>CM064346.1:6320892-11120892 GCA_032595735.1 Pelochelys cantorii | reverse complement strand
TGCCTGGGGGCAAAGGAAAAATGTGTGGTTCCCCTCCCTCCTCACCACCTTGCGACGGGACCCCGAACCTGGCACACAGCTGAGCCTGACCCTGGGAGGAGGGCAGGGGGGAGCTCGTACCGCATCTTCCCCCGCACCCTCCAGTTTGGGGCCAGGCCCCCACACGCACTAACCTGCTGGCAGAGATGGAGGAGGGTTGGGCTGGGGGTGGAGAAGTGGGGAAGACGCTCCAGCCGCCAGCAGCGGGCGGAGGAGGAGCAGGTGAGCCGAGGGATGAAAGAGGGAGTGGAGGGGAACTAAATTGTATCCCTCTAGTGTGTCGCCATGGAGGCAACTCCCCCCCCCCCCACTACGCCACTGGGACTTGGAAACCCAGAGGAGGGATTAACTAATGTGGTGAGACCACTTCTGATAGGCAGCATGGCTGACAATTGTCTTCCACTTGGCTGTAGCTGGTGAAGTGACAGGAGAAGGCTATTCAGCGGATCAGTGGCAGCGTGGGGAGGGGAGTGAGCAAGCGAGAGAGAATGAAATGAAGGGAACATCCAGGCTGGAGATTAATTAATTCCTCAAACAGACCCCAGGGGCTTGTATTAGCAGCTTTGGCAGCTCCCATGGCAAATAGATGGCCGTTATCCCCGGGTCTGCCCTCCTTTTGACCGTACCGTTCATTTCTCTGGCGGAGGACACTTTGCGTCGCTTTCTCTGCTTTCTCTCTGTTTCTTTCTGCAATAGTTGTCAGGGACCTTAGCATTAAATACTTACTGCTTGGCTTAACTAAGGGGTAAAGATCGGATTTAATTTGTGTGGATGAAATCCAATTATACAATGGAGCCCCCAGGGGGAGCAGTTATACCTGCTGAATCTTTGGGATGAATAATTACACACACAGGCTCTTCTCCAGAAGGAGACACAGACATTTTTTAAAATGTGTGTTACATAATAGGGTTGGGACCCTGGCAGGAGACGAGAACGTAGCGCAGTGCAGGGAAGGAATTAAAGGATTGCCAAGAGAAAACAAGTTCTAATCTGATAAATCAAATATATAACAGGAAAGCTGCAGTAGCCTCGACTCGGAGGAGCCAAAATGTAAATCGCTTGCAGCATAGCCAAAGGACGCTTACTCATCCCCTTGGAAAACAGCAGTGGGACTTTGCTGAATCTTTTTTCCCATATCACAATCAGAGGAACGGGATCCTCTACTCCCTCTGTCAAAGCTGGACAGGTATAAAGTGGGTATGTGGGTGGGCGGAGGTATAAATTGCAGATTCCAAGGCCAGATGGGACCTTTGTAATCGTCTAGTCCAGCAATGGGCAAGCTAGGCTAGCGAGTAGGCCACATGAGTGGCCTCCTTTATTTCAGTGGGGTGCAAGATTGTCGTAACTAAGACAGTCCCCTGGGGCAGGATAGGTTTATAACTGCGCTTGGGTACCAAGGATTTGCAGGGTGCCCTGATTAAACCATAGCATTGCTTAGAGTGGCTGCAAGGGAGCACACAGCTCTGACAGTCAGTGTTGTATGCAAAGCAGCACGCACCTCACTTCACGTGGCCTTGCTTTGTGTGTGTCACTTCAGTAAAAGTAGTAGGAAAAAACTGTGGACAGAAACCAGCAGAATCTGGCAACCCTGGGCATGGGGCAACAGTAAATAAAATGTCTCGTGGGCCACACATAGATCCCCAGTGGCGCACATTGCCCATCCCGATCTAGTCTGACCTCCCGTATAAACAACCTGCCTTGAAAAAATTCCTAGAGCAGGTCTTTTAGAAAACCTCCAATTGCACTTTAAAAATGGTCAGTGATGGAGAATCCTCCATGGCCCTTGGTAAGCTGTTGCCGCGGGTAACTCTCTCACAATCAAAGCGGTACGCCTTATTTCTGCTGTGAATTTGTCTCACTTCCCTCCAGCCATTGGATTGCGTTTTACCTTTCTCTGTTAGACTGAGGAGCCCATTATTAAGTGATCGTTCCCCTTGTCGATACAAACTGTAATCAAGTTGCTGCTTAATTTCCTCTTTTTAAAAAGCTAAATAGATTGAGATCTTTGAGTCCAGACCCACTGATGAGGGGAGGGAAGGTGGTAACTACCTTAGGGCCTGGTGATTCAAAGGGACTGGGGGCTCCTGACTGCTGCCCTGGACCCTTTAAATCGCCACTGGAGTCCTGGGCAGTGCACTCTGGTCAGCACTGGAGGGGGGTGTGGTCCAGGCTGTGCTGAGGACCAGCTTCCCGATCCTGCCCCTTCCACATGAGGCCCCGCCCCTTCTGGAGTGGGGAGCCGTCCCCCCACCTTGCCCAAGGGTCCATTGAGGCTGTCGGGTCTCCTGTTTGAGTCTCTGACTGCAAAACCGATTTTTCTACTCTTTTACAGGAGGCCCCGCTTTACAACGGCCCGATTTATGACCTCCTGCACTTACGACCTTTTCTCTAAGTGCAGAAGGGGCCAAAATCCCCCGACTTACATCCTCGGCCCCGCATTTACGATGGCGTATGACGCCTGTCGTAAATGCGGACTTGAGTTATGATGACACCCCCAACTTGCAATGCTATCCCCGGAGCCGATCGTGTTGCAAGTCAGGGGCAGCCTGTAATCATTCTCATGGCTCTTCTCTGAACTCTCTCCAATTTATCATCATCTCCCATGAATTGGGAGCACCAGACCTGAACACGGTATTCCACCAGTGCCAAATACAAAGGTAAAAATATCGTCTTGGCTCCTATTCGAGATGCCCCTCTTTAAGCATTAGTCTTTTGGCCATGGCATCACACTGGGAGCTTGTGTTCAGCTGACTATCCCTAGAATCTTTTACGGAGTCACTGCTTCCTAGAACAGTTCCCCTGTTGGGTAAGTTTGGCTGACGTGTGTTCCTAAAGGTGCACATTTACATTTTGCCATACAGGGGGCATAATGTATGTTTGTGCACAGTTTGTCAGGAGATTCGGATCCCTCTGAATCCATGACTTGTCCTCTTCAGGATCCAGGTACCTACCCTGTTGAAGAACTTTAGAAACCCCTACATGGCGGCTCTCTGCATTCTTAGGCACCTAAATACCTTTGAAAACATAGTCCATGTTGCTGCAGGTCATCTGCATGCTGATGGTAACTCAGATCCTTTCACTGTCTCCTAGCATACATGTGGAGCAGGAGGAAAGGCAGAAAAGCACCACGTGGATCTTTGCAGGAGGGAAACCAGAGAGCAGATATGCAATTGCCCAGCATCAGTCACACTCTGTGATAAGAGAATGTGGCTTGACAAAAGCAATTCTGTTTCCTCCAACTCGAATCTTCACCCAGCTCAAAATCCCACAGTGAGTTGTATCAAAGGCTGCTTGCCACATGTGAAATCATTAGCATTCACACGCAGGCTGAGCACTTCAAAGCTCCCCATGGGATTTGAATGCCCCAATTCCCCCTCTTCTTTAAAGGCATTTGGGTTTCCAATTCTCTTTTTAGGTGGTATTGAATAAATCAGTATCAGTAAATAAGAAGGTTGCTACATCCAGGCAGCCCAGAGAAACACTTAGGGCACATTTACACAGCAGGGCTGAATGCAACTTCAGCTTCAATTGTGTAGCTTAAGTTGAAATAGCTTATTTCGGCTTTTGGGCTGTCTACACAGCAGGAAGTCGATGGAAGAACACTCTCCCTTCAACTTTCCTTACTCCTCATGAAATGAGGGTTACAGGAGTCGGAGTAAGAAATCCTCCAGCTTGACATTATTTCGAAATAAAGGCTTGTAGTGTAGACATGCTTTTTGTTACTTTGAACGTTATTCCAGAATAACGCTGCTGTGTAGACGTACCCTTAGTTAATTTACTGAGTCCAAAAAATTCAGATTGCCAAGGGCTGAAAACGCTTAAAAACCTAGATGGCGCATAAACCAATTAATCACCCTGACCAGCAAGGGAAGACTACAGTGCCTTTAGAAGCCAGTTAAAACAAAAGGTGTTACCACACATTTAAATCAGAAGGCAAAGTGCCTTACAACTTTCAGAGAGGTAGCCATGTTCACTTCAGCAAACCCAACAAGGAATCTGGTGGAACCTTAAAGACTCACTTCCTCAGATGCATCTTGCATGAGGGAAACCAGAGCATAGATAGTGGCAAAGTGAGCTGCAGCTGATGGAAGCTTATGTCTTAATAAATGTGTTAGTTTTAAAGGTTAGTTTTAAAGGTGCCACTGGACTCCTCCGAGTTTTTGCCTAACAACTGTACGTGTAGCTCCACCCTGTGGCTCTTCAGACAACATGCCACTAAACATTTCCAAAGCTTTAAAACTACTGCTGGTTAATGGTTGTTTGTGCGTGTGCGTGTGCGTGTGCGTGTGCGTGTGCGCACACGCGCGCGTGCATTCCAAGAAGGTATATTTTTTCTTTGGGCAAATCATAGCAAGCTGCCCTCTATTGCGGAGTGAAAAAAAACCCCACTTTTGAAAAAGAGTAACATAATGAAACGAAAGAAGCTGTAGGCACTTAGCAGAGCTGAGTGGAAAAAAATCTGCAACTGATAATTTATTCAATGAATTTCACCTTTGCATATTGTGTGAACAGATTGCAAATTTCTCCAGACCTATTTGTTGTGTGAAATTCTTTACATATTTCTTTAGCAAACAATTCTGGTTAGACAGATATTTTGCAAAGAGGTGACTGAGGAAATGCCTGATAACTTGATTTTAGAAAATCATGTGGTATTGCTTCAGTTTCCTGATTGGATGATTAATGTAACCAAATAAAGGTGAATGGTGACTATTCTGATCAGATATACTGCACCAACAAAGATGAGTTTTTGTGACTATTTGAGCATTTGAAATTAAAATTAGCCTTCTATAAATGCTTCAACTAAAGTAAATCTGGAACATTCACAGATCAGAGAAGTGACGTGAAGTAGACCAACAGACATGAATTTGTACTTTCAACTAATATTTGTGAGAAATTTTTTGCTGTTCCCTCAGCTAAAACACAAAGGCTACGTCTACACTGCAGGCTCTTTGTGCAAGAATGGCCGCTCTTGTGCAAAAACTTGCAGAGTGTCTACACTGCACGCGCGTTCTTGTGCAAGTAAATTTACAGTAAAGTATCGGAACAAAGGGCTTCTTGCGCAAGAGTTATTCCTCTCCCCACAAGGAATAAGCCCTCTTGCGCAAGAGCTCTTGCACAGGACGGCAGTTTGGATGGGCAACGGTGTGGATGGGCAAGAAACTCCTACGGCTAAAACAGCCATCAGAGCTTTCTTGCTCAAGAGAGTGTCCACACTGCCATGGATGCTGTTGCACAAAAGCACATCTCTTGCTCAAAAGCAAATCTCTTGTGCAAAAGCACATGGCAGTGTGGACGCGCTCTTACACAAGACCTTTTGCACAAGAACTATTGCACAAAACAGTTATTGCACAAGCAACCTGAAGTGTAGACATAGCCAAAATATATTGAGAGTTTGGTATGCCAACATAAAGCACAAGAGATTTAGTTTCAGCTCTAAATTTCATACAACAGCTTGCCCCATTTGTGCCCAGTTATTCCAGACATTTTCTGAGCAGTGGATCATGTTATTTTGTCCCCTGTGTCCATAGCTAAGCATACTGAGATGGGTGAAAATGGACCCATCCCTGTCCGAACTCTGAATTTAAGGGTTTTATTTAATGTAAATCAGGCCCTGAGGGCTTTATTCCCATTGACACCAAGGCTTCTTTACACCATTCTTTTACTGGGCCATAGTGTGGGACTCAATTACATGTGCACCCATTTTTAAGTTGTATTATATTGCCAGCTCAGTACAAAGTAATCTCTGTGCAAATGAGAATCAGACCCCGTGTAATTTTTATTCAAGTTGCAAAATGCATTCAAGACAGTCTATAAGCACTGACATTAATTATCAAACCATATAAATCAGAAAGCAATGAAACTGACAGATTGTCACCTCAAGAGATATTGTAAGGTAACTTTTATGTTGACTACAACATTAGCTTTGTAAAAAAAAAATGCTGTACAAGCTAACAGTGAGTGGCAGGAATAGTTTCCCCAGGAACTTGGTGAAAGGTAGATATGAAAGCTGTATCTAAGGACAGTGATGAAAACCTACATCCTTTTATAGCTAAACCCTAAAACTGAGAAGGAATTTCATGATTTCTTCTCACCCCCTAAGAATTATCCATTTATATCTATATCTTATTGATTTGTGCATTTGATTTATTGATTTGTGTATGTCTATCTGTGAGTATGTTTGTTCAAGAACTCCTGCTAAATGATAAGTGCTTAGGGCCACCAAATTTGTAGGCAGCTTCCTCGTCTCCTAACTTAGAGTGAGGTCAGGGTTTGGTTGTGCCAGGACATCCAGAAGTGCTGTGAGAGGGACTGTCTTCCATAACATGGAAAAGGAGGGGCTGGGCTGTTTGGAGAGACGCGATACTGAGAGTGGCCATGGTGGGGAAGGGGCAGCAAGCCCACAGGGGAGAGTTATCCTGCAGAGTGCCCACTGGGGGCAGCTGAAACACAAAGGGAGTGGCCAGCAGGACTGTGGCTCTGCCATCTTGCCTGCCAGCACACCATGTAAGTAGCCCCCTCCCCCAACTCCTTGGCTGCAGCACTGGAGTTGTGGGGGGGGGAAGGCCCCTAGCATGTAAGTGACATGAGACAGTCCCCTCACTAGAGAAGATCACTTTAAAAGTGCCAGTCCTGCTGTTGAAAAGGATGCAGCTTATTCGTGACATGGAATTAAATTGGTTACTGAAAATAATTTTGTACAAAAGTTCAATTCAGCCTCACAGACCACAATCTGATCCTAGATTCCGTACTTCAATGAAATGTCGCAAAACCAATAGGGCTACCGCAGCGGGTAAAGGCTGTGGGACGCGGCCCTGTATGTCTGCTGCTGCCAGTGGATATTGTCAAATGGGAAATGGATGTTGCCTATGTGGCTTAGGGGACTGGAGAAGTAGCTTCCACAGTAGCTGGAAGTCATTGTTCTGTGTTAGTCTAGGTGTAGTGGGTTGCTGCGTCTCTGCCGGGTCCCTAGCAGGAAAGCTATGCATAGAGCCAAACTCAGAGGCTACGTCTAAACTGGCCAGTCTTGCGCAAGAACATATGCAAATGAGGCACGGCGCTGAATATCGCCACGCCTCATTTGCATACTTAATGAGCCACCATTTTTGCGCAAAAAAGCATTCTACACTGCTCCTTCTTGGGCAAAAAACCCCTCTTGTGCAAGAGCCGTTCTGCCACTTATTTTCAGGCAGAACGGCTCTTGCACAAGAGGGGGTTTTTGCGCAAGAAGGAGCAGTGTAAACTGCTCCTTCTTGCACAAAAGCCCCTTGTGCAAAAATGGCAGCTCATTAAGTAGGCAAATGAGGCAAGGCGATATTCATCACTGCACCTCATTTGCATATGTTCTTGCGCAAGATTGACCAGCCTAGATGTAGCCAGATGGAATTCACTGAAGAGGATAAGCTCCCTGCTAAAAGTGACATCTACGTCTCCTTTCCATGGTGCTGATGGGATCTCGAGTTCATTGTAGCTGACTTTAGCCATGCTATAGTTCGGCGTTTACTTTCTTCCCAGCTATACAAGGGGGTGTACCCAAAGTGCCTGAAGGCTTTGTCTGTCTCATAGAAGAAGGTGATGATTATTGTATTCACCGCAGGCAAGTTTAGGAAGGGCCGTGGTTTCCAAAAGGGGTACAAAAGGATATTGATTATCCTATAAAAATATATTAATAACCTGAGCTTCCAGTAAGGTGTGCACGAGCCCAGCCTGATGGATGGGTCTATCCCTGTCAACAGCTGATATAGCATCAAATAGTTTTTCCTTGTTGGAGTATCATCATAGGAATAATATACCTGTCCAGCAAGGACATCTGGGTTCAGCTGCAGATTCCGGGCTGCAAGCACATGCATCCATGCAACGTTCCCTGGAGAAGGAGAAGGGAGAGTAGGAACGGAGGAGGAGCACGCTTGGTCCACTTATTACAAAAGCTTTCTACACTAGATTGAATTCATGCCCCGCATCTGAATTGAGCATCTTTTCCCTTCTGGCCTCATTTTTGTCACCCATCCTTATTCTGGAGGGACTTGGTAATTATTCAACATTTCCCAGGTGTTTTCAATCTCTGGTCCCCCTTTCAGATGATCAATAGAGGAATGTCTGCACTGCAGCACTATTTTGGGATACTTCTGGGATCCTGAAATAGCTATTCTGCATCTTGACACCGCATCCATTATTTCAAAATATCTTTCCAAATAACGGGCGCGCTATTCCGACCCACCTGTAAACCTCATCCCATGAGGAGTAAGGGACATTTCGGAATAGCGCTTTATTTTGAAATTTGGTGCTGTGGAGACGGCACCAAATTATGAAATAAGCTATTTCAAAATACACTCAAAATAAGCTATGCAATTTGTATAGCTCAAATTGCATAGCTTATTTAGAGCTAAGGGTGCAGTGTGGATGTGCTCGCGGTGTCCATTGTGACATTGGTTCATGGGAAATGAAGGGGCAATATTTCATTGTCAGAGCCAGAGAAGTAACAGTAAGGACTCGGTGGTTTTATTCCAGGCTCTCTATGTCATGTCTTTGGACAAGTCACTTAACCTATTTGGCCTGACTCCTCTCTAAGTGGTTTCAGACCACTGTAATTCTCTCCTTATGGGAAAAAATTCCTATAGGCATGTAAGAGGGTTCCATCGAGATTACTCTACTCCAAAAGTCTGGAAGACTTACTGGAAAATTATATCCCTGCGATAAGTGTGGGTCAACATACCGTTACAAGGGAACTCCTCTTTACTACATTCTATAGGCGTTTGTAAAGAAGTTGCATTTCCATAGAAACCTGTTGGTTTAATCTCTGTGTCAGTCTCTTCCTTCCACAAGGAGCGTTTCCCAAACTCTATAAATAGAAATGGTTGCTTTCTACCTCCCTTCCGCTATCACCAACTCCCTGCCCCCTAAATGCACAGTTAAAAAGAAGGGGAAGACTTTTCAAACCAAACAAAAATTTCCATTTCGTCTGTTTTTTTTATTTTATGACATGAAAAAATTGTTATGAAAATGAATAAGTTATATTCTGCAGGTTTTGCTTTTTTCCCCTCCTGAAATATTTACCTCTACCCGAGGAGGAAAAAATTATTTTCTGACCCTCCTTTTTTTTTCTGCTGGAATGCTGTCCATTTTCTAAATTATATGTTTAATTTTGTTTGGGGAGAAAAGAGTAAAATTCCATACAAAAATTGGAATAAAATTATAAAGTTGTTTTTATGTTTCCCCAGAAAACCCTTATTTTTTTTCCAATCAGCCCTATTTAGAAACTTTAAAATGATTTCTGTGTTCATTCTTTACACTCCTTGCTCACTGTCAGAACATTAGCCAGGTTGTATAGAAGTCCTATGGCTAAAAAGCAAACGAACGCTTTTAAAAATAGTCTGGTAAAAACATGTAAACGAATCAAAGAAACATACTCACCTGCATATATTAGATTACGTTCTGTATCTTCACGTTCTATGTAGTTGAGCAGTCCCCCTTTAGCTTTGACAATGGTATGTAAGTCCTTTAGATGCTGGTCTTTCTCCCCATAAACTGAATTTGGACGGATGGCGCAAGTCGCAAGTTTGCCACCGTTGCTTAGCTGTAAAATTAACAGAAAAAGTTTTGACAGGCAAGGTGGGTGAGGAAATACTCCCACAGAAGTTGGTCCACTAAATGGTATGGCTATATTGCACAGCTTTTAACGACAAGGCTGTGTCGATACCACCTTGTTGCTAAAGTGAGTGCTGTTTGTCAGCATTTTTACCAACAAAATACCGCCCCCCCACCACGCGCACGCACATCAGAGAATGCTCCTGCCAATGAAGCTGCATTCACACTTTCATGTACCACAGCAAAATTTTGTGCTTTCTGGGGACTTGGGGTTGAGCACTTGTGAACGACAAAAGTTTTGTCAATCAAGTGCAAGTGTAGACGCCCCTTTGGCGAGAGAGATACGTTTTCACGCTTTCAAAGAGGTGTTGTTCAGGGCATACAGGATGGTAGCAGGCTCTGGATTTGAAGATGAGATTTCAGACGGATTTTCGTGTTTGTTAAATCAAAACCACATGCCTAGTGGCAATAGAAACTACTCCACTAATTAGGCTCTTTTGAAAAAACATACCGTGAAGTCCCATTTTCAAAAGTAACTTGTTTTTCAAAGGTATTAAGGTGCCTAAAGATGCATTCTAGCAGGTTTTTCAAAAGTGCGCCAGTGCCTAACTCCCATTGAAATGCCCAAGGCTGTTTGAAAGTCAATTGGACTTAGATTCTGAAGTGCCTACGGCAGGGGTGGAGAACCTTTTCATGACTGAGGGCCCCTGACCCACAGAAAAATCAGTCGGGTGCTGCACACAAGTGAGAAGTGGAAAAAACCCCTCTTACTCTGGCCACTGAGTGAGAAGCAGAAAGACACTCCCCACTTTCCCCTCGCACACCGGAGCCTGAGGGCCCAGCCTAGTAGATTTTGTGTGCTTCATCTCCCAGAAGGGTAGCAGGGGGGGCTGGAGCAGCAACACGGGCTCTCCAATGCTGGGAGGGGCCCTGAGATTCAGGGGCCAAATTTAGGCCAGCCGAGGGCCACATCTGGCCCCCAGGCCTGAGTTTTCCCACCCCTGGCCTCAGGGATGTCTACACAATGGACGAAGTGCAGGTTCATCCATAGTGCACTGTCAGTCTAGGTTCACACTTGTGGACTTGGCTGTCTCAACGAAGTTTCTGCATCCATCTTGCACCACACAGACCTGACTTGGGTCTGTGGCGTGAGCTGCATCCATACTGCAAAATGACAGGGCTTGGCCCCCAGTCACAGCAGGACTCTGGCTCTGACCCAACGCCCCAAGAATGTCAGTCCTAAGTACTTGCTGACCCTAGTCAGACTGATTTGTGTGCGGACAGAAGAGAGGCTTGGGCTCAAACCCGAGCTAGCACTCAGGCGTAATGCGCAGTGTGGACATCCCTTCTGAAACTGGGACAGAGAGTCCTGTCTCACTTTGACTATCCACTTATACGGGACAATGTGGTCTCTTGGGCCTTGATTTGGCAAAGCACTTAAACCCACACGTGTCTAATTTTCTATTCCTATGAGGCATCTCCATTATTGGAGGCTTGTAACCGTGCCCATTCTGTACAATCCCCCACTTATTTCTTTGTGAATAAATAGTCCTGTTGATTCATCCAGGGCACCACATTGTTTATCCAAGAGCTTTTTCCTGTCTCATGTTCTTCTACCATCAACTTTCCTTTCTAGTGCCCGTAAACATGAATCACCCACTAAACCTCTTAAAATAGGCCTTTTAAATCAAATCTTTCTTTTCATAAGATCTTAACTAACATGTTCCAAGATCCAATTATCTCTAATACTTATTCACTGGTTACACGGTCTGCATGTGATATTTCCAGAATTCTTCTAACAAGCCATAATGCAAAGGAATGTTGTTTCTTTATCATTGATGGTACGTCTACACAGCAGCGTTATTTTGGAATAACATACTCTGCATCTACACACAAGCAGTTATTTCGACATAATGTCAACATAATATCCAGCCAGAGGATTCCTTACTCCAACTCCTGTAACCCTCATTTTACAAGGAGTAAGGGAAGTCGAAGGAAGAGTGCTCTTCCTCAGACTTCCTGCTGTGTAGGCAGCGCCACAAGCTGAAATAAGTTATTTCGCCACAAGCTGCGTAATTAACGTAGCTCACGTTGCGTAGCTTATTTTGGATTTAGCCCTGCTGTGTAGATGTACCCTGATTGCTTGAGTACAAAGCCATAATTTAACACATGCCAAGTGCACGTTTTTAAGAGTCACAAGTGGCATTCACTGGAATGGAATTTAAGCATGTGCTTAAAGTGCTTTGACATATCTGGGCTTTGGAGCTTTACAGACTGCTTTGTGATGCTGTGGGAGTACCCAAAATAAATCAGTTTAAGGCTTTTATATGTGAAATCAAAACTGCAGCTGTTAGTAGTTGGTCAGCTGTGAGTGGCAGGATTATATTAAGAGAATCATGGGCTGTCTCTTTCCGTAAAGGTTAGGTTATAGTACTAAGGCTGCTGTCTGACTTTTGTATCTCTTTTCCATTGGCTTCAAGGACTAGTTTTTCTGCCATGGCTTTAGTCTTCCCATAAGGCAGTTCTATTTCCCCAGCGTACTTGGTGTCTTCTGTTCCTCTGAGATAAATGAAAAGAAGCAGTAAGCAATCAGTATGCTGCAAGAAACTGCCATAAAGCTGCATTGGCTCCAAATTACATGTCTTGGGACTTGGTAACTTCCTGCAGTCTGGGAGAACGAGGCCCTGATAAGAATTGAGGGAGCTTGAATGCCTCATCAGCCCAGAATTAGGGACATCCAGAACAAAAAGCATGAACTGCTTGCTGGCTGTAACGAGTGCCTATGATCCAGAGATTGGACACCGAGGGGTGGATGTGAAATCTGTCGTTAGAAGGGAAGAGTGCTGACTCTTGGTTTTTATTTGGTTTTCTATGAATCTCGTCCTACGTTAAACATTGTATCTGTGCCCAGAGACACTGTTCCTGTCTCTCTGACTCTGGGGCCTGCTGGGACCATGGGATAAATTGGAATGGGTTCTAAAAGCAGCTTTGAAAAGCTGGTAGCTAGAGGAAGACAGAGGCCCTCTGGAGCCCACATTTCAGGTCTGAGAGTCCTTTGGGTGCCATGTTGGACAGCATGTGCTCTAGAACTGAATTACTGAGAAATCAGAGACAGGCTCAGTTCTCTGAAATGCTGAGCATCATCCTCACCCACTGAGCCCAGTGGATGCTCAGTACTGGACTGGATTGAGATCTAAAGGCCAGATTTTCAGATGAGCACTCAGGTATTCAAGTGCTTCCATGTGCCTAACTGGATCCACATTTCCCATCTACTCAGTTCTCATTTAGGCACTGACAAAGGGTGGCCAGATAGTTCAAAGAGCTCCCCCAGGCTATGTCTAGACTACACCCTTCTGTCAGCAGAGGGATGTAAACTAGACGTTTCGAAAGTGCAAATGAAGCGTGCCCTAAATCTCTGGCCAGAAGAAGGCGACCTGATCAAGGCATTGGATTGGGCCTCAGGAGATCTGGATTCAGTCTGTTGCTCTGCCCAGACATCCAGTGTGACCTGAGGCAAATTACTTGGGCTCTCCCCCTGGAAAATGGAGTAGCAATACTTCCTCTCTCCCCTACCCTTTGTCTGTTAAATAGCACAGCGGGGGTCCATGGATGGCCTGTAATGTAGGCAAGGGAAGGCACAGCCTTCTCACAATTGCCTGCATGTCCCGGTCACCTCAGAGGGCAGGAGCCGTGGTCTAGCACCCAGGCTGCCCAGAAGGGCTGGGACCATAGTGTGGCAGCCTGGCTCCCCCAGCCACCTGGGAGGGCTGGAGCCACGGCACAGGAGCCTGGCTTCCCTGGGGCTGGGGCTCAGGTTGGGGCTGGGGCTGCCAGAGCTGCTGTGCTACGGCCCCAGCCCTCCATGCTGGGGGTGGGCGGGGCTTGGCTACAGGAGTGGGGACTTAGGCGGAAGGGCCAGGGCACGGGCTTACCTTCCCCAGCTGAGCCTTCAGTTGGAACTAGACACTGCCATGACACAAATAAACAATAAGAGTCAGAAATAAAAACTCAGTTCTTCTGCCCTGCCTTGGGCTTTTATCACAAGGCCTTCCTCCCCACACCCTGTCTGTGGGTGATGCACAGGAGAAACCAACTAGAAAACACACCGAACACAAGATTTATGGTACATGATTCATTCCACCCTTCGCAGCCTCTGGAGGGCCAGGACAATTAGGAGGTTTATCTAGCAGTTCAAGTTTTAATTACTTTCTTTCTGTATCTGCAAATCTCTTTTTCTTTAAAAGAAACCGCTCCACCCAGGGTAACGTGCGTCTGGCTCTTGGACTGCAGTGCGCCGTTGGGTGTCCTCATCCCCTTCTCTTCAAGCTTGCTCGGAACAAAGAGCTCCGCGTAATGCTCTTTCTTTTCAGAATGATCACAGATAACGGAACACTAATGAGACTAGAGCGGCATTGTCAGACGGGATCGCAGCGGTAGCTGTCTCGGAGGGATTGAGACTGACAGAGGCATTTTCTATTACTGTCGGCTGCTGAGGTGTTAGCCTTATGCCAGCACCCATCATCCTTGTCCCGAGACTAATCAGGCATTGTCTGCGTCAGTTCACCTGGATGCAAAACTTAGCTGAATATAATTACACAGGGAATGG
Organism: Pelochelys cantorii; assembly: GCA_032595735.1. NCBI lineage: Eukaryota > Metazoa > Chordata > Testudines > Trionychidae > Pelochelys > Pelochelys cantorii. The sequence continues at coordinate 11,106,665 of CM064346.1, read as the reverse complement.
TGGGGAAAGCGGGCAGAGGAGAGAGAAGAAGGGCTGGTGCATGAGCTGCAAGAGAGAAGTGCAGAGAGGGGGATAAGGAGGAGAAGAAAGAGAGAAGCAGGGAAGCTGTATCACATGTATTTTCAGACCATGGCCATATTGTGCAGCTCTTCAGTCCTTCTAGCTGGGCTCCATGAAGAGGCAACTGGTTCCTTTTCAGATCACAGTCCTCAATTTTCTCTCACTTTATTTTTTCTTATGGGGAACACCAAGGATTTTTTTGTTGAGGGGAAAAAGAGCCCCCAGGGAAAAGTTGTTGAGCAAAAAAAAAAAAAAAGAGGCTTGTCCCTTTAAGGACGGCCATTTTTAATTCTGTTCCCACCAACTTGCTTCCAGCTTTATTCACATTGGCTTTTTACCAAACACTGGCGAATGAGGCCCATAATTTTCAACAGGATTTCCTATATGCCCGATGATACATGAACCACAGGGTACTTTGTGGCTGCTGGCATCTTTGTTTTTTTACCCTATTTTGGATCGGGGGCATGGTAGCAGTTGTGTGTTTATTTTGAGGCAAATAATGTTTCAAGTTCACAGGATACCAGACGGGAAGGGGTGTGGCTAGTTACATGCCACTGAGCCACCCCCATAGAGAAGTTTTGGAGTAAAGTTTACAAAAGTGCCTAAGCCCTATGGAAAGTCAGTGCATGGGAATTGAGCTCCAAAATTACTTGGGCACTTTTGAAAATTGTTGGCCTACATGTCACTGAAATTCAGCAGGACTTAGGAAACTAAGTGCCTGTCACTGCTGAAAATGGGGCCCAGGTTCTTAAGTAACTCTGACACATTTGAAAATGTTGCCCTTTGGCCCTGATCCAAAACTATTGATTCTTTCAATGGAAGCAGAATCGTGCCCTTAGTTATGTGATCTAGAAGAATGAGCCCATGAGTTCAGGCATAGGTGGCCAATGGGAAGGGCAGATAATCATCTTCTGCTATATATTTTAGAGAGTTTGTGCATCTGTCTGTCCGTGTATGTGTGTCTGTCTGTCCATCTGCGAGTCCATTTGTCCAAGAACTTCTCTTAAACGGTAAGAGCTCGAGCCACCAAATTTGGTAGGCAGCTTCCTCTTATTATAACTTAAAGTGAGGTCCGGGTTTGGCCGTGCCAGGACAATGGTATGTGTGTGTGGAATGCGATTGTTTCGCGGCAAACAGAAAGGGAGGGGTGTGATAGCAGGGACAGTTACACTCATGAATGACCACAGGGGGGCAGGAAGTGACCCAGCCTCAGGGAGCAGCTGCTGACTGGCAGCTTAGCCCCTGCTGCCCCAAGCTGCCCCCTGGGAACATCTGCCAGCTGTGCCACAAGGGCCCAGAGAGGAGCTGGTGGGTGGCCTGCATGAAGGTCCTGGGCCAGCCACAGGAAGAAGCCATCGGGAGGCCTGCTTGCGCCCCTCCTGTCCTGGCCCTGGAGAAAAGCCAGTGGGCAGCCTACATGACCGCCACCTCCCACCCTGGGCTAGCCGCAGGGAAAAACCGGCTGGTGGGCAGTGTGGCTCCCAGGCCACACTGGTTAAGTCTTATAGGTCATATGCAGCTGGGCCATATGCCGCTTGTTGAACGTTTTAATCAGCTAGTGCTCACATTTTGGCCATGTTTGAGGCTGTACTTGCTCAAGGACAATGGTAGCAGGGAAGGACCTGCACAAAAGGGAATCCTCAAGGAGGGAAAAACACCTTTCCCTCTTGTGTCCCAGCAAAAGTCCCCATGATGCAAAGCTCCCCAGTGCTTCCCTCCGCCCTCTGACAAACCAGACACATGCAACAGGCCTGCTCAGGGTCACCTCAGCATGGGTTCTCGTCGGGTGTTGGGGCCCACAGCAGCAACGGAGCTCGTGTAGACAAGATATGGGATGCTCAGGGCACAGCAGGCCTTCAGCACGTTTGCAGTACCTGGGGAGCATGGCAGGAATGAAAAATAACAAACAACCTTTATTGGCCTGGCTCCTGACATGCCAGCAAAAATCTATTTGCAGAGTCAAGGTTCAGCTTTGAGGCCTGGTTTCCCCTGGGTGAACCTCATTGCAAAGCCACAGCATGGTCTGGGATCACCGTGCCCAGATATTCAGGCACAACCACTCAGCCTCTATCAGCTCACCAGACATGAGACTGGTGGCTACCCTTGGCAATTTACTGCGGCTTTACTCACGTGGCTACTTATCTGTGGGGAAAAATAGTGAAAGCTCAAAAACTGACCAGCAAACAGCAGCCTCGGGTGGTTTGCAGATATCTGGACAGAAGAAAATCCTTCTGATTAGACACTATGCATATAACATGTTGTGTCTACCACCTGGATAGTTTGCAAACCCACACTGAAGATGAACTATGACTGATTTTGTGTACCCCAGCAGTGTGGGTAAAAAAAAATCTATGTGGTTAGGGTTGCCCTCAGATGAGGTTTTCCCAGGATCATCCCTTTTTTGAGCGAACTATCCCAGGAAATCTGTAAAGATGCTCAGTTCATGTCCACCCTACCGGCTGTCAGGATATGCTGGGGCAGGCTGTGTATGGGGTCGGGGGGGAGAGTTACACCTCAGAGGCAGGATCTCTACTCATGGTTCTAGCCCTGATGTAAAGAGTCCGGAGTAATATGCATCCTTTAAAAAAGAAACAGTAATATTTATACCATTGGTCCAACCACAAGGCCACATTTTGCCACCCTCTCTCTCCCTGAGCAATCCCTACCTCAGGGGTGGGCTATAATTTCTGCAGGGGGGCCATTTCATGAATTGTGGGTAGTGGTCATGGGCCAGTTCTGCCCCCAGAAAGGGCAGGGCCTCAGGCGATTGATCCAACCAGCAGCCACCCTGCCGCACCTCTGCCCCTGAGTCAAACAGCTTGGCAGGCCGGATCTGGCTTGTGGGCTGGATTTTGCCCATTCTTGCCCTACACAATGTTGTTAAGAGCTTTCGCAGCTTAAGAAAAGATGGTCAGATCGGGCCTTCTTGTTAGCTTGTGGTGATTTAGACCAGGCCTGGCATCTGCTTTCACAAAGGGCAAACACGGCGGAAAAATCTTCATCAGCCCCTTGGAACAGCAGTTTGTGCAATGTGTTTTTGTTCATTATAAGATCGACAACAAAGGGCTAAAAATCATTAAAACGGGGATTGCTTCACTTCTGTTGACTCCCCCAGCATTTGTGAGAGGCACTGCTTACAGCCTGCTTGAGCCTTCCTGGAACAGACAGTGACTTAAATGAAGCCACTATTGTGCCAGGCCTGTTTTCTCTGGGGACCCATGTCAGCTCCATGCCCACTGGGGGGGTAGAGGTGAGGGGGAAAGGAGACAGTTGCCACAGGGCCTGGCAATTCAAAAGGGCCCAGAGCACCTACCCACCACTACTACTCCAGCAGCAGCCAGAGCCCTGGGCACTTTAAATTGCAGCTGGAGCCCTAGATGGCACCGAAGGGCTGGCACGAGGCCCTATCCCCACCCCTTCTTCCCAAGGCCCCACCCTTTTCGGGAGCACAGAGCTGCCCCCTCTTGCCCAGGGGCCAAGCAATTCTGTTGGCTCCCCTCCCCAATCAGCTCTTGACAAAATTTTGAAGCTGTGGCACTTATGATTCTAGGGCACTTCTGGATAGGATAGCGGTGGTAACTGTGACAATCTTCCAGTTGTCCTCTCAGGAACACGTGTGTGGCAACACCAGAGTTATGTCTGGGTTCTGAGTGCCCCCAACTCTTACTGAAGTCATGAAAGCTGGAGGAATTCAGCGTCTCTTAAATCTGTGTCCCTAAAATATCTCTAATATCCCTACCTTGACATTCAGCTTTTGCTCTTGAATTTTTATATATTTGCTTGCTTGGGATGGTCATTCTTTGGCTGCAGATAGTATGCATCTGTGTCGAGCCTGATTTTTCAGAGGTGCTGAGTAGCTATCATATGAAAATGAGCAACATTTTAGGAGTTTAAAAAAAGGGGTAAGGCGTCACAATCACTAGTCACTTCTAAAAATCTTGGCCCATACCTATTTCTCTGGGCTAGTTTTAGAAACCTTCTCTGTTAAACTGGAAAGTCCTCCAAGTTCATAGAGATGTGTAAGTTCCTTGCGAGTGAACTGCTGGTTTCAAGCAGACAATGAAGAGAGGATCTTACAAAGCCATTAAAGAGGTCTCTCGGAATATTACCTGCACTCACAAAATACACACTTTTTATTAAGCATTGGCCTTGAAAACAACACAGCTACAGAATTCAAATGTTGCCCTTGAAGGCAGTAGTACATTTCAGGTGCCTGAAGAATTAGCCAAATAGGAAGTAAAATATATAGATTGTCATCATTGCAGTTAACTATGATATCAGCTAGTGGCCTGACACGAGTTAGAAATTCTTGCTATAATGAGGATTTCATTTTTTTTTTTTTATAACCTGTGCTTATTCACTGGATTTATGAACCGATTTTATTTAAGCAGATTTGTAACTAAGATGGAAAGGAAATCTGGGTAGGCCGTGACAGGGAGAACACACTGTAGACACCCTTGCATGTAGGTAAGGCCTTATCCACACAGCCAAGTATACTGCTTTAACTCGATAGGTGTCATTAAAGAGGTACCAGTGTGGACGCAGTTATACTGGCATAAATGTGTACTCGTACCAGTATAGCTTTTTATCAGTGCGACCAAGGCTAGAAAGGACTGTTGTGATTATCTTAGTCTGACCTTCTGTATACCAGGCCAGAGAACCGCCCCATCATAATTCCTAGAGCAGATCTGTTAGACAAACATCCAACTTTGACTTAAAAATGGTCAGTGATGGAGAATCCTCCGCAACCCTTGTAATTTGTTCCAATGGTTAGTTTAAAGACAATTTGACTTTGTTTCTAGCCTGAATTTAGCTATCTTCAGTTTCCAGCCACTGGATCATGTTAGATCTTTCTCATCTAGATTGAAGAGCCCATTTTTAAGTATATATTCCACATGTAGGGACTTATAGATTGTGATCAAATCGCCCCTTAACCTTCTTTTTGTTAAACTAAACAGTTCGAGCTCCCTCAGTCTACCCCAGTAGGCCCCATGTTTTTTAATCCTTTAATCATTCTCATCGCTCTTCTGTGAACTCTCTCCAATTTATTAGCGACCTTCTTGAACCGTGGACACAAGAACTGGACACAGGATTTCAGCAGTCGGTTGCACTAGGGCCAAATACAGAGGCAAAATAACTTCTCTCCTCCTATTCAAGAATCTCCTGTTTGTGCATGCAAGGATTGTATTAGCTTTATTCCCTTATCATCATAATTCTAGGAACTGTAAGCTACTGGGAGCAGAGATCATCTTTGTGTTCTATATTCGTACAGGACCAAGCTCCAGGCTGTCTTAGGCCATTAGCGGGCGTCTAGATGCTATTACAGCATAACTAATCAATCATAATGCATACGAGTATATCCACAGCGGCACGAGAGGTTTATACCCTTATAACTATATTGGTTAAAAATGTCTCCCTCCCCCCAACCAATATAATTATCCCAGTGCAAAATCTGTGTGCAATTCAGGCCCTATTTGCCAGGGCCAGACTTTTTTCCCCTCTCCATGTAATTTGGCATTGCACATATAAAACCTTGGTAGAAATAGCAGCAAATGTCATTGCTTGGTCTGAATTAAGGTTAGGAGGTAAAGAGGGAAACTCCTGCTATGAAGAAAAGTTCGTTTTTCTAATCCACCATGCGGGTGGTGCTTCCGCACTATTGAAGGCCAAAAAGCACTACATCGACGAGGATCAGTGTCATATTCTACACAACTCTACACACAGATGAGGTGTGAATACTAGTCTGTACTTAATTCCTTGCTTTAAAGTGCTTACCTGCAACATTGACAGCTTCCATGTCCCGAAAGGGAACAAAGTCCATGATGTCCACAATACCAGCTGTGTGAATAACCAGGTGAACTCCCCGCATGGCAGAGAGGAGCAGAGCATAGTCTTGGATGTCGCCTTTCATCACCGTCACACAAGTGGAGGCTGGAAAAAACGTGTAACTACAGATGCAGACATAAAAAGGTAGGAAGGAGAATCCCGCACATACACCCCTGTTCTGCATAGGATGAATTAAACCCAGTGCCATTTGCTACCCCTGAATCTGTCGCATCAGGATAAACTATGGTCCCATGTCTTCTACACCCAGAAACCTGGGTCATCAGCTGGTGAAAGTCCTTGGCTCCCATAGAACTCTGCTGGCTTGCATGCACTGTGGCAAGGGCCTGTTGTTATAAATGCCTAGCACTTGTATGCAGCATAGTACTGAACAAGCCTGCACTAATTACTTGAAGCCAACAGGGCCACACAGATACAGGTGAGCAGAGACTGGCCCAGCTGCTGGTGATAGGGGAAGCAGAACTTCACTATGATAGAAGCCCAGTAGAATTTAGCGAGGATGAAGTCCTGCAGAAATTAAACCCTGTTCTATGCCAATTTCTTAAAAACATTTAGAATAAAATGGAGAATTATGGGTTGGTTTAAAAATGGCCCAGGGAAATCTCCTTGCCTATTATATTCCATAAGATTGTTTTCCATGCAACCTGTGTCTTGGGTCTCCCTTCTCTTTGGCTCAGCTATGCTGCACCTGCCTACTTCTGCAGCTGCTACTAGTTGTGTGTGTACTTCAAGATTACCAGTGGAAGGCTGCTAGACAACTCTCCAACACTTCATTCTATGGGCCACTATCCTCTAATCCCTCAAAGAGTACACAAAAAAATCTACACCACCTACTCAAGGAATGACCGGAAAAAGCACAGGAACAAATTCTCAGAGACACACCCTTACAACTCAGACCAGGGATATTCTATCGTCTACCCAAGATCCATAAACCTGGAAATGTAGGACAACCCATCATCTCAGGCAATGGCTCTCTTACAGCAGGACTGTCTGGCTATAATGACTCCCTCCTCAGACCCTTCGCTATCAATGCTCCCAGCTTCCTTCGAGACACCACTGACTTCCTGAGACAACTACAATCCATTCATTGGTGATCTTCCAGAAAACACCATCCTGGCTGCTATGGATGTAGGAGCTCTCTACACCAACATTCCACACACAGATGGACTACAAGCCATCAGGAACTGTATCCCCAGCAAAGCCACGGCACAGCTGGCTACTGAACATTGTGTTTTTGTTTTCACTCACAACCATTTCAGATTCAGGGATGATTTATATCTTTGAGTAAGAAGCACTGTCGGGGTCCCTGCATGGCTCCCCAGAATACCATCAGTTCTGACTTAGAGCAACGATTCCTCAGCTGCTGACCCCAAGTGCCCCTCCTTTACTTATGCTACATTGACAACATCTTCATCATCTGGACCCACAGGATGGAGGCCCTTGAGCAGTTCCACTGGGATTTCAACAATTTCCACCCCACCATCAATCTCAGCCTGGACCAGTTCTCACACGACAGTACAAATGACTGATGGTCACATAAATACCACGCTATACTGGAAACCTACTGAGCGCTATACTTACTTACACACCTCTAACTTTCATCCAGAACAAATCACATGATCCATTGTTTACAGCCAAGCTGTAAGATACAACTGCATTTACTCCCATCCCTCAGACAGAGACAAACACCTACAAGATCTCTAGCAAGCATTCTTAAAACTACAATACCCACCTGAAGAAGTGAAGAAATAGATTGATAAAGACAGGCGGATAACAGAGGTTATTTACTATAGGACAGACCCAACAAAGAAAGCAACAGAACACCACAACCCCCAGCTAAACCTCTCCTACACATAACCAAGATCTACAATTTATCATAGATGACAGTCCCTTGCTCTCAGACATTGGGAGGCAGGCCAATCCTCGCTTACAGACAACCCCCCAAATACTCACCACCAACTTCACACCCCACAGCAGAAACACTAATCCAGGAACCTACCCCTGCAACAAACCCCGTTGCCAACTCTGTCCGCACATCTACTCTAGTGACACCATCACAGGCCCTCACCACAGAAGTTATACCATCAAAGGCTCAGTCACATGCACATATATTAAATGTACTATATGCCATCATGTGCCAACAATGCCCCTCTGCCATGTACATCGGACAAACCGGACTATCTCAATGCAAAAAAAAAAAAATGGACACGAATCAGACATTAACACAGTTTTAGACTTGCAAGTTGCCATTCTCAAACAGAAAAACTTCAGACACAGACTGCAGAGACAAACCGCTGAGCTGGAAGTCATATGCAAAGTTGATACCGTGACCCAAGGTCTAACTGAACAAACACATGGAGTGGCTCTTGCATTAAAGGAGATAATTTCCCATTCAGGTACTTCTTACCACTGTTGGAGATGAGCCTCTCCCATTCTGATTTAATTAGTACTGATGTCACACTCCCATCTCTGTATCCTCCTTTTTTTCCGTCTCTTTCTTTTTCTCTTCATTGCCTGAGGAAGTGAGTTGTAGCTCACAAAAGCTTATGCTCTTATACCCTCATGAACTGGTTAGTGAGTCTTTAAAATGCCACCGGACTCCTTGTTGTTTTTGCTGAAACAGATTAACATGGCTACCCCCTAATACTTTACTTCAAGAGGTTGTTCTAGTGGTCAGGAAGGATTTAGCCCATTCTTTTCTGCTGTAATTCAGAATACTTGGCAAGAGGTTGGCTTTTTGTGTTTCTTGGACTGTCTCTAACATGAGTGAAAGGCATTACCAGGGTTGATTTGGCATGGAAAGGTGCTGTCCCCTTAGCTTGGGGATATGGGACTCAGAGGGCACCATACTCCTCTCTCACAAGAGGGTGGAATGACAATCATGACAGGATAGTGGCCAAGGCAGCAGATTTCTGGCCATTTTTAGGCTAGTGCCTCTATTCCTAGCTGGATTAGACCTGGTCTCTGGTCAAGGTTCAGGGCCTGCAGTTACAGGCTACTCCTATGCACCTCTATACCGCCATAAATGTCTCTTCAGGAAATCAGCCTGGAGGGGACCAGCATGAAGGATATATGTCTTCTATAGCCACAGCCCCAAAACGTGGCCTGTGGATTGCACGTGCAGCTACAGTCTATCTAGCCCCATCTAAAAATGCCATATCCGTTTGCAAATACTGACTTGCCCTGAGACCCAGGGTGGAATGCGGAGATGGCCGCAAGGTGAACCCTGACTGAAGAGGTGGCGAACCCCTGTGAACTAAGGTCTAAAAGGTAGTCAAGGATAGAGGGAATAAGGGCTTCCATAGGGAGGGTGCGTCTACACAGCACCTATAGGGGAGCCTGCACTACCCAGCCTTGGCAATAAATGGCGATGTCTGCCTGGTCCAAAGTGCGGATTTCTGGCCTGTCTCAAGTCTGGTGTAACAAAACATGCCGGCAAGGCCCAAGAGTCAGGAATTATTTTGCATAACAATGCAGATTAAGCCTGGTACACAAGACCACGTCAAGAACATACAGGATAAGCAGCCTTGTACTGGCAATTCTGTTTCTGATGAGCAAAAAGTACAGATGAAGCCATGAAACTGTTAACTGCACACATAGCAGCAACATCCTGAGCAGCAGGGTATACCCCAAATAGGGCATTGGGCTTCTTACTTATCCTACACAATACGTGATCAATTGGTAAATATTATTAGAACCACCACGTCTCTCTTTGCTATAAATGAGGTTGAGTAAGAACAATTGGTGGGAGGGAATGGGCAGGATTGACCCACACGTGTTGCTCGATGTAACTAGAAGCGATTAGGTCCTTCACACCGGCTACGTCAGTGGTGGCGTTCCTATTGGTGGGAAAAGATGGCACCACGACCTCCTGCCTGGCACTGTAGGTAGCATTCGGGTGAAGTGTAAGTGAATTAGGCTTTATTATTGCATATAGTAGATCTTTTAGTAATTGCTTTTGCATTGCTTTGTGCAGTATTATTTGCTTTAGAATTTATAGTATTTAAGTTTTAAATTGTATAGTCATTGTTCTTTAGTAATTGTAACTGTATTAACTGCTTAAAGCTTGCAATAAATAAGAAAGTGGTTAAGTATCCCTGAAGTGTACTGGTTTCCCTTGGATCTAAAATAAATCGAACCACACGACACAATTTGCAAATTGCGTATCTTATTACGATTCTATTTCAAAATAACTTATTTTGAAATTTGGCACGTCTACACAGTGCCAAATTTTGAAATAACACCCTATTTTGAGACATCACTTAACCCTCATAGAACGAGGGCTACAGGGATGCCAAAATAGTGTGCCTGTTACTTCGAAAAATATTTTGAAATAATGGGCAGTTTGTTAAGACATGGGGTAGCTATTTCGGGATACCTCTGGTATCCTGAAACAGCTGTACAGTGTAGACATATCTGGAGTGTGCTCCTCTGGGATGCCCAGATGGAGTAACGTTTCCACTTTTCCAGATACATGGCTCTAGTGGAGGGTTTTCTACTACCCTAGCAGCACTCTCTGAACTCATTCAGAGCATTGCCATCTGACCCTGTCAACCAGGGAGCTTCCAGGCCATGCAATGGAAGTTTGGGTGACAGAGACGGCTGTGGTACTGAGTTATTAAGCCTGGGAACAAGAGGACGACAATGGGTTCCTCTACTGAGAGATTCAGGAGTGTCATGAACCAGTGGCTGTCAAAGCCACACTAGTGCTATGAGAATCGGAGATGACCTGAATTCCCACACCCTGAGTATCACCCTGTGAATCAGAGGGAAGAAGGGGATGCATACAGAGTCCGGAGGGCCAGGGTATCTGGAAGGCATCTCCCAGGGATCCAGGGCTGTGGTTCAGGAAGGAGCAGAATCAGACACACTTCCTGTTGCTGTGGGTCATGAATAGGTTGAGGTGGGGAAAACCCCACTTGTGGAAAATGCGTATGGCTATATCTGCTCTGGGAAACCACTCGAGTGTCATCTGAGGTGGTCTGCAAGGCAGAGGGAATGCAAGGGGTGAACCCCATTCTAACTAACTAACTAACTAAACTATACTAACTAGAACTTGAAAACTACAACTAGAAGAACTGCTAATATGCTAACTATACAATGGAACCACTAAGGAACACTTGCTAAAGCAAGAGAGGAGCATTCTAACAGCCGTCATGGGCGGTAAAAAGGAACCTACTGGAGGGGGTGGCAGGCCGACAGGAGTATATATGCATACATATGCAGGTACAACTCCAGAGGGCTCCCTTGCCAGTCCAACGGGTACCACTGAAGGAAAACCTTCTGACAGTTGTGCACACCTACATGGAATGGACATGAACAATCACTCAAAGAAGAACTTTGACAAACCAGACACCTGAAAGGGGTACAGTAGTCTGGACAGGTTGAAAGCCACTGTCCTAGGCAGCATGTCTAGTCGATGAGGCAAAATAAGTCCTCTGTTTGCCATAGCTTCTGTCCTGTGCTAAACTTTTCTTAGCTGTAAAGTTACTCCTTCTGTAGTCAGTTCTGTTCAGGTTTTTACAGCATGCCTATCATGATAGCATTGTATCTTATACTATGACCAGATCCCAGGTATCTCCATCATAAGTGGAACTATTGCTTCCTTGAAAGGAAGAGAGGCTATTCCATGATATTGCCTTACCTGTAGCAAACTTCTTTACCTCCTCGCTTGCCATGGAGTCAAAAACCCGGACCTCACTGACACAGTCTTGCTTGCACAGCAGTTCCACAATATGCTCCCCAATGAAACCACAACCTCCTGTCACCAGGTACACCAGCGCTTTATCCATCTTGCAGCGTTTGTGGTAGAGAGGTGCTTCCAGTGTCTTCTAAAGCCTATATAGGGCTCTGCCTCTTAGCAGGTTTGTTTAAAGTACAAAGTCTAATATGTAATTATTATCTAAAGTTTAACTGAACATTAACTAAATAAAAGTAAATGGAAATTTGAACCATGTCACAGAATGGTCTCAGATGCTGCAATACTACGTGTAGTTAAGCACTGGGTCTTTGGACTCAGCCTGTTTCTCTCTCAGGGATACCCCCAAGTGCTGTCTCCCCCTCTGTTGGAATGAGACAGGTTTTCTGCATGTAGAAAGATCTTAAATGCCAAACGTTTTCATATGCTTTTCCAGGGGAGGCAGAGCTGCCCTGTGGACCTGCAGGACTAGTGACAGACTTCACCAGGCCCCGGGGTCCCTGGAAGGGGCATTGCCTCAGATGGAAGGGGTGGGACTGGGGCTTGCCTCCCCCAGTCGGCCCTCAGTACCGCCTGGGGCTCTGGCCACTGCTGTTGCCATGGTAATGGGACAGAGCCCCAGGCCCTTTCCTAGGCATTGAGGCCTACCTTTCCACCACACTGGACATGAGTGAAGCCCCAGTAGGATCCTTAAACTCGGCATTCCCGTGTCTGTCTGGCGTGCCCAGAGAACACCTACTGGATCAGGACTAGCACAAAATGGAGATGGTGGTGGCACTGCGGCCCTTTATCACTTTTAGCCCAGCAATTAGAAGCCCCCTCTCAGGATGCCGCAGGCCCATGTTTGAATCGCCCTTCTACCGGAGGGTAGATTCTGAGCATTGCAGTGCTGAAGTCCCTCTTGTGAGCACCCCCCTTGGTCTCTCTCTGCCTCTCTTCTCCATTTACAGTTGGAGACATCACTGTGCTGCCCCACAGGGCAAGGGTTAATAGCCCAAGGGTGTATGTCTATACCAGTGGGCTCTCAACCTTTTTAAGCACAAGATCACTTTCTGAATTTAAGTCAGTCTGGGATCTAACTCAGACCCAAATACCCTTGCCCTGTCCCCTCCCTGTCCCTTCTCCGAGGCCCTGACCCTGCTCATGTTGTAGAGGTAGGGTATAGGAGAGGGGAGAAGAGTACACCCTGATATCAGCATCTCCCTCCTCTGCCTCCACCACCCTGCACAGCAAGCAGGAGACTCCTGGGGGGCAGCTCCAAAGCAGAGGAGTGGAGCAGGACGGCAGTTGGGGAGGGGGCAGCTGAAGTGCCGGTACTTGATAGCCTCTGGGCCTGATCAGTGAGGATCACCTCTCAGAGGCTCCAGGCTCTACCAATAGACTCTGATCTACTCGTTGGTGACCACTGGCCTATACTGTAACAACACATCCAGTAAGACAGGAGAGTCTCAGAGGCCAGGCTCCAGATCAAGCTCAAATGGCCATAGTGCGATTCCATAGCTTCACAAGCCCGAGTCAGCTTATCCTAGGCCTGTTGTGTTTCTTTGTGGTGTAGACCTACCCTGCTGTGACCAGCTACTACAATCAGATGGCTACTCTACCCTGTGCGATAGCCACACAAGCGCTGCATGGGCTGGAGGCTGTTATATCAGGCAGTCTTGAACACGTTCTTCTCAGCGCTGCAAAAAAGAAAGCGAGGAGGCGAAGGCCTTGACTTTGGGTTCAATGACATTTCTCTATGTTTACAGGGTTGTGCTCAAACTTAGCTGCAGGACGGGGCTCATGATAGCGGCAATGCAATTGTGCCAGAGTGAGGCCAGAAAACCCACCGATTGCTTTTTTTAATGTGAGTGAATGCTTTGGACGGAGAGCTGACAAACCTTCAAGAAAGGTCCTGGAATTTCCAGGAATTAAAGCTTGTCATGTGATGAGACCTCCAGGAATATGGTCAACCAAAATTGGCAGCCTGATCTGGAGACCCAGATGTAAACACTGCCAGTCTCCCTCGCACCAGCATAAACCAAGCATAACTGCACTCTCATCAATGGCCCAGAACCTTTGTGAGAGCCAAAGACCACAGAATGCAGAGCAAGAGGGGGAGACAATGGGGAGTTTTACACTTTCCAAACCCCTGTCAGCAGGGTGCGAATGTAACTCAGGCCCACAGTCTCCCAACAGGTGGACACAGTAACAGGAAGGGGTGTGGTTTGTGTGGTTTCCCTTGGCCACACTGTATTTCAGCAGGGGGGAGGGCACAAGGTGTAGGACTAACCTTGCCACCTGTACACCACAAGGATGGTGCCTCTCGTGGCTGAGATTTTGGCCAATGAGGTTTGCGCATGTGTGAAGTGGGCAGAGCTCTTGACAGAACTGCCAGGTCTCTGGAAGGGGCAGGGCCTCAGGTGAAAGGGGCAGGGATGTGGGCTAGCCTTCCCTAGCCAGCCTTTCCATGCTGCCTGGCCTCACCGCTTGGGGCTCCAGTAGCAATATAAAGGGAGTGGGGCTCTGGCTGCTGTTGCCAAGTCCAGGGACCATTTAAATCACCCGATTCCAGGGCAGCTGCCCCTTTTCTGCCCTGCCCTGTCAGTGTCGAAGCCGGTGTGGTATGTATGAAGTATTTGGCTGGAGAAGTGTACGCTATATCCTAGTCGTGTTCAGTTAGAGCTGCAAATGGAGAGTGGGGAGTGAACACTTAAAAACAAATGCTGTGAAAGTAGGTGTGAACTGGGCCATTCCAGAGACAGAACATTTGCTCTCCAACATTATTTGTACAAACCCCAGGGCTAAGCCATATCTCGCTGGGAGGACTTAACATCATCAAGAGAGGGCTGACTATCTGAGGCAAAGAAATCACTCCAACCTGCCTTCAGTTACCATGGGCCCCCATGAACACCATCCTGTCACACTGCTAGATTTGCCATCCTGATCTCAGTCAAGAAACTAAGAGTTGGGTTGAATCCCTCATTTAGATACCTGTTCCAAGGAGACAAAGGTTCTTACAACCTTGTCCAATAATACAAAAGGCAGTTAAAGAGAAAGGGTATGTCTACACTACAGCAGGGAAGATCAAAGCTGCCGTTGTCGATCTTTGAGCATTCGAATTAGTGGATCTATTGAAAACACACTAATTTGAACTAGGAGAGGCTGCTCTGGTCGATGCTGGTAGTCCTGCTTCCACAAGGAGTAAGGGAAGTCGAAGGGAGAGTGTTCTCCCTTCGACTTCCTACAGTGCGGACAGCACCAAAAATTGAGTTAAGGTACTTCAGCTTCAGCTACACAATTAACATAGCTGAAGTTGTGTATCTTAATTCGACTTTATCCAATAGTGTAGACATAATCAAAGTGAAGGTAGTAAAAACAAGATTGTGGCCTTTGGGAAGAGAATCAGCCAAAGACCTTGAAATACAGCTACCAGAGGCCATGTTCACTTACAGTATGTTTATTTCTCAGTGCATTACATGAAAGGTCTTTGGTATTTGTGGGTTCTTGAGTATTGTTCCCACTCTGCTCTGGAAAAAAAAAATGCTGAATACAAAACATTCCATATACAGTAACAAACCCCATAGCAAACAAAGAGGAATAGATACCATGAACAATAATATAGCAATATGAAAACAGAGAAGTAACCATGCAAGGGCTGGAGCTAACAGGTTGGGGGGTGGGTGAGTGGGTTATATAGTCCTTTAGTGAAGTCTGATGACAAATGTGCGAACCTGTCATAAATGAGTTCATCATGTCACAAGAGATTCATTACTGTTCTCTTAAAAAAAATCACACACAATATCACAAAATGCCACATATGACTTCACTATAAAAGATCAAATGATTGTAGAACTTATTATAGTTAGAAAAGCTGGGACCCCCTTGCACACACACAAAACACACAGCTATAAATAAAAAAAAAAAGACTGTAAAATAAGTTGTGAAGAAGTTAACATTTTCTTCTACAGTTGGGAATGTGCTCTATGGACATGTATAGCACCTTTGATTTCACTCGATTTCAGAATTAATAGTAGTTAATCCCTCTTCCCCCCAAATTCTGGAGCAGAATGGAATGTAATCTTGACCAATGCAGAGGTCAGAACTTGTGGACTACAAGGAATTTCCAATTAGTCAGTCAAGAACCTACCTTTGTATAATCCCAGGGTTTGTCTGTCTGTCTTCCTGAAGCCATCGGTGTAGTTTATTCTTTATTTCTACTTTATTCTATAGACTGGAACAGAACCTAGATCCAAAGTTTGTGAGCCAGATCTTCTGCTAGTGTAAATCATAGTTCCTTCGACATCGCTGGACCTGTCCTAGTTTACACCAATTGATGATCTGGATCTGAACATGTGTCCTCTACCAGCTCCCATTAAAGTCAATGGTAAGAGCCTGTCACATCAGCGGAAGCAGGATACAGAGCTTATTTCTAGCTTATTTTTATTTTTCTTCATTGCTGTCAAGTCTTTAGAATAAGTGACTATTGGATACCCTATTTCCCAAAAGGGTACCAGTGCACTAGTGAAAGTCGGGGTGCACAAACTACACCTATTATACTGTGCAATATACAGACACTGCTTCAGGTTAGCTCAAGGCAAGGAAAAGTGTTTTTCTACTCCCAGAACCAATTCAAGTTGAAAAGTATCAGAGTTCAGAGAGGTACTTGAAAAATTGCAAAGAAGTTTAAAGGCAAAAGGACGCACTATGGTATTGCACAATATGCATGTAAGAAAAAACACTAACATTTCAATTAAAGTATATTTCTAAACGAGCACGCATTTGAAACATGTCCACCCCCTAAATTATACAGAGATGGTGAAATGCATATGCTCAGGCTAATGAATCTTAGTATCCTGCCTAAGATGGAAACTGTGGTTAGGTTGGTTTATTTAGTCACAAATATAATTTATGTCAACATATGAAGCTAAGTTCACCTTTAACGTTCAAATCTAAGACTGTACCACAGTATGGTCTGATTGACTTACTAGTGAGGAATTTAACCCTAGTCCAGTGACAATGTCCACACTATATGGTCCTATTGTTACCCAGATTAAAGATACAGTACCACACTAATAGGTGTAGCTAAGCAAAAAATTATATAGGTCTTTATAGAAATCTGTGAAAGCTGGTAATTAAAATGGTGTTGCAATCTGAACCTAAACCAGCCTTCTCACAATCAATCAATCTGGTAGGATTAATTGCAAACAATTTCAATTAACTTTTTCATCTTGCCACTCAGTTGTTTTGAATAATTTAATTAAAACCCAGGTTGCTCGTCAAATGTGAATCAACTAAAGAGGCTACTCATCAAGCTAATGCAATTGGTTTTTAATTCCCAAATACTAATTTGTGGGAATGAATCCTGTCCCCTTTAACTCATCTGGAAGTCTCCAAAAGGTCAAGGAAAACTGAACCCACTGCCTAGCTTCTCTCCCCCTTTCCAAATTATATCCAACAGTCACGGGATCATCAAAATAGAATATTGATATTTCCCTTTTTAAAGATCAGCTTGAGGCTTTGCCTCTGAAGTCCTGCTATGGGAAAAGTCTTCCCTAGCAAGCTGATGAAATGCAGCTCACGCCAGCATGACCAGCATACATCATTTTATCAAACTGATTTCTCTTCATGTCTCAGGGCACGTCTACACTGTGGGCTAAAGAGTTAAGCTACGCAACTTCAGCTATGTTAATTGTGTAGCTGAAGTTGAAATAGTTTAACTCGACTTTTGGTGCTGTCTACATAGCAGGAAGTTGAAGGAAGAACACTCTTCCTTTGACTTCCCTTACTACTCATGAAATGAGGGTTATAGAATTCGGAATAAGAAGCCGGGCTTGCTGTGTAGACGCGCACTTTGAATAATGTGAGTTATTTTGAAATAATGCTGCAGTGTAAATGTGCCCTCAGTGACCTATTTCCTGAACACATAGTTAGCATTCTGCCTGGCAATAGATGCAGGATAGAACCTCAGCTTATCAACAGAAGTAATCAACCACCTCTTGTAAATGTCTCACCAGAGGCAGACATATAAAAATATGTGGTCCGGGAGTTTTTTTTTAAAGGAAACCATTGACCAGCCCAGGAACAAAATTAACGTAAGCATGGCAGGGGGGCTCTGCTATAAACTGCTGTCCTTCCACAAGATTTCATGATCTAAATTCCCTTTCTATAACTCTATTCCACTTCCATGAGTGAGTGGAAGAAATACGTTTAGGGTGGTTCATAGGGCTTTCCTTGTTTGTCTACCACCTGTCTTGGTATAGTTGTGCTCTGTGCATTCATGTTTGTATTTAGACTGAGAGATGGCTGCCAACTATTTCTAAAAACTACTGATCTCATTCCGAATTATTTATATACACATTGTCACTGGATGCAGCATTGGGCTTGCAGCTAACATCTACTCTGAATACCTTATTTTGTTGTCCTAGAAGTCACACCAGAATGTGACCATTCCTCTTGATCAATACCTTGCTGCTAATCATTTTCTTCTCTTCTCTTACTGCTCTCTGTGTACTTGCATCACATCAAGGATACAACTCACCCAGAATGTAATGTACACAGCTACATCGGAAACGGAAACATCTCTTTATGGCTGAATCTCCTAAAGTGCTCCATTGGCTTTAAGGTTCTCTAAACTCTGATGGCTTATGGCCCATTCTGTTTGATTCCCCAGCAGTCTTCTCCACTCTGAGCTGATTTGACTTGCGTAATGGCTACCTTAGATAGAACCTAGGACCAAATAATACCACTTGACTATGGAATGCAGCCCTAGTGGTCCATAATTCCTAGTCAGTACCAGACTTCAAAAGCAGGTTAAGAAAATAAATGTACTGAAGCTTTTGGTCCTTCGCTGGGGCTACGTCTACACTACAAAGTTTTATCAGAAAAAGAGAGGCAATTTGCGTACCTTTTTCCAATTATTTTTTCGGAAGAGGCTTTTCCGAAATTTGGCCTGTCTACACTGGTCCAAATTTCGGAAAAACCTCTTTCGGAAGAGCCCTTATTCCTTGTGAAACGAGGACTACAGGGGCTTCCAAAAGAGCGCGTCTGCTCTTCTGAAAAAAATGTCAGAAGAGCAGACGCGTTCCCTGGATGTGGTGGAATTTTGCCGGGATACCTCTGGTATCCCGGAAAAACTCCATAGTCTAAATGTAGCCTGGGTATTTATATTGTTTAACTACAGCATGGGGAAATTTCTGCGTAAGGATCACTTCACCAGCTCAAGAGGTTCCTAACCAACATAGGCCAACAACCACTACTTTCACCTACTCTTTGTAATTTGCTGATAATTTAAAGATGTAAATCCATTCACCTGGGGTGAATTTTAAACTCTGTGTGTTTGGTAAGGCCTGATATGGATGTTTGGATATAGCTATCGGTATCTATCTAGACACAGAGGCTGTGCGTGTGTCTGTGTGTATGTACACAGAAATAACATATATATACATACACACACACACACTTTTTTAAACTGGTGTTCAGCTAAGTCAGACTGAAATTCTAGGCATGGACTACATATCCATTGGCTGTGCCAGATCCCAGTTTTCAGCATGCCTCCATTTTGACCTGGGAAGACCACCTTTAGCAGTAAGAGAGTACTTCTGTCTCCATGCACCATTCATGTCCTTGATTTCTCTGTTGAGATTGCCAACAAAGGTGCTAAGGAATTACAAGGGTGCCTTTTTGATGTTGATATATTTGCACTAGGAACTAGCCCGAGTGATGCTATGAATTTACTTAAGTCACCAAATAACAGACACACAACATTTGTTCACTGGTGCCTTGGAAAGAATTTTAGTGACTGAACAATGAAAAATTCTGCAACCTATTATCAGTTGCTTTGGTCATTCAATCCTGCTATTAAAAAGTAATTTCATTGACTACACGAGTAACATTAACTTGTCCAATTTGTTTTGACAGCAGATGTGAAATTCCTGTTCGGCCTCTTAATAGGGGTAGTCTGTCTCCCCAATAATAAGAGCTACTGCAAAAAGTAAAATGATTGGGCATTTAGCTGCAAGATCACAAGACAACCCTCTGGTAAGAGTCTAATCCTCCTGCTGTGTTTTGCCAGCACGTTGCTCCAGATTCAAATCACGAGGAGATGATGGATACTTTTAAAAATATCCACAATATAAATAAAAACTATATAGTGAGTTCTGGCTTCTGATTTAAAGCTGGGTAAATAGTGCAAAACCTTTTCAGTGTATATTTGTTCCTAAGAAGAATTGAATTCTTCTTGGCTGCATGTACACCTATTTTGTGTTCACTCTATGCAAGCTTTCTTACAATTTTGTCTTGCTTGCTATGAATGTTTTGCCAAAAGGATTTTGATCTTTTACACTTGAATATGCATGGAAAATAATTTTACATTTGTTCATTATTTATACCAGAAATCGGATAGTAAAGCTATTCGTGCAATCGGGGAACAAAAAAAGAATACTCCATTCACACAACCAACCAAACACAACTCAACTCCCTGATTTTAAATTTCAACCAGAAAGCCCAGGAATAAATGAAATTTGCCAGAGATTTTGAATAAGCAACACAATCTGAAACAAAGACACTCCACAAAGAGGTGAAAGTTGCCAATTAAGTTTCTTCATGTTTTTTGCTCTTCTCTATAAAAGGAAATATTTCCGTGGCTTTAGTGGTGTATGGAAAGGGGTATGACTGGAAATTATATTGTGAAAATAAAACATGTCTAAAAATAACCAGATGCCACCAAAATATTGCTCGGGGATTTTGCTTTGAGCTAGGGTAGAAGTGAATGATGTTTGAGCCAGCTGTGCAGTCTTTTAAACAGATAATTTGTGGAGGGGGGGAGCAGCAAGCTCTTGGAAGAGGGCTAAGGGCTATCCATTTCCAGGGATGGCTTTTAAGAATGCCTGCCATTTGGTGTATTCTGAAGTAGGGGGAAGAGGAATTGCTCTTCATAAGAACCTTTGAGCTACAGTTAAGACATTCCTTGCAGGAGTAGTTTAGCAGTGTCCAGGCATGGAAACCTTACTGCTAACCCTGCAGCCTCCTACCCACTTCCTTCTGCATGCGGTGGTTAAGCACTAGGATACTGTATCTTTAGTCAGAGAATGGGCTGTAGAACACACAAATGCTCCTGTTTCATTCAGTTGCTTTTCCTTTTGGCTTCGCTGTCCTCCAGCAGCGAAGAGAGAAGGTGATAGGGGTGGTGCCGCTGCTCGGGACCGCCGCGTTTGATCTTGATGCTCGTTCGTAGAGAGGCGCCTGCGATCACTTCCTGCCCTGAGCCCGGTTCCATGGAAGATAAAGAATCTGAAAGGAGATGAAACCAAGGGAGAGTTTATTTAGTGGGAGGAGCAGAGCAAGGAACAATATATGGTGCTGAAGGCCTAAGGGGTTTCTATTATGAAGAAAACAAACTCTCTGCCCATCTTCCTCCTCTTCTCTCCCTTTACTTTTCTTCCCTTTCAGCTGATGCCTTCCCTCCTACTTCCTGCTTCCTCACTTCCCAAAACAAAGGGAACTAACATGACCTTTGCCACCATCCCACAGCTCGCTCTGCATGTGTGCCAGACTCCTTCCCCTGTTTCTTTGGAGAAAGGACTGCCTACTACTTTATTCATACAGCACCTAGCACAAAGAGGTTTTGTTCTCGGCTAATCTTCAGGCAGCACCGTAATAAACACGATTAATGATCACAGTGCCTGGTGGACCTTAGTTGGCAGCAGTTATAGATGTACCAAGGGTCATTTAAATATTTATTGAGCAAGCATAAAGACTCAACTCTCCTGAAGAGTTCCTAAGTATTTTATAGATGGGGAAAACGGAGGCATAGCTGGGTGATGTGACTTCCCCCAAGTCACACAGCTAATTAGCACTGCTGGCAACAAATCCCAGCAGGTTGCTCTCCCCACATCTTAGACATTAGTCCCTAATAAGGAGCCTTTCTCCAGTAATCCTGCCCCATAAAGCTAACTGTACATTTGGTCTGTGGCCCCAGTCCTTTTCAAGTTCTCAGACATGCAACCCCCTATTTAAAACCCCCGTTTCTTTCCTTTTGCCCTCAGTAATGGGCACTTGTTTGTTTCACTGCCAGGAGGCCAGCTTTCCTAGCCAGACCTCCAGCACTGGTCCGTTCCCATTGGGCAGCATTTCTAGTGTATGTGCATATCCCAGTGCCTAGGGATTTGTGCTATGCTAGCTGGAAATGAGCACTGCCAAAAGTGGGCTTTTTCCTGTGTCCTGCTGTTCTGTGCTGTAGGGCTGGCCAATATGCTCTGATTATCTCACCCTTCCATCCTGTTGCGTGGGGAAAAGTTTTTGTTGGTATGTTTTGCTTTGTTGCTTGGGTGGTTATTTTGGTTTCCAAAACCACATGGAGTCTGGCGCTTTGTCTGACAATGAGAGCATGCAAGTGGCATTTCAGCTGGGGTTTCCTGCATTGAAGTCAATGGCGAAAATCTCAATGTCAAGAGGAGGAGCTGGGTTCGATTCTTAGTGTTGGCTGATTAAAATGGTGGGGTGGCCTCAGAAGTGAAAGCAAGCTGGAGGACAGCGAAGCCAAAAGGAAAAGCAACTGAATGAAACAGGAGCATTTGTGCGTTCTACAGCCCATTCACTGACTAAAGATACAGTATCCTAGTGCTTAACCACTGCATGCAGAAGGAAGTGGGTAGGAGGCTGCAGGGTTAGCAGTAAGGTTTCCATGCCTGGACACTGCTAAACTACTCCTGCAAGGAATGTCTTAACTGTAGCTCAAAGGTTCTTATGAAGAGCAATTCCTCTTCCCCCTACTTCAGAATACACCAAATGGCAGGCATTCTTAAAAGCCATCCCTGGAAATGGATAGCCCTTAGCCCTCTTCCAAGAGCTTGCTGCTCCCCCCCTCCACAAATTATTTGTTTAAAAGACTGGCAAGAGCTGGCTGAGCTGCAGCAAAAGCCAGTAGGGAGCTATTTAAAAGCTGGCAAGGACCCTGGTTGCAATAGGACAGTACCTGTAAGAAATTTTAAATTTACTTTCACTGCCAAGTGGCCTCATAGCTTGTGGAGGCTACATCTGCTCAGTAAATGTCAATTTCACTCCACTGGAACCACTGCATGCAACCAGATCTTTCTTTGTACACTGTTTGTATGATCTTTCTATACTATTTAATGAAAAACTCTGGGTTTCACCCTAAGCAGCTGCCAGCATTCAACCTTCTTTGGCATGAAAGAATGAACAAGAAGGGCCTTTAACACCAATTATTTATATAAATAGGTGAGTTCACTGGGAAATTGACCCTAACCCTATGCCAAGATAACATAAACCTTTGTATTTCAGCACGAATGGCAAATTCTGTGCAAGAATCAGATCTGGCTTCTGACCCATTTAAGGGTGCAATTCATATTGTTGGTCTTAATCTATAAAGCTCTAAAACCTAGTAGCCTTAAACATGGTCTCCTAGTAGTTGATATCAATGGAAGGGATGGAGCTATTTAATTTAAATATCTGGGAGCAGGGCATCCTCCATGAGTGGCCCTCCACTGTCTACTTTGCTTTCCGCCCGCTAGTCCGTAAAGTCCTGTGTGGGTACAAAAGTTGTATCCATATCCTCACCTCTATCTGCAAAAATGAGCTGTGGATGCAGATACCGACAGATGTAAAGCTGATATCTGCAAATTTGCAGGGTTCTAGATACAAAATTTGTATCTGCATCTGCAAAATAAGCCATGGATATCTGCATCTACATCCATGGATATAAACTGGATATCTGCAGATTTGCAGGGGTCTACTGATCCAACAACCTGCATTTTCTAACACTGAGGAAGTGCTCTGAAGCCAGTTTACCGCAGAAACACAGAATACTAGAACTGGAAGGGACCTCAAGAGGTCATCAAGTCCAGTCCCTTGCCCTCACGGCAGGACCAAGCATGCTTGATAGAGGTCTGTCCCACCTGCTCTTAAATATCTTTAGTGATGGAAATTCCACAGCCACCCTAGGCAATTTATTCCAGTGTTAAACTACCCTGACAGTTAGGAAGTTTTTCCTAATGTCCAACCTAAACCTCCTTTGCTGCAATTTAAGCCCATTGCTTCTTATCCTATTATTAGAGGTCAAGGAGAACAATTTTTCTCCTTCCTCCTTGTATGGAGGCCTTTCCCATTTGGTTGCCTTGCGGTTGCTCAGCCTTTAATTGGCACAGGGTCTATTTTGTGATGTATTTATGTTTTTGAATTGTACATAAACGTAGACTGAGACAAAGTCTGAAATTAAATATAAAATCAATTCTTATGTTTGGTAAGTGTCACCCCTTAACCGATACAATTACAGTGCTATAAAATCTTGTTAGTAATTTATGCGAGTATAAATAATACTCAAAGTAAAGAGAATTGGAGAATCACATCCAACACCAAGTGCTTGGAGTTTTAGATGGCCTGTGTATTCTTCCAAAGGAAAGTGTCAGTACCAAACAAAGCTGCATTTCACTAGAGCAGGTTTATGCCAGTCATGAGTTGATGTGACCACTAATAATGCAGAGTTTGTCACGTGCTCATGTTCCAACCAGGATGTCAGTATTTTGCGAATTCCTTCTCTCACTGAGCAATCAAGTATGTTTCCCAATGTGCTGAACAGCTGGAAGGCGAGTAGATATTTCCGCTGTTGGCCTGGGCTTAGGACATCTTCATGTCTTAATGTCCTCAACTTTGAAGCAATTGTATATCCAATTAATGTAAATGTTGAGAGAACAACAGGCCCTATATATTCTGGCTACTTTCTTGACTGTATGTGACCCCAGGAAGAGCCTGAACATCTATATAGAGAATTTCCCCCCAGATAATCTCTTTCCCGCCTTCCTGTTGTTTGAACATAGACTCCCCTGTTCCCCTGTTCTTAGTTCTTTGTATTTTGGTTGCACCTAGAGGCTTGAATCATAGGGCCTTGATTGTGCTAGGTGCTATTCATACAGAGTGAAAAACAGACCAAAAAAAAAAAAAAAAAAGGAGTAATAAGTCAGGAAGAATGGGGGCAGGAAGGCCAAGGCAAATCAACACATTCATGGGTTAAACTTCCAAAAGTACTTAACTCCTATTTTCAAAAGTGACCCAGAATTAGCAGGCTGACTTTTATTGACTTTCAATTAGATGCATGTTCTAAGTGCCTAAGTCCCTTGGGTCCATTTGAAAATTTCACCGAAGCCATATAACCCACCGACATCCCCACTGACTGTGATCTGTTGTCATGTGTGTCCCTGGGGGAGTGAATCTTGCAGAGAGATTTGGAAGAGGGCAAGGCCGTGCCTTGCTTTACGTATCTTGCGAGGACCCGCGTGCCAGCCGCACTGAAGGAAGTAAAGGGTGCTTGGCCAAGAAGCATTCGTGTTGGTGCCAAGAGCCCCAATCAACCTCTCAAAGGCACAATGGCAAACAGATCCAAAACATTTTGCCCTCGCTCCATTTCTGTAGGAAAAACTTATGCATAGCAAGCTATATCTCTGTCAGTGGAGTCCCAGCTCCAAAACAAGTGATTTCTCTTTGTTACAGCAGAGAAAACTCTGAGCTCTTGAGAATCGGAAAACTCCCCTCCTCTGACAAAAGGTGCGGGGCAGTAGTGGGGAAGGAAATGGCTTCAACTGAATTACTCAGAGTATTGAGGGCTTCATTTTCAATAACTGGAACTCATAAAACTAAGAGTCTCATGTTTCCAAAAATCAGTGTTCTCTTAATTTTAATCAGAAGAGCTGCCTGGATTATGGATTTGCAGACTAACAGGCTTGCTCTCCCTTTCAGAGTATGGTCTAACTTGGTCTACGGTCCATCAGACATGATGAATATTAAAAAGGCCCAATCCTCAGTTGATGTAAGTAAACTCCGCTTAAGTCAGGGGACTATGGCGAGTGATCGCAGCTGCGTATCTGGTCCATAGACTCTGCAATGAGAACATTTTCGTAGCGGTTGCATGAAGCAGAACACAACGCAACTTGATCTGCGCTGAGCTGGAGCGGTACTATGGACTGTAATACAAATGTGTCTGTGGGCACTGGTGTGAAAACAGAGCAACTCCATTGAAGCTGCAGGCCCTCCATATGTGAAATTCAGGCACGTTAGTCACTCAATTATGGATTTAGGAGCCTCACATTAGGCACCTAGTTTTTTTAAATCCTGACCTAAATGGCTACTGTGCGAACTAGCCCTCAAAGCCAGGTGAAAAGTCATACTCTAGGAGCAGTGTTTCTTAAACTCTGTTCCATGGCACACTGGTATGCCACAAGGCAGTCGAAGGTGTGCCATGGAGAACAACAGAATTCAAAATGGCCGCCCTTAAGTGGGCTGGCAACCTTTTTACCTTTAAAAAAAATTTTTTTTTTGTTCAATAACTTTCCCCTGACCCTTTTTTTCCCCTCAATAACTGTCCCCTGGCCCTCCCACCCTCCACTTTTTTTTTGGTCAACAAAAAATCCTTGGTGTTCCTCATAAAAAAAATATTGTTTGGTGTTCCTTGGTCTTGAAAATTTTAAGAAACACTGCTCTAGGAGTCTAGAACTAGCCAATTCCAGCAGACAGCATGGGAACCGAGTGACAGCTAACTTCTCCAGAAAAGCCACTGGCTGAGACATACTCACCATGAATTCCTATCATATGCTCTAGAATTAACACCCTCTCAGCTAAAATCTTCAGGGCTTCTCGAAGTTGTTGAACTCCTTCTCCCTGCAAGAGGGGGAAAAAACAAACCTGCATATATGGCTACTGCATATGTACATTTTTTAAGTTCATAAGGCAATCCTCCAAGACTACCGTGGTAATGCAGCCCCTGACACTGCTAATGACTTCATAAAACAAAAACTGGTTACAAGTCTATGGAGAACAGGGAGATGTCTCCATACACATCCAAAGGAAAGCAATGAGGCAAAAAACCTCAATTATCAACCCAAATTCTGGCACCTCTAAAGTTTAGAGAGGTTTGGCTCCAGCTCCAAAATTTTTAGCTGGCTCTGATTTCCGTAGTGTGCCAAACCATTAACCATGTCAATTTGAATGTTGTCAAACAATGAGGCTTGGACTGAAACCTTGTGGCTTGTGCCCATTTCCACTATTTACTTTGCAATTAAAATATTCCTTGCTAGGCAGATCTGAAATTTGTTCAGAGCATCACTTGGGTGGGCCTGGCATTCCCTGCAGTGAGTACCACCAAACTGAAAAATGTCTCAAGAAATGCTTTTGCTGCCATTTTGTGAAATCACCTAAGTAATAACTTGGGTTGGGGAGAGAGAGTGTTGTCTCTTGCATGGCTGGGTATCAAATATCTTCCTGTTGATTAACAGCAAAGCCAGGGATCAGGAGGCAAGCAGGAGCGAAAACCAGACCTTGTCAAGGGGCCATATTCTACAGGATATGGGATCTGATCGGTAGTTGATGAGGCACTGGACAATGACTCAGGACTCCCAGCTCAGCTACTGTCTTCCTCGTCACCCGGGACAAGTCTCAATCTAAACCTGGGCCACATCTGGAAAATGGGGATAAATAGCATTCCCCCCAGAGTTGGCCTCACCATGAGTCGCCTCAGGTGCCAGCCTGTGTGTGTGTGGGGGGGGGGGTTGCCACTAGGACCCAGAGCGTAGAAAATTGTGTCTGCTGCTGGTGCATATGTAGCTAGCAGAGCAGTACCATGAGAGGAGTAGAACAGGAAGAAGGCAGAATTGAGACTTTTCAAAGTTCTGGCCCAAGCAAGGAGGCATGGGGGCATCATTTGAGTTCCCCGCCTCAGGTGTCAAAATTTTGTGGGCTGGCCCTGACAGCCCCATCTCTGTAAGCCGGTGTGTCCATTAATAATTGTGTGGTGCTTAGACACTGATCAAACCAAAACCACTTGGGTCCAGATTTTGAACATGCCCATGCTCCTGGATACTGGAGTCTGAGATTAATGCCACCTCCCTTGTCGGCTCTTTCATCTTTGTGATCCCCTCACTCCTCCATTTATATCACCAGGAGTCCTGCACACAGAGTGTGGTCCCAAGGACAGTAAACAGTCTTTTCACCCCTAGAATAGTCAGGCAGTAGTAGAAGTGTTGTCTTACATCAGACCCTTTATCTCCTTCTTCACCCTTCTTGCCTGGTTCACCCTAAAATGAGACAAACAAGTTTCCATGTAACTGAGGAGATTTTGGCATCCAAAGTAATTCAAAGCCCTTCCCTCAAAAAAGTCCCCACAGTGGAAGGC
Source organism: Pelochelys cantorii (assembly GCA_032595735.1). Taxonomy (NCBI): domain Eukaryota; kingdom Metazoa; phylum Chordata; order Testudines; family Trionychidae; genus Pelochelys; species Pelochelys cantorii. The sequence goes on along the minus strand of CM064346.1, from coordinate 11,078,907 downwards.
AAATTGAAACCACAATTTCTCAAAGTTGTGTCATCTGTCCTTTCCGATGGGGACCAAATTTAGCTCCGGTCTAAGCTGTAAGAACTCCCGCTTGCTTTGCTGTGGGGGTGTATGCCCATTTACACCACTTGGCCCAGAGTGATGTGAGCGATATGACAGTAGCTTTGCAATGAACCACTGTCTGATGGCTGTAGCCAGGGACCTCGACCAAACTGTACGGGCAATGCGAGGCTTTCCCCGTAAGCAACACTTTACGTTAAAAACGGTACAGAGCTACCAATAACCACCTCCAAACATGCACACTTTGCTACTAAGTTGATTTTTTCCAGAAACATTCATACTGACTATGCAAGAGTACCATTTATTAGCCATGTCGCCCTCAACCTCGCTACAAGACGCTCGTTACATTTTTACTGAAGAAAGATTCCTAGTTTATTGAGACAGTTTGTCTGACAGTCTCCTGCTGCCCACTCATCTAATCAGGAAGTGTCTGTCTGCATTTCCCAAGCAGCAGATGGCATGCACAGATTAAACCACAAGCTAAATAAAGACTAACAGAAAGGTCCCCAAACTGCTGAGTAAGGCGGCTGGGATTAGAGCGTGGCTCTTCAACCACATGGGGCATGGCAGAGACATTTCAAACGAAGCAAGATAGTAGCAAGAGAATGGAGAATGCCATTTCAGGAAAAACAAGAGCTGTCCTCCCTCCCCAGCCCCACCACAGTGGCACCCACACTGCCAACTGTTGCATAAAAAAGCCTCTGCATGAGCTTACTTGATTTATATACATGGATTTTCTGAAACTACGCTAAATGTAAGGTCTCAGGTTTTAAACTGCAACTCATAGTGATCTTTGTCAAACCTTGCAACTCACTGTGATCTTTGTAAAACTGTGTAATCTTTGTAACTCTCAGCCATCTTGCTTGTAACTCACTCTAAACTGCATTCTCTCCTGAGTGTCAGTGTGAGAGCATGTTTGAAGAAGACTGGGAACAATGGAGCACATGGTGATGAGTCATCACAGACTGCTGCTTTTGCTGGATAAAGGGAACTCTGGGCATGCTCCCTGATGACGAGGTGAATGAGTCACAGGACCCATTCAGACACTATATAAAGAGAGGGAGCACATGTGAGACTCGCTCTTTCTTCCCCTGCTCCTGAGAAACTCCTCTCTACAGCCAGTGTCTCTCCTCCTGACCAGCTTCTCCAGCCATGATGAGCAGACAGACCCTCCAGGAATTACATGCGTTGGCTCCTTCTGCAACCCATATCCCTGTGTGAGTGCCTTAGGGCAGGAATGAATGTGTGTGAATGAGTGAATGAATGGAAGTGTATGTGTGCTTGTTTGTTTGTGTGTGTGTGTGTGAGAGAGAGATAGCTCTGTATCTTCTTTAGTTTAAACCTTTGGTGGCAGCTCTATCTTCTTTGGTTTAACCTTATAGTACAAATAGTGGAGTGCTAATTCCTCAAACAATAAACCCACACTAGTGTAACCCTGGATGGTCTCCAGTGAGAATATTTTTAGGGTAACACCAACGTTTTGTTCAATTTGCTTGCTTCCCCCTGTTTTTCGTTTTCACCAGAACTGCAATTGTAAATGCTGTCTTAGCTTGAGTCACGTCGTTCCAGAGTAGGGATGTTAAAGACTAGTTGACTAATCAACTATCCGATAAGCATCCCCCTTGCTGCCTCTAAAAGATGGCATTTTCATCGACTAGTCAATTAACTGCATTTTAATATCCCTATTCCAGAGGAGTCCCAGCCTACTCAAAAGCTGGTAGTCTCAGAATTATTAGAAGAGAGCCTGTTTTCCAGAGATTTCCAACCCAGCCTTACAGGTAAAGGAGGTTTGGAGAATTCAGGCTTGCCGGTGGAATTTCAATGGGTTAGCCACACCCACACTCTGAACTTGTAGGGGGTGTGGCCTTGGAGAGGGAGATGTCTGTCCAAGGTTCCAACGTGGGAGGCAGCTTTATTATTACGTCAACAGGAGACCTGGTAGGAAACAGTTCCTGTGGGGATGCTCTGAATTAGCATGTCCACCCTGCTTCATGGGCCATGACCCCTTCCTGGTCACTGCTGCCCACTTAGGCAGCAGGAAGGTTTCATCCACCTTGCCACAGCCCCTCTCATCCCTCTTTGTGCCAGCAGAATGTTAGCAGGAGCCAGCCTGGGAAGGCGGTCAGCAGTCTGCAGCAGACACAGACTGTAAGCACCTAGTACAACAGAGTCATAATCCATGACAGGCTCCACAATACAGATAACAAGTATAGAGGCGGCTAGAGCAAATATGGCCTCATCTGGGCAATGCAGAAGTAGTACATCAGATCCATCTTCTGCACAGGTCTTTTGCTACCAATTTCTCTCTCCCGAAGGAAAAATTAAAATTGGTGGAACTTCTAGACGACTAGCCCCACTCCTAGATCCAGCCCAAGGGTAGAGAAGAGCTATGAGATCATGCAGTCTGCTTCTTCAGCCCCAGGGCAGGTGTACAGTATTTTCTACTGCTTTGTCCACTTGACTATAAAGTATAGCACTAAAAATGTAGTGTTTCATTTGCAGATCTTGGAGCTGCTGTCTCCTGAGCTGGATGTTGTATGACCATCCGGAGAGAACCTCACAGTCCACACAAGTGGTATTTAAGGGGCTGGACATCTCTATCACATACACAGACACACACACACACAGACTCTTTGTCACCCACACACACGCACATGTACAACACTTACAGGCAGTCCCTTATTGCCCCTTTCTCCAGACAGGCCTGCTTGCCCCTGTTGGAAATAAAGCAAGTGTCATTTTTGTTTCCATTGGATGAAAACAAAATGTCATGTTACCAGTGGAATTAAAACGGCTTAACTAAGAAACAAACTCATGAGACACTCTGGAAGTTCCTTTCTCTCAGCATGATCTCTTTCAGCATTCAAGCAGGCAGCTCGCTGGGTATTAGCTCTCAAACACTAGTTCTGAAGCCTCTCAACATTTGGGGCATGTCTACACTGCAGCGTTATTTTGGGATACTTCCGGTATCCCAAAACAGCTATTCCGCGTCTTTTGAACAAGCCCATTATTCCAATGTCCCTGCAAACTTCGTTCCATGAGGATTAAGGGACATTTTGGAATAGTGGTTTATTTTGAAATTTGGCGCTGGGCAGACAGCGCCAAATTACAAAATAAGCTATTTTGAAATTAACTCGAAATAAGCGATGTAATTCGCATAGCTCAAATTGCGTAGCTTATTTTGAGCTGAGGGGGAAGTATAGATGCACCCTCTGGCACCCCAGGACTATCTTTATAATATGGTTCAGGGAGTAGCCGAGTTAGTCTGTTACAGAAAAAAACAACAAATGGTCTGGTAGCACTTTATAGACGAACAAAACATGTAGATGGTAACATGAGCTTTCATGGGCAGCCCACTTCTTCAGATGACCGGAGATCTGAAGAAGTGGGCTGTGCCCACGAAAGCTCATGATACCATCTACATGTTTTGTTAGTGTATAAAGTGCTACCAGACCATTTGTTGGTTTTTTTATAATATGGGTTTGCATCCTCTTTACTTCAGAGAAGTCAGCTTTGTTAAAGCAGGGAGAAATTTGGCCCTGGAGTTTCCTCCAGAAATACATTCTCCCATATGGTATAATGGATAGGCTAAGCCTGATCGGCCTTAGCCAGTGAACCAAAGGCTGTGCAATATCTCATTATGATTTCCCCTTAAGACTCCCTCATGTGCCAGTATAGTCTCTGCCTGCAAACATGCTCATCTTCTTCTCCACAACTAGAACTACTATACTTCTCTGATGAAACATGGCTTTTTCTCAATTTTTTTTCACAATTTTCATATTCTAAGTTTTCTGGGGCTGTTTTGGGTGAAACGATTCAAAACAACAGTTTCAAACTCATTTGAAAACTATTTGTTTTTAGTCGAATCAAAATGAAAATTCTTTTTTGTTTCCATTCCTACCTCCACCCTCTTTTTCCCCTCCGGAAAAAGGGGGCAAGAGGGATGTACCCCTACTGTGATTTTTTAAAATTTAAATTTGGCTAAACAATTTGTCAAAAAATTGAAGTTTCAAGAAAAATCAAAAAATTTTGATTTCATTATACAGAATATAATTTCCATTTTCTGACCAGCTATATCCAGACCTTTCACATCCTTTTTTGCTGCTATGAACCTCCCAGCTGGATGTAGGATTTTGCATTTGGCAGAAAAGTAGAGCTACTTTTTCATATGCACATTTTTTCCCAACTGCTTCTTCACTAGTTTTATATGAAGGACCATTTTGGAACAAGCTATTATATAAAAAAATCTGCATTAGAGAGACCTGTGCAATACCTGGTAAGCTCAGCTGTCAGCACTCTATACTGATGAAAAGCTTTCCCCACCAAAACAATACGAGATGCTTAGACCCTGCTTTGGGTGAATCAGGTCCATAAAAAAGTATAAGAAAACAGAAATTAATTGTGCTAAGGCAGTAGGTGGTACATTTCTGGACAACTTACCAAGGGTCCTGGTGAATTCTCCATCACTGACCATTTTTAAATTGAGATTAGATGATTGTTCTATAAGTTCTGCTCTAGGAATTGTGTTGGGGAAGTTGTATGACCTCTGTTGTACAGCAGGTCAGATTAGATTATCTCAATGATTCCTTCCTGGCTGTGGAATCTATGAATCAAAACAGCTTGTTTATCCTCAAATCCTGACAGTAAAGTGGGCCCTTCCCTGTTACTCTGCTCTGGCCTTCATCAGCTTGTACAGTCTTTGCACTTTGTCTATGCAATGCCAACACTAATTCAAAGATGCAGCATCCACTTCCCCACCCCAGACTGATGACAAAGCAGCGTGGGTGGCCAGGGATTTCATGACTCTCGGCCAGCAGATATGATCTGTGTAAAAAAGCCTGCACAATGTCAGAACTATCTATTCATTGCCTGATTTGGAAAGAGCATTTATATACATGATCAAAAGGGTAAGAACAGAAGAATGGCCATACTGCTTCAGACCAACTGTCCATCCAGCCCAGTATCCTGTCTTCTGACTCACCCATGCCAGATGTTTCAGAGGGAATAAACAGAAGAGGGCAATTTTGAGTGATCCAGCCCCAGCTGTCCAGGAAGTTGGAGATTTAGCAACACTGATAGCCCAATTCTGCATGAACTTCTCTCATTCTCTTTTGAACCCAACTGTACATCTGGCCTTCACAACATTCTATGGCAATAAGTTGCACAGTTTGGGTGCTGTGTGAAGCAGTAGTTCCTTTGATTTGTTTTAAACCTGCTACCTATTAATTTCACTGAGTAACCCTTAGTTCTTATGCTGTGTGACAGGGAAGATAGTATTGTCCTATTTAATTTCTCAATACCGTGTCATACACACCATCCTTTATAGAAATGTTATTTTCTTCTGCCAATAAAAACTTTAACCATTGGCTTTGTGATTAATCTATAAACAGAGCTGGCTGGAAAATGGAGTTCCCATTCCAAAGGAAGTTCCAAACTTTTGAAAGTTTTTTGTTCCAAAACAAAACAAAAAGTAGAAATCTTACTATATATTTTAGAAATGTGAGTCTGTCTGTCCATCCATCTGTGAGTCCATTTGATTAAGAACTCCTCTTAAGCTGTAAGAGGTAGGACCACCACATTTGGTAGGCAGCTTCCTCTTATCATAACTTAAAGCAAGGTCAGGGTTTGGTTGTGCCAGGATAATGGGATGTGCCTGGAATTCGATTGTTTCTCATAAAATGGAAAGGTAGGGGGCTGGAAGGAGGGAGTTATACTTCAGAATGACCCTGGGCACAGCAATGAGCCAGAGATGGGGCCTGGAACTGCTATAACCCGCTTAGGCCAGCATGGGGTAGGGGTGGAGAAAGGGACAGCTATCTACTATATGTTTTAGAGTTTTTTCTGTTTATGTGTCTGTCTGTGTGTCTGTCTGTCCCTCAATCAGGTGACATCCATCCCTCCTTGGACTACGCCCACTGGAGCTACAGTGGCCAAGGACAGGCACGTCTCACATGGACCCAAGCTGCTGCAGTGAGAGAGGGCTGGGGTTATCCTCTTTCCCCAGGGCAGCCTGTACAGTGAACCTCTCATCCCCAGCCCCCCCCACAGAACAATGATTTAAATGAAGAAAAACAAAACTTATTTGAGTTAAGGACCCAAGCAATGCCAGGTAAATCTTCTAGTTTCAAAATAACTCTCAGAATGGAAATTAAACAATTTCTAATGCGAAAAAAATTGTTTTTATAATGTTGAAACTCTGTTATAGTTATTACATATAAATAATCTAAATGAAATGAAACAAAACATCAATATTTTCAAAATAAAACAAGTCAAAGAATCTTTTAGATGTTTCCCATCCAAACTTCTTCAGAACAGACATCTTCATGTCAAATATTTTTCCAAACTGTCCAACTGAAAATTTTTCAGCAAGCTCTAATGTGTAATATTTAGCAATGGTGTAAAAGATGGAATTAAGCCACCTATAAAATAAAGTCAAATGCATAGTTACAAAAGGGCTCTAATCAATTCTATTGGCAGAAAGCTTGATAGCTTGATATATACAGCATTCTCTTCATAAATAAAAGTGGCCATCACTGAAAACTGAAATAAACATCTAGTAGTGATAAGCAGTACTTGGTAACTAGATCTGAAAGACCACTACATTTATCAGCAACCTCTGTGTGTTCTTTGCTTTCAGTGTGCGTATTGGACGATCTAGTCTGAGTTATTGTTGCCCTAATGTAAAATCTAGAGAGATGCAGGTTAAGCCTGTCACCTGATATGCTTGTAAGCCTGGAGAGACTCCAAGCTCATCTGAAACTAATCAAACTGCATTTGACATTTGCCTTTCAAAGCCCTCCCAGCTATCAGTCTGCCCTTCAGACTGAAAAAAAGCAAATAGCAGGGGGAAGATCAGAGAGAAACAAGCAAACGCAGATGATTTGTTCACCTGATTTGCAGATAGTGAGCTTTACCTATAAATCTATAAGCAGGTAATTCCTCTTTAAAGAAAGAAATACATTCCAACGGCAGACCCCTGGCTCCCACTCTGGATACAGACCACCCTGGACATTTAGCACTAAAGCTTTTTTTACAGCGGTTTCTCCTTTCCAGAACATGCAGCATACTCCATCAACAGTAACTTTTTCATTCTGTAGCTTTACTTTCTGGACATAATCTCCTCACAAGGAGTCTCTCTTATCAATCCACTTCTCCCAGTGCTAAGTTCTTAAAAGATTTCATTCTACAGCCCTTCCGAAAAGGTTCTCCACAAGCCACCCACTGCAAGGGATGGGCAGTCCTAAGGAGTTTGGGAGGTAGCAGAAGCATCCCAAAGTTCAAATACTGCTGTGCACATCTTTAGCTTGCCTGGATACTGGGCTGGTAACCAGGTGAGAAAAGGCTCTCGCAAGGGGGTGTGGTTTTCTGTTTTGGTTTTTTGGGGTTGTTTTGTTTTTGGTGCTTCCTAGAGTATGTCTACACTGCAAGCTTATTTAGGAAAAAGCTATTCTGGAAGATATCTTCTGGAATAGCTTATTCTGAAATAGAGCGTCCACACTACAGGGAAGCCTCAAAATTAGTCCAAGGCAGGCTCCTCTAATGTGGATGCACTCCCTCGATTTAGAGCCCCTGGAGGCTCTGGGGAGGAATAACTTTAGAATGGCCCTGGTGAGGAGCAATTTCGACATAGGAGGAGTGGAGTGTCCACACACCCCCTCTTCCAAAAGAGCTTTTTCAGAAGATGCATTATTCCTCATGGAATGAGGTTTACCAACGTCAGAAAAAGCCCTCCGTTATTTCGATTTTCTTTCGAAATAACGCAATTGCTGTGTGGACACTAGTATTGTTTTTCCAGAATAACGTTCATTATTCTGGAATAACGGTGCAGTGTAGACGCACCCCTAATGTTGCCCAACTTGGAAACAAAGCTCAGCATGCTCATCTTGCTGTATTTTGGGCATTTAGCCAAGATAGCGATAACAGGACAAAAATGAAAGTAGAAGCCAATATTTTGAGAACATTATATGGCCCTGAAAATGGCTGATTCAGAATAGCTCTTATTCTATCTAGTACATTTTGCCTTTCCTTTCCCAATAGCAGCACAGTAACTGAGCTAACCCATTTGAAACGCTAAGTACTTGAGCATTTATAGTAAAACCTGCTCCCCATAGGCATTAGGTGTCAAGTGTTCACTATCCTGAAACATTCAGAGGTAAGTGAAAGTAACATGTCCCCCTCTGCTTGTGAAATGTTCTCACTTATTGATTTTTCCATCATAGTCTGAATTTATGTGCATCTAATCAATCAGAGAAGGCCTATGTTGATTTCCAGCTTCTGAGGATCTGGAGCAAAAATGGTTGTGAATCTTTACATATGATGAAGTTTTAACTTACTCTTTCACCTCGATCTCCTTTGGAACCTTTAGGCCCAGGCTGTCCAGGAGAGCCCGGAACACCCTAAAAGGCAGATGCAGGATAAAAAGATATGTTTCCATTATGTATTTTTTGAATGGAACAGTAAATGAAATCTCCAATGAACATCTTGGGTGGTTACTAACACCTCATGAATAGTTATGGAGAGTTGAAGGATTGGAAAAGTCAGAGTATAAACAAAAACCATTCTTTTCTTCCTATCTGACTTGCAACATTATCATGGCTTTGTCTGCTGGTTAATATCACAGTCAAGATCAATATCTGCAAAGGAGCTTAATTACCAGAAGTCTTGAGATAAAGTCATTCTTCTCCATTGGTGACCGTTTTATAGATTTATTCAACCCAGGGAGCAAAATTCTAGGCACACATTGGGCTTAATTTGAAAATTGTTTATTTGGGTGAGTGAATCTCATCAGAATGGTTTCAAATGTACAATCCAATTAAATCTTAGGTTTTTTTGCTCATTCTGGCCATCCTGCTGGGATGCTTTCATACTTCAGGATGGCTGTTGCCAAACTTGGATGGGGGTGCCACAAAGTTTCAGCAAACATTTTTATGGCAGCCTCCAGAATCAAACGGAAGTGTTGCTTGAACCTATCCTATCTAAGGAGATACCCCGAGACTGTCTGATTTTTAGATGCACAAATTGAGAGGCTTCAAAAGGGAAGGACCCAGTTTTCTGTGGTTGGAAGTGTTCAGTGCTTTCTGAAAAAGCAAGCCTTCTTAGGATTGCAACCGAAAAAAGAGGCATACTCCCATTACTTATGAAAATCTTGGTCATAGGGTAGACCCACATGAGTCACCTGGCTTAAGGACATTCATAGTTAAACACAGTGAAATACTCATTTGGCACTTAGCAGGAAATGCTTTGATATATATGAACCAATATAAATCTGTGCTGCCAATCAACCATCCAGTTATCCTGTTTTCTTTTGAAGTTTCGAGGCCTTGCAGGAGAAAGACTTGGGAGAAGAGGCAGCAGATTAAGAAAAAGGAGGTGAGGGGAGGGCTGCGTTTGAGGCACGTGGAAAGATGGGCAAGGGGCAGAGTTCTCTGGACAATGTTTGTTAAAAAGTTTTGTGCTAATGTGTCAATTTTTCCATGTGCCTCGTTGCAGCAAACTCTATATCAAGGGTGGGCAATAATTTTTGAAGGGGGGCCACTTAAAAATCTTTGACGTGGTTGCAGGCCCTCCCCCCGAAGGGACAGGGCTTTGGGCGGAAGGGGCGGGCCTTTAAATAGCAGGAGTTGAAAGGGTTCAATGCCTCCCCTGCAACTCACAGGCAACACATTAGCAAGAAGGGGGTGGGAGCTACGAGCCTTTTCAACACCTGCTAGCGTGTTGCCTGGGAGCTGGGATGCGCGAGCCCTTTCAACTGCTTTTATTTAAAGGTATCGCGCCTTCCCCGCAGCTCTCAGGCAACGGCAGCCGGGGAAAGGTGCGAGCCTTTTAAATAGAAGCTGTTGAAAGGGCTCACGCATCCCAGCTCCCAGACAACGCATTAAGGAGTGGGTCCAGGAACCGCTGCGCAGGCCATATTAAAGAGCTAGGTGGGCCGGATTCGGCCTGCTGACAGGCTCTTGCCCACCCCCGCTCTGCATAGACTATAACACTCCTTTTACTCTTACCTGACTGCATTGAAATCTTGATGCTTCTGTGGAGCTAAGGTCAACTATAGGAAGAGGTCTCCCTCATGTGCAGCCAAATCACTCCATAGGAGTTGAGAGACTCTTATGTATAGCGCAGAAGCTCCACATGAGGTGAGGGGAAGCAAGAAATCATGAGATCATGTAATCTAAGACTCTCATCATTCATAAGCGCAGATGGGCATCCCTAACTTCTGTAGGTTTGACTTTGAGCAGTTAAATTTGTAACATTACACGAGCACTTTTTTAAAAAAGGAAGCACAGGCTGCACTTCTGTCATTAGTAAAGATGGGGCAGACTTTAGACTGAGGGAACTCAGCATAGCTCCACTGAAAACAATAGAGTCAGACAAGTTTCCACCAGCTGACGTTTTGGTCCATCTTTACAAGCTACCTACCACGACTAACGCTCTTTCCCTCCCCCCATGTGTACATCCTGCAAGTTCAGAGGCCAGAGTTTAAGAGAAGCTTCTGTTTGTTTTGCCCTGGTGCATTACTTTACATTTAATGTTAAATGGCATCCGTCGTTTTGCAGTCAAATCTCCCAGTGTGTTTATATTCATCTGAAATTTCCCACAGTTCTCCACAGCATTTGATAATTGAAACAATTCTGAATCATTGGCAAAGTTCACACTTGTTGTCCATTTTTCTAGCAAGTGATTAATTAATACACAGTAAAATCACATTTCTCCAATTCCTTGCTATCCCAAGCTCCTCCTTATCAGAATCAAGGTTATGTCCCTCAACAAATCACTTGCCCCTCCCTGTGTCTCCCTCAATTTCCTTAATCCCTATCATCATTTTATCTCTGTTTTATGTCCTTGAAAGAGTTTGGATTGGCAGCTGGACTACACATTCTGAAACATTGTTCCAAATATAGGTCTCCTGGGATTCCTGACTATTAACTAATTACCACTTTGAGGAGTCAACCATTTATTATCACTTCTTTTCTTTTTCCTTAGCCAAATTTCAATCTGTGAACAGATTTAGTGCCTCTTTCTGTAGCTTTCCATAATAACCTTTTATGAGGGACCTTGTCAAAGTATAGGATCTACCAAATTACAAGAATCTTTTTTAAGCCACACATAATTCATAGAGCTGGTCAGGAATTTTTCCATCCAAATGTGTTTTGACTGAAAATGAAGTTTCAGGAAAGTTTTGATTTTTCCAAAACCTTTTCTTGATTTTTCCTTTCTGAAAAAGGCAACTTGGATCAACCTACATCAAAATACTTTGGTTTGTTGAACTGTGTTTCCCTACGGTGCTGCATAGTTTCATGGGAGTAACAGTTCAGATATCTCATGGGCTCATTTTCTTATATGGACCAGCATCCTTTGTCAGACTACATATCCCATGCTACAACTCTCTCACCCCTCTGACAGGGCTGCATGGTGCCTCATGGGAGATTTGGTACACCCATCCTGCTCAGCCCAGGTTGCCTGAGAGAAAAGGGTCATCAAGGACCCAAACTAAAACTCCCAGGAGGCAATGCAGCTCCCTAGGGAGATACCGTTTATTACTGAACTAACTCAATATTAAATGTTTTGAGTCAGTTCAGTGACCCAGAACTAAAAATGTTTTGCCTGGGAATATAAAAATGCTTTGCCATTTCCAAATCAAGTTCTTCAGAACATTTTGTTCTGAGAAAAATTTCACTATTTCAGCTTCTTAGTCTTGATCTGAGGGTATGTCTACGCTTGCAGCCTAATTCGAAATAGGGCTGCAAATGTCCATTTGAAATTGCAAATCAAGCCTGGGATTTAAACCTCATTGCAGGAGGAATAACAGGTATTTTGAAATAGGGCTTTATTTCGAACGCCCGTTTTACTGCCACGTGTAGACGCGGGCAGTTATTCCGGGCTTGTCAATTTCAAAAATGGCGCCCAGCCAAGAAGATGCAACTCAAGCATGGGATGTTTAAATCCCGGGCTTGATTTGCAATTTCGAATGCCTACATTTGCAGCCCTATTTCGAATTAGGCTGCAAGTGTAGACATACCCTGAGATACAAAGTGTTGAAATATTGGAATTTCTTCTTAGATGCAAATTCCAATTTCCACTGAGCTCTAATAATTAAATATTTCATCTCCTTTCTACAGAGATTAATTCCATGCTCTGCTCTGCTCCCCATCTCCCTCTCGCCCCCACCAAGGCACGGGATAAAATTGCTTACTTGTGATCCAGGAACTCCAGTAGGTCCTGGGGGCCCCTTGGGTCCTGAAGTGCCTGGAGGTCCTGGTGATAAAATCATAATCTGAGACAGTTTTAGAGACACTGAGAAAGAAAGAATCTCAATTTCAATCACACTGATTTCCTTTCATTACTCCTGATTAGAATGTCTCTCTCTCTCTCTGCACATATCTCACTGGATCATCAGGACATGGCTCAAGCACTGACATCAAACAAAAGATAGATGCACATTCTGATGTAAAAACATCCCCTGCATACTAGGGATGTTAGCTATCGTGTAACTGAATAGTCACATAACCACATGAAATGTTAGCAGTTACATGACTATTCACTAGTCCCCAGGGGCAGGGCTGGCAGCTCCTGGCCCCACTCCCAGGGAGTCTCCTGCCAGCTTGTGCTGCTGCCTCTGTATTAGAAGCAGCAGCACGGGGTGGCAGGTGGAGCTGGTCTGAAAGGGGACCCAGTTTAAAACCCAGCTCCCCACTCAGACCAGTTGCCTGCCGCCCCACGCTGCTGCCACTGATACAGAGCCCCGTTGACAGAGGCTACTGCCACAGAACAGCCTCTGTCTGTGGCGGGCCCAGGCTCACTGTGGACAGAGGCTGCTCTGTGGGATGCCAGTGCAGGCTCTGTCCACGGGGAGCTCAGATACACCCCCCACGGACAGAGGCTGCTTCGCAGCAGCTTCCCCCACCCCTCCATGCTGCTGCCTCCAATAGTCAGAGTAAACAATGCCACTAGACCTTCTGCACACACAACCTGAGAAGACTCTTTGGTTTGGTTTCTCCTCATTAATGCGGTCCAGTTCAATGGAGTCTGTTACCTGGAGGCCCAACAGGCCCTGGTGCGCCACGTGGCCCTGGTAAGCCAGCCATGATCGTGTCTATGATGGTGGAAGCCAGCTGGGGTTCTCCATCTGTGGTAAAGAGCAGAGAAATGAAGGATTGAAAAGATTATCAGCTGCAGCGTCCAGTCAGTCAGGATTTCACACTGGGCGGGCTAGAAGCTCGAGCTAGCTGTCGGCCAAGGAGCGAGAGTGTTTAATTATGTGGAATTCTGACCATTAGAGCAATTTCCCTGGCTGTTCAGAGGAGAACTCACCCAGAACTCATTGCAAAATAAAAAGCTGGGATTTTCTACTACGGGAGCCAAAGCAGCGATCTCGTTCTTCTGGGTACCCGAGGCTCTATACTTCAGGCCATCATGTGCACATACTGGCTCTGGATCAAGTGCATTTGTATTTAGTCCCTTTCACGCGCTTTTTCATCCCTCCACCCTGTTCCTTCTAAGTGCCCCCAAAGAATTTTCCCCTCTGTCGAAATCAGGGTGCTTGTTTAGCTACTGAATCCCACGGCCAGTTGCCAAAGCAGGGAACCGGGTAGCTGCTTTTTTGCACTACAGTGTAGAACAACAGTTTGGTTTTGAGAGCCTAGCCATGTCACCTGTAAAACATCTGCTCATCAAGTCTCTGGGACCAGCATATCCGTCCTACACACTCCCTACGGATCCATAGGTTATTAGGGTCCATTAGGGTAGCCCCGTTCATTGGAAGATACAAAAGCGCTGCGGGCAACATGTAAATTGCAGAGGGTGAAACGAAGACACCGAAAGGAAGTGACCTGTCCATTGTCAGGATTCACAATCCACTGCTTTAGCCACTTGATCCTGACTCAAACCTGCTGATGAGGCGGCAGCCGGAGCCCTGGGCCCTTTAAATCACTGCTGAAGCTCCACTTGGCATGCTCTGCATGACTCTGAGGGCGGGGGAGGAGTGTGTCCAGAGCCACAGTCCAGATGGTGTTGAAGGCTGGCTTCCACAGGCCCACCCCTTCCTTCCAAGGCCCTGCCCTCTCGAAGGGTGCAGAGCCAGCCCTCCCACACATCTTGCCCAGGGACATGCGGAAGCTGTCTGCACCCCGTCCTGATTTAAACTAATTCCATAGTCTCAGGGATTTATTCCTGGCTTTGTTGTTGACCTTGACTCTAAACAGCATTTCTCTAGTCTTCCGACCTTCCTCTCGATTCAGAAGCAGAGGTAGTGAAGGACAAGTTGAGAAAAGACACACAGGCATCTTCAAAACTTGAAAAAAAAATGTAACAAAACCATGTAATAAACACTACACTAATAAAAGCCATGATACTTCAGCAGTGCCTTTTGGGGAACATGGGATAGAAATGCTAATTGTTGCTTGAAGAAACAATACACAGATGCACACACGCACACACATAATCTTATTACATATCACTTGCATCTTTGCTGTAGAATCCCTGGCCATGTGCCTCTGCCACGGTCCAGTCAACACATACTGCATGGAACAGTCACCCATGACAGACAGCTTTCTGAAAAGCCCAATTTGCCCCAGCTACTGCTCTCCATGAGCTAGAAACTTCCATTTCCTCATGCCTGTGATCTCAAACCACCATTCGTCTGTTTCCCCCCAGATGTTTAGGTCGCTGGGCTACCATTAGATGGGATTCTTTTCCGGCTTAGAGGAGCAAATTCTACTGTTTTACATTGATGTAAATATAGAGCAACCCCTCAAAGATCAGTTTTGTGATATACACCGCAATGTCATAAATGAGAGCAGAATCCAGCACTAAGCATACCAAAAAACGGGAAGCGAGCCCTATTTCAAAAGAAATCTGATGAGGTTCAACAAGGACAAGTGCAGAATCCTGCACTTGGGTCGGAAGAATCCCAAGAATTGTTACAGGCTGGGGAGTTCAGCGGAAAAGGACCTGGGGATTACAGTGGATGAGAAGCTAGATATGAGTCAACAGTGTGCCCTTGTAGCCAAGAAGGCTGATGGCATATCAGGGAGCATGAGGAGGAGCATTGCCAGCAGATCTAAAGAAGTGATTATTCCCCTTTATTTGGCACTGGCGAGGCACATCTGGAGAGTTGCGTCCAGTTCTGGGCCCCCCGCTATAGAAAGGATGTGGACACATTGGAGAGGATCCTGCGGAGGGCAACCCAAATGATTAGGGGGCTGGAGCACATGATCTACGAGGAGCGGCTGAGGGATTTGGGCTTATTTAGTCTTCAGAAGAGAAGAGTGAGGGGGGATTTGATAGCAGCCTTCAACTTCCTGAAGGGAGGTTCCAAAGAGGATGGAGAGAGGCTGTTCACAGTAGTGACGGATGGCAGAACAAGGAGCAATGGTCTCAACTTGCAGTGGGGGAGGTCTAGATTGGATATTAGGAAACACTATTTCACTAGGAGGGTGGTGAAGTACTGGAATGGGTTCCCTAGGGAGGTGGTGGGAACCTCCATTCCTAGAGGTTTTTAAGTCCTGGCTTGACAAAGCCCTGGCTGGGATGATTTAGTTGGGGTTGGTCCTGCTTTGGGCAGGGGGTTGGACTCGATGACCTCCCAAAGTCTCTTCCAGCCCTAGGATTCTATATAGACATATTGAAGGATTTTAATCTTTGGTGAAGCAATGGATATTGGTCACTGATAGCTCCATGGCATATATTGTGGGACACTGGGAAATAACCAAAAATCCAGAAGCCCTCAGGAACAGGGCATCTCTGCACTGGAATCCAGGGAGTGAATAGTATGCCATGAACACTGAGTGCAGGCCAGAGTCCAAGACATAAGAGCCCAACTCACACAGTTATTTCTTGGACAGTCATTTTTGACCATAGCCATCTTTCCGTCTTTGCGGCCCTGAAACAAAACGTCTGAGAATGCTTTCATGTACAAAAGGGAAAGGTACCCTAGTGAAGTGTGTAATCCAATTAATCTGAGTTTTATTTGACCATGTCAAAATCCATCAGGGTTTGTGAGTGAGATGGAACCTGAAAGTGAGCATCAAACATCAGAGAATGCATTACCAATTTCAGGGGATTTGTTTTTTAAAAGAACATGCCGTCAACAAAATTAAACATCCTTCGGGGGGGCGGGATGCGGCAGTGGGGTTGCAAACTAATGGGATTTTAATTATTGCTGAGGGGAGAGCATTTGTGTTGTAGAAAATTCCAGCCACAGAGAACATTATGATGATGACAAACAGAGTTACTCCTCACAAATCCACCCACCCTGACATTAGATCATTTCGACTCAGAGTTATTTATGAAAGGTGCTTCTTTAATTGTGACACACTGAGGGAGCGGGAACTCTGCTTAAGAGCCCTCGAGCTCAACTGCTCAGCATTTGGGCTGTGCAGTGTGAAGGTGCGTGGGGGAATATAACGTTGCTTCTTCTGTGGTAGCACAATCATTGAAAACTCACTGAAGTATTGGCTGGCTCAAGAGGACCACAACAATGTTTCCTAAATTCCTTACGTAGTGGGAAGAAGGCCTGCAACATAAGCCTGTGTGTTAGAGGCCTGAGGCCTAAACTAAAGTAGTGGTCGAGATTTGCTGATATAAAGCAAAGAAGCAAGTAGGTAGAGCCGGACTTTGCTTCTTTGTTTTATATCAATGAAGCTTCACTGCTACTTTAATTCAGGCCGCGGGCCTTACACCAGGCCTCTGATACATGGGCTTATGTTGCAGGCCCTCGTCCCTGCTTTTACACCTTCTGTGGGGAAAATCCTGCCCCCCCCCCGGCTCCTTTGTCATATAGGGCTCCAATTACAACACACCTGGTGCACATCCAGCAGATATGGGGTGGGATTTGGGGAGTCCACATCCCGCTACATCCCCGCACTCCATAACCCCACAAAGCAGCAGGCCAACCTGGGACATCCAGCAGCTACCTGGATCCTGTAGTCCCTCTCCATACACACTGGGGTCATGGCTACAGTAGCAACCACGGTGTAGTTTCAATGTCATTCAACCACAAAGCAGTGGAGGTTCCTTGCCCTTCTGTGTGGCTCGCCTGCGGCACTTCCAGCTATGCATAACAAGACAAATTCTGCTCTTGGCTGTAGGATCTTTCCCATTTTAACCTCCCTTGCCTCAGGCCTTTCCAAACTCCTAGCTAGCCCAAAAAGTGCTCTGACAAGGCAACCCGCTTGATATGGGCAGAGCTAGGAATTTGAGCATGTTGAAAAGAGGAAACTTAAAAAAAAGAACATAAGAATGGCCATACTGGGTCAAACCAATGGTCCATCCAGCCCAGTATCCTGTCTGCCGACAGCGGCCAATACCAAATGCCCCAGAGGGAGGGATCACAACAGGTAATCCTCACGTGATCCCTCCTGTCATCCACCTCCAGAGAAACAGAGGCTAGGGACACCATTCCTGCCCATCCTGGCTAATAACCATTGAAGGACCTAACCTCCATGAATCTATCTAGCTTTTTTTTGAACCCTGTTAAAGTCCTAGCCTTCACCACATCCTTTGGCAAGGAGTTCCAGAGGTTGACTATGCGCTGAAATCTATCCTGAGAGACAGTGAAGCTTGTTCACCTGTCTAGCAACCATGGGCATTCCAGGGACATGGAACTGAACAACTTTCACAGCCACGGGAACAGTTTTAGAAATGCCAGCATTTCTCTCCCCTCACTTTTCCGCTCCCTGGCTCGCATCTCTCTCTTATTCCTCCTGCTCCATTCTCTCCCCATCTTTACTCTTTTCAGAAAGGCCAGCAGATCAAGCACCGGATGGGGATGCAGGAGATCTGAGGTTTGTTCCTTCTCCTGCCACTGTCCTGGTAGTTGACCTCAGGCAAGTCCCTAACTTGCTCTGTACCACGAGGAGGTTTATTTCTTAAAGGACTTTACCACAGATATGAGAGAGTGTACCACCCTGTGATCAGACCGAGCTATCATTTCCTCCTTCCTTTCTCGAGAAAAAGATCATTTTATTTCATAGCCCTTTCGATGAGCTCTGAGATAAGAGAGGCAGGCTTTTGGTGCATTATCTCCCAAGTGCATAAATTGCCCATTTGCCTACAGGCACAGTGGCAATACCAGGTATTGTTAAGAACAGAGGTGGGCAATAATTTTTTTACCGGGGACCATTTCAGGAAGGGATGGGGCCTCAAGAGGAAGGGGTGGGGTCAGGATACTTCCCTGCTTCCCCACTCAGAGACCGTGATTAGACTGGCAGTGGGGGAATGCTTGAAGTCTTTGCCCCCCCCATGGCTTGGGGGCAGAGGAGCACGCGAAGTCTCCTCCTGCCCTGCCAGGAGCGTGTGGCACTTCTAAGCTCCGTGCGCTCCTTGCAGGATGGGGGTAGGGTGGAGGAAACTTTGTGTGCTTCCCACCATCCCCAGACCCTGATTGGCCTGGGGGCAGGGGACCAGACCACAGAGGCCCTTTTGCCCACCACTGGTTTAGAATCTGGCCCATCTCTAATGATTCTGTGTTAAGGATAAATTCTCCCCATTAAAGGCTTGATTTGTTGAGACAGGATGGAAATGAAGTAATCCTGTCTTAATTCCTGCCTGCTACCTGATCTGGAGAGACACAACTGGGACCAATTTCTCTACCGCAGCACAGTAAAACTGTGAGAAAATGTTTGTCTCCCCCCTTTTTGGCTTCTGCTTGTTGATAAAAGCTGCCAACAGGAACTTGTGATTAATAAACCACTGATATTAACCATGATCAGGCAGAACCCAAACACTGGTTCATAATAATCGGATTCAGCTTTCTCACATAATGTAGATGCTCATGCTCATTAGCTGAGGTATACTTCCCTCTGCTGTCAGCACATGGGATCTTATGGTTATGGTTTTCAGATGTGCTCCATTTAAAAAAAATCCTATCTGATATTTACAGAACTGGCTTTTACTGGCTGTAGAGAATTAGTTTTCCACCAATCCGCAGTAGCACAAATAAGCCAAGAAGAGTGAAAGGGCAGATTATATAGGATGAGGATTTAAGTAAACCCATCATCCCATATTAGAGACCTATCATGTTAGTGAACCTTGTATTAATCACAAGTAGCAGCAGCAAGCAGGAATTGTTTAGAGTTTAGCACTTAGACACAATGATGGAGACGCTACAAAAATCTGAACTAGACAGAAGGGTCGGGATCAGATATAGACCAAAACTCCAAAAGGCTTAGCACCACTCTCTGTACCTACAAATCTAGCCGAGATTCCATCTCCTATTGACATCAGTAAAGCTAGAACTTCACCACTGGGAAGAAATTTTGCATGGCCATACACTGGAGAGATTTCACTGATACTGAACATTTGTGGAAACTAGACTCATGCATATCCTGAACACGAATCTAACAGGAATCAGCCAAATGCGACTAGATGCTGGATCTAGGGGTGCTGTTTCACCCACTGGCTTGAAGTGATTTCCATCATATAGAGGGTTTAACATTTTGATTCAATGGCTCTCAGCTCTCCCCCACTGTGTTCCAGGGACCCTACATGATGCTTGCCAATTTCACCCAATTTCTAGTCTCAAAGATTCCATCTAGCTGAAAAATAGAGGATGCAAAATTTCTCATGCAATATACTCACCTACGTAAAAGGGACAGTAAGTAACAATTTTCCATTTGAGGATTATAGGGCTGAGGAGGGGGAATTCTTATATTGTGAGAAACTTCAAAACTTACTGTATCTGCACAATCTATTCTATTCAAATGCTTGTACCATGAGTATGTTGGGGTTCCCCAAGACTTCTTCCGATCGGCTCTCCAAGAATTTAGTTTTGGGCTACAGACTACACTCATGAATCAATCACCAGTAACACATTCACAGATTCAAAGTCAAAAGGGACCACCATGATCCCAGGATCTGACCTCCTATATAAGAGAAGCCAGCAAAAATTCCTGGTTGAACTTGTGTGGATTTTTTTAGAAAAACTTCGAATCTTGATTTTAAAAACTGTCATTGTTTTGTCTGATCAAAGTGCTCCTATAAAGTAGGAAATACCAGGGATTTTATAGCTTTTTTTAAAAAGTAAAATGGCATAGACTATAATCCAGGGGGAGATTACTCAATGAGCCAAGCATCCAAGCCTGATCCTGTGCCCATTTCAAGTCAATGGCAGTACTCCCATTGGAGATACTCGGCTTTGAAACATTCTTTCCAGGAAAGACTGGGTAAAATCTTTCTTTCAAGGACAGAGAAATTGGCCCAGGTCTCTTTCAGAAGACTAGGGTTCTGGCTGTGTTTCATAGCTACTTAGGAGAACATGGCACTTCTCACAAATGTATAGGTTTGTCAAAAAGTATTCTTTCTCTGTCACTATTCCATGCTGGCTGATTGCTGCCCTCCAAGAACAGACAGCGTACTAAGGATGTGAAGGACTAGTCGACTATCTGATAAGCAAATGCTTATCGGATAGTCGACTAGTTGCTTCCCCCCCTTACTGCCTCTATCAGATAGAGGCAGCAATGGGGGGGGCAGGGGGAGGGGGGTTACTTCAAAGCAGCAGCACCGCTTGAATCCTGGGGCCAGACCCCGGGCTCCACGCGGCACTGCCACTTTGAAATGCCGCAGGGAACTCGGCATCAGGTTCCTCGCAGCATTTCAAAGCAGAAGCACCGCACGGAGCCTGGGGTCAGCGGTCCCCAGCTGACCCTGGGCTCCATGTGGCGCTTTCACCTTTGAAAGCAGAGGTGCCCAATCGACTAATCAAATAGTCATTAGTCAATTACCTGATACTTAACATCCTTACTGCATACCAGTGGTTTTATATCTATGTAATTTTCAAAGTGCTTTGGGATTCATCAGGATGAAAGGGCCTATGGAAATATCAAATGTTACTACTGCATCAAAACACAATAATTGGTATGAACCCATATGAAGCTAAGGGTGAATTTAATGCAAAATCTCCTACCGATATCAAATATCAAATATAAAAAACATAGCGCATTCTACATTTTGCTAAGAGCCTGGGTACTGAACCACAATTAATTTAATCCTGCCCATAACACTCTAAATAATTTAAGACAGAGCAATGCTGCTAAAATCTTTAACAAATTAAAAATGCATCCACTCTCCTTCAGGAAAAGGAGTGTGAAGTGGGAGGTAGGTGAAGGGGAAGAAATCCATAGATAATTATCAGACACAAAGACACTTACTAATCCAGTGGCTGTAATTACAATAATTTGACTCTGAAACCGGAGGTGAGTAGAACAGCTGGCGCTTTTTAGGGGTAGGGTGGGTAGGGCATTCATTTTGCAGCACTTTACTAGCCAAAGGGAAGACAGTGCTGAGTTTCAAAGTATCACTCCCGGACCCTACCAGCAGAACTCCCTGCCAGAAACAACCAGAGCAAGCCCAAACCTGACAGAACACAGACTGATGTCTGAAAAGCATCTTTTCCAGAACGCCTTTCCTTGCACTTAAACATATCAATAAACAAACAAGTACAATATTTTCAAAAGCACTTAAAGCACCAAAATCCATGCCCTTCTGCCTACAACAGGGGTGGCCAACCCACGTCTCTCGAGCCGCATGTGGCTCTTTGCTCAAAGAAATGCCGCCCTTAGGGTTATGGCTCATTCAGAGCCATGCGCCTAGACTGCTCACGGCTGCTCTGTGCACATGCTCCAGCGCCTGGAGAGAGAAGCACATGGCTGCGGCGGTGGCTCTGATGAGACCCAGGCATTGGGTTAGACCAGGAGATGGGATTGGTCCTGCCTTGGCAGGGGGCTGGACTTGATGACCTCCTAAGGTCTCTTCCAGCTCTATGATTCTATGAGGGCTAGGGGTGCCTGGCTCTGAGGAGGGGTGGGTGGGGGAGGGACTAGTTGACTAGTCCTTCACATCCCTACTGTAAACTCAGTAGCCAACTACTCTTCTTAATCCACAGCCAGGTAACAACCAGAATGAAGAGTTCAGGTTCATCAGTAGGAAGAGATGGGACCACGTCTTTCCACCCCCCAAATCTTGTTCCTCTTTTGAAATACTCAGCAGGATCCATAAGATATGTGGGTCCTCTGGTCTCATCCAGAGAAAGCTGGGACAGGGTAGCACTGGGCGAGGAGGTGGTTAAAAACATTGGTTTCTGCTGCACAGGCTATCAGCCTGTCACACACAGATGCACCCAGAAAGATGTAGACACTGAAGGAAACCTACTTTCTTTTTCAGCCGTGGGCTGCAGCGAGTAGAGAACACCTTGTTGGACAGTGAGCGGCAGGCCTGGGGCTGCAGGTGGCCCTGGAGGTCCTGGAGGGCCAGGGATCCCAGTTTCTCCTGGAAGTCCTCTTGGTCCTTGAGGTCCCAGAAGCCCTGCAAAGAAATAGAAGAGGTGATTTCTCTAAAGTCGGAGCAGCGCCAGCAGATGCACTGAGGTAAAAAGGCAGTGCAAAGCCCACCAAGCTGCTGGAAAGAATTTCATCTAGGTCTAGACATGGAAGTGCCTAATAACTGGAGCTGTCAAAAGGGCTGTAATGGGCATGCCCCCTGTTGGATGCAGTTACAGAGCTCAGGCCATAGGGTGAATTCTGCGAACTGTCAGTGCTTACACTGAAAAAAATCCCACTAAAAGGAAAAGTCTCTGCTCTTGAAGGATTGAATGTTCTGGGCTTCTGTGGGTGGTCAGAGATGAAACACACTGTTTACAATGACTCTAGAAGTCACTGCTATTCAATGCAGATTGGAGCAGTGGAAGCTACCCAGAAAAAGGGTTAAAATTCATAGAAGTACATCAAAGCTTCCATTTTCAAAGCACCACACAAGCCTACAGGCAACGCCAATGGCACCTAAGGGAAGCAGCTAAGTCCGCATCTTTATTCCCTCCCTTTTATAGATGGGGAAACTGAGGCACAGAAGGATTCAATGATTTTCCCAAAGCCACAAAAGCAAACCAAAGGCAGACCTGGCATCCTAGTTTAACACTGCCTGGCTCCCAGCCTTTGGCTGAGCCCACTACACATTGATTCCTGACAGGTCAGAGGTGAAAAGAGGCAATTATTAATCCTCAAAAAAGTATGGGAATTTTTGATTTTTCACAGGAATTTGAATACTAAAACATTTTAGTTTTTAGTCAAAATGCTCCAGTTTGAGTGTTTGGTTCTTTGATGAAAATAGACGTTTTCTTTGGAAAGCAGACCCTTGTGGAAAAAAAAAAATATTGTTTGGACAAAAAAACCTCACTGAATACTCCTTGTTATTAGTTTTAAAAGAGTGATTCTTTTTAAACAAAGTTGGCAGGAGACTGCAGAAATGCGCAGAACAGAAGAGCTTCTTTGGGAGAGAGTGAAAATTTCTGTATGGAAAAAATAGTCATTACCAACAGAATTGGTGGGAAATGGGTAGGGAGAATAAAAAGCAGTAATTTTGTCTTAGAACATCTGTTAAGTGGAATAAAAGCCCTTTCATCTGGCTTTTTGTTAGGCACCTGGCAATAACAGCAGTCCAGTCCCACCCTGTCCCTATTAGCAAAACGCAGAAGTTTTTTAACTTTTGTTTGAGGTGTAGGCATTCATCGCCACTCGAGGTCCCTTCCAGTTCTAGTATTCTATGATTCTATCACCTCTGAAATTCAGCTCACTGTCCTAAACATGGATGATCTGGGACTAAGCCTACTTTGCTTCAGCTTCTGCATCTGCAAAACAGAGATCTTAACAACTAGGAATGTTAAAATGCGTTTATTCAAGTAAATGTGGAACCGCTGAAAATTTCAGCAGTTAAACATGGGGAAGGGGCAGGCGGCCTCCTGGGAGTTTGTGTGTGGGGAGCCGGCTTTTAAGCCAGCTCTCTGCAAGCACCAGCTCCTGCCTGCCCCCTCTCTGCTCCCCGCGCTGCTGCCTCTAATATATAAAGGCTGCTTGTTTGGCAATTGTCTCCATCACTAGATTTAATAACATTCTGGGGATGAGTTAATTCTTCTAGCTCAGAAATAGACTGTTCTCAGAAGGGAGGGCCCTGCCTGACTACAACCCTTTCTTTTAATGTCGACAGCACCGCTATTTCAATATTAACAATGCACCTGACGAGACAGGCAATGAATTCCCTGTGAATTAGGCATGCCCCCCTATAATGGGATGCAGCAGTGAAAGGGTTAACCTGGAAACAAGCTCTTTCTCTGCTTGCGAGCTGGGCAGAGACTCCCATTGGGTTCTGCTGGCATCCCAGAATAATCACCCTTCAGCTACCCAGATGTGCTAAAACGGGTGTCAACATTAGTTGAAAACTTTTGGCTGGGTGCTGGAAGGGGCTGAGGGGCTTCAGCACTCCCTGATCAGGAGGAGTTGGAGTCAGTGGGCACTAAAGACGCTATAGCACCTCATGTGATCAGAGAAGTTTGTCTTGAAGAAGATGAGCTTCCCCGCCAGGGTTCCTCTCCAAGACCCACCTGGTGGCCCGGCTGGCCCTCTCTCGCCAGTTTGTCCCCGGTCTCCTTTTGGTCCTGGAGGTCCTGGAAGTCCAACTGGTCCAATAGGACCTGGGGGCCCGATCTGTCCTGGCACCCCTGCAAACATTCACACAGGAAACGAGTTGGCACTTTAAAACACTGTCGTTCGTATAAGTGTTCACTCATCGGACAGAAACCCAACGAGGTTTGGAAAGGTACCGCCGTTTGGTTGGAGCAGGGGAGAATGTTGGCGACCCAACGAGTGCCTGCCAAGCACACCGAGCAGGACCACTGCCCTCCCAGATACCGTACTGCGGACAGCTGCAGCTATTGGGGATGGAATCGATTAACCAATCAATTAACCAATTAACCGATGTGGGCTGCCGCGTCCTTTCTATTCTGCCACAGCAAAGCCTCCTCCCTAGGAGCCTGCCCCTGTCGGCAGACAGGCTCCTGGGCTAGATGGACCTTTGGTCTGACCCAGTCTGGCCATTCTCATGTTCTTATGATGCATTTGACAAGCTCAGGCCATTGTGTAAGAAAAAAAGACCAACTACACCGGGCACTATAAGCAGTCACTAGACTTGAGTTAGGCAATGATTTTGGATGGGGGGGGAACACATCAATATTTTGTTAAGTGGCCAAGGTCCTCACTTTTCTATGGAGGCAGTGCGGGGTCTGGGATGAAGATTGGGTGCAGAAGGGAGCTTGGGGTAGGGTACTGGGGTGCAGGAGGATGTAGGATCTGAAAGGGAGTTTGGGTGAAGGGGGTTGTGACCTGGGGCTGGGGGTTGGGGTGCAGAGTCAGGGAGGGCGTATGGGTGCAGGAGAAGACTCTGGACTGGGGGAGGGACATAGGAGGGGTGCAGGATCTGGAAGGGAGTTGTGACCTGAGGCAGGGGGTGCAGAGGGTTTGGGTGGTGAGCTGGGACAGGAGGGGGTGGTGACCTGGGGCAGGGAGTAGGGGAGCAGGCTCTGGCTGGGAGACGTTTGCCAAGGTGGCTCCCAACCAGCAGTCCTGCAGGACCCTGAGGCAGGCTTCCATGCATACCAACAGCCCCAGGCTGCTCAAAGAGCCTGGCTGCCCTCTCCATGTGCCTCTCTGCTTCAGGCGCAGGGGTGGGGGAAGGCTTTTATTCCCTCACAGAGGGTGGAATAAAAAAAAAATCAACCGTTTTCAGGCTCAACACACTGAGCTGCTGAGCGTAAGTCAAAATATTCCCTGGATCCTATAAAAATGGCCTCAATCATCAAGTCCAACTATTATAATTCAATCCTGTTAACTGCTGCAGACCAAGAGCAATCATTTGCTGCCAACAGCCTCCATCGTGCTGTTACAGAAGACATTTAAAGAAGATGGCATTTATTTCCCTGCGGGCAGAAAGCGCTAACGGAAGGACCAGGAGCTGCAACACTGAGTAATGTGTCAGACAAGTGCTCATGCTGGTGACAAACGGTGTTACCAGCTCAAGAGAGACAAATACAAAACAAAACAAAAATGATACAAAAAAAGAGAAAACAAAACTGGTAGGTCAGGTACTTAACTCATATAAGTCAACACAGCTCCAGTGAAATCTTTCAGTCGGGAAGCCAAAAAAGTTCATTTACACCATCTTAGGTTCTGGCTCAATCGATATGTCCTTGAAAATGGCGAGAGCCAGAGACAGGAGAGGAAAGCGAGGGGAATGTGGAGACTTGAAGAGGAGGGCACCCGACTCAGAAGACCTGGGTTTTGCTTGTGGTTTTGCCAGGTGAGCCTTGGCCAATTCTGTGTGACTCCTTCCTTCATCTGGCTTGTCTATTCCAATCGGAAACTCTTCCGAGCAGGGAGTTTCCCAAATGGGTGTTTTTACAGCGCCTAGCACAACAATGCCCTGATCTCAGTTGAGCTTTTGAGGTACCTAGCTATTTGTAATACAGGTAGTCCCCAACTTACGAACGGGTTATGTTCCGAACACCTGGTCCTAACTCGATTTGTTCGTAAGTCAGAATACATGCTTTTAAATGCAGCCATGCTGTTCGTAAGCGTGGATTGCGCGTTCGTAACTCGGGGACCGGCTGTATGGGCAAATAATAATAATAGTAAGGTGTGGATTTTTTCACGCAGACACACATCTGAAAGCTGCAGCCCTGCAGGCATCAACCCTTTTCATCCCACTATTCATCTGGGGCAGCAATATGAGTCCTCTTTGTGAAGCGAGTAGTCTAAATTCCCCGGCATTTGGCCATGAGGATATATGAATGTCGACCCTGGGGAGTTAATGACATGCCAGCAAGAGAGGTAAAACCCAAATTTTCTACACCAACCTTCCCTCTCCACCGCCTTCCCCACCCCTGCCCTAAATTAGAGGATCACTCTTTCATCTGACACTCAGGATCCAGGCTGTCCTGTGTTCCTGGAGGCACCATCTATTAAAAAATGGACTTTGTGCACTTTGCATGAGGAGAAATAGATCCACCATCCGCTTTCTCTGTGCCATTTGCCGTGTGGGCTCCTTAGACTCTAACTAAAAGAGCAGGAGAGTGGAGAGGAAATGCATATGAAAAATATGTCTCCCATTACCCACTGGCTCAAGTCTCGGTAGGTTTTTTTTTTAATCCTCATTAAAATACATCCCTGTTGATAAACTAGCTGGTCAGAGAGGTCAGAAATGCAGCTGTCTCAACAGTTCTAATTGCTTTTAAATGACTGTCTATTCTATCTCCTGTCAGTCAGGGAAAAAATATCAACCCTAGTAAACAGTAGCAAGTTTTGCCGGATCTTAGCTAGGGAAGGCCTCAGCCAGTCAAAGCTACAAGGCCATTCTGAACTATTCAAAGTTCCCAAACCCACTTCTAAAGGGAACCATCCTTGGAATGACAATGGCAACGGCTCAAGCAGGGGGTAATTTCCTAGCACTATGAGTGTAAGGTAAAATATCATGGCCATAGTCCTCTGAAGAGCAGTAACAGAATTTTAATGAGTCTTCAATCTTGCTCCTGGACCATCATGGGTGAGGTGAAGAGCAGGTGTAGAGAGACCACAATAGCACAAATGAATGACGTGGGGAAGAAGGAATGAGCATCTCCTGGATGTATGGAGAAACGCTACTTGAATTCAGTCACTGTAGTTGTTGTGCTATAAACACTCCGCAGGACATTAGTGTTACAAAGCCTCCAATCCATGTTGTGGCAGCCCATCAAATTATAAACAAGGATTACATCTGATCTGCATTGGCCACGTGGCAGAGGGGAGGGGAGGGGAGGGAGGGGAGGGGAGGGGCGGGGCCTGGTCCGGTGGCTGGGGCCTGTCCCAATCTCGCATGGTGGGAGCCTGCTGTGTCACCGGGACCTTTTCCAGCCACGTGATGAAGGGGCCTAGGGCCTGCTCCGGCGGCTGGGGCCTGCTTGGGGGGCTGGGGCCTGTGCTGCAGTCCATGCTGCAGTCAGGAATGGCTGCCGCAATGAACCGCTCTGACCCAAAATAAAAGGCAAAACAAAACCCAATGTTAGGCCCCATGGAGGATAAAGAATGTGAGAGCTGGGAAAGCAATGATCAGACAGGGCCTTGGAAGCAGAAAGTGAGCGTGCCAAGGTTAAAAAACCGCAACACTAGGAGATCTGTCTTGCCAAAATGACTAAGCTGGAGATTTCTTTTTTTTTTTCTTTTTTCTTTTTTTTTTTTTGCACACCACAAGAGGGCTCATAAAACAGCCCAAATCTGTTTATGGTCAATTTTAAAATATATATATATTGCATTGTGCCACTGATTTATTACTAACAGGAAATCTTTCCTGTTCACACATCAATAGCCTGCCATCCCAGGGCTCACTGTCAGAGAAGTGCTCCAGTCTGAATTCCAGAGATGAGCACTAAATGTCTTTTCTAGTGAACCCCAGGGGTCTCTAGAGTTTTCACAAATGTTTCAAGGTGAAAATCCCCATCGATGAGATGTAAATATTTTCATTACAGGACACAGGACTGCCTACTGCTCCCAAAGGGAATTTCGCTTCAGTGGAACTAGGAGTCAGCCCTTAGAGTGTGTCTAGACTACAGGGTTTTGTTGACAAAAGTGGACTTTTGTCGACAAAACTATACCTGCGTCTACACTACTGCTGAGTTCTGTCGATAGTAAGTCGACAGAATGCGGCAGTTTTGTTGATGGCGGTAAACCTCATTCTACAAGAAATAATGCCTTTTGTTGACAGAGTTCTGTCGACAAAAGATGCTATTGCATCCACACTCTGTTTTTTCAAAAGAGCGTGTCTAGACTCTGTCGAAAAAGCGGCTTGCTTTGTCAACAGATACTGTCGACAAAAGCCTATAGTCTAGACGTACCCTTAGTGACTATTTGGGCCAACACAAACATACCATTCAAGAATAGACCACTGAGGCAGGCAAAGGGTGGCTGGAATGTTTTTCATTTTTCCCCAAGGTTGGCCTTTTTCTTCATGGGCTGCAGCTGCTCTACCCTGGGGAGGCTGACGAGCGTGAAAAGAGAAACCAGAAGCTCCTCACATCATATAACAGCATCCTCACCAATGCAAACACAGTAATAATGGGCTTTGAGGAAGTCATGTCCAGCTTCCTTTGACTGGAAGGATGGCTTGGGGTTGGGGGAGAGATTTAAAGAAGACACCCTGCAATGTTCCAGGAAACAGTACAGGATTTCGTTTCATTTGTACGTTATGCAGCGCATAGGCCACTCTTAGAGCTCTTCTTTCAGAGAGAAGGAAAAATCCAGTCTGCAGAGCCGTGCTGCACAGGCAAACTGCAGAAATTATGCATGCAAACCCCACGTTCTGCTACAGCGGGAGTGGGGAGCCTTTTTGTGTCGGGGGCCGCTGACCCACATTAAAAAAAAAACCCTCATTGACGTGGCCCCTGACTAAGGAGAAAGACACTTTCCACATTCCCCTCAGGCACAGGCTAGTAGATTTTGTGTGCTCCAGCCCAACTATGGGGCAGCAGGGGGGCTGGAGGACCAGTGTGGGTGCCCAATGCTGGGGGTGGGTGGGCTGAGCTTCTGGGGCTGGATCCAGGCAAATTGGAGGCTGCATCCAGCCCCCAGGCCTGACGTTCCCCAACCCAGGACTCGAGTGGCAGGTTGCTGAGCACCCACTTATACCCTATGGGTGTGGGAACACGAGATCTGTGCTCACAATTTAGCAGCGAGAGACTTGAAGCAATCCCTCACTCACCCAGAGCACTGGGGAAGACATGATTAACAAATGGTCCTTCTAGCTATGACAGGTCGAATCAAGCTCCCAGATTTAACTAGCCTCCCACTTTAGGGAAGCACAAATCCAAATATCCCTGGCTCTATCCATTATGAAAGTGCATCTCTGTGGGGTTTGCTTTCTCTTTTTCATGAACATTTTCAGCCAGGCTGAAGTGCCCACTGCTTTGCTGCAGGTGCAAAGGTGACTGCTGATGCAAAATTGGAAGGCCTGGGGCAATAACCCCCCAGCCTGCAACTGCCCTAAGGTATCTAGAGGCACAAGTGACCAGATCTGTACCCAGAGGGGGCTCAAAAACATGGACACAAATGTTCTGGGTGCAGCTTACATCTGCTCATCTGAAAACCTTCTCCTAGAACGCCCATTCTGTGACCCACTGCTGGAAAGAACAAGGACTATTTCACTCCCATTCAAGGATGTGCTGAAACCCAAGGCAGTTTCTAAGACCAAGTTGCACTGATGCACCTTACCCATTAGCTACTGACAGAACTGCCATTTGGATTTGTACTGGGAATCCGCCACGACAGAACACAGTTGGAGCAAATGCCTGGTTGTGTGCTTACCAGCTGGTCCCACCGGCTTCCTCAGCACCGTCCCAGGATTTACCAGGGGAATCGCATCTGGGAGCAAGTCGTCATACCACGAGGCTGTTGTCCTGGCGATTGGCAGGTCGTTCTCGGAAGGGGGTGTGCGCTCTGCAGACTCGAGCAGAAGAATCTAGGCACAAATTACAGGAAAACAACATAATTGGGCAAGAGGGCTCCATAGCGATCATTTTCACACACAGCGGAAGAGCTGGTTGAAATTTTTAAAAGGGCAGATGACCAGGGAGAGTCGGGAGAACAGAGAATTTTAAAAAGTGGGAGCAACTGTTCTCTATTCTCCATATAGCTCTGCTCCATAATAAGCCATACTATTCTAAATGCCAGCTCTGTCTTGGAGCGTCGGGAAACCCTGTCTAAGTAAACATTTTGGTCTAGTTTTGAACTATTATTTAGAACATAAGCTCCTTGGGAAAGGGATTGTATCTCCCTATGTGCATTATTCAGCGCCTAGCACATTACTAAATACATCACTCTAAATACATCATACTAAATACGTCACTCTAAATACATTATGACTATTATTTCTCTGCAGCATTATAAATGGAAACCAGGAAGAGGACTCAAAGTCAGTGGGAATTCAAAGCACTTAGGATTGGGGCCTAATTTCCCATAAAAACTGGGAAGGGGCCAATCAAAAAAGATATCCTCACCAGCAAAATTTTTTCTTGAAATACCATGATGGGGTAATCAGTGCCGGACCAAGCCATAGTTGCGCGGCCCCGCCCCCGGGCGCATGGCGCCCCTTACCACTTCAATCAGGCATCCCCCATAGGTTGGTGCCCCAGGCAGCTGCCCGGCTAGCCCCCCTTCCCCCCTTAATCCGGCCCTGGGGGCAATGGCTCAGCACTGACCTGAGAGAAATCCCAGGAAGCAGTGTCAGTGCCGTTCCCTGTAGCACCGTTAAGAGGGAAACTTGATGTAGGGCAGGGGTGGGGACCTTTTTTGGGCCACTGACCCCCAGAGAAATCAGTCAGGGGCTGCCAAACCCCTCACTGACATGGCCCCCAACTGAGAGCAGAAAGACACTCCCCCACATTCTCCTTAAATGCCAGAGCCTAGAGGGGCCCTGGCTAGTAGATTTTGTGGGGGAAAAGCCTCCAGGTAGTGCTTTACTACACCAGCCAGGGGGGTAAGAGGAGGAGTGACAGTGCATGGAGCCACTTTCTCCCCCGATCAAGCAGAGCCTGTGGGTCAGATCCAGCTCTGGCTTGCCTGACTCTGGCCCACAAGGCTCAGGGCTCCTCCCCCCACAGTGGGAGCCGGCACTGGTGCTTCAGCCCTGAGCGGGCAGTTGGGGAGGGGGCACCAACGCAGGCTCCCCAATGCTGGGGGGGCCCCTGAACCTTGGGGGCCAGATTCAGGCAAGCCGGGGTCAGATCCAGGCCTTAGGTTCACCCCGATATAGGGTGTACCTACACATCCCATGGCAGCAAGCCTCCCAGTCCAAGTCAACTAGCAGGACTGAGCTAGCAGGATTTGCATCAGTGCTCTTAAAAGAGCGGTGCAGACACCACTCTGAATTTGTAGCTTAGGCTCTGAGGCTCACTCCTGCTTCCTGAGGCTTCAGAGCCCGAGATGGCATGGCAATGTCCAAGTTCTGCTACACCGCTATTTTTCTAACACGAGGACGAGCTCTGCCAGCCCTAAGTTTGTCGACCTGGGTTGTGTTGACGTGCTCACGCTGATTTAGAACTCAAGAAGATAGGAATGCTTGACTCAAAACTACCCCCTAAATCATTGGCTAATTTTTGAGCCTTTACCTGCTGCATTGGTTTTTACATAAGTTGTGGTGTAATTATAAATACAAATGGCGCCTCCCCACACTTTTTTTACTCACAAAAATTATGAAGTGCATGATTTATTTAGTACAAAGCCTGGTGGGAGCCAATAATGCGACAAAGCCAGGAATGATGAACGTTCTGCAGAACACAGTAGTCTGACAAGGGCACAGCAGAGACTAATTAAACCGGGAGCTAGGTTCAGTGCAAAGGAATTGAACCTCTGCTGGCACGAACTAGCAGAACTTCCTCCTTGACTTCAAGGACATTATTTACAGTGCCTGGTGACTTTGTTTTTGAACATTTGGTTGATGTTGAGGGAGGCAGGAAACCACCACCAAGAAACAAGGCCACCCTGACCTCTAACTTAACTCCACTGACTGAAGTTATGTTAGCCCTGGGTTGAATTTAGTTCACCGGGCCTGTTGCTTTCTTTTTCTTCCATCCAATTATTTTCTCGTTCCAGTTTTGAAGGAACGATATAGTCTCAATTCAGAAAACACTTAGGCTACGTCTACACTGCCCATCTTTTTGAAATAAGCTATTCTGGAATAGTTATTCCAAAATAGCTTATTTTGAAATAGCACGTCTACACTACAGAGAAGCCTCAAAATTAGTCTGAGGCAGGCTTCCCTAATGCAGACGTGCTATCTCCGTTTAGAGCCCAAGCAGGCAATGGGGAGGAATAATTTAGAATGGCCCTGGTGAGGGGTGATTTCAAAATAGCAGCAGTGGAGAATCTACACACGCCTTATTTCAAAATAGCTATTTCGGAATAAGCATTATTCTTCATAGAATGAGATTTACAGTAAAGGAACACATTTAATCAATAAAAACAACCGTGTCAGGTGGGTATGCAGGGCACAGTGAAACGCAGGCATCGAGGGCCCTGTAACTTATTTCGAAATAACTCCTGAAATAACTATTTTGAAATTGCATGTCCACATTACAGGGAAGCCTCGAAATGAGTCTGAGGCAGGCTCCCTTAAAGTGGACACGCCACCCTGACTTAGAGCCTCAGGAAGCCCTGGGGAGTCATTACTTTGAATGACTCTGGGGAGCAGTCATTTCGAAATAGCAGCAGGAGAGTGTCCACACTACCGCTGTTTCAAAATGAGCGTTATTCCTTGTGGAAAGCAGAAGTTATTATTTTGAAATAACAGGCTTGGTAGTGTGGATGTGCCGCTTGTTATTTCGAAATAAGGGGAGTTATTTTGAAAACACTCCCTAGTGTAAACCAGGGCCCAGTGTCTCTATTACACTCATACACTCTCTTTCTCTGTGTAGCTCCCAGGCCTACCCCTTCTGATGGAGATCCAACCCCTCTGGGGGGGCGTAGAGCTGGCTTGTGACCATATAGCAAAATTAATGAAGTGGCCTGCCTGCGAAAATTATTGCCCATCCCTCATCTAAAGCACATCTCACATTGCTCTGTATAGGGACATTGAAACAATCTGTATGGTAGGGATGCTGAAAGCTAATGGACTAAACTGCAACCCCTGTATCTGATTAACATGACTTACAGCAGCCCGATTCGGGAGCCCATTAAACACCTGCACGTCCAGGTGGAAAGGATCCAGTATTCCTTCAGCTGCCATGCTGCAGAGTGTACAGTGCACAGCAGAGCTCAGAGTGAAATCAGATTTGCCTCAGTTATTTTAAGACGCCCCATAAAAACACACCGGAGCTAAAATCTCACTTCCCAGTCACAGTGTTTTTTCCCCAATTTAGTGTCACCCATGGAGGAAGTAACAGTGCCCAAGCTCTGCCCCCGTGGGCCCACGCCAGCGTGAGATGATGTGAGACATGTGACAGTAACATCTCCTTTCAGCAATAGCTCTGATTTTTACATAGCTGCTTGTGATCAGATGAGGTGGTCTGCCCGATGGCATTTGACACCAGCAGGCCATGTCAACAGTCTCAATGGATATACAACCTTATGCCCTTTCTCTGCTATTTGTCCCAAAGAAGAGGAAAGCTACATAATAGAGGAGCCACAATAAGAACAGATATGGGGCCTGACACATCTCTTACTAACTATGTAAATCAGGAGTAACTCTACTGAAGTCAATGAGCTGGATTCTCCTTGTACATCAGCATAAATCAATAAAAATTCCATTGGAATTTCAACCCAGGGATTAGAGTGAATATTTGAATACATGGGCTAGGATTGTCATAGAAGTTGGGTGTCTAACTCCTCTAAGCACCTTTGAAAATCCCTTGCATGGCATCTTTGACCTAAATCAAGTTGGAATTTGTCTGTGACAATATTCCTCTGCCTAAAAAATATCTTGTATATTTAACATTCTTATATAATAGCCTTGCAAAAGCATCTGTCATCCTAGGCACAGAATTTGCATGTTGTGGATGAACAGATATGTTCGAGGTTACTTTAGAGAAATTTCAAGAGATTTAAATTAAAATGTAGATTTTTTTGCGGGGGGGGGGAGAGAGGAGGTGATGATATTTCACAATATAAGGCTGGTTACAGAAAGTGAATCACAACATTTGCCAGCCACATGAGATAGTCTGAGGGTCACAGGCTCAGGGAAAGAATTTCTCATTAAGTCTGATATCAATAAGAAGTGAGGACTGGGTTTATTAGGCTTTAGGATGACAAGATTTTGATTGTCATTCTTAATTATGGCAGTATGTGAGAACGAGAGGTAAGCCAGAGATGAACTTCCCTAAGCATCCTGATCCGGAGGTTAGGCTCTGCTCATTAGCAAGCCCACAGAATCCAGGTGTGATATTCACACGTGGCACTTGATGCAAAGTTTGACTTGTTCACAAATGGGCTTTGTTTCACACCTTCTCTAGTTAAAATTAGTCAGGAAATTGTTCTTTGCACTGCTGGCGATTTGTGTTACATTAAATGAGCTGCAGAAACCTTGGAAATGCCCATTTTTAGACTTGTACAAGGATGGTTTTAAACCCCATCCCTATTTTCATTTTTGCAGCAAGATATTAAGTAAACTGCTGACCGGCAAGTTGCCTAAACCAGTGTTTCTCAACCTTTTTTTTTAAAAATAAAGTACCCCTTTTTCCAAAAAAAAAAAAAAAAAAAAAAAAAAAAAAAATTATAAGTACTCCCAGTACCTACAGTTTTCAGACACACAATTTTTTTTTCTGCCATTGCAATACATTTGTTTAAACAATTTAATCATAGCTGGGCAGACGATGAAATTTTTGGGTGTAAAAGGTAGAAAAACAATAAAGCACTGTAAAACTTAAAACAAAAATTCAGTTTTCTCCAAATTTCAGTTGTGTTCACGTAACCCCCCCAGACTTCTCTTGAGTACCCTTAAGGGTACTCGTACCACTGGTTGAGAAACACTGGCCTAAAACATTCTTATAGAATCATAGAACTGGGAGGGACCTCAAGCGGTCATCGAGTGCCGTCCCTTGCCCTCACGGCAGGACCAAGCACTGAAATCAATGAATTGTTAGAAATGGAAATGTGAGACCTGGATGAGGCAATGGAAATCTAAGGGATTCACTTCACTGCATCATTGTAGGGTGGCCTACCAGGCAGGTGATGAAATCTCCACCACCAGTGAGACTGACATGCAAGACCTGGAATACACATGAAACTTCAGTGTTAATAATAGTGCCCAATCTACAGTACTAGAGGAACAGCGTTTTCCATTCTTGAGGACTTGTGAGCACTTTAATAGTACAATATAGGGATATTCAATCTCTATGAGTACTGCTGTGTTACAATGGAAACTAGTTTAATTTTATATCTTTCAAGAGAAGAGGTAAACCCCATAAAATATAATTGTCGTATGCATTTCTTAAACCTATCCCCCCTTGGAGCAGGTTAAGAGCACTTTAGCATGTGCACTGTAACTATCGTTGGTCTTTGTTACTAAGGCTCCACATAATGGTACCTAGTAATTAAAAAAAGATAGGGTTATAAAAGTGGAGGGTGATATTATATTCTAAATAAATAGGGTAGATTTCATGTAGCAGTAAAAAAAAAAAAATGTATTGGTCTAAACTCTAAACTTGTTTAAATTTTTTCCTTTAACCTTTTGCAGACTTCTAGGCAGGGTATCGCTTTACAAGGTCTGTTTTCATGCAGAAAGTATGCAGGTCATTTATCAATCACACAATGAATCAGTCAGACACAGGATTTGTAATGTATCTCTTTGCATTTAAATCACTGTGAACTGCCACAGGCTTCTTAAAAGTAGTGTCAGGAGATAAGACTCTGATCAAATATTGCATTTGAACAATAATCAAAAGCTGAGATGAATATCACACAATCCATAACCCTTGAATACAGTTTGTTAAAAGATATGGGTGTACAACAAAAGAAAACAAATGGGACCTTTTTATGTGACAATACAGATGGAAGCCGTCTGCATGCTTTACAAAGAGATGGAGAATGCTGTGTTTAAAGGAAGCAAAGAGACCGCTTCCAGCCAGACTCTGCTGTCACTCATTCCAGTTTTACACCTTTTACACTTAAGAAATTTAATCAAGATCTACACTGGTGCAGCGGACAACAGCACCCGGTTCAATATTTTTCTAGCTAGAGGAAAGCCTGTCCTCTGTGTTAGGGGTAAAAGAACAGCCACTCCCAAAAGGCACAGGTAGAATCTGGTCTCATAGGCTGTGTCTACACTGAAGAGCTATTTCAGGATACCTCCGGTATCTCAAAATAGCTACTCCATGTCTTAAAAGCAAGTCCACTATATCAAAAAATAATGGCTTGCTATTCCGACGTCCCTGTAAACCTCATTGCACAAGGGCTAAGGGATATTTCGGAATAGCGCCTTATTTCAAAATTACCTAGAAATAAACTGCAATTTGCATAGCACAAATTACAAAGCTTATTTTGAGGTAAGGGTGCAGTGTAGACACACCCTATACTGATCTAAAGCAGGAGTACCTCTGCCTAGGTCAATGATCTTGAAGCGGAGTAAAACCAGACTAACTGTGAATGAAGCTGGGCCTTGCACATCTGTTACTTTTAGAATTTCCTCCCCTCTCCGCTGCCTTTCACCATTCACTCTGCAATTACTCCCCTTACCCCGTTTCTGATCTGCATTCACCCTGTTTTTCTCTCCTCTTCCCTGGATCCGTTTTTATTGGCACTAAGCATATCAGGAATCCGATACCCGATCATTAGTCAAACTTTCAAACCTACAACACCCAATAAAAAATACTAACTAACTCTTAGGGTACGTCTGCACTACAATGCTATTTCGGGATACCAGAGGTATCCCGAAATAGCTACCCTGCGTATTTTGAACGCAACCGCTATTGTGAAATATAGCAGATGCGCTATTTCAGCATCCCTGTAAGCCTCGTTGCATGAGGGATGTCTCGAAATAGTGTTTTATTTTGAACACTGGCACTGTGTAGATGCACCAAATTTCAGAATAGCCTATTTCATAAAAGAATCAAAATAAGGTACGCATACAAGTGTGCATCTTATTTTGAGCTAAGCGTACAGTGTAGATGCACCCTTAGATAATGTTTGTCATCAGTGGAGCACAAAGTGCTTTACAAAGGAAGGTAAATATCCCTATCCCCATTTTACAGATGAAGAAATGACTCATCCAAGGTCATTCAATAGACCAGTGGCAGACAAAAGAAATAGAGCCCAGAGTGTCCTGAGTTCAAATCCAGGGTTCTAAACTTCCAGGCCATACAGCTTTCCATTGGAGCGGGCTGGGAGTGGGGTGACCTGACTCTGCCTATCTCTAGTCCAGGCACAGCATAAATCAGAGCAGAAGTAGGATAGCTAGGAAAGCAACCTGAATTTGATTCACTTTATGTCATTTTACACAACTCCTCCTTGCACAGACAGTCACAGTGCTAAACATGGCAATGCTGGACCAGTGCCACTGAGAGCGAAAGGCATTTTGGGAAAATGAAAGACATCTACCTCATGCTCTCTCTCACCCTCAGCTAGCCTCTAACCATTGTATCTTAATGATTCCCCTTTCTGTTTCTTGATTAATTATAGCTGATGCCAACCCACACATGGCTCATTACAGAACCAGGGGTTACTTTTACTACCTCTTTAACATCAATCCCACCTGCTAGGTGAACTGAACATGCCTCTCACAATGAGAAAAATGGTATAAATTTTAATTGCATCCCCTTTTATAGGTTCTGCAGACCCACAGACTTTCATGTGATTGCTGACTAGAAGTCCCTTGGTTACAAACAGCTCTTCATCTACTGCCTGATAAATGGCGGAAGTGGGGAATAAACCATCTTTCTGAACCTATAATGCTCTGTTAGGATTTTTTGTGACTTCTGCCCATGACATGAACATGGATGCCAGGAGAGGGATTACGTGATGATCCCCTGTTCTGTTCACTCCCTCTGGGGCATCTGGCATTGGCCACTGTTGGAAGACAGGACACTGGGCCAGATGGACCTTTGGTCTGACCCAGTCTGGCTGCTCTTATGTTATGATCACAGCTCGTACAGTAAGCATCCACCCGAGTGCACAATGCATTCAAGGCGGCTTGCTGCTCTCCAGCTATTTCACTTGACCATGGCTCTGTGCACCTTGGCCATTTACTCAAATTAGGAACAGCAGAGATCAGAGGCCTCCCTCTTTGGGTCTCTGAAGCACAGGCCCATTGGAGACAGCTGATCTTATCCATTACTATTCCAGGGCTCACAGAAGCCTTGCTGTGCTGGAGCTCTTACCGGGAATGAAAACCAGCAGATATTCAGGAGCGACCTTTCCTTGATGTACAGTATTTGTTTCATGACAAGGGTCTCCCCTGCTCCACTGAGTTGCTGCTTTTGGTCTGTC
Organism: Pelochelys cantorii; assembly: GCA_032595735.1. Taxonomy (NCBI): domain Eukaryota; kingdom Metazoa; phylum Chordata; order Testudines; family Trionychidae; genus Pelochelys; species Pelochelys cantorii. Next base: position 11,040,091 of record CM064346.1, on the reverse strand, counting down.
ATAAATTGCGTAATTCATTATCCCAAAGTTTTCAGCGCACACACAAAAAGAATCCTTCCCCACTAGCAACGGAGTAATTTCTAACACTGCTTGGAGATCTAGCCATCTTCTGTATAAGGAGGAAGGCTGTGCATGGGTGGTGGGTGAACATAGAGCTGGGGGAGGCAAGTCCCCAGCCCACCCTCAGCCCCGCCTCTTCTGGTGAGGCCCCATCCCCACCATGAGGAGGGCAGGTGGGCATGTGTGCGGCCCCAGCCTCTCTGGCCCCGGAACACTGGCAGGGCAGCTGTTGAGGGCAGCTACACTCCGCCCCCAGCACGCCTACCGTAGGCACTCTGTGGCCGGAGTACGGGCAGGGTCGGCTGGCGGTTTGGGAAGGCAGTGCCTTGCGCCACCTAGCACCCGCCACCCATAACGCTGTGGAAGGAGAGTCCCACTTCTGAGGAGAAGCCGCACACCTTGCAAATGCTGCGGTCCACGATAAGTGATTCCCACAGAGCTAAGACTTTCCCCTTTTGTCCCAGATAAGCCTGAAAGAGGGGAAATAGGTCCCAGGGACCTTATTGCTGCCTAACACATCTCCCTCTCCCCCACTCGCTCTGGCAACTCCCTCTGCCCCCCGGCTCGTGATGTCTTCTTCCATAGGTCGGTTGTAAAGCAAAACCTTCCCAAGGGGGCGAGTTTTGCATTGCCTGGCACCCAGCTGTGCTTCCCCTCAGTATGTTCCGGGTGCTATGTGGGCAGGCCAGCAGGCTGAGGAGAAGGGAGGAGAAGGAATCCATGTCTGAGGGAACTCTCCAAAGCCAATGCTGGCGAAAGGAGACTTCTGGGGACCCCCAGGAGTGGTGAAAAGATGAGGAAAACTAAGGGAGAGGCTGGCATGGCAAGAGGAGAGTGAAGCCTGGTGGGATGCAGAGGAAAGAGAGGGAGGTGTGAGTGATGGAGGGATCGCTGCCCACAGCTCCTCTGGGTCGTCTCCATGGCCTGGGTGTGTCCACATCACCACTCCGCTCCTCTCCATTAGTCACTCGGATCTTGTTGCCAGGGACACATGGCTAAAGAAGGGAGCCAAGCGCTGGCCAGGGGAGAGATCGGTTTCACACACATGCACATGATTCCCTCCCATCTCCGGCCACACGTAAGACGGAGCAGGGAGCTCTAAGCCGGGGGGAGACAGGTATGCTGGCAACAGCAGCTCTCTGACACAGCCAGTGGTCAGGGGGTGGGAAGACACAATCTGGGCGGAATACAGGGGGAAAAGCAAAGCAGTGTGCACTTTCCAGATCTCGGCCCAGTCCCAGACTGTTACCCCCTGCCCAGCACTGAGCTAATCTCCCTTCAGCCTATGGCTAAAACAGAAGTCTGGCTGCTGGGTCAAGCCACCTAAGCCCAAAAGATCATTCAAATCAAGCTAAAAAACCCCACCTCCCAACAGCCTTTTTAGAGATGGCCTATTGTGTCTGCCTCTTCACCAGTCAGAAATACCGGGACAGCAGTGTCTTTTGGAGTACTTGGGGGTTTCTGTTTTGTGTCCCAAGTTCAGAGGGCCACAAAAATAATCAGTGAAACCCAATTGTTCTGAACCTTGACTTCAGTTCATTTCAGATTCCGCGGCAAATGGGGGTTCAGAGAGGTTTTGCTTGGCTTCTGATTCAGTTCTGCTGCCTCTAAAAGAAGAGCAAGGCCAAGGCAAGGAAGATAATTGGCAGAGCCTTGTTCATAGGAGAATAAAAAAATGCACTTGCAGCCTCATCTTTTGCAAATCCTTTGTGGGCACGCATAGTCCAACTCAGACCCTCTCAAGACTTGTATCTTATCCCACTATTACAAGCCTGCTGCCCAAAGACTTCTCTTTTTTGCAGAGCTGGGCAAGTGAGCTTTGGCTGGGCTTTCTGTGTTGACACACAGCATCTCTTGTCTTGTCTCGAGATAAGTTTCTTACCGATTTACTCCTCCATTTAGCGCTGGACCTTATAAGGACCTGTACACTAATTTCCAAAGGCTTTGGATCAGGCCCCTCATACATGACTGATTCTGCTCTCACAGTAGTGTAAACCTGGAGTCACGCCTCTGAAATCAACCAAGTTAAACTAGTGTAAAATCAGCACAGGAAAAAACAGAATCGGGTCCATGGTCGGCGGATTAGGCTCCAAGTCACCTCTCCTGGAGGGTGAACAAAGAGCAAAGGATTCACAGAGATGAACCAGAATCAGGGTTGTTCTCCATTTCTCTGTCTCCCGCTGCGGGTTTAATTTAATTTCCTAGCCACCTCTGCTTAGTCATGGCACCTCCTTACGAATCGAATGGTGCTTTCACTGCAGGTACCTTAAATGAGTCCTAGATTTTTATTTTCTGGTGGGTGAGGTACACAAAATCCTAACAGCGCTGGCTGCCATGGAGGCAAAAACCAGACTAAGTCCAGGGGTCTCTCTCACTTTATTTCCCGGTGGCTTTGGATCACACCCGTTGTGGGTAGAAAGAAGAGGAGCGTCATCTTTCCTCTACCGCTCTTCACTGTCAAGGAAGAGCAGCCTGCCAGGACTTACTGCTTCAAAAAACATTCAGCTCATCTTTGTCCGAATCAAAAACAGAATCTTCCCTCACACCATGACCATTATTTTCACTGGAATTCAACTCCCTGGAATGTTTTTTCTTGTTTTCTTCTTGGTGAAATACAACCTCCCCTGTCTTTGAGGGAGTTCCAGAAAGTGTGTCTCATTTTACTTCTCATCAGACACAATTCCCCAATTATCAGCAAATCATCTATTGTCTGCAAAACCATCCCACATCCCATCCTACCCCCAGGAGATTCTCCGAATTCCTATGACAGATCACAGATAAGCATTAACTAACTGCACAAGCATTGAGGAGATCCAAGCACTGTATCTAACAAACAGGCCTGGGCTGTCACCGAGGGAACTGAAGCTCAAAGGGAATGAACCGACATTGCTTATGGGAGCTGCTTTTATGATTCCTGGTGGCTACACATTAAAACTATTTCACAAAACCCACAATACCGAATTCCACCTGCAAAAGGTTTTGCAACACTGTATGGTGCATTCAACCCTCCTAATATCTTGGAAAGGGATGAAAGAAGGAACGCAGATTTGAACAGCACACACGTGAACAATGGGGCATTCGAGCAATGGATGAAAAATATAGAGCAACAATTGAATGCAAAATAGGTGAAGAGACAAATGCTGATGCACAAAGTTTTCATCCAGGTACATCAGCAAATGGAATGCAAGACTTAGGGCTGGCTAATATGTGGAGTTATTCTGGAATAGCTATTGCACTTCAAATTCACACACTACCTAAATGTGATTTAACTTTCAAGTGTCAACAATCCCTAATAGATAAGTCTGCAAACAGCAGTCACCCCTCATCCTGGGCAAAATTCACTCCTGTGCAGTGGAGCAGAGTGCGTGCGCGCACACACACACACACATACACAAAGTCTCATGTAAGGATGATTTAGAAAAGTGGAGAGAGACGAACGGGATGCATAGACCCGAGGAAGGGCCTCCATACCTGAGAAAGAGAACCCAGCCACACACATCCTAACTGGGAATAGCACCTACACTCTTTCATTTGCTGTTGTAGAGGCAGCAAAGTGGAAGAGGGATTTGGAGAGATGAGAGCGGCACAGAAAACACAGAATCAGGAAAAAAAATTGAAAGACAAAAACAAAGAATTATGGGAGGCAGTTACAAAACGGCAGCCGCAAATCTCAGATAGCTGCCCTTTTTCTCTCAATTGCATTCTCGGGATTTAAATTCATAACACCAGAAATACACAAGCAGCTGCTCCTTCTTGTATACTTTATGGGTGGAGTTTCTTCCGCGTGTTTTAATATTGGAGCTCACACTCAGAACCTATTTGCCTTCAGGCTATGTCTACACTACGAGTTTTGCTGGAAGAGGCAATGCAAATGAAGCGCGGATTAGCATTTTCTTGTGCTTCATTTGCATACTCTCTTCTGATCTGTTTTTGCGCTAGGGGTTTTTGCACAAAAACAAGCATTGTGGACGTTTCCTTTTTGCACAAAACCCCTTTTTTTGCCCAAGATCCTTATGCCTAAAAAAAAGGAGGTATACCGATCTTGTGCAAAAAAGGGGTTTTGCGCAAAAAGGAAACGTCCACACTGCTTGTTTTTGTGCAAAAAATCCTAGGACAAAAACGGATCGGAAGAGCGTATGCAAACGAAGCGTGAGAAAATGCTAATCCACGCTTCATTTGCATTGCCTCTTCTGTCAAAACTTGTACTGTAGACATAGTCTCAGAGACTGAATTCACTACTGATTTGCCTCCCATTGTTCTAGAGCAGTGGTTCCCAACCTGTGGTCCACGATACTGCAGGGGGGTCCGTGGAAAGTTTAAAAATAAAGATCGGGTCCCACTGCAGTCCTTACTTTTCTTTTTCTTTTTTTCTCCCCCCGGATGGGGGGAGGTCCATGACATTTTAATAGATTGAAAAGGGGTCCGTACGCTCAAAAAGGTTGGGAACCACTGTTCTCGAGCTGAATCCAATATATGTTTGCCCACACATTTCTTAAATGCAAAGAATAAAACCCTAGAGGTTCAGCTGGACACTATGGGTACGTCTAGACTACATGCCTCTGGCGACAGAGGCATGTAGATTAGGCTACCCGGCATAGGAAAATGAAGCGGCAATTTAAATAATCACCGCTTCATTTACATTTAAATGGCTGCCACGCTGAGCCGATCAGCTGTTTGTTGGCTCAGCGCGGTAATCTGGATGCTGTGAGGTCGACATCAAAGGCATTTGTCGACCTCCCAGGTAAACCTCATCCCATGAGGCATACCTGGGAGGTCGACAAATGCCTTTGATGTCGACCGCGGAGCGTCCAGACTACCGCGCTGAGCCGACAAACAGCTGATCAGCTCAGCGCGGCAGCCATTTAAATGTAAATGAAGCGGCGATTATTTAAATCGCCGCTTCATTTTCCTATGCCGGGTAGCCTAATCTACATGCCTCTGTCGCCAGAGGCATGTAGTCTAGACGTACCCTTTCTGATCAAGAATAATGAGCTGCAATTTCTATTAACTATCGTTTACACATACGGCCACAGTACAACTGTGGGTTGTATGTGGAAGTCTGCTTTAGACTTTTTGTCCTTAATGGTATTACATCAGCTGATTTTGGGTTCTGTTCTAGAGCGAAGATGTCTACATGGCCCAAAATAAAACAAAACAAAAACAAACCCCACCCACACAGTAAGTACTAAGTGGTCCTCTTATTATCAGCCTCAGCAGAGGCACTAAACAATGGAACATGAGAATGGCCATACTGGATCAGACCAAAGGTCCATCTAGCCCAGCTTCCTATCTTCCAACAGTGGCCAATGCCAGATGCCCAAGGGAGTAAACAGAGAAACTGAACTAACCTCCCATCTAAAGGTATGTCTATGTAGCAATAGGAAGGTGCTACTGCAGCATAGCTAGGGGCATAGCTTGAGCAAAGCTGGTGAGGGTATCTGGCTAAAAACAACAAGGTGACCATAGCAGTAATGGCCCGGGCTGGCCACACCTAGGCATATATTTAGTGAGCCAGCTCGGATATGCCTACCCATACAATCCCAATTGCAGTGGAGACCTACTCTAAAGAGGTGGCCATTACAGAACAGGGTTGTGTGATCTGAGTGGGCAGTTCGGTGAAGTAATGTTGTAACAATATAGTTTTTCATATTGGAAGGCCAGTAGCCATATTGGAAGGTCTAAAGCCTTCCTCTGCAGCCAGACTGAAGAGCAGCAGCCAGTAGCAGTAAAGCTTGGAGTCACATATTCACATTCCAGCTCAATTACATTAAAAGAGTGTCACACCAGGCTGTTAAGAAGGAGATTCCATCCTAATGGCACCCACAGTCACTGAATAAAGAAATAGATCTCAAGATGGGTAAAGAAAACTTAGTCTGATAGCGTTTCATCTGGCAAGAAATTGTTTGTGAATAGTTGAGGTTGTGGAACCTGCATTCTGTGATTATAGTCCTCACTTTCCTATTGTTTGTCTGTATGATCTATCTCGGCGTTTCCCAAACTACGGGCTGTGGCCCAGTACCGGGCCGTGGGAAAAAAATACCGGCCCTCAGTGTAGCTGCCGGGCTGGGAGGAGGTGGGGGGGGGGGGGGAGACGACTGGTGACCAGGAAGTAGGGTTGGGGGCAGCGGGGCTGTCCAGTGGAGATGGGGGGGGCCGGGAGGGCGGGCAGGCGGCAGAAGCAGGTCTGGCCAGGGGAGATTGGGAGGAGGAGGACGGGAGAACCAGCCTCTGGAAGCAGGGCTGGACGGGGGGCAGTGGGGCTGGCCAGGGAAGATCGGTGGGGAGCAGGGGGGAACCGGCCGCCGGAAGCAGGGCTGGACAGGGAAGATCGGGAGGAGAAGCGGGGGGCGGGGGGGGAGTGAATCCAACGGCAGGAAGCGGGACTGACCCGGGCACATGCAGACCCGGGTACATGAGTGAGTCCGGCCCCACGGATACCATTTTGCCCTCCCCCCCCCCCATACCCTCCCTCGAGTAGTTGCAAACTGTCTGGCTGGTAGACACACTCACACAGCATTAGCAGATCTACCAGCCAGGCAGTTCACAGCTACGGACCGATACACCTAATTATAATAAAACTTACCTAATTAGAAAATACCAGACATTTTATATGTCCGGTATTTTCTCAATTTGATTCCCAGACAGAACCCTCAAATACTGGACTGTCCGGTACAAAACCAGACAGCTCGCAACCCTACCCTTCCTTGTACCCTCCCTCCTAGCCAGATACCCTACCCCCAATCTGCTCCTGCTCCTGCCTTCTGGAGTGCCTGTGCGGCACCGGGTCCCCGAAGCCCTGGCCCTGGCCCAGGCTGGGCAGAGGATGCAGCCGGGTGAAACACTGAAAATTTATTCATTTTTAATTATTTTTTTTATATGCATTTATATTTTTGGGCTGCAAAAAACAGTACTGAAAAAAAATGGGTTCCAACTAAAGTAAAAAGTTTGGGGAACCCTGGTTAGCCAGCTTTCTATCCATCTTACAGTCCATTTATCCAATCCACATTCCCTTAACTTGCTGGCAAGAATATTGTGGGTGACCACATCAAAAGCTTTGCTAAAGCTGGCACTGGGGGCTTTGGGAGGACCAGAAACAACTTATTTGAATATTCATCATTTGCTTAATGAATATGCAAATATGCAAATGAATGTTACCGGTCCTCCAAAAGCTCGTGAATGGATTTACTGGTCCCCGTGTCAAAAAGTTTGGGAACCCCTGATCTATCTGGTTTTTAATTGTCCCTGTCTGCTGCATAATTAATTTTGCTAGGTGTAAATCAATTAAAGTGATGGGGTATCATTGGTTAGGTAATTCTTTTGCAGTATGTTATGAGTGGTTACTATCATTTTAGTAAAATAACTGGTGAAGGCACAGCTAAGCAGGCCTCCAGTTTCAATCTATAAACTGAGGCCCCAAAGGAAGTTCTTTAGGAAGCAACTCCAAGGGCACAGCCCCAAGATCAGAGCTGCCAGACCTCAACTCTGTGCCCATGACACCAGGCTGAAACTGGAGTCCCCCAGATGGACCTGATCCTGACTGGCCATCAAGACAAGTTTATCCGTCTCATTGGGAGCGGTAAGCTCTGTATGTCTGGTGTGGGCATTCTGTGTTTGATAATTCATACATAGAGATGAAGTGGGATATTACTGTGTAGGGCTCTTTCACTGGTAAGAGACCCCGCAAGCAAGGTTACACCTAAGCCTGCAGATGGGTGGGGGTAGGTGCCTTTATTGAGAGGGTTACACTGAGCCCTAGCAATGGGTAAGAGTGAGTGCTAGAGGGTGAGAATTTTATGTGGGTAACAATGTAAATGTAGTTTTTGCTCAGGCTGCATCTTTTCCCCGCACTGAAGTCCCTATTTTCTCTCTTAAAAAAAAAAAAAAGTTCCATGTGCTTACCTTGGCTTCCAGTGTGTTCAGCCTCTCCGTCATATCCGTCAGTCTCGTGCAGTTCATGCACTCTAGGAAAGAGAAGAGGCACAAGCGGGTTTTAATTTAGCGGAACAGCTTTCACGCTGCCGTCTCCTGTCAGGCTGTTTCCACCCAAACGTGTGGATTCCAGAAGTTTCAGGAGTCATGCTGGTGGGGCAATTAGACAGAAAACAAGTAGACGCCATTGTGCTAGTGGCCACAGCCACGCTACCTGGAAATGCGCTGAAGCATTGGAGCTGCTACAAGGTTTAACTGTTCACATTAGTGCTGAGGTGGAGAAACGGGCAGAGTGCAGATGAAGAGGTCAAAGGTGAGAGAAATATCAACAGCATTAACGCTTTGTCTGTTTTGAAGGAGAGTGAAGGTTTTAGGGGCAAGCTCCATTTTAAGTTTAGGGAAGCCCTCTCCACATGGAAGAAATCCTGCCTCAGGATAGCGGGAAGGGGGAGACACATTCGATGAACTCTTGGCTTCCCTTCCAGCCTTCCATTTCTATGGTTCTGTGAAGCAGTATGTACATAAACATGTTCATCTGCATCGGTGTCGGAATTAGGAGGACAGCACCCCATGGCTTTAAGTCAAGGGTGGGAACCTTTTTTGGGCTGGGGACCCCTGACCCACAGAAAAATCAGTTGGGGGCCACACCCAAGGGAAAAGCAAAAACAAAAAACCCTCACTGATGGGGCCCCCATCTGAGAAGGAGAAACACACTCCAAACATTCCCCTCCCACATCAGAGCCTAGGGGGGGCCTAGCCTAGTAGATTTTGTGTACTCCCACCCTGTGGTGGGGCAGTGGGGGGTATGGAGTGCCAGCATAGGCTCCCCGATATTGAGGGGAGGAAGCCCTGAGCCTCAGGGGCCAGATCCAGGCATGTCAGGGGCTGTGTCCGGCCCCCAGGCCTGAGGTTCCCCACCCCTGCTTTAAGTGGTTTCCATTATATCCAGGGTTTACAGTTTGGTTCAATGACTCCCAGCACCCCACTATACAAATTATTCCAGCCCTCCTGCTCCTCTGTGCCTTGTAGAGGCCTAGCCCAATGTCTATGAAGCCAGTGGAAATTAAGGATGTTAAGGACTAGTCAACTAGTCGACTATCCGATAAGCAAATGCTTAATCGGATAGTCAGTCGACTAGTTGACTACTCGATTCCCCCCTCCCTTGCTGCCTCTATCAAATAGAGGCAGCAAAGGGGGCGGGGGGAGGGTACTTCAAAGCAGCAGAGCCGAGTGGAGCCCAGGGTCTGATCCCGGGCTCTCCGCTGCATTGCCGTGGAACCCAGGATCAGCTGGGGAGTCCCAGCTGACCCCTAGGTTCTGGGGAAATGCCACATGGAACCCGTGGTCAGCTGGGGAGTCCCCAGCTGATCCCGGGCTCCACTGAAATGCCGCGCGGTGCCAGGGATCAGTTGGGGAGTGACCCCAAGCTCCACGTGGCATTTCAAATCAGCAGTGCAACATGGAGCCCGGGGTCAGCAGAGTCCCCCACTGACCCCAGGCTCCATGAGGGTGCTTCCACTTTGAAATGCAGAAGAGCACCTTGTGGGTACATTTCACAGCTGGCCCGTGTGCAGCCCAGAGTCAGCGGGACTTCCCACTGGCCCCGGGCTGCATGCGGAGTTCCGCATTCCTCCTTTGAAATGTACAAAAGGCCCAGCGGGGGCTCCAGTACATTTCAAAGGAGGAACACGGAAATGCCTATCGAGTAGTCGATGGAAATTCCATTGACAACTTGACTCGCAAATTAACCGATATTTAACATCCTTAGTGGAAATATTTCCATTGCCTTCCACAGGTGCTGGATCAGGCACCGGATCTGAAGCACACCGAGGTAGTGTTCACACAGCGATTTGTCTCCCACTTTGCTATACAGGAGCCACTAGATACTGAATAACGGCAGCTGGACTTTCTACGATGTGCATTCTAAAGAACAGACACGGTGAAAATGGTCTGTGTGATTTTAAATGATTGCTGGGCCGGAGACAAAGAGCACCCCTTATCTGACCTGCATGGCAGCACGTTCCCCCTTGTTTTCATGTCAACAATTTCTTAGAAGGTTTTTCTTTGCTGTGTGTGCAAGGCTCTCTGGGACTAATTTAAGTGTCCTAGGGCTGTCATTGGAGGGCATCTAAGGCCCCTCTTCCAGGCTCCTGAATGAGCTGGCATCTGGGCAGACGCTGCCTCTAAGGAGAAGGGAATGGGGGAGGTCTGAGCCCCACTCCCGGACCCGATGTGGGAGCAAGCCTACTAATTAAAGGGGGATGATGGGATGAGAACACCACAGAGATGAACAAAATAGTTCACCACTCTCAGAGCTATCGTTTCAGGCTGTTTTCCTTTCCATGGGGATCCCTTCTTCTGCTGAGAATCTGTGGTCAGTATATTATCCTCCAGATTCGTTCATTCCCATGTCTCAGCTTCTAGGATGCAGCAGTTTTAAAAGGAAAAAAAAAAGAGACTAGCAGTGGGGAATATTACAGATAATCAACTGTTTAGTGTAGCTTGTTACGAATCATTTGTTACTCTCATATCTCTTATTCCAAAACAAATATATAAGTACACTTGCAGTTTTCAGATCACTCCAGGCCAGATCCCCATTGACATCCACTGGATTATTAATTATTAATATTATTATTAACTACTTGTATTGCAGTAGCATGGAGAAGCATCTGTTATGGAGTAGAACCCCACTGTGTTAGGTGTTGAATATACTACAGAACAAAAGCTGGTCTCCGCACCAAACAGCTTACAATCCAAGCAGATGCATCAGGTCCTTACAGCATTGAATCTCCAAATGCACAGAAAGCACCCAAAAATGTTTTTCCTCTGTAGTCCATTAGTTCCACTGAAATTCTGCACTGAGATTTCCAAAGCCCCTTAATTCCAAACCGCCACCTGCAGACTGAACCTCTGACTGCTCATGCAGATTTTGGTTTCAAGAATTTCATTACAAGTCAGTATTGAAAAGGACTTTTTATTTTATGGTTGTCAACAGGAAATACCTTTATAATTTTTTCTTCTCAGCAGTAAATCTTGGGCAATATTTTTTTTTCCTGGCACAAACTGGCTCATGCATATGTGAATGCCTTAAGTGTGTTATCACAGAACAGAATGGAATGGGTGAGGCTTGTTTGGTCTGGAACTCTTTGCAGGGTGTAAAGTTGAAATGACTTGTGTGTAAATTGGCTACATGCTTTCCATCTTGTTCATCCACACAGGAAGCAAAGACTGAACAAACCCATCATTCCACAGAGCCAACACGGTTACCAGATGCATTTCAGAACAAATAAAATAAGGGGCTCTCTTCTCTCCTTTCCATGCCCAAAGATACTATTCATAGAGCCCTGTAAATCCGCGGTTATGGATATTGGTGATTCATTTTGTGGATACAAATTTTGTAGCTAGAACCCTCCAAATCTGCAGATATCTGCTTTCTATCCATGGGTACCTGAATCCAGTAGATATGGCTGTAGATATCTGCGGATAATGTTTGCAGACACGGATGCCAATTTTGTATCCAGACAGGGCTCTAACTATTAACGCCTATTGATTTTAAAGGGATTGGCTTGTACTCCTGTGCAGAGCAACAGATTCATGTGACCACCTGAGAATTCATCTGGTACATCGAGCTCACACTTCCCCTCTGTGAGGGGGTCTATGATCTGTGCTAGAAGGAGTTTACAAGCTATGGTCCTGATTCTGCAATTCCGTATGCCAGTGCAGAACCCTGCATGCTCCCAGAGCCTCTCCAAATCCCCACTGGCCAGTTATTTGCAGGGGGTGGGGTTCACTTTTCGAGCTAACACAAGGAGTGATGATAATGAACGATGTGATGAGATGGGAATTGCTGGGATGCCAAATTGGCGTGACACTACTGAATGACGGATGTGAGCATAACTTGACATGACTTAAACATGACTGACTAAGTGGAGCATTCTGGGAGCAGGTCCTTTTAAGCAGAAGTGAACTGGAGTACACTGGATGAAGAAAACTGGCAAGGATTGCGGACTGGACTGCGGGAACAATCAGTACTCAACCTATTGGTCAGTAAAAATGGGCTCATGCAAAAGTAAATATTATATGAGTCAAGTTCCATTGTGGCACCTGAACTGGCAGGTGAGCGTAATCTAGCAGCAGCCACCTCATGCAAAAGCCAGGATGAATAATTGATAAGTAAATATGGGATGATTTTTGGCAACCCTCTTCCTAGCCCCTTCTAAAATACTTAAAAAATAGTCATTAGCCACTAGGCAGGCTTTTAAGACATGGAACTCCTTGAGACGAAAGGCAGTATAAAAATAAAATCAAGCTAATTAAATTACCTGGTGGTGGGAATTCCTTAATTTAAGTCTCTAAAAAAAGCAGCAGTGCTCCACTCAGAATTATGGGCCTGTGAACCAGAGGGGTTACAGGGCAACCAAGACCTTGCTTCAGGGAAACTGACCAAAAACAAACAAAAAATCCAAACAAAAAGAAGAGAAGCCAGCTATAAATTGGTAACCACCTTCCCCATTTGCTGGACAGGCGCTGTGTGGGACCAGCACAGACATTGTTTGAGAAGGTTACTAAGAAAAAGGCTTGCTTAAGAAAATGTATAATTCTCATGTATTGAAGTTTCAGAGGGGTAGCCATTTTAGTGTGTAAGGGTGCGTCTACACAGCAGAGCTTAACTCGAAATAAGCTACGCAAACTGAGCTACGTGAATTGCGCATCTTATTTCGAACTAGCTTATTCGAAATTAGGAGCGTCTACACAGCACTTATTTCAAAATAGAGCACTCTTCCTCCGACTTCCCTTACTCCTCACACAATGAGGGTCACAGGAGTTGGAGTAAGAAGTCCTCCAGCTTGACAGCATTTCGACATTATTTCGAAATAACTGCCGGCTGTGTAGACATGGACTGTTAATTCGAAATAACGCTAGTTATTGCAAAATAAAATTGCTGTGTAGACGTACCCTTAGAGACTAACAAAAAAATGTAAATGATACATGAGCTTTCATGGGCACAACCCACTTCTTCGGATAAATGGAGTTTTAAGGGGTCAAAGTTCCAAATAAATAGCAGAGAAAGAAAGGAGATGGGGAGGGAAAGGAAAGGAGAAAAAAATGGGAAAATAATAGTCAATTAGAGTTTCCATGATAAATGAAGCTGACAGAGAGGGCTCTAAAAAAACAACAAATGGTCTGGTAGCACTTTATAGACTAACAAAACCCTGGTGTTTGGCCTTCTATGTCATTAGGATGTAGAATGTAGTGGGTAATCCAGTTAAGGTCTTTGTTTACACCTCTATTTTAAGTATCAAACTTGCAAATGAAGTTAAGCTCTGCAGCTACCCTTTCAGGCTGTTTTTTTAAATTGGCTTCTAATTATATGGAAACTTTGAGATCCATTAATGAGTGCCTAGGCAAGTTAAAATGTTCCTTAACAGGTTTCTATGTGTTACCTTAGGGCTGTGTGCTTAATATAACCCTTTCAACACTGGTGTAATTCCTTCTCAATAAACTGCTGCATAGGCTTGGGTTAAATTCAGGTGTTTAACCTTTCCCACTAGCAGCAACAGTAATCAGCTCCACCGGGAGCCATTAAAGGTCCAGGGATGGCAAGTGGGGGAGAGAAATAGGGAAAGGAAGCAAAAGAGTCACAGACCATGCAGGCATTTGGTTTGTGTCCATTGACATGCCCACCAAAGAAGTGTAATGCTAATTAATGAAAACAAGGACAAATCAAGAAAGATTTACAGTGGAATATGTAGTGCTCAAAGAATACGGTGTCATTTGTTACACTTAATGCCATAGTTACTTTACTTTGGCTCAGAGGATCTTGAGCCGTTCTTACAAAGGAGCAAGGGAAGGTCAGCCACTCCTGTGTCTTAGGTTGGTGAGAAACCCCACATGGCTCTGAACCCCACTGAGATGTACGGAAGTTCAAATCTACATGTGAACCTTTTCACCTCTCACCCACTTCTTAGGCTGCACAAAGCAGCAGCCTATGCTACAAAGACAAACAATCCTGCAAATACAAAATGACAAACCCTTGTGTTATAACTTAGCAGTGACATGCAGTTCACCAGCATACAGATAGTGCTTTCAAAAATGAAGTGCTAGATAACTGCTCAGTATTATGTCGACACATACACTCAAAACACACTTAGGGTACGTCTACACAGCAGGGCTAAAGCAGAAATAAGTTATGCAACTTGAGCTATGTCAATTGCGCAGCTGAAGTCAAAATAGCTTATTTTGACTTTTGGAGCTGCCTACACAGCAGGAAGTCCAAGGAAGAGCACTCTTCCTCTGACTTCCCTTACTCCTCCTACAATGAGGATTACAGGAGTCTGAGTAAGCAGTCCTCCAGCTCGACATCATTTTGACATTATGTTGATATGACTTCTTGCTGTGTAGACACGGACTATGTTATTTGAGAATCATGTCAGTTATGCCAAAATAACACTGCTGTGTAGACATAGCCTCAGATGTAACAAAACCAGCAAGTCTAATCTGAATGTATTTACTACCAGGGGACAATATCCTGTCCTGGAGAGAGGGAGCAGGAGGAATCAGGATAATACATAATTTTTGTATCCACTGGAAGTATTTAGAGAGCCCATAATGTGGAGTTTTCGGATCTAGGAAGATGCCTTTCACATTACTAAAGCCAGCTAGAAGATCACACATCATCATTTCACATGCAATGTGTTCAGTGTGGAGGCAAATGTTACATGCTCTCTGAACAGGAATTCCTGAAGAAACTTCTTTCAAAGTCTGCATAAATTCATCATCTGTTGCAGAAAAAGCACCCTAGGCTATGGTCTATACGATGGAGTTATTTCAAAATAAAGCCCCTTATTCTGAAATAACAAGCAGAGCATCCACACTACCAAGCCCATTATTTAGAAATAACAGGCTGGTTGTTTCAAAATAACAGGCTGCTTTCCATGAGGAACAACACTTATTTCGAAATAGCGGTAGGGTGGATGCTCCACTGCTGCTATTTCAAAATAACAACTCCCCGAATCATTCAAATTAATTTACTCTCCAGTGCTTCCTGGGGCTCTAAGTTGAGGTGGCACGTCCACATTAATGGAGTCTGCCTCGGACTCATTTCGAGGCTTCCCTGTAGTGTGGACATGCGATTTCAAAATAGTTATTTCGGGAGTTATTATTTCAAAATAATTTCCTAGTGTAGACATGCCCTAGTTTATTTCGCTCTTATTCCTAGTTGATGTTTCTAGGCTTTCTTTTCAATTAAATCTTGAGTAAGAAGCTGTAATTTCACTCTGCAAAGCCCAACTTCAAAACACATGGTGGGATTTGGTTTAGAAATATTCCAGGAGGGAAGATAAATAATTGAGATAATGAACATTATACAGTGTATCATACGACACCCAGTCTGTCTCCAAAACGTCTCAACATTATTCTAACACCGCTCCTTATGCACCATTCTCTCCCCCTTCTCTTGCTCGAGGGGTGCGTGTGCAAAATAACGTTACATGATAGAAGGGGATGATATAACATATTAGAGGCAGGATAGGATCAGCATTTGAGAAACAGAAATGTAACAGATCAGAGTCTGCACCCGTAGGGCAGTGGTTCTTAACCTCTTTGGCACTGTTACTGCTTATGATTAACCAATAAACCAAAATTACCCCCTCCTCCTTTTTTAAATGGCAACAGGCAAAAAGAAAATTACGATTAATCATTTTAATGTATTTTGTTTGCTCACACATTATGTTGAACAAATCTGAACACCTATTGTATTTAAAACTTAATACCCCCTGAAATACGCCAAATTACCCCTCGAGGGTGCAATTACCCTCAGGTTAAGAACCGCTGCCCTAGGGTAAACTTTAACCCTCTTGACTTAGATACAAAAGATTGTTGCACTTGATCTGAGATTAAAAGGGTGGAGGCCAGGCCTTCAGCTGGTGTTGATTGGTGTCGCTCTGTTAATTTCAAGGGTGCAATGCAGTGTCAAGTTTGTTTATACACTTTAGACAGCATAAACATCAGCATCATTTTTGAACTCAGCTATAAGGAAATCAAGTGGACATGATTCTCTTTGCTCAGTTATGACGTGTTTAAACCCAGGGTTTACACTAGTGGAAGTGAGAGGACAAACAGGCCGGTATTTACAAAAGGGCCACAAGTCACAAACAAACCACAATTGTGCACAGAGAAAACCTCCCAATGTCGCTACCCCGCTTTTCAGCCCCTACATCATGTGCGTAGCACGGAATCCGTACACACAAATAGAAGGGAAACTCAAGTCCGAGAGCAAATTGGCATAAGTTCATTAAAGCTGATAGTTGGAGTATAGTACATGGAGGGTGAGAGATGTCCAGAGTCATTCATGCTTCATTTAAAACAAATATAACCCTCTTGTTTCCTGTTCTCTCGTGACTCAAGCAGCAGCTCCAAAGTTGCAAACCTCAGTTTCCAAAATTTCAGTATGGTCCAGTGCATTAAACACCACTGGGCAGAGTCAGGAGACCCAGGTAGTCCCACATTGGTCCACAACCTTTTGTAGGGCCCTAGCCAAGACAGTTCCTGCCCTGTGCCTCAGTTTCCTCATCTATAAAATCAGGGTAACAATACTTACTTCCCTTTGTAAAGTGCTTTAAGACCTGCAGATGGAAAGAGCTGTATGAGTGCAAAGTATTCCTATTCACATAATTAGTCTCTTGGCTGCAATTATATTACTTCATTCTTCTCACCATGTACTCTGCGCTTTTCATAGATCTCACTGGGTTCTCCAATGGATGGAAAGAATAATGATCCCCAATTTAGAGACGGAAAGCCTGAACCACTGGAAGGACCCCGAGTGTCAGCGTGAACCAATCTGGGAATAGAAACAGGACTCCAAAGTTGCAAACCTCAGTTTGGAGCAACTGGCTTTAACAGC
Source organism: Pelochelys cantorii (assembly GCA_032595735.1). Taxonomy (NCBI): domain Eukaryota; kingdom Metazoa; phylum Chordata; order Testudines; family Trionychidae; genus Pelochelys; species Pelochelys cantorii. The sequence continues at coordinate 11,023,200 of CM064346.1, read as the reverse complement.
GCTATGAAATTATTATTAACCACTTTAATTCAGACTACAGCTGGCATGCAATCAGCCTTAATAGTCTTACACTTCCAACAAATAAAGCCGTTCTTATTTGGGGCACTGGGATTTATAAAGATGATAGTAAAAGATAAAATATGAATGCCCATTATTAAGAGAATTTCCTTTTCTAAATGAAGTGGAAGAAATAATACTCCTATTAGCCAACAGGACAAACTCCTTTCTTCAGATCTCCAGCATGAACATAGAACAGCTCTTGAGCATAGTTACACTGGGGCAAGTCTGGAGAGACTCCACTGAAGACACTCAAGTGCTTACACAGGTGCAAAAGGGGTTAGAGGCTGGAACTATACTCCTTTGGAAACAGAAGCAACCCTTATAATGTGTTTCAGCCTGGAAGTCCCATTATTAAAAAGTGCAGCAGCAAAATGATGCAAGAGCAGAACGTACACCATTAGAAGGGACACACGTGGGTGTATGAACTCACACAAAAGTGTGTATCCATTCCGTTGCCCTCCCTCCCTTGTGAGTGGATGGAGGATGAGAACTGAAATACGTATTTTCCCTCCTTTCCCTTCCCCCGCCCCACCTCTGCTAGGCCACGTCTACACTACAGTGCTATTTTAGGATACGGAGGTATCCTGAAATAGCTAGGCATGTCTTTTGAGCACACCCATTATTCCAACGTCCCTGTGAACCTCATTCCACAAGGAGTAAGGGACATTTCGGAATTCTGCTTTATTTCAAAATAAGTGCTGTGTAGACAGCGCCAAATTTCGAAATAACCTATTTCAAAACATCATTAAAATAAGAGATGCAATTTGCATAGCTCAAATTGAGTGTCTTATTTTGACCTACAGTGCAGTGTAGATGCACCCCTGTAGTCCAATGGCAAACCACTAGATTATTATTCCTTGAAGTAGCGATGGTACCTTTGTCATCGCTCTGCTAAACCACTCTTTGCCAAGGCCATGTCTATACTTACTCATGGATCGACTCTCCAGAGGTTGATCTTCTGGCATTCAATTTAGCAGGTCTAGTAAGAACCTGCCAAATCGAACCCTAGGGTGCCCACGTCGATGCCGGTACTCCTGCTCATCGTGAGGAGTAAGGGAAGTCGACTGGAACGTTTCTCCCATCGTCCTCCTGCTGCGGGGACGGCGCCAAAGCTCGATTCAAGGTACGTCAACTCCAGCTATGCAATTAAACAGCTGAAGTGGCATATCTTAATTTGAACTTACCCCCTAGTTCTGGCCTAAGTTATTGCCTTCTATTATCACCTCTAGCCTAAAATCTTCTCGATCTAAAATGGCAGATCTCCCTTTAGACAAACTACTGGGACATAAACTTCCTTAATATAATATATTTCCCCACTGTCTAGCCAACAACATTCCCAGTCATGTTTTCCGACAGTCCACAGCAGAAGTTTCAATGTGAGCTCCCCAATGGGAATATAAATGCACATCTCCACCATGCTGCCTAGGTGGCCTTCAATAGGGAGTAGGTGAATAAAGGGCCCTTTTCCTCCTCCTTTTAATTTGCCCAGTTTGACCCTTTCAGCCTTTGTACGTCAATACACAGTTTCCTTAAGTAGTTTGTGGTCTGGTCCTTCTCAAAAGCTAGCCCCAATATTCATGAGGAATAGCAGACCCTGGCTATAAATCATGGCTAACCTGGGATGTGTTTTTTCAACACTTTCTCCCTAATGAGAATCAGATGTTGGCTAGATCGACTTTATTAATTATGCTTGTTATTTAATAGCAGTCATATGTCCAGCTCTGTAATGGAGCCGGAACATGTAAAAGGGAAAGGTCTGACAGTGTCAGTGGATAGGAGAGCTACAGAGCTGGCTTAGTCTGGTCATCTCAGATTTTTTAAAAATAGGCTAAGAGGTCAGAGGAATAGGGGAAAGGACAATCAATAGGGAGCCCACTCTGATAAATATAAGACACTCCAAGGATAAGATGAGAACTTGGTAGATTTCAGAGCGGAGCATTCCTTATTAAGGATCCTGGACATTCTATTTACTTGTAGTTTGCGATGATGAGGGCTGTTCTGGTACGTAGACCCCTGCGTGGAAACAAAATTTGTACCCACTTCCGCATCTGTATCTGCAAAAATGAGCTGCAGATATCTGACATCCGCGGATGCGGATACCTGTGGATATAAAGCAGATTTCTGCAAACTGGCAGGGTTCTAAATACAAAATTTGTACCTGAATCCCTCTCCATAGCCACAGAAAAGAGCTGCCAATATCCATGGATTTGCAGGGCTTCGTTTACTATTTTGTGTCATCGATTTTCAGCCTATAGGAAAGCCACACACTAAAAGGGACCAAAATGATTAGAGGGCTCTAAAATAAAAAGTCGTGGTAAGATCAATTTTCCAAGGTGCCTAAAATCACACTGAAAAATCTATAGCTAATTACACATATTAATGATGCCTCACAACTCTCTTCCTTGCTTAAGCATTATTATAACTGAAGTGGTTTGCAGATTAAAAAACAAAACAAAACAGGCTCAGCGAAATTAAGGATCAATTCCTGAAGTCCTTCCTTAAACTGTTACTCCTCTTTACTCAGGCAAACGCCCATACCAAGATGGAACAGAAACTGCGTGAGGACATCAGCCTTTATTGATTTGCCCATCACACAATGAGTCCCTAGCAAAGGTCAGAGTAAGAAACTAAAGAGTCCTAAGCTCTTGGCTTCTATGCTGACCACTGCATTATGGTTTGAAGACCTTCTAGTATAATTATAAGGGGACAGACACACACACACACACACACACACACACACACACACCCCTTTCTAAGGAGATTCTACTTTGTTTGAATTTTTTTAAAAAATAATTCAACAGCTTACAGAAATCCTGTGTTTGATAAACAGAAAAATCCATGGAGATCAGCCAAACTAATGGCACAGGAATAGATGCAGGTTTTAAACAGGAAAGTACAGATGTTAATGGAGCAAGATTTTTCCATGGGGGGGAAAAGAGTGCACAAATATTATTGATTTGCACTAAGGGCTGTGGTGGCCTTGAACAAAGCAGGATACTGTTTTACCTCTTTCCAAATGCATCCGAGTTTCTGTTGGGGTGTGGGTTTCTTGCTAGTTGGGGAGTAAAGGTTGTTTGCTTTTATGACTGGATGTTTAAAGGTATGTAGACACTAGGGTTGCCAGGTGTCCAGTTTTGAACCGGACAGTCCAGTATTTGAGCTTTCTATTTGGGAAACAAATTGAGAAACTATAAATGAGAAAATATAAATGTCCAGTATTTTCTAAATAAGATGTAACATAGATTGTGATGTAATGTCAAGTGTGTCCAGTATTTTTGTTGCAACCATCTGGCAACCCTATTAGACACCCAATAGGATTTCCAAAAGCACCTAGGCACCTAACACCCAATAGGAGTTAGGTGCCTACATGCTTTTGAAAATCCTATTAGGCACCAGAATATATTTTTAAAAATCTGGGCCTTGCTGCTTTGGGTGGCTGGATTGAGAAAAACAGGCCTTGGATAAATGTTGCTGCCACAACCAAAATTGGAACACAGAATGCGAAGATGCAATAAAGAGTTGATACACACAGCCTTCCAAAAAAGAATTTGCTGACTATGCATCATGTGAGGGTCCCTTTAACATTTTAACATTACAGATGTTGAATCCAGAAGCTGTTGGCTTGCCTCTTTCCTTGAGACAAAGTGTAGTTGTTCTAATTTATCATGTACCTAAGCACGCTTTTCCCTTCTTTTGCACTTTCTGGTCAAGGATTTCAAAACATTAGCTTTTTTCCAGTTTTCTAGAACTTCCCAAGTAAGTTAAGATCAACATCAATGGTCAAAAGAGAGTCTTGGCCTATTCTTTTAAAACTCTTGGGAAAAATTATCAGTTTCTAAAAATGTAAACATGTTTAACTTTAGCAGTTGTTTAACAGCCTTCTACTTACTATATGAATAGGAAATATTTTATAAGCACTCTATGCTGTGAACACATTCAGCTTCTTATCAAATACGAATTGAACACTTCTCCCTTTTCAATATCACTATTGGTAATTTTACAGCTTCTCTCTATTCATGAACTTATGCCATTTTTAGACATGTATTATTCTTAAACACCCCCCATCATTTACTTTGTTTTATTTGCAAATTTCTCCCAATCAGTTGTACATGATTGCTGTCCATTTTGGAAACTGGCCCTTTTAAAAAGCCACATATATTTTATTACTAGATGGGGCAGTATTCTGTTTGCAAATAATAAATCACTTATACCTAGATAACTAATCAGTTTTAATTCAGTGATCAATTCATCTTTCTCTCTCTTAATGAGCATTAATTTCAAATTGCCCTGATTTCAGAATGATTTCCTAACCTAAAAGATATCCTCTACTATTTTTAGAAACTCTCAAGGATATTTTACTTGCATGAGACCTTCAACACATCTCAAGACTGAAATTTCCCTGATAACACAAGGATTTTGGATTTTAGGTTTTTGGGTACTTAATGAGAGAGAATTAGGACCTCCTTTTTCAGAGGTGCTGAACACCTGTGTAGATGTTTGTAGACCATAAATATATTTAGCTGCAGTTCCAGGATACTGGAGACAAATGTGGGTAAGGTAATATCTTATTTTACCAACTTCTGTTGGTGAGAGAGACAAGTTAACTACTTATGCTGAAACAATGTGTTCCACCTTGCATTTAGCTGTGATGCTCAGGGTTCCCTTCCCAGACCTCTGTGTGGCTTAAAGCTTGTCTTTCTCACCCACAGAAGTTGGTCCACTAAAAGATATTACCTCACCCACCTTGTCTTTCCAAATAAGGTGCAAACAATCTAGCTTTGAGGATTCTTCCTCCATAATACACAGAACGGGCTTCCCCATAGCTAGAAAAAAGATTAACTGAATAACTCCTGAGGAAAAATAATGGTTTAAATTATGGGTGGAAGGGAGGAAGTCTGGGAATTCAAAATAATTTTATCCCTCCGCCCCTCCCCCCCGGCAATGTAATTTGCAAGGCTCATTGCCAGGATCCAACAAGATCCACCCATCTGTAACTATTGTTGAGCTCAGCTATATAATATACTAGCAGATTTACCTGGCATGGCTCGAGTCATTAACTCAATTTTTTTAAATAAAAGGAAAATACACATGCTTTATGAAATGATTGTATTTTTAAATGGGAATTCCATAAAGTATCTTTTTCTTCTTCATCCCTATAAACTCTTATCACTTGCTATATTTTAACAAAAAAGGACTATTGTCAATTTGGTTTCCAGTTTTCAAACCTTAAGCATTGACTTAGCTATGCTAAAAACAGGGCACTACTCCAAACTTCTCTGTTTTCTCTCTTTTCTATAAGGGTTATTGAGAAGCAATCCTCTGGGTTCATCCTATTTTTCTGACTCATCTTGGTTCAGTCTCTTTCTGCATTTGCTCAGTTATATCAATTGTGAGGACCATACTTGTTTTAGTGATTCTGTCTCTTTTCGTTTGGTTTTATGAGAAGTAATCTCATCCCAGGCACATCCTCTTTCCCTGGCACAACCAAACTCTTATGTTGCTTTAAGTTAGGATAAGAGGAAGTTCTATACTGAATTTGGTGGTCCTAGCTCTTACCATTTAGGAGGAGTTCTTGAACGGACAAACAGACAAATTCTTAATATAGCAGATTGTCTGCCATGGTGATTGATATTCTCCTCTTCTGCGGAGAGACTGAGGGATTTGGGCTTGTTTAGTCTACAGAAGAGCAGAGTGAGGGGGGATTTGATAGCAACCTTTAACTACCTGAAGGGAGGTTCCAAAGAGGATGGAGAGAGGCTGCTCTCAGTGGTGACGGATGACAGAACAAGGAGCAATTGTCTCAAGTTGCAGTGTGTATGTGTGTGTGTGGGAGGGGGGCTAGGTTGGATATTAGGAATAATTATTTCCCTAGGAGAGTGGTGAAGCACTAGAATGGGTTCCCTAGGGAGGTGGTGGAATCTCCACCCCTAGACGTTTTTAAGTCCTGGCTTGACAAAGCCCTGGCTGGGATGATTTAGTTGGGGTTGGTCCTGCTTTTAGCAGAGGGTTGGACTCAATGACCTCCTGAGGTCTCTGCCAACCCTACGATTTTATGATTCTATAATTTTTTGTGATTTAACTATAACCAAAGTGTGCACCCACACCTGCTTTGATCTGTTTATTTCTGAGCTGGCCATTTGAGCTTCACATTCAAAACATCCCTGAGGTTTTCCTTCTGTCCTCTTCAGGCTCCTAGTAAGGATGCAGCCGTGTCTTTCTGCACCACATGCTGCGAACCTGGCCCATACAATGCAAAGTGTGGCACCATTATTGTCATTCACTGCTCCTGAGGCTACCTGCCTCAGTTGTTCCAAAAGCTACAAGCATTTCAGAATATGCCACATAGTCATTTGTCCCCATAATCCTAATCTATTTGCTCTTCAGTGACCTCTGTCATCCCAAGGGCCGTTAAGAATGCAGCATTCCTCTAAAGCAATGTTTCTCAACCTTTTTTTTTATAAAGTACCCTTTAAAAAAATATATCATAGAATCATAGAATACTAGGACTGGAAGGGACCTCGAGAGGTCATCAAGTCCAGTCCCCTGCTCTCATGGCAGGACCAAATACACACACACACACACACACACACCCTTTTTAAAAAAAATTGTAAGTACTCCCCGTACCTACAGTTTTCAGACACGCATTTTTTTCTACCATTGCAACACATTTGTTTAAACAACGTAATTGTAGCAGGGCAGGCAATGAAATTTTGGGGTGTAAAAAGTACAAAAATAATAAAGCGCTGTAAAACTTAAAACAAAAATTCAGTTTTCTCCAAATTTCAGTTGTGTTGACGTACCCCCAGACATCTCTCGAGTACCCCTTAGGGTACTCGTACCACTGGTTGAGAAACACTGCTCTAAAGCATGAGTTCTAGATATCTAAGGTATCCATTGGCTCTTGGCTTCACTGCCAAGAGTGAAGTATAATGTTGGTTTCTGTTCTGTACCAGGTGTCACGGAGTGTGGGGGAGTCATCGGGCCCTGCACCCCCTTCTGCAGCCAGATGTGACTCTCAGCCAGCAAGGAGAACAGAAGGTTTATTCGTTGACAGAGACACAGCGTAGCACAGACTTGTTGTTAACACAGGAACTGGGAGCAGCCAGTACAATCCCACTTGGGGAGAGGTGAGCCCAGATGCAGCACCCTGGGCCCCCTCCCTGCATCCTCCTCCAGCCTAGAGGAGCTCACACACTCAGCAACTGGTCCCAGCCCTTCAGGCAGCATCGCCTCCTCCTTTGTTCAGATTCCCAGGCAAGGAGTCACCTTGTTGCTTCCCCCCACCTAAGCTCATGCTACAAGAGAGCCTGCGCTACTGTGTACGTGCTAAAATGGGGCAGCCTGGGCCAGCCTCCCGCTCAGTGAGAGCCGCACCCAACATTCCTATTCCCCAGGGAAACTGAGGCATGCACACACACACACAGGGATACAACAGAACAGGACAGGACAGTAGGAATCACATACAACACAACAAGCGAACAGAGTGAACGCAATCCCCACTGCCTCACACCGGAATACCGGACAGCCTCTCAAATCAAAACACTCTCCAGGCTTCGGATACAAGCCATCCAAGGGAAATGTGAGTTACAAAACTCAAGCAAGGCAAACACTTCGCTAGAGAACTCTGCAACATCTTCCGCTCGACATGGGAGCCAAACATTCGGAGCCAGACGTATGTTCCTGACGGGGACAGATCTCATTTTCCCACCTGGGTATTTACCGCAGCAGAACCAACAGACAGTTACATTGGCAAAAGCCTGCTGGCCCTGTTCTCCACGGTATCTGGCACCTTTCCTTTCCAAAAAGAATCTCTCAAGAGTGCAGGGCCAAGCCTACCTCCTACCCTGTGCAAATCTACTTACCCAAGTCCCAGGGGAATCTGTGGCATTGCTCCAGTACATTTCAATACTCATTTAAGGATTTAATCTCTGTTTTCTGTTCCCACTTAAAGCTTCCTTCACACATATCTGAGATAAGCCCCCAATCTGCAGCAGCAGCACCACATCTGGGCCTTGCTAGCTGTCTGTAGTCCCAAACAGTTTAGTCTACAGCCTAGAAAACAATGTGTCAATTAGAGGCTAAGTGCAACCATAGAAGAAAACGTCTTTAAAGCTTGGCTAGCTGGGGGGATACCAAATCTTACAATGAACCCTGAATGAGGTAGATTCCTCTCTCAGACCGAAAAACCCTGGTGAACTAATCTCTGACCCACACTCTGTCCTTGGTTGGACCCCACAGATGTCCCAAAAGATGCAAGTGAGTGAGGGCGGCCTGTCTTGCTCTCCACTCATTTAATAGCCATTTTCCCCCAGGATCCAAACACAAGCCAGAGGAGCAGGGGCTGGAATGTGATAGCTATTCAGCCAGGCAGAACGGCACCGGGCACTCAATCATAGAATCATAGAATCCTTGGGCTGGCAGAGACCTCAGGAGTCATCAAGTCCAGCCCCCTGTCCAAAGCAGGACCAACCCCAACTCAATCGTCCCAGTCAGGGCTTTGTCAAGCTGAGACTTAAAAACCTCTAGGGCTGGAGATTCCACACACACACACACCCCCGCCCCCAGGGAACCCATTCCAGTGCTTCCCTACCCTCCTAGGGAAATAGTTTTTCCTAAGATCCAACCTAGAGCTACCCCACTGTAACTTGAGACCATTGCTCCTTGTTCTGCCATCTGTCATTACCGAGAACAGCCTCTCTCCATCCTCTTTGGAACCTCCCTTCAGAAAGCTGAAGTCTGCTATCAAATCTCCCCCTCACTCTTCTCTTCTGCAGACTAAACAAGACTACAGTAATTCCTCATTTAACACTATAGATATGTTTCAGAAAACGATCGTGTTAAGTGAAAACGTGTTATGCAGGGTCAATTTTCCCATTGAAAATAATGGAAAAGGTGGGGGTTGCGTTTCAAGCGGTGGTGTCTGTTGGGACCGGGACATAAGGCTGGGGGAGAAAGGGGACTGGGTTACAGCAGGGAGGGGAGGTGATTGGCCCTGGGGAAGGGGAGGGTGATTGGGTTGGGAGTATGCCCCTGTGACAGGTCTGCCGGGTCCCGCACTGCGTCCGGTGAGGGGGGAGGGGTCGCCGGGGAATGGCACAGTGAGCAGCGAACCCTCCGCCGCTTTGCAGGGAGGCGAGGGAAGCCCTGCACAGCCGTCGGCAACGGGCTGGCTGGGGAAACCCAGCCACTGGCCTGCAAGCGGGGGCGGAGGAGAGGGGGCAAGGCGTCTGGTGAGGGGGAGACAGCGGGGAATGGCACGGCGAGCAGCAAACCCTCCACCGCTTTGCACGGAGGCGGGGGAAGCCCCGCACAGCTGCCTGCACCAGGCCAGCTGGGGAAACTGTGTTATTCCACATGTTATTCCCTAAAAAAAAAAATTGTGCTATCGCAAAAAAGTATTAAGTGGGCACATGTTAAATGAGGAATTACTGTAAATCCCTCAGCCTCTCCTCATAAGTCATGTGTTCTAGCCCCCTAATCATTTTGGTTGCCCTCTGCTGGACTCTCTCCAGTGTGTCCACATCCTTTCTGTAGTGGGGGGCCTAGAACTGGACGCAATCGTCCAGATGTGGCCTCACCAGTGCCAAACCTGACGTGAAAAGCCAAAACCAACTGGCCCTGTGTCCGGTGGGAACTGCATGGAGAACTTAAAGAAGTCAGTAGCTCCTCACATTGGTGAGGAAGACAAAAATTAACAACCCTGTATTATGAAAACTACCATCGTGCCCACAAGAAGGAAGACCGCTTAATGAATAACACTGTGAAAGGAAGGGCCAGCATCTTCGCTGTTGTATGTTGTCAGAGCCTCAACAGAGCTACAGGACTTACAGGACAGGGATTCAGAAGACCTAGACCATATTCTCCAGGGAAGCCAGAAATTCCCTTTGCCTGTGGCTCAGAGGAGTCCTTGCCTGAGGGTTGGTGACAGCAGTTTGCAGGACACAGGCCCAGAAAGGGAGACTCCAATAGTTGAGCCCTTTCAGTATCTGACCATCAGCCGGCAGAAAGGACATTAGCCATAGCTAAGTGGGGACCCAGGGAGGAAGACAGATGCTTGACAGCCCAGGGAATGGACCTGCAGGTGCAACGAGTTATTATGAACTGAAAAAACAAGCTTGTTCAAGAAGTGAAATTAAAACCAGAACTCACTTCCTTTGCCTTTATTGCTGGGCTTGCCTGAGGAAAACAAGCTATGTAGGAAACCACACACATCCTTTGATAGGAACCACCACAGGGACCAGACTAATCCAGTTCAGCAGCCAGTACCAGATGTTCAGAGGCAGGTGCAAAACGGAGATGACAGAGGGAGGGCAGAGTCTTCAATAGTGACGAAGATGGGAGGGCTAAAGGATGGGGAAGAAGGAGCTCTATTCTGGGCCATGTCTACACTGGGGAACTGCTTCAAAACTAGTACATTTGCCTTAAGAACTCCTGATTTCACAAATTTGAACTAGCACGTCCACACTACAGGGAAACCTCGAAATGAGTTCGAGGCAGGCTCCGTTAATGTGGCTGCGCTATCTCGGACTTAGAGCCCCAAGAAGCACTGGGGAGTAATTACTTCGAATGACTCTGGGGAGTAGTCATTTCAAAATTAGGGATCTAAAATTTAGTTTAATCAACTAATCTATTAGTCGATAAGTGGGGGAGCTGCAGTGGGGTTAGCTCCTGGCTCGGGAGCAGACCCTGCTGCAGCTCTGCCTTTTAAATGTATTATTAAGAGTCGGCAGGAGCGCAGCAAGGACAGCAGGGGGGACCCGGCATGAGTCAGGACAGCTCATTCCCAGCTCGCGCTGTGTCCCCCTCTGCTGTACACCAGCCTTAAATGTAAAAAGGCTGGAGTGCAGTGGGGGGACCGGGCACGAGCCAGGTCCCCCCACATTGCATTTCTGATTTTTAAATGTATTAAGAGCCAGTAGGCTCTTAATACATTTAAAAAACAGAGGCACAGCATCCGGGGCTGGGCGCGAGCTGGGAATCAGATGATTCCCGGCTCGCTACCCCTCTGCTTCCCTGCCCCCTGCAGAGACAGTGCTGGGGGGAACCTGCTTTTAAGCCGGCTCCCCCCAGCACTGGCTCCTGCTCCCCCGCTTGCTGCCTCTGACAGAGGCAGCAAGGTGTGTGTGTGGGGGGGGAACGACTAGTCAGGGGATTAGTTGACTATCCGATAAGCTTTTGTCAACTAGTCGCTTTCATCCCTACTTGAAATAGCGGCACCGGAGCATCCCCACTACCGCTATTTTGAAAGAACTATTTCGGAATTCGCATGACTCCTAATGAAAAGCAGGAGTACAGATTTAGAATTCCATGGCCTGTTATTTTGAAATAACGGGTAGTATGGATGCTCCATTTATAAAGTCAACCAGGGAGGGACGGGAGGGGGGAAGATTATTTCAAAATAAGGTCCTCATGTAGACCAGGGCCTGGAGAGCTCACATAAAGGGAACAAATCTTTCCCTCTGTACAAAAAGAGAGTGGGGGAGAAGTAAGTGCAGAGCCCGGTGGGGACCAGGCAGGCAGGTGACGAGCACAGCAGTCAGGGTGCATAGAGAGGAAAGGTCGGCCTGAAAGCATGTTCCACCCTGGGGCTCTGGGAACAGAGGTGCGACTCACACAATGTTGGATGGGCTGCAGTGAGGTCTATTCTGCCTAGCAGTGCAGACTGTGAGGAGACAGACCTGCTTTAATATCTCAGCATCAGATGACCATTGACTGAGCAACAGTCCTGCTCAGACCTGCACAGAGACAATTACAGGGGCTGCTGGACTCACGTTCAATTATTGATTTCCAAGGTGAAGGAAAAACACTTTTATCTACACGAACTCTCTGAATGGATCAGCTCGTGCCAATTACAGCAAAAGGATCATACTTACAGAAAATGCCTTTGGATTAGGCAGTGCTACAAAACAGAGTAGCCACAGAGGCAAACCTGACTTTTGGAAACTTATTGCAATTACAACCAATTGCTCGCAAGGGGAGGGCCTATGAAATGAAGCTCACAACTAAGACAGACAGTAAAGAGAGACAGTCAATCATTCGCTAAGGGAAGTGCCTACGAAATGAAGCTGACAACTTAAGAGACACAGTCATGGCATCACTTTTTAGGGCAATGCAAACCTCATTACCACATTGTAGTAGGCCAGGATTTACTGCCGTGTTATCCTGACAGGTTGCCTGCTCTGTCAGTGATGATAACCAGTTGGTTGTGTGCGTGTGTGCTCACTCATGTGTGCTGTGTTGATTTGCGCAATTAGTCAACACAGCAGACTCAGAGAGCCCCCAAAGACCACAAATCAGATAAAGGTCGAAGGCACTCGGCCAGGTTTATTGTTAAGTAAAGTACAGTAAGGCTGCGTCTAGACTGGCATGATTTTCCGCAAATGCTTTTACCGGAAACGTTTTTCCGTTAAAAGCATTTGCGGAAAAGAGCATCTAGATTGGCACGGACACTTTTGCGCAAAAGTACTTTTTGCGGAAAAGCGTCCGTGCCAATCTAGACGCGGTTTTGCGCAAGAAAGCCCCGATCGCCATTTTCGCCATCAGGGCTTTTTTGTGCAAAACGGTTCTTAGTTGTCTACACTGGCCCTCTTGCACAAAAGCATTTGTGCAAGAGGGCTTTTTCCCGAACGGGAGAGTCATTGTATTTGCGCAAGAACACTGACGATCACACATTAGATCATCAGTGTTCTTGCGCAAATTCAAGTGGCCAGTGTAGACAGCTGGCAAGTTTTTCCGCAAAAGCAGCTGCTTTTGCAGAAAAACTTGCCAGTCTAGATGCAGCCTTAGAGTTTTCAGGAGACTCTACCAAATCACTATGCATTTGTACCCATAACAGTGGACTTAGCTCAGTCAGTGGGAGGTCCCACTGCCCCCTTGGCTGGACAAAGACAGCCCCTCCAAGCCACCACTTTATATACAGGTACAAACAAGTTACATGTCACTCCTGACGTGTCAGGTTGCCACCCTCTGACACTACTCAGACACCCTACACCGCATGGTTCAATTAGAACATCTCTATCCTTCATGCTGTCAGTCGAGACCCTTTCCTGAACCGGGGTCGGTATCTGTGTGGGTACCAAGGTCTTTCTTAATGAGCTGGTGGTACCATCCTTTTGGAATGTGCTTTCAACTTGTGACCAGTACCAATGACTTTTCTACACCTTGGGCCTATTACCAATTAGTGTTTTGCACTCTCAGCCCTGTTCGTGCCAAGTTCTGCAGGCTAGGGCCTGCCTCTTGCACACAACGTAGCTTCGCTTTATATGAGTCAAGTTTTGTCCATTGTGAGCCAGGCCTCAGGCCTCAGACCAGGCCTGTGTGACGTGGACGTTTGTTTCGGGTCCTCCTCTTTTTACACACATCCTGAGAGAAGGAAGGGGAAGCTGCATGGGAGTGTCAAAAGAATCCCAGCTTGAAATCAGAAGCCAACGTGTGAGCAACAAAGCCCAATCACCCTCAGCGTGTTACCTCCCTGAATCTCCAAGCACGTTGCAAAGGCGGGGGAGTATCATCCCATGTTAACAGCCAGTCTCTGATTCCCAGTCCAGTGCCTCTCCCACAAGACAAAGGAAATAGAAATGGAAATAAAGAATAGGGAGCTCCTACTTTACACCTCATTGGTGTATGTCTGTGAAGCATGTGGCCTTCGCTTTGGGAAAAAGAACCCTTTAGACTAGACACGGGCTATAAGCCAGAGGTGGTTCACCAGGATTAGCTCATGCTGAGCTATCGACATTTTATTTACCTGCATGTCTGCAGGTACAGCTGCTTGCAGCTCTTTTTGGCTGCGGGTCGCCGTTCACAGCCAATGGGAGCTGCTGGAAGTAGCGCGAACTGGGACACCACTTCCCCACTGGCGATCCAGTCAACGGGAGCTGCAAGCAGACGTACCTGCTGACGTACAGGCAAATAAAGTGCCGGTGGCCCACCAGGGACTCAGTAGAAGAGGTGTCCATACCAATCAGCAGACAAGTTTGTGGCGGTGGTGTGCAGAGGGGACCATAGGCTGAGCCGATACTGGTGGGGAGCCACAATGCAGAGAAAGCGTGAAGGATCTCAAGCCACAGGCTGGATGCCACCATCTTCATTAATGAATTGCCTTTGCCATTCATCTCGAGCAGCAGTAAAGCTCTCAGCTGCCCTGAGAAATGGGCTTTCTAAGCTTTAGAGGTCAGGAAATGTAGGCTCAGAGAAAGTAAGCAACTCACCCAAGGTCACACAGCAAGTCAGTGGCAGAGCCAGAAACAAAGCACATACATGGGGCATTCTGGTTCTGGGCTCAGAAGAAAGGGTTGGTGCAGATTGCTAAGTTGGTACTTTTAAAAGCTGTTCTTCTCTGTGCTGCCACATCTATCCACTTCCCCCCCTCCCCTTGGCTCTCATCTGGTTAGCACCCTTTCCAGCTGTGCATGAGACAAATCTCCCATTGTGAACTGGGTAACCATGAACAAGGATTATGTGTAAGTTACACCCCAGAGGTGCATTCTGTAATTCATGTGAGCAGAGAAAGCAAAGCATCCCTCCAGGAGGCCGGGAGCGACAACAAAAGGAAAAAGCTTCCGACTCACAGAAACAGGAGAGAGGCAGATAAACAGAGGCGCCTCCTGGTTCAACACTTCAGAGGCATTTAGGCTCCAGGGACATGGTGTTATTTTTCTGCTGAGTTTGCTTTCTGTGCGGATGGCAAACAGGCCCCCACGTTCACAAAATCAGTCTGTGTTTGGGTAGCTCATCTGCTCAGCAGATGTGCTGCTTCCAGGGTGCCGAGGTTTTCATTTACAGCAAATCTGCAGATGGCTGTCAGGTAGAAAGTCTCTTCCTAAGCAACCTTACCACACTGTCCATCCACGGTGCTTCCTGAGTGGCCATTGTTGGAGACATATGATTTTCTCAAAAACTGAGGCTAGGTTTATGTATATGCACTAATTTGCTTTCAAGCTGTCTAGGGCAACAAATTCTGCCACTTCACCAAGGAAAAAAAATCAACCTATACTACATGCACGTTATTTATGTTGCAGAGAGTGAGAGAGAGAGAAAACACAACACTGAGGTTGTGAAGTCAAGCACTCTCATATGAAGGATGGCTAGAATCCAGGTTGTCTGGGCAATCTTAATTCTGCCCCCTTGCTCATCACGATGCAATCTTCAATTACAAACATGATCACGGGTATTTTCTACATAGCAACCCAGCTCATTCAATTTCTAATGTTTGGTGCTTATAACAATACAGATCTCAAAGTGCTTTGCAAAGGAGGCAAGTGCCATGTTCTGGGAAATGGTTCTAATTACACGATAGCACTTCTCATGAGAATATCTCAAAGAGCTTTACAAGTGACCGAGTATCACTATCCACCAATGGGGAAACTGAGGCACGGGACAGGACAGTGACTTGCTCGCAGGCACACAAGGGGTCAGAGCAGGATACAGAGCACAGATCACAAGCTCCCAAGTCTGCTTTTATCGACAGCTGGATTGTGACACAAAGGTCCCAGTCTGGGTTGGGTGAAATGTTGGTCCAGGCAAACTTACCATAGGGGTATTTTGTTTGTAGTCCCAGCCAGCAGAGCAGAGCACAGCTCCAATGGGAAACAGATGCTGTTCTAAGGAGTGACCCAACCCTCACAAAGTATGGTTTGATTGCAGGGTGAACCATCAGATGGTTCTTCATTGAGTTCAACTCATTCATTCTTCTCCTGCCACAAACTAAAGATGGGTCTGAGCTCAGGTGACCAAATGTTCCAATTGTACAGGGTTGGTCCCAATATTTGGGGCCTTGTCTCATGTATACACCTATTGCCCCCCACCTCCTCTCCCAGGTTTTCATGCTTGCTCTCTGGTCACCCTAGGTTTGGCTGCAAAAGTTCAGATTTAGCCTCTAGGATGATGGGATCTGGGGATTCAGACCAGCCCTTTCAAGAGGAAGCCCCAGCTTATTACATTCTGTTCTGGAGCCAAACTCCTCCACAAACTAGTGGGGTGTTTACATCAGGGGATTGTGTCTGGGTCCATCAGTACCCAACTTTGAGCCTGGCTGGCTATATATTTACTGGGCTTTGTTTTTGTACATCCTCTGGACAACACATCAAGCAGTCGACCTGAGTCCTCCCTGGAAGCCAGGGCTCGCAGCAGAGAACTTTTGGGTGTTTAGTCAAACCCAAAGTCCAAATCAATTGGCTCACCACTGTTATAAACCCTCCATTAGCCTGAATGTGCCTTTGGCTCCACCAGTCCTGGGGCAAGTGAGGGCTGCAAATTGGACACTGTCTAGTATTCCCCCTTCCTCCTCTCCAATACAAACCAAGCCAGCTAGGCTTTGGAAAAGACCCCTTTCCTCATGCCTCTCCCTTGCCACTTCCCTTCTCTGCTTTGTCCCCCAAATGCTCTCCCCTAATAACCTTGGAAATCACTCCCCCACCCCAAAGCCTGTATAAATCATTTTCTCAGAAGTTTTTAAAAAGTGGGTTTGGGGAAGTGTCATTCCCACCACTCCCTCACTAGCCCAAATAATTGTGTATTCCCTCCCTCTGCCCACCATCACCCCCAAGTTTGGGGTCAGGAGATTCTGTAGTTTGGTGAACTTTTTCCCATTAATAAAGAAGTAAAGCAGTCTGATGCCAAACCTCGTGTGGCTGAAAGCAAAATTCCGCCACCTAGTGGGCATTTGATAACTCAGCCACAAGGAACGGCACTGGAAGCCCCAGCAAGACCCTTTCCGTTTCATTGCACTGCTGCCTGTTCAGTTTTAAGCTTATGCAAGCAAGAGAGGTCATGTCCACTAGAAAGAGCAAAAACTGAAATACAATGTAATGTACAGTGCTGCTCTTACTTCCTTCAAGACCAGCAAGAACAGATTTAGCCTTTCCTGGAGCAGAATTTCCACTATTTCAAACACAGCCCACTAGAAGACTTACCCAGCATTGTCCAGGTCTGGCCCAGGGCAGGGGTGGGGCTGGGCACCCTAGCCACCGGCTTCATCTTGGGGCTGGCCTGGGTGCAGGGGAACCACAGAGGGTACCTGCCAGCATGCCTGGCCTGCTCCCCAACCCCAGCCCAGGAGTGGGAAGGTGGGCTGCACAGGCCTAGGCATCTCACCAGTGCTCCTCAGGCCTGGCCCAGGAGTGGGGGGGTGCAGATCACACACTGGCATTCTTGCGGTTGGTTGAGGGGCAGCGTGTGGCAGCTGCTCCCCAAGGCAGGCTGGGGTGTCGGCTCCTGTTGGCCAGTGGCTTCCCACTGGGGCACTTGCTGCCCCCTGTGGTCATTCCACAATATAACTCTCTCCTATCATACCCTCCCTTTCCATATTATGAGAAAATCACATTCCAGGCACATCCCATTGTCTTGGCACAACAAAACCCTGACCTTGCTTAAGTTAGGGTAAGAGGATGCTGTATGCCAAATTTGGTGGTCCTAGCTCTTACCGTTTAGGAGTTCTTGAACAAATAGACTCGCAGACGGACAGAAAGATAGACAGATGCACATTTCTAAAACATATAGGTAGATGCCCAACATAAAGATCATCTTAATTGGTCTTGTGCACATGGCAAGTATTTAGCAATCAAAGGCCCTGCATGCTTTTCAGAGACCCTTCCCCCAGGCTGCCCCTACAACTCGAATGCCTTAGACCGTGCCTTTAATGAAGACATTAGTACCAGTTATACAGCTTGAGCTATACATTTCTCTCCTTCCCCCTGAATTTATAAACTTGCCTGAATTGGTTCTTTTATGTTCAGCGCAGCTCTGACGTTCACCAGGAACTTTGTTCTGCAGCCTGAGACTACAAGATGCATTCACTGGAGATTTTTATTTTATTTTAGTTGTCTACTTAAGATCCTGGTTGGAAATGTTACTTTACTGCCTGCCATATGAAATGGAAGCAGTGATGAATGGGAGTAGTACTACCTTTTTCCATCCCAGCCATTCAGTTAACTAAACTGACTGTAAGGGTTAAACCCAGAGATAGTGGGTCCTAGTGAGTCTTCAGGAAGTATTGGCAAGGCGACAGGAGAGCCAGTGAAAACAGAGTGGCGGTTTTTTGATTGGAAAAAAAAAGCTGCAGTCTTTGTGTGACCAGAACCAAGAAGGGAGAGATAAGTTAAACCAGGAGCAAAACATAGAATTTCCAGTGATATCCATGCCTTCAGAAGAACGAAACCTTGGAACAACAGATATGTGAGTAGAAAAGGGAATGTTTAATTAGATGTGATCAGGTTATTTTCGGGTTTGTTGAACTCCTCCGTGCTTAGCCCATATACTACCCTGGTATACACGGCAACTTTTTAACTGAATCCCAGGGAAGTATTCTCTGTGTTTTTAATTTTGCCTTTTTCAGTTGCTCCATGTAACACCTACCAACCAAGTATGCTTTTCTAAGTATGTCTTCTTTTGCCACTGACTCCAAACTAATTTCAAAACACCAATAATGCCCATCCAAGCCTAGAAGTGTCCATCCAAAATGGCATAGCTGACCCATGCAACCTGAGAAAAATGTACCGAACAGAGCACTCTAGCATGATGGCCACCTTCTAGGCTGAAATGTAGGGGATTAAGCCAGGGACTTCCTGAGTTAAAAGCATGAGTTGCGACAGATTGAACAGGAGCGAAGGCTCCTTAGCTTGGGGGTACAAACAGACTCCTCTCCACTGTGGATCGAACACTTGTGAGGACCTTTAACACACATTCACCCATGTGCTACAGCAGAACAAGGCCTATGCGCCACCTAAATCTTCATTTTAGACCTGGCAAAACTGAGACATAGAAAGGTTAATATTGACCCAGGCTTGCCTAGTATGTAGAGCACTGGGCTTGGACTTGGGAGACCAAGGTTCTATTGTTAGCTTTACCATTGACCTGTCTGGATAACTGTGGACAAGCCACTTCCCCTGCTCTATGCCTCAGTTTCCCCATCTATACAATGGGGCTAATGTTCCTGCCGTCCTTTGTAAAGCTCTTGGATATCTGCTGCTAAGAAGAACTGAATAAGCTATAGGTATTATTAGTACATTAATATTTGTATATTTCTTGGACAGATTTATATGGAAGACACCATGGATGCACAAATCATTATTTATTATCATTCTCTCTCACATAAGGTAAAAAACAGTCCAGGGACTTGGTACCAGAAACTTCCCAATACAAAGGGATGAAGATCAGATTGAACTGATAGAGCAAACTTGACCAATGTATTTGCAACTTCCATAGTACTCAGTTTAAACAAGATTACAATTTTACTATCTGTTTGTTTTACCCTTGTCCACACACACACACACACACACACACACACACACACACACACACACACAGAGCGCGCGCAGTGGCCATGAATTCTCCTAGTACTTACTATGGAACTCAATTTTGTCCTGCGTAAGCAGGATGTGAAACAAGCCCACTGTATGCCAAATACAAAGTGCGCTGAGAAATCAGAGGGCCGACATGGTCGTACAGTACTATGTTTTCCGAGTCAACTTCAATTTAAAAACAAAACAAAAAAACCCTGCTCAGGGGTCAGCACTGGTCCCATATTTAGCAGGCTTCCGTTCCTTCTACGTACTGCCTTCAGTGGCTATATAAATATAAAACATGGCCGATACATTTCAGATATGGTTGGGGAAAAGACAAGGAAGCAGAAGAGCCCTGTGGGATGCAAACAATTTTGTCTGGTTTCTTTGAAAAAATAAAATTGTTTCTGGGGAACATGTCCCCTGTCCAACCTTAGCAGGGACAACACTTGATCTTGCTGGGTTCCCTTTCTGTTGCACAGTAGCTATGATTTGTGCAGGTATATGGTGGCCCAAGCAGGAAAAGCAAGCAGATTCCACTCTGAGATGACTGCGAAGTCGGTGCATAGAGAGAACCACATGGGCTATGGCAGAGCTGGGTTTTGCATAGACACTGCAGACTGGAATTTGGGGGCAGACTGGCAAAAGAACCTCTTAATAGTTTCAGTAGCCTCTTCGCTTTCTGAGTTCTGGCCTCTTCGCTTTCCAAGTCATGGCCAAACTGTCATAACAATGGATATTCTATTGACACCTCCAGCCAACAGCCATGAGATCTCAAGAAAGCCTATTTTTCTCATAGAGCTATCCCAAAGGCCCAATTAGCAACCCCTCCTTCCCCATAAAGCATTCAAAAAGCATGAGTGAGGCTCAAAATTAAAATACAATACACATCATGAAGGGAACTACATTAAAAAAAAAAAATGTAGATCCGAGCTGTGTGAAGCCATTGCTGCTGGCCTCCAAGAACTATCAGAGCCTCTTTCCCATCAGAAAATTCTACAGTGACAGCATGAGAAATACAGACATGACTACAGCACTGAACTGGACACCTTAATAGGGTCAAGCCACATCGAGAGCCTTCGCTTCAATCCTTCTTTTAACCAGCGTGGACTCTGCCCACCTTCCCAAAACAAAGCAGGGTCAAACGCCAAACTGGATACATTTTTGGCAACACTGAAAAATCACCTCAGGGCTCTGAGTCAGCATCAGGACTGGGTTTCTCACTTAGAATCATAGAATCCTAGAACTGGAAGGGACCTCAAGAGGTCATCGAGTCCAGTCCCCTGCCCCTCACGGCAGGACCAAGCACCTTCTAGATCATCCCTGACAGGACCAAGCACCATCTAGATCAGCAGTTCCCAACCTTTTCCAGATGGGGACCCATTTTGACAATTCAGGAAGACTTGGGCAATTCAAAAAATGTGTGAATAGCTCCTTAAGAGCCACCTGGGGAGACACCTGGTGACCCTTTTGAAATGTAATGGTGACCCATATTTAGGTCCCAACCCATAGGCTGGGAAAACCTGATCTAGATCATCTCTGACCGGACACTGAAGAATGCTGTTCTTTGTTGGCCCAATTTTTGGCACAGGAAAGCACAGAGTGACACTCGCTGTCAGAAGAGGCCAAAGGAAGCCACCTTCAGTGTTTCTTCGTGCTGCAATATATGCACCTAACTGGCATCAAGGAGCGAACTGAATGATTCAGAGAAGTTCCTTATCCAAAGTGGATTCAGAAAGTGGCCATGGCAACTACCCACCATATAAGATGGACGTCCCCGTACCTGTTTCGGAAGGACCGCTAAGACAAAAAGGCACATTCTTTCCCCTCATAATCACCTCAGTGGGTGTTCCATGTCTGAAACAAAGGCAGAACATGCCCTAGCGGCTCTTTGCAACAAGAAGAACTTGATGTGACTTTCAGTGCATCTGGCATTATATTGCCCACACCCTGTCCTGGGTATTATTATTTCTAGGCAGAACTGTATAGAAACAGGGTTGAGTTGTTTGAGGGGTGTTGCTATTTATATTTAGCTCTCTTTGTATAGCAGTTCTGACTTTTCCCTTTGTCATTAAAGCAAATGAAAGCCAACAAACTGTGTTTAAAGCCACAATGGAAAAAGTTGCTGCAGATGTATTTTCTTAGAGGAATCTTGCATTTTCCACACTGTACTGGACAACCTCTCAAGGGCTTAGTGCCTCAAACAGTAGTCTGTAATGGATATTTCAGAGGAGAGCACAGGAAAACTTGGACTGATGACTAGAGTATGAATATATTGCTTGAGCATGGAGGGGTGTAATCAGGAAGGCTAAAGCACAACTGGAATTGCAGCTAGCAAGGGATGTGAAGGGTAATGAGAAAGGATTCTACAGGCATGTTAGCAATAAGAGGGGGGGGTCAGGGAAGGTGCGGACGCTCACTGGATGAGGGACGTAACCTAGTGACAGATGATGTGGAAAAAGCTGAAGTACTCAATGCTTTTTCTGCCTCTATCTTCACAGACAAGGTAATCTCTCAGACTACTTCATTAGGCAGCACAGTATGGGGGAGAAGGTGGGCATCCCACAGTGCAGAAAGAACAGGTTAAGAACCATTTAGAAAACTGAACATACACAAATCCATGGGGCCAGATCTAATGTATCCGAGGGTGATGAGGGAGTTGGTTGATGTGATTGTTGGTTCATGTGTCTGCAGAGCCATTGGTCATTATCTTTGAAAACTCGTGGAGACTGGCAGAGGTCCCAGATGACTGGAAAAAGGCAAATGTAGTGCCCATCTTTAAAAAAGGGAACAAGGAGAATCCAGAGAACTACAGACTGGTCAGCCTTACCTCAGTCACCGGAAAAATCATGGAGGGAATCCTCAAGGAATCCATTTTGAAGCACTTGGAAGAGATGAAAGTAATCAGGAATAGTCAACATGGATTCACCAAGGGCAAGTCATGCCTGACCAACCTGCTTGCCTTCTACGATGAGATAACTGGCTCTTTGGACATGGGGAAGTCAGAGAATGAAATATACCTTGACATTAGCAAAGATTTTGATACGGTCTCTCGCATAATTCTTGCCAGCATGTTAAGGAAGTATGGATAGGATAAATGAACTGTAAGGTGGCTAGAAGGCTGGCTAGATTGTCAGGCTCAACGGGTAGTGGTCAATGGCTCAATGTCTGGTTGGTGGTCGGTGTCAAGTGGAGTGCCCCAAGGGTCAGTTTTGTTCAATATCTTTATTAATGACCAGGATGAGGTGTTGGATTGCACCCGCAAGTTTGCAGATGACACTAAACTAGGGGGAGAGGTAGATACGTTGGAGGGTAGGAACAGGGTCCAGAGTGACCTGGAAAAATTGGAGGATTGGGCCAAAAGAAACCTGATGAGGTTCAACAAAGACAAGTGCAGAGTCCTGCCCCTGGGACAGAAGAATCCCAAGCACTGTTACACGATGGGGACCGACTGGCTAAGCAGCAATTTGGCAGAAAAGGACCTGTGGATTACAGTGGATGAGAAGCTGGATATGAGTCAACAGGGTGCCCTTGTAGGCAAGAAGGCTAATGGAATATTAGGGTACATGAGTAGGAGCATTGCCAGCAGATCAAGGGAAGTGATTATTCCCCTCTCTTCAGAACTTGTGAGGCCACATCTGGAGTATTGTGTCCTGTTCTGGGCCCCCCATTACAGAAAGGTTGTGGATGCATTGGAGAGGGTACAGCAAAGGGCAACAAAATTGATTAGGGGCCAGGAGCACATGACGTACAAGGAGAGGCTGAGGGATTTAAGTTTATTTAGTCCACAGAAGAAAAGGGTGAGGGGGCATTTGATAGCAGCCTTCATCTACCTGAAGGGGGGTTCCTAAGAGGCTGGAGAGAGGCTGTTCTCAGTGGTGACAGATGGTAGAACAAGTAGGGTTGCCAGGCATCCGGTATTGGCCTGGACAGTCTGGTATTTGCGGCCTCTGTTCGGTTAAAAAAAAAACAAAACAGAAAATGTAAAATGTCCAGTGTTTTCTGTTCTTCTCGGATAGAAGGCCGCTTGGGGACATTCCCCTCTGGGCATCTGGCGGGGGGAGTGGTGAGCGTGGGGATTTAAAGGTGCGGTGCCTCTTTGTTTTGTGCCGGTTTTTGGGGGGGGGGGGTTGCCTCAACAACTTTGGTCCCTTTTTTTTTTTTTTGCTCAACCAATTTTTTCCTGCAGTGTTCGGTATTTTTTTCTAAAATATCTGGCAACCCTAAGAACAAGGGGCAATGGTCTCAAGTTGCAGTGGGGAAGGTCTAGGTTGGATATTAGGAAAAACTATTTCCCTAGTAGGGTGGTGAAGTACTGGAATGGGTTCCCTAGGGAGGTGGTTGAATCTCCATCCCAATAGGTTTTTAAATCCTGGCTGGGATGATTTAATTAGGGTTGATCCTGCTTTGAGCAGGGGGTTCGACTCAGTGACTCGAGGTCTCTTCCAGCCCTAGGATTTTATGATTCTATGAAAACCACCCATAATACAATGGGAATCAAACAAGGGAGCCTCCAATTCTGACTCCAGGCCTCGGCTTCTCAGTTAATCATAAGTCAAAGAATTACTCAGCAACAACAAAAAACTGACACAAACTTGGGTCCAAAGGAACAAACCCAGCTGGGGAGTTTGAAAATCTAACTCCTATCAGAGCCCTGTGCTCTAGTCAGGGGAGACCTCTGCTAAACTTTTAGCCCGTATATAGGTTCCTTTATTGATTTGATTTTCTCTGCAATGCTTCTGCCCTAAGAACAAATGCAGTGTGTTCTGTGAGGGCCGGTTGGTAACTGGTAGGCATTCTGGTCAGACCTGCTCAGAAATCATCTGCACGGCCATTTTTAGCCCCACAGCGCAAGCAAGTCAGGTGACCCATGTCACCTGTGGTTGTGCCGCAGGTCTTCTCTTCTGTAATAGTATAGTCAATTAACTGATTAACCATTAAGCAAAAGCGGACCAGCTCCCATCTGATACAGAGGCAGCAGCATGAAGTGTCTGGGGGCTCCTTGGGAGTGAGGCCGAAGTACACTGGCTACCAGCCCCACCCCCAGGGCCTACAGAATAGGCGACTAACCGATAAGAATTCAGGCGGTTAATCGACTATTCGATTCACTAATATTTAACATCCCTAGTGCAGACATACCCATAATCTATACAACTTGCCTCTCTAAACTTCCTCCATATTTTGCCACTGGAGAGATAGGCTTGGGATACCTCCATGGTACATAAGGAGCACTGGGTTCAGCCCCAGGACTGGCCGGCCTCAGACTCATCAATGATGAGCTCTGAACTCCTTTGTACTCTCCGCCACTGTCATCCCAATGGCTCATGATTGCGTTTTGCCACCAGAATGCCCCCATAAAGAAACAAAAGGAAAAACGATGTAGTACTTTAAAGACTAACAAGATGGTTTAATAGATGATGAGCTTTCGTGGGCCACACCCACTTCCTCAGATGGGTCTGGCCACGAAAGCTCATCACCTATTAAATTATCTTGTTAGTCTTTAAAGTTCGACATAGTCTGATCTTGCTAAAACAAAAGGAAAAACTAACACAGCTACCTCCCTATTACCCATAAAGAAAGACTCCTTGTTACAGAAAGGACTTGACAGCCCAAGGTTTAGGAAATTACTCCCATGTGCTAAGCCATGGAAGGACAGCATAGCATCCAATGTCTGTGGGAATGATTGGGCCTAACATTAACTCGCAGCTGACGCAATATGTCAGTTCCCTGCACTAGGCCTTGAACACAATCAACATTTTACCAGTGCAAAGTGGGCTAATCGCCTTGGAATTAGATGACCTGAAAATACATCAGTGGAATAATAAAATACCATCACGATCTAATGAATTCGCTTGGATTATTCCAGCTTTTGCCGCAGCCAGAAACCCTCAGTTCAAGCTTTTAGTCTACATCCCATGCTGGGAGCCAATCAAAATTCCAGCTTCATCCACCTCCCAGCTCCCTGCCCTGAGAAAGAAAAAGGATCTGAAATCTCAAGAGTCACCAATACCAATGATTGAATCCAAAGAGACCCTGTTATTAACTGGAGACCTGCCCCGAGTCTGGATAATCTCCCTGGCCTGACCAGAGCAAGATCACAGCTAAGCGATCACAGAACAAAAAATGTTTACAATGTCTTTTATGGAACAGAAAAGCCCTTTAATTGCAAGAGCGTTGGATCAAAGGAAGAAATGTATTTGACAGACCCGCACAGAGAACCCATTCCTGGAAAGCTTCCTAACCCCCTGCATCCTCTATGCTCTGGGTCAACCCCCCACCCCCTGCACTTGGCAGGGGAGATAGAAAATTGGTTGTAAAGCAAGCCCAATGGTTTATAAGTTTCATAAATATTTTTAACTGGAATATGAGGTATTCTTGGGGAATCCGTGCCAAAGGAGGAATGTGCTCTGACTTGGAAACAGAGTTACCACCTGTTCATGACAACTACTTTTGTAAACTTGATTTATAGTTCACGAGCTGGACTGCATTCTTTTATTAGCTGACAATTTCAGTCGATTTAATTGAAACAGAATCAGTCATGAAGTTTTTCCCAAGGGAAATTTTTCTGCAAGACTGGGGCTTTGAAGCACTTGGATTCAGTATCAAAAAAGCCTTATTTCATATTTGTGTTCTGCAATGTGTACACGTGTCAACATGGACACACAAATGTGTGAGAGAGGCACGCACTGTGTATATATTCCATATGATGGGGCAGGCTCTGGGATTACAGACTGAACCTAACATGTATGCGGGACTCTGAAATCCCTGCATAATTTTAAAAGTAGCCACTTTAGTTGGGTTCAGATATAAAGCTTACTGAAGTCAACAGAAAACAAAATATCTCATTCATTTCAATGAGCTAAGAGCACGAAGGAGCTGCAGCTTTCACCAGGTTTTCAGGTTGTTGTCTAAGAACAGAAGAGTGCCCTGAAATGTTCCCTCTAATTTTTTCAACCCATGGGCGGAATACATTTTGTAACATGCACTAAGGCATGTGCAGATGTGCACCACCAGTAGAAAAACATGCTGCCAGAGGTGGGAGCTCTGATAATCAGCTGGGCAGCACCTGAATCTCTCCTAAGTGGCTTGGCTTTCAACACTCCCCTGACTAGGCAAGGATCTTAACACCTATTTTACTTTAAAGAGAAACAAAAAGGGGGGTGGGGGTGGGGCTGCGTAAGCATGTTCTTAAAGGCTGTGTTGAATCAGGTTCTAGATTATTAGACAGAACAACAAGTTGTTATTTCTCTAATCAGGTTATGCAGACATTTTTAAATGTTTCGGCCCATTTTAAAGCTTTCAAACACCAGCAAAGAAAAAAGGGTAATGAATCAGTCCACAGGTTCTAGTTAAACAGGCCTCTGGTGAATCATTCAGGGATTCATTTTTCTTATGCAGTTTGTTAAAGTTTCACAAGTGGCTCCTGAACGTGTCTGCAGCAAGGCAGTGCGACTACAATGCTGTCTTGAACTAAGATGTTATCAGGACACTTCAGTGTTTCACACAAGCTTTTGTGCTCAGTAATTGTAAGCATGACTTCAGTTTTTAATTTGCAGCTGTAGTTAAAAGAGTGACTATATAAAAATGTCATCAGCTCAGCCAGTAGATCCCCTCTTTGTTTCTTCAAGCCACTTATGTTACTGTCAAAAACTACTGTCAATGTTGCAGTCAACACAGCGAGAGCAGAGTGAGCAGGATTCTGTTCCCCCCCATGCTGCATTAACAAAATTGTCAACTGCCTTCCCATCACAGAATCTTCATTACTGGGAACACTGCAAGCAGGAGAAAATGCACAACATTATTTTGTATTTTCTGAACCAAAATTGAGTTGGCCCACCTGGTAAGACAGAAGAGTCCCCTTTTTGGCTTGTCAGCCTTGCAAATATTCTGGGCGCTAACAATTTTATATGGATGCGACAAAATGTACTGGGATTCTGTACATATTACTCTGAAAATATTTACAATTTAATAGGCAGCATTAATTTTCTCTATATATTCTTTTAAGTCAGCCTAGAGACTAAATAGTGGTTTCAAAAAAACCTATAGAACGATTATCTTCTATTATGGACTTTTCCATAAAGGTTGTCCAACCTCAGCTTTGGTCATTTGCCATCGCAGTACCAGCACAGAGAAAGACCTACAATACAAATTCCCCAGACAAGTGTTGAATTACTGGCTCATCTCTCTCTTAAGATTGAACAATGATGTACTTTAATTTGAATTATCCAAAACAATGCAAAGGGATGCAGACCACCTGCCTCTCAGTAAATCCTTGTGCGGATACAAAATTTTGTATTTGCATCTGTATCTGCAAAACGAGCCGCGGATATCCGCATCCACATCCGCAGATGTGAATACCAAGCGGATATCCACAGATTGGCAGGGCTCTACATCTCAGTCTCCGGATGAAAGAAGAGGGACTAAGCATTAAAAGATAAAGCCAAGAAGAAAGGGGCCTGTCAGATCCTAAAAACAGAAGTCAGGCTAGAACTTCTAGCAGTGAAGCTCTGCAAGTTCTAATGCTGCATCTTCCTCTGCAACTCCGCTGTCCAATAGTACAAGAAAAAGCCTAATTGTACAAACCCAGTGTAGTTTCTGCCTATTCTATTTGTATACTGTGTTTCTTTGACTATATAAAAAGTGTCTATAAATGTTATAAGTTAGTATGCAGCACCCTTGGAAAGGGTATAGTTAGCTAATGAAGTTTAAAACCAATAATTATAGTTAAATGCATTTCAGTTAAGGCTGGTATCAGGCCACTGCTTGTAATCTGGACATTCCTGTAATGTTTCAGTAGGTTGTATATATTGTTGCACTGAAGTATATTTTATATAGTGCTAACCTGGTAGTTTAACCCATCTTCATGTGGGGATAAAATGTATCACTTAGGCCCTTAAAATATGATTTAAGTGTTCTTAATCATACAAAGAGGTTTGTACTCTACCCATTAATACATGCTTACACAAATTGTTCCTTTGAAGTCAACAGGATAAAATTGTGAGCAAATGGTTACCCGTATGAGTGAGGGTTGCACCACTGAAAGCTCAAGGGAAAACACATTTGACAATACACAAATGCATGGCACATTAACCAATGGACAATCATTTCTCGTAGAGAGTTGCAGTCAGTTCCCTACTCTGCCACAGACATTCCTTTATGACCTTGGGCAAATCCCTTAGTCTGTGTCTTAGTTCTCCAACTAAACAATCAGGATAAAAGTATTTCCCTGCCTCATAGGGTGTTGGGAGAATAGAAACATCAAAGAGTTGGATGCAGTCAGACACGACAGCATTGGGGGCCATTCAAGTCCCTCATTCAGATTATAAGAAATGCAAATTTTATCCAGATGTTTATCCAGACAACATACTTTTTGCACTAGCTGTACAACTCATTTTTTTTTTAATTGGAACCTAAAATGTCAGCATTCATAGTTTATAAATGGATTTTCTATCCCCATTCATACTGTGTCTATTCAATATCTCACCATCCTTTGCTCTCTGTTACCAGACTAATGAGTCTATAAAAGAAGCTAGATAAACTCCAACCAAATAGCTTAGGTGCACTAGCTTCAGTTCTGCACTAGTATTTAAATGAGACCAGCTGTCAAACAATACAGTAACCCTTTACTTGGTAAAACAACAACAAAGGGAGACAGGACAAAAACCCAGCACTTTATCTGTGGTGGCCTGTAGTGTAGCATGTGATGTCTACAACACTTTCATGGCTAATGAATATCTAATAGGGCTTGATATAAATAGAATCTGCTACCGATCAAACACTGGTTGCCTTGTATCATACTTAAGTCTAACAGGAAGACATGTCCAAGAAGATGTATTGTCTAAGTTTAATGTTTTATCAAAACCATATGAGCACACACAGGCTTGAGTGCTGGTAAAAAGCCAAAACACACAAGTAGGAAACTGCAAGTGTGTAAAATGTGACACTCGAATTTTAAAAAAAAAAAAGTTGGGAAGGTAAGTTACCTTTGTGCCAAAAAGAAAAGGAGTTTTTGTTATGGCAATATGGCATATCCAAAATGCCTTTCTGTCTCCTGCAGCAGAACACGTCTGTTTCAAAGGCTGACATACTGGCACTATCCCGTCAAATTGATTTACGATTATAGCTCAGTCTGAATCGGGACTAAGTGCTCCCGCACATGGTCATGTGTGTGCCCTCATGCGCATGCAAAGGAAAAAAGGCCTCCCTGAATAAATATTGTTCTCTGTTCAAACTTACTTCTGAGAAGCTTTTCTAAACTTTCTCTGTGGTACCCTCAAGACTAACAAATGTATTAGGGGCATGAGCTTTTGTGGGCGGCGCCTCACTTCATCAGATGCATGAAGTGAACGATTCAGTTGGATTTATACATACAGACAGAGGTGAGTTGTAACACTGCCGTCTCTGTCTGCATACATAAATCCCTACCAACTGAATCGCTCACTTCATGCATCTGATGAAGTGAGGCGCCGCCCACAAAAGCTCATGCCCCTAATACATTTGTTAGCCTTAAAAGTGCCACAGGACTCCTTGCTGTTCAAGCCCGGAGATTTCTACCTGTCTTGTGAGTATCACCTTGCTGAAAAGTTAAGGCTGCAGTTTGGAGAGACTAGGAAACCCATTTTAATTGGATAAAAAAAATAACTAAATATTTCCACAGTCAACAATAACTTGAACATCATGGGCTCCATTTTCAGCATGGCCCCCACTTTAGGCAGGGTGCAATTAACGCGAGGGGCATAGAAGTTACTTGGCGGTTTGAATAAATATTCCCTGAATAAATATTATTCTCTCTTCAGACTTACTTTTCTAAAAGAGAAGCTTTTCTAAACTTTGTCTGGCCCATACTCCACTTGCAATTTTCCCCTTACGGTACCACCGTGTGCTGTGGAATATTCCAAGGATGAATCTTCAATAGTTTATATTTCTGACCATCAGATGATGGAGGCACCTCTAAACCTCCACCTTTCCCATGCTCCATTCTTTCCAGCTGTTCTGCTTTCAGCAACTTCCTTTTGGTTTTCACTGACGCTAACTCCTAAGTCAACTAAATGGAGGACAGAAGGTGTGCTTAGGCTATCGCTGACTTGGCTTCCCAGATTCTTATCTCCAGCTTCTTCTATGGTTTTCATTAGCCTCCAGCTGTTAGGGAAGCAAGAATCCCATGTTGCTTCCTGAACCCATGTCTAACTCCTGAGACAATGCACTGCAAGTACCCATCAGCTTGTGGACTTTAGAGATTTGCCATACACATTTAAATACAAAGGAGTCTTAAACTGTCTGTGATATGAATGGTACCATCATCAAACTGCTCTAGAGTGTTTTTGCAAAATTGTTTTTTTAAATACTAATCAGAAATGTATTCTGAGTGAGTCTGATGGTTTCTGGGTAAGGGGGCATTTCCCCGCCCCTAGTGTCCCTCAAACAAGGAAAAAAGCTGCAGAGGAAGGCAAAATGTCTATCACCCGCCTAAATTATTATCTTCCTCCTCTTTCTGGTTCATTAATAGGACCATTCAACGAATGACCATTCATCCAGCCCCCAGAACCTCTTTTCACTGACTCATATAAAAAGTCCACAGATGGAAAAGACGTAATAGATCATCTAGTCCCTGTACATGTACTAATACTCTTTCCAAAACAGTTTAAAATCCCAAGCCATGGGACAAGTTTCAGAGAGGTAGCTGTGTTAATCTGTTTCAGCAAAACCAACGAGGAGTCCTAAGACACCTTCAAGACTAACAAATGTATTCGGGCATCAGGGGCGGTTTGAGGCGAGCTGCGGCAGCTGGCGCCCCAGGCGGAACGCACAATCAGCGCCCCCACCTGCATAGCATCACTGGGCGCCCCGGGCGCCCCGTTGAAGGCGGTGCCCTAGGCGATGGCCGAGTTGGCCTATACTCACAGGCTGCCCCTGTCGGGCATAAGCTTTTGTGGGCGGCACCTCACTTCATCAGATGCATGAAGTGAACAATGCAGTGGCAGGGATTTATACAGACAGACAGAAAAGAGTTGTAACACTGCCGTCTCTGTCTGCATGTATAAATCCCTACCAACTGAATCGTCCACTTCATGCATCTGATGAAGTGAGGCGCAGACCACAAAAGCTTATGCCCCAATACATTTGTTAGCCTTAAAAGTGCCACAGGACTCCTTGCTGTTCAAGCCCAGAGATTTCTACCTGTCTTGTGAGTATCACCTTGCTGAAAAGTAAGGCTGCAGTTTGGAGAGACTAGGAAACCCATTTTAATTGGATAAAAAATGACTAAATATTTCCGCAGTCAACAATAACTTGAACATCATGGGCTCCATTTTCAGCCAGGCCCCCCCATTTATGTAGGTACAGTTAATGCGAGGGGCATATAAACTATTTGGAGGTCTAACCTGATTTGTGCCTGCAAATCAGTCTGTTGTCCTAAAGTCCACAATTGTTTGCCTCCAGAAACTGCAGGCATAAAAAATGGAGGTCAGTGCCCTAACATTCTGTGCATCACAGTCTCAATGGAAACTTGCTTGCAGTTAACTACGCTGGCTCCCCTATTGGATCCATGATTAGATGAAAATACTGTGACCCAAAGTTCTATAGGGACTAAGAAAAGATGCATTCAGCTCTCCTGTGAAGGCGGCAATCAACATGCCTGCAAATACTTTCATCTGGTCAGTGGAAAGTATGCTCTCCATTCTAACCTATGGGTTATTTATTTATGAAGCAGCTATTACAAACAGCCACTGTGCAGTGGCCTCATTGACTGCTGCAAATGACCACTGTCTGGGATAAAACTCTGAACGAGGCCCTCTCTCTGTAGGGGAAGTGTGTGCCATAAAGATTCCATTTTTCTGGAAAGAACATCTTTTCCCACCAAAAGTCACTATGTTCCCCAGTGGGGAGCGAGGGGACTGCAGCAGCACTGTGCACTAACCAAGAAAACGTCCTGTGGAACCGCTTCCCACAAAGATGGCAGAGTTCAAGGTAGCTGCACAAAGTCATGTTATCAAGTCTAAATAGAATTCTCAATGACCCACATTTCAAATCCTTTCTCCACATACCATAAACCTAGGTTTGATCCAATGAATGTGGCTGGAACCATTGAACTGTCCCTTGGTTCCAATCAAAAAGGGGAAACAGGTTAGCTCTGGTAACAAGTTATTCTATAATAAAAAAATATAAGAACGGCCATAATGGGTCAGACCAAAGGTCCATCTTGCCCCAGAGGGAGTGAACAGAAACGGGTAATCATCAAGTGATCCCTCTCCTGTCATCCATTTCTAGCACCTGACAAACAGAAGCTAGGAACACCATTCCTATCCATTTTGGCTAATAAGTATTGATGGACTTAACCTCCATAAATTTATCCAGTTCTTTTTTGAACCCTGTTAAAGTCCTGATCTTCACAACCTCCTCTGGCAAGGAGTTCCACAGGTTGACTGTGCGCTGCACGAAGAAAAACTTCCTTTTGTTTGTTTTAAACCTGCTACCTATTAATTTCATTTGGTGACCCCTAGTTCTTATGTTATGGGAACAAGTAAATAACTTTTTCTCATTCACTTTCTCCATACCTGTCATGATTTTATAGACCTCTGTCATATCCCCACCTCCCCTTAGTCATTTTTGTTGCCCTTTTCTACTCTTTTCCAATCTAATAAATCTGTTTTGAGGTGAGGCAATCACATCTGTATGCAGATGTGGGTGTACCATGGATAAGATTTTCTCTGTCTTATTCTCTATCCCTTTTTCAATGATTCTTACATTTGGTTTGCTTTTTTGACTGCCGTTGCACACTGAGTGGATGTTTGCAGAGCACTATCCACAATGACTCCAAGACCTCAGAATGAATAGAGCCTCATCTTGCCTTAAAGATGCACAGTACGATCTTGGGCCAGAGGCTGATATTTTCTGTACAGACACACCTCTCATGAGTGGAAGCAGATTATGGGACCTGACAAGTCTGTTTCCTATTAAAGGAGAAAGCAATAACATAGAATCTGGGTATTTACTTAGTGTACTTAGTTCTATTAACAACACATACATCAGTCTGTGAGCATTGGTGGTCAAAGAGTGTACAGGCAAGCCCTTCTTTAGGCAATCTCTCCAAAACACCAATGTCTAGTTACCAAAGAACAACTCTGCCCCCCCAAATGGCCTCTCATTAGAAAGACTAAGTAAGGTAGTGAGCAAACTTCTCCTATTTGCAACAATTCCACCCATAAAAAACGACATAATGAAACTAACCACATGGCATTTCATCCACTATCCACAACTAATACACTAAGAAAAAACTTGTAACACTAACAGTACCATCTGCTTATTCTTACCCTAACAAAATATTTGTTCATCTCACTGGAGGCTCAATCTGATTGGTCTTGAGGCACTACTGAAGGACAGCTATTAAATCACAAACAGATTGGACATCTTATAAAATCAGTTATTGCACAGGAAAAGTAGAAGGTGTACTTTAAAAGAGTGATCAAGGAATGAGGGGGGACCCAGGATCAGAATGACATTATTCCATCTATAATATCAGACAACTGGGGGGAGGGGAGGAATTAATGGTCTTGAACTGTGTGTTGCACATAAAATTGAGAAACAGAAGTAAAACTGAATAGTAAATACCAGTACTACTAATGAGAACAGCAGGAGATGGACAAGAAGGAACCTCGCTTTGCTATTCAGATTACACACCCTAAAATTATTTCATTTCAATGACTGTGAAATAATAACCCTAAGCTTAATTATTTCATTTCAATTACTATGAAATAATAACCCTAGCTTTAATTCTTTTATTTCAATCACTATGAAATTCCACTGTTTCCTTGATAACATCTAGAAGGCAAAACTTTACCACAGTAGAATCTCCAAGGAGGCGAATTTCAAATTGATGTGAAACAAGTGACCTTTGGAATATTTGCCTCCATCACATTTGCCAAGTAGGTTGGGGCAGTCTCCTCTTTCACTGTTCCTGATTCTCAATATTTGGCAGTTAAAACTCAGTCTAAGTTGTTTTTTCTTTATTATTATAATTTTTTTTTTTTTTTAAAAATAGCTGTTAAGAATCCATTTGTATCCTTTGGTATTGAAGGATTTTTTTAAAATAATGACTCATAAATTAGGCTCAGGGAGCGACCATGCCTGGATTCAATCTATAGCTCACCAGAAATGACAAGCCTTGTGGAAGATTAACTCAAAATCATAAGATGGGGGAGCATATGGATTTCTCATTCTGCTTCATAGAAGGTAAAATTACATTTTTTTAATCTCTAAAGCTCTGCTGATGTTGCATTTAGTCAGTGGCTGAAAGACATCTGCCCAGGCATCTCCTATTAAATTTTGACAGGAGACATTGCACTGTTTAGAATTTCCTTTGAGCAAGATAATTTGGCCTCACTCTCATCTGCTCTCAGGGTAGGCACAGAAATCCATTAAATACTCATGTAGCATTAATATTGTCTGTACATTTGGAGAGAGAAGTCCAGGCACCCTTCCATTTGCCAGTTTTTCAGGGTAAGAAATAATACTTACAGCGTTACAGTCTCTTGAGAGCATTCAACATTGCTCACCCATTCCCCACCCCTCGGAAATATGCATCTGACTCCAGATGTAGGTGGATTATTTAATTCTGTGGAGGAACTACTAATTTCCCTCAGCATTTTTCAATTAATGGGTTATTACTTACATTGAGCATTGACCGGAAAAAATGGAACCGTCTAAGCCTGCTACAGAACGCTCCAACAGCGAACTCATACCACGGCCTCACAGGTCACCCAGCTGCTGGCATCATAAATCTTAAAAGACAAGCTGCTTCAAAAACATCTTCCAAAACCAACGGGCCCAGGTACTGCCTCAGACTCAAAAGACAAACCAGGAAGCACTGCCCAAGCTGTCAGCACTTTGCCAGAAAGGTCTGACTAGTCCCACTATAGAAAACATGGTCCCCTCACATTTCAGTTCAAGTGTTTTCTTTTGTGAAGGAAGTGGAGCCCTATACCATAGGCAGGGGGACCATAGGTTCTACTTCCGCAGATGCACAAGTGTCTTTCCCCCAGATAATCTCATTGATAAGGGAAGGTTCATGTGTGAGCAAAGATCCTTTAGCATACATTGTAAAGGATTAAGAGAATCATATTAAACAAACAACATGGGAAAATGCATCACTTATGTTGTGGTGCTATTGTTTGTGTTCTTTTGGAAATATGATTAAGCACCATAATTAGAATAAATTTGTGTTTTTAACGCACTACTCAGAATACATTAAGGCAAGAGGGGTTGATTAGTCTGAGGAACTAAAGTAACACCTGCAGTGTTAACGTGCATCTCGGGATCACTGGGAATTCTCTTGAGTGTGTTGGGTTTGCTCACAACAGATTTTAGGTGGTGTGGCTCTCACATCTCCACCTTGTGTACCGAACAGGATCAGCACTCAACCATGGCAACCCAATCATGGCACAACCACATACATGAAAATCTATCAACATCTCCAAGAGGAAACAAGTGTTCCACGGCAGATCCAGTGACTTGAGCTGTGGTAATTAATACCAGTTGAAGATCTGCCCTTTCCTGCCATGATTAAATAGACCATGGGAGGCCACTATGGAAGTATAGCATGAAACCTTATATTAACTGGGTACATTTTGTCTTGGATAGTAATTCTTCCCCCATAATTCAATTATTTCTGTACACTTTTCACACACCATAAATTTTAAATACCACCAAGCAGTATTGTTTTCTTTCTATTTCTCTCTTCCACTTTCCTCTCCTCTTCCCAGACAGTTTAGTTATTCTGTGTGGGAAAAAATTAAGTTTATGTCAAAAATCCCCATGATTCAAGTTACAGTACAATCAACCCATTATAAAGTAACCATGTTCTAATGCTATAGCCTGCCATGGAGACATTCTGACCTTTTATGGTTAAAGGGGGTTTTACCCACAAAGCTCATGGGGAACATCATGTAGTGTTTACAGTGAACAGGATAAAAATGAGTTTCCTAAATCACAAGGGCATGAAAGATACTGCAGGAAATCAATACTACGATGTTTCTCATTCAGATAGGGAAAAGTGATCATTATTGAACCCATTGGAAATACAGGAATAAATACAACATCCACCAGTAAAAGTGCAAGTCACTGGAAGCTGGATTAGATCGAAGCAGGACTGTGTGATTGAAGAGTTATGGGACCCAAGTTCCTTATTTAGATACCTATTACTATTAAACAAACAACATTTAATACAATGCCAGATTTGCAGAGCTGTGTATTAAAGAGGATCAGGAAATGCAGATGTTTTTACTGCAGGGCTATTTTGCTACATTGCATATCCTGAATATTTTACAGTACATATTTAACATGGCTCTGTTGTACTACATCTAAACTTACTGCACCGAAGATCAATCTTCTGGCATTTGATTTAGCCAGTCTAGTAAAGACCAACTAAATTGAACAATGAAGGTGCCCCCGGTTGACGCCAGTACTCCTCGATTCATGAGGAGTAAGGGAAGTTGACAGGAGTGTTTGTTCTTGTGGACCTCCCACTGTGGAGACAGTGCCAAGGTTGGCTTAAGGTACATCGACTCTAGCTACGTTATTTATATACCTGGAGTTGCATACTTTAAGTCAACCTTCCTGGCCTCAGTGTATGTAAAGAGTAATGCCACTAACGTCAATGGAGTTACACACCTGTAAAATCAGTAGAACATAAGAGGCAGGCTGGCTGACCTCATATTTTAACTATTTAACTAATCTTAGATTAAATTATCTATATTCCTCCAACGTAAAAGTTTTGTTCAAATAAAGGTGGCCTGGGGAAGGTGAAGAGATATGGGGGGGAGGGGGGGAGAGAAGAGATGTAACTTTATATTCCATTATTTCTGACTGCTTCTATTATTTTCCTGAGTCTCAGACTCCTTTAGATCCTAGAGATGCTTTTTCTTTAAGTTGCGCTGGAAGAGGAAATAGTCCTCTTCCTACACATTGTCTTTATGAAAGGTAGGCGCTAAACAATTACTTAGTCTCTATAACAGGCCTCGGCAAAATATGGCCCGTCAAGCCACTGGATCCGGCCTGAGAAGGCAGTGAGGAGCCCCAGGCAGGCTCCCCTGCTTGAGCCGCATGCCGCTCAGAAACGCGACTGCGGGACGCTTTCTCTTTGAGTCCGGAGGAGAAGGGGGAAGATTCAGACGCTGTTCCTGCCTCCAGCACAATCCTGTTGGCCAGTTTCTGTACAGAAACTGGCCAATGGAAGCTGCCTGTTTGAATAAGAGGCAGCAACCCGCCTGCTTGCTCGCTCACTCACTCAGGCACATAACCAAGCAGGCAGAAACACTCTGCCAACAGGCTGGTTTGGCTGCTAACTGGTATGTCTGCTGGCCAGATCCTACATCTAGCACCCCAGCCCCTCCCTTCCCCAAACCTCTGCCCCACACTTCTGCCCTGCTATTCCACATGCACCCATATCCCCTCCCAGATCTGGCACCCCCAATCTCCTGCCTGAGATCACAATCCCCTCCTAGCCTAAGTCACATCCCAAAACCTGCACCCCAGTTCTCTGCCCTATGTCACAACTGCCTCCTTCACCCAAACTCCCTCCCAGACCCCATTCTCGCTCCTGCACTCCAATCCCTTACCCCAAGCTCCCTTCTGCACCCAACCTCCAACCCAGACCCTGCACGTCCTCCATTAATACCATGAAAGAGTGCAGCCCTCAACCACTTTCCAAAATCTTAGAGTGGCCCCCCTGTCAAAAATTATTTCCCACCCCTGCTCTATAAGCTCCATGAATACTGGAAAACTGCTATCTACACCTTTTCTCCTTTTTGTTAAAGAGTCTCCGGCATGCAACATAATTCCTGTTACAGGAAAGAAAAGTTAATGCCGAATCTGGAGAAGCCAGGGAAGTATCAAGAGATTTCCAACAGCTGGGCTCTGGAGGAAAACCCAGCTGCTTCTCTCCATGCTGTGACCTGTTAAAGCTGGAACAGCAAATTCCCAGCCAGTCTCTAGGCCATCCCTGGACTGATGAAGTGAAAATAAATTAAGTTCTTATCTCAGAAAAACTTGTGAGCGTCTCACTCTGGATGTGAATTTTTCACTAAACACATGGGAAGTGGGGGAGCGGGGAGTAGAAATATTTCCAGAAAATCTGCACCTGAAAGGAATCCATTTTTCTGCATTCATCTGAGAAATAAAGTTTTTGAAAAAAAAATTAACAACTTTCTGTCTGTTATTACAAGAGCAGTGATTTATTAGGGACCAAACAGGGCTCTGCAGAGCATGAGAGTCTCTGCCCATTAGGGATAATAGGAACTTGGCTGTGCTACTAACATGCAGCGTAAAATTCTACAGTCTTTTACAGCTAAGACTTATTATTGGTATCTACAAAAAAGAAGGAAAACCGACTGAAGAGTCAATACTACAATAATGCCTGGGAGACTCCAGATGAGATCAGACCAACAGAAGCCCTGCCCTGAAAGGCTTACCATCTAAACAAATAAGAAAAACAGAAGATGGGAGAAGACAGGGGAAATGAGTTACCCAGCAGGGCAGTGGCAGAAATCAGGAAGAGAGCCCTGGGCTCCCATGTCCCACTCCCATGCCCTATCTTCTAGACCTCGCAATCTGAATTTGAGCTTAAAAAGGGGAACCCTCATTGCAATGGCCCTTGCTAGAAAACTTCTAATGCCTTCATGTGTTCAGCAAATACAGGACAGCAACGAAGGCTCTGAGCAAAGCGACTGCTAGGTGGACTACCAAATGGAAGCCAGTATTAAACAAGGGAGTCATTTACAGTTGGGTTGGGCCTGTCATCCAAGGCTCTCCCCAGCACCAAGTACTCAGTCTCACAGTGCTTTGAGGAGAGAGAGGTGAATATTAGTGTTCTTATTTTACTGAATTGAAAGTTGAGGCACAGGGAATCCAACACCCAGTTTTCAGCAGCATTAATGAATAGGCAGCAGGTTTAAAACAAACAAAAGGAAGTTTTTCTCCATGAAGCGCACAGTCAGCCTGTGGAACTCCTTGCCAGAGGATGAGGTGAAGGCTAGGACTTTAACAGGGTTCAAAAAAGAGCTAGATAGATTCATGGAGGTTAGGTCCATCAATGGCTATTGGCCAGGATGGGTAGGGATGGTGTCCCTAGCCTCTGTTTCTCTGGAGGTGGGTGACAGGGAAGGTATCACGTGAGGATTACCTGTTGTTATCCCTCCCTCTGGGGCATCGTATTGGCTTCTGTCAGCAGACAGGATACTGGGCTAGATGGACCTTTGGTCTGACCCAGTCTGGCCATTCCTATGTTCTTATTCACTGATCTCTCTATGGCCTGATTTGCTGAAGTGCTGAGCAGCTGTAGCTTCTGCTGTCTTCAATTTGTAATTATGGGTGTTCAGCATCTCTGCAGGAAAAAAAAATCAGTGTCTTGGTATCTCCAAAGGTGAGCCTCCAAAATCAGCAGAGTGTTTTGGCCCATATGACTCCACCCCCTCCCTAGGGAACCCATCCCAGTGTTTCACCACCCTCCTAGGGAAACCGTTTTCCCTAATATCCAACTCATTAGGAAAAGCTATTTCCCTAGGAGGGTGGGGAAGCACTGGGATGGTTCCCTAGGGAGGGGGTGGAATCTCCATCCCTAGAGGCTTTTAAGTCCCGGCTTGACAAAGCCCTGGCTGGGATGATTGACTTGGGGCTGGTCTTAATGATCTCCTGAGGTCTCTTCCAGCCCTAGGATTCCATGCGTCTGTGACAGCTCTTCTCCAGCACAGCCACACTACAGAGGAATGTAGGATAGGACAGAACTTGAAACTAGAGGAGACACTCACAAAGCAGGATATAAACATTAGGGATGTTAGTGGTTAACTAGTAAGCTGCTCCAGCCCAGCTGGAGTGCACTGCAAGCAGGGGCGCTTCAGCCCGACCGGAGCAGCTCCCAGGCGCGGTGCTATTCCAGCGCAACCACAGCATTAACATGTAACCGGTCAACTAATTAAATGGATCTTAGATCCCTAGTAAATATCAAAATTGGAACAGATACAAGAAAATTGGGTTTACACCTTTGTCCTGGCAGACATAAAATAGATTTAATGACCACACGTAATCAGGACGTGGGTTTTACATCTTGGACCAAAGAGGACACTTCCAGCACAATCCCCCATTTCCTGAGTTGCATCCATCTGCTCTATGCTTAATTTGGGACAAGAAGAGATCCCAGCCACCAGCTTTCTAGCAAGGCCACTAGATATGGAACATTATTTCCAGCTCTAACAACGAATGAGCAATCAAAATTCTTCCAGTGCGATGCTAATAAAAATGCAGTCTGAATGGCTAATAAACACACTTGCTTTTTCTTGCCAGCATTATTTTTTCTGCTTGGTTACGTTTCATGAGTGGCCTCCATACATGCCTGCATGTGGAGGTTTTATTTCCTTTTGATTTGGAACTGGGGCTTGTGTTTGATTTGCACTGACCTTCTTCCCAGACGATGCCAGATCTTTATCATTCTGGCTGCATGCCACACGTTGTGGTTTGGAACATGCTCCCTCAGGTAATTATCTGAAGAACGCTTACATGTAAATCGATGGTCCAAATTTCAGCTGTTGGCTTGGGTTTCCGATTTGGCTGGGACAGAAAGGCATTTGAAGGGAACATTCAGTTTCTAATGGGGATAATTAGTTGTTTGGTTGGGGAGGGCAGAAAACGGCTCTTTTCTTGCTTGGTGGGGCACTTTCCAATCTCTTGAGATGTCTGGGAATTTTTATCAAATTATTTTGCATCTTCAGGCACTATCATGAAGGATTGGGCATTTTTTCAAAGGGAAATTGCCTACAGCAAAGAGATGCAAGTGTAGTGCACTTTGGCATGAGAGATCGAGTCATCTGGTAAAAGTATTTGGATCAGCTTGAGAAAGTTAATACGTTCTACATCAACTATTGTTCTAAGGGGATGCAGTAAAAAGAATCCACTAAACCCAAATAGAGAGCATGAAATTAATCAGGAGGATATCCGCTGGTTCACTGTTATTGCTGAGCTGGGTCCCTGGTGGATATAACTTACGACCTTTTTTGCCATGCTTAGCCCGACTTCAGTCACTGGCCTTGAGAGAGGCTCCTTCTGCAACCACAGGCTCTTTCAGTCTTGGTTCACAAGGCACGAAAAGCTGGTCTCCACTCTCCTGCTGAATGAGATGGGCGTCCAAAATGTCACCAAGGTGATGCCAAGAGATATAACATTTAAACATGTCTCTATTTTCAGGTTGTTACAACAGAGCACCACATTCAAACGTGACAAAGTAACCAAGAAACTAGGGTGACCAGATGTCCTGAATTTATAGGGATAGTCCCGATATTTGAGGCTTTTTCTTATATAGGCAACTATTATGCATCCCCCTGCCCCGTGCTGATTTTTCATGTTTGCTACTTTGTGAAGAACAGTCAGTTAGAAGTCATAGTGAAGTAAAGAAAACGGTGGAGACTTACTAAAGCTTTCTCATTATAAAAGATATCCTCACGGGTACAAACAAAACACAAATTGCTTGAGGTTAGGAAGAAACTACCCCATAGACAGTTTTTTTCCAGGGGTGTTTACTGTGGCTTTTCTTATACTTCTCAGTGGAGCATTTGGTGCTGGCCCCTGTAAGACAGACACCTCAAAAGAATAGAAGTCCTCTGGACCAAATTTCCCAATCCCTTCTGGATGAGGCCAGCAGAGGTCTCTGCCAATGAGAGAGAAACGCTTCCATGGAGGTCAAACACGTCATCCACGGGCAAGTTTACCACAGCATAACCTCTAACAATCTCTCATTTTTGCAAATTAGCCCCTTTGGTTGAGAGGTTACATGCCTCATTCTAGTCCTTATTTTAAAGAGAGCAACCTCATTCTACAGTTATGTTCCAAAGTACGGCAAACCACCATACTTAGCATCTACACTCTACTAAAGTAGACAAGCATCAACATTATCATGTTATGCATGAAGAAACTGAGGCAGAAGGAGGTTGAAAGTCTGGTTTTTAGAGTTGCTAAGACCACCCAGGGAGGTTAGCGAGAAGGAGGACAGCTCAAACACCCTGAAAAGAGCAGGTGCTTGCCAAGAATCACACAGCAAGTCAGGGGCTGAGCAGGAATAAAGCCTGGTCTCTTGACCCTCAGGTTTACGTCCTTTCCAGAGTATTGGCCCAGGCCACCTCCATGATCACTCACAGTGTTTTGGGGCATTTATACTACTGTGCGCCTGGACAGAGAATGAGACAGGAGAATAACCAATTGATATATGATACAGGGAGACATTCCATGGTGCCATTGCTACCCGTTGCAGCAAATGGGCATCCAAATGCAACAGCTCACAGATCCGCATCTCAGTCTCCATGCTGATCCAAGTTGAATTTTTCATATAAATGTTAGCTGAAAGAGGAGCCCTCACCTCTGTGCGCAGACCACTGCCTAGCTTTTTTGGTTTACAACCACATGCCGAGCTCAGGCATGCATGAACAGCAATCTACTTTGTATTTTAGAAACTCTGTCTGTGTGTCTGTTCATCTGTGGGTCTGTTGGTTCAAGAACTCTTCCTAAATGGTAAGAGCTAGGAGCACCAAATTTGGTAGGCAGCTTCCTCTTATCATAATTTGAAGCAAGGTCAGGGTTTGGTTGTGCCAGGACAATGGGATGTGCCTGGAATTTGATTGTTTCTCATAAACTAGAAAGGGAAGGGTCTGGTAGGGGGAACAGTTATACTACAGAATGACCACAAGGGGGCAGCAAGGAGCCAGAGATGGGGACTGGGACAGCTATAACCCCATTTGGGCCAGCAAGAGGCAC
This sequence comes from Pelochelys cantorii, assembly GCA_032595735.1. Lineage (NCBI taxonomy): Eukaryota > Metazoa > Chordata > Testudines > Trionychidae > Pelochelys > Pelochelys cantorii. The sequence goes on along the minus strand of CM064346.1, from coordinate 10,980,076 downwards.
GGTGGAGAAAGGGATAACTATGTATTATATATTTCAGGGAGTTTGTTTGTTTGTGTGTCTGTTTGTCTGTGTGTCTGTCTGTCCCCCAGCCAACGGGATGCACCCCTCCCTAAACTGTGCCCGCTGCAGCTGTGGCAGCCATGGACAGGCATTTCTGACCTGGCCCAAAGTTGCTACAATCAGAGAGAGCCGGAGTTGTCCACTCTCCCCGGGGCAGCCTGCATCCTGAACCCCTCATCCTCTGCCCCACCCCAATGATTTAAATGGAGAAAAACAAACCTTATTTGAGTTAAAACTGGGTAAATCTAGTTTTTTTATAAAAGCCAATATAAACATGTCTGTTTATAAAGATAAGTCTTCAGATCAGAGGTAGATAGAGTTATAATGGGTCTCCTGATGAGTAAATATGTTCTAGGCTCTTTGTTATTCCAGTACACAGTTTCCCATGTCTCTTAGCCTGACAGTTACACCCTCTGAGCGAAATGGTTTTAGAACAGCTGTAGCTTCCCTTCCAACCATCGTGCAGCCCGGATTTACATCATCAGATCAGGCCTCTGTCTTCTTACCCCTGCAACTGCTCCAGTTACAGCACAAATGAGATTCAGCTACTTGTTAAACCCCTTTCTGGGCAAGTGACATTCAGTTACTGTCTTCTAGTTCTCCTGATGACCTGCTCTTCTTAATACTGCTCCAGACACAGCTCTCAGGTTGAGCTAACATTGCTAGCGAACACAGATACACTCTTCCGTGCAGGTATCTGCAGGGAGAGATGGGTGTTCAGTCTGCATTAATCCCGAGGAAACAGCATCAGTCTAGAGCCTTCTGTCAGCTCCAGCCTCTCTCTGAACTGTGTTTTCTTTAAAAAAAGAGAACAGCAGAAGAAAAGAAGATTCCAAATCTCAGGCTTACAGTGAACCAAGGCAGTGGGAAGAGGGAATCAAAAACTTCAGGCTTTGGGTTTTCTGTATGAAGATAATGAGAATACACTGGGACTTTATTTAGAAACTGATAAGCAAGATCCAGCTGGTAAGGGAAGAGAATGCAAACCAGCCAGACCATTCTGCATAGCTGTACCCCAGTGTGAACCTTTTTAGGACTTGGATGCAGGCATACAAAAGAGTTCTTCTCCCCTAACACTAGCTTCCAGAGACTACTGCACTTTCAGTTTTGTACTATGTGGCATATTTGGAGGGAGGGATAAACTCAAGTTCCACCCACAATCCTAGAGGAGCAGGATGCTCCTGCTAAAAAGCGCAGACTCATCAAGTACAGTCCCCCGCTAAATCGAATGCTAGTGTAGACATGCCCTGAGACTATATAAGTAGGCGATGTCCCTTGCCAATTGACCCCACCTCCCTTTGTGAAAGTAACACAAAGCTTTCTATTTCAGCACGAATGGCAAATTCTGTGCAAGAATCAGATTTGGCTTCTGACCCATTTTGGAGTGCAATTCATATTGTTGGTACATAAAGTTCTAAGTTCTAGTAGCCTTAGACATGGTCTCCTAGTAGTTGATATCATTGGAGGGGCTGGAACTAATTAATTTAAATATCTGGGAGCAGGGCATCCTCCATGAGTGGCCCTCCACTGTAGACCTTGCTTTCCCCGCTCAAATCCATAAAATTTATGTCCAGATTCACATCTGTATCCGCCAAAACGAGCCGTGGATGCAGATACCCACAGATATAAAGTGGATATCCACAAATTTGCAGGGTCCTAGATACAAAATTTGTATCTGCATCTGTATCTGCAAAAATGAGCCACAGATATCCGCATCTACATCCACGGATATAAAGTGGACATCTGCAGATCTGCAGAGCTCTACCAATCCAACAACCTGCTTTGTTCAGTCCACTCCCACACTCTGAATTCCTTGGAGGCATGGTAGTTCTGCCTGGGTTTAAATCATTCTGTGTCTCTCAACTCCTGGTTTCTCTCTCCCACACAAAGAAAGCAGGCAAGGAATCTAAATCCAATTCAAATTTCAACACTCTTATCTAGATTGATTCTCACAGCCCCCTGGCCAACACCTTTGCAAGCTACCTGAATGTAACCTCGTAGTCACCGGCTGCTAGTCAGCACTTCCTCCTGTTCATTACAAAGGTCATGGGAGATGCTTTTCGAAAGTCTAGATATACCACGTCTATCATTTCCCCCTTATCCACAAGGCTTGTCATGATATCAAAGAAAGCGATCAGGTTGGTTTGACATGATCTGTTCTTTACAAATCCATGCTGACTGCTACATGTTTGCAGATGGATTTCTTAATGATTTGATCCATTATCTCAAGTCCATCCAGAACTCCAGATGCGTATGCTGGTGCTTTAACCAGAAGACCCTTCTTCCTTCCGATGCTCGTGTGTTGTTTATGGGAATTCTATGCTTCTGAAAAGAGGAAGGCTGACAGCTGAGAGAGATCTTGGAGTCATTGTGGATAGTTCTCTGAAAACATCCATTCGGTGTGCAGCGGCAATCACAAAAGCAAGCAGAATGTTAGGAACCATTTAAAAAGGGACAGAGAATATCTTATTGCCACTATATAAATCCATGGTACGCCCACATCTTGAATATTCTACAGATGTGGTTGCCTCATGTCAAAAAAGATACATTGGCATTGGAAAAAGTTCAGAAAAGGGCAACAAAAATGATTAGGGGTTTGGAATGAGTGCCATATGAAGAGAGATTAAAAAGACTGGGACTTTTCAGTTTAGAAAACAGGAGACTAAGGCGGGGGGGATATGATAGAGGTCTATAAAGTCATGACAGATATGGAGAAATTTAATAAAGAAAAGTTATTTACTTGTTCCCGTAACATAAGAACTAGGGGTCACCAGATGAAATTAGTAGGTAGCAGGTTTAAAACAAACAAAAGGAAGTTTTTCTTCGTGCAGCGCACAGTCAATCTGTGGAACTCCGTGCCAGAGGAGGTTGTGAAGACCAGGGCTTGAACAGGGTTCAAGAAAGAACTAGATAAATTTATGGAGGATAGGTCCAGCAATACTTAATTAGCCAAAATGGGTAGGAATGGTGTCCCTACCCTCAGTTTGTCAGGAGCTGGAAATGGATGACAGGAGAGGGATCACTTGATGATTACCTGTTTCTGCTCATGCCTTCTGGAGCACCTGGTATTGACCGCTGTCAGCAGATAAGATACTGGGCTAGATGGACGGATCTTTGTTCTGACCCAGTATGGCCATTCTTATGTTCTTATATTCTTTGGAGATGGGGGTCCTCGTATGCCCCCTATACGGCCACTGCACATGAACCATGACCTCTAAAATGATCGGAGTGCTGGTGAGCATGCATCTTTTTAGGAAATGGTTGCAAGGAATTCACACACAGCTACAGTAATGCAAGCTAATGTTTCCCCTACTCTGTGGAATGGGAAGACAGACTGAGGCTATTTCTACACAGCAACATTGTTTCGAAATAACTAGGGTTATGTCAAAATAACTTTGTCTGCGTCCACACAGCAGGCAGTTATTTCTAAGTAAAGTCGAAATACTGTCAAACTGGAGGACTTCTTACTCTGACTCCTGTAACCCTCATTGTAAGAGGAGTAAGGGAAGTCGGAGGAAGAGTGCTTTACCTCGAATTAAGTGGTGTGTAGACGCTCCCAATTTCGAAATAAGCTCCACAATTGACGTAGCTCAATTTGCGTAGCTTACTTCAAGTTAAGCCCTGCTGTGTAGACACACCCTGAGGGATAAAGGAAGGAGAACCTGGAAAGTCTCCCTGTAATAAGAGGAGTCTGCCTTGGCTGCTTTATCTAGGCTATAATATTTGCAAAAGACAGGGCCCGATTGCCAAGTGGCAATATGACAACTTTCAAATCTAGACATCCAGTAGAAGCTGCAAGTGCAGCTGTTCTGGTCGGATGGGCTTAAAGACCATAAGCAACTGGGATTACAGCCAACTCTGAACATTTCAATACTTATCCTGATCCCATCAGACAAGTGCTTTCCAGACAGCAGATGACCCCCTGGAACTAACCTCTTAGGCCATACAGAAAATTATCAGGGTTGCAAATATATCTGGGCATCAAATGGAGTGGAGAAAGGGAGCGATATTGACTCAAAGCAGCCAGGACGAAGTCTCCACAAAGAGCCTGGGACATGGCTGAGGAATCAATCTGGCTGATGAGCAAATCTGAAAATAATACTTTTGTTAGCAGGCATAGATAGAAATAAACTCGCACTGAAGTCAGGAGTTGGGTGGGGGGTGCGCACAGAGATTGCATTTTCATGCCCTTGGAATTGCAGCTCTCTGGGTCTCCTCGCCAGGCTGGTAGCCACCACTTGGACAGGTCGCTCATGAAGCGGGTATTAGTAGGACCAAGCTACATTACATGGAGGAGGAAGAGGAACAAAATCACTACTAGAGAAATTAAGGAAATGTGATTTAAGGGGATAAAACTTCCTCCCCCTGTCACAAAAGTGGATGCCTTTTCCCTGGTCTATTCACTCCTTGGACCATCTTGTCCTCTTCTGTAGGCCAAAGGATCGTTCCGGTTTTGATTAACGTCTCATTCTTCCCTCAGTCACTACTGAACTAATGCTCACTATGTGCTCCAAGGATTTCACCAGGGTTGTAGCCCTACAGTTCTGGCAAGCAATAGTTTTAAGGCCTTCAGCATGTATGGTCAGTAAAGAGCCCATCGTGATGTTTGCAGAAGTAACACTAATGAAACAATAATACTTTGATTTCTATATCAGCCTGCACCTGAACACTGAATTAATCCTCACAACTCGCCTGCAGATTAGTTCAGCATTTGCATTCCCAGTCTAGGAAATGGGAAACCAAACACTAAGTTCAAGTGACTTGCTCAAAGGTCATACAGACAGACTATGGCAGGATTAAGCGTACCATTTAAATCCCCCAAATCCTATGCCTATACTTAACCCTCAAGGCCACCCCTTTCATCAGGACCATGTCCTACCCAACTTCCAACTGCAGTAATTAATGTTACACTACATAAAACTGGTTTTCAGAAAACCGTAAACTCGTAGTTTCTACCATCCTTAAAAACATATTTTAGAGTGTTGCTAATAGTATGGCTGCTGTGATCTACTAGAGGCCCCTGTTTTTCAATAATGACTGATCCCTTCTGGGGATCAGACTTAGGAATTGGGAAGCTAGGGTTCTACAGTTTGAAACTCTCTAGTCTGGCACCCTCAAGACCGGACCGGTGCCAAACCAGAGAATTTGTTGAACTATGGGAGGTCAATATTGTCTAGCACCATTACCAACACTTCCACTGCTTCCTGGGCTGTTAGTAGATATTTAGGGGTAAATTAGAGCTAAATAACAGAACAGAACACTGAGCGCCAAGACCGGTGGCTGTAAACAAACGTTATGGAAGTGCAAAATTACGGGTACACCTCATGTTTTACTTTGTACAACTGACGTTCTAAACATGAATTTGCAAAGCACACAGGGAGCTTTCCAGATGAAAGGCACCATGTGAATCTATATTTTACATTTATGGTTTGCATTACTAAAGTTATTTGTAGTAATGCCACAACAAAATGCACCATGCATCCAGGTGTGATTGCAATGTACGTGCCATGCATCCAGGTGGGCATTCAATATTATGGACAAGGCTTTTAAAGACAACAATTTGTAATGGTTTTTCGATGCCTTTGTGTCTTAATACACATCCTTTTCCTATACAGAGAGAGAGAACCACAATGCAACAGAGAAGGTGCAGATGTTTGGCCATGGAAAAACATGGTACAATTTACACCAGTTGAGGGATTATCAATCTACCAGGAAGGCCTTTTGGGAATTCTGGAGAATTTTGCTGTAACAGAAAGCAGGAGTACTGTTTCAGTTGCAGTTAGGAAGACTGAGAATATGAGGGAGATTAGCTCTACATATGTTTAGTCTTTAAAGGTTCAGTAACTTCAGCCGTTTTTCTTAGGCTGGGTTTTCAGTTTCATGCTGTTAATCTTAACGTATTATTTCGAGATCTATGTCATCCCTTCCCCTCATCCAAAACAAAAAATCATAAATATAATGAGATGGTCCAGCATGGTCAGGCTTCTTATTCTGAAAGATGACACCAGACATAACTTGTAAAGTCTCCCTGTTCCCGAGCAAGTTGTAAATTTACTCTCCTATCAACATTTCACTGGGAAAGAATTCTGTTTAACAAGCTTCCAGGAGAGGGGTCAAGTTCTAAGGACTGAACAGTTTAATAGATTAGTTAGGGATTCCTCTGCTTCTAAGAGAAGATACTGATTCATTTTTAAATGCTCTCTCACCCATAGTCACTAGTTTCCAGATAATCAACTATCAAAAAATTAAAGAGAGTTATATAAAGTGCAGATGCTCCCTGGAAAAAACTTTCCTACCAGAGAGTAGCTTCAGCACAGCGGGTTGGAAGGTGAAATCTAACACACCATTGACTACTACTGAATGTATGATGCCCCCTAGGAAAATATCCCTGTGGACAGGATCAGCTGGTGAGCACTTTTCAGCTGAGTGCCTGGGGTTCTAAGTTCCGCTGGCTGCTTTGAAAATCCCAGCTGTGGCATGAAATTCCCCTGGCTTCTCCTGCAAAAAAGTCACAGGTGTTAGGCACGTCCCTCTCTTAACAGAAGCGATATGTTGGTATCAAATGAAACTGAAAAAAGCCTTGTTTCCTGGTGCCATTGTGAGGTCACTTATCGGATGGCTTTTTCTTCATCACAATGTATCTTTATTATAGGTGGTCAAAATGTTTTTGAATGTATTTGTTTGTCGATGGAAAAAAAGGGGACCGAGTTCCAACGTTCCCTCTAATTTTTTCCATCCATGTGCAGAATAAATTGTGTTATATGCATAGGGTTGCAAGATGGTTTCAACAAAAATACCAGACACACTTGACATTACATCACAATCTACATTATATCTTATTTAGAAAATACCGGACATTTATATTTTCTGAATTTGTTTCCCAAACAGAAAGCTGAAATAGTGGACTGTCCGGTTCAAAACCGGACACCTGGCAACCCTATATGTGCACCAAGGCATGTGCTGTGTGCGTCACCAGTAGTAACACAAGGTGCTGGCTGGGAGCAGCTGTGGGTGCACTGCTAATCAGCCATGAAGCGTTTAAATCTCTTTGTGGCCACCCAAGCACACAACTTACAGGGAACACTGCCGACTTCTCGTCTAGCTCTGTTAGTTGCACATATTTAAGTTTCATTTGTAGACACAACTACTGTTGTAAGTCTGAGCTTGTAACACAAAATATTAAAAATAAATAAGGGTCCCCACCAAGTATTACAAATCACCATCAGATGATAAGATTACATCATCTGCGTTTGCCCCAAATGCAGAAGAAAATATGCAACAGCTAGGCCTTTTCTGCATTATTGTTATTTTTACAGTGTCCATCTAGTAATGAATCAGTGTGCTGTCATGTAGGATTTCTAAGTACGGGAGTGGACACAGGACTCTGGCATCTTTACACTAATTAAAAACATTGGCATTGCTGAGAATCGCTAAAGCTGTCTTTTTCCCTTGAGTAAGGTTCATACTCCCTGTGTAGGATGCCGATCTGTCTCCCTCAGTCCACGTAGGCCAAAGCCAGGCTCCAAGTCTGTCCAGGCCCTTCCTGGGTCTATTTTTCAAATATAAAACTCAAAACAGCAAAACCAAACTAAAACTCTTTCCCTGAACAAAGCAGGCAGCAGACGCCCAGCAGCCTTTCCCCTTCCCACTCTCCCTACCCTATAGGGCCGGCAACAATCTCCTTTTCCGCAGAGCCACTGGCCCTTTTTAATCACTTCATCAATCTGAGCTGATCAACAACAGATGAGGCTGAGCCCATCTCTCCTGAAAGGGCCAGCCACCCTGTGACACAAGTCACCACCCCTCTGTTAAGTCAAAAGATGACTTGGCTTCTGATTGTTCATGTACACATTCATGGGCGGCCGGCATACTAGGCAGGGGAAGGCACTGCCTTCCCAAACCTCCAGCCTGGCCCTACCCATGATCTGCCCCCAGAACGCCTACTCTAGGTGTTCTGGGGGGTGGAGTTTTGCTGCCCCTGAGTGCCTGCCCTCCTCATGCTCCAGGGCTGGGGATGCTGGGGCCATGCTTCGCCCTCCCTCCCTGTGATGGGGGGCAGGACCTAGGCAGAAGGGGTGGGACTGAGGGCAGGATTGGGAGCTTGCCTCCCCAAACCCTACCTTCACCCACCGCCCATGTGCACTCCTATCCAATAGTGTCTGCAGACATAAGACAAGGAGCACTAGAAAGAACAGAGCCCATGAAAATTCAGGCCAGTCTATCACACAAACCTTATATCCGTACATATGACCTCACAATAGTGCTTGTTTGGCTGCTGCCTCCAGCTTTCAGGAGACTGAAGAGATGCAGCTGAAAAAGGGGGGAAAGAAAAGCAACTCCCCCAAAAGAACAAATAAGAAAACAAAATACTGAAAAAAAATGCACAAAGCAAATTACAAAGAGCATATTGCATTTGTTGTTCTTTCCAAGGGTTCATTGACTTCAGCGTTTCCTGTATGTAGACTGAGAAATAACATAACTTTTGTAATTTAGATTAATCACTCTGTCTCAGCCTCTGTTCTCAGCTTGTCTACTCAAACTGCTTTGCAGTGTATATCACGAGTACACTCTGTGTGAGTAGCAGGCACTGAGAAAGAAGGACAAGAATGTGTGTTTTGGGCTGAGTCACCAAGATATTTAAATAACTAAGCACAAACACAAGTAATTCTATTTTAGCCATAAAAATTACAGAGTATGGGAATATACCAAGAATGAAAATTGGTACCTAAGACTTCCATAAGACTTTAAAGGAAGCCACAAGACCAAAGATATATTTTTTAAAAAGTCCTTAGCTCTTTTTAATAACTTGACTGCTAACCACAAAGGAATGCTAAATTCAAGCAACTTGCATAGTAGACATTTTATACTGAGATGGTATATATACACAGCTGTCAGAAAGTTATTACAATTAAATTAGGATTGAATAAGTATCTAAACTGGTTAACACACTACAAAGGCAATTTCCCTTCTCTTGATAGTCACAGCTCCCCATCAACTGCTGTGAATGAGCTACACAAATCCCTGCTTCTGTAATTTCCACTCCAACACATCTGATGAAGTGGGTTTTGCCCATGAACACTTATGCCCTAATAAATCTGTCTCTAAGGTGCAACAGAACGGTTCGCCTTGCCCAAAACTCCACAAAATGGTTTGCTATAATTTCCTTTGTTGGCATTTCTAACTGATTATATCTTTACACCTTCCATTTATAGTGTCTGCGTCATCTCTATATCGGCATCTTCCTTTTGCTAAGCCCATCTATTTTTAAATGAGCAATAATGATACCATGTTGCATTTTACAATGAGACAGGCCAAAGCAAAACACCTCAACAATTCAGGCAAGAGAGTTTAGATTCAAATCCTTCAGTTTGAGCTCTTCTGTACAATACTGGTTATAAGTCACATCAAAATCCAGAAGAGGCCAAGAACAGTTATTGTTATACCATTTTGTGCCAAGATGTTGGAAAACATCTGATCTCATAAGAAATCAATCCTTATAGGCTTAAATCTTGAGGAGACATCAGTCAAAATCAAACATTTTATCTCAATTCAGACTTGGGCCTGAGCCCTGATTTAAGGGCTTGTCTACATGGAGAAAAAACTCACTATAGAGCTACGACTTCTAAAGCACAAAAACATGTATTCACACAGCACTGTGTTAAGGCCAACGAACGATGAATCTTTAGTGTGCCCTAGTAGGCTCTATATGGACCAATTAATGTGCAGCATGTTAGTGTGCTTGGGGAAAAAAATCACAATGCTACAGTCCACATTTCCCCACCATGTAGAAAAGTTCTAAATTAGATCAGGGAAAGAGGGTGTGTGGGGGGGGAGGGGCGGCGCGAAACAATAAAATGATTGACAGTTACATAAGAAGGTCCATGTTGGGTCAAACCAAAGGTCCACCTATCCCAGCATTCTTGACAGTGGCCACTGCCAGGTACACCAGAGGGAATGACCAGTTACACAGCAGCCTCCTTCCAAAAAGAACAACAAACTTCACAACCAGTTTTACTACTTTGGCCCATGTCAATGGCAACTGCCATTGAGCAGTGCACAGAAACACGGCTTAACAGTTCAGAAGTGAAGAGTGAAGAATTACTTTGGTAAATCAACCCCTAGGGAAGGTTTGGCTGGGCCAATATCTTATCTTATTGAGAGATGTGGCTGGGAAGGCACAGCTAGCAAGCCTATTTTTCCCCATTGCTACTTAGGTGTCAATGACCCAGGCAATATTAGAATTTCAAGCCATCTCCACCTCACACCTTTTCTCCTCGATTACTAGCATCCACAGACCTTGGCATTCAGTTATAACACACTTAGGGTACATCTACACAGCAGGGCTTAACTCGAAATAAGCTACACAAATTGAGCTACATCAATTGTGTAGCTTATTTCGAAATAGCTTATTTCAAAATTGTGAGCGTCTACACAGCACTTATTTCAAAATAGAGCACTCTTCCTCCGACTTCCCTTACTCCTTGTACAATGAGGGTTACAGGAGTCAGAGTAAGAACTCCTCCAGCTTGACAGTATCTTGACATTATTTCGAAATAACTGCCTGCTGTGTAGACGTGGACTAAGTTGTCTCGAAACAATGTTGCTGTGTAGACGGATCCATAATGATCAGGGCCAGGCTGAGGCACAGATGTTATAGACTCACGTGAGGCATTACAGTTATTACAGCTCTCCTTTGACTAAAACAAGAGGCATGAAAAAGTGAGCCTAGCGTAACCAATGCAGTGTCGTGGGCCTGAGCCCACTGGGAGCTTGAAATAACACCTTTGAGACGTGTGAACTTTCCAGTGCATCTCGAGGTATAGGAGAATGCTCCTGCTGCTACCCCTGACTTTCAGGTGTGGGAGAGGAAATAGAAAGGAATCTCCTGTTGCCACTACTGAGAGAAGGTTGCCCTTTTTACCATGCCTTAGGGGACATCTGTGTATATCTCTGAGGAGACCTCTTCACCATCACTGCTAGCGGAGTGCAGAGGTAGGGCTCTGTGTGGTAGAGTTACAGGGACCCCAGACTGCCTTAATTGAGCCCTGCTTTAAAAAAAAAAAATTGATGAAGCTGTATCTAACAGGAGTGAATGGTTGGTGCATGGTGCAGACATTCTTAAGCCAACAACTTGCAATAGTCCATAGACCCATCTGCATTCACTTTAATGCCGACCCTCGTCCAAGACCGCTTACATATTGTGGGATTTTAACCTCAGTGGCTTTCTGTTTCCCCACATTATTCAGCCACTTCATGATGATGACGAAACAGTCTTTGATCTGATATGCTTAGTGATGCCATCGTCCAAGGTTGCAGAATACCCACAGCCACTAGTGGTTAAGACAACTGTCAGACAATACAGGCACGCTCCAGCCGAAGCCCCCACCACCACCACCACTTCTCCTCATGATGTTTACAGAGGAAGAGACAAATTCATATAAAACATTGGCGCCCACATACAAACACACAATGAAATTAACCAAGCAAAGAATTTTGCAACAGCTTTTTACTGACGTCTGCTTGAAGAAGCCTTGTTAGTCTTATTACCATTGTTAAATGCAAAGCAGAACTTCCAGCCTCGAGGAAGAGGATGGAAAGAATGTTTATCTAGTTATCATGTTTCCAACTGAAATATAGTATTGGGCCATAAATAGAAGCAATGCTTTAATCCCCTCTTCTTTTTCTCCTCAATGGAAAAATTTTTTTAAAGCAGATGTTCGTATCTTGGACTCTGGCTTCTAGACCTTGTTAAGCCTCCAGTGTTTGATGCATTTTGTTTTGTAGCCTTTCCCAGTCCCCAAAAACCAAGTTAATCAGAGTTACTGTTCCAGCTTATAGTGCAGCAAGAAGCCAAATGTAGCGTGTTGGGAATACAGGCAAAGAGGTATGTTCCAGAGATCACAGAAATATGAACATTAAAGATGAAATAGACCTTTGCTGTATCCTTCTGCCGGCACCATATTTTCATCACATGTTTTATCCATTTGAATTTTAATCCTTTTTTTAATTTGAAGATCCTAATATGGCAGTGACCAATAGAGGTCTACTAGGTTGACGTTTAGTGCTCCTTTACTAGCAGTAAGCAAAAATGTGGCCACCTCTTCAGTGATGCTACATTTTCAGGCACTCAGCATCTACAGGTGGCACCAGGTTTTTAATGTTCTGAATGCTTCTACAAATCTGACCACAGGGATGCCTGAACGGGAGCTGAGCCCTTTCGAAAATTTAGCCCTAACTGAAAGTGAGGAACCCTGGTGGAAATACTGAGCCTATCATACATCGCTGCATCTTTCTTGCAAGGATCTCAAGGTGCTTTGGAAACAGTAACAAATTACCATTTGCCTCAAAAGTCTCCTGGGAGATGAGGAAGTATTATCCTCATTTTGTTATTAGGTACCCTGAAATAAAGAGAAGCTCAGTGACTTGTCAATGGAGATCTCTAATTATTTAGCTCTATAACATTTTAGGAATACAAGTGGGATGAAGGACACTGTACCAAGATGACGTCTTGGCCTTACAGTTCATTCGATATCTCAGCAGAAGGAAAATCTGATTCGTAATTTCCAGTCTGAGTTTGGCTTTGGGGTTGCCTTATTTTGAATACTATTGTAGCTAATGACTGATCGACCTTGGCATGTCCAGGCCAGAGATTAAAAACCGTCTTTTGTATCTAAGCACTTTTTGTTTGGGGCATTTTTTATACATTATTTTGAAGGTTAAAAACGCTCCAGCCATTCACCATGGCATAACCTGGTAAACAAAGGGGATATTAAAGAGGGTGGCCTTGTGACTGAGACACTGGATTGTGACTCTGGAGATGTGGCATTAATCTCAGGCTCTGCCGCCAACTTCCTAAGTGACCACAGGCAAGTCACTCCATCGCTTGTGATCCGCACCAAGTGCTTGTCTTAAAATGCTGCCATGACGACCAGCAGCTGCATCACTATAGCGCTTCTGTGAAGCTGTTACCTACTCCAACGGGAGGGGTTCTCCCATCTGCATAAATAACCAACCTTCCCAAGAGGCCATCACTAGGCTGACAGAAACATTCTCCTTGGGGTTAGGTTGATTTAATGGATTTGCTCGGAAGTGTGGGTTTTTCACACCTCTGAGAAGTGCCATTACACCCACCTAATTTTCTAGTGTAGACCAGCTATAAGATACTCCACTCAGCTTCACACTGGAAGTTCTTACTCCCAAAAATGGGACATTTAAACACTTTGGTCTTCACCTCCTGAAAAAAATAACCAAATGCCAAGTGGAAGGTATTTCTCAATGCAAGACAGCTGGGCTACGTAAGGGAAGGAACAGTAAACCCCATCATGTGTCTTGTGCAATAGGGAAGCATTAGCTCCATTCTGAAGAGGAGGAACTCAGAGGCATAAAGAGATGAAGTGATTAGACTGTGATGACTTAGGAAGTTGGTGGCAGAGCCTGGGATTAACACCACATCTCCAGAATCACAATCCAGTGTCGCAGACACAAGACCATCCTTCTTGAATATCCCCTTCAGGATTTTGTATCCTTTAACTATACATTTATGGAAAATTTTCAGTCACCAAAGTTCAAGACATTCAACTATAAAAATGCCTCACCATGTATATTTCTCTGAGATGTACCCAGAACTATCATATAATAAAACATATAATGCCTTGTTTCAGTGGAACAAAATGATTCCTTCTTCATTTGTAAACAGAGTATTATTTTTGCTGCTAATTTATTTTAATACCAAAAGTTGAACAGTTTTGAAAGCTTTGAGGGATAGAGAAGGTTGCAAATACATATTGTATTGATTTCAGAACATAACCCAATGCTGTCAATGCATAGTGCAACACGATCAAAACATCTGTGAGGAAGAGATGGGCCCAGCGGGGTGTAATTCTGGCTTGCATAACCCCTGTTGCACTCCTGGAGATTTGCAAATATCAGGGCTACACATGCAGAAAAGCAGGAAGGTGCACAATTCCCCAATGTGCATGCACAAATGCCCATTTGCCTAGGAATATACAGGGTTTTTCCCAGGCGATAGATTCCCGTTCTTTCATGTGAACCCGCTGGGGTGGTAATATTTCCAGTTTCACAGGAAGGGACCAAGCAACAATGTACTCTCCAGTCTCTCTGTATACATCGGTTGTCTTTTGCCTTATCCTTAGCTTGTGAACTCCCTAGGGCAGGGCAATCCTTTTGCTCTGTTTGCCCCTAGTGCAGTGGGATCCCTGGTGCTTGTAGGTAATAGAACTAACAGCACAAAGCAGAAGGGACACCCACATCACTGCAAAAACAAAACCTGCCTCCAAAAGGCTGTCTCCGATACCTCCAGTACTTCGCAAGAACACTTGCCCTGCCCAGGTGACCCAACACACTGGCCGAGTGGAGAGGGGCATTCGAACAGCCGTACTGCAGCAGGGACAGCTGCGCCATAGCAGTGGGGCTGATCACAGGTGATCACAGGGCAAGAGTGTCAGTGACTCACAGAGGTGAATCCTGACACCGTGATCAGAGAAGAAATGATGCATTTCTGTGGGCACAGAGAGGCGGGAGGACTCGCAACGGAACAGAGTGACACAAGCGGTCAGAATGAAATTCAGACAGTCAGAACATCTACAGCCTGGAAAGACAGACCAGGGCTCAGTCCTGAAACGAGCTGCAGTGATGAAAGAGCTGCTAAGAACGGAACACCCTTAATTCATTTACTGTGGCATTTAAACAAGAACTATCTGACCATGGCCATTGAGCTACTAAATATATTGACATCATGGGAATGCCTATCACCTCCCTTTGGAGCTCAAGGCTTATGCATTTGTAACCCACACACCTGCTGGGGGTGGTTCACTGTCCCAGCTAGTGGCACTGAGACCACTTACAGAGAGAATAATGAGTCTGTCTACAGCCTTATCTGCGAGCCAGCTGGCTTTTAGCTCATGTGGTAGAGGCTCATGCACTAAGCGCCAGAGGTCCCAGATTCGGTTATGCTTGTTACGCGTTAAGTGATATCCCATCCTTAAGCTCCTTCACTTCAGTTTAAACCGATTTTTATCAAAAATTTCCCAGGTTTTACAAAAAAAATATTATTCATCTTCCCCCAATTTTCTCCCTGCTTTTGCATCATTCAAATATATGAAAAACTTGTTGTATTAGGAGAATACACTACATTGTATAAGCTATATGTATGACCATAGTGTATCTCAGGGCTATTCAACTTTGGAAGCCCCGGGGACCACAATGATGCTCACAACACATGCCGAGGGCCGCAACTGAAGTGTGGTTGCATATGCATGCAAATATATATGGAAATAGCTTCTTTCACACTGACAGGCATGAATACAAAAGTACTTCCCACAATGCACCAGCGCTCCCAGCACCTCCTCTCTGAGGGCAAGAAACGCCGACAGCCTGCACCCATCTGTTCCGGCCAGCACCTCCTCTCTGAGGGCAAGAAACGCCGACAGCCTGCACCCATCTGTTCCGGCCAGCCCATCCGCTTGCATCTTTCAGTGTTCACCCTGCCTGGGAGATGCCTCGCTGCTGTGAATCATGTTCCCAGTGGAGGCCATGTTCAAAGGATTCCACATGCGGGCCGCGTGTTGAGTAGCCCCTATCTAGTCTGCGTGTATATGCAAAGCTGCCTCTTGAAGGAAGGCTATGAAATAATCTAGAAGATACACAAACTGGCGCACACTCAAGCTAAAAAGTGTGTGCGTATCTGCATATGTTGAAAAATGTCACCTGCCACATACATATTAAATCGTTATCTGAAAGGATCCAACACATTAAAATGGGAAGAAAATCTTCATCCAAATGCATGCCTTCCACCAAAAAACCTCTGATATTTGTCTAGAAAGATGAATAGTGTTTGCACCAATTTTTGTCTGTCTTAGTTGTGTTAATAAACGCCAATAAATTCTCAGGAAAAATTAAATAAAAACTGAAAACAAAGGGTCTTATCCATCCTATACCCAGCCTATTAGAAGGGAAATCATCATTCACATATGCAAACTTCCTTCACCAAGAGATTACTGTAATTTAGGGTAAAATTAATTTGATCAACTCTTTCTTTCCAGAAAAGAGCCATGTGATATGGATTCATATAAGATTCCGTCACATTTATTCACTAGTGCAATCAATGGGACTGTGCCAGGTTAGATCACAAATATCCCTTTGGGTTTGTCACTGAGTGTGCTGATCATACAACTGAGCCACCTATCTACTCTCTGAAGGACCCTACCACCCTGTCCTGCTGGGCCAGAGGCTCTGGTCTCCCTCAGCAAAGGCACAGAGTTGGGGTAACAGCCCCAAGCTGAAACAGCTCAGCTCTGGAAGGGCTCAGTTATAGGGACTTGACAGCATCCCATAAACGCAGTCCTCAAAAGAGACCAACCCCCAAGTAAATCCATCTCACTCTGTATAAAAGTTTTACATAGAGGAAGTTCACAGAGTTTGCTCTCTTTATAAATGAAAAAGAGATCAGCACACCTGTGGCTCCCCTCCTCCAGGTAACAATTATTTACACTGGGCTTGATAATAAACAAAAGGGTTTTATGATGTAGAAAAACCAGGATTTAAGTGATTGCATGTGAAAACAGACAGATCAAAGGAAGTTACTATGGCAAAATAAGCAAAACATGCCAAGTAAGCCTAATACGCTGGGCGTGCACCTACACGGCAGCGTTATTGTGGAATAACGGCCGTTATTCCGAAAGAACAATGTGCGCATCTACACAGCAATTCCGTTATTTCAAAATAAATTCAAAACAACAGACGGCTTATTCCGACTTCTGTGAACTTCGTTCCACCAGGAATAACGCCTATTCCAAAATAGCTATTTGGAACAGCAGTGGTGTGGATGCTCCCCTGCTGCTATTTCAAAAGAGCTCCTCCCCTGTGCCATTCAAAATAACAACTCCCCAGTGCCTCCTGAGGCTCTAAATCAAGGTAGCGCATCCATATTAGGGAAGCCTGTCTCGGACTAATTTTGAGGCTTCCCTGTGGTATAGATGTGCTATTTCGAAATGAGCTATTTTGGAGTATTTATTCTGGAATAGCTTATTTTGAAATAAGGTGTGCAGTATAGACGTACCCTAAGAGAATTGGTTACAAAGCAAGATTTCTCACCCTAGATCTTATCTACCTTCAATTCAGAGCTGATCTTTTTTCTGTCCTGGGTCTAGCAGCTTCTTGTGTATCCTCTTAGGGTGGGGAGACAGTTTTCAAAAGCCAGCTAAAGACAAGGGTTGATTGCTTTCCATTCCTTAAATAAAATCTCCCCAGGTCAGGAACCCTTTGTTTAATCCTCTCATCCCCATGGAAAAATACCAAATTCAAGAAGGATTCCAGCACCAAATGGCATGGTCACATGTCTTTGTAGGACCAACCACAGTTTGGGCTTTCAGGAAAAACGAAGCCATTTCGGGTATGTCTACACTACAGTGTTATTTCGAAATAGCTTATTTCAAAATAACACGTCTACACACAAAATGCGTTTTGAAATAGCATTTTGCTATTTCGAAATACCTCATCCACACTGAGTGGACGCTGAATCGCATTTAAGGCTGGCCGGAACCAGTTTTGGCAGGGCACCAAGTCAGGACTTACTGTGTGGGGCTGCTGCCTGAGGCTATCTAAGGTCTGTGCTTAAAGGGACCCCCCCCAGGCAGCCAATTCTCAGGTTTCCCTGCTTGCTTGTCTACCTTGATGAGGGACAGCAAAGCATTTTGTCTCTGCGTGCTCTGATTGCCCTCACTCAGGATACCACAGCACTCTGCAACATGGAGCCAGAGCCGCCCCGGGCACTCTGGTGCTTCTCGTGGATGCGTTGCTGCGAGCCTGGCTGCACTTTCTGCAGGCTTCCATCCGGGAGGTCCATCAGGGGGCTGTCAGTATCCAGGAGGCCCTGCGGGAGAGCTTCCACCCTGAGGAGCGCTAAGAGCCTCCCTGGTCTGCCCCACTGGGGGCTTGTGCCTCATTCCTCCCTCACGTCCTTCCACTTACTCCTCCCTAACCCCCTTTCCTGATGTCAAATAAAATACATGTATTTTCATGAACACTAACTCTCTTTATTTAAGAAAACGGGGGCGGGAGGGGGGGGGAAAGAAACTCTGGTGAGACTGGGGAAAGGAGGCAGGAGAGGGGAGAAGAGAGGATGAGAGAGGGGAGGGGGAAACCTGGGAGTGGGGAGCTGGAAGGGGGAAGCAAGGGGAAGAAAGGGGAGGGGAAGCTCAGGACTCAGGGTTGGGGGTCTCACCGGACCAACTTGATTTTCATGCAAACCTGCTCCTGGGTTCACATGTGGCCTTTGGTGGCCAGGCTGGCAACTATCCTGCCATAGACGGCCGCGTTCCTCCGTCTAGTGCAGAGATGATGGACATTGGGGGCATCCCCCCCTAAACCTGAATAAGGTTCATGATCTCCACCCTGGAACAGGAAGGCGCCCGCCTTCTCCGAGCCCTGGCAGGCTCCTGGGAGCTGGCAGACTGCTCCTGGGGAGCAGCGGCGGGCTGGCTGCCAGTGGCTTGCTGGCTCATGTTTTGGGGTCACTGGGTCAGGGGCAGTGACTACTGGCTCTGGGTGGGCAGGCTTGGAGCTGGCACAGGCACTGTCGCCAGAGTCAATCCCTTTAAGGGCTCCGGGGAGGGGGGAGGGAGAGGAGTGTTCTTGGTTGAGGTTGGAGTGGCCACCAGGGCACCCTGGGAAGGCTGGAGGCCCCCTATTTCAATATAAGTGTCTACACAGCACTTATTTTGAAATAGCTATTTCGAATTTGGTGTTCTTCCTTGTGGAATGAGGTTTACCAAATTCAAAATAAGCGCTCCACTATTTCAAATTAATTTCTAAATAGCGTTTTGGCTGTGTGTACGCTAGGAAAGTTATTTCAAAATAACGGCTGTTATTTTGAAATAACGGCTGTTATTTTGAAATAACTTTGCTGTGTAGACATACCCTTACAGATTGTTGCCTTAGCACCAGGCCATGAAGTCCATTAATCACCTAGAAATTCTAGAATAAAAAGCAGGTTTACATTTTATATTTCTAACTTCACATACAAGAGCGATACATGCACACAAATAGAATATACACATTCAGGGGATCTGGAATGATAGGTTACTTGACCTGTTTTGCATAAAGCATATTCAAGTTATGCATATTTATATTCAAAAACATATTTCCATTAGCAAAGAACCGTCACATCATGAGATGTCAGATGGATGAGGCACTTTATATCAGCCAGAGACTCAGACAGGGTGTGAAGAACTCCTCTTGTTCTGTACACTACAGAACACTTACAAGATATAAAGAGCAACCTTACAGCTGCTTCCAATGTCTGTGGCAGCAGGCTGTCATTTACTCACTTAGTCCCCATTCATCTGTCCAGGAACCCAGGGCAGGCAGTGTGGGAGTTGGAAAGGAGGCTGGATGCCATACTACATCCTGCACATGTGGACATTATACACAGCTGGAATGGTAATTCAAATGCTTCCTATACAATATTATGATGGGAAGCTAATTGTTTTTCCTTCCAAACCAGCTGAAGGCCTAGGCCTCATCTGAAACATGCTGGGTCAACCCAGAATATGACAATGGGGCAATATACTGTCTAGGTTTCTACAGGGGATTTCCTTGTACTTGGAAGGGGAACTAGCAGCATGCAGTTCTGCTGTCCAATTTGTGCAAAGTCTATTCATTTCAGACATCTGGATTCTGGGTTACACAACTGAATATACCTCTGGAGAGACAGACACTCAAACAAGGAGGAGAGACTGGAATTAAAGAAGGACCTGACCCAAACCAGCAACAATGGGAAAATTCACTCTATGGGAAACATCCCAAAATCTTTCTACATGCTTGGTATATAAGTTACAACTAAAGACAAGTCCAAGCTCCACTATTTGGATCAAGATCTAAACTCTCATAAAGTTCCAGGTATTTAGTTCAGCAAGTTTGGTTCAGATCAATTTCACGTCATCGCCAACATGCCCAAGAAGCATGTCGTTTATATGAAATGTGCATCTGTGTCTCTGTCCTTCTGTGAGTCCATCTGTTCAAGAACTCCTCCTAAATGGTAAGAGCTAGGACCACCAAAAAATTTGATATGCAGCTTCCTCTTATCCTAACTTAAAGTAAGGTCAGGATTTGATTGTGCCAGGAAAATCAAGAAGTGCTGGGAATGGGACTGTTTTCCATAACATGGAAAGGGAGGGGGCACAGAGAGGAGGGATGTGATACTGAGATTGGCCACTAGAGGCAGTGAGTGCAGGGGAGAACTATACTGCAGAGTTACCACTGGCGGTAGCCACACCACCAAGAGACTGGTGCCTGCTACCACACTAGGTATATAGCCCCCCTGCTCCAAACCCTTCCCCTCCCAAGACCTTGGCCACAGAGCCAGGAGGGGAAGGTCTCAGCCAGCCAGGAGAAGAGAGACGGTCCTATTGGATGGGACCCCCTCACCCTGAGCCCCTCCTCACCCCCAACCCTCATTCTCGCGCCTCCCCACATCCCCAGCCTCCTGCCCTGAGCCCCTCCTCAACCCCTGTCCTGACTCCTGCATCTCCCATGCCTCCAGCCTCCTGTCCTGTCCCCCCACTTCCCTAAGGTCCTGCCCTGACTCCTGTACTCTTCACACCACCAGCCCCTGTCCTAAAGGACCTGAGCATTGCTGGGTAAGTCTTCTAGTATATATATACAAAGCACTTTCCTTTAAACATTTAGCACCTAAGTTATCCCCTTTTTGAACAAAAAGTCCCATATTTCATTTATAATTTAGTCCCCTAGTGCTCCTGAACAATAATATAGTATCTGATCCCTTCTGCACCAATACAATTCAACTCTGTTATACGGAGCCACAAGTTAAATGGGAGGGAGGGGGAAATCTCACTTTTAACTGAAAGCAGGGTCAGACTAGGAAAAATGGGTGGTCCTTTTCCAAGCACCCCCCACAGAATAAGCTCCACCAATGCGAGTCAAAAATGAGAAGCTGTTCACAGACATTCAAAAAAGGATTATGCATGAGCTCTGAGTTATACTCAACTCTTTGAGCTTGACTCCCCTCTGTGGGGCTTGAATATGCCCTGGGCCTCTGCTAGTGGTTGGATCCTTTTTGACCAGGGAGAATACAGGATGGCATCTGCTAAACTGTGGCACAGATGAGAGGTCACTCATAGTAAGTGTGAAGGTCTGCGGGCCTCCCTCTCCTGTATTGCCCAAAGAATTCAAAAATTAACACCGTTCACATTTAAATCATCATTGGGCAGCTGAAGAAGGCTATTAAAACCTTACTGAGCCATTTTTTCCCTCAGAGTACCTGGAATATCTCAGTAGTAGTTACCCATGGGGTTCACTCTCTGGAGGTTTCTTCACAGGCATAAAAGCTACAGATGGGTCTGTTGTGTTTTTTAACAAGCACCAAACTAAAGCCCTAGGCGTGGTCCCTAAAGCAGTCTGCTGCTGTGAGTTGTTGACAACTGAGATTTCACAAGTAGTTTGAGAAAGGTGCCAGCATGCCACACACCAGCTGAATGCATGTACCAAAGGGCAGCAGTAGCATCCCCACATTAAACTGGACTTTCACCAGACAGATGGATGGCCACTCAAGAACAAAGAGGGAATGTGCTACCAATCATTAGAGGGGAAGTGGGGACTGAAGGGAGATGATATAATAGAGTTTGCAGAAAGAAGAAAATTATAAAGATTTGTCTGACATTTGGTGGGGGCAAAGATTCAATAAGTTTGGGAAAGGATGCTCGACGTCACTGCAGATGCCCAGAGAAAATACAGGCAAAAATCCAGGAACAACTTGGAATTCCAAATGACTCAGCTAGTGGTTGGCATGATAGTTATACAAAGCGAGGCAGGGGGCGAACATGTCTAGAAGAGGAAGACCTTGGTCCTGTGGGTTGCTGAATAGTCAGCATGAACAAACACCATGGGTTGCTCCCAGATTTTTAAAACTGTACTATGCATGATTACATACTGAGACAGGTTCAGAACAGAAGGCTATAAAAAAGCTGCGGAGGGAAGATATATAAGCGTCAAACTGAGGAGATCTCTGTGCCCAGAGTAACAAGGAGGGGCTGGTTTAGAACCAGCAGAGGCAATCAGGGGCAGTGGAACACCTGGGGCTAATTAAACAGGCCTGCAGAGCCAGGCCAGCCTAGGCTAATTGGGACACCTGGGGCTAATTAAGCAGGCCTGCAGAGCCAGGCCAGCCTAGGCTAACTGGGCACCTGGGGGTAATTAAGAAAACCAGTTCAGACTGGCTATAAAAGAAGCTTTGCCTGAGGCTGGGGCACACTTGTAGCTGAAAGGACAGAGGAGGGCACCGCTGGGAGTAAGAGAAAAGTAGACAACTGAACACTAGGAGGATGAACTGGAGTGAAGGAAGGTGCTAGGGAAGGTGTGGGGAAGTAGCACAGGGGTCTTGGAGCTGTATTCTAGCAGGAGTCGGAGATTCACACAGGCAGCTACTATTACAGGGCCCAGGGCTGGAACCCGCTGTAGAGGGTGGACCCAGGAACCCCTCCCTTCCCCCCCGCTCCAACACCCACCTACCCACTTCCACTGGGGGAAAAGGACTGTGGAGTTTCCATATGCTGGCCAATGATTAAAAGAGCTCAACAGAGAGCAAACTAAAGCCCTAGTTGTGGTGCCTAAAACTGAGGGGTGCCGTGAGCCTCTGAAGCAAGCTAAATCCGCCAGGAAGTGCCGGACCCCCTGAGTTTTCAGAGGAGCTTTGTCACAATGCATCAACTGTTTCTAAGTACTGAAGGGCTTGTGACCTTATCAGTAGGTCTGAAGAGCTCTTGAGAATACTGTCTGTGCTGCAGAAAGGAGCACAGTGTTTTCCTTATGGAGAGCTAGGTGCAACGTATCCTGAGGAATTGGGACTGGGATTCTATAGTGAGTATAGGAAATCAGCAGCAGAGAAGTGGGTGATATTTATGGAACAGCAGGAGTGGCTGAAAATGAAACCTATCCAGGTTTAAAGTCAAAACAGGAAGAAAGAGCTCCACAAGGAGCCAAAACGCAGCTGTTTTTTTTAACAAAACATGTATATTATTACAGATATAATCTGATAGTGGGCCAGACCGGTAGATCTACAAAATAAGCTGGAGAATTTTTTAAAGACTAATACTAGGAGATGAAAGTTACTCAGCATTCTTTATATAACTGATCTTAAGCACAGTGGTCATCGAATGCTTTTGCAGCAAGCGTGACAGAAGGGGAAGCAAGGAAAGATGTCCAATAAAAGAGATAGAGTTGTCACAGCAAGGAGCATAGTATGTGGAAACATTGGAGACAGAACTGAAAACAAGCAAATGGAAGATGGGTGTACTCGTTGATTTTACATCTGCTGATACACAAACGGGAGCATTGCCTCAGGGAGCAATCAGATTTGGCTAAAGAGAACTCCTAAGAGAATAAGAGAAAGCATTGAGAGAACACTGAATGTTAAGGCAGGCAGATGCAAGGGAATTTATGCAAAGAGCCCAGTTGTGCAGTGTGCGAAATGGCCTCAACATCCACTGATATCAGTGCAAGATGGAGGTGTGCAAGGCTTGGCAGCACTGATCAGAATTGAGCCCTGTATTGAAGGGAGTGGGCTGATAAAGCCTCATTTCACAGATCTGCATTGAAGTCGATTTAGGGCAACAAATCAAATTAGCATTAGGCTCAAAATCCTCATTTAAATCTTTAACTTAAAGCTTAAGAATTGTAAAATGGTCTTGGGCAGATCATCTATTTTGGGGTGAATTTCATCCTCTCTGAGTAAGTTGGCTACCAGAGGAGTCAAGTAAGAAGTCCCCCCCAATGCACAGCATTGCACACTTGGCTAGATATGTGACATGAGATTTTTCTTTCCTTTCAAGCATCAGATATGAGCGCTGGGCAGAAACAGGAGGGTTGGGGATGCCAGGCTACATTGCCATTGGTCTGATCAGATATGACAACCTTTATGTTGTCACCTTCCTCTAAAATTGCACTCAGTTCACTTGGGAACCCTTTCTGAACTCGCACAGCAGTGTGAATTATGGTATCACCGCTGCAGTCTCTAGACTTACACAAGTGTACCAACAGCATGAAATCAGGATCAGACCTTTACCCATCACTGAATTTTACTAAAACCCTAGAACACCGATAAGCTATTAACTATGGTGAGGCAATCGAGCTCAAGACATGTCTATGAATAGTGAGAGATAATATATTATGTCATTTAAGTATTCAGGTGAGGTTCAGCTAAAATTAAGAGGCATGGAGTTTATTGGTCCAAGTACCATTGACTAAATCACCTCCCCCTGTCCAAATTCAGGCTATAATTTACAAATAAAGATATGATGGACTCCATGCAAAAAAAACCTGCACAGCTGCTTCTGCTGTTAGTCAACCTGGAAGGGAATACAACCCAGATGAACTCCAAATCAATCAGTCTTTGACAAGCACTGCAGCTCTCCAGCAAATCCAAATAAAGCATCTTGATTTAGGGGGACATGCATGCAATTAAATGTGGAATCCACACTCATTTATTTCCCTTTGTAAACACTGTTTATTTCCTTAAAAGGTTACAAAAATGATGACATGCTGAAAACTCAACAACCCTAATCATTGGGTTAACAAGATCTAAATGACTCCATTTACTCCACACATTATTCCCAAAGGGACAGGAAAGTCAGCTACTCAGACACCAGTCATTCTGGCTTCCCCGCAAGGCAGCAATTGGCTAACATTTTTTAATCCAGAAAAACCACTGTCTGAAGAGGGCATTGAAAGAAATATCAGTGGCCTCCCAACGTTTACATTTCTGCCATGCAGAGCATGCCAGCCCTCTGGTTAGCAGCCAAAAAATAGACTTCTCCGTTCCAAGTCTAAAAGAAATTGAATAAAACAAAACATTAGCAAAGTGATTTTTCCTCATTTTAATGTGGTTTCTAGCATTAGGTTTATTGTTATGTGGTTTTCTGCATGGAGAGCATATGCCTGCAATATGTATAATGCCCTGAGCTTTAAAGATATATAGTGTGAGAAAGAGAGAAAGAAAGAAAGAAATCACTGATGTTCCCCATCTCTCCTGATCTCTGGATGGCAGCTATATTGACTCCTCAGGTGGAGTTACATGTAACTGACCAAATTCACCTAACTAGTGTATTCCATGGCATTATACCATTCTTAGCTCTGAACAGTGGAATCCCCGGAACTCTAATAGGCTGAATTTGTTTCTAAACTATAGCTTGTCAGAAAACGATTGGCAAAAACGGTTCTGCATCACAAAATACTGCCTTGTGAAAACTGAAACGTTGTGTGGGCAAGTGCTGGTTTCACTGGGAAAGATTTTTTAGTACCAAGATGGAAGTTTGGAGGATGGTCTGTGTGTGAAACAGAGAGACTCCCACAATAGCCCCACGGGGAGGGCACTCACCTGGGATAAGGGTGGCCTCACATCAGATTCCAGGCCCTTATGAATTCTGGTGCCCAACGCATCCCAAGCACCTGCATTCCCATCCCCTGCTGGAAACAGGGCAGCAATGCTGCAGGAGGAAGCAGTGTTCAGGGCTGTGGGGACAGAAACAGGCCAGGGAGGCTGATCGGGGAGTAGGTAAAAGTGGGAGTGGTGCATGTCCAAGGATGGCTCTGCACAGACTGTGTAATACAGTTGTTCACAGGGCTGCATGGTTCAGAGGATTTGGCAGGGCCATCCATAGGCACCCACAGAATACGCAGCTGAGTAGGGCATCACTAAATTTGGGACACCACTGTGCCTCAAATTAAGTAGCCCTGGGCTAGCCTAGCGCCAACTGAGGACAGTGCCAGCTCAGGCAGCCCCAGTCCCTCACGCCCTAGTCCTTCCTCTGCCTCTTGGTGCAGGTGGCCCAATTCCATGGCGCCTGCTCTACCTCCCAGCCCCAGCAGCCTAATCCACTGCTCCACCTTCTGAGGCCTAGTCCTTCAGTCCCTCCTTCTCCCAGCCCCAGTGGCTGAATCCCTTGGCCCCCTGCTCCACCACCCAGCCCAAATCACCTTACTGCTGTTTTGGTGTTAATAATGCCAAATCCCATCTCAGCAAGGGAATACATTCAGACTTGACATTACACACGGACTGTGATCTCACAGCAGATTAGGAAAGCCACCTGCCTATAAACTCTCAATAAAACTTATTAAATATTGTATTTTCCAATTATTTTTCCTGTTCACTCCTCCAATGGAAAGCTTAGCACCTCAGGGACCAGATCAGTATCATCCATCACAAAGTAATTTCAGAATTGAACAAAAGCTGGAAACAATATACTCAATTTAAACTGGGGTCAGTGGCCCAGAAAGAGTCATGGACGAGAACAGCAAAGAAAAGTAACTTTGGAGACATATGAGCTAGTGGCAAAGGGTCTGATCCTCTTGCCCCTGATGTCAATGGTAAAGTACAATGCTTGGTTGATTCCACTAGTGGAGGATCAAGCCCGGAAGAGGAAGGGAAACAATGGTAAAAAATAAACTGATTTTGCATGATACCTTGAAGGCAGCCAATAAGGAATTCTTAAAACATACGTGAGAGCAGAGGGAAGGGCAGTTGGACTGTCCACAGATGGGGCCTCTGGATCCAAGATAGCCCCTGCCTCTGATCTAATCCAAATGGAACATTAGAGCTAGGTATTGCACACTGCTTCCTTAGCATAGAGTAACCCCAGTTCCCATGGGACTCAATAGGAGCTGTGTGTGTGTGGCCCTCCCGGAATACATGGCCCAAGATGGGCACCCAAAATAAAAAAGTCACAGCACACAGAATGAGTGACTAATTCTAGACCTTTGGCAGTCATCAGTCTTAAACTTGGTTCAAAAGCTGAAATGAAACTTAAAAACAGCTCCTACCAGGTAACATGTGGCCCGGTACTCAGCTGCCTACAAGAGGGAAAACTATATGAAATGGACACCATCTCATATAGGCTACAGACATTCCGTATTTTGGAGCAATATTCAGCGTTCTCCAACATGAATGAACGTAACTAAGCACAGCGTGCTTTGCTTGATGTCACCATACAGTGTGCCCTAAATCCTGGAGTAAGCAGACAAGGAAGGAACTGCTGACTATACAGCTATGGAAGGGTACGTTCTATCACACACACAATCACATGCCCTTTTCCGATACCTCCCCCAGATCCTCCGGCGCCAAAGGCTAGAGTCATAAAAGGATACGTGCATTTCATTTTATAATTTCTGCTTCGGTGATTCATGAGGTGCTTTTGCAAATGGCAGGAAAACACCCCACGAATCAGTCAGAAAGCGGGAGAAAATGAATCACGTTAGTCCTTAGCAATCATATCCACAGAGTAGTCGGTGCCAAAATGGCTGCTCAAAATGTGCCAGGTGGGCTTTGTGCCCATCAAACCCAGCCCACTGACAAAGGCCCACTTTCCTGTGGCAAATAATTCCCAAATTAGAATTTTAAAATATTAATCGTTAGTTTTTCTTCTTTAAACACTACAAAATGGCACCTTAGCACTCAGCTCAGCCTCTATCCCTCCCCAACAGCAAACCCCAGAAACACTAGCCACCAAACTGGAGTGGAGCCACAGGCCAAAATCCTGGATCCAAAATGTAACCAAAAATAAGTAGCTACACATGGAAGCCATGGTCTTTAGAGATGCTTGAGCCCAGGTTCTTCAGCATGGAAGAAACAAGCCTTTATCGCTTAACTCAAAAGAGAACACTTCCTAGCAAGCTGTCTGAGTCACTGGAGCAAGGATTAGAAGGGGACATGATTGCACACACTTGGTCAGGGTAATAAACAAAAGGACTCCTGAATATATTCATTAGGCACATCATAGAACTGGCAGGGATCTAGAGGGGTCATCAAGTTCGGTACCCTACACGCATGGCAGGAACAAGCATCGTCTAGACTAGAGGTCTCAAACTCCTGCCCTGATTCTGGCTTCACCATGACCATAAGGCTATTCCTGTCTCCCACCACTTGGTTAGGCAGCAGCCCCCATTACAGGCCCTAGCACATACACAAGCGGAGTGAAGCAGGGGATGGCAGCAAACGGCATGGTACTTCCACCATCACGTATCAAAGGGGATTTATTTAGGTGGGGATCCACTGCACGGAGACAAAATGGGGGATGGGGGCAGGGCAGGGCAGGGGAGTAAAGCAGAGGTGAGATAGAAGGAGGTAGAGGTTGAGACAAATGTAGTCAACAAGCACAAGTGACTTGCCCAGAAAGGGCATTGTCTCAACGACCTGATTACCTGCATCCTGCTTCAAAGACCTTTTAACACCAGACTTGAAAGAGAATCTTCTGAACTGTCATTCATGCTTAAATTTGACACTTTACACCTAGGTCTTAACAAGGACGCTAGTTACCTTACCCATTACAAAGATAGCTTCCCCAATTATCACCTCTAATATCATTAGCTCACAGACATTTACCCCCCCCCATCCCCCTTCTGTTCTGAAATTTGATTTGTCCTTTTCATATGTGTTCATTTTTTTTTATTGTATCCTTTGGTATATATGGTCATGCCAATTTTCTTCCACAATTTGATCTGAGGAAGTGGGTCTGGCCCACGAAAGCTCATCACCTAATAAACCATCTTGTTAGTCTTTAAAGTGCTCCTGTTCTTTGTTTCAAGAAATACAAAGTATTTCCTTTCTCTGCCAGATCACAGTCTAGTGGCTGGGGTCAGTTCTCTCCTCTGCCCACCACACATAGGTGCTGACTCCCTGGTTGCTCCAAAGTAGGACTAGCATCAGGGGAAAAATAGCAGGCACTCCCCAACAGCCCAGTGAATCAGCTTCTCCCCCCAGCCACTGGTGGGCCCTGCCAATCCACTCCTCCCCCCTCCCTCCGAGTGCCACCCACCCATTGCAATCAGCCCTTCAGCGATGTTCAGGAGACATTGCAAAGGATGGGATGGGGAGGAACAGGGGCAGGAAGAGGTGGCAGAATGAGGGTAGGGCATGGCTGGGGCAGGACCTCAGGGGGAAGGGGTGGAGCAGAGGGGTCAGGTCCTGGGGCAGAGCAGACAGTCAAGCACCTCCCGGAGAAATCCCAGAATTGGAGCCTGTGTCACCACGCATGGAGAGTAGAATAAACTCACTGATTTTTGCCTTCCTAGACTTTACAATGGCAACCTGAAAGCGGAGCCTTTTCCTGATACCTCTGAGTGTTTGTTTTCTTCCTCCCTTCCTCCTGTCTGAGCAGAATACTGGTCCAAACACGTTCCTCGCTAACAGTATGCAGCAATGTAGAAGTCACTTACCTCCTCAGCTCCCTTTTAGAGGCAAAAGAACAAACTATCATTTTCAAATGAACTCAGTACATTGGGTATAAAATCTGCACCCCTTCCCCATTGAGAGCTGCAACATGAAGAGCTGCTGGAAGAAGTCATCTGAGCACATCACAAAGTTCATTGGTCCTACAAACCCCAGGGTCAATGCTACATATTCGTGAGCATCATGTACTATATACAGACATCTCTCTTTTATAGCGTACTCCTGCAACTCTGGTTTAGATACCTGAATGATAGCTGGGTTCTTCAAAATCTGGCCCTTCCCTGTGCTGCTATCCCTGAACACTTCAGAAAATCTGTTCCTTAATCTCTCTGCCTAAGGTCCCTGGATATAACATCCGGATGACAGTCCTCTCTCGCATCCAACAACTCTCTTACCAGTTTAAGCTTACTAGGGCAAAGGCTGTCCCTTATTATGTTTCCACAGTGCCTACCACAATCAGGCCCTGCTCTCTGTAGATACCATAATATGAATAATTAAATCTGAATGGGAAAGTGTAAGAATCTGAAATTTCAATACTTTTTGCCCCATCCTAAAAAGGGACCAAAAAAGCCAAAATCTTGGAAGTTCACACAAGCTGATAACGGGGCGGAGGGACAAAGTTACCAGACTGGGACACAATCTAGGCCCAGCCTTCGATAATGGTGTTGTAGGTTCATGTCTTGGCCACATTTCCTTTAACTGCAGCAGGTCTCAGTACAGAATTATTTGAATTCTCCCCACCCCACCCCTAACATTGGCACATTACATCACATGCTCATCACAAAAAAATATTTCTGCTTGTCTGGATGCTTTCTGGTAGCAACAATAGTTATAAAAACTAATCTCAACAGCAGACCACAGAACACACATGACTGTCTTAACACCACTCCCACAAATAAGAGGTCATTTGCTACACAAAGATCTTTTGTCAAGACAGACTGGCCATTTTTTGAAATTGTTTTTATTGGCTGTTTGGGATGAGGCACTGTCAAATACAAGTGGTTCTGCTTGCTCCCTAAAGTTCTTGTAACATTTTTCTGTCTCTAAGCTAGGACAAGGAACCTGGAGCAGAACTGGACAGGATACAAACTGCCTATTTCTCTACAGCACTACTAAAATTGTAATCTTTGTCTCTTTAGAGAGACATTACCATTTCAAATAATATTGCAAACAACTGGTTTAGATCACCCAAAACTATTCAAGTTGAAAGAACTTCTAAAATAATTCACTCTTCACCATTTATTATGCAGTTTGTTTTAGTTTTTGATTCTCTTTTAGGACAATTTAAAAGGAGCTGTTAATTTCAGCTGCCAGTCGCTAGCCAGTTTCACTGGCCAGTTGTTAATGTATTAGCACAATGCTTCAGAGTTGGCCTGCAAAAGATGCAAGGTTTTATATTACACCCCACACACAAACACTTACAAACGTTTTTTGTATTAAAAAAAAAAAAAAGATGCTTTTACCAAACACAAGATTCAGAGAAATGCTTCGTGATAGTTTATAAAAACACAAGAACTAAATATGTGGTGAAATTTGACCTGACAATGTTCCTCTAGGTCTCTATTTCTTTGTCAGGATTCCCCTCCCTCCCCCCCCCCCTTTTGGTTGGTTGGGTAACTTTTTTGGTTGGCTTTTTAAAATTAGCTCAGCTATAGACTTTTTTAATACAAACCTAATAAAGCAGAATCGAACATTCCATCAGTAAGATTACTCATATAAAATGTTCATATTTACAACACTGGCTAATAACTTCTGCAATCTGTTATAGCCATGAACTATGCATTGCTAGCAGTTCACAGACTGTGATCCATGGACCACTAGAGGTCTATAGAGCTGTTTTTACCAAAGTAATAATGCTAAGGGTTTCTTCTTCTTCTTGAAAGTTTCAATAGTACATGCTTCAGCCCTCCAATTTAGGAGTAGCGTGCCCGCCCTTCCTCACACATACACGCTCGTTTGCTTGTTTGGCTCACTGCACATGAAGTCCATTAACGAGTCTTTCTTTGCTTGGATGTTTATTCAGTGTAAATTCAACGATGATCCGAGGGCAGCAAAACATGCAGGAGGACAAAACCAAACTACAAAGCCACCTGGGGCTATAAGAGAAGAAAATGAGCCAGATTCTTTGGCCATTAGTTGAGTAAAAACTCCCTTTCAAGTCAATGGGAGTTTTAGTCAGAGTTAGGGACTGCAATGTGCAGTCCACCAAGATGAGATCCGATGATGGGCAGCGTAAGACATGAAACCCAGTCAGAGGAAATAAAGAGCATGGATATAACTGCGCAGTCACATCCATCTCACCAGAAAGTTCATTTTCACCTGGTTTCCTTCACAGTCCCCACTGTTACTTGATGTAAACCAAGCACTACAGCTTGCACAGAAGAGGTCTGGGTAGGGGAATGGGACAGAAGGGAAAGAGAAGGAGAGTTCGTCTACTACAGGGCTACTCAACTTTGGAAGCCCCGGGGGCCACAATGATACTCATAGCACATGCCGAGGGCTGCAACTTAAATGTGGTTGCATATGCATGCAAATATATATGCAAATGAATGCAAATAGCTTATTTCACCCTGATGGGCATGAATACAAAGCACTCCCCACAATGCCCAGTGCTCCCAGCACCATCTCCCTAGTGTCTAGAAATGCCAATACCCTGTACCTGTCTGTTCCAGTCAGTCCGTCCGCTTGCATCTTTCAATGCTCACCTTGCCTGGGAGATGCCTCACCATTGCGAAGTGTGTTCCCAGTGGAGGCCATATTCCAAGGATCTCACCTGCAGGCCATGTATTGAGCCCCGCGTAAACCCAAACTGCACCGCGGACCACAAATAAATGGGCCGAATGTGGCCCACGGGCGACATGTTGAGTAGCCCTAATCTACTAGATGGTATATTATGGTATAATCCACAATGTGAACAAAGCTGGGAAACACCATTGGTATTGTGCAAAGAGAACAGAGCGCCCCATGGAAAATGAAGATACACATGCAATTTCAAAACCACATTCTTAGCCCTATTTCCATATCTCTGGGAATCTGCTTGTTGCTCAGGGGCCATTGCTCATTTTTCGTTCTGTTCCCTGGCTCTTCGTTAGCAAGGATGTTTGCAGGAAAACAGGATTGTCTAGTTTCCCAAAAGTTTCTCTCCTGATGCATACCCCCCCCCCGCCACACACACACCCATACCCACACCTGTGAAGACCTCATCCACAGGATGAGACATCCCATATGGTTACCATGGATGCAACTGTATATTGTCACAGGTCAAACATAAATGGCTCCAGGTGAGGAACAGACAGCAGGAGCAGATAAACTCCTAAGTAACAGAGATCTTGTTGTCAGACAAAACCGCCTCGTCCTTAGCAAAACAGGAGGAGGAGGAGGAGGAGGAGAAGAGAGAAATGAGAGTGATAGTCAGGAAACAAATTCCTCAGCAAGATTTCCATCCTTTGGCTCTTAAAATGATAGAGAACATACACCACAATCCATCATCTGTAATGATGCTGCCGCCCAGGAGACAAATGCAGAGATGATGCATGAAGTAATGATTCAACATACGCTATACAAGGGAATCTAAGTTCATGCAAGTTGTGTGCTGAGGTGCAAAAGGGAGAGTAAGTAAAGCAGCGAGCACATGTGCACCCCCCCTCTCACACCTTCGATGGTCTACGAGATTCAGATTCCCTTGCACACAGTTAGAAACGGCCACTCACTTAAAGTGACTTGCCACCTACACATCACCTCTGAATCTGGAACCAGGTAGTTTTTCTCTCTTGCATTCCACAAGCAGTGTTTCACTATATCAGGCAGCAAGTCAAAAACAATTTAACTACAAATGACCTCTTCTCCTTCATCATCTCCTGCGGAGTCCAGCTGCTCTTTATCATCACTGTAATTACAGGGACATGAGTCAATCTTGTCCCCAAAATTTAGCTTTTCTCCATATAAGTTTCCCCAAACCCTAAAACCAATAGACATGTGGGACTTTTAAAATTCTATTTAAAAATATGTTAGGGCACACAAGAACTTGAAAGTAAAATTAAGTACAGTAAAACCTGTGCTATCTGGAACCTAACTATCTGGAAAACTTTAGTAACCGGCAAAATTTAGAAACTGGGGGCTGGGCACAGTTGCACGGCGCTGCACTCTGATCCTGCTGGCACGAGGCAGGGCGCAGCCTCGCAGCACACCGCTTTAATCCGGCCGGTGTGAGGCTGGGCTGGGCAGCTGGCAGCCCCTGCGGCATGGTAGTCGCAGCTCCAGCGTGGGGAGGGTGCTTGCCACTTCTGCCAGGCTGGGCTGCGCGGTTCCCATTGTGTCCTGGGGCTGGGCGTGGCCACGTGGCGTTGTTCTTTGATCCTGCTGGCGCAGTGATTTGGATCCAGAGACTGACTAAACTTTTAGTTTTAATTTATGTTACTGTGCCTTATAATAATTACAGTACTGTTTCTGTTTAATAAAATAAGTTTTACTATTATCCATTGGTTTTTCCTAGGTTAATGGGACCGTCAGATAACCAGAATTTTTAGATATCCAGAATGCCATAATCCCCGAGTGTGCCGGATAACACAGGTTTTACTGTATAAAAAAAGAATGAAAGGGTCAGATTGTCTGCAAGCCTTACTCAGACAAAGCATCTCAATGAAAGAGAAAATTTTGCTTGAGGAAGGGCTGTATTTGGACTACAATATACGGCTGCAATGAATGAGCGTCTTTTCCTTTTCCAAACTGAGAGAAGTGAAAGAACAGCAATAAATACAAATTCAACTGTTTACAATTTCTTCCAACATTATAAGGCATTTGTATTACAAGGAAGGCATGTTTTTTTAAAAATACACAATTTTTCATTTGATGCTATTCCTTTAAAAAAAAAAGTGATCTGTTATCCGCACCCTAAGCTATGCTGAGAAAGTGTACTTGACAAACATTTCTTGTTCCAAGGCAGAGGTTAATGGCAGTGCCCGAGGTGTGGTAATTGGAACATCGAGGCATTTGGCTTAGGACTTGAAGGATAAATGGCAGGAAACTGGAAAAAGAACAGTTTTAGCCAGAACTGGATGACTGAGGACCAGAAATACTACCGTAAATAATGCCTAAAGGAACACAGCCAAAGCATAGCTTTGTAAAAGCTTAGATCTTCAGCATGATAATAAATTAAACAGAGATGTTATTGATAAAATGTGAACAATGCAAATTATTAATTGTGAGTACATGCAAAGAAGGTAAGCGCTGAAATACATGTGTATAACACGTAAGTGTGGACTGTAACAAGAGCAGAGTGGTCTGAGAGCCAAATCTAAAATTTTGTGCTTTACTCTGCCACTGGTAAGATTGTGGGATCTTGAAGAAATTACTTATCTGTGACTCAATTTACCCCACTTTTCAGTTACAACTATTACTGCTATCCATCTGCCTCTCCTGCATGTTAGGAAACTAATGTCTGCAAAGAACTCTGGGGATCCTTAAATATAAAGTGTTATGTTCATTAGAAGCTTATCCCAGGATCAGACGCTTTGAAAAATTTTGAGAGACCATCCATGCAATAAAAACTAAAATACTCAAGCAGCTAAACTAACAGCACAACTCCATCAAGCAGGCAAACAACTGAAAATTAGGGTTAGGCATTTGACTAGTCCAAAAATAACTTAACTGACTGGTCAAAATATTGTCCGATGTTGTCAGAAATGGTCCTGAGTTATTGGAAAGGAAAGGAAAGGAAA
Source organism: Pelochelys cantorii (assembly GCA_032595735.1). Taxonomy (NCBI): domain Eukaryota; kingdom Metazoa; phylum Chordata; order Testudines; family Trionychidae; genus Pelochelys; species Pelochelys cantorii. The sequence continues at coordinate 10,945,045 of CM064346.1, read as the reverse complement.
GGAAAGGAACCATGGTGCCATCAGAAAGGTTGGATGCTGTCTATATCAGAACATTCTTGCTGGAACGGTTGACAATATTTGACCATAGCCAAATGTTAGGTGGTTAATTCACATTTTTGACTAGTCAATTAACTGTCTTGCCAATCCCAATGGATACACCTCCATTCCTCCCCAAAATCTCTCAGGCTTCCTCTAAAGCTCAAGAAGATTCAAGCATATGTCAAAGATTATGCAAGAACAACAAATTCACATTGTCAGGGTGCTTAAGCACGGGAATAAGTTGCCTAGGGAGGTTGTGGAATCTCCATCACTGGAGATATTTGAGAGCAGGTTAGACAGACATCTATCAGGGATGATCTAGATCAGTGGTTCCCAAACTTTTTGGCATCACACCCCCTTTTTTATTTTTGAGAAACCCTCACGCCCCTTCCCCAAAAAAATAGAAGCAAAACTTGTTGAGCAAAAAAAAAGGAACTGGAATTAACTTCTTCACGCTCCCGCCCCCCCCCAATTTAGGAACCCATCATCTAGATGGTGCTTGATCCTGCCATGAGGGCAGAGGACAGGACTCAATGACCTCTGGAGGTCCCTTCCGGTTCTATGATTCTGTGATTACTGGGCCAGGCAGCATTCACGCTAGCTTAACTTTGCAGCAACTCAGCAGGTCCGAACAAGGAGTCGACTAGCTTGATGCAACACCGGTTCCAATTTCCTTACTGCCGACAGTGACGACATGTAGGTAAAAGATGAAAAGCATTTTCCTTTGGGTTGTCGATTGTTGCTTCCTGGATTAATACCCTTCATTCCCCCTAAGCCAAGGTGTCAAGACACAAAAATTGTCATAAATGCTTTGGCATAAGATTTCTGGAACCCCTTCTTCCAGGTAATGAATGCAAGCAACAAGGGAATGGGCTCTAGGGCCATATTTTGGCTTTATTTGCATCCAGACAGGACAAGACCCTGTTCAATTGGTTGTAAAACGTGCAAACATTTGGTTGACCAGATGATGGGGCATCTAGTCTTCTCTAAAGCAGGTCGCCTCTCTGCATCCTCTACCCACTGCTTCAAAGCGGAGAAAGGATAGCTGGGTGTGATGCAAGCATCCTCTAAAACCAACAGGAGTCAAATGCATGAAACCTTGCACACTACACTAGAAAATTACATGGTCCTCTCACTTACAGGTAAATCTCCACTGCATTGGTTAGCATACCATCACTGGTTCACAGAGTACATGCTGGTGATTCAGAATTAGAAGGAAGTTCAAACCCCTGCAGCAAGGATTTTGGCCTTTCTGGGGCCAGACATTACAGATTCCCAACTACTCTAACTCAGGTTATTTGGGGTTTTTGAAAGATCTATAGGTTTCCATGCTTCAATCAATCAAACTATTGAGAAATAGGAAGAAACATTCCTTATAGGAAGGTGATTAGGTAAATCCCTGCTGTAGGGTTTCTTGCAGCTTCCTTTAAAGCTGCTGGTACCAGCCACTGTTGGAGACAGGATATTACAGTAGAAGGACAGATCTGATACTGATTTGCAAGCCCTATGCAGCCTGTGGTTGCTTTGTCTGGCTGAACAAGGGTTTCCTGCAGATTTTTATTGAAAGAGAGAGTGTGGGGAGGGGGGGCACTTTGAGAGATGGGAAAGAGAAAGGCAATAGACAGCACTCAGAAACTTACACCACACTCATCACTGTCTAACGCAGATGAAATGGAGGGAATCAGTGAGTGAAAGGCCCTGAATAAAGTTCAGTGGAGTTGCAGAGGCATCAATGAGAGTAGAATTTGGCCCTAGAGTTCTTCTGCACACAGTGTTGTTGGGTAGGAAGGGCAGACATAGGAGTGACTTTTTCTTTTCTTCCTATTTGCCCATGTAAGACAACATCAGCTGCTTCCAGTAGAAAGTGCCCTGTGGCCCAGTACTCTGCTGGAAAAAGAGAAAAAAGGCAGGGGTGGGACGGGATGACATCTGATTGCCCAATCTGGAAAGTATTGTGTCTGCATGGCCTGGTTTCAAACCTAATTATTATAAAAGCTATGGGGGGAACATTATTTTCAAAATGAAATCTTATTAATGAAAGTTTTGACAAAGAAGTTGCATTTCTTTGTAGGGTATCATTTTACACAGAGTGCCCTGAGATCTTGCAATGTGGAACAGATGCTTTCTAGATGAAGTACAGTATATTGTTTTAGGACTGCGGTTACTTAACATTTTACTGATGTTTGCAAACCAAAAACGTTCTCAAACTTCATACAGGCACTTAGGGCTACATACTAATAGCTTCTTTCGGGGGTGGGAAGCTCAGATGACAGGTAAAGCAAGAACAAGAGTTGACTGACCATTAACAGATTTGCTATTTTTCTGAATAAGTGACTCTACTACACTACTATGCCTGGAAGATCACCTGGTTTGTTATTCACAAATGTTATTCACAAGCATTCATAAAAACACTAGTGAATCAAACATTGCAATTTTTCCTAGATAGAAGTTGTTCTTCTATTTAAACCAGTGGTTCCCAAACTTTTTGGCATCACGTCCCCTTTTTGATTTTTGAGAAACCCTCACGCCTCCCCCCTCCCCAAAACTTGTTGAGCACAAACAAAAAAAAGGCACTGACTGGGGCTGAAAAACAAAAATAGCAGCAAAACTTTGGGGGGAGGCTTGGTCACCTCGCGCACCCCCCGGAATTTCGGTACACCCCCCAGTTTGGGAACCCATGATTTAAACACTTCAGTCACCCAATCAGAGAGCAGAAAACATACCACGTGAGCAATCACATACAGCAAGTGGAAAATAGACACAATGAAGAGTTACAAATAGCCCACAGTTTGACTGTTTGTTCAGATGAACGGCTACTCAAATGCTTACAGAGAATGAAGAGAGCTGGCTGGAGAAGAAAATTTCCATTTTGTGGGAAATTCAGGGTTGCCAACATTTTGTTTTGTTCAGCATTGGAAAAAAATTTTGGACTGGTGGAATTTCCCGCACGACAGAACAATCGGCTTCAGCACCAGCAGATGAGCGGGCTAAGAAGCTGGGAAGCCCACCCGCAAGCCAGCCTGCTTGTCTGGTTTCCATAGAAAGTTTCAGCAAATCAGCATGTTCCCAACACAACGTTTCGATGCGATCAAGTCAGCATTGCCAACAGGAAACTGTGCCATCAGAAAATGTTCAACCACCTCTAATGACAAAGATAGTGATCAAAATTAGGAACTGTTCAAAAACAGTGGAACAAGAAAAATCCCACACCACCCTGAAAATTCTGCCCACTGTGCAAATCCATTGGATGGGGTGGTGAGCGCAACTGGCAGCAGACTTAAACCAAGCAAGGGCTGTATTTTCAAAGAGGTACTGCAGTCGAGGCAGCTCAACTCCTCTGGAGCAACACAGACCACGAAGCTCAAAATGAAGCCTGTGAGAACTAGGCACAAAGCATTCTCAGCTGACGAAATCCGGCTGTGGGACAAACTTCAGGAGATGACATTCATCCGGAGTATTAGGATCCAAAATCCAAAGCTTTAGGAAACACAGGAAAACCTTTTTCTTTGATAAAACTTTCCCACCTGAACATGGAGACGCTCATGTCCGCCCTTTTCTTCTCCTCCCTGAAACAATCTACTCCAAAGAGGATTTTATATCTTGAAAAGGGAGAAACAACAAGAGACTTCATGGTTGTCAATGTATTTTTATATGGAAGTCTTAGCCTCAGGGATGAGTGGCATACAAAACATTAAGACTGTCCGGAGGACCTTCTGTGGATCATTTGTCCTCCTGACTACACAGGCTTCATGCATATCATGGCACATTCTGCCTCTGAACTGTATACTAAAAAACATATTTGTATCCTTGAAGTTCTTAAATACAACTCACCCACTTGCCACGTGCAAGGAATGTTTTTGGACCGGTAAGTAAAACATCTAATTCTCCCATTCTCCTCAGTCATCCCGTTAAAGGGCAAGTGAGTCTATCTTCGTGCCTGGAAAATTTTGCAAGGCTACCTTAAAATGTGTGTTACTGTGTGGAGCAGGCAGGTTTGCTTTGGATCAGGAAGTTGCTCTGTGTCCCATAGGCACTGGACCATGCAGTAGTTGCCATGGTACTGAAAGTATTTGTGTTTGTGAAACAGTAGATTAAACGGTCACATAAAATGCACAAGGGATCACTCCCTGGGAAGGCTTAAGTTACAAACTGGCTTTCTGGGGAAATTATTCAAGCTTTTCACTTTTTCTCCTGTCTTTTTTTTTTTTTTTAAATAATCACTATTTATATCTTAGTCCTGTGTGGTTAAGAGGCTCCACTGCCTTCTCTGACTGTGGCACCTTTTTTGTGAGGAAGGAAAAAACTAGTCGGGTCTACAAGCTTTATGAAGCAGGATCTTTAGTAACTATGGATTTATTACTAACACAGAGGGTCAGGCTGTTGGTTTATAACTCATCTGAAAGACTGAGGTTCTGTCCCCTTCCATTACGGCAGAGCACTAGGTTGAAATGTCAGGCTATGCTACCAGAAAAATAGCCAGTTTTCTTAGGGTATGTCTACACAGCAGGCTACTAACATTATTCCGAAATAACAAAGTGCGCGCCTACACTGGAAGCCATTATTTCGAAATAATGTCAAGCTGGAGGACTTCTTACTCTGACTCCTATAATCCTCATTTTATGAGGAGTAAGAGAAGTCGAAGGAAGAGTGTTCTTCCTTCCACTTCCTGCTCCCAACAAAAGTGCCAGTTAAGATTCAAACAAATCAATTACAGACAGACCTAGAAAGCGCCAAAAGCCAAATTAAGCTATTTTGACTTCAGCTATGCAACTGATGTAGCTCAAGTTGTGTAGCTTAACTCGACTTTAGCCCTGCTGTGTAGACATGCCCTGAGAGAGGTGTATGTTTGCATGTGTGCATACCCCATTAACACTCTCTGCAGAATGCATTAGCCCTCCTGTCCTAGTGTCACATACTTAATTTTGGGATTTATTTTGAACCCACTGCATGATATGGTGCTCTATTAAGAGACCAATCCAAAAGTAACCATAGGTTTTCCCTGGATGACCATCGAGCCCATAAGGAATTATCCAACTAACCTTACATACTACAGGTAGTTCTTGAAGTTGGTGGGACTTTGACAATCTGTACCAGCTGAAGATCCACCTCCTGCATTAATATCCTGTGTTATCCTCTATGTTTTATTATTCTCCTTTTCCAGGGTACGTTCTGCTGATGAGCTTACATTCTAAGCCAATAGAGTAATGCTGGCTTAAAGAACATTGGATACCTTTTATGGAGGCAACCAATAAAGACAGTCCAATTAGTTTCCAAAGCCACAAAAACTCCTTCAGATGGCTTTCACCAGGAGGTGGTTTTGGAAAATCCAGTTGATTAGTATTTTAGACTTGGTCCTGATACAATAAAAATGAATCAAACATATTCTTGGGCAGAGCCATTATAAATACCATTAGAGATAATTCTGGTTGCCAAACAAAGATGTCTAATTTCATTCAGAGGACCCCATACATTTTGTTTTTCTATATAAAAAGGTCAGGCTAAGCAAAATAATATTAACACTAAACAAGTACAGCTGTAGATAGCAGATAAGAAGAGCTCTGAGGACGCGGTTTGGCATATAATACATTCTCCCTCTACTTCATCTGTTTTTGCTGTGCCCCATAAATGATGACAGAACTCTCCTCTCTGCAAGAATTCCCACAACTAAAGGCATTGATCATGGGAGCCTCCCAAGGAAAAGGCAAGAGAAGCCAACGCACGCGCCAAAGAAAACAAAAACATGCACCAAAGTTTGAGGAGGAAAGTCACAAAGCTCCCAACAAAAGTGCCAGTTAAGATTCAAACAAATCAACTACAGACAGACCTAGAAAGGCTACCTCTGGGCTTCTGTCTCTTTAAAGTGTTGTGTAATTGACCAGACACCAAACAGCTAACATTACAGAACCAAATCAATAGTCTTCCAGGCAAGAGGAGACAAGAATACACACAATATGATTTGCAATTGCATTTTTTTAAAATCTAGGCTGAGATGTTCAATGTTGAAGAATACTCCAATGCAAATCACATTGTAATTAAATATGATTGGCATTTTTTTTAAATCTAGGGTGAGATGGTCAATGCTGCCTAAGAGATTTGGATGCACAATCCAAATCTCTGCAGCGTCTGTGAAAAATCTGTGTCTTGTACATCATTCTTTTGGAGTAACGTCAGGCTGCCATTTCATCCTGATGATCACTACAGGTTTCTGGGAACGCTTCACCCCAATTCACCAGCGAGCACAGTCCTGTTCAAGGCCGCTGGCTGGATATTCTGCCTGGTAGTAATCTTAGTGCCCCTGAGAGATCAGCTCCTCCTGCACTGAGGCGTTCACATGACAACTTTATGCCTCTAGAATACAACTATCAATCCACAGGTCTTCCCATTTCCACAGGAGACAGAACTCACATGAATCAGACCAGTTCTGCAGAAATTACTGTCAGGAGTAACCACCCTGGAGTCACTCAGAACTAAAAAGTTGCTTGAGTTTAACTCAGTGGAGTATCTTTCTTATCAGATGAGCTGATGAGTCAGGTTTTAAATAGGCCTAGATTAGATAGGGACAGGTCACTTTTGCCCTCTAGACAGAGAAGACAATATATATAAAGATGCCATTTACAAGCAATTTTCAGTGGTTAGTCCTCACAGCACTCCTGTCATCTAAAGGAATAGGTAAGGCATGGATAAGGTAAGGCAGTAATATAAGGAGCCTACAAGGCCTATAAGACAATAGCTTAGCTAAACAAGACTTAAAACCCCAACGCTTTAGCAGCGAACCAGGAATAACCCTAGATCAGGGCTACTCAACTTTGGAAGCCCCGAGGACCACAGTGATACTCATAGCACATGCCAAGGGCCACAACTTAAGTGTGGTTGTATATACATGCAAATATATGCAAATAGCTTCTTTCACACTGACAGGCATGAATTCAAAAATTAAGGCAAGACTACAACAACACTCAGGCCCCATTTAAGTCAGTTCTGATATTAATAAAATGCAATATTTACCTGATTTCCATCCATATGACAGCACTTTTAATGAGCAATGACAGTCCAGGAATTGAACTACTAAAACGCATATCAACAGAAGACCATTATATTGACTACTTTTTTGTTTTGGCTTCACAACAGTCCAGGGATTTAACTACTAAAACACATATCAACCCAAACTGCACTGTAAACCCAAAATTGCACCGTGGGCTGCAAACAAACAGGCTGCGGGCCGTGGGACATGTGTTGAGTAACCCTGCTCTAGATCATAAAGGATATGCCAACACTAGGAAATTATTTCAAAATAACTGATTTTGAAATAATAACTCCTGAAATAACAATTTCGAATTAGCACGTTCACACTGCGGGGAAGCCTCAAAATGCATCTGAGGCATGCTCCCTTAATGTGGGCATGCCACCTCGACTTAGAGGCCCAGCAAGCCCTGGGGAGGGATTAGTTAGAATGACTCTGGGGAGCAGTTATTTTGAAAGAGCAGCATGGGAGCATCCGCACTACCGCTATTTCGGAATAACTATTTCAAAATTAGCATTATTCCTTATGGAAAGCAGGAGTTATTTTTTCGGAATAACAGGCTTGGGCGTGTGGACGCTCCACCTGTTATTTCTGTGACAGGCAGCTTAGGGGGCTAGAAAGAGAGAAGGAGAGAGGGTTACTTCAGGGCAGCCAGAAGCAACTGGCCTGAGGCCATTAAGGGCAGAATGGAAGCAGCTGGGACCACAATGGGGCTGCTACAAATCAATTAATGGCCAGGTGATTTGACTCCAGGCAGCCTTGGGGACTCATAAAAAGCCTTCCCTGCTGAGGGGGCAGGGGAAGAGACCCATAGGGGAGTTTGGAATGAGGTGGAGAGAATCCATAACTGATAAGAAAAGACTCAGAAAAGCTGAGATAGAGAACAGCAGTGTTGCCAGAGATAAAAGGGTAGGCAAGAGGCTCCCACCAGGAGGATTTGGACTCCCTTACCCAAGTAGCCTGAGAGCCCAGCCCGTAGCTGGGGAGGACTGGTTATCCAGCCCAGGCTGACAATGGGCACCAGCCCAACACCCTTCGAACCAAGGATCAGAAGCCCAAACACCAAGAAGGACAAGCAGGACTCGTGCTGCTGTACTCAAATCTGTGAGTTAGTGGACTGAACAGGGTTCTGGGAGCCACAAGTGGAGCTTACCCTGTCACATTTCAAAATAAGGGGAGTTATTTCGAAATAACTCCCTAGTGTAAACCAGGGCAAAGACACCACAAAAGGGAATTCAGTAATTACTAAACTGCTGACTGGTAATCACAAGATTCTAGTTTAGTACCACCTTGAGCTATTTTAAGTTAGGAACATCAGCAAGGGTGTGTCTAGACTACAGGCTTTTGTCAATAAGAGTCTGCTTCTACACTACCGCTGAGTTCTGTCGACATAACGTCGACAGAATTTGGCAGTTTTGTAGACGGTGGTAAACCTCATTCTGCGAGGAATAACACCTTTTGTCGACAGAGTTCTGTCGACAGAAGGCATTATTGCATCTACACTGTCCTTTGCATCCACACTCTCATGTCGACAAAGCGGCTTGCTTTGTCAACAGATCTGGATGTAGTCTAGACGCTCTTTGTCGACAGAAGCTTTGTCGACAGTATCTGTCAACAAAAGCCTGTAGTCTAGACACACCCCAAATGTCTAACGACAAGAGTGTCATGGTAACTAATTTAAGTATATGCTAATAAGCTTGAGGTTGATGGGCTAAATGACCTATGGAAGAAGAGAACCCCGTCATTAGTAGGGTGAGGATATACAACTATGGAAAAAGGAGAGACCTCTACTGAACATGCTTTAGGCATAGTGGCATTAGCATAACACGCTGTAAATTTGTACCCTGGCCTGTGTGCCTTGGGAGATGCAACTCTTGGCAGATGTTAGAACCAGGGTGGGTGATAATGGTGGGAACATCTGGCACTTTTACATCCTTTTACAAGGGATGACATGAGCGTATGGATGGTCCGACACACGTTCTCTAGCCTCTCCAGCTGCCTTACTGTGCTGGAGTATTTGTAACTTTGCCAACTGTGTTTACAAAACTACCACAAATTCAAAAGTCTTAAGTGTGGGTGTTGCAACAATGCATGTTGGGGTTCCCAGTTAAACGTTACTTTTAAAAAATATTGGGCTGGATCTTGGGATGAGAACCTACCACGCCTCAAGAGTGTTAACTGGGAATTCTAAATTATACTGATTACTTAATATATAGATCAGGCCATGCCTCTGAAGTAGACAAGTATGAATACACGTCCCCATTTTACAGGTGGTGACTCAGACAAAGAAAGATTAAAGCTAAATATCTTCCCATGTGACAACTGAGTTTGGCTGCCACCGAAGTTGGGTTCCTAACCCAAGACAACTTGGGTCTGATTTTCAGCAGTTCTTAGCCCCCAAAACACTAAATGAGGGTCAAGAGATGCCTCAAGCCTACAGCACTACGTGCATATCAAATTGGTACCCAAAAGGCATGAGTCACTTCAACAGTTGGGCCTGCGTGGCTCTCCTTGTGCTATGAAGGAGAGTGCAGAGCCAGAAAGAGAAACCGGATTCGTCATTGCCTCTGGCTAAAAGTCCTGGACCACACTGCCCCCCAAAATCCATCAACCAGCCTGGTGTCCTCTGGGCAGCAGTGACGCTATGCCAGGTTCTGAATGAGCTCTCCCATTTCAGTGGGCAGCTGAGCCTTTTTCATGTCTTTTGGAGGCGAGGGATTCATGGCCAGTTCTTCCACTGCGTCTCACCCATAACACTGGGCAACAGCTCTGTTCTGCTTCCTCGGAATACCTCCCTGTCACTATTAATTAACGATACAACTGACATACCACACTTTCGACCCCCACCAACTTTTAAAACCATTGATTCCAGCTGCCAATGCTTGGGGGGAGTTGGAGCTTTTCCCTTCTGGGCCTGGCACGACTGGAAGCACATCTCCCGTGTGTAATCAAACCTACATGTGCACTCTGCAGCAAGCTCAGCCCTTGAGCCTGCAGAGATTGAGGAAAAAAAAAAGTCTAGACCTAATGTTATTTACAACCTGCTGACAAGGAAGTGGAAATTGATAGAATCCCCAGGAAGAGAGAGACTCTGTGCCTGTCATCACTGAGTGGAAAGTTACTGCGTTTGTTTATTTTCCGGGTATGGGAAGGGAGCTTTAAAACTCTATTTCTCAGGAAGTTTACAGGAGTACCCTGGGTCTCCATGCTACTTTCACTTGTACCAGCTTTGCCCTCATGTAATCCCAAATCCTTCAGTGGAGTTACTTCTGATTTACAGCCAAAAAAAAAAAAAATCAGGGTGTCAAAATCAGGACCCATGCCATTTCCACTGTATGGTCCGGTGGGCCAGAATGACACAGATTCCTCCATGTTTCACACACTGCTCTGTATCAGCTTCTCATTAAACCATTCTTCTGATTTAGCTGATTTCAGTCTCTCTCAATGAAATGCTTCTGGTTTAGGCAAGAATTGTTGAAAAGGTATTTTTCAAACTAAGATGTTTAGTTAACTCACCTGTTCCTAAAAGTGACCCAGGGGAAAAAAGTTTAGGCTTGGTGATTCAAATAAATCAATTGGCTCTATAGGGCTACGGCTACACTGTAGCCTTCTTCTGGAAAAGCTTATGCAAATGAAGCACAGCGTGGAATATCACCGCACTTCATTTGCATAATTAATTAGCAGCTGCTTTTGCACAAAAAGGAGCTGTATAGGCAGCTCCTTTTTGTGCAAAAGCCTTGTGCGCAAAAGCGGCTGCTAATTAATTATGCAAATGAAGCACGGCATTATTCCACGCTGCGCTTTATTTGCATAAGCTTTTCCGGAAGAAGGCTACAGTGTAGCCATAGCCTTAGTCTCCTTTTGGGGTCCAGAATCCAAAAGGTTTCTAGAAATCTTAAAGTATTATCTATGCACAAAGGGGGTGAATTTAAGAAAGGGCAGGCTCTGTCTGTCTGGAGATTGAAAACCATATTAGCACCTTCCTGGTGAGAGCCATGTTGATATAGCAAAGTGGTTCTCCTGAAAGGTGCCAACACGGTTTCAAATTTCTGTGTGGAGAGGGCCTGAAAAAGGAATTTCCCCCTAAACCACTTTCTCTCTCCCCTTCCCAAACTGCAACTGCTGAATTGGTCTCATTTTGCCATGGCTGAAAGAGTGAGGCACAAATGAACAAAAATACACCAAAGAAATCGCAGGAGAGTATATATATGATTGTTTGTGTGAGACACACAGATGTTGCTTTTAAACAATTACTCACATTGCTTTTATACTGTGAACAATCTTGATTTTAGAACAAAGAAAATGTACACCACATTAAAAGCTCCGTGTAAGAGAACCTGGGATTTATTTCCACGTTGCGGTATAACAGAAGATCGAATATGTCCCCACACTCCCTATATTGGAGGGATTTTTATAAAAGGAAATATTTGCATATCAACCTTCCTGAGCCACCTTCCAGAAGCTGAGAAGGTACAGGCAAGTCACTTACATCATCTGCACCTTGGAAGAAGACAGATAATAGTGTGTGAACACCCGGAGATTCAGATAATCACTGAACAAGTCATGAGACAAATCTAGGCAGCTCTATGGACTTTGTTTTGCTGATTTACACCATCAAAGGTTCCAGCCTTATATGTTCCTCTGAACTAGAGCACCCTCCTGCAAAATTACACCAGCTGATTTCAGCAAAGTCACTCTTGACTTACACTGGTGCAAGTTAAATCAGAATCTGGCCCTGTGTGGAAACAGGCTCCCATGTTATCTTAGCAGAACTAGTTTCAGCAGGATCCAAGCCCTGAAAAAAAGCTATTTAAAAATTAAAAGTTAACTTGTCTTTCTCAAACCACAGAACTGTTCAACCTAATCTGAGTTTTGAGAGAAGGTACATGAAGCTCTCTCAGTATTCAGGCTAATTTGGCCATCTCAGCAATTTGCTCAGGCAGGCAGAAAGGTGTGTGAGTTGAAAGTGGGCCTTTAATGTAAATGGGCATGGGATTACACACTGAAACAAACAAGATTCCAACAGAGCTAAAATAACAAAATCAAAGAAGACACACATGCCTGCACACACGCAGAAACGTAAACCACAAAATGTACGGAGAAAATTTAAACTTCACACTTGTCAGCTGATGAGTTGATTGGGAAAAATCCATTTGTTACCAATGGCAATTGAAACTCCTTTCCTTTTTATTGCTCAAAACAGCACAAATAAATTATATTTATATGGGTCTAACAAAATATACACACTAAATAGATTAAAAATTATTCTGATTATTTGATTCTCAATCTGTGATTTTAAATACTGGATAACACAACCAGGAGACCGGGGGCACTTTAAAGACTAACATTTGTTATGGCATAAGCTTTTGTGAGATAAGCTTTTGTGAGATGCTGTATCTCACAAAAGCTTATGCCCTAATAAATGTGTTAGTCTTTTCGAAATGTCACCGGACTCCTTGTTGTGTTTGCTGAAATAGACTAACACAGCTAACCCTCTGAAATACTGGATGCATGGGCAGGTGGGGCAGCCAGGGCTGGGGGAGGCAGCCCCCCAGCCCCACCTACAGCCCAGCCCCCACCATGGGGAAGGGAAGAGGCAGGGCAGTGCGCAAGTGCACGCATGCCCCACCATCACCACAGGGAGACGAAGTGCAGGCATGCCCCAGCCTTTCTGGAGCACCAGGAAGAAAGGAGGCTGTGCAGTCCAAGCCGGCTCGAGTCTCCCCGGCCCCCAGAGCACAGGGAAGGAGGGTGGCATGTGTCCCCAGCTTCTCTGGCCTGGTGCAGCAAGGAGGGTAGGCGTGGGGGGCAGCAACACTCCATCTCCAGAACATCTAGAGCCAGCGTTCTGGGAGCGGAGTGTGGCAGGGCCATTCCAGGCAGTTTGGGAAGGCAAAGCCTTCCCTCGCCTAGCATATGGGATGCCTATGACTGGCTGTATTTCTAAGATAATAATTCACTAGAAAGGATCCAATCTGATTCTCCTTGTGTTTACATAGCTGTAAATAAGGAGGAATTCCACTGAAATCAATGGGCATGACCCCTCTCTTGCAGTCCAAAGGAAGGCATTTGAAGGGAACAGAAGTGCCAGGTTATCCATAGGAGAGCCACTCTGCACTGCTTTCAAGGAGTCAGAGAGCAGGTGGAGAATTCCCTCTATAAAAGGAAACTCTCCATTGGCTCATGGCTAGCAGAGACCTCTGTTACCTACACCACCAGCTACCCCTGGCCCAGCATAACAGGAAAGAGTGGGGTACACTTGAGGCATTTTGTGGGCCCAGCCTGAGGGGGACAGAAAAGAATGCAGCCAAAGCGTTCAGTGGCTGAAGTCACGGCCATCCCGTGGAGCTGCAGCTTGTGACTCTGATCCAAATCAGACAGCTGCCCACTCTCTTCCTGCAAACATCCATCTCCACAACATCCAGAGATGGCTCACAGGCTGTAGAAGATCAGGGCTGGAGTCTTACTACTGACCTCTCTGGGCACTAGGTCGGACCAGGAGAGAGCAGGTAAACGCAGGAATAGGAAGAGCACGAGCTAACCAAATACCTCTTCTCCAAGGTACCTGTCTGCTGCATTTCATGCCCTGTGTCTCCTTTTGCATTGTGCATCCATTACCCAGTCATCCGTGACAAAAGGTGGAGGAGGCGATGTCAGGGGAAGGGTGCAGAAAGCATTACCCATTTCTGTATTTCACATTTTTCTTCAAAAATGAGAACACAGCGATGCTTCATTAAAAGAACAGGCAGCTGCAAGTCATGCTGCCCTTTGTTCTCAGCACTGTGGCCGACTGCACACCGAGTGTTTCAGGCCAACACCTATTTTTTGGCACGCATGTTTCAGCCACCTATAGGTTACATACCAGCAGGGTAAATGCTCAGATTAAGCCAATTAACTCCAGTGTCACATGTTGTTTTGGAACAGACATGCAGTTGCAGGGTGCATGATTAACGCGATCTAGCACAGAAAACGCTCGGTAGGCAGCCCTGCGGTGGGATGGAGAATTTTCCCTTTCAGAGTTACTGGACAGCATATTTCCTATGCAGATAAGAGAAGACCAGTGGGGTGCAAACCAACTCAAGAGCGGGGGGTGTTTAGGAGGCCAGTCAGAAAAAGAAGTCCTCACTCTGTTCTGCTAACACAATGCTGCAACATTCATAATACACCTCCACCCCCCAGAGGATTGGGATTGTTTTCTCTCCTGAGGCAAAATCCCTGGCAGAATTCCCCCAGAATTCTCAGAGGTGCCAGACACATGAAGAGGCACACAGAGCCAACGCTTATTCCGACAGAAGACTAGTTATTCATGGAGTCATCATAAATTCATGCCCTGCCTTCATCAGAAAAGTCTCTCAAGTATGAACAAGCCCATGTAATGGCATAATTTGTCCCCTTTGGGAGTTAAGATGAACGGACAGCAGGTTAGAATTTCATGCAAGAGGGGTCCCTGTCAAATATTCAACTCCAGAGGAGAATTTTGCTCTCACCCATAGGAGGTCATTGATGTGTTTGTTTGCTTTTGCTCCGATGTGCGTCAATATATTTTGTCACAAGAAATGGTGGAAGTAAACACCATCAAATTAGACTTTCCTCATTAGCCTGCCCCCATGCAAGAAAATCTACCAAACAAGACATAGCTCATGCCAAGCCTAACAAAGCTCAGGCAGTCGGTGTGAGCTTTTGAAATGACACCTTCAATTTACTTATCTCTGATTCAATCCTCTTTACACGATTAAGCAAAATAACTGAGCAGTGCCCAACTGGTGCATCACCCCACTTATTTAAAATCCTATTAACTGACCTCCTCTAGAATTGCACAGAGAATTGGAGAAGCATACAGATTTGCAATTATGCCGATCACCCCCAGAAAGGCAGACTGAGTAAATAGCATAAATGAGAAATCCTGTGGCACCTTATAGACTGACAGATTTATTGGAGCATAAGCTTTCGTGGGAAAGTCCCACGCATGTAGTCAGTGTCCTGTCACGTCAGATTTTGAGGTCAGCTGCACTGGAGTGAAACCTGAATAACCCCATAGATTTGAATGGTGTTGCTGCTGACACGTCGTACCATTCTGGTCTACTTCCTTGACTCCAACGGGGATGTGCACATGCAGCGGAGAGCTAAGCTTCACATGGGACCAACTTCAGCAGCGACATCAGAGCAGAGACAGTAGAAATGAGAGTAGATTCAGAGACACATCCCCTCCCCCCGCAGGAGACCAGTGTGCTAATGGTATGACACGGGATTGAATGTAACTTCCATGGGGCCACAGCCTGCAAGCAGGAGACAGCTGCACCCCAGGGGAGAGAGAATGAGTGTAGGATCTATGATTTCAAAACTAACAACTCACCTGTCTGAGTTAACCAGCTGATTTGAGTCATCGTTTTCGCAACACTATTCCCTTCGGTCTGAGACTGGTGTTACTGTGAGCAACCCCTGCACAAATGCCACAGAACGATTTTTTTTCCTCTGCTTAAAATTAAACTTCTAAAAGGACCCTGCAAAAGTTCTGACACACCAAGGAATGGATCTTCTTAACATCCTGTGGGGCCAACCTGCCCCAGCCTGCCACCTCCTCCTGCATCTCCCAAGGCATCGGAAACCAGACACATATCTAGAGCAGGGGGAGAGGCACCAGAGGACACTATGGGGGTAAATTCACCTTCCCATCTCCCTTGGAGATTTTAGGATGAAAGAAAGATTTTTTTTTTTAAAGTTGCATCAGGCAGTGATGTTTCATCGGAGCATTTCAAAAGCTAAGCGTGACTCCATGGGCCAAAACATCCCAAGGATAACTATGACGAATCGAGTAGCAAAAAAACCAAATCAGTGGTTTCCTCAGCAGTGAGACAGGAGGTGCTGCATTCTTGAAGAGACTGCTCAGGGAGATGCAGACAGCAGCTGCTGTCTGTCAGTTTGTGCAATAAACTCAGCATATTTAGGGCAATGATCACAGCCTACAAGAGTATTTTATGCTTGTCTTCCTGGCAGGTTGCAATGTAACACTGCTTTGTTTCTTAGACTCCAGAACCCTTACACTCGAGAACCAAAACCTAAGAGAGACAAAGCAGGCTGCTCCCTCAGGCAGCAAGGGGCAACTCGCTTCACTGAGCTTCAGGCTGGTACTTTGAAGATTGCATGCTTCCCTAGGGCACATCTACCCAGCAGGGTGAAAGCCAAAATAAGCTGTGCAACTTGAGCTGCGTAATTGCATAGCTGAAGTAGAAAGAGCTTAACTTGGCTTTTGGCGCTGTCTACACAGCAGGAAGTCCGAGGAAGAGCACTCTTCCCCCAACTTCCCTTACTCCTCATGAAATGAAGGTTTTGGGAGTCAGAGTAAGAAGTCCTCCAGCTTGACATTACATTGACATTATGTCGAAATAACGGCTTGCTGTGTAGACATGGACTCTGTTATGTCGGAATGACATCAGTTATTCCGAAATAACGCTGCTGTGTAGACGAACCCCTACAGAGATCCCTTGCCTACAGGTGATAGTTTGCAATTTTAACCGGGTTTTTGATACACCACTTTTATGTTACTCTCCCCACCATTCCAGCCAACTGCTTGTTAACAACATAGTTCTGCCGAGAAAGACACTAACAGCAGGTAAGGTGGATCGTCTTGAGTCAGAGTCTGTTTAGTTTTTCTCCAGTGAAAGATGCTCTGTCCTGCACACCCCCAGCTACTTCCTCATTTCTTCCATTTTCAGTGTGATCTCCACTCCTCACCCAGCAATGGCAGGATTATGATCCCTTTCCCATGCAGTGGATCCTCTGGCAGGCAAGAAAGGGCTCTCAAGTCAGGCTGATTCATCTTTCCCATGTGTACCAAGAGGGTATTAGTGCCACCTGTGTCACTAGAGGCACCTGATGCCACCTGCATCATTTCCCCCTCTGCCAGTCAGATCAGAGTAACCACAGAGCACAGCAAGACAACCAACTTATTGACAACGGTCAGAAAGGGTTAGAATCAATAGCACAGTGTCCAGTTCCAAAAGGGCATCACTGACCTTCTGGAAGCCATTATGTCCTGCGACGTTAGGCAAGGGGAAATGTGGTCTATAGTGAAATAAAAGACATCCTGGAACCTACTACACTCTTAGGCTAAATCTACACTGAAGAGCTTCTCCAGGATACTGTGAAAAGCATCCACTTTTTTGGAACAGTTTCCTAAACAGGAGGTTTTTCCGAAATTTGGCTCAGTGTAGACAGACCAAATTTCAGAAAAGCCTCTTCTGGAAAAAAAAAAGGGGGGGGGGGAGATATGTGAATTGCAGTTCACAATTTGCATATCTTTTCTGACTCTTCTTTCAAGTCTAGACATAGCCTTAGAGAGGAGAGGAGAGGAAAGAGGAAAAAGAGGAAAGAGAAGAGTTGGCTACAATTACTCAAGAGAGAGATCTTGGAGTCACTGTGGATAGTTCTCTGAAAACATCCACTCAGTGTGTAGCAGCAGTCACAAAAGCAAGCAGAATGTTAGGAACCATTTAAAAAGAGATAGAGAATAAGACAGAGAATATCTTATTGCTTCTATATAAATCCATGGTATGCCCACATCTTGAACCCTGTATGCCCACATCTTGAACACTGAGCACAGATGTGGTCACCTCGTCTCAAAAAAAGATATTTTGGCATTGGAAAAGGTTCAGAAAAGGGCAACAAAAATTATTAGGGGTTTGCAATGGGTCCCATATGAAGAGAGATTAAAAAGACTGGGACTTTACATCTTAGAAAATAGGAGACTAACGGGGGATATGATAGAGGTCTATAAAATCATGAGTGGTGTGGAAGAAGTGAATAAGGAAAGAACTATATAATATAAGAACTAGGGGTCACCAAATGAAATTAATAGGCAGCAGGTTTAAAACAAACAAAAGGAAGTTTTTCTTCACTCAGTGCACACTCAGCTTGTGGAACTCCTTGCCAGAGGACGTGGTGAAGGGTAAGACTTTAACACGGTTCAAAAAAGAGCTAGATAGATTCATGGAGGTTAGGTCCATCACTGGCTATTAGCCAGGAAGGGTAGGAATGGTGTCCCTAGCCTCTGTTTGTCGTGGAAATGGGTGACAGGAGAGGGATCACATGAGGATTACTGGTTATGTTCCCTCCCTCTGGGGCATCTAGTATTGGCCACTGTCGGCAGATAGGATACTGGGCTAGATGGACTTTTGGTCTGACCCAGTATGGCCGTTCTTATGTTGAACAGAGGAGAGGAGAGGGAAGAGAACAGAGAACGTTATAGAACTGATGTTGCTAATAAATGATGTGTTGCCATTTCTCTTGCACCAAGAAGTGGATTAACAACAGATGTATTACAATGATGTCCATTTGTACACTAATCTAAAACAACTGCCATGTTGCTACAGACAGTAATTCTGTCACTGCAGCCCCCATTCCAGAGCAGCGAGGCTGCCAAGATTAGGAAAAGGATCCTCGGGGGAATCAGACTGACTCACAACAGCAGAGATTTGACCTTGTAGGACTTTGGTCCATGCTCTCACCTGGCAACACAGTCCCAGCTACACAACCTGGCTTTACTAGAAACCCGCAACAGCAGAGCAGCTGTCTGTGCTACCACGCACACACACAGTGGTGCAAGTGAGTGCTGCCTGGTAACCTCTTGACTGAAGTTGGACAACTGATTGTAGGGCGTATGGCAGGAAAGGCAACCAGTGCTTTTGGACTCCACAAGCTGAAGTGTCAGTCCTGGTAGCCTAGGAGCCACAAAGGTATCACATTCCTCCCTCAGAGCCATTGTTGCATCCTGCCGTGCTATTCCTTGTTCTTAGGTAAAGTCCTCCAGGCAAGGCAGCTGCAGAGAGGCCTAAAGAGGAGAAGAGAACCTCAGAGTTTTACCTTCCAAGTTCCTTCCCAACAGGAACACCTGGAGAGGGGACCTAGGCTGAGCCACTGACCACCTATGGGCACCATTCAGTTGCTTGTTTTGCAATTTGATAGCTCCTGAGGTCTACTCACTACCCTACAGATGAAGGGACAACTCAAGAAGGATCATTCATTAGACTCCATTCAGAGCATTCTGAAAACAACCAGCAGACTCTGGAGACCTGGGTGGCAGGCGCTGAGAGAAAACAAGAAAAACAGATCCAGGAAAAGGGAAAAAACAGAAGCAAAACAGGCAGGTGGCAAGATGAGAAGATTAGAAAGTTATATTTGCTCCAACCCCCAGGCCTAATGCAAGATTGTGCCCGAGGGTACATTTGCTTATGCTTTAGAAGGAAGATGATGGCAGTGGATTAAATAATTTCCATTTGCTTCCAAATTTATTAAAGATCAGTCCCATAAGCACCATTTTGGTTCAACAGAAATTGCACCGAATTTGATTGATCCATTTGTGCATGCTTCTCCACTTTACTGATTGATATAAGCAGCTGAGGCAGGACTCATGTGAGATTGGCCCCGCTAGCACCGATACTGTGTTGTGCAGCCATTGGTGGGCCAGTCTCTCTGGGCTCCACTTTGCTAGGCATCACAGAGACCCAGTGCACGAGGGTCCCTGCCCAAGAGAGTTTGTGTATAAGACACACCATAGATACACGGCAAAAGACACACCGCTACAAACAAACAATCCCCACTTGCTTACAGCACATTCAACCATTAGGATTTTTTTTTCAAGTGACCCACTACACTATCCAGCAGCATCACATTGTAGATTTTAAAGATATTATCTACTAAGCACACATAGTGTCTAGCCCATACTAACTTCATACAGCATCTAGCCCAGGGGTTCCCAACCTTTTCCAGATGAGGACCCATTCTGACAATTCAGGAAGACTTGGTGACCCAGGGCAATTCAAAAAATGTGTGAATGGCTTCTTAAGAGCCACCTGGGGAGACACCTGGCGACCCTTTTGAAATGTAATGGCAACCCATATTTGGGTCCCGATCCATAGGTTGGGAAACCCTGGCTCTCGCCCAACCAGAGACTGCAGCTGATGGAGGTCTCTCTACTGGACTGCAACAAAAGCTAACTTCAAGGCATCCCAAACTTTTCTTCCTATAAGGATCTGTTTCCATTAATAAATACAGACACTAGGTAATGAGTGAGATCCAGAAAGCCTGGTGTTGTGAGCTTTACCAATAGAACGTATAATATTCTCTTTTAATAGACTTTCTGGGCCATCTCCACCATTCTGAGTAAAAGGCTCTGATCTGTGTATTTTCCACGAGGTCAATGATGCCTTTTCCATTCCACTCCCCACTGCGGGCAGCATCCGGGGCAGAAAAGAATCTGGTGTTTGGGATGGAGCTGCTGCGTGGTCTCTGGTTTGGATTTTCATTTCTTGTATTTCCGCTTCTTCCCATTCCCTGGATGTACACGAATGCCTCGGGGTGCTGACGAAGTAAGTTACTCGCTGTGGATTAGAAGCAGATGATCTCTAGCATACACAGAGAGAAATACCATGCAACAGCTTAGGGTCATAAGCAACTTTCCGCATCACTGCAGTACATTGGGACTGGTGGATTTCAGCCTGTGACTGGTAATGGGATACAAAGACACTGAGCTTTTGGTCACTAGATACAAGGAGGCTCTCATGGGGAGTGACAGAAAGATACCTCATGGTTGTTTGGTGGCCCGATACAGTTCCCTACTAGTGAGCAGGTCATGCCCACAAGAACCAGGACTACAGCAAGGCCTTGCTAGCCTTCACTGAGAGGCAGGAAAGCCAAGAGATCAAGGAACAGGTCTGGGAAAAAGGGCCCTCCAGTGCAGGATTCATGCCAGTTAACTGGGCAGCACAAAGGCGACATTCCCACTGTCGGGGCTGGGCATGAATAAAAGGCTTTGCAAAGGATGGCAGGTTGATAGCGGAGAGCAAACACTGCACTCAACTCACATCTTGCTGGTATCTGAACTAGAGATCCAGTGCACTCCCCTCAGGGCTGCCAACTCAAGAGAGGGGGGCTGCGAATGGTGTTTCCGGCTTCCCATGACCAGAACATCCAGGATCCATTCCCCATCCCCTGGGGTGGGCGGCATGTTTAAAGCTGCCTACAACACTTGCACACGTTACCTCAAACCTCAGCAGACCCTGCTACTCCTCTCCTTTGCCAGACAGCACACAGAGGGGCTGGTGGCAGGCACCCCGAGGGAAAAATGAGTTTAGATTGCTGGCTATTTTCCCTTTGCTTGGTCCAAGACATGACCAACCTTCACGCCACAGGGGGAAGAGGCCACTTTCCCTGTGGCTTTTCCCCCATTCTCCTTCTGGGGACTAGATCCTGGGTATGCTGCTCATGTGAATCCAGAAACCCCATTCACAGCCCCCCTCTCTTGAGTTGACAGTCCTGAGAGGAATGTAGTGGACTCTAGTTCTAGGCCAGATATGGGGGACGGGAGGTAGAAAAGAAGAAAAGTGGGGACAGAAGGGGGGGGAGGAGTTTGCAACATTTGTTACAGTCCCTGTAACTCCTAACTACAACCCCACAGCCTCTGCACCAAAACACAAGTACAGCCAGTCCCCGAGTTGCGAAAGGTCGACTTATGACTGTTCACAGTTACGACCGAAGCTATCGTAAATGGCAGACCCCGAGTTATGAACGCGATCCGCGCTTACGAACAGCGCGGTCGCGTGTAACTCTATGGGGTCCAACTTACGAACAAACCGAGTTACGACCAATTGCTTTTCTTCTTTTCTACCTCCCCTCCCCCATATCTGGCCTAGAACTAGAGTCCACTACATTCCTCTCAGGACTGTCAACTCAAGAGAGGGGGGCTGTGAATGGGGTTTCTGGATTCACATGAGCAGCATACCCAGGATCTAGTCCCCAGAAGGAGAATGCGGGAAAAGCCACAGGGAAAGTGGCCTCTTTCCCCTGTGGCGTGAAGGTTGGTCATGTCTTGGACCAGGCAAAGGGAAAATAGCCAGCAATCTAAACTCATTTTTCCCTCGGGGTGCCTGCCACCAGCCCCTCTGTGTGCTGTCTGGCAAAGGAGAGGAGTAGCAGGGTCTGCTGAGGTTTGAGGTAACGTGTGCAAGTAGCAGGCAGCTTTAAACATGCCGCCCACCCCAGGGGATGGGGAATGGATCCTGGATGTTCTGGTCATGGGAAGCCGGAAACACCATTCGCAGCCCCCCCTCTCTTGAGTTGGCAGCCCTGAGGGGAATGCACTGGATCTCTAGTTCAGATACCAGCAAGATGTGAGTTGAGTGCAGTGTTTGCTCTCCGCTATCAACCTGCCATCCTTTGCAAAGCCTTTTATTCATGCCCAGCCCCGACAGTGGGAATGTCGCCTTTGTGCTGCCCAGTTAACTGGCATGAATCCTGCACTGGAGGGCCCTTTTTCCCAGACCTGTTCCTTGATCTCTTGGCCTTCCTGCCTCTCAGTGAAGGCTAGCAAGGCCTTGCTGTAGTCCTGGTTCTTGTGGGTATGACCTGCTCACTAGTAGGGAACTGTATCAGGCCTTCGCGTGTAACTCTATCGGGTCCAACTGACGAACAAACCGAGTTACGACCAATTGCTTGGTCCGTAACCGGTTCGTAAGTCGAGAAGAGGCTGTAACTCCCTTACCACTTTCAGACCTTGTGGGGCTGCCCGTGCCCCCTTCCACACCAGCCCAGCTATCCTCCAGTTAGCCCTTAGTCTGCCCAGATTTGCACTGAGAACAAAGCCACCCCATGCGCTGTGAAAAGCGGGAAGGGGAAATCAGACACTTCCAAGTGGAGAGTCGAGATATGGGACCTCAGACCAAGGTTCCTGCTGCAAAGAGCGTTTTGGAAACATATGAATGCAGCACTCTACTTAACAAATGTGTGCATGAAGTACAATTGGGCCATAAAACTGAAGGTGGTCCCTCAGTGCTGTCCACAGCACTTTAAAGGGCCCAGGGCTCCGGGTGGCAGCTAGGAGCTCCAAGCCCTTTAGAATTGCCAGGCCCCAGGGTAACTGCCCCTCACCCCCCTCCCATCAGCAGGCCTGGTGGGGGTTCAGCCTAGAAGTTTCAGTTGATGAGATAGTTGTATTACAACAAAGCCCATTGGATGAGAGGTGCCCACTTCATAACACTGCTGTGCACAATTTCCTTTGGTTTATTATCCCCTGAAGACGTTACACACAACACACTGCAGTTCAGGCTTGCCAGCTGATGGTAACTTACCTGCAGTCCCATCAGGCAGCATTTAACCCAGAGTTGGCATATGTGGTAATGCTAGAGGGGAAGAGGTGCAGAGGCAGAGAGACCAGGAAAAAAATAACTGATGCTGCTGCAGCTGAGGGAAAACCATCCAAAGCCAACAGAGAACCAACAGAGCAGAGACAGACAGTGGGCAATGCTAGACAGCACATTCACATGAGCTTGAAAAATGTGGCAGCAAGGAGTGCCAGCTGGGGCTATATATGGAAAAGCATCCTAGTCACAGTTCCTCTCTGTGACTCTGTTGCCCCACTTGGAGGGCAGCAATCAAATTTGGGCACCTTGTCCCCAGAACAATAGGCCCATGCAGGTAATCCAGAGAGGAGAGAGATGAAAACTATGGAATCTGCATCACTGGAGATATTTAAGAGCTGGTTGGACAAACATCTGTCAGGGATGATCTAGATCAGGGGTGGGCAAAAGGACCTCCATGGGCCAGATCCATACCACCAAGCAGGTAGATCTGGCCTGCAGAGACCCTGCCTCTCCCCCGCCCCCAGGCCAATCAGGGCATGGAAGTGGGGGAGGAAGCGCAAAAAGTTTCCTCCGCCCTGCCCCCGCCCTGCAAGTTGTGCATGGTGCTTAGTAGTACTTAGAAGTGCCACATGCTCCTGGCAGGACAGGAAGAGATTTTGTGTGCTCCCCCACCCCCAAGCCCTGATTGGCCTGGGGGCAGAAGGGGGAGCATGCAAAGTCTCCTCTCTCCGCCAGGGGCATGGGCACCTAGAGGGAACCTCTGGGGGGAGGGAGGGTAAAGACTTCACATGCTCCCCCACCATCAGACCAATCATGGTCCGTGGGTGAAGAAGGAGGAAAGTATCTTGGTCCCGCCCCTGCCCCTTCTGGTGCAGCCTGGGGCCACTTAAAAAATTTCTGAAGTGACCCCCGGTAAAAAATTATTGCCCACCCTGATCTAGATTGTGCTTTGTCCTGCCGGGAGGGCAGGGGACTGGATTTGATGACTTCTCAAGTGTCCCTGTCAGTTCTAGGAGTCTATGATAGAAGGAAAGATTAAAAGAATTGCAGAGCTTGGTTCAGGGCCAGATTCGGATACACGGAATATGACCTTACCACTCACTTTCAGTGGGACTATTTACGAAGCAAGATTCTTCTCCATGCGAACCCAGGGGCCAGAATGGGACTCTGAGGAATGAAAGTAGTGAGAACTGTCTACAAGCACTTGGAAGGAAGGAACTCTCCACCGTGGTACAAAGATTCGTGGGAGCTGTGGGATACATTTATGAAGGGAAACAATAAGGCTGAAAAGCAGGTCAGGGTAGAATAGTCTCCCAGAATCCTTTCCTAGTAAGACTGGTCAAAATGCAGAGAACAGTCCTGTTCTGGTATCCAGGGGATGTGTTAGACAATTCAACAGGCCTTTTCCATCTCTGATGTCTCTGTGCAAAGGTTTCAGGCCATGAAACACAGCCTACATTGCACAGGTAACCCTGTGATTTTCACATGCTTTGGGTTTAATTTAATCAATCAATACGTGCTGGGGCAGTGTATATATAAGTATAAACTAGGAGCCCATTTCTGCCTGAATATGCTAGGATGTATATCCTACACGAGTTATGCCCAAGTAACAGATGCCCAAGTAACAGAGAGAAGAAGAAAGGATTTTAAGCAGTTTACCTAAAACGTGTGTGGATTCTGGTCTTTCAACTTGCAAGAGCCCAGGGACGAGGCACAACCTGATCAGAGGTGTCTGGGTTACACCTGGTTATTCCTGAACAGGGCAGCCTTGTAGAACCTCATAAGGAATGTAACAAAGTCTAACCAAGTACTGAGTCCTGTAGTGAGCAGGAACTGACTCACCTTGGTCCCTAAGGGTACATCTACACAGCAGCATTATTTCAGAATAACTGACATTATTCTGAAATGATATAGTGCACATCTACACTACAAGCCGTTATTTTGAAATCATGTCGAGATGGAGGATTTCTTACTCTGACTCCTGTAACCCTCATTTCACGAGGAGTAAGGGAAGTCAAAGGAAGAGTGCTCTTCCCACAACTTCCTGCTGCGTAGGGAGCACCAAAAAACGAACTAAGCTATTTCAACTTCAGCTACGCAACTGACGTAGCTGAAGTTGCATCGCTTAATTTGGCTTTAGCCCTGCTGTGTAGATGTACCCTAAGATACAAACCCTTACCGAGGTCTCTGGGAGCTGCAGGTCCTCAGTGCCGCTGAAAGTCAGCCCCTTTGGACATCTCAAGATGAGTCCTTGAAAAAAAGTGTCATCCAAAATGACAGGCCAGCTTTTGAAACCATGGCCAGACGTCTGCCATTGTGTGATGCTGACTGAGGTCCTCCCTGCAAGCCTCTTCCTCTAACCAGAAGACAAGGCTCCTTCCCCAGAGACACAGCCAGTCAGAAATAGGAAATTAAAGATGAGGGGGGAGGAAGGAGGAAATTCCATCCACTCTCCCAAAAATTAAGAGGCAGTCACAGAGCTTTCCCAGTTAGAGACAAAGAAACTCAAACTCAGGAGGGAATGCTAGAGACACAGAACTCTCTGGTTAAATTTTTATAGTGTAACCACTGAACAAGCCACTTTGTCTCCATAATTTATACCTGAATCAAATGTCTAGACATGACATCATTTTAAGGTATGCCTTGTGTTTTGTGGGAAGTTTACAAAAACCAGAACTTAGAGTTGCCATGGTTCAGGTCAGCAAAAGAAAGAGGGTGGGAGGAGAATATCCCCAGCCCCTTCTCAGCAGCTGTTCTGGGTAATCATTTTAGGCTGTTGTTTTCTGTCAAGGAGACAAGGCCTAACAATTGTTCAAAACCAATGGGAAACCAACACCCCTTACAGAAAGCGATGAGCACCATAGATAATCCTCAATTGTCAGGCAGCTTTATTTGGTATGGTTCCTATTAAACGGCAAAGGACTGCCAGATATGTGAGGGCAATGTAAATATCTACCATGCATGTGCATGGAGATGGACAGCTAGAGACACGGGGATCCGGCAGCATGTCCATATGAAAAACCGGTTATTCCAACCCAGTAAGGGCCTGGGTATCAGGTGGGGGACATCAATTAATATTGCAGAGTCTTCTAGCTAGTGAGATGCAAGTTCTAAGCCATGAATTCTGGAGCCACAAAATGATCTGAATATGCTCCAGGCATTATTACAAGAGCGAGGAACTCCATGGTGCTAAGGGATGATGGCCAAGTGAGCTTAATCACATGAGGGGTTACAATAATTGCCCTGGAGTGCATGGCTTAGAGTGACTTATTGAACTGATGACGTGGAATATTGTCTGTAACAATGGGGGAAGGGGAAGAGATGGACTTTGTGCATTCAAACTTTGTTTTCCTGGGCATCCTAGGCCAGGGCACTGCACCACTGACAGCCAACCCCAACGCCACAGCTTTTAGAGGTTCCTAGAGAAAGCGGAGGAGTCACTCACATGACCTCTGAAGAAGGGATGTTAAGTATTGATTAATTTAGTAGTCGAGTAGTCAATGGAATTTCCATCGACTACTCAAGTCGTCAATAAGGAAGAACGCTTAAAGCACTCACTTCCGGCACAGGGCACAACTCCTGGCTGCCATTCTGCACTCTTAAAGGAACAGAGAGGAGCCAGCGTGCAAAGACGCTGGCTCATTCTCTCGTTCCCCACCGGCTTTCAGACAACCCTTATGCTGCCACTCTGCATTTTTAAGTGGCAGCCGCCAGTCTGCTTCTCTATTTCAGCACAAGACCACCCCTCCACCCCCACCCCGCTGCCACCCTACATTTTTAAAGGGACATAGCAGCAGCAGCAGCCCTTTAAGGGGGGGGAAGTCGATAGTGCTACCCGATAAGCTCCTGCTAATTGGGTAATCAACTACTCAACTACTCCTTCACATCCCTCCTCTGAAGCAGAGTTTGGGTCTCAACATATGTTATTTCTAAAGCACATGTATAATATATATGTATGTGTATATACACACACGCACAGGATGTTAAATATCAGTTAACTGAATAGTCGATTAACTTCATGGATTCTTATCAGTTACTTGACTATTCTATAGTCCCCGGGGGTGGGGCTGGCAGTCAGCACGCTCTGATCCCACTCCCAACGAGCCCCCTACCACTCCATGCTGCTGCCTCTGTATCAGAGGCAACAGCGTGGCGTGCCAGGCAGGAACTGGTCTGCGAGGGGAGCCAGTTTAAAAACCGGCTCCCCTCATGGACGGGCTGCCTGTCGCCCGTGCTGCTGCCTCTGATACAGTGGAAGCAGCATGGGGTGGCAGCAACCCCTGTCCAGGGGTGGAGGGATGAATTCCCAGGCCCAGTGCGAGCTAGAACTGAGCTGGGCTACCTGCCCACTTGGCTCCTAATGCACTTTAAATGCAGAGCCACAGTGGGGGTAGGTCCCAAACCCGACGTCACTCAGGACTGAGCCGGGCTGCTGGCCAGCCTGCTAAAAAATGTACTTGCAAGTGGGGGGGGGGGGAAATGCGTGTAGTCTATAGCATTAACCAATAAGCTTTTGCTTATCAGTTAATCAACTACACTATTACATCCCTAACACACATACACACACACAGCGCCTAATTCTCCTCTCCCCTCAGTATACGTCAGGAGAAACTCCAGGGTTATTTATATCACAGTAGCGTTCGGAGGCCCCAGACAGGAACAGGGACCCATTGTGCTGGCAACTGTACAGACAGCAAGCAGAAGACTGTCAGCTGTTTGGCACATGGACCATTTAATATACTTCAGTAACGGGAGCATATGCTCTTTAAATGTATTTAAACTCATAACACCCCAGTGATATTATCCTGGTTTTACCCATGAAAGACTGAGGCTCAGAGAGGTTAAGTGACTTGCCCAACACCACACAGGAGCGGTTAGGAGTCTCCTGACTCCTAACCACTGGGCCTTCCTTCCTATAAGTCTTAGGTCCCAATCCTTCCAAAGTGGTCCATGTAGTCAGATCTTTGAGCTCCAAAGAGCCTCTCAATGGTCCTGCTTGTTTCCTCAGGTACAAGTAGGAGAGAAAAGGGAACCAGAGTCTCAGAGGTGCCAGTTCAAGAGACTTGGTACTCAGGTATCACAGGAAAGAGCTCTGTAAAAATGCCTGGATAGATGTACGCTGCTTTAGTTGCCAGGAATGGAACATGCTACCCATGAGTGTCACTGCAGAAAGGGATGCTATTGGGGCCCAATCCTGCAAGGTGCTGACTGTCTTCAGTCCCTATTTAAATCAGTAGGAGGCTAGAGAACACAGCTTCCTGTTGAATCAGGCCCCAAGTGAGTGAACAAGCTGTTAACTCAATGGCCTGACTAAGTCATTCCACATCCATCCCACCTCCGCTTTAGATAATGTTCTGCATAACAATCCGTTTCAGACATACACAGAATGGGAAGAGGCTGTCCAAGAAGGAGTCCTGCAGAAAGGGAACTAGGGGTCATAGTGGACCACAAGCTAAATATGAGTCAACACTGTGACACTGTTGAAAAGGAAGCAAACCTGACTGTGAGACGCATTAACATGAGTTTTGTGAGCAAGACACGAGAAGTCATTCTTTCGCTCTACTCTGCACTGATTAAGCCTCAACTGGAGTATTGTATCCAGTTCTGGGCAGCACATTTCAAGAAAAATGTAGAAAAATTGGAGAAGGTCCAGAGAAGAACACAAAAATAATTAAAGGTCTAGAAAACATGAGCTAGGAGGGAAGACTGAAAGAACTGGGCTTGTTTAGTTTGGAACAGAGAAGTCTGAGAGGGGACACAACAGTGCTTTTCAGGTATCTAAAAGGGTGTCATGGCGGGGGGGAGGGGAGGAAATTGTTCTCCTTGGTCTCTGAGGATAGGACAAGAATCAATGGGTTTAAACTGCAGCAATGGAGGTTTAGGCTGGACATTAGGAAAAACTTCCTAACTGTCAGGGTGGTTAAACACTGGAATAAATTGCCTAGAGAGATTGTGGAATCTCCATCTCTGGAGATATTTAAGAGCAGGTTAGACAGACATCTATCAAACATCTATAGATCATGCTTGGTACTCCTATGAGGGCAGGAGACTGGAACTGATGATCTCTCGAGGTCCTTTCCAGTTCTAATAGTCTATGATTCTATGATAATGTTCGCAATAAGAGCCGTAAGCACTTGGCTTCAGGTTTTGTTACAAACTTCAAATTCACCCTGGCCACTCAAGTTTACAAACTATCCCAGCTCCCAGTGACCTGAGGCAGAATTAGAGTTGAACGTCAGCTGAAGTTTGCAGTTTCACAGAGTTTCATTTTAAAGTCTGGTAAAACCAGAGAGTTACAGCTGAATATTGAGGCTTATTTAAACCTAAAATTTAAAGTGACTGTAAGGAAGGTGCAAAACCATATGGATAAAACCAAAAACCTGCAAGTTAACTGATGAAAAAACCCCAGCCATCACCAAAGCTGGGAGAAATTGGATTCAATAGTAAATTCAAGAAAACTGCAAGTTTGGGTCAAATTCAGCAAATCCTGTCAGCCAAATTTTAAAAAATGAGGATTTTTTGGGGGGAAAAAAGTCAACATAGCATCTAATTTCAAAAGCAGGGTTGAAATGTTTAATCAACACCCTGACAGTCTTGTTAGTTTTTTTTATTTGGCAAGAAAAAACAACAACAAAAATCCAGCGTTGGTTTAATTCCTTTTCTGATTTTTCCGTTGAGCCACCAAACCAAAAAGCAAAATCCCGCCAGTTATTTACTCAGCCACAGCCACCATGGCTGCAGTTAGAAGACAGGAAATGCAATAGATGTTTTTTCTTTCACTTTAAAAATGCTTCTTTTCATCATTCACCAGCAATTCGCACGCATGAAGATGGTAGCAGATTTTTGGTCTGTTGTACATATAGAAACCAGATTAAGTATCTTCACTTGATATCTTTATTTTTTTTAAAAAAAGCAATTACACTACTACCACTCCAATAAACTATCAAGCTTCTATTTCATGTTGCACAGCTTTTACTGTTATCCAGTGGACAGAATATGGACTATGGGAGACATGGGCTGAAATCAAGATTCTACTACTGATTTTAAACAAGCCAATTACATTGACTCAGTTTCCCCATAAGTATAAACTGGATAATGATACTTATACGCCTTTGTACATCACTGAACTCTACAGATAAAAATGGTACAGGTACATCATTGGTTGGTATTAGTGTTCATAGACCCACTTTCCTAAAGATAAACACACAGCAAGAGCCACCTTTGCACATCTACTAGATGTGCTAGCAGAAAATTTGAGCTACTCACATGGTACTGAATGGAGCTTGTTTTCCTTTATGGCTAATAAAAAACTGCTGTCTTGCTATTTGATTCTTTTAATAACACAAGTGAGAGCCATACCTATATATTTATAAACTAATATCATCTCTTTCCCTCCTACCCAGACAGTTTAGGAGCATTAGGAACAACTGCGAACTTATGCTTGCACTGGTGTTTTTCAAGACGACGGAGGGAGAATGTCGAAAGCAAGCCTTGGCAAAGTACCCGAGGAGATCTGTTCCATGGACAATAGAACTGGATGACCCCGGTGGAGTGTGGCAATTGTTGGAACACCTAGTTTGCTGAACAGCTTCAGGTTGTTTGGGCAGGTTTGAGGGGATCCATAAACTGGATGAGGAATGAGTCGCTTGCCTTATTTAAAGGACGATAGTAATTTAGAGCAGCAGCTTGAAGCCCTGTCCCAAAACAGTTAGCTTCAGCCTTTGGAGCAAGTACCATTTGAGAGCTATGAAATAACCCTCTCCACTAGTGGTCCCGTAGAAGAAAACCCAGGATCCTTGTTACCAGACCACAGACTTCCGCCACTCAAGGCAGAGGAGGAGCACGCTAGCTCATCGCAATCTTAGGCTCTTATTCTCCACATGAATCAGCAACTAAGCAAGAGCACAACACAGTCGCTGACAGAGGAGGCTTAAACTGAATGCCTCAGATCCACTACCGTTCAAATCTCCACACAGGCTACGAATTCCCTCATCACTAGAACTCGGTGAGGACAAAACCCACTGTAATACTCAGCCACTAAAGGCCTTACCCATGGGTAGCATTGGAAGGCTTTAGGAAATGAGCCAAAAAAGAAAAGTTATTTTCACTTGCATTAGTGGCTCTAGCATTCCTCACTCTGGGACATTCGCAACCAGCGAAAAAAATGTGACAGCCTTTGCCAATCAAGATAGAGCCTCTGTAGCAGCTGCTGCATCTGTAGCATGACCTTGATCCTGCCTTTGTGATACGCTGCGCCCATTGTTACGCATCTTGAAACATCTGTGCTTTTCCAGCAGTGGCTCGGCCAAAGGCACGCCGCAGCGCTCAGTCTCTCTAAGAGGCCAGGGGTTGAAGCCTGAGTTTATAACAGAAAAGAGCTGGAGAAAGTTGCTTGCCAGGAGTCCAAACTCTAGCCAACAAGTCCCTTCAGGCTCACTTGGAAAGCCGGTCGACTCGTTGCTGTTTGCCTGCTGGGCTCAGAGTGAAAAGCAAACCGGAATATTTGGAGCGCTCGGATGTTTTATCCAAGAGAGAGACAAGTGAGGAGATCAGGCTAGACACAAACGTGAAGACAGCCAGAACACATCCACCATCGAGCTGGACATTAACGCACTTCGGCCCGGGAGATTTCAGAGCCATTCTTGAAGCTATTTCTTGCTCAAGCAGCTGGGGAGCCAAACAAGACATTTCAGACGAGTAATATTCTTAGCCCTGCCCTTCACCCTTTGCTCTCTTCCACACTGTTCAAGTCTACCAGCAAGTCCTTCCAGATATTATTGGTAGTTTAGAAGAACTGGAGGATGCTATGAAACCAGTCCAACCAACACCCTTTTTGACCATGGACAGCAAAGCTGGCCTATAATATTTATACCTGCCGTGGAGTAAATTCAATGTGTTTAATACTCTGCTACAGACCCTGATCATACCCTAGTAAGCAGAACAGTTATAGTGAGCCTGCACCTCTGTCTCACCTTCCTCTTGCAAGCTGGCAGCTGACCATTCCTGACAACCAAGGATAAACTAGTTATTAAGAAAGCTAGTTTGTGCTGTTGTTCCTTTTAAACACCGTTATAAAATGCATCCGCCACACCAGGTGGGTGCAGACACTTCGTAACCAAGAGATGTACACCAATAGCACTTCCAATACAAAGAATTCATATCAGACACACAAATCCTCCTATGGTACTTAAAATCATAGAAAAATACAATCCTAGGGCTGGAAGAGACCTCAGAAGGACACCGACTCCAATCCCCTGCCCAAAGCAGGACCAACCCTAACTAAATCATCCCAGCCAGGACTCTCTCAAGCCTGGCTTTAAAAACCTCTAAGACCTGGTCTACACTAGACCGGGCAGGCCGGCTTAAGGTATGCAACTCCAGCTATGCTAAGTGTATACCTTAAGCTAAGTGCGTAGCTGGAGTTGGCTTACCTTAAGCCGAGCCACGGCAGTGTCCACACAGTGGGAGGCCGATGGGAGCACATGCTCCCATGGGCTTCCCTTATGCCTCACTAGAGATGTTAAATATCAGTTAATTGAATAGTCAATTAACCTCGTGAATTCTTATCGGTTACTCGACTATTCTATACTCCCTGGGGGCAGGACTGGCAGCCAGCCTCACTCCCGAGGAGCTTCCTGCCACTCCACGCTGCTGCCTCTATATCACAGGCAGCAGCATGGGGTGCCAGGCGGGAGCTGGTCCACAAAGGGGGCCAATTTAAAAACCAGCTCCCCTCGCAGACTGGCTGATAGAGGCAGCAGCACAGGGTGGCAGCTGCCCCTGTCCAGGGGCAAGGCAATAAGGTCCCA
This sequence comes from Pelochelys cantorii, assembly GCA_032595735.1. Taxonomy (NCBI): domain Eukaryota; kingdom Metazoa; phylum Chordata; order Testudines; family Trionychidae; genus Pelochelys; species Pelochelys cantorii. Next base: position 10,912,043 of record CM064346.1, on the reverse strand, counting down.
GGCCTGGCATGAGCTGGAACTGAGCTGGGCTGCCTGCCCGCCTGGCTCCTAATACACTTTAAATGCAGCTCTGCAGCAGAGGTAGGTCTTGGACCCGGCGCAAGCCAAGACTGAGCCCGGTTGCTGGCCAGTCTGCTAAAAAATTTACTGGCAAGGTGGTGGTGGTGGAGGAGGGAGGGGGGGAATGTGTGTGGTCTGTAGCATTATCCTATAAGCTTCTGCTTATTGGTTAATCGAGTACACTATTACATCCCTGCTCCTCACAGAAGGAGGAGTACCGGACATTGGCGGGGGCTGCCCTCAGTGTTCGACTTACAGGTCTCCATTAGACCCACTAAACTGAATGCTAGAAACTGATCTCCGGAAGGTTGATCATCTCACTAGCGTAGACATGCCCTAGGGATGGAGATTCCACCACCACCCTAGCGAACCCATTCCAGTGTACCACCACCTTCCCAGGGAAATAGTTTTTCCTAATATCCAACCTAGATCTCCCCAACTGCAACTTGAGACCATTGCTTCTCATTCTGCCATCTGTCACTACTGAGAACAGCCTCTCTCCATCCTCTTTGGAACCCCCCTAGAACCCAGTGCTGCAAACACTAACTCGGCCTGATTTTCAGAGATGTCGAGAGCTGACAACTCCAGCTATAGTCTGTAGGAATTGCTGTTCCTTTGCACCTCTGAAAAAAACCAATCAGACCTTAAAATGTTAACTACCCAGAGCATGCCATTGGCTAATCAGTGGTGACACTAGGCCTGGAAATAAGTGTTTATAGGATCAGGCTCCAGCATCATTTTTTTCCCTCTTTAATTTACAGCAGCTTCATTTACTCCATCACCCTCCATGATTCCCGTCTCTTCCCTGCAGTTCAGCTGCCTTTTAGGTTACTCTCCATTCTAGACGAGTGCGTTTGATTATTCCTTACGCTGTGAACTACTAGACTCATGTCCTCGATAGAATCTGAATTTTATGGCTTTCTGCCCAGTTCTCCAATTTAATCAAGATCCATCTATGTCTGAATCGTTGCCCACCCAGTATTCCTAGCACTGCACGGCTCTGTTGCATGCACCAGGCTGACAAGCAAGCTCTCCATTCCTTCCACCAACTTGTAAAGGAAAAAAATCACACAGCGCTGGACCCAAAGCAAATCTCGGGGCAAGGCTGCTTGACACCTCCACCCAGGCTGACACACGCTGAACCCTGGCTAATTACACTGCAGAGCTGCTTTTCAGCAAACGGCATGTGTATCTTGAAGAAGTTCCATCCCACCCACATTCCTCCAGCTTCCCACATGACAAAACCCTGCAAAACCATAACAAGCGCTTTCCCAAAGTCAGAATCATCGTATCATAGAACACTAGAACTGGAAGGGACCTCGAGAGGTCATTGAGTCCTGTACCCTGCCCTCACGCATCTAGACCATCCCTGACAGATGTCCATCCAACCTGCTCTTAAATATCTCCAAAGATGGAGATTCCACAACCCCTCTAAGCAATTTATTCCAGTGTTTAACCACCCTGACAGTTAGAAAGTTTTTCCTAATGTCCACATAAACCTCCCTTGCTGCAGTTTAAGCCCATTGATTCTTGTCCTATCCTCAGAGGCCCAGGAGAACAATTCCCCCCACCCTATGACACCCTTTTAGATACCTGAAAACCACTATCATGTCCCCTCTCAGTCTTCTCTTTTCCAAACTAAACAAGCCCAGTTCTTTCAGTATTCCCTCCTAGCTCACGTTTTCTAGACCGTTAATCATTCTTGTTGCTCTTCTCTGGATCTTCTCCAATTTCTCCACATCTTTCTTGAAATGTGGTGCCCAGAACTGGACACAATACTCTAATTGAAGCCTAATCAGCACAGAGTAGAGCGGAAGAATGACTTCTCGTGTCTTGCTCACAACTCTCCTGTAAATGCATCCCAGAATCATGTTTGCTTTTTTTACAACAGCGTCACACTGTTGGCTGAAGTTGAACTATATTAGGTTGGTTGTGTGTCTGTTGCCCACTAAACAAGTCAACAAAGAGAAGATTCTAAATCAGAGTGGCATGGTGTTTGTTTCAGAAAACTATCGACTAACAGCTTTCAGCAATTTGCCTGGTACTGAACTGACATTCAACTTCATAATCTAGGATTTCTTGGATCACATTTTTTCCCCCTATTTATAAAGGGTGGCTTTGACTCTAAATGACTGGGCAAAGGCCAGTCAGGAACTCCTGAATTTGATTGATAGCTTTGCTACTGACTTTTCCTCTGCCCTCAGGCAAGTCATTTACAAAGCCCTGAATTGTCTGAGGTCCGGTTACCTGGAAGAGCACCTCTCCCTCCCACCACCCCTATTCCTCCCCATGATGGACCATCACAGTGTCCAGCTTCCAGCTCATCTGAAGAAGTGGGTTTTGCCCATGAAAGCTCCTGATACGATATATATTTTGTTAGTCTCTAAGGTGCCACAGGACTACTCATTTTTAAAGTTACAAACTAACATGGCTACCTCTCTGAGACTTCATCATAGTTGGGATCACCAGACGTTGAAGTTGGAGTTTCCTCTCCATAAAACAAGAGGAAGATTCTGGCAGAGGAATTACTGTGATGGATCCTTCATTTTAGAACTTGTTATCCACTCCTTGTACCAGATTTCTTCCTCTTTGCTGCGAAGTCAGGCCTGCTCCCCTTTGTTCAGGATAAATATATTTGTTCAGAGTGTGATTTTAATTTATGGGATTGGTGTCCTAATTCTTAAAAACCTGAATATATTAATTTACTCTATCGCATTTGCCCCAACTTTAAAATGGAGAGAACATCTAACTTCCTGGGGTATTTAGAGAATTTGTTAGTGTCAGTAAGATGCAATATAGCCCTTACCTTTAGAATATTTATTACTAGCAGATGTACCCAGCACTGTAGCCCAGGCTGCCATGGAAAAGGGCTGCTTCGTGGCAGCAGCCCCTGTCCACAGGGGGAGGGGGGCCCAGCCCATAGCCTCTGCCCATTGCGAGCCTCGGCTTGCTGTGGGCAGAGGCTGCTTTGCAGCAGCCTCCCCTAACCCCTCCCTGCTGCTGCCCCTGATAGAGGCAGCAACACGGGGGGCAGCAGGAGGCACCAGAGACACAGTGCTGGGGGAAACTGGCTTTTAAGCCAACTCCCCCCCAGCACCAGCTCCTGTTTCCCCTGCTTGGTGCCCCTTGTTCAGAGGCATTGCGGGGGGGGGGGGGGGAGCAAGTAGTGAAGCACTCAACTCAACTACTTGCTTACATTCCTAATGTGGAGCCCTGTCCCCAGCTGGCCACCATCCTGCTGGTGCAGCTGCCCCCAGTGGTCACTCTGTACTATAGCTGTCCCCGGCATTCACTGCCCCCAGTGGTCACTGTGAAGAATAGCAGGCCTCCGATCAGCCCCCTCCCTGTCCATGTTATGGAAAACAGTCCCATTCCAGGCACTTCCAATTTCCCTGGCACAACAAACCCTGGCCTTGCTTTAAGCTAGGATAAGAGGGAGCTGTCTACCAAATTTGGTGGTCCTCCTAGCCAGCTTCTCTCTAAGATGCCTGGAAGCACAGCTTCAAAGCCCTGCCCAGTCAGATGCGGGATTAATCACCTGTGAAGCTGTGCTGCCACGCAACTTAGAGGGAACACTGATCCTAGCTATTATCATTTAGGAGCTCTTGAACAAATGGAATCACTCACACAGACAGACAGATCGATCGATCAATCTAATAGTCCCAATCATGGGCCAGTACTCCATGGCGTTAGGTACTGTACAAACACAGAACAAAAAGACTGTATTCAAAGCATTTCCTATATGCACAACACCACTAAAAAAGCAACTACCTCTGTGACAGAGAGCAATAATAGCCAATGAGTACACAGCACAGCAATAGGGAAGAGGAAAACTGGAGTGAGATCACCGGAAAACTGGTCTGACCCCTACAAAAATGGTCATTAAATCTTGAATAGACATTTAATACAATACATTCACATTAACGTCTTATCTGAAAGAACTACTCAATACTCAGTACCTCAGAATAATGAAGGGCTAAGAGACCCTACTGGGATTTGAAGTCATGTGTCTACAATAGACGCTTTAAACTCTGTGCTTAGCCCATTGAGTCAGACTTCCCCCTACCCTACCTCATGCTAATTTTTTCACCTCCTCTCTAAAATAGGTTCCATTTCCAGGCCTTTAAAAGCATCTGGTACAATTGCCCTGCTATCTCGCTGCTTTTTTAGAAATCCTCCACAGCTGTAAGCATAAATGTAAACCTGCCAAGTTCAGAACATTTGGAGGTTTTGTAGAGTAACACCAGATTTATTTTCACAGAGGACGTGGAAATGGTTCGCACCATGATTCCCTTTGAGAGAGGCTGGCTTTATTTGTAAGACGTCCAAGGTTTGTTCGGGAGTTTCCCCTTACATCTGCGAAGGATCTGTTTTCTTACATCTAATGCTGTGCTTAGCTGAATGGCACAGCTCACTGCTTCTTGGCAGGATGAACAAATACCTAAAGAGGAACTGTCTATCTCAAGTAAAAACAAATTGACGGGAGTGTAATCTTCTGAAATGACAACGCTCGCCAGGCCAATAAAGATGTCAGCTCGGAGGAAAACTTACTGCTTGCCTCAGTCCTGCTCAAACAGCTAAACTATTTGAGGCAAGGAACTAGATAAAAATCAACTGATCGCAACGTCTTTGAGGTATAAAACTTTTATAATAGGATGCCCTGTACCCTCCACTGAACAGCTGGTGCATTCAAAAAACAAAACAAAAAAAATCCTGTGGAGAGATGATATGAGGCAGGGCCCTTCCCAGGCTCACAAAAGTCATCAAGTTCAGCCCCTGCTGCCCCCTGCATTGAGGCAGGACCATGTAAACCTAGAAGCCACCCTTGACAGGCCCCACTCCAACTTGTTCTCAAAAGCGTCGAGTGACGGGATTCCACAGCCTCCGCTAGGAGAGCCCTGCAAATCCGCAGCTCATTTTTGCAGATATGGATGTGGATACAAATGTTGCATCATCTGTGCAGGGCTCTATCCATTGGAAGCCCAGAACTTAACTATCCTTCTAGTTACAGTTTTTCCTAAAATCTAACCTAATTCTTTCTTGCTGCAGATTAAGACCATTGCTTCTTGTCCTGTCTTCAGTGGACATAAAGAATAATTCATCACTGTAACTTTGGACACATTTTAAGAAGATTATCAGATTCCCTCATCAACCCATCCATATTCTTTTCACAAGACCATGCGCGCCCATCACAAACATAAAATCATTTGTATATGCTCTTACACACTCATGCAATGGGTTCAGTAGCATCTTTCTATTTAATTAAAAACCTACATTTTATGAATTTTCCAATGAAGATGCAGCAAGATTTCCATCAGCCTATAGGAGTCTTGCCATAGAGCTGAGGTCCAACTCCCTGCAGAGGATGCAGGCCTCTATACTGTCGCCATCTGCTTTTATGTGGCAAAACCTCCCGCCTATTTTATTAGTCAATAAACTAGGCTGAGTGTGAGGGCCAGACTGGATAATCTAGCAAGTCTTCTGCACCAGACATCATTGAAAACCAGACAGTGAAGCCTACTCCCATCTTGAACAGTTTCATTTTCCTAGACCTCAACTTCCTCCACCACCCACACGAGGTAACACCTTGCCAATAAAATTCAGCTCAGTGAAGTACTCTGGAAGTGGACACAACCAGAAGAAAGCTCTTACCACTAGCTGAACCAGCAGGCGAGCAAAGCAGCAGCATTTCAGCCCAACACCAAAAACTTGCCATTAGAAGGGGATACAAAACCACACATGGTCAGCAAAGATCAGACACGACAGGCTGCTGGCTAGGAAGCCTGAGCTAAAGCTCTTCACTCCAGCTCCAGCAGGAAAAGGTCACTGAAGCAAGCTGTGAAGCCCACACCTGAGGGTATATGGGGAACAAGGCTATGGAAGGCTGGCAGGAAGGCAGTAATGAAGAGAGGAAGGGGAGGACGCAGGGAGTGAAAAGCGGCACTCCCCAGCTAGCTACAGAAGCTAGCAGTCCCTAAAGCTCTGACGACAGGAGGTAGTGGAAACCTGTACAGACCATAAAGGGCACGGGTGCGTGCACCAAAAGAAAGGTCTCTGGCTGGTTTGTGGGCAAAAAAAAAAAGGGGGGGGGCAAAAGTCCATGTGCAAATCCTGTTACACGAGGCAAGCCAACCGTTTTGAGTTGGTGGGAGGAAATCCTTGAGAACCTTGGGACTCTCACAGAAGAATGCAGAAGTCCCGAAGGGAATGTATGCAAAAGGGTACATAGCAGCCTCCTCTGTGTATAAGGAATTAAGGATCTAGCGGAACAACATGCCATGAAGATAGCAAGGGGGAAGGGGGAGCCACTCTCCAAGATGAGTTTTTAGGCTATAAACTTGGCTCAAGATTTTCCTGTTGATTTTCCCAATTTAGTTTTATTTTTACTCCTAGATGGTGGAGCTGTGTGTGTAAAAGTCTGGCATCTGACACCGGAAGTTGCCAGAGACATTTCCACGCTCCTAGCTCTCTAAACACACACTCACTAGCCAATACTTATCACCACAACTTAAATTTATGCTTTTTTTAGGGGACACAATCCACCTGTAATTAATCTAATGGAAGTGCTCTGGGTCAAAATAAAAAGGAATTTAATAAACATTTCACACACTATTTCTCCCTCTACTCAGCCTCATTCTTATGGTCTCCCATCAGGTAGATGAGTCGTTTGAAAAACCACCACCACCAAAGGGCTATAGCAGAGCCACAATGGCAGCATCTTCTGCTAACCAAAGAGCCAACTTTTATCATCAAAGCTGAGTGTCTGCTCTGATCTGAGTGGGTGCCTTCAAGATTCACACAACTGAAGGCCAGGAAGGATCATCACGATGATCTGGCCTGGCCTCCTGCATTGCATAGGCGAGAGGATTTCACTCTGTGATGCCCCCGATTAAGACCTGCCTGCTAGTCTGTGATCCGTGTAGGACACCTCTCGCAAAATAAACCTTTGCACCCAGTTCTCTCTGCTCTAAAAGGCTTCTCTGACGGGTCTTTACCTGCTTTGCAAAGCAATCAGACGAGTTCACCTCTTTAAAGCTCTCTACGACAGGCAATTAGAACCAGCCTCTGGGAAACCACTATGGCTGATAATGCTCCAGTCATTGACCAAGTAAATCAGGGGTGGGGAACCTAAGGCCCGGGGGCTAAATTCGGCCCCCAGCACACCTGGTTCCAGCCTCCGAGTCTCAGGGCTCCCCCCCATGCATTGGGGAGCCCATGCTGGTGCTCCAGCCTCCCCCACCCTCCCACTTGTCTGTGGCCCCAACTGATATTTCTGTATGTCAGCGGCCCCCCGACGCAAAAAAGCTTCCCTACCATTGAAGTAGATGCTTGACATTAGCCACTTCTAGTACATCTTACACATAGCAGCAATTCATCTTTATCCTGTAGGCCTGACCTTCGACTCATGGCTGAAAAACTGCAGAGGAGAGTTACATGATCCCAACCACTGCTCGCCTGCCCTTCATACATCAGAAAACACTACAGGACAGTCAAAGGGAAGCTTGTCTGTGGGGCTGCCAGGCTGTGGTGCCTTCGGAGGCCTGGCATCTTTGCTCTGCTCTTGGTGAAGCCAGGTACTCAGCACCTCTCAGTTACCACAGGACCTGAGGCAGAGAAAGCCCTTCCGAGAAAGGAGCTGAATACACTGACAAGACACAAAGAAAATCTCAGAAGCTCATCTAAAGCTCTCCCATGATGTCTGTACCTCTAGGGGGACAGTGTGTTCCAGTCCAGTGTTTCTCAACCTTTTTTTGCTCGTGGCCCCCTTCTGAGCCTCGTTTACCTCTGTGGCCCCCCTCATAGCCGCTGTTAGTTGGAAAAAAAGGTACATAATTTACCTAATGTTCCGTTTTTTCCATGTGGCCCCCTAGAGGTAGAGCGTGGCCCCTGGGGAGCCATATGGCCCACAGCTGAGAACCACTGTTCCAGTCAATGCAACTCAGTTTAGGTACTGGACCCAGGCCTCTTCCCTGAACTGCTAGGCAAACATGGGCAATTCACTTCCTCTCCAGACCCGTTGTCCCTCCCACCCTTTATCTGCCTCATCTACTAGACCAGGGAAGGGCAACCTAGGCTAATGAGTGGGCCACACGAGTGGCCCTCCTTCGTCTCAATGGGCCACAACTTTGCCATAACCAAGATGGTCTCCGAAGATAGGGTAGTTTTGCTCATTGCACTTGCGTACTTCGAATTTGCATGGTGTGCCGACTGAACTGGTTGACTGTGATTGGAGATAGAGGGCGCGCATGACTCTCACAGTCAATGTGTGTAATCTGCACGCACTTCGCATCACCCGCCCTTGCTTGACGTGCATGTCACTTTAGTAATACTGGTAGGAAAAAAGGACACAGATGGAAACCAGCAGAATCTGGCAACCCTGTGTGTGAACACGGAAACCAAAATGTCTTGCAGGCCACACATACAACCCCAAAGGGCCTTGTTGGGATATGTAAAATGAATAGGGGTCTGGGATAGTGGTAAGGAGTTCAGCTGCAGTGGGCATTACCCTTGAACATGCTCTTTCCCTTTGTTTTTGCAGCCTAGAAAAAAATAGATAAAAATTCAAAAAATGATAGTAAAATGTTTTTTAAATACATTAGAAGCAGGAAGCCCGCTAAAAAAGCAGTGGGGCCCTTGGATGATAAAGATATAAAAGGAGCGATCAAGGAAGACAGTGCCATTGCGGAGCGATTAAATGATTTCTTTGCTTCAGTCTTCACGGCTGAGGATGTTACAGAGGTTCCTAAATCTGAGCCAGCCTTTTTAGGTGACAAATCTGAGGAACTCACTCAGATTGAAGTGACATTAGAGGAGGTTATGGAATTAATTGATAAGCTGAATAGTAACAAGTCTCCGGGACCAGACGGCATTCACCCAAGGGTTCTGAAAGAACTCAAAGGTGAAATTGCGGAGTTATTAACAGTGGTTTGTAACCTATCCTTTAAATCCACTTTGGTACCAAATGACTGGAAGATGGCCAATATAACACCAATATTTAAAAAAGGCTCTAGAGGAGATCCTGGCAATTATAGACCGATAAGTTTAACATCAGTACCAGGCAAATTAGTAGAAACACTAGTAAAGAGTAAAATTGCAAGGCACATAGAAGAGCACGAATTGTTGGGCAAAAGTCAGCATGGTTTCTGCAGAGGGAAGTCGTGTCTAACTAATCTGTTAGAATTCTTTGAAGGGGTTAATAAACATGCGGACAAGGGGCACCCAGTGGATATAATATACCTAGATTTCAGAAAGCCTTTGACACGGTCCCACACCAAAGGCTTTTACGTAAATTAGGTGGTCATGGGATAGGAGGAAAGGTCCTTTCATGGATCAAGAATTGGTTAAAAGACAGAAAACAAAGGGTGGGAATAAATGGTAAATTTTCACAATGGAGGAGGGTAACTAGTGGTGTTCCCCAGGGGTCAGTACTGGGACCAATCCTGTTCAACTTGTTCATCAATGATCTAGAAAATGAGGTAAGCAGTGAGGTGGCCAAGTTTGCAGATGACACAAAGTTGTTCAAGACAGTCAAAAGCAAAAGGGATTGTGAAGAACTACAAAAAGATCTCAGCAAACTGAGTGATTGGGCAGCAAAATGGCAAATGAAATTTAATGTGGGTAAGTGTAAGGTAATGCATGTTGGAAAAAATAACCCAAATTACACGTACTACATGATGGGGTCAAATTTAGCTACGACAGATCAGGAAAGGGATCTTGGAGTTATAGTGGATAGTTCTATGAAGACATCCACGCAGTGTGCAGCGGCAGTTAGTAAGGCAAATAGGATGTTAGGAATTATTAAAAAAGGGATAGATAATAAGACAAAAGATATCATACTTCCCCTATATAAAACTATGGTACGCCCACATCTCGAGTACTGCGTGCAGATGTGGTCTCCTCACCTCAAAAAAGATATATTGGCATTAGAAAAGGTTCAGAAAAGGGCGACTAAGATGATTAGGGGCTTGGAAAGGGTCCCATATGGGGAGAGGCTAGAGAGACTGGGACTTTTCAGTTTGGAAAAAAGGCGATTGAGGGGCGATATGATAGAGGTATATAAAATCATGAATGGTGTGGAGAAAGTGATTATAGAAAAATTATTTACCTTTTCCCATAATACAAGAACTAGGGGACACCAAATGAAATTGATGGGTAGTAGGTTCAAAACTAATAAAAGGAAATTTTTCTTCACACAGCGCACAGTCAACCTGTGGAACTCCTTGCCCGAGGAGGCTGTGAAGGCCAGGACTCTATTAGAGTTTAAAAAAGAGCTTGATAAATTTTTGCAGGTTAGGTCCATAAATGGCTATTAGCCAGGGATAAAGAATGGTGCCCTAGCCTTCATAAAAAGGGCAGGAGATGGATGGCAGGAGATAAATCACTTGATCATTGTCTTCTGTTCTCCTTCTCTGGGGCACCTGGCATTGGCCACCGTCGGCAGATGGGATGCTGGGCTCGATGGACCTTTGGTCTGACCCAGTATGGCCATTCTTATGTTCTTATGTTCTTATGCAGCTGCTCTTCTTCCTTGTGCCTTTTACGTACCCTCACTGGCTCTATACAAATATTTAAGGGTTACTTTTCTTGTAATCTCTGTAACTTGCTGATTTGGAAAATTTGTAGCACAGAAAGTGTTGATTTAATTAGAAATTCTGTAAACAGTAATTAGGGGCGGGTATAGTAATATTCATCGCCTGCTTATTAATATTCCTTTTATGGGAGTTAACATTACTAAATAAGGTTTTAGGAAAAGTAGTGATGGATGTGTGACTTAACATAATAAAATAGATAAAAGGATGAAATTGGTGCCTGGTTGTTGCCATTCAGCCGTTGTGTTGAATGTCTGAGGTAAATGTGCATGAGCAATAAAGCAGTTCCGTTTACCCTATCCGCTCCTGGGTCGCTTGTTTCTTCTCTAACAGGCCTCATGTGGCTGTAGGTTGTCCAATGTACAAGACTGGAAACTCTTTGGGGCTGTCTCTTGCTCTGTTTTGACAGCGTTTAGCGCAATTCAGTGCAAAGAATAAAGCAATACACAGGAAAACCATCCACTGTAGGTGGGAGGTATGGACTTCTGTGAGTTCTGAAAACAGGACAGGAGAAACACGAGGCTCTCACATACTTCACAAGAGGAAGCAAACAACCCACCAAAGAGAAAGATTCTGTAAATGCCAGTTCAACGGCATTCAAAAAATGTGGACAAAGGTCACCGCACAATAGGCAGCGTTTTAATTGTTATTACTTTAAGATAACATCTGTAGATATTTAGCATTCCAAATATTTTGACGTTAGGTGATGAATCAAGTTCCCTCTGACCAGATTAAAAAATGTCCAATAAAAACGAAACAACTCAAGGCTGGATGGAATACAGTGTCAACATCTTTGGAAACCTGACAAGGGGATTTTGACATATTCCCTAGCTAGGGGAGTAATGTTTTTGAGCCTGGCTAAGTAGTCACGAGGCACAGATGCCAGAAAGCTCTCTCATCGGGCCATACCCCTTTCCAATGGTTACTGCACACTCCAGGAACCCCGCTGAAGAGCAGACTGGGGAGACACCAACATGCTGCTTGAAGTTGAGTGCTCAGGTGGCCACACAAACCACGTGGCAAAACCTCTGGCTTCAGGCAGTGTGTTGGTGTCTCCCGGGTCTGCTCTTCAGTGGAGCTCCTGGAGTGAGAGTTGAGACCTGGTGATAGGAGCTCGGCAGTCACCTTTAAACAGATGGGGAGCGCTCTCATACTCATTGCAGAACCCACCAGAACCTAACAAAGAAGCAGTGTACGTAGCTAGATCTGAACATTTGTATATTATAGTGGTGCACCAGCACCACTGTACTCACAGTTGCATCACAAATTGTGTTCCCATGTCAACCTTTCTAATTCCTCTAAAATTAATATGCATTGGCAGATTCCTCTGAAATATGGTGAGCATCAGGAGGTTGCAGGATATGAACACAGTGTCCCAAATTTTGGTTCATTTAAGCTAAGGATTATTGAGATATAAGCCCTCTTCCATCATCTAAATAGACACTTAAAAAAAAGCATCTAGTTTTTTGGGGTACAGCAAAGCTAGAGCTCAAACATGGGTTCAGAATGGCCAGAGTGGATTCAGTTTGGCAGATGTTACCCAGGTACTGCATGTCACCCATAAAATCTTTGGGATACCCAAACTAAAAATAGTATTTAAGAAATGTACATTTTTACAGTGCACGTGCATCAACAGAGAGGTGGAAAAGGCTAAAGATTTCCCATTCCCATCATTGTCTATGTTTTACAATTCAACTCAGGATTTTTAAAAAAATCTCAGACTAACTGTGTTAGTCTGTAACTTAAAACAACAAGTAGTCCTGTGGCACCTTAGAGACTAACCAAAATACATAGAATCATGAGCTTTTGTGGGTAAGACCCACTTCATCAGATGAATTCAAGTAGAAATAACAAAATCCAAGATATATGTAGCAGCAAAAGTAGTACCTGTCAATTGTAGGATCTGTTTTAACAAAACTAATTAAGTGGGTTGGATGTGTCCCATTCATAGCTTTGGATGTGAAAATGTGAATGTTAAAGGCAGGGGAAATTGGCTTTGTAATGTCTTAACCAGTTAATGTCTTTATTCAAGCTTAGGGTAACAGTGTCAAATTTGTAGATAAATTCCAGTTCCAGTCTCTCACTGGGTGCACTCAACACTGCACCGTAGTTCGAAATAAGATACACAATTTGCATAGGTCAAATTGTGTATCTTATTTTGATCTTATTTCAAAATAGCTTATTTTGTAATTTGGCACTGTTTACACAGCACCAAATTTTGAAATAACCTGCTAATCCAAAATGTCCCTTACTCCTTGTGGAATGAGGTTTACAGGGATTTCGGAATAGCGAGCCCATTATATTTCAAAATAATGGGCTTGCTATTAAGATGCAGGATAGCTATTTCAGGATACCTCTGGTATCCCGAAATAGTGCTGCAGTAGAGACGTAGCCTCTGTAATTGGGCGGTGAAATTCCTTTGTAGAAGAATGGCTATTTTAAATCTATAAGTGACCAGATAGGTTAAAATGTTCCCCTACAGGTTTATGTGTGTTACCATTTCTGATGTCTGATTTGTGTCCATTAATCCTTTGTTGCAGAGACTGTCTGGTTTGGCCACTACACATGGCAGAGGGGCATTGCTGGCACTTGACAGCGTATATCACATGAAAGGATGTGAATCTGTATGGGCCCCCATGTTGTGGCTTATGAGGCTGGGTCCTGTGATGGTGTTGCTCTGGATTTTTAGAGCACCTACAAATAGTTCCTTGGATTGTTTTGAAATTTGGAGTGGCTCATAGGAGTAACATTCAAAAGCTTCAGGGGGTAGCCGAGTTAGTCTGTAACAGGAAAAACTTAAAAAACAACAAATTGTCTAGTAGCACCTTAAAGGCTAACAAAACATGTGGATGGTATCATGAGCTTTTGTGGGCACAACCCACTTCTTCAGATGACCAGAGTATTGCAAGTCCAGATCCAAGAATAAATAAAAGAAGGGGGACGGGGAAGAGGAAAAAAAAGGATGGGGAAGGAGAAAAAAATTTAAAAAGAGACAGTGAGTAGATGGTTCAAGTAGTTACAACAGACTGATAAGAACAATTAGCACCTCCATTGTTTGTTTGGTTGGTTAAGTCTTAAGATGTGGAAGGTAGTGTGCCAGCCAGCCAATGTCCTTGTTCATACCATTTGCATAAGAATTAAACTTGTAAACGAAGTTAAATTCCAATCCTTCCCTGTGTACTTGGCTTGTGGCATTGGCCTGAAACAACACGATAATTTGGAGGTCCATTAATGAGTGTCCAGGTAGGTTAAAGTGTTCTCCAACAGGGTTTTGGGTATTGCCTTTTCGGATATCTGATTTGTGTCCATTAATTCTTTCCAGTAGAGACTGTCCATTTTTGCCAGTATACATTGCGGTGGGGCATTGCTGGCATTTGATGGCATAGATCACAATAGTGGATGTTCAGTTAAATGAGCTGCTGATGTGGTGGCTGACGTTGTTGGGTCCAGTGATAAAATCGCTTGTGTAGATGTGTGGGCAGAGTTGGCACCAGAGCTGATTGCAGGGGTGGGTTCCTGGATGATTATGATGGAGGTGTGTTGCGTAGTAGCATTAGTGACCCAAATTTGGGGTCATACAAAAGAGGAATTTCTGAATTCCAGCCCCCATCCTGTCCTGATAAACCTTCTGCTACCTTGTACTGTTAAACTGAGAGGGGCTGAGGACTGGGTGAACTATGGACTTGCACTCCTACTTCTTGGCCTTAAATCCGAAAAATGCAGATCCACCTTAGAGCCTACTAAATTCAGTTGAAGATCTGGATGCTTAGCCCACTTGAAAATCAGACTCTGAAGTCTCTTCCTGGCTCTGTCACTCATTTTGCTGTGCAAGCAAATTTACTTCTCTGCCTTAGCCCCATTTTACGATCTCTCTACCTCGTGTGAACGTTGGTGCTTAACATTTGCAAAGCATTCTGTCCAACTAATTCTTTGAAAGATATTATAAAGCAACATATTGTGAGGATGGAAATAAATCATTAGCTCATGGATGGATAAAGGAGGCATTTCTAGGTTTGCGCATAGGATGAAGTACCAGAGAATGAATATAAATTGGACCCTGGGTTTTAAAAGGGCCTTTTAAAATCTGATGAGACAAGTTTGTCAATGGGCTAGAGTACCCCCCCGCAGCCTAACTCCTAGTAATAATGCTGAACTTCCTGGGAGGAAAATGATGAAGCTGGAATAAGGGGAGTCCTAAAAGTTTCTTAAAGTCATAGGGGGCGGGAGGGAATGTCTCATGGCTATAATGGGGGGTTAGACTCAAGGCACCTGGATTCTGATTCTGACTGTTATGGTCTCACAGACAGACCGTGAGCCAATCCCTTCCATGCTTCAGTTTCACTATCTTTCCAATGGAGACATTTGGGATATTACTGTAAATCCTCCAGGAGCCTGAAGAAAGAAAAATGTGAAATAGCAATGATACAACAACGGCAACACGTTGGACAATAATTGCCCACATTAATAATCAGATACACCCTGTCAACTTGCCTGTTTCCAAAGGTCTGTCTGCTAATGGTGTAGAGAAACACACATTAATTGGAGCACCAGAAATAGTTATAGAGGAAAGCACACAGGAAGGAGGCAATGTGATTCAGGAGCTAATGATGCTCACCCACATATGCTAAAGCAACTTGTGACCTACAAATACCATTATTGCATAAAACGCATCACATGTTGGCATAGAACTGTGATCCTACCCAGATAGCATGTGGCATCAGCACATCACAAGCATCACTTTATTTACAAATATCTGCAAAATAGGAAAGTGCTCTTACCCCCATTTGACAGATGGGGAACTGAGGCACAGATTAAGGGATTACCCGGGAGCTGCGTAACCATACATTAAAGAATTAGGAGTATAAAAGCCAAACACACCCAGACATAACATTATTCTGTTCAATATCTTCATCAACAATTTAGATATTGGCATAGAGAGTATGCTTATTAAGTTTGCAGATGATACCAAGCTGGGAGGGGTTGCAACTGCTTTGAAGGATAGGGTCATAATTCAAAATGGTCTGGACAAATGGAGAAAAGGCCTAAGGTAAATGGGATGAAGTTTAATAAGGAAAAATGTAAAGTACTCCATTTAGGAAGGAATAATCCATTTCACACATACAGAATGGGAAGCGACCATCTAGGAAGGACTACTGCAGAAAGGAATCTAGGTGTCACAGTGGACCACAAGCTAAATATGAGCCAACAGTGTGACTGTTGCAAAAAAAGCAAACCTGATTCCGGGATGCATTAACAGGAGTGTTGTGAGCAAGACATGAGAAGTCATTCTTCCCCTCTACTCTGTGATAATTAGGCTTCAATTAGAGTATTGTGTCCAGTTCTGGGCACCACATTTCAAGAACAATGTAGAGAAATTGGAGAAGATCCAGAGAAGAGCAACAAGAATGATTAAAGGTCTAGAGAACATGATCTATGAAGGAAGACTGAAAGAACTGGGCTTGTTTAATATGGAAAGGAGAAGACTGAGAGGGGACATGATAGCGGTTTTCAGATATCTAAAAGGGTGTCACAGGAAGGAGGGAGAAAAATTGTTCTCCTTGGCCTCTGAGGATAGGACAAGAATCAATGGGTTTAAACTGCAGCAAGGGAGATTTAGGTTGAACATTAGGAAAAACTTCCTAACTGTCGGTGTGGTTAAACACTGGAATAAATTGCCTAGGGAGGTTGTGGAATCACCATCTCTGGAGATATTTAAGAGCAAGTTGGATAGACATCTATCAGGGATGGTCTAGACAGTACTGGGTCCTGCTGTGACTGGACTGGATTCGATGACTTCTCGAGATCCCTTCCAGTTCTAGTGTTCTGTGATTCAATGATTATTTTTAAATGATGAGTGTTTTTACAGAAGAGATGCAAAACTGAAATGTTGACTCCATAGAGCTGGGAGGGAAGGAGTAATAATCCTTATGTCCTAATCATATTTTGCTTATGTAATTACATCCTGCCTGCTTAAAATTCTCCTTCCAGTTTAATTTATAAATTGGTCTTCCCTTCCCTTAGTGAGAGCCCCCTGTGTGGCATAGCTGATTCAGATTGGCTGTCTCGTTCCAGCCCAGCAGGGCCTTTGTTTCAATAGAGGGGGAGTTTTCCTTTACTCAGGCTACGTCTACACTGCAGGCTTTTTGCGCAAGAAGCTTTTTGTGGAAGACATCTTCCGCAAAAACTTCTTGTGCAAAAGCATTTTTGCGCAAAAACCCTGTAGTTTAGAGGTAGCCTCAGACACATTCAGGGAGTTGTGAGCCTAATTTCCTAAGAAATCCTTTGCTTTAGAAATCCCAGGCCCACTCCACTGTATCACTTTCACAACACCCGTTTACCATGTTACCAGACTTAAGATGCTGACCTCTCGAGGTCCCTTCCAGTTCTAGGATTCTATGTTCTTTGACTTTCTCTGCTCCATGCTGGTTGGCTGTTTCCTCCTGGGTACTACGATAACACTAATCATACTAATAAGTTTTTTGACTCCTTCAGGATGAAGGCTAACACACAGAAAAGCCTCTTTACTACTGTCATTATTATAATCCGATACACCTTACCTCCAGAGTGTTTAAAAGAATTCAAAGGACCAGAAAGAGGTAATTATCATTCAGCCTATGACTGGAAATAGGACCACTGACATCCAAATCATCCTCATCTTATTTTAAAAAATATGTTTTTAAAAAAAAATATCGTAAAGATACATTGTCACTTTAACAGTGGAGGGGAGTCGAGGCAGGGAACAGTCCCAAATACTCTGTCATCACTTTGTTTGAAAGGTAAATAGCTTATTGGCTTCTCTCCTAAATCTGAGCTAAAAAAAATATCTGTGTCAGATTTGTAAAGTAAAACAAGGTCTTCGCTAGCTGGCTAATGGTAATGTAGGGCTGAGCCCCTGAATGAGCTAGGGACCCCGTTCCTCTCCCAAGAGATTCTTCTTGGCTTTGAACTTTCAGCCATCAAGGGAGGGGGTGGGAAATACAAAATAGTTTGGGTTGAAATGTCAGCATCATCTTGGATTCAAATCAATCAGCTTGATGCATGATTGCAATAGCTAAACCACTTCACCTCTGCACTGCCCTCCTCCATATGTTCTTTATATCAGCATTCAGCAGACTGGGTGGCTCGGTGGATTCATTTCCTGTCCTAGCGAGGGCTCCAGTATTTAAAAAAGGAAAAATAAAAATTATCCACCGACAGTTAAGCTCACCAGGCTCGTTTCTGTCAAGGCTCCCTCTTTGTCCAAGGCAGAGCAAGGGGCTTGTTGCAAGAAGTACTTCATGGTCAGACGCAATCTAGGGAACCATCTAGCCAACCACCTAATGAACTCGCTGGTCAGAGAGCTGGAAAAATAGTGCAGGAGTTAGTTGGGCCTTTTCAAATACTGACATGCCCTGGGGAGAGAAAAGTGGGGCGTGTATAGGGCAGCTTTCCTCCAAGGGCAGAGTGATTTAACGGGAATAATTCAAGCAGCTGTCCCCCACATTCTGCCGATTAAGGAGTAAAGCAATCCCACACAAAACTCCTGGGCTCTCTAAAGCATAGATTCTTCGGTCTCAGCTGCAATGCAAGAGTTAAATACCAGAGATAAATTTTAATCCAAACAATCTGCAGCCATCAGCAGTAAGTGGGTGCCCACCAGCTGGTGATAGTTAAGTGGTTACTTTCTCAAACTGAACCTATTAGCTGAGGCTCGAGACACTTTGTAATGCTCTCCCGAGTTTAACAATTGTTCATTCCTTCAGCGTGCAGCACATTTCTTCAGAGGAGAGGGAGCGGCTGGAGGGGGGGGGGGCGGGGGAGACATCCACCAGGAGAAGGTTGCGTGACCACTAGAACACCTTGTGAAATTCAGAGAGCTGCCAAACCAGCCTTCCCTCCCACACTCCCCTGCCACAAGAGAAACCCAGGCCCAGACATGAGAGACAAGAACGGGCCATCCCTCTCCCCTACAATCCTGGCTTTTGCTGCAGACTCTGAGCTACTGAAGCTGGTTCGCCCGCCTTTTACATAGTAAAGAAATAAAGACAAACCCCTTTCACCATGAAAGGTATAAAAATCCATTTACTGGACAGGCCGCATTGGCTCCTCTAGAGACCCTGCTCAGAAATCACAGTAAGGGCATGTCTACACTAGGAAATTATTTTGAGATAACTAAATTTGACTTGATAATTCCCGATTTTACAAAAGCGAACTAGCGCGTCCCCACTACAGGGAAGCCTCGAAATGAGTCCAAGGCAGGCTCTGTTAATGTGGACACGCTACCTCGACTTAGAGCCCCACGGAGCACTGGGGAACAATTAGTTTGAATTACTCTGGGGAGTAATTATTTTGAAATAGCTGCACCGGCACGCCCACATTACCGCTATTTCAAAATAACTATTTCAAATTTAGCAGTAGTCCCCGAGGAAAGGAGGACAGATTTCAAAATAAGCGGCCTGTTATTTCAAAATAATGTATTAAAGGTATTTAAGTCTCAGCTTGACAAAGCCCTGACTGGGTTGATCTAATTGGGATTGGTCCTGCCTAGAGCAGGGGGCTGGACTTGATGACCTCCTGAGGTCTCTTTCAGCTTTATGGTTCTAGGATTCTATAATGGGCTTAGTAGTGTGGACGCTCCGCTTCTAAATTCAACCTCAGGGGGGTTATTTCGAAATAACGCCCTAGTGTAGACGAGGGCCAAGAAAGTGGAGTTGGCATGGCATCTGTTTGATGTGGATTAAGGCATGAGCAAATCGATGGGGCTTTTTGAGCCTCGCATGGCAAAAAGCGAATCCATGGACTCAAGAGGGGCCCCTAAACTTGCTGCTTCACCATCTCTCATTCTCCCAGCTGCCTGCCCACAATACAATCCCCAAACCGTCCCGCAATTATTTTGGACTGCCCTTGTTTTCTCTAGTTATAATCAGTGCTGGGCATGAAAATGCAGTGCCACTTGCAAAGGAGACCACAGTCACCAGGCAGAGCAGGAAAACATGGCTCCTCTTAAGTGAGTGGAAAGCTGGGACCACCAGTTGTGGTCTCTGTTCATCATCCACATTAAATAAGACCAGAGGGAGTGGTAGAGTGTGGTTACAGGAGAGACATGGGGTGGTCAGGATGTAACTTCAAACACCAACAAAGCAAATTCTGACACCAGTTACACTCCGACTGATGTCTAAGCACAAAATGCATTCACAGGTTTAAAGAGGCAGTTAAAAAATAAAATCAAAAGTAATTCAATAGAACATCCAACTACTATTTTTAAAATTATTTGTATGCATGTGTGCAGTTTCCTAATCCTTATTTTTTTGTTCTCTGTCCCTCACTGTTCTTTCCCCACCACACACCCCTATGAGAAACTGACTATGTATGAAAACAACTTTTAAAAGCAACGAGTAGCCCCGTGGCACATCAGAGACGAGCACACATTTATATATAGTACCATGAGCTTTCGGAGGCAAAACCCACTTCTTCAGATGAAATGATCTTCAGTCAAGATCTGTTTTTGTTAGTCTCTAAGGTGTCACAGGATGACTCGTTGCTTTCAAAAGTTGTTTTTAAAGTTACAGATGAACACGGTTACCCCTCTGTGACTGTATATGGGAAACTTGAACCAATCCCCTACCAAGTGCTCTCAAATGTACTAAGCAAAAAACTGAAAATACAGAGAAAGTTGCAACCGAAAGAGATTAGCGAGACTAACACCTAACATTACTGAAACAATGTCAGACAAAGCCATGAATTTAAATCAATGTCTGTTTTAGAAGTTTTTCACTCTTGTTTTTCAGTCCACACCACTAGGGTCAGCAACAGCATTGCAAGTGTGGGGGTTAGTTTTCAGGAGCTGGGATTATCAATTGCTCCAGAGGTTTTCAAAGTGCATGGAAAAAGGAGGCGGCTATTGACTTTCACCTTGTCAATGCTCGGAAACACTGCCTCCGAGCCCGAAAGAAGACATTCTGCACTGAAGTGGCATCATAAAATTGTCATCTACTCTCATGAGTATTCAGTCTTCTTTGCAGACTCTCTCAAACAAGCATCTACGAAGACTTTAAGAGGGGTGGAAAGCCAGAGACAGAGGCAGTAGAGAGGGACAGAGAAGAATTATCTTTTACAGTTACAGAATTGCTGACTAAGCTGTAATCACTATGCACAGCTATGGAGGGCTACCGGGGCTGCACAGAACAATCTGAACTGGGTACCAGGCTGGCTCTTTGTTGTTCGGCATGTTGCCAATAACGGGTCCTTTGCCGCGTCTATGACAATCTTCCATGCCTGGATGCCGGGACAGTTAGGAACCAAAGCTAATCTTTGGCCATTGTGTTGCTCCCTTCCAGACCTTCTCTTCCTGACACTTTTCTCTTTAGTGCCTTGTTGAAAAGTAAAGCTGAGCTGCAGATTTTGCTTTGTGGCAGCTTTCCTAGGTTTAGATTTCCGGGAGTTTTTGGGAGGATATTATTTCCACAACAACATAAAGTGGCCAGCATAGGACCATGCTCTCAGTTTAAAACCACTTTCACAGGATGATTTATTGTTTACAGATCCACTTGAGTCGTCTGTGATGTGCTTAGTACAATGACCTAATGGCACAAGCCAACCAGAGCTTCCTATGGAGGGCCATGGTCACAGAATGCATTGTATAAGCTGAACACTGCTGATAACTCTGTTTGCCCGTCACTCTGATGCCAACTTAAATGCAAGTCAATCCACGGCCCGGATTACCCAGTCTGCCTTCCCACTTTTATCCAGAGTACATTCGTGGCAAGATCCCACATGATACAACATGCGTAACCACAGCACACTCATAAATCCTGGAGACAGCAGATAAGCTAAAGAAAGTAAAGGATGAAAATAAAATTCAAAACAATTTTTAAAAAATCATATTCATCTTCAGTTGAGGTGAGAAAGGAAAACTTTTTCCTTTCTTCCTCTGGAAAAAACCCAGACCTCTAATATTTTCTTGAATGGGACTGATCTGATGTTAAAAGCAGAGACTCTGAATTGCGTGATTTATGGTCTATCCTAAAAAATGATCCACGTGGGGTGAGGACAGTGAGTAATTTCAGTTAACAGACCTCTGAAGACATGGCTTTGTTTTTCATTGACAGAGCTCTACCTCTTGACGTGCCCAGGCTTAAATATAGGACACAAAATAATAAAGAAGCTTTAGAGGAAGAATTCAGTTTCTTTAGCATACACATAAGAATCTATAAGCGGTGGTCCATGATTCAACTTCATTGATCTCAATAACTGATGTGTCTCCATATCATTGCTATCTCAAAACACACGTGGGACATGGAGGGGGGAGCCTGCTTTTAACATGAAGGATCTTTCCCCTAATGAGAGATGCTTGCATGCAGGACTCATGTTTTCTGAAGGAAAGCCCAATGGAAGCATCAAACCAGAAATTCACCACTGCCATCCACCAATGGGATATGTCCACGCCCGAGCCATGGGTGGGCACTATGCCACCCACTGGAGGTTCCTGAAAGCACAGCTGGCATACATGTGGCTTCCAGACTCACCTGCCATGTTCTCCTTTTAGAACTTGGCTTGCAATACAAAAATTTGTGTTTGGGTTTCAGATGAAAATTAATGAAGGCTTTTTTTTAATAAAGAAAGAAAAACCCCCGCAGATGGCGGGCTAAGGAAATGAAAAGCAACTCAGCCAAAATAAACTCACCTAAACCTCATTCCTCCTGCTGCACCAAGGCTCTGTGGGAAAAGATACCGATTTCCAGTTGACTTACCCTCTTCGCAGTTACTCCCTGTGAACCCAGGACAGCACCTCCACTCCAGGGTGGTCACCGTGCGGTAAGACATTTTGTACGTGGGCCTGATAAGAGTCCTGTAACTAACACAAAGGAGAAGTCAGCAGGCTGCACCTCCCCCATCTTGCAGAGCATCACTGCGGTTCTGAGCTGTTGTGTACGGAGTGGCCATTTCTTCCCACACATGGCACTATCCCACATCCAACCTCTCAACCCCTGTGACCAGCAAGGGAAGAAGTTGCCAGGTGGGTTCGGGGGAAGGAATCAGCATGTTGTGGGTTTGATCCTACTGTGCTTACGTGGTGCTGAACTCCATGCTCTGCTTGTGAATGGGCGTGGGCAGAGGTGGCGAGTTATACGGGCCTGTGGTGCCCATGCCCCACCCATATTCCGGAATGTAGGCCCGGCTCCACCAATGTTTGGTCTTATATTTTCAGAGTCATCCCGTCCATAGGATGGACCACAGCAACTGCCCTGGGCCCCTCACTTTGGGGGGCCCTATCCTTCAGAGGCACAGGGGGCCAGTGGGAGCCCTCATGCTGGCAGTAGGTTGCAACCCAACCCCCACTCTGCCCCACCTCTTCTTGCCTCTGCTCCACTGCCCCGCCCCTCTTCTTCCTGTGCCTGGCCCACCTCTGTCTGGCTTCCTCCCCCAAGTGATACTGGCGGGGTGGAATGGAATGCAGCAAGGCTGGGGCTGGGTTGCTCACTGCTGCCAGCACCAGGGCCCCTGTTAAATCCCCCACGACCCCCAAAGCACAAGGCACCCCAAAACGCAGGGCCCTAAGTGATTGCCCTGAACTGTTCTACGGATGGGATGGCTCTGCTTAGGCCCATTCTGGGCACCACCAAATATGATGCAAATCTAGCATCCATTGGTGCGGGGTGAAGAAAAGCGCACACATATTTATATCCCCCTGTATTTAAATCCCAGTATTTCCCAGACCCCTCTTCCTTTTTTGGTAGCTTTTCACTAAACACAGTCCCACATATACATTATAGTTCTCCATTCCATAATATCAGAGGATCAGTTTGCAAGAAGGGAAGCCAAAGATTGAACACATCAACTGCATATCAACTCCATGTGACTAGCATGACTGCGCACACCAAAAAGAGCAAGGCTCATCTTATGCTAAGCACACAGGAATGCAACCCAGGAGATTAGGGTTCCATTCCTGGCTCTGCCATTGACTCCCCATCGGACCTCAATTAATCTGTGCCTCAATTTCTCATCTGTTACATGGGGCTAAAACAAAGAAAGGAGAAATTATTATAAGCATTTTGGGGCAGGTTCTTCATCTCCACCCATACAGCATCTAACATAACAGGGCCAAGATCTCAGTCGGAACATCTAGGCAGTATTACACTACAAATCATAGTGTAAGTATTTGACAAGATGTCTCAATAGCCATTTGTATGCACTCCTAGCTATTCACACACACACCACTGCCTGACACACATGTTCAATCACGTTAATTCCACGGGCAAATTCATACATGTAACTACATGCAAATCCTGAGTTACTTCTTTGAAAGTTTGGCCCAACAAAACACCCCCCAAAAAACCCAGCAAATTAAGTTTCCCTGAGTTAGTTGAGTAATTTGTTACTTCTTCATGAAGCTGCAGGAGAACATGGAAAGTTTCCACATGTGCAGAAGTTATATTTAATAAACTGCTATCCCCTTTATGCTCAGATATGATGGGCTGGGGCTTGGCTGGTCTGAGGAGAGACTGAAGGGTGGGGACGAAGAAACTCTGCATTGTGACTTGCGGATTCTTTTAGGGAAACTTACCCCATGAGACAGACATCAGGAACTGCCTGTGACGTGCAATATCTAGAAACGCCAGTAGGTGGTGCTCTATCACCAAGCCCAATATTACTCTAGTGTCCTGCAATACCCAGCCAGTTCCAGAGACATTGATTCTCAGCAGGAATATGCAGTCTCCCTCAGCTGGAGGGATCGCTAACATTTTGAAGCACAAAATTGCCAGAATCTGCCTCAAACTCAAACACTCTTGCCCCGCCTCCTTCCCCAAGGTCCCACCCCATCTCCGAGGCCCCACCCTGTTCATTCCCTCTTCCGCCCCTCCCCCATTCTCACTCACTTTCACCAGGTTGGAGGCGGGGGTTAAAGTGCCGGTCAGGGGATGAGGGATTTGGAGTGTGGGAGGGACTCCGGGCTGAGCCTTGGCCAGGGAGTTTAGAGCTGTGGCAAGGGTTTGGGGTGCAGGCTCCGGCTGGACGTTGCTTACCTCAGGTGGCTCCCGGGGGTGGCATGGGAGGGCTAAGGCAGCCAAATCAGGAAATGGTCCACTAACAGTTTAGCAGCGCAGCAGGGCTCAGGTAGACTCCACCCTGCCCTGGCCCTGTGTCCAGGCCCACCCATGGTGGGAGAGGGGCGTAGGTGTGCAAAGGGGGCAGTTGCCCTAGGGCCTGGCGATTCAAAAGGGCCAGGGGCTCCCAAGCTGCTTTCACATCAGCAGCCAGAGCCCCGGTACCTTTAAATCACCGCTGGAGCACCACACAGTGCGTGCCAAACAGAGCTAAGGGCTAGCTGGGAAGAGGGGGTGCAGCATGTACTCCAGCCCCACCCTTTCCACCCCAGGCCCCACCCCTTCTGGGAGCACAGAGCTGCCCCGCACCTGGCCCCCCCACCTTGCAGCTGTGAAACCAAAAACCTAGATAATATATCTGATTTTAAAACTACCATAGGGCTAATTACTCCATCCCTGACAGGTTAGGTACTTCATAACTCAACTCACTCAATTTAAGCATAAGAGAGAAATAAAAAATTATGAAATGCACAGACCAGTCAAACCCCTAAAATAACACACTTTGAAAGCAGTAAAAGTAGTAACAAGAACACCACCACAAGTATGTGGTGGGTTGTGAGTTGAGTGTGAAAGACACACACAGTGTGTGAGAGCGACAAACATTCCCATTGTCTCTTTAAGTAGGCAGATCACGTTCAGATGTCTGAGCAGCTGCCAGCAGGCTCCTTCCCTCCTGTGCCCTATTGTGGCTCCCCTCTCTGTGGACATGAAGTACAGAGGTGGGGGGAAGGAGACAGCACCCCCCTGCTTAGCCTCCCCCACCCTGCATAGCAAGCAGGAGACTTCTGGGGAGCAGCCCCATGGCAGAGGGCAGGAGCAGCAAAGCAGTATAGGGAGGGGCAGTTGACAGCCTCTGGGCCAAACCAGTCAGGATCACTGTCTGAGGCGCCAGAATCTACCAGTAGACCCGGATCGACTGGCTGGTGAGCACTGCTCTATTGGCACGGGCTGCCCTCTGCTGGGGTAAGGGCACCTCTGCCCCAAACAAGAGCCTGAATTGACTAAACAAGCAGTCTGGCATTGGAAGCAAGTCCTCACACCTGCAGTATGAGCGTGATCAGAGGGTGAACTACATGCTTGAGCATGGAAGAAAAGTGAACCAAGAAGAGTCTGTCATCAACGGAGCTCTAAATCACGAGAATCCAAGCTTGACTCCCACCGGTCTCAGTGGGGGGAGAATCACATCAGAAATATGCCCCATATGGTTAGGCTGTTAGCAGCAGCAGGAATGCAAGTACACCAGGAAGGGATGCCCCTTCACGTACTGAGCACATATGGGAGCCTCCCCTGCTTGAAGCACGTAAGTGAAATTTGTGCCGAGCGTCCTCTCTAGAGACAATTTTTCTTCATTTGTCCGCAGTGACACAAGCTCCCTCAGCAGCATGGTGTAACCCGGACCTGGGAGGGGCCTCTTCTCACTCGGGGAAAACCATTCAGTCTCTCTCAGCCATTCAGTCCTTGGCCTCGCCAGTGAATGCCAGCTACAAGCAAGACATTTGTCTCATCAGTGCTGAACGGAGCCAAGGAGCTTCCCCTAGTTCTTCTGACTTCCGCACCACTTTCCACGCACAGGAATCAAAGGACCCGGAGGTGGGTAAGAAGAGAAGCCCCTTGCCAGCAGTACCTGTAGATAAGCCCAGTCTGTCTTTTGTTTAAGCACATGGCAAATTAAGGCATTAGATGCCTCAGGGAGGGTCTCCTAGAACATCCTTCAGAGTCAGGCACAGAACCGAGGCCTCCTGCCTCAACGGCTGATACTGTCATCCCAAAGCCCATCTTGCCTGGTTCGCAGCAGTCAGAAGATTGCAACTTCAGCACTGACAACTCAGCAGTATTTGACCTGGAGATGAAAGCCTGTATCCCGTTCCCAGTGCCCAGAAGCGGCTTATCTCCAAGGGTGCATCTACACTGCAGGGCTTTACTCAAAATAAGTTACGCAGATTGAGCTGTGTCAATTGTGTAGCTTATTTCGAAATAGTGAGCATCTATACAGCACTTATTTCAAAACAAAAGACAGGACTGTGCAGCACTTTAAAGACTAACAAGGTGGTTTATTAGGTGATGAGCTTTCGTGGGCCAGACCCACTTCCTCAGATCAAATAGTGGAAGAAAATTGTCACAACCATATATACCAAAGGATACAATTAAAAAAATGAACACACATGAAAAGGACAAATCAAATTTCAGAACAGAAGGGGGATGGGGGGGAGGTAAATGTCTGTGAGCTAATGACATTTACCTTCCCATAATACATTAATACATAATAATTCACATCTTTCAAGCAAGTATCCTTTAAAAAGTATAAAGTTTTGTGCCTGCGAAGTTAAGCTTCTTTTTACTATACTAATATGCACATAAAAGTACTATACTAATATGCACATTTACCTTCCCCCTCCCCATCCCCCTTCTGTTCTGAAATTTGATTTGTCCTTTTCATATGTGTTCATTTTTGTAATTGTATCCTTTGGTATATATGGTTGTGACAATTTTCTTCCACTATTTGATCTGAGGAAGTGGGTCTGGCCCACGAAAGCTCATCACCTAATAAACCATCTTGTTAGTCTTCAAAGTGCTATATAGTCCTGGTTTTTGTTTCAGCTATACCAGACTAACACGGCTACATTTCTATCACTATTTCAAAATAAAGCACTCTTCCTCCAACTTCCCTTATTCCTCATACAACGAGGGTTTCAGGAGTCGGAGTAAGAAGTCCTCCAGCTTGACAGTATTTTGACAGCTTCAGAGGGGTAGCCGAGTTAGTCTGCAACAGGAAAAACTTAAAAAAAACAACAAATAGTCTAGTAGCACCTTAAAGACTAACAAAAGATGTAGATGGTATCATGCACTTTTGTGGGTACAACCCCCAAAATAACTGCCTACTGAGTAGACACGGAATAAGTTATTTCGGAATAGCACTAGTTCAGGGCTACTCAACATGCAGCCAGTTTGTTTGCGGCCCACAGTGCAGTTTGGGTTTACGCAGGGCTCAACACGTGGCCTGCAGGTGGAATCCTTTGAACGTGGCCTCCACTGGGAACACGATTCACAATGGCGAGGTGTCTCCCAGGCGGGGCGAGCACTGAAAGACACAAGCGGATGGGCTGGCTGGAACAGACGGGTACAGGGTATCAGCATTCCTAGCACCCAAAGAGGAGGTGCCAGGAGCACAGGGGCATTGTGTGAAAGAAGCTAGTTGCATATATTTCCATATATATTTGCACGTATATACAACCACACTTAAGTTGCGGCCCTTGGCATGTGCTGTGAGTATCATTGTGGCCCCCGGAGCTTCCAAAGTTGAGTAGCCCTGCACTAGTTATTCAAAATAGTGTTGCAGTGTAGACGTACCCCAAGTGATTTCAAATAACGGTTCTTGCCAACACCAAGATGTTAAAACTCTCTCAAGCATCATTTGAGTGGTTTGAGCCAGGCTGGAATCTTGGCTGCCATCACTGCACTCGGGAATTGGCTGTAGGTTCTTTCCTCCAAACAAGAGGGATCAGGCGCTTCTTGGGACATGACAGATGTGGGATTCAGCTAGCAATACCATGCACCCGGAATTTCCCAGAAGGATCCTGAAGTTTCCTGCTGGCGAGCCTTGGACACAACGCAGACTCCAGTTCAGTCAGACGTTGCACAATGTCACAGGACAACATAGCAAGTCTGTGACGTGATGCTGCCTCAGAGCCTGATGTCCCACACAACATGATGCTACACCAGTTCCTCACACTACAGCACTGGCTACTGTCGTGGAGCGAGGGGGGGGGGGGCAGAGCCCTTTACAACCACATGCCAGCCAAATGCACAGAAAAGTTGTTTTCACTCTTGGAAGCTACTTGGAAGGAGGAGCAGAAAGGGCAGAGAAATGTCAATTGGTGAGATGGCAGGTGGGCAGGAGGGGACTGGTTGCCCTAGAACAGAGGCAGAACATGCACTGGACAGCTCCTATGACTGGTAATTGGCCAGGGAGCCTCTCTCCTCTAGCTCACTGGTTCGATGCCCATTCAAGTTTTGTGTGGTCCACACTTGCAAATTTCAGATAGTTCTGCTTTATTTTGAATTGAGGACATAATATGCTAAGTCCTATCTGGTTCTGGTCACAGTCAGCAAGGCAGGACCTGGCCCAGTATTAATTATTTGCATTACAGCAGTGTCTAACGGTAACCAATCAAAAGAGAGACCCCCATGGCGCAAAGAAATATACATATCCATGACAATAAGTTGCCTTAAACGTGAAGAGTTCAGACCAGGGATGGGGAACTGTTTTTGGGTTGAGGGCTGCTGACCCACGGAAAAAACAGTCGGGGGCCACGTAGATGTGAGAAGCAAAAAACAACAATGACAACAGACAAAAAAAACCCTCACTGACGTGGGCCTCTGACTGAGAAGGAGAAACTTAAAAAACAACAAATAGTCTGGTAGCACTGTAAAGACTAACAAAACATGTAGATGGTATCATGAGCTTTCGTGGGCACAGCCCACTTCTTCAGATGACCGGAGTGTTGTATGTCCAGAACCAAAATAAATAGGTTAGAAGGGAGGGGAAGGAAAAAAATGGGGGGGGGGAGGACAAAAGGAGGCAGTGGGTATATAAACATCAAAGGGAAAACTGAGCTGGTATGTAACAGGCAAAACTGATAGTCTATAAGTGCCTAAAAACGGGATAGTTAAAAGAAGCAGATAAGGACCATTAGTTAGCAATTAGAGAGGAAGAAAGAGAAAGACACTCTCCACATACCAGACCCTGGGGGGGCCCAGACTAGTAGATTTTGTGTACTCCAGTCCTGCGGTGTAGTGATGGAGGGTGGGGCTGGAGCTACTGTGGGGGAGGGCAGTCCTGAGCCTCAGGGGCCACATCCAGGCAAGCCAGGGGCCGCATCCGGCCCCCAGCCCTGAGGTTCCCCACCCCTGGTTTATAGTATAAATAGACACCGCAAAGGGTGGGAAGCACAGGGGGTAGGGATGCCCAAGTTCATACAGCAGGTCAGCAGCAGAGTGGACTGGGATCTAAGTGTATGTGCATACACCATCACACCATATTAGAGCACACCCATGGTCCATCTAGCCCATTGTCCTGTCTCCACAAGTCCTCAGCCTCAACCTCCAACTACTAGACCACAGTGCTTCCCAGTGTGTGATTGCTGTTGGGAACCAGTGGGAGTGGATAAATGAGTGCAGTGCTGCAGACGGGGGGCAAAGGGTGCAGTTGCCCTGCGACACGATAATTTAAAAGGGCCCAGGGCTCTCGGATAATGCTGCTCCTACCACGGCAGCTAGAGACTCCGGGGCTTTAAATTGCTGCTCGAGCCCCATGCAGCATGCCAAGGGCTGGCTGGGGGAGGCACAGCAAGGTCTGGGCAGTGCTGAGGGCTGGCTGTCTCCCTAGCCCCGCCCCTTCTGGGGGGAGGACTGGATCCAAGTTCCTCCCACATCGCCCAGGGCCTGGCAAAGTCTGCGGCCAGCCCTTCACAACAGAGCCTGAGGAGACTGTACAGAGAACGATGACTGGTGCTTCAGGGAACCTGATTAGTCAGTCAGTCAGTTGCGGGTAGCCAAGCTATTAAGAGGACCCGAGTGGCGGCCAAAGCCGAGCAGCCCTTCAGACACAGGAAATACCTCCCCTGGTTGTTTGGACGTGTTTGTTTTTTACACTAATAAACAAAGCTGCTTGTGCATAACTGGCCTAAGGGGGAAAAGGTCAAACGTGCTTCCACACCGCAAGATAAAGCCTTTGTTCAATGACTCAGCCATTCCAAAGAGGCGTGCCAAAGGAGAGCTCAGACTTCCTTCCGGGACTTCAGTTCGTTCATCCTCCAGTCCCAAATGAAAAGGGCCCAGTGGGACTCGCTGGGCAGATTCAAATAATGACGTGGAACGAACTTAGCGTCTCAAACTAGCAAAATGTCTGGAAAAAAAAACAAAAAAACCCACATGACCCCAATCTCTTCGGCATTACATTTCCATTGCGGTATGGCCAACTGGGTTCTACTGGGTCAGAGCCCCATTGTACAGAGCCCTGCCTCAAACTGCAGGGGTGGGCAATAATGTTTGATGGGGGCAACTCTAAGATTTTGGTAAGTGGTCAAGGGCTGGACTTTTCTATGGAGGAGGTTCGGGGTCTGGGATGGGGGTTGGGTGCAGAAGGGAGCTCAAGATAGGGGACCAAGGTACAGGAGAAGGTGTGAGGTTTCAGAGGTAGTTTGGGTGAAAGAGGGGGTGGGGACCTGGAGCAGAGGATTGGGGTGCAGCAGGGGGTGAAGGTTTGGGGAAGGGGGTTTGGGTGCAGCAGAGGATTCTGGCCTGGCAGAGGGATGTAGGAGGGTCTCGGAAGGAGCTGTGACCTAAGAGAAGGGGGAGGGGATGCAGTGGGTTTGGACAATGACCTTCAGCAGGAGGGAGCGGTGAGCTGGGGACAAGGGATTGGGGTGCAGGAGAGGATGTTGGCCTAGGGGAGGGGTGTAGGAGGGGATACAGGGTCTGGGAAGGAGTTGTGACCTAAGGAAAGTGGGAGGGAGTGCAGAGGGTTGGGGTGATGACCTGCAGCAGGAGGGAGTGATGAGCTGGGGTGTGGGAGGGTGTTGGGTGCCAGATGCAGCTCAACTGGATCCTCCCTGTCACAGTCCCAGGCCCCTCTAAGTGGCTCGCTGCTGGGGCCACATGCCTCTCTGTGCCACATGGCGGGGAGGAAGGGGGGAGATTTTGCATGCTGCCTCTGCCCCAAGCACAATCATTGCAGCTCCCATTGGCTAATTTCCAGCCAATGGGAGCTGCGATGATTATGCTCGGGGCAGGAAAGAGCACAGTCTCCCCCCCCACCGACAGCTCCTCTCAAAGGGCATGTGGTACCTAGAAGCACGTGGTCCCAGCAGCCTGCTACTTTGCGTGGCCTGGGGTTGTGGCAGGCAGGAAGCCTACCTGAGGATCCTGGCAGGCCGTGGGCTGGATCCAAAGGCTTGGTGAACCAGAACTGCCCACCTCTGCCAAACCACTTAGTCACCCTGGAGTTGCCCTGGATTTTCACCAATGAAGTCAGTGAAGTTTTTCTTGGTTTTATGCAGTTTAATGGTGCTTAGAATCTGGCCTACAACAGAATTTCAAGCAAGAACTGTGAAGAAGCAGAAAGCATACGAAGCTGACGACTTAAATGCTAGCAAAGCAATTGCTATATGGCACTGAGATGCCAAGACAGATATGATGGGGGAGATCGATGGGGAAGGTTTTAGAAAGAGAGTCAGCCATAGGCAAGCATAATCCTTTGAAACACTAACATTTCCTACACTGCCAGCCTCATGAAGGTGTAGGAGACACGGCATACGCACAGAATGAGCCAAACTCTATCGCAGCAAGCGCCAGGAGATGAAGCAGAGATCTGCCCAGCATTATTCCATAGGCGTTACTGTCACATTCCATTGCTTAAGGTCAATTTGATCCACATAGCATTGTGATGCATGGGGCACATGCAGCAAATTTTGCACATTGCCTCTCTCAGGATGCTAGGGGGTGCTTAGGGGGCTCATCCTTGTAACTGTTGTTTGCAGTGGGGCCAATAGACTCACAGGCCTCTGGGCAAGACTGAGAGGGGAGCCCAGTCTGCACTCCAGGAAGGGGTAGGACCTTGGGCAGAAGAGGTGGGGCTGGGACTAGCTAGTCCCAGGCACCCTCAGTACCACCTAGAGCATGTCATGCCTACCCAGGCAGTCCTCAGTGCTGCCCAGAGCACACCACGTGGGGCTCTGGCAGCCATTTAAAGAGCCTGTGGCTCTGTCCACTTCTATAGTAGCAACAGCCAGGAACCCCAGGCCATTTTGAATCCCCAGGCCCTGTGCCAGTTGCTCCCTTTGCCTCCCTAGCCCCGTGTATTTGTTTTCCCAGCATCAAACTTCTCCTGGGAATATACCAAACCTCTAGGAAACAAATGCTAAAAACAGACAACTGCCAGTCATTCATATTTCTGAGATACAATAAGAAGATAAGAATGGCCGTACTGGGTCAGACCAAAGGTCCATCTAGCCCAGTATCCTGTCTACCGACAGTGGCCAGCACCAGGTGCCCCAGAGAGGGTGGACCAAAGACAATGATCAAGCGATTTGTCTCCTGCCATCCCTCTCCAGCCTCTGACATACAGGGGCCAAGGACACCATTTTATCCCCTGGCTAATAGCCTTTTATGGACCTAACCTCCATGAAATTATCTCGCTTCTCTTTAAACTCTATTATAGTCCTAGCCTTCACAGCCTCCTCTGGCAAGGAGTTCCACAGGCTGACTACACGCTGTGTGAAGAAGAACTTTCTTTTATTAGTTTTAAACCTGCTACCCATTAATTTCATTTGGTGTCCTCTAGTTCTTCTATTTAGGGAACTAATAAATAACTTTTCTTTATCGGCCCTCCCTCTCCACACCACTCATGATTTTATAGACCTCTATCATATCCCCCCTCAGTCTCCTCTTTTCTAAACTGAAAAGTCCCAGTCGCTTTAACCTCTCCTCATAT
This sequence comes from Pelochelys cantorii, assembly GCA_032595735.1. NCBI lineage: Eukaryota > Metazoa > Chordata > Testudines > Trionychidae > Pelochelys > Pelochelys cantorii. The sequence continues at coordinate 10,878,819 of CM064346.1, read as the reverse complement.
GGGACCTGTTCCAAACCCCTAATCATTTTAGTTGCCCTTTTCTGAACCCTTTCCAAGGCCAAAATATCTTTTTTGAGGTGAGGAGACCACATCTGTACACAGTATTCAAGATGTGGGCGTACCATAGTTTTATACAGGGGCAGTAAGATATTCTGGGTCTTATTTTCTATCCCTTTCTTAATAATTCCTAGCATCCTATTTGCCTTTTTGACCGCCGCTGCACACTGTGTGGAAGTTTTCAGAGAACTGTCCACGATAACTCCAAGATCTCTTTCCTGATTTGTCATAGCCAAATTAGCCCCCATCATACTGTACGTATAGTTGGGGTTATTTTTCCCTGATGTGCATTACTTTACACTTATCCACATTAAATTTCATTTGCCATTTTGTTGCCCAATCACTCAGTTTGGTGAGATCTTCTTGGAGTCCCTCACAGTCTGCTTCTGTCTTGACTATCCTAAACAGTTTGGTATCATCTGCAAACTTTACCACCTCACTGCTTACCCCTTTCTCCAGATCATTTATGAATAAGTTGAACAGGATTGGTCCTAGGACCGACCCTTGGGGGACACCGCTAGTTACCCATCTCCATTCTGAAAATTTACCATTTATTCCTACCCTTTATTTCCTGTCTTTTAACCAGTTCTCAATCCAAGAAAGGACCTTCCCTCTTATCCCATGGCCATGTAATTTACACAAGAGCCTTTGGTGAGGGACCTTGTCAAAGGCTTTCTGAAAATCTAAGTATACTATATCTACTGGATCTCCCTTGTCCGCATGTTTGTTAACCCCTTCGAAGAACTCTAATAGATTAGTAAGACAGGATTTCCCTTTACAGAAACCATGTTGACTTTTGTCCAACAAATTATGTTCTTCTACATGCTTCACAATTTTATTCTTTACTATTGTTTCGACTAATTTGCCCGGTACTGAAGTTAGACTTACCGGTCTGTAATTGCCCGGGTCACCTCTAGAGCCCTTTTTAAATATTGGTGTCACGTCGGCTACCTTCCAGTCATTAGGTACGGAAGCCGATTTAAGGGATAGGTTACAAACCACAGATAATAGTTCAGCAATTTCCCATTTGAGTTCTTTTAGAACCCTTGGATGAATGCCATCCGGTCCCGGAGATTTGTTAACATTAAGTTTTTCTATTTATTCCAAAACCTCCTCTAATGACACTTCAATCTGGGACAGTTCCTCAGATTCATCACCCACAAAGGACGGTGCAGATTTGGGAATCTCCCCAACATCCTCAGCCGTGAAGACTGAAGCAAAGAAATCATTTAGTTTCTCCGCAATGGCTTTATCGTCCTTGATTGCGCCTTTTGTAGTTCGATCGTCTAGGGGACCCACAGGTTTTTTAGCAGGCTTCCTGCTTCTAATGTAGTTAAAAAACATTTTGTTATTTCTTTTTGAGTTTTTGGCTAGCTGTTCCTCAAAATCTATTTTTGCTTTTCTTATTACATTCTTACACTTGATTTGACAGTGTTTATGTTCCTTTCTATTTATCTCACTAGGATTGGACTTCCACTTCTTAAAAGATGCCTTTTTGTCCCTCACTGCTTCTTTTACGTGGTGGTTAAGCAATGGGTCCATCTCCTTTAGGTATATCAGATGTACTTAAGAGATGATTTGGCTTCCTTAGTTATAACAAGCATTCAGCTAAATATTAGAAGACAAGAAAAATCAGGCCTAAATTTTCAGATGTGCCCCCTAATTTGGGGCCCCCAAAAAACACAGCCCTTTACCCCAGGCTCATATGGTGATGGATGGGATAATGAAAGGCGAGGGAAGAGAAGATCATGACATTAGAAGGCCTTATTTGGGATGATCGGTCTCCCTTCCCATAGGAGCTCCCAAGCATGTGTTTAACCTTCCCTTTCCCCACCCAGACAGTCAGGATTGCCACCTGGCAGCCTGCCATATTCAAAGGATGCCTGAAGGATTATGAACAAGACGGGCCTTCCCCCGGCGCTAAACGGTGGACACCGGACAAGGAGAGTCTCTGAGATGATTTTCACAAATTAATGTTTCATTGTCTGTTTGGTAAAACAAACCACCACTCCACACGGCAGTCAGGCTTCACTAGGCCCCTGGTTACTCCAGCTGACCTGGCACAGAAGCCAAATAATTCCCAGTCAGGAAAACTCATGAGGGGAGGGATCTTTAAATCTGCTCCTTCAGGCGCTGCACAGAATGTAGCTGGCGTGGCGAACAGCTCTCCTGAACGATGGGTACATGCTCAGCCTGGCCCACATGGGTACGTCTAGACTGCGGTGCTATTTCAGAATACTTCTAGTATCCCAAAATAGCTACTCTGCGTCTTCTGAGTGCACCCATTATTTTGAAATAGATTTCGAAATAACAGGCTGGCTATTCCAGCGTCCTTGTAACCCTCATTCCACGAGGGTTAAGGGACATTTTGGAATAGTGCTTTATTTCGAAATTACCTTGAAATAAGCTATGCAATCTGCATCACGCAAATTGCACAGCTTATTTCGAGGTAAGAGGGCAGTGTAGATGCACCCAAGTATCCAGCAAGGGCTGGATTTTACCGGCTGAGCTTGTCTGGCTTGCCCCACACAGCAAAGGCCTGAGACCAAGGAGTGTGTCTCTCTGCTTCATCGAGTCTCTGCTCAGGTCCCAGCTAGGTGCTTTAACATCTATTAGCCCCAGGAAGAAAGGATCCATGTTCCGAGCTCCCAGATCCTGCTCTTTCCCACAGCTCCTCTCTGCTCTGTAGCAAGGTTCAGACTCGAGTTAAACGAGGGACAAGAGAAGATCCGCTTTGCCCTTCCCAGTTGCTAGTAGCCAAAAGGACTGGCCTTGTCAGACTCCTGCTCAGGCTGTGTGCAAACACCAAGATAATTAACTCACTGGTCTAAACCATTATGTGCTTTGCACAAGTATAACAGCTGGCCAGCAGACTGTGCCCTTTCACTGAGAAAACAGCAGGCCAGTACTGCACAGGGTAATACATACAGAGACCCATTCCCCTCCGAGAGCCTGCCCTGTTCACAGACCGGGGGATACGCCTTCCCATCTGGGCTCTAATCACCTACACTCTCCAAGCCTTGATTGTGCTCTCTGGGGGAACACTCATCCTGCTGTAACATGTATGTGGCAGAGAGGGGTGTCTATTTCCAAGTATGTGACCTACCCACCTCCAGAGACATAATAGGACTAACACATAATCAGTGCTTCCTGTCTAAAGAGACTTCAAATAGCAGTTCTAAGCACTGAATCCGTCCTTCGGAGTTATTCAGTTGACTGGGCAAAGAAAGGAGACAGAGCGGTTCCCAGTTTCAGAAGAGGCGACACCCACTAGAGAAATATTGTTGACTGAACACTATCACTCAACGCATTAACCAAATTCTTTGGTGATGTACATCCCCACACCAGTGTATTGATCCTAATGCAGACTCTTGATCTAGAAAATAATGATGAACACCTAGTCATTCTATAGCTCTTCATGGAGAGAGCTGAAAGCATGTCACATAGGAAGGTCAGTGTCATGATTTCCATTTTACAGATGGAGAAATGGAGTCACATGGTACACACACCTAATATCCAGACTAGTTTGTTATTCTCCAGGATGGTATGTCCCATTGCGGAGAGGTGGGGAAGGGAAAGAGTTGTTTTGTTTAAAAAAAAAAATGCAGGAGTTCAAGAATACTGAGCAGCAAGATGATCTGCATTGATAAGCAAGCTCTGGAAGCTGTGTTTAAAGTAAGTTATTGAATATCTAAGTTTGTAATCATGTCACGTACAAGGATAAACAGATTCAGACCTGGACTGTACCTGAAGAGAGGATAGAATTAGAGAATCGTAGGACTAGAAGGAACCTTAATAGGTCATCATGTCCAGTAGCCGGCACTGACCAAGGAGTAATCATTATCTACACCCATCCTGACAAGTGTTCATCTAACCGGTTCTTTAAACAAAACCCACCAATGAGAGATTCCATAACCTCCCTAGGTAACTTGTTCCAGAGCTTAACTACAATACAAGCTGTGTTATCCGGCATTTTAATATCCAGGAAAATTGGTCAATTGGCAGCGGTCATAGATAGCAATGCAATTCCTCCTTCTGTGAAAACCGGAAACATTCCGAAAGCGTCAGGCATCATTTTTCAACATTTTCCAGCGCTTGCAGAAGTTGAGTTTTTAAACTTGTGGCAGTAAAGTTTGTTCATGTTGTGCTTCTGCCATTATTGGATATTATGTCTCCTATCCTGCGACTCTGGCTAGTGTACGGTGAAAAATTCATGAACCATCGGTGTAAAGCTTGAGTAACCAGCACCTTGTTATCTGACAACCCCTGTTTCCCATGAATGCCAGATAACAAAGCTTGTACTGTATCTTGACAGTTAGGAAGTTTTCCATAATGTCTAACCTACATCTCCCTAGCTACTGTTTAAGCCCATTGCCTCTTATCCTGCCAGAGTAGTTAAGGAGAAATGTATCTGTCATCAGTCTCCCCTTTCCCCCCCTTTTCTCTTCTCCAGACTAAGTAAACCCAATTTTTTCAGTCTTTGGTCATGTTTTCTGGATCTGTACTCTCCTCTGGACTTGTTCCAGTTTGTCCCTATCTTTCCAGAAGTGCGGCACCCAGAACTGGACACAGTACTCCAGCTGAGGCATAATCAGTGTGGTGAGGTCCCTCAGCCCTACCATCAGGGGCTGGTTTACCTGCACATCTGCTAATGTGATAGATACATCATGTGCCAACAATGCCCCTCTGCCACTTACACTGACCGAACAGGACTGTCTCTACACAAAAGAATGAATGGGCACAAATCAGACCTCAAGAACAGTAACATTCAAAAACCAGCAGGAGAGACACTTTAGCCTCCCAGGACACTCAATAGAGGTATGTGTGCACTGCAGGGCTTAGCTCAATTTGTGTAGCTTATTTCAAGTTATGTCAATTGCGTATCTTATTTCAAAATAGCTTATTTTGAAATAGGAAGTGTCTACACAGCACTTATTTTGAAATAGAGCACTCTTCCTCCGACTTCCCTTATTCCTCGTACAATGAGGGTTACAGGAGTTGGAGTAAGAAGTCCTCCATCTTGACAGTGTTTTGACACTATTTCGAAATAACTGCCTGCCGTGTAGATGCAGATTAAATTATTTCGGAATAGCACTAGTTATTTTGAAATAGTGTTGTAGTGTAGACGTACCCTAACAGACCTGAAAGTTACTCTCTGCTATTTATTTGGAAACCGGACCCCTTAACTCCATTCATCTGCGGAAGTGGGCTGTGCCCATGAAAGCTCATGATGCCATTTACATGTGGCAGATGTACTTGAATGTTGATAAATGCAAAGTAATACAGGTGGAAAAATATAATCCCAACTATACATACCAAAATGATGGGATCTGAGGCTATATCTAGACTACAGGCTTCTTTCAGAAGAAGCTTTTTTCGGAAGAGATCTTCCGAAAAAAAAACTCCTTCCAAAAGAGAGCATCCACACTGCAAAAGTGCATCAAAAAAGCGATCTGCTTTTTCAAAAGGGAGTGCCCAGACTGAATGGATGCTCTCTCGCATGTAAGCTGTGATTGCTATGGATGGAATGGCCACCAGGGCACCTGTGCTTTTTCCTCTTTCCTCTTCTTCGGAAAGAACTCCCTCTTCGCAAAAAGGCTTCTTCCTCATAGAATGAGGATTACCAATGCTGAGAAAACCCCTCTGTTCTTTCGATTTTTTTGTGGAAAAACGCAGTTGCAGTGTGGATGTTCCTCAAGTTTTGTCGGAAAAACGGCCATTTATCTGACAAAACTCTGTAGTGTAGACATACCCTAAGTTAGTGGTTACCATTCAAGAAAGAGATCTTGGAATCATTGTGAATAGTTCCCTGAAAACATCTGCTCTGTGTTCAATGGCAACTTAAAAAGCTATCAGAATCTTGGGAATCATTAGGAAAGGAATAGATAAATCAGAACATATCATATTGCCTCTGTATAATGTCATGGCATGCCCACATCTTGATAGCTATATGCAGATCTGGTCACTCCATCTAATTTGGAAGAGGTACAAAGAAAGGCAAGAGAAATGATTAGAGGTAAGGAACAGCTTCTGTATGGGAAGAGATTAAAAAGACTGGGACTTTTCAGCTTGGAAAAGAAATGACTAAAGTGTGGGGGGATATATTAGAGGTCTATAAAAGCACGAATAGTGTGAAAAAATAGAATAAGGAAATATTATTTACCCTTTCACTAACAAACACAAGAAGGTCACCCAATTACATTTTTAGTCAGCAGATTTAAGACAAAAATTATTACTTTGGCCCACTAAGCGGGTTTATCCGGCCTGTGGATGCCCTGCCGCTCCCTTACCCCCAGGCCAATCAGGGCCTGGGGGTGGGGGAAGCACGCAAAGTCTCTTCCCACCCTGCCCCGCAAGGCGCACGCGGCGCTTAAAGTCAACCACCAGCTGAGCTGCCAGCTCTAAGTGCTGCACCCCTTTGCACGGCAGGGGCAGAGAGCAAGAGGCTTCCCGTGTTTCCCCTGCTCCCAGGCCCAGATTGACCTGGGGACAGGGGGAGTGCACGAAGTCTCCTTCTGCCACCAGGCGCGTGGGTGCCTAGAAAGAATAGCCAGCTGTTCAGAGCAGCTGAAGGTTCTCTCTGGGGGGGGGAGGGGAGGGGCAAAGACATCACACGCTCTTCCAATCAGGGTCTATGGGCGGGGAAACATGGAAGTGTCCTAGCCCTTCCCCTTCTGCCAAAGGCCCTGACCCTTCTGGGGTGGCCTGGAACCACTTGAAAAATTCTGAAGTGGCCCTCCATCTAAAATTTTTGCCCACCTCTGCACTAGACCCCACTCCCTTTCCAGAGCTGAAAGAGAGTCCAGGAGTCCTGACAACATGTGTGTGTGTGTCTGCAGAATTAGTAATGAAATAAGAATATATTGCAATTTTAAGCCTAACCAGTGTCCCTTAAGTGACTTGCCACAAGCTATCAGAGTATGTTAGTGTTAGAGCTGGATGGATCTAATGTTTATTTAAATTTTCTTTCTTTCGCACAAGAATTAGATGCTATGCTCCCATCAGCTAATTGCTAAGTTATCTGCCAAAAAAACCCCAGAGTTTAAGTGCCTTAGTAGCCCCTGGAAAGAGGTCATGGGGCAGGGGCGGGTGGACAGGCTTGGTCCCCACTCAGACTGGCTGTTTGGCTTGTACTGAGCATGCTCAGTAACACTGCTGAAGCTGCTTGTCCTCACTTTGCCCCCTCCCTATGCCCTCACTCTGCCCCTCCCCCACTACTTCAGCATACACAGATTGCCCCCTCCCCCCAGCAAAATGTGAAATGGCACTCCTGTCCTTGCAACCCTGACATGTGCCTCACGCAGAGCAAGGGCCAAACATCAGGTGCCACAGGCATCAATCAGAGATGTGTGCCACTGATGAGATGGCTGGATGCCAGGGCATCTTTTATTGACACAGTAGAGGCAGGGGTTGCTGATGGGTATGCACATCGGGTGCACCCACCAGGCAGGGCCGGATTAAGGGCTTCATAGGCCCTAGGCACTCTCATAGTCATAGGCCTTTAAATTAGATATTATATATAAAGTGAAATGCCCTGTCACCTATACACCTAATAGTTAATTGTATGTTATACCGGATGTTGTTTGTTGACTACAGATAACAAATTATTAAGCTTGATTTAGCAGTTTCCTTTTCTTGTTTTCAAGGCAATTATGAATTTTGTTTAGGTCCTAAACTTTTTGTAGGCCCTAAACTTTTCCGTAGGCCCTCGGCACTGTGCCTAACGGATCATATGGCCCTGCCACCAGGCCCATCTGCCCTTTGGTGTCAACACCTAGACATCCACAGTGAGGTGCAGAATACACCAGTGGCCTGGCTCAGATGGAGAATGGTTGCAGCAGAGGTCTCCACGTAGAGAAAGCCAACAGCAAAGACGGCACCAAAGCACAGCAGGCCTCCAAGCTAAACAGAGCGGCGAGGGTGGAGATGGGAACAGAGCAGCTCATCCCAACCGAGCCAAGACAATGACGTCCATGCAAAAGAAAAACAGCTGCCGGCTTCACCAAGCAAGTGAGCAGAAAGCAAGGAGCAACACGCCCCGAGCTGTGACACTGAGGATCACACAGATACTTTCCTGGCAAATGCTGGGCATGGATCCAAAATGTGTGCAATAAGGAAAAGAAATGTCACATCTGAATGGGTGACAGGAAATGGATTAAATCTCCGTCTGGCCGCACTGACATCTGTTTGGAAGCAGGAGCTCTAATGAAATGCCCCTCCCAGCTGTCGCTGAAGAGCTGAGACTCCTTCTTCTTTGGCAGTTCTTTTTGCTAGTGAACTTCCCCTTTGTGGGCATGGAGGGAATGAAAGCTGGACCAGATCTGGCTCATTGCTTGCAAACAAGAAGATGAAACGGTTGTACCAAGACACAGCTGTGAGAAACAGAAGAAAGCCAGAGCTGCACTACTAGTGGTATTTTATTTACCTAATGGTTTTCTCTGTTATAGAATCATAAACTCCTAGGACTGGAAGAGGCCTCAGGGGTCACCGAGTCCAACCCTCTACCCAAAGCAGGACCAACCCCAAATAATACATCCCAGCCAGGGCTTTTTCAAGCCTGGACTTCAAAACCTCTCAGGATGGAGATTCCACTACCTCCCTAGGGAACCCATTACAGAGCTTCCCCACCAGCCTAGGGAAATAGCTTTTCCTAATAGCCAACCTACACCTCCCCCACTGCAACTATTTTTCTATCATCCCTTCAATCAAATCTACCCAATTCCTCCTTATAATTAGAGATGGGTCCCGGTCACGACTTGTAACAGCAGTCCAATGTATTGTGCATGGCATGGGAAAAGGGATAAATCCATGCTACCTCTCAGACCCCTGAGACAGAAACTGGATACAGTTCTGTGCATGCAAATCAGGAGTCCAATCGCCTTGACTTGCCACAGATATCTAGGGAGGTGGAGATAAAAATGGCTTCTGAAATGCTAGACGCCTGAGACCAGAAGGTGGCAAAACCTCCCAGAGGTAAAGGGAGACAATAGCCTTTGTACGCAGCATAAAAACTGTCTGTGGAGGGGGCTGTCCCAGATGGTATTCTTGATCCAACACTCCCGTGGAAATGATGTTCCCTCTCACCGATAAGCTAACGAGCTCTGACAGCTAGGATTGGATTTTATTTACCTCTACTAAAGATAGTGTACAAAGTACCAAGCTGGTGTTAAAAGCTCCAAAACTGACCCCTCGGGATTTGGGAGTGGAAATATCTTGCTGTTGATTGTTCTAAATTTACAACTAAACTTAAAATATGGCTTTCATTGGTATTTGTTATATTTTTTCTTTATAAAAGAATGAGCGACACACTTCCTGTCAGTTAATTTCTAAGTTATCCCCTGCCAAAAAAACCAAAAAAACACCCCAAAAAAACCAAAACCAAACCAAAACCAAAAAAAACCAGGAGTTTCCAGGTGCTCTGGAATGGAATCATGGCTAAAGCTGCCTCCCCACCAAAATCTGAAATGATGCCTCTGACCAGATTTTGGTCTACACTGTGGAGTTTTTCCGGGATACCTGATGCATCCAAGGAACGCTTCTAGTTTTTCGGAACAGTTTCCAAAAAAGCAGATGCTTTCTTTTGGCATTCCTGTATTCCCTCATCATATGAGGAATAAGGGAGATTCCGAAAGAGGAGGGTTTCAGAAATTTGGCCCTGTGTAGATGGGCCAAATTTCAGAAAAGCCTCTTCTGAAAAAAGAGCAGAAAAAGATACGCAAATTGCGGTTCGCAATTTGTGTATCTTTTTCCGATAGAAGTTTGCAGTCTACAGACAGCTATGAAAACAAACATCATTTGCTTGCACCCAGTTTATCAACAACCCAGATCATGCTGAATCAATGGCCTGTGTTCTTCATTATTTACCACTCTCCCAATCTGCGTGTCGTATGCAAACTTTATCAGTGATGACTTTATGTTTTCTTCCAGGTCATGTTAAATTGCATAGGGCCAAGAACCACTCCCTATGGGGCCCCACTGGAAACAGACCACTGGATGGATGTTGGCTCCTCACTGTACAGTTACATTTTGAGACCTAGCAGTCAGCCAGCTTTTAATTCATTTAATGTTCACCGTGTTAATTTTGTGTTGTTCTAGGTTTTTAATTCAAATGTATCATGGCACCAAGTCAAAAGTCTTAGTGAAGTCTGCATATTTATGTCAATACTGCTCCCTTTAGCAACCAAACTTGCAATCTCAGAAAAAAAAATCAAGTTAGTTTAACACAGTGGTGGGCAACCTGCAGCCCTATGGTGACAGGGGGCCCATCAGTGGTCTATGTGTGGCCTGCGAGACATTTTGTTTCCTGTTGCCCATGCACAGGGTTGCCAGATTCTGCTGGTTTTTATTCGCATCGTTTTCTTTTTCTTACTGGTATTACTAAAGTGACATGCACGTAAAGCAAGGGCACGTGACGTGAAGGGCGTGCTGATTGCACTCAACACTGTAAGAGCCATGTGCTCCCTCTAAGGATGTTAAGTATCTGGTAACCGACTAATCAAATAGTCGATGCATTTTTGCATCAACTATTCAATTAGTCGATAGGGTACCTCCACCTTTGAAGTGTAGCCACAGCCCTGAAGCTGTTGCTACACTTCAAAGGTGAAAGTGCCACATGAAGACCGGGATCTGTGCGGTGCTGCCGCTTTGAAACGCCGCATGCAGCCTGGGGACGCCCCAGCGTGTACGCAGCTTTTCAAAGCAGCAGTGCCACATGGAGCCAGGGGTCTGGCCCCAGGATTCAAGTAGCACTGCCACTTTGTAGAATCCCCTCTTCTTCTCACCCTGCTTGCTGCCTCTACCTGATAGCAAGAGGGAGAGGGAAGCGACTAGTCAACTATCTGATAAGCATTTGCTTATTGGATAGTCGACTAGTTCTTCATATCCCTAGCTCCCTCTGCATCCAATCAAAGCGCTGATAGGGTTCAATCGGCACACCTTGCAAATTCTAGGTATGCAAGCACAGTGACCAAACCATCAGACCATCTTGGCTACAACAACCTTGTGGCCTACTGAGATGAAGGAGGGCCACTCCTGTGGCCTACTCATAGCCTAGGTTGTCCCTCACTGGTTTAACAGGATCTGTTTCCATAAACCCCCGTTTACTTGCATAAATTACATTACCCCCTCCTTTAGTTCTTTATTAATCCATTTATAAGAGTTCCTCCTTGGAAAAGTTCTCTCGACGCACTCCATAGGCACTACAACCAAACTGAGCGGCCATTACAAACAAGGATCCCTCACACAGCATCCTGGGTGTTGGTATCTTTTCAGCACTACCACAGTGATTAAGTCAGGATTATCCTTCCCTGCCCCCCCAACCTTCCATTTGGACAGCGGCCAGATACAGCAGAAGAGAGATTTGTTTGATGTCCCACCTGAAAGAATGACACTTCACCACCACACAGCACTTCCCCACTGTGGCCAGTCTAGTTGCTTGAGATTCTACATATAAGAACGGCCAGACTGGGTCAGACCAAAGGTCCATCTAGCCCAGTATCCTGTCTTCCGACAGCGGCAAATACCAGATGCCCCAGGGGGAGGGAACACGACAGGTAATCCTCACGTGATCCCTCTTTTGTCATCCATTTGCAGACAAACAGAGGCTAGGGACACCGTTCCTACCCATCCTGGCTAACAGCCATTGATGGACCTAACCTCCATGAATCTATCTAGGTCTTTTTTGAACCCTGTAAAAGTCCTAGTCTTCACAAAATCCTCTGGAAAGGAGTTCCACAGGTTGACTGTGTGCTGAATTAAGAAAAACTTTCTTTTGTAAGGAAGGTCCACCCGATAGAATCATAGAACACGAAAACTGGAAGGGACCTTGAGAGGTCATCGAGTCCAGTTCCCTGTCCTCACGGCAGGACCAAGCATTAGCCAGCAATGTGGACTCATGCTAATTCAATAGGAGCATCACTAAAGGTACCCCAAAGATTAGTGTTAAATAACAGCAGAGGGAAAGAAACATTCAATGCAGCAGAGAGAGTCAGGAACAGAAAGCAAACCAGGGTAGGGAACTCAACACGGGCCGTTCACAAAACACTCGTCATACAAATTAAACCTGCAGTGAAGGGAAGGCCGGCGTTACTGATTAAGTTCTTAGGCATCAAAACTATTTCTGATGTTTTATGGAGAGAGAAAGCAACTTAAAGGAGACTCCACTGGAAAGACCATCAACTAGGGCAGACGGGATTTCAGCAAAAACAACAGGAACCCACTGGCCTGTGCTCTGCTCCCCATAATGGCCTAGATACTTTTGCATCGAGCCAAGCTCACGCTCACATGTGAGGTTCTTCATGGCAGCTCTTTCAGGGATTCAGATCTGTCTGCCTGTGAAATCCAGCTGAGCTGTCATGCCACAAGGAAAGGGCTGGGGGCAGCCAGAGTGTGCAAGGGCCTGATCTCCCCAGACTAAGACCCATGGGTGGTGGGTGAAACCCAGCTGGGGAAGGCAAGTCCCAGCCCTGCCCTGCTTGTTCTGCCAAGGCTCGCCCCTGGAGCCATGGCCTGCTCACCCCCAGCCAATCCTCCCTGGCCAGTGGAGGGCCGGGGCTGCCGTGCTGCAGCCCTGAGCAGGCCCTACCCAGCGGCCAGGGAACAGGACTGCTACACTGCGCCCCCATCCCTCCCTGGTGGCTGGGGAAGGTGGGCTGCCACGCTATGACCCCAGCCTTCCCTGCCAGTGGCCCTAGCCTTTGGCAGTCATGAGTGTATGCAGTTTTGGGAAGGCTGTGCCTTCCCTTGCCTACATTACCAGCTGCCCATACTAAGGCCACATCTCACAAGGAGGATCGATGCTCCGGCGATCGATCGTCCAAGGTTCAATTTAGTAAGTCTAGTAAAGACCTGCTAAATCAAATGCTGAGGGCGCCCCCATCGGCCATGGTACTCCTCGCTGTTGCAAGGAGTAAGGGAAGTCAACAGGAGAGTTTCTCCCGTCGACCTCCTGTGTGGATATGCCCCAGAAAATCAATGCAAGGCCCGTCAACTCCAGCTACACAGTTCACATAGCTGGAGTTGCGTATCTTGCATCGCTTTTCTCCGCCTGTGTAGACCTGGCCTAAATAGCGTTCCACAGTATAACAGCTGAATTAGTGCCCTCCATCTGCGGAGTCTCAATACTGGGGCACAAAAGTATACCAGGGCCTTGTTCAAGAGGAAATCTTTGAGTACCAGATAGCCAGAGGTGGATAAGCTCGTCCTATGACTTGAGGACTCCCAACCTGAGAAACATCCTACCCAGAAGCCTGATGGGGCAGGGCTCCTAAAAACGTCCCACATTCAGCAGAACGCATTTAGTCCCACATTCAGATGCACTAAAAAATGTTAAAACTTGAGTCACATTTGTCATGCTTTGGGGAGTCACTAGATGGTGCTATTATAGACTTCATGAATTCCGTTCAGCTCTAGGGATAGGCAACATAACAAAGGTGGCCCAGAGAGGGCTATAAGAATCTCGACTTCATTTCTTGGACCCGGTTCCCAAAAGGTTACACTCCTGTCACATGGTAATGATCAGTATCCATTGATTCTAGTGGCTGCTTTTACCTCCTTGTGAAAAATAAAAATGTAAATAAGAGACCAAGCCCAGCCTCTACCACAAAACAAAACAAAAATCAAAGTAATACAAGCAATTAGAAAATAGAGGCATCTCTAGGATGGAGAGAACAGGCAGCAGGTTTAAAACAAACAAAAGGAAGTTTTTCTTCACACAAGTTTCTGTGGAACTCCTTGTTGGAGGTTGTTGCGAAGACCAAGACTTTAACAGAGTTCAAAAAAGAACTAGATAAATTCATGGAGGTTAGGTCCATCAATACTTATTAGCTAGGATGGATAGGAATGGTGTCCCTAGCCTGTGTTTGTCAGAGGCTGGAAATGGATGACAGGGGAGGGATCACTTGACAATTCCCTATTCTGTTCACTCCCCCTGGGGCATCTGGCATTGGTGACTGTTGGCAGACAGGATGCTGAGCTAGATGGACCTTTGGTCTGACCCAGCATGGCCGCTCTTATGATTTTATAATCAGCTACCAGGTCTGAATCTCGGAGGTTCTGACAACTTGGCACTTGTTCTCATAACCATTCCTTCTCTGCAGCAACTTCGTCAACTGCTGATTCAATGGGCCACCTTGGAGCAGACGTGCACTGGTCCTGTTTTCTACCATCAGGAGTGATCGCATGTCACGTCTGTCAGCTTCTTCCAGAGATCCTCAGGAAATAGCCAGGAACACCCTCAGTTTCATTTAGGTGCCTTTGACTGAAACTGGGTGGTTATATGATGCATGACTTTGTTCTTGGGTTCTAGTCCGTGTTCTGGGAGCACACGACAGCCATTGGGCAGTTACTTCCCAGAGAGGCAGCTCACAGCTGAGATCGCTAGTGTCAGTAACATCAAACTATTTCAGTGCCAAGCCTTCTGGCATTTGTATATGTTGTAGTAGTGTCAATCCCAGAAATACAAGGTACAATACAAAACTCTTGTATTGGTACAAGTTCTGTTGGTGAGAGAGTAGTTTTTGAGCTTCTGGAGAAAAGTTCTGTGTAAGCTCAAAAACTACTCTCTCACCAACAGAAGTTTATAGAATCACAGAATACTAGAACTAGAAGGGACCTTGAGAGATCATCAAGTCCAGTCCCCTGCCCTCACGGCAGGACCAAGCATCATCTAGATCATCCCTGATAGATGTCTGTCCAACCTAGTCTTAAATATCTCCAGCGATGGAGATTCCACAACCTCCCTAGGCAATTTATTCCAGTGTTTAGCCACCCCGATAGCTGGCAGTTTTTCCTAATGTCCAACCTAAACCTTCCTGCTGCAATTTAAGCCCATTGCTTCTTGTCTTATCATCAGAGGCCCTGGGGACTAATTTTTCTCCCTCCTCCTTGTGACACCCTTTTAGATACTTGAAAACTGCTATCATGTCCCCTCTCAGTCTTTTCTTTTCTAAACTAAACAAGCCCAATTCTTTCAGTCTTCCCTCATAGCTCATATTTTCTAGACCTTTAATCATTTTTGTTGCTCTTCTCTGGACCTTCTCCAATTTCTCCACATCTTTCTTAAAATGTGGTGCCCAGAACTGGACACAATACTCCAACTGAGGCCTAATCAGTGCAGAGTAGAGTAGAAAATTTACTTCTCGTGTCTTGCTCACAACATTCCTGTTAATGCATCCCAGAATCATGTTTGCTTGTTTTGCAACAGCATCACACTGTTGACTCAGTTAGCTTGGGATCCACTATGACCACTCGATCCCTTTCTGCAGTACTCCTTCCTAGACAGTCACTTCCTGTTCTGTATGTGTGAAACGGATTGTTCCTTCTTAAGTGGAGTACTTATATTTGTCCTTATTAAACTTCATCCTACTTACCTCCTACATTTCTCTCATTTGTCCAGATCATTCTGAATTTTGACCCTATCCTTCAAAGCACTTGCAACCCCTCCCAGCTTGGTATAATCCACAAACTTAATAAGCGTACTCTCTATGCCATCATCTAAATCGTTGATGAAAATATTGAACAGAACCAGTCCCAAAACAGACCCCTCCAGAACCCAACTTGTTATGCCCTTCTAGCAGGATTGTGACCATTAATAATGACTCTCTAAGAATGGTTATCCAGCCAGTTATACACCCACCTTATAGTAGCCCCATCTAGGTTATATTTCCCTTGTTTATTGATAAAAAGATCACATGAGACCTTCTTATCAATAAAGGTCCAACGAGTTGGTCCAACAAAAGATATTACTTCATCCACCTGGTCACTTGTTTTCAAATGTATGCATTTTTAATGTCAGCTTTTCTCTTGCCACTCATTTCCGCCCTATCCTCAAACAAGCAGCCAGAAGAATTCGAGGTGAGTGTTCAGGCTATTAGAAAAATTACTTAATTTAAAATGACAGGAAAAAAATCCAGCTAAATTAGAATGTCACAAAATTGAACACAAAAATATTCTTAAAAAAAAAGAATCTCTAGGTTTATATTTTCTAGAGTTTTCATAGATAAAAACTTTATATACCATTTTTCTTTTTGGTGAATATGCCTACTGAATGCCCATCCCTCCTCACCCCGCCTGCCCGTGCATGTTTAGTCAGTTAACTGGTTAAACATTAACTGATTAAACAAGATTTTACATCCCTAATGTTCATCCAGTAACATGATTGATTATTTGTTATCAGTGCGGCTTCATTCACAGTTTTAAAAAGAAGACTGGGCCAGAATTTGGCAAGTTTTTTTAAAACTATTTAAAGATTAACATGCACACTCAATAGGAACGGAGCACCCCGAAAAGAGAGTCAGGTGTGTGAAATTAAAAGAAGTTTGGTCACATGAATGTACAATATAAAATGTTCCATGTCAGGCTGTGATTGGAATAAGATCAGCCACCAAAGCACACATATTATAAGCAAAAGAGAACTGAGTAAGACTGACCAGTGGCCAAACGAAAGTGGAGACTGAATAGCAGGGACAGCAACGTGAAAAATGTAAACTCCTGATCACTACTGGTATTCGGTGAAGCTCAGTATTTGAAGAGGGTGGAACCATATTCAGCCTTTATCACCACCACGACATTTCTTTAGTAAGTTCTCTCAACCCCTGCTCTGTAGCTGTTGGTAAGAACATGGCGATAAAGAATTCCATTCACTTTGTCGGCCAATTTAAGCCTGTGGAAAGCCAGGCAGCTCAATAGTCAAGTGGGTAGAGCAAGTCAAGACCTCTGTGCTGAGACCCCACGAGTCATGACCTCTGTGCTGAGGTTGCCAGTCTGTGAGGTGTGACTGTTGGGACGCCGCACCTCTGTACAAGACTCAGACACCTGTGGATATATCTTAGAGGAGCTTAAATTTGTAAGGTGCTCTGAAGTCAAGAGGAATTAAGAGCACTGCACACTATACAAGATCTAGTGCCAGATCCTTTTATTAACCTTTTTAGGGCCAGGAGTTACTGACCCACAGAAAAATCAGTCAGGGGGCTGCACACAAGTGAGAAGTAAAGCAAAAAAAATCCCGCCCTCACTGACATGGCCCCTGACTGAGCAGGAGAAAGACACTCCCCACGTTCCCCTCACATACCAGAGCCCAGCCTGGTAGATTTTATGTGGTCGGGTGGTGGGGGGGCTGGAGTGCCAGTGCAGGCTCCTCAGTGGTGGTGGTGGGGGGGGGGGGCCCCTGAGCCATGGGGGCTAGATCCAGGCAAACCAGGGGCAGCATCCGGCCCCTGGGCCTTAGGTTGCCTACCATGGGTGGTTGGTAATGTAGGCAAGGGAAGGCATAACCTTCCCAAAACTGTCTATATGCCCGACCACCTAAGGCTTGGGGCCACCACCAGGGCAGGCTAGGGCCGTGGCACAGCAGCCCGGCTCCCCCAGCTGCTGGAAAAGGCTGGGGCTGCAGCGTGGCAGCCCAGGTCAGCAGCCTGGCCACCAGGGAAAGCTGGGGCTAGGGCCATGGCATGGCAGCCCGGTTCCCCTGGCTGTCAGGGAGGGCCAGGCCAGGGCTGCAGCAGGGCAGCCATGGCTCTCCACGGCCAGGAAGTATCAGATTGGGAGTGGGTGGGGCTTGACTCCGGGGCGGAGCCTTGGGCAGAAGGGGCAAGGCTGGGGCTGGCCTTCCCCAGCTCGGCTTTCACCTGCTGCCCATGTTCCCCACCCCTGCATTAGGGGTTCCCTTTCATCTCTGGGAACCTACTGAAGTTCAGTACTGGCAGAGGTTACATGTAATATTGAGGATAGTGGCCTTATCTTAGTCCCTCGTTTGCTCTGGTGCCCACCACCGCAAGTCAGCGGAATTGGCATTCTCAAAGAGCCAGAGCAAGGGCATTTCAGGTTTGCAATGCCAGGTGCCCCAATAAACTGTATGAGGAAGTTTGCAGAGATCAACACACAGAGCAAAGCTACACGTGTGGGGTAGGGTTCTGATCTCAGTTGTACTGGGGTAAGTCAGGAGTAACTTCAATCTGGGCCTTTCGGGCCCTCTCCTATGTGCTTTGCTTAGCCTAACTGCCCGCTGACTTAACTCAGACATGCTGGGCCCAGCCTCCAGACTGAATACACAACAGAAGACATTGGTGAAAGGCTTTTACCTCACTAAGTTGGCACAAGGTCCAGGCCACCGGCAGCTCTGATAAACCCTCTGGATCACTGTCTCCGAGCCATTTTGTACTTGACAGGAAACTGTCCGTGTGACCGTGTAATGACACCAATGCCTGCAGAGAAAAAGGACAATGTGAATCTCCATAATGCAGCGAGCTGAGTAACACCCATCAGTCCACTGCCAATCATGTTTACCCCAATATCTGCAATCATCAGAATGTTGCTGTTGTGTGTTGGATTGTTCTGAGTGACTGAGATGGAAAAAAAAAAATATCAGAGAGAGCAACGGGAGGTGTCCAAATTCATTCTCAAAAGGCAGAAGGGAGCTTTGCAGGCACAAGATGCCCACAAACAAATCCTGAGCTTCAGTATTCAATGTAGCAGATGCCCTTCAGAAAGTATATTGTTCAAAGTCATCGGCTTTTGAGGAACAAGAATGACGATGCCTTATAGCGTTGTATGTGGGGGGTGGGCACTGTCACAGTGTTGTCACTGCACTAACAAACCAAGTTGTACTGGTGCTAACACTTCCGGTAGGTGTGCTCTGATGGGGTAAAGCAAAACCGCTCCCAGGATGGCTTATCCAGGTTTCAAACCCTGGCAGGGGCAAATTTATACCAGAGCAAAGTGCCCCCAACCTCTCTTGCAGGGTTGGGGAACCTTTTTTGGGTCGGGGCCCGCTGACCCACAGAAAAATCAGTGTGTGGGGGCCACACACAAGTGAGAAGCAAAACAAAACAAAACAAAACCCCCTCACTGATGTGGCCTGCAATTGAGGAGAAAGATACTCCCCATGTTCCCCTCACACACCAGAGCCTGGGGGGAGACAGCCTAGTGGATTTTTTCACTCCAGTGGTGGAGCAGCGACTGGGGAGGAGGGGGAGGCTGGAGCACCAGCACAAGCTCCCCAATGCTGGGGGGGGGAGGGTGTCCCTGAGCCTCAGGGGCTGCATCCAAGCAAGCCAGGGACCACATCCAACCCCTGGGCCTGAGGGTCTCCACCCCTGCTCTACTGTTTGAATCACCCTACCCCTGGGCAATGAGTTGAAAGGTAAGTGCACCTCCCTCCCCAGCCTCATCTTCCCTGGTCCCATGCTTTGCCTCCTTTCTCTCGTCTGCCTTTCCTTTGTCCTTTTAAGCTTCTGGTTTTTCCCCCTTCTCTGCTTTCTAATTTATTTCCTCTGTTGAGCCTCCCATCATCTTTCCAGGAGGCTTCATGAACGTCAAACAGTGGGGGAGACTCAAGCACATTGCCCATTAACAGTGGTGATCCAAAACCCCACAAAGCTTCGCTTCGGGTACGTCTACACAGTGCAGCTATTTCAGGATACCAGAGCTTCCCCGCATCTTCACAAGCCACCCGTTATTTCCAAGTATTTTTTGATATAACGGATGCGCTACTTCGGCATCCCTGTAACCCTCATTCCTGCGTAGACGTGCCAAATTTCAAAATAAACTATTTTGAAATAGAATTGAATTGCGTCCCTTATTTCAAGTTTAGGGTGCTGTGTAGACCCATCGTTCCTCACGTTGCTTCCATTGACTACTTTTATTGGGAAACTCCTGGTATTTGGGGATGTGATGTATATAGGCCCCTACCTCCAGGGTTATCCTTAGGATGTATGGGGCCCTATGCAGGACTATTAACCTGGTGCCCCTACGCCTGATGGCAACAGGGCAGGCATGTTTGTAGAACTGTGATTTTAAAATCTTCAGCAACACACCAATGAAATATTTTTACAGCAAATGTTAAACTAAGGTCCTCTTGATTGACATGGTCAATTCAGAAACTGACAGTATGTCCCGGAGGTGGGCAAATGCCTGTGAAATGGCTTCATGGCCTCTCAAATGGCTCTTTCACAGCCTGAGTGTCTGCTCATAGCTCTGGCAGGCTGTGTCACTGGTGAGTGAACTAGATCCTCTCCGGAGGAAGCAGAGCTACACACTGGGATGGGGAAGATAGATGGGGGGAGACATTAAGAGCCGGCGCTGCCCCAAATTTTTGGGTGCCCGTCATAGCTGCATACTCTGTGTCTGGGTAAGGATGGCCCTGTTCCCCCACCCATCTCTTGTCCCAATTTTTCACGCTTGCTCTCTAGTCCCCGCCCCCCCAGCACAGTCATGGCCCAAGTATTTCCCAGGCTTGTAAGTGGTGCAGGGGGACTAGAAAGCCATTTCGCTCAGAGTAATCTACAGTCTGCAGTATTTTTCAGCCCTATTTTTGTGGCTTGACTCTGAGGGATATTAACATGACCTTGTGCCATCAGGCCCTCTCTCTAGACACTGGAGAGGAGTAGACGCTGCAGGACTCCACTGTGGGAAAGGCCTGGAATGGTTTCACCGTCCCAGCTGTCACTTTTGGGGATTCCTGCCAGGAAGCCTTGGGAATGGAAGGGGAATCGGGAGAAGCTAAGCAGGAAACTATGTTAAAGACATAAATGACAAGATAATCCTGGTTTGCATTGCCGGGTGCAGTACAACCCCCCACCTCAGGCAGAAGATTCTCGTGGCAATAACACAAGCACAGTTATCAATGTGATGTCATTTATTCCTCTGCCATCTCTCACTAATAGGAGCAACTCAGCATTGAGCAGCTAGGGCTGCAATGCCAAAGATACAAAGCATGTTGTTTGCAAAGATGATGTTCCAAGTGAGTGTCTGGGGATAACAGGCATCCTGCCTCATCCGAGCACACAATACTAACGTCTGGGCTCTGGATCCAAACTCCACACTATCCCAATGTCATTGCTGCCTTCTGAATCATGCTTTAAGTCAGGATTTCCTATGTAGGGAATTGAGCTGCAAGATGGAAAAACATTAATGAAAGCTCAAATCATCGTCTGAAGATATTTGATCCTTTAATGGGCTGCAAACAGCTTCCATGAGTTACATTCTCCCCCCTTCACCCAAAAAGATGGGGAGGAGAGATGACTGGAGACAGGAGCTGGTTTCAGACTGGACTAGAAAATAATACTGTGATTAGCTCCATTTCAGCCCTCAGCCTCCATGGGAGGATTTGCTTAAGAACTGCAGGGTAGGGCTCTGTTCTGGTGCATGCTCACCACAAGTTCAGCAAAGCACCAAGAAGTGCCCTTTGAGTGGGAGAATGGGGAAGCACTCTCCAGCCAATGGACATGTTTAGCACAGGGCTTGCAGTTAATTGTACAATTCCCCCCTGCCCCAGGCCAGCCAGCTGTCCAGACCACCACACGACACACACACAGTGTGTCATGCAAAGCAAGCACCAAATCTGCAAAATACCAGGCGGAAGTGAAAAATATTTCCCCAGACCATCAGGCACTGTAAAAGGCTTCTCATTAATATGCAAGGAGGAAACGTTGTTCCTAACCCTGGGAGAAAGGAGACATTGCTCGAGGCAGCATTCTGCAACAGATCAAGACTGGACAAATGGACACAAGGGAACAAACAAAAACATGCTATGTAGCCTTATCCTGGATCTATCTTACTTATCACATACCTCCCCTCACTCAGGGCTTCTCTTTAGACTTTTCTAGTTTGCCCTTCCAATTGAATTGGCTATTCCTAATTACAGCAAATGCTCAATAGGTATAAAATGTAGGTGTATGCTGCCTCCCGCCGCCCTGTGAACCTTCTCCCACTGATTTCAGTGGCCACAAGACAGACTGGAAGAGGAAAAATGCCTCTTGTACGTAAGTGTTTAACTGAAGATACAGGGGTTTGGTTTTCCTCACCTTGCTCTTACGCTACACAGTGGTTCTCAAACTTGTGTTTCGCTGGCCCCTTTCACACAGCAAGCCTGAGACCAACCCCCTTAAAAATCTCTACTCTAGATGCAGGAGGAGAAGCAGGGTTGGGAGATGGTGACTGACAGCTCACAACTCCCCCGGTAAGAACCTTACAACTCCGAGGAGTCAAGACCTCCAGTTTGGGTACATCTAAACAACGGGGGGGGGGGGGGGGAAATGTCGAAAGAGGATATGCAAATTTCACGGGAATTTGCATACCTTCTTCCGATTGCTTTTTCGAAAGCAGGTCTTTCGAAAGTGAACATAGTCTGGACACGGGTTTTTTGGAAAAAACCACCACATTTTCAAAAAAACTGCTCTTCCTAAAAAAAGGAGGTTTACATGGTTTTTTGAAAAAGGGGTTTTTTCCCCCCCAAAAAAACCCGCATCCAGACTACTTTCACTTTCAAAAGACCCGCTTTAGAAAAAGCGATTGGAAGAAGATATGCAAATTCCCGTGGAATTTGCATATCCTCTTTTGAAAAAACCCCATAGTTTAGACTACCCTTTGAGAAACCCTGTGCTACTGTAACTGACATCAGTGGTCTTAATCCTGTGTCTCCCTGGAAGAAAAGAATCCAACCACCTTTGTCCCTGCAAGTGAAGAAGAAACACAGTGTCTCTGTAGCACAGCAGACCAGCTTATAACTTCAAGGAGACTGAAATCCAATATCCCAAGTGACAACATGGGATCTTGATATTCCAGCAGGTGCAACATAGGCTCTGGCAACGGATGCACAACATGCGACAGAGAACGAGGTACTGGGTTGTCTTGGTTCAAAAAGCAACAACAGCAATTCAGACCTGCCACGTTCAAAGGTTCCCTTTGGCCTTTGGCTAGTTTACAGCCAGAGCCAAACGCTGCATCTCGGGCACTTCTAAGTAACATCGTCCCCTTATGTTAGGAACTACAATGCTTTGCCCAGCTGGGTGGCGATGGGAAAAGCTACAGGATGCATATTGTGAAGTTTTGTAGTTAAGTAGCTGTAAAGGGGGGGAGCCCTACTCTGTAATCTGTACTCGGAGAGAGTTTTGTGCACGTGCATACACGCACACACAAGGACCAGCTTGGCACCTACCCAGGTCAATGGGAATTTGGCTTTCAATCATCACTGGTGCCCATGAAAACCTAGGCAAGAGTGTTTATGCCCCTTTAGTGACCAGACCGCATAATTCAAGGGTAGGGAAGCTTTTTTGGGTTGGAGGCCGCTGACCCATAGGGAAAGAAAAAAAAAAAAAATCAGTCAGGGGGCCGCACATAAGTGAGAACAAAAAACAACCATACAAGCCCTCACTGGTGTGACCCTCAACTGGGAAGGAGAAAGACACTCCTCCCAGTCCCCTCACACACCAGAGCCTAGAGGGGCCCAGGCTAATAGATTCTGTGTGTTCCAGCTCCACAGGATGGTGATAGGGGTGGGGGGGGCTGGAGCACCAGTGCAGGCTCCCCAATGTTGGGAGGAGGGAGCCCTGAGCCTCAGGCACCAGATCCATGCAAGCCAGAGGTGACATCTGGCCCTCAGGCCTTACGTTCCCCACCCCGACAAAGGAATAGCAGCCTGCCACTGGTTCCAGGTTCATTGGCTTAGTCCTTGAACTCAAGTGGTAGAGGACTAGACTCCCATGGCAACAGGAATAGAATCACTTGCACTGTCTCACTGCAAGATGGATTGGTGCCTGGAAAAGCTATTGGAGTAGGAAGTACTTTCCCATGAAGTAAGTTGACCTATGTGGGCTCAAGAGTATCAGAAAGAGAAAATATTTATCTCTGGGTATTCTGCTCTGGACTAGAGGAAAAGGATCATGTTAAAAGGACAAGAACTCATCTCGATCACTGTAGGACCTATCAGAATCATAACATCATTTAGAGGCCACAGGCTGTAACTGCAATGCAACCTAAAATGGGGTGAAGGGGGGAAGAGACACACCCCGGCCAGAGAGGTCTCCTTTCAAAGCCATAATCTTAGCAGGAACAGTTCCCAGAGCACTAGGAAGCATGACAGTGCCTTAGACGAAAAGCGGTGAAAGACCCCGTCTTCGCTTACACCGCTTATGAACGACCCTTTACATTACAGACAGATGCTAGTAAGAAAGGTTTGGGAATATTATTGGCACAAATCCAGGATGACAGAGGACGAGTTTATTGCTTAGGCAAGGAGGAAACTCAAGCCAAGTAAATGTAACAACCCAAATTACAGCTCCTTCAAGGTCGGAGCTGCTAGATCTTAAATGTGTCCATCGTTGATATGTTTAGCAAATGCCTTACAACTCCTTAAGGAATTTGCACTCCACTGACTAGCTTAGACAAGTGGCTCTCCGGCTGTTTCATTCCACAGGCTGCTTCACGAGAAACACACTCTCCCCCTCCCCGTTCGATTCTCAAAAACACGTTCCGCTCTCCAGACCACCAGGAAGGCTCTCATGGACCACTGGGGAACTGCAGAACGTAGTTGGTGAGCCACTGACTTAGAAAAGTCAGGTGTGGAGCTACAGAGCAGGGGAGTGTTGTCAGCGAGGCCTGAGAAAGGTTGGCGTGGTGAGACGGTCTAGAACAGGTGTTTGCAAACTTCATTGCGCCGTGGCTCCCTTCTGACATCAAAAATTACTTCACAAATCCAGAGGTGGGGACTGAAGCCTGAGCCCACTCAAGCCCTACTGCCCTAGGTGGGGGTGTCAAAGACCAACCCCTTCCGCTCCAGGCAGGAGGACCAAAAGCAACCTGAGCCCAGCTGCCCAGGGCTAAAGCCCTCAGGATTGGCTTCGGTCCTGGATCACAGGGCTCCAACTTCGGTGCCGAGTCCTAGCAAGTCTAAGCCAGCCCTGACGACCCCATTTAAAGGAGTTCACGATCCACGTGGGGGTCCCAACTCACAATCTGGGAACCCCTTCCTAAGCGCTCTACTGTGTAGAGTGCAAAACTGAAGGACGGCTAAAAACGTGTTCACTTGGACATTCCAGGATGTGAAATGGTAGCGAATTCAACTCCGCTCAAGCCTTTTTGGGCAGAGACCTGTTAGGAGCAGTGTTCCCTGCAGGCTGTGCACTTCTGCGGCCACTCAGGAGCGATTCAAACACTGCCCAGTGGATTAGCAGAGTGCCCACAGCTAGGTGTTTTGTTTCTATTGGTGATGCACATTTCCTGGTGCACGTAAAATTTATTCCACACATGGATGGAAAACGTCCATGTGTGGAGGGAAAAGATTAGAGCAGAGGTGGACAAAAAAAAATAAAATAACCAAACAGCAGCCCAACACAGTTAGTCCCTGGTGGGCCGCTGACACTATGTTTACCTGAGCCTCTGCACGTATCGGACGATCACAGCTCTTGTTGGCCGTGGATCGCTGTTCAGAGACCAGGACGCCGCTTCCCGCCATTTGCATTAGCTGTGAAAAGCTATTCGCAGCCATCAAGAGCTGTGATCGTCCGATACCAGCAGAAGTGAGGTCAACCTGGGGTGGGGACCCACCAGGGATTTACCCTGCAGGACTGAATCTAGCCCACGGGCCAGAATTTGTCCACCCCTGGCTTAGAGGGAACATTGGTTAGGAGATTCCTAGCAACTGCTAATATGACAGTGTTCAGAGGTTGGAGGATTTTGCCTAGCATGCCCCACTAGTAGATGGCCAGAAGGGGTTAATGGATTCTGCTGTCCCACTGAGGCAGATGACTCATTACCCCCACCTGGACATAAGGGAGATGACAGAGAGGCTGACTATCTAGGGTGTGGGCTGAGCAGTCCTGAGGGAGGAACTCAAAGAGCAGCCAAGCCTGGACAGAAGGCTTGAGCTGCACTTCATTATTGTCAATGTCTGTATTAATAAAGCCAGACATCCAGAGGGGGGTAAGCGTTTGACCTTGGCATCGAGCAGGTTGGGAAAGCCATCTTTTTAAACCCCTATTTGGATAAAAACCAAACTCAGGCAAGAGTCTCCAGGGTCATATTTCTTTCTAAAATTTCTGCATAGCCAGCAATCCTGCACTGAGAGAGAACAGAAGGGGCAACGGAGGGATGGGAAATCAGAGGCAACACAAGTGCAGCTGTCTAAAACATTCTAACCTCCAAAAGAGGCCAGCTAGCCAGCTCTCAAAGGCAAATCAACGGCTCATTTAAAATCGGGTTGGCTTGGAGGAACCAAAAAGCTATTTCTCTGAGGGAAGATAGTGCAGACGGATAGAAGAGAGAGAAATGAACGATATAAAAAGGCATAAGGAGCTTTGCAGTTTTCTAAACCCACAGCCCTAGAATAAATATTTGCAAATACTAAACTTTTTCCATTTTAAGCACAACTAAAAGCTGTACGGCTAAAGCAAACAAGAAGCCCTGTCCACAGCAGCAAATGTGGCTTGGTTTAGTCTGGGAAATAATCTGAGCTCAACAGGCAGTGAGTTGAATCCAGCCTCAGGTTTTAGTCAAAAGGCTACCGCTTAGAAACAAAAACTGTTACATTCCTGCTGATCCCCCTTCTTGCTGGGAGACCATCATTCACTTTCATAACTGAGAGCTGAAATAGTGCTGTGTTTCTTTTAAAAAAAAAAAAAACCCACTACGGTATGCAGTGTACTCAGTATACAGGACCTTCAGTCTCATGTCAATTGGATAAGGTAGACACAAATTCCAGTGATGAATGGACAATACCCTTAAACAATGTGCCAAGTTCACACTAGCACAATGCACTGCACTTTCACAGAGTCCTAGAAGCTAGGCCATTTATCTTGGTGCAGAGCCAACTGAAGAGAGATTTCATTACAGCTTCTGTACCACCAGGCCACAGAAGAGCAGTACACGCGTGGCATATGCAGCACTAATCAGCCAGACTGAAGTAGGCTGAGACAGAGGAAAGCAGCCAAGTATCTTAGAATTCTATCCATCGAGCCCTGCGAATCCAGAGTTATCCACAGGGCATCCACATCCACGGATACAGATATCTGCACCCCATTTTGGCAGATGCAGATGTGGACACCAATTTTGTATCCGCACAGGGCTCCAGCTATCCATTCCAGAAAGAAGTTTTTTACCAACACCTGTCTCACGAATTTGGAGGAAAGTTGATTGCACCCTACTGAGTCTCTTCTATAAGGTTGGCATTTCTGTTGCTTGTGATTTGCCCTAAAGCTTTTAGCTGTGTAAACAACTGCACTGAATTATCTTTTTGTTTTCATAAGGAAAACAGATTGTATGTTATACTTAGCATAGATCAACATTTAGGGCACAGAAAGCAGTAGGAGTGTTTTGAGAAGTACAGCGATTTCCCTGGGTTTCCTCATAACATTTTTCACTGGCGCTATCAATTTCCCTGCAATACTGGAAAGGAATTTCAATAAAAATCAAAGGTCGCTGACTTTTAGTGGGAAAAAGATGCCGGTTGACTCAAGAAAAGTGAACCATGCCCTGCTCCCTATGTAAATAGTACAGTGTCCTACTTGCCTTGCCAGAATACGTTGGATTGGAAGCTATTTATATATCTCCCGGAGACTGACAGCAGAAGCTGCTCCTGTGAACACAAAGAAATCTCAGAACTGAAGGCTACCAGATATCCAGGATTTCTCTACACACATAGCCTGATCTCAGAATATTCCTCCTCTTGTTCATACAGATGCTTTCAGCTGACTCTCCATCATTACCTAGGCCACATCTCCACTTGCAGGAAGATCGACTCTGTAGCAATCCATTTTCCGTAGTTTGATTTGGTGCGTCTAGTAAAGACCTGCTAAATCGAATGCTGAGGGTGCCCCCATCAGTGCTGGTACTCCTATTCCTCGTGAGGAGTAAGGGAAGTTGATGGGAGCATTTCTCCCGTCAATCTCACACTGTGGGGATGGCACCAAAGCTCGGCTTAAGGAACGTCGACTCCAGCTACGTTTTTTACATAATTGGAATTGTATACCTGAAGCCAGCCTTCCCCTATAGTATGAACCTGGCCCTAGCTATGCAATTAATTGTTGGCTTTAATGCTGTGACCTGACAAAAGAGCTCTCAACATGTTTTGCAGGCGAGAATGGTTGTCAGTTGGATAGAAATGAGCTTGTTACCCTCTTTAAACATTTTACAAGAGAGAGCTAAACTTTCCTCCATATTGTGAGGCATCTAAATCCAAGGTTATGGTTCAGCCGTTGTCCAGGAAAGTTCAGAAGTGGGTGCCAATTTGTCCAAAGTTCAGGGCAGTTCAGATTTGGAGTTAGGTCCAGTGTTCTCTGTAAGCTGAATGCTTGTGCAGCCACTCAAAAGAGATTTGAATGCTGCCCATCTAATTAGCAAAGGCCCACAGCTAGGTTTTGTTTCTACTGGTGGTACATATTCACACATGCCTCGGTGCACATAAAAATTATTCCACATATGGATAGAAAAGAGTAGAGGGAACACTGGTTAGGTCTGCCTCTTGTAAGGGGCCAGCCTGAGCCATTTGTGCGCCCCAGGCGCACAGCACATGTACGGCCCCGGGCACACAGCACATGCGCGGCCCCGCCCAGCCCGGCGGCCCCGCACAGCGCTCCCTACAATGGGGTGCCCCAGACAGTAGCCCGGTTGGCCCGTATCTTGGGCCGGCTCTGCTCTAGTATGTAGATATTTAGCTGGCCCTTGTCACTACCGTCACACTATCAGGAGTGGTTTGTGATTGGGAATGCATAACTCCAAGCAGACTGTCTACAAACAAGGCAAAGGCCTCAAACTGGTGGTGTGTTCTATAGCTAGATTTCTATGAGCTGCTTAAGTACTGTAACAATCTCCCCAGGAAGTCAGACAGTCCCCTTAGGCTCCAGTCTCTCGATACCCAGGCCAGCTGGTCTTAGCGATAAATGGTCATTTGTACCAAATTCACAAAGTGTTCAGGTTGTTCCCAGTCCCAAGAGACCAGTAACTCACCCCAGATCAATTTGTGGGTTAGATTTTACACCAAAGACGAACCACTGTATCCAATTCTGTAATTAACTAAAGGTTTATTAATTAGGAAAAGCACAGGTTAAAGCAAGCAACATAACAGAAATCAGTCTCAATCTAATCTTAATGCAGGTACCTCTTTCACATAACAATCTGCATTAGGGATGTAAGCGACTAGTCTTGTACATTTCAATGGGAGAGAGGCAGCAGGAACCAAAGCAGTTCCCGCTAGCATGGGTTCCCCTCTGTGCCTCTTCCTTTGCAATCCATCCCCTCATCCAGGTCATTAATGAAAACGTTGGACAAAACAGGACCCAGGACGGACCCCTGGGACACTCTGCTTGATACCAGCTAGACATTGAGCCATTGATCACTATCTGTTGAGCCCAACAATGTAGCCACCTTATAGCCCATTAATCCAAGCCATACTTCTTTAAGTTGCTAGGAAGAATACTGTGGGAGACCGCATCTAAAGCTTTACTACAGTCAAGAGAAATCCTATCCACCTTCCCCATTTCCACAGAACCAGTTACCTCATCACAGAAGGCAATCAGATTGGACAGGCATAACCTGCCCTTGGTGAATCCATATTGACTGTTGCTGATCCCCTTCCTCTCCTCTAAGTGTTTAAAAATGGGTTCCTTGAGGAAAGCGCCAGGATTTTTCCAGGGACTGAGGTGAAGCTGACTGGTCTTCAGTTACCTGGATTCTCCTCCTTCCCTTTTTTCAAGATGGTGTGACAGGGTCAGACCCATTTCTGGGTCCCAGACCCATGTTCAGTCCACAATCTCCAGTCTAGGTACTGCAGCACAGGTTTTGCTTACCCCTTTCAAAGTTTTTGTGAAGGGCTGTCCCTTGGCAAAATGGCTGTCAGGAGAGATGCTTCTGGTCAGCTTGGGCTGGGTTACCAGTCCTCCCCAGTTACCAGCTGGACTCTCTCTGTCTGGGGAAGGGAGACCAAACACTCCCTGTTGGAGCTTCTCACCTTCCCCCTGCCTTGGCAAAGCTGCCATTCTCTTAGTCAGCCTCTTGTTCTCCAACCTTATCAGTAGTAACTCCTCTCCAGTACCCTCCAAACTCCTCTTCCACTCTCCTTCTTGCCCTCCCCACACAGGGAAGGCTTTTAAAGAAGTCCTGTGGGTCACTGTAGTCAGCTCAGCTGGCCCTTATCTGCCTTACAGCTGCCCTGTCTCAGCTGCCCCTAATTAACCAGGGCAGTTGCTATTTCAGAGTTGCCTTTCTCCCCCTTCTGAGCAAGCCCTCTAACCTGCCCTGTCACAATGGGCACTACATTTGCCTTTTTCCAGCTGTCCGGAGCCTTCCCCGATCGCCGTGAATTTTTTTCAAAGACAATGGCCAATGGCTCTGCAGTCACCTCATCCAACTCCTTCAGCACCCCTGGATGCATTAGATCCAGTCCTGTGGATTTGTGCATGTCCAGCTTTTCTAACCTTACCCTTTTCTTTCGCCACTGAGGGCTGCCCGCCTCCTGCCCATACTGTGCTGCCCAGTGCAGCAGTCTAGGAGATGACCTTCTTATTGCCAACATACCTGTAGAAATCTTTCTTGTTACCCTTCACATCCCTTGCTAGCTGCAACTCCAATTGCGCGTTGGCTTTCCTCATTACACCCCTGCATGCCCAAGCAATATTTTTATTCTCCTCCCTTGTCATCTGTCTGAGTTTCCACTTCTTGTCAGCTTCCTTTTTGTATTTAAGCTCACCTGAGATTTCTCTGTTAACAGCTTCTTGTTAGAGACCATCACTTGCATTCCACCAGGCTGTTTCCCCATTTGATGACTTACCTAGTCACCGAGGTTTACAGTGCCAATGCTTGCTCTCGTATTATAACATGAGCAGCCTCCTACCAGCATCTTATGGAACACTAAACAACGTCATTAGAGGAGGTTTTGGAACAAATAGAAAAACTTAATGTTAACAAATCTCCGGGACCGGATGGCATTCATCCAAGGGTTCTAAAAGAACTCAAATGGGAAATTGCTGAACTATTATCTGTGGTTTGTAACCTATCCCTTAAATCGGCTTCCGTACCTAATGACTGGAAGGTAGCCGACGTGACACCAATATTTTAAAAGGGCTCTAGAGGCGATCCGGGCAATTACAGACCGGTAAGTCTAACTTCAGTACCGGGCAAATTAGTCGAAACAATAGTAAAGAATAAAATTGTGAAGCATGTAGAAGAACATAATTTGTTGGACAAAAGTCAACATGGTTTCTGTAAAGGGAAATCCTGTCTTACTAATCTATTAGAGTTCTTCGAAGGGGTTAACAAACATGCGGACAAGGGAGATCCAGTAGATATAGTATACTTAGATTTTCAGAAAGCCTTTGACAAGGTCCCTCACCAAAGGCTCTTGTGTAAATTACATGGCCATGGGATAAGAGGGAAGGTCCTTTCTTGGATTGAGAACTGGTTAAAAGACAGGAAACAAAGGGTAGGAATAAATGGTAAATTTTCAGAATGGAGATGGGTAACTAGCGGTATCCCCCAAGGGTCGGTTCTAGGACCAATCCTGTTCAACTTATTCATAAATGATCTGGAGAAAGGGGTAAGCAGTGAGGTGGTAAAGTTTGCAGATCATACCAAACTGTTTAGGATAGTCAAGACAGAAGCAGACTGAGGGACTCCAAGAAGATCTCACCAAACTGAGTGATTGGGCAACAAAATGGCAAATGAAATTTAATGTGGATAAGTGTAAAGTAATGCACATCGGGGAAAAATAACCCCAACTATACGTACAGTATGATGGGGGCTAATTTGGCACAACAAATCAGGAAAGAGATCTTGGAGTTATCGTGGACAGTTCTCTGAAAACTTCCACACAGTGTGCAGCGGCGGTCAAAAAGGCAAATAGGATGCTAGGAATTATTAAGAAAGGGATAGAAAATAAGACCCAGAATATCTTACTGCCCCTGTATAAAACTATGGTACGCCCACATCTTGAATACTGTGTACAGATGTGGTCTCCTCACCTCAAAAAAGATATTTTGGCCTTGGAAAGGGTTCAGAAAAGGGCAACTAAAATGATTAGGGGTTTGGAACAGGTCCCATATGAGGAGAGGTTAAAGCGACTGGGACTTTTCAGTTTAGAAAAGAGGAGACTGAGGGGGGATATGATAGAGGTCTATAAAATCATGAGTGGTGTGGAGAGGGAGGGCCGATAAAGAAAAGTTATTTATTAGTTCCCTAAATAGAAGAACTAGAGGACACCAAATGAAATTAATGGGTAGCAGGTTTAAAACTAATAAAAGAAAGTTCTTCTTCACACAGCGTGTAGTCAGCCTGTGGAACTCTTTGCCAGAGGAGGCTGTGAAGGCTAGGACTATAATAGAGTTTAAAGAGAAGCGAGATAATTTCATGGAGGTTAGGTCCATAAAAGGCTATTAGCCAGGGGATAAAATGGTGTCCTTGGCCTCTGTTTGTCAGAGGCTGGAGAGGGACGGCAGGAGACAAATCGCTTGATCATTGTCTTCGGTCCACCCTCTCTGGGGCACCTAGTGCTGGCCACTGTCGGCAGAAAGGATATTGGGCTAGAAGGACCTTTGGTCTGACCCAGTACGGCCATTCTTATGTTCTTATCCCTATCAACTTCAACTTCGCGATCTGTTTTGATAATACTAAGACACAGGAAAGCAAGACTGGTTTCCAGCTATTCACTAAGGGGGTGCATTTACACTGCACCGTTATTTCGAGATAAATAGCATTTTGAAAGAACAATGCGAGCATCTACACAGCCATTCCGTGATTTCAAAATAATTTCGAAATAACAGACGGCTTATTCCAAAAACTGTAAACCTCATTCAACGAGGAATAACGCCTATTCCAAAATAGCTATTTAGAAATAAGGCCTGTGTAGATGCTCCACTGCTGCTATTTCAAAATAGCCCCTCACCAGGGCCATTCTAAGTTATTCCTCCCCAGTGTCTCCTAGGGCTCTAAATCGAGATAGCACATCTACATTAGGGAAGCCTGCCTCGGACTAATTTTGAGGCTTCCCTGCAATGTGCTATTTTGAAACAAGTTATTTCAGAGTAACTATTCCGGAATAGCTTATTTCAAAATAGCCGTGCAGTGCAGACATACCCAGGGAGGGCAGGGGCCTTGGCAAAAGTTGGCATCTGGTCTGCCAAAACCACAACATCCCAGCCCCTCACACTCATTAAGGGGCTGTATCTTCAGTCCTGGGAGAAAGGGGAGAGGATCACAAGGCACTGAGTAAAACTAAGGGATCTGCCTGAGGTCACATAGGAAGTATGTAGCACTGAATCCAAATGGCCCCTATCTCAGTGGCCTACCTGCTAGTTTATACTTCCTAATCTTCATAAAGACTTGCAACATGGGGTACATCTCGCTCTGACATACCAAGCTCACGTAATTCTGTGCCTGGAAACTACAGTGATAGGTGCATTAGAAATCCTGAAATGCAAAATGGCCAGTTCTGTCCTTGGGGGTACTGGAACCAAGAAATTGTTTTCTAGAAGGCAAAGGCGGAAACACTAATATTTCAATATTCGCTTTTGAGCCTGGAAGAAGAGGCCAAAGCTGATGAAGGGAAAGAATAGCTGCTATTTATACTTAAAAGAAAACATGTTGTTATCCCATGAAAAAGGCTGTTACAGCCATGGATAGCAGCCCTGGAGGAAGAGAAAGTGACAGAAGATCTTCAGAGCCCAGGCACCCTTGAGAGTTGTAGGAAACCTGGGAAGGTTACCTGCGTAAATAATGTTGCCAAAGAAATGGAACCATCTGGAAAGGAAAAGATTGAGGGATTTCAATTCTCTTTCACTGCTTTGTCAATCGGAGAATTAAGAACATTTGGCACAGACCTGATGCAACACCCGGCACATTGACAGAACTTTCGTTATGGAAATTGACCCCTAAAAGAGTCCTGTGTGCTTCAGCCGTGAAGAGTAACTCAGTCTCCCCAGCAGGGCTGGACTCTTCAGCTGCACTTAACTGTGATTTTCCCGTGCCATTATTTCCAGGGTGGAAGTCATTAGCATTCATAAGAAACTATACCACGTTGCACCTTATTCCCCTGCAATAATTGAGGAAAAACTATTACAGTTGATGGGAAAAAACTATTATAGTAATTAAGGCCTGGTCTACACTAGACCAGGCAGGTTGGCTTAAGGTATGCAAAATGTGTCGCTGAATTCGGCTTACCTCAAGCTGAGCCGCCACAGCGTCTACACTGCAAGAGGCTGACAGGAGCACACACTCCCGTCGGCTTTCCTTACTCCTCATAGATTGAGACGTGCAGGAGGCTGATGGGGGCTGTTCTCAGCATTTGATTTGGGGGCAGGGAGTCCACTAAATCAAACAGTAGAAGATCCACCAATCGTTTGAGGACAATGGACCTATTACCACCACCAAAGTTTGGATTCTGTCATCCACAGCTGTACAGACTTGTTTCATCCCACCAGAACGTACCTGCTCAGCGGACATGAGATTCTGTCTAGAAACAGCAACAGAGAGAAATACACGATTTTGTTAAAAACGAGGTTTGGAATCAAACTGAGTATTCAGTGCTGGTTTTGACCAATCATGTTCCAGATTCCTTCGGCAGATAATTAGCAAAAAAGGAAAGCAGACCACGGATCTGATAACAGTCTCCACAACAGTTTTATTCTTCAGCTCCTCTTGCTTCCTGTGATCCTGCCACAGAGTGTTCTCCACAGCACAAGCACCAGGTGCCAGATGCTAAGAAACACAGAATGAATGCTTTGAAAGCCAGTCAGAGGGGGAGGGAGTGGCAGGTGCTTTTCAATAAGTTGGAGTCAGTACAGTAGAGCAGCTCTATTTTGTCTATAAAAAAGGCAGACCACCTTGGCTCTGGAAGTTATAATAAAAGTTGGGGTTGGCTCTGCTTTTAGCAAGGGGTTGGACTCGATGACATCCTGAGGCCTCTTCCAACCCTATGAATCTGAGACATATCCACAGAAGCCTCAACTTATAGGCAGAGCTGGTCACTTCTATTACGGTTGCCCTACACTCTCCTGCTTGTCCCACACTGCCAAGCTAACCGTTTGGGCTGAAATTTTCCATGCTGAATGCCTCCCTCGAGCCAAATAGTTCAGTTGTTTAGGGGAGAGAGGCCCAGGGAAAACACATTGTATTGTCCCACGTTCACAGATTCTGGCCACCTTTTTGTTGTGAAGCTCTAGCACCTCCATGCCTTGGGGTTGGAGCTTGAACTTTGCCGGTTGGGTGACCTTAGTTTCAGAGATTGAGCCAGGGCCTTTCCCTGTGAAAGTCTGACCCAATATTTGCACATGCTCAGCAGAGAGACGCTTAGTATGGAGGCTGTTTCCTGAGCTGTACCAAGCACATTCAGGCTCAGGGCTGCAGGAGGATGAGCAGGAATTGCCGGGGAAAGCCCATCTTCCATTTGCACCAGGTCATATTACATTCAGGGTCTGAACACCAGAACTTGGAGCAGGGAGCTTGCCTCTCCCATGCCCTCAACACCCTGACTATTGGGTCAACGCAGCATGGAGGACAACACTGTTTGAAATGCCGGCCCAGGAAACAAGAGCAAGGTCTGGGCCAGGGTAGGGGGAGACACTTAGAAGCCAGGATAGAAAATAAAGACTGGTGGGTCAGACTCAGATCTGAGGAGAAGCCAGAGGAAAGATTGGACTGGAGCCTCACGGAGCTGGGGGATGAGAAGGACGGCAGACAGATCAGATAAGGAGCTAAGTAGGAGGGATGGGAGAACTGGGATTGGCTGGGCAAAGACACTGCAAGAAGGATCTGGGAATAGGGGGAGAACTGGCAATGGCTGAGCAAGGAAAGTAAGATGAGAAATGTGGAGGCTGGGAAAGAATGGGCTGGGTGAGACGAATCCGACAGGGATAAAGAACAAGGGGCGAGAAAGAGACAGGATTGGGAAAGGGATGAGTTGGACAGGAAGAGGGATAAGACATCACCCGCTAGAGCACACTCTCTTCCAGAGCCTGGAATGGAAGCTAAGGTTCCTGGGTCTCCCCATTCCACTACTGTTAGCAAATAGCTGTGAAGTGCTGGTCCACCCAGAGGATACCAACCTACTACTGCTATCATGTGCTCCATTATCTCAAGTGGCAGAGGTCTGGAAGAAGTATCTGAAGGTTTCCACCCTGCTAACAGGCCACATAGGTGTCAATACAATGCCACTTATTGGCATTTATATTTTTTTCACTTTGCTTTTTTAAAAACCCTAGACAATTACACAAACACATTGGTTAAAGAACCTTAAGGTGGCAAAAGTTAAGAACTCGGAAGTTAAGAAATGCCAGAATTAAGCATTTGTCCAAGCACTGTCCCTTCTGTGCAATGAATGAGGCAGGGGTTATATGTGTGGGAAAACACAGTACGCAGTAAATTATAAACCATCATAATGCATACACACAAAAGGGCAGAATTAAGTTTGCACAGGCTTTGTACGTGTGTGGGGGGGGGGGGGCGGGAGGTCAGATATAGAACATGACAGGGGATGGGTTTCTCTGGCAGAAGGGCCTTGTTATTTCACTATAGAATGTCTGATTCCCCTCATCTTGCTGATGACATGCTATGACAATCAAAGCCTATCAAATGTCTGCCTGAACCAGGTCCACCATCAAGAAAATGAAGGAGGCTAGTCTGGGACTTTAACGTCTCAAAAGTTGACAGCAGCTTTTATTTCTTTGAAAGGCCTCTGCTCCTTAAGACATGGTTATAAGCATTCCTATATTTTGCAGTAATGTGGGAAAGCTTTGAGCAATGGGGGACAGTGGTTTCCAGCCTTCACTTTGGGGGGGCAGGGAAGAAAACACAGAAATATCCATGGAATTCAACTTGGCTGAAGTTGACTGACAAGCTGGAATTTGGCATTTGGTATCCATTCAGTATGGCGATCATGCACAATTACAAGCAAGTATGTCATTTTCACAAACCTGAAAGCTCTCCATTTAAAAAGAAAGAAAAACCTGAGCTTGAACATTTTTGCACAGTTGGACAGTCACTTGCAGACTGGTCTCCCGTCTTCATATTCCTAGTACATTCACAGGACTGGCTTGTTCCTTTATATATTTTCCCTTTTTCATTTCAAGATCAGATTTTCTAGAGAGACTCTGTTTAAAGCTTCAGGGTGAAACTAGAGGGCAAAATACCATGTGTTTGTTTAAAATATACTTCAGATTCTGAAGAACACAATCAGCACTTGCCTCTGAACTCTTCTGTTTGTTCCTGCTCTATAGATCCATGATCTAGAACTGTTCAAACCTAATGCAAAGAACCCCATTCAGTTTACCACTGGTTGTATCAGGACAATGGGAGGTGCCTGGAATGGGATTGCATCTCATAAAACCATTCAGAAAAAAGACAGAATCACCAGGTAGATGAAAGGGGCATGTGTCCCCCCTTCCCTCCCCAGGTCTGGGACTGCCCTAGCCCCGAGCCTCCCACCCACCAGACTCCCTTGAGAGTGTGGGGAAGGGCTGAAGTCTCCCCCCACCCCCGCCACCCTGATTTGTACAGGAACATTGCTGAGTGTTCCCTTTAGGGAGCGTAGGGAAAGTCCCTCACTCACTCTGGCTGCAGAGCACGGAGAGCAGATAAACCTGGACCTGCCTCAACTGGAGGACATGAATCCTTCCCCTGGCTGTGCCCACTGGGGCTGCAGCGGCCACAGAGAGGCACTTTTCACTTGGCCCCAAACTGCAACAGTGAGAGAGAATTGGGGCAGGGGCGCAGTCATGGGTGGCACTGAGTGGGCTGTGGCCCACCCACTTTGTATTCAGGTCCACACACCCCCCAGCCCACCCACTGCTCTGCCCCACCTAGGCCAAGGCATCGGGGCTTCCCCCACTTCAGCATGGCCAGAGCACTAAGGAGCAGGACGAGGGCTTAACGCCCCCCCTTTCTGTCTTGTTCCCCGTCTCCTCATTGCTGTCCACCCATGCGAAGTTGGGGTGCACCCAAATGGGATGAGGTAGCCCTCTCTCCCTGGGACAGCCTGCAATCTGAACCCCTCATCCCCCACCACACCCCAAAGCTATGATTTAAATGAAGAAAAAAATAATTGAGTTAAGGACTCGAGCAACACTGGCTAAATCATCTAGGTGTAGTGTTTTTGCCTGCCTATGCAGAAAGTGCACCCCTCAATACCACCCTCACACTGTCACCTACGGGGTTCTCGGGGTTCATTTTAAAACAGAAATCAGGTCACATATTTCAAGCACTTAAATATGGACCTAGGCACCAAACTTCAGGCCCTCATTTTAAAAACTCTGCTGTTGCATTTAGCACAAGAGTCTTGAAAGGCGACCCTGGAGAGCTCTGATCAACAAGCCCCAAAAGCATTGGTCTCTTCGCCATTCTTAGCTGAGGTTTAAACCCTCAGAGCTGTGTTGTAAAACTGATGCCATTCCATTTACAAAACACAGAATCGGATTGTGACTGCGATGGTGTGAATACCCTGCGTAATAGAAAATCAACTACAATAGTAAAAGAAACAAAACCGGTAAATTCATCATTGCTTCCCCCACCAACTCACTGAGTCAGTTTGTTTACTTATCAGCCCCCAAAATTCAGTCATTTGCATTGCTTTGAAAGCTCTAGCTCCACGAATAGAAATCTCAAGGAGAGACTATGGCATCTACTTTAAAGAATACACAAGGGGCATTTCCTGAGTTAATGTAAAATACCAAACAGTGCTTTACCAATTCATACTGCAGACAAAAAGATGACACTACCCAAAATAGTAACCTATAGTCTCCATGCAACATCATTAAAGGGCATATTGCTATGCAAACTACTCATAGCAAGACTTTGTTCATAAGGCTTTCTCCTCCACAGTGAGTACACAGGTCTTGGGAGTGACGTATCTTTATGCTCCACATACAGCAACCTTCTTAATTAGAATGAGTAATCCTGTGTCACCTTAGACACTGATTGGATGGATAGATGGATAGATAGGGTTTTGCCCATGAAAGCTCATGATATCTCATATGAAGAAATGGGTTTTGCCCACAGAAGCTTAAGATACTATACATATATTTTTGTTAGTCTCTGAGATACCACAGAACTACTCGTTGTTTTTAAATTTACAGACTAATACGGCAACCCCGCTGCTACTTAATCAGGTCATCTCAATCAAAAAAAGCTTGATTTCCAAATATAACAATGTCCCTACTACTGTGAACACTATCAGAGACCATGGTAGCCACACCCAGTAATTCAGTGCCTTTTTGGTGCTTTGGCAGAATAGTCTGGTAATACCTTATATGTCACAGGGATATTTACAAAGTATCTATGAAATCTCACTATATATTTTGGAAATGCGTGTCAGTCTGTCCGTCCGTCTGTGAGTCCATTTCTTCAAGGACTCCTCCTAAACAGTAAGAGCTAGAACCACACAATTTGGTAGG
This sequence comes from Pelochelys cantorii, assembly GCA_032595735.1. NCBI lineage: Eukaryota > Metazoa > Chordata > Testudines > Trionychidae > Pelochelys > Pelochelys cantorii. The sequence continues at coordinate 10,839,619 of CM064346.1, read as the reverse complement.
CAGCTTCCTCTTCTCCTAACTAAAACCAAGGTCAGGGTTTGGTTCTGCCAAGACAATCGGATGTGCCTGGAATTTGAATTTTTTTCCCCTCATAAAATGGAAGGGGAGTCTGGTAGGAGGGAGTTATACCACAGAATGACCACATGGGGCAGCAAGGGGCCAGAGATGGGGACCAGAACAGCTATAACTCCATTGGGCCAGAAGGGGACAGGGATGGAGAAAGGGACAGCTACCTACTATATATTTTAGAGCAGTGGTTCCCAAACTTTTCGGCATCATGCCCGCTTTTTGATTTTTGAGAAACGCTCATGCCCCCCCCCCCCCCAGCAGCAAAACTTGTTGAGCAAAAAAGGACCGGGGCCAAAAAACAAAAATAGCAGCAAAACTTAGGGGGAGGGAGGAGTTGACCGGGAGGGGTGGGGGAGGGCCACCGGGTCCCAGTTTGGGAACCCATGTTTTAGAGAGTGTGTCTGTCTGTCCCCCAGCCAAAGGACATGCACCCTTCTCCCAGCTGTGCCCATTTTAGCTGTAGTGGCCATGGAGGGGCGCTTCTCACCTGGCCCCAAGCTGCTGTAGTGAAAGAGGACTGGGGTTGTCCTCTCCCCCGCGGCAGTCTGCATATTGAACCTCTCATCCCCATCCCCACCCCAGATCAAAGATTTAAATGAAGAAAAATAAAACTTATTGAGTTAAGGATCCAAGCAATGTTGGGTAAACCTTCTAGTATGTAAGGAAGCACTTTAATTGTTGCCCTTTGATCAAATGCAAATGGTACAGAGAATCCTGCTGCCTTCTAACCAGCACTTAATACACCAGTGTTTTCCATAGTGTCACTCAAATGATAGATCACATCCACCCTGCATCCACATGCACACACACCTGCACTCTTCAGTGGGCTAATTATCCCACCAGATGGCAGACCTTTAGTGGCACCATCTACTGAAAGCTCTGGGCTGTTGCACCAGAGCTAGAAAATTCAACAGTGAAAACCAACTCCATCCCCATTCTCCATACAGATTCTAGCCTCTCTGTCAGATACTGATTCACAACAAGTGAGCTTTCACTTTTTTGATGTCGTGATTTGCCCAGCAGCATTTAGCATGGCAATTTAGAGTCCATAGTGTTCAGTCTGATATCCATATGAGCCCTGGTGGCTGCTGCTGAAAGAAACACAACATCTGTTCCATGGGAAGTTTTATGGCGCTTACCACAGTTCCCTAATAGTGTTACCCAGTGACAAGGCTAGATGTAAAATGCAGGGAAATGCATCGAGCCACATATCGGAGCCAAGTATTTATTTGTTTTAGAGGCATGCTGCTTGGGTTCAAAATAAAGGCAGTGAGTCCTTAGGCAGGATCCACTGTCTATTTCATTTTGACCATGACATTAACGGAGGCTGCTGCAATGGAGATGAACTCTAAATTAAGTTTAATACCAGAAGGATTTGCCAAATCCTAAACATTTTTTCAGAAGTTTGGTGAAGCTGGTTACTGGTTAGTTTCAATGTCAAAAGTGAGTCCATGAACACAAGTCACGTTCCCTAAACAAATGCTTTGTTTGCTACACACAGTTCACCCGGCTCTACCTACGACGTATCATAAGGTCTTGATTACAGGAGGAGGCTGAGCACATGTTCATAAACAAGACATGGCCTACAGTGCAATCATTGCAATGAGCCAAGTGAAGAAGGAAAACAATCAATCAATCTCCATTTGTAAACTGGAATGAACATTCGGCAGATTTGCCATAATGCTCCCTGCATACAAAGTACAGATGGCCCCAAGTGTAGCCCAAATGCTAGGGCAATGGACTCTTCAGGTAGTGAGCTCCCAGGCACTGAGCTGACCTACAGTAATTCATCCTTTGCATTGCTATACGATTATGAAGCCTTGAGACAAACACAGCCCTGCACCCCAAGTTGAGCAGTACCTGAAGGGACTGAGCCTCTGACTTCCGAAGCTAAAAGCATGAGCCTCTACTGCCAAGCTAAAAGAGCCTGGTGTAGCAAGATCAGTCTACCGATGTGTGGACCAACCACAAGAGAGGACACGGAGCACCATCTCTGAGTGGGTGTGAGTTATATGCATTAATAAATTAAGCCTTGCAACAGTCATGTGAAATACTTTTCACCACAAGGATAAACTGAGGCAGAGAACTAACCCAAACAGCACAGGTCAAGAAGTCTCCTGCAGAGCCAAGAATGGAATCCAGCTCTGAAACCCAGTCTCCAGCTCTGGTCAGCAGACAATTTTACCTATTCTTTCCAGAAGTGACTAGTGTTTTCTGTGCCCAACTCCAGACACCTTACAAGGCCCAATGTTCGAAAGAGCTGAACACCCTCTCTGAACCATCAGGTCCCAGCAGACGTCTTAAATTGGGCACCCAAATGGCTAGCCACCCTTGAGAAGCTAGATCTGTGCCTCACTTTGCTACTTAGCTTAATAATCATTGCAGGCAGGGACCATCTTTTGATTCTGCATTTGTGCAGTGTCCAGTGCCATGCGGGCCTCGTGACTGACTAGGGCTCCTAGGGGTTAGCAGAATCATTTGGACAACCAAAGCATTGTCCCAGTCACACTCCGGAGAGTTCCACATGTAGAGAAACAGGAACATCTTATCTACCGTAGGGCCATGGAGCAGAGTTTTGCCTTCTGACAGAACTGCCATTGTTTTGAAGAGCCACCATCTGTAACAGCACTCAGTATACGAGAGCTAATATAAAGAAGGGCCCAGCCGTTTCAGTGACTTTGAGGTTAATCCATGGCTAGTCTGGCACGAACTGACCCTTTCAAACAGCAACTGCATCACAGCAATCCCCCTTGCAAATGTGTGTCCCACGCCGATAAGAAAGGCTAGGAGACTCCGGCTCTCTTCTGTGGCTTCTCTCTCACACATGAGTACTTCATTCCAGGAACCCCTTGTAACAAAGGTCTGAGTTCCACCAAAAGCGCAGGCCCTTTTCAAAACACAGTCCAATAGCCACTGAGTTACGAGAGTGATTTTAATAAAGATTTAGCCCTTTCAAGGTGCTTTATCCACGGTGAGAAAAAAAAAAAACCCTCGATAATCAAAACACCATGGAGCCATAATGCAATTACAACAGTCTCCTTTGTACTTGTCGGTAATTAGACACATGTGTGACAGCACCCCACCAGCAGCCCAATTCTCACCTCCATGTGCACAGTGTGGTCCAGCTCTGATCCTTGGGATACTGCATCAGTTATAATGTCACAAAAACTGCTGACCTACTGCTCTCCCAAACTCATGCCAGTAAAACCCTTCCACCACGCTATCCAGGCTCGCACATGGGAGGCGGGGATGCCACCGCAGCTCCCACGGTCCTTCATGGTCCACCATGGGGCCAATCCCGGCCAGCTGGGGGAAAGCACGGTGGTGGGCTGCCCCAGCCTCCCACCCCTGTGCTCTGGCCAGCCAGGGAAAGCTAGGGCTGATTCCCCACTTCCTCACCCAGGAGTGAGGCTGGGGGCGGGGCAGGGCTGCAGAGGGGCAGTCACCAGCCCCTTTCACAGCTCACCCCCCCCCCCAGAAATTCCTGCATGGGGGCCTGCTATCAGATTCAGAGTTACATTGTATATTAGAGGCCTGAGTCTTCTTTCACTTACACCAACATAATGCTTGACATCTGTGGACTCTCTCACCCTGGTGTAAATGGGAATAAAATAGAACCCATCCCATCGAGCTGGAGGGTGTTGTGAGAGTTACAGTTAAGGCTTGCTGAGAGCTGCAGCTGAAGGCCCTTTTTCAGATTATAGGCTTCCAAACTTTCAATCTTTCGGGATGACATTTTCCAATCCTGGATTCTGGCCAATGGTGATTTAAAAAACAAAACAAAACAAAACAAAACAAAACAAAACCAACAAGCCCAGATCGGACAGTCTTTGGGAAAGGAGGGACAAAACTTTTTCCATTATTAAAAAATGCTTGTGGGTTTTTTGTTTTGGTTTTGTTTTTTGACAGTTCAAGTCCCTCAGTGGTTTGGGTAAGGAAGCCAGCCTTTGGAAAAGAGATTTGCATTTCAGTATCCAGGTGGAAACTGAGTTTCATTTGGCCAAGTGATAAGAGTTGAGAAAAACGCAGCCTCTGCATGCACAGTAGATTTAAAAAAAACAACAAAAAAAACACTCTTTTGTAATATCTCCCAATTATTCACAGAGTAAACTGGATGGGGAAGGGGGAAAAAACAAGGAGCCAGACAATTGGCAGACGTGTTGAAGGTAGGGGAGTGAAACAGAGCAGTATGAGCCGAGGAACCCTGCCTCCTTCTGTTGACTACCATAAGATGGAACAAAACCCTTTACATTTTTTGATTGTTTTAGGCTGCTTTTTTGAGCTGGCAAATAACAAATTCAAGTTTACTTGCTTTTTTTAAAGCAGTTATTTGTATGGAATTGCCTATATTAAAAGATGATGATCAAGGTTGCAAACAGAAGCATTCAACTTGCAAGAAGCATCAAAATAAAGGCTGCACAGACAACCTTCAACTCTGCCTCTCGGTACACATGTATACAATTATTGCCACAGAAGCTCACCTCCAGGTGGGCGCTGGACACAATGTGCAATGAACGAGGCAGAGTGAATTCCATGCCTCATTCTGGGCCAAATACTATTTGTAATTGTATCTGTGGTAAATCATCCATTCAAGTCAGTGGATTTCGCCTTCAGTGCATTGCCTTGACAGGGTACAGTGATTGAGAGGAGGGCATTCATTCATTCAACAGCAAGGATAACTTTGTTTTAAAATGTGATGTAATAAGTTTGTTTTGATTTTGACATTGATTGCCAAGTAATTTTTCATTGTGCTGCTCCCTTCCTCTTCACTTTGCCTTGCCATAGGTTTGTTTTTAACATGTCACACCCTTGCCTAATTTACTGTGCACGATCCATTGAAGATGCTGAATGAGCCAGGGCCCTTCCAAAATAACATGCTATTATACTGAAGACTAGGCTGCACAAGGACCAGAGATAAAGGTGCCCATGAAAACTTAGCTGCGCTGTTTCCTGACCTTTCAATCTTCACTTCAAAACCTTAAAAGTCTTTTCAGGTTGGTTTTTGGGGGGTTGATTTTTGCATGGAATGTCTCAGTGGTGAATTAATTAAAATGCAGCCACCGCTATGGCAAACAGAGCGGCTCTTTAAACAGCTCACAGCAATACTACAAGCAGTTTAGAAAAGGAAAAGAGGAAGCTTGCCATACCCAACTGAAACTGCTGAACACCCAAGCTAATATTTTTCAGTACGTGATATTAGTGTTGAACATAAATTAGTGGTTGTTGTAGGCTACGATATAGCCCATACTGTAACGAATGGGAAGAATTTAAATGGGAAAGTCCCCTCTTCTCCACTGATCAAATAGTGCAGACTCCATATGTAGAAGCATAATCCAATTAAGCTTTGCCAAACAAAATCTGACAACAGGTGCAGGGGGGAGGACTGAAAAGGGGTTTTCCTTCTTTTAACATAATCAGTTCCTGTGACTTTCAGTTAGTTCTAGCCTCATAAACAATGTGGGGAACGTGGAATTCAAACCAAACACTGGTATTTAATTTCCAACATCAGCTCCAGCATAGCTGATTGTAAATGCCCCCAGAAAGTGAATTTTGGCTCCTAAGCTCAACAGGATGAAAGCTCAAATGCAGCACAAATACATATACTGAAGTGCCCTAGATTAAAGACATCAAATTCTCAGACGGGCCTAATCCACAAGTTAGCAGGAGCATTTGGTATCAAGCAGTGTGAGAGGAGCTATCCTAGGCAGTATCCAATTTCTTTTACTACAGCATTTCCACCTTCCCATGGTGAAAGTCAGCTCCTCTGTGCTCACCATGAGCTGGAAATCCAACTTTAGCCAAACTGTATGGTCGTAGGAGCTGCTTTTCACAAATGCCAATAACCACTTGGAATGGGCTCACAGGTGTAATTACAGAGACTTAGCTTGTTTCTAACCCAAGTAAAATGAATATGTTACTGTAGTTTTTGTGACAATTTCCAATGGGCCAGTGATGCAGATCCTTCAGAAGAGGTTTTAGCAGGCTTTCTAATTACACTAACAGTACCAAAGTATTTTCCCTGCTTGGCAACGCAGAGTTCTATTATTTCAGCGGGGGCTATCAAGTCATTCAAAATATAAATTTAACGGATTTGAACTTAGAGTTATAAACAACGAGTAGTACAATACATTAGTGATTTACAGTAACATGGGCCCACAAGAGAGAGGACAATGCATTGCAATTCAGATTAACCCAATGGCTGCAATGCCATGCCACACTCTGCAATGCATTCCAGTGAGGCTATATTTTGTTGCAGGTTATGTTGATTTACAGGAGCATTGGGCCAAGAACTGTAGCACCCTGCAGAACAAAATTGCCCCATATGTACTCATTTTCCCCAACATGTTATAACACAAGGGAAATCTGCATAAACATGCTCGGTCTCTCATGGCCCCACATACCAAAACTAATATCCATTCTGTTCCAGGTTCACCAAAGGCAGCCAATGCAGGACTGTGTATCATTTTGTGGCACAATTTAATGCAAAGCGCTTTGCTGCGAAGTGTCAGCTTCCATCAGCATGTAATTCACAGCAGTGTGATGGAGGTTAGGGTTGCCACAACTCACACTGTACCACTTCCGCAGCTGGGAGAAATTCAGCTGCACCATCCTCTTCCATGGATCGCTCCAGTCAGAATCCTTCCCCATCAGCGCCTCCTGATTTCTCTCCTCTTTGTCCACTGGATCTTTCTGCTTACTATCTGAAACCTTCTGTGCAAAAGGTCAGATAGAAACACTAACTCCCACACTGTAAAAAGAGACGGGGAAGGAAAGAAAAAGAAGTCCCTCCACAAGCCCTCCAGTCTGCCAGGCACAGATGTAGGAAAGGAAACAAGAAATATGTTGAAATTTATACAAACTAGAAATAGTTTACTATATTAATTATAGCATGGAATTATACACACAGCGCTTAGGACATAGTGGCTTCAAGCCAACAACCTTAGGACACCTGAATGAATTCTTCAGTCTAGGCCTGGCTAGGAGGGTTGACTCCAGTTTTATACATGGGGTAACCAAGACGGAGGGGATATCCTGATTCCCAGACTTACGTGACAGCCACTGTGTTGGATATTTATGGGAGCCCATTATCCACTGGACGGGCAGAGAAAGTGACGTCTCATTGATCACCTAGTTGGCTGAATAAACGGCAAAAAAGACCCACATCAATTTCACTCTGTGTGAAAATCCAAACTCCTCTGCCATTCACAAAAGCGAAGGCAATTTGGCCAACCAGGCATTGTCACAAAGCCTCTAAGCTTCATTTGTAATCAAAGCGGTGCCAGGGCTCAAGCAATTTTTTTTTTTTTTTTTTACTTTCATAATGGACATAACAATCCCAGAGGTGCCAGGTCTAAAATCTGCCAAGCCTAGAGGTGCCAGAGCAGAGCTCTGGTGCAAATTAAGCACTGTTCTTTGACTTCTAGCAGTACCGCATGTTAAAACAAAAGGCCAAGATTAGGTTAAAGTAATTTAACTCCCTCCTCATCAGTGTTTAGCTTGGTGGGATTTTCAATGTTGAAACACTGTGAAGCCCAAGTGTATCAGATTATCCTCCCTACCTTGTCAGTGTCAGACAAGATGACAGCTCCATTCACAGGGTCCCTGCAGTGTCAGCTTTAAATTCATTAAAGCAACAACAGTGTAAAAATTCCTTTCAGGAAGCCGCAGTGACCGCCAACTAAGTTGTGATATAGGCTCTCCCATGTTCTCCTGGGCCAAACATTCTTTCAGGGGGGGATTTTCAAGAGATTAGAACTCCTGTGCCAAGTTGTTTTAAAAATCTGGCCGCAGCTGTTGGTGCAGAGCCTTTCTGAAAATGTTGGTCACAGATCCCAGCTCTGATGGCACAGTTGTCAATACTGTATAGCAGCATTACCAGCACCTCCTCTGCTCACTGTGCTGTTAGAGGACTTTTAGGGGTAAGTTAGAACTAAATAATAGCACAGAGCACTGAGAGCTAGGACTGGTGGCTGTAAACAAATTTTATGGAACCACGGGAAACTTGGCCATACCCATGATAAGTGGACACAGAATCATAGAACACTAGAACTGGAAGGGACCTCGAGAGGTCATCGAGTCCAGTCCCCTGCCCTCACGGCAGGACCAAGCACCATCTAGACCATCCCTGACAGATGTCTATATAACCTGCTTTTAAATATCTCCAGAGATGGAGATTCAACAACCTCCCTAAGCAATTTATTCCGGTGTTTAACCACCCTGAAAGTTAGGAAGTTTTTCCTAATGTCCAACCTAAACCACCCTTGCTGCACTTTAAGCCCATTGCTTCTTGTCCTATCCTCAGAGCCTAAGGAGAACAATTTTTCTCCTTCCTCCTTGTGACACCCTTTTAGATACCTGAATCTTTTAGATACATCCAGCGAACCAAAATCATTCTGGACAACGGATGTTTCTGGACGAGACAGTCTGGAGTAGAGAGGTTCAGCCTGTACCTTGAAGCCAAGCCAAGCATAATGAAGCCAACCAAGACAACTGGCCTTGAAAGACCTAGAGCAGAACAACTCTTGGAGAACATGGAAGAGGACGGTGATTCCAGAGGACACTGATAGAGTCCCAGCACCCGATACGCACTGAAAAAAAAAAAGTCAAGATCACCAGTGCCAAACAGGAAAGGAACCATCTTCTTCCCCAAAAAGAGACAGAGGTAACAGAGCATTACTCATGCGACAGCTGGGATTCCAACCCACAGCCACACCCAAGGAGCAGAATCCAGCAGCACGGTCATCCCCTAAACCTTAAAAGAAAGGCTCATGGTCCTGCTGCGTTTAGAGCAACAACGAGAGGAGAGAATTAGAAACATCTGAGTTTAATAAGGACTGAACAGCATGCAGCGAAGACAAATGTCTGCCCATTCCTTTCAGAGTCACTGCATCCCACCAGGCTACAATGCAAGATGACAGCAGGCCCATGCGAAACCCAGCTCAGAGATATTATATCCCCAAATGCATTAGGCCCATCTGCCCTGAAGGCGTGACACTGATAGCTGCTTGCAGAAGCAGCTGCTTTGCTCGTTAGCCTTTTTAATTATTAAGAAAACCAATTCAACCAGGCTGAAGAATCTCACACCCAACTCCTTCAACAGTCCTTCGAGCCCAGTCCTGCTAAGCGCTCAGCACTCCCTGGGAGGGGCAGACGGGAGCAGAGCAGTGGCTCAGCAATGTTATGAGCTGAGGGCAGCATATAGATTCCTGTGCCCCACACAGACTGAATGACTCTGTCTCCGCACCTCACCAGGGTGAGGCAAGAGGTAGGACTGAGGCTAAAGAGAAGACAGAGCAGCCACTGAGGTGCTCAGCATCCGGACCCAGAATCGAAAGACAACTTATCTGGAGCAAGAGAGAGGGGAATCCGTTCTTACTGCCCCAGGAGAAGTGAAGCCAATGTGCTACCCCACACATACCCAGATGCTTGGAGTGGATAATCATCTTGCCAGCTCCATGGCGTAGTGCACCCCAGTAGACATCCTGTATCCCTGTGCTAATACCTTCCTCTTCTCATTTGCAGAATCCTGCCTAATGTTTCCTCATAAGAAAGAAAACAATAAACCAAATTCCTTCCTAGTGTAATGGCATGGACTGCCCTGGGCCATGGATGAACAACCAGACCCTCCCGAATAGTCAGTACTGAAGTTCACCCAGGACCAAGTGAACTTCATTGTCATCTATTCAGGCCCCAACAGATGTCCACCACACCAGGTGCAAATACCATCCACCACCAGAGATACAAGTCATTTTGTACAGAGAACATAAGAACGGCCACACTGAGTCAGACCAAAGGTCCATCTAGCCCGCTATCCTGTTTTCTGACAGTGGCCAATGCCAGATGCCCCAGAGGGAGTGAACAGAAACAGACAACCAGCAAGTGATTCCTACCCTGTCATCCATTTCCAGCCTCTGACAAACAGAGGCTAGGGACACCCATTTTAGCTAATAAGTATTGATGGACCTAATCTCCAGGAATTTAGTTCTTTCTTAAACCCTGTTAAAGTCCTGGTCTTCAAAACCTCCTCCGGCAAGGAGTTCCACAGTTTGACTGTGCGCTGTGGGTAGGGTTGCCGGCTGTCCGGTTTTCTACCAGAGTGTCCAGTTTTTGGGCCCTCTGTCCAGTAAAAAAATCCAGAAAATACCGGACATGTGCAATGTCCAATATTTCCTGCTTTTCTGGGTGGGCGCCAGCTGGAAGCCTGGCGGGGGGAGTGGCTGGGAGGCGGGGCGCAATCGGCGCTGGGAGCCCTGGTTGCATGTGAGGAGGAGGAGGAGGAGGGGCAGCCCGGTCCATGCTCCTGCACACTGGTCAAGCGTGTGGTGGAGCCGCAGCCAGACTGACTCGCAAGGGACGGGAGTGCCCTGAGATCTGTACAGCCCGGGTCAGTCCTGCTCCCAGCCAGCTGATTTGCTCCCCCGTCCCCTCCTAGCCAGCTGGTTGGTTGCTTCTCCCCGACTTCTCCTCCCGGTCTTCCCCAGCCAGTTCCTCACGCCCCTCCCCCCCGGCAGCTCTGCCTCCCACTGGCCAGTTCCTGCTCTGGATCTTCCCCGGACAGCCCCGCTGCACCCCCCACCAGCCCTGCTTCCGGCGGCCAGTTCTCCCCTCCTCCTCCTCCTGAGCTCCCCTGGCCAGCTCCACCCCTGCCGGCCTTCCCCCCCCCAATGTCCCGCGACCAGCCCTGTTCTGCCCGACCCCTCCCCCCCCCACCAACCAGCCCTGCTTCCCGTCGGCCCCCCATGTCCCCCAGCCAGCCCCACTGCCAGCTCTGTTTCCCGGCCCCCCCATCCCGGCCTACACCGCTCCCCTCCCCCCATGAAACGTGTCCGGTATTTTTTTTATGACTACCTGGTAACCCTAGCTGTGTGAAGAAAAACTTCCTTTTGTTTGTTTTAAACCTGCTACCCATTAATTTCATTTGGTGACCCCTAGTTCTTATGTTAACTTTTCCTTATTCATTTCTCCATATTTGTCATGATTTTATAGACCGCTATCATATCCCCCCTTAGTCTCCTCTTTTCTAAGCTGAAAAGTCCAAGTCTTTTTAATCTTTCTTCATATGGCACCCGTTCCAAACCCCTAATAATTTTTGTTGCCCTTTTCTGAACCTTTTCCAATGCCAAGATATCTTGTTTAGATTAGGCAACCACATCTGTACGCAGTATTCAAGATGTGGGCATACCATGGAGTTAGACAGAGGCAATAAGATATTCTCTGTCTGATTCTGATTACTAGCTCTTGTCGGGTTATTGAAAGGTTTTAATGTCCTACACAATAGCCATGTTCAAAGTTATTAATTCTGCTACTCCTATCACTTGGTTATTTGTGTTTCCCTCTTCTTAAATACTCATTTCTAGAGTCTCCTTCCTGTGACATGCCCCATTCAGAAAGCCCAAGATTCCTCTTTCTATCCCTTCAGGTGAAAGGACAGCTTAGGGGCTAAACCACACAAGAATGAGACTTAGAAGATTTTGATTCTACATGTGGTCCTGTCATGGACTCACCAGGTGACAAAGAAGGTTAGTCAATCTCCATGCAGTCTCACCTGCAAAATGGTAAGAATACACCCCCTGCTTCACAACCACGTTGCACGAGTCAGTCTATTAATGTTGATGCCATGCTTGGAGAGCCTGATAGAAGGCTAGCGCTGGAGAGAAGTAGCCAGTATGAGTGTTGCTGAGAAATTGCTCCCGTTTCCTGGAGGCAGAAGCAGCTAAGAATTGGTTTGACACAGCTGTGCAGCCCTGATTGTCAGAGCCCTGCAAATCCACCGGGATCCAGATCCGTGGATGTGGATATCCGTGGCTGATAAGATAAGGAAGTGGATACAAATTTTGTATCTAGAACCCTGCAAATTTGTGGATATCCACTTTATATCCACTCTACTCTGCACTGATTAGGCCTCAGTTGGAGTATTGCACCCAGTTCTGGGCACTGCATTTCAAGAAAGATGTGGGGAAACTGGAGAAAGTCCAGAGAAAAGCAACAAAAATGATTAAAGGTCTTGAGAACATGAGCTATGAGGGAAGGCTGAAAGTAATTGGGCTTGTTTAGTTTGGAAAAGACAAGACTGAGAGGGGACATGATAGCAGTTTTCAGGTATCTAAAAGGATGTCACAAGGAGGAGGAGGGGAAATTGTTCTCCTTGGCCTCTGAGGATAGGACAAGAAGCAATGGGCTTAAACTGCAGCAAGGGAGGTTTAGGTTGGACATTAGGAAAAACTTCCTAACTGTCAGCATGGTTAAACACCGGAATAAATTGCTTAGGGAGGTTGTGGAATCTCCATCACTGGGGCTATTCAAGAGCAGATTAAACAGACATCTATCAGGGATGATAGATCAGGGATGATCTAGATTGTGCTTGGTCTTGACATGAGTGCAGGGAACTGGTCCCTTCCAGTTCTAGTACTCTATGATTCTATGATACCCATGGGTATCCGCATCCATGGAGATGGAGGCAGATATCACAGCTCATTTGTGCAGATACAGGTGCAGGTGCGGATACACATTTTGTATCCGCGCAGAGCCCCACCGATTGTGTACAGCCAAGATTAGAACTGGGAACTTTACACTAACATGAAAACACGCTATAGTTGTTCAGCTATATCCCTATGGCCCTGGAAAACTGAGTTACGATCCTGCTCTTGCGGAACGCGCAGGAAGGCTGCAGTCGATAGAGCGTAAGACTAGCACTCAGCCTACGGATTGGCTGTTCTTCTCTCCCTCCAGGAGTTTGCTGTGACTACTCGGAATTTGGAAAGCTGGGTATTTGCATAGTTAAACTGGGCTTCCCAAATCTTTTCAGCTAATGCCTCGTGTTTTCATTCAATAGTTTATGGGAGGTGCAGACCTGGCAGTAGAGGGTAGCCAAGTAGGACAACTGCCTGGAGCCTCACATCACAGGAAGACCACAAAGCTATTATATGATTGGGCTCCTGCTCCTGAGTTTCTGCCCCATGCCCACTGCATCTAATGACAACCTGCAGGCCTGGAAAGGGAACCCGCCTACCCCACACATCATACAGCTGATACTTCCACCATCCAATCCTCAGGGCTTCCTCACAAACATCCTTCTATCAGGAAAAGAATTTTCTCCCTTCATTTCTAAAGCTGGGGGAATGCGCAACACCTCTGAGAGGCAGGCGCAAATGGTGTGTCACATTAGCAATCCAAAATTCAGTGGCGACTTTCAGATAGTCAGGCCTAAACCACTGCACAAATTACACCTTCGGCTAGTTCTATTCCTTTGTGTCTATGTGTAGATGTATTTTACTAGTAGAAAAAATACCAAGCAAATTCCAACTTCAAGTACATTGTTCAGTTGAATAAGTTATGACCAGTATGGCTAATGTCTTCCTACTATGATTAAATAAAATGACAAGGGATAGTCAGGGCCAGCCAAAGGGCACCCCTGGCAAGATTCCCTCCATTTGTTAATTTGCAACACCCTGCAACACGGTTTAAATAGACACATGGAGTGGTTCTCAAATTGTAGTAGGTAACTTCCCATTCAGGTACTCCCATCTTTTCATTACTGCTGGAGATGAGCCACGCCCACTTGGATTTAGCTAGCACTGATGTCACACTCCCACCTCTGTATCCCTCCCTTTTCTTTTTTTTTTTTTTTTATACAATCTGAGGTAGTAATTACACTAGTATTACGCTATAATACCCTCATAAATGTGTTAGTCTTTAAAGTGCCACTGGACTCCTTGTTTTTGCTGAAACATTCTAACATGTCTACCCCTCTCAAACATTATTCTCTGTAATTGACCTGCTCCAGCCCACCACAAGAGTAAGACGGAATGGTGTGGCCCGGGCAGCTAAAAGTCTGGGGACCCCTGCTCTAGGATTTGAGATGCCTTTCCCTTGCCAACTCCGAAAGGCTAGTTTGACTCCAACGGGTCATCTTTTTTTCCTTTACCCTCACAAGGCACACCTGGACAGAATATTACATACTGAAGAGGGATGGATTTGGGCGAATGCTTGAATGGCTGTCAAACTGGGACCTGCATATCTTGTCTCCCATGCATTTGTGGACATGCCTGCGTCTACTCCTGGAGCAATCCCCCACACCCACATTGTTTAATGTTGCACTGGTCTTTTGGACGTTAAGATATCATGACTCAGCACTCCTCTTGCCATTGCTGTTGCCAGTGATTAGATGCGAAGCCTACAAATACCAACAAATGCGTTTTCTGAAAAATTGACAAGGCAATTGACAAGGCAAGACAATCTACTATTTTAGTTTGGAAAAGCGAGGTTGCCCCATCTCCTCTCCCCTGCTCAGACATGCTTCTGCTACTCCAATGCCTTTCCTTGCTAGTGCTGGGGAGTGCAATGTACATGGAAGGAAGTTATTCATCAAACAATTAGAAAGCCAGACAGTAGGCGCTTTCCTACATGAACATGATTTAGCAGAACAACAAAAAGAAAAACAGTGTTTGGCATTTCAGTGCCATTCCTACATCTCCATGCTCTTGCTGTTACATTTTTTAAACCATTTTAGTTAGCTTGCACATAACAAAGCTCCAGCCCAGAATGCGAAAGTCAGAAGAACTTACCCTGCAAGACCCCCACATCATGTTGAACCACTAGACCACATCTTTCACAAACTAAATTTCACAGGAAGAAATGTTTTGATAATGTGATGCTATTCCAATTACCAACAGAAGCTAATTTTCAAGTGTCAGAACTTCCCATTTCTGGAACAATTTCATATAACATTATTGAGAATCATTTATATTAGTTTTATGCCGTGTAATTGCAGTCACGATGGTCCTAGGATATTAGACAGTCTCTTAAGACATGTCTACACTGCCGAGCAAAAGTCTAATTAAGTTATGCAACTTCAGCTATGTCAATTGCGTAGCTGAAGTTGAAATAGTTTAATTCGGCTTTTGGGCTGTGTACACAGCAGGAAGTCGAAGGAAGAACACTCTCCATTTGACTTCCCTTACTCCTTGTGAAATGAGGGTTACAGAAGTCGGAGTAAGAAGTCTGCCATCTCGAAATTATTTCAAAATAATTGGCTTGCTGTGTAGACGTGCACTTTGTTATTTTGAAGTAACATCGGTTATTCCAAAATAACACTGCTGTGTAGATGTACCCTTACATTAACTCCATAATTTTATACTCTATTAGGCCTGCAACTGTACATTTACAAACACAAAGACAGACACATTCCTGCCCCCAACATGCTTACAGTCCAAGATGAGATGGGACAGTGGGCCAAAGAAAAGGAGAATGAGGAGAGATGATTGCCGAGCTAAAGAAAGGTACACACATGAAGATGGTAGCTGTCAGCTAAAATCTGCAGGCTAATGTATTGCTCAGGTACTAGCCATAGTCCTCATTGCAAGCCACATTTTAAGGAGAGGGGAGGTTGGCATGGGTGCTAGTTGGAGCAGGTTTTTCCTCATTATTATGCGGTGTTTCTGACATTTCAGACTCTGACAGTTACACTGTTCTGACACCACACCCACACTTCTGTACCCCAAACTGGTTTCTGGGTCAATTTGACAGCCAGGCACAAAACTTACTGACATAACTTGATACAATATGTATTTTTCCTCTCACACAATGGGCAGCACTCGCCTTGGTTCAGGGAGAGGAACTGATGCAAACCTATCATATAGACACACTGCTGCACTGGGGAAGTCTCCTTTAAAACCAGGATAAACTACACTAGTATGAGCTCCTCTCTGCTCGGTGCTAACGGATCCACACTAGGGATTTGCAGTGGCACAGCAAAGAGAAAAAGCAGGCCTTACAAATGCTGAATGTTTACCACTCACACTCTGATTTTAAAGGGTTAATAGATACAACAATGAATTTAAATTAGTAATGTAAATCAAGATACTTAGACCTAAATCACTCCCTGTTACCATACACAGCTACTCATTCATTTGCACAGCTGTTTTACTTCTAGAAAAGTTCAGGGAGACACAAATCTAAATTGTTTTCTCTGTTCAAGCAGCAAGACAGAGTAGACTAAGGTCTATTTATATTACATTCGTGTGAAACTGATTCAGGGTTTGTTTCACTTTAATTGGAGGCCAATTCACTTTTGAACTTTGTAGCCCCTGTAGCAAATCTGCAGTTAGGGTTTTTTTCTTTGTTGAGCTGAACAACCTTTAGTTGCATTTCCAGGACTATAATGGTTCCCTCTACTGGCACAGCACATTACACACCAGTCATGTTTAAAGCGAGGATTTTGTGTAGCCTCATGAACGCCCTCTGATGCTACCAGAAGATTGTGGGTCCAAACCCCTGTAGGGTTATGATTTCATTTAGAAGTCCCTAATATCTGATTTGGGGCAGGCAGGGAGTCTTACTGACAGTGCTCAACTCCTCAATGTAATTAAGTGCTTCCTAACCTGATTCAGGCAGGTAGGAAGTTTCTTAGGGAGCATAAACATGCACGATGTGCTTTTGCAGGGCAGGGTGAGTCAAGCTAGCCCTAAAGTAGGGGTGTGGAACCTAAGGCCCAGGGGCCAGATATGGCCCCTGGCTTGCCTGGATCCAGCCCCTGAGATTTGGGGTTCCCCCCAGCAATGGGGAGCCTGCAGTGGTACTCCAACCCCCACCCCCCCCACACACACACACACACCATCCCTCTGCAGGGTTGGAGTACACGAAATCCACTAGCCTGGTCCCCCCAAGATACTGGTGTGCAAGGGAAATGTCACCATCTCTATCAGAGTCCACCTGATTTTTCTGGGGGTCAGTGGCACCTGACCAAAAAAAAAGGTCCCTTTGGTAACTGGTCTCTTGGGGCAGATACTACACTTTAGCAGGACTGATTTCAACCAGAGCTTGGCTTTTTCTGGTACATAGGGAATGCTGTTGATCAAATCAACCAACTACTCCACTTCTGGGGTCTCCAGTGACCAGGAGAACAATCTGGTGCACTCCATCTCGGATGGGGGGGGCCTCCTGCTGGCTGTGGGGAGCGGGGGAAGGGAGATGTTGAAACACAAGGGTCCCTACTCCCCACTTCCAATTCATCCTGGGGAGGCAGCCAAAGCATCTGAAAACGACCAGCAAGGAGGGGAGACAACTCCTAATGGCCATCCCCAGAAAGCTGAAGTCAAGGGGGCACAGGTGGTGCCAAGCTATACCCAAGTCTGGGCTTTCCCATTCCAGTTACTGTTCAATGGGGCTCTCGAGTTTCATTGATAAAGGGGGCTACGTTCCTGCTACCCCCCGCGGGAAGGTGCCATTTCTACAGCCCTGCTGGTAAGTACTGGAGAAGGCGAACGCCGAGCGCTGCCAGAGATCTGCTGGATTTACTCACCGGCGGTTTGTGAAGCCGCTGCCTGGCGACCCCGAGCTCTGCTCCGGGTAGTTGTGCTGCAAAGTGGAGGCAGGGAACTGGTAGAGGAAGCCGGTCCCGAGCGTGTAGCCGCAGAAACAGCACCACCAGGGCCAAAGAAGCGCCAACTTCATCTTCCCAGCGAGAAGCGCTGGAGCCGGAGCCACACTGCACAAAGAGTCCGGTTCTTTGCCTCCGCAATCCGGAGTCACGCTGACCTGCGAGCAGACCGGGGGAGATCCGGGGTTGTCGGGGCAGGAACCTCCCGCAGGACACGGATCACTCTCTGCTCCTGGTTGGCCAAGGGAAGCCAAATTCCTCCCCCCCCCCCCTGCAAGCTAAGCCCTGGCGGCTGCTCCTAGAGCCCGGGGACCCCCGCGCCCAGCGCCGGCTCCGTGCGCCCAGGGCGCACACGCAACTCCGGATGCCTTTTCAAATTTGGTGAGGTTGGCTCAGTTCCGTCAAAGGGGGCGTGAGGCTTCCCATTAACCCTTCGCCGTCGCTGCCGGAGACCCCACGGCGCCAGCGACTCCCCGGGGGAAGGCAGCGGCCGCGCTCCACACGTGCCGAGGCTCGCTTGGGAAATGGAGCCTCACAAGGCAAGAGAGAACAGATGGAGCCATTTGGGCCTGGCCTGATTATTTTTGTACCCAGCCCCTCACATTGGCACCCTCTCTATGCAGAACAAGGCGGGCTCCCCCTGTTGCAACAAAAACTTACAGTCTTCCCCCCCACACACACACACGTTGCATTGAGTATGACACAAAGCCCCAGATCTGGCAAGTTTTTGTCCCCAGTTACCCAGAATCTGAGGCTTTAACAGAGAACAAGCACAAAACTATAGACTTGGCATTTGGATCCCAGCAAGCTGTGGTCACAATCCTCCACTCTTCTGTTTGGGCAAAGAATAGGGTAGTCAGTCCTCCTGTACTTGAATCATCTGGGACTCTAAAGCTCCTCAGTGCAGCAAAACCAAACTAAGGTCTGGTCTACACTAGACCTGGCAGGTGGGCTTCAGGTACACAACTCCAGCTACACAAAATGTGTACCTTAAGCAAAATACATAGCAGGAGTTATCTTACCTTAAGCCAGGCCTTAGCAGAGTCCACACTGTGGGAATCCCACAGGAGCAAAGGCTCCTGTCGGCTTCCCTTACTCCTCACAGAAGGAGGAGTACCAGACACCAGCAGGAGCTGCCCTCAGAGTTTGATTTATGGGTCAACCTGCTAAATCAAACACCAGAAGATCGAACTCTGGAGCGTCAATCTCCCGGTAAGTATAGACATGCCCAACAAATCTCTCCCATCTCTAAGTTAGATCCAAGTTTTACCTGCAAACCCAGCTTGTGCCCTCATAGTGCAGAACAAGTGCTACTTCTGATATTCCTCCAGAGGAACCCCAAACACACCCTGATCCAAGGAAATTGCAAATCTCCAGTTTGGTATCTGTACTCTGCTGGGCCCATCCAATGTCTGAATGTAAACGCCTCCCCTAACTCATGTTTTCACAATCCTAAAATGGTTTTCCTCGTCCACACATGGATAATCCAAATCCCAGTGAATCAGGGATTCAGGCAATGAAATAAGGGGGTTTTGCAGCACTGTTGCACCAGGATGACTTGGAATCTGGGCTTTTTAGGGTAAATTGTAGTAGTTCAGCTTCTCCATGTAAACAGTGAGATTTGAGAAGTTGAGTACAAAAATAGGCATAACCCAGCTTTTATCCAGACTTGCTGTTTCAGTGGCTCAGACCCCTTCCGTCCACACTTCAAGTAATTGTGTGATTAATGACCGACGGTAACTTTTTTCAGGTAGAGATGCTCATTTGTAGCTCACCTGCCTTTGGTGTTTGAGGGTGGGGAAGAACTACATACAAATCAAAGTGAACCTTAGAATGTTTCTTCTCTATTGTCCTTTCCTAGAACTTACCTTTGAGTTAAGACGAAAAATTAGATGCTAAATAGCATTTCTTCTGAATGTTTATTATTTGTGTAGAGATATGAACAAGAGGTTTCTATTGTAAAGACCTTACAGCCAAAATCAAATACTGCAAACATGCACTAACAGAGCATAACGTTTACACTCCAAGGGCATGTCTACATTAGGGATGTAATAGTGTAGTTGATTAACTGATAAGCAAAAGCTTATAGATTAATGCTATTGACTACACACATACCCCCCCCCACCACCCTCTGCCAGTCAATTTTTTAGCAGGCTGGCAAGCAGCCCAGCTCAGTCCCAGTTTGTGCCAGGTCCAGGACCTACCCCTGCTGCAGCTCTGCATTTAAAGTGTATTAGGAGCCAGGTAGACAGGCAGCCCGGCTCAGTTCTGGCTGGTACTGGGTCCAGGAACTCAGACACCTCCCCCCCACCCAGACAGGGGCCACTGCCACCTGTGCTGCTGCCTCTGTATTAGAGGCAGCAGTGTGGGGTGACAGGCAGCCGGTCTGCGAGGGGAGCTAGTTTTTAAACTGGCTCCCCTTGCGGACCAGCTCCCGCCGGGCACCCCACAAAGGCAGAAGCAAAGTGGCTGGGAGCTTCTCGGGAGTGGGGCCAGACTGCATAGCCTCACACCCAGGGACTACAGAATAGTCGAGTAACCAATAAGAATTCATGTGAATCTATTCAATTAACCAATATTTAACATCCCTAATCTACATTATTCAGAAGACTGACAGTGATGCACTCGATCTTTCAGGGTTCGATTTAGCAGGACTGTACTCCTGCTCCTCACAAGGAGTAAAGGAAGCCAACGGGAGCATTTGCTCTCGTTGGCCTCCTGCTGTGTGGACGGAGCAGAAATGTGATGTAAAATACATTGACTCCAGCTATGTAATTTACGTAGTGTCTCAATGACTTCAGCATTTTGGTGTGTATATATATATAAGGGATAATTTCCCCCTCTCAATTCCCAGCATAAACTCAGCAGCACATCTACCCAAGTCATAATCTAATGGGTCAGGTCATAAACCCATGGTCAATCGGGAGGTGGGAGGTGGAGAGGCAGGAGGGTCATTTGACCTGGGCCTCAAGCTCAAAGAGGGCCTCAAATTTAGACGTGTTAATTTTTTGGCATTTGACAAGTTTCATAACTTGTTTTTATTCGCATCCCTGTCGGACCAAAATGTGATACTCTCTCAGTTTAGAGCTGCAAATTTAAGCAAATAAGAGATGTGATTTGGTAAAAGACATTTTTTTTGTTAACTGATTGATTTTGACCAATTTCAGAAACAGTACAGAAATTGAAAGAAATCTCAAAAGATCTCAGCGACGAGGTCATCTTCCTCAAACAAACTTATTCCATGAACTTTAAACTGGATTGCAAGCCAAAAGGAATTGCTTCAAGAAATACTCAAACTTGGACTCCCTGAGGTGTTTCTTAATATTACAATTGCATTGTGTATTTTTGTCAGTTTGCCTGCATCTGTGGCTTCAGGTGATCACATCGTCAACATGCTGAAGCAGGTGAAGAACTATCACCATTCAGCTATGGGACAGGAGCGTTTGAATGGGCTCGCCATGCTTAATATCAACTGTGACATTTCACAGAAGCTAGATTTTTCCTCAATAGTTGGTGCATTCCTGCAGCTCCCCTTGGCTGCAAAGGATGAAACGGAGCCAATGGGAGCCGCAAGGCTCCGTGGCTGCAGCGCCAGTAATAAACAAACCGGGGCAGCCAGTTAATGTGTTTCTGAAAGAGCTTTCACGGAACACTTTCCAAAACACTGCACTACAGGAATCCAGCCACCTTGTGTAGATACCAGTCACTGTCAGACAGGATACCAAACTAGAAAGACGACTGGTCTCAACTGGTGTGGCAATTTCTATGTTCCCATTCTTTTAAAATAAGATTACCTGCCATGTTACCTTACTAAACTTTCTTATAATATTGTAGTCCTATATTGCATATTTCTAGCTCATTAATATTAAGATCCTTTCTTTACACCAGGAGGTAGATATCCAATGGCTGGGAAACTGGACAAATTGACTACAAATAAAGCACACGTTTTTAACACTGAATGCAATTAACCATTGGAGTAATTTACCTAGGGATGTTGCATAGTCTATCACTTGGAGTCTTTAAATTCAGGGCTGTTCATTTTTCTAAAAAACAATCTGCTCTAGTTCAATTAGACGTTATGGGCTTGATGTGGGAACCACTGCGTGAAAGCCAGACGAGTTCATTGTGGTCTTTTTCTGACCTTAAAACTGTATTACATACAGACTTTGGTATTGATTTGGTTAGTATTTATTCAGGTCAATAAATCTTACTGCAGGCTGAAACCAGGGTCTGCTTAGCATCTACTACTGAATTTCTTGTTATCATTTGAAACAATGATGCCCAAAGAACTAAACTTGGAAACATTCAGTTAATGGTGGATACATGGTTTTTTTGTAACTCATCAGGATTGCTATACATTCCTCTTAACTGCCATAATTAACTCTCTCCATGAATGAGCAAGTTCTTAAAGTAGCTTTGGAAGTTGGGATGTTAAATATCAGTTAATTGAATAGTCAAGTAACCTCATGAATTCTTATCAGTTACTCGACTGTTCTGTATTCCCCGGGGACGGGGCTGGCAGCCAGTGCAATCTAGCCCCACTCCAGAGGAGCCCCTTGCCACTCTGCACTGCTGCCTCTGATACGGGGTGCCAGGTGGTCCACGAGGGAAGCCATTTAAAAAGCCAGCTCCCCTTGTGGACTGGCTTTCTGTCTCCCCACACTGCTGCCTCCAGATACAGGGTGGCAGCAAGAGGCGGGGACGGGTCTGAGCTCCTGGACCCAGCGTGAGCCGGAACTGAGCCGGGCCACCTGCCCACCTACCTCCTAATAACACTTTAAATGCAGAGCCGCAGCGGGGGTAGGTCCCACACCCGTCGCAAGCCAAGACTGAGACACGCTGCTAGCCAGCCTGCTAAAAAATTTACTGGGCAGGGGGAGGGGAGGAATGCATGTAGTCTATAGCATTAACCTATAAGCTTTTGCTTATCGGTTAATCAGTTAATCGACTACACTAGTACATCTCCCATTGTGAACTGGGTGAATAGTTCATATCTCTCCTTCCAATGTGCACTTGTCAACAATGAATTTCATCTGCCATGGTGTTGTCCACTCTTCTGGCTTTGTTAGGTCCCTGTAAAGATCATCACAGTTTTTTAATCTTCACTATACTAAAAAAAAAAAAATTGTCATCTGCATATTTGGCCACCTCAATCTTCACTGACTTTTCAAGATCATGAACAAATACATTAAACACGGGCTATGTCTAGACTGCCACTTTTTTTCCGGAAAAAGGTATGCAAATTGTGCTCCGATTGTTTTTTCGGAAGAGGTTTTTCCAAAATTTCTCCCATCTACACTGGGCCAAATTTTGGAAAAACTTCCTCTTTCGGAAGAGCCCTTCTTCCTCATGAAATGAGGAGACAGGGCTTCTGAAAGAGCACGTGTGCTCTTCCGCAAAAAATGTTGGAAGAGCAGATGCATTCCCTGGACGCAGCGGAGTTTTTTCCGGGATACCTCTGGTCTGGGTCTTAGGACGTTCCTTCTCCTTACTGCACCCTAAGTATTCCAGAAGGCAGGAGTCCGGCAAATTCTGATATTAGTGCTATGCAGTACACTAGTATTACCCCCATTTTACAGACTGAGAAACTGAGAGAGAAGTAACTTTATCCAAGGACACAGAGAGTTAGAGGCAAAATGAAGAGTAAAACTCAGATTGTCTGACTCCTATGATCCTCACACTAATATCTATCAGACTTGCCATTTTGCTGTATGAGTGATCTAAGATGAGACAGAAGAATTAGCTTTCAGGATGTTTTCAGAAAGAAGGAGAAAGTAATATCATCAACTATATGGGGAGAATTAAATATGACATTTAATTTTTAATCTTTCTGATATGTGTAATGTAATCACACACAATTGCAATAAGTGAATATTTTTTCTCCCCATGGTGCTTAGGAGGACTACACAGCTTAACAATTTCTCAAAACTATGTTGACAAATTGGAAACACAGTGATGGCAGCTATGATGATAGCCAACAAAAATAATTCATTCAATTTATCAGGGAGACTAACTTTGAGGAGAGAAGGGCTGAAAGATGAACATCCCTATTCTTATAAACCAGACACGCTATGTTACAAGAGATAAAGCTACACATTTTTTAAAAGAAATATTAAACATATAGATGAAACATGCTTACACAACAAGGACTAAATATATTATTTCAAAAGATTTAACTACTTCTGTTCAAGAAGAGGAGGCGGATGCATACTGGGAAAAACAGTAGTACAAAAGACAGAGAGGAACAGAATAGAACAATGGGCAAGATTTTGAACTCACTGTCTTCTCCAAGTCTATTGACTTAGGTGGAGTTATTCCTCTTTATGTTCTGTGAGAGCAGAGTATGGGCCCAGAATTCCAAGAGTTTTCTATCCTTCCTATGATTGTAAAAGTCATGGACTACTTGGGGGACAGCCAAATTTTGCTGGAGGACAAGGGAAGCATCGTGAATAAGTTTTATAGTGGCTGCCCCTTAGATTGCATCAGTGAGTTTTCCCATATCGATACTAGAAAGAGAGCAAATCAAAAAACTCCACTTGATAAAACCTTATGGAAGTTTAAAATTACAAAGCGTCCTTTGGAAGTTAGAAAGGAGTCAGATAAGAAGCCAATCTAAAAACAAAAAGCTTGCAATAAGGCCCTTCTAAGGGCCAAAGCGGAGCATGGATGATACCATTAAATGACAATCATCTGAGAGCTAAAGTAGAGAGATGAAGGTTTGGTAGTAATAAGATGTTAGGAAGATGTCTATGGTAAATTTGGTTGCAAGATTAACAAGACTTATTTCCTACTATTTTTCTTGTATAGGTTGGACCTCCCTGGTCAGGCACCTGACTGATACTGGATGAGGGATTTTTGCCAGGGGAGATCATTTCTGGACCCACTGTCCTGCCAGCTCACCGGGCTTCCTGGCCCCACCTGGCATCCTCACCAGGCAGCCCTGCTGCCACATGCCAGGCTCCCTGCCTTGCTGGCAGCTTGCTGACGGCAGCCCGCTGCCCTGCCGGCCCACACCAGGACACTCTGGCCTTGGAATATCCATGGTCCTGCTGTCCCAGTTTAGAGAGGTTTGACCTATATAACATAGTACGAGCCTGATCCCGAAGTCATTATTCAGGCAAAACTCTTCTTGACCTCAGAAGGGAGTTCTGCTGGAATGAGTTTCATGTCATGCCTTCTCTCTGAACAGTCTATGTAACATGATCCCAGCACTGTCACTCCATTCATGTGTCACTTTGAAGCCTAGAATGTCTATTGAGTCAGTGCGAAACAAAGGAAACAGCTGCAAGCATGGATGACCGCCAGTATCACCAGGTTCAATCTTCACTGGGATTCGCCCTCTGTTACCATCTACTTTTTATGTTCTCAACCCTTTTGACTTCACAAAGCACCCCTGTGCAAGAGCTCCCAGTAGTAAAGGTAAAAAACTTGAAAAAAAGATACATGCTGAAGCATATTTCAGCAAATGGAATACCAGTTGGCTCAAGAGATCAATGGGAATTTTGTTACTAGCCAGCCCGCTTGATTTTTAGGACAATATCTGTGTGTGGTGAAATTTAGATGACTTCTTAGATTTTTATATCGTGCAAAAGAATAATTTATACCCTTTTCTAAGTGTGATCATTTTTCACAGAATGCAGCACTTAGACAAAAACCTCAGCTCTCTAGTGCTGATGTATTTGGATTTTGGCTTTCTGCCTTATTACATACCCCAGATAAAAACCACATGCCCTGTCAACAGTTATTCATTAAATGATATTACTATATAGTTGTGAAGTTCTGACCACGTGATTAGCATTGTGCAAGGCACAAACAAGAAACATGTACACTCTCCAAGGCCTGGACAGTCTAGAAAACATACAAATAAGACAAAGTGCCCTAGAAAATCTTAAGGAAATACCACAGATAACACATTAGGCTGAAATTGTCAAAGTAGCCAAAGGGATTTCAGCACACAAATTCATTTGGGAGCAGAATGCCTAACTCCTATAGGCTCCTTTGAAGACTCCAATACTGAACTCCTTCACCTGTCCATGGACTCTTCCTTCCTTCCTCCCCTAAGTCCTTGATATCCCTTCCTGTCTTCCCTGAAAGCTGGTTTTCTCCCACAGCACCACCCCTTTGCTAGCTGGAGCTTTCCTTTTCCTTCCAACTTATGACCCAGGCATCAGACATCCCTATTTTCTCTCCCTCTCCTGTTGTCAAACACCCAGCCTCTGTCCCCCACACAGTAGCTGTCAGCATTCGCCTGTGTTCTTGACAAACACAACGGCTACATCTACATTGGCATGATCTTGCGCAAATACTCTTTAACGCAAGAGTTCTTGCGTTAAAGTATTTGCACAAGAGAGCGTCTATATTGGCCGGGACTCATCGTAAGAACGATGCGTTTTTGCGCAAGAGAGCGTCTACATTGGCAGCGAGAAGTCCTGTAGCACCTTATAGACTAACCGAAGTGTTGGAGCATAAGCTTTCGTGGGCAAAGACCCACTTCGTCAGATGCATGTAGTGGAAATTTCCAGAGGCAGATATAAATATGCAGGCCAGAATCAGGCTAGAGATGAGGAGGTGGATCCAATCAGGGAGGATGAGGCCCACTTCTAGTAGCTGATCTGGAGGTGTGAATACCAAGAGAGGAGAAGCTGCTTTTGTAGTTAGCGAGCCATTCACAGTCTTTGTTTAATCCTGAGTTGATTGAGTCAAACTTGAAGATGAACTGTAGCTCAGCAGTTTCTCTTTGAAGTCTGGTCCTGAAGTTTTTTTGCTGCAGGATGGCTACCTTTAGGTCTGCAATAGTGTGTCCAGGGAGATTGAAGTGTTCCCCTACAGGTTTTTGTATATTGCCATTCCTAATATCAGATTTGTGTCCATTTATTCTTTTACGTAGGGACTGTCCAGTTTGGCCGATGTATATAGCAGAGGGGCATTGTTGGCACATGATGGCATATATTATGTTAGCAGATGTGCAGGAAAATGAACCAGTGACGGTATGGCTGATCTGGTTAGGTCTTGTGATGGTGTTGCTAACACGGCTACCCCTCTGATACATTGGCGGGACGCTCTTGCCCAAAAGGAGGAGCCCGGAACCATTTTGGAGAGGGCAAAAGGGCACCAGCCCTTTCCGGGGGCGGGGGCTGGAGCTCCTTTGAGACACGTGCTTAAAGGGATCTCCCCGGACAACCGTTTCTCTCCTGCTGCAAGCTTTAGGACCTCTTGCAGGGACTGACAGCGGTAGCCATTCTACTTGGGTTGCCCTCTGCCTTCTTGGACACCACAGCTTGTGCCTTAGTGCCATTTGGTGATATTTTGCCGTTAGCTCTTTTCTTGTGCCATGGAGCCAGGGGTGGCCTTGTGCCTGCTCTGGCCCCTTCCGGCCATTTTGGAGTGCCTGCAGCTGCTGCTCCAGGCTGCTGCACTCCTCCTCCAGGACCTCGAGGCGCAGGTCGCTCTGGACTCCCTCACCAGGGAGGCCATGGCGTCCCTGTGGCATCCCCACCCCACCGTGGAGAGGCCCTTGTGGAGACTGGACACCAGTACGGACTGGTGGGACCGGCTGGTCCTGGGGCAATGGGACGACCAGCATTGGCTCCAGAACTTTCGGATGCGAAAGCGGACATTTCTAGAGCTATGTGCCTGGCTTGCCCCTGCGCTCCAGAGAACCACCACCCAGCTGCGGGCACCCATCCTCGTGGACAAGAGGGTCGCCATCACCATATGGAAGCTGGCCACCCCGGACAGCTACCGATCGGTGGCACACCAATTCAGGGTGGGCAGATCAACCATCGGTGCCATCATCATGCAGGTAAGTCCTGGGGGGGGGGGCAGGGGAGGGTGCTGCATTCCATGCCCAGGGGCAGGCAAGACTCCAGGCTGGGGCGATGGGGAATGCCCCGTCACCCAGGGGTTTGGGCCGTCCCTCCCTTGCACAGGCCTGCTGGTGGGGGAGGGGCGGTGGCCCTGGTGTGTGTGAGTGTGAGGGCAGAGGGCATCATGGGGGGGTGGGAACCCCCCAAGGGAGCATGCACTCACCCTGCCTTATGTGATACGTTCCCCTGTGTTTCTGTGCACCCTTCTGCAGGTCGTCCGTGCCATCAACTACGTCCTGCTCCAGCAAGTCATCCGCCTGTGGGACGTGGAGGCTATGGTGGCCGGCTTTGCTGCCCTGGGGTTCCCCAACTGCGGGGGAGCCCTGGGTGCAACTCACATCCCTGTCAGTGCCCCAGAGCATCAAGCGGCCCATTTTATAAACCAAAAGGGGTACTTCTCCATCGTACTCCAGGTCCTCGTAGACCACCGTGGCCACTTCCTGGACATTTATGTGGGCTGGTCCGGCAGGGCACACAACGCCCGCATCCTACGAAACTCCGGCCTGTTTGGCAGGCTGGAGGCGGGCATTTTCTTCCTCCAGCAGGAATTTACTGTCGGGGACGTGCCCATGCCCACGTGTGTTGTGAGGGATGCGGCCTACCCCCTGCTGCCCTGGTTAATGCGGCCCTACACGGGGCAGACAGACCACAACCGAGCACGGTTCAATGACCGCCTCAACCGGGACTGCAACCAAGTGGAGTGCGCCTTCGGCCACCTGAAAGCCCGGTTTCACTGTTTACTCACCCGTCTGGAGATGGGTGAGCGGAATGTCCCTGAGGTAGTGGCCGCGTGCTGTGTGCTCCACATTGTGGAGCGGAAGGGGGAGGCCTTCCTCCATGCATGGATGGTAGGTGAGGGCCAGGCCTTTGAACAGCCCCGCACAGCTGCCATCCGCCAGGCGCACCATGATGGGGTGCGCATCCAGGAGGCCCTGATGGAGATGTTCTCCCAGGCCCCATAGTAGGGTCGCCTCTGTCTCCCTTGACATCTCCCTCCCATCCCCAACCCTTCCCTCCTTCCCTCCCCATACCTCCCAATAAACAACCAACACAGTTTTTTTTTTAAAACAATGTTTGAACTGTTTATTTACAATGGGAGGGGGCTCTGAACTGGGAGCAGGGAAGGGAGCTAGTGCTGGGAGGGGTGGCCCCTGCGACCTCCTCTGCGGGGGCGGACCATCACGTGGGTCCGGCCGCATTGGGGCAGGCACCCAGGGAGGTGGGCAGGAGGGGCAGCAGCAGGGGGCATGGCAGGGGCAGCAGGAGGAGGGGGCACGGGCATTTGTAAGGGAGGGATGCCGGGTGCATGGGGCAATGCCATGCCGGAATGGACGGCATGGCCAATGTGCGTGGTGAGGGCAGTGATGGCATCTGCTACGTGCTTGCATTGGGCCTGGAAGTGGCCCCAGGCCTGCTGGCGCCACTCCAGGTCCACCTCTACCCGGCGTGTGATGGCCGCCTCGATGCGTTCGATGGCCTGGACGTGCCGCCGAAGCAGTTGGTCCCGCTGCCAGACCTGCCGGCTTGGGGCTTGGGTGGTTGGGGGTGCTGCCGCTGCCGCAGGGCTGGAGGGTCCCCCGCTCCTGCTTGGTCTCGCTGCAGGGAACAGAGAAAAGGATGGGTCGGTCAGGCAGCCCGGCCATCGTCCCCACACCCCATGCCCTCCGCCCCTGAGGCCAGGTGATACCACAGTACTGTGGCTTGGGCCCACTCGTTCTCCCCCCCCATGTTGTATGTTTGCATATAGGACTGCCCCCGAGAAGGGTGCTCCTCCATGTATTGTAACCACCGGTCTGTGTCCTGGCCCCTTGGGGGGTGGGAGGGCGCGTGTGTTGTGTTAACCTGTGGAACTCCCTGCCGGTGGAGGCTGTGAGGCTTTGGGCTAATCAATGGTGTTTGACAGGGAGCAAGATGAATCCCCACAACAGTGCCTGGGAGCACATATGGCAGATGTGGTCTGGGCTCTCAGATCCCCATCACATGGCTGTCTCCTGGATGGAACCAGGGGTGACTGGGGAGTGTACCGTCCTTGCAGCAAAACTCAGGTGCCCCTAGGGCCGGCCCGAGCGCTTCCCCCTCCCCCTCCCGCTAGCCCTCACGTACGGTAGCCCAGGGACATGTGTGGCGGCAGTGGGGACTTCCCTCGGGGGGGCAGCCAAGGCACCGGGTGCAGGCGAGGGACTCAGTGGGGGCCACGCTCACAGGGCTGTGACGCTGCGGTTTTCCCAGGAGCAGCTGGCTGTGCCTCACAGCCAGGCATGGAACAGTGTGCCGTTCTGTGTGCTGCACCCTTGCAGAGGTGCGGGCTCTGGCCTGAGCCCCTGGGGCCCTGGCTGGTTCCAGCCAGCATCCACCCTTCCCCCTGCTCCAGATGTGAGTGAGCAGCACGGTCCCAGGCATGCCCTGGAGCTGCCTGCCGCGGCCACGTGCCGCTCCGTCACCAGGTTGCACGTGCTGCATACTGCTAATGCTACACAGTGTGCAGCTCACGCTACCTAAGTGACGCTCCCTCCCCCTCCCCACCCGGGCGCCTGGCTCCCCCCCGCCCTTGTGAGTGCAAAGTGCAACACTCACCAGTGGATCCTTCCTTGGCCTCCAAGGATGCACGGGAGACGTCGGGGCTGCCGGAGAGGACCTCCACATGGAGGGTCCTGCTGCTCCCCTGGTCCTCTTCGTCCTCCAACCCACTGGGCAGCTGTTCTTCCTCCCCTGCCTTGCTGGGCCTGGTGACAGTGGGGCACCTGCCGGTGTCCATGGGAACCGAGGGTCCCTGGGGTGGTGCCTGGCCCAGGATGCCGTGGAGCCGCTGGTAGCGGGGGCAGGTGTCGGCTCCTGCCCCCTGGCCCTCACTGGCCCAGACATAGCCCAGGCGCAGCTCTTTGACCTTAGCCCGGACCTGCTCGAGGGTCTGGGCTGGATGACCCTGGTCAGAGAGCACCTGGGCCATGCGGCGGAAGATGTCCGCATTGCGCCGACGGGAGTGGGTGTCGTGCAGGGCCTCCTCGTTAGCCCACAGGTCCAGGAGGGCCTCGATCTCCCCTGGGGACCAGGACGGGGCGCGCCGCTTCATGCCCCTTGGGGCCTCCTGCGCTGGGGGTGCGGGTGGCTGTTCCCCCCTTGGAGCGGCCCATCCTGGGCTGGTGGTCTGGTGGCTGTTCAGGGACGGAGGAGAGGCGCACGGCAGAGCTGGATGGCAGAAGTGGCAGAAGGGCTTCTGCCTCGTGGCCTCTGCAGGCTGCGTCTGCCTTTAAGGAGGCTCGGGTTACCAGGAAGTCCGGGAGCTGCCTGCACATACGGAGCGTCCAAGCGGCCACTAGGGCTTTTTTCCGTTTGGACGGCTCTTGCGCAAAATGTCTTGGCTGCCTGTCTACACTGGCCTCTTGTGCAAGAACACTTGTGCAAGAGGGCTTCTTCCTGAGCGGGAGCATCAGAGTTCTTGCACAAGATGCACTGATTTCATACATTAGAACGTCAGTGTTCTTGCGCAAGAACTCACAGCCAGTGTAGACAGGCAGCAAGTTTTTGCACAAAAGCGCTCGCTTTTGCGCAAAATCATGCCAATGTAGACGTAGCAACCAGTCGCTAGCCTAATACTGTATCATGCTCCCATTCCCTGTGCAGTTCTGTCTAGCTGCAGCCTACTCCATTTATACTCCTTCATTTATAGGGCCCTTTTAGTAACTTATTCCATATGGATTGTGAAATGGTTTAGCCAGAACTTCTTCCCCCTGACCCCCCCCAGCTCCCTTCCCATGCTCTTAATTTTCAAATTAAGCTCTCTTGTTTTCATGGCCTTCATCTGAATCGATTTGATTAATCCTGATTAATCCTCTTCGTTATTCTAAAGCCACTGGCTGAGTCACAGCAAGATCCCATTTCAAACAGGAATATGCCAAATCTCCAAAGTCTAGCTTCATAATTTACAGCTGAAAAGGCTGGTCGTATTCTCACTCTTTCTGCTTTATCCTCTCAAGGACAATTGAAACCTTCTAAGATGCAGGGGTTGGTTCCACAGACAGTACTTTGAACGTGAACTCACCGGTGTCATATGGAATAACAATACCACCTCATTTGATTTATATTCTGTTCCTACAAGTAATACAATCCAGCATCCTGTTCAGTTTTTTCACTACAGCTATGCATTAGGCTGAAAGCTTTGGAGATTTTTTTAAGAGAATATTTTTCCAGATTTATGAATCTACCTTTATGTGCATTTTACTGCATTTACCCTTTGTACAGCAAGTATATAAATAGTCCTGATATAATACCAAGTGCATCATATCTCACTATTGGGCTCTCCAGTTGCCATCTTATAAACCTCACTTTCTTTAACACTAACCAGATAATACATGGAAGCAATAAAATGACAACTGAGGTGCCAAATGCAGCAAGAATCATTGAAGGTATTAAGTACTACACTTATTATAACAACTGGAGCCAGGTATTTCTCACGTTACATATGCACGTGTATTAGTACCACCTCGCTTACTGCTCCGTTAACTCCCACCCTGCTCTCAAACCCAACACCACAATAGATCCGTGTCCAGAACATTTCCTCCATCTGCTCACCTGCACTTGGAATTTCTGTTTTGTTTGTTTGGTTGGTTGGTTGGTTTTGTTTTTTAAGGACCACCAAGCAAACCATAGTCTGAGCATCCTGTCCCCACACCAATTGCTTCTAGAATTTCTCCCTGCAGATCCTCCTCTCCATCCATTTTCAAAGGCAAAGTTAAGGTTGTGGCATGTTTTTTGTGGTGTATCGTCGTTGTGCTATTGGTGACGTGCATGTCTGGCTGGAGGAGTATAGGGTATGCACATTTGTG
Organism: Pelochelys cantorii; assembly: GCA_032595735.1. Lineage (NCBI taxonomy): Eukaryota > Metazoa > Chordata > Testudines > Trionychidae > Pelochelys > Pelochelys cantorii. The sequence goes on along the minus strand of CM064346.1, from coordinate 10,807,484 downwards.
TGGGAAGCCTCAATTATTAGTTTCTTTGATTTTTTAAGTTTTGTGTTAGATATGGGGTCACCTTAACTAACACGCCACTGTGTTTGTGTATTAGCCTGCGGCAGCTAAGTTCCTCAAAAACACAATTTCTATGAATGAACCTACTTACTATATCTGTGTCACTTTGTAGAATCTCAATAACGTTTATTGCAGACTGACATATACACACAGAAACGGCAGCTACATTAAGAAAAGCTGTGTGAGACTCGAAAGCTTGTCTATCACACTGTGATGGCGCGTCAGGGTTCCCCCCAATCCTGCACCCCTGTAGCAGCCAGAACAGACTCCGCCAGCCAGTAGAATAGAGAGGGTTTATTGCTTCTCCAGGGTACAACACAGCATAGACGTGATGTGGCTACAGGAGTCAGGGCTAGGATGCCTCAGACCCCTTGGGATGGGGTGCCTAGACCCCTAAACTCCCAACCCTCTGCTTAGTCTGTCCCCTTCATGGTTTCCCCCCGCCGTAACTGCCCCTCCCCCCGCACACTCACTTCCTTTGTTCCGTCCTTGCCCTCAACAGGTAGGACCAGTTGGGTCTTTGTCCAGGTGACCTCAGGCGGCCGGCCTGCCCCCCCCCCCCGCCCGCCACCTCCCCGCTGGGCAGTGCTTACATACACAGGCCAGTAGGGGTCACCCACAGCCCAAACACAGCAACCAGTGAATGCCCAAACAGAGTGTACTGCCTGCCCACTACATCACACACACCAACAGAAGCTGTTCCAGTAAAAGATATTACCTCACACACCTTGTCTCTTTAACATCCTGGGATGCACAGCTACAACAACACTGCATTATCATTAAGGCCAGGTTTACACTAGACCTGGAAGGTCGGGTTAAGGTACTCAACTCCAGCTACGTAAAATACGTAGCTGGAGTCAGTTTACCTTAAGCTGAGCTTGGCACTATCTTCACAGAGCAAACACTCCCATCGGCTTCCCTTACTCCTTGAGACTGCAGGAGTACCTGCGCTGGCCAGAGCCACCCCTAGCATTCAATTGAGCGGGTCTTAACTAGATCCACTAGATCAATCTCTGACGTGGTAAGTGTAGACATGGCCTAAGATTCTGTTAACTATCAAACAGATCTAGGCACATACCATTCAGCTTGAAAATAAAATGCAATTAAACTGAAAATATCAAAGTAAGGAGGTTAAGGGTAATCCACTGATGGTGTCTACACAATTTACAAACATACGGATTTAGGGAAATAACACGCTTCCTCCATACATACTTAGATAATTGGAAATCCCTCTATGGAAACATAGCGAACTTAAGAACTGGCAAGTGAAAAGACCAATTCAAAATAAAGATTTTATGACTGAGGACTCCATTTAATCTTTGAACACTTAAAGTAAGAAGCTGAAATACTTCCAACTCAATTCTGTATGTTCTTACAAATGGCAGATTATATTTCTGAATTTATAAGGGAAAAGAGAGTAATTGTAGTAATCCATCTAAAGCTGGAGCTCTGCTAATTAAGATGAAAACTAAAAATGTAGCATTTTAATAGAGTACTGTATAGCTGAAGATGACAGAACTAGACAAGCCAAGGGGAAAAGAGATGAAGGATTTCAAATTACTGAAGAAAAATTGACTAATCTACCACTTACTATAATGCAATCATTCATCTGTTGTAAACATAACACTTTTTAATAAATAGCTCTCCATTTCTTTCTTTTTTCTTTTTTTCTCTTTTTTTTACATTTCCAGAAAATTCCCAATCCTCACATTTCAAAACACAGAATTATGCACACTTCTTGTATCTCTACCCAAACAGAAATGCAAGATTCACACAAAATATGAAGAATAAATAAATAAATAAAGCCAAAAGCCTCCTTTGCCGGGCAAGATCCTCACATTAAACTTTGAAAGCACTGTGAACCCTGATGGTATGTGATTATGTAACTGCAGTATATGACCATGTAAATAGGCATTATGTAATACTTCCTAGCTGAGGCACTCAATTCAATTTACAAATAAGAGAAACTCCTGGGGAGCTAAAAATATTATTATCCCAATTTTCAAGGGGAAAGACAAAGCGAAAAGAGGTCAAAGCAGTATTTTCAAATGTGGGGGCTGTTACAGTCCCCCCTGCTTTATGAAAACTGGCTTATGAATATGTATAACTTGAAGATGCTTTATGCAAAACAGGTCACGTAACATAATTTTTAAAGTTACAATCTGCTGAATGTGTATATCCAATTTTTGTGCATGTATCATTCTTGCATGTGAAGTTAGGAATGTGAAGTGTGAATCTGTTTTTAATTGCAAAGTTGCTAATAGGGATCATTAATGATACTTTGGGAACTTAATGGCTTAGTACTCAGACTAATGACCCATGAATGGTTTTATTTTTCCTGTAAGCCCAAACTGTGGTTGGTCCTACAAAGAAATGTGACTATGCCACCTGGTACTGGAATCCATCTTGAATCTGAGACTTTTCCATGGGGATGGGGAGACTAAACAAAGGGAAAGTCTATTTAAGGAATGGAAAGCGATCAGTCTTTCAGTCTATCAGGAGGAGCACTGCTCCCCTATGCCCCTGCTAAAATTTTAATTGTTTAATGGGGTGGCCCTCCCTGCACCCCTTTCCCCTGCAAGTACCAGTCCGCCCCCCCCCCCCCCCCCCGTCACTCTGAAATGGTCATTCTGTAGTTATTTGCTGCAGCTGTCTTATTTTCAGCTGGTAAGTATCTGTATTTCCTGTTGTATTTTCCCTTTCTTACTTCTAAGGAGCTGATATGATCTCACTGGTGATTTTAGAAAAAATAAGAAACTTTTATCCATAGCTATAGATAAAAGTTCTGTGTTATGAAAACAACTAGAGCTGTGCTTTTATAAATAAAAGCTGAAATATGAAGGGGTATAGATAAAAAGTCAGTCCTTTCACTGTTCAACATTTGTTTGGTGGAACTGTTGATAGTAACGGAGGAAAAAGGAGGGAAGGAAAATAACTTTTCTTTGGATTCTGATCCATATTCATTGCTGGTGTTGCTCTGTTGTCTTCAATGAAATACTAGCAGGGGTTTATTTCCCCCTTTGCTTAAACTGAGTGGGTCATTCAAGAAGAGATGCAACTCGGCCCAGGGACCTCAGTGGAAGTCTGATGTTCGGAAGGCATACAAGATTTAGAAGCTCTTATTAGGTGCTTGCTAAATGCCAACGTGATACAAAGATAACTCAACAAAACAGAAAAAACCTTCCAGTTCAGAAGACAAACTCTCTTTCCTGCCAGCAATTCATTTCACAAGCAAAAGCCTTAGGACTAAGAGCTGGTTCTGCTGACATTAATGGATTTTTTCCCCTTAACTTCACTGTAGTCATTCAGGATTTACACCCCCTTCCCCTCCTGAATAAATAACCTCCATGGTACATTGTCAGTTTAGCAAACTTGGGTGCTCTTGGGCTGGGGAGGAGGAGTGGTAAAGTCTAGAATTGTCAGCATTTCACTCTGCGATTTTTCATTCAAAACCAAAGCTCAAAACAAAACCATGCAACTCTAATGGTAGAGGCTGAACAAAGCCCTGTGTATCAGGGTCATTACTTTTGCCTGGCTCTATTGCTCACATGCCTGTTGCCTTGTTTCACATGTGTAGCATTTTGTAGCTCTGCTGTTTATAAAAGAAAGGGCACTGAACAAATGCTGCAGACTTTTAGCCCAATCCTGTGGTGTGCTCTGAGCTTCTTTAGAAGCCAAGGTTTCTCCAAACCTTCCAGGAAATGCACAGCTCTCTTGTGATCAACTCCATTTTTCTCCCTGGTCCCATAGCTCCTGAGTCTCCATGGATTTCAATGGAGTTGCGCTGTATTCACCACTAGTACAGTAACAGTCCAGGATCACAGAATCAGACCTTGAGGAACTGCTTAACTAGGGCTGGCTGAAATTTTTCCACCAAAACTGTGTTTTGACGGAAAATTGTTAATTTATCCAAGCTGCTTCCCATGAAAAACTTGAACTTTTGGAGAACAATCAAAACCCAAAATATTTTGCTTTAGAAATGCCACCACACTACCTATTTCCCCATTTGTTTCTGCAGGCCAGAATCTCCAACCTAACCTGACTTCCAATGATGCACCACACAGCTGACCAAGAAGGAAGACTATTGTGCATCATGCATGCACTATATACAGCCTGCAGGAGAGAACGGACCGTGAGGCATCATAGCTGTATTTCCAAATCGACAGATAGATAGATAGATAGATTAGATACATATCTTGCTTAAAAGTTCCAAGTATTAGAGGAGTGGACTAAGAACACTTTCCAAGAAGTGCCTCCACTAACACAATAACACAGTGTGCTTCCTCTCAAATGTCAATTCGTCAGACAGTGTATAAGCTGCCCCAGCAGGATATGGTCAATAACTGTCTATACCACATCTTACTGATCTTCACAAATGTTACTTCTTGGAACATATCAGGTTGCTGTGCCTAACACAGGCAAGTTAACACACCATTATTAAATGCACCAGGGTCACCACCTCCACCAGATGATCAGCTTGATGTTTAAAAATTATGGATTCCATACAGAGATGGGAATTCTCTCAGCAGGAAGCAGTAGGCCACAAAGAGCATGGCCCACCCACTTACAGACCTAGATGGGCTGAAACACCCTCCCGTGTTAGCCAGGAATGTGAAAGCAGAGGTAGGAGGGAGCGAGGAATGAAGTTTCATATTTCAACTACCACTTCTAACAGAAAACAGAACATGGTGGGAGGTGGAGGGAAAAGAGGAAAATCCCTGCAGAATGTAAGTGCTGGCCTCTCAAGTCAAAACTGTCAACCATGCAAAGTAAGTCCTAGGAGATACACTTATTTGAGAAAGGAAACAAATGAGGGAATGAATGGGCACGTTTAGCCACTAGGTGCTACTCTTGCTCCATGGAATGAATCAGCACCACTTCATAAACAGAACTATTAATGTCTATTTCATTTGCAGCTTTAACTTATATTTAAACACTGGGAGCCAAATTAAATTTAAACATTGGGAGCCAAATTCTGCCCCAGTCCAATATTGGAGCCCTCAGAAGTGACGGGGTCTGTAGTGTGTAGCTGGGGTGCAGGTTTTTTGTAGTGTTTCTGCTTCTAATTCACAGGTTTAAACAGAGAAATACTCCGACCACTTAGTTTTCTCTGCCAAGGTTCACAATGTGGCACAGTAGGTCTATGCCTAAAGGCACCAATGTTCTAGGTACACCTGAAAGTTAAAAGTGCATTAAAAGCTTATTTTTTTATGGAAAACATGAAGTTCAGCTGTCGGTGGGGGGAGGGAGCACTGAAGATGCTGGGCCTAGGGGAGTGTAAAGTGTAAATCTAGCCCCAGTGAGGCAAGGGATGCCATCTGTTTAAATGTGAGGAATAGAACAAAGTAACAGATGTTTACTGTTGTTTTTTAAGGTAAGGGTGTTCCAGTTTTAAACACTACTGTTTTACAGATTTTTGGCTTTTCTGCACTGTTGTCCACCATCAGGCCTGCTGACTGGGGAAAGCAGGAGGTGGAGGAATAAAATTAATAAATTTGTTTTCCTGCTGCTCCTTCTCTGTACAGAGCGCCATCCCTCATTGTGACAGTAACAGTTTGCCAGTGCGCTGCTGCACCCTGCTAGCCTAGCAGAGCATCAGCAGAAGCAGCCTGGCAACCACAGAGCTTGCTGCCTCCTCTTGCTGTGCAGGAGCTTCTGTGCCTGCCATGCTGGCTCTCCAGCTGTGGGCCTGAGAACAGAGACTTGCTCCCTCTTGCTACCAGATTTTCTCCCCCAGGGCTGCAGCTCCTCATTAAACACAAGCCACAATGTTCAGCCAACCAATCAAGCTACACTTCGCTGTCATTAGTACTGGCTGACAAGCCACTATTACAAGCATAGGATGGGGGGGCCACTTCCACCATTCAGTGAGGGAACAAAGCACAGGTTTTCCATCTGCCTTCACCCCTGGCCACCTCCTTGGAGATTTCCAGGTAGATATGGTACACCATGCCTGCCCTCTCCTTATTGCTCAGGGTGTTGGTGTCCCACAGCACCAGCAGCACAAGAATGGTATTGTATATTTTAACTTTGTTGCTCATATTCAAGACTTGTAACCAATACAGGGTGGATTGACACTGTAGCAATCAATGCACCAGCAGTTGATTTATTGTCTGCTTAGACATCTCCAAGCACGCTCCTTTCGACTCTGGTACTCCACCAAGATGAGAAGAGTAGCCAGAGTTGAAGAGATAGCAGCCCCCGCCAACTTTACAGTGTGGAAGACACGGTAAGTATGTCGACTTCAATGCCACTATTTGCGTAGCTGAAGTTGCATAGGGTAAATCGATGCAGGGGTGGGATCCCCAGCTGATCCCAGGCTCCTAATGCGCCGTGGCGCTTCCAAGGGCAGTGCTGCATGGAGCCCGGGGTCAGCTGGGACTCCAGCTGATCTCGGGCTCCATGCAGCGCTGCCCCCTTGAAACACCGCTGCGGCGTTAAATTTTTTAATCGCGTGATTAATTGCGATTAAATTTTTTAATCGCTTGACAGCCCTCATATAAATATATATTACTTTCTTCCATAATGTATTTGTTTATTTTAAATATATAATTTAAAATAAAAAATTCTACATCTTATATTTAGGTGCACTATTTGTTCAATATTGGTCCTGTAACTGGAAAAAACAAGCGAACTAGATCAAGTAATGCCACAACTTACCCACAGTGGGTTCTAATATGTTATCAACAGGATAAAAAGTAGTGTGGTAAACTTCACTCATCCCTTTCTAGGGGGGCCATTGACTGTTCTGCCATGGTGCATGGAATCGCTGTTGGTGGGCCTGTCCACATTAGACCCCATTACATCGTGTTTCTCTTTGTGCACTACTAGACATTACAATGCTTACATTTGCTGGCTCGTAAGTGCAAAATAGTTTCTCCTTTGGTCACTTCTGCCTTTTCTCTGAATGCAAGTGGATCTGGCATGTGGCATATAGTCTTGCAGCAGAAGGGACTGATTACAAATTGGCCTAATTATGTGCACAATTGGAATTAGGTAGCTGTGTGTTTCTAACAGCAAAAAATAAATCCCAGTTTGCTAAAACAGAATCAAATATGCGTTAGATGCTAAATGCAACTGGCTTTCTTGCATTACCTTTGTCTCTCATAACTTGCCCTGGAAACAATGGATTATTTCTGATCCTTTAAACGTGGCAAAAATGACACCTAGGCTCCTGGTACACTAAACAAACCTATTACATAAATCTGCAGGCTGATGGAAACACTGTATCCTCTCAGTGGGAACAAAACAATCCTGTTTCACATTTATTAGTAGCACTAACAAACATTTATATTATGATAGCACCTAAAGGCCCTATTTGAAAGCTTGTCTTAAACCGTTACTGTACCTGGGCACTAAACAACTCTGAAGCAAACCATCTGGTTGCCAGATGTTTGTACCTACATGCTGAGCCTTTAAAAAACTTCCAGCTCCCTCAGCAAAGCCTTAATGAGAAACTTACAGGATTTGTCTCTTCAGTGCTCATGCTGGTGACTTGAGGAAATTCTGTCATTAGTATCACAAGATCCATGTGTTCTGGAAACTATGCCAGAGAATGGCATTTCTCACACAAAATCTATACATTTTAGGTACACATATGGCCCAGATAGGTAGAACCTGAGTAATTCTCATTCTTCTAATATATTTCTCCTCAGGGAAGCTCTGCTAGCCTCACTTCTACAGTGGACTAGACTCAGATTCACAAAGATGTTCAGGCTCTTAATTTCCTTTGCCTTCAGTGGAAGTTAGGAGCCTAAATACCATTATGGATTTGGTCCTAAATGATTAGTGCACAGTTACAAGGGAAGTCTGTGGCAGAGCAGGAAACTGAAACCTGGTTTCATAAGGCCCTCCCTTGTGCCCTTACACTACTGACCTGTCAGTTCAGTTTGTGGATAGAGCCTAGCTCTATAAAGCCAGGAAAACACTGAATAACAAATTCCCTGACCTCTTCATGAGGCCCAGAGAGCCACAAATGTGCTCCAAAATAGCTGCACAGGTTGTATTCATAGTGTCATAGAATCATAGGGCTGGAAGAGACCTCAGGAGCTCATCAAGTCCAACACCCTGCCCAAAGCAGGACCAGTCCCAACTAAATCAACCCAGCCAGGGCTTTGTCAAGCCGAGACTCGAAAAACTCTAGGAATGAAGATTCCACCACCTCCCTAGGTAACCCATTCCAGTGCTTCACCACCCTCCTAGTGAAATAGTTTTTGCTAATATCCAACCTAGACCTCTCCCACTGTCACTTGAGACCATTGCTCCTTGTTCTGCCATCCATCACTACTGTGAACAGCCTCTCTCCGTCCTCTTTGGAAGCTTCAGGAAGTTGAAGGCTGCTATCAAATCCACTCTTCTCTTCTGCGGACCAAATAAACCCAAATCCCTCAGCCTCTCCTCATAGATCATGTGCTTCAGCCCCCTAATCATTTTGGTTGCCCTCCGCTGGACCCTCTCCAATGCGTCCACATCCTTTCTATAGTGGGGGGCCCAGAACTGGACATGATACTCCAGATGTGGCCTCACCAGAGCCGAATAAAGGGGAATAATCACTTCTCTAGACCTTCTGGCAATGCTCCTCCTAATGCACCCTAATATGCCATTAGCCTTCTTGGCTACAAGGGCACACTGTTGACTCATATCCAGCTTCTCATCCACTGTAATCCCCAGGTCCTTTTCTGACGAACTGCTGCTTAGCAATTCGGTTCCCAGCCTGTAACAATGCTTGGGGTTCTTCCATCCCAAGTGCAGGACTCTGCACTTGTCCTTGTTGAACCTCATCAGATTTCCTTTGGCCCAGTCCTCTAATCTGTCTAGGTCACTATGGAACCTATCCCTGCCCTCCAACCTATCCACCTCTCCCCCAACTTAGTGTCATCCACAAACTTGCTGAGGGTGCAATCCATCCTTTTATCCAGGTTATTAATAAAGACATTGAACAAAACCAGCCTTAGACCCAATCCTTACGGCACTCTGCTAGAAACCGACCGCCAATCTGACATCGAGCCATTAATCACTACCCATTGGGCCCAACAGCCTAGCCATATTACAGTCCATTTATCCAATCCATACTTCCTTAACTTGCTGGCAAGAATATTGTAAGAGACCATACCAAAAGCTTTGCTAAAGTCAAGGTATATCACATTCACTGACTTCCCCATATCCATAGAACCAGTTACCTCATCATAGAAGCTAATCAGGTTGGTCAAGCATGACTTTCCCATGGTGAATCCATGTTAACTATTCCTGAGCATTTTCCCCTCTTCCAAATGCTTCAAAATGGATTCTGTGAGGATTCTCCACCATGATTTTTCTGGGGGCTAAGGTGAGGCTGACTGGTCTGTAGTTCCCTGGACTGTCCTCCTTCCCTTTTTTTTTAGATTGTATTTCACCCCTTTTGTTGCTCTGGTCCATACCCCTGCATGGGTGCTTCGGAGGGTGTTAAAAATGTTTTGATTTTTGCTTCACTCATTAAAAAAATATTTTTTTTCCTTTAGTTTTTTTTTTTGTTTGTTTGTTTTGTTTTAACTGACTGAAGCTAAATGAAAATGGGATACTTTGATTCCCAGCTAAGAGAGTTCACACACAGGGACCAACTAACCAACTTGTGCAACCCAGAGCCTTGCTGCAGTGCCAGCTTCTGGGCGCGCTACCAGCGAGGGATCCGGGCCCTGAAGGGCGGAGGTGAGACGAGGGGGAGGGGGAGGGGCAGCGCCTCGGGTGAGAGGCAGGGGCTAGACTGAGGGGGAGGGGACTGAACCTGGGCGAGGGGTCACGTGGAGCAGGAAACGCCCGTGCGGCACATGACGTCTCCTCCCTCCCCAACCACGCTCCCTCTTCCGGCCACGCTCCGCTCCAATCGCAGGGCGGCTTCCCCGCGCCCTTGACAACGACGCCGCGTTGCTAAGGTGCCGCCCGGCAACGCCGTCGGGCTCGGGGCTGCGCGGCCCGCGCCGGGATGCTGAAGGCCAAGATCCTGTTCGTGGGCCCCAGCGAGGTGAGTGCAGGCCCCAGGGAGCCTCCTCAAGCCCGTACGCCCCCCCCCCCACACCCGCACAGCCCCCATGGTCTCGCAGGGGCGGGGCTCGGCTCCTGAACCTCGTACGCGCCTGGGGGGGGGGCACCCAGGCTGCCCCCCCCACACACACACACCGAGAGCGCGTATCTGCCCCCCATGCGATTAGCCACGCTATCCCTGCCCACTCACGCGCTCTTGGGCCTTGTCCATGTCTCGAGTGGCCAGATTGGGCAGGGTCTGGTGTGTGTCGGTTCCCCCCTCCCCCGCATCAAAATGAACAGCCCAGCTGCGAGCCCCCCCCCATGTTATGGATCCAAGCCCACGAAGATCCTATAGGCTCCACCTCCTTGTGGCCATGATCCCATGGAAGTAACCCCCTTCCCCCTCCAAACAGCAAAAATCAGGCTCCCAACTGCAAAGACCAGGGTAGGATATACGCAGCCCCCCCCCCCCCCGCCCTTCCCTCTGAGCCCTACGGGATGATGTTTTAGTCTCACACATGGCTTCTTGCTCCCATTTCTGGCAGTCTGGGAAATCCGTCTTGGCAAACTTTGTGTCAGAGAGTACAGAAGGCATTAGCAGCTATGTCCCAACTCAAGGAGTGAGGTGAGCCCCGCACCCTGTATACGGAAAGGAGACCCTTATACGTGACTCCCCTCCCCCCTGAGGAGGTCGTCCTCTTTCTAGCATGGTCTTTTAGAATCTTAACATGCTATGAAATCACTTCTGTTTTTAGGATCCTTGAATATGAGAAGCCAAATGTGAATGGCAACAGTAAAGGGGCAGGGTGTCGATTTGAGCTCTGGGATTGTGGCAGTGATCAAAAGTAAGTGGGTTTCAGAGTTCATATTATTTTAACAAGGTGGGTGAGGTAATCTTTATTTGACACACACAAACTTTTAGGCTTACATATAGCTTTTTCACCCAACTTGTCTCCCTAATATCCTGGGATCAACACAGCTACAACAGCACTGCATATCAATTATTTTAACATGCATTTGTTCTGTTTCCATGGGATATAAATGCTCATATTACAGGGTATAAACCAAGTATTACCTGCCTAAAATGAGGAAGAAGCTTCCCATTTGAATAGGTTACTCTATTATAAAGTTTCTTGTATCTTCCTCTGAGACATCAGGCACTACTCACTACCAGACAAGATACTGGAGGAAGACAAATTATTTATCTGACTATGTATAGCAGTTTCATTTTTGTAGCGGCTCGGAGCTATTAACACACAGAATATTATATCAGAGGAAAATGAAAAAAGGCTCTCTATCTATTAATGAACTAAGAGCATCAGCTTAAAAATCACACTTTTCTTTGAAGTCTCTCTTACTCACCATTGAGTAACAGAAAGCAGATAGAGGGACATGTTTTGCTATTTTTTCAGTTTGCTTGTTTTTGACCACTCTTTTTGAGGGATTAGGTTCAACAGCAGGGAATAAAATATACTTTGAAAAAAAGGAAAACTAAACCCACAAATTGTCAGGGGGGTTGGAGGACAGGTGGGGAATCTGAAACTATTTCTAACTCATTCGCTAAACTGTTACAAGATCAAGTTGGCAGTGACCTTTTAAGAGCTTAGCAGGAGTTCCAGGTGGACAAGGAATGTGGGATTAGGACCTAGATGACTAGGGGATCCTAATCCCTTAAATTGATCCACCTGGCCATATGCTTATGCCTGTTGAAGTCAGTAGGGCTCTGTTTCAGCTGGTCAGTTTGTAGGACTAGGACCACTCCACAAGTCAGCTCTTTAGGAGAAGGTGCTGGCTATCTGTCATGATTATGAGAGATGGCCAGCAGCCTAAGGACTAGGGGGTTAACTATACCTAACTCAGGTAGAGTTGGCCAATAGGAATATAGGTAGGAATTTCAACCTGGGACAAAGGAATTTTTGTTTTTCCCTCAGCAGTTCCCTCCAGCTACTGAAGGAGACAGACATGTCTCTCTCTCTCTCTCACTCTCACTCTAACTCTAAGAAACAATTCTTCACTCTTCTGTAAGTAGGGTAAAGTTTAGATAAATCCGTTAGGTTTTATTGTTTGGGAAATGGGATCTGATGTTTGTAATTTTAAAAAATGTTTTGGCTTCCCTCTGTAACTAAGTTCTAGGTCTATGGTGGAGTTTCTCCATGAGTATTACTTTTCTATCTAGTCATTATGCTTGCAACAGGAATATTGAGGTGATAAAAGTTCTTTCTCTTTCCTTTTTATTAACCTGGTATTGGTTAATGGTTGTGTCCTCGTTTGTACTTTAGGGGTGAGATTTCCCAAGTGATCATCTCTCCCCTGATTTTCGTATCAATACTTGGGTGGTGACAGTGGAGGCTTTTTCCCCAAAATCTAGGTTGTTAAAATTTTGGGGGGAAGTTTTATACTAAAGCTTGGTAGAGAAAGTTTTGGGGTACTTTTGCTGGCCCCCACTTCTGCATTTATCGTGCCAGAGTGGGGAAGGAGCCATGACACCATCAACAAATTGAGGCTGGAACTTAGAAGGTTTCAGCCATCTGAGCAGTTTGATTCTGGTACAGCCTTTCAATGGGAGTTATGGGGGGAAACAACTTAATGAGTTTTAAAGGATCTGGACAAATGTATATGTGCAATTCTATGATATCATTGCTTGTGATGGATATAGTATGTGGGTGCTAGGTGGGGTGGATAGCATGTGATATAGAGATGGCCAGACTTGATGATTTAGTGGTCTCTTCTGGCCTCTGAAATTGACTGAATTTAGGAAGCTGATTGGTTTTTTGTCTCAGACAAAAAACTGTTTGAAATTTGCCATATTGACAGCAAGCTTCTTAATTTTAAAGGGAAAAAACACTGAAACATCTGTGTTTGAAGACTAACAAAATACATAAGCTATCTGGAGTTTTAAGTAAATTAAGTAAAAACAGTTGCCATTTTTGGGTCTACAAACTTTACCATTTTCCATTTACCTGCTTTTCAAGGTTTGAAACTTGCTGGCCAGCTCTGATGAAAGACTCACATGGTGTTGTAATAGTCTTCAACCCAGATCTGCCCAGTCACCTGAAGGAGATTGAAATGTGGTACTCCTCCTTTGTGCAGCAACAGCAGTTACTAGATAGCCAGTGTCTCTTAATTGCACACCATAAACCAGGCAGTGCAGGGGACACAGAAAACTTGTCATTGGGTAAGAAGATGATGATACAATTAATTAAAAACCTCTATTTATGTTTTATCAGCTTAACTTTCAATGCTGGTGATTTTTTGCATTTCTTTAATTTCTTCCATCTGAGGATCCAAATGAGAGTAAACTGATATGAGATGGAAACAAAAGATGGATTTAAAAAATTAGGGAGCTCATGCTCTTTTCATTTTTATTAATGTCTCACTTGTAACTGACTTCAGTGGCAGTGCTGTGACTTACACTGGTGTATGTGAGAAGAAAATCAGTCCCCTGATCTTTTGATGGAAGAAGCAACTGCATCTGTGAGAGATGTTCTACCAAAAGGTCCTGTTTTAATTTGACTTTACAATAGGAATTTCAAAGATGCCATCTAGAAATGGTTAACATGAAGAAATGTGGAGGAAAAACATATCAGAAAATTACACCTAAATAAAAGATAATAGAACTATACAATATCAGCACTTCAGAGGCTGTCACAATAAAAACTAAAGCAGTTCTGTATCAACAATAAAAAACACAAATATCAGACTTGAAAGAAAGCTTCAAGAACCATTACAGCAGATTAAACCTCCATTAACCTGTGCAATGCACTTTGGGTTTTCTGTCTCATTGTTTATCTAAGATTTTTCTGAGTTTCAAAGTGATTAAGGAATATCTTAAATGAAGTGATTAAAATGCTTGCTTGTTGGTTAGATTTCACTTTGTCTAAAAATGTGATAGCAAAATATATCCTTTCAGTTTTTCAAATGATATATCCATCCGTGAATTTAGTTCATTGTATTGCTTTTTAAATGTTGCATGTCATTCTGGATAACATTATCTTAATGCCTCTGGATTTCCAAATAGTTTGTGTAGTGTAAACAGTACTGTGAAATCAAGAAAACTTTAAATGTTTGTGTTAAAATGAAAATAATAATATTTTATTTATTTATTTTTGGTAACTTCAAAGCTTCACCACTGAACAAACTGAAACTAATACACTCCAGCCTGGAAGAAGATCCTGAGGATGTCCGCATGGAATTTGTGAAATATTTCAAAAGCATTATCAACTTGCTAAATGAGAGCAGAGACAGGGAAGAGATGTCAATTATTACCTAATGCTGGAAGGAATACCAAAGTAAGGGGGAGAGTTCTTCTTTTGTATGAGATCTGCCCAGTCCAGAAGATAGGAATTAATTTTCATTTCTGGTAAATGACAGGCCACAAACATTTAATGAGATTATTTTCCAAAAATCAAGTAGAAGCACAACTTAAGACTCCTCATGAGAACCCGCTACTGCCTTCTGATGAACTGCTATCCCAAATACTTGCTTGTAAGTCTAGGAATTTGGGTAACTTCAGCTGCCTTCTTGGCATTAAGTGAAGAGAGAGAGAGAATGTATTTTCTAATAAAATATTGGTCTGGACCTAACTGCATTTGATCATATTTTTGGTGCAGAGATTGGGAGAGTGGTAACTTTTTTTAATTTGCTAATTATAAATTATTTGTATCCTTTTCCTTAAGGAGCTTTTTTTAAAAAAAGTACAGGCCTAAACATAAAGCTTAAGAATCTCTGAAGCACTTGCATGCTGTGTCAGTGTCAGATGTATTGTTATCTGGATAAAATATGCTTTTGGAAATCATTAGAAAGTAACAGGAACAAGGATCTGTGAAGTAGTTCACTTAGGCTACGTCTACACTACAAGGTTTTTGCGCAAAAACAGCTATTTTTGCACAAACTGGCGGACCGCCCACACCTCAAATGCGCTTTTGCGTAAGAAAATTGGCAAAACAGAGTGCTTTTTGCGGTAGAGCTATTCCTCTCCCCCTGAGGAATAACTCCTTTTGCGCAAGAGTTTTTGCGTAAAAAGGCAAGTGTGGATGCTCCGCACGGGTTTCTTGCACAAGAAAGCGTCTTTTTGGGGGGGGGGAGGGGGAAGCACAGGTGCTCTGATGGCCATTCACAGAATGGCCATCAGAGCTTTCTTGCACAAGAGCATCCATTCAGTGTGGGTGCGCTCTTGCACAAAAGCACATTGCAAAAGCGATGCACTTGGAGGTGTGGATACGTTTTTGCGGAAGAAGTTTTTGCACAAAAACTTTTGCACTAAAGGCTTCTTCTGCAAAAACCCTGCAGTGTAAACGAAGCCTTATGGAATCTGTAATTTTTTTTTTCTCCAACATGAGAAGCAAATATAGTTTTGTGGTCTGGTAAGGTATCAGGCTAAAGATTGCAATCTGTTAAATCTTTTTAGCCAGTTCCAAAACACTAAGATGTTACTCTTCTCTAGACCATCTTCAGTTTCTCCACATCTTTCCTGAAATATGGTGCCCAGAATTGGACACAGTATTCCAGTTGAAGCCTAATCAGCGCACAGTAGAGCAGAAGAATTACTTCATGTCTTGCTTACAACATCCCTGTTAATAAATACCAGAATGCTGTTTGCTTTTTTTACAGCAATGTCACACTGACAGTGGTCCACTGTAACCCCTAGATCCCTTTCTGCAGTGCTCTTTTTCTAGACAGTCACTTCCCATTTTGTATATGTGAACTGATTGTTCCTCCCTAAAAGGAGTACTTTTCATTCATCCTTATTGAACTTCATTATATTTACCTCAGACCATGTCTCCAGTTTGTCCAAATAATTTTGAATTATAACCCAAAGCACTTGCAGCTTGGTATCATCCGCAAACTTTGTAAGCGTACTCTCTCTGCCATCATCTAAATCTTTGATGAAGATATTGAACAAAACCAGTTCCAAAACTGATACCTGTGAACCCAACTTGTTATGCCCTTCCAGCATGACTGTGAACCATTCTCAGAGAGTAGTTATCAACCAGTTATGCACCCACCTTATAGTAGCTGTATCTACATTGTATTTCCTTCGTTTATTGATAAGGTCATGCAAGACTGTATCAAATGCTTTACTAATGTCCAGGTATACCATGTTTACCACTTTCCCCCTTATCCACAAGACTTGTTATCCTGTCAAAGAAATCTATCAAGTTGGTTTGAAATTATTTGTTCTTTACGAATCCATGCTGACCATTACTTACCACCTTATGTTCACAGATGGATTCCTTAATTATTTGCTTCATTATTTTTCCTGGCACAAAAGTAAAGCTGACTGGTCTGTAGTTTCCTAGGTTGTCCTCATTTTCCTTTTTTATAGATGAGCACTGTATTTGCCCTTTTCCAGTTTTCTGGAATCTCTCCCATCTTCCATGACTTTTCAAAGACGATAGCTAATGGCTCATATCTCCTTGTGTATTCTAGGATGCATTTTATCAGGCCCTGGTGACTTGAAGACATCTAACTTTTCTAAGTTATTTTTAACTTTTTGTTCTTTTCTTATTTTAACTTCTGAACCTACTTCCTTTTCTTGAGCATTCACTATTATAGGCATCTAATCACCACCAACTATCATGGTAAAAACAGAAACAAAGAAGTCATTAAGACCTCTTCCATTTCCACATTTTCTGTTGTTGTTTTTACTTCATTGAGCAATGAGCCTACCCTCTCCTTGGTCTTAGTCTTGTTTCTAATATGTTAGTAGAATGTATTCTTATTACCCTTCATGACTAGTTAAATTGAGCTTGTTTTGTGCCTTTGCCTTTATAGTTTTTGCCCCTGCATACTTGTGTTATGTTTACATTCGTCATTTGTACTTTGACTTGGAATCTTATAAAAAGTAGAAATTTTTGATTTGTAGATTATTCAAGATCTAGCAAAGGTGGTCTCTTGTCATACTTCCTGTCTTTTCTATGCACTGTAATATAGTGTGCTCTTGTACCCTTAATAATGTCCCTTTGGAAAAACTGCCAGCTGTCTTCAATTGTTTTTTTCCTCAGTCTTGCTTCCCATGGGACCTAATCTACCAGCTCCCTGAGTTTGCTGAAGTCTGCCTTCTTGAAATCCACTGTTTTTATTTTGCTGTCCTCCCTTCTACCATTCCTTAGAATCATGAACTCATATCATTTCATGATCACTTTCACACAAGCAGCCTTCCACTTTCAAATTCTCAACCAGTTCTTCCCTATTTGTTAAAATCAAGTCTAGCACAGTGGTTCCTAACCTTTTTCTATACCGCAGACCAGCAAACCCATTCACAAACTTTTGGCAGATTGGTAACATTTTATATGTATATTCATGTGTTATTTTACATCTCATCTGTATGCACACAATACATGTTGTAATGGATGAGAGTTTGCAAATAACTAGCTGATTACATGATTCCAGCTAGGAAAGGGAATTGAAGGACAGCTAAGAATGCTTATAATAATACTGTTACATTCCCCATTGAAGTGTGACTGTAGTTGCCATGAGAATGTTGTGTGAGAACAAATGAGAAGGGCTATGGAAGGACACTGTCCCACAACCACAAGCTAATTTGATTTACCCATCTCAGGGGCAAGGGGCCTGTACGGTCCCTGAAGAGCTTCAAGTTCAGGTCTAGTCTATGGAGCCAGGGTATATCAGGACCAGTGTACCCTCTAAGCTTTGTGGCAGCATAGCTTCACAAGTGATTAATCAGCCCGGCCCAGTCAGAGGCTCAGGGCTCTGTGCACAGAGCTGCCTTACAGGGAACACTGATCAGGACCCCCCCCCCCCCCCGCCTTACCCAAACAGCTATGGCAACACCTATGTCATACAGGAGCACTGCTGTCACACACAGGGTAGCTTCAACCCCTTCTGTGCTGATAGGGACAGCAGCAATGCTGGTCAGGCCCAGGGGCGGCAGGCAGGATCTTACTACACTTCAGATCCTCCCTGTGCCAGCTCATCCACCCCCCAAGGGCCATTTCAGCTGCCCCCTCTACTCCTGCTCTGTCCTCCTCTGCATGTTGTCCTGGAACAGGTCCCACTGGACAGATGCTTCAGGCTGAAGTGCTTGATGATGCAGGAGGAGACAGTGCCCTTGCTGGGGCCCAGTGGGCCCTTGGTCAGGGCCCGCAACAGCAGCTGCACCACCACGGCAAGGCGCCATGCTAAGAGCTGGGGGAAGGAGAGCCACAGTGGGAGCTACCACCCCATTACATCCTATGCAGAGCCCCAGGCTTCAACTGCAGGTGCAGGCACCGGCACCGTAGAGGCAGCTGCCACAGGAGCATAGGTGGCAGCAAATGCTGCACTCCCCAGCCAGGAAGTGGAAGTGCTTCCGAGAAAGCCCAGCCCCCTTTCCCACCTCCCCTCTCTGCAGGGGCAGGCCCCACAGCCCACTTGTGCAGGCCAGGAACCCAAGCCCTGGGCTCCTTTACAGCAGGCAGCTCTGGCCCTTCCCCGTTGGGCTCATTGGGCCTAGGAGATTGCAGGCTGGGAGGTGGCTCAGCTGGAAACTATGGGTAGGAAGGGAAAGTTGGTCCCTCATGCATGCCGTGGCCTGGCAGCCAGCAGTTCACGGCCCAGCATCAGTCCACGGACCAGCAGTTGGGAACTACTGGTCTAGAACAGCCTCCCACCAGTAGCTTTCTCCACCTTCTGAAAAAAAATTGTCTCCAGTATATTACACACACCTTGCTCAGGGCCTGGCAAAGTCTGTCAGCTGCCCTACCTCCTCCCACTAATGTTGGGGTGTCTTTCTCCTATAGTTTAGTATATTAGTGATTTCAATGTAATATCACTGATGTCATTTTTTTTCCCATGGCACTCTTGTGGTCAGACATTTGCAGATGTTCTAACCTAAAATATCCAAAAGCCGGTGTTAGCTCATGTTTCTGGGGTTGGCTGGTGATGTTATTGACAAACTTCCCTCTTAAACACTTAATTCCCAGTTCCCCAAAACTTAAGGGTGACTATTAGGCTTTAAACATTATGATAACTAGGGATGTCAGACAATTATGATTAACCGATAAGCCTGAGCTTATCGGTTAATCCTGCTGACTACATATACTCCTCTCCCCCTTGCTGTCTCTATATCAGAGGCAGCGGGGGAGGGAGGGGAAGAGACGATACACATGGGGAACTAGCTTTCTGCGCGTGCTGGCTCTGTGGAACTGCCTCCCACAAAGGTAGCAAGGGAACACAGGCAGGAGATGGTGCTCAGGGGAAGCCATCTTAAAAGACAGCAGCAAGGGAGGGATAGGAGGCTGATAGATGTGGACCTTCACTTCCCTCTAGCTTGTCTTTTCATGTGTGAATAAAAGTATCTACCTCACCAGCAAGTGTAGGGGCTTACTTAATGTGTGAGATGCAGGGCAGTTCATTCCAAGTGCTGGTTTCTTATATTGAAACATGTATTTCTGTTCACTTAGAATAAAATTTCCAAAATTAGCTAGTGATTTGGGGATCTAACTTGACATACCTAAAAGTTAGAAGCTGCTGAGAATCCACTCTGAAAAAAAAAAAATCAGTCCCCTTTAAAGTGCCCCAGGTTGGGCATTCCAAAAAGGAGATGTCCAAAATCACAAAGTGGTTTGAGTATCTGCTTTTTGTGTGTGACTCACAGGTTGTGTACTCTAATTAGGCAGCTGCACACAGCAAGTTGGGCATATGCAACTGCATATGCTTGGCTTTGGAAACTTGGCTCTGAAAGTTTGAAAAACTTGGAGGTCAATTTAAATGGATGGTCTTCAAAAGTAACAGTATCTGGAAACATCTTAACCCTTCTAATCACCAGTCTGGAGTTGTACATGTGCAAATGCCTGGTTTGCAGGTGCACATAAATTAGTGGACATAAATGTAAGTGCATATTGCAAGAATAACCAGATTTTCCAAGTAGAACACCAGTTTCAGGACAGTTTGGAGGGGTTTTGAGCTTCCTGATTTTATGTTTAGAGGCTGGATTAGCTTGAGGTCTATCGCAGAATGGAGGGGAAAATATTGGGGCACTGGGACTGGCCCTCACAAGAGGGCCAGTGGTGGTCAGGGGACATGAGAATTTAAACACATAAAAAAAGGCTCCTAATTTCTTGATTGCACTGCAGTGCTTTCAGAAAAGATAGGCCTAAACCAGAACATCAGTTCCCAGCCTCACTGAACTTTGGAAAATTCTAATTCAGATTCAAACTTCACAGCTGGATCCTCACACCCATAGTTAGGTTTCACTTATATTTACTACATGAAAGCAGATAAAATTCATCAACTCACTGCAGCAAAAAGATAATGTGAACTTTCTCAAGCATGCCTCACATTTAATAGAGCATTGTTTGAGGACAGGTAGGGAATCTGGTTTGCATAATGCCCAGACAGGAATCTAATACAAATCCCTGTCTTGCTGAGTCCTGGTTTTTCTTCCTTATTTAGAGAAATGAAGAGTCCGTTTCTTTGTAAATTTCATTAAATCCATCTGAAGACTGAGAATTTATTCAGAGGGAGGATAAGAGAAGGACACACCCTCTGTTACTATTCCATGAGTTCCAGGCAAATAATTCATTGTGGTTTGGCCGTAACTATCTATTCCCAGACCTGAAATGTTCTTTAGTCATCAGAATAAAAATCAAATTTAATACCTACAAGCACAGATAGCTAAGTAAATTTTTGCAACATGAGGCTAGAAATCTTGTAGGCCATTAGTCTCCTCCCACTTAGACCCCAGGGAAACCAAAGAGTGGAGTTAGTGATGTAAAACCACAAACAGTAAGCAAAAGAATCATACGCTTAGGAAGGCATGTGCTCTGCACTACAGTCACTATTCAAGAGATCATTGTCCAGCCCTTAGGGCACACACTAACAGTAGGGATATCGAGAAATCCATCACTGTCTGAAATAAACCAAAAATAGTTACAGGAAGTACAGAAAAAGGCTGATGGGCAAAAATCATGTGTGTCTTTGTGCAGATGTGTGATAACAGAGGAGGAGCTTGATAAGAGGGAGGAGGTCTAGGTTGGATATTAGGAAAAACTATTTCATTAGGAGGGTAGTAAAGTACTGGAATGGGTTACCTAGGGAGGTGGTGGAATCTCTGTCCCTAGAGGTTTTTAAGTCCCCGTTTGACAAAGCCTTGGCTGGGATGATTTAGTTGGGGTTGGTCCTGCTTTGAGCAGGGGGTTGGACTCAATGACCTCCTGAGGTCTCTTCCAGCCCTAGGATTCTATGATTGATTGTGGCTCATATTGATATAGGCACAAAGATCCTTAAATTCTTTCTGCATCTGAGGTAATGAGTCTGGCACAAAACCCAAAGCTTTTAGGAGGCCCTTCTGCTGCTCCTTTGCAGATCATTAAATGCAATATTCAAATCAAAACTCCATCAGGTTTCCACAGAACATATGCTCTGAATTTTTTTTCTAAAGGCTGCTAACACCTTCACAACACAATGGGACACTTCAATTCCTGAGGATATATTTGGCTAAGTTTGGGATTTTTAAATTCTTTGAAGCATGTTCGTGCTTTTCACATGTGGGAGTCAGTAGGCAGATTTGTTACAGTATTATATCAAACATCACTAATTGTCTGGGACTTCAGAATTCACATTATGGTGCATGCTACGGCCACTTTATAGAAACAGTAAGGTTACAAGCCAATTCTTGTTGTTCCATCCACACAATTCCTTATGTGAGCTACAGGAGAATCTGTTCTCTGTTAACATAGTGAGCCTATAACACAAAATAGAGACATTCTGATTTCAGCCGTTAAAGAGAACACAGATACTCTAGCCAGTTCATTACAAAGCACAACAGTCAAATTCTACTAGTATATCCACTGCTTCCCAGCCTCAGCTAAAATCAGTGTATGCTAGACAAAATGGTAAGGGGAAGTTGAAATTAGGAGGAAAGGGTGTTACTAACACCAGAACATGTATGTGTGATCTACGTGGGAGCATGAGTGTGCCTTCAGATTGTGGATGGGTGTGTGATGTGGCCAGGGATCAGTGACTGACCTTTGGTTATCAGATCATGTGTTAAATTTTAAGAGCATGACATCGGATATTCCTCCCCCATAAACCTGATTATCTGCAGCCCTGTCAAAGTCGTGAGGATCCATCTGTTTTTCCCCTTCCTATGTTCCATGGGGCTGCATTTTAGCCACCTCCCTTCTGAGAGAGTTCTGGCACAGAACCTTGGGCCTTGATTCTAGGCTGCATTCTGCATATGCCCCTTAGTCTTGTGGTGTAAGAGGGCCAGAAAGCTGCCAGATTTCCCCCCCCCCCCCTCATCATCATTCTGGCAACTTAAGAGTTGCCTGGGTGATGACCTATGACACACACCCCTGAGGTATTTCAGGAGCTGGGTGGGGATGGGAAAACGTGGGAGGTGGAGCATGTAGCCAGACTACTCAGCACTCCCCCTATTTTGGGCTGGAATTGGATTGCCTGGAGATTGTTTCAGACAAGGCATAACTAGACCCTCCAGCCGTCCCCAATTCCAGAGATGCAGAAGTGGTTCCAAGCTTCTCCACAGCTTTCTGAGCCACTTCTCCCAAGAGGTACAGCACAGAATCAAGGTCTCAGTTTGCGGTCATTGTTCATCTCATACACGCAAGAGTTGGGCCCCCTATGGGGGCGGACAACTGAGCCCCTGGGTCTCAGGACCTTGCTTCAGTCCGGTTCCTACAAGGTATTCCCTTCTACCAAGGAGACATTCCATCCTTTACAAATTTACATCAAGGAGGAGGCTTTTAACCATTTCCTGGGCATTTTCATCTGATCATGTACTTCTTGCTTTAAACTATTCCTTGCCTTCCTTAGCTTTTCCCCTCATTTTAAAATTAATTATTTACTTACTCATGCAGACCATCAAACTAAATGATCCCAGAAAATATTTTAAAAAGAGCAAGATTGGCAGGGTTTCTGATATCTTACCTACCCAAAAAGTTGTACTTCAGGACTTGAAGGTGGCCTGCAAAGAATATAAATAGCTGGGTTAATTCTTTGTTGGGGGGGGGGGAAGGTGAGGGGGTGCATCTTTGTGGGGGGTTGTACCTAAACACATCTTTATAGTGTACAAGGAAGGCCTGCAAGAAGTTTCTGTTTGATGTTTTTAAAGTGTTTTTTATATTAGAAATTTAAATTTTGCCTATCACCATAGGAGACTTTATGGACATTAGAACTAAGAGGATGATGTCATCAGAAATATGATGCTAATGCACCATGGTTAGTCAAGGTGGGGGGAAGTAATTTTTATTCAGAATTCAGGCTTATTAACTGCTCTAACTCAAAGACCTGAGAAACAGCTGAGGAAAAAGATGTGTTAAATATTCAAAACTCTTACTCCTGGAAATAGGACATGTGAAAAATTTCAGTCAGCAGCTAGTAGTCCTCCAGCAAAACTCCTGAGGCCCTGACTTGAAATTCCTAACATAAAAAAACAGGAATGGAGAAAAAGGAAGAGAACCCCCCCCCCACTCCCCAACACCCTTCAAGCCTTTTATATACAGAACAGACAAGTGAAAAAGGCACAGCCCTATTATTTTACTTTGGGAACTGCCATCTCTAAGTTCACCTGTAAACAGTGCTGGGCTCCTCAAAGTCCAGTGATGGAATTTCATTAATTAAAAAAAAAATTGTAGAACACCTATTTGCATCCACTTATAAATGGGAGGGGTGGGTGGGGAGGAGAATGTTCTTAATGCTAGATAGAAGAAGAGTGAATACCAAAGAGAAATGGTGAGAGTTTGCTTGTCAGTGACCACGGTGTGACTGTATCTGCCTAGTGAGAGGCTGGCCAGACGAGGACCCAGGTGATTACACAGCAGAGCCAGAGCACTGGTGTTGTTTTATGGGTGGTTTAAATCTCTCTGAAACAGGGAGTGTAATCACTGCCCTTCATCTCAAGTAGTCATAAGAAGTCATTAAGGATCTTTATGTAACCAGGGAGCTGAAATACCAGCCTCCAGCTCCAACCTTTGGCTAACCACTCAGGCCCAGAAAAGGGGCAACATTAGATTGGCAGATGATAGAATTGCTAAGCCTAATGATGGTCCCCCTCTACGATGTCTGAGTCCATTCCTTCAATCTGGTCCCCAGGGCTTCCCCTCCTTGAGGAAGCGTCCTCACCTGTTACCTCAGGGCTTTATCTCAGCATCCCAACATAGTCCATCAGTCTCCAATGAGCTCTCCTCTCTGAGCTATATTCAGTGCTGCCACTCTCTCAGCCAGGCAGTCACCCTCTTTGCACACCTTTAGATCTTCAGAGAAACTGAACAGACTCTGGTCCTGAAGCTCCTTTTATAGGGCCTTCCTGGCCCCTGATTGGCCAGTTCCTTGCAGCCACTCTAATCTATTTGGAGGACTTTTCTGTAGCCTCTCTAGGGTGTGTGTGTGGCCTTAAATCCTTGGTTGGAATCACAGCAGAATGGATTCAGCCCTTGGCCTTCTAGAGCAGACAGAACATTTTTTGTGTTGTTTATTTTTCTGAGTACGGGCTACAGTCTTGCCAACTAACAGCCAGTATCTAATCTCTCTTCCTCGGGTGAAGTCAAACCCTAACCTCAGCTACACAGTGCCACGGATTCCAGCCTGTGCACGGACTCAAGCTATGTTTTTTCTGCCTCTTAATCACTCACCAATAATAAATACTCTGGGCTATCCTGTACAATCTAGTGCTCTGTTGCTGAAATGGGGGTTGCATTGAAGATGTGACTGGGGTAAACTATGTGTGGCATAAATCCATTTTTTGTGCCTCAGCTGTGTTGGCCTTAGTAGTGGCCCAAATGAGGATCTGGCCTACAGAGTTAATATATCTGAAGAGCAGAGACTAGAGTGTGACTGTATTTACCTATGCTGAATATGGGACACCTGGTAAAATTGTATTCAGGAGAGTTCAACAACGATCAGAATTATGCAGCACAGAAGTTCGAATTAACATCAAGTTGACCGAGCCCCTGTTAAAAAGAAATACTGCATTGTTGGTTCTTTTTATTTACCTTCTTGTCTTTCAGGTTTTAGGTTTCACATAGGGAGGAATGACACACACATTCCTATCCCCCCCAATACACACACACAACGGCAGAGGTAACACATGCACATGCCCATACACTTCACTCACACATGACCAAATGACCCAACCCTCTCTACCTGGCCCTTTCCATCTTCCATGCCTGGCTGGGCCCCCGGGCCAGACCCATTTCTCCTGCTACCTTGCACCACATCTTCCTCAGGCAGCACTTGGGCAGGGGACACGCAGGGTCACGTTCCCCCCCTGCCAGGATGCACACCAGACCATAGCCAGAAGCAGCCGTGTGGCACTCAGCAGGAGGGAAGGGATGGGAGCTGCTTCCAGCTGCAGCTGGGGGAGGGGGAATGACCTGGCCCTTCTCTTTGCACAGCTCTTCTCCTTGCTCTCCTCCCACCCGCTCTGTGGCTAGAAGCAGCATGTTCCTTCCTGTCCACAGCGTTGAAAGGCAACTAACACCTCCAAGCTGCTGCTGGCCACCGACATAACCCAGACATCTCCCATGTGCCTCCCCTTCCCGCCCCCCCCCCCCCCCCCCGACTACAGCATGGCCAGGAAGGAGTTAAGCCCTAAGGATGCGTTGAGCAACAGGGCCCAGTGGCTGACTGCAGGGGCTTCAGCAAACCCAGCCAGGCAGATGGCTCAGCGGGGCAGGGTGCTGAAGGGACAGAACAGCCCCATGTTCTCTAGGAACAGGGCCCAGAGTGAGGAACGGGGGGGAGGAGATGAGGAGGGGTCTCTAACCTTCTGCCCCGGAGGCTGCTGTGGAGCCTGGAGGTTTGGGGCATGAACACACTGGAAATTGCATGACCCTCCCCTTGAAAAACTTAGCTGAATGGTAGAAAGGCTTCCCCATGCAGGTGCTGGGTGGGGCTTTGGCATAAGCAGGGGTTGGCTCTTTCAGGCTATTGCCCTTGGCCAGAGAGTCCAGGGGCTCCTGGGCTGCTTTCCCAGCCAGAGGCAGTGCGGGAAGGAAGGAGCCTGCCAATCAGGCTGCTGGAGAGCTGAGTGCTCTGACCAGGGGCTGGTTTTCTGCACAGCTATGGGGGAGAGGCTCCCCACCAGTGGGAATACAGTGGAGCAGCCGGGTTGGGGGAGGCAAAGGGGGCGAAGCAAGAAGAGGACAGTGAGAAGGGAAGTAACAGAAAGGGCTAATGGGTGGGCAGCAGAGGAGATATGCCCACCTTCACCAGCTACTGCAGCCATTGCCAGCCAGAAATGGGATGGGCCAAAGCCCTGCTGGTGGAGAACCTGTACACAGTGGGGGCTGTGCTAATGGTCCAGCAGGGGGAGCAGCTGGGCCCATATGCTGCATCTTCCCCCTGCCACTAGCCTTGCGTGTCTACCCACATTGTTGGCCACTGGATCCCCACCCCCCTCCCATTCACTGCTGGTAGGTGGGCAGCTGAGGAGCAGAGATCCAGTCAGCAGTGGGACCTATCACTATTTATAGGGGAGGAGGAGACAGAAAATATGAGACAGTTTGCCCATTTTTAAGAAAAAGCTGGGATACCTGCAGGAGGGCTTAAATACGGGACTGTCCCTTTAAAAATGGGACAGCTGGTCACCCTAGCAGGCCCCATATGATCAATTCAGACACATTAATCAAGTTCTACAGGAGATTAAAAGTTTCCTCCATTTGCAGGGCTCTCACCACTACATCTGAGTACTGCAGCCACAGGGCACAACATTCCTTCGCAGTAATCAAAGAGCTGAGTTCTGCTTTGCAAGTCCACAGTAAAGAGAACAACAATGAACTCATGCGTAAACATTCCTGCGAATGCTGAACATGACAACCAGAAGAGCTGTCTCGGATTATAGCATTTATAATTCATACCAGTCCATCATATGTCTGGTTCTAGGGAGAACACATCTGGGCTATTTTAGTTTGAACATTGTGCTGGAATGGAATACTTTGTGCATCTTTCATTAATAATAACCTGTTGGTTATACACCAAGTATTTGTGATTCTGTGCTGAACTAGCATTTTATCAGTGCTTTGCATATCTGTGGGCGACTGGAAGGTATATACTTCTCTTAGCCACCTGTTTGAGCTCACTTCTGTACAAAGAATCCCCACACCCAGTTTCACCATCCTTTTTTGTCCTTTCCTGAGATTGTTGCCCTTTACTCAATGTCAAGGACTCTGAGTTCTCCTTTAACTTCCTTCTTCTCATCCAATCATAAACGTATTGAAGAACCCTGTGCAAACTCTTCTTCCTATTTGTTTCCTTTCTTGAAACTGGGCACCACATCCTTGGGTCCAACCAAGCTATGTTTGAGGGCAGGGCTTGAGGGGATGAACAAAGATGGTTTCAAGTCAATTTGCACTCCCCCGTTTTCTCAGATGCCTACGTAGGGCCAGGGGCGGATGAGAGTTTTGCAGGGCCCAGGGCAGCACAATTTCGCGGGGCCCCTCTCACCTCTCACCGGGCGTCTCCTCTCTCACCTGCGTTGCGTGGCATTTCAGCACGCCACACATGCGCTCCTCCACTGTGCAGCGCAGGGGAATTTAAAGTGCGGTATCCCGCTGGGCCAGTCCGCCCCTGAGTGCGAGGCCAGGGCAGCCACCCCGCTCACCCTACCCTATATCCACCGCTGCGTAGGGCAGATTTCTAGACTTGTGCTGCTCCCACAATGCAAAGGGGATGATGGACCAGAGGGCAAAGATCCAGACTGTGTCTTTATAACATTACTTCTTTTCATTATCAAGCCCACTTTTTACAAGGCTTCAGTACCACACTTCTTTTGGCCATGTCTGTCCCCTTGTTTTCTCTTTGCAGCAGGAGTAATGTATGACCTTCTCCTACACTATCACTTCCATGGGGAACAAACTCCCCATCTCTTTGGGCAGGTCTACACTAGGAAATTATTTCAAAATAACTACATTCGAAATAATAATGCCCAAAATAACAAACTCGAAATAGCGCGTCCCCACTATGGGGGAGCCTCGAAATTAGTCCGAGGAAGGCTCTGTTATTGTGGACGTGCTATCTTGACTTAGAGCCCCAGGAAGCACTGCGGCGTAATTACTCTGGGGAACAGTTATTTTGAAACAGAAGCAATGGAGCATCCACACTACTGCTATTTTTATTCCCCAAGGAAAGCAGAAATACACATTTCAAAATGACAGGCTTGGAAGTGTGGATGTTCCACTTATTATTTCGAAATATCTCCCGAGTGTAGATCAGGGCTTTGTGGCTACTTGGTTCCTTGATTCTTTGAAAATTCCATCCTAAGAAACAACTCTTTCCCCAGTGTATGACTTTTAGATTGCCTCATAAAAAACAATCTGACCTTACTGCCTGGTCCTCCAAGCTGTCTCAATGCTCAGTAATTCTTACTGAAATGTGCTCACTGTGCCACTCTTCACTCCCACCCACAAGTGTTATCTCTACAATATATTTTAGCCTACATATCTTACTTGCCTCTTCATGGGCTATCATGACTGTAATGTGGCTGTGAAATGCAATGTACATGCTATATAACAGGGGTGGGAAATCTTTTTTGGCCACTGACCCACAGAAAAATCAGTCAGGGGCCACACATAAGTGAGAAACAAAAAACCCTAAACCCTCACTGACATGGCCCCTGACTGAGAAGCAGAAAGACACTTCCTGCAGTCCCCTTGCACACCAGAACCTGGGGGCCTAAACTAGTAGATTGTGTGCTCCAGGCGTGTGGGAGGAATGCCACTGTGGGCTCTCTACAGTAATAAATCATGGCTCTAATATTTTCTGCAGTTACTCTGCTTAGACACTTGAGGGTGTTCTTTGCATTTTCACACCTGCTAAATTACTTTTAAAATAAGAACTCTCCCCTAGGAGAAAGGTCTAGGGTAAGATACAGTTACACCTCTAAGTTTCCACAAGGGTAAGATACAGTTACACATCTAAGTTTCTAAGTCCGTGAGAAGAGCATGTTTTAGCTGCACAGCATGTAGCTGATGGTGCAGCAAGGGTGGATTTGCAAAAATTTGCAAAAAATGATGAATGAAACTGTATCACTGTGAAGTACATGAAAATTCCTGAGGTAGTGGTTTTCACATTCTCCGGAAATATTTTATTTGCTAACTGGTTGTTTATCACTCTTCTCCACGGTAACAAGAACAGTGTAGGTGGCATATAAATGGGCTGAGTGACATTAGGTCTGCATGTAAATCTAGGACAGATTGCAATATGTATGCTGGAGAATATCTGAAGGAAGCTAAACTTGTACTGTGAAATCTTTCCTGGTGTCAGTGGAGAAACAGTGATTCTGAGTGTTGTTCTAATAGGGAGAACGTAGCGGGAAACCAAGAGTGTCCCAGTTTTAACACTTCCTGCATGCTCTGATGTTATATAAAATAGGAGTCATTTTAACCTTCGTACTTTGTAGTTGAATATTAATTTTACAACATATGTTTGCATTTGTGCATTTTTTCAAAGAGGTTTGAAGCTAGTTGAAGCTGTAATACATAAGCAAAGGGGAGAAAGAGGGTTTTATGGCAAAATAAACACAGAACTGGGAGACAAGAGATCTGGATGGTGTTTCCATCTCTGCCACTGACTTTCTGTCACTTTGGGCAAGTCACTTTACCTTTCTCAGTGCATTGGTTTCCAATTCAGTAAAACTAATAATACCTGCTTTACAGTGAGTAGTGGGGAAGGAGTTTAGTTCAATTATGTTGGTGAACGTCTTCCTCATAGGGAAGATGCTACTGAAGTATAAGACATTGTGTGTGTCTGAAAGATGCAAGCAAGAGAACAGACTCCAGGAAAATAAAGAGGTAGACAGACAAATCTCAAGAGCACTCAGCAAGGATCCTGGAAATCAGAGAATAAAAGGATTCATAAGGACTGGTAGACATTTATAAAAAGTAATAAGGATTGATTGGATTCATTAGTTCTTCTGACTTTTGACTCAGGCCATATCTACATTAAAGGGAAAGGTCAAATCAAGACACACAATTCCTCCTGTGTTAATTACATAGCTGGAGTCAACTGTGCCTTGATGTGACTTTCCCTGTGGTCCCCCACAGCAGGAGGCCGACAGGAGCAAATACTCCAGTTGGCTCCCCTTACACCTTGCAGGAGCAGAAGTACCAGCTACCTATGGGTACACCTTCTGAGTTTGATTTAGTGGGTCTTTTCTAGACTGTTAAATCAAGCTCTGGAAGATCGATCGTGGCAACCTCAGTCTTCCCTGGAGTGAAGACATGTCCTCTGGCTTGAGCCAAGAAGCAACTTTCAATGATCATGTTAGTTTTTAAATGAGAGAATGTATGTAATGGTCAGGGAGGACTACTCAAAAGTTAGAACTCAGAAATTCCATTAGTAACTCTGCATCTAATTCAATAGACCTTCCCAGACTAAGTTACTTTGTCTTTATTTGTGCCTCAGTTTCCAAACCTTTAAACTGAGGAAGATAAACTGCATACCTAACTTAGGGTACATCTACACATCCGAAATAACATAGTGTGTGTCTACACTACAAGCCATTATTCGAAATAATGTCAAGCTGGAGGACTTCTTACTCCGATCATGGTAATCCTCATTTCACAAGGAGTAAGGGAAGTCGAAGGAAGAGTGTTCTTCCTTCGAATTTCTGCTGTGTAGACAGTGCCAAAAGCGGAATTAAGCTATTTCAACTTAAGCTATGCAACTGACTAGCTTAATTCAACTTTAGCCCTTCTGTGTAGATGTGCCCTTAGAGGAGTACTTATTTTTTAGTCTTTTTAAAGTTAACATTCTAGCAAAAGGTTGCTGTACAGAGTTATCCAAAAGCGTATGTTACTAATGTGTACTTTGTTACAGGCCCACAATGAGTTTCTGATTCTGTGGTTATTTTGCAATAAGAAAAATTGTTTCGTTGCATGGTTCATCAGAATGTTCAATGAAGTAACCCTCTGGAACAAAAAGAGCTTTAAGAATTTTAATATTCACAGCTTTCAAATGAGATCATATGAGCATATCTGGATTTTGAGCCAATGCAAGCAGCCTAGATTTTTGCCTGCCAAATATCATTTTTGGCTTCATCTGCTTTCCATATATTGAAAGAATTGCACCAAATGGAACCCTTTAAACAATAGGGAGGAAATAACACAATTTTTCAATAGCTCTTGAAAAATATTTTAACTATAAGAAATATTCTAAGGTTGTCTAAGGAGTTACAATTGCAAGTAATGTAATTGTTTAATACTGAATTCCTAGCATTGCAGAATAGTCTTGCAGCACCTTAAAGACTAACAAAACCTGTAGATGGTATCATGGGCTTTCGGGGGCACAACCCACTTCTTCAGATGAATCAAGTAGGTAGTGCCCATGAAAGCTCGTGATACCATCTACATGCTTTGTTAGTCTTTAAGGTCCTGCAAGACTATTCATTGTTTTTTAATTTTTTTTCAGTTACAGACTAACTCTGCTACTCCTCTGAAGCATTTTAACATTGCAGAGTAACTTTTGCAGAAAAGAGATGATGATCTGGGACTTTTAATCAATCCCCACATGGCAATGCTTAGACCAATGTAAATTCCAAACTAACATTTTGTGTAAAAAGCCCAAATCCTGAAAACACGCTCTTATGTGTAACTTTACTTGCCAAAGTACTCCAATTTCAATGACAAAACTATTTTGATGGGCATAGTTACTCACATGACTACATTTTTGCAGGATTCAATCTTAATGTTGTAAATAGACCAATAATTTACTACATTATTAGAACATTGTCATTGTTGAGAAAACAAATGTTTGAAAGTCAGAAAATTCTGAGTTATGGTTAAACAACAGAAATTTGAAAGCTAAAAATTTGACTAGTTCAAAAGATCTAAAGTCTAGAAATATTCAGTTAAGGTATTAGCATTGACTTCTATGCTGGTTGTTTGTTTTTCTCCAGTGTCTCATGTCCTCTCATTCTGGACATGGAAGAACTCTGTTAGCTGCTGCTTGACAGAATTTAAGTTGCTGAATGACTTCTTTGAATGCTGCCTTTGGCTTCACTTCAAGTTGAGCTCTTCCTCCAAGATGCCTAGTCCCCTATATGTTCAGGTTATAAGTTTCTCCCTTGTTGCATATGTCTGAAGATAAAACATGACAGTGTCTTTTCTGTTTGTGGTTAGTCCACTCAAAGAGATTGTCACCTGGATCACATGTTATACATGCAATCATCTGGGATGCATGGGCGGACACTCTTTGGATTTGTTCATTGTATCTGGGAGCACAACATTCTCAAGGGAGGGCCTCAACTCTGGAATTTATTTCCACATTGGTGCAACAGAATCCAAGTTTGTTTACCCCGCAGGCAGATTGCAAATTGTGTTTTGTAATTCAGCCTTTCTCTGAGATGGGATGAACCAAGGTGTGAGTGTTCCTTTATCAAAGGGGCAGGAACTGTCATTGATTCTATATTTGCACAGTGCCTAGCATAATGGAATTAAATTTTATTCTGGCTTATAAGCACTATGTCTATACGAATGTTAAACAATAATAAATACTGGGTTCAGGAACTATTTTTATAGGAGTTTTGATGCTATATGTGGGATAGATTCATGTTGTTTTGCGCACTCAGAACATTTATGATGGGTGCCCTGTATCTCTCAAAGAATAAAGAAATAAAAATATTAACAAATTATTTTGCTTTTTATTTATTTTTTTATTTCTCTGTAAAGCTAAAAGAAATCGCTAAGAGCTTGTCAACGTGGGAAATGCTAGAGTGGCACAGCCACAGCTGTAGAACTTTAGTATAGACACTGTCTACATGTAGGTAACCCACCTCCCCAAGAAATGATAGCTAGGTGGATGGAAGAATTCTTCCTTCAACCTAGCACTGTGTAAACTGAGAGTTAAGTCAATGTAACTACCTTGCTCAGTGGTGCAGATTTTTCACACCCCTGCAAGATGCAGCTGTATCAACCTAACTTTTTATCGTATACCAGATCTTAGTCATATCACAAGTGACTTTCCTAAGTTCCTTTTCTTCCTTCCCTCCCATCTAAGCCTCACCTGTAAACATCCCCAGGCATTACACACTTTGGTTTAGCTTAGCTAGTCATTGGGTACCACTATTGCTTCACAAATAGCAGCAAACTAATATTTTTGGTTAGCCCATAAAATTCAGATTTCAGGCAGAAAAGGCCTGTGGTGCTTGCCTCATCTCCAAGCTGTACTAATAGAGAGTGAACTTTTCCAAGACAACCATTTATCCTGTATCTATGGCATAGTCTATGGATGCTGAAAAAAATCAGTGGTAGACTCTGAAGCTCAACAGGTTTGGCAAAATTGTAATTTCTGATACAAAAATTTGCTAGACAGTGATTCATTCTGTAGGAACCTTCATTGGTGGAAATATTCACTGAACTCCTGCAGCAATCTGATTGGTTCATTAATATTGGTCGTTTTGTCAAGGACTACAAGTGTAGGATTGGGCACCAAGAGTCTTGAGCTCTATTCCTGGTTCTGCTACTGAATCACTATGGGCCTGTTTTCATGTCTTCATTCTGCCATTAATATTTACAAATCTCACAAAACTCTTGTAAGACTTCACTGATTCATATTTGTAAAACCTTTTGAGATCCTCAGTGCAATAGAACTGCAAATTATCGTAATTGAATGGGACATCTGGGAAGGAACAGGGGAAGTGATCCAATTGTTCTAAATTCCAAGACACTGCTATTATACACTTTGTAAATCTTTACATCTGACAAGTCCTATCACCATCTAAAAGCAGACAACAAAGCTCAAGTATGAAACTTCCTTATAAAGTTGGTCAAACTATAGACAGAACAGGAAAAACAAAGATTCGGCCCTTCCTCTTCTCCCAGATACAGCATTAAACTCTTTAATATATAAGCACTGTTCTTGATCTTTGATGTAGATTTCTGGAGTGTTGTCAGACCCATTAGGTTGGGGGAGAGGGATCTCCGGCTTGCAGGCTACACATGGTTTATCAGGGCTAGCCACTGGTAGGCCATCAGACAATCTGTTTGCAGATTGTCTGCATGCACAGAGCACTGCAGTTCCCGTGGCCATGGTTTGCCATTCCCAGCCAATGGAAACTGAGGGATGCAGTGGCCTACCCTGATTCCCAGTCAATGAGAATGTTGCCATTTATGTGACCAGGATGAAGCTTTAAGGCCTACATTGTCAACAGTAGCCAAATAATTTTGGGTGTCTCTTTAGAGACACGTGAAATCAGATTTTCAAGTGCTCAGCACCCACAGTTGGGGCCAGAATTTAAAAAGAACTCAGCGCTCACTGTGTTGAATACTTGTAAAATCTGTCCTTTTACTGACATGCCTAAATAACAGCTGAGCTATCAAACCCAGTAGCATCCTTGCAGTAACCAATACCTGACACTGCAGGAGAATGGTGCCAAGAATAACCATGACTGCAGGTGGCCAAGTGTATGATGCTGCAGAATCGGATTGTAGGTCCCATTCCCTCCTGACCTGTGGCTCATCAAGAGATGCCACAAAAGTGCAGTCCCTTTCCTTCCTGACCTGTGGCCAATCAAGAGATGCCACAAAACACCGGTCCCTTTCCTTCCTTCCCTGCAGCCCCATCAAGAGATGCCACAAAACACTGGTCCCTTTCCTTACTTTCCTGCAGCCCATCAAAAGATGCCACAAAACTGCGGTCCCTTTCCTTCCTTCCCTACAGCTCCATCAAGAAATGCCACAAAACACTGGTCCCTTCCCTTCCTTCCCTGCAGCCCATCAAAAGATGCCACAAAACACTGGTCCCTTTCCTTCCTTCCTTGCAGCCCATCAAAAGATGCCACAAAACACTGGTCCCTTTCCTTCCTTCCTTGCAGCCCATCAAGAGATGCCACAAAACTGCGGTCCCTTTCCTTCCTTCCCTGCAGCCCCATCAAGAGATGCCACAAAACACTGGTCCCTTTCCTTCCTTCCCTGCAGCTCCATCAAGAGATGCCACAAAACTGCGGTCCCTTTCCTTCCTTCCCTACAGCTCCATCAAGAAATGCCACAAAACACTGGTCCCTTTCTTTCCTTCCTTGCAGCCCATCAAAAGATGCCACAAAACACTGGTCCCTTTCCTTCCTTCCCTGCAGCCCATCAAGAGATGCCACAAAACTGCGGTCCCTTTCCTTCCTTCCCTGCAGCCCCATCAAGAGATACCACAAAACACTGGTCCCTTTTCTTCCTTCCCTGCAGCCCATCAATAGATGCCACAAAACACTGGTCCCTTTCCTTCCTTCCCTGCAGCCCATCAAGAGATGCCACAAAACACTGGTCCCTTTCCTTCCTTCCCTACAGCCCCATCAAGAAATGCCACAAAACACTGGTCCCTTTCCTTCCTTCCCTGCAGCCCCATCAAGAAATGCCACAAAACACTGGTCCCTTTCCTTCCTTCCTTGCAGCCCATCAAGAGATGCCACAAAACACTGGTCCCTTTCCTTCCTTCCCTGCAGCCCATCAAGAGATGCCACAAAACTGCGGTCCCTTTCCTTCCTTCCCTGCAGCCCCATCAAGAGATGCCACAAAACACTGGTCCCTTTCCTTTCTTCCCTGCAGCCCATCAAGAGATGCCACAAAACACTGGTCCCTTTCCTTCCTTCCCTACAGCCCCATCAAGAAATGCCACAAAACACTGGTCCCTTTCCTTCCTTCCCTGCAGCCCCATCAAGAGATGCCACAAAACACTGGTCCCTTTCCTTCCTTCCTTGCAGCCCATCAAGAGATGCCACAAAACACTGGTCCCTTTCCTTCCTTCCCTGCAGCCCCATCAAGAAATGCCACAAAACACTGGTCCCTTTCCTTCCTTCCTTGCAGCCCATCAAGAAATGCCACAAAACACTGGTCCCTTTCCTTCCTTCCCTGCAGCCCCATCAAGAAATGCCACAAAACACTGGTCCCTTTCTTTCCTTCCTTGCAGCCCATCAAGAAATGCCACAAAACACTGGTCCCTTTCCTTCCTTCCTTGCAGCCCATCAAGAGATGCCACAAAACTGCGGTCCCTTTCCTTCCTTCCCTGCAGCCCCATCAAGAGATGCCACAAAACTGCGGTCCCTTTCCTTCCTTCCCTGCAGCCCCATCAAGAGATGCCAAAAAACTGCGGTCCCTTTCCTTCCTTCCTTGCAGCCCATCAAAAGATGCCACAAAACACTGGTCCCTTTCCTTCCTTCCCTGCAGCCCCATCAAAAGATGCCACAAAACACTGGTCCCTTTCCTTCCTTCCTTGCAGCCCATCAAAAGATGCCACAAAACACTGGTCCCTTTCCTTCCTTCCCTGCAGCCCCATCAAGAGATGCCACAAAACACTGGTCCCTTTCCTTCCTTCCCTACAGCCCCATCAAGAAATGCCACAAAACACTGGTCCCTTTCCTTCCTTCCCTGCAGCCCATCAAGAGATGCCACAAAACACTGGTCCCTTTCCTTCCTTCCCTGCAGCCCCATCAAGAAATGCCACAAAACACTGGTCCCTTTCCTTCCTTCCCTGCAGCCCCATCAAGAAATGCCACAAAACACTGGTCCCTTTCCTTCCTTCCCTGCAGCTCCATCAAGAGATGCCACAAAACTGCGGTCCCTTTTCTTCCTTCCCTACAGCTCCATCAAGAAATGCCACAAAACACTGGTCCCTTTCTTTCCTTCCTTGCAGCCCATCAAAAGATGCTACAAAACACTGGTCCCTTTCCTTCCTTCCCTGCAGCCCATCAAGAGATGCCACAAAACTGCGGTCCCTTTCCTTCCTTCCCTGCAGCCCCATCAAGAGATGCCACAAAACACTGGTCCCTTTTCTTCCTTCCCTGCAGCCCATCAAGAGATGCCACAAAACACTGGTCCCTTTCCTTCCTTCCCTGCAGCCCATCAAGAGATGCCACAAAACACTGGTCCCTTTCCTTCCTTCCCTACAGCCCCATCAAGAAATGCCACAAAACACTGGTCCCTTTCCTTCCTTCCCTGCAGCCCCATCAAGAAATGCCACAAAACACTGGTCCCTTTCCTTCCTTCCCTGCAGCCCCATCAAGAAATGCCACAAAACACTGGTCCCTTTCCTTCCTTCCCTGCAGCCCCACCAAGAAATGCCACAAAACACTGGTCCCTTTCCTTCCTTCCTTGCAGCCCATCAAGAGATGCCACAAAACACTGGTCCCTTTCCTTCCTTCCCTGCAGCCCATCAAGAGATGCCACAAAACTGCGGTCCCTTTCCTTCCTTCCCTGCAGCCCCATCAAGAGATGCCACAAAACTGCGGTCCCTTTCCTTCCTTCCCTGCAGCCCCATCAAGAGATGCCAAAAAACTGCGGTCCCTTTCCTTCCTTCCCTGCAGCCCCATCAAGAGATGCCACAAAACTGCGGTCCCTTTCCTTCCTTCCCTGCAGCCCCATCAAGAAATGCCACAAAACACTGGTCCCTTTCCTTCCTTCCTTGCAGCCCATCAAAAGATGCCACAAAACACTGGTCCCTTTCCTTCCTTCCTTGCAGCCCATCAAGAGATGCCACAAAACTGCGGTCCCTTTCCTTCCTTCCCTGCAGCCCCATCAAGAGATGCCACAAAACACTGGTCCCTTTCCTTCCTTCCCTGCAGCTCCATCAAGAGATGCCACAAAACTGCGGTCCCTTTCCTTCCTTCCCTACAGCTCCATCAAGAAATGCCACAAAACACTGGTCCCTTTCTTTCCTTCCTTGCAGCCCATCAAAAGATGCCACAAAACACTGGTCCCTTTCCTTCCTTCCCTGCAGCCCATCAAGAGATGCCACAAAACTGCGGTCCCTTTCCTTCCTTCCCTGCAGCCCCATCAAGAGATGCCACAAAACACTGGTCCCTTTTCTTCCTTCCCTGCAGCCCATCAATAGATGCCACAAAACACTGGTCCCTTTCCTTCCTTCCCTGCAGCCCATCAAGAGATGCCACAAAACACTGGTCCCTTTCCTTCCTTCCCTACAGCCCCATCAAGAAATGCCACAAAACACTGGTCCCTTTCCTTCCTTCCCTGCAGCCCCATCAAGAAATGCCACAAAACACTGGTCCCTTTCCTTCCTTCCTTGCAGCCCATCAAGAGATGCCACAAAACACTGGTCCCTTTCCTTCCTTCCCTGCAGCCCATCAAGAGATGCCACAAAACTGCGGTCCCTTTCCTTCCTTCCCTGCAGCCCCATCAAGAGATGCCACAAAACACTGGTCCCTTTCCTTTCTTCCCTGCAGCCCATCAAGAGATGCCACAAAACACTGGTCCCTTTCCTTCCTTCCCTACAGCCCCATCAAGAAATGCCACAAAACACTGGTCCCTTTCCTTCCTTCCCTGCAGCCCCATCAAGAGATGCCACAAAACACTGGTCCCTTTCCTTCCTTCCTTGCAGCCCATCAAGAGATGCCACAAAACACTGGTCCCTTTCCTTTCTTCCCTGCAGCCCATCAAGAGATGCCACAAAACACTGGTCCCTTTCCTTCCTTCCCTACAGCCCCATCAAGAAATGTCACAAAACACTGGTCCCTTTCCTTCCTTCCCTGCAGCCCCATCAAGAGATGCCACAAAACACTGGTCCCTTTCCTTCCTTCCTTGCAGCCCATCAAGAGATGCCACAAAACACTGGTCCCTTTCCTTCCTTCCCTGCAGCCCCATCAAGAAATGCCACAAAACACTGGTCCCTTTCCTTCCTTCCCTGCAGCCCATCAAGAAATGCCACAAAACTGCGGTCCCTTTCCTTCCCTGCGGCCCATGCAGCGCCGCCAAAGGACAGGGAGGCGGGGACCTGACCCCCGGAGTAGCACTGCTGCTCACACACTACGCAGGGACCCCAAACCAGGCATCAGGATGTTAGGGCGGGGAAGGGGGGGTATTGCCCTGGGTCTTGATCGCCTCAGCTCCCCTCCAGCGGGTGCCCAGCCCCCTCCCGCCTTGCTCCCCCTCCCCTGCTGCTGGATCCCCAGGATGGGGCCTTTCCCGCCTCGCCTCTGGTCCCTCCCCCCCGCCGCTGCCGCTGCCGCTGCCGCTGCCGCCTCGGCCCGGCCCCGCGCGGCTCCCGTTGCCTCCCGGCCCGGCCCCGGCGCCTGCGCGTCGCTCCGCCCGCCCCTCCCCGGCCGCTGTCAGGATGAGGCGGAGGAGGCGGAGGCCCAGCCCGGCAGCTCCCGTCTCGCGCCGCGGCTCCTGGCGTAGCGGTTCCAGCCCCAGCCCCAGCCCCAGCCAGCGCCGCTGCCTGAGGGGCGCGGGGGCCGCCGGCGGCGCCATGGCCCAGCCTGGGGCGGCGCCGCACACGGACGGTAAAGGAGCCGCTCGGCCGCCCGCGCTGGCGAGGCGGGGCGGGCGCGGCCTGTGGTGCCCTGGCTCCCCTGGGGGCCGCGCCGGCTGGGGGGCGTGGGGCGCGGGGACGAGCAGCGGAGTGCGTGTCAGGGCGCGAGTGACAGGCCCTGGGGGGGTGTTAGTGGGGGGAGGGGGCATTGCCGTGGGATGGGGGTGACGGGCCCTGGGGACACGTTAATGCGGGGGGGGGCATTGCCCTGGGATGGGGGTGACGGGCCCTGGGGACATGTTAATGCGGGGGGGGGCATTGCCCTGGGATGCGGGGTGGTGACAGGACTGGGGAGTTAATGGGGGGATTAGCCCTGGGATGGGAGTGAGGGCCCTGGGGACATGTTAATGCGGGGGGGGCATTGCCCTGGGATGGGGGTGACGGGCCCTGGGGACATGTTAATGCGGGGGGGGCATTGCCCTGGGATGGGGGTGACGGGCCCTGGGACATGTTAATGGGGGGGGCATGCCCTGGGATGGGGGTGACGGCCCTGGAGACATGTTAATGTGGGGGGGGGGCATTGCCCTGGGATGGGGGTGACGGGCCCTGGGACATGTTAGTGGGGGAAGGGGCCTGGACATGTTAATGGGGGGGGGCATTGCCCTGGGATGGGGGTGACGGGCCCTGGGGACATGTTAATGTGGGGGGGGGCATTGCCCTGGGATGGGGGTGACGGGCCCTGGGGACATGTTAATGCGGGGGGGGGCATTGCCCTGGGATGGGGGTGAC
Source organism: Pelochelys cantorii (assembly GCA_032595735.1). Classification (NCBI taxonomy): domain Eukaryota; kingdom Metazoa; phylum Chordata; order Testudines; family Trionychidae; genus Pelochelys; species Pelochelys cantorii. Next base: position 10,767,491 of record CM064346.1, on the reverse strand, counting down.
GGGCCCTGGGGACATGTTAATGCAGGGGGGCATTGCCCTGGGATGGGGTGACGGCTGGGGAAGTTAATGGGGGGGGGGCATTGCCCTGGGATGGGGGTGACGGGCCCTGGGGACATGTTAATGCGGGGGGGGGCATTGCCCTGGGATGCGGGGTGGTGACAGGACTTGGGGAAATGTTAGTGGGGGGAGGGAGGGCCCTGGGGACATGTTAATGCGGGGGGGGCATTGCCCTGGGATGGGGGTGACGGGCCCTGGGGACATGTTAATGTGGGGGGGGCATTGCCCTGGGATGCGGGGCGGTGACAGGACTTGGGGAGATGTTAGTGGGGGAGGGGGCATTGCCCTGGGATGGGGGTGACGGGCCCTGGGACATGTTAATGCGGGGGGGGGGCATTGCCCTGGGATGCGGGGCGGTGACAGGACTTGAGGAGATGTTAGTGGGGGAGGGCTGGGGCATGTTAATGGGGGGGGGCATTGCCCTGGGATGGGGGTGAGGGCCCTGGGGACATGTTAATGCGGGGGGGGGGCATTGCCCTGGGATGCAGGGCGGTGACAGGACTTGGGGAGATGTTAGTGGGGGGAGGGGAGGCATTGCCCTGGGATGGGGGTGACGGGCCCTGGGGACATGTTAATGCGGGGGGGGGCATTGCCCTGGGATGCGGGGCGGTGACAGGACTTGGGGAGATGTTAGTGGGGGGAGGGGGGCATTGCCCTGGGATGGGGGTGACAGGCCCTGCGGAGATGTTAATGCAGGAGGGGCATTGCCCTGGGATGTGGGGTGGTGATAGGCCCTGGGGGGGGGATGTTTGTTGCGGGGGGTATTGTGCTGGGATGCGGGATGGTGACAGGTCCTGGGGGGATGTTAGTGTGGGGGGGCAGTGCTCTGGGATGGGGGTGACAGGCTCTGGGGAGAAGTTAGTATGGGGAGGGAGCATTGCTTTGGAATGGGAAGGTGGTGACAGTGACAGGTCCTGGGGGATGTAAGTGCAGGGGAGGCATTGCCCTGGGATGGGGAGGCAGGCTGGGAAGGAGATGTTAGTGTGTGTGTGAGCATTGTCCTGGGATGGGGGGGTGACAAGCTCTGGGGAGATGCTACTGGGGGAACATTTCCCTGGGATGTCAGGGGTGACAGGCCCTGGGGGAGATGCGGTGAAGGGGAGGAGCACTTCTCTGGGGTGACAGGCCCTGGAGGAGAGGTGCCTCAAAGAAAGGATCATTTACCTAGGGGAGAAGAGAGTGAGAAGATGTGTATGGAGAGATTTATTTATAAGGTTATCTGAGCGGGGCTATATATGGATGATGTTTATTCTGATGAAGAGGTGAGCAACTCTCACTTGGGTACTTATTCATGAGGTCAGGGTAATAGATCCTACAGGGTGATGCTTATCAAGGGAATAGATCCTGTACCTGGGCATGGTGGGTAGGAAATGCCAGGCTTTGCAGGGAGGTGCTTACTTGTGAATGGGAAGACATTTACCAGAGCAAAAGTGTGAAGGGGGAATGACAGCACTCCATAGGATGATGCTTGTGTGGCAAAGGATTGTTTACCAATCAAGAACCCATGCCAAGGTAATCACAACTCGTACTACAGGATGATGCTTATTCTGTGTGGGGTATTTACTGAGGCAGGGGGGTGGTGTACGTGTGGGTGATCAACTCTGTAAGAACAAAAGAATGGCCATATGGGGTCAGACCAATAGTCAGTCTAGCCCTGTATGTTGTGTCTGGTGGTGGCCTATGCCAGGTGCTTCAGTAGGAATGAACAGGATGGCAATTAGTGATCCACCCTCTGTCATCCAGTCCTAGCTTGTGGATGTTGAAAGTTTAAGAGCACCCTGAGCATGAGTCTGCAGCCCTGACCATCTTGGCTAAAGCTATTGATAGACCTATTCTCTATGAATTGATCAAATTCTTTTCGAGCCCTGTTACAGGCCGTCCTCGCTATAAGTCCAAAGTACATTCCAAAAAAATTGGACTTATCGTGAAACTACTTAAAGTGGGGAATTTTTTTCTTGCAGCTGACTTCCATTTGTGCACCTTTTTTTTTTTTTTTTTTTTTCTTTTGCACGACTTAGGCAGGTAATGGGAGGACTTATAACGCATCAGTTCCTACAAGTGTCAATGACTTTAGTGCAGAACGGATGTATACTGGGGAGACTTATAGTGGGGACGCCCAGTATGCTCTTGCCTTTCTGTGCAGCTAGAGCATGGAGTGGAATGGAAGGGACCCTGTATGGAGAAGGCTATTTTGAGGTTGATTATCAGTTTAACTGGACAGAAGTGTTATGGGGGAAAAGTCAGACTGTGGACATTGTTCTGAAGAGGTGGATATTTGGTGGTCTTTATGGGACACACATGGATGGATAGACCACACGGAGCCACTTATCTTGGCAAGGATTTTCAAAGAAGAGGGTTACTACCAATTCATGGTGATGTGTAATGAGGAGATTATCTGTTAGTGGGGGTGGATGTCTGCTTATGCAAGAAGGTTCTTATCCTATGGGGAGAGGCGGTTGCGGGTTCAGTTTACCTGGTCGAAGTTTAAGTAAAGTGGCAGACTCTGGAGGAAGATATGTGTATAAGGATGAAGGTATTTGCATTTTTTCTCCTTCACAGTGAATGGCATACTTCAGGTTTTTTGCCCTTCTGAGGGATGGGTGGGGGTGTTTACCTGTTTGGATGGAGTTGTGTGGTAAGATTATTTTATCTGTTCTTGAGTTGTGTGGAGCAGGCTACATTTTCCTTAGCTGAGTTGTTGGAGTGCTGATAAAAATGGGCAGATATGAAGAATCTGGGAATGTTATGATGCAAATAATCAAGAAAAATAATTTACATTGAAACCTTACATTGGGCCCTTTTATGGCTCTTTAAAAATTTGTTACATAATATAAGTAACTTTCTAGTACTGTGTATAAAATGATACATACAATTAATGGGGATATTTTTAAAGTGGTTGAAGACTAAGGATATTTCCAGTTAAAGGCAGTTGTTAGTACAAGTTTTGCTGTATATTCTCTGGGAATGAACAGAAGCAGTATTTCTCTTAAGTCTTTTCATTTGTTATAATATCTACCAACTCGTTGCTATGACTGTTGTTTTTGCTTTTCCAGAGTAGTCTGTTGGGGATGTGCAACAGACCCATGCACTTGCAAATGATTGTTGCTTCTGTACAGGGAAAGGTAGTGTTATGTCAGTCACAGTATCTGCTGTTGTTTTGTTGCTTCAGAGCAATATTCATCTTTGATGACAAAGGTGTATGAAGCTTTGGTGATTTGATAATTTAGTCAGTGCTCACTCTTATGAGGTGTAAACTTATCTCCTCTGTTTTTCTCAACTTCTGAAAAATGGGGATAGATAACTAAGTACTTAGAAGAAAAAGCTATGGCTAGATCTCAGAAATCGTTTCTTTGTTTTCATACTGTAGTAGTTGAAAACAGGCTAGCTTTCTCTCTTCATTCTTCAGTAGCAGAAGGATCTTTTCCTATATTTTCTTCACCCTGATTATTATTAAGCTGTTGTTCTCAACAACTTGCCTGTTTTATTTTTAAATTGTCTATTGAAAGGTGAGTCATCTACAAGTTCTCTTATTTTTGAACACGAGGAGAATGTTGGAGAAGGAATTATTTAGTATTTTATTCAGTTACTTCCATTGAATGTGCTGCTTGGAAGGGCTGGCATAAACTTTATTGGTCTAAAACCACTTAAAATGTTGTTAGTATATGTGACAAAATATAAGTGCATTTTTTTTCAAGAAAAATTCTCAGCTTTTGATAATTATTAATATTCTTTGCAAGCGCCTTTTGTATATCTTTTGTACATACAAAAGAAAGTCATTTATATTCTGGTGTTCAGAAAAATCTAAAGGTGCTCATGGAAACTGCATTTTAAAAACCATTTTTGGGGCAACATATGAGTAGTTTGTTTATCCTCCAAACCAGTGGTGGGGAACTTAAGACCCGGGAGCTAAATGCAGCCCCCGGCTTGCCTGGATCTGGCCCCTGAGGCTCAGGGCTTCCCTCCCCTAGCATTGGAGAGCCCACATTGGTGTTCCAGCCCTTCCACCATACCACCATGGGGCTGGAGCACACACTATACTAGCTTGGGCCTCCCTAGGCTCTGGTGTGTGAAGGGAATGTGAGGAGTGTCTTTCTCCTTCTCAGTTGGGGGCCACATCAGCGAAGGTTTGGTTTTTCTTTTTCACTTCTCACTTGTGTGCAGCCATTGGCTGATTTTCTGTAGGTCAGTGGCCCTGGCCCAAAAATGGTTCCCCAGCCCTGCTGTAAACTCAGAGAAACAGGTCCAAGAAGAAGAGAAGTCTGATTTGCTAGAAGAATAAATAAGAAAAGAATGGATGTCAAGTCTCCGCCTCTTTGTAATTTGGTTTGGCAGAGAAGTTGAATTACCTTTTTAATTCTTTTGTGCAGGCGAATATAGTTTCCATGTGATAGCAATCACAAAAAAGGCTAAATTGCCAATGTTGCTTTGTGCAGTGTGCTGTCAACTGAGTCTTTAGTTAATGATTTGAACCTGCTCTACCGGTAGATTTGTGCTCTCTTGTTTTTTCTTGGCCAAAGGATATTTTGAGGTTTTCATGGATGTCTGTACTGCTGTATAGATTGTTGGAGTTTGTGATGGGAATGGTAATAAATCAATGCCTTTGTTGGTTTGTTATTTATTTCAGAGATGCTGAGCATTTAGCTCTCATTCTGACTTAATTCAGTGATGGGTGCTGATCTTCTCTGAAAAGCAAGCTACCTGTCACTAAACAAAATTTCCAGATAGCTTTTTTTTCTATTTGAATATTTAGGCTCTAACAAAGGTTCCATATTCATGTGTGTAAAGTGCATTGAATAAATAATTATTGTATAGAATATTGATATTTAGGAGTCACTTTTAAGACTGCTTAATGTTAGTGTTTTAATTATTTATATAAATGCCTTTGAACTTTTTTTTAGAAAAAGTATATTAGCAAATGAAATTGATGTTTCTTAGGCAGAGTGGTTCTGTTCATGGTATTCCCTGATAAGGGAAAATTTACAATTTCAGTTAGTCATATTGAGTGGAAAGTTCAGCTGCCAGGATTAGGATTCAGGAATCACTTGCTCTTATTACTGTACTTAATCTGGTAGGTACACTCTTTCCTCGTGGCCAGAGATTACATTGACTGTAGAGAAATCTGCTCAACTCCAGAAAGAGGGTTGTGAGAGAGCTTGCTGTAGCGACTTTAGTGCCATCAGTTGCAGTGTTGTCTCCTAGACTGACAAATCAATTTGGGGTCCTCACAAGAAATTGAGAAACTTGTGACTGTAGTTTCCACAGAACACAAAGGCTTGGAATAAGTCACTATAAGAGAGGATCTCTGAATAACCCATGGAAAAATCAGTGCCATACTTAAAGCCTTAATAATTAATTATATTTTCAAGGCTCTTACTTCAAGAAAAAGAGCTAGAAACCAACCTTCTAAAAATGAAAGTTGAGATAAGCACTGATGCTTCTGATCTATTCGAATGAGGTAGAGGACAGGAACCTGGGAGTTTGGTATCTAAAGAATAATTCTGAGTTATAGGGGTAACAGAAAAAACTTGACAGGGTTAAAACTTTTTGGATAGTAATTTCCAAATGTTCCAGGGGAAAAAAAAATTTCCATTTTTCATGATAAAGAGTAGTAGACTGGAAATGATCAAGTTTTTTTTTGCTTAATAATATAATAAGTTCTAAAGTGCATGTTGTGCTTTCTCAAAAGTGCATTTGTCTTTTAATAGTATATTTCTTTCATCAGTGATGTCTATAGGCTTTGAATTTAGATGCTAAATAGTGAATCGGTTCTTCAAAGGGAAGTAAACCCCCTGAACATGTATATTGTTATCACTTGTAGAATTCTTCGGCAAACCTGTCTTTATTTTGTAAGGCAATGTGACCAGTGTTCCCTCTAATTTTTCCCACCCTTAGCGGAATGAATCTTGTTATGTGCACCAATATGGAGGTGATGTGTGACACATTGCCTTCATATTGGTGCACATATCAAAATTAATGTAGCGGGGATAGGGCTAAAGGTTTCTGAGTGTGGGAGGGCACTTGGTAGGGATGTAATTGTGTAGTCAGTTAATCAATAAGTAAAAGCTTATAGGTTAATGTTATAGACTACATGCATTTCCCCCCCCCCCCCACACACACACCTTGCTAGTAAATTTTTTGGCAGGCTGGACAGCAGCCTGGGTCAGTCCTGGCTTGCAATGGGTCCAGCACCTATCTTTGCTGTGGCTCTGCATTTAAAGTGTATTAGGAGGTGGGCAGGCAGCCTGACTCAGTTTCGACTTGCGCTAAGTCTGGGAGCTCAGATCCCGCCACCAGACAGGGGCTGCTGCCACCCCGTGTTGCTGCCCCTTTATCAGAGGCAACAACACAGTGTGACAGGCAGCCGCACCGCGAGGGGTTTTTAAACTGGCTTCTCTTGCAGACTCGCTCCCGCCTGGCACCCCATGCTGCTGCCTCTGATATAGAGGCAGCAGTGTGGAGTGGCAGAAGGCTGCTCAGGAGTAGGACCAAAGCGCACTGGATGCCGGCCCCACCCCTGGGGATTATAGAATAGTTGACTAACCGATAAGAATTCACGAGGTTACTCGACTATTCAATTAACCGATATTTAACATCCCTAGCACTTAGACCTGTGGCAGGGGGTTGGGATGCAAGGTGTGAAGATTGTGTTGGGCTTGGAGGCTCTGGGGTGAGGCTGTTTTGAGGGCTTTGGGGTTAAGTAGTGTATTCAGGGCTACTGCAAGAAGAGAGGACTCACTCCAGTTCTCTCGCTTTGCAACAGCACCTGAACTGGAAGGGAAAAGCACTTGTCTCCACCTTGGCAGCTCTGGGACCAGGTTTGAGCTGGGGCTGGGTTGGAGTTTGGGGAGGGCTGCCCTATCAGATGGGGGATTGGGCTGGGGGTGGGGCTGCTCTCCTACAGCTGCTGCAGGTCCCTGAGTGGGTTCCTTGAGTGTCTGCATGATGCTAAATAGGCAGCTGTGCAGCCATGCAGCTTATAGGAAACTTAGACTGTGACCCTGTTCTTTTAAGTTCTTGGTAATTAGCTTGTCTGGTGTCCTGAAGGCAAAACACAATATGCATTGACACACCACATAGAATGACTCTCTCTTTTGCCCTTAGATAACTTCTAAATGCAGATGCTCTTTTGTTCTATCCTGTTTCCTAGCTACTCCTTCTCTGACTGCCTCTGACATCAGCACACCTTTAGTAGTTATTCTATGTCCCTGCTCTCTGGTGCCCCAAGATGCTGGTCCCATCCTGATTAGGTTGGGTGGGTTCTAAGCACCAAGGAAGAAAGTGGGTAAGTAACATTGACAGAATCAGCACGCTCTAGCTGATTGATAATGGAATTGGAGGAAGGTGCAGCACTATGGAGAGCAGCCAGAATCCACATCCTTCTACCTACAGAACCAGATTCCTATGGAAGACCAGCCAAATTGGCTTCTGTGGCATCAGAAGGTGAAAGATGTTGCAAAAGTTCCATTACTGTCCCTTTTCTTGGCACCTTGAGGATCTTCCACATTAATCCTCTCCACTTGCAAAAGGGATGATTTGGCTGCTAGTCTTTATCTTGTAGGAATAAGTTATGTACAATAATGAGCACATGGGATAATTCTGTTTGTATACCAGTTTTTGTATCTTGTGTGAAGCCATTTTATTCCCCCCCCCCCAAAGTACCTAATTTAAGAGAACATGGTGAACCTTTTGAGCATCTAAACCTGGGTCTCCTAAGCTGAATGAGAATGTCCTCAGACAAGATCTGATTTTAAACCTAATACTTCATTACCAATTTAAAAAGAGTACTTATGGAATTGATAGGTTTTATGTGCATTTTTAATCTTGTAGGGTATGTCTGTACAGAAAAACCAAAATGTGGCAACAAATCTCAGAGTCTGGGTCAACTGGCTTGGACTCCTGAAGCTTGCACTATAGGGTTTAAAAATTCCTATGTAGCGCCTGAGCTGAAGTCGGGGTCTGAAACACAGTGAGGAGGAAGTGGGTCTCAGAGCCCAGACTGTAGCCTGAGCCCTGACATCTACACTGCTATTTTTATTACCCTAGCACAAGCCCAACTCAGTTGAACTGGGCTTTGAAATTCACTGCAGCATTGTGTTGTTTGGGTTGTTTTGTTTGATTTTTTTTTTTTTTTGGCTTTGTGGTCATACCATAGATACAGTGGATTTACAGTATGGGTAGCAAGAATGCAAGTATGTTCCCCATTAGTGTGGAATTTTGGGTTTGCTGTATAAAAACTTCATTTGCTATGGAAAATCTTATTTTTAAGCTTCTAAGAGGCTACTGTAAATAGTGGAGAGTTTACAAACAAACATGCAGAATTACTCTGTCTTCTGATTGCCAGAGTGATGGTTTCCTGTTTTGTTTTCTTTTTAAAAATGTTAAGTGATTCTTTAGTTACAGTAATGGTTATACTACATTAGTTTCTCTAATAGAATAATATGAATCAAGAAAATTAATATATTAACATATTACAACATTGTATTTTATTTTAGTTACTGAAATCCTCAAGAATAAGGCTGATAGCATAGATAAGCAGAACTTGAGTACTATAGTATGCAGTCTTCTAATCAATGTAAGATAATAAGTTGAAAGAACAGACACTATAAATACTGAAATATATATTTCAGAAGCATATCTTGGAATCCATAGGACTAGTACTTCTGTGAACAAAGAGTTATGAAACACAAGTAGAGAAATGCCTTGAGTACCTAAAATAATGGCTATCGAGCTGTTAGTACTAGTCTCTGCTAGTTTCTCTTTGCATAAATAGTGTCATATAACCTTAGTCTTGGTATAGTTAGTAAAGCATGATGATGAATTATGACTGGAAGCAGAATTGAGTCCCATGTCAAAAGAAGAACAAACAAATTATGCACATTCAGTTTTTACTTATGTCTTCTCAGTAAAAAAAAATTGTATGTATTTTATCACCTATTAAAACATATATTTAATTTGTCAGCCCTGAAAACTGAAGTCCACTGTTGATCAATATGCACAGAGGAAAATGTATGTACAAAATGCCACATGTATTATCTACATTTGTATGGTGCTGCTAGTTTGCATAGTAGTTTTACTAGCATAGTTAAGACCTGCTTCCTTCTCCAAAAAGCTTGCCATCTATGTAAGGTGGGTCACATCTTCACAGCTTCTCTCTGTCCAGTCACTTCCAGCCCCAGTCTTGTTCTTTGAACAATACTCTGACTCTTGCTTTCTTTTTCCACTGTCTTTTCTTCACCGTCCTTTCTGCTGGATGACATCCATCTTTGTCACTGACATAGGCGTTAGCATGGCCTTGTTTGAAGAGAACTACAGTAATAAGTAGGAACCTTTTCGTACTCAACCGCATCATCCACGTGAGGGAATTACAGTGCATCACTTTGGTACTCAGTGCTATTTGCATCTCTATAGTCTGAACTGCGGGTAATGTAGACATAACCATAGGCTCTTGGCTGTCCGTTTTCCACTCTTCACTATTTCTCACCGTTATCCTTGGCAACTTCAGCTTCCATAGTGATGCCCTATCAGATCTGTTCACTCAACCTGACCACTTCATTTGTCCTTCAGTCTTGGATCTGCTCTCTCACTGGCCACTTAACCTTGTGTTCACTAAATCCTGTCCCTCCTCTAACCTTTGTTTCTTCATTCCCTTTCTCCAACTATTTCTTCATCTCTTACAAACAGCACAACCACTGTTTCCCAGCTCTCATGCAACCTACAGTATATTGAAGTCCATAGCTGCTCTGCCTCCTGCTCTTTCCTCCATTTACTCTTTTGTAGAATTTTTCCCCTTTGGTCTCTCCACCCTTTTTGCTTTGTCCCATTCTCATAATAGCAAGACTTGTCTTTCTAATATTGGCATGCCCTCAGCTTCTGCTTCTTCCATTCCTGTTCTTTGGGATAAAATCCCATGACCACACAAACTTCCTCTGCTGCACATTTGTTCTCTCTCTCTCTTTTTTTTTTTTTTTTTAAATATTGCCACTCAGCCCTGCTTCTCTAGCTTCATTAGTTCTCAGTTGCTTATTTGCTTTGTTTGAATGCCTCCTGCCTCTTCATGTAAGTTCTCACAAACTCTTAATGAAAAAAATTAACAGGATCTACCATCATCTCCCTATAATTTCTTCTCATCCTTCTCGTCTCTCACTGAGAGTAAGGTCATTTGCTGGCTTTCCAGTTCTCTTGCTGCATATGTTTTCAAGAGCTGGTTGCTTTTATCAATACAGCTTGCAGTATTTCATAGGTGTTTGACTGCAATCCAGTCATGTTTATATTGTGGGTTGATGTTAATGTTGAATGATTCTTTGTAATAACTTTTCAGGATTTCTTTGGGACAAAGTTATTTAAGGTGTAATAAAACAGCAAAGTTGGGAGAGGGTCAAAATTGGATAGCTCAGGAAATATATGAAGTCTTTCATGGCTAGGACTTAAATGTCAATCCTGGGGAATGACCAAAAGACACAAGCACCCGACTGTTGTTTGGTGTCCTTGTTTAATCAGTTGATTCTAGTGTGTTCTAGTAAACATTTCACATAGAAAACCAACTGTTGGAATGGGGGAAGAATGGTAGTCTGCACGCACAGTCTGGAAGACTGGAACTCCTAATCTCAATTCTGAATTCATTGTTGGCTTTGAGCAAATCACTGATATCTCTACCTTAGTTTTTTTTAATCTGCAAATTGAGGTAATGCTTTCCTCATAGAGACTTTGTGAAAATTATTTATCTAGTATATGTAGCATGATTTGAAAATGTAAGGAACTACATAAATGCTAAGAAATACTGTCATAGCAGCTCTGAATTGAGGCACGAGAAATGTTAAACAAATTGTTGTCAGTAAACGTAGAGTATTGGATATGTGTAGGTAGCACATCACTCATTTTAATGGAGGAATGGCACATAAGTGTGTATATATAAGGCAAAGTGAGAAACAAAATAAATTGTTAAAATACTGTGGAGCTATTTTAATGAACAATATTCAGTAAAAGACAATTTATGGGAGAAAGGGGAAAAGAAAATCATGAGCAAAATACTCACTTAGGAAGGAACAATCTATTTCACACATACAGAATGGGAAGTGACTGTCTAGGAAGGAGCAATGCAGAAAGGGATCTAGGGTCATAGTGGACCACAGGCTAAATATGGGTCCACAGTGTGACACTGTTTCAAAAAAAGTAAACATGATTCTGAGATGCATTAACAGGAGTGTTCTGAGCAAGGCATGAGAAGTCATTCTTCCGGTCTACTCTGAACTGATTAGGCCTCAGTTGGAGTATTGTTTCCATTTCTGGGCAACACATTGTAAGAAAGATGTGGAAAAATTGGAGAAGGTCCAGAGAAGAGCAACAAAAATGATTTAAAGGTCTAGAAAACATAACCTATGAGGGAAGGCTGAAGGAATTGGGCTTGTTTAGTTTGGAAAGGAGAAGACTGACAGGGGACATGAAAGTGGTTTTCAGGTATCGAGAAGAGGGGGGAATTGTTCTCCTTGGCCTCTAATGATAGGACAAGAAACAGTGGGCTTAAACTGCAGCAAGGGAGGTTTAGGTTGGACATTAGAAAACACTTCCTAACTGTCAGGGTGGTTAAACACTGGAATAAATTGCCTAGGGAGATTGTGGAATCTCCATCTCTGGAGATATTTTAGAGCAGGTTAGATAGACATCTATTAGGGATGTTAGAGTGTACCTGTTTACATGATTAACTGATAAGCCTCGGCTCATTGGTTAATCCTAACGGCTACACAGACCCCCTTGCTGCCTCTGTATCAGCGGAGGCAGGAGCCAGTGCCTGTGTGGAGGCAGCTTTTAAGCCAGCTCCTTGTGTATGTCGCCTCCTGTGGAGCTGCCTGTCATCACCCCTCTCCCCCACCCCGCCGCCTTCCATGGGAGGAGGCAGCTGCAAATGGCTCAATGGGAATAGAACTTTCTCTATTAGCGAGGTAGACCAGTCTGACGGAATAAAGGGAATGGTGAACACACTCTTTAGGACTCTTATTTCCCATTAAATGAATACTGAAAAGCTTGGCTAAGGAAATCTTTTCAATCTTAGTAATACAGAAAGAATACAATCAGTTTTGTTTTTCACAAACTTAAAAAGAAAACATTAATTTGAACTTGTTGTCTAGGGCAGCTGTCAAATCAGAAGCAGTGTTGGTATCTAAAGAAGGAGGGTTACTTGAAGGCGATGAAAGTGTGGGGAAATAATGGTGATTCTTTAATCAGATAGGAAATGAAGGAATGAATGTTTCCAGTCTCTACAGACTGATTAACTTCCTGAAAATAGGCATTGAAATATAGAAACTTAAAGTGCTTATTTTGATAGGCATAAAAAAATCGAGGCCTTTCTATGCTACATTTTTGGGGAAATCTTTTACAGGTCGTAGCAACAATTTGAATGCTAATTCATGCAGGCCACTTTTTTTTTTTTTTTTTAAATTACTGTTCACTTTTGCTTGTTCTGAGCTGGTTTGCACTACACTGTTGTCAAAATCCACTGTTGCCCTGTCTGCACTAGCACTTCAGTGGTGGATCAGAAGGAGTGGGTGACTTTCTAAATAAGTGCTCATGTAGACAGGACTTTGGTGAACATGGTTTAACAGAAGCAGTATTAGAATCCTGTGTGGATGAAGGTTGGAGCAATAATGGTTGGCATTTCTTGGGGGGGGGGGAATGTTAGGATTAAGAATTTTCTGGTTTGATTTCATAAGGATTAAGGATGTAAAATCCCATTTAATTGGTTAACTAGTTAAATGTAGTATTTAACCAGTTAACTGATTAAAGTGAAGGTTGGCTGCAGGCAGGGGACTACTCCTGGGTACCAGTTAACCATTATCTGGTAAGCATCACCTGTTAAAGGCAATGTTAACTGGTTACCCATTCATATCCCTAATAAGGATTTGTGTGGTGTTTTTCTTTTTAAAGTACCTATGGTAGAAATGAACTAGAGATGAATTAAAGAAATGTATTAAATTAAGTTTAATATGTCCATGGATAACAGATGGTTGATGTGTGCCCATGTGTATATGCATTGATTTCCCTGCATCTTAAGGAGGGAAACAATAATATATATATATATATATATATATATTTGAACAGGAAATACCAAAGATAAAATAGAGTAATTAATAATTCAAGGAGGTGAAATCCATGTATACATTGCTGAACTGTCTGTAAAAACAAAAATGCTTTTAGCAAGAAAAATAAATGATGGAGAACTAGAAAATAATTAAGGCTCAATTCTGTAAATGCCTGTACATGTGGTTAACTTTATAAATGTGACCCACTGAACTAAATGGAACATTATTCACTTGCATTAAGTTAAACATCAGTGTTTATGTAGACTCCAATTAAATTTTAAATTTTAGCTAGAATTTAGAATGGCTAAAAGGATGGTGGTATAAGATAGACATAGATGCTTTTATCTGAAAAGTGAAATGCAGACCCTGTAAGTAGAGAAAAGCTGCAGAGGTATTTTAGGTCTTAAGTTTGGTTTTGTGTTGAACTGGATTGTTAGAACTGGGAGGAAATCAACAAGTAAGATCTGTACGTGGGATTTGATTGGAACAGTTGAGGACGAGATTTGTGGTCCAAAACAGAAAAAAGAGGCTGCTAAAATGGAACAGGAGGGAATAAGCAAGAAATGAAATGGCCAGAACACCCAAAAAGAAAGGGAAATAAAAGTGGGGAAAGGAATGGTGAAACCAGAAACAGTTAAGATGATTATTCTTTTCAAAATAGGCATAAAGCACTTAACTTGTACAATATGCTATAAAATTATTTTACTAATCATTTAAAATATAGTCAGTTGGACACTAAAGGTATAAGAAAATAAAATTTACAGTTTCAAGATTCTGAACATGTTGTCTATTAAGTAATGCTAAAGGTCATTTCAACTAACCATCAGTGCCATTGCCTATGATTAGAATCGAAGAACTCTCCTTCATTTGTGTCTCTTGCACAGTTATGGGTTGTATTAAAAGCCACATTGCCAAATAAAAATAGTATTACTGAAATCTTGTAAGTTTTCTGTGTTGAATAACATCAGCTGCACGAAGTAGATGAAAGTGTTTTATTAAATGCACCTGTAATGTGCCAATATACAGTATAAAATACTGTTTAAAATGTTTAAAATTATGAAAGCATTAGTAAAAGCATTTATGTAGCCTTCTGTATTGTTACTTTACAAATATTGTTACATATTATTTGTATACAATCATTCAGGATTAATTTGTTTAATGTGTATTTGTTTAACCCTAGCTGATCCTTGCTTTCTTTCATACTTCTTCCTTTTACTGCTGAATTTTTTCTGCTTCATCTCTTTCCCTCCCCAATATTCTTCTCATCTGTTTAACTATCTTTCCTCTTTCATTTCAGTTATTCTCCCACCCCCTCTCACTTTTGTTTTTTTACTCAAAATCCTCTACTGCAGCATAAATCCATGCAAAAATAGAAAAGGGAAATTAAGAATTGTAACATGGTTGGAAAAAAAAATCTGCAATGTATTAGCAAGAGTGTTATAAGAAAGACATAAGACATAATTCTTTTGTTCTACTCTGTTCTGGTAAGGCCTCTGTTGCAGTATTGTGTTCAATTCTGGGTACCAGAACTATGGACAAACCGGAGAAACTCCAGAAAAGAGCAGCAAAAAGAATAAAAGGTCTAGAAAACTTGATCCACGAGGACACATTGGAAAATGTGGGTTTGTTTAGTCCAGATAAGAGAAGATTCAGGGAAGACATAACAGTTTTCAAGTACAAGGAGAAGGAGAACTATCGGTCTCATTTAACCTCTGTGGGCTATGGCAAGAAGCAAGGAGTTTAAATTACAGCAAGGGCAGTTTATGTTGGGCATTAGGAAAAACTTCCTAATACTGTCTGGGTAGGTAAGCACTGAAATAAATTGCTTAGAGAGAGTGTGGAATTTTTATTATTGGAGATATTTAAGAGCAGGTTAGGCAAATACCCATCTGGGATGATCTAGTTTAGATAATTTAGTTCTGCATTTAGCGCTAGGGACTGGACTAGAACGTCTCTTGAGGTCCCTTCCAGTCCTATGATTCTGTGGATGGGGAAAGATACAAAGAAACAGGTGTTCAAAGATTGCATCTTCTAGCAGGAAATGTATTTCACTGCTTCAGTTTTATAAAAAAAAAGTTATATTGTGTTTAAAATAATACAGCATGTTCCATTTTGACTTCTTTTTAACATGCAATGCTTTGTTTTAATGTTAGCACTGTAACAAGATTGCTTGCAGACATAATAGAAACACCCACAATTCTGAGAGCTAAACAATAGGTACATTTATCAATAGCAAATAACTTATTTTTGTATAGCATTGTTCATAGAGAAGAGTTGGAATGCTTAATTGTTCCTCTCTGTGTGCAAATATCCAGGTGAGGGCAAATATCCAGGTAAGGGACAGCTGGATAACTTCTTGTGAATAACCTACCCCTGTGGGGTACTTCCTGGGGTACTTCCTGAAGATTGCTAAGAAACATGGTACAATGTTTCTAAAAATCTGACTAACTGGTTAACCCATTACCCAGTAAGCATCACCCTTACTAGGTGATGCTTACCAAATACCAGTTAACCAGAACTTGGGAGTTGCCCACTGTGGCTGCACTTCCTACATTCCTTCCTCCCTCCCGGCACTTTTGGAAGAGGGCAAATCACATTATTCATACTCTGTCTCCACTCTTCCTCTTCCTTCCCAGAGCTGGAACGCTGCAAGCTGATTTGGAGGTGTAGAAAATGCAGGGCTCCAGTGCCCTGGTGTGAGAGAGGCATGTGGGGGAGCAGACAGGCCATGGCGCTGCAGGTGTTGGCCCTCGGAGGTGAAGGAGGCTACTTATGTAGCCTCCTTCACTATTTGTGGTTGTCCATCCTTGAACTAGATTAATGAACACACTCTAGTTATCTGTCCAGATCCATTAATTAAAATGCTTAATGTTTGTGATTGTATATGTATCTGAGAGAATCCAGACACTTTAATCAAGGTTCTCTTTTTTTCCTTCTAGCTTTTTTGGCTGTTAAACTTGCTTTCAAAGATTCAGTATTAAATTTTGTTTTCCGTGATAGGAATAATTTCAACTCCAGAGTAGGAATTGCTTGTGTCTTACTTGCTTGTCATCAAGAATAGTAGTTGATTTCTTGTAACTCATTTCTAGAGATACACACATGGAATGGTGTGTGTGTGTGTTTGTGTGGTGGGATGAGGAGAGTGTAAGTTTAAAACATGTGTAGACTTAAATGAAGTTCCAGGAACCTGTTTGTCAAAATATTTGCATGCAAAGAAGTGACTATTCCAAACTTTAAAAACATCTGCAGACACTAAAAAGAACAATATTTTCCCATAAAGAATTTCTGCTCTTACTGTTAATTGCGTGCTTTCACCCAAAATATCACACACTTATGATACTGTCAGACAAATGTGAGGTCACAACACTTGAGTGTCTTTGTTTGGGGAATAAGAATAAGGAGCTGGGCATTATTTTCATTTTCTTCCTCTGTTTTTGCTGTAGGGACATCAGCATGAAGACCATCAGATAATGACACAAATTATATTCTCTCAATATTTTATTTCTCAGTTTTCATGGTTTTGAGTTTTCATAGTTCAGTTGTGGTCGTGAGAGTTGGAAATCTTGATGCCTGCTCTGTACTTAAAATATCGAGTGGAAAGTTTTGTGGTATTAAATTGTAAGTAGATCCAGTCTGCTCAAAAATAATCTTGTTGATAATCAGCTTTCTGTCTTAGTTCTGAAGTGAATGCTATATATTTGCATAACTGTATTTGCATATTTTGACATGGGCATTATTTGGCCCATTTCAGAAGTGTTCTCTCAAAGAGCTTTAGACAAGGCAGTGACAGATATTTTTATTGTCTTTATGCTTTGTTTATATTACACATTTTATTCTTGTTTGATTAAAAAAATTGTAGCTTCCAACAAGTGTTTTCTCCATGCACTAAGGAGCCCTTCATTTAGTTTTTAGCTTTCTTTCATAAATGAATCTCCTAAGACTAAAGTTTTTTTTTTGTTTTTTGTTTTTGTTTTTTTACTGCCCAATCTCTGTATTTCCTCTAAGTTGTTGAGTTTTTTCTAATTCTGATATTCAGAACATAATAATTTTCTTTAGGAATATAGTACATTGTAAGGGAGAGTCTGCTACCTCCTATTCATGACATGAGAGAGCTATACAGTCCAAATTCACTTAGTTATAAAATGATCAGTTTTATTTCAATTTGTGCATTGAATAAGGACTCTCTAGCTATCTTTTCCATATCATATCTGTTTGCAATGAATATTCTGGAATATGCTTTGTGTCTAGATCAGAAATTGTTAACCAAAGTGGTGATAGTTTTTTATTTCCTCTTTCAGATTGGCATGTCAAGTTAATTTAAAAATACCCCACTCTGTTTTAAGGGCTAACTTTGTTTTTGCTAAATTAGACTTCCCCTTTCTAATCTGTGCTCACAGCAGTGTGGGTTCTGCTGCTATAGAGGAATTTCATACCAAAGTGCTTAAAAAAAAATTAAATGTTATGTGCCTTGTTCTGATCTCCCTGTTTGTATTAGGAGATCCTGTTTCAGTCAGGCAGAGTTCTGCCAGTGTTACCAATCTGTCAGGCTTTGTTTACTATTTACTTCATCAGTGTCATTAAACATTGAAGATTGCATTTCTGAGTATGGAAATAAGAGCTTAACAGGAATGACGTAAGAGATATTTTCCATTTGAAAAATTGTGAGAGAAATAGAAGCATGAGTAATATAAAGATTTTTAGACTGGTATTTTGTCAGTTTAGATTTAAAAGTGATTTTTGCACCTGCAACTGTTGAATTATGGATTCAAGTTGAGTGCCAAGGAGCAGGGTCCAAAGCCCATTGATATCTGTTGGCTTCTTTCTATTAACTTAATGGGATTTTGAATCTGGGCCAGTTAGAATAATTGTACCTGTAGTCAGTCACTCACTCACTCACTCAGATGTACAGATACTCAAATTTGGGCTCAGAGTTTAATTATGGATGCAGATAGCATCCACAGAAGGAACACCACTCTTCTGAAAATTTACTCCTCTCTGTGAGGAGTAATAGAAATTCTGTAGTTGTGATAAAATAAATTCCATCTCAGTTATCTGTATTTTACAAACAATTACCTTTTGCGTAGAAATTTTAAAGACTTTTTCTTAGCCTAGGAATGGCTTTTTTGTCTATATTAGATTTCCCCATGATAATATGTATTCAGAGCAATACAGGTTCTGATGCTTCAGAGATTTAGTAGTTAGGGAAATAGATAAAAAATGTATAATGCTTGTATAACTTAATCCCTCTCTGGTATCTGTCTTGGATTAGAGGCATAGTCAAGGAACTTATTTTTTTTCAGTTAAATATTTTAGTTTTATTTTGTAGCCAGAAGTCTACAACATATAGTCTCACTTCTAAATAACCTTTTTATTCATGTTTTTCATAGGTCAGAAATGACCATTAACAAAATTTCAATGACAAATTGATCATTGTTTTCCTCACTGGCTTTATACTACTGGTTGGACCTTCCTGGTCTGGTACCCTTGGGAACTAACTAGTCCTGAATGAGGGTTTTTGCTGGACCAGGGGAGATATCTGGCTCCTCTGTCACTGGTGCCCCCCGCAGCCCTGGATCCTCCCCCTTGCTGCCAGCCTCACTGCTCTGCCACTCCCTCCGTCTCCTTCCATGCTATGCCAGGCAGCCCAGCTCCAGCCCAGCCCCACTGCAGCGCGCCGTGCTCCTGGATTTCCCGGGCAGCCCTCCTGTGGTACGCTGAGCTGCCCAGATGCGGTGTGCCTAGCCACCAGCCCTTCACTAGGATTCTCTGGTCCTGGAACATCTAGGGTCCTGCAGGATGATGGATGTTGCCGGACCAGGGAGTCCCAGATTACAGAGGTTCAGCCTGTACTGATGATGATCGTTCATTGCCGAGTATGATCATCTTCCATGGGAGTTATGGACCCTCAGGTGATTGATAATGCTGATCATAGAATCATAGAGCTGGAAGAGGCCTCAGGAGGTCATCAAGTCCAGCTCCCTGCCCAAGGTAGGACCAATCCCATCTAAATCAACTCAGCCAGGGCTTTGTCAAGCTGAGACTTAAAAACCTCTAGGGATGGAGATTCCACCACCTCCCTAGGTAACCCATTCCAGTGCTTCACCGCCCTCCTAGTGAAATAGTTTTTCCTAATATCCAACCTAGACCTCCCCCACTGTAACTTGAGACCATTGTTCCTTGGTTCTGCCATCCGTCGCTATTGTGAACAGCCTTTCTCCATCCTCTTTGGAACCTCCCTTCAGGAAGTTGAAGGCTGCTATCAAATCCCCCCTTGCTCTTCTCTTCTGCAGACTAAACAAACCCAAATCCCTCAGTCTCTCCTCATAGGTCATGCGCTCCAGCCCCTTAATCATTTTGGTTGCCCTCCACTGGACCCTCTCCAATGCGTCCACATCTTTTCTATAGTGGGGGGGGGCCCAGAACTGGACACAGTATTCCAGATGTGGCCTCACCAGAGCCAAATAAAGGGGAAGTTCTATTACAGTGAGGACAGATATTTCCAGGTACAGCAGGAGGCTGTTGACCATGACTAGAAGCTAGTCTCTCCTTCCTCCTGCACCTTTTCTCCTCGTCAGCGTGTCAGTGGGCAAATTCAAAATGCAGAGAGCCAATGCATAGGACTTGTTGCCATTTTGAGTGATCCTGGCCGAGTCTCCCCCAAGTATCACTGTCAAAGTTGCACTTCATTAAGTTATCCTTTAGCAAGTCCTAATAATGCTTCTGTTGTCCTTCCACATTATGGTATCCTTCTTTCATCTGAGAAAACAGGACCTGTTTTGGGAGGCGATGGTCTGGCATCTGAACAATGTGATCAGTCCAGCGAAGTTGCTGACAGATGATCATTGCCTCATTACTGGTGGTCTTTGCCTCTTCCAGAATGCTAATGTTAGTGCACCTGTCTTCCCATTTGATCTTCAAGATCTTGTGGATGCAGTGTTGGTGATATCTGTCAAGGACTTTCAAGTGATGCCTGTATGTTGTCCAAGTTTCAGACCCATACAATAGTGTTGGGAGAATGACGGCTTGATAGACAAGGCATTTGGTGTCTCTTCAAATGTCATGATCTTCAAAACCCTGTGCTATAAATGAGCATAGACTGCACTGACATAGCTCAGACGATGTTGTAGTTCTACATCAATATCTGCCTTGGATGAAAGATAACTTCCAAGGTACAGAAAATGATCAACATTCTCCAGCACCTTTCTGTTGATTTTAATAGATGGGGCACATGGTACCTCATTTGGAGAGGGTTGTTAGAGCACTTTGATTTTCTTGATGTTGAGGGTGAGACCAAGACATGCATAAGCATCAGCAAACACATTCAAGATAGCCTGAAGATCTTTCTCAGAGTGGGCAAAAACTGCATTGTCATCAGCATACTGAAGTTCCATGATAGATGTAGTGGAAATCTTACTCTTAGCTCTCAGCCTGCTAAACCTAAACAGCTTTCCATCCATTCTGTAGATGATTTCAACACCAGCTAGGAGCTTCCTCATTATAGCTCTTGGTGTACTTGAAGTTGCATCTTGTATAATGTGATATTTTTAACACTCTTCTTTGTGGTGGGGAGTATGTTAGTGTCTGTGTAATGTAAGCAATTTTAATATATTAGGTTCGGTAAAGATTTTATCTAGCTTCTGCTATGAAGAGAGTATTATTACAAAGCAGTGACTCGGATTGCCTACATGGTGGAGCCGAAACGTCTTCATAAAATGCTGTTGTAGAGTTGAAAGAGAAATACTTAACATAAGTTCATTTCCTTGGTGGAATTATAGTATGAGAAGTGTGTAATATGTCTGTGGATTTTTTAAAAATTTTTTTTTTGCTGTTTTCTATTTGAAATTTTGAAGATTAATCTAAAGTATGTGGTATGTAACTTTCTGTTGCTTAAGATATTCCGCTACTACCTAGGAGACTAACAAAATTACTATTTTGCCTGAGGACTAGTACCAGGGAGGCAATTATAGCAAAAAGTCTTGTTTTATAGTACCATATGGTACTTTTTTTGTTGAGATTGTGAATTCTCTATCATAGAAGTTCTTTCTTTTTCTTTATGGATTGCATTTTTGTAGTCTTTTGGTATATTGTGAACCATTTCCCTGCTATTTCCAGTAATAACATCCTTGTGGCAACTATAGTAGTTGCTTGCATTGAAGATAATTCAGAAAGTACTTAATGTATTCTTAGCTGTCTTAAGACAGTTGAGCAGCTTGAAATAAGGAGGAATTGGCATGTGAGTGGTAATATCTCTCAGTACCAGTTCAAACATGCTCTGAATATCACCACCATAGACTAGAATTTGACTAACTGCTCTAGCAGGAAGGAGGCAGTGGAGACAGAAGAGTATGACATGGTTGAGGGATGGGTTTTTGCTTTTCATGTAGTATCTGATTTAGGTAACTGTTGTATACAGGCTACAGTTTTCTTTTACTAGTTACTAAATCCATTGCCAGTAATTTGTTTTAATTGTAACTCCTGTATAAAGTCAAAGCACTTATTACATAACGGAGGAGTTAAGGGTATGCTTCTACAGGGAGAAAGTAAGAATGTGACCAGATTCCTTATAATTTCAGAATAAAATATCTTATGGTAATACAATTACTTACCATCATTCTTGTATGTGGTGAATTCTCTTTTCAAGAAAGATTCAGTATGACTCAATTTCTTTCCAGTAACAGTTATTCCTAGCTGCAGTTGGCATATGTCAGAACTCCCTGTAATGAGTAGAAAAACAACAACAAATGGTCTGATAGCCATCTACATGTTTTGTTAGTCTATAAAGTGCTATCAGACCATTTGTTGTTTTTTTTTTCTGTACATACTGACTTGGCTACCCCCTGAAGCTGTGTAATGAGTAGGTCTGCTGACTCCTGTTGGTTTTAAAACAACAATAACAAAAACCTGACCAGTAATCCTGGCTTGTCTTTGGAAAACATCTAAGCTAATAATGAGTGAAAAATATATTTTAAAGATAACCCCTAAATCTTAAAGTTGCAACATGTTATTGTTTGGGATTCCTTAACCACTAGTGATGTACCTTACTTTTTTGTTTTTGTTCTAGCTGCTCTTCTGCAACGTGTAGCAGAATTGGAAAAAGTGAATGCAGAATTTCTGCGTACAAAGCAGCAGCTTGAGCAAGAATTTAATCAAAAGAGGGCAAAATTTAAAGAGTTATACTTGGCTAAGGAAGGTAAGTTCTAGGTTCTTTGAATTATTTTTATTCTAACTCTTGAATAATCCCTGGTTAGAAAACAACTTTAGGAATGCTAAGGTGTGGTTTGTTTGTTTGTCTTTTGGCAGTTGGAGAGAAGTAGGGGTTAAAGCAGAGAGTTTAGAGCCTTTGGCAGTAGGTTGGTATTAGCCTCCAGAAAATGGGAGTGTCCATACCAAACTTTTAAAGGCAATATAAAGAGGCAAAAAGGAAAATCTTAACAAATACCTGTTTACATAATTAGAGCATCAAAATATATCAGCCACATTACTTTGTAATTTATGAGCGTTTTTCTTTAATGATCACACAACTATTCTCCTTTTATGTAGAAATCTTGAAATTGAGAGTGAACATAAGGTGAAAAAGAAAAAATGTATTTGTTTGACTTTTAAGTATATACCCACACTGATAGGTATGGTACTGCCAAATTCACAGTCAATTTTGGTCAGTGTCAGTTATGGGATTTAAAAAATCGTAAATTTCATTATTTCAGCTACTTAAATCTGAATTTCATAGAATTGTAAGGATTCTGACACACAAAGGAGTTGTGTGGGAGTAGTGTAAGGGGGTTGCAGTAATGCTACGCTTACTTCTGTAGCCAGAGAGCCGCATCTGCTGATGGGAGATCCCAGCTCTGAAGGCAGAATTCCTGCCTGCAGAGCTGTGCCCTAAGTCAGTAGCTACCACTGTCCAACCGCTCAACTTTGAAAGCAGCTATGCAGAAGTAAGGATGGCATGATATGGTATTGCCATCCTTACTTCTGCATTACTGCTGGTGGGGCACTGCCTTCAAAGTTGGTTGCCCAACCCACAGTTGATTGGTACTGCTTTTTGAAGGGCTTGGACTTGATGATCTCCTGACCTCTTTGATTCCAGCTGCCCAGCTCTGAAGGCAATGTAGAAGAATACTGAATACTGCCCCCACCCAAAAAAAACCCCTAACCTTGCAACCCCCTGCAACTCCCTTTTGGGTGAGGACACCTAATTTTGAGAGAACTGGTCTCCCCTGTGAAATCTGTATAATGTAGGGATGTTAGATATTGTTTACTTGAATAATTGTGTAACCACATCAAATCTTATTGACTACATGATTATTCAATAGCCTGCGGGGGCTCCCAGCTCCACTCCTGGGGAGCCCCCTACTACCGCTTGCAGCAGCCCCTGTCTGTGGAGGGCTCAAGCTCCCGGCAGACAGGGGCTGCTCCCCCCCCCCCCAGTCCTGCTGCTACCCCACTGCTGCCTCTCATACAGAGGTAGCAGTGCGGGGGAGGGAGGCCACTCCATGAAGCCAGCTCCTTGTGGGAAGCCATCTTAAAAGCTGGCTCCCATGGGCACCAGCTTCCACCTCCCCACCCCTTCGCTGCCTCTTGCTTATTGGTTAATCGTTTACATGACTATACGCTAGTATCCCTAGTATAATATAGGTTAAAGCACACACAAGGCCAGATTTCACAGTGGGAGACCAGATATCAGAGTCTTCGATGCATTTTTCATGGCTGTGAATTTGGTAAGGCCCTACTGATAGGAGTCAGCAAATCATCTTGGAAATGCACATAAAATTGCACAGTATCCTGCTTTTTAAAATAAAGTAATACAGGGTTCTCAAACTCTCATAGCATAGACCATGTTATGATAGCATCTGCTGGACACCACCCACCAGTCCACAATTGTGTAATACCCTGGGGGCAATTACAGTAGTTGCTTATATGGAAAAGTAATCTTAGGAAATACGTTGGTTAATTTTAAACTTCTGCTGATGGCTCTAGTTGTTGTTACTGTTCTGCTTTTACAGCCATGACCACTAGTGGAGACAGGTTGGTTCCTTCTTGTTTCCAGCTATTTTTGTGGTCATTTAGGCTCTTGACTACAGCAGAAGCAGCAGCTGGATGCAAGGAGATGTTGCCTACCACCATGTGACCTGCCAGCTTTTTACTGACCACCATTAAATGCTTCATAGACCACAGTTGGAAAACCACTGTTAATACAAACCTGCTGGAGTAAAAGTGGTGTCATCCTTTTTGACCAGTAACTTTTAACAGGAACACTTGAAGAGAAACACATTCCATGGGCTCTGTCAGTTGCATTCAGCTCATTCCAGAGTATGTTTTTGTGTTTTGGATAATTGATGAGCCTGATTAACTGTAACCTAAGCAGCCAAACTTACATAGCTAAAATTTGACAACTAGAAGTAGTTATTTTTAATAATGTTCTTTGAGAAAAAGGATAACCCACCAGCTCATGTAGCTGCTTTTGTCCAGTCTTCTACAGCAGGTATCTTCTATTTAAGTGCTGGCTTGATTTGCTGACTCCTTTAATCCTAACAGCTTTCTTGTCCTAAAAAATATAAAACAGTAAAACCCAGAAAAATTGCATTAAAACTTCAACTTATTTATTTTTCTGCTCTCATATAGGGATGTTAGGTATCATTTAATTGAATAATTGTGTAACCGCACTAAATCTTAGAAGTTACATGATTATTCAATAGTCCCCAGGGGTGCGGCTGGCAGCTAGTGTGCTCCTGGCCCCACTCCCTGGGAGCCCACTGCTACCCACACTGCTGCCTCTGATGCAGCATTGTATCAGAGGCAGCATTGCGGGGGGCAGGCGGGAGCCGATTTAAAAATCGGCTCCATGCTCAGACTGGCTCCCGCCTGCTGCCCCATGCTATTGCCTCGATACAGAGGTAGCAGCACAGGGCAGCAGCAGCCTCTATCTGTGGGAGAAACAATCTCACTGCAGACAGGGGCTGCTCAGGCATCCTGCCTGCTCTCCCCTCCCCTGTGCTGCTGCAGCAGCACAGGAAGGGGAGAGGCAGCTCCATGAAGCTAGTGTTTGTGGGGAGCCAGCTTTTCACTGGCTTCTGCCTGTGCTCCACCCCTGCCTCTGTGGGAGGCAGCAAGGAGGGGGCAAGTGGTTTAGCAGGAGCCAATTTGTGCAGGGAGCTGGCTTGAAAGCTGGCTTTCTGCATGTACCTGGCTCCCTCCTCACCCTCTGCTCTGCTGCCTCTCTATCATAACAGCAGTGCAGAGGGTGGGGGAGCAGAAAGCTCCGCAGGAGCCAGTGCACATGCAGAGACAGCTTAAAGAATGGCTCCCCTTGTCTACTGGCTCCTCCCTGCCCCCATCCCTGCTGTTGCCTCTGTGGGAGGCAAGGAGGAGGATGACAGGTGACTCTATGGGAGGCAGCACCTGCAGGGACACGGCTTTTAAGATGACTCCTCATGGACACCAGCTCCCGCTTCCCCCTTCTTCCCCCATTGCCTCTGTGTCAGAGGCAGCAAGGGTCAGGGGAGTGTGTGTGTAGTCTTTTGGATTAACTAATAAGGTCAGGCTTATCGGTTAATCATGTAAACAACTATATGCTAATGGCCCTACTCTCATACTCAGTATTGCTGGCATATTGGAGGCCAGTGCAAAAATGAGTTTTTGTAGCTTTCAGGATAAGGAAAATGAAAAGGTAAAGAGACGACACTGCTGGACTGTGGTCAGCAACAGCAACCTCCCTCCCCAAAATAAAATTGTTAGAACTCACTTTTCCTCTTGGCATTTTCTTCACTTAGGTGCAGACACACCAAAGTGAAGGAGGTGCCACTGAAAACCCTAGCATAAGTACTTTGCCCTTTCAGCACCCCAGAGTCTTGGGTAGAATATCCCTTCTGTTGTATTTGTACATTGCCTTGTATAAAGAGGTCTACCGTTAATTTGGCCCTTTGGGAAAATTACTGTAATACAAATGATAAAGAATAAAAATATTAAAGCTTTTTATAAGTCTTAACTGATGAATGTCAGTATCATCCCTTTGAAGTGGACAAGTACTCTCATCACCATTTTATGGGTAGGGAGATTGTGGCAGAGAGATGAAATGATTATTTGAGGTCACCCAGGCAGTATGTAGTAGAGTCAGAATACATATGGAGTGGCTCCCAGTCCTCTGTTGTAACCGCAAGATTATACTTCCTGCCAGGTAACTGGCTTCTTGATGGTGTCCATTTTGGTAAATAGGCCCTAGTGGCAGTATTGTGGATGGTGGTGGTGGCGGCAAACAGATATTAAAGCATAGCAGCAGAAATTACCACAGATTTTTTTCTTCATTAGTCTGTTACAAATTTGACGAGTCATTTTAACTAACACCATGTTAAACAATGTAAGTCAGTGTATATGTGTGGGGGGACCCATCTTATTTAACTGGTTGTGGGGAAAAGTTAGCTGGTTGTGGGGAAAAGTCTTCTGGAACCATAGGACTCTCATGTGGGCTTTAGTAGTTTGGTGTATTTTCATTTGTTTTGTGTATAATGGTGGTGGCGGTGGCAGCCTATGATATCCAGGAGATCAGACTAGATGATCTCATAGTGTCACACAAGACTATACTCTAACTGTGTCTCGGTGTCCCTCTCTGCTGACTGCAAAGTTGCGTTTAACATCACATTAGTTAACATGACTCCTTAAGGCCGTATTGTCATATTCAATGAAGACCAGGCCGAAGTGTGAACTGATATGTAACCTTGTTTGATTAGTTTACTAGCAGCCTTACCCAGTAATGCCCAGGTCCTTCAGGGTAGGGCCTTGGGGATGTGGTGGTGGGATGCAGGAGCATGTTCTCACCTCCCCCCAAAGCCTACCCCTAGCCCACCCGGAGCCTGTTCTCTCCCCTGCTCCCCTCTCGGTGCTGCAGCTAAGGGCTGGGAGGTGGGGAAATGGTTTGGGGGGCTACTTACCAGTGTGCTGGCAGGCAAGATGGTGGAACCCCAGCCCTGCTGGCCACTGCCTTGGTGGTATGACTGCCTCCAGTGGCCACTCTGCATGTAGCTCTCCCCTGTGGGCACGCTGTCCCCAGTGGCTACTCTCATATTATGTCTGTCCAAAAGTAGCCCCTCCCTTTGCATGTTATGGAAAATGGTCCCTTTCCTAGGATTTCTGGTTCTCCTGGCACAGCCAAACTCTGACCTTGATTTAAGTTAGCAGAAGAGGAAACTGCATGTCAAATTTGGTGGCCCTAGCTCTTACTGTTTAGGAGGAGTTCTTGAACAAATGGACTTGCAGACAGACACAGATGCAGTCTAAAATAGATAGATAGATAGATCATCACTGCACTGTCTCTTGAAGAAAATATTTCTGCAGAAGACTATATGTATGCATTCTATTTAGAATACAAAACGTGCACTTAAAAAGGCAAAAAAATATGTTCATGTGACTCATTCATTTTATACCTAATTTTGTAAGACATTTCCATAAACCTTGCAAGGTCAGGAATTTAGTAATTTATGGAGTTTCTGTTTAAATAGAGCAGGAGTTGAGAGAGAAATTATGAGATCTGAAAGGGAAAAGAGAGTGATTGAAAGCAGTAGAACTATAAATACTTAAGGCTGATAAACTAAGTATTACTATAAAAGCTGTAAAAACTACACAAATGTTATTCAGGAAAGAAAGTCATAATAGTAATAGTTAAGGTGCCTTGTACTTGCAGAACACACGACATGGACTTGTTGCACAGTCCTTGTATTCTATGGCACTTCGGTATAATTTTTATAAATTTTATAAATTTTGCAGTAGCTTCTTTTAAATAAAAATGGAAGGTTTTATGAATTCAGTATGAAAATAAAAAATATAAGCCAGTACAGGTTTAACCTCTTTGGTGTGGACTTCTGTGGTCCAGCATCCTCGTGGGTGGTCCCGGGCTGGAGCACTCATGGAGTAAAGCTCAGTCCTGTGCTCAGCAACACCTCCCCCAGCCTCCCAGCTTCCAGTGTGGCGCAAATAAGCTTTTTGCAGTGCTCTAGCTCAAGGAGGGAGAGGGAGGAGTGGAGACGGGACATGCCCTGGGAGAACAGGCAAGATGGCTGTGGAGCCCTGTGGCCAGGGGCCAGGAGGGCAGCTCCGCAGCCAGTGGCAGGGGCTGGGAGCATAGCCCAGCTGCTGTGGGAGCTGCACTCCTGGGGCTCCACCTCCACCCTGCCTCTTCCCTTGAACACCCTCCCTCCAATTACTGCTGAGTCAATGCAACATAATTTGTTGGGGAAAAGTCAGCATGGTTTCTGTAAAGGGAAATCATGCCTTACTATCTACTAGAGTTCTTGAGAGGGTCAACAAGCATGTGGACAAGGGGGATCTAGTGAATATAGTGTACTTAAATTTCCAGAAAGCCTTTGACAAGTTCCCTCACCAAAGACTCTTAAGTAAAGTTAGTTATCATGGGATAAGAGGGAAGTTCCTCTCATGGGTTGATAACTTGTTAAAAGACAGGAAACAAGGGGTAGGAATAAATGGTGAGTTTTTAGATTGGAGAGGGGTAATTCGTGGTGTCCCGCAAGGGTTGGTCCTGGGACCAATCTTATTCAGCCTTTTTATAAAAGATCTGGAGAAAGGGGCAAACAGTGAGGTGGCAAAATTTGCAGGTAATACTAAACTGCTCAAGATAGTTAAGAACAAAGCAGACTATGAAGATCTTCAAAAGGATCTCACAAAACTAGGTGATTGGGCAACAAAATGGCAAATGAATTTTAATGTTAATAAATACAAATTAATGCACATTGGAAAAAATAATCCTAACTACACATACAAAATGATGGGGACTAATTTAGCTATAACTACTTGAGAGAGATCTTGGAGTCATTGTGGATAGTTCTCTGAAAACATCCACTCAATGTGCAGCGGCAGTCAAAAAAGCAAACAGAATGTTAGGAACCATTAAAAAAGGGATAGAGAATATCTGATTGCCATAAATCCATGGTATGCCCACATCTTGAATACTATGTACAGATGTGATCACCTCATCTCAAAGATATATTGGCATTGGAAAAGGTTCAGAAAAGGGCAACAGAAATGATTAGGTGTTTGGAACGGGTGCCATATAAAGAGAGATGAGAGAGACCTAGGACTTTTCAGCTTAGAAAAGAGGAGATGTGATAGAGATCTATAAAATCATGACAGATATGGAGACAGTGAATAAGGAACAGTTATTTACTTGTTCCCATAACATAAGAACTAGGGGTCACCAGATGAAATTAGTAGGTAGCAGGTTTAAAACAAACAAAAGGAATTTTTTATTCACTCAGCACACAGTCAACCTGTGGAACTCCTTGCCAGAGGAGGTTGTGAAGACCAGGACTTTAACAAGGTTCAAGAAAGAACTAAATAAATTCATGGAGGTTAGGTCCATCAATACTTATTAGCCTCTGTTTTTCAGGGGCTAGAAATGGATGACAGGAGAGGGATCACTTGATTATTTCCTATTTCTGTTCACGCTCTCTGGGGCATCTGGCATTGGCCGCTGTTGGAAGACAAGATACTGAGCTAGATGGACCTTTGATCTGATCCTGTATGGTTGTTCTTATGTTATGTTTTTATGTTCTTAAGGCCCTGTGCTGCCGCTGTAGCAAAGCCCCACAGTTAGCAGTAGGAGAGGGGCTGGCGTTAATGTCCCCTTGGCTGGCTGATTCCTGGTTCAGGCCCAGTCAGGTCCCGAGTGTGCCGGACCAGGGAGGTACAGCCTGTGCAACTTTGTTTCTGTTTGGCTGTTCAGTTCATTTTATCCTTTTCCCCCCCCCCCCCACATCTGCAGTTTTCAATGTGTCAGAGATGGTTATACTGACAACACCTCAGCTGCAGCATATCAGGAGTGGGAAGGGGAAATATCAGTTCTAGCAGTTGGGTAGGTTGAGCCTTTTTGCATTGGAGAAACATGGGAAGCAGTTTGGTCTTGTGGTATCAGTACATTAGCTTCATGATTCTGTATTAAATTATCATCTTTAGGATGCAGAGTTAATCCTCCATTGAAATGAACGGCACAGCCTACATCTTGGAGAGGTATTGTTTCAGGTTGTCTGCAGACAGAGGAAGATACACAGAATTTGTTTGTGCTCTATTATATTTGAACATTATATGTTGTTAGAAGTTGGGCAGTGTAGCCACTGTTTGTTGTAATTTCCACCTCCAGCAAGTGGTGTTTGTGTTGTCAACAGGAAAGCGTGCCTGCCAACAATGCGTTGTTTACACTTACACTTAATGCAGCAAAACTTGTCTTTTGGGGGGTGATTTTGTCACTCAAATGCTAAGGCCACAAAGCAAATTGGTAGCAAAACCAAGCGATCTTCCTAATTTCAGTTCTATCCTCTGATTTTCAGATCATTCTCATTCCCACTATGTGATTACATGAAAGTGAAATTGTTAAAAGTACAATTAATTTACTTGGCATATTGTTTGATAGGTGATATTTACACTGTTTGCTTTGTACAGGTTGAACTTCTCTAGTCTGGCACCCTCGGGGCCTAACCGGTGCCGAACCAGAAAATTTGCAGGATCATGGGAGTTCAGTATTGTCTAGCAGCATTGCTAACACTTCCACTGCCTACAGGGCTCTTAGAAGACATTTAAGGGTAAATTAGAGCTAAATAATAACACAGAACACTGAGAACCAGGACCGATGGCTGTAAACAAACTTTATGGGGCCGTGGGAAACTTGGTGACACCCATGATAAGTGATCTTTCAGCTTAATAAAATCATGCCAGACCAAGGATGTTGCTGAACTAGAGAGATTCAACCTGTAGTAAGTACTATCTTCAATCTCTATACTGCATGAATTTGAAACAAATAAAAAAGGAACTTGAGGAGCAGAGAAATTGGAGTGTTACTTAAATATTTGTTTTAGCTATCGTGGATAAAGTTTTAAATTTCAGACTCTTATTTTCCTTTGCTAAAACACCCATTTCTGAAGCAGCTGATTCAAATTGAATTTGTTAAAATTAAATGGAAATAATACTGAATTTCAGAGGACCTGAAAAGGCAAAATGCAGTACTGCAAGCAGCACAGGATGATCTTGGACAGCTACGGACACGACTATTGGAAGCCCAGGCAGAAATGGAGAATATCAAAGCCGTAGCCACAGTGTCTGAGAATACAAAGCAGGAAGCTATTGATGAGGTGAAGAGGCAGTGGCAAGAAGAAGTAGCTTCACTGCAAGCTATAATGAAAGGTAAGGCCAGAGGAAGCTAACTACTGCTGCTGAAACAAGGTAAAATACCTATAAAGGGGTACATTCTGATAGTAATTTAAAAGGTAACAGCTATTATGATAACTATTTTTGCTAGGAGTACACAAAGTGATTAGCATAGCCTGAGTCTTGCCTGTTGGCTGTAGGTATTGTAGAAACCTGCTTCATACATATTTACTCCCGAGAATATAGCTTTTCACATAATTTGGGGAGGTAGGCAAAGCTGCTCTGCAATTCCTCCCTGTGGGATAAGTCTGACACAGTAGGCATTCACCATTTTAATCTGAGAGTTTTGGCTGACTGCCTGCAGCAGGATATCCATGCAGTAAGCTTGGCGTCAGTCTTTTAGCAGTAAAATAAGAAATTCAAAATTTGTCTGTCTGTCTGTGCCTTTAAGTAAAGAAACAAAGTCTCAAATGCAAGCACTGGTTGTAGCACTTGAAGGCAAGGCCCTGACCTTCTGGGTCTGCACTAAGAAGCTCTTCCTTTCTTCCTGTCTCCTGCAGTTCTGCCACTGATGACAAGTAGGCAAGCCTTTTTAACTGCACTGCTGGCTCTTGATTGATGAGTATTTCCTTCAGGCTTTTGTAGGCCTGTGGAGTACTGTCCTGCTGGTAACACGGTCTGAGTGGATTTTCCTTTAACAGAGATTGTCAAGCTCTAATGCCTCGCACTAGGGAGCAGAGAGGTCCTCCAACGTTCTCTCATAGTTGGCATGCAAATATAATTTGGCTTGTTGTTAATACACAAATAACACAACTAGACTATTATAGAAGAACTGAAGAGTCCCCAACCAAGATCAAGGCCCCATTGTGTTAGCTGATACACAGACATGCCTTGAAGCATTTATAATCTAAATAGACAAGCAGAGTGACCTGACAAAATTTAGTCTTTTTTGTGTTTTAGGGGATGTGGTGGTTGTTTTTGTTGTTACCCCTTTTTTAAGGTAGGGGATTTTGATTTGCATAGTGTTTAGATTGCTATGAGCAGAATTTGTAAATCAAAATATAAATAGGATATTTGAGCAAAATGACTCTTGGCTAGAATAAAGAAGGCTATTTAAACTAATGGTGGTAATCTAGACTAAATTTTAGTACTCTGGATCTGTTAATCACTTGATAGCTTTCTGGGCAAATTACAGTTTGTTCCAGTCATTGTTAGCTCTTTGTTCAGTGTGCTCAAATAAAGATATGACATCATTGACACAATCTATAGAAGTATATAGCGTATCGTGGGGCACAATAAATGTCACAGTTGCTGCCTTGGACTGCCTATGGCCAATGTAGAGGCCCTTAAATAGTTATCTTAAAATAGATATATCTCTTAAAAATATCTTTGTGATGATTTTTTAGAAGATCATTGTTTGACTTTTTTTCTCTGAATAATGATCATTTAAAAATACGGACAATTTACTTGTTTCATTTAAAAAAAATCAAAATCCTAAATTCTATATTAAATTTTAGGGAGATAGAAAATTGCCTGTCCATCTGTTTAAATAGTGGTAAAAATTCTGTAGTTTTATTTATTTCTCACTAACAGAATCCTGAATGGTCTGTAAAGATTCAGAAATTGTGTTGAATCATATTTTCATGTCCTTGTAACCATTTCTGGTAATGAAATCTAATACACACCGGGGGTACAAGGTCAGGTCTATATTGTGACATATCTCAGCATACATGTACAAGACAAAGCTTATTTCTGTATCTCCCTGCTCTTCATGAGATTGCGTTACTGCAAAGATCATGTACTCAGCCCCTGGAGGGGAAGAGAATGATCTGACTCACTCAGTAGTGATGCTCTTGGCCAATTAGGAAGAACAGTTGACTAGTTCTGTAAGTGGAGTTTCAAATCGTCCTCAGCAGGAAGGGTTGTGTCTATAATGCAGATCTCTGGGGGACAGGGAGAAGTTAGAAAATGAAAAAGATTTAGCCTTGAATGTTGCATAGATGTGAAAGGATTCTACAAAACAAATAGCAAGATGTGCACAAACATTCTAAACTCTGACTGATTCTTTGGAACTGCATAAGTTGTAGTCTTACACTCTAATTTACACTGATAATGAAAGTTTCTGTGACATTGTTTTATAGAAACTGTTCGTGAATATGAGCTCCAGTTTCATCACAGGCTGGAGCAAGAACGAGCTCAGTGGGGCCAATATCGGGAAAATGTTGAAAGGGAAATAGCAGACTTGAGAAGGCGACTATCTGAAGGTCAAGAAGAGGAAAATCTGGAAAATGAAATGAAAAAGGTATGCTGAAATCAAAGTAAAGTGAGGTGGTAGTTAATTAAAGTGTTTCTACTCTTTCAAGTGACTTAAGATGTACTTTAGAAAGAGTAGTAAGACCTAGTCATATAAACCATTACTTATTTGTTCAATTGAAGTCACTAAAACCTGATCCTGCAGTTGTATGTGCAAAGAATTCCTATTTATTCTCAAATCTTGCAATGTTCTACAAAACCCTGAAATTGTAACTAGAACTACTGCACAAAAAACTGCAGTGAGATAAGTAAATTAGGAAGTGTTTCATTTTTTCAAATGTATTGCTTCAGGTAATAAATATTTAGTCTTTGTCATATATCAATTATTTGGAATCTTAAAATATCTGCTGGTGATGACCTAACTGTTGCCAGCCTTTAAGAAACGTTTTAAAGATTAGATTAATCTTGCTTAAAATACCATTGCCTAGTGTATTAGTGACTCTCTTTTCTAGCTTAGATAAATAAAAGATAAGATCAGCCTAACAGGAAATATGCCATTTTATCCTTACTTTAAATTCCTGAGAGAGTCAGATTGTAACATTTTTCCCCTGTTGGCAGCAGTTTTATGTTAAAACCAATGGTGGAGAGCCTTTTTGGGTTGGGGCTGCACATAAGTGAGAAGCAAAAAAAAAAAAACCCAAAAAAACAAACCCTCATTGGTGTGGCCCCTAACTGAGAAGGAGAAAGACACTCCCACATTCCCCTCTCACACTAGAGCCTAGGGGGGGCCCAGCCTAGTACATTTTGTGGGGCAGCAGGGGGGCAGGAGTGCCGGTGTGGGCTCCCAATGCTGGGGCAGGGGGGGCCCTGAGCCTCAGTGGCTGGATCCAGGAAAGCTGGGGGCCACATGTGGCCCCTCGGGCTGATGTTCCCCACCTCTGGTTTAAACCCAACAAAAATGAGGAAAAAGGGCATCTTTGCCTGATTGCTGCTATGTAACGGTGAGAGATTAGTACTGTAAATAGTAAAGTGGATTTTGAGCTCTTGAAACTTTCTGAAGCCTAAAAATTGCCCATGCTAGTTGTTGGAATCTCACTAGTTTTGGTTGATTTTTTTTTTCTTTTGACTAATTGTTTAACCGATAAGCTGGTTCTTATCCCTTAATGGTATCGGTTACACTCAGCTGGCTCCTGAGGAGACGGCTTCACAGCAGCAGGGCAGTGAACCCTACTTCCTGGGAGCTGGGTGGGAAAAGGCAGCCCACTCCTCCCCCAGAGCAGGGAGGCTTTGCTATAACAGCAAAGCCACCTCCCCAGGATCAGAGCCAGCAAGAGCTGGTTTCTCAGCTCCTGGGAAGGCAGCTTCACTGCTGCAGCGAAGCCTCCTCCCCAGGAGCTGGGCTCTCAGGGATGTTTCGCTGCAGGCTCATCTGTATATAGCTTATGTAAGCTTTATACTGCAGAGCCCATAGCATGTAACCATGTAACCGCTGAGATTTTCAGTGATTACACGATTACCTATTTAATTGACTTTTAACATCCCTAGTGAACGCTTCTTTTTTGTTTTTGAATAACAGGCCCTGAGCATAAAGACATAGCATTTAGACAAAACAGAATCTGTTTAAAAAAAAAAAAAAAAAGTTTGTAATCAAAGCCTAACATCTTCAGTATTAGTTAGATAAGAACCCTGAGCTTTTATCAAGTAAATGAAGATTTTAATTGAAACAATCTTTTAGAAGGGAGCCATCTGAATCTTACATGAGCTTAGTGTTTTCATAAAAATGTTTAGTAAAGTTCAATAAGGAAGTGAATGAATGTGGACCGAGAGATCGGTACTGTTTACCTGCTTGTCATTCAGAAACTAGTGAAGGCTGGGACAACTGATTGTCTTGTTTAATGGTTTGATTCCTGTTGAGCAACAGCTGTGGTTAACTGCTACTTAATAGCATCTTTAATATGATAAATTTACTGTGGTAGTGTCCAAAGTCCCCAAGCAGGATTGGACTGCCTGTGTGCTGAGTTCTGTACAAACAAAATAAGGAGATAGACGCTGCCCTGAAGATCTCACAATTGAAAAAATCAGTTCCGCAAAACGTTGCATGATTAAATTAACAAATTGCCATAAACACCAGTGTTCTCAACGAAATCCCCTTATAAATACAAAGAGCAGGATCCAATTAACCATTCATAGTGCAAAAAACTTTTCTCTGCTGCATTTATGCTTTGTATTAACAGAGTTTGAGCTTGCAGGCTATTCAGGTTGTTGCACAGCAGCTAACCTATATTGGGAAGTGGCCTCACTATCAGCCAGTTCCTATCCTGTCCAAAGCTCCTAGGTTAGTAGGTAAATATTACAGCATCTATTAACTTTTCTTTGTAAAAAAAAAAAAAAAAAGAAAAAAAAATAAATATGAACAATTATCCTAAAATGGAAACTGAATGTCTTGGGGAACTTTTTAAAAAGATCTCCAAGCTCAGATGAATTAAAAGGAGGGAAAACTTGCATTTTTTTTTAAAAAAAAGGAAAAGCTTGTAAATGGGCCCAATGGTGGTTAAAACAGGGTCTTTTAGGTGCACTTTTAGGGCATAATCTTTTCCTGGACAAAAACCCCTTTGTTCCTCATCATGGAAGCTTCAGATTTTTTACTGAGAGGATTAATACATGCTTAAAACAAAAATAAGGTGAAATGGATTCCTTTTTAGAAACAAATGAGAAAATGGCTGACCAGCAAATAGAGAATGTGTGAGTCACATGTGAATGAAAGAACTAAACATTCATGCAACTCCAGCACAAGGTCTATAATCCCCAAACGTGGCCCCCTTAATATCCTCTTGCTTTGGCCTGGATAGTTGATACTTTACATATGTGGCTCCACTTGCAAAATAGCACTTTATCTTCCATTTTACGGAGGAGTGGGAGTAGGATGTGTTCATCCATGAGTTTGTAAATTCCAGGCTTGGGGCAGACTCTCTTATAAATGAAAAACCTAAACTTCTCAGCATTATGAAATGAATAAATTGTTCAGACTTTCCTGAAAAGTAGCCCTCCCCTCATCCTTTCAAAACAAGTTCTTTGTCTTGAAACCAACAAAAAACAATAATCTGGCCAGGATTGTAGGTAGGCCCACCTCTGGGTAAGATACAGAATAGAAATAGGTATAACAAAAACAGGAAGTTCAAAATTTAAGTATAAGGTTGTCCAGCTTGCACTATGACTGGGGAAATGGATGGTGAAAGGGGTAAAAGCACATTTTCAGCCAGAACTTAAATTGTTTAGATCTCATTTGGGATATATCACAGTTGAATCTTGCTGCTTAATTTGGGTACAACAGTAATTTAAAATAAGTGAATCCATCAAATGAACTGTAAGCATGTGTGTGAACTATTCTTGGTGGCCATACGGTAATTTTTTTCCCTCCAAAGGCAAGAGGGCAGATGATAAAAACAGTGCACATATCAAAAGGATATATCCAAATACCAATTTATTTGCACAATCAATCTTCTAGCATGCATATTTAG
This sequence comes from Pelochelys cantorii, assembly GCA_032595735.1. NCBI lineage: Eukaryota > Metazoa > Chordata > Testudines > Trionychidae > Pelochelys > Pelochelys cantorii. The sequence goes on along the minus strand of CM064346.1, from coordinate 10,730,446 downwards.
CCTCATTTTGGAGCAGACCGGCATTGGATGGGTACGTGTTTTGATAGCATGTGAAAAAAGTTGAAAATAATTTGGTAGACTTGGACACCTTTTCTGGCACAGTCATTATCCATTAAATGTCTGTTGTGGAACTCTGAAGAGGATTTTTTTGTCTGTTAGACTGATGGCATGTAATTGTTTAGAAACAACTGTTATAATCTTTTGTGTAAATTCTTAGATGCAGACTACTAACTCAATATAAAAACATGTATTTATACTTTTATCACATAGCAATAATATTCATGAAACCTTTGTTGAAATATTCGTGCATGTTTCCAAACTCAAGAATGGTAAATAACTTTTTAAAAGGCAGTCAAAGACATTTGCTCAACTTTCATCTGTCAGCCAATTTTATTGTTTATTTTAAAAATCCACTATACATTTTAGAGAGTTTGTGCATCTGTCTCTGTGCGTCGGTCTGTCCATCTGAGAGTCCATTAGTTCAACAATTCCTCCTAAACAGTAAGAGCTAGGACCACCAAATTTGCAGCTTCCTCTTATCTTAATCTAAAGCAAGGTCAGGGTTTGATTGGGCCAGGATAATGGGATGTGTGTGGTATGCAATTTTTTTACATCACATAGAAAGGTAGGAATGTGATAATGGGGACAGTTACACTCACAAATGACATGGGGGGACAGCAAGCACAGGGGACAGTTACACTCACAAATGACCACGGTGGGCAGCCACTGGCCACAGCCTAGCCCCTGCTGTCCTAGGCTGCCCTCAGGGAGCAGCTGCCCACCGGGCCACGCAGCCCCTGCCTGGCCCCATCCACTGGCAATGCCAGGTAAGTCTTCTAGTGTAAATATAACTGTAATAACGTAAACAGTGTATCCATTAAGGTCAGACCTACTCTAGGAATACTTTGCCATTACAGTTGTATAGCTTATTCCAGTGCATGACCCGCCCCAAGCAAAATAAACTATTCCAGCAAATCCGTGATTTTGACGTTTTCACCACGCTGGGGGCCTTTGCTGGGATAGCTAGGTTGGTCCGGATCACCTGGATTGAGATAGCTATGCTGGCAGAAGTTTGTGGTGTTTTCCTGGCCCAAATTGCATGACGACAGGCATTGTCAAAGCTTGTTTGCAAAAAAGACAAAACACATATAGTAATTAAAATAACAGGGGTGCTGTTACTTTGATTCATGTGCCATTGTTAGCTTTTCAGTCTGATATTCACCATAGCCTTTTTCCGTTCCCAGTGATGAAGGATTGGGGAAAAGATTTAAATGGATGCGCCTTTACAGGGTCTAGGGATGTAATAGTGTAGGTGATTAACCAATAAGCAAAAGCTTATAGGTTAATGCTATAGAGTACATGCATTTCCTCTCCTTCCCTGCCAGTAAATTTTTTAGCAGGCTGGCCAGTAGCCCAGCTCAGTCCTGGTTTGCACCAGATCTGAGACCTACCCCTCCTGCGGCTCTGCATTTAAAGTGTATTAGGAGCCAGGTGGGCAGGCAGTCCTGCTCAGTTCCTGCTCATGCTGGGTCTGGGAGCTCAGCCCCCACCCTGAACAGCAGTACTGGGCGACAGGCAGCTGGTCCATGAGGGGAGCTGGTTTTTAAACTGGCTGCCCTCATGGACCAGCTCCACCTGGCACCCAGCACTGCTGCCTCTGATTCAGAGGCAGCAGTGCAGAGTGGCAGGGGCTCCTTAGAAGTAGGGCCTGAGCATACTGACTGCCATCCCACCCCAGGGACTATAGAATAGTCGAGTAACCGATAAGAATTCACAAAGTTAATCGACTGTTCAATTAACAGATATTTAATATCCATAACAGACACTCTCAAAATAAAATCTGTGTTTAAAAAAATAAAAATTCAGATACCATATTTGCCTGAGTCCCCCTGTCATTTTTTGTTTTGTTTTACAATCCTGTTTTCCTAAACAGGAAACATGTTTGTTTAAAAACCTAATCTCTTCATAGATTCTGAAATAAATTTTCTCTAATCTTTTGTTGGTGCTGTCTTTTTTATTGTTGTTTGGCTTAACAGTGGGTAACACCTAAAAATTACTATAAGTGAAAGCTTAGTGAATATTTTTAAAGTTTTATATGTATTGTGGGTTAGGCTTTGTGTGTAATTAATTTTAAGGATTCCTCTAGAGAGGTAGTTTCTTCTTGCTGAGGATCACAGATGCATTACAATGTGCGCTTTGGCCTACTTGCACATCTGTCATTCACTGCCAACCTTGCTGCCTGAAGTTCTTTCCTTCCAGTTTTTTTCTGCCTCCTCTGCAACATGTGGCCCCACCAGAGCTCCCTGCTGCAGAGCTTTCTGCAGGAAGTTTCAAAATTTTATTTTAAAATGTAGATGAATAACTTGGCTCTATAGTATGAATGTGTCCCCTGGTTGCATTTGATTTTTGAGGTGTTTGCAGCAGCTGGTGCTCCTACAGAATTCAGGGAGAGAGTTAGTTTGAGAACAGTCAGAGGCAAGACCAAAGGTCTGTGTCCTGCACTTCTTCCTGTCTCATTGGCTCTGTGAGCAGAGTGCAGTTTTCTTCACAGCCCAATTGGGGTGAGGTTGCCTTGGCCCTCTTTCTGAGCCGGAGAGGAGCCAGGCATAATTGGAAAGTTCTAGTTCTAGATCTCTCCCATCTCCATGATAGGAGTGAAGCCAGAGGATAGTAGTGTGCCAGATGGGAAGGTCACTACTGAGCCTGTATAGAAAGGAAATCTCATTCTGCTCCTTCCAGAGCTAGCCAGATTGTACTCTTGCACAAAGTGTTATCATGCTTCCTGTGCACTAGAACAGGCCTCCAGTGTCTGTTATCTCCAATCAGTTAAGCTTTTTGTTTTGTTTTAATCTGAAGTTATGAGCTGTCTCGAACAAGACCCAACATTTTACTTCAAATTAAGACAGGTGGGCATTCATTTCCTATGTAAATTCAATAAATTCTCTGGTTAAATATTAAAGACCAGTCCTTAGGAACTCTGAAAATCTCATGAAAGAGCAGTCCATGTCTCCCTTATGGAGATAGCTTAGATGGCCATTAGTTAACCAAATTCTGCTTATTGATCCTCTAAATTTAGCCAGTGTCACTTCCTTTCTTTTGGCAGAAATCTCAATGCCTTTGTGCTTAGGGAAGGATGGAGAAGGATATTTTGGATGTCCATATTTAAAAGATAATCCTGCTGGGGGCACACTGCTCTGAAAATCCCTTGGTAATGGATGTGAGGACATTAGCACAAAGAAGAGTGGGAAAAGTCTGTGCTTACCTGAAAATTTTTCATACTATAAGTTACAAGATCCACAGATCCAGTTCACTTTGGAGATAAACATCCCGAATAGAGAGGAACTTTCACATACAAGGACTAGCATTTACCATGCTTTGCAGCAGAGGAAACTGTTTTCTTCCCCACTCCTTCAAAGTACAGTTAACACAATCTGTAATTTTAGGAACGTTGAGATGAGTGATATTTGGCTGTGGAAGCTCTCAGCTAGAGAGGATTTCAGAAAGTGGGGAATTCCCCTGCTGCCAGTAACTGACAGGTCTCATTCTACTGCAAACTGCAATATTTTTTAGTATTATTTGTACTGGATCTGTGGACATTGTTACTCCAAAAGAAATTTCCAGGTAAGTACATTTTCCTATTCCTTTTTGTTTGTGAGAGATCTTTCAACCTCCCTCCCCCCCTTTTTTTTAAAGGATGTGGTTATTGGATGAAAAACTTTTTGGGGGGGGGCCAGTATTAGAAATAATTCAGACTGTGTCAGAAATTTTGGTTGGTTCATCCTTTTTTCTTTTCCTTAAAAAGATTTTCATTTTAAAAAAAAGGGTGAAATCTTGAAATCATTTTAAGTGAGTGGGAGATTTCACCACAGGATCTTTTCCCTAAGATTATCATCTCACGTTGCATATTCAGCATTTGAAGTACAGTTGGTATGATTCAAACTCAGGGTGTTATGAATAAATTGAACTGATGTGGCAAAGCATGTGAAGAAAAGAAAATTTTCAGTTGCTTTTCTCTGTAAGAAATTTGATGTAATTGACATTATTGAAAATTGCAGGGTCAGATTGCATGATTGGAATTTAAAAGGAAGTTACTCACCTTATACAATAATGAGGGTTATTTGAGATGATGTGTCCCTGGAGGGTGCTCCAATTCAGGTGTCGGTGCATCTTTGTGCAGTAGATTGGAGATTTTCAGTAGCAGTAATTGGTCAAGATCACTTATTATAATGAGGGTAGGAAGGATAGAATTGGTAATTGGAGATTATTGGGGGTTGGTACTCTACATTAAAGACACCCGTTACTTGTTTTAGTGTCATTAATAACTGAGAACCACAGGACTTTGAATGCATAGGGAGCCGTGTGCTGATTAATAAAACCCAGTAGGGAATACTTCAGGGGATCTGTTACAGACCACCAGATCAAACTGGAGGACGGGCTATGTCATTCCTTCAGAATTTGTCTGTGATGCTGGAAAGAGATATTTATGGTAATATGGAGGGGGACCTCAGTTTTGGAGATATTGCATGAGACCCCATAGCAGTAGTAGTAAAACATAGTTTCTAAAAAGCATACATTATCTAACACAAACAAATTGTACCAAGATGAGGTGACTTTAGTTTGGACATCATTATGACAGTTAAAGATGAATCCACCACTGGACTGTAATTTTGTGGTTGCCTAGGGACCATTGATCGTGACCTGGTTATATTCAGTGTGGCCAAACAAAGGACCACTGCAACCAAGTTCACTGGTATTAATTATATCCCATCCTTATTTTTTTTTATTAATTGAATCCTGTATCAGCTTTGTTGTTCTTTTACATTAAATGTAAATTCAGTACGAGATCCAAGGTTTCATCAGTGATCTGGAAGTCAGTGTAAAATCACTACTAATAAAATAAATAAAGGCTGATGAAGATTAGTGGCATGCTAATGAATAGGGTAGAACAGCCATACAGAACATGGATCACTTTGGTAAACTGGACCCATTCAAATAAAATGTGTTTATACAGCCACATGCAAAGTTATTCATCAGGAGCAAGGAATGTAGGCCTTACCTGGAGAGAATGGTTGACTATATATAGCCTGGAAAGCAGTCACTGTGGAAAGAAATTAGGTATCATAGCAACTGAAAACGAGATCCCAGTGCAGTGCTCTGCATCTACCTCTGTATATGAGACCAGTAATGGAATACTGTATCCAATTCTCACATCAACATCAACATTTTTATAAAGATGCTGAAAAATTTGAAACAGTGCAGAAAAGAACCACAAAAATAATTCAAGGGCTGGAAAAAAGGCCTGGTAATGGAGATTTAAAGAGTTCAATCTGTTTAGCTTATCAAAATGAAGATTGAATGGTGGCTTTATTACAGTGTAAAAGTACTTTTAGGGGGGCAATAATACCAGGTACTAATGGGTTCTTCAGTCTAGCAGAGAAAAGCATAATAAAAACCAATGGTTGAAAGCCAAAGCCAGACAAATTCATGTTAGAAATTAGGCACAAATTTTTAACAAACTACCAAGAGAAAACTGAATACCTTTCTGGAAGATATGCTCTAGCCAAGCACAAGTTATTAGGCTCAATACAGAGATTGAGTGGTCCCATCTGGACTTAAACTCTATGAAGTTTACAAAGAGCATTTTTTCTTGTGGTGTCCATTAAGTACAGAAGAACAGAATGTGTGTGGATAAATCCCTGTAATATTATCACTCTCATATAACTTTGTATTAAGATCTTATCCTTTTAGATATATCTGTGTGTTATATATATATATAGATCTTGTAAGAAAAAATGTCTTTTGAGCTCTCCCCTTTCCTCGATTGTCCTGTTGAAATGAATGAGGTGTGAATGGAGAATGAAAGGTGAGCACCTCCAGCAGCAGTTGCAAGGGGGAGAAGGTTTGGGAGCCAGATCCAAGACAATACCTGTAAAGTGAGCTCATTAAGAAGACTGGACATACAGACACCTTAGGAGTCAAGCAGCAAGTGCCTGCCCTTGGAAGAACTCTCTTTGAAGCAGCATTAAGAAAGGCAAGGTGATGACTAATTGGCTGCATGAGAGGGATAAATATGAGGCATCTTGCAGAGGGACCCCGGGTTTTCGTCTTGTCAACATGGGAGCATCGATCCGGATTGGCAGAAGCCTGGCTCCACCCCTCCCCCATCTAACTCACCTGGCCAGTGCAGTTAGGGGGAGCAACTTTTGGTAACAACAAGACGGAGTGTGCTTGTGTGTGTGCGAGAGTGCATGAGTGTAATGTATCCTATGCATATGATAAATATTGATTGATCTATGTATGTTCAATAAATGTGTTGTGTTGCCTTATTCCCCTGAAAAAGATCCCAGGTGCTGCTTTTAAGCACAACATGTGAACCCTGAAAACCCTTCTCCCACTTGTTAGGTACAGTATTTTTAATAAGAATTGAGGAGGACCTTGAACTCTCTAGGACACTCAGAATTAGGCTTTGCTTCAGTTTACAGTAGTTGCACAGGTGAGATTGAAAAGGAGACCAATGATCAAACAAGCTAGACAATCCTGGAATGCACAATTGAGTGTTGTACTGACCATTGTATGTATCTTATGCACACTTTACTTCTGAGCCTACATGCTTACTTCTAACCACGGAAAAGGGAAAAACTGTAACTAAATCAATTCCATTGAAATGTGTATATATCTCTTTCCATCTTTCCACTTGATTGCTGCTAAACAGTCCAGTTTTGCCTTCACTCAGCTTTCTTGCTGTTCCTTTGAATTCATCAGGTACAGCAGCAGAAATTAAAATTGTTCTTTACTTTGTGTTCAGTACTCAGCCATGAGAAATTAAAACTTGCAACGAAAGACTGTTGGGGATGCTAGTAGTAGCTGGAAAAGAGATTTTTGGAGAAGTTTTATTTAAGTCCTGAAAATAATTAGTTTGTGTCTCAGTGTAGGTTGCAGTGAGCAGCTATGGGGGTTTCACAACCACGAAATAGCGCAGTTAAGAGAAATGTTCAGCAAAGCTGCTTTGGAGTGTGAATTTCTGCTGCTGGTGTTTGAAGAACTTAACCTGACTTGTTGCCGCTGAGGCATAGCTACCAGTTCCTCCAAGTAGGTAGTGAATTTACTGTGCTTTGTGGAGGCAGTTTCCCATTCTTATAGATTTTTTATTTATTTATTTTTTAGTCTGTTTAGACAGGCAGAAATGGCAGTGGCAAGGTGCTGACAGTTGTGTTCAAAACAAGTGTTTGCCATCAAATTGACCAGAAAACAGTAATCTAGTGAGTGCTAGTGGGTGGTCAGTATCTGATCTCAGATTCTAATACATGATGCTGTGAAAGAAAGAGAGAGAGAGAAGATGCGGAGTGTGTGTATGTGAGAGAGAGAAAGTGACTCATCTAGTACAGCAGCTGCCTTGGCTGGTAACATCCACTGCTACATGAAATGTTCTCTTTGAAGCTTTCTTCTGAATTGCAGTTCTCATTTATCCTTGTCAATCTCCTACAACAGAAGCTAGAGGGAAAGTGATGTTCCAACCCACTAATCCATAAATAGAAATAAAAAATAAACAGTGCAACAAGATGTTTTCCTTTTTTGTAGTTTAAACAATAACTCCTTATTGTTACTTATGAATTTTTGAATCTGAAGAATTCCATTAAATAATTGCTGCTGCTTCTGCTGGAGCAGTCACTTAGGCTATGTCTATACAGCAGTGTTATTTCGGAATAACTGACATTATTCCAAAATAACAAAGAGCATGTCTACACAGCAAGTCATTATTTCAGACTTCTTACTTTGACTCCTGTAACCCTCATTTTACGAGGAGTAAGGGTAGTCAGAGGAAGAGTGCTCTTTCTCAGACTTCCTGCTGTGTAGACAGCACCAAAAGTTGAATTAAACTATTTTGACTTAAGTTATGCAATTGACGTAGCTCAAGTTGCGTAGCTTAATTTGACTTTAACTCTGCTGTGTAGATGCACCCTAAGTGACTGGCACTTTCGGGGCACATGAGATGTTGGGATATCAAAGCAGGCTTCCAGCCTACACATTTCTGAATTTGAATACTTACTGCATTGCCCCATTTTAATTCTTATTATTTTTACCAGGCTGTTTTTTTTTCCCTCTTATTCCTGCTTCCTCATATGAGTCTTTCCATTGTCTCCTCCATTTTTTTAGTTTTTCAGCACTAACCTTGAAAAAAAAATATTTTGACAGCTTTGATGGTACAGTTTTGAATACATAGTACAGTAAAACTGAAAATTGTTTGATTTATCAATAATTCTTAAAATCTAAAAATAGCCTTCCAACTCCCATAAAAGAGCTATACGGTATTACTACATGTTACCTGCTCCTTTTGAATTTCAGGAGTCAGTAACTAACTGTTGCAATTGCATGATCTCTGTCCATTTCTCTCTCTATTCTACACAGCATCATCTTGGTGAAAAGGCCATGCTTTTTAAATGCAGAATAATTGTATGTACACATTTTAAAACTTATGATTGTCCCATTAGCAAGGGGCAAGATGTACTAGCTATTTCCCGTAAAAGCAGATGCATGGCAAAATTCATCCATGGACATACAATTCCATTGCTTTCAAAGAATGGGACAAATTTTATTTTGTCAGAGAGCACTTGGGACTAGCTAAATATGTAGTAACATAACAAGTATTATAAGCAAAAGTGTGGTTTCATTTTTGGCATGTCAATTTTGTTAAGTATTTTTCCACAAGAGAAATTGTTTTTATTCCAAAGTAATATGATGCATTAACACATTATCAATTGATTTCAGGCCCAAGAGGATGCTGAGAAGCTTCGTTCAGTTGTGATGCCTATGGAGAAAGAGATTGCCATTTTAAAGGAGAAACTAACAGAAGCGGAAGACCATATAAAAGAACTAGAGGCTTCAAAGGTGAGGTAAAATTTTAACTATTTTAATCTATATCTGCAAAAGAATGTGCATCTTGCATTATGGCAGTTTTATTGATACTGACAACAATTGTAAACTTTGCAGCAGATACATAAATAAAGATGTAATGAGAAGTGGAAAATGCACTATTTAAATATTTGCCGTTGTCTTGCAAATAAAATATTGTAGAATATGCATTTAAGTTGTGTTTCTATTTGAGACTCTGGTAACATGGATAATTTTTTACATGTTTAAACCTGAGCTCACATAGTTTAGATTATCAGAAATATCACTAAGAAAGCTCCATACAGATGGGTAAAGTCTCTCTTCTCAAGCAATTTGATGTTACTAATTTTGGCCATTTAAAGCCACAAAGGAAGTTTTATAATTAGCAGTATTTTTCATCTTTGAGAACTGGTACTTACCCTCCATGAGGTTTCTAGGTTTGCTTTATCACTTTAGGCACAAAACTGCAACATTATCTGCAATTTTTTTTACATCTTCTATTGACCTCTTTGCAGTAACTTTTAGCATTTTTTTTCCCTATAAATTACTTATCCAACATTTTTGCTCCATCCATTATCTAGAAGACCTATTTAACCCATCTTTTTCATAAAAATCAGCCAGAGATTATAAAGAAACAAGCATTATATTGCCACAGATTAGCTGCATTTTGTCTGCTGTTTATAGGGAGGGGAAGGTGGCAGTTGAAGCCTTTTTACATCTTAGAAATCAAATTTATTGAAATTTCCAAAAGATCCAGAACATTCAGGAGTTACGTGAAAGGTAAGTGAAATATTAGTCTGCCTTGCAAACTTAGTGTTCTGTCCCTTATTACAGAAAAATACACCTCTTTTTGCCTTGAAGAGGGGGAAAAATCGCACCAGTCTGACTGGCAGACCATACTCCTCAGTGAGTTGTGATTCTCTTCAAGTTTCTCAGGATTCTTTCCAGTAGCTGATTCTCACAGGCTTCTTATTCAGAAACTGAATTTTGTTTTTTTGAATTGTCCAGACATTGTGTGAGAATAAGATTGTTACTTTTTCCCTTAGTGCCTCACTCTTGATTTGCATTGCTAGTCTGAAGCAAGGCCAGATTGTTAAAGGGGCTATAGGGCCTCCAGCCCAGAGCCCTAAGGGGGACCCCCTTGGCCTGGGACCCTGGGTTGAGGACACTGAAGCCCTAGCCTGCTGCATTCCTGGCCAACTCTGGGAAGAAAGCAGCTATCTCTGTGTTGGCCTGTGGGCTTTTCTCCTGATGCTCTATTTGGCCAGGAGCACGGTCAGTGGGAGGCAGGGGAAGGGGGACCATGCCTGCACGCACAGGGTGGCACAGAGCCACGTTACCACCCCCACCAAACAGGAGCTATGCCAGGTAAGTGCCCCAATATCATTCTCCCTCCCATAACCTTGTTCCTTCCCAGACCACGCACCTCTACTCCCAATCCAATCTTGCGTTGCACTTCCCTCCCAGACCCATAGCCCCATGCCCAGCCTCTCCCCAGCAGCCCCCTTCCATCCCACCCCAGAGTCTAGAGGGGCCCCACAAAATCTACTGGCCCCAGGCCCCCAGAAGAGTTAATCCAGTCTTGGTTTGAAGTCAGAGGAAATGTGAATCCATGTCTCTCCCTGTTATAAAAGTAATCAGGACTTTGTAAGGATTATGATGATTGCTTTTGCAGTTATTCTTTACATTCTGTTCTCTTACAACTGTTCACTAGTTTCTGTCTAGTAGATGACACAATTGGTCATCTACATTATTCAGGGTGAGCAACTCTGGTAACAGCTTCATCAACATTACCCATAAAACAGGTGCACACGTTTGAATTTTGTAAAACTTGTATACATCCTCTAACTTTTTTTTTGTATGATGGGCTTCATTTTGTAAAGTATTTCTCACCAAAAGAGATGATAGGTGATAGATAACAGCATTAATGCTGACTTAGATCTTTAGTGCTGTTGTTCAGAATTAGGTGTGTGTTTGTGCACGTGCATGTTAACTGGAAGATTTCCCCCCTAGCAGCTAGCCGTAGAGTTGGTCTGGGTGTTCCCTGGAGTCGCACCTCCTTAGTGTGCAATATAGTGCCTTGCCAACCCCTCCCCCTTCTCCTCAGTTCCTCCTTTCTGCCAGTGATGTCGAGCTGGAATTCCCTATGCTTTTATTCATAAGAGCAGTGGCTTCTCTATTGTTCTTGTTTACTTAGTTAATAGTTAAATAGTTTATAAGTTGTAGTAAGTTGAATAGTTAGTTTTTATTGGGGAGGTTGTTTTTTCCCTTCCCCATGCTTTAATACCAGGGCATGCCTGGGTCACCAGGCTTCAACGCCTGTGACTCTTGTGGCAAACATATGCCCAGAATTGACCCCCCCCACACACACACACACTTCCTGCCTGAAGTGTTTTGGGAGAGGGTCATCAGAAGAACTGCTGTGCAATTTTTAAAACCTTCAGACCATGAATGCTCAAAGATTGATATCAGCAAGTGACGGTTATTTTCTTGGAAGCAGCACTATGGCCCCAACCAGACCATGCGCCTGCAGACTCAGCACTGAGCACGTCTTCCTCTGTGCATAGACCTCCAACGCAGTCAACTCAGCCTAAGGCACCATCTAAAGACCCTTGGTACCTGACGGGCTCATCTCAGAGCATACATCAATGGCACCGCTCACAATCTCCGGTGCCACAAGAGAAAAAGAGACCAGGCAGAGGGAGATCTACTTCCATATCCAAGCCTAAGGATGCTCCACCAATGGGACCCATGCCAGGCCATCAGGCGATGGCACCAGCTCTGGACATAAGGGAAAGAACCCAGGGATCAAATGCCCTGCCTCCAGTGAGATATCCAGAGCCTCCCAGGGAAATCGTTGTGCCTTTCATGCCTGAGGCCTTTCAAGCAGCCCAGGACCTAGTGCAGAACAGCTCTCCCTTCTCCTCTCCAGCACAAGCTCCGCTGAGGTTGCCATTAAGAGGCAAATCGATGATGATGGCTTGCCGCTCATCCTCACATCACACTGATCCCTGAGGCTGCAACAGGATCCAAAAAAGTGAATCCTCATGCCATGGCTCAGTGTCAGGAAGTTCAGCTCCTCCTTGGTCATCTTGTACAGACACCTCAGATCCTGCTGAAGCACCAGCAGACAGTCAACTTCCACCCGGGAATGGCACTGTTATGCGGCACGATGGGCAGCTCAGTGGCAACCACCTACCTAATGGCCCTTTGCACACCTTGGGTTTTCCACGGAAGCCAGGATCGAAACCAAAGCTGTCACTTCAAAGCATCATGAGCGGCATTGGCCACCTTTCTCTTGCTATGGGCACCATCCACTTCGGTGACAGCGTACAGAAAGGAGCCCTCAACCCATTCATTGCGTATACTGGCCTCAATGTTGACACCATTACCAGGCCTAGCACCACACATATTCCTGCCATCTTAAACCACTGGGGCTCTCAATTTCTTCTATCGGAGTGCATTTAGCTGCCATTTCGGTGTTTCATCCAGGATCTCAAGGTTCCCCAGTGTTCACAAACCTACTGTTAACCTGTTTCTTAAAAGTTCTAGACAGACATTATCCTTAAATCTGTAACCCAGGACCTCAGTTTAGTCCTGTCTAAACTTATGGGTCCCTGACTTGAATCTCTTGCCATTTCCTCACTTTTTCCTCTTGCCACTTTTTCTTTCACTCGCAGTAGCATTCCTTGTAGCAGTAACTTCTGCCAGAAAGGTATCTGAGCTCAAAGCGCTTAACTCGGAGCCTCCTCATACTGTTTTTTATAAAGACAGAGTACAGCGTCGACCCCATCTATCATTCCTACTGAAGGTGGTCTCCCTATACCACATGAATCGGGATATTTTTCTCCAGGTGTTTTACCCTAGACCTCACACTAATCCCTGGAAACAGAGTCTACATACCCTGGATGTGCACAGGGTGCTAGCTTTTTATATCGACAGAACTAAACCTTTTAGGCAGTCCTCTCAATTGTTCATAGCAGTGGCTAAGGCTATGTCTGCACTACAATGATCTATCGGAAAAAGGTACGCAAATTGTGCCCCGCAATTTGCATACCTTTTTCCGATAGTTTTTTTTGGAAGAGGCTTTTCTGAAATTTGGCCCATCTACACTGGGCCAAATTTCAGAAAAGCCTCCTCTTTCGGAAGAGCCCTTCTTCCTCGTGGGAGGAGGAAGACAGGGCTTCCAAAAGAGCACATCTGCTCTTCCGCCTTTTTTTTTTTTTTTTTTTTTTGCAGAAGAGCAGACACGTTCCCTGGATGCCGCAGAGTTTTTCTGGGATACCTGGAAAAACCTTGTAGTGTAGACATAGCCTGAGAGAATGAAGAGTCAGTAGGTGCATTTCATCATGGATAGCAACCTGCATCAAAGAGCATTACAACCTAGTGGGCATAACTCTGCCACAACTTTCAGCACATTCTACCAAGGAACATGCCTCCTGTTTCTGTAGCTCTCATCCCCACTCAAGAAATCTGAAGAGCTGCAACATGTCCTCTATTCACATTTTTGCAGCACACTATGCCATCACCCAGCAATCAAGGGATGATGCAGACTTTGGAAGAGTAGTGTTACAGTCACTACCGAGCTCCGACCCTGCCTCCTGAATCTTGGCTTCGGAATCATCTAATTTGGAATGCACACAAACAATCACTCGAAGAAGAAAAAAGGTTATGTACTTTCTTGTAAGTGTTGTTCTTTGAGATGTGGTGTTCACGTCCATTTGAATACCTTCCCTTCTACCCCTCTGACAAAGCAACTGGAAAGAAGGTACCAAGGGGAAGTCGGCGGGGTGTTATATTGCATGCCATGGAGGTGTCCAGATCGACTCCTCAGCTTGCTGCTCGGCGAAAAATCTTCTGGCTAATGTGTACGTGTGCTCATGAACATGAACAATACATCTCGAAGAACAATAGTTACAAGAAGATACGGAACCATTTTTTTTCCTGGTCATCTGCCATGAACTCCATATCATGTCGTATTGTTATTTCTAATTAGCAATGTAAGTGACTAGTCAACTACCTGATAAGCCTAGGCTTATCAGGTAGTCGAGTCATTACTTGATTAGTCGCTTCCTCCCTCGCCCCCCGCCTCCCCCGCTGACTTTGTATCAGAGGCAGCAAGGGGGGAGCAGGAGCTGGTGCTGGGGGAAGCTGGCTTAAAATCCAGTTCCCCCTTAGCACCATCTCCGCAGGGGAGGCAGAGGCACAGCGGGAGAAATGATGCAAGTGGGGGCTGAAGAAGTCCTTGCTCATGCTGGGTCCCGACTGCTGCGCATCTGCCTTTTAAATGTAGTAAGAGCTGCGGGTGGTCTTACTACATTTAAAAGGCAGAGGCACAGAGGGGATGGAGAGTGCTCATTATCTGCCATTCTTGAGTACTTTTTACATATGGTCCCACCCTTTGTATTGGTATCTGCGTACATCACAAATCCTAATAAATTTAAACTCCAGTTGTAATAATTTACCATTTTAATGGTGTATGTGTTATGGTACTAAACATGCTGTATACCAGATGCTGAACCTTGCTTAACACTATTTACTGTTAAACAGTGACTAAGTTGTGTTAATACCTTTTGCCCATATACTCCATCTGTATTAATGCAATACATCCTGAGAGTAGTGATAGAGATGCAGCCGTGTTAGTCTGGTCTAGCTGAAACAAAAGACAGAACTATGTAGCACTTTAAAGACTAACAAGGTGGTTTATTAGGTGATGAGCTTTCGTGGGCCAGACCCACTTCCTCAGATCAATATGTGGAAGAAAATTGGCACAACCATATATACCAAAGTGATACAATCAAAAAAAAGTGAACACACATAAAAATGACGAATCAGGTTTAAGAACAGAGGAGGGGTGAGGGGGGGAAGATTAGTGTCTGTGAGGTAATGACATTAGGGGGTGATAATTGGGGAAGCTATCTTTGTATTGGGTGAGATAATTAGCATCTTTGTTGAGACCCATACATGAAGTGTCAAATTTAAGCATGAATGACAATTCTGAAGCTTCTCTTTGAAGTCTGGAGTTAAAATCGCTCTGAAGCAATATGCATGTTTTAAGGTCATTGAGAGAATGGTCAGTCTGGCTGAAATGGCAAGCAACAGCTTTCTCTCTGTGAGAGAGTCTGATGTCTGTTTTATGGGCATTGATTCTTTGGCAAAGTGTCTGAGAAGTTTGTCCAATGTACATGGCAGATGGACACTTTAGGCACATGATGACATAAATTATATTTCTGGATGAACAGAAGTATGTGTTCTTGATCTTGTAATAGGCATGGTTAGGTCCAATAATGGTGTCAGTAGAGTAAATATATGGACAAAGCTGGCACCGGGGTTTGTTGCAAGGGAAAGTTCCAGGGTTGGTATTAGTGTGGTATGTCCTGTAGTTGTAGGTAAGAATCATCCTGAGGTTAGGTGGTTGTTTATGGGTCTGTCTCCCAGAGCCTCTCAGAGGGTAGTATCCTGTTCCAGTATAGGTTGTAGTTTATTGATAATGCGTTGGATGGGTTTAAGTTGGGGGCTATAGGTGATGACAAGTAGTGTTCTATTGTTGGTTTTCTTGGGTCTGTCTTGAAGTAGATGGTTTCTGGGTATTAATCTGGCTCTTCCAATTTGTTTTTTTATTTCTCTGGGGGGGGGGGGTAATTGAGGTTTATAAATGCTTGGTAGAGATCCTGAAGTTTCTGGTCTCTGTCAGTGGGATTAGAGCAGATGTGATTGTATCTAAGGGCTTGGCTATAGATGATGGATCGTATGGTGTGTCCTGGATGGGAGCTGGAGGCATGTAGGTAACTGTAGGAGTCAGTGGGTTTTCTGTAGAGAGTGGTGTCTAATTTACCATTGGTGATTTGTCCTGTGGTGTCCAGGAAATGGATCTCTCGTGTAGAATGGTCCAGGCTGAGATTGATGGTGGGGTGTAGGTTGTTAAAGTCTCTGTGCAATGCATCCAGTGTTTCTTGGCCATGGGTCCAGATCATAAAGATGTCATCGATGTAGTGTAAGTAGAGAAGGAGTAAAAGGGGACGGGATCTGAGGAAACGTTGTTCTAAGTCAGCCATAAAGATGTTAGCGTACTGTGGGGCCATGCGGGTACCCATGGCTGTGCTGCTGATCTGGAGGTATAAGTTGTCCCCAAATTGGAAATAATTGTGGGTGAGAACAAAGTTACATAGGTCTGCTACCAGATTGGCAGTGGTATCCTCTGGGATAGTGTTTCTAATTGCTTGTAATCCGTCTTCATGTGGGATGTTGGTGTAGAGAGCTTCTACATCCATGGTAGCAAGGATGGCGTTATCAGGGAGGTTATTGACGTTTTGTAGTTTTCTCAGGAAGTCAGTAGTATCTCGGAGATAGCTGGGAGTGTTGTTTGCGTAGCGTTTGAGAAGAGAGTCTACATAGCTGGATAATCCAGTCGTGAGCGTGCCGATACTTGAGATGATGGGGCGTCCGGGGTGTCCAGGTTTATGGATTTTGGGAAGCAGATAGAACAGTCCTGGTCGGGGTTCAGAAAGTGTGTCTGTGTGGATTTGGTCCCGAGTAGAGGTAGGGAGTTTAAGGAGACAGTGTAGTTTCTTTTGGTATTCTGAAGTGGGATCAGAGGAGAGAGGGTTGTAAAATGTGGTGTTGGAGAGTTGTCTAGTTGCCTCCTGGTCATAGTTGGACGTATTCATAATGACCACAGCACCCCCTTTGTCAGCTGGTTTGATTATAATGTCCGGGTTGTTTTTGAGGCTCTGGATGGCATAGTGTTCAGCGCGGCTGAGATTGTATGTCGCTTGTTGTTTGTGAATAATGTCAGTCTGTGCATTGTTGCGGAAGCATTGTATATAGAAATCCAGATTGCAATTCCGACCCTCAGGGGGAGTCCATATAGAATTGTTTTTCCTTTGGTGTTGATAAGGGGGAGCTGGTTGGTCAGATTGATGTTCATTGGTAGTTTGGAAATATTCTCATAGACGGAGGCAGCGAAAGAAAGCCTCAAGGTCAAGTTTTTCCCTATTTTATAGATTGTGGGATGGGTATGGAGGATCTAAGTGACTCTTCCCAAGATCATGCAGGAAGTCTGTGGAGAACAAAGGAATTAAACTCAGGTTTCCTGACCAGGAGACCCTTGTTATATGCCATAGCGGAGAACCTTTTGGCCATTATTATTTGTATTTCAAAATATATTCAGAGAACTTGTCCCCTTTTGAATTTCAACTGTTCTGAAAGAATTATTGTCAGATAGTCACACTGCCGCTACTATTGCAGCTATGCACAGCGTGTGACCTTGGGACCAAATGCAAACTGCGAGGTCCTGAAAGGTGGCCCCCATCTGCCCTTTCTGTGTAACTGCAGGATTTTGCCATTATAGTCCAATTCTATTGTCTATATGTAGCAAAGTACAAACTTTATAATTTGGCCATATATATTTCCAATTACAGCATTTTTATATACTTACATGCACATGTAGTCTTCTAGCTCTTGGCAAGCTGCCAGTATGCCTCTAGCATTATGAATGTAAATGTAGCATAAGATGCTCCAGATCAGTTTAATATGTTCCTGCTCCTGGCTGCCAAAACAGTGTTGTTGGCAAGGATTTAAACGTTTAATGATCTGCTTGCTTTTGGTATTTAAAGATAAACTAACTGTCTGGAGATGTCAAAAGTGCATGGTCCCAATACATGATTCACTATAGTGAGCATGTAACACTTGTGTTTGCTATCATGGTCCAGTGCTCCCTGCCAATTCTCTTAACTATATACTTATGTACTCTGACTTATAGAAATTAAATAAGGAAATACTTTACATAATGATCTAAATATGTATTGTCCTTGCACAATAGATGTTCAGTTATTTGTTATTCGTATAAACTTAAGCTCATCAGTTATGTATAATCACAGCAGTTAGTACGGTAATATAAAACAAAAACAAAATCTGTATAATTGTAACCCTAACTTTTGGTGGGTCCTCTCTTTCACTTATCTTTCTCAGGTTAAAGAATTGAATCATTATCTAGAAGCTGAGAAGTCATGTAGGACAGATTTAGAGATGTATGTGGCTGTTCTGAATACTCAGAAATCAGTCTTGCAAGAAGATGCAGAGAAATTACGGAAAGAACTGCATGAAGGTAACTGCATAACAATTGGTCTGATTTTTGCCTTTTTCTCTTCGTTTCTTATCTTGACTTACTGACCAAATATTTTAACTGTAAAGCACTCGAAGTTTCCACCCAACAAATGATTCTGATAATGTTACATATATTTGCATTTATTTTCACCAAAGGTATTGAACTTGGGTTATAGTCTGATGGTATCACAGACTTAGCTCTCATTGTTGTCCTGAATTTTTTTTTTCTGGTACCCATGGATAGAATTGATAGGAACAGTAATATTTGTTTCTAATAACACAGTATGCCAAGCATTGTTGAAACACAAAATGTTGTGATCCGAAACCTAACCAGCATACATTCTTATGTCAGAGTTTTATGAGTAATAGAAAAGGAGGATGTATGCTTACATACACATATGCATGCACAGGCAACTGCAAATGCATGTAATACCACTAAAAAGGACTATGGAGAGACAAATTTCCCTTTGTAATTAATTAACTCATGAGTAAGGTCCTACCAAATTCATGGCTGTGAAAAACACATTGCAGACCGTGAATGCTTTTATCTTATACTATACAGATTTCAGAGGGGAGACCAGCATTTCTCAAATTAATCGTCTTGACCCAAAAGGTAGTTGCTGGGAGATCACAAGGTTATTTTAGGGTGTTGTGCCATTCGCACCATTACTTTAGCACTGTCTTCAGAGCTGGATGGCTGGAGGGCAGACCTCCTGAGGTCTCTTCCGACCCTATGATTCTATGAGACAATAGATTGCATTAGTAATTTTATTTACAATAAGAATTTATCATTCTTCATCTTCTGGGCATTGAGCTCATGTTTCCCAATTAGGAATATTCTTATCAGTAACTCATGGCTCTAACCTTACCTATTCTTGGGAATTAGAAAATCCCATATGTTTCAGTTATGAAACAAATGAAATTTTTTTTCTAAATAGAGTCCTACTTTAATTTATGAGATTGTAGCAAAAGTAAAATAGTTAACTATTAAAATCCAGTTAAGAATAACTCTTTTTGATTCCTGAATAGTTTGTCGTCTGTTAGATCAAGAGCGACAACAGCATAACCAGTTGAAACATACCTGGCAGAAGGCCAATGATCAGTTCTTAGAGTCTCAGCGTTTGCTGATGAGGGACATGCAACGTATGGAAATCGTTCTGACCTCTGAACAGCTCCGACAAGTTGAAGAACTAAAAAAGAAGGATCAGGTATCTTGTGTCTTCACTTGATTTGTAATGTGACATTGTTGAGGAAATATGGTATAATAGTTATTAAATATACAATCTGTGAGCAGGAGAATGCATCATTGTTTTGACTCTTAATTTAGGTTTTATTTTATAAACTGTATTTGTTAGATCTCCTAAGAAATTATTAAAAGGTTCAGTTTAAAAAAACCCTGATCAATAAATACTGGCATACCAACATACTGCTATAATTGTATGTCAGTGCTGCCAGGTTTGTTGCATTAAATTTGAGAGTGGCTCGTGTTTGTCACTAGGGATGTCAGCATGTAGTTGACTACAGTATTAACTGATAAACCTGGGTGTATTGGTTAATACTGTCAACTACATGCACTCCCCTCCACTCCTTGCTGCCTCTTATACAGAGGCAGCAAGGAAGGGGGAGGTGGGAGCTGGTGCCCGTGAGGAACCAGTTTTTAAGCAGACTCCCCATAAGCACCAGATCCCATGGAGCTACTTGCCTCCCAGCCCCCCACTCCCGCCAGCGCTGCTATCTATGAAAGAGGCAGAAGCACAGAGGGGGAGCAGGCAGGAGCTGATGCTGATACGTGTGGAGAGCCAGCTTTGAAGCTGGCTCTCCACGCATGCCTGCTCCATGGATCCACCTGTCTCCATCCACCCCACCTACCTCCCACAAAGGCAGTCGGTGGGGGGGGAGGGACAGGTAGGAGCCAGTCTTCGGAAGGAGCTGGCTCCACCCAAGCACCGGCTTTGCCTGCCCCCATTGCAGCGCAGGGTGCAGAGGGGATGGGGAGGCTGTCACGGAGCAGCCTCTGTCCGCAGTGGGCCCAGGCTCACCATGGATAGAGGTTGCTCTGTGGATGCCGGTACAGCCTCTGTCCGCAGGGAGCTTGGGCCCCCTGCAGACAGGGGTTGCTGCTGCTCCACGCTGCTGCCTCTGTATCAGAGGTAACAGCATGGGGCTGTAGGTGGAAGCCGGTTTGTGCAGGGAGTTGGTTTTTAAACTGGCTCCTCTCGCAGACTGGCACCTGCCTGCCACCCTGATCTGCTGCCTCTGATGCAGAGGCAGCAGCGCGGGGTGGCAGGGGGCTCCCCGAGAGAGGGCCCAGGAGCACGCACTGGCTTCCAATCCTGCCACTGGGGACTATCAAATAGTCATGTAACAGCTAAAATTTGCTGCAGGACTATTTCTTGTTTTTAAAGTTTTTTTGCTAAAATTTCATGCGGTTATACAGTTATTTAATTACACGGCATCTAACATCCCTAATTGTCACCTTCAGTGCCAGTGTCAAAGAAGTTAGAATGGCAAGCTTAGACTGCCTTGTATTTTTTCTATACAGTGAATGGCCTGTGAATAAATGAAAAGGACTTTGTTGTAAGTGCTACTAGAAAGAAAGTTTAATTTTTCTTCCACTGAGGATTTTGTGTGATCTTCAAGATCATACTTTTTAAAAGAGTTTTTCCCCTTGATATTTGTAATCTTATGTAGGGATACTTGTTTTTCTCCCATCAGTATCCCTTCCAGTTACTTTCTCAGTAGTTTGATTTATTAAGGGAGTTCCTGTGATGGCCAAATTCCTGTGGAATAAGCCAGAAACAAATCCTCTTTAAATGCTTTTTTTGTTTGCAACTGGCTTATAGGAAGAAGATGAACAGCAGCGACTTAGCAAAAGGAAGGAACAGAAACAAAAAGATACAGAGGATGAAGCAAAAGTGGTATGCTCTCTAACCCATGAAGAATCCTTTACACAGTTCCCTAATGAAGAGGTAAAACAAATGAATAGTTCAAAACAACTTTGTACAGTATGCATTTCCCCTGGTGTTCAGTAAGCTCTCTTGACAAGTACGTATTGGTTTATCCTATGCTGGCTATTTTTAAATAGCATTTGTTTGAATAAATACTAGACTACAGCTCTTCAATGGGTAAGCTGTTTAGAATTCTAATTTGTATTTTCAGTGTAACAGAACTGTATTACAATATTGAAATTAGAAAGTATGCATGTGCATCAGAACTTGTTCTTATGACCACTCTGTAAGGCTGTGGTTCTCAACTGGTGGTCCATGGACCACTGATGGTCCCTGGTGACTTTTTCGGTGGTCCACAGGAACATTGTCCAAAGTTACACGGCGTGAGCAGGCGCTGCCGTTCACAAGCACACGGCGCGTCATCCATAGCGTCACCTAGGACGCAACCGTGTTGTGTTGCCAGTAACTTCCGTCTGAGGCTCTGAGCGTCAGTGTAGCTGCTGTGTCGTTCGTCCTGTGCTACATTTGCTCTTTTACAGGTGTGGTGTAGTTTGTTTATAATGACAACAACAGGAAGAAATGTCAAGCGCAAGTATTCGAAGGACTACATCAAATTCGGCTTCACTTGTCAAGAAAAAGAAGGGATGGATTTGCCATAATGTGTTATTTGTTTCAGAGTATAGGGGAATGACTCAATGAATCCGGCTAAGCTGAAACTCCATCTCGAAGAGTGTCACCCCAACTTGTTGCAAAAGGATGAAGATTATTTTGAGTGGTGGTTATCAGGTCTGAAACAGCAGTGCCTCGACTCCACAAGTGCACTCTCAAAAAGGACGTGGTCCATGAAAATTTTTTGATTGGCCTGGTGGTCCATGGACTGAAACAAGTTGAGAACCACTGCTCTAAGGTCTCTTGCATTAAAAATCATCAAGATCATGACTCTCTACAAGATTTGCTATCCCTGCCATGCTAACTGGTACCCGATGAATTTCATGCTGGTTTTATCTCAAAGTAGTCTTTGGCCACAAACTAATCACTGGGGCAGAATGTCAGCTGGTGTAAAGTGTCATGGCTCCAGGGCCCTGCTGGGTAGCTCAGCAGGGTTCCAGATATGAATGTATGGGGAACAGAGAAAGCTGGGAATCAGGCTTGCCTGTACTAGAATCTTCCCGTCCCAAAACTCAGAGGGAAACCAGCATAAGTTACTGCTGATAGGGGGTTCTGGGAGAAGCCATACATTGGGATTGCTGCTGGCAACTTAAATTGTTTCAGCAACCATTCACTCCACAGACATAGAGGGAGGGCATAAGACATGGGTGGCAGTGCAGAGGCAGTCATTGCCTGCACAGAAATTGTGATAGATTCAGAGGGGCTGAAGATGAGTGAAACGGACTTTCTCCTTTGACAGATGTATCAACAGGAAAACTCCATGAGTGTAAATTTACACCTTTGAGCTACCACAGTTTTGCACAGTTGAGGATCTGTTGCCATGTATTGAAGCAGCCATAGAGAAGCTGCTCAGTCCAATCCAGAAGCTAGGACTCTGCATTAAAGTTTTATTGTGTCTTCTTGAGCTTGGTTAGAATAACCAAAGAGAGAGATCAATGACAACAATCAGCCTTTATTGTGTATGTTATGTAAGCTATATTATCACTATGTATCTTATGTAAACAGAAATTATAATATTTCAAATTGCCTCAACTTTTCATTTGTGGAAAAACAAGTAAAATTGAATACACAGTTGGAAGATTAGAAAAAATATGAAACTTGGCTAGTTGAAATGCATTTTTTCTTTGCATTTCTCTAGTCTCTCTAGTGGTTCCCTGACAATTAATTTCTTGGATGTGCAGCTCAGTAGGGACAAATTTATGCATAAAATATCATTGTTCCTTGCTATAAAAGCTTATATATAAGCCCTGAAAAATGGATTTAGGGCTTTGCATGGCCATACACCTGTTTTGAGAGTATGTAAGCTAGAGAATTTTGAGAGAGAGTGTTTAATATACCTTTACGTATTTAACAATCTGCTGATTTGATAACCATGCATAAAATGTAAAATACACATTCCAAACTAGTTTAAAATACAGATATTCCATACTTTTCTACCATACAGAATGCCCATGACTGTAGTAATGAAGTCACAAAATCATCTTTTTAAAATTCTCAGTGTGATCAGTAGTATTTGATATTTTTTCCATCACAGAAATATGTCTCTACTCCAGCAAATCAGTAGCTCTTTTTAATAAACTTGTTTTAAAAATAATTAAAAATAAACATATATAAAATTACAGAATTATCAAATTCATTTTGCCTTAAAACCAAGTTGTTATGAATTAGCACTGCAGTGCACCCATGGTTTGAGATCATGTACTATTCTGGAATTACTGCAAGGCCTAGGTTTGATGTCATGAGTTAAAGATAAAAATGTGGTTGACATTTTAAATTTGAATTTCATTCTCTTGGTCTGTCTGAATGCAGGCTCTTTAATATACTTTTTTCCCCTTGCGTATTAGTTTGAATGCATTTCTCTCATTATTGGATCCTAGAACGCATGATTTTTAAAAGGGACTGCTTAGTGAGGGGGAAAACGTCTGTGATTTTTTTTCTTCGGTTTTTTAAAATGATGTAATGATGCCTTGGAAATGGGTTGAGAAATCCGCTATAACCTAATCAATGAGACTTAGAGTTTTATCCTGCATTTTGCAATAAGAGTGCTAGCTTTCACAGTCTTGTACTGAAGGCCACCAGCATTTGTGTGCCCAAATAAGAAATGTATGAACTAATG
Source organism: Pelochelys cantorii (assembly GCA_032595735.1). Classification (NCBI taxonomy): domain Eukaryota; kingdom Metazoa; phylum Chordata; order Testudines; family Trionychidae; genus Pelochelys; species Pelochelys cantorii. The sequence goes on along the minus strand of CM064346.1, from coordinate 10,706,719 downwards.
AAAAAAAAATTTGGTATAGGAACACTCCTTCTTTTAGTTTCATTCTGTGGGGCACATTATTTGCTACTGGTTTTTTTTTTCTTATTCTTAAACAGTTGCATTCATTTAGCATTGGCAATTGTGCTGACGGGAATATCTTAAATATTTTATATTTTGAGAAGAAAGCATGGCTTGCTTGCATATATTTCAGCGTTGTTGTCTTTTCTTATCTTTGCTATTTATGACCTTTTATGTGATGAGCTATACAGCAGGTAATGATTCCCTACAAATCAGTCATGTCTTTACACAGTCTGATATACTTCAGCTTAAGCTATCTTGTATAATAGGCTTTTCGGGTCATGGATCATTTGCTTGTGTGCCAAACTGTAGCATCAGCTAATTACCTTCTCTGTATCTTTTTAAAATGACATGTAACCTACAAAGAATTCTGCGTTGGTTATAGGGTAATCTCTTTAGGCATGCTTTTTAGGCATGTCATCCTCCATCCATTTTAAGCCAGTGTTACATTTTGTAGGAAAATGCAACTTGTTAAAAAGAAAGCTGCTATTTTTCAGGAAGTTTTAGACAATTTTTTAATAGTGAATCAATACATACAAAAAAGCCAGCATTATAGATTTTTTTTTTTTAAATGTATGAAATGTAAATTGTATTGAAGGCTTTCTCTATTCTAAGGGTTAACAGTAACTTTATTAGTCATATTAAAGTGTTTTACTCTCTTGGATGATTATTCAAAATGGAATTTTTAACAACATTTTAAAAAGAGGACAATATTCTTAAAAATTGATCAGTAGAACATGCATATGAGCATAAAGGTTACTGTCAAACAGATTTTTCTCTTGAGCTTGTACAGCAATTGAAGAAAATGACTGGAAAAACCAGATGGAGCACAAGTTGATCAAAATTTGAGCCTCAATTTCTGTTGTTTTTTTAGAGATTCTTTATTGTTTTAAAAATGCATACCATTGTTGCATTACAACTTTAAGAACATGATTGATTAACTTTTGTATTTAAATATGGTGTGAGGAAATATTTTCCTCTATTTATAATAACATTACTTTAATTTACAACCTGTCCATTCTTGTCTAGCTTTATATTGATAGCATGAGCAGAATATTTCATCTCTGACATATGGACCTAAGTATCTACAGTGTAATTCATGCTGTGGTAATATTACTCCATAGTTGTAGTGCCCACCGTGCCAGTTTTATTTAAGAAGTTATTTAGTTTCCATCAGTAACTTCATTTCAAATTTGCATTAGCGCTAAAGCTTACCTGTTGCAAATTCTCTTCAGTTTGATTTTTTTAATCAGAATTTGAATTAAATGACAGCAGTTCTATTTGTTTACACAGTGCCTTATGTTGAGCTCTTTTTAAAAGAGTAAAGAATGAGAGTCACTCCATGATTGATTTTGAAAAATTACTGCTCTGTATCTGCACACATGTACTTTTGTCTTAAGGGTTGCTAAATAAAAACCTGATTAGAAAGGTATGCTTTTATAGTGAACTCTGAAATGCTACCAAAAGCCAGACTTTTACAGACTGTTAGAAGGAACAAGTTTCTCCATTTAGAAGGTCCACCTGGCAATCCTAGAAAGAACTGTTTCCGGAACAGACACCAAGAACACTAAAAGAATTTAAATTTGAAGATAAGAAAACTAGTAAGACACTGGTTTTCTGTGCTATTTGCTTTACATTGCTAAATTAAAAGCCAAATCATCAAAACGTTGGAAAACATTTTTGAAAACAGCATTGTATTTCTTCTAGGTTTTGTGGTTATGAGAATACATATGCAGACTCCCAGCTCTAAGGAATATATCCAAGAATAGAGCTAACATGGCTTGTAGAAGTATTAGAATTCTCAGTGCACATACATTTAATTCCACTCTTATTCAATTTTCCAGTTTATTGTGTGCATGCATATTTATATATGTTGCAATAATTAAAAAAGAGATTTTAATTGAAATCTCACAAAAATACTGAGCAAGGAGAACACAAAGGGATACTTTGTATAAGGCCACTTTTTAACAAGCAAAGGAAAAAAATACCTGTCATTATACGGTTGATGTTAGTTCATAATCATTCTGCAATAATTGTTGTAAACGCTAGTGATGGTGGTTTCAAGCCAAGTTTTGCTCTAGAAAATGAGGTGTTCGTGCTAACTGGCAGTGGAATTTTGCTTTCACTAATACATAGAATTTTTAAATAACCAATATGGCACTACATTATGTAGCTTGTTTTTCATTGCTAAGTGAGCTGGCACAGAGGTTTAGCTCCAAGGGAAGAAGAGCTCTGTTAGCAGCACAATGTTGGGGATACTCTGTAGCCACGTATATCGTTTTGGTTCCGAATCTTTGCTCTTCACTCTGAATTTCAGATGTCACAAATCTGAAACTAAAAGCTAGTTTAAATTAGTAGTTACAATTCAAGTCTGATGTTTGACACCCGGTATTCAGTTTGTTTTGCTGTGATTCTAGTGCATAGACAGGAATTGGGCTTACCTCCTTCTTTTTCTATTTCAGGTACATTTAAATAGTGCCCATGGATCAGTCCATTCATTGGACACAGACTTGCTATTACCTTCTGGTGAATCTTTCAATAAATCAGAGAATGATATGTTTAAAGATGGACTTCGAAGAGCACAGTCTACAGACAGCCTGGGGACATCAGGATCTTTACAGTCGAAAACTTTAGGCTATAACAACAAAGCAAAATCTGCTGGAAATCTGGATGAATCTGATTTTGGACCACTAGTTGGAGCAGATTCAGTGTCTGAGAACTTTGATACTGCCTCCCTTGGGTCTCTGCAAATGCCAAGTGGATTCATGTTAACCAAAGATCAGGAAAAAGCAATCAAAGCAATGACACCAGAGCAAGAAGAGACAGCTTCCCTTCTCTCCAGTGTTACACAGAGTGTGGAAAGTGCTTACATGTCTCCTAGTGGTTATCGTTTAGTTAGTGAGTCAGAATGGAATCTGCTTCAGAAGGAAGTAAGTAGCTTGTCTTTTGTTTTCCCCTCCCCATTATAGCTTTTGTGTTCAGTTCTTTTAAATTGCTCTTGATGGGTAATGCATAGTCCAAAAGCTAGTAATGTTTTCACATTGTGGGAGGAACTGGAGAAGGAAATTGACTAGCTTCATGTGATGCTGGTTAATTTTCCTTTGAAGATAGTTCTGTGCCTCAAGCATGCTTGATATAGAAAGAGACTCCCCTGAGCAGGATAAGTCAAAGCCAGCTTTCTTTTTCATGAAACACTGAAATGTATTACATTTGGAAGGGCTGTCAGATTTAGGAACCTGAATGTTGCTTGAAAGCTGCTTTTGACCCTGCAAAGGAAAGGGAAAAGATACAGAGAAAAGATGAGAGGAGAAAGTATAAAGATGTGGGAGAGGGGGGAACCAGATACGGTGCAGGAAAGGTTGAAGAAGCCTTAACAAAAATCAGTGATGGGCCTAACACTGATCCACCTATCTACCGAGAGTTATGCAGGACACAAAGAAGACCATGGGTTCACAAACTCAGGGGCGTGCTGTAATTCCAGGGGGGGCGCGAAGCAACCCAGACTCCTCCCCCCCCCCCTCAAGTTTTGCTGCCCTGGTCAGTTCCTATTTTTTTTTTCTTTTGCTCAACAAATTTTGCTGCTATTTGGGGTAGGGGGAGGGGTGTGTGTGTGTGTGAGGGTTTTTCAGAAATCAGAAAGGGGGCATGATGCCGAAAAGTTTGGGATCCACTGGTTTACAGGTTAGTGACCAAAATGTTTGTAGCCAGTTAGGCCACAATATAATCAACTGCAGACATTTTTAAGGGACTTCCCACCGTAGGGAACAGACTTCCCTGCACCCTCTGTAGCAGATTGAAATTGACACATTGCTGTTCTAGTTAATTTCACTGTGAGCTGACCAAGACAAGTGTCACTTTTGGGGAGTTCCTAACTGTATATGGTGCCAAATTAAAACCCCAGACTCATTCTCCTGTTGAGGAGTTTAGGCATGCTCAGGAGCTCAGATGTCCCAACATCTCCACAGAGGCTAAAACAAAAAGGAAGGTGGGGGAAGTGGGACTAAAGAAACATTAAAAAGGAGGAAATGGGAGAGAACAAAGTGGAAGAAAGGATGGTAAAAATGCAAGTACAGAAAGGGGAGAAGAAAAGGCAAGGCAGAAGCAAACACAGGAGGAAGGATTGCAGGAAGTGAAGAGATGCTGAAAGGGGGGACAGGACAGATGTATCAGAGGGGTAGCCATGTTGGTCTGAATCTGCAAAAGCAATGAGGAGTCCTGTGGCACCTTATAGACTAACAGATTTATTGGAGCATAAGCTTTCGTGGGCAAAGACCCACTTCGTCAGATGCATGTAGTGGAAATTCCAGAGGCAGGTATAAATATACAGGTATAAGAAAAGAGTACCAATCAAGAGTAAGGCTAGAGATAATGAGGTCAATTCAGTCATGGAGGATGAGGCCCACTTCTAGCAGCTGATGTGGATGTGTGAACACCAAGAGAGGAGAAACTGCTTTTGTAGTTGGCTAGCCATTCACAGTCTTTGTTTAATACTAAGTTGATGGTATCAAATTTGCAGATGAACTGTAGCTCAAGAGTTTCTCTTTGAAGTCTGTTCTTGAAGTTTTTTTGTTGCAGGATGGCTACTTTTAAATCTGCTACTGTGTGTCCAGGGAGATTGAAGTGTTCTCCTACAGGTTTTTATATATTACCATTCCTGATATCTGATTTGTGTCCATTTATTCTTTTACGTAGGGACTGTCCAGTTTGGCCGATGTATATGGCAGAGGGGCATTGCTGGCACATGATGGCGTATATTGTATTGGTAGATGTGCAAGTGAATGAACCCGTGATGGTGTGGCTGATCTGGTTAGGTCCTGTGATGGTGTCGCTGGTGTAGATATGTGGGCAGAGTTGGCACTGAGGTTTGTTGCAGGGATTGGTTCCTGAGTTAGAGTTACTGTGGTGTGGTGTATAATTGCTGGTGAGAATTTGCTTCAGGGTGGTGGGTTGTCTGTGGGCGAGGACTGGCCTGCCTCCCAAACCCTGTGAAAGTGAGGGATCGTTGTCCAGGATGGGTTGTAGATCACTGATGATGCATTGGAGAGGCTTTAGCTGAGGACTGTAGGTGATGGCCAGTGGTGTTCTGTTGGTTTCTTTGTTGGGCTTGTCTTGTAGTAGGAGGCTCTTGGGTACGTGTCTGGCTCTGTTAATCTATTGATGATGATGTCATCAATGTAGCGTAAGTAGAGAAGGGGCGCTAGTGGACTCTACTCAGACCCTCCGCCACCAGCACTCCCAGCTATTTCTGAGATACCACTGATTTCCTGAGAAAACTATAATGCATTGGTGATCTTCCAGAAAACACCATCCTAGCCACCATGGATGTAGAGGCTCTTTACACCAACATCCCACACATAGATGGAATACAAGCTGTCAGGAACAGTATCCCTCATGATGCCACAGCACAACTTGTGGCTGAGCTCTGTGACTTTATCCTCACACACAACCATTTCAGAATTGGTGACAATATATACCTACAAACTAGTGACTCCACTATGGGCACCCACATGGCCCCACAATATGCCAACAGTTTTATGGCTGACCTGGAACAACGCTTTCTCAGCTCTCGTCCAGTAGCGCCCTTTCTCTACTTATGCTACACATTGATGACATCATCATCATCTAGACCCATGGGAAGGAGGCTCTGGAAGAATTCCATGGCGATTTCAACAATTTCCACCCCACCATCAACCTCAGCATGGACCAGTCTACATAAGAGATCCGCTTCCAGGACACTACAGTGTAAATAAATGATGGTCACATAAACACCACCCTATACTGAAAACCTACTGACCACTATGCCTACCTTCATGCCTCCAGTTTCCATGCCGGAAGGGGTAGAACCTTGATTGGAAGGGCTGGGGCCGGGATACTTCCGGGTTCCCCACTCCCAGAGTATGATTGGTTTGGGGGTGAGGGGACGTCTTTGCCCCGCTCCCTCCCCCCCCCGGTCTTCCCCTTCTCTTTAGGTGCCCATGACCCTGGCTGGGAGGAGACTTCCCACGCTCCGCAGCCCCCAGGCCAATCAGGGCCGCGGGGTGGGGGAGCTTACAAAGTTTCCTCCGCTCTGTCCCCGCCCTGCACAGCACTTAAAAGTGCCACACACTCCTGGTAGGGTAGGAGGAGGCTGTGTAAACTACCAGTTCTCTGTGTAAACTACCTAACAAGGAGCATAGCTCCCAGTGCTGCGAACCCATTTGCTCTGGCACTTTATAGCTCTGTAACTTGTTGCACTCAGGGGGTGGGTGTGTGTGTGTTGGTGTGTGTATGTTTTCACACCCCGGAGGCAGAAAGTTGCGGTGCAGTAAATTGGCAGTGTAGACATGGCCTGAAATGTTATATGTTTACTACTACAATACTGCTAATTAGGTGCTATATTTCAAAAGTCATTCAAATGAACATGTTGGCTGACTTTACAAGGTCTTGCCCATCACAACTTATCACTATTATTCTAGCAGTGAGATTTGTGGCAGAAGATCCTAACACATATAATGTCTAGGATTTATATTGCTCTTTAGGCATAGAGTAATGTAATCCTGTTGCTACATGACTTCTGTCATTGTGTCTTCCAGAAATGGTTCACACCCAGAGCTCTTATCTGGTGCAGTATTCTGTGATTGCACAGCATTTGTGAGTCTATATATCACTTAGGAATTCCTTTTAAAATATTTATGGCAAAGAAGAATTTTGTGTTCTCTAGGTGCAGAATGCAGGAAACAAGCTCGGTAGACGCTGTGACATGTGTTCGAATTATGAGAAGCAATTACAGGGAATCCAGATTCAGGAGGCTGAGACAAGAGATCAGGTGAGGTTTTTTCTCGGGCTGTACAGAAATACTGCAACTGTAGAAACAGCCAAGAATGTAACTACTCACTATCTGCCATTTTATCTTATTAATATTATTTTCAGGGATATAAGTTAACTTACTTTTAAACCTGGGAACCACATGCCAATTTAGTGCTATAATCCAATTTGTGTATGAAATCAAGCATGCTCACATATGCATACTTCTTAGATATTTGTCAAGTAATATGCTATGATGCAATCAAAGACCCTATGTTCTATCAAAAAGTAAAACGCTTTATGCTATCATCCTGAATGAATTATTCTTGTAATAATGATTTTTTGGACTGAATTGAATAATGATTAAAATACTTTTCACTATTTGTATTTATTGATGCCGTGAGAATTGCTGCAGCAAAGGTAAATGTAGATGACATGTAATTTTTGTGCCAATTGCATAAAATAATTCTAAAGTATCTATAATGGGTGACACGCCCCCCCCCCCCCGGCCTGTGCAAGGATGAAGAGTTTTTAAGTCTTGAACTCTACCAACTTCAGTCTGGGTCTGAAAGACTCACCCTTTCATGATTCTGAAGACTGTCTTTTTCTTATTCTGAGCAGTGGAGTGCCACTGCAGTGTAGGTTTCTATATTTCATTATGGAGCTAATCAATAAAGCATGCCATTTCTGAGAAACCAGCACAAGAATTCTTGTGACTCTCAGTTCTAAATTCGGAATATTTTCAACACTTTGTGAAACAGATTTGTCCTTTAAAGAAATGTTGATTCCATTCTTTTGGTCTAACAATATAGGTGAAAAAGCTGCAGGTAATGCTGAGGCAAGCTAATGACCAGCTAGAAAAAACAATGAAAGATAAACAGGAGCTGGAAGATTACATGAAGCAAAGCACTGAAGACTCTGCCACTCAGGTACAAGAATCTTCACTGTAGCAAAGAAGTAGATTCTTTAACAGGAATGTGTTTCTATTCCAATTCTTTATTTCCAAATAGTCGTCTTAATTGTTAGGATCTGTGCATAGTCCCCACTCTAGGAGCTACTGAAAGGAAAACTTCCAAGATTGCTTGTATTCCAGAGTAGGGATGTTAAATTTCAATTAATGAGCTAATCGAGTAGTCAATGGAATTTCCGTCAACTACTCGATTAGTCGATAAGGGGTGGGGCAGGGCACTCGCTATCCAGGCGGCAGCTCTGCCTTTTAAATGCAATAAGAGCCATGGGCAGCTCTTACTACATTTAAAGAGGCAGAGGTGCAGTGGGGAACCCGGGGGAGCATCCTGCTGCGCCGTCTCTGCTTTTTGAAATGTAGCAAGAGCCCCGTGGGACTCTTGCTATATTTCAAAGGCAGAGGTGGCGCAGTGGGAAACCCTGGGCTGCTACCCCCCTGCTCCATAGAAATGGTGCTGGGGAGAACTGGCTTTTAAGCTGGCTCCCCCCAGCACTCGCTCCTGCTCCCCCCCCCCCTTGCTGCCTCTGATACAGAGGCAGCAAAGTGGGTGGAAGCGATTAGTTGACTCAACCTGATAAGCCTAGGCTTATCAGGTAGTCGACTAGTCACTTGCATCCCTACTCCAGAGTACTGATAGATTGTCAGGATAATCTTATATAAGCATTTGGCATATATCTGTTTCTTATGTGTTGCCCATTTTACATTTAATGTTGCTTCTTTAGGTCCACTTAATTACTGCTGACTTATTTTCGTCACCCTCTTGTTCTTAAAGCATTTTGTTAGACCTTCTAAAATCATGTTAATTCATCCTTCCGGTTAAGTTTCACAAACTGGATGCTGAAAAATAAGTTGTCACTTTAAATCAACTTGAAAAATGGACTTGTTCTGTTGATCTGTGTGTTATGGTCCAAGATCTGATTTCTTTGTTCTTTCAGCAAAAGACTTTCTAATACATCAATAAGATGCATCTGTTGCAAGCTTAACAAATATTCTCTTCAAGAGAGGGCTTGAGAGCCATTCCACTAGGGATGTGGCTGCTTCTTTTGACGTAAGCTGAGCATATATATTTAGATCTGTTTTTGCAGGTTCCTAAAATTCCCTTTGTACCTTTAATAAATAGTAATTTCTAGGCTCTAGAGCACTTCCCAAGGGAGCAGCTGACCTAGCATCAGTCACTTGCAAAAAAGTATTTTAGACATGATCCTTGACCAATGTAGGAAATCTTTGTACAATATTTAAAAAAAAAAAAAAAAGGAATGTAGGTTCTGTGCACCTTTTCTAAATCTGTTCTGTGACTATACTCTTCCAGCTGGCTTCACACAGAAATCTGGGGGTGTGGCAACACTCAGTGTCACTATACCAACTTATAGGAGCCTGGAAAATCAGTGGGATTTACAAAATCCGAGTTCAGCATCTGAGGACCCTACATAATGAACGGGGAAAGAGACATGGCCTGAGGTGTCCATCTACTTGCCATGCCGGAGATCAATCCTCTGGCATTAGATTTAGTGGTTCTAGTTAAAACCCACTAAATTGAATGCTGAGGGCAGCTCCAGTCGGTGCCAGTATTCCTTGCAGTTGCAAGGAGTAAGGGAAGCCGACAGGAGCATTTTCTCACATTGCCCTCCTTCTGTGAAGACAGCTCCACGCTTGGCTTAAGGTAAGCTGGCTCCAGCTACGTGTTTTACATAGCTGAAGTTGTGTACCTTAACCCAACCTTCCAGGTCAAGTGTAGTCCTGGCCTCAGAATGGGATTCCCAAAAGCCTGCATGCCAGATGGCTCCTCACGTCAACTAGCTAATGAGATACCAAGCCTTCTAAGCTCCGCTCTTCTCAGACATAAGCACCTAAGTTTGACATGTTTGAGATTCTTAGCTGCAAACATTCTTTTGGTATTATTTGCCTACCCCATTTTTGCACAGGGAAGTACTTACATGAGTTCCCTAACCATTGGGATAAAAGATGTGAAGGCAATTCCTCCCTCCCCCGTTCTAAGCTTGCTTACTGGATTAGGCCCCGCAGGTGAGTTGTCCCCTAATTTGTACATTGCACTGGGGTTTAAGCACTCAGACAGCTCACAGGCAGAAATATAGGCACTTAGGAAGTTTTACTGCAGACATGTAGATGCTGAGTGATCTTTGGCACCTACATGGTTCAGGAGCAGATGAGCAAGAGTTTTGTGAATCCCAGTGGGGCTGGAGCCTAAGTCATTGTGTCAATCTAGCCCGTCATGTTTAACTTTGTCAGCACTTGACATGTAGCTAATGCAGTTGAGACACACTTTTATTTTGTTTAAGCAGGAAATGACTATAGTTGGTCAGAGTATGTACTAGCCTAACCTGATTCTTAACATGAGAACCTGAATTGGGATGTTTCCAGACTGACACTCCCCATATATTTATTTTTGCTCTATTTATGGAGCCCCTAGCATAACAGGTGTTTGATGGACTCGTAGGTGCAACCACAACACAAATAAGAAATAGTAATAATACTAAGCCTGGTATTTATAGGCTTTTTAAACTTTCTTTTGTGCTGTAAATTCAGGATCACAGAAATCATGGGGAAACAAAGTGTGCATAATTCTGGGTTATTTCCCTGGAACTAATCAGATTTTTCTAGTGTTTTATCCAACTAATAAAATGATAACTACTAGGCAAAGTCTTCTGAGAATGAAGTTAAATTTAGATAATTGACTTTCAGTTCACTTTACCCTTTTTATGTTTTAGATTTGATATTATCTTAATAATGGGAATGAGATTTGATAGTCAGAATTCTGAATATCTTGTTTTATATTTTTAAAAGTACTATATTTCCATTGAACATTTTTTTTTTTTTTTTTTAAAGAAAACATTACTTCTCTAACCTGGAAAAATAGATCTATGTGTTTTTCTGCCTTGATTGGCTCTGAAGTGTCTACATTTGGGTCTGATAAGAATTAATTACTGTTTCATTGTTAGTGTATAAATCAGAGTATCTCTTTCAAATGATGAGCTTGTGATCCATGAATCAATAAAACAAAACCTGGTCTGAATGAATATGAAGTTGTAATATGTAATGGGTGTTCAGTACACATTCAACATCTGTTTCAGACACTTAACTTTTTTTTTTTTTTTTTTTTTGTGGAAGATATCTTCACTTATTTTTAGATCTCAAGAGTCTGAGACCTTACTTGGTGAATTACAACAGGCATTTTCCCAGGCAAAGAGAAGTGTTCAGGAACAAATGGTAAAGAAAGTTCAATAATATTGTGTACTCAAACTTGCTGATATTATATATTTTTAAACATGTAAATGAGAATTAAAGGATTTGCCCATTTATTTTGCTGTCTAATCATGTCATTGGGGAGAAGATAGCCACGCATTTAATATATGGATATTTATGAACCCTGTAGTGCTGAATCTGAAGCAGTTGGTAATGTTATGGTTTGCACACTTCTCTCACCAAGGACTCTTCCCATACTTGCATAGATCATCCCCCAAACCCACTGGCACTTGTTTTCCCCAACACTGCAAGAAACTGCTATGGTTGTAGCTCCTTCAAGAGAAGTTCTGACTAGGTAGTCTCTGGTGTCTCATTCTCCCCTGCACCGGAAAGGCCATGATTTTAGGTTTTTGATGGAGTGGAGCAAGCAACCTTGACACTTGCCTTTTGTCTGCTTGCATGGATCTTGCTCCACGTTGCTCTCAGCACTTGAAAGAAGGAAAGACCCACAACCTTGCAGAACTAAGGCAAAGCTTCTTTTCCAGAAACAGATCAAGTTTGGTCTTAAAATATAGCCACCTTATCTGTGTCACTCATAGCTCTTTGTGTATTCATATATGTTAAGGGAACATGAAAGTGCAAAGTCAAACACTCAAGATGTTTAAAAAAAGCCAGAATTCAGGTTGTATGTGCATCTTAATTCCGCCCCCTTGTCTGTATGCATTACAGTAGCCTAATTACATGGTCTCATATTCTTTTTCCCACAGGACTTCAGTGCACAGAAAAGATAATGCTCATTTAATAAGAAACTGTTTAATATTGTGTGTGCTCTTTCTGATTCTGTGTGTGGCCCCAAGTTTTATTTACTGCACACTATTCACTCTGTGTTCTTGGGTAGAATTAATAATTTCATCATGGGCTTTTCTATGACACTAATCACTATAGGACTTCACAAACGTTAATGGATTATTTTCATATCACTTCTGATGAAGGGGTATTACCCCAATATTGCACATGGGGAGCTATGACAAAGAGATTAAGGTCCAAAAACTCCACTAACTTTGGGTACCCAATTTGAGATGCCTAAGGCATTTTTTTTCCTTTAGAGCATAGCGTTATATGACACTTTATATGTTCAAAGCAAGCTGCCATGACATCACAATTGCATGTGTTAATGCTCAACACTTGTGCAAATCAGACTCTGAGATCTCAAGTCAAACTCTAGTATCTCAAAAAATTGAAGAATATGTACACAGTGCCCCCCTCCCCCAATATTTGGCATAAGAAACATGCCTGACCTCACATAAGAACTCTGTGACAGAGCAGGGATAGAATCCAGTTTCCCTCCCTTAACCATGAGACAGTCCTTTTTCTTCATACAGTCCCCTGCCTCATTCACTCTTCTAACTTCCTCTGCAAATGAAGCAGGAGTCTTACAGATGTCTCCTTTGCCAATAATCCCGATTTATCTTCAGAGAACTGTGGAAAAAATAGTCACATAACTTTTGCATATGCATTGAGGTTTCACAGGCAGCCTAAATTCTGGCATTTCCTAGCTTTTGAATGCTTGACTTCGCAACTGTGGTGGTTTCCTACATAACTTCTTATTTTTTAAAAAAGCAAATGAATTGACAGTTTCCATCATGTGACATCATAACTACACAACCTGGTTAATCATCCAAATTGGCACTTTTGGATCTGCCACAGACTTTGAGTGGTAGGTGCTATGAAGGCCGACAATAATGATTCAGAGAAGAACTTGGTCTCTTTATTTATATAATTAATTAGGTAGACACAGAGGAAAAAAACATAAAGACAACACACCTGTGCCATATGTGCCACCTTATCCTCTGGCAACAAGAAAATTGGAAGATATATAACGGGGCTGTACTTGTGGCCTGCTCTTTTACTTATGACTGACTGCAGTTAAGCCATTACATTAAATGTATCTTTTATACAGGCAGTTGGTAAGTGTTAAATTGTTTGGGGTGCTTTGGTTTTACTTTTTATTAGTATTGGAATAACCCAGGCTAACCAGAGGTGGTTGATCTGTACTGCCATCCTCCTTCACAGAGACTATACATTGCCCTGGGTTCCACCGGCTTTGAAAGTATTATGACACATTGGCCGTGAATAGACCTGAGCATGATTTTAAGACAATAATGTTGTATTTGTTCTCCTTGCATTGGAGGCTGTCCTGATGCAGTCAAGGGAGCAGGTCTCAGAAGAGTTGGTGAGACTACAAAAAGATAATGAAAGCCTTCAGGGAAAGCATAGCTTGCATATGTCTTTACAGCAAGCTGAAGATTTCAGTCTGCCAGAATCCATGGAGGTAAAATATTTTAGATGATTGATTAGAATAGTAAAGTTAAGAAAGTGTAAGAGTAGAACTATGTAATGGTCTGGTTAAACTGCAGAAAATACAGGATTCTAGTTAAGGCCTTGACTCTGCAGTGCATTGTGTGGGGTGGCAACGGGTAGTACAGAGTAGTTGTGTTTCATCCCAAGTGTGAGAGGAGACTTTGCCTAGGAGCAATGAAGGTTAAGAACTGGCATAATCCTTAGTACTGAGCAATAGTAAATCTCAACAACCCCTAACATGTCCACTCCCTTACGCTCAAGTAAATAGTGGGTTGGGGCATGATGAGAATTAATGTGTGTGTAGCGAGAGAGTTTTTTTTTTTTAAAAGATCTTCATTTACCTTGTCCTGTTACCTTGAACCTCTTTAAAACCTTTCTGTGAATGGACCTTGAGATGCTGAGACAGAGCAAAAAACACTGATAATTCAAGTTTTTCTGTTTGACTGGTGCCAATGTACATTGCTTTCTGAGTATGTGAAGATGTTGTAACTGAATTCTTGCTAATCTTCAATCAAGGAACTCCGTGAGCTGGTATTAAAATATCGTGAGGACATTATTAGTGTACGAACTGCAGCAGATCATCTTGAAGAAAAACTGAAGGCAGAAATCTTATTCTTAAAAGAACAGATTCAAGCTGAACAGTGTCTAAAGGAAAATTTAGAAGAAACTCTACAGCTGGAAATAGAGAATTGCAAAGAAGAAATAGGTGAGAAGGGACAAAATAATCTAAAAAGAAATGTGTGTTGGAAAGGAGATTCCTGGGGACTTGTTCTGGGGTAGCTTAAGTCAAATGTATCCATATTATCATCAGAAGAATTCATTATGGTGTCCCATCTGACATGTTCGTGGAAAACCCACAAAAATAGTTTTTATTTATAACAGTTGTGACAGACTGCATTCGACAAATTGTGCTTCTGAATATAATCCTAAACCTTGACAGTTTCCATGATTCCCTTTATAAATATGGTCAAAATACCTTCTGATGTAGCAAATTAAAAGGGAAAGTGTAAATAAAAAAAAGAGATAAAATGGAATAATTACCAAGTTTTAAGAGTGAGATTACTGTTAGCTGTCTAATTTGTTTTCTGTGATTTAGGTTGATATCTTTGCTGTGTTGACTTTGACACAGACATCAGTAATAATTCCTGTGTTTATGAAGGAGATCAGACTATAATGTCAGAAGGAACCATTGTGATATCTGTAAATACGACTAAAGAAAACATGGGACAGTTCTTAGAATAGTTTTTTTTTTTAAATAGGAAATACTGTTAGCAGGGTTGTTTTTAGTGGCAGATGCTGTTCTATGTCATTATTGCTGAACCTCTTTTATTAACCTCTTTTACTTACAGTTTCTTGAGGGTTATCAGCCCCTGCTATCAGGGAAGCAGAAACTAGATGAGTAGAAATGAGATGAAAAGAATAAAACTGTTGTTTTAAGTTGACAAGTGCATATTAAAACATGATCACAGTACAGGCAATTTATAGAAATAAATCCAAAACACAAAAAGAGAAGTCATTGTTTATATTTATGTAGCAGCCAAGGTGTGTTCATATAGATCCCCTTGCTGGCGACTTTTTGGTGCAAGTCAAAATGTAGGCACAGGGAAAGGGATGCAACACAGTATTTTTATTTAGAGCAAGATTAGTTTTGCCAGATTTGCTTTCTCTGCTTATAGTTTTATTTACAAACAAGGAGAAGGGATTTAAAGCGTAGCGCACAAAAATGAAATGGTTTTATTCCCCTCACATGTTTAAAAAGTAACATAGTAAAGGAGCTTAAAAGATGGTTCTGAACCATACTAAAATTCAGCTAAGACTGTTGGCAGCTGGGAAAAACCAAATGGGAAGTGGTATGCGGCACTCCATGAAAGCAGGAAGTAACTTCAGCTCCCTTGGGTTGGTAGAAGCTGGGAGAAAGAGAAGACACCTCACCCCTTTTTTAGCGTGGGTTGCCTTTTGTGAACTGTCCTTCTGGGGACATGATTTTTTTTTTTTTTTTTTTTTTAACGTTGCAGTTCAGTTTTTCTCCTTAATCCATAGCTCCTGGGAGGTGGGGTCAAGATTCATTTCTTCTGTCAGCGAAAGCTTAGCATTTTTTCTTAATCTTCGCAATCCATTCCCTGATGCTAACCTGGTAAAAATAATGAATTTTGCTTGATGTATGTTAGAGATGTGTGTGTAGCTTGCACTGACTTGGTTATACCAGATAGAACTAGATATACAGACTTAAATCTCTCTCTTGTCTTGACCCATTGTCACATTTATTGTAATTCACACTTACTGGTCTATTCAAGACGCTGCATTATTAATATATTTACTTATTTCAAAGCTCTAGTCGGGATATTTAAATAAAGTGTGTGTGCGAGTGAGTGCACAGCAGAGCGGTGTTACAAACAAAGCTCTTAAGTCTTCAGAAAAAGCACACATCGTAATATTACTACATGCTCTGGGAGACTGAAGTTTAACGGGGGGGGAGAGTATCACTCCCTGAACACATCTGTGTGTTCTAGACACAACTGCCATGGGTGTGGCACAAGAACATGGCTAAAATAGGTTGAACTGAGAAGGCGATTGCTCCTACCTCTGTTATTTTATCACCCAGTGATCCTAGAGGTATGTTGGCTTCCACCTTAAAGGAAATCATTTGCCTACCAGAGGAAAATTGCCATGGTCATAAGCTATTGAGATATGAGCATTATAAGAGGGAAATGGTAACTTCCAAAATGAATGAGGAGAAATCTTCAGAACTTACCCTTACTAGGATCATCTGGATTACATATTAGCTTTACAGAGACCTGTGGCTGGGGGTAAAACCATTCTCTATAGTTAAAAGATCATCAGATACATTTACCTTGCTCTAATAGTTAGATCTCTTTTCTAATGGGTTAATGAAAGTGAGGTATCAAATCTGCAGAAGCTAGTGCCTTGATGAAGTGAAAAGTTTGTTTTTTCTTGTTTCACAGCTTCCATTTCTAGCCTAAAAGCTGAATTAGAAAGAATAAAAGTGGAAAAGGAACAGGTAAGAGTTCAGCTTCTAGATCATTTAAGAATTCTACAAACTTAAATGTAGAAAACTTAACTTGCTGAAGTGGGCAGGACAGAGGATCCCAACAAGGCGATTCATTTGTGTTGCTCCCAAACCCCTGTGTCAATATTAGCCCCTCTCATGTCATAGAAAACAAGCTAACTTTCACTTGGAAGCATTTTGTAAAGTGATTGTGAATGAAGATGCTTCTGACAAGTCACTGATGTCTAGGAGATACAAGCAGTTATAACCCGGACTAGATAGTTTGGAATTATACCATATTGTGGCCTTCATGTGACTATATCTGTGTAAATAGTACAAGATTTACTACTTTTGAAATGAACCTTCCATAAAAAGGAGGGAATGCATATTCTGTGTAGGAAAGTTTTCTGACCACAGGGTACATTGCCAGATTAATGCGAGTTGAAAATATGAATGCTTCTGGATTTTGAGAAGCAGCACTGTCATTAAAAAATAAATAAATAAGTAGACTAGTGGTGGGGAACTTGCAACCTACTGTGGCTCCACCTGTGGCCTGCGGACACCGTGGCTGTCCCTCTCCCCCATGTGCCTCTTGCATGCTGGGGCACAGGAGCCCCACACTTCCTGCTCCTCCCCATCCTGCTCCTCTTCCTCACTCCTAGAGCTGGAACACCGCAAATCAGCTGTTCATGGCTTCTAGCTCTGGGAGGGAGGGGGGAGGAGCGGGGACAAAGTGAGAATCAGGTGATTTGTGGGCTCCGAAAGTGCTGGGGAGAGGTGAGGAGCAGGTAAGTGCGGCGCTCTAGTGCCCCAGTGCACAAGAGATGCATAAGGGAGGGGAACAGACAGAAGGGCCATGGGGCTGCAGATGCAACCCCAGTGGGCTGCAGGCTGCTGCAACCCACTGAGGTGAAGGAAGGCCACTCATGCGGGCCCTCTCTATTCCTCATTGCCCATCCCTGAAGTAGATGAGCAGTGTAAGTTTTTGCAACCTTAACAGTATCCAAAGAAAGGGGTGATGGTGTGGTTTCCCATGGAGTTCCTATACAGGTTCCTGGACAACTAAAATGATTAGGGGTTTAGAATGGGTCCCATGTGAAGAGGTTAAAACGACTGGGACTTTTCAGTTTAGAAAAGAGGAGACTGAGGGGGGATATGATAGAGGTATATAAAATCATGAGTGGTGTGGAAAGAAAAGTTATTTATTAGTTCCCATAATAGAAGAACTAGAGGACACCAAATGAAGTTAATGGGTAGCAGGTTTAAAACTAATAAAAGAAAGTTCTTCTTCACACAGCGTGTAGTCAACCTGTGGAACTCCTTGCCAGAGGAGGCTGTGAAGGCTAGGACTATAACAGAGTTTAAAGAGAAACTAGATAATTTCATGGAGGTTAGGTCCATAAAAGGCTATTGGCCAGGGGATAGAAATGGTGTCCCTGGCCTCTGTTTGTCAGAGGCTGGAGAAGGATGGCAGGAGATAAATCGCTGATCATTGTCTTCAGTCCACCCTCTCTGGGGCACCTGGTGCTGGCCACTGTCGGCAGACAGGCTACTGGGCTAGATGGACCTTTGGTCTGACCCAGTACGGCCGTTCTTAAGTTCTTAAGACAATTACACTGATTTTTCTTTGTAATGTTTAGAATGACATGCATTTATGGACAAAGGCAATTTTGGGGGAGGGGTTAAGTAATTGCTTTCCTTTGATGTTACAGTTGGAGTGCACCTTGCAGGAGAAACAACAGCAGCTGGAGAGTCTTCAAGAAATGAAAAACACTCTTGAAGAACAGCTGAAAAAGGAGACCACTGCCAAGGTAATTGTTATGTTGGTGGCTACTTATGACAGTAACTTTTGAATTTGTACAGACACTTGTGTTTGTCCAGTGTAGTATTCTGAAAGCTCATGTGAATGGTCAACGTGGGTATTGGTAGCAGTAAAGGATAAACCAGAAAGGGAAGAGTGGATCTTGGGAGCTGTCTTGCATGTACAAGGCTCCCGAGGGAAGTTGTTGAAAGTCCCATTCCTAGTCATTTTAAAGCAGGATTTCAGAAGACACTACTGCTGGACCAGACTTTTCAATAGCTGCTGCTCTAATGTTGGATAAATCCTCAAAGTTAGACTTCAGTGCATAAAAATAGCTACCTGGTTAACCACACCCCAGTCTCCTGAAGATTTGATATTTTAGCATTTACCGGAGGGACCAGTCCTGTATTGGCAGAGGAATGCATTAATTGTGATCTGATTTCTATGTCCATTGTGACCAAAACCCAGACCGAAAATATAGTAATCTACCTGTGGAAAAAATCCTTATCCTCTAGTTACGGTGATTGCATTGTTGGAAATTTGCAGTTTTACTTGGAGAACTGGGGAAATAAGATGCTACAAAAGGCTTTCCCCCCTACATTAATGAAATTGGCATTGCCATTCCCATCATCTTGCAAACTGGGTATTAGCATCTCTTTTCCAGATAGGGAAACTGGCCCAACTTCAGTCAGGAAGACTGTGAAATACACCTAGATCCCCTAAGTCTCAGACTCATGCTTAGCCAGGACTCTATCCAAGCCCCTTTTGTGCATAGTTTAAGCACAGTGTTAAGAACTTGTCTCTTTCCAGACCAGTTTTGAACAGTTGATGTTTGAAGAAAAGAACAAAGCTCAGCGACTGCAGACTGAATTAGACGTTAGTGAGCAAGTACAGAGAGACTTCGTAAAGCTTTCTCAGACCCTTCAGGTAAGGGATGTGTAATCAGTCTGTCAAGTATTACATTTGTTCCTGCCAGTATGTATTCTGTAGTAGAGATGCTGTGTGAGCTAAAAACTGGGCCCATCAAGCAACTGATCACATGGTGAACAGTGAAGAATTATTAGTCTAAGTAACAGAGGGGTAGCCGTGTTAGTCTGAATCTGCAAAAGTGACGAGGAGTCCTGTGGCACCTTATAGACTAATAAGGTGCCACAGTTCTCCTCGTTGCTAGTCTAAGTAAGGAATCCAACCTGTTTTAGGGCTTGGATCTGACTGCTTGTCCCCCAGCTCTCTCCCAGCACCCAGAAGGGAATTACTGCATTAAATGGAGTTGTAGAGACCTACACAAATAATAGCCTCATGATTCTGTAACGTTGCAGAGTCTACCCCATGATGTTACCTCTATATAATAGGGTAATCATAGTGATTCTTCGTGATGTAAATATTGACGTGCAATATCAGGAATTTGCACTATTTGTTTCTGACTTAACATGATCACCCTTCTGGGGTGTGTATTTGCTGCTTTTTAAGCTACAGCTATAATACATTGTATTTTTATCCCTATTAATCACTGAGTCACGTGATGCTTACAGATTTTTGGTTAATCTTTCAGAGTGTGGTTGTTTGCATTGCGATTTCTTATCCATCCAGCCAGATCTCTCAGCAAGCATATGCTAAGGTTCAGTCCTGTACCCTTTAACTTCTTACACCCGCAGTGCAGGGTGACAGCCAGCTCCCCAGGAGAGGGGCCGGCAGCCAGAAGCAGGTACGCACCAGGAGCTGGCTTATAAGTCGGCTCCCAGCGCACATCTGCTGTTGGCCCTGCTTCTGGGGAGCTGGCTTCACGGGGAGGACGGAGTCTCTGCAGTTTTTTTATACTTTAGAGCTCGCAGCGTGGGGTGACAGCCGGCTTCCCAGGAGTGGGAGCCATTGTGTAGCCATAATGGAAACCGATAAGCTCATGCTTATTGATTAGCCATTTAAATGATTACATCCCTAACATCCACAGTGTGTGCAAACACAAATAGTTTTAAAGTAGCTCTCTACAGCATTTTAACTTACCCCATCAGATGTCTGTGTGAAGTTGCACAGATTCCAACACTTGCTACACTCACTCATGGAAGATTCACACCATCTTTTACATCGCCTTTTGAATTTGACCCTTCTCTAGTCCTCCTTGCTGGTATGTCATGCACTGGTACATTGATACCACCAAGTTACTGTAATAGATATGTCACAGCAATGAATCACCTAATTAGAAAATAGTGGCTTTTTCAACCTACAATACCTCCTGTTCTTAGATTTATGCAACATATATACCCCAATTCACCCTCCTTGCAGTTTAATTTGACTTTTCCACACGCCTGGCTCTGAGCAGAGTCCTCTTCCTTGATTTCTTACACATAACTAGGCTATCCGTGTTTTTTATTTTCCCATGGGTTGATGGGATTTAAACAAGATTAGATCGCTACTGCTACTCACTTTTTTCCAAAAATATTTACCTTGTTTAGCCTCGTTAATTATCAGTCATTCTGTGAACGATTGCATCACGATGTGTATCAAATATATCTCATGCTAATGTTTGGAGTAATTTCATAAGCTCAGTGTAGATGAATACTTAGCAATCATGCCAAGTACTGCACTTGCAGTGTTAAGGTTTAACATTTAATGGGGGGGGGAGGGGAGAGGGGTGTGAAGCTCTGTGAATCAACTCAGTGAAAAAAATGTTTTATATAGGAAAGAGTTGAATGGCATAGTAACGGGGGATGCGTTTGCCCTTTTTTTCTTGATCTTGAAGGAACAAACTTGAAGCCTCTTTTTAGGCACGTGTGGTGGAAGAAAGCACTACTTACTGAAAATCCATCCTAAGGGAGGAACTCTAAATCCATTGCCTACCTTGGAAAGGAGTCAATTTTGGGTTCTTTGCAGGAGTTGGCATCAACTAATGCCATTGCTGACTAGAGGCTTACAAACTATGTTGCGTGGACTTTTCAGATGTAGCAAACAAGTCAGTTACTGTTAACTAAGTTAGGCTCTTTACAGAACACAGAGCCAGCCTACTGTTTCTTAGTTGGGAGTACAGTGCCATTGTTTTACATGCAGAAGTGGTTAGTGTGGATATGCTGAGGTAGCATGTCAAAGCAGACAACATCCACTCTAACAGCATGTCTTCTGGTCCGAGACGTATTACGCACATTTTACCAGCGCACTGTATTTGTTGCTTTTTGTAGGTGCAGTTGGAACGGATCCGGCAGGCAGATTCCTTGGAGAGAATTCGTGCAATCCTGAATGACACAAAACTGACAGACATTAATCAGCTTCCTGAAACATGACACCCTGATGGGCAAGGCTCCAAGGCTGCCTTTGGGGTTTTTAACTCATCTTTATAGCAACATTAATTATTATTTAACTCTAACTGAAAGAGCAGATGATGACAGAGGGGAACAATGACTGAGCTTGTTTCTAGAGGAGAGAAGGTTTTGCACAGGGCAGGAAGAGAGCACCAGGGAGCCTTGCAGTGTAGAAGAGATTTTTCTAATGGGAACACTAATGGGTGCAGCGATTTCCACGGTAAGTGGAAACAGTCCTTCACATTCTGAAATATTTTTCCCTTTGGCTAACTTCTTAATCTAATATAGATACCTGGAACATTTCCCCCTAAATACTGTGATCAGAGTAGCTGCTGGAAATCATATTGACCCTCAAAACACATTGAAGAGCAAAGTGATTGAATTTTCCTGTTTTGAATAGACAGTAACAGTATTCGGCTAGAAGGCAGCCTGAGG
Organism: Pelochelys cantorii; assembly: GCA_032595735.1. Classification (NCBI taxonomy): domain Eukaryota; kingdom Metazoa; phylum Chordata; order Testudines; family Trionychidae; genus Pelochelys; species Pelochelys cantorii. The sequence goes on along the minus strand of CM064346.1, from coordinate 10,684,817 downwards.
TGTAGTGTGCTGTATGAATATTTTATATTAAAATACAAATTTATTAGCAGGACACTGGATATTGATCTTATTTCCTAATTCAGTGCTTTTTAAACTGTTTTTGTTGAACAATCTGAATGCTATGAAATGTGGCTGATATGAGTGTGTCTCAGGAGCTGAAACAAGTTAATCCAAAAAATGGACTGTAAATTAAAATTCTGTAGTAAAAAAATGCACTATTTATAAGTTCTCCTTCACCCGTTGAATTATTTTAAAAAATGGAACCATAACTGATACTTTCTCAATTTTACAACTGAGGTGTTGCTAGTCCTGTGTTTGTGTTAAGACTTACTCAAAATGGTGCACAGAAGTTTGTTAACACATAGGGCATTTGCACATCCTCTTTGCGGGGGTGGAAGTCTCTGTGTGAACTAGCTTTTACCCAGTGTAATTTGTAGTTGAAAAAGGAAGAGGACTCTGAATTAAGGAAAAATTCAGTCTCACACCCATGCCACATATAGGTGGGGTTCATAGAACATGCATCATGTAGCACAAAAGCATCATAAACTGCATTATTCTGTAGGTTTCATTCCAGTGCAGTGCATCTCAAACGTATCCTGATATTGCTTAAAACAGAGGAAGTAGCCCAAATTCTACTCTGATTCTTAACTTATATATTAAGGTTACTCTGTGCAATAGCAGCAAAAAGACGACTGTGTGATACTCTACAGGTCCTAGGTTTGGGTTTCTTGTCATACAAAGCAGTATTATAACATGCCTTTTTGAGATACTGGAATTCCGTACAAGATATCTGATGATGGTGGCTTATCTGCCACTGTATACTAAGTGTTGCAAACTGAATATTTGGACTGCCCCTGTTACAACTGAACTAGCTCTGGCCTTTGAGAGGAAACAAAGTTGTCATTTGATCAGTATTTCAGCCTTTAATAATGAAAAGGTTAGTAGGAATATCCTTTTGGCATATTAACATTGAGCATCTACAGTTCTTAAGAGGCACATGCTCTATATTCTATGTACACACTTGAAAATGTGGGCCTGTGTTTGGCAGCAAAGTCACAGGACAAAATTGTTTTTAGCTTGAAATTAGCTAACAGTCTACAATGCAGTGTTGTGCCAGTCCCACAATATTAGAGCCAATGTGGGGGAGGTGGTATCTTTTATTTAACCAACTTCTGCTTGTTGGTGAGTTTTTCTGATAAAGGATATTACCTCCTTTACCTTATGGAGCTAATATTCTACTGGTACTTGAACTTGGTAGCAGTGCTTTAAGGAAGACAGCTCTTGTATGAGACCTGGAATACATTTAACACTAAATTTTTTGTAGCACCTATTTGAGGAAACCCTTAATAATTTGGCACAAAAGTAATTAACTTTGAGTTAAGGTTGTATATCCCAAACTCAAAGAAAGCATGGAAATAATCATTCAAGATCTTCTCTACACTAAGTCACTTCCTCTTCTCAGCCTCAACTCTGCTCATGTTATCAGTTACGTTTTCACTGATGTGGCTTTCCTGTACTGCATTTCATGTGGCTATGGTAGTCAGTTGTGGATGATGGCTATGTGTTGCTGCAGTGTTCAGGAAAAATGAGTGGATGAGCTATTAATGAGCATTCATAAACTTGCTAGTAACTAATATAGCAATTACAGAATGGAAACTTGCATGTGTGTACATGTTAGTGTACTAAATTTTTAGCCTGGAAAGGTGGCTGCATGTATAATTAGGATGAGAGTAGGGCTACACAGGCTCTGGGAGAGATTAGTTGAGAAGGGGAACTAAATGATTTACATCTTTGCTTTTACAGAGCATATTGGTGCAGCAACCTTAACTCAATTTTTTTTTGTTTCTAAACCTTTATTATTCAGACAGCTATTAATATTGTAGTAGTCTCTGCACGTTCTTCCCTCTTTTCCTAGCTTGATCATCTTCTATTCAGCTTTTAACTATTAGGTACCAGTGTTTAAAGGTAAACTGTAGTATGGGAATGAGCCTGTCAGCTGCTAATCTCTGTTACTACGGCCCAGGCTCCTGGCTGACCACCCTGTCTCACTATATGTGTAGGCTAGAGTGAGTCCAAAACCACAATTCGAGCTCTTGGTGACAACACGGCCCTGAGCAGATTGACAGTCTAGTTCTTGGAACTGCAGTCAACCACTTCATCTCTGCCAAACAAACAAGGCCCTATAGCTGAGCTACTGTGAGACTGTAGGGATAGTGATGGTTTAGCCAGAAGAACCCAAAGGTATGAGGAAAGAAAGGCATGGTTTCAAAAGGAATGAAGGTTTCTTCTGGAAAAGTCAAAATAGAAAACTCGGGTACCTGCTGGAAAATTGTATGCAAGAGTACAAACAAAGCAGGATTTAAATCCCTTAAGTGCAAGTAATCCATTTTATAGCAAGAATGAGTACCACTCTATCCATAACTGACTGTAGGAGGAAAATTATCCCTCTGATAGAAGCTCCTGAGCTCAGTTTGATGTGAGGGTGATTAGTTGTATCTCTCTAGCTAAAACACGTATGTTACCTACTACAAATAAAACTTAGAAAACTGGGATGGTTCAGTGTAGGCTGTAAAATGAAAATTCAGTGAATTTCAAAGTATTCCCAATACTTGTGTAGTCTTAATCTGTGCAACTAAAATGTTCTTTCTGCAGCATGTCTAGTAACCCTCCTTTCCTTAAAAGCTATTTTGGCACTTCTGCGTGTGCCATCGTCAAGCAGTGCAGTACTCCTTTGTTAAGCTTAGCTTAACAATGCCACTTCTTTAGGGGCAGCAGGGAAGAAGTCAAGCATAATACTCAATCCCTTGAAGTCTTCCGAAAGCAGACCTACAACTGGCCTCTAAATTCTAAGTCATCTCTTTGGATACAGGCAAACTGAGTGTTTGGAAGTGAATACTGCATGTCAGTGAATCAAGCCCTTGGTATCCTGTGCAATTGTGGATGTAGAATTCTGCTGTCTACAGAATTCAAATGTAACCATTTGTTATCTGTACTGAAGGTGTGTCCTTAAGAAAATGTTCCAAATTAAACAAAAGCTGCTGAAGTGTGTGCGTGCGCGTGCTTTTCTGGTTTGTCCAAGCTGTTCTCTGCCAGAGGGGGCTTCAGCGGATGAGCCGTGGACCCTCCCTTGCTGAAGTAAACATCACTCTTCTAAATCTTGCTCTTTTCTAGATTGGATAGTTGTAAGTATTAAAGCAATCAATGTGTAAAACTGTAAGCTCTAAGGAGACAAATTGAGCTTGTAAAAGGACTTTTTCTTATCAAAAGAGTTTTATTTGATACTGAGTCTTTACAAAATAATATGGAAAAAAAAGCATATGCACCACAAATAATTGTTGCTGAAACAGATGTGGATTGTATGTTCTCCCCTTAACATATTTCTTGTTGCTGGTCTCAAAAGCATTTCAGCCCTTCTATTGTGGGGACTTAGAAGTTCACATGGCTTCTGATGTCATTGATCTGTCTTACCATTTCTCTTATATGTTCTCCCCTGCAAGAAAGTAGACAAATTGAATTGTACCATGCTGTAGTTCTGAGGGGGGAAGGGATGTGATTGGTTTGCCTTATTTGGAGCTAGTCATAAACACTGCCCCTGCAGCTAAAAGCAGGACATGGTATTAAGCTGAAGGTAATTCTTCCTGAACTATTTGACTGGTTGGCATCTTATAAAACCTATCTGTTAACAGTGAGGCAGGTCATTAAACTTAATCTCATACATGAGGCTCCATTGTATGCCCTTGATGACAACCCTAAAATTTTCCAGTAGGGTTGCTGCTGCTGTGCAAAACACAAAAGAATCCAGCTTCAACTGATTCCTATTGCATTGTGCTTCTCTGAATGGCTCCCTACAGTGGGGTTGGTTTCACTGTCAGCCAGCCTGTGCTGCTTTTTCCAGTTTTAGGGGTTTATTTTCAAATGGCTTGTTCTGTGAAGACTTAACTATGACCATTCAAATTTGACTTAACATTCATGAATCTGTCCATTACCTGCTCAGCTTTTTAAGCTGCACCAAGTGACGTTTCAGTCCTTTAGACTTGCCAGTAGGTAGCTGGTTACCTTAGGATCTCTCTCTCTCTCTCTCTCTACACCCCACTTGTAGGCTGTGCCTGCAGCTCCTCTAGAGAAACCTGAGCAGGCTGGATTAAAGTGAGCTCAGACACCAGCACAGCAGCTTTGGTGCAGGCTACCCCCCTGAGGGTATGTCTATACTACAGTTTTGTCGGAAAAACAGCCTTTTTCTGACAAAACTTTAGGAACATCCACACTGCAATTGCATTCTTCTTCAAGAAAATCGAAAGAACAGAGGGGTTTTTCCAGCGTTGGTAATCCTCATTCAATGAGGAAGAAGCCTTTTTCCAAAAGAGCTCTTTTGCAAAAAGGCATGTGTGGATGGGGAAGAGGGAGTTCTTTCAGAAGAAGAGGAAAGAGGAGAAAAAAAAAAACACAGGTGCCCTGGTGGCCATTTCTTCCATAGCAATCACAGCTTTACATGCGAGATAGGTCTGATGAAGTGGGTCTTCGCCCACGAAAGCTTATGTTCCAATAAATCTGTTAGTCTATAAGGTGCCACAAGACTCCTCGTCCCTTATGCGAGATAGCATCCATTCACTGTGGACGCTCTCTTTCGAAAAAGCAGATCGCTTTTTCAATGCACTTTTGCAGTGTGGATGCTCTCTTTCAGAGGAAGTTTTTTCGGAAGATCTCTTCCAAAAAAAGCTTCTTCCAAAAGAAGCCCATAGTCTAGACATAGCCTGAGTAAGTACCCAGGGTCCAGGAAGGCTTGTACAGCCCAGGCTCTCAATTTCATTTTTCACATATGTCTGTCAGGTGTGATTGTAGCTTATGTAAAGTGATGAAAAACTAAGGGTTTCCCAACCAGCTGTACTGTTAATGAAAGGAGGGAAGGAGCAGACCAATGGACCTCTCAGGCTGACATGCACAGTTCTTGGACGTTTGCCACAAGAGTTCCCAAGTGCTTCAGTCTTTACATAAGCAGTGCTCTCTCTAAAGTAAGATCAGACCCATCACTTCTGTCATGTTCAAAGTTTCAACAGTTAGATACCAAGTAAGAGACTGTAAGTTACCAGCTATTTGTAATGTATTATCTCCCTACTGTGAAGATGAACCTTTAAGTATCTGTATATGAACTCTGACACTCTAAACAGTGCCATTAAAAGACTGGGCATTGAATACACTCTCAAAACAACCCAAAGCACATGGAGCCAAGCTTGGAAAAATTAACTTACTCTTCTTTCAGAACTGTTTGGATGCACTTGCTCTGGCAGGCACTCAGGGTTATGGTAGGCTTTCGTGGACTGATCCCCTTTTCCATCTTTCTCTGCTGATAATCCTTTTTCATTTTCACCTAGAAGTGACAAGAATAATGGACTTAACTCTTGAATGTTTCATAAAGTTTCTGGTAACTGTTTCATTGCATGTGACAGAAAATAGGAATTGAGCAGCAGCACAGCTCAAATGTACCACATAGGCAGGTACATTAAGAATTTTCTCCTAAGTTCAGAAAATGACTCAGTCTGTCCCTGCATGCTTCTTTCTGCCATGTTTTCCACTTCATATTTTCTAGTTTCAGTGCGACCTGATGCTCACCTGTTTGATAGCATTTCCCAAGTGCTGCAGTTGATCATGTATTGTCTGTAATTCTTTCTTCATGTCTCGCTCGCTATCTGACAGAACTGGAAGTTGAGTGTGAAAACTGCGAAGCACTTTCTTCATCCTTCATGCACAAAAAAAAGAGTCAAAAGGTAACTTTAAAACTTCTGTACACCATCTTTTTTGTACTGGACTGTGTACTAATTTGTAACACTGGCACTCCTTTCTAGGGATGTGAATTAATCGATGAGCCTGGGCTCACTGGTTAACCTTCATGGTTACATGCAGGCCCTGGGGAGCCACTTGCCTCCCCACACAGCTGCTTCTATCCGGGGTGGGGGAGGGGAAATATACAGCCAAAAACTTTTGGCATGTTCTGCTTATGTGGACTTTGCAGTATTGTGAAAAATCAACTGAGTTCTCCTCCTCCCTCCCCTATAACCAAAGTGTTCTGAATCTCAGTAGCATCCAGCATTGATGAGGAAACAAGTGTCAGTCTAAGTGCTCACCTATTCATGATATCATCTTGTTTTTCTTTAGCTTCCTCATACTTGTCAGCCAAGCGCTCAGCCATTTCCCGCAGACTGTTCCTTTATACAAGTGAGAGTCACAATTACAGAAAATAGCACATTCAATGGTCTGGTTTAAAGGGGCTAGCGAAGCTCTGAAGAGTTGGGCTGGATGGTAACTCTGACCCAGGGGGTCTCACTAAAAGTCTAATCAGCCCGTTAGTTAAGACAATTAACATTCCATGATTTAGCTAAAAACTGGCAGAGCCAATTAAACAGGGTGAACTCACCTTTCCTCTTGGCAGTACTTAAGATCTTCAAGTTGTTTGTTTTTCTGTGCCCCCAGCAATTTCACTCTAAAAATGAGAATTGAGTCAGAGACCAGTCCATGCACGAGGGAATGTAATGATTACTACTCTCCAGAGAAAAGCAGAACAAAAAAGCCAACAAAACTCAGACACTCTGCCGAGTTAAAAGTAGGTCAAGAGAGAAGGGACATCTCTCAAGGTGAGGGTTCAAAGGGAGCAGAAAAAATTATTCATTCTAATTTCTCATTTTTAGCATTCTAATTATTCATTCTAATTTCTCATTTGTGGCAAAGCAGTTACCATGGTAAAGGTCTTGATAGAGCACCAGCCATGGAGGCAGGTTGATTCTATACAATTGCATCCAAAAGCGAATGTTTTACTAGTAGGTTTTAAGTAGTTGGAACCAGGCTCCCAGCCTGATACACCCTTTCAGTATTTCCTCGTGCTGATCATCTTCTGTAGAAGGCATTATGCTGACATATGTGGGGTAATACTGATCTGAAACTTAAATCTACCATTTTTGGAATATCACTAGTCTCAGATCAACACAACTGAGGATCAAAAATAGATTTCTCTACATTATGATTATTTGCAGGTGCTGAGCTGTCTGACCATCCCATTTGGTCCTTAATACAGGTTGAACCTCTCTAGTGTGGCAACCTTGGAACCTGACCAGTTCTGAATGAGAGAATTTTTTGGACCATGGGAGGTCAATATTGTCTAGCAGCATTACCAAAACTTCTGCTGCTTACTGGGCTGTTGGAGGACATTTAGGAGTAAATTAGAGCTAACTAACAGCACAGAACACAGAGAGCTATGACTGGTGGCTGTAAACAAACTTTTGGGGCTGCAGGAAACTTGGCCACACCCACAAAAAGTGGACATCTGGCTAACCAAAATCATTCCAGCTGTTTCCGGACCAGAGCATTCTGGACTAGAGAGGTTCACCCTGTACTATATTTGATGGGGTCTAGAGTTAACTGCAACGTTACTTTTAATAGTTGTACATGGTGGAATCTCTTACCTGGGCATATCCTGATGTTATTAAAAACAAAGGTCAAGCTTAAATATGCCACCTGTTTATAAAACCATGTTACCTTTGCTGGATCTCTTCTTTTGCCAGATCCTGTTTCAGAATATATTCTTCCCTGAACACCTGTGTGGCTCTGCTAAGGAGCTGAAGGCATTCCTCGGGGGGAGGAGATGCATCTTTGTCAGCAGACCTTAAAACACAAAGAACAAGCTCTTTCTGTATATGCAATTCCACTAACAAGTGTTTTTAAAGGGAAAATTCTCTGCTAACCAGAGAAGTCTCAGAAGTCTGTATGGGGTAGAAGACACTAGGCATAGCAAACTGACATCTTTGGCAGCCCTCCCCCCATTTCAGTGTCCCAACACACATGGACAAAAGATTCCAGGGTGCATGTTCCTTCTATAATGTAGTCTCCTTCTTATGAGTCCCAGAAAAGAGTCTCGTACTTCAAAAGCAATGGGTTAGCAGAGCTGCGCTGCAGGATTCCTCGGATATGCTTCTCAAATGAGTGATGCGATTCAGCTAGGATACGGAGAGGTGACACAGCAATTTCAGTGTCCTCCCTGGTACACAGGAGCGGAGGGGATGCTGGATGGACTGTCGTTCTGTCAAAACAAAACATGCATCTAAATGTTACCAAACACCACAGAACTCTGCTTTCAATACACTCTGTCTTTAAAATATCATCCTTTAAAATATTCTTCTTGTAGGCAAGAAGGCTAATGGCATATTAGGGTCCATTAGGAGGAGCACTTCCAGCAGATCTAGAGAAGTGTTTTTTCCCCTTTATTCGGCACTGGTGAGGCCACATCTGGAGTACTGCATCCAATTCTGGGCCCCCCCGCCCACTACAGGAAGGAGGTGGATGCATTTGAGAGGGTCCAGAGGAGGGCAACCAAAATGATTAGAGGGCTGGAGCACAACCTATGAGGGGAGGCTGAGAGATTTGGGTTTATTTAGTCTGCAGAAGAGTGAGGGGGGATCTGATAGCAGATTTCCACTTCCTGAAGAGAGGTTCCAAAGAAGATGGAGAGAGGCTGTTCTCAGTAGTGAGGGATGGCAGAACAAGGAGCAATGGTCTCAAGTTACAGTGGGGGGAGGTCTAGGTTGGATATTAGGAAAAACTGTTTCACTAGGAGGGTGGTGAAGCACTGGAATGGATTCCCTAGGGAGGTGGTGGAATCTCCATCCCTAGAGGTTTTTAAATCTCGGCTTGACAAAGCCCTGGCTGGGATGATTTACCTGGGATTGGTCCTGCTTTGGGCAGGGGGCTGGACACAACCTCCTGAGGTCTCTTCCAGTCCTAGGATTCGATGATATCAATGGAATTGAAAAATTCTTAAATTATACCAGTCTGTGACACATTAGGGAAAGCCTTCCAGCTACTGCAGTAACAACAGAACTGCTATGAACCATGTCCTGTGCAACACTCATTATCAGAGTATAGATCTTGGATCTATAGGAGTATTATAGGGTCTGATTGATAGGAATATTCATGGAAGTGTTTAGCACTATGGCAATTTGAACTGAAATCAAACGTGGCCAAGTAAAACTCTACTTGTATCTACAGAGGCCAGAGACAGCCGCTGCCAGATTAAATCACAGCCAGGATACTTTAGAAAAAACAAAAGAAAGTTGTCATGGAAACAGCCCTTTCTTTCAAAGCAGATTATAAGGTTGGTATTTAAACAAGCTCCAGGTTATAAGTTATCAAGACAAAAAAAAAAAAAAAAAAATCTAAGAATAATTTACCAAATTCCCCACGTGATGGTGATTTTCTAAGAACTTCTATTTTTCTCCTCCATTCACACACATCCCCTGTCGACTTCACAAACCCAGTGGAGAGATTAACGCCCCCTACACATAGTCTGACAATTGTGTGCACTGCTTCCAATCTGTTTAGCTACAGGATGTTGCATGACCCTGTTTGTAAAGCATTTCCAAATTACCAGGTGAAAAAGTACCATAAAAAGTATCATAGCAGTATTTCAAGAATCTTTTGCTAATGCTTGTTGGCCCTACACAAAGAGTGATTCTGTTACCCTACACATTGAAGATGTAGTAGGGTTATGACGTTATTCCTCAAAATGTACCTTTATCAATTGGACCATGTCCTGGATGAGCTTCCATTTTCTAAGCATAAGATTTATTTTAAAAGAAATAAGCTGCCAAGCTCAAATCTATTTTACATGCAGTGCCATCATCCAGAGGTTACCTGGCAACAAGGTGGCAGGGTTCCAATGTTCAGTTTTGATCATTACAAAATTGTGCAAAAACCGGAAAAGTGGTTCCCCACCCAACACTGATGCTGGTTCAGTGATATGGCTGACCTCAGAGCTAATAACACAACTGGCATTCCATGGAGGGGAAATGCCTGGAAAATTAAAAGCAATTTGGGCTGATTTTTTGTGAAGTCTAAGATTAATTCAGACACTGAAAATAGAGGAAAGCAACACAGCTATCTTAACCCTCTATTCACTTTGTATATTACAGTAACACCTGTAGTCTGGTATATTGGTTGCATTTGAAAAAAATAGTCATTATAAATATGAAAAAGAACAGAAGTGAAGAATTTAACTGACAAGTGGAACAGAGAAAAATCTTGAGAGACTGAAGCACTTAACTGATAAGCACTTTGTAAGAAAGAGATTCCAGCACACAGTTTAAGACAAGGGAAAAGCACAATCAAATTAAGTAACAAAACTACATACAGAAGAGGCCTTGTGATACATTCATAGTTGCTGGTGATGCAGATCATTGTGGGCCCTAAGATGTCAGAGACTATCCAAAATCCTTTAATTGGAGCGGGCTGCCTGGGGAAATAAACAGATTAAAACATCTTTTGTCAATGCAATAAGACCATATGCAGAAAGCTGCATTCATCTACAACAATCAACTTGGAAGCCAAATGCGTCACTGAATTAGGACATCTTTCTTAAGTAAGACAGGTGCACAAAATACTTTTATAGCTAAAGTTCACTCGCACTATTTCAAATAAGCCTCTTGTAAGTAATCACCATTTTGCTCTGACTATGAAATAAAACCAGCTTGTGGAAACTCCAAATACATGACATGATATAGCATAACTGGTTCTTTACCCAGTTTGCCACAGATTAGGGAGGTTTTGATGGTCTGAAATTATTTGTATTGGCAGTGTCTGAGCTTTAACATTCCAGAAGTACTCTATGCTGGAGAGTCTAAAGGCAGTATGTGTTTTGGTGTTAAGGTATTTTAGAAAGCCCCATTAAAGCCCTAAGTCTTGCACTAGGACAGCTAATGTTGATGGCTGGGGTTCAGATTAGGGATGTGGAAAGTTAACCTGTTAACTGGTAGCATCACCCTACATGGGTAATGCTTACCAATTCCAGTTAATCGCTAGAGACTGGAGCAGCTCCCAACAGCCCTGGCCAGGGGGTTGTTCCAGCCCCACAGATCCCACTACAGCCCCTGTCTGTGGCAGGCACAGCTTGGCTCCCCACCACCCGCACAGGTTACACTGACTCCCCAAAGAGCTGGCTACAGAGCAGCCTCCCTGGGAGCAGGGCCAACAGCTCTTGCCAGCTCCGCTCCTGGCTGGTAGGGGCTGGCAGTCCCACTCCTGGAAAGGCTTTGCAGTGGGCTCTGCACTATAAAGTTTATTTAACCTTTATACTGCAGAACCCGCAGTGTGTAACCACTAGGATTTTTAGGGAAATTTTAAAACACATTTTTATATCCTTAGTTCAGATACTATCAAAGTGGGAATTTCAGGCTTAATTCGATATGAAAATGCATTTGGGGTAAACATTTAACACTAAGGTACCAAATCTTGGTGCTCTGAGTTTAATCAGTGGTGATGATTTGGATTCTCTCAGCCAATCAAGTAATTTGTTCAGAAGGGATGTTGAGAGTTAATACACATAACAGACATTTATTCACTCAAGGCAAATGGACGATGGTCTTTTCTTACCTGCATGGCAATGGCTTTGTACAAAGAATGTGTTCCACAAAGCACTTCTGTTCCACTCCAAGTTCTTGTAAACTGTCCTTATCTTCCTCGTCTATGAACACAGGAGATTGGTTCAAGTTCATTATGTTCAAGCTGTTCATACTTCCTCTCCTGTGGAAGACAACTTCACTACTCACCTGACCCAAGGAATTTGTGAAGTTTGTGGATCCATGTTAGTCCAACACTGTGCACACCAGCTTCATGTATACAGTGATATCTAGAAGGACATTTAGGATCTGAAAATTAAGTGCTATATATTAATGGGACAGAAAACGAATCCTGTACATACTCAGCTAAGGCTGAAGGTTCAGCTCTCTACTCAGATGAGCTTTTCATCAATTTTGCACTAATGTTTTCACTGAAAGGGCTACCCTGTCCCTTTTCCTGCACTCTGCCCAACCAGCTGAATCAGTGCTTTTTTTCATATTTACAGTTTCATTTATAAACAGATCATAAAGGGTTAGTAAAATAATAGGTGATATAAGCACGTGACAGATTGCTTAGTAGAGGTTACAAGTAATTTTAAGCCAACTACTCATCTACTGGACTTTACAACAATTTCTTAATTCTTTATGAACAATATATGGAATCTTAATACCTATACCAGTTTCCTCTTAACTTTACAAAACAAAGAAAAGACTGGCTATCGTGTATGCCCACCAATTTTCAAGATCTCACCTATTTAACATAAGCAGTGCAGTTTATCATTTGTGATTACGCTTTAGCGGCAAGCCTGCAGAAATGCATGTGTACCCTGAAGTTATGTACTTAGAATAAGAAGACTTTAAAACTCATGTTCAGCACAGCCTTCTGCACTGCAGAGTAGGGATGTAAGAGTAGTCGGGTAGTCGCGTCAACTACTCGCATTTCGCCCCCGCCCCACTGCTTCTATATTAGAGGCAGCAAAAAGCAGGTGCAGGAGTTGGTGCTGGGGGGAGCCAACTTAAAAGCCGGTTCCCCCAGCACCATCTCTATGGTGAGAGGGGGAAGAGGAGGCAGAGGCACAGTGAGGAACCCAGCTGCACCTTTCCTCCCTTATCGACTAATTGACTAATCACATTTAACATCCCTACTGCAGAGGAAGGAAATACTAGATATCTTTTCCCCATCCAGTCAGAACGATAACAAGTGCAAAGATATCTCTGGTCCACGAATAGCTCTTAGCCAAGAGGATCAGGGATGCAACCTCACACTTCTGGTATCCCTAAATCTCGAACTGCCAGAAGTTAGGACTGGACTGTTGGAAATGGATCACTCAAACTTGCCCTGTTCATTCCCTCTGAAGCATCCTGCACTAGCTACCAACAGGACACTGAACTAGATGGCTCATTGGTCTGACCCACTATGTTCTTTATAAGTCTAAAGGGCTGCAAATTCTACTTCTGATCTTGTGTAGAGATAGCAGGTCCTGAAATCATCATTTAAAAAACGATTTCAGCATCATCGTGTTCTTGTGAGATTTCCTTTTAAAATTACGAATAAAGAAGAAAAAAATTGAAATGTTATCTGAATCCTATTAACAGGCAAGTAGCTGCAACACAGACTCCAAGGAACTGTTTTCAAAAACACTGCTCTGAGTACAGTGATACAGTCTGCATTGCTTAATATAGTTCGTTTTGAAATTAAGTGAATTAAAACAGCAATAGTACTGATGAACTTCACTCTTACCTCTGTGCAGTTTAATTGGGCAAGAGAAATCAGATTCTAACGGTTCTTCCTCTTCTCCTGATGCCAATTTCAGTGCAAGTTCCAATTCAATACATTCAAACACATACAGAGAAGGGATGAGGTCAGATCTTGGGTCCCAAGACTTTTCTGACTGTAAGAAGTATTTGAACGAGTCAGTAAAGCATCTTTCTAGCAACAAGAAAACATTACTTAGCACAGGACGGACCCTCCCAGCCTTTAAAGAAAACACATCCTTGTTTCCTGAATAAAAGTTCCTAGCAGTCACTAATTAAAGCCTGCAGGAAGGTGCTGAAGAAGCTTTCCAGAGCCGCTGCTTTTTTCAGAAATCAAGCAGTGAGTGATCCCTGCCCAGTCCCCATGAATTTATGATGCTCCTCTATCTTCAGTGTCACCTATAGTACCTCTCCATCTGGTGATACCAGTTTCTCATCAGAGTCAACACATTTTAATTTCAAAGGAGATATTTTTAAAAGAAACCACATTTCTGAGAAGCATCAAGCTATAGTTTGGTCTAGGTCAAACTTAATATTCAGAACAAACATCCATGTTGGCCCCTTGCTAATCAGACCAACATTTAGGCTAAAACCAAAGGGTTCTATTTTAACTGCTAGTCTGATTAGCAAGGGGCCAACATGAACATTTTGTTTGAACGTTTTCATTCAGAAAATGGGATGTGGGACAGAAAGAGACCACCACAAGAACAAGTGACATGATAGAGTTCCTAGGAAACACCACCCTACCATTTGCTCATCGTCCTCTTCTCCCTCCAGCACCACACAGTGATAAAGCATTCCTGACTCGGTGGCGATCACCAAGATGTTGGGAACACAAGGCAGGCACAGAACAGCGCAAGCATCATAGCCATAGTTATCTTCAGCTGAGGGGTGCATGGGCAATGGGCCCAACAGCTTGCCAAGTTTTCCAGTGCTGCAATGAAGAAATGAGGAAGTGCTACTGGAAGGCTAAGACCCAAAACTGTCTCCACTAATCCCCTGGGAAAGAATGAAAGCCCAGGACAATAGCTACAGGAACACACACATTTACTAGTTTTTCTTGATCACGTTTGGCAACCTGAAATCTAATGAATTAACCTGGGCTATGTGCACTCTCCCACAAAGACATGAATCTTGTTATAATCTGCTATTGTCTAAGACTAACAAAATTGTCAGACAATGGAGTCAGTAAGCAGTGCCACATCCCTTTATGAAGGGCTGTACACAAAGTGTTTAGAGAGACACGCAAGTTAATCTTATATGAACAAATGTCAATACCTAAGAATTTATTTTCCAGCATCTTGGTTATTTATTGTATTACTCTTATGTAGGCCTATGAAAAGAACAGGGCAGCTTCACTTCTGTGCATAGGCATTTTCTAACCAACTTCAACTTTTATTTCTCGCTCACTAGGAGGATGTATGCTGCTGTGTGAGCACCCTAAATATAGAGAATTTCTAATATTTTAATTTGCATATCTAATTACATCTATTTAGCAATTATAAGTGTCCTTTTCATTTGCCTTAAGGTAGGGATGTTAATGGTTAACCAGTAGGGGCTGGAGCAGTCCCCTGACTGCTGTTGATAAGGGGCTGCTGCAGCCCTGTGGGGCCCACCGCAGGCAGAGGCGCCCCAGCCTGACCCCACCCCCTTTAATTGGTTAACTGATTAACCAATTAAATGGGATTTTACATCCCTTAAGGCTATGTATCCCTCTCACATAACCTAATTCTTTGTGTCTCAACCTGTCGTTGGACTGGATTCCTATGCTAGCATCTTCCTAATGATACCCTGGCTGGAAGTCTCTAAAGAGGTTTGGTCCTTTGACGCACAGCCTCACCGAGCTATGGGAGCTGCAGCTTGGCACACGCCAGTTGTCGAAACCCCAAATCAATATGGTACCTTTCGAACAGCTGATTTTTAAGAAATCCCTAAATTTCTATCCTAATTTGATCTGACAGGGTCCCTTTTAAGTACTGTGACACACAAGTGGGTTATCAGCAGTGGGGATTGTATTTGGGATGTCTAGATATAAAACAATGAGCCTCTACTGCCTGAGTTCCAGGTCCAGGACTATTAGCTCAAAGGCTAGAAACTCAGACCTCTATGTGGCTCACCCATCCAACGGGCACTCTGAGTAAGCCTGGATTTACAATATAAAGTGATGGAATTTAATACAACATCTGCAGTGGCACAATTCTTGATATAAAATATAGAACAATCTGCACACACACACACACACACACACACACACACACACACACAAGTGCTATATGAATCACGTCAAGTACAATGACCAATTTGCTTAAGTCCTTACCTTTGTAGGAGGCTAATATACGTGAGAAAGGTTTCCCCATTTTCATATAATATGTATAGAGGATAGGCCAGTACTTCCTCTTTCCCTCGCTGCCCAGCTATATTCTTTGGAACAGAGACCAGAGGCCCAAAATCAAATGCCACTGCAGTTTCTCCTAGTGATGCTGTGTATGCTCTCCTGGGGAAGGAGAGACAGCAAAAATTAGTCGGTGATGACTGCACACAATTATTGCCCCCATTTCAAGTAGCATTTACTATTACATTAGATAAATATGATTAAGATTTCACAATGATCAGTGCTTTAGCCAACAGTATTTTCTGCAACAGAAACCTCAAGGTGGGTATTGCCCCTCTCTGCAATTAAATGCATATACTAATATCGTACTTCCTCAAACACTGTAATACCTTTCCTCCCACCTCCATTATGCCTATTGATTTCTTACTCCATTTCTGAAAATAAACAGCCAGCCAGCTCAACTGTGTGGCATTCAGAGAGGTGAGGATATAATGGTATTTTCAGTACAATATGTTAAACCATAGCTTGGCTGTTGGAGAGCAACAGGTTTCTCCATTTCAGCTAGGTCAGAGACAAAGGAAGGTAACCTCCATCTGTTGCAGTCTCTTCCAAAAAGCCCCCTTTTAACTTTTGTTTAAGACGCTGTATTAACTTCATAATATTTTGCTTTTGTTGCAGATAGTTAATCCCCTATTCCCTCTAAAATGGTAGGACAGAGAAAGTTCAGCTAATGTTCTGGGAAGAGCAGATAAAAACAAACTATGGAAAAGGAGGAAATAAGGTTCCCCAGTGGTAAATTTATCACAGCACTTTACACCATCTTCTGTCCAGTCACTTTTCCATTTCTATAAAAAACATATTTGTTCCATCAGCAACTTTATCCTGTTGAGAGCATTTCAAAATCTAAAACTGCACAAACCCTTTATTGAGCATTAAACTCTCCTCCTCAGCATCTGAAAGAGCAATCACCTTCACAGGTATCTGTGGCACCTTCAGATTGTAAATCCTAGAAGAAAAAACAACAGTTACTATCCCGAACTTCTGTCTATGCTATTTTTATGTTGTAATTCCACTAATAAGCTTGCCTACACATAACACAGCAAACAACTAATTTTTGTTCAGAAAAGCAAGCAGAAATAGACTTACCTTATAGTGTTATCTGAAGTCAACAGCACTATATGAGGTTCTAATGTCTCACTTGGATACCAAGCCACATGTTTTAAGGTCAAGGATGTTGAACTAGTGAAGAATCTTTCAGCAATAGGAATAGTGCTACAACAACAAATTTATAATATTGTTATCAAAGACATACCATCAAAACAGATTACTTTTACCTTCTGGGGGAGAGAGCCTGATTTTAAGGCTCAAAATGGCTTTTGGTGATATTAAATTTGCATGTCCCTTCAGTCAGAAAATGTGTTTTATCTACTACTGTTACAATACCTAAGATGACAATAACAAAGATCAGAATATTTTTCCAGTTTATTTTCTATGTTTGATAGCACCATCTGACTAAACTGGGTCACTACAGTAAATTTCACCTGGTTTATTCCTCCTTCTCCCTTACATGAGAGCCCGAGGGAGAAATTTACAAGACATAGGAAATGACAAGAAACAAAAATTAGCAGATGCTCAGTGACCAAGTGTAGGATATAAAAGTCCTTTAAACTCAATATTTTAAACTGACTAGGTTTCAAGATGGCAATGTCCCTTTAATCAGACAGTTCTGACAGAATCTGAAGTCACTTTATATGTATCCGTGATTAGAGGTAAATCCATACAAGTACTTATAACCATCATAATATATAGATTTCTGAATCCTGACTAAAGTAACATGAAGAATGGATATCCTCCCAATCCATTTGAGTCACCAAGAGGATGAAAGATGTGTGCGCTAACCCTTGACATCATTAGATATGCTTGTCTGAATACAGCTTTTTTTAATAGAGGACTGAATCCATAAAAGCTATCAGATCTAGTTATAAATCAGGAACAGAATAGCTTCATTGTATGATCCCTTCCACAAGTGTTTGAAAGGATATGCAGCAGCTCAAAAATCCTAAATTACTGAGGCCATGTTACCACAGCTAGAGAATGCAGGCAGAAAAAAATGACATGTTTAACCACAACAGAGAGGAGAGGAATCAGCAGCTTGCAGCAACACAACATGTCAGCTATAAGAGCAGCAATGGTGGCAGTGGATCCCAGAGATTCAGCCTGTGCGGCCATGTGTCACAACAGCCCTATGCTCACACACCAAAGGTACATCTAGACTACAAGCTTCTTTCGAAAGAGAGTGTCTAGACTGCAACCACTTCTTTCGAAAAAGCAAGCCGCTTTTTTGAAAGAGAGCACCCAGGCAGTCTGGATGCTCTCTTCTGAAAAAGCCCTGTTTGCGTTCAATAGCGCCTTTTTTTGAAAGAGCACTTTCGAAAAAAGGCATTATTCCTTGTAAAATGAGGTTTTCCGTGGTCGAAAAAACTGCCGCATTCTTTCGATTTAATTTCAAAAGAACGCGCAGTAGTCTAGATGCAGGTGAAGTTTTTTTGAAAAAAGGCCACTTTTTCCGAAAAAACCCTGTAGTCTAGACACTCCCTAAGTGACACTGCTTTTTACACAGTAAATACAAATACATGAAAGTCTTATGATCCTCCCCAGTATTCCTGTTGTTAATTTGGTACAAATAAAAGGTGCCATTCTATTTCACTTATTCAGGCTGAAGTCCATTGACACACAAAACAATCAACATGGTAAGCAGTAGGGCAAGCTTCTTCACTAACAATCCTGAGCCAAAGGAAGCACCATTAAGAAGTTCAAGTCTCCTGGTCTATTCAGTCTTTAGACTCTCTCCCAAAACTGCCAACAAAAGTGACGAGGGTAGGATGACTGTGATATAAATCTTAAGTCACTGGAAATTTTTCCCAAGGGCAGGTTAGCCTGTATCTACCTCCCTACTGGGTTTCTTGTGCCGCTCCCTAAAGGATCTGTTATTGGCCACTGTCAGAGACAGAGCACTAGACTAACTGGACCACTGGCCTGATCCTGATAATTCCTATATTCTCATGAGATATTTTGTCCATTAGGAATGAGGATGTGAACCCATCTCTATCACACCACGTTGCTGGTATCCCAATATGCCTGTGAGGTAAACTGATAATTTGAAAATTATGTCTTAGAAGGTCTTCTATGACAGTGCTCATTGGATTTGTGGAGGCTCTTAGTCTCATAAATCCATCAAGCCTATGACTCAACTCAGTGCATGTACTGTACCACTCTCAGGCCACGTTCAACTGGAAATCTTCAATATGTTCTACTCCTTATTTTCGAAACTCTCCGTTCATATTTTCTGCTCTGTATCTTACACTCAGCATATATGTTATATCTTTTTTTGCACCATTGTATTTGATTGTGAAAGATTAGAGGCTCACACATGAAGAGCGTTAAGACAAAATGTGATTAAACACCTGAGATATACATAAAACCTACCTACAATTAACTGTTGGTTTTCCACCTTCAAATTCTGAGTTCTTTCCCCAGCGTTTAGGCAGTTCTAGTACCATCAGCCCTTTAATGCCTATGAGTGCCACATGATGCTGTGTAGGACTTAACAAGGTTTCATAGACTTCAAAAAGGGGTGGATTTATGCACACCAATGTCTGAAAATTAAAGCATTACAGTGAAATACTAGTATTAATAAATAAGTCATTTAAAAAGTACTACATAGCCTTGAGTTAACATTGCATTAAGTATTCTGGAAACATTCACTGGCTTGTAAACAAAGGCGCCAGTCATTGCTTCATAGTTAAAGCTGTGTGTACACTATGGTGCTTGCACACAAGACAATACATTTTATCCAGAGTGTTGCCAACTCTTGTGATTTCATTGCAAGTCTCATGAGGCTTGGTATTTTTGTTGGAGCCCCAGTTCCTACAATCACACTGTTACCTGAAAATGTCAGTTTTCATGATACAAGTGAGCTACTAGACCTCATGGCTGCAGAGAAAAGCTTGAAAACATGAACTTGTAATGTTCCAACCTCAAAAAGCAACCCTCCCTCCCTCCCTCCCCCCCCCCCCGATATTTGTTGTTTTAAATAGTTATTTTTAAACCAACCTCATGATTAAGGGCCTTGTGATTTTGCTGATCTATATCTGTCTGTAATACCAAACAGTCCCAGGACTGGCCTCTTGTCTCCCTTCCTAGAAGAATTAACCCTTTAGGTTCCAAGCTACCTTCCATGGGGAAGGACAGTACAGACACCAGGAAGCACCTCACAGGGGCTAGCCAGGTGCATACCCACCCCAGAGATCGGCAAGACCTTATTCACTCCCCCCCACCCCCATCCCTACCAATGCCAAAGTTCCTTGCGCAGGGGCTACCACATCCTTGTGGAGATGGATGGGGAACACTCAGGACAGGTACCCCAAAAGGAAGTCATTCTGGAGAACGGGCTGGAATCTCACACTAACCCCCACTATGGAAACCCCTCCAACTACAGGAGATGGAGGAGAAACCGCCCTGCCACTCTCACCCCAATACTGTCCCAGTCCTCCAGGCTCTGCACCTCTCAGCCCCTCCCCTGGGCTCTGTGCTGAGTATTAAGAATTACGAACATAAACTGAAATTATGACTAAAATGTCAAGTCTAGGGAGGGGGTAAGCAAGCCTACTTCTCGAAAAAAAAAGGACAGGATGAATCCTCTAGCCATGCATCAAAGTTGATTGTCAATCACCTGTCAAGTGACCATTCCATGCCAACAAATGGAGCACAGGAACAGATCAACGTGCCCTGATTATGTTTTGGGGAAAATTTGAGACTTGCAAGCAGTAACGTAGGGTATTGGAAGCCAGAACTGCAGTGGACTGGGGTGTCGTTAATAGGGTGCTGGGGTCAGAGTTAGGGATATAAGTAAGTAATCAGCTAGTCGACTACCTGATAAGGCTAGGCTTATTGGATAGTCAAGTCCACTACTCACATTTCTTTCCCCCCTCCTTGCCGCCTCTGTACTGGAGACAGCAAAGCAGGGGTGGGGAGCAGGAAAAGTCAGTTTACCCCAGCACCATCTCCGTGGTGCCGCGTGCTCCTCCCTCCGCAGCTGCCTCTAATATCAGAGGCAGCAGCAAGGATGAGGCAGGCGGCACCACAGAGATAGCTATGGGGAGGCTCCGGCAGCAGCCGGTTGATGTGGGGTCACAGCTCAGCTGATGCTGGGTCTAGGACCAAACCCTGCTGCAGCTCTGCAATTTAAAATACAGTAGGAGCTGGGCAGCCGGCCCACCTGGCTCTGACTACATTTGAAATACAGAGGTGCTGCATGCTGTTGGGCTGTTTGTGAGCAGGCCAGGTGGGAGCTAAAACAGTGAAGCATTGTGATGCACCCAAGGTTACAGGTCAAATCGTGTCGCAACCCCTCCATGTGGCACCCTGCCTAGTAATGGCCTAGCCCCCCACTGCATTGCCCTCCTCAGGTCCCACCCGATCCAGCCCAGCCCTCCTGCCGGGTATCACACTCGCCTACCCAGAAATTGGTACCAACCCAATGGACTCTGTGCCACTCTCACACCTCCCCCGCACCTGGTACCAACCTGGCCCCCTGGGCTTCTCACCACCCAAAAACATCCCCCACTGCCCAGTACTTGATACCAGCCCAGCCCCACGGGCTCCGTGCCCCTCAGACACCCCCCCCACCAGTCCCTGGTACCAGCCCAGCCCCACGGGCTCCGTGCCCCTCAGACACCCCCCCCCCACCAGTCCCTGGTACCGGCCCAGCCCCACGGGCTCCGTGCCCCTCAGGCACCCCCCCCCACCGGTCCCTGGTCCCGGCCCAGCCCCGCGGGCGCTGTGCCCCTCAGACACCCCCCACCGGTCCCTGGTACTGGCCCAGCTCCGCGGGCGCTAGGCCCCTCAGACCCCCCCCCCCACCGGTCCCTGGTACCGGCCCAGCCCCGCGGGCTCCGTGCCCCTCAGACACCCCCCCCACCGGTCCCTGGTACCGGCCCAGCCCCGCGGGCTCCGCGCCCCTCAGACACCCCCCCCCACCGGTCCCTGGTACCGGCCCAGCCCCGCGGGCTCCGCGCCCCTCAGACACCCCCCCCCACCGGTCCCTGGTACCGGCCCAGCCCCGCGGGCTCCGCGCCCCTCAGACACCCCCCCCACCAGTCCCTGGTACCGGCCCAGCCCCGCGGGCTCCGAGCCCCTCAGACACCCCCCCCCCACCGGTCCCTGGTACCGGCCCAGCCCGCGGGCTCCGCGCCCCTCAGACACCCCCCCCCACCGGTCCCTGGTACCGGCCCAGCCCCGCGGGCTCCGCGCCCCTCAGACACGCCCCCCCCACCGGTCCCTGGTACCGGCCCCGCCCCGCGGGCTCCGCGCCCCTCAGACACCCCCCCCCACCGGTCCCTGGTACCGGCCCAGCCCCGCGGGCTCCGCGCCCCTCAGACACCCCCCCCCCACCGGTCCCTGGTACCGGCCCAGCCCCGCGGGCTCCGGCCCCTCAGACACCCCCCCACCGGTCCCTGGTACCGGCCCAGCCCCGCGGGCTCCGGCCCCTCAGACACCCCCCCCCCACCGGTACCTGGTACCGGCCCAGCCCCGCGGGCTCCGCGCCGCTCAGGCCCCGCAGGCTGAGGGTGTAGAAGGCGCCGCGCTCCGCCTCCCAGAGGAACAGGTCCGCGCCCAGCCCGAAGAGCAGGTTCCGGGTGGGCCCGGGGGCGCCGGGCCCGGCCGCGCCCTGCTCGCGCAGCCGGCACAGCACGGCATGGTGCGGCAGCGCCGCCCGCCACTCGTCCGCCGGGTCCTCCGCCGCCATCGCCCGCCACCCCGGAACAGCGCCGGCCGCCGCCAGCCAATCAGCGCGCCGGAGCCGGCGGGCGCCTCGGAACTACCGCTCCCAGCGCGCCCCGGGCGGGACTACAAGTCCCAGCGCGCCCCGCGGCCAGGCTGGCGGCATGGAGGCGCTAGGGCAGCAGCGCCGCGCTCTCTACAAGGGACCCGCAGCCCCGCCCTGGAAGGAGACCTACCGCCGGGTGAGCGCCGCCCCATAGAACGCGGGGGAGCCCGGCGTTCGGGCCCTGGATACATTTGAACGATTTCCCCGCCCCTGGACCCCTCCAGCCCCTGCCCCGTGGGTAGCAGCGAGCGGGCAAAATGGGGGCAGGAGGCGTCTGCCTGAGCCCAAGCCCCAAATATCAGGGCTGCCCCTCTAGCACCGGGACATCCCATCTGCCAGGGGCTGGATGCAGTAGAAGGGTGGGGGCAGAAAAGAAGGGGGGGCTCCACTTGGCATGGCCCGGTGTTTTGCCAACTGCTGTTGGCAGGATTGCTGTGCTCACCGGCTGGGAGGTGGGTGGGGAGACCTGTTAAACTATGGCATTCCTGTTAAGTACCCTTTGCACCATCTTATGGACAGGGAAACAGAGGGCTTATATCGTCAAGTGTAGGAATCGAATCCAAGTCGTCTAGCTACCCAGGCCAAAGCTTACACATTATGTCTCCCTAACACCATTTTCAAACAGATATGAGTTGGTCAATGCTTAATTTCCACTGGCACCCTGAAAATTATACAGAAGGAAGAGTTGCATGTTCACCTGTGTGCCTTGGTGGCAGTGGGGTGGGAGGGGAGCTATTCTGGTGGGCTGGCTTCCTTAATCTCCTGAAGCTCTGTAGGGTTCCAAAATAAGTTTCCTAGGTTTCTCTAGCCAGTAGGACAACTTTGAGAAATAAATATTGTGAAGCTCTGATTTAATCTCAGTTCTCCTACACCCTTACCACAACTGCAGATTATTAAAAGGGGGGATGGGGAGAATACATACAGCTGGCTGATGGCAAAACAAATAATGTCTAGCCAGAAGAAGCCAAAGAATTGCCAGCCAAGTGCGTATCTGAACACATGTAAGGGTGAATATAGTAATACCATAAAAATTTGGTCCCTATATGTTAGAGACTGGGTAGAAAATACAGCCCTTTTCCCCATCTTACCTTCTGCCTGGAGAAGTGGGATCCCATCTGCCCAGGGAAATTGAATTGCTCTTGGTCTCCTGTAGTCCTGTCTGCTAATGGTCTAGGAGCCTGACTAGGTCTCTGGTTCTGTCCAGCTGGCCGGTGGGGCTTCCCCCAAACCATGTTGGTATTACAATCCTATAATTGTTCTGTTTTCTTCAGTTACGTCCCCGAGCTATAAAATCACAGCATCTGGCTGCCCTGTAGTCCAGCTGAAAGAAAAGGCATGGCGCTAATGTATCCTGCATCATCTATTTTCTCTTTTCTCAAAGCGCTGTGTGGAGAGACTTAAAAACAGTCGTGCCAAGCTGCTGGATCGATATCGCCAGGCTGGGGAGAATGTGCATTGCAATGCCAGCGGTGCTCTGGTGCAGGAAGTGATGGAGGAGGAGTGGCAGGCCTTGCAGGCAGTGAACATGAGCCTGCCCTCCCTCGGGAGAAAGGAGGCACTGTCACAGGTCAGTGTGCTGAATTCTTGCACATCATCTCAGAGCTGCCCTATACACAGCTTCCCTGCCAAATGCTGTTATAAACTGCATCTCCATCCTCAACCATATGATTCTTGTGACTTTTGGGTGATGGTTTTTGTGCCTTATTTTTAAAGATTAGTGTTGTTTGTCTAGTAGTTTCTTAGAATGGGTATAAAATGCTGAGGTTTGACCTTAACGGGGAGAGGGGGCAGTATTTGCTACCTTGTCCATGCACAAACAGCTGTTTCACAGAGGAGGGGAAACTGTCAAAGGAGTCTGGAAACCTCTGCTTGCTAACTGCAAACAAACCATGCAAGTTCAGGAAACTGTGTAATTGCAAACTCAGCACAGTCATGTGTTTGATTACACTGGATTGTTGGTGCAATACTGTCCTGTTGGTGCTATGAAATAATGTCTCCCCCACTTGCCTTAAAGAGAGGAATACTGATTGATGTACATTTCAGGTGTGGGAGGACCCTGATGAACAAGCAGTACTGGAGGAAATCCAGCAAGAGTTAATTTTGCAAGGTAAATTTTCAAAAAAAAAAAAACAAAAAAAAACCAAACAAACAAACTTGACCTGTTAATAGACCTAACCTGAGTCATTTTTAACCTTCCTGAAATCCTAGTCGTCCATTCATTTGAAGCTGGACTTTCTTCTTGGCTCGGAAATCACATGCTTCCAAAGGATTCTTTTTAAGAGGTTATGATCTCAGATGCTTTGGGATCCTGGCAGGTGGCTGGTTGTGATTGGAGCTGTAACAAAGCAGTGCTACCAAAGAATTGGGAATTAAATCATGGGATGTGGAAAGGGCCAACAAAGGACATGAGTTTTAGCTCCCTTCTGAAGGGTTGGAAGGTCCATTGCTGGATAAGTGAATGTTCAAAAATGTTCCAGCATTTCCATTAAGAATAGAAAATGTGAAGGTTATCTCTGATATTAAATGAGTTCCTGAACCCTGATAATATATAAAGTATTTGATTTATGGCTGTCTCACCCTAATTTGACTTTCCCACGAGGAATCATTGATCACATGACAATCCTGATTGCACACACATCTTGTATCCTCTGAAATAATCTGAGCATAGGACTGGGATCCAGAAGCTTCAGGCTTAGACGCTCTTTGGCCTTGGACAAATCACAGTCCATGTTTCCCCATCTGTAAGATAGGGAGATGTAAGGTGCAGTTGATTAATGCTTGTAAACTACTTTGAGAACTTTAAATGGAAGGTATAATGGGCAGAATTAGGTTAGGATCCTCTTTTCAGTGGGCATCATGAGTAAAAAATTAAGTCAGAATCCCCTTATGCATTTGCAGTTGAACCAAAGAAAGACAAGTTAGAAATACTGACAAACCCAGATTTCTCTCTGAATAGCCATACCATTTTCATCTTGACAAGTGTCTTAGGCCAGTAGCCAGTGACAGCTGGTTTTTGTTTTCTGGGCTTTAACAGAGCAGTTGACCATACAAGAGTATGAACGGAGCCTGCAATTTGACCAGGAGTGCTTCAATGCAATCCTTGATGGCTTGGACACAGTCAGCAAGATTACCTGTCCAGTGTGTAAAAGGTGAGGCAGGTTCCTGTCACCACATGCTGTATGTTAACTACCTTACCCCCTCCAGTATACCTTCTGAATTCAGCCAAGTATGTAATGATGTTCTCAAAGCCTAAACATTTTAATGAATTCATTTCTAGCAACTGTTGATTGGCTGATGAAATCTGGCTTCATTCATTCTTGCTGTAATAAGAGGCTTATGGATCTCTTCACTTAGCACTGGAATGCAGCCCGCTGTGGAACTCAAGCTTTTAACAGCAATATTCTGTAAGAAGACCAGCCCCCTTATGTTTTGTGCGTAGTGTGACTTGTACACTGCAGCTTTATGCCTCTCTTCCCTACCATTTATTGCATAAAGCTTGCTATAAGAGATCCTGAAGATAAAAATATCCATAAGTAGTACAGGGGATTCTGCATTGAGATGATAGCCATCCTCTCTGTCTGGAGATAGTTTCGCCTCTTCCGTGAGAGGAAAAAAGCAGACCTCTTTCTCTAGTAAGGGTTTGATTGTTACAGCTGTTCAGGAGGCACAAATCCTGTGGGAGATGCTTCTAACATCTAATTTCAGTCTTGATGGAATTCAGTGTTCTCTTCTCCTTTAGGGGTGTCTAACTCATGCTCTGTTCTGTTTCTAGGAATAATCTGACTGTGACGAGTCACTTGGTTTTATGCCAGTGTGGGTTATACATCAGCACACAGGTAATCTCTACCTGAAGTGTTGTAGTTCCTTAGTTCTGGGTAAAGTTGCCCCTCTGTTTCAAATATTGCTGATGTGGCCTATTCATGTTTTCATGCCCCCCGTCTTGAGCCTCTTGCACATGCTTAATGGAAAGGTGGCTGAACGGAGCTGTTTTCAAACTGTGGTTTGTAGAGCCCATCCTAGAAGTATGCTGAATGGAATGGTTGTAAAACTAAGCAGCAGGGGAGTGGGAGCAGATATGGCCCTATGTAATCTCACTCATACGAAGCATCATAATAAAAAAAAAAAAAAACCCACACCTGAGGAAACCCCCTGTAGGGTAAGCTTGCATCTGAAGTAAATCTACCATATGAGCTGTGCAGTCAAATGCTAGTTCTGAGTTAGGTAAACTTGCTGCAAAACAACTGCTCAGAAAATCTTCTTTAAAAACACAAGATGAGTTTCTTCATCTATTTCTGTCTCAGGGTATGACAGAACAGAAGCTCCGGTCACTTCTAGAAGACAGTGTAACAGAACATGGTCATCAATGTCTTCACAATCCTGAGTTCTCCATCACTAGTGGAATGGACGGAGAAGCCAATCTTTTCATGAGCTGTCCGGTGAGTCTAAACTGTCAAGGGAGTCTCAGGGAAACATTCGCATTTGTGTGCGCTTCTCCATGTAGTGGGTAAAACCACATAAATTACTCAACTTAAAGGTTGTACTGCATTCTTCTCTGTCCCCACAAATGCACGCCTCTTGAGAAGCAAAAACACAGCATTGCTGGAGGAACATGACAGTAGGATTCAATTTTTTAATTTGGCTACTTGTCTTTACATGTATGAGATGCAGTATGTGTTCCTATTTTGTGTAACACAAATGGAGCTATTGGGCTAAGAAATTATATCGAATAAAATTGCTATTTTACTAAAATCAAAGCTAAAGTTACTCTATCTTTACTCTTTTCTAGTTGTCTTCTCTTCCCCAGGTGAGACTCATCTGTATTTTTACTTTCTGGGTCTCCTGCACTAGCACAGTGCAGTGCAGGTTGCAGATGCTGAAAGAGAAATCTTAAATCCTCCAGATCCATTTCAGTAACAAGCAGTGAAGCTGTTTTGATTTAAGTGCACTGAAAGCTTGTATATAAGTACTGAGCTGAAATCAACATAATCTTTAGACGTAGTATAGTCCTTTTTTCTCCCTTTGCATAGACCAACCTAAAAGCTTAGTGATAGGTGTCTCTTAGCATTAGTGCCCATGAAGATTGACCTTGTTTCAGTGTTGTTGTATTGTGTATACCTGTAAGTGACTGGACACTTTCTTTTCTAAAGGTCTGTGACTCTTGGACAGTCCTCCTATAACTACAACTCTGCTGGGATTTCTGTATGGAAACAATACACTAGTAAGATTCTTCCTTCAGCCTCTAAGCAACTCAGATGGCATCCTGTACATGCTTTTTATATTTAATTGTAAAGGTTTTGTACTTTAATACTGGGTATCAAGCAATATTGACTTAAACTGCACTTTGATAGCTAAATAAATATTTCAGATAAGCAGCTGTTCGTGAGGCGAGCCTCCCCAGAATCTTGAATTCAGCCACAAGCTTTCTATAACTTACTACTGCCTTTTTGGCTTTTCCCTCTTAGCTTCTGTAGCTGCACATAGAGCAGGAGATTGATAGTGGCAAACTTTAGCTGTGACATTTGTCAGCATTCACCAAGAACAAACTAGCACTTCATAAAAATTACACTAAATTCTTCCCTTTCACTGATCTAATGCCCCACCTCTCCTGGGGCAGCTGCACCCCAAATCTTATTAAGAGGAAAAAGGCTTTGATACATACCAAGTCCAGCTGTGATTAGCATCCTTACCTGTAAGCTCAAGTCAGACACAGGCTGTGACCAGCATGCAGGGACTTATTTAAACTCACTTTCTTTTGACTGAATAGGGGAGTAGTTCGAATTGAATTGGGGTATTACCGTATCAATTTTAATTAATCTGGGTCACGTGATCAGACTTTCCTTTCAAGGGTGCAATCAAATAGATGCTCAGTAGCCAAAAGTGAGGAACTAGCGCAAGGGAGCAGCATCTTCACTGTACACAAGTCTGTCAGATTCATCGTGCAGATACTCGTAGGAAGGGGACTGAGAAACCAAATCCTGTAAGGTGACGGAGCTCAACACTGACAGTCTGGATAAGATTTGAACTGTTCATCTAGAAATAATGCTTCCTTTCCTGCCTCCAATCACCTTCTGTGTTAAGGCAAACTAAACAGTCTACTATCTTTATACAACCATACATAAAAATCTATACATTTTAGAACTCATTTTGCCATAACCTACAGAAAAACATCTGTGATGTCTAAGTAAGTATTTGACCAATTTACAGTACTTAATCAAACAGTAAAGCAGTCAGGCTTTTTTTCTTGAGCAGATTTTATTGTATGTCACTATATTGTATTAATTATACAAAAATACCCAAATTGGCAGGCGGCATGAGAATTACATAAAACATAAATCCAGGCTGCAACATAAATTAAATCTGAAATGCAATTATTGACAAGTTACAGAATCATTTTGTTTTCCATGATGTATTCACCCCACCTTGAAGTTTTAAACTTATTGGTGGTGTCAGCTGCTGGTAAGAGCACTGCTATAGGAGATCCACAGCTGTAGGCTTTGACTTAGTTTCCTAATCTACTGACATTTGACAAAGCTTTTAAGATCTTCAAGGAATCCAATGTATTCCTGGTGCTCCAAGGCAGTGCTGAGCTCAATTAACTCATCAGCAAATGTGTTGTCCACTCCTCGGTCAGCCAAAAAATCCATTAAGTGGTCATACAGAGCCTGCAAGATAATTATTGAAACAAAATTATCATCAATAAGCATTCTTTTAAATGCCCTTTTACATTTCACTTTCCAGTGGGAAGAAATGAGCCTTTTCCCAAACTGGAAAGAACCCTCCCCCTTCCTCACAGTACCCCTGAACTAAGACCAAGAACGATGAAGGATTCCTCTAAGTCATTGTTTCCCAATTAGTGCTCTGCAGAACCCCACGGTTCCATGAGGAGCCAGCACGCCCCTGCCCCCTCTTAGAGACAGTATTTTTTGCAGCAAGGATTTTTTTTAAGGCAACCCTAGGGGTTCCGTGGCCAAATAAAATTGGGAAACGCTACTTTAAGGACCACATACTTCTATTTTTTAAACTGCACCCCACTGTAATACTGAGAGAGTCTAATGCCAATATAAGCTAGTATGCCTCTCGAGTCTCTTATAAATGAAGTTCAGGCAAGTTATTTTCAACATTGTCTGGGCAGTATGGACAGACAATTGATACCAGTGGTATAGACCTGTTCAATTAAGATTCCTTTGCATTTTCTCCTATTTGCGTATTTTTAGAGTTGCAAGTAGATGTGTGATAATTCCACCCCAAAGAACACATTTTGTGCTAAGCAGTAAGTGCTAACCAGGATGTAGAAGAGCTTCCTTTGCCCATGCATTGTACATGTTTCTTTAAAAAAAAAACCCACACACAACCAGCATCTTAGCCTATGGTATTATCATTAGTACTGTTCCAACCAGTGAGCCACACTTCGATACAGGTGGGAAAGGATTTGCATGTACCAACCCTTCCAATATGAATTTCCAGTCAAATCATGGGCAGCTAGAGCGTATCAGCAGGTGCCTGATGAGGTTTTTGGTAAATACATTTTATTATGCACGTGTTGTGTGTCATTACACACAGACAGAAAAATGTAGGCATCTGCCAACTGTACTTTAAATCGGTCACATTTTCACGCAATTGGGATAATGTCACTGACACTTGATCAGACACTGGTGCAGAGCTCCATCCTACTGATCAGCTTCCAGACCTCTCTAACTTTATTTTATGTTAGGTATGTATATGGCCTCCATCACCGTAATATCTTCACAGCACCTCATAAGGGACAGCAGTGCTATTATCCCCATTTTACAGGTGGGAAACTGAGGCGAGAGTTGCCTAAAGTTGCACAGGAAACCTGGGGCAGAGTAGGGAATACCAAGTCCTAAACAACACCCTAGCCACCGGACCCTCCTTCTCAATGAGAGTGCCTCACCAAGAAGTGATCCCAGACCAGAACTCCTGGTGATTACATCAATGTCTACAGAGAAAAATCACACAGGACAAGTTGAGCTAAGCTCTATGCAGTCTAGCGTGCAGCACCTACCCAGTCAAGGGAGTCTGTGTTGAGAGTGTAGTTGGTGTCCTTCCAGTCTGATTCTCCAGTGGGTTGAAAGCTGACCTCCCGAATTGAGAAAATGTCACTCTCCTCTTCTTCCCCATGTCCAATCTGAGACAAGAAAGGAGAGTTGTGAGGAAGAACTACCTTAACTGGAGAGCATCTGCAATCATTACGTTCAGCTGGCAGAAGCTATGGTGCCCAAAACACCATATGACTGCCACATGGTAGAGCTGTATACACTTGGGCTATGTCTACACTGCAGGCTCCTTGCACAACAGCCATTCTTGTGCAAAAACTTGCAGAGCGTCTACGTTGCATGCGCATTCTTGCGCAAGTAAATTTACAGTAAAGTGTCGGAACAGAGGGCTTCTTGCTCAAGAAGGCAATGTGGATGGGTAACAGGGGTTTCTTGCACAAGAAACCCCCAGGACTAAAATGGCCACCAAAGCTTTCTTGCGCAAGAGAGTGTCCACACTGCCATGGACGCTCTTGCACAAAAGCACATGGCAGTGTAAACACTCTTGTGCCAGAACTCTTGCCCAAAACAATTCTTGCACAAGAAGCCTGCAGTGTAGACGTAGCCCTGCAGTTTCTGCTCACTAAGCCTCATACTGAGGAGGCTCCAGTTCTCCTCTTTCTGTATACATGTGGTAAGGACACTTACACGTAAGCACAAAACCACATAAATCTACCATTCTTCATTGCCCATTATCCTGTCTCTGATAGGGGCCAGTATCAATTGCTTCAGGAGAAGATGTACAAAATCTTCTAATGGATAATTCTGGAATAATCCAAGAAAAAGTTTTCCCTTAAATGTTGTCAACTAGAGTACGACTTACATACCACGGAACCCATCTAAGGATTTTTTAAGAGTCAATTTATTTTATCAAAAGTCAAATGCAACTACAATGTTCTCAACAGAATGTCTAAATTATTTTGGAATTTCACTCTGGGTCTCAATAATATGTAGTCACAATGAATTCCACAAGTCCGTTTTCTTTTCTCAGTTTTAAATTGCTGTATCTTTCAAGTTGTGGTACGCTGCTAACAATCCTTGCTCACTTACTTCTGCCTACTCTTTTCGGCTGAAACTATTAGCTCAAAGGAAAGCAAGCAGCTATAAATAGGGAAGCAAAATCAGAATAGGGTGAGTGGAGTAGAACTTCCTGGCTCTGCAAACAAAGCCTTTTACTGTGCTGCACTGAACAGATAGTAGGACTCCCTACAGATTACAGAAGCTGGTATATTTTGTACAACTCAAGCAATAGCAAGATCTTGCCTGATCAGACAAGAGGAATAAGATCTTGCGACAGCCAGGTGGATAATGGACACAAAATCACAATGCATTGTCCCACTCAACCCATAAATTTCAAGCAGTTAACATCCTCCAATTATAATATCTACCTCATCCTCAGGATAGTGGCAGTCAAGCACAAGAGTCTGTTTGGGGTCATCTTTTGATACTTCCACAACAAAGTTAGGAGTTGATGTAAGTTCAGGCTGTGAAAAGTAAGAGAAGATCACATTAGCCTTGGGCTCCATCTATGCTAGTTATCTCATAGTACAAGAGTAATAGTGGGAAGCAGGGATGTAAACGACTAAGCAAAAGCTTATCAGATAGTCGACTAGTGTGTCAACTATTTGCATCCCTCCCTTGCAAGAGGCAGCAACGGGGGGGTGGGAAGGGGAGGGCAGCGATGCTGCTGGTTTCCCCCATCTCCGGGGGGAGAGAAAAAGGGGTGCAGCAGCGGCGTTCCACCTTTGAAATGTAGCAACAGCCAGGCGGGCTCTTGCTACATTTCAAAGCGGAAGCGTCCTTACTGACTAATCGAATAGTCAATGGGAATGCTATCAACTATTCAATTAGTTGATTAATTTTAATATCCCTAGAGGAAAGCAAGCAGCACAAGTCTACTGCTACAAACTTCAAACATGTTTTTAGTAGGGATGTAATAGTGTACTCAACTGATCCACTAACTAATAAGCGGGTGCTTATCGATTAATGTCACCAACTACACGCAACCTTCCCCTGCCCCACAACTAAATTTTTGAGCAGTGCACAGGCAGGCAGGCTGGCTCAGTCCTGTCTCATGCCGGAACCCAGCATCAACCCCTGCTGCCGCAGGAGCCAGGACTGAGTGGTAGCAGTGCTATCCCTTATCGACTAATCGTGTAGTCAACAAAATTTTTATCGACTATATGATTAACAAATTACCCATTTCTTAGCATCCCTAATTTTTAGACATTACAGACTCCTTGAATGTCTAACAACAGTGTTCATAGCAAAGCAAGATTTTGCCTCAAACCGTCACATTGCTCACTTTAAAAGATCAAGGGACGTGAATATAACAATACGATTTTTTTAACTATACTTCCTTCCAGTAAGTTGTAAAGGCAGCCATAAGTTTTAACATCTTAGTTTCCTTTAATTTTAGCTACAAAGGATCCTTTTGAATGGCACATTTTATGCCAGACAAGAGTGTCTTTCTTCCTCTGATACTCCAATAAGAGGGAGAGGGTAGTTAAATGGGAGACCAGGCAAACCCCTAACATCTTCTGCTACAGCATACAGTGCTGCCAGAGCTGTTTTCTGGACTAAGTGAACACCAGAAGTATCTGCCATCCTGGCACGCTCCCCAGAACAACCAGAGCACAAGACCTGTCTCTCCTGGGGCTCGGGGTCTGAGGCAGGCTCTGTGAACGTGGACACGCTACACCTCAGAGAACATTTGATTCTTGCCTGCTGTGGGGACATGGGCCCTCGACCTTTCACCACTGGATGCCCAGAACCTGAATTTAGTAAATTCAAATTAATCACATAGTATAGACAAGCCCTCAGGGAGTAGCGATTTTGGATGTCCAGTTAGAGGTGCATTAAAGGGATGCAATTTTCAGGGACTGTGCAAAAGGTACATAAAGGCTGTAAATTTACCTCCTGTTCATCAGGTTTTTGTCCTTCTTGTGGTTCTTCATCAAACGTTGGAGGAATGCTGTTGTTAATGTTGAATGTAACGGTAATCCTTCAACACAACAAGGATGAGATTAAATACCAGAGAAAGGCCAGCTAGTTGAACAACCGACAGTCACAGCTCTATTCCAGCTCACCAAATTTCAGTTGCCGACATTGCTCATGTGGACTAATGGGGTCTGAAGTACAGTATGCACTTCACTGAATTTCCAAGCACTTTGCATGGTGTGCTACTCTCAAAGATAAACTGAACTAAGTTTAACACACATAAGTTCCTTGTATTTATGAATTAACATATTCTTAGTTTACTAGGTTAAAATCATGTTTCCTGTTTCCCCCAGAGTAAAATGGCCATGAATCCTTAGAAGACACAAGGCAAGATACAATGGCAAAGTATACCCCATTGCGCTACAGCATAGAAAAATAAATTGACTACAAAGCTTCTGTTATCTGTACTGGGCCTGAATGACAGCAGAGCTGACAATGGGAAGCAGCACTAAGTTAATAGCTTTTCATTAAAACCTCAATCCTGGACAAAACATGCTGGCTGCAATTTTTACCAAGTCCTTATGTTCACTGAGAAGATCAAATATCAATTAAGCAAAAAACCCATCTCACACTTACCTCTCACCAGCTATTTTCCGCAACAGTTTAGCCTCGGTGCCATGCACTTCTAGCTCCCACCCTCCAGACATCTTGGGCAGGGATTTATGTTTCTGGATCTTCTTCTCCTCTTTAATTTCATCTGTCAGAAACTGTGCAAATGCTTTGTCCCCTTCAAGGAATAAAAAAGACAAAGACATTAATACACCTGAGTTAGAAACATTGTTTCCTAGTGGTTAGACGAGAAAGTAGTTAGGCCTCAAGATTCTATTTCTAGCTGAGCTACGTACTTGACCAAATAGCTTGTGTGTACCTCAGTTTATCCGGGTATAAAATGGTGAGGTGGAGAGGTAAGACCACATACCTTATACTGATATTAGAAGGCCTACTTGTTCATAAAGTGTTTGTTCATGTTCAGCTGAAAGCACTATACTGATGAGGGCAAAGAATTACATTGATTGCAGAGAGAGAACGTGTAAGAGCCCTTGATTTGCCAAAGGGTCTGAAGTTCTGGATAAAGGGTTAAGTAAGGAGTCATTACTAAAAGACATTATTAAAAAGCTCTTCTTTCAATATATGCAAGTATTGTTACAGGTGCAATATAGGAGGGAAATAGCACCTAAATTATTAATGAAGTGAGCACAAGAAGTTGGATGGCATCAACCCCTCTCAAGTTATGCAGATCCAGGCTGCTCTGGAGTCTTATTCAAAAGCCCAGATCTCAGGCTTCAGGATTTGCATTTAGGGTGATGCTTTTACTGGTTCATCAGGTAACCAGTTAACCTTTCACATCCCTTGTTAAGAGGGGTGGAGGAGAAGAGTGCAGAGATACACACACATAAGAGAAAGGTTAAGCAACTTGCCCAAGGTCACCCATTTTGTCAGTGGCAAAGTTAGGAGCAGAAAATGCCTCAGCCCCAACTCCCCCTGCTGTGCTAGCCAGACCTCTCCCAGCACGGGGAAGAACCGTGGCACAAGGGCCATGAGCCGGTGGAGACACACCAGGCGCTGCCCAAGCGCAGCATCCCCTCCCGCCCACGGGGGGGAAATCAACAGCGCTGAGAGGAGCCGTTCACAGCGAGGGAAGGCGCCGGGAGCTCCCGGACGAGGAGCCAGACCCCGACCGCGGCTCAGGCGCAGAGCGCGCACATCTGGGCCCCTGGCGGGTGAACCGCCGGCCTGCGGGACCCAGCCCCGCGCCTCGGAAACGCCGCTCTGCTCCCAGCGCTCCCTCCCCGGGGCTGCCTCCTTCCACGCACGGGCCCCTCCCCCCATTACCCTCGGTGTGGAGGCCGCCGCAGCCGCAGGACAGGCCGGCGGGGGAGACCCGCGGGGGCCGCAGGAGGCCGGGCCGCTGCGTCCCAGCAGGGTCGGCGCTGAGCAGCCAGAGGCTGCGGGTGAAGGGGCGGGCGGCGGCGGGCCGCAGCAGCGCGGAGGGCAGGAGGCGCTGGGGCAGCGGGCGGAGGGCGGCGGCGGCGGCGGCGGCGGAGCGGAGGGCCCGGGCCAGCAGCATCCTTGCCAGGAGAGCGAGGCCGAGTGCGGCGCGGGGCACGTGCGGGAGCAGAGGACACGAGCCGGCCCCTTGCCCGGAAGCGGAAGCCGTCACCCGGAAGTGCACGCGGTCACCCGGAAGTGCTCCTCTGAGGCGCCGGCGTGAGGGGGCCCCCGACTCTGGTCTCGGGCAGCGGGAGCCCCGCGTGGCGTCGGGGTCCGCCCTTGAGCTGTACAAGGAGCCGCGTCCCCTCTGCGGGCCGCCTGGTGCCCCTCGCTTTGCGGCCGGGCCGGGCGAGCCTCCTCCCGCAGGCCGATCTCGGCACGAAGCAGGCCCCGGCTACAGCCGCGCGCCCCTGCCGTCCCCGCGGCGGCTCAACCGAGTAACCGTCGCACGCAAACCGAGCGGAGGGGCGATTCGGAAGCCGCGGGAAGGCGGGAGTGGCCCGCGGCCTGCCGGGTCGAGAACTAACCTCTGCCTTAATTCATGCCTTGCAGCAGCTCCTGGAGGTTGCAACCCTGTAACGCGCCTCCCCCGGGACCTCCGGCGGGGCTGATCCCTGAGGGCTTGTGGACCCTGCGTGATTGATTCGAATTTACTAACGTCAGGCTCTGGGCAGCTGCTGGTGTCACGTTGAGGAGCTGTGTCCCTGCAGCAGGCAAGAATCGAATTTGCTCTGAGGTGACATGTCCACGTTCACAGAGCCTGCCTCGGACTTGGAGCCCCGGGAGGAACTCTGGGGAGCATGCTTGGACAGCGGATACTTCTGGTGTCTCCTTGGTCCGGAAAACAGTGACCGGTGCTTACAGGGCTCCTCTCCATACTTGCATCCCACAAGGCGCTCCCCCGTTGTGCGACAGAAAAGGGACACAGTGGGCACATGTGTTGTTATGCCCTGAGTTCCCGCACTGGCATCGCAGCACTGCCACCATGGAGCCACAGCAGCTGCAAAGCAGTGCCACGCTCATGGCTTTAATGCTGCGCCTCATGGAGCAGTACTTCGAGAATGCCCGCATGTTGCTCCAGCAGGAAGAGGACGACGCCCGGCATGGCCCAGAAGCCATGGTTAGCCAAGTCCTGGCACTCTGCTTCTGTACATGCCTCTGGGTCCCCTGGACACAATGGAACACCGCTTCTGGCAGAGGGAGTCAAGCTTGGACTGGTGGGATCACATTGTCGTGCAGGGATGGGATGATCAGCAGTGGCTGCAAAACTTCCGCATGCGCAAGGCCACCTTCCTCGAACTCTGCGAGTGGCTTGACCCTGCCCTCAGGCACCTGAGTACCCGAGTGAGACCCGCCATCCCCGTGCAGAAGCACATAGCCATTGCCTTCTGGAAGCTAGCCACGTCAGACAGCTACCGTTCAGTCGGGAATCAGTTCGGGGTGGGGAAATCCAGAGTCAGGGCTGTGCTCCTACAAGTAGCCAAGGCCATCAACCACATCCTGCTACGGAGGTTCGTCACTCTGGGCAACATAGACAACATCTTGGATGGCTTTGCCGACATGGGCTTCCCCAATTGCGGGGGGGCCATAGACGGAACACCCATCCCCATTGTGGCCTCTGATGACCATGCCTCGAACTACATCAACCGAAAAGGGTACTGTTCCATGGTGCAGCAGGCACTTGTGGATCACAAGGGAGGCTTCACTGACATCAACGTTGGATGGTCGGGAAAGGCGCATAACACGCATCTTGCAGAGCTCATCCCTCTTCAGTAAGATGCACGCCGGTACTTTTTTCCCCCCATAGAGCAATCAGAGTTGGAGAGTTGGACATGCCCATTATGATCCTAATAGATGCAGCCTACCCTTTGCTCCCCTGGCTCATGAAGCCCTACACAGGCCACCTGGATGCCAGCAAGGAGGAGTTCAATAACAGGCTGAGAAGGTGTAGAATGGTGGTGGAATGTGCATTTGGGCATTTAAAGGGGAGGTTCAGGAGTCTCCTCACCCGCCTGGACATCAGCGAGCTCAACATGCCCTTTGTGGTGGCAGCATGTTGTGTGCTCCACAACCTGTGCGAAAACAAGGGGGAGACTTTTCTTCCAGCATGGGGAGGCTGAGGCAGAACGCCTAGCCCGGGAGTTTGAGCAACCAGACACCAGTGCCATAAGGAGAGCACAGCAAGGGGCATTGTTCATCAGAGATGCCTTGAAAGACAGTTTCATGCAAGACCAGTTCTGAGGCTCTCCCCCCTGGCTCTCCACCCTGCATTCTGTGTGTGCGTGCTTTTCTCTGTTTTCCTGCTCTCCTTGGCAGAGCAACAATAAAGAGATCATTGATTAACAAACAGGAGTTTTTATTCAGTGGACATACAACAGGGAAGGGAATGGAAAAAGAACCTGTAATGGGGGACAGGGGTGGGACTGGTGTCTGCCTCCAGGTGGCCTGGAGGCTCCTGCTGCCCTACAGGGCCCCATGCCTTGTGTTCTGGGGTCCCGGCAATCCCTGGAGACCCTTGCAGGGGTGGCCATCGAGCAGGTGGGGATGGGCTGGTGGCCTAATCCATGCATGCTGCCACATGCTCCAGCACTGCTGTGAGGGTAGAAAATATGTTCTGCTGGTGTACCACCTGCTCCCACGTGGCCTGTCTCTCCTCCTGGTCAGCCTGCCGCTCCTCTCAGTAACCTGATCCAGGTACTCTGCCTTGACTTCCTGCATGAGGGACTGCAGGCAAACCCGCTGCTCCCTCATGAGCATGTCCCATGTTCTTATTCATCTGCAGATCCTGGTCAGGTGGATAGATGCAGCAGGAAGTTGGGAACATGCCCAGCTCACAGCTGTCCCACTGTGAATTTACAAGGGCAGTCTTCACAGGAGACACTTTGTATGAAGCCTAGCCCTAATCGCTGAGCCAGCACTGAAGGTCTCAGTTCAGACAACGGCACTGTGTTTTGAGCAAGGCCATAATTTGCCTCTAAAGTGGTGTCAGCCAGTGGTCAGGGCAGTGAGTGGTGTGTGTGTATTATACACCCGAGACTTCAACTGCTAGGACTGGGGTCCCTTAGCAGCGGGCAACCTGGAGGAGGTTGACGGGCGCCCCAGGAAGTTTACAGGGAGAGCTTATTACACCTCAGATTTTGACTGCTAGGATACACGAGCCCTTCGCAGTGGGCAGCCTGGGGAGGCTGAGAGATGCCCCAACGGATCTGTTCCCTGGAAGCGACATGATCCAATGCTCAAGCTCTCCCTATATTTGTCCCTTATGACCGGCTGGCGTTCTTTTAAAATTGTGCTTGGTTCTGTTACAGCAACTGAAGGAGTCAGGTCACAGCTTAAACAGTTACTATTTTATTGTTACAGGGTAAACTTAGCTGTTAAATGCTACCTACTGTGTTACAGATAACACAGCCACTACAAAGGACAGAACAGAAATTACACTAATAAGTCACTTACAGGTACCATGAAACCCTTTTGGTTCTCTGAGCTCTTATTAAATGCATGCAAAATAGACACCTAGCAGGTATATATTCTCACCCCTGCGTTCCAGACTTGGCGTGGCCGGTGTCTTTCTCTCAATCCCTCGGGAAGAAGTAGGGCGAGGTTGGGCGTCCCACAGACCTCGGGAGACAACCAATACCTGCCAGCAGGTGTAGATGATTGGAGCTCAAATGGGGTGGGCTACTAAACCCCTCTTTATACCCCCTTGGGTCACGTAGGCTTCTTCCTGGTCTCAAGTGGCCAATTAGGAAAAATGGCTTTGAATGCCAAGTTTCCCATGAAGGGTGCAAAGCATAATTCACACCTGGGAAAATGCAGACAATGGGCACCTCTGGTATGTGATAAGTAGGCATGGTAAGGTGCCCGCCAGGCCAGGAGCATGCAGGGGGAGGGGTATGGGGCAGTTCAGTTTCCTACTGTGTCCTGCACATGCTGGGTCTGGCACTCGTGGCATCCTGCGGAGAGACTTTCTATCACTGCCCACTGGAAGGAGTGGGGGAGTGTGTATGAGTGGCAGACACCGCTTTCCAGAGAGAGTGCTAATGGGTTCCCCTCCTCTTCTTCCTTCCAGCAGGTTCCCATGCATATCATCAGTCTTCTCTGCATCACTGTGCTTGATTGGGATTGAATGCTGACTGAGTGCGGGCATGTATCTGGGCAGTGAGCTGCATTGCTGTGTGGTTCCATGAACCCAGACTGCTTCCTGGTGGCTTAGTGTAGGAAGGTGTCCTACCACGGAGGCTGGAATAAGGCAGGCCTCTATGGGACCCTTGTGAGAAGGATCAAAGTGTTCCTGTGTGACAGCGTCATGGAAATGAGTGCTCCAGACTGACACTCCATCTACAGATACGTGAACAAGCTGTTCTACAACCCTCAGACTGAGTAACAGAGAGGAGCATGCAGCTCCTTGCCTGACCCCCCCCACTTGCAGCTAAAGTTAGAAAACTCACCAGAAGTGCCCTCCCCAGGGTTGTCAGAAGCCTGGGAAACATCCTGGAAGGGGAGGCCCAGCTCCAAAGCGAGGAGCAGCTCCTGGCTCTCAAGGATTGTTGCCTTGCTGGCATCCTCCTCCATCATCCTGCCCACCTGCAGGCTGACGCCAGGCATGTCTAGGCCAGACTCGACCACAGCGGCGGAGGTAACCGGCTCCCCTCCCAGAGTGACATCCAGCTGGTGGTAACAGTGGCAGGTGCTGCCCCAGAACATCTGCTCTGCTCCCTGGCCTTCCGGTAGGACTGGCACAGCTGCTTGATTTTGAGCCTGCACTGCTGCAGGTTCTTGGTGTGGCCTTTGGCCAAGAAGCTGGCGACAATCCTATCATAGATGCTGGCATTTGCCTTCATTGTGCAGAGTTCATGGAGGTTGAACGCCCCACCTAGTGAGATCCGGGATCTCCCTAGCCCTCCAGGTTGGAGCTCTTCTGCATCCCTGAGCAGTGGAGGCTGTGGGAGCAGAAATGCTGGCAGCCGTCACAATGTCAGACGGGACAGTGGGGGCACTCATGTCTCCATGTGCTGGTCACTTGCACAGGGCTCACAAAGCTGATCACATGGGACAAGCACTTCCCCAATTCCAGGATGAGCTCGGCAGGAGGGGAGAGCAGTGGAGTCGCCAGCTGTGGCTGGAGTGATCAGCTGCGGGAGGCCTCCCAGAGGCCAATTAGTTCCACTTAGCGGCATCAAAATGTCTACACTACTGTTATCTTGGACATACAAAGTTGGAACTAGTGGTACTCCTTGTGAAAAGCACTACAGAGTTTGGATTCTGCAGCCCGCAATTGTGGAATAATGAGCTTGGTAGTGTGAATCCATCACTTAGGCTACGTCTATACTGCGCTGTCTTGCGCAAGAAAATATGAAAATAAGGCGAAGCGGTGAATATTGCCATGCCTCATTTGCATACTTAATGAGCTGCCATTTTGCACAAGGGGCTTTTGCACAAAATGGAGCTGTCTACACAGCTCCTTTTTGTGCAAAAAAAAACCCCCTTGTGCAAGAGCTGTTCTGCCTGAAAAAGCGCTGCAGAATGGCTTTTGCACAAGAGCTGTGTAGACAGCTCCTTTTTGTGCAAAAGCCCCTTGAGCAAAATGGAGGCTCATTAAGTATGCAAATGCAGCACAGTGATATTCCCTGCTTCACCGTATTTGCATATTTTCTTGCACAAGAACGCAGTATAGACGTAGCCCCCAATTATTGACGGGGGGGGGAGGGGAAGGAGGCTAATTTTGGAGTGAGGACCTGGTGGAGACAGAAGATTTTGCCCTCAATGATTTATGTTCAAATTGAGCAGACTCCCCTACTTCCACTAACTACAACTTTGAAAGCATATAATGGCTGAAGTTGTAACTATTAGGCTTTTAAATGTTGTGACTAGTCTTCTAAAATAGTGATTGGATGGAGTTGGCATGTCAGTGATCCAATGGTTTGTGTCTCCCCATCATATGTATGTTGTTAAAGTGCAGTCAAAAGGCAAAACAAAACAAAAAAAAAAACCCAGAATCTGAGTATCTTCACCTATCTCTTGCAAAAACAAAAAAGCCCCCACACAATGGTCACTTGAACACTTTTAGAACCAACCGAAGTTGGTCCACTAAATAAAAGCTACTACCTCTTGCGTGTCTCACTTCCATAATGAAAGGTTTCAGAGGTAGTTGCTTCAGCAAAACCAAGGAGTCCCGTGGCACCTTGAAGACTTTTATTATAGCATAGCCTTTCATGAGTTTCAACTCCTTTAATCAGTTGCTACTCGTAAAAGCTTATGCCATAATACAATTGTTAGTCTTAAGGCAGTGGTCACCAACCAGTAGATCGGGATCTACTGGTAGATCTTGGAGCCTTTGACAGCTGATCCTGACAGGTTTGGCCAGGAGGCTATCAAATGCTGGCACTTCATTTGCCCCTCTAAGCACTGCCGTGTTGCTCTTGCTTGCTGTGGGGCATAGGAAGAAGTGGAGGGGTTGCTGATGTCAGGATGCACCTCCTTCCACCCTGTATCCCATCTCC
Source organism: Pelochelys cantorii (assembly GCA_032595735.1). Taxonomy (NCBI): domain Eukaryota; kingdom Metazoa; phylum Chordata; order Testudines; family Trionychidae; genus Pelochelys; species Pelochelys cantorii. The sequence continues at coordinate 10,642,920 of CM064346.1, read as the reverse complement.
ACAGAGCAGAGTGGGGACAGAGATGGAGAGAGTTTGCTGGCTGCTTTTGGGAGTGGTGAGAGTCAGAGTAGGGGTAAGCCTGCCTTAGTCCCCTGCACCACCACCCAGAAGCCACATGTGGTAAGCGGTGCCCACCTGGAGCCTGCATTCCAAACCCTATCCCACATCCTGAACTCCTCCTGCACCCCAAACCACTGCCCTAGCCCTGAGTCCCCCTGCACCCAAACTCCCTCCCAGAGCCAGAACCCTGAACCCTCTCCTGCACCTCAGCTCCCTGTCCCAGGCTCAGCTCAGAACCCCTCCCACACTCCAAATCTTTTAGCCCAAGATCGGAGTCCACATCCCCCTCCCCTGCATCCTAGTCCTCTGGCCCCAGTCTGCTAAAAGTGAGTGAGGATGGACTGAGCAGGGGTGGGGCCTTGGAGAAGAGGTGGGAAAGAGGCGGGGCAAGGGTGTTTAGGTTTGAGGTAGGTCCTGGATTGCATTTAAATTCAAAAAATTCTCACACTTAAAAAGATTGGAGACCACAGCTTTAAGGTATCACTGACCTGTTTGTTTTCCCATAATGAAAAGGTAGATACATTTGGAAACACCATGGCTGTGTCTAGACTGGCATGAATTTGCGCAAATGCTTTTAATGGAAAAGTTTTCCGTTAAAAGTATTTGCGCAAGAGAGCGTCTAGATTGGCACGGACGCTTTTGCGCAAAAGCATCCGTGGCCAATCTAGATGCGCTTTTGCGCAAGAAAGCCCCAATCGCCATTTTAGCCATTGGGGCTTTTTTGCGCAAAACAAAACTGAGCTGTCTACACTGGCCCTTTTGCGCAAAAGGACTTTTGCCTGAATGGGAGCGTCAAAGTATTTGCGCAAGAAGCACTGATTTCTTACATTAGAACGTCAGTGCTCTTGTGCAAATTCAAGCGACCAGCGTAAACAGCTGGCTAGTTTTTGTGCAAAAGCAGCCGCTTTTGCGGAAAAACTGGCCAGTCTAGACACAGCCCATAATAAAGACTTAACCCTTCAGTAGCAATTTTCATTCATATCTAAAAAAAAAAAGTTATTAAAGGACGGTAACTATAATTATTCCCATTTTGCAGGTGGAGAGCCTAAGGTACAGAGAAGTTATTTGCCCACTTCAGTTGCAGAACTGTCAACAGAAGCCAGCCTTTTGCTAGAGTACAGTTGGAGGCCACCTCTGTTGTGTAACATTTTTCCTGTGCAACCTATGATGTTGCATGAGGGGAGCAGCTGCTGCTGTCTCACTCTTCAGGTTTCCATATTCTTCTTTCCACAGAGATGCTAAATCTTATCATTTTTATGAACCAAGAATCTCTAAAAAAACTGCACCTGGGAGTAGGATGGCGAGTCCAAATTATCAAGACATCAGTATTTAAAATTTTCCTCTTGAGACTGATTATTTTAAGGCTTACAGAAATCTAGTTTTTTAATAATTGTACAGAGGCCAATGAAAACTGTACAGAGTACTGAAACCTCACAGGCGATAACAAAAGTATTATAAATACATTCTCCCATCCCTTTGTAAGATAACTGCATTTGACTTTTCATTCATTTTTGCAAGTCTCCCTAAATTTAAAATTAGACAGAAAAAAATAACTTAGTACTAATTTACTAATATTAATTTTAAAAGAAGGACCGACAATGGGGATCTGCCCACTTAGAATAAAACATCATGTTACAAGAGCCCAAAGTACAAAGAAAATCACTATGTAAAATTAGAATTTGTACATAAACATACCATGTACTTTTAATAGCCACTTAGCTTGCTCATTTCAAAGCCTAAGCTATGTATAGAACATAAGGCAACAACTGCTTAATCTTGGAGTTTAGCCATCTCTTTATTATGGGAAAGTCAAATATACAAATTAGTTGCTTTTGAATGGATCTCCCCTCCCCCCAACATATTAAACAGGCTTCTAAACAAAGTGTGCTTTTATTCCACTTTCCCCTACAGCTGCAGAGTTTTTGTATAAACACAAGAACAATTACATACAGTGCTTTGATAATTCCCTGCAGTTTGTATAACAACTGAAGTAATAACAAATGCAGAATGGCAACTGGTCGTGCACAGAAAGGCAGCAACTTTGCCCTAGTCCCTCATCATGTTTCTTACCAGCATGGGTACAGTGAGAGAGGCACAACCAATGGCTATATTTATACATTTTCTCTAGATCCCTGTAAAAATTCAGCTTCACCCTCTCTGGAAATAGAATGATACACTTCATTATTTCTGGAAACAGAAGGAAAGATATTCTTGGCATTCTATGTTACAAGTCCATCTACTTACAGTGATGCTGATCCTAGGAGTCAGTGATTTGCAGATTTTGAAGAGTGTTAACTCAGGTTTAAAAGAGAGGTATTTATCACAGCTTTCACTGGGTGAGGACCAAGGTAGTCAGAATAATACTGGTCTGAAGAGAAGGCATACTGCAATACATTGAGTAACTGTGAAGCATTTAACCAGGGGGAAAAAAATCAAGACAGAAAGCATAAATTCTCCCTGACGGTTGTACAGTAAAGCCAGCACCTTCTCTGTTCAGAAGAATAATGAGTTTTCCAATATGATTCAATCCCTGAGCAGCACCATTAAAAGATTAAAAAACAAAGTAAAATGGATGTTTGAAAAATACAAGAGTGGACTAAACACCATTTTAGTCAAACTGGGATATCCCAGAGTAGCTCATGTTAACTAATCACATTAATTGATAAAAGTTTCCCATCTTCCCCTTTTAGAAATCTGTTTTAATTCAACTCATCCTAAAACTGAACAACTCAAATTGTGCAAAGAGATTTCTGTTGAACTGAGAAGTTACCTCTCCCAGAGAAGTTGTTTTAGAAATACTCAAAAGGATTTAATTTTTAAAACTTCTTACAATTTTTGTCTGTACCTTACCTTATGGACAATATAGAACAGTCCATTCTACTTATTCAAGACATTAAGAGGCAAATAATATTTGGACAATCAAGCAGTTAGACTGGCTGAATCTTCCTTAGTTCCCGTATAAAACACAGGATTAAAAATAAGATTTGTTCTTATTGCCTTTTTTCTACAGTGAAGCCTCTGACCACTAGATGCTATAATGTGGGATGAAGCCCAAAATGCCAAAGACAGATGAAATGTTCCTAGCCAATGTTGCCATCCTACAAAGGTCTAATGAAGGGCAAAACAACCCCCAAAAAAGGAGAAAAATACCGGTGTAAAACTGAAAAAGAGAAAATAATTATAGGATGATTAAAGAGTCTTTGAGGAAGTTTGACTCTCAATTATATCATCTTTTTTTTTTCTGTAAAGTTTGCTGCAAAAGAAACTGATGAACTGTTGCAAAGGATAAGACATGTGATCTGCTGCCTCCAAGTAGCGAACTTGGAAGTTCTAACCTGGCCAAAGAGGAAACACAGAGGTGTGTAGGACAGCATGTTGGATGGCAATTTCTTTCCTGCCAGATTTCTGGATTCAGTCTGGAACAAAGTCTTTGCTTCTGGTTTGGCTACTGTGGTAAAGAAACCCTCTTCAGGCAAAGATTGGCACAACAATTTCAGCTGGCAGAGCACAAAAGTTAGCAGTCTGAATACCATCCCCTCTCTCACAGACATAGTGAGGAATAACAACGTCTCTCAATCACAATGTAGAGGAAAAGACTGTACTCAGAAGATAACTGGTTATACAGTCAAGTAATTACTGTGGCATTTGGAGAGAGGCGATACCGATACATAATAGATCGCTGCCCAACTCAACATCACTAAACAGTCTGTGATAAAGCCCAACAATGTGTGTCTGGCTTTAAAAAGCAGAGATCTCGTTAAAGATTTGTGCTTTGTGGGAATGCCGAAAAGCAAGTGCAGAGAATACTGGTTTTTGCTGATTCAGCAGACAGTCTGCCATGTAAAGAGCCTGGGAGCTTCGTACCTAACTACTTTAACCATTTCAGTTGTAAGTATCTGGTTTATCATCTGTAGTTATTACTTTTCTATCGATTACTTAGTTATGAATTGCCTGGAACATGTAACTAGCCACACCCGCCCAAACAAGACTTAGACCCCAGCATGTTGCCAATTTAAAAAAAAAACCTCCAACTCACAGCAGAAATGTTACCTAAGTTCTTTAACAACACGTACTACTTATAAGAGCTCCGCAGTGGCTGAAAGATCTTCTTGCATTTAACTCTATGCTGGCCATGAGCCCAGCATTCCTTTACTGCTGCTGTCCATGTGCACATCATGTACTACTATTGGGCAACTGCAACCACCAGGCAAGACCACTTAAACCGACATCGACTTCTCTTGCTTGAGAGACAATTCTCAGCACTAGCTCTTGAAGCCAAAGCCGCACATCACTGCTGTAAACAACAGAGCGCTACAGATGTAGGCGGTCCAAGCGTCAATCCATTGCTTTCCCTAGTTTGGTGTTGCAACGGCCAACTGGCTTTAGATTCTGTGTCTATCGGCAAGAAGTGCAGTGTGGAGATGTACAAGGTTCACCTAGCAGCTTAGAACTAACTTGTCAGTGCCGACATCCACAGCTGTGGTGAAGGGCCAGCATTCCATGGAAATATTGGCCCTTTGGTGTAGCCGGGGGGCAGTCCCAGAAGCATTTTACCTGCATGACAGCTGGTTCGCTACACAACTATATGAAAACCAATTGGATGAGAGAGACACTGCTGGGCTGATGATGCAGCAATTAGAAATGAAGGAAGCATTTGAAAGAGATGCCTGCAGTCCCTCTGCTAGCAGATGACAGAGGTGACTGACTGATCATCTCTCGCCATGCCACTGCACCGCTATCAGCCCCACAAGGTTGGGCTTACAAACAGGTACAGGTGATGAAGACCTGTCAATTCAGATAACCCTTTCCTGCTTTCAGATGGGTCAAATAGGTGAAAGTAACATCAGGCAGAAAGATGTCGGACGAGGTAAAATTCATTAGCACCTCCCTCCGAAAAATGTACATTTAAAAAAGGTAGTTTTGTCCTGTTAATACAACTATACACAAAGATTTAAAACTTTTTGCCGATAAAGCCTGCAAAGGATACAAGGGCAATTGTCAAAAAATTCCTGCTCTGCTCAAAAGGGTCCCCATGGGATCTCATTTGTTCATACACAAACCTGAAATATTTCCATTAGTTTTAAAAATTGGACTCCAAGACCACCACCCCAACCCGCACATGTTAATATATACACTATGTACATGTGTGATGTTGCCCTTTTATTTATTAACTGTAATAAAGGATGATTGTTCTAAGCCAGTCCAACAGTGCATGAGGTATGGCTCTTGTGAAGAAGCCATTTCCTGTACAGCCCTACCTGATTGGCAAGGCAAAGCACTATTGTTCCTGTACATTCATTACAAAAAACCCTAGAAATCTCCCAGGGTTTGTGCGGTGGCACCCAGGGCAGGTCAGTTCTTGGCTGCTCTTAGCTTCCTACGGAAGTAGTCGGGTGCAGCATCATACAGCCAATCTGCATCTACCACGCACAGGTCTCTCATGTAGCACTTGTTGGTGTGAAGCAGCTCGTTGTAAGTGACGCAGGCTGGCTTGCAATGGAAGAGGACAGAGGAGGGATGGATTGCCACGAGCTGGTTGGAGTCTACAGTGGCATAAGTGCCATCGGGCTGCAACTCTGCAGTGTTCATGAAGAGGCTGTGAGCCAGGCAGCGGCGTATATTCCCCGTGTCCGATCGGGAGGACTCAATCGGTAACGATAGCTAGTTAGTAACAAGAGAAAGAGAAATGGCAACCTCGTGGGTGTGGTGCCCTGCAGCTCAGGACCACACACCTGACTAACATTAAGTCTCTTAACACAAGCCTGGAAAAGTCTTGCAATCACCATGCGGTGCAAGTAAGAGTGGAAACAGGTGGCTTCTAGCACAACATGGAAGCCCACATCACACATTGCTTCCTGGCATCCCTTCTGGTGGCTGTGTGCGCATGGTAGAAATGCAAACATGGCACAACTGAAAGCTCAGAAGAAATGGGAATTCCAGTTCAATGGCAATTCAAGTGGACAGTTGCACTACAAGTCTGTGGGATGCTGCCCAGAGACAGATCCACGCTGCTCTTTAGGGGAGTTAATTTCGGTCCCACCATATTTAAACCAGAAACTGAAGGCACAGTGTTTCCCTCTGCTAGGGCCTGGTACCAGGAAGCCATTCTGGGAATGAGAGGAGGTAAAACAATGACAAGACAACTGGAGAATTTTACAGCAACTAGTTACCTTTAGGCAAATATCCCTGAGCTGAGCTCTGACCTCCGACACCAGCATCATGTTCCTGTTGTTCACAAAGTTCTCTCTGCACCATTCCTGCAGCACAGTAAGTGAAAGATAGAACCACTGACTTATCAGGGATGTTAAAGACCTTGTCTTTGGGCGGGATGTACAATGGAGTTCCTGAATCACACACTAGGGATTTAAAATCCTGTTTAATCAGTTAACCGGTTAAACGTTACATTTAACTGGTTAACAAGGATCCTGCAGGCAAGAGGCCACTCCAACCTGGTTGGGCTGGAGCGTCCCCCCTCCCCACACACACACCGTCCGTGGCATAGCGCAATGGGCTCGGCTTGACTGGAGCACCCTCTTCCCCATTTGTGGCGCGGGACTGCGCCAGCCTGGCCTGTCACACTGCACTGAGGACAGGGCCCTGCTCCAGCCAGGCCCACTGCACCACAGAGGTCTGCTCCAGCCCAGCCACAGTTAACAGGTTACATCCCTATCACAAACCCATTCAAAAGAGCAGTGCAAGTTTTGGCCAGATTCCCAATCTAGATAGTTACACTCAACCTACCTAAATTTCCTCCAGTTCCATTTAGATGTAAATTTCCTCACCCACTCTCCTAATCTGCAATGTGGGCTCGCCATGTGCCATGGAACAGCTTCTGCGCACCCTTTCCAGAGGTAGCAAAAGTGATTCCTAGAAGCATCAAGTTTCTAAATTGCACTGGGAACCCTGAGGAGGAAAAAAACGCTAGGCAGCCCAGGCTGTTCCACTACACATATAGGCTACGTCTACACTGACATGAACTTGTGCAAAAACTCTTTAGTGCAAGAGTTCTTGCATTAAAGTAGTTGTGCAAGAAAGTGTCTACACTGGCATGTGCTTTTGCGCAAGAAAGCTCTGATGCCAGTGTAGACGCTCTCTTGCGCAAGAAAGCTCTGATGGCCATTTTAACCATAGGGCTTTCTTGCGCAAGAAATTCATGTTGCCTGTCTACACTGGCCTCTTGCGCAAGAACAGTTGCGCAAAAGGGCTTATTCCTGAGCGGGAGCATTATAGATCTTGCACAAGAAGCCCTGATTTCATACAGTAGAACGTCAGTTTACTTGCGCAAGAACACACGGCCAGTGTAGACAGGCAGCAAGTTTTTCAGCAAGAGCGGCTGCTTTGGTGCAAGATCACGCCAGTGTAGACACAGCCTTAGGGATCAGACTGGAGAATTTGATTTGTGGAATAAACCCAAATCCCATTTACAACATTTGCAGAAAGGCTCAATCCCTTTGTAATGAGTGCTGAGGCAGGAAAGCGCATTGCCAGGCATTTCCTGGTGGATAGCTGATACACAATCCTACCCCACTGGAACATATAGGGAGGAAAGATCAGCCCTGAGCTTAGGGTGCCAGATTGGAACTGGGAAAGGCGTGGGTTCGGCTTCCCAGCTCTGCTGTGGATTTCCTGCATGATCTTCATCAAATCACGTATTCCGCCTATAAAATGAGGTTACCCCTTTGCCACCCCCCAGAAGCATAGCGAGGATACATAGACTGATTACAAGGCATTCGGATACAAAGCAAAGTGCAGGTAACATGGAGAGACGTCACGGCCCCAAGGGAGTCTCCAGACAGTCCCACCCACCTTATTGCCGCTGACATTTCTGAAGGCTCGGTATACATTGAGCAGAGTAAGGTGATCCCCCTCGCTGGAGATGAACTTCTTCCGGACAGATTGCACTTCATCCCGCCGGGACGGGGGGTTGTAGAGGATGCTGTCCACCGAGAGCAGGGACACGATAGTCAGGATCTCCTCTGTGCAGTGGAACTTGGGGGACAGGAGGATAGTCTGCCAAGCACAGAGCAAGAGTGGCTTTTGTAGGTTTCAACAGCTAGAAAGCTGGCAGCTTTTGACACCCGTGGACAGCACAGTAATCCTGGTGGGCAGTGTAAACTTTAAAAGAGTCTAGCACACAAATGGTAACACCTGGCTCAATAGGAACAGACGTAAAGAGATGGGAACTCCAGGCTTATTCTTAAAATGACAGAATACAGCGGGAAGAGATGTTCTAGGGATACAACTAGTCCATCCTCATGCCAGGGCAGTACCACGGAGGCACTGGTAACGATGGGAAACCAGATCTTGCTAACAGCGGAAAGCTCATTGCCTCACGCTTGTACCTTAGAGAACTTGGGTTCCAGAGGAAACGCTGCCATCTTCCGTCCCAGCGGGGTCATAGTCACCTGAGCCTCCTTCCGGTCCACCGCCCCCAGAAGATCCAGTTGCTCAATGGCTGCGCGAATGGCATCTATCAAGACAGAATGGGACAGCCAGTTGGTGCCAGGGCTGGCAATATCAGCAGAGATGCGAAAGATTTTCCCTCCGCCCCCCCCCAGCTCCATCCGACAGGGTCAAAGGGAAGGGCAGCGGCCTGGCACTGCTTGAGTCTCCAGGGCACATTCCACAGACACCCCACTCACCAAGTACATTCTACACTGAAGCAAAGCAAGGTGCCATGCCAACTCCTGGGCGGCAGCCCTGCCAGGACTCTGTAGGCCGCTCTCCTTCTCTAGAAGCCTCCCCGCAAGATTTCTTCGGTTTCTTTGCACCCCGAGCCAACTTCTATCCCCTCATTCGACTGGGGAAGTCGAATTCCCTGCCCTCAAGGTGCTGCTTTCATCAGTGAAAACTTAAGGGAATCTGGTCCACTCACGTGGCCAGGGCCGTCCTGAGGGGAGCACAGATCCTGTGGTAATCTCCCCCCACCCAGTGCCCCAGGCAGCCCCACCCGCTTACTCCCTATGGCCCAGAGGATTATGCGGGGGTTGGCGCAGCAGTGGTAGGGTTTGCCTCCCCACCATTCACATACAGATGGCAGGAGCTGGAGTAGCCTGGCAGCTCCACCCCATTGCACTGCCCTCCCCGTCCACTGCACCTCACTACTCCGCCGTGGTGGGAACTAGAGTGCCTGGGGCGGGGCGCTCTGCTTCCTGCTAATGCCAAGACACGGCGCACAGCAGGCCGGGAGAGGGTGGCAGGACGAAATGGAGAAGGCTGCTGGGCCACTCCAGTTCCTGCCACGTATGTGGTTAGTGGCCACCATCACGCCAGGCCCCCATAACCCTCAGTCCCTCCCGGTTGAAGTAGGCAACCCCAATTCGTCATATGGACAGGACAGCTCTGCAGGTGGCAAGACACATAGTGGGAGGTTGCAGCAATACAGGAAGTGTTATGCTCCTTAGCGGACAGGCTCCCCCACTCTTCCTTATTGGTTCAGTCCACATTTTTTTTCCCCCCGATAAATCCTCATAGATCCGTTACCCATTCCTCCCAATGCTGCCTCCGTGCTGCTTACCGGGGGATGGCTTGGACATAAAGTCAAAGGTGAGAACGTTGGGAATTCTCAGTGCCAGGAGCTGGAGCATCACACTGGCCAGGTTACACCTGCACAGGGAGAGAAATCACCTGTCCCTACTGAGGCAAGTCAGTCAGGCCTGCTTGACGGGCACCTCTGAAATCCTGCACGCTGAGGAAGGCCATCTGGTGCCCCATCGTCCTGAGCTGGGGAGGCCGTGGGCATTAAAGAAGAAATGTTCCTAGCTCCGAAGGGAAGCCGGATACTGCTGGCACTGTCTGTGCAGGGATGCAGACCCAAATCTTTCACCCTCCCACCTGGCCTCCCCTGGCTTCAGCACCCCTGCAGATCAGCTACTTCTTCTAGTAGCACCTCCAGTCACAGAGCAGAGGAAAGAGGGAGGCTTTACCCCAGACATCTCAAACTCCTGGCCCGTGGGGCATCCCCAGCTGGAGCGATTGCGCAATCTGGCCCAGGACTCTGGGCAGGTGGGGCTGGGAGCCTGTCCATTACCAGTTCCCAAGCCCTGCCCCTTCCCACCACTGCCCCGCCCACTCTCCCTCATGGCCCCCCATCTCCTGAGGATGTGGCTGTGGGGATCACTGGGGGGGAGGGGCCCTGGTGTGGTGTGGCGGCAGCGGTCGTGCCCTCCCATGCTCCCTGTGGCGACAGGAGCTGCGGGCAGGCAGAGTGCACCGGGCGAGTGCACTGTTCCGCCGGGGGGTGCCAGGAGGGAGTGGCCGGGTCGCATTGCGCAACCTCTCTGGCTGGGGATGGCCCACAGCCCGAGACTCCTGATTTACACATTCGCTTTTGTCCGCAATGGGGCAAAGGCCTCATAGAAAAGGCGGAGACCAAAGGGCAATGACCAAGGTGGCCCTAGAAGCTGGACACTGCCCTGAACTTCTCCCTCCACAGATGGTTCTTGGTACAGAAGTGTTGGGAGTTTGAGACCCCAATGGAGCCCCCGCACCGAGGGCTGAGCGAGGAAACAAAAGGGTGAGCCAGTCACTTCCACTACCCCTGTAGCCTCCCCAACCTGCTGCCAGTTATGCCATGTGAGATGGGACAGCTCAAGCTGAAAAGGGCGGGAGGGTGGGAGGGGGAGAAAAAGCCACACACGCAGACAGATGCAGGAGGGGGAATAAAATACCCTGCTCGCCCTGTTTCTGACTCTCTGCTCGTGGCTATGGGGCTGCTGGTGGAGACAGAGCAAAAGCCTGAGCTCTGAGAGCTCCAGGCCCCACCGTCATTAAACACAGCAAAGCTGTGAAATATAGTAGATTGGTGTGGAGTTAGTCTACAGAAACAAAGCCACTGCACACTGGACAGGGCAAGATGGAAGGAAATAGTGAGGGAGGCATCAGACACCAGCAGGCGTTGAGCTGGGTTGTTGATGATGATGATGATGATGATGATGAAGCTGTGAAAACGGAATTAACCACAACAGGAAGCCAGCCGAGACACCGTTCTGCCTCCAGGCTCTGACTGCCCTTCCTCGGCCCAGGCTGCTAATGCGGCTCCAGATCCAGTCACGGCGCTTCCTTCAGAACCTCCCCTTCTGGCTCCGTCACAGAGTCTGGCTGAGGGAAGGCCGGGCTGTGTGTGTCGGGGAAGTGGAGTATGACCTCACCTCTGGATCTCCGGTATCGTCATTTTATCAAACTTCTCGAACTCATCCTCGGTGTACAGCCGGTAACAGACGCCACTGTCCTCTCGTCCCGCTCGTCCCGTACGCTGCCAGGCCTGGGCCTTTGACACCCGCTGCACAGCTAACACCTCCAGGCCACTCTCTGGGAAAGGAAGTGCGTCCGTGTGAGCGAACAGTTGCGCACACTGGGCTTTGAAAACACAGCGCGTGCCAATTCGCACAGCGCGCCAATTCGCACAGTGGCTGAGCACTGATCCTGGGGAATGGGGGAAGAAAGACAGCACCATTTACCGAAACACCGCCACTGTACAGTGGTCTCCCATCCAATGCTAACCAGGCCTAGCCTGCTTAGCACGAGACCTGAAGAGAACTACGTGGTGCTGCGTCCACTTGGTGGCATTTCACAGTGCCAGGGGTATGTTAACACTGCACGCAGATGTCTCTGACTGGCCCATGTCAACTGACTCGGGCTCAGAGGCTGTTTAATTGGGCTGTAGATGTTCTGGGATCCTTCCACCTTGCAGGGGGCTCCAGCCAGAGCCCAGACATCTACACTGCAATAAACAGCCCCACAGCCCAAGCCAGCTGGCATGGGCAAGCTGCAGATTTTTAAACTGTAATGTAAACATATCCCAGTAGGCCCTGTAGAAATCCACACTTAGCTGACTCCCCCCACAAATGGATGGCCCTGTCTACACCCTAGCCCAGAATCAGATGGGCACCGAGGAAGAAAGCATGTTCAATTGACACACACACCCCTTCTCCGAAACAGGACACGCTGAAGACTGGGACAGAGGGGAGGTTTAAATCAGCTGCTAGTTTAGTGCCTCAACAAACTTCTCAAGAATTAAAAATTATTTTCTTCTCACTCATCTCAAGTCCTCACCGGGGCTATACTTCTTTGCTTTCACCATGCCTGTGTCCACAACGTATTTTATTCCTGCAATGGTGATGGAGGTTTCCGCAATGTTGGTTGAAAGGATAACTTTGCGATAGCCCTAGAAGGAAGAACACACAAAATAACATCTGCTAGCCATGATCAAACACTTTGCACCTGTACCTCTCAAAGAGCTTTGCAAAGAAGATCAGTTTCATTATCCCCATTTTACTGATGGTGAAACTGAGGCGCCAGTGTCTTTGCCCAAGGTCATCAACGGACAAGTGGCAGAGCCAGGACTAGAATTCAGAATATCCCAAGTGGCAGTACAGGGCTGTAACCAGTAGGCCACACTTGCAGAAGTCCCAGTTCCCATTTTCCTACCTCAGGGTCTGTCTACACAGCAGCGTTATTTTGAAATAACATAGTGCGCATCTACACTGCAAGATGTTATTTTGAAATACTGTCGAGCTGGAGGACTTCTTACTCAGACTCCTGTAACCCTCATTTTATGAGTGCTCTTCCTTCGACTTCCGGCTGTGTAGACAGCACCAAAAGCTGAATTAAGCTATTTTGACTTCAGTTATGCAAATAACTTAGCTAAAGCTTCGTCGCTGAACTCGACGTTAGCCCGCAGTGTAGAGCAGATGCACCCTTGGTGTCTCAAGATTCACAAATCCTTACTGGTGTGCTTTGACTTACAGTGCTTCAGAGCACGACAAGCTTGCGTGGCTAAATGAAAACTCGAACTACAGGGCAGATTCCCAGACGAAAAGAACTTTACAATAAAACAACTAGTCAAATCAAACACACCCTCATATTTACTACTCCAATGAAACAGACCCCAAAAGGCTGCTTGCAGTGGATCCTTTAAACTGTTTTGCTTTTGCTTCTGGTGAAAGGCCTCAGGTTAGGATCCCTGAAGACTGAGTTCCTGCTTATCCACTGGCTAGGAATAGCACAGGCTGAAGCAATGTAAGTTCCTCCGCGCACATACACACAACCCTGCCAAGTCTGACACGCCCTTCAGGATCCCCTGAAGACAGCCCAGTGAGGCGAGCCAGCTGCAATGGTGCTTCTCCTGATCCTTACTGAGCACACTACACAGGTTCTGCATCTCACTGCTCAGCCCACGGACCCCCAATCCGCTACCTTTTCCGGATCCAGACAACTATTCCCATGTTGATGCGAATGATGATGAGACTCGGCGATGACACCCCATCTCTCACACTGAAAACATGTCCCCAGGCAGTAGTCAACCATGGTTATAAGTGAGGATTGCTTTTAACTAGGGACATTAATGAGTTAACCAGTAAGCATCCCAATAAACAGGAGGCTTGCTGGTTAACCAGTTAACTGGTTTTCGCTGGCAAACTCTCGTGGTGGCCAGGCACACCAGGTCGGAGCAACCCCAGGCAGAGGGACCAGTGGGCTGGGCAGAAGGATCTCCCAGCTAAAATGGTTAGCTGGTTATGCTCTAGCTTTAACCAGTTAACCTTTTTAACACCGAACCTACAAGACGTACAACCCGTCCCGTGCAGGAAAATGAACCGTGCTGTGGCTGTATCAGCTCCCCCGGAGCTGTTCTTCCCTCCCGCCTGGCCTACCTTGGGGGCAGGCTGAAAGACACGGAGCTGCTGCGAGTAGGGCAGCGAAGCATAGAGGGGCATCACCGCCATCTGGGGGCAGCCGTCGGGAAGGTGCTTGGCAATGTCGCGGCAGGTTTTGGTCATCGCTTCGATCTCTTCCTGGCCAGTCAGAAACACCAGGATGTCCTGAGAAGAAGGTGCCTCCTTGAGGGGAGGGGAACCAGAAACCAGCGTAAGCCAGTGGGAGAAACAACTCACACGGAAAAAAACAGCGGCTCTCAGCTCTCCGACCAAAAGCGGACGAGATGGAGCCGCTGGGGAGCACAGCTGAGTGTGGGCCCGCTGAGCAAGGTGCTGAACATTGTCCCCTCTGGACTTCCTTGGACAGGAGGAGGTCAACACTGTGTAGGACTCGGCTTGTCAACAGGATGGAGGGAACCAAAAAAAGAGACAGAGAAATTCATGTCTCTGCTTTGTTCACCAGCGTGGCAGGGCAGCCGCACAGCAAGCCAGCCAGCCTTTGGCAGGGCCGCTAGTCAGTAACCACATGAAAAGCTGAAGGACGATTAGGAGAGCTAGCCGCATACTCTGCTAAGGAGTCTCATAAGAACATAAGAATGGCCATACTGGATCAGACCAACGGTCCATCCAGCCCAGTACCCTGTCTGCTAACAGTGGCCAATGCCAGGTTCCTCAGAGGGAGTGAACCGAACAGGTAATGATCAAGCAATCTCTCTCCTGCCATCCATCTCCACCCACTAACAAACAGAGGCTCCTTTCACCCCAGACTAGAGTTCGATTCCTACCAGCACAGAAGCAGTGAGGATTTTCCTAGCAGCGGGTGTGGGGTGTTAACAGTTTATTTAACACCTGACACACCCCTAAACAGCCACCACAGACAGACTGCGTCAAAAGCAGCGAGTCACCATGGGCTCCAGGGGAGGAGATACGTTGGAGAGATTTCCAAAGATGAGCTCCGCAGGCAAAACTCAAGACAAACCATCTGGCAGGGTCTTGTTGAAACACTTAGCGCTAATCATAAAATATTGATGCGCTTCTAGTTCATTAGATTTCCATTTTCTCGATCGTATATCTTAACTACAGCTGGGAGGCAATTGCTCATCATCGAAAAGTGGCATTTTCCCATGTTGCTGCTCTTCATGGATTACACGATTCTGTAAGTAAGGGGGTGCGAATAAATTACTCCCCAGAGCGTAATATTTTCCCGCAGCGGGAGTCCTCATCTAACTCAGCTGCACTGTGAGCATCATGTACTTGAGAAGTAGATTGTAAAAGACTATAGAGCCAGCTGGCCTGCACTGAAGTAGGATAGCTAGAGATGAGGCTACAACACTTTACAGAACAGCCCTAGAGTTCTACTAACCATACAAGCTGCACAGATCACATTAATACGGCTCATTCAGACTTTGGGGGGGAGGGGCACTAAAAGAATTCTCAATGCTCATGAGCAGGATAAAGAGGCAGAATGACGTCAGCAGAAATATCCAACTGCAGCACCCCCGAAGCAATGCTAGCTCCTAACACGCCGGCGGTACCTGATGGATTTGGAAGACCGACACCAGTGCTGCTTGGAGGTAATCGCTCTGAGGCTGTTTGGTGTAAAAGATCTGGATTGGGTGTTGCCGACCTTCTAGGTAGAGGACTGGGGCTCTGTTGAAGTACTGAGAGAACTGGTCCACGTCCATAGTCGCTGACATGATCACCACCTACAAAACAGCAGCAAGGCAGGGGCTCGCAATGGGACTCTTGCACACAACACAATGCAGCCTCTTTAGATGGGCAGGACGACCGTCCAAACCAGCAAAAGAGAACGAGGAGACACAGTGCAGAAGAGAGCCACATTTGTTTCTTTCCTCCAGACCCTCAGGTCTACAGCCCCCCACTCCCACTGCGTGCGACACCCCAACAGGCGTGATACACCCATCACCCCACGCATCATTACGGCGTGAGGGAGAAGCACGCTTAAAGGTATCCAGACATTTACGGAACACAGCCACCTTGCCTGGCTAGAACATAAGAAATGGCTTTCAAGGAAGGGAATGTGTTCAAGCTAGAAAAGCCAACCAGGCCAAGGACCCCACCAACAGAGGCAGTGGGGAGGGGAGGGATTGGGAGCTGGTGCTCGCGGAGAACGAGCTTCAAAGCCAGCTCCCCCAGAGCACCAGCACCCGTGGAGCTGCCTCCTCTCACCCCGCCATGTTGCTGCCTCTATGGGAGGCAGCAGTGTGTGTGTGGGGGCAGGAGCCAGCTCCCCATGAATACAGAGGTGGTGGGGGAGGAGCCAGCTCCCCATGAATACAGAGGTGGTGGGGGAGGAGCCAGCTCCCCATGAATACAGAGGTGGTGGGAGAGGAGCCAGCTCCCCATGAATACAGAGGTGGTGAGGGCGGAGCCAGCTCCCCATGAATACAGAGGTGGTGAGGGCGGAGCCAGCTCCCGTTGAACAGATTCAATCCCTCTGCTGCTAACCAAATTGCTCTGTGTCACTCCAGCGTTGCTCTGATGGGGGGCTGGAGCGAGGCTCTCCTTAGTGCACCAACTGGAGTGTATCGAACTCAAGCTCACCATTTCAGTGCAGACCTGACCTCAGAGGCGTGAAGAACCCCCACCCCCCATCAGCATATTGCATTCTGCCCAGGGGCCGGGTGGGAAATCTGCGCTCACTTTGAGCGGGAATTTGCCCAAATCCTTCCGTTTCCTTAGCGCTGCTTTCACCACCCCAAAGAGCACGTCTGTGTGTATCGTCCTCTCGTGAGCTTCGTCCAGAATGATGACGCTGTATTTGCGCAGCAGGGGGTCACCAATGGCTTCGCGGAGAAGCATCCCATCTGTCAGGAATTTGATTCGCGTCTCTTCAGAGCTGAGGTCTTCAAAGCGCACGGTGTAGCCAACCTGAGGAAACAGACAGTCACGCAGGACAAGGCCTGGACACCACATCACTGACATTTACAGCAGCTGTGATTCGTACTGAAGGAGCCCAAAGCATCCAGACTATCATTACAGCCATCCCTTCGCCATATCCATTTAGAACAGCGAGTGCCATGTAAGGAGGCTGCATGGATTTATTTTCTGTGGGTCACAAGATCTAAGGTTCTAACCTTCCCCCAAGAGAGCTGCCAACATCTCATAATCACTATTTGCTGGCACGGACAGGGGATCTTCACCCCTAAGAAAACCTGAAGCATTCCCTGTAACATAATAAACACACAAGACATCACTCCCTTTCCCAGAAGCCAGTGGACCAGATCATAATTTGTTAGCGTTCATACGAGGGATGTCAAAGGTTAAGCGGTTAACCTTAACAGGTGAGGCTTACCAGTTCCGGTTAACCGGTAGGGGCTGGAGCAGTCCCTGCCCACCCTGGACAGTGGGCTCCTCCAGACCCACAGGAGCAGCCTCTGTCTGTGGTGGACCCGGCAGTCCTCCCCCCACCGCAGGTTGCACACTGGCTCCCCAGGAGCAGGGCCAGCTGCAGCCCTGACCCCGCTCCCAGAGAGATGGCTTTGCTGCGGGCTCTGCAGTATAAAGCTTAAATAAGCCCACAGCGCGTATAACCATATAACTGCTAGGATTTTTAGCGGTTACATTTTTAAATGCATTTTTACATCCTTAATTCATACACACTAGAAATTAAGGCAGAGTGAGAGCTAGGGATGTTAAACAGCAGTTAACTGAATAGTCGAGTAACCTCGTGAATTCTTATCGGTTAGTCGACTATTCTATAGTCCCCCGGGGTGAAGCCGGCAGCCAGTGCGCTGTGGCCCCACTCCTGAGCAGCCCTCTGCCACTCCACGCTGCTGCCTCGATATCAGAGGCAGCAGGATGGGGTGCCAGGCAGAAGTTGGTCTGCGATGGAAGCCAGTTTAAAAACCAGCTCCCCTCGCAGAGCGGCTGCCTGTCCCTGTGTTGCTGCCTCTGATAAAGGGGAAGCAGCACAGGGTTGCTGCAGCCCGTCTGGGGTGGGTCTGAGCTCCCAGACTCGGTGCGAGCCAAAACTGAGTCAGGCTGCCTGCCCGCCTCCTAATACATTTTAAATGCAGAGCTGCAGTGGGGGTAGGTGCCGGACCCATCGCAAGCCAGGACTGAGCCGGGCTGCTGGCCAGCCTGCCAAAAAATTTACTGGCAAGGTGGCGGGGAGGGAAATGCATGTAATCTATAACATTAACCTATAAGCTTTTGCTTATCGGTTAATAGACTACACTATTACATCCCTAGTGAGAGCCATTCCCACAGTTTACATGCACAACTCTCATTAATATCGACTTCAGTTTCACCATGGAGTAACTGCTCGATGCAGCCGTAATGTTCCTAACCCAAACTAAAACTAGTTCTTAAACATTTTAACTTGCCCAGACACTCATTAATGGATCTCAAAGTCACGGTATTGTTCCAGGCCAATTCCACAAGCCAACTCCATGGGGAAGCCTTAGAACTTAAATTCATTGACAAGTTTGATTCCTATCACAGAAGTATGAATAAAGACACTGGCTGGATGGCCCGCTACATTCCACACCCCAATGACATAAAAAACCAAACAATGGGTACTTAAGAACGATTAGTACCTTCTTATGAGCTTCATGGAGCATGGACACTCTGACTATTTCTTCCCCTTTTTTTCTCCCTTCTTTTTCCTTCTCCCTCCTGCCCATCCCCTATTTATTTAGAAACTGGACCTTTAATTACTCCAGTCATCTGAAGAAGTGGGTTGTGCCCATGAAAGCTCATGATCCCATCTACATGTTTTGTTAGTCTCTACGGTGCTGCTAGACTATTCGTTGTTTTTTTAAGTTTTTCCAGTTACAGACTAACACGGCTACCCCTCTGAAGCTTTAAAACTAGTTCTGTAGGACACAGTCGGTGCAGCTACTGCAGAGGCTCCAACAGATGCCCTGAAAAAGGACTTTCCTGTCCTGGAATATCATCCAGTGGGCTACATGTGGATTATTATAAACTGCTTCTCTCCAATTAATGGTGAATTAGCAGTGTGGAGCACTCATACCCAAAGGCAGGAGGGCACATTATACAGGTGCTGAGCCTAATCCCAGGAAGAGTGAAGGTTGCCTGGTTTGTGCTCTGTCAACCTTGCAAAAAGCAAAGGGTCACAAGTGTAGTGCACAAAGAGCAGCAACAAAAGCCAAGCAGTGCTTTAAAACAAACTTGAGTAGAAGGAAGGAGGAGAGCGGAATAATCCATTTAGATGCAGACTGCAATAACTTCATTGGGAATTTGAAACACACACCAGTTTAATTTCTAAACGGCCGAATGAGGTGATAAACTAAGTGCATGGGAGAAACCAAAAAGATCTGAGCAGTGCTAAAAAGCCACCCAAAACCCTAATGTTTGACCCTCAGAATAACGAAACAGCCATGAATACCCTTCTGTTCACGTTTAAACGTTCAGTAAACACAGACCGCATCAACACCGCCCACTGCTGGAAGCCACTGTCTATTCCTGAAACACTTTGTCAAAGGGCAGCTCTTCTAGGTATTTTTTCCATTCTCCCTCTTCCACACACAGCAGTTGCAGGAAGTTCCCAAGAGTCTCAGCTTTGCTTGCCATCCCAGCATGCCCTAGCTTGTTGCAATCACCTGTATCAGTGCTGGAACAAGGGGCTAGGGCTCTCAGATTTTTTAGTCATTAGCTAGCAATTTAAAAAAAATAAAAGCATCATAGTTGGCCGCCACATGGTGAGAGAAAAGCCACAGCAGGGTGGGGGGAGAGCTCAGCCATCGGGCTGGATGTGAGGCAGCATTTTTATTTTGTATACTATTAAACGTAGAACCTTGTGGTTCTAGGCTCCACACAACTGTTTGGACCACCTGCTGTCCTCCCCTACCCAACACCACCACCCATCTCAACCACTTTTCTTGAGGCCCCCTGACATACCAGTTTCCCCAGCTCGGTTTTCTTCTCATTGGAGACTCTGGTGGCTAAGGAGATAGCAGCTACTCTACGAGGCTGGGTCACCGCAATGATGCCTTGGCGGCCGATTCCTGCTTCATAGAGGTACTGCGGGATCTGAGTGGTCTTCCCTGAGCCTGTTTCCCCTAGAGAGCAACAAACGAACAGACAGCTGTTATTGCTGGAGTGTCTCCAGTGAGAGGCTCCCAAACCATTTTATCTGGTAGTTAACTCTCATCCCTCCGTGAGGCAGGTGTTGGTCCCATTTGGCCAATGGGAAAGCTGAGGAAGAACGAAGTAGGGTGATTTAGCTGGCTCAGGGCTCTGTAGTGGCAGAGCCAGGAACAGAACCCAAGCACCAGAGTTCTAACCACTGGATACCCCGCTTCCCTTGAGAACACTCTTCTCATTCCACAGGGCTGGCTGCTGGTACAGGCTGGTAAAGGCAAACTGCACGTAAATAAAGGCAAAGCTTGGGTCACTACAGAAGTGCTTCCAGGAACATTCAGCACAGCACTAAGCTGACCATTCTTCCTTTTGGGCTTCCCCCAGCTGCACAGCAGCCCACTGCACTCTGACCTGGATGGATCGCACCTTTCTAGGAAGCCCCTGATGGAGCACGGAGTTCATTATGCTCAAGGGAAGTGGTTTCTTTTCAGTATACATGACACTAGTGTGTGGCCTGACTCTCAAAGCTTTGCCCCTATAAAATCATGGGAGTAAGAGACTGAAAAGACCCATTCAGTCCGTCTCTCCTACAGTAGGCAGATTTGTCTTAAAAGTTCCCGGCAACAGAGCTTCTACAATTCTCCATAGGTGACTACTCGCAGCTTGCAGTGTCAATATTCTCCGATATTCAGCCTAGGAATTTCCTGTCTTCATTTTACCCCACTATGTCTAGTTGTGTCTCCACCTGCCACGCTAAACGATTCCTCTCTACCCTTGTAGTTGCAAATATTCATTGGCTTGTGCCCCCAATTAATCATTTTTAACATAAGAATGGACACACTGGGTCAGACCAAAATTCCATCTAGCCCAGTATCCTGTCTGCTGATAGTAGCCAATGCCAGATGCCCGAGAGGGAATGAACACAAGAGATAATCTTCATGTGAACCCTCTCCTGTCATCCATTTCCAGACAAACATAGGCTAAGGACATCATTCCAACCCATCCTGGTTAATAGTTTTTGGGCGAGTGCTTCTGGGGTACTTTTTTGGGATTTTCATTTTGCTTGCAGTAGGGATGTTAAAAATCAGGTAATTGGATAAACATGTAAACTAATGAAAATCTCAGTGGTTATACTGTTACTTGCAGTGTGGGGTGGCAGACGGCTCCCTGGGAGCTGGTGCGTGCTGGCAGCCAGCTTTTAAGCTGGTTCCTAGTGTGCACCAGCTCCCACTTGCAGCCCTGCTCCCAGGAGACTGGCTGCCACCCCCAGGTTGCTGCCTCGTATACAGAGGCAGCAGCACCTGGTGGCAGCTGGCTCCCCAGGAACGGGATGGGAGCCTGCATGTAACCGTGAATGTTAAGCCCAGGCTTATCAGTTAACCATTTACATGGTTATTCTTTCACATCCCTAGCTTGCAGTTCACCTTTAGCAAACAAGAACACTGGGCTGAGAAACAGACATGTGGACAGGAGCTGTTCTTTCAGCACCACATAGAGGGCTACCAAAAAACACTATTCCTTTCTCCCACCCCCACTTCCACTTCTGCCACTACACAGTCAGCTGCAATGAAAGTGGCAACCATCACTTACTACAGACATTTCACAGTCTTATGGACCAGTAACATAGGCCAGTGATAAAAACAGATAGTAGCACTGAATTACTGGCTCAGCAGAACCCTAATGCTAACCCTATGACAGCACTGACAAAAAAAATCCTTTCATTGCTTGGGACAGATACAAGTTGGCCCCAGGCACAATGTCTCAGAAAACATGAATTTGGAATTATTTAGTCTCGGGAGCAACAGAGAGCAAGAAACTGGCATTAATGACTATTTCATTCCCCTTCAATTTTACTAGTTCTTAGGAATCTTTTTATTATTTGTATGTTGTAAAAAAATGCTTTTAAATTCCAACTTAAAGAAGAATAAGACCCTTTGTCGCTCTTCAGCTTTCTAATGACCAACAAGAGGGATTCCTCCTCACAAAAGACTCTGAACATGTTAGAAGTGCATAGAAGGAGGGACTGTCTTCTTCTGACTCTTGGACAACACAGACTTACGCCCCATTCCCAAGAAACTCCCGAAGGAAGATGCCATCACTTCAAAGTCACCATGAAGAGATCTATTTTGTTCAGCTGTGCTACTGCAGCAGTGTTACTATTCTAATGAAGGCTGGCCTATGTTACTGGTCCATATGGCTGTGAAATGCCTAGATAGTAAGTGATGGTTGCCACTTTCATTGAAGCTGACTGTGTAGTGGCAGAAAAGTGACATGAAAAGCCCATATCCACTTACTATGTAATTACTGGCCATAAAGAAAATGGTGCCGCTCTATCGGAAAAAACTCTAATGGAACATAATTCTTCACGAAGCGCAGTGACTAGAAATGAACATACGGCGGGGCTCGCATCATGTGTCTTCTGCCCTAAAACCACCACATCTACTATTTTCCTTTTCTTGTTTATACTTTGACACTTGCAACCGGGCTCAGAACTTAGCCGGGTGAGACTAATAAGGAAGAGGAATAAGAAGAATGATAAGAAGTTCAGAAGTAACAGTTCTCCAGATTGAAAAAAAATTGGGTTTGTTCAATCTTTCCTCATAGGTCTTGTTCTAGACCTTTAATAATTTTGGTTGCTCTCCTCTGGACTTTCTCCAATTTGTCCATATCTTTCCCTCAGTGTGATGCTCAGAACTAGACACAGTATTTTAGGTGAGGCCTAATCAGAGCAAAGTAGAGCCAAAGAACCACTAACTGTGTTTTGCTCACATTTCTGCTAGTACATCCCAGAATGATGTTTGCTCCTTTTTTTAAAAAATTTTTTTGTGTGCAACAGTATTACATTGTTAGCTCATATTTAGTTTGTGATCCCCTGTAACACCCAGATCTCTTTCCTGCTGGGCTCCTTCCTGGGCAGTTATTTCCCATTTTGTATTTGTGCAGTTGATTATTCCTAAGTGTAGTGCAGTAAAACCTGTGCTATCCGTCACTTAACTAGCCGGAACACTTTAGAAACCGGCAAATTTCCGAGTGGGGGCGGGGGGGGGGGAGAGGAGAACTGGCGCTTTAAGCCGGGCATGCAGCACATACATGGGGGAGGGGCGAATGGCCACTATGGCCGCTTGATGCCAGGCCACATCCCCGCCCCCGGGCACCCCTGCAGCTCATGGCTGCTCAGCCACACCCCCTCCCTCTGCCTCCTGGCCTCCTCCCCGGCAGGTCAGCCCCCTGCCGCTTTTGGCAGCCCTGCACTCCCATGGCTTGTGGCCCTCCCCTGCAGGTCAGCCCCCTTGCAGCTTCCCTCCCCCCAAACAGGCTGCTCCTGGCTTCCACCTCCCCTCACCAGGCCGCATCCTACCCCACCGCCCTGTTGCTCGTGGCCCCCCCAGCAGGCCACATCCCGGCCCCCGCACCGCTCTCCCCCTCTCCCCCCGTAGGCCCTGCACGGCTCCCCCTCCTCTTCCCCCCCAGATATCTGGAATTTTCAGAAAACCGGCACAACCTAATCCCCGTGTGTGCCGGATAACACAGGTTTTACTGTACTTTGCATTTGTCCTCATTGAAATTTCATCCTATTTATTTTAGACTATTTCTCGAGTTTGTCAACATCATTTTGAATTCTAATCCTGTTGTCCAAAGCACTTGCAATTCCTTCCAGGTTGGTAACATAAGAATGGCCATATCAGGTCAGACCAACGGTCCATCTAGCCCAGTATGCGGTCTGCCAACAGTGTCCAATGCCCCAGAGGGAGGGAACACAACAGGTAATCCTCACATGATCTCTCTTCTGTCACCCATTTCCAGGCAAACAGAGGCTAGGGACACCATCCCTACCCATCCTGGCTAATAGTCACTGATGGACCTAACCTCCGTGAATCTATCTAATTGTGGTACTGTCTGCAAACTGTATGTGTCACTCCATAGCACTATCCAAATAATTTATGAAGATATTGAATGGATCCAGACCCAGGACAGTTTCCCTGTCCATTTTATATGCCCTTCCAGGAGGATACTGATATAATAGGCATCACAGAAACCTGGTGGAGTGAGGACAATCAATGGGACACAATCATTCTGGGGTACAAAATATATCGGAAGGACAGAACGGGTCGTGCGAGTGGGGGACTGGTACTATATGTGAAAGAAAATTTATATTCAAATGAAGTAAAAATCTTAAATGGACATCAACATGTTCCACAGAATCACTATGGATAGTAATTCCCTGTTCTAATAAGAATATAATAGTAGGGATCTATTATCGACCACCCGACCAGGACAGTAATAGTGACTATGAAATGCTAAGGGAGATCAGAGAGGCTATCAAAATAAAGAACTCAATAATAGTGGGGGATTTCAACTATCCCCATATTGACTGGGTACATGTCACCTCAGGACGAGATGCAGAGACAAAATTTCTTGATACCTTAAACGACTGCTTCTTGGAGCAACTGGTACAGGAACCCACAAGGGGAGAGGCAATTCTTGATTTAGTCCTGAGTGGTGCGCAGGATCTGGTCCTAACTATAACTGGACCGCTTGGAAATAGTGACCATAATATAATAACATTTAACATTCCTATGGTGGAAAGGACACCTCAGCAGCCCAACACCGTTGCATTTAATTTCAAAAAGGGGAACTATGCAAAAATGAGAAGGTTAGTTACACAGAAATTAAAAGGTACAGTGACTAAAGTAAAGTCCCTGCAAGCTGCATGGACACTTTTCAAAGACACCATAAGAGAGGCCCAACTTAAATGTATACCCCAAATTAAAAAAAACACCGAAGAACTAAAAAGAGCCACCTTGGCTTAACAACCTTTTAAAAAGTGGAAGTCAAATCCTAGGGAGGTTAATAGAAAGGAGCATAAGCACTGCCAAATTAAGTGTAAAAATATAATAAGAAAAGCCAAAAAGAAGTTTGAAGAACAGCTAGCCAAAAACTCAAAAGGTTTTTGCCATTAAATGTTTTTTAAGTACATCAGAAGCAGGAAGCCTGCTAAACAACCAGTGGGGCCCCTGGATGATAGAGATACAAAAGGAGCACCTAAAGATGATAAAGTCATTGCGGAAAAACGAAATGAATTATTTGCTTCAGTCTTCACGGATGAGGATGTTAGGGTGATTCCCAAACCTGACCCATCCTTTGCAGGTGACAAATCTGAGGACTTGTCACAGATTGAAGTGTCATTAGAGGAGCCTTTGGTATTAATTGATAAACTTAACAGTAACAAGTCACCGAGACCAGATGGCATTCACCCAAGAGTTCTGAAAGAACTCAAATGTGAAATTGCGGAACTATTAACTATGGTTTGTAACCTATCCTTTAAATCAGCTTCTGTACCCAATGACTGGAAGACAGTTAATGTAACGCCAATATTTAAAAAGGGCTCTAGAGGCGATCCCGGCAATTACAGACCGGTAAGTCTAACGTCAGTACTGGGCGAATTAATCGAAACAATAGTAAAGACTAAAATTGTCAGACACATAGAAGAGCATAATTTGTTGGGCAAAAGTCAACATGGTTTCTGTAAAGGGAAATCATGTCTTACTATCTATTAGAGTTCTTTGAAGGGGTCGACAAACATGTGGACAAGGGGGATCCAGTAGATATAGTGTACTTAGATTTCCAGAAAGCCTTTGACACCAAAGGCTCTTACGTAAATTAAGTTGTCATGGGATAAGAGGGAAGGTCCTTTCATGGACTGAGAATTGGTTAAAAGACAGGAAACAAAGGGTAGGAATAAATGGTAAATTTTCAGAATGGAGAGGGGTAACAAGTGGTGTTCCCCAAGGGTCAGTCCTAGGACCAATCCTATTCAACATATTCATAAATGATCTGAAAAAGGGGTAAACAGGGAGGTGGCAAAGTTTGCAGACTATACTAAACTGCTCAAGGTAGTTAAGACCAAAGAGGACTGTGAAGAACTTCAAAAAGATCTCACCAAACTAAGTGAGTGGGCAACAAAATGGCAAATGAAATTTAATGTGGATAAATGTAAAGTAATGCACATTGGGAAAGATAACCCCAACTATACATATAATATGATGGGGGCTAATTTAGCTACAACTAATCAGGAAAGAGATCTTGGAGTCATCGTGGATAGTTCTCTGAAGACGTCCATGCAGCGTGCAGTGGCAGTCAAAAAAGCAAACAGGATGTTAGGAATCATTAAAAAAGGGATAGAGAATAAGACAGAGAATATCTTATTGCCCTTATATAAATCCATGGTATGCCCACATCTGGAATACTGCATACAGATGTGGTCTCCTCACCTCAAAAAAGATATACTGGCATTAGAAAAGGTTCAGCAAAGGGCAACTAAAATGATTAGGGGTTTGGAACGGGTCCCATATGAGGAGAGATTAAAGAGACTGGGACTTTTCAGCTTGGAAAAGAGGAGACTAAGGGGGGATATGATAGAGGTCTATAAAATCATGAGTGGTGTGGAGAAAGTCAATAAGGAAAAGTTATTTACTTGTTCCCATAATATAAGAACTAGGGGCCACCAAATGAAATTAATGGTCAGCAGGTTTAAAATAAATAAAAGGAAGTTCTTCTTCACACAGCGCATAGTCAGTCTGTGGAACTCCTTGCCTGAGGAGGTTGTGAAGGCTAGGACTATAACAGGGTTTAAAAGAGAACCAGATAAATTCAAGGAGGTTAAGTCCATAAATGGCTATTAGCCAGTATGGGTAAGGAATGGTATCCCTAGCCTCTGTTTGTCAGAGGGTGGAGATGGATGCAGGAGAGAGATTGCTTGATCATTATCTGTTCGATTCACTCCCTCTGGGGCACCTGGCATTGGCCACTGTTGGCAGACAAGGTACTGGGCTGGATGGACCTTTGGTCTGACCCAGTATGGCCATTCTTATGTTCTTATGATTGTGAACCATTGATAACTACACTCTAAGTAGTTAAGAGATTAAGGCAGGCATATAAAGCAGCAATAAACTTCCTGGCTTTCCCCATAAAATTAAGTCACAGCAAGTCTTAATTGAGAACCTTGCAACTCTAAGTCAGGTACCATGTATTATAAACAAACAAATTGTATCTAATTAAAGAGCACTGTACATAATTACTAGCAGCACTTTAAATTATTAACATTCAAACAATTTGAGAAAAAGATTTTCAATATACATCATACATTTACAAGGTTCTCCAATTAAAAAAGAATTAAGATTGGAAGCTGTCTGGGACAAGAGCCATCTTTTACTCTGTCCAGTATAATAGGGCCTCATACCTAATGTGCCCTCTAATCTTTTCCATCCATGTGTGGAATAAATTTTATGTGCACTGAGGGATATGCAAATGTGCACCACAGTAGAAACAAAAAACCTAGCTATGAGTGCTTTGCTAATCAGCTGGGTGGTATGTGAATTTCTCTTGAGTGACCCCCAAAGAGCTCTGCTTGCAGGGAACATTGATCGTACCTACTGCAACCTCAGGCATGCCCATGACACACTCCACTTCACTTCCCAGCGCAGAAGTTTGGGGTTATGAACACTTTAGGGAAATTTTTATTTGGACTAGGGATTTAAAATTCTGCTTAATTAGTTAACCAGTTAAATGTTATGTGTAACCAGTTAACTGATTAAACAAGGTCAGGGTGGGGGAAGAAGAGTGAGGGGGGATTTGATAGCAGCCTTCGACTTCCTGAAGGGAGGTTCCAAAGAGGATGGAGAGAGGCTTGTTCTACCATCCGTCCCTCAGTAGTGAGGGACGGATGGTAGAACAAGGAGCAATAGTCCCAAGTTACAGTGGGGGAGGTCTAGGTTGGAGATTAGGAAAAACTATTCCCCTAGGAGGGTGAGGAAGCACTGGAATGGGTTTCCTAGGGAGGTGATGGAATCTCCATCTGTAGAGGTTTTTAAGTTTCGGCTTGACAAAGCCCTGGTTGATTTAGTAGGGATTGGTCCTGCCTTGAACAGGGGGCTGGACTTGATGACATCCTGAAGTCTCTTCCAGCTCTATAATTCTATGGGGGGAGCGGCCACCACAGCCAAGCAAAGTGGTCCCCGTGACACAGATGAGGCTATTCCAGCCCAGCTGCTTCCGACCCCATGCTGGGCTTTTGCCTCCCTGCCCAAGCAGGCTGGGAGTCGGCAGCCTCGCACAGGGCAGAAGGGAGCTGGCAGCCTCCCTCTCCCATCTCCCTGCTTCCTCCATGCAAGGCTGCCGACTCCCAGTCCGTAAGCCCCCACGGGCTGGGAGCCAGCAGCCCTTTCCCACCCCACTGCTGCTTCCACACAACCCAGCGAGGCTGCCAACTCGGCCACAGGTGGGGGCTGCTCCCAGGTAACGTTAACCATTATCCAGTAAGCATCACCCATTAATGGTGAAGCTCACTGGGTAACTGGTTATTCATCCACATCCCTAACAGAGACATGTCAGTTTCTTGTGGAATCCACAGAGACTGCACATACTTGATTATATCTATCTAATGTGACTCCACCACCACAGTACCTGAGCACCTCACAATCTCCAGGGTAATTATCTTTGAAACACTCCTACGAAGTTGAGCAGTGCTATTTACTCCATTTTTACAGTTGGGGATACTGAGGCAGGGCAAGCGGCGATTAGCCCAAGCCACTGCCCGCGGCTACATGCGGCACGGATTAGGTAGTTTGAATTAAAGCTCTTAATTCGAACTACCATTACTCCTCCTGCAATGAGGAGTAACGGTAGTTCAAATTAGGAGCTTTAATTTGAACTACCTCGTCCATGCCGCATGTAGCCGTGGGCAGGGAGTTCGAACTACGGGGCATTTAAAAATGGCGGCGCCCGGGAACATGCAAATAAAGCCCGGGATATTTAAATCCCGGGCTTCATTTGCAAGTTCGAATGCCTACATTAGCCACCCTAGTTCGAACTAGGGTGGCCGTGTAGACATACCCTTACGTCTCTACAAGGCTCCCCCAACCCAGGCAGAGGAGGAATAAGCTACAGCTCTGCCCTGGGAGGAAGAGGACTAGACCTGTATGGGCTGGGGGGTGGGGGAGTTCACTGTCCCAAGTAGTGGCACTTGGGCCACTTTCAGAGAGAAAGAATGAGTGTGCGCTACATGCTTAGCGAGAGCCAGTTGGCTTTTAGCTCAAGCTATGTCGAGACTCATGCACTAAGCTCCAGAAATCCCAGGTTTGGTTCTGCACGTCGGCCTTACAAGTTCGGAAATAGGGCTGTCATCCCACGAGCTCCTCACAAGAGGGGGGACACGAGAAGCTCCTCCTGCCAGGGGAATGAGCTATGGAGTGTGCCCTGGGAGACAGAAAAAAGGTGGGAAAGCCCAGCTGACCATGTGTAGCAGACTTCCCCCTTCCCCCACCCTCGAGTGGCACGGGGAAGGGGGTGGGGGGGGGGGGTCCAGAACAGTTGTCCCTTGTAAGAAAGCTAAGTGCTTGGGTGACCAGGCAGGAGAGCTTCAAATGCCACCCAGCTGATTAGCAAAGCGGCCACAGCGGGCAGCACGTGTTACTGCGGGTGGTGCACATCCGCCCGTGCCCTGGTGCAGGTAACATTTATTCCACACAGGGATGGAAAAAAAAAGACAGCAGGAGCACTGCTCCGGGGCCCTCCCAGCCCGGGGAGCGGGGCTCCCCACCGGTGGAAGGCAGGGGGCAGAGGGTATGTCCCCGTCCCGGCGGGAAGGGCTCGCTCACCGATGAGGACGGCGCTGTCCAGGCTCCGGAGCTGGCTGAGCAGCTGCCCCCGCGCCTGGAAGATGGGCAGGCTCCTGCGCTGCGTCTCCCCGGCGGCCGGCGGCGCCAGCATGGCCCTGCCGGGAGGGGACGCCAGCTTCAGTCTCTTGGCCGGGGGCCGCGCGCCGTCCTGCGGCATCGCCCCCGGGCCGCCGGCCGGGACCAGCACCAGCTCCCGCTCCCACGGCGGCGGGGAAACACGCGGCCGCCCCGCCCTCGCCCACGTGCTCCGGCTGCCGGCCGCGCACAGCGATTGCCGCCCGGCGGCGCGACGGCCCGCGAGACTACAGCTCCCAGCCTGCACCGCCGCCCCGCGCGCTCGGAGCGGGGGAGGCTGGGAGGTGTAGTCCCCGCAGCCCACAAGCGGGGACCGAGCCCCAGGGGGCCTTACCTCGGCCCAGCTGGTTGGGGGCGGTCCATAAAATGACGTAAGGCAGGAGCGGGTGGAGCCTCCGTTGGACAGCTTATTCTACCCCTCCCTTCTTGTTTAGAAGTGTGATTTTATTTTATATATTACCCCCCCCCCCGCCGCATCCCCAAGGAATCGTGTGCCTGCTCCACGCCTTTGAAGGCATTTGGCCCACTGCTGTCTCAATTTTATACTGATAAAGCCCTACATGAAGGAGATGGTTTCAAGCCTTCTCTAAGGGGGCATCTATGCTGCAGGGCTTAAATCAAAATAAGACACACCAATTGAGCTACGTCAATTGCATATCTTATTTCGAAATTAGGAGTATCTACACAGCACTTATTTCGAAATAGAGCACTTTTCCTCTGACTTCCCTTATTCATCATACAAGGAGGGTTACAGGCGTCAGTAAGAAGTCCTCCAACTTGCCAGTATTTTGTCACTATTTCAAAAAAATTGCCTACTATGTAGACACAGACTAAATTATTTCAGAATAGCACTAGTTATTTCAAAATAGCGTTGCAGTGCAGACATACCCTAAGATATGTATTTACACACTATAACAGGGCATCTACTCACTCAGCCTATTGCCACAGGCACATTCACATGCTGTTCAGCACCTTGTCTTCAATCTTTTAAAGAATGCAAGAAAGATAACTACCCAGAGGTAGAGCCCTGACAAGTCTGTGCTCAAGCCTTCAATATAAAGGATGATGGAAAAGGGGCACTTGGGAACTCAGAGCTGTCAAGAACAAAAAGAGGCAGGATAGGATAGGTGGAAAGGACAAAGATCTAATCATAGGAGTTAAAGTGAAAAGGATCTGAAATAGGAATGTAAAACCCCATTTAATTGGTTAACTGGTTGAACTTAATGTTTAACCAGTTAACCTATGAAAAGAGATGTGCCCAGGCTGGAGTGTCCCCACCCCACTCCCACTGCCAACAGGGCCTACTCCACCCAGGCTAGAGCAGTCCTTGCCCAAGGCAGGCACGGGGCTGCCCCAGTCTCCACGGGTTATCCAGAACCAGTAAACCTCACTCATTAAGGGTGAGGCTTATGAGTTAACCAGTTAGCCATCCACACCCCTTCTCAACTCCTTAGAAAAGAACGAACAGCAGAGAGAGATACAGATGAAAAAAATACTCCAAGCAGTTGTAAATGGCTCTTAGATCTAGAGTTTCTGCTGGTTGCCCTCCACTGAAGGCATTTGACAGTCCATGGTCACCACATTCAACAATACACTGAAAAGTGGATTAAAAATACAAGCATGTAGCACAGAAATAGGCTTTAAACATCTTTTTTAATACCCAGGCCCGCCACAGACAGAGGCTTCACCAGATGCGGGAGCAACCTCTGTCTGTGGTTGACCTCTGCCCTTGGCAGGCAGGGAGTTTGCTCTGGCCCCCACAGGTCACTGGTCAACCAGAACCAGGAAACATTACCTGTTTAGGGTGATGCTTACTGATTTACCTTTGACATCCCTGCTAGAGAGCGCTCTTGGATCTGGTGCTAGTTAAAGAGACTTAGAGCTGTAAGGTAAAAGATTACCTTTTTTCCCCCTCCTGCATTTGGAGAAGCAGGGCTTTGTACATTTCCTTGTAAACAAGTCAGCAAAGGAAAACAGACTCCCATCCATTTCTGGTTTCAGTTGCAACATCCCCAGAGTCCTGAAATTTGACTTGCCCATTTTCAACCTGAGTACATTCTTTGGGAACATTTCTACCAGAAGTACTCAGGGGGAGACAAAACCTCCTTCAGCTAACACTTCTTTTCTCTGTTCTGATAGATAATTTTCACATTTCAGTTGGGCCTTCGTCTCTTTCTCCAGACAGGAAAGAGGGCAAAAGATAGTGTATTTAACAGGGTCACCTAGACTAATGGAAATAAGATCCCCCTGTTAAATAGCTCCATGCAGTATCATCTTGTGCAGTGCACTGCCCCTTTGGAATTTAATTACTTTCTTACAAGTAGCACTGTAAGCATAATAATTCTGGAGTCCTACACCTCAATTTAGGCTTAAATATATAACATGACTTATGGGCAAATTACTTGTCCTCTCCCCATTATTTCACCAGTATTGGGCAGTCACCATAGAAATGAAAGGGAACTTGAGAGGTCTTCCAATTCAGTCTCCGTGCCCAAGGCATGACTAAATATTATCTAAAACCATCCCTGACAGGTGTTTGTCCAACCTGCTCTTAAAAATCTCCAACAACAGATTCCCCAACCTCCTAGATAATTTATTCCAGTGTTTAACTATCCCGAAAGCAAGCTTTTCTTAATGCTCAACCAAAACCACCCTTCCTGCAACTTGAGTCCATTTCTTCTTGGCCTATCTTTAGAGTTCAATGAGAACAGTTTTTCTCCCTCTTCTTTGCAATAACCTTTTATTACTGTGTCACATCCTTCTCTTCTCCAGATTAAGCCCCATTTTTTTCATCTTCCCTCACAGGTCAGGTTTTCTAGCCCTTGAATCCTTCATGTTGCTCTTCTCCAGCCTTCGTCAATTTGCCCACATCTTTCCAGAACTGGACAGAATACGCTAGCAGAGTTCTAATCAGCATGGCATAGAATGGAAGTATTACTTCTTGTGTCTTGCTTACTTGTTTGGAAAAATCTCACCCAGAATTACCATTTTAGAGTCACAAATAAAATCACCACCACTTATTGGGAATCTAATTTGGCTAAGTGTTTTCTTCAGTGGTTCTTGCTACTGCTAAATATTTTATGTACGCGATTTATGAAGTACAATGCTTTCCTTCATTTAAACTTTGACAACTGGTTCAGAGAATGAGCAGTTTTGTTTTTAGACTATGACACTCCGACCAAAATTCTTCACACATTTGCTAAGCACTTAGCTGGCCTATCAAACGTTTGATGAACACGCAGTCTCTGACCCATAACCTATAGCCACTAGGGATATTAAACTATTTCTAATTGCATAACTGCAACAATTCTTAGCTGTTACTCGGTGTTCCACTGGGGGTAGGGCCAGCAGCCAGAGTGTTCCCAGTCCCACTCCTGGGGAACCACTGCCATCCCACGGTGCAGCCTCCATATCAGAGGTAGTCGTGCAGGGAGGCAGGCAGGAGCCTGTCTGCGATGGGAGCCAATTTAAAATCAACTCCCTGTACAGACCAGCTCCCACCTGCCACTCCATGCCTCTGATACAGAGGCAGCTGTGTGGAGTGGCAGACTGCTCCCTTGCATGCTCTTAATTTAAAACTTGGACTAGCAAGCTGGGACTGAGCCAGCCTGCTGGTCTCAGTTTTAAATGCAGAGCATGTGGGTAGGGGGCGTTGTGGTGGTTAACCAGGAATGGTAATGGATAAGCAATCGCATCTTGGTTAGCCGATTAACAGAGTAGCCATTAACATTCCTCGTAACCACCTACCCTTCTTGAATGGCCATCAAGGAAAGAAGAATGCTGTACAAAGTGTGGTTGGCATTTTGAGACACACCACTCTCACCAGTAGCACAAATGGTGTTTGGGGAAGAAGTATTCGCTTAGTCATTAAAAACCCTGTGGCATTTTTCCCCACAAGAGTAGGGCTATTAACTTGTGTCATTGCCAAATATGTACTTGGATAACCACACATCACCTTCATAAAACATTTCTGACACAAAGGTGGCTGTATGTCCTGTCAAAAACGGATGTTCACAATTTCTCAACACTATTATTAGTGGCTATAGCCTTCAGAAGTGGTAGTGGTAGTTCAATTTTAGGTGAAATTTAAAAGAATAGGAGTTGTTTTAAGTCACATAAGTACCTAAGACACAATGTGTCTTCTTCCTATTTTTAATTCAACACATGATTTATGTATTTAAAAGTTATTATGTAACTACAACAGTGAATATTGACCATTTAAGCCCAGAGAGGGAAGTCTGGGAAGCCAGGCTACCAGTTCTACAAGTCCCAGTGCAGACAAAAGCCTAGGGAATTGCAGAGGCAGATGCTGGAAGAAACAGCAGAATAACAGTCCCCAGAATAACAGTCTGGAATAAACAAGGACCAGAAGCCTTGCAGTGCAAGTGGGATATGGCATGGCTTCCTTACCCGCAATCCCCTAGCCATCCAGGATATATTATGGGAAGGAGAGAAGGGCATTTACATCTTCCCTCACGTTGGTATAAAATAAGCTTAAAAGAGATTTAAAAGAAATGATAGGAAAGAGTGCAAAAATTAAACTGAGCTATGAAGCAACAAGCCAGGAGAAAGCCATTTTACATTATAGCAAGCCAGCAACTGTCTATCAGCATAACTCAGACAAGCAGTCTCTTCCTATACTTTCTATTTCTTTATGATAGGCACATCTCAATATCAAGCAGATTTACTCCAACATCATCTTCTTTAATGGAGCAGTAGGCCTGTCAGCCACCACTGATCTGGCCTGCAGTTTGCCAATACTTAGCCTCTTTATGTTAAGTGAAGGCAGGGGTCCGGGTGGCAGGAGATAGAACTCAATGCACTGAAACACCAGCTGCATAAAACAGTCTGGAGATCAAGGAATTGGTGCTGCTTCCCAGCAATGTAAGTGGCTTCAATCAAAAACCGTCCAAATTTCTGAAAGTATTAAAATATGGAAAGATTCAAAACAGAGACTAGAATGCATATGTAGACACCTACATCATGAGATATTTCAAGATAGATGTGTCATCCCCGCATCTTATTTTTTGATGGCACCTTTTGCACCTCACTTCTATTAATATGCTCTTCAAATCTTGATTTTACAGTACAAATGTACAGTAAATAAACTGGAAAACACAGCAAGTAGTTTCAGTAGACTAGCTTAGATCTTGATCCTTGTGAATACATGCATATGCTTCTTGTTACAGCTGTGAAAAACAGACCTTTCTTTTACAGACAGATTTTGGTCCTAGCTACAGAACTGTCCTTTAAGCACCAACCCTGCCTGCTAACAGTCCACAAGAGTCTCTATAAAAACTGAAAGGCAATTCTAATTAAAGAACAATCTCTTCCAGTAAACAAACATAGTCCAAAGGCTACTTGGTCTTTCAATACTGCCACAGAACACTACTAAAAGCAGTCTTGAAAAAAAAAAAAGTCTCCGACCAAAGTTAGACCACAATAATTTCTTACCTCCCAAAGGATATAAGTAGGGTTAAAAAAACCGAATAGGGAAGCGAAATCTCATTTAATTGGTTAACCAGTTAAGCATTAAGTTTAACCAGTTAACCTATTAATTGGGTTCAGTTGGAGGGGCTACTCCAACCTGGCTGGGCTGGAGTGAGCCCCTTACCCTCTGCAGCGCTCCTGGGCCGGAATTGCCACAGACAAGGACTGCTCCAGCAGAGATGGAGCAGCCCCACACCGGTTAATTGGTTAACCATTTAAAATCCCTAAAACAGACCAAGTCATTTTCTAGACAGAAATTTTGGTCTCAAACTCTTAATTATAGTAATATCCTACCATTTGTAACAGTTTCATGTTCTACTGAGACAAAGTTTTACTGGCAGTTACTAGCTGATGGAAGATCACAGAGATCCATGGGCTGAGACCCTTGAGTTCTGCAACTCACCATCAGCCCCTACCAAAACAGAGTACTCACACCCCAAGCAATCTTTGAAATTCATGACTATGATGGATGAATACCTTCAGTGACCAGAAGTGGGATATGGAACCGCTCAGAGAAATCACTAATTCCAATCCAATCCATGTAAGAAGTGACAAAGCCAATCCATTCTGTGACAGCTGTTCAATGTCTTATGTGAAATGAGCTGATGTCACTTCGGTTCTTTTTGGCTAGATGTCCATATCACTTAAAAGCCCTCCCGTTGGGCAGTCTCTGCAGAGTTTAGGGAGTGAATTTAGCACACAGCATTAGCAACCCTCTTCTCCATGGTCACAGGTGAGAAAAGCTAGGATTGGTGCCATGTCTCCAGAGCTATCACTTTTATTAACACCAAAAAAAACACATCAGGGAGCTCTGATGTTTGTAGCATTCATCTATTAACTTTCTCTAGCCTAGTCTTTTCTGCCATTTCCCTCAAATCAACAGATTATGCA
The DNA here is from genome assembly GCA_032595735.1 of Pelochelys cantorii. NCBI lineage: Eukaryota > Metazoa > Chordata > Testudines > Trionychidae > Pelochelys > Pelochelys cantorii. The sequence goes on along the minus strand of CM064346.1, from coordinate 10,607,003 downwards.
AAAAGGTAATCAGCAGTCATAAGACATTTTATTCACTCACTATCTCAGAGCTTTGCTTATCGCAGTCTAAGAACTAATAGTTTAAATTATATGGGAAAATCTTCACAGCATTCTGAATAATTTGCTAACCACTTGAAAAAAAAAAAAGCTACATTTTTTAGAACTGTATTTGCATTTGCTACTGCATGTATAAGCATGTCAGTGAAATTTCATACCTGGCCATTTGCACATGTGCAATTCAAAATAATCTGGATCAAGATGTATTCTCAGCCTGCAAGCTAGGTTCATAATAAGGCTCATACTGTAACTACAGAAGTCTACTTTCACAAAATTAGAAGGCAAAACTTGTACCATACAAAATTAAAATCCTGTCTGACTCAAAGGAAAACGGGCTTGGAAATTTAGTGTATTTTGCTTCATACCAGCCTTTGACAACAAAAATAGCGAATCACTGTAAGAGAGCTCACACATCTGCTTTTTATCCAGTGAGAAAAAAGTTAAAACCAAAGCTTTATTTTGTCCCTCAAAGTTTCCCATACAGTTTCCTGCATCAAATAACTTGGAAAAAATGCCTTTGGAAACATTTCCAAACAAGTATGCATGGTCTTGCTAGCTGAAGTTAACAGGAAATGGTTTCCAGTTTTTTGTGGGGTTTTTCTTTTTTTGGCTCCACTAGATGATGTTTTCAGTACCAATGCAACAAAACCCTGGTGTAGAGACATAGGTAGTCTCCTGGAAATGTCTTGGATTACTTAGACTGACATATCATAAAGTGCTTCTTGTATTCAGAACCATAAAGCTGTAACACGTCCTTTCTGCAATAAGGAGTAAAAGAATTCCCAATATGGTACTTCAGTTGAGCTCCTTCCAGTTGTGTCTGGGTATTAGCACTGCTATTTATTAGCCTCCGAGGCGCTGACCTTCACCCCATGCAAATCCTCCTGGTCGCTCTTCAGGAAGCGGATTGTAATTGGGATCTTCTTCTGGTGTATCAAACACTGCTTTCCTGAAAAGTTGAAGTTATATGTAAATTCACAGTTCACACTTGAGGCAAGCAGTCAATGTAACATTCTCAGTAGAAGATACAGTCTAGAACAGTGTCAGTCATTTAAATCCGAGTTATATTTTCCTGGTTAAGAGCCAAATCCTATGATGCAAGACCTTTACAACTGAAAGATTAAATAAGATCATAAAAGACTCAAAATTCAACTTAGGAATGTAAGCGGGTAGTCAACTAACCAATAAGCCTAGCTATGTTGTCTACTCGCATACCCCTCCTTGCTGCCTCCTCTCTCCACCACCACTCCCACGCACTGCTGCCTCTAATCATCCCTAATTCAAATATGCCTTATTCCTGCTCACAGGGTCAGTGAAGATGAAATCAGTAGCTTTCTCTACACCAGTGACAGAAGCAGGCTAGCCGATCTTTAGCCAAATACAGCCTTCATGTGTCTGCTGTGGTCCTGTCTCCAATTCAGTATTTTTCATTTTTTCCTTTTGAAAATATTTTCAAGTGTTTTGTCACTCCTCTTGTGAGCATAAAATCATAAGTTTCTTTTTGCTAACTTAGCCTCAACCAGTGTTTGCCTTATAGAACACAAATTTTTATACTACTGCCAAAGATTGAAAGATAAATTTAATCTTCTTTTGCTCAAGTTTTTCATCTTGGGTATTTTTGTTTGACTTTCTGTGTTTGTATACATCCCCCAGAGGACTCATCTTTATAGGATATTGATAAATCATATAGTTAATTGTTTGACCACACTTTGGTTCATTATGAAGTACATTCAAGAGATCAAATAATCCTTTATCAATCAAATTTATTGCCATCATCCCATAATACAATACAGGGAAAAATACTGAATATAATTCCAGTCTCCAACATGTACATAAAGCAAGGGCACATGAAGGGAGGTACATTCTAACTGCACACAACATTGACTGTAAAAGCTGTGCATTCCCTGTGCATACAAAGTAGTGCTATAGTTCAATCAGCACACCACACAAATTCTAAGTACACAAGAGCGGTTAATCTATGCTATCCCAGGAGACTGTCTTGGTTATGACAGCCTTGCAGCCCACTGAGACGGAGGGCCACGTTTGTGGCCCACTCACTAGCCTAGGCTACCCATTGCTTTCTTAGGGTGCATCTACATTGCACCCTTAGCTCAAAATAAGCTACACAATTTGAGCTACGCAAATTGCGTAGCTTATTTTGAAATAGCTTACCTCATACATTTTAAAATAAACTGCTATTCCAGAATGTCCCTTAATCCTCATGGAACAAGGTTTACAGGGACATCAGAATATTGTGCCCGTTATTTCGAAATATTTTTCGAAATAACAGGTTTGTTCAAAAGATGTGGATGTATCCTGAAATAGCACCACAGTGTAGACGTACCCTTAGTCTCTTGCATCCCCTCTTTGGCAACTGTAACATCCATGTGACAACTACAGCAACTGATTACATAGAATAGTAAGATGAACTCAGTGCTATCTGTCTCAAATTTCCAAATTCACTTGTATTTGAATGAGTTTAAAACCGTGTACAGACACATTTGTCTGTGTGCGCCAAACTGGAAGATAATACTTACAAAAGAGATGGTGTTCTCAGAAGCCTTCCACCACCAGGCTGATTAGGAAAGATATCCTCCAAGAAAAAATATATGTGTCCAACTGCGATCCCTAGAATCAATAAAGAGAAGAAATCTGAAGTGTAATTGCTGACTTTCAATACTGCGATTATACCACCTTTAAAATGTTCCACTAGATTTTTCATAAAATAAAGAGAGAAACTATGTGTTTGATACCCTTTGTAAATAGCATGATGTTAAGAAGAACTCAAGAAGCATAATTCATACTCACCACAATATAAAATACTAGAAGTAAGCACCATACTAAAAGAGATCTATAGCACAGTGAGTCGTCATAAATACAAAGAAACATCTATCAACTGTCTAAACAGTTTGATGGTATGATTTAATTTGTACTGACAAAAATGTCAGAATACAAGAGACTGACTTGTGTAAGGCAGCCTCATGTCCTTGTAGTCAGCCACTTATATCTGGCTCTTTCCAAGTAATGCAGAAGCAAACCACTGCACTACTTGGAGACATTACACCACAGAATATGCCACTATGTACAAGATCAATGAAAATGGTAGAACCACAGTATCCTGTAAATCAGAGCATGTAAAAAATTAGATCAGAACAAAAATAATGAGATCTCCTTGATGCTTTTAATATCTCCCCTCCCCCCCCATGAGAGAGTAACAAATACATCAACTGAATGAGCTGACTCTTTTGGTTAAAGGTTTGTTACCTTAATCTCTCAGAATATAAAACTCACTATTCAGCTAGGGTCCTACCTCTGAACAAAAACTTTTTCAAAAGTCTCTCATGTGGAGGACTGTTTCCTTTCCCAAAAGGGACACAGAATGTATCAGAGAATAAGTTGTTCAAAGCACTCTGGAAAACAAATCTTAAAAATAAATTTGAAATATCAGAAATGTCAAAAAGTTAAATACTTGCCAGATATGTACCAAGATAAACTGAGCAAGACAAGCAGAGGCGGCCTTTGGAACAGAATTATATAGTAAGATCCCAGGAAGAGTATTGGCGGTGTTATGATTGCTCAAGCAATAAGCCAACTCCAGACCATCTGTCAAGCCTACACTAACTCACCTTCTTCTCTAGAAGAATGATCCAATTTCTGCTCAGATATGTGCAGTGAGTCTGCCTACTGGGTCTGAGATCATACCAAAATTCCTTATCCTGGCAGTCACAGCACTTTCCTTTGAAATACCATTGGATCCAGTTCAACGGATTACTGCTCTGTGTGGAAACTAAAGATTCCCAATGCACACACTTCTGAGTAGAAGTGACTCTCAGAGAAAGCAATACAGAGGGGGAACTGATCATGACTCACCAGAGAGGTAAATTAAAAGAGCCATCATCTAAACCATTCAGGCTAATCCTGAAACCATAATCAACCCTGTCCTTGGAATCTTATTGATATCTACTTAACTCTCTAGTAGTGCATCAGAGCACTGATCAGGTCATAAAAGAGCCAATAAGGCTTGATAATCCCTTTCTCTTTGAAGGAAGAGGTACCAACTAGGCAGAGAATTCACCAACCAGTCGTTTATGATGGAATGGCCAAAAAGTCTTAGAATGTCATTTTTAATAGCTTCTTACCCAAAAGATCTACAATGATGGAGTTCCCCAATAGTAATGAAAAGCCCATGAGTACCCAGGGCAAAAATGGGGCCTGGAAGATGAGAAGACCAAAAAAGTTCATACGGACATAGGGATTCCTGCGGCTCCACACATATACAAGCATTATTGTAAAAGCCTGACCCAAGAAAACCAAGTTCACAAACAAGCCAAAAAGCTGGCACAAATAGTTAAAGAAAATATCAGTGTACATAATCAACTTGTAGAAAAACAAAACATGGCTGTGGAGAAAAGGAGAATCTATGAGTTGCAGAAAAAAAATCATTTGCGAGGCCAATCATGGCATCAACAAAAATAAACACACCTGTTTTTTTATTCTATGATTTTCCATTAATCACTAACAATTTAAATATGTCCTCAGTCAAACCAGACATCTATGGTTTAATCCTCCTTAAACACTAGCCATGCTGAAAATATATTACAAGTTTAACCTCTCTAGTCCAGCACCGTAAGGATCTAAACGGTGCCAAACCAGAGAATTTGCCAGACCATGGAAGGTCAATATTGTAAATCAGCATCGCCTACACTTCCACTTCTTACTGGGCTCTTAGTAGATATTTAGGGGTAAATTAGAGCTAAATAACAGCACAGAACACTGAGAGCCAGGACTCATGGCTTTAAGCAAACTTTAAGGGACCACAGGAAACTGGGTCACACCCATGATAAGTAGACATCCGACTAACTAAAATCATGCAGATGTTGCACAACCAGAGAATGCTGGACTAGAGAGGTTCAACTTGCATAAGAAGTTTATTACAGAAGCTATTTTACACATAGCATCATATAAATAAATGTGTATTTGGGGAGAGTAAAATCATTTGGACAACAACATTTTTTTCAATCCCCATGACAATATCCTTCTACAGTTAAATGGCATTTTCCAGTCTAGGATTCTCATCTTTTTAGCCTTAATTCAAATATTTAAGTTCAAAAAATCAAGTCCACATTTAATAGTTAATACAAGATCTGGAAAGTTTTGAAGCTTCCTTAGTATAGTGTAATTTAGACCTCATTATACAAAAAAGTATTTCTTTATTCATTTACTTGCGAAGCACAGGCTTTGTATTCTCTATATTCATGGTAGCTGTATTACAGCAGTAAAAAAGGATACAGTCATTAAAAATCCACCAAAAAGGAACATAAATACAAAATCTGCCGTGCGACCTCGGAAAGACCCCTCCTCAAGCATTCGGCAGTAACGATATCTGAAGTTGCAGCTCAGGAAAGTTTGATACTAAACACATTCAGCAGAAAGATTAAGAAAAAAAAGCAGCTTTTTACATGTCTTCACATCGATTTTACATACAGAATTCCCAAACATCTTTGTAGTAGATTATTAAACAAGTATTGAAAATGCACGAAGTAAATTTGATGGTCTCAATCCAGTTCTGACTTAGTGGACAATTATTCACACCACACACACACAAAACCCCTGAACCATTAACAATCTTACTGGCTAGCTCAGCAGAAAAACCTGGTACTGAAGAATAAATTCTCACTCCTAGCAGTGTGTGTTCTAAGTCAAGATTTAAAACAATCAAAACTCACCTAAAGAGAATTACTGAATTAGGTAATTAGGGTGAAATCCTGGCTTCACTGAAGTCAGTGACAAAATTTTTATCAATATAAATGTGGCCAACACCTCACTCTCATAGCTCCATCATGCCAAAACTGAAGTCAGTGGCATAGAACTCGATTGAGTTCCTAATGTTGTACAAAATCGGACCCTTATACAAACAACACTGACACACAGTAAGTTTTGCATTCCAAAGAGATGAGGTACACTTTTAATAAAGGATACAAAAAAATCATATTAAATAAAAAATTAAATCCAACTGGCCCAAAGAATAAGTAGTTTGTTATCAACCTCCATACCTGTCAAGAGGAGAATAGAGAAGACAACTTAAATATAAATGGTATTCATCTCTTGTATTTAAATTCTCTACCTAGGGAGTACAAAAAGAATTGTTTAATCCATACAAGCTAAAAACTTTATAAAAGGGTTTTTCAGTATTGCAATAAGCCAATTTAATGATCTTTTTCAATGGTCTAACACGAACATTCAGTAAACCTTATCGCTTTTCATTCAAGACTTGGAGCACATTGTTTACTTGGAAAATTTGAGAATAGCAAAGACACAGTATACTTTGTTTTTACTATAACAAATATTTTGTTCATCCTAACACCAGTTTAGTTTTTATTAAATGCAATACTTAATAGTATATTAGTAAATATAAAGTAGCATATTTTGTAAAAGATAAATTCTTAGTCTTATAAAACATCATGACACCACTTCCTTTCAATTTGTTGTAGAGAAGAACGTTGAAATCCTACATTTTGTATGGCAATTATGGGGTTTGGAGATTAGGTAAGTGAGGCGTATCAAAATTTCTCCCCACAGTGAAATTACAGGTTTGGAATGAAGCAAGGTGAGTTAATCATTAAGAAAGTTAAGCAATATTTCATTACCTTAAGTACAATGTGTGGTCAAACATAATGCAAAAAAGTTTAATCTGTTGGAAGTCAGTATGATTATTTAAATACATAATTATGCACGAAGTAGGAGTAAGAACAACTTGGAGTAGGAGTAAGAACAGTTTGACAGTTCCCCTGTAGTTCAGAAGCAGTAAGCATTTTTTTTGGTTGTGTTATTGTGTTAATAGTTGACCTGAATCAGACAGATGCATCTTGACCCCTTGAAACAATCTTTCAGAAGAAATCCTTAGTCTGATAGGAGACATTGCTCCTTCAGATGCCTACTCACTTGAGAAGAGCTGGCAGGCAGAAAGAGCAGCAAAGCATTTGGCAATCTAATTTTTATAATCCACTGAAGACGGCCCAGAGTTTTATCAAATTTACGAGAAGATTTACCTGGTATTGCTCAGGTTCTTAAATAAGTTTTGTTTTTCTTCATTTAAATCATTGTTCGGGGGTGGGGATGAGAGGTTCATTATGCAGGCTGCCCCAGGGAAAGAGGACAACCCTAGCCATCTCTCACCATAGCAGCTTGGAGCCAGGGGAGAAATGCCTGTCTATGTCTGCTGCAGTGGGCACAGCTGCGGGAGGGATGCATGTCCCTCAGCTGGAGGACAGAGAGACAGACAAACAGACATACAAACTCTCCACCCCTGTTCCATGATGACCCAATGTCGTTATAGCTGTCCTGGTGCCCACCTCTGGGCCCTTGCTGCCCCCGTGATCGTTCTACAGTATAACTGTCTCTCTTAACAGACACTTCTCTTTCGATTTTATGGAAAGCTGTCGAATTCCAGGCACATCCCATTGTCCTGGCACAACTAAGCCCTTACCTTGCTTTAAGTTATGATGAGAGGAAGCTAATAAGAGGAAGCTGCATATCAAATTTGATGGTACTAGCTCTTACTATTTAGGAGGAGTTCTTTAACAAAAGATCTCACAGATGGACACACAGACTCACATTTCTTTTAACTGCTTTAGTATGAGCACTCCGGCTAATACAACAATACAACTACAGTACTGCATCTGAAATTATGCCCTCAAAATAAAACAGCAGAACTCCATTACCCAAAACATGCACACTGCAAAATGGATGGAAATTACCTTGCAACTCAGACTGAAAACACTGAAAAAGAAAGATACCTCCACAAATGTGTGTGCAAGCAAACAGAGTTTTTTTAGCTATTGTTTGAACAATGTGAACATTCAGAAAAATACTTACTTGAAAATGTTTAAATATTAATTCAGGATTAAAATACAGTTGAAAAGGTGTGATTAGTTCTAATTGCTGAAATAAAAGAAAATATGTAACAGGATCAAACCATTAAAGTTCACTTCATTCACTTGTAGACACACAAATAACTTGTCAGTAGTAAATGAACATCTCATGTTATCCCTATTTTAAAAATTATGTGCAAAACCTAAATTCAGCAAATATATAAAACCTTGTGTTTCTTTTATAGTCACATTTGCCCTCCTCTGCCTATCACATCTTAGTCCTGTTTAGATTTCAAACTCTTTGGTTTAGTGGCTATCATCCATTTTATGTTTGCAAAGCACTTGAGACAGGGAGGCTTTGATTCAGAGATCTGTATTTGGCCCATTTTACATCTGTAAAAGTTCCATTTCACATGCAGGGCTCTGTAGACCCATGAAACAGAATAATCTTGATTGGGCCTGTGGGCACTACTAGGACTATATTATCCTTGATTATATAAGAACAGAATAGGTAATCAAATGATCCATTCCCCAGAGCATTTGTAGGGCTGCAGCAGCCCCTCTCCAGCTAGTTAATCATAATCAGTAAGCATCTCATAGTGATGCTTACAGATTAACCATTCACATCCCTACTCCATTCCCCCACAGTCCCTTCCCAAACCCCTCATTTTGGCCCCACGCTGGAGTCTTGAGGGCCCCCAGAAAATTTACTAGCCCCAGGCCTCCAGAAGAGTTAACCCAGCCCTAGAGTAAGTGAGGTGTGTCTGGATTTTGATTTTCTCTCCTGCGTCTCAACTGTGGACGAGCTCAGTGACTTCCCCCCTCCTCTTTTGTTTCTCGTGTGTGTGTCCATCTGTCCCCCCCAAATAATGTTTTTCTTTGGATGAGTGACCCCAAGCCCACCACAATCTAGATATTTGTCCAGTTTTTACAACAGACTTACATTAAAAGCACTACAGAAATCAGTGCAGAGTAAGTTTTCAGACGCACGGCATGAGAATTTTTTTCCCCTAGTATTTATTGTGATGTGGTTTTAATCTCTGGTTTTCTAAACAAGCCATTTTTTACGCGGGGTGGAACTTGCGGGGGTGGGGGGGGGCCGCACACAAGACACATCTGAGGGGGTAGAATAATCTATAAAGGCTGAGAAATGTCCTAGAGAATAAAAGCGCGACAGAACCACCAGGGCCCCATTAAGTCTCCCCCACCCCTCAAAATACGGGCGGCCGTTCAAGCAGGACTCTATCCCGCGCCACGGGCCGACCCCGCCGCCTGGATTCAGAGCCAGGAGGAAGGCGGGGCGCAGGCAAAATAAGGGAACCGAGCCCGGCCACGCCTCAAAATGGGGAGGGTGGAGCAGGGTTTAACCCTCGTCCCTCCCCCAAGGGCGGGCGCTCCAGCGCGTGCACGCCTAGGGACACAGGCCGAAGCTACCGACCCACCCCGCTGTCCCCGCGCCCCGAGCTCACCACAGCAGCGGTGGTGAGGACGCAGGCGGTGGTGTACGCCCGGGTAACGGGCGGCACCTGCAGGTACTCCTGCCGGAAGGTCTGGTACGCCATCTTACGGCTCCGCTTCCGCTTCCGCCTGCGCGGCGCCTCATCCACCCACGCGCGCCACGCAGCCAATCCGCGCTGCCTCCCGGACGCCCAAGCCGGCCAATCCCGGGCGCGCTCCCTTTTACCTCACAGCGGTTGGACGGGAGGAGAAACGCTTCTTCCCGGGCGCTCGCTCTCAGAGGGGCTTTGTGATTGGGCGCGGGGTAGGTTCTCGCCAGCGCTGCGCTCCGCGGATTGGCTGGGGGGGGGCGGGGAGGCGGGCGCTGAGCGGTGACGCGCCTGCTGCGGGCGGGCGAAGGGCTTCGAATGAGGCGCGAAGCGGCTGCTGGCTCCGGCGCCACCGTCCGCCCGGTGAGAGGCCGCGGGGCGGCTCCCCTGCGCCGGTGCAGCCCCGCTCGCTGGGGAGGGCGGGCCCGGGCCCGGTCCTGCCGCGGGCCCAAACAGCCCCGCCCTTGGGGTTGGGGCCGGCCGCGCCGTAGGAGCGGAGCACCGGGGGGGGAGGGGTCTAGGGCAAGGGGCGGGCAGCTGGTTCTTCGTCCAGTCGGTATCATTTGTATGGACTAGGCGGTAAGGGGCGGGGCTCGGTCCCGGCCAGGCCCCGCCCCCCGTTCCCGCGGGGGCTCTGCCCTTTACATAGGCTAGGAGGCAGCTGCGCAGCCAGCCTGGCTCCTGCGCCATTGGAAGGGCAGAGCCGCTGCGCGGGTCGCTCCCGGAGCCGGGACTCGGCAGTCCCAGCTCGCGGCGGCGGCGCCGCGTTTTAACCGGGCCACCCGCCACCCGCCGCTTGCTGCGTTCACAGTGCGGAGCTGCAGCGGCAGGCGAGGCCCCTGGCCTGGCACGAGTTGGGACGCAGCGGGCCCGGACCACTGCCCCGCTGCCTCCCCATCGCCTCCCTGTGGAGACGATGCTTCTGATAGGGAGGCAGTGCCGGGCAGGGCGTGAGTAGTCGATTCGACGAGGTGCTTACATCCCTGATCTAGGGCATGCCCTTCCCTGTGCCTCAGTTTACCCATCCTGGCTAAGGATGTTAACCACAATTTATCTGGCTAATCGTGTAGTCCATACAAATTGTATGGACTACATAATTAGTCAATAGGGGATAGTTCCCAGAGCCACCCATGCTGCAGCTCTGCATTTTAAATGTAATAAGAGCCTCCGAGCCAGCCCTGGCCACCATGTACAGGGGTTGCTTGCCGGTAGCAGCCTCCCCTATCCCCCAGCCCTGCTGCCTCTGATGGGAGGGGGGGGGGGAGCGGCAGGTGCACCATGGAGGCAGTGCTGGGTGGGGGGGACTGGCTTTTAATCAGGCTCCCCCCCAGCACCGATTCCTGTGGCTCTTCTCTCCCCCCCCCTTCCCCCAGCTGCCTCTCATACAGAGGCGGCAAGGGTGGGGGAAGTGAGTAGTCACTCCTCTACTCGCTAACATCCCTAATCCTGACCTGCTTTGTAAAGCGCTGTGAGAAGCCTTGAGGAGAAGCTTTGTTCGAGACTCCCCCACTCCTGCTGTTATCCTCTCTCACTGTGTGGTGAATTCCCCCAGAAACCTAGTACTGTAGCTCATTTAACCAGCATAATCTCCTCTCTCCTGTAAGTCTGACCAGTGTCAGTCACTGAATAATCTTCCAGGGTATTATTCTGACCCTTCTGGTTTGAGAAGGTTTGTAGCCAGCAGGGGCTGTGACTGTTAGTGAGAGAGAAGCTGGTAAACTGCTCAAAGGGGGAGCTCACCCTGATATGATGGACTTGGTCCTACTATGTTAACAAATGCCTGAAGAGACTTCTGTTGGGACACTTGCAGCACAGAGTCTTCATGCCCAGTCTGTCTCCTAGGCAGAGGGGCCCCAATTACCCAGTCTGTTGGCAGGTAAAATGATGAGCCCCATCCCTGCTGCCCTGGCTAATCTCCTGGTAGTGCAGCTGTCTGTAGTGGTCACTGCAGCATAGCTCTCCCTTGCACTTGCTGCCCCCCATAGCCACTGTGAATATTGCATCCCTCTCACCACTCCGTCCCTTTCTGTGTCCTGGAAAACAGTCCCATTCTCCACACTTCCCATTTTCTTAGCACTACCAAACCCAGACCATGCTTTAAGTTAGGAGAAGAGGAAGCTGCACACCAAATTTGGTTGTCCTAGTTCTTACCGTTTAGGAGTTCTTGAACAAACAGACCCACAGACAAACGGACAGACAGATGCATGTTTCTAAAAATATATAGATAAACTTATTGATAGCACGATGTAATATGTTTGGAGAGCGCTGCAGGCGTTGACACAATTCATCACTTGTACATTCATAAACTATAAAAGAAGCTTCCTTTTACATTATACAGAATCCTTCCTCAAGCCTAATGACATGGTTAGCACTGGTGGTAGATGAAGATGTAGTTTCCTCTGAATCAGAGTGACAAATTAACTCTCCTAAATTCAGATTTGAACTCTGCTCTTTGTAAATGAGGTTAATGCAGTATACTGCTAATACAAGGAGGAGTCCTATGACACCTAAAGGCTAAGATTTGGGCATAAGCTTTTGTGGGTGAAAACAAAGTGGGTCTTTGCCCATAAAAGCTGATGCCCGAATAACTCTGTTAGTCTTTAAGATGTACAGGATTCTTCACGGTTTTTGCAGATACAGACTAAGACAGCAACCCCTTGATACTATACTGCTAATAAAATTCACCCTTTCCAAAATACAGATTTATACTTATGTTCCTTTTTCCCCTTTACAGATTTCCATATTGTCTTTGGTTGACTCCTTTTAGCCAAGATGTCAGTGAATCCTATGGCATATGAAGCCCAGTTCTTTGGTTTTACCCCTCAGACATGTATGCTTAGAGTCTACATTGCATTTCAAGACTACTTGTTTGAAATGATGCTGGTTGTGGAAAGAGTCATTCTGAAGAAACTAGAAGGCTTTCCTAACTCTAAGATCAGTCCATTCCAAATCCGTAAGAGCACAGAGAAATTTCTTCTCTTTATGAAGGAACGCTTTGATCATCTCTTTGGCAAAATGGAACAAATGCTTTTGCAGTTGGTGTTAAACATCCCTAAAAATGTTTTACTTCCTGAAGACAAGGTCCAGGAGCAGTACCCCTACAGTAAGGAACAGTTTCAAATGCTTCAAGGTGAAATTGATCAACTACAGAAACAATACAAAGTTGAAGTGTCTGCTGGACAGGCACTTTTAGCAGAGTTAGAAGAACAGAAAGTGGTTCAGACAGAACTTGAGAAGATTCTCCAGTGGTTTGATGGGCTAGAGAACGTATGCAGAGAGCATGGGACTAGCAATTTAAAGGAGAGCTTTGCATTCTTGACACAAACTTCTAAGAAATTGCAAGATATACTAAAAGAAGTTGAAAAGAAAAACAAAAAGATTGCCAAAAAGTAATCTCCATGTAGTGTAAATAAAGTACTGAAAAGGTAACAGAGAAACAAGACAATTTTTTTCAGGATTTCTCCAGAAGCATTTTAAGGTTTTGAGGATTTTGCCACCTCTTCCTTGCCTTATCAGTTTTTTACAAAGCTTATGTGTGTAAATAGTCTGGGAAACCATCATTTTCCCCTCCTGAATTCTATAAATACCGCATAGAAATTTCTTTAAATAACCATATCCCCCAGGAATGTTTAAATTAATTATCTGAATGGTAGCAGTGCAGATGCAAAATAAGTGCATTGTCATGACTTCAGTTCTCTGTATTAGTACATTTAAGCAACCTTTTAAGGTTAAGGTGCTTTTAACCTATTCTACATTAAGGTATTTTTTGGAAGTCAAGGGTTATCAGTATTGAAATATTCCATATAGAAACGTAAGAATGTGACATCATAGTAAAACTTAGGGCTTGAGGAGAAATAAATTTAATAATGTTGGAGTTGGAAATAATTTAGACATTGGTGAGTGATTTCTAAGATGGAGCAGTTAGCTATTACTTCCAGTATTTTAAAATGGTGGTTGATATTCTGATGAAGTTAACAGACTGGGATGTTTCCTATTTTTAGTAGGAGCATTTGACACACATTAGTCAGTATTTGCAAACCTGTGGGTAGTAGGTGATTATACTCATTCTGCAAATGGATAGTTTTGCATTGATCAAGAGGTAAACGCTGTAGAGTGCTGTTTGTTGTAAGAGACAGATATGAGCTACAGCAGAATAACCAAGACTCTGAACGGCTTTAAAAGTTTTCTTGCATATCCTTGTGTCAGCACAACATTGTACAATGTGCAACTCTTGCTAAGCAAAATTTAGTTTGCCCAATAATACAATGGGTGTTCACCTACTTTACCTGGCTGTTGCGAGGACTGATTAATATTTGTGAAGTCCTTGAATTAAGCTTACTTTGATGGATTGTGGAACAAGCCCATATAAATTAAATGCGACTCTTTCCATTGATGTCAGTGGCTTTTGGATCAATGCTTATGTGCATATTAGTATAGTAAAAAGAAGCTTAACTTCGCAGGCACAAAACTTTATACTTTTTAAAGGATACTTGCTTGAAAGATGTGAACTTCTGTATAATTTGAGCTACTTAAATAAAAATTATACATGAAGTGACCAAATATATTTTCTCAGTGCATTCTGAAACTGTATGTTCAGGTATTTGACAAATTTAACAGAAGATTTCTTGATCTGCTCAGTAAGTTCAAAGAAAAGGAAGGTCAAAATGTCAAGTCTCTACTGATTTTGTGTGCCCATTATGACATTTTGCAACGTACTTTGGGCAATGAAAGTCAGTGTCTACATTTAAAAATTTGGCCAGTGACAACTTTTGATGTTGAACTCGAGTCTGTGTGAACATGCAGCAAATAATGCCTAAATATTTGCTAATGCAGGGATGGGCAAAATACAACCTGCAGGCTGGAGCTGACCCACCATGACCCTCCAGACCGCTAGAAGCCATGCAGTGCAGCAGGGTGCTCAGGCTGCCTGACACAGCCCTGGCTATGCTGCTCCCAGAAGGTGCTGACTGCTGCTAGCAAGCATGTCCATCATAATAAGAGCTGCAGGGATGGAGCTTTGCCCTCTTCACCCCAAGAGGTGCACAGGGACATATTTGCCAACAACCACCAGCTGCTTTGAGTGGCATGGGATCACCATGGCATTCAGGCAGTGCCAGCTAGGAGTCACCTATAGTAAGCATGTCCCAGCCAGGGCCTACCCTGCATCTCTCACCCCTTTTCCACACTCCAACCTCCTGCTCCAGGTCATAACCCCCTGAATCCAAACTCTATACCAAACCCTGCACCCTCTCCTACATCTCTGTCCCAGGTCAGAACCTCCCTCCTGTACCCAGACACCCTCCCATACCCTATACTCCCTCCTGCACTCCAGTCCCCTGCTTGGAACTCCCTCCTATGCCCAAACTCTGCATGGCTGCAGTTTAAACTGTATTTAGGGGATTAGGAACAGGTGCAGAATAAGAAGGTTAATGTTTAAGGTGCAGCTTCACCTGGTTTTCATAAATAAAGCACATAAGTTAACTTTTTTCCCCTCAAATTGCAAAGACTATTGCCTATACTTTGAACAAATCATGTCAGTTTGGAAACTTGCATGCTTTTACCATATTCTTCTACTAAGTGTGATTTAAGAGTAAATATTCCAATAACTCATAAGATAGTGTGCCACAGGACTTCTTGTTCTTGCAGATTCAGACTAACACGGCTACCCCTCTGATACTTGTCATAAGATAGTGATGCATTTTTCTGTTGCTGCTCTAGAAAATCTCATTCAAAAATCTTCATTGCTAATGCATTTTTCTGTGTTGTAACTACAACAAATCTTTAGATCTGTGTTATCCAACCAGTTCTGAAGCAGTAGCCACTATAGTGGCTACTGCTATAGTGAACTAGCCACACTCAACCTGCCAAATAGCCCCATGTGGCTAGTGGCTCGCATGTTGGACACCATGGCTTAAGATATTATGTCAGACAGTCCCAAGGGAGTTTCATTTTCATTCTGAACAACAGTGAATGTTAATTGGAAATCTATAGCAGGAAAAACAAATTCTTAACTTAAATGTAAAATTAAGTAAACATTTGGGTGTCAATACTAAGTACAGTAATACAGACAGTTTGACAAGGCAGGAGATAAAGAATACAGATCCTGTATTATTTCTTCAGGGTGCAATTAAAAGCTCTTGTCTGAGCCTTAGAGTTACTGTGTGTTTATTTGAATAGGTCCATAAAACAGGAGCTATAGCACAAGAATTGTGGGGTTTTTTTTATGGTAAGAAATAAAAAGAAAGTCCATGTGGGGCCAGAGGGAAGACCCCCTGTCTCCCATGACACTGATAGTGTTTATTATTCATTGCTAGTGATGATAGCATTTCCCCAAGGCATGGATCCCTCCTTAAATAAGCAAGGATGATGTTTTGAGTTATGTAATGATGAATAGTGCTGAGGATAAGAATAGTGCAGTGGGGATAAAATGATTACATGTGTAGAATCTGTAATGGTGAGGTTTAAATCCATTCACCAAATACATGTTCTCCAAGCTGGATAAGCAAAGCAAAACTCTTACCCAAATTGCATTTTATTATGATTTTAAGCTCACTGACAATAGTTATTTTGAATTTTGAACAAGCACAAATTCTAACAGATTTAAACAAAAAAATACTGAGTTTCACCCTGCTAAAGGTGGTTCGTCTATTGGGTCATCCAAACTCCTTACTAAGATAAGATTGTGATCTTGGCTAGACCTGAGATGTTTTCCCCTCTATTTTCTAAGGTTATAGAATGCACCCTTCTTTTAAGTGGAACAATGAATTTTTAAAAAGGTAGAACCACAGTTAACTTCATTGCACTGTATCCCTTTTCTGACAACAATTAATACGTGACCCCAGGAGAGGGGGGACCCAAGACTGAACCTGCCTGAACCCCACAGTCCACGTTCCACCGCCCTGCCTGATGCATGCGTGGGGGAAAGTGGAAGCCCACAGGCTTCTGCTCAGAGTGGGGAAGCATGTAACCTCAGGCTTTGGCTTCAGCCCCAGGTGATGAGGCTTCGCCTTGGGTTCTGAACCCCACCAAGTATAGCACCAGACTTGGTGACCCTGTTAAACTGGGCTCATTGTGACCCACTTTGGGGTCTCTGCCCGCAGTTTGAGAACTGAGCTAATCTTACAGCTTTTGGGAGGTTTGCAGGAAACATTTCTACATGTTCCCGTAGGCGGACAGTGCATGCATTTTACCTTTCTCTGCAATAAAGAAACATTTGAAACACTTCACTACTTAGCAGGGATGGGAGCTTAGGGCAGGAGGTGTGTGGAGGGGTTGCAATATGATAGTAGACATAAGAAATAGGTGTTGCTTAGAGTACGGGGTTCTCAGGGCAGGGGCTCAGAGGTGTGGGTGAGGGCACTCAGGGCAAGGGGTTAAGGCATGGGGGAGGAGTGCAAGAGTCAGGACAGGGGGTTGGGGTGTGCATGTGTGGGGGGAGGAGCTCAGGGCAGGGGCCTGGGTGGGGGTGAGGGGCTCAGAGTAGAGGATGTGTAGCTAAGTTTCCTCTAGGGTGCGTGGGTGTGCAGAGAGAATTTTAGTCCTGCCCACCACTTCAGCAGAGCCACGTGGCTGTGTTCCAGTGCAAGGTTAGCTGGTGTTGGTGGGGGAGTGTGGGCTCAGCCGGGCAGGTCTCTGCTCTCCCTGACTCCCCAGGGCTGGAGCTGGGGCCATGGATACATGGTGGCTGCCTGGCTGCTCCTGGGGCAGGCCATGTTGCAGGCGACTGCCGGAGTGGAAACCAGGGCTGCAGTGAAGCTGCTCGAGGGGTAGGGCCCTTGGCACCTGTCTTCCCCCTCACTGCCCTCTGCCTCTTAGAGCCCCCTGCCGGCTCCGCCCGCCCTCTGTCTCCTCATGTCTCTGCCCAATCTCTTACTCCCTGCAAGCCCTGTGGGCTGGCAGCAGCTTCCCTCTGCCCTAGGCAGAGACTCTCAGCCAGCCCTCTGCGGAGTATTCTAGAGCAGCCCCTGCCCTGCACACAGGCAGCCCTGGGAGCAGCATTCCCTTGGGTGGGTGAGCAAGTCTCACCTTCTCCCCACAAAGGGGGGGAATGCTGCCTGGGAGGAGGCTCAGGATCCCAGCAAGGGAGAGGCCGGGCTGGGATCTCTGCACTGGGAGAGCCTTTTGGGGAGCAGCACTTCTGGTGGGTGCCATGGTGGCACCCATCCGAACAAGCGCACACAACCTCAATATCGATGCACAAGACAAAACACTCTGCTCATGGATGAGAAATCTTAGAGGGAACCTGGGCTGCGTCTAGACTGGCATGATTTTGCGCAAATGCTTTTAACGGAAAAGTTTTTCCGTTTAAAAAAGTATTTGCGCAAGAGAGCGTCTAGATTGGTACAGACGCTTTTGCGCAAAAGCACTTTTGCGCAAAAGCGTCTGTGCCAATCTAGACGCGGTTTTGCGCAAGAAAGCCCCGATCGCCATTTTCGCGATCAGGGCTTTTTTGCGCAAAACAAATCTGAGCTGTCTACACTGGCCCTTTTGGGCAAAAGGACTTTTGCCCGAACGGGAGCGTGAAAGTATTTGCGCAAGAAGCACTGATTTCTTACATTAGAACGTCAGTGTTCTTGCGCAAATTCAAGCAGCCAGTGTAGACAGCTGGCAAGTTTTTGCGCAAAAGCGGCTGTTTTTGCGCAAAATCATGCCAGTCTAGACGCAGCCCTGGTGTGTAGCGAGAGTGGGGGGGGGGGTAAGGGGGGCTCAGGGATGGGACAGTCCCAGACCAGTGTGGGGGTCTTGGGGCTGGTCTGGGGCAGTCCCAGTCACGTCTGGGGCAGTCCCAGTCACAGCTGGGACACCTGGCTGGTGGATGGGTCCCTTGCTCTGTGCTGTCCAGCCAGCAAAGCGAAAGAAGAGCAACACAGGCTGGGGCACGGACTGGGAGTGTGCACACTACCTACAGCATGCCCCCCCAGCCAGCCCCTTTAACTGGCCTGCTGCTTAGCACAGCCTGGGGCTGCCAGACCTAGCCTGCAGGATTGCTCTGGGAGCTGGTGGAAGCATGCTGAGCGCCATGCCTCCTCCCCATGCAACTGAGTACTTTGTCCCGCTCCTTCTTACCAGAGCAATGCAATAGGGCACAGTACTTTATTTTCACCTCTGCTTAGTAATGGGCAATGTGAATTCTCAGACTACAATAGGCACAGGATCAGGAGGAGTGTTGTACATGGTGGTGTGAACATCCTAAGTATCAAGGCCCATCATATGCTCACCAACTACATCAAAGCCTACAGCTTTATTTCCATTATGTGAAACATTGCATGGATGTAGTTCCTCGCATAGAGTTAAGTCTCTACGGACAAAATGTATTTCTTTTGTACATTAATAATTCACTAGCTTGGACAAGGATAAACCATCATTTTGAACTGGTGGGGGGGGGGGGTCCTCACAACCACCAAGAGGTTCAATACACTGAGAACTTTTCCCCCTTTGTTTAGGCTTCTCACTCTAATTGTAATTAGAGGACTGCTGGCCTCTATCACAAATCAGTAGTACAACAGAATGGCATCTGGAGGTGGTCTTAGCTAAGAAATAAAAAGTAACTTCTGCCATAAACCCCATGGAGCTATCAACTCCTTAGATTCAACTGCTATTAAATTATTTAACTTGACTTCTTGTCTACATTTTTTTGTTGTGAAATCAATTTTAAGGATGGAAGCCTTTATCTGTGGGGGGTAGAATATTGTCTGACAGCACTTGCCAAGGCTAATCCCTTTCCAAGAAGTGATAAGTCTCTCAGTGGGTGCTTTCATATTTCAGTTATATTCCCAGAGGCAAAATAATACAGGAATAATGATGGGAATAATAATACAGGGTTTTCATGTGCATCCGTAAATGATTATTCAAACACATGCACTTTAAAAAGCTATTGGTTTTATAACCCGATTGTAAGACAAATGTGCATTCAGGAGACGTTTTAGTATAGGGTAAATAATGTCCCTTTGAGGTCAAGCTGCTTTATGCAACTGTTATGTCCAGAGGTGAGTTAACAGCTCCAGAGTGAAAGAATCTAAAATGGTAGGGAATCTTTTTGGGGTTGGGGACTGCTGACCCACAGAAAAAATCAGTCAGGCCGCACAAAAGTGGGGGGGGGGGAGAAAAGGTCACTGGCGTGGCCCCTGATTGACAAGACAGACACTCCTCACATTCCCCTCGGAGCCTAGGGGTGCCCAGGCTAGTAGATTGTGTGCTCCAGCCCCATGGTGGAATGGCAGAGGGACTGGAGCACCAGCAGAGGCTTCCCCAATGCGAGGAGGAGCCCTGAGCCTCGGGGGCCAGATTCAGACAAGCTAAGGGCCGCATCAGGCCCCCCAGGCCTAAGGTTCCCCACCCCTGATCTAAAAGGAGGAACTAATGAGGCACCAGTCTTGCTAATTACTGTGGTTTTGCAGAGTGTTGTGCCCTAAGATAGGGTGGTAGGATTTGTCATGGTCATTTCAAACAGTACTATACATTCTTTCAAAACTATGGTGTCCTTTTTGGACTTCCCCTGCTAAATAAACTGTAGCTTAGAACATGGCTATCTAATATGCAGTGGGGATCAATGGAATGTGGATTTAATATGTTGCCATTGTCTCATTAGACTGGTAATGTGTCATTCTAATGGTGTCTAGTCATTTAAGAGTGGGACAGACTGGGATTGTACCAAGTTGCCTGGCCTGCTGAACAAAGAGCACAACAAACCACTACACCCGTTCAGTCAAGTCAACATCATTTTGACCAATAGGGGGCATCAAGAGACTTTGCTGGTATTTTGACATCCACAGCCTGAATATTTCATTTGTTTTCATACACACCAAGAATTGTTGAATATCTCCCAAGACAAATCAGTTCTTTTGTAATCAGTAGGGGGATATTTTCAATGGGCTTGTTAAGCAGAAGTATACAGTAGAAGGTCAGAGGGACAAACACCCGAATTATAAACTAAGATAATTAAAAACAGCATTTTTCTTCTGCATAGGTGGTGTCAAAGTCTTTTTTTTTTGTAAATTTTTGTAAGAACAACCATAACATTTTGTTCAGAGGTAGGAACTTCCATTCCTGAGGTGTTCATAACATGGAGGTTCTACTGCATGCAATGAGAAGATGTCCAGGAATGCAGTAGACTGATCAACAAATGCACTATGTATAATCTGTCTCAGCAAATCAATGCGAGTCCTGTTGCACCTTAACTAAAATTTGAGTATAGACTTCCGTGGGCTGGAACCCACTTTATCATGCACCTGATAAAGTAGGTTCCAGCCCACGAATGTTTATGCCCAAATATATTTTTAAGGTGCACCAGGACTCCTCATTTTTTCAAAGTAGCATTACCACAGTTAAAATGTGCATGCACCAAATCCCAGAGATTTGCATGCAGTTAGACATTAACTACTTTTTGCATGATCTACCACGTGCCGCTTCTGAAAACACCTTTTCTTCCTTATAGCTACAAACCATAGTCTTCCTGTTCCACATAGATACAGTATTTCTGTGTAATAAAAACAAGTATTGCATCTACTAAGTGTTCAGAGGATGTGTACAATGTTTCTTTAAATGTGCAGCATGGAGCTAGGCAGGAGGAACAAGTGAGGAAAAGTACTGCACAGAAACTCTGTAGTAAAGTGTGAGATAGTAGCTGTAGGGGGTAAATGTTGCCTGTATCTTAATAAAGTTCTTTGTTCAACATTAGAAGAAAAATATTCTTTACCTTTGTCACATGGCAACTACATTACATCAAAGAAAATTCCTGCCAGATCTTGTGGCTGCGGTTCTTGCCCTCCCTTCTCCATCCATCAACAATATATATTAACCCCTTATCCTACAAAGTATAA
Source organism: Pelochelys cantorii (assembly GCA_032595735.1). Classification (NCBI taxonomy): domain Eukaryota; kingdom Metazoa; phylum Chordata; order Testudines; family Trionychidae; genus Pelochelys; species Pelochelys cantorii. Next base: position 10,585,709 of record CM064346.1, on the reverse strand, counting down.
GCTAAGTCCAAATCCTGTTAACGGATATACACAAGCAGACACTTATGCCTTCTTGTAGTTCTCTTGTAATCAAGTGGGAAATCTGTGTTGAGCATGAGGGTTCACCTCTGGGGATCCATTTGAAGGATCAATTTTTAAATTCTTTGGGTCAGGGACACTGTTTTTAATGTATCTCTAAAATACCATACATTCTAAAAGTCTATAGTGTATATAGACTTAGAAAAATGTAAGCCCTTTGGGGCAGTGACTTATTATTTGTCCAGTGTACATCATTATGTAGATGTAGTGTGAAGCCTCATTTCTTGACCTACAAACACATAGTGAGGCTAAAAGAATAACGTGTGATAAAAAGCTGAAGTATTTGGCTTTCCAGCTGTGTTCTTCCATTTAAATCCTTACTACTATAGTTTTCTTCCTTTATTTAATTTCAGCAATCTATGAAAGAGAGAGAGTATAATGTAAGTGGGGCCATAAGTGCTTTTCTTCTGGAGCTTTTAGGATGCCACATGATGTAGCATACTTCTTGTGCATGGGCATGTTGCAGAATTTCATTTTCTGGCCTCTGGCCTAGTGTTCTCACTACATAAAATGCTAGCAAAAGATTGACAACACCAACTTCATCAGTCACAGTTCTGTTCTGAATAGCAGGACTTGTGCTTAGAACACACATTAGTCTAAGGGAGAAAGTCAGGCGTATACTATTTCATCTAAATATGTGGTCTAGTAACTAGTTCTTACAGCATGTGTCACCCACACCTGCAGTCTATTTCCAGCTCTGGCACTGACTCATTGTAAGACTTTGGGAATGTCACTTAATCCCTCAGTTTCCCTATTTGTAAAATAAGGACAATAACACCCAGTTCACAGATGTTGGGAGGCTTATCTCAGGAACTCAGACTGTCACAGCACAGATATCTCAGGGACACTTTGTCCCATTTGCAATCATATAACGTGGTGGCAGCTACAGCAATTGCTTACATGGAAAATTAATATTAGGAATGTATTTCATGTATTGGTTGGTTTTAATGCTGTTAAGCACTTGGAAATGAACCACAGTTGTTGAGATTGTCTACTTTAATAAAGTAAACCAGAGGTTCCCAAACAGCATCCACACAGCACTTCTGTTGGGTAATGGAGAGCTGGGCGGCAAAGGGACTGTGACTGTAAACTTTTATGGGGAGGGTTGGGGGACATTCATACTCTCAGAAGCAGGACTTATTCACCTCAAATATAGTTAAGGACCTAAGGGTAGAGCTTTGCAAAGAAAGAGTTGGCGGAGCAGAGAGAAAACAGCCATTGAGTTCCCCACATCAACATTATCTAACTTTTCTTTTAGGAAAAACAAGACAGACTCTAAAAAGTGTCTCTCTCCTTCAGAGACAGCTTCAGGCAATGAGAGGAACAGCACAAAGAGTTGGGGAAGGGAGGGTCATCTCCTAATTTTCTTTTAGGGGGACTTATTGGGAAAAGGTAGAGTCTGGGAATCCTTTTTCTCCCAGTATTGAAGAAAATGACTGCAAGAAAGGAGGAACCAGAATGGTATTGTCTGTGACAGACACACAAGTAGGGACTTTCCTATTTGAAAAACCCTACTGGTTTTTTTAAAAAAGGTAAAACACTTTGGCCATTAAGTACTGATAGCAGACTAGCTTCTCCAGACTACTCATGTGTAAGGAATGCTTCTGTGGCTCTGCCTTGCATTCAGTTACACCACGAGAAAGGTGGTTGCAGTGTGGTAGTCATCCAATTGCAATGAAACACTGAGCTATGCCTTCTGACAATCAGCTCCACCTATCCAGCAAGTCCTGGGAAATAGACACTGTTCAGCTGTCCCAATAGCAATCTAGTACCAAGAACTTATTCAATATGACCCCTTTTGTAACTGCCTGTCCTAAATAAGAAGCAGATCCTGGAATGCCCGCTTGACTTGTGTGTGCATGCCAGTGCCTTTTATTAAGGTCGGTGGCATGCAAATTCTTCTAAAAGTATGTTCAAAATCTTATGTGGCACAATTAATTTATAAATCAAAGCTTTTATAAAATTCTAAAGATCAATAGCCATGTTTCCACATACTTATTTTTAATTAAAAAACCCCCAATCTTTTAAAACAAAAACATTGCCTTGACGTGGCTGGACTCCAAACATTGTCTTGCTGCCAAAAAACTTCATAAAAATCAAGATGAAATGCATTAGTTGCATTATTTGAACAAAGACATGCAAAAAGGCAGCAGAATGTAAATAGCTACAAGCAAGTTGTTCTTTAAAAACTCTTATAATCCAAAGCATTAACAGCAGGAAGATTAATTTGTTTACAAAAGACTCTAAAAGGAAACTTTAAACTTTTAAAAGCTTTCTCTTTGCCAGAGCTCAAACTGAGTTCTGGCCCGCAAATCTCTGGTGTTACCAAACCATCTGAGATTTGAATATAGAGAAAAAAAATGTATAAAGTCTATATTTAAATTTTCCTTGTACAGCTATCAAATCAGGATATCCTGCTAGTAACACAGCTGTCATCTTCTAAGCTAGATGCTATTTTAGGTTTAACTAAAATCTGTTTCTAAACTATGGTTGAAATTCTTCCACTTGAGAAGTGTTTCTCAAAATGTGGCCTGCGGACCACTTCCAGCTGGTGTATAATCACAATAATGATTATTCATTACCGTCTTAAATCAGTGGTGCATCCTGCTAGTTGTAGCCTAAGTCAGGACTCTTAGGGGCTTCCGAATGTGGTTTTGACCAACTAATCTCAAATTTGCCCTTCTGCACCTCTTATGTGGCTGATTGATTTCATTGTGTTTACCTGCCATCTAGATGCAGATCTCTTAACATTAACACATTTTGGAGTCCATGGGAATACCTTCTTGTAATATTTCATCCTTTTGAGACCATACTGCTTGTATTTGCCAGTGTAAACATATTGGGCCAGATCCCCAGCTGGTGTAAATTAACAATAGAATTTTATAGCTATGGCAAGTTCTTGTCTAGTAGAGCTCTACCAGCTTACACACCCTGAACACAGTATGTTTCTGCCTTAAGAGCACAACTGTATTCATCACAAGTCACCAAAGAGGTTAAAGAAGTTTACAGAAAAACAAGCTAATAACAAAACCAAAAACAAACCACCCCCACCCCCAACACACACACTTACATGCATTCCAAAACTTGTCTACTCCAATCTTTAGGCAGAGTTAGAAAGATCTGAAATGATGTTTGTGTACATCTTCAAGTAAAAGACAGAGCAGTGCTCCCCTGGAAATAAGTCATCTCTCACTTGCCTAGTTGCAGAAAGAATCCACTGGGAAAAGCTGATGACAACTAGGGAATATAATGACTGATTTACTTCGATACATGTTCCTGAATTACTGAAACCACCCATAAGAAACCATTCTGTGCTACCTAGCTTAGGCATGATATATATTATTGAACACATAGGCTGCTAAAATGTAATTCATTCTCAGGGTTCTGAGAACATCTAACCACTTTTTGGAATAATTTATGATTGCATATCAGAACCCCTAGCTGAAGTACAATTTTGCAACTGACCTGCCCAAAAAAAGACTGTGTATTACACACATCAGTACAAACGCAATGTTTCCAAAGACAAACATATTCTGTAGCTAATGATCAACGCTGTAAACCTTCTGGCACCTTTGAGAATAAAATAATGTGTGCTTTGTATCTTACATGGCTCTTCCATGTCTATACGAGATCTGTTAAATGTGGTGACCTACTCACAAAAAAAACCCAAGCCTAGATGTAGGCTTTTTTTTTTTTTAAAACATATCTGCACCTTAACCAGAATGCATGAGACTGGATTGTACCAGTGACCCCCAAAAGCTACTGCAGCAATAGGAATCTTACCCACTCTTTCAAAGGCCCAAACTCCATAATGAATTCTTGTTCCTTAAGAATTATGCCAGTAAGTCTCTTCCATATGAAGGCCTTCTTTTCTGTATATGTACATCCATGTCTTGAATGGTACAATCCAATTAATTGTCTCTAACTACTGCAGAACAAAATATTCAATAGACTTTACTAGACAGCAGGATATCTGTAATAAGGCCGGCTTAGCAAACTATAATAAATGCCAAAAATACCATCAGTCAGGGATGGCCTTACCATGAGGCGAACTGAGGCAGCCACCTCAGGTGCCAGACTGTGGGGGGGTGCCACTAGGACCCAGAGTGTAGAAAATTGTGTCTGCTGCTGGTGCATATGTATTCTCTCTGCTCTAGATGCACAGAGATGGTGGAGTGCTGTGCTGGAGGAAGAAGGCAGAATTGAGACCTTTCAAAGTTTTGGCCCAAGCAAGGGGGGCGTCATTTGAGCTCCCCACCTCAGATGCCAAAATGTTGTGGGCCAGCCCTGCCTTCAGTCATCAGCAAACTTGTTCTGTGTTAGATTTCCTGTCACAAAACCAGAAGTAGCTGGCCAATATTTGTAAAGCTCAGCCCCTTTCCAAAAGTCTGCATACTGAAATTATACTAAGGCTTCCAACTAAAACCAGGATATGCGCGCCCAGTTTGTCTCTTTCGGCAACAAAACCTAACATGGTGTGTGTGCGCGCGCAAGCCACGGGAGGGGCTGGTGGCTGCCCCGCCCCCACCACAGCAGCTGCCCCGCCCCTGGCTTCACTCCTGGGGAAGTGGGGGAAATCAGTCCCAGCCTTCCCCCAGCTGGCTGGAGTATGGGGGAAGAAGGCTAGGGCAATTTGCAGCCCCAACATCATGCTTACTTGGGGGAGCATGGGGAGCGGTGCATTCCCCCCCGCATAAGGGCCTGAAAATAGACGTGTAAAGCAAGAGAACTGAATGTTTGAATACCTTTAAATGCCTTGTCATTGCATCTTTTTGATCTCATGAAAAAAGACAGCATAATCTTCGGCCTCCTAGCCTGAAATTAAACAGCCTGTTCTTTCCTTTCCTCCTATGCTACAAAAAGCACCACATATTCCAGAATCAGCCTTGCAAGTGACCCTCTACCAGCCAAATAGAAGGAAAAAAAATCCTCAGGTTAACGTTAAGCTTGTTTCTTTGGTCTTCTTACTTACTCCCACCAACCAGTGTTTTACCACACAGCAAGAAAAGAGAATGAAAACTGCAAGATTGCTGGAGAGAGGGACCTTGTTGCCTTTTTTGCCTGCAAAAGCATCATGCATGTGTATGATGTAGTATAAATAATAATAAAGGGTTTGAACAAATGTAATGTCTCTTCTTAACACAACAGATTTCAAAAAGTGAGATCCAATTCTGACTTCCAGTGAATGGAAAGGTAGTTTTGCTCTAGACTTTCAATGAGAGCTTGATCAGTTTCAACTCTGTATTGTATTAAAAAGGAATGGAAGGGAGAATCCGTTGGTGACCTAACCTTAATTTTAAAAGTGTAGCTTCTCAAAGTGGTTGTGTGGGAAATGGGATGCAAGTTAGAAGAGCAAAAAGCTGAAAGCAAGAGGTTAAGATTTAAACGAAAGTCTAACCAATGACAGCAAAACATTTCAGAGAACATTTCCAGAAACAAATATTGCTCTGGAGTGGTGTGTCAACTACTGCAGTTACGTCAGCATCAAAGTGAACATCTATAGATTATCTGAATCCCCCTTTATTTGTTTTACTGAGGCAATAAACATTAAAGGAACATCACTAATTTGTAGGATTTGTTCTAGGATTCACTAGGAGCAGCTTCTACAACCACCAGTTATGGTATCTGTTGAGAGATTGCCTTCTGGTCCCTATCTGGAACCTGAGTGATGGACAGAAGACCAACTCAAAAAGGATATTATATTTTATCTGCCTAGAACATCCAGTGACAGTGGTTCCAACACCGCTGCAGAGCAGTATTCTTGATTCAAGGTACTCGAGGGATGGTCTTGAGGAAAATAGGGTTCCATGTGGAATTGCTGCAGGTTGCAATCTGACAAGTATATAGGATGCTTATTCACAGGCTAAATACACTTTGAAAGAAAAGTACCATCATTTAGGATTGCTGTCAGCTCAGCTGTGAGAAACCAAACCATCAATCATAAGTTCTTGTGTCTTAGAGGTTAGTGATGATCATGGGAAATGTCTTCTCCACCCAGATTACACAACCTAGTTGTCACAATAACAGTGAATCAAGACACAGCCTCTCTCAAAGACACTGTATATTGGGACAAGTGGCAGGCCAGTAAATGACTCTCAATCCCAAGTTCCATTCAGAGTCCCAGCTCCAACTTTTGAGTTGCCGAAGGACTTTGTTGAGACCAATTAAAAAAGCAATACCTTCAGAAATGCAATTGAGTCACTATGTCACCATGCTTCAGCTGCTACTAATATATTCAGTCAAATGAGACCTCTGTGTAAATGAGCTGTGGGGAAACTGCACTTCTAAACTCCAACAGCTCGTTACCATGGTGATTGGTAGTCAATACTTTGGCTTTATTAAATCAGGTTCACCCTTCGTCTCCTGCCTATTTTCTATAGAATCCATCACTTGCTGAGTGCCTATAGGCCAAGGGTATATATGACAAGAGTTGAACTATATACCATATTATAACAAAAGGAAACACTTTCATAGAATCTTATCATTGGAAGGAGCCTTAAGAGATCTTCTAGATAATAACTAATTTTACCTGAATGCAGAGGACTGGACTAGAACAGACCATCCCTGACAGATTTTTGTCTTATCTGCTTTTAAAAATTTCCAATGTTGGAGATTCTACAGCCTCCCTAGGCAATTTATTCCAATATTTAACCATATTGACGATTAGGAATTTTTTTCTAACATCCAACCTAAACTGCCCTTCCTGCAATTTAACCCCACTGCTTCTTGGGCTATCCTCAGATATTAACAAACAATTTTTCTCCCTCCTCTTTGCAACAGCCTTTTATGTACTTATGTTGCATGTCTCCCCTCTTTCTCCTAATCTTTCCTGAAATAGGACACCCAGAACTAGACATTATACTCCATTTGAGACCTAATCAGCATGAAGTAGACTGGAAGAAAGTGTCCATTCAGATACATTAATTTACATGACCGAAGAAATCCAGTCAGGCCACGGGCCTTGGTCACGTTTACTGCTCTGCTGGACAGTCTTAAAAAATAAAAGTGAAAAATGAAACTACTTCACATAGTGCTACTCAAGTAACATTAAGTGTAAGGAACAAATAACTGCTTAGACCTTTGCATGTAATATTTAATATTTATAAATACGACAGTCCTGGTTTTGGTGGCTACTGAAGGGATTTGCAGAAGTTGGTTGCCTGACTCGTGGTGGTTTAATAAAAGGGGAGCAGCTTTGTGCTTGACACATTTGGAGATACTCTCTGGTAGCCTTTTAAAATAGTTTGTCTAATGAGATCTTTTGAACAGTTTTCAGCATGTAAACAAAAATCACAGCTAAACATGTATCATAGCTGAAATCTCTGAAAAGGATCTAACCAAGCTGAAAATAACAGAGCCATTCATTACCTGAAGGAACACTATAGCAGCTGCCAGATTGAAATAGACGAGTGCTATGGTAATAAATCCAGCCCTGCAGAAAGCACTAAAAGCTGTTAGTGTTGTCAGCTCTTGAAATATTTAGTGTTTTTTTTTTAAATCCCCACAAGTACAGCAGCCACTGTGAAAACAACAGAAAATCAGCTTTCATTAAAAAATAAAATCAATCAATTTTGAGCCTTTATTACAGAGAAAAAGCTTGAAAGCATGAACCCTAACAACTCCGAATCCAAAAGGCAAATGAAAATAACTCCAAATATTTTTTTTTAAATCACAGGTTTTTGTGGTTGCCTTTTTGTTTAAGTCCTGACTCATGATTGTTGACTGTTTGAAGCTAGCAACACTAATTTAATTAAAATTCAGTCCAAGAGAGTAGTATTCTTCACATGTGATCACTTGCAGTAAGTAATAATTAAGTCTGAGAGTCATTGAAGCCTGCATTTATCTTACCAAGTAGCGTAGATTCTACGCTCTAAAATCAGTGTCGGAATTTAAAGGTTTGCTATAATAATAATGTCTAATAGCTGCATAGATGAAGCAGCAAAAACATCTGAGATAGAAATTTCCTATATTTACTGATATACATATATGGAGTATGTAAAATGTGCAATTCCATCACTCCTTTTTGTTGGCTAGTAATTTTTTAATCTTTTTTTGCTTTGAAGTGCTCAGATTTTTCCTCTGATATTTAGGGAAAAAAGATATTGAAAAGATCAGTCTCAGGGATGTATGAATATCAGAGAAGTTAAAGAGATCTCTCTGGAAAAGAGGATTAATTCAGAGGCCCCCTTTAAGCTGTACAAACCGCCCCCCCCCACACACACACAGTGTTGATTGTCAAGTTTTACCTTTTTAGGATGTTTGAAGACACATTGTTTGTGCCATGGGAGGACCAGTGTGAGCTTAGAACACAGTCACCAGCTTCAGGTATCCTCTTCATACTATTTACAACTTATAGTGGAAGTATGCCTACCAATTACTTCTCTTATACCTTGGAAGAGATTATAAACCCTGGTCCTAAACCTGAAGCATTCTGGGAAATACAGTTTAGGAATCATGACCCATTCTGTTCTGGTGTGTCTATTTGGTTAAATTAACAAATGATTTCACAAATTATTTTTGTTTATCAAACAGTTTAATGAATTAACACATCGATTTGCATGACATATGAGTAAGTGATGGAAGGTTTGTTTTTGTTTTGTTTTTTAAATGAAGCAGAAGCTTTTAACTCCTTTATGTGAAGAGCCGTGTGTAAGCATCTCTCTCTATGCGATGGGCTGTGCTAAAGATTAATAAGTGTAAAATAGCTCACTAATTAAGTTAATACAATCTTATTTGCATTCTCATTAAACCTGGGGCACAGAAACTGCTGTGAATGGAGGGAACCTCATGGCAATACAACATGTGTCTATTGGTTAACGTACAAGTAGATAATATGAGGTATTCTATTTAATGATTTCAGTAAAAGGTGGCTGTTTCAGTCCCATTTTGACAAATTAATTTAAAGTCTGTGGCCCACAAAACTGAAGCAAGTAAAACTATTTGGCTTAGACCGAGGCCTTTCCTCTGATCTCTAATTAGTTGAGACATAAGCATGGAGTAAACTTCTAATTATTCATATTGCAGATATACCTAGAGGTCCTGAGCAGAGCCCTATTATTCTAGGCACTGTACAAATATCACAGATAGCTCAAGTTCTAGGATTACAAGATGGATAAGCAAACAGGAAAAGAACAACAAAGTAGTATAAGCTTAATACAGTTTAAGTCGGGGTACTAAACTCCCCAGCCAAACCAATTACACAATCTGGCCTAGAAGTACCTGTGGGCTGGGGGGAAGGACTATCTGGTCCTGTTGCCCAAGCCCTGCCCTTTCCAGCCACCTCCTCCCTACTCCCCCATGGCACCCCATCCCCCAAGGGACAAGGCCTCGGGGATTACTGGGGAGGCCTTGGCACAGGGCAGCAGTAGCAGTCTCCCCCCGCCCCAGTAATCCCTGAAGCCGCATCCCTCAGGGGACGGGATGACATGGGGGGAGGGGATTGAGCTGTGGTGGCACCGTGGGAAGGGGTGGGGCTTGGGTGACTGGAATGAACAGCCACCTTCCCCCACCCCACAAGTACTCCCAGGCCCAGATTGTGGCACTGCTCCAGCCAGGGATGGCCCATGGGCCGGGAGTTTGAGACCCCTGGTCTAAGTGGCCACCAGCCTGACCAGTACTAGATGGTGAAGGCTTGGAGGCATCTCATCATGTAACGCATGCAGCTGTGATCAATAACACAGCAGTATTCTTTTTCAATCACTTTCAAAGCTTTTATAGCTGCGTTGAACTTGAATCTCACTTGCACTTCTCTGTCCGACCTTTTATTTGGAGTGTCTGCCTCTTTCCACCTAGCACACCATGATACCGCATTTAGTTATTTATTGTGTAGGGGAGAATGCTTAGCAACAGTCAGGGGATCACTGCTGTGTATCTTTAATCCCTCAGTAGAACATGCATGACTCTCTCCTGGCTGGAATCTAGGGGTTCTCGACTGGGAGTCCGCAGCCACCCAGCGGGTTTCATGGGCGTTGCCAAAATAAACCAGCAAGCATACAAAACCCAAAAGCCATTGCACTTCACACTATTTAGACACACTGCTTTAAAAAAACCCAACAAGAACACAGAGCGTGTTAATTTTCCTGCATATGCTGAAACCGATTGGCTTCAGCAGGGCCGGTGTTAGGGGGTAGCAGTAGAAAGCAAGGCAATTTCCTACCCTATGCCACAGGGTGCTCTGTGGGGTTTCGTCTTCAGGCCCGGGTGGCAGGGCTCAGGCATCAACCTAGGTGGTGGGAGTCGGGCTTCGGTTTCAGCCCGATGTGATGCCACTTGGGCATATTAATAATTGAACCTAATTCTCCTGGGTTTTTTGCACCGATAACCCTTTTCTTTTTATATTACATTTCTTTCGGTCATTGTACAGCAGGATCATCATCTGAGAACAGGGCAGGTTTTTCAGGCTAGCACTGTCACCCAAAAATCTCTGGCTAAGAGTGGTAGAGCATAGCTATGGGGGAATATGACTGAGACATATACAACATAATGACTAGCGAAGGTAAATCATATGCTTCTATTTACCCTCTCCTCATAATACAAGAAGTGGATACAATTACATTGAAAGTTCAGAATTTCAGGACAGAAAAAGGGAAATACTATTTTACATAATGCATAATTAATCAGTAACTACTCTGAGCAGGGGGCTGGACTTCATGACCTCCTGAGGGCTCTTCCAGCTCTAGGATTCTAGGATTCTATAACTTCTTTCATCTGAAGAAGTGGGTTGTGCCCATGAAAGCTCATGATACCATCTACATTTTTGGTTAGTTTCTATGGTGCTGCAGGACTATTCGTTGGGTTTTTTTAAGTTAGGGTGCGTCCACACAGCAGCCTAAACTCGAAATAAGAGATGCAATTTGCGCTATGTAAATCGCATTTCTTATTTCGATTCTGTTTAGAAAAAGCTTATTGTGAAATTTGGCACGTCTACACAGAATTACAGGGATGCTGAAATAACATGCCTGTTATTTCGAAAACTATTTAAAAATAATGGGTGTCTTGTTCAGACGCAGGGTATCCCAAAATAGCTGCGCAGTGTAGACGTACCCTTACAGACTAACACAGCAAAACTAATTAACCAGAGGCACTCATTGATACTTGCTATCTCTGAGGCCAAGAGCATACTGAAAATCAGAAAAGGATTATATATTTGTTTTTCTAAAACTACTGAAAGACACCTTTTGACACTGTGTCTTAGTGCAAATCACCATACTGCTCAAGCCAGGACTCATTACAGGTAATGGTGGCATCTCTCTCCTTTACATCTTGCTCTCACAATAAACTTCCTTCAGCTAGAAAGGAATCCCAAAGGAAACTTCCCTGCAGAGCTCTTACTTTAGTTGGTTTCTAATCATATACTCATTCTCCACCCCCAGCCAGGTTAGTTGTACAGTGCATAGATTGGAACCCCCCGTGAAATTACTGGTTCTATGATGTGTCTGGCTTCTCTGGTGTCATGCACAAGAACTCCAAAGACATTTTTCAACTCCTGGTGGGGTTAACATTGGAGCTCACTGAACTTTAGAAGCAAAGTGCAGAGGTCCATAGGAAAGGGCAGATGAAATTACCTTCTTCTTCACTTGGCTGCTACATTAGTGGAACCCAGCAGGTTCCTTCTCAGCAAATTGCAGCGTGAAGCCCTCAAAGAGTGGTTACTTGCCATTCCTCAGGCTGACGCTATGGATTTCCTTTAGAACAAGTTGTGCTCTGTCTTCCTAGTTAGTGTCATGATATTTCTCTGACACTCAGCACTGTATTTAAAGCCTAGGAACGGAGGAGCTCGAGTCAGTCCCCTGTTTGGGACCTATGGCTACTACAAGCCTCTCCTCTCCATTGGCCTTTCCCCACATTGTTACAGACATTTATTAGTACTACTATTGCATCCTGAGTTCTTTTTTCCTTCTCCATAACTAATCACTGTCGTAAAGCTGAAGTGTTCCATTTGTTATACACAGAGCTCACATTGCATTCAAGATTTGCCCGACACAATGTGGTCCTCAATTACATTTAAAAATTAGAGGACAATAAAGTGCTTTAGCGGGAAGTAGGGGTGGTCGGTATATCAGAAAGTTGGCCACTTGTTTGCAGCTGCCTGACTTTCAGAATCCCCTATGGTCGGGAGGGACCCAGGGGATTATGGAAACTTGGCACAGGGTGACAGTATGGGATAACTGCCTCCCCCCCCCACACACACACACTCACCACATGGGCAGTGGGAGGTAGAGCGGCCTGGCAGCCTGCAGCGCTGCATGGTCCTCTCGGTCTGCTGCACTCAGCTTCACCGTGGAGGCGAGCTAGGCCCCAGGGCACTCTGTTTCCTGCCACCATGGAGAAGTGGAGTGCAGCAGGCTGGGAGAGGGCAGCATGGCAGGGCAGAGCAGGCTGCCAGGCCACTCCGGCTCCCGCCGCTCATGTGGTCAGTGGGGCAACCACTGCTGTTGCCACGCCAGGCCCCCTGTAATGCCCCAGGCTGCGCTGCTCAGGGGAGGGGGTAAGGGATCAGAGCAGGGGCAGGGTTTGGGGAAGGAGTGGAGAGGGGGCGGGGTGGAAGCAGGGCCTGTAGTGGGGGGAGGAGTAGCTCCAGGTCCCATTCCTGGGCACTGAGGGAAGTTGCCCTGGACCCTGTACTCCTCTTGTCCTTACCCATATGCAGAATACACAGTTGTATAGGGCATCTGTATACTGGGTCTTAATGTCCACCCACCTCCTCTTCCGATCCCTCATTCTGTGGCTTTGCTTCCTCCAGAGAGGATCGAGTTACTTAAAAGTGACAAAGCCGGCCAGACCTATGAGCGGAACACTGAACCTGGGAAAGAGCCATTCAAATGGCAATGAAGCCAATTAACAACCATGTGCCAATCCCAGGCACATACGGTCGGTTTCTGAATTTACAGGACCTTATTTTCACAGTTGCTTAAAAACGATCTTGTTTGAAGATTATAAAATCGCATCGCTACAAAATCACCATTCCCTCCTCCTCCCTCCCTACTGTCCCAGGCTGCAATTGGGCACAGAGGCATCAGTTTAATAATACTGTGTAGGGTCCCATAAATCCTAAGGACAGCCCTGTCACAGGATCAGGCCCTGTGTTGCCATTGCCACCGAAACTGACTGAGTAGGTCTAGCACTGCCAGTGAGGCTGGTGGGCAGGTTGATCTGCCTTCTGGGGGTTCACAGGGTATGATACACTGAAAACGATACAGCGGCACTGCTTTTGCACTTTGGTGTAGATAGATGCTACTTAGTCTGACAATAGGGGTTCTCCTGTCAGCATAGGTATTCCACCTACGCTCGAGGTGGTAGCTAGGTTGATAGGGCTTCGGCTGGCATCGCTCAGTGGTATAGATTGTTCCTGAGAAGTTTAGCTCTGCTGATGAAAGTTCTCAGTATAGATCAGCCCTCAGATTGGAAAATTCCCTTCAGGGTTTTACCTCAGGTTTCCTCATTTTAATTCACAGATTTTTACCTTTGTGAATTGTTACTGTGATTATAGTAAGATTTGAGCCTTTTTTTGTAACTGTTTTGTTAATTAAGTGATAGTTATTAAAAATTCTTCCCCTATCTATGGATAATGAACAATTCTCCACGGATGCAGCTTTCAGCATTTATGACATGTAAGGGCAGATGGGGAGCAAAGTGCTTTGGGTCACTCTGGCCCAGAGTCTCCAAGAGCCTAAATACTTTTGAGGATTTGGGACTAGCAATCCCTACACTTGGGGAAGTACAGGAACTAAATGCAAATACTAATTTCTTTGGCTTGATTTCCCCACACTATTTTTTCCTCAAAAAAATAGAAAAAAAGACTCAACACATAAAAACAACTTCTAGCAGTGTTGCCAAACATCCACAAACCATGAGTCAGCCCTCTCCAAAATTACTACAAGTGGCTTAAACATAATGAGATTTCAAATGTTGAGTCCTTTTTGCTTTCGAAGCATTAAGATGCACTTTGCAAGCTTTTCTCTGCAACTGGGAAGGGTAGGGGTTTTTTTTAAACGAAAACCATGATTTTCATGACATCACAGTGTTCCAGGTGTTCAGATTTTAAGGAAAACACCAAATAATGTGAGGCAAAATCATGGATGTTGGTAGCACTGCGGATTAGCTCCCATCCTGGGGGGGCAGTGAAGCTAACAGACTTGCTGGGCCCCTGGGCAAGGTGGGGGTGGACGAGCTCCACACTCCCAGAAGGTATTGGGCAGAAGGGGCGTGGCTGGAGGCAGCCAGGCTGAGCTTCATGCTGTCCCCTGCTTCCCCCACCCTAGCCAGTCCTGAGAGCCACCTGGAGTGTGCTGTGGTGGGAGCAGCAACCAGGAACCCTGGGCCCTTTCAAATTGCTGGGCCCTGAGGCAACAACCTCCTTTGCCCCTCCTTCCCCAGGCCTGCTGGGGGGAAATAAAAGGAACTGCTATTTTGATATTTAAAGTCTTGTGAGGCATTCCAATAATATAGTGAAGAGTGTATTAACACTCTAGATAAACAGACATGCCTGTTCCTAATAACAGATAGTGAAGGATGCTTTGTTTGTTAAGAGTTCCTTTGTTGACCAAGGCACCTACAGCCTTAAATGACTTTAGGAATCTGGGTTTGCCTGAAGGATAACATCCTTAATACACTAAATATAGTCTTGTATGCTCAATCTGTTGGTTAAAATGATGTATTTTCAGATACAGGATTTCATATAGTGACTTAGGCGACAAGAAGATCTACACTCATCCCTTTCTGAACCTAGAGATGTTCAGTGATGATCTATCCATGAGTGAGTATGCTGGTCTCTGAAACTCTCTGAATCATATAAGAAACATGTAGAACACATTGAAATCAATCAGTCTATAGTAGAGATGGGGAACAGCCCGCCCCTATGGAGAGACTGGAGCACACAAAATCTACTAGTCTGGGCCCCACAAGGCTCTGGTGTGCAAGGGGAATGTGAGGCATGCCTTTCTGCCTCTCAATCAGGGGCCACATCAGTGAAGGTATGGTGGGTTTGGGTTTTTTTGGCTTCTCACTTGTGTGCAGCCCCTGACTGATTTTTCTGTGGGTCAGTGGCCCTGATCCAAAAAATGTTCCCCACCCCTGGTCTACAGTATGGACAGAAACTGCCTCTTTGGCTTCTGCTCAATGAATGTGTTTAATTTAAAATGCCTGCTTTCAATGGACAATACTTCCAACTGAAAGGGAACCTTGTCAAGACCAATTTGTTAATTTTAAAATCATGCATATTTAGAAACAGCAGGTCCTGATACTTTGTGCATCCCCCAGTTTTATAGCAGTGCAATGCTATTAATTTCATTAGCATTACTCCTGACTTACATTGTCGTAAGTGAATGTGGAAGTGGGCCTTTAGCATGCAGCTTCATTAATCCAACTAAACTGGCTATTTATTTATTTGCGTTGTTGATTTCATTTTTAATATCTCCATCCTGCTTCCCTCTCCTGCATCTTTTTAGCCTATTTCCTACTTTGTGCCCATTATTTCCTCTTCCTGCACCTTGTTTATAGCAAGTTCAACACTGTTGCAATTTTACTGAATAATATCCAAGGCATGTGTGTTTTTTTTCCTGATCTTATCATATAAATCACTTGTCTGATAACAAATCTACTATACTCCTTTGTATTAAGTACAAAGATTTGACCTCTGATGATAAAATCCGATAGTAGACTCTTTGATTGCCTTGCTGGAAAACTAATTATGGTTCTTGAAGACTAGTCAAATAGGAATTTAAGCTTTTCAGCTATTAGCTTTTCATGAGTTGGTACATCAGCATGAGACTGAAAATAATTTGAAATATCCTACACAAAAATCTAAGATGACATTCAGTATCTGAGTTTAAAAGCCAGAAAATTCCTCTTTTGCCTTATTGTGCCATATTATTGTAGGACAGTTGAGATTCAGCATTCCCTGTTTGAAACTCCTACAATCCCCAGGCCCAGTGGAGTGAATTATAGGTTAATGGAATATTAATATTCTTTTTCTTTTAAAAGCTGAGATCCCATGCCTTTAACATAATAGTGCCATTATCCCTAATCATTGAGGCAATCAGCGCACAAGGTACATGGGAAAGTAATACCTTCTTGCCTTTTGCTGATCAACAAACATTTAGCAGTATGAGGTCTTTGTGTGGTTGCTTCAAACATGACTCTTCCTACAAAAAATAAATGCGTAAAGAATATCAACCCCCATGCTTCAGGACAATTGCCAATGACTAACAACATGCCATTAGGAAGAACTTCCCCCAGACATATTAATACATACTTATCTACTGTGGCGATTTTGCACCTTTTTCTAACTAAACCGTCTGGTACAGGAAAATTTCAGGGACAAAATACTGGATCAGATCAGACCATTAAGTCAGACCTGGGTTGACGGTCTTGTATTTTTTTTCTGATTATGGCTCTCCACTTGGAGCAACTGCCTGGACAGGGTTTCCCAAACTTCTTAAGAGAATATTTGAAGGCTGTATTTAAAATGGACATCAGCCATCACATAGTTTGCTTCAGAAAACGTTTTTCAAAAGTAAAGATAAATCTGAACCCAAACCATAAATCCAAACATCCCTGTACTTCAGACTGTTGAAAAGCTGTAGTTCAGTTTTGAGGGGCACGACCATTCAGGCTGTGTCTAGGAAGGAATTTCTCAGGGTATGTCTACATTACAGAGTTTTTTTCCAAAAAGTGGCCATTTTTCCAAAAAACTTCAATTACGTCCACACTGCAATCACATTCATTTGAAAGAAAATCGGAAGAACAGAGAGGATTCTCTGACATTGGAAATCCTCATTCTACGAGGAAGAAGCCTTTTTCTGAAAGAGCTCTTTTGAAAAAAGGCGTGTGTGGACGGGGAAGAGGGAATTCTTTTGAAAGAAGAGGAAAGAGGAAAAAGCACAGATGCCCTGGTGGCCATTCTACCCATAATAATCACAGCTTACATGTGAGATAGCGTCCATTCAGTCTAGACACTATGGGTACGTCTAGACTACATGGCTCCATCGATGGAGCCATGTAGATTAGTTTACTCGAGGCATAAAGGATCTGCTGACAAAGCGTTCTGGGGTCGGCAAATCCCCGTCTAGACTGCTGCGCTGTGCCGACAAACAGTTGATCGGCACAGCGTGGCAGCCATTTTGATTTAAATGAAGCGGCGATTATTTAAATCACTCGCTTCATTTCCCTTTGTCATCCTGCCTCATCTACATGGCTCCGTCAACGGAGCCATGTA
This sequence comes from Pelochelys cantorii, assembly GCA_032595735.1. Taxonomy (NCBI): domain Eukaryota; kingdom Metazoa; phylum Chordata; order Testudines; family Trionychidae; genus Pelochelys; species Pelochelys cantorii. The sequence continues at coordinate 10,568,416 of CM064346.1, read as the reverse complement.
GTCTAGACACACCTTACGTGTCGAAAAAGCAGATTGCTTTTTCAATGTGCTTGGGCAGTGTGAACGCTCTTTCAGGAGAAGTTTTTTCAGACGATCTCTTCCAGAAAAGCTTCTTCTGAAAGAAGCCTGCAGTCTAGACTTAGCCCCATAGAATAGCTGCTGGTAGGTGGGACAGAGTGGGATGCCTGTGTTAAATTATCAACTCCATGACAGTGATGGGCTGTGTCACCCCTGCCCTGCAACTTTGTGTGCCTCACAGTGCTTTGTTGCTGTAGGTTCCAGTTTGGATGCCTCACAGTCATCCTGTCAGTATACAGTCATCCCAGCCAGGGCTTTGCCAAGCTGGGACTTAAAAACCTCTAGGGATGGAGATCCTACTCCTGGATTTTCCCCACAAAATGTGTGTTCTGCATTGTCTAGCCTCCCACCTGGACTATCCAGATATATTAGGTCCATTTCCCTGGCAAGGGGATCCGTATACAACAATTTGCTACCCTACATGCAGTTACCCAAACAGTTCACAACACCGGATTAGTTTTAAGTGAATAGTGCAAGTATAAGTGTTAATGTCAGAAACAGAGAGGAAATAAAGATAAAACACCTCCTGGTACTAAAACTTAAACTAGACTTGGTTCAAAGTGAAGTCTCTTCTTATATGTTCCCATTAACGCTGCTGACCAAATTCTGAGGCCAGGATCTGCTCCCAACATCTTAATGTTGTTTCTTTGGTTTTAGGTGAAGGAGAGAAAAGAGAGAGAGATACAATGCAGTGTTTTCCCTCATATTTCATAGTCCAGTTCCCCTTTGAAATGCATTTTCCTGAGGGTTGCCCCTAGGTAAAGTTCATTCCCAGCGTAAGGTTGGAGGTAAGGCATCTGGTGGTGAAGTAAGCGTCATACTGCTGCTTCCTAAGATGCAGATCTATTTGTTCCTCCCCACTTCCTTGGCAAAGAATGACCACTTCATAAGTGATTGCCCATCAACTTCCAGGATGTGCCATTAGAGGCATCAGCTTGTCCTTTCTCTTTGAGAAACCGGTTTACCCTGGCTTGTCTGGCAAACACATTTCAGATCTAATTTCAGTGTATATTTAAAAAACTTGACACACAATGTTATTGGGAACTGTTACGGGGTGTATCCCGCCCGCACTGTGCAAGAGGGGGTTAACCCAACCGGGAGGGCTGGGGAGGCCACACCCCCTTTAGCCTGCTGGGTATGTTCCAGCTGCTCCAGGATAAGAGAGAGCTACTCAGGTCAGTTAGGGCGGGTGGCCGGGGGAGAAGGCGCGCAGGACCAATCCCGTGAGCAGGTGCAGCCACAGCTGCTTCAAGAGCAGCAGCCCTGCCACCAGCCGCCTGAGGCCGTCTGGGAGGCAGCAGCTCGCCGAGCCACACTCCGAGGAACACACTGCGCGTGGGGAACGGCAGGAGGGAGCCCAGGGTGGGGGACTGGCCCCTGGGAGCTCAGCGCTCTTTGGCTGGAATCCCCGCTGAGCAGGCTGCGTACGCTGTCACTGCCAGCAGGGCCCTGGGCTGGGAGCTGGTGGAGCCAGAGGGCCTGGGTCACCCTACCTCTCTGCCCCATGGCAGCTCTGTTCCCAGGCTCGTCGGGAGGCTTACCTGAGAGCAAGACCTATAAGGGCATCCTTACCCTGAGGGAGGGGAAGCGTGTTTGGGGCTAGGCCATGGAGGCCGTATTTACCCTAATAGGGGTGAACTAGACTTTGGGACTAGGCTGGAATAACTGTATTTACCCTAATAGGGGTGAACTAGACTTTGGGACTAAGCCAGAGTGGCTGTATTTACCCTAATAGGGGTGAACTAGACTTTGGGACTAGGCTGGAATAACTGTATTTACCCTAATAGGGGTGAACTAGACTTTGGGACTAAGCCAGAGTGGCCGTATTTACCCTAATAGGGGTGAACTAGACTTTGGGACTAGGCTGGAATAACTGTATTTACCCTAATAGGGGTGAACTAGACTTTGGGACTAAGCCAGAGTGGCTGTATTTACCCTAATAGAGGTGAACTAGACTTGGGACTAGACCCAGGAGACTGAACTGGCCCTAACAGTAGGGGCTTATTGTGAGAGGATTGGCAAGGGGTGCCCCAGGCACTAGGACACCCCTTGACAGGGGTGTTTCATCATGATATTACTGACCAGTGAATTATTATTTTTCAAATGGTAATTTACAAAGCATATTGTGTGTAAAGATTATTAAAAGGGTGCATTCCATTCCAAACTCCATTGTGTGTTGAACATGACAAAATCCATCCAAGGGAAGCTCACTGCATCCCATAGAGTGCCCTGCCCAAGAAAAATACTTGACCAGTCCTTCAAGGACAGTTTCCATCCCCATCAAGATTGCAATCTAGGATGCTCTGCTACTGGCCCACACCTAGGGGAAAATGGCTTTTCTATACAGGGCCCTGCATATGGAATAAGCATGACAAAGGGGGAAGGGTTCAGGCATCCTAGCACAAGGCCACAAGCCAGACGTGCTACTTCCAAGTGGGATGCTGTTCAGAGTGGGAGTTGACCATCACCACACCAATGGCAGGATGGGCTCTACCCAGCCTGCAATGTTGACCAACCTCAGACTCACAGCAGGGGTAAACTCAGACAAAGGGAGACTACAGCTCAGGACATTTGTGGTTTTCAAAGGATTGTAAATCAAGTGCTCCAGCCCTAGGAGTAAAGTCACTGTGCTTCAGAAATTCCATTGCTACGTCTGTGTTCCTTGCTTTCCTGCCACACTGTACCCGAAGGAGTTAGAAGAAACAGCCCAGAAGGACCACAGCCTAGGTGAAACTCTGCCGGAGTGTATATGAATAACAGTGGGCTCCGAAGGTCTCAGGCACTGCTTTCTGCATCTAGGTCAGTGGCTGGCAGTACCCCGTATCCTAAAGGAGGACATCATATAAAAGGTATGAAATTGAGTGCAACACACAGTCCTTGCAAAGAGATTTCTAAGCACCTCTCCTTTCTCCTCCACCCCACACACATATTGGGTGTAAGAGAGCAGAAGAGTTGAAAAACACCACAACTCATTTTATGAGGAATAAGAGCTCTGCCGAAAGAGGAGTTTTTTTCCAAAATTTGGCCCTGTGTAGACAGGCCAAATTTCAGAAAAGTCTTTTCCAAAAAAAAATTGGAAAAAGGTATGTAAATTGCGCAGCGCAATTTGTGTACCTTTTTCTGAAAAAAAGCAGCAGTCTAGATGTAGCCTGTGTTTCGTTGGCCTCGGGATCATCGTGGTTCCCTCTCTGGTGTTCTGTTGATTATTGTCTGACCTTGAAGGATGGGTTTCTCTGAGTGGTAGCTAACTCATTGTCCAAGGATGCTTCCATTGAAATAGGAGACTCTCCAAGGTTAGTGATGATCACTTTGCATTGTTCCCATTTGTCAACACTGCTTGGAATTTCAGTCTATCATGGAGGCAAAAAGGTAACAGGGAAGGGACAATACAGTGTTATCCCCAAAATGATGCTCTGAAAACAAAACAGAGTTTGCCATGTGATGCAGATACACACACTTTAAAGAGAGCTCTATATTTTAAAAAAGTGTGTGTCCTCTACTATGCCTTGGTGATACGGACATATAGCCTCAAAGTGTTAGGTTTTAAAAAGTTTTCTGCATTAAGAATAACATGATGATTTACTTATTTTGTTTTATTGGAGGATTTTGGTGCTCTTTGAACGATGTGGAATGTGACACTTCAACTGCACCTTGAAAGAAAAAAGCCTCAGTAAACCTAGTCTAAAACGCAGACTCTCCTTGTCACTCGTACAAAGGCTGAGCAAGAGATGAGGTCTAGCATAACTGAGGTGCAGCTTTAGTCATGTATGGTGCAGTGGTCATGCCAGACCACTTGTGTTCAGTTTTATAGTGGTCCAAGGTAAAGCAGGGAGGTTTCAGTTTAACAAACCATCATTAATTTATGGTGCCTGAAAGTAATTCTGCAGTGAGAGCTAGGTACAGCAAGCAATTTTGAATATGTTCAGGACACAAAATAGGTTTTTTTTTTATTAAGTTATTTCTTAGATTGGTGAAACACTCCTGTCCTTTTAACCTTTAAACATTACAAGGTTTGTATCCATGGCTGTTTAGAGGGCGGGAGGGGTATATGAAGCAGTTGATTCCTTTGTTAGTATATTCACTGGAAAAGTTTTGCTGTCTGAATGATGAGCAAATGGGAAGCAAATCCAGTCTTAGAAATGGAAAGCAGCTCTTTATTTCACTGAACTGAATTTAATTGGACAGAATTTATACTGTGAGACTCAAAGTAATGAGATATTTCAGGTAATATATGACACAATCTTCTTTCTTGTATGAGGATGTGGATTATGAAAAGACATTTGTCTCCTGGTACGTGGCAGCACAGTGGATTACACTGATATATTCTACACGATTGTAAGGATGTTAAGAAAATAAAACCCAAAGCATTCAAGTGGCAAGATGATTCCATCTGACTGGATGATTCAGTTGACTAAAGAATCTTTGTAATTCATGTGTGAAGTTATGCCTATTGAGGATAGCGTGCTGGTTAGCTATCCTTCTCAGGAGACACTCAGCAGCATAGACATTCCTGCTGATGAGATCCATCTTTTTTACCTCCTTAGACTTGGGGGCCAGCCCTTCCTGTCCCTGAAACACTCTCTCATTAACTGCTGACACAACCAGAGAACATGGCTGTGGGTGGGAATAGATATTCATTTCCCTTGGACAGTACAAAGTATTTGTCCTTCATACCCCTGATAGTCAGTGGGAACAAGACTGAAGTCTACCACTAGTTCAAAACAACAAAGACCCTAAGAGCTGCATCTATCATGGGGTCCTCAGCCTTGACCACCTCCTCCATTTGCAACCCCATGTTGAGGGCAATTTGACTATGGAGCTCCCTGTGGTCAACTGGAAGAGGGCCCAAGCTGAGGCTTCTGCCACAGCTTCCTCAGGAGAAGACGAGGTGGCCAGAGAAGGTACCGGGTCCTCCTGCCCATCCAGCTTCCTGACCTCCTCTTGGTCAGTGCATGCCCCTGCAGCAGCTACAGCTGGGGGAAGGAGGGTACGGCCTGACTTTGTATTGGAGTCGCCACAGCCGAAGTCTGAGGGGGCGGTTGGGCCAAAGTAGTCTCGGCTCCTTGAGGGTAGGCCTGTCCCTGAGAGGGTGAGGTGGCCATTTGTTCACAAGGTTACCGATCTTGCCCCTTTGAGAAGGCAAGCTGGGCCTGATGGTAAACCCAGGAGGCTCAAAAGAGCCATTGTGCCAGGAGGTGCCACTGCAGTTGTGAGGTCAGCGGCACTTCCCCTTGCAGCCACTTGGGCCTATGATGATAGCACCTCACGTAGCACGAGTTGGCATTGGACTCCAAGGAAGTGGAGCCTCATCGTGACAACCAAGGGCCCTTGAACCAATAACTGCTGCTGTGCTGAAGTGGGGGGACTAGTGCTAGGATGATCTAGCTGGGAACCAGTACCTGGGGATCCGGTGACGAGTGTCCAGTGCCGGCAACAGAGGAAGACGACCTGGTGTTGCAGACTGGTGCCAGCTCCCTGTTTGGGCCAGGGATCAGTGCTGGTCTGGCCTTGGTGCTGGAGGAAGGGAGCATCACCTCCCCAGGGATGGTCTCCAGATGCTCAGTGCCTCAGAGCAGTGCTGTGGCAAAGGTGACAGAGCGGTGTCGTGCATGGTGCCAAGCTGGGGACTGTGAGCGCTGTATCATAGCGGGCTTGCCTCTAGATGGTACCAGCCTTAGCAGCACTGGAGGCTTCTCCCCGATCTCGATCATCTGGCAGCTTCAGAAGTGTCCAGGATGGAGGTTGGTGCAAACATCTGCACCTAGCACTTTCCTGCCAGAAAGTTGCTAGGTGCTGGACTCAATGGTCCCTTCTGGGGCACTGAAGTCAAGGGCACTGACTCCTACTGTCTTGGTACCAGGTCCTTTCTGGGGTGTGCCTATGCATCCCGACAGTCCTGGGGTTTTCAGGGCTGTTGAGTGCCCTCTTTGGCTTTTTTATGTCACTTGCGCCGTACCAGAGAAACTGAGTGGTGCTGGGCTGCTATTCCTGGCTGCAGTGCCAAGGAGCACTGGTGCCAAGGGTCTCTTTTGTTAGTCCTTCCTTCCTTGGCACTGTGTCTCATATGGCTGATGGAGCATAAGGCCGTGTTTGGTGCTGGATTCTGGTGGTCTGCAGCAGGCTGCGGGCAGAGAGCAGGTTCCATTAAAAGCTGTGCTGGGCAGAAATCATGCTCCTTCTTGGTTCCTGGCTGAAAAGCCCTGAAATTTTGCACCCCTCCATTTGGTGCATCTCCCCCAAACACTTTCAGCAGGAGTCGTGGGGATCACTGATGGGCAGAGGCTCACTGCAGAGCTAAAACCTTGGACTCGTGATATGCATCCGAGGCCCAAGAGGGGGTAGAGACCGGGGAGGGACCCTGTTCCCAACTGATTATCTAAACGATCTATCCTAACTACCCGCTAATTAACTACACAGCCACTCCCCGAGTTATGAACAAGTTACGGACCAACACTTGGTCTATAACTCAAAGTGTTTGTAACTCGGATCCCATAGTTACATGGCAACCGCGCTGTTTGTAAGCGCAGATCGCCGTTCGTAACTCGGATCTGCATTTACGACCACTTTGATCATAAGTGCGGATGGTCGTAAGTGGAAGTGGTCGTAACTCGGGGAGCGGCTGTAACGCTAACTTGAAACTAAGATGACTAACAGGAGAATGCTAAGAGAGCACTTGCTGAGCAAGTGAGCACTGTTCCAACAGCCGTCATGGACAGTGAAAGGGAATTGAAGTGGGGGTCAGTTCGACAGAGTCCAATATCCAGTGCCATGATGGTACCACTCCAGGAGGCCCCGGATCTTCTAAGGAATAAGCTTTATGGCTACCATGTATGCAGCACATGTACACCTGATTGGAAATGACATGAACAAGCACTCAAAGAATTGCCTGCTGCTGTTTATTTCTGTGGTGTTCAGGACAATAGGACTTCGTATCTATTCTTTGTAAACAGACAGAATTGGACTGAAAAAATACCTGACTTGGATCAATCATTTATCCTCTTAACAGAAACAAGACCCCAAATATGACTAATCACACAGGCCCAAAAGGAGTACCATTATATAACTAACTGCTTCACACTTTGCTTCCATCTTCAAATAATTCCATTGTCATTCAATTCATTGCAGCTTCCAGTTAAAAATTACCTACCTGTGTTTAAAAAGCCTTCATAACCCTGATCCAACATTCACCATGGAACTTGTCTGTCTCCATTTCTCTCCCTCCTGCTTCTGCTAGGCCTGACTAAAACACTAAGTCAGTCGCACTATTTTTTGAGCAAAGTTCTTTTCTGTTGGTTTGGATTTCTGGAACTGTCTACCTTAGTGCCTGATTACCTCATTTCAACTCTCAGATGATGCATACTGTGAGAGAGGTTTTGTAGTCTAGTTTCAACTGATGCAATGACCTCCCATTTCCTTGAGAAAATCAAAGTATCTACATAAATCTGTATCAGCTGAGGACCAAGCCCTTAGTTTTTGTATGCATGGGTAGAAAATGTAATCTAGTTAGTCTGTGGATCCAAAAAAACCCCTATAAAATTGCATGATGGTTCAAAGTTTTATGCCCAGGGATAGTTGTAAAATGAGCTTTAGGAAGTAAAAACAGTATTTCATCTTTGTTCATACAGACAAAAATATACATGACAGATGACAAATTAGAACTCTCTCCTGGGGTTTTTAGGTATTGTAATATTTGGACTTGAGAGAAATTTCTTTCTTGCATAAGGAGAAAGAGATACTAGGAGAAGGAGATGGCTGGAAGCGTCACTCTTTTAAATATCTTCCCACTGCTCTAACCCTTCGCATACTAGTTAAAAAAAATCCATGCTGATTGATATTGCTTCTCAAATGTCTGGTTATGATGTGCATTGCCCGTCACATCACTGGTAATATTAATACTTCACTAGGAGGCAGCTGCTTTTTTTTTTAATACGTGCACATTCCTTAGGAAACAACATCATCAAAGGCAGGACAACCTTACGGGTTTGTATTTAAACAATGTTCACAATGGTCAGGGATGTGACTGGGAGGTGAGGCAAGGCGAGACTGTCTCAGGACTGTGTACATCTTTTGCCTCACCTAATATGTGGGAAAGACCAACAGTGAAGGAGACAAGACAAACAGTCGTGCAGGGGTTGATAAAGGTGTCCTTAGCTTACTTTTAATAGTGCAAAGGCGATAGCCACACAAGGGAGGTGACAGAGTTACTGACAGCTTACTGAAGGAGATGGCCTTGTGGGAACCCTTTGGGCTCACTGCCTCTTGCCCATCTAATGTTCTCATGAAACACCAGAGCTGAAAATGCTTGGTGCAAGCTGTCGATGGCAGTTCTCAGTGGCAAGGAGATGACAGTTTCCCAGTAACCTCTTCATTATGCACATACTGGCCAGTTTTGGCAGGTTCTTGCATTGCTTCCAGATGGAGAGGATGAATATGACCTGATCTAGCCCTAATGAAAATTAGCTTCTGCGTGGCTCTTTTTTAACCGCTGAGGCTGGAATGCTCAGCACCCTTCATGCTTAAGCCCCAACTGATGAGCAGGGTTTAGTATGAATTCTGTGCACTGGGGTAAATTTCAGCCTCAATGCTTAAATAAGCACACTTAAAATCATTCGCACTTCAAGCACTACATCAGCACTAGGCATTTCTATGGACTTTATTGTCATTTTCTTTTCAGTTCCAGAGTATAAAAGCATGCAAAAAATAGCCTCTCTCTTAATAGTACATATTTACACTGCAATGGCCATGTGCCATTACAATACAGAGCACATATACATCATGCTTCAGTTATAGTAGAGTACACAGATTGCTATACCTCACACCAAACAGCACAACAGATGTCAATACCAACACAGAACAGGCATAGAAATCAGGTACACAGCAGCAAAATTACGGCACACAGTATCAGCATTGTCTCTGAACATTATAATTCATTTAGCTTATATCATTCTTTTTGAAACTTTAGTGTTGGAAACACTTTATGGAGAAGAGATGTTGAATGAAGGTGCATGCCTCAGCTTGAAGAAACACTAAGCTTAAGTGACTGATTCAGTGATGGTTATTCTTGCATGAAAAGCTAGGGATAAATTGCTAGTTCCTGTCTTTCCCCCCACTCAAGTGCATCCAGAGTTCTGAGTGAAGCAGACCTACTGTGTTTTTCTACAGTGGACTGGCCCAGGAAAGAAAATGCTTTCCTTTTTTGATCACAGGACCATTTTGTAAATGCTCATGTGAAAAGGAGAATCTCAGGTAACTCAATGCACTGTACAAAAATTCACTAGTTGCCTCCCAAAAACGCTGTAAAAATCTGAAATATTGTATTTTTTATCAGAATACAATAAAAAGTGCACACAAGCTCTAGCAATTCCACTTTCCCAATTTTCATTTAGACTACTACTATCTAGATGCCCTGTATATGGAGAGAGAATTCTCTCTTTCCTTCTGTTTCCTTGTATCAAATCACTAAGAAATGACTAGTGTTGTGGCACCTTAGAGTCTAACAAAAATAATAAATAGTATCAAGTGTAGTGTATTTTTGTTGGTCTTTAAGGCACCACAGGACTACTTGTTTTTAAAGTTACAGACTAACACAACTATCCCTCTGAGACTCTCAAATCATTAAAACATTTTGCATTAGTATCAAGGATCAGGAACTACTATATTATACCTGATCAGCATGCAACAAAGATCTAGAGGTTTGATTCTGCATAGTGTGGAGGACTCTGACCCGGATCCTGGAAATAACTTAAGCTCATGCTTAACTTTAAATATGTCAGTAGCCCAACTGATTTCATTACACAAAATGCTCAGTATCTTGCTGGATGGAACCTTAGCTGAACTGGAGATATAAGTAACACTCTTTGCTGTACATGTCTTGAAAAGATCTCGCTAGCCATGACACTAAAGTTTAATTTACAATCATGCACCAAATGATCTGTCATATACAGTGCTGGCTACTGGAGACTTGAGATCATGCTGAAAAAACCTTTTTCTTTTTTGCACATTTTCTATGCAGCTCTTTGCCTTGCTGATGCTGGGGAGAAATATGTGAGGGGGTAGCTTTATTTATTTATTTATTGTAATTGTGACTTTTACTGGGTGATGGGTATTTGTGAACAATGTGAATACAGCTTTGTTAGATCCTCCTGGACTAATCCTGAGAGGAGATGGCACATATATTTTGAGACTTTAAAGGAACTCGCATTGCAATTTATTACAAAATACAAGAAAACAAATTTCAAGACATATTTTGGTTTAGGTAGTTGTTTGAAGTTCCTGGGAGTTTTGCCTTTTTTCAGGACTGCAGAATGTCTAACCTTACTTCAAGTTGGCTGGTGAAGTAATGAATGTGTTATGGGAACTTTTTCTTCTAGTTGCACTATAGTTCATTTTGTCTGACAAAGAACTGTACCATGCCCTCACCTCTCATATTAAGACTCTGTTGTATGGCACATTTTCTGATCTATAGGTAATTTGCTTCCCACCTACAGTACCAATTTGCCTAAGTAAAGAATACAGTGGTAACAGCATTCTCTTTGTTATGCAGAGATTTCAAGATGGAGTGCACCTTTACAAAACATTTGTCAGAAAATTTTCTTCTGAATTCCCAATTCAATTTAGATCTCATTTTATTTATTCTGGAAGGCTCTAGGACTAAGATAAATACAGGATTATTTGTTATTGCATCATTAAATCCTTCCTAGAGCCAATGTGCTGAATCATGTGAACTCCCACTGAACTCAGTGGGTGTTGAGGGCACACCAAACCTCCTATGAGGTCCATGTGGAACAGAAATAGGTCACGTACATCCAAATATTAAAACTCATAGCAGACCATGTACAGACTCATCATAACCTCATATGTAAATGGTCTTGTCTATGAATTACAGTGCGCATTCACATATGCACATAATGCATATACAAAACCAACACATTTAATTTCCACCAGTGAGCACTCAGCACCCTACAAGATGGGGCTCAAAAAAGGCCAAGTTATCATCTGAGTTTATTTGTCAAAAGAATTTATTAGCTTATAATTGCAAGCATGCAGTGAAACTGCTTAGCATGTTAGAAACTCAATAGAAAGATATGTATGTTGATTTTATGTAGAACTCATATTTTCATTTAAAATAAAGTAGTGGCACTTGAACTTGCATACCGTGAACTCCTGCTGCTATAGCAGGTGCCCGACGGGTTACGAAGAACCCAGTGTTGCAAAGAGCAAAGTCTGGGCTTTAAGGGGTCCATTTGCTACAGCTCTCGTGCTTACATTGTTGAACATAATCTATTTCACAACTGCACATCTCTGAACTTAGACTAGCCTCTCTTCAGCTGCAGCAGCTAAAGGCCTAGAAACTCTTGCTGTAAGGGGATTTCCCCCCAATTTCTTGAATTTTAACTTGACTCACAGTCCATGGTTTCCTGAAATAAATATAACAAGATTGCAACTGCCCATCAAAGGAGGTAGATTTCTTTACAACATTTCTGCTTTGACATCATGATCCACGGAGCAGTGAAATTCCTTCATGAAATCCATTGCAACCAATATGGCACTGGTTTATCATACATAGTAACTAAAAGGAAGTCCTCACAGTCTCTCTGTGTCCTTGTTTCTGGAAATGTAAGCAGGTCAAGGGGTCTATGGCTACCATGTTCAATTATGCTGTCCCCAAAGAGGAGCTGACATCAGAACTTATGCTTTGCTACAAACCCCTGCTGACAGACAGATATAACAGCTGCAACAAGCAGCACAGAATGAGTTGTTTCTAAAGCTGCCTTCCTTTCATAATTACCAGAGCCACTCGTTATTGACTTAGGATGACCCGGATCTCACTCGCGCAAAGTTAGTGGGAAAACATCTATTGTCTTCAATTTGAGCAGGCGTATTAAAACCTTAATAAGAATGTTTTAAATTGCATCCAATTTGCAAATAAAATGAATCAAGCTAGCATCCCATCGCCTCTTAACACAAAAACAATGACCTCTAATTTGCCTGACATATTTGAAACTCAAAAGACTGCCCTGGCATGCAACCCACTGTCAATTACAAGTAAAGTGAAAAACCAAAAAGTGAATGTCTTGTCAGAAGGAACTCAAACAAGATGCAAAACTGTTGTCATCAAAGGAGTGGAAGGCAAAGGAAATCTGTGAACATACCATTAATGTTAGCCACTTTTCAATGTATGCTTTATATGTTATTATGGGAAATAATATTATAATAGAGTAAATAAATAGGTGGGCCTTACAGAGATCTTTGTGGCTCCTGATTCGTAATTTTTTTTAAAAACTAAAATCCTGTTTTATAGGTTCTCTCACACATGCCAAGGCACTGAACAAAACCCTAGGAAAATCGAATGTCATGATTACTGATGCATGTACACTGAATTATCTTATGAATAACAATTATAAGAGCTGGCTACGTGATTCAAACAGGAAAGACTACACTGTAAACTTGTTTCCTTATTTGGCATTGTCAAAGTCTCCAAAAGACAACTGGCAAAAATCTAACATGGCTGATTTGCTTGGTGTCTTTATAAACCTTTGTAGCTCAAAAGCAGAATCATGCAGATGACAATTACCCAGCAAATACATATTATTCTTTATCACAGAAAATTGGCAGGAAACCATAGCACAAAAGCAGATATACATGTGCACAAAGGGGGAGGGAGGAAGATGAGATGGGTTTACAAACATTAAGAGTCACTGTACATGCATTTACTCAGACTCTACAAGCATCTGAAAACAACAGGAACGTGTTAAGTGTCACATTCATATTGAAATAATCCCACCCAAAGTGATAAAGGTCTCTACTATTGCTGCCCTTGCTAACAGACTTGACAAACTCTATCAAGTGTTATTTTTCAAGCTAAGAACTGAGATCTATTAATAATTTAAAACACGTACTTCATACAGATAAAAAAAGTGTGTTATTTCTCCACAAGAGAAATTTCTTGAAAGGCTTTTCAAATTAGACACATAACTTAATTACAACTTGGACTAAATTATAAGAGGTGATAAATACGATTTGCTTTACAAACAACTGCTAGAAGTATTTCTGACAGATGCGAACTTGAGTACACACATTTTGATGAGGTCAGGAACCCTTCTTTGAAGGACACACTTGCAGCAGAAATTGTGTTGTCTAGCGTATAAGCTCTGCCTACACTAGGACTTTATTTCAAAATAACCTCCCCAAGGTTGAATTTATAAGCAGTGCATCCACACTACCAAGTCTGTTGTTATTTCAAAATAACAGGTCGCGGAATTCAAACACTGCACTCCTGCTTTTCATGAGGAGTAATGCTACTTCCAAAATAGTAATTTCAAAATAATGGTAGTGTGGATGCTCCAGTGCTGCTAATTTGAATCTACTGGCCTCCAGGAGGCCTCCTACAGCTCCCCAGAGTGCTTCCTGGGGCTCTAAGTCCAAGTTAACACGTCCACATTAACGGAGCCTGCCTCAGAATATTTTCGAGGCTTCCCCATAGTGAGGACACGCTAGTTCAAATTTGTTAAATCGGGAGCTCTTAAGTCGAATTCAGTAATTTCAAAATAGTTTCCTAGTGTGGACATGGCTTAATAGTGGTGGAAGATTTTGAATACAAAATGTATTCCCTCCTCCGCAGATCATCCCAATGCCTGATATCCATGTCAAGAAAAAGATTTTCATCCATTCTGGGTAGGACTGGATTGCCAGAGATGAAAGAGTAATTTAAAAAAAAATTCTTTATCTTTCAATTTATCCTTCATCAAGTCTAGCTGGGTTGAGCCCTGGCTGGGTTGATTTAGTTGGGATTGGTCCTGCTTTGGGCAGGGGGCTAGACTCGATGACCTCCTGAGGTCTCTTCCAGCCCTAGGATTCTATTATTCTAATTTGCTCCTGTCCCATAGTAGAAAGGCGCTATTGCTCCAGGCTATACTAACATTGCTGCAAACATGGTACATGTCTCTCTGATCGCATGACAGAAGTGGAATATCATTTCACAACATTCCCTTTAGACATGCAGAAAAATGATTAGACTTCTTTTGATGCTTGCATAATTTCCACATTTGGAACTGTGTGCAGATTTTGTGTCTGCATTGTGTGATGGAATTAGGATGATTTCTTGCCATCTAAAGAAAAAGAAATCTTGGGCTGAATGCCAGAGATGACAAAGTCTCTGAAGTAGAATTCACTTTGTCTAGACTGGAAAAAATAGGTCTACCGTGTGGCCTCCCTCCCTCCCAAGGAACATTGAACATTTTCTAAAACTTATTTGGGGGAGAATTTAAGAGATTAAAAGACTATCAAACACAGTGCCCTATGGCTAAATAAACAGTTCATACTTTTAAAAAAAATTACGCTTTAGATTTGATTTATTCATTGAGGCTGGGATTTTCAAAGGATTCCTACAGGAGTTAGGCTCCCAAATCCTATTGGAGACTGAGTGCCTAACTCTACTGAAGTCCTTTGAAATACCTCCTCTCCAGAATTTCAAAATGGATAGTTACTGAAATATAAATTAAATGGTTTTAGAAATAATCTGCCGATAGGTGTCATACACTATATTCAAAGTTGTATCAGTTGAACTTCCTTATAAAGTTTATCAATATAAACTAAGTATAAAATTGAATTCTGAGTGCCTGCTAAAGTTTTTAGCACCAGTATAACTAAATGGTTTAAAGTCACACCTCAGTTAAAACTAGTGCAACTTTGAATATAGACAAGGAGGATGTGTCTAGACTACAGGTTTTTTTTTTTTTTTTTTTTTTGACAAAAGTAGGCTTTTTTCGACAAAACTATACCTGCTCTCTTTTTCGAAAGAGAGCGTCTAGACTCTTTCGAAAAAGTGGCTTGCTTTTTCGACAATACTTATCATAGTCTAGATGCTCTTTTTTGACAGAGGCTTCGTCGACAGTATCTGTCGACAAAGCCTCTGTCGAAAAAGGCGTAAAGTCTAGATGTAGCTGGATAGAGCTCAGGTGAACTGAAGGAGAATACCCCTACTGAGAAATAATGTTCCATGATGTTGTAATCAGAAAGTTCTTCTCTGTGAGACTTTCTGCCTGATCTGATAAAAGCATAAATCAATAGTTTTCCATCAAAACCATTCCTTTTACAACAACAAAACCTCACAATAATAATCCCAAGACTATCCTGGTTTTAGACACCTGCTTTTATGGTTACTATTCTCACATAAATATAATAAATTACATTTTGTTACTGAAACATTATGCAAACTTTGATTAAAACTCACATCCCCCCCATGTGGTTGGGATTATTATCCCCCTTTCACAGAGGGATAAACTGAGGCACAGAGAAATTACGTGACTCACACAACATCACACTGAGTCATTGTCAGACTGCAGATGACAATTCTGATTTCCTCACCCCCAGTCCTCTGCTCTTCGACTAGACCATAGCATAAAGGGTACTGGATGGTCTCTGCCTCTCTCTTGCTGCAAGGAATCTGCATTTTTCAAAACAATACTTCTATCTGATGAAAAATAACTATAACACCTCTCACTGATAGAATGAGGTTAGCAGAGATGCTCATTAACACATGTAACCATAAAAGAGATACGGTGAAGACAGCGGGCGATATTCTATGGCTTTTGTTCTCCAGGAGGTCAGATTAAATGATCAACATGGCTCCTTCGGATCTTACAAACTTACAATTCTACGTAAAACAAGAAGGGGCGTAAACTAGAGGTAAGATAAAATGGGTAATAATATCTCATTCACGCTCTGAAAAAGTCCAAAAAAGCCCCTATCTCTTCATTCTGACTAGCCTTAATTTACCACTTTTCTCTCTAAAACAATGTATATTCTAGCTGCCTTCCTCACAGAAAACCCCCATAACTTGCACTTAAATACATAATAATGGGAAATACTCCTGCCTTTTAACTTTATTTGCCCTTTTTGTTGACATAGCTAAACATAAAGGTGTGCCCACATCTTTGTACTTGCCTGAAAGACAAAACAGAGCAAACCCAATGCAAATCTGAAGTAACTGCACTGAAGTGAATGAATTAATCCAAATGTATAGCTATATAACATGACATCTAGTTTCAGAACTCCTACTGGCAGCTATTCTCTCTCCCCTGTGGCACTGCAGTAACATATAACCTATAATTACTTTTGTAGTGGCTTCAGCCTCCATGGTTGACTTGGGATTCCAAACAAACTCAACTCTCTCACCTCCTAATTCAACAATACTGAAGATTCATGAATATTATTAAAACCAGATTGGGAATATTACAGCATCATGATACAACAGAGGACCAAGTGCATAAAATCTGAAGTATTGAAATGGTATACAACTGAGTTTAATTTAGAAACTTCTGTCCTGTAGCTCTTCTGGTTCTCTTGTTTATCCTCTAAGAATCATCTACTAACATACTATCTTCCAGGAAGATGTCCTATTTCAGAGCATTCACAACAATAGCTAGGTAAAAAAACCTCAATGTATAATCAAATATATGTATTGTTTCTCTCTTATGCGGGGGGAGGGTTGGGAGGTGATGGTAAAGGAGAATCGGATTGTCTTAAATGACAAATAAAATCCATTGTCTCATGCTTTCAGATCTGTAAATACATTTCCTGTCTAAACATTGGCATGCAATTGGACCAAATCCCAGACATCTATAGTGAACAGCACACTATAAGCAAATGCTCTTGGTTCATAAACCATCATGTTCAGATGAATATCAGGGCCTTTAACAGTTTAGGGACACTCAAAAGTTCAATGCAGATGGTGGGAATACTGTATATTTCCAATATAATACTAAAAAGACTTTAATGTAATGTGGTCCTGTATGTTAACTGGAGCTATATAATGCAAAAATAAGAAAAAATGAAAAGCATAAAGAATTACACAGTGGAACATCTCATTCTACTTCAGTAGAAGTCAACAGGAATTTTGCCATTGACTTCAGCAGAAGTAAGACTGTCTCAGTACATTTAAATGCTTAATTGAGTAATAAACAAAGTTAACGTAAGAAAGGAGACCAAGCTACTGCATATCTTTTTTCTTGGTACTTTGAATACAGAATGCAAAAAGCTGGAATACATCCTGATGGCAAGTGCCCTATTAAATAAAGTTTGGTTCTCTGAATGAAAAATAAAAAACGCATTCATTGGTCAAGATACCAGACTATAATGACCACACAACTTAGGCTGAAGCACAAATGGCGAGTGAGGCACATGTTACGTACGCACAGAGAAACATCTTATGTGTTGAATGAAGCCAATTGGTAACATAACATAGCTTTCATGAGTAAACCATTTCCAAAGAACTCGCACAGTTAGTTGTTGTTGCTTGTTTCCTCTTTTCATTTTCAGGTCACAGAACTTTGGCTCATGAGAGCAGTATGTGTGCGATACAACACAATGTTTACAACAGCAGTAAATAACTCAGTCCAGGTCATGCAGATGGCCTCAGGAAGTAGCCTCATCTTCACAGACATCAGGGAGTTCAGGGTCCTTTACTCCTTCTCTGCTTGCTTGCTTTCTACATGAATCAATAAAGGGAAGGAAATAATTAGAAACAGCCATTTAGAGAAATTGAGCAGGTATAAGTTTTCTCCAATAGGCAAGTCAAACCAATAACATCAATAACTATATGAAGCATGACATTCAAACAAACTGTATTCCCCTAAAAAGTATATCATATAACCATTAAACTGCCATAGAGATAAATGCATCAACATCAGTGCACTGATCACTAAGTATTATAAGACTTTGTATCATGAGGCTCCCTAGTTTGTTAAAATGCATTCTCAACTCCATTATATTACACTAATACAAGAGACTTGGTTCTCAGAAACAGACATACAGAAAGGCAGCAATTTTTATGAGTTTATTTGGTTTATATTTTTAAAATCTACTTGCTTCACTGATTTTATGGTTTGATATCTGCAACCCTTTTTCCAAAGTTGAACTGCAAATGGCAGCTATGTTCCCCGAAGGCAAATAAAAATGTAGCCAACAGCTGTGTTGCAGTGGCTGTTGTACGTTCTTTGAAGTGGGAATCACATCTTCCTGTGTGTCTGTATAGCATCTGACACAACAGGGCCACGATCCTTCCTGAGTTCTTTGGGAGTTACTGCAATAGACATTATAATTAATATTAATAGAATTAGAACCCAGAACTGATTAAAATGCCAAATTATATAAAAAAATGCAAAGTTTCCCTTTTTTCAGTTTTTTCAAGAAAAAACCCAAACTAGAAAATGTTTAAGAAAAAAACAGGGTTTTGATAAAAATGGTTTTGAAATCCAAAAACTGAAAATATTTACAGAAAACTACACCAAAAACTGAGCATTTTTACCAAAAACCAAAATTGTTTGACAACTGAAAAATTTTACCAAACATTTTGTTTCTATTTTCTGATAAACTGATAATTCTTTGAAAAAGTCTGAGCAAATGTACTCAGCACATGTCAGAGTATTAGTCAATAAAGCAAAATGAAGATAACTTACTTATATTTGTCTTACTTCCCAAAGTCTTCAGCCTTTTCAGAATGCTCCTAAATTTCAACTTCCCCTCTTGCCAATTGAAGAGACTGACAATTGTCTCCACTGCAAAACCATCTTCAATGTTACCCCTACTTGACTCTCATCCACACACAAATGCCCTTAACTAGCGTGTGATGGTACTTTCAAGGCCTTGTCTACACTAGAAAGGTTTGCTGGGAAAGGTATACTGGTAGAGCTATACTAAACACATCCTTTTCCTGGAAATGCACCTTACACTGTCAGAGGAGTTGGCAAGCCTAGTAAGTGGTTAAGACTCAAGTTAGCAAAACTTGTCAAGTACTAATGTGAACACTGTGCTTCTAACACAATCATACTGGGTACGTCTAAACTACATGGCTCTGTCAACAGAGCCATGTAGATTAGTTTACTCGAAAAAGGGAAATGAAGCGGCGATTTAAATAATCGCCGCTTCATTTAAATCAGAATGGCCGCTGCGCTGCGCCGATCAGCTGTTTGTCAGCACAGCGCGGCAGTCTAGTCTGGATCTGCCGACCCCAGAACCCTTCGTCGGCAGATCCTGTAAGCCAAGATCCCCGTCTATTTCTATCACTATTCTACAGAAAAAAAAAAGTTACCATTAAGTATAATTCCATTCCTAAATGCACCATCCCAGCCCAGGTGATAAACCTGACCTTGAACATAGACAACTGATCATTTCCCAATGTACTTTCAGGTCTGACTCCAAGATGCTGAGTAATAGATCTGTCTTCAGAGGCTGATCCAAGTTAATTCAGGGCTTGTCATCACCCTCTTTAAATGATTTATTACCATGAACAGGAAAGGAGTTTTCATTATCAAATAAAACGCAAGCAGGTCTGTGCAGTGGGATAACGGCAAGCATAATTCAGCAGCAGATGGTGTCTCACGAGTTATTTAGAGCCTGCTGTCATTTTGTTCTGTTTGCTAGTCTCTGCAATTTGATGAATCAGAGTAAATGTTTCCCTGTAATTCTCAGTAGCTGATACCTGTCTGAACACCTTAGTTTAGCATTAAAGGCAATGGGATTTGCAGGAAGTGGAATGGGTGCAATACAGCATAAATTGACATAGCATTCATACAACACTGAATATCAACTACATTAATGTTCTCCAGACAGCTGGAGGGATCACACAGTAAGGGGTGTGCTGTCAGTGCTGCCACACCGGAGAAGTGAGTTCCTGCTGAGAAGGCTGTGGCTAAATGCAAGTCTCCATTAAATAATTATTCTTAAGGTGTTACTTTGTATCAGTGTTACTTTTATTAACAGCAGGCTAATGAACTTGCTCCATGTGGTTATCCAACACACTGCACTGTTGAGACCATTGTTGTTAGTAGTAACAACAACACATGGCCTGTGTATAGCAATGTTTGTACAGTAATGGCACAAACATCGCAACATAACAGATAGTAAAATTAGGGCAAAGAGGCAACAAATCAATATTTGACTGATGGCTCCTTCCTTGTCCCACGTTCAGATATAGCTCACTCATGCTCTATCCTGGGAATGGATAAGAAATCTTTCCTAATGCCATTTATGCAATCACTATGGGCCAGTATCTGTCCTCATTTATGCACTTGGAACTTCCATTGACTTCTGTGGGAATGAAGGCAGAACATCAGTGAGAATGATGCGACCAGCCATTGTGCCTGGGTATCTGAGAAGAGAATTTGGTCCTATGCATTTAAAGAAACATTGCTTGATGGCAGCATCTATCTTATGAACAGTTTGTTGCACCTCTGAGGTCAAATCATCAGGAATCATTCACAGCTTTCATTTGCACCAGGCTGGGTTATTCATTCAGAAACCCAAGAACTGTCTGCACCAGTAATCCATCTTACTTCAATGGCTGGCCAGAGATTCCTGGAACTACCTCTATCAGTGCAAAATAAGTGTAGGCAAGATAACCCTCAATTTGCACAGATGGAGATTATGCTTGCTTGAAACCTGGGGAAAATAAAATGGAGCTAAATTGCTAAAGATGGCTGGAATCAGGGTAAATTCTCAATGTAGATGAGTCTCAGTCATGGCCTTATCGGGAAACTGTGCATATGCTGTTTTTAAAGCTAAACAGGTTTTGGATATCATGGGGGCAAGCAGTGAACTTTTGTACTTTATTATCTCTCTCTAGCCCTTATGGATGCTGATATAGGGGTTTCTCCTGAGCTTGATTTTCTGATAGAGCCTGATCTTCTAATCTAAGCCATCAGAGTTGCAAAATTTCCTTTGACTTCAGTGAACCTGTCTGTGACTTCTTTACTGTACACCCAAATAGAAAAGACTATTACTTAGATTAAGACTTTTTCTTTTTTCAAAACTGAAACCAATCCCATGTATCACAACCCAACTGCCAATGAAAGTTCTGAATCAGCCTTTATTTTGTTCAATTCCTTCCCAGTACAACTGAAGAATCTTTTCAAAACCTTTCATGCTTACAGTAGGAGGTATCCCTAGCTTGATTCATCTATTTATTTTACGGTGATAAATGAGCTCCTAAGCAAACAACTGTCTCCATAATAATGGAGCGTCTCAAATGGAATTTCAAGAGACATGATTAATTTCCAATCATTCATCTGAAACCATTGTTGTCAAATTCTAGGCAGAATAACTGTGCTTTGAGCTGGAAGTGCACAG
This sequence comes from Pelochelys cantorii, assembly GCA_032595735.1. Taxonomy (NCBI): domain Eukaryota; kingdom Metazoa; phylum Chordata; order Testudines; family Trionychidae; genus Pelochelys; species Pelochelys cantorii. The sequence goes on along the minus strand of CM064346.1, from coordinate 10,547,212 downwards.
TGGGATTTTGCTCTCAGATTAACTATTTTTAAAAAATAGTTAATGTGAAACATTGGAGATTATGGTATTTTGTTGTTTAAATTGGACAGCATACATTGTGGACAGATCTGTGGAATCTGTTGCAATATGCATGCTGTCTGTTTTAAAGTCCCGATGGAGATGAGGCGTGTTGAAATGTAAACCAAATGCTTTGTACATATCAGTCACCACAGCAGAGTCCCAGAAACTTGAAGAGTAGAGGTATTGATAGAACCAGCTGCTGCATATTTAGTTCTAGCAACAGCTATTCCTCTTTCATAAGCTCTAAGTATTACAGATAGGCCACCGCTGCAAGTTCAGATTCAGAATCCCAAATTTTATGGTTATTGGATCCACGGTTTTGGACTGGGCACCATCTCTGCTAAAACTCACAAAGTCCCCTCTCCAGCTCTTCCCAAAAGAAAAAAAGAGCGAGGAAACCAATGACCAAAGAACCCCCCCCAATACCTTAGAGAATGAATGTTAGTGTCACACACACGTAACTACTGACACAAAATTGCTCCTAAATGTAAGAACGAAGGATGGAATTTTATGTCATCAATAACAACACACAGAACATGACAACTGAGGAGAGGATGTGTAATTCTACTGCACTCAAGGGAAACGCAAACACACAGTTACCTTAAAGATGGATGCAAATATACAGATGAGCTTAAGAAGAAGCTGTCCCTAAGGGCAAAACAATGAGATAAAGGAAGAAAATGGTAAAGAATATGCTGGCAAAAGGCAAATGAGCACATATTTCTGAATACAACAAAGCCCCAGGAAGGAAATTAAATAGAGGACAGAGTATTAGTCAGCAACAGTTACTGAGGCTAAAGACCAAATAAGAAAACATGACAGTTAGTCCTGTCACCCATAGTGCAATGCTGTGCAAGCTGGAATAATCACCTGTGCTAACAGCAAGTGACCCTGCACGGTGCCAACTGCTCCCACCAGTGTGTTCAGTGCCATCAACACTCACTGCAATCAGTAGGAGGTGAGGGTGTTCAGCTGCATATGGAACTGTGCACACAGCAGGTAGAAGTCTTATGAACATGTCGAGTTACTAATTGCCAATGCACACAAGTGGAGCAGAAGCAAAGCCCATACACCACTGGCTAGCTGAGAGGGGGTACTGTATGTGATGCTCTGAGTAACAAGATGTGAAATTGTGTGCCCAAGTTATTTTATACACCATTAGATGCTAATAATATGGATTCTTGCCACAATATGAACCGTAGCTTTTAATAAAAGCACACATCCTTCCCTTGAAAAATAGATTTGTGTGATATTTACTTGGACACTATTTTCTGTGGACAATGTATAAGTATTAGTAAGTCAAAATGTGCATGCAGATATACAGATGCACACAGAATTTATCAGTGTTAAGAGACTGGCTTGGGTACGTTTACATGGGGAAAAACCTGGCAGCAGTAAGGGTCAACTGACTTAGGCTTGTGCTAAAGGGGTGAAAAGTGGCTTGGGCTCAGGTGGGAGCCCAGACTCCAACATCCTTCCTTCTCACTCTCAGAATTCAGGCTCCTGCCCAAGTCCAAACATGCACATTGCTATTTTTAGCCCCACGCGCAAGCCCCATGATACCAAGTCAATTGATCCGGGCTCTGAGACTTTTTTTTCCCTTCAGTGTAGATGTACCCTTAAACACATTTTTTGTGAAATTAAGGTTTAAACCAGGGGGTCTCAAAGTTTGGTCCATGAGCATCTTGCAGGTGGGCTGCGGACTTGGGGCTCACCCGTCCCCCTGCAGCGGGGAGCCCATGCTGGTGCTCCAGCCTCATGGCTCCCACTCCTGCGAGGGTGGAGCGCCAGTGTCAACTTCCCACTATGGGGAGGAGCAAGTCTCACAGGTTGGATCCGGCTCGCAGGGGCAGGAATTGGCTCCGCACGCTGATGCTCCCCCTCCCCGGGAGAATGGCAGTGCAGGAAACCTCTCACCTTGAGGCTTTCCCTGCTACTCCCATTGGCTGGAATCATGGCCAATGGGAGCAGCAGGAGGCGGTGCCTGGGGGGACAGCAGGAGGCATGGAGCCATGTAAACATCTCTTCCTCCCCCTCATGCCCAGATCCCGCACTACTATCACCCTCACACATCCTCCTCCCACCAAGATCCCACACCCTCACCCTGATCCTGCACCCTCCCTCCTGCCGAGACCTTACACTCCCACCTGCAGCCTCTCCCACCCTCAGCCCGCTCCTGTACCCTCCCTCCCATCCCCTGCCGACTTGTGCACCAACTTCCCACCCAGGCTCCCCACCCCCAACCCGTTCCTGCACCTTACCTCCCAGCCAGACCCTGCATCCCCACCCCCTCCTACACTCATTTTGTCATGATGCGTGATTGGCTGGTGGTCTGTGGAAAGGTCTGCATTGAGTGGGGTGGGCTGCAGGCCAAAAAGTTTAAGAACCACTGGTTTAAGTCATACTTGGCATCCTTTCTGCAGCCAGCCTTGGGTCAATGTCATGAACAATGAATCCTTTAATCTGGCTACAGATGCCAACAGGCTGAGTTTTAAAAGTGAAAGTGCTTTTGGTAAAAGGTGCTACAGGAATCGCCCTTGAGACCGGCATATTCTCTCAGCCCGGAAGGAGCAGCAGGGAAAGTCTTGCTCCTGCAGCCCCACCCATGTGCTTCCGTTCAGTTTTGGAAGCAGCAAGTCCTGAGGTGGACAGTGGAGCTATTCAGTTCTTGGACTTTGCTAAGACTGTCAACAAACCGGACAACGTTGTGTGAGACCTAGACTCCTATTAACAAGAATTAGACAGAGTGCTAACTCGTTAACACATGACCAAAAAGCCACCAGTCAGTCACGGCAATATTGGCCATGCTTGAACCAGTGATGCTCAGGAGAAAAGCTTCATTGTTACAGCTATTTGTAGACCTCGCTGCATAGGTGCTAGGACTATGGGTCCTGCTGCACCCTGTGGCTTAAAGAAGTTTCCCTCATAAAGAGGATTCACCATTTGGTTCAATGGCTTTAGCTTCTCATTGTACAAATTGTTCTAGCACCCTGGCCTTCCTGGTCACACTTTGCCTCTTGCTGCCCTCCTCCCCTGTCTGTGCCTTCTCTGTTTAAATTGTATGCTCCTCAGGGCATGGACCCTGTGATCTGAACTCTCAACAGGATCAAGCTTGATAAATAGTAAGATTAATGCCATCTCACGTACAGTAGCTAAAAACCACAGTTCACAAACAGCAAAGCACGGTTAATGTGCAAGTAAAGTGGATCTGCCAAAACATCTTTCAGTTAATTTGAGATGTATTAGCAGTGATAAATGAGAGTAATAAATTCAGTGAAATCATGGCTGCACTAATGAGAGGAATCTGGTTCAGCTGGGGAACCTACACGCCTGCACTAAATATGTCTACAATGGAAGTTAACTGAGAATACTGAAGACTGGAGATTTTTAAAACCTGTATTCAGTAACTCAGAAATTTAAAAGCAAGAGACCAAATTCATCCCTAATGTAGCTCCACTGAAGTAATAGTTACATCAGAGCTGAATTTGGCCCACAGCATGAAGGATCTGCAAAAGCACAGGGTCACATCCAGTGCAGGGCTCCTGAGAGGTGCTGCACAGACAGAAAAGCCCGGAGGGAAGTTACAGCTGGCTTTACACCAACGTTGAGCTGCTCAGCTCTCAAGAAGTTGCTACTGTGACCATAATTATTTCCTAGCATAAGTCAGAACAGCCTTCAGGGCTGGTCTATTTTACGGCAGCCTTTTCTGCACTGCCTACGTCCAGGAGCAGCATGGAGGGACCAAAATGAGAGCCAGGACATCAGCCCCATGGTGTTTTGTGACCTGTAGCAGCAGTTACACTCAGTTCCAAGCTCAATCAGTGATGCAGACGTATGGTGGTACTTTTGCTCGAGGCAGAAGCTACATCAATAGTGTTGCTAAAAACAGTCATCTTTATTTTAGCGCCATTCCATTGTACTATATTGCCTATATGCCTAGGCATCGGTGCCTTTTGAACATTTCTAGACATCTAAGCACAGAAATAAATAACAAACAGGAAAGGATTTTTCAAAATCTTACAAGAATTGAAGAGTTTTAGCCCTCCCCAGTAATTTAAAAACTATTTTTAAAGCACGTTCTTTAAGGAAAAACACCACCTATGGTAGCTATGAAAGACCTCCTGCTATTGCAAAGAACTTTGATCTGCATCTTCTTTCCTAAGTATTTCCCAGAATAGAGGTTGGCATATTGTGAGCAGGTAGTGGAAAGATTGTGAAGAAACTAATTAAGTCAGGCAGCTTCCAACCCAAGAAGCCCAATGAGTAGGCTGTTAAATTGGCATCTTCCTCTCTTTTTCTAAAGGGCAGATCCCTTTTCAGAAATGTTAATTAAGCACCAGATACTGAAAATCTTACTCAGTCAGCTGTCAAAAGGCATATCGCAGGAAGATGCTTGACACTGGCACAGATGCAAGTTGACTTCAGCAGCACCCAGTGCATATGGCTTAGAAAAATCTCAACTATTTTACAAACAGCCAAATTACACAAACTGAAGATGAAATTGGGAAAGTTGTCTAATTGCTTTTTTGTTTTCCTATATAGGAACATGAAAGTCATTTTCTTTCCTATAATTGGAACTAAATGCAACATTACAATCACTGATTTACCACACTTTGAAGATGGTACAGGCAAGCATGTGGAATACCAGTGTTGCTGGGATTTTTTAAAATTTTGTTTGCTGCATTAATATAATCAATATATATATTATAATAAAGGTGACACAAGGTGGCACTTCAGTTCTCAGTGTGTTTTCAGCAAACAGAGGTTCACAATTAGATTGTGCAAAGTGCTCTCAATTTCCACTGAGGAATAGGGATTTAACAGTGTATATGATTAACTGATAAGCACAAGCTTATTGGTTAATGCTACAGACCAATGCTACCTCCCCTGCCAGTACATTTTTTAGCAGGCTGGCTAGCAGCCCGGCTTAGTTCTGGCTTGTGCTGGGTCTAGGACCTACCCCTGCTGTGGCTCTGCATTTACAACGTATTAGGAGCCAGACGGGCAGGCAGCCTGGCTCAGTTCTGGTTTGCGCCAGGTCCGGGAGCCCGCGCTGTTGTCTCTGTATCAGAGGCAGCAGTGTGGAGTGACAGGCAGCCGGTCCCCGTGAGGGGAGCTAGTTTTTAAACTGGCTCCCTTCACAGACCAGCTCCTGCCTGGGACCCCGTACTGCTGCCTCTGATACAGAGGCAGCAACACGGAGTGGCAGGGGGCTCCTCGGGAGCGGGGCTGGAGTGCAGCAGCCCCGCCCCCAGGGACTATAGAATAGTCAACTAATGGATAAGAATTCATGAGGTTAATCAACTCTCCAATTAACATCCCTATTGAGGAATATGAGCCAAATCTTTAAGGCGGCAATGTCCATTTCATGGGAATTGTGTGTGAGCGAGGACAGTAGAATTGGGTCCTGTGGGAGTTGGTGTGCTCCTAGGAACTGATGTGGGTCATTCAGTAGGAGGTATTGATTGTTCCCCCTCTGTCACTGTTGGACACCCACCCGCCGGCCGCAGGGTGAACGGTGAAGCTGAGGATACTGCCCGTTCAAGCAGATGCAAAGCCGTATCCTTTACAATCCTGTCCCACTTCTCACAAGACTAGAAGATCAAGCCTGGGTTCTGCCAATAGGATTTGTATTTCTCCACAGCCACTAAGTGTCAGCAGACTAACTGGCTTTGAACAGTTCCATTTGTAATTATACGGGAGTAGCTCTCGTTTTAAGATCAATCTTACCCCGGATACTTAGTACAAATTATGTTAGAGGCAAGTGTTATGTTTTGTTTTTCGTATAAACCAAATGCTCACATGGATATGGGCTAAGACAAGACATCCATAGCAGCACTCGGGCCATCTGGATAACAGAGCCGTAGCACTGCCAGTGGTGCACATATGGACGACAGGTGGCAGATAGTAGGGGGCACAGAACAGATAGTTCAGCCACCCTACAGTATAATGTCTCTGTGGCTTTCCCTCCGTCTTGTCCTTACTGTTGTATATTACCTGTACTTGCTTTAAAGCCTCAATGGGCCGGATACTCAGCTGCTGTCAATGGCAGTGCTCCAATTTGCACCCAGGAGTGAAAGTAACTTAAATTTCTTACAGGTACAGTCATATCGCAATCCCCCCTGGGGGCCCTCAGGGCAGGAGAGTGTGTGGTGTGGGGAAAGGGGAGGTTGTAATACAACAGTACCTGTAAGAAATTTAAGTGTGGGGTGGAGTGCAGGGGGTTCAAGGCAAGGGATGGGGAATGTTGGGATGTGGGGTGCTCAGGGCAGGGGCTTGAGGATGTGGGGAGTGCAGGAAGTCAGGGTGGGTGGGTGGGTGAGGAGGGGCTCAGGGCAGAGGGTTAGTGTGCAGGGAAGGGCAGGAGGGGCCAAAAACCCCCCAAGATTTATACCTGGATGCTGCTTGCGCCTCCCTTTCCTGTCACTGTCAAGGAGTGAGAGGAAAGTGTCTAGCTCACCTGCACCCGGCCCTCCCCAGCCAGAGGGAGAGGACTACAGCAAACTGTGCATGTTCCCCTCGCTCCCTAACAGTGATGCAAAAGGGAACAGCAGCAAACAGTGTCCTGGTACAATTCCTGCAAGGGGAAGAGGCAGGCTTTGAGCCTGCATGCCCTCCCTAAATGGCACCGTGGGGGGAGGGACCTCGGGACTAAGGCTGTCCTGTACCAGTGCGGTGGCGCACCTCCAAGAAGAACCTTTCACCTGTGTGGCTGCCTGCTGCTTAGCGTGGAAGTCTGCAGGAGAGCCCCGGAGCTGGGCTGAAAATGGGCTGTGCCTCCCCCTACAGTGGAGTGCCCTGGCCAGCTGGCTCCTTGCTGAAGTGGTGCACTGGGGCGCACCAGCTTCCTTTCACCTCTGTTTGAACCAGTTGAGAATCTATCCCACCATTCTGAAAACAGATACTGTCCCTGAATGTGAGATTCTGAAGCAGCATACACAATATTACCTTAGATGCTGAGCACTCGGGCCATGTCCCAGCAAAATATTTAAGTTCATGCTTAAATTAAAGCACACTGAGTATGACTATATATACACGATTTCCGTGAGATTACTCATGTCCTTAAAGTTAAGTGCTTGCTTACATGCCTGGCAGGATAAGGGCCAGACTTTGCAATATCAAATCCTTATACTGTAACAACATGATTTAACAGTGTTAGTTCATAGACATTTGTTATCCTTTACACTTGTTCTAGATTTATTTTAATTAACTCGGCATCATCCATAACATGTTTTATTTTATATTGGAGATGATTTTACACAGAATTTTGCATTGTAAAGTAAGAAAGGTTAGCATGAAGCTTGGGTTTAGTATCTAGCACCATTTCTCCTGGCAAATGTACTCAGTGTAATCAGGGTGTAATTCACCTAATACAGTGAGCACTCCCACTTAGACTTCACAGAAACAGAGCAGCTTTGCCTCTTGTTTTCTGTATTTTCTCCAATGCAATGAAGCAAAAGATGGGGAAAGATTAGAAACTTAATCTCCTTCATTCAAGTGCACTGGTCTAACTTTTACAAAGTATGAAAAGAAAAATCCATATTTTTAAAATGATCTGTTTACAGTGTTACATACATCACTGTATGTAAAAAATACTGGCTGATGTGTCAATGTCTCTTGATTTAATTAGAAACATTCCTGTGCTGATACATTAAGGTCCATTTTTGCACGTCTTAGGGTATGGCTAGACTACACCGGTGTTTTGGAAAGAAGCTATGCAAAATGTGCTCTGCATTTTCCATAGCTTTTTCCGATTCTTTTGTCGGAAGAGGCTTTTGCGACACTTGGCCCAAATGTCGGAAAAAAAAACCCCTCTCTCAGAAGTTCCCTTATTCCTCGTGGAATGAGGAATAGAGGGGCTTCCGAAAGAGTGCGTTTGCTCTTCTGCAAAAAAAGCGGAAGAGCAGACGCGTTCCCTGGACACAGAACAGTTCTTCCAGGATACCTCTGGTATTCTGGAAAAACGGTATAGTCTAGCTGTTTTACTGGAAGGGGCCAGAAATGCTGATTGCATGATATCATATGAGATGACTGGGTACAATTAAGTGACGACGACAGTACAGTTGAGAGCCTACATACGCAAAAGTTACATTAGATAGGATACATTGTTTTTTTTAAAAGAAGAGATACACACATCCTTGCTTTGGGGCATAAGCCAACCACAAATTGGCTGTGATTCAATCAGTGAACTGCCTCATTATAGTAAATCAAGTGCCTTGAGCAAGCCAACACAATAGTGGATAAATGAGAACTGGCTGACATAATTTATTTCTAAAAGCCTTTCACACAGTGCCACACAAGAGGCTATTAAGGAAACTAAGTCTGGACATGGTGGATGAAAATTATTATAAGCAAGCAAAAGCTTCCATGTAAGAAGAGACTGAAAAGATTAGGATCGCTCAATTTAGAGAAAAGATAAATAAAAGGGGCACAATAGAGACATACAATCTGTCACTGAGATGTAATACAATTCAAAAGCATCAGACAGATTGGATAAATATTTCATGCTTCAGGACATAAGCAACCACAGGAGGTCAGGAATAAACTCCTACTGGCAGTTTATTCTATCATTGTCTACTCAAGGGCTTCTTACACAATCTTCTTCTTAAACCTTTGGTGCTAATTACTCTCAGACATGATATGTCACTTAAAGAATTTTTAAAAAGTGCACCTGTGGCTTCCCCCGAGTTAAATACACTGGACAGTGTGACAGCCATTCAGTATTTTTCTTTAGACTTTGTAAAGTCCCAACATAGAGCAGAGACTCACTGGCAAGGAACTATGTGAAGATATGGCTGACAGTAGCAATATCTTACGGTGACAGGAACAAAAGGTGATGGTCTGAAAGTTATATAAAGGGAAGATAAGCTCTTCTTGCTAAGCTGATGAAGTATCCACATTTGAAATGCTCTTCAGATGCGCCCCCAAGTCTGTACTTGAAGCTAAAAATCACTTCCTATAGAGCAGCCTCTTGCATGACATTGCACTTGTCAGCCTGGATTGAAACTGTCAGTGTGTAGACTCTGAAAATCTGCAAGCTTCAGGAGAATGGCAGCAGACATTAGAGAGCATAGTACCTCTCTGCACTCACTACAGGCCAATTCGTATGGGATGTGAACATGGTCAGAACTCCTAAAGGAGGCATTCAGCACCTCACAAGATTGGGCCCCTGGAGAAAAGATCTTAAAACCTATTTTTGATAAGGTCATAAAGCTTAAAGTGTTTCTGTTGTTAGCCAGGTTCAATCCAACTTAACTGTAATAACTTTTTTCCTTTCTGGATTAGGAGTGCAGCTCATTATCCACAGCTAATTAATCATGAGGTAGATTTACAACGGGCTTTTGGTTCTCAATAGGTTATGGCAAAGCTCCTACTTCTGTTGTTCATGCACACCAGAGCAGAGGCTACTTACATAAGCATGAAATAAACCAGCTGGATTTCATTAACTTTCATTTTACTAGCTTGATGTTTGATTTCTTCTAAACAACGCCCAGTATATAATAAACAAACTGGTTAAAATTCTGAGCTGCTCTAAATGGACTCCTCTGAAGTCCATGGAGCTGCATTCATTCATACCAGCTCAGGAGGTATCCCCAGCATGTATTCATATCAGCCCGAAATATGAAAGTCGCTGCATCCACACAAAGAAGTGTTTACTTATTTCTGCTTGGGGGGGTTTCATTATACTTCAACCCCGAGTGACAGTTGAGGCCCTGTTCATCCCCAGTGTAACTCCACCAATGGATTTCCACATGAATTTTGCCTTTATATTTTAAGGAAATTACCTGAAAACAGTTTCCATTATTCCTCCACCATATTTTGTTCATTAAAGTAGCCTTATATGGCTCAGGCTGAGCACTAACCCAGGCAGATATACATACATTAATAGGTTTCCTGGAGCAGACATGGACCTCTCTTCCCTTCTGACCTGAGCCTCAAATGGATTTCCGAATGAGCGTTTCCTTAGCATGGCCTTCACTAAAATCTTTGAAGAAGAAAAAACAGATCAGAGAAGATAGGTGGCACAGAGTTTTCATTGTCTTTATATTGCTGCTCTAAATATGAGGGCAGAGGAATATAAATATGACTTTGTTAATAGTTTCATACAATGGTAATGACATTTCTCAGTTAAAAACTGAGCTAAAGGGATCTGTATAATACCCCTGAGGCTACGTCTAGACTGCCCCTCTCGCGCAAGAGAATATACAAATGAGGCAAAGCAGTGAATATTGCCACACCTCATTTGCATACCTAATGAGCCACTATTTTGCACAAGGGGTTTTTGCGCAAAAAGGAGCTGTCTACATGGCTCCTTTTTGCGCAAAACCCCCTTGCGCAAAAATGGCGGCTCATTAAGTATTCAAATGAGGCGTGGCAATATTTACTGCTTTGCCTCATTTGCATATTCTCTTTCGCAAGAGGGGCAGTCTAGATGTAGCCTTAGATTTCCGTTTGGATGATAACCGACAATCCTTTGGCTACTGACATTAGATCCTGCTTGAAAAGCATTGCTAACAATAGTCACATGAATATTATCAATGCCTATTGACTCATTAGAGGGTAGGGAACAGGCTGGTTGCCTAAGCACAGAACTGGGAGCCAGGAACTCTTAAGATTTAGTTCCAGCTCTGTGACCTTGGACAAGTCTTCTTTGTATTCCTCTGATCTAGTGTTTAGAGCATTTAAATCTCTTTGGCCAGATCTTCAGCTGGCATCAGCTTCAGAGAGGTAGTCGAGTTAGTCTGTAACTGGAAAAACTTCAAAAACAAGAAATAGTCTTGCAGCACCTTGGTTGTGCCCACGAAAGCTCATGATACCATCTACACGTTTTGCAAATCTTTAAGGTGCTGCAAAACTATGCGTTGTTTTTTAAGTTTTTCCAGCTGGCATCAGGTCTGGTAACAGTCTTCACAAATCTGCATTTCTTTTATCATTAGCTTCCTCTGGTGCAGGCCAACTTGGAGCATGGCCGTCCAGCTATTATCTGAATAGCCTCTTTGATGTCAATGCTCACGTGGATCGGGCAGCCCCCTCCCCCCACGTGTTGTGGTACCAGTAAACCTTTTGAGGTAAGTTCATAGCTTGAAGGCACGAACAACTCCCCCTGACTTGAACGGCTGCCTAAAGCACTCACATCATACCCTGGAAAGCTGTCCACCCCTCACGTTGAGACCGCTTCACAGGCTGATGGCTCAAAGAAAGTGACACATTTTCTGGCACATAAAACCCTTAGAAAAGCTCCTGTTTACACTTACAACAGCTGGCAAGCTTGGGATGGTCTTAACAGAGTTCTTCACCTCCTCTTCAGTCACCTCCACCACAGTGCAATGCTCCTCCTCGAGAGGCAGTGGTTCCTCCCCAAACTTTGTTAGCCAGGGATGTAGCTACATAAAAAAGGGACACAAAGAAAGCCGGGAAAAGAGACACAAAGAAATCTGTGAAGAAGTCACTGCAGAGAATCCTAAATGTGAATGCTCTTTGTACTTCACACAGTATGGATGTTTGCTCATATGGGGAAATAAGGATTCATTTTTATTTATTATTACTTATTATTATTACAAGCTATAAGTCAGTATGGCTCTTTTTTCTGCATAGGCTGGCACATGCTGAATCAACAAGCTGAGGGGTTAACTCAGGGGACATCTAAACTACATCCCTTTTTTGATAAAGAGATGTAAATTAGACGTATCGAAATTGTAAATGAAGCCGGGATTCGAATTTACATAATGGCGGCCGCGGCTTTTTTTTGGAAAAAAAATCTTCAGGGTTACAGGATCTTTCGAAATAGGGCATTTCTGTCAAAAGATCCCTGTATTGACCGTGGTTATGTAAATGAAGCACGGGAAATTCAAATCCCGACTTCATTTACAATGTCGATACATCTAATTTACATCCCTTTATCGAAAAAGTGATGTAGTTTAGATGTACCCTCAGAGGTTCTGTTGCTCTCCAGCAACTGAGCAAGCTTCGTAAGAAATCATCAGCACTAATCATCATTGGCAGGCATTTTCCAAGGGGCTAAGAGAGTTAGGCACTTAATTCCCATTGAATTCAGTCAAAACTTACAAAAATCCCAGTGATCAATAGCAGTTTTCTCCCACATGTGTAGCCCTTTGAATAGCCCAGGCCCAGGAAAAAGGCCACAATATGTTTTTAAACTTGGGTGTCTAGATTTAGGCACCGAAACAAGTGGCTTGATTTCTCAGACGTGCAGAGCAGCGAGCACTCAACAACTAGAGACTTCAGATGACACAAGAGATGCTCAGCATCTCTGGAAATCAGGCCACCTAGGAAAACATCTAATATGAAAGCCAATTCAGAACATTTTGGCCTTACATTAATGAGGTGTCTCAGGGTCACAGAGAGGCCCCCATGCGGCGATGTGGCCACAAAACTTACCTTTTTGCCTAGATGCTACACAGACTGATACTCATGCTACATCCATCATAAACCAGAGCCACCTTTCTACTCCCTTCTAGCTGAGGAGCTTGTTTACCCAACATAGGGGGATCTTCAGGGCAGATGGATCACACTGCAAGCTAGGGGATTGTTGGATAAGCAGGCAGCAGTGGAAGGAGGCACAGATGACTGCGAGAGACAAGAAGGAGGCTTGGTCCTCTTTCTTTAGGCTATAACTAAACACCACAGGAGTGGCTTCTATGTGGTTTAGGAGCCTGAGATGCACCTGCATCTTCCAGCAGTCCTCTCCCTTTCCCTCCCAAGAGGGCACTTCACCTTTCTGGGATGCTCCATGCTCCTCTAGTTTAATAACCACATGGCTTACTAGATCACCTTGTAATTAAATTAGCATTGCCTCATACTGCCATGTAAATCATAGAATCCTAGGGCTGGAAGCGACCTCAGGAGGTCATCAAGTCCAGCCCCCTGCCCAAAGCAGGACCAATCCCAACTAAATCAACCCAGCCAGGGCTTGGTCAAGCCGAAACTTAAACACCTCTAGGGATGGAGATTCCACCACCTCCCTAGGGAACCCATTCCAGTGCTTCACTACCCTCCTAGGGAAATAATGTTTCCTAATATCCAACCTGGACCTCTCCCACCAAAACTTGAGACCATTGCTCTTTGTTCTGCCATCCGTCACTACTGTGAACAGCCTCTCTCCATCCTCTTTGGAACCTCCCTTCAGGAAGTTGAAGGCTGCTATCAAATCCCCCCTCACTCTTCTCTTCTGCAGACTAAACAAGCCCAAATCTCTCAGTCTCTACTCATAGGTCACGTGCTCCAGCCTCCAAATCATTTTGGTTGCCTTCTGCTGGACCCTCTCCAATGCACCTACATCCTTTCTGTAGTGGGGGGCCCAGAACTGAACGCAATACTCCACATGTGGCCTCACCAGAGCCGAATAAAGGGGAATAATCACTTCTCTAGATCTGCTGGCAATGCTCCTCCTAATGCACCCTAATATTCCATTCGCCTTCTTGCCTACAAGGGCCAGTTCAGGGCATGAGAGGCCTGTGCCTAACAGTGGTCTAATGTGCTGCATAATACAAGGGGTTTCAAGTGGGGCTCTTTGAAATCAATGTATTTGTCCCAGGGCTGGCCCCTATGGATGTCAATCAGAACAGCATCCAGTGTCCTTTTAAGATATACCTGCCTACCTCCTGGGGAAGCGTCCCCACTTTAAGAAGGATTCACGTTCATGGTCTACAAACTATAAAAGGAGTTTAGTGCCGGTGTCCAGGGCACTTTTCAAGAGCTCAGCAAAGAGCTTCTTCATGGCACTTAATTAAATTGTGTATTCTGAAGATGCTTATTCATGCTTATAACAACCTCTTCAGAAGCAAAAAAATGAAATCATTCTTATTAAAAGTGTAGAATACTGGAGTTGTCTCCTAATTGAAATGCTCACACAAGTGTATTTTGGGCAGCGAGATGGTTGAGAAACAGCAATTTCCTCAAGTTCTCCTCCATATAATTTGCTTGATTTTTTTTTTTTTGTTAACAGCAATTCCAAAGTAAGTTTGAAAGCAATTAGACCTAAATAACTGTGAATAACAAGAATGATGCATCCAAGATGCAAATTAGGTGAAAGTAGATACAGTCAATCCACCCCCGCCCTGGCTTTATTTCTTTGTTTCTTTTCAAATAGGTGAGACGTCTCAGTGACAGAAAATTGAATCAGTCCTAAAACAAATTACAAAGCAGCAAGGAGCGTTCATTGCTCTGGAGTCATGTGCTTTGCAGAACAATGACCCAGGTAACGTTGACAGAAACGGATGCTCCATGCCTTGATCCCACGGCTGCATTTATAACAGCAGCTAGCATGGTATGAACAACAAGTGTGTACGCATATAGTATTCAGCTTAATAGTCACTGCAACACACGTCTATGTCTGCTAGAGGAATCAGGCTGGATCACTAGAGGTAGCGATTTCAGTGAAAAGGGGAGGTATCAATTACACAAGTGTTTCTGGGAAAGACAGTCAGTGTTTTACTTAGATTTTGACCAATTGTAATTAAAAATTCCCTTTTATTCATTCTCAAAAATAAACAGCACCAGAGTGATTTAAAGTCATACAAACCTGTAGCAAAATGAATATGCTCACCCTGTGGGCTATACTGATTGATAAATCCCCAGAACAAAAATACTGGCAACAGTTTTGTCACATTACCAGTAATATAAAAGTATGAAACAGACTATATAAAACAATTCCAAATAAATATAACATTCATGACAAATTTACCTTAATCTCAGGAACCGTTGTCCTTGTTTCTGGATTTTTATCCAGCATCCTAAGAATCAGTTCTTTGAGCTCTTCACTTATCTGTGGCCTGATTAAAGACAATACCAATATATGGTTAATAATTACAAATGACAAGGTTATGTGTAAAGTCTTATATAGTAATATTCTGTTAATGTGCTTAGTTTACAAGTACAATCCACCCCCTCAAATTGCCAGCAAATTCAGCCTGGGAAGTAAATATCAATTCTTTATAGGCCTTATGATCACCAAGAAGGATAATGTACACCAGATTCTGACTACAGTAACAGATGTATTATCCTCAAAGGCAAGGCAAAGTGGTTGTATATAAGTAACTAAGGGCATATCCGAAGACTGGGGTTTATACAGGTATTCTGAGGGCAGAATGAGGCGATGAGGTATAACTGACACAAGTTATATGGTGTTGTACCGATGACACTAAATACACCAGTTTTCTTGCAGAAACATTAACAACAATATGTCGGAAAGAAATAGCCCTGTCGATACTCAAATCCCAGATTGAGTTTGCAGGTCATATGATTTGAAATGTTTCCATGAATGCAGATTAAAATTGATTTCATTTTAACATTTCTCTGGAGCTTTTGCAAACCAACAACTACAGAATTATGGTAGCAAAGGGTCAAACAAGAGAAACAGTTTCAATTTCCAAGATAAGGTTCTTACAAAAAGTAAACAAGACAAACAGTGACAAGAACATTTGAATTTTTAAAATAATTTTCCAGGGTTTAATAATCTAGTCCCCAGTCCTGTAAATCCCTAGTCACACGAATAGTAATTGCTCATGCAAGTCAATCCCTTGAATGGAGTACTCCCAAAAGCAAAGATTTGCATGATCAGTAATATTAACAACACAGGTAAGGACTTTTAAAAGCAAAAATAATATGTATTAGGACAGTGATCTGAAATAAAATTACATTTGTGTAGTTGAAGATCATGGTCAGCATTTCTGTCATGAACAATTTTCAGTGGTGCACGTATTTGCTCAAAATGGGCAATGTAAAATTGCACACCAGTAGAACACTTTCCTCCCTTGAGAATGCATTTCAGTGCTCATGAATGTGACAGATAAAAAACGCTGTGAGGACCAGGCATAATGCGTCCCTCTTCCTTCCCTTCAAGAGTGAAAGCAAATAAACCAACCATATACAAATAAGTGACATTCAAATTATATTAAGGAACATACTAGTGTGAGAGCTGCTCCATAATTACTGATGAACTCTGTCTGTTGACCTGGTTATTGGGACAGTTAGTGTATGTTGGTTTAGTTTAATGGAGTTTATCATAAAAAACACAAGCAGGAAGGGAAGCAATTGCTCAAGATAAGTCACTTCTCAGAAAACACTTAGGAGTTGTTAACAGACAATGCCAGAACTATTGGCCCTGAAGACTCTGGCTTGATCTCCTGCAGAGCTGTCAGGACTGGCCTAGCTAGACCAGAGGAGTAAAACCGTGGGAATTTATCAACATTGGAGAGTAGTTATTTGGGAGAACCAGACTCAGGCACAGTAACATACTGGCTTGCGTACGTTACCATCCGTGAATGGGAACCCTGTAAGTAAGAAAGAAATATTGTTTTATAATATTTTAGCTTTAACTGCTTTGTTCCACTATTAAAAACACACTTTTGTTTCAAGATGACTATCCTATCCCAGCTGGACTTCAGGCGGGAGAGAACAGTTGCTCCACAGCAATAGAGAGGTAGCCGTGTTAGTTTTTCCTTTTGTTTTAGCAAGATCAGACTATGTAGCACTTTAAAGACTAACAAGATGGTTTAATAGGCGATGAGCTTTCGTGGGCCAGACCCACTTCCTCAGATCATATTCTGGAAGAGAACTGGCATGACCATATATACCAAAGGAATACAATGAAAAAAGTGAACACATTATTAAACTGACAAATCAGATTTAGTACAGAAGGTGGGGAGAGGGAGGGAGGGAATAGCTATTTATTTCATTGACTCATAAATAGCTATTCCCTCTCTCCCACGAGGAATAATGCTTATTTCAAATATTTATTTCAAAATAGCGGTAGTGTGGCTGCTCCACTGCTGCTATTTCGAAATAACTACTGCCCAGAGTCATTCAGGGTAATCACTCCCCAGTGCTTCCTGGGGCTCTAAGGCAAGGTAGCCTGTCCACATTAAGGGACCCTGCTGCCTTGGACTCATTTTGAGGCTTCCACTGTCATGTGGGCGCGCTATTTCCAAATAGTTATTTCAGGAGTTATTATTTATTTCAAAAGAATCTCCTAGTGTAGACATGCCCGGAGAGGGCAGGAGGAGGACAGAAATGCAGCACATCCTGTAACTGTGAGAACCAAAGGGCCTGATTTTCACTGACACGGAGACTCTTTAACACTGCTCTGGCTGTGTCAAGGGGTCAAAGTTCAATACAGTGTTGAACACAGTGCATCATAAATCTGAAGTGCCTCGGTGGAAGGCTGTGTAGAATTTAAGTTCCGGCGTCCAGAATGGGATATTCTGTTCTGTTTTTCCTGCAAACGTGTGTGAATTCATTCCTTACATTTGGGATGGGGGAGGGGGATAGTTTTGGCTGGAGCTGGATAGTATGCAGGCTCAGTAAAAGCTTCCCTACTGCTCTGCTACTGCCTCTCCCTCTTCTGCCCCCCACCCAGGCACTCAGCAGCTGCCTAGAAATGGGACCCAGCACACACAGAGCACTAGGACCCAGGAGGCAGTGTCCTGGAGCTGCCTTGTCAGCCTCAGCCAAGGAGGGGATACAGGGAGCCCTCTTTCCTCCCCAACACCTAAGGGCCATCTTTAGGCATATGCAGCTGCATAGGGCACCACTAAAATTGCCCTGATTTCTGGCAGGAGGTGGGGGTACAGGCGCTGAGGCTGTGCAGGGCACCAGAATTTACAAGGACGGCCCTGCTGACAGCTAAGCAGAGCTCTAGAGAAATCAGGGGTGGGAGATTTGGGGAAGGCAGAGTGCAATGCCTGCTCTGACTACACCCATGGCTGGCCCCCAGGGGCAGCAGGTATAATAGGCAGGGGAAGGCACTGCCTTCCCAAACCACCAGCCAGGACCCCACCAGCCTGGCCCCACTGCCTTCCCAAACCACCAGCCTGGCCCCACACAGAACACCTACTGTACGTGTCTCGGGATGGAGTGTTGCTGCCCCTGAGCGCCCACCCTCCCCATGCTCCAGGACATCACACGCCCTCCACCCTCCATGTACTCCAGGGCTGGGGAGACTGGGGCCGCATGCCACCCCTCCTCCTGATGGTGCTCTGGATAGGGGGGCTCATGGCTCCCATGGGGGGGGGGGCGCAGCCTGGGCAGAAGGGGCGGGGCTGAGGGCTTGCCTCCCCCAGCCCTACCTTCACCCACTGCCCATGGCTGACCTAGGTTCCTGCAGTGACTGGATCTTTAGTGTCTGCTCACCAGTGTTAACTGGATACCTGGTGGTGTGTTCCTGCTGCACGGAGGAGGGAAAGGAAGCTGCAAGCTGTGAGCTGAGCTCCTTCTAAGCCACAGGGGGCTGCTTTGCCTTTCCGGCTGGCAGTAGTGCTCCAGCAGGGCTACCTGAGCAAGCTCACTTCCTGACCCCCTAACCCTGGCCATATCCCCTGCGGGACCAGTTGGGCCTAAGGCCTTATGAGCTTAATGGTTAATTTGGCCCTGAAATGAGAATCAGGTCCAGAGAACGGGACAGGAATGACCACTCGACTACTGCCATTTCTAGACTGCCACTCACATGACATTTTAGGCAGAGAGCAGGAAGGGGAAAAGCCATGACACTCCTATAACAAGACCTGGGCTATGCCTAATACTTGTCTGTACAAAAGCAGCATTAATGTGATTAAAAAAAGAAGACAGGACAATGCTCTCGTCTGATATTTTCCTAGGAGCCAGGCATACACAGAAATAATGAAAAGCCATAAGCAAGGGCAAATGCATGGCTGTCTTTGTTGCAGACCAGCTCTGTGGAAAATTCATGCAGTTTTGGGTAAGATGTTGTTGAAAAGGAATGTAATTATCCAGTTGACGAGAGAGAAAAATGTCCATGCCCTGGTTATTCAATGCCAAACAAAATGTCCTCCACTTAATAAAGCACTTCCACATACCATGTCAGAGGAGATGTGCAGGGAATTCTAGGGCTGTTCCAAGGGACAGTATGTGCACTACAATGGGGAAAATATCTTCCATGTGTTTGGAACATATGGGCACAAATGTGTTTGTGTGTCTTCCCTCAGAGACTCATAGAGTCTCCTTATTTTTCTCCTTCACTCCTCCAATCTAAAAGGACTCATGTCGTGCTTGACAATTTTTTCAGCAGAGGATTCCTCAATAACTTTGGAGCTCGTTAACACCATTTCCCAATCAGCAGGAGGTGTTGGTAGAACATGGCACAAGGATTTCTCACAATCTGAACATGCATCAGTGTTGCCAACAATCACCGAGTGAAGCCCTCAAATAATCATGGACTGGCATAAAAACCATGTTTGGGGTCTCTTAAATTTCTGTCTGGACTTGGAGGAATTAAAGTTCAAGTTTTCCAGCTTTTTTCTCCCCAATGAAGGGGAGAAAATAAAAAGTGTCTTTATTTTTTCTAAATGAAAACTGAGATTCTAACATTACCAGAAGCTTGGAAGAACACAGTATTGTGAGACTCATGACAAAATGGTGGGAGTTGTCATCACTGCATGGAGCCTCCATTGCAGGTCAGAAGAAGGATGACTCAACTTTAGATCCTTATTGCAATCACACACAGAAGTTAACAGATTTCTTAACAGATTTAAGATTTAGCACTCAACAGATTTCTGGACATAAAGCCTTTACTGATTTGCTGTTATTCCTGAATCATTTTTATTTAGTGCCAATTGTAACTTAATCCAAAATGAAATTATGGCTAAACCCATTTTTTCCCCTCAAATATCTGGCACAATCTATTAGAATTTAGATGCATGATTCCCATTCATATGAACAGAGAGGCAGATTTAAAGAAAATATTTACCCATCTCTTTGGCCTAAGGGGTGCTGAAAGTTACATTTCTTTATTTAATCGTTCATAAGGCAGAGATGCGTTTCCATGGACCCTAGGTAAACAGAAATTTGTGTATATTGTAGCTATGGTAAAATAAATTGATGCCAAAATGCCCCTATATATAGCGAGGTGCTAATTCTGTGGGAGGTCTGAGTTGGAATCAATCCAGGGAGTTCTTGCTTACTATGCATCTCTTTGCTACCATCTTTATCAAATAAATGGATTTAGTTTAGACAGTAATCACCACACAGTAACTCTTTCTACCTCTCAACATTTTAATTAGTTTTTTTTTAGACTGGGAGAATAGGTCACCAAGAAGTCAAAATAAATCATGCAGCAAGAGTTATTGCTGAAGGAGATGGCTGAATGAAAAAAAAAGGCTTCTTAGTGCAACCCAGTTAGCCCATTAAATGTTAATAACTTACCATGGAGACAGATGGGAACAGTCACTCATAAGCTGACTGCTAACCCAAATATAAGATGGCTGAGAAATGATGGGCAAATTGCCCAGGACCCGAGAGAGCAGAGACATGACTACCAGAGAAACAAACAATTTTTTGCCGCAGTTCTGTTAAAACAAACATCCATCTAAACCCATGAAGCAGTGGCAAAGAATGAATTACCCTAGTGATTTCTGCCCATATTTGCAGTGTTATAGGCCTGATTATAATTTGCTGACTGCCCTCTACTCTAAGGGCCAGATTTTCAGAAAGGCTCAGCACCCATACTTGGTGCAAGATTTTCAAGAGTTCAGTTCCACATTAGGCACAAATGACCAGATTTTCAAAGGAGCTCACTTTGGGGACTGACAAGTTTGGATATTCTGGATCTTATTTGAGTGCCTAAATGGGAGCCAAGCTCTTCATCTGGCCCCTTCCTGACCTTTGTAGGAATCAAGGCTGCTCAGCTGCATGCAGGGGAAGGACCTTAAGCATCTAAAAAATGATTCACGTCGCTGGGTAATGATTATCTGACTACAGTTTGGGCTGGGTGATCCTGGTTCTACGCCAGGAGAATGTTTCATTAGAGTTTTAATTTCCTCATGCATACTTCTAAGTAGTGAAGTAACTTTATTTCCAGATTTTGATTAACATGAAGGAGTAATTAATGCAAGTAGGTCAGGAATTCTCCGTCCGGGTATTTTGCTGAATTGGAAAAACCCAGCTTTGGCTACCTCATCCAAAAGCAAATGGTGAAATAAATGAATCATCACCCAAAAGCCAGCGTGTTAGCCCAAAGCTGGAAAGTGCTGAGAAGAGGCAGGAACGTTTATATCCATTTATAGCCCAATCTACACTACAGACAGAGCCCTAGTAAGCATGACCAGGGACTCATTTGACAGGGGTACAGAAAATATGGATCACATAACAGTGTTTTTCCCCACTACAACTGTGTTTTAATTTGGTTGGCTTGTATACATCTGCCATGTTGCACAACCCTGACATCAATCGATATTTTTGAGGCCAAACAGAACATGATGATTGTGCTGTCTGATTCCTGCATAGCACACAGAATGGGATTTTACCCAGTAATCCTTATAGTTGATGGAATTGTATCATCATCATATTCAGCACATTCTGTGAAACATGCAGACAGCAGTTTCATATAGCCTTAGCTACGTATGCCAAGGGTGGTGGGTTAAATGTTTTTCACATGGTGCACTGCACAGACCTGGGGCCTGGTTCTCTACTGCCACATATGATGTGTCACCATTTACATTCTGTGTAAGGTGAGTGTAAAAGAGTACCAATATCAGAATGAAAGCATTTTATACCCACTTTGCACAGATGTATATGAATACATGACATGCAAGGCAGGGAATAATCGGACAGCAGTACTGGTTAAACAGGTAAACAGGTACAATGAGGATCCTCCCTATTCATATATCTGAACCCAGGCAGAACCCAGTGCTGCAATAAGGAACAGCCACATGATTAGGAATTATGTGTTTATCATGTGGCATGGACGGTATCAACTTTGCTCCATCCTAGTTGCCACCTTAGTAAAAAATCCCATCCTAGTGTAGGTGGGAATTCTGGAAGAGAGCTTTCCGTATATCCATAAACGAGAAGTCCTGTGGCACCTTACTGACTAACAGATTTATTGGAGCATAAGCTTTCGTGGGCAATGACCCACTTCGTCACATGTACCTGATGAAGTGGGTCTTTGCCCACGAAAGCTTATGCTCCAATAAATCTGTTCGTTTATAAGATACTACAGGACTTCTCGTTGATTATGAAGATTCAGACTAACAAGGCCACCCCTCTGATTCTTGTTTCATATATCCAGTCCATCAACAGCTTCATTTCATCCTTTGCAGGGCCAACCGTTATCCTCCAACACAAGTCTCATTCCCAATTAATATTCTGCACAGGAAGCATCATTATTATCCAGTAGTCCAGCTCTGTTGTGTCCCACATCAAGCTACGCCAGGGTTATCAGAGCAAATAGCTCAGATTTCCATTACCTCTGTTATCACAGGACTTTGATACAGGGCACTACAATTTTGATTCTTCCTGGTGGTTGGCTAATTTTAATAATGGGGCTGCTGATAGAAGGCAGAAGTCTGACTAATCTGCAGACAGACTTTTCAGCTAGGCAGTTCAAGTTTACAGGAATAGAACAACTGATTTCTGTGGGTCAAGAGAACAGAACCTTCACACGTATCCCCTGGGACTCATCCCGTGAGCCTTCTGGGTCATGCTGTGTCTGCCCTTCCACTAGAAACAAAATACTCAAACATCCTGCACTCACTGGTCCCAACATGACGTTCACAGGAGCTCCCAAGATAGCTCCCTCATATATTATTAACACTTTAACTTCTATACTGACACTCATTGGCACAGCCTGTCTATTTTTGGATGTACATCAGCAAGAAAAAAAACCTCAACCCCATAATTACAAATGACATGAAATTACTCTCATTATTACTATAGGATACAGGCAACAAGACAGATGTAGGTGTTACTATTTCACTGTACTACTGGGTCTAACAGAACAGCATTTGTGATCCACCCACTATTGCAGGATGAAACTCATCTCGGAAAACATTCCTCTAGACTGATGCTATTATCCTGCTGGATTTGGCTTCCATGGGTTTTCAGTTCTTCCAGCCTCTTGAACTACTCACTTGTTTAATATAGCTTAAGTCAATTTATTTTCTCCTTACTATTACAGGTTGAACCTACAGAAAGGATGTGGATGCACTGGAGAAAGTCCAGTGGAGAGAAACGAAAATGATTAGGGGCCTGGAACACATGATCTACAAGGAGAGGCTGAGGGATTTGGGCTTGTTTAGTCTGCAGAAGAGAAAAGTGAGGGGGATTTGATAGCAGCCTTCAATTACCTGAAGGGGGGTTCCAAAGTGGATGGAGAGAGGCTGTTCTCAGAAGTGACTGATGGCAGAATGAGGAGCAATGGTTTCAAGTTGCAGGGAGGGAAGGTCTAGGCTGGACATTAGGAAAAACTATTTCCCTAAGCGGGTGGGGAAGCACAGGAATGGGTGACCTAGGGAGGTGGTGGAATCTCCATCCCTAGAGGATTTTAAGTCCTGGCTTGACAAAGTCCTGGCTGGGTTGATTTAGTTGGGATTGGTCCAGCTTTTAGCAGGGGGCTGGACTCGATGACCTCCTGAGGACTCTTTCAGCCCTAGGATTCTACAAACCTCCTAAATCCAGGACTCTCTGGTCTGACAACATATGTGGTCCAGGAGGACCACAGATGGTGCTGTACCAAAGAGCCCTGGTGGTCAGGAGTGGGAACTGGCCAGGAGTCTGGTGGCTAGAAAGCCCCAGCCTGCGACGGCAGTGGCTGGGGAGTCTCAGCCGGGCAGGGCAGAAGCTGGGCTACTGGTGGCTGGGGATCCCTATCTGGGGAGCTCTGGCAGGGCTGGTGATGACCGGAGTCTGCTGCCTGGAGGCAGCAGAGCCAGCAGCAGGGAGGGGTAGCAGGCTGGGAGGCCAGTGACAGGGGACCTCCCCTGGTCCAGCAAATTTCCTTATCAGGTCCTGAGGGTGCTGGTCCAACCTGTATTTAGTTGTATTTAGTGTTATGTTCATTAGTCAGAGTCCTAGATCTTAAGCTATGAGGAAAAAAAAAGGGGGGGATTATAAAAACCATTACAGATGCCAGGGCTTGTGATACTTTCTTGGCACCACCAAATAGGCAGGTTGCAGTTTCTAATCAATCGGTGAGCCTACGGCACCTCTGGTGTGTCTCTATTCATCCTGTCTTTTTAGCAGGCTGAGTTAGGCAAGTATCTTAACCCTGCAGCACTCCACTAGAACACAAGGGTTGAGATGAAGAATTCTGCTACAGCAGCAGGTTTCACAGACAGACTGTAGCCAGACCTGCTTCCAGTAGCTGCTTTTCTGAGTACCCTTCTAGGGTTCCCTTCTCTATACACAATTCCTTATGGATATCATGGCATAGTGCCCTAATAGCTTCCATCGCTGTACTGCAGCAATTCCCAAAGCCCACTTGCTTCACGCTAACACTCTTAGCTTTTTGTAAGTGATGAGAGTATTGAACTGCTGAATTTGGCTTCAAGAATAAATACCTTTCTTCAGCAGAAGGGGTGTTGGCACATACTGCCACACTCTGGTTAGCAGAGGCTGAAGCCCTGTGGTGATAACCAACAGGGCAGATCCAAAGCAGTCTCCATTCACTCCAAACCTTTGGAACTGGCTTCCTCCCAAGGTTCGTAACAAGCCAGGTTTTTCTGCATTCTGGACATGTTGCAAGGCCCTTGTCTGCGAGATGGGTGCTGGACAGGGTGGGTGCTCTGGGGACTGTACTGAGGGTGGTTTGGTGTCATTAGGCTCTCTCAGTTGATCTTAGGTCACTGTTGTGTCTGCTTTGTAGTGCATTGTTTAAGATAAAAGGTGCTATGAGAATTAGAGGGATATTCTTTAGTTAGACTTCACAAAAACCCAAATAAATAAATATTTTACATTCTATTTTACATTATCGTGGGCCCCTACCAGCCCTTACTCAAGTTACTTGCTTTGACCTAGCATTGGAAACCTTGGTAAGTTGCTTTGCACCAAAATTCTCTCTTCACACATGTTGCACCCAGCTCTAGCGGACTGCTTGTTTGTGGCCAGAGTTTGGCCCTGGAACGTCTCACTTTCACAAACAATAGAGTGGACAAGAAGCAAAAGAAACAAAGAACAGAGACAGCCCAACTGGAACAGCATCCCCAAAGCCACCACAGGGAGACTAGCTCAGCTGGAGAGGAAAGAGAGTTCAGTGGTTAGAGTGCTAGAGTGAAATTTTGGAGACTCAGAATTTAAGTCCCTGCTTTGCAACCAATTTCCATGGGCAAGTCACATAGTCTCAGGCCTCAGGTTCCCATCGATAAAGCAGGGACCACAGCATGTCCCTACCTCACAAGGGTCTTGTGAAAATAAACAGATTGAAGATTTATACAAATACAGATTTCTATTAAAGCACAATAAGATATTACAATGATGCAGGCCGTATCAGTGCCTTACACAGATAGGAAACCTCAGAACAAATGCGCACATGCAACATCAGGGAGGACGCAGAAGAATGAAAAACACATCACTGGTGCATACAGCACAATGGGCACCTGTTATAATTTATGGTGCACTTTTGCAAACAGCACTTTCATTTTACAATAGCACAGTAAAGTTTACTTACTCTTCTGGGAACTCCACTACCTTGTTCTTGATCTTGTTATGGAGAGCCAGAATGTAGTCATCTATGAAAGGGCACTGCAAAACAAACCCATGGTTTTTCAACTGTTAGGGCATCTCAAATGGTTAACAGCTGCAAATACGCTTGTGTCATAAGTCCCTTCTGAACTTGACCCAGAAGATACATGCTGGGTATGTTAGTAAAATCTACCCACCTCTCACAAGCCTTACTTAAAAAGTTAAATTCAGAGCTTTTAAAAGAGCAGGGTCACCCAACGAATACAGCACTGGAGTAGTTCTCAAGAGATCTGGGTTCTATTCTGGACTCTGTCACTGACTTGCTGGGTTACCATGGGCAAATTATTTCACCGCTCTCTGCCTCTGTTTATCCACCTGTAAAATGGGGGTAATAACACTAGAGTTCTTTGTAAAGCACTTCTAAGATCTACTGATGAAAAGCTTTGTATACTATTGTTTACCACACAAAGGATAAAATTATCTCAAAAATAAATAATGGAGAATTACCTGTCTGAAAACAAAGAGGAAGCAAGAAAATTACCCAAGGGCTAGGGGATGGAATCCAGAATCTACCCTACACACATGCTACTTGCAGGAAGGCTGTGGGTTACCATGCACCCCTCTTCCAGTCTATGGAATGGTGTCTGCTGCTGCGTTAGACTCCTAGACACAACTTGTATGCACAGATACAATGGTTCCATTCCTGCCCCTCTCCCCTCAATGAGCTCCTGAACACCAGTTTATCTGGAGCCAGGGAGAAACCCTTATTCATAACGCACACACAAGGGTGTAGTCCCCATGTGGTGTTGCTCTCCTAGCCAATGCCATGCAGGGTTACCACGGAGATTTTTTATCAGGAGGACATTGTATGTACAGTGACCATATTTTCCAAACCAAAAATTGGGACACATGATTTGACAAAGGATTTTTTTCTGATTTGTGAGCGGTCTGAGTGTGGGGTCTCATTGGAGGTGGTGAGTTGGTGGGCTGGGTGTACATGGTGTTGGCAGGGTGGTGAGTGAGCAGGCTGGTGCAGAGTGTTGGGAAGGTGGTGAATGAGGGGGTTGGGGGTGCGGGGTGTCGGAAGGGCAGTAAGTGGGGGAGGCCCCTTACTTGCTTTTTCGCAGCTCCCAAAACCATGCCCCAGGCACCGCCTTGCACTGCTCCTATTGGCCAGATTCCGGAGCAGCGGGAAAAGCCTCTAGGAAGTGTGTCCCTGTGCTGCTGTTCCCCCAACCGGGGGGGGGGGGGGGAAGAGGTAGCGGCAGTGCGCATAGCTACTTCTAGCTGAGCTTCTTCCCTGGAAGCCAGATCTGGTGGGGAGCCTCGGGGCTCTCTCTCCCCGCCACTGAAATATTTGCCGAAACATTGGAATTTCTGTGACATTTCGATGGTTCATGGGGACAACGGGAAAGAATATTTGAAATTGGGACTGTCCTGGAAAATCTGGGATGTATGGTCAGCATAACTGTAGGGAGCCTACACAAGTAGGAGAATTCCACTCAGCAGACCACAGGGGTATATTTTTATATGATACATGGCAAATTGCTTCCTTTTTTAGTTGCCTGCTATTATGTCAGTTCACAATTTTGAGGCCTCCTATGACAACTGGTCATGTCACAGTCTCCCCTGATGGCGTTAGCTGCTTGCAATGTCATTGACTTTTGCAGGTGAAATAGAATCTTGAGCTTCAAGTCTTCACAGGTAAGCACAGCTGGACACAGGTTTCACATATAAAGGATGACATTTACTTGAGAGCTCTGTTTGTGATCTAGGATCTTAAACAGATTTTAAAATGCTCCAAAGAACAGCTTTACAGATTTTGGGCACTAACCACCTACGCGATGCCTAGAATAGTCTTCCTACGTCACTTTTAAAATTTTCTGTGCTAAATTCAGACACATGGGCTCAGCACACATTTGTAACTTTTCCTAGTTGACTGAGCTATGCTTAAATGCCGGCTCTTCCTATCTGAGCAATATGGGTGGGTGGGCAGGAGCAGGGCTGTTGCGACTAAGTGGATGTTACATGAGCCACTCTGCCACTTGCAGAATACCTTCTGGGCAGTGTGTGGGATGGCACAAATGCTCTTTACAGCTGGTCTAAAGACAGTAGGGTAAGCACCTGCTT
This sequence comes from Pelochelys cantorii, assembly GCA_032595735.1. Taxonomy (NCBI): domain Eukaryota; kingdom Metazoa; phylum Chordata; order Testudines; family Trionychidae; genus Pelochelys; species Pelochelys cantorii. The sequence continues at coordinate 10,519,591 of CM064346.1, read as the reverse complement.
CTGGTGGGTGAGGGGATGATTTTTTGGCATTGTCCCCTTCACTGACTGGCCAAGGTGAGTTATAAAATAAAGGGAAATGAATGTGCAATGCACAGTATTTATTGTAAAACCAACTCTATCAGGGTTTCTTGGAACAGAACTGTCCACTGGTTTTATTTACTTTACCTCTTTCCGTCTTCTCCATACCACAATACATAGGAAAATGATATCACCATGGGGCAAAATCCTGAGAGATGCACAGTCAACTTCCACTCTCTTTAGGAGTTGGTGCAAATTTATTTTAGAAATAGACCAGTGTGTAGTTATCTGAACTAATGAACTACCCTGAATTAGTTAAACCATATCACAGCAATAAAAAAACCCGAACTTGCTCCTCTACATTTTACTTTGGAACTGTGTAGTGTGATTTGTGGGGCCCTGCGTGGCCCAGGGAGAATCCTACAAAACCATAAAGATTTTTTGCTTGTGCAGGCTAATGATAAGCAAGCTGCGGCTCCTTTATAAAATTCAATTGTTCTGCAATCATCTTACCTTCCCATATACAAAGCAATACAAAGTAATTCCCATGGCCCATACATCAAGTGCCTGAAAGAAAGCAATTGCACTTAGTAAATTAGGTACAACACCTAGATACATTTTAGATCAGCCAGTTATTTTCTCAAGCATAAAAATAAATTGTTTTATTAGGAACCCAATTTTATAGATATTGAACAATGTAATTAGGTAAGTACATTGCTATAATCACACAAAGAAGTCTGCAAACCACTTGGCACACTTTGATCACTCTTGGCCAAATTCTGCCTACTTTAATCACATCCAGTAGCATCTCACTGTACAAGCAATGCCATTCATTTTAATCAGACTACTTGTGGAGGAAGACACACACTACTTAACAATGAAGACTGGCAGAAATCAGACCTACACGAATAATAATGGATCAAAACTTGAAGCCTCCTTCAGACAAAACTCCCGTTGGTGTCTACAGGAGTTGTGTCTTGAGTAAAACAGAGTTAGGACCTCAGGATTTGACTCAGTAATAATACAAGAAATATTCCGCTCTATTTCGCTTTGCCTGTGAACAGAGAGGCACCAATGAGGGTGATGGTACCCTTCTTTTCATGTTTCCCAGATCATAAAACTCAGATTAGTTAGAGGGGCTCAAAGACCTACCTTGCCACTGAAGCTTTTGCCAGAGTCGGAAATCGCTTCTGGAGCCATGAAAGCCGGTGTCCCAGCACTGCTGGAAAGCTGGGCGTCATTCCCTTCAAACTGATTGCTGACTCCAAAATCTGCTATTTTGACATGCCCATCATCTCCCAAGAGCAGGTTGGAAGGCTTGATGTCTCGGTGAATGATCTTCTGATAGTGCACTGTAAACAAATGGGGTAATATGCTCTTCAAAAGCTACCCAGCACATCAGGAAGAAACCACAGTACAGAACAGTACCCTTCCTTCTCCAGCAACTTACTTGCTATACCCAAGCCTAGGCATCCGACTTTAAAAAGCCAAGCACGCCATCATACTTTCCAAAATAGTTGTTGACCCACTATTGGTTTGTAGTAAGCCTTGGACAGTCCTCTTGAGGAGTTTGAAAATATTTTCCCCTTGCTGGACTTAGTATTTTTGAAGCTTTCTCTTACATTTTGAATGGTCAGAAAATCAGCACGGGCAGCTCTATTGAAAATGACAGCAACCTTAATTTATGTGGTGTAAATTAATCAGCTGAAGCATTTTTAATTATACATGTCATCACTTAAACCAGCACCGCCCTGGGACCAGTGCTTGTCGGAGGACTGTTGTTCTGCATATCAAAGGAGGATAATTCCCAGTGTGGTATGGCGAGCAGAAATGGAGGACACACATTTCAAGAGAAACTGAGCTTGGCAAGGGACCAGGACTCAGGAAGAACAAGGCAGGGCTGGGTTGCAACTAGATGAGCAACAGAACCACCTCAGGTAACACTGGCCACTCTAGGATTAGAAGAGCTGCTTTCTACAACTGTATCTGCCTGTTGTCTCACTGGGGAGCAGAGCATGCTGGGAAGTGGAGGTACGGAAACTCCTAAACGGCCGGAGCTGCTGCCTGCAGAAGCAGGGAGCCCAGGGCCCATATAAAGCTCCTCCTAGTGGCACATGGCTGTCTCCACAGCCTCTATTTTCCAAAAGGTGCAACTGCAAGCAAATGCCTACAGCCTTCCGGCAACTGAGCCAGAGACATGACATCCGGATTGAAGCTATGTCTACACAGCAGAGTTTTTTTGGAAAAACTCATGGAGCATCCACACCTCAAGTGCGTTTTTGTGCAAAAACAAAAGAACAGAGGGATTTTTCCGGCGTAGGTATTCCTCACTCTATGAGGAAGAACGCCTTTTTGAGCAAGAGCTCTTTCACAAAAAGGTGTGTGTGGACGGGGAAGAGGGTGTTGTTGCACAAAAAGAGGAAAGAGGAAAAAGCCCAGGTGCCCTGCTGGCCATTCTGTGCATAGCAATCAGAGCTTACTTCCAAGAGAGCGTCTATGCACTCTGGACACTCTTTCGCAAAAGCTCATCGCTTTTTTGATGCGCTTTTGCAGTGTGGACGTGCTCGTCCGCAAAAACATCTTGCGTAAGATCTCTTCCAACAAAAGCTCCTTGCACAAGAAGCCTGCAGTGTAGACGTAGCCTGAGAGGCAGCACAGTATGGCAGGACTGCCAAATGTGTGTTACGTGAGATTCAGGGCACCTGGTAGCCCTCCAGCCAGGGCTGTCAATCAGGCACTTTTCACCAGCACTGAACAAACATTAGGAGAAAATTCAAACTGACAAGTCATTAACCAAAGAGCATGGGCAAACCCCCAGAGATCTTAGTATCCAGGGCGAGGGAGTTTTGCTGTTGAAAAAGGAAATAAACTGCAGTCAAGTCTTGCAGATGGTGCAAAGCTTTATTCCATCTACTAGCTCAGAGTGAGTCTGCAGGACGTTTTAGATGTGCATCTCAAAATTGCAATTCTACTTGGCTGATCTACAGAGCATTAGATTAGATTCACACTTTGGCTACAGCTACACTACGAACTTTTTCCGGAAGAGGAAATGCAAATGGAACACTCATTTGCATATCTTGTACTCTCATTTGCATATTCTCTTCTGATCCCGAGGAAGACGGGATCTTGCGCAAAAGGGGGTTTTTGTGCAAAAAGGCGCCATCTACACGGCGCTTTTTTGCGCAAAAGCCTCTTCCGCAAAAAAGGATCGGAAAAGAATATGCAAATGAGCACCCCATTTGCATTTCCTCTTCCGGAAAAAGTTCACAGTGTAGCCGTGGCCATAGAGAGAAACATGCCCACAGGAGAGGGTTAGGCAAAGGCTGAAAGACCGAGGGGGTTAAACTAGCATCTTTGTTGTGCTAAGGGGAATGGACACATCAAGAAAGCAGAGAACATTTTCAGTCTGAAAGAGGCTGTTTTAAACCCGAGTGATCATCAGATTGTCAATGCCAGAACTCCAGAAGATAGCATCATGCTCTAGTTGTACCATTAACAGGAACCTTTGAAAGAGACACAGGAAGTTTTATTCTAAAAGAGAATAAAATTAAAGAACCGTGAAAATAACAAGTCACTCTCATGGTCAGAAACATGACTTGCAAGCCTTTGTCACAGGAACCCTTTCATAGCAAAGTCACGTTTTCAACCAACTTTCCATTCTGAAATTTTACAACAGGCAAGATCACAATTATGATTAGGCTGAAAGAATCAACTGCTTCCTGGGCAAGTGAGACTGGATTGCAAGTTTTAAACAGGTTTATAGCACTGCCAAATATCAGATCCAGCTGAATTATATAAGGTTGAAAAGCTCATCCTCATAGATCATGAGGTCAAAAGATACCCTTCTAACAAATTCACTACTGGGTTTTCAGTTTATCCTGGACGCAATACTGTGGTGGTAAGAAAAGGAATTTCTATGTCCTGTGTGGAAGGCGGAAAAGGAAATTATAAAAAGAAACGGGATTTATTGTACAGCAGTATCATGACAGCAGTATTCAATTTAAACAATAACTTTCAGAAAAGATTATCTGCAATGTCACTGTCATCTAAAGCAAAGCAAGATACAAGAACTTGAATAGCATACAATGATCATTTGTTTCTTTGTATGACAGTGTGTGGTTACCCAATGTCATTGTGCATCTGCTTAAATAGTGCACAGATTCTGTTAGGAAGTATTCTTCTGGAAGTGCTAATCTAGATGTACAAAGGACCAATTTTAAGACAAATGTTCACAGGATAGTGCTAAGAAACATCAGTGGTCATTCTCTCCCAGATTTGCTATTACTGTGCAGTTACCGCGTGATGTGAGAGGCTCACTAAACAATCCGGGTAAACACCAATCACCCCGTGACAACAGTAATTATCAGACATCTGCTGCATGGCAAACCTAGTGACGAGCTGACATTTCATTATGGTAATGCAACAAAATGAGACTGCAGTTTTCCTTCAGGAAATGATTAGCTGCCTTTCATGCAGATGCGAAATTAAAAGATTCTTTAAGAATATGGCAGAGACTAGAGGGGCTCAGATTCCCAACACATTTTTGCAAGAAAAATACAGGCCATGAAATATAGGTCAGATTAATTTAGCTGTGGCGTTAAAGTCTATTGAAATTGATGGAGTTTTATACCAGGGGAGAATTTAGCCCAGGATTTTTATTATTTCATCCATTAAACAAGGAAAACACAATTCCAAGTCAAATAAATATTTATCTTTCAAAATATATATAACCTGCCTTGGTGAAATCTAATAAAAATACAGTAAACATAAGCTCTTTAGTGTAGAAACTGTCATTTATGGTAAGTTTGTACAGACTTCAGCACAATTAGGCCCGGATTTGGCTCTGGGCGCAATCACAATATAAAAGGTTAAAAAATGAGTACTACAAATAAACACAGGGTTAAATTGTAACAGGGATCAAGTTCACTCAACAACGGGATTCACAAGTGTCATGGTTCACAAGTCATTATGTTCAGTATTTCACATGTTTATTTATTTACTTGTATTACAGTAATAGCTAGAGGACACAACCAATGTCAGGGCCCCATTGTGCTAGGCACTATACAAACATGGTGAGAGATATCTCCTTTCTTGTAGAGCTTATGGACTAAAGTTTTCAGAAGTGCCTAACTGGCTTAGGAGCCTTAGTCAAAAATCTGACTTACAACCTAAACAGAGAAAACACTGCAAGTAGCTGGGGAAACAGGCAGAAAGGTGAAGTGATTTGCCCAAAATCAAATGGCTGGTCAGTGGCCAATCCAGGTCACCTGAGCACCAACCCGGGGCCAGACCCACTGCCTCTCTAATACAGGTGGAACCTCTCTAGTCCAGCACCCTCAGGATCTGACTGGTGCCGAACCAGAGAATTTGCTGAACCACGGGAGGTCAGTATTGTCTAGCAGCATCACCAACATTTCCACTGCCTAATGGGCTCTAATTAGAGCTAAATAGCAGCACAGAACACTGAGAGCCAGGACTGGTGCCTGTAAAAAAATCTATGGGGCCACGGGAAACTTGGCCACACCCATGATAAGTGGACATCTGGCTAACTAAAATCATGCTGGACCACGGAGGTTGCTGGACCAGAGTGTGCCAGACTAGAGAGGTTCAACCTGTAGTAATAACCAGAAGCACTGACTTTGGGATTTTCCTGGGAGTGCTAGATCCCTGTTCTGCCCCAGGCTCCACTCCCACTCCATCCCTTCCCTGCCCCACTTTCACCCTGTCCCACGTCCTTTCCCTTATTCTTCCTGCCCCTGCTGCTTCCCCTCAGTGCCTCCTGCACACCACTGAACAGCTGATCGTGGCAGGTGGGAGGCACTGGGAGGAAGGGTGAGGAGCAGATTGTCAGGGCTACTAAGAGGGAGGAGGAGCTATCGTGGGGCTGCTGGTAGCTGCTGAGCACCCACTGTTTTTTTCTTGTGGGTGCTCCAACCCTGAAGCACCCATGGAGTTAGCATCTAGGGAAATAACAGCATTATACCGATGAATTCAAAGATATTTGCATTATTTCCTCCGTCCTTTCCCCTACATAACCTCCTGCTACATATGCCAAAGCCATCCCGATGAGAAAAAGAAATGAGTATAGAACCATTTCTAAACACTGAAGGCCAAATGCCCTGCTGATGTGCATGGGAGGAGCTCTGTTCACTTCCATGGTGTGTTGTTCACTTAACAACAACGGATAATTTGGTGCTGAACGACTAGCCTGAAGAATGAAAGAAATCTGTCCTCTGCATTAGCATAAGCCACATATAATTTTCCATCATGAAGACCTTGCAGCATTATTTCAAAAACACAGGGCGAGTTCTGCATGCTGAAGACCACATAAAATTGTACTTGTCACAAAGTACCACAATTTAGTTAATTGCCCTATAGCTCCCCTCTGTGTTTTATAGGGAGGTCATCTGAAGAATGACCTGTGACTTTTGCTCTTTAAAACAGAGACTACTGCGTGCATTGAAATCCTTAAGCTATGTCTACACTACAAGGTTTTTGCACAAAAACCAGTGGAGCGTCCACACCTCAAGCACGTTTTTGCGCAAGAAAAATCGACAGAACAGAGGGCTTTTGCCAGTAGAGTTATTCCTCTCCCCACGAGGAATAATGCCTTTTTGTGCTACAGCTCTTGCGCAAAAAGGCAAGTGTGGACGCTTCGTAGGGGTTTTTGTGCAAGAAGCCCCTATCGGAAAAAGTACAGGTGCTCTGACGGCCATTCTGTGAATGGCCATCAGAGCTATCTTGCGCAAGAGCGTCCATGCAGTGTGGACGCTCTCTTGCGCAAAAGCGTCCATGCAGTGTGGACGCTCTCTTGCGCAAAAGCGTCCATGCAGTGTGGACGCTCTCTTGCGCAAAAGCACATAGCTTTTGCGATGCGCTTTGAGGTGTGGACGCACTTTAGCTCAAGAAGTTGTTGAGCAAGAACTCTTCCGCAAAAGGCTTCTTGCACAAAAACCCTGCAGTGTAGACAAAGCCTTAAGGATTAAAAAGGCTGCAAAGAGGAATTTTTTTACAACAGAACATGACCTGGGATAACAGTTCTCTTGCATGTCATTTTTCTTGCCGCAAAACTTCAGCAAACTGGTGTGATTTGTGTTTACAGTACAAAACATTTGCTGCAGGGCAGGGCTGTAGTCTGCTGCAGAGACAGGACACATTGGAGTTGTCTCCTCACAGTATGGAGAAATAAAGAGAAAGCTCAATTGGAAAAGCTAAAATCCTGTCCCAACAGCCCTGAAAACAAAGGGCTAATCAGCATGAACAAGCTTCAGATATGCTCCGGAGTATCATACTGCCAGGGCAGAGCCACAGAAAGATCACGACAAGGGAGCTGGTAATAGTTATACACAGTACAAATAAATTACCCCGTTTACACTTGCACCATATTAGGCCCTCTATTTCATCAGCACAAAGTGCTGAGAGTTAGGCTGTCTTCTGGATCACTGTGAACACAAGCCAGAGTGGGTGGAATTAAAGGCAGTCATGTTAGGCCCAATGTTCATCATCCCCAGAACCAGCCACGAGGTGAGGGAAATTAACAATACTAGTTTTTCTTGGTTAAGTATTAAAAGCTATGAACCAGCAACAAGATAGCAGAGCTGTGTGATCACATCGTAGAGAAAGACATGAGGATCTACACTCACCAAAACAAATGTAACGAAAACAAATACGCATTCTTATCTAACCCTGTGCTGGAAAGTCCTTACCAGCACTCCCCCAATCCTTCGAGACAAATGTGGGGCATCTAGCCAGGGAATCAGCAGGAGCCTCAACATGCAACCTATTTTGCTTGTAGGCAGTACCAGTAGAGAAGAGTGTTCCCTCTGAGCTGCCCGGCAGCACAGCCCTGCAGCTGTTTAATCAGCCTCACCCAGTCAGGGGCTCAGGGCTCCATGCATGGAGCTGACTGACTGGGCAAGGCTGATCAAGCAGCTGCGAGGCTGTGCAGTTTACAGGGAACACTGGTCAGGAGTTACTTCAGTTTGCGCCTGCACACTATATAAAAGCTTCAGGGGGTAGCCGAGTTAGTCTGTACAGGATAAGCTTCAAAAACAACAAATGGTCTGGTAGCACTTTATAGACTAACAAAACACGTACCATCTACATTTTTTGTTAGTTTATAAAAGCTGTTCAGGGCAGGGCGTCTCAATCTTGTCCTGATCATGCATTCCCCATCCCGTAAGTCAGAGCAGTTTCAGGGCAGTGCCTCTGCTCACACTGGTATGAATAAAGGACTATTTTCTTCACAGAAGACCTGATATGTGGCAACTGTTTGCTGTACTTGGCAAACTGAGGCTGGTTTTCCCAGACAATGTGAACCGAGGCTCGTTTTCCCAGACAATGTGAAGCAGTTTACATTTTAGTCCTGCACTGCAAACTGATCTGGTGCACCTGATCCAGCAGACAGGAACCCAACATTAACTGATCACCTTCTGCTACTGTAGCAGAGACAAATGCTATAATGAGACATCTGTTCTCTGCAGCTGAGCACTTGGCTCAAACCAGCCACACACCAGTTGGTCTGTTCTCTGAACCATAGCACTTGGCTTTGGTATCCGGCATTGAGAAACCTTTTTGATTGATGTCTACCCACAGTAGAGTGAGCAGAACGGCAACCTGGTCACACTCCTTCCACAGACCCAAGATCCTGAGTGCAACAGCCACTTTTGAGAGTCTCAGAGACAGCCAAATGATACATTCACCATTACTCTGGTATAAAGATTATATGTCTGATCCACAATCAATACAGATGCGGCCCAATCGGAACACAGTTTGCTGGTAAAAATGTCCCAGAATAGAGATGATTTGTCAAAGGCATCAAACAAATGGTTTAACTTGTTCATTTCGGCTGGAAATTGTTTTGCGCTTTAGTACTGAGATTGGCTGCTCACTATAACAAGCTCCCCATGTACCAGTTGCTCTGCTGTCTCAATGCTTACGGACCTGATTTAAAAAAATAAATCAATACTGTTTGATAATGAAAATGAAACACCATAAGAGACCACGGGGGGAAATCTGCTTCTGGAGCTCTTGGTTAAATTCAGTTTTATTAGCGTCCTTCACTTCTGTGGGAAAAGAGCAGCAATTCAGGCACTATTTGGACCTTAATAATAATTCTTATCATGTTATAGCATCTACCATTCAGGAATCTCCAAACCCCTTATAAACACCTAATAACGGAGTTTCACAACAACCCTTGTGAGAGAGGCAAGCAGCACTAGCGGGGAAGCTGAGACACAGAATTGTCAAACCTGTCCACTAAATTGGAAAGCTTATCCCACTGTGGGAAGAGCTTGATCATCAGAGATGCAGAGTACCCAACTGAAAATCAGCTTGTCGGTGCCTACATGTGGGTTCCATAAAATTGAATCACCCCCAGATTAGATAAAGGATAAATGGACACAAGTCAGACATGAGAAATGGGAACACACAAACCTGTAGGGGGGACATTTACATCCATGAATGAGTGCCCAGGCAGGTTAAAAATTAGCCATTCTTCCACAAAGAAATTTTACAAACCAATTACAGAGAGAGTGTGCAGAAGTGACTTTCAGAGGCAAAACTGACACTGTTTCCCTGGGCTTGAACAAAGACATTAACTGGATGTCGCATTATAAAGCCAGCCTTCCTTGCATTTAACACCTCATTTACATCATAAGTTAAGTATGAGACACTTCCAGCTCACTGAATTAGCCTCATTAGCACTGGGACTACAATTAACAGGTACTTTTCCCCCTTCTTTTTTTGTTATAAATTCTGGATTCCTGTTTTTTTCCACTCCAGCTCATCTGAAGAAGTGGGCTTTGCCCACGAAAGCTCATGACACTATCTATATTTTTGTCAGTCTGTAAGGTGCCACAGGACTACTCATTGTTTTTAAAGTTACAGACTAACACGGCTACCCCTGTGAGACTCCCAAAATGAGAGGCATTTGTTTTGCAAATTTAGATTTTTTTTTAACAATGCATTTTAACCTAATTGATACTAGTAGTGAGGAAATATGGTTATGGCTGTATAGTGCAAATTCCTTAGTATAAGAAGAACATGATCTCTGACATATTGGATCAGATCAATGGTTTATCTACAGCAGTATATGCTTTCTGACAGGGGGGTTAGTATCAAGGAAGATACAAATAACCACATAGCAGGCACTTACAAGATAAGCATTAGGAAAAAAAAAGATTTCTACACAGGAAGGTTATCAGTTCTAGGTTGGCTCACATCTCTCCAAAACTCCTGGAGTATTTTTGTCAACTTGACTCTCTCCCTCTTCCTCCATTGCTTACACCAGTGTTTCCCAACCAGGGTTCTGCGGAACCCTGGGGTTCCGCAGACCATCGTCAGGGGTTCTGCGAGAAATCGTGGAAAAAAATTATTTGTTTCTTACAATGTAAGCTAACATACATACATATATATACACACACACACACACACACACACACACACACACACCAGCTCTTTACAAATACATTTTCTTGACAATAATTTAGCAGTAATTGAATTGCGCTCCCCACTGTCAACTTTTTCTGGCCAAGCAAACGTTTTCATAGGTAGGGGTTCCTCGGGATATGAAAAATTATTTTAGGGGTTCCTCCATGGGAAAAGGGTTGGGAATCACTGGCTTACGCCATTAGCTCAGGAGTGGAGTCTCTATGCTCATGAATGACAGGCCTGAAGAGAGACATGGAGGGACTTTAATGCAGAAAAGCTGGAAGGGTTGGGTGCTACATTTTGCTGTTCTTGACTCATATCAGCAAGTGTCAGATCCTACAAACAGTCAGATACAGAGTCCCATTGAGAAAGGTCCAGGAGATCGGTATTCTGAGGTCCGGATGAACCCAAACAGCTTCCACATCAAAATGGGAAACCCTCCACAATCACCATCACAAACCTCACCCTTGCTGTCAATCCTCCTCAGATCGCTGTATGTGCTCCAGCCGGGTCAGCATTCAGCAATTACTCCATTCCCCCAGGATGCAACACTCCTGGGCTACTCCCAAGAGAACGACACCTGTAACTTGTACCGCGCTGCTCCACTGTTGCACAAAGTGTGTCCCCTGTGGGGGCTGCTGGGAAGCCTCCTTAGGCTGTACTCTTTCTCTCACTGCACTGGGGTACAAGGAGTGGCACTGGAGCATGGCCAATGGTCCATGTAGACCAGTATCCTGTCTTCTGGCAGTGGCTAATGCCAGATGCTTCAGAGGGAATATACAGAACGGGATAATTATCAAGTGATCCATCCCTTGCCTCCAGCCCCAGCATCTGGCAATAACAGGCTTAGGAACAGCCAGACCATGAGGCTGTATCCCTGACCATCTTGGCTAATAGCCATGAACTTACCTAATTCTTTTTTTGAACTCAGTTATACTTTTTGTCTTCCAAACAACCCTGACAATGAGTTCCAGAGGGCGACTGTAAGAAAAAGACCCAGGTATCAGGTGGCCAGGCTTCTACTGGATAGACACAGGTTTCTCTGCAGGTGCATACTCACTGCAGATCTCTTCCCTACAACTCTGCCTGTCTGCTGCATTAGTGTTAATGAAGCATGAAAAGAGCAAATCAGTCTGTACTGGTCCTTTGCCAGTGCCCATCACCCTGCCCTCCTTCAGGGATGATAATGCAGCACATTTCACAAGGACTAAACTCACCTCTAAACGAACCCCCTTCTTCCCTCATTTCTAAACACCTCCACGTGTCAGACCATAATACAAGCTGGGCTTGCCATTCAAAAGCAGGCATTTGGGAATTGTTCATCTATACCAGCCAGCAGCAAAAAGCAGGAGGGGCGGAAATTGGAGATTATTCCCTGTTGTCTTTTAGAACAGCTTCCTTCTCTGCTCTCCCTGCTGGAAATCCCAGAGCCCAGGCACTTCATTACTAACTCTCCAAAACTCCATTAAAAAAAATTGCAACACATTAGCACATAATGCTATTTACAAAGGCTGGTGCTGAATTATATTTGATTAAAACAGAAGCCCATTAACTGTTCAAGGGCAAAAGCAATCCACATGGTGCTGCTGCAGTCTGTTTAGTATTACCCTCACATCAGCCTTGTAGTGGAGAAATGATTTAACACCCTACTAAGGAAGCTGCTGCAGCAGCAGATAAAGCTTAAAGTGAAACCCTGTTCTCTGAAGCAAGGCTTCTGTGCCAGTTTGCAGTGTTCCACTGGCATCAAGAATGATCCAAAGAGAGTGGACATAGCAGGAAGCTCCGCTGGTAGAGACATGGCTTGCTTCCTGTGACTATGTCTGCCTTTTCTATTTCGTCTAGTGCTGAATGCAGAGGATTTGTGAATCTGGACTTCTGGGTTCCATTCACTTGTCTAACAGTGAATTGCTATGACCTGGAGCAAGTCACATAGGTTAACATTTTCAGGAGGGACCAGCACCTGGACACAGAGCCAGATTTTCAAAAATATGGCCACAAATCTTTATAACGGGAGCTCCTGGCAGCTGAATTCTTTGCAAACTCTGAATTCTTAGAATTCCTAGAATAATTCCTAGAATAAGCAAATCAGTTCTCACAGCTTAGGTGTAAGTGCCCACAACCTCCTACAGCAGAACCAACATTTTACAGGTATTTAGCAAGGTTGGGAAGAACATTTAATGAGAGGAGGGAGAAACAGGACATAATAGATTTATTACAATATGCACAAACACTGGCTATCATGAAAGCTCCTGATACCATCTACATGTTTTTTTAGTCTATAAAGTGCTACCAGACCATTTGCTGTTTTTAAGTTTATCCTGTACAGACTAACTCGGCTACCCCCTGAAGCTTATGTTCTTATTGTTTATATTTCAGCAGTGCCTAGAGGTCCCAATTGAAACCAGGGGCCCACAGTGCGAGGTGCTGTACATATACATAGTAAAAGCCAGTCCTGGCCCAGCTGCGTCTTCAAATTAAGCAGACAAGAAGTGAGGGAAAGCAAAAGAACATTATCCTCATTTTACAGATAGGAGATGATTCACAGAGAGATTAAGTGACTTGTGAAGGTTATAACGGGGAGTCTGTGGTAGAGCCAGGAACTGAACCCAAATCTTTTGAGTTCCAGGCCAGTGTCTTAACCACAAGACCTTCCTTCCTGCTTCATACACGTTACAAGCTTACAGCCACATTTGCAGAAGCCCACCCAACAGCTTTGTCATTCAGGATTGCACCTGCCAAAATCCAAAACAAGACTGTGCGTACCAAGGCTTTTACTTGCCATTCTACCAGCATCTGAATTTACCGTCTCTTGATAATAGTCCTGAGAATACTCTTAAAACAGACACACTGTGGTTGACTCTTCTGTTGATATATTTACATAACTGCCCTTTTACGATAATGGGAATTATACTCACATATTGATGGTCCAGAAGACTACGCCTTATCTTGAAAGAACCAGCTTTTGATCAGCACAACAGGCACTTATAGGTTGCTCTAGGTTTTGTGTACAGTGCAGGGCTCCAGAGGCAGGATGGAGATTTTACTGAGAATTGCTTTGGATGGCAGCGTTGCTGGAAAAGTATCTTCCTCAAGGTTTTAGCTGCACTTCATTATCTTTTCCTGTTCCTCCTTCTGACCCATTAGTTCAACCCACGGATGACAGGGACTCCCTGGAGCAGACAATGGACCTGCCTCTGGTAACCAAAGTGGGTTTTCCCAATATAATCAATAGAGAGACTTTGCATTTCCTAGTGCAAAAGTGGCAGAAAGAATGGATTTTCTTCATGTCACACACGGTAACTGCAGCTATTTTAGCTTCTTGTGATCCAGGTAAAATTAATAGTGTGTGTGTGTCAGGCTGGATCACAGAAATCCTCTTGGGGTTGTCTCCCAGTGTGTTGCTCAAACCATTCATGCCTGTCTTCCTGCCTTCTGGGGCTCCCCACCACCTTGTGCTGCTGGACCAGCAGCTCTGGTCTCCCCCAGACAAGACACAGAGTTAGGGTTACCAGACCCTGCAGAGCACCACAGACACTGAATCAGTTCAGCCCCAGAAAGCTTAGCTATAAGGGCTCAGCACCCAGGAAACCAACCCCCAAAAGGGACCAAACCCCCAAATAAATCCATCTTACTCGGTGTACAATTTTACACAGAGAAAGTTCATAAGGGCAGCCCCCTTTATCAACAAATGAGAGATATGCACAGTGGTTGCTCCCCCCAGGTAACAATTATTTACACTGGGCTTGGTAAGAAACAAAAGTGCTTTATCAAGGATAAACAATAGGATTTAAGTGGTTGCAAGTAAAAACAGACAGAGCAAAATAAGTTACTAAGTTAAAATGAACAAAAGACGACAGCTAGTTCTAATCCACTAAGTAACTTGTTATATGCAAATTCTTACCCTAAACAGCTGCTCTTATCTCAGGTAATATGCTTCAACTCAGAGTTAATCTTTACTCTGGCCTGGGTCTACAGCCTTTTTCGGAGCTCTTTGTTGCCGGGTTTCTTCATGTGTATACTCTTAGGGTGGAAGAGACAGTTTCAAAGGCCAGATGAAGACTAAGAACTAATAGCTTTCCATTCCTTAAGTAGACTTCTCCCCAGGGTAGGAACTCTTGGACTGTGTCTACACTATAGCCTTTTTGCAGAAAAACATATTCAAATGAGGCTAAGTGTGAACATCACTGTGCCTCATTTGCATAATTAATGAGTGCTCATTTTTGTGCAAGAGGCTTTTGCGCAAAAAGAAGCTGTCTACATGGCTCCTTTTTGCGCAAAACCCCCCTCTTGCGCAAGAGACGTTCTTCCGCATTTTTTTCCAGAATTACGGCTCTTGCGCAAGAGGGGGTATTTGCGCAAAAAGGAGCCATGCAGACAACTGATAGTGTCAAGTTTGCCTATGAAGTCAGGCTCTGCAATTTCATGCTGCAGTCTGTTTTTGCTCAAGTACAACAACTTCAAATAGCCACACCTTCCTGGACATTCAGTAACAGACTTGAAAGTTGCCATATGTCTAACAGAGCACAACTTGGGAAAAGAAATACAGGATTGAACCAGGAAGAGGGAACTGGGGGGGGGGGGGGGGGGCATTTCAATCACAAAGAGAAACAGCACACTTGGATTTGCTGGATCTCATACTTCCCCATCTAATGATTTGCCAAGGCTTGTGTAATATAAATATCCATGACTCCTTAAGGTATGATGCTCTCTATTCCAAATCCAAGGAGACCAAACAAACAATGAGATCACCGCGAAAGCTTCATTCATTAAAGCAGGTCCTTGGAGAGTGAATCAGCATTCTGACTCACTAAGAGTTTAGTTTAAATTATAATGTCTGGCTTGCAAGTGCAGTAATTGAATACACAGACATGTACACGCAGACATGGTCGAATCCCAAAGTCCTAGAGCTTTGCCCAAATAACGACTTCAGGAACACTCAGGCTTCAAAAGGAGTATTGCCGCTGATAGGCGTACCAAAGTTCCTATTGACAAATGGAGGCTTGGTGCAAATTTATATAATGAGCCTTTTCTCTCTCATCGCCCTCACCTCAAATGTGCATGTGAGTATCTGGGTACGTATAGACTGTGGGGGTTTTCAGAGGTACCAGAGGTGTCCCAGAAAAGCCCTGCCGCGTCCAGGGAATATGTTTGCTCTTCCGCTTTTTTTTTTTTTTTTTTTGCAGAAGAGCAAATGCGCTCTTTCGGGGAGCCCTGTATACCTCGTTCTATGAGGAATAACAGCTCCTCCGAAGGAGGCGGCTTTTCCGGAAAAGCAATCAGAAAAAGCTACGCGAATTGCGTAGCACAGTTTGCATAGCTTTTTCTGAAAAAAGGCTATAGTGTAGACCTAGCCTGTGTGTGTGCACACGCACACACACACATATGTACATACACACTCTTATATACAATTTGGAAACAGATTTAGTATTGCTCTCCCCTCTTTTTAGCATACCAGGCATCAACTCCCAGCAAGAGAGTGATTTCTTATTAAGAGACGGCAGCCTGACAGTCATGGAAAAACCATCCTCCCTCTATTATGAATTTTATCTGGTGCTGGTTTCCATGGTTCACCTGCCAAAGCAAATCTGCAGGACATCAAATTAATCTTCATTCAACAAACCAATTTAAAGCTAAGTTATTGATAAGAAAATTAGCATTAAGTCAATCTGAGAGAAACCTTACTTGCTGTCATCGGGATTCAAACCTCAAACCCACTGTACCTGAGATAGCAAAAATTAAATACTCTAAGTAAATCAATGGGGTTTTCTGTAGACTTTTCTGTAGATTTTTCATGTATTGTTTTAGACATTTCTACCTGTGTTTGAAATTTTGTGTCCCTCCTATTTACAGCTATTCTGGGTTCTACTATTGCTAGCCAGTACTTAAAGGTGCCATTTAGGGAGGGGGCATAGGGCAGTAGCCCCCCCCCCCAAGTTTGTACCCCGGGATTTCATACCGGCAGAAGCAATCGGCGCCCCTGCCTGCACAACCGTCAATGGCTGTGACGTAATCACGGGGCGCCCCGTGATGTCATCATTGGGCCCGGGCCGGCGGCGCCCTAGGTGACCGCCTAGTCTGCCTAGGCTCATGGGCCGCCTCTGCATACCGGAGGTCTGTTTAAAGCTCTTGCCCTAGCTCCAGAGGCAGATCTTAAATGCAAAAGAGTCTGAACTGCTTGCAGCCTTGCCTTGGGGCAGAGAGTTTGTTATAAAAAGAGGGAGGCAAGTGATTAAGAATACAAAAGGCTGGTCATTCAAGTCATTGAAGGATTGTTAGATCATCATGAAAACATTGAAGGGTACTTCACTTGCAAGATGGGGGAAAAAAAATAGGAATGAGCGTTGTGCTGCTGGGATTTGCTTTTGGACCAATGCTGTTACATTTATAAATGCTCTTGAAAAATGGGTAAATAGTGAGGTGGCAAAATTTCCAGATACAAGTTGAACCTCTCTCAACCAGGACTCCCTGGTCCGGCAACATTTGTGGTCTGGCAGCACCACAGCTGTTGCTGGACCACAAAGACGCGGTGGGGGGCCAGAGGCAGGAGCCCTGAGGGGGGCGGGAACCCAGCTATGTTGGTTGCAGGGAGGCTAGCAGCTGGGATCCCTGCCGCGGGAGTCCAGCTGAGCTGGTGGGCAGGGCAGCTGGAATTTCAGCAGGCTTCGTTGGGACAGCGATCTGCTGTGGTGGGGCCAGGAGCCCTGGCAGTGGGACCGTGGGGCTGCTGGAGCAGGGTGAGCAGAGCCAGGAGTCCTGGCAGTAGGGCTGATGCTGTCCTGGTAAGGCTGGCAGGGTTGGGAACTGTGGCAGCTGAGCAGCCATCTGCTGCGGGAAGGGGAAGGGGAGTGGGAGTCCGGGCAGCAGGACTGAGGACTGGCGGGGCTGGGAGCACAGGCAGTGGGGCAGTGGTTTGCCGTGGTGAAGCCGGAAGCCCCAGTGGTGGGTCTGTGGGCTGCCGTGGCAGGACAGCAGGGCTGCTTGCATGTAGGGAGCTCACCAGGAGGCCAGACCCGGAGCGGAGCCGGGCTGAGGGGCCAGTGGCGGGGGGGGGGGCAGAAATGACTTCCCCTAGTCCAGCAAAATCCCTCCTTCAGGACCACCCAGGTCCCGAGGGTGCCAGACCAGGGAGGGCCAACCTGCACTACAAAATGACTCAAAATAGTTAAGTCCAAAGCTGACTGCAAAGAGTTACAAAGGGATCTCACAAAACTGGCTGATTGGCCAACATCCTTTCCTCCCTGCTCAGCAAAATACCCGAGCATGTGCTTAACGCTCATTGGCTTCAGTGCGACTTACGCCCATGGCAGAGTGCTTTCACTACCAGTTCAGGAAGCGACTTTACGATGCTCAGGAAAGCACTTGAGCACATGGATATGGGGCTTTGATGAGTTATAGGGCTGCTTTCCTCGAGAAGGGCCCCATGGAATGAGGATGAGGTTACTTATGTGTTTGAAGTTATGTATGTGTTGAAGGGATCTGCTGAACTGGGATCTACCTGTGTGTGCACAAACACACACAGACATCATACACATGCACCCTCTGCCTAGAATTTAGGCAGGCACAACTGGAATTCAATTTCAATAAATGAAATCAATAAACTAAAAAAACACAACACATGGGCTGGGACTTATTTTTGTCACCCGTTATAAATGTCACTCCCAGTCAGCTAATCTTCTGGCATTCACAGTCACACTGGAGAGGAAAGGCAAATGCTGATGGCATGTAGCATGGATTCCGGAAAGGCACAGTAAGGACTTGTCTTCCACTATGCCCGGGGATCGATATGATCGATCCACCAGCCATCGATTTAGAGCGTCTGCTTAGAAGTGATAAATCAATCTCCGAGCACTCTCCCGTCGACGGTGGTACTCCACCAGGATGAGAAGAGTAGCCAGTATTGATGAGAAAGCAGCCCCTGCCGATCTTACCACATGGGAGACGCTGCAGTAAGTACGTTGACTTACGCTACGAGATTTTGTAGCTAAAGTAGGTCAACAGCAGGGGTTAGTGTAGATAAGGCCTAACAGAATTTCACCTCATGTAGCAACAGGGCCTGCCACTAGCTCAGTTTTCTGAAGAAATGTCCCAGGCTTCTGTGTTTACCACACACAGGTACGTACCAGAATCTAGCTTCCTAAAAGAACACAGATCAGGAAAACAAAAGCAGACGTTCAGCAACCTCATACTAGGTCTTTCCCAGCTGCATCCGGGGCACCTAAAAGGGCTTAGCATGGCTCGCCTAAGGATTTTGGCTCCTGCCTGTCACTGCATGCAGCTCCAGCCATGCCTCTGCCTGGTAGGGAGAACTTCTGCTCTGGTCGTCTTTAACTCTATCCCTCAGGAAAAATCTCCCTACTGGTGTGTCTCTCTCTACTGAGTAGACTCCCTTTATAGGAAGCTCCAATCTCAAGCACCCATTGGGTGATGCATGGATACCAACCCAACCACCTGATAATTAGGCACAGCTGGGGCTGAACCCAATGCTCTTTATGGGGCCAGCCCACACTGTGAGAGGCGCCAATAATTAACTTAAGCCAATGTTTCTACAGCATTACTTAGGCAGTCTTGTATTCAGTCATCGCCATTTTCCATCTAGAAAAGAATGCCTAACATACAACGTGCAGCATATTGTTCTTGATTAATACATTCCTGTTTGTGACAAAAAATCCAGTTTTTAACATCTAATTTAATAAAACACAACTAGCAATGATGCAGTTACTGCTGTGAACACTCTGAGCTTAAAACAGCTGCCTGGTGCTTGAGCCAAGCAAATCACCTAACAATTATGTGTGCTTACATTAAAATTACCTTGCAATCTTTGGATTGCCTGGCAACACTTTCCCTCCGCATGCACAAATGGAGCACTTTCCTCTGTAATTACACAGCAGTTGCAACAGAGAACGTTTCTTAACTTTTCGATCTAATAAAACAAATGGTTACCCACTAGCCTGACATGAAACATCCTGTTGGTTTTGCTGTTATCACTACCGAAACATTGCGTTTGGTTTTGTTACTCTGTCTCATCCCACCTCCCGCCCTCCACTCTGTTTGACATGTCTTTCAGACTGTAAATACTTTGGGGCAGTGGCTGTCATTTATAAAGCCCTGCGGGGATACAAAATTGGTATCCGCCTCCGCATAAACGATACGGAGATATCCGCAATCACATCCACGGATGCGGATACCCATGGATATACAGTGGATAGCCACACATTCGCAAGGTTCTAGATACAAAATTTGCATCTGTAGCTGCAAAAATGAGCTGTGCATGTCCACACCCACGGATACCCATATAAGTGGATATTCAGGGACTTGCAAGGCTCTAGTCATTTACTATGCGAAGACCCAGTGCCAAGCAAAACAGGTCCCCTATCTCTGTTGAGGCATTATCCTAATAGAGACGTAAACACCACAAATCACAGGTTTTCTACCCTATACATTCTACTGGAAAAACAACCATAGACCCCTCACCTTTAACTCACGCTGCAGTCCTACTGACAGTGAGTACTCCATTTCCATTCAGTGGCTGGTATTGTCCCTGTAGTTTCAGCTAACGTACAGCAGTATGTGATAGGAATGTGGCCCTGTGAATGGTCTGCCTTAATCTCAGCAAGGTCTGCTGTGCTCATTAGGGACATTCACATTCCAGCTACCCTGTCAGAGCCAGCTCTGTTGTAAAAGCTTTGCTCAGGGTATGGGGAGACCAGCAGAGCTTTCTGTGTCTTTCTGAGATCCAGGCAACTGAAGGCAGACAAGACTCTGAGTCCATACGACAGAATAATACATTGCCTTCTGACTGACAAGGCTGTTTTTGCTTTTTAAAAACACGATCTGTGGAAGCGCATTAGAGATGAATCTCTCTTGTTCAGTAACACAAACAGATTTTTCTAAGGGTGGAAACAGTGGGAAACATTTCGACGGAAGCAAAACAGGTTTGGTTACATATCTAGAAGGCTCCTGATGGGCTGACACTTCGACTCTGACTTACTACTCACAGCTTGCACCTGGCAGGTGTGATTCAGTCTGAGTGAGGGTATCACAATGTAGCCGACAGACAGCTTTACTGAAGGTGTCAATGAAGCTACTGACCTGAATGAAGGCTGTAAGATCAGGTCTTTAGAGTGGAAATCCTGGCCCCACTAGAGTTGCCAACTGTCTCGTCACTCAAACCCAAACATCCTTGCCTTGCCCCCTGCCTCTTCTCCGAGGCCCTGCCTTGTCCCTTCTCTGAGACCCCTTCCTTCATCATGCCCTGGCGCGTCCTCACCCTCACTGGAGCATGGGCTTGGGGTGCAGGAGGGGGTTTGGAGCGCAGGGGCTCTGTGCCAGTGTTCCCTCGAATTTTTCCCACCCCTGAGTGGAATGAATTTTCTTATGAGCCCCAGTGTGGCGGGTCTGGGTGACACATCCCCTTCATATTTGTACACAGATGGGAATTCATGTGGCAGGGGAGAGCCCGAGGGGTTCTGAGTATGGGAGGGGGCTCAGACGTGGGGCAGAGGATTAGGGTGCAAGAGTGTGAGGGCTCCAGATGGGAGTGTGGGTTCTGGGGTGAAGCTGGAGTTGAGGAGCTCAGGGCCAGGGCAGAGGGTTGAGGTGGCTCTAAGCTGCCCAGGCCATGGCAAGGGGGCTCTGGGTCTGGGCTGCTCTGGCTACGGCAGGGGGGCTCCAGGGCCACAGCAGGAGGGCTCTGGTCAGGCCACTTGGGCCACCCAGGCCACGACAGCGGGGCTATGGAACCCAGGCTATGGGGGCCGCAGCAGAGGGCCTTTGGGGCCAGGCTGCTCCAGCCCCAGAGGCCTGGTTCCAGAGCCGGGCCACCCAGCTGTGGCAGTGGACCTCGGGGACCAGGCCATGCCAGGGTCGGGACCAGGGCACCAGGCTGGCCTGGCCACGGAAGAGGCCAGATGAGGGTCGGGTCCATCCAAGCCACGGCAGGAGCTGGGTCAGGCTGGAGTGCCTGCATGGCGCTACAAAGGTAGCCGCACAGTTTGCAGGGAACTTAGCTCAGGGCTGAGGCAGAGTGGAGGCAGGAGGTGCAGGGTGCTGGAGGCGGCTCAGGGTTGGCGCCGTGTGTGGGGTGAGAAGAGCAGGCTCCGGCCAAGCGGCGCTTACCTCAAGCAGCTCCTTGTCAGTGATGCAGCAGGGCTAAGGAAGGCTCCTTGCCTGCCCTCCTGGAAGTGGCCAGCAGAGGGCTCAGGGCCAGTTTTCCCTCTAATTTTTCCCACCGCAGAGCAGAATGAATTTTCTTATGTGCACCAGTGTGGCGGGGATGTGCACCATATCACCTTCATAGAGGTACCCAGAAATGGCACCAAGGGGTTCTGAGTGTTGGGGGCTCGGTTACAAGAGTGTGAGGGTTCAAGCTGGGCGCTGTGGTCCCTAGGATGGGGCTGGACTTGAGGGGCTCACAGCTGGGACCAACATTCCCTCTAATCTTTTCAATCCATGGGCAGAATACATTTGTATGTGCACCGAGGTACGTGTGAATGTACACCCCCAGCAGAATCACAAACCTAGCTGTGGGCACTCTGTTAATCAGCTGGGCGGCATTTCAATCTCTCCTGAGCAGCCTCACAGCCTACAGGGAACACTGACTGGGACAGACAGTTGGGGTGCAAAGGCTCTGGGGTGGAGCTGGAGATGAGGGGTTTGGGGTGAAGGAGAGGGTACAGGCTCTGGGCTGGGGGTTGGGGTGGAGGAGGTGGTAAAGGCTCTGGGCTGGGGGTGTGGGTTTTGGGGATGAAGGCTCTGGGGTGCAAGAGGATGCTCAGCACTGGAGGGGCTCTAGGTGGGGCAGGGGGTTAGGACTCGGGCTTTCCTGGGCAGCTCCCTGCTGAGCCATGGCAACTCCGCACTGGGGCCAGTGTGGAGCCCTGCTGCAGCCCTGAGCCTCTGTGCAGGGCTTAATGGGGGAATCTCAGTTCAGAGGGCGACGAATGCTGCCCCTGCATCTCCTATTGGCCACGGCTCTCAGCAATAGGAGCTGCGGAGTTGGTGCTCAGATGGTGGGTAGCACATTGAGATGCCCCCGCTGGGGCTGCAGGGACATGCTGGCCACTGCCAGGAGCCTGGTTTCACTCTACAGCTCTCCCAGACTTTTAGTGGCCTAAAATTTCCCAGCTTGGCTTCAACAGCCTCTGGAGATAGACCCGGATTCCCGGTGAAACCAGGAGGGTTGGCAACTCTAGGCCCACTGAAGTTAACAAGAGTTTTGCCTTTGACTTCAATGACCCAGGATTTCACTCCTGGCCTCTGAAACCCAGATCCTCCTAAGAATTTAGGTGTCTAACTCTCACGGAGGTCAATGGGAGTTAGAGGCCTAAATACCGTGGAAGACCTGGGCTTAAACCCTTTGGTACAGCAATGGCCAGAGAGACTGTTCAACCATATTCATTCCAGTCATGAAATCCTACCAAGGGGCGTTGAAGAGTGGCCATTAGTATGTCCAGTTCTGGCTCATAAAAAACAAAGAAATCCTCAACTGCAGCTTGGTAACCTCAGCATCTGCCGTTTCCAAGTATTCCTCTAGGAAGTATAGAGAAATACAAAGGAATGGAAAGATACCAGCGTAACTGTCCCTAGCCGATGTAAATCTGGCAGGTTGCGAAAGGCCACCATTGTATGCTAATCAGCACAACGCACTTTTCAGCTTGATTTTCCCTATGACAGCACAGGTACAGTAAACCTCAGCAATACTGAAATAATATTAAGAAGTCTGGCTAAGAAAGGGAACCTGCTGCAGTTACACACACACACAATGAGGTAGATAATTAAAATGTGCAGTTAACTAACACCATGGTACTTGCAGTATTCAAGTTCTCTCTCTCTCTCTCATATATATATATAGACAAAAATTTTCCTGTGGGACAACAGAATGATGTTATCACATCATCTGTGTCCACAGGAGCCAAGCCCCATCCACTCCTAGCCTGGCCCTCCCCAGGGGCCACATGGAGAGCCAGACCTGCCACAGCTTTGGTCCAGTTCTCCCCGGCAGCTGGGGCCGGGGGGGGGGGGGGGAGGAGAGCTAGGGCTGGCTCAGCCTTGGCCCAGCTATCCCTGGTGGCCAGGGGAGGGGCAGGGGGAAGAGCCGGGGCTGCCTACCCGCAGGCTATGTCTCGACTGCAGGATTCTTTCAGAAGAAGCTTTTCCGGAAGAGATCTTCCAAAAAAACTTCTTCCGAAAGAGAGCGTCCACACTGCCAAAGCATTTTGAAAAAGCGATCTGCTTTTTCGATGGAGTGTGTCCACACTGAATGGACTCTATCTCACATTTAAGCTGTGATTACTATGGGTGGCGTGGCCTCCAGGGCACCTGTGCTTTCTCCTCTTTTCTCTTCTTTCGAAAGAACTCCCTCTTCCTCGTCCACACACGCCTTCTTCTGAAAGAGCTCTTTCAGAAAAAGGCTTCTTCCTCATAGAAAGAGGTTTACCAATGTCGGAAAAGCCCCTCTGTTCTTTTGATTTTTTTTTCTTTTTGAAAGAATGCGATTGCAGTGTAGACGTAAGTGAAGGTTTTTCAGAAAAATGGCCGTTTTTCCAAAAAAAACTCTGCAGCATAGACATATCCCCAGAGGGATGGGGGGTTGGCGAGAGTAGTTTCTTTTAGTAAATCATTTTTTGATGCCTCCCCCAATTTTACTTGCATCAGAGAAGGAAGTCTTGAATGGAGAAGCCCAGCCAGGCAGGAAGATATTTCTCTTGCACCTAGATAATGAACTTTGGGTAGCAGCTTACAAGGAAGCGAGGAGATGAACTGGCAGAGACTCCGATGGCATGGTAATGTGTGTGGTGCAAAAACCCAATGGCTAGCTTAGACGGTGCAGCTCTCCTCGGTGCAGAAAAAGAAGGAGCATCAAGGAGTCAGAGTGCATTGGCCTCAGTAAGAGCTAGTCAGTCAAGGGCTGCTCTTATCCCACTAGCATACGGCCCCCCGTACAACCACTCACTGCTCCCTTCCTCCCCCACTTTCAGGATGGAGCAGTTGGCACAGGAGCTGCCTCCGTTATCTTTATGCCAGCAGGGGTATGCCATGGAAAATCTGGCCCTTCTGTAGAGCTGGATCTTAGATGAGAACACTTGGGAACCCATCTGCTATGGCAGAGGGAGACACACACTCTCTGGTTTACTAACATGAATGAATAGTGCACTAGGCCATTACACTGTCTAGATGCTGACAGAGGAGTCTGTGAAATGCAGGAGCCACCAGCTGGGAGGGCGAGCAAGGAGGCGGTGTGTTCTCCCTGTGCCATGGCCGTGAGTAATGGTGAGTCACTGAGCTGCGATGCAAGGGAGCCGACAAGGACAGAAGCCCTCCAGCTGCCACTGGCAAGTGCTTCCCCCACAGCTCTGCTGGAAGCGCAGCAAGTTCACTTCAGCTGAAGCTAATTGACTTTCTTCGCCTGTGTCTTTGCAGATGCTATTTCCTGGCTTCAGCTGAGCTTGGTGCAGCTGCAAGGATTAAAGCCTCCGATTTCTATCCAAGAGTGTTAACAAAAAAGTAGCAGCAAATCTTTTTCACAGGGCCACTTGAAAGAGCGGCTGCCAGTGAATAACGGTGCTACGGCCCATACAAATCCAGGCTGAGATGGGTCATTGCCAGTCTTGCAAACCCCTTTCTATAGGATCAGAGAGAATCCTTTTACTCCCCTGCCTGCTCACCATGACTAAAAGGTTGGCTTCAAACAAAAATGTAGGTCAATGCAATACTTTGCAAAGGTACAACTGATCACAGTACTCACAGTACTCTATGCCTAAGACAATGTCCTTAAAGTAGAGCCGAGCCTGCTCTTCAGTGAAAGGCTGGTCAGTTGGAACCTCCATGACTGGTCTGAAAGGAAAAAGGGAAAATTACCAAGTGCCCAGTTCACGGGAAATAATATTCCTTATTCGAAGGAGCGTGGTCTAGCAGTTAGAGCAGTCAGCTAGTAAACAAAGCCCTTGGGTTCCATTTCAGTCTGTGACTCTGCCTGGTCTCGAGCAAATCATTTCAGACCAGATTTCCACAAGTGCTGCGCAAACACAATGGGGGCCAGATTTTCAGAAGAGCTCAGCTCCCATTCAGGTACCTACAGAAGTGCCAGATTTTTAAAAGTGCTCATCCTCCGGCGTCACCCATTCTGACACTTAGGGACAGATTTTCAAAAGACCCAGAATGCCGAGCTCTTGGGAAAAGCTGACCATTTACTTCAGTGCCTACATGGGAGCTGAGCTCTTTTGAAAAATCTGACCCTTTGATTTTCAGAGGACTGAGCATCACAACTCAAGCAGAAGGCAACGGGAGCTGGGCACACTCAGCACATCTGGAAATTAGGCCCTAACTGTTTGAATTCCAGTCTGTAAAATCAGGATAATACCTACCCCAATGTGAAACACTGGCAACCCTGGATGAGAAGTGTTATAAAAGGGACAAACCTGTATTATTTATGATTATATCACTTATTAAAGAAGCACATCACAACCGTTACTATCAGTCTTGCAGAAAGAAACAGCTGTTGGTGTCTTGCCTTATGGCCTTTGCATACTGTTGGCACATGACTTGCATTTCCAAACTGGTTTTCCAAGGACCTGATTCCGATTTGACACCATGCTAGCTAAGATTTATTCCTGCAGCAAAGGGCAATTAAACCAGCGTCATCCAGGTTCAAAGGAGACCAGCCTAAGGGCTAAATGTTTTTCCTATCAGAGTTTGACATTAACATGAACATATTTGATTGATCGTTTTAGCTGCTCTTGCAACTCTGTTTTCTGCTCAAGGTTCAGTGCAGCCAGGGAAAATGCCTCAGGAGTCAGCAGTTGGATAGAAAGCTCCCTTGTTCCCCGTTCTTGTGACCTTCTCTATGTCTTCATTGTTAATGGACCTGCATAATTCCTTAATTGACCCTCCTGACCCCCATGGAGAGCCAATTGTTAGAGCCCAGACCCTAGAAGCTGTTTGGTACTTTCCAAGAAGGAAGGAGCACATTCAATTCTGAATGAAGACAATGGGCGGTGAGGCGCTTAGCATCCTGCAGGACTGGGCATGATTCTGTCCCGTGTTTGGCACTCTGGCAGCAAAACCACCTTTAACTTCACTGCCTTGAAGAGACTTAAGCTTAAATGCTGTGCTGGACCTGAGCCAGAGTTCTCAGCATCTTGCAGGCCTGAGCCCTCGTTGAGAACTGATGCACAACAGAGTCAGCAAAAATGGTCTCTGGCAGCTTATCAGCAGCTACCCTCTCTTGTGACCACCCTAAAAAAAACGAGTAGTCCTGTAGCACCTTAGAGACTAACAAAAATATATAGTATCATGAGCTTTCGTGGGCATAACCCACTTCCTCAGAGGAATGGAGAAAAAAAGGGGGAACCTCCTAATATATAACAGAAAAAGAAGAGGGCCCCCCCTTTTTTCCTCCACTCCTCTGAGGAAGTGGGTTTTGCCCACGAAAGCTCATGATACTATACACACACACACACGGACAGCTCATTGTTTTTTTTAAAGTTACAGACTAACATGGCTACCCCTCTGAGACTTTTAACCACCTGGTGCACCTGCCACAGAGCTCGAGGGAGGTGGCAACACTACTATCTCCCCTGTCAGAAAACAACTGTCGGTCCTTTTTCGCTCCCTACTTCTTTCAACAGACGATCTTAATGCTGTTTTGTCACCGAATTCCAGCTTCCTCCCCCGCCCCCCACCACGTAGCAACATTCACGTGTTGCTGAATCCTGGGAGAAGCAAGGGGAGTAAGTGACAGGACTGCCAATGAAGTATAATGGCCATCTGCTACAGAGGGAGAAGAGTGGCACAGCTTCCTCATGGCTGCAGCTGAGTGCAGTGGCTTTCCTCGACCTGCGCAGAGATTCAACAGAGCGTTCTCCCCTTCCCCAAAGAGGCAATGATGGTTCTGATCACTAGTCGGACCTGGCTTGCCTCTCATCTGGTCATCATTAACCTGCAAGAGATGGCAGGCTGGAAAGGGTGGTAAAGGGAAATAAAATGCCTGGAATGCCCCTGGAGATTTAGCTCTCTTAATCCCTAGTGGAATTACAGGCCCATTCCAAGTGCAATTCAAGTCAATGGAGAGGCTCCTATTGACTTACCCTGGCCCTAAATCAAGTAAAGAAGGAAAGTTTGGACAAAGGAGCATTTGGATTTGAATGAAGCTTGACTGTAGCCTGGCTAAGCATATCTGTGTTAGCTTTGATCTAGCATGGGCTGGCAACCAGAAGACAAGCCCTCCAAGGACCCTGGGTAAATATTCCCATTGCTAGCCCATGCTGCTATCTCTGCACCACTGCTGTTACCCGTGCTAGCAAGATGAAAGTTAACATGGGTATGCCTGCCTGGGCTATAATCAGCCTTTCCCTCTACAGGGTACATACAGCCTCAGCGCTTAAACCCACCTTCACGTCTTGCTCCATTTCTTCTGGTTGGCTCCAAAGCAGAAGTAAGAGGTCAAGGAGAGTCTCAGGGCTCAATCCTGCCTTGAAATGAACGGGCGTTGAGGGTGCTCAGTACCTTGTACTATTATGCCCTTAGGGCCCAACCTGATGCCCACTGAAATCAATGAGCGTGGCTCTACCGACCCCAAATTAAGGTCTGATCCAAAGCCAAATGAAGCCAATGGAAAGACTTGTTGCCTTCAGTGGTGGCTAAGGGTGGGATTTTCAAAAGTGCTCACCACTGTCCCAGCTCTCATGCCATTGACGGCAGTGGGAGTTTTACCCCGGCTTCAAACGGCCAGTGCCAAAGGCCCCAGCATAACACAACATGCTATACAACAGAATGGAAAAGGCTCCTCCAAAACTGCCTTCATGCACAGCAGCTCATCCTCCGCTAGGCCAGGCCTAAAACCACCATGCTCCCCATTATATAACAAGCCTGCCACACGGTGCTGACACACTTGACTAGGCAATGACATTTAAAATGGTACTGGGACCCTTCCTAGTTGGGTGGTTTGGGTTGAGTCTGTGTTTGTCTGGCAGCTGGTGCTCTGGAAGGCATTTTCAGCCATTACCTCTACTAATGTGGAGCAGAACATTCAAGTAATACTCCCTTCGCACTCTGTGATATTCACCAATTGTTTGCTGCAACGACAACTATTGTGTCACACTGAAAATTGTCTATCGCATGCACACTGAACAGTGGCTGTGCTAGCATGCAGAAGTTCTCACTGGCATCGGCTACTGTCGGAAGACAGGAGACTGGGTGAGATGGAATACTGGCTTACCCCACCACGGACATTCTTATGTTGGAGGACACAGCAAATAGAAAAACAGAACCTACATTGGAATCTAAAGAACTCAAAATGAGGGGGGGCCTACACAGCACCCAAAACTCGAAATAAGATACACAATTTGCGCTATGCAAACTGCGTATCTTATTTTGAATCTATTTGGAAATAGTTGATTTTGACATTTGGTGCATCTATACAGCACCAAATTTCGAAATAGTGCGCTATTTCGGGCCATCCCTTATCCCTCGTGCAACGAGGTTTACCAGGACGGGGAAACAGCGTGCCCATTACTTCGAAAAATATTTTGAAATAACGGGCGGCTTGTGTAGACACAGGGTAGCTATTTCAGGATACTGTGCAGTGTAGACATATCCCGAGAGATTACGGTATTGGGACCCAGGAGAAACAAAAGCAAAGCTTCAAGGAAGGAAGGATGGTCTTATCATAGAACTGGATTGAGAGGTCATCAGGTCCAGTCCCCTGCCTTCACAGCAGGACCAAGAACCGTCTAGATCAGGGTGGGGGGGCTGCTGACCCACAGAAAAATCAGTCGGGGGCTGCACACAAGTGAGAAGCCCCTGACTGAGAAGCAGAAAGACACTCCCCACGTTTCCCTTGCACACCAGAGCCTAGAGGGGCCCAGGCTAGTAGATTCTGGGTGCTCCAGCCCTGAGGATGCGTGGCAGTGGGGCTGGAGCACCAGAGCAGGCTCCCCAATGCTGAGCCTCAGGGCTGGATCCAGGGAAGCTGGGGGCTGCATCCAGCCCCTGGCCTGAGGTTCCCCGCTCCTGGTCTAGATCACCCCTGGGTAGATGTCTATCTAACCTGCTCTTAAATATCTCCAGGGACGGAGATTCCACAACCTCCCTAGGCAACTTATTCCAGTGTTTAACCACTCTGACAATTAAGAAGTTTTTCCTAATGTCCAACCTAAACCTCCCTTGCTGCAGTTTAAGCCCACTGCTTCTTGTCCTATCCTCAGAGGCCAAGGAGAACAATTTTTCTCCCTCGTCCTTGTAACAAGGAAAGGGAAGAGCTGAAGCCTGCACTGGCTGGGAATTGAACGCAGACCAGTTGCTTGGAAAGCAACTCCGCTAACCACTCCACTATAAAGACACTCTCAACAGTTTGTGGTTAAGGCACTAGGCTATGATGCAGATTTATGTTCAATTGCTCACTGTGACAGAGGCTCTACTGACCGTGACCGCTCTCTCTCCCCAAAGCACGGACATTCAAAAATATGGTTAGTAATCCTTCCTGGACTTGCCTTGTTTATGAAGATTGTAAGCACTTCAGAATCCGCTGTAAACTGTATCTGTCCCAAAGGACTGGAAAATCTATGTGTGGAGGTGGAAAAGCTCCTGCATTTATTTACAAAATGTTGTCGCTCAAATAATTTGGGGGAAGGAGAATTCAACAGTGATTGGCATAAGGTCAGACACAGTGAGTAAAGGAGTAAAAGGGAGCCTAAGGAAATGCACCCTTTATGCAGGTCTAAGGTGGAAGTTACTTTAATTTACACTATCTAAAAACTTCTTCTGGCCACTTGACATGGAAGTTACATTAAGTCAGACTCCTGTCACCAGAGTCTGAAAGCAGTGATGCCCGTGTAAATCTGCAGCCACTACAAAATCTATAAGTCTCAGTGGTGTAAATGCAATTGGAATCTATCTCCATGACTTTGGCCATGTCTACACTGCCACTTTAGTGTGCTGTGTCTTTCTGGCTCAGGTATGTGAAAACCAACCCCCTTCCCCTCTGAGTGCAGCAAGTTACACAGCTGTAAAGCGCCAGGGTAAACAGGCTCCCAGCGCTGGGAGCGAGGCTCCTCATGTAGGTGGTTTACCCATGACCACACTTTCACTTCAATGTTTTAAGTGTAGATTGAGCCTTAGTGACATGCAATTGGCACCACCTTACACGTCATCCCTGCATTTCACCAGGGGTTAGTGAATGAGTCCTCTGCCATTCACAAGCTGCCTCTCCGTCTGGTGAGAACTGCAAACTGCTAGCTATTCTAGTCTCCCAAGTCCCCTTTGGGCTACTTACCCCTTGCGCAGAAGGTCAAACACTGAAAGAAAAGAACAAACAAACAAAGCGACCAGGGGTAAGAGAGAAGGAATCCAATTTCATGCAGACACACATTCCTAGAATGTTGCCTATAAACTAACCCCAGAACCACTGAAATCAATTTATCCCACCCAACAAAGCTACAAGGAGCTGGAGAATGAAAAGAGCTTGTTGGTTTCACAGAGACAAATGTAACTATCCCAGGCTAGCTCCTATTGGGAGACAACAGATGCTAATTTACTAACCTACTTCCCCTCTCCTGGTTTCCAGACCCTGTTGATTTTCCCTTCTCTCATAACTGCATTGGTTTGGTACCGCTGGAATATTATCAGCAGCAAAACACGATACTGTAGGAATGTGCAGCCTGACCATTAATGTGTCAGATTGGCAGAAAAGTTTCGTCGCTCTCAACAGATAAAGGGGAGGCGATTTTATGAGCTTGAAACAGGCTCTAGTTTGTACAACTCTGGGTGTTCTCCAATTTACAAGGGGCCAAATCGTGGCCTTGCTGGGCAAGCAGCAGCACTCCCCCAGGAACAGCCTGGGGACCAGACTGTGACTCAAGTCCCAATCTGCATTCCCATTCCCTACCCTGCTATGGGAGAGTAGGAGAGACATAGAATAATCTGTACCGCCCTATAGATCACTGCCCCCGCCCCACCAACACTGAAGAGGAGGAAGAGAGTGTTAGATCCGGGGAATCTGCCCCTTCCCCATCCCACCTGCCCACATTCGAGTGACCTCACTCAGCTCTACTCCTAGTACAGATTCCTCCCAGGGATGTTAAGAGGCGGGTAGTTCACTAATCGTGTAGTCGATAAAACTGAAAGAGAAACTGGCCTTTCAAAGGAACACAGCTTCATTTGCTGGGCAGGCCCCCCTTTGCAGGCAGCTTCCAAAGCCTCCTTTACTATTTCATGAGGAGTATTCTTGTAGATACTGTGCCTGACTCTTCACATGAGTGTTAAGGCAGACAGGACACAAGGAAATTCCACACCCCCCCCCACGCTCACTCCTTGTGAGCATGCAAGAGACAGACCTGATCTCAGTCCATGCATATCACACTTCCAGCCACTTCTCCCACCTTTCTTCTACACTGGCTGGGTGCATTAAAGGCAGGGCATGGGGGTGCAGGAAACACAAACCACACCCACTACAGAGCAGCTTCCGCTCTGTGCAGCTCTCCTAAAATGCCAGGCCTCCGGGACCTGACATTGGTGCAAAGCCCTTCTGCATTTTCCAACCTCTTAGGAGGTGTTAACATTTCCTAGGTCCCAACTCTCTCTCTGTTGTGATCAGTGCTAAGCACCTCGTTATGATCTCTTCTGGAAATGTACATTACACACCTCAGTGAGAATTAGCAAGTATGGCTCTATTAACATATAAGGAGATACATACCCATGTACAGATTGTCCTCTGCAGGATCATCAAGTACCTAAATGGATAGCACAGAGGCAAGGGAAGGGAAACACAGGGAGAGGGAGACATCTTTAATCCAATAATACCCGATAGTTACACGTTTAATGTTGCGCTGCAGGCTGTTAAACTCACAAGGCACTTGGAATTGAAGTTTAATGGAATAATGTGTGATTTGCGACTTTACATATACATCTCTCTCCCCGTCTTGATTTTGTATGCATGAGTGTGCACGCGCACACACACACTTACACACTTCTTACCAGTTTTTAGTAGGGATAGACTCAAACATCCCGAACCCTGGGTAATTGAGCTACTGACGGGCACATTACAATCTGACCCATCTCAGATGCTCTGCAGACTAGACTTAAAAAAACAAGACTTTCACTCTTGGGCCATGTAAGCACAATCACTGTACACACCCAGGGTCCTACTCATGGATGCCACAGTGTCGCGTAAGCCTGACAAGGTATATGCAAGAAAATCTGCAATGCGCCTATCTCCATGTGACCTACATGCAAAAATCAGGCTGGCCTTTCAGTCTAATGAAAGGAAAGGATCTCACGCCAATGTACTGGTTTGGGTCCTAAACTCCAGGACTGCCAGCAGCTGTGAATACCACCCTGCTGCAGTTTCTTCTGTCCACTGAGACACATTGTTTGCTAGCTGAGAACGGAGTGGTGTTTCCAACTGTAGTGTGTGTAAGCTTTGGTCTCATTGGACAGGTGCTGTAATGTCATGACACCAAGGGAACTAAGCAATGGCCTTGCATAAGTGTCATCACAATGGATTCAGGGTTCACCAAGTTCTCTATGGATGCCCATTGTTTACACTGAGTCGGCACTGCTAGTCACTAGTATATTTCCCTTCTTACCACATTGCCAGAATCAGAATGGGCATACAGGAGTTGTTATGGGGTCAGAGATCCTATTCAAAGACTCCCCTGCTACAGAGCAACTGCTCGCAGTTAGAAACTCCCTGCGCTGGGGAGGTTTTCTAAGGACAGAGACAAATTTTCTTCAGTTTACCGTAGGTAAATCTGGGCTGCCACCAATATTTGGGGAATTAAAGAAAACAAATTCCATGCATTCCTCTGCCTACTAGAGATGGTGAAAACAAATAAAGATGCTATTTGCCCATGTCATGTTAAGGTCCATCAACATACAGCCCTCCCCCTCTGCTCTCCCCACGCACCCCGCACCCTGCCACACAAACACACACATAGGGCATACAACACTCCATCAATTAGTTTAAGGTATAATCATAAACTGATTTCATTAAACTGCAGCAAAAGGCTCGGATCAGCTTAAACTAGGCTTATTTAGCTTATGTTGAGTAGGCACAGGTGTAAGCTAAACCAAAGTAGCTGGTCTTAGACTGAATAAAGAACGTCTACACTAGTTTAATTAATCCAGTGCATGTTTGTGTGTAGGCAAGGCTTTACTTCTCTCTCTCTCTCTCTCTCTCTCTCTCTCTCTCTCACAAACACACAGTTGCTTAAGGATCTGCTGTTGATCAACTTTGACCTTGATCAAGCAAGCCCTTCACAGCACCACTATGTGGAGTGTGGGGAGAATGGGGTTCTTTATAAATTAAGACAGTGTGATTTTCAAAATCCCTTGGGGGATTTTACCTATTGATTCCCACTAACTTACAAAAAAAAAAAATCCAAACAAACTTGCATGTAACCCATCTGCACCCTCTGACCTCGTCTCCCCCAACCCACTTTGACGTACACACCTCGATCAGCTTGACAATGTTGATATGGTCCAGTTTCTTTAAGATGGCTATTTCCTGATAAACTCTATCCAGTGGTGCCATTGGCTTCAGCTGCCCACCAGAAGTTGCTTTGGCGCCTCTAGGGGGAGGTCGACCTACAATAGCAACCACAAAAAATGGTACTTTATCCCTGTTTGCCAGCACATGATACATCACAGTGAATGGCTGTAGCACACTGGGCTTTGAATGGGTGCAGGACCTAAAGATATACGACCAGTCTGACAGACGTAAGAGAGCAGGGGTTGAATGACCCGAGAGAGGAAACACTGACCGAGTGAATATTCTCTGCCCAAGTCAATGCCTGACTTTTATTTTCTCTTATCAAGTCAACTTGATAAGAGACAGCTTGGCTATTTAGGAGATAGGAAATTAGTTCTCCACACACCAAGGGCATCAGCGCTATCCCATCAACATTCCTCCAATCTATGCTGGAAGGACAGCCACCAAGTCCCAAGCATGGCTGGGCTGACTTACCCCATTAGCTTTCTAAGGCAGATGAACTGAGCTCTGTGTGCTTTACTGTGTGTGGACCTTTCAAGTGAAGCCTTAAAACTGAAACTCTTCATGGGCATTAAGGAAGGCATAGCATGTTTTCATTGCCCTGTGTTACCAGCCACAATTTAATCTGCCTTCTCCCTAGTTATTGTGATATGGCTATTCGATGCCTTCTGCCCCAGAGGTGGCTGCACTGTTTCATTCGTATACAGGTTTAGGCTTGTTCAGAATAAATGCATGATGCAGACAGGCATCATGCACATGCTGGTCTGGTTTTTCTATTGTTACAGCAAACTCCAGTTCCCATGTCCTGTTCTGCTTCCAAACCCATTAGAAAGACCTGGCAAGGGATGCTATCCACTAACAAACAGCTTTAAGACCCAATCAGGAAGCCTCTTGCTAGATTGAATGAATTATTCCACGAGAAATGACCAATTTATTCAGAAAGAAATTTGGTTCTTGATGATAAAATTTCCCAGGGAAACACAGCGCTTTGCATTAGCTCCCATGCACGCAGGGAGCCTCATCCTACAAGGGGCTGTGTGCCCACAACTCCAATGGGAGTTCAGAGTGCCTAGCAGGCAGTAAGATCAAGCCCAACATTTTCAAAACATGAAATTTAAAACATCTTTTTTCATATGGAGGATTGAACAAAAGCCTACTTTCCAGAAGAAGACGACAAGCCCGAAAGGGAATTGCTCGTATTGATGTATTAGGCAAAAGGCCTCACTTTAAGACACTACCAGAGACAGCAGAAATGGACCAGCAGAGAAAGCCCAAGCTTTAGTTAGCAAGTTTTCCTCCTCAAAGTTTGAGTCTTAGATCTGAGGTTGTTTGAGTTACACCAAGAGATGCAAACTAGAAGAACAGATAAACCCAGTCTAGGTTACAACCCAAGCTTGAGCCAACAGTATGTGAACCTTTTTCCCTTGACAAGGCCAGGATGTCAAAAGTGCTCAGCATATTGTGAAACTCTGACCGCCCATGTCACCCCTCAGAGCTGCTTGGTGCTGAGATCTTGTGAAAATCTGGCTCCAGTTGTGGATACTGATAATCTGAATCCAATGCTGGAATTGTCAGTATCCATAGTCCGGGCCAGGTTTTCAAGAACGCTCAGCATGTTGAATGTCACCTGCTGTTGAAAACCCTGCCCTGAGAGTTTTGCATTCCCTTTGAGAGCCCATCTGAGCCTTTAGGCTCCATATTCTGTGCCGGACCATTGTGGGACAACCAAGAAAGAGAGCTAACTTCTGGATGGCTGGAGACACGAAGAAGTGGTTTCGGATCACATCGCAAATTCAAACCGGCTTCTCCTGACACACTGACCGTACAGCACACAAGAGAGATGTTCCTGAAAACCTAGTCAGATACCGTAGAAGCACAACAAGAAAAAGGGCTTCTATATGCCGTACGAATACAGAGGGTCAGTGTTTTACCATCTATGAGCAACACAGTCAGAGGATAGTGAGCACAAAGGAGCAGTGAGGTGGGGTACACCTATCTTCACAAAGCACTCAAGCAGCTTTGAAAGGAGGCCAGGTTCCCTATGCCTTACTCAGGCAAAATTTCCAGTGAAGTCACTGGAAATTCTGCCTTAGGGCCTGCAGGGCTTATCTGTAACCTTGAAAAGCATGATACCTACGTGGAAATCCATACTGCTTCAACAGCTTCTTTTTGGAGAGGACTTTCATAGCCTGAGGGAAGAAAAAAAGTATTAAAATGGAGCAAAGCTATGACACAGGGAGCTACACTCACTGCTCTGTCCTTGCTATATCTTAGCAATTAAAAAAAAACAACTGAGTAGTCCCGTGGCACCTTAGAGCAGGGGTCTGCAACCCACGGCTCCTGAGCCAAATATGGCTCAGCATGGAACCAAATAAGGCTCTTTTCTCACTCCCAAAATACATGCAACTTTTTAAATTAAAATGAAAAATTAATTACACAGGTAGCTTGAATGCGCGCATGAACCTGAATTTGACCAGGTATGATGCAAACTTTATAGAAATGTGTGAAAAGATGCAGCAGCAGAAGTCCCATTAAATAAAGCCTGTGACTACAATGTTTCATTTATGCTGAATTTTGATGTTGTTTGGCTTTTTGGTTTTAAAAAGGTTGCCTACCCTGCCTTAGAGACTAAAAATATATATAGATAGTATCATGAACTTTCATGATCAAAACCCACTTCCTTCTACTCTACTCATCCGGGGAAGTGGATTTTGCCAACGAAAGCTCATGATATGATATATGTTAGTCTCTAAGGTGCTACAGGACTACTCTTTTTTTTTTTTTTTTTTTAAGTTACAGACTAACACAGGTACCTCTCAGACTTTGCAATTCAGTTCAGCTATTAGTCTGGCTCTCCAGTTTTCAGACCATTATCTCAAGGAGAGAGAGCTTAATTAGTAACAGACACCTTCAGAATACATGAGATAATGCATTCTTTTTTGTATTTTCCTTTGGTTATATAAAAAGTCCAATTTTACCATCTTTTTACAACACAAAACTATACTTGATTCATTTATCTCAGAGAAGTAAAAAGAGGGGCCGATTCTCAGTTACGCTGTGTGGCACCAAGTCCCCTTGGATAAAGTCTTTGCGAACATCCCTCATCTCACATCTGAGAAACTCACTACACAACATATGCTGTGTGGGATATTCATCACTAAAGAGTAATATGTTAGGGTATGGCTACACTACAGAGTTTTGTCAGAAAAACGTCCGTTTTTCCAACAAAGCTTTAATTATGTCCACACTGCAATTGCGTTCTTTTGAAAGAAAATCAAAAGAACAGAGGGGCTTTTCCGGCATTGGTAATCCTCTTTCTACGAGAAAGAAACCTTTTTCTGAAAGAGCTCTTTCAGAAAAAGGCATGTGTGGACGGGGAGAAGGGTTTTCTTTCAAAAGAAGAGGCCTCCAGGAAATAATACAGGTGCCCTGGTGGACACTCCATCCACAGTAATCACAACTCTATAGTTCCTGTCTCCTGGGCCCTCTTAAAGCTGAAGGCACTCTGGACAAGCCTTGTGGCAGGAAGCCGGCCTGAGAGCAGCACTCTGACTGCGTGGCTCTCCCTGCCACAGGCCTTGCTACCCATGGCGGAGCCACAAGGCCACCAAGATCACAGGGAGCAGCCACCGGGGTCCCAGGACCCTCCCAGGGGACCAAGAGGCGAGCACCCTCCTGGTCCAGAGCAGAGATCCTGTCCCTCCTTGAGCTGTTGGGCGAGGAGGAGACATTGAAGGATCTCCGCTCCAAGCACCGCAACGCGGACATCTTCGAGCACTTGGCTGAGTCCCTGGCGGAGCGCGGACACCCACCCTGGATCTTGGAACAGGTCCGGAGTAAAGTCAAAGAGCTCCATCAGGGATACGTCAGGGCCAGAGAGCGCAGCTTGCACTCGGGGCAGGATCCTGGGGGGTGGGGAAATGTCTTCCCCACCCATCGTGGTGGACTCTGGCTTCGAGACCCTTGTCATCACCCGGCCGGAGGTCACAGCAGAGGACGACGATGACCAGGGCCAGCGGGAGGAGGAGACAGACACCATCACCCTGTCCCTGGATCTGGTGCCTGTCAGCCAGGATGTCTCCCAGGCCTTGTCTGACGCCGGGGAGGGATCTTCAGGTGAGTGCTCTCAGTTTGTCACACACATGGCGGGGGAAGTGGGCGCAGAAGGGGAAGGGTGCGAGCATCAGTGGGGCTGCTTGGGCTGGACATCACGCTGCAGTCCGTGCACGTGGAACCAGGTGCAGTGTTAGTGTGCGCCACGTGGACTCAGCAGGCAGCCCCTGAGCATGGGTGGGATCCTGCTGCCAGACTCAGGGGAGGCCACACACATCCGGCCCCGAGGGGGGGAGGGGGCTTCCAGCACCTGCCACAGCTGGAAGCAGGCTAGCCACAAGGGCGCAGGCATGACCCCAGACACCCTGAGGAGTGCTGCAAACAGCACGCGGGCATGCTTGCACGTGCGAGGCACCACCCGCTCCTGTAGGCAGCGCTGAGAGGTGCAGGTTTGTGCGCGGACCCCAGAGAGGGCCAGGCTGCTCCCGGCCTCTCTGCCACCCATGGGATCCCACTGTGGCCAGACACTTCCCTTGCCTCTTGCCCGTGGGCTGGGAAGCAGGCAGCATGGTCCCCTAGGCACCTCGGGGCCCCAGGAGGTAGGGCCTGCTGTGCAGGCCACACATGGCCTTGCTCCTAGGACATCCCCCTCCTCTGGCCCAAAGACTGTTGGTTGCTGCTCACAGAGGAGGGCACGGCCTCAGGGACAGTGTCTGCCTGGATGACTGACCGCCTCTCCCTCTTTGTGTTCTCCACAGCCAGACCAGTTGGGACTGAGGGGCGAGCCATGCCACCCGTGCCAGCTGCCAGAGCTCGGCTTCTCCAGAGGGATGGCAGGTGTCACATCTCTGGAGGGCAGGGGCGAGCCAGGTACACAGCTCCAAAAAGGTGGCCTTCTGCATGCGGAAGTTTTGGAAGCACTGCTGGTCATCCCACTGCTCCATGACCAGCTGGAACTGGTGTCCAGCCTCCAAAAACGCCTCTCCTCTGTGGAGTGCGGTTGCTAGAGTGGAGCTTCCGCACCCAGGGAGAGGGTCCCCAGAATCAGCTCAGGGTTGAGCTCGGTCAGGACCAAGAAGGCAGCTGGCACAAAGTGCTGCAGAAACTGCAGCGTGGCCGTGTGGGGCCATCTCATGCCTAGGGGCAGCTCCGGCTCCATGGCACCAAGAGAAAAGCTGTGGTGTCCAAAAAAGCGGGGCAACCACAGCAGGCACTGCGAGATCTTTGCTGTCCCTCAAAGAGGTAGGCAAGCACGCAGCAGACGCAGAGAAATGGCTGTCCAGGGGGGTCCCTTTAAGTGCGTGTCTCTGCAAGGCTCCGGCACCAGCACTCGGAAGCAACTGGTGACCTACAGCCCTGGTTGAAGTGGTTCCAGGTAGCCTTTTATGTGAGAGCGCGTCCAATCAGTCTGGACGCTCTCTTTTGGAAAAGCAGACTGCGTTTTCGATGCGCTTTTGCGTGTGGATGCGCTCTTTCGAAAGACGTTTTTTCGGAAGATCTGTTCCGAAAATAACTTCTTTTGAAAGTAGCCTGCAGTCTAGACGTAACCTAAGATAACTACACAAAGCCCATAACTTGTCACAGCTAATACTCACGGAGCGATGTTTGTATGCAAAAGTAATATTTACAGAATAATGTATTTATATTGGAAGTTTGCTTTATGGATTGGGAGTAGAAATTACATTATCTCCCAGGATACGTCTAGACTACATATGCCGGCAGAGGCATGTAGTCTAGACATACCCTCAGTGTCTACCTCAGTAAT
The DNA here is from genome assembly GCA_032595735.1 of Pelochelys cantorii. Taxonomy (NCBI): domain Eukaryota; kingdom Metazoa; phylum Chordata; order Testudines; family Trionychidae; genus Pelochelys; species Pelochelys cantorii. The sequence goes on along the minus strand of CM064346.1, from coordinate 10,479,839 downwards.
GACCCATTAGGGCAAAGGAGGGTTGTGACCCCACCCTATTGGGCTGGTGATGCCGGCAAGATTCAATTGTTTAGCTTTATGACTTTCAACAGGAAACCATCACAGGCAATGGCAAACAATCAAAACCACTTAAAGATAAAGAGAGAGACTTTACAAGACGACAGGTATTCCCCCTGTCTGTGGGTGCTTCTGCTCAGCGGCACCTAGCTCGAAATAAGCTATGCAATTTGAGCTACGCAAATTGCATAGCTTATTTCGAGACCATCTATTTCAAAATTTGGCAGTGTCTATACAGTGCCAAATTTCAAAATAACCTGCTATTCCGAAACGTCCCTTACTCCTTGTGGAATGAGGATTACTGGGATGTCGGAATAGCAAGCCCGTTATATTTTGCAATAACGGGTGCATTTAAAGATGCAGAATTGCTATTTTGGCATATTTCCAGTATCCCGAAATAGTGCCGCCATCCAGACATAGCCCATGCGGGCTTGAGGGAAGGGGGTGGGATGGAAATATTTCATTGGATAGGAAAGGTAACTCTTGATAAGTAGGGAATTGGATTCATTATTTAGGAGTTTGTTTTGTGTTGCGCCCATTTGTTTCCACTGTTCTCTCGTTACCAGTTAAATCTTCATTCTTTCTTAAATAACCTCTGTTGTGTTTTATTATAAGTGCCCATAAATTCTGCATGGCTTACGGAAGTGCCAGCTTAAGGTAAAACTGGGATACACAGCTCCTTTGAGGGAAAAAGATCTCCAATTCCTGGAGTAGCCAACGTTGGCGCTGGATATCACAGGGGAACAATTCAGAGGAACTCAGAACTTGGGTGCATCTATCATTAATCTGGAAGAGAAAGTGAGGGCAGGCCTAGTTCAGAGGAGAATGCTTGAGTGGCTGAAGGGCTAGTGGTATCAGGGAGCCGACACCCAGTTACAAGAAAGATTCTCTTTAGTAGGAGGGAAGGTGGCTCACAGCCTCGGGTATCCCAAGAACTGTCTCACAATGTTCCTTGCTTTGAGCAGGGTCTGAAGAGAGAAGATGACTTTAAGCTACTTTTTTGCTCCCCGTATTCTGGGGCCACTCAGTCACTGGGCCAAGTGAAAGCAGCCTTTGGGTATGTCTAGACTGCATCCCTCTGTTGGCAGAGGGATTCAGATTAGGCAGGTCGACATTGCAAATGAAGCGGGGATTTAAATATCCCGTGCTTAATTTGCATAAAAAAGGCTGCCGTTTTTGCTGACTCAGCACTTTGTTGGCAAAAACCGACAGTCTAGAGGGGGATCTGTTGAGAAAGAAAGCCTTTTTTGACAGATCCCTTATGCCTCCTGCAAGGAAGTTTACAGGATCTGTCGAAAAAGGCTTTCTTTCTCAACAGATCCCCCTCTAGACTGCCACTTTTTGGCGGACAAAGTGCTGAGTCGGCAAAAACGGCGGCCATTTTTTATGCAAATTAAGCACGGGATATGTAAATCCCCACTTCATTTGCAATGTCGACTTGCCTAATCTGCATCCCTCTGCTGACAGAGGGATGCAGTCTAGACATACCCCTCGAGTTGCTCTGGGAAGCCAAATTAACTGGGGAGGGGGAGAGGAGGGAATTCTGGCCATCCCTGTGATCATTTGACCTCAGTCTGTGCCAGGAGCTGGGAGCAAGGATGGCACAGAGCCCTTACACCAGGTGGCTGGGAAAGCCCTTTGTACAGGTGGCCGGCCATTTGGTGACACTCTTCCATCCCTCTACAGTCTCATGTTCCAGTAGTGCACAGTTGTTTGGAGCCAACATGTAACGTGTGTGAAATGGTGAACATCAGAGTAATTCTTCTGCTACCCAAATTGCATTCGATGCTATGGCAAAAGGCAACCTGAATGCAATAAATCACATCTCTGAGCCTCCATGCGTACTGCTGTGTTAAATAATCTTCTAGCAGCCTCTCCAAAGATCCCTGAAGACACCACAGATAAATATTTCATGAGAAGCCCGTTCATATTATAATTTGCTCAGGGAATTTTTTGCATTAGTGAGGCTTTTTCAGAATGAGTAGTTTACTTCTATTAACCATCTCTGTAATCCCCAGTGGAGTGACCCCAGTGAAATATAAACACCCAATGGCACAATGGAAGAGACTTTATCACACACTGCCTAATGCTCCCTCTCTGCTGGCGAGGGTACAGATATCACCCAGAATCACCATCCATCCTTTCAGCATCTCTTATATAGTAGAAGGGCCAGATCCAGATCTCAGTTATACGAGGGAATAGCTGGACTAACTCCCAGGAAATCTCAATTTATGCTGCTGTGACTGAGCAGAGACTCTGCCCCTCAGTCTCATTCCATAACTGCAGGGGGACACATTGAAAATAGTCGTATCAGGAGATGTGGACTAGACCATTCTCGGCCTTCGCCTCCACATGGCCTGGTTCCTGAGGCCTGACGGAACTATTCTGTGGTCTGTACTTATGTCTAGACTACGTTCTATTTTCAAAAGAGGATATGCGACAAGCTCTGGTAGAGCTTGAGAACGGGAAAGACATTGGCCAAGGCTTCTCAGACTCAAATGTCATCAGCAAAATTACGCCAAACTAAACCTCCACAGGGACCTATGCGGTTGTGCTGGAACAATTTTAGGGTAGAAGTGCTGAATTGTGCTCTCCCCCCCCCCCCTGCACCTTACCCCGTCTGTGCACCTCACTGGAGCCACATCTAGAAGCAGCTGGGGAGCCCCAGGTGCAGGGCCCATAGTCAGGGCCTCAAGCAGAACTCCTAGCGGCCAGGACCCTAGCAGCCGACAGTGGACCCCTTGGGGCTGGCAGCCAGGACACAGAAGCAGCATGGTAAGCATCTGGGACCCGCTGGAGCTGCTGGTATGCAGGATCCTGGGCAACAGCAGAGGCCCTGGCTGTGGGCTGACATCTGGGACCTCAGCAAGGGGTGCAAAATATGGGGTGCTACAGTACCCCCTCCCCTGCATCCCTGCTTCCCGTACCTATGGACATATGTTGTTTCCGCTGTTTATTTTTGCCTTTTAAAGAGCTTGGCCTTGTTTCCTCATCACTGTCAATGCATCTACTGCAAACTAGAACACCAAAATAGTTACAGAGTTTTGCAAATGCTGGTGTAATGGCACCAACCAGAGGATATCAGCAGGGACTGATCTCAAGTGCGTTAGCAGCCTAGGCCCAACAAAGTCCAGGGATTCCTTCCATTTTTCTACTTTTCCTTTAATAGCAGGTCAAAAATCAGAGAAAAATTAAAGTCCCGTTTGCATGTGGAATGACCACCGATTTCTTAAGAGGGAAATGTCTAATATGGTTGCCAGATGGTTTCAACAAAAATACCATCCATACTTGATTAAAATTTGTCGACCCGCCAAAAATATACATGATATGGGAAGTTTATTGACAATCTACATTACATCATATATTTTACATTAGATTGTGCAGCTTTTATCAATTTTTTATTTTTCAAAACTCATCTTTTGCTTCCAAACAAGTAAAAGGTATGTTTAAAAAAAAAAACCCCACAAAGTTGACTTCTTACTGACTCAACACTCAATCTGTTGCATTCATCGTTCCATAGATTACCCATGACACTAAAAATTCTTTCCCCACCAGCATTTGACACAGGAATTGAAACAGAATATTGAACCAGTTTTAATAAATTTGGAGCAGCAGGTTCTTTGCTGAAAAAATATTCCTTACCTTAAAAGAGCGCTACAAGATATGAGAAAGATGAAAGCTAGACAGAGGACAACACTGTTGTGAATCATATGTTTATAAAAGGAAAATATTCATCACTACTGCATAGTTGCGTACTGCCTGGCTGGTATCACGCAGAGTGAGCGTGTCTAACAGCCAAGCAGTACGCAACTACATACTGATACTCATATCCAAGCGGCGAATCAGCAAAGTAGCGCATAGCACTGGCCTAGAAGAGTGAGCGAGAATACTCACGCACAGGTCACGTCATAACATGATAACAACAAAACTTAATTATAAAATACTGGATATTTATATATGTCCAGTATTTTCTTAATTTGTTTCCTGGACAAAAAGCTCAAATACTGGACTGTTTGGTTCAAACCCGGACACCTGGCAACCCTAATGCTTAAGTGGAGGCCTGATTCAAAACTCATTAAAATAATGAGTCTTTCTACTGTCTTTCACAAGAATTGAGTCAGGCTGTTGGGGGGCCTAAAAGACTGGCACTAATCAGCCCAGTATGCACACTGTCCCACACTTGGCTCATACACGGTGATTTTGCACTGTGGAGGATTTTGTAATGTGAATGAAATCCTGCATCTTAAAAAACGTTCTCTGCTTCCTGTAAGCTAGGTGGCACCACGTCCTTATACCGAGACAGAATGTTTTAGAGGGGGAGCCGTGTTAGTCTGTAACTGGAAAAACTTCAAAAGCAAGGAATGGTCCTGCAGCACCTTAGAGACTAACAAAACATGTAGATGGGATCATGAGCTTTCAGGGGCACAACACACTTCTTCAGATGAATGGAGTTGAAGGGGTTCAGTTTTCAAATAAATAGCACAGAGCTAGAAATAAAATAGAATGTGTGAGGATTGGCTACATAGCATATACAATGCTAGACCACTCAAAGGCTCATTTTTCTCAAATTATTTGTTGTCCCTTTTCAACATAAAGACTAAATGAGAAATCCGCGATGTTGGCTTTGAAAAAAAAAAATAAAAAAATTTAAAAGGCTCCCCCCTCCCCATTGCCACAATCAGAACTGCTGCTGGTAATTGTTGGTGCGACACATTTGCATCAGATCTCCCCGGGGCTGTCTGACAACTCTTGTCAAAGTGTATTGTTGTAACATGGTTTCAGACAGCAGCGATAAGCAGAACAACATGCAATTTATCTCGTATTAAAAGCTGCATGTCAATCAGACACAGCGAAATGAGAGGAGCAATGCAACCATTAGCTAATTACACAATTCTCTGCCACTTCCGTTAAGCTTCTAAAGATCTGTCCAAATTCCAGGCAATTTCAACACCTTTGGGACCTGGAGGCGTCTCCAACACAATGTGTCTTGCTGCAAAATACAGGCACTGATGCCCACAGGATGAGCAGACAAAATTTAAGAGTTTTACGGGGGGGGGGGAGGGGGCGTTCTCGTTATGGCTGCACCCGGAAAAAAGAACAGTGTGGGTCAGACAATGAAATCAATGGAGTAAAAATCCAGCATTATTACTCTTCTCCCGCAGCAACATGCTGTTGTCATATGAAAATGTTGGGTCAAATGTGAACCAGGCCCAGGCCCTTCTACCATGGTTTGTAAAACAGCCAATATTCTTTGCAGTCAGGTATTTTTCTTTTCTTTCTGCTGTTGGCTGAGGCCTCCCTCTGGGCCACTGGTTTGGTGCGCCCTTTGTTTTGAGCCTTTGTTGCAGGCATGAAATTTAATAGTGCAAAGTGGAAGGGAGGGACCCACAAGAATTGTTGCTATAAACTGGAGACTTACCAGTTGGAAGCAACAGAGGCAAAGACAGACGAAGCCCTGGTCTACGCTAGGGAGTGATTTCGAAATAACTCCTCTTATTTCGAAATAACAAGCGGAGCATCCACACTAACAAGCCCGTTATTTCAAAATAACCAGCCCATTATTTCAAAATAACAACTCCTGCTTTCCACGAGGAATATCGCTTATTTCGAAACAGTTATTTTTAACAGTTATTTCGAAACAGCAGGAGTGTGGACGCTCTACTGCTGCTGTTTCAAAATAACTACTCCCTAGAGTAATTCACAGTAATCACTCCCCAGTGCTTCCTGGGGCTCTAAATTGAGGTAGTGCGACCACATTAAGGGAGCCCGCCTTGGACTAATTTCGAGGCTTCCCTGTATGTGGACACACTATTTTGAAATAGTATCAGAGGGGTAGCTGTGTTAGTCTGGATCTGCAAAAGCGACAAGGAGTCCTGTGGCACCTTATAGACTAACAGATTTATTGGAGCATAAGCTTTGCATCCGACAAAGTGGGTCTTTGCCCATGAAAGCTTATGCTCCAATAAATCTGTTAGTCTATAAGGTGCCACAGGACTCCTTGTCTATTTTGAAATAGTTAACATTTCAAAATAACTTATTTCAAAATAATTTCCTGCTGTAGACATGCCCTAACAGACTACCCCTCGGAGACTGATAGTAGCAAATAACCCCGGTGACCAGTGTTGGGACACTAGATGGGGAGGCATCTCTGAATTACTACTGGTGTCTGACTGTTGGGTCTTGCCGGGTAGGAATTGTTCTCCATGTCAGACTGGCAGTGCCCCTGGTGGCTGTTTTTTTGTTTTTTTTTTTGCAGCATGGGCCATGGTCATATGTAAGTTTAAACTTGTGTAAATGGTGGGTTCTCTGTAACTTGAAGTCTTTAAATCATGCTTTGAGGACTTCAGTAACTCAGAGATTTTGGGTCTATTACAGGAGTGGGTAGGAGAGGTTCTGTGACATGTGAAACTAAATAAAGTCATGCCCAGAAAATAAAAATAAAATTCCCGAATTAATAAATCTGACATGTTCAGTGTTTTGCATGCCTCCGTGTTACAGAGGCATCCCCAGGCATAAGTGGGAAGAGAAGGTTCACAGAAATTATTGTATTGTCACGAGGTGCAGCATTCAGAACAATGTCTAGTGCAATATGCCGTTCCTACCTACCCAAATCGGAATGACAGGGCAGGGTTTGTTAGGAGGCTAGAGCAGAAAAAGGAACTAAAGGGAATAGCGAGCATTTCATTTCACGGACTGACTCAGCTGGAAAGTGAAAGGTGTGGAAACAACTGCAATTCTATCTAGTTGGACAGACTCAATGCACCCTTTCCCGATTTTGCATCGTTTCTTCCTTCTATCATTTCAATGCATTTCCTGTGCAGTTTCACACTAGCTGCGAATGCGACCGGGCTAGGAGAATCTTGGATAATAATGTTAACAGTCATGTTAAAAGAGCTGGTAGCTCAGCAGCAAGTCAGGAAGGAAAAATATCTGAGCAACTGAGTATCTATTTGTGAAAGTTCCTTCTTATTACCATGGCAATGAGGAACCACGGATCTATAGTTTGGAGAGCTTGTTTCTTATCTTTGCGCCCAGCACCAGGCCTGTATCCTATTTGCACAGGCAGTTTGAGAGGACACATCAGTGGACGCCAGGCAGCACATGGGCAGTCCGTGGAGTGCGCTGTTGCCAGCGGCACCTGGGAAGACGCCAGGGGAAGGGAGTAGCAGGTCTGAGGGTCTCTTGCATCACTGCCAGTTTCCTTGCAGCAGTGCCCCCACACAGCCAGCCCACAGCTCCCTTGTGGCAGCAGCAAACAGCAACTTCGGAGCAGGGACCCATCCACCAGCCAGATAAGCTAACTGGCCCCCCTACACTCTCCCCCTCCCTCCAGCCCTGACTCCTGCACACCCCACACCTCCAGCCTCCTGCCCTGACTCCTGCACCTCCTCCACACTCTTAACCCCCTGCCCTGCCTCTTGCATCTCTCATACCCCCCAGAGGGATGTTAAATATCGACTAATTGAATAGTCAATGCATTTTGCATCCACTTTTCGATTAGTCGATAGGGTGGCTCCGTCTTTGAAGTGTAGCAACAGCCCTAGTACCCCCTCCTCTTCCCCTGCCCCTTGCTGCCTCTTTCTGATAGAACAGAAGCGACTAGTCAACTAGCCTGTTGACTATCCGATAAGCATTTGCTTATCAGATAGTCAACTAGTCTTTCACATCCCTAACCCCCCAGACTCCTGACACCTGCAGCTCCCCCACACACCCCAACCCCCTGCCCTGAGTCCCTTTCACACTCCAATCCTGATTCCTACACACCTCCATGTTCCCTGTCTGACTCCTGCACCTCCCTCACACACTCCATCCCCCTGCCCTGATTCCCTCACATCTCCAACGCTGATTCCTGATTCTGCACTTCCCACCTCCTGCCCTGAGCTCCCCCAGTATGGGGCAGGCTGTGATAGGACTGAACTTGTAAGAAATTTAAGTTACTTTCACCCCTGGTTCTTACTGCTAGGAAGTTTTTCCTGAGTTTTCATCTCCATCTCTTATGCTGTAGGTTGAACCCACTGCTTCTCGTCCTGCTTTCTGTGGCAAAAGAAAACAACTTTTCTCCATCTTTTCTGTGGCAGTCTCTTACATATCTGAATACCACCCTTATACTCCTCAATCTCTTTTTTCCCCAAGCCAAAAATAAGTTCCTTTAGCCTTTGCTTCTATGGCTTGCATTCCCTTTGTTCATCAAGGATGCCTCTGGATTCTTTTGAATTTCTCTACATACTTTCTATACACTGGTGACCAAAACAGGACACAGTATTGTCTCTAGCTAAGGACTAACCAGCACCGAGTAGAGCAATACTATCACTTCCCGTGATTTGCAGGCTATGCCTCTGTTAGCGCAACCTAAAATTGCACTTGCTGTTTTTTGTAACAGTGTCACATTACCGGCTCACGTTGAGGCTGGGATACTCCAGAACTCCCAGAGCATTCTCAGCAGTTCCCCCTATTCTGTAGCTGGGCACCTTCCATTTGTCTTTGTTGAATTTCATTTCATTACCTATCGCCCCATTCTCCAATTTATCAAGATGCATCTGAATTTTAGCTCTATTCTCTGTAGAATCGGCAACCCCCACCCTCAGTTTTGTGTCATCTGCAAACTTCATCGGTATGTTCCTATTCCTACATCCAGATGTTAAGCAACACTGAGGCCAGAATAGATCCCTGTGGAACCCCATGTGAGACCTCCAGCCAATCTGACATCATATCATTAATGGTTACTCTTCGTTTGTGGTGGTTTCACCAGTTACAATGGGAGTTCTCTCAAGCCTGCATTTCTCCATCTTACTTATCAGAATGCCATGTGCTGAAGACCATTATGTCCAATGCTTCCCCCCTACCCACCAAATCCATTACCCTGTCAAAAGTTTGAGCCCAAAGAGGGCTCATGTTTGGATTTGGGCTTTTCATCAGACCTGAAAAATGATGGAATCACTCAAGGTCGGCTGTTCTTCTGAGATTTCAGATAAATCCAAATAAAACCATTTGCAGCTTTGTGGGGTTTGAGTCAATCCAGAACAAACCCTACAAGGTTAGCTATGGGAAAACGGAGTCAAGTCCAGCCCACCCCCTCTAGAAATTCTGAAGAGGTTCAGATAGAGATTCTAGGTTTCCCTCACTTATGGGTTTGAAGTAACAGGGATTAGGCTTTTTCAATTTATTTAGATGTAGAAGTCAAACCTCTGGCCTAAGTCCAGGAAAGCTCTTAAGTCTGTGCTTATATGGTGTTCTGAACTAAGACAACATTTTTTGAGCCTATAGGCCCAAACCATGCAATTAGCTACACAATGGACTGATTGATTTTTACTTATTTGCAGGCCTTGTTACAGAGCCCCATAGAATCTTGATAGAATCTTGATTTTCTATAGTCTTCATTATAACAACACCTACCTGTTATACAGCAATTTCCACCTGTAGCTCTCAAAGCACTTTATAAACATGTAAGCTGCATTACCCTCAATTTACCAGTTAGAAAGCTAACTTGACGAGGAAAAGTGAACTGCTCACCCAGCAATTCAGTAGCAGACAAGTGTGCCATGTCGGGAGAGCGGGAGGAAAGTACCTGGATTCCGTGCATGCCTCTCACTCCTGGCTGCTGAAGGTAGGGGGCATAGGAGTAATTTAAGGAATCCAAGTACTTTCCCCTGGCTCCCTGATAATCAGGGGAATGGGAAGAAAAGCCAGCGGCATCCCAGCATGCATGGCTGCTGCCCCAGCTGCTCTCCCAAAATGGTGCCCTTGGTAGCAGAGCTGGGAATAGAATCTCTTCAGTTCCAGCCTGGTGGTCTATCCCCCAAGGTAATACTCCCTATAGCTAAATATGTACTTGCTAATTGAACAGTTTAAAATGCAATGCTGTCACAGAGAAATCACATAGTGCTCTGCTGGGTTGTACTGCTGGGGGTGTCACATCCAATGCCTAACATTCAGTTATGAAACGTGCCTGTTCCTTTCAGACAGATTTTTTTTTTTTTAAGAGGCACAGTAGAGGGATCATTTCAAGTAATCTCTTTCATATCTAGAAAATGTCAAACTAGCTCACCAATGAGCTTGCCTGCTTGTTTCTGAAATGTGTCTGACATCTCCACTCATTATACAGCACTTCACACTGGGTTTGGCTGACATTACGCCTCTCTACATCACACACACTGAAAAGTGTAGGCCTCTATCCCCATCAGGTTGGTTTTCTACTCACAGGGCACATGGCTCTGAAGGATTTAAAAAAAAGGCAGGAGAGAGCTAATCCTCTGGGATGCGACAAAGGAATCAGAAATATCAACACCAGCCAGTAATACAGGCAGAGAGTCACTTACGTAATACTTGTCGTCACTCTCATTGTAGGCCAGTTTCACAACACCGTAGGAGCCCTATAAATAAACACAAATTACACAGTCAGTTCGGCTGCCTTCCTTTGTTTGTCTGCTGCTCAAGGCTTCTCGTGTTTGGCCTTGCAGTGAAAAATAAGAACTATCCTCAACAGCCTCAAGCAAGAGCTCCATGTGATGGCAGATTGCGTTATGCAGCACAGCTCCCGTCCCCTGACAAAATGCAACACCGATGGACCAAGACACATGCTGCCAGCGACGGTGTCCTCCCTCTCCAGGCAGCTATTTCATTTGGGCAATAATGACAGAAGCATAGAGCATTTGCTGAGGATAAATGACTATCTAGAAGGAACTGTGCCTCGGGCCATTAACTCCAGCCAGTTATTAATCCTTAGCAAATGCCCTGAGCCAAGGTTATATTTTTGTTATAAGTTGAACACTGGGGGAAATTTACTTTTTAGGGTCTTTTTGTTTAGGTATTGGGGAAGACTAGAAAGTAAAGGTGAAATTCACTCCTTTGGTCTGACTACTTGTACAGGCCTTCTGCAAAGGAGCGTCTGTCAGTCCTGTGCAGAAAGCCTGCACAAGCCCTGTCTACTACTGAGTCTCACTCAAGCCACCAAAATAAGGTTTAATTGGGTCTTAAGAAGGGCACTCTTTTCATGGGCCCTCTGCACAAGAGTGAGTTTCACTTTACTCACCTAGAATAGGAACACAGTCTCTACTGACCTCCGGGGACTGAACGGATGAGCACAGTCACTTCACAAGGGGAATAAGCAGGGCTCGCCGAGCTGCGGCAAGCCCCACTTGCCAGCCGCACTGTCCGGCGATCTGCGCATGCGCAGATCGCCCGAACCCAGCTCTTCCGGGTTGTAATCTACTCGCCATAGGCGAGTAGATTACATAGATTGTCGAGCCCTGGGAATAAGCGTATATCAATGTGGCCCTAATTAATTAAAAAAAAATACAATTTTAAAAAGTCAAGCACAGGGCTTTGCTAATTCACTCTGACAGATGTAGTTTAGCATTAAATGGAGGTGAGGCCCAAACACAATTCCCAGAGCTGTGGTAAACTGTATGTGCGCCATGAAGCCCTGATGATATGAGAACTGCTTAGAGTTCTCCTAATAAGACAGGAGACCCCTTGGAGACTCGTCAAATCTGGAGATAAGCACAATTGTGAGCATTAGCAAGCTTCTCTCCCTGATCCTGCTCTCTCCATGGACTTACACAACTAAGATAGGTACATTCAAAGCTGCACAACAGAAACCAGCTCCCGTCTCCCCCTCCCCATTCCTGCATGTATGTGAAGGGCAAAAAGAACGCAGCAACTAAGGCTTATTGCCACAGAAAACAGGTCCTCACACTTGGAAAGCAGCCACGCATATGTTTTGATACACACAGCGTGACAAAGTCAGGTCGGAGGGCGGCGGCAGAGTGAGAGAAATGCAGCCCTAGGAGGGAGGGGGAAAAAAGCCAACTGCCTTGTTAACAAGGAGTGGGCCAATTAGGAGCAGCTGACAAGGAGCTGTCTCAGGCAGATTAGGGATCAGGTGAGATGGGGTACCTTGAACCAACTAGGGCCAGCTGATTCCACTTTTGGCCTGCTGGAGACCTTGTAAAAGCCTCCTCTGTTAGGTGGCGGGAAGAGAGAGGAATAGGGAGAGCAAAGGCCTGGCCCTAGGCCTCAGCTCCCCCCCCCCTTCCCCTCCGGGACAGACTACCAGGCTAACCTGCTTCTGAGGGGAAATCTGATTACCCTAATTGACAGAGAAGGGGGCACTTTCCAAGGGAAAAGAGCACAGTTCAGCAAGGGCGACCCTTACCATAACAGCCATTACTACCACCTCAGAGGGTGCGTCCATGCCACACCACACCCTCAGCTCAAAATAAGCTACACAATTTGAGCTACACAAATTGCATAGCTTATTTTGAGTTCATTTCAAAATAGTTTATTTCGTAATTTGGCGCTGTCTGTACAGCGCCAAATTTCAAAATAACTCACTATTCCAAAACGTCCCTTAATCCACGTGGAATGAAGTTTGCGGGGATGTCGGAATAGCGAGCCTGTTCTATTTCAAAATAACGGGCTTGTTCCAAAGACACGGAATAGCTATTTCGGGATACCAGAAGTATCCCAAAGTAGCGCCGCAGTGTAGACGTACCCAGGGACTGGCTTCAGTACAAAATCTCAGCATGCGTACGAAACACTTACGGGGCGTCCCCATTATTAGTCGCTCCGGTATACATCCATTCCACACTAAAGTCGTTGATGTTTGTAGGAACTGATGCGTTATAAGTCCTCCCATTTTCTGCTATAAGTTGTGGGAAACACTCCCCCCAATTTGCCAAAATGGAAGTCAGCCGCGGGAAAAAAATTCCCTGCTTTAAGTTGTTGCACTGTAAGTCCAAGTTTTTTGGAACATATCTTGGAACATATCTTATAGCGAGGACGGCCTGTACTCTACTCCAACTTGGTGCTAATCTGGATGGTCTAACTGATCCGTACAGTCAGTTTGTAAGTAAGAAGACAACTCTCCGAAGTGGTTTGGGTCTGTGAACCCCAGAGAAGTTTGAACTAATCAATTTAAGCAGGTGTAGTCACTTCCAAGCAGAGTACACAGACAGCAATAGCAAGAGCTGTCTTTAGAGAACAATCATTTACTGCTCCATCTGCAGCGATGGCATGAGTCCAGATGTGCAGGTGTCTGAACTGTTCACCAAATCAGACCTGTAAATAACTTTCAGCGAATCTCTTCTGAATCATCCTGAGACTTTAAATGCAGAGTAGAATTAAATCAGCAATTTCTATATGGAAATAAGAACTTAACCAGTCCTGACTCAGAACAAGCGCCTGCCTTTATCTTTCTTTTCTCATTGGCTGGATTAATTAATTAAAGGACCTTGGTGTTCCATTTGGCAAGAAACACCCTGGAAGAAAGCCAGCTCAATTACCTTCCATTGGAAGGAAAATAAATGTAGACTTCAGAAAAAGTAGCTTAGTGCTGATCTGGAGCAAAACTTGATAAGACAAATAAGAGGGAAGAAAAGAAAGGCTGATTATAGTCTTGGATAGGTCTTCAGGGCAGGGCTTGTGTCTTCACGTGGGTGTGCATGTATAGAGCCCAGCACAAAGGGGCTGCTGGGTGCTACTGTAATAGAAACCTTAATTACACTAACATACCTTGCCAATTTCACTTTGCAGCTTGTATTGGTTTAATTGCACACAGTCCTGCAGATCAAAAAGAGAAAAAATAAGCATTAGTAAGAGGGAATTACTATGAGCTTGAACCATCAGCAAGTGAATACAAAGTCTTGAAGACAGAAGTATTAAGGCTGATTTAAGCCATTAGATGTTAAGTTATAATTATTGCATTTTTATGAAAATAGAACAAAGTAATTATGGGCCAGATTCTAAGCTCAGTTAAACTAGCATAAATCTGGAGTAACTCCACTCACTTCAAAACTGTTACTGGTATAAATCAAAGCAGAATCTGACCCTCTTATGTTTAAAATTTGAGGGAAGGTTACATAATCACTGCAGTCAATAAGGAACAGAATTCAAACATCCAGAACACATTTTAAAAGAAACAAGCATTCAGGCAAGTGCAGTTAAAACACTACCAAAATAAATAATGAACTCTCAAATTGATCTGATAATCTGTAAACTGCATTGACCCCCATTTGTGAATTATCAAGCAGTGATGTTTAGAGAGTTGTAATCGTAATTAGGGTGGAATAAAAAAAAAACCCCAGATATGCCACAAGCCCACCCAAGTGGGTTCATTACAACTGTCAAAGCTGGAGTACAACACGCTGACTGTGCTGGACCTTTGATTCCTCCCACATATCTGTGTGCCTGGGCAGCTCCATGGGGATCCGCACGGTTTTACAAGCCACGTGCTCCACAGTCTTTTAATGCTCTATTCCGGATAGGATGCAATTCACCGGAAACTTAAAATTCACAGTACAGTAATTCCTCATTTAACACTATAGATATGTTTCAGAAAATGATGGTGTGAAGTGAAAACGTGTTATGCGGGGTCAATTTTTCCATTGAAAATAATGGAAAAAGTGGGGGTTGCGTTTCAAGCGGTGGTGTTGGGACCGGGACATAAGGTTGGGGGAGAAAGGGGACTGGGTTACAGCAGGGAGGGGAGGTGTTTGGCTCTGGGGAGGGGAAAAGGAGGAGAGGGGAGGGGGATTGGATTGGGAGTATGCCCCTGTGATGGGTCTGCCGGGGAGCGGCGAACCCTCCGCCGCTTTGCAGGGAGGTGGGGGAAGCCCCGCGCAGGCACCGGCAATGGACCCGCTGGGGAAATCGTGTTATTCTGGGGACAGTCGTGTAATTCAAAAAACGTTCCCTAAAAAAAAAATCGTGCTATCGCGAAAACGTGTTAAGCGGGCATGTGTTAAATGAGGAATTACTGTAATGTAAAGTGCACTTATACCTGAAAAATACCATATAACTATAGAACCTACTTATCGATCAGATCTGCTCCTGGTTTGCACCACAGTCAGATACTTTAGTGACTACAATTCATTTGTTTCAGAGTGGCTTGAAAAATTAAAAATTAAATGTTACAAACAAAACCAATCAAAATCTCAAAGTTGTTCTCATTTTGCACAGTTCAAAAACAATCCACTTCATTTTTGTTATTTGAAAAATGTTTTCTCTAGTCCTCACAATATTCATTTTTGTATTTTCCTTCTTTCCCTCCTCTCCCCTTCCTCCACCCCCTAAGTTGGGGGAAAAATGTGTTTGAAAAACATCAGCCAGCTCTAATTTAATATTCCAGGCCTATTAAACCTGACTAATAAGGCAAAGAGGCCCTGAGCAAGATTCTATTCCGTTTTGTACAGCAACAGATTTGTTTATTGCATTCCAATTATTTATAAAGTCCCTTGATTATATAATAGGAAACCGTCACAGTTCATAAAATGAAGCTAGCTCTGGTGTAAGATGCACACCAGCTAGCTGTCTTCCTCTTAATGATGGATGTCAGCTGTATTCTTTTGTTCTGAAACATCAAGATAAAGACATGGGGCTGTATTCTGATATGTTATACGTCAGTATGAATCTGAAGAAACTCCACATTTACACCAGCATAGCTTACCCATGCAAGCTTTTCTAATGCCACTCCTCTGAGCACCACATAAAACAGGACACTAGATGAGAGGGCCTCTCTTGCACCCCTCTGAAAGGGCAGGGTTAGCTTTCCCATGCCACAACCGCTAAAAATAAGTGGATGTAGTGTCCTGAAGGTGGTAAGATTTGTGGTTGTTCTGTGGTCCTGTGTCAGTGAGTTCCACAGTCACGGATCAGTCTCTGGGAATGCTCTCTTGCCCGCACGTGAGTTTCACTCTTGAAGTGGACACTTCCATTGTTCCTGGGGAATGGAGCTTTTGTAGGGTGTGGTCCTGAAGTATTGTGCAGTCCCTAAGCACCAATTATTGCATTACAGCCCATCCCACTGAGAGCTTTGAATAGAAGTGAAACCAGAATCTACCTTTTGGTTCTTAAATGACACAGCATAGAACCCTAGGGCTGGAAGAGACCTCACGGGGTCATTGAGTCCAGCCCCCTGCCCGAGGCAGGACTGATCCACTTGAACGGAGGCTCTTCTAGAAGTAGCTCTGAGTGCCACATGGGCAACTAGTGAGGATGCAGTCAGGATCAGCTCAGCCATCTGGCGCAGAGCCGAGTCATTAGGGCTATGTCTACACTACGGGGCTTTATTATAAAAAAAAGTACGCAAATCGTGCTCTGCAAGTTGTGTAGCTTTTTCTGATAGTTTTTTTGGAAGAGGCTTTTCCAAACTTTGGTCCATCTACCTTGGGCCAAATTTCGGAACCCCCACCCCCTTTCGGAAGGGCCCTTCTTCCTCGTGGGAGGAGGAAGACAGGGCTCCCAAAAGAGTACATCTGCTCTTCCGCCCCCTTTTTTTTTTTTTTTTGGCGGAAGAGCAGATCCATTCCCTGGACGCGGCGGAGTTTTTCCAGGATACCTCCGGTATCCCGTGGTCTAGACATAGCCTTGGTGAAGCACGCAGATAATGCCAGGAAGGCATCAGACATATTGCCAACAACTGTAACCTTTACATATGGGATATAAACAAAAAACACTGAAATGAAGAGACAGACTTCATTTGGATCAGGCTCTCAGAGTCAGGAAACAAGGGCCAGTTTTTTCAAGGGTCTGTGGATTGCACTGCCTCCAGGACCCTAAGTACACATGGACCAGTGGCCTTTTGAAAACTCAGGCATCAAAGGTTCAGTTCTCTAGAGGGAAACTGTATCTGGGTAATTGTGCAGGCTAAGACAGGAGCCAGACATGCTTCTGGCTCCAAAGGTATCATCAGGCTAGGCCCACGTGAGCTCTATGGGCCAAAGTTTGAAAGGTATTTAAGCACCTAAAAATGAACAGTCACCACTGATATTTTCAAACACACCTCGGTGCCTAACAGCCATTTAAATCAAGTGCCTAAACACCTTCCAAAGCCTGGGACAATATCTCCATATTAGCAGGCCACTCATGAGTGTTCAAGTTTTGGGCATCAGATTCAATGCGACGAGTAAAAGCCTTCCACAGGGTGTGCAGAAGACGTGTAGAGGCATGAACTTGAGGGATAGCTCCTATTTCAAACACATGCTGGATACACAGCACACATGGGAGATTTTTTCAATGTGCACAGCACCACTCCTTATTGGCTCAGAACCACCCCTAAGCCTGGTACACCCTGTGGTGGACTTTCATTTTGGAACTATGCTAAGCAAATGAGGCTAAGTGTATGTGGGGCCGACGCAGCTCCCAGTGAAGTCAACGGCAAGATTTACACTGAGCCAGCCAGATTTACAAAGGCACTTAGGGCATGTTCAACACTAGGAAACTATTTGAAAATAACTAAATTCGAAATAACTCCCGAAATAACTATTTGGAAATAGCGCATCGACACTACAGAGAAGCCTCAAAATAAGTCCGAGGCAGGCTCCCTTAATGTGGATGGGCTACCTCAACTTAAGAGCCCCAGGAAGCCCTGGGGAGTAATTACTTTGAATGACTCTGAGGAGTAGTTATTTCGAAATAGAAGCACTGGAGCATCCACACTACCGCTGTTTTGAAATAACTATTTTGAAATAAGTGTTATTCCTCATGACAAACAGGAGCTGTTATTTTGAAATAACAGGCTTGGTAGTGTGGATGCTCCGCTTGCTATTTCGAAATAACTCCCTAGTATAGAGCAGGGCATAGGCATCTAAAGATGCACCTAAAGATGTTTAAAGATGCCACTGGGCTCTTACTACATCTAAAATGCAGAGGCGCATCATCCGCATGAGCGGGACTATTCGGTCTAGCAGCCCCTGTTTGTGGGGGGGGAGGCACCACAGGGAGCACGGGGCGAGTGGGGACTGAAGCAGTCCCCACTCGACCTGGGTGCCCACTGTGGCACTTCAGCCCTTGAAATGCAGCAAGAGCCCTGTGAAGATCTTACCACGTTTCAAGGGCTGAAGCACCTCAGTGGGAACTGAAGCAGTCCTCCCCTGCCCTCCGTGGAGACAGTGCTGGGGGGAACCGGCTCCTGCTCCCCCTTCCCTTTCTGCCTCTGATAGAGGCAGCAACCGGGGGAGAGGGGAGTGACAAGTTGAGTGATTACTCGACTATCCGATAAGCGTATGTTTATCAGATAGTCGACTAGTCGCTTACATCCCTAATGCAAAGACATGGAGCTTCCTCAGGCTTCACTGGAAATGGCTAATTTCTCAGCTCTTCTTGGGGGAGGGGGGAGAAAAAGGGGGAAAAAAAAAAAAGATCGCGTATCATCATCAACAACTTCTACCAAATAGAAAACAAAAAGATGAAAAGAAGGATACATTACTCAGGATATGTTAACTCAGTTAACATTACTGAGTTAAAATACATTCTTTTAGGTCTAATAAGTCCTACTGAAATAAGAAAATAAACACATCCCAAGGTTTGTTATCCTGACAGTGTGCCAAAAAACAATTAAAAGTGAAATCTTATTCTGCTGGAGTCAAAATGTCTGTGTTTCAATGAAACCACGCCGAGTGATATCCATTCTGATCCACAGCAAGATGGGAATGTCAGAGCCTTTGCTGAGCAGCCTCCATTGGACTGCTAATAAATGCAC
This sequence comes from Pelochelys cantorii, assembly GCA_032595735.1. Taxonomy (NCBI): domain Eukaryota; kingdom Metazoa; phylum Chordata; order Testudines; family Trionychidae; genus Pelochelys; species Pelochelys cantorii. The sequence continues at coordinate 10,461,304 of CM064346.1, read as the reverse complement.
AATGGCCCATGGTATAACTTCGTAGATTGCCAGCCTAGATCATCTGAATAAGATAGCTGTGGCCCATAGTACAGGCAGTAGCTATTGCAGAGTATTTCTGAGCATATAAGCAAAGCAGCTCTGTCTCCTGGCCCCTTACTGAAACTATGCGAGACTGAAGAAATGCCATGGAACTTTTTGCCTTCCTGTTAGATTTTGCTAGTGTTTGGAGGATTCCTATGGGGCACGGGAATCACATTGCAGAATATTGAGATAAGTTTCCAAAAGCTGCTTGCCGAAGAGCAGTGGACATGTGTGTCACTGAAAATAACTGCTACAGGATATGAAAACCTGACGGGCCTGATCACCAGGGACCCTAATCTTTCGTGATAAAAACAATCAAAATTCTTTAATAAAAACACACACAAAAATCCAAGTTTTTCTTGCGATTAACAAACGTGGGTGGAAGGGCTGCTCCCACTGGCCGGGCCCTCTGGTTAATTGGTTACCCGGTAAGCATGTAGGTAAGGCAGATGCTTACCAGGTAACTAGTTAACCGGTTAACTTTTTACATCCCTAGCTGAAAGCCAAATTCCTGGCATCCCTGGGAGGAAAGAAACTACCCCATGGCAGTACAGTGCCTTCAAGGAATAGGGAACAGACGTGCTATGCAGAAGGGCAGACGATCTGCAGACTGGCATATGCCACATGGCTGACAGTCTGTGCAACTTCCCCAAGCTCCTCCAGCCAAAAGGGGGGGAGCCGCAGCTACATGTCAGGAGGTCATAGGGCCTCCCAAATACTTTCCTGTGGGTATTTCCATAGGAAAGGTCAAAGAGGTACAAACAAGGGCAACTTGTACCCAGGGTTGCCAGGTGTCCGGTATTCTACCGGACAGTCTGGTATTTGCGCTCTTTGTCCGGTAAAAAAAAATCAGAGAATACCGGACATGTGCAATGTCCAGTATTCTCTGATTTTTCCGGCTATGCACTGGACAGAAGCCTGGTGTGGGCGGGGGGAGCGGCTGGAAGGCGGGGCCACGATCGGCGCTAGGAGCCTGTGATTGCACAGAAGCCTGGCGGGGGCAGGGGGAGTGGCTGGGACTGCCTCCCAGCCTGGGAGTCCCAGCTGGGAGGCGGGGTTGCGATAGCCGCTTATCCCACGTTCCTTTTTTTTTTTTTCCCTCTATTTTATACTATGCCCCGGATCAAATTAAAGGCAAATACACCAAGGAAGAAACATTGAGCTTTTCAGAGGGATACAGGCTTTGCATGGGCCCTCTGCATAAGCGTGAGTTTCACCCTAACAGAAAAACGCCCCTCAACATAGCAGCCTTTTACAAAGTGCCTTGCAGAATGGAACACAACAGCAATAAGAAATGTAGCTATAAAACTTGATTTGTTAGTGGTTAGAATAGCAGCAGCTTTCTTCAATGAGAATGCCCTTGAGGGACAGGCATGCAGAAGGACAGAGCAGATTGCTAGCCTCTAAGGTAGACATTCTTCCACCGGAGTAGGTTTTTTGCACTTAATTAGTTCAAGGGCTTTCCATATGTGACGCTAAATCCCTCCTCCGTGAGTGTTTGGGTGTGCAGGAACTAGCAAAGAGAGATTCTGCCTGGAGAGTCAGCACAAGACATGGGTTTTACTACAGATCATGTAAACAGTTGGAGAATAAACTATGGTTTAGGTCTTAAGTGGAGCCCAAGGCCTTGTGCTGCCTCTCTGGATATGGATGCCTTTCACTCTAAATGTACTCAACACTCCATTTAAGGGAGCTAGCTCCAGCTTTTGTTTGTTAATTTCAATACACCACTTGCATATACAGAGGCAACCTGGATTTCATGTCACACAGATGGTTTATTTTCCTCCTCAGACAATGCAGTATCTTATCTGGATCTCCCTGTGTGACCCAAGGGTCACTTGCTGACAACAGGATCTTCTCCTCTGAAGACCAAATGGAGAATTGCCTGTCGCAGATTCCAAGACTACAGGCTCCAAGAAGCAGTGATTAAGGAGTTCTAAAAATTTTATCTCTGCATCAAATCCTATGTATCAGAAAACACAGGGATAACTGACGGCCTCCATTATTGTTGGGTTTCTGATTTTGTAGCCTCTTTAAATTCCAGTGCATTTTACAGCCACTGACAGTGCCCTGGGAAAGTGCTCAGTAATATATTCCTACTGATACATTCTTATTATTCAAGCATAGAATTTCTATCTATAAAGATTCTATTAACTGTTGGATTCATTTAAGATTTTTACTAAATTTGATTCTATACTTTCTTTTCACAGAATAGTCACTGCCAGAGATCTTACAGTTATCAAACTCCTACCAGCACACAGAACAGGGGCAGGCAAGCTGCGGGCCAAATCCAGCCCACCAAACTGATAGATCCAGCTTACGGGCCACCCTAAGGGATGTCTGTCTGGATTGTGTGCTTCTCTCCACCTGTTAGTTCTGCCTCAACCGTTAGTTTAAAAACTCCCCTACAATCGTTTTAATTTTACATGTCAGAAATCTGGTTCTGTTTTGCTTACGATGGAACCCATCCTTCACGTATATGGTCTCTTTCCCAAAAGATTCCCAAATCCTTCTTCCTAACCCCATTCTCTCCTCCATGCACTAAGACTCTGCAGTTCCACCTGTCTAAGAACATAAGAACGGCCATACTAGGTCAAACCAAAGGTTTTTGAACCCTGTTATAGTCCTGGTCTAATGGACACTGCAAGTGGAATGCAAGCATTTCAGAGAAATACTCCACCTGCAGATTTATTTCATTTACTGTAGGTCTCTTTATTATGAGAAATTTTATACTCCCACAAACAGGTGCAGTTTAATTGCAATTGCCTTCTCTCTATAGTTCTGCACCCCTTCTTCATCCCCTCTCTCTTGCCTAGCTGCATTCATTTTATAAATGCTGCTGTCTCTGCTCTCTTTCCACAGAGCAAGCCAACCAAGATGTTTTTTGTTTCCAGCTTCCTATTCTCGTCCACCTCCTGCTGCCTTGCACACATTGATTCTCAAGGTCACAGGCATAACGATGCTCTTGTATATTGTGTATCCCTTCAAACACATCACAAGTGCCGTTCATGCAGGCTTCCCTTGATGACTCGTTATGCCCCAGGACTGTGCACAATCCAGCAGGTCTGATGCCCCAGCCAAACAGTCAATCTGCAGTTCTAATTACTGCATCCTAGTTCAGTTTCACAGGAGGATCATACTGTTACCAAAATTCTATAGCCAGCACATAGCAGAACCTGCCAAACTAGATCACACCTATGGCCTATCTAGTTCAGTATTCGGTCTACAATGATAGCCAGCACCAAATGCTTCAGAGGAAGGTGCAAAAAAGCCCATTATGGCAAATTATGGAATAAACTGTGCACACTGGAGTTTCTTCCTTTCCTCTGGCAGCTAGCAGGAAATATTCCTTATTATTCTGGACTAGTCAATAGGACTTTTGCCTGATTACTGACTGAGTACTACTACCTAGAGTAGAGCTACTCAGCTTTGGGAGCCCAAGGGGCCATAATAATGCTCACAGCACATGCCAAAGGCTGAAACTTAAGTGTGGTTGCATATGCATGCATATATATATGCAAATATATACAAATAGCTTCTTTCACACTGACGGGCATGAATACAAAGATTAAGGCAAGATTACACAACACACAGGCCCCATTTAAGTCAGTTCTGCTGATATTAATAAAATGCAATAGTTACCCGATTTCCACCCATATGACAGCACTTTTAATGAGCAATGACAGTCCAGGAATTTAACTACTAAAACACATATTAACAGAAGACCATTATATTGACTACTTTTTTGTTTTGGCTTTCATCCATGGGCCGTGTGTTGAGCCCCGCATAAACCCAAAGCACACCGCGGGCTGCAAACAAACGGACCATGGGCTGCGTGTTGAGTAGCCCTGACCTCGAGTATCTTCTCTTTACTCACAGAATTATGGGACTCTTCTTCAAGCTCAGAGAGGGGGCTGAGAAAGAAATTACAATCACTAGGACTAAGTGATTTAGGAGCGAAAGGCCCATTGACTTTCAATGCAGTTTAAGAACACAAACCACAGCAGGGTACCTTGTCAAGGGGCACTTTGGTACCTAATTCCACTGAAAAATCAATGAGAGTTAGGTGCCATGAAAGTCAGAGAGTGAGGTGCTGGAGTGCCATCTGTCCTTTTGAAAAGGCACTTCTGAAAACTGCACCCATTACATATATTTTACATATACAGGGCTCGACAAACCGCTGAATCTACTCGCCCGTGGTGAGTAGGTTTTAGCCGGTTGTTCCGTGCGCCCCGTTCACTGGTGCTTCGCGCATGCGCAGTGCCGGTCTGGCGCATGCACGGTGCGGGGCTGGCGAGTAGCTCTCGCCGGGGTTTGTCAAGCCCTGTACATATAACATCTAAATTAGAGCATATACTTCTGCCTAAGTAAGGCAGCAGGGGCGGGGAATCATAGAATACTAGAACTGGAAGGGAGGGGAACTCGAAAGGCCATCACATCCGGTACCCTGCACACAGGACAGGATCAAGTACCTTCTCGATCACCCCGATAGATGTTTGTCTAATCTGCTTTTAAAAATCTCTAATGACAGAGATTCCAAAACGTCCTTAGGCAATTTATTCTAATGCTTAACTGCCTGACAGAAAGTTTTTCTTCCTAATGTCTAACCTAAACCTCTCAGCCTGCTATTAAGCCCATTGCTTCTTGTCCTGTCATCAGAAGTTAAGGAGAATAATTTTTCTCCCTCCTCCTTGCAACACTCTTTTAGATACTTGAAAGCTGCTATCATGTCCCCTCTAAGTCTTCTCTTTTCCAAACTAAACAAACCCAGTTCTTGCAATCTTCCCTCATCTCTCATGTTTTCCAGACCTTTAGTAATTTTGTTGCTCTTCTCTGGATCTTCTCCAGTTTCTTCACATTTTCCTGAAATGTGGCACCCAGAACTAGTCACAATACTCCAGTTGAGGCCTAATCAGTGCAGGGTAGAGTGGAAGAACTATTTCTCATGTCTTACTTACAACACATTTGTTAATACAGCCCAGAAAGAGGTTTGTTTTTTTGCAACAGGGTCACACTGTTGACTGTTGTGGTCCACTATGACTCCTAGATCCCTTTCTGCAGTACTCCTTCCTAGACAGTACTCCTTCCTATTTTGTATGTGTGACACTGACTCTTCTTCCTTAAGGGGAGTACTTTGCATTTGTCCTTATTGAATTTCATCCTATTTACCTCAGACCAGAGTTTCCCAAACTGTGGTCCGTGGCCCGGTACCAGTCCTTAGGAAAAAAATACCGGGCCTCAGAACAATTTTTGAGAGCGCCTGCCTCGCTGCCCGCAACCCCCAAGATAAACGCCGTGCTGAACTCCCAGTGTCAACGGAGGTAGCACAGGCTTCCTGTGGGGTCGGGGGGCAGTTCTGTGCGCCAGGTCCCAGAAGTGCACGGGCTGCTCTTCCCCCTGCCCCAACAGCTGGTGCAATACCTGAAACTCCAGTCCATCGCGCGCCGGGAACTTTGTTCCCCTGCTGCCTTCCTGTGCTCGGGGGAGTGTGGGGGAATCCGGGACTCCGCCGGCTCCAGCTGCTCGGGTGGCGCATGCTGCTGTGGGGAGCAGAGGAGCAAGGCGCACGCTGCCCAAGTGGTTGGGGCTGGCGCAGTTCGGAACTCCCCCTCCCCCTGTGCAGGAAGGCATCAGGCATGCAACAGACCAGCGTGTCAGGTACCGCGCTGCTGTTTGGGGGATGGGGGAGCAGCCCACGCACTTCCTGGGCCTTGGCAGCTACAGGATCTCCAGGTATCGGTCCCTGTCCCCTCCCCCACCCCCAACCCCCACAAGTACCCTGCTCCAGCACCCACAAGCACTCGGTCCCCTGCCCCAGCACTCAGTGGCACCCTTCCCCAGAACTCTGTCCCAGCACCCACAAGCACAGTTGGGGCCACATTAGTAAGATTTGAGGGGTCTGGAGGGGTTGTGTTTTTGTATCTCACTTGTGTGGCCCCGACTGACTTTTCTGTTGGCACTGGGGGCTTTGGGAGGACCAGAAACAATTTATTTGCATTTTCATCATTTGCTTAATGAATATGCAAATAAATGTTACCGGTCCTCCAAAAGCTCGTGAATGGATTTACTGGTCCCCAGTATCAAAACATTTGGGAACCCCTGCCTCAGACCATTTCTCCAGTTTGTCAAGATAATTTTGAATTATAACCCTATCCTCCAAAGCACTTGCAACCCCTCCCAGCTTGGTATTATCCACACACTTTATAAGCATATTCTCTATGCCACTATATAAATCGTTGATTAAAATAATTAACAGAACTGGTCCCAAAATTGATCCTTGCAGAACCCCACTTTTCATGCTCTTCCAGCATGACAGAACCACTGATAATTACTCCCTGAGAATGGCTATAGTAGTTCACAACGGATGTAGTAGTTCACAAGTCAACAATGCCAAGTATCAATCACACCTTGCTCACGCCCATGGGGCGGGGGGGGGGGCAGTAGGGGGGCCCAGGCCCGCTTTCACTCCGGGTCTTGGCCCAGGGCCCTAAGGATGGGGAGAGGTTAACCCCCTGTACGGTTGGTGCGGAATCCACTGTAACTCACCAACCTGCAGGCTAATACCAACGCCCTGCCCTGCCCTGCCCTGCCCTGGGCCGCTTCCTACCAGTATCAGTGCAGGATCTCTTCCCTGCTTACCTCGTCCCGGGGCGCCTGGACGTGACAGGGTCTCGGTCTTCCACTAGCCTTCCCTCGGGTGCCCCACCCCAGCGAACCTCCCAGTGCGCTCCCCGTCCGGGGCCTACGGCTCTCTCCCCCTCTGATGGGCAGTGGCCTCCTTTTAAATTGCCTGCTGCCAGTGCGGAGGGGCCCGCTGAGGTCACCGACCTGCCTCTTCTGGTCCCACCACACACGTCCGCCTGGCTGCTGCTTCCCCCTCCCCCACTGCTCCCGGCGGCAGTGGAGCATGCACCTGCACTGCAAGGGTGTCTCCGTGGCCGCAACGCTCCCTCGCCCCAGCACACCGGAGCTGTCCCCCCGAGAGTGCAGGGCTCAGCGGCTGCCCCGGTGCGAGTGTGGGGCTCCGATACTGCCCCATCACACCATGTTATAGCAGCCCCATCTAAATTGTATTTCCCTAATTTATTAATGAGGCGGTTATGCAAGACTGTATCAAATACTTTACTAAAATCTAGGCATAGCACGTCTACCACTTCCCCTTCATCCACAAGACTTATCCTATCAAAGAAAGCTTTCATGTTAGATTGACATGATTTGCTCTTTACAAATCCACTCAGACTGTTACTTATCACCTTATTATCTTCCAGATGTTTGCTAATGGATTCCTTAATTATTTGTTCCATTATCTTCCCTGGCATACAAGTTAAGTTGACAGTATTTGCACACACAAATCAAAACATCCTTCCAGACATTCTAAGACACCTCCGCCCCCCCCCATTTTGCCATGTTGTTTCAGCTCCAGTGTATGTGAACCAAAAAGAACATCCCACCATAATTGCATTTTACTGGTTTCCAGGACAGCAATGTGGCAGAGGGGGAGGGAGGAAAATCTGGGCCGTTAATGCAATAAATAACAGGCAAAACTACTTAATAAACCAGTTTATTATTAATTGAAGGGGCTTTGTCACTATGCAAGCTAAGTGTGATTGCTGCCCTTAGCCTGTGTGCAGCAACCAGATTTTTCTAGGTACTGACTTGTGAGCCACATACATTATATATCACTCTAGACTCTAACCCAATTTAATACACAGCACTTGAGCTGACTAAACTTTAATGGATACAATAATTTATTGCTGTTGCACTAGCAGTGGATGCTGCCTGCCACCTCTTTATTACTCTCTGCTCTCACTTAGAGCTGGCGTTCATGGTAGCCCGGCTGCCTCCTTTTTTCTTCTTCTTGAGGTCTGAGCAGCAGGTGGAGTGTCTTCCGTGAAGTTGAAATAAAAACCTGGAATTTCTCCCCTAAAGGGTCAGTCAACGAATGGGGCAGATACAGGGACAAACCTGACATCTGGATTTTAAAAGAAAGGATGGCATGAAGCCCCAGAGCGATTTTGGCAGGGATCCTTCGAGTGAGGAGGAAAAGCAGATTGCATATGGTGGAGTGAGAGAACAGTTTTTTCTGCAGTGAATGGACATATTGAGGGGGCATTATTGCTGTGGACACTTTCCTACTTCAGGCACCTCAGCTGTGAAACATTTTAAGCTCTGACACACCATCCAGCTTGGTAGAGTTATGTCCCCTGTACAAAAAAGATTTTACAGTCTTCCTCAGCAATGGGCCATAGCAGCCTCCTCTGGTAACGTGGTAGTAATAATAATAATTGCATTATTATAGACTTTTTCCAAGAGAGGAGCTGAAATTGCTTTCCAAAATGTGTGTAAATATTATGATCCCCATCTTAGAGATTGGGTAACTCTGGAAACAAGAGAAACAAAATGACTTGTCCAAAAACACGTAAGTCATGGCAGTAAGGTGACATGTCCTTAAATCAAACGCCTTTTTTAAAAGTGTTTGTGATATCCAGTAACTGAGATAAGATTTCACTAGTGCCTGGGATTCCAAGTTAATTGCAAAATGAATGCAAAAATAAAGGCTTTCTTTTAGACAAGCCTGACACGAGGCTTTATATGTGCAGCATGTTCTGTGAGGCTCATGAAAGGTCCTTCGACCTATGACCATAACCTACATATTCTCCTCCTTTTCCTCCTAAACATACACACATTTTGCTGGCTGAGGTTATTTATAGGAGAAAGTTTCTTCCCGGGTAAATAGTTTAAGCCGACAATAGGCTGAGCTACTGCCAAAAGCACTTTCAGTCTAAATGGCAATACACTGTATACTCTCAGACTCAGTACTGAAGGAGATGCTTAATCTACTAGGCATGTTGGGCATGTGAACACAGCAGCATGTATGAGAGCTAGAGAGAGAAACTGCAGGAGCAGTGGGAAGGCCCAGAAACAGAACTTGCTTGGCTCTTCTAGATGAACTCTCTTGTCACTGCAAATGTACAGAATAGAACAGTTACCTGAGGATCCCTGGGTTCTGCAGATGGAGCTTCTGCTAATCCTGGCCCCAAAGGTTTCTTTTTAGGGAAGATAGTCCCATCAGCTGGGTTATATTCTTTTAGAAATAATTTATATTTAAAGTCACCTGGACTCAAGGAACTATGCCTATTCTGAGTGTGTGGGACACGCAGTGCTTTGATTCTTTAAGAGAACCACTGTCTGCCCATCATGCTTTGCATAGGACTCTCAACCATTTTTCAAAAACTTCTTTCAATCCCTTATTCAACTTCACCACTTCAGAAGACTCCTGAGGGCTTTCAACCACTTCTGGGTCAGACTTTAGCATGCCCACTCACCCATGAGTGTACTGGTGAGAAGTGGCATTAGTCTGAAAGGATGTGTAACCCTCTGAAGGAATCTTCACAGCTGTGGGAAATTTCAGACTGGCTTTTCTTTTGGAACCTTTCCAGCAAATGCTCAACTACCAGCAAGGCTTCCTATTTATGACAGGATATTGCCAACATCCTTCACCACTGAGTAAGTTAAAGTTCACTTGCAATCAGGAAGGTCAACTCTGGTCGTCTTAGGCTTTTGCCAGAGGACCTACTGGATGTCTCAGCTGTGCAAAGGCGGAATTTCATGTGGAGAGGGGGGGCAGCAGCCGTGCATTCCGGGACGCGGCTTGCTCTTTATCCTGTGCCCCAGATGCTAAGGGAGTGAGAGGAAAGTACTTGCATTCCGTGCATGTCTCTCATACCTGGCTGGTGAAGGGAGCTCACCAGCCAGATGTGAGAGGCATATATGGAATGCAAGTACTTTCCCCTCACTCCCTTAGCATCCAGAGCGCATGGCTGCTGTATGTTGATAGCTCACACTATCTGTACATGTAGTCCTGTGGCACCTTAGAGATTAACCAAAATATATAGTAGCATGAGTTTTCATTGGCAAAACCCACTTCATCAGATAATGAGCTAGTGGGTTTTGCTCACAAAACCTCATGATACCATATATTTTTTAGTCTAAGGTGCCACAGAATTACTCTTTGTTTTTAGAGTTACAGACTAACATGGGTACCCCCCGGAGACATTTTAACTCTATGTGTGGGTTTAACTGCCTTTCTTCTGAAAGATTAGTCATTGAAGATAATAGGTGTTAAGAAAAATCCAAGAGCTCTTCAATAGTCTGACGAGAAATCTTTTCCTTCCCTTCCTAGCTCAACTTTCCTGAGCAGTGTGATAGGTCATTGTTTCATTAGACACCATAAAGACCTCTAGGTTTGTTAGGGCCTGAATTTACAATAATAATAATAATAATAATAATCATAATAAGCAGAAAAAACCCTCCTATACTTCAATACTTGTTAAGAATAAAAAAAAAAAAAACCCAAAACTTGCAGATTCTATTTATTGGTCGTGAAGAAACAAAAAAGGGCACAAGGGCAATCCCTGTTCCCCTCACTTTTGCAGGTCACCTTTAAGTAATTGCCAGCTACAAATGTTAACAAGACCATTTCCAGTTGTGTTACAGTATGAGGAATGGAGCTTACCCTCAACCGTTCATCAGTGACAGGAGTAAGAGGCAGAACGCAAGGCCTTCGCCACTCTTTATAGACTGGGTAACACGGTTGCTCTACGCTTCTCGTTATGCATTCAGCTTACACAACTGTCCTTTCCGTAAATATTTTCAGATACAGATCAGATACCCACTATCTGAACTCAGATTCTGTTCATATTTTGAGGCTTAATTATTTTCCCTCTTTTGGATATAGCTCCATTTAAGGGCTGAATTAGTGCTGTTTCAAACAAAGCAGCGAACAGTTTGGCCTCTCCCCATACAGTGGAAGAAGATGAAATCCATTGCTTTGTTTTAATGCAAGGTCTTTTTTTTTGTTTCCTCCTCGTTAAATTTGTAAAAAATGTTTATATGCAAAGAGGTACCACATGCTCTCACCCAGAATGAGACGTGCTTCAGAACCACAGTAAATTCTCCCTGGAGTGAGTGCAGTGTGTGCATATTTCCTTTAGAGCAAGCTGCATCTGAACAAAAATGGCAATTATGTTTGCAGCAGAATGGGGAATCTCTCAATTTAAAGGTACAGTATACGGAATACGAGGCATAACAGAGACACACTGCTTACACTACATAAACTAGCTCCTTATTTTAAATGGCTTGCTCTCTTTTCCTTCCTTCGTGTGAGAGCACGAGGGATGTGAAAAATTAATTGGTAACCAGTAAGCCAACCGGTGGGGGCTGGAGCAGCCCTTGTTGCATAGCAGGCTGCTATGGTGGGGGCTGCTCTGGCCATCCTCAGGAGAGCTGCCAGTTGAAGAAGCCTAGCAGTGCAGTACCACTTGAGCTGTGCTGCGGAGGAGGAGCAGCGTGGAGGAGGCTACTTGGATGTACAGTAGAGAGGTGCAGGGAGCTAATAGCAGGAGGCGTTGTGGCCAAAGGATTGGACTAGCAATCAGGATGCCTGGGTTCTATTGCCGGCTCTTCCACTGGCCTAAGGTTTGCCATGTCCCCAGTCTGTGCCTCAATTTCCCTACCTGTAAAATGGGGATAACGACATTCACTGGCTCTGCAAATGCTCAGAGATCTACCTGTGAAATCAGCTAGATTATGAAAGTAGAAGATGCACCAAATCTTTACGAAGCACCATGTGTTTAATTTTACAATAACAAAAATAAAAAATAATTTACTTTCTTTTTGCTGGCACTGTGTCCACCTGAAAAGTGGTAGATTCCATGTTAGTACTTTGCTCTGCTACAGCAAAGCAAGACAATGATATAATTTCTTTATCAGGGAGAACACCCGTCATTGGGCCAAGTGTTCTATAAAGATAAGATTTTAGTTCCTTATTGATTCCATCACTCTAATGTGTTCAAAAGAGCTGAACGATCAGAACAGGAACTACACCATTAATAAGATCCTTAGATGAAAGAATATCAGAGAATTAGAATGCCGTGTTTATGTGAATGCACAGTAATTGTTTGTCTTAAAACAAGATGCTCTATTTCTCATCATGCACACTGCAGGAAAAAAAACATAGCACCAGAGATCAGTGTTGATCAAAAATCATAAAGCCATAGAATCAAATGTTGGGAGTCCAAATTCTAGGACTGACTCCAAAGGCCAGTTATTACAGCCCCCTGTAAAAGATGGAGACACTGACAGATTTTGTGACTCGCCTGAATTTGTTACACAGTGGGACCGTAGGAGAACCAGGAACAGAGCCCAGATTTTGTGACTTTCAGTTCTGTGCTGTAGCCACAGGAGCTGTCCATAAATAAAGTGGGGGGGGGGCAGGGTCTCTTAAACAGACATGTTTGTTTCCTTGTTAAAGTGTAACAAGGGGCAGGTGGAAATCTGCACTTTATTTCTAGTATGAATTTATCTGTGAGAGTAATTAACTATAGGAACAACTTAGCACAGATTGTGGTGGACTCTACATCAGCAGACATTTTGAAGTCAAGACTTCAGGTTTTCCCTCAAGGCTAGACCCTGGTTTAATACTGTTGTTGGGCCTGGAAGCAGAAATTAATCTGGGGACATTCCTGGCCTGTGTGTTATGCAGGAGGCCAGATTAAATGATAACGGTCTCTTTCTTCTGGCCTTAAAACCTACTAACCTCTGTTATCAGAGTGATCATGCTATTAAACAAAAACTCCAAGCTAATAAGTGGATTCAATATTAGTTAAGCCAGGTCAACTCAGAGGCAGCACATAATTAATTGTGATTATTACAGCAGTGTTTAAGGACCAACGACAAGTGGGCCCCATTGTGCGAGGCACTGGACACACACAGTAGGACAGTGGTTTTCAAACAATGGGTCACGACTCAGGACTGGGTAGTGGAATGTCAGGCACTGGGGCTCGTTGCTGCAGGGGGATCAGGTGACCAGTGGGGGGCCAAGGCAGCGACCTGCCTGTCCTGGCACCGCAGACTGCGTTGCACCCCAGAAGCGGCCCGCAGCAGGCCCAGCTCCTAGGCACTGCCCCTGTCCCAAGCACTAGGTTTGCACTCCCATTGCCTGGGAACCTGCTTCAGGGGCACAGCATGGTCTGCAGTGAGAGGAGAGGCAGGAAGCTGCCTTAGCACCCCAGACTGGGAGCTGCTCAAGGTAAGCCCCTCCTGCCCCAGTCCTGACCCACTACCCCCAAAACCCAAGCCCCCTCCCACACCCCAAAGCTCTCATCTTCAGCTCCACCCAGGAGCCCACTCTCTAGTCAAATTATGTTGGGTCGCGGGCACCAACAATTTTCTTCAACTGGGACATGAGAAAAAAAAATCTGAAACCCCCTGCAATAGGGAACAGTCCCTGTTTCAAAGAACTTGCAATCTAAGCAGACCAGGCAGAGCCAGAAGGGGTGTGTATGCTATAACACACAAGCAAAAGGAAGAATATGGTGGTGACAAATACCGTAATTCCTCATTTAACACGTGCCCACTTAACACGTTTTCGCAATAGCATGATTTTTTTGTAGGGAACGTTTTTTGAATTATTGACCGCCCCCGGAACACCACGATTTCCCCAGCCGGCCTGTTGCCGGCAGCTGCGCAGGGCTTCCCCTGCCTCCCTGCAAAGCGGCGGAGGGTTCGCCGCTTACCGCGCCATTCCCCAGCGACCCCCCCTCGCCAGACGCAGTGCGGGTTCCGGCAGACCCGTCACAGGGGCATACTCCCAACCCAATCCCCCTCCCCTCTCCTCCCTTTCCCCTCCCCAGAGCCAAACACCTCCCCTCCCTGCTGTAACCCAGTCCCCTTTCTCCCCCAACCCATGTCCCGGTCCCAAAAGACACCACCGCTTGAAACGCAACCCCCACCTTTTCAATTATTTTCTAGAGCCTTAAAAAAAGGCTCTAGAGGAGATCCTGGCAATTATAGACCGATAAGTTTAACATCAGTACCAGGCAAATTAGTAGAAACACTAGTTAAGAGTAAAATTGCAAGGCACATAGAAGAGCACGAATTGTTGGGCAAAAGTCAGCATGGTTTCTGCAGAGGGAAGTCGTGTCTAACTAATCTGTTAGAATTCTTTGAAGGGGTTAATAAACATGCGGACAAGGGGCACCCAGTGGATATAATATACCTAGATTTCCAGAAAGCCTTTGACACGGTCCCACACCAAAGGCTTTTACGTAAATTAGGTGGTCATGGGATAGGAGGAAAGGTCCTTTCATGGATCAAGAATTGGTTAAAAGACAGAAAACAAAGGGTGGGAATAAATGGTAAATTTTCACAATGGAGGAGGGTAACTAGTGGTGTTCCCCAGGGGTCAGTACTGGGACCAATCCTGTTCAACTTGTTCATCAATGATCTAGAAAATGAGGTAAGCAGTGAGGTGGCCAAGTTTGCAGATGACACAAAGTTGTTCAGGACAGTCAAAAGCAAAAGGGATTGTGAAGAACTACAAAAAGATCTCAGCAAACAGTGATTGGGCAGCAAAATGGCAAATGAAATTTAATGTGGGTAAGTGTAAGGTAATGCATGTTGGAAAAAATAACCCAAATTACACGTACTACATGATGGGGTCAAATTTAGCTACGACAGATCAGGAAAGGGATCTTGGAGTTATAGTGGATAGTTCTATGAAGACATCCACGCAGTGTGCAGCGGCAGTTAGTAAGGCAAATAGGATGTTAGGAATTATTAAAAAAGGGATAGATAATAAGACAAAAGATATCATACTTCCCCTATATAAAACTATGGTACGCCCACATCTCGAGTACTGCGTGCAGATGTGGTCTCCTCACCTCAAAAAAGATATATTGGCATTAGAAAAGGTTCAGAAAAAGGGCGACTAAGATGATTAGGGGCTTGGAAAGGGTCCCATATGGGGAGAGGCTAGAGAGACTGGGACTTTTCAGTTTGGAAAAAAGGCGATTGAGGGGCGATATGATAGAGGTATATAAAATCATGAATGGTGTGGAGAAAGTGATTATAGAAAAATTATTTACCTTTTCCCATAATACAAGAACTAGGGGACACCAAATGAAATTGATGGGTAGTAGGTTCAAAACTAATAAAAGGAAATTTTTCTTCACACAGCGCACAGTCAACCTGTGGAACTCCTTGCCCGAGGAGGCTGTGAAGGCCAGGACTCTATTAGGGTTTTAAAAAGAGCTTGATAAATTTTTGCAGGTTAGGTCCATAAATGGCTATTAGCCAGGGATAAAGTATGGTGCCCTAGCCTTCATAACAAGGGCAGGAGATGGATGGCAGGAGATAAATCACTTGATCATTGTCTTCTGTTCTCCTTCTCTGGGGCACCTGGCATTGGCCACCGTCGGCAGATGGGATGCTGGGCTCGATGGACCTTTGGTCTGACCCAGTATGGCCATTCTTATGTTCTTCTTATTAATGGGAAAATTGACCCCACATAACACGTTTTCACTTAACACGATCATTTTCTGAAACATATCTATAATGTTAAATGAGGAATTACTCTATCATGTTAATTCCATGATTTTCTTTTTGGGGCTTGGCAGCTGGGAATGGATAAACAAAATGGGGAGGGGAGGAAGTGAAGGGAGGGGGACATTGAAGGGAAAATGGTGAGGGGCACCAGGCAGGGGAGAAGCTAAAAGAGGGACAAATGTGATCCATCATCATAACATCCAGCTAGTTTGGTGAACTCCATTAGGAGGAGCACAGAACAAAAAAGACAGAAATGCTAAAAGACAAGAACTTATGCAGAAAAGCAGATAACTCTCTAAAGTTCCAGGAGCACAAGACTTGCCATGCTAGATCAGACCCATGGCCCACCCAGTTCAGTGTCTGTCTCTCTCAGAACCCCACACTAAATGCTTCAGAACAACTGAACAAATACTTAATGGCCTGAACTTTCAAGAGGAGGAATGCACCCAACTGCTGTTGCAATCTACATGAAAGAGGATGGCTTATTCCCAAAGCTAGATGTTGGAAACTGGCTGTGGAAAGTAGACGACAGATCCTTAAAGACTTCTCTCAGCCCATCTCAGGATAGGAGTCACAGAAAGAGCATGGAGAAGAGAGAGCGAGCGTGTACAACCACTTATCTGGTCACACCCTATCTGCTTCTGCTACATGTGCGCTGTATGATGACGTTCCACTTTACACACACTACACTGCACAAGCAAAAAAGAGATGGGGATGACTTAATCAGCGACCCCAGGGGACAGGTAGGACAGGCAGCCACTGGGGAAATCAAATACCCAGGGAGAGGAGAGATAAAGCGAGAGAGAGAAAAGGACAATTTAATCTGTCAGGAGAATCTGGGGGAAAGAAAGAGTGATCCAAGTAACCATACAAGGCAGTTGGGTGAAGAAAGAGTCAGATTAACAAATGGAGAAAGGGGCCTTTTGATTTCACCAGCTGGCTATAATTCTTTTCTTTCGGCAGGGGGAGGAGGAGGAGTGGCATATTTTCAAAGTCAGCACTCCAGCACTGTAGTTCAGTGTCTTTACAATTTTTTTCCATTTGTAATATCACTGCCGTTTTACTCAAGGCAAGTCATATTAGACACGGTGCTAAGGAGATTCAAAGTCAGTCTGTAATGAGATTTTTCAGAGACAAGCTCCTATCTCCTATTTTTTGTAAGTGGAAGCACCAGAGAATAAATCATATTTCAGTTCTAACAGCATAGCCAAATGAGGAATCTGCCAAGTTCAGCATAAAAACCTATTGTGACAGAGCGCACTCTTGGGTCCACACAATTTATCCCGCCAGAAGCCTGGAATGGGTGACAGGGGATGGCTCACTGGAGGCTGGGAGCAGTTCAGACCGGAGGCAGCAGCAGGAAAGCATTGAAAAGGGCACCCCAAGGTAGAGAGCAGCATGACAGCTGCTCATTAGCCTGGACTGTACCCTTGGTCAGTACGTCATCACTAGCCATCCTGTATCTAACGGAGAGGAATCTGTGAGCTATATACACAGAGAGCTAATAGTGAAGGAGACTGTGCACTCCAGTACAACACTGGCCTCTGCCTTAGGCCTAGGTCTGTTGTGTTCTGGTCCTAGCTCTGCAAGGCCTGGTTATGGACCTCAGCACTGAAACGCTTTGTGCTCTAGCTGAAGATCATGCCCCCCCGCTTTTTAATGAATTTTGAGGCTTATGGATGAAAAACAAGTAATCTCATTAGAAATATTAACCAGCCTTGAAATGAATTACAGAGTTAGGGCAAGAACACATACCCAAGGTCCTCCTGGCCACAGTCCCAGAACAAGCAGCCCCAATCCTGAAAGGACATTTCCATTCAGCTTTCTGGGCAAGGCTCAGCAACCCCAAAAGGATGCGCAGAATGTCTAGAGGTCCCTTTAGGATACATCGTAGAACCATTGTTCTATTTGCTCATCCCATCCATCTACCTGCAGCACATGCTTGAATGGTTGTTGAGATAGTTTTAAACATAGAAACTAACGGCTGCAACTCCTGGTATGACGACTGATGAAAGCACAGCCAGTCGCGGATCGTTGACATGTTCCAGGGTGTAGCTGTACAATCCATCCTGGTTTCTGATTGATGACGACTAGCCCTGTACATCTGACAAAGTGCGGATGCTCATGGATTTAATCTTCACTTTTGCCAAGATTATCATTTACCTTGCGTAATGACCGCTAGCTCTGAAGGATGGATGCTCCATCTCTAGAAAGATGTTGACTGATGATGCTAAGCAGCCAGTGCAAGGAGAAAGGAGCAGGTTTTAAAGGTGCTTTAAACACACACGGGGCACCAACACCTTCAGCACAAATGCATCCCACAGCACTCACCTGGATCTGCACTGAAACCTGGCGGTTATTCAACTACTGGCACGTCAAGTCTGTGAGCCCGCCCTACTGGTTCCCAGCTCACAAAGGACCGATTTACCTAAGCTTCCGTAGTGATCTGCATAAAAAGCAGCAGCAGCTACTAAGTACAGCATGATCATCATCATCACCACAGTCTCATTTCACCCCCTACAGGATAAAAGCCTCAATGTGCAGTCAGCCAAGACACCTGGAAAGTCCTTCCCCTACCTCAAGCCTATGACTTCTCTTCACTAAGTCGCTATTCTCTCTTCATTCAAGTCCATCTGAATGACTCTCTGGGTGCATCTACTCAGTACCCTACACTCAAAATAAGATACACAATTGGCGCTGCGCAAATTGTGTATCTTATTTCAACTGAATTTCAAAATAGGCTATATTGAAATTTGGCACATCTACATAGCGCCATATTTCAAAATAACGCTCTATTTCGAGACATGCCTTCCCCCTCGTGGAACGAGGGTTACCGGGATGCCCAAATAGCACGCCTGTTATTTCAAAATAACACACGGCTTGTAAAGAGGCAGGGTAGCAATTTCGGGATAATAGCCGTGCAGCGTAGACGTACCCTCTTCTGCAGCGAAGCACACAAGCAGCAAGGGAACAGATAACTAGTGTAGGCTTTAAACAAACTCCTCTCCATCCTGGGAGCTTCCTCATGTATCTTTGTCCACCGTATCTATCTAGTTTTGACTGCAAGCATGCCACAAGAGGAGCTGTCTGTATTGTGGGTCCTGTCCAGCCCAATGTCCACGTTTAACGAATAATCAGCAGAGTGGAAGTTGGGCAGAAGATATCAGTGCGTCACGCCATTTATTCAGGCTCCTCTCTCAGTGCGATACCAAATGTATCTATCTCGGAGCTTCACTAGTAAGTGCTCAGTGTCTGCTCTGTAATTGCCTGTATTTTGTCTCTGCCTGCCGCCTCTCACGGGACAGCAGCATCCGTCTTGCTGCTTTTCATCACAGAGCACCACCTTCACTGCTGACTTTTCAGTACCATGGTGCAGCAGAGTTCGGAGGCAGCCCAGCTCCCTAGTTGCAAAGAGCATGTGTAACAGGGCAGGCAATGATTTTTGATGGGGGGGGCCCCCTCCGAGATTTTGAAAGTGTTCAAAGGCCACACTTTTCTATGGAGAGAGTGCGGGGTCTGGGATGAAGGGAGCTTATGGTCAGGGACTGGGGTGCAGAAGTCTTTGAGGGAGTTTGGTGAAGAAGAGGGGTTGTGATCTGGGGCAGCAGGTTGGGGTGCAGGGTCCAGGAAGGGGTCTGGGTGATAGGGATGTAATAGTGTAGTCGATTAACCGATAAGCAAAAGCTTATAGGTTAATGCCATAAACCACAGGCATTTCCCTTCTCCCACCCCACCAGTAAATTTTTTAGTGGGTTGGCCAGCAGCCTGTCTCCATCCTGGCCTGCGATGGGTCTGGGACCTACCCCTACTGTGGCTCTGCATTTAAAGTGTTATTAGGAGGTAGGTGGGCAGACAGCCCAGGCTCAGTTCTGGCTCACGCCGGGTCCAGGAGCTGCTGCCACCCCTGTGTCAGAGGCAGCAGCACGGGGCGACAGGCAGCCAGTCCGTGAGGGGAGCTGGTTTTTAAACTGGCTCCCCTCATGGACCATCTCCTGCCTGGCATCCCACGCTGCTGCCTCTGATACAGAGGCAGCAGTGTGGTGTGGCAGGTGGCTCCTTGGGAGTGGGGCTGGAGAGTGCTGGCTGCCAGCCTCGCCCCTGGGGACTACAGACTAGTCGAGTAACCAAAAAGAATTCATGAGGTTACTCAACTATTCAATTAACTGATATTTAATATCCCTAATAGGTGCAGGAGAGGATTCTGGCCTGGGGGAGGAATTCAAGAGGGGGTGCAGGGTCTGGGAGGGAGCTGTGTCCTGGGTGAGGGGAGAGCAGAGTGTCTGAGCGGTAACCTGAGGCAGGAGGGGGTGGTGGCCTGGGTGCTAGAGGAAGGCTCTGGTCAGGGATGCTTACCTAGGCAGTTTTTAACAGCTGGCAGTTCACTCTAGGCACCAGGTGCCTTTTGCAGGGTAGGGGTAGGCGGTGAGAGACTTTCCCGCACTCCCATGCCCTCAGGCCGATTGGCCCAAGAGGTGGGGGGAGCACACGAAGTTTCCTCCCTCTGCCAGGGGCGCATGGTGCCTAGAGGGAACCGCCAGCAGTTCAAAGCAGCTGGTGGATCTCTCTAGGCGCCGGGGTCAAAGACTTCACACACTCCTCCACCCCCAGGCCAATCAGGGACTGTGGGAGGGGGAGCACAGGAAATGTCCTGGCACCGCCTCATCCATCTGAGACCCCACCCCTTCCAGGGAGGCCCAGGGCCACTTCACAAATTTGTGAAGGGTCCCCCCCTTCAAAAATGGATTGCCCACCCCTGCTCTAGATGCTACTATAATACAACTGAGCAGCAATAATGTGGGGTTGTATTTTAAAATTTCATGTGAGTAAATATAATTTACTAGGTGTAATTGTAGTTCTGGTGTCTTAAAATTCCTACGGCTAAAGTGGAGCCCAAGCTTTAAAAAAATCTGACCCAGACCCTCCTGTTCTGCATGTTTGCCTCTCATTTCAGTTTGTAATGACTGATAGCCAAACATCTCACTGAAGCACAATTACTCGGGATACTTCCTAGAAGAGAACTAGCTCTGAGGGACTTCTATGCCAAAAAGAAAGAAAAAAACCCAGCACATTCTGGGCATAATATTCTAAAATTCTGCAAAAAAATTTGTCAAATTAACACAATTATGCCCGTTTCAATTATTTTGGTAATTTCAAAATACCTGCCAGCAAGCATGTCTGTAACACTACAAACACACAAAAATTCCTGCAGGACTAGAGAGTTAAACTCCTGAGACAACCCAATTCCTGTTTGTTCCCACGCACCACTGAGCCTAGCAACAGCCAGCCTTCCCCCCCAGCTAATACACCCAAACTCCCTCCCAGAGCCCAGCTACAGCCCCCCCCCCCACCATTGCTCAGATACCTACTCCCCCCAGAGCCTAAGTCTCCAGAGAGAGAAACAGCCTGATGCTTGGCCCCCTGTGTGCCACCATTCCCTTCTCTCCGGGCATGCAAGAAACCCTTTTAGCTCTCTCCTCCACCCCCTGGCTATGCCTTTTATGTGCGAGCTGGGCTCTTCCAGGTCCAGCAGCCCATAATAGGAGCCAGTAGCACTTCTGTCCATTTCTGGAGAAAGGAAATTCTGCAACCACTACATGTATTGCACAAAATTCTGCATTGTGCAGAACACCCCCAGGAACAACTACCAGGAGGTGTCCTTTCAGTGGTCAACTCATGCACATGCCATGAAAGATTAGGCTCCCTAAGGAGAAAAAAAAAAAAGTCTTTCCTGGTCAGATAAGAGTGCTGATCTGAAACACAGCGAGCTACACGTACCCTCGTGCATCAGAGTGTGTTCCACAAACATGACCAACACCTACGGTTTGTTTTCAGGTAATCAAGTATCTGTGACCACATGGATGCAAACTCTCAGCTTGACTGTACATTTACCCCAAATGCTTATGAGACTCAAAGCTCAGGGGAAAAACCCTGTAGCAACTTCTCTCCTCAAGATAACCCTGCCACTTCCTCACACCAAGACTGCAGATTCCTATCTAAGAACCTAGGGAGCCTGGGGGGGAGAGATAGCTCAGTGGTTTGAGCATTGGCCTGCTTAAACCCAGCATTGTGAGCTCAATCCTTGAGGGGGGCCATTTAGGGATCTGGGGCAAATCTGTCAGGGATGGTACTTGGTCCTGCTGTGAGGGCAGGGGACTGGACTTGATGACCTCTCAAGGTCCCTTCCAGCTCTATGAGATGGTATATCTCCATATAAATTCTCACCTCAGTTCATATTGACCGAAGAGCTGGATGTGCCAGGGTAAGATGAAATACCCAGGTATCCAAACTGGAATGAACCTCGCTGAGTGGCACTATCAACTACAGAAAGGTTTGTTCATCTCTGCTTTTTGGAAAGGGTGGACTGAAGCCAGTGGTGCTATTGCTGGATGTAAATTAGGGCAGAAACGGCCTGGGAAGTGAAGAGAAAGATTCCATTATTTGAATTTCAGTAGTCCCTGGGGAGCCCTCATCACAGCTGGGGCTGACTGTGCTTAGGGTTGCCAACTTTCTACTCCCACAAAACTGACAACTCTTGCTCCACTGCTGCTCAGAGGCCATACTCCTGGCCCCCTTCTGAGGCCCTGTCCGCTGCTCATTCCATTCCCCTTCCCCATCTCGCTTGCTCAGCCCACCCTCACTCATTTTCACACGGCTGGGGTAGGGGGTTGAGGCACAAGGTATGCGTGTAAGGATTCTGGCTGGGGGATGAGGAGTTTGGGATGCAGGAGGGTGCTTTGGGCTGGGATGGAAGGGTTTGGTGGGACAGGAGCAGGGGGTTGCGGTATTGGGGGGGGGAGTGAAAGCATAGACTCTGAGGAGTTTGGGATGCAGGAGGCTGCTCCAAGGGCGTCAAGGGTTCAGAGTGTAAGATGGGAATCAGGGCTGGGGCAGAGACATGGGAGGCTGAGGGGTTTGGAGGGAAGGAGGGGGATAAGGCTGGGGCCGGAGGTTGGGGCCTGGGATGAGGTCAGGGGTGCAGGCTCCTGGCAGCGCTTACCTCAAACAGCTTCCAGAAGTTCCCCCCCATTCTGGCTCCTAGGTGGAGGAACAGCCAGGCAGCCATGGTTCCCAGCCAATGGGAGCTGCTGAGCTGGTGTTAGGGGTGGGGGAAGTGTACAGAAGCCCCTAGCTACCCCTATGTCTAGGAATTGCAGGGGAACATGCTGCTCTGAATTTTTAACAGCCCAGTTAGCAGGTCTGACCAGAGCCACCAGGATCCTTTTAAGACCAGGCATTCCAGTTAAAAACAGGACACCTAACAACCCTAAATACACACGGTACTGCACACAGAAAGAGAGATGAAATCCCCTGGGAACACATCCCCTTATCCACACTGTATACTGAACAAATGAAAGGTTCTAGAGGCGTGCTGGCAGGGAAAAGTCTGAACTGCAAAATATACAGATTAAACTCAAAGATTGAGCCTACACATTTCCAGACCCTTAAAACCCAAACCACAATATTGCTGGTTTGAAGCCCAAGATCCCTCTGACTAGACTCCCTGCCAATGTATCCCTTCAGCTCTTCTTGTTGCAGTGACTCTCCATTAATATGAATGATGCTGTCCACAGAATGCAGCTTGTTACGTATTTCAGTCATGATGTACTGGGGCTCCTAATAGCTACGTTAAACTGACCACTAAAAATGCAGCACTGAACAATAAAAACTGCTACTGGAGCAGAGACATGAAGGCCTCTGCATCTGCATTTCAAACCAAGCTTCTTCTTTTTGAAAAGCAACACCTATTGACTGAGATACTGATTTTATATATGGGAGTGTTGATTCTTTTTGAATTTCCCTGCAGATTGAAGCTTGTATAAATATATTCCACTGCAGTTACCTTGAAATAAATTTCATTCCCAGCACTGTAAAAAGAAAAAAAAAAAAATCACAGTAGAACAGCAGCGCTGGCACACAAGTCAAGTTAGTTTTCTGAAATTTGTTCTGAACCTCCATAATAACATTTTCCTGAGGTTAAAGAATCCTGCAAACAGCTATAGTTTGAGTCATATATTCCCTTTTATTGGTGTAAGAGTGCAATGAATTCCTAGCCCACTGCTCAGTGACTCACAAAGGTCCCCCATGCCAAAAAATACAAGTAATAATAATTTGTACTTTTAGAGTATCTTTCATCTGTAAATCTCAGTTTGAGCCTCAGAGGGAGCACGCAGAATTAAACAAATTCTTCAGAAGAGGAAAATTAAACTGTAGGAAAGCTACGTGATTTAGCCCAAGGTCATTCAGTAACTAAGTAGTAGAATTTGAATTAGAACCCAGAGTTCTGACTTCCAGGCTCATACTCTAGAGATTAAACCATGCAGCCTCCATAATAAGGAGCTATCCCCCACCTTCTGCTAGACCTCACTGGCTGCATAATCTCTAAGCTCCAGGGAAAGGTGACTAAGCTAGGGGGAGAAGTAGATACATTGGAGGGTAGAGATAGGGTCCAAAGTGACCTAGACTGAATTCAGTTCTCTCCTTTTGCCATCTCACTGGCTGCATAATGATTAGGGGTACATCTACACTGCATCCCTAGTTTGAACTAGGGATGCAAATGAATACGACCGAAGTAGTAAATGAAGCGGGGATTTAAATATCCCACACTTCATTAACATGATCTCGCCAGCGCACAAGTTCGAATCACAGCTGATTCAAACTAGCGTGCCGGCGAGATCATGTTAATGAAGCGCGGGATATTTAAATCCCCGCTTCATTAACTACTTCGGTCATCTCCATTTGCATCCCTAGTTCGAACTAGGGATGCAGTGTAGATGTACCCTAAGCTACGGGGAAAGGTGACTAAGCTAGGGGGAGAGGTAGATACACTGGAGGGTAGAGACAGTGTCCAGGGTGATGTAGACTGAATTCAGTTCTCTTTTTTCTCACCGTCAGAAACCTGCAGATGCCATGCATGCTGGCAGAATCAAGATCCAGACACCTAAAGAGAATGAGGGGGCCTGAATCCCAAGGAATGAGCAACTGAATGAACAGGCTGTCTACAATGTTATTGTAGGGGAGAGGTAGATATGTTGGAGGGTAGGCCTAGGTTCCAGAGTGACCTAGACAAATTGGAGAATTCGGCCAAAAGAAATCTGATGAGGTTCAACAAGGACAAGTGCCGAGTCCTGAACTTGGGACAGAAGAATCCCAAGCATTGTTACAGGCTGGGGACCGACTGGCTAAGTAGCAGTTTGGCAGAAAAGGACCTGGGGATCAGGGCCAGCTCTAGGCACCAGCAAAGAAAGCACGTGCTTGGGGCGGCACATTTCCAGGGGCAGCGTTCCGGCCATACTTGTGTGTATACTGTGCTGCCCCTGTTCTGCCCCCCCCCCATCCACGGTCACCTGCCAGCAGCAGCCCCTTCCACGTGGCCCCTCATGCAGGGGGTCCCAGCGCCCAGGCTGGTGCCCCATAGCCCTGCCCCTCCATGGGCAGCGCTTCCAGAGTCTTTCCTGTGGGCCGGGACCCGCACGTGCCCTGCTGCGCGTGCTGATTGGCAGGCCAGCGCCACATCACAGACCCGGCGGGGCCCTGTGGGGGGAAAAGGAGAGGGAGGGGCACGGGGCCCTGTGGGGGGTCGTGGTGCGTGGGTGTCCATCTGGAGGGGGTGGCCAGGGAGCCCCAGCCCCTCTGCCCCTCCCCACCCAGTCACTGCGCTGGGCAGCAGCATCTCCCTGGCTCCCGAAGGGGAAGCAGCAGGGAAGTGACTTGCCCCAGACCAGCTGGTGGCAGAGCCAGGGACAGAACCCAGGTGTCCCGGGCTCCAGCCTGGTGCTCTGAGTCATTCAGGGCCTGTCCTGGTCTCAGGCAGAGCTCTTATCCCCGTGATGGGCTGTGCCGGGCCAGATTCTGCAGCCCGGACCAAGCGCACCAAGCAGAACGCCCCCTCCCTCCAAGCCAGGGGGCCTAAGCCGCGGTCGGAGCCACCCCTGCTCCGGGTCTGGGTCACTGCCAAAGGGGGGGGGGGAGGCCCTCCAAAAATTTTTTTGCTTGCGGTGGCAAAAAACCTAGAGCCAGCTCTGCTGGGGATTAAGCGGATGAGAAGCTGGATATGAGTCAATCGTGCACCCTTGTAGCCAAGAAGGCTAATGGCATATTGGGGTGCATTATGAGGGGCATTGCCAGATCTAGAGAAGTGATTATTCCCCTTTATTCGGCACTGGGGAGGCCACCTCTGGAGTATTGCATCCAATTCTGGGTCCCCCATGACAGAAAGGATGTGGACACATTGGAGAGTGTCCAGCGGAGAGCAATAAAAATGATTGGGGGGCTGGAGCACATGACATGTGAGGAGAGGCTGAGGGATTTGGGCTTGTTTAGGCTACAGAAGAGAAGAGTGAGGGGGGATTTGATAACAGTCTTTAACTACCTGAAGGGAGGCTCCAAAGAGGATGGAGAGAGGCTGTTCTCAGTGGTGACAGATGGCAGAAGCAGGAGCAATGGTGTCCAGTTGCAATGGGAAAGATCTAGGTTGGATATTAGGAAAAGCTATTTCCTAAGAAGGGTGGTGAAGCACTGGGATGAGTTCCCTAGGGAGCGGGTGGAATCTCCATCCTTAAAAACCTCTAAGTCCCAGCTTGACAAAGCCCTGGCTGGGATGATTTAGCTGGGGTTGGTCCTAGGAATGTAAGCATTTACTTGAGTAGTCCACTACTCTATAAGCTTAGGCTTATCAGGTAGTCGAGTCACTACTTGACTACTCACTTCCCCCCTTGCTGCCTCTGTATCAGAGGCGGCAAGCAGGAGGCATTGCTGGGGGGAGCTGGCTTAAAAGCCAGTTCCCCGCAGCACTGTCTCCATGGTGTGGGAGGAGGGGGCAGGGGAGGCAGAGCTACAGCAGTGCTGGAGCCGGGACTGTTTTGTCCCAGCTCGTGCCACCTCCAGGAGCTAACCCTGCTGCGACTCTGCAGTTTAAATGTAGGAGGAGCCAGGCTGTCTGTGCACCTGGCTCCTACAACATTTAATCTGCAGAGCTGCAGTGGGGGTAGCGAATGCCCCCCCCTTATCGACTAAACTCTCCCACTCTAAGGGATGCGAGTACATGAGAAGACGGTGAGACTGGAGAGCTGCGGGGGTGTGGCCCACCTGAAAACCTACCGTCTTCCTCTGTCTGACATTCTAGCTGCTGCTTCCAGAAGGAAAGGAGATTGGTCCACACTAAAGGTGTGGAAACCACCACGGAGCCTCCCTTTTCCCTTAACTCCTTGAGTGATCCCAACTGTGCTGGGTTAATGGTACAGGTGATGGGGAAGGCCATAAGATCAGTATAGTCACAGATTTTCCATTCCATCATCACCTGCTTCTGTCCATCTTCAACTCCTGTGGCCCACAGGCATAGAAGGATCTCAAAGGTGCAGAGAGCTGCAATAAGCCAGAGACCCTCAGACCCTTGTACTCTCCCCAAATCCTATGTGCAGAAGGCCAATCCTGATCTCTACAGTCAGGGACCTCCCACTTCCATGGAGGGGAAGGCAGGAAGAGCCACTAAATTCTTCCCGTCCAATGGTGAAAGATGAAACATGGCCTTGAAATCACTGGTCACTGGCCTGTACTGGCTTGGCAGCTGTCCTGCAAAGAATAGAGAAAGGAGGAAGGAAAGAAAGAGGAAGACAAAGTGGTAGTAGACACAGGAAGCAAAAGAGGAAGAGAAACGTGAGAAAACAGGCATGTGGCCAGAATGAAATATACACGGAGGAGATGGATTCTTGAATGCTCAGCGTCTACAAATCGGGAAAGATTTTCAAAAAAGTTCAGCTCCCATTCAGGCGACAAAATAAGTGACCAAATGGGGGCCGAGTAGGGCTGGCCAAAACCACAAGAATTCCATGTTGCAAAAAATATTTGCGAGTTCAGAATATGTTTTTGTACTGCATCAGAACAAGATACAGACCGTTCAAAAAAATCTTCATCACTGGAGATATTTACAAGCAGGTTAGACAAATATCTGTCGGGGATGATGTAGCTGGTGCGTGGTCCTGCCGTGAGGACAGGGGGCTGGCCTTGATGACGTCTTGAGGTCCCTTCCAGTTCTAGGATTCCCTAAAAAGTTTTGGTTTTGCTGAATCAGCATTTTCCACACCCACACCCACACCCCCCAAGTGGGGGGAGGGGGAGGGAGAATCTTACCAGTTCTAGAGCTGAGCTCTTTGGAAATCTGGCCTTAGAGAACTTTCAATGGCCTTATGTATCTAGGAATCCCACACAGAGATGGAAAAGATCAATACATCTTGAACTCCCACCTATTCATTCCTCACCGCGAATGCAGGATTGCTGCAGTGTGCTCTGTCCACAGTAACTTTGTATGGTCCGAATGAAGTTGTCAGTGCTAGTCTGAGAGCAGGTTACAAAGCCTACAAAAGGAACCAGATTGCTGGCACTTAAAACCAAAAAGGTCATCGAGCAGTTTTTAAATTATGAGCTGGGGGGAAAACCCACAGGTGCAAAGAAGCCCATGGATCTGACAGAGACATCCCTTAGGGGAGGGTCTATTAACAGAGATCTCTATGTCCCAATAAAGAAGCAAGGATGAAAGATACAATATGGGTAAGAGCTAATGAGAAACAGTCAACTGAAAAAAAGATTCCCATTCAATCGCATCATGTAATGGCAGACAGCTAAATAGTGACAAGTTTTTTAAAGTGCTCAAATACAAATGCTAGAAGTCTAAATATCATGGGTGAACTAGAATGCCACATATTGAATGAGGATATTGATATAATAGGCATCACAGAACCTCGACGGAATGAGGACAATCAATGGACACAGAATATATCGGAAGGACAGAACAGGTCATGCTGGTGGGGGAGTGGCACTGTGTGTGAAAAACTGTAGAATTAAATGAAGCAAAAATCTTAAATGAACCAAACTGTTCTACAGAATCATTATGGATAGCAACTCCATGCTCTAATAATATGAATATAGCAATAGGGATAGATTACCGACCATCTGACCAGGATGGTGATAGTGACTGAAATGTTAAGGGAGATGAGTGGTCATATAAATAAACTCAATAATGGGAGATTTCAATTATCCCCATATTGACTGGGTACACATCACCTCAGGAGAGGATGCAGACAAAGTTTCTTGACACCTTAAATGGCTGCTTCTTGGAGTAGCTGGTTCTGCAAACCACAGGGGGAGTGGCAATTCTTGATTTAGTCCTAAGTGGACCACGGGATCTGGTCCAAGAAGTTGACTATCTTTGGGCCATTTGGAAATAGTGACCATAATATAAATTTAACATCGCTGTGGTGGGAAAAAAAAAAATCACAGCAGCCCAACACTGTGGCATTTAATTTCAGAAAGGGAAACTATACAAAAATGAGGTTAGTTAAACAGAAATTAAAAAAGGTACAGTGACAAAAGTAAAATCCCTGCAAACTTCATGGAAACTTTCCAAACACACCATAAAAGAGGCTCAACTTAAATATATACCGCAAAGTTAAAAAAAAAACCCCACAAGGAGGAGGACCAAAAAAAGTGTCACCGTGGCTTATTAGCCAAATAAAAGAAGCAGTGAGAGATAACAAGGCATCATTCATTTAAAAAGTGGAAGCTAAATACTAGCGAAGAAAACAGAAAAGAGCATGAATCCTGTCAAAGGAAGTATAAAAATATAAATGGGAAGGTCAAAAAGGAATTTGAAGAACAGCTAGGCAATTGTTTTTTTTAAATAAGTACATCAGAAGCAGGAAGCTTATTAACCAACCAGTGAGGCCACTGGACGATTGAGATGCTAAAGAAGCAATCAAAGATAAGGTAATTGTGGAGAAACTAAACAAATTCTTTGCATCTGTCTTGACAGCTGAGGACGTTAGGGAGAGGGCAAAATTTGCCGATGATACTAAACTGCTCAAAATAGTTAAATCCAAAGCAGAATATGACTATGATCCAAAAGGATCCCACTAAACTAAGTAATTGGGCAACAAAATGGCAAATTAATTTTAATGTTGATAAATGCAAAGTCATGCAAATTGGAAAACAATCCCAACTATACATATACAATGATAGGAACTAAATTAGCTATTACCACTCAGAGCTCTTGGAGTCATTGTTCTCTGAAAACATCCACTCAATGTGCAGCAGCAGTCCAAAAAGCAAACAGAATGTTGGGCATCATCAAGAAAGGAACAGAGATTAAGACAGAGAATAACTTATTGCCTCTATATAAATCCACGATACGCCCACACCTTGAATATTGAATGCAGATGTGTTTACCTCATCTCAGAAAAGGGCAAAAAAATATGACAAGGATATGGAACAGCTGCCATATGAGGAGAGATTAATAAGTCTGGGACTTTGCATTTTAAAAATCATGGGTGATGTGGAGAAAGCAAATAAATAAGTTATTTACTTGCTCCCATAACACAAGAACTAGGGGTCACCAAATGAAATGAACAGGCATCAGGTTTAAAACAAACAAAAGGAAGTATTTCTTCATTCAACACACAGCCAACCCGTGGAACTCCTTGCCAGAGGATGCTGTGAAGGCCAGGTCTCTAACAGGGTTCAAAAAAGAGCTAGATAAATTCATGAAGGAGTGATCCATCAATGGCTATTAGCCAGGATGGCAGGGGTGGTGCCCCTAAGACTCCATTTGTCAGAAACTGGGAATTGGCAACAGGGGATGGACCACTTGATTGTCTGTTCATTCCCTCTGGGGCACCTGGCATTGGCCACTGTTGGAAGAAAGGATACTGGGCTAGATGGACCTTTGGTCTGACCTAGTATGGCTAGTGTTATGTATACTGATCTTTCATTATGCAAAGCTTTCAAAAAAACAACAAAAAACGCTCTCCAAACCCTATCAAAGGTTCAGCATTGTCTATGAGCACTTCCTCTATTATTCAAGGACTGTACTGCTTGTGTTATAGACTGCTGGAAGCCTCAGTGAGCTCTGAGGTGTGAAACAGGACTGTGTAATCTGCACAAAGCTATTTGGTGGGACTCTGTCAGAATCCATGCAATCCTGGAAACACCGAGGAATTATTTTGAAAGTCAATAAAAATGTAACAATCAGGAAAGGGTGATCATAATATATTTGTGCTTCACATGTGATTAACTCATTTCCCCAATTACCACAACCTTCTTCAGGTGGCATGAAATGCACAATCTCCACATGCGCAAACCCATAAAATAATCATGACAAAACTGCCACAGCAGATAAACTTCTTGAGGGCACATGCTGTAAAACCTCCCAAGGAAATCTATTTGAAACAAGCCTTACTGCTACTCATTCGTGCGTGTAATATTATAGAGGGGATGACAAATTTAGCTTACCAGGCTGACGCTTCTACTATTCCACTGCAATATAGTAGTCAGGGGCAGAGAGTTTTGCGGGGCCCAGGGCCTATTGAAGCGTGAGGCCCGGGGCAGCTGTCCCGCTCGCCCTGCCCTATATCCGCCACTGATAGTAGTTATAAAGAAGGAATTATCTTCAATGAAATAACTCATGCGCTGAGCATATGATTATGTAGCTTACTGAATCAGGACTTTTATGATCAGATGGTCCATTTACATTGGAAGTAAAGACTGCTTCAACTCTTGAAGGCACAGAAATGTAGGACAACAAGTTGTTTATTCATACCTTATTGTTTTGGGGCATTTTTCATAAGTTAATTTAGAGCCACAGAAACTGTTGACTTTGGAGGCTAAAGTTTCTTAGCAGCAGGGAGAAAAGACAATGCTGTCAATACAGCAGAGAAGAAACCTACCTCGGCATCCGAGATGGAGATCCGGTTGGACTCGATCGTTGGTCTCCTCACTATGCGTGGCGAGATGTGTGTTAAAGGTCCAGTTGCATAAGGACCGTAGCCTGGAGCATTGGTAGAAGCCAGGTAGCTTCTTGTAGGCCTTTCTTGAAGAGACAACTTTCTGCTAGATAGAGCTGGCCTAGCTGGAGCTCTCCTTGGAACATTCATCTGATGGACATCCTCTGGCTCTTGTGAAGGCAAAGATTCATTTGTTACCATGTCACTATCAACCCCGTTCCTCTGCATGTCTGCTACACTGTCAGAAAAGACCACATCGTTCTCTTCTATTGCTTCCTGAACACTTGGAACATCTACATTGGGCCCAAGAGCAACATCAATGGCTGCTACTCTCTCGGCCAGTTCAGCCTGCGTGTCTTCGCAGCCTGCGTCTGCACCTTCATCAGTGGTGTCAGCAGGCAAATCTCCCATAATTGTGTTGACTTTCCAGGTCTCAGATGACACTGCAGACAGCTGCACTCTTAGGGCTCATGGAAAACATGCGTCATGAAGGACTCTCTCCACATGGATCTCTGGAAGGGAACACAATGAAAGATCACTGACTGATGGCATCGGCTAAGCAAGGATGTAGACAAAACCTCCAGTAGCAGGCATGGGGAAAATTGTCAAAGAAAATGAAGACAGAACCTCAGCAGGGAGCTATACGTTAAATAAACATCCAGAAGGAAAAGCAAAACCAAATCAACAAGCTGGTTACGAACATTTATTAGTGAGAAGGGCAGAATTTTGTTTGCTGATCTGCAAGTCAGCTGAAAGATGTTTCTGCTTTTCATAGCTAGATCACAGATAGTGCAAGTTTCTAATAAAGAAAGGAGGAATGAGTACAGCCTCTGAAAAGAATGATGACAGGGATGAAAAGCCAAACATTGAACCTTGTTTTAAATCACATTTACAGGTACACTGGAATTGTGACACGTTGTCACTGCATTTCCTCCTATGTGGTCTGGGAGAGGACCCCTTTAAAAGTTTCTGGCTCCCAGCTGTTGCTTCTCCTGGGTGGAGACCCATATCTCTCCCCTTCTCACAGGGATTTTTAAGGCTGCACAATCCTCACATTTCCCACAGGCCAGTCTGCCAGAAGGCTGGCACCAGCGCTTTGCTTTCTCGCCACAGGCTTTGGACAGCGAGTTGCCAGCAGTTACCACATAGCTCCTTATAATCAAGCACATTTATTCTTAGAGTGAAAGCATTACAGAGAAATATACAAATAGTAGAAACCTACACATGCTAAAAAGCTCATCATTAATTCTCCACACAAACACCAATATAGGGCTCAACTTGGTTTTCTAGATGATTACAAGAAAGGCAGTTTAAGATCAGGTTATTTATCCAAACACCCCAGTGTGAACCAGATTACTCAAGACTCCTGGGAAGTTGATACCTCTCTGGAGGTGTTATAATCTGAACGATCTCCCTTCATCGTCCCTACTGTTTTCACTTCATGGAGGGGAAGGGCAAACACAGCCCAGCCATGGAGTGCATACATCTGACCCACAATGAAATGTAAACCATTTATACATTTAATAAAATATGATGCTCAAAGATATTGCAGAAAGTTCCCCTGAACTTGACACATGGAAAAACACACTGTGAATCAGCCACTCTTACTGAGTATGTCAAATCCATAGTTACGTAGGACTTCAAGGTAATGACTACATTGTTCCTGCGGGCATGTCTATACTTAGCAGAAGATTGACACTTTGAAGGCTGATCTTCTGGCGTTCGATTGAGGGGGTCTAGTACAGACCTGCTAATCGAACGCTGAGGGCAGCTTTTGCCGGCATCTGGTAATCATCCTTATACGAGGAGCAAAGGAAGTTGACGCGAGTATTTGTTCCTGTCGGCCGACCTGCTGGGTCTCATGTAGACCCGACCTGAGAGCATAGATCTCAACCTCCTGCTGGGAAAAAGCCAAGCTACTTGCACTAAAAAGAATTCCCCTTCTGCTGCTAGCAATACCTGGCCAATGACAAACAGCTAAACCTTACCGATTCCAGTCACTAAGGGGCAGTCGTACACACTCACATATGTCCAGTTCATTGTATTATGATCCACAGAAAAGTTTTTAAAAGGCACATACGGACTAGTATGTGAGCTGCATTATAAACATGACAGAGATTATCTCTAATACATACTGAAAAGATGATGAGCAAGGGTGAAGTTAGCTATCCAGTGGTTACATTAACCTAACTATCAACTACCTCAGACTATAAAAAAAGATAAGGTCCAAAAAAAAGGGACCAATCATATCTAATATATCACTATCAACCACTAATCATCCCTGATCACATGGTGCTGCAGGAATATGCATCTGAATCCCTTAACTAATTTTTTTGTCTGGTTAGTCGTAGCATTTCTTTCTTACTGTGGATTGTGTTTACGGAAGTACAATGTAGAGATGTTAAATTTAGCTTAATTAACAAATCGAATAGTTGATGAGATTTCCATCGACTCTGATTAGTCTATAAGGGTGCTCCTGCCTTTGAACTGTAGCAAGAACCCTGCTGGACTCTTGCTACAGTTCAAAAGCAGAAACCCCACAGGGAGAAGGGGGCTTCCTTTTGAAATGTACAAGAGCCCTACTGGGGCTCTTGTACATTTCATAAGAACATAAGAACAGCCATACTGGGTCAGACCAAAGGTCCATCCAGCCCAGTATCCTGTCTGCCAACAGTGGCCAATGCCAGATGCCCAAGAGGGAGTGAACCGAACAGGTAATGATTGAGCGATCTCTCTCCTGCCATCCATCTCCACCCTGTGACAAACAGAAGCTAGGGACACCACTCCTTACTCATCCTGGCTAACAGCCATTAATGGATTTAACTTCCATGAATTTATCTAGCTCTCTTTAAAACCCCGTTATAGTCCTAGCCTTCACAACCTCCTCAGGCAAGGAGTTCCACAGGTTGACTGTGCACTATGTGAAGAAAAACTTCCTTTTATTTGTTTTAAACCTGCTGCCCATTAATTTCATTTGGTGGCCCGTAGGCTCAGGCGCCACAGGGAGCGAGGGGCAGAAGACCTGCAGGGAGCGCAGGATCAGCAAGGACTCCCCCGCTGACCCCGCGCTCCCTGCAGTGCCTCAGCCTTTGAAATGTAGAAGAGCCCTTGTACGTTTCAAAAGCAGAACCACAGCAGAAGTGGTGCGGAGATTGCTTCAGTCCCCACTCGCGGCATTTCCCACTGTGCCTCTACCTCACCTCCTCTGTGGAGATGGTGCTAGGGGGAACCAGCTTTTAAGTCAGCTCCCCCAGTATCAGCTCCTGCTTCCCCCGCCCCCTTGCTGCCTCTCTCTGATCAAATCAGTGGGGGGGGGGCGGGGGTCGACCACTTGCATCACTAGTTGATTACCCGACAAGCTGCTTATTGGATAGTCGACTAGTTGCTTACATCCCTAGTACCACGAAAGAATAACACCAGCCTGCTTGAGTCTGTTGCACACAAGTTAAGTTGTTAATTAGTCATATACTGGCTCTGATTCTGATGTCATCTACACCAGTGTGACTCCAGTCTGAATGGAATTCAGATTCGCACTAGTCTGTAAATCAAGACCAGAATCAGCCGGCTGCCTTCAATCCAGGCACACACAGGACTTTGCTGTAGATCAGTGGGGATCCTGTGCACAGATCAAGGGAAGGTCCTGGTCCTAAGCGATCAATAAATGCACAATTCAAAATAACGAAGCTGAACCCTGCTGCAAAGAGAGTTTACGAGAAAAATTGCACCAGCAGGAAAGGAGATGGGGTCTAATTTTGCCTCGAATTACATCTGTGCAACTCCATGGACTTCAACAGGGCTTTATGGGTATAAACAAGGGCAAGGTTTGGCCTGCAATCTTAACCTCAGACCACATGCCAACAGCTAAGAGTTTTCATGCTTTGCGAGCATACTAAGTATCACAGAATGGAAAGCAGCAAAACTCAAACCTCTCTCCCTTGCAGTAACACTGTTCTCCCTCCTATAATCATTCCCTGCTCTTCCTGCGTTTTAATAAAGTGACGTTTTAATAGTGACAAAAATGTCACAGTTGTTAGAAGCTGTAATCAAATGGCAGCTCTGCTGTAAAAAGCATTT
Source organism: Pelochelys cantorii (assembly GCA_032595735.1). Classification (NCBI taxonomy): domain Eukaryota; kingdom Metazoa; phylum Chordata; order Testudines; family Trionychidae; genus Pelochelys; species Pelochelys cantorii. The sequence goes on along the minus strand of CM064346.1, from coordinate 10,426,010 downwards.
ATTAAAGCAATATTAAACTATTGAATCTCAAAGGGCGAGTCCCCTTCAGAGAAAAGGGATGCTCACACAGGAAGGAATGAGAGAAATTTTTGATACCACCAAGAGCCCAGTAATGTTCCATCAAGGGGAAGTATGCACCATCTGGATGAGCTGCTCACAGAGGAATGCTGCCTTCACACAAAACATATATGTCTGCATACTGCCTTGGCTGATTCTTGATCACAAACCGGCTGGTCATAACCCGACATGGAGCACAGGGTGCTGGACGGACATAGCCCTGTGACTGTGCTAGTAACTCTGTCCCAGCTTTGTACTTGGTGGCCGGGAGATGGGAAGCCTGTGAAGAACTCCTTTGCTTCGCTTGTATGGTTGGACTGTGCACCAGAGTCAAGAGTTTTGGCTCCTAGAGAGTAGAACTGGCCTGTATCACAGCATGGGAAGGAGATAGTTTCCTACGGATTACAGGCTGCACCTCTAAAATCCGGGACACTCTGGTCTAGCAACATCCGTGGTGTGGCACACTGCAGGGGAGGTGGGGGGCTGGGAGCTGGCACGCAGCTCAGCTGGGCTGGGGAGGGAGCCAGAAAGCCCGGGGAGGGCGGCAGCAGCAGGGGGCCAGAAATGACCTTCCCTGGTCCGGAAAGATCCTTCATCTGGGACCAGTCATGTCCCAAGGGTGCCAGACCAGGGAGGTCCAACCTGTGCATCAAAGAAGAGACAGGCCCATCCCACACACAGTTTGTTACCAGGCTGTCAAAGACTCAGCATTAGGATGCAGCTCTGGACAGAGGTGCGCACCACACAAACCGATCGACTCCAGCTTCGGCACTCACTTCTGACCAGACCAAAAGAAGCCCCAAGCCATTTAGTCTGATGTGCGAGAAGGTCAGCTGAGAGCATAATTAATCACCATTCCAGAATTCCTACTGATTTCATCCTCCACTGAGGATTTAGCGTGAAGATTTAAACCTGGCTTTGATTTCCTTGTTAGAAAGAAATTAGGTTGTTCCAAAACCCAGATACCGCTTTGCAGCACTCTGAAGGGAAATGTCTGACGGGAAGCCTTTTAAACTAGCCCCAACAGGACCTGAATGGGCTACAGGTGTTCTGGTTAGCCTGCATCTCTCACTTCTGGCAGGCTCTTAATTGACTCTAGGATCCACCTGCTTGCTTTGCTTAGCCCCCTACACTCTTGCCCTGCTCAATCAGGGAACGGAAAACTATTTGTCCAGTGCCAAGTATATGTGCCTCCTATCAAAGTACCATAGTCCATTCGGCTGGGTCTGTCACAAGAGGAATAGGCCCATGAGCACTTACAATTCACCTTGCTCCCTGAAGAGAACCAGTTATAAAGAAACCAACCCACTACAGCATTAAAACCTCCAAAGTTTTTTTTGCTTTTTATCTACTGGGACTGATTGGGGATATTTGTGAGGCTGGGACGTTAACGCACTGACTGGCTGAAGTGACAACTCAATCTATTGCACAAATTACACCTCCCTCCCCTCCCCGCCACCAGGAAAGACCCTGAGGCATTTGGGCCGGCAGTGTAAAACGTTTTTTATAGTAATGCCTGTGTTACACTGTAGTTACTCTATCATACCCTCAGGCCAAGTGCCTCAGTATCTCAGTCTTTCAGAAAGAAGCTCACTGCACACTCTCTCTTCACTAACAGACATGTCTTATTATTTTAGAATAAGAGAACAACAAAAAAAAAACAAAAAAAAAAAAAAAAGGAAAAGAACAAATGGAGGATTTCCATGAAAGAGGACAGTGCGTGTCTCTCTGTAGCAGTCTCTGCTGGACTGAATACAAAATGGCTGGCAGTTTCTGCTAGCAACATGTTCCTTTGGGATTTAAAGAGTTAGTGCACAGAAACTGACTTAGAAGAATTGTCTAGGGCAGAGGATCACAAAACAACTACTGCTGCTGGAAGTTTCTGTGGGAATGTAGGACTAAGGAGTATGGGTATGTTGCCCATGAACAGAGCTATCGCCAGCAGGGTTGCCAGATGGTTTCAGCAAAAATACCGGACACACTTGACATTACATCTGATTTAGAAAATACCGGACATTTCTATGTTCTCATTTATATTTTCTCAATTTGTTTCCCAAACAGAAAACTCAAATATTGGACTGTCCAGTTCAAAACCGGACACCTGGCAAATCGCCAGAGGGCCCCATGCACAGTGTGGAAATGCAGGGCCCAAACCATAAGTTACTTTGTGTGTGTTAGTCCTCCCCACACCCAACAGGAACTTGGACTGACTAAACATGATTCAGCACTACATAACATTGCAAACGAGGAGTCTTTCCTTCTGTCCCACCGCATCTTAGTGCGTTAGTGGGTGAGCCTTTTTGCTTAAACCTGGCTCACGGTCTTAGGACTGGGACTACAAGCCATTTTTAGAGATTCTGTCACTCTCTACAGAATGATTAATAAAACGTTAGATTCATACAGCGCTTCGTGGCACAAGATCTCAAAGTGCTTTATATATTACGCAAGTGCTGCTGTAAGTGACCCATTGACTTAAATGGGACTAACCCCAGATCTGGAAGTTTCAGCCCACAAACACCTAGCGTAGGGACCATCTGTTAATTTTGTGTCGATACAGTTCCTAGCTCAACTTTGCTCTGATCTTGGTTGCAGACTCTAAGCATTAGTATAATGCAAGTGACTAATGGTAGTAGTAACAGATGATGCTTTGCATACACCAACCACCACAGTAACCAGAGTTTGTAGATATCACTCTACAAATCTGCTGAATTCAATGGAAAATTAGTTCGTCTCTCCAGCAGGGTTTGGGGTTTAATTGGTAGAGGTTTTTTATATAGAATTCTGCAGCAGAGATATAAATCTCTAACGATTCTTAATAACTTGGTTCAACGACAACCTTATAGAAAGATCCTCATCAGAAGAATCAATATAACTGATTTCAGGATAAGTAAACAAAATACCTATTCACACTCATTTTACATTATACAAGACACAGCACCAAATAGTGAGTATTTCCCTGAAGCACAATCTACAGCAAACAGAGCCCCAAGTCTGGAAAACTTGTCGGGCATAACGTTACTGCTTGTTACCAGCTGGGTCTAAATAACAACCCAGAGCGCCTACCTCAAGTGAAACAAAGCTGAACTGCACAGTCTCTATCTATAAACCATATCCTATATCCGTGGTCATGGTGCTTTAGGCATGGTCATTTGTCTGATCCCAATCAAAGCTAAACATCTGCCTTAGATCAAAGGATTACACTACAGTCATGAACCACAGCTACAAATAAGCTTATAGGAGCAGCATTAATTTACTTCCTGGTATCTTATTTTTTTATTTTTCTCTATAAATGGAGTTATTCTCCTGCAGCATGTAGACCATCACTTTAAAGTGTAATATGTTTTCGTGCAGCTCAGCAAATTATTTATCAAATGGTTGCACATGTTTTCCAGATATGCTCTGCCCAGAGCACAGCATGAAATATACATTTAAAAAGATTGTAATTCTGAAAGAGGTCTCTGTGTACTGGATGCGGAAGCTGGAGGAGAATGAATTTAATTAGCTTTGCTGCTCAAATTACTTGCAAACACTGATTGAAATGAAAATGGCAAATTTGCTTCAATGTTTGGTTCATTCTCTTGGTCAACAAGAATTTTCTTCTTTAGATGATGGATGAATAAATTTGTGATTAAGGCACCTGTAACTCTAGTCATCTGGGTTCATTTGCTAGCTCTGCTACAGACTACCCAAGTGACCTTGGGTGAGTCACTTAATATATTTCTGTGTCTCTGGCTAGCTGTTCCCAATGCATGAAAGAGACAGAATAATGCTTTTCCCGCCCCCATTTTGCTTGCCTTTTCTGTTTAGGTTGTAAGCTCTCTAAAGTAGAAGCTGTCTCTCAGTATGTATTTGTACAGTGCTTGGCACTTTGGGACATGATCTGTATTGTAAAACAATGATTAATAATAATGAATGCAAATATTTGCATTGGAACCATTTGGGTACCCATCCTGAAACTCCCTCTGAGTTTGGGGGCTGATTTTCATGGTTCATTAAGACACAATCTCTGGAAATCAGTTAAGCAATCAAAATCACTAGCTGCTTTTGAAAATAATGCTCTACAGTGCTGTTAGGCACACAGCTGCATCCCCTGGCTTCTAAAACCACTTGCTAATACAGGGCTGTGACAAGAGATGCCTTTACTGGTCTTCAAAAATATACCCAGGTTATGGCACATGTCAGAACAGTATAACATCTACCAAGATTCCACTCCAATTCATCTGATGAAGTGGGTTTTACCCATGAAAACTTATGCCCTAATAAATCTGTTAGTCTCTAAAGTGCCACAGATTCTTCATTGTTCTAGCCACAGACAGTTCTCATTACTGGAGTATCTAAGCACAGCAGCCACCAAGATACACTGGGTATTTCCCCCCCCCCGCAAACAATTCTAAGCTCCAAAGCTGTTATTCTTTTCCTCACGTCTAGCTGCTTCCCAAGGTAAGCAACACAGTATGACCAAAAGGTCGCCTACCACTATGTCCTTCGCCAATAGGATGTACAAAGGAATCAGCCTTTGTAAAAGTTCATTTGCTTCTCAGTATCTGCAAGAAGAACCCCATAGCATCTCCCAGCCTCAAGCAGCCAAAGCTGAATAAACACAAATAACCAGAGGACAAAACAAAAAATAGCCAAGAGAGAGAATTCGGGAGACTGGGGGGGGGGGGGGGGGAACACCTGTGCATGCACTAGTGTGGGAGAGAGTGAGAGCATGGGGCGGGGGGGGGGGGATGATTGAGGACAGAGGCTTCAGCAGTGTAACTGAGAATGTTCAGTGCAAGCCAAGCACAAAACGGGGAGGGGGAGAAAATCAACCCCATCTGCCCTCCCCCCCCCCCATCTTTATCCGGGGCTCCTAAGGCACCGGACAACTCTACTTTTTTGACAGACAACTTGGCAATTAGCTGACAGAGCACTATATCTAATTCCTATATAAAAGAAACAAAATTAAATACATATTAGACCCACTCAACTCTAACACTCACGTGTTTGGATATCTTGTGGCAAGTCACTTAAGGAACACTGGTTAGCTTTAAAATTGGAATGTATATGCTTACTTTGCTACTAACTCCACGGAAAGAGAGACACCCTGTCAGGACTCCTGGGCTCTGTCTCAGCTCTGGAAGGGGAGTAGAGTCTAGTTGGTTACAACAGGGAACAGATACACTCCAGCTCTCCAAAGAACATCAGAATGATTTTCTAGACATCTAACATAACCCCCACCCTTTAGTCATTTCTTTTCCAAGCTGAAAAGACTTAGTCTTGTTAATCTCTCCTCATATGGAAGCTGTTCCTTACCCCTAATCATTTCTGTTGCCCTTTCTATACCTTTTCCCAATCCAATATATTTTTTTTTAGATGGGGTGACCAGATCTGCATACAATATTCAAGATGTGGGCAGGCCATGACTTTATATAGTAGCAATAAGGTATTTTGACTTATTACCTATTCCTTTCCTAATGATTCCCGATAGTCTGTTAGCATTTTAGACTGCCACAACAAATGTTTTCAGGGAACTATCCACAATGATTTCAAGATCTCTTTCTTGAGTGGTAAGAGCTATTATATTTTTTCATGTGCATTACTTTGCACTTATCAACACTGAATTCCATCTGCCCTCATGTTGCCCAATCACTCAGTTTTGTGAAATCCCTTTGTAACTCTTTGTAGTCAGCTTTGGATTAGTTCCTGTTCACCCCTTTTTCAAGAACATTTATGAGAAGTTGAACAGCAGTGGTCCAAATGCAGCTCCCTGCAGCACAACTCTCATTTCTACTCTTTCTCCCCTGTCTTTTAAGTGGGCTACCCGGCATTGCTTTCATGATGATCTAATGAGCCTTCAATGACTTGAATGCCCAGCTTTTTGTTATTCTTAATCACCTCCCTCCCTCTTTTATATAACAAACTCCCTGCCCCAGATTCAAAGTTGCAAGCAGTTCAACCTCTGTGGGTGTTCAAACTTGGGAGGAGGACCCTAAATGGTGCCCTTGATCAAGACAGACATACACAAATCAGACTACACAGACTCTAATCTCGCCGAGTTTTGTTCAGTGTTTGGACAGCACCTAGCTCAGAGGGGCCTGGATCCCTGACTGGAGTCCCTAGGCATCACCACAAAACAAATAGATAATAATTACGCATTGTTTGGATTGTCTGTACAAGTCAGCCTCCTCCTCCCAACGGGTTTGTTTAATACTCTGTTGTAGATAGCACTCCCTTGTTATTTGAACAGATAATGACTTGCTTTACTGGGCAATCACATGATCTTGCTATTGTAATGCTTGTCTGTCTTCTTCCTTTATTGCCCCTCCCTCTTTTTTTTTTTTATTGGTTATGATCTTGTCATGGTTGGATATTAGACTAAAAACAGGAATCTTTATCTATTTCAGCATGTTCTAAAGATTAATGGATGAATGGAGACAGGAAGGATGGTCTTTGGTTATGGCACTGCATTGGAATTCAGGCCAGGTCTACCCTCATAAGGAATATCAAAGTAAGATACGCAACTCCAGCTACATTAATTTCATAGCTGGAGTCAATGTGCCTTGCTTCGCATTTCCCCACCGTGCCCACAGCGGGAAGCTGACAGGAGCAAACATTCCCGTTGGCTTCCCTTTCTCCTTGCACAAGCAGGAGTACTGGCAGCTGATGAGAGCACCCACTGAGTTTGATTTATTGAGTCTTAATTAGACTCCAGAAGACCGATTACACTAAATGGAAGATTGCAGCTGCTGCAGACATGGCCTCAGAAGATCTGGATTTAGTTCCTGACTCTGCCACAGATCAACTATGAGATCTTGAGCAAATCACCTAACCTCTCGGTGTCAGGGGCCAGGGCTGGCAGGGGCTGTCATGGTGCCGTTGGCTCGGCTCCCTGGGTCACTGCTGACCTGAGCCGCCCAAAGCGCCATCCTCCTGAACGGGCCTCAGGAGAGAGCCCGGTGCCCAATGGTTGTATCTCTGGAGGTGCTTCACCTGCCTGCTCTACTCCCCAGGGGCCCTGCCAGGGGCCAGGGCTGGCAGGGGCTGCGGGTCAGGAGTGAGGGGCACCGGCAGAGCTGGGGGGGGGGCAGGGCTGGTCTGGCAGGGGCTGTAGGGTGGGAGCAGGGGATAGAGATGGTCTAACCAAACCACAAGGTACAGGGTGATGGGTGGTATCGGAGTAGCGTCAGAGGGTGGTAACCTGACGTCGTCAGCAGTGAGTTGTGATTCGTTGTAGCTGTATATAAGGTGGTGTCTTGGTGGGACAGTCTTTGAATGACCTAGGGGGCAGTGGAAATTTCCCACTGATTGAGTCATTCCATTGTGGCAAATACATGTGCATAGTGGTTCAATAGAGATTGACAACTATTACTGTACTTCACTTAATAAACCTGGCCTGGCACCTTCAATCCTTATCTGATGTGTGGTCTGTGGGGGCTCTCTTGGGGTCTGCTGTGTAGACTAAGTGCACAAATTGACATGGCACACATCACTGAGCACACACGCAAGCAGCCTTCTGGTTATCAATGGAGCCAGAGACCTATGAGGACACTTCAGCAGTAAATCCCAACTGCCTCCTGAATAACTACAGACACAATAGGACAGTAGTGTTAAATTTAAAATACATGGTGGAGATGCTTTTTTAAGTGTGAGAATATTACTGTATTTTTAAAGTTTTTTTTTTTTTAATTTGATGTGTGTTCTTTGTCAAGTTCTCTGAAGATCTATGGACTCTCTGTGAATTTTTATTGTTTTTTGTCCGAAATGTCCTGTAATGTTATTTTTATCACTACATTTTGTGTACTATATCTATCTATAGATATATAAAAATAAATATATAATAAATGGCTCTTCACACTTTATCCACAGCTATTTTGGCTCTTTGCAGCAGACACCATCTCTTAGTATGTGCTTGTATAACATCTAGCAAAATGGGAGCTGATCTCAGTCGTGGTTACTAGGTGTTGCTGCATTACAAAAATAATAAATATTAATAGCAATATGTATATTAAGAGAAACTAATGACAATTAAAAATATCTCTTTTTTAAAAATATCAGCTAGGATGACTGAACTTAATACTAAAAACTCCCATGACCAAAAGAAAAAACACATCTTTTGCTCGGCATATTTGATTCAGGAAGTTTACAAAAGACTTCACAAAAGTATTGCGCTTCATCATTGCATGTTCTAATTTTGTGATTACTCTAATTGGCATAATCAGATGCAATTACACTAATTGCATATATAAGCAATAATCAACCAAAAATTACACTAAAAATTCTCCTTATGGAAATTCCTACAACAAAAAAACATTAGGGAGAATAAAAGAGCTGACTGGCAAAGTGAAAGGGAAGTTAGCATTCAAGCTGAAAGCCCCTAGGCCGTGATGAAAGAGGATACTGCTACAATACTGTTTTACTTTCACTCCATCTGAAATCAATGGGAGTTGTGTCTGATTACACTTGGGCTGAATTTGGACCTAATTATATGGGATCTCTGAGCCATTGCTGTGAGTTTCCTTGCTGTTGCAGGTTATTGCTGTCCCATTATTGAAGCAATGGGACCAGAGCTCTTGAAATTTGATTGTAGCTCAAACGCATCTCTCTTTTAGTACGTCACTGTTGTTTCTCGTTGTATGGCTAGAATAGATTAGTGTGTTGGTTCTTTCCTCTCCTTTCTTGACACCTTTCGTTGTCAACTCAGGAGTTAATTCCTGGGGAAACTGAGGCTCCAAGATTAATAACCCAATTATCAGAAACACTGAGCACCTTAAATCCTGCTGAAGTCAACCAGAGTGCTCAGCGCCTCTGAAATTCAGGCAATAAAACAACTTGCCCAAAGTCACCCAGATTTGGCATCAGAGATTTGAGTAGTCCTGTGCTCTGAGCACTAGACCACGCCTCTTTCATCCATACCCTATCCAGCAAAACTGACCACCACAGACACACAGCTTGGACTTCATGTCTATACCAACCTCCTCCAGCATAAAACCACTTAGCATTTCTGTAATATGCCATTTTTCTGAGAAAGACAACATTCGCGGCAGGCCATTGCACAAGGGTGGGCAATAAAATGGTAGCAGTTCACCAGGGTTAGCCCCTGGTGGGCTGCTGACACTATATTTACCTGCACCTCCGCAGGTACAGGTGATCGCAACTCCCATTCGCTGGGAATGGCGATCTGCCGCCAACAGGAGCTGCAATCCCCTATACCAGCAGAGGCACAGGTACATACGGCGGTGTGGGTGCCCATCATGGCAGACCAGATCTGGTCCGTGGGCCAGGATTTGCCAATCCCTGCCATAGGACAAGCCCAAGGGAATGAGAACAATGACCATGTAGGGGCTTTTTTTGTTGTTGTTGTTTGGATCGAAGGGAAGGTTTGCTTTCAAATAATAGAAGACAGAGTCAATGAACCATAATGATTAAGTTATTTTTAAGTATTAACAGTGAACTATCTTGACCCAGCTCATTCAAGAACAAAGTAGCAAGTGAAGACACTACACTCTATTTAGGATTCAAAACACTGAGGAAGTTTCCTTTTATTAATGGCTTTTCAAATGCATGTGCAAAGAGGAAGCTAAACAGCAAACAAAAATAAACACACCCTTGGATTGTTGCATGGTAAATGAATAAACGGATTCATCTCATTTTCTTGTGTTCTTCTTAACGATGTTTTGGAATTGCCCTAGAACAGGCATGCAAGGTCAGGACAAATGAACTGAAAAAGAGGAACCACTGGAATCGGAACTTAAGTAGTTCACAAAAGTAGGATTTGATGCCATAAAATGGCAATGGTCCCTGTGACTTCAATTGGAGCCGGATTAGACCCAAGTTCTCTCTGACGCACTGCAAAAGCAATGGCTTTAACAGTGCGGTAATCGGGGTGCAGCCTCTCTAAATCAATACAGGGTGCAAGTTTACAGAAAGTCTCTCTTATCTGTGGCTTGAAAGGAAGAGAAAAATGTGCAATGCTAAAGGTTGTGTCAGGGAGTCATGGGGACGATGCTCTAGAACTGCTCTGTGAGAAGCTGGTCAGGACTCTGGGAGAGCATGTCCCCTTTCTCTTGACAGGGCAAGAAGTTTACACAGCTTGGACCCGCCTGGACCTGACCTCAGAACATTCAGCATCTCCCCCCACATGGAGTAGTCCCCATAGCAAGTTTGCCGGGATGGGACTCGGGGGGGGGGGGGGGGGAGCCAAAGGGCCCTGCACCCCAAAGTCAGCAGTGACTCCTAGCCAGCATGTAGAACAGAAGGTTTTTAGTTGACCAGGACACAGCACATAGAAAACAGAAACATTCAGTAAAATCCATCTCAGGGGGATGGGAGCCCAGAGCCAGAGTCCTGGCCCTTCCCCTACAGCCCATGCCAGCAGAGACTGTCCCACCTCCAGCTGCCTGGACCAGACACCTTGCTCCTCCTCCTCCCTTTGTCTGGTTTCCCAGGCCCGACTCATCTGATCACATCCCCCTCCTGGGGCTCAGGTTGCAAAGGGACAGCAGCTGGAGCCACTCCCACAAAACATATTCTTTTCCCCACCACCTAGACATTGGTGCAACCCACAGGGAAACTGAGGCATGCACGGTATTCAAGCCAAACCATAAGACTCCCATAGGCTCTCACACAAAATAAGAAGGGAAACCTCCCACGTTGCTACATATGCGCATACATTTGCATGCATAAACGGTGGACAAAGAATCTGCTTCCTGTTTTAAACAAGGGCTTTTTTTTGTTACCGTGCTAGATGTTCCCCATTGTTTGCATTGTGGCTCAAGTGGGACTAGTGTGCAATCTCAAAGATTTCCTGAAAGTCAGGAAAATGCCAAAGGACCAACAGTTATTACCAGACCAAACTGTGCTCCTGACCAAAGGAAAACAAATTTTAATCAACATTGGGGTTTTCTCCTGGGAGAACAGTTATTGCTAGCTGTATGTGCACTCTCACATACTGGACAGTTGTCTACATTAATTGCTATGTTAAAAAGATTGAAACACATCCAAAAACTCGCAGGATTATCCACCTAATTACAGATACACTAATTTCCTACAGCACCTCTGAGGGATACTCTCGCGCAGGGGACAAGAAACTTTGTTAAATTGCCGGTATGGAGTTTCCTGCATATTCTTTCATCATATAAGTAAAGACGAACACTCTGCCTTCTCTACTCGCATCATCAGGGAAGCTCTTAGCAAGTATTTCCACTTTTGGGGCCCCATCCTGACATCACTGGGATTTCAACACGGCAAGCTGACCTTTCCAGCAGAGCACTTCTCTGTAAAGCTCAGCCTTCCCTGTAAAGTAGGAATATTAGTAATCTGTTGCCATAGCAATGCATCCTTACCCTAGACAACAAATACTGCAGCACTTGGCTTCAATCAACTGTGCCCACCCCTCCTTTCTCCTTCCTCCACTTTTTGTTCATCTCACCTGCCATTTAAAACAAGAGCAGCTAGCAGCAGCACTGTCCTGTCATCTCACATGCACAGAAACTTCCCCTATTACTACCCCGATGTCATTACCTCACAGAAACTAACCTTCCCCCTCCCACCCCCACTCTGTTCTAAAATTTGATTTGTCAATTTCACATGCGTTCATTTTTTTGATGGTATCACTTTGGTATATACAGTTGTGCCGATTTTCTTCCACATATTGATCTGAGGAAGTGGGTCTGGCCCACAAAAGCTCATCACCTAATAAATATCTTGTTAGTCTTTAAAGTGCTACATAGTTCCGTCTTTTGTTTCAGCTACACCAGACTAACACAGCTGCATCTCCATCACTATGCATCTTGTTGGCACACAGGGCCTAACTTGCAGCAGTGCCTAGTGCCTGCAGCTCTCCACTGGCTTCAGCTGCAGTTGCAGGCACATGGATCACCTCTGAAAAGCACATTTCAATTCTCCGGGCTACACTGGTGGAGCTGTGTGTTCCCCTCTGAGTACAGACAGATTCTCACGCCTTTCCACTTTCACACCTAGAGAGGATTTTACAAAGCTGTCATTGTTTCTTTCTACTGCCCAGTCGGTCTGTCTGACTTTCCCTCTTGTCTTTTATCTGATACTTAGGCCACATCTCCACTTGTGGGAACATTGAGGCTGTGGCAGTCAATCGGACGGTGTTCAATTTAGCAGGTCTAGTAAAGACCTGATAAATCAAACGCTGAGGATGCCCCTGCCAGCACTCATGAGTAAGGGAAGTTGATGGGAGCATTCCTCCCATCAACCTCCTGCTGTGAGGACAGTGCTGAAGCTCAGTGTAAAGTATATCGACTCTAGCTATGGTTTTCACACAGCTGGAATTGCTACCTTTAGCCAACCTTCCCCCGTAATATGGACCTGGCCTTAGAATATAAACCTCTTTGGGCCAAGGATTATCTTTCTGGGGTTTTGCACAGCACCTAATAGAACAGATTCCTGGTCCATAATTAGGGCTTACAGATCGTACGGGAATTAACAAACAAGGTAAATAAAAACATAAGCAAGGACATGTTCAACCACAAGTTATGGGACTCAATAGTGTTCATTTACAGACCAGAGAAGAAGAATTGCCTCAAAGAAATCACTGGGTGAAATTATCTGATATGTGCTATGCAGGAGGTAAGACTTGATGCTGATCATAACAGCTTCACACGCTGACCCAGTCCCCAGCACAATCCCACTGGCCGGTTTCCAGCCAATGGGAGCTGCCTGTTGTTAACAGGCAGCTTGCAAACCACTCTCCCCACCTTTCATCTCAGGCTGGTAGATGTTCAAAAACCACATGGCCCCTGCAGCCTGTGAGGGGGCAGGGCAGGCAGGGAGTCTGCTTGAGAAGGCTGCTGGCTAGGAGTCAAGCAGGTAAGTCTCCTGGCCAGAGCCTGCCTCTGGCACCCCAACCCTTTTCTCCCCACCCCATCTAACCTAAACCCTCTGCCCCTGTCCTGCTCCCCCATCCCCTCCCAGATCCTGTACCCCAACCCCCTGCCCCAGGTCACAGCCCAAAACCCTCCACCCCCCTCCTGCACCCTACTCCCCTGCCCCAGGTCACAATCCCTTCTTGCCCAAGGTCACAACCCAAACCCTTGCACCCTAGACCCCTACCCCAGGTTACAACTACCTCCTTCACCCAAACTCCCTCCCAGACCCTCTCCTGCACCCCAGCCCTTTACTGCAAACTCCCGTCTGCACCCAACCTCCATCCCAGACCCCGCACCTCCTCCATTAAGATGGAAGAGTGCAGCCCTTTGACCACTCTCCAAATTCTTCGAGTGCCAAAAATTATTGCCCACCCCCGCCCTACACTATCCACCATTCCAAAGCCTTGCAGGAGATACGTGAACCAGTCTGTCCAGATGGTGTCTGCTTGATTGGTAAACCAGCCGATCTTAACCTGGCTTGTAGAGGGCAAAAACACAATCTTGCACAGAAGGTTACATAAGCAGATGTGTCCTATGACCCAGCAATGCGAGGCTCATTTGGGTCATGGTGGATAGGTAAATCCTGAGCGGGCACAGATCATCATTAGTTCAGAATAGGTCTGTCATCTCTTAGATCTTTCTGCCTTTTCCTGGCCCTCTCTACCTTCCAGGCTTCCTCCGTCTTTGAGTTTGCCAGCCCAAACGCACCTCCCCTCTCCCAGGGACTGACTACAGACTTTCCCCAGCAGCCTCTTTCAGCTTCTAATGACCTATCTTAATAAATCCCAGCCCAACTGTTGGGGGAATTAGCCCCCTTCTCAGTCTGCATTAACCCTTTCTGAGCAAGCGCAGGGTAAACGCCCCACTATAGACACTGCACCAGAATTATGTAACACAGATTCGTCTCATTAGGATCACAGAGGTATTATCCACGAGAAATTCCCTGCAGCATCGAAAGCAGATTGAAGAAGTGTTGGCCTTCCATCCTGAAGGCTTTAAACTCTTCCTTGGAATCCTCAGACACTTATCTATCGATCTGTAAACTTTGGCAGACCCTCTAAATAAAGAAAATCCTATTTGGCTAATGTTGCCTGCTGATCAGCTACTGGCGTTTGTAGAGAAGAAGTGGAATACATTTTTGGCCCCATATATCCCGCCTCTGGGGCTCTTTCTTTGCGGGCTGATTTGAACCTCCCTTGCCTTGGCCTCTTGTTAGCACCTTCAACTACTAGAGATTTTGGAGGGAATCCCTGGCAGGTACGTAGCTGCAGTTGTTTAGCTGTGGGAGGCGGTGACCCAGGTGTACCCCATAGGGCAGGGCTACTCAACACACGGCCTGCGGGCTGCGGCCCCTTTGCATGCGGCCCACGGCACCTTGAGCCACTTCCCGGGATGCCTGCCTGCCTCATCGTTGGGGCTCCAGCAGCAGCGCTGAGCTGCGAGACAAGCCACCTTTGCAGGAGCTGCTGGACGGTAGCGGGGGGGAGGAGGCGAGGGAGAGAAGGGGAGGGCATCTACCACAGCGGCAGTGTCTCCCTATCAGCGGAGCCGTGCGGCATGGCACTGAGACAGGCCTCATCAGCGCACGCTCGGGAGCTGCCAGCCGGCGTGGGGAGAGGCGGCAAAAGGCGGTGGCAGAGCACAGCTGCCGCGTCTGCCATAGCGGCAACGCCTCCCTGAGCCAGGCCACGTTGGCGCATGCACAGGAGCTGCCGGGGGCACTGGGGGAGTTGGGCAGTGAGGCATGTGGCAAGGCAGCAGCAGAGCTGGGCAGCGAGGCGGCAGCAGAGCCAGGCAGCGAGGCTGTGATGAGAAAGGTCTGCGCTGGGGCTTAGGGAGGGTTACCATACGTCCGGTTTTTCCCGGACATGTCCTTGTTTTCACATGTTAAATCGCCGTCCAAACAGGTTTTTTAAAAAAGGCAAAAAATGTCTGGGATTTTTTGCCCTGCAAAGGGGATCGGGGAGGGGCGGCGGCGGCACGAGCCTTCAATGGAAGGTTTGGAGCCGCACACCCAGACCATCCATGGCCGCTCTGCGCATGGGCACCAGTGCCTGGAGGGAAAAGCACATGGCTCCAGTGAGACCCAGGGCATTATCTTCCGTCCCGCTAGATTTATGTCCCTGGGTCTGTGGGAGGGAAAGGGCATTGAGTTACAGCAGGGAGGCTGGGGGTGCTTGGCGCTGGGGGAGAGAGGGGCATTGGGATGGAGCAGAGGGCTGGGTGGTACCTGGTTCTAGTGGAAGAGAAGGGCATTGGGTTGGAGCGGGAGGGCTGGAGGGTGCCTGGCTCTGGGGAAAGGGTGGGTGCATTGGGTTAGAGCAGGGAGGTCCAGGTGGTATCTGGCTCTGGGGGGAAGAGAGGGTCATTGGGTTGGAGCAGGGAACTGGGCATTAAAACTTCTGACTTCTTTCCTTTCCTGTAGGTGGGCAGTGGGTCTGTTAGTTAGATTTGGGGGTTCCAGTCTCTGCTCTGTGAGGACTGCGGGAGCTGGTGCTTGGTGAGGCAGGCAGGGGAAAGGAAAGGATTCTGGGAAGCAGGATTCCTGAGTTTCTTTTCTAGCCATATCACTTCTCGGCTCGGTGCCTTTAACTTCACATTGATTGTACTTCTATTTCAGTAAATATTGTATTGGCAGTTTTTGTTTGATTTGTTAAAATTGTGAAGCCAAACCAAAAAATAGTCGATATAATGGTCTTCTGTTGCTATGTGTTTTAGTAGTTAAACTGCTGAACTGTCACTGCTTATTAAAAAAGTGCTGTCATATGGATAGAAATCAGAAAATATTGCATTTTATTAATATCAGCAGATCTGACTTAAATGGGGCCTGCATGTTGTGTAGTCTTGCCTTAATCTTTGTATTCATGCCTGTCAGTATGAAATAAGCTATTTGCATATATTTGCATAAATATTTGCATTATATGCAACCACACTTATGTTGCAGCCCTCTGCATGTGCTGTGGGTAACATTGTGGCCCCCGGGGCTTCCAAAGTTGAGTAGCCCTGCCACAGGGTGACTACAAAAGGGCCTCATTAATCAAGAGGGCTAGCCTTCCGGGGGTTGCCCCTTGCATAATATCAAACTACTTGTGTATATTCCCCGGGAAGAACTTGGATTCTCTACCAAGTTTTTCTAGCAAATCCCAACAGGCTGAAAATCTTCAGGGGCTGGTGATGATGAGCCTATGACCAGTGAGTCTTCTGGGGGAAGGCAAGATAGATTTACAAGAGCCACCATCAACAATGGCTTGTTCCATCAACAATGGCTCATCCCACTGGGGTAGCTGTTTGGCAGGAAAACGCCTGCTCACTCTTCCAGCACACAAGAACCCAAAATGGAGGGTTCCAGAAATATTGTTCTGCAGCAAAGTGGAGCTCAAGTGCTAGAGGAGGTAGGGCAGGTTCCATACAACAGCAAAATGGTCTGAGGCCACACCAGCCTCTCCTTACCGTGAGACTGATAAGGTGTCATATTGTGAGGCAGACGTGTCATATTGTGAGCCTGACGTGTCATATTGTGAGGCAGCCTGGATGATTTATGGAACTTTACTGAAGCAGACCTAGAAGGGCAGACCTAGAAGGGACCTCTCGAAGCTGAGCGTCTTGAAAACATGTGTATTTAGCAGCGTGAGACATGGGTGATAACGAAAGATTAGAAGAGAAGGATATTGGTGCTCGAGAGGAGTTGTTATAGAAAGATCCTGAGAATAGGATGAATGCAGAACGAGGAATTATATAGGACGATACAGCCAAAAGAGAACCTACTGCAGACGGTTATATAACGGAAGTTACAACTATTTGGGCATATCTGCAGAATGAACGACGAGCGAAAAGTTAAGACCCTGGTATTCAGCATAACAGATGGTCTGAACAGGAGAGGTAGACCTCACAGAGAATGGGTAGATGATATAATAGATTGGTGCGGAGCTTGTCTACAGAAACGAAGCCACTCTGCGCTGGACAGGGAAAGGTGGAAGGAAATAGTGAGGGAGGCATCGGACACCAACGGGGGGGGGGGGTGTTGTTGTTAAGAGGTACTAAGTCCAGCGGATCTAAGGGGTGGTCCAATCTGTCCCACTCCTTTTGGGGCAAAGACGAAGGCAGTTCTTTGGAGGGGGCAGCACGGTCACTATTGAAAACTCCTCCTTGGACATTAAAGGTCTTGCCTCTAAGCCAGGAACAAGAACAGGCTTACCAGGTGGCACTGTGTAACCCACACACCCAGTGTGGTTCACCGTCCCATGGAGTGGCACTTAGACCACTTAGAGTGAGAGATAAGAACAAGAGAGCTCTACAGCCTAATCTGGGAGCCAGCTGGCTTTTAGCTCAAGGGGTAGAGGCTCCTACACTAAGCTCCAGAGGTCCCAGATTCAAATCCGCCTGGTTGGCAGCCACAACTGCATAACCCATTATCAACACCCCATCAGATAAAGCCTCAGGACTGGAGCCCCAGTTGTGGGCACAGCCAGAGCCCAACGCTGAAAACAGACAGGGCAGTTTTATATGATGGTGCTGGCAATAGTCTGGTGCTGACAGACACAGAGCCAACGGGAGTCCTGCAGGCTCCTGTATTAGTGATGAACCAGGGATAGGCAGACCGAGCAGATACCCTAACACCTGGAAAAACCTGAGCCCTAGTCACTTTCCGTTGTTCATATGCACATTGTGCAGTGCAAGGAGATAAAAACCCCACATTTGTAAATTACGATTTTAGACGCCATAAACGCCAGCGGAATAGAACAGAGAGAGACAGTCCCTGTGCCAAAGAGCTACTACTCAAAATCAGCAATGGGCAACCTAGGCTAGTGAGTGGGCCGCATGAGGGGCCTTCCTCCATCTCAGGGGCTACAAGTTGGTTGTAACCAAAACAGTCTCCCGGGACAGGAGCCTCCACAACTGGAGGGGTCTGCTGCATGAACCGTCGCGGCACTGTGACCGGCTGCAGGAAGAGCACATGGCTGTCGCAGTGAACGCTGTGTGCAATCGGCAGGCCCCTCACTCCACGTGTGTGTCACTTCAGTGACAGCGGTAGGAAAAAAAACACACGGGCAGAAACCAGCAGAATGTGGCAACCCTGCACGTGGGCAAGATGAAACAAAAGGCCACATGGGCCATGCGTAGAACCCTGATGGGCCTCATGTGGCCCGGGGCAGCAGTTTGCCCATCACTGATCTAAACACACGATAGGAAGGGAAATAGAAGTGACTTCCCCAAGGTCACAGTCTTTAGAGGAGAAATCAGGGATGCATATCCTGAGTATCAGCCAAATGTCTTATCCACAGTGCTTCTGGAGGAAGCAACACCATCCAGAATGTACTAGCATCTCCTAATGGTCGTAAAATTCAGGCTAATGTCTTTGGACAGACACTAGTTGCCAGGATAAGTTATTTCTTCTCCCATTCTGTGTAACATCTTATCACACTGTGCTCGGCAGGTCTGAATTTAACTGTTATCATCCCTCCCCCATACCCTCTTTCTTAGCCTATTTCACTTCTGCTCTTTTATACCAGACTTTTTAAAAAGCTCATCTCTGCTTCCAAGGTTTCGGGAGCATCAAGGAATGGAAGCACGTCTAAAAGTGAATGAGAGGTGAGTCATCTGATGAAGAAGCACCCTGGATCTGGTAGTCTGCACTTGATCTGCATACAAGTCAAGATCATTTCATTATCTAAATCATTTGTCCATTTTATATGCTAATGCGCCTGTAGTCTGGGGCTGGAAACAGGCTCCCATTTCACATACCCTGGGGGTAATTGCTGCTCATTTGATTAGGTGGAGATTTGAAACCGATATTAAAGACGACGTGGACATTTACCTAAATGGCTGTATTTATGAGGTACTAAAGTCAGCTTCAGAAACACCTCAGATGTCACCTAATATTTGGTTTAAGAGCCACACCAGCAGATGGTCCACACGGTCACCTCTTATCTCCAAACCATTTCAGACTCAGAAAAGAAAGGTCTTGATCCAGCAAGCTTATCTGCCATGGCAGCACTTATCTGCTCAGAGCGCCTCACTTAGAGTCAATGGGGACACATGCAGGGGTAGGATCAAGGCTGAAGCACTTAGACACAAATCAAGGGCACTAAACGTCTCAGGATTAACATTAAAAAAGCTCTGACATGCTGTGCGTCACGCAGCAAAGAAGGGTACATGGGGTGTGGTAGGGGATAGTTTGCTGGTTTTATATGGTTCGCTGGCAGTGCACGGTAAGTAGGTGGGGTGGTTAATTTCTCCAGCTTAGCTTAGTGTTCCAGCAAAAATGCGTTAAAAAGAGAAAACATGAAATAATTAACGTTAGATTCTGATGATACTAGCGCAACTGTCTCTTTGGACCAGAGCTGAAGGAAAGCTCAGTCAGCACCCGACATGCCCCCAATTTGCTGAGCTGTTCTTCAACTCTGGTCCAAAGGGGTCTGCCTTCAGATTAACCTACTATGACCGTCACCCCAGCATCTTCTGAAAATCTGGCCTTGGAGAGTGACCGGCTCTTTAAGCGAGCTGCCCCATTCTTTGCAGTTCACCCTGAGTGAACTCAGTTGTCTCCCCTGAGATCCCTGCTACAGGGCTCAGGTGTCATTGTTCAACAGGCAGGTACTGCAACCCCCACAACATCAAGGGATGGACTTCGGCTCCTGAGCACATCAGCGCAGACCTCTACTACTTGTGGCTATGTCTACACTACAGGCTTCTTGCACAAGAGTGCATCCACACTGCAAAAGCGCATCAAAAATGCAATGAGCTTTTGCACAAGAGAGCATCCAGACTGCATGGACACTCTCTCAAAAGGAAACTCTGATTGCTATTTACAGAATGGCTACCAGGGCACTTGTGCTTCTTTCGATTGCCTCTTTTTGCACAAAAAAAAACTCCTGTTGCCCATCCACACACACTTTTTGGTGCAAGAACTCTTGCACAAAAAAGGAGTTATTCCTCGTAGGAGGAGGAATACCTACACTGGAAAAACCCCTCTGTTCTTTTGTTTTATTTGCGCAAAAACATGCTTGAGGTGTGGACCCTCCGCGAGTTTTTGTGCAAAAACTCTGTTGTGTAGACTTAGCCTGAGAGTTAGATTTAGCAGATGGGAGCAGTAACTAACACCAACCCCAGAGGGGGGACAAGTTACACAAGGTTCAGACGACAGGTCCAAAGTCACCAGTATATTAAGCTTGCCTTGAACAGTAATCGTGCCTAATGTGCCATAAAAGTCCTGGTGAAGAAGGAAAAACAAAGCATTTATTGCAATCACAAGGCAGCTGGGCTATCGTCCATTTAACACAGTGGCAAACTGCGTCCTCCTCTCTCAGTCACACGAAAGAGACCTTTTGCCATAACCCAGGGGAAAGGCACAGTCATAAATGCCATAAGATCCATCACGTTCCCCATTGGGATAACCACTTCCCGCATCCATCTCCCTCCAGGCCCTTCTCTTGCAAGTGCCAGCAAGACAACACTGTACCTCCACTGGCAGTCTCACGGGGGAGGGGTCTGTGCCATTGCATAAGGGAGTTAATGATTTCTAGCAGGATGACAACTGGCAGACTTTGAATTTGTGCCTCTGGCAACAGGGACGTGCGAACCCCAGGAAGGGCAGATCCTCTCAGCAGTCAAGAAGCTGCACCTTGAGAAGTGAGGAAGAGAGCTTAAGACTGTCAGGTCTTGTTAATTCCCCAGTCCTCCTGACTGTTGCTAAGGTGAAGAGCTCTAAAGCCATGACAGGGCAGAAGAGGGTGGAGGATAAGCTGGCGGTCTCAGTGTGCTCCCTCTTGGAAATGAAGGGAAAGCTCCCAGTGATACGGTCACGGTCACACACTCTCCCCCCGCCCCCCCCAGAGGAGAGAAAGCACATAGAAGAGAGATTAGTCGATCATCAGGAAGACTTCAAATCCCCGCCATCACCGTTACGGCCAGCTTCATTCCCGATTTAGAGTCAGCTTCATTCCTCTGCCTTTCATGGGGTCTGTCATGTGTAGCCCTTTGTCTTGGGTTAATTGGCAGCAATTCAAGGGAGGCCTTAGCAGACACTTGCATAAAAATGCACCAGACTGGGAAACTGAAATCATCCCGTTCTGTTCCTGTGGATCTGAGCACACGGGAGGTGGGGGCACAGCCTGGCTTCTTGCAGCTCTGATGACCCCAGTACAAAGGACAGGTTGGCTCTGGCCAGGCTGGCCAAAAGTAATAGGTTGGGAGAGAGAGTGAATTACCATAGAAGCCAAATTATGTCAAACCGATGCTCAGCTCCAGGATACTTTGAGTCAAAGACACAGCGAGCCAGCTTCTCAGCCGGTGCACACTGAGGTCAGCTGAACAATGCCACAATAATGGAGGAATTTAACAAGATCTGAACTCTATATCCAGAGAAGCCAAATTATATCTTACTCAGGGGTGAAAGTAACAGAATTCTTACAGGTACTATCCTATGACAATCCGCCCCCCTGGGATGGGCTCAGGCCACAAGGGGTGGGGTGGGGTGGATTCAAGACAGCACCTGTACAAAATTTAAATGTGGGGTGGATTCAATAGAGAGGGTTGGGGTGTGTGGGAGGGTGCAGGAGTCAGGCAAGGGGCTGGAGATATAGGGAGTGCAGGAGTCAGGGTTGGGAGGCATGAGGGGCTCAGGGAAGAGGGGCTGGTGGGGTGCAGGAGTCAGGGTAGAGGGCTGGAGGTGTGTATGAGGGCCTCAGGGCAGGGGGCTATGATGAGCACGTGTAGGGTAGAGCGTGGGATGGGAGGCTCAGGGCTGGGGCAGTCCCTATTGATGACCCTGCCCTGCGCTGCTCCTGTTCCCAGCCAAATGGGAGCTGTGAGGACAGCGCTATTAGGTATGGAAAGGCAACTAAGGGTGAGCAAGGTACTGCAGCACCCCTGGGATCCTGGCCCAGGGCCTGGGCTCCTGGATGCTGGCCCTGTCCCCCCCCCCCCAGGGCTCTCTGGCCACCGACTCTGCCCTCCCCCTGGAGCTCACCAGCCCTGCCCCTCCCCCCTTTGTCCTCACCCACAACCATTTCAGAGCTGGGGATGATCATACCTTCAAGCCAGCAACGCTGCCATGGGTAGCCACATGACCCCACAGTACGCCAACATTTTCATGGCTGACTTAGAATGACGCTTCCTCAACTCTCGGCCCCAAGTACTCTGTTTGCAGTACATTGATGACATCTTCATCATCTGAATGATGGGAAGGAGGCCCATGAAGAATTCCACTGGGATTTCAACAATTTACACTCCACTATCAACCACAGCCTGGACCTGCCCGCACAAGGGATCCGCTTCCTGGACACAACAGTGCAAATAAGCGATGGTCAGAAACACCAGTCTATACTGGAAACCTACAGACCACTACGCTTAGCAATATGCCTCCAGCTTTCATCTAGAACAGTGTTTCTCAACCAGTGGTACGAGTAGTCTCGGGGTACTCAAGAGAAGTCTGGGGGGTACATCAACACAACTGAAATTTGGAGAAAGCTTAAATTTTGTTTTAAGTTTTACAGCGCTTTATTATTTTTGTACTTTTTACACCCCAAAATTTCACTTGCCCACCCGGCTACAATTAAGTTGTTTAAAAAAAAAAGTGTGCGTCTGAAAACTGTAGGTACTGGGGGTACTTTTTTAAAAAAGGGGGTACTTATAATTTTTTTAAAAGGGGTACTTTATCAAAAAAGGTTGAGAAACAATGATCTAGAACACATCACACAATCCATTGTCTACAGCCAAGCCCTAAGATACAACTGCATTTGCTCCAGTCCCTCAGACAGAGACAAACCCTAAAGGTTCTCTATCACGTGCTCTTAAAACTACAATGCCCACCTGGGGCAGCAAGGAAACAGACTGACAGAGCCAAGTGGGTACCCAGAAATCACCTACCACAGGACAGGCCCAACGAAGAAAGCAACAGAACGCTACAAGCCATCACCTACAGCTCCCAGCTAAAATCTCTCCAGCCCACCAGCAAGGATCTACAATCTATCCTTGATGACAATTCCTCACTCTCGGGAGGGAGGCCAATGCTCGCTTACAGACAGCCCCGGGACAAATACCACCAACTATATACCACGCAAGGGAAGCATTAACCCAGGAACCTATCCTTGCATCAACCCCATTGCCAACTCTGCCTGCGCATCTCCTCAAGCAACACTATCATAGGATCTAGTCGCATGCTATGAGGGACTCACTGCACCTCTACTAATGTGATATCTGCCATCATGTGCTAGCAATATCCCTCTGCCGTGTACACTGGCCAAATCAGACTGACTATGCAAAGGAATAAGCAGGTGCAAATCAGACCCCCCCCCCCCCCCGAGAACTGTAACCTTCAAAAACCAGTAGAACACTTCTGTCTCCCTGGACACTCAGTAACTTGAAAGTTGCCAAACTTTGAGCAAAAAAACCTTCAAAACCAGATCGCAGCATGAAATTGCAGAGCTGGAAATGCCTGTGCACACTTGGCACTATCAGACTGGGTCTGAACAGGGAGTAGGAATGGCTGTGTCTCTACAAAAAGTATTTTGCCCTCTTTTGGAATTCTTGCTCTCTCACCACATGTTGGGTTTAGGAAACATCCACCCTGACTGAATTGGCCTCGTTACATTACCATGTGGAGGACCAGTGCTAACACTCCCAGCTTTCCTTAGGCATATATCCCTGCCAACCTGAAGTCTCCACTTCATGCATCTGATGAAGTGAGCACCAGCCCATGAAAGCTTATGCCCAAATCAACGTGTTAGTCTTTAAGGTGCCACGGACTCCTCGTTTTTTTTCCCTGAAGCAGACTAACATAGCTACCCCTTTGTGATGGTGTGTGCATACCCCACACTGAACCAGGTGGGGTTAAAACCTTGTGGGCAGAGGAAGTCCCGCTCTTCCACCCAGATGGGGCATGCTTCAAATGCTGGGGCAACATAAAAGGGAGTAGCACAGCTCATTCTGGGCTGGCCACCAGAGGTGAAGGACCTCCAGCAGGAGCTCCAGGGCTGTGCCAGATGGCGAGAGCCAGAGACCCAGGTGACTGCTGCGAGCTACCAACGCTGGAGGAGACCCAGAGAGCAGCAGCTGCAGGGGAACTGGAGGGCCCAGAGACCACGTGGAATGTCGCCCCACCAACACCAGTAGGAATTGACCCAGGGAGGGTGGTGGCGTCATACCTCCCACCCGGGTGAGATTGGCGTGTTTTGGTTGGATTCCCCACAGAGCGAGTTCCCCACACTGCTGCTCAGGGGGCCCTGGGTCAAGACCCTGTGGAGTAGGGTGGGCCTGGGTCCACCTACTGGGGTTGTTGCCCCAACTTATTGACTGCCCTGAGTTAGGAGCTCCCCCTTTATTGACTCTGGCTGTTAGGATAGCCCTTATCTCAGGGCAGTACAGCCTATTAACTTTAACCATTAGGCTGTACTACCCTAGACCGAGGGTTGTTTCTCACAGACTAAAGAGGATTGCCAACGACCCAGCAGCTGACTAGGTGGTGTCCACACCCCTGAGTACCCTAACCTCAAGGGACAGGGTGTGCATACGGTGCAACACCCTTTCCAAGGAAGATAGAAATGTATGTGCAGATTGCACTGGGGATGCTAACCCTGAAGCACAATTGGCCAAGACTCCAAGTCTGGCGAGAGTCAAGGAACTCTGGCAGGAATATCAGAAAACGTGGGATGACAGCAATAAATATGGGAGCCTGTATACCTGCCTTGGCGCCGATGAACTGCATGCCATACTTGGCGGGGGGCCTCCTCAGCACCTTTGAGTGTGGATACTCCGGAAAAGCCAGCTGTGGAAATGCCTGCAGTGCACAGTGAGAAGGTGGACGGAAGAGGACAGCATCCAGTGGGACAAAAAACTATGTGGTGAGCTAGCAACAACCTGTACGTGATCCAGGCTTCTGTCAGAGAGATGATGGGGGTGGGGAGGAAGCAGTGCACGCAAAGGACTTAACATTTGAAAGATGGCGTGAAAATTATGGGATGTAAAAACTGGTATTCTGGGAACTGGGCACTACCTCAACTTTCAAAAATTCCCGGGTGAGTTGCTGGAGTCCCATAAAGCACGGAAAAAATGTCCTACCAGGCATAACACCAGACAGCTGCATGTCCCACCTATGCGTCTCCCCTTTTTCCACTGATGCAACCATTTGTTGTGAGGATGTGCAGCACCTGTGCAAGCAGCCAAATGTGCATACACCAAAGCAACACACACACACACACACACACACACACACACGTCTCTAAGCTGATGTAAATGATGTTGAGCAAACATTGTGGTGCAGACATGACCTCAGGCACTGGCTCTTCTCACTGGCTTCTCAACTGCTGGGCTTGCGTATCCCCATAATATTTCCCAGGCTCAATTTTCCCCTCCCTCACTTGTGTAATGGAGCAGAACTCTGCCGACTTCAGTGAAATGACTCTGGATTTACACTAGTGAAGTCAGAGCAGAAGCAGACTTTCCATCTTCAAAAATCAGTCTTTTGCTTAAAGCATCTTACTCTTTGGCTGAAAAAGCTTTGGGTTACAGACAGACCATGTCAATCATAGTATGACACTTAATTGACCAAAAAAACCCCCAGAGTTAGAATACAAGTATCAAAAGCTACCGGGGTACAGTACATTCTTCATGAACAGCTGTCCCAAAGGCCTTGAAGATTTAGCTAAGAGGTCTAAAGTACTGTGTTTTCTAAACAAGTGACTTTGTATGTAACACTTCTCCCTGTACACACTTTCACTCAGACACACTGAGCTGAACTCCCACTAACATCAATTTTTGCTTAATTCAAGACTGCAGAATTTAGTCAAAAGAACTTTACATGCCTCTACATTGTTAAACAGCTTCAGTTCTCTAGTCTCATTAAACTATATAAACTTTTCACGTCTGGTTAGGGAGCTTTGCTCTTTACAAGCACAGGGTAAATCCTTCTTGAAAATAAGTCACTGAGAGTATATGTGGAATTAAGAATAAAAAATAGCATTTAATATAAGCAACTTAGAATTTTCACGATGTATATTTAAGCACTTTACTGTCAATACAGTAAATCTGATCTATTTTAACTTTAAATCTGTGTCCTCTGTTTAGAAATGCTGCAAAATGTCCCTTTAATTTTTGTC
This sequence comes from Pelochelys cantorii, assembly GCA_032595735.1. Lineage (NCBI taxonomy): Eukaryota > Metazoa > Chordata > Testudines > Trionychidae > Pelochelys > Pelochelys cantorii. Next base: position 10,399,978 of record CM064346.1, on the reverse strand, counting down.
GAGGCCACAACAATTTCGAGACATCAAAGGAGTGTTAGAACCCTGCTCTGATGTACCCAGAAAAGTGTAATCTAATCATGGCTACACAGGCAGTGAGTTGTGATTACTGTTCCTATTACTGCAGTTATCAAAAGGAGTTCCACCCAGCTGGCGCGACTGCAATATAAATGTTAAATTAAAAAAAATATACTCACACAACTTTGCCCATAAATGGCCTGATTCTAAGCTCCATGAAGTCAATGGAAAGACGTCCTTAACTTCAGTGGGCTTTTGACCAGACCCATAATATCACCAGAAGCAGAGAAGAGCTATTTGCAAAGATAGCCATTTGTAAAAGTAATCATTTAAAAATCAGTATCTAACAGCCAAATGCCGAGGCACTTTCCATCAACCAGAAGCATTTACCAAATATTTTTTAACCTTGAAAATACTCAGATAGTATGGTAAACTCTAGAATGCCCTAAAATAGAGACAGACAAGTTCTATACCTTAAGCCAATCTTTGGAGCAATACCATGTGTGTTTAGATGCACAACTACAAACTCAGAGTAAACTTAACACTTGTGGGAATGGGCACAACAAAAATGTATTAAATTGTTAAACAAACCTAGTCAGATTCTCAGCTTGCAAAACAGACTGGGTTAAAACTCTAGCCCTGGGTCTCGAATACAAACGTACAACCTCAAGAAAATAATGGCAGAAGTCCCACAATTTGCAGTAAGATATTGTTTAGTCTCAGTGTTTAAAGCAGGGGTGGAGGAACCCTTTTTGCATCAGGGACCGCCCAGAAATGAGAAGCAAAAAAACAAAACAAAAACCACAAATGAGAAAGAGAAAGCCACTCCCCACATTCCCCTCTCACTCCAGAGCCTGGGGGGGGGGGGGGCGGCAGTCTAGTAGATTGTGAGATTCAGCCTGGTTTTTTGGGGGGGGGGGGGAGGATGGTGCGCCAGCACAGGCTCCCCAATGCTGGGAGGAAGAATCCTGAGCCTTGGGAGCCGGATCAGGGCAAGCCGGGCACCTCATAGGTTCCCCACCCCTGCTTTAAAAGTGCAGTGACAAGGTCGAGAAAAAAGTTTGGCCAAAGTTTAGGTTTTAGAAAAACAAATATTTTAGTAAAACAGGAAGTCCGGTAGCACTTTAAAGACTTACAACTTTATTAGGGTATTAGGGCATAAGCTTTTGTGAGCTACAACTCACTTCCTCAGACGCTGAAGGGAAAAAAAAAAAAAAAAAAAAAAAAGGATGCAGAGAAGGCAGTGTGTCTCAGCATCTGATGAACTGATTTGTAGCTCACAAAAGCGTATGCCCTAAAATTCATTAGTCTTTAAAGTGCCACTGGACTCCTCGTTTTACTGAAACGGATGAACACCATTATCTCTGAAATCTTTTCATACTAGTATTATTTATTGTACAGATGGTCACTTATAGAAATGCTTGCACAGGGGAGGCCTGGGCTGCATGCGCCACTGGTCTGAGTATAGGGAGAGAAAAGGCTTCATAATACCCCAGCTTTGCAGCCTTGACTCTCCCCTGGATAGATAACAGCTGTGCTTCTTCTCCTCTTACATTATCATCAACAAATGTCTGGGCTCATTTTGCTAGGCACAGAACAAACAGGTAGTACGAGATGGCCCTTACGTATTTAGTCTTTGAGTAACAGACAAACCAGCAAAGATTGGGAGAAAGGAAGAATTGCCTCCTTTTTACAGATGAGAGATCACAGAAATTAAGTGACTTGATTAAGGACACACAGGAATCCTATGATAGAACTAACAACTGGACTCAGATTCCAGCAATCCCAATTATTGCCTTAATCACAAGCCATCCTTCCTCTCTTCTGGTACATTTCTGAGGATTATCAATGAGATTCAGTTTGGTGTGTCTCATGATCAAGGAGTGGAAAAAAATATCAGCTTCTTACCACCATTTTTGATCAACTGTATTTCTCTAGTTTTAAACACAGACATGACAATCCAGAAAGAATGAATCTGACCAATGTTTTTCTGCTTCGAGGTCACAATCACCATTCATGTTTTGCAAGTAAAAGGACAAAGGCTGCTTATATTGCAAGTTTCCCCTGCAAAAAATTAACCACGTTTCATTTAAAGAAGAAATTCTACCACTTGAGTCCAGTTTTGGGGCTAGATGCTGCTCTCAGTTTAAGGGCATGTCTACACAGCAGGGCTAAAGTCGAATTAAGCTATGCAACTTCGCTACAGCAATTGCATAGCTGAAGTCAAAAATAGCTTAATTCGGCTTTTGGCGCTGTCTACACAGCAGGAAGTCGAAGGAAGAACTCACTTCCTTCAACTTCCCTTATTCCTTGTAAAATGAGGGTTACAGGAGTCGGAGTAAGAAATCCTCCAGCTTGACATTAATTCGAAATAACAGTGTGCGTGTACACTACAAGCCTTTATTTCAGAATAATGTCAGTTATTCCAAAATAACGCTGCTGTATAGATGTACCCTAAGTGGTGCAAGTCTGAAGTAGCTCCACTGAAGCAGACTCTCCCAATGCTCTTCTCACATTTGTGTAAACCGAGTGCCCCTCAACTGAAGTAACTGGTGTAAAGCTGATGGAAAGTCAAGAGAATCAAACTCATTGGAGTCCCTCTGGGCTTAGACCACTGAAAGGCAGGACAGAAGTGGTCTGCTTTCTGCTACAGAACAGAGCACTGAAGAGAGTCTGTATAGGCACTAAGTGAAAAGAAGTGTATGGTAGTTTTCCATGGAAGTGGGTTAATGGCATTCAAAGACCAGCTTTCCAGTGAACCACTGACAAGTAAATGGATAACAGGCATGACAATCTGATGCGAAACAACATAATGCACTCCTCGCTTTGTGTCAATCATCTGTTCCCAAAAAATTCTCTAAATTAGAATTAAATGCTATGCTGCCACCTCCGCACTTAGAATAATTTTGTTCCATCTGAAGCTTTTTTCATATAAAATAAAAAGAATGATTATTTCCACTCAAAGAGAGGGGGGGAAAGATGTTTCTCTTCTACTCTGTCATTCCACAAAAAGGAATGGGATATTTGTAACCAACTTACCTCCCGCATCACCAGGTCTTATTTATTTTCGTTTACTTGGCCAAGGTGAAATTCATCCTCTGCACAGCTAGCAAAAGGCCTATGCACCTCTTAAGTGTCTGATTCCCCAGAACTTGGGGGGGGTGTGTGTGAAATCCTGTCCCTATTGAAAATGGGAGGAGTTTTACCATTCAAAAGGACTTCAGTTGGCCTCTTCAGTGGTAGTTTTCCAGCTGTACCTTTAAACCATTTAAGTGCAAACATTTTGGCCAATGCACTTAAATACTTGCGTAACTTTATATACTTAGTAGAAGATTTACCTGGAGTTGCTTGGGTCCTTACACAAGTTTTGTTTTTCTTCCATTAAATCAGGGGTGGGGAAAGAAGGCCTGGGGGCCGGATGTGGCCCCTGTAGATCTGGGCTCCCCCCCCAGCATTGGGGAGCCCATGCCAGTGCTCTAGCACCCCTGCCACCCCACTGCAGGGATGGAGCACACAAAATCGACTAGCCTGGACCCCCCAGGTTCTGGTGTGCAAGGGGAATGTGGGGGAGTGTTTTTCTCCTTCTCAGTCAGGGGTCACAGCAGTGAGGGTTTGGGAAGGAGGGTTGCTTCTCACTTATGTGCGGCCCTCTGATTTTTCAGTGGGTCAGCAGCCCCCAAACCAAAAAAAAGATTCCTCACCCCTGCATTAAATCATTGCTGTGGGGTGGGGCTGGGGAGGAGGGGTTTAGTAGGCAGGCTGCCCCGGGGAGAGAGGACAATCCCAGCCCTCTCTCACCGCAGCAGCTTGGGTCTAGGTGAGAAGTGCCTCTCCATGACCACTGCAGCTCCAGTGGGCACAACCAGAGGAGGAGTGCATGTCCCCTGGCCGGACAGGTCCAGGTTCATCTATCGCCTGTGCTCCCCAGCCAGCTTAAGGAATGGAGCACACTGTGCACTTTCTCCTCGCTCCCTGATGAAGGGGAACGAATTGGGGGAAGGCCCACCCAGGAGGGCCCACCCCTGCCTGAAGGGGAATGAATTGGGGGACGCCCTAAGGGGAACAAATTAGGGGAGGGCCCACCCCGGGGAGGGCCCACCACTGCCCTAAGGGAGGTGGGAGGCTCGAGGTTGGGGCAGTCACCTGCATGGTGATTCTGTCTCTTTTCTGTATGATTTTCTGTATCCCCCTATGCATGGGGAGGGGCTTCTGCCTCCCCCTCTGTCACCACCCAGCCAAACCCTTACCTTGATTTAAGGTATGATAAGAGGAAGCTTCATGCTGGATTGGGTGGTCCTAGCTCGTAGCGTTTAGGAGGCTTCCTTGAATAAATGGACAACTCGCTTGCTCATAGACAAACACTCACTAGGTATCCCAGCAAAATTAATTGCGTGCGTAAGTGCTTTGTCAAACAGCTGAACGGGGGGGGGGGGGGGAGGGGGAAGAGGGGTGTATGATCTGTGTTATTTGTGGCCTTCTTGCAGTTTTACATTTCTCCCAGCAGTAGCCAGCTACATCCTCTGGATCCTCACTGGAAGGTGAAGAAATACTGCAGACTCGGAAGTTCGATTTGCAACCTGGAAAGTATTTATTAATGCAGCAATTTTACCCCGGATATCATTTCCCGCTGTCATTAGTAGGGTTGTACCAGAGATGATCTGGATCAATATATCCATCACATACTCTTTTGGGCACGGATTTCTTACTGAGCAGGCTGTGTGCACGGCATGCATTTAGAGAGAGATTTTCAACAGGGTGGGTTAGGCTTTAACGAGTTCACTGTAAGTGACAGACAGCATGATCAGCAACAGGCAGTCAGGAGGACTGACTGACGCACTGCGCCATAGCCAAGTGAGCTGTGATCTGGCTAACTTACTAAAAGTTAGTGCTGCTGTAAGCTCAGTGCTGAGGTACCATGGGCTAGCTCTGGAGGGTCTCTCAAGGGCTCCACACAGGTGGCTGGCCCATGCCACCACAAGCGCTGCTGTGCCATCACTGCTAGCTTTACTGAGCATCCTAAATCAAAGCTAACTCAGGTAGCTCTACACATGCTGTCATCACACCTACTGACGGGACTGCTCTAGATCCTGGTCTAGAGCGAATAGTCCAGGCGTGGGAGTTAAGAGAGCTGAGTTGAACACCTGAATCAATTACCAATCTGGAGTGTTAACTGGGAAATGTGACATCTCTCAATTCCTCTCTCTGTAAAATGGGGCCAATAACTCCAGCACCCATAGGTGTTGAGAAGCTCAAGCACTTTGAGATCCTGGTCAGGAAGGTAGAATCATCAAATCATCGCGTTGGAAGAGAACTCAGGAGGTCATCGAGTCCAACCCCCAGCCTAAAGCGGGACCAACCCCAACTAAATCATCCTAACCAGGGCTTTGTCAAGCCAGGACTTAAACTTCTAGGGATGCAGATTCCATCACCTCCCTAGGGAACCCATTCCAGTACTTCACACCCGCCTAGGGAAACAGTTTTTCCTAATATCCAATCTAGACCTCTCCAACTGTAACTTGAGACCATTGCTCCTCGTTCTGTCATCTGTCACCACTGGGAACAGCCTCTCTCCATCGTCTCTGGAACCCCCCTTCGGGAAGTTGAAGGCTGCTATCAAATCCCGCCTCATTCTTCTCTTCTGTAGATTAAACAAGCCCAGATCTCTCAGCCTCTCTTCATGGGTCATGCACTCCAGCCCCCGTACCATTTTGGTTGGCTGCCCTCCGCTGGATTCTCTCCAATGCGGACACATCCTTTCTGTAATGGGGGGCCCAGAAGTGGACATAATACTCCAGCCTCACCAGTACCACATAAAGGGGAATAATCACTTCCCTAGGCCTGCTGGCAATGCTCCTCCTAAAGCACCCCAATATGTCATTAGCCTTCTTGGCTACAAGGGCACACTATTGACTCATATCCAGCTTCTCATCTACCATAATCCCCAGGTCCTCTTCTGCCAAACTGCTACTTAGCCAGTCAGTCCCCAGCCTGTAACAGTGCTTGGGATTCTTCCATCCCAAGTGCAGGACTCTGCATTTGTCCTTGTTGAACCTCATCAGATTTCTTTTGGCCCAATCCTCCAATTTGTCTAGATCAGTCTGGACCCTATCCCTGCCCTCCAACGTATCTACTTCTCCCCGTACCTTAGCATCATCTGCAAACTTGCTGAGGGTGCAATCCATCCCCTCATCCAGGTCATTAATAAAGATGAACAAAACCGTCCCTAGAACTGACTCCTGGGGCACCCCGCTTGAAACCAACCGCCAACCAGACACTGAGCTGTTGATCACTACCCGCTTTCTGTCCATTTATCCAATCCATACTTCCTTAGCTTGCTAGCATGAATTCTGTGGAAGACCGTATCAAAAGCTTTGCTAAAGCGACAGAGAGGTACTGTGAATATCAATATTGCAGTCTGCTTTGAGACCTCACTAGCTTCCACTGGTGTTTGAAGCAAAGTGCATCATCACTGTTTTCCGTAAAACTGACGCTCTAAGCTTCCTTAAACAGCCACCAGTACTTTCATCTTCTTAAATGTTTAACTGGGACAATTGCCAACATACACATTGCAAACTCTGTACAAAGCAGCACTTCAGCAAAGTGACAATAGTAATGAAAAGATTTCAAATAATAATAAAAACAATAAACAGCTACCTCCATAAATACATGCCATTTCTAATACTTGGTTGTTTCCCAAACATTGACCATAAATGTTAAACAAGCAAAGTGGGCTTTGCAATGTTTTGTTGTGTGCTATTTAATCAGGATAGGAAAAATACAAGCTGTGAATTAACAGGCTTTTGAAAGTATTTCAAATACTAAAAGCTGCTCTGGATATAAAAATGTATACGTCTGTCAAGTGACTTTTCCTCTGTATTTTACTTTACTGTGTTATAGCTAGATTGAAAATGGGGAACCCCCTAGAACAGGGGTGGGGAACCTCAGGCCCATGAGCCGAATGCAGCCCTCAGCTTGCCTGGATCTGGCCCCCGAAGCTCAGGGCTCCCCTCCCAGCATTGGGGAGCCAGAGCACAAAATCTACTAGGCTGGGCTCACCTAGGCTCTGGTGTGCCAAGGGAATGTGGGAAGTCTTTCTCCTTCTCAGCTGGAGGCCATAGTGAGGGTTTTTTCCCCATTTCTCACTTGTGTGCGGGCCCCCGACTGATTTTTCTGTAGGTCAGTGGTCCTGACCCAAAAAAGCTTCCCCACTTCTGCTCTAAAACATTTGTTTGGGGGAAAAACCATGCTTCAGATTCGATGGAAACTAGTGAATTGGGTGAGTTGGGTTTATTTCTTCTGTCCATTCAATACTGAAGGTGGTTTGTTCACTTGGTGCCTTTACTTGTGAGCTAAGGTGTGACGAGCGTGAGAAAAGGGATCACACTCAGCAGTGCTGTTTGCACTGACCATGACGCCTACACTCTGGAACCTGCACTGAATTCTACTTCGTTTCCAGAGGCAGTTCAAAGGAGTTGTTTTAAAGAACTTAATAGCGTGGGATCTGCCTGCTAGCGAAGGGGCCGCTTTCCTCACGGCGCCAACACTTGGAGTCTGTGATGGTTGATACTGCAGGAGTACAGCAGTTTTGGCAACACATGCTTGAAAAAGCAAACAGCATGTTAGGAATCATTTTTTTAAAAAAAGGGGATAGAGACTATGACAGAGTATCTTATCCCCTCTATATAAATCCATGCTACGCCCACATCTTGAATACTGCGTACAGCAGGGATGTAATAGTATAGCAAAATAGTAAGCAAAAGCTTATCGTAAATTTTTTAGCAGGCTGGCCAGAAGCCCGGCTCAGGCCTGGGTTGTGCCAGGTCTGGGAGCTACCCCCGCTGAAGCTCTGCATTTAAAGTGTATTAGGAGCCAGCGGGGCAGGCAGCCCGGCTCAGTTCCAGCTCACGCTGGGTCAGGGAACTCAGACCCCCCCCCCCCCACACACACACACCCCCAGGCAGGGGCTGCTGCCACCCCATGCTAGAGGCAGCAGCATGGGGCGGCAGGCAGCCAGTCTGCGAGGGGAGTTGGTTTTTAAACTGGCTCCCCTCACGGACCAGCTCCCTCCTGGCATCCCACACTGCTGCCTCTGATAGAGAGGCAGCAGCACAGGGTGGCGGGGGCTCCCCAGGAGTGGGGCTGGAGTTCACTGGCTGCTGGCCCCACCCCTGGGGACTATAGAATAATCAACTAACGGATAAGAATTCATGAGGATAATTGACTATTCTATTAACCGATATTTAACATCCCTAGGTGCAGATGTGGTCACCTCATCTCAAAAAAAGATCTTTGGCATTGGAAAAAGTTCAGAAAAGGCTAAAAAATTATTAGGGATTTGGAATGGCTGCCATATGAGAAGAAGTAAGACTGGGACTTTTCAGCTTAGAAAAGAGGAGACTAAGGAGGGGACATGATAGAGGTCTATAAAATCATGATGGGTGTGGAGAAAGTAAATAAGGAGAAGTTATTTACTGGTTACCATAAAACAAGAACTAGGGATCACCAAATGAAATTAATAGGTAGCAGGGTTAAAACAAACAAAAGGATTTTTTTTCTCCTCACAATGCACTGTCAACCTGTGGAACTCCTTGCCAGAGGATGTTGGGAAGCTTCCATTTGTCAGAAGCTGGAAATGGACAACAGGGGATGGATCCCTTGATGATTCCCTGTTCTCTCCATTCCCTCTGGAGCACTTGGTATTGGCTGCTGTCAGAAGACACAATACTGAGCTAGATGGACCTTGTGTCTGACCCAGTATGGCTGTTCTTAATTAGGACGCAGCCTCCCCCCCCCCCCCCATCATGAAACTTGCTTAAAACGACAAGATAAAATAAAAATCACAAGAGTTGGCAACAATGGCACAGCACGGGGCTTTTATTTACTCAGGATTTTGCTGGGGAGGCTGAGTAGCAGTGAATCAGGTTATTTTGGGTCTTGCTAAGGCATTACATTGGGATGTGCACTTTTACTACTGGTTGATAGTTAGTGAGTTGTTGTTGTAGCAAGCTCAGCATATGCCTGGAATGAATTTCACCCCATTGCAGATCAGTGAGAGACCTACGCACCATTTACATCCTCAAAACAGGGTGCATTTCTCACACGGTGCAGCTGCCGGCCTTGTGTGGCCCCTCTGCATGACAGTGTCTGCGCTCCTTAGAATGACCAGATTAGTGCACATTTACTCATTATTGGATCTAGATTTTATATCTACATAGCGGATCAGGAAACCCACCTCAATATTCCAGCTGGTATTTAATCCCTTACATTCTTCTCGACAGACACTCCTCATTTCCGAAGAAAAAGTGAATGAATGTTCTTGCCAGTGCTGTTAATCAAAACAGCAAAGCTTCTTTTCATCTCACAGGACCCTGGTAACCGCTCTGGGGGATTAGTGGTTACTGCATTTAGTTCTGTAAAGGGTTTCATCTCAGCTGAGTGCACAAAGACAGCCTGTGAAGACATTTCCATGCAGAATTCCTCAAGCAACACTGATGCGTGACTGCAGCCATCAGGCTCCGAGATACTATTGGGATGGAGGTAAAATCGTACCTGGACAGGCCAGATAGACAAGTAAACCTCAACCTCAGAGCTGTATTGGGAGACAAAGCTAGTGAAAGGGTAATAGCAGGTACAGCTACTAAGGACTTAAGAAGGGATCAGCCCTGAAACTGGGGTCAGTTTTTCAAAAGAGCTCGGCATGGTAGGCAGAGGTTGGATGCCAAGCCCTTTGAAAACCCGGCTAGAGGTACCACGCTGGAAGTGGCTGGGGGGGAAAATCTAACCCTCAGCGTGGATGCTGAGTTCTTGAATTTCTCTCCCCCCCACTTTTTAGGAAAAAATGGTCTAATTAAAGTCATCAGCTTTAATACAAGTTGGACCAAGCCCTAGATAATCACTCATAGAAAAATGTGTTAACACAGAGACAAGACTGTATGCAGCTATCTATTACTATAAGAGGTATTATTGGAACACTGTAGTTGTAACTAAAAACCACAAAACTGCCATCCGCAGCTACGGCAGGATGTCGCCAGTTGTAGAGAGTCTCTTCCCAGAGTTACTGCAGCGTTACTTGACTGTGATTCTAAACATTAAACTCCAATTTTTCAACCTGGCTGTTTTGTTTTTGTTACTGCTTCAGTGTACTGATTCCTCAGATGAATTTCATTTCCTGGCTGCCTCACCTTCTTGAGTAGAACTGCCTGCCTCTGAGTAGGTGACGAAGAAATTCACAAGCACACCCTAAGCTTGAATGTCTCAGCTGCAGGAGAGACTAACATGTTTCCTTTTACTCATCAAGAAACACCACTGGGGTGTGGCTGGAAATACTTGCAAAACCTCGAACACATATGGATCAGAAACTCCAAGCCAGCGGGTTTCTTCCAGGTTTCTAGGTTACACTATTGGCATCTCAGACACTGGCTCATTGTGCATGGAAAAAAGAGCATTAAAACCCACCGCCCATCACGCTGGAGTGTGCTAGTAAAACAGGAATCCGGCTCAATGCGACTGAATCCGAGCAGCATCAAAGAGACACGAAGAATCTAAAGTGAGCAACTGAATTTCTAAGAGGCTGTGGAACTTGGTCAGGCAATCGTTACAGGGATGGCAGACACGAGGCTATATGGAAGGGTGGGGTGGAGCAAGGGGAATTATTTGGAAATGAAAATAATTTGCAAGTGCTCTACATGCTTTTACATTGACTGCCGGACAAGGTATCATCCTGTCAGCGCTTCCCTTCCATTCTGGAGGTAATGATTCAGATAGCCAAGTTGCAAACAAGAGACCTGCTGAGTTAGCTAAACAGCTCAATTCAAGATCAAGCAGCTAGGCGGTACTGGGTTCTGTAGACCGGTTTATCCTGCCTGGAACTTCCAGTTCAAAACTCTCACAAGGGCTATCTAGGTTGGTGACCTCGTTCTGATCTGTACTTGTGCACATCACAAAAACCAGAGGGACATGACAGACAACCTCTGCTCAAGAGGTGCATTGGAGGAAACAGCCAGAGCGCTGCAGACTAAGCAGACTTGGGTGGTGGACGTTTGCATGCCACCCCTTTGCATTAGTGAAAACTCACAAAAGTATTGCTGATTCTTCCTCTTCCACCTCCAACATATTCAGTGGTCCAGTTTAAAAGAAATAAAAATCCTTCGGCGCTCATTTTAAGTCATGCACAACTGCACCCCAGTGATGGACTAGGTTAGGCTCCAGCACACTGGTGTGCTGTTGATGGATCTCACTTCTCAACTAGGGATGTAAAATCCCGTTTAATTGGTTAACTGGTTCAACGTTAAGTTTAACTGGTTAACCAATTAAAGGGGGTAGGAGGTCGCTCCAGTGCTACAGCCAGGGGCTGCTCCAGCCCCTACCAGTTAACCGTAACCGGTAAGCCTCACCTGTTAAGGATAAAGCTTACCAGTTAACCATTAATATCCCTATTCTTAACGATTTGATCTGAGGAAGTGGGTCTGGCCCACGAAAGCTCATCACCTAATAAACCATCTTGTTAGTCTTTAAAGTGCTACATAGTCCTGTTTTTTGTTTCAACTTAACCTGTTAGTGAGGCCCTAAAAAGATGCCTGCGGCGTCAGACACTGAAAGACATCAGACAATGTTATAACCTAATCCCATTCACCCTGAACTCAATGGGAGTTTTATTTTCACTTAAACTGGAGTGACAGCAGGCCTTAAACCTGACTGCACTGAGTAAATTACCAGATCATGCCCAGGAGACCATCTAAACTACTACAAGTCAAACTGCTCTAGTCCGGCACTCTCTGGTCCAGCAACATCCATGGTCTGACATGATTTTAGTTAGCTGGATATCGGCTTATCATGGGTGTGGCCAAGTGTCCCGCAGTCCCATAAAGTTTGTTTACCGCCACCCGTCCTGGCTCTGTGTTCTGTGCTGCTATTTAGCTCTAATTTACCCCTCAATGTCTAAGAACCCAGCAAGCAGTGGAAGCTGCTAGGCAATATTGACCTGTGATTTGGCAAATTCTCTGGTTCCGCACCGGTCAGGTCCCAGGGCGCCAGACTAGAGAGGTTCCACCAGTAAACTGATAGAAATTTGTTTGCTGTTATAGTCATGCTTGGAACTAAGCCATGTACATATGGAAAGCACTAACATTTGAGAGCTAATACGAGGCCCATTCTGCGTATTAGAATTCAGTGCACTTGAAGTACATCTAGAGATATTCACTTTGAGGTTAAAAGAAAGAGATGACCGTATCTGCTGGTGTAAACCAGCAGAGCTCTATTGACTTCAGTGGAGTTCTGATGATTTAAACCCCTGGAGGATTTGGCCCTTCAGATTCATGCTCAAGCTACCACGTTAAATGGATGTTGCACTCTTGGATTGTTTATAAAAGGCACACGTCTACAGGACAAGAACCAGGCCGTGCTTTTTTGAATTTTGTGACCATTACAATCCCGCCCACCCTTCCTTTCCTCTGCCCTGCGATGCACTTAAATAATGGCCAAGATCAGTGGGGACAATCATACACACCTCTTGTGGAGATGGCTACAGACGATTGCTTATGGCACAGAAAGCACTTTAATCAAGACCATTGGGCTTGACGGTGTTGAAGAATGAGAGCTGAGGTGACTCACCCGCTGCTCTTTCAAAGTTTCAAAACAAGCCCCCAATGATGGAAAGTGACTGGGGGAGGTAAATTGGCAGCTTTACTTCATTATGAGGCATCAGGGATATTTCAGGCAGCAAGAGATTTCCATACAAAAGCCCAGAAAGAATCACCCTCACTCCCCCAACTCATTAACTTTCCACCATTGCAAGCACAGCGTGTGACTCACTGGAATTAGATTTTTATGAAACTCCCAAAACAGATTGTTTGGCTGTTATATAACTCAAGCAAAATGTTAAAATACTAGAATGTGTCAGTCAAAGAAGCTGGAGGAGCCTGCTTTCCAGATAAAGCTTGGCAACGTAAAAGCCAGGGGATCTGCTGCATTTCACAGAGAGGAGGGAGGCTCTTGAGATTAAGGCACACAACTGGGTTCTGCCACAGACTCTCTATGTAGCCTTGGGCAAGTCACTTTGTCTCAGATCCTAAGCAGCAAACTAAGGGGAAAAAAAAATACTTCCCTTGTCCACCTTTTCTATGCAAAGGGTACTCTCCAAAGCTAGGACTGTCTTTACAGTGACTAATATTATAGGGTCTCAGAGGGCTAGCTGTGTTAGTCTGTAACTTTAAAAACAATGAGTAGCCCTGTGGCACCTTAGAGGCTAACAAAAATATATATAGTAGCTCATGATATATTTTTTTTGTTAGTCTCTAAGAGCATGTCTACACTGGGGAGTGATTTCTAAATAACTCCCCTTATTTCGAAATCACAGGGCGAGCATCCACACTCCCAAGCCTGTTATTTTAAAACAACAACTCCTGCTTGTGAAGAACAATACATTTATTTTGAAATAACAACTCCTGAAATAACCATTTCAAAATAACCTGGTAGCGTAGACATAGCCTATGGTGCCACAAGACTACTAATTTTTATACGGCTCTAAGGATGTAATTTCAGTTAGGGTCAATTATAGTAATAAATGAAGAGGAGGAAGAGTTTAGATGTAAGTTATTCATAGGAGTCTTAAAAATGAAACAGAGAAACAAATAGACAAGAAGGTACTGCTTCCACTATGTCCCTTGAGATTTAAATTCTCCCATTGCCACAGAATAGCCTTCTAGCTATTACTAGTGTTCACTGGGGAAGGATGAAGGTGAAGAGGGAGGGAGAAAGATGGCTGGGAGTCAAACAACATGGAGGATGGCGAAGCACTGGGATGGGTTCCCTAGGGAGGTGGTGGAATTTCCATCCCTAGCGGTTTTTAAGTCCTGACAAAGCACTGGCGGGGATGATTTAGTTGGGGATGGTCCTGCTTTGGGCAGGGGGCTGGACTCTATGACCTCCTGAGGTCTCTTCCAACCCTAGGATTCTATGATTCTAACGTGACCTCAGCTAGATGGCTCATAGCTGATTAATGCTCACTAGCCAGAAAGAAACCGAGAACCTAGGTTAAATGGTGTAAAAATAGAAATGGAGGGGCACATTCAAAAAGCATCAGTTAGCAGCGATTTATTATGGACTGTAATCTCTTTTCACTCTGCCTCCATCTTGGTTATATCCAGTCAGCAAATTCCTCTCCGAACTTCCAAGCTTTCCTGCCGAATGGCACACCCTTGCAGAAGAAACTGACAGCAGCATGCATCTTCAGGAGCACCATCACCTCTCTCAGGTGTCAGTAACAACATGCAGAAATATTGGGGGAGGACTGCAACAACAACCGGTTTCACCTGCACTTCTTGGGCCCACAAGAAGCCTCGGAAAGCAACATGGATTCTGAAGCGTCTGCTTGTGAAAGGGGACTGAAGTCACTCTGCTTATTTTGGTGAATCTGCCTCATAACTGCCTGCTACTCTAGAGCACAGCCATGCAAGCAGCTGCAGTAGGATCTCGTTCCCCTCATAAGGATTTCTTTAGACAAGATCAGAAACACCATTACACACAATGTGATGTTTGGCATCTTGTTTAGAAACTCAGGCTACGTCTCCACTTATTGGAGGATCAACTCTCTGGCGATCGATCTTCCGGAGTTCGATTTAGCGGGCCTAGTAAAGACTCACTAAATCAAATGCTGAGGGCACCCTGTTGGTGCCGGTACTCCTCGCTGTCATGAGTACTAAGGGAAGTCAACGGGACCATTTCTCCCTTTGACTTCCCACTGTGGAGACAGCGCCAAGCTTGGCATGAGGTACGTTGACTTCAACTACATTGTTTACATAGCTGGAGTTGTGTACCTTAAGCCAACCTTCCCCCCTTGCTGTGTAGTCCTCAGTAAAAACTGCTGCTTATTAGCCTGGCTGCTCTGTTCTATCTTCATAAGCACCATTAACAACAATGCATAGGGCCCAACTCTCTCCTCTCAAGTAATTCCGGGGAGGTTACCAGTAGGGATGTCAACATTTAGACGACTACATGATTAACCCATAGGTCTGAGTGAACTGATTGATACAGAGGCAGCCGGGGGAGGGAATGTGTGTAGTCGACAGGATTAGAGGCAGCCAGTGCCAGGGGGAGCTGGCTTACGAGCACTGGATCTGCCTCCCCCCATCCCTGCACTGCTGCTTCTGATAGAGAGGCAGCAGCGCAGTGAGGGAGGCAGGCGGGAGCCAATACGCATGAGGAGCCGGCTTTTAAACTGGCTCTCTGCACATGCTGGCTCTGCGGAACCACCTGCCCCCCCGCCACCCTTGTGGCCTCCTACAGAGGCGGGGGGTGAGAGGAGAAGCAGGAACCAGTGCTGAGAGAGGCTGGCTTAAAAGCCGGTTTCCCCCAGCAACAGCTCCACAGAGCTGCCTCCCCCACGTACAAAACGGAGGAGGGACGGAGCAGGGGAGACTGCCACAGGTAAGCCTCCGTCTGCAGCGGCCCGGGCTCACCGCGGACAGAGGCTGCTCCATGGCAGCACCCCCGGCCACAGGGATCCGACCGCCTGAGCAGCGCAGGGCGGCAGGTGGGAGTCTGCCTGCGTGGGAAGCTGGTTTTTAAACTGGCTCCCCTTGTGGGCCGGCTCTCGCCTGCCATCCCGCACTGCTGCCCTGGGAGTAGGGCTGGAGCGCACTGGCTGCTGGCCCCACCCCTGGGGACTATTGTATAGTCATGTAACCGCTAAAATGTTGATGCTGTTACACAACTATTCAATTACACGCTTTCTAACATCCCTCATTACAAGACTGGGAGAGTTACAGGAGAACAATGACATTAAGGAACTAACAGGGAATAGTCATATAAAGCATGTTTTAAAATTTGCCTCAAATTAAAGCTGTGTGTACAACAGAGACCCTTCAGCAGCACAGCTGCCCTGAAGCCACTGAGCCGCTGTAAGATCTCTCATGCAGCCGCTCTATGCAAATAGGAGAGCTCTCCCACCAACAAAGTACCGTGGACACTACCACTTATGCCAATGAAAGTTACATTGCTCAGGGGCAGCGACACGCGTTTTGCCAACACACGTGGTAGAACAGCCATGGCCTAAGACTTTAAAAACACGCTACAGGCCAAAAGAGTGATCCAAAGACGCTATCAGCAAAAAATCCCTATCTGCTGATAGACAATCCAATTAGATTGAGGGAATATTCAGTAAAAATCTTCATTACAAAATTATTTGCCCTGTGATGGCCAAAGATAACCAAGCTACTGTAACCCAAAAGATTGTATTTCTTATAGCACATATCTAAAAGGACAGGGCAAAAACTGTAGAATCTAGGGTCCCAATACAGCCAAAGAATTAAACAGTGTAAGACTGACTTATGAGGGAAGACAGAAAGAACTGGGTTTGTGTAGTTTGGAAAAGAGAAGACTGAGAGGGGACATGATAACAGCTTTCAAGTACCTAAAAGGGTGCTACGAGAAGAGAGAAAAATGATCCTTAATGTCTGATCATAGGACAAGCAGCAATGGGCTTAAAATGCAGCAAGGGAGGTTGAGGTTGGACATTAGGATAAGCTTCCTGTCAAAGTGATTAAGCACTGGAATAAATTGCTGAGGGAGATTTAAAATCTCCAGTGATGGAGATTGCACAGAGCAGGTTAGATAAACATTGGTCAGGGATGATCTAGGTAATGCTTGGATCTGCCGTGAGGGCTGAAGACTAGACCTGATGACCTCTCGAGGTCCCTTCCAGTTCTAATATTCTATGATTAGCTTAAAGCCTGCAATACAGCACTGTCTTCAACAGTGTCTACTTACGTGCTTCAGGTTAAACATGAGACTCCATGTACCGAAATAAACTGGAGGATATCATAACTAATTTAAATACAAAACTGAAAAAAGGATTCTCCTAGACTGATAGGCAACACTTACAAAGAATAAAGAACTGAGCAGTGAGGAAAAAAAAGCTCTGGAAGCACTTCTTCTGCTACAAGGTATTAATTCATTATTATAATTATATACTTGGTGCTCTTTAAATATCAAAATATTGTGTTCAGCATAGAAAGCAGGGCTGAATAAAAAAATCCCATGAGCTGGCACAGCTCAGATGCATGGTTGTTTGGAAGAGTACATGCAAACCTGGAGCGTTAACAGTCTGGCTGTGTGGCTGGGTATTTCCTGGTCTATAGGGCAATGCTGTTAATTAACACCAAGTTCTTGCAGTGCAGGTAAGCAGTATAAATAGCCACACTCAATGGCTACACTATAGACTCACAGAAGTAAATGTAAATATGTGGTGACCAGTTAATCCTCATGTAAAAATAAAAGTCTGCAATATTTTGAAGCAATAAAACCCATCCATTCAGTATAGCTAGTACAAACTGCAGTATTTTGGACCATTGTTTTAAGAGATGGTAGTCTACTATATATCTGAGAGAGTTTGTCTCTGTCTATTTGCTCAGGAACTCCTCCTGAAGGGCAAGAGCTAAGACCAACAAACTGGGAGCTCCCTCTTTTATACTTCCGGTCCCGCCCTTCTGCTTCCTGGGGGTGGGGCCAGGGCACTCTGGCACTGCCCACCAAGGGGTCTTTAGGGAACTTCCTCCTGGGTCATCAGGAGGCCATGTCGCCTCACTACAGACAGATTCTTCAGTCTACACTGCAGGTTTGCCCCTGTGCAGCTCCAGTGGTTGCTAGCCACCAATGGTGGAGTCAGGGCTAATCCCAAATACTAGGGTTACCAGATGTCCCGATTTTATAGGGACATCCTGATATTAGGACTTTATCTTATATTGCACTATGCCCTTCATTTCCTTCACCTTATCCCAATTTTTCACACTTGCATCACCCTACCAAGTACAGACAAGGGCCTGAGAAGCATGGAATTTCTTGTGATAAGTTTACGTTTTGTTAATTATTCAATGTGCTTGGAGAATGAGAGACGGGGCAATGAAAGGGAGAATTAATTTTTTTTTAAATGGCAAAACTCAGCTTGGCCTCCCTCTGCACAGGGAGGTGAAAGCAAACACAGAGCTCTTTATCAATGGGAATGAGATTTACTTTCACTTTCCCACCCTGCCTCAGGCCGAGATAAAGTCCCTCCTCCAGCTTTATTGAGCTACACTTTTGGCTGGAGATTAAAAACAGGCCCTTACTGTATTGACTGTGCTTCATCCCGGTTCCCCTCACACGAATTGGCTATGTTAATAATCTGGAGCACACAGATGGGTTTGATTATTCTGCACTGTCGGGGCTTTTACCCTGGGACCCATCTGTGACATGGCACCTCATATTCTATAAGGAAGTATGCCTCTGAATAGAACGTGATAGAACTCAATATATAATTCTGTAGGCATGGGCAGCAGGTTTGTATAATTTTTGGTGGTGCCCCATTAGCCACGCCCCCTGGCCCTCCCCCATTAGCCACACCTCTGGAGGTAACATGCTTGGGGCAAGATGGACACATGACCAGAAGTAAAAGGTGTCATGTCACCCCTCTCGAAGGGCTTTTCCCCACCATCCTCTTACCAACAGGGATTAGTTTGGCCCCCACGAAACCCCCCTCATGCAACTATCCTGCAGTTGCATTAACCCAATGTGTGTGACATTAACTTGGGGGCAGAGAGGCTGGGGGAAGTGTTCCCTCTAAGGTTATGTCTACACTCGTGGCTTTTTGCGCAAGTAGAGCCGTTCTTGTGCAAGAACCCACAGAGCATCCACACTGCCCGCCTGCTCTTGCGCAAGGAAATGTACAATACAGCGTGGTAAGAGAGGGTGTCTTGCGCAAAAGCTATGCTCTTTTCTAAAAGGTGTAAGCTCTCTTGCACAAGAGGGCAGTGTGGATGCTCGGCAGGGATTTCTTGCACAAGAAACCCCTATGGCTAAAATGGCCATTGGTGCTTTCTTGGGCAAGAGAGCGTCCACACTGCCATGGATGCTCTTGTGCAAAAGCGCAGCTCGCACATGGCAGTGTGGACGTGTTCTTGCGCAAGATGTTCTTGTGCAAGAAACCGCCAGTGTAGACATAGCCTAAGAGTTTCCTCCCATGAGCAAAATGAATTTTGTATTGTGCACCAGTACTGAGCTCATGTGGCTTGTTTGGATGTGCCACTGTGGCACCCAAGTTAATAATAAATATTTTATAAACCTTTACCTTCTCTCTGCTGCCATGTCTCCTCCCCTTGTTCCATCAGCTCACCTGGTGCCTGCTGCCCCCCTAACTCCTCACCTTCCTCTGCGATCCTGACTCCTGCCCTTCTCACTGCCCTCAGCTCTCCTGCGACCTGCCCCCTCCACCAGCCCTTCTCTCCCCTTTGTGCCCACTCCTCCAGTAGCCCCACTCTGATCATGTGAGCTACCCCTCCTCGTCCCCTCTTCTAACACCTCCCTCTACAAACCTGCCCTGCCTCTCTCCTCTGGCGCTGGTCCCTCCCCTGCAGGTGTCTGCCCTTCTGCTTCACCCCCAGAATCCCCTGGCATCTGCACCTTCTCTTGCTCCTGCACCCTCCTGGTGCCTCCCCCTTCCCTCACTGCCCCTGTCCCCTTTGCCCTCTTTTTCCCTGATGCCCACCCTCTGCCCCCATTCTCCTCATGCCCCTGTGCCCACACACATGACTTGCTCTATCCCGGCCTTCCTCATGTCCACCCCTTTTTTCAAGCCTTTTCCTAGCACCTCCTCCTCCAGCCCCCAATGCCCTTACCCTGTCCCCTCCCAGCATCACCCTGTCCCCCTCCCACTGACATCTCCCCTCCTGCCTTTTTCCTCATTGTCTGCACTTGGCCCCCTGGCATTTGTCTCTCCTCTACCCTGTCCTTTTGGTGCCTTCCCCTTTCTTCCCTCTCTCCTCCCCCTCCGCACAAGCCCCTTCCTCTCCCAGCCCTCCCCCACCCCTCCCTTCTGCCTTCCACTTTGTGGGGCCGGAGTCTGCGCTCCGCCCCTGGACTCCGAACCCGCAATGCAGAACCCAGCAGTTTTAAAATCCTGGGCCGTGATGTTACGTCACGCCTGGGCGTCTCCCCGCCCACCGGTTTGAGCACGCCACGCATGGTTGCAGCAGCCAGCAAGGAGGAGCTCAGTGAAGGTTGCGCACAGCAGGGATGGTCCGGGACAGGGGCCGGGGTGGGAGGACACGCGGGGGGGGGGGACGGGGCCTGCTCCAGCTCCAAATATTGGTGAAGCATGGGCACCAGGAGCCCATACAACTCGCCGCCCGTGTCTGCAGGCCCCTCTTTGACTCTGCTTCACTCCTGTCCCCGCAAACACAGGGACTTTCCACCACACAATTCTATTGATTTTGGAAGAAGAGAGGTAATCCACACCCTTTTTAATAAATCCAAGAGGAAACGGATTTCAGGTTGGCCCTAAGCAAGGCCTGCCTTTTACATGGCATGAATTCAGTCCTTTTTTCCTTGGCCAAACAAGAGAGGGTACAGCAGCTCAGTGGCTGCCATCACTCCAGTAAGCGACTGCCAACATGGTCCATTGGGCAGAAGCACTGCTCTTCACTGGGGGAGGATGATGAAGAGGGAATAAATGGTGGCCTTTCACAAAGGATTAGAGCTGAAACCTCAATTCTCCATGCCTTAGCCCTAGGAGCTACATGTTATCTAGTGGGGATTAGGGATGTAAAATTTCAATTATTTGGCTAATTGAACAGTCGATGCAATTTGCATTGACTATTCAATTAGTCGATAAGGGTGCTTCCTCCTTTGAAGTGTAGCAACAGCTCCAGGGCTTAAAAGGCAAAAGCACTACAGGGAGCCTTCGGCCAGTGGGGGACTCAAGCAGTCGCCTGCTGGCCCCATGCTCCCTGCGGCGTTTCAAAGCAGAAGCGCCACATGGAGCCTGGGGTTAGCGGGAGAGTCCCCAGCAGCCCTGTAAAATGCCCTGTGCAGCCCACGGCCAGCTGGGGACTCCCAGGATTACAACAGGATTCTTTGTAACCTGCAAAGACAGAACCACCTTGACAAGCGATGCAACTGAGTTGGAACCCTCCATTGCCCATAATACTCAGGGGTACATTGATCAAAATCACATTTCACAATACAAAGCTAGAGCAGAAACATACTGTTACAGACGTGGTTTGCAACGTGAAGAGAAAAGATAATTGAATAAGACCTAGTTCAAAGGGATATGACATTGGACTCAGGAGCTGATTCCTCATTACATCACAGATTTACTCAGGTGAGTCACTACCTCAGTATTCCCATCTATAAAATGGACATTTTATGTAATGTATAGACCTCAGTATGTTTCACATAAGTGGCTAAGAGTACTGTAATCATGCTAAATTTTACAATCACCAACAATTTCTGCCCTTGAAAAACTTAGCTCAACACAAAGGAGTCCATTGGTCATAGCTTCAAGCTACAAAGAACAGCATCAATAGCTTCCCTCATATTCCTGTGGCCGTTCAGACATCACTAACCAAATAATCTTTCCTTGCATTGTGTCAGGGATCCTGCTAACTTCAGACATTGATCCCAAAAGACCCACAAGCCATTAAAGCAATATTCACCTGGATTTAAGAAAAAACCCAATATGTGAGACTTCCTGGTTGTACAATTTAGACAAATCCATTTGCTCAGAGAGTTTAAAAACAAACCCACTTCTTGTTTCTTTCAGTAATGAAATGCATTCATTGTATTCAGCTCCCATTTTAGATCATAATCTTTTACCCATCTGTTGGATGAATGCATTTATTTAACAAAATGAAGTGGGTTTGCAGTGGTCTTTTAATCTATTAGTTAATATTCTAAAATACTTCAGAATTATTCTTCTCGGTTACTAAATCTGTTCCAGTGTTTGGATTTTTTCCCTGTTATTTCCCTTCTTATTATCCATTAGACAAATCTCGCAGTAATTACCTGGTCTTTACACATTCTAAATTTGCAATGGCCCCAGTGGATGATGTGCACTGTTCTGACACTCACTAGCTATATGACAATGAACACATCTTATTAACTTATTTGCATGTACACTTTCTCCACTCAGAAGATACAGATGACAGTACTTGCCGGCTTTGAGATCTATGGGGGATAAATGCGGCACACTACGTTCAAATTCTCTGGCTCCAGACACGTGGGTAACCCATAGTGGAATATAATAGGGACTATCACTCCAAGAAGCAGCTGCAAGTTATTTATTACTCGGTGGGGGTTCATGGTTGAAAATTGCAAGATTTGATCTTGTTTTTTTTCTTGAGACAACAAGCAGTGGGTGGGGGGAGGGATGAAAGAGAAAGGAGAAAGACTGAATCTTTTCATTTCCTCCTATATTAACAGCACTTCAAAGGGGAAGGAAGGTATTGTGATTAGGGCACTGGACTGGAACTTAGGAGATCTAGAGTACATTCAGGACTCTGCCACAGCCTTCTCATGCAATCTTGGGCAAGTCACTTAATCTCTTTGTGCCTCTCCATTCCATCTATAGAACAGGGATAACATACCCTCTCACACTCTTCACCTGCCTTGTCTTTAGCAAGGACTCTCTTACTATATGGGTGTACAGCAACTAGCACAATGGAGCCATAGCTCAGTGGACGCTTCCAAACACTACAACAATGCATAGAACAACAATGATGGAAGCCAGTCTGATCTCTGTGCCTTCCTTACCACTAGCCTCACACATTACAGTCCCAATCACTTTTTTAGTTGTAAGATCTCTTGTGGAAGACACAATCATGCAATCAGTCCAGCACCGATCCTGCAAGATGCCACACCCCTAGAGCGGTTGGGCACTCAACTCCAGCACTGAGAATGCTCAGTAGCTCTTAGGATCAGCTCCCCCCTGTCAGTTTCCAATGTACCCTCACCTTTCTGCTCAGCATGGACAAGGCCTCCCACAGGAAGTTCACTGCCACATGAGCTTCCTTGGGAACAAGCTTCCCTGGCAGCATTTGCTGAATGGAGGGGAAAGGATTTAACACTCAGATACTTGCATCAACTTATAAAGTCTACAGATTCCATTTAGACCAGTGACCCTGGAGATGAATCTTCTGAATAAAGGACCCCTCCTTCCTTGTATAACTAAATGTAGAATCATTTAAAATCAGTTAAAAATCAGCCTCTTTTAACTATTTAGTCTTTGAGGTGCTAATAGACTAGTTGTTGTTTTTTTTTTTTTTTTTAAGTATTTCCTGTTACATACTGGTTGGGCTATCTCTTTGAAACTTATCTACCCAAAGTCCTCTTCTCCCCCCCCCCCTCAATTTTTTTCCTTCCTCCCCTTCCCTTATTTATTCTTGGTTCTGGACTTCCAACACTCCGGTCATCTGAAGAAAGCTCATGATACCATCTACATGTTTTGTTACATATCCACAACACTGCCTTCCTTATGTACAGTTACCATCTACATGATACCATCTACATGTTTTGTTAGTCTTTAAAGAGCTACTAGAGTATTAGTCTGTAACAGGAAAAACTTAAAAAACAACAAACTCAGCTATCCCTCAAACTTTTAAATGGAGAATGTCTGTGATGCAGCTGATCTTGTTTGCACTGAAATCAAGACAAACTCCCACTGATATCAATGGCAACAGAAGCAGATCATGTTTACAGAACCTTCTTTATAGGGAAAAGCTGTATTTCTTCACACTTCAGAACAGCTATGTAAATTAATTCCTTGTTAGAGTTCGGAGGGTGGGGAGGGGGGAGAGATTATCTACCCATCATGTTTCCTCACAAACGCCCACTGACCTGTGACCTGATCCGGCTGCTACTGAAGTCCATGGGATTTTCACCATTGACTCCAATAGGAGCAGAATCTGGCCCATATTTACGAGATACTATTTCTTACTTCCACAATCATTTTATTTTCCTTTATCATGCTCTTCATCCTGCTGGTTTAGCAGATAATTTCAGGCACCCTTGGCAATTATGTGGGCAATTTGCTGCCACACATCCCTACTTCCCAGTTCTCCAGGAACCCACTTAGTTTCAGAGCCAACCCGAGCCATTCTTGCGCCTCAGGCACGTGGCGCCGCCCCTGGGCGTGTGGCTCATTCTTGCACCCTGGGCACGCGGCACACGCGCGGCCCCGCAGCACCCCTTACAATCAGGCGCCCCGGGCTATTGCCCGGTCGGCCCGTACCTTGGGCCAGCTCTGCTTAGTTCTGACAATCACGTATGTCTGAAAATAATGCCTTAAAGGGGATAGAAATCAACCATTCATTTTGCCACTCTGTGCACCAGCAAATGCTGAAAGGAGCAATTAACGTGAAGCTGCAAGAAAAGTTACCTGTTCTCTAAAAATAGCAGGCCGGGAGGAGAAAAAAAAAAAGAAATCACCCTTTTCAATTTGCCTATGCAGCAGCAGCTTAGACAATACCACCAAGATGTAGAGAAATCAGTAAATCTGTTCTCTTGGTCACTAACGGATGGTTACAGTGACAACCAATTACTAAGCGTGATGCTGCTGTGATTTTGACCTGAGGCTCCAACAGAACTTCGTTGATAGTTTACATTTCATTTGGTGCTTCTCTCCCTTCTTTTGTTCCCATCACACAGGAAGGCTTCCTGATTTTCTTGGTGTGAGCAGAGGAATCAGAGTCTGGCCCAGAATTTCAAAATTTATTACCTATATATCTTGGAAATGTGCATCTGTATGTCTGTCCACCTATGAGTCTGTTTGTTCAAGAACTGCTTGTAAATGGTAACAGCTAGGACCATGAAATTTGGTATCCTAACTTGAAGCAAGGCCAGGGTTTGGTTATGCCAAAAAATAGGAAATGCCTGGAATGGGACTGGTTTTCCATTACATGGAAAGGGAGGGGCAGAGAGAGGAGGGACATGATACTCAGAGTGGCCACTGGACACAGCGAGCCCACAGAGGGAAGCTATACTGCAGAGAGACCACTGGGGATAGCTGTACTACCATGAGAGGGGCCAGCAAAGCTGGGGCTCTGCCACCAGACCGGGTAAGTAGCCCCCCCCCCCAAAAAAAAACCCCAAAGCACTGGAGGGGGGAGAAAAAAGGTCCCTGGCAGCCAGGGGCATCTGGTGGCTGGAGGGAGAGAGAAAACTCCTGGTTGGGGGGGGGGGGGGGGAAAAAGCCCCTGGTGGCTGGGAGAGCTGAGGGGGAAGAGTGAAGACCCCTGGCAGCCATGGGGCTGGGTGGGGAGAAAAAGCTCCGCCAGATGGGATCCCCACCCTAAGCCCCTCCTCAATCCCAAACCATCATTTTCACACCCCACCTACACCCTCAGCTTCCTCCATTGCCCCCCACATCCCTAAGGCTCTGTCCTGACTCACGTACCCCCCACACCGCCAGTCCCCTGTCCTGAAGGACCCGGGCAATGTCAGATAAGTCTTCTAGACTACTTTATATTTGAGAGTCTGTCCATCTGTCCAGAATTCCTCCTAAACAATAAGAGGTAGGACAGCCAAATTCAGTATACAACTTCCTCTTACCATAACTTAAAGCAAGGTATTTGGGTGTGCCAGGAAGGTAGGACGTGCCTGGAATGGGACCGCTTCTCATAAAACCATACAGAAAAGAGACAATCATCAGGTGGGTGAAATGGGCAGGCTGGCTGGGGGCTGGCCCCTCCAGTCCATGACTCTTGCTACATTCAAAAGCAGAATCGCTGTGGGGAGCCTAGGGAGAGCTGGGGACACAGACCCCTGCTGGCCCCATACTCCCCACGGTGTTTCCGCCTTTGAAATGTAGCAAGAGCCAGAAGGGCTCTTTCTACATTTCAAAGGCAGCGGCGCCCTTATTGACTAATCAAATAGTCAATGCAAATTACAATGACTATTCGATTAGTTGATTAATCTAAATTTAACATCCTTACCAGGGACCACACTTGGACCTCCACCACTAAAGCATGAGCTCTCTCACCAGAGCAAAAGGAGAAGGCCCAGAGCCACAGCGGAATTCAGTAGAAGTTAGGAGCCTAAATACCTGAGTGACTCTGACCCAACTCCTTGAGACACAAATGCATTTTTGCCATAAACCCCAAATAAGGGACAGAACCAGCGTTCCGTGTAAGCCGAGTGCTTGGGCTGCTTCCCAGGAGAGATACAGGTGACACCCAGATGATTAGCAGAGTGCCCACAGCCTGCGTTTCTATTGGTGGCACACAGCCACACATGCCTCGGTGCACATAACAAAATGTATTCTGCACATGCTTGGAAAAAATTAGAGGGACCACTGGACAGAACATTGTTGTGCTGTCCCCAGAGCAGGCTAGGACTGCAACTGTGTCATTCTGCTTCCTGGTTTCCCCATTGCTTTGATGGGAGCTGCGGTGAAGTGCAGTCTGCATCAAACATGTAATTGGTTCCAATTATTTCTCCTCCTTCATCAGCTGAGCTGCATTCACCTACATCCTGGGGCGGGTCAGAACCAAGACTCCAGCCACTCACTTGCTTCACAAGGGGAGAAGCAGCCAAACAGAAGTTGCTTTCCCCAATTATGCTGCTTTGAGCAGCAGCATAAGAGGTCTCCTTCTTTCCCCTCACAGCCCTGCAGAGACGTATAGCCCGGGGCACAATCTCGCTCTTTGCTGGTGTCAGCAACATCAAGCAGCTCATATGCAGCACTGCTCCAAGGGCTTTACAAAGCAAGTTGAGCATTAACTCCATTATACAGAGGGGGAAAACTGACACACAGAAAAGTGAAGTGAGCCGTCCACTGTCAGCCAGGAGCAGAGCCAGAAATAGAACCCAAGTCTGCTGCCTCCTGGTCTGGTGCTTTATCCTCTCTAGATCACGCTGCCTCCCTTAATGTACTAGGTTCTGTGGACCAACCACCAAAAGATGCGGGGGGGGGGGGGGGGAGGGAGGGAAAGGGAGGCGAACAGTAGGTAACAGCCTCAGGGTGCAAAGGTGAGACGTACTCGGCTCTGCTCCCTCTAACAGTTCTGGAGCACTGTTTTCATGCACACAGTCCAGGGGATGATCAACCCTACCATTTGCTCACCTAACTTCCACATTTGTTTTCATCATTCCCTTTAAGATGAGGTTGGCTGATACAGAAGCCATTTGAAAGTGTTAATTTATTTTAAAATTTGCCCTTCAGGACATTACTAGTTCCATCAAGAACTACATTTAAATTTCTTGGCAAGACCCATTTCTACTTTCTCTTCTCTGGTGCCTACACAGTTCTAGCCTGAAATCCAATTAGCTACTCCCATCACTTAGATCAAAGTAATTAAAAAACTCTCCTCAAATTCAAGAGAAAAAAATAAAATTAAGAAATTTAATGGTATCATTCTAATTATGCCTAAACACTTCAGACTTCCAGATTCCCCCCGCAGGGAGATGGTTTTTAAAGGCAAGAAAAATTACAAGCTTCCAGCAGAAATACAAGATTACAGCTAGAATTAACTGTTCTACAGGAGGAGTCTATCTGTCCCAATTATCAAAAAATTATTTGGCTAGACGTGCACCAGTGAGCCTGAATGTTATGTCACTGGCTGTCTTTTGAAGAAATACGGGCCCGATCCAACTCACACTGACTTCAATGGAAATTGCACCAGACAGCAAAAGGGTCCCAAACTTTGGCTACGACATTCCATGCTCCCAGCTTCCTTTAGTTGCTTTGCAGGGACAAGTGGGCTGGGTTACAATCTTCTGTCATGTGCATCTCCTTGCTATCGTTTATTATGATTTAGATTTAAAAGGGGCCTAAGTGAATTCGACACCCCCACATCTCCATGTATTTGCACTGAAGTAATGCTCGTAAGCCCATATCAGAATCAGGGCTCTGTTGCATTAGGCACTGCACCAAAACAGGTTTCAGACTTCCTTTGCAATCAAGATAGTAGCTTGGAGTAACATTAAAGATCGTTTAAGGCTGGGTTTTTACTTCAATCCGAAAACATCCCACAAACAACTTGATTTCAAAGACAACTCTAACATCCAAGCGTGACTGCCAGGCTAAATCTGACTAGACCTTTGGTTAAATTACTGGTTTTTATGGTTTTATTTCTATTTGTTGCTCTCTGACCAGCTTTGGCTGGCTGATTATGTGGTCACTTAGGCTACGTCTACACAGCAGCATTATTTTGGAATAAAGGACGTTATTCCTAAATAACATAGTCCGCGTCTATATACAAGCAGTTATTTCAACAATGTCGAAAGAATGCCCTGCCGGAGGACTGCTTACTCCAACTCCTGTAACCCTCATTGTATGAGTAAGGGAAGTTGGGGGAAGAGGGCTCTATTTCAAAATAAGGGCTGCGTAAACACTCCCAATTTCGAAATAAGCTATTTCGACTTGAGCTGCACTCATTGCGTAGCTTAAGTTGAGTCGCTTATTTTGAGTGTAGCCCTGCTGTGTGGATGTGCCCTCAGAACATGTGTACGGTGCCGCTCACCGCGCTGAAACTTTCCTCACGCAGGGGTGTGAAAACAGCGGCAGGTTGGGAGCGGTTCCCTTTCCCGAGGTGGGTTTTTTAACAGCGCTTAGAGTGCTGGCGCCGTGTCTACACAGCCACGTTACAGCGCTGCCGTAGCACTGCTTTACTGTCTACTGTGCGGCCACACCCTTACTGCAGATTCCACTCTACATGCAATGCTGTAAACACCTCACAAGGACATCACCACATCAGACAGATACCCGACAGAGAAACACGCCAGACAGAGGATACAGAGCTACGGAAGGGGTGAAGAGCCTTTTGTTCCCTGTCAGGGGCCACTGACCCACGGGGGGGGGGGAAAACACACACCACACCCCCCTCAGGGCCACCTACAAGTGAAAAATAAAACAACCCTCACTGAACTCACCTGTAGTCAGGGCCAGATGAACTCTTTTGGAGACTCAGGGTGATCCGATTTGGTGGGGACTCCTACAGCCTGGGAGGGAGCTTACACCTGGAGCAGGGGGTTGGTGCACGGACGCAGGGTGCTCAGTGGGGGCAGCTCCCCTTTGGTAGGTGGAGGAAGCAGGTGGCTCAGTGCGGGCTGCACTGCCCTCTGCGCCAACGGGAGTGGAGCCTGCAGGTGAAGGCAAGGCACGGACGGAGCCTCCCCTGGCTCTTGTGGCTCCAGCCTGGGGGGGGGGGGCCCTCCTCCCAACCAAACAGGGCCAGAATATGCACAGGGGCTTTACTGCCTGCAGCCCAGGGTCCCATGCTAAGGGGGCCTTGCAAAAAGATCTGGACTTCGGGTGTCTCTTGGATCTTTGAGGGGCCCCAGGCTGCAGCCCCGAAAGCCACTTTCTTAATTTGGCTCTACCTGTAGTGGGAACGGACTTATGGCACCGGCGCTCATGCTCTACCCTGCATTGGGGTGCTGCGGCTTGGGTCTTCTGGCCTACAGCCTGGAGGCTTGCTGTGGGTTGGATCAAATTAAGTACAGGCCCGGGGTCTTTCTATTGCCTCTTTCTATGCTACAGAACACATAGAAAAGTGAAGCCTGTCTTTCTTCCTCAGGGCTGTCCAACCTGGGACATGTCTGTCTCAATACTGAACTTCTGACTTGCTTTCCTGGACTCTAACTGCTACACAACACTGCCTTCCTTATGTACAGTCCTGCGGAAAACGGATATGGTGGCTTGAGAGCTGTAGTGTCCAACCAGTTCTGAAGCAGTAGCCACTTTCAACCAGCCAAACAGCCACATGTGGCTAGCGGCTAGCGTGTTGGACACCACGGGTTTAGAATATTTCACCTTCCTCCTGTCAAGAATGGAAAGTGAATCCACAAAAGCATAATATGTTCATAATTCACAAAAGTTCCACAAGATTATAACTTTCCAAGCAGAAACTCGGACGACGGATACAATTAGGGAGAACGTCTTCATGATTTGAACAGGGAGTCTCTGGAGATGTGGCACTAACATGAATATCAATTCATTCTGGAGAAATCTCTCCTTACACTGATTTTGTACTTTATGATGGGGCTGTCCATACATGTTCATGGACTTGCAATAAAGTACTTTTGCAGAAAAACACCTCTGAAGGAAAATCAAATTCCTCTGGAAACGATCACATCTGGTGGAACATCCATCTCTTCTCTCAGAGGTGATTTATGCTGGCAAGTTGCAAAGTTTTTGGCACACCTCCCATATTTCACAGAATCCTAGGGTTGGAAAAGACGTCAGGAGGTTATCGAGTCCAACCCTTTGCTAAAAAGCAGGGCCAATCCCAACTATATTATCCCAGCCAGGGCTTTGTCAAGCCAGGCCTTAAAAACCTCTAGGGATGAAGATTCCACCCCTCCCTAGGGAACCCATTCCAGTGCTTCACCACCCTCCTAGGGAAATAGTTTTTCCTAATATCCAATCTAGATCTTCCCCACTGTAACTTGAGACCATTGCTCCTCCTCCTGCCATACATCACTACTGAGAACAGCCTCTCTCCGTCCTCTTTGGAACCCCCATTAAGGTAGTTGAAGGCTGCTATCAAATCCCCCCTCACTCTTCTCTTCTGCAGACTAAGTAAGCCCAAATCCCTCCACCTCTCCCTCATAAGGAGAGACTAATGTCAGTGCATTTCTAGGTTAATAAAAGCTATGTCTTGGAAAAAGGTCACTGGCTCAGCAAAAAGAGGGAGAGGATCTAACAGAAGGGAAATGCCTGGGCCAGGGAAGTATTCACTCTGATTTGAAGAATACTCAGACTCTTGGAGCACACTTGCTTTGTTCACATTTATCAACAGCAGCCCCCCTTCAATGGAACTAGAGAGCCATAATCATGCAAATCATAAAAGAACCTCAGATAATCCACCTGCTTTGCAATTCACAGATGTGAACTTTTCTACAGTGTGGGGAGACCACTGTTCTTCACAGCATGATCCCACAGGCACAACACATACAGAATTCCTATCAGCAGGAGTTTGGTGCTCAGCACCTGAATGGCAGCTGCTAGATCAGGTCTTTAAAAGCAGGAGTGCTGTAGCAAAGTCTCTGATATGCACACTTGGGGCCAATCAACTCGGATTTGGCCATGGATTCCCTTGGTCCATGCACTTTTTAAAGCTCTGAGGTTTGGTTTTCTATTACTACAGTATAATAATAGTATGTGGACAAGTGCAACCAAACCTGGGACCTCTGGAGCTTAGTTCATGAGCCTCTATAGCTTGAACTAAAAGCCAGCTAGCTCTCAGCAAAGACTGTAAACTCATTCTCTCTGTGTAAGTGGTCTCAGTGCCGCTATATGGGATGGTGAACCACCCCCAGTAGATGTGTGGGTAACAGTAGCACCTAGGTAGCCTAGTCATGGACCGGAGCTCCATTCGATTACATGCCGTACAAACACAGAACAAGTCAATGCTCCCCGTCCCAAAGAGCGCTCTCTCAGCCTCAAAAAGAGATCACAGGTGGAGCCAGATAGATGGGAGAGCACAAGGAAACAATGAGACAATATTAACAGTGCAGTCAATAAAATGCAGATGTCCCAGTCTCATGTTACTCAGACTCTTATTAGTTTTGTAAAGCATCATGCAGGAAACATTTGCATGAATCAGACACTTGGTAACGGGCCAGCTTTATTTTCTTACCCTTTGTTGACTTATTCATTTGGTAATTCCCAATGGGAATCCTAATGATGAGTGAAAATCAGCCTGACCCTACTGTAAAATAAAAGCACATATTAAAGTCACACCCTGCCGTGTCTTCAGACTTTAATTAATCCTCCCAACATGACATGAATAAGTTATACCTTTATTTTATTGCTTCTAGCCAAGTTACAAGCACTGTCTGCGTCACTATTTTATGAGCTGGAAAGGAGATAGCTTGATTGGAGTTTGGAAACATGCTGGAACAGATGCACTATCACTCCAATGTTTATGTATAAAAATCAGCTTGAGTTACTACTGTGCATTATATTAACTCAGAGCACTTCAAGTTCATTAACGTTACTACATGACAATGGCTGGTAAAAGCTGAACAGCACCTGTAAGAGGTTTTGGCTGACTTGAGGAAGCCCAACACCGTAGGAAAATAATATTCCACCAAAGTAAGACGGACATCTTGTTTCTGAGCACAGAGCATTTAGCACAGGGAAGAAGAAAAGGATTTTCTGGGAACGCTACTCAAATCCTGCTCTAATCCAGACATGGAGCACGGACAGGACAGTCCCCTCTATATAAAACTTGTTAGCCCCCCAAAATTGCAAAACTCACAGGGCAAGACTTCAGCTTTGACCAAACAGCAGTCCTCTGTCACACTGGGACCAGTCACATGAGGAAGGGCAGCAGGGCTGGGCACATGAGTCACACAGTAAATTGAGTCAACTGGGAATTAATTTTCTCATCTCCAACAGAAAAAAAATAAAGTTACACATCACAGCCTATTGCCAAGCATTGTACAGCCTCTCTGACCTTCCAGCCCCGATTCCTGTTGGTTCCACATCACTTGCTAGAAGTTCACATTACAAACCACAATGTGGTATAACCCCAGATTGACAGAAAGAGACCCAGAGGAAATGAGAACTGGGATAAGGGAAATGTTGCTTTTAGGCGGGAAGCTTTGTGGGGCGAGGGAGAGAGGCAATGACAAAAAACAGGTGGCATGTGTTCACATCTGAGATCACTGTATCAGAAACCCATCTCTCAGCACTGCTCTTTTGCAATATACAGATCTTGCAGAGTTGTTATTTTTAATCTTTACCAATGCAGTTATCTGCAAAAAGCCACAGAACGGATCTTTAGATGTTTCAACCCTATATACAACCACCTGTCAGCCATAGGTCGCTAATTGGGTTTCAAGTTCTAATATGGTACGTGTGCTCCTCCTGGCAAATTCATGATTTTGTATGCATCTATGCAGTGCTTATCACAATGGGACACTAATCCTCATTTACAACACAGATATTAAATTACACACAAATAAGCTATATTCAAAGGGGGATCCAGGCTGCAAAGTCAAGCCCTCAAAAGTTAGGAAGTGCCAGAAAGAAGATTGCCTATGCAATCCCTTGTGCATGTACATTATGATACAGCTTTTAAATTTCCTTATCACATACTATTTTTCCATGACTCCTGCCTCATTGACTACACAAAATGGACTTAGTGAGCAGCTATTCAATATTTTGTTCCTCTTCTCTGTTCAGCAGATGGCCCCAAGTGTCTTATTTACTGCACTCTATTCAAGTCCTATTCTATAGAATATTTCCTCATGGACTTTTCTATGGTGATCACCAAAACAGAACTTGCCTGGTTCACAAACTAGGGATGTAAGCGACTAGTCGACTATCTGATAAACAAATGCTTATTGGATAGGTGACTAGTGACTCAACTAGTCGCTTTCCCCCCCCCCCCATTTGCTGCCTCTATCAGAGAGAGAGAGGCAGCAAGGGGAGGCAAGATCCAGCGCTGGAGGGAGCCAGCTTAAAAGCACCGTCTCCATGGGGAGAAAGGGCAGGGGGCCCAGCGGGGAACTGGTGGCGCTTCCACCTTTGAAATGCAGCAAGAGAAATTTCAAAAGCAGAAGCGCTGTGGGGAGCCTGAGGCAAGCTGGGGACTCAAGCAGCCCCCCGCTGGCCCCATGCGCCTGGCGGCACTTTGCTTTTGAAATGTACAAGAGCTCTCCCTGTAGGGTTAAAATTCTCTGAAACACCATCGTGGGCACAGGCGCCATTTTGAGAGCCTAAAAACAACAGGGACTCCATTTTGGCCTCCCTTCTTCTCCCTCTTTTTCCCACCCTTTCTGTGTTTTGGCGGGAAATCCAACAGACATGTGATCATAGTCTGCCTGGTAGCAGCAGGTTACTTAAGGGATACCTCTGTCTTTGCCCGGGGCTGCCCATCTGAGTGGCAGAGTGCAGGAGTCATTCAGACGGGTATGCCAGGTCCACGCATAATAGGTTTAGGGTTGTGGGAGGTACACTCGCATCCATCGTCACTCCTCTCTGGTTATGACATACTTGCACCCACAACGGCACAGAGAGAAAGGGGTTTGTTAGGCCGAACAGATCCAGCCGCAGGAGGATCCAGCGGTTCCGATCCTGCTGATCCAGATGTCTAAGATCGAGTCTGGAATCCAGGCACTGCCGTGAGGGTCCCAAGCTACGAGACGTGGTACTGTCCCTGTGACATTCCTGAAGTTACCTGGGTCCTTACCTTGTACCTACCTTAAGTCGCAGTCAAGCCTGTTTTGTTCTGTTTCCTGTGGTGGGGTCCTATCTTATTCCTGTTCATAGTTATACTTACCTTGTTTACGGTTTAATAAATCCTTGGTAGTTTACCTCAACTGTCTGTCCTAGTCCTTGGGGAAGTCCTAATAACTCCCAACGATAGATGTGGGTTTGGGGACGGGCCTGAAAGCCAGTTTAGTTTAAGATCATTAGTTTTCTGGTGAACATCCCGGGGCTCTTGTATATTTCAAAAGCAGGGAGCGCAAGACCAACGGGGGACTACTTGAGTCTGCCGCTGGTTGTGCTCCCCATAGCACTTCCGTACTCTTGCTACATTTCAAAGGCAGAGGCACCCTTATCAACTAATCGAATAGTCAATGCATATTACATCGACTGTTCAGTTAGTTGATTAATCTAAATCAACATCCTTATCACAAACATTAACTTATTTATTCTAAACACCCTTGTAAAAAGACAGAGGGCATAATTATTCCTATGTACAGATGAGGGACTATAGCACAGAGACGTTATGGGCAAAAGTTTCTACTAATTCCGGGTGCCCAATTTTAGCAACTGGGACCTGATATTTCAGAGCATGTAGCATTATACACCCGTTTACATTCAAATCACTGTGCCCAAGCTTCTGATTCACTTCAGTTGCACCTGTGAGTGCTCATCACTTCCACAAATCAGACTGCAAAGCCCCAAATCAACCTACCAACCAACAAGGAACACGCAATTACTGACCATCAGTGAAAAGCCTGGCATAAGTGACTTGCCAGGATCACACAGGAACTCTGTAGCAGAGGCAGGAATAGAATCAAAAAAGAAAATAACTGCCGTGCTGGGTCAGACCAAGTCTTTGACAGTGGCCAATGCCAAATGCTTCAAAGGGAATGAACAGACCAGGACAATCATCATAGAATACTAGAACTGGAAAGGACCTTGAGAGGTCATTGAGTCCAGTCCTCTGCCCTCACGGCAGGACCAAGCCCTGTCTAGATCATACCTGTCAGGTGTCTATCTAACCTGCTCTTAAATATCTCCAGTGATGGAGATTCCACAACCCCTTTTTGCAATTTATTCCAATGTTTAACCACCTTAACAGTTAGGAATTTTTCCTGATGTCCAACCTAAACCTCCCTTGGTGCAGTTTAAGCCCATTGCTGCTTGTTTTATCCTCAGAAGCCAAGGAGAACAATTTTTCTCCCTCCTCCTTGTGACACCCTTTTTAGATACTTGAAAACTGCTATCATGTCCTCTCTCAGTCTTCTCTTTTCTATACTAAAGAAGCCCAGTTCTTTCAGTTTTCCCTCATAACTCATGTTTTCTAGACCTTTAATCATTTTTGTCGCTCTTCTCTGGACCTTCTCCAGTTTCTCCACATCTTTCTTGAAATGTGGTGCCCAGAACTGGACACAATACTCCAATTGAGGCCTAACCAGCACAGAGTAGAGCGGAACACTACACTCCTGTTAATGCATCTCAGAATCATGTTTGGTTTTTTGCAACATTAACACAAAGTTGACTCATGTTTAACTTGTCATTCACTATGACCCCTAATCCTTTCAGCAGTGCTCCTTCCTAGACAATTACTTCCCATTCTGTAGGTGTGAAACTGATTGTTCCTTCCTAAGTGTAGTACTTTGCATTCGTCCTTATTAAACTTCATCCTGTTTATCTCAGACCATTTCTCTAGTTTGTCCAGATCATTTTGAATTTTGACTCTATCCTCCAAAGCAGTTGTAACCCCTCCCAGCTTGGTATCATTTGCAAACTTAATGAGAGTACTCTTTATGCCATCATCTAAATAATTGATGAAGATATTGAACAGAACCGGTCCCAAAACAGACCCCTGCGGAACCCCACTTGTTATGCCCTTCCAGCATGATTGTGGACTGTTAATAACTACTCTCTGAGAACAGTTATCCAGCCAGTTATACAAGCACCTTATAGTAGCCCCACCCAGTTATATTTCCCTAGTTTATTGATAAGAAGATCATGCGAGACCATGTCAAATGCCTTACTAAAGTCTAGGTATACCACATTCACCACTTCTCCCTTATCCACAAGACTTGTTATCCTATCAAAGAAAGCTATCAGAGGTATCTGAGACTTTAGCTATCAGCTCCTTGAGTATTCTGGGATACATTTCATCAGGCCCTGGTGACTTGCAGACATCTAACTTTTCTAAGTAATTTTTAACTTGTTCTTTTATTTTAACTTCTAAACCTACCCCATTTCCACTAGCATTCACAATGTTAGGCATCCCGTCACCATCCATCTTCTTGACGAAAATCAAAACAAAAAAGAGTCATTAAGCACCTCTGCCATTTCCAAGTTTCCTGTTATTGTTTCTCCCTCTTCACTGAGTAATGGGCCTACCCTGTCCTTGGTCTTCCTCTTTGCTCCTAATATACTTGTAGAACATCTTGTTATCCTGCCATACTTTTTAATCTTTCCTATACAGTGGAATGGTTTGCTTTTGGACCCTTAATAATGTCCCTTTAAAAAACTGCCAACTCTCTTCAGTTGCTTTTCCTCCTAGTCTTGCTTTCCATGGGACCTTACCTACCAGCTCTGAGTTTAGTGAAATCTGCCTTCCTGAAATCCAGTGTCTCTATTTTGCTGTTCTCCCTTCTACCATTCCTTAGAATCGTGAACTCTAGGATTTCATGGTCACTTTCACCCACGCTGCCTTCCACTTTCAAATTTTCAACCAGTTCCTCCCTATTTGTTAAAATCAAATCTAGAACAGCTTCCCTCCCCCCCCCCCCCCCATAGCTTTCTCAACCTTCTGAAATAAAAAAATTGTCCCCAGTGCGGTCCAAGAATTTGCTGGATAATCTGTGCCCTGCTGTGTTAGTTTCCCCAACATATGTCTGGACAGCTGAAGTCCCCAATCACCATCAAATTCTGTGATTTGGATCATTTTGTTAATTGTTTAAAAAAAAGCCTCATCCACCACTTCTGCCTGGATAGGTGGTCTGTAGTAGATCC
Source organism: Pelochelys cantorii (assembly GCA_032595735.1). Taxonomy (NCBI): domain Eukaryota; kingdom Metazoa; phylum Chordata; order Testudines; family Trionychidae; genus Pelochelys; species Pelochelys cantorii. Next base: position 10,362,999 of record CM064346.1, on the reverse strand, counting down.
CTAGCATGACATCACCCTTATCCCTTTTAACCTAACTCAGAGACTCAACAAGTCTGTCTCCAATGTCCATCTCCACCTCAGTCCAAGTGTATTCATTTTTAATATACAAGGCAACACCTCCTTCCTTTTTCCCTTGCCTATCCTTCCTGAGCAAGCTATCCCCTTCTCTAACAATATTCCAGTTGTGTGTATTATCCCACCAAGTCTTTATGATACCAACTATGTTATAGTTGTGTTTATTTACTAGCACTTCAAGTTCTTCCTGCTTATTCCCCATACTCTTGCATTTGTATATAGACATCTAAGATACTGATTTGATTGATCAAAGTGATCCAGCCCCTTGTGGTCCATTCCCAGCATTGGACAGTGGAAGACTTTAATGCAGAATGCTGCCTTGGGAAACTGAACTGCTTTATCCACAAGAAGATTGTCCTTTCTCTACCTGCAATCCCCCGCACTACATACTTCCCAACGTCTGCCACAAACGAATCAGGGATCCTACAGACAACAGTTTCCTTTACAACAATCATATTTTATGCCCCGAGCAGGTCCCTTCTGTGCACTGAATAAACTAACGCAGCGGTTCTCAAACTTTTTGGGCTTCCGAGCCATTTACATGTGTAAAAATCTATGAGGAGCCCCAGCGGTCCACTGATTGTATGTGTTGTACCTATCGATGTTTCCAGTTTGTCAACCTCGCAGAGCCCCTGGAGATGTCTCACGGAGCCCTGGGGCTCTGCGAAGCACAGTTTGAGAAACACTGAACTAACATATTGAGCCTGTACCATTGCTTAGGGCACAAACAAGCCTCCACCTTTATCCCAGGCCAAGGCTACTCAACTTTGGAAGCCCCGGGAACCACAGTGATACTCACAGCACATGCCGAAGGCCGCAACTGAAGTGTGGTTGCATATACATACAAATATATATGCAAATATCTTCTTTCACACTGACAGGAATGAATACAAAGATTAAGGCACGACTACACAACATGCCGGCCCCATTTAAGTCAGTTCTGCTGATATTAATAAAATGCAATATTTACCCGATTTCCACTCATATGACAGCACTTTTAATGAGCAATGACAGTCCAGGAATTTAACTACTAAAACGCATCTCAACAGAAGACCATTATATTGACTACTTTTTTGTTTTGGCTCCGACCCGCGGTCCATGTGTTGAGCCCCACATAAACCCAAACCACACCGCGGGCCGCAAACAAACAGGCCACAGACCATGTGCGGCCCACAGGCTGCGTGTTGAGTAACCCTGTCTTAGGCCATTCTTTGTAGGTTTTCTTTGTTGTTAAGTCCCATAAGCTTTTTTTATGTACTTCTAATCGAGAGGGATGGATTCTTTTGGGCAGCACAGATGCTCTGGCAATTAACATAATTAATATATATATGGCCCCAATTTGACAGCACATTTCAGCATGTGCTTAAATCCAGTGACAGCACATGCTTAAAAGCTGTCGTGGAAAGGATGGACTTATGCACGCTGGATACGCCCACACTTGCTCCCTAGTCCGAGCTAGGGATGCAAATATAGGCGACCGAAATTGCGAATGAAGCGGGGATTTAAATATCCCACGCTTCATTAGCATGATCTCGTCGGCGCGTTACTCCGCTCAACAGCTGATTCAAACCAGGAAGTGCATTCCTGGATGCGGTAGTTCGAACCAAACCCCTTGGTTTGAACTAACGTTACTCCTCAAAAAATGAGGTTTGAACTTCCTGGTTCGAATCAGCTGTTGAGCGGAGTAACGCGCCGGCGAGATCATGCTAATGAAGCGTGGGATATTTAAATCCCCGCTTCATTAGCAATTTCGGTCGCCTATATTTGCATCCCTAGCTCGGCCTAGGGAGCAAGTGTAGACGTACCCATACTTATTTTCCTGATTTACGGGCAATATGCATCTGTGGTAGCAAAAGCAAAGTGGCTTTAAGCTAAATATTTTTTGCCTGATACTTATACTACATCCAAGATTGGTTTAGACAAATTTAATATCTAAAAGTGATTTAAATATTTAACGTAGCACACTATGAGCGGGTTAATTAAAACTGTAAAGGGACATAACTGCATAGTTAAAATGCAAACCAACGAGTGTCTCTCAATGTGGCATGAATACAAAGCACCACTCTTAGTTCCATCATAACAGGCCTAGAAAATAATGTTGCTTTCCTCAGCATGACAGATATATGCCTACATAAGCATGAGTGTCAGCAGCTGTTTGAGCACTAATATGTTTTTGCACGGTGTATTCAACCTGGGCTTGCTCAGCAAATGAACACATGGTACTCGTTTACTCAAAACGCATGGTCAGCTCAAGGAACAGCACTCCCCACTATGCTGCTAGGAGGTGGAAAGTAAGTGCTCACCATTTTGCAGGGTGAGCACTGCCACAACTGAGTACCTCACAATCTTTAATGTTCTTGTTCTGCCAGGACCCTGCAAGTTTGCACTGCTCCATCATCCCCATTTTGGAGTTGAAAATCAAATCACAGAGAGAGACTCAGGCCAGGTCCTCACTACGAGGAAGATTGACACTGCCGTGATTGATCTTCTGGAGTTTGATTTAGTGGGTCTAGTAAAGACCTGCTAAATTGAATTCAGAGGGTGCCCCTGTCAGCGCTCGTACTCCTACTCCTGCAAGGAGTAAGGGAAACGGACAGGAGTGTTTGCTCCATCAACTTCCCGTTGTGGGGACAGCGGGGAAACTCAAATGAAGGTACATTGACTCCAGCTATGTAATTAACACAGCTGAAGTTGCATATCTTAATTTGACCTTTCCCTTAGGGTGTGCCTAGACTACATGGCTCCGTCGACGGAGCCATGTAAATTAGCGTATTCGGCATAGGCAAAGAAGCGGGGATTTAAATAATCCCTGCTTCATTAAAATAAACATGGCCACCGCGCTGTGTCGACCACTCCAGTATGCCTCGTGAAACGAGGTTTACCGGAGCAGTCGACAAAGGCTTCCCTTGTCGACCGCAGCACGTCTAGACTGCCCCGCTGTGCCGGATCAGCTGACCATCGGCACAGCGCGGCAGCCATGTTTATTTTAATGAAGTGGGGATTATTTAAATCCCCGCTTCTTTGCCTATGCTGAATACACTAATTTACATGGCTCCGTCAACGGAGCCATGTAGTCTAGACACACCCTTAGTGTGGGCCTGGCCTGAGTGACTTAACCAACCACACAAGAAATCTGTGGAATTGAGCCTATGACTTCCATGTCCTACGCTAGTACCCTACCCACTGGACCACCCTCTCTCTAAATTCTGATGCTCATGAATCTATAGGCCTGGCTTCTGATAAGTATGATTTGAATCAGACTGCCCTTTCAGAATTCAACTTAAAAAAAAAAATCCTGGAACTTTTTCTGCAGTCACAGGAAAAATTTATTCTAGAGATATGACCTGCAAGGAAACTGATCATCTGAAACATACAATCAGTGCTGTGTTTCCCAAGAGAACATCCTTACCCAGGCAAATTAGTAAGTTTTCTTGGCTGAACGAAGTAATCAATGGGCCTATAAGAGACTGTAGTGATATGCAGGCTCTGGTCTTAATTCATGTACATGAATTATGATACTAATAACAAAAAGGGCTTCTAGCATAAAGGTTGGCGGTCCCAGAGAGCAGCCCTGCTCTCCTTCCCCTCAGCTTGAGAGATGCACCCAATTCCCAGGTTCTGTGTTCCTGATATCTCTATAATGACCGGTTCAGGTAATGCCTCCACTTTGTGAAAGTGACTCCCTTTCACGACGAGCAGTAAATTCTGCAAGATGAAACCAACAGGCCCTGATCTTCCTTTCTCTTGTAATGATGCCAGTCAGGAGGGACTATTAAAGCCAGTGAGCTACAAGAGAAATACAAGGCATGTCAAGACACCGGGAGCTCGACTGTTACCTCCCTTACAGAGATTTTGCATTGATTTAACTGCACTCACTTCTGTGGGATTATCGCCAATTTACACCACTGTCACCAAGGAGAATCAGGCCCTGGATTTTCCTTGCGTAGGGCATAATTTGTCCCAAGTATTAAATATAGTAGCTTTGCTGACAACATGACAAAGGCGCAACGCAGAGGAGGCTCCAGAGAAGAGATAATGATAAGCCAAACCTCAGAAAACACCACCACATATAAATACTTGCCAAGCAAGCAGGGGAACATCACACGCACAGCATTGCAGCGCTAATTTCTGTTTACGCTCACACCAATATAATTAGCACAGTCACTGCTAACTCGCTAACAACTTTACTGTAAACTTACTTGAACAATACATGCTGGAGAATTTATCACTCTCGACACTTCACACTTTTTTTCTGTGCATAGCCCCCGATTCATATGCAATGCAGAAGTGCACCCAAGACAAATGAGCTAGATGAATCCAGCACATTTTCTGGCAGAAAGAATGTCAACTCCTAGAGAAGTGTAGATTTTAAACTGTGGATTTTAACCTGATGGAAATACTGCTCCCTCTGAATACCCACTGCAACCTGTGACACAGCTAATGAGATCTGTTCGGTACAGAGAAACTGTGGCCCTCACTGTGGGTTGGATTAAGGCTCCCTGAAAAGAAGGTCTCCCAGACTGAAAATTCCCCAGATATGGAATAACCAGTGGGAAACCACAGTTCATGGCAACACAGAAGGAGCTTGGGACAAAAGCAGTTCAGTAGATCCTCATTATGCAAATCCAATGACCAAAACTGTGTACCTGTGGAAAGCAGCCTCTACTATAGCCCAGGACTTTCTTTAGTCACCTTTCTTTTGGCCTTGGTAAATTTGGGGGTGCGGGGGAGGGCGCTCAGGGATGGATTCCTGTCCAAAGGATCCTTGCAGTAGGCCCAGTCTGAGCTGCTACACAGAGAAGAATGACAAGTAAATCAACCTTGTAAGATTCTAAGCAAAAGAAATAATTAGACACACACATATGGAAACAGAACCTGAAACCATGATTTTAAAAAGCTGCTGAACCAACAAGAAACATGATGAAGAATCCAATTCTGCAGACAGACAGACAGACGTTAACATAGTTACACGGACCCAGACACTGTAAAGCAGTGTTTCTCAACCTTTTTTAATAAAGTATCCCTCTTTTTTTTGAAAAAAGGTACCCCCAGTACCTATAGTTTTCAGACACACAAAAATTTCTACCATTGCAACACATTTGTTTAAAACAACTTAATTGTAGCTGGGCGGGGATTAAATTTTTGGGTGTAAAAACTACAAAAATAATTAAAACTTAACACGAATTCAATTTTCTCCAAATTTCAGTTGTCTTGACGAACCCCCAAGACTTCTCTCAAGTACTCTTAAGGGTACTTGTACCACTGGTTGAGAAACACTGCTCTAAAGTATTTGGATGCCTAACCCCCTGTTGAAATCAATGGAAGTTAGGTGCCTAAATGCCGTTGAGGATCTGGGCCACAGTATTTGTAGGATCATGCATACAATCACTAATAATTATTTCCTTAAAATTTCCCATATTTATATCCCACATTGCTGGGATTTATCAAGACAGGAAAAGTTGAGTCATGACAAAGAACAGGAAATCTCCATAGGAACTTTTTGATAGCCCTGAAGCTTTGCAACAAGTGTAAACACGTTATTAACCCAAACAATGCCACAAACTAGAAGGCAAACTGCCCTAAAAAGAACTGTGGGAAATCTCCTATAGTGATACTCCATATTTCTTGCTGCTGCTCAGACTTCCTGTCTCAGTGTGACAGTTTTCCCCCACCCCCATGATTGATGAAAATTGGCTTATGAATATAAATATACCTACCTCATATATAAATATGCTTTGGACAAAATACCTCAGGTAACCTATTCATTGTAATGTTACTTTTGGCTGGATCTGTATATCCTCTCTCGGTGCATGTATCATTCTTGTATGAGAAGTTGAAAATATAAAGTATGAGACTGTTTACCATTATAACGTGCTAATCAGAGGCATTAGTGGTCCGTCCCCCCCGCTCAAGCCTGAACGACTTAGTGATCAACTTAAGAACTTGTAAACAGCTTTGTTTATCCTGTAAGTGGTTGGTCCTAGGAAAACATGTGACCATACAACCTGGCACTGAATTCCATTTTGACCCTGGTATTTTTCCATGGAAAGGGGGATGTAGAACAAAGGGTTCCCACCCTGGGGAAAACTCTATTTAAGTAATCGGAAGCTATCAGCCCTTTGTCTTCCGTTGGCCTGGCCCATTCCAGGAAAACACAAATAGGGCTGAAGACTCAGGTCAGAGAAAAAGAGATTGTCTCTGACTTGAAGACTACGCCTGAAACACTGGTCTACAATTTTTTAGAAGTCGTCTGCTTCAGAGATAAAATGTGCTATTTATTATATTTGAATTCAGCACATCAAAATACATGACAATTAAAACAACTGATTGGCTACTGTTTCCAAGATATTTAAGTTTTTACATTTTACGTCTATGTATATTGTGTAGATAGTAGAGTTTTAATCATAAATTGTAAACCTAGGTCTTTTCATGTGTTTATGGTTGCTTTACATGATAATATTTCACCTGTCCTGTTTATGTAACACTCTAAAAATCAGCAAAAGGGTTATATAAATAAAATTTATTATGAAACAAAAGGCAAAAAACTATTATGTGCATAGTTTAGTCCTATTCAGTGTCTACTCGGCGCTTCTTGGCTTGTCTCTTGTATTCATTAAATGGAGCATCTCTTGTCACCGTCCAGCAATAGTCTGCAAGCATTGATGGGCTCCATTTGCCCTGATAGCGTTTCTCCATTGTTGCAATGTCCTGGTGAAATCGCTCGCTGTGCTCGTCGCTCACTGCTCCGCAGTTTGGTGGAAAAAAAAAAAAAAAAAAATCTAGATGAGAGTGCAAAAAATGTATCTTTAGTGACATGTTGCAACCAAGGCTTTTGTATGCCTTGAGGTGGTTTTCCACCAACAACCTGTAGTTGTCTGCCTTGTTGTTTCTGAGAAAATTTATTGCCATAACTGGAAGGCTTTCCATGACGTCTTTTCCTTGCCACGCAGTGCATGGTCAAATGCATCATCTCAAAGAAGTTCACGAATCTGAGGACCAGCAAAAGACACCTTCCTTTATCTTAGCTTCACTTAACCTTGGAAATTTTCTACGGAGGTACTTGAAAGCTGCTTGTGTTTTGTCCATGGTCTTGACAAAGTTCTTCAGACCCAGCTTGATGTGTAAGGGCAGTAACAAAACCTTCCTTGATTCAACAAGTGGTGGATGCTGAACACTTTTCCTCCCAGGCTCCAATGACTGTTGGAGTGGCCAATCTATCTTGATGTAGTGGGAATCTCTTGCACGACTATCCCATTCGCAGAGAAAACAGCAGTACTTTGTGTATCCAGTCTGCAGACCAAGCAAGAGAGCAACAACCTTCAAATCGCCACAAAGCTGCCACTGATGTTGGTCATAGTTTATGCACCTCAAAAGTTGTTTCATGTTGTCATAGGTTTCCTTCATATGGACTGCATGACCAACTGGAATTGATGGCAAAACATTGCCATTATGCAGCAAAACAGCTTTAAGACTCGTCTTCGATGAATCAATGAACAGTCTCCACTCATCTGGATCGTGAACGATGTTGAGGGCTGTCATCACACCCTCAATGTTGTTGCAGGCTACAAGATCACCTTCCATGAAGAAGAATGGGATGAGATCCTTCTGATGGTCACAGAACATGGAAACCCTAATATCACCTGCCAGGAGATTCCACTGCTGTAGTCTGGAGCCCAACAGCTCTGCCTTACTCTCGGGTAGTTCCAAAGCCCTGACAAGGTCATTCAGTTCACCTTGTGTTTGAGGTGTGGTTCAGAGGAGGAGGATGGGAGAAAATGTGGGTCCTGTGACATTGATGGTTCAGGACCAGAAGTTTCATCCTCTTCCTCGTCTGACTCAAGTGAGAATGATTCTGGTGCATCAGGAACCGTCAGTCCTTCTCTGTGGGGTACTGGGCGTATAGCTGATGGAATGTTTGGATAATGCACAGTCCATTTTTTCTTCTTTGACACACCTTTCCCAAGTGGAGGCACCATGCAGAAGTAACAATTGCTGGTATGATCTGTTGGCTCTCTCCAAATCATTGGCACCGCAAAAGGCATAGATTACCTTTTCCTGTTCAACCACTGGCGAAGATTTGTTGCACAAGTGTTGCAGCATATGTGTAGGGCCCACCTCTTGTCCTGATCTCCAATTTTGCAGCCAAAATAAAGGCGATAGGCTCTCTTATCCAGAGAGGTTATACTGCGCTTTTGTGATGCAAAAATCACTTCACTACAAACATAGCAGAAGTTATCTGCACTGTTCACACAAGTACGAGGCATCTCTGCTCACTTTGGCTAAACAGAAACGTGTCCCTTTGCAAAATCAAACACTGACAAATAAGAGAGCACGACACTGTATGATTTCTAGAGCTGATATAGGGCAATTTGTTCAGCAGAGTGATGTAAGCTTTGTTATGATTGCATCATCCATGACTTCTAGGAATAACATGATGCAATTTATATCATGTATGACGCAATACCCGCTTCAGATTGAGTCATTCATTGTTTTGCCTAAAAAGCAAGTACTGTCCAAACCCAGTCATAGATTTATTCATAGATCCAGTCAAAGATGTATTTTAGTTATTTCTGGTTTAAATTGAGATCCCATCCCTTTATAACTCACTCATCCTCTGCCATTCCCAAGCCAAGGGTCGTATATACACTGACCCAATAGCATATCTTGAAAACTAGAGCCAATCAACAATTTTAAGCATCATTTTCGTTCTCAGTGACCCAGAATTAGTAAAGTTTGACTACATTTATTTCAGAAGCATTTTGGCTGTAGAGCAGTGAAATCAGAACAGCTCTTTAGGGTAAGAACCTGCATGCAGTAAGTTTTTTAGCAAATTAGATCTAGCTATGCATTTTCTTTTCATTTTAATTGAGGCCAGGTCTACACTGCAGCCAAAGATCGGCTTAAGGCACGCAATTCTAGCTACGTATAAAATGTAGCTGGAGTCGACATACCCTAAGTCAAGCTTCGGTGCCATCTTCACAGCAGGAGGTTGACAGGAGAAACTCTCCCATTGACTTCTTATTCCTCACAAGGAGTTGGAGTTCCAGCATCACCAGGGGATGCCCTCAAGGTTCGATTTAGTGGGTCTTTACTAGCCACTAAATTGAACGCCAGAAGATTGATCGCCGCAGCGTCGATCTTCTCCTTAGTCTAGATGTGGCCTTCGTAACTTACTTTGATCTGTCTGTTTTCACTTGCAATCACTTAAATCCTACTGTTTATACTTAATAAAAACATTTTTATTTACTAATCGGGTCCAGTGTAAACAATTGTTACCTGGGGGAACAACCATTGTGCATATCCCTCTTTCATTGAAAAAGGAGGTTACCTGATGAGCTTTCACTGTGTAAATGTCTACATAAAGACAGAATAGCTGTCGTAACTGACTAGCACTGCAGTATAATTTACTTGACTAGAGCTACAGATTTACACCAGGCCAAATCCATGTTTGGTTTTCATTGGAGCTGAGTCCCTCACCCTAGTTGCAAATCAATGACTGAAGCCTTTTGGCTTTCCTTACACCCAAGCAGCTTTCAGAACACTTCCATAGCACCTCCTATACCCCTGCATTACAGAAAGCAGACTAATGACAACTTGGCTAGCATTTGATGAAGGCATTCCTTTCCTTGATGAAAGCAAAATTCCCACTCTCTCAGATGTTGCAGTAGAAAAAGGGGTCTTTTTAGTAGCATCCATTTTGTGGCTTGTCTAATACTGCTCTCCACGTTGGTATATTTCAGGCAATTAAATAAGCTTATGCTTATATGCTGTCTTTATAGAGAGTGCCTGGGGGCAGGTTTGTTGGATTGTATTCTACACAAGATCGGTTCTGCAAACAACTTCAAGGATCCCATTTACCTCTCAATCCAGTCCCTTGAGCAGAAATGTCAAGGAAATAGAAATCACATTCACAAGGACTCAAGAATTGCTGTGTCATGGTGAGCAAGGGCTGTTTGTCTGTCTCCGTTGCCCCATCTACAACCTCCCACCCCTTTTCAAAGAGATTACGAGGATTACTCAGTCGGTGTTTGTATAGAACTCTGAAGCCATCTGTGTTATTTCTGGCAGATTTTATAGTGCACAGGTACTTGTGTTACTCTCAGTATATGGTGCAGTCTTTTAAGGACAACCACCACAGGACTGTCAGGACAACTCAGGCCTGGCTCATTTATCACCTTTCTGTCCACTGTTTCCCCCCAAATTCCTAACACAGTAGCCTGTTCCCAGGCAATTGGTTTAGCTCAGATGATTTTACATATACCTTCTCTGACATGCACTGACTAGCTCCTATAGGAAACCTAGGTGTAGCTGGCTTTTTTTTTAAATTGTGCTCCTTTGCCTGTCCCTGGAGTGGCAGCCAGCTCTGACAATAACCATGACAGGGTATTGTGCAGTCTGCCCAAAGGTCCCTCATTTGGTGATTATCCAACGATGGCTGCTGTCACAAAAAGAACCACCGCCTGTTCCTGAGTTCACAAGAGAATTTAATTTGAAGAGATACAGGGGCCATAGGCACAAGATAAAAGCTTGTCAGTCGGAAATAAAACCAACGCCGGAAGAAAAATGCTACTAGCCACGGGATGAGAAACCTGGCGGAGCCACCCACTGTCTTGTTTAATACCTCTCCAGATAAAACTCCAAGATTACACTGCAGTCACAAGGGAACACACATGGGTGCTCCTATTATTAACCACTTATTCTCATCCAAAGAATTAATCCAAAGCCGATTAATGCATCCTGTCTGATGGAGAACACTCAGACTGTGCGGTCCCTCTACAGAGCAACAGCTGAGAATCACACAGACACACTCAAGAACAACAGTGCTAAAGGAGCTCAGTACTGTACCAGGGAGACCCCTGCCACACGGCCACTGAATGATAACCTCTTAGCAGGAAGGGGCCCATGAGGCAACTTTGAGAGGCAGTGTTGTCCTGAGCACAGAGACTGGGACCTGGGTGACCTGAGTTCTATTTGTAGCTCTGCTCCAGGACATGCTGCATGACATCAGGGAAGGCATCTCTCTCTGTATCAGTTTCCCTTCCCAGTCATTGGGTGGGGCTCTCTCGTGTGCATGTGCATTCAACCTCTGCGTCCCTGGTCTCAGTTAGTTCCCTACCCCTAGCTACTACTTTACTAGAAATAAATAATAATGTACCTGAGCTTCTAACTGGAACAAAAAAAAAAAAAAAAAAAAAAAAACTATCTTAAGCCCATGTTTCCTAAAACATATCCATTCTCCACACATACATTGCACACTTGTGAGCAAAGATGTTCACGTGCCTTGTGATTCATTTCACTCATTCTTGTGAACACTCCAGCCTCATACTCGTGCTACGGTACAACAATCTGCTGCCCCCTGCTCTTTACCTACCTTAGTGCAATTTCAGAAGCCACATATCAACGTGATCCTATGTCAAATGCCAAACAAGTCAAAACTGCTGTGGTGACTTACAGGGAAAAACAAACACGTGAATAGAAGTTGCATGATACCTCCTCCTTTGCCATGATTTCAAGCTAGATGTAACTAAAGTATCCATTTTCCCTATTAAAACAAAATCTTTCCACTGAGTTTTAACCACAACAGAATCATAGATTTTGCTTTGACATCGCAGCTGAAAAAACTGCTATCACTGCAACACAAAAGCAGCTTTCTTCACCCACAGTGTGCAGGCAATTATGGGGGGGAAAGAGAACACTTCAGAAGAATCAATAAGACAGACAAAAGAGTAAAAGTACTGTCATTGCATGATTGCAAGATGGATATCAGCTTTAGGTAGTGGAAGAAATTCTCAACTGGCACTGTATACAAGATCTAGTAATCACGTAGTCTAATATCAAAATCAATACTGGTGACTACAAAGGCTGACACTGCACTGTGCACTGCCACAATGTAAAATCCGAGCCAAAACAGCTAAAAACTTAATTCCCAAGGCTTTGGGCACAGCAAGGTGGACAGTCTTACAGTTAGTAAAACAGCAATGATCCTGTAGCACTGTAGAAATTACAGTTAGCAGACATCTTCCCAGAGCTAGCTACATTTTTTTAAATAAATACATTAGGATAGGTCAACATTTTTCAAAATTTGGATGAAAGATTTTTTTGCAAACATTTCTCAAAAACGTTTGCTTTTTTGCTATTTTTCTAACCAACTCATGGTGCATTTTTTTTTATTTTGAGATTTTGATAATACAATGTAAAAAGGTTCCTTATTATAATAGCTCTGTTCTTTAGAATTTCTATTCCTGTAGTATTTGAGCAGTACACGGACACAAAAGAATTTATCCTCACAACACTGCATGTACCTGAGAAGGGTTATTCTCCACATGTTAAAGAACTTAGCCACCGAGAAATTAAATGACTAGCCTACGGTCACACAGGAAAATCTCTGATAGTGCCAAGAATTTATCCTAGACCATTGGAGTTCTGGTGCAGTGTCTGCTGCAGAGCTGGGAATAGAGCCCAAGCCCTTTGTACCCAAAACCTGTGATTTAACTGCATACCATTCTTCCTTAAAATGGGTACATTTCCTTGCTCAGAAATTAATATATAAGAATTTCCTATAATTAATTTCTCAAGATATTAAAATCAAGGGTTTTTTAAATACTATGTCTCTGCGTTTGAAACTACAAATACTTAAAATGCTGAAAAGCTAGACATTAAAATAAAATATCCTTTGGCCATGCAAATGGATACATTGCAAAAGCAATATCCAGGATACTATACAATATCCCAGCCACACACAGCATCTCCTTCACCATCTAAGGCTCCTTTCACTTAAACATCTGGGTTTTCCCAGGCCTCTCATCACAGGAAAGTCTTCTGTTTCATCATATTAGAAAAAAGCACCTTGTGCTATGTAACAACTAATAAAAACATCCAAAGCATTGGATTTGGCGGTGAGGGGGACTTCAACTATCCAGACATCAGTTGGGAAAATAGGATATCAGGACACAGATTGTCCAACATGTTTTTTGAATGTATTGGAGACCATTTTTTATTTCAGAAAGTGGAGAAAACTACTGAGGGGAGGCTGTTCTAGATTTGATTATAATAAATAGGGAGGAACTGGTTGAGAATTTCCAAGTGGAAGGCAACTTGGGTGAAAGTGATCATGAAATCATAGAGGTTGTGATTCTAAGGAATGGTAAGAGGGAAAACAGTGAAATAAAAACATTGGATTTTAAGAAGGCAGACTTTCGCAAACCCAGGAAGTTGGTAGGTACGATCCCATGGGAAGGAAGTGTAAGAGGAAAAACAATTGGAGAGTTAGCAATTTTTCAAAGATGTTACTGAAGGCACAATAGCAAACTATTCCACTGCAGAATAAAGATAAGAAGTCTGGCAAAAGACCATCCTGGCTTCACCAGGAAACCTTGAATGATCTAAAAATTAAAAAGGAGGCCAACAAAAAGTGGAAATTAGGTAAAATTACAAAGGACAAACACAAACAAATAGCCCTAGTATGTAGGGGCAAAGTTAGAAAGGCCCAGGCACAAAATGAGCTCATAGTAGTTAGACAGACAAGAAAACATTCTACAAATATATTAGAAGCAAGAGGAAGCCAAGGACAGGGTAGGCCTATTGCTCAATGAAGAGGGGAAAACCACACAGAAAATGTGGAATGGCAGAGATACTTAATGACTTCATTGTTTTGGTTTTCACCAAGAAGGCTGGCGGCAACTGGATTCCTAACATAGTAAATGTCTGTGAAAATGAAATAGTTTCAGCGGGTAATATTGGGAAAAAACCAACTTCAAAATTACTGAGGGAATGGAGATGTCTTCAAGTCATCATGACCTGATGAAATGCATCCTAGAATACTGAAGAAGCTGACTGAAGAGATCTATGAGCCATTAGCTATTATCATTGAAAAGTCATGAAAGACAGGAGAAATTCCAGAAGACTGGAAAAGGGCAAATATAGTGTCATATCTATAAAAAGGGAAATAAGGACAACCCAAGGAATTACAGACCAGTCAGCTTAACTGCTGAACCAGGAAAGATAATGGAGCAATTAAGGGATCCATTTGCAAATATCTAGAAGACAATAAAGTGGTAAGTAACAGTCAACATGGATTTGTCAAGAACAAATCATGTCAAACAACCTGATAGGATAACAATCCTCGTGGATAAGGGGGAAGGGGAAGATGTGGTATATCTAGACTTTAGTAAAGCATTCTATACAGTCTTACATGACCTTCTCATTAATAAACTAGGGAAATACAACCTAGATGGGACTACTATAAGGTGGGTGCATATCTGGTTGGATAACTGTTCCCAGAGAGTAGTTATTAATGGTTCATGGTCATGCTGCAAGGGCATAACAAGTGGGGTTCCTCAGGGATCAGTTTTGGGACTGGTTCTGTTCAATGTCTTCATTAACGATTTAGATAATGGCATAAAGAGCATGCTTATTAAGTTTGCAGATGATACCAAGCCTGGAGGGCTTGCAAGTGCTTTGGAAGATAGAATTATAGTTCAAAATTGATCTAGTCACTGGAGACGTGTTCATCTTTTTTTCCCTCAGAACTTCAACAAGGATAAATGTAAAGTGCTCCAGTTAGGTAGGAACAATCTGTTTAACACATACAGAATGGGAACCAACTGTCTAGGAAGGAGTACTGCTGAAAGGGACCTAAGGATCATAACAGACCACAAGCTAAAGATGAGTTAAGAGTGTGACATGGTTACAAAGAAAAAAAAAAAAACATCATTCGGGGATGCATTAGCGGGAGTGTTGTAAACAAGACACTAGAAGTAATTTTTCCACTCTACTCTTGCGCTGATTAGGCTTCAACTGGAGTACTATGTCCAGTTCTGGGTGCCACATTTCTGGAACGATGTAGACAAACCGGAATAAGTCCAGAGAAAAGCAACACAACATGAGTAAAGGTCTAGAAGACATGAGAAGAGAAAAGATTGAAAGAATTGGGTTTGTTTAGTCTGGAAAAGAGAAGACTGAGAAGGGATGTGATAACTTTCAGTTATCTAAAAGGTTGTTACAAGGAGGAAGGAGAAAAATTATTCTCCTAAACATCTGATAGGACAAGCAGCAATGGGCTTATATTGCAGCAAGGGAGGTTTAGGTTAGATATTAGAAAAACTTCCTAACTTCGGGATGCGTCAAGGTGGTTAACCAGTGGAATAAACTGAGTAGGGAGGTTGTGGAATCTCCATCACTAGAGATTTTTATGAGCAGGATAGACAAACACCTGTCAGGGATGATCTAGATGGCCCTGCCATAAGTACAGGGGACTGGACTTGACGACCTCTCGAGGTTCCTGCCAGTTCCATGATTAAACCATTGCTGTGATACCAAACTCCAGTGTGTTGAAGATGGAAGCAGTTCCACCATCTTTATAAAAATCTCACTTTCTGAATAACCATGGGATACTGTGTACAGCATTTTAAAGGATTCTCTGCATTAGACTATCAGCCAGGTATTTTATATGGCTCTCTTCACCACAGTAACTGAGCACACCTCATGTAATGAGGAAAACCTAATTGGGACAACTTATGATTCCATACGATTTCTATAGCATCAATAACAATTGACCTTCAATTTCTAATACTAATTATTTACCAATATTTTAGATTGCATTATTACCCTGATTTCTATATGGTCAGCAAACATCAATGTCAAAAAGACCTCACTGAACACAGACACTGGAATCCCATATAATCTTTCCATGATATTCTCTTGTTGCAATTCCATTTTAGACTCATTAGCAGATCTTAGTTAAACCAACTAGTGTTTCTCATTGCAGCACACAGTAAACTCACATACCTGAGAGACTGAAATGCAAAAGGAAACTTCTGCTGTTACCAAGATCTAAGGAACATTTTCAAAGGAGCTCAGAGCCAGAATTTCAAATGCTGAGCAGGCCAGATTTTCAGAGGAATTTAGTAACCACTTAAACACCTATAGGACAGCCAGATTTACAAAACTGCATAGCACCCTACATACTGTGTTGAGCGCCTGTAAAAATCTGCACACTTATTCTGGTAACTAAATAGACGCTGAGCTCTTTTGAAAATCTTTTTACGGTTTCACCTCAGATTTAAAAAAGAAAAATGGGGTGAAGATTAAAAAAAAAAAAACTACCTTCAATACTCCAGATTTGTGTATGCTTTATAAATAAATACTATTGCAAATTATTTTGCTTCTCTGCTACTAAAAAAAAGCTGGATTAAAATAATCTGAAAGAACAGATCAAACACTGCTCACCTTGATCACAAGAATTCAGTTCTTATTTGAGTGAGAATAGTTCTACTGAAGTCAGTAGGACCACTCAGGTGAATAAAATGAGTGATTTGACTTTTCCAAAAAGGAAAAAGCAAAACAAAGAACAAAACGTACCTTCCCTCCAAGATTGATGACTTCTATAAATTTCAACCGCCAGTATAGTAGAGGAAATTCTGCAAGAGCCTATCTATTCATAGTATTGCAACAGCCACACCCAGGGTTTACTCAAAACGATAACCCAGTGTAGCTGTGAATTACTGGATCTGACACCTCTTGCACTATACCCACTGATAGATGTACTTAGACTTGCCTTCTACCCAGTGCTCCAGAACTACAGCAGCTACCTGCTGATGGATAGCTTGATTGCTGTAACTGGGCTTCCCACACTGCAGAACTCAAAAAACAAGCTCTTCAAGTCTACAGCCAGTTTTTCTGCTATACAGCCAACAAGCAGGCTTTTTTTAAATTCACGTTTAGCAGGGTAATTTTATTTCATTATAGTCAAATTCAGGTGCACAGAAGACAAAAACTGCAGCACTATTATTATAAAGTTACTTTCAAAAACATTTCTAGGGCACTGGAAATGTATACCCACAGCGACAAATTCTGCTCTAAGTTACACTAGCTCAAATCAGGAGTAACTCCACTGAAGTCAATGGAAGTAGGGGAGATTTTCATGTATATACACAGCAGAATTTAGCACATCAGTAAATACCTAGGACCAAGTTCCATTTACACCAATCTATACCGTTGCTCTTGATCTACATTGGTGTTACACAGCAGAATTTGGCTCAAGTACCCTGCCCTCAAAAATTTAAGGAGAAGCATTTAGAGCAAATATTTAATTTTACAACGCCATTGGCTCTGAATTAATCATACAAAGCCATGTTATAATCAGTGCATGGTAATTAGTCTCAACTTTAAAATTTAAAAAAATCCAACCACTAGCCAGTGTTTGCAGCATAAAAATGGAGAGATACACAACCCTGAACACATACCATGCAGATTTTTTTTAAATAAAAATGCTTATACAACAGGAATATCATCTGGCTGCTCTATAGATCCACTGCAAATATCCTTCTAGGAAGAATACAGTGTAAAAGCAGATTCCCCCCCAAAAAGAATCACAGGAGCTAGAGACGGAAGATACCAGCGGAGGTTGTTTTATTCCGGTTTTCCTCTCCCCCCCCCCCCCCCAAGACTAGAGACATTTCTGCAAAAAGACAGAGAGTGGGATAGGAAGAGCAAGGCAGCCTCATTGTTGTGATGGGCTGTCTGAAGGCTGTGCCGGGTGGATTGGCCAAATGGGAACAAACCACAACCCTGGGGCACGCAATGCACATTGCACCGGTATAAAGATGCCGGACACAAGCACGGGGGTGAATCCCGGGCAGGATGCAAAGCGGATTTCCCCCCCCTGCTTTATTCGCTAGCGAGGCAGTGACTGAAAGTCGCTTCCAGATCCCCCGCTTTTGTTCCATCCGCGCTGCGCGTTCGTCGGCTTGGAGGGAGGCGGCACCAGCCCAGCGCTGCGGCCACAAGCCAAGTCGCTGGCAGCCGCTCCGCGCTTGGGCATGGACCCCTCAGCCCCGGGGAGGGCGCAGGTGGAAACGCGCCCAGGGGCAGATCCCGCAGGATCTGTGCACGGACCAGAAGAAAGTCCCTTCCACCAGCCCAGCCGGAGCGTGGGGCTCCCAGAAGGCTGCAGCGATGGGACACTGTACCCGGCTCCAGGCAGCGGGAAGGGGGTCAGGCATCCCCCGCCGGCCAGCCAAGTTTCCCCAGCCCAGCTGCTGGGATGCACTTTCCTCCCCTCCCTCCGCGCTGCTGGGCTGCATCTGCCTTCCCCGCAAAGTCCTCTTCAGTCCTCCCCCAGGAGCAGGAGGGGGGTTTCAGCCCAGCCCTCCGCGTGTCCCCCCCAGCGCACGCGGCTGTCGCCCCCAGCCACCAGCCCTGCAGCACTCACTCACCTGGGCAGGTTGCTGGCAGGTCTGGAGCTGCGGCGGCTCGGGGCTACTTGCAACGTGCCTCTGTTTGCAGAGACGCTACAGAGTAGCCAGCCAGCCGCCTATCAGCCAGCCCGTACTATAGCCCCCGCCGCGGCTCCCTTCCCATTGGCAATTTCTGATGTCCAGTGCGATTGGTGGAGGGTCCGCTCTCATTCTGGTCTCTGATTGGACGTACAGAGGACTATGCAAATGAACGCGTGAAGCTGGGATCCGGTTGGCTCTTTGCTTCTGAGCGTTCCATAGGCTTTGCTCCCCGAACCTGTTGTAAATCGCGGGGTGATGGGAGCGTTGGGGGCAAAGGCTCCCACATGGGAATTGCAATCCTGCGTGTTTGAAGGGTTTGCTCTGTGTAGCCAGGAGGAAGGTGTTTTTAACATGCATTTAAAAAGGAAGCACCATAAAGGTGAATACACCGAGTGTTTTCGCAAGAATCTCCATTGCTTTGTTCAGCAGTGGTGGCAATTTACTTTTTAAAGCTGCTAGAAATTAAATCTTATCTTTTGTTTTCTAGTGGCAGGTTACTGCAGCTCTGTATATCTGATGGAGTGGGAGGTTAGGGATTTTTCACTCCAGACTTTAGGTGCTTCTAACTCTTGCCATTTGGTAGCAAGTCTTGCAATATTTGTTTATCTCAATGCCTTAGCTTCCGGAGGCATGTGATTATTGGAGACGCCTAGCTTTGATTTGTAAGTGTGGGTGGGGGAGTAGTTTTGTAGCATTCACTGTTGCAGAAAAAAAACCCCATGTAATCCAAATGCACCTTGAAGGCTCAGAAAAGAGAGGGTAAATAATCCTGAGTTCTTTTTATTTGCCTTTAAAATCATGGGATTTTAAAATAATCACATTATCAGGGAAGCAACTGAATCATTATTTTTGAACACATAAGGTTGGCAGTATGGCACTTCCTTAAGGGTAATCCTCCCATTGTCAGATTAGGGTAGAGATAGACAGGAAAATGATTTTGCTACCATAAACAGCCTTCAGACTTCAAGTAGAAGCTGAAGCCGGAAAGAAGCAGATGTCTGTATAAACCAAAATCATTATTATTAGTAGTAGTAATAATAATAATAATTAACATTAATAGCAGATGTAACTCCAGTAATTGCGGTAGCCCTTAAACACCAGAACCAGATGAGGTCCCACAGTGCTAACAGTTGTATAATAAAAAGAATGTGGAGATTTAGTTGATTACCTACTCTGTCCTCCTGCCAGTGCAAAATCTTTCCCTACTGTACTCGGGATGTTAAGAAACAGGTATTTCACTAATCGTGTAGCTGATAGAATTTTTATCAGCTACACAATTAGTCAGTAAGGGAAAGCATTCAGGCCTGGGCTTGCGTCAGGTCCAGGAGCTACCCCTACTGTGTCTCTGCAGTTTAAATGTAATAAGACCTGAGCAAGCAGGCAGCCTTACTATATTTAAACTGCAGAGCCATAATGGAGGACCGTCCCTGATCCGACATGAGCCAGGGCTGAGCTGGGCTTGCTCACACCAGGTCCAGTAGCCCCTGACTGCAGGGAGTCCCAGTGGGGAGCTGGGATCCCCACGGTCAGGGGCTGCTGCTGGAGCAGCTTCTGCCCACGGTGAGCCTGGGCCTGCAACAGGCAGAGGCTGCTTTGCAGCAGCCTTTTCTGCTCCCCCACCCCCTCCCTGCTGCCTCTGATAGAGGCAGTGCTGGGGAGAACCAGCTTTTCAGCCAGCTCCCCCCAGTACTGGCTCCTTCTCCCTCCTCCCCGACTTTGCTGCCTCTAATACAGAGGCAGCAAAGGGGGGAAGGAATGTGAGTAGTTGACTTGACTAACTCGCTTACATCCCTATGTACTAGAGGAGTCAAAATATAAAATGGGGTGCACTCTGTGGTTTTTGGAGCTGAAGCACTCCAGAACACTGTTCTCCTCTAGCTATCTAAACTGAAGAGGGTGAGGTTTTTAAGATTTCAGCAGTTTTTACCTGTAATCAGCAAAGGAGTTGTAATAGCAGTAACTTAAATACAGCTGCGACCATGCCAAACATCCAGATATGTGTCCAGTGAGTGCAAAGCCAAGGTCTCTCAGATATTGAGTTTGCAGCTGTGTTGTATGTTAATACAGGGGACCTCACAAATTAGAGTGAGATCAAAATATTCAGTAAAGAAGATGCTTTGCTTTGTCTCCGCTAATGAAAATTTAAAAAATCAGAAATACAGAACAGAAATATATTTGGGAGAAAAAAACAAATGATGTGGTAGTATCATAGGTTAAAACTCCCTTAATTCTGCTAGTACAAGGGTGGGAAACTGTTTTTCACTGCATGGGGGTGTAGAGGCTCGTGGTTTCCCCCTGCAGTGGGGTGAGCCGGCACTCATGGATCCAGACCCATGTGGGGGCTCTGAAGCTTGGGGCTTCCCCAAGGCTCCAGGGTAAGGTCAGAAATAAGGGATTCAAGGTGTAGAAGTGGGTAATGGGCTGGGATAGGGGGTTGGGGAGTGGGTGAGGGCTTAATCTGGGGCAGGCTCTGGGTTGGGGCTGGAGATGAGTGTTTAGAGTGCAGGAGGGGCCTCAGGGCTGGGTGTTGGAGAGTGGGAGGACTGGGGTGCAGGCTTCAGGAGGGAGAGGTACAGGAGAGGGCTTGGGCTGAAGCTAGGGTGCAGAAGGGGATTCAGGGTGTGGGTTCTGGCCAGGCAGTGCTCACTTCAAGCAGCTTCTGGTCAGCAGTGCAGCAGAGCTAAGGCAGGCTCCCTGCCTGCCCTGCTCCCAGAAGCAGCTGGCAAGTCCAGCCCCTAGGCAGAGGGGCCAGGCAGCTCTGTGCAGTGCACGTTGCCCACGTCCACAGGTACCACATCTGCAGCTCCCATTGGTCATAGTTCCCAGCCAATGGTAGCTGTGGAGCAGAGGCAGTGCATGGAGCTTCCCTGATCACACGTGCACTTAGGAGCTGCAGGGACAGGCTCGGGGCTTCTGGCTTGCGGTGAAGAAATGAAGCATTGGTTGGACCCAGCCCACTTCCTGCACTAGTATCTCAGGAAGATATTAACCACCACCTGCTTAAGTGGCACATGTTAACATCAAGTCCAGATTAATTGCATCCAAGAGTTTTAAAAGAGCTGGGCAAGGTTCTCCCTTGATTGTTAATGTTGGTTTTTCAGAAGCCTGGAAGAAAGCTGATTTTGTGCCAATAGTTAAAAAAAGTAACTGGGATGACCCAAGTAACTATAGGTCTGGCAGTCTCAGTACCATCCCAGGCAAGATAATAGGGCTACTGATAGGAGACTCAATTAATAAAGAATTACAGAAGGGTAATATAATTAATACCAATTAGCCTGGGTTTATGGAAAATAGATGTCACGCTAACATGACTTTTGTGAGGTGTTTGACTTGGCACTGCATGGCATTTTGATTAAAAAAGTAGAAAGATACATTAATGGCACATGTTAAATAGATTAAAAGCTAACGAACTGATAGGTCTCAAAATGAATTTATAAATGGGGAGTCATCAACAAATGGCATTTTTAATGGGCTCTCTCAGGCATCAATGTTTGACCATATGCTGTTTAACATTTTTGTTAATGATGTGGAAGAAAACAAAATCATCAGTGATAAAGTTTGCAGATGACACAAATTGAAGGAATAATGAAGACAGGTCACTGATGCAACGTGATCTGGATTGCTTGATAAAGGGCTCAAGCACATATGCCTTTTAATGTAGCTAAATGTAAACGTATGCATTTACAAAAAATCTTCTTCTTTCACATTGGGGGAACTCTATTCTGGAAAGCAGTCACTTTGAAAAAGATTACATAAGAACGGCCATACTAGGTCAGACTGGTGGTCCATCTAGCCCAGTATCCTGTCTGCTGACAGTGACCAACACCAGATGCCCCAGAGGGAGGGAACACAACAGGTAATCCTCATGTGATCCCTCTCCTGTCACCCATATCCAGACAAAAAGAGGCTAGGGACACCATTCCTACCCATCCTGGCTAATAACCATTGATGGACCTAACCTCCATGAATCTATTTAGCTCTAGCCCTGTTAAAGTTCTAGCCTTCACGGCATCCTCTGGCAAGGAGTTCCACAGGTTGACTGTGTGCTAAGTAAAGAAAAACTTCCTTTTGTTTGTTTAAAACCTGCTGCCTATTAATTTCATTTGGTGACCCCTGGTTCTTACATTGTGGAGAATGAGTAAATAACTTTTCCTTATTCTCTTTTTCCACACCAGTCATGATTTTATAGACCTCTATCATATCCCCCTTTAGTCTCCTCTTTTCTAAGCTGAAAAGATTGAGAAATTATGATGGACAATCAGCTGAATTTGATCCTGCAGTGAGTGACTGTGCCCAAAAAGATGAATGCATGAAAAGGACAATCTTGAGGAGTAGAGAGGTTATCTGACCTCTGGATTTGACACTGGTCCAACCACTGGACAGAATCCTGTGTCGAATTCTGGGGTCTACAATTCATGTTGGATGTTGATAAATCGGCAAGTGTTGAAAGAGCCATGAAAATGATTAGAAAACCTGCCCTATGGCGATGGACTCCAGGGCTACGTCTACTCTCGCGGTTTCTTGTGCAAGTATGGCCGTTCTTGCGCAAGAATCTGCAGAGCGTCCACACTGCCTGCCCGCTCTTGCGCAAGGAAATTTACAGTACGGCGTGGTAAGACAGGGCTCCTTGCGCAAGAGCTATGCTCTTTTTTAACAGGTGTAAGCCCTCTTGCGCAGGAGCTCTTGCGCAAGAGGGCAGTGTGGACGCTCGGCAGGGGTTTTTTGCGCAAGAAAGCCCTATGGCTAAAATGGCCATCAGAGCTTTCTTGCGCAAGAGAGTGTCCACACTGCCATGGCTGCTCTTGCGCAAAAGCACAGCTTGCACATGGCAGTGTGGACGTTTTCTTGCGCAAGTCTTCTTGCACAAGAACACTTGCGCAAGATGTTCTTGCGCAGGAAGCCGCCAGTGTAGACATAGCCTAGGAGCTCATTCTGTTTAGCTTAATGAAAGTTAAGGGGGTGACTACATAGGAAACAAGTATTTAATAGTGTATTCTTCAATTGCTCAAAGAAAGCTATCACATATTCCAATGGCTGAGAGTTGAAGGAAGACAAATTCAGATTGGACATAAGGCATAAATATTTAATAGAGTGATTAACTATTGGAACAACTTGCCAAGAATCATGGTGGATTCTTCATTGTGGACCATTTTAAAATCAGGGTTGGATATTTTGCTAAAAGCTCTGCTCTAGAAATTATTTATGGGAATTTCTATGGCCTCTGTTATATAAGGCATAAGACTTGATGATTACAAGGCTCCCTTCCGGCCTTGGAGTCTATGAAGCTATACATGAATGACTCTTCTGTGCCATGATTCCAACAAAATAATTATGCAAGGTTAGCTAGCGAATTGTAACCACTGCTTCTTATGTTGATATCATCTTATTGCTCTTCTTATAGCCACCTACTGGTTGGACCTGCCTAGTCTAGCCCCTTGAATCCTGACTGATCCTG
Organism: Pelochelys cantorii; assembly: GCA_032595735.1. Lineage (NCBI taxonomy): Eukaryota > Metazoa > Chordata > Testudines > Trionychidae > Pelochelys > Pelochelys cantorii. The sequence continues at coordinate 10,339,191 of CM064346.1, read as the reverse complement.
AACCAGGGAGTTTGCTGGACCAGAGGAGGTCAATACCAGCCCCTCAGCTTTCAGCCACCAAGCTCTGCTTTTGGCTCCAGGGCTGCTGGCTCTCTGCTCCCAGCCTCTAGCCCTCCTATCCCAGCCACTGAGCTCTGGCCTAGCTCTCCAACACTGGTCACTGATTATTGTCTCCCAGTCACTGGCTCCCAGTCACAGCTGGACTCTGCTGCCAGTGTCCAGCTCCTGGCCTCTGAGCTCCATTCCCAGCTGAGGGCCCCCAGCCCTGGGCACCAATCCCAGCTGCAGCCGAACTCTCTAGTCTGGCAACAGCTGTGGTCCTGCTGTGCTAGAGCACTCCCGGGGTCCCTGGCTATGCTGGATCATAGATGTTGCCAGACCAGAGAGTTCCAGACTAGAGAGGCCCAACCTGTATTTATTATGTTATCTTATATGTAGATTGTAAGCTATTTGGGATGGTGACCTTCTCTTTGTCATATGTTTGTACTGTGCTTACCACGGGAGGTCTGGGGTCTCTAGGCAATACCAAAACACAAATAATAAAAATAACAACTGCAACATCAGTCACTAACAAAACCCTCAACACATGTGCCTTTAAAATTAGAATTTGCCCGATAGGAATATGCCTCGTTCGCAAGGGTCCTGATGGGGAGCGGTCCAGCTCCACTTAACTTTTCAAGGATCTTTTACTTGTGTCCCGTCAGTACTGCAGAAAGTTCCTTCATCGAAAGGCTCAGTTTCAGGAACTACTAGTAGAATTTCATTGTGACTGCAAATTCAAGCCTTTACTGAAATTATAGGGAGATGTGGATAAGTGATGCATGTTGACTAACACAATTTGAATTCAACCTATTAAGCCCCATAAGCAGGACTCTAAATTATTTGACTTTTTTTCTGTTCCATTTTACCTGCTTTTCCCTGGAGTTAAATACAGACCTTTGATTAATAATCTTTTCCTATATATCTATATCCCTATATCCATATACATTTTAGGGTTGGTCCGTCTGTGTGTCTGAGAGTCCATTTATTCAAGAACTCCTCCTAAACTGTAAGAGCTAGGACCACCAAATTTAGTAGGCAGCTTCCTCTTACTCTAACTTAAACCTAGCTCAGAGTTTGATTGTGCCAGAAAAACAGGAAGTGCACGGAGTGGGACTGTTTTCCATAACATGAAAAGGGAGGAGGCACAGAGAGGAGGGATGCAATATTGAGAGTGACCACCTGGGGCAGCTGCAGCATCAAGAGTGCACCCAATGGGATAGAGGCTCCGCCATCTTGCCTGCCTCCACCCAGGTAAGTAGCCCCCCCCCTCCCCCCGTGGACAGCCTGCAGGCCCTGGGGGGGGGGGTACTGGTGAGGGGGCAGCTCCTAGAGCCTTGCCCCTGTAGAGAGCCTGCAGGTTGCAGGGGAGAAGGCACTGGAGGCCATGGGCAGCCCCCAGAGCCTGGTCCCCAGCCCAGACAGCCTGCAGAGGGGGTAACTGGAGGGAGGGCCCACTAACAGGGGAGCATTGCCCCAGGCAGTCCCAGTAAGCCCCTCCCCCACTTCCCAGCCCCCTGTCGTGAGCCCCTGCCCTGAGTCCTGCACCTTCCAACTGCCTTGACTTCTGCACCCTCTACCCTGCCCTGAGGTTCCTCACCCCATCACGACCCCAACACACACACCTCCCAACCCTCTGCCCTAAGCCATCCACCCCCTGCCCTTCCTCATCCCTGAACTCTCACTCCAGCCTTCATTTTCCTTCATTTTCGAAAAATACAATAATTGACAAAGCATGTACATTTTTCAGTTTGTTTTTTTAAAGGAATATTTCAATTAAAGACCTGAGCAACCCCAGGTACAGCTGTTAGTAGGTTATATTTGAATGACGCTTGTATCTTTGAACGGTGTTGGTGTCCCTCCCCCCCCTGTGACCCAACCTGCCATTGGTGTTGCTGTTACCGCCACTCCCACTGGAAGGGCTACCCCATGCTGACCGGAGCAGGGGCAGAGATCCCTTTGCCAGCTAGTTCCTGCAGCATGGGAGAGAGTCCAATCAGCACGTGCTTTGTGATTGAATGAGTTTAAGGGAGAGCCTGACAGGCCCCCACAAATCTCTTAACAGGTCTGAACACTGGCAGCAGAGCCCTTTCCATTCTGTGGAGACGGTTACCCCCAAAAGTGAACCATTTACCCCCGCCCCCCCACAACACACTTCTCAATGGGATCAGACCTTTTCCTCACTGGTGCTTCTGTAGACATTGAAGCTGCTTGATATTCTCCATTGCGCCACTATTTTATTTTTAGTGCCGGCTTCATCTCTCAAAATAACTGACACAATATTACTGCAGCTTGTGGCGCACAATAAACTTTTGTTTCCCATCCAACAGAATCCTGCTCATTTGCATGTAGTCTCCGCACACAAAAGGGCCTAAAGATAATTACGAAGAGGACACTGGTTATTAAAATACCAAGTGTTTCCACTGCACCTTGCAAGGAAGATAAGCTTTATGAGTCCAAACTGCAGTCGTTAATCAGACCTCCTGTATTGCTTTAGCGCGGGTGTGCAAGCCCCAGCACTCTTATCAAAGCCTGTTTTATCAGCCAAGCATCAAAGGATAAGGAATGGTTAAATTCCGAGAAAATGGCCTAAAAACTCAATCTATATAGCTTATCCGAAACAAAACAAAAAAGTCAAGAGGTGACTTGATTACAGTGTATAAGTATCCTCATGAGGAGAAAATCCCAGGTATTAAAGGGGTTTTTCATCTAGCAGAAAAAGCATAATAAGAACCAATGGCTGGGAATTAGCCAGATAAAGGTTAGACTGACCATTTAGTTTTTAAAATTATTGTCAACCTGGTAGTTATATCCTTGCAATGTTCTTTATTTATAGTCTTGCTGTAGTTTCCATGGTTTCGTATCTTTAAATACTATTCAATCCAATTCTGCTGTTAGATATGTGCACGTATAACTCTCACTGCCTGCCGCCAGAGCTAGGAGAGCCAAATTACACTATCGAGGTAGTGAATCAGGGACTCCCGTCCGTGAGCCTGGTTTTTGGGAAGGGAATTTGGCGTGGAGGCTCTCCTTGCCTCATACAGACCACAGGCTCTTTTTATATTTTTCAACTGAAAAATCCTCATGAGTTTAAGTAAGAGGCCAGGAAAGAACTCAGGCTGGGTTTGGGTTTGTGCTTGTCACTCACTGGAAACTCCTACTAGGCTGCAGCCTGAAGTCCTTACTCAGGCAAACTGGAGACTGTCGGAACGGGCAGGACAGTCCACCAAAACTGATATGCGCCCAGGGCAGCTAGGGCAATTTACCAGGGAGGCCTGGCCTGGGCCAAAAGCAGGGGTAGGGGCCCTTCATGGTCACCGTGGCAGTGGGAGCTGCAGAAAGTGGAGTGACGTACGCAGCAGCCTGCGCCACTCTGACGCCATCTGCCACCCAGGTCACACCGCTTCACTGTGGCGGTGGGAAGCAGAGTGCCCAAGGCCACTCTGCTCCCCTGAAGTGACCCGGCGGGGAGATGGACAGTGGAGCAGCGGGGAGCAGGCTGGGGGAAGGAGTGCTATAGAAGTGAGAGGGGGTGGGGTTTGGGTGGGGGGTTGCCCCTGGCCCCGCACTCTGGGCAGGGTGAGGGTTGCCTCGGGCCCCGCGCCCCTTAGGGATGCCCTATCTCCATGAAACTCTTGACTAGAAAGAACTAATGTGCCCAGGTCTTGCCCTTTTTCTGTGGGAAAGACAGAAGTCACAGTGTTTGCATTGCTGTTCTCAGACTCTCATGGGTATCCACAGAGGAGAAAGGATGCCCCCCATCCTTTGGAGAATCGGTTTAGCAGTTAACATAGACATTGCCCAGCAAGCCTTCTCCACATCATGGACTCTTTTGTTACAAAAGACTCCGGGGTTTGCTGCCTGCAGATGTCCTGTCAATGTAGCTTGAGCTGGAGAAGAGAGGGGGAATGAGGCAGTGCAGACAACACTGGCAAATCCCGCAAAGTCTGGGCATGTTTCAGTGACCAGTGCTACTTGAGTGGCGAACATTATCCCTTGCTTTTCTTTGTCAAGTCAGAGACAACCTCCCACAGCCACCCCCCCCCCCCTCCGCTGATGGAAGAATTCAAAGGAATCTGAGGGGAGTCTAGTAATTTCCCCACCCTCCGTTCCCTCCCATGCACTTGGATCTAAGTAAGAGCTCGTTGCCTTGAGTGGGAGTTTTGCTCCAATAATTCCAACAGGCTTAGACTTTTTCTGATGGGTAAGTGTGAGGGGGCTCTGTTAGGGGGATGGGAGAGCGCTGTGTTGCGGAGGGATGGGCAGGCGGAGCTGGTGGCAGCACGGCAGGGCCAGGGGAATGGCACCCTTCCCCTCACCCCCACCTGTAAGGAGCAGTCCAGGTCTAGGCCTGTTGGCCGGAAGCCCCACCCACACTCATCCAGCACTGGTCTCACTGAGCAGGTAAAGCAGCAACAGGCTGAGGCAGCTGAGAGAGCCGGGAGAAGGGCATGGCGGTCTCACTGCCCGCCATAATCCCTGAAGATAATTTCTATAAAACCTTTATTACCGTATACATTTTTGGTATGTTATAGCAAAATCATTTTACCAAACATGGTTTCCACTCATATTTTTCATTAACTTCTCTTATGCACACTCATTGCATGAGTATTTTGAACTCCTTTATATTTAAAAAAAAATTGCGGTCCACGTTTACACACCCACCACAAATTCCTGCCTACGGGCCTGGTTTTGGAGATACAACGCTGCCTCTCAATGCCCAAAGAACCCAACGGACTGATGGATCATTTCCCACCAATGCTGAGCCTGCAGCTGGAGCTTCAGTGTCTGCAGGAGGTTGATATTAATACTGGAAAATACACAGCACTGGTTGCATTTTCAAAAACGATTGGCAGAGAATCCTGTAAAAGATTAATAAAGAACCACTTTCTGCCTGCACTTCCCTGGGAAATTCAGAAACTGGAAGGAGAAATGGTGCCAACAGCCCGATGCTTTCTTTACTACTCCCGGTCTGCCGTCATTTTGCTGAGACTGCAAATGCAAAAGGGAAAACAGAACAATTTAATTAGTTTCTTTGATGTTCCATAAGAGAGATTCTAAGTGTGCTCTGTTAAGGAACATGGTTTAAATTTACCAGCACCATTCTCTAATATAGTCATGATAGAAAATCCACATGGAGGGCAGCATTATGCATCAGTGTGATGCAAAAATGGATGCAAAAATGTCCTTTAAATTTAATCATACATGGCCCAATTTCCAGACTTATGTACTTACAATAGGCACCCAACTCTATATACAAGTTTGAAAAACAGGCTACTCTACACAGATAAACTAATTTGTCTTCCCCATATTCTTTACTAATGATTCTGAAGAAACAATGAGGTAAGAAGACACCAATATTAAAACCAAGGAAACAATGTAACTAGTTCAACAAGTCTGAAAGTTTATTAAAAAGTTGGTAATGTTTATTTGGTAGTATGCTAGGCACAGTTTAAAAGACTGCCTGAGTTTTTACTATTGTTTCTCATACTTGTATTACAGTAGGGTCTACACGCCCTGATTAAACTTAAAATTTAATTAGACTAGAAACCAGGTAAGTGTCCCTGGTATATCCCCTTTTGACCTTCAGCATTACAAAGAAAACCAGTAGGGAACCTCTCTAGGATCAGCTAGTAATCTAGCTGATTGGACAGATGAAGAGGGATCAGCTAGTAATCTAGCTGATTGGACAGTTCTAATGCTGGTTTTGACACTAGCCATTAGCAAGTCATTTCTCCCACCCTGTGCCTCAGTTTCCCCATCTAAATTAGAAATAAATAATATTTACCTCTGCAAGGCTTTGAGAGGGCTAATTACTGCTTAGGAGCTTTGAAGATGTTGAGTGCTGGGTATAATTATGTTCCTTGATTTAAAAAGAGAGGGGAGGGCTGTTGCCCTTCAGGGTACGCTGCAAGACACATCTACTTAAATGGGCTGCTGAGGAAGAGGACCTGAGACAGAAATCAGGTGTGTGGGGGAGGAAGGAGTTGGTGTTTGGTGCATGATCTTATTTTGTTTTCATAATTTATAGCAGGGTGGTGTGGGGTTGCTGTAAGGTTATGTCTACACTATGGGGTTTTTCCACAGAAAAACTCTGCCGCGTCCAGGGAACGCATCTGCTCTTCCGCTTTTTTTTGCAGAAGAGCAGACACGCTCTTTCGGAAGCCCTGTCTTCCTCATTCCACGAGGAAGAAGGGCTCTTCCAAAAGAGGAGGTTTTTTTTCTGAAATTTGGCCTGGTGCACACGGGCCAAATTTCAGAAAAGCCTCTTCCGAAAAAACTATCAGAAAAGGGTACGCAAATTGTGGAGTGCAATTTGCGTACCTTTTTCCGATAAATCACTGTAGTCTAGACATAGCTTAACTGAAATGTAGACACATACGCTCGGTGGGGAGGGGGTTAAACACCCAACCTACTTGTGGTAAGTTCTGCTAAGGCGCATGAGCCAACCCGAACTATCATGAGTAGTTAATTGTCTAGGTGACGGGGCAGCAATTAATTAGTCAAGGAACACTTGGCGCCATAAAGTTTTAGTAGGTCCTCGCCAGTCAGGAAGCCACACCAGAGGAAGCTCCTGAGGAAAGAAGGCCTTTGGGAACTGAGTAGGCAGCTGCTCCCAGTGTTGTTTCCCTGGTGAGCAGACGTTCAAGGAGAGGAGCAGGCCCCAGAGAGAAAGTGGTGCCTGGCAAGGGACCAGCGCAGCCCAGGAGAACAAACCGGGCAAACAACCTCCTGAGGAGCTAATAGGGAGTTGCTCAGGGTCAGGGACTCATGGAGTCTCATCTGTGCCCAGCTAGTGAGTGACCCCTTTAATGAACTGGGGCCCAAGAATCCACACTGATCAATATTTACTGCACCACGCTGATCAATATTTACCGCGCCACTGGCAGCCTTTTCAAAGCAAGATGACTGTTTATTAGTCGCCGGGCTAGGCACACAGATAATTACAGCCCTTAGATTAGCACAGAGAGGCCAAAGTTAAGTCAGTGATCCCCAAAGTTTTCCGCTCACCTCCCCCCAACAATAAAATGAGTCCAGGTCTCCCCCGACTTGAATGGGAGTTGCAGCCAGGTGGGGTGCCATGGCTTAGACTGGGGGAAGAGCAGGGCTGAGTAGCAGTCCTTCCCTGCCCACTTGTGGGGACTGGCCCAGGCCCCACCATGCCCCCTATGGGGTGTGCCCCACAGTTTGGGCACCACTGAGTTAAGCCATAGTCCACCCTGGTCAACCAGTGCCATGATGAGCCAGCCAAGCTGTGAGGGACTCCCCACTTTGGCTCTCAGCTCCTGAGTTCCTCCAAATACTGCCTTTTCCCACTCACCTGGCACCCTGTTCCCCTGCTCCATTCACATATCCTGCCTGCCGGGGTTTCCTGTTGTTGAGTGTTAATGGTTCAGTCCCTGGGCATGTCTTGCTGGATTTTCTGATTCAGGGAAGGTTTGAACTGGTTCTTTAATAATCTAGCTCTTCTCTCCAGGTGGACATAGCCAGGTGGCATCCCTCTCATACTCCCTGCACTGTTTGAGCAGGAAACAAAAATTTTTTTTTTTTTTTTACAATACAAAGTTCAGAGGGAAACTGAGGCACCTATAAACTTCATAAGTGTTTTTAAAAAGTCCTACTTTGTCACAGCTGTCAAGGGAAGGGTAATATCCAGCTGAACTTCTGGGATAGGCCCAAGGTCCAGGCAGGTAATTCAGCCCAGCTCATTCCGTGACTACAGGGGCTAGACAGTTGGTGGACTAATCCAGAGGTAGAGTTTCAAGTGGAGGAGTTGACTGAAGCTTTCCTTTGTTTTTGTGTTGCCATTTCCTCTTAAGAGTGTCTTCTTTGGCGGTTTCATTAATTTAACACTGAAAAGACCTGTGTGGACTTGTTTATGCTTTGCATGAGGGGAAATTGAGGTAGGGCTATCACTTGATATTGGGGGCACACTGGGGTGACCGCCATACCATTATATAGAGTGCCTAAAGTCTTGGATAGGCATCTCTTTATAATTTAAGTATAAACTTGGATAATATAATGCTTATCCTTAGCATCCCTTAACTCTTACCTTTGATCTACCAGTTTAATTTACCATCATGTAAAACATAATCCTATATCCTGTTTATTTAGAATCTTTCATCCAATGGGTCTTAAACTGTCTGTGCACAGGAATGACTTTGCCAGTCATTAAGTGAGGGCAGAATGTGGTAGATCTTGAACAGTCCAAATATTTCAGAGCAAGGCGTGAAAATGATCAAATTCTAGTCTCTTTTGTTCTGTTCACTTTTATATTGCATTCTGCCCCAGATAAATGCAACTCCCCAGGTAATTGGACCAAACACCAGTGTTCCCAGAATAGTTGGGCCTGAGATGCAAAGTCTGGATATAGCAACAAATTTTACCCCAAACTCAAGGGTGTTTAGAGCCAGGGTGTTTTGACCGTGACAGTTTCAAGGTACCTCCCCCGCCTTTGCAGAAAATGAAGTGGGCCTTTTTCATTGACCTTGATTCTGCCAGGAATCCAAAAGACTTAATGGTACCCTTTAATAATATGAGGAGGATTGGCTCGCCATTGACTCACAGAGAAAACTGCCACTTTGCCAAATCTTCAACACTGCCTCCTAGATCACCTGAGTTTTCCTTATCTGTCTCTCTTCAAGTCTAGACAAGACTTTACTCTGCTTAGTCTACAAGATACACTGAGATCACAAGGCTCAGTGTATACTGCAATGTTATATCTGCACGCTTTGATTTAGTGCAGTCAGGCTGAGCTCCCTCACTGAAGCCTGCTTCAATAGAACTCTTGCAGGAACTATAAACAGGCCAAGGCAAAACATCTCCCCACACAGAATAATGAGAAACGTAGAATACCTTTTCTCATCCACAACCAGATTTGGAGACATTGCCGTGTCTTGGCACCACAGGATCCAGAGAATGCGCTCATCTGGAGAGATAGTGTGCTGTCATGCAAGCGCGTCTTTGGGGCATGAAATGTTATAAAGATACAGATCTCAGCATTCGGAAGACTAAACAGTGGCCAGTTTCTCTCCACTTTCGGTACCTCTCAAAGTAGTGTGTATGATGTTCATTGATGCCAACCAAGTGTTGTTCACATGCTTCAAGGCAAGAACAGTATCTTTTGATCTCAGGAATGCGAGTTTCTTTCCTTATTGATTTGATTTAAAAAAAAAAACCAGTGCTAGATTTTCAAAGTGACTGGTAATTTTGACTGTCTCCATTTTTGGGTGTTCAACGTAAGATGCCTTAAAAGAGCTCGAGGACTGCTTCCGAAATGTGTGTCAGGTCAGGCACCAGAATCACTGGTCCCTTTTAAACTCTTAGCTTTGTGGACATCAGCAAACTCTGAATCTATTATCTTTCGCAGAGCAGTACAGACCTCTACCGCTTGACTAAAGCAGTGGTTTTCAAACTGGAGTATGCGTTCCCTTATGAAGCTCTCGGGCTGGAAGGGGTAATGCTAGAAAAATCCTGTAATGGTGAACAATACATCATGTTATTCCTTCCAGATCTTTTATTTTCTGTTTTCGTAGGTATGTAACGACCCTATCTCAGATGGAGGAATGCAGCAGGCTATAGTATTTGACAAGCCTAAAAAGTTTGAAAATTGCTGAGCTAAAGAAATAACTTCATTAGCTGATAGCATGAATAGGTTGCTTTTTTGTGGGGCAGCCACAAAAGGGTGACATGCCATATATTCTGCCAGCGTGAAAAAGTGCAGTTTGTTTAAGAAGCCAAAATTGTTACCTTTTTAAAAAAAAATTAATTGAACTGTATCCTCAGCTTGTGTAAATTGGAATAGCTCTGTTCATATCAATGAGGCTATGCTGATTTATGCTAGCTGAAGCTTTGGTCCAGGGATTTCACTGCTGTTACAGCCAGAATAGATTTGGCCCTGCCTACCTTCCACTCACCCTAAAATAAAGTGATCAGTTAAAAAAGGCAAAAGGAGATTTCAGTTTTCCATAGAAAATACCAGTTTGCAGTTTATAACCAAGGAAATGAGCTATATAACAATCACATTGTTGCTGGGATTATGACTTGTGGCACAATAGTGTGTGTCTAGTGTTGCACTACTGAAGGTACCTTTCTCCATATAGCCTAGCATTGGCACAGAATGAATTTCTTTGAGACCAAAGGGATGAGAAGCATCACTGAGAAGTAGGTAAGAGTAGCAGGTGTTCCTGCCTGTTCTGCACAGAGTATCCACTGGAGTATTTGTCAGGATTATTGAAACTCGTCTGATGTAACAAAGGACCAGCGGCTTTGTTGCAGAGAAATCCAAGAGCGTTTTCACTTAAGGACTGGATGCTACACTGGAGAAAGAATGAATGCATCAGAGCTAGGAGAGATTGTGTAGACTGGGCAATACATATTTTATGGTAGTGGGCATCCTTCAGTCTTAAGAGACCCTGGGTGTCTGCCCTTAGTGGTAAAGAATTTACTCAGTTGGTTTTATGGGAGCCATAAACTACACAGCAAATGAAAAGAACTCAATGAATATATATTTTAAAATATTCATAATTTTAAGGACAAGCTCATGATTTTGGGAGCTCCCGAGTCTAGAGAAGTGTTCCCTGTAAGCTAAGCACTTGTGCAGCCGCTTAGGAGAGATTCAAATGCTGCCCAGCTGATTAGTAGAACACCCCACAGAGTTTTTTCTACTGGTGATGCACATTTGCACATGCCTTGACACACATAAAATTGTTCCCTGGATGGAACATATTAGCAGGAACATTGAATGTTTAGAGTTGATAACACTGATAAAGTAGCATTTTCCCAAATGTTTTATTCCTCCTTTTAAAATAAAATACAAACCCTGCCTCCAACTCACTTATGAGAAGGCCAAAAGTTAAAATATCAAGAAGCCAGGAAATATCAAGTTCTACACACAGCTTTCTTTACCTTAACGACTGATTCAGTTAAACTGCCACAAAAGATTGTGTAAACACATTTATTTCGGTGCCTGTGATCTGAGTTTTCATTTTCCTTATGTTGCCTTTTAATTCAAAGGCCAGAGGCGGAGAAGGTGAAAACAGTGGCAAAAACTGCCCCACGTCCCTCCAATAGCCACCAGCACCTGCCCCTTCTGCGATAAGACCTGCGGCTCCAGAATCAGGCTGGTCACCATCAATGGATCCACAAATAGGAGGGCGACAGGAAGAAGTCCTACTCCTTATTGAGTGACCACTGAGGGAGACATCAGATGGTCTGTTGGTTCCATCTGCTGGTTGTAGCCTGTCACTGCAGGTGGGACAGTGGTGCCACACTAGAGTTATTGTGGCAGCGTTATTTGTTGTTTGAAAATTCAGCCATGTAGAGTGTGTTGCACTTTTTCTTGAGCAGCTCCAGGATATGTCTGCTAATCAGCTTTGTATGATTCTGGCACAAACGTGCATGGTGACTGCTGCAGAAATGCTCTTATTTCAGAACATGGCTGAATTAGCACAATGCTACGGCTGTTGAAACTTGTGGTATTGGTGTGACAGTGATGCCTGGTATCCAGGCAGGAAGCGATAGTTCACTTAGGAGCAGGTACATCTAATACTGCATTAAATCACTAAGTGCAGTGCAGCACTGGCAGGATTTTTGTAAACTGTGGAATGAGGAGGTGTGTGTAGTCAGAACCTGTTACCCTGTACAGTCCTGCTGGTCAAGTGTCATTCCTGCACAGCAAAACACAAGAGCCTGTGGGTATGTATACACTGCAACGCTATTTTAGGATACCGGAATATCCCGAAATAGCTACCCTGCGTCTACACAGCAAGCCTGTTATTTCAGGCGCGCTATTCCGACGTCCCTGTAAACCTCAGTCCATGAGGAGTGAGGGACGTTTTGGAATAGTGTTTTATTTTGAAATTTGGCACTGTGTAGGCAGTGCCAAATGATGAAATAAGCTATTCTGAAATAGCATCGAAATAAGATACGCAATGTGCATAGCTCAAATTGCATATCTTATTTTGAGTTACAATGCTGTGTTGACGCACCCTTTCAGTGCCTCTGCTCACCTCAGATCTCTCTTCCTGTGCCTTTTAACCTTAATCAAGTTCAGTTGATAGAGGATATGGATTTCTTGTCACCTGCCCTCTTAAAGGGCTATGGTGAGCAAAGCAAGGTCATTACAAGCAGTAGAAAAGATTAGTTGAATTGATCAATCTGTATAGAGTAGGGGGCAAGTCGTGGTTGCTTTTCTGGCTAAACAAGGGAGGAATAGATCCTTGTAAATGAATGGTTTGCAATGCTAATTATGTGAGCTTCTAACTGAATTCTGCCTGCTGTTACAAATATTGTACGATTTTCCTTCCCTTCCTGCCCTACCCTGTGTAGTGTAGTGTTGCTGTGTGCTGTCAAACAGCTCATGTCCCATCCCAGAGGTGGCTGAAGTGATCTTTGTAGATCTTTGTAAATCTGTTACTACCCTCACAGAAGTGTTGTAACGTGTAAATAGGTGATTTGTGGGAAATGTTCTAAGCTCCTTGGAGGAAAAATTGCAAATATTATTAATTGTTATGTCATTGGAGCAAAAATAGCTTATCCTTGGGAGAAGATGGGATCAGAGGGAAACTTACCATTGACTCAGGCAGGATTTCCCCCTGAGACAGCAAAGCACACTGGAAGCATAAATAAAATTAAACAGGTTAAGATAGTTTAAGGGGGACCCCAGGCATGTACAGCATGAAGAAAAAGTGAGCAGAGAGCTACAGCCTAGATTGTGCAGAGTCGAAAGGACGGGTTGGCGTATCCTCAGCCTACATCAGGGCCGGCCCACAACATTTTGGCACCTGAGGCGGAGAGCTCAAATGATGCCCCTATATCCCCCTCGCTTGGGCCAAAACTTTGAAAGGTCTCAATTCTCTGGGTCAATATCATATATATAGTAGCCCAATGTCTGTGAATCTGTAACGCTGAAATGCTGGCTGTTCCCTCTGGGTGGCCTGTGCTGCATGGGGAGTGTGGTGCCCAAATGGCCGCTTGTGCCACTTGCTCCCCCATGGCGACCTGGCTGAGCGGCGCAGAAATCAGCCGAGTGCCACAGCGGGAGGTGAAGGGGGGGCGGGGGGGGCGGTGACGTACATGACCAGGCCCCGCCCCCTGGCCATGTACGTCACCACCCCACGCCCCTTCGCCTCCTGCCATGGCGCTCGGCTGACTTCTGCACCGCTCAGCCAGGCTGCCGTGTGGGAGCAAGTGGCACAAGTGACCACTTGGGCTCTGCGCTCCCCATGCAGCACAGGGAGTGTGGAGCCCAAATGGCCATTTGGGCTCTGCGGTCCTCTGAGTGAGAGGCAGGAGGGGGAGGAGAAGAGAAAGAGAGAGGCAGGAGGCAGAGGATAGCTGAGAGCGAGTGAGGCAGGAGGAAGAGGAGAGACCAGAGGCTCAGGGGAGAAGACTGACATGGAGGAGAGACCTGAAAATCCCATCTTAAGATGGGCTAATTGGCTAGTATATAATAAATGGAGATATACCATCTCTTGGAGCTGGAAGGGACCTTGAGAGGTCATCAAGTCCAGTCCCCTGCCCTCACAGCAGGACCCTGTGCCATCCCTGACAGATTTGTCCCAGCTCCCTAAATGGCCCCCTCAAGGATTGAACTCACAATGCTGGGTTTAGCAGACCAATGCTCAAACCACTGAGCTATCCCTGCCCCAAGGGGTGGAAAGGGGGCTCCTAATGGCACCCCCCCCCCAGTCTGGCACCTGAGGCAGCCACCTCAGTTCGCCTCATGGTAAGAGCTACATGCAGCTTTGGCTGTGGCACAGGGGTTGCTTTTGGTCACATTCTTTTTTAAGCTAGAGGAGAAGAGCTGTAGACTCGCGTATACAACCTTTCTGAGAACACTGCCAGCATCCTACCTCCCTCTACTCCCCTGAGGACAAGGACTGGCCTAGAGAGGTGACATAATTGAAAAACTAGAGGTTTATTTTTTAATAAAATACATTATTACAAAATAACCATTTTTCCACCACAGATAATTACCAAGTGCTCTAATTGACCAAGAAGAACAGTGCAGTCCTCATCAGGATGAGGCCCTCTGACCGGGCAGTAGCTTAGCCAGGACTAACGAAGTCCCAACAAAGGAGGCAAAGCTCAGGCTAATCCAAGGCATAGCTCTGAACAGCCTCTGTGCATTTCATAGACCACAGAAGGTCTAGTCGCAACTAGACCTGTCGGCTGTGACCTCATTAGACTCAGTGGGTGGGTGCCTTATCACAGCGGGTTTCAAACGATGGATCATGCCCAAGTACTGGGGTGTGGAATGTCAGGTCCTGGAGCTCGTTGCTGCAGGGGGATCAGGTGAGCAGTGGGGGGGCTAAGGCAGCGACCTGCCTGTCCTGGCACCGCAGACCGCGCTGTGCCCTAGAAGCTTCCAGCAACAGGCCCAGCTCTAGGGGTGGGGGGAGAGCGCACAGGGCTCTGTGTACTGCCCCCACCCCGAGCACTAGCTCTGCACTCCCATTGGCTAGGAACTTGCCGCTGGCTCCTTTTGGGGCGCAGCATGGTCTACGGGGCCAAGAGAGGCAGGATGCTACCTTAGCACCCCCACTGACCGGGAACCGCTCAAGGTAAACCCCTCCTGCCCCAGCCCTGACACCTCTCCCCCCAAAATCTGAGTCTCCACCTCCATCCCCAAACTCTCCTCCTCAGTCCCACTCTGGAGCCCACACTCTAGCCAAATTATGTTGGGTCACGGGCATCAACAATTTTCTTCAAGTGGGTCATGAGAAAAAAAGCTTGGAAACCGCTGCCTTATCGGGCCATGCCAACCCCCAATGCGGGCAAGAGTGCGATGTAATCAGTACTGTTTGGGTCTCCCCACGTTTGTTTTAGACTCAACATTCGTTTTGGCCTAACCTCTCTTCCTCTGTCTATGTGATGTGGTCCAAAGAAGGGAGCATTTGAGAAGGCCTTTAAAAAAAACCCCAAAGCAATGAAAAAGTCCCTCTGTGCTTTAACTGAATGGGGCTCCGTGCATCTCTTTTCTTAGCGTGAAGTCCGGGAGGATCCCCCATGTCAGAATCGTTTAGTTAAAACTAGTCAGTGCCTATAGCAGTGAGTAAATCAGCACCATCTGCACCAGCCTTCCACTCCCTTTCTGAGTGGGCTCATGAAGGTACGTGCTCCTATCCGGACACATAGAGTTTGCTGAAAAACAGACCCGATGTATCATCCTAGGAAGACTCAGTCTAAGGTACAAAATGGTGAGTTCAGTTGGCCTTTCGTTGTTGACAGCCTGATGAACCAGGGGCAATGAAAACATATCAGAAGACGAAGAGGATGCAGGTTCTTCTTTCAGTGCAGGCCCTGCCAAGAAAGGAACTGGTTCAGTCATCACCATCTGCTCCAGAACAGTTCTTTCTGCCCCACATCTCTCCAGCAGGCACAGCTCAGAGCTAAGCTGTACTGCAGCTGACTTTGCCGAAGACACACTCAAACCCCTCCCTTGAAACAGGGAGGGCCAAATTCACCACTGGGTCAAATGGTGTTAGTTCATCAACTTTCAGCGGTGACTCTAACTTAGATGGGGAGAGGTCACTTACATTTCACTGAGAGTCCGTCATGTTGTTCTGCAGATTGTATGTGGAGGAAGGGGCAGCATCTTCTTTTTCCTGTGATATCATCCAGTCCAAACCAGATGAAACAATTATTACTTCTGGGATGGCCCCACAATGGCATCAATGAAAAAATACTATTCTCTGTTGTGCAACAGTAACCACGATCCATTTGGTCTCAATATATTTCACACCATGCTTAGTGCAGCTGTATATCAAGGATTCCTGACTCTTTGGAAATCAGAACAAGTTTGTGCTAAAAGGTAGCTTAGAAAGATCAGTAAGTGTATGCCCTGTGACTCATGAATAACCCAGATCTCAATGGCTATTCCTTTAAAACAGTGGTCTCCAACCTTTTTACACCCAAGATCACTTTTTAAATGACAGACCAAGCCAAGATCTACCACCCAGCCCCTTCCTTGAAGCCCCACCCTCTCTATTCTCCTCCTCTCCATCACTTGCTATCCCCAATCCTTATATTGCTGCTTTTTAAAAAAAAAATAATTCTTGTGTAGGAAGAGGTTTTTCCAACATTTGGCCTGTCTAGACTGGACCAAATTGTCAGAAAAAAACCCCTTCTTTTGGAAGCCTCCTTATTCCTTGTGGAAAGAGGAGTATAGGGGTGACCGAAAGAGCAGTTTCCTCTTCCACTAAAAAAAGCGGACGGACGAACAAACGCAACCCTGGATGCAGAAGAGTTTTTCTGGGATATCTCCAGAATCCTGAAAAACTCCTGCAGTCTAGCCGGACCCTCACTGGGTTGAGACAGGATGTGTAGTCTCTGGGGTGGGAATGAGGGATTTGGGTGTGGGAAGGGGTGAGAGGTGCAAGCTCTGGGAAGAAATCTGGATGCAGGAGGAAGTGGAGAAGGAGACACTGGCTCGGGGAGGGGGCTCCAGGCCGGGCAGTGTTGGGGTACTAAGCAAGCCACAGGCTTGTGGATGTGAGGGTGCAGGAATTTGGGTTGGGGTATGTGAGGGGCTCAGGGCAGGGGGTTCCAGTGTATGATAGGCTCAGAGCTAGGGTCTGGGGAAGGGGGAATGCAGGAGTGGTTGTGGCCAGATGGGGGCTTGGCCCCAGTTGGGGGTTTGTTGGCCAGGCTTCATTTTTAAATAAAATACTATGTTAAACACAAAAAGTTTCTGCATTGTCTTTATTTATGAGAATGGCAGGGAACCTGCCTTGAGTCAGGGGTCACTGACCATAGAAAAGTCATTCGGGAGCAGAGGACACAGTACTGGGGAGGGGTGCTAGTGGGTTCTGGGGCAGGCAACAGGGTGCCAGTGGGGGCAGGGGAGAGGGGGCAGGGTGCCAGAAGGACAGGTTTCTGCAGCAGGGGACAGGGTGCTGGGGGGGACAGGTTTCTGTAGTGGGGAAGGCAGGGGGACAGGTTTCTGCAGTAGGGGACAGGGTGCTGGTGGGAACTGGTTTCTGCAGGGGGGGCAGGGTGCCAGGGGGCAGGTTTCTGCAGCGGGGCGGGGAGCAAGGGAGAGGGAACAGGGGGGCAGGAGGGCGGAGGATAGGTTTGGGGCAGGGGAGAGGGAACAAGTTTCGGGGGCAGGGAGTCCCCTACACCAGCCATGGAGGGAAGCCTCCTTCCCGTGCTCCCTCCGGGGCCGACCCCCCTCCTCCCCCACCGCGAAGGAAGGAAGCCCCGTTGCGCGCCTCTGACGGGCCTGACCCCCCCTCCCACCGAGCAGGGAAGTCCACTCAGGCGACCCCTCAGGGGCGACCCCCCCCCCCACGCGTGCCTGCCCCGGGGCTGAAACCCCCACGCGTGCCTGCCCTGGGGCCAACACCCGCCCCCGCCTCCCCCCCGCGGTGCAGGAAAAGCCCCGCACGTGCCTGCCCCGGGGCCGAAACACCCCCCCTCCTTGCCCCGCGTGGCGCAGGAAAACCCTGTGCGCGCCTGCCCCGGGGCCGAAACACCCCTTTCCCCCCCCCCACGCGCACCTGCCCTGGGGCCGAAATACAACACCCCTCCCGTGGTGCAGGGAAACCCCGTGTGTGCCTGCCCTGGGGACAACTCACACCTCCTGCGCCGGTGCAGGGAAGTCACCATGCTCCTCTTCCAGAGCCAGGGCCCCCTCCCGCAGCGCACCTGGCAAAGCAGCCAGCGCACTTCCGGAACTCCTGGAAGTGGCGCTAAGCTGCGGGACTTCCGTCCACCCACAGGAAGCCGGCACTACCTCCATTTTCGCTGGAGGTAAGTACTGGGGCTTCTGGGTGTGTGTGTGTGTGTGTGTGTGTGTAAAATGCGGGGGGGGGGCGGGGGGGACGGCGGACGCGTCGCGATCGACCAGTCGATCACGATCGACCTGTTGGTGACCACGGCTTTAAAACATCCTCCCCTTGCAAGTTACCTCCTGTCCTGTAGGATGCACTATAGATAGAGCAAAGGATTTAACTCCAACTCAACCTCAGGACTGTGAGGGTATGACTACACTAGGAAACTATTTCAAAACAACTAAAATCGATTTAATAACTCCTGAAATAATGAAATCGAAATAGCGTGTCCACACTACAAGAAAGCCTGGAAATTAGTCCGAGGCAGACTCCATTACTGTGGAGATGCTACCTCGACTTAGAGCCCTAGGAAGCACTGAGGAGTAATGACATCGAATGGCTCTGGGGAGTAGTTATTTCGAAATAGCAGCAGTGGAGTGTCCACACTAACACTATTTCTAAATAACAACTTCAGAATTAGCATTATTCTCCGAGGAAAGCAGGAGTACAGATTTCTAAATGACCAGCCCATTATTTCAAAATAACGGGCTTGGTAATGTGGACACTCTGCTTATTATTTTGAAACAAGGGGGGTTATTTCGAAATAACTCCCTAATGTAGACCAGGGCTGAGAGTGAATCATTAGACACAAGGACTGAGATTTTCAAACCCACCAAGGCAATCCGGGTGCTCAATGCCCATTACAATTAATTTGAGGAATAGCTGCTCATTTGAATGGAAATTCGCAGTCCAGATCCATTAGGCTGCTGTGAAAACAACCTGGATTTGCAGTGTTGCAATGCCCTGATGTTATTCTAAGATGATATGGTGGGGTTTTGACAAGCAGTCAGTGCTGGCCTAGCTTTGCTCCCACTGAAGCTAATGGGAGTCTTGCCATAGACTCCAGTGCTAGCAAAATCAGCTCACCCTACAGGCATGTGACTGTGTCACTCTTTAGTGAGTAGACCACTGGCTGACTAAGCAAAGAGCTAATAGACATTCTTCTCATAGAAGGGCCTTGTAAGGTCAGAGCTGAAGGTCATGGGTTCTAGTCTCTGTTCAGTTGTGTGGATTTGATAATCACTAGAGCCAGACAAGGAAGTGTCTAGCTATTCTCCCATATATTTTTTATACATGTACATACACTCAGATAGATTTGTTGTATAATCTTTCTACCCAAACATGCATACGTATTTACAAAAGCCTCCTGTTCTCTGCAGCCTCAGCTCAAGGAGGAATGGATTGCTACTTACAGGCCTGGAAGGCTTCATTTCTGCGTATTTGAATTTCCTCTGTTTGTAATAATCCCGTTTTGGGAGAAAGTGCAGCAGGACCAGGTCACACACCACCGATGCCTTAAATCAGACAAAGTGCCACACAGAGACCAAACCATGGTTAGGGCGGCACCTAAAGTATTAAATCATCTAAACCAAGAATCTGCACCGATCTCTTGATTCTATAACACACCCTTCATCCCACAGTGTCCCAAAGCACCTTGCAGACCGCAGCCACTTCATCCACTTTGGATGTGGAACATGACAACAGTTTGATAGTGCACAGACATGCTACACCTTAGTTTAGGGTAGAAGTGATACATGCAAGGTTCAAGTGTGGGCGTGAAAGCAGGCAGAATATAATTACTTAAACTCTGTGTGTTACCCACATTCCAGTTTAACACCCTTACTGTTGCAAAAAGTGCCATGCTGTCTTTCATGGCCACAAGCCATGGGGCATCTCACCTCAAAGACAGGAGCTCACCTCTGCAAACCATGCTGGGGTATTGGTTCATAGAATCATAGAGCTGGAAGAGACCTCAGGAGGTCATCAAATCCAGCCCCCTGCCCAAAGCAGGACCAATCCCAACTAAATCAACCCAGCCAGGGCTTTGTCAAGCTGAGACTTACAAACCTCTAGGGATGGAGATTCCACCCCCTCCCTAGGTAACACATTCCAGTGCTTCACCACCCTCCTAGTGAAATAGTTTTTCCTAATATCCAACCTAGACCTCCCCCACTGTAACTTGTTCAATACAAATGCAGAAGGACGATCTCAACCTATCAGCCAGACATTTGCTCCAGCATTTTCTTTGGAGGTCTCCCATGAAAATATTGACTAGGTCTAACTTTCTTTAGCTTGACTGAGTCCAGCAAGATAGCAGCCCAAGCTGATATGCTGGCCATCTAGCATCACTCCCTATTGCACTTTTGTTTGGTCATATCTCTGATCTGGAGATAGATGAATTCTATTGCAAGGAAACATCTTCTCTCTTCATTTTACATTTTCCACACTAAAAAGGCCAGGTGGATGCTTACATGGAGCTGGTATTCTGCTGTACTTGAGGGTCACTTTCAGTTCAGTGCCACACGCAAACAGAATAATGGGCACATTCCCAGGCAGGCTGGACATATCAATACTCACCACGCCAAATATACCAATTCCGGAGCCTATTGTGGTCATCGTGGGGATGATGTCAAATTTACCTGCCTGAAAAAAATCCGAGAAAATAGGCAGGATCTCATAATAAAGCAAGAGAATCCAGCAGAGGAAACAGTGTCAAAAGTAGGGCTAGGGAAGACCCTACTAGGGAACCTTGCTGCAGCTACCACTAGAAGAGTTCACTCCTTCTCAAAGGTAGGCAGGAGCTGTGGATACCCTTTTAGGGAAGGAGGAGGGATGACTGGGCATTTTCAATATCAAGCCATTACTTTATGTTCTTTTCTGAATGGAATACATGGGGATGTCTATCCACACAACTGGAGCTCTCTATTTAGGCAAAGATCAGAAGTAGCACATGAGCAGATCCAATGAACATTTCTTCTGCTGCTCCTGCAATGCTCCTCACCTACTCATGACCCAAAGAAACCAGTTGCTAGTGACGAGGGGCATGTCCAGCAAAAGTCACATCCAGCACCCATACAAAGTTTGCTGAAACACGTCAATCTCTTATTTCAGTAAACGAACTGCAGTAATACATGGAAATGGCGCACACACCATCCTGATTCTTATTCATCCTTCTTTCTGAGGCTAAGGCATGAGGTTCAGATAGCGGTGGAGATTATCTAACAACAAATAAACTGAGTTTAAAAGTTAGGCTGATGAGAAGTCTGAATTAAAATGAATTCACACTGAATGTTACCTTTCCATTCACCAGAATGTCGAACCGGATTCCAAACACCTTGTACAAAGTCCTGTAGTCTGTTCCATTATCTCTGTAGTATTTGGCATACCTTTCCAGTCAGATAAATAATATGTTAATAGCCTGTCATGGTCTTTAGAAAACAAAAAATAAACCAAACTAATATATACTAATATATACCACTTAGAAAACTGAGAAACTAGAACTTTTGGGACCAAGCGAACAGAGGAAGGGACAGGGACTTGCCCTGCTGGGAGAGCAATCTGGGCTTTCATAGCATCTGTAAATGTGCTTTGAGATCTTCCAGGAGGAACGACACTACATATGAAGCTTGAACAGAAGATAATAGGGCCATCTTACCTGAAGTTGAAGCCTGGTGAAACATTATTGTCATCATTATAAAGTCCGTGAAACTCATAAACAGGTTTGCAGTATGTCACAGGCCAATCAAGGTCACAATCCCAGTCTATGGTGATACCGACAACTCCACCCTGTTGGAGAGACAACAAAAGGACAGGAAATACCCACATCATTATCATGCCAAAATTTGTGGTCAGCACACCTGGCTACATCCTGGTTTTGTTGGCTCTTTCATTTGCAAAGGGATGCTCTTTGCATCCCCATCAACTCACACTCCACAGCCGGCTCCAGAGATGCTACTGAGGAACCAGAGATTCATCCACGATACACAGACAAGTCCTGCCATTTATTTCTCTTTCTTCCCCCAGGACTCTCAGGCTACATCCACACTGCAATGCTATTTCGGGATACCGGAGTATCCCGAAATAGCTTTCCCGCATCTTCACAAGCAAGCCCATTATTTCAGGCTTGCTATTCCGACGGCCCTGTAAACCTCATTCCACGAGGAGTAAGAGATGTTTCGGAATAGTGGGTTATTTCAAAAGTTGGCGCTGTAGACAGCGCCAAATTACTAAATAAGGAATTTCAAAATAAGATTGAAATAAGATATGCAGTTTGCATGGCTCAGATTGCGTATCTTATTTCAAGCTATGGGGCAGTGTAGCTATAGCCTCAGTGACCTAGGATTCCACCTTGCAATCAACCATCTGGTTCTTTGTATGACACACTCGATATGCTAGCCTCACCCTTGCTTACCAGGAGAGCCCTCTGTCCCACTACCACGCTGTTCCATTCGGAAAGAGACAATCAGGAGTTTCACTGAGAAGTCCTGACGTTCGATTACAAGAGCTTGCGAGCTGTGGTGATTATTGTATCAGTGTAGTGCTTGCAACACTGCCTGCTGTTTGTTCAGTCAACTTATTCTAGAAGCACAGCCCTGAGCAGCTATGACCCCTGCCGGTAAGGCCTGGGGCTGCAAAGCCCAAGCCAGTGGGTGGACTGATGGCATTTGTGAGAAGAGAAGGGATTTTCACTTTGTGATTATTAGAGAGCAGCCCAAGCTAAAAGCCGACATCAGAAAACCCCTAAAATTTGCAGGCTGGGTGTGGATCCAAATTTGGCAGCTCATGTCCATCCCCTTAAATAGACAGGTCTGGCCAATCAAACTGGTTGAGAGATTCATCTTTTCAGTTACAATTGGCTACCACGGGAAATACAGTTTGGACCTTCCTGGTCGGCACTCTTGGGACCTGACAGATCCCAAACAAGGGGAGGACCGGGCTCTCCCACCTGGCTGCTGCCCTGCTCCTGGCCCCCAACAGCTGCCAGCTGGGCTGTGATCCTGGCTCAGGGGCTGCAGGGCTGGCTTGGCTCCGCTCCTGGCCAATCGTGACTGCCAGGCTGACCAGGCTGCTAGCACCTTGCTGGACTTCCAGCCAACGGCCACTGGAGTCTCTGATCCATGGTTCTCTGGTCTAGCAACATTCGTGGTACTGCCGGACCACGGATGTTGCCAGACCAAAGAGTCCCAGATCAGAGAGGTTCAACCTCTACAACAACAAAAAGAATGGAAGCTGGGAGACACAGTGTCTTCATGTATGGACCCCATTTCTGCACAGGCAGTAAATAGCACAAATTCACTGTTTTTCTTGCTGTTTTTTAGCCAGTCCAGTGGATCAACAGCTAGTACTCAACTGCTGTGGGCTTGCAGCTGCCACTCATGAGCCAAACCCTACTAAATGCCCAGCTCATTTTGGTCCATTTCACTATCACAGGATTTTAAAAATTATAAATTTCGTGATTTCAACTATTTCAATTTGAAATGTCACAGTAGTGTAGTTGTAGGTGTCCTGCCCCAAAAATAAATGGGGGGAGGGAGGAGTTATAAGGTTATTGTAGGGTGGGAAGGTTGTGATACTGCTACCATTACTTCTGTGCTGCTGCTGGTGGCGGCCCTGCCTTCAGAGCTGGGCAGCTGGTGACCAGCTTTGACTGCAGTGCCCGCCAGCAGTGCCACGCCTACTTCTGCGCTGCTGCTGGTGGAGTGCTGCTTTCAGAGCTGGGTACCCAGCCAACGGCCACTGCTATCTGACCACCCAGCTCTGAAGTCAGTGCAGAAGTAAGAGTGGCAATACTGTAATGCCCCTTAGTCCCCGCAACTCCCCTTTGGATCAGGACCCTCAATTTAAGAAACACTGATCTCCCCTGTAAAATCTGTATAGTACAGGGTAAAAGCAAAGAAAACACCAGCCCTTATAGGGGTTGCTAGAGAGGCATTTTTCATGGCCATGAGCTTGATAGGGTCCTACTCATGAAGCTATCAGAGGCTGGGCCTGTGATGGAGAGAACGTACCCGATTTCTGTGGTTGGGAAAGAGAGAGGAAAGGGGGCACAGGCTGGATAGTGCTGGATTCATGAGGCCATTTTCCATCTAATCAACGTGACAGCATCAGCACAGCTCTATAGTAACACATTTCACCTCTTCTTCCTCCCGAGTGTAAGATGCTAACATGTAGACAGGTGGCTTGGATGTGAACCATGTGTGTGCACTTGTGGCTGGGGGGGAAGGGTAATGCTAACAAAAAGCAATAAGGAAGCAAAAAACTTTAACTAAAGCTGTGGTGAGCTCCTCAATCCAAAGGCCAAATAGCATGAGAAGGGTGGAGACCAACCCCACCCCCCCAAAACCACCCCTCCTTTGTTCTAAAACAAACAACATCGTAGCAACTCATGATCAGCAACGTGGCAAAGGCACACAATCATTGTTAACAGGCACACAAAATGCTCTGCCTTTCCCGGACTCTTCTTTTGCAGATTAGACCATATTTCCCTGTAGCCTGTGCTTGCAGCTGAAGGAGACCTGCCTGCGAGGTACATACTTGGGGCATTCTCATGACCAAAGGAAACATCAGTTGAAATCTGTGTACCTTAAGGGCCAAAACACGAAAATCTTGTCCTGACTCCTTCACGATGTATCCCAGCTCAAACACAGGGCAAAAGGGATCTTTGTTTTTGTGGTAGGTACATTTTTTCAGATAGCTTGAGGTAATGCCCTCCACCAGGTTGCGTCTGAATAAAAAAAGAATCTGGAGGTTAGCTGAATGAAATGTGATAGCTGATGGTTAGTAAAGGTAGAGAAGGCCAGATTTTCAAATGAGCTCATTACTCATCACCCAGCAGCTGATATCCAGAGTCATAAGAACATAAGAACGGCCATACTGGGTCAGACCAAAGGTCCATCTAGCCCAGTATCCTGTCTGCCAACAGTGGCCAGTACCAGGTGCCCCAGAGGGGGTGGACCGAAGACAATGATCAAGCAATTTGTCTCCAGCCATCCTTCTCCAGCCTTTGACAAACAGAGGCCAGGGGCACCATTCCTTACCCCTTGGCTAATATCCTTTTATGTACCTAACCTCCATGAATTTATCTACCTCTTTTTTAAACTCTGTTATAGTCCTAGCCTTCACAGCCTCCCCTGGCAAGGAGTTCCACAGGTTGACTGTGCGCTCTGTGAAGAACTTTCTTTTGTTCATTTTAAACCTGCTACCCATTAATTTCATTTGGTGTCCTCTAGTTCTTATATTATGGGAAAAAGTAAATAATTTTTCTTTATTCACCCTCTCCACACCACTCATGATTTTATATACCTCTATCATATCCCCCCTCAGCCTCCTCTTTTCTAAACTGAAAAGTCCCAGTCTCTTTAGCCTTTCCTCATATGGGACCCATTTTAAACCCCTAATCATTTTATTTGCTCTTTTTTGAACCTTTTCTAATGCCAAAATATCTTTTTTGAGGTGAGGAGACCACATCTGTACACAATATTCAAGATGTGGGCATACTATAGTTTTATATAGGGGTAGTAATACATTTTTCATCTTATTTTCTATCCCTTTTTTAATAATTCCCAGCATCCTATTTGCTTTTTTGACCGCCGCTGCACACTGCATGGATGTTTTCAGAGAACTATCCACGGTATTTCCAAGATCTCTTTCCTGATTAGTTGTAGCTAAATTAGCCCCCATCATATTGTATGTATAGTTGGGGTTATTTTTTCCAATGTGTATTACTTTACACTTATCCACATTAAATTTCATTTGCCATTTTGTTGCCCAATCACTCAGTTTGGTGAGATCTTTTTGAAGCTCTTCACAGTCTGCTTTAGTCTTGACTATCTTGAACAGTTTAATATCATCTGCAAACTTTGCCACCTCACTGCTTGCCCCTTTCTCTAGATCGTTTATGAATAAGTTGAACAGGATTGGTCCCAGGACTGACCCCTGGGGAACACCACTAGTTACAACTCTCCATTCTGAAAATTTACCATTGATTCCTACCCTTTGTTTCCTGTCTTTTAACCAGTTCTCAATCCATGAAAGGATCTTCCCTCTTATCCCATGACAACCTAATTTACACAAGAGCCTTTGGTGAGGGACCTTGTCAAAGGCCTTCTGGAAATCTAAGTACACTATATCTACTGGATCCCCCTTGTCCGCATGTTTGTTAACCCCTTCAAAGAACTCTAATAGATTCGTAAGACATGATTTCCCTTTACAGAAACCATGCTGACTTTTGCCCAACAAATTATGTTCTTCGGCATGTCTGACAATTTTATTCTTTACTATTGTTTCAACTAATTTGCCCGGTACTGATGTTAGGCTTACTGGCCTATAATTGCCAGGGTCGCCTCTAGAGCCCTTTTAAAATATTGGCGTTATGTTAGCTGTCTTCCAGTCCTTGAGTACAGAAGCTGATTTAAAGGATAGGTTACAAACCACAGTTAATAGTTCTGCAATTTCACATTTGAGTTCTTTCAGAACACTTGGGTGAATGCCATCCAGTCCCGGTGATTTGTTACTGTTAAGTTTTTCTATTTGTTCCAAAACCTCCTCTAATGACACTTCAATCTGGGATAGTTCCTCAGATTCATCACCCATGAAGGATGGTGCAGGTTTGGGAATCTCCCTAACATCCTCAGCCGTGAAGACTGAAGCAAAGAAATCATTTAGTCTCTCCACAATGGCTTTATCATCCTTGATTGCTCCTTTTGTATCTCAATCGTCCAGGGGCCCCACTGGTTTTTTAGCAGGCTTCCTGCTTCTAATGTACTTAAAAAACATTTTGCTATTATTTTTTGAGTTTTTGGCTAGCTGTTCCTCAAAACCAGAAGTCTCAGAACTGAGTTCTGCACCCACCAGGCCAAATTCTTTTGAAAACCTGGACACTTGTCTCTGGGGCCTAAGGAGTACTGAGCTCTTTCAAAAAGCTAGGCCATAGTGAACATCATTAAAATCAGCAACACAAGAGCAAAGAACTTCCAGTATTTCACAAAATGTATCATCTGGAGACATGTTAGAGACAAAAATAAGGACTGAGGCAAGACTCAGAAATTTGTTTTCAAAGCAGTGGAAGAGAGCGTCATAGCTACAACCCACTAGGCACATGGTAGAATTTATTCACTTTGATCCAGACTGTTTCTATTGTTTCTTTAGATAGCGATTGTTCCAATAGTCCATAGTCAGGACAGGTACCATTGTGCTAGGTGCTGTACGAACACCTCCTAACAGAGTTCCTGGCTGAAAGGGCAAAATGCTCACTTACGCTATTGTAAACCAGAGACACTTGTCAGTTGGAGTTTCTCTGGATTTGCATTAGTGAAACTGGTCCCATTTTGAATTGGTAACAAGGTTTTGTCATGCAGAAATTAAAATAGTGAAGGCAAAATATGACAGGATGACAGAGAAGGATTTGTTTAGCTAGGTTCTGTGCAGTTCACCTTATTACCACTATAGACTATCTTATTCTCTTTCTCCTCTGCTGGGAGCATAGTTTTGGGTGAACTGGCAATCTATGGCACTAAAGCATCAGTTTCCAAACTGGGGGGGAGGGGCATGAAGAAATTCCAAGGGGGGCACAAGGCTGAGAAATTTTCATAATGAAAAAAAAATGATCAGTGTAAAAAATTATTAATTGCATTTTTTGTTAAAGGGGGGTGGATGATGGTAAAGAAGAGGTGGGGAGGCTTGAAGGTTTCTCAAAAATCAAAAAGGGGGCGTGATACCAAAAAGTTTGGGAATTGCTGTACTAAAGTAATGGAGACTGGATAGATTCTACTGAATACATGCTGCTTCAGAAAGCAGCGTGGATTAATATCGGGTTACTGTGTATGTAACCTCATAAACAGTACAGGGACCGTGCAAATCTATAAAAGGGAATCGGTCATGACTTTTGTTCGTTTGTTCTGGATCACATTTATAATCAGTTCAGCAACAAATCCTCTTACACTTGTTCCTTTGGTCAGAGAGAGCACTTACCGAGTGTCACAGAGGGAATTAGTTCCTAAATCAATTACTGTAATAGAAGCAGAAATCCTAATGATGGGAAGGGCCTTTGACAATTTCTATACAATCTAGGGGTTGTCTTGGTGCTTTAGCTGCTCCCCTTGTAGTAATTGTATTTTACATTTCTGCCTTGAGAAGAATCAAAAGACAGGCAGAGGAGAGGTGTGTGCACCACAACAATGGAGATCTCTAGTAAATGTCATTGCAATCTCTGCTTCTCTAATTTTAAGATTGAAATTCGACACTGTTTGCAGGCAAACACAGCCAAATGCTAGCACCAAGCCAGCAGGTTTTACATAGCTGATGTGTTCTTTGTAACAATACCTGGTTCCTATCTAAGCAGTTTTCATCAGTACATCTCAGAGTGCTTTCCAAAGGAGGTCACTATCATTATCCCCATTGTACAGATGGGTAAATGGAGGCATATTGCGGGGAAAGTGACTTAAGCAAGCTCAGTGGCACAGCTGGCAATAGAACCAGGTCTTGAGTCCCAATCCAAGGGGAAGGTTACTCTTAAGCTGGCTGCGAGCTCTCAGTAGACAGACTCATACTAGCATAAGCTGGGGTGGTAGAAAAAGACATCTGGACGTTGCTGCAGAGGCTCAGGCTGGCCACCCAGTCTCCAGTGTCATAGGTCAGGTGGCTAGCCTGAGTCTCTGCCAGCACAGCAACATCCACACTGCTAGTTAGTGTGCCAGCACGAATCTGTCTGCAGAGGCTGAGACTCACTCCCAGCTACACTGAACCATGTGTTATAAAGTTAGGCCCTGCTCTTGTGAACAAGCGTGTATCTTTACTCTCACACGCAATCTTATTGTTTGGACTTTTGTTCCAGTGTTGGTTAGCGACTTGTTTAAGGACCGGTCCTGATTCCTGCCAGCCAATCTGTTATCGAATGCTTCGTTCAACCGTATTCTAGACTCAGGGACAAAAGATGCTGTTTTTCTGCACCAAATGAGCCAAGAGCTCCAAGTACAATTCTACATCCCTTTGCATAGTGTCAGGGATCAAGCTCATGAGCGATCACAAATACAAGTCATACAGATGTGACATTTGATCTCTAAAAAAAAGTTTACTCACCTGGAGACTTTAAACTTGGGGAAGGTGATGCTGTTCTTAATAAATAAGGTAAAGTTTTCTGCTTCTAAGAGCAACGGGGGGCTGAAAAAGACATGTGTTAACAAGTGCTTGTCTTTTAGTTAGCCAACATCTAAAGTACACTGGCACCTCCATACCCTGGGGCTACATCTATACTGCATCCTTCTTCGGCAAAATTTCATGCAAATGAAGCTTGGAGTAGAATATTGCCACGCTTCATTTGCATAATTAATTAGGGGCTGTTTTCACACAGAGGCTTTTGCGCAAAAAGGAGCTATGTAGACTGCTCCTTTTTGCGCAAAACCCCCCTCTTGCGCAAGAGCCATTCTTCCTCATTTTTTCAGGAAGAATGGCTCTTGTGCAAGAGGGGGTTTTTGTGCAAAAAGGCACTGTATAGACGGCTCCTTTTTGCGCAAAAACCTCTTGCGTAAAACCGGCTCCTAATTAATTATGCAAATGAAGCACAACAATATGCTAATCTGTGCTTCATTTGCATAGGCTTTTGCGCAAGAAGGAAACAGTGTAGATGTAGCCTGGGTGTCCCTTGTTCAGCAACAACCATGGTACAGACCCTGGCGGGTGGAGGCAGAAGTGACTCCATGCTGCTGCTCCCCCTGCCCCCTTCAGCTGGGGGAATTGCAGCACAGTGTTGCATAGTGGTGATGGGGGCAGTGCCTGGGATAGTGGGGGAGGCAGAGTATCTGGTACAGCGCCCTACCCTCATCCTCCTACCTCCCTCCCTGGCCTGGCAAAATCTGTAATCCGGCAAACCCTGTTCCCCAAGATTGCCGGATTAAAGCGGTTCAAGTGTAATTACAATAAAGGGAAGAAAACCAGATGCAAAGAAATCCCATGGGGTAGCACCCAAATGACCACATTCAGGACCCAGTGAGATAGTTGGCCTGGTTCTTGCACTTTGTAGGTAACGAAATGGATTTCAAAGTATCCTCGGTGGAAGTTCTGTAGAGAAGGGGGAATAGTTGCTATGCACACAAGCCTTTTCTTGTGCCTGTTGAAGGAGCTTCCTTTTGTGATCTGCTGTGTTGACTTAACTGTGGAGAAGCCATAATGCTCAGGCACACCCCCACGGGCCCATTGGCGGGTGCAGAGCCTAGAATCTGATGCCCGTCGCGAGGCTTTGGCTTCCTATGTGGCACCTCTTCTTTTACGGTTAGAACAGAGGGACTGAAATGATCCCCAGAACGATTCTGCTGCTGAACACATTGGCCAAATTCTGAAGTCTTTACAAAACTCCCCAGGAAAGACAACAAGCTCAGCTCCCATGGCTCATGGCAGGCTCCCATTCCCAATGACGGGAGTGCCTGGCTTTCAATGGGAAGAGCTTCTGTAGCCTCAGAAAAGGGCAGGGAGCTCTCTGACCCAGACCTACTACTCCAAGGATCCAGGCTTTCCATGACCCCAGTGCTGGGGAAGAGCCGAGACTAATAAAACCCTGGCATGACAATACACCCCAGAGCCCAGAAGCAGCCAGGGAGGGAGGGGAGAAGGGATCCTGGTGATGGGCCGGTCAGAGCACCCGTAACATGTGAGCTGATGGGCCTCAGAGCCTGTTGCCCGTCTGGTGAAGGCATGCAGGGTGTCTCTCTGACAGCCCCCTGCTCCGGCGACTCAGTGAAGTGGGAGGAGCAGCATGGGGGCTATTGAGCAACTTTACTGTGTTGGAACAGCCCCTCCTCCCCACTGAGGGGAGGAAAAATCACTTCCCCGCTGCTAAGATCCGCTTAATCAAGAAGACATTTGCAGTGCCTAAGAGCAGCTTTTGTGAGCCTGCTAACTTAGGAACAATGCTAGGTATTCATGTTCCCAGGAGATCGTTCTCGCTCAGCTAGCTGCATTGCCGACGTAAAGGGGCACTCTGTCTTCTAATTAAGGGTCGCTGTGGCTTTCGCTCAGCCAGCCCTGTTCCACGGCACGGCCCCTTTAAGGGACTTGTCTTCTCCAGACCACGTGACCAAACAGAGAGCAAGTCCCGCTGCAGATTGGGGGCCAGGCTAAGGGGCAATCACGTGACAGGCGACAGTATATAAGGTGAGCCTGTGGCTCAGGAGACAGTCTGGCAGGAGGTTCTTCGAGGTGGGGCAGAGAATGCTGGGGAGCCCGCAGCGGGGAGGAGACGAGGAGGTAAGATTTAGAAGAACCTGGGAAAGGTGCATAGAGGAAGGAAGAGGCTTGGCACGAGAGCCGCAATGGGCTGCACTCATTTGTTTCTGTAGATATTGGACTGGATGCGGATACTCAAGGTCAGGGCACTCCTGGCAAGGAGATGTGGCTGGGGTGCCCTGCTAAGCACTCCTACCCCAGACCTTGTCCTGCTCTGCCCCCGCCCCGGTGTTTATGGACGTGAAGGGGGGAGTTGCTGGGTGTCTCCCTTTGTTGGAAACTTTGACTTACCCTGAAAGGGGAAGGACCTTTGCAAGAATGTCTGGAAGACTCTGGGATGGATTTGAAGCGGCTCTGTAAGTTATGAATACAGTATGGTGAGATAGTTACGACTTGCAGGCTTTCTAGGGGTTTCGATTCATAGGTGGCGGTCATGGGAAAACAAGCAGGAAGGGAAAGAAAGGTTCCAGTTAAGCCGCTTCTCTGCGAACTCTTGAGAGCGGTTAAGCGACGATGCCAAGAGAGGAGAAGGCCTATTAAAAGGTCCGTGGCAGGTTTAAAAGGGAACATTCTCTCGAGAGGGCAGGAGTGGCGCTGGAGCACTTTTCACAGAGGGGGTGCTGAAAGCCAGTGGTCCCCAAACTTTTTACTTCACATCCTCCTTACCCTTATCCGTGCCCCCTCAGAACTGGGGCTAGGACCAGGCCATGGCTCCAGGAGGGTGTGGGGTGGGTGGGCTGAGACTGGGACTATAGCAGAGCTCCGGACAGGTGTCCTGCAGCCAGGACCCCGGGTGCAAGGCTAGCCACAGCCAGGACCCCGCACAAAACCCTGAAGCAGTCTCCGCACCCATAGTTTACGTGAAGTTGGAGTGAAGAGGGGTGTGTGTGTGTGTGTGCGCGCGTGCGCACACGCACTGTAGCACCTTCAGGTTTTGTGCCCAGTGTCCTAGCCCCTGCACTGCTGGCCCTGAGGGCTCTGGTGAGGGCCCCGGGGTCCTGGCTGCCTGCACTGCATGTGGGGCTCAACGACTCTACTGACCTGGGGGCTCTGCGGCCTGTCTAGCAATCTCCTCAGCTGCCAGCCCTGGGAGCTGCACTGCCAGCCTGGGATCCCACTCAGCTGCTGGTGCCTGGGGCTCCATTGCCGGCCCCAGTGTCCTAGCTACCCGTCCAGCATGCTCCTAACCACTTACACCACTGTGGCCCTGGGACTCCACTGCCTACCTCCTCTTGGCTGCTGGCCCTGTGCCCAGGGGCTCCGCTGCTGGCCCCGGGATCTTGCTTGGCCACCAGCTTCGGGGGCTCTGCTGCTGGTGCAGACAGGGCTGGAGGGGGTGCAGCACCCCCACTCCAAGAATTGTTCCAGCGCCACTGCGTGCCTGTGTCACTCAGTGTGACTACAGGTTAGGCCTGCCCGGGTTACCCTCACGCAGTGGGAAGCCTTTAGCTAAGAGAGACGATAGATTTAAAATCTTTTTCTCAAAGTGTTAAAATAAATCCTCCTTGAGTTTCAGGAAAGCGGTCTGGTCCCCGGGAGCCATCAATCACAGACTCCTGAAGGGAAGAGCAGCAGGTACCTGAGTTCAGCTGAACCTGCTAGATTTGATTAGTTGATCCACAGGGCGCTGTAGCCCAGGGAAGGTCTAAATGTGGAAGAATCGTGGTAAATGCTAATGATGCAAATGGTGCGCTCTGAGAGACCAGAGAGAGGACAGGTTCACAGCTAGCTCTGTAACCGTGACAGCCCTGACCACTCAAACACATCATAGACCAAAAGGGGAGATTGTGATCTGCAGCTTGAGGATCAGGAAAAGGAAGCAACGAAGGCCCCTGTTGCTCTTACGTGTACATTATTGAGTATTGGTATTTCCCACCCATGTGTACATGTGTGCAAGTGTGAGGGAAACGCCTTGGTTGCTGATAAAGGCTGTGACAGATGTGAAATTTGGGAAGTGTAAGGAGTTCAAGAGAGGTTAAAACCAGAAGATCATATTCTGGTCTGACCCCCTGTATATCACAGGCTGCCAACACCACCCAGGAGCCACACCCTAAACCCAGCACCCAATGGTATTGAAATGTCCCAAAAGCCCGTTCCTGTCTGATACAATAAGGGTACGTCTACACAGCAACATTATTTCGAAATAATGTCAAAATGCTGTCAAGCTGGAGGACTTCTTACTCCAACGCCTGTAACCCTCATTGTACGAGGAGTAAGGAAAGTTGGAGGAAGACTGCTCTGTATTGAAATAAGTGCCGTGTAGACGCTCCAAATTTCAAAATAAGCTGCGCAACTGAGGTAGCTCAATTTGCATAGCTTATTTCGCGTTAAGCCCTGCTGCATAGATGCACCCTAAGTGTTAAGAGGATTTCCTGGGGAATGGTTATTCCAAATTCTACAACCCCAGCCTTTTGAAGCTATGTCTGAGGAGAGGGCCATTGACTGGTGATCACCAGGTCCCGGCTGGAGGAAAGCAAAGGCCTATGGTGTATAAAGAAACAGCTGAATTGCCCCATTGGGGGTCTGGTTCCTCATTGAAAAACTGAATGAACTTGTAACCAAGGGGGCAAATTCTTGTGGGGGTGGAAAGACTGACACCTACCAGACTGTAGATGGAGTTGGGGGTGACCATTGCTAAGTTTTTATCATGCCTGTAAGTTCTTGTATGGCTGTTTATGTTTTCTCTTCTTTTGCCCTAAGAATAAGTGTGCTTGCTCAGAAAGAACTGGGTGGTAACTTGTAATGGCTGGCAGCACGCTGTTCCGCGCTCTCTAAGACAGAAAGCAATGCATGGGGGCTGGCCTTTAGGCAGACTGGCTTGCCAGGGATATCAGAGTGGCTGGTGGGGTGCCGTGCAGCCTTAAAGCCCCATCCTGAAGGGAGTGACAGAGGTCTCTGCCCAAGAGAGGTGATACCTGGAAGCCAGAAACCTTAAGCGGGTGCCCTCATGGGACCATGGAGGGTGGATATAGGTGCCGTGATCTTGAAACTGCAGCGCATGGCGCCTGCAGCCCGCCACCAAGGAGGTATTTACCACTCTGCAAAGTTGTGCCCATGTCGTGGAGCAGCAGGGTCAGCATTTGGCCCCATTAGAGTTTGGCCTGAGTAGGAGCTTCGGGATTTGGCTCATGAGCAGCAATAGTTATTCAGTGGTCTTGTTCCAGTGCAACCCTGAGCTTACAGCCCACCCTAGCAATGCCCCTCGCAACCAAGTAGGGAAACATGACCGAAAATAGGACCGTTTCTTACTCAGGAATCTGATCATCCTCTTCTACCGGGCACCAGCCAAAAATCTCACAGGTCTTGTCATCACCGTTGAAATTTACGCATTTCCCAGTCATGATTCCTGAAGAAAACAGAGTTTAAAGGTCACACTTGTGGCTGGATAATGAGATTGTCCAAGAGCTAGAGATGCTCCCTGCCAAATGTCACATTATTGAGACAGAGGGCAGCCTTGTGTTCCCAGGCCTCTGGAGACTTGGGTGCAAATCACAGTTCTGCCACTGACTCCCAGTGTGACTGTAACCAAATCACATCATCTCTTTGTGTCTCGGCTGCCCTGCTGCGAAACAGGGATCGCTATCCTTCCTTTCTCTCTTTTGTTGGTTTGCTTTGTAAGCTTTTTAGAACACAGGCCGTCTCTTACACTGTGTGTTTCCAGTCCGAACCCCCGTGACACCCCGATCTCGCGTGGAGGCTCTAGAAGTTATAGCAAAACAGTAACTAATAAATACATTAATTATGATGATAGGCACAGCATGGTGGCAAACATCACATGCACCTCGAGGAAAGCAATAATATTGAAGCAGAGTGTCTGTGAGGCTTTGCAATTGGTCTAGGGCCAACTCAGCCGGTTTTAATACTTAGAGGGCACGTCTACACAGCGGCGCTGGCTCAACATAAGCTACGCAATTTGAGCTATGCCAATTGTGTAGGTTATTTCGAGCTTATTTTGAGATTTAAATTTCAAAATAGAGCGCTATTCCAGCGTCTTCCTTATTACTCATGCAACAAAGTTTACAGAAAGCTGTCCTAAGATACCTGTTATTTTGACTGTATTTCAAAACAATAGGCTTCTTATGTAGACAGCGCAGAACGCTATTTCAGGATAACGTCCATTATCCCGAAACAGCGCCACTGTGTAGACGTACCCAGAGGGACAATAACACTACGTGTGTCAGATTCACACCTGTGCAGACGGTCCGCACTGGGTCTGTTCAGCTCTTACACCAACACAATAGGGGGGAATTTCACTCTGAAGACTGAAGCTAAGGGAGCTGGGTATGGCCCAAGAATGAGTCCTTGGCAAAGCCGCAGACGGATCCCAGGGGTTCTGACTCCCCCCACCATTCCAGCAAATAGCTCCGCTTGAGTGGTAGGATGCAGCTGTTGCCTTGAGGATCAGGAGATCCTGTTCCTTGTGAGTCCAGATAGCTCAGTTTTAGCAGTACCTGTTGTCACAGATCTAGTTGAGTGGTTCCCCTAGACACTCACCACACTGCTGTGAGGGATCCAAATGCTGACTCCTGTGAGTGTAACGCCCCCAGCTCTGTCTCTGGCCGGGTTTCTAGGCATACTCTTGATGGGGTGTGAGACAGAGAGCCTGGTTCAGACCCCAAAGTCCTGCTGCCTGGCCCGGGAATTAATACTGACCCTTTGGACTTTCCATCTTTAATCACACCCTTTCTCAAAACTCCAGTTGTGTGGATATTCTGGGTTCAAAGATTAATTTTTCTAGGGTGCGTGACAGTGATAGCACATACAACGCAGATAGGCCCTCAGCAGGATTATAAAACTACTGGCTCTTTACAGACTAGCATGAGAAATACCCAGATCTGTACAAAGACAAGACAAGCTACAGGCATTTCCCTGCCTCAGTTTGCTCACCACTCGAGAGCATTCTTGGTGAGAGTTCTCTTGGGGCAGGGGTGGGGAACCTAAGGCCTGTGGGCTGCATGGAGCCCCTGGGTTGCCTGGATCTGGACCCCTGAGGCTTAGGGCTTCCCCCAGCACTGGGAAGCCAGTGCTGGCAAGCCAGCCCGCCCCCCGCCCCCATCGCCTCCCTGCAGCCCCCCAGTCCCCAACTGATTTTCTGTGGGTCAGCAGCCCCCAACCCAAAAAAGGTTCCTCACCCCTGTATTGGGGGATACAGGTCTCTCTCCTGCTGTGCATTGTTTGTCTCTCCCAACTTGCTGTTTCCTGATGTTGGCTGATACTGCAGCTAAACCACCCCCTCCTCCCATGAGAGGATGCCCATCTCCTCCCCTTTCCTGCCCAAAACTTCCTCTGTGGATTTCTCTGGATTGCTCAGTGTATCTTCCCTGTATCTATGCAACCTCTGTGGTTGTTAAAGACTAGCATCAACACCTGAGGAGGGGGTTTTTTGTCCTGCATTTGGGGATTCTCTGCTCTCGCAACCCTTCTGCAGAGGAGGGCACAGGCAGGTGTGGATTGGAAGGTGAACCCCTGAGAAGGAAGTTAGCAACTCTGGCACTGAATTGGGGGTGTGTGTATGTGTCTTATTTTCTGCTGCCAGTGAGGCACAAGCAGGTGTGGATCTGATAGAACGTGACCCTTTTCCCAAGGAATGGGAACAAGAAAGAATCTTCTCACATTCAGATTCATCTGTTCCTTTCCTGTGAGTTCACCCCAACTCTGCCACCTTCCTTGCGCTGTGAGAAAGTAACAAAGACTCTGTCCCATCTAATCCCTGCATTTCTGTTATCATAGAATCCTAGGGTGGGAAGAGACCTCAGGAGTCATCGAGTCCAGCCCCCTGCCCAAAGCAGGACCAGCCCCAATTAAGTCATCCCAGCCAGGGCTTTGTCAAGCTGAGACTTAAAAACCTCTGGGGATGGAGATTCCACCACCTTCCTAGAGAACCCATTCCAGTGCTTCACCACCCTCCTCGGGAAATTGTTTTTTCAAATATCCAACCTAGATCTCCCCTCTCATTGTATTATGCCTCTCATTGTACCATCTGACTAAGAACTGCTGGCAGCCTGCTACTCCAATAGCACCAAAAGCAAGTTGGGAATTTCAGAGGCAATGAAAGACAAAGTCCCTGCTCTGAAGAGCTCACAGTCTGAATGCTTCCCTTCTTACCTTGCCCTTGGCGACTGTACTTCCCTTGGGTACAATCGCTGTCATTATTGCATTCTCCTGCCTCTGGCAGCTGTGGTGGGAAAGAAAGCAGACATCTCTCAGTGGCTGGGAGTCAGGTGCCCAGCAATCTCTTTCTGTACTGTCTCAGAGGGGTGGCCCTGCTAGTCTGTACCTGCAAAAACAACGAGGAGTCCTGTGGCAACTTTGAGACTAACAGATTTATTTGGGCATAAGCTTTGGTGGGTTAAACCCACTTCATCAGATATGCCCCTTCTTCCGTAACTTCCCCTCCAATTCATCTGATGAAGTGGGTTTTACCCACGGAAACTTGGGCCCTAATTTATCTGTCTGTAACAGGGGTGGGCAATAATTTTTGAAGGGGAGCCACTTCAGAAATGTTTGAAGCGGTCGCGGGCTGCCCCAGAAGGGGCGGGGCCTCAGGCGGAAGGGGCAGGGCCTTTAAATAGCAAGAGTTGAAAGGGCTTGTGCCTTCCCTGTGGCTCCCAGGCGTCACGTTAGCGGGGTGGGGGGAGCTGCCAGTCCTTTCAACTGTTTCTATTTAAAGGGCTCGCAGCTCCTGCGCCTCTAGTGTGTTGCCTGGGAGCTGGGACCACATGAACGCTTTCAACGGCTTCTATTTAAAGGGCTCATGCCTTCCTCACAGCTGCCAGATGCAGGAGAATGCAATAATGACAGCAATTATACCCAAGGGAAGTACAGTCCTTTAAATAGAAGATTCTACCCACTCCCTGAAAGGGCTTGTGTGTCCCAGCTCCCAGGCATCAGCCCTGGGCTCCCTGCATGGAGCTGACTAACTGGGCAGGGCTAATTAATCACCTGTGAAGCTGGGTGGCAGTATTAGAGGGAACACTGCTCTTGCCCACCCCTGGTCTATTAGGTGCCCCGGGACTCCTCTCTGTTCTTTCTGCACTGTCCGTAGTGGGGAACTCCAGTTGTCTTTAGACTAAGGGCTTATCTACTTGGGACATTGCTGCGTGGCAAACCAGGATGCAAATCTCCAACATACTGGCTTGCTGCATGTAACCTTCCGCATAGACAAGCCCTCAAGCTGTGTCTTTACTGCAGAGTAACTTGAGTTATCACCGCTCGTAGCCACCCTAGCTCGAGCAACAGCAACCAGGTTGCAAAGTAACACTCGAGCTCTTAGCGATGGGATGAGCGGATGACAAATTGAACTCACTTAAGCTGTACCTGTACCTCCTGAGGAGCCAGGCAACTCAAGTTAAAAGCTCCACCACACTCAATTTGAGGGATTTTGCATGGGGACGTGACTGGAATGAGGGGCAACGTTGGAGTTATAACACAAAGCAGTGAAGAGAAGCCCTAAACCGGATCGAGGATCATGCTCTTCGGGTGGCAGATCTTCTAGGCAGCTGTTCCCAGAATATGAGGAGGAAAACCCCTAGAGGATTTGACTGTCTTTACTGTTGGGCCTAAGCAAATACCGAAGTGCCATCCTCTGCCGCACTAAAGGCAGTAGTATACTGTGAATACAAATATAAAGGAGGCCAGGGTAAACTCGAATGAATTATAGTAGACAATCCAATTTTCCCAGAGGAGCTGTACTGGTCCTTGTTATATCTATACAGGCTAGGATTCTCAGTTCTGCTAAAGAGGATTTGGATGCTGAAATTTCCATTTAAAAATTAAGGGGGACTTGAGCATCCAAATCCTTTAAATGGCTTTGGAAATTTCAGCCACACTGTGGAGAGCATTCCTGCGGGTCTCTGAGTGCAGGTAGCCGCAGGAGACCGCGTACTGCAATGCAAAGTTTCTTTGCGACTCTGCAGAATTTCTGAGACTTGGCAAATCCGTCTGACATCTGAAGGAAAACTCTGCTTCCCGGCCATGTCTCTGCTGAGCAAATGCAAATTCTTTGGAAACCACATAACAAGAGTTACCAAAAGTCACATTTGAAATGGGGAGGCTGAAAATAGATTTACTAATGGGCTTGTTAGTTCCCAGAGTGTTTTATTACGGAAGGCAACTGTAATACAATGCATCCACCACATTAATAGCTTTCCCCTGCTTATAAACAAGGTATTTCTTTGCCAAAAAGAATAAGCTTAATATCCATAAAGGTAAAGATTAGAAGCTTGCCACTAGCAAATTGGTGGGGAAACAGTGGGATTTGTAACCTACGAGGAAATGGGACTTTACTATTATAGGAAACAATTCCACCCTGGCCTGCTCTTGCTTAGAGGCTGTCTCCTATCCATTAGGGAGGAACCCTTTGTGAACTGACTTGCCTATCACTGTGCAAAGAGGAAATGTGTGACTCCAGAGTTCTTATTGAAATAACCAGCCAAAGGGGGATAGTTTCAGGGAAGTTCTGGGGGCTGTGTGGAATTTTAGGTAAATATTAGGGGGTGGGGGGAGAGAGGGAAGAGACCTGATTTTTTTCCTGAATTCATTCACTCATCCCCAATAAGCCTAAATAATAATAATAATAATAATAAAGCCCTGCAAATATAAAACAACTCTATTTACCTCAGGGCAAATATCCTGCTTCTGTCCACGGGTGATAATGACATTCGTCATCACCACAAAAGAACTGTCCCCCTACAAAGAGGAATGGAATCAGGTCAGTAACAGAAACTTATTCTCAAGCGAGTCGTCATGGTGTGTGGGTGGGGGTGCGGGAGAGGAATTACTGGGCAGAAGACATTGCAGTTGTGCACAAATCGTCCATCTGACTGTGTCCCAGGCGGTGAACAACCCGGCCTAGAGCACATGCTGCCAGAGGTGGGCAGGCTGCCTACCCTTCCTCGCTTAGGCAGACTCATCCTTCACCCTCTTCCCAACACCACCACTTTAAAGACTCAACCAGCTGGTGTCTTGTGAGGGGCAAGGAGTCTCTCCCATGGATGGCAGGGATGCTACAAGGGGGAGCAGCAGCAGGAGGAAAAGGAGATAAAACATCACCCCCCCAAATAAGGAGACTAGGGACAGCGAGGCCAACACTGTCTCCTGGGGACACATCCTTTTGGGCTGCCGTTGGGTGCTGCACTTCCCCTCAGCCCCATCAGTAGTTGGGACCCCCTGCTTTGGAGAGAGGGGACAAGAGCCCCCACTTCTCAGAACAGAGTCCAGAGAGCCCCTAGTCTCTAGGGGGATGGGGGCCGTCAGGCCTCACCCCTGAAGAGGAGGAGCGTCAGATAGATGCAGAGAAGTTGGGGGAGGGGAGGGGAAGACAGAGCATGGACGTAGTAGGGCTGGAAGGAAAATCTATTCTAATCTTATCCAAAATGGTTCAGATATCACTATAATACGGGCAGGAAATAAACGGTAACTAGTCGAGAGCGGACAGTTACTTGTGGTGTGATTTCCTTCAGAGGTGCTGAGCACTTTCAGTCCCCGTTGGCCTGAAGGGAAGTGATAGATGCTCAGGGCCTCTAGAAGAAGGGCCCCGAGTATGTTGCAGAATGGACACCCTTTCAGACAGTGGTGGTCCTGCACAAAAGAGGCCTGAGAGCCACTGGCCGGTTCCCTCTCCTCCACAAGTGCCCATAAATGACAGCGATCAGCAAAACCCGCCCTCCTCCTTACCTGAGGTGGAAAAACATAGTCAGCCACATCCCAGACGTGTGGGCCCATCCCACTAATGTTAGTAACAGTTAAACCTTTGAGCTTCACCGAGACCGAGCTGACGATGCCATCCTCTGACTGATAGCCCTTCTCATAGAGGAAAACCCACCTAGGCAAACAAAGTCATCCAGATGAGTTACAGAACATCACATTCATTAGGAGTGCAGGGGGGAGGGTCCCTGGTTTTTGTCTAATTACTCGTTAACAGGATGGAGTAGATAGAATAGCTCCACTTACAGACTGCGGAAAGCAGATAGCTAAGAGGAGGAAGTGTAGTGCAGTAGCTGAAGAAAAACTGTGTTTGAAGAGCTGGTTTCTGTTCCTCAGTCTGCCACTAACTCCTTGGGCTTACTTGGGTTTCCTAAGTTTTGAAGTGTGGCCTCAGGTTTTTGGGACTCTTGCTTTGGAAGCCAAGGGCTGAACATCCCCAGCGCTAGGCCTACAATAGCATTAGCTCCTCTAAAAATCAGGCCCAAGTTGGACACTTCCCAAGGCACTCAGAAGCAGAGGCCACGCTAGACATTTTTTTCCTTAACTGTATCAGACTTCAATTCCCTCATCTGCAGAATGAGGAGTGCTGGGAGTCTGAATTCAGCCATGTTGGTAAAGCAGTTGCAGATGGACAGCGCTGTCGGTGGACTTGAAAAGCATTACTGAGCTATTTCTGTGTAAAATATATTTTGAAATTCCTGGTGAAGAACAGGAGTTGTTTCAGTTCAACCAAAAATCTAACTCAAACCAAACTTTGGTGTTAAACTCCCCCCGCCGTTGCTTTTTGCACAGCCCTGCAAGTCCTAGTCAGCACTTGGTCCAGAACCACAAACAGCTAAAATATCTTCCAGGCACTATATTAAACATGTTGCAGATCGCAGCAGGCTAGCTTACACAAGCAAGCCTGCTGAGTCCACAGAGGATACTGGCATGAAGGAGGGTTGCGGAAATAGATCTACATCAGAATCCTTATCCTGAAGGCTTTTCAATCTCTTCCGTAGCATCTTTCATCTACAGGCCTCAATGTGCTTTACAGAAACAACTTGTCCAGCCATGCTGCACCCTCCCCCAAAAAGTGGAAGGAAAGCTCCTCTCCCTTGTAAAAGATTTTAAAGTTAGGAACTGAAAAACATCTAAGGCAGCCAGTTTGAAAATCAGAAATGGAAACCCACAGTCCTGAAAGTCTCAGGTTCTAGTCCTCTTTTCTAACCACTTGCTAACCCTCTTAAATTAGGGTTTAAGATGGTCTCCACTGTCTCCAGATTTCAACACAGTATATATAATGGTTCCATAAAGTGAGAGATCTTCAAATTAAAATACATTTTCTTTACCTATGTGGATTCGGCAGCTTTTCATAGAAGCACAGAATCCTAGAACTGGAAGGGACCTTGAGAGGTCATGAAGTCCAAACCCTTGCCCTCATAGCAGGACCAAGTATTATCTAGATCAGGATGCGGCCCCCGGCTTACCTGCATCTGGCCCCCAAAGTTCAGGGGACTCCCCCAGCACTGGGGAGCCCGCATTGGTGTTCCAGCTGCCCCCCGCTGGCCTATCACGGGACTGGAGCACACAAAATCTACTAGCCTGGGCCCCCCCCCAGGCTCTGGTGTGCAAGGAGAATGTGGTTAGTGTCTTTTTCCTTCTCAGGCTGTGTCTAGACTACAGGGTTTTCCAGGATACTGGAGGTATCCTGGAAAAACTCCGCCGCGTCCAGGGAACGTGTCTGCACTTCTGCTTTTTTTTGCCGAAGAGCAGACGTGCTCTTTTGGAAGCCCTGTCTTCCTCCTCCCACGAGGAAGAAGGGCTCTTCTGAAAGAGGAGGCTTTTCCAAAATTTGGCCCAGTGTAGACAGGCCAAATTTTGGAAAAGCCTCTTCCCCCTCAAAAAAAAAATCAGAAAAAGGTACATAAATTGCGGAGCTCAATTTGCATACCTTTTCCCAATAGATCATTGTATTGTAGACATAGCCTCAGTCAGGGGCCACAACAGTGAGGGTTTGTTATTTGCTTGTGGTTTTGGGTTTTTTTGCTTCTCACTTGTGTGCAGCTCCAGCTGATTTTTCTGTAGGCCCTGACCCAAAAAAGTTTCCCCACACCTGATCTAGAGCATCCCTGATAGATGTCTGTCTAACCTGCTTCTAAATACCTCCAATAATGGAGACTGCACAACCTCCCTAGGCAATTAACCCATGTCACCAGCAAAGGAATAAATTTCACAGGCCACAATATAGTCGGGGTGGGGTGGGGGTGAAGGAGAGAGGAATCTCCATTGTTTTCCCTGCTCTTACTCTGAATTTGACCTCATCAAGCCTGTGAAGAAACCCTCCCTCAGATGAAATTAAATCAGAACAATGCTTAATGGTCTAAACATCGCCCTGCCCCGGAGTGGAAGGTATGTCTGGTGTAACTCAGGTTAATAATTAACCAGCATGTAGTCTCAGCTGACAATTGGCAAGCTGAGGACAGCAGCAGTAAGTTACGTACATTAGTTGTCTAAATATTAGTTTACAGATTAATTTATGAAAGATTCACCACATTTATATGGTCTCTAATACGTTCAATATGGCCAGATTTTGACACTCGTTAACCTATCACATGAACAACCTGTCTTTTAATTAACTCTGTGAGAAATTGTAAACAAGGCCAGGTGTCCATCTGGGGCTGGAATGCCAGACTTCATGGCATCATCCACACAAGAGTCTGTCAGACTAAAAAAGGAGAGATCTGGGTTTCATCCTCTGCAGTGTGTGGGCATTGATCCCACCAGCTCTGGCATGAACAGCAAGCGCCCTGCTGGGGCTGTTTGCTAGCAGAGCATAGAGGCAGCGGTGGTGAACGCCTGTCATTAGCTGTGGTGGGCGCCTGTAGCTAGCCACGTGGGAAAGGCACCGCAGAACATGTCAGGGGCTGCGCTCTGCTGATTAGCATGTAGTGTTAATCATGGGTGAATTTGTGGGCACCCTGAATGTTTCTCTCTCGGGGGAAAGAATTGCCTGGTGGTTTAGGGGAGAGAAAATGAAATTTCTAAGCCCCCTAGGATGCCACTTCAAATGCAGCCCTAATCCATTTAATGTACACCGGTTAAGTGTGGCACCATCACCCCTCCAGTGGTGGCTGGGCTGTATATTAGGGTATGTCTACACAGCAAAGTCATTTCGAAATAACAGCCGTTATTTTGAAATAACTTTCCTAGCGTCTACACAAGCCAATGGCTATTTCGAAATTAATTCGAAGTAGTGGAGGGCTTATTTTGAAATTGGTAAACCTCATTCCACGAAGAATAGCGCCAATTTTGAAATTGCTATTTTGAAATAAGTGCTGTGTAGACGCTTATTTCGAAATAGGGGGCCTCTAGCCCTT
This sequence comes from Pelochelys cantorii, assembly GCA_032595735.1. Classification (NCBI taxonomy): domain Eukaryota; kingdom Metazoa; phylum Chordata; order Testudines; family Trionychidae; genus Pelochelys; species Pelochelys cantorii. The sequence goes on along the minus strand of CM064346.1, from coordinate 10,295,252 downwards.
CCCAGGGTGCCCTGCTGGCCGCCCTGGCCACAGGTAACTTCTGACCTGATGCCCTGCCGGAATCAGTTCTGTCTGGCCTTAAATGCAACTCAGCGTCCAATCAGTGTGGATGCGCTATTTCGAAATAGCAAAAAGCTATTTCAAAATGCATTTTGCGTGTAGACGCGTTCTTTCAAAATAAAGCTATTTTGAAATAACTATTTCAAATTAGATATTTCGAAATAACACTGTAGTGTAGCCGTACCCTTATAGAGGCTGATGCGTGCTGTCAGCAGAGGTCTGCTGTCTCAGGAAGTGGAGGCTCCTGGTTTTCCATTCAGCAATCCCCAGGTTCAATCCCTACTGCCAACAACACACCCAGTAGAGGGATGTTACATCAGCATTGCGAGGCCTCCACCATCCAAGTCAGTAGCCTCAGTCCGGCTCCGTACACCACAAAGCAAAATTTCACGTGCATTGCCAGAGTTTTCCTTCTCCCATCTGGTACCCTACAGCCATAGCAGGCTGAAGAGTGTGAAGATTTTAGCGGAGAAGCCACAAATAAAGGGCTTGCTTCCCTGAGAGTCTCTGGCAAGGTGTGGTGCACCTTCAACTCCCATTGACTCCACTGGGAGCGGAGGGCACCGGGAACACTAATGAGCACAGAGGCTGAACTGCCCCCTTAGCCATGCAGCCAGCTCCCCCAAACAGCATTGCCAGATGCTGGCGAGAGCAACCTGGCTGGGAAACTCAGACTGAGGGATTTCAGCAGCTCCTGGTGCTGTCAGATGTGAATCATTCCCGACTGAAATCAAGCACAATGCAATTCACAAAAGAAGAGGTGGACTTGGTAACTCGAGAGCGGCTCATTCTTGCCAAGTCGCAATACCCATAAACCCACAGCAGTGGGCAGGTCTGCAATAGGGATGTGAAAATGTAACCGTGTACATGCTTAACTGATGGGCCTGGGTCACGGTTACACGCAAGCACCTGGTATGTGCGGGAAGCTGGCTTAAAAGCTGGCTTTTAAGAGAAGCGTGAGGGGGGGGATTTGATAGCAGCCTGGACCCTCCCTTCAGGAAGTTGGAAAGAGGATGGAGAGAGGCTGTTCTCAGTGGTGACGGATGGCAGAACAAGGAGCAATGGTCTCAAGTTGCAGTGGGGGAGGTCTACGTTGGATATTAGGAAAAACTATTTCACTAGGAGAGTGGTGAAGCACTGGGATGGTTCCCTAGGGAAGGGGTGGAATATCCATCCCTAGAGGTTTTTAAGTCCTGGCTTGATAAAGCCCTGGCTGGGATGATTTAGTTGGGGTTGGCCATGCTTTGGACAAAGGGGTTGGACTCGATGATTCCTGAGGTCTCTTCTAGCTCTAGGAGTCTATGATTCTATGACCCTTTTCTATGTGAGAGTATGGGGCGGAGTAAAGGGTTGATTTTGAAAATGAACCTTTCTGGCAGAGACAGCAGCTAGGAAGACAAAATGGGAGTTGAGACTTGTTCTCCTGCATGGTGAATATAGCATGGAAGGGTGGGCAGAAGAGCCCTACCTGTAATCAGACTTATAATTTAGTTTCTGGCTTAGAGTTGGTGATCTGAAACTGACCCTTTTTCCTGCAAAAACAACGAGAAGTCCAGTGGCACCTTGAAGACAACGAGTTTTATTTGGGCATAAACTTCCATGGCAAAGCCCCATGCATCGGACAAAGTGGGTTTTGTCCACAAACGCTTATGCCCAAATAAATATGTTAGTCTCTAAGGGTCTACACAGCGCAGCTATTTCGGGATACTGGAAGTATCCTGGAATAGCTACCCCGCCTCTTAACAAGCCACCCATTGTTTCGAAATATTTTTCGAAATTACGGGCGCCCTATTTCAGTATTCCATGTAACCCTCGTTCCATGAGGGCGAAGGGATGTCTTGAAATAGCGCATTATTTTGAAATTCGGTGCTTTGTAGACACACCAAATTTCAAAATATGCTATTTTGAAATTCAGTCAAAATAAGATACACAATTTGCATACACAATTAGTTTGAGTTTATTTACCTTGGGCAGCTAAATGGCATTAACTGGGGTCAATCTTATCCATATACACCTTAGAACAATGTGAACATGTGCAGAATCCAAGCAACAGTGTCATAACTTTTGCTGTTATCTAGCTGCGTCCCACATCAGATGTTCACTGAGCAGAACAAGGCAATTTATTGAGTAACCCATCCCCTGTCGTCCATAAGCCCTCAGAAGCTTAACCATCTGGCCCTCAGAGGCATAACCATCTTGGCTAATAGCCATCGATGGACCTATCCTCCAGCAACTCATCTAATTCTTTTTTGAATCCAGTTCTGCTTTTGGCCTTCACACCGACCCCTGGCAATAGGTTGTGTAAAAAAGTACTTCCTTTGGTTTGTTTAAAACCTGCTGCCTGATAATTGCATTGGGTGATCCCCTAGTTTGTGGTACGTGAAGGAGTAAATAACATCCTTAGTCACTTTTTCCATACCCCCCTAGTCCTCCATACCTCTCTATCCTATCCCCCCTTAGTCATCTCTTTTCCAAGCTCACGGTCCCAGACTTTTCAATCACTCCATGTTTGGAAGCTGTTCCATACCCCTAATAATTTTTATTCTTCCTGGGGAAGGAACTGTCTTTCACCCAGAACAATGGGGCCCTGATCTTGGGGCCTTCTGATACTACTGTTCTATTATAATCTCCAATATCTGGGAATGCTCAGATTGAGGATTTGGGTTCAGGCTAAGCCTTACTGTTGCTGGGGCAGGCTGGAACAGGATGCATTGTATTTGCTACCTGCATTCTGTACTCAGCACACACCAAGACAAACAAGGGGTCATTTTTTCACATAGTGCATGCTAACACTCATTTCCTTCTGAACCCTCTCCTGGATAAAAGCAACTCCAGTAGGGCACCACGAGAGAAAAACACAAATGAAATATCAGTTCAGTCTCCCCATAGTTAGAAACCTCTTTGCCTGTAAACTTGTCAGTTGGGGAAAACCCTTAGGCCCATGTGGACTGCATATGTTTGAGATGCATTGATAACACTATCTTAGTAAGTGCATAGATAACACCAGGGTACCAAGGAAGAGGAAGCTACAGAAATATAAAGCGGCCTCTGTTTTTTTTCAGTGTGCTAACCCTGAGTTTGCTTCTAGTAGGAGAATGTCTGACTTCTTGCACATTACAGGCCGTAGAAGCTCACCCATACACTCCTGGAACAGAACCATAACCTCTGTCTGAGTTACTGATGTCATCAATTTATAATTTAAAGACTTCATCTGTTACAGAGAATTCACCATTTACGCTACTTTAAATCTGCAAATGAGCCATGTGCCTTGTTGTGGAGGAAGATGACACATACCCCACCCTCGCCTCGTGATCTCTGTCAATCTGATCTGGGGGAAAATTCCTTCCTGACCCAAATATAGCGATCAGTTAGACCTGGAGCATTTCAGCCAGACACCCATGAAAGAATTCTCCATAGGAATTCAGAGCGTTTCCCAGCTAGTGTTGCATCACTGGCCATTGGAAATACTTGCTGCTAAGAGCCGCCTATCAGCTACGTCATAGGCATGCTCATCATACCATCCCTTCCATGAACTTATGTCTCATCTTCAAGCCAGTTAGGTGTTGGGGGTGGGAGGGTAGGGTAGTGGGTTTAGAACTATCCTTCTACTTACCTGGCAGCTGTTTTTATTGCCTATGCAGCCAGCCTTTCTTACACTGACTTGCTGAGGTTAAAAGGAAAAAACAGCTCTGGATTCTGGCTTTGGAGCAGTGCAGAGGCTTTGCTGTCTGCCCATGGCGTGGTACTGCAGGACGTATTCCCCTTCCCTGACATCTCTGGTTTGTGTCCGGTTCTGCAATAGCCCCCCTGTTCAGATTAAGGATGGGGCTGGTCAGAAAAAGAGCGGGGCGGGCGACAAACCAAAAATTAATAAATCAGTTAATCTGTGACTGCCGTTTCTATGCTTGCGTAGAATGTGAGTTTTCATCCAAGTTCTAGTTTGGCCACCCCAGGCCTGCGCTGTCCCCGTGGCAGCAATCAGCCACCCCTCGCGAGGCTGCTGCTCTGCCTTCTAAGACATTATTAGTTGGGGACAAAAGGGATTCGCCCGCTGCCCCTCCTGCTAATTGTGACCAGACCAGCACATCCACAAACCGGAGCGAAACAGCCCAACCTCCCGTCAATAGGCATGTGAAGTGACAGGCCTTCTGCTCTGGAAAGCTCGGGCTTTGTTCTAGAAACCCTCTGGCAGGTATTTCCTAAGTGGAGTTAAGGCCCATTTTTAGGGGCTTTGCCCATCTTCTGTGTACATGTAGGGTTGCCAGGTGTCCGGTTTTCGCCCGGACAGTTCAGTATTTGGGTCCCCTGTCTGGTTAAAAAAAAAACAACAGAAACATTTCACATGTCCGGTATTTCCTGTTTCCCTAGGACAGAAGCCCAGAGGGGACAATTTTCCCCTAATGCATCTGACGGGGTCAGAGGAGTGAGGAGTTTAAAGGCACAGTGCCTTTTTTTTTTTGCTTAACAACTTTGGTCTCCCTCTTTTTTTTTTTCCCTCAGAATTTTTTCCTGGTGTCTTTTTTTTCGGGGGGGGGGGGGGAGAGCGCTATTCGGTATTTTTTGTTAAACCATCTGGCAACTCTATGTACATGTGGGAAATCCATAGTGTTCCACCATTGAATGTACCTCACCAGGCCCATCCCCACTGGTGCAGGGAGATGCAAATAGCTACAGGAGCTGGCAGTGGCCTGCTACTCCCATTGCTGCCCGCCTTCAAGGCTCCCATCCTTGAAGGGAAATTTAAGTTCCTCTGTTCGCTTCACAGGTGCCTCACCAGGAGAGGCTGCAGCAGATGTGCTAAATCTGCCAGGGCCCTTAGCTGGCCTGCCCAGAGATGAAGGCTGGTACATGGACTTGACTGGCTCCATCAGTGTATTTCGGCATTGGCCTGGCCCACATACACTGTGGCGAGATTGTTCAATAGGCGGTGAAGCCTATTGGGTGCACGATGCGAGGATTCTGCCATCTTTTTGAAACACACCCAGTGCCACGCTACAGAGTTTGAGAGCTGCTGGAGGCGGCCGCTTCAGAACCAGTTTTTAAAAACAAACTTGTGCTGAAAACTTCTCAGACAATTCAGGGCATGGGTGCTCTTGCTGTGAGATCCTTCTGCAGCTCTAAACAGCTCTAAACATCCAGGATACGTCTACACTACAGCTGCTGCTATCGATCTTCCAGGGTTCGAATTAGCAGGTCTAGTGAAGACATGCTAATTCAAACTGGGAGAGGCTGCTTCGGTCCATGCCGGTAGTCCTGATTCTATGAGGAGTAAAGGAAGTCTAAGGAAGAGTGTTTTCCCTTCAACTTACTGCAGTGTGGACAGCGCAAAAGTCGAGTGAAGGTACTTCGACTTCAGCTACGCAATTAACATAGCTGAAGTTACATATCTTAATTCAACCTTAAAGGGATCTAGGGGGCCATAGTGGACCTAGAAAGGGATCCAAGGGTCATAGCAGACCACACGCTAAATATGAGTCAACAGTGTGTCACCGTTGCAAAAAAAGCAAACATGATTCTGGGAGGCATTGTGTTGTGAGCAAGACCCGATAAGTCATTCTTCCACTCTGCTCTGCGCTGATTAGGCCTCAGTTGGAGTATTGTGTCCAGTTCTGGACCCCACATTTCAAGAAAGATGTGGAGAAATTGGAGAAGGTCCAGAGAAGAGCTACAAAAATGATTATTAGTCTAGAAAACATGAGCTATGAGGGAAGACTGAAAAAATGGGGCTTGTTTAGTTTAGAAAAGAGAAGACCGAGAGGGGACATGATAGCGGTTTTCGAATATCTAAAAGGGTGTTACAAGGAGGAGAGAGAAAAATTGTTCTCCTTGGCCTCTGAGGATAGGACAAGAAGCAATGGGCTTAAATTGCAGCAAGGGAGGTTTAGGATGGACATGAGGAAAAAATTCCCAACTGTCAGGTTGGCTAAACACTGGAATAAATTGCCTAGGGAGGTTGTGGAATCTCCATCACTGGAGATATTTGAGAGCAGGTTGGCTAGACATCTATCAGGGATGATCTACACCAGTGTTTCTGAAAGTATACCGTGGAAATGCTTTCAGAAACATTTTAACTGGCCTCCCCAGTATGTTTATGTACCAGTGCCATGGCCACAGGGCCTCACAGCTCCCACTGGTTCCATTTTGTCCTTTGCAGCCACGCTTCCCATGGCTCCCCTTGGCTGCAAAGGACAAAATGGAGCCAATGGGAGCCACGAGGCCCTATGGCTGCAGCGCCGGTACATAAACAAACTTGGGCGGCCAATTAAAGTGTTTCTGAAAGTGTTTCCGCGATACACTTTCAGAAACACGGCTCTAGACAGTGCTTGTGCCTGCCATGAGGGCAGGGGACTGGACTTGATGACCTCTTGAGGTCCCTTCCAGTTCTAGTATTCTATGATTCTATGTTTCTGTGTTATCCTGTAGCGCAGATGTTCCCCCAGGGACCTGCCTTTGAGTTTCAGTCAGGAGCTCTAGACGTCTTTGCTCTATTTACTCGTGGTTTAAAACAGTTTCTGTTGAGTTTTAGCTGCCTTCAGGCCGGGCCTCAAGCCAAAACAAAGCAAAGCAGACATTTGCCCCTTGTTTTTTGGGGGATGCCACATCCCAGGCTCATTCTTTAACCCATAAGCTGGCTTCATCTCCCTCTTGGGAAAGAGAATTAGAGAAGAGGAAAAATATACGGCCTCCTCCCTCTCCCTTCCTCCTCCCTCTTTCAGCTGCTTGGGGAGCACACATTACAAAGCCACCTCTGGCTGCTTTTCTTTTCATATACTGAAAATAGCAGCAGCAGCAAGTATTGAGGGCCTGAACCAATCACAAAAAGAGCTTTGGATCAGGCTGTTATAGAAAGGCTTTCCTCCTGTGAGCTTACAATGATTTACACATTTTATACACTGTGTTACTCATCACTGACATGCAGCCATCTCTGGGGTTTAACGCAGCGACTGTTTAACAGTGCAGTGTAACACGACTCAACAAAGAGAATATTGTACCCAGCTGAAACTGTTTGGAGGATGTAAGGAAGCACAATCTCATTACCCACAACATTAGAATCTGGCGAATGCCCCTGCTCAGAGTTTTACTTCTCACCCAGAAGGAGCTGAACAGAAATTCAAATAGCTGAGTCAATTGAGAACTGACTGTGTGGCTGGCCAGCAGGTGTGGTATCTGGCAGGTTCAGAAGAGTTTCTCCCTGAACACTGTGAATAAGCTAGAAAAGCCTTACCCTATGATGTATCCAAGCACCACGAGCTGGATCAGCCGGAAGATGAGTCCCACTTTCTTGTTCTGCACGAGCACCATCCGAGGGGTGTCATATTCAAAGAAGAAGGAAGCAGCTTTCTCCCTGAGTTTGAGCCCCATGGCTGATGCAGCAGGACTAGTACTCTTCTATGCAAATGCCTAATCCAACGCCAAACACAGGTTCTGCGGCTTCTGACTGTAGTGGGCGGAGCTCCTGAATACAAGAGGTAAAGTTTTCTGTTTGCACAAACATTTATCAGAGTTTCCCTCTGCACCTCTGGACAGTTCTTCTCTGCGAGGGGATGGAAGCTTGCTCTTTCTAGACATTCACTTCTGGGTGCAGCACTGCACTCAGTGTCTCCTTAGATGGCCAGGGGGTGGGGGTTGTGTGGTATGTAACGGAAGTATACAACCCAGGCTCTCTGGCAGCACAGTGACAGCAATGCAACACAGGCAGGAAGAACGAACACTTACAGTGTTGGGACAATGGAAATTGCTAAAGTTACCATTCTGACCCATCTGTCTGGGGCGGGCCTGGTGTCAGGAGCAGCATGTCTCTATGTCTAATTTCTCAGAAGGCGAAACTCATCCCAGGGTAACAAAAATTGCCCATTAGCACAGAGTGGATGTTGTGAAATTAAAATGCATTGTTTAGGTCAATCTGTAGATTGCTGTGGGTTTCTGGGAGTGCATGGGACTTTAATCTCTTTCCTGTTACAGACTGCTCCCCCCAAGCAACGGTAGATGGAGAAATAATGGCTTTTTTTTTTTTTGGGGGGTTTTCATGATTACAGGATGTGGTGCAGCTCTCTTGTAACCTGCTCACCCATCAGACCCCAGTACTTTACTGTGCTCTACAGTTCTGTTCCCTATTTGCCTTAGCATCGCACTGGGAGGTCAAAGAGGAGTCACGAACTCAAAAGAACAGCCCGAGGGAAGGTATTCAGATCTGAATGTTCATTGGGGTTTGCATGCCAGGGTTTAGCTTGAGCCATCAGAGCCAATGTAGCTTACGTTGAAATAGCTTATTTTGACTTTTGGCACTGCCTACACCGCAGTTATTTCGAGATACGGCACTTTTCCCCCAACTTCCCTTACGCTTCGTACAATCAGGATTACAGGAATCGGAGTAAGAAGTCTTCCAGCTCAACATTATTTTGACATTACAGCCACTTCCCAACTTACGAACACACCGACTTATGACCATCCCTACTTACGACCAACCTCCCATTAACCCCATTATAATACTTTCGAGTTGAGAACGAAGTATGTCAAGTTTTTTGAACAGCGCGGGCAACGCGTTGAAGGGTATTTCTGACTTACAAACAAATCGCGTTACGACCAGGTGTTCAGAACGTAACCCGTTCATAAGTTGGGGACCGCCTGTATGTCAAAATTACTGCTTGTGGGTAGACACTGATGATATTATTTTGGAATAACTTCAGTTATTCCAAAATAACACTGCTGTGTAGACATAGTCTTAGAGAGTGCCATAAATGTTAATTAACCACCTCACAATACATTGGGATGTGGGTCACTTCCTCATATTATAGATGGTCAGTGACCGTCTTTTTATCCCATATTTGTACAGCACCTAGCACAATGGGAGTGGTAGGCCCTGACTGGAGCACCTAAGTGCTATGGAAATAGCACCAATTAATAAAAACGCTGTATGTGAGGAAACTGACACTGAAAGACCATGGAATTCGCCCAAATAGCAGAGGGAGGAAAACCATTAAAGACAAACTAAAAACATTAAGAGGATTCGGGTCCCAGACCTGGGATCAGATTCATATCTTGCCTAGATTATTGACTGCCATTTGCAACAACCATAGATACTAGACATAGGTGCAATCCAAACTCTCACTCCTCCAGCCTATTGCAAAGGTAACCCACACCCCTACTGGGTGTGGTGTACTGCCCCATGTAGTAAAGTCTCAGAGAGGCTTTTATTTTTTATATATTTTTGTTAGTCTCTAAGGTGGTACAGGCCTACTCCTCGTCCCATGTTGTGGCACTTAGACTACTTACAGGGAGAAAAAATGAGTTTGCTCTACAGCAGGTGTGGCCAGCCTGAGAAGGAGCCACAGTTTACCAATGTACATTACCAAAGAGCTACAGTGATTTGTCAGCAGTTCCCATCAGGTGCCTCCTCTCCTGTCTCCAGTATCTGTTGCCCACCAGCAGCCCCACTGATCAGCGCCTCCTCTTCCTTCCTTGCGCCTCCTGCCCACTGTGATCAGCTGTTTCATGGCCCTCAGGAGGCTCGGTGGGGGAGGGAAGGCGCGAGGGCACAATACGCTTGGAGGAGGAGGAGGAGGTGGAGCCAGGAGTTGAGCACTGGGAAGTTGACACCTGTAGCTGCAGCCCTGGAGTCAGTGCCTGAGCCAGGAGACATATATTAACTTCAGGAGAGCCACAGGTAGGCCACCCATCCTCTACAGAATGACTTTGCTCTAGTTGGGGTGGGCCCTTTTTGGGCAGTGGGCTGGACTCGATGACCTCTTGAGGTCTCTTCCAGCCCTAGGATTCTATGATCCAGCCTTCGTTGAGAGCCAGCTGGCTTTTAGCTCAAGTGGGAGAGGTTCATGCACTAAGTTCTAGAGGTCTCAGGTTTGGTTCTGTTGCACAAACACGCCTGAACTCTGGGAAAGGTGAGACCCATAGCTAAACTGTATAACTCAGGTGTGTCTAAGGAGATGGACTTGGAAGGTACGAGTGTGTCAGTTAGCATTGTGCAAACTAGGGAAGGGTCACTGAAGAAGTCCCCATAAGTTTCTGAATTGATTCTAGTCCACCTGGATCCACAGCACTATTTGGTCTGAATTTCTGATTCAGATGCATCACAAAGCCCCCACCAGTTAATCCAAACCAGTTAACCGGTTAAGCATTCACATCCTTACTGGAAAGGTGGCAGTAAGGCCCACATGCACCTCTTGAGCTTAATGGGATTGAGGCTCTAGTCAGTGGTTCCCAAACTTTTCGGCATCACGCCCCCTTTTTGATTTTTGAAAAACCCTCATCCCCCCCCCCCAAATAGCAAAACTTGTTGAGAAGAGATAAAAAAAAAAAAGGAACTGACCCATAACAACGAGTATTCATGTCAGAATTTCATTGGTATCAGTGCACTTCAGCAAGATAATGCTATTGGCTCCTCTCTGCTTTACGGGTGGACAAGCTGGGACAGGGGTGAAGGGACTTGCCCATGTGATATATGTAATGAATCTCAGGAGGAAGGGAGCAAAGAGTGACAGCCAGTGTGGCTTCTTGGTGTGAGTGCCAATAAGCGTGCTTGGGCCTGTTAGCCGAAGGCTGAGACTTGGAGCTGGACATGCGGGAGGGCTAAAGGTAGAGCGTGTCCCCCAGACTCCTCACTAGTACAAAAGCTGTAGGTACAATGCACAAGTCCCACTGCAGGAGACCAAGTGAAGTCAAATGCTTTCTGGGATGGCAGCTTTGGAAGTGAGATTCTGCAGGACACCTGGGGAGGGGGGAGACATAACTTGGAGAGATTCCGTAATTCTTGCCTCTGTGTAGCACAAGTGCTTAGTTGACGAGGGTTTCCTCCCACATCCCCAACAGCCAGCTCCATGAATTCAGCCTGACCTCCGAGAGTCAACCTGGGCTCTTCCTGATGTCTGCAACATGCCCAGTAACCAAGGAGTCATTCACAAGGATTGAGTCAAATGATATAGGAACCAGACCAGACTCCAGCTCCTGGCTACTGTGGCTGCACCAGTCTAAGGAGCATCAAACGTACCTTGTGAGCAGGTCGGCTCTGAGTGCACGCAGGGAGAAGACTGGGTGACACATGACAATACTTTCATTCAGTCATTTTTCTCTTTCACCTGGCGTTAGCCTGGCAACATGTTGACCTATGGGCTCGATACTGTGAGAGCCTGACAAGCAAGAAAAGAGCTGAACAAATTGATTACAAGGAGCAACTTGGTGCCTTTAAAATAGACTGGTTGGAAACAGATGAACTTCCATAGAAGCTCTTTTGGACATACCAGGCAGCTTAGAAATCTAAATCAGATGGTAGCACTTTGCCTATTCCGAAGTGACGTGATGTAATGCAGTCTCCTAAGCCCTAGAGGACGTGGAGAGCCATCCGATGGGAAGCCAAGAGCAAGCATGAAATGCTGATGATAACCATTTAAGAGCGAAGCCCAATATTGCAATTGGGAAGAGCAGACAGACCTTATAAGCTGAGACATTTGTTGGGGGGAAGTAAATCATAACAGACTGTACGACAGAAGGCCTTGTAGGGAAGGCTGCATGCCCTTGCCAAGGAAGTGGGAATGAGGAAAATAGGACATCTAAATTTAACAGCAAACTCTCTTGTAAAAGGGAAACTTGTCACTCTCCCCAGGACTTCAATAGAACGGCTAATTTTTCAGCTAACGTCAGTTTCATGGGAGACCTAATTCGTTTCCAGTTTAACTTTTCCTCAGGCAGCTGTTGGGTTGCAGGCTCTGATCCGCGACTGGACTCCTCTCGTGGGAGGAGAGGACACTCCCTGGCTGAGAGTCCAACAGTGACTTGTGATTTTTAGTTTTGGGTGCCAACCGTCAGACAGCTTAATGGGGCCTGATCTTCAAAAAGGGTGGAGCACCTGCCCTCTGGGAATTGGGCTTCATTAAGGTGTCAGAATTGGAAACCCAAAAAGCTTATGAACTCATAGGCCTAATCGCCTCCCCCCCACACCACGATGCATCTTTAGCCTTGCATGCTCTCACTCCCCAGAGAGGCTTCACTCACCCTCTGGTGCATCACTCAGATCTTTGCTCCCAGTCAAGTCCCAAATAAGCCTCCAGACCATCTTGAGAAGAGTCCCAACCCCACCCCATCCTCATTCAACCCGTTGCACCAATTAAAGCAATTATCCTACTGTCTTAATTAGTTTACCACCAGTAATCAACTAGCCTTGAAAGTATATTGCTAAGCTACCTTGCTGACAAAATAGTTGAGCAAGTACAGCTGGATAGTGCAGCTGGATAGTCTTATTTATCTTGGGCAGGGAGAATGCACTTTGCCCCTAGACCTTTAGCATAGATTATTGTGGTAGTTTGTACCCCCTTCCTAACTTTCAACATTTACAGCGCTTCTGTCGTTAAAGCTTTGGTTCCCTGTGCATAAAACTCATGAGCTGACGTTAGAGATTATCTCATCTACCATATGCTAGTATATAAAAATGTTTAGTTTGGGGTTTTAAAATTGTCATGTTTGCCAGTATAAGAACTCCTCGCTTAATGTTGTTGTTATGTTCCTGAAGAATGCTACTTTAAGAGAATGATATTAAACCAATTCAATTCCTCCATAAGAATTAATTTAAATAGGGGAAATTAATGTACATAGGGAATTTTTTTTCAGCAGACAAAAGGCAGTATATACATGTATTGTATAAGTTTTAAACAGTTTTAAAAAATTTTATAAAGGTTGAACCTCCCTGGTCCGGCACAAGGGAATTTGCTAGACCATGGGAGGTCAGGTGTCCAGGTTCTCCATGGGCTCTCCTCCTGGCTGCTGCCCTGGGGAGAACCTGGAGACCTGGCCTTCTCTGACCCACCTGCATGGTTCTGCTGACCCCAGCCTGCTCCCAGGGCTCAGCTCCCTGCCCCTGGTCCCATGTGTGGGGCAGACCTGTGCGCATGGTGGTGACGGTGGCAGCAGCTGCTCCCAGGGTTCCCAACCCCAGCCCTGGGTGCGAGGCAGCTCTCTACCTCTAGGCCACTTTCCCTGCAGGCTGCCCACAGCTTCAGCTGCTCTCAACCTCTGCAACCAGAGCTCTCTGGTCTAGCAACATCTGTGAGCCTGCCGGACCACGGATGTTGCTAGACCAGGGCGTCCCAGACAAGAGAGGTTCAATCTAGAGATGTTACATTTAATTTAATCAACTAATCGACTAGGCTAATCGATGGAAAATCCATTGACAATAAGCAGGGGAGCCACAGCGGGGTTAGCTTCTGGCCCGGGAGCCAACCCCGCTGAGGCTTTGCTTTTTAAATGTATTAAGAGCTGGTCAGCTCTTAATACATTTAAAAGGGAAAAGCGCAGTTGGGGAGACCAGTGTGAGCTGGGAATCAGCTGTCCCAGTTCGTGTCAGGTTCCCCTCCCTGCCCTGCTGCGCTTCTAATTTTTAAATGTATTAAGAGCTGCCTGGTCCCCTCTATCCCCCAGCCTCCCCTGCCCCTCACAAAAAATGACCCATGGATATCTGCATCCACATCCCCTGTTGTGGATACAGAGCAGATATCCATGAATTTGCAGAGCTGTACACATCGTAAAAATTAATAGAGCCCTGTGCAGATACAAAATGTGTTTCTGTATCTGTATCCGCAAAAATGAGCTGCAGAGCTCCTCACTGACATCCGTGGATGCAGATACCTGCAGATTTTCAGGGCTCTAAAAATGATTATTGATGCAACAATTGCAAAACCATAACTTGTGGCATAACAAACAGTTTGTTTACAATGTAATGGGGACCTAGTTAATCTGTGTGTTAAATTTGGGTAACTAGAAACAAAAAGAAATGTAAAACAAACAGAAAGACCTTTATTATGTTAGCTAACTAGCTGTTTAAGGTTGCATCCCACAGACAAAAAAAAAAAAAAAACCTCACACCACAAAACACTAAGATATCCAAGATTACAGTAAAAGAACTCCGAAGCCTCAAGAAAAAAAATGAAGTGCTTTATAAATGAACTAGTCAACTATACCTCAATCTACCATATCTGGACAAATAAACTAGCAATCAGCTAAAAACCACTAGCTGAACCAAGTTAAATTGTCATTTAATTTAAATTTGGCTACTGTGTAAAACAACTGTATTCTTGCTGGACATCATTTACAATGTGCGTAACATTGCTAAACTGTTGAACACAACACACAAGGAAAAATCAATGCATGAATGTCAGCAAACAACGTAAAAGCAAGGAAAAAATTGGTAAAAAGTAAGTGACACAGTGATTACAAATTGGGTAAACGCATTTCCCAGTCATAATTTGGGTCAGCAACACTGAAACCCGACTGAGGCACATGTTATTCAAAATAATCTTTTTCAGGGTCTGGGTACCAATACTAGACCCTGACACAGCAATGTTTGATAAATTGATTATTGTCCATTCAATAGGTTATCTAAAAACCAGCATCCATAAAACACATGTGGATATAAATCAACTATTGGCATGTCACAGAGCAACCAATGAACAGAGAAACATGTTCTCTGTCCAGTAAAGCTTACCAGAGAGTAACAGCCAGTAGTAAGGGTAACCTAGAACATAAATGGACAGTACTGTGTAGTAGCTAATTATAAAATATTTGCATATAAAGGCCTTATTTGTAATGTTACTGCTTCAAATTTCTATTTACTTCTCATAGACATAGCATTATAAAACACACTGTAACAGAGGTGGGCAGCCTAAGCTAGTGACTGGCCCTCCATCTCAGCAGGCCACAAGATTGTTGTAACCAAGATGGTCTCCCAGGCAGGGGTGGATGAGAGCGCTGCGAGGCCCACAGCAGCGCCGCGGGGCCCCGGGCAGCACAATTTCACGGCCCCCCCCCCTTTGACACGGTGCATGCACCATGGCACCACGGCGCATGTGCGGGGCCTCTGGAAGCGTGGGGCCCCAGGCAGCCACCCCGCTCACTGTGCCCTAAATCCACCGCTGCTCCCAGGATAGAGTAGTTTGGCTAACTGTGCTTGTGTGCCTAGAATTGGCGGGGTGTGCCAGATGAATCGTAGCAGCACGTCGGGTGCAGAGGGAGCACACGGCTCTCGCAGTCAGCGTTGTGTGCAGTGGGCACACACTTTATTTCATGCGCCCTTGTTTTACACGTGTGTTGCTTTAGTAACAGGATAGAGTCCCATGCTGCTGACCAGCACTTGTCGTTGTCTGCGCCAACCAGTCTGTTGCGCTCAGATTCATCACCACATCTCCTCACTCTGTTTAGTCACAATCAGGGGCAGCCCGTGAGCCTCGGCAGAGTAGGTGGTTGCCTAGGGCGCTGCCGGCCCGGGCACCCAATGATGATGTCAAGGGGCGCCTGGGCGCCCCATGATAACATCATGGCCATTGACAGCCGTGCAGGTGGGGGCACTGATCGCGCCTTCCGCCTGGGGCGCCAGCTGCTACAGCCGGCCTCGGGCCGTTCCTGGTCACAATAAGATTTCAAAAGAACAGAGGAGCCGTGTGGGTTTTCACACAGCAGAATGATGGTCTAGGACAGTGTTTCTTAAACTGTGTTCCGCGGCACACCAGTGGCAGCCTACATCTTTTTAAAGCAAATAAAATGGGAAAGAAGACGACACATGTAGATTTACATTTGAAAAAAAAGAAGAGACTAAAATCCTTTCTGGCTCCCTCTCAGGGGAGATAAACTTGTGATTAAGGCAAAACATGATGTTTGCATTTTAAACTTTTATTTGTTTGGCCCCAAATAAGGGCAGGACCCTGCAAACATTGCGGGAAGGATCTTTCTCCCACATGTCCATCCATAAAAGTTATCACCAGCTGTTAATGGCTCATGATAAGTAGCACTGGAAGCTTGATGCTGTTTACGCTGAAGTCAGTGGCAAAACTCACATCCGTGTAATCAGCGTTTGCTGGATTGAGCCAATATAATGTAAGAGCTTGAGACAGACACGGGCTGGAGAACTCTGAAGTGATCACAAAAGGGAGGAGCAGGGCCTGGCCTGAAGCTGTCCCCATGTGTACTTTGTTGGCAGGTGCACTGCAAGTTGTTGGGGCTTGTGGGCGGGAGGGGAAGGGTTGAATGATTAGTCACCAGTTGTTCGGGAGGAATGAAAGGGCCATGTCGCCGTTTAAGGCAGGTGAAGGGGTGTATCTTCACTGCAGAGTTAACTCGCCTGGGCGGCACTGGAACTGGCTGTGCCCCAGTGTGAACTGCCCCACCACCAAGCCCAGCCTTGGCCACTGCTTCCTGATGGTGCCACACTCACCTGTTATGTGCCCCCGTGGCTCGTAGTCCGGCCGCGGGCGGAGCTGCTCAGAGGGGTTCCCTGTGGAATGTGGGTGAATTCATGGACCCTGCAGAGCAGATGGGGGTTTGTGGGAAGGCAATGGAGGACTATTGGCACTTGAGTGGTTTAGCCTGTGTCCATATTGCAAAGCGAGCAGACCACCAGCCCAAGGGAAAACGTCACTTGGGAGTTCGTTTATAACCGCAGCTGGGCCAAGCCACCTGGGTTGAACACACCACTGAACGCAGGTGAAAGGATTGTGTGAGCAAGCACGAGAGAGAGACGGGACATCACGCAAGCAAGCATCTGGGTTAACACTGACATGATGTCATACTCCTAGGGTACGTCTACACAGCTGCGTTATTCCGGAATAACAAAGAGCGTGTCTACACTAGAAGCTTTTATTTCGAGATAATGGCGAGCTGGAGGACTTCTTACTCTGACTCCTGTGACCCTCCTTTCACGAGGACAAGGGCAATCGAAGGAAGAGGGTTCTTCCTTTGACTTCCTGTGTGTAGACAGCGCCAAAAGCCAAGTTAAACTATTTCGTCTTCAGCTATGCAATTGACGTCGTTGAAGTTGCATAGCTTAATTCGGCTTTCACCCTGCTGGGTAGACGTACCCTCAGGGTCTGACTACACTGCAGTGACAGTCCAAGGCTCAAACTCTGGTTCAAGACTGCCCCCCTTCCACCTGCATTCAAGTTGGGCCAACCCAGGGCTCAGACCCAGGATCCCAAGCCCCCGTGGAGTTGGAGGGTACAAGCCTGAGTCAAGCTGGACCTCAAAGATCTAGTCCTTTTCAGCAGCGGTGCACAACCCATGGGCAGTCTTCCTGGGGAGGGGGGTCACAGCGCTGGGCCGGCCGCCATTTTGTTTTCCTGAAGCAGCCCGTCGCTTTAAATTAAAGGGGCCGCAACAAAATGTTCCCGGCGCCTTTTTTTTCCCTCAACCAAAATTTTCCCAGCCCTGGGGGTTGTGAATTACAAAAGGTTGAGCACCCTGCTTTACAGCGTCAGTGGACTCATGCTCTGGCAGACTACTGAAAGTATCGCAAAAATCCCACAGGTCGACTCTTTTGGTGGACATTCCGTTTTTCCAGACTGCACCACAGACATAGGACTAGAGCAGCCACGTTTTGGGAGGTGCTAGGAAGTCCGGGCTACAGGTGGTTGGACTCAGGCCCACGTAAGGCAGTGTAGATGCCAGAGTTCCAGGCTGGAACCCATGTTCAGCAGTTCCTAAACTGGGGTTACAAGTGAGCACAGGTACCCAAGACCTGCGAGCTCAAATTCTCCTCCCCTGGGGCTGACATTGGTGCATAAACAGACCCTTGGAGCACTGCCCAGGCCTGGCCAAAGAGTTTGCAGGGCCCACCGTGGCATGTTGTGGTTGGCTGCACTGTGTGGACGGGCGGCTCCCAGCCAGGTCAGCAAGCAAGCGGCTGGGCGGGCGGGCGGGCACCGGGCAGCACGGGGCCCTGAAGGTGCGGGGCCCAAGGCAACCACCTTGCTCACCTTGCCCTAAGGCCGGGCCTGGCACTGCCCAGGGATCAGAGCAGGGAACAAAGGTTAATTTCTAGCTTCTGTTCTACCTCTTCCCTGCTCAGTCATTAGGTGACTTCAATAGCTCTCTATACTTTAGAGATGGGGAAAAGGGCAGCACTGTATTTTTTTTAAGTAGCTGTCTCTTATGGCAGTGGAGAAGACTGTCAAACTGAATGGCAGAGGTGCTTAAATCTTTAGCTTGTCTAGGAAATAGAGCCTAGATACACCCACAGAAAAGTGGGTGCACATCTGGTTGGAACACCTGATAGTTATCAATAGACCACAATCAAGCTGAAAAGTCACATGGACAGACAAGGGGGTCCCTCAGGGATCTGCCCTGAGTTTGGGTCTTTTGATTCCTTCGTGAATGATCTGAATACTTGCACAGAAAGAACACTTAAAAAGTTTGTGGACGATACCAAGCTGGGAGGGGTTGCAAGTGCTTTGCAGGTCAGGATTAGAATTCAAAATGGTTTGGATAAATAGGAGAAATGGTCTGAAATAAACAGGATGAAATTCAATAAGGAGAAACATATTTAGGGAGGAATAACCAATTGCACGAGTACAAAACTGCCTGAGAAGGAGTACTGCAGCCAAGGCTGTGAGGGGCTACGGTGGATCACAAACTAACTGAGTCAACAATGTACTATTGTTGCAATAAAAAAGTGACCATCTTGCTGCAATGTGTTTTTTCAGAAAGATGTGGCAATTTGGAGAAAGTCCAGGAAGGAGCAGCAAAATAAATGAAAAGTCTAGAAAAAATGACCTATGAGGAAAGATTGAAATTACTGGGTTTATTTAGTCTGGAAAAGAGAAGACTGGGAGGGAGGGGACATGAGCCTTCTAGCATGTAAAAGGTTGTTACATAAAGGAGGATGATAAATTGTTCTCTTTAACCAGAGGAGAGGACAAAAAGTAATGGGCTTAAATTGCAGTAAGGGAAATCTTAAATTAGTTGTTAGAAAAAGTTTCCTACTGTCAGAGTAGTTAAGCAGTGGAACAAAATTGCCTAGGGAGGTAGTGGAATCTATTTTATGGAAGGTTTTTAAGAACATATTAGGCAAATACCTGTCAGGGAATTGTCTAGCTAATACTCTGCCTTAGTGCAGCAGAACTGGATTAAATGACATCCCCGAGTCCCTGGCTACGGCTATACAGCCGTGCTTTTCTGGAAGAGGACATGCGAATGGTGCATTCATTTGTATATCTTCTTCCGATTCTTTTTATGTTAGAGGTTTTTGTGCAAAAAAGCCCTGTGTAGACAGCGCCTTTTTGCACCAAAAAACCCTTTTGTGCAAGATCCCTTCTTCCTCAGAAATTGAGGTGTACAGGATCTTGCGCAAAGGGGTTTTTTGCACCAAAAAAGGCACCATCTACACGGGGCTTTTTTGTGCAAAAACCTCTTCCACAAAAAGCATGCCATTTGCATATCCTCTTCTGGAAAAGCATGGCAGTGTAGCCGTAGCTCCTGCCAGTCCTGCTTTTCTATGAGCCAGGTCTGGTTTTTCAACAGAAGAAGGAAGTCTGTCACTCTGCTCCCTGGAACGTTCTCTCTCCTTTCGGTTCTGTTGAAAACCCCAGGCTCAGAAAGTAAGCAGTACACATCTGACTGTGTGTGTACAGCACCTAACACCATGGGGCCCCAACCAGTGATATTAATGGGGAAAATATTTGCTGATAAGTCTATGTTCAGTTTTATTTCCATTTTTAACTTGTCCTTTACCTCCCTAAGCTTCTTCCCTGTGGTTTCGCTTTATTCTGGTATGAGCTTTCCTGACCTACCACGTGCACTCTGACAAATATTTTTGATGGCATTAACTAAACTATATGGGAATGGGGGGGGGGGGGAAGAGATAAATGGCATTACATTCTTTAGTTGCCATGACAACATACCCAACCTTACAAATAACTTGGCAAGGACTTAGCCAACTCCAAAATAAACACTTAGGAATCTTAACAATCTCACCCAACAGGAGTCAGATGTCCAATTCCCATTAAAACTAATAGGAAATCATCTTGGGCAGCTTTGAAAAACAATCACAGCTGACTTTAAATAGCCCTGATGCTTCTTTCCCCCCAAGGGATGTCTCAGCAATTGTGCAGAGAGAGGAAATTTACCAGCAGAATAAACCTCCACTGGAAAATGTGGCTGGAGAAAGCACTAGGAGGAGGACATTGTACTTGGCTCTGAAACATCAAGTAGAGGTAGGACATGAGATTTTGGTCTAAGTTTAGGAAAAATCATGGACATCCAGGCAACTCCCCCCTCCTCAGCCCTACCCCATTCACTTTGCTATACCCTTTACTGCCCCAGTAAATCCTCCCCGCGTTCCTGATTTAATCCCAGGCAGAAATATCTCCCAGGGCTTAACTTGAAATAAGCTATGCAAATTGAGTGACGTCAATTGTGTCGCTTATTTTGAGTTTGGGAACTGTCTACACAGCACTTATTTCAAAACAGAGCACTCTTCCTCCGACTTCCCTTACTCCTCGTACAACGAGGGTTACAGGAATCCGAGTAAGAAGTCCTCCAGCTTGATTGTATTTCGACATTATGTCGAAATAAGTGCCGGCTGTATAGATGCGAACTATATTATTTCAAAATAATGTTGCTGTGTAGACATAGCCCCAAGAGTGTGCTCTGCAGCATGCATTGGTCAGGCCTGCTCATTGATTGTGGTGCACTGCAGACCATCCAGACCCAGGATTACTCTGCACTGGGGAACGAGGTGTCCTTTTCTGCAGCATCTGCCGACCAGCACTTGTGCTCCTTTTCCAAAAAGCCGCAGATATATTTTACTTCACATTAGAATGGTGCCGAGTGTGTTTCTCTGGTGGTCAATGCCCAACCATGGTATAAATAGGCATAAACCTGCTTAGGCTCCATTTCGCAGGCTCAACAGCTGATAAAAAGCATGGGCGCTCTCAAAAGGGAGGACAACATGTGTGTAGGCCGGACTCTCAGCTGATGTACGGGTCAGTGGAGGGTGCGCTCAGTGGGCCTGTGAATGAGCTGTGAGAGTAGCTCTTTAAGTACGGCCCTCAATCATTTCACATTCTGAAATGGCAATGAAAACATGAAGCATTTTTGGTGACCACTGCACATGCAGGACACTTCCCAAACACACTTACCGTGGGTTGGGGAGCTACAGGTTGGACCTCCCTGGTCCAGCAGGGTTGGGACCTGACTGGTCCCAAATGAGGGATTTTGCTGGGCTGAGGGAGGCTATTTCTAGCTTTTCTGTCACCGATCACCGAGCCCGACTCCCCTCCCCACCCACTGTGGCAGCCCATAGCCCCTCTGACCCCACTGGGCTACCAGACCCGCCACCATGCCTCCCAGCCCAAGAGTGCCAGACTGACCCCACTTCCGGTGCTCCTGGCCCTGCCATACAGGGTTGCCAGGTGTCTGGTATTCAACCGGATAGTCCAATTTTTGGGCTTTTTGTCTGGTAAAAAAAATTCAGAAAATACCGGACATGTGCAATGTCCGGTATTTTCTGGTTTTCTGGCTGGGCACCCGACGGAAGCCTGGTGGGGGCAGGGAGAGTGGCCGGGAGGCGGGGCACAATCGGTGCTGGGAGCCTCTGGTTGTGTCTGACATAGAAGCAACGCCTTGGGGAGGAGGAGAAGCCCTGTCCATGCTCCTGAGCGCTGTTCAAGTGCGTTGCGGAGCGGTAGCCAGACTCGCTCGTGCTTTGCTGGGACCATGCGCATGACAGGCAGCGCCCTGGGATCTGCATGTGCGCGGGTCAGTCCCGCTCCCCACCGGCTGCCCTGCCCCGACCAGCCCTGCTTCCTGCCGCTCCCCCTCCCCCCTCCTCCGGGCCAGCCCTGCTCCCCTCCCCTCCCGGCCGGTCCCTCCCCCCCCAAATCAAGTGTGTCTGGTATTTTTTTCTGAAGCTACCTGGTAACCCTACCTGCCACGGCAGACCACTGTCCTGCCCCCCGGCCTAGCTCGACTCCTGCAGCAGAACTCCCAGCTGCTGGCTCCCTTGCAGCCAGAATGACAGGGGGCTCCTGGCCGACCCCCGCAGGGCTCTTGCCTCTGGCCCCTCACTGGGACTCTCAACAACCATCCATACTCATGTTTTGGATTCCCAATTTCAACCAGAACTGGAAGCAGACATACCACCCACAGCGGGGGATTGCCATCATGTAATAGACTGCCATCAGAATCCATGAGAAATTGTGGCTTAGTGACATTAAGATCAGCCACCTCCTTTGGGATACGCTGTTAATATGCCCCACCAAAACCCTTCAAAGTAAGAGTCTGAGCTCATTGGAAGGAGCTTTTACTATTTAGCTATAAACCCTGGTTGGCCTTAAAAGCTGGATTCCACATTCCATGATCTTTTATGCCACAGACTGGGGGCTAAATAATGGCTGCAGGGAATACGCTTCGCTCTAGGGGTTTTTTTATTTGACGCAAAGTGAATAATGAATAAGCAAGAAAAGGGGGAAGAAAAGCAGAATCTGCATCGTCCAGTAAAATTGCTTTTATTTCTGTAATTTCATAAGTATAAAACAAATCAGCTCAATATTGTGCGAACAGAGTGGATCATACAAATGTGACTACAATGACCCTTCTTAAGTCTTCACGATACATCTGGCTATTTACATCAGACAAAATACACCACTTAGGAATCAGTAATTTAGTGGAAAAATAGCTCTCATAATAAAATAGGAAACCTTGTTTGTTTCAATTCTACCCCCAAAGAACGCTTTTTTAAAAAGATGTAACAATTTACCTTTCACTACTAAGTGCAAACTCAACAAGGTTTCTAGATTCGGCTGTTCAGGCATCATAGCAAAATTGCTATGTTCAGAGATTCAAGCCATGACACTAGTGACACCTGTAAACAAGTCAGTGTTTTTCTCTCTTCGTGGTCCTGAGGACACTGACAAACACAGCACAGAGTCCACATACCATGGGCAAGAGTCCATTATAAGACACCCCTAAGGTAGGGCACACACATCTTTCTAGGCTCTTGTATATACAGAGCACGGAGATCGATTCTAGACTGATGTAGTTGCCCAGTTTTTACATTACCAAAAGCTGAATGGCACCAAAAGGAGAGGATGCAAGAGCCACTTGTATCTCCCCTAAATCTGTCTTCTCGCTCATTTTATACCTGCGTACCCTAAACCCAAGCTCATCCCAATCCATACCCAGCACGAACCATTGTTAGAAACCTCATGAGGTCTAGAGGCCTAGATTTTGGCAGCATAAAACCACCCTCCCTTGAAATGGTTAGCAGACCGCTGCTCTTCTCTTGCTAAGATGAATGGACAAGCTCACTTGCAATTCAAGGTAGCACTGGAGGGTTGGTAGGATAATCAAAAGCTGGTGGAAGAAAGTGGCAGTGAAAGTCTGAGCTTCCTAAAGATAAATTACCAAATAATTTCTGGAGGGCCCAGTGCTGCAGGCCCTCTGTATGCATTGTAAGGCCATTCAATCAACGCTCCTTGCTTGGCATCTTTTCTTTAATCAGGACCATGGCCAGCAACCAAGACCACACAGCTGGGAGAGAACAGTGGTCACCAACCAGTAGATCGGGATCTACTGGTAGATCTTGGAACCTTTGACAGGTGATCTTGACAGGTTTGGCCGGGAGGCTATCAAGTGCCAGCACTTCATCTGCCCCTCTCAGCACTGCTGCTCCTCCTCTCTACACTGGAGGTGTCCTCTGCTTGCTGTGCAGGGTACAGGAAGAAGAGGAGGGGGTGCTAATGTCAGGGTGCCCCGCCCCCATGCTGTATCCCATCTCCACAGAGTAGATGGGGGCAGGGATGGAGAGAGTTTGCTGGCTGCTTTTGGGAGTGGTGCAGGGCCAGGGTAAGAGTGAGCCTGCTTTAGCCCCCTGCACCACTACCCAGAAGCCACCTGTGGTAAACGGTGCCCAGCTGGAGACAGCATTCTGAACCCCGGCCCCA
Source organism: Pelochelys cantorii (assembly GCA_032595735.1). Lineage (NCBI taxonomy): Eukaryota > Metazoa > Chordata > Testudines > Trionychidae > Pelochelys > Pelochelys cantorii. The sequence goes on along the minus strand of CM064346.1, from coordinate 10,271,481 downwards.
GTCCTGAACCCTTCCTGTACCCCAAAACACTGCCCTCGCCCTGAGTCCCCCTGCACCCAATCTCCCTCCTAGAGTCTGCACCCTGAATCCCCTCCTGCACCTCAACTTCCTGCCCCAGGCTCAGCTCAGAACCCCTCCCACACTCCAAATCCTTTAGCCCAAGATCAGTGTCTGCATCCCCTCCCCCCGCACCCTAAACCTCTGCCCCCAGCCTGATAGAAGTCAGTGAGGAGTGGGGAGTGAGTGAGAAGGGGCAGGAAGGAGGCAGGGCAAGGTTGTTTGGGTTTGAAATAGATCCTGGATTGCATTTAAATTTAAAAAGTGACCTCACACTTAAAAAGGTTGGAGACTACTGCCTTAAAAGGTCTTTCCCACTGGATTTTTGTTTGGTGGATCTTACCTGCTCTGTGCCTACAGTGTTGCAAAATGTGAAGAATAAATAGCGGGGCAGGTCAATGTGATTTTTCCACAACACTTAAGCTCTTGCACCCACTGATTTTTCAGTCAGGAATTTCAGGCAGTTGTTATTTTATGTAAGATGGTGGCTGTTCCAAAATACAAATGTTGGCAGGACTAGGGCTTTAAGCTCTAAGCAGCATAAGTGTCACGTTGCTCTGGCTTTTCCCAGCCCACGCATCCACTGCACTGTGCATCTACATAGGATGGGGCTTCCAAACAGCTCCATTTAGCAACCTTTTCTCCAGCCTCTCTTTTGTTTCATGAATTAAGGAACCCCGAAAGGCCAAACCTCCAGTTTCTCGCTATTGGTACCACCCAGGTCTTGGATTGGCCAAGTGTTAGAAACATGTAAATAAGAGAATGTCGGCATGGCCCTGTCAGATCCTTACGAGAGGCACCAGGCCAGGCCAACAATGCGTGGAATCAGAAGAACGAACTTTGGCCAACAGAGGAATGAAGGAAGAAAAATAAATTTCGGCTGTGATACTAGTAATCCCCTGCCTAGCAACAGCAGTCTTTCACATCCATAAAACATTCTTCCCAGATGTTCCATGGGAGAGCTGTTGGTAGGAGAGAGTCTTTATCCAGTCATTATCCACAAGGATAGAGAGGTCCTCAAACAGCATAATGTGAATTTCATAGCCAATGCCTGGTGCTCATACCTGATATTCTCCCAATGGAGGAGAACCCCTTTGACTCCCACCTTTATTTTACAGGTCTGATCTAACATGGTGAATGGCCCCCTGAGAAATTAATGTAAAGTGCTCATGGACAATCACACAGGCTATTTTTCTGGTGCGCAGGCGGTCATGAATGATTTGCTCCTTTTGTTTAGGAGAACCTACTGAAATGGCCCAGGCTGGCTGTTGGTGTTGTTGGAAAGAGTCTAGATTATTGTAAAGAATATGAATATACCAAAAGGCAAAGGGTGAGATTCCTAGATTGTGGTGGCCATCAGAAGTGAGACTAGATTGCATGTAGCAAAAGGAGGCCTGGGGGGAAAAGCTATCAGGAAAAAAAGCCACTCCAGTGCACATGTCCAGTCTATTGCACACAATCAATTGTTTGAGTAAGAAGCAGTTCAGACCTAATCCAAAACATGTTGAAATCAATGGGATTAGGTCTTTAATCACCTTCAGGTTTGCAAAAGTCTACAGCATCATGTTAAAGCAGCCAGCACACTGCAAGTGACATATAAATAATAAACAACAACTTCTATGCGATTTATCCTGGCCCTTCACCAAAGCATAAAGGAAAAATAAATTTGATCTAAGGATACTTCTCTACTTCATTAAAATATTTGAACTACAACTCTCGGCAACCCCAAAATGTCTATTGGGAAACCAGTCTTAAGCAGTCAGTCAAATGACAAACAACAACAAAACATGGTTTTTCAATTGGGGATCATACTCGAAAATAGGGCTACTTTAAAATAGGTCACTCTTAATGGAGTGAATGACCATTGGAGATGTCCTTGGTGAACATTCCACTGATTTGACCCAGAAGCTTACAATGAAAAGGACAAACAGAATTTTAAGACAAAACCCACCGCTACTGGGAAGAGGAAGGCTTTAGCGTAGAACACGGCTATGAGCTATTGCACTCTATTTGCTGATTTTCCTGTAAGTTCATGGTTTCAATCCAACATTGACAGGCACGGTGAACCATCACAGTGCATGTTAGCTCTGTGGAGCGTAAATTAAAACCAATCCAATATCAACTAATATTGCCCCTGTCTCTTCCTTGCAATGTGCAATCACAATGACTTTTAATATAACTATCCCCACCTTGCTGGCATCAGAGGAAGCAAACCAAAATGACCAAAGGAATTTAATAGAAGACTTAAAAAGTTACTGACATCAGATCTTTCCCCTGCCCCACACGTTTTGGCAATATTTTCAACCATCTTTGTTAGAGTTTAAAATAAAAAAATATCAAAAGCTTTAGAACACACACACATTTGGGTACCAAAAAAAACCACACGTCACATCCTCAGCTGGTGTAAATCAATATAGTTCCAGTAGAGCAACACAAATTCATAGGAGCTGCAGATCTCCCCACGGCCAAGATTCCCCATAATCCAATATGGATCTCTGATAGATCTGAACATGTTACCAGCAGGGACAAATTACAGACCAGGTAGCCTGCAGCTTTTGGTTGGACTATGCTCCATGGACACCCTCACCCCATACTCAAGAGGGTGGGCAGAATGTTGAGGATCAATCTCAACCCTGGAATAAGCAAAAACAATTCTCCTAAAGTCAATGGAGTTGCTCTAGATACAGGAAGGCTTAACTGAAAGAGCATAAGAGGTCTATGAGTCATCTACTGGCCTTCTGCTCATGGGTAAGTTCCCCATATTGGAAATGGTCTGTAAAAAGGAATCAGCCTGTGTAATCACCAATTAAATCAGCTCAATACACTGAAACATACAAAACATGTTGGAAAAAGAAAAATTCTCAAAGAAAGCAAATAGTGATTTTTCGGTGAACAATTTTCCTCTAATCACACAGTTTCTATACAGATGTTTGTTTTTTAAAAGCTCCGTATTAAAATCCCTTGAGTACATTCTATATTAAATACAACTACAACATTTCATGCAAGGTTTTCTGTACAATTAAATCAGCTCAGTAGTAGAACAAGTCTGTACATTCCCATTGGTCTTGGGGCGCGACCCATCTATTTTCATGCTGGTGATGGAGAGAAAGGAAAGCGTGGGTTTTGGCACATACTGTACCTACAGCAGCCAGCTTGTCGAAGTTCAGCCAGCTAGCAGGAAAGACACACAAAGTACTGAGGGTTTTAAGAGACTTAAAAAAAAAAAAAAAAAAAAGGCGAACCAGTCCATATAGGAATGGAGCAACATAAGAGAAAAGCAAAGCAGGATCTGATTCTGGGGCTCCGGGGTGAAGTTGAGAAAGAAGGAAAGGTGCAGGCATCTTTCTCCCTTTATCCTACCACATCTACGGCCCATTCCTGGTCAAATGTTCTGTGAGTTTCAAAAATAAGATTATATGGATGGTAGAATAAAAGTCAATTTTGAGAGACCACCTCTATTCCCATGTGATCACTGTTGCCTTTTCCAAGATCATATTGGGAGCATAGATTGTTTCCCAAAACGGACACTAACTAAAGTAATTTATTCTGCCCTCTACGTGATCATATTTTTAAAACTATCAGTGGTTCTCAAACATTTGTATGGGTGACCCTTTTTCACAGAAAAACACTTTCTACGATATTTAGCACTATTATAAATGCTGGAGACAAAGTGGGGTTTGGTGGAGACTGACAGCTTGTGACCCCCCAGCTTAAGAAGAGGTATGGGCAAAATATGGCCCGTGGACAAGATCCAGCCTGCAGGTTTCCCAGCCGGGACCCTCAGACATGGAGCAGCCAGACACTTCAAGCATCTGGCTGCTCCTTGTGGCTCTCTGCTCCGCGTGGTAGGTGATGGGGGAGGCTTTATGCGCTGCCCTGGCCCCCCAGCAAAATCTCTCAGCTCGGAAACTGGCTAATGAGAGCTTAGAAAACAGCAAATGTGAGCTGAGAGATTTTGCTGGGGGGTGGAGACAGCACACAAAGCTTCCCCCTCCCTCCAGCACTCGGAGCTGATAGCCCCAGGGAACAGCCAGCCATTTTGAGCAGCCTGCAGCTATGGCAGGGAAGGAGTCTTCCTTGGGGTGCTGCAGTGCTGCTGGCCAGGAGCTGCCTAGGTAAATGCCTTCTGGGCCAGAGCCTGCCTCCCCTCCCACCCCCCCAACTTCCTGCTCCAGGTAACCACCCTGCCCAGGGTCATCATCCCAAACCCTCTACACCCCCTTGTTCCCCTCCTCCAGGTCACAACTCCCTTCCAAACCCTACACCCTCCCCCTGTCCTACACCTATACTCCTTTCCCTTCACCCCATTCCCCTGCCCCAGGTCACAGCGCCCCCGTCACCAAACTCCCTCTCAGACCCCACAATCCCTCCTGCACCCTGTCCCCTACTCCAAGCTCCCTTCTGCACCTAATCTCCATCTCAGACCTCGCAACCCCTCCGTAGAAAAGTGCGGCCCCTGACCACTTACCAAAATCTTGGAGTAGCTCCCCATCAAAAATTATTTCCCACCCCTGGTCTGAGCCTCACACACCCCCAGTTTGAGAATTCCTGAACTGGATCAACTGGAGAGTCAGAAAGTTTAACCAGGGATGGGTGACTAGATGCAGCGGGATCCAGAGTTTTCCAGTTCCATGTTTTGTTTTAAGCTGCTTAGCCCAGGAAGGGCGCTAACAAGGTGTTACACAGGAAAGAAAGGAGAAGAGGACCGGGCCATGCTTTGGTGTCAGATGAGCCTGAGACAGTGGAAGATTTTCACAAGAGGCAATAGAATAGAGAAAAATATGATAAATAGAGGAAGTTTCAACTCCGCCACAAAAATCTTTGCAAGTAAATACATGTCCACAAGATCTACTACACTGGTAATTCGACCAGGATATAGGTACACTGACACCACCAAAGCTAGACATCTAGGCAATGCAGCTACCAGAGCACTAACATTGCCACACAGGGATTATGCTTAGGTGGACATCTCTCTACTAAATTGGAAGTCAATTGGAATAAACCTGTTGCATCCCATGCACCTTTCTTTGCTTACCTCTTCTACCCACAGACACAGATAAGCTTTTCCTTGGTACTGAGATGCCGTCTGTTGTGCTACATCAGACCATCTTATCCAGCTCTGGAAAGCACCTCTGTTGTCGCTGCTCCTGCACAGATACTGTGCACCACTGTGAAAGCGCCACCTCCCACCTCCCACATTTGTACAAAACAAAAGATGCCTGACTGAGCTCAAACACAGGCTGTTTTTTTTTTAAAGGGTCTCAAACTTTTCAGGAGCGGACCCCCAAAGAGCTGTGTTACAATGACTCAGTTACATATAATTCCATCCCCAAACTATAATTTAGCTGTCCAGTAACTGCACCATTATGTACAGGGAAAAAAAAGCTACGAAACAAAACCAAAAATCAGTATTTTTCTTTGACGATTCACCCGCATTAGTCTGATAGTCGGACACATGCATGTCCTGCTGGCTTCTAGTGATGGTCTAACATGCAAGACATCAGTCCGAGTTACAACTCAGGGTTTCTCTATTTAGAAAATGAGTTTCCTGAATGTTATTCATTTCTTGTCCTCTTCTCCTGCAAAAGAAAGGAAATCAGCTATGGTTAAAAGCAAGCCACCTACCCATCGTCAGCTATTGAGACAGACATTTCATTGAGGCACATAGCTAGCTGACTATGACCTGATGGTTTGTGAAAAGGGCAATCTGTAGGGAGTGTCCATGCACACCTACCCAGTCATAGTGAGTACGGAGTGGCAGAATCAGCTGATTTTGCTCTTAATACTTGGCTTCACTTTTGAAATGGCAACCTTGCAATACATCCCACAGGGATACACAAAGCCCAGTATAATCAACACGGAACAGCACGGCTACATAGGAATTCTACGGCATTGTTCAAAAGAGGATCCCCAAGCACTTTATCAACATTAAAGGTGTTAGCCTTATAACATCACTGCCAGATAGCTACTAACTTTATTCTACCAATGGAGAAACTGAGGCATAGAGCTTAAGTGACTTGCCCTCAGTAAGTCACGGCCAAGAAAAAAATAGGATCCAGGTCTCCTGACTCGGAGTTCTGTGCTTGAACTTTTTCTCCAATTTCTTCACCCTGTTGATGGCAGAACGAGATTCTTGCCGGGATACATTAGTGATTGACTTGGTACTTGGTGATTAGAGTATTGACATGCAGTGCCTTAGAGAGTCAAATTATTTTAAAATGGGAACGTGTATCTGAAGCCACATTGGAAAAAAACCTCATCTTAAATTTGTGGGTCCAAATTCTACCAAACAGACTCATGCTGAGTCCTCAAGCCATCATTGTGACTTCACTGAAAATATTGCTACAAGCAAGATCCTATAAAACACAAGGGAGGGCAGAATCTAGCCTGCAGGCAATAAAAATGTGCACTGAAAACTGTTACAAATACTTGACGGTATTTCAGTTTCTTTATTCATTGAGCGGTACTGACACCTCTCTCATGGTTTTCATGTTCCTGAGTTGCATGGACCCCATTTGATAACCATGTAGAATGGAATGATAAGAGACCCAGTCCTGGAAATCCAGGTTACTCTAAGGAAACTTCTTTTTTTGGAAAGAGAACTTTTATTTTGCAAAGTGTTTATTTGCAATGCTTCCTGATGTGAAAGCCATTTCTTTCAGGCCCATGTTAGACTGAATTGTTAGGAAGCAGCTTCTCATTAAAATAGTTATTCACATGATATTTAAGACTTGTTTTAACTTGTTCACTTCTCTTCGCATTAGCTGGATTTTTCAGAACCTATGGGAAGGAGGCACCCAAATCTAAAGGGATGCAACTGGAGTTGGGTCCCTAACTCCTTTGAAATTTCCAGTCATAATTTTTGGAATGCCTAAATTACACCATCATTTGCCATTATTTCCAGTTCCCATGGAAAAATTAAGTGCAGAACAGCGTCCATATGAGGCGAGATTAACAAGACTGGGACTTTTCAGCTTGGAAAAGAAATGACTAAAGAATAGGGGGGATGGAGGGATGTGTTAGAAATCTAGAAAAATCACAAATGATGTGGAAAAGCAGAATAAAAAAAATGTTATTTACTCCTTCACTAACATAACACATGAATTAAATTTATAGACAGCAGATTTATACCAAATTATTTCTTCACAGTCAACCTGTGGAACTCTTTGCCAGGAGATGGTGGAAAGGCCCAAACTGTAACAGGGCTCCAATAAGAAGAAAATAAGTTCAAGGAGGAGAGGTCCATCAATGGCTAATAGCCAAAATGGGCAGGAATAGTGTCCCTGGCCTCTGTTTGCCAGAAGCTGGGACTGGGTGACAGGGCATGGGTTGTCTGAGGATTGCCTCTTCTGCCGAGGCCTTCTGAAGCCCCTGGCATTGGCCACTGTTGGAAGATAGGATACTGGGCCAAATGGACCATTGGTCTGACCCAGTAAGACTATTCTAATGCTTTTATGTAGCACCCAAATGTATCTGCACTAACCCACTAGACTCCACTTCCCTTCCAGAACTGAGAGAGTCAGTCAGTCAGTCAGTCTTTTTTTCTCTCTCTCTCTCCCATATATTAAAATTTTAAGGCTAACCTTAAGTGACTTGCCACAAGATGTCAGAACATGTTCATATTAGAGCTGAGTGGATCCAATATGTATTTAAATTTTCTTTCTTTTATACAGGAATTTGATACAGGGCTCCTGTCAGCTAATGGCTAAGTTATCTGCCCAAAAAACCCTAGAATTTTCCAGTGCATTCGTAGCCCTAGAAAGAGGTGATGTGTGTGGGGGGGGAGGGCAAATGGAATCGGTCCCCCTCCCCAACTTGCTGCTTGGCTTGTACTGAGCAAGTGTATGAGGAGCTGGGCAGGCAGCCTGTCTCAGTTCTGGTTTGAGCTGGGTCTGGGAGCTCAGACCGCCCCCTCCCCCCACCGACGGGCTGCTGCCACCCCGCACTGCTGCCTCTTCACCAGAGGCAGCAGCACAGGGCAACAAGCAGTCGGTCCGCAAGAGGAGATGGTTTTTACACTGGCTCCCCTCGCTGACTAGCTCCTGCCTGGCACCCTGCACTGCTGCCGGCCCCCAGGGACGATAGAATAGTCGACTAACCGATAAGAATCCACGAGGTTACTCGACTATTCAATTAACTGATATTTCACATCCCTAGCCCATAGGGACACGTCGGCAGTGGTATGGAGCTAGCAGCAGGAAGCCACTCTAGCCCCGCTGCACTGCTGGTGGTGGCAGTGAGGCCCCCAGCTAATTTTAAATCTCCAGGGTGGCAGGAGGAGGCAGGCGCTGCACGAAGACCTCTGGCTCCCTGGATCCCTGCCAGATGGGGGTGCCTGCGAAGAGGATTTGAGGACTGGCACTGGCCCTGAGGTAAACGGAGTTTGAGATTCCTGCCCTAGAGGAATTTGGGTATTTGGACACAGCACTCTCCCCCCAGTATGGCTGCAAACAAAAAGCAATACAGTCTGCGCCTCTGGGGATAAATGCCAAACACAGCTGGGACCCACATGGGCAACTATAGCTGCGAGAGCCTGAAAAGGGACAGCAACTGGCATAACTGCTCGCGCCTTGGGATGCTCCCTCGGGAACAGCCGAGGCACACTGCTGAAGAAGTCTGCGCTGCTCCTGGTCTGTGGCTAAATACAGGCCCTCGGGTTTTAAGGGGCTCAGTCTACTGCAGCCCCTCTCTTGAGCACCGATCCCCTGAAATGGAACTGCCCCAGACCCATGTATTTTATTATATGAAGCAGGGGCAGTCAATAGGCAGACTGCGGCCAAATCTGAACTGCCTGATGTGATTGAACAGACCCCTGTACTGTGAATACAATTGACTACCCCTAAAAATTCTTCTCCGCCTGCATTCCCCAAAGCATGCAAAGAGAGCCTTCAAAAAGCCAAAAGAACATTAAGATCCCATCTAGGGAAGCTGACATCCCCCCAAGGCAGCAGCAGTACTCTCCTTGGTAACCTCTCTAAGCTCAAACAACCTTGCCTTTTCATATCTGGAAAAATTCTTTTCCTTTCCACATGATAGTCTGGCTAAAGTAACAAAAGAAAGAAATTAACATACAAGGACACAAGCTAGACTAGGAAACATAACCCCATCTTCCCTACCATTCTCAGACTCCGTTAGAGACAATAATTGTTTAGTCCACATTGTCAATGCATTGCTATGGAGATTCTCATGTGCTTCTGAATTCCTTTTATGGTCAGTTATTGTCTCAATGTGCATGTATTTTTGGGAGTGGAGGGGAGGGAGATTTTTCCTAGACATTGTGTCTTATTTACAATCAGTAGAATTTATATCCCCACTGCTTAGCAAAACCTTCTCTTTACATTGGGTTTAAGGGCCCGCAGCCCCACTTCAGATCTCTCACAGATGTAATTTAATTGACAAAGTTGTTCATGATTTACAGCAGCATAAGCAAGATCTGAATCAGGCCCTACATATGTCCATGATCTCCACACCCATTAGTCATTGTTTTAGAACAGTCAGAGGGTTTAAGTGTGGACACAAAGTAGAATTGATCTCATATGCAGATAACGGGCCAATGACTGAGCTGCTAATATAAAGATGCAACCTTTAGTTAAAATCAGCTATTGCAGCACAGGCCTGGAGAACAGCAAGAGTACCTACTGTGACAGACCCAGACCAGCTGGCTGCCACACTCCAATGGAAGGCAGATAGGCTGGGCTCTTGCTAAAAAGTTTCCTTCTCTCTGAGCAGCCAGGGCTGAGCCTAGTGCAGCACAATTGGAGCCAATTAAGAACTTGCCAGAAGCAGCAGGCTATTCAGAGCACCTATAGACCATTAAGGCCTGCTGGGGCTTGTTTAAAAGGCCTCCCTGCAGGGAGAGCAGGAGCCTAAGGTCTGAGAGTGAAGAGATGCACTGAGTGAGAGCAGAGGACTGTGAGCAAGGCAGAGTGCCATGAAGGAGCAGGATGGACGTACTCAGGTATCAGAGGGAAGGTACAGGGAGGGATTGTTTGGGGAAGTGGCCCAGGGAAGAAGCTGCCAGACTGGGAGTAAAGGAAACCCTGTCTATTGCTGCTGCCTTAGGTTGCCTGGGCCAGAACCAAGAATAGTGGGTGGACCCAGGTTCCTCCCAACCGTCCCCATGCCACTACAGAGCCTCCCCCTGAGAGAGGAGACCAGGACTATGAAGGGGTTTCACTCCATACTGTGAACTGGCCTATGATGAGGATGGCTCAGTAGACCATCACCCCCTGCCTCTAGTAAAGGGAAAGAGGCTGTGTGGAGGGTCACAGCAAGCCTCTGAGGCAAACACTGTCCGCCAGAAGTGCAGGGGCACAACCAGAGCTTTGCCACCCTACGCAAAGGTGCTAGAGCTGTTCATGGGAACTGCACCCCAATTAGGGCTTCCACTTCACTGCCTAGTGAAATTGGTTGAAACGATAATGAAAGAGAATTATGAAAAAAAGCTAAACAAAGGTGATACGATAAGGACAAACTAGCCCAGTTCCTGTAAAGGGAAATCCTGCCTCTGCAATCTACCAGAACTATCTGAACGTGTCAGCAGATTAAGGGATAACGGAGAACAGACGGACAACGTATCTGATTACAAGGTTATCACAGAAACCGTGTCGTCCTGGGGAATAAAATTCAGTTCTGGGTTCTAAGGCGACCCAAAGACAGAGAACAGGGAGAGGAATTGGACATTTTCCAACTAGGCAAAAGATCATCAGCGCGGTGCCCCAAAGCTCCATTCTAAGAGCGGTGGCCAATATACTGGCTAATGAGCTGGAAACAGCATCGAATGCAACACGTGACAACACTCTAGGGATGTGAAATCCTGTTTAATTAGTTCTAATCAATTGAACAGCATGTTTAAATAGTTAACCGATTAAAGGGGGCATGAGCAGGGGCCAACTCCAGCCCTATTGGGCTGGAGCAGTCCTCCTTCCCCTGCCTTCCAAGGCCAGGCTGGAGCCACAGGCAGGGGATGCTCCAGCTCCGCCAGAGCTGTCCCCACCTGCAGGGTGCCCGGGCTCTCTTCTCCGGATGACTGGAGAAGCCCCTGTCCATGGTGGGCCCCCTGCGGGCTTGGAGCAGCCCCCTGCCCATGGTAGGTGGGGAGCTGCTTCAGCCCCCACCAGTTAATGGTTAATATGAGCTGGTACCCCCATTAAAGGTGATGCTTACTGGTTAACCAGTTAACCCTTCACATCCCTGCAACAGTTCAGATAAGAAAATGTTACTGAAAAGTCAGTCACGAGAGCGGTGTATGATGACTGAGCTTGATACGTTTACAGAGGGGATGGGATGAGGAGACATCCCGCAATGGCGTGTAGCCAATCTGTGTCTGCTAGCGGCAAATATCTCCAGCACCTGGCACTGGGACACGAGACGGGGAAGGCTCTGAGTTACTAGAAATTTCCTTCCCAAGTGTCTGCCTGCTCTTGTCCACACGCTCAGGGTTTACCTGATCACCCTATTTGGGGTTGGGACAGCATTTTCCACCAGCTTAGATTGGCAGAGACCCTGAGTGTTCTTCGCCTTCCTCTGCAGCGGGCACGGATGACTTGCAGGTCCAAACGACTGTACGTGGTGCATCCTCTGTAACTTGAAATCTTTAAATCACTATTTGAGGATGTAAGTAACTTAGCCAGAGGTGAGAGGTCCCTCCCAAGAGTGGGAGGGTGAGGCTCTGTGCCCTACAAAATGTACAGGAGGTTAGAACACATCAGTGGCTCTCAGCCTTTCCAGACTGCTGTACCCCTTCCAGGAGTCTGATTTGTCTTGCCTACCCCACGTTTCACATCCCACGAAAACTATGTGCTTACAAAACCAGGCATAAAATACAAATGTGTCAAATCACAGGTAGGGATGTAAAATTTCGATTAATTGGCTAATCGAATAGTCGATGCAATTAGTCGATAAGGGCACCTCCACCTTTGAAGCATAGCAACAGCTGCAGAGCTGTTGCTATGCTTCAGAGGTGAAAGTGCTATGGGGTGCATGGGGCCAGCAGGGGTCTCAAGCAGTTCCCCACCGGCCCTGTGATCCCTGTGGCGTTTCAAAGCAGCAGCACCGCATGGAGCCCAGGGCTGCATGTGGCATTTCAAAGTGGCAGCACCACATGGAGCCCACAGTCTGGCCCAGGCTCCATAGGGTGCTGCCGCTTTGAAGCACCCCACCACTTCTCCCCCCACCCTGACTGCCTCTTTATGATGGAGGGGACGGGAGCAACTAGTTGACTAGCATGTCGACTATTCAATAGCATTTGCTCATTGGATAGTCGACTAGTCATTCCCATCCCTAAGCACAATATTACTGAAACATTGTGGACTCTCTCATTTTACCATATAATCAATCTATATGGAATGAAAATACTATGTTTATATTTGAGCACATAGTATATAAGGATGAAATTTTAGTGTGCACTGACTTCACTAGTGCTTTTTACATAGCCAGTTGTAAAACTAGGCAAATATCTGGATGAGCTGACGCACTGTCTGGAAGACAGCTGTGTGCCTCCAGGGGTATGCACAACCCCTGGTTGACAACCACTGGGCTAATTGAACATGATCATCATCTAGCCTTAAAGTCTTTTAGTCTCTAAACTATGCAATGGAACAGCTGGGTGAAAGGGCAAGATGAGGGCAGATGGAATTTAGAGATGAGAAATGAAAGGTAAAGAGCATTGGAAAGATTCATTTCAATTACTCATCCAAGTTTAAATGAACTGAAACGACTCGGGGAAAAAAGATGTGGTCATTGATTTGTGCAACCGAGTGGAAGCCGCTGTGCAGTACAAACCAACAATGTACTTTTATTTGCCCTCCCAGGCCAAGTTTTGGTCACTCCGCCTTAAAATAAAAGTCAGAACAGAAATATAGAAGGGGCCCACAGATGTGTGATGAAAAATTACTCCAAGCATGAAAAAACCTGCCATGTGAAGAGAGACTGAAAAGATCAGGCGTTCTTAGTTGAGACGGGAAGTGAGCCAAGGGAGACATGATAGAGAGATCTAAAATAATGAGGGTTACAGAGATGACAGGGAAAATTGCCCTGTCCATGCTTTTTCCTAGTATAAGAATGACACATTCAAACAGAAGGGAAACAAATGTAAAACTCATCAAAAAAAGCACTCTCCCCCCCACACACACACAAAGCATGTATCAGTGGAACTCATTGCCATAAGATATGAGTAGTCCACGAATTTAATAAGATTCAAAACAAGGACTGGACATTTATATGGGTAATGAGAGGAGCTGTACTTACATTATATAGTGTGAAAAATATGAGTGAGATTTTCAAAAGTTCTTAATTCCCACTGATCTCCTATGGGAAGTGGGGGCTCAGCTCTTTCAAGTGCCTTTGAAAATCACACCGTAGGGGGGAGAAAAACTCAACTATACATCAACCATGATCTCACAGAGGCTAAAAAGCAGCTCCCCTTATAGGCAAATGATTCCATAAGGGTCCACTCCTTCTGAAGTATCTGGTGCTGGCCACTACCAGAAAAGGTACTGGTCCAGATGGCTCACTGCACTGTTCTGGTCCATCAGTTCCTACATTCTCAGAAGTGACTTCCTAGCTATGAAGCACGAGATTGAGCCTTTGGGGTGACTCTTTCAGCCTCCAGAGGTTGCACCAATGTGTTTGTTCCAACTTGGTGCCTGTACTTCTGCCGCTAACGTTTTTTTTAGCAGAGAAAGCCACTCAAGAGACTTAGGTACACTTGGAAAAGGGAAAATACGACCCAATGAGCGTTCTTAGAAGTAATGGTCTTACGCAGCACAGTCCAGTAAGGATTCCTCCTGCAGCTCCCTATGGCTGGAAGAGTTTCCTCCTTCCAGGGTGCAAAGCCTCCTTTAGCCAGCCTCCCCTGGCAAGCCAGAACTCTGCTCTGTAGACTGTCAGTGCCTCAGCACCCACAAGGGGGACCATTGGGACTAGAGAGCTTAGCTCCCCTGGCTCCAGTATAAGGAGCAGATTACAAGCAGCACTCAGCACCTGCGCCGCAAAACATGACCCTGGTTGTGGAGCGGAGCCCTCCTGAGAATGCTGACCTTGAGGCTAGATCATAAGCTGATATAAACTGAGGTCAGTGGAGCGAGGCCGCTGCTTGACACCAGACCCGTCCGCAGCAGTGTGATAAATACATCTGAAAACTCGCTGGACCAGAAACATCCGTGGTCCTGATATTGCCGGGCCAGAGAGCCCTGACAGCTGGGGTCGGGAGAGGAGCCAGGAGGCATACGGGCTGGTAGTCTGACCGGGGCTGGGAGTTCAGCCGGAGGTCTGGAGACCTGGAGCACAGCTGGGCTGGGGGTTCAGCCAGGCTGTGAGCACAGCTGAGCTGGTGGGCCAGTGGCAGGAGGGACAATGGCCGGGAGCAGAGCCTGGTGGCCAAGGCTGACAGCGGGGTCAGCAGCTGGGAGGGGAAACCTGGGGTTCGTGGCCAGGAGAGGAGCCCGGCCAGGAGGCTAGTGTCCCCCCAGCAGAGCCTGGAGGCCAGCTGCAAGGAGCCAGCATTGACCTTTTCTGGTCCGGCAAACTCCCTCGATCAGGATCGGTCAACCCCAGGTCCTGGGGTGCCGGACCAGGGAGGTCCAACTGTATTTTAGTTGTGAGAATCTCTGATCATGCCCCCTGCTTCACAACTCACACACATGCTTTTCTAATCTAGAACACAGCGTCGTTCTGCGATTCACCACAGAACTGGAAATAGTGTTTGATCCTCTTCTCCTACATACTAAACAATTGCTGGACATTTTCCAGAGTGGGGCCTGTGCTGTTCAGAGGGTCCACCTAGAGGCTGTACAACCAGGTCACCACAGCACACAGAAGAGTCTGGCACAGGTACAGGAACATGATGGACAGGGACAACACACAACAGAGCCAACCCTGTTTGATCTGGACTCCTGCAGGTTTTCAGCTGGTGTTCCCCGCTCCACGTGTGTCTGACTGTCCTGAGAATTCCTGGTGAAAAATGACAAGGCTAGATTTAAGGATTGGGTTTTAAAATAGATTCAGAGGATTTAGGAGGTATAAATGCAGGAGTGTGGTTGTTTTAAAGCATGACAATTGAAGCAGAGGCTGGTATGATTTTGTTCTCTTGCTGTGATTAAATAGTGGCAAGAAATCGTGACACAGTGTTCAGACAAAGGCCATTCGCAGAAATCAGCATTAGCAATGATGCGGCTCCGTGGCACATGGTGCGGACAAAAGGATGGGCTGGAAGCATGGCAGATGGGACCCAGCAGCTGGCCCAGTCACTTCTGGAAATTGTTGCCTGTATTGCAGTAGCAGCCAGTGCCCACCTGGGGAGATGAGGGTCACAGAAAGAACCTGTGGCAGAGCCTGGGAAATGAATCAAGTCCCCCAAGCCTGGGGTGCCATCAGCCTCCACAGTCCCCCGGGCAAGGTGTGTGTGGGGGGTGGCTCTGCTCTCCGAGAAGAGGCACAGCCTTGGGGGGGGGAGGGCCGGGGTCAGGGGCAGCCAGCCCTCAGAGCTGCCCAGAGCATGCAGTGCGGCACTCCAGGGGTGATTTAAAAGGCCCGGGGGTTTAACTGCTGCTGCTGCTGCTGCAGTTGGGGCTCCGGCGGCTAGGAGTCCCAGGCCCCTTTGAATTTCCAGGCCGTAGGGCAACCGCTCATGCTGTGGGTGGCAGAGAGCACCCAGCCTTCATCTTCCCATTTACCAGCGCACTTGCACAGGGCTGGAGTCACTAGTCCCTGGCTGTACAAGAGCCAGTGGTTTGTCAGCAAGTCACCCCTGTTGAAAACGATACTGGCTCTTACCAAAAAATCTGCTAATCTTTATTTCTAGTGAGTGGGTTACCTGACTAGTCTACCTAGCTCTGAATCACTCAGTTACAAGCAGCTGCAACAGCGAGACCCGGCAGATCTGATAGTCACCAAGTAAAACACAAGCCCAGGGGAATGTGTCGCCGTTAAAAGCCACACACACAGGCACTCTGAGATGACCTGTACAGTACTTTCGGCTCTTGGCAATCTTAAAGGGTGGTTCTGTCCTAAAAAGGACTCTAAAAAATAGCACAATGGGGTTCCCCGTTGGATATTTCCATATTAAAATGTGCAGAGTCTGTAAGTCAGAAGATTGTTGATGAAACAAAACTCGGTTCGGGGTGAGTTTGCAGGCTGAAGACAGACCAGCTGGGGTCAGTGTGTCTTGTGGATCGTCCCCCAATAATAAGAGTTCTGGAGGGCCTCAGGGACATCTGGGCAGCCACGCTGGTCAGATGTCAGTGTATAAAAGCCACACAAACCAGATGGTAGCAAAGGCTTTGCAAAAAGTAGCTTTCCATAAGCACCATCTAAGAAGGCACATTCTTGTCTTTGCCAAGTGACCACGTTGTCCTCTAATGATTATAATCCCAAGGAAACCAACTGGGTAGAAGAGCCCTATCTTCAGGGGTGAAATGGAGGAAGTACAAACAAAGGCACCCTGGACACATGCTGCTCACAATGGAATGATAGTTAATATGGTCAAAGAATCTACCCAGGAGGAAGAAAGAACAAGTCAAGTGCCACTCACCCACGATAAGAAAAGCAACGTTCAGGCAGGCCAACAATGAAGAGGAGCAGCAAAAGTAACCTGGGATTGGCCGCCTAGGCTCCCTCCTTTTGGAGGTGACAGCCAGAACCCATCAGGCCTCCTTCCTGTCCAGGAAATTCTGAAGAAGAAGAATCAACGGGACAGGATCCCATCTTGATGTCTCTGTTCTTCCTGCCAACATTGCTGTGTCGGGTAAACTTACTTTAAAAAGCAGGCGCCATTTGTCTACACCAGTCCCAGCCACTTTAAATGTCAGAGCCCAGATTCTGATTTAGTGCCAGCTTCTGGAGAATATAGGAGTGAACTAATTAAGGGACAAACCCCACAGGTGTGCTCAGGGTGAGGGCAGGAAAGTAGCAGGGCAGAGTTTTGAAGGCTACTGCCTGAAATATTCAACGAGTACAGTGTTGGTCAAGAAAAGAAAAGAAAGATCTAACTTAGGATGTTGAGATTCCTCACTGTGCTATTTCAGTACAAGAAGAAGAATATATTAGCATACGAAATAGCATTCCTAGAGCTCTGTACGTGTGTGCTGCAATTTAGAGCACAGGCCACAAACCTGCTGCTACCAAAGACGTTGGGAATCGTTCAGTTGAGGTACATGGTGCAGGACGAGATCTATGCAATATTTCCTGTTTACAACACAAGGGCCATGAGCGTCTGCAACTCCCACTGAAGTCAAAGTTTCAGAGGCTCAGCACCTCTTGGATATACAGCAGAAAGTGCAAACAGGACTGTACCACTTTTGGGGGAGACAGACCAAAAGGAACATTTTTAAAGAGGGCTGATCCGATTCCCACTGAAGTCAATGGATACATTCCACGGGAGTTGGATCAAGGCTTAAACAGGAGACAGGGCTGCAGTTTGGATAGACAAGGGGGAAGCTGTTCCAATTTATCGTGGTCAAGTTCATAACTCACTACCAACAGTGGTTCCCAACTGGGGATCCGCGAGGGTGTTGCAGGGGCTCCGTGGAAAAAAAAATAAATAAAAATGATCATAGAAAATAAGTTTTACATAAATTGCAAAGTTACAATCAATTTTTTTTAAATTAAGTATCTTCCAATAATGTTATTAATTGCGATCCAAAAATCTATGGTCATGGCGCCTTTGTGTGACGAACCGATCATGGTGGTTAGAAGCATACAAATGTTAGCCATACATCAACACGGATCTGGGGCTGAAATCAGGCTTGCTGAAGAGAAAGGAGACTGATGAGCGGAATGAAGCATCCCCAAATGGAACATCTAATCAAACAGATGTAAGTAAACAAAAAGTGAGAAAATACTCCACTGACTACTAGAATTGTGGCTAGAATTGGCTTTGATGGGGGTCCGCAAACAGTTTGGGGGGGGGTGATTGGGGGTCCGCACGAGTGAAAAAGTTAGGAACCATTGCACTACAAGATTTTAGTGTCAATCACTGTAAGTGGTTAATAAAAAAAAAAAAAAATAGGGAAGTCCAGATCCTTTGCAATATGCCACGCTGAAGGGAAAGTCTGACTGCATATGCATGGTCCAATCAGCTTCTGCAGAGATGCAAAATGACATGTGCTTGAAAGCACAAAGTAGCACAAAGCAAGCGCCATGGTCGAGACTCGGTCAGCAGTTACTCTGCAGAGCATGCTCACCCTCTAGGTGGTTCCGGGAAAGGTACTTGAGTCCTTCATCGAGCAGGATAACAGGCAGGGAAATTTTCAATACGACCACCCACTGCGGCCCGCTCAGGGGGGTCACCTGGAAGATCAGCTGCAAGGCAGGAAAAATGTATTAACAGAGAAGGGGGGCTAGAGAGAGAAGCAAACAACGAGACTCATTTCGGTTCATATGGATGTGCAAGGTACCAGGCCTTCTGGATAATAGCATATGTGCAAAGAGAAGGGCTTCATTACGGCTTGTACAGATGACAACACGGAACTCGGCAAGGGACAGTATCTATCACTTGACAGATGGACAAAGTGAGGCACAAAGGGAGGAAGGAATTTATGAAGGTCACCCAGCAATTCCTCCGCAGACCCGAGACTTCCAACTCCCAGGCCCATTTCCTTCTGAATCTCAAGGCTCAATCCTGGATGCCCTTTTGGGCCTGGAAGTCAGCAAAGACGTGGGACGGGAAAACGTCCAAAGGAGCTGGCTTGTGCCAAGACCAGCCCTGCGATCGGCACCACTTACAGGCATGGGCTTCACGTAGAGAATCACAAAGTGCAGGGTCATGGACATGACAATGGCCCCCAGCAGCCAGAGGTTGAGCCACGGTGGCATCCTCAGCAGAGACTGGTTTTCCGACACACTGCAAAAGCAAGAGGGCGGGTGTTAGATCACACAACCGATGAAATACCCCTTGCCCTTACAAATATACTTTGGGCCAGTCAATATACCCGTGAGGCTGCCTTGCCAGTAGAAATGTGCTGCTAGACCTTTGTATAAAAGCCTCCTCCAAGGAAAAGGGTTATCTAGCCCAGGGGTGGGCAAAAGGGCCTCTGTGGGCCCAATCCGGCCCACCAAGTGGGTTGATCTGGCCCACGGAGGCCCTGCCACACCCCCGCCCCCAGGCCAATTAGAGTCTGGGGGAGGGGGAGCGCACGAAGCTTCCTCCTGCCCTTCCAGGAGCACACAGCGCTTTGAAGCGCCATGTGCTGCTCGCGGGGTGGGAGGAGACATCATGCCCTGATTGGCCTGGGGGCGGGGTAGCTGCGCAAAGTTTCCTCCGCCCTCCCTCCACCCTGCGAAGAGCGCGTGGCCCTTCAAAGTGCCATACGCTTGCGCAGGGCTGGGCGAAGGAAGCATGCAAAGTCTCTTCCCACCCTGCCAGGGGCATAGGTGCCTAGTGGGAAGGGGGGGGGGGCACAAAGGGGCTCCTCCACCCGCAGACCAATCATGATCTGGGGATGGGGAAGCCCAGAAGCATCCTGGCCCCGCCCCTTCCAGGGTGGCCTGGGGCCACTTCATAAATTGTTGAAGTGGCCCTTGGCCAAAAATTATTGCCCACCCCTGATCTAGCCATTAACATGAACTGTTCTCCTTCCATGTTTTTTAGGCTCTGGAGAGAAGTATGTTGAAGTGAATTTCATGCAAGACATCACTACTCAGATGGAGAGACGAGGGTAGCAGCATTTATTGGACTTTGTGGCAAGACAGCAGAGATTCCGGAGCTCCTCCTTTGGGAGTCTGGGCTGTCGACGTACAGCACCGAAACAGTACTCAGCAGTACAGTCAATACCAGAACCTCCAGCAAGAAGCCCGGACCCCATCCGTGGGGCAGAGTCAAAATGGCAAAGGGAATAATTTGCTGGTTCTGGCTTCTAGATTTTCGAAAAGAGCAAGTGAGATTTCAGCATTGCCCAGGGCCGGCCCACAACATTTTGGCACCTGAGGCGGGGAGCTCAAATGACGCCCCCATGTCCCCTCGCTTGGGCCAAAACTTTGAAAGGTCTCAATTCTCTGGGTCCTAGTGGCACCCCTCCACAGTCTGGCACCTGAGGCGGCTGCCTCAGTTTGCCTCATGGTAAGGCCAGCCCTGGCATTGCCACACCCAAGCCTGACTCTAAATCCCAAGCGGTTCAAACCCAAACTCAATCTGGATTAATGTTCCCTGCAAGCTGAGCACTTGGGCAGCCAGCCAGGAGAGATTCAGGTGCTGACGAGCTGATCAGTAGAGCACTAACAGCTGCCCACAGCCTGTCTTTCTGTTGGTGGTGCACATTGGCATATGCCTTGGTGCACATAACAAAATTTATTTCGCCCATTGATGGAAAAAATTTGTGAGAACACTGATCTGGAAGCCAGACAAAACATCCTCTAGGAGATCTCCTGTTGCCATTGCTAGTGGGAGGGACATGTTTGCTTGGTTCTACTGTTAATCAGGGCAGAATGTTTGACCTGATATAGCCATACGTACTGTACCTGTTGAGAGCATTGCACATCTCAATTGTCACCAGCACCGAAAGAGCCATAGTGGTTGGGTAACGAGACTCAAAGATTTCGCAGTCAATGCCTTCAAAGATGGGGTTGTCCTCTGTGCATTTCATGAAGTTCCTCTGGCAGAAGAAACAGTAACAGGCATGAAGCAGGCAAAAGTTGCAGACAGCTGAGGCTCAGATCCCACCAGCAATCAGCTGTGTTATTAAATATTTCTTGGCTCAGGGGGATTGGTAAGAGGGCATGAAGCCATTTACTTCCAGGTTTGAATCCAGACCATCTACTAGGTCAATTGTGATCATATGACAGCTCCTAAGTAGTCTATGTGAAAGTTTAGTTCCAAGGGAACATGTGCCTCCCATTCCAAAAAATAACCAGTCTCTGCAACTGGCATTAATCATACCTGAAGTCAGGAAACGTGGCTTCTCTTCTTCTCTCAGCACTATCCCTTCGCAAAGCTACATCCCTGACAGTGTGTCCCCTTTCCCACCCACGCTTTGCATGTCTTATCTATACAGAATGGAAGATCTTTGAGACAAGGACTGGCTGTTTCTGTTTGTACAGCACCAAGCACAATGGACCCTAACCTTGGTTGGAGCGTCTAAGAGTTACTTCAACGCAAATAACATTCAATCAGTCTGGCACGAGATGCACTAAAACTTACAGAGTACTGAGAGATTTGCTTCTTTAAGGGGTCTAAAACTGATGCCTTGAAGCAGCAATGGTGAAGTTTCCCCTTCCCCAAATACTTTCACCGCACCTGATCTGAGTGGCAGTGATCAGACACAATAACTGCAATTCCTGCGGCGCTCCCGACAAATGCCTCTCTGATTCCTCACAGTATCATGTGTGGAGTGCACGCTTATGGGCCGTCCTGTCTGGGAATACCACAGGGATGCTTCTTCAGGGGAAGTCACCACCATGCTGACCAGCTAAAGGGAGTGGGATGTCACCCAGGAGGGAGCCTTTATAGTTGTTTCAGCTGACACAGCAGGGCAAAAGTCGACTTTAGCTATGCAATTGCATCAATTGTGTAGCTGAAGTAAAAATAGCTTAACTCAGCTTTTGGCGCTGACTCCACAGCAGGAAGTCTGAGTTAGAGCCCTTTTCCTTTGACTTCCCTTGCTCTTCGTAAAACGAGGGTTACGGGAGTCGGAGTAAGAAGTCCTCCAGCTTGGCATTATTTCGAAATAACGGCTTGCTGTGTAGGTGCACTCTGTTATTCCAGAATAACACTGGTTATTCCGAAATAACGCCGTTGTGCAGATGTATCCGTAGCGACTTGGGAACCTTTCAAAATTAATTTTTTTTAAAAAGAGAGGGATGGGCAGGAAAACAAATCCTCCAGGGACCATGCTGGGCAGCAGAGACATTAGAGAGTTTGCACTGGTGTCGAGTGAGAGAGTCTTCCCTTCTCCCTCCCTGACAACTTACCAACTGGTAGAAAGTAACTTGTGGCCCTTCAGCATCATACAAGAACCACCAGGTAGCTGCTCCCACAGTTGCCAAGCCAACGTACACTGCAACCAAAGAGAGAGCAGATTGTGTAGCCCTGTAAGGACCGGACTCATGCTTGTTTCTTGCTCATGGTGTTACTGGTTTGCACAGGGACCACCAGCCCTGTTATGCTACCTGGGGCTGGATGGAGGGCCTGTGGATTCCAGCCTATGCTGTGGCTCTTGCTGCTCATGCAGCTAGAGGAAGAGCAGCAAATTGGGAAAAGTGACCTGAACTGTTTTGACCCTCTGAACCCAGATGGTGCATCCCGAGGTCTGCCTCATAGTCCAGCCCCGATTGTTAAGCAGCTGAAGCACGAATTCTGAAACCCCCTCCACCTCACCCTGTCTCCCTCCTCCTCTCCCCACACCTTGCACGGCCACAGCTTCACCTCCCAACCTGCTCTACTCCCCTGATCTTGGATCTCAATCGTGCACCTTTTCTGCCTGCCCACCATTCCCATTTGTTTCCTGGGGCCCGACTTTCACTACAAAAATCCACCCCGCCCAAGGAGATGGGCACCCTCCTGCCCATCCCCTTCTGCACTCTGGCCTGTGGTCTGATCCCAACACTGCCATGGGCTCTCGGTCCTGCCTGCCCTCTCCATGCACAACGCCTTCTCATGCTGCTACCTGGCCTGGAGAGAACTGGAGGTAATGGGCGGGTGGGGCTTGGGGTAGCAAAAACTGGGAGCCTGGCCAGAAGAAAAAGATGGTCCCTAGCAGAGAGAGTAAGCTGCAAGGATCCCATGCTAGCCCTGTCACCCGGGCCAGAAATTCCCCCTGTGCCCACTACCGCATCTGCAGGACTACCGAAGGTAAAATGGTACCTCTGTAGGCTATTGCCTGATGTCAAGAAAGGGTGGAGCTTATTAAACCCTTCCAATGCACTGGGGCATAGAGGAGGAGGAGCCTTGAGTAGCTGCCTACATTTGGTTGTATCCAAGTCCTCTGTGTTATGAGGAATAGCTATTCCCTGGGCACCGCTACACCTCTCTGCGCTGTGAGTAAGTCCCCCCTCATTCCCGGGTACCACAATGCACCCAGCCCTCCTGACACACACTCATTAGCAGCTGTTTTAAGCCAAGGTGATACATGGCACTTGGTCCATTCCTGGCGCTACATCTCTAACCAGGGCCTCTCACCTCCAATGGCAAGGTAGCGAAAGAAAAGCCAGCCGCTGATGAGGGGTTCTCTTGCGTTGCGGGGAAGCTTGTCCATGATGTCTAAGTCAGGGGGGTTGAATCCAAGAGCGGTGGCAGGTAGCCCGTCTGTCACGAGGTTCACCCACAGCAGCTGGACTGGGATCAGAGCTTCAGGCAAGCCCAGGATTGCCGTCAAGAAAATACTTCAGGTGAAAAGAAGAGACACGACCTTGTTAGGTGAGACACACTCCTGGGAGACAAAGCACTGCACTTGTACAACTAGAGATGAGTGTGATCCCAAATCCTGGGTCCCAATGCCCCCTAAACATGGATGTGGTTCCAAATCCACACCTGGATTTGGATCTTGCAGGACTCAAACACCTCCTAGCATCAGGGAATCTGAAACTCAGATCTGAACTTTGCAGTTTCAACGTGGGGGCCCTGACTGTGAGTTTGCATGAGGAGCCCGTCGCATGACATCGCCATCGTTCGGGATGCTGTGTGTCACCAGCACGGACGTCCCTGCTGAATTTCTGACAAAGGTTTCAGAGATAATTCTGCAAGCCATCAGTGCCTGGCCAGGATTGCTGCAGAACACCCGGATTTGTTCTAAAAGCCTCTTTCAGGAGATTGACTTCAGGAAATTTCCACTACATGCATCTGACGAAGTGGGTCTTTGCCCATGAAAGCTTATGCTCCAATACATCTGTTAGTCTATAAGGTGCTACAGGACTCCTTGTCACTTTTTCAGGAGATTGTTCACCACGAAGGATGCTGTGAACGTTGTAAGGAAGTCTCTCATTTGCCCTGGCCAGCACAAACACCCTAGTGGAGCCTATTAACACCACACTGGGATTTCAAAATGTCGCACTTACAGCAAGCTACAGCACTTGTCACAGTAAGGAGCAGCATATTTGCCACCCCATGGCATTTGATCCTACTGCAGTGACTCACAGTGCTTCCTCTATTGTGCTCAGCATTGAAAATGCTACAAAAGACAGCCAGAGGGTCCCACACCGCCGCAAGGTAAAGGCTGGTTCTGCAGTAGCAGCCGCTGAATTTGTAACAATAGGAAAGAGAGTATCCCCGCCACTTTGAACTGCAGGAAAGAGGTCAGGACTCAGAGCGTCACTGCGACATCTTCAGCTGAGGTAAATCAACCTAGCGTCACTGCCCCTCTCTTTTTACACCAACTGGGAGAGGGCTCTGAGTACATCTTTAAGTATCAGAAAGACTTCTGTCCTGGCGATCTTTTTCCCTCCCGCATACTATGCTAGTGGGAGGCGTGACCCCGAAGCCCTTACCAGACGACCTCTCCAACGTTAGACGAGATGAGGTAACGGATGAACTGCTTCATGTTGTTGTAGATGGCTCTGCCCTCCTCCACGGCAGACACGATGGTGGAGAAGTTGTCGTCAGACAGTACCATCTCAGCGGCCGATTTTGCCACAGCTGTGCCAGAGCCCATGGCAATGCCAATCTCTGCCTTTTTCAGGGCTGGGGCATCATTCACTCCATCCCCTGTCTGGGTAAAGCATGAGCGTTTTACTGAACGGATGCTTCATAGAAGGAAACAGTCTCAGCATGAAACTGAGGCTACATCTACACAGTGAGTGGAGGGTGTGAATCCCAGTTTGCGTGGCTGTACTCAGTGAGAGCAAGCATGCAAAAAAACAGCAGCAGAGCTGCACAGGCATGGGCTAGCTGGGCCAGCCAGGTACCCACAGGGCTCAGGCGAGTGTGTACATCATGTGGCCACTCTGGGCACCACAGGCCCATGGTCCCATGGCCACACTACTGATTTCAGCATGCTAGCGTGATGAAAGCAACAGTGGGCCTACCTGCAGAAGTGGGGAAATATCACATCCTACTCAGAAGGTGGACAGCCCGAGAATCAAGGCTGAGTCGCATTTATTCAGAAGCGTTTGTTGGCAGGACTTCTCCCGATCACTAAGGCTGTGTCTAGACTGGCCAGTTTTTCCGCAAAAGCAACCGCTTTTGCGCAAAAACTAGCCAGCTGTCTACACTGGCCGCTTGAATTTGTGCAAGAGCACTGACGTTCTAATGTAAGAAATCAGTGCTTCTTGCGCAAATACTTTGACGCTCCCGTTCGGGCAAAAGTCCTTTTGCGCAAAAGGGCCAGTGTAGACAGCTCAGTTTTGTTTTGCGCTAAAAAGCCCCGATGGCTAAAATGGCGATCGGGGCTTTCTTGCGCAAAAGCGCGTCTAGATTGACCACGGACGCTTTTGCGCAAAAAGTGCTTTTGCGCAAAAGCGTCCGTGCCAATCTAGACGCTCTCTTGCGCAAATACTTTTAACGGAAAACTTTTCCGTTAAAAGCATTTGCGGAAAATCATGCCAGTCTAGACGTAGCCTAAGGGTATGTCTACACTTGCCCCCTACTTCGAAGTAGGGAGGCAAATGAAGCATACTGAAGTTGCAAATCAAGCCCGGGATTTATATATCCCGTGCTTGATTTGCATGTTCCCGGCTGGTTGCCATTTTAGAAATTCACTAGCCCAGAATAACTGCCCACGTCTACACGTGGCAGTGAAATGGGAGTCCAATTTAAAGCCCTAACTCGGATTAGCTGGTATTCCTCCTGCAATGAGGTTTACCAGCTAATTCGAATTCGGGGCTTTAAATCGGACTCCCGTTTCACTGCCACGTGTAGACGTGGGCAGTTATTCTGGGCTAGTGAATTTCTAAAATGGCGACCGGCCGGGAACATGCAAATCAAGCGTGGGATATTTAAATCCCGGGCTTGATTTGCAACTTCGGTCTGCTTCATTTGCCTCCCTACTTCGAAGTAGGGGGCAAGTGTAGACATACCCTTAGTTCTTTAAACACCACCACTTGGCACTGCCATGGTGCATTTTCAAGTGCTCTGCTCACGTTCAGCTTCACAAGAGCTCTACACAGCTACTGCTATGCCCCACGGGTGGGGAAAACTTAAGTGTCTTCCGCAAGGCAACACAGAGTCAGCAGAAGAGCTGGGAATGGAATCCGGAAGGTCTGACTCACAGACCATTGCTCCAAACCAACCCTAGAGCCCTGCAGATCGATGCATAGGCACAGATATCCGCGGGCCATCTTTGTGAATCATATGAGGCTAAAAATTGTGTCTCCATGCAGGGCAACCAACATTCCCGCCCTTCAGCTCAGACTGTGACCTCGCCGTATGGACTCCCACCCCCAGCTCTTGACTGTAGAGAGGACACTTACAAAATGATTAATCTGAGCAAACCCACATGCAGGGCCCGGCATGCGACTCACCATAGCTGTAATCTCATGGAAAGACTGGAGATATTCAATTATCTTGGACTTGTGAGCAGGTTCAACTCGGGCAAAGCAACGGGCCGAGCGGCAGGCATCCCGCTGCATCTCTGGGGGGAGATCATCAAACTCCCTGCCGGTGTAGGCCTTATCTGTCACATCCTCCTTCTCTGAGAAGATCCCAATCCTCCGGCAGATGGCCACTGCTGTGCCTTTGTTGTCTCCGGTGATCATGATGACCCGGATGCCAGCTTTCTTGCACATCTCAATGGATGACACCACTTCCTTCCGGGGAGGGTCCAGCATCCCCACACAGCCCACGAAGGTGAGGTTAGTCTGAGGGCAGAAGAGGAAACATGTTAACACTCATGATGCCCCTCCCTTTGAGAGTCCCAGCCATGCTGTTCTTCCTGTCTTTAATTTACCTCACAAAGATGCTGGCATAGTTTCCTCTCTAAGGGCCGGAATTTGTTCCCACCAGAGCCAATGGCAAAACCCCCATTAATTCTAATGGGAGCCCAATCAGGCCCGAAAGAGTATCACTTTCAATTTAAAATAATTCAGCTGTAATCCTGTTTTGTTCTTCTGCAGGGAGCTGCCAGTTGAGAGATGGCAGCGGGTTGCTATGCACTTCATTCTGGTCAGGTTCTTATGCCATGCCCAGAACCTTGGTATCTGCATGCTGCCTGGGAGCACATAAAGGCCCAGGGTCAGCAAAGCACACAAGCACATGCTAGGCAGGTTGCAAGCTTCAGGTAAACATAGGGAAGTGCTTCTTCACACACTGCTGCCAAGCAGCGGCACTCATTCCTGGGGATGCTGCAGAGGCCAAACATGTAACTGGGTTCAAAAAAGAATTAGTTGAGCTCATGAAGGACAGGTCCCTTAGTGGCGATCAGCCAAGATGGTCAAAGATGCATCCCCAGGCTCTGGATGTCCCTAAATCTCTGACTGCCAGAAGTTAACTTCCTAACTGTCAGGGTGGTTAAACACTAGAATAAGTTGCCTAGAGAGGTTGTGGAATCTCCATCTTTGGAGATATTTAAGAGCAGGGTGGACAGACATCTATCAGGGATGGTCCAGACCAGAGCTACTCAATACGTGGCCTGCATGCGGCCTGCAGCCCGTTTGTTTGTGGCCCGCGGTGCGGTTTGGGTTTACGCGGGGCTCAACATGCAGCCTGCAGGTGGGATCCTTTGAACCTGGCCTCCACTGGGAACACGCTCCACAATGGTGAGTCAATATAATGGTCTTGTTGATGTACGTTTTAGTAGTTAAATTCCTGGACTGTCATTGCTCACTAAAAGTGCTGTCATACGGGTGGAAATCGAGTAAATATTGCATTTTATTAATAGCAGCAGAACTGACTTAAATGGGGCCTGCATGTTGTATAGTCTTGCCTTAATCTTTGTATTCATGCCCATCAGTGTGAAAGAAGCTATCTGCATATATATTTGCATGTATATGCAACCACACTTAAGTTGCAGCCCTCGGCATGTACTGTGAGTATCATTGTGGCCCCCGGGGCTTCCAAAGTTGAGTAGCCCTGGTCTAGACGGTGCTTGGTCCTTCCATGAGGGCAGGGCACTGGACTCAATGACCTCTCGAGGTCCCTTTCAGTTCTAGTGTTCTAGGATTCTAAGTTAGGCCTGAACAATAGGGGATGTATCACCAATAAATTGCAATAAATGAACTGTTCTGTTCATTCCCTCTGAAGCATCTGGCTCTGGCCACTGTCAGAGATAGGAACCTGGGCTGGATGGACCACTGGTCTGATTCAGTATGGCCATCCTTATGTGCCTTAGTCAATGGATTCAAGTCAATGGGACTTGACCATGTTTAAGTGTTTTGCTGATTTGGGGCCTATGCATCATGACTAGCAACCGACACATGGTTCTTGTCAGCCATGGTTTGCCACAGAGCAGCAGGACTACTGGGCCACTTGGTTCTCCGCTAGAAACCCTCAGAGACACTGGAATCTGCTAGAACTTCCAATGAGACATGGATAAGTTGGTGGGACGACTCACAAGAAGGAGGAAATGCATCTGAAGCCACCATGGCATGTTCCTGGAGGCAGCAATCAGGAAGCAAAATAAGTTACACGAGCACAAGACAACCAGCTTGGAGTTCTGCTCACCCTTGGCCCATGGAGCCCAGCCTTTGCAATGCATCCTCTCCACTCCGCTTCCCAAGCAGCTGCTCTCAGAGCCCTTCCCCTCAGTATCTGTGCCAGCCAGGGGAAGGAGAGCTTGAGAGAACCCTTTATTTGCAAGGAATGTCCCTGTCCCGGTGGAGCAGGTGGTTCCCTTTTTATCCTTCCTCACCTCATAGTTAATGAACTTGGTTGAGTCGTCCAGCTGCATCTCCTCTTTCTTGGAGGGGTTGTCCTGGGTGGCCAGAGCGAGGCAGCGCAGGGTGTCGATACCAGTCCCCCATTCCCGAATCTTGGACAGGATCTTCTCCTTAGTGGAGAGTGTGAGGGGGACCCGGGTGGTGCCGATGCGCACGTAGCTGCAGCGTTCAATCACACTTTCGGGGGCGCCCTGTGGAAACAAAAAGAGCAAAAGTCACTCACAGGCACCCACACCACCTCATTTCCACGCAAAGCACAACGGAGCGAAAACTTCCCTGTCAACAACAGCCAACTTCAAACCCCCGGGGCATTCAGTGCACGCTGCAGTCACCGAGAACCGCACATCCTGGAGCGCAGGACCCCTCAGGAAAGGAGACAATGGATTCAAGAGATAAACCCACGAAACACAGCGCCATCCTGAAACTGAGGTGGTGTATGGCCTGTAGCTCACATCAGCGTGATGCCATTCAGGGCTGTGAATAAGCCACCCAAGTTACACTGATCTGAATGCTGGTGTGGGCAGTGCTATGTTGGCGGGAGAGCATCTCCTGCCGATAGCTGCCCCTTCCTCTCATGGGCGCCGGAGTAATTAAGTTAACGGGCGAGCTCGCTCTCGTCAGTGCATAGGCACTAGCAGCGCTACAGTGGCCACGGTGCAGCCGCACTGCTGTAAGCTCTGGGCCGGGGGGCGGGGGGAGGTATCCATAGCCTGATGAGTGCAGTGATTGGGTTTATCCTGGTAGGCGGCTCATAGGGTTGCCAGATGTTTTAACAAAAAATACGGAACAACCCCCCCCCAAAAAAAACACCGGGAAAAAAATTCTGTTGAGAAAAAAAAGGGGGGGGAGCAAAGTTGTTGAGCAAACACACACACACACACACACACAGCATGCAGTGTGGCCGCTTTAAGAAACGTTTTGCTTCTGCGGCTGCCTGCCATCTTCCCTCCCTGTGCCGGGCTGGACAGCTCCCCTGCGGAACCCAGTAAGCACCCGGGATTTTCACCTCCTAGCCGGAGGGGAGGCGGGGGGGGGGGGAGAAATCAAATCAGAAAATACTGGACATTTTAGGTATCCGGTATTTTCAGATTTTTTTTTTTTTTTTTTTTTACCACCGGACAGGAGGCAAAAATACCAGACACCTGGCAACCCTAGTAGCTCCGTATCCTTTTCTTCCTGTAGGTGGCACTCCCCTGTCAACATTTAGAGATGGCGATGCCCGCAGAGAGCTCCAGGTCTCCAGCACCAAACCTTGTATGCCAGGAAAGGGGCAAGATGGACCCCGTTTAAGGCACAACCAGGCCTCCTGATGGAAGGGGTGGGGGGGGGGGGGGCAGTTGCCCTGGGGCCTGACAATTCTAAAGGGCCCAGGGCTCTGGCTGCCACTACTGTGGCCACAGCAGCACGTGGAGCCTTAGGCCCTTTGAATTGCCATCAGAGCGCTACACAATGCACTCGGCGCGGCTCTACAGGCTGGAGGGCTGGCTGCCCTGGCCCTGCCCCTTCTGCCTGAGGCCCCACCCATTCCGGGAGCACAGAGCTAGGCTCCCCTTTCACCTGGCCTACAGACCCAGCGTGGCTGCTGGCTCCCCTGGTCACAAGCAAGACGACTCCGGACTGAGGAAGGAATCAGTCTAGTCTTTCAGAGACCAGGCCCGTGGCAGCGACTCTCAGAGCTTGAGCAACAGACTTGGGCTCCAGGGCTACCTTGCTAAAAACAGCCCCTTACAGCCTCAGGACAGGGTGGGCTTTGGAGCCTGTGCCAAAACACTGACATAGCTGTTTTGATCGCGGCAGCTCAAACCCTGCGTGTCCGAGTCTGTTGACCCTGGCTGCTGCTGCTTGCTGCACAGACTTCCCCGCAATCTCCTGCTTTCCCTGACTTAGCTGACCTGGTACCTGATGCTGAACTCAGATTTGGATGGAGGCAAAGTCAACAGGGTTTGACTGAGGGGCCACTGTTGTTATAAATAATGTGTACCCTTTACTGGACACCTGCAGCAAGTCCAGACTACATCCCTCTGTCGCCAGAGGGATGGATGTAAATTAGACATACCGACATTGCAAATGAAGCGGGGATTTAAATCTCCCGTGCTTCATTTGAATAAAATGGCCGCCGCGTTTTGCCGAGTCAGCAGTTTGTCGGCAAAAAGCTGCTGTCAAGATGGGGATTGGGCGACAAAGAAAGCCTTTGTCAGCCAATCCTGTAAACCTCGTTTTACGAGGCATAAGGGATCAGCCGACAAAAGCTTTCTTTGTCGCCCGATCCCCGTCTTGACAGCAGCTTTTTGCTGACAAACTGCTGACTCGGCAAAACGCAGTGGCCATTTTAATGCAAATGAAGTTTGGGAGATTTAAATCCCCGCTTCATTTGCAATGTCGGTCTGTCTAATTTACATCCATCCCTCTGGCGACAGAGAGCAAGGGAGGATGTTCACAAGGACCTAACTGACTTAGGAGCACAAGCACTTCTGGAAATCCCACCTCAGACTCTGTCTCCTTTTAAGCATTGCCAGGAACATCACAAGGCACACTCACTAATTCCTCACAAGCTTGATAGTGAAGACGTGTAACAAGCAACCCCAAAACTTCAGCTGTATTATTGCTTCAATGAGCCAATTAACTCTCCCTCCTGACCGTATCATCTTATCCACTAACTGAAATCCCTCCAGGCCACTAGGACAACAGCTGAGAGGTGATGTGCTTTACCATAAGGCTGGGAACAGAGTGTGTGTGGGGGGACAACTTGGATAACCCAAAATGCTGGATAACTGGTCACGAGCCACCATGAGAGAAGTGCAGCTGTTTTCCTGCACCAAACTAAAGCTTTCCAAGCTGTCTCTCGCTCTTAAGCAATCCAACTCCCCTGCACTTTCAGGGGATCTATTATCCAGGACATCTTGAAGCCCATGATGCTATCCGAACTCCCTTTGGAGACCGAACATACTCCCAGCTTCCAGCCGAGCAACCAGCGAGGAAGTGCCAGCATTCTATGGATTGGAAGTCCACCCTCTTCCATAAAGAGGATGATGCCAGCTTTTCATCCAAAAGCCAAATCTTGGCCTGGTGCCCGTGGGAAGCTATTCACATTACAGTAGCACCTCAAGACTCCCCAAATGAGATCAGGAACTGCAGCATCCCAGGGATACACTAGCTCCCCCAACCCTCACTCAGCATGTGAAACACTCACAAACCCCCTTCCCCTGCCCCCCCCCCCAGTAGGCCCCCAGCCCCAGGCACTGCAGCATGCGTCCATTACCTTGACAAACATCTTGCTGCCAGCAGAGTTGTGGCTGGCACCGACAGGAGTGCAATAGACGGACATGGACTTGCGGTCGCGGGAAAACTCCAGGGTGCACTCTTTCTTCATCAGCTGCTTGATCACCTGTGGTGAGACAGACGGGCAGGGTGCAATTAGCTCTGGCAAATGCAGGCAAAGGCCAGGCCCTACTTAATTGCATCTAATGGGCCCAATGAATCAACGCATAGCTCAAGTCTAAAATAAAAAGCACAGATGCGTCAGGGTGGCAGCGCGGATTCTGCCATTTAAGCAATGACAGGAAAAGCTTTCAGCCCCACAGCTTTGCCAAGGCAAGTTAGCCACCTGCAAGTTCAACTGCATGGACGTGGTTTAGCCTCCTTTCCTCTCTCACTCCCAGCCCAAGGGGCACCATGAATTCACTCAATATTGGGAAGTGAAATGGAGGGACCCAACTCTCTTCTTTTGCAGCCACTTTGTCCTGGGATAGACCGAGTCCACCGCTAGAAAAGCATGGCACTCCACATTTTCGTACAGGGGGGTAATGATCAACCGGAACAAAAGGATTTTCATTTGAAACCAGACGCTGTCATCAGAAAAGCTCAGTGTTTCCTCTTCCATTACTGCAGAGGCTGTTTCCACACACAAAAGCATGCATGCTATGGGATAAATAAGCTCATCAGTTCTTATACATTAGTGCTGTTGGCTGCACACTTAGGATCTGGTTCTGTAGGCCTGTGACTCCTGAGGCCAAATCAGTCACTTTAAGTTCAGGCTTAAGGTCCCACAGTTCTAAGACTGGGCTTTTTTTGGGAGGGAGTGGGAAAGAAGAGAGCGGCATTTACATCTTCCCCCAAAAGCCTAATTAGATTTCAACTTCTGTAATAGAGAGATGGGGAAATACATAGCTTTCTCCTCCAGTTTAGCCTCATGATAAAGATCAAGCCTGATCCAAAGCCCAGTGAAGACATAAGAAATCTCCCATTTACTTCTACAGGTCTGGATCAGGCCCTTGCCAAATTTACTGTTTTTCTTTCCTTCATATACCAACCTACATCTCTGTGGCTGCCTTGAGCGCTGCATTTTTCAGTTCACTCCTTTGGGGACAGATTTTGCACCAGAGCGAGTCTTGACAGGCAGTATATATGGCTCGCTAGCATAAAAATTCAGGTGCACAGAAAGCATCTTGCACGTTATTTTTCTTTCAAGTTTCAGAATGGAAGAACAAAGATACGCAACATTAGCGTCTGTTCATACCACTGTATGCACACAGGCTGTGTTTGTAAGGTGGTTTTGCCTTTAGTGTATTGTGGCTTTGTATTTTAATGATGTTATTGTACATACACATGCACACTTTTGAAGCAAAATTTTATTTATTTAAAGCAAATTTACACACACATGCTTTCTTCACGTTTAGGCCATAAAACAATCTTAGTGCGTTTGCTACTTTAATAAGGTATACAGCTGAGATTCTAGCAAAAGAGATGCTGGGCCTCACTAGATCCACTTCTCTCTGAGGTTCAAAGATTTATGACCACTTCCCTCTTGCATGATCACATTAATATTACACCATACAAATCTGGTGGCTGTTTGGCCTTGGGAGAACACAGATTTATCCCCCAAAAAGCCATCTCTCTGACAGGGCTTTGGGGAATCCAGAAAGTGTGTTTCTGGGAGGCAAATGACGAGATGTTAAATGTCTTGCTCACTTGATTTTTTGTTTGTTTTTTGGCTTGGCTGAATAATTGGTCGACAAATTTGTCTTTTTCTGTTGGATACTCATTGCTTGCAATTGTAAGACTGATCATCAGGGCACTTATAATGGTGATTGATTGTGATTAAATCTAAAGTAGTAAGTAAAAAGGGACAATTTTCCTTCCCCAAGACCCCGCTCTCCTATCTGTAAAAACCTTGCAGATGTATAGCAGGAATTGGTCCAACTGTGCTAAATGAAAGCTGCACAAGAGGCTTCCCAGGTTTGTCATGACATTCCCACCACCTCTGAAGACACAGAAACCTCGTCTACACTCAATTCATTCCTCTAACTCACCCACCACTGGCAGCACTGGTTCAGCTCCATTGTCAACAGACAGCATCAATGGGAGTGCTAGCATGGACAGTGCTCCCACCGGGGGGGTGATACAGATGTGGACATGGTACCTAGTAAACCAGCAGGTCACCGGTTCTCTGCCTAGACCAGTGCACCCACAATAGCTACCATGGTTCAGCTCCATCATGGGGACGAAGGGAGGAGATTTTGTGTTTTGCAAAAGCCTCGGGCAGACAAACCCATGAGTCCATGGTAGGTCTACAGGAGCACGGTGCATCCCACTGGTGTGGACGGGCACGCCCAGCTCCACAGAGTATGTCTGGAGGACCACTCTGTTCAGGTGCCTGTGAACATCTAGGCTGTTGAGAGTTACAGCCGACTAAGGGATTTGGATGCTCAGTTCCCATTGCAATTCATTAGCTTTGCAAATCTCAGCCCTGTTGTGCAGCCCAAGGGTGTTTGTACACAGGAAATGCCGTGCCTGGGCTGGCCTACACGAGCCACTTTGAATCAAGAGGACGCAGGTCACAACAGCAGGGAAAGCAGCGCAGGTTTTGGATCGAGTGAGCTGACTGTGTACACAGGGTCTGAACTGGGCTTCTACTACAGCTGTCCCCACTACTACTGTTATCCTTGATTCAAGCTAGCTCAGGTAAGCTTAGCGTGTACACATGTCTTGCTCTGTAGACTTACCCTGTGACATGAAGGCCAAGATTTTCAGAGGAGACTAGTGGCTTTGGGTGCCCAATTTGAACCACTTTAAAGGGGTCTGGTTTTCAGAGGAGCGGGGCTCAGCATATTCTGAAATCTGGGTTCCTTTACAGCGGGGGTGGGGAACCTCAGGCCCAGGGGCTGGATGCAACCCCTAACTTGCCTGGATCCAGCCCCCGAGGCTCAGGGCTCCCCCCCCCCCAGCATTGGGGAGCCCGCGTTGACATTCCAGCCCCCTGCCACCTTACCATGGGGCTGGAGCACATGAAATCTACTGACCTGGGCTCCCCTAGGCTCTGATGTGCAAGGGGAATGGGAGGAATTTTTTTTTCATCAGTGAGGGGTTTGGGGGTTTTTTTGCTTCTCACTTGTGCGCGGCCCCCCACTGAATTTTCTGTGGGTCATCAGCCCCCAACACCTCCCCCCCCCCAAAAAAAAAAGGTTCCCCACCCCTGCTTTACAGAATCTCCAATCACGAGTCACTTCTGGAAACCTGACTTGGGTGGAGAGATGTCGTCTTAGGATGCGGTTATCCTTCTTCCTTTGAGAGCTCAAGGGGTGGAGAATCAGATGAGTGGACCAGTCCACTCGAACCCCATCGCCTCCTTTCCTGGGAACTTGGGAAGAATTCTTGTGCAAAGCACCATGCAACCTCCCTCTGCCTCTTCCCTCACTCCTGGGTAAAGGGGACTACACAGATAGGTTTTGGTCTTTCATCCTACTCACAGAGTTGCAGGCATTGGCTCTCTCCACCTTCGAGAGATTGCTTGTATCAGTGTTGAAGACATTCATCTTTTCTACCAGGCAGGTCAGGGCTGTTTCGGTTGCTTCTCCCACCTTCTCATATGCTTTTTTGGACTGGCCAGCAGGAAGAAAGGAACACAAACATTCAGTATAAAAGAAAAACATGAGCTGTGTGACCTCAGTCTCTTAACCTGCATGACTAAATCTAGGATGGTTTTATTTACTGCACTGTGCTTGAGATTCCAAAAGCATCGCTCTCCTTCTAGGGTGCTGTGGGGAGGCCATAGACCGGGCATTCAAGGCTGAAGATTATAATACAAGCTGACTTGCTGCTCAAGCTCAGAGTAATCCTGTTTTATGTTTGTGTAACCATCTTCCTGTAAGGATGATGCACACAGCTCTGGGGAATACTTTCAGGCCCAGCTTCCTTTGGCACAGGCTCAGTTTGTGCCTGTTTGTTCCCACAAGTCCATTGCAGGGGCAGAGAGCGCAATCCTCCACATTGCATCTGTGCCTCTGGCCATCTGATTTGCACCCACAATGTGGCAAGGAGCTGAGCCCAGGCATGAAATGAACGCAGGTGCAATCTGTGCTTGCAAAAGGAAGGCCCGTCTTCTGAAAACCCACCCAGGCGTAGTTCGGTGCCACTCAACTGCAGCTACTATTTTCATTACACAACACGAAAGGCTACAAGTCCATCCAGAAGCTAAGAGAACCCCCTGCAAAGCAAACAAAAAGCACAGAAATCTATCTGTGTCAGCTAGGTCTAACACAATGTACATTTGACACAACAGAGCGGGGCACTCTAAGGAAAGTCTTGGCCAAGGCCATCACCCACCAATCCATGCATGCAAAATAAGGTCATGGCATGGGCACAAATTTGATAGGGACACAAAACTAACTACTTGACTCTATTACTATATAATCTCTCCTCCTGTGCCTGGGGCCAGGGGAAGGGCCAGGCTGGGGGGCCTTTAGTTACTACCACAGAAACCTCCTTAAAATACCTCTGTGCAGTTGGATCGGTGAATATGGTAAGGATCCAGCACGCTCACCTCGTTATAATCCAGAGAGGAGTCATTGCAGAGGGCACAGATAGTAGCCAGTTCCACCAGGCCGTCGTACTGTCCACATTCAACTGGCTTGTCATTCTTCAGGCTGCAAGTAGGAACCAAACCAAACCCTCAAAGTTTACCCAACTCAAAGTGACACTTGTTCTTGGCATTTTTGCCACATCTCCTACCCAAGGCCCTCAGAAGAAGCAGGGGAGGTTGTGTGGTTAAAACACGGGGCTGGGACCTATTCCTGGCTCTGCCACAAAGTTCCCAGAGTGATCTTGGGTGAATGTGCTGGGCTTCAGAAAAATAGGAACAGGAATACGCACCATGTAAGGGGCCCAATTAACCCAAATGCATCCCTGGGATAGCCCACTGTAGGAGAGAAGTGCTGTGTCAAAATAATTTTCCCCATTTCAGCCTCTGAACCTACCTTGTTTTCACTGGCATCTGGGATGTTAGATGCCCAATCGCTACAAAACTTTTTGGTGAAAACCAAAAAACCCCACATCATTTAGCACTTCTGCCATTTTGACGTTTTCTGTTATTGTGCTCCCACCCCCATTGAGTAACAGGCCTACTCTCTCTTTGGTCTTCCTCTTGCTTCTCATGTGTCTGGAGAAAGTTTTCTGGTTACCCTTTTTGTCTCTATCTAGTTTCATCTCATTTGTGCTTTCACCTTTCTAATTTTGTCCCTGCATACTTTGTATTATTGGCTTAAAAACATCCTTTGTGATTTGACCTAATTGCTACTTTTTGGAGTGGAAAAAAAAAATCACAATATGTCTGTGACAACCAGGTT
The DNA here is from genome assembly GCA_032595735.1 of Pelochelys cantorii. Lineage (NCBI taxonomy): Eukaryota > Metazoa > Chordata > Testudines > Trionychidae > Pelochelys > Pelochelys cantorii. Next base: position 10,234,066 of record CM064346.1, on the reverse strand, counting down.
TGAACAGTGGAATTAGTAACATCCAAAGAGAAAGACTCTGCTGTTCCAAAAGCACAGCAGATCTGGATTCAAAAGCAACTCTCCTTTTTCTCCAGGGCAGCTGCAAGGTAGCTGATTTGGTGTGAAAGGAAAGCACCAGCACCAGTCTCTCAAAACTCTGCAGCAGTCAGGGCCCATCTCAGAGGTGAAGGGGCAATGAAGGGGGCTGCAAACTTCACCCTCCTGATTGAAGGCACCTTGAAGATCCACACACAAGCACATGTTCTGACCCAAAGCTGCAGCGGGCGTTGGTTCAGACACACAGAAAAGATGAGGAAAGAAGAGGCGCAATAAAGAAAAGGGAAAGCAAAGGGGTGGCAGACTACAGAACAGCGTGGAGATCCAACGTCCCAAGAAGTTCAAGATTTCTGCATGTTTCCAACAGAGCCCAAGACTGGTGGGGAAAAACCTCCTGGCCACCCTAAGCAGGAACGTCGAACAGTGCACGCCAGTACGGTTAAGGTGGATGAGTGCAACAACGGCTCTTGATTAGCTGTTCCTGAGCAAGAGAGACAGACTGTTCCCTTTGATGAGATATTCATAAACATCTCTGCCGAAGCAGATCTGCAGGAACCTAGCACTGTGCAAATAAAAGGAGCGCTAAGGTCTCAAAAAAACACAGGGGAGAGGGAGACACGGTTACATAACCAGCAAGTGAGGGGAGTTAAACACTTTTACATTCAGTCCATCCTAGTTACAACCCATGCTGATACAGCCCTCCTCTCAAAAGAATCTTGAGTGTTTTACTCACTCCAGGTGTTGGAATCCCCCTGCCCATACCGAACGCCAGGCAGGGAAGGCAGTGCATGGCACCACTGTACAGCACACAGACAGAGATTAATGGAGAATGGGTTTAGGTGTAGCTTATGCAACTTAGAACACAATCAGTACACCTGTGCTAATGCCTCTCAGGGGCTGTGATTTTTAAAAATGAGAATCTGAATGCCCTCCTGGATAGGGCAATGGGAATTTCAGTTTGATTTCCACCATTGCTGTTCACACCCTGCATCACCAGGGACAAGTTGTGCTCCCTCCTACACTCTGTCTGCCAGGTCTACCTAGACTGGGAGCAATTCAGGGCAGGACTGACCCTTGCTGTGTTGTGCAACACCCTCCCAATAGGGCCCTGGGCTCAGCTGCAGCCGCTAGGTATCATTGCAATGCAAAATAATAAACCCTAAACAGGCAGAGATTCTGTGAAACCACGAGAAGCAGCAAATGGTCACAAACCACTAGCAACAGAACGGATATGTACACAAAGAACTAAAACAAGGATGGCTACATCTACACTGGCAGCTTCTTGTATAAGAACTGTTTTGCGGAAGAGTTCTTGCGCAAAAAGTCTTCCATAAGAGCACGTCTACACTGGCATGTACTTTTGCGCAAGAGCGTCTATGGCAGTGTGGACGCTCTCTTGTGCAAGAAAGCTCTGATGGCCATTTTAGCCATAGGGGTTTCTTGCACAAGAAATTCATGTTGCCTGTCTACACTGCCCTCTTGCGCAAGAGGGCTTATTCCTCGTGGGGAGAGGAATAACTCTTCCGGAAGAAGCCCTGTTTTCTGACGCTAGACTGTAAATTTACTTGCGCAAGAACGCGCGTGCAGTGTAGACACCCAGCAAGTTTTTGCGCAAGAATAGCCGTTCTTGCGCAAGAAGCTGCCAGTGTAGACATAGCTGAAAATAATCAAACAATTCGTCCATTTCCTTCATTTGACCAATAATTGTAGAAATGCCAGCTTGGTCAAAGTCGGGACAGATCCTCTGTTGATCTTAACTCCAACAGAAAGAGAATGGAAACTCCTTCCTGGCTTCAGAGAATTAACGGTGGAGGGTCCATCTCTTTCCTAGTAATATGTGGCTGTAGCATTCTTTATCCCATTGGCGTCTCTCCTAAGATTCATCATCAGCCTGGAGTTATGTCGCTTTCATACATTACTCGGGCTCAGAGAACTTGGGCATGTCACTTGTTTGTGCCTCTGTTTCCCCACACGTAGCATTGGGTTAACACTGCTGAAAGGCAATGGTTAAAGTGTGGCAGCTTCCCCGGCTGAAAGGCTCTGCATTAGAAAAGGCTAGTTCCATTAGACTCCATGCTAATCCAGTCACAAAATTCTCTGCCCAAGACTGCAAGCAAGGATCCCACTTGGTGGGGCTAATGCTCCTGCCCTTCTTTGCAAAGGGCTTTTGAGATCGACTGACAACGCACTAGGTCAGAGCTGGGTGTTATTAATTTGGGTGGCGAGCTGCTGGAGAAGCTCCCGACCCATTTCACACAAGGCCGCACACGTGCATCCCACAGCCACAGCTTTCAAACACTCTCCAAAGAGGAACCGAGCGTCTTGACCGGTAGGGCTCTGAACTTCTGGAATGGCCTGGGCTGCGGCCGTATATGAGAGTCAAAGCCAGCAGAGGAAAGGCATCAGTCACAGCTCTGCACAATCACCATTTAAGGAACCAAATGCCATTTCTTGTTTGTTTGAGCAGGCTGCCGCTTTATGGCGAACGGACAGCCGCCGTCTGCAGAGGGAACAGGAAGATTATCCTAACTCAAGCAGAGGTAACTGCAGGTTAGGGCTGTATAAGCTCAGCGGGTCATTCTTTAACTGGAAAAATAAATTTGTCAGACATTCATTATCAGTTTATTCCACTGCGCCTTCCTAATGGAAAGAACATTCTGGAGCCCTTGTTACGGCTTGAGAGTGGAAAGCCGGCCAGGGCCAAAAGCGTTGGAAAAGCCTGTTTTCATAGGGACAAAAAGCTGGCCAGTTTAAATACAGGCTGCAGCGAGGGCGGAAGCAGCAGTTCTCCCGGCCAGTGATGACCAGGGGCTGCCCTCCGTTCAGAAGGCGGCGGGGAAGGGAATCTAGGAAAGAAAAGGTGGTTGTTGATATGCAGGATTTTTGAAAAGCTATTAAGAAAACTTTAAATAGAAATTGGAGCTGGAAAGGCTAGAATCCCTTCTGAGACACAGCGTGGTCCGGGGGTGGAGTTGGGGGGCAGCTCTGGACTGAGTGTTCTATTCTCACCTCTGCCACAGACTTCCTGCAACACGCAGGACAAGTCACTTCCCCGGTTGACAAACTGGGGATAAGGGTTCATGCTCTCCTTTGTACAATGCTTTGAGCTTTATGAGTGGCAACAGCTAAAGGAATTAAATACAAACAATGATTGCCCCACCTCAACAAGTTCCATCGCGCATTTGAAATGTGTAAGAAAAATCATCCTTAGACAGAAAATAAACCTCTCCCAAGCTTACTGCACCTTGGTTTTCATCGCTCATTGAACTTACACACCCCATGGAGATGCACAGTATGAAACCACGTTCGTAGCGTGATTGTTTGCTAGGTTGTTTGACAGGGTTGGTGGATGAGGCAAACTGGGACTGAGGAGATCCAGGTTCTGATCCTAGCTCAGCTACAGACTCCTTGTGGGCTTTGGACAAGTCACTTACTCGGTGTAATTTCCCCCCCCCCCTCCACCCCCAAACATTAATATTTCCTTTCTCCTGCCCCTTCTCTGGCTAGACTGTAAGCTCTTTGGGGCGTGGACTGTCTGCATATATTGCACCTAGCACGATGGAGCTTTGAGCACAGTTGGGGACACTAGGAAAACTAGTGGTACACGAAGAAATATTTCTCTTCTCTGGACTGAAGTGGGTGGGTGTGTCGTAAAGTTGAACTGCTTGAAAATTCATTCAATGCCACCTTCAAGTGGACTCCTCTTCATTTATCTCCCCAGAAGTGGGTAAAACACAAGGAATCCTACAGGACCAAACAGTCTGCCTAGGGTGCATCTAAGGTTTCTCGCCCCTCGTGGAGACTGCATGCCTTCGCTCTCATTCTGGCATAAACCACATGCAACACTTTTGGGGTCAGCAGAATTACATCAATCACAGGAGGCTTGCATTGAAGTAAGAGTCAGGCCCACAGATCTGATTGCACAGAGAATGGAAGGACAAGAATCACCTACACAGACATTTATTACGCATATAGAGTCATTTTTGGAGTGGGACAAGAGTCTGCTCCCTATGAGCCAGCCAGCCACAAAGGGGACTCATCAGCATTAAACACAGGACTCCAGAAAACCTCACAGCACCCGTCCTGTGAGTTCTTGTTTGGAAAGCTGATCCTCAGAGTATGTAATTTCAGGCAGCCTGAGGAGGACTGGGGGCAGATTGTGTGCATTTAATTACTTATATGTTATTGACGGAATAGGAGGGATTAAAGGCCAGTTCAGTACACAGGAAAGAGTTGAGAGGAAGATGCATTTTCCCCTTAGAATAGATGCTCTGATGATGCCAGACCTTGAAAAGACAAAGAGATGCAGCAATTTAAGGGGTGGCTAGCTACACAGGACCAGATCCTCAATGGGTCTAAATCAGAAGAGCTCCTTGAAGTTACTGGATTTACAGTCAGTTATACTAGCGAAGGACTCGGTTCATAACTTTTTATGGAACCTTCTATCCAAGGATCTCAGTGGATTTACAAACATTAATTCCTGAGGCTATGAACTGAGCATAACACATCCCCAATGCACACGAGGAGCTGCCACACGGAGCGGCCGAGTGACTTTTCTGAGTCAAAAAGCAAAAGACCTGTTCCAGGTTATGAGACTCTCAGTCCTGTACTTCAGTCACTGGGAGGTCTGCTCTGAGTTTTCAGGTCTAGTTTAAATTCAGAGCAGCCCTGCATACACCATCTTTTGGGGAATGGTTTTCCTAAGCAATTACTAGGATCCCGGCAACATTCCTGGGAGATCCATTCCATATTCCTGATCAGGGCTGGTGAGCTGCCCGAAAAGCATTGCACAGGAAAACCCTTCCCAGGTTTTACAGTGAGCACAGACAGTGCATAACAGGATGCGACGAGTAGGAGTCTAGTGAATGACCTGAGCCTCTCACAGGATGGGGAGAAAGCAGTAAAAACTCAGAACGATGGACCTCACCACTGGGTCTTAATTCAGCAGTTACACGCTTACACAAATACACATTTTAACATCCTGGCCACCTAACAGGCCAGTGGCAAAGCTAGGAATAGAGCCCCGGTCTGAATCCCAGTCCAGTCCACTAGCTAGTAGGCCACACTGTAGAAAATTAGTTTAGCACAGAGACTAATCGTTGCCCAGCACCAGTGAGATGCTAAAAACTCTGCACAGCCCAACCCCAGTCTTCCCCAGGCACCAGTACTTACATCTGCCCCTCGGGGGCATAGGTGGATCCTGTGATACTGAACTCATGTAGGCTGCAGTGGATCCCCTCAATCTTCTCAATAACAAACATCTGCAGGACACAAAGACACAACATTAGGAATTTTATGTCCCAGAGCCATAGCTTTTAAGCATCCACATGATTATTTTTATTGACTAGCAGCAGCTCCGCTAAGAGTAGAGGCAACTGTGTTCTCTCTAGCCCGCATCCCACTAACACCACACTTACATCAGAGCCCTCTCTGTTTCTGGCAGCTTCGACCTCCTTCCAACCGTACCTTGCCTTTTTCATGTTCATCATCTCCTCCAGCTCTCTCCCCCTCATCCCACGCCCCCATCTGAGGGCAGACACACAACCAGCTTCTGAGGAGCGGTCTGTATTTTTCTTGGAGTGGGGGAAGAAGAGACCTACGGTTTCTGGCCTGGCACGCAGCTTTTCCAAGCCACTCTGGAAAACACGCAGCTCTGAGGAAGCCACGCAGAGCACCCAGCCCAGAAGGGGCAAAAGCCACAGGAGGAAACAGCTGTGGGAAAGAGCCCTTTGTGCTGCCCCTTCCCAAGGGGGCTCTTGGACACATGAGCAGGGGTTACAGCCCATCATGCTGCTATGCGAGTATGAACCGTTCAGTTAAGAAAACCCTGGGAAGACGCGAGAGGTTTCAAACTCCTTCCAACAGAAAAAAGAGCCACCAGCCTCGCCTCTCAAAATCTCCTCAACAAGCTGCTGAGATCGGTGGCACCTTCTCCTCCCTGCCCTGACTTGCTACGGGGGTTGCTGATACTTGCTTTGCCTGGATAATATAAGATTTGCATTAGAGACCCCAAAAATCATGTCAGTAAAAGGGTTCCCTTGCCCTGAGCATCACTGGGAAGCAGCGCCACCTGCTGGTCACCACCCCCAGAGGCCAAAATGCTCCACTGAAAAAAGCTTAAAAAAAACAACAAATAATCTGGTAGCACTTTAAAGACTAACAAAACATGGAGATGGTGGTATGAGCTTTTGTGGGCACAGCCCACTTCTTCAGATGACCAGAGTGTTGGATGTCCAGGACCACAATAAATAGGGGGGAAGAAAAGGGGGGGTGGAGGAAGGAAAAAAAGGGTAAGAGGCGGAGAGGTCTTTGAGAAACCACTGTTTATTTGGACTGTCTGAAACTCACTTGTAAGACAGGGAAGGGGGAAAGCAGCAACCCAGGGATATCTCCTGCCACCAGCACAGGCACAGGCAGGCACCTGAATTTCCAAAACATGGATAATACTTCATTTTCTCAACACGCTCCACAGAAATTAACTGAACACACACAGGTTGTTCGGTTCTTGCTTCTTGTATTACTCTACCTTTTCAAATGATCAGTCTTAACAGTTATACCGCAGTAGCATCTAGATAGACATCAATAAAGCCACAGCCCCATTATGCTAGAGATCACACGAATATACGGCAAATTATATTCCCTGCCCCACAGAGCCGACAGTCTAGACAACAGGATAAAGCCGGTGGGTGAGGGAAGACACCACTCTCCTGGTATTTTCATTACAAAGAACCAGGAGAAGGCTTCTTGAACACCCACAATGTATGGAATGGTTTCAACTGCAGCAGTGCTGCTCAAATGCTTTCATAGCACAGCTTATTAGGCAGCTTGTCTTATGGACCCACCGCCCCTGCTGATAGACTACATGGGCTCCGCGCTCTTCTCACTTACACTCCGAGCCATCATCAGTGGCACTGCAATGACTGCTTGCCTGCACAAACACATTATCAGAGAGTGAGACGTGGCAGAATGGCCTAGTGGGCAGGGAGTTAGGAGACCTGGTTTCAATTCCTACCTGGGTCACTGACTTCCGAGGGGATTGGACTGGGGCAGGGGATTGTGCCTCTGTTATACTCACACTCATGCTACCATCCTTTGCTATTTAGATTAAAATTTCTGCAGGGCAAGAGACGGTCTCGGAATGTGTGTCTGGACAGCATTTAGCACGAAGGGAGCCCCGATAGCTGGTGGGCCCTCTACATGCTACTATAATACAGCTAATAGTGGTAATGTATTTTGAGCCGTCTTTTAATATGATTTAGCACTGGAATCAGAGAGATGCTAAACCTGTGTTACTAGCCAGCTCTCCTTGTACAATTGGTAAATGGGCCGTGGAAGAATTAATACTTCATGTATAACAACAACTTTGCACTTGCACCATGTTTTTCATCCAAGGCTCTCTGAGTGCACTGAAAAGGTGGCAATCGCCTTTACACAGATTAAGCAAACTCAGGTGAAGAGAGTTTAAATGACGGTGGCCATTCAGTGCATCAGTGGCAGAGTTGAGAGCAAAGCACAGGGTCTTCTGGCTCCTAGCCCTGAGCTTAGCTGGCTCAGATCGCAGGGGACCCTGGAGGGCAAGCTGAATGGTCATGCAGGCTCTTTGCAGCCTTTGCTAACATCCAAAGACTTCCTGGCTTCGTAAACCAGAGTATGGTCAACAAGGCCATATACTATATCTTATCATATATCACTATATAGAATACTCAAGGAGCTGATAGAGGAAGTATCTGAGCCTCTAGCTATCATCTTTGAAAAATCATGGGAGACAGGAGAGATTCCAGAAGACTGGAAAAAGGGCAAATGTAGTGCCCATCTATAAAAAGGGAAATAAGAACAACCCAGGAAACTACAGACCAGTTAGTTTAACTTCTGTGCCAGGGAAGATAATGGATCAAATAATTAAGGAAATCATCTGCAAACACTTGGAAGGTGGTAAGGAGATAGGGAACAGCCAGCATGGATTTGTAAAGAACAAATCATGTCAAACCAATCTGATAGCTTTCTTTGATAGGATAACGAGTCTTGTGGATAAGAGAGAAGCGGTGGATGTGGTATACCTAGACTTTAGTAAGGCATTTGATATGGTCTCGCATGATATTCTTATCAATAAACTAGGCATATAAAACTTAGATGGGGCTACTATAAGGTGGGTGCATAACTGTCTGGATAACCATACACAGAGAGTAGTTATTAATGGTTCTCAATCTTGCTGGAAAGGTATAATAAGTGGGGTTCCACAGGGGTCTGTTTTGGGACTGGCTCTGTTCAGTATCTTCATCAACGATTTAGACATTGGCATTAAAAGTATGCTTATTAAGTTTGCAGATGATACCACGCTGGGAGGGGTTGCAACTGCTTTGGAGAATAGGGTCATAATTCAAAATGATCTGGACAAATGAGAGAAATGGTCTGAGGTAAATAGGATGAAGTTTAATAAAGACAAATGCAAAGTGCTCCACTTAGGAAGGAACAATAAGATTCACACATACAGAATGGGAAGCGACTGTCTAGGAAGGAGTACGGCAGAAAGGGACCTAGGGGTTATAGTGGACCACAAGCTAAATATGAGTCAACAGTGTGATGCTGTTACAAAAAAAGCAAACATAATTCTGGGATGCATTAACAGGTATGTTGTGAGCAAGACACGAGAAGTCATTCTTCCGCTCTACTCTGCGCTAGTTAGGCCTCAGTTGGAGTATTGTGTCCAGTTCTGGGCACCGCATTTTAAGAAAGATGTGGAGAAATTGGAGAGGGTCCAGAGAAGAGCAACAAGAATGATTAAAGGTCTAGAGAACATGACCTATGACGGAAGGCTGAAAGAATTGGGTTTGTTTAGTTTAGAAAAGAGAAGATTGAGGGGGGACATGATAGCAGTTTTCAGGTATCTAAAAGGGTGTCATAAGGAGGAGGGAGAAAACTTGTTCATCTTGGCCTCTGAGGATAGAACAAGAAACAGTGGGCTTAAACTGCAGCAAGGGAAGTTTAGGTTGGATGTTAGGAAAAAGTTCCTAACTGTCAGGGTGGTTAAACACTGGAATAAATTGCACAGGGAGGTTGTGGAATCTCCATCTCTGGAGATATTTAAGAGTAGCTTTGATAAATGTCTATCAGGGATGGTCTAGACAGTACTTGGTCCTGCCATGAGGGCAGGGGACTGGACTCGATGACCTCTCGAGGTCCCTTCCAGTCTTAGCATTCTATGATCTTAATTTTCTTGTTACTATATATTTTAGAAATGTGCGTGTCTGTCCATCCATTTGTTCAAGAACGCCTCCTAAACAGTAAGAGGTAGGACCATCAAATTTGGTAGGCAGCTTCCTCTTATCAGAACTTAAAGCAAGGGCAAGGTTTGGTTGTACCAGGACAACGGGGTGTGCCTGGAATTAGATTGTTACTCACAAAATGGAAAGGGTGGGGTCTTGTGGGAGGGAAGTTATACTCTAGAATGAGCACAGGGGGGCAGCAAGGAACCAAAGATGGAGACCAGGACAGCTATATAACCCCACTGGGCCAGCAGGGGGCAAAGGTGGAGAAAGGGACAGCTTTCTACTATATATTTCTGAGAGTTCGTCTCTCTGTGTGTCTATCTGTCTCTCACTTGGGGGACATGCACTCCTCTCCCGGCTGTGCCCGCTGCAGCGATCATGGACAGGCACTTCTCACCTGATCCCAAGCTGCTGCGGTGAGAGGGGGCTGGGGTTGTCTTCGTTCTCCAGGGCAGCCTGCATACTGAACCCCTCCTCGCTAGCCCCACCCCAGAACAATGATTTAAATGAAGAAAGACAAACTTTATTTGAGTTAAGGACCCAAGCAATGCTGAGTCAATTTTCTAGTGCAACATAAGAGAACACCACACACATATGACAAGCAATGTTTTTACCTGTCAGCCAGCAAATCATTAAGAGGCAGGGCCAGGTCCATGAAAAAAAAATTAGTTCTACAATAGGATTAATCCATGTGAAGAAGAGGTGCTGAGAATAAATAAGCGGCTGTGCTCTTCCCCCATCCTACTAAATAAACCACTATAACCCCACAGGGTGCATGAGTAGGCTACAAACTGAAACAGGCTATTCAGTCTGGGCCTCAGCGAAGCTATTGAAGTTACTGGAGAAATTTCAATTTCAGGCAGGGATGGCTGGATAAGATGAGTATTACCAGGAGGGCAGAAGTTAGCAGTTGAGGAAGTGAAGTACTTCTGTCACTGCAGAAAAGGGGTGGGGGGAATAGGGCAATGTTGGGTAGGAAGCCCAGAGAGACCTTGTGGTCAAATTAGTAAGAGCTGCTCTAGTGAAGTTACACAACAACCTTTCATCAGAGGATGCAGAGGCACTTGCAAGCTACATGCAAAGCTATATTATCTGTTCAGGCCGCTTATTGAGCATGCAATCCACGTTGCCAGGCAGCCAAAATAACATTGCAACTGTCCCTATCCAACACGCTAGCTTGGCCCCACTGAACTTTGGCCAGAAAGGGCAGAACTCAGATCCTCTGCTCAGCAGCAAAATAGTTAACGAGATTTGCAGTGTCGTTAGGTTTCAGCATTAGCATCACATTTAAATGAAGTGCTTGTTGTTTCGGGACTTCTGCTGACACTGATGACAGCACCTCATCAGCAGGTCTCCTTTGTAAACTTTTCTTCAGGGCTGGAAAGTATTTTAAATGGAAGCTTAGATACAATCAAAATTGACAGAGACACCTGAGAAATTCTGGTCCAGCCATACCATCTAACATCAGCTTAATCCATCCCCTTCAGCACTGGAATAGATTGTGCACTAACCCTAAATAGATTGTGCACTAGCCCTACATGGGACACATCTCTTATATGGGTCTCCAGGACTCATGATCCAGAATCATTCACTAGGTGCTATTTTCATGCCAATATAAGCAACAAATGAGTTTCTAATGACCAAAGCATGGGCTACGTCTAGACTGGCATGATTTTCCGCAAATGCTTTTAACGGAAAAGTTTTTCCGTTAAAAGCATTTGCGGAAAAGAGCATCTAGATTGGCATGGACGCTTTTCCGCAAAAGCACTTTTTGCGGAAAAGTGTCCGTGCCAATCTAGACGCGGTTTTGCGCAAGAAAGCCCCGATCGCCATTTTAGCCATCGGGGCTTTTTTGCGCAAAACAAATCTGAGCTGTCTACACTGGCCCTTTTGCGCAAAAGCTTTTGCGCAAAAGGACTTTTGCCCGAACGGGAGCGTCAAAGTATTTGCGCAAGAAGCACTGATTTCTTACATTAGAACGTCAGTGCTCTTGCGCAAATTCAAGCGACCAGTGTAGACAGCTGGCAAGTTTTTGCGCAAAAGCGCCTGCTTTTGCGCAAAATCATGCCAGTCTATACACAGCCATATAGAAAATCCTGCCTCCAGTGTGCAACTGCTATGACAAGAGAAATAGTTTCTCTCTGACCCATCACCAGTAACTTGCCGATTTGAGGCACTGGCCATTTCCATTAGTTGTACAAGTCTGTTTATTGTGATATCCATACGAACACACAACAACTGAAGTTACCTTGACAACTGTCCTGTCAGTGCATATTCCTCCCATTGTCTTTGCAGTGGGTGTCTACCAGCATTAGAGACATAACTATGCATTGTGATCACACATGCTTCCAAAATTAGGGTGCTCCCACCCACTTCTATGCACCGCAGACTACTTTCCCCAGTTTCTAATGATTTTGTGTGTTAATTTTAACAAAGAATTAAGTTGGGAGATTAGGCAAAGTAAAGGAACCTTTAACAAAGGAATATGGTTCCTGAACAGGAAGTGGGGGAGGCTTTTGGAACAGTCATACAGCACTCAAGGATGCTGGCTGCTAGAGGTACAGCCTACTTCCCCCTCTCTAAGGGTACATCTACACTAGCCCCCTACTTCGAACTAGGGAGGCTGATGAGGGCGACCGAAGTTGCTAATGAAGCACGGGATTTAAATATCCCACGCTTGATTAGCATATTCCGGACCGGTCGCCATTTGGGAAACTCACTAGCCCGAAGTAACTGCCCGCGTCTATACGCGGCAGAGAAGCGGGATTCCGAGATAAACCCCTTAGTTCGAATTAACTGTTAAACCTCATTCCACCAGGAGTACTGAAGAGCTTCTGCAATTATAGCTACATTGTTTCCCTATTAATCATGATCAAGTACATTTAACACATTGCTGCCAGCCCTGGAAACTCATCCTGGGATTCATGAGTCAAGCTGAGATCCCTTTCAGGTGGAAAGAGAAAGGTCTACAGGACAGGCTGCTTCCTGAGACACAGATCAGGATGGCTTTAGACAGGCAGGCACCAATCCCAGGATGACAGGAATGATCTGAAGCCTTGTTTGGGGAGTTCTCATTAATTTTCTGCTCATTTACATGATCTGATTTTGCCAGGAACACTGTCCTTTGACCTTATTAGCTACATCTGATTTTTCCCTAGAGCAATTCCACCCGCTGACATGAGGCTCAGGGCTCTTGAGTAGGAAGGCCTATATGTTTTCCCCGCACAGGCACAATTTAGCTGGATATCACAATGCCTGTTACCTGCGGGTACAGTAGAGAGAGATTGGAATAGGAACCTTACCATTAAAACATCTGTTGTTTCTCCTATTGACTTTTTTGCCTGAGTACCCTAATGTGCCAAAAGCTGGTAACAACTGACTTCCTAATCAGGGACCTGTATTTACAGTTCATCTTTGGCTCTCCATCAATCAGGCTATTTGCTCTCTGAGACACATTATTCCGGGGCGTTGCGTTGAATAAATGAGCAACCCAAGAGCTCCAGGCTCAAAATAACCAATTTATGGCTCAGCAGTCTGAACACATTATCAGATAAAGAGAACAGGAAAAGTCCAGCCCTTGGCAAGGTGGAACCACTTTAATAGCACATTTTCCCACCCACACACTAACTGGTTAGGGCAAATTGAGGGGATTGACATGGCTAGTGTAGCACAATGGGACAAAGGTCACATACAAACTTCCTCGGTGCACCTGATCCTGCTTAACCCTCTGTTCAGGGACATCAGCAGCCATATCCAATAGTCGGATACTGCCATTCTGACATGTGGATTAGCGCCACGCCGGGATTAACCCTGCATAACACCACGCTCATTCAACTTCTGCCCCAGCTAGCTGCTCACCTTCCTAACCCTGACATCTAGCAGCTGTGGTAGGAACTTTCAAAGCTCATCAACACTGCAGTCCAATTTTTTCATTCCCACCTTTTTATGGCACTTGCTCATGAGCAGATGAGGTGAAAGAGATACCCCAGAATACACTGCTGTGGCATTGCCCAGCTTAGCCATTAGTGCAACATCTGCCCACAGGAATGGAGTTCAGCATCATAACCAGGACTCGGGCTCAGCTTTCTCCCCCAGAAGAAAGGAATTCCATAGCCTAGCAATTGGCCTCTGGCCTCCTCTAGGTGATAGATATTTACTTATTGCGTAAGCACAGTCCTCTTCCAACTCCACCGTGGTAGCTTTGCTCCTCAGAAGACACCATCCACATTTCTCCACCCCTTTCGAATGGCATTAATCCTAGTGCAAACCCTTCTGCCAGCCCGCATGCAAAAACGCTCATGAGTTTCCCAATCTACCTTCCCCCAAAATAGTCCAGACCTGATCAGAGAGCTAGCAGCCAACCTCATTCCTAAGCTGTCCCACTTCAGTGACCTGTCCTGTAAGACTCTTAGCTTAGTCACTGAAGAAACGGAAGAATTCTTCGAACATCAGGAAGCAAAGTCAAACATCAACAGGCCAGAGTTTATAAACTCGGCATATGTGCCTGTCATTCTCTCCCGCAAATCCCAGGCTACTTCCTCTTGGCTCTCCTTCTGTATAGACTGCCTGTCAGCACTGGCTAAGCCTGTTTTATGTTCCAGAGCTCCCTGAGCACTTGGGGAGGGTGTTGATAAATGGAGAAAGCCATCAAATGATCATCTGCACATGGGTTGGGGGGGAAAAAAACCCAGCCTGTGAAACCTTTCAGCAGCTAAATGATAGAAAGGAATAATGGTGCTAGGAGCCGTGGCCACAGCCCGATGCCACATTGAATGTATACACACGTGGCTTTTTATCCAGTACGTGCTTCCCCCAGAACATATTCAAACAGCACTGAATGAATAGGGCTGGAATCTGCTTGCCTTCACACGTGGCTTCCGTGGGACCAACTGGGTGGGCAAAGATGACGGGACTCAACACCATGTTCTTCCCAGCCAGGATTTTACTTACCGGCTACGTCTCCACTGGCAGCTTCTTGCACAAGAACTGTTTTGCAGAAGAGTTCTTGCGCAAAAAGTCTTCCATAAGAGTGCGTCTACATTGGCATGTGCTTTTGTGCAAGAGATGTGCTTTTGCGCAAAAGTGTCTATGGCAGTGTGGATGCTCTCTTGCACAAGAAAGCTCTGATGGCCATTTTAGCCATAGGGGTTTCTTGCACAAGAAATTCATGTTGCCTGTCTACAATGCCGTCTTGCGCAAGAGGGCTTATTCCTCATGGGGAGAGGAATAACACTTCCAGAAGAAGCCCTGTTTTCCGATGCTAGACTGTAAATTTACTTGAGCAAGAACACGCGTGCAGTGTAGAGACCCGGCAAGTTTTTGTGCAAGAACAGCTGTTCTTGTGCAAGAAGCCGCCAATGTAGACGTAGTCACCCATTTTAGCAATGACTTCCCCACCCCAAGGAGCCAGCTCCCCCTCTCCACTTTCGTATATCTCATGAGAAAAATCGACTTATCCCAGGAGGTTTTCAGTCACCAATCCATACAGGTAGCATGCCATTAATGGCTATTGGTTTAGATCAGAAATATCTAACACATCACCATCAGCCTGGTCAACCACTGAGTTCTTGGCTGTTCAGACTGTAAACTCTTTGAGGTAAGGACCATTGACAATGAAGAATGGTTTGTGGCTGAGATACCTGGTTGGTACACAGGAAATCTGGGCTCAGTTGCTGGCTGGCAGGCAGGAAGAAGGGCTCTGTTAGGTTGCTAGCTAATGACTCAGGAAACTCAGTTTTAATTCTCTGCTCTGCCACAGAATGGCTCTGTGACCTTAGGCAAGTCATTTCCTCTACCCATGCCTCCATTTCCCTATGCACGGTATCTGCAATAAGAATACTTCCTTACCTCACAGGGTTGCTGTAAGGACATGTGTGTTACACTTTCTCAGGTGGCTGGATAATGCGGTGATGGGACAGAAGCAAACACTTCAGCAGTTAGCTACACAGCCCAGTGCTAAGCACAGTATCAGCACTTCCATACTAAACAACAAGAGGCACCTCTGCAGCATGGGAGGAGTATTTTCCGTTTCGGTGAATTGTGTGTTGGTTTCAAACAGAGTGTGGCACCCAGGCATGGAGGTTGATTTTAAACCAGTAAATAATTACAATGGATATTCTGCAGGCTCCCACAATGCAAAGAGGAGAAATGCCTGCAATGGCCCAGTCCCACTAAATAGCCACAAGCTACAAAATGTTCAATACTGCTCATCAGATCTTCCTCCCTCTCTCTTTTTGGGTTGCTCCTCAAGACCACCTGTCCAAAATGGTGACAGTGACTGAAGTTCTCCGAGAAATTCGAGCGCTATAAAAATAAAAAAAACCTCCAACAATAATGGGGGATTTCAACTATCCCCACGTTGACTGGGTACTAGGGATGTAAGCGAGTAGTTGAGTCGACTCCTGTACTTGCTTCCCCACCTCACTTGCTGCATCTGTATCAGAGGCAACAAGGGGGGGGGGGTGGGAAGCAGGAGCTGGTGGTGGGCCTGGGAGCCCCAGCTCTTACTCCATTTAAACTGCAGAGCCACAGTGGGGGCAGTTCCTAGACCCGGCATGAGTCAGGACTGAAGAAGCCTTCCATTATCAGCTAATCAATAGACTTAACTAGTCGATAAAACTTTTATCAATTACATGATTAGTGAATTACCTGCCTTTTAACATCCTTACTAGGTACATGTCATCTCAGGGTGGGATGCAGAGATAAAGTTTCTTGGTACTTTAAATGACTGCTTCTTGGAGCAGCTCGTCCTGGAACCCGCAAAAGGAGAGGCATTTCTTTATTTAGTTATAAGTGCAGCACATACTCTGGTCCAAGAGGTGAGTACAGCTGAATCACTTGGTAATGGGGACCCTAACATAATAAAATGTAACATTTCGGAGCACAGGGAAGACACCAAAGCAGCCCACCATGATGGCATTTAATTTCAGAAAGAGGAACTACCCAAAAATGAGGAAGTTAGTTTAGCAGAAATTAAAAGTTAACGTGCAAAACTGAAATCTCTGCAAGCCGCATGGAAACTTTTTGAAGAGGACCAAAAAAATTCTCATTGTGGCTAAACAAAGAAAAAGCAGCAGTTCCAGGCAAAAAGGCATCCCTTAAAATAGGGGCGGGGAACCGCCAGCCCCCGGCTTGCCTGGATCTGGCAAAAGAGAAAGGAGGATACATTCTGGCAAGTGAAGTATAAACATATAATTAGAAAGGCCAAAAAAAGAATTTGAAGAACTGATAGCCAAAGACTCAAGAAGTAACAGCACAAATGTTTACGTACAGAAGAAGGAAGCCTGCTAAACAACCAGTGAGGCCGCTAGACAATCAAGATGCTAAAGGAGCACTTAAGAATGGTAAGATCATTGTGGAGAAACAAAATGAATTCTTTGCATCCGTCTTCAAGGCTGAAGTTGTGAGGGAGATTCCCAAACCGGAGCCTTTCATTTTAAATGACAACTTTGAAGGAATTACCCCAGACTGAGGTGTCATTAGAGGAGATTTTTGAACAAACTGGTAAATTAAACAATAAGAAGTCACCAGGGCCAGATGATATTTACCCAAGAGTTCAGAAGGAACACAGATGTAAAATTGCAGGACTGCTAACCGTGGTTTGCAACGGATCCTTTAAATCAGCTTCTGGACCATATGACTAGATAGCTAATGTGACACCAATTTTTTTTAAAAAGGCCCCAGAGGTAATCCTGGCAACTACAGGCTGTAAACTTAACTTCAGCACCTGGCAAATTTGTTGAAACTGTAGTAAAGAACAGAATTATTAGAGACATAAATGAACATGATTTGCTGGGAAAGAGTCAATATGGTTTCTGTAACGGGAAATCATGCCTCACCAATCTACTAGAATTCCCTGAGGGGGCCAGCAAGCATGTGGACAAGGGGGATCCAGTGGGTAGGGTAGCATGTACTTAGAGTTCCAGAAAGCCTTTGACAGGTTTCCTCACCAAAGGCTCTTACGCAAAGTAAGCTGTGATGGGATAAGAGGGAAAGTCCTCACATCTATATTGTGTTTTAAAATTATGTAAGCCCCCGTGAATATTTTAAATAGAGAGAAGCAGGGTAAAAATATTTGAAATAAATTAATAAATAAAATGGATCCGTAACTGATTAAAAGATAGGAAACGAAGGGTAGGAATAAATGATGAGTTTTCAGAATGCACAGAGGTAACTAGTGGTGTCCCCCAGAGGTTTACGCTGGGACCAGTGCTATCCAACATATTCATATATGATCTGGAAAAAGGTGAAAAACAGTGAGATAGCAAAATGTGCCGATGATACAAAACTGCTCAAGCAGACTGCAAAGAGTTACAAAGAGCTATCACCAAACTGGGTGACTGGGCACCAAAATGGCAGATGAAATTCAATGTTGATAAATGTAAAGAAATGCACATTGGGAAACATAATCCCAACTATAAATATAAAATGATGGGGTCCAGATTAGCTGTTAGCTCGAGAGATGGATCTTGGAGTCATTGTGGTCAGTTCTCTGAAAATACCCTCTCCTTGTGCAGTGGCAGCAAAAAACACTAATAGGATGTTGGGAATCATTAGGAATAGGTAAGACATGAAATATCATATTACCTATATATAAATCAATGGCATTCCCACACCTAGAATACTGTGTTCAGATGTGGTCACCTCATCTCAAAAAAAAGAACACTGGAATTGGAAAAGGTAGAGAAAAGGGCAACAAAAGTGATTTGGGGTATGTAACATCTTCCATACCTGGAAAGATGAATAAGTCTGAGACTTTTCAGCTTGGAAAAGAGATGACTAAAATCAAAAGGTAGCCTGCCTCTCCTAGCATGAGATTCAAGAACCAGTGCAATTACTTTGCTAAAAGGGCTGATCCATTAGGGTGTGCTATGAGGGGCAAAACTCATACACAGGCATATCTGAAATAGCACAAGAACACTGCGTGGCTAGTTACAGCCTAAGATAGTAAGTACTCAGACATGACAGTCAGGAGAGTTATATAAACGCCTAGGCAGATAAATAGAGTAGCAAAAAACTTAGGGCAAGGTCTATGCATCCGCTGTTGTAATTTTCAAACATGACTATTGATTTTGGATGTCTCAATCTTTTTGAGCCCACCTTAGAGGGCGATTGTTGGAATTAGGGATGTAAAATATTAACTGGTTAACCGGTAAACTTTAGTTTTACCCACATGCTTACCTGGTAACCAGTCAACTGGTGGGATCCCAGCTGGCCAGTGCAGCCCCCCAGCTGCTGCATTCTTCTCCAGAGCCCAGTTAATTGGTTAAACCATTAAAATTGTAACTTTGTAAAGGGGTATTTGCATCCTTAGTTGGAATGTGGGTGCTCAGCTTCTCTGAAGCTCAAGCCCCTTTTTAAGTTGCTTCAGGTTGAATGCCCTCCTCCAAAAAAGGCACTAAAAATTACTGGCCACTTCTGAAAGTTGAGTACCATTCAACCCATACATTAATGGGCTGCGTATGTTTGCATCAAGTGCACTTACTACTGGTCTGCAAACTACCCCATATCTCCTAGCCAGTTCTTGCTTCCTACATGGTATAAGGTCATCTCTCTAGATTGTGTAAATATCTCATTTTTTAATTGGTCACAGCCCCTTTAATTTTTCTAATCTGAACCTATTTAAAAATGGTGTTCTGTAACCCATGGCAACCAAGCGCTACATTAAATTTCCTATCCTAGATTGTGCTCAGTGACTAATACAATGGCATTGAGTCAAGATGGGTTGGTGGAAAGGGGGAGATTTTGAGTGTGGGATCTGAAAAGTATTAGCAGATTTTTGGTATTACATTATGGTGTATTTCCTGAGGGAATAGGAGTATGCTTGCAGTAACTGTAAATCATGAAGAGGAAATAGCTGTAGGTTAGTCCATAAACAGGAGAGGTAACATTTCATTAAAAAGGGGGAGGTGGGCATACAAACCCAAACCTATCTGCCCCAGCAGTTTAAATGGTCCTTTCTGAGAAAGGCTACAGGCATGGAGCCAGCCAAACTGCAGCACTGTTTACCTTATAAGGCTGGAGGGTGCATATTAGCTCCTGTGTCACACAAAGAAGGAAACTCAGTTGGCCTCAGACCAAAGTTTTCATGTACTTCTGCATTTAACCCTTTTAAA
Source organism: Pelochelys cantorii (assembly GCA_032595735.1). NCBI lineage: Eukaryota > Metazoa > Chordata > Testudines > Trionychidae > Pelochelys > Pelochelys cantorii. The sequence goes on along the minus strand of CM064346.1, from coordinate 10,214,628 downwards.
GGCACATGTGTGTCAAAAATGTAGTATTAGAGATCTGGGGGGGAAGTAACCTAAGAACTTGCCACCTACACACGTACGCACTAGGGATGTACGCACTAGTGGGCCCCACAGGGCCGGAGAAGCCCCCTGCCCACAGTGGGTGGGGAGCTGCTCCAGGCCCCCCCCCCCAGGTTCACTGAAACTGAAACCTGTAATCCTCACCATTAAGGGTGAGGCTTACCAGTTATCCGGTTAACCTTTCAAATCCCTAGCATGCCCATTAGTCCTTCTGCAGCTGAAATTTCATTTCTTCCCTTGGGGTAACAGCACTAATCTAGGCACATTTTAGAAAGCAACCAGCTCACAAAAATACTTCCCTCTAATTCGGGGCTACTCAACACGTGTGGCCCATGGCCAGTTTGTTTGCAGCTCACAGGTGGGAGCCAAAACAAAAAAGTAGTCAATATAATGGTCTTCTGTTGAGATGCATTTTAGTAGTTAAATTCCTGGACTGTCATTACTCATTACAAGTGTTGTCAGATGGGTGGAAATCAGGTAACTATTGCATTGTATTAATACCAGCAGAACTGACTTAAATGGGGCCTGTGTATTGTGTAGTCTTGCCTTAATCTTTGTATTCATGGCCATCAGTGTGAAAGAAGCTACTTGCATATATTTGTATGTAGATATGTAATCACACTTCAGTTGCGGCCCTCAGCATGTGCTGTGAGTAGGGTTGCCAGGTGTCCGGGTTTTGAACTGGACAATCCAGTATTTGAGCTTTCTGTTTGGAAAACAAATTGAGAAAATAGAAATGAGAAAATATAAATGTCCGGTATTTTCTAAATAAGATGTAATGTCAACTGTGATGTAATGTCAAGTGCGTTCGGTATTTTTGTTGAAACCATCTGGCAACCCCAGTGTGAGTATCATTATGGATCCCGGGGCTTCCAAAGTTGAGTAGCCCGGCTCTAATTAATGCTGGGCACTTTTGCTGCAGGTTCATTTGAGAGGAGAGAAGCAAGAAGAGGAGGGTTAGTTTTGAGGGAGGAGGTGGTATTTAAACGTATTTTCTGTCCTATATGAAAAGAAATCCATAAAAATGCCACCGAAATTGGACAGTGGTGTGAGATGTAAGGAGCTCATCAGTAAAAGAAAATATTTAATTCTGCAAGAAAAAAAAAACACAACAACCAGGATTAATACAAAAAACTATTCACACCTTCCTGGAATCTGTAACTGTGGATAAGTGTCCACAATGGCATAGGAGTAAGGATGGATTTAGGGTCATAAGACTGAGTCAGGAAGCCTGGGTTTGAGCACATCACTTTCTCTTTACCTCAGTTTGTCTATCTGCAGACTATAGATTAAAAACCTACTATTTGTACACTACTTTTAAATCTTCATATGGATACATGTGCTAGAAAAGTGCCAGGTGCCACAATGTAACCAACTTCTCTGGTTTAAAAATCTCCTGTCCCCTACTTGTCACCTATTTATAACTTTCATTTCACGTTTATTGGGAAACTGATCAAGACCCTCCCCCGCCCCCCAAGCATCTGTCCAATCCCTTTGTCACTTGCGCTGGATTCACACCGACAACCTAGAAAAAATAGTCATAGCTCCTAAAGGGGAGGAGGAGGAAACTCTGAGCAAGAGAATCCAAAAACAAGGCGCATGTGTTTGTTTTAGATAGATGCTGCTGAATTAAACTATAGTCTCCTGTAGATGGACCTTAACAAAGAAGCATTCACACAAAAACCTCATAACTCCAGGAAAGCCATTCTGCCTAGAGCATTTCCCAGGATACTCATTTACATGTTTACATGTTAGCCAGAGTCCATCCAGGCTGCTGAAACAACTCATTCAGAAGACCCCAAAGCCAGGATCTTTAAGGAAACACCAACTGGGAGGGATCCGAACTCAGCTTGCAGAACAGACTGCCATGGAAAAACAAATTCACCTGTCTCCTCTAGCCAATGGGTGAGTCACATAGCTGTAATCTACTGCGCCCATCTCTGACTGAGCTGTTTAAGCATCACCCTTCCTCCGTTCACAGTGCACATTGCACGTAAAAGCCAACATGTTGCTCTCCACAACGGCTCCCCCTCACTAGGTAGGCTGACAACTAGCTATCACTGATCTGAGCAACAATGCCAGAGTTATGCAGGCTGGTCCAGCCAAGGGCAGAGCACCTACAGCAAGGTGTTGAGCTCTCTGGGTGCCCACTAATACTCATCTTAGAGGATGCTAAGCATCAATGTTCCCTCTAATTTTTTTCATCCATGTGCAGAATACATTTTGTTATATGCACCAAAACATGTGCAGATGAGCACCACCAGTAGCAGAAACACATGCTGCTGGCACTGTGGGTGCTCTGCTTATCAGCTGGGTGGATTTCTGGATTTCTCCTGAGTGGCCACCCAAGAGCTCAACGATCGGGAACGCCACACAGCATAGCCACAGAATCAGGTCTCGTAACAGCATTCTGTTTACATAACCCAGTGCCAATTGGCCTTATTTAGAAGGGACGAGCCAGGCAGTGGTTTTAAAATAAGAACATATTCTTCTTTGTCCCCTTGGGAAGTTCATCCAATGTTGTTTCAACAGGTTACAAAGCATGTACTTATCTTTCCAAATGTGCCCATCAGATCATAACTTCCAAATGTCATCCTCTGCATCTTAGCCTCCTGTTGCACTAAGCAATGGAGCACAAAAGGGTGCCATGTGCCAACTTTTCAAGACTATAATTTGAGCTGAATGTCAATTTCAATAACTGCTGTTCAAAGGCTCCATGATGAGCTTAATTCAGAGTTATTAACTTATTACACAGATCCTGCAATCTTCGTCTCTAAAAAGGAAGCAATCTGCAAGGACAGAGGTAAAACATTTTTCTCCCCTATACTAAATAATGCTTGAGGTTAAAGTAACTACGTTATGGCTTCCTCCCAGATCATCGCCCCTGTCAAATACAGGAGACACAATAACCCAGACAGATAGTCGGAATCTTCCAAAATTATTCCCTCCAAGCAGAGTTGTCCCATCCATAGGATGGTTCAGGGTGGCCGTCCCAGGCCCTGCACTTTGGGGGCGCCCCGTGGCAGTCACCTCAACCATCCTATGCATGGATCCCAAGGAGGCCCAGGGGATCACCTGGGGGCCTGGCATGGGATGGCAACAGGGGCTATTCCCCCACCACACACTTACCGCAGTGACGGGAGCTGGAACGACCCAGCAGCTTGCTCTGCACCACCCGGCCCCGCCCAGCCTACTGCGGTCGGCTTTCCCCCACTCTCAGTCCCAGAGCGCTTTGCTGCCTGCCGCCGCAGAGAAGGGGAGCACAGTGGGCTGGGGGAGGGCGGCTGGGGCATGGCAGAGCTGGCTGCCCAGGCACTCAGGTCCCATCGCCATGGTGAGTGCAGGGAAGGGTGACTCCTGCTACCACCCCATGCCAGGCCCCTGGTAATCGACACAAAGGGGCAGGGCGGGGCAGAGCTAGGTGGAAGGGATGGAGTGGGGGTGGAGGCAATATGGGGCAGGGCCTGTTCTGGGGGGAGTGAGGGGGGAGCTGCCTTGGGCTCCATTCTGAGGCATTGGGGGGGTGCCAAATGTCCCACACCCCCTAGAGACGGCTCTGCCTCCAGGCTTTGGTTTCAATGCAAGCTTGGACTACAGCTAGCGCTGGGGTGGACAGACTGGCTGAGTCCCTGGGCAAGGCAGGGTTGTGTGTCCAGCTCCGCACCCCAGGAAGGGGCTGGGCCTGAGGCAGAAGGGACAAGGCTGGAGCAAGCCTCCCCCAGGCAGCCATCCGCCCACATGGGGCTCTGGAAGTAATTGAAAGGGCCCAGAGCTCAGGCGACCACCGCTGCTACAGTAGGCCCTTGGAAATCACCGGGCCCTGGGACAGTTGCCCTCTTTGCCCCTCTCCCCCCAGTCGGCAGGCCTGGCGGCTAGCATTCAGACTGTTTTGACCGAGGTGAACTAGTGAGGGTCAATAAGCATTTACTGTTCATACTCTCCTCCCCCTTGCTGGCAATTCATTTATTATGCAAACAGGGAAAGTCACGAATGCCAGCCATTCTGTTGTTCAGCTCATGGCTGAAGCAGAGGAGAGGAGAGGTTCCATATAAGGACCCTACTCATCCTGACAGAATATTTTGGTCTCATTCCTTTAATTAAGTGAGCATCATGTTTATAAAAAGACCCAAGGCCAGCTGACTGGAAGACAGAGGCCTCTGTGCATAGAACAGTTTAAACACAAGCAACTGCAGTGCAGCCCTCCCTCAGGCAGGTCTCGGGGGCCGGACACTAGACTCGGAGCTACACGACCTGGTCACAGCTTTAGTGACCTGCTGGGAGCGACTTTTCCAGAGTCACCCCTTTTCTGTGCCTGTTAACCCTCCCCACAGGAGCAACGGGGGAGATGAGTGTGCAGGGAGAACCAACCAGAGGGCTAGGGAGGGGTTATTTGGGGATACCCCATTTAGCAATTAAAATTTTGGCATGGGCCCCGGGAGGGAGGGTGCATCTGCCGAGTGCCATCGCAAGTCACCTGTGCCTCCCATTCACTATCTGACTTACCTATTTAGATTGTAAGTTTTGGGGGCAAAAAAAGCAAACAGGATGTTAAGAATCATTAAAAAAGGGATAGAGAATAAGACAGAGAATATCTTATTGCCTCTACGTAAATCCATGGTACTCCCACGTCTTGAGTACTGCGTACAGATGTGGTCGCCTCATCTCAGCAAAGATATATTGGCATTGGAAAAGGCTCAGAAAAGGGCAACTAAAATGATTAGGGGTTTGGAATGGGTCCCATATGAAGAGAGGTTAAAAAGATTGGGACTTTTCATCTTAGAAAAGAGGAGACCGGGGGAGGGGGGGGGGCATATGAAAGAGGTCTATAAAATCATGACTGATGTGGAAAAAGTAAATAAGGAAAAATTATTTACTTGTTCCCATAATACAAGAACTAGGGGTCACCAAATGAAATTAATGGGTAACAGGTTTAAAACAAACAAAAGGAAGATTTTCTTCATGCAGCAGACCGTCAACCTGTGGAACTCCTTGCCAGAGGATGTTGTGAAGACCAGGACTTTAACAGGGTTCAAAAAAGAATTAGATAAATTCACAGAGGCTAGGTTCATCAATGGCTATTATTCAGGATGGGTAGGAATGGTTTCCCTGCCACTGTTTGTCAAAGGCTGGAAATGGATGAGAGGAGAGGGATCACTTGAGGATTACCTGGTCTGTTGACTCCCTCTGGGGCATATGGCATTGACTACTAGCAGCAAACAGGATACTGGGCTGGATGGACCTTTGGTCTAACACAATATGGCCGTTCTTATGGTCTGCTTTTTTTATATGCATTTGCACATACCTATTATAATGGAACTCGGCTCCTGAATACTGCCACTAGTCACTAGTTCTGATACTAAGACAACCACAATGAAGTCCATGGTATTTCAGCACCTACTAAAAGTGTTTTGCTGATTAGAGAGGGACTGAGAGTTTCAGAGGGACTTAAGAATAATGTGCCAAATGAGGGTTCCAAAGCAGGAGTGTGGAACCTAAGGCTTGCCTGAATCTGGCCCCCAAGGGCTGGAGCACACAAAATCTACTAGCCTGGTCCTGCGTGGCATCAAGTGTGAGAGGGGATTTTTTGTTTTATTTTTGTTTAGTGTTTTTTGGTTTGTTGTTGTTTTGCTTCTCACTTGTGTGCAGCCTCCGACTGATTTTTCTGTGGGGTCAGCAGCCCCCTGACCCAAAAAAGGTTCCCCACCCCTGCTCTAAAGCTATGCTACAGTTCCTAAATAGACTGACTGTCAAATTATATTATTATAAAACTGAAAGCCCTGAAGCAAAGACCAGAAAATACAGGCCAGCAAAGCACATTGGGACTGCTCCATATCATTCATTAAATGACCATTAAAGAAAAGATAAATTATCCACAGGAAGTTATGGGACAGAAATAAATCACTATAATCTTAAGGACTAGATATGAACAGATATGGATATGACTGGATACGAAAGGCAAAAACATAAGAACGGCCATACTGGGTTAGACCAAAGGTCCATGCAGCCCAGTACCACAGTCTGCTTACAGTGGCCAGTGCCAGGTGTCTCAGAGGGAGTGAACTGAACAGGTACTGATCAAGCGATCGCTCTCCTGCCATCCATCTCCACCCTCTGACAAACAGAAGCTAGGGATACCATTCCTTACCCATACTGGCTAATAGCCATTAATGGACTTAACCTCCATGAATTTATCTAGTTCTCTTTTAAACCCTGTTATAGTCCTAGCCTTCACAACCTCCTCAGGCAAGGAGTTCTACAGATTGACTATGTGCTGTGTGAAGAACAACTTCCTTTTACTTGTTTTAAACCTGCTGTCCATTAGTTTCATTTGGTGACCCCTAGTTCTTACATTATGGGAACAAGTAAATAACTTTTCCTTACTGACTTTCTCCACACCACTCATGATTTTATATTCTTAAAAAGAATGTAACTACTATCTGTGTTTTGCTGCTCAAGAGAAAGCTTTTAGCTCAATCTCTGGGTGGAGAGCAGGGATTCATATGAATTGTCTAGCCCCCTAATATCCGTAACAAGGAACTGTGAGATCTGCTGAAGATGCCCAGGTCACTTAGGGCACTTCTATAGTCTTTATTATGCAGCTCAGACCAGAACATTGTATTTGTCCCTTATGGTCTTCAGAGCTGCGACTCTAATGTGTTGTTGGGCCCTTGCTCTCTACCAAAAGGACCTATGAAGACAAAACACGGAGGTGAGGCAGGTGAGTTACCCCTTGTGCTGACCACAACCAATAGGAAGGGCTGCCAGGTGTCCCCTTTTCGACCGAAAATGCCCCGTTGAAAAGCGACCCTGGCACTCTAGTCAACACTGCTGAGCAGCCTATTAAACGGCCACTGGTTCCACGTGAATCCTGGAAGCAGCACCAGAGGCCGGAATGCTTTGTGGCGGCGTGCTGCCCCCACCCTGAGCATCTGCTCCTTGGCTCCCGTTGGCCAGGAGCTGCGGCCAATCGGAGCTGCAGGGAGGGGGCAGTGTGCAGACTTGGAGCTGCCTGGCGGTACTTCCACCCAGGAGGTAGTGGAACATGCCAGCAGCTTTCCAGGAACTGCCTGAGCTAAGCGCCGCCCAGAGTCCATACCCTGAACACTCTCCTGCATCCCAAAGCCCTACCTCAGCCCTCAGCACCCCATCATAGCCAAACTGCCTCCCGGAGCCTGCATCCCCTTCTGCACCCCAACTCCCTGTCCCAGTCTGGAACCCCCTCCCACACCCAACTCCAATCCAGAGCCCGTGCCCCAACCACTGCCCCAGCCCTAAGCCCCTGCTACATCCCAACCCCCCATTCTCACCCCCACCCCAGAGCCCTTACAACTTCCTGCACCCCAACCCCTCCCCCAGCCTGGAGCCCCTGCCCAACATTCTGAACCCGCATTTCTGGCCCCACCCTGGAACCCACATTCCCAGCCCAGAGCCTATACCCCCTCCCAAACCTCAACTCTGTGCCTCAGCCCAGAGCTCCCTCCTCACCCCAAACTCCATACCCCAGCCTGGGGCAAATAAGTTTGTAAGCGAGGGTGAGGGAGAGAGAGGAGTGGAGCAAGAGTGGAGCAAGAGCGTCCGGTTTTCTCCTGTTGGAAAGTTGGCATGTATATAACACCCACATCACCATCTATCATGCTGAGGAACGAGAATCTCATCAATTATGTAGACTCTCAAGAATGAAACTGAAAGTAGGCAACAAATTTATGAGCTCACCAGGAAAAGCCAGTTCCCAGGCTACCATGACCCCAGGCTCTGTATTTATCATTCCAAACTACGGCAAAGAAAGCTTTGTGATGAACAAGAGTGATAACGAATGGATGCTGGTATGGTGCACGTAATTCTTATCACAAAGTAGGACCAGTAAGTGTCGTGCTGGTTGCAAACTTTACTGACTCTCGTCAAAGGGCCTACCTTTAAACATCTGATTTAAAGTATGTACATACTTGAAGCCTTGTCACACAGTTCTCGTTATGCACTTGCTTAAGTGCTTTGATAGATCAAGACCCAAATGCTGAAGTCCTTAATTGTATATTGGTATTAGCAAGTAGTTTTGTTTTCCTCCAAGTAAGGGCTGAGTAAAAAGGGAATATGAATTTCAGGACTTGACCTCAGGTAGACATGGAGTATCACGAATGGTGGGAGTGAACTGGAGAAAATTTGCAAAGTCTGGTTCATCAGATTTCCTGGAGAATCAAGGAAGGTGATCAGAGGATGGGCAAATAAATCATTTACACAGTAACACCCTGGAGAAGACAAGTCAGGGAGGTATTGACAGAAGTGTTGAACAATATCGTTGCTCTTTTTTTTTCCAGTTTTGCCAAAATATGAATTTTTTTCTCGATTTTTGCTCAGAGTGCTGGTTGGATTTCCAACTTTTTGAATTTCAAAACGAAAAAAGAGGAAACATCCAACAAAAAATTTGAAAGGTTTTCCCCCACTCCCCACCCAACTCCAATGAAGGAGTTAAGCAAAGCTGAGGGGGGTGGGAAAAAGGAGAGAGTCTTCAGACTGGGAAGGATTTACAAACTATGGCACCAGGTTGCTTGCCATATAATCCAGTTGCTTGCCATATATCTAGTGGCAAAGGAGCTCTCTTATTTGTAACACTACTTGAAGCAGGTCTACAAGAGTTCTGCGGACAGAAGCTTTCTTTGGCCCATTACAGAAGACAGTGTCCCCAATTCTTCCTGAGAGAAGGCTGCCTGCAGGATATTGACAGACTCTATACAGTTTCCATTCAAGACAGAACCTGCCTGTTTAATGAAGTGAACACCTACAGGATAAGTAAGAGCTCAATCGCAGTCATGACCACCCAATGTAAATATTTAAACATTCAACAGGTCTGCAAAGCTGTGAACAATATCCATAGTCTTTCCATTAAGCAGTCACCTTATTTAACCAGGGAACTCCCGAAGGTTAAACATTAAACACAAAATTTCTGTGTGTCCAGAAGCTGAATGGGCCTGGAATATGATTATCCAAGAGAGATCCCCCCACATCTGTTGACTGATTAAATGGATACTGAGAAAGGAATGAATCAATACAGCACCTGAATTTAGTTATAAGCTCAGGCTAGGTTTGCTAAAAGTTTGGGCTGAGTTTTGAAAGAACTGTGATTATTGCTAATATTAAACATTCTTGTTATTGTGGCTCTGTCCTCTCTCCCTCCCCCACTTCAGTTTGTTTCACACAGCTGTTCGGTCTGCCTTTCATGGCTTAATCCTATGAAATTAAAAACCAACAGGACTGTTTCACAGACTTCAGTTGAAGCAGGTGACTGACATTTACTATGTACATTTGTACAGTACCTCGCACAGTGGGGAACCAAACCTGGACAAAGTTTTACCAATATCTAACATCATCATCATCTGAACCAAGTTAGGATTTTAGATGGAAACCAGGTGATGCTCCCATGGCCTTGATTCAGAGATGGGCTTGAATCGCTATCCCAGATCTGAATACGCCCGAATGTAGTGAATCAGATTCATTCTTACCCAAAGCCAGAAACACCTCAGTGGCTTTGGTTGAGCATGGCTTTGAATTTCGGACCAAATTCGAGGGTGAGAGGGTTGTTTGTAAGCCTGCTTCCTTAATGAGCTGGGGGGGGAGGGGGGGCGGGAAGAGAGAAGGAGGGAGAGGGGAAAGGAAAAGACTTAAAGAAATCAGTAGTCTGCCTGGTAAAGAAATCAGCTAGGAAAGCCACTTGAATGCTTTTGTGAACAGGGTTCTGGAAAGATCAGGGTCTTTCCCGTACTACATGTTAGCTAATTGATCACCAAGAAATACTTCTGTATCTGTCTGCAGAATCAGAATCAGATTCTTATTGAATGCCTTTAAACTCCCACGCATTCATTATGCAGATGAACATGGACCTCTCACTTTGCCATATCACTAAGGAAACTACAAGAACCACTACCGAACAGGAACAGCCTGCCAGACACACTCCGTAGGCAAAATGTCACACACATGTTACTGTAGCTGGCTGCCTGAGGAAGGAGATAGAATCACTGGTCTTCCAACATATATGCTTTGCAGAAGGGATAATAGGAAGATGATGCGTATAAAGGGTGTATGTATCTGTGTCTGTGCCCATCCATCCTTTCTAATCAAGGCATGGAAATGGCACATTTTTTTAAAATGTCTAACTGCAGTGCTACTCCATTTTAAATATGTTATAGAACAGAGATCTCAGACTTTCCAATAATGTATACCTTTTAGTGAACCAGTCAGTGCTCACAGCATGTAGAAACATGCAACAACATGTTGTCTTGGACAGTTCTAACAAAGTATAAACGTTGGGATGTTAGGGAGAAGATGCTGGGCAGGTTGATTTTTCCCTCTGGTGAAACGTTTTCCAATGTTTTCCTATAACACTGGAGGGCTAGTATAAAAAAAAAAATCTTTTCTTCGAAATGAGGATTAATGAAGAAACCGAGGAGTGCTTGGATTATCCCGTCTTTCCTGCCCCATTCTATTCTTGTCAATCCAAATATAGCCAAGCCCACAGGGCAAGCGAATGGAAGATGGTCCCCAGAAAACAGCTCCCTTTTATACCAGATAAAATTGAAACATTCCTCAGGCGTGGTGGCCGCAGTGTTTATTTTATGAGTTTATAGTATATTTAGATTGCAAACTCAGCTGCATGGGATTGCTGACCAAAACTTTCCAACAACAAAACTTAGATTAAAGAAAAAACACACCACACAGATTAATCAGGTTGCATTAATCTTATCTTGACCCCTGGATTTCTCAGGGTGATCCCTTCTTATACATTAAAACTAGGTAGTTACACTGACCTCAGTTTTGACTTCTGAAAGAAATTCATCTGGCAGGTTTCTAATCTCTTACCAGCTTTGTTAAACAAGCACGGGTGAGAACAGACTAAACACGTGTGCTTGTAGGAGCTCTCATTTCAAACAGATTCCCACCACAGGGGAAAGCTCCAAGACAGAAGAGTCCTTAAAATAGCCTCTGAAAAGCCACACCTTTAAAGAGGTGTCTCATTTGTTCGCAAAAGCGAGCTATACAATTGCAGCTCTAGACTCTTGCAAAAACAATACACTTTTACCACCAACAGGGAGGAAAGGGAGGTCATGTTTATACAGGTTTGCAATAAATGCCAAACTTTTTCACGCCCTCCTTGTAATTCTCAGTTAGCAAAGTTTCTGTCAGGAGAGAGACCTTTTTAGCCCTGCAATGCCTGTGGAGAAGGTAAACGTTGTTACCCCTTTTACACTGATGGGTAAATTGAGGCACAGGGAAAAATTACTTACCCCAGGGCTAGGAACAAAACTCAGTCTCCTACCTCGCAGTCCTGTGCGTTAGCCTCATGACCCTGTACGTCTTCTGGGAAAGCCAAATGGCGTTCATGCTTTTGTATAGCTCAAGAACTCACCCTGCAGACAGACATCTGATTGGTCGTAAGGGTGCCAGTCTTGTCAGAGCAGATGACCGAGGTGCAGCCCAGCGTTTCCACTGAAGGGAGGCTCCTCACAATAGCATTCTTCTTGGCCATCCGGCGTGTGCCCAGCGCCAGGCAAGTGGTGATGACAGCAGGGAGACCCTCAGGGATGGCAGCCACAGCCAAGGCCACGGCAATCTTGAAATAATAGATAGCCCCACGGAACCAAGAGCCGCCGTGGACCGGGTCACTGAAGTGGCTGATGTTGATGACCCAGACGGCTATGCAGACCAGAGAAATGACCTTGGAGAGTTGCTGGCTGAACTCATCCAGCTTTTGTTGCAAGGGGGTCTTCTCCGGCTCGGTTGCAACCATCTGGTTCCTGATCTTCCCAATTTCCGTGTATACCCCGGTAGCAATGACCACCCCAACAGCCTTACCAGCTGCAATATTGGTACCCTGGAACAGAAAAAAAGAAAGCTAAGTCATTTGGATGCACAGAATATACCAAAATATGTCTTTGAGCCTGAAGCAGCAAATGGGTAGCCATTGCATAAGAGGAGAATATGGCCCACCAATTAAAGTACAGAACTCGGAGTCAGGACTCCTGGGTTTTCCTGAGACCTGCCACTGATTTGCTGTCCAGTTTCTCTCCAGCCTGGATCCAATAACTCCTGGTTCCTGTGATTCCATTGACAGGCCTTTCTACTTCTGGTGATATCCCACCAAACCTAAGCAGGAGTTTCTCCCGACCTATCAGTTGCTAGGGAGTCTTCTGTGGTCTTCAAGATTTATTCGATTTGGGGGTTTTTTTACGGGTGGGAGTGGGGTTGAGTTAGAAGCATCTCCACATGCAATGCATCCCCATTAGTCCTAAGGAGCACAGAAAAGTTGAAGGTGCTGGATCTAGTAAAAAGTGCTAAATGAAAGAACTGCCACCCTTTCCCCTCCCCACAGCCTCCCTAACGGATTTTAAGGCTTAGCAGCAGTTTTTCTGAACAAAACTGGTCAAAGGAATATCTGAAGCAAGGGTTAAAAAAACTAGACAGTGACAGGTCTCAAGAAAGAACTCGGGAGTCTTCCTACCTTCTAATCCTGGAGTCTAATTGATAGGCCACTTTCTCTCTATCTGTTTCATGCTTTAGGCTCAAAAGTGAGTATCAAAACACCGTATACACAACTCCTCCAAATCTGCCAAGCGTTTGAAATTTGAACGTGGCTCTGATTTTTTAATAGGCCCATATCTTTATAAGATGACGCAAAACCCCATGCTGCAAACACCTTTGAATTTTAGAGCATTCAAATCTTGGATGCAAATTTTGCCGTCTGAGTCCATCTCTTGCTTTGAGGATTGTTTGCACTCGCAAGTTTGAAGTTTCCCACTTGGAATGTTAAAAAAAAAATCCTGAAGAAAAGCAAAACTCAGGTGCATCTGCAGAGCTTCACTTTGCTTTTGCAACGAAGTCATGAAAAGGACTGAGGTGGCATTTATAAGCCAAACTGCTCAAAATGGGCCCAATTCTATTGCCAGTTTTACACCAGTACAGTGTTAGCTCGTAGTGAGCCTAGGGGGAGCATGAAGGAAATCAGACCCCATGAGTTCTGCATGTTTAAACATAAACATCTGCAACATCTCTAGTCCATGATTTCATATGAAAACTATAACCACAAAGGTTGAAATTTTAAAAGGAATACAACTCCATGGACATTGAATTCTCATAGGCTAAGTCTACACTGGCACTCTACAGTGCTGTAACTTTCTGGCTCAGGGATGTGAACTCATCCCCCCCCCCGCCCCCCCCCGACCCCGAGTGCAACAAATTACAATGCTGTAAAGTGCCAGCATGAACCAGGCTATAGGACTGAGATCCCTGCTCCTAGCACTGTTAGCTACTCTCCTCATGGAGGCAGGGCTGTCCCAAGGGGGACACCAGGCCTGGGGCAACCTAGCTTATAATGTTGTGGAGGATCCGGGGGGGGGGGGAGGGAGGAGGATTAAACTAGTCACCTCTAGCATGCTCGGATATACTGAATTCAGTGAGCCTGCCACAACCCATGACAGCTGCAGGTGGAACTGAGAGTTTGGCTGGCGTGGAGGGAGACTTTTGTTCTCAGCCTCATTTAAAAAAATATATATTTAAAAAAAAAACCTCACTTGGCTCAGGGGTGTAAGTGTCTCTCAAAGACCAAAGGGTCCGCTGTATTGATGTATTACACATTGTCACAAAGATACAAGATCCAGCTCTATAGCATGGAAACTGTAAAATTACCATCCGGTTATTCCTTAGTAAAGACTCTATATAGCAGCACAAACAAGGCTCATACAATCATAGTGCTGGAAGAGACCTCAGGCGTTCCTGGTCCAGTGATTAGATGACAAGCCAACTGTTGACAACATATAAACTGTTTGCGGAGGAGGGAGTCCTCTAGTGAACATTAATTACCCTTTACGATTTGCTGCTCAAACATATCCCCTCCCATACCTGCCTACGAGGTTGTTTTCCCTGGGGCTGTTTCTACAAGACCCAAGAGAGGAGGTGACAAACGTGAAAAGACTTACAGAGAAAAGCATGTTTTTCTTGTCCTGATTGACAGCCCGGGGGTCAGGGATTGGGTCAGTGTGTTTAATCACAGACACAGATTCACCTGTAGAGACAGAAAGAGAGAGGGGGGGGAAAAAAAAAAAACCCAACACAATTTTCAAGGTTTCCTACTCGAGTCTCAACCCAGATCCACTTCCAGCAACCAACAGCTTCTGTTAGGGTGGATTGGTGACAACATATAGCCTTGAAAATAGAACTTGAGTGTCCAAACAAAATGACCTACTAGCGCCAATCAGTGAGATGTTACAGCTGGGCCAGTCATCTGTTCACTATGGAGAGAATCATTATAGAAAAATCTCTTAAATTCGAGTGAAAATTACCAGAGCCAAAATCCACTACACTAACAGCATACCCTAACATGGTTAGGCCAATCCGAGTCAGAAGGTGTAAACTGAGGCACCTAACTCCATATTTAGGCATCTATATGGCCCGATAGATGTTTGCAAGCTCCAGTCCCCAGTCTCACTCAGCAATTGCTGCCCTGCCCACGCTCCAGTGATAACACTGCTGTCTAAATTATTGTGCTTTGTGTCATAGTTGCATCTATAGACTCAGCCACACTCTGCTAGGCACTGCGCACACACACAGAAAAAAGTGTTTCAGTGTTTCAGCCATGTTTTAACTGCCACCAACTAACTGGGGAAGACTTCTACAGAGGTACTGGCACCAGAGGCCAAGTGTTGTTCTGGTGAATTTCAGCCAAGTTGCTTCTTGGCATTAATTGTGTGAGGAAGATAGTCAAATGGAACAAGAACTAATGTTTTGTGCATGGGCTTAGTGGGGTGGGTTCAGAAGGGCTGCAAAATGAATCCTAAATTGTGGGGTGCTTTGCAACAGCAGGAAAAATTATTCATAAAGGTGGCAGGGAAGATTATACTATCTGCTTTCCTGTTGTGAAGAGATCCTGAAGAAACAAAAGGCTTCTGAAGTTAAATGCTCTTTAGTTCAAACACCTTCTTTTGCATCTTGCATTGGCATGAAGACCGGTTACCTTATTACTACGAATGATTTACAGCTATAGTGCTTAGAACCTCTAGCATGGACACTGTGCTAAGCAGTGTATGAACACAGAACTAAAGCTGGCTCCCTGCTCCAGGAAGCTTACAACAGCCACTTCTCAGATTTGAAGAAAAAGCCCCTCTCCTCAGGACGCAAGAATCGAAACCAGAGCAAGCAGCCCCACTTATTCAAGGACATCTCAAAGCCACAAAAGCTAATCAAAGGCCTAAGTCACCAGACAGGCGTGATGATGAAAAGGTGAAGAGGAGAACCTACCTTTTTCAAAACTCAGAAATTTCACTGAAGGTTCTGTGAGTGTGCAGGTTCTTAAAGCACCAAGCACAACGCAACCCACCTCCACCCCCATGCAGGAGTCATTCTAGTAGTAGTCACAGCCTCCCACCTCTGCCCGTACCTGTGAGAATCGACTGATCAACCCGTAATGTCGTGGATCTGATCTCGATTATCCGGATATCGGCTGGCACCTTGTCACCAACTAAGAGAGGGAAAGTAGAAGAGAAATACCCTGAGTTAAGAGTGTTTGAGTTCAGTCAGAGATCAGATCAATCACAGTATGGGAGATACATAAATTAACTATGCAAACGAGGCAAGAGGAAGGACAGTTTATGCATGGAGAACTCTCTCAATTCCCAGCTCTGCCACAAACAAGCCAATTAATCTCCCTGTGCCTCAGTTTTCAGTCTTTAAAAGGAGGATAACATTGCTGCCTATTTTTCCATTTAGACTGTAAGCTTTTCAGGGCAGGGTCTGTCTCTTACTACATATATATACACAGCACCTGACACACTGGGGCCCCAATCTTAGGGCTTTTATATGCAAATCTCCCCAACTGGACTGCAAACAACAGCTGCCTGTTAATTCCTTCTTTCCAAAGCTACTGCCTGGCTCTGAAGTCTACAACTTCCTGTTTCATAGGAGATAAAGAGCTGCACTCGGCAGCAAATCACCTTTTTAAAAATAATGAGGCCTCTACTGAAAACGGCATTTAGTTATATTTATATCTATAAAAATACACTGGGCAGCAGCTGAGGCTGACAAGAGGCAGCTGATGGTGTAGCAAACTCTTGATCTCCTTCTCTTCTCCCTCCAGAGCTATGGGATAGTGCGATGGTCTTCACCACGTGCAAAGCTCAGAGACACTTTGCGTGTCTTGTGTAGAGACAAATACAGCAGAATACAGGGCATGACCTGGAGATCTCACCAGGGACTGTATGGATGAGTGAGTCCCACAGCAGTTTTTGGAAGAAAGGAAGGGATAACCCTGCTGCCGCCAAGTGTAATTTTTAGAACATAAGAATGGTCATGTTGGGTCAGACCAACGGTCCATCTAGCCCAGTATCCTGTCTGCCGACAGTGGCCAATACCAGATAATCCTCACGTGATCCCTCCCCCTGTCACCCACTTCCAGAGAAAAAGAGGCTAGGGACACAATCCCTACCCATCCTAGCTAATAGCCATTGATGGACCTAACCTCCATGAATCTCTCTTGCTCTTTTTTGAACCCTGTTAAAGTTCTAGCCTTCACAACGTCCTTTGGCAAGGAGTTCCACAGGCTGACTGTGCGCTGAGTGAAGAAAAACTTCCTTTTGTTTGTTTTAAACCTGCTGCCTATTAATTTCATTTGGTGAGCCCTAGTTCTTACATTGTGGGAATAAGTAAATAATTTTTCCTTATCCTTTTTTTCCATTCCAGTCATGATTTTACAGACCTCTATCATAATCCCCCCTTTGTCTTCTCCTTTCTAAGCTGAAAAGTCCAAGTCTTTTTAATCTCTCTTCACATGGGACCAGTTCCAAACTCCTGATTTTTGTTGCCCTTTTTCTGAATTCTATTTCTAATCCTTTTCTAATTAACCCCTTCTGTCCTATACAAGTTTCCTTAGTACACTATTGGGTAAGACAGAACCTCTAATACCAGCCCTTCTCACCAGTGTGCTCCTGAGAAAGAGTAGTTAGTACAGTTCTGGACTGGTCCACATTATGGCATTACGTTGACATATGCTGCATTAGGCCAAATTTACATGTCCACACCACTGAGCTCTTTCTGCCAACCTAAAGGGCTTGTATGCTCAATTTTTTTCCACCTCAGAGAGAAGCATAGTGCTAGAGTTGACCTTCCTAGATCAAATTAGGGTTTGTGCAGAAACAGCCCTGTATATTTCAACAGAATTGGCCTGCAGGTGGCATCCCAGAGTGCTCCGCTGTGACCATTCTGGACAGCGCTTTCAACACCACTGCCCTTCAGCCAGGTACACAGGAAAAGCCCCGGGAACTTCTGAATTTCATTTCCTGATTGATCAGCATGGAGAGCTCACTAGCACAGCTCACCATGCATAGCCAGGGCCCCAAATACATTTCCAGCCTGGAGCATACAGGAAATACTGGCTCTAATTGCTGTGTAGGGAGAAGCGTCTGTGCAGGCAAAGCTCTGAACCAACAGAGGAAGCACCGACACCTATGCCAAAAATCGCAGCACGCATGAGAGGGCAGGGTTATACCAAGGACATACAGCAGCAGTGTTCCTCTAATTTTTTTTCCATCCACGTGTAGAATAAATTTTGTTATGTGCACCAGTACTTGCGCAGATGTGCACCACAACAGAAACACATGCTGTCATCTCTGGGCACTGAATGCTCTGCTAGTAAACCGGGCAGCATTTGAATCTCTCCTGGGTGGTTGCCCGAGCATTCAGCTTACAGGGAACACTGCACAGCAGTGCCACGTCAAAATAAAGGCACTCAGACAAGTGTACCAAAAGACATGGGAGGCACACAGTCACTTGGGTTTTGAGAGCAGCTGCACACTATTCTAGGCGTAGACCTCAGAGTACCCCAAAAAGTCTCTGGGGGTACCTCCCAGGATCCTCATGTGGCTTTGGACAAGGAGCACACTGCTCATGAGAATGAGGAGGGGAATGTGTAGCAGACAAGCAGAGGATCCATTCTCCCCAACTCTCGGGACCTTTTACTAACTCTAGAGCTAGTCCCCTGCTAGGGCATATTGTTGCCTGACCACGAGGGCAGGGAAGGCACCCCAGATGAGTGCCCATTTGTAATCACTCTCCAGGGGTTAGATGCAATTGCATTTAATGTTTCACCTAAGGTAAACAACTGGGATACAGGGGCGGACAGTCAAGCTACACAAAAGGTTCATCACATGCCTGAGGAGGAACTAGGAAACCTCTGGGGACCTCTCTGTGAAGCTCTCCTGGAGGTACGCGGCAATGGTTTGCACAAGGTTTCTGGGGAGGGCTGCCTTGTTCTGTCCTACCACAGTAGATGGAATAAGGCACTTTCCCATGCCATGGCAGCATTCAGTCATCCAGCACCACTGTCGCACACAGCACAGCAGCAAACGGTCTAGGTCTCTGCCCAGATCTCTGCAGCAACCGCTCCCTTTCCGGCTGTTACCCTCAGGAGATTGCTATCGAACATGGTTACCTAGGTGAAATGGGGGCCATTTCCTAAGTGCTAGCCCTGGAGTAATCCACCCCTGTTTGCTGATCCCCACCAAAAAACCCCTCCCTGGGTGCGCCCTGTTTGTGCTTGGTTGGAAGGGATCATCCCAGACCACAGCCAGCATGCTCAGGGTGGGAGGGGTGCCACGCTGACTGTGCAAACCCAGTGCCGCTACTTTAAAAAAGCAAACACGTTAGCAAACACTCAAGCAGCAGCCACGTTGCTGTGGGAAAGGAGAGCTACAGTTTGCAGCCATTCGTCACAGATGTTTGAAAAGTGGCAGCACAAAACCCCTCCCTGCCCTTACTTGTGCGGTTCCCTTGCCTGCCTGCAAATCAGATTCTGCTGTCCAGCACTGTGCCATGCATTGTATCTTAGTGGTAGGCACTTCTTTTAAAAGACAAAATTAGACCTTGTACCATACAAAGACAACGAAGCAATATTGCTGCAAGGTATTTCATTCGCTGCAAAAGTTCACCTCCTGGTTTCAATATATTACGTTCCGGAAGGCAGTGGTTCCCAAACTTTTTTATATCACAGACCGGCACACTCATTCAAAAACTTTAGACGGACTGGCACTGAAACATTTGCATATTCATTATAGCAATTTGTATATTTGCATATTCATTATGACCATTTTAAGCGGTCACATGTTATTTTACATTGCATCTGTACACACACAATACAGGTCATTGTGGGGATGAAAGATCAAAATCATACATCATGAAACAGATGGTATGCTTTGCAGAATAGCTCTGGTTTTCACTAATTTTTGGAGAGGGGCAAAAAGGTACAGCAGGCCGGGCAGCAGAAAGGGGACCGTGGCCAAGAGGAAGAAGGGAGGAAAAGGAGGACCAAGCCAGGGAGAGGCTGGGCTGAAAGCAGAGAGGCACTGACTCTGGCTTGGAGGGCTTCTCCTGCCTTGTCCCCTGACCCCACTCCAGCCGCCTGGGAGTGGCAGCCCCTGCTCAGCCCCAGTTGCCCCCCAAAGCAGTCCTGGCCCCCAGAGCAGTCCCGCTCCACCAGGCGGCCCGGCCAGTCCTGGAGCAGCCCTGGCCCCCCGGGGGAGCCCTGCTCTGCCACATGGCCCAGCCACCCCGGAGCAACCCTACTCTGCCAAGTGGGCTGGCCACCCCCGGAGCAGCCCCACCCCCCACAGCAGCCACCTGCCACAAGGCCCTGGCCAGTTGGCTGCCATGGAGCAGGAATCAGGGTCGCCTGGGGGCGTGGCCCAGCAGAGTGCCACAGCCTGGCAGGCAGGGGTTCGTGGCCTGCCACTGGTCCGTGGACCAGTGGTTGGGAACTGCTGCTATAAAGCTACCCTTGTGGGTTTTTTCCTTGCAGCTGGAACCTGGTCTGTGGATTCATCCCATACACCAGCAAAGAGGCTCTGTCCCAGATTAGAAGATGAAAAAAGCGGGTGGACAAGAGAAGACATGTTCTGTGATGCATTCCTCTGAGACTCACTGGGCCCAGCTCAATGCAGTCCCAACCGCTCTGTGCTGGTTTCCAGAAGCTGCATTCCACCGTATCAGCTAGGGATGTGAATGGCTAACCAGCGGGGGCTGGAACAGCCCTCTGCCCACCACGGGCAAAGGGTTGCTCCGGCCCAGCCACAGCAGGCAGCAACCCCTGTTTAATTGGTTAACCAGTTAACCGACGTTTAACCAGTTAGCTGATTAAATGGGATTTTATATCCCTGATCACAACATGCCCGACTGCTGCCAGCATGTGTATATTGCTCCATTCCGTGGTTTCCAGCATGCCTGTTTGCAACACAACACATGCTTCTGCATGGCGGCTCTTGGCTAGGCCCTGCAAATCCTGCAGGAGAATGTGCAAAGTGTTTGCAGTGCTCACAGAAGCGTACAGCTGAGCAGGGCCCATGCTCACCTGGCTGGGGAAAACGGTTTGGTCCCTTTCAAGGACAGAGGCAAGTGCCTCGTGAAAGTTCCGACGACACGTACCCAGAACAACCCGCAAAAATGTTTTCATCCCATGTGGCAGGGGAGCCCAACCCAGCATTCCAGTCGGCAGCAGGAAGTGTGGGAGTGCTGCCCACAGCACATCATGCTGTCAGCGGGGGCGAGCCCTGGGAGGGAGGATGCGCTTTGCCAGCAAAATGCGGCAGGGCCCCACTATGCCCGTCGATTTTGACATTTCGCCTCCGATTTCACAACTTAAATAAATGAGACCTAATTCCATAGTGGAGACATACCCTAGGGAGCCTCTTACAGCAGCCAACCGACTGGGCTAGAGAAAGACAGCCAAGAAGCTGTGGTTTGTGTGACCGTCTCTCTACAGAAAAACAGAGCATCCTAGTAGCTCCAGCACGCAGCACTGCTACGGCTGCGACTGCAGTGCCTGAGCTCTTCAAGAAGCTGCCGGCAGGAGTCCTTGTCTCTATAGCATGCTCCCCCACCTAGGTCTGCAGGAGATAGGATTTATGAACCTTCCTGGCATGCTCCAAGGCCAATCATTTCTCCTAGGGCTGTTGATAAGGGGGTAGGTGGATGGTTATCAATTACGCTTGGTTATACCTTTATTATTTATATTACTGCAGTACCCAAAAGCTCTAGTCATGGATCCCTCATGCTAGGCACTGTACAAACTCCTTGTAAGGGACTGGTTTTTGAGATACCTGCATTGTGCTATCAGCAGTGTTCCCTGTAAAGTATGCGCTTAGGCGGCCACCCAGGAGAGATTCAAATGCTGCCCAGCTGATTAGCAGAGCACTGACAGCTGGCAGCATGTGTTTCTATTGGTGGTGGTGCACATGCCTTGGTGCACATAACATTTATTCCACACACAGATTGAAAAAAAAATAGCGGGAACACTGGCTATCAGTATTACATTTGGGAAATTATCTTCATTTTTGTAGTTTTAAGGCAACAAATAGCACTTAGTATAACAGGCAGGTGCTGTGCAAATCTAAATCTAGACTGTGTGTATAGTTTAAAATCAGTGAAGTTGAAACATCTGAATGATCCATGACAGTTACCAAGTTAGATTAAATACAATACATTCTCTTCCCTTGTTAGGACTAAAAATATCCCCTATCCTTAAACAAGCCATCAAAATTATAAGTGACTCTGGACTGCCATTAGAAACTAAATTTTTAAAAAATGGTCTGCACTTTGTAAATGTTGTACTGCATCAGAATCGGACTGATAAAAGCCATCAAGTTAACACTGGAAGGCTTTTGGTGACCAATGAAAAAAGGGGTTCAGAGGAACCAGGGGAAAGCATGCTCCCTGCTCTAACAGATGTATGGCCACGACACAGATATACCACCAGCAACGGTCCTCTGATACATCTCAGCAAAGGCACCAATGGGTGAATGGGCCATAGCCATTGGACCCTTTCCCAAGCGATACAAATAATCCAGGTAGTCATATGGGCCTTCATTACCACAGTACACGAGTCCCATATGAACGTATTGCTCCTCCAGACCTTTGGGAGGAAAGCACAAATGCTGCGGATAAGTGACTTCCCCTCGGTCATAAAGGAAGTCTGTGGCAGAATCAAGAGTCCCAGTCCAGTTTCTTAGCCATAAGGCCATACTCTTGGCTACAGAAACCGGAGCTGATAAACAAGAATGCTTCTTTGGCACAGCTCCTAACAAAAGTCTTGGAGAGGAGGAGCGTGGCCTGGTCACCAGTTGTTCTAAACAGAAAATGACTAATTTGGTGCAGCACACACCTGTAACCACCTCCCTACAGGAGTGTAGTCCAGGATGGGAAGAAAGAACCACTCCCTGGCTTGGAATTCACTGACGTGCATTCCTGGGCAGTGGCTGGATGATGCAGATAGTTCAGGAGTCAACAGAAGTAAGAGTCTGCAGGAGGCAGAGCAGTTAGAGGTAATCAACATCCCACATGGAGATGCACCAAACCTGACACTAGGGATGTCAAATATCGGCTAACTGAATAGTCAAGTAACCTCATGAATTCTTATCGGCTAGTCGACAATTCGGGGGCGGGGCCCGCAGCCGCTGTATCAGAGGCAGCAGTACAGGGTGCCAGGCGGGAACTGGTCCACGAGGGGAGCCAGTTTAAAAACCAGCTCCCCTTGCGGACTGGCTGCCTGTTGCCCAGTGCTGCTGCTTCTGATAAAGAGGCAGCAAAACAGGTCGGCAGTAGCCCGTCTTAGGTGGGTCTGAGCTCCTGGACCCAGCATGAACCAGAACTGAGCAAGGCGGGCTGCCTGCCTGCCTGGCTCCTAATATACTTTAATGCAGAGCCGCAGCAGGAGTAAGTTCTGGACCCAGCGTGAGCCAGAACTGAGCTGGGCTGCTGGCCAGCCTGCTAAAATATTTACTAGCAAGGGTGGGGGGAGGGAAATGCGTGGAGTCTATAGCATTAACCTATAAGCTTTTGCTTATCGGTTAATCAACTATACTATTGCATCCCTACCTGCCACTATTGGCCTCCTGCCACCTTCCCAGTTGGGGCAGGCTAAGGGCCTGATCTAATGCCAACTGAAATCAGAGGGAGTCTTTCCACTGACCTGAATGGGCATTGAATCAAGGCCTATTGGGTGAATGCTAGGTGATGTACTACACACTGTTTAGTCCAGGCCTTTGGGGGCAAATCTCTTAAGGTTGGAAGGTTTATTTGGGGTAAGTATCCCAAGTGTGGCCTCTTGGGTCTGCCACACTGAGCGGGGCTACCGAGGAGAACAGGTGTTGGGCAATTTCTGCTGTGAACACCATGTGCACGACAGTTCTGAGGGCACGTTGGATTTTCTACTTCTGGTCTTCAGTGGAATCCCAAAGTAGAAAAGGCCGAGATGGTCTCTCGCCTGATTCTCTGAGGGGCCTGACAGTAGGGAGAAGCAGCGGCGAAGGTAGCATCCTCGATTTACCTGCAATTACTACAGGAAAGAGAATGAGAAGGTCTGACAATTGCATGAGAGAACCAACAAATTTCTGTTTTCTGAATGTCTGGCTCTGATCCCCTAATGGCAATGACCTTGCAGTCCCCCTGCAAGGATGGTCAAAGAAAGAAGGCGCATAAGTAGCAAAAGACAATCTCAAGAATCAGAAGAAGTCTTGCCACCTGTGGTGCCGGCCATGTGAAGGTGGCACAAGAGATTTCTGATAACCGATTCATTAAGTCAACTGCTAGGAATGCCGCACCCTTTCCGGACACTTACACAAAAATTATCCATTTGTATGCTCAGATACCTGACTGATCTCTAGATAACTGCCCTTCAAAAAGCTTGTAGCTTGTCATTTTGTGCTGCTCTAACTATATTCGTTAGAAACTGATGCCCTTAAAACAGTGCTAACGTGGACATGGTTATACCCAAATAAAGTTGTTGTATATTTGTACAGTTTATTCCCCTAAATGTGTAGGAGTAAGTAATCTGAGTAGAAGGACCTTCATACAGGTATAACTACCCCCATGCTGGAGGTATGTGTCCTGCTTTAACGATATCATTAAAATCTCTCCCTACCTGCAAAGCACTGTATTGGCATAAAAAATTACGTATAGATCAGGTCTTTGATTTCAGTTGCACTTACAAACTTTTAAACAGTAACAAAATCCAAGTGGAGTTTATAGTGAAGTGCCAGTCCAAAGGAATCACAGAACACTAGACCTGGAAGGGACCTCGAGAGGTCATCAAGTCCAGTCCCCTGCCCTCACGGCAGGACCAAGCACCCTGATAGATCATCCCTTATAGATGTCTGTCCCATTTGCTCTTAAATATCTCCAGTGATGGAGATTCCACGACCTCCCTAGGCAATTTATTCCAGTGTTTAGCCACCCTGACAGTTAGGAAGTTTTTCCTAATGTCTAACCTAAACCTCCCTTACTCCAATTTAAGCCAATTGATTCTTGGATGTAGTACATGATAAAAGACCCACTTCAATAGGGACAGAAGTTAAAGTGTGGGATTCTACTTTACAAACGATCCTTCTTACACCCTCTTAAGTTACTTTCCCTGCTGTACTCCACTCTCCCAGCCCCTCCGTCTGTAAATTACTCCATCTCTGACTCCCTTATCTGGACAACACAGGGATTAGTTGCTTCACAAGAATAGAATCTTTGCTCACAAGCAATCCCATGCTACCAGCTGACACTTGGCCTCCTACATTTATTTAAACACTAGATGCTGAAGTGCTCTACTTTCCTCTGGAGCCTTACAAAAATCTCTCCAGAGCTTCAGCTGGGGTAGATTGCTATGAACCTGGTCCCTGTAGGCAACGTCCACCTTCCAGTGAGAAACCTTTATGCTGTAAATTTGCTTTTCCTAAATGACAAGGCCTCACCACAGCTATTTTTACATCCCTGGGTCAAAGGCGGCAAGATAAAGGGAACTGACACCCCCCCCCACCCCCCAAAGGATGTTATTCACACACCTGCAGTGTGTCTGTGGATAGACCATGTTTAAGAGAGACCAACATGCACTCCAGGCCAGGGCTGGCCTTACCATGAGGCGAACTGAGGTGGCCGCCTCAGGTACCAGACTGTGGGGGGCACCACTAGAACCCAGAGTGTAGAAAATTGTATCTGCTGCTGGTGCATACGTAGGTAGCAGAGCAGTACCATGAGAGGAGCAGAACAGGAAGAAGGCAGAATTGAGACCTTTCAAAGATTTGGCCCAAGCGAGATGGCATGGGGGCATCATTTGAGCTCCCTGCCTCAGGTGCCAAAATGTTGTGGGCCGGCCCTGCTCCAGGGCTTACATGGGAGGCCTATCTATTTGTGAGATGTAATCAGAAGTGACTGGTGAGGGAGGGTCCCAGGTGCCAGAGATCACGTGCCCCCCCTCCCCCACACACAGCCTGGAGAAGGATCAGGATAACTTCTCCACCCCCTACCCTGCCTCTCCCTGCCCCACCACTCCCACCCTGGCTCTTCCCCCAACCCAGTTCACTTTGTTCTCCCAGCTGCATTGCTCCGCTTCCAGACAGCGGAGCAGTTCTGCCCCACCCCCAGAGCTAGCGCTCTGCTTCCCCACTGCTGCCAGTGAATACAGGGTGGGGTGGGGGGTGGGAACCCCTAGTTCCGGCCCCACGAGTCTCCCCATCGGCTGCTGGGCAGCCCCTCCTGCCTATGGGGCTTGGGGCATGAGGATGCAATCTATTGCCAGCTGTGGCGACTGAACTCTATTAACAGGGTGTGAAAGGAACAAGTACGTCAGCTAGGCCATTGGGTCTCAACCAGGGGCCCGGACCAGGGAAAGGGGTCAAGGGATCCGGTGTTCGACTCACTAATGCCCAGGGCAGGAAGGCAAAGCCCCGCTGTGCAGGACTTGTGGCCACTGCCCCACGCAATGCCAGCTCTGACTTCGGGGTGCAGAAAAGCTGTCGTGGCACAGCTGGACCAAGGAGTTTTTATAGAATGTTGGGGGGGGAGGAGGGGACGCTGCACTGAGTGGGGGGCCACCCCTGCTGCTGCCCCATGCCAGGCCCCCTGGCAATCTCCCGGCTTGCATTGCTCGGGGGAGGGGACTTCAGGCAAGGGGGCAGAGCAGGGAGCAGGAAGGGGTGGAGCAGAGGCAGGGTAGAAAGGCGATCGATTGCTCTAGGTCCCTGCACCTGAGGTACGGGGAGGTTGCCTCAGGCCCTGCACCCACCAAGGGACAGACCCGGGATAGGGGGAGAGAATTTAGTAAGAAACAGGTTGACAACCCTGCTCTCTGCTATGGGAGTTGGAGCATGACTGCTATCTAAGAGTTGATAGCTTGAGAGCAGAAGTCAGAGCTTAGTCCACAGGCCTCAGGACTGACTTTGCTGGACCCATCTTGAGTGTGAGAAATCTCTAAAGCCAATAGCCAGGATACCAATCGCTGGGCCCGAACTCAACTAGCTTCAGGAAGATAAGAGTCAGTCCTCTAGTCTGCAATGCAACCGGCCCAGTGAGTTTTTTCCACTGGGCTGGTAATGAGTTTGAGACGCATTCAGATGAGAGATTTATAACTAGCTTATTTATTTAACACACCAACTTTCTTCTTCCCGGGCTAGCAAGGAGCTGTTTTGTTGCCAGACATCAACTATCCTTAGACAGCTACTAAATAAAAGCTAATCATTACCAAATCAAAAGCTGCAAGTTTCCACTGCGGTGAAGGCCAAAGGGAAAAAGTTTGTCTGAAGCCAATGAACAGACATGGCTCGGTTTTTGTAATGGATGGGCATGAGAAAAGTGTGAACAACACTGGCATCAAATGACTAGAACTGCCTAGTAAATCTCACAAGGGACATTGCCTTTTCTCTACCTTGATCAGCTAAAACGTCTTGACCAGGTCTGGCTCTGGCCCGTCTTTGAGTTTGTACTTCAGCAGCCTCTAGAAACTCCAGCTGACACAGGGTCCCACGGGTGGTACTTACGGAAATGTAGTAGACAATCAATACCGATTTCAATGCGACTTGTAGACTGAGGGTATGTCTACACTAGCCCCCTAGTTCGAACTAGAGAGGCTAACGTAGGCATTCGAAATTGCAAGTCAAGCCCGGGATTTAAATATCCCACGCTTGGTTTGCATCTTCCCAGCCGGTCGCCACTTTTTTTTTTTTTTTTTTTTTTTGAAATTTACAAGTCCAGGCTAACTGCTCACGTCTACACGCGGCAGGGACCCAGTAGTTCGAAATAAAGCTCTAGTTCAAACTACCTGTTATTCCTCCTGGAATGAGGTTTAACTGGGGCTTTATTTCCAACTACCGGGTCCCTGCCTCATGTAGACACAGGCAGTTAGTCCGGACTTATAAATTTCAAAAAATGGCGACCGGCCAGGAAGATGCAAATCCAGCACGGGATATTTAAATCCCGGGTTTGATTTGCAACTTTGAATGCCTGCATTAGCCTCCCTAGTTCAAACTAGGGGGCTAGTGTAGACATACCCTGAAGTATTACTCAGCATGAGTAAGAGAGCAGGGTAAGGATCATTGTCAATGAAACAAATCATCTTATCTACCGTGTTGCTGCCATAAGCTCAACAGAGCCCGGAAGAGCCCACAATTCCCCTCCCTCATGACATGATCCTTAGTTCTCAGCTGGAGGACTGAGCCACAGAAAGACAAAGTGACTTGCCCAAGGTCACACAGGAAGTCTGTGGAAGAGCAGGGGAATGAACTCTGACCTCCTGGGCTAGTGTCCTAACCACTGGAACATCCTGCCTCTCTGCACTAGTACTCAGTTTGTGTTTAAAAAAATGAAACTCTCTCTCTCTCACACACACACACACACACGAAAGAAACAGGCAGTTTACTGTACTTAAGAGAAGACAGGAAGCAGGCTTTAAGAAATTGACCATGGTAAAGCAAAATGCAGGGTTTAATGCAATTTTAACAAAATATTTAAACTGTTCTTCATTTTACCCACTAGGCAGTGATTTTAACAGACCCAAATCCTACGCAAAGTAAGACTGTAATGAGAGAACATGAGTGGAACAGTGCGTAGCTGTACCTCAGCCAGGTGGTCAGGCAACCAACCACACTCAGTCAATTCCTCTCCCTGCCTCACTCTGGGGAGGCTGTAAATCACTTCATCCCCTTCTCAGGGAGCAATTTGCTTCCTCTATGCTCCTGATGAGCTAACTGGCCAGCGATTGGAGGAGGCAGAGGCCAACCGCTCCTCTCATTCCATACCCACAAGGCTGGGGAACTGGGAATGTCTGGTGTGCAGCTCCTGCTCTACCTGCAGCCACAATGCAAAGAGAAATCAGGGGGTTGCTTCCTCCTCCCCACTCCCCCATGTGGCCAAGGGAGGGTTGCAACAGTAATGCACTGTTTTCCATTGTAAACACACACACACACACACACACACACACACACACACAGGTGCCTGGAAAACCTAGCCAAAGCCAAAGGAATTCACTACTGCAGGAGGTCAGAGCATTAAATATGGTGGCATGGATTAGGATCAAAAGCAGAATGCACAGTCTTACTTACTAAATTGGTTCAGAGGGGTAGCCGAGTTAGTCTGTAATAGGAAAAACTTTAAAAGCAACAAATAGTCTAGTAGCACTTTAAAGACTAACAAAACATGTAAATGGTGTCATGAGCTTTCATGGGCACAACCCACTGGGTCATCTGAAAAAGTGGGCTGTGCCCACGAAAACTCATGACACCATTTACATGTTTTGTCAGTCTTTAAAGTGCTACTAGACTATTTGTTGTTGAAGTTTTTACTAAATTGGGGTACTCAAATGCCACCTTTCTAGAAATCAACTAATTGCAATAGGGGTCAAGAAGGAATCTCTTTCTCTCTCACATATACACAGTCCTCCCAAACTCCATCATAGAACTGTGTTGACTAGATCAGGGGTGGGGAACCTTAGGCCTAGGGACTGGATGCGGCCCTCAGCTTGCCTGGATCCGGCCCCCAAGGCTCAGGGTCCCCTCCAGCACTGGGGAGCCCAGCTGGTGCTCCAGTCCCCACACTGCTGCCTCCCCAATGACTAGAGTGCACATAATCTCCTATGCTAGGACACCCCCCCCCCCCGGGCTCTGGTGTGCGAGGGGAATGTGGGAAGTCTTTCTACTCAGTCAGGGGCCACAGAGAAGGTTATTTCCCCCCCCCCCACTTCTCACTTGCGTGCAGTCCCCGACTGATTTTTCTGTGGGTCAGTGGCCCCTGACCCCACCCCTGGACTAGATAGTCAGGTAAACTGATTTTTCTCTTTCCCCTCCTTAAGCCTCATGTAGATGCTACTGTCAATGGAAAAAATATGGGAATTGGGTCCTAGGTAGTATATATGTATGTTCCCCTTTAGCTGTGCAAATATGGGAGCTACCAGAATTCAAGGGCATGTGTGTCATTTTACACAGCAGTATCAATCCGGCCCCCTCAGGCCCTGAAATTACATGAGTGTGTGCACATGATGGGTTCACACACTCTTGTGTTACAGTCAGAGAGTGTACTTGCTAGGTGTTCTAATTTGCTAAGTGTCACGGTTAAATCATGAAACCCCAGAAAACAGCTCAGCTGTTTCTCCACTACTTTTGATGCTGATGGTATAACAAACAAAATTTAAAAAAAGTAGCTCATATGCATCCAATATTTGGGTGAAACAGGGCTGGAGAAGGCATCATGATAGTGTTTAACTAAGAGGGAGAAGGAGTTGCTAGCAGGCTGAAAAGGCCAGGGAGAGGCGGGCAGGCTGACACAAAGAGTTTAAGGTGGTGATAAAACAATTATTTGTACTGCAGTGCAAGTTATCAGTTAGAGATCAGGGTGCCATTGTGCTAGGCATCTAAACAGGCTTAATAGAAAAGATCTCCTTGTCCTGAAGAGCTTTGCAGTTCGAAGGACCCTGATTTGATTCCTCTGGTTGTTTTTTTTAAGCTCTCTTTCTGAAATTCTGTTTCAAGAACATGCAGCTTCATGCTTTTTATTCCAGCGAAGCGGTGGGTCTGTACTTCTCCTAGGGACAAAGGAGGAGACAGACAGAGGCAGAGCCCAAGCTGAGCAGCAGGCTACACTTCAACGATTTCGGACTGCTCAAGTCAGCAGTCTCCTAAAATCGAAAAATCCCACAGAGACAGCCAGACCACACCACTTGAGATGCTACTAGGCCAGTGCTGGCAGAGACATTTTCCCCTGGTGGAAAAATCCTTGAGCTGTTTTGGCCTGCAACAGCTGCATTTTACAACATTCTTTTCCAGGAAAGCACGCACCTCCCTTTTCCAGAGGACATTGTGGCCAGCCCAGCCCCACGGGCTCAATTGTCCACCCAGAAAGGGAGCTTTGTGGAATTGAAAAACTGCCCTGACCCACCTTTCCCAAAGGGCCAGGCCCAGAAAACAAGACTGGGTGAGTGGAGACTAGAAAGAGGAACTCTGGATCCACTGCACATGTCCTTCATGCCTACTAGGGAGGGTGAAAGGTTATCCGGCAAGCATCACCCTTAAGGCGTGATGCTCACCAGTTCCCAAGTTAACCAGTGAGGGCTGGAGTAGCCACGGGGTAGCCCCTGTCAGCGGTGGGCTCAGGTCCCCCACCTGCTCCCCTTTTAATCAGTTAAACATCACGTTTAACCAGTTAACCAATTAAACGGGATTTTACATCCCTAATTCGCACGGAGAACACAGAGGTGACACACACACAGCCCCAACGCCAACTAGACAACAGTCTATGTTTGCAGGCCTAGCACCTTATGTGCCACCGAATCTCAGCTCCTTCTCCTTACACAGTGCAAAGCAAGTTTACACTAAACTCAGGTCAGGGCCCCAGCTGGCATTAACTCCATCGTGCAGCTAAGTCAGTTTACTCCACCTGAGGAGCTGGACCGTGGTCAGAGCCTTTATCCTCTGTGCATTATTTTTAGAGAGTTCTATCTTCCAGATGAAGTACAACAGGAAGACTTAACACAGAACTGGATTAGTGCACAAGGAACTGTAGCATTTTTCCACTAGCAAGTCCACAAAGTGAAGAGGAGCAGATGAGCAGGAGGGATTTGGAGACTTAAAGTGGCTTAAAAAAAATAAAAGATTTGCTGGCTAACTGAAATGTGTCATTTTGGGGAGAGGGGGAGGGGGTTTGGCAAGCCCTGAGCTTTCATCAGTATAAAGAATATCATCACGAGCTAGAAGAACAAATGCCTTTTATTTAAGCCTCCAACAGTCAGGGTAAAGAACGAAGAACACAGTCCTACATTGAGTCCTAATAAATGTTGGGCCAGATCAGCAGTGGGCAACCTGCTGTCCACCGAGCTTCCACCTGCAGCTTCCCCCACCACCACCGTCTTCCCCACACTTCCCATGCAGTAGGCACTGGAGTGTACTCACTCCTCCCCTCCCTCCCAGCACTTTAGGAGCACCATGAATCACCCGATTCACTGCGTTCAAGCTCTGGGAGGGAGGGAGGGGGAGGGCGTGCACAAAGTGCCGGGAATTAGCAAGAGCAGTAGGTAGGGAGGTTTAGGTTGGACATTAGGAAAAACTTCCTCCCTGTCAGGGTGGCTAAACACTGCAATAAGTTGCCTAGGGAGGTTGTGGAATCTCCCTTGCTGGAGATATTTAAGAGCAGGTAAGACAGACATCTATCAGGGATGATCAAACGGTGCTTGGTCCTGCCGTGAGGGCAGGGGACTGGGCTCGATGGCCTCTCGAGGTCCCTTCCAGTTCTAGTGTTCTAGGATTCTATGATTCTAAGTGCTGGGCTCCAGCACCCCAGTGCATGAGAGGCTTGAGGGAAGGGGACAGAATGGGATGTGCAGGTCACAACTAGCTCCCCCAATAGGCCGCAGGCTGCCCAACCCTGGATTTCAATCACGCGGCCCACTGAGACGAAGGAGGGCCACCCATACGGCCCACTCGCTAGTCTTGGCTGCCCATCGCTAGGCTAGATTCTGGCAGGCTCTGCACTGATGCTCAGAGGGGTAAGATGACAGGAAAGATTAAGGTACTGGACTGAGACTCAGAAAACCTAGGCTGTATTCCTGCTTCTGCCACATACTTGATGCATCACCTTTGGGCCTCTGTGTGCCTCAGTTTCTGCATGTGTAGAATGGGGATTAGACAAGGAACACAGTGAAGGATGGACTTGCTGATCTTTACGGTAAAAAGTCTCAGTGAGCTTATGCCCTAATAAATCTGTTAGTCTCTAAGGGGCCACAGGACTCATTGTTTTCACTGATCTTTGAGATGCCCCTGAAAGCCAGTAAATACACAGACAGTTCAATGTCATTGGAATATAGCTTCAAATAAGAAACTCTTATCTCAGCCTCTTCGCAGTCTCCACCCTCACGCCCCAGCTGTGCCTGGACGTGGCACAAGGAGGACTAAACTGATAAGTGCCACAAGGGCAAAAGGGTTAGCTCGTTGCAAAAGGCAACAAGGCAGCACAGTCAAGAAAGCTTCCCCTGAGAGTTTGCTGGAGAGCCAGGAAAGAAGAAACCGACATGAGACATTTCTCAGGGCAATGCAGAACAGATGAACATGGTATCTGGCACCTTAATCCCGACCGTTGCACGTGCAGGATGGTGGATAAGCCACAAGATGAAGTACACGAATGCAGACAGAGGCAATCCAAACCCAGATCCAAAAGCACAAGTCTCCCCGGGACTCACAAGCCAATGCTTTCCCCTCAGCCTTTCCATCCTCCTGCGCTACTTGTCTTCCATGAATAACAAACCAAAATTACCAAGGATTCCAGCCCCCGCAGACAGAACAAGCGACATTTCCCAAGACATTAAAAATCCAGCTTGCGTAAATATTACACTTGTATTGTCTGCACATTAGGAAGAAGGTGCTGTGGGCTGCTCTTTCATCTCAGTGTTGTCTGGGCAGCAGATGTGCAGGAGGCAGAGTTATATAAAGAGAAGAGAAACCTACATGAGAAGAGAAATCTTCCAGACAAGCAACTTCTTGGGAAACCCTGGTCAAAAAGCTTCCTTGGTGCACCCGCACTGAGGCCAGTACTTTGCACCAGGATATGTTTGGTTCTTGCTTGCTAGGGGATATGGGCCTGGGCAGCGAGTCAAGATTCGTGGGGGTTTCTACATTCCCTGACTTTGGACAAAGTCACTTCACCTCCGTCTGGTTCCCAATTGTAAAACAAGGATAACAATGATCAACTCCCTGGAACTGAGCTCAGGAATCTAAGAGCTAAGCATTACTACTCCAGATACGGCTTTCCCAGAGCCACATGGTGAACAATGCTCACACCCTGGCTTCCTGGCGCAATCCCTCTGGGTCTGCAGTCTGAAGCCACACTAGCATTTTATGGTGCCACATCCTATAGCAAGCTCATGTCTCACTGGATGTCCGCTGTCACTCGGAGGTCTCTTTTGGTATCACCACTTTCTTCATCTCTCCTTCCCAATCTTGGCATGAACTTAGACCCACATGCAAAAACGAAAGCACACACGAGGCCTCCATTTCCCCACCATCACCACAGAGAACAGAGACCCAAAATGGCTGCTGATATGCCACAGCCCAGACATTCTCTTTCATGGAAAGCCTTGCAGAGCAAAGGATAACTTACTTCAAAGAAGCAGGGTCTGCACAGGGCTGGGTATTCAGTTTAAGCCAGCACATAATACAGGAGCAGTTCCTGGTTTCAGCTCACTATCCTGTGACCAGGCTGCTGCTAACAAAAGTTGCTCAGATCCAAAGAGCCAGGGTGAGAGCGGAGTCTCCCTGCATCTTCAGTTCGGTTCTAAACTCACAGGGCGGGATGACTTCCCTGTGCATACAGCCAAGGAGAAAGGGGAGTGGAGATTGTTGCATTACCTGCCACTTCCACAATATCCCCAGGAACAATATCCCGAGCCCGGATCCTCTGGACTCCACTCCTGTCGGCACGGATCACCTTTCCCATTTCTGGCTCATATTCCTTTAAGGCTTCGATAGCGCTCTCTGCATTTCTCTCCTGTGAACACAGCATGTGGCAGAGCTTCAGGCAGTTGTACCGTTAGATGATGGTGACACAAGATGTCGGGTAGCGGTTGATATGCAGCCCTTCCCCTATTCAGCTATCTAGACAGAGGTATGAGTTACTTGTGCAAACAAGGGACGAGGAGCCAGAATTCCTGAATTCTAATCCTGGCTTTGAAGTCTACTTGCTTTGTGATATTTAATCTTGCCATGCACTTCATTGTCCCTATAGGCTAAAGGGGAAAACACGTTTACCTATTTCAGACAGGGGATGAATAGTGGATAGCAGCAAAGCAGTATATAAGGTGCTACATCTTGTGATAAGTTTTATGTACCAGAGGCAAAGGGGTATGAAGCTATTTGAGAGGTATTGGCAGTATCATGAATACACAGAGCAACAGAGTCAGAACTTCTGGTTTCTAGATCCAACTTTTCTAGAGACTCACTCTGAAACCCTAGGGAAAAGTCATTTAACCAAGTCTTGCCTCCGTTTCCCTCTCTGTGACCTAGGGGTTAATGCTTGCCTAGTGGAACCACTATTGTGGAGCTTTGAGATGAGTGTTTGGAAAAGCACTTTGAGGTTCTTGCACACGGGAAGAGTTCTGAACATACAAAGGAGCATTAGTATATTGGAGCTGTATCAAGTGGAACAACAGGATCTCAGGAGCACAGGAGGGCCTCGTCTAGAACAAATGACCCTTGAGCCTAATTGTGTCTTGCTCCTGGGAATATGGATTTTCTACCCAGACACATTTTGGTTCAACTAGCAGCACTGCTGAACACTGGATGTCACAATTATATCATTTCAAACAAGCTAGAAACTAAATTAAACAGCTGTTTTGAAATATTAAGTGCCCCCTCACAATCAGAACGGATACTGTCTTGCAAGATTCCAGGGAACAACAACAGGCAAATGAAAGTGTTTGGCAATGGCTGCTGCCTCATTCGGGGAGCATTAAGAAGTTTGCTTAATGAAAATACTGCCAACAGCTAAGAGGTGTTTAACTAAGTGGTAAATAAGTGTGACATCCTAAACACCGAACTCTATGAACTGCCAAATAAAGAGTAAGGGATGACAAAATTCTATTTTTATTTGGGATGGCATTTTATATCCTTTTTAGGTTCTTGCAGATTTTCTAAGTGAGCTCTACAGGGAGAGCTCACCAGCGTAGGTGCTTGCTCCTTAGTTACTGTCTTTGCCAATTCCTGGCGAGCTGAACCCCTGTTCTTAACACTGGGGCTATGTCTACACTGCTGGCTTTTGCCGGCAGAGTATGCAAACGAAGTGCTGATTAGCATTTTGTCACGCTTCATTTGCATAATCTATTTGAGCCGTTTTTGCGCAAAAATAAGCAGTGCGGACATTTCCTTTTTGTGCAAAACCCCCATTTTGCACAAGATCCTTATCCTCAGGCAGCGTAGACAAAGCCTGGGAGTTTCTGTTTGTTTTCCCAGCCCCTTTTTCCCTTGTGCAGACCAGGCTCCAGCTTAGAGTCTGGTTCCTCATTTTTGTCACTGCTTGGCAATTAAAGCTCGCTTCCATTAACCTCATGCTGGGTTCACGTCTTCTTGACCAGCCCCTCAAAGCCCCAAAGTCTCATTTTTATTTTTTCACAGCTGCACGATACTTCTCTCTCCCCGTGTTGGTCTTCACTGCAAAGTTAACTCAAGTTATCGCTGGAGTGTTACCCCTTACCTGAGTCCCCTTCACAGGGGCAGGCTTGTGCTTCTACCTCAAGTGAGAGCAGCTTGCCAGCTCTGTGCGAGTGTAATTCCCCAGCATGGCCACTCTCCCGCCAGCTTGGCTCACTCGAAAAAGAGCGAACTGGATTGTAGGGAACTCGAGGTCACTCTGCCGTGCAAACCTAGGCCTTGAAACTTGGTTCCAACTCACGAGCTTCCATCTGGAGTGCCAGGGCTTCATTCACACAGGTTGTCCAGTGCCAGGCACCTAGCAAATGGCTCCACCGCCCCCAGACAAGCCTCATAGCAACCAAGAAGGGAGACCAAAGCAGTTACTTACCTGCCACACCCCCACCACGGCATTGGCAAGGAGAATCATGATGATGACAACTGGCTCTACAAATGCAGTCGTGGTCTCTTCTCCTTCTTCAAAGCAGGCCAGGATCTGTAGGAAGGCACCAAACAGTGTAACTCTGGCTGTTTAGGGCATGACTCAAACCCCACTAGGGATGTTAAGTAACGGTTAATTAGCTCATTGAGTAGTCGATGGAATTTTTGATAAGGGGAGAGGGGGCGCTCGCTACCGCCGCTGCAGCTCTGCATTTTAAATGTTGTAAGAGCCACTGGGCTCTTACTACATTTCAAGTGCAGAGCCGCAGTGGGGTTAACTTTCAGGGCCGGAGCGAGCCGGGACTGAACAGTCACGACTCGCACCGGCTCTGGGATCACTGCAGCTCTGCCTCCCCTGCCCACCCTGCACCATGGAGACGGTGCTGGGGGGAACTGGCTTTTAAGCCTATGCTTATTGGGTAGTCAATTTCTCCACTAGTCACTTACATCCCTAAACCCCACTCAGATCACTGACAGTCCTTTCCTTTGCCTTCCCTGGGCTTTGGACTGGGCCCTCCATCATGGGTGTCATTCACCTACAGGATCTTTACAGAGCATTCCTAAAACTGAAATACCCACCTGGGGAAGTGAAAAAACAAATTAACAGAGCCAAAAAAAGTACCCAGGCATGAACTACTTCAAGACAAGCCCAAAAGAGAAAACAACAGAACTCCTCTTGTCATTACCTATAGTCCACAGCTCAGACCCCTCGAGCGCATTATACACAATCTACAACCCACCTTGGAACATGATCCCTCATTCTCAGAGGCCTTGGGAGAAAAGTCTATTCTCGCTTACAGACAACCCCCCAACCTGAAACAAATTCTTTCTGGTAACGATGCCACAGAACCACCTCCAGGAACCCAGCCCTGCAACCAAAACCGATGCCAACTCTGCCCACATATCTATACTGGCGAATTCATCACTGGAGCCAACAACATAAGCTACCAAATCAAAAGGTCAACTGCACGTCCAGTAATTTGATCTATGCCATCAATGTCCTACTGCTAGATATATATTGGACAAACTGGACAGTCTCTGCGGAAAAGAATCAATGGACACCAATCAGATATACGTAAAGGAAACATACAGAAACCTATTGGGGACCACTTCAATCTTCTGAATCACTGTTTAAAAGATCTTCAAGTGGCTGTCTTGTCACAAACCAGTTCTACAAGCCAGATCCACAGAGAAGCATTGGAATTAGAGTTCATCCACAAATTCTATTCACATGCTAATGGACTCAATGGCAATGAAAGTTGGTTGGGGCACTACCAACTTAACAGGCATTAAAGGTGCAAACAGCTCTTTATGTAGACTCCTAAGTCAGGAAGGATACTATCAATTGACTGATTCTTATCTGCTTCGTTTTAACTACCCAATCTTCAGATACTTACTGATTCCCTCTAGCTCCCTGTCTCCTACTCCCCTTTCCTTTTTTTCCCCTCCCCTTCCCCTTTCCTGTGTATTTTGGGTCTGCACATCCTAAACTCATAACTCTGGTCATCTGAAGAAGCGGGCTGTGCCCACGAAAGCTCATGATACCATCTACATGTTGTGTTAGTCTACAAAGTGCTACCAGACCATTTGTTGTTGTTTTTTTATTGCCCTTAGAGTCGGGCCAAGTCTACACTGGCAGTGTACAGCACCAAAACTTTCTGGCTCAGGGATGTGAAAACACACACACACACACACCCCATGAGCACAGCAAGTTATAGAGCTGTAAACCACCAGCGTGGACCAAGCTACAGCACTGGGAGCCATGCTCCTGGCAGTGTTAACTACAGAGGTGGTTTCCATGGGGCACTGGAGTTCATGCTGTGGCCACTGTTAAGTGTAGATAAAGGCTTAGACTCTTTGGCTCAACAAGGTATCTAAGCACCTGCTTAAACTGAAAGCAGGATTGCCTGCATCGCGTTCAATGTAACGGGACCATGCGGGTGCTTAAGATAAGCTTCTGCCTCAGTAGCCTGCTGAATTAGCGATTAGAGTCCTGAGGCACCCGGAGCTAGGAACGAGATGACCAAGCAAGGAAAGCAAAACACAAGCTGGTGAGGGAAAAAAATCATCTCTCATGCCCATATTTTTGCTCCTTGAGCTGCTTGCCAAAACATTTGTATGCTAAGATCATAGCACCGCCACAACGCCACTGTAACGCACTCAAATGTCAGCTCATTCAGTGTGTGTAGGTATCAGAAGGCTCCCACGCCTTGGTTGGTGTTTTGGGAGGGAGTCCATCTGCAATTCTTCCTGTCAGAAACCAGTCCCACCTAGAACTGCTGCAAGACAAATTACAAAGCAAACTGGTTTTTTCGCCAGCAACCCTGAGATGCCAAGTCAGGCTGGAAATGGAGCTGCCCGGATTTGATCGCCCTCTGAGTGGCGTGGCAACAGGTCATTTTCACAAGACAATTACCCACCGATATGGGATGCCTTTAATTAAAATATGATAAAGCAGAGAGTTTGGGAGATGGAAAGAGATTTGCCAGCTGGTTGCTTATTCAAGTGCACTGGAAACTAATTTGTTCCTGAGTGGCTCACATTACACTTCACTGACATATATTTGGGTTTGGAAAGAATTGTCACTGTATGGGCTATTTTCAGTGAATTCCAGGAGATCTGTTTATTTTTCCCCTAGATTCTCTCTTTATCCACTTAAGGTTTTGCACAAGCAGAAAATAAGATTAAGGCAGTAAAAGCGCCTTACTCAAAATGTTATGACTGTGCAAGTCAGGATTCAGAAATAATAGCGTCTCAACGTTCTATTTCACATAAGACAGTCAGAACTGACAACAGCAGCGTGCATCTTGGGCTTGATCCGGAAAAGGGACATAAAATCCCGTTTAACTGGTTGAACATTATGTTTAACCGGTTAAATGGAGGAGCAGCCCCCCTCCCCCTCCCACCCCACCAAAGACAAGGACTGCTCTGGCTGGCCGGAGCAACCCCTGCCTGTGGCAGAAGAGGGGTGACGGGCCCACCATGGTCAGGGGCTGCTCCAGCCACCTGATAAAGCAGCTCCTGCCTGCGGTGGACCCCACTGATTAACCATTCATATCCCTAATCCAGAAGCCACCAAGTCAATAGAAAGACTCCTCTGAACTTCAGCTGGGGCTGGGTAAATCACCAAGCATTTACCAAGTAAATCATCAGACATGTTCCTAAATTTCCCTCTGTACTCTTGCTTAGCTGCTATGGGACCTTCTCCCCTTGGGTTCTGAAGACAGAGAAATCAAGGAATCCTGATATAAATGGATTCAAACGTGTTCCCTCCACATCTAGATATAACCCATCCTTGCTCAGCCAGCAATAACTCTGGGTGCATGGCTCTGGGCTCTACTATGTTATGTTCTGGTTTGAACATAACAACAGCAGCCATACTGGGTTAGACCAAAGGTCCATTTAACCCAGTATCCTGTCTTCCAACAGTGGCCAAAGCCAGATGCACCAGAGGTAATCATCAAGTGATCCCTCTCCTGTAATCCATTTCCAGCCTTTGACAAACAAAGGATAGGGATACTATTCCTATCCATCCTGGCGAATAGCCACTGATGGGCCTAACCTCCATGAATGTATCTAGTTCTTTTTTTAATCCTGTTAAAGTCCTGATCTTTACAACATCCTCTGGCAAGGAGTTCCACAGGTTGACTCCTGACTCCAGCAAACCAATACATGCGGTAGCTGGGGACGTTAAGGCAATTGTCCATGAAGGAAAAAGGATCTGTATCTACAGCATAGTCCCCAGATTCATAGAAGCTGAGAGTCTAGTAAAAGAGTCATGTGAGTTCTATCAGAGACAGAGAGAAGAGTCCCTAACAGACAGAGAGCACTCGAAATCAGTCAGAGGCAGTTTAGGAGACTGAACACTAGAGTTCCAAGTCACTGTCCTTTTCTGCTTTGATGACTGAGACAGCACATCCAGACAAGTAATCGTGTGTGTTTAACTAAACAATCAACCACCTTTGAGAGCAGAGGGACACTGATTTAGGGCACAGCTACACTCCACAGCTTTTAGCGACAAGTACAAAATGCATCCACTCCTAACCAGCACGTTTTGCTTTGTTAGCAGGAGAGCACTCCCGCAGACAAAGCGGCA
Source organism: Pelochelys cantorii (assembly GCA_032595735.1). Classification (NCBI taxonomy): domain Eukaryota; kingdom Metazoa; phylum Chordata; order Testudines; family Trionychidae; genus Pelochelys; species Pelochelys cantorii. The sequence continues at coordinate 10,174,593 of CM064346.1, read as the reverse complement.
TTCACATGTGCACTTGCTGCAGGGGAGCCTTGTTGTTCGGGGGAGGGGTTTAAGCGCTCACGAACTATAAAAACTCTGTCAAGCAAGAGCAAATGTAGACACAGCCGTAGTGATTCTTGCTTAAGGGAGTAGCTGTGGCATCTTGCCAGCGTGCATGCACGCGCACGCACGCACACACTTTACAAAAGCCTGGCATTTCGCTGACAAACAGAAGGAACATGAGGGCTAGACCAGCGCTGCAGATCCAGCTCAAACCCCCAGCACTCTGTGCAGGTTTCACAGCAACTCCGGCATTCAGAATCCCAGACATCGGGACAGGTGTCCAAGTACTGCATGTGCAGATTACTCACCGGACGAGTCTCTGGCATGTGCAATTGCTGCTGTCACATAGGTAGTTACGGGTACCAACCAGACCCATGCACTGCTGTACAGGCGATCGCTCTGAAAGTCAGGGCCTGCGGTCCTAGGATTGTTTTAGTTTTTCAGACATGCCACCTGGATCCCTTATAGGAAAATCTCTTATTCAGCAGCAAAACCAAATGCAACAAAGCATGATATAGTTGCCTAGCCAGTATGCAATTCTCTTAATGCAGACCCTAAACCAGGGACAGGCAATAATATTTAATAATATTTTGGACAACTGAGAGAAGCTTCCAGATCGCAGGCCCTGGTTCTCGTAGGGGACTTTAATCACCCTGACATCTGTTGGGAAACCAATACGGCAGTACACAGGCAATCCAGGACGTTTTTGGAGAATGTTGGGGATAACTTCTTGGTACAAGTGATGAAGGATCCGACCAGGGGCCGTGCGCAGCTTGACCGTCTGCTCACAAACAGGGAGGAACTAATAGGGGAAGTAGAGGTGGGTGACAACCTGGGAAGCTGTGATCATGAGATGGTAGATTTCAGTATCCTGACCAAAGGAAGAAAAGAGTAGTAAAATACACACCTTGGACTTCAGAAAAGCAGATTTTGACTCCCTCAGAGACCTGATGGGCAGAATCCCCTGGGATGCTAACATGAAGGGGAAAGGAGTCCAGGAGAGCTGGCAGTATTTTAAAGAAGCCTTCTTGAAGGCACAGAAAGAAACCATCCCGATGCGTAGCAAGAGAGGCAAAAATGGTAGGAAACCGGATTGGCTTACAGGGGAAATCCTTGGTGAACTTAAGCGCAAAAAGGAAGCTTACAAAAAGTGGAAACTTGGACAAATGACCAGGGAGGGGTTTAAATGTATAGCTCGAGAATGCCGGAGGGTTATCAGGAAGGCGAAAGCGCAAATGGAATTGCGACTGGCAAAGGATGTGAAGGATAACAAGAAAGGTTTCTACAGGCATGTTAACAAGAAGAAGGTGATCAGAGAGGGTGTGCGGCCCCTACTGGATGAAGGAGGTAACCTAGTGACAGATGATGTGGGGAAAGCTGAAGTACTCAATGCTTTCTTTGCCTCTGTATTCAAGGACAAGGTCAGCGCAGAAGTCCAGGAGCCAAGTGACACAAGATGGGATGAAGATCGACAGCCCTTAGTGGGTAAAGAACAGGTTAGGAACTATTTAGAAAAGCTAAACGTACACAAATCCATGGGTCCGGACTTAATGCATCCGAGGGTACTGAGGGAGTTGGCAAATGTCATTGAGGAGCCTTTGGCCATTATCTTTGAAAAGTTGTGGAGATCGGGAGAGATCCCGGATGATTGGAAAAAGGCAAATGTAGTGCCCATCTTCAAAAAAGGCAAGAAGGACGATCCAGGGAACTATAGGCCGGTCAGTCTTACCTCGGTTCCTGGAAAAGTCATGAAAGGGATCCTTAAGGAATCCATTCTGAGGCACTTGGAGGAGAGGAAAGTGATTAGGAATAGTCAGCATGGATTCACAAAGGGCAAGTCGTGCCTGACCAACCTGATTAGCTTCTATGATGAGGTAACTGGCTCTGTGGATATGGGAAAGTCAGTGGATGTGATATACCTTGACTTTAGCAAGGCTTTTGATACGGTCTCCCACAATATTCTTGCCAGCAAGTTAAGGGAATGTGGATTGGATAAATGGACGGTAAGATGGATAGAAAGCTAGCTAGAAGGCCGGGCCCAGCAGGTAGTGATCAACGGCTCGATGTCAGGATGGCGGTCGGTTTCTAGCGGAGTGCCCCAAGGTTCGGTTCTGGGACCGGTTTTGTTCAATATCTTTATTAATGACCCGGATGAGGGGATGGATTGCACCCTCAGCAAGTTTGCAGATGACACTAAGCTAGAGGGAGAGGTAGATACGCTGGAGGGCAGGGATAGAGTCCAGAGAGACTTAGACAAATTGGAGGATTGGGCCACAAGAAATCTGATGAGGTTCAACAAGGACAAGTGCAGAGTCCTGCACTTGGGATGGAAGAATCCCAAGCTTTGTTACAGGCTGGGGACCAACCAGCTAAGTAGTAGTTCTGCAGAAAAGGACCTGGGGGTTACAGTGGATGAGAAGCTGGATATGAGTCAATAGTGTGCCCTTGTAGCCAAGAAGGCTAATGGCATATTAGGTTGCATTAAGAGGAGCACTGCCAGCAGATCCAGAGATGTCATTATTCCCCTTTATTCGGCTCTGGTGAGGCCACATCTGGAGTAGTGTGTCCAGTTCTGGGGCCCCCACTACAAAAAGGATGTGGACACATTGGAGATGGTCCAGCAGAGGGCAACCAAAATGATTAGGGGGCTGGAGTATATGACCTATGAGGAGAGGCTGAGGGAGTTGGGTCTGTTTAGTCTGCAGAAGAGAAGAGTGAGGGGGGATTTGATAGCAGCCTTCAACTTCCTGAAGGGAGGTTCCAAAGAGGATGGAGAAAAGCTGTTCTCAGTAGCGATGGATGGCAGAACAAGGAGCAATGGTCTTAAGTTGTGGTGGGAGAGGTCCAGGTTGGATATTAGGAAAAACTATTTCACTAGGAGAGTGGTGAAACACTGGAATGGGTTACCTAGGGAAGTAGTGGAGTCTCCATCCCTAGAGGTGTTTAAGTCTCGGCTTGACAAAGCCCTGACTGGGTTGATCTAGTTGGGATTGGTCCTGCCTAGAGCAGGGGACTGGACTTGATGACCTCCTGAGGTCTCTTTCAGCTCTATGGTTCTATGATAATGGGGGGGGGGGACACTCCAAGATTTTGGCAAGTGATCAAGGGCTGCATTTGTACAGAGAGGTGTGGGGTCTGGGATGAAGGTTGGGTGCAGAAGGGAGCCTGGGGTATGGAGCTGGGGGACAAGAGGGGGTGTGGAGTCAGAGGGAGTTTGGGTGAAGGAGGGGGTGGTGATCTGGGGCAAAGGCTTGGGGTGCAGAGTCCAGAAGGGGGTATGGGTGCAGGAGAGAATTCTGGTCTGGGGTAGGGGTGTTGGAGGTGGTACGGAGTCTGGGAGGGAGTTCTGACCTGGGAAAAAGGGGGGGAAGGGGTGCAGAGGGTTTGGGTGATGGCCTGGGGCAGGCAGTTGGGGGCGCCAAAGGCAGGCTCTGGCTGGAAGGTGTTTACCTAGGCGACTTCTAGCTAGCAACCCTGCAGAACCCTGAGCTGCACTCACAAGCTGCTCCTCCTGGCTGTGCTCTGGGCAGTGTATACGGAAGGAAAAACAGAGGGAGGAAGGAGGCTTCATTGGCTGCCCAACACCCGGCAAAATTTCTCAGCTCCTATAGTCCAGAAACTGTCCAATGGGAGCTGAAAAATTTTGCTGGGGGGGCAGGAAAGAGCACAAACCCTCCCTCCTTCCTCCCCAGCATCCAGAGTATAGAGCCGCCACATTTAAAACAGCTGCTGCAGCGCTGTACTTAAGAGTCCCAGTGAGGAAGCTCCAGGGTGGATCTGGTGGCTTGGGGGGGCTGAATCCAGCCTGCAAGCCACCTCTTGCCCACCCCTGCCCTAAACTATCATTTTCTGCACTCAAAGAAAGAGCCACCCAAAAGAAAAAAAGCACACATCACACACACAAATTAGTCACAAGAGCAAACATATGACCCTATTTTATAGGTATGTGTGCAAAGGGCAATTTCACATTCTAACAGTGTTGCAATGGTACATACGTTGGAGAGGGGTTGGTTTAGGGACGTACAAAATTATTTCCATGACAATTTTTTTAATAATTCAGTGGAAGTTTAGGTTTTCCAAAGTTCAGTTGTACATACTGTAAATGTGCATGCAAATATGGCCTGACAACCTGCCTTAAAGAGAGAGCTACACGTACTTTTTTCACAGGGAAGAACATAAGGCCTCTGATATCTATTTAATTATATTAGACATTTCAAAAGCAAACAGCGCACTGTCATTTCTTGGTATCTCTAAAAGTATGTGAAATCAGTGACAGCACAGCACTAGGCACCACGAATATGGTGAGAATCAGTGAAATCGTTTCTAAGGGTCATGGATAGCAAGTGAATCAATATGAGTATAAGCATTCAGATTAACCAATGTTGCATAGACCAACCAGTTAATATCTGGACTTTGCGCTGATGCACTCTATATTTGTTCAGAACAGCAACAGATGTGGGAGAGGTCACTAGGAGGATGGTTATACATTAGTAAAGTTTCCGGATACATAAACCACCAGGGCGAGTTTGCATATGTCTGTGCCTCAGTTACTGAGTACACTTTGCATTTGGCAAGAGGTGTTGCAAATGAATCAACATTCCACCCGGTCAGATAAACACAGGCATTTAACTCAAACCCAAACCAAAGCCCACCTCTCACTCCCACTTTTCATTTCTGTCTGTGCCAAAATTGCCCACAAAATCTGTTCCGGCAAGGTTTTCAAGCTGTCCAGGAAGCAGCAGAAATCTCATGGAAAAACGTGTTCTCATAAGACTGCCATTTTAATGTTGAACAAACAGCACTTGCATGTTTACAATGCCTACAGCACTTTACAATGGTGTGGATTAACCTCTGTTTACAGGAGGGGAAAAAACCCGCAGCAAAGAAAGGAACTGACTTCCCAAGATCTCTCAGCAAGTCAGAGCAGAACCAGGAACAGAACCGGGCAATTCTCACTTTGTTTGCCCCGATCTAACTGCTAAACCATGTTATCTTCTATGTCCAGACAAGCTTGGGTCAAGTCAGATAACACACCAAACTTTCAGAGGATCACTTGTAGTGAGTGACAGCTGAAACATCAACTTGAAAGACACGTGGCCCCACCATAGCCATGTTTTTAAAGAAAATCTGTCATAATCCATAGACATCAAGCTACACCATGGGTGCCCAGAATCAGTCTAAAATGTCTTATCTCTAGCAGCAAGATGTTTCCTCATCTCAAAGGTGGAAATGATGTACATACCCATCTTTCTAAAGTGATGTGGGCTCTATGGATCAAGAAGTAGCGCATAATAGCAAAGAACAACAAAAGCCATTCATATATTCACTAGAATCTACATTTCCACACTGAAATCCTCAAAGCTGTGCAACATATTAAGGTACAGAGCAATTCGTTACCACATTGTGAAGTACATTATGCCCTACATTGCAGCGAGGCACATCATTTTGGAGAAAAGGCAGAGGAGAGAGAGAAGACCCAGCTCTGTTCTAGTCCCAGCTCTGCTAGGGTGCGTCTACACTAGGGATGTTAAATTTAGATTAATTCGCTAATCGAATAGTCGATGCAACTTGCATCAACTAGTTGATAAGGGTGCCTCTGCCTTTGAAGTGTAGCAACAGCTGCACTAAGGCCGTTGCTACACTTCAAAGGCGAAAGCGCTGCAGGGAGCACGGGGCGAGTGGGGGACTCAAGCAGCCCCCTGCTGGCCCCATGCTCCCCGTGGAGTTTCAAAGTGGCAGCGCCACATGGCGCCCAGGGTCAGCGGGGGAGTCCCAGCTGACCCGGGGCTGCACGTGGCGTTTTGGCAGCACCGCGTGGAGCCCAGGGTCTGGCCTCGGGCTCCAAGCAGCGCTGCCGCTTTGAACCACTCCTTCCTCTTCCCCGCCCCCTTGCTACCTCTCTGTGATACAGGCAGCAAGAGGAGGGGAGAGGGGAAGCGACTAGTCGACTAGTCATTCACATCCCTAATCTACACTGCACCCTTACCTCAAAATAATTGTGAAATAAGCTTGGCACTGTGCCAAATTTTGAAATAAAGCACTATTCCGAAATGCCCCATAACCCTCGTGGAACGGGGCCACAGGGACGCTGGAATAGCGCGTCCGCTATTTTGAAGTCTATTTCGAAATAATGGGCTGCTTTCAAGACGCAGAATAGCTATTTTGGGATACTTCCGGTATCCCGAAATAGCTCCACCATGTAGACATAGCTCTAGTGATCTACTTCCCTTCTCTATACCACAGTTCTTCTCCCAGGCTTTGACATCTTGTCTATACAAGCTCTTCAGAACAAAGACTGTTTTACTATGCCTCTGTGCCACAGTGGTACCCTAATCATGACTGGGGCTTCTTGGCTGATACCACAACATTTTCTGCAGCATGAAAATCTACACAGAACTTCAGCAGTGGTTTAAAGGATGATAAATATGAACATTCTGAATAGCATTAGACTCAGCCATGTCACTAAATCCCTTTCCTAAAAGGACAAAATTCACAGCAATGAGAAGGTGGAGTTTGCTTCAATCTCTCAAATTCTCATTCACTCATGACTTTGGCATCAATAGACTTTTTAAACAGAATAGGCTCAACTAAGCTAACAGCAGGTGTAAGCAACTCCTACACATGATGGCATAATGCTGAAATTCCAACTCAAGAATCTAGCTGGAGAAAAATAATATAAAATGCTGGATTTTTACATTAAAAATGTAATGCCTCGCACTCGCTTTTTAGTGGCTTTGAGACTCCCAGACATTAAACTGTCAAGATTGAGGCTTTATTTCAAAGCAAGATTGTCCAAACAGGGCTTGTAAATAATGTCAGGACTCCTCTTTCCTTGATACAGTCACATGGATTCAATCCCTACTGTTTAGATCCAAATGTTGATGAATATTGTATGGTTTTTTTTTTAAATTAGCTTCACTTATATAAGAAGCTTCCTGTCTCACCTCCATTGACCTACACAACCTGTGAGCAGGCAGGGTTCTCACATCATCCCCTCTCAACCGCTCCACCAGGGATCATTTAAAAATAAGCCCCCCCCCCCCCCGCTCTTGCCCTCTGCCTGCGTTCTTACCAGCTGCCCCACGGCAGGATTGTACTTGCCAAAACAAAAAGGGCATTTGCTCAGCCCAGCTTCACGGCCCTCTCTCCAGAGCTTCCTCTTCCTCAGAAAGCCACTCAACCCTTTTATGTAGGCAAGCTGGAGCTCTGCAGACCCTTCTCATCCAGCTAGCAGGGAGAGACAGCAGAATAGCTCGCGCATCTCCCCACCGGGACCCAAAGGCCAGCACCCAGTCGCTCCCTGCTCATCAATTTCTACTAAGCCCAAGGTGACTAGCAGGGGCAGCCCGTAACTATTGGGCGGCGCCCAATGATGACATCACCCTATTGACGGCCATGCAGGCGGGGGCGCTGATCGCGCGTTCCGCCTGGGGCTCCAGCTGCCGCAGCCCACCTCAGGCTGCTCCTGGTGACTAGCAGTCTTCTTTGTAACTCTCCCCCACAGAGCACCGTAATACCTGGAATCCCCTCCCCTTCCTCCAGTCCTAAATCCTTCCACCCTTTCCACCAACAGACAGCTCTTTAAAGAAACATAACCCTCTTCCATCCCTTAACCCAGTGTTTCCCAAATGGTGTTCCGTGGAACCCCGGGGTTCCGCAAAGTGAAAATAAGGGTTCCACGAGAAAATTCCATTACAATAACATTTTATGATTAAAAAAAAATTTGTACACATTAAATGTGGTTTTTGTTTTTAAATATGTGCAATTGAACTAAATGTTGATCTCATGACCTTGTTTAGCATTGCACATGTCCGGTATTCTCTGATTTTTTTTTACCGGACAAAGAGCGCAAATACCGGACCGTCCGGTAGAATACCAGACACCTGGCAACGCTACCGGAGTCAGCTTAGCCCATATGTGAGTAGCCTCACTCCAAAGCCATATTTAAGTAAGGGGCCAGAGTGGGTCTGTACTTTTCCCATGTGCCGTGAATACTCTGGGGGGATACATCCTTTGGTTCTCAGTACTTCAGTAAGCTGAGCCCCGACAGGATTCTTCCCTAACAAAGCATGGAAGAACTTGTGTGGGAAGGGAGGGGGACCACCACCTCTCACCTCATTTAACAGGTCTCCTGACTGCAAAGTGGGCTGGTTACCAGCCAGAGGGAAAAGCAGAATTCATGGTTTAGCCTGTAGCTCAAGCCAGCCGGCTAGCCCAGGCTGAAAGCACCACCAACTCAGGGCACAAGTCTGTGTAGGTGGGGATGGGCTTGGTTAAGGACAACCATCACCAAGAGCCCATGTTAACTCTCCAGTGAAGATGGACTCTGTGGCTAATTGGATCTGAAACGATTCTCTCACAAGGGAAGCTGCGTTTAGTTTCTGACGAGGCGTGTAAATGGTTAACCAGTATGGGTTGGAACAGCTCCAGGCAGGAGGCTATTCCAGCCCTGTGGGGCCCACTGCAGGCAGGGGTTGCTCCAGCCAGCTGGCCAGAGCAACCTATGTCCATGGTAGACCTGGCCCAGCCCCAAAGCCATAGGTTACACGCTGGCTCCCCAGGAACAGGGCCGGGGGGGCTGCCAGTCCCGCTCCCGGGGAGCCATCTTCGCTGCAGGCTCTATACTACAGAGCTCACAACGAAACCTCCTGGGGAGCAGAGCCAGCAGGCTGCAGTAGACCCTTACACTGGATCAGGGTCCGCAGGCACTGCCAGCCCTGCTCTTAGGGAGGCTTCGGTGCAGACTCTCATATATAAGCTTTATGCTGCAAAGCCTGCAGTGCGTGTAAATGATAGGGGTTATACGGTTACATTTTAAAACTACCTTTTACATCCCTAATTCTGACAAGTCTCCCGGCAGAACATCACCTGCTAAGCACCGCTTGGGCCCAATGAGAGATACCAAATACAATCTTATGGTCTTTTCATGCAGCAACTTGGAACTTTTGACAAAAAACGAGGGGGAAATCTGTACACGTGGCAGGAGTATCTGTGTTTTCTGCCTTAGCCTTCTGCACAGACTATGAGGCTAACAGCCTGCAAAAGGAATTTTTAATGGACAAGAGACTATTAAAAGATAACAATGAAGAGGCAAAGTGTTAAAACTCTGGCTATGTCTAGACTGCAGAGGTTTTCCGGGATACCAGGAAAGCGTCCAAGGAACCCGTCTGCTTTTCTGAAAAAAATTTCAGAAAAGCAGACGCATTTTTTCGGCATCCCTGTAAACCTCGTTTTACGAGGAAGAAGAGATGTTCCGAAAAAGGGTTTTTCCCGACATTTGGCCCAGTGTAGATGGGCCAAATGTCAGGAAATCCTCTTCTGAAAAAAGAATCAGAAAAAGATATGCAAATTGCGATTTGCATATCTTTTTCCCAAGAAAACCCGGCAGTGTAGACACAGCCTCAATGGCTCAAAGCTGAGATTGCTCAAATGACTTCAGGGACAGGCTGCTCCAGCCCCAAATCAGCAAAGCACTTATGCACATACAATGAGGATATGCTTAAATGCTTTGCTAAATATGGACTTTAGAGAATGCAGAATCTCTGCAGAGGTCACAGAAAACTACCACATCTATTCCTGTCACCTGTGTCTCTTTGTACATGAACTTTCCTTTGGTTGCAGCTTTGCCTCCGACTTTATACGCACATCCTGTGCTCCTTTACTCTTCTTGCTCAATGCCTACCAAAACATGCTTGTCTATGAATTTTACATTCAAATAAACGTACCGCTTTGCCAGCTACGCTCACCCATCAGAGCAGCTCATATATACTCCTGATGGGGGCGGGCAGGGGGCAAGCTTAACTTAGTACTGAGCAACTTGAAAGATGTACTGCTGTGACTCCCCCATCACATGGATTTTTGCAGTCCTATTAAGATTCCAACTGACCATAGACCTTTTGTGCCACGTTCACACTCAATAACTACACTTCCTGAATTTCACACCAGTTGAGACTGCAGATGCTTGGGGCAGGCGCTGTTTTTCATTTCGCCAGTACAGTATCTAGCACAATGTGGTCTCAATCCCAACTGGGACTGACTCGATCACAGTGTATAAACGTCCACAGAAAGAATAGCAATTTGATAACAGAGGGCTCTTGATTGTCGCAAAGAAAGGCATAAAAAGAACCAGCAGGTGCGAGCTCAAGCTAGAGACGTTCAAACTAAAAATCTGGCACAATTATTTAATAGTGAGGATAAATAATCACTGGAATGATTTACCAAGGACTGTAGTGGAGTCTGGGGTATAAAAATTCCAAAAAAAGCCACTAACCATGTAAGCAATTGAATTTCAATCGGTTACATGGTTAAACTCTCCACAGGTTGCTGGACCTGCGGGCTGCTGGCAGCGACAAGGAGTTTAACCGGTAAGGTTAACCGAGAAGCTAGTGCTTATTGGTTAACCGCTTAATCGATTAAACTCTGACATCCTTAGTGAAGCCTCCATCGCTGGACATTTTAAAAATCAAGATAGTGTGTTTTTCTAAAAGCTATTCTTGAGTCTAAACTATCAGGACTTGAAGCAGGAATTAATTAAGGGAAGTTTATGCAGGTGGTCAGAGTCGATGATCACAGCCGTCTGATCTGGTCATAAAATGAATGACTGTCAAGGTGAAGTGCTTTATCTGCAGGCTGAGCTGGGTAAATTGCCCTTGTTCCCTGACTCCCAGTGAACTGCCCTACCCACTAGACTGTTCTGTCTATCCTGCAGGAACTAGCTAGAGAACCACAGGTACACGTTAAATGAATAAGCTCGCAGTCTTCTAACTCGGCAGTTATTGAACCAGTTTGGAAGGAACTTAATTACAGCACAGCGTGAAACGTCTGCAGCTAAACAGCTGCCACTTTTTAGAAGCCTGACATGCATTTTTCCACATGAACTCTCTGGATCAAAGGATTACATCTGCCAAATTGTCATTGAACACAATGGGAGAGCCTGGCAATGGCAAAGGGGAAGCTACAGAGATGCTGTAGGGTTTCTAATTTGGTGGATTTTATTGGGGTTGGCTTTGAACATCTAACGTGTGGCTCACTCAGTAGCGCTTGTACATCTAAGACCCCCCTCAGTCCACCTCTAGTAGAATTCTATGTGACATTTAAAGAACCCTGGACATTTTGGGCATAAGAAGTGACTTGTTCAATATTCCCTAATACCAAAGCGAGGTGCAGGCTATTGTCAGTTATCTGCAAAATTAGCTGCCGCACGGCTGGTATTGCTGCTTTGTAGGTTCACTCAGCATCCCGCATCCCTGTTCTGATTAAAGTTGGGGACTCAGTCTACCCGCACCTTCCTTTGGGTCACCTTTAGTCCCTAAATTATGGTGGGCTTGGCACAGCAAACGCAGACTGAGGTAAGACTCCTGTGCTCCCCAGCCCTCCGGCCTCAGGTCTGGCTGCTGCAAGCTTTGAGGCGGCAGCAGATCTTGCTGCTGCTGATCCTCTGGTTCCAAGGAGAATGCCGGACAGTGAATCCACTAAGGCTGCCCCACCGACCTCCTTTCTGGGCACTTTTCATTCACCCGCACAGACTCCCCGAGTCTGGTTTCCCTGACGCAGCTCCAGTCCCGCTGCAGTCATTTGCACGGAGCAGGCATGAACCACTCTCGCTGCTTATAGAGGACAGGCCACGCTGGCTGGGGTTGGTGCATTGGGGGAGCGCACAGGGAGAGAGGAGAATACTCACAAATGATACAAAGGCAGCCAAGAGAAGAATGCGCACAAGGAGATCTTCAAACTGCTCCAGCACAAGCTCCCAGAGGGACTTTCCTGCCAAACAAAAAGAATATAAGAACGGCCACACTGGCTCAGACCCAAAGTCCATCTAGCCCACTGGCCAATGCTAGGTGCCCCAGAGGGAGGGAACACAACAGGAAATCATCAAATGATCCAGTCACCCATTCCCAGCCCCAGACAGACAGAGGCTAGGGACACCATCCCTGCCCATCCTGGCGAATAGCCATTGATGGACCTAACCTCCATGAAGCTCTCTCGCTCTTTTTTGAACCCTGTTGCAGCACAGTAAGTGCTGCACAAGCGCTGAAAGCGAACGTGGCGAATTCAATCTCCTAAGCCGGCTCGGGCGCAAGGACGTGGTACTCTGCTTTGAGGCTGGAGATGCCTGGGCTAGAATTACTGGCATTGCTAACTGTGGGCTTGACTGAAGAAAGCAGCTCTACTGAGGACAGCACTTAACACACATGGCTACGCCCCAGTGAAGTCAATTGGGCTTAGCCACACGCCTAATGTAAAGCACATGCTGTCCGGAATTAGAACTCATATCACTGCCAGCGCAGCATTAAGGATGAGCATGTGGCAGCCATACTGGCGCCTAACTGGGTCAGGAGAAGCTCCACCAGCAGGAGAGACAGCCATGCCAGGGCCAGAGTGGAAAACAAACGAGGATGAAAGGTGTCGGCCAAGAAACAAGGCAGTGCGGCCTAGTGGTGATTGCAGGTGGCTAGAAGACCGAATGGTCTAGTGCAGGACATCTCTAAAAAACGAATGCACCTGAGTTTCCCTGGGTTAGAAAAGAAAGAGATACACACACGTGGCAAAGCCCTAGGATTTTTCATTCAGCGGAACTGAGTCCCGGCCTGCAGTTGTAGAGCTATGCATTGTTCTAACTTCTGGAGCAGTAACACTCACCTTTCAAGGGACAGCGTGAAGAACGTTCACAGCCAAAATCTGACCTAACTGTATTGCCTCTTCTGCCTAGGTTCCCAGCACACCACCTCTTCTTCCCCTCTTGCTCTTCCCTGAATTCCTACCTGCCTCACCATACTCACGGCCTAAGATAAAAGGACTACTCTCATCGTCTGCTGTCTTGTCTATGTTAACTATAATCTCTTTAGGGGGGAGTAGTCTCTTACACCTTTAGAGTTATGTACAAAATGTTGATATTACTTTCTGCTCTGGTCCACCACAGGAGCAAGACTGAGTGATACGGCAGCTGGGGGTTTGGAGACCCCTGGTCTAAATTATTACTATTATAATAGATAAGCAGTGGTCTGGTTTGGGATGCTGTGGTTTTTATGCCTCTATATAATGGATTTTTTTTTTAAACCAAAACTCGCTGTAACCAGAGTCAACAAGTACGTCAACAAGTTTTCCAGGTAAGTTTTTCAGCTCAAGATTTTTGACAGTGTCACTTGACAGTGAGAGTCCATCTTGTTTTCCCCTGCTAAATATAATAGAACATCTCCTATGGGTCTGTTTTGTCTTCATGTAAATGAGGTTGTTCTTAGGTCTGCAGCATTCTTCATAGGTTTACAGAGGAGCCCAGTGTAGTTCAACATATTCTCACCAGTACTGAGAGTTCCCCAGCAGTCTCCACTGCACTAGCTCAGATTAAGCCTCCCAGCACAGACACATGTTCCAAGAGTGAAGAGTTGAAAAGAAAAAAAAAGTGCAGAGCCAATATAATTCCACCTACCTTCTTCAGCAGGGAGTTCTGCGATTTCCACCCGCATCCCAACAAAGATGTGGAAAGGGAGAAAAGAAAAAAGAAAAAGAAATTATTGATCTGGGAACAGACACAAAAATCCATCATTGGCAACAAACAGGTTGAGGGGTTAAACTACAAAGCTTTTGTGAAAATGGCATATTCTTACTTATACACACTACTCAGTCCCCCAGAACTTTATACAGGGTGTGAAAAAGGCATATATGTACCTAACCCAACAAGAGATACCTTCCTTAAGATTTGTGAGGGTAAGTGAGGTGTGAGGTGTATGAAGCCTTCAGGACACTGGTTACATGGAGAATACCCTGCACGTTGGAGACCAAACGGGAATTAATTTCCTTTCCTCACGCTCATTCTTCCCAATCATGTCAGTTTCTCCTTCTTTGCTCTCCTTAGCATGAGTTGTAAAGAACAGAAAGTGTCTCCATTCCCCATGACAGTGCAGCCAGGTGACAGCAATGGGGTCAGAGGAACAGGACCAAGGGGCTAGTAAATTTCAATAGGACGCACGTGTGCTTTCAAACTCGACAGTCCTGACAAGAGACTAAGCTGCCCAGCACTCACTTTGCTAATGCCACTCACCCACCATTGTCCAAAATTCCGTTATCCAAGACAGAGCCACCTTCCCTGACAGACTATGACACTGAATAGACCCTCATTCACCTGAAACCTTAATGGCCTACAAGACCATTGGAAAGCCAGCTTGTACTGAAAAGAGCCCCATGTAAGAAGAGATGCCTGTACCAGCACCTCTCTCAAGCATTTGATTTTTTACAGAATAGTTAGTTTAACAAACATTTCCGAGATTAATGAAATACGAAGCTCAGCTGCCTTTGTCTGGAGGGGGAAGAAGGGCAATTGATCAGAAGGGAACTTATTTTCCTTATTTATTTTTGTTGCTCCTACTTTCCTTCCAAGACTAGCTATGTGTTTTTTCCCTTCTCTAGGTACAAGAGAGAAATGATTGTCAAAAGAACTCAAGCTGGCCTAACTCTGCTCCCATGTGAGTTTCATCACGGACTTCATGGGGACCAGAATTAGGCCAATACTTTTCAAAATCCCATGGCCAGGAACAAGGAGTTGTCAGGGAGCTGTCGAGGAGTCCCATGGCCAGCATCAGGGGTCTACTGCCAGCTTCCGGTCTTACACTATTCTGTGTGTGGTTTAGCATACTATTGGTGAGTGTAACCTCAACACACCTACGAGGCTATTCCCATTTTACTGGAGGGGAACTGAAGCACTTTGAGATTGTGTGACTTGCTCCAAGGTCACATAGTAAGTCTGTGGCAGATCCAGGAATTGTACCAGATTTGCTGAGGCCATGTCTACACTAAACAGAAGATCGCCGCTCCCACAACTGATCTTCCAGAGCTTGATTTAGCTAGTCTAGTTAAGACTTGCCAAATCAAACTCAGAGCGTGCCCCTGCTGGTACTCCTGCTTGTGCGAGGAATAAGGGAAGCCAGTGAGAGCATTTGCTCCTGTCACCCTCCTGCTGTGGGAACAGGGAGGAAATGCGAAGCAAGGTACATCAACTCCAGCTACATAATTAACATAGCTGGAGCTGCGTATCTTGCTTCAAAGTCCCCTTTTAGTGTAGGTCTGGCCTGAGTTCTAGGCCAGTGCCTTGACTTTAAGGCCATATTTTAGAACATTTGCAACCTCCTGAGAAATAAAAACAAATGAGAATTCCAAGTTGTCTAGACATCTCTCCACATACCCCTGGCTGGTTCACTGGCACCTGACTAAATCCCAGTAAGTCTAACCAGAATACATGTCCACGTGCCATGAATAAATCAGAGCTAACCCACGGTACATTTCCTTTATAAAAACTCTGAATACTTGCCACAGATGTCACCAGAATTTATTCCCCTGAGGGACTGCTGCTGGCTACTTTTCTTTATCTTATATTTTTACAGCATATGCTTGAGAGATTGAGAGTTGACTGGCTCTTCCCATGTGACAACCTGTTGGAAGGACTCCTGGAAGATTCTCCTTGCAGAAATTCTTCCTAGGGAAAGACATTGGGCAGGAAGTCCACTGTTTGGAAGAGTTCTGATATAGCCCCCTCCTCCCCCCCTCCTGGCAGTTGTACTTATATGGGTGGAGCTTGCTGGTGCTCGCATTTTGGCTATTGTTCTTTTATGTATTTCATGTGCCTGGAGGATTGGAAATTAGGCAAAACCGAAACTGAGTCTGAAATGCTTAGACTATTGGGAAAACGGTTCAAGTATCCCATTGAGAGGGGCATCTCTCCCTCAACAAACTTCACTGGTATTTTGATATGCCTGGTGTGACGTAGTGGGGGGGCTGTCTGCTCTGTGACCCGGGGTCCCTCTGCGCTGTGATGGGAGATTCTCACTGACTCTCCCAAATGTGTATTAACCCAGACACCCAGGCTCAGCCTCCCAGGGAAAGACAAAGGAAGGAGGGCGGAGACCAGCACCTGGCTGGGGGGCAGGGCTGGAAGAGAGTTAGTTTCTGCCTGGAATCATGGAGGAAGCAGCCTAAGCAACAGGCTGGGATTTAGGGGCCCAGTCTCCCCCATCTCAAGGGGGGCTGAGGCATCCTAGGCCTGCCCTGTAACCAGATTACATCTATGCTGTGCTGTATCCTGGAGAAGCAATAAACTCCCTATATTCTACTGGCTGGCGGAGTCTGTTCGTGCCACTATAGGGTACAGGAGGCGGGGGAACCCCAACGCGCTGCCACACCTGGAATATTCAAACATCAGCTGGAGCTAACAAGTTCTGCATTTATTAGTAAGAATTTCTATTGTTGTGGCACTTGCAGTCTCAAATTGAGACCGCCTCATGCGAGCCATTATATAAGCATGCAGGGCAAAGCTCCAGCAAGCTTACAACCTAGCATTCTGCCAATATACCACAGGTGGATGAGCAGACACACAGGGCTTGGAAGGGCAAGGTAACCATAAACACTGGTCTCGGTGCTCGCCATAGGCGGCTCTCCACAATCTTCAAGCACATATTCTGATCACTTTATTTGGTCATCAGCCCTTTCTCAACCCCCCCCCCCTTTTTTTTTTAAATGCGTAAGCCCCACCTGCAATAGCTACAACTGACTGGGATGTAAATAAATCGCAGGTCACAGATGTGACTACAAGCCATTGTTTCTGGGCACCGGGACAAAAGAATTCCTACAACCAGCCCCTTAGAAAACTCAGACTCAACAGATCTCCTGAGCTCCCTTCACAATCCAGGGAAAGTCTGGCTTTAACTAGTCACCTGCCAGTCCGAGGTAAATCTGTCACTTAAGGAGCACGGCCCCAGACAGACCTGCTAACCAGAGCAAAGCTTTGCATCTTAATCATGGCAGACAAAGCTGATAACTTCCCCAGGATGAAAAGTAAAAGTCTGAAAAGAAGAAAGCTCCTAATCTGAATTTGCTCATAGAAGAGTTACAGGATAGACTACAAACTACAGAGACTTCTCAGATGTTCCTAAGGATGAAAATATTTAATTGTAGTAAGGCAACAGGAAAGCAAGTTCCCTAAGGTCTCAAAGATATAATTCATAGTCTAATGTTTCAATCTTCAGATGGAAACTATTAGATCGGCATAGGGCCATCCAATATTATGTGCTGCGATTATATACACTCCCACTCACAACCCCCAAGAAAAGTTATTTTGTTTACATTCTCTATATTACTGATGCACACACATTAGAGAATGAATCTTGGCACATATATACACACACATGCATAGGCCAAGGTTTTCAGAAGTGGCCAGTGCTTTTGTGGGCCTTAGGTGCCATTTGAAAACTTTTCAGAAACTGCAACCATGCTCTAAATATTAGGCACCTCTGAAAGATCTCAAATCCAGCATCCAAAAGCCTAGTTACTTTTGAAAATCTGTAATCTGAGATTTTCAGTTCGTACACCTTTACAGGTTTATCATAGGGCTGCCAGGTGGCTGGTTATCGCCCGGACAGTCCGTTATTTTTGGCCCCTGTCTGGGGGGGTGGACAGACAGTGTCATCCAGATCAGGACCCCACTGTGCTAGGGAAGGCTGGCGGGGATATTGTTCCCCTACCGCGTCTGGCGTGGGCGGGGGAAGTGAGGAGCATGGGGATTCTTAAAGGCGCAGTGACCTTTTTTGTTCTCCTTTTTTTCCCCCCCTTGCTCAGCAAGTTTTTTTTTTGCTCAGCAAGTTTGCGCTCTCTCTCTCTCTCTCTAGTTTTTTTCCTGCCATGTTCAGGATTTTTGATGAAAGCATCTGGCAAGCCTATTTATCAGTGCTGAGGTGACATCCAAGTGATAAATTGCAGAGTTGAGTGATAAATGTATTTATCATGTATTTGTGTCCATTTCACATGCCAACTCCCCCTGGGATTTACTCTCACAGAAAACCAGCTTTCCAGCAGCAAACAGAGAAGTCCAACGACAATGCATTTTTAAAGCCAGGAGATTTTCCTCTCTCCCTGGCCATCAAGGGTTACAATAGCTTTCCTTGTTGCATACCACACATGGGGCCCAAAAGAGCAAATACAACTAAGGTTGACCCACGTTCAGATTTTTCTCTATAGTCAGACAGCCCTGTAATGAGACCAGGATCAGGAAGAACAGCAGTTGGTGCTCAATTGTACTGGACATCCCCACAGTGCATGGGGAAGGTTTCCATGGGATTTTGACAGAGCTATGCAGAAGCCGGGGGGAATCCACATGGCATGCACTTGCCAGTGTCTGCCTGACTAAAGCCAGCAGGACAAAGAACTCTATCTAGCTGCCAATGGTGAAGGCAGGGGCATACCGTCCCAGACAGCAGATGGACAGAGGAAGATGGCAAGGAGCTCGGGAGAGGGCAAGAGGCACATCCCAGTTCATCCAATTTCCCTAAATTCTGCAGCCTGCTGTCAAAAAGTTGTAAGACTGGGCACTGTAATTTAATTGCATGTACACAGTTCAGCCTGGGCTAGGAGCTGAGAAACCATCCCACAACCAGGGTCCATAACGTTTCAGGCAGCTTTTGAAAGCAGAAAGGGATGCACCAAGGTGCAGAGTTCCACATTCAGGGCCACCACTGTACATACATATTTGGTCCACTACAGCATAGTTAGTCTCCGCACAGACAAGCATCTGTGCTTTCACGGAGGAGGAGGAAGCTTTGCACCATGAAGACGCATTGAATTTTTCATGCAAATGGCTGGATCACTCTCTCTCTCTTTCTCTCTCTGCGGTATCCAAGGTGTTCACTCTGTCACGCTCTGTCTTTTTTTTTTTTTTTAAATATCATTAGCATTCAGTGAATGAATTCTCATTTCACAGCAAAGCACTGGGTGACTCACAACTGCAGACACATTTCAGAGGGAAGAATCTTGTTGAAAGGAATGAACAAAAACATCCCTGCAAACTTCAATTTCTCTTTCTGTGGAGGAAGCAAGTAGAACCAACCAAGATAGGTAATATGACAAAGCCAGACACACTCACGCACTGTCTAGATAGGTATTTATACCTCACTTACTGTGGTATACAAGTTATTCTGTTTGGAGCTTTCCCCATAAAACATAAAGACAGAGGGGACGTGGGGATAAACACTGCAAGATTCAAATTCTGAGGTCAGAAGTAATGTCCAGATCACAGAGGAGTCACAAACTCAAATTAAAAACACCCTTGAGCTTGAGAACACTCAGCGATAAACCTGAGAGTGAGGTCATTTTCTAAAACAGAATGAACAAAAACCACCAGTGTTGAAAATCTTTAGAGGGTTAGCCGAGTTAGTCTGTAATAGGAAAAACTTAAACAACAAATAGTCTTTAAGGTGCTATTAGTCTAACAAAACATGTAGATGATGTCATGAGCTTTCGTGGGCAGCTCTGTCATCTGACGAAGTGGGTTTTCCTCACAAAAGCTCATGACACCATCTACATGTTTTGTTAGTCTGTAAGGTGCTACTAGTCTATTTAGCGTTGAAAATGTTCACTTTAAAGAAAAAATCCTTCAGTAACAGGTATTATTTTTGTACAAAAGAACACTAGACCATAGATACTGGAGTCTCCAGCTGATGGATGTCTGAGAGCAGGGATGGGACGTTTCAGGGCTCTGAAACTCTTCCAGCAGAGTGGCTGAGAGCAAACAAACCTTTCTGTATTTTCAAAAGTTGGTTTCTAGGTAGATTTACATCATAGATTAAGCCAGGGATTTGACTCACTGACTTGTCCAGGATTGCCTCAGTGTCACAAAGTAGAAGACAGCCTGGGGAATCCAGATTTCATAAGCCCACAAAGAATCAATGTTATTTATCTGCAGTATGACAGTACCTCAATAGTGCCAGATCAGGACCCCATTGTGCTAGGCCCTATACAAACACATAGTGAAACACAAGCGACAAGGAGTCCTGTAGCACCTTATAGACTAACAGATGTATTGAAGCATAAGCTTTCGTGGGCAAAGACCCACTTCGTCAGATGCATGTAGGGGAAATATCCAGAGGCAGGTATAAATATGTAGGCCAGAATCAGGCTAGAGATAACGAAGTTAATTCAATCAGGGAGGATGGGGCCCACTTCTAGCAGCTGATCTGGAGGTGTGAATACCAAGAGAGGAGAAGCTGCTTTTGTAGTTAGCTAGCCATTCACAGTCTTTGTTTAATCCTGAGCTGATGGTGTCAAACTTGCAGACTTACGGGGCTACCCCTCTGATAGTGAAACAGTCCCTGCCTTGAAGATTTTATAGTCTACTAGATAAGACAGGCAAGTAGTGTTGCTTACAGTCACAGCAGCTAAGTGGCAATTGGACATAGAAGCCAAATTCCCACTCCAATGCCCTGTCAACTCTCCCAGAAAAAGTAACTTCTTTCCACTTTTAATACAAAACCATTCTCTCACCAGAATAAAAAATCAAAGTTCCATGTAATGAAATACCAATTATTTGAATGAAGTTTTCAAAGCAGACTAAGGGATTTAGATGTTATATTCAATGGGTTTTGAGAGAGACAACCCTAGTCTTCAATCTGAGATTTTTTTCTTACTTGTGAAACACTGAAATAGATAGCTAACAGCAAACACAATCTTTCCTTCCAAGCCCTTGTGCTCACTGATTTCAATTAACAGACCAAATTTGTCTCTGATGTAAGTTTGGCTGATTTCAACCAAATGTGCTTAAATTACTCTAAATGCAAATTAAGGCTGAATTTGGATAAAGTAAAAGGTTACTCAAACCTCGATTATGAACTCTGTATCATTAGAACTGGTAGATGAGAACAAGGAAGTGAAACCAACTAATTATTTTCCATTTTCTATTTTCATTCAAAGAAAAGCAAAGAGTAAATGAACAAGTTTAATTTTTTTCTGTCAACTTCTCAATTGAGAGCATCTGGTCCTACTAGTAACAGAGGCAGACATGTTTTTATTACAATGTTTTTTGTAACCTAACTGCATCCCCTTCAAATAATTACACTTAGGTTTGGAGGGATGTGATTTTTAATCACTTGTACCATAACTGTCGGCAAACATTGATTTCACCATACCCATGCAAACCAACGAACAACATTTCTAATCAATAGCCATCTAAATTTACAGACAGCAAGAAAAATTCTGCTTGAGGAAGTAGAGTTTGCTTTAGGGATATTTGCTTGACGTAGTATTGATGCTGTGTGTTTTAAGAGTTACAAACTTTCAACTTTTTCCACTGTTGACACCCTCCAGCCTTCAGCTCTCACTCATGTCAGAGTGGAGGGCACTTGGGCTCCCATGGAAATCAACAGCAAGAAGAAGGTTTTCCAAGGCTCATCTCCCCCTCTTACCGCTATTCCATGCTGCAGATCCACGTGGACACTCAACGGACAGAACAAATGATCCATTGGGCTGCAAAATACTGACATGGCCTCCTCTTAGGTTCTTAGCACAGTGAAGCATGCACAGGAAAATGGAGGGATGGTAGGAAGCCAGAGGTACAGTTCCAAAGGACTACACTGGGACTTCAAAGCTCTGAATTTAAAGTGCTGCTGAGTCACGGTAGCCACCAAAGCTTCTATATGTAGCACCCAAAAGATCTCTCTTTTTGGGTGGGGGAGGAGGAGGAGAAAGAGAAGAAGAGAAAGAGTCAAGAGAATCAACCTCATGCTTTTCAATTATTGTCTTCAAAATGAACGCTAGTGTAACGGCCACAGGGCAGATTTGAATCTGGGACCTCTGGAACTTAGTATGGGAGCCTCTACTACAGCTTGAACTATAAAGCTAGCTGGCTCTTAGCTCAGGCTGCAGAGCTCCCTTGTTCTTATCTCTTGCTGTATGTGGTCTAAGTGCCACTCCATGGGACACCGAACCACATCGGGGGTGTGGGTTACACTAGCAAACAAAAGGAGCCCTAATTTCTAGCTGCTACTGTTAACCATCTGAATGAAAACAGGAATTTCTCTCCTGTGGAAAATTCATTCAGATATTTTCATTTTTTCTCCTGCTCATGAACCAAGCTGAAAGACCAAAATACTAAAGTTTTCTGTGGAACACGAACTCTTCAAAAATTTCAATATGGGAATATCAAAATGTTCAGATTTGGATTTTTTTCCATCTAGGTGCAGAATCAATGTTGTTACATGCACTGAAACATGTCTGAATGCGCACCACCAGGAGAAACGCAAACCTAGCTGTGGGTGCTCTTCTGATCAGCTGGGTAGCACTGGAATCTCTCCTGAGCAGCCACACAAGTGCTCTGCTTACAAGGAACACTGTTCCCACCCTCCCACCATGCATGCGATAACTACTGCACAATACTGACATGACCTCCTCTAAGGGCAGCTAAGTAGACCAGTTATCATGGGCAGATTTGGGACTGGCACTCAGAATACTGCTACTATTGACTAACGTTAATAGTTCAAGTCTCTTTGCCAATCCAAATACACTGCCTTTCCGGGTGGGTGTCCTCAGGCTGGCAATGGAAGGGAAAAGCGGCATAACACTCAGGGGACAAGAAGGAGACTGACTATGGGTTGCACTCAACAGGCTGCTTTGGCAAAGCAACATGTGGCCAACCCGGACTGGAATTCCAGCTGGTGAGACACACGGTTCGGACAGGTTCTGTGGCATGGGGGAAGAACAGCACGAACACAAAAAACACACACGTCAGCGGTTGAAAAAGCTCCCGCCTTGTGTGTCATGCTTTGCTTTATCTCCCTAAACAAAATCCACTTGCGATTGGAGAGAAAAGGACACATGTACTGCAATAGCACCGAGGCCCCAGTCCCATGTCAGAGCCTTGTGGCGCTAAACTACTCCTCAGTGCTCACACAGCAACTTTCATTCATACACCCAGTGCTGTGAGGTCAAATATCACTAGTTCCATTTTACAGAATGGGCAAAGAGAGGGGGAGGGAAGCCAGCCAGTCAGAGCCAGGAACAGGTCTTCAAGTCTTGGGTCAGTGTGCTGCCCACTAAGCCACTTTGTCTCCTTGAGGCATGATTATTTTAAGAATTCCCCCTCACAGACACCCCCCCTCCCACTTCCGAATGTCCTTAAGAAACAATTATCTTTCCCAAAATGGGAGGTATTTCTGCTGGCACAGGAGAAATAAGGAACATACCAAGACTGTCCCCACAAAGTGCTTTGGAGTGGTATTTCCCCCCCCCCCCCGCCATGGATTCATTCCACAGAACTGCTCTCAGATTCTCCCACTAGCACCCCTCTTAACTTTGTCAAACTAAAGTCATAATCAATTGCCACTGAATAGCTCACAGGCGGCCCATAAAGACACACCGCCCTGCTAAGATAGCTGCATGGTAGACTAAGGAGCGGGCTGCTGTTGGTCTGGTAAATGTATTTGGGGTGAAAAATGCATCCAAAAGACCACCCCTACCAGCAGGAGGATGATGAAGGCCGGCTCCTCCCAGCCCCACACTCAAGCGCAAAGGGAACAGGCAGTGGGAAAACAAGAGGCCAGCCAAATCACTGTGCTATAAGAAGAGTGTACCGTGAAAGACAAGTGCTGTCCTGGCTCACCACTGTCCCCTCTTACCAAGGTATGTGAGCGCAGGTGTTGATCCGCTGCCACAATGGTGCTTGTTTGGCTCTGCCGCCTCACTTTCTGTAGCCCATATTTCTCATGCCCGAAGGTTTTGAGTTTTTCAAGGGGAAAGGAGCGGCCGAGTCAGTTATTTTTGTATTGCACTAAATGATACATGCCTCCCTTTCTAGCTTCTGCCAACATCAAGGGGAAAAAACAAAGAGGAGGTCAATTAAAAGAACAAGAATTCCCAAGCTATCATCAGCCAGGATATGGCATCTATACAAGACACAGAACAGAAAACCAGACAGTACCATTCTGGGACACCGTTGTTCATCAAGACGCTGGGAAACATAAATTGTTATTTTAACCAACTAAATTTCAACTGACATTTAGGCTCAAGCATTCTCATCACAAAAGACAATCTGCTGCATTTCAAACAAGCAGTGACAGCTTACACAATTTCAGATGGGCAACTTTTCGCTCTGTGTGCTTCAGAAAGCTTTGGATGGATTTCACTGGCTTTAAAACCTTTTGCTGGTTTGTTTTAAATGCAAGTTCGGCTGATCACTTGTTTGGAGAATATCCAATCTGAAGACAAAGAGGAGTCTCACTATTCATCACCTCCTGTAGCTTTACCTGAGTTACACAGAACAGCGCTTTTACAGTGATGCCAGAGGGGAAGTTAATTTAAAAAAAAAAAAAAAAGGCAGTGGGTCTTCAAAAATTCGTTTAAACGAACCTGGAATCAAACACATTACAATCACAATTGTATTGTTAGTGTAGGGCAGAGTTAAGGTCACCTGAGTGCCTTGACTGTGTATCTTTTACCACGTCTGGGTTTCTTTTAAGTGAAACCTTAATTCTGAATTTCCTTGGTTTATAATGCTCAGATTGGGGGGTAACTGTAATACTGCTAATTTCCCCCCCTAAATTACTCTCCCTTTAACTTCATTCTAATATAGCTGGTTGTCTGAGACTAGTCATTTTTGTGTTTCACCCAGGTGTTCTACACTGGTGAAGCCCTGTTGACTTCAGTGGAGTTACTCTTGATTTACACGGATGTAAAAAGAGTATTTAGGCTCAGTGGCACCAAATGAAGAAGAGCACTAGGTCAGCAGTTCAGCAGAACGTTTACACTGCTGGGTCCCTTGCATGCTGTGGTGTCACTCTGGAATGCCACAGAACGCTGCAAGCTGGCTCTTGAGTGGAAAGCCCGATTCTTGTGCTGTGGAGTTCCTTCGGGGAGCACGCTGCATATTTCAGAATTCTGCCACTTGTTGGGAACGCTTGATAAACAGGTGCTCCCAGCCATGCAACTTCACCTGCTACTGGCTCAGGCAGTGAGCTGCACCAAGGTTAACATCTCCAGGGGAGACCTACGCAAATGCTTCTTCCTCTGCACTTTTAACATAGCAGGCTGGAAGGGCAGGGCAGACAGCTGATTCACTTCTGTCAGCCTGTTCCTGAGCGAGCTGTAGTTTGAGTAGGGAGGGGAGAAAGCCTTAGAGGGGCCTCGAAGGCGGCGCAGCAGCAAGGATCACATTTACCAGAGACAGAAAGAGATAAGGAACACCACAGCATCAAGTTAGCCATTTAACGAGAAAGCCCTTGTACAGTAACACCAGTAGTCACAAAGCAGAAGTGTAACAGAATGAGCTGGAGATTCGATTCGCACAGGAAGTGCCCGACAGCCAGTCTGATGATCTTATCTCTGTGTGTAGGGTTCTCTTCCATGCACTGCTGCAGGGCAGAGCTGGGGGAGGGAGGGGAAAAGGTCCAAAATGAAATTAGTTGCACAAAAGGAAGCTTGTTTTCTTTGCTACTCGCTAGTAAGCAGACACTGAGATGAGGGGTTGTAGCTTGGAAAGCTTTGGTGAAGAAATAAAAAACCACAACAGCAAACTTGAAGTTTAAAAAAAAGTAACTGAATATTGTATAATGCACGTAGGCAAAGCACCTGATTATTTCACAAGAGAAAAGTATCTCAGGATGGGACTGTTCAAGAGCAACTACAACCTCCAGCAGCGTTAAATAAGGCAGAACACAAAGAAGAGAACCTTAAATGATATTCCAAATGTGCCCAGCCATCGCCTTAAGAGCATATACAACAGCACACATCCTCGATCCACACTGCATAACCACAAATCACCAGTTAGCTCCCCTTCCCAAGAGAGACTCCATTATCTGATGAACTCGTTCAGCTAACCTGAACCAAGACTATACACTACATGGTTAGGGTTGCCAGGTGTCCAGTTTTGAACTGAACAGTCCAGTATTTGAGCTTTCTGTTTGGGAAAAAAATTGAG
This sequence comes from Pelochelys cantorii, assembly GCA_032595735.1. Taxonomy (NCBI): domain Eukaryota; kingdom Metazoa; phylum Chordata; order Testudines; family Trionychidae; genus Pelochelys; species Pelochelys cantorii. The sequence continues at coordinate 10,148,828 of CM064346.1, read as the reverse complement.
AAAGTATAATTGAGTAAATAGAACTGTCCAGTATTTTCTCAATCAGATGTAACGTCAAGTGTGTCCAGTATTTTTGTTGAAACCATCTGGCAACCCTATACATGGTCAAACCCGGATGTGCAATATAAACTATGTTCGGATTACAAACCTAAGAGTTAGCAGCTCTCTCACTTCAGGGAAAGTGTGGGTCTGTTGATCTGTATTTCTGCAACCTGAATTTAATACTTTAACTTATGCACAGTGCCCCAAAATGCATAGGATTTTTTTGTGATTTTTCCCAAACGTCATCCAATAATCCAGAGAAGCTAACCCTACAGATATTAGGAATAGTCTTATATTATCAGAACTGCAATAATGGTTCTCAAATCATGGTTCCTGGATTCCCAGGGATTTGCAGAGTATTTGCTGAAGGCCTGCGGAAAGCTGGTTGGTCCACAAGTAGCTGGCCTGTCTTCCCCCCCCCTCCCCCCATCTGCCTAATTTCATTAAGAGACAGCTAAAAACAACAAACACTTCCCTAATATTACTCCTCTATTTAAGCAATTGCTGTATTTGCCACAGAGATTAACATGATGGTGAACAGAGGGGAGGTGTCCTTTAGACAATCAAGTTTCTAACAGAGAAGGTTGTCTGCTATAGTTAAAGATTTCACAGATAGTTTTTCTAAGTGCTCTATAACATACCTTCAAAATTGTTGTGCCTCATCAGCATCAGGGACTGCATTAGTGGTCCAAATTTGGGGGCCTAACATATAATTCCCTAAAATTCGCAGCATGAGAGTTTGAATTGTAACTTTTTTTGTGCGCACCTGGGGAGGAATTATGATTCTCCACAAATTGACATCATCAGCCCCTCTTGAGATCGATCTCAGCTGATGACAAGGACCCAAGCTCCTTTGAAGCTGCATTTAATCAAGGTCAAATTTAGAACTGCACTATGGCTAGAACCAAACTGATATGCAGTAGGACTGGGTTTATTCCCATAGGCTATGTCTACACTGAACATTTATTTCAGAATAAGATATTCTGGAACAGTTATTCTGAAATAGCACGTCTACACTGCAGGGAAGCCTCAAAATTAGTCTGAGGAAGGCTTCCTAATGTAGACGTGTTATCTCGATTTAGAGCCCCAGGAGGCACTGGGGAGGAATAACTTAGAATGGCCCTGGTGAGGGGCCATTTTGAAATAGCAGCAGTGGAGCATCTACACAGCCCCTATTCCAAAATAATTATTTTGGAACAGGTGTTATTCTTCATAGAATGAGGTTTACAGAAGTCGGAATAAGCCTCCCATCATTTGGAAATTATTTTGAAATAACACTATTCCTGTGTAGACACTTGCATACTTATTTCAGAATAATGGCCGTTATTCCAAAATAACTTTGCTGTGTAGATGCACCCATACAGATTAAGATGCGATCCAGGCCTGGACTAAGGTGACTACTCATTTTTTTTCAGGAAATACTTTACAATTAAACACCTCTGCAGCTCTAGCACACCACTCCCAATCATAGCAGATATCGTTTTTGCCCCACGGAGCTGTATTTGAATTTTCTGTTTTGGTTAAAAGGGCCTCTCCCAGGTATCTAAGCTATTAAACGAACAAAAATCTTACCAAAATGTAACCCCCTTTTTCCTCCCTGGGTTACTCAAGTTTCAGCCATAGAGCTCAAACATTTACAAAAGGCAAAAATTATCATACCTATTTTACAGAAATGGGAAATTGAGGCAAAGGGGGGGGGGTTATCACTTGCCAAGATCCCACACAGTAGGTCGGGGCAGACACACAAGTAGAACTCAGGTCTGCTGGGTTTCACTTCAGTGCCCTATTCACTAAGCCACGCTGCCTCCCCAAAATTTAGTATTTCATTTACCAGCTACCAATACCAGCCAATATTGCCAGTTCATTGAATTACCCACCAGACTGCAATACTTCCCTCCTCACTGGTCACGGTCTTCCCACTGGGCCACTCATAACCCCACTGGCAGAAGTTGGCAATTAACTGAATGGATCATTTGTTTTTTCTGCAAGATAAGCCCATTTCCATTAGCTCAGGAAACTCAAAGCCGCACCAAGTCTCCTGAGTGCCAATGAAACACCATGACATCGTGTCCCCATCTGATCCCTTACTGACTCCAACAAGAACACCAGCGCGCTGCCAAAACTGTACGAATCGCTCCAGGTCCCTGCACAGCAAGTAGTGAGATTGTTCCCTTGCCCAGATAAAGGGGAGAGATGGTTTGAGCCTGACACATTGCAAAATGCAGCTCCTTGAGCACACAGCCCTGAAAGTTGGGCATATCACAAGGGCCAGGTGCTAACTTCTCAGCAGTAGCAACCTCTAGGGAGGGAGGCTGGCAACCCTAATCAGAACAAGGGTTTTAATGCTCCTAGACTCTCTTTTGAAGAACATTTATTTTCCAGGAGCCAGGGGGAGGGGAGAACAGTTGTTTCACCCACAAGATTTTCAGCCCCACAGCTTCCAAATGAGAAAGATGCCAAATAAATCAGCCATTTGATGTCACTGTTCCCCTCCCCCCCACACACACACACACGCTCTCAGGCAACAGTCCCGTAGCAACAAGCGCTCCTCCTCACAGGATCTGCGCTCTGCGATTGGCACCGCTAAATGGTTAAGGCACCACTTGGAGTTCCTCTGGCTGCTTCACCTCCTCAGGCATGTGCCATTGCCCACACATAACACAGTTCACTGCAGAAACAGAAAATGGCCATTTCAAACCTGAACACGAGGCTCGGAAAATAAACGGCGGCAGCCCGCTCCCCCTCGGAGGGCAAGTCGTTTTACTATCCATTCTCACTGCGAGTGTTTCAGAGAGGGAGCCGTGTTAGCCTGTAACGGGAAAACCTTAAAAAACAACCAATAGTCTTGCAGCACCTTAGAGACTAACAAAACACCTGGATGGTATCATGAGCTTTCGAGGGCACAACCCACTTCTTCAGAGGAGTGGACAGCAGTGCTACAGGGAACGATGGACCCACCCTCCCCAGCACACAGTCATCTGGATGGTGGGTTTGCTCCCGTGGGCAGTGGCGTAGCAAGGGGGCCCCGATTTAGTCCCCCGCTTCTCCCCCCCCCCCCCCCCCATCATCCCTCAGCTTGCCTGCTCCTCCTCCGCCCACTGCCACTGGCTGGAGACTCCTCCCTGCCTCTCTGCCATCTCCGCCAGTGGGTTAGTGCATACAGGGGCCCTGGCCCAAACTGGAGGGGGTGGGGGAAGATGCAGTACAAGCTTCCCTCCCCGCCCCCCCAAGGTCGGGTTCAGCAGTGCACCAGGTTCGGGGCCCCACCGCGCAGCAAATTTTGCCTTTGCCCCCAGGCACGTAACACCCTCGCTACACCTCTGCCTGTGGGCTCAGGAAACACACCCACACGGCCTAGTCATCGGGGCCTTCCTGCTACGAACCTGGAAAGAGCTTCCGCCATCTTTTCTCCCCACTGGGGAAGAAATCTCTCACTCAACAGCAGGAGGCACACTCGGGCATCGGTTGAGAAAAGTTATTTTGTGCCCAGTATTCCTGTAACCCCGAGAGCTAGAATTAGCATAGGACCACCTTTTGCTCTGTTTGTGTGTAATGCACCCTCATAATGGGACCTTAAGCTCAGTTATTGCCTGTAAGAGCTAAGCTTACAATAAAGCTGCTAATAGCTCAATGACCAGAAATTCTTGGTTGCGCTCTGTGGTAGCCAAGGTAGACACAAATATTTACTTGGTATACCATGGACAGGAGCTTCCCTCTGCACTGTGTTCCTTCCAAATACGAACCAAATATAATCCTGAATTAAAAGAAAACCCCACAGCACTTTCTTGCCTCAATGGTACAAACAAACTCAAAACGAATTATTCACCCCACACTGATTACATCACTTGCCCAGGGAGTTTGCAGCCCAGATGGGAATTGAACCCAGAGTTTCTAAGCCCAATGTAGTGCCTTAACAACAAAGTCCTCCCTTCCAATAGCTTAGCTACATGATCCATCACAAACATACAAACCAGGTTGGCTAATCACTACTTGATTGTCGCTCAGCAATACAACGTTTATCCTTAGTGCTGAAGAACTGGAAATCTTTGCTGTACAATTTTGCTTGGCATCCAGATTTGCAAAAAGGCAGCAACAAATTAACTCCAGGTATGTCTAGCAATATGCAGACAGTTTCATTCCTCAGCAGAGGACAGTCTGCAGTCGGGAACTAAGTTTTCCTTCTGCACTAAAACAGATGACAAAATGAGACAGCTATGCACCGTATTCTCCATTGCTGTGTTTACTCCTGCTATAAATGCCCTGTAAAAATGGTGGGGCTGCCATGATTTCCCTTTGGAGACTATTCCACGACTCTCCAGCATTGCCCGGACTGGAAAAGGTCCAGGAGAGGAAAAGCACAGCTGTGCAGGCTGCAAATGAAGTACAGTGGCACATGTACAAGTAAAAAACCTCTGCACTCGACCCAGCATTATTTAGTCCAGTATTTTCCATTGCCAACACATTTTCAAGGGAAAATAAAAGGTCAGGCTTCATGTTGGATCTGCCTATGAGCCAGCACGATTTACTGCCAAATCACTGGCCACGCTGTATGCAGCAGCTGAACATCTAGAAATCTGACATTTGATCTCTACATAGCATCTTGATCCCACTGGTTCTGTGAAGCAAAACATGAGCTAGAGCTTGCAATAGAACCGTCCATCACTGAAGACATGAGGAAGCACGGAACTCCAGCATGAAATCTCAATGAAGGGATCCACACTGCTTTCTTCCACTAATTTGTGCTTCATGCTGGGTGCCATTTTGCTTTTGGGTCCAAGCCCAATTATTGGTCCTGATCTCCAAGGCCCAATATGCTTTAGTTCACAGGTACCTTAGAAACATCCCAGCAGAGGCAGCCAGGTCAGCAGCTGCCAGAGTTAAACATCTGAGCTAGGACATCGGAGATCTCAAGGAAAGGCCCTTAACTCTGGAACTCTCCTCCCAAGTGATCTGATGGGCCACTAGCGCCTGTACTATGGCTGGAACAACCCAGCATTTTGCAAATAAGTCCTGGATAACTTTTAGGGTTGCTAGATGGTTTCAACAAAAATACCGGACACACATGACATTACATCACAATCTACATTACATTTTATTTAGAAAATACCGGACATTTATATTTTCTCAATTTGTTTCCCGAACAGAAAGCTCAAATACTGGACTGTCCAGTTCGAACCCGGACACCTGGCAACCCTACTAACTTTCCTCTCAGCCAAAGCCCCCAGAGACTGCAGCGCTGCGGTGCTTGGCACACAACAGCCCCTCTTCTCAACTGCAGTCTGCCCTCTTCTTTTCTTTCCCAGAGAACCAGATTAGTGCAGTTCCAACAACAGGCCTTTGCCAATCTGGCTTCCTGCGCGCTCACCATGATGTGAATGGCACTGCCCTGGCTGATGAAGAGAGGTCCCCAGTGGCTTCAGCAGTCTGGGGAGACCAGGCACAGCACAGGTAAAGAGAACACGAGCCATGGGTGTTCACTCCTATCTCCATAAAAACTAACATCTTTCTCTAGGTGGGGCAGGGGGAGGCAGACAGAAATGGGAACATAATCTGAAACCCACCCCCCCACGGTAACGAGGGGCTCTGTGCCCCCCCTCCCACGCAAGGTCCAGCATATATTAAATGTGCTTCTCCCACACCACTTGGCAGAATGAATGTGACACAAGTGAGCCATAGAGCGCAACGCTTATCTATCCAGCCAGACTCTTTCTGCAGGGTGATTGGGCTTGTGGGGCTGGCCTGTTATCAGGTTTGGTCTGTATTTGATGAGGGCGTTTCTTCAATTGTACCCATGTCTACCGGACATTAGCTGGGCCCTTTCCTGACCAAAAAAACCCTAGGAAGTAAGTGACATAAAGATGGCTATTTTGAAGAATGCAGCAATAGTAATTGCAGTGAATCCAGTGTCACTGACAGAGCCAGACCCGAAGCCTATGGAAGTGACTTCGGTGACTTTTCGCTGACTTCCGTGGGCTCCAGATTAGGCCCATCCTGTGCATATGCCTAGAAGTATTTGTCACTGACGTCCACCAGAATCTATTCCACTCCAGCTCTTGCTAAGGACATGAGGCCAAAACCCTCAAACCAATCAAGACATCTCCTTTATTTGATGGCTAAGGAAGGACAAGGCTAAGTTCTCTCTGCAGCCCTGCACCAAAATGAGAAATAAGGCAAAACAAGCAAAGCAAAACAAAAATCCATAGACAGGGTTAAAAACAAACGGCCAATCCGATTTGAGACTAAATCATCTTTGTACATCATTAAAAAAAACGGTCCCCACAAAATAAAAATATAAAAGGAGCCGAGGGAGGGGCGAACCTTTGAAGATCACCTTTTAAGAAAATGCCAGTCATAAAACGTAGGTTCAATGCCTTTGTGTTAGCTGGACTGGTCTGGGGGGTGGGGAGAGGAGAGATGGAACAAAAAACAAAACAAACCAGTCCATTGGGCAATGAACGGGTTACGTCTGAGTGCACAGAGAACGGAAATGAGCCACCTCGGCAGGCAACAATTCTTAGAAGCTGCATTTTCTTATCAAGCCAAGAAGTGAAAGGCCAAGAAAAAGCTCCAGACCCCTAAGCAAGTTTGGTTTTCCAACAGGTCAGGCAATAAGAATGGGAAGATAGAGCATATCCGCTATAACCTTACTGCAGGGTGGAGACTCTCCACTGTTTGTTTTGCTTCTCCTCCCCCTTTTTTCCTTTCCTCCCTTGTGTTTGCACAGTTGCAAACGGTGTCAGAAGCAACTGCCTGACGTAAAACTCACCCTTGGTTTCCTAGCACTGCAGTAACAGACCCACAAGCCTGGGGTTTCCTTTCATGCCAGATCAAGGGAATCCCCTTTCCACTCAGAGGTTCCTGTCCTCCTGGAATGCGCTTGGGCAGGCCAGGGCTCCCAGACTATCCCTCCCCAGCCACCACTGCCCGCCCCCTGCACACAGGGAAGCAAACAGAGCCAGCCCTAGAACAGTTAGCTGCCAGCTGCAGAAACTTGTCTGGCCTGAGTTTTCCTTTTTCCCCCTCTTTGGAAAGTCATAATCCTGACCAGCAGGGTAGTTTTTCCCCTTTTCCAATAACTGCTTTGCCTAGGGTGCGGGGGATGGTTTTCAAAACCCACTGCAACACCCTGGAACATATTCATTGAGAAAAGTGAAAGGGGAGTACTGTTCTCTGCTAAACCAACACAGTGGAAAGAATTTCCCACTAAATCCCCTGAGTGGGGGAAAAAAAGCTACAAATCTGCATTTAAATATTTACAGGTTTTGGAAAAAATAAAACCCACATGAGCATGAATAAAATAAAGCTTAAGCAGTTTTTAAAAAAAACAAACATACATTGCCTCACAGCCAGCCATCAGAAACTGAGCTGCCATAAACGCTGTGGGAGATGTACATGTGGCAATGCCACGCAACAATGTCAGAATATAGAATTCTGATGAACACTTTACGGGACCCAGCCAGCAAGGGGAAGTGACTGTATACTGGATTATAACCTTTTCCTGTGGGAATGCACTGATCTAGTTTAAAGGGGCTCGGAAAGAACACATAAGAAAGCAACACAATGGCTTCTCAGAGAAGCGACTTCCCAGCAGATTCTTAGGAGAGTAGGGGGGGCAATTACAAAACAATGGCGGGCTTCCAGGCTCCTGTCAGAAGTGACACAGCTGTTTTTTCCAGGCTGGGAACTAGAGATCAAAAGGACAGTAAACAGGGAAACAGCGCTTCTCAGGAGAAGAGGGGGGCAGAGTCAGCTGTCTTGGGTTGTTCCAGGAGACAAGCTGACACAGGCTATGTCTAGACTGCAGGCTTCTTTCAGAAGAGATCTTCCAAAAAAAACTTCTTCCGGAAGAGAGTGTCCCCACTGCCCAAGCGCATCAAAAAAGCAATAGAAAAAGCGACACTGAATGGACGCGATTTTGCATTTAAGCTCTGATTACTATGGACGGAATGGCAACAAGGGCACCTGTGCTTTTTCCTCTTTCCTCTTCTTTTGAAATAACTCCCTCTTCCCCATCCACACACGCTTTTTTCTGAAAGAGCTCTTTTGGAAAAAAAGCTTCTTCCTAGTAGAAAGAGGTTTGCCAATGTCGGGAAAAATGTCTCTATTCTTTCAATTCTTTTTCCTCAAAAGAACGCAATTGCAGTGTGGATGTAAGCGAAATTTTTTCGGAAAAATGGCCATTTTTTCGGAAAAAAAAAAACAAAAAAACCAAAACACTGCAGTGTAGACTTACCCACAAACAGAAGCTCTTTAGTGAAGTCTACAGGAAGGTTAGAACTAGGTGGTTCCCTCATGTTGAAGATGGTTATGACCTGGCAAACGAGATGTGCATGCGGTTTGTTTTCTCCGAAAACCTAAATAAATAATACTTGGCTTTTCGCTGGCCGTCAGGTCACTGGTTACCACCATCGCTACACACGGAAGGAACAGAAAACTGCAGGTACCGAACATAAATTGGGCATGCAGAGGTAATCCAGTCAATACAGAGTGGAATGCCACGCAGGCCCGGGATACAAGTGGGCAAATGATGGGATTCCATCCCAAACAAAGTGATAGTCTGAAGTCCAAGACCTCAGTGGAGGTGCATGGAGTTTGATTGAGGAGGTCTAAGACACAGTGTCACCCAGTAACCATGACAAGTTCCTCCAAGCAGAAAAGAAAAATCTAAAATCCAAAAGGCATAATCCCACCCAGGGTTAGTTATTCCTCTGCAAACTCCGCAGGTGTTCGCTTTATCCACAGGTACAGATGTATGCAAGAGCAAATATGTAAAAACATCTTTGTCTTCTTAGCAGGTCTGTTTGGTGGTTGAATTTGGGAGTGAACATGGGAGCACAACAACAAACCTTCACCTCCTTGAAATCATAAACAAAACCTTTGGGCCATTTAACCCAATTACACCTCCTGTCACCCCACTTCAAACCAACATTCCCCTACTGCGCATTCAGGTACTTTGCTCAGTCTAGTTTTACATGGCTCCATCAGTTGTACTTCTACCTCTTCCCTTGAGACGCTCGGGCAATCTGTTTCATCTCGTTCCTATTTCCACATCTAGCAGGATTACTTGGATCAGCAAGTTTCCAAAGCCCGAAGGATCACAAAAATTATACAGTGAGATGCTGGTTTGTTCCCAAAGATTTTTTTTTGTTAATTTTAACTTTATACTGCCAAGCAAGGCAGCATATTAAAGCCAGTCCTTGATTTCTGTAAGACACAAATGCCAAACACTAGGAAATGCACTAAAGCTATTCAAAGAGCTACCAAAATACTGTATTGTGGAAGGAGATGCACTCAAGGATATGGCAGAATCAGAGGGATAGCTTCTTGGAAGTGACCTGCAAAGGAAAACAAAATTCATGCTTGGGATCAGTTTGTTCCTTTACGATGTGCAAAGGTAGTCTATGGGATTCTTTTTCCCTTACTTATTTTTATCGGTACAAATTCCAGTCTCATCTACAGTACCTTATTTTTCCTGAAAGGCTCTTTGGACAACTGGAAAACTAAGTTAGGTTTACAACCTTTGGAAACATCAAGGAACTGAAACCTGACCAGGGATGCAATTTTTATTCAAATTGGTTAAGACTCTGAGGGTATGTCTAGACAGCGGGGCTATTTAAGTATACTAGAGGTATCTCGAAATAGCTATCCCATGTCTTTTAAATGCGCCCATTATTTTGAAATATTTTTTAAAATAACGGGAACACTATTTCGGTATTCCTGTAACCCTCGTTCCAGGACAGTTAAGGGATGTGTCAAAATAGCGTGTTATTTCAAAATCTGGCGCTGTGTAGATGCACCAAAATTTTGAAATAAGCTATTTTGAAATACAATTGACATAAGAATGTCAGTAGAACCCAAACATCTGCAGAAATACTTGAAAGAGTTTTTATTAAAATATCCAATTAAAGATCTCCAGTATAACAAGGAATTCTTGACATTCCTGTGCCTTCAAGAAAAAGTTTTGGGGTAAAGATGTACCAAAAAGAAGGTCAAAACCCATTTCCCCCACTTTATAGGTCATCCTTAAAAATTATTTCCTTTGCTTAGTTTTCCATCACCCCCTTCAGTCCTCCCTCTCCAGAAAAAAATCATCACGGGATTTTTCACTTGATCCCTTGAAGTTCCCGAGCCATTGTTTAACAACACTTAGCACACACACAGCATTTTTCAGCGGTCAATCTCAAAGCACTCTAAACAAAAGGTGAAGCAGCTTTTCCCAAGTCTGAAAGGTTTCTGCTCTTTTGCTACAACAGCAGTTCACCAGTATGTATCAAAGACAAGCCAAATAGCATTCAAAGTAATTTACCAGTGCAAATTCTCTGTTCATTTGTATTCAACTCTATTTTGTTGTTTCCTTTCTGATTTCCTCCATCAACTTTGGTTCTTTCATTTTAGACTTATTGCAGATTTTATACTGGGGATTATGTACCAAGGGCTTATGTTTATCTGAATTGTTTCCTTTCTGATGATCATTTCATGTTCATTTCGGGATCAATGGACTCCTTTTAAAAAAAAAAGCCTGATTGCTAGTGGCCGACGTGAGACATTTTGAATGGGCCAGATTTCATAACATTTTGAGCATCCTTCTTTGTGAAAATTAGAACTGGCAAAGGGCTCTCAAATTGGATAGCCAAAATACAGGCACCCAAAACTAGTCACATTTGAGTATTTAGGCTAAGTTGTTGAAAACTTAAGTACCTTTAACAGCAAACCTGTTGATTGTGACACGCCACAACATAGCTACACCCCATGGAGGTCACTTACAGTAAGCCAAATGCTCAATAAAATTTTCCTGGCAGCATCATGGAACAGTTTAGGAAACAAAACAAAACAAAGCCAAACATACTTAGCATGCCAAAAACTAAGCCCTCCCAGAGAAGATCGTTGTCAAGGTAGATCAGTTCTTTGCCAGGGTCACTTTAAAAAATACCTGCCAGATTTTGAAAGCTACAAGTAGGGACAAATGGGGAGAAAAATGTGAGCAGTTGTGTAACACAGATGTGCTGGATTTGAGACAATTTGGCTGAACGGTAGGAGTTGAACAGTAATAAATATTTTGCTTAAAAAATAAATCAGGATTGTCCATGCTAAACAGATATGGTCGGCATGTGTGCTTTAAAAAATTAAAATCGGAGTAGTACAGGGGCTGTCTTCTTTTACAGCAAATTACAGAATATGACTAGTTTTTAAGCTACCAAACAACCTCCAGCAAACCCATGCTAGAAAACACTGATCAGCTCCAAGACTGATCTAAGATCTCCTCCTTGCTGGCCTTAGAACAGAATTAAAGATGGAATTTCCAAAAGCGCTAAGTGCTGTCCTGACTATGCTCCCACTGAAGTCAATTCCCATCGACTTCGATGGGAGCAGAGCGGAGCCAATCATGAGCCCTTTGGAAAATCCCTCCCTAATACACCAATGAAAGCAAGTTTCCATTTAATTGAATGGCTTTTGGATCACGTACCATGGAGCCAGAGAGGACATATTGCTTTTTTTTTTTTTTGGTATAATAAACGAGTTAACGACTAAAATATTCCATTAGCCAACTCATGTGGAAATTGTGTGGAGAGTTTTTGGTACCAGCATGCAACATTCACACAGACTAAGGAGAATACAATATGACCTATTGGCTACCCTCCCTACAATGTACACTCAAATTCAAAGGATCCAACAGCCTTACTAGGCCCTGCAGGGGTGGGCAAGAGAGCCTCTGTGGGCCAGATCTGGCCTGCCAAGCAGGTTGGGCGTGGGAGTCCTAAAGGTGCCTGGAGCACACTGCTTGACTCTCCAGCGGTGATTTAAAGGTCCTGGGGCTCCAAGCACCGCTGCTGCCCGGCCCCTTCTGAACTGCCAGACCCCAAGGGAACTACCCCCTTTGCTTCCCCACTCCCTCCACTGGCAGGCCTGCTCACATTGTTTAGGCACTAAGCCTTCTCTGGGCCCGTCAGAGAAACTAGAAACTGGAAGAGGCCTCGAGAGATCACCGGGTTCCGTCCCCTGCACTCACGGCAGGACCAAGCACCATCTAGATCATCCCTGACAGGCGTCTGTCTAACCTGCTCTTAAATATCTCCAGAGATGGAGATTCCACAGCCTCCCCAGGCAATTGATTCCAGTGTTTAGCCACCTTGACAGGTAGGAAGTTTTTCCTGATGTCCAACCTAAACCTTCCTTGCTGCAGTTTAAGCCCATTGCTTCTTGTCACAGCAACAGACGTTAAGGAAAATAATTTTTTTCGCCCTTTTAGGAACATTGAAACATGACTCTAGCTTAAGAAGTTAGTGATGATCTGCTCCTATCAATTATTAGGTAGATGTCCAAATGAGTTTGGGTACTACTAGCCAATAAAAGGAAGAACCATTTTGCACCCTCCACTAGGATGTTTAATCAGTTACCCAGGTAAATGGTACATGTAACTGGTTAACCGCTTAACCAGGATCCTGCAGGCAGAGGGCCACTCCAGCCCCATCTGGAGCGGCCCCTCCGCCCGCGGCATGGTGGGCCTGGCTGGGAGGCTGCTCCAGCCAAGCTGGGCCAAACCTTCTGAAGATGGGAGCTGCTCCAGACCACCGTGGAGCATTCTCTGCCCACAGTGCAACAGGCCTAGGCAGCTGGAGCAGCTCCCCTGCCCATTCTGGAGGTAGAGGGGGCTGCTCCAACCTGGCCAGCCATTTCCCTTTACTCCTTATAATGAACCTAAGAGACAACAGCAGGCTGAAGAGTTAAACTACAGTTTGAGAGGGTGGGTATGCGCATTATTAAATGGAACGTAATAACACTGTGCTGAGCTTTGGAAGACATCAAGTTAGATATTTTCTTTTATCTTTCATTTTTGCTATTTTAAAATGTTTAATAAAATTCAACTTTTTCCAGAAATGTTTCCGTACATTTGAATTTTAAAAGGACAAAACAACTTCTATGTTGAATCTTCTCTTCATCCACCCCTCAGTTCAAAACCTCATTTGGTATCTGAAGTAAAAATGCAGGCATACAGACAAAGCAAGTGAAGGACAGATGTGACTGGACAGCAGATCTACAGGCGTAGTGGAGAAGAGGGTGGAAAGCGTGCAGCTGGGACCTGGGGGTGGGTGGGCTGCAACCAGGGCCATGCACCCATCCCACAATTGTGACCAGTAACATCACGGCTGGGTCACAAGCTCCAGTGAATTTCTGTTTATTGTCCAATCTCACAGCCAGAGACAAACACCTACAAAGTCTCTCTCAGGCATTCTTAAAACTTAAATACCCACCTGGGGAAGGCCAGGCCCACCACGGAGGACAGGAACTGCTCTGGCTGGCTGGCCAGAGCAACCCCTGCCTGCAGCAGGCCCCAAAGGGCTGGAGCAGCCTCCTGCGTGAGCCAGGCAGGAAGCTGCTCCAACCACTACCTATTAACTGGAGTCAGCAAGCCCTACCCTTACATCCCTACTCGAAGGTATCACAGGACTGCTCATTGCTTTTAAAGCTACAGACTAACACACTAACCCTCTCAGACCTTTTACCATGCAAATCAGTGATCACAGAATATCATTCCTGTTTACACCTTTGACCATCCTGCTCTTGTCTCTGTAGAGCTCCGCTCTCTAGACCACCGCCAAAGGCAGGGACAAGTGACTTCAGCACACATGCATGCAATCGCAGTACTTTCCAGCAACACAGAACTGGAATGGTGCCGAAACCTGATCTGTTGGTGGTGGCTACCCCGGCTGAACTCAACACTGGCTTTTCTAAGCACAAAGTCAGTGTTTCATTCGAATTATCTAACATGGAAAGATCACAATTTACAGAGGCAGTGGTAAAGCGGAGGGATTGGGAGCCAGGACACCTGTATGCTATTTCTAATTCTCCCACCAACTTGCTGTGTGACCTTGTGTTAGTCACCCACCCCGTCGCCTCTGTGTAAAATGGGGGTAAAGGTAGAGCTTCCCAGAGAGATGGTAAAACAAGGTGAAACCTCACAGTAAAGCGACTATAGCACAAAATGCCAAGTACTATCATAGGCCTTGTCTACACTGCCAGCTTTTGCCAGCAGAGAGTATGCAAATGAAGCGCTGATTAGCATTTTAACATGCTTCCTTTGCATAATCTAGTCGAGCCGTTTTTGCACAAGGGTTTTTTGCGCAAGATCCTTATGCCTCGGAGAGGGTTTTCGTGCAAAAAGGAAACCTCCACACTGCTTGTTTTTGCGCAAAAACCCCTTGCGCAAAAACGGCTCGAATAGATTATGCAGATGAAGCACAACAAAATGCTAATTGGTGCTTCATTTGCATACTAGCCGTAGAGGAACAAAGCTGCCGTTTGCAAGTAATGAAGTTTTCCTCCTCGATCACCCCTTTCTTCACAGCTTGAGCTGCTCACTAGTCTTCCAGAAAGAAAGGGTCAACGTCCCAACATGCTCATATCATGGACTTTTGTGTTAGCACTTGCAAGGAAAAAGCAAAACCCAGCTCCTGCCACAAGAAGGTCGTGCTGCAGGGGTGAGGAGGGCACAGTTCGTCTCAGCACCTGTTCTAAACACTGCAAGATCTTATCAGAGTAAACTACTTGTGCTGGCAGACAGTTACAAAGACCAACCATCACACTGTGCCTTAGTGAAGTCTGCGAAAACACATTTTAAAAGTACCCTGGTTAAAATAGCTATCAAGATAACAATCCTAATCATGTCATCTTTAATGAGGTTAACACCCACTCGTGGTACAGTATTAAAACTACTTCAAAGCATCTCATTTGCTTTTCCATATTTGTTGACTTTTTGCTTTTTACAGAGCTTGGACACAAATGAATCTGGTCAAGTTCACCAGCTTATGTGGACTCAACACAATGCAGTGTTCCCAGCACTGCCCAGGAAGTGTTTAATTAAAAAATATTTTCAGAAAACAATTCAGACTGATCTTGCAGCCACCAGCTCACACAAGCAGCCCTACTGACTGACTTTGACACATCCTACTGACTTTACTAGGACTCTAAGCTGCTGAAGTACGAGTAAATATTAAAGCCTAAACAGCTTGAACAAGTTTCTTTTCTCCTTCACCTGCCAAGATTAGGACTCATCATGTTTCCTGTTACAGTTTATGATTGTTAAATCATGTGAAACAGTGAAAGGAATGGCTTAGAAGCCATGAAGGTCATTAAGTGGTACAAGGGAAACATAGCCCAGAACTTAGAACTTGCTAGATAATGGAAGGAAAATATGATCTTCAAATATTGTCATTTTAAATCTTAATAATTTGCATTTAAGACCAAATAGATTACATTTAGACACTGGGTTTTCAAACAGGGTTGCATGTGACCTGGGTTTATTTGTTTTCAGGAGAATTTCTATGATATTTTAAGGGGAGAGGGAAAGTCTTTTTTTCCCCCACTAGCTTAAGATTGTGAAATTTGAAACTTGACTGTTCTGATCTCTAGCTGATCTCCATCTGCTGATTAAAAAAAAAAAAAAAAAAACATGTCCGCCCTAACCCTCAATACTAGGCACAGTCCAATCTGATCTACATGGAAGCTGATGTTCTTCTTTTAAGTTCACTAAAATTTCAGTTCAATTATGATGAAGAACTTTTCCCCCTCAACTGACCTCCCTCCCTACACACATATGCTTCCTTTTTCTGGTATCTGTTCTCAGAACATAGTCTATTTTCAGCAACCTTTTTGGATGGATTTTCATGGAAAATGAAATATACAGTGCACTTGGTTTAGATTATATCAGATGAAAAAAATGCCTGTGGTGTATGAAAGATCTGTTCTGCTGGAGTTCATGGGAAGGAAAGGGGGAGGGGGAAAATACTGTAATGGATTCTCTGGGAATCCTCTCTGTATACTAAACCATTTTTCTCTCTGGTGGACAGTCCCCATCATCTGGTGGTAGACATACTGCATGTGGGACATAAGGGTTATCAATGCTCAGGAGACGTCTAGACCTCAGGGTAGTTAAATGATGTGACTGCGCTAACAGTCACATCAGTGGAGTTGCACTGAGCCAGGGTAATGTTGCGAGGTGCACCCAACAATGAGTAGGAACACAGGATCTGAATCCCATCTATTCCAGTGTTACCCTGAATAGCTTCAGGGAAAGGCAAATACAAATGGTAATGCACCAAGGCCTAGTAATTGTGCAACATTGTTCATGATGCAGGGGGGTAGGGATTCCTTCCTGACACTAGATCCTATTCTGGGGCAGAAGATTATTGGTTATAAGATTATCCAGTCCTGATTGTGTACAGTACTTACAAAGTGATGCCCATAGTTGAAATCCTACCTGCAAAGGCTAAAATTGCTCTGATTCACCTTAGATGCTAATGGAAGGACAGAGTTCTGTGGGTGGAGCCTCCATTTACCTTTAGATCAGTCGAAAGCCACTGGCCTCAAAAAAAGAAAATCTTAGTGGAAAATCTTGAAATTGCAGAAAACATAATCCTTCTGATCTCCTGTCCAAACCAAGCAGGTTCTAAGTAGGATACTCCCAGTACATCTAGACCAGCAGGTACACAAAACAAAGGACACACCTGGAGGGGAAAAAATGTGAAGATCCAAGGGCGGGGGGGGGTGGGGACGGGGGAAGAGAGGAGAGAGAGGGATCTGTAGACAAAGACCAGTTGCCAGTTCTACAGAAAAACTATTTAGGTCATTTTCAGCCAGAGCCCTGTGGGTCTAGTGTAACAAAGGCCATCATCGGTTCAACACTGCCCTATCCTTAACCCAGTCCATATGTTCGATCCAATCGCTTTTAGATTTAAAGCTCAAAGAACAAGTCAGGGACTCCCTCCATGCCTCCAATTCTTCATGGAAAAATTAATGGTGCTCCCTCAACTTTGCACTGATACACTCGGCATCTAAAATACCTCGCCCTTCGGAATGTTGAAACGAGAGAAAAATACAAGGAGACTGAATCAATAACAGCAACAATTAAAACTCTGAGAAACCAAGGCATCCCTCTCACTCACCTTAGCAAACAAAAAGCAAGCTGAAGACCTCAGACTTGCCCTCAAAGAGGTTTTTTTAAAGCCATGAGCAGTAGCAAATGTTTCGTTTCAATGTTGACATTGCAACTTTATAAGCGCTCTGCAGGTTTCCTGTCCGATATGCTGCACAGCTGGGTTGTTTTCATTTTTCCACTCACTCACCACATTTTCCTTATTTTAGACCCTTTGTTGACTGGGAGGTTACAAAATGGAACAAAAAAAAACTGGACAGACATGTAAAGTTTGCTGGGCAATTTGTAAGTACTTATCAAAACAGCGGGCTACCTTCCACCAGAAACTACTACTCATAGGTGTTTTCCCCCCCTCACACTGTGTTACAGCAGGCAATTGTGTCAGGATTAGCCAACACCACACGGCAGTTTATTTTATACGTGGCCTGACAGGCATAGGAGACAGTGTAACTGTTGCTACCGATTAATCTTCAGATTAAGTTGCTCCATATTTGATCTGTTTGTTTACACCTCCTGAAGGGGAATTAAGGGATATGAAGGCATATTTGCATTTTCCTCAGCTAATTTTGACAGGGAACAATGCAAACAGGCCTTCTATCAAAATTGAGAATCACACTGGAGGCTGCTCATCTTTGCATCAATATCCAACCTCCTGAAAACTCAGGATTGCTGAAACAATCTAATAATCTGTTTTCCTTCTCTGTCCAAGTCATCAGCCTGCACCTTTCCCTACTAGCCTGGGTGGTTGGCTCCACTGCCTCACTTACATTTCCGTTCCAGAATCATGCTTTCAAAACATCAGTTTGCTCTTTCCTTGGGTCTTACAAACCAGCCATTTTCATTTACCATTTGAGAGGACTCACCCATGGCCAGCACAGATGCACCGACAAATCATAGGCAAATAAAGATATAGGTATGGTTAGAAAGGATCAGTTTCGGCATCCAAGAGATTCCAGAGAGTTGCCTATTCTCTCGATTCCCACCACCATTCTAATGAGCAAATCGTACCTCCCAGTTCAACAGCAAAGACATTGCAGTGTTGTTCTGGGATGGATCAGAATTTGAAACCCCCTTTAAAAAAAAAAAAAAAAAAAAAAAAAAGAGACCTGAAGCTCATGGACATTGGAAACCATCTCCACAAGTTTACTCTACAGTTGTGCAGATCTACCACGTCAGCCAGATTTGCCTGTGGGTATGGATGGAGTGATATGACAGCTCTCACACATTCTGAAGCCCTGGCTATGGGAATAAAAAATGGACCCAACCAAGAACTGTGTCAATATGTGATGAGACAATGTATATAGCTTCACTGCAGTGAATGGAGAGATCATATTAATGCATATTCATCTATTGATAAGCATATGAAGAATATGCATAAAACATTCTTGTTATTCATAGGAATAGGAAACAATGCCTAACTGGCAAAACACTTAAAACCTAATACCACAACTGGCAAAAAGAAATTGTATGGAGGTCCGTCCAACTTCAGTGTTTATTCACTGCTATCAAGCTTTGTAACAAAGCAGAAGTCTACTCCAATTCATCTAAATCACAAAGTAGAAAAGGGTCTGCTGCCCAGAACTAGAATTTAAAACAAGGCTCCACATTTATTTGATTACACACTTCACTTGATGCTGAGTCACTATCTACAAGAACTGAAACCAAATTAATCTGGATCTAGAAGCATCAGATCCACATTAGACTGATCACTGCCTAATCTTAAGAACCCAGGTCCCCATATGCTAGGATGCGTCCAACCTTGCAGAGAGCTGAGCACTTCCTTTGGAGAGCTTCAATGCTCTTAACTCTCACTAATGTCTCTGCGAGCCAAGGATGCTTAATGCTTTGCCCAGAAGAGCCTTTGATTTTAAGGCTAGGACCATCTTATGCTGTTTTGTTTGTTGGAATGAAGAGACTGCACACATCTGCAAATGAAGCACATATGCACTGAATTAGTTGGCAGAGTGAACTCTCAGGGCTTAGCTAGATTTTTGACTGGTAGGACAACTTCTGAAGTTCAAATAACGAACAAATAATAAAAGACCAAGACAGATGCAGGCATGTTAATTTGTCAGGTTTACGAAAACATCAGTAGACTGAAGCTGGCCTGCACAGCAGATAATAGTTTCCATACATAAGAATAGCAAACAAGGTTACATTATAAGTGGATGCACCAGAAAGAACAGAGAGGAAGGCCAACATGGAAACTGAAACAAGCAAATAAGTTAGTACCAAGCGTGAGAGTTACACTAGCACAGACCCTGTTGGCAAGGCAGGTAGAATCAGCATCCAGGCCTGAAAAAAAAAAAAAAAAAAAAGGTCTGGTAGCACTTTATAGACTAACAAAATATGTAGATGGTAACATGAGCTTTCGTGGGGACAGCCCACTTCTTCAGATGACCAGAGTTATGAGTTGGGGATGTGTGCACCCACAGGGGCGGCCCGTGAACCTAGGCAAACTAGGCAGTTGCCTAGGGCACCGCCGGCCTGGGCGCCCGATGATGACGTCGCAGGGTGTCCCGTGATTACATCACAGCCATTGATGGCCATGCAGGCGGGGGCGCTGATCGTGCCTTCCGCCTAGGGCGCCAGCTGCTGCAGCCGGCCTCAGGCCACTCCTGTACACCCGAAATAAATAGGAGAGGGGAAGAGGAGGGAAGAAAAAAGGAAGGGGGGTAGGAGACAGAGCTGATCATTCGGATCACACTTAGTATAGAAAGATGTTAGGAGGTGACTGTTTTCACAGCTGTGGGAATGGTGCACATGGGAGCCTGCATGAGTTACATTCTGCAGTTACATGCCTCAGCCATGTCACCTGTTGACAGCTGATACCAAATTTTAAACCAAGATCTAGGGTCTAGCTGCTTGGCTGGCAGACATTCACTTTACAGGGTTTGCTCATATGCAGTCAGAGAAACAACAAAAAGAGATGCAACTGCCAGCGGTATTGCCAATATCTGCAACAAAGGAGAAGCCAGCAGCCTCTTCATGAAAGGGCCTCTCTGCTGTTCTGCACCAGGGCATTACGTAAATACCAGCTGTAGTTCTTCAGGAGGCAGTCAGGATTTGCTGCTGAGGTGTCCTCACAGGTCTCTGGCTCCAAGGATGATGATAACCAGAAGGCTGCTTGCGTGTGTGCCCAGTGATGTGGGCCCAATGACCACAGCAGACCCCAAGAGGACCCCCCACACACCACAAACCAGATAAGGATCGAAGGTGCCAGGCCAGGTTTGCTATTAAGCGAAGTACAGTAAGAGTTGTCAGTCGACTCTACTGAACCACCATGCACATGTACTTGCCACAATGGAATGACTCAGTCAATGGGAAATTTCCACTGCCCCCTAGGTCATTCAAAGACTGTCCCACCAAGACACCACCTTATATACAGGTACAACAAATCACACCTCAGTACTGACGTATCAGGTTACAACCCTCTGATGCTACTTAGATACCACCCATCACTCCGTACCTCACGGTTTGATTAGATCATCTCTAGCCACCATTTTAGACCCTTTCCTGAACCCTCCGCCCATCCTGGGAGTGACCCGACAGCCCACACAGGATAAGGGACCCTCTGAAGATAGGGAGGTGGGGTAGGTTCTTGAGTGGGCTAAGGAATACAGCATTTGCCTGAGGAGCACAGGGTGGTGGGTTTGAGGAGTGGGTACCAAGGTCTTTTTTAAATGAGATAGTGATACCATGTGCTTTCCACTTATGACCAGTACCAATTATTGTTCTCTAGTCAGTACCTAGCACCAATTAGTGTTTTGCACTCTCAGCCCTGTTTGTGCCAAGTTCTGTGGGCTGCGGCCTGCCTCTCGCGCAAAGCTAAGCTTTGCTTTATGTTAACCATGTTTTGTCCATTGTTAGCTAGGCTTCAGATCAGGCCTGTGCTTCATGAGCTTATGTGTTAGGCCTTCATCTTACTACACCAGCTGAAGAGTAATTTACCATCACAAACCTTTCTCTATGGGGCTCACTTTGTTTGTGTGAGATGGCAAAGCTCCTTTGCAATGAATGCAAATGAAGATCCTGTATTTAAACATAATTTTCTCTCTTCTGCTTTATGTATTCCTCATTCAGGTGTCATGTAGCTGAGTGCTTTAGGGAGAAGAAACCAGTACTACACATAATAAAAAGATTAGGAATTTGTTTGATTTCACAAACGCGAAAACATAGACAGGACAGAAAGGTTGCAAAACCACATGGCCAGCTTATTCCACAGCCCTGCTCAAAACCAGAAGAGTAGCAACCTTTAACCTAAACACCACCCCTAATAAATTTTCAGAGAGACCTAGGGTTGCCAGATGGTTTCATCAAAAATACTGGACACACTTGACATAACATTACAATCTACATTACATCTCATTTAGAAGATACCGGACATTTATATTTTCTCAATTTGTTTCCTGAACAGAAAGCTAAAATACTGGACTGTCCGGTTCAAAACCGGACACCTGGCAACCCTAAAGAGATCTGAGAAGTTAGCAGCTTAGCCCCCCCTTAAAGTCAAAAGGAGTTATGCTGGTAAAATCCCCATAGCTCTTGAAAATAAAGTGGGGATGGAGGCAAAGGTATATTGCCCTCGTCACTATAGCACCTGCATGTCATTTCAAAATAAGCTGTCCCCAACACAGGGTGCACACATGAATTCCTCAGTGCTAGGCTCCAGTAGTTTGTAAATCTCTCCACACCACTTGACCAAAATTCATCCTCCACCTGCCTGAACACAGTGCCCTGAAAGGGCACTAAACCCCCTTTTTTGCAAATGCCCAACTACACTGGATACTCTACACCACAAACCTCGTAAGAACTGTCCAATCGAGAGGTCTGAGGCCAAACACGATTATCCAGAATAACTGTGCTTCTTGGAACATGACTTCCCACACTCTCCTGCTACCAGAGTTTCAAAGTAACATTTACCCGGCATATTCCATGGGCTCTAGCTCCTGTGTTATTCACTCAGAGCCCTCCTCCATCAAGATATATTTTCACACTTGTGAAAAGAGCATTCAGACTTCTCAGCCAGTGGCTTTTGCTGAGACAGAGGCCATCAGGTAAAAACCCCAAACCTCTCCATAAACTATCTGAGCCTTGAAGGGCAGAGCAGACAACCTGGCAACTAGTTAAAGAGAAGGCTCATCTTAATCAGCAATACGTAGCACTCATATAGGATTAGCTAATTAAACCTCTACCATCCCATAAAGTCAACAGCTGCCCCCTTTTTAATAAGTTAAGTGACTTGTCCAAGACTACTGGCATTGTAGCAAGATTGGAACTCAATTGTCTTAGCTATTAAATCCTCTGCTAATCAGCTCAATTTTCTAAATATCCTTGAAAAGCGTCACATCAGAGAAGGGGTTTAGCATTTATAACCACAAATATGCTTTCCTAATTCCACTTTCTTGTGCACTAACCATAGAAATCAAACTTTCCAAATGTCCCCAAAAGGCTGAAAGGTTAAAATCATAGCAACATCAGTTCCTTAGCATTTATTTTATTCCCTCCCCTCCGCTACATGATTAGAATGGACTAAAAATATATAATCACTGAAAACGCCAGGAAACAGAGTCAAAAATACAAACAGGCTAATGTCAGGGACAGGAACTAAGGGACATGGAAGACATACTGAGAGCAAGCAGAGGATTTCCTCCCATAAGGTCACACCTTCACCACCAAGTACATAACCATTGGAATATAACAGTGGCTAAAACACAGGCAGCACTAGGATAACACTGCAAGCTCTGACACTCCACTAGCCATCCTCCACTGAGGGACATGCAAGGAACTTCCCTTGTTTTTATCTATTCTGCTCTTTCCCCATTCCTTCTTATTTCCAGTCCCAGTCATTGCAAACCCATGAATTAGCACAGCTCTTCTTGTGCTTGCAAAGAAAGTAAATTTACATTTAATTAGGTCCTATTATTTGAATACCAAAGTGCTTTATAATTTTAATAGAGATACTCACAAAAGGTTTCATCTGCTATAGGAACAGAGCTACCCATAAGGTGAAACTTGGAAGCTGTTTCATGATATATAGCAATACACACAATGAAAAAGAAGGCTAGTATTTAAACTTCAGGGAGATGGGGAACTAAAGGTAGGCAGAACACAGTTTAGGTTAGAATCTGGCTAAGACACTGACTGGGTTGATAACTTCTACTCTTGGCAAAGCGTGTAACCATCTTTAATGAACACAACTCACTGGGACTTCAGTTTTGAGCAGCCTGATGCTGCATTCCCCAGTTCGCAGATTCTTCCACCAATAAAAGCGAATGGCAAAAAGAGCCGTAAGTGGGGCCGTTAAAGTTAGGTCACTGATTTCCAGCCAGATTTTTCTGATGTTACTTAAGATACACCCACTTATATCCGATTTGTCCCAAAAGTCCAAAAATGATGGCAAAATAAAGAGGACAGTTTCTAGGAACTTTCGTGTTGCTTTCCACCCCCACCTGCTCCTATTCCCTTCACACTGTGAAAGTTAGCATACACTAATTTCGGACAAGAGGTGGATGACCTCTTGAAAACCAGCATGAGGAGAGCTTACTTTAGCACATAACTTTCTTTATAGAAAAACTGTTCTGTTAGGCACAGATTTTTAACCCCTTCTTCACACTGCTCAGCAACATGGACCTCACTGCTACGTCCGACTTGCATGACCAGTCCTGGTGTCTGCAGTGGGACTGCAAGTGACAAAAAGGTTCACAGTCTGCCTCTTAATAAGAATCATTAATAATAAGCCAATGTATTGACTACATTCCCCTAACAGGATTACCACAACACTTGTCTAAGTCAGTGTTTCTTAAACTATGTTCCGTGAACAACTCGCAGATGTGCTGTGACCTCTTCTTTGTTTTTGTCTTTTTTTTGTCTGACAATTTTTTAAAGAAAATTTTCATAGGTGTTCCACATAAAAAAATACTATTGTTTGGTGTTCCGTGGTCTCAAAAAGTTTAAGAAACACTGGTCTAAGTGATAACCACATCTGATAAACAGGCTTGTAATATAGCTTTCTGCCAGCAGACACTGGCTATTGCATAGGTGTTAGCAAGTCTGGGAAGGCAACATTAAAGACAACTGAATGGGTTTTTCATAGCCTGGGAAAAAGATATGGTCCTTATAGCCTTCCTTTAAACGGTTAAAGCAACAGGATTAAACCGTGGCTGAGGAGCGTCTCTCACACACAGAGAGGCACACGTCATGGAAATACTCAAGTAACCACATTTCTCTTTACAGCTTTTCATCTCTAGTTACTGAACATTTCTGGACTTGCAATTTATACCTTTGCTACGCGTTTTATGGAGTGATTATTGGCGCAATTGGTAATTAGTTGCAGTATATTGTGCACTTTAAAAAAAAAAAAAAAAAAAAAGGGAGGTCACAGTTTCAGATCTCACCCCCAAAGAATTTGTAAAGAATTTGTAAAAAATAATGAGTCAGAATAGGAAGAAAAACCATCTGAACAACAACAAAGGAGGAGGACCGGTCTGTCACTGAGGGTTTGTGCCTTTATTTACCTTGCCCACTGCCCCAATTTGTGTACAATCACTTTATATTGAAAATTCAAATTTCCATGAATCTCCACACA
The DNA here is from genome assembly GCA_032595735.1 of Pelochelys cantorii. Taxonomy (NCBI): domain Eukaryota; kingdom Metazoa; phylum Chordata; order Testudines; family Trionychidae; genus Pelochelys; species Pelochelys cantorii. Next base: position 10,124,268 of record CM064346.1, on the reverse strand, counting down.
CACCCAAACAATGCAGCTCCCCCCCCCCCCCGCCACACACACACCCCATAGCCACTTGCTGGTAGGGGTTTGGCCCTCCTTCCCCTAATCCCCAGGGTGAAATTCAATCACTCTCTAGTCCCTGTCCATCTCTCTCACCAGAGTCTCAACCCCTCCGGACAATCTCCGACCCTGTCCTACCCCAATCTCTTTCCACAAGCTTTCCCACCACCTCCTGCCCAACTGTAGCCTCCTGCTCTTTCCCCGTCCAAGTTTTCCCATCTTGCCGTGACTCCAAGTCCCTTGCATTCTTATTTCATTGTGAAGCAGTGGCCATGTAGATATTTTGCGGGGGAGGGGAGGAGAGAAGTGAAAACTCCAACTTTCTCCAGACCACCATGGGGAGCTTTACAAACTCCCAACTGTACTGGGGACTCTCAGTAACATCGTAACAGCTGGCAACCCTGTCACCAGCTGCTCTGAAGAAACTGGAACGTCAGTCCAGCAGCTAAGCAAACACACAAGCTTTGCTCTTCCCCATCCCATCCAATTGCCTCTCTGGGATTGGCTTTGCCAACTGGTTATTAAAACAAACCACACCAGATGAACTGTCCTAGAAAACAGCACTCTCAGATATCTATCACTCTCCTCCTCCTCCTAATACACTTAGAGCAAGGACCTTGCCCCAGTCACTTTGCAGTGCACGATGCTGGGAGGTGACACCGGCACACTCACAATCAATGTAATTAATAGAAAAATAAGATTATAAACTCTGTGGGGGCAGGAACCGTCTTTTTGTTCTGTTTACACAGTGCCTAGCACAGCAGGGCCCTGGCTTCCAGGTGCTACCATAATACAAATAATAAATCATATGAATTTGGAGCACCTGTGTTTCAGAGATCCTTCCAAACATCATTTGCAAAGTCAACGATTAGAGCGCTGCATATCTGCGGATATCCATGGATAGCGGAGCGGATACCTGTGCAGGATTCTGCCCCCAGCTTCGTCCTGCCACCAGGCGGCGGGAGAGGGGCACCAGGGCAGGCCCCTGCACTGCCAGCAGGGGAAGCACTCAACAAGCTCTGCCCTAAATCTCCCTGTAGGAGGGGCCGAGTGCCGGCCCTGCCTGGCTCCCTTTCCCCCCCGACCTGTGATGCCCCACCCTGGGTCCTGCTGTCCCTTACCCCCAGTCCCTGCTTTTGTGCTGCCTGCCTCTTTCCTGTACAACCCTGCCTCCTCCTCACTCATCTTCATCTCCCCCCAAGATGGTTTGCTTTGTGGACACAAGTAAAATCTAGATCGTGTATTGGATGATGAGATGAGCCTGGTAGATGTGGATCCACATTTCTGTATCTGTGCAGGGCTCTATCAGTGATCTGCTGGACCACATCTTTACCGATAGCGCCTTAAAAACACGATATGGAGACTCTATAGATGTGTGCTGTACCTAGAGTCTAGGGTGACCGCGTGTCCTGATATTTAGGACTCTGCCTTATATAGGTGCTTATTACTCCCTGCCCAGATTTTTCACCCTTGCTATCTAGTCACCCTTGCGCCCATCTAAAGAACATGGGTGCACGTTTTAGGGCTCATCTGCATGGGGAAATGGCAAGAATAAGGGTGCCCACATGCACAGTTATGCTAATTAAAATTATTCCCCTGGCGGGGAGGGACCTTAGACAATCCCTTCCTAAACAAAGATTTTTAATGTGAATTGAGCATCCTAATGCCCCCACTCGGTTTTGAAAGTTTCAGCTTTTAATACCCAACCCCTCATATTCTTGACTCAGTCTCAATCCTAGAGAATAGTGATAGAGATGCAGCCGTGTTAGTCTAGTCTAGTCGAAACAAAAGACAGGACTATGCAGCACTTTGAATTGTTTGGAGGAAATCTCTTCTCAGATTCCTGACCAGGTATCTGGAACAATCTGAAGGCTATATCCTCCTCCTCCAACTGCACCGAAAGAGAGGGAGTTGTGGGAATCCCCAGAGACTGCATCTGAGAGACTATTCGCACCCTAAAGCTTGCAAATTTCAGCTGCAGCTAGTCAGCTGTGAACTTCAAAGCCTTAGAATGGAGTGAGATACTGTATGTGACCTATGCCAATAATTCAGTTGCATAGACCATTGTAATATAACCCTTTTATTCATCACCCCATTTCTATAAACAATTCAGATTACATGCAGAGGACACCACCATATTGTTGTATGCTTATTTCCTACTTTAACAACTTACTTTCTTACCTCTTCCATCAATCATTTCAAAGTGTTTTTCCAAGCGCTAATGAATTAATACATCACCAGAGTGCTGACTTAGCCACATGTGTAAAGTGGTGAAACTGAGGGGCAGAACAGAGAATCAACTTGCCCACCCAACAGGGTCCTTGCAGAGCTGGGATTAGAATGCAGATCACTTGAAATCTCACCCTGCTCTCCTTCTCTCTCCAGTTCTGGTGGCATTTGCAATCGCCACAGCTGACCCAGCAAATATGTTCATTGTAGTTCTGATTCAGACCTAGAACTCTAACTGAAGAAGTGGGTTCAGATCCAGCCAGCTGAAGGTGAAACAACACTCATATCGTACCCAGTTCACACAGTCCTTAGCATTTCCAATCCAACAGGCTAAAGTTCGATTTCACTTCACAGGGACAAGTGAGAAATGCCCTGTACAGTGGCCATGATCAGCAAGGAACATGATGAGCTGAATAGGAGACATAGGCACAAGTACGAGTGGGCTGCTGAACCAAGGCTAACCTGACCAACCCCTCCTCAGAGTTATAGGAACTAATGGCTTTAAACCACAGTGGGTTAAGAAACCAAATTCTCAAAGCAAAACAGCCATAAATGTTGGGACGTGTATGAACTGGCTAAGGTTCACAAATGTGCCAACAAACCCAGTCCCAGTTCAGAAAGAAACCTGAGGCCTGGAGCGTGCCACATGGCCTGGCATTTTATCAGAAATATTTTGTACAGCTCTCTCTGCAAGATGGCCCCAGGACATGCAGATTGTCATAAAAGAAAAGGTGCAGTTTTATTGGACAACACTGAGCTACTAATGTAAATTAACAGAGTATGGGGAAGTCAGCCCAACAGCAGAAGAAAACAGTAGTAACTCCACATGCCCACAGATCTTACATGCACAAACTACTATTTACAATAATGCAATTTTTCCTAATTTATAGAGAATATTTTAAAACATTCTCTCATTTCCATCTCATTACTGGAGTTTAAGTTTTCTGGGGTTAGCCTCTTCTCAAATATTTTTTCCTAAAAAAACCCCCAAACCATAAGCCAAGTCAGGTATTATCAAGAGGAAAAAAAATCAAAACCTGGATTTTCTGTAGCTTGATTAAAGGAATAAGGCTCACTTTCAGTATGTATGTAAATTTGCAGGTGCTCAAGCCATTTTAATGTATCAGCATTTCTCCTAAGGGAAGCGATTGGGGGGGGGGGGGGGAGAGACATGTTTATGAATCAGACTTTTCAGCGTGTGCTTTGGGGGTGGGACAGGTGGGCGATGCATAGAGAAATGGAGAGCAGTTGGATGAGTCAGAAAATGAAAAAATGCTGCTTTTCCTCTTCCTACTAACATTTCAGGAAGCTAAATATTTTAGACTGATATAGAGTCTCTTATTGTCAAGAGACAGTCTGAATGTAACCTTGGCTGGCTGGTAATTGCCTATAATTCAATATGTTAGCAAATTTTATATGTATACATGCATACATACAAACACACACACTCAACTATATGTGAGAGAAGAAAATAAAATACAACTACATCTAAAAGTCAAGTGCATTGTGCCACTGCTTATAACAAACTCAAGCACGAGGTCAATCTGTTTTGTCGTCTTAACAGCTCAAAAGCTGTGCTGATATCTGAGCAGCATAAAACTAATACAAGCACACAACAAAGGCATGAATATTGATAAACGATAGTGAAGTGGTCACAATCTCTCTCCCTCTGTTTCAAGCTTTGGTTCTGATCAGGTGTGTCAAGACTACAGGGGTTTTTTTTAGAAAAAAGTGGCCTTTTTTTTAAAAAACTTTCCCAGCGTCTAGACTGCTGCCGCATTCTTTCAAAAGTAAATCGAAAGAACGCAGCAGTTTTTTCGACCGCGGAAAACCTTGTTATACAAGGAATAACGCCTTTTTTCGAAAGTGCTCTTTCAAAAAAAGGCGCTATGTAATGCAAACTGTGCTTTTTCAAAAGAGCATCCAGACTCCCTGGGTGCTCTCTTTTGAAAAAGTGGCTTGCTTTTTCGAAAGTACTGGTTGTAGTCTAGACACTCTTTTTCGAAAGAGGCTTTTTCAAAAGTATCTTTCAAAAAAGCCTCTTTTGAAAGAGGCTTTCAGTCTCCCCTCTGAGCCCCCAAGAAATAGGTCTGGTATACGTAGTCACCATCACCATTTCAAGCACTAAACAAAATTTCTCTTTCAAACAAAGCCCAGAGTCAGAAAAAAAGCAAAATATAAAGAGAAATCTCAAATAATTAATCTGGAAAATGCTTCGAACCAGTGTAGGTCTATAGTAGAGCTTAATATTAATTAATAAATATTACTCCTATTAGTAATCAATAGGTTTGGAAGGATTAGATTGTTGCTGGTAAATATCAGTATTATTGATTTCCTTATACACACACAGAGACGGAAAATAATTCCATTGACACATGAAAAGCACATGTAGGCAAAGTAAGAAAAATACTGATACTTATTTTGTGTATTTTGATTTGTGATGTCAACAATGTGTTTTAACAATTACAAAGCTTTAATTGTTAAGACTTAATATCCACTATCATTAAATAATTATTGTCTAAGCCAGGGTGGGGAATTTCAGGCCCAGGGGCCGGATGCAGCCCCCAGTTTGGCTGGATCTGGCCCTCGATGTTAGAAGTTGAAATAATTCTTTTCCAATTTTCCAGAGGGAGTCCCACACTTCCATGAAAGCATTGATAGGAAACAAGTTAGGGGCCCTATCCTGCAAGTGTTTGAGTATATGCATGATTATACACCCACTCCACTGAAGCCAGCGACTAACAATGAAAGCAACATCATGCACATGCTTAAGGAGTTTGTAGGATCAAGCCAGAAATTTGTGCCTTTTTTCAAATAGTAAAAAATTTTGAATTTCTATTTTTATTAGAAAAATTAATGTTATTTTTTAAACAAACAGCCATTTGGGGCCCAACTCTCCATTGTGTAACTCCGCTAAAATCAACTAAGTTATGTCAATGCAATGGAGTAGTAGTGTGTCAGGTCTTTAGTCTTTAAACCTAGAAAGACGGCAAGAAATATTTTTGCATTTCTACCACACTCCAGACCATGCATTCTAGAACAGTGGCTCATTATTATAGATTTGAATTTTTTTAAGAGCTTGTGGTTTAAAGGCAGTGGAGGAAAGAGGAGGGAATTACTTGAACAAGATACGTGGAAATACTGCAAAGTATTCATTTAAGATTGCATTTGCAGATTCTTCATTACTTTTGGAACTGCCATGGTGAGAGCCGCAAGTTTTGTAGGTTCCTTGGCAGATAAAAATATATATTCTGACAACGGTGATAATTATGAAACAACACAATCTCCCCCCCACCCCCCATCGTAAAAAAAAATACAAAAAAGGATCAGTAAATCCATATATCATCACTTTGTTGCCACAGGTCCTCTCTCCATTTCCTCCTACAAGCTGAAATGTGAGCACTGGAATTGAAAAAGCAATTTTCACAAAAATATTCTCCTCAAGTGTAAATAAAATGCAACCACCTTTGAGTGTTTTAGATTTCAGTGTTTGGGCTCAGCTACAGAAGTTAGGGCAGTGAAATGCTTCATTAGCACAATATACAATAAACCTAGAGAGAGAAAAACAAGAAAACAGGCCTATAACATATACCAGAAGGCTTTTTTTTTTTTTCAGAAGGATTACACAGTTATAGTTTAGACTGTGCTTCACAACAAAACTGGCAGTTTGATTTCAGGTTCAAAAGGAAGCAAATGATATGAAGCAGAGGGACGAGAAAGTGAAATCAGCAAGAGAGTAAAGATGGTTTTCTTAGAATTAAAGTATGGAAACTGGTGTCATGAAAGCCAACCTCTTCCCCCCCTCCCCACAAAAACCCCTGTCTTGCTTTGCGACTTTATGCAAGGCCTTAAACTCTCTCTACCTCAGTTAGCCCCCTAATCTGTAACATAACACAGGGGTGTGGTGAGCTGTATCCATGTTTGAGAGCGTTTTGAGAAATGCAGGTGCAAGATGCTGCTGAAGGTGATTTTATATAGTTCCTTTCACAGAGCCACTCACCTTGGACCCCCAATTTAGGGGAGTCCTTCAGCCTATGCTTAACTTTAAGCTTAGGCTTAATTTCCATTGACTTCACTAGCACTTAACAAGGTGATTAAAATAAAACAAGGGCTTATGTGCTTCCCTGTATCAGGTGGTAAAAAGCAGGTATGGTAATGTCACAGCAGAGAAGTGCTTCACAGAGTAGACTCTGTAGTGCTCATAAACCATTCCAGGAGCTTGGGTGCAGCTCCTCTGCCCTGCTTCCTGGTTCTCTCCAGCAAGGCAGCACAGGCTTGTGTGTCTTTACTGTGACAACTCATCTGGAGGGAGGTTGGGGTGTCTTTATGCTCCTCTTGCTGCCATAATTAGCGCCTGAGAGGTGAAGATGATTCCGGTCTCCCCTCTCCTCTCAAACTCCTGCGCACAGGCATTGCACTGGGGGCATAAAAGAGAACAGAGCCCTGCAAAACTGCAGCTCTCTGCTTTGCATCCGCGGATATCTGCTGCTCATTTTTACAGATATGGATGGTGCTCCAGCCCCTACCGGTTAACCATTAAGGGTTAAACATGCACATCTCTACTTAGAACCCTGCAAATGTGTGGGCATCTGCTTTATATCTGTGGGTATCCGCATCCTTGGATGTGGATGCGGATACCCATAGATCATTTTTGCAGCTGCGGATACCAATTGTGTATCCACACAGGGCTCTAAAGATAAAGCTGTTGGCTGCTGACCACTATGATAAAACAAATCCAATTCACCCAGTTAATTCCAATGTTCATCTCTAACGTCTCCATTTTAGGTGACATGACATTTTATCAAATCAAACCCTGCCTGTAAAATTAACAACTTCTCTGGTTACACCAGGTCCAACACTTTCAAGTCTGGGTTCCGAAAGTGAACTTCCTACATGCATGTGGGCTCTGGGATTTGTGAGTGTTTGGCTCTTCTGAAAAAGAGCAGGCTACTTTTATTCAGATTGTCTAAGAACATGGATTAAGTAGCCTAACATAAATCATCTAGGTCTGAAAATTTTGGCCCACATTTTTAACAATACAAGTTTTGCAGGGTGCCTTCCTGCATAAAGTTTTTAAATTTGCTTTTCGGGCACTCTCTTGTGTGATCCATCAGTAAATTCTGAGACCCGGAAATAACAAGGAGTGCAGGCATAGCTCAGAGTTCCAAAAACAATCACAAACTTCAGTTTCACTTTTATGGGTGCCCTGTCATCTCTACAGCTTCTCACTCTCAGCACTTGTGCTCATTATAGCTCACTGTTTGCATTATAAATAGTGCCCTGGGTTAAGGCTTATGGCAACCGAATATTTCCCAAGAAGCAGAAAATGTATTGGGTGCTCACTGCCTTCTGCTTCTGACAGTGAGCATAGGTTGTCTATCCAAAGGGCAACAGTACATAGCTACTGCTTGACAGAATTAACGTAATCTAACCACCGCTGACTACTTGCCTGTTCTCTTAGCTTATAAATCTTGTACTACATCCAACTCTTCTGCTTTTGGAAGCACAGCACCCCCGAGGCACCTGCACTGCTCCAGTACACGGGTTCTCAAACTGTGCATTGGGACCCCAAACTGGACCACGACCCCATTTTAATGGGGAGCCAAGGCTGGTGTGCAGCTTGCTGGAGTTCAGGGCCAAAGCCCAAGTGCCACTGTCCAGGGCATCGGGGCTCAAGTTACACGCCCCCTGGTCAGGGCTGAAGCCCTTGGGCCATTTTGCCTCTCCCCCTACCCGAGGCGGTGGAGCTTGAGCAGATGACTCAGGCTTGGATCCCCCTCCTTGGCTCATGTAGGGCAAGACTGTCATGGAACCTGGGGTGTCTCTTTCCACTCAGTACTGAAGGCAATTTCAATAGACACAGGTGTACCCCCATGAATAAACAGAACGGTGGGACAATATGTGGTAAGCGGCAATTATTTCCAGTTACTTGTCAGATTTTCAGAGATAAGAGGAGTTTCAGAGAAGATGGGAAAACACAGTATCTAGGTACCGAGCCACTGGAATTCCTTATTTGCCACTGGACAAAGAGCACATCACGCCCAAGGATGCTCCTGAAGTCAGTGATAAGTCCCCTTTATATACGTGGCACGGTTTCCCCCAACCATTCTTTCCACAATACAATGACAGAGGCCAGGTCTACACCAGCAGAAAAAAATTGATGCAAGATACATAATTCCAGCTACCAGACTTGCTAAATCAAACACCTGAAGATCGCCCGATGGAGAATCAATCTTCCTGGAAGTGTAGATGTGAATAAAGATACAATGGGCAACACCTACCGGAATTTATCAGAACCAATGGTGGTGGACGTAGGCCAGTGGCTACCACCAATGGCTACTACACCTCCTGGTTTGAAATAGTACCACCACCAAATATCTGGTTTCCATCAGCAGCACTCACTCTACAAAAACTGTTCCAGCACGCTTGACTAGAACATAAAGCAACAAGCACAAATTCAGATCTACTGGAGATCTTGAACTCCTGACATTTTGAAGAAACTAGAATAAGGCTCATGAAATTGGCGGGCCAAAATCACTCCCAGTGTGATATCGATTACATTACATAAGGATAGATGTGGACAAATTTCTTCTATTACATGGCACAGGCTCTATCAGACAATGGACCTACATCAATTTACACTAGCACCACTCTAGCCCTACACATTCATAATTCAAATAACCTGAATCGATTTCTACCACAAGAAGTCAGTTAGAAATGGTTTCTTCCTCCCAAGCCCAAATCAATTCCAAAAGCATCAAGAGCGGGCTTCCCAAGGTGTGAAGCTATCAGAGCAGAACTCCCAGATTCATCTGCATTCGTTAATAGTTTTTCTGAGTTGTTTTTCAGTTTTTTATAGAAATGTCTTAGATGTTTAATAACAGTTTCTCAGACTCAGTCTGATTACAGTAGAACCCATCCACGTCCCACTTTCCATATCCCCACCAGATTCTCTCCTTCATCCACTGCAACTTCACCAAGAGCTATGTGAAATGTGGCACATGCAAATGTTGCTTAGGGTGGAGCAGGTTTTCTTGGTAGTCTCCTAAATCAAACAAATACTGATTTGGGTGGATTACACTCTGCCTGCCCTAATGCTCAATAGAGTAACCAATCCTTCCCCACGTCCCAAGCAAACCCCTCTCCCCCGGCCCCACATTGGCCTGTTTTCCCAGTCCTTACTCTGCGGATTGAGTGTGGTCATTTTATTGCAGTTTCCACAGATATTTCTACAAAACCAAAACGATCTCTCCAGTGTTTACAGTGTTTAGTAAATACCCAATTCCGGGCCTACCTAATCTATGGAGTCTCCCATCTTAATCCAATCACACTGGTAACCTGCCCATGCCTTAACCCTGACCCCAACCCATTAGCCTAATCACACAGCTGGCTCTCCACTATAAACTACCCCAGGTCACCATAAACTTCTCTCCAAGACAAAGATAACCCTCCCATATCCTTTGATCCATCCCCATGTCCCTTAACCTAACACCCCTCTCCCAGGCTCTTAACCGGTCCCCCACACCTTGCTGCTCATTGTCCTAAACACAGGTCAGAGCACCTCTAATAAACCTTCCCCCCATACATGTCATCCCCATACCCCATGGCCATGCCCTCAACTTGGCTCCCCACCTCTTGCCCCTATACCCCACAGATACCCCAAACCTCCACCTCCCCCACAGACATCCCCAACCTCTACTCCCCCCGACCCCCACATATACCCGCTTTCTCTTCAGACACCCCCAAGCCCTCTACCTCCCTCAGAGATAATCCCCTTCTGCTCCCTGTGTCCCCGAACTCTCCACTCCCCCCTCAGATAGCCCCAAATCTTCTATTCTCCCCTCCCCTCAGAGCTCCCCCCCGCCCCGGGCGCCGCGAGCGGAGCAGACTAACCATTGGGCCCGTACTTCTCCCGGCTCCGGCGGACCTGCTCGGGGCTCAGCCCGCAGCTCTCCCGCACCCCGAAACGCTGCAGCACCTCGGCCGCCGGCAAGCTGTGCCCGTTCTCCATGCCCCGCAGCCGCTCGCCGCCCGCACAGGACGGGACGGTGCCCTGGGAGAGAAGCCGGGGCAGCAGCTGCAGGCGCTGGACTTTGGGAGGGGGGCCGGCGGACAGCTGATCTAGAGAGAGCCGGGCGCCGCAGCCCCGGGCTTTGGGGGCAGCGGGTCTAGGGGCAAGGGGAAGCCGGGTGCAGCCGCTCCTGGGCTTGGGGGGCAGCCGGTCCAGGGGCGACGGGGAGCCGGGTGCAGCCGCTCCTGGGCTTGGGGGGCAGCCGGTCCAGGGGCGACGGGGAGCCGGGTGCAGCCGCTCCTGGGCTTGGGGGGCAGCCGGTCCAGGGGCGACGGGGAGCCGGGTGCAGCCGCTCCTGGGCTTGGGGGGCAGCCGGTCCAGGGGCGACGGGGAGCCGGGTGCAGCCGCTCCTAGGCTTGGGGGGCAGGCGGTCCAGGGGCGACGGGAAGCCGGGTGCAGCCGCTCCTAGGCTTGGGGGGCAGCCGGTCCAGGGGCGACGGGGAGCCGGGTGCAGCCGCTCCTGGGCTTGGGGGGCAGCCGGTCCAGGGGCGACGGGGAGCCGGGTGCAGCCGCTCCCGAGTTTGGGGACAGCGGGTCCAGGGAGAGCCGGGTGCAGCCGCTCCCGGGCGTACGGGCAGCTGCGGAGCGTGCAGCAGCTGGTGGCTCGTGGGGCGCCCTGGGTGGCAACCGCAGCAGCTCCCGGTGCAGAGGGCGAGTCCGCTTTAAAGTTCCCCGGGCTCGGTCCTCCCTTCCTCCAGCGCGGCACCTTTTCTCCCTCCACTGGAAGGTGAGCCTGGCCCGGGCCCGCCTCTTCTGGGCGCAGCCCTGCCCGCCGCGTGTGCGCCCCGCAGCTCCGTGCCCTGCCCAGCCACTTGCACCAAGTAACTTCCCCTCCGCCCAGAGCCACAAGCTGCCGAGCCTGGGGAGCTGCCCCTCCCCCTCGGCTTTTACACTCTCCCCTCCCCGCCCCCCCCCAGGGGTGCTCCCCACACCCCCCTCCGTCTGCCGGCTGAACGTCTGTTTGCACGGTGTCTCCGCGGTGAGCAGATAATCCCCGCGCCGCTGAATCCCCCCCCCCCAGCTGAGCTTCCACCCCTTCCCCCATCCCCATTCACAAGCTACCTGCCGCCGCCTGATTGGCTCGGCCACGCCCACACACCTTCCTGCCCTTCGGTGATTGGCGAGGCGCGGCTGTCAAATCTGCATGTTCTACACAGAGCCCGCGAGCTGGGGGGCTGGGAAAGGGTCTTGGGGATGGGCCCTAAGGGCCGCTGCTTCCTCCTTGCACGGCAGCGCTGCCGCCGCCTTGGCGGCCCCGGGCCTGGCGAAGCAGGCGTGGAGGGTCGGACGCTCAGTGCACGAGGCTCACAGAAGCCTTCACGCCGCCCCCCCCCCCCCCGCTCCCCGTCATGGCAGGCCTGGCAGTTTCTGCTGCCACAGTTCAAGGAGCCAAAGCTGCAAGTGCAGTGACTGCGACAAAGGGGGAGCAGGGGAATCGGTCTCACCCCAAGGAAAGAACCAGCACTTCTCTAGGGGTTAATGTTATGGGTCAGAGCAACACTCCTCCTCTTAATTCACTGGGGGGGGGGGGGGAGGCGGGGAGAAAGGAGTGGGCTGCAACGGGGGCTGACAGCAGCTCCACCCCTTCCATACGATCCCAGGGGGTCATCATTATAGAACCCCGGAACTAGAAAGGGCTTGGAGAGACTGGGAAGTCCAATCCCCTGCCCTCAGGGAAGGACCAAGCACCAGGTAGATCATTCCTGACAGGTGTCTATTGAACCTGCTCCTAAATATCTCCAGTGATAGAGAGGCTACAACCTCCCTAAGCAATTGATTCCAGCATTTAACCACCCTGACAGCTAGAAAGATTTTCCTAATGTGCAACTTAAGTCTTCTTTGCTGCCGTTTAAGTCAATTTCTTCTTGTCCTGTCATCAGAGGCCAAGGAGAACAATTCTCCCCTCCCCATGACACCCCTTTCGGTACCTGAAAACCTCTATCATGTCCCCTCTCAGTCTTCTCTTTTCCAAACAAAACAAGCCAATTCCTTCAGTCTTCCCTCCTAGCTCATCTTTTCTAGACCTTTAATCATTTTTGTCAGTCTTCTCTGGCCTTTCTCCACATCTTTCTTGAAATGTGGTGCCTAGAACTATACATAGTACTCCAGTTGAGGCCTAATCAGTTTAGAGTAGAGCAGAAGAATGACTTCTCGTGTCTTGCTCATAACACTCTTGTTAATGCATCCCAGAATCAGGTTTGCTTTTTTTGCAGCAGTATCACACTGATGCCACATATTTAACTTGTGGTCTGCTCTGACCCCTAGATACCTTTCTACAGTACTCCTTCCTAGACCATCACTTCTTAGTCTGTATGCATGAAACAGATTGTTCCTTCCTAATTGGAGTACACTGCATTTGTCCTTATTAAACTTCGTCCTATTTACCTCAGCATGGGATTTTCAAAAGCATTTAGCATCTTCTTAACTCAATTGCCATCGTGCTCATTGAATCACAGGGCTGGAAGAGACTTCAAAGGGTCAGCGAGTCCAGCCCCCTGCCCAAAGCAGGACCAGCCCCACCTAAATCATTCCAGCCAGGGCTTTATCAAGCCAGGACATAACCTCTAGGGATGGAGATTCCATTGCCGCCCTAGGGAACCCATTTCAGTACTTCACCAACAGCACAGGGAAATAGTTTTTCCTAATATCCAACCTTGACCTCCCCCACTGCAACTTGAGACTAGTGCTCCTTGTTCTGCCATCTGTCACTACTGAGAACAGCCTCTCCTCATTCTCTTTGGACCCCCCCCCCCCGCTTCAGGCAGTTGAAGCCTGCTATCAAATCCCCCTCATTTCTTCTCTTCTGTAGACTAAATAAGCCCAAATCCCTCAGCCTCTCCTCGTAAATCAAGTGCTCCAGCCCCCTAATCATTTTGGTTGCCCTCCGCTGGACTTTCTCCAATGCGTCCCCATCCTTTCTGTAGTAGGGGGGCCCCAGAATTAGATGCAATACTCCCCAGTGCCAAATAAAGGGGAATAATCCTTTCTCTAGATCTGCTGGCAATGCTTCTCCTAATGCAACCTAACATGCCATTAGCCTTCTTGACTACAAGAGCACACTGTTGATTTACATCCAGTGCTTTTTTTTTTTGTTTGTTTAAAAAAAAAAAAAAAGGTGCCTGTACTCCAGGAGAAAAGTTGTTGAGCTCTGACTGGAGGTACCAGTACTGTGTCTGGCGGTGCCGGTACTGTGTACCAGGCAGTACCGTCACAAAAAAAAGCATTGTAGTTATATCCAACTTCTTATCCATTGTAATCCCCAGGTCTTTTTCTGCCAAACTGCTGCTTAGCCAGTCAGTCCTCAGCCTGTAGCAGGGCTTGGGATTCTTCTGTCCCAAGTACAGGGCTCTGCACTTGTCCTTGTTGAACCTCATCAGGTTTCTTTTGGCCCAATCCTCCAATTTGTCTAGGTCACTTTGGACCCTATCCAAACGTACCTACCCTCCAACATATCTACCTCTCCTCATCTGCCAACTTGCTAAGGGTGCAATCCATCCCCTCATCCAGGTCATTAATAAAGACGTTGAACAAAACCAGACCCAGTATCGACTGTTGGGCACTCCATTTGATACCAACCACAGGCCAGGCATTGAGCTGTTGATCACTACCTGTTGAGCATGACAAGCTAGCCAACTTTCTGTCATTAATACAGTCCGTTTATCCAATCTATACTTCCTTAACTCACTGGCAAGAATACTGTGGCAGACCATATCTAAAGCTTTGCTAACGTCAAGGAACATCACATCCACCGCCTTCCCCATATCCACAGAGCCAGTTACTTTATAGAAGGCAATCAGGTTGGTCAGGCATAATTTGCTCTTGGTGAATCTACGTTGACTATTCCTGATCACTTTCCTCTCTTCCAAGTGCTTCAAAATGAATTCCTTGGGGATCCCCTCCATGATTTTTCCAGGGACTGATGTAAGGCTGACAGGTCTGTAGTTCCCTGGATTGTCCTTCTTCTCTTTTTTAAAGATGGGCACTACATTTGCCTTTTTCCAGGCATCTGGGACTTCCCCCAATCACCACGAGTTTTCAAAGATAATGGCCGAAGGCTCTGCAATGACATCAGACAACTCCCTCAGCACCCTCAGATGCATTAGATCTGGCCCTATGGATTTGTGTCTGTCCAACTTTTCTAAATAGTTCTTAAACTGTTCTTTCTCCACTGTGGGCTGCCCACCTCCTTCCCATACTGTGTTATCTAGTGCAATAGCCTGGGAGCTGATCTTGTCTGAGAAGACAGAGGCAAAACAAAAAAAAAACCCCAGCAGTGAGTACTTCAGCTTTTTCCACATCATCTGTCACAAGGTTACCTCCCTCATCCAGTAAGGGTCCCACACCTTCCCTGACCACCCTCTTATTGCTAACATGCCTGTAGAATCCTTTCTTGTTACCCTTCACATACTTTGCTAGCTGCAATTCCAATTGTGCTTTAGCCTTCCTCATTACACCGCTGCATGCTCGAGCAATATATTTATACTCTTCCCTGGATACCTGTCCAAGTTTCCACTTCCTTTTTTTGTGTTTAAGCTCACCAAGGATTTCACCATTAAGCCAAGCTGGTCCATAGGAGCAAAGTGGGACCAAACCTGAGTGCTTAGAAAAATCCTACCCTCTGGATCAATATTTACCACATGCATCATAGGAAGCCTGCTGGGGAAGAAATTGTTCAGTTATAGTCTCAAGGCTGTTGAAGCTTATGTACCTGTAACTGCACAACTCCACTGAACTCCAAGGAACTACTGCCAGTGCAGAAAAGTTAAACCTACAGCTTAAGTCTCTGCAGGATAAAAACAAATCCATTCAGCTGTCTGCACACGAGCCAGGAATAAATGCAGAAACAAATAATAAATACATGCATAATAGAATACAATTAATTGTTACATGTCATTGATACAGAGGTAATACAAGTGCTTAATGCAGCTTTTCTCAAACTGTGGGTCCCGACCCCTCGGGGGGTCGCGAGCAACTTAGAGGGGGATCGCAAACAAATTAGAGGGGGGTCACGAGCAACTGAGAGGGTGGTTGCAGCAATGGAGAGGGGGGTCACGGTATCACAAGTTTGAGAACCCCTGGCTTAATGGACTATACATCCAATTACAAGGGGACAGTATAGTGGGTTACAAATGTATCTAAGTAAGATAGCAACTGGAGCCGAGACAAGGAAACGGTGGTAAAGAGTAGCAGCAGGAGCCAGGAAGAAGTAAGGCCTCAACTTGCAAACTTGTATTTCCCACTGAAGTCCATAAGTTAGGGTTTAGGTTTGAGTCAACAGGAGTTGAGCATAACATGTGTGCCCCGTAGAGCAAACAGATTGAGGATCTTGATCTTAGAAAGATGCCACAGATGGACTGATTGCCACTGGTGACTGGAGGAACCCAACTGAAATGATAGAGGATTGTCACTTTTTATCGGTATCATAGGAAAGAGGACAGACTAAAGTCTCAGAGCTGTAGTTGTGTTAATCTGTAAATTTAAAAAAAAATTAAAAGACAATGAGTGGTCCTGTAGCATCTCAGAGACTAACAAAAATATAGAGGGTATCATGAGCTTTCATGGGCACAACCCACTTCTTCAGCTGAGTGGAGCAAGAGGCCCACAGAAACCCCAAAAATGTAATGCAGAGAAAGAGAGGAGAGAGGGAAAACCTGTCGATTATAGCGTCCGTGCTAAATGAGGCTAATAGAGTGGGCTGTAAGTGTCCGATACTGAGCTTTTGATGCCATTTGGGTTATAAAGGCCCATCTAGTTAATGTCTTTGTTCATTCCCTGGGTAAAGGTGTCAAACTTGCATATGAAGGCCAGTTCCACAGTGTCTCTCTCTCTCTCTCGATGAGTGTTTCTTAAACTATGTTCCATGGAACACTGGCGTTCCGTGAACAACTCGCAGGTGTGCCGTGACCGCTTTTGTTTTTGTTACTACTTTGTTTTTGTCTTTTTTTGTGTGACAACCATATTTTTTTTGGAAGAAAATTTTCATAGGTGTTCCACATAAAAAAATATTATTGTTTGGTGTGCCGTGGTCTCAAAAAGTTTAAGAAACACTGCTCTAGATGGTTCCTGAAATAACTCTGCAAAAAAATGACAACTTATAAATTAATTAATGAGTGCCCAGGTAGGTTAAAATGTTCCCCAGCAGGTTTCTGTGTGTGTTACCATTTTCAATATCTGATTTGTGTCCATTAATCCTTTGTCATAGAGACTGTCCAGTTTGGCCAATATCCATGGCAGAGGGGCATTGCTGGCACTTGATGGCATAGATCACATTAGAGGATGTACAGGTGTAGAAGCCTCTGATGTGGTGGCTTATGTGGTTAGGTCCTACGGTAATGTCACCAGTATAGATCTGTGGACAGAGTTGGCAATGGAGTTTATTGCAGGGGTAGGTTCCTGGGTGAGTATGTTTGAGGTATGATGTGTGCTTGCTGGAAAGAATTTGTTTGGGGTTGGGGGTTGTCTGTAGGCGAGGACTGGCCTGTTCCCTAAGGCCTGTGAGTGGGAGGGATGGTTTTCCAGGATAGGTTATAAGATTGTTAATGATGTGCTGGAGGGGTTTAAGTTGGGGGCTGCCGGTGATGAGTAATGGTGTTCTGTTATTTTGTTTTTTTGGGCCTGCCTTGAAGAAGCTGATGCCTGGGTACTTGTCTGGCTCAGTCGATCTGTTTTTTCACTTCCACAGGTGAGTTTTTAAGTTTTAAGAATGCCTGAGAGAGATCTTGTAGGTGTTTACCTCCATCTGTGGGATTGGAACAAATCTAGTTGTATCTTAAGGCCTGGCTGTAAACAATTGACTGTGTAATGTGTCCTGGTTGGAAGCTAGAGGCACGTAGGTAAGTCTAACAGTTCATAACAAGTATCACTTTCAAATGAAAGTTTCAGCACCTCAGCTGGCTAATTGATGGAATCAGCAATGCACATTCTGGTCTCTAATTAGTGAAAGAAGCGTGATATTTCTTTCCTCTGCCACTTCACAAACATATAAAGGTGCTGGTTGATGTGCGGGTTTTTTTTATTGTTTTCCTTGTACATGCTAATTGTGGGGTGACACAGAACTATGACACTGCGCTTGAGAGACACAATCTGAAGTGCTCAAGTAACTGGTAAATGCCCATGAAAACAGCAAGGAGAATGTTCATTTCAAGAACAGCTAGCCAAAGACTCAAAAAGCAATGCCAATTTTTTTAAGTCAGTCTTAAGCCTGCTAAACAACCAGTGAGACCACTGGACAATCAAGATGCTAAAAGCACTCAAGGATAATAAGGCCATTGTGGAAAAGCTAAATTAATTCTTTGCATTGGTCTTCAAGGCTGAAGTTGTGAGGGAGATTCCCAAACCTGAACCATTCATTTTAGGTGACAAATCTGATGAACTATACCAGATTGAGGTGTCAGAGGAGGTTTTGGAAGAAACGATACATTAAACAACACGAAATCACCAGAACCAGAACAATTCACCCAAGAGTGCTGAAGGAACTCAAAAAAATTGTGAGCTTGCAAAACTACTAAATGTGGTTTGTAACTTAGTTAAATCAGCTTCTGTACCAAAAGACAGGAGGCTAGCTAATGGAAAGCCAATTTTTCAAAAGGGCTCTAGAAGTGATCCTGGCAATTCCAGGCCGGTAAGATTAACTTCAGTAGTGGGCAAACTGGTTGAAACTATAGTATAGACAGAATCATAAGACATAATTTGTTTGGGAAAAGTCAACATGGTTTTCGTAAAGGGAAATCATGCCTCACCAATCTACTAGAGTTCTTTGAGGGAATTCAGTGGATATAGTGTATTTAAAATTTCAGAAAGCCTTTCGTGATGCCCCTCACCAAAGACGCTCAAGCAAACTAAGCTGTCATGGGATAAGAGGGAATGTCTTCTCATGGACTGATAACTAATTAAAAAATAGAAAACAAAGGGTAGAAATAAATGGTCAGTTTTTGGAATGGAGAGAGGTAAATAGCGGTATCCCCAGAGGTCAGTACCAGAAGTGTTAAAAATATTCATAAAATGATCTGGAAAAAGGGATAAACAGGTGGCAAAATTTGACGATGATATGAAACTACTCAAAATAGTTAAGTTCAAAGCAGATGGCAAAGAGTTACCAACAGATCTCACCAAACTGGGTGACTGGGCAACAAAATGGGAAATGAAATTCAATGTAAATAAATGCAAAGGAATACACATTAGTAAACAATAATCCCAACTAAATATATAAAATGATGGGGTCTAAATTAGCTGCTAACACTCAAGAGAGATCTTGCGGGTCATTATGGATAGTTCAATGAAAACATCCACTCAATGTGCAGCAGCAGTCAAAAAGTGAACAGAATGCTGGGAATCATTAAGAAAGGGATATATAATAAGGCAGAAAATATCATATTGCCTCTCTAGAAAACCATGGTATGCCCACATCTTGAATATTGCTTGCAGATGCGGTTACTTCATCTCAAAAAAGGTAACTTGGCATTGGAAAAAGTTCAGCAAAGGGCAACCCAAAATATTAGGGGTATGGAACGGCTGCCATATGAAGAGAGATCCCTGATTTCAACCTTTGACCCATTTCCATTTGCTATCCCCAGTAATTCTGGGATCAGTAGCTCCTCCCACCCTTAATTGAGCAAAGAGCCTTTAATTTTGAGTAGGTCTAGACTTGTTTGTACCTAGCACTCGAAATGGTGCACAGCTTCTGATGTCTGCAACAAGTGAGGCAGGAATACATCGGCAACAGCCCCCTTTACTGCACAGCCCAGATTCATCCCCAGACCAGGTCAAGCCTGTGCACTGAATGAGGCACGGGTCTTGTGGGAAAGTAGTATGGGATCATGTAATTTAAGACAGTATCACAATGCATAAGCACAAAGGGTCTAAATAAACGTTGCACAGGCAACCTTAATTTCTATAATTTCCTAACCTTTGAGGCCTTGACTTTGCCAACTTAAATAATGGTCTTTTATGTAGTAGTGTGACTTTTTGGTGTTGTTTGTGTGAGCAAGAGAAAGTTTTCTGGTTGTTTTTTTTAAAATCCAACTGCAAATACACAAATTCCATCATCTGGCCACCCACATAGGTCATCAGTAGAGTTAGAACCTTTTGCTCTACCAGAGATCTCTGCCCGCTAAGCTATCAGCATACGATAGCAGTAGTAGGTTGTAATCCACTGTGTGTGGAAGCAGACCTGCATATTGCCAGTGGGTTTCAAAGGTATTTGCTGACTCTCAGAAACCTTGGGTTCCATTCTAGGTGCTGGAGACAGAGTGTGCTCTAAGAGGCGCAAACTCTTCTGCCCGTTCTCCCCAGCTCCTTGTTGAATCTCCCTCCCACTCCACCTCCTCCCTTCCTAGTCTGTCTCCTTTTCCACACAGGCTTAGTCCTGAGTTCGCTCTCCTTTCTCCAGGCCCAGCCCACCAGGCTCCTTACCTCAATCAACTATTTTCTCTCCACCCTGCCTGCATTTGAATCAGGCATCACCTGCGCGTCTATAGTGGGGTCACCAGCAGCACAAGAAAGAGGCTCTCGGCTCCCTGTTTCAGTGGCAGCTATTACAGGGGAAGTCCCTTTGAACACCCTTAGCCCTAGCCTGGAGTATACTCAGTTGCTCTGTGGGGACAGCACATGTGCAGTTTAGTCACAGTCAGGCACTGAGAGAGGCTTGAGCGTGTTCAGTAAGCGTGGGCGCTGGAGATTTTGGATAAATTTGAATGCGTCTCTACAGAGCATGTGTGATCTGCTACTTTTCAAAGGCTTAATTTTGGCCACGTCTGGGTAGGTTTGTTTGTTTGTTTGTTTAAACAAGGATAGCAAAAGGCACAGCCCTGACACAAAGGCCAGCCCCCTGCCAAATGTCATAGCCCTGCTTCATAGCATGGATGCACTAGAGCAGCTTAAAGGAAAAGTTGCCAGAATTTTTTTAAAGGGTAAAACAATGGTCTCAAACACCTGACTTTTGGCTGAAACTTTCCCGAAACAACCCGAAGCAGGAACTCAGCATGTAAAATTTTCAGCCCAAATGGTTGAAGTTTGGCAAAGTTATACACAACTGAACAAAGGGTCTCCTTATGGCAATGTTAATCGCGGGCAGCACTGCCAGCCCTACTAATAATTCGTCAACAGTAAATGTAATTAGCAACCTTAAGCAGTAAATTAGTCATTTCAGCAATGGCCAGTGTGGAAACCATGTCAGTTGTAAAACCAGCCATAAAACAGTAATTCCAAGTTAAACTCTACACTCTTGCAGCAGATACCAGCCTAACAGCTGGTTAAAGACAGCTGCATTCTGCTGGAACAGCCAGCCACAAGGGCGAGACCTGTGAGCATGAGAGACAGAGCTTTCTCGGCAGCTGGCCCAGAAATAGGGGATTCCCTTCTGGAACACATCAGACCAGCCATGAATCTCGCTGCCTTCAGAACAAAATGCAAGCCTCATTTATTTGACTTGGCTTCCCCACAATAATCGCTTTAAAAAAAAATCAAAAGCGGAAAGTACAGAAACTTAAAATACTTATTAAAAAGAAATAGGAAATAAAAAGTTTTGAAAAACCCCCCACTTATAATTTAGACTCTGAAACCAGAGTGATGACTGTGATATAAAGAGACAGCCTCAGGTAATAATAAAGGGGTAGTACTATTTTGTTAAATACTGACAATGAACTGGGATGCATTCAAGGCAAAGAATGTTACATGAGGGCCTGATTCTGACCTTTGTTATATTGAGAGTAAATCAGGAATAATTCTACTGAAGTCAGAGTTATCCTGGTTGAAAAAACAATTTAAGAAGAGAATCAGGCACAGAGACTGATCCAAGCCCACTGAAGTCCATGGAAAGACTACTAAGACTCTTGGGACAGAAACTACAGTCCTTGCCCCCAAGGACAATACAATTTTCATAAGATTGGGCTGTTGTCCCTATTTTTACAGCCCCGAAGACCTGCAGATATCTGCTTTATAGCCACAGACCATATTTGTGAATCCTAGATCGGATGCAGATACAAATTATTTATCCACACAGGGCTCTATCTTTGTTTCCCTAAATTGGGAAGAAAGTAATACTTGTTGGGAAACACTGGGAGACTTGCCTATTCCATCCCTATTCTGGCACCTGTGCTGCTGCAGAGAAAACATGGATGTAGTAGGACAAGGAATGAAATAAAAAGTTAACCAAACATCAAGGGATGTCAGCAAAAAAATTTGGCTCGAGGGATGAAGAAAGATTCAGCAGACTTTTGTTTTACTGTAACTCATTCTCTCGCCCAGATAATTTTCTCCTGGGACGTACTTTTAAGGCTTAATTCTACAGTCCACACTCAACTCATGTTTCCACTGAATTCAAAAGGCAGTGGGGAGAAAGTAAGAAGTGCAGGACTACATCCTTAGCTTGTAAATTCAAAGTTTAAACTGCAAGACACAAAAAGGACAAGAAGCAATGGGCTTAAACTGCAGCAAGGGAGGTTTAGGTTGGACATTAGGAAAAACATCCTAACTGTCAGGGTGGTTAAACACTGGAATAAATTGCCTAGGGAGGTTGTGGAATCTCCATCACTGGAGATATTTAAAAGGAGGTTAGACAAACATCTGTCAGGGATGATCTAGATGGTGCTTGGTCCTGCCATGAAGGCAGGGGACTGGACTTCATGTTCTCTTGAGGTCCCTTCAGTTCTAGTGTTCTATGATTTTATAAAGCTATCTACCTCCCCCCCCACACACACACCACATTTCATATCAGCCTCTTGAGCAGAAAGAGAATTCATAAAATCTCCCCATCTTCTCCTTTGAAATTGTTTACAAAGCAGCAGTTCTGCCTAGCTGAGGGAGAGGGGAAAATATCAATAGCTACTTCATTCTGGAGAAGGGGCTAATCCCAGGAGGTGGGAATCTCTTCAGCTGCCAAGGCACCTCATTCTTGGTCATAAGATGACACAGAGTAAAACCAGCTGCAACCTATTTCAGTCTAAGACTGGAATCAGACAAGCTTCTGGCCCTGCTGCTTACTGTTAGACTACAACACAGGATTACGTGATTATTAGTAAGCTGGCAGCGGCATTCCCATTTCCTGCGATTGCTCCATGCATGTGCCATTTCTTCACTTACCCTTTTCTCTCACTGTGAGTATGTCACGCATGCAACTGTCCTCCCCCAGTGCATGGGCAGTCAACCGCCTCCCATGTTATTACGGACATTAAGAAAAGGCTCTTTTTCCTCTTCAGCTTTGACATAGCTTTTTCTGCAGAGAAAAATATCTTAACTGAAAGTCTGAGGCGTGACTAAACATTATACCATACAGATTCAGGGCTAGGATTTTACTTCTAATGTATGTCCAGCATGCTGAGAGAGTATGGATCAAGCCTGTTTCACAGGAGTTTGATCCAAAATCCTTCAGAATCAATAAGGACTATTTTAACAATATAAAATATTACCCTTGGGATAGAAAACGATCCCAGCTGTCCCTTATCCCTATGTATTGGCCTCATTCTGCGCCAGCTGGAATCAATGGAAGCAGGAAAGTCCCTTAGTAAGTCGGCTCCCTTTTTCAAGCCACATTTTCTAGCTCAGGGCTACTCAACTTTGGAAGCCCCAGGGGCCACAATGATACACACAGCACGTGCAGAGGGCTGCAGCTGAAGTGTGGTTGCATATACATGCAAATAAATGCAAATAGCTTCTTTCACGCTGACAGGCCTGAATACAAAGATTAAGGCAAGACTACACAACACGCAGGCCACATTTAAGTCAGTTCTGCTGCTCTTAATAAAATGCAATATTTACCCAATTTCCACCCATATGACTGCACTTTTAATGAGCAATGACAGTCCAGGAATTTAACTACTAAAATGCATCTCAACAGAAGACCATTATATTGACTCACCATTGTGGAGCATGTTCCCAGTGGTGGCCATGTTCAAAGGATCCCACCCGGGGGCTGTGTGTTGAGCCCTGTGTAAACCCAAACCGCACCGTGGGCCACACACAAACGGGCTGTGGGCCGCATGCAGCCCACGGACCGTGTATTGAGTAGCCCTGTTCTAGCTGCTCCCTACGAAATCAAGAGCGCGTGTACACGTGCATATACCTCCAACACGCAACTCTCCCATTCTGCTCATGGCTCTCCCAGGAAATCAGAACACTGCATAGCTAATCACAAATAATGCTGTTTTATCATGGCTCAGAGTAATTAAATGCAACATAGACAAACCACAGCATGTGTTTATAAAAGGTATAGGAAATCACAGCATTCACAGGACGACAGGAGAAAAGATTGTTTCACACAGCTGGGGCTATAGAAAGAGGGAAAGAAGAGGTCATGAAGGTAGCTGGGGGTGAGGACGACTAAGGCCCCAATCCTGCAAACACTTATGTGCATGTTTAACTTGTAGCGGGAATAGGCCCACTGAAGTCAATGAGGCTAGGGAGGTGCTTAAAGTAAGAGCATGCATATCAGCATTTGCCGAATCAGAGCCCAGGAAAGCAAATATTCAGAGGATAAGGAATCAGATGGCAGGCCAGTGGCGGTCTTGCAATGTTTACTGGGCCAAGGCCTTATATTACAAAATTCTCCACTTACCTTCCTTCTGCAGCTTTATACTTGTTAGCTGTAAATGCAGACTTCCTTCCCACAGAACACCTGGCTCCATCTTTACAAACCAGGTCCTAAGTGTCACTCCCTTCCTCTGTTAAGCAGGACACCAACTAATTCCCTTTCAGCCTTCGCAAGGACATTTCCCCACTGTAACTAGAACAATCACACTAGTGTGGGCCGTTGTTTCCAAGGGCAAAGCTCAAAGGCGCTGGATTTGACTAGAGCTCTAGTGAGTTTGTAAATTTCCTGCCATTTCCCCAGCAGCAACAGGCTCAGGAGTGCCTGTTTATGAGACCAGACCTATATTGGGCAAATTGTTTTGATTTTGTTTCAATGTCTTTCAATATTAGCACAATACATCAACAGCCGTGCTGCGGGAACATTGTGACATTGGTTTCAACGTTCAGTTGTACTGGTTCAAAACACCTGGAAGAAACAGCATTCATATGGCAGTTCTTTCCTCTGGTGTTTTTTTCACTGCAGCTTGGACAGCGGAAAGAGGCAGGAGAAATGCTGCATTTAGCTTAGGGACTGGAAGGGCATGTTTTTCTGCCCCTTCTGTGCTCGTCCTATGGGAAAAGCGTGTCTTAAGTTATCAGGGTGGTCAGTCCAGCACTTCGCGCTGAGGCTAAGAAGTCAGACGCCAAACCAAGTGCAAGCAAAAGATGGAAAATAGGTTTGGTTTTAAGCAAATCACATGAATCATTCAGGCTTCCCAAGAAGATCCAGAGAATCTCTGTTCTGCTCACTACTCGGGCTACTCAACTTTGGAAGCCCTGGGGGCCTCAATGATACAGCACATGCCGAGGGCCGCAACCGAAGTGCGGTTGCATATGCATGCAAATATATGCAAATAGTTTCTTTCACACTGACAGGCATGAATACAAAGATTAAGGCAAGACTACACAACACGCAGGCCCCATTTAAGTCAGTTCTGCTGGTATTAATAAAATGCAATAGTTACCCGATTTCCACCCACATGACAGCTCTTTTAACAACTAGGATATATTGTTGAGCAGGGAGCAGAGCCTGGAGACACTGTCTGCTCCACAGAACACTGGAAATTGCCATCCTGTAGCTGCCCAACAAATTGTCTAGCCAGCAAGAACAACCATAGTGCAAGCTGGCCTCAGGCCTGGGACAGGCAGACATGACCCATCGCTGTTGGAGAGCGTGAGTCAGTCTCCATTGTCCATGCCATTCTTGGCTTCTCCACTGAGTCTGCCGACAGCTAGCCTGCCGTTGGCCAATGAATGCCAAGGCTTGCTTCTTTTGGGGCTATCAATGCTGCCTACTGGGAACGAGCCTTACACAATCACTAGACTCCGCCTGTGATGACTAATAATAGATTGAACAATTCTGTTTGTCTGTAAATGGGTGACAGGAAAGGGATGACATGAGGATTACTTGCTGGGTTCCCTCCCTGTGGGGCATCTGGAATTGGCCACTGTCGGCAGACAGGATACTGGACTAGATAGACCTTTGGTCTGACTCAGTCTGGCTGTTCTTATGTTCCAGGAGTAAATCACGCACTAAATTGACTAGTCTTCAAGGATCCGCATCCAGCTATTGATTCAAACACTGTCCTGTTTTTAATTTTGTGAAGGGCTTTCCACGAGCCACAGTAAAAGGAAGGAACTAGCATGGTCCTCAGTTGCTGGAAAGCTACATTGGATAACCACTTCTCAATGTTATTTTTTGCCATTTCAATGTGGGTTTTTTTTCCAAGCTGCCTTTCCCGGTTTGGAAAGTTTGGAATGTTGTGGGGGATGGGATTGGAAGTGTTTAGCTCCAAGTGATTCACTCTCTCCTGGTTACTTAGACTTGCTAGTCTCTGCCGGTGATGACTAATAAAAGATTGAACGGTAAATGCTGTTTGAGCTGTCCTCTTCCTTGCCCATCTCTTATTCCCTTCTTTCACCCACTCTTCCCCCTCCTCTGTGCCCAGCCACGTGGTGTTTGTCATGAGGAAGTTCCTCTGCTGAGGGCTGTCAGCCCAGGCCTCTGAAGCAGAACTCCACTGGAGAGGGGAAAGGGTGGGTTTGCTGGGGAGAGAAGTGGGCGTATCCTTGAGGAAATAAAATGGAGTCCTTAGAAGAAAGCAGTTTGGCCACACAGCACTCTTCCTTCAAAATATTAGGGCAAACCAGCACATGTGAGTGCTCACCGAGACCGGGTTAACTTGCGTGCAATTCCTCTCCATGCACACGCCTGCTCTGAGCTATGAGTTCAGGGGCGCACAGAGCAATTCAAAGCCCGAGGAAGCATACGGAGCCAGGAACAGACAGTCTTATTCTCTGAGCTCTACCTACAACTCAGCGAAGCTGTATGGTCTGTAGGCTGAACCTGCCCCGAGCCACTCCCACCAGAGAGGAACCCTACCTATGAAAATTCAGAGGAAACTCACTAATGCATCAGTCACCTGCACCAGTTGGCGGCTACACCATTAGAGATGTAAGGACAGCCCCCAGACCTCCATCCTGGTAAAGGTCAGTTTGCAATATTATTATTTATCAGTAGTATTAAGAGCCTGGACCAGTGCACCCACTTGACTATGTGCTGTACAAAGAGAATACAAAGATAGTCCCTGCCCCGAGAGGGATTACAATGAAAGTATCAGACAAAAGAAAACAGATGGGTGTAGCTAGACCACCACCAAGTACAAGGAAAGAATGAGACAATGTCCTTACTCCTGAGAGTAAGACCTTATTTCTTCATGAGCCCTATTGGATTGGTCCTGCCTTGGACAGGGGACTGGACTTGACCTCCTGAGGTCTCTTCCAGGTCTATAATTCTATGATCTCAAATGTCAGAGAAAGGTGCTATCAATGCAGCGTGACTTTCATTGGTTCTCTCAGTCTGGCCCTGAGAAAGGATGCCAGGAATAAGATGGAAAGAAGAGGGGGAGGAATGCAAGTAAAATCTTGCCTGGCATTAAACAGAGTTTGCGGAGGGTTTCTTGCTATTGGCAAACACATCACAAATGAGCCCTAACGGGAAGCTCAGTGGCTTATTTTCAACTGCAGGGCTTAGAGAAATGACCTTTAGCAGACACGGGATCCCCGGCCGACTGAGCACTACTATTTTTAACCACGTATCAGGCCCAGTAGTGGCGGCTTCCTTCCTCTTTCTCATGCTTGTGTACGGAGCAGCACACAACCAGATAAACTTGCAAAACAACCTCTGTTCCGAGGGAGGGAAGCCCCCAGGCAAAAGTACAACTCAGCCAAACTGCACTTCTATTCCCCTCCAGGGGAGGATGTTTATTTTATATTGACGCATGAAAACCCATCCATAAGCCATATTAACCGTATCAACCAGAAGAACTTTGGATCCAGGACTGATTATATTCAGGGGGTGGGGCAAACAAGAAAAGACAGACAGGCTGGCTTCATAAAGGACTCCTTCAGTGCCCACAGGCCTGGCCCTACGAATTATAGGAACCCTTTTATGGATTTTTAAGTGGAGGAGGAATTTTTATCTAGTGGTTGCTTCAAAACAGCAAGGAACCTCAGTGGCTCAGAGGGCTGGTGACAGACTTTAGAGCTTTTCATGGGTTCAGGTCTGAAACCGGCCCATGGTAACTAAATGTCTTCACCGTCTTCTGGATCTGGGACGATGTGAAATTAGGGGGATACCCGGCCACCCATATTAGAGAGATGGGTCAGTGAAGTCATGTTTCCCCACAGCTGCTCATGCCGCCTTAGGGATAGTAATTCTCAAGCTCGATGTCCTTTGTAAATGTGTCCCTTGATACCTATTGGCCTCCTCTACTAAGACAGTAGAAAGACCTCCATTGGCCTCCACAGGCTTTGGATCCGATTCTAAAAGTCTTCAGAACAAGAACACTGTGGTAGGACGTAGAAGCCCAGTCACGAGCTAGGATCCCGTTGTGTTAGGTGCTGTACAAATTCTGAATCAAAAGAGGGCCCCGCAGCATCAAAATAGAAATGGTCTGTAACTAAATCAATAGATGGATCTGCTTTTTCTTTAAATAGAAGAATTGCCTGGCATTGCCCAGGTCCTTCAGAGCACAGGGCTGGCAGCGTGGAGAGTGCAGGAGTCAGGGCAGGGCTCTGAGGACATGGAGGGTTCAGGGCAGGAGGCTGGAGGCCTGGGAGTGCAGGAATCAAGGTAGGGAGCGTGAGGAGGGTTCAGGGCAGGCATGAGGATACAGAAATCGAGGGAAGGCATTGAAGGAGGGAAAGTTCAGGGGAAGGGGAGGGGTGGCCCAGGGCGGCACCATGCCTGGTGGCTTGTCCCCAGGGGGGCCAGCCAGAGTGGGGAAGAGTTGGTGCAGAAGAGGACCAAATAGGCTGGCCCTGCCACTGATCCGTGGTCTGTGGGGTGGACAGGCCAGCCAGAGGGCGGGCACACTGGACGGCCTGTTGGTGCTGGGGGGCTGGGCTGTGGCTCCTTTGGGGTGTGGCAGGGGCCTTTTCTCGGCCCTCCCCCCCCCACCCCACTCCAGTGCTGCCAAGGGCCAGGGGGAAAGGCTTGGGCCGGGGAGCCAATTACCCAGTCTGGTAGCTGGCAACATGGCGAGCTCCAGCCTGCAACTCGCCCCTCTTGGTTAGGGGTGGGCATTAATATGGTGGCAGTTGCCCTGGGTTAGCCCCTGCCGCTATATTTCCCTGCACTTCTGCTGGTCTGGGTGCTTGCAGCTCCCATTGGCCAGGAACGGCAATCCGTGGCCCACAGGCGCCGTGACCCCCATACCTGCAGAGGCGCGGGTACCTACAGTGGTGTGGGCTAACCCTTGCAGATGGGATCCAGCCCATGGGCCACTATTTGCCCACCTCTGCCCTTAGAGGTGCGGCTGCCTCCAGTGGTCACTCTGTGGTATAGCCAACCCCAATCGCATAGAAAGAGAGAGAGGTTCCCCAAAGGATGATGATGATTATTATTATTATTATTTTTTTTTTTTTAAAAGATGGGTTCTTTTTATTGGTTTTGTGGCTTTTGAGTCTTGAGGGTTCGTGCTTTTCAGCCTCTATCAGCAACCATGAGGGATAGACACTTAAGTTTTAAAACAAAAATGAAAGATGAAATTCTCACGTATGTGTGAGAGCCTTGGAACTGGGACTTTAAGACAAGCACACCAGGCTGCAAGACTGGGGTACCTTTGTGGGCGATACAAGCCTGCTAGAGCTTCTGGGTGCTTCACGTTTTGAGAACCGAACTTGAAAGCCCCTGGCTTACCCTGTAAGCTCTATGGAGCATGGGCTGTCTGTTGTGTTTGGTGTTGATACAGCACACTGGGATCTGGGTCCATGACTCATATGCCTAGCTACTCCCACAAAAGAAATAATTTGAAGGGTGATGCTGAGCACTCACGGATACTCAGGCCTGTTAAAGCAGTGTTTCTCAACCTTTTTTATAAAGTACCCCTTTTTCAAACAAAAAGAATTATAAGTACCCCCAGTACCTACAGTTTTCAGACACACACAATTTTTTTCTACCATTGCAACACATTTGTTTAAACAACTTAATTGTAGCCAGGTGGGAGATGAAATTTTTGGGTGTAAAAAGTACAAAAATAATAAAGTGCTGTAAAACTTAAAACAAAAATTCAGTTTTCTCCAAATTTCAGTACCCCCCAGGCTTCTCTTGAGTACCCCTAAGGGTACTTGTACCACTGGCTGAGAAACACTGTGTTAAAGTGTCTTGGGTTCAGCATCCAGAATCACCAGATATTTTTTAAAACTTCGATTCTGACCTTTGTAGGCAAAACATCTGTATGAAATCCACCTGCCGGTTTCATGCAACCTCTGTCCAGTTTCGTCACTGGGCACAAGTTAAACAGCAGTCAAAATAATACAGGCCGTCCTCGCTGTAAGTCCAAGATACGTTCCAAAAAACTTGGACTTACAGCGAAACAACTTCAAGCGGGGAATTTTTTCCCGCTGTTGACTTCCATTTAAGCAAATGGGGGGGGGGGGAGGGGAGTGTTTCTCATGACTTATAGTGGAGAATGGGAGGACTTATAACGCATCAGTTCCTACAAACGTCAACGACGTTAGCGTAGAACGGATGTATACTGGGGCGACTTATAGTGAGGAAGCCCTGTAAACCATTTCGAAGGCATCACTTGACCACAGATGTACATCATAGCCCAGACTCACAGCTGCTGGAAATCAGAGCCGTGCCAGTTCACCCCCACTGCGGATCGGCCCTACATTGTCAGTCTCAGCAGAAAGCCATGGCATGGTGACTACTTTAACCTCTCCACCCTAGCAGATGGCAGGGATGGCTCTTAAACCTGGATGTGGGATATGCCCTATTCATTCACATGTAATAATCAGCAATGCAGGTTACCTGCAGCTGGCAGCTCATGGATTGATGAAAAAAATGGGAGGGAGGGAGGGGGGCAAACAGGCCACTACAGATAGAAAGGAGAACGCACATGATTTTCTAACGTCAGTATTGGACAAATTAATTAAAGAACAGAATTGTCAGACACAGAGATGAACATAATTTGTTGGGGGAAAAGTCAACATGGTTTCTGTAAACGGAAATCAAGCCTTACTAGAGTTCTCTGAAGGGGTCATCAAACACGTGGACAAGGGGATCCAGTGGATATAGTGTACTTAGATTTCCAGAAAGCCTTTGACAAGGTCCCTGACCAAAGGCTCTTCAGTAAAGTAAGTTGTCATGGGATAAGATGGAAGGTCCTTTCATGGATTGATAACTGGTTAAAAGACAGGAAACAAAGGGTAGGAATAAATGGTCCATTTTCAGATTGGAGAGAGGTAACTAGTGGTGTCCCACAAGGATTCACACTGGGACCCACCCTATTCAACCTATTTCCCGCATGGGATGCAACCATGTCCATATAGCACTGCGTCAAGCAACATTGCTCTTCCCTAAACATGTTGTCAAATTAGCCTGGGCTCCCCCCAGGTCTGGCTCACTTCAGGAAAGGCTGTTTGGGCTGGAGATTGGGGTTGGTTTATCAGTATCTCTGAGCATCTTTTTTTTTTTTTTTTTAAACCAAAAGTGACCCGCAGCAAACGAGGTGGGAAGGGAACAAAACCAAGGATATGTCCCTAACTTCCCTCCCCAGCAGAGGCGTAGCTGGTGATTTGAAAAGGGTGGATCTGCTGCCTGAAGAGTTGCTAAGGAGGGCAGAACCAGGGATTGCGTAGGAATCCCACAGAACAATGGCTATGTAGTTGTCACATCCCATTTTATTTGCCCCCTCCCCAGTTCTAGCTGAAATGTAACATTTCTGCTCCCTGTGTTATACCTGAACTCCCACTCTCTAGGTTGGACGGGATCAGAACGGAGGCTGTGCCCATTTTGCACAGAATATGGTCTCCCCAGTTAGTCTTATAAAGCCTCCAGGATGTGCAAGGTACAATGGATTTGCTCATTTTCCTCTCCCAAACCCGAGATAAGGGCATGGAATACTTGCAGCTCCAACGACAGCCTACAAGAAAGCCAGATGCTCAGGATGTCTGAGGTGACGCATGATGCATTCCCATGTAATACTCTGCATGCAAGTATAACGGACGACCTTGCAACGCACCTGAACTCTGCAAGCAGTGAAGGCAGCTGACAGACTCCGCATTCCCAGCTCTCCTGATTTTATTGCGACTTTCACAGTTTTCATTGTTTTTCTAAAAGACTCAGCTGCTGCAGTCATCCTCCTGCATGAGAACCCTGGCTTTTATTTGAAAAAAAAAATAAAAAACAAGATTCTAGCCATCGTGACTGCAGCGCGAAGCTTGAAGATTAGGCTTATGATTTGCATCATCATAGTGTCTAGAGGGCACAGACACACCCAGGCCAAGACCCCATTGTGCTAAGTGCTGGACAAACAGAACAAAGAGACAGGAAGCAAATGCACACTAAGGGCTCAAAAAGCTGAAAGGTAAAGAGAAAGAACCCAAATTTTTAAAAAAACCTCATTTTCAGCTCATCTCACAATATTTAGAAGTCAGGCTTGTGACATTTGAACATTTGAGGCTGGCAATACTGAAGACTGAAGTGCATCCCTCATTAATAGTAGGGGTGTAATAGTGTTATCGATTAAACACTATAAGTAAAAGCTTATAGGTTAATGCTACATGCATTCCCCCCCTTCCCCTTGCCAATAATTTTTTTTAGTGGGCTGGCCAGCAGCCCAGATCAATCCTGGCTCACACTGAGTCCGGGACCTACCCCCGCTGTGGCTCTGCATCTCAAGTGTATTAGGAGGCAGGCGGGCAGGCAGCCTGGCTTCAGTTTCAGCTCATGCCGGGTCCAGGAGCTTAGGCCCCCCATCCCTCTCCGGACAGGGGCTGCTGCCACCCTGTGCTGCTGCCTCTGTATCAGAGGCCACAGTGCAGGACAACAGGCAGCTGGTCTGTGAGGGGAGCTGGTTTTTAAACTGTCTCCCCTCACGGACCAGCTCCCACCTGATATTCTGCGCTGCTGCCTCTGACACAGAGGCAGCCGTGCGGAGTGGCAGGGGGCTCCTCGGGAGTGGGACTGGAGGGCACTGGCTGCTGGCCCCACCCCCAGGGACTATAGAATAGTCGACTAACCGATAAGAATTCATGAGGTTAATCGACTAGTCAATTAACCGATATTTAACATCCATAATTAATAGCCTGCCTAGTGACTGTGCTTGTGTTACTGAATGTACACATCAGAGAGACCAGCTTTCCCAACCTGCCCTACACATCCATTTCTCAGCCTGGACACTGAGGTGTGCTGGAATCGACTGTGCCTTTGAATTATCTCCTAGGAATCCAACTTCCCCAGTTTCAGCATTAGGGTGTTTGTCTTAAAGCATCCAAGAGGGGTGTTTTAATTTGTCCTAACCATCGCCAGATGGACTAAAAGACAAACCGATCTCTTGCTCACTATTTGACAGCGGAAAACCAGCATCTTGCTGTTGCCCAGTGCATGTCTCACTATACACCCACTAGACAATACGTATAATATGCACAATTTACATACTAGGAGAGTCCATTTTGGGCATAACTGAAGATAATACAGCTCTGTGCTACACGCCTTGTACCACCAGTGTAGATCCCAACAGGATATTTAATTCAGTATGGATTTTTTTTTCCTGCTCTGACCACACCAGACTCCTTATTGCAAACTTCAAACGTTCAAAAATCCTAAATCAGGTCCCTAAAATCATGCAATTGACATGATTTTACAAATAAGATTACATTTTAAATTCCCTTTATTTGCTTTCTGGTTACAGGTGCACTAGGATCACATTTTTTTATGCAAGCAGGAAGGCTAAGAACTCACGTTCTTTTTCAAATGAAAGTTCAGATTCTCACATTACCACATGACTCCAAGAGCTAAGTCTTCTAGTAAAACAAAGGCCAGATTTACAAAAGTATTTAAGAACCTAAAAGGTGCCAGTGCAGATAGCTGGACTTACCAAAGCGTCTGTGCAGATTAAGCATCTAATTCCCATTGTAAGGCAATGGGAGTTAAGTCCCTAAGTCCTCTATCACAAGTCATGAGAGCTGCACTTTTGCACACTGTTAACAGAAGATGGACAACTCCGGGAAAAAGTCTGCATGGCACTGTGTGCACCTGGGAATATTCAAAGGAAAGGGAACAATGAATGAACCCAACAGCAGGACAGTACCCTACTGTCTTCGGTGAGAAAGGCATGAAAAGAAATATCCATTTTGGTGCGTGACTATGATACCCTTTCCAGCAGGACTGTCATGCTGCATGGTTTAAGCAATGATCCATGTTCTTCTGGTGCGGGCTCTGCTGGCTGGGGAGTCAGCCCTGCATAGAAACATAAAACAAACAGTTAAGTAAATTTAATTTTAGCATCATGAGTGGGCGGCTCTTACAGATGGCATCAGTAACAAATTTACTGCCAGCTCCACAGTGTGTCATCATTTCTGCTAATACTTAAGTGATGCAAATATAGAAAACAATGTAATTGTTGCTAGGTTTTTTTCATTTTTGGCTGACAGGCCACGTTGAAAGCCTTGCACAGCAGTGTCCAGGGAATCACTTCAAAATGAAGATTCGTGGGCATTTAGTTGCTTGAAATGATTAAGAGAATAAGTAACATTTTCAAAGGGTCCCACATCATGTAAATGCTTAAGTTGCATTTTCAAAAATGCCTTCAGTCCTATTGCCTCTCAATGAAACTTAGGCTCCTAAATGTCTGTCACTTTTGAAAATGGGACATGGGCCAAGATTTTCAAAAGTAAACAGTGATTTTGAGTTCCCTACTTCAGACATTGTGGAGGTATCAGCACCCAGGCTCTGGGGAAAAACCAAAAACCTGGCCTCCTTAAGGGATCCAAAATTCAAGCACTGAAAAAAAAATTACCAGTCCCATTTAAAAATGGGACATAAGCTCCTAAATCACGTAGTCACTTTTGAAAATGGCACCTGATCACTAACTGGTGCTCAGATCCTTGTAGCATCATGGCAGTGGCTGGAGAGGGACCCTAATACAACTTCCGTCATCCTATCAAGCAGAAGGTTGGGGTACTTTCTTGGTTTGTGATGGAGTCACCTCCCTCCACTACATCATCATAGACAGGCATGACTGATCGATATACTTCCAACAAGCAAGTGTGACTGGGACGGACTGCACCCAAAGCCAGATATTCTTAAGTTTCATGGAGGGAAGGCAACTGGTCTTTATCTCCATCCCACTTTACAGTATTAACCCCATCCTGAGTTATCTACATATAGAGGAGACAATGTTCAGGAACGGAGTGTAACCCTTTCCAGCTAATGCATTTAATATAAAGCATGCTTGCCCAGTTGGGTTGCCGCATAACTTTTCTATTGAAACAAGAAAGCAAATGAATGGATTCCCTAATCTCTAATGCAGCAGTCTCATCACAGTAGGTGATCTAACAGAGCATGCACACACACCAGTATCTTGCAAAGGGGATGTTAGATTCACTTGGAATGTCTCTGCTATCTTCCATTAATATTTCTGTCGCAATATTCCCATTACTTGACATTGTTTTAATATTTAAAAGGAGTAGACTTCCTAGTCTAGTGATAATTCTTCACATTGCCCTTTTCAGCCATAGGTCGCAAGCCACTTTATAAAAGTGTAACCCTTCTGCCGGGTAGGCCTGGCAGTAACCAGGGCTGGGTTCAATATCTTGGGGTCCATCTCACACAGAACCGGCTCGAGCCCCCACCCAGTAAACTGGGAAATTCACACACCCCTGAGTGCCTCTGAGAGGCAATGCTTCCCCACTCGCAAGCACTGAGTCTGAGTGTAGGAAAGAAATATTTAATGAAACAGAGAGAGAAGTCATACGGCATTAACTTGGGGAAAACACCACAGAGTTCATAACCCAAACATGAGCTAAGCCCCCCCCCCCCAGCCAAGAATCACCTGAAGTCCAAAGAGTCTCTGTCCCTGGTCCGTGCCACCCAGAGTTCCAAAGTTCACCTGCAGGGTTTCACCTCCCAACCTGGGTAGAAATGGGGGGGCAGAGATAGATAGGGGGCACCTTACGACACTCCGCCATGCTCCACCAGCTGTCTCGTCCCACGCCACCGGATGCTCCGCTCCGCTGGTTGCCTGCCACCGCTCCTCGCCTGCTGCCTCTGCTGGTTGCCCTCCTTGCCTGCCGCAGCTCCGCACCACGCCGCTGGTCGCCGCTCCTCGCCTGCCACCGCTCCACGCCACACTGCTGGTTGCTGAGCCATGCCACTGGTCACCGCTCCGCGCCACACTGCTGGTCGCTGCTCCTCACCCGCCGCCACTCCTACCGGCCACATTATGCCACCAGCCAGTGATTCCCACCAGCCACTCTGCTGGTTGCCACCACTTCACTGACTGCAATGGGTCTGGCTCTCAGCCAAACCACTGATTTCAGCTCTCAGTGATTTCAACTCTTTAGCCACCAGCTGGACTGGCAAAGGAATCCAACTTCCACTAGACTAGCAAAAGAAAAGACTCCTCATGGAGTCTGCTTTAGGTCTGTCCTTAAAACAAAGGGGGAAAGGAGGCAGGTTAGGCCAGTCTTACAGCTCACACCTGGCAGGTGTGAAGCAGGCTGACTCCAGCCCTTTAACTCTTCCCCCCAGCTCAGTTCACTCAACTCTGGAAGATGGGAGGCTTGTTCCTCTGAGACCTCTTACCATGATGGTGGTGTCTCTCCTGCAAGCACTGGTGGCATGTTTTACAGTTCCCACATTTAGGGGTAGCATGATTAGTGGCCCCCACAACAGTCCCAAATTATTTACAATTCTCCACATTCCATTCCAACACTGACCCTCCATCAGCCCTGGCTGAATGGGATTTACATAGCCACACCTCGTATTCTCTCCTGAGCTGTATTTACATATCAACAGTTAATTACCTTGCAGAGCTAAGCAATTGTAGTGGGCACACCCACCCCTCCTTTTAGCTGGCTGATAGCAAGCAGCAGTTCAGCCCCTGCTTACAAAAGGAAGGTCCGTCTATCTCCCTTTTACAGATAGGGAAACTGAGGAACAGGGCAGTGACGGGACTTGCCACTGACTGGCTGAGCAATCTTGGGCAAAGCTAAGAACAGAACACAGGGCTCCTGAGAGGAGGGCTCTAAAATAACTGGCTGTATACACCAAAAGGCTCTTTTTAGCTACCACTGTTCTGTACTGTCACAATCGTTGCATTAGATGAGTTTGTTATGGCAGAGTTAAAATAGAACATTACAGCTGGAAGGGACCTCGAGAGGTCATCGAGTCCAGTTCCCTGCCCTCACTCAGCAGGACCAAGCACCGTCTAGCTCATAAGTTTATTCATCACACAACCTTTTGTGGGTCACAGCTTTTCAACGTCTCTGGACTATATGCATAAACCTTTGCTTGGGTTCCCCTGTGGAGAGTAATACATCACTTTTAAAAAACATTCAGTGTCAGTATGCAGCAAGGAAGCTGAAATATTTTTGACCAAAGTCCAAGAACAGCAGGTAAGAATTTTGCAGAATGGAATGGTGGGGCTTATTTTTTTCCCCCTCTAGAGTTCTCTCATATGGACATTAGCATCTTTCTGAAGGTATGACTAGACAGAAGCTGAGACACATGATTTCCTGCTGGGGTAAATGTACATGCCAGGGCTGGGAAAGATGTAGCTTGGGGGCCAAATCCAACCTAACACTGATCTGGCCCGTGGACTGCATCTGCCTGTGCCACCAAATTTCCATGCTCCTATTTAAATGGCTCTTGGTGCTACCCCAACAGGGGCTGGAACTGCAAGCCCTTTAAATAGCAGCAATTTAAACGGCTTACAGCTCATGGCTCCACTGCTACTGCATTGCCTGGCAGCAAGGCATGCGGCTCTTGTCCCCTGCCGGGATAGCGCTGTGCCTGGGAGCCCTTGAAATAGCCGCAGCAACCCCAAGCGGCTGGCAGGCAACATGGTAGTGGCAGGGCCGGGAGCCATGATCCCTTTGCTGTGTTTTTAATTCAAAGCCTCCAGCCCCAGACAACTCTGGGGGGAGTCCAGTCCCCAGTCCTGCTGCTTCCGTCCCAGGTCCCACTCCTTGCGGGGGTGGAGCTGCCCGGAGCCATGTACCAAAATTCATTGAGTGGCCCCCCCCACGAAAATGATTGCCCACCCCTGCTTACACACAATCTTGAGCACAAGTAGCACCTAAAACAGAAATGTGGCTGCAGTGGTACAGGCCGAGGCTCGGGATAATTACCTGCACACCATCCCACCATTCCTCATGGCCTTGCAGCTGCTGGCTGCAGGTGCTAATGCATGCAGGCTACCCAATTGCTGCGTGAATACACTCTTAGTTTAATCAAATCCATGGAAGACGCCAAGAACCACCAAGAAAATAAATCACCAGACCCAACTTTGCTGAGCACCCAGGCTCTGGATCCTTCTGCTCCAAAACCCACAAGCTGCTTCTTCTATTTGATCTAAAAGAGATCTTAAATAGTGAGCAATGGCTGTATATCCTTTCCTTTCCATGGGTCAGCAACTAGAGAAGAAGAGGGGAAACAGCATTGTCTATCTATTGTACTCGTATGACCATCAGCACTTCAGTACTGGAGTGCCTCACACTCAAATGTGTTTATCCTCACTACCATCCTGGGAAGCAGGCAGTCTTATCCCCGTGTTAACGGATGGGGAACTGAGGCAGAGAGAAGTTAAGGGCCAGATTTTCAAAGAAATTTAGACTTAGATGCAGGTGGGCACCTCGGCCCAGATATTTACAAGCATTCCTCCTCTCTG
The DNA here is from genome assembly GCA_032595735.1 of Pelochelys cantorii. Classification (NCBI taxonomy): domain Eukaryota; kingdom Metazoa; phylum Chordata; order Testudines; family Trionychidae; genus Pelochelys; species Pelochelys cantorii. The sequence continues at coordinate 10,086,180 of CM064346.1, read as the reverse complement.
TATTGCAATGCCTAACTCATTTGGGAGCTAACATTTCATTTTTCCAAAGGGATTTAGGACATGGCAGCCAAAAATCACATTGCCTGTCAACTATGTGCCTAAATCCCTTTGGAAGATAAGACTCAGGCTGAGGAATCAGTTAGATATTGCAACACCGAGCACTAAATACCTATAAAGAGCTGGACTCTCAGAAGTATTTCCTCTTAGGGTTGCCAGATGGTTTCTGAAAAAAATACCGGGAAAAAAAAAAAGGATCCCAAGAGTTGTTAAGCAAAACACCACCAAAAAACCCAGCATGGCCCCTTTAAGAAATACTTTGCTTTTGAGGCTTTTGGCCTTAACAGGCTGCCAGCAGCTGCCCACCATCTTGTCTCCCTGTGCCGGCCTGGACTGCTCCCCTGCGGAACCCAGTAAGCACGTGGGATTTTCGCCTCCTGGCTGGGGGGGGGAAAAAAAAAAAAAATCAGAAAATCCCAGACATTTTAGGTGTCCAGTATTTTCTGAAAAAAATTTTTACCGGACAGGAGGCGAAAATACTGGACTGTCCGGTTCAATACCGGATACCTGGCAACTCTATTTCCTCTTCTGAAAATCTCACTAGTTGCCTGCATTCTCAGGCCTCAAAATATGCGTGAAAGTTTGCCCCTGTGGGACTTGGCTACAGTCCCACAGGGTGCCTGTGTCAAAGCAAGGAATTGAATCCTGGGCTGCTTTAATCATTGGCCCAATCATTCCTCATTAGGGTTGCCAGGTGTCCAGTATTCAACCAGACAGTCCGGTTTTTGGGCCCTCTGTCCGATAAAAACATTCGGAAAATACCGGACATGTGCAATGGTTTTCTAGCTGGGTGCCCGCCGGAAGCCTGGCAGGGGCGGGGCGCATGGCTGGGAGGCGGGGCGCGTGGCTGGGAGGTGGGGCGCGATCGGCGCTGGGAGCCTCTGGTTGCATCTGACGTAGGAGAGACGCCTTGGGGAGGAGGAGAAGCCCTGTCCATGCTCCTGAGCGCTGTTCAAGCGCATTGTGGAGCCGTAGCCATGCGCGGGACGGGCAGCATCCTAGGATCTGCATGTGCCCGGGTCAGTCCCGCTCCCTGCTGGCTGAATCTCTCCCCACCCCCCGCTTCTCCCCCGGCCAGCCCCACTCCCCCCGATCTCCCCAAGCCAGCCCCGCTGCCACCAATCCCCCACCCTGACCAGCCCTGCTTCCTGCCAGCCGCCCCCCCTCCCCGATCTCCTCCGGTGAGCCCCGCTGCCCCCGACCCTCCCCCTCCCCAGCCCTGCTTCCCGTCCCCACCTCCTCCCAGCCAGCCCCGCTTCCCTCCTGGCTGGTCCCCCCCCCCCAAGTGTGTCCGGGATTCTTTCTGAACCTACCTGGTAACCCTATTCCTCATTGCTACAAAACTGAATCCGTTGTTTCTTCTCAGCCCAGCTGTCACCAAGGCCCACTGCCTTTGGAAATCAATGGAGGCTGCTTTTGCCTACGCCCTGACAGAGGAAGGCAGAACGCGGCAGATACAAGCACCATTCCAGGCACACCCCTGAGATGTTCTGGTGTTTCAGTTTAGGAAATACACCCGTGTCAGATCTATGCTGAGGGAAGGTTTCAGGAACAAGTTCAGATAAAGAATTAACCTGAATCTTCCCTCTGGAGCCTGAACTGAAGCTGAACGTTTGGGGGTTTTTTTAAAGTTCAGTTAAAAAAAAAATCAAAATTATTTCTTTCATTTTGCTTCGGAACTTCCTGATTGTAACTAAAAGCAGAAGTGCTTACATTCTCTGCAAGTGGCTGCACACGCACAGACTTCTGGATAATGGCACCAGGAGAAACTGAGGCTAGTAAAAATGCTAGGTAGGGCTTGGGACATTGTTACTATGGTGGATCTATCGATGTAACTTATGACCCCACATACTCTTTGACACCTTCGCATTTCCAAGGCGTCAAAAGCAGGCTCGTTCTGGGCAGTAAGACAGCTTTGAATGCAATTGTGTTCTCAGTGCAAAGCTAGCCAATTTGGCTGAACTTAGCAGAAAGAGAGAAATCAGAAGGCTCACAAAGGCCCCAAAACTAACGCCCCAATCCTTCAACGAACTCCCCCCACCCAAGGTACTTTGCACCTACTTTGGTTCTCTGCTTACTACTCACTGCAGGATCAGACCTGAATAGTGAAAGTGGCAGTGTGAAATCTAGTGGAAACACCGTCACAGGTTTTGTACAAACTTAGCTTGTACTATTCCCAGCCAACGCAGACACTTCACACGATGGCCAACCCAATGGTGCAGAGGCAAGAATCTGGATGGATATGCCATCTGAATGACAGGGTGGTAAGAAAGGGAATAAACACAAGAGGAGTAAGCCACGGCAGAATAACCTTTTCCTTTGGCACTGACACACCAGCTCACCTGTGGGTTCTGACATCCATGCAGCGAGGCCGCAGCAGTACAACGGACAGCAGGACACATTGTACTAATGGCAGGAAGCCAAGCTGGGGAGGAAAGGGAAAGACAAGAAAATTATTGCACAGGGAAGACAGGGTGTTGTGGTGTCCAAGGAACTGCCACATCAGTCACAGTACAAACTGGCTTTGGTACACAAAAACGTGCAATCAAGTTCTATTTTCAGCAACGGTAAACGCCATTAAACAAATACCCAATAAGTGAATAAAACACACAAACCATTTCCTCCCCGTTTCCTTCCATTCGGACGGAAATGCTTCAATTAATTATCGGTGAGGAAATAAAACCCTAAAATGAATGGCTAGGAATATTATTCAAATAACTACTCAGCCCCATCCCTCTTCTCATCCTGCAGGCAGTGTTTTTCAACTAGTGGAACGAGTACCCTGAGGGGTACTCGAGAGAAGTCTGGGGGGTACAGCACCACAACTAAAATTTGGAGAAAACTGAATTTTTGTTGTAAGTTTGACAGCGTTTTATTATTTTTGTACTTTTTACACCCAAAAATTTCATCACCCACCTGGCTACGATTAAGTTGTTTAAACAAATGTGTTGCAATGATAGAAAAAAAGAAGTGTGTGTCTGAAAACTGTAGTTACTGGGGGGTACTTATTTTTTTGTTTCAAAAAGGGTTACTTTATTAAAAAAAGGTTAAGAAACACTGGTATAAAGCAGAGATCTGAGATCTAGAAACACCTGCTAAGCCTGACTCCATCAAGGAATCCCTCGATGGGTTTTGTGGAAGTCACTTAACCTCACTCTTGCTAAGCCTCGCTTTTCCTAGCTAGCAAATAAAGTGATGTATTTCCTCTTCCCTGCCCCCAGGGCCTGCTCTGAGGTCTAGTTAGCTGATGTTCATGTATCACTGAAAACTCGGCAACCGAAAAGACTCCTGCAGTATCTTTGCGAGACCACATTATGAATGGTTTGTGTGTCATTGTGGGCTAGGGATTATAGGCACTCTACAACGTTTACCGCAGCTTCAACAGGAAGTGAAAGCGGTGAGGGATAATTAAAGCAAATCTCGCAGGTTACCAAACACCTCTAGAGAGGAACCACTACCTGGGAGTTTTGCACATTCTGGTTCAAACTAGATTTTCCAGATAGCAACAGACAAAGAAAGGACTTTTGGTTCTGGTGCCAACACTGTTATGAATTTGTTACCACAGGGCAAGCCCAGTTGTGAGATTTGAAGGGCTGACTTCTGCCACCGATCCTGGAATTGGGGTGGTCTTTGGTAAGCTTTTTAGCATGTGTATAGGTTCTTTTATTGTCTTATATGAAATCTCTCGCTAATGCTTTTACCTTAAGAATAAATATGCTTGCTTAGAAGGAGCTGTGTAACTGCTGGCAATATGCTGTTCATAGCCCAAAACAAAATCCAGGGACTGGCCTCCTGAGTATTTCAGAGTGCAGTTCTGGGAGCCTTGCATCTTGAAAAACCCCAGTCAGGAGAGAGAGGGAGGCAGGTCTCTGCCCTGGAGAGAAGATGCTAGGGTCTAGAAAGCTTTAAGAAGGCTGCCCTCAGGGGACCACAGAGAGGAAAATAAAGGCGCATTTACTCGTGAAACTGTGACATGCACTAAATATTATTTCTAACAAACAGCCTAAAAATAATGAAAGCAGAGTGAAGATAGGTAGGAAGCTACAAAAGGGCTGTGGTAGCAGTCAGCTTCCCTTGCCGGCCCTTTAGATCCCAGAGCAGTTTTGAAAATCTAGCTCCATTTGTGGATCCTGTAAGTATCTGAAAATTCTAGCCTTAGCTACTAGCTCTTCACGCTCTGTACAGGGTCCTTTGGTATGTGCTGGGTCTCCTCTGGCTGAGCCTGAGCAAACAACTCCGTGAAGTGTTACACCTTCTGACTGGATAAGTAAATTGGACACTCAGTAGAATAGAATGTTGTGGGCACAACTATTTATTTAATCAATTTGAGCTTTACTGGCTTTTAGACAGAGTCTTTCCCTGATTAATAGGTGAGTCTGCACTGAAAATGGCACCTTCTTACTCAACAGATCTGGTTCCTGCCTGTATTAATTCCAAATTCAGATCACCTGACTTATTTCTGAGGAAAGCTTTTACTGGCTTTCACCCATCAACCCTGTGAGAGTTAACACAGCTGGGAAAATGAGCTAGGATTTTTTTTTTTTTAATCCATCACAACAGGATTGCTTACTAAGTTCTGACTAGTTAAATTTGTGCAACACCTCTGAATACAAAGGGGAGACCTCAGGGGTCACTGAAGGCCCAATTGGACCCAGGTCAGCGGTGATGTTGCATGAGAAGGAAAGAGCCCACCCTGACTGTCAGAACCCAGGTTGAATCAGCAGGGCTGGCACGTAGAAAAGTATCATTATATTACAGGTTGAACCTCCCAAACCCAGGAGGCTCTGGTCTGGCAGGGCCACAGATGTTGCTGGACCAAAGAGCCCCAGAGGTAGGAGATGGAGGCAGCTGAGAGAACACCGGGCTGGATAGCCCCGGCTGGGCCAGCAGCAGCTGGACCAGGCAGCAGCTGACAGAGCTCCCGCCCCGGCCAAGGAACCCCTGGCATCAACTGGGCCAGGCAGCCGGGGAATCCCAGCTGCAGTGGGGCTTGCAGTGGCAGGCAGCTCAGCCGGGGACTGCCCCCTTCCCTGCCCCCATGGCAGCAGGGCCAGTGGTAGCCAATGACCCCGACTGGGAACCCCAGGATACCCCTGTTGGCAGCAAGGCCAGATTGGACAGCCCCAACTGTGGAACCCACGGCTGAAGAGGGGTTGGCAGAGGCAGGCGGCTCCAGCTGGGGAACCCCAGGGAGTTTCCAGCGGAAGCGGGCCGGCCATAGCAGTGGCACAGCGTGGCCAGGCGATCTCAGCCGTGGAACCCCCAGCGGTAGTGGGGCTGGCGGCAGCCGGATAGCCCCAGCCTGGGAACCCTGGGGAATACCGTCTGGCAGCATGGCTGGCAGCGGCCAGGCTGTCCTGGCTGGGAACTCCGGGAGACCTTGGGGCAGTGTGCAGGCAGCAGGATGGGAAGCCCGTGCCAGGCCAGCATTACTGGGACCAACAGCAGGGCCGGGAGCCTGAGGGACAGGAGCCTGGGAGCGGAGCAGCCACCAGGGGAGCACTGACCGCCCCTGGTCAGGCACAGTGCCAGGTTCAGGACAGCGCAGGTCCCAAGGGTGCCAGAGCAGGGAGGTCCAACCTGTATTAAATGAAGCACATTTAATGCAGAAATCACTGACACACAAGACATAAAACTCCACAACGCCCTGGGCAGTCTCCTCTCACAGCACTTCGCTGCTTCTTAGGGACACCACAAAAACTCTTAGCAGTGCAAATGGCAGAGGGGCATTTCTTCCTTCAGCCCCCACGAACATGGGACATCGCTCCCTTCTGCTACCGCTTATGAAAAGTTCACACAGCTGGCGTTTTGGGTTCAGGAAAAAACAAGCAAGAGGAGGAAGGGGGTTATTATTCGATTAACAGATGGGGTGGCAAATTACTCACTTGCATGGTGGCAAACTCACACGAGAAAAGGGTACATCTTTCTCTGGCCTGGTCCGCTTCTGGAGGTTCAGCTTAGAAAAGAGGAGACTCAGGGGGGATAGGATAGAGGTCTAGAAAATCATGACTAGTGTGGAAAAAGCAAATAAGGAAAAGTTATTTACCTATTCCCACAATAGAAGAACTAGGGGCCACCAAGTGAAATGAATAGGCAGCAGGTTTAAAATAAACAAAAGGAAGTTCTTCTTTTCACTCAGCACACAGTCAACCTGTGGAACTCCTTGCCAAAGGACGTTGTGAAGGCTAGAACTTTAACAGGGTTCAAAAAAAGAGCTAGATAGATTCACGGAGGTTCGGTCCATCAATGGCTATTAGCCAGGATGGATAGGAATGGTGTCCCTAGCCTCTGTCTGGAAATGGATGACAGGAGAGGGATCACATGAGGATTACCTGTAGTGTTCCCTCCTTCTGGGGCATCTGTTTTGGCCACTGTCGGCAGACAAGATACTGGGCTAGACGGACTGTTGATCTGACACAGTATGGCTGTTCTTATGAGCCTTTTTCCACTGCTGCTTGGCAGGATTAGTCCTCCCATAGTGTCAGAGAGGACAGTTCAGTGGGTAGGGTGTTATCATAAGATTCAAGAGATTCCACTTCCGTTCCCCCTGTGATTTCAGGCCACTCTCTGAGCCTCAGTGCCACTGTGGAAAACAGGAGTGGCTCCCTGCCTAGCAGAGCACGCTGAGGATAAAGAGCAAGAGGGGCTCAGGCGTGGCCGTGACATTGCTATTAGAAGTACCTTAGTCTTTCAACTTAGGCCTAGTCAAGTCTCATGGTTTTAGCCCTGTAGGCCCCAAGGTTTTCCTGATGGCCCAGCCAGCCCTGGTTACACAAACACCTGGGATGGGGCTCAGATGTGGAAGGGCCAAGTCTCTGTCGGTGCTCCCCTGGATACACTGTCTGTGGACCCCCATGCACCTCCTTGGAGCACCTGGATGTGCAGCCGTTTAAGCTGCAGCACTCTGCCCCTCAGCCACGTTAGCGGTGGGGTTCTCCCCCATTCTGGGAATGGGCCCCTGGTGTCCAGGAAGAAGTTTTTTGCCACTGAGAGTTTGATTTTCAAACCAGCCCTCGCTCTAAGGCAGCCTCCCTGTATTACACGCCTGCTGCACCGGATGCAAAAGCAAGCAGGGAAGTCTGTCCTCATTTGAATATTTTCCTTCTCCTTGTGCCAGAAGTACAAGAGTACACTATTCGCTTGTGTCGTGATCCACCAAACCACTAATTACTCCCTGGGAGAGGGTACTACCTAGATCTGATAAAGGCTTTGCAGGCCCTGTCTGACTTGTCACCGTGAAAGCCCAAGAGCTAAAAGGAGAAATATACACAACTAAATTGATCAACTTCCTGTTCTTGCCTCTTATCTCTATGGGCCAGACTGTCTCTAGGAAGCAGAACACCCACATATATAGTTATTTTGCGGCCTATTTCCAGGGAGCATTAATAATTCACACAAACATTCCCGGGTTTGTCGCCTGCTACAGGGTTAGATGGGCAGTAAACCACTGAACCCTCTCAGCTACACTAATTGGGGTAAAAAACTCCTGCACCAAAGCCTGTTTCTGTGGGAGAAAACTCCTAGACCCTATTCTGCACTCACGTATAAGTGTGTAAATCCAGATGAATGCCCTGAAAGTTTTAGGGTTCTGCAAAATAAGGTGGGGGGGAAATCACACCCCTCCCTTAAAACCTAACTGGAAATCTTCCCTCCCACTCTAGGACTGGCCTCCTAGGTTGTGGCCAAGTTAGCTCCCAGCACTCATTCCTCCAGCAGCTGCTGGCTTTGGCGGAGGAGCTGGAATAGCAGTTACATGGGATTTGCAGGACAATTGAATCTGCATAATCCAATCCTGATGCTGCTATCAGTTTGGTCTAGATGGGAGTCAGCACAGAGACAGCTCCACGGCATGCAGGCTCCCCCAGCAGCCACGGTATGGGCAACCTCACTGCTAGACGGACCTTGGGTCTGATCCAGTATGGACGTTCTCATGTTTTTTACAACCGCCCTGTCCTGGGGCTAGTACTCTCAGCCTGCTCTTTATGCCAGAGTAAGAGAGACCTGACAAAACTGATCACCAGTAATAAACAACAACCTCTCCCACCTGCAACCACCTGGCTTTTATCTAATGCTTTTCATCAAGAGCTCGCCACTTGTGCTTCACAAAGGAGGTAGAGACAATGATCTAGTTTACATCTGGGTGAGCACCAGGAGGCAAAGTTACTTGCTCAAGGTCCATCAGCAGAGAAGTGGCAGAGCCAAGAAAAGAATCCAGGTCTCCAGTACCCCTACCCGATGCTTTAGCCCTCCAACTGCATTGCCACCCATTTAATTCGCCCAGTTGACCTGATATCTGAAGAGTGATACAAAGCAGCACACAAAGACAGATGTCAACGCCTGCCCAGTTTGCCGCACTAGCCCTGTTACTTTGAGACCAGCTGGGTTTGAGCTCAGATGTCTCACGGACTGGTGACATGGCTGTCCCCAAGCCCTGGGCATCTGCAGCGGAAGCGTGGGTGTATCAGAACAGACAGCAGATAAATATTTTAGAGTTGATCTCATTCTTGCATCATGCAGCTCTGTACCGACACGCCCTTATGCTCTGAGCGCTACCTAATCCTGTTTACCTAAAAGAGCTGTGGACGTCACAAGGAAAACCCTGAGCAAACATTCTGCTTAGAAATCATTTTGGCTCACCACCTGCTCCTGGACTTGTCACCTTTGGAGCCAAATTGCTGTTTGTCAGCACAGGCACAAGCAGCACCAAAATGACAAATAAAGCTCGTAATTATAATTCCAGGATGTACCTGGAGTCGAAGACTCAAAACCTAGATACTAGTACATGATACTGGCCAATGCATTCAACAGTGCTTCCAATTTCCAAACCAGTCACCCCACAACCTGCAGACTCTGTGGGATGTGCGTGTGTGGGAGGGGTGATCTTACTCAAACTTTAGAGACAGTACAAGGGACAGGAACACAGTATCAAGAGGTTGGAGCATGTAACAGAGGGGAGCAGGAAGGGCGAGGTGTTCTGGATTCCATTGCTGGTTCTGTGACTATTAATGGGCTTTGTAATCCTCTTCAGATAAATGTATTACAGTATTGATTGCACGCTATTGGGCTTGGAGAAAATACAGGTGAGTTCAGTAATAGAGATGTAGCCGTGTTAGTCTGGTCTTGCTGAAACAAAAGACAGGACTATGCAGCACTTTAAAGACTATCCTGTTAGTCTTTAAAGTGCTGCATAGTCCTGTCTTTTGTTTCAGGTGAGTTCAGTGTAAGAGTAAGTCCCTGCTTTGCTTTTCCCTTCTGTAAAATAAAGCTAAATGATGCAGCCCCATCTCCGAGAGGGTGAGGTGAGGGTACATTTGTTAGAGGTCTCTAAAGTGCTCTGAGAATCCGGATGAAAGATTCTATAGAAGGGCAACATTTTACAGATGTGATTTCAACTTCAGGCTGTCTGGTTCTGCTGGATAATTTCCAACCCTCAGCTGGCAGGATAGATTCAAAGTGGACTGGAGTGGTCTCCCCAGCAGGCTTGTAGAAATTGCTCAGAATAGTGTGCATTCCTCAGCTTGTAAATTTCTCAGGAGAAGTTTATTTCTTAAAAATCTTCTCATGCCTTAGAACTGAAGGGACTTGCTCCTCTCACATAGCACATCAGAACTCATCTCTGGAAGACCAGAAGAAGCAGGGATTGTCACAATGGGTTTCAAATGCAAGACCTCCATAATCCATGAAAAACCCCAACAAAAGGAGGCTGCAGAAGCCCGTTCCGGGGCACCCTTCATAATTCACTCTGCAAAACTTGAGGGGCTTAATATGCTGCTGTTTTCTTTAATGAAAGCATTACCATGGCAACCATCTCATCACATTATTGTGGTGTGCAGATACCCACAGGTGTCTGAACACTTGCTAACAGCCTTGACCAAAGGGGATCAGCAGAACACAAAAGCCAAAGCAACCAAAAGGTGACTGACTCCAAATGCTGCCTTGACGGGATGCTGGTGATGGGCTTAGGCTTAAGAAATGTAAGTGGGGCTGGAACCAAAACAGCCCCTGCAGCTACCCCTTCTGATCCCTTATCTTCAGTGATGGTGGGCAAGGGAGATGGGAGAATGGCTCTGCACCTGTCTTGTGGCTTCCCAGGCTGACATCACCACCCTTCTCCCCCCTGCACATGCACAGAAGCCTCTCCACGCTGAGCATTTTCGGAGATCCACAAGCTACCTCATAGACTTTAAGGTCAGAAGGGACCATTATGATCATCTATTCTGACCCCCTGCACGATGCAGGCCACAGAATCTCACCCACCCACTCCTGGAATAATCCTCTCGCCTATATATCAGATATTGAAGCCTTCAAATAGTTTAAAGACCCCAAGATGCAGAGAATCCTCCAGCTGTGATCTGTGCCCCATGCTACAGAGGAAGGCAAAAAATCTCCAGGGCCTCTGCCAATCTACCCTGGAGGAAAATTCCTTCCCAACCCCAAATATGGTGATCAGCTGAACCCTGAGCATGTGGGTAAGACTCACCAGCCAGACACCCAGGAAAAGTTCTCTATAGTAACTCCTATCATCCCTCCACTGGCCTATTTACCACGGATAATGAAAGGTCAATTAGTTACCAAGATCATGTTATCTCAACAAACCATCCCCTTCATAAACCCATCTAGCTTAATCTTGAAGCCAGATAGGTCTTTTGCCCCCACTACTTCCCTTCGAAGGCTGTTCCAGAACTTCACTCCTCTAATGGTTAGAAACCTTTGTCTAATTTCAAGCCTATGCCTTCCCAATGCGCCAGTTAAACCTGAGCCTTTAAAGTGTCCTGGTTGACTAGACAGGGGAGCCAAGTTGCTCGCTACATACGGTAATGCTGGGGGTAGAGATCACCCGGAACCGAACTCCCTCATCTAAACACGGAGGCATGAGGTGGGGAGTCTGCACTGCCTACGTGCCAGGCCTTTGCATTTTTAAAAGAACTGCTGTTTGCAGAAAGAGTGGCCGTTTTGATCTTGGAGTTGCTGGGGTCTGCTGGGAGAGGAATCACAGGCCCTGAATGTCGTCTCTCCCCCAGGCAGATTTCACCCTGTCTAACCTAACTAGCTTTGGAAAGACGACCTCATGGATTGGACTGCGAGTCAGGAAACAAGCTCACTTCGCAGCTCAGCTACAGACTCCTTGTAGGCCCCGGGGAATTCATTTAACCTGCTCGGTGCCTCAGTTTCCCCATCTGTAAAATGGGGCAGGGAAATAACTCTCCCCCAGGTGTTGTAACGACAGCGAGGTTCTCAGGCACTGGAGTGAGGTAGCCCATACAACTACCTAAACTGATCACTACCTCTGCACATGGGAAAAGGCCGAGTAGTAAAGCTGAACAAATCATGCACAAAGATTCCCTGAGTGTTCATTTGCATTTTAAAATGAATTCACTCTGATCACATTATAACAGCGGGTATCAATCATTTTCTTTGCACTGCGACCCCCTTCGGACAAAAAGGACTACACAGCCCCGCAAGGGGGGAACAAAGTCCGAGCCCTGCCATCCCAGGAAAGGGCAGGGGGGAGGGGCAAAGTCAGAATCTGAGACTCCACACCCGGCGCTGAACACTTGGGCATCCGCCCCAAAGTAGTGGGACTTGAGCTTTGGCTTTGACGCTGGGCCCAGCAAGTCTAAGCCAGCCCTGGCTACCCCAATACAATGGGGTCATGGCCCATTTTGGGGCCCTGGACCCACCGTTTGAGACCTACTGCATTAACACCTGCTTTGCATGTGCTTTCTGCAGCGATTCTCGCGAACACGGTAACTGGCAGCAGTTTTCAGAGAAGCGGTGGATGGTAAGAGAACATGGAGAGAAGGCCAATCTTTAGCACATGCACGTGGGCATTTACACTGGAACTAAGAACAGAAGCATTTTGGGGGTCCGTCTTCAGAACAAGAATCTCGTGTGCCCTATGTGTCCAATCAGAACTAACCAATGGATCTAGAACAGGGGTGAGGAATCTTTGAGGTCCGGGGTTGCTCACAAGTGAGGAAAAAAACCCAAAACAAACCCTAATGTGGCCCCCACCGAGAAGCAGAAAGACACTCCCCCATTTTCCTCACACACCAGAGCCGAGGGAGGCCCAGGCTAGTGGATTTTGTGTGCTCCAGTCCTGTGGAGGGATGGCGGGGGGCTGGAGTGCCAGCGCGGGCTCCCCACTGCTGGGAGGGAGCCCAAGCCTTGGGAGATGGATTCAGGCCAGATGGGAGCCGCATCCAGCCTCAAGTCTTAGATTCCCCACCGCTGATCTAGAATTTTGAATTCCAACCATGAACCTTCTGTGCAATTTCTATTTACCAAGAGCTATTCATAGAAGGTATTGGCAAATAACTAAGCAACAGTAGAATGAGAATAATACATGGGTAGAAGACAATTTGTGACTAGAATTAGGGTGGAATTTGCTCTATAAATCCTAGGTGGGGAATTGTTACCCAGCTCTGCTGCAATACTCACACTCTAGGGGGCACTGTTTGAAATCCAAATTCAGACCCTCAAGTCTACTATGCAATTTCATTTTCTTTTAAGAAAGGAAATGAACCCAAACCCCAGGTTGGACACACATGCGGCCCTAAAACTTTGGGGGTAGGTGTGCATCTGTCTATCGCTTCTTTCTATATTGAGGGCAAAGGATCCCTGGAAACCACAGACAATTTTTAGAAGGGAAAAAAAACCCTGGATATTAAGGTGTCCTTCCATGCTATTCCTTAAAGCAAAAATTCAGTCTATTAGTCATGTCATTATACAGCCAGCACTGCATCACTCTCTATTTCATTATTAAATTGACTGGATTTAAACTGCAATCTCACTGATTTAAAGAGACTTTTGCAACACTATGGGCCCACACACAGTCTTCTCACTGATCAGATCAATAAAAAGCTTTTAATTATGGGGAACCATTAACATAAAAATGCAAAAAAAAAGTATGACTAGAATTTTTACAATTCTTTTAAAGGAGTCTGAAATTCATTAACAGGAAGCATTAGAACAGTGTAGGAGGCTGCTTCCTTCATTAGCCCAGAAACTGCACTTTCTCCTGAGTTGCTTTTTTACAGTTCCAATTTTCGGTAAACTTTTAGGGATCAGATAAAGTGAGCACCAGCTATTCCTATTTATTATTTGCATTAGAGAAGCCCCAGCTGAGATCAGATCTATATTGTGCTATGCCCAATGCAGACACAAAGAAAGCAAGCAAGCATTTCTACCCTGAAGAGTTTATAATCAGGTTTGGCACAATTCCATTTCATATATATTTACAACCCCCCCACCCCCGCAAATTTTACAATCTCAATGCTTATTTTTAAGCTCTATTTTTATCTGCTGAAATTTTCACAGTTTCAGGAAATTAAGGCGAGCAGACAATGAGTTCATGACAGAAGAAGCTGAGATTCAAAGTTTAAAACTTTAACCATTAACAGAGACTGTCATCATCATATGCAATGTCACCTTCCTCAATTCAAACCTTAATTCTCAAGCAGCATTTTTCCTTCCTTTATCTCTACATTTCAATTATATTAAATAGAAATATTTTTTCATGTACGCTGCCCAACTGACAAAAATCTAGGTTTACTGACATTTTCCAAAAAAATCTGATCTTTCCAAGTCTACTCTAATGTAAATAGACAAGACAGACAAATGGTGGGAGAAAATGTGATTTTCCTGTTGCAGGTGGGAATGGAGGCATGGAGAGGCCAAGTGACTTGCTTGAGATCATACTGCAAGGCTACATCTGCACTACGAGTTTTCTCGGCAAAATATGCTAATGAGGGACTCATTTGCATGAGTCCCGATCTCATTTGCATATTTTCTGCTAATTCATTTTTGTGCAAAAACAAATCGTGTGGACATTTTCTTTTTGCGCAAAAAAACCTTTTTCTGCAAGATCCTTATGCCCTATAAGGATCTTGCAGAAAAATGGGGTTTTGCACAAAAAAAACCCAAACATACACACTGCTTGTTTTTGCGCAAAAACCCCAGCGCAAAAACAGATCGGCAGAAAATATGCAAATGAGATCGGTACTCATGCAAATGAGTCCCTCGTTAGTATATTTTTTGCCAAGAAAACTCGTAGTGTAGATATAGCCCAAGAGCGTGGCAGAGGAGGGAACTGAATTTAGACAACCTGAAACCCACTCCAGGAGGGGCGGTGGCTGGAGTCTTGGGCCCTTTAAATCACCCCCAAAGCATTTCATGGCCCCCTCCAGGCAGCTCCGAGGGCTGAGGAGGGTGGCGTGGCACTGGGGGTTGGCTGCCCCCAATTCTACCCCTTCCACGTGAGGCCTTTTCCTTCTGGGAGCACAGAGCTGCCCCCACCACCTTGTCCAGGGGCCCACTAACTATCAGCGCATTCCCCTCCCCCCCCCCCCCCCCCGCTTTAAATCCAAGTCCATCTGTAGTAGCTGTACAATCCCCGGTTCACCAAGACTGCTGAATTTTTAATACCTGAGCTTTGGTAGAAGTAAACAGAGAAATGCTACCTCTAGAAATTCAACGGTAAGCCCTCAGGGCAAAACAACACACAGCAAGCCATTTGCTGCAGGCAATGCTCTCCAGCCATGCTGATTTTCTTTGCTGATAGCACCCTTTGAGGGCTCTCTCATACACACAGTGGATACAGAAGCACGTGACACTGTGCGTGCAAGCCAGGGAGGGAGAATGATGTAACTGCCTCATAGGGATGTTCACACCTGGATCAACAACTCGTACTCCGAGCCTCAGGCCAAAGAGCTGCACTAGCGAACGCTGAACGCCTGCATTGGGAATGGAAGGGCCGTGAGGTGGTTGTGAAGCACCTTCCTCGCACGCGTCAAGGCTCTGGCTGGCCATAGGAGTCAGGTGACCCCGCGTCCCATGGAAGCTCAGAGGCAGAACTTCCTTTAAGGGTCACCCGGGCCGGCCCACAACATTTTGGCACCTGAGGCGGGGAGCTCAAATGACGCCCCCGTGCCCCCTCGCTTGGGCCAAAACGTTGAAAGGTCTCAATTCTCTGGGTCGTACTGGAGCCCCCCCAACCGTCTGGCACCTGAGGCGGCCGCCTCACTTTGCCTCATGGTAAGGCCAGCCCTGAGGGTCATGGGAAGGACACAGGATTAGCTCTCTGCAGCAGCCAGGTGGTCTGGAAGGAGATATCTGCAAGGAATAATGGGAAAAACCTCAACAGAGAGAAAAGCCAGGCACTGCAGGTCCTGGGTTTCAGGAAGAAGCTAGCAACTCCATTGCAGTTTTGTTTACAACGGTCATTCACATGTTAAATGAAGACCACCCCAATGGAAGGGACTCGAATGCTGCGGCTATTGGAAGCTTTTTTCAACCTATTTGGCCCAGGCATAGGGCACTGGCCTAGGAGTCAAGAGAGCTGGGTTCATATCCTGGCTCAGCTACGGGTGCACCTCTTTATAGGTACCTTCTTTCTCAACCTCCCAGTGAGCGTGGGCATTTTATCTGCTTATTTCATAGAATCCTAGGGCTGGAAGAGACCTCAGGAGGTCATCAAGTCCAGCCCCCTGCCCAAAGCAGGACCAACCCCAACTAAATCAACCCAGCACGGACACCAGCCAGTTCTTGCACATGTCCGCTTGGCCTTGGCAGTGCAGCTAAAGGAGAACGCACTGGGTTCCATTGTGCTTCATCTATCTGCCACCCAAGAGCTAAAGATCCAAATGCAGAGGCAGATGGAGAAGAGGTGACTGCCACAGAAACCAGCATCTTCTCATCTGTAACCAGACAAATGTGATCTGAAAGCCACAAAAAATACACAAGCACCTCACTGCTTGTTCCACACAGATATTTTTCTAATTGGGGCCGTACTTAAACTCCAAGGACCCTGTACTAAGCACTGCATGTATCTTTTTCCTTAATAGCCCAATAATCCTTGTCTTTGTGCTCTGTCTGTCTCCCCTGTCCTATGCATGCCAGCGGTGGTGCCAAGCAGCAACATTCAGAGCTCATCTGAATCCCGGGATGTTTACATTTGAAGTGCTGGTTTAGCTCACTGTCGCGATGGGTCCAAACGGCAAAGTTGTGAGGTGAGTCAGAGTGCAGGAGAAGGGTCATTTGGATCGTCCAGTCCAGCTCAGGAATGTCTATGTCAATCAAACTGCAAAAGAAGTTGGGCCTGAAAGATACCAGCGCTGGCCTGCGTGTCAGTGTTCACCTTCCTTCTGCAGCCAGCCGTTCTAATGGAGACAGAGCCAGTCTGGGTTGCCACTAACTACAGTGTGGCAAAAGCGGTGTCCTTTGCCAGGGGCATTGGGTTGGGTGTTTTTTGGCTTGTTTGCTCAGCATCTTTTCTTCTGCTCCCTCCCACCCCCACCTGATTCCCGCTCCTGCCCCGGCTATCGGAAGAAATCACATAATTTCCTGCGGCTCTTCCTCCAGCCACCTGGAGGAGCTCATGCACAAGCCTGTGCTGCAGCTGTCCCCATTCCTCTGCTGCTTTGGGACCACTCCAGAAGACCCACTCTGCACTGTTGGCCTCACACTTGAGTCACTTCCCGGTGTGCAATGGCAATAAATACAATGCAGAGGACGATTTATTTAATATAGGAACAAAGTACTATAAGAGTGCATGACTCCCAAAGCCCTATCCACATACATCTCAACCTGTGGAACTCCTTGCCAGAGGATGCAGTAAAGGCTAGAACTTGAACAGGGTTCAAAAAAGAGCTAGATCGATTCATGGAGGTTAGGTCCATCAATGGCTATTAGCCATGATAGGTAGAAATATTGTCCCTAGCCTCTGTGTCTCTGGAGATGGGTGACAGGGGAGGGATCACCTGAGGATTACCTGTTGTGATCCCTCCCTTTGGGGCATCTGGTATAGGCCACTGTTGGCAGACAGGATACTGGGCTAGATGGACCTTTGGTCTGACCCAATCTGGCCATTCTTATGTTCTTATGCAACGTAATGGGCCATGTTCCATGGGCCACCATCATTTTAAATTAGGGAATGCAACACGCAAGACCCTCTCGTAATCTGAGCTCTGTTCAGGCAACAGCATTTTGTGGTTTGGTCCATGGCACCTCCTAGGAGCTTGTCTGTTAAGTTTCTAAGCTGTTGTTCTGCTACCCAGCTAACACCAGCTGTCTGTGGTTCCAAAAGGACCACCTGGCTGCTGGAGATTGGCAGAGCACATTTCTCTTTTGGTCACTCCGCTTACCTGCCCCACTTTGACCAGGCCTGCTGCAGCGAGATGGGGTGCTGACAGGAAGGAGGCAGGGCAGCAGGCATGAAGGAGGCCCGGCAGAGCTGGGGCTGACACACGCAGAGGGCGTAGCTCCTCGACTCCTTCCCAACGGCCATTTCTACACTTTGCACAGACGCAGGGTACTTCGGGGCTGCTTTGGAGCCAGCGCACTTGGCCTGAAAAAGTGCCAAGTGCATGTTAGCCTCGATAAGTCAGTCGATAGGAAGTCCTGCTGAAGCTCTTTAATTTTATAAGTCCCCTCACAATAGAGCGGAGAGCTGCCAACTTTCCTTTTGCATTGTGAGCAACACAAGACAGCCGCCTTCACGCACAGCTTAGCCTGGAAAATTTGTACCTCCCTCAAAGAACAGGGTTTTTTTGTTTTTTTTTAAAAAAACCCCAACACCCTGGCTAAGTAAAGCTGCTTTTTTTCTGGGGCCCAAGAGGCAACTTCTGCGTTTAATCTAGCGGTGACCTTCTCCTCCCTTCACTGGTTTCCAACGTTATGTTATTTTAGGCCCGAAATGAATTGGCATTGTCGCCCTGAAGGGATGGCGGAACCTACGCCAGTGCTGGAGAATGGCCGTGTCATTGTTAGACTGGGTGACGCAGGGTTCCCTGGGGGTCTGCTTTTAGTTATTGTGATCGTGGGGCTAGGGGAGGGAGAAATAAAACCATTCCCCCCCTCCGCATGTCTGAATGCACAATTCTACTGGGAAGTGAATTCAATAATCGATCGTCTTCTCCCTGCTACGTGTCTGAGTGAATACAGCACGGGGGGCTTCCATGAAGTTGTCAATGCCACCCGGGAAGAGAAACAAAAAACAGGACTATGTAGCACTTTAAAGACTAAAAAGATAGTTTATTAGGTGATGAGCTTTCGTGGGCCAGACCCACTTCCTCAGATCAAATAGTGGAAGAAAATTGTCACAACCATATATACCAAAGGATACAATTAAAAAAAATGAGCACATATGAAAAGGATAAATCAAATTTCAGAACAGAAGGGGGATGGGGGGGAGGGGGAGGTATCATTACCCGGGAAGAGGGGAGAGAAGATGGCCCGTAGACCCAGTCTGCAGACACACCAGTCCAACTGAGATCAGAGCCCCTCGGTGCTAGGTATTGTAATGTCACATACACATTGGAGAACCACCAGGCATAGGATAGAGCTAGATTATGAAGGTTATAAAACGTCATTAAACACAAGAGGAGTCTGTCACAGATATGACCCATCTGCCAGGACTGGCTACATGTGTCCAAGTGGGTTATTCTCAATACCTACCTCACAAGAGGGGTCAAGCTTCTAGACCCAGGCCCAACGGTCAAACTAGGCTCCGTTTGAGCTATAAATCCTCCCTCACGGGTACAAATCAGAGCTGTGGCACCAGCCCAATGAGTGAAACCGTGACCTCAGTGACATTATCAAAAGAGAACTAGATACATTCACGGAGGTTAGGTCCATCAATGGCTATTAGCCAGGGTTGGTGGAAATAGAGTCCCTAGCTTCTGTTTGTCTGGGGCTGAGAATGGGTGACAGGGGAGGGATCACTTGACAATTCCCTGTTCTATTCACTCCCTCTGGGGCATCTGGCATTGGCCCCTGTCGGAAGACAGGACACTGGGCTAGATGGACCTTTGGTCTGACCCATTCTGGCCATTATGTTCAAATGTGACAAAACTCCTAGTTATTTTACCGGGGCCAGATTCCACCAGTATGCACAACCCCTAATTGTGAGCCCACTCACAATTAACCTCCACATCAGGGTAGGAATGGATTTAGTAGATCTTTGGGGCTGCCTCTCAAGTCACAAGATGCTCATGGGTAGTGGGTACAAACTGTTTTATGAGCAAAAATACCAGCACTGGGGAAGAGGAAGCCGCACACAGAGAAGGCAGTTCTGAGCTCCACTCTTGTCCATGTTCATTGAGAAGAGGGAATATTGTCTGGATTTGCAGGCTGCGGGGGTGGATAGTTTGTTTTAAATTAATATTTTTTTCTAGCTAAGAAAACTCTGGAGATGGGCTGGTCAGCAGAGGAAAAGCTCAGGGTTTTCCATTTTCTAACACTGTAGACAGCTATTATCAGAATAAATATTTAGGCTGAGTTATAAACTGCTGAGAAAAAGGACATTTTAAAATGGAAACATCCACAGAGCCATCACCCTTCAGTTCTATGACCATTTGGCTGCTTCTATAATAAAATAGTAATATCTGGCTCCTACATAGCATTTTTCATCAGTAGATCTCAAAGCACTTCACAATCTAAGGTATTTACCCCACTTGACCCCGAATGAGGCAGGGCAGTACTATTATCCTCATTGTACAGCTGAGAACTGAGGCACTGAGCAAATAAGTGACTTCCCCAGGGTCAAACAGGAAATCAATGGCAGGAATCTGAACCAAACTCATCCAAATTCTTGGCTGATGCCCTAACCACAGAACCGTCCTTCCTCTGGTAAGAGGTAGGGATGCCTCACATTAAAATGTCAAATCACCTTTTGCATTTCAAAGTTGGAATTTTCAATGCAAATGTGGCTGAGAAGCTAAATCCAGCACAGCACATCCTGCTGTTTCCTTAGCGAGCGCACACACTGGATACCGCCTATGACAAAGAGCCTTCAATTTGCTTGTGTGCAAATTCCTTTGCCCTTCCGCATCCACCCTGGATGTCTCTTGCAGCATAACAAAAAAGTAGCAAAAAGCGATGGTCAAGGACAGTGAGAAGAGGTAATTTCTTATTCGAGAGAGAGAGTGTGTGTGTAAAAAAATGGCAAGCATTAGGAGCCACTTCAGCGAGCAGGAGTTAGGACCACAGTGAGTGCTCAGTGCTTGAACACCTACTGCTTAAGAGACCTGACATGCAGAGGATCGCACACAAACACAACCAGCATGAGCAAAGCTCAGCCACACCACATCACAGACAATGCAGCACATCACGTCACCTCCCCTACATGTACGGACCAGGTGAGAGTGGCTGGCATGTGCACAACTCACTGTTCTGGGTCAAAAGGGTCATAAAACCATTAGAGTCAGGAAGGCAGATGCTGTACTGTGGAGAGAAGGACACAGGAGTTTCTTACCTCTCCTGTGCCTCAGTTTCCCTACTGGTAGTCTTCCTTTCACTGGCTCGGTAGTTCAGCTCTTAGGTCAAATCCTCAAGCTTCTAGGAATAAATTAGAGTCCAAGAGAAGTTCAAAAATTTGTTTCCCCCCCCTTCTCCGGCCCAGTGATCACAAGTAGCCCTCAGCCCCTATACACGGAACAGCACCTATAGAAAGCTCATGCTATGTAACACAGACAGCTGGAACTGAGACACCGAATGAAGTAGAGCTCATGTCAAGCATCTTGTGGCCGTCTTCCACAGCCATTTGGTGGAGGCCCACAAAGTGCACCAGTTCCTCATTTTACCCCTTTGGGTTTCACATACTTGCTTTCTCTCTTTCATGTGTCTTGTTAACCTGGCAGAAGTGGGAAGATATCTGCCCCCATCATTGATGAGATGATCAGTTTGGGCCCAGGATAGTCATTTGGACTAGTGGGACCGCAAAGGAAATCTCTGCTGCGTCCCAGGGCTTGGGGGTAGAAAAGTCGCCCTCTGGGACTAGACGACTCTCAGATGGGGTAGGTTAAAGGCTAGTATAAATACATTCCCCCTGTTGGATGCTCTGACCAAAGGTGGGGCCTTGCTGCCAAGCACAAGGCCTCTTTGTGCTTTGGTGATGAACACTGAGAGCAGGAGCATCCCAAAGCCAGGGTCTGATGGCTGACTTAGGGACACGTGTGCGGTTCCCTTCAGCCCTGTCCTTCTGACTATGTCATTTCCTTTGGTAGCTCAGTCTGGTTAACAGCAGCTCCAGCAATCTGCATTCATGCAAATCACCGGATTTGCCAAGCGCTTTGTGACATTTGCCTTTGATTAAAATAAAGTGCTACGAAAATAGGGCTATGCCAGTCCCATCGGGTGACATAGCTTCTCTGGTGGGCAGGTGTGATCGGCCAGGGACCCATTGCAGAGAGGAAGGAAAGAGCCACATGAACTAGAAAGGCGATCCGAATGTAAATGTAAGGGGATTTCACACTGAAGGCTGATTCATGGGAGGCTGAATTTAAGCCAAAGGATCTGTGGCAGTCTCCCTTGCTCCAGCCTGGTATTTGTATATGGAAAACAGGAAGATTAAAGACAACAGAACAGCTCCACCTGGGTAAATAGTTAGCCAAGCAGTCCAAATACTGGGTGGTAAGAAACAGCTGCTGAATAGGGGGAGAGCAAGAGAGAAAAGGGGGAGAGAAGTGTCAGAGAGTAGATAGGAGGGAGAAAGATGAAAATGGGGCAGCTGTCAGGAGCAGGCAAGGGAACGAGCCCCCAGGGTACCACCAAAGGTTTGGTCCAGACGAGCACCCCTGAGAAATACAGAAAATCTTGTGGTCTGGGTAGCAGGCAAATTAGGCAATAAGGACATTACCGGTCACTCACTGAGCCTTTACACAGTGGACTTAAGAGGCCTGCCTCGCAGCAGAGTCTGAATGAAACAAGAGACCTTGTCCCTGCGCTTACCCACCTACAGAAGCAGAGGGAAGTGGACAAGCCCCTCTCAATCAGGATAGCGCTAGGCTAGCAGGCTGCCCGCAGATTCAGCACAATGGCAATCAAGCAGACAGGACATTCCCTCCCATTTCCTCTCGCCGTTTGCTTATTGTGTGTGTCACCCACGTGTGGGGGAGTCACTGGGCCCTGCCAGATGTGACTCAGTCAGCAGGTAGAAGGTTTATCAGTCGACAAGCATGCAGCGTAGGACAGTCTTGCCAGCACAGACACCAGACACAGGCAGTACACTCCATCTTGGAGAACGGGGGCCCAGAGCCAGGGCCCTGGCCCTCCCCAAGCCAGTTGAGACCAACTTACTCCCAGCTCCCCCCACCTAGGCCACTCCTCCCACCTTTGTCCTATTCTAGGGTAAAAAGTATCACCTGGTCACATGTTCTCCTGGGCTCAGGTTACAAAGGACATCAGCCAATGCGTACACACAGGAGACTATCACAAGGAAATTCCCATCACCATCTAGATATTGGTGCAGTGCCCGGGAAAACAGAGACACCCACGGGATTACTATAAGACAGTAGAACTCGCATGCAACGTAAGGCGAATACAACCCCCCACTTCATCACAGTGTGTAAACATTTGGCTTGGTCCAGAGGCTGGACTGATCCAGGCAAGCCGTGTGTGCACAAACGGCTGACTGCCCAAAGGCTCCAGGGACAATACTTGAACATGCAGCAGCAACGAGTTTGGGGGGGAAAAAAAGCTCCTTAGGCCAGAATGACGCCATTTTGTCCAGCCTCAAAAATCTGTAAGCAGAACAGACCCAATAGACCAGAACTAGCATTTCTAAAACACCTCTTTGTCCCAAAGCATTGACCAGAAAATTCTGCTGCTAGCATGGGGTGCATAGATAGCCACTTGGGAGACTGTCAAAAGTTCCTACATCCCTTAGGGTGGGATTCTAAAGTACATACCTATTCTGTAAAAGCTCAGAGTTCCTGAATATGCAAGCACTAGAGTGCTGTGATAGTGGTTTTGTTTCACAGCAGTTCAGGCCGGATCACACCCCCAATATGGAGTTCAAATACCTCAAGCTCTGGGCGGATACAAAATCTGAATACTGCATCTGTAGCCACAGATATCTGTATTGACATCCACGGATGTGGATACCTGTGGATTTGCAGGGCTTTACAAATACAGTATTAGGCCATGACTATACTTATGCAGAAGTTCAGATTAAGATAAGCAACTCCAGCTACGTTAACTGTATAGCTGGAGTCCACGTACCTTAATTTGAACATTGGCACAGTCTCCACAGTGGGAGCAAATGCTCCCATCAACTTCCTTTACTCCTTGCATTGACAGGGGCACCCTCAGTGTTCAATTTAGAGGGTCTTTACTAGGTCTGTTAAATTGAACTCTGGAAGATCGACTGCCTCAGTCCATCTTCTGGAAAGTGAAGACATGGCCTTAGTGAGACCACTGCTGGAATACTGGGTCCATTTCTAGTGCCCGTACTTTTAAGAGGTTGACTCATTGGAAAATGCCCAGCTACTAGAATTATCCAAGACCTGGGGGAAAAAAAAAAAAAAAAAAAAAAATCTATCCTACAAGGAGAGACTTATCCTGAAATGGTTAAAAGCACTTAATTATGGTCTGTAAGTCTCTGCATGGGGAAAAGATTTGATAGAGCAGATGAAGGCAAAATGCGAGTCAATGGCTAGAAGCTAAAAGGCAGGCCAATTCAGACTAGAAATAAAGGTGCAAATTTTTAATAAGGGTAATAATTAGCCCTTGGAACAAATTGCCTCAGCATATGTTAGATTCTCCGCTATTTATAGCCTCTAGCTCAAGACTGGATATTTTTTCCAAAAAGATCTGCCCTCTCTCAATGAGAAATGATGGGTTTGATGCAGAGCCTCTGGGTCTGTGTTATACAGCAGGCCAGATGAGATGACCATAATGATTGCTTCTGAAGTCAGACTGTCAAAGCAAAAACTCAGCTGAAGTCATGAAGTTCTGCCCAGCTTTGAGACGGATACGAAAGACAGACTTGAGCTTCAGCTTTGAACCCAAACGAGCACACACTCTTTCCTCTAACAAGCTGCAGCAAAATGCTCATTTCAAACACTCCCAAACTTGAGTGTGTGCAATTCAGATACAAATTCAACCTTGGCCAGGTTTTGGAGCATTCAGATTCAGGTCTTTACAGGGGACGGGCTCAAACCGTGAACTGGGATTACAACCTGGTTCCAGGGATTCGACACAGCCCATCCCTACGGACAACTGCTCAAGATGAATCACTTGTGGCATACTTTGCACCAAGGTCACTTGAAACACTCCAACTCTGGAGTTCAGAACTCAGCACAGACTCACTGAAATATGAATCATTCCTAGTGCAGTGATACCTAGAAGCCTCAGACAACCTGTTGTGCTCGGAACACACCTAGGAAACAACAGTCCCTGTCCAGAAAGCTTCCAGTCTAAAAGACTATCTGTAACAGATGGATAAAACACAAGGGCTATGTCTACACTGGCAGGTTCTTGCACAAAACGGCCATTCTTGTGCAAGAACCCGCAGAGCGTCCACACTGCCCGCCCGCTTTTGTGCAAGAAGATTTACAGTACGGCGTCGGAAGACAGGGCTTCTTGAGCAAGACCTACGCTCTTTTCTAACAAGTGTAACCCCTCTTGCACAAGAGCTCTTGCACAAGAGGGCAGTGTGGACACGCAGCAGGGGCTTCTTGCACAAGAAAGCCCTATCGCTAAAATGGCCCTCAGAGCTTTCTTGTGCAAGAGAGCGTCCACACTGCCATGGATGCTCTTGCACAAAAGCACATGGCAGTGTGGACCTGTTCTTGCGCAAGAGTTCTTGCACAAGAACCTGCCAGTGTAGACATAGCCAAAGGGTGGGTAAAGAAGAGTAGGATGTTGTAGCTCAGACTACGTGGAAAATTCGAAGCCAAAACTGATAACAGCGATCTCTGCCCACCAAATGCCACCTCTTATTCAAATGGAAAGGTTTTCTGAACCTATAACAGAAGGGGTGGGACTTTGAGGAAATTAAGGTGACAGCTCACAGTTTCCTGAATGTTGGGTTTAGCAAAGTTTTGCCTCGCTATGAATATGAGTAAAAATTATTATAGACTTAAAGACCATAAGAGACCATTAAAAGTCATCTCGTGTGACCACCTGTGTAACAGGTCACAGCATCCCCCCCTCCCAGTTCTCCCTAGAATGAAGCCACCAGCTTGCGTTTGATTAAACATCTTGCAGCGCGGCATCTGGTTTTCATCGGAAGCCAGCAAGCAATGGAGAATCCATCATTTCCTTTGGTGGTTCGCCGTGATGGTTCATCACTTCGACCCTGGACCCTTTTCTTTCCAAGGTGCAACAACGAGGTTTATTTCATAAGAACATAAGAACATAAGAACATAAGAATGGCCATACTGGGTCAGACCAAAGGTCCATCGAGCCCAGCATCCCATCTGCCGACGGTGGCCAATGCCAGGTGCCCCAGAGAAGGAGAACAGAAGACAATGATCAAGTGATTTATCTCCTGCCATCCATCTCCTGCCCTTGTTATGAAGGCTAGGGCACCATACTTTATCCCTGGCTAATAGCCATTTATGGACCTAACCTGCAAAAATTTATCAAGCTCTTTTTTAAACCCTAATAGAGTCCTGGCCTTCACAGCCTCCTCGGGCAAGGAGTTCCACAGGTTGACTGTGCGCTGTGTGAAGAAAAATTTCCTTTTATTAGTTTTGAACCTACTACCCATCAATTTCATTTGGTGTCCCCTAGTTCTTGTATTATGGGAAAAGGTAAATAATTTTTCTATAATCACTTTCTCCACACCATTCATGATTTTATATACCTCTATCATATCGCCCCTCAATCGCCTTTTTTCCAAACTGAAAAGTCCCAGTCTCTCTAGCCTCTCCCCATATGGGACCTTTTCCAAGCCCCTAATCATCTTAGTCGCCCTTTTCTGAACCTTTTCTAATGCCAATATATCTTTTTTGAGGTGAGGAGACCACATCTGCACGCAGTACTCGAGATGTGGGCGTACCATAGTTTTATATAGGGGAAGTATGATATCTTTTGTCTTATTATCTATCCCTTTTTTAATAATTCCTAACATCCTATTTGCCTTACTAACTGCCGCTGCACACTGTGTGGATGTCTTCATAGAACTATCCACTATAACTCCAAGATCCCTTTCCTGATCTGTCGTAGCTAAATTTGACCCCATCATGTAGTACGTGTAATTTGGGTTATTTTTTCCAACATGCATTACCTTACACTTACCCACATTAAATTTCATTTGCCATTTTGCTGCCCAATCACTCAGTTTGCTGAGATCTTTTTGTAGTTCTTCACAAACAAAGTTCTCCAGGGGGACAGCCTGCCAGAGGTGGGTAGGTTGTACTGGGTTTAAACATTTCTTGCTAAGGAAGACAGAATACTGCAGATATGCTGTACTGCAGTAGAGTACTCACATCTCTTTGTGTGCTTCTGGGCATTACGTGGCAGCCCTGATGTCAAAATGGGTTCACATGGGCACCAGATTCCCTTCACATGAGTGCCAGATTTAAGAGAGCACAACTCTGGGGCAAGGCTGCTTCACTCCTTTGGGCCTCCTGGCTTTGACAACCCCAAGGTAAAGCACCTTCATCTTAACCATAGAGTATGGCCAGTTGAGAGTTCTATGCCATGTTGTTATGGCTATGTCGGGGTTCCATTCTGGGATTTCTAGTCCTCCCAAACGAGGAACTGCTAGTAATCATGACAGCCTGGTTTTCATGGGCTTCCCACCTCTTTTCTGCAGGCCCAAGGGTTTTGGAGACATATTGAGGCTATGTCTACACTGGCAGCTTTTTGTGCAAGAACAGCCGTTCTTGCGCAAAAACTTGCCTGCTGTCTACACTGCATGTGCATTCTTGCACAAATAAATTTACAGTATAGTGTTGTAAAACAGGGCTTCTTCTGGAAGAGTTATTCCTTTCCCCACGAGGAATAAGCCCTCTTGCGCAAGAGCTCTTCCAGAAGAGGGCAGTGTAGACAGGCAACATGAATTTCTTGCACAAGAAGCCCCTATGGGTAAAATGGCCATCAGAGCTTTCTTCGGCAAGAGAGTGTCCACACTGCCATGGATGCTCTTGTGCAAAAGCACATACCAGTGTAGACACGTTCTTGTGGAAGACTTTTTGTGCAAGAACTCTTCCGCAAAACAATTATTGCGCAAGAAGCTGCCAGTGTAAATGTAGTTTGAGTGTTTGAGTGCTTAATGGAACTGCCTAGCACAAACAAAAAACCTGTTCATTCCCCACAGTACACGTGGAGGGAAACTCAGCTCTTTAAATGCAGCGCCTCATTGATGCTTCATGCCTGGCGGGCCATTTCCTACAACATCAGGACTATATGCCCCTCCCCTGTTTGCAACTCAAAGCTTGGCCACTAAAGGGGCAGAGCTTTCCACAATCCGATTCCAGTCTCAACCCATGTGAACTAGTCCTAGTAGAAGGCAGATCACACAGCTGACCCAACGTGCTCAGAGATGGCCTCCATGCAGTAAAGTCAAGCAAGACAGCAGCCATTTCCTTCAGTAGAGTGGCAGCAGTGTAAAACGGGCCAATGGAGAGGTTCCATCGGGGTATATTTTTCCATGAGCAAAACTCAAGGACCACCTAATAAAACATCAATCAGTTGGCCAAGGAGTTTCCACAGGAACTGGGTAGAACCAGCCACTAGTTCAGGCTTTATTCTCGGCAGTCCCGCTTAACAATATAGCATTGTTTGATGTCAGCTGGGTACGGCGGCAGGGCTGTAAAGTGCAAAGCGATGTTTTCTCAAGGAAGTGCCTGTGAAGAGGAAGTCTCAAGCCGCTGATAACATGCTTTCAAGTTTTCCTGAAGAACAGGTTGCTCTCCATAACATACTTGGGTGCACGTATTTGGATCCAAAGCCGTTCTAATGGCTATCAACTGAAGGGAGGCAAAACCATCACAAAGTTACCCTCTTCTCTTTCTAAAATGTAACAATGAGGTTTACTTCCAGCTGGACAGCCTGCCAGAAGTGGGAAGGCTGTAATGGAACAGAGTGTGCTTGGGGGAGACCGACTCCTTGGAAATTTAAAGCTGCAGTACACAGAGCCACAGGGGCTACAATATTGAGCTGGGTGGATGTGTCATTTGTGATTTTTTTCATTTGTACAGGTTGAACCTCTGTAGTCCAGCACACTCTGGTCCAGCAATATCTGTGGTATGGCATGATTTTAGTTAGCTGGATGCCCACTTTTCATGGGTGTGGCCAAGTTTCCTGTGGTCCCATAAAGTTTGCTGGCAGCCACCAGTCCTGGCTCTCAGTGTTCTGTGCTGTTATTTAGCTCTATTTTACCCCTCAATGTCTTCTAAGAGCCCAATAAGCACTGGAAGTGTTGGTAATACTGCCACACCAGGGCTGGGCAAAATAGGGTGTGCAGGCCACATCCGCCCCACCAAGTCACCCGATCCCACCCACGGACACAGCAGGGAGCCTCAGGCAAACTCCTCTGCTTGCCCTGGATCCCGTACGCTGCTCAGAAGAGCAGCTGCTGGGTCATTCTGCCCCCGCCCCCCCGCTTCTGTCCCCACCCCCAGCAAAATCCTACTGGCTAGTTTCTGACCAATGGGAGGTGCCTGTTTGAAGAACAGGCAGCGCGTGAAGCCCCACTCCTCTTCCCCCCCCAGGCTCTTATTCACATATGGCCCCCTGCAGCCTGTGAGGGGGCAGGGCAGGTAGGGAGCCAGCTGCCTGAGAAATGTGCTGGCTGAGAATAACCCAGGTAAGTCTCCTGGACAGAGTTTGCCTCTGGAACCCCAGACCCTCCCCCCCCCAACTCACTGTCACCCCATATAAGCCAAACCCTCTGCCCCCCACCTGAGCTCATACCCCCTCCCAGATACAACACCCCAACCCCTTGCCCCGGATTCTCAATCCCCTCCTGCCCTACATCACAACCCAAACTCCTTCACGCCCTCCTGCACCCCAGTACCTTGCTCCAGGTCACAACTGCCTCCTTCACCCAAACTCCCTCCCAGACCTCACACTCCCTCCTGCACCCCAATCCCTTACTCCAAGCTCCCTTCTGCACCCAACCTCCTTCCCAGACCCTGCTCCTCCTCCATCAATATCATGGAAGAGTGCAGCCCTCAACCACTTTCCAAAATCTTGGAATGCCGCCCCCCCCTCAAAAATTATTGCCTGCCCCTGTGCTAAACAACATTGAACTCCTGTGGGCTGAAAAATTCTCTGGTTCAACACAGTTGGATCTTGAGCGTGCCGGACGAGAGAGGTTCAACCTGTAATAGTGCTGTTAACCTTTGCTGCTTAGTGGTTTCCAAACTTCACCACTATTCTTACTGCCATGCAGCTTTCCACGTCACAAGGGGGCTGTGAAGATTAGTGTGGGTTTGAGGGCTCAGCATACAGCACTAAGTATTATTAACCATCTCTCCCAGTGCTTCCTGTCTTACTGAATATCAATCCTTGGAGTCAAGGCCCGCTGGTGAAATTAGGTAAAGGTCTGTGGGTCTGCCCCATCTGGGAGGGCAGGCCGCATGATTTAACAGCCACAAAGCCCCTGGATTGATCGTCTGCAAATCCCTCCTTAAAAATTCTCTTTCACTGTAATGCTTACACGGAATTTTCCAGGAGACCATTAGGTTAGTGGAACAGTCAATTGTTTCACTGTCTCTCTTCATATTCATTTTTTTGTCTTGCACCTTAGATCAGGGCTACTCAACATGCGGCCTGTGGGCCGTTTGTTTGCGGCCCGTGATGCGGTTTGGGTTTATGTGGGGCTCAACACACGGCCCACAGGTGGGATCCTTTGAACATGGCCTCCACTGGGAGCACACTCCACAATGGCGAGGCATCTCCCAGGCAGGGTGAGCACTGAAAAAGACACAAGCAGACGGGCTGGCTGGAACAGACGGGTACAGGGTGTCGGCATTTCTAGCCCCCAGGGAGGTGTTGCCAGGAGCGCCAGGGCATTGTGAAAATCTATTTGCATATATATTTGCATGTATATGCAACCACACTTACGTTGCAGCCCTCAGCATGTGTGGTGAGTATCATTGTGGCCCCCGGGGCGTCCAAAGTAGAATAGCCCTGCCTTAGATTGTAAGCTCTTTGGGGCAGAGACCATTTTTTATTCTATTTTCATAGAACGCCTAGCCCCCAGCATCCTGGCATGTGACTGGGGTTCCAAGGTGCTGCAATAATACAAATAGTTAATGAGGGTCCCTTGTGGTCCTAGAATCTATTAAATAGTTTCCTCACTCCACAGAGTAAACACTGACCAAAAAAAGTAGTATTCCTCTGTCCCCGAACCTTCCGTCCTAATGGCAATGGAACGACGATGAACGTTAGCTTCCTGAATACAGATGTGTTACAGAACATACAACAAACCCAACTCCTGTAGCAAATCTCCGGGGATTGTGCAGCCGGAAGGCTGGTAGGGCATCACTTACTCATGGGTCATTTGTCATCAGCTATTCCTTCTCCTCCATCCCAGCTGGTGTTTTCTGAATTATGCTCACGCACTTAATTGCAGCGTGTCTCCCCCCCGATCCAAGTGACTGTTCCACACCAGTGACTGCTGAAGAACCACCGCCAAGGTTTCACCTTGAGAGAAATAACAAAAGGTGGCCATCTGAAGCTCACTAATCCACCAAGGGAATGAGAAACTGACTCACATTCAGGGGGAGGCAGCTGCAACGGTGTCAGGCTTCATCACCATGCCTGGCAATCTGAGCTCATTGCCATTTGCTTTCGGCTCAGCTCTTCCCACTGTTGTAATTCACAGGAAAGCAGCAGCCCAGGGCAAGAACTGCATTGATGACATGCACTGCTTCCATCGCTGAAAAAGCCACTTCTTCCCCCCCGGCAGGAGCACTGAGTGGCTCAGGGGAGGAAAAATAAGAAAGAGTCTTTTAAGCCTTTTGCCTCTAGGTCCACAGGTTCAAGTCCAGCACAGACCAGTAGACAGAGAGCCAAAGTTATCACCTGACAGGTGATCTGTGGTTTGTGCGAAATAACTTGCCAGCTTTCACTTAGGGCTTCCCTTCCTTCATTTGTCATTCTCAGAAGGAGGCTAAGGCCGGGTCTACACTACAACCTAAGATAAGTCGACGTACTTTAGGTTGAACTTCCGTGGCATCCCTACTGTGGGAGATCAATGGGAGAAACTCCCACATCAACTTCTCTTACTCCTCGTGACCCAGTGTACTGGAGTCGCGATCAGCGGTTGATTTAGTGGGTCCTTACTAGACCTGTTAAATCGAACCCTGAGAGATCGACCTCCTGGAAAATGGAGACAAGCCCTTAAGAGTAAATGAGCCTAGAGTTATCCCATAGGAAAAATGGGAAGCTAATAAACCAGTCTGGTTTGGGGTGGGTATTCACACCCATCTAGACTGCACCCAGCCAGGTCATCCACAAAAAGATAACCCTGTGTCCTCTGGGCTCCCATCCCAACTTGCATTGCTCTCAACAAGACTTGTGCATGTGGTGCAACGTCTTGTGTGCACATGCTCCAGTGTAGTTGAACCTGTGTAGAGTTGTGCAGATTGCACACACAACACTAGCGGCCTCTCTGGGTATGCCTACACTGGCAGAAGGGCCCATGGCACAGCCATAGCTGTCCCAGGTCAGGCTCACAGGACTAAAATTGCTGCGTACATGTGCGGTCTTGGGCTCCAGCTTGCATTCAGTGACCTTCCACCCTTGAAAGGTCCCAGAGCTCAGATTTCAGCACAAGCCTGAACATCCACAGAGCTATTTTTCAGCCATGGGAGCCCACATCAGCGAACCCAGGCCAACTGGGTTTTTCATCCTCATGTAGCTGTACACTGGAAGGACCAGATTCGTGGGCAGTGCATGAACCCCCCTACCTTTGGGAAGGCTATTCCAGCCCCCCAGTCCCACCCCACCACCTCCCTTTTCCACAAAAACTCCAAGGCTTCCACCGCAGCCAAAGTATCCCCACACCCATCCTGATCCACTGGCCAGCCCGACGCCAGCTCCAGCTACTGGCCAGCCAAGCCCCGAGCTCCAGGCTGCCATCCCAACCTGAGTCCCCACAGGCTTCAGGAGAGAGGGTGTGAGGACAGGGCCATGGCCTGGGTTAGAGGAGATTTAGCCAGCCCATGTCTGTTGTACACACCACCTATGGCCTGATTCCATGGCTTACTCATGATGCAGTACAGTACCTTACTCAGCCAACTGCCTTCATTTCAGTGGGGCTACTCAAAGAGTAAAACACTGAAACTACCCAACCTAGTGCAAAAATCATTGCAGGACCCTAGCCACCTTCCTGGGCAAGAGGTACTTATGGCTTAACTTCTATTGGCCTGGGTGCTGAGCATTTGTGAAAATCTGGTTAAGGGCTGTCTCTCCAGGGTCTGTCTTCTGACAGTCCATACAGGAAGACAGAGTCATCTGGGGAGGACTCCCCTACATTTGTATTGCCATGGAGTGAACTCTGCAACCCTACCGAGTTTTGCATTACCCTGCTTTTTCTAGGTGCCAGAGCTTCTGCATTCGATTCCTGGTGTTGGATACTTTCCCTGCTCACTGTAAGTTACATGCTTCTTTATTCCTTCATCACTCATTTTTCATTCTTGATGATATAAACTCAGATGCTGTGATTTTACTTTGGTCAGTGCTTATTTCCAGACTGAATAAATCTCACAAGAAGTCATTATCTGCTTATTAAATTTTCCTACTCTTACTTCTCCTCCCCCCCCCCCCCCATCAAATAAATAGCAAAGGTTGTTCAAGCCAGAAGACATTTTCTGTTTGCTTAGAAAGGAATACCCCTCCATTTTCAGCATTGTGTAACTTGCAAATGATGGCCTGCAAGATGCTGGAGATACTGCTTGTGCCTACTGCCATAGGCCTTGAGGAATACAGGAGAAGTATCTTAGGCAGAGATGACTTGCAAGTGTTCTCCTGAAGCGCTGGGTGGTACGTTCATGGCACATGCAGGGAAGTTAGGTAGAAACAAATGCACTTCTTGTAAGTTTGGAACACAACATTATTTCTTAGATATTATACAAGCACCCCAAAAGAGGGGGCTACAAAGCAGGCTGCTCTCCAAATCAGAGGCAGAACTCACCCCACCACACTTTACTAACAGCTGCTTGCAGACTGACTGCTGATGCTAGGACCAGATCATAGATTTCCCTACAGCGTTCCTTATCCTACAATTTTAACAGAGATTTCAGTACACTGTATGTAAACCAGTTTGTTGAGACAGTCTTCAAGGAGCAGTCTACGGCTGTAATACTGTAGTCCAGTCTAAGGATATAAGTGTAGTCGATTAACCGATAAGCAAAAGCTTATCAGTTAATGCTATAGACTACACGCATTCACCCCCACCCCCCACCCCAACCAGTACATTTTTTTAGCAGGCTGGCCAGCAGCCTGGCTCAGTTCTAGCTCACGCCAGGTCTGGGACCTACCCCCACTGTGGTTCTGCATTTCAAGTGTATTAGGAGCTGGGCAGGCAGCCTGCCTCAATTCCGGTTTGTGCTGGGTCTGGGAGCTCAAACCCACCCTCCCGACAGGACTGCTGTCACCTCGCACTGCTGCCTCTTTATCAGAGGCAGCAGCACAGGGCGACAAGCAGCCGGTCTGCGAGGGGAGCTGGTTTTTAAACTGACTAGCTCCTGCCTGGCATCCCACTCTGCTGCTGGCCCTGCCCCCGGGACTATAGAATAGTCAACTAACCAATAAGAATTCATGAGGTTATTTGACTATTCAATTAACCGATATTTCACATCCCTAGTCCAGTCCCCACCAAGCATCATCTAGATCATCCCTGATAGATGTCTGTCTACCCTGCTCTTCAATATCTCCAGTGATGGAGATTCCACAACCTCCCTAGGCAATTTATTCCAGTGCTTAACCTGTTTGACAGTTAGGAAGTTTTTCCTAATGTCCAACCTAAACCTCCCTTGCTGCAGTTTAAACCCATTGGTTCCTCAGAAGCCAAGGAGAACAATTTTTCTTCCTCCTCCTTGTAACACCCTTTTAGGTACTTGAAAACCATTATGTCCCCTCTCAGTCTTCTCCTTTCTAAATTAAACAAACCCAGTTTTTTCAGTCTTCCCTCATAGGTCAAGTTTTGAAAACCTTTAATCATTTTTGTTGCTCTTCCCTGGACATTCTCCAGTTTCTCCACATCTTTCTTGAAATGTGGTGAAAAGAAGTAAGATTCAGCCCTGCCAAGTTACTGGACCATGGATAAGAACAAAAGGTTACTCACCTTACACAGTAACTGGAGTTAGGTCGGGGGCCAACACATTTGCTGGGCCCCTATGAAAGGTGGAGAAGGGCTGGCGCCATGCTCCTGGAAGAGGTGGAGCCTTAGGTAGAAGAGGCGGGGCTGGGGCAGTCAGCCCTCAGAGCCACCCAGTGTGTATCACATGGGGCTCTGGCAGCAATTTAAAGGGCCCAGGTCTCTGGCCACCACCATAGTAGCAGTGGCAGTGGCCAGGTGCCCCAGACTCTTAAATCACCAGGCCCTGGGGCAACTGCTCTCTTTGCCCCACCCCAGCGATGTGCTTGACTGGAGTTTGAGATGTGAGTCCCTGTGGGTGCTCCACTTTAGGTGACCGTGCATCCTAGTGTAACCACCACCAGGGTGATTTGAACCTGGGACCTCTGGAGTGGAGTATAGGTGCCTCTACCCTCAGCTTTTAGCTCAGAGGGTAGAGGCTCCTATACTCAGCTCCAGAGGTCCCAGGTTCAAATCTGCCTGGCGGTGGTTACAAGTGGGGGCTCATCTGGGTTCTCAACTGGGTCTCTGAAGCTCACGATGTGCTTCCTCACCTAGGGGAAGTATGTAACCCACACACCTAGGCTCTGTCTACACTGGTGCGATCTTGCACCACAAATATGCAAATGAGGCTAAGCATGGAATATCGCCAAGCCTCATTTGCATATCTAATGAGCCACCATTTTTTCCAGAAGAGGCTCTTGCGCAAGAAGGAGCGTCTACACTGCCCCTTCTTGCACAAGAAAAACCCTCTTGCGCAATACCGTTACACCTATTACTTTTCAGGAAGAATGGTATTGCACAAGAGGGTTTTTCTTGCGCAAGAAGGAGCAGTGTAGACAGCTCCTTCTGGCGCAAGAGCCTCTTCTGAAAAACATGGCTTGCAATGTTTGGATCCTGGGGATCCCAGCATCTTTGCTACTAACTGCCCCATAAGGGGAGCATGTGGAACAGGCTAAGAGTTGAACCCAAAACATTTTTTTTAAAGTAACAGCTTTCTAAGGAACTATCTAACCTGTTTCTAACAACTGCGATTGTCTGTGTTTTTTGTAACGGTCTAGGGAATGGCAAAGCACTGTCCCTGAGCTCCACCTGCAGCTGAGGAGGACTGAGAAGCAACAGGAGGGCCTGGGTCACGCATGTGCTACTCGCAGGATTGTTACCATCACGAGATTCCCGCTGAGGAACCTGCGCAGCTACGGCTGTCTTAAATCTCCCATCAGCAGCACCGGGACACAGCCGCCTAAAGTGGAGCACCCACAGAGACTCCACTCAGTGGGTACGTCTAGACTACAGGCTTCTGTCGACAAAGAGCGTCTAGACTACATCCAGTTCTGTCAACAAAGCAAGCCGCTTTGTCGACATGAGAGTGTAGACGCAAAGGACAGTGTAGATGCAATAACACCTTCTGTCGGCAGAACTCTGTCGACAAAAGGCGTTATTCCTCGTAGAATGAGGTTTACCGCCGTCGACAAAACTGCCGAGTTCTGTGTAGATGCAGGTATAGTTTTGTTGACAAAAGGCCACTTTTGTCGACAAAACCCTGTAGTCTAGACACACCCTAGGAGTCTGAAC
Source organism: Pelochelys cantorii (assembly GCA_032595735.1). Classification (NCBI taxonomy): domain Eukaryota; kingdom Metazoa; phylum Chordata; order Testudines; family Trionychidae; genus Pelochelys; species Pelochelys cantorii. The sequence continues at coordinate 10,050,506 of CM064346.1, read as the reverse complement.
CAGAACCATAAATCTAAATATATCCCAAACCCAGAATTGAACCCAGCTTCTGCAGCTCAGGACCACCTGTACTGCAAATAGTATATACAGCCTTTTGAGCCTTGGTAGGGAGGTTGCAAGGTCTGATAGGTCATTAGACTAGGCCCTTTGGCTCTGCCACTGATTTGATGTGCATCCTTGGGCCCTCACCTGTCACTGGAGACAATAATGCTTTACACAAAAGTGCAGAAGTGCTTTGAGACCCAGCAGATGAAGAGCACCATAACTCAGAGGTACTATTACAATGACTTCAGAGACGTTAGAAGAAAGCAAAATACAGAGTTTTGGTGTTGATCAGCTTCTTGTTTCAAAAACATTACAAGTTGAGAGACTGTTGTTTTAGATCGCCTGTAGAAGAACTTAGGCTAATTAGAAAGTGTATATTCCTGAATCAGGTAAGATGGGTTGTTCTCAGTAAAGGGGTGGAGGGGGAAGGGGGAATGGGCAAGAGTTTGATCCTTGATTTGCCTTTTGGGAGCTTGTTAAGGCTCATGTCTGAATGCATTTCTGTAGACATGATGACAAACCAGTAACACTATTCATTTTGACTGCCAAGATGGCTTGCTCTTCCAGAACCTCGCATAATTCAATAGAATGGAATCTGCAGATTAAGCTATTATGTAAACAGGAACTGGTTTAAAAAGATTCACCGTTAAACCACCTCCCCCTGCTTTTGTTGCAAAGGTTGCAGAGTGAGAGCCAGAACCAATCAGCCACATCACTCACTGCAGTGTACACGTACATCCCAAATGGAAAAACACTAGGATAATATATTCTCCATCCTAATACAATTACTAGGCCGCCACCAGGAAAAAGGGATTCATTATGGTAGGCACAAATACATAGAAAGAGACAGTCCCTGCCCTGAAGAGCTTACAAATGAAATTTACACATCACTATGAATTTAGCTCCAAGCCTTCAACATAAGCCAGCATGCAGAGATGCAATTTAGATTTCTATTGACATGCACAAACTGGCACTTAGTTCCAAAGACTTTAAGGCCAGAGGGGATCATTGGATCAAGTCTGATTCCCTGGACACTTGAACCTCTGGAGGACATCCCTAATCTGGGACTAGCTGGGGTACTGAGGAGAGGGTAGCTCTGTGCACTGCCGCTCTCGCCCCGCACCAGCTGGGGGAACGGCAGTGTCCGGAACTGCTTTCTCCTTGTGGCTGGTGGTGCCTGGGAGCACAAATCCATGCATGTCCTGGGAAGCAGGGCAATAGGTAAGTGCCCCACCCATATCCCCTCATGCACAGACCCCCCCAGCACCTTCCCAGGCTCAGCAAAAACCTTTAATCAGCATCTCCTCTTTCCCAAGGTTACCGGATTAAAGAGGTTCGCATGTATAACTCAGGCTTTTCTCCCGCACTGCAGATTTCTTGGATATAAATGCAAACCAAACAGAATCAAAACCAAATGTGTGTGTCCTGTCAAGCCTAGAATTACAACTGTGTTTGAATACGTGAAGGAAACTTTATATTGAGGTGGGGAACCTCAGGCCCGAGGGCTGGATGTGGACCCCAGCTTGTGTGGATCTAGCCCCCGAGGCTCAGGACCCCCCCCCCCCAGCACTGGAAGCCTGCATTGGCACACCAGCCACCCCACCACCCCCACCGCGGGGCTGGAGCACACAAAGTCTACTAGCCTGGACCCCCCCAGGCTCTGGTGTGTGAGGGCAATGTGGGGAGTGTCTTTCTCCTTCTCAGTCAGGGGTCATGCATCAGCCAGGGAATTTTTTGTCTGCTCACTTGTGTGCAGCCCCCGACTGATTTTTCTGAGGGTCAGTGGCCTCCCAATCCAAAAAAAGTTCCCCACCCCTGCTTCTAAGTAGATTAGAGACATACCTCCCCTCATGTACAAAAAACAAAAAGAGGAGCTGGAATCCCAGCAAGGATATTAAGCAGATAATCCCACCAAAAGCCACAAAAACAAAACAGAAAAAAAACCCGAGAAAACCAGTGGGAGTCTGTATGAGTCACCACCTTCAAAGAAGTGACGTTCTTGCCAAAGCTAGACAGGGGAGCGGCAGAGAGGGCAAGACAAGCCTCAGACTCCGCCACAGCCGCCTTAGCTCAGAGCTCTGAGCAGTCACCACATGACCTTGGTGAAATCACACCGTGACAGGCAGGCATGGCACGGTGGGGGGCCAATGCCGCAAGGGAGCAATTTAGAAGCAAAGCCTGGGCGGGGAAAGAACTGAACAGGAGTAGTTTGGCGGATCTAATTTGCAGTGCCACAGGACGAGGGACTGCCCAGAGGGATTGCTCTGCTCTACATGCAGGCTGCCTGCCGGGGTCCTAGCTGCATCCTTTGGTTATTTCCCCTCCCATTTTTCAAAACGCCACCCAGGGCAGCTTGGCCTTGCCTCCACTCAAGCGAATAACTTAGGCTGAGAGAAAAGTGCGGAAGATTCACTGATTGCAAGGAAAAAAGTCGGAGTTTTGTCACGGGCAAGAGGGAGAGGACATGCGGCAGTCAGTTGTTTTTAAGGTGGTGGCCAGATGGGGCCTGGTGTGGAGTGGGACAGGCCTGAAGGACCCTAAAAGCCACCAGCACAACATGTGCACTGATTGTAACTTCAGTAGCTGTGATCCGCCCTGAGTTCTGCCCCGCTTCGAGGACAGCACGGTAGCTAGGAAGGGTCGTCCGCATAGTCTCTTCTCCAGGGTTGGCAGTCGCCCCAGTGGCAGGGCTATTTCCGAGAAGCCCGGGGAGCGGCAAACTTCATGCTTTAACGAATGTGTTCCCTCCAGCAGCAAGGGAAGGACCTGTGCAAGCGGCAGCCATCGGGAGGAACCGTACAGGAGACGGGTGGTGCAGCAGGGCTCTCTGCTTGTCCCACCATGCACATGCCTAACTGTGTTGATCCAGCCTCTTCAGCCCCTTTCTGGGGAGCGGGTCATTAGAAAGCCACCCCACCCTACCCAGGCTCCACTCACAAGCCACCCTCCATCGCCAAGGTTAACATGGGGGACAGGAGCAGCAAAGGGTCTAGACCGGGGGTGGGCAACCTGCCTCAGGGTTCTATGCGCTGCCCGTGTGCAAACACCGCCCCCCCTCCCGAGCACTCCCCCTTGCACTGCACTGTGATCAGGCTCGTGGCGGGGCAGGGATGGGGCACGACACAGACTGTTCACAGCGCTCCAGAAATGCGGGGAGAGAGGGGAAGGAGTGGAACAGGATGTGCTCAGAGGAGGCAGTGAAAAGGCCTGGAGGAGGTTTGAGTGGAGGGGTTGATTGGTGGCGGGGCTTGGAGTAGAGCAGGGCTACTCAACACGCGGCCCCGCAGCCTGTTTGTTTACGGCCTGGGGGTGGAAGCCAAAACAAAAAAGTAGTCAATATAATGGTCTTCTGTTGATATGCGTTTTAGTTGTCAAATTCCTGTCAGTGCTCATTAAAAGTGCTATCAGACAGGTGGAAATTGGGTAACTATTGCATTTTATTAATATCAACAGAACTGACTTAAATGGGGCCTGTGTGTTGTGTAGTCTTGCCTTAATCTTTGTATTCATGCCCGTCCGTGTGAAAGAAGCTATTTGCATATATATGCAACCACACTTAAATTGCAGCCCTCTGTATGTGCTGTGAGTATCATTATGGCCCCCAGGGCTTCCAAAGTTGAGTAGCCCTGGAGTAGAGGGTTGGGGTAAGCAGCCCCTGGCAAAACAGTGACACACATTTAAAGCCAGGGCAAGCGAGGTGCATGTGGATTGCACACAACATTGTGAGAGCCACGCACTTCCTCTGTTTCTTCATTCCTTTTGCCAGCAGTTTAGTTTGGTCCTAGTAATGGATCACTGGGTGTTGAAAAGGCACAATACAGAAGGAGCATCAAATTTCGTCTTATTCTTGGCATCACAGTTCATGTATATGGTCGATTTTAATCTTGCAACCCGCCGAGATGAAGGGCCACTCATGTGGCACACTCACTAGCCTGGGTTGCCCATTGCAGATCTAAAGGGTTAGAAGGAATAGCTGGACTACCTTGCTTTGGGCTCTGCCTGTTAGTGGTGACTTAAAGGATGCTTGAATTTACACCAGAACTGGATGGAAAACTTTCCTCTGCCCATAAAACTTGTGGGAAAAAAAAAAGTCCCCATCTTCAATTAGGATCAAAAGTAAAAATCTCAAAAATATCTGTGAACCAAAACTGAATGGGTTTCTTCTGTTTGTTTCAGGTCAATATTTTTCTTTTCTTTTTTAAAACCTCTTTTTTTCCTGTCTATTCTCTCTGTATATATAAAAAAGTTTTTCCTGCCGGATGACAGAATGATGTCATCATGACATCAGCATCAACAGGCTCTCTCAGTCAAGCAGAAGCAGCCAGAGAGAGGGGGGTAAGCGAGCTTAGCAAGCAGAGGGTGTAGCCCCCCTTGTTACTTTAAATTTCAAAATAAAAGCGTTGGTTCAATCTGGAAAACTGGAATTTTTAATTTAGACCACATCAAAATGTTTGACATTTTTCTCATTTTTTTTCCAAGGTGGCTAATCTGCTGAAGCCAACCCTGTATCACGAACATTTCCTTTTTGCTTTTGATGAACTGGCATTTTCCAACAAGACCCAAATTCCCAACCAGCTCTAATGTACACATGCCTTCCACATCAACTGATCGTGGCTATAGAGCAGGGGTAGGGAACCTTTTTGGGGTTGGGGGCCACTGACTCTCAGAAAAAAAAAAATCAGTCAGGGGCCACACACAAGTGAGAAGCAAAAACAACCCCTAACCAAAACTCCTCACTGACGTGGCTCCCAACTGAGAAACACTCCCCACATCCCCCGCGCACACCAGAGCCTGGGGGGCTAGGAGATTTAGTGTGTTCCATTCCCATGGGGGCTGAAGTGCCAGCGCAAGCTTGTTTATATGAACTTGAAACACCCTCCCTCTGTAGCATGGCCAGGTCAGTCACTTTTAGCTATCGTCCCATTATTTTTCAGGCAAATCAGTCACCCACTCACTGTGTAAGTCATAGCCATCAAATAAAGAGCAAAAAAGAATGATACCCATTCATATACCTTGCCTGCTTTTAAATAAAATGTAACCACTCAGGGAAAATAACTGATGTCCTTGTGAACAGAGCTCAGCAAAAACACCAAGGAATTTTTTGGGACAAAAACTTACATGGAATTTTTTGTCTTAAAAAAAGATGCCCAGTAAGATTATGTTGCTCACACTGCCTGATGATTTATAAAAGGTTTATAAATGTTATCAACTTACTTGCTACTGTCTTAAGCAGCCAGAATGCTAGAGAGTTAAGCTCATCAATACAAAGCATCACAGTTGACTATGAGTCAGTTATGAAGCAACTTATTTGACCTTTTCAACTTATAACACTTGATTCACCATTTAACAACACATCTATTAATAACGTATTAACCCTTAGTAAACAACTAATAAATTGGCCCTGAGTGCAAAGCATGACTGATATACTTGTCCGAAGTTTGATGCATCTGATTCAGATTTCACTCACTGTCAAGAACAGATGGGTTTTTTACATAGCTAGTGTTTCAGGATCATGTACAATACAAATAACAATTCTCCACTGCAGAGTTGGTCCATTACAACTAAAAACTTCTCCATGCCCCCTTCCTTTCAGTTACGCTGCAAGAGAAAGAAAACTACTTGCATCCCCTGCTTTAGATTGAAAAGGCTGCCCAGATGTGTCTGCTATCCAGATGTCTTACTGAACTCCTCATGCACTGCTGGAAATTTTGTAGAAATTCAGGACCATATCTAAGTAAACAGGTGTGTTCTATTACTGGGTTTATTTTAAATTTATTGCAGCTGGCAGCTCCTAAGCAGTTTGACTTTTATATAGTATTTGACAGATTTCTATTTAATAAAACATTCCAGTGCATATATTATTGGGGATTAACATGAACCTTGTGGTGCTGTTCAGCACACAGCCAAGGGATATAGGAGAACCTAGAGGCATTTCTTAGCCCTGGAGTGTGCACACCCAGGAGTGCTTTGCAGAGATACGACAAACTAATCAAAAATACTATTTTCAACTTGTGACATTTAGAAATTAGTCTTAGGAAACAAGACAAAAAATAGCAACACAATTAATTTTAAAGAGGGTTCTTTAAAAAAAAAAAAAAAAAAAAAAAAAAAAAAGATTGTGCTAACTTGCGGCTTTCCAGCAGAAACAGAGCACGGTTTTTGGAAAGTATGCCCAGACCAAGGCTGTGATCCAGGAAGCTGATCCACGCAGGCTAAACCCTACATCCATTGATTTCAACTGAAAAAAAAATTGCCCCTTTTGTGGATCAGCTTGCAGGATGGGGAACTTGAATGAATAAGTTGTGCCCCGACTGTGATCCTGAATGACAAGAGAAGGAATCCTTCAAGTCTCAGTGGTTTCCCTGGGACTGAATGGTAAGTTCACATTGTTACAGCTACACCTGCCTGTGTCCACAAGCCTGAGTCCTGAACCATACCAGTGCTGCTGCTGCCCCAGAAGTTGATGGGAAAGGGAAGATTTCCCTTTCTGGTTTGTGTCTGTCCACATGCAAAGAGCACTTCGATATGAGCTCTTAAGTGCCATTTTAGATTAAGGCAAAGAGCAACAGAAAGAAAGAACAAAAATAAAGCCCCCCATGAGAAAACTCAGTGGAATAGCTTTGGCAGCAAAATTAGATCCTTGGCTGGGTGTAATCTGTCACTTTGCAGACTTCTTTAAAAACTTTGCTTTAATGGGCCTCATTTGGAGAGTATAAAAAAAAGATTAAGAGGTTCCACCAATCAAGGTTCAACATGCAGAGTCAAGACAGGCAATAGTTGTAGCACGAGGGCATAAATATTACAATTTTTTATTAGATATAAGTAAATTTCACTCAAAAATATAATTTTTCATTTCATTTGAAGAAATTTAGAGGAAAAAATCCTACTATTTTTAAACTTCCCTCTTCTCCCCTTCCCCAGACTCCAGAAAAATGGGACAGTGAAAAGAATTGCGATTTTCAACAATTTTGATATAGAAAAAAAAATTGATTGTGTCAAAAGTTTTCGTTGGGAAGTAGTCAAAGAGCAAAACATTTCAACAAAAGTAACGTTTTACCACACACACAGAAATTGCTGCTGTAGAAACCCAATTTCTCAGCAAATAATTTTTTCAAGGGAAGGTTTCTGACCAGGGCTCCTACCGATGTTATGAGATCCTCTTAGAGAGGACAAAGAACTTTTAGAGACCTGAGCATCCCTGTGTTAGGGATGTTAGGTGGGTGGTTATCCTTATTTATAGACAGGTAGGCTAGGTGGTTTATTATCCTTATTTATAGATAGAAACACTGAGGCATGGAGAAAACTAATCCAGGGTCATGGAAGTGGAAACATAACACTAACCTGCATCCTTGCTGAACACTAGACTGAGAAAGGCCTCTGTTCTCGCATGCAAATCTTGCTGCAGCCTATAGCAGATTTTCATATTAACTAACACCTTGCCATAGGCACTATAACCAGAATTTGCTTTCACACAAAAACCTACGAGATCACCAGCTACTGGAGTAGTTCTTTGCTAGCATACAGCAGATTTAGCAAGGGCGAGCATGTTTTCTGAGCATCCTTGTAGAACGGCACCAAAGTTAATAAAAAAATATCTTTGCTGAGAAGAGACTGGTTTCCTAGCAAAGCCAATGAGGAAAAACACTGGGAAGAACTTAACTGGCGGAAGCAGCCTCATCTTTGTATTTATCATGTGATTAACGGGGACCTCACAGATCTCCCTATGACACACCGTGCACATCACAATAGGATGGCTCCAAAAGCAACTGACCTACAGGAGACACAATTAGCAACATATGGTTTGGGCCAGAGCAGAACGGTTCAGATTTTGCTGCACACAAACTTGCACATGCTCATGCTCTAGCCAGTTCATGACATCTTGTACTTACTGCTGCTACAAATGCCTGGTAGTGCAGGACTGGATTGAACAGATACTTACACAAAGCAGTGACTCACAGCAGCCAGTTCCGGCATGAGACTATACTGTCTCTCGAAGCAATCACCTACCCCAACAATAGCTCGTCGCACCTGAAACTGTATGGTATAATTAGCTTTAAAGTGATCTTTAAAGTGCACGTTCTCTGGCACAAATTGTCCTGGACATTTGGCAGTGGCTTTGACTCTGAGTTCTAGCAACCAGTGTGTGCCCCATATCTATCCACACTATGTCCAAGGCCCCGCTCTCACATTATACACAGTTGGCACGTGGGATAATCCATACTAACAGCAAGCAGAAAAATAAAGTAGATAGTCCATGAGATTAACCTAACTTCTGCACTCTGGATATAACAGAGCATGCACCCATATCTTGGCTAACTATAAATATTTATCAGTTTTCCCCTTCACCTCCAGGAAGGATCTGCTTTGGTCATTTGAGACTTACAATGTGGTGTGAACATCACAAATACATTTAGATGGAAGGCTTGTTTCTCTTCCTACTGAGACCAGCGGATGGTTTTTTCCCCTCCAACGGCATTGCCTCCTAGGAAGTAATACAATTATAAACACGTGTTGGATTTCACAAGCCATTTACACAAGTTATATTGGTCCATGCCACACTGCAGAGTGCAGGAAGTATGGTTACCTCCGGTCCACAGAGAGATTACATCACTGCCCCGAGGTCAGACAGCAAATCGGGGCTTCCTGGCTACCAGACTCAGTAGCTTTGTGAATAGTTCATTGGCAGCTGACTGACAAATGCAGTTCTTCCCCAGAAGGAATCTGGCCAAACCATTCTCTGGGCAATGCCTGGTCTTTCATATCGGGCACTTACAGCCCCCACCCTACTAGCCTCATTTAGCACAGACACTCTCATTGACAAGATTTTTTTTCCTTCTTTCCTTCCTCCCACCCCCCCTCTTTCTGCTATTTATTTGTACCATGAACCCCTGACTTCATTCATCTGAAGTGGGCTGTGCCCATGAAAGCTCATACCACCATCTACATTTTTGTTAGTCTCTAAATTCCTGCAGGACCATTCCTGGTTTTTTAAGTTTTTGCAGTAGAAGCTGTCAGCCCAAACATTAAGAAGCCCAGAAATAACTTTTGGAAATTTCCACCAAGGCTTTAGGGAAGGCTAATCCTCTCCCTCGCCCCAGGGGATACAGCTTCAGGGCCTTGTTCACGGCCCAGATCTAACACAAACAACAATAATCATAGAAAGATATTTCATGGGACAGTAGAAAGAATAAAAGCAACAAAGCCTCTATCTTCTGAGCACAAACTCCGTTCTGTATCGAATAAGTTATTCCACTTCCAGGTAGGTGAACACAATGGGAACATTGTTAGAGCCACTTCTGCCATTTCCTCTACAGGAATGGAGTCATCATGTTAAAAATTAAAGCTAGAAACAAAGGCTTTAGGGGTGGGAGTAGGAGTGGACTGAAATCCCATTGCTGCCATCCCCCTTACTACGTGCTACCTCCATGAACAAAGCAACCAGAAGTAGCAGGGCAGGGAGACCTCTTTAAAAAGGGAACAATCACAAATGGGCATGGAAAAAAAATGGGATTATTTTTTAGGCCAGCCGAGAAAACTGACGGTGGCAGAAAGGAGCTGGAAAAACAAACAGGTGTGTCCGACAGCAGAGGACATGGCAGCTATAGCAATGGGACAGTTGATATTGACAAAAGGCTGCCTGTGTGACCTTATTTACAGTGCAGCATGGTCTATTAACTGGTGACATTTCCTGCATGTGCACGTTCAGCAGCAGAGGCTGGTGCAACACTTGTTACATAGACAGGCCCATCAAGCTTGGGGAAAAGGCAGAGGTGGGGACCTGAATGCAAGCAAGTATGTTGCAAGCCGGGGCGAACTAGGAGCAAGCAGGAAGGTTCAGGGAGACTGGGAGAAGCAACTTTTCAGTTCAGGGTCAGTTGCTCTATGCCTGTCTATAAAGGCTGCTGGTCATAGGCAGGAAAGGAGAAGGGTCAAGTGCTGCTCTAGCACCTCCTCAGTTGAATCTGCTGGGCAGCAAGAGCCCCAGAGAGCTTGCAGCAGAAGTGCTGTTCCACTGGCTTTGCCGGAGCCATTAGCCATGGCTGGTGCCATCCCATGGGAAACTCTAAATATACAGGCAGGTGGGAGCATCTAGAACCCACGCCCGGGAGCAGCATAAAATAATCCCATCAAGAGCCCCCATGAACCAGGAATGCACCCTTCCTATTCTCGCGTCAATGAAAAGCTCTGTTCTGGAATGTTTGTGCAGCTGGCATGGAATTTCCAGTGCCACTGGCTCCCTGGGTTTCCCTACACAAGGGACTGTGCAAACTTCCCACTGACATGAGAAGATACCCCTAGGGCCCTAGGGCAGTAACTCTATTCCCATTTAAAATCAAAGGCGGCCATCTCCCCACGAGTCTGACAACCCCACCCGCAGGGCTCACCCCCCTGAGTTCCAATCTCAGCTCCGCCACTGCCCTGCTACGTCACGCCGGGCAAGTCACTTCTCCCCTCTGTGTTCCCCTTCCACTCTATTGTACGCTCTGGGGGGAGGGGTCTTTATTCCATTTGTACACAGCTCTGACCTTAGCCCAGGATTCTAGGTGCGACTTGCCTGTCTTGCTTATTTATACACACCCCCTTCCTCCACCTTTACCAGAGCAGTGGGCAAAGCAAGGCCCAGAGAGACTAAGTGACATCCCAAAGGTCACACAGGAAGGTGGTGGTAGAGCAGGGGATTAAAGGCTGTGGTGGAACAGGGCATTAAAGCCTGGTTTCCCAACTCCTAGGCCAGAGCCCTAACCACCAGACCACCCTGCCTCTCTTCCTCACCACTGCAGTACAAAGAGTAACAGTCATCATCCCACAAGCAATGGAAAATGGCATGGCATTTCCAACCAGACTATCTATTCAGAGATCCTGTCTCCTCAAGTGTTTCCTGCAGAGCACGGCAGTGAGCCAAGTAAAATAATTAACCGTGTTCAGGTCAAATCAATGTTTCAGGACTGTGTGTTGTCTCGGCGAGGATGGGAGGCAGATCGCTTTGGTAGGGGACATGCTGTTTCACAAGGACAGGGAACGGCATCTGTTGCTTACTTTTCGCTCCTGTTACATGTCAGGGAGCTGAAGCCGATCCAGTAAGTTCTGCTGTCCACACAGTACCATCTCCCCCACCTCAGGTTCTCTCATGACACCGTGGAAGCGCCGATCAAAGAGCCATTGAAATACGCGAGTTCATGACCTCCTGGGGAGGGAAGAAGTGAGGAGAGACGGGAAACACTTGCAGCTTTCCTCAGCTACTCGCACAGGAGCCCAGACAGTGTCGCAGAGCATGTTAACAGCACTGATTAGCCAAGCAGAGTCGCTAGAGTATTGTAAGTACTAGGTACCCATTTGTACTCCAAGGCATGTGTGGAAGATCCGGTACTGGGACAAGCTACAAAACCATGAAAATCAGAGGGAAAAGGCTGGTTCCACATATCTCACTCCCTCATCTCCCCTTCCCTACAGCATCAATTCTAGTTCTTTATGCAGCCTTGTTTTAACAAGTCTCAAAGGATGCGGCTCCCCCCTTCCAACAATCACGCTGCACTGCCCCGTTTTTATGTGCATTACTGCCTGTAGACCCTGAGTTCAAGGCCAGGGTTCAATAAAGAGCTAGATAAATTCATGGAGGATGGGTCCATCAAGGGCTATTAGCCAGGATGGGCTGGGGCGGGGACCCTAGCCTCTGTCAGTCAGAAGCTGGGAAAGGGGGATGCATCACTTGATGTGCCCCTGTTCTGTTCAATGCCAGGTGCCCCCAGAGGAAATGGCTGCCGCTGTAAGACAGGATACTGGGCTAGATGGACCTTTGGTCTGACCTGATATGGCTGAACCAGGTACTATATAGACATGTTTGTAAGACAGTCCCAAAGAGTTTACAATCTAACAAGACAAGAAAAAGGGGGGTAAGGGAAATTGAGGCACAGAGCGGAGAAGTGACTTGGCCAAGGTCACCAGTAGGGCAGTGGCGAAGAGGAGACAGCTAGGTTCTATTCCCACAAGTCACAATCCAATCTTCTTTCCTCTGGACCTTGCTGCCTCTCCCATTTAGTTTAGAGCCTAGGGCAAGGGTCAGCCACCTTTCGGAAGTAGCATGCCGAGATTTAACTTACTTCTGTTTACGGGTCAGCATGCCCTGATAACATTAAAAAGTAACAACAGTCCTACTTACAGCAGCTTCATTAATAAATAAATGAAGATGCAGATCTTACCATTTAGTGTGATCCTTGGCCTTGCTTTGCCATGCTGAGTTCTCCCATCTCAGGCTCATAGTTTGATATTTTAAGCAGCACACAAGCCTCTGAGTCAGGGCTCAGCAACCTACAGCAGGCCAAAGCAGACACCTGAGCAGCCACCACGCAATGCGGCTGCAGGCCGTCCCCAACCCACCCACCTGTGGCTTCATCCCCCCCCCCCCCAGGAGCAACCCGCCCGCGGCTTCAACACCCGCCCCCCCCCCTCGCAGCAACCCGCCTGCCCACGGCTTCAACACATCCACCACGCCACATCTTCTAGGCCCGCAACGGAATGCGGCTTCATCCCCAGCGGCAGCCGGCCCCCAGCATGAACCTGGCCGCCCAAGCAGCTGCCCCCAACGTGGCCCCAGGCCGTCTCCATCTCAAGCCCCACCAGCGGGAGCAGCCATGACACTCATCTTCCAGGGGCAGGAGGAAAGCGGGTGCTGCTGCTGCAGAGGTGGGTGGGCTTAGATTGGAATTTGTTGTGCGCCGCCGCGTAAGTGTGCACATTAAGGGAACACAGGCGCAGGCTCCCAGCTGCACAAGGGAGGAGGAGCAGGGCTGAGCTCCCGCCTCGTGTGCCAATGAACATCGGCTCATGTGCCACTTGGGGCCTGCATGCTGTAGGCTGCCAACCCCCGGCCTAGTGTTAACTGTAGGACTTGTTTTGGATTTTTGCCATTACTGCTTTTCTCTGGGTTGCCCTCCTTTCAAAACTGTGTTCCGGGCTATTTCCCATCAGGAGTATCACACTAGCATCTTCCCAAGTCCAGTCCCATTTCCGCAGCATTTCCCAAGTCTGCATGGGTAGGCCCATGCGGCACTGTTTCAGCTCCCTGAACAAATCAGCTGAGCGTGTGTGATGCAGTCAGGCTTGAGAAGCCAGACCGAGGCATTCGATAGCCCCGTTTGACAGCCCATCGAGCTGCAGTGGGAAGCAGTAGACTCCTCTCTGTCACAGCTGGAGTGAAACAAAAGACAGGACTATGCAGCACTTTAAAGACTAACAAGATGGTTTATTAGGTGATGAGCTTTCGTGGGCCAGATCAAATTGTGGAAGAAAATTGGCATGACCATATATACCAAAGGGATACAATAAAAAAAAGTGAACACATAAAATTGACAAATCAGATTTTAGAACAGACGGAGGATGGGGGGCGAACGGGGGAGGTTAATGTCTATGAGATAATGATATTGGGGTGATAATTGGGGAGGCTATCTTTGTAATGGGTAAGATAATTTGCATCTTTGTTAAGGCCCATTCGTAAAGTGTCAAATTTAAGCATGAATGACAGTTCAGAAGCTTCCCTTTGTAGTCTTGTGTTAAAGTCTCTTTGAAGCAGAATGCATGTAGTGAGGTCGTTGAGACAATGCCCAGTCTGGTTGAAATGGCAAGAAACTGTTTTTAATTCGTGAAACTGTCTGATGTCTGTTTTGTGTGCATTGATTCTTTGGCGAAGTGTCTGAGAAGTTTGTTCAATATACATAGCAGACGGACACTATTGGCACATGATGGCATAACTTATATTTCTGGATGAGCAGGAATATGTGTTCTTGATCTTATAACTGAAATGGTTAGGTCTAATGATGGTGTCAGCAGAGTAAATATGTGGACAAAGCTGGCAATGGGGTTTGTTGCAAGGGAAAGTTCCAGGGTTGGTATTAGTGTGGTATGTCCTGTGGTTGTTGGTAAGAATCATCCTGAGGTTAGGTGGTTGTCTATAGGAGACTATGGGTCAATTACCAAGTCAATGAATTACCGCGGCCATGCAGCAGCACAGCTGAGAGCAGAATCGGACCTTGCAAATGTGACCTTGGCAGGGCAGACGCAGCACTGAGGGCCCATCTACAGAACAAAAAACCCCTCTGCGTCAGCAAGTCTGAGCCTGGATCAACTGGCTCAGGTTCATGGTGCAGTGTCGTTGCAGAGCTTGGGCTGGAGCACAGGCCCTGCCAGCCTAAACAAGGTGGTCTCCACCGCTATGTTTAGCCCTATGGTGTGAACCTGGAGTCAGCTGACCCAGGCTCTGAGACTCACTGTTTCGTGTCTTTTCTTGCTGCTCAGATGTCCCCTAAAGCAAAATTCTCCCTTTCGACATAAATATGTCGATAGCAATAGAGATCCTGGAAGAAAAGCATTGCATTTCGGTTTTGCTGGAGGTGAAACCCCACGTATAAATAATGAATGATGCTGCTCCCTAGCTGGGCTCGTGCTGCACTTACTGACTTACCGAAGGACTTGTGGGTCATGAAAGTCACAGATCAGGACCAACCACTGTGGCGCTCTGCACGGGTCATCTCGTACCCTTTAAGTTGCAGGCATGGTTAAGAGGGTTCAACAGTTCACTGTCAAGCATGTTTACTATCGCAGGACTGCTGTTTGAGCCAGCACCTTCACTTCAGCAAGTGGAAAAGCAGCAAGGTCAGCCCAGGGGAGCTGGAGACCAGCAAACAGAGTGGAGCTGGGCAGCAGTCAACATGCTGTCCAGCTGGGTAAGACAGCCATTGAGACGGAAGGGGATTCTGTGTCGGCATTCCTGATGTATGGGCTCCCGCAGCATTAAACGGGGGGGGGGGGGGAGACAAAAACAAGGGATCACTGTGTAAAGCTTTAGCACAGGGATGAGATGAGGATTCACCTTCTGCCAGGAGCATCACTTCAGAAGGGTCTGGTGGAGGCTGGAGAGGGGCAATCAAGTGGCAGAAGTAATGTTTCAAAGGAGGTATCTGTCCAGCCCTGTTGAGATTTGTTCAGTTCATTCTGCCTGGATGCTTCTCTTTAGGGTTGCCAGATACTTTCACAAAAAATACCGAACATGGCGGGGAAAAAATTGGTTGGGAAAAAAAAAACCAACAAAAACACAACCCAACACCAATGGGGGACCAAAGTAGTTCAGAAAAAAAAAAAGCACACGCCCCTTTCACTGCGCCTTTAAATCCCCCTGCTCCCCCGCCCTCTGCCAGAGGAATAATGTCCCAAGCGGTCTTCCGTCCGAGAAAAACAGAAAATACTGGACATTTTTACATATTTTCTGGTTTTGTTTTGTTTTTTTACTGGACAGAGGTCACAAATACCAGACTGTCCGGGCCAATACTGGACACCTGGCAACCCTACTTCTCTTTCCTCTCCACTCCACAGGGCCATGAGCGGGGCTCAGGGGCTAGCAAAGAGTGGTGAAAACTCTGCTGCTTTTCTCTGAGATGTGAGAGAGCTGCTCAAGAGACACTTCTCATCTGTCTTGGGGAGACACCAGAGATCACCCTGGGCAGGGAAAATCAGAGACTCCGTTTGGAGGAGGACTGCTGGGAGCCACAGCTCAGTGCACCTTGGAGGGATCATCTCAGTCCGTTTCTTAGCAAGTTGTTGAATAAAGGGGGCTGACAACTTTCTGCAAACTGCTGTCTGCCTCTCTCTCTTCCTCCCTCCTCCCCACTCGGACACACACAGGTCGCCTCCCAGGGCACCCAAACATACATGGGCTATCCAAGAGAACAAGAGAATTCAGCTCCTGCAGACCTAGTGCTCCTGACCCAGAGTACCGGCCAGTTTGGGGGGAGGAAGGTTGCCAACAGTAACAATTGCTGTCTAGTCCAATTTCCTACACAAACACTGCAGAAGCTTTGCAGGCCCCCAACCTACATCTTGAGTCAATGAGCACAAAGTCTCTCATTAAGCAGACCACGTTTGAACTCCTGAGCAATGCAAGGAAAAGTCTCTCTCTGCCTCCCAATGTGTGTGGAAAGTAGCTTCCACAATCCAGGGCAGAACAAATAGCAACCTTCTCTCCCAGGCGCACAGACAGCCGCTCTGTGGGTGGAAACCCTCCTCGCTGCACCGAGCCTGTGTGTCACATTTACTGAAGTTCCGAGAAGAGGCGTTCCCAGTCTCTCCATCAGGACACAGTGTTCTCCCCCAACAAGTCATGGCGTTCAGCTGGCTTGACAGAAATATGGACACACTTGAGCTAACATCTGTGTGTCAAAATTTAGAAAGTTTCTAGATAAAAGTATCAAATTCCCAAGCTAGGGAGCTATACACTTGGAAGCTAGCGCAATACCTACTAAGGACCAAAGTTACCGTGATAATACATAGTACAGAATACCTGCCCACATTTAGCATTCATTGTTTTGAGAACACCAGTGATAGCTCTGTGGACATCCAGAAACTACCACTGCATCAAGAACACACAAAGGATGAGGTTTCTCTAGGAATATATAGAGCCAGCAGAGAGCTAACAGGCCAAATGGGGAATATCTCCAGCTCTTAGTTGCTAAGAAGACTGCCTTAGCTCTGGTGCGCTGTCAACCTATTAGCAGCTGATTTCCAAATTTGGCCGCAGAAGCCTCCAGGAAGTCGAGTCCAACTGCAGGAGACTCCCGGCCAGTGTTCTGCACATGGATGGAACAAAATTAGAGGGGAAAAAATGTGTTATGTGCACCAACAGTGGGAACCAAAAGCCTAGCTATGATACATATTTTTTTAAAAACTACCATAGGGATAATTACTCCAGCCACGACAGGTTGGGCATTTTAGAACTCGCTTCTCAAAGAATTAAATTATGCACAAGAGAAATAAGAACTATGAAATGCACAGACCAGTCAAAAACCTAAAACACTTTGAAAGAAGCACAATAACAACAACTAGTAAGTGTTGGGAGGGGAGCGCATTTGTGAGAGTGACAAGAGATTCCCATTCTCTTTTAAGTACGCTGAGCGTGTCCAGACATAGCAGCAGTTGCCTCCATCCCAACTCCGGCCATGTCCCCCTCTCTGTAGAGATGAGGTACAAGGGTGGGGGGGATGAGGACACTCTGGTATCAACACCCCCTTCCTCTGCCTCTCCCACCCTGCACAGCAAGCAAGAGACTCCTGGGGGGGGGGTAGCTCCCTCACAGAGAGCAGGAGCAGCCTGGCAGTGGAGGGGGGGGAGGGGTATCTGAAGTGCCAGCACCTGATAGCCTCCTGGCCAAACCAATCAGGATCACCTGTCAGTTGCCAGGCTCTACCAGTAGATCTCATCTCCTGGTAGGCAACCACTGTGATAACTGGTACCATCCCCCTACTAGTGCTCTCATCATGAACTCACATCAGTCTTTCTAATTAATGAATACTCTGTCCCCTTTAACAGGATCAGGAACATATGCGCACTCCAGGGATGAGGGAGGCACAAAAGATTTGAAAGAGGAAAATGGAAAAAGCCTGACACGCTAGTCTGAAAAGCAAAAAACAAAACCAAAAAAACCCCTCAAGTTCTGCTTGGAAACATCTTGAAAGGATGAGCATGGGAATTTTAAGTCTGCAATGTTGCTGGATACTGAAGGCATGTGTACACAGCAGAGCTAAAGTCACATTAAGCTACAGAACTTCAGCTACATCAATTGCATCGGTGAAGTCAAAATAGCTTAATTTGACTTTTCGCACGGTCTACACAGCAGAAAGTGGAAGAAAGAACACTCTTCCTTCAACTTCCCTTACTCCTCGTGAAATGAGAGTTACTTTGAGTCCGAGTAAGAATTCCTCCAGCTCGACATTATTTCAAAATAAAGGCTTGCAGTGTAGATGCATGCTATGTTATTTTGGAATAACGTCAGTTACCCTGAGGCTTTGACTCAAGTCCACTAGCGCTTTCTGTCAGCAAAATGTTTGGCAGTCCGGCATGTGAAAAAGAAAAGTTTCACTGACAAAAGCACTTGTGTGGACAGCGCTTTGGTGGCAGGAGACACTCTCCATGTAGTGGGGAGGGGAAATTAGCAGCTACACAGCAGACCTAGCAGTGCCCACTGTAAAATCCATATGGACTTAACAGAAGCAGCTGGGTTTTATGCATCTTTGTAACACAACCTACTAATTCCCCACTGTGCTAAGACTGCAGAGGTGCTAATTCTCCACATCATTGTTCCTACAACATGTGTGAACACCTAATGCTTAACGATTGGTCCCATCCCACCTGGTAAAGCTTGTTTCCCTTTTCAGACCTGAGGAAGCTCTTGGTGAAGCTCAGAAATATCTCCCTTCATCTGAAGAAGTGGATTGTGCCCACAAAAGTTCATGGTACCATCTACATGTTTTGTTAGTCTGTAAGGTGCAGCAGAACTATTCACTGTTTTAAGTTTTTTCCATTACAAACTAACACCGCTCCCCCTCCTAATCTTCTCCCTTATTGAAATTGGTCCAATAAAAGCTATTACCTCATCTACCTTGTGTCTCTCAAAAAAAAAAAAAAAAAAGGGACAGATGAAAAACCAGAATTAGCTCAGTTGATATTTTTGGTTAGAATTTTACTGCTGCTAGTTTATGTAACAGAAAATCATGAAAATGCGAGAGAGAGAGATGACCAATTCCTAAGCATTTTGATAAAATCAGAATTCTTGACTTATTTCAAGAATTCAATGGTTCTCTCCCCTTTTATATAGGGCTATTCCTGCTTACAGCACCAGCTTAAAAAAAAAAAAAATGTAATCACGTGGTTAAGTCCATTTCTAAGATGAGCACTAAAGTATTTAATTAACTTTAGGTATTTGCATAAGGCCATGCATTAAGCATGTACCTAAAATTAAGCATCCACTTAAATGCTTTGATTAACAGAGGGGACTGCTGAACCAGAGGTCAAGAAGTTACACACAGTGGGTGTTCCAGGAGTAGACAGCACTGACTATACTACTGGAGAAGGAGGATTCTTAATGGAAACCTTTTGTAATGTTTTGGGTTTACAGAGTTTTTCATCCTGAAATTTAAACTGCACTGCCCTAAAATACAGGCACTCCTGGGGCAGCATACAGCTGCTTAATAGCACACTTTAATTGACAGGTTTTTTTGCTTGCTTTCTCCTTCCCCTCTCCCCCTCTTTTTCTGCTTTATAAAATTCAACCCCTGTGCCTCTTGGTTCATATTTGTCCTCTGAAGAAGTGGGTTGTGCCCACGAAAGCTCATACTATTTATATATTTTTTGTTAGACTCTAAGGTACTATAGGACCATTGCTGTTTTAAGTTTAAATAGCATGTAGTGGCATTCTGCAGTACTTCAAAGAGTCACTGACTAACACGGCTCCCCCCGGAATCTGCAAAAACAATGAGGAGTTCTGTGGCACCTCAGGGTGCATCTACACTGTGGCACTCGCTCCAAATAAGCTACGCAATGTCAGCTATGCAAATTGCGTACCCTACTTCAGGACAGTCTATTCTGAAATAGGCCGCTAGTCCGACGAGTTTTACTGGGACATCGGAATAGCACACCTGTTATTTTGATTACATTTCAAAATGACGGGCACGCTGTCAAAATGCAGAAAATACTATTTCAGGACATGAAGTATCCCAAAATAGCACCCCAGTGTAGACATACGCTCAGAGACTAAGCCCTCCTCGTAGTTCAATGAGGTTTACTCCATTCACCTATAATTGCAGGGGAAAGATATGTAGACAGAAAATAATTACTTGACATGGAATTTGGCCAGAATGCCTGAGTTAACATACTTGGTTGCATTGTCCCTTTTGCTTGTTTTCATTTCTGCATTCATTCTACAACCATTACAAGTCATCCTGTGAGATAATGCCAGCTAAATAAGTAGCCAGCAGCTCCTCTACACCTATTTCTTTGGCTGCAATAGGCCTTTTATTGCTATGAGTCAGCCACTGAAGGCTCTAATTTATATTGCAGGAGCATCCTATGACTGGGCTTTTCAAAGAGACTAAGGGAATTGGGTGCCTAGCTCCCAGTGAAATTCATTACAAGCTAGTGTTTAACTCCCAGCTGAGACACATTAGGCACCAGATATGTAGAGAAGAAGTCCTTCTAAAGCTAGTCCTTGGTATCTTGCCTCTTGCAGATAAAGTTAGCCTTTTGTTTTGAAGCCAAGCATTATACTGCACACATAGAACACTGCATGTTTGTGAATGTTGTGGTATCAGAATTCAAACAGTAAATTGCATTCAGGAGGAAGCAGAATCAACTCTACATCTACTGCAGTATACTGCAGTGTGTAAAATACAGCTGTACTTAAGCTATTTTGTGGCAAATGACATCACTTCTAAAAGGGTTCCATTGCAGGAGCATTAAGACACTTCTACAAAATGTCAAACCACCTTTCTGGTGTCTAGTCCACAAGAGAGAAGGAAATATTTATCAATAGTCCAAGTAGATTTTGTGTCACCCTTCAATTTACTAACACTTTGTGCTCTAGTTGCACACAATGCAGGTTAAGTCTTTCCTCTTACTTGCACTGAAGACTTAAAAGAAATACTGAAGCAGACTATATGACGGGAAAATGGAACAACAAAAAATCATGGGAGGAGTGAAGTGAGGCGTAAGACAGAAGAACAGGGGAGAGAAGCTGCACTGGGAAATTGGATGGGAGCAGAGGGATTTTTACTCATTAAGACCATCACTGAAAACTCAGGGGGGCAGCGGTCTGTAACTTTAAAACTTTAAAAAACAACAAGTAATCCTTCCTCAGATGCTCATCTGAGGAAATGGGTCTTGCCCACGAAAGCTCATCACTGAAGAGTTTTTCAGAGTATCACACTAGTTCTGAAAAGGGGCGGCAGCAGGAATCACTGTGCTAAAATCATACACATTAAAAATTAGGGAAAGATGTGCTGTTTTCCAATCGCCATTTACATTAGCCCTTCTGTCATCTCCCTCCATGTGTTCCACAAACAAAAACATGCCTTCTGTTCTGCCAGTTTACCAAGAAGCAGGGTGCACTCTTTACATGTTAAATCCTAAAAAGCCCTTTGGGGATTCAATATGAATAGTGTTTTGGGATCAATAACTCGAGACACGCATTATGATTCAGGTCTTAAGGCAAGAAGAGACCAACTTTTGTGTGTTCTATGCTGTCTGCAGCACTATGCACTCATGTGGGAAAATCCCGTATTGTTGCAGTCCAGTTCTGGTGCTGGAGAAAAGAAAGCATGAGTGGAACAGAACAATGGCAGAACAGGGAAAGTTATTATCCAAGAGATCTGACTGAACCCATACAACTGCTCATTCCTTTCTTATCACACTCATTTCCTTAACCTCCTATATCATTCTTTCCCTATTGACTTGAGGCATTTTCTTATTTATAAGGAAGAGTGACTATTTGGCTTAAAGAGAGAGCTGCTCAAATCTCTGCTCCATCTGGAGAAGCAGAGCTCAGCTCCTACTCATTCTGAGTACAGCCTAAAGCTTCTCCCATGATGGTACTTACATGGTCACAGTAACATGGTTATCTGCCTTCCAGATGAGACTGATGACTTGGTGGTGTCAACGGAGCAACTTTGAAAAACATCTTATTCAGCAGGGTTTCAAACTCATGACCCACAGGCCATCTGTGGCCTGAGCAGTTCCACAATACGACCGCCAGGATAGGAGTCCCTGCAGCTTGCAGAGGGTGGGGGAGGGTGCGCCTGGGCCCTTCCACTAAGCCAGCTCCTACTCCGCTCCACCTCTTCCTGTTCCTTCCCCAGCAGCCCCCACATTGTGCCCCTTCCCTCAAACCCCTCTCCCAAAGGATGCATAGTCTGGGATTACTGGAGGGCCTGCCATGGGGTGGCAGCTGGGGTGGTTGTATTCCCTTACACTCAATAGGATGGCAGGAGTTGTGGGGAAGCAGAGTGACACAGCAGCCTCTGCTCCACTCTGCTGCCATCTCTCAGGTCTCTCCACTTCCCCATGGCTTCTGCCACCACTGAGTGCAGGGGGACCACCTCTGACCCTGGCCCCAGCCTGCCTACAGGCTGAGTAGGGGGACTGCACACACCTGCACTGGGGCCACAGGGATGTGCTGTCAGCAGCATGAAGCTAGCAGCCAGAAGCTGCTTTAGCCCTACTGCACTGCTGGTGGTGGCGCCGAGAAGCCCCAGGGTAGCAGGCAGGGAGGAAAACATGGCACCACCCCCAGAACCTGCCAGAAGGAGGTTTTGAGGACTGGCACTGGTCCCAAGGTAAATTGAGTATGAGACCCTGGCTCTTCAGGAACATTTCATTGTTTGTTTTTATTGAAAAGGTTTACTTAGGACTTTTGCCTAAAACCAAGCTTGTGCTGTTTCGGGGTTCATGTGAGCACATTACTTGCCTGTTGTCACCTGAAGACACAACTGGCACTACTTGCAACAGTGTTTCAAGCAAGGCGCTATGAGAATTCAATTAGGTCACAATAAAGCACCACATGAAATACTTTCTTCCATGTTTGTGATGAACAGTGTAAGTTTGGGACCAGAACATTGGGCTTGATACTGTTGTAGACAGGCTCAGGTTTTACAAAAGGGCAGTTCCAGCCATTTAGGGTATGTCTAGACTGCAGGGTTTTCTCGAAAAAAAGTGGCCTTTTTTCGATAAAACTTCCCCTGCGTCTAGACTGCTGCCGCATTCTTTCGAAACTGAATCAAAAGAACGCGGCTTTTTTTCAACCGGGGAAAACCTCGTTTTATGAGGAAGAACACCTTTTTTCGAAAGTGCTCTTTTGAAAAAAGGTGCTATGTAATGCAAACTGTGCTTTTTCGAAAGAGCATCCAGACTGCCTGGGTGCGGCTTGCTTTTTCAAAAGTACTGGTTATAATCTAGATGCTCTTTTTTGAAAGAGGCTTTTTTGAAAGTATATTTCGAAAAAGCCTCTTTCAAAAGAGGCTTGCAGTCTAGACGTAGCCTTAAAGTGGGGTCACTCCTAATTTATACTGTATGACAAGAGAGCAGATTTAGGCTCAAAGTCTACAATGAGAAGTTCATGCAAGTTGCTCAAAACATATCAATGGGTCTTTATATTTGATTCATATTGCAGAGGCTGTTCGTTCATCACCAAGGAAAATACACTGCCTTTTATAGCACCTGTGACCCGGGAGCGCAAGCACTTCACAAACATTAAACAAACCTCGATTTATTTGAGTTAGATGAATATTGTAAATGGGTTTCCAGAGCTGGGCTCTCTCCTAGCACTGGTGTCATGCCCGTTCTTTCTTGCTTTAATGTTTTAAGTGTTGAGTTAGCCAAAGAGCAATGGCTCCTAATCAGCAGCAGAGCCTAGATTACAAACCCAGAACCAATTCTCAGACCTGTTTTAACCATACTCTCCCTACATATATTAAACATTTTAAATGCAGCATTTCACTGCCAATGTTCTTTAAGCTAATGTGTAATCTGCAGCTACACACTCCATCACTTTTGTAGGAAGCAACTAAGTTTCCACACCTGTGTATTATTCCATTAGCTTCTGCAATGTTACTTAATGAATTTACAGAAATAAATGTAACGCTTCTCCTCCATTAGAAACCAGAAAATCCATGTTTACAAATTGAAGATAGGTAAACACTGATGGGGCGAGGGGGGAAGAGGCTCCATTTTGCTAGAAATACTGTTGGCAGCGTCTAGTTTATATGGGTTTGTCCACAGGCAGAACTGTCCCACTTTTGAGTGGCATTTTAAACTACTTTAGTTAAACCAGTGCTCACCCTTTGACTGAGCTTCAGTTGATTAGGAATTAGATGTTAAATATTGGGTAATTGAATAGTTGATTAACCTCATGAATTCTTGTTGGTTAGTTGACTATTCTATAGCCCCTGAGCAGCTGCTGTCCGGGGGGAGAGGGGTCTGAGCTCCTGGACCCAGCACGAGCCAGAACTGAGCCAGGCTGCCTGCCCGCCTGGTTCCTAATACTTTAAATGAAGAGCCGCAGCGGGGGTAGGTCCTGGATGCAGTGCAAGCAGGGACTGAGCTGGACTGCTGGCCAGCCTGCTAAAAAATTTACTGGCAACAAGGGGGAGGGGGGGAATGTAGTCTATGGCATTAACCTATATACTTTTGCTTATCAGTTAATCAGCTATACTATTACATCCCTATTAGGAACGGACACAAGTTAAATCTATAGAAATCACTCAAACCAAAACAAGCATGTGCATGCAGATTTGGACTGGTTTAACAGTGCAATTTTTTGTAGCCATGACTTCAAAAGTCAGTACAATGCATTAATGGGATCTAGTTTCTTAAAGGGGGAGAAGCAGCTTGGATGCTGTCAGTTGCAAGGGAGTGTAGCAACAAACTTTAAGGGCACAGAGGGATAGGTACATGGAGGCAGGAGCAGAAAAGGTCAATGGCATTTGTTTAGTTTGCTTTAAGCACGCCATAGAATTTTACTCAGACAGCAGGGAAAGTAACTTAAAATTGCTTACAGGTGTTGTCCTATTGCAACCCAGAGCCCTGCTACCTCTTTAAATAGCTCCCTGCTGGCTCTTGCCACAGCTCAGCCAGCTCTTGCCAGAGCTGCACACCAGGGTGCATCCACTGACTTTCACTTCTGCTCTTAGAAGATGCAGTAGTGGAAAAAGCAGCGCACCCCACAATAAATGAATGAAACCAGCTACTTTACAATCTGATATGGCTCTCTATAATGTGAGAGGAACATCCCTGCCCTAGATTCTCGTAGCCCTTACAGGATCACTCAGGCATAGCACATCCTACAGTCCAGGTTATCAATGTGTACTCAGTAAACACACTTATTACAAATCTCTTTGGCCATGTACAAAAGGGGAAAGCAAATTATAGTCTGGCCAAATGCCAGAGGAGACTCCAGCTCAAGGGAAAACCCCTCACTACAGAAAATCCCTCATGTTCCCACCAACCAGCCATTCGGGAAAAAGCCTATGTAAATAAATAGACTTTGCAGCATGCTTAGAAAGCCAACAAACTGCAGCTTGAGTGGACCAGTGGGAAGCATCACTCTTGCCAGCAATTTCCTCTCATTTATAGTATGGGAGATGCTGTGGCAACAGAGTGCACCTCCATGTAGCGAAAACTCACACTTGTACAGGAACTGTATAGGAGTGAGCCACAACCTTGAAAAATTGTGGCTCAACCTTACAACTTGAACCACAGACATTCACTTTCCAAACCCCTCCCCCCCAAGAGGAGAGGGGAAAAATGAGCCTCTATATAAGCACAGGGGTCAATCCACATGGAACCAAATGCAGGATGGGTGCCTAAGCCAAACCGTCATGTGATGCTGTGCTGCAAGGTGTGGTATCAGCTAGATAATCCTAAAAAGGACAAACAGGTTTACTTAGTCATCCTGTCCCTAATGATTAGTGTGCAAAGTAATCATCTAGCTCTGGCTGCAAATTCAATATTCAGCAAGGGAAAGAAAACACAGAAAACTATAAACAGTGTTGTACTTTTTTATAGAATTTTTACAATATCTCTCTTCATTTGCATATTTTACCCATATCTATAACTTTGTTACATGTTGAGCTAAATCAGAATAAATCTAAAGGTCTGATCTATTTCGAACAATCAAACAATAAAAATTGCAAATTAGTAAACCCGTAAGAAAAGAAATTTAAAATCTTTTAACGTATTTAATGAAAGCAAGTCACATTATCATTAGGAACAATGTGATTTGTTTTAAATACATCATATGTGATTCAGAACACAATCATTTTAAAATTAGGCACATTTTTTCCTTCAGCATACCTGTTTTCCAGCCAGCTTTATACTATTCCATAGTATCTTCTGCATCCACGTGGAACTGCTGCAGGATTTCAAAGAGCTATTGGTCATAAATACTAAATTCATTTTACTCCTCCTCCTCCCCTTTTTACATGATGGGGGGGAAAAAAATCAGTATTTCTTGCCCCATAAAACCCCACAATGAACAAGCAAAATGTAAGGCAGTGAAGGACTCAGTGTCAACACAGGTGACAGTCCTTCACTTCCATCTAGTGGGTGGAAAGAATATTTAGCAGCGAATGCCACTTGCAGCCCTTTGAGAGGAAGATGGCTGACTGGTAAGAGTATTAAGTGGTTATGCCTAATAAGCAATTTTGGCCACTCCTGCACCATTCTTACAGCCTTTATGCATGTTATATAGAAAATAAAAATACAGTCCAACAGAAGACTAAGAATGAGGAAATGGCATGAAGGATCTATGTACAGTCTGTAACCCTGACACAAAAAAGAGGAAAAAACCTTCTGTAAATAAACATAGGCAGATCTCAACAGCACATCACATGCTTTACATACTGTACCATCAACCTATTGTATATGTGTACTGTTTATCCAGGGACTTGTTTGAGACAGCAGGGAAGACATCTGCAGTGTTCCAGAGCAGCAGTTTTAAAAAGCTCATCTAAGCCTTTGATACAATGTACGCTGTTCATTAAAGTGGACTTTAAAAGATGACCACAGTTTTGGTGTAATAACCCCATCTCCAATGCAGACCCTCTAGGAAGAGCTGACTAACAGATGACATAGAAACTCAGTTTCTCCTGCAGTCTGATTCCAAGCTTAAAGGCATCATTGAGAAGAGGGAACCGAAGCAATACAACTGCAAATTCCTTTATCTAGGAGTTAAATGTACACCACAAATAAATCTTATGTTTAGTATTCAACAGTGTCTCATCCAGGAAAGAAGAGGGAACTAACTTTCATTATGTTATGCTGCAGGGGAATTTTCAGCAGAGTATGTATTTCTCTGCCTCTTTCCAAATTTGGGCAGAGGACAAGTTCTTTCTACACTCTAGGATTTGCTTTTACTTAGAGAGCCATCCCAAACCCTGAATACAGTGATTACAACTTCTGGTGCCAAGGAGGGGGTTCAGTTTTTAACCCCTTCACTCAGAGTACTCTTTCCAATTTAAACTGCTCTCCACAACAGCACTGGCCTTACATTCACTTAATGGAATGGCAACTGAACCAGCTATTTCCAAGGCTGCAGCACCAATGACCATCCGAAAAAAAATAAAATAAAATAAAAATAAAAAAATGGGGGGGGGGCACTAAAGCACATTGCACATTTCCCTCCTAGAGGGAGATAGCATCACCTTTGAGACACTCCCAGACCCAGGTGGCTGGAAGAGAACCATTCCATAGACTATTCCCAAATGCAGGGCTCCTATACACACACAACAGTACTTTACACTGGCCTTTTTGGACAACTAAGACCAGTGAATATGACACGCAGTTCCAACACAGTCATTGTCATTATGCCATTTTGATCACCTTTCCAGTCTCTGCCACTGATGCATCTGGCTGTGCTTTCTTCATAGTTTCATTCTGGAAAAAAAAAATCTATGCACAATAGAAGTTTTGCAGATTTTATATTCAACAAAACCAATCAGGCAATTAGCTCATACAAAACATAGCCCCACAACCCTTGAAGCTCCTTGGAGTCTTCTTTAGCAAGGAAATAACCAGCAAATTTGGGCAAGATTAAAGCCAATTTATTTCAACACAGAGGTCTGCTATTTATTCCACATTCAGCAGGAGTAATGCAGTTATTGCTATATGAGATAAATTGGGTTAATCGCTAACTCCCATCACCCCTTGATGCTGGGAATCAGGGTTTCCCAATGTTCACCAGAAGGAGCTCCTGGGTCACCAGTAGCAAAGAGTTAAGAAAAAATATGGCATGAATAATTTCTTCGAAAAACGCCATCTTTGAGAAACATAAAAGTTAGGCATCACAGCCAAGGTTCCTCAGCTTCTCATACCACCTCTTTCCAAAGCTACTCCAAGGACAGCCATTGTGATTTCTGTACTAAACCAGAATAATGCATCGTACATATTTAAGACAAAGTAGAGTAAGATCAGTCAATCAAACAAACCAAAAAAGACCAGTGGAGCCTTTCACCTTTCAAGGATGCTCTGTCATTGGAATCTTAACTGCTCTTGGAACCACTCAATAGTTTTAAAACCTCAAATTCAGTAATGAGTTAACTGCTCAGGTTTTTCTCCATGTGGAGCAGCTTTCAAAGCAAAGTGAAAGCTGGCGGGTTTTAAGAGTGGGCTACTTTTACATAATCCACCAAGATTCTTCTTTACCAATTTTACTTCCAGTGAAAAACGGATGCTGTTGATAGCACCAACTTCAGTTCAGTAAAACTTTTCAAGTTGTCCTTACTAGTGATCATCACTCAGTTTTCCTGGGAGCAAATACACACAGAAGCTCCTTTCCCATTCTCATACTTCAGAAATCTTCTCCCATTTTCTCTGAATAAAAAAATACTTTTCTGTTTACTCTAACATGCTAAAATATGTGCATATGTAACTGTAGGTGACATGGGAGTTACTCCAAAATGTGCTTTTTCTTTGAAGTGCGTTTTTTACTTTCACAAATTCTACATCGAAGTGGAAAGGAGGAAGGCTGCAGAGTACCCATATGCTGAAGCTGAGGGAACTTTTCCTGAACGGAGTGAAGATGTTTGTTCCAAAGTTCCAATGGACAAACTATTCTATCCCATGCACTCCGGCCATGAGCCAGTATTAAACATTCCAGAGACTCGTTGATTTATTTGGATAGTTAATGGCAAGGCTGATAGCAGCTATGTTTTTCAGGGCCTGGAAGGGAGGAAGAAAAATAAGTGAAACATCATGAAGATTAGCACCATCGAGTAATTATTACTTTAAGTTCTAAAAAGCCACCCTCTGTTGTGTGAGTTTAACAGACATAGGAATAGTCTGTTCTCTATCCGATTATGTTCTGGCAATGAAGTAAATTGTCATGCATCCAACAAGCTCTGGATGCTTAACAAAAAAGCAACTGCATTTCCGATTGTCCAGATGTCTCCATCTGCTAAATCTTTGCTTTTGTAGAGACAAGTCAGTTAATGTGGATGCATGAGGCAGTCCACTGCATTATCACTTCTAAATGGACAGTGGGTTCTACTAAGAGGGAGGAGTCTCTCATTGAACGAGTGGAGTGTTAAGGGAACTGGAGATGCAACAGAGATGTTGGGAGAATTAAACTCTGAATTCATAAAGTTTCTGGAAAAAACCACCACTTTGGGGGTCCAGGGCTGCTCCTACTGAATTCATTGGGAGCAGGATTGGACTCTGTATGACTTAAGTGCTAGGAAAGGGAATGCAGAAAGCCTGATATCGGACACAAGTTTAATTTTGATAATTTACATTCACTCAATTTGCATTCTCTGTAATAATATTCCTGGCGGCTATCTATAAAGGAAGACAACTTTAATGAATAGTTTCATTGAGTGGTTATAGTTAATTTAGTCCCCATCATTTTGTGCGTATAGTTGGAATTATGTTTTCCAAAATTCATTACTTTGCATTTATCCGCATTATGATTCATCTGTCATTTTGTTGCCCAGTCACCTAGTTTTGTGAAATCCTTTGGACGCTCTTCACAGTCTGCTTTGGTCTTAACTATCCTGAGTAGTATCTGCAAATTTTGCCACCTCACTGTTTACCTCTGTCTCCAGATCACTTATGAATATGCTGAATAGGATTGGCCCCAGTTAGAACCCCTGCAGGACATCACTAGTTACTTACCTCCATTCTGAAAACTTACCATTTATTCCTACCCTTTGTTTCCTGTCTTTTAATCAGTTATCAATCCACAAAAGGCCCTTCCCTCTTATCCCATGATAACTTACTTTGCTTAAGAGCCTTTGGTAGGGGACCTTGTGTAGCCAGACAGAAACCCCCCCTCCTCCCTCTGACATCCTTGGGAGAGAGAAATCCTTGAGAGTGAAACCCTGTCTTCAAAGGCTCCAGGGCCTCCAGAGGTGACAATGGCCCTGGATGCTAGACAGGAACCAGATAACAGCGGCAATTGGGCCAGCAGGCAGTCGGGGGCCTTGGGCTACCTTTGGCTGGTACCAGTATTGATACGCCTACACACACCATCCCAGAAGAGGAATCTGCCGCCCCATCAGAGAAAAGGATGTCTGGCCCTAATGATTTAGTTACCTCCACCTCACAGGTGCAAATTAAGCTTTGGACCCCCTGTGGGAATGGGCATCACAAAGATGTTCCAACTTAATTGGCATTTTAATGACAAGAGAAGCATCTACGTGACCACAGGGGTATAAAGTGGGGCCCTGTGCCCCACTCTAATTGGAGATCCACCCATATACCTGCTGATCAGGCGGTCCCCCGAGACTTTAGGGATGCCTTAGTCTCGTACTGACTGCTTCCCACTGGGATTGAGAGAAACACTGGCTTTGCTGGAGTAAAGATCGCAGGGGTGAGAATATACCTGCTAGGTGTCTGTTTTTGCGCGCATTTAATAAGAGCTCAGAGAACCAAAAGGGATTCATGGTACCTGTAAGTGACTTTTATTGTAATTTCTGTCTTGTCCTTTTGTAGTGACTGTGTTATCTGTAACACAGCAGTAACATTTAACAGCTAAGCTTGCCTTGTAACAATAAAATAGTAACTGTTTAAGCTTTCAACCTGACTCCTCCTGTTGCTGTAACAGAACCAGATACAATTAAAAGAATCACAGCCGGTCAGGGGTAAACGCAGTAAGAGCTGAGCATTGGGTTGTGCCGCCTCCCCGGGGCAAACTCTTGGGGCACCCGTCAGCCTTCCTGGCTGCCCGCTGTGAAGGGACCCTGTCCTAGCAGTTGAAGACTCGGGTGTTTAATAGGGCTCACAAACCACTCATTACCCCCACCACCAGCTAACACCTTGTCAAAGGCTTTCTGGAAATCTAAGTATACTATATCCACTGGATCCCCCTTGGTCACATGCTTGTTGATACCCTTAGAGAATGCTAGTAGATTAGTAAACCATGATTTCCCTTTATAGAAACCATGTTGAGTTTTCCCCAACAAATTATGTTTGTCTATGCGTCTGACAATTCTGTTCTTTACTATAGTTTCAATTAATTTGCCAGGTACTGACGTTAGACTTATCATTCCTTAATTGCCAAGATCACCTCTAGAACCCTTTTAAAAGATTGCTGTCACATTAGCTATCTTCCAATCATTTGGTACAGAAGATTTATACAAACCACAGTTAGTAGTTTCACAATTTCACATCTGAGTTTTTAGAACTCTGAGTGAATGCCATCTGGTCCTGGTGACTTGTTACTGTTAAGTTTATCAATTTGTTCCAAAACCTCCTCTATAATGACACCTCAATCTGGGACAACAACTCACATTTGTCATCTAAAAAGAATGGCTTGGGTTTGTGAATTTCCCTAACATCCTCAGCTGTGAAGACTGATGCAAAGAATTCATTTGGTTTCTTCATAATGACCTTATTGTTCATGAGTGCCATTTCAATTGTCCAGTTACCCCACTGGTTGTTTAGGAGGTTTCCTGCTTCTGATGTACTGAAGTTTTGCTATTATTTTTTGAGTTTTTGGCTAGCTGCTTTTCAAATTACTTTGTGGCCTTCCTTATTGTATTTTTACACTTAATTTGACCGAATTTATGCTTTATTCTATTTTCCTCACTAGGATTTAAACGTCCACTTTTAAAACTATGCCTTTTTATCTCTCACTACTTCTTTTTCTTGGTTAAGCCAAGCCACAGTGGCACTTCTTTCGTTCTCTTACTGCGTTTTTTTAATTTGGAGTATACCTTTATTTTGAGCCTCCTAATTTTTATGTAGTTCCCCTTTCTGAAATAGATTTTGTCTTTCACGCACTGGGGTTGGATTGCCATAATCTGAAACTATAGTCTTCTTTAGGTAACCAATTGTACTGAAATATGAAACCTGACTGAGGAGGGTGCAAGGAGGGAACAGGTAGTGAATGCATCAAGGCATTTGATTCCATATATGTGAGAGGCTTTCAAAACAGTGAAAAATGCCTATCCTGTAATCAAGAACGAGTGGCTGTCTCTTCAGGACCAGTCAGAGGAAAGACTCCTGACAGGGACTTTTGGTTTTTGTTCTTTTTACCTGTGCTGTGCAGCGATGAAGATGTTCTTCAGTATTTAAGGCAAGCAAGTAGTCCTGCAGAGATCCCAGCTCCTGAAGGCAGAAACATGCTCAGTGAGACTGCTTTAACAAGATGTTTTTAGCAACGTTATTCTACAGATCAGAATCAGCATTAGCATTTCGCTCTGCAAAAGATATCAGATTCAATTCATCAAAGTTTTCACAGAACCATAGAAATGTAGGGCTAAAAAGGATCTTGAAAAGTTGTCTAGTCCTGTCTTCTGCACATACACACATATCCTTGACAAACATTTGTCAACCTATTCTTACAGCCTCCAATGACTAGGATTCCACAATCCTCCTTAAAAGACTGTCCTTATAGTTAGAAATTTATTCATAATATCTAACTTAAATATCTCTTGCTTCTTTTTTACTTCTTGTCTTACCTTTAGCTTATATGGAGATAAATTTTTATAACATTAAAAATATTTGAAGCCCATCATCAGGGTCTCCCTCCATTTTTTCCCCCCCAACACTAAACATGCCCAGTTTCTTTAACATTTACTCATACGTCAGGTTTTCTAAACTTTTTCTAATTTTTGTTCCTCTTTGGACTGTCTTCAATTTATTTAATTTATTTATTTATTTTTAAGAGTGATGCCCAGAACTGGACATAATACTCCAGCTGAAGCCTCACCAGTGTCTGAGTTGGACAATTACTTCCTGTTTCTTACATTCAACAATCTCAGCAATCTACCCCAGAAGAACAGCTTTTTTTTTTTTTTTTCTCCATTGTATCATTCTTGATTCTACTGAATTTGTGATGCATTATGTCCCCTACATCCTCTTTGGCAGTACTGTTATCTAGCCAATTAGTCCCCATTTCATAGCTGTGTATTTGGTTTTTCCTTCTCAAATCCTTTGTTCTTTATTGAATTTCACCTTGTTTTCAGATCTGTTCTCCAATTTGTCAAGGCCATTGTGAATTTCAATTCTGTCCTCCAAAGAGCTAGCAACCTTACCCAGCTTGGTGGCATCTGCATATTTTATAAATGTCCTTCCCACTTCATTATCCACGTCATTAAGAAAGACACTGAATAGTTCTGGACCCAGCACAAATCTGTACTGGATTCCACTAAACGCATCTGCGCAGTTTAGACAGCAAACCCCTGGTAATTACTCTAAGTGTGGCCTTTCAATCAAATTTGCATCCACTTTATAGTAATTTCATCTATACCACATTTCGCAAGTTGGCTTAAGAGAATGTCATGTAGGACTGTGCCACAAGATTTACTACAATCAAAAAATAATCGCCTCTACTGCTTTGCCCCTCCTCATTAGGCCAGGAACCCTGGCAAAGGAGGAAGTTAGGCTGGTTTGGTATGATTTATTCTCAGCATTTAATATTGGCTATTACTTAGAACCCTATTATCCTCTAGGTGCTTAGAAACAGATTGCTCAATAGTTTGTTCCAGTATTTTTCCAGGTATAGGAGTTAAGTTGATAGGTCTATAATTATGCTCAAGATTGCACAATTTTCACTTCAGGATTCAGTGTAGGTTTGCCTTGCATCACATTTAAACCGTAATTTCAAACGGTTATCAAATCCAGTTCTCCCTTGAGTGTAGGCAGAAGTTTAGAGCATGCATCTTTTAGTACATTAGGAAGAACTATGCCCATTATTTAAGGCTATATGATTGATAAGGAGGTAGTATATGTCCCAGTATTAGAGCTTGCCACTGAACTCCACAAGGGAAAATGCTCACAGCTTGTTTGGTGCCTAGGAAATCCTGACTTATTTGCGCTGAGGAGCAAGAAAGCCATCTAGCAGCACATTCTACCTGCTGGTCTCAGTGCTGATGAAAGGGGAGCATATGGTTAAAACAGATTGCTTACATTCACTCTGCTCTCTGTAATGAAGAAGAGTTCGGTGAGTGCACGATGGAGCGGAAGAAGAAGAACACCAGGCTTGGACATGTCATGGCACTGGTTATTTTCCATCTGGGTGAAAAGCTGCCAGAGGGGCTTTAACAAGGTAAGGTCACAGTCCCTTAAAAAAAACGCAACAACCTAACATCAGTTATTTAAGCAGAATGCAGGGTAACTAATATTAATGACCCCAAACCCATTTTTTTATATAAAGAATAATATTTTCAAGGGAGCTGAAAACTAATAACATTCTGAAGCATATAACAAGAAGCTGATTACAAAGGTAGAATTGGATTTTGAAATACCTGGTTACAGAAATGTTGCAGCTCAATTGAAACTCCACCCAAAAGAGATTCAAGATGCCATTTTTTGGTCAAAGGTCAGCAAAGCATTTAAGCACATGCCTATTTTCTTCCCCTATGCAACAATGCACTTATGCCTGTGGCTTAACATCAGATACTTTCGTGGACTTAAACAAGCCTAAAGCACTTGGTCGAATAAGGCTTAATTGGCCAATTGGGATCTTTGAAATAACTGAATGCAGCACTTTATCAAATGCTTGGACTCCAATGGTCAGGGCTTTGCAACTCTAAGCTATAAGCAGAAAGGGTATTCCTTTTTTTTTTTTTTTTTTAACATAGGTTTTTTTTAAACATCTGTATCACTTTGCAAGTAACAGGGTTCCCAATCCTGCCTTTCCTCACATTACAATACAGTGAAGTTTGAGTATAGTCTCTACTAGGGATGTAAGGGACTAGTCGACTATCCGATAAGCATAAGCTTATCAGATAGCCAACTAGTCCCTCTACTAGTCACTGCCCCCCACCCTGCTGACTCTGTGGGGAGCTGGCTTAAAAGCCGGTTCCCCAGAGCACTGCCTCCACAGAGGACAGGGGAGGCAGAGGGTAACAGGGACCGGGCATGAGCTGGGAATCAGCTGTCCCAGCTCACGCTGCCCCCCCCCACGCTTCTGCTTTTTAAATGTATTAAGAGCCAGCAGGGCAGGGTCCATATATTGCCCAACTGTCTCCTTCTGCCCAGTGCAACCACCTCTGCCAGCCAGAATCAAGTATCAACTCACCTGAAGCTATAGTTCCATTTATGCAGCTTGCATTGTATAAATTGCAATACTGAATCAGTAAATGTTTTTTCTCCACTTTGTCCTTGATCTCCTCATGTTAGCTAAGAAGAGGAGACTCACCCATGGATCCTTAAACTTATTTTAACAGAAACAACATCTAAAAGCAATTAACTGCAAATCTGACTAATAGATTTGTTCCAAAGAATCTTTTAAAAAGCCATCTAGAAAAGGAAAAATAACGTTCAGAACATCACTATTTCAACCATTTTTGGCTAGCAAGACATTACTGAAACCCAGCAGCAAAAGAACCTACAGTACCTACTAGGGATGTAAAATCCCATTTAATTGGCTAAACATTGATTACCCATGTTAACCGATTAAAAGGGGGTGAAGTGGGGGGGGGGCCTTCAGCTGGGCTGGAGTAGCTGGTCGCCTCCTCCTACCCCTGCCACAGGCAGGGGCCGTACTGTCCAGGATGCCAGGGCAGCTTCAGCATCCCGGTCAGATCAGCCCTTGCCTGTGGAGGGCTGGACTGGTCCAGCGTCCCAATCAGAGCAGCCCTGCCAGCAGGGCGCTTGGGCCCGCCATGGAGAGGCTGCTCCGTGGAAGGTGGGAAGCTGCTCCAGCCCCACTTTTTAACCAGTTAACCCGTCACAATCCTAGTAACCTACTTTAAATTATGATCCCCTGGTTCTTTCATGACTTGACTTTAGCATAGCCTTTCCTCAGAAGGTATGGGTTAGTGTACGAAGTGGAGCAATGGATTTACCTCTGGCTGCTGCACTGCACTATCTTCAGGAGTAAGTGGATGGCCTTTAAACGCTGGTGTCCGATCTGTCGGCATGCTACTCCAACCTGCCATTCCCAGATTTTGGCTAGTGGGAGATGTGGGATCACCCTTTCCTCTGACAGCATGTTTTTCAGAATCTCAAATCCTGGAATTGAATATAATCTGTTATAGCTGTAGGGAGAACTGCAAAACTGTCTTCTCCCCAGAATTGTTATGACAAACAAAAACAAAGATTTAACACACAAAACTTGAGCTGGAGAAAGAAGGGCCAACTCCAGCCACCCGAAGTCCTTTCTTGGGCAAAATTTAATGGGAGTTATGTGGCTAAATTTCTTCAACTTTCTTTGAAAATCCCAACCCTAATATATGCAATTAGAGTTTTGCCCAGGGAAGGACAACAGAATCTGAGCCCTAGTAAATATCTGAGGTACAGTAGGCCTAAGAGAACTGCAAAGAATTCCAATCCAGATGCATGTTTCAATAGACTATATTAAAATGTCATTAATTTATTAAATAAACCAATAAAGCCTTTCACACTGCATCTGCAAATGAACTAGAAGCACTCCATCATAACAGGCATAATTATTCTTTAAACAACTTAAATGACTTCCATTTATAATTATCAATATTATGACAACTCTAAAGTGGCCTGTGAAACCCAAGTCATATTTTGGTAAGTATCCTGGAGACTTGTGCGTGACTGATTTCTCTCCGAGTTTTCAAGATTCAGAATTTAGATACGGCTGTCATTGCTCAGCCATAACAAACAGAAGCCATTCATCAAAACTCAAGATCACCCAATGAATCAAGTCACAACACCGTATTGTTCTTTTAAGAACACTTGAGGGGAAAAAAACATATGCCAAGCAACCTAAAAAAAGTATACGCCAAGGAATGTTAATACAAAAAAAATCTGTGAAAGCATGGATCGAAGTAACTGTACTAAGTCAAATTAGTCACACTCTTACCTGTCTGGAACCTTCCAAGGTGACCTGCTGTCACTGTAAACTTGTAACCCCATTCAGTATTACTCATGTCAGAGGTAAACCGGTAATATAGTGTATCTCCTGTGGAAAATACCATCCACATTAGACAAAAAAATAACTCAATAAGGTGCCATTACAAAGAACAGAACATAACTGAAAAGTTTACTAAAATAATTTGCTTGTAGATCAAATCATCTTTTACCCTTCTGGTAATCCCAGATTGAACAGAACAAAGACAAATGGAAGGCTGATCAAGAATGCGAAACAGTGCCACTAGTGTATAAAGATACACACAGAGATTAATGCTTTCTATATTTTTTTGTCAGAGAACTGCTTTAGCCAAGTATGTGGGGGGGAGGGGGCGCCGTATAAAGGAAACTAGTGCACATTAGTAAACCTCTTTTCTAACTGAGAACTGATTAATGATTTATGAGATAAAACTATACCCCTGTATGTCCTGCAAAATTTACCGCAGTAAGTTACTAATATATGAATCACTACTTTTAATTACCAGAAGGGAGCCCTCAAGCTTCTGAAACTTCTTCTGTACAAAGGATGCTTTTTCCGTGTGTGTGTGTGTGTGTGTGTGTGTGTGTGTGTGTGTGTGTGTGTGTGTGAGAGTGTGTGTGTGTGTGTGTGTGTGTGTGTGTGTGTGTGTGTGTGTGAGAGAGCAGAGATGAAAAACATTGCTAAGAGAGAATGGAGGATCTCAAAGAACCCTATTGCGTACGGTATTCAGGTAACTAGTTCAATATATCCTACATAGAGCAGCAACATGGCTAGTGCTAATCATTTCAGTGTCACACCATGTCCATAAACTGGTATTTGACACTTAGCTATTCACACAACTTCTGGGATGATGCTCTGAAATCACTTGTCCTCTTTTCAGTCTTCTCTCAGAACTAAACAACTGTTTTTCTTAAACCTTTCCTCATAGCTCAGTTTTTAAGTTATATTTTGTTGCTCTCCTCTGGACTCCCTCCAATTTGTGGGAGCCCAGATTTGGGGACAATATGCCAGCTGAAACCTCATCAGCGCCAAGCAGAGTTACCTCCTGCATTTCACATGAAGCTTCTGTTACTACACTCCAGAATGATATTAGCCTTTTGTGCAACAGTGCCACGCTTCTGGCTTGTATAAGTTGGCCCTCCCTGGTCCAGCACCCTTAGGACCTGACTGGTCCCACATGAGGGATTTTGCTGGACCGGAGGCGGGGGAGGGGGAGGGGGTGTCCATTTCTGGCCCCTCACCTGCCACTGCCTCCCACCCCAAGCCATGGCCTGGCTGCCAACCACCCACCCAGCCTCTCCTTGTGCAGGGCTTCTGGCCCCACTGTGGCAGCCCCGCTGCTGGGCTCCAGCCCTACCAGGTAGTCCCACTGCCTCTCGGCCCTGCCAGACAGCTCTGTAGAGCAGCAGTGGGGCTGCTGGGCTCCTGAGTGCACCACTAGGTGGCAACCCTGCTCCCATGTTCCTGGCCCTGCCACCAGGCAGCACCGCTACCTCCCAGCCCCACTGACAAGTTATGCCACTGGGCAACAGCCTAGCTACTGAGCTCCTCATTGTGCCACCAGGCAGCAGGCCCCAACATTACCGCCTCATGGTCCCACCAAGCAGTTCTGCCATCAGGCCCACGGCTGGGCTCCTGGTTTTGCTGCCATAGGGCAGCCCTGCTACTGGGATCCCAGCCACCAACCCTCCAACTGGGACTCTACAGTTCTTGAACATCCAGGATCCTGCAGATCACAGATATTGCCAGACCAGAGAGTCTGGGTTAGAGAGGTTCAATCTGTACTGAATTTGTGATCTGAAGAAACCCTTCAGAATACTATGCCTAGCTAGTTATTGCACATTTTGTATTTGCGCATTTCATTTTTCCCATCTGAATGCAGTACTTTGCACTTGTCTTTATTTACTTTCATTGTGTTACTTTTAGGCTAGTTCAACAACATGAACAGAAAACACAACATTTATTTGAGTGAAGAGGGGATGGGATAAGAGCAGGGGTTTTTCCATGTATGCCATGAACATCAGGGGATATAAATTAAACTAAAAGGTCTTGGTTTCTCACACTGCAAGCTAACAGTAGCTCTCTATACTTGTTTGTACTTACATGCATTGTATAGCTATACAATGTATTTACCTGGAAGCTCAAAATCAGTCCACTTCTGCAGAGACCCACTGAAACTGTGCCGATCCTGTTGAAAATCACTGCTGCTGGACATGATTAATTCATCACAACCTTCTTCTGTATTACACTGTGAGTCAAATTTGATTGAAAGATAGATAGCACCAGGGATGTGAACTTTATCCTGAAGAAGGCAAACAGATGACACCCATACCAGTTTACTGTATCTGTATGCAAACAGTCAATAAAGGCAGCCTCTGATAAAGGTACAAAGACTACAATATCTCTATTAAAGAGTCTTCATTAGTTCAGTGGTGGGCTAATTCAAAGAGTGCAGAGTGCTGTCAACAGTGACAACTACATACAAGTCTAGCAGTGCTCAGGTGTAAGTAAGCACAGTTATATTGCATGCCTGTAAACTGATTCGCTGATCAAGAATGCCGGTTTCCAAGATACTGACCTCCAGAGCACATCTTACATGCATTAAAGGACCCTCATACCAGAATTTCTACTGCATACAAACGCTAAGAGAAAACTCCCAGGACTGTCACTGAATTTCTGGGACCAAGGGACATTCCTCTTTACTCTAGTGCAGGGCTGGGCAAAATACAGCCCATGGGCCTGATAAGCCGCTTGGATCCATCATATGGCGGTCTGTCAGCTCCCTGCCTGCCTCGCTCCTACTCAGCACTCAGAAAAGCTATCTGTGGGGCTCTGAACTAGGGATGTGAATGGTTAACTGATAAGCATTACCCTTACTGGGTGATGTTTACCAGTTATGGTTAACCAGCAGGGGCTGAAGCAGTCCCCTCCCACTTCCCCCTGCAGGCAGGGAGCTGCTCCAGCTTTGATGGAAAAGCCCCCACCCATGGTAAGCCTGGCCCAGTTGGAGCAGCCCCCACCATGGTACGGGGCTTGCTCTGGCCTGGCCATGACATGTGGGGAAGCCACTCCAGCGCAGATGAGTTGCAGTGCCCCTTGCCTACCTCTATGTAGCAGTTAACTGGTTAAACATTATATTTAACTGGTTAACTGATTAAACGGGATTTTACCTCTCTACTGTGAACACTCGGGGTCCAGGGGAGGGGAAGAGAGGCTTCTTATGCTGTCCCCACCCCAACAAATTCTTGCAGCTCCCATTGGCCAGTTTCCAGCCAACAGGAGCTGCCTGTTTGAAGGACAGGCGGCACGTGAAGTACCTCTTCCCTCTCTCAGCATTCAGTTCAGAGCAGCATACACATGGCCTCTGCAGTTGCTCTGAGCACATGCAGGGGCATGGAAGGTAGGGACCTTGGCTGAAGAACTTGCTGGGCTGCTGGCCAGGAGCTGTCCAGGTAAGCACCTCCTGGCCAGAGCCTGTCTCTGGCACCCTAGCCCCTTCCTTCCCTGCAACCCTTTGCCCCCCTGGGTAACCCAAACCCTCTGTACCCCTAGTCCTGCACCCATAACCCTTCCCAGACCCTGTATCCCGCTCCAAGTCACAACTGCACACCAATCTCCTTCCCCAGGTCGTAACCCAACCTCTGCACTCCCTATACACCCCTGCTCCAGGTCACAACCCCCTCTTTCTAACTGCCTCCCAGATCCAACACCCCCTCCTGCACCCCAATCCCTTAACCCAAGCTCCCTTCTTCACCCAACCTCCATTAATATCATGGAAGAGTGTGGCCCTTGACCACTTACCAATTTCTTGTAGTGATCTCCCTATCAAAAATTACTGCCCACCCCTATTCTAGCCACATGCCTCTTTTTGCCCAACATGGGACACTGGTGCTGTTGAGTGCTCTCCTGGAAGAGAACTACCTGCTACCCTCTTACTAGTATGGTGCTGCTAACTAATGCCAGGAAAAGAGAAGTGCCTCTTCCTGGCTGCTGCAGCAACCACAGCTGGGAGAGGGGTGCATATTCCCCAGATGGGGCAGGCCCACATTTGTATGCCCTCTGCACTTCCCAGCAGAGTGAGAAATGCAGCAAACTGTGCACTTTCCCCACATTCCCTGAAGAAAGGGAACAGCCAGCAATGTTCCTCTATAAAATTGAGGGGAGGGGGGGAGTTTCAGCCCCCACTGACTTCCCTAAAGGCACCTGGAGGGTTGGAGGCAGGGGCAATCCCAGACAGGGGGGTTGGGAGGAGAGAGGGCTTTCCTGGCTAATCCCTTTCTCTGGAAGTGGATGACAGGAGGGATCATGTGAGGATTACCTACTATGATCCCTCCCTCTGGGGCACGTGGTATTGGCCACTGTCAGGAGACAGGATACTGGGCTGGATGGACCTTTGGTCTGACCCCGTATGGCCGTTCTTATGTTCAGTGGGGCTGCTCATGTGTTTAAACTGCATGTGTGGTGAAGTATTTTGCTGAATTTAAGGCTTTAATCTACTATATAGTAGAGAGAGTTTGTCTGAGAGTGAGTATGTCTGTCTGTCTGAACAAGAACTCCTCCTAAACAGTACGAGCTAGGACCACCAAATTCAGTATACGGCTTCCTCTTATCATAGCTTAAAGCAAGATGAGGGTTAGGGTGTGCTGCAAAAATGCAGTGTGCCTGGAATGGGATTGTTTCTCATAAAACTATATAAGGAAATAGACAATCACCCTAAGGACACCATCCCTACCCATCCTGGCTAATAGCCATTGATGGACCTAAGCTCCATAAATCTATCCAGCTCATTTTTTAACCCTGTTAAAGTTCTAGCCTTCACCGCATCCTCTGGCAAGGAGTTCCACAGGCTGACTATTCGCTGAAGTTAATGGGTTTACTCACATGCTTAAATGAAGGCACACACACCATATCTGACTGAATGAGAACCTTACTTATATATTTTTCTACAAGGTGAAACCTCAGTTTTCGGGAATGCCTTGTTAACTGACAGATCATGAGTGGGATTTTCCAGGAGTGCCTCCATAGGTTAAAAATGCAAGTCCCATTGCCTGAACCTGGAGAAAGGCAACAAGACTTATGCTCCCTAAGCCACATAGGTGCCATTAGAATCCCTCCCAGTATCTTCATTTCACACAAAACCCATGCATACTCATTGCACTTTAACATATATAAATTACCTGAAAGTTAGTATTGTTGTTATAAGGATGCTTGGATTCCCGCACTTGGATGGCCATTCCTGGTTCCTCCATAAATTGACAGGCAGTCAGCGCCATTGTTCCCAGCATGCTCTCATTGCACCCATGCAGCACTTTCTGTAAGATCTAAGGAAATACACCACATCGTGCACGGTCAGTTTGCTATCAAAACAGCATTTGCACACTGATTTGACAAGGACTGACAAAGTTGTTCTAGCAACACGACCCCTTAGAAAAGAGAAACCAAGCTACTGGAAATAAAAAAGAAACTCAAAAATGAAATTACCAACTGGCCTCATTAGGTGAGCGTACAGTCCCCTGGAAATGAGGAAGGTTTACATTTAGTCCTCAGACTGCGTTTCAAATCCTGTGTTACTTTAGTGGGATTCTTGCATATTGAGACAGATTTTGAAAGGCCAGATATTTCATAACCTCTCTCAGCTCTCTGCATAGATGTTAGCATAAAAGCTAATCCCACAATGTCGCAACATATTGAGATAGGTAAATAAAGCCTAAAGCGAACAAGAAACATAATACCGAGCAGTGGCCTCATTCACTCAATACAAGAATTTTACTAACATATCAGATTGACACTTTACGTTCCATATCTACATGGACTTTTAATTTTAAGAAAAGTGTGTCAAATATTTCAGGCTTCAAATTCCATAAACCTACAAATGAGTCTTAAAAAATATCCTTCTACCAGTTATAAAATTACTAGGCATGTCAACGTGTAGACCACTACATGATTAACTGATAAGCCTGTATCAGAGGTGGCAAGGAACCGGTGCCCATGGGGAGCCACCTTTTTGATTAACAAGAAGTTCTTAACCTAAGCTTTAGGCATGTATACAGCAGAGACTAAGACTGAGATGAGGCATGGTGGAGCAGCCAGCTGAATAACGCCAGGAAAGGTATCCTAGGATTATTTGTTTCCTGGACATGCACATACACTTCATTAGTTATATTCCAGTTGTGTCCAAAAGCCCTAATCTGGAGACCAATGACATGATGTGCCATATGGATACGTAGGTAGTTACTACTTGTCTTCAGTTACAAGTCTCAGAGCTTGTTTTCCTCTAAAACAATTATTTTTAAAGCAGAAGATTTTTAGGTATTTAAGTCCCAGCTTGACAAATCCCTGGCTGGGATGATTTAGTTGGGATTCCGCCTACTTTTAGCAGGAGGTTGGACCTGACCTTCTGAGTTC
The DNA here is from genome assembly GCA_032595735.1 of Pelochelys cantorii. Classification (NCBI taxonomy): domain Eukaryota; kingdom Metazoa; phylum Chordata; order Testudines; family Trionychidae; genus Pelochelys; species Pelochelys cantorii. Next base: position 10,007,440 of record CM064346.1, on the reverse strand, counting down.
TCTTCCAACTCTATTGTTCTATGATTTTTAAAATACATACTGAAACCTAGCTAAAAACAGCATTTAAAATGGGCTCCTTATCCCACTGACAGTTTTCCAAATCCTAGCTGTTCATTTATTTGAAACAGCTGGCTCCAAGAAATAGGTTTTAGTTTTCTGTTGGTCACCAAGTCAAATTGTAAAAATATTGTCAAAACCCCTTGTTTTTGGCTGAAAACTGAGTTTACTGTAGAAGAAATACACAGTTTGAAGCTTGAAGTCTTTGAAATTTTTGCATTTTGTTTTAATCACAAGTACCTCCAGGGGTTTGCTACTCAGCTGGAAGTTCACGTACATACAAGATTCCTTCAGACTACAAATGCAGCCCACTTACCTTCTCCCACAGCTGCTTCTCCTCTAGCTGCATAAGCATATCTAAAATGTAAGTCATGTGTGCTGGGCCACTCAGCTCCAGGATTTCTTCATTTACTGCGACGCCATCAGGCCATTCAGCCAATAACGAGGCAAGTACATGCCTGGCATAAAGAACAGCAGTGGCCTCATTCACTCGATACAAGTAATCCCGCACAGCTTTTTTGCTCCTGGAATCCAGCTCTTTGTGCAATAGTATGGCACTCTTGGTGCGACGCTGTTTGGCATAGCTAAGTTGGAGATCACTGTCAGTGTTGGTTATTAGTTTCTGGGTAATGGGATTGGATTCTTCAGTGGCTTTATCACAGAGTACAGGTTTTGACTGCAAGAAACAAGCACAAGTTTGAAAGGAGTTTCGAGGCAACTTCCTTCCTTGTGTCTAGAAATCTAGAACCAGAAGTGTAATTCATTGTTTACAGGTGGATAACTAGCTCCAATCATTCACAGAGAACACAACTAAGCCTGCTTAGGGGAAATGTATCTTAAGTTTGTCCTTTGATGCCAACGGACACAGTTACCAGTTATATACCACTGATATTAAATAAAGGCAGGAACCAACTGATTCTAATGTTGAGAGAATAAGCTTGACCTGAATTGTACAGATGAAGCTGTAGTGTCAATGCTCCACTCACTTTTTTGTGGTACTCCTATTGGATATACTGTAACTACAGATTATCACAGTAATCACAGCCACTTAAGAAGGACTAAGAAATTAGCAGCTGTTTCCTTTCTGATGCTTTGGTAAAGAGCTAGCTAGAATTTCTGCTAAGCACAACTGCATTCAAAATCTATTCATTCCAGCCTCAAATGCCCAGTATCCAACACTGATCTACTATCTTCATTCTTGTTTAGCTGAAAATATGTTCAGTTTTCAGTGTTATTTTTAATAAGCCATGAATATATCAAGTACATAAAGACCACAAATGTACAATGTTATTATTTTTAAACACTGAAAGTTATTCTAGCACTGGAACTAATTACCAATATATGTGGCTAATTTTCCATTACTTGGGAGTCTTTAAATCAAGACCGGGTATTTTTCTAAAAAGATATGCTGCACTTCAAGCACAAATTAGATACAGGTATCACTGGATTCAATTTTATGACTCATACAATGCAAAAGATCATACTAGATAATTTCTTCTGGCCTTAAAAAGTAACTATGAATTTTTGGTGAATAGCCATTAAATGAGATGATCCATAAATTACTATGACACTATATTGTAGCTCTTCACAGTACTGTAGAAACCAGTAGGTATGAAACAAAAAAAAGTTTAAAACATTTTTCCAATAAGTGAAAATTAGTGATGCCCGTATACCTAAGCTTCTCCAATGAAACAAAAGGAAAAACTATGTAGCACTTTAAAGACTAACAAGATGGTTTAATAGGTGATGAGCTTTCGTGGGCCAGACCACTTCCTCAGATCATATTCTGGAAGAGAATTGGCATGACCATATATACCAAAGGAATACAATGAAAAAAGTGAACACATTATTAAACTGAAATCAGTTTTAGTACAGAAGGTGGGGTGAGGGAGAGGGAGGCAGGAAATAGCTATTTATGAGTCAATGAATGGCTAATCAGGGGTGATAGCATCTTTGTTAATGCCCATTTGTAGTGTCAAATTTAAGCATGAAAGAAAGTTCTGAAGTTTCCCTTTGTGATCTGGTGTTAAAGTCTCTTTGAAGTAAGATACATATAGTAAGGTAGTTAAGACTATGTCCACGTAGGTTGAAATGAAAAGCAACTGGTTTTTCCTTGTGAAGATGTCTGATGTCTGTTTTGTGTGCATTAATTCTTTGGCGAAGTGTCTGAGAAGTCTGTCCAATATACATAGCAGAAGGACACTGTTGGCACATGATGGCATAAATTATATTTCTGGATGAACAGGAATATGTGTTCTTGATCATATAACTGACATGGTTAGGTCCAGTGATGGTGGACACCATCTTTGTCACCAGAGTAAATATGTGGACAAAGTTGGCAACGGGGTTTGTTGCAAGGGAAAGTTCCAGGGTTGGTATTAATGTGGTATGTCCTGTGGTTGTTGGTAAGAATCTTCCTGAGGTTAGGTGGTTGTCTATAGGAGACTATGGGTCTGTCCCCCAGAGCCTCTCAGAGTGTAGTATCCTGTTTGGCTGTGTCTACATTGGCAAGATGTTGCGCAAAAGCAGTTGCTTTTGCGCAAAATCTTGCCACCTGTCTACACTGGCTGCAAGTATTTGTGCAAAAACACTGACGTTGTAATGTACAAAATCAGTGCTTCTCACGCAAATACTCTGACGCTCCCGCTCAGGGATAAGCCCTCTTGCACAAGTATTCTTGCGCATGAGGCCAGTGTAGACAGCAACGTTAATTTCTTGCACAAGAAAGCCCAATGGTTAAAATGGCCATTGGAGCTTTCTTGCGCAAGAGAGCATCGACACTGGCACAGATGCTTTTGCGCAAAAGCACATCTTTTGCGCAAAAGCACATGCCAGTGTAGACGCTCTCTTGCACAAATACTTTTAACGGAAAAACTTTCCCGTTAAAAGTATCTGCGCAAAATCATGCCAATGTAGACGCAGCCTTCCAGTATAGGTTGTAGGTTTTTGATAATGCGTTGGAGGGGTTTAAGTTGCCATGCTGGGCCCACACTAGGGATGTAAAGGGTTAACTGGTTACCCGGTGAGCATTCACCTTTTCGGCATGTTTACTGGGGGTAACCAGTTAACTGTGTATGGAGCAGCCCCCTGCCCCGCCCAGTGGAACAGTGGGCTCGGCCCAGGCTGGCTGGAGCAGCACCTTGGGGAGGGGGAAGGAAGTTGCTCCAGCCTACCTGGGCCTGCCATCAGCGACTGCTCCAATGCCACCCTCCCCGCCACGGCAAACTGATTCACCGGTTAACCATATATTTTAACTGGTTAACATTTTAAATGGAATTTTACATCTCTAGCCCATACTCAGGATTTCCAGTATTTTAGCTGCATCCCAATGCACGGGCTAATTGACACTTACTACCCAGAGTCACTTAACTTGTCTTTTGCTACTAAAGTCACATGGTCTGTTTTAGCAAAATGGATACACCTCAGTATTATTGAATCTATTCATATGGTAACACATCAGTGACGTGGTCAATGTATGCATTTGTGGTTATATATTAGATAAAAAATCTCTTGTGTGAAATAGGGAACTCGTAACATTGCAGTAAAGTCATAATTTGTTCTCCTGATCTAAAATCTAGTTCTTCCAGATCTTCAAGAAAGAAACTGCAGAGTAGATACGTTTCTTGCTAATATCTTACCTATTCTTTTTAATACAATAAAGCAGCTTAATCTAAGGAACTATGTAAACAATCAAATTTGGACTGTCTAAATTATTGGAACCCTTAAGTCTTATGATTCCAAAAGAAAAAGAAAATTTGGTAAGAGCACACACCAAACATGGTAATATGATCATGTCTGTGTCCACTGCTTTTGAACTCTGCTCTTCCAATTTCAAACGCTTGCTGGGCTGCCATTTTTGGGCTAATGTTCGGATCTTTTCATCTGTCGTAATCACATCTCCATCAAACCTTAAAAAGGGACAAATATTGCAATCAATGAACTTAAAAAAAAAAAAAAAAGATACATTTGCATTTAAACCTTTCCTGACTTGCACTTAGAAGGCTCTTATCCAACTTCTGCCTTGCTCTTTTGTGAGGTCAGATCAACTAACATTCTCATTTGATCTTATTAACTGAAAAATATGTTCAAGTCTTGCAACTTGATTTTTTAAGCAGCAGATGGTACCAGAAGCTGCTCTGAGTGCCAGTAAGTAAGTAAGTCTATGCTCATCTCTCTTCCTCACTTAGGATGACATTTGAGAAATACTGGTATCTCTGACTTTCTATCCATAAAAGCAATTTCTTCTACAGAAAGATACTGAGAGTAAAGTTAGCCAAAGGAACATACGACATACTTCAAAAATCCTAGCTTCTGTCCTCACATCTGCAGTTCCAAATTTAACAGGAATCAATTTTCTTGTTACATTTTAAGTAGTACTACAAAGGAGTTCTATATCTTTTTCCATATAGCAGTTTCTGTTTAGCTCCCCGGTAACAGAATACAAGTTACCTTCTATATTCAATGACTGTTTTTCTGCTGGATTCAGTAGCTCCCTTACCTCTTTTGAACTTCCAGGAAAAAGGAATCTGTTCTTTTCATCTGCAACTCATACATGGCACGAAGAATATGCAAAGGTGCATTGAGTGCATCATGCGTCATCTGAAACAAAACTTAAGTAAAGCTAGGCGAGGAAAGGTGAATTTCACTTGGGGTTATCTACACATACATTTTCCTGTTCAGCATATAAATAAAGGACTAATGAATTTCATAATCTCTACAGCAATTACTTACTAAAAACCTCAGTAATATGTATTATTGCAGCCCGCATATACAATTATATTTAATCTAGGCAATAATACAGTCAGTTATTAATACTAAAAAAAGTTAAGTTAAAAAATTAAAGACCAACATATGGAAACAATTTTGTGTCACACAAAAAGGGGGAAAAAAAACCAGTACCAAGAAGCATATTTTGGTTGCTTCATCCAAGCCCTCTAGAGGATCAAGTTTGCTTTGATCTAGATCAATGGGGCTGACAGACTGGTCCACATCCTGATCTCTGTCCCTTTCCTCTAATTCTGTATCCTCATGTTCAGCCAGGGAGCTGATCTCCTTCTTTGAGGAGTACAGCATTATTGACAAAATCTGTATGGAAAAAAAGCAACATATGGTATAATACCTGTAGCTATTATTAGTGTATGTACAACTGGCACTTGTAAGAACATTATAAAAACTTGGAATGAGTTATTAACACAGGCTTTTCTAAAGATGAACAGCACTCAAACAGCATTTCCCATTCCTTAAATGCTTTTAAATTCATTTTACAGTCTTCTATGAAGACATCTAACATAATTACTCATACATTTAAAACAAATTAATTCTTTAACAATTTGAGTTTGTTAATATTCAAGTAATCCAATATAAGAACACCCTATGATTAGCTGCAATTATCCACAGACAAAATGGTGGTTTTTAGCCATAGTCCCTGAAAAACAAGCAAGTTACATATTTGGCTCCAATATGCATAGTAACATTAACTACTCAGAGCAGCCAAACAACACACCGCCTTCCTCTTGCCAATTTATACCAGTTGTAAGCATCTAGACTAGTACAGACACTAAGAGAAAAACTTCAGAGCGCCACTATGGTCGGTTACCATAGAAAAATCGCATTGCCAATTCTCCCTGCAATAACAGATGTTCAAAAGAAAAAAAAAAACCCACCACAAGACAAAAACCAATGTGTCCAACTGTACGTTAGATCTCCCACCAGTTACACTATTGTAATGATTCATGTATATATGCTTACGTGCTAAGTACAGCATCACCATCTAATAGGTACTAGGGATATTAAATATTGGTTAATTGAATAGTCAAGTAACCTCATGAATTCTTATCACTTAGTTGATTATTCTATAGTCCCCAGAGGTGGGGCCAGCAGCCAGTGAGCTCCAGCCCCACTCCCGAGGAGCCCCTTGCCACTCCAGGCTGCTGCCTATCAGAGGCAGCAGCGGGGGTGCCAGACGGGAGCTACTTAAAAACTAGCCCCCCCTCATGCCTGTCACCTTGTGTTGCTGCCTCTGGATAAAAAGGCAGTAGCACTGGGTGGCAGCGACCCCTGTCTGGTGGGGGAGGGTCTGAGCTCCTAGACCTGGTGAGAACCGAAATTGAGTCAGGCTGCCTGCCCACCGGCTCCTAATATACTTTAAATGCAGAGCCGCAGCAGGGATCGGTCCCAGACCCATTGCAAGCCAGGACTGAGCCAGGCTGCTGGCCTGCCTGCTGAAAAATTTATTGACAAGGTGTGTCAGGGGGCAGGGGGAGGAAATGTGTGTAGTCTATAGCATTAACCTATAAGCTTTCGCTTATCGGTTATCGACTACACTATTACATCCCTATTAGGTACCTTGGAGAGCTACTGATTGATTTAATTGAAAAATAGCAAGGAGACTTTGGATCCTACTCCCATTAAGCCTCTTGAAAAATCCCAGTTTAAATCAATTCAAGTAGGGGTGGCAGGTTTGCAGAAATGTTGGTGGTGCCCAGAACTCACACCGCTCCCCCGCTCAAACTCCCTTCCCCTTCCAAGGCTGCAGGAGGGCTGTGGACTCTGGGAGGTAGTTTGGGTACTGCGTGCAGACTCTGGGCTGGGACAGGAGACTGGAGTGCAGGAGGAGGTGCAGTCTCTGAGCGGGAGTTTGCTGCAGGAGAGGATAAGGGGTTGGGCTGTGGGGAAGGGGCCTGGGATGCAGGCTCTGGCACCCCCCCACCAGTTACAACTCCTAGGCCAGGGCGTAAAGGGGGTTTTCCACATGCTGCTACTTACATGCACCACTCCCAAAGCTTCCCATTGGCTGCAGGGGTGCTCAGGGTAGGGGCTGAGCACGGAGACACACCCTGCCCTCTGCCCCAGGGCTGCAGGGGTGTTCCAGAAGCCATTCTAGCCTTGTAGTACTGCTGGTGGTGGTGGCATGGTGCCCTGGGCAGTTTTAAATCACTTGGGGGTGGCAGGTGGAGCCAGGGGAAAGACCCAGCTCCGAACTTTGGTGGAGTCAGGCCCTGGGCCAGGAATATTCCTGGAGCCTGGGCACCACGGACCAATAAAACTTGTGCTGGGAAAAAAGGAATTTAACATGCAGTGAAAATGCAATATCTGGATCTTTTATGCAATGGCTACTCTGATTTTTCACAAAACGTTACTTATTCTCTTACCTCCAAGTCTCTGAGAAGCCATGTCTTACTGAAACCAGTCCCTTTGCTGCACTTCTTCACCAGCAGCTTAAGTAAGCCTGACTGAAGAAATGCTGCTTGAGTCTCCTCAAAACCATGAGTCTGTCGAAGAGAAAAGAGTTACTGTGGGAGGTACCTGACAATACACAATTCCCACCAAGCAGAACCTTCCTTATGAGAAAAGTAAAAGTGTATTTTTTTAAATATTCCAGCAAAATTATCATGATTCTCACTACTCACAATGAGATGTGTAATAGCACTACCATCTCACTGCTGTTAGTAAACACTAATTTTACTGTGCACAATGACAGAGGCCAGATGAACTAATTCAAATATGATTATTTTTCCCCTCAGTTCAGAGAATTCACCTCCTCCCCATATATTTACTTAAGCATCCTCATAGTCAGATTTACCACAGAGGAAGATGGATCAAACACATGCCAACAATATTCCTAAAACTACTCTTCTGAGCTGTGCTCAGCCTCTACATGCAGAGAATGCAAGAGGTCAGGTCTGACAAGTGACCTTAACTATTATTTATATTATGGTGATGCCTAGAACCCCTCACGGATCAGGTTCATCCAGTGTTCCCTCTAAACTGGGTGGCAGCACAGCTTCACAGGTGATTCATCAGCACCACCCAGTCAGTCAGCTCTGAGCACAGAGCCCTGAGCCAGACTGGGTGGGGCTGATGAATCACCTGTGAAGCTGTGCTGCCCTGCAGCTTAGAGAGAACACTGATCAGGTCCCATTATGTGAGGTGCTTCACACCAGTGTCCCTGATCCAGAGAGCTCATGGTCCTCACTTCAACCTTCTATGTAGCTCATCTCTCTCCCTCTCCCTCGTACCCCTCTCACCTTAAGTGCTCTGTACAATCCTTTAAGAGCAAGAGACAAGACCCAGGTGGCTTCCACTGCTTCTGAATAGCTACTGTCCATGCTGGTCTGCAAAAGGTGGCTGGTTATAAAAGCAAAATGCTGGAGATACTGTCTCAGTTGGGTTTGGGATTCAGTGCTTTCTCTGTCATATTTTTGAACCAACTGGTAGTCTTTTACTAGAAGAAAACAAACCCAGTCATGTTAGAATTTTCTCTAGGCTCAGTATCCTTTGTATTATTGTAGCATCTGGGGGCCCCAGTCATAGACCAGGGTCCTATAGTGCCAAGTTGCACAAACACAGAATAAAAACCGAAGGCAGTACCTGTCCCCCAAAGAATTTATAATCTAAAGTATGAGACAAAAATACAACATGTGGCTGGACACAAACCAGCAAGGGAGACAACACAGATCAGTAGAATAGTCTGTGGTCTAAGTACATTCGCAACCCAACTGATGCCAACTTCTCTGTTTTGCTGCAATGTCTATAAAAAAAGCTTGACAAGTCCTCTCCTAGCACCAAGCATTATATAGACAATTATAAACAGTCAATAATTAATGTGGTAATTACATTCCAAGAAAGCAGAATCACATTTAAAACTGGGATAAGCTAATTGCTTGTATCATTAATTCTTTCATGAGGGCACAATTTTGCTATTGCAATACATTTTCCTCATTTTTGTTGAAGTGTATTGCTAAAATGTTCTCTTCCCCATAACTTTGGAGTAGATGTAAGATACTTTGGAAATTGTGTAATATTAGAAAAATAGGACTTTTCTGACTACATAGCCTCTTGCTTTGCAGTGGGACAAGAAAAAACTGATTGAGTCACATGCCTTTTTATTGGCCCTCAGCATTTCACCCTTTTCTTTTTAATTTTCAGACTGCAACTGCTAGTAGGTAGTTATATCATATAGCCATTAGGATATTTGAGGATTCATTTCTGGGCAGAGAGTGAACACATATTTATGCTGTGCATGCTCTTGAGTGGCAAGGTAAAGAATATGCAGGAGGAGCAAATATTTTTAAATTTGCAATTTAAAACCTTTTCAACACTCACAAATAAAAGGACAAGATAGCAGCAAAGATCAAACTGTCATGTTAACCTCAAAGAAGTACTGTTTTGTGTGGTATGTACACTAACAAAACAATAAAAGAAATGTTATATTCTGTGCACATTTATAAAAGCAATCATTCTTGTACCATGTGATATATCACAGTTTAACAGAAACCTAAAAAAACTGATCTGATTTATGGGGAGAAATCAGATATATTTTCTCTAAGGACCCCAAGTTCAAAGCTCTGTATAAAATTATTTAATAAAACTTTAGGCTTTGGAAACTCATAAGAGATACTGTAAGGAATATCATACAATTCTTAGATATAAGAATGTCAAGGTACCTGTTTTCCTTTTCCGGGTTTTGATGTCTACGACAACTGCCCTGCTTTTCTCAGTGAAGTGCTTTAGGATGATTACATTATGAGGCTCATTGGCATTATCCATGTACACTGAGCGAGTTCCCATGCACAGCACCTGCATTAGCAGAATAAAGTTAGACAGAGGACTTCAGTTATCAGTATAACAACTTTATCTTACATACTTGGTTGTATTTTGTTTATATTTGATATCAAAATTATTTAATTATTCATTCCAATACTTGTTGGTATTTAGAGATATGCAATATATTTTTGTAACAAAATACCTCAGGTGCATATTAACAACAATATTCCAGAGACATATCAAAAACACCAATATAGAGGAAAATAGCTTGCGTTATATTGTTATAAAAGCCCTTTTTTTTATGTTCAATTAGGGATGTCAACAAGTAGTTGACTATATGATTAACCAACAAGCCTAGGCTTATCAGTTAATCTGGTTGATTACTTGCATCCTCCCCACCCCCCACTGCCTCTATCCAGGGCCGGCCTTAGGCCAATTCGACGATTCAGTCGAATCGGGCCCCGCGCCCCTGAAGCCAGAAGTGCCAGCCGGCATTACAATTCAGAGCCGGGGGCCCTGCTCCACCAATATGTGGAGCTGGGTCTCTCCCCCAACTCTGCCTGAAGTGGGCCCCGGCCCCCCCACGCATTCTCCCACCCCGCCCCCAGAGCGTCCCCCTCGGCCCCGGACTGTCCCTACTGCGTGCGACTCCCCCTTGCCGCCTGCTGCTGCCATGTGCGGCGCTGCAGGTGGGCAGGGCCCGGGCGTGATATGACATCACGCCCGGGATTTTAAAATTCCTCAGAGGCATGTTGCGTGGCTGCCTCCGGGTTCGGACGCTGGGGCCTGAGCGCAGACTCTGGCCCTGCAACGTGGAAGGCAGAAGGTAGGGAAGGGGCTTGTGCAGCAGTGGAGGAGAAGGGGAAGGCGCTTGTGGGGAGGGGAGGGGAAAAAAAGAGGAGGGCACCAAGAGGCAAATGGCAGGGGGCCAAGTGCAGACAATGAGGGAAAGGGCAGGAGGGGAGGTGTCAATGGGAGGGGGGACAGGGTGATGCTGGGAGAGGAGAGGGGAAGGGCGTTAGGGTCTGGAGAGGGAAGGGGGAGGTGCTGGGAGACGGCTGGAAAGAAGGGGTGGGCATGAGAAAGGTGGGGATGGAGCAAGTCATGTGTGAGGGCACAGAGGGGCAGGAGGGGAATGGGGCAGAGAGTGGTGAGGGGGTGGGCATCAGGGAAAAAGAGGGCAAAGGGGGCAGGGGCAGTAAGGGAAGGCGGAGGCACCAGGAGGATTGCAGGGCTAAGGGAAGGTGCAGGTGCCAGGGGATTCTAGGGTGAAGCAGAAGGGTAGACACCTGCAGGGGAGGGACCAGCAACAGAGGAGAGAGGCAGGACAAGTGCGTAGACAGAGGTGTTGGAAGAGGGGATGAGGAGGCGTAGCTCACTTGATCAGAGTGGGGCTACTGGAGGAGTGGGCACAGGGGGGAGTGAAGGGCTGGTGAAGGGGGCAGGTCGCAGGAGGGCTGAGGGCAGTGAGAAGGGCAGGAGTCAGGACAGCAGAGGAGGGTGAGGAGTTGGGGGGCAGCAGGCACCAGGGGAGATGATGGAGCAAGGAGAGGAGACATGGCAGCAGAGAGAAAAGGTAAAGGTTTAAAATATTTATTAATAACTTGGTATGCTACCCACGGCCAGTTTGTTTGTGCCCCGCGGTGCAGTTTGGGTTTATGTGGGAATCAACACATGGCCGGTGAGTGGGAGCCAAAACAAAAAAGTAGTCAGTGTAATGATCTTCTGTTGATATGTGTTTTAGTAGCTAAATTCTTGGATTGTCATTGCTCATGAAAAGTGCTGTCACATGGGTAGAAATCAGGTAAATATTGCATTTTATTACTATCAGCAGAACGGATTTAAATGGGGCCTGTGTGTTGTGTAGTCTTGCCTTAATCTTTGTATTCATGTCTGTCAGTGTGAGAGAAGCTATTTGTATATATTTGCTTGCATATGCAACCACACTTAAGTTGAGGCCCTCAGCATGTTCTGTAAGTATCAGTGTGGCCCCTGGGGCTTCCAAAGTTGAGTTGCCCTAGCTCATCCCTGACAGGTGTCTGTCTAATCTGGTCTTAAATATCTCCAGTGATGGAGATTCCGCAATCTCCCTAGGCAATTTATTCCAGTGTTTAACCACCCTGACAGGCAGGAAGTTTTTCCTAATGTCCAACCTAAACCTCCCTTGCTGCAATTTAAGCCCATTGCTTCTCATCCTAACCTCAGAGGCCAAGGAGAACAATTTTTCTTCCTCCTCCTTATGATACTCTTTTAGATACTTGAAAGCTGCTCTCATGTCCCTTTTCGGTCTTCTCTTTTCCAAGGTAAACAAGCCCAATTCTTTCAGCCTTGCCTCATACCTCATGTTCTCTAGACCTTTCATCATTTGTGTTGATCTTCTCCGGACTTTCTCCAGTTTCCTGAAATGTGGCGCCCAGAACTGGACATGATACTCCAGCTGGGGCCTAATGTAGATGGCTCATTCCCTGCCTAGGGGACGTGAGACTGGGCGGGTTAATTTCCAATCCTCCTGTTTATTCTTCTCCTAAGCCAGGAGGGCACGGTAGTTCTGATGGGGGCTCTGCAGGAAGGCAGCCTGCACTGCCCCGTGCCTGAAACCTTGTGCAGGTGTTAAACAGCTGTCCAGCCCACTCTAGAGGTGACTGCATTTCAGCGTGCCTAAAGCAACACTGCACCGGCAATGTACAGGAGAATGGCTCCCGGACATGGCTTGCTCATGACTGCTTCAGTCCCATTGATGGGCCTCAGCCTCTTTCCTTCCACTCCCCCGCTTTGCAATGGGGCTGTAGACTCTGGGGGAGAGGGATGGAGGCAGGCAGATGTAGACACATCTCTGTAGGTCGCAGGCATCAATCGCCAGATCATCGCTTGGAGGGATCTCCCTGCTGATCCTCTCCTAAGGCTTTCAATTAGCCAAGGGATTGTAGGTCGCAGGCATCCACCGCCATCTCCTATTCTGTAAAGTATATCCCTTTTGTGTATGGGACCTTTCTATCTTTCTTTCTTCCAGGATAGGGTGGGTTCGTTGCAGTTGCTTGTTGTTTTGTGCCTTTAACTTTCAAATACATGGTTTGGCCCTAAACCTTGTCTGGCCTGATTTGTGATTGTCAGTCCAGCTGATAGATACGTAACACCAGGCTGAATTTGGCTTCTGTGGGGGGATAGGCTTTGATTAATTGCTTAGGCTCCATAGTAATTGCTTACCTAAGTCTCTCGGGTAACAGCTTAACCAACTTGATATTTATAATATATGGCGCAATGTACCGAAACTTGTGTGTGTGGTGTGGTGTGGTGTGGTCCCCCCCAGCAAAAAATCCTGGGTGGTGGGGGGCCTTGCCAAAACTGTTAGAGGCAGGGCCGGCTTTAGGAAGTGCGGGGCCCAATTTGATCAGCCAGCTCCCCCCCAGCACCGGCTCTGTGATGCCTCCCGCTCTCCCGCCAGGCAGCAGCAAGGGTAGGAGGGAAGAGTCAGGGGAAGCTGACACAAAGCAGCAGAGGCTGGTCCCCAGCAGCCCCTGTCCATGGGGGGACTCTGCCATGGACAGAGGATGCTTCATGTCAGCGTCCCCCACCCCTCTCCACCCAACAGCAGCTTCTGTCTGCAAGGAGCTCAGACCCCTATGGACAGGGGCTGCTGCCTCTCTGAGAGGCAGCAGCATGAGGTGGCAGGCAGCCAGGGAGCTGGTTTTAAACTGATTTATCTCGCAGACCAGCTCCTGCGGACACAGGCAGCAGCACAGGGTAGCAGGGGGCTCCCCGAGAGTGGGGCCCAGATCTCATTGGCTGCCGGCCCCACCCTCAGGGACTATCGAATAGTCACGTAACAACAAAGATTTCATGCAATGACATGACTATTCAATTAACTGATATCTAACATCTCTATGTTCAGTGTTATGCTATTCCAATTTCAAGCTGCCCACAATTAAATGTATCCAAGCAAAAACCAGAGCTATGTAATTATATTGTTTCCCATTAGATGAAAGACTACAACCAACGATAGACACAAAAGATGGACTTCTCAGGATGGGGCTTTGAGTTCTGTGGCATTACACTGATGGCATTAAAATGCAGCTTGGAATGTTGAAATTAAATTTTGTAATTATAACTCATATCATTATGCATTTATCAGCATTCCAATTACCTCTGGAAATCCAACAAGTACCAATAAGGTGAAAATATTGGTATGTTTTAACTGGAAGGGCAGCTGCTTAATACAATGGTCTGTGAAAGCTGCGATCACACTATGCCACTGTGTAGAAGCATTCAAAGCTCGAAGAATATCTGCCATGGAGCATGACCAGTCCAGACCTACACGGCTAGGAAACAAAGTTAGATTGTGTTAGGCGGTTTGAGTGCAGACTGTTATGCAGCTATTCTCCCTCAAACACCAAAAACACTATTACGTTATTTCCACGTTTTTTCACAGCACTACTTGAGCCTTTGAATTCAACAGATATATAAATGCCATTAATTCTATTCATTAAATCATTTTAAAAAATGGAAAATATTTAAAAATACTTAGTTTAGGACCGGGAATTTTCTTTCCTTCCTTTGTTTCTTCTTGCACATGAGTAAGACAAGCTTGGGGCAGTGGTCTTATTAAATAATCAGACAATTAAGTCTACATTTTGATATAACTGGGTGCCAAAGTATCTTTACATAATGCACAGGACTGTGTATTTCCTTGATTGATTAATCTCTCCTTCAGACCAGTACAGTACATAACAGCCAGTAGGACCATGCATGTTCCAGGACCAGCGAGTCCCGGTGGAGGGCTGGAGCCTAGGAGTCCTGCATGCTGGCAGGGCAACAAGAGCTTGGTGCATAGCAGCAAACGTCTAGATAGATTGAAATCTGTATGGTAACATGAGACTTGGAAGTTGGCAGATTTTTTTATGTACAGTTTGTTCTGGAATCATATCTGGTATTCTGTCTGGCTGTACTGATATTCAAGAAGTATATTTTAACACTTTGCTAAAATGAAATGGATTCCACTTATCAGAGAATCTGGCCTGATAACAGAACAGTGAAGGCTGCAGGCTGCCTGGCAAGGGGCCAGCAGGGGCCAGTGGTGGGAGCTAGTCAGGAGGCTGGCAGCTGGGCCAACGCTGGAGAGAACAGTGGCAGGGGAGCCAGAAATGACTTCCCCTAGTCCAGCAAAATCCCTCATCCTGGACTGGTCAGGTCCTGAGGATGCTGGAGTAGAGAGGCCCAACCTGTAGATTATCTGTATTCTGTCTTTATATTCTGCATCCTTTTCTTAATGGTTTATTAACTTTTCCAATCCCTCTTCCCCAGTAAAAATTAATGGAATAATAATTAATCCAATATTTAATAAAGGATGCTATTTACCTTCAAGTTCCTCAAGTGTTCTACCTCAAAGTAATGAAGAATGTAATTTCAAAGCTTTACTATCTCTTCCTGAATGAAAGACTTCTTTCTACTTTTCTAGACTCCTCTACAAAGACAACTCCTTCTATCCTCCACTATAAGCATTGCCTCCCCATTTGGTTCTTTCCAGCTTGTCCGTCTATTTTTTCCTGGACTGAGGGACATATTGGAATTAGGAAGAAAAGGAGACAGGTCACACCAAGAGTTCAGGAGCGAGGACTGGCCCTTGTTTTTCTCTAAGCCCCAAAATGCTACCTTTTCCACTACTGTGTCCTATATTAGCCCCTTGAAAATTACTCAGCTCCCAGCTGATTGCAACATAGGACATGACTCTAAGAGATGTTGACTTCAATGGGAGCCCTGGCTAATAGACACTTTTCAGGACAGGGCTCCAAAATTAACCCAAATCACTCTTCCCCTCCTCCTGCTGTGCATATAAATCAAGACACATTTTTAGAGATGAACATTAAAAAGCACCTGTTTAAGCATACTGCTCCCAAACTGAACAAAAGATGAGTAGTCTTCCAGCCTTCTGGCACTGTAGACCCATCTCCTCCCGCAAACAAGCTATGTTTGGCTGAAAGGACTTTTGTCACTGCAGCATCGACTTCTGCGGGCATAAGTCTCAAAATTAACTGGCCCAGAAGACCCAGGGTTAAATGATAGGTTTCATTTAAATGGCCAGCATTGGCGATTACAACCTGAAACATCAGTGGGAGAATCTGTTCCAGGTTAATCAATGACATTGTACAGCCCTGGGAATAAGAAAAAAATCTCATTAAAACAGTAAACATAGCAAAACCTTTAGTCATAGTTGTAAAGTATAAAATGGATCTGCTCAAATTCACATTCAGTTACTCAATGTTCAGAAATCTTCACCTTTTGGGCTGAAATTTCCAAGCCTTTTGTCTACATAAAGAAAGAAAATTTGAGGGAAAGTTCTTCAGCCATGCAAGAGGGAGGAAAGAAAACATAATTTAATCAATCCTGAACTTTTGGTATGTAGAAGTGAACTCTGGCACGGAAATAGCTCTGGTTGAAAAGATACTTCCATTGTTAAAAGAAAAAAAAATGCTCATGATCTGAGAGTTAAGCATGTATAAAAGTTATATTGGATCCAGGCAATGAATTTGTTTCTAGCTAAACTTACCAACTACACACGCAGAAAATAATATAGAAAAAACGAACTGCACATTGATAAACCTTCCCACTGATGCAAATCTATAGGGGTCATCAGAACTGGGGGAAAGGGCTTCTCAGGCCCTTGCAAAATGTTTAGGGGATAGGGAAAGAGCATGTGGCCTCTCTCAAACTGCTTTTAATTATATTTGTTTTATATTAAAATATTTTTTCTATAAAATCAGATGGGGGAAAACAAGGAAGGGAATTTACTCTGTGGTAAAAACTGGTGCATAAACCCATAGCAAAAACTGTTAACACCAAGTTGGGCTGATTTAAGGTTCAGCTAACAATTTAAAATAAAAACTGAAGTTTAGCTGATGATTGGTGGCTAATTAATAATGTAACAAAAAGCAAAAAAACATTTTAACATTAGCATTTTGATACAAACTAGCAAAAAAGAGGCACTAAAGTTACTTCGGCTTGAATTTTCCTCATTATTGTCATCAGTGCATTTCACAAACCGATGGAGGGGGGATTGTAATTCATTCTTACAGGTTTGAAAGGTGGTAACATAGCTGCTAGCAAGCCCAGAATCCTCTTCTGAGAGCATTCAGCAAAGACTTGCTCCTGGCTAGGCATTAGAACTTTCTCTGCTTGCTTTTGGGATGAATCCTCTGAATTTTCAGCACCTGTGTTTTAAACAAAGTTAAAAAACAGTAAAACTGTTGAATATAAGTGAAAATTTAATATTTGAAATCTGAAATATTAAATATAAATAGACACACTCAATGGGCTTGTCTACACAGTGCATTAGTACCTGACATGCTAGAGTGGTCTAGAATTTACATCTTGTTGGTGGGCACTAAGGCTGTCTCTACACTGCGAGTTTTTGCAGCAGAAAATATGGTAATGAGGGACTCATTAACATGAGTCACGATATCTTTACCATATTTTCTGCCGTTTCTTTTTGCGCAAGGTGGTTTTGCACACACACACAAAAAAAAGCAGTGTAGCAGCTTCCGTTTTGCACAAGATCCTTATGCCTCCGACAGGCATAGGGATCTTGCTCAAAAACCCTATAGCAGAAGTGGCTACACTGCTTCTTTTTGCGCAAAAACCTCTTGCACAAAAAAACCCGGCAGAATATATGCTAATGATATCACGACTCATGCTAATGAGTCCCTCATTACCATATTTTCTGCCGCAAAAACTCGCAGCGTAGACAAAGCCTAACTGGCCCTGCTGGCAGGCACTAAAAGTTTCCTACTGTGCATGAACATAGTTTTGTTCCAAACAATACTACTTTAACATATCTTTATGACAAGCCCTATATCTGATAAGATGTCTTAGAGACAGACTATTCAAAATAACCTTGTTCTGATTAGTATATTCTCCTCCAACTTTATCAACCTTATTTTGGATTACTAGAATTAGAACTACTGCTGCAAATACGATCTGAATGAGTGGAATGCTGGCTTTTATAAATACTGCAAGAAGCATTTAACTTCCAAGTTAAGTGTTCTTAAGAATACTGACTGCTAAAACTATGGCACATTTGAAAAGAGTGGGTAAGAACAGATGGAAAAAAAGACACTAAATCAAAAGCTCTGGTTTTAAACCATGGGATGAGATGAAACCAGATTTTTTGAAGTATTTTTAAATATTCTCCATGTGCTTCAGCTTCCCACTATACTGTGCACTGCTAATCTGCTTTCAGGGCAGACTAAGAGACACAGGAGAATGATAGATATGCCTGTGTCCTAGCTATCTGAGTGGACCGAATGGATCACTAAAAGGATTTATGAAGGCCAATCCATATCAGTGGAAAACCCGAAAAGATAATGGAAAGCTCTCATCACCACGACATTTAGCACCCAGCAATCAATAACCCAGAAGAAGGGACTTTCCTTGGCTTCTCAGCAGAGTGTGTGAACTCCTCATGGCCTTGCCTGGAGAACAAAGGACAGAGGTGACCAGCAGGGAATAAAGAGTTGGTTTCTGGAGGAGGCTGGCTGCTCTCCCCTGGGACTGACTCAGAAGACATGAGAGAGACAGAGCCTGACATGGAGTTCAGCTTTACCCTTTATTTCTCTATGCTAAGCCAAAGACTTCCAATGCTGTATTTCAGTTAACTAATAAATTCTACTCTGATTTGAAAATGTTGTATTCCTAAACTGTGTACAAGTGTATACAGGAGTCTATGTCAGTGGGACTTACTGGACAGAGCTCACAGTATATGAAGTCATTTCATTCCACAGCTGCCCCCCATTTCCTTTTCACTAATGCAAAGATCTCTACAGAAATCCAAAATGAGTGAGAAATGGATTTGCAGAGGTAGTTGTAATTACAGGATTCCTGTTCAGTCACTTTTTCTCTCTCCTTTGAGAATTGCCTCTACATATCTCCACTTTAAGAAACACTTTCTAGTTTTGGGTGTAAAAACAACACTCTGACATCATGAAAACATTGGCTTGTAATGAAATTGTTTATTCCTTGTGAGTATAGCCACACATGGATAACACTGTGCACAGGACCTTAAATCTTGTTTAAATATATTCAAAGCTACATCTAAATTAATCGTATTATGTAGGGGTGCCTTTAAGCCATTATTTCATATTACACTGACCACAGTTTAGTTTTAAAAATTTTAGAAAGCTGTACTTTCTAGTCAGGGAGCCGACTGCCATCCTACATGTAACCACTGAAATTTTCAGCAATTACACAGTCACTTAACTACATGTATTTTAACACCCCTACTGTGGAGTATATGTAAGTTGGATGAAATTGTAGCTCCTACCTGGAAGACATAATGATATGCTATCATCTGCAGAATTAAGAGCCAATATCTCTGAATCCTGTCTCAAAATATCTTTCTTTGTTAAATGAGCATTAGAAAGATTGCTTTGGCTTTCTTCTTTTTCTTGTTTATTTATAGAAGACTGAATTTCATCAAAAACATCTCCTTTCCCCTAGAACACAACAAAACAAATGTACCAAAAGATTAAAGAACAATTTAATTCACTGAGCTAATGTCATGGAAAGAAACTGAATGAATATTCAAATGGTTAAAAAAAAAAAAAAGATACAAAAACCCTTCCATTGATATATTTCATGCTACATTCAAGCCTTAAGTTTCAATATACAAAGTGAAAATTATACATTTTTTCCTATCTATCTCTCGTGTGTGCATGTGTGTTACACCCCATAAAGATGATCTTGCGTGGAAAACTATTTGGCCTATGAAATCAAATTGTAACAGAAATTACCAATGAAAGCTAACACCCTAATAAATCTTTTAGTCTCTAAGGTGCCACAGGACTCCTGTTTTTGCAACAAAATTGTAAGGCTAGAGAGGGGCACTATTCCCCTGCATCCAGAAAAACTAATTTAGGCGCACACAGCCCATTCAGAGGGGAACTGTTGGTTTGTCCTTCTCTCACACAGTTATGAGGAATCAAAGTCACCTTCAAAAAAGTAAGGTGACCCAGTGATGGAGGTATAACATGCTCACCCTATCTCTGTTGAGGATAATACAAAAAATCGGCATCAACTTAATTGTATTTTGGAATTTTGTAAAGAATCAGTACTTACATTGCAGTGCACAAAAGAGCTAGTCCTTGGCTTTTTATTAGTTCCCTTAATTACTTTATCCTTGGCATAGACCTCTGTAATGCCACCTATTGGAGGGCTGACAGAAGTGGTTTCATTCTCTGAGAAAGTTTCACCTTCTGGCAACATGCAGAGGAGAGCTAAAGCTTTCAAACCTGATTAGAAAAGATTACAAAGTCCATGTAAGGATTGGATAGTAAGACATGTACCTGTTTACAACCAAAAAACTGAATAGCAGTCTACTGACAAGGAATTGCAAATCTCTCTCGGGATGTAAACTACTAACTGACTATCCGATAAGCAAATGTTTATTGGATAGTCGACAAACTAGTCGACTAGTTACTATCAGAAAGAGGCAGCGGGGGGGCGGGGAGAGAAGGGATGCTTCAAAGCAGCAGCGCCAAGTGCAGCCTGGGGCCAGACCCTGGGCTCCACGTGACGCTCCCGCTTTGAAACACTGCATGCAGCCTGGGGGCAGCTAGGGAGTCCCCAGCTGGTCCCGAGCTCC
Organism: Pelochelys cantorii; assembly: GCA_032595735.1. Taxonomy (NCBI): domain Eukaryota; kingdom Metazoa; phylum Chordata; order Testudines; family Trionychidae; genus Pelochelys; species Pelochelys cantorii. The sequence goes on along the minus strand of CM064346.1, from coordinate 9,987,207 downwards.
CTGCAGTGCTGCTGCTTTGAAATGATGTGGGAAGCCCAGGGCCAGCAGAAGACTGCTTGAGTCCCCCTCTGGTCCTATGCTCCCCGCAGCACTTTTGTCTTTGAAGTGTAGCAACAGCCCTGGGTCTGTTGCTACACTTAAAAGTCGGTGGCACCCTTATCAACTAATGGAATCATCGATGCAAATTGCATCGACTATTCAATTACCCAATTAATCTAAATTCAACATCCCTAAATCTCTCATCAATGTTTTATTCTCAAATCTCAATACTGAGCTAAACTTGACCAGTATTTTGTACCATGTTAATTATATTCTTTCATTAGAAAATGGAGCACATTTCTTGTTGCATTATCCAGTGGAGGCAGGATTTTCTATAATAGAGGGACATCAGGATAAAATTTAAAAAGAAAACAAATCTCTTGGGTACCAGCACTCCAAGTTATTAACACTGAATGACTTCTAAGTATTTAATTTACTTTTCATCTTATAGGTACTTTAAATATTTGAACTTGCAAATTGCTGTACATTAACCAATAACCAAAGGCAGTGTGGAAACTGGTATAAGATTATGATACTTGTTTTGCTGATAACAGTTTTCAGCAACATGGTAGTTGCTAGCAAGAGACCCAGATATGGTAATCTATATAACAAATTCTAGGGTTGTTACTCTGAAGTGACCAGAACCACCTACAAACATGGCTGAGAGCTCAGAATTTCACCAGGATCATTCATCACTGGTATTTACACTCAGTTACCATCCAATTTAAGTTCTCAGCCATTTCCACCCTTTTATACTTTATAAATTAGATCTGTCAGACAAAAAAAGCTTTCTCCAAGTTTTAAAAAACACTTAAACTTTCGAACACACTTTACAAAGAGCTGTATTTTGCTACCCTATCACACTGAGCACAATCTTACTCTGCCAGAAGGTCTCAGTGAAGTCAATAGGATTATTTCTGCAGCATATTATTTTACCTCATGAATAAAATTAAAAGTATCTGGCAAATAAGTGCAGGTCAAGAAGCACTTTTTCCCCCATGTCATTTTTTCCTCTCTCAGGGCCCCTGTAAACAAGATAACTGGATCCATATCAGAACCAGGAAGTGCAGCCATCTTTGTTTGTCTTATGGCATGTAATAGGGACAGTGTGTCTTTTGGAACTGAAAATTTATGAGAAGTTGTCCCAGTATATTAATCTAATTTTCTTAAGCTCTCTGGTTTTCCATCACATGCTCCATTATCTCTGGGAATATTGTTACTCACTTAGAACGCAGATATAAATCATTCACTGTACTACTGAATGCCAAGTAGCATCCCTCGAATATTAAGCTAGCGAGGCTTTTCTTTCCTTGGAAACAGCAAAGGGACTAAACAGAGGCTTTGCACTAGGGACATTCTAACAACTATTATTTCAATAAATGGAGAATCTGGGTCACCTTTTCCATGCTGTGCTTTCATCAGGCAGTCTCCAATGAGCTGTATACATTGATGTTGCAGAACTCTGGCATGACTGAGAATTTGCGAATCCAGTTTCTCCTCTACTTCATCACCACTTGCCAAGTCTGCACAGTAGAGAGTTAAGGCAGCAAACAGCAGCCAAGAATAGTTGTGGATATAAGGCTGGATGAGTCTCTGTCGGTCACTGATTCGAATGGTCACCATTGGATATATTGTGATGCTATGAGTGGGAAGGTGACTGAAAGAAGGTATTTACAGGTTAGAACTCTAGTTTAAATGCAAATTTTCTTTCTTAGAAAAAAAAGGAAGAATAGAAAGCATGTTTCAAAATTCTGAACTGCAGATCCTTATGAGGCATAAAGTCTCAAGAGCTGTGTTGGGCTCAAAGGGCCGCTGACGATTTATACTAGTTGAAGATCTGCCCCTAGGACTCCAGCTCTATAAATCAAGTTTACATGAACAACTTTGGTAGCAATTTTGGAGTCATGGGAGTAATAAAAACAACCAACCATATGCATAAGGAGATCTTACTGATCTTTTAATACTTCTGGGTGGTAAATGCTTAGCCGTACAAGCTGTGAAAGATTTGTAACCAAATTACTTGGAAGTTTGAGGTAGGATATGGAGATAAAAAAAACTTCTGCTGAACATTTGCTACTTTTCTCCTATAGACAACAATTAGATACTTTGGGGTCAGACACAGGCTCCCAAGGAATGGCATTAGAGTGTCTGTAAGCGGTGCTAATTACTGTTCTTGCCCACAAGCTGGTGAGTATAGAATCAAATACCAATACCTGTCAGAGTACTTCTTTGCAGAATAACACCCATAGCAAAGATCAAAGTCATCACACACATTGCAGTTCATCCGGCGACCTATAATAACCCCTTGGCAATGATCACAGGCATATTCCATGTTAACCATTTCATGGTCATCCTCATGACCTTTAGGTTTAACTCCACCTATATAGGATTAAAAAAAGTTTGCATCTGCAATGACCTTTGGGTATAATATCTATATCTTCCTATTCTTTTCCATAATGTAGTGTGAACATATACTTGTTATTGTTATTGAATAGATCAGTACACATACTGATTAGAGAATTCGTTTTGTCCCTCTAAGCAGGCAGACCTACAAGCAGCATTAGATTAAACCAATAGAAAGCAACATCTGATTTATTAAGCTCTGGTCACCAAAATTTTGCAAGCAGTGAGGGGCAAAAAATAGGGTCTAGGAATTATGAAGGTACACTGAAGATGTAGGGAGCTGTATTAGATGTATTATTACATTATAGAAACTTTTTTTTTTACTATACAAGTTAGCCTTCCTATAGGTTGTGCTTTATGAACCGAATCATTCAGCCTGAGAGGGGTAGCCGTGTTAGTCTGTAATTTTAAAAACAATGAGTAGTCCTGTGGTACCTTAGACACTAACCAATGTATTAAGTCAAGAGCTTTCATGGGTAAAACCTACTTCATCAGATGAGTTGGGGTGGAAATTATAGAATCCAGGGTACATAACAGTTATCCGTCAATTGTAGGACGAGTGTTAATGAAGCTAATTAAATCAGGTTGGATGTGTTCCACTCGTAGCATTTGACGTGAAAATGCAAATACAAAGGTGGGGGAAATTGCCTTTGTAGTGCATGATTAACCAATTATACCTTTATTCAAACTAAGGATGTTAAGTATCGATTAATTTACTAGTCGAGTAGTCCATGGAATTTCCATCGACTACTCAACTAGTCATTAAGGAAGGGCACTTAAAGCACTCACTTCCTGCTCAGGCTGCAGCTGAGCACAACTCCCAGCTGCTGCTCTGCACTCAAAGGGACAGAGCAGAGCTGGCGTGCAAAGATGCTGGCTCATTCTCTGGTTCCCCGCTGGGTTTCAGGACAACCCTCATGCTGTCCCTCTGCATTTTTAAAAGGGACGCAGCAGCAGGCTTGTGCTGAGACAGACAAGCGGACAGGCTGCCGCTGCTGAGTCCCTTTTGAAAATGCAGAGAGGCAGCATGAGAGTTGTCCTGAGACCCAGGGGGGGGACCAGAGAATGAGCCAGCATCTTTGCATGCCAGCTCCGCTCTGTCCCTTTAAGAGTGCAGGGGAGGGGAGTGATCGAGTAGTCGATAGTGCTACCAGATAAGTTCCTGCTTATCGGGTAGTCGACTGCGCCTTCACATCCTTAATTCAAACCCAAGTTGATAGTGTCAAACTGGTAAATTGGGGTGGGGAACCTCAGGCCTGTGGGCTGGAGCACACATCTATTAACCTGGGTCCCCTTAGGCTCTGGTGTGGTAGGGGAATGTGAGGAGTGTCTTTCTCCTTCTCAGATGGGGGCCATGTGAGTGAAGGTTTGTTTGGGTTTGTTTTTTTTTCTTTTCACTTGTGTGCGACCCCCGATTGATTTTTCTGTGGGTCAGCAGCCCCCAACCCAAAAAAAGGTTCCTCACCCCTGTTTTAAATGAACTCTGGTTCAGCCATCTCCCTCTAATTGAATGATCGTTTTCCAGGATACATTGAATATTGACACTGAAGGGGTTTAAGCTGGGGGCTGTAGCGATGACCTACACTGGTCATCACACCTATAGCCCCCAGCTTAAACCCCTCCAGCACATCATTAACAATCTACAACCTATCCTGGAAAACAATCCCTCACTCACAGACCTTGGGAGACAAGCCAATCCTTGCCTACAGACAAATGCCCCAACCTGAAACAAATATTTGCAAGTAATCACACCCCACATCAGAGTCACACTTGCCCAGGAACATATCCCTGCAACAATCCCCATTGCCAACTCTGTCCACATATCTAGACAAACACCACCATCACAGGATCTAACCACATCAGCCACAACATCAGGGGCTCCTACAACAGCACTTCCCTAATGAGATATATGCCATCAAGTGCTAGCAACAGGAATAGTAACACACATAAACCAGTAGTGGAACTTAACTTCTCTGGATATTCAGTCATGGATTTAAAAGTAGCCATTCTTCTACAAATAAATTTTACCACCCAATTACAGAGGAAGACAGCTGAATCATCAAGGTCATTCATATCATTCTCTCTCTTCCAGCTCACCGTGATCCTTCCATAGAATATAGTAATATGATTGGCTCCATTAAAACTGATTTAGTTTATGCCAAAAGAAATCCACACTAACCAAATGTGGTTACTTTTTTTTTTTTTTTTTTTTTTTAGGAGACAAATCAAAAATAAAAGAAAGAAGAAATGTTATGTTCTAACTCCATGCCAAATTCAAGTTCAGGCGACACTGACAAGTTTGAATCCTACAAGCACTTGCAAATTCAAAGTCACTCCTCTAGTTCTACTTATGTTAGTGCGCCCATTAAAAAAGCGCATGATTCATACATACAGTATAAATTTAGGCAGGTGTTTCTCAGATTGGAAACAGGCAGAATTAGATGTGTTAAGATTCTAGGAAATTTCCAAAAGAAAAATCTTTCCCTTTGCATATTAGAAATTTTCTATGAAATGGGCAAAGACACCGTTTGGGCTCTAGAAGTATGTTCTGACAAGAACCTTACCTAGAAAGCAAGTTTTACATAGATCCATATCATTGCATTGCAAACAGCGGTAGCGATGCCATGGTGCAATCTCATCACAACCATCGCATGATATGTCCACATTCAACAGGTCACAGTAACGAGCAACAAACATATGCATCTGGAACAATAAATGGGCACAATTTACATGTTGAATCTTTCTTGGTTTCAAGAAAGCCCTTTTTAAAAACACAAGAAGGAATGTTCCCTTCTCCAAGAAAGCATGAGGAGATATCTACATGTGCATTTCCAAGTTGATTTTCAAGGGCACAAAGGGGAATTTGGTGCCCAACTCATAGAAAGCCAGTTTAAGCTCACTGCCTCTCTGTGGCTTTGAGAGATCTCCCTCCCCCGCAAACAAGAAAAAAAAAAAAAAGTCATGAGGTCACCTTTCTCTGCTTCTCTGGGTCAGCTTGGGCTATCTTTTCATACCAAGTCTCAAACATTATGTCCTGACATTCATCCATCCACTCAGAATTTTGCTTGTAGTCTGCAATTTCATCTTCTTCACTCCACTGACTAAAAAAAAGCTCAAAATGAAGTTTGCTTTCAAACAAGCTTCTTAATAATGCACATTGGAATAGCTTATTTTAAAAAATTAAATTCAGATAAATCCCGCTAATAAGATAAGATCCTGGGTGTCATCTAAAAACTAAAGCGCCACCACAATATTCTAGAGACCTTCGCCTACACAAAGAAAGTTTTAAGAACACATCATCTAGGAAATCCAAGCTCACAGAATTGCTGCTGGGTAATTATGACAGACTAAGAAAATAATGACTATGTCCAATTTAGAAGAATCTGGCCAAAGGCAAAATGGCAAGGTTAAAATGAACATACACTGAGACATGCAGATTTGATACTCATGACAGAAGAGTAAGAGGGCCACACCTATCTTGCTGGTCACTTGCCAGTAGTGAGATGCTGCTTGGCAATAGTCAGTTTAAAAACAAATTTCTGCTAGTTCAGAATTTGTTACTCTTTATGTCTGGGTATAGTTTTCAAAAGCATTTAAGACAATGGGACTCAGAAGCCTAAATAATTATTAGATGTTGAAAATGGGACAATTTTCAAATGCATCTATTCCTCATCTGTCTTCACTACTCGTTTCAAAGTTCAGAGTTCATTCTTGCAAAAAACTGTATTAAAGCTTAGCTCTAAATTAAAATGATAGTCTTCCTGACTTACCAAATCACACTGTCATGAATACTTATGTTTTCTTGTGACATAGTCATAAGGAGAAGTGGTAACTGTATATCAACAAAGAAGGAAAGATCACTTGGTTCCCAGCTCATATCCAACAGGTGAAGGAGGGATGTCTGCACACATGATAAGGCAGGTAGCAATGATCTAAATAAATTAGGAAGACCATGACAGCTTTAATCTGAAGTTGAAGCAGAATAATTTTGGGGAAAAGGTCAAAATATTTATGACTCAAGCCTTAAAAAAGTTAGTGTGTCTTAAATTAAATTAACAGTAGAACCTTACTTTGCTAACCCACGGACTTTCAAAACTCCAGTACTTCTAACCAAAACGTTCATTGTCTCAGACCTGGTCTACATTAATGTTTTGTTATTCTTGCCAAATATACTACAATACATTTACTAGTGTAGTGTACACTATGCAGTTTATCAGAGAGTCAAAAATTACATATTTGTCAAAATAAATTAACACATTTTCTGAGTTTTATCCTTGTCTTTCCTAATTAGCAAAATAAAGTAAAAAGTGATTTTCTATATTACAGTAGCATCAAAAGGCCCCAATAATAATAGTCCATCCTGTCCCTAACAGAATTTCCACTCTTGTTTGATACAAGAAAAGAAAAGAAGAGGAAAATAATAGGAGGGAAGGTGTGAGGGAGGGCAAAGGTAACCAAATAAACATTCTATATTACACATTGGTAGGCTATGTTCCATACCTGTCATTGATGCTGTTAAATCCCTTCATGGCATTGACCAAAAAGAGAACAAGCTGATAATAGGATTCTCTAATTTCTTTGTGTAGCTCAGCACCACAACCTTCCAAGTGTCCAAAATAACTAAAAATTAAAAAATTTAGCAGATGTAGAATCCACCACTTTACATTAACATAGCACACTTCTTTCAAACACAAGACGCAACTGAATAAAAACCATCATGAATAAAGAAGACTTTAGCGCTAAAGAGATGGTAAAAAACTCTAGCTATGGGACAGTGCCAGAGAAAGCTGGTTTTACAACTAAGTATTTATCTGCAGACTAGCTAATACATTAATTTACAAAGGGAAATCACAAAAGGGGAAAAAAACCATCAAGCAAGTATTGTTGACAGAACAAAAGCTACTCTAACTCAGCTAACCTAACTCCAGTTTAAATTCTTATACAAGAAAAAATATGAAACTGATCTATATAGGCCACATTTTAAACTGAAATAATCAGAAAACTGAAGACTGTGAATGTTTGAAGACTATTTTAGTCTCATTTTCTGTTTGCGCTGTGACCCAATTAGATAACTGGGAACATTCTAAAAGATCCATGCTGTAGGGAAGCTGCTGGCTCCTGTTGGCATAAATAGAAATACTGTAACTAAATCTCAAAATTACCACTTTGAAAATGTAAATGCTCAAGATGTACCATAGAAAGTTTGCACTTAAATCTCAGCACAATATTTGCACTTGCTCTAATATCTATATTCAAAAGGCCATCACTTCTCATATTGTTTTCACCCTCAGCAATCAGTATTGAACCAGGGCATGCAGACATGTTATACAAAATAGCGTCAGCTGCAATTTGCTAAGATACTTACTTTGAGAAGTCTTTCTGGCAGGCCAGAAGTTCCAAGAGAAAAAGTACAAAGGGTGGCTGGAAACAGTGTGGATGCCCAAGAGATTCTAAACACTGGCGAACTGTCTTCAGCACTTCTAGTATATTTTGGGCTTGGGCTTTTCTCAAAGCAAGGACCTTTAAAATACTAGGAAAAATACAAACTCCAATTGATGACTTCAAAACACTTGTTCTTTAGTACCTAATAATGCAATCAACACTTAAGTTAAACAAGCTTGAAGTGTTGACACCTAAATCATTAACTGTACTGTGTACTGCCTTGAATAATAGTTTAGTTACAAATATTTTACCCAAAGTTTCAGGATGTGTGGCGGAGCCAGAAATAGAACCCAGGGTTCCCAACTTGCTGTTACAACCTCTAAACCTTGGCCTGGGTTCTAGAAGAATCTCTTCCAGTTAAAATTTGCAGATTGGCCCTATAAAGATCCCTTCTCTAACTGCTCCAGATCTGTTACCCAAGACCCACTAACTCAGCTAAGCAGTTGTGATTTCGAGAGGCAGTTCTTTTCCTATTCAACCACAGACAGGAAGCAACACCACCTCTCAAGCAGATTTGATGAAGCAGGGCAAAATGCAGCATAATGGCAGTAAGGGAAAGGAATCATTGTTCATCATACTGAAGTTCTATGTTCATTAAATAAGTTTAAACTTTGTGGGGCACCTATGTCAGTTTGTGAACCACAAGTTTGATGCTTCAATATCAAAATATAATGGACTATTTTTCAAGCATATGAAATTAGAGGGATGTTACTAAAATAAGATAGAAATATGCTTTCATATTACCATCTGAAAGTTTTGAAGTCATTCAGCCTTAAAGGACTAGTACATTTTTCAAGTTTGCTCACCTTTCATGGGAAAGTGACTGATCCTTAATGAAGTTTAATATGTTTTTCAATATAGGATATTTCTCCTTCACAGTGGGAACTGATTTAGACTCTTCCATTGATCTAAAAGATAGCAGCCTTAATCTTCCACGGCTGAACTGAGGTTTGCGAGTTGGAGTGGAGGGAGGAGATGCTGTATCTTCTTGCTGCGAAACTGTATTTTCAAGGGGCTTACTTTGAGATTCAGAGGCTACTTCTGTCTGGGATGAGTCTGACATTTGCTTAATCTTTGTGTCAGAGTCTACCACTCGACCCCTTTCTGCAGAAGCAGGATGAGTTACTCCATTTGAAGACAATGAGTTTGCTGCTTTAAAATCTGCTTCTACAATAGAACTAGTCCTTTGGCGTTTATCATCATGGTACTGCTGGACATCCTCTAATGCTGAAGCATCCCAATTATCAGAAACAGGATCTTTTGCTTTTACTCTCTCAGGTAAAAACTTTAACAACAGTAGGCTCTTCTGAATACAGTGTTTTGCTGCATTATAAAATTTGGGGAAGGGGGAAAAGAAAGTTAGTAAAAATCACCAAATCAAATATTGTGTAATACCTCTCCTACGTAATTAAGGAAATTGGCTCTTAATTTTTTATCACCTGGCCAGAAAGTCTTGAAGGTATGGTTAGGTGGCCCTTGACAGTGAGAGTCTGAATTTCCCTAATCAAAATATTCACACCAACCACACAAAGCATACAACATGTAAAGTGTCATTACAAACAAGTTTTTAAAGTGACAGTTCAACCATCAGTAAGATAGTCCGGCATACTGGTTGTTCTCTTTTTAGGAAAAATCTGTGGAGACAGTGCACATCACATCAGCTTATCTATCCCTATCCACAAAGTTCTAAACCTAAGACAGCCCAAACTGCTAATTAATTTCCTTGAGCACAAAAAATGAGGAGAACTTCAAGATAAAGTTAAGCTAAACCATTGGGAAAGACACTTACCAAGGATTTCTGGGTTTACTTCACTTGTTTCTATATTCTGTTTCTCTGCTGTATCATTTCCTTTACCCATCAGGAACTTCTGCTTCATTTCTAACTGTAGATAGGATGTTAATTAAATTAAAAACGTGAAATCCTTCCTATCCAGATGGCATGACAGCATGAAGACTGCACCATAATTGTAGAATCTCATTACAGTGTCTTAAGGCTCTCAGAAGCAGACTAAGACTCCAATATAGGACTAGTTCTTTATGGTCTACAACCTCCTACTGGCCATCCTGTGGCACAATCCAGTGAAATCCACCACAAAGCCTGACTTTTTGGAGCCAAAAGAAAGCTGAGCTGATTAAACCATTTCTTTCAGAGACAAGTTTTGCACAACAGCCGTTAGTTCGGGTAAAAGTAACTATGTGCAAATAGCATCTTTTTAGTGAAGAGAGCTGATCATTGTGTAAATCTTTTGAATGACAAAAGAATAATAATTTTACTGCTCTGTCTTCTATTAGGATAGCAGAGCCAAAATAGATGTGAAGGAGATATTTCTCTCTCGTGGGTACATAAAGGTATCTGGAATAGGCTTTGAGGGGATACTGATGAATCCCTGTCATTTGAGGTTTTAAAAACAGGTTAGACAAATACCTATCAGTAGGGCTCGACAATCTATTGAATCTACTTGCCCGTGGCAAGTAGATTTCAGCCCGGCTCTGCATTTACCGGCAGCGTGCGCATGCGCAATGCAACTCTTGTGCATGCGCAGTGCGGGGCTGGCGAGCGGCTTTCACCGCGGTTCATCAAGCCCTGCCTATCAGTATCTTAGAAATGTAGGACGATCATTGTGGAATCGCTGCCTCAGCACAATAGGCTGAACTCGATGACTTCTTGAGATACCGTCAAGCCTTCCATTTCTATGATACAGGAAACACCCAACATGCAACCCCCCGAGTTCTGACCCCCTGCACATACAGCCATTTTTTTTAAGTGCGGAAGGGGCCCAAAACCCTCGGCCTGCATTTATGACAGCACATGGCACCCATCGTAAACAAGGGTTCGAGTTATGATGCCCCCAACTTGCAATGCTTCCCCAGGAACCAATCGTGTCGCACGTCGGGGGCCGCCTGCATTATAATCAAAAGAATGCCAATCACGGGGGGGGGGGGGGAAATCTATCTTTACACCCTCAGAAAAACCTCAGGAAGAACTTCGCTCACAGCATTTTTAAATACTGTTAACAGTGTATGAAACAAAAGATCTAAGCTGGGATTATGAAGGCGAAAATTGACTTTGTAGGGCTAACAGTCAGGAAAAACATTTTTTTCTTTTTTAAACTGAACAGATTTGATCTACAATGATTGAGAGAAAATAAAAACAGACCTCCCCCACAGAACAATTATTACAAGGCCACTTTTCAAAGTAAAGGACGCAGACCCGGCCTTGGGGCTCAAGAGGAAAAATATATGTGAAAGAAGAAAACCTCAGTAGAAACAGTCATCGTGAGTAACCTTACCATCCATATTCTAATCCCATCAGCCAGTGAATATACTTGTGCAAACTCATCATTCAGAGAAATCTTGCCTCTACTGTTGACTATGAAAACAAAAAGAAAGAGGAGTCCTTTTATTTGCTGCTTCAGTTTCACATCACTGAACAATTTAAAATAAGATAACTGCAAGAGACTGTGTATCTCTTAAGTCAGTGGTCACCAGTAGATCTTGGAGCCTCTGACAGGTGATCCTGACTAGTTTGGCTGGGAGGCCATCAAGTGCCCCTCCCCCCACTGTTCTACTGCTCCCTGCCCAGAGCCTCAAAGCTGCCCCAGGGAGACTCCTGCTTGTTGTGCAGGGTGGGGGAGGCAGAGGCAGAGGGTGCTGATGTCACTCTGTCCCCCTCTCCTGTGCCCCATCTTCACAGAGTAAGGAGGGCGGGGCCTCAGCAAAGGGGTGAGGCTGGGGCAGGACCCCGACCTCAGAGAAGGGGTGGGGTAGGGGTACTTGGGTTTGAGGTAGATCCTGGACTGACTTCAGTCCAAAAAGTGATCTTGTGCTTAAAAAGGTTGGAGACCATTGTCTTAAGTCAATGCCTGGCATGTTGTTTTGTTCCCTATGTTCTTAGGGATATGATATAAAGGCTGGTATGCATTAAAATCATCTACTGTACCCTGAACAGCATATCTATTTGCAAATTTCAGTAATGCATGAAGATGTGCAGGTAGGGTTAATTTTTACATTCTTGTGCTGCAAATTTAGAGGCAGGAAAAATAGAGGCTATTCCCAGAACTTCAGTGGGAGCTGCAGGTGCTCAGAATCCTCAGAATCAGGCCCTGAGTGTCCAAATAGCATTTCTTTATTCAACAGATGAAAACTTACTTCTGTGTTACAACGTGCTACCTGAAGTAATGTATCATACATTAAAAAGAAAAAAAAAACTGGCAACTCTACTCTCTGGAAAGGTACAAGCTGAAATGCAGAGAGCCAACTGCATGAGTTAGGAGCAGAGTATTAACTCTAAAAAACCCACAGTGGGTTGCAAGTTTACTTTCCAGCACCTGACAGATTTTAGGGGATTAACTTGCATTTCCTCCCCAAATTGTACAGTTAAAATGCAAATATTTTGTTTCTTGCTCTTCAGGAAACCTTTAATGAGAGCTAGAAATGGTTGAATTCGTAAGAGGTATGTACAGGTGGTACAACTGGTGAGAAACAAATACATCGGAGTTACAATCCCAGTTCAAAAACCAATGTCCCATGTGGACTTGTCAAATCACAACATCTCTGGCTTCGTTTACTCATCTTTAAAACAAGAATAACCCTATTTGCCTACCCTACTTAACAGAGGATTTGTGATAATTTGCTAATATTGGTAAAGAGTTGTGATGATAAAAAACACTAATAAAGCATTATAATCTTGTTAAAATCCGTTGTGGCGCCTAGCTGGTGATATCAGCACTGTAATATTTTCTTTATACAGGATGACACATCTAACTTGAATATTTGTGAATTAAATACATTGTCCAAGTTCTACATCTGAATTATAGGATTTCTTAGAAATTATCAGCCTTCATAATTGATATATTCACTAATATCAGAGTTACCATATTTTTGTAGCTTCCCATATAAATCTGGAGTGAGATACACCAAAGCAGCAAATGTGGCGTTCACAGCTTGATCAACAGTGGAACCAGCAACTACATCTGTCTTTGGGGCCTGTTTTTTACATGCCTGTATAAGTCCTTTGAAAAGCTCGGAATTGTGCCCATAGAAATCCTGGCAAGGATCTGATTTTGCAAAGTCAAGCAAAAAGTTATGGCAGTCATCCGCATGAGAGTTCTTCGTCTGGTAAGAGTATTAAAACATTAATTTAGTATCAGCTGAAAAAAGCTTGCATCTCATTTATATAATTAAACATCCCATCCCTCAGACAGATATTACAGATAACACCACAAGGTTAATAAAAAGGGCACAGAACAAAAAATGTTCTTCAACATTTAAAAAAAAAAAAACAGCTCATGAGATGGCCATCTTAGCATAGCAGAGTACACTTAGAAATGTATCAGCTCGTTAAGACAAAATAAAACTGTTCTCATGCATAGTATATTTTCATACCCATAGCACAGAAAGTGGCTAATTACCTCTTTTTTATCTTGGTGCACTTGAGTGGGTTCATTTGTTTCTAAAAATGCCTCAGGACACATCTGATGCCTGAAGACAGGTTTCCATAAAGGAGAATTTAGAACTGATGTCACTTTTGAAGGAGGCAACTCTGCTTCACTACCTAGCTCTGCAAAACCAGCAAGACATACGTGAATTTGTGTATAACACTAAATGTTTTTTTTGTGTTCAGTTTTAAAGGATTGCATAAATACATAACTTTAAACACCTGCCATGAAAGTGAAAAAGATGCCATGTTGAACAAAACAAATTCTTAGACTGATGACATCACACCACTCCTGTACAGTCTTACAACTATGAAACAGCTGACATTAATGCAGATTAATGACTAAAATGCAACAGAATGTTACCATTATAAAAAGCCTTACATTTAAACATCTATGATATACTCATGATCATAGTACTGTACCTGAGTACTAGTTAATAAGGTTCTCTAAGCATGTTATAAGCTACAGATAGAGGGATATTACTTCAGTCACCACAGACCTGCCATAACCTATTGCATGCAACAAAATACATTTAAATGTATACATTGAGGTAACATTTTTTTAAAATAGAAGCACTAAACTTTAGTTCCTAAATCCACAGCTAAGCATCTGCCTAGCTTTCTGGAGTATTGAGAACCTCAATGAGAAATATAGGCTGTCCCAGTACCTTTGAAAAATAAAGCATGTGTCTAAATATAGATTGCTTCCTACGTTAGGATTTTCTCAAAAAAGCCTAAATTCATATAAAAACACAAACAATTGTAATAGCTATGGCCAACCCATTGCTATCTTCAAAGGCCTAAATCCTGCAAACATACATTCTTAACTTTTCTTAAGTGAGTAGCCTAACTGAATTCACTACTGGTATGACTGAAGTTAAACATGCACATAAGAGATTGCAACACTAAGGCCTTGAAATGTCAAGCTTTCTATGGCAGGAACTGCATCTCACTGTGCATGTAGACAGTGCTTAATACTGTATATTGTGAGTGATCCTAGAATACATGTAAACAATCAAACATAAAAACGTGTCTAAAAACTTCTGGGGAAGTTTAGGTAGGCAGAACAGAAAATTGGCCAAATCACATGGATAGGTTACACACAGCTAAGTGCAGATGAAGTTTCATACTGACCCTTCAACACAGAGGCAGAATATATCAGAATGAATTTTTCATTACGGTTCAGAGATTTAGTAAATCAATTACAGATTAGACTGAAATATGGTGCTCCAATACAGAAACTGAAATAAGTGTTCCCCAAGCTCATTTTAGATTTACGAAATTCCAAATGATGGAACACTTTAAAGTCAGCATAATTTATGTGCTATGAATTCTCTTACTTTTCATTGTTTTACTGCAAATTTAATGCTGCCAAACTATGGAGAACGAAATCCTCATGAAATCCACAGAAAAGGTACAGTATATGCAATGGCAATGAAAGCTTCTTCACACACAGCATGCTTCAACATTTAACATGACCGCCTCTGGATCATAGTAGTTATGACTCCAAGTCTACTCCATTGCTGGCCACTTAAGACTACAAAGAGTGCCAATAGCAGTGGTGGTTTTTGCATGGTTCACAAAGAGAAGGCTTAAGATTTAGCATAGGGCAGCAACCAAACTTGCTGCACATACTCCACTAAAAAGTCACTGGATGGTTAAAAATTTTGGTTACCACCAGCTTGGTCTGTAACTTTCAAATCAGTGGACTTTGTTTTCAAGTATGAGTGGGCTAGAACAATCTGTATTCCTCTTAAGAATATAAAAAAAATAAAAATAGATTTTTGTATTTCATTCCCATCATAGAAACATGATTGCTAGAGAAACTAATTTAACTTACCCAGTTGGGATCTCAGAGCCATACTCCGAGAAGCCAAGCGCCCCATCAACCTGGATACAAGAAGCTGTAAATCCAAGCCCCAAGAAACTGCAACATCTGGTAGGCCATAAGCAGTGACGGAGAACTTGTAGCCCCACTCATTATTACTGCTGTCAGAGTGAAAGAGAAACTGCAGCCGTGGGCCAGCCTTAAAGGTCACTTTCTACAGAGCAACAAAACAGTCATTTTGCCAAATGTACATGACAGGAAGACATTTCGGGGTCATGAGTTTCCTTCAGCAATTGTGTTTTTCAATATTCTCATATTTTCTCTGTAATATGTGCTACCGCCCCCATTACATGACTGAAAAACCCACAGCATTTAAAATTTCAACTTTATATTTAAAAAATAATTGAAAGTTTCAGCTCACAATACAGCTTTTGATGTTAAAAAATACAACAAGAATTAAAGGTTACACTGGAGTAGCTACAAAGCAGAACTTGAGTGGCCACAAGAATGTAATAAATGAACTTAACTTACCACTTCAGGATTTATTTAAAATTAATGAGGTACAAGGGGATCAAAGAATAATATCAACTGTATGTTTAACTGAAGTGAAACATGATTTTCTATATGCTAGCCAGTGATGAGTTAATCAGATACTAGTACTGGAAAGGACCTTCTGGGCCATTCGTTATAGTCGTTTGCATCACTGTAAGTTACAGACTTCCTCCCCCTTCACCCGTCTAGATATTTAGAAATGGGTGTATGCACACATACACGAAAGACAAGAAGTTGTCAGATTACAAGATCTCTGCAAAACGTATCTAAAATACCACAGAGTTCAATATTAAACATATGTATATTTTGCACAATATTCTACAGTCACTCACCTTGGGCCACTTCTCAGTGCCAACCTTTGTGTCATAACGAGTTTTTGCACCTCTGGCATCAGTGAACTCCAGGTAATCATATCTGCAGAGAGTGCAACTCATTACTTATACATTTTTATTTTGTAAAAACTTTTGGGCAACTTTACTATGGAATTTCTCATCTTTCCCTAACCACCCCATTCTGGAGACTCAGCAATGTGGATACTTTGCTCCTTTCGATCGTTATATAAATATTTCATTATTTCAGTACAACACCCCTAGCACATATACGGCCATTTCTGCAACAGAGCTCCCTGATCCTAATATCAAGTTTAAGTATTAAGCATTTCTCAGTGCATGCCAGAAAAGCAGAGCTAAATTACAGAATGATCTGAACTTTGGAATAGCTGTTCTTAAGTGGGGTAAAGTGAATGCTGGGAACAGGCAATGATGGCCACAGTTTTTTTTCAAATACTAGTGCAAAAGCAATCAATGGAAAGCATAGTCCCACTGCCTGAGGGAACAGGGCCATGACACTCAGGGCCTGTGCAAGAATTTTATATGCACCCTTTCAAGTGGGAGCTCAGCTGAGTCAAGAATCTTTTAACCGTGGTGCAAAGAAGAGTACAGAGTGGGTCATGCATTCTGAGGGAGAAGGTGGTGGAGTAGGTAATGCACATAGGGAAGGATTTGGCCCTCTGTGAATAGCTTTTGGAATCTGAAATGGCACACTGTTAAGTTACCTCCTTTCTGTTTCACATTTTTCATCAAACTCCACCTCAAAGTAAGTTGCCCCAGGACAAAGGAAAACTGAGACCTCATGGCAATTATTTTCATAGTTGTGAGGAGATTCCATTGTCCATGTTCGCAGCACCACGGGTTGTTCTTGCTGCCAGCTTTCCAGGTCCACCTGTGTAATTAAATACAACTTTCACCTTACAAGAGACAAATGCAAAACATTCAGTAGGAGCACAAGATTATTTCACATTTGAGTGCATAGTTTTGAGTAGTCATATGCACAAGATATAGTACGCGTATGTGTGTAAGAACTTATCCCTCTACTTGCTTCATTTTAAGGAATGAAGCCAAGTAAGATCATCAAGCATGTACTAGTATTTTATTAACTTTTTATTTTCCTCTTTAATCTCTCTCCTGTCATCAATCCTTCTCCACTGTCCTATGTATTTATAGGCTCATAACGTCAGTGTCATTATCTACTTATTTCTCCTCCTCCCATATGCAGGCTCTTCTGAAATTTCTTATCTTTCCTTCCTTTTTTTAAACTTCAAAATCCATCCTTCCTATCTATTCAAATTACCAAAACCTTCATGAAAGCTTTTGTTAACCATAAACCTCTCCTCTGGACTCTGTCACTCCTCTCTTCCAAAATCAGTCTATCCAAAACGCTGACATTCTTCCATGGCTGCTATACCAACTGTATCACCACTCTTCAAAACCTCTCACCAGCTTGTTTTTCAATTAAACCTAGTGCAAGCTCTTCATTCCCCCCTGCAGAACAAAAGCATAATTTCACCCTTAAAAGTATTTTTTCTCTTATTTCCTCTTAACTCAAATCCACTCTCCCATTCCCTTTATCGGCTTTTATATACTCACATACCACACCCATCATTGTGGTATAAGAAACAAAAACAGAGATTTCCTACTTTTGACTCTGCATTTCATCATGTAGCCCCATATACTTGAAAGTAGGTCCCCAAACTTGTACTTTTTAGTATCCTTTAAAACAATGTATCCCATTAATCCTTCCCAACACAGATCTGTGTGAAACTGCAAGCTCCTAGGACAAATGTCATCTTTTGTTGTATATTTAGAATGCAATCAAAAATATTAATTCACACAAACTTCTTAATCTACAGAGTGAATCTATTTTCAACCACATAATAACTAACTTATGTTCTAACTAAATCAGTGGTTCTCAATCACAAGTATGTAAACTCCTAGAGGCACACAGAGGTCTTCCACAGGACACATCAATTCATCTAGATATTTGCCTAGTTTTTACAACAGGCTATATAAAAAGCACTAGTGAAGTCAGAACAAACTAAAATTTCATACAGACAGTGACTTGTTTTATACTGTTCCATACACTATATTCTGAAATACAAGCACAGAGTTTATATTCCAATTAATTTGTTTTATTTCAATTTATTTTCTTTTTTTATGCCAAAAGTGAGAAAGCATGCAATTCTTCAGTAATAGTGTGTTGTGACACTTCTGTATTTGTTTTATTTTTATATTTTTGTAAACAAATAGTTTAAGTGAGGTGAATCTTTTATACACAAATCAGGCAACTGAAAGTGGTATAGTAGTCTAGAAAGGTTGAGAACCACCAAATTAATTGACCATAGCATTTTTTTGATTCATAACTTATTTTACATAAGTGAACATGATCTTCTTAAATATAAGACATGTATGGTCCCTTTAGGTGTGTGTGTTCTGAACAGTTTTTTTATGTAACCTGGTTGCACACTTGTAGATGTGACTTCTCTGCTATAAAAATGCTCAAAATGACTTTACAGAAATCCTGGAGAGACAAGTTCATCAGATAAAGACCAAGGCAAGGAAGAATTCAGAACGTTACAGAGAATCAGAGGTGTAAAAAGTATCTATATCCATCTCTTTGGTTACCTTATTAAGACTCTCTCCGGGTTCACTACAAAGATTCTTCAGCAGCAGTATCAAGATACTGAAACCTTGAAGTAGGGTACAGTGCGGAATGTCTAAAGTGCAGAAATCCAACAAGAAGATCACCTAAGGAAAAAACACACCAAAGTTACAAAGCCTTCATATGCATATTCACAGTAAAGGAGAAGGGTAGGACATCCCACTCATTCACCTACCAGCTGCCGGGTTGCCATGGCAAAAACAGAGTTACTTAATTTTTCTACTATAAGTTTGCCACTATATTGGGATAAAAGTGATTCTAAAATTGTCCTGATATTTGACAGGAACTGACCCACATCTAAAAAAAGAAAGAGAAAACATTATGGAATAGAAAGTTAGCCACATTGAGGATTCACTACTAGGAGTCTGTGTTTTTGCTGTACACGTCTCCTGGCCTTGACATTGTACAAAACAGAGAAAGACAGGTGTTGCCCCAAGGAACTTACAGGTCCCCTGCAAGCACTGTCACTGACAACACCAAAAGCAGAAATTAGTACTTTAGTCAAACTACATCTCCTTGAGCTAAAACAGCTGTTTCAATAATCCTACTGTAAACATCTGATTTCCTAGATCAGTGGTGAGCAATCTTCTTTGATCTGTGATCCCCACACCGCAGGGGCCGCCAACTGCCGTGCCCAGCCCCCAGCTGGCCAGATCTAGGCGCTGCGGGGGCCACCAACTGCCGGGCCCAGTGCTGCGCAGCCGCCAATGGCTGGATCTAAGCGTCATGACCCCCCCCCCCCGCCCAGGGAAGACATCCGCAACTGCCTTGGGTTGCACACCACTGTCCTAGATCATTGTTTCACTAAGGAATGAAACGAATTATGAACAAGGCCAGCAACTTTTAGATGTGAATATAATGACTGAATACATAACTCGTATACAAATAAAATTAAAGAATACAATCCAGGTTAGAATTTAGAAATGTTACTAAGTACAAATTTTATACCACTTAACCATTCAGTTTATGGCCCAATTAGTTATTCAAGTAACTGTGGGATGCTATATTGAGACAAAGCATGCCATGCTGATATGTGCCTTCAAAAAACCTATATTGAAAGGTCTTACTATAGACAAAGTGTTCAGCTTTTCTTGGCATTACTCAAATCTTTACAAACATGCTGCCTCACCCAGGGGAGATTTTACTTTGGAGGGAGAGGATGGGAAGATGTACTAATAATGGGCAACTAAAGAAAACATTTAAAATGGAAGCCAGTAACTAAAAATTCTGTTTCTTCATAGGCTCAATACCTAGCATATATTTGTCCCAAGTTAGTTTCTCATGATTTTACAGTCTCCTCAGACATAATAATATCACAGCAACTTTAGCTATACTGATAACTGCAAATTGGTCCATATGGCTCTGGGCCAATTTTCAAATTTGTGAGGAGCACTGTAATGATACGGATGCTTCAGATACCGTTAAATGTCTAGAGATAAAAATGCTAATCAGCTTTTGAAAGCATATTATAAAGTTCTGGATAATTGCCTATATTAGGCACTGCCTCAGCTCTGGAACTTACATTTTTTAAGAATTTCGACGGCAAGACTCCTGGCTGTATTATCACTTCCCTTAAGTTGCAGATAGCACCATGAAAGGAGGCTGCCCTGTACAGACCAGAATAAGGATGACAGTACTGTGCCACTCTCTTGCTGTGCAATATCCAGCATCATCATTTCACACTGAAAAGCAATAATAGAACAATATCATCCCATGCACAACAATACAATATCCCATGCACTGCAGTGTGACAGATTATGGGATACACCACATAAGATACATTACACTCCCCCCTCCCTGCATGACCTTCCCCCTCCCCAAAAGAGATGGAAAGCAAAAGACCAGTCATATCAGTTGCTAGTGGATGAAAAAAAAATTCATAGAAGATGTATTTGAAAGCTGTTTTAGTAACTAAGAAATATGAACAGCAAACAGGTCTTTAAGTAGCTACAACTACATTTGGTGCAATCAGCTGAGGCTTTCAGTACATTCTGTAACAGACTACTTATTTTCACATGTGAAAAGTCCTGACTTTCCAAACCAGAGATCTTTCAGCCTCTGGACCACGACTGGTTCCCACACTTCAAATTGGTTTAATTTGCTCAATTCTTTTACAGCTACTATGGAATTTTATGGAAAAACTCCCAAAGGCAACCTTCTCATTCAGTACATTACCTTATTTCTTACTTCAGTGTTGTTACTGCTTAAGATATATTTAAGTTAGTGGGGACCCAACCCCTACAGTCATACATAAATAATTGTACTTGTGTGAATAATCTTATCTACAGGCTTCAGTCTCTTCACATGCAGCATGCCTTTGGGAGCATACCACATTCTATTGAAAAGCAGGCAGAGAAGAAGTAGAGAGAACAGACAATCTGAAAGGATAGCTACCTCTCTGGCTGCCACCAACAAAAGGGTATCCATGACTGACAACACTGGGCTAATGTCAAAATCCTCAGAAACTTCCTTTTCTGGTAACAACAGAAGTCCACCTGGATCTTGATCACTGCAAAAGACAAAAGATCACTACAAAAGACTTTATTGAGTTAACAGCTAATGACAGTAGTCTGAAACAGATGCCCTGTTGTGATGATAATCTACAGGGATCATTTGCACATGGTTTCAACTGGAAAAATCAAATCTCTATACAAATCTTTAAAATACTTTTGCACAGATAAAAACAAATACCAAGTGTTTCTTAGGATAACAGTTGTTTGAAGAAAAAAAAACCAAGCATAAAACAATTAACAATGCTGCTCAGAGACACTGGGCAATACACCACAGCCTTAGGAATTATTTTAACCTTGGGCAATCTTTGTTATTGACTGGCACCAAAGGCAATATTAGTAAGATGCACAGAGATTTTTATTTGCTTAAAGAGAAGGTCTATCAGCAGTTTTGTTGACTTGCAACTGGTTTTTTTTTTTTCAGTAGAATTTGGAATTATTGAAAAGGATGAGTAGGATGAAGATAATCAGATAAAGTTATTTTTCCAATATTAAAGAGCCTCACCTGAAGTACATGCACAGGGATCTGAAGGTGAGATGCACAGATTGTTTATGTTCCTGTTCTGTTATGTTTTTCTAGGAAATGGAAGAGGTTTATGTTAAAAAAGATTTTTTTGTAATAAAGAATTACAGTGACACGATGGGGAAATAACTTTTGCTGTTTATAGAAGGATTAGTATTTTTACAATTCCAATAGATGTTTGGTTTGCATTTTCATTATAAAAAAAATACCCGTTTTCTGAGCCTTACACCTTTGGTTTGTAAAAATAAAAGAAAATAAAAAAATTAAAAAAAGAAATTTTATCTTTAAATTCTCTGCCATTGAGCAAGTCTTTCATTTAAATAATTTTTCCTTACATGGCTCTTAAATGGCTCTTTTCTAAATGCTACTGTGCTTACCAAAATGTAGTATCCCATCACAGGTAAGAAATCTTACAGATCCATATGCACATGCTGTATTTTTTAATTATTGCAAGTGAATATTTTACTTTATTTTACTTTCCAATAGGATCTAAATCCAGAGGAAAACCATGATATTAAACACTTTAATAGTATTTAACAGACTTGGACACTAGAACATGTGTCAAATCACTGCCTCAGGTTTCCTCCTACATAAAATGGGAGTTATATGTTAAGACTGATTGTATGCTGAGTAGAGCTTATCCCTCAAAGACCACTAATATGGAACTTCACAATGCCACATTTCCTTTGTTAAGCAGTCACTTTTGAGAGTATAAAAGAGCTTCCTTTGAAGGTCGACAATTTGAGTTCAGAAAATATGTCTCAAACTATTACTTTATGGAAAGGTAAAGGCAAGCTCCCCTTATCTGGAATAAAATGACTGTAGAGAAAAGGAGAGGAATATATAGATACCTGCTTTCTTTTCTGCATTAAGATAAGATACCTTAGAAATTAATTCCAACAAAACAAAAGAATTTCTCACTGCATGGATTACCATCATGGTGAAGAGCTGGTCCCGTCTAGTCTGTCTATCTGGGAAAAAGATAGCCGCTCCATTGACCAAAGTGTTCTTAACTTCCTGCTTTAGCATGGTCATGGGCATGAAGTTGCTATCACTCACGTCCACTACTGTTCATACAAAAAGGAAACGGTTACAATTTCAAAAGTCAAGTATCAGAGGGGTAGCTGTGTTAGTCTGAATCTGCAAAAGTGACGAGGAGTCCTGTGGCACCTTATAGACTAACAGATTTATTGGAGCATAAGCTTTCGTGGGCAAAGACCCACTCCGTCAGATGCATGTAGTGGAAATTCCAGAGGCAGGTATAAATATACAGACATAAGAAAAGACTACCAATCAAGAGTAAGGCTAGAGATAACGAGGTAAATTCAGTCAGGGAGGATAAGGCTCACTTCTAGCAGCTGATGTGGAGAAGAGAAACTGTTTTTGTAGTTGGGTAGCCATTCACAGTCTTTCTTTAATCCTAAAATGGTGGTGTCAAATTTGCAGATGAACTGTAGCTCAGCAGTTTCTCTCTGTTCTTGAAGTTTTTTTGTTGCACGATGGCTACCTTTAAATCTGCTACTTTGTGTCCAGGGAGACTGAAGTGTTCTCCTACAGGTTTTTGTATATTACCATTCCTGATATCTGATTTGTGTCCATTTATTCTTTTATGTAGGGACTGTCCAGTTTGGCCAATGTATATAGCAGAGGGGCACTGGTGGCACATAATAGTGTACATTACATTGGTAGATGTGCAGGTGAATGAACCCATGATGGTGTCTACACCAGCGACACCATCACAGGACCTAACCAGATCAGCTACACCACGAAAGCTTATGCTCCAATAAATCTGTTAGTCTATAAAGTGCCACAGGACTCCTCATCGCTTTTGCAATTTCAAAAGATTAACCAACTATATATATATATCTTTAAATGCACAGTAAAATTTCATTTCTTTTTCAAGACACAAAGCACAAAATACCCATCACACATATAGAATGTATAGCTTGCAATGTGCTGGGATATAAATCTATACTGAGATAATGTGCTGCACATTTACTGTCCAAGATAGTACATTCCAAGATACACTAACAGTTCCCTAGTTCCCTATGATCTATCCCTCTTTGATATGAGAGTAGGATCAAACATGGGCAGCCGGTAATGTAGGCAAGGGAAGGCATAGCCTTCCCAAAATTGCCTACATGCCCCAGCCGCCCGGGAAAGCTGGGGCTGCAGCACAGCAGCCCACCTCCCCAACTGCCAGGGAAGGCTGAGGCTATAGCACAGCAACCATGGCCCTCCAAGTGGCCAGGAAGGATGGTACTGGGGGTGGGCAAGGCTTGGTTCCAGAGGCAGGCCTCAGGCAGAAGGGGTGAGGCTGGGGTTTGTCTTCCCCAGCTGGGCCTTCACCCGCCACCCATGGTATCAAACACACTAATAATTGCTTTCTGTGTCTATCAACGGAGTCCACATAGAGACAGCATGCTTGTAAAGGATAGTTTGCAGCAACCTGAGTTAAAATCTAAGTGTTACTTAAGGTCTGTCTGCACAAAGATGTGAGAAAGCCTTTTGAATTGTAGCAAGAAAGACCATCTGTCAAAACAGGGGAAAAACACTTTAAAGCTATCACACCTCGGCACAAAGTCATTCATCTCCTCCTTGTTTTTTCATATTTTCTTAGTATGTATTCTAGTTATGGAAAACCTTGTACTTACATAAATAGGGCAAAATCCTGGCTCCAAAGAAGTCAATGACAATAGTCTCATTGACTTCATGAAGCCAGAATTTCACTTGTACTTTACCAACCATGTGGGTTCATTCTAACACAGTGATGAGTGGATAGAGATACTTATAAACAAATCTAATCCTTCCAGTCTTCCCTCTAAGATTTTCCAACCATGAGCGGAGTGAGTTTTGGCTTGTGCACCAATACTGAGGTTATGTGCGCTGGTTTGGATGTGTGCCACCATGGCACCCAATTTATTAACACATACATTCCTGGCTGCTGGAGCAGAAATACTGCCTCCCTTCCCCGCCATGCAGAATGTCCCATTTCCAGTCACCGGAGCAGACCCCCTCCTCCCTGGGGCCATGTGGCATATCCCATTCCCAGCCGCCAGAGCAGACACTCCCACCCCGCCCTGAAGCAGGTCCTGTTCCCAGCCCCAGTCTCCAGAACAGGCCCCAGCCCATCCTGCCACGTGGCAGCCCTGGACACTGGAGCAGGTCTCCCCTCCCTCCAACCAAGTGGCTGGTGCCAGCCCTCTGGCCCAGCAGCTCCCAACACCATGCTGTGTGGCTCTCCAGAGGTGGACGGGGGAAAAAATTTTTGTGCTCGCATGCATCTTAATGGCAACTATGAATCCTTTTACTTATTCCAGTATTGAAGTCAAAGGACCAACTTTTCTACTGGTGCAAGTAGATAGAGCTCCACCGAAATACCTTGCCATTGAAACTACTTTCAGGCCATATATTAGAAGGACAGATGCAAGATCACTTCATCAGAGGCTTAAAGAAAATACACAAGTGAGCTCTCAACTAAACCCATTGATCTAAAAGAGCAATAAAGCATGACAACCTGAAAGAGCAACGGGCTTGGGTTTTGGAAAATAGGTTTTATAAGCTCACACTAGCATAAAATTCCTTTAAAACAAATCAATACTAATTAAATTAGTAAGATGCAACATAATATCAACGAACCTTCACACAAATGCCTGTAGAGCTCTTGTGCAGCTTCTGTTTGGCCTGAAGTTTTGCTTTGAGAAGCTTCCTGAGTTTTATTGTCTCCGGTAAGCACAGAGAAGCAGCTTTGAAGAAGCTGCAGTAGCACAGTCTGGGCAAAGAGACATTCTTCCCTTGGGCTAAAAAGGAGGAAAAAAACCAAAAAACCAAACAGAAGTAAAATTTTCACAGGAAGAGCTCATTTCCAGCACACACTGATATGCTAAAACAAGTGTCACCATCTCTGCTCTACAGAATGAAAAATGCTCTTAGTTTAAAAAAACCACACAGCTAAAATCTCAGAATAATAAACCATAACATCTACAAGGAATCAAACGTATTGTACCGAACAGGCCTGCTAACGGGAGAAGGGGGTGGAAATCAAAAGGGCCCGGGAGCTTCCACTGCTGAGTGTTGAAGGCTCTCTAGGATAGGCGTGGCATGCTCTGGGTGGCACTGAGGCTGCCTGAGGTAGGCAGACCTAACCCTGCACCTTCCGGGGTGCAGAGCCACCCCATCCCTCTGCCCAGAGAACAGGCAAGGCTGTTGGCACCACTGGTACCAAAACTTAAAAGTTACAAATATTTATGCAGAGGTTAAAGCTGTCTAGTCTGGCACCCTCAGGACCTGACTGGAGCCAAACCAAAGAATTTGCTGAACCACAGGTCAATATTATCTAGAAGCATTACCAACACTTCCACGGCTTACTGTGCTCTTTGAAGACATTTAGGGGTAAATTAGACCTAAATAACAGCACAGAACACTGAGAGCCAGGGCTGGTGGCTGTAAGCAAACTTTATGGGAGTGTGGGAAACTTGGCCATACCTATGATAAAACTGAAACAAAAGACAGGACTATGCAGCACTTTAAAGACTAACAAGAGGAAGTGGGTCTGGCCCACGAAAGCTCATCACCTAATAAACCATCTTGTTAGTCTTTAAAGTGCTGCATAGTCCTGTCTTTTGTTTCAGCTAGACTAGACTAACACGGCTGCATCTCTATCATTATGATAAAACTGGACATCCAGCATAATTTTAGTTAGCCAGATCACGGATGTTGCTGGACCAGAAAGGTTTAACCTATGTAATGTTGTAGCTAAAACCAGATAAGATAGAGATGGGAAAGTGGGCTTAAACTGCCGTAAGGGAGGTTTAGGTTGGACATTAGGAAAAACTTCCTAACTGTCAGGGTGGTTAAACACTGGAATAAGTTGCCTAGGGAGGTTGTGGAATCTCCAACTCTAGAGATATTTAAGAGCAAGTTAGATAGACATCTATCTGGGATGGTCTAGATGGTACTGGGTCCTGCCATGAGGGCAGGGGACTGGACTCGATGACCTCTCGAGGTCCCTTCCAGCGGTAGTGTTCTATGATTCTAAATATCGGCTACCTCAGCTCAATGGCAGAAAACATCAGCTAAATTAAATGCATGTTACGTAAACATATTTATGGCTGTTTTGCGATGGAGGAGGGCCCTACTTTTGCCGTAGTTTATTGTAAAAATTCCAGAAAAGCTGCAGGTCAAGGCCTGTGAAGTCCAAGAATGATCTGTACTTTAATCCTCTTTCTTTCTGATGAACCTGAAAGAAGCAAAAAAAAAAAAAAAAAATTGAATTCATTCTGCGTAATGCATGCTCACCAAAAAAAAAAAAAAAAAAAAAAAAAAAAAAAAAAAAAAAAAAGGTGAAAACTGCAACATATGGAGTATGAAAGAAATATCAAACTGCATATGAAATGCCACTGCCTCCGGAGACAACATGGTCAGGCTTCCATTAGCATGAATCAGCTATATCTTTTCACTTGTTGCATCAGACTAACAATTTTCACTTCCTTTCAATTCTCTACTATTTGAGTATGTTAGATTTTGTGAGAACAAGTTATAATTCTATAAACCAGTTCTAATCCTCCTGTATGCTTCCAAGAAATATAGATTAGCTATTTGAAAGGTAGCAGAACTTTAAAATATGTTGCAATAATTCCACTAAGCACTTCATCATAATGTGTGAGATATAGAAATGCAGTTCAGTGTTCATAAAGAGGATATATTGCTAACTAACTTTAAGTGCCTTCTTGTAAGGCATCTTAGTATACTAAAAGTCATTTTCCAAACACTTCAGGTTTCATGACTTGCATATTACTACTACTGTAAGCTGTAATTACAGCTTGCTTATCTGGTCACTACATTATTTTATAATTCCTCTTTTAAGCTTGTATTTGGTGTACCACCATTTATTCTTGTAAATGAATGTAATGTAACGACCACATGCTTGAAGGAACTGAACAAATGTGGAGAGAAACATACCAGGTCCTGAGCAAGTTGTTGGATGAAATGAAGTGTTTTCAGGAGAAGGGTTGTTCCACAAATGCCATCATCTGTTGCTTTGCATTTTAGGCAGTTCATGCTTCTGTTGGGCTCCACTACTGTAGGCCGAAGATACCCCAGAACAGTCAGGCCCTGAACTCCTAGGCGCTCTGCTGTGTCTTGTCTCGTGCACAAGAACTTCACCATTAAATACTGCATAGAAAAATAAAAATACCACATGAGCTACTTTAAACTATGTTGAATTCTAGTGCACAGTGGGGATATGCACCTTTGATTTTACAAAATCGGGTGTAACAAAAAAAAACCCTCAACCTTAATTAATTCAACCTTATTTTGTAGTGTAGACATGGCCTTAGTAGCACTACTGAATGTAAGCAACATATACATTTAAGATCCAAAGCCATAGTGTCCTGGCCTACCACTACATCCTGCCCTGCTCTGCATTTCTGTAAAACACTAAGTTCTATATGAGCTATATATTACAGGCCTCTGCAACTGCCATGTTCACCTGCAAACTCTGGTAATCCAATGACTAACTCAAATATTTTAAACTGTGTGTTCTGTTTCTTCATCTTATAGCACCAAGTTTCCTTGCAAGTGGAAAAACATTAGCTTAATATAAAAAGAAGAGGATAAACATTTAAGGTAA
Organism: Pelochelys cantorii; assembly: GCA_032595735.1. Taxonomy (NCBI): domain Eukaryota; kingdom Metazoa; phylum Chordata; order Testudines; family Trionychidae; genus Pelochelys; species Pelochelys cantorii. The sequence continues at coordinate 9,958,845 of CM064346.1, read as the reverse complement.
ATTAAATATATACATGCATTTAACTTAATTCTTTCCACGTTTGTATAAAGAACCTGAAGTCGAGAGTTTCCATTAAGGAATAAATCCCCAGTGTTCAAAGGTATTTTTTAATCCTGTAATCACACCGTATAACAGTTCAGACAGCTATTGAGCAAGGATATGTCATGTCCGGGATTCTATCACACAATAGGGACTTTTCCCTTCTGTTCCGGAGCAGCTACTTCTGGTATTTTCTACCTCTGGAAGAAGAGATTTGGAATCCTGGAACCAAATTAAAATTGAATCCAAAACAACTACATGCACTGGAAAACAAAAGTTTCACTTTTAATTGCTGCAAATTAATATGCTGAGTACTGCAGTACTCAATTAGTTCCATTGAAATCCATGCAATTACTCAAGGAACAAGATGCCACTTATCTTGAATAAAAGTTGCAGAATCTAGCCCTTATTTTGTAGTAATTAAAAGTAATCAAATTAGAATATTGAAAAACTGTGATTGTGCAGCTTGTTTCATGTTTTGTTCACTAGGATTACAGTGGAACTCCTCCTCTTGACACAATCCCATGAGTGGAAACTTTCCACACTTTTGAGAGAGTCATGTCCACACTAAATATAAACAAACTGTGGCTCATTGCTTTCACTGACTTTTTAGCTTTAGTTAGCTTTAGTTAAGGCCTCTTCTTGGGAAACAAAAACCTGATGATTATTAAACTGGTCTTCAAGGAAGCAGGAAAATGATCATTTCCTCATTCACATTCGAGTCAGACTGCTCTAATTATTTCTTACTTGGGAAATTCTGCACTGCTGCATTTTGACATCCACTTCATCCCATTCTTCTTCCACTTCAAACCAGCCAACAGGATCATCCTCTCCCAGCTCATCACATGACAAATCACTTCTACAGATAAAAGCAAATCAAAGTTATAATTAAAAAAAACCCTTAAGGATTGCCCACCACTGCTGCTATGTTACTCAACTATTTTTACCTGTTACAAAAATTAAAGATTCAGGAAAATGTAGCAGAAACATTTCCCATGCACAGACTCCAACAAAAGCTTGTCTGCCATAGACTTTTTTTTGTAATTTAAAGTCAATAATTTTACAGCATACTTGTAGTTGAAAGACAGCAATGCAGCTATTAGCAATCAGCATTCTGCATAGATACAGCTCCCCAAAAGTATCAAATTAAGATTTTCATTCAAACTGGGATGGTCAGGATTATGTGTTTAAATGTAGACCTTTCGTTATGCAGTGCCAAGTGACTATTTGCAGGTACAGCAGTGGACACAAAGAAGTGTTACTTAAAGACTATTTTTCCAACTTCATCCACACTCTGACTTTTAGAATAAGATAGAGGTGGTTTGCCACAACATTAATTTTAAAATTGTTCGTTACACCCTGCCCACCTTTACCTGTTTTTTAAAAATTGCCTGAATTCTTGTAGTTTCCACTTGTCATAGCTTTCAAATTTTTTAAAATGCTCCTCTGCATGAAATTTTTCTGAAGAGCTGTTATAAGCAAACACCAACCCACACTGGGCCCCAATAGCACCTTTCCGAACCTGAAAGGAGAACATAATACTAGAACACAGAGAAAACTAGGATAACGATTAAAATTATGTTTCTGCTTATAGTTACTCCTCAGCTGACGAAAACTTATACACACAAGAATCTAGTTACCCTCAACTCAGGTGGGCACTGCAAAGCATGTAGATATGCTTTAGGAAAATAAGTTACTTTTTTGAAAAAGCTAATAAAAATTAAAATAAGGCGCAAACAAGCTATTGAAACCTCATCCACTGCTTCCTTTCAGTCATGAGATTTTACCAATGCTTGGGACATAAAATTTTACTTTCCCACCAGAGTAAAGTTTGACATGTACTTAAAAAACATTATACTACATAGACAAAATTAGGAATATCTCATTGGCCCGAATAAGGTACAGAAAAAAAAGCAATACAAAATACATGGATCCCTGCTTAAAGTATGTTTGTGGCAGCATTCTGTAAACAGATGAGATTTCTGTTTTTCCTTTTGCGCAAATTTCCTGTGACTCATGCAAATGCAAACCTAAAACTGCTGTCACTCCATGAGGAGGCTCAAAATTTCTTGCAAATTAATCACAAAGCTGTACATTCAAAGGTGAATAACCAAGAAAAAAGCATTAATCCATGAGTCTGCTTGCATAATGCAAACAAATTTCTTACCTTTATTCTAATTTGTGTCACCTGGAACGTAGATTCAGTTCCTGTAGAAAGAATGATACTTGCTCTGGTCTTTCCAGTCTCAGTAAGGAAGCCTAAAGGAACAATGAAAACAGAATAAGGCTTAGAAGACTGTCACCTTAAAATAAATGGATACAGAATTATGACAACAGGAGTAAAACAAAACCCAGCTCTCTGTTCTATAGCAAAGATTCAACCAGTGACTGAGACTTGAGATTCTACTTATAAAAGATAGTGCTGTGTAAAAAGGTATATAGTGTCAGCTTACTACCGGTTGAACCTCTCTAGTCCGGCATACTCTGGTCTGGCAACATCCATGGTCCAGCATGATTTTAGTTAGGTGGCTGTCCACTTATCACGGGTTGGCCAAGTTTCCTGCAGCCCCTCAGAGTTTGCTTATAGCCACTAGTCCTGGCTCTCAATGTTCTGTGCTGTTTTTTAGCTCTAGTTACCCTTAAGGTATGTCTACACTGTGGGACAAATCAAACTAAGATACGCAACTTCAGCTATATTAACTGTGTAGCTGAAGTTGAAGTAGCTTAACTAGGCTTTTGGCGCAGTCTACACTGAAGGAAGACTGTTCTTCCTGCGACTTCCCTTTCTCCTCGTGAAATGGGGGTTATGGCATCGACAGGAGCGCCCCTCTCAGTTCAAATGAACGGTCTTAACTCAACCGCTAATTCGATTGAACCTTGGAAGATCAACAGCAGCAGCTTCGATCTTATTCTGCAGTGTAGATGTACCCTGTCTTCTAAGAGTGCAGTAAGCAGTGGAAGTGTTGGTAATGCTGCTAGACAATTTTGACCTCCTGTGGTTCAGCAAATTCTCTGGTTCAGCACCAATCAGGTCCCAAGGGTGCTGGACTAGAGAGGGGCAACCTGTATATCCTTCCCCAGACCATGTCTCCTCTAGGGATGTTAAAATGCATGTGATTGAGTAACTATGTAACTGCTAAAAATGTCAGTGGTTACACACAGGGCAACAGCCAGGTCCCCAGGAACTGGTGCATGCCAGCTTTTAAGCTAGCTCGCCATGCATACTGGCTCCCGCCTGCTGCTCTGTGCTGCTACCTCTAATACAGAGGCAACAGCATGGGGTGGCAGGCAGCTCCCCGGGAGCTGGACCAGGAGCCACATGTAGCCCTTTGGGTAACTGATAAGCATCCTTTCCAGTTACCCATTTAAATACTTATATCCCTAGTCTCCATAGCCACAGCCTGTCCTGGGACTGTATTATTAGTAACAGAAATTATTCTTGCAACTGCTAAGTTTAGTCACTCCCATTGAATGTTACTGGGACCACTGAATTGACAGTGTTAACTTATTTAAACGACAGCTTTTCTGTCAAGACCACTCTCCCCCCACTCTTTCCTCTTAAAATCCAGGACAAAATCTCAGAAGGACACGAGCTATAAATCCCTCCTTTTGTTACTATATTCTGAAGCAGTAGCATCTAGAGTCAAAGGCCAGGGCAATGTTACCTGTGCACTTCAGCTAGAGGCTGAGTAAGTGGAAGAGAACGATTTAGTCGAAGAAACAAAACTTTGCAATGCAAACACCCCCAAATTTTGATTGCAAATAACCTCAAGAAAGACCAGCTGATTTCCAATGTGTGTGCCACATTAGTATTGCATAACTTACATGCCCCGCCAAGCATGTTGCATACTAAGCACTTCAGAAGATTTTCTAAAGAAGTGCACGCTACTTTGACTTGCAGAGCCATTAATTACTGCCTCATTTACAATTTTTTCTGATTTTTAAGAATATTTTGAGTAAGACAGACATCAACAATAAAAGGATGGTTGACTCTTGAAACCAAAGAGTCAGTCACCTAAGCATGTACTACATGATTCTCTCTTCCATCCTTTCATCAGTGTTTAGGAAGTTCATGGTGTTTCATAGCAAAATGTTACTCTATGAACTTTTTCACACCAGCCTGCTATTCACTTTCAGCCAATGCACCAAAAATCTGACCTAAGATACCAAACTTGTTTTAGGGGAAGGAACAATTCCTAAGAGAAAATTCCCCTTGAGTGAGAATTACAATTTAGAGGCAAGTGTCTGCAGAGTTCCTTTTTTCTAATTGGCAAGCAGTGTGAAAATGTACAACTCTAAAACACTACAAGAAATTGTAAGCAGAAACCTATACACTTACCATCCCCTGTCCAGGGCTCAACAAGGAGGTTTTCAGGCCCTGATTTATCTTCCTTTCCTTTTACATCACATGCCTGAAGAGTTAGCTGTAGTGGCTTTCCTGAACAAGCAAATCAACAGATTTGTCACAGCTATAAAATAAACAATACAGAGCCAATGGCATGCTAAATTCTTTACAGCAAGAAGGTAAAAAAAAAAAATAAATAAGAAAGCCATTAAAGAATCACCATAGAATCTTTTTTAATTTGCACAAAGGAAACTGAAATGTAAAACCCATTTTACTGAAACTTTACAGTTGTGTAAGTATACAAAGATAAGAAAAAGTTGTTACAGCTGGAGGAACTATGACTGCCAAAACACACACATGCTGAATTAAAGAGTCCACAGTACATGGAATATTAAATACTATTAAGTATTATGTGAGGTGGCAGAGATACAGTTGCTATGAGAACCATAAGTGATTTTTTCCAGAAATTTGACCATAATGTTGTAGTAATATTTTATTTTTAACGTATTTACATTTGTCACATACCAGAACCAGTGGTTGAGTCTGATCTAAATATTTCTCTATCTTAGGTTCACACCTGTGTTCCTGGTAAGAATAGCCAGTAATTCAGGACTGGAGAGACGTGGTTAAAGTGAAACTACTAACCTGAGATGAAGTCAATGTTAAAAAAATTGATTAAAAATAATTTCTGGTACTATACCTGTTGCTAAGTCTGCATGCTAATTGTGGTCCTATTTAAAAAATACTTTTCTTCCTATGTTGCTGAGTGAAAATCCAAACAAAAGGGAAACTGACTACACAGAAAGAAATTACATTGACTATACAGAAAGTACTGTTAAATGAGCAAAGTAAACAAACTGAAAACTAACAAAAAAACCCTTATCGCTTTTAGTCATATTAAACTTACTTGCAACCAGAGAGGCTAAAACATGTCTGACAGAAGTAAAGTTTAAGTCAATACCCACAAAGACATTTTACTGCCTTATGCTAGACAAGGTTCAAGTTTAACCCTTTGATAAACATCCACATTAGTTTATTTATCAAAAGCAAAATATAAAAGAATTGTACCCAACTTGTGTACATGACATAGCTATGAAAAAATGTAAACAAAAAAGTATAAGTAAATATACTCCTCTCAGTAAAATGAGACAGAAAAAAATTCAGGAAGCCTGTTGTAGGAAGAAAAAGATACCACTAGATAAACTTAGAGATGTAAACATCTTTACCATCTTACTTCTGAGCCTACTGTCCAAGCAGCTCTTAAGCAAGCCTTCCTTCTCCAATGTGACATCACCTTTGGTTCTTGGAAGCATCACAAGGATATCACGTTTAATGCTTGCACTGCTCCGATTCAAGTACCATTTTAGGAGACATACACCTTTCTTTTCAGGTTAATAATACTAATTAAAATAAAACCTCTTTATACCTTGATTAAAGGATCAAACCACCAGTTTACACACACAGAATTTGGAGAGCTGTCTATGATCTCCTCTCACCCACGCTCGTACACTCACTCACTCTCTCTGCAGGTTGCAGTAACCATTCGAGTTGCACTTAAAGATGTCGGTGAAATATTTACCATATTTATAAAGCAGGTTTTGTCTAACAGTTGCCATTGAAGAGATGAGTGAAGAAGCCTTGTATAGAGAGTCCAGATGATCAGTGATAGTACAAAGTGAACTTATCACTTTAGCAACACTCCCTCTGGCTAGGGCAAAAGCCAACAATGTAAGTTCAACCTCTGGTGTGGCACAACAACTAGAAGATAAAAAGACCATGTACAAAAATATATATAAGAAAGGAAACCTGCAATTTCATAATTAAGTCATGAAATGGTATATCAATCATTTCAATTAAAACCAATGATGTGGCGTATTTATTAGGGATGTTAAGTAGTGATTAATATGCTAGTCGAGTAGTCGATGGAATTTCGGTTCGTTAGGGAAAGGCTCACTTCCAGGTCTTGGCACGAGCCCACCCAATTCCCCCGTTGCCATTCTGCACTTTTAAAGGGACAGAGGAGCTGGCATGCAAAGGCACTGGTTCAGTGTCTGGTCCCCTGTAGGGTCTCAAGACAACCCTCCCCTGTGCTGCCACTCTGAATTCTTAAAGGGACAGAGAAGCGCAGCGCATTCCGCAGGTCTCTCTCACTTTAAGAGTGCAGAGCAGCAAGGGGGAGAGGAGAGGAAGGGTGATCGAGTAGATGATAGTGCTATCCGATTAGCTCCTGCTTATCGGGTAGTCGACTGCTCGTTCACATCCCTACTATTTAGACAGCCATTTAAGCCATTTGTTTATAACAACTTCATAGCTAATTGTCCCATTCCACTCTCATATGGAATCACTGAAAATATTTTGTTATCTAGTTAAAATCCCAAAGATTAAAAAAGGCTATTTAGTTTTATCACAGGAAGCCAGTATCCACATTTTTGTTATATTGGTCTTTTTAAAAAGAGTATGCTTCTACTAGTACTCCCTATTTCAAACTTTACCAGTCTAGAGCCTCCATCTGACATTATTTCATTCCCTTATACTTGCTCTCTTTATTTCTTCTAACAGGTCTCACTACTTTTTGTACATCCACATAGAGCTAGGAAGCAAAAAAAAGTTCACATCCCAATAACCTGCGATAGGCAGACCCAACAATCTGAACTTTTGTTGTACTATGTCCATACATATGTATGGGTAATGTGCTTATACCTAACACCTGAGTTTTTCTTAATGTAATGTAAACACATTAATTTATTAGGTCTTTTTCTTTATAATTTAAAACCCAGTTGACTAGCATCTGATCACATATAAACATTTCTAATAAAGTATAATTCATATAAAGAAATAGATTAAACAAAAAGGAATCTAGTGGAAAACTCCCAACTGATTGCAGATGGAGCAGGATAGGGCCAGCCATGTCGGTCTATATACCAAGGGTAATTCCTTAAAAACAATTCATGATGGCAATATTCTTCCTTATTACCACAGCAGTTAAGGTACAAAAGAATAAGATGAAAGATGGTACCTCTTGATTGTTTTGGAGAGCAGAATTCCTAGAATTCACATTTTGGATTAACTGCTTAGAATTTATTCTCAATGGAAAAAAATGTTAACTCTTCCAGAGGTCCATAAACAGTTGTCACTGCAGCACTAGTAGCACATTAACTTATATTAAAAATACTCACTCTGCTTCAAAACAAATATGAAGGAATGAGCTTTTGGCTTCTAGGTCAGCTAAATGCTCAAACTGAAGAACCAAGGAACATATTCTTCATATTTATCTTTGAGTTTTTCAAGGTATGAACAAATGAGGACTATGACAAATGGAAGCTATTTTTGCAGTACCTATTTCCTCTATCATTTTCTGACACACAAGTACATTAATGAAATTTACCTGGTTATTCTTATAAGAAAACTATCTATTTCCTCCAAAACATTAGGAGATAAGAAGTTTGAGAAGTCTGTAGAACCCGATGTCAGGGACAGTGGTGGCATATGCTGCAATGCCTTCCTACATAAGAAAAAGAGAAACACTTTAGAAATAAACTCAAGTCAGAAAGAACTGAAGAGAAAGCAGCTTCAAAAAGGAAGAGCCACTCAGAATCTTCATACTTAAGTGGCTAGATCTCAGTGTTTATGGTAGATGTTTTCTGCTGTATGTGGTGCATTAATATTCATCCTTCATTAAAAACACAAAGCATTTGGCTTCTAGATGGAGAAAGTAGTACATGGATTTTTAAATAAAAGAGGCTATGAAAATACCACACAAAATTCAACCCTGCAATTGGATGCATGCCATCAGACTCTAATTTAGTGATACAGAGCACAACAAAACCATTTGATGAAAAATGCACTTCTAAATTAAAGTCAATCTTACACTAAGTAATATCTTGTTGGAAACAATTGTAAAATAGCATTCCTTTATTAACCATGGATGTTGCCGACCAGAGAGGTTCAACCTGTACAAGAGATTTTTGAAAATCATATGCCTGCCAAAATTGTTTAGTTTAGAGTAGGGATGTCAATGTGTCGACGACTACATGATTAACCGATAAATCTGGATTTATCAGTTAATCCTGATGACTACATACTTCTCTCCCCCCCCGCCCTTGCTGCCTCTGTATCAGAGGCAATAAGGGGCAGGGAGGCAGGAGCCAGTAACCACACACACACCCCTGCGCTGCTGCCTCTGATAGAGAATGCAGAGGATGAGAGGGGCAGGCGAGAGCCAATACACACAGGGAACTAGCTCAGCAGACCTGCCTGCTGCCTCTCCATTGCTGCCTCCTACAGAGGTGGGGGGGCCAGTAGAAGCCGGTGCTGGGGGGAGCCCCTGTCTGCCGGAGGAGGGGGAGTGGGGGGGAGGGTCCAAGCTCTCCACAGACAAAGGCTGGTCTGGCATCCCACAGAGCAGCCTCTGTCCATAGCCTGGGTCTGCAACAGACAAGCCCCTCTTCATTGGGTGGGCGGGGATAAGAGTCTGAGCTCTCCGCGGAGAGGGCTGCTGCTGCAGAGCAGCCTCTGTTCGCAGGAAGCTCGGACCGCCCCCATGGACAGGGGCTACTGCTACCCTGCACTGCTGCCTATCGGAGTCAACAGTGCCGGGCAGCAGGCAGGAGCCGGTCTGTGTGAGAAGCCGGTTTTTAAACTGGGTCCCCTCTTGGACCAGCTCCAGGCTGCCACCCCAGACTGCTGCCTCTGATACAGATGTGATGTGGTTACACAACTATTCAATTACATGCTGCCTAATATCCCTAGTTTAGGGATGTTAAATCCCAATTATGTCACTAACTGGTTAAACCTTAGGTTTAACTGGTTAAGCGGGATCCCACTCCACCCTCGCCACCATGCAGGAGCCAGCAGTCCTGTGTGGCGGGGAGGAGGGAGGGAGGGCAGGGCCTGACTTCTGTCTCTTCCCCCACACATGGGGCTCCCAGCAGCAGGAGCCAGCCCACCTGCGCAGGGAGCTGGCAGCAGGAAGTAACAGCTGTGCACATGGGGAACCCAACTTCTGACCCAAGGGCCGGCCGCACAGCGTGCAGGGAGGCCAGCACTCGGTCCTGCTCCTGGCCTCCATGCATGCCTGGAAAGCAGGCTGCTCCAGGGTACTAATTAACAGGGCTTAACAAACGGCGGCGAAAGCCGCTCGCCAGCCCCGCACTGCGCATGCGCAAGAGCTGCATTGCGCCAGTAAACGGGGCGCACGGCTGAAATCTACTCGCCATGGGTGAGTAGATTCTATAGTTTCTTGAGCCCTGCTGATTAATGACGACCAAGTAAGCATCACACACGAGGTTAACAGGCTACATGTTCACATCCCTTTTTGACAGTGTATAAAAACCTGTTCAACATAGAAGAAGTTTAGTGCTGAGCTATGCCATGCTGCCTCCTTGATACAAGAGCAGGATGGAGGCGCTGATTACCACTAACTGCAGTGTTTCAAGGGTGTCTCTGCATATATTTTCACTCACAGGATCAAGGCAACAACATAGATGCCTTGCTCTGATGTGTGCAAACAAACAGAGGCCCTGGAAGAAGAGTGAAATTCCTAAATATAAACCTAAACAACTAAAGACTTAATATATCAGGACAGACGTTTTCTATCCATGAAAGTAGCTTAACTGCAAACTGCTCATTCCATACACCACATGGTACACAATTCCTTTTTAGTTCCTGAAATCTCTCAGAATGTTTAAACAATATTCAAGATTTTTAACTATTAGGATAATAAAGGCATAAAAATTTGGAATTTGGAAAAATTTCTCCCATGAAAAGAGATTGTTTAACAAAACTTAAAATCTTATACAGCGATTGGCTATTTTGAGTGTAATAAATATATATGGGTATGTCGAGACTACATGGCTCTGTCGCCAGAGCCATGTAGATTAATTTACTAGTCATACCCAAATGAAGCGGCGATTTAAATAATCGCCGCTTCATTTAAATTAAAATGGCTGCCGCGCTGTGCCGATCAGCTGTTTGGCGGCACAGCGCTGTAGTCTAGATGCTCCGCGGTCGACATCAAAGGCATTTGTCGACCTCCCCGGTAAGCCTCATCCCACGAGGCATACTGGGGAGGTCGACAAATGCCTTTGATGTCAACCGCGGAGCATCTAGACTACAGCGCTGTGCCGCCAAACAGCTGATCGGCACAGCGCGGCAGCCATTTTAATTTAAATGAAGTGGCGATTATTTAAATCGCCATTTCATTTCCCTATGCTGGGTAGCCTAATCTACATGCCTCTGTCACCAGAGGCATGTAGTCTAGACATACCCTATATGAATTACATGAACTGGATACAAGAGAAACAAAGAATGTAAGAAAGAAAAGGAATACCCTTTTAGAGTTAAGACGACTACATTAACACATTAAAAAGCTACAAAAATATTTGAATTGATGTGAGGCATCCACTATGTACTCTTTGAGACTGAGAACAACTAAGTAACAAACTGAGCAGTCAGCCACACGCACACCTCATCTGGAACCAGAAGTATGTAATTAGACAGCAGCAGAAACAAAAAAAGTAAACACATTATGGTACTATGTTAAATGTAAACTACTAAAAATAACTTACAAGATTTGACAAGGTAGTTAAAAAAGCACAGAAACAATTTCCTTAAGACAGTTAAAGCAGCATTTTCTTCTGCATAGAAAAGTTTCAAAGTTGTGTTAAGTCAATGTTTAGTTATAAACTTTGGAAAGAACGCCCACAAACACTTTGTTCAAACAAATAATCCCTCAATAATTGTAATTCTGAGGTTCTACTGTACTTTAAGCTAATTAGCTTGAGTAGACTGAAAGGACAGTCAGGAATGTCAGTCTAAATAGCTCATCTATTCTATACTATAAATCACAATCCAATGGAGAAAATCCTTAGGATTTTCTCCATATCGTTTCGTTTTAGGAACTACTTTGTTCCTGAGAAATTACAACTCTGCAGGCTTGAAAGCAGACTTTAATTGTAAATGCAATTCCCAAAGCTGCACTGGCAACAATTGCTAGGGCAGGGCTATTCAACTTTGGAAGCCCTGAGGGCCACAATGATACTCACAGCACATACCGAGGGCTGCAACTGGTTGCATATACATGCAAATAGCTTCTTTCACACTGATGGGCATGAATACAAAAATTAAGGCAAGACTACACAACATGCAGGCCCCATTTAAGTCAGTTCTGCCGATATTAATAAAATACAATATTTGCCCCATTTCCACCCATATGACAGCACTTGCAATGAGCAATGACAGTCCAGGAATTTAACTACTAAAACACATAGCAAAAAAAGACCATTATATTGACTACTTTTTTGTTTTGGCTCTCACCCACGAGCCACGTGTTGAGCCCCGCATAAACCCAAACCACACCGTGGGCCGCAAACCAACAGGCAGCGTATTGAGTAGCCCTGTGCTAGGGCATAAACAGACATTTTGGCATGATAAAGCTCTACATGAGTAAGGGCTATTGAAAAAACAAACTAAATTAAGCTCTATTCATAAAGAAAATGGAAGAGAGTCAACATTTGAAAGCAGAAAACACTGAAAACAGGAAATTAATTCATTCCAGGCTTCTACGAGAATACTACAAGCCTTGAAAAATAAAAGTAAACTATAGAAGCATCTTGCCAGTATACAGTCAGCCATGTATTGGTATAGCAGGCATGTTAACATAATTTACTTAGCCTGATGGTTATGTGTGGGTACTAGCCATATGTAGCAGGGCAAAGGAATGACTATTTGTAAATTTGACAAACTGGTAGCCAAGGGTCTGTTTAAATATCCTGATGGAAGGAATGGAAACAAGTTATAAAATATTTTATAAAATGACAAATAATTTTTTATATAAAAAGCAATGAAGTTTGGTACTTACTGAGTATTTTGTAAGATAGTGTACACAAATGCTGGATTGGCCTCCATGGAAGCTGTTACCAATGAGGTCAGCAAAGACCAGTACCAGATAGCTGAAGCATCACAGACTGAGACGCCAACTTTCTTAACTCTTTGATAGCCAACAGCCCTGAGCCCATGGATTCTAGTATCACATCCATCACTAAGGCAACGCTTGATGTTTATCTGCACATCTGTTGGTAAGATCAAACAAGAAAAAAAGGTAATTTCTTTTTTCCTAATAAGGATAAATAAGAGAATCTTTAAGTTCAAAAGAAAAACTACCTGCATTACAAAAATGTGTAACTAAAGTACCCAGTATCCATGTGATCATGTGTGCATATAACTATTGCATACGTGAGTATAAACATGCACAAACTAATCTGGAAAATTTAAACTTCAAGGGACTCATATGACCAACTATCTGAAATATTAGCCCCTGTAACACAAAACATGGGGTCACAAGTTATAGAAGTGAAAGAAATTAACAAAATATTCCTCCAAGTGTAAATAATCAATGTATTTCACTCAATATTTTATTTTAAAGACTAACAAAAAAAATGTAGATGGTATCATATTGATAAATCATATTGATACCATCTGCATGTTTTGTTCGTCTCTGAAGTACTACCAGACTATTTGTTGTTTAAGTTTTTCCTGTTACAGACTAACTCGGCTACCCCTCTGAATATTTGCCTTTGAAACATAACAAATAAAATTTATTTGCTAAGGCTCTGGCACCTCCATCATATGACACTAAAATGCAAATAATTTCAAAATTAGAATACAAGTAGTTAAATATGCTATCTTCATTTCAGATAATATACTTGCAGAGTTAATTTGAGAAAGTAGGTATCTCTGTGGGCACTTCAGGAAGCTATGAAAAATATTTTTCATGGAAAACACCCATTTAAATAAAACCATTGTTCAGTTAAACTTCAGAAATTGTCACTAGGTTCTATCCAAGAAGGCAGCCACAGATCTGTCATGCTTAAGGTGACAACACTGAATATAGTTTGTTTAAACAAAAAGCTCAAAATACGTTGAACACTTTACAAAAGTCAGTTCACTCATGTACTGACCGAGGTGAGATATAACCCTTGAATTACATTACAGCTGAAAAACAAACTGTTCCTTAACCAGAAGTGGAATTTTTGCTACACACTACCATCTAGCATATTGTGGCACTGCATAGAAATCCTTATAAATGCATTATGTACGTAAATATATATTTCAGCATATCTTCAAATGACAGATGCTGGAAATGCATCAAAAATTAAAACCCAGATGCTATGCAAAAATTCTCTGGAATAAGGACTTGGCAAAAGCCTCTGTATGACCACCACAAATTTCAGCAAGTTATCCTCATATCTACCCAGCCTTTCACTTTCAGAAAAGCAAAAAAGAAAACACCAATTATGTCTTTATTAACTCACACATCTGACTAATGTTAGCGTTTTCCAACAATGTCACGTAGCCAGTGATATTGCTGGGAATGTGAACATCTCGGACCTCCTGGAGATTGCTGGCATTCCTTCCAACAGCCACCGTAACTTGCTGCGGCATATAACTCTGGTCATTAGCTGCCACTGCAATGGACAGATGTCTCAGAACAACATCTGGTTTCATCTTTAAACTGTAAGATGAAGAGAAATAAAACATACATATCTCCTAAAGAGAAAAAAAGAAATTAAGGGCCTGACTTTCAACCTAATCTTTGCCAACCTTCACTTCTGCAAGCACTAGCAACTGCAGTGGTGTTTATCTAGCTACTTGTAACTAATCACCACTTCAAGCGAGTGCTTGAAGTGCAGGCTAAACCAGGTATTGTCTAGCTACTAATATCTGTGCCCATAAATGCAGAAGTCACCTCTGAAAATCAGGCCCTGAAACTTTACATCATTCAGCGCAGTCTTCACTGTGTTATATTATAGTCATTATAGGTATGTAAAAGCAGAACAGAACTACAAAAGGACTATCAGTACCTTAGCACCAAAGAGAAATATAATAACTCACAGTACAATTAAACACTGATGCTATGGGTACATCTAGACTACAGGCTTTTGTCGACAGAGGCTTTGTCGACAGATACTGTCAACAAAGAGCCTCTAGACTACATCCAGTTCTGTCGACAAAGCAAGCCGTTTTGTTGACATGAGAGTGTAGATGCAATAATGCCTTCTGTCAACAGAACTCTGTCGACAAAAGGCATTATTCCTCATAGAATGAGGTTTACCACCATTGACACACTGCCGAGTTCTGTTGATGTTATGTCGACAGAACTCAGTGGTAGTGTAGACCCAGGTATAGTTTTGTCAACAAAAGTCCACTTTTGTCGACAAAATCCTGTAGTCTAGACACACCCTATATGAGTTCATAAACCTATTTTCCATTCTATATTAAAAGCAGTGATATATTTTACTTCAAAATTGTGACATGAGTCTCTTAATATACTTGTACAAGGTAGTACTGAAACATTCATGCTACATCTCAAAAACTTTTAAAAAAAATACCAAAGATGCTAAAAAAATAAAAAAAGCAGTAATTTCCCCCCATGCCACACATGCGTACCCAAAGCAAAAATGGGGAATAAGATTTAACTTCATGTCTTTTTAGCCAGTTGTAACCAAAGTGAATACTTTTCATCTTAATGTAAAGATTAAGATGATGCATCCTATCTCCAAAAATCATATATTTGCATCTGACTACTCAGTTACAGTCTAGTAACATTAAAATAAGTATTCCCCACTGCACATCTTAAGTGCTGACAAGCTTAAAACCCAGATGCCTATTACCATGCTACTGACCGTATCCAATGTGAGCGAGCACTCCCATCTGACTGCCAGAAGGATAAGGTTTCTCCATTAGTCATCTTGTCAATGTCTGCAGAGTTGGATGAGGTTTCTATGTGAGTATAGCACTTAGTGACAGTTTTGAGTTTGTCCATGTCTTGGTTACCATTGAGATCATTGGGGCATTCTGTAACGACACAGAAAAAAGAAGTCATGGATAAGGACATTTAAAAACAAATATTAAACACTAAAAGCAATCACGTATCCCAAAACAATTCATATCTCCTGTAACACATTCTCTGCAAGGATGTGTCTACACAGCAGGTCTATTTTGGGATACCGAAAGTATTCCAAAATAGCTCCCTGCATCTTTTGAAGACGCCCACTATTTTGAGATATATGTCTCGAAATAGCGGATGTGCTATTTCGGCATCCCTGTAACCCTCATTCCATGAGGGCTAAGGGATGTCTCGAAATAGCATGTTATTTCAAAATTTGGTGCTGTGTAGATGCACCACATTTCAAAATACGCTATTTCAAAATTCAATCGAAACAGATACGCAATTTGCATAGCACAATCTGCGCATCTTATATTGAGTTTAGGGTGCTGTGTAGACTCACCCCAAGTATGTTCCATATTTAAAACAGAAGATAGCAATGTTTTATTACAATTTTGCAGCACAGAGTGCACCCCAAGACTTAATCTTAATTTGCAACTGTCAATGTGAAATACTTCTATATTTCACTGGAAGTTTTGCAGACTAACTCAGAGGTGGGGAACCTTTTAAGGTCTGGGGCTACTGACCCACAGAAAAAAAATCAGTCAGGGGCCACACACAAGTGAGAAGCAAAAAAAAAAAAAAAAAGATAAACAAACCCTCACTGACATGGCCCCCAACTGAGAAGGAAAAAGACACTCCTCACAGAATCTAGTGGGGCCCAGGCAGGTAAATTTAGTGTGCTCTAGCCCTGCAGGGAGCTAGCAGGGGGGCTGGAGCACCAGCGCAAGCTCCCCAATGCTGGAGGTGGAGCCCTGAGCCTTAGAGGCCAGATCCAGGCAAGCCAAGGGCTGTATCCAGCCCCCAAGCCTTAGGTTCCACACCCCTGCTTCAACTTTTAACATAGTCTTTGGATTATTATTACACAATTGCAAACGGCGGAAAATAAACAAAGCGAGGAAATCTAGCCAGCCATTCTAGAGAGGAGACAGAGCTAACTGCTTCTCTGCACAAATATTCTACTTGATTTTCTTCAACCTGGAGAAAATAATAAAGTATGGAAGAATGGAAAAGTGTGTAAAGTCTAACAAAAACTTTAGAAAGTAAACTTTTTCTTAGAAGTGTCAAACTATTAACATAGCGCCAGATTCAAATTCTACACAGGATACCACTTGCGTAACCACAGAAAACACATTGCCAACAAGTTAACAGACTTCTTTTCTACTGGACAATTTGCTTTAGGAATCGTTCACGTATAAACTATGTTTCCAGTGAACCAACTATGATCAGTAAAGGGGCTTGATCCAACACAATATAACAAATAAATCTTCATTCTGAAAAATGATTAGGATATAGGAGAGAAACATCCATGCCTGTCACTCACAAAACAGACAACAGATAGGATTAAGGGAACCATTTCTTACCATTAGACTTACTCCAAGGAAAAGGGAAAGGCAAGTGTGTCAGCCTCAGAAGTCACTTCCAACAAAAATTTTGAAAGAGAGGACAGGGGTCTTTTATGTTTGTGGCTTTTAATTCCTATTTCAACCCCTGGCTACATCAAGCACATTAGAGAAACTGTATCAAGTTCACATACCCTTTTCTTTTAGTAGAAGCTTATCTAAAGAATCCTTCAGTACTGAAGATCGCATAGTACAAATATTATTGAAATACTCCAACACGGGGTATGGGATGACAGTACTAGAAATACGGTTCCGATGCAAGAATCTCAATATCATTGAAGCATGAAGACCAAGGTGCTCTTTCGATTCAGAAAATATGTCAATAAAACCTAAAGAGACATAAAAGTTATTTCTGTTTCCTGTATCACCTGCCTCACCCTGCAGCAACCAAACAGCACCCTCTCCCCTCACCACAATACAGTATCACTGATCAGCTGCATTTTAATCAACTAATGAATCAGCTTGTGGAAGATTTTTCGATAAGAAATGGTGCAAGCTTAAGACATTTAAAACTTAATTGGGGAAAGCACAAGAATACAAATAGGTTTCCAGGCACTGGAATGATTTGGATGGTTGACAAGTGTGAGCCTAAATTCTTTATTTTGATGTCACAGATTAAAAAGAACAGTTAAAAAGTTAGTTTTTATGTTAATAGGGCACCACTGCATTGATTTTAATACTGATCTATTAGATTCTAATGCTACCTTGATAATGTTATTTTGATTTGAACAGCATGCTACGTTGGTGGAAAGAACTCCTACTCTTCTGTTAGCTATCATAAAAAACTGATTGTCAAGTCCTCTTAATCACATCTATAACAAGCACTTCCTGAGAAAGATAATTAAAGTTTTGAAGGAAGTTAAGCGACTGATACACATTCCACTGAAGCCTTAGAAGGCTGAAATGTGGAAAGTGACAGATGTTTCAAAGATCTGAAGTTTGGAAGATATTCAGAAGAAATTGATACACATTATCCTTTTTTACTTCCTCCAGTGCATTAGACACTAATTACCAGAATTCAAATTCTTTCATATGAAAGTTTATAATGAACAGCTGCATTTTTCCTGGCACTTAAATTCTCTCATGAAATGGCAGTTTTGAGTTCTGTATGTCTCTCTCCAATACAGGGGTGGGCAATAATTTTTGATGGGGGGCCACTCCAGGATTTTGGGAAGTGGTCAAAGGCTGCAGTCTTCCATGATATTAACAGAGGAAGTGAGGGGTCTGGGAAGGAGGTTGGATGCAGAAGGGAGCTTGGGGCAAAGGACTGGGGTGCAGGAGGGAGTGTGGGTTCTGGGAGGCAGTTTAGATGAAGGACTAGGGTGTAGGAGAAAGTACAGGGATTTGGGTTGTGACCTAGGGCAAGAGGAGCTTGTGACCTGGGGCAGGGGACTGGGGTGATGGTCTGGGGTGCAGTAGTGGATGCAGGGGTTTGGGTTGTGACCTGGGGTAGGGGATTGGGATACAGGAGTTTGGGTTGTGACCTAGGGCAGGAGGGGGTTATGACCTTAGGCAGGGGATTGGAATGCAAGATCTGGGTGCAGGGATAGGTTCAGGTTGGGGGGCAGAGGGTTTGGGTTATGTAAAATAGGGGGACAGGAGTAGGAGGGGCTGGAGTGTCAGTGGCAGGTTCTGACTGGGAGACTTGCCTGAGTGACTCCCGACCAGCAGCCCTGCACATTCCTCAGGCAGCCTCCCTGTCTGCCCTACCTCTGCACAGGCTGCAGGGGCCATGTGAGTCTCTGAATAAGAGCTGGAGGAGAGGAAACTAGCCAATGGGATTGTGCTGGGGGAGGGAGCAGCACATAAAGCCTCTGCCCCCTTCCCTAGCAGGATGTAAAGCCTCTCCCCCAGGCTCACAGCTGTGGAAGAGAAATGTCCTGGCAGCTGCTTTTCTGAGCAGTGTGCCGGGGGAGGAGGGAAGCAGGGAGCCTGCCTGAAGCTCCCTGCTGTGTCTGCAGCCAGATCTGACAGCATGGCAGGCTGCATTCAACATGCAGGCCATATTTTGCCCAGCTCTGCCCTAATAGATTTACCATATTTATTTTAGGTGTGTATAAGATGAGTTATTATAGGCAGTATGAAAGCTAAAATTACCCATGAGTCATGTTTCTCTTTGAATTAACTCAGGAAAATAAAACATACAGTAGAACCTCAGAGTTATGAAAACCAGCATTATGAACTGACCAGTCAACCACATATCTGATTTGGAACCAGAAATATGCAAACACTGTGCAACAGAGATAAAAAAAATAAAAAGTAAAAAGTAAACAACTAAAAGGGAAAGCAGCATTTTTCTTCTGCACAGTAAAGTTTCAAAGCTGTATTAAGTTAATGTTCAGTTGTAAACTTTTGAAAGAACCATAACGTTTTATTTGGAGTTATAAACATCTTAGGAGTGGAGTTGCTTATAAGTCTGAGGTTCTACTCTATGCAAATGATGCGTATCAATCAGAATTCAAAGAGAATAGTTAATGGGTCCTTTCACCATCAAACCCTCTTTGTATGACAGACAGCGAAAGAATGAATGACATGACTATAGACCTAATCAGATGTAGTGATAGATGAGGATCTCAGTTGCCAAGTGTGATGATGGCACTGACAATTACATAACATTAGTCAGAAAAAAAATCACTCTGAAGATGAAGTTCAGTGAGAAACTTATTTTCTATCTATAATTTAAACTATCTAAGACTTTTCCCACTCACAAGGAGTAAAAAAATGTATTAATACCAGCTAGCTTGCTGGCAATTGTGGGAAATGAGTCTTCAAAAGCTTCACATAACATTTCCTCAAATGAAAAATGTAATTGCTTGGACTGAAGACAGTTTGGGGAGAAAGATTAGGACCAACTGTTGATTGAGAGAGCCTTCCTTGGGGGAGTATGAGGGGAAAACAGTCGTTTCCTCATCTTCTCTTACCTGGAACAAGCGAGCAAGCCTGCAGCTGTCTAATTACATGACTAAGTTCCCCCTGAAGATTGGCTCCACTGGAATTCTTGAGTGCCTCCAGCATATTCTCCACATCCACAGTACCATCTCCCTCAGCATCAAACTGTGCAAAGGCCTGCAAGAAAGAAGAAGAATGAAGCAAGACTGGCATTTACTCCAAACAGAAAAAGAATAGCTGCGTGAGATATTCTGAATAAGAGAACATTCTAAAAGGTTTAAAGAAAAATCAACATTTCCTGCAAAGCTAAATTCATTTTAACAGAAAATGTGATTTAGTTCATTATAGATGTCAATTAGCTCTATAGCATTTGCACAGCTCTCCCACAAAAATCAATTAATAAGATGGCTTGTTAGCCCCCTAAGATATAATAGAGTCAGAAAGACTTTCCCCGTAATGTTAACCTTAGGGTGCGTCTACACAGTGGAGCTTAACTCAAAATAAGCTACACAAGTTGAGTATCTATACAGCACTTATTTCAAAATAGAGCACTTCTTCCTCCAACTTCCCTTACTCCTCATACAATGAGGGCTACAGAGCTGGAGTAAGAAGTCCTCCAACTTGACAGTATTTCAACATCATTTTGAAATAACTGCCTGCTGTACAGAGAAGGACTAAGTTATTTTGAAATAACACTAGTTTTTTCAAAATAATGTTGCTGTGGAGATATATCCTTAGGCTATGTCTACACTGGCGGCTTCTTGCGCAAGTAAGGCTGTTCTTGCGTGAGAATCCGCAGAGCATCCACACTGCCCGCCCACTCTTGTGCAAGGAAATTTACAGTGCGGCGTGGTAAGAGAGGATTTCTTGCGCAAGACTTACGCTCTTTTCTAACAGGTGTAAGCCCTCTTGCGTAGGAGCTCTTGCGCAAGAGGGCAGTGTGGACACTCGGCAGGGATTTCTTGCGCACAACAGCCACATGGCTAAAATGGCCATCGGAGCTTTCTTGCGCAAGAGAGCGTCCACACTGCCATGGGCGCTCTTGCACAAAAGCACAGCTCGCACATGGCAGTGTGGACATTTTCTTGCGCAAGACTTCTTGTGCAAGAAGCCGCCAGTGTAGACATAGCCTTAGTGTACATGTATGCTACTGTTCTTTATATGCTTAAATCGCTATATCATTTTAAAGCCCTCTCTCCAGCTTTTATTCTTCCCTAAAGCACCAAAAAGCAAATGTGTTCAACAAGGCCTATACAGTAAAAACAAATGCAAAATGTCTAAACTAAGCCATTTTATAGAAATGACAAACCACCTAAAAAAAAAAAAAAAAAAAAGAGAGAGAGTTCTCACCCCCTGCAAAAATCCAAATGATAGCTACATTTTCACCAAATAAGAGCTTTAGAATGCTAACTTTTATCTAACTGACCAGGGAAAAAATAAAATCCAACTACTAAAACAGGAAATGCAGGAACATCTGTTTCACTCCAAAGAAGTTGGGAATTACCTCAACCTTAACTATAAAGAACTTAGCCAGGAGACCTACATATTTCACAGACAGTTAAAGTCTGGACTTTGAGATGCACAGGTCTTCAGGTGCTTGTCTTATTTTTAGTGTAGTAAATACAAGACATCAAATTTATTGGAGGGATGTTTGTGTAGGGATGTTTTTCTGTTTGAATAGCTAAGATTATATGCCTTTAAAATAACCGAAGTCATTTGCAGCAACTAGTTAGCTCAAAATAGCTAGCCAAGTTCTCTACTATATATTTGAGAGAATGTGTCTGCTCAAGAACAGTCCTCAATTGACATAATTAAGAGAATGTTAAAAGAGACTGAAGCAAGATGAGCCAGAAAAATAGGTTGAACCTGGAACAGGCTTGCTTCTCAATAAACTTTACAGAAAAGAGATAAAATGGAGAAATTTGGAATAGTGCTTTGTTTTAGCACAACTAAATTAATGCTTATGTTTTGAAAACTAGAACACAATGTTACCGGAAATCAAACTGACAATAGCCCTTTTTTGTTCAAACACAGCGAGTGATAAGAGTTTATAGGGATGAAGAAACAGAATACACTTGATGGAATCCCTGAATTACAGACCTGAGCAATGTGAGGTAAATCTGCTAGTTACCCACATCCCTAGTAGTGATATAAGTGACTATTCAACTATCCAATAAGCATACGTTTATTGAACAGTCGAGTAGTGACTTGACTAGTCACTTCCCCCTTCTTGCTGCCTTTATTAGAGAAAAGCAGCAAGGGGTGGGGAGCAGGACACAGTGCTGGGGGAGCCAGCTTAAAAGCTGGCTCCCCCACACACCATCTCAATGAGGGGGACAGGGGTGCTGCAGGGAAATGGTGTGAGCGGGGACTGAAGCAGTCCCCGTGGTGTGGGGCTCTTGTACGTTTCAAAGGCTGAAGCGCCACAGCGGGAACAGGGGGCCAGCAGGGACTGCTTGAGTGCCCATTGGTCCCATGCTCCCTACGGTGCCCCCCCTTGCTGCCTCTATGAGGGGCAGCAAGAGGGAGGAACAGGAGCCGGCACTAGGGGGAGCTAGTTTAAAAGCCAGTTCCCCCCCAATACCAGAAACAGGGGCTGGTGCCGGAGCAGCCTCTGTTCGTGGTGGCAAGTCTTGTTCACCACAAACAGAAGCTGCTCTGGCACCAGCCCCTGTTTGCATCAGACAGGGCTGGCAGCAGACAGGGGTTGCTGCTGGAGCAGCTCTTGCCCACAGACAGCCCTGGATGCTGTGAACAGGGGCTGGTCCGGCACCAGACCCTGTTTGCAGCAGACAGGGCTGTCCGCCACGAACGGGGCTGCTGGACTCAGCGCAAGCCGGGACCGAGCATCTCTTCCTACATTTAAAATGCAGAGCTGTAGCACGGGTGGCTTCCGGAGCCGGCATGAGTCGAGACTGCTCATTCCCAGCTCAAGTTGGCTCCTGGAGCTACCCTCGCTGCAGCTCTGCAGAGTAGTCCTATCAACTAGCCTGATAACCGCATTTTAACATCCTCAATAATAACTATTAAACCATCTGGATGGGCAAAGGCTGCAGAAGGTAAAACTTCTGATAATGCCTTAAAAATAACAGCATCTGCATGGCACATAGACCAATTTCAGATGGAGTGTCAGAGATTCCTGGTTTTTCTACAGCTGAGAACATGTTAGCAACAATGTTCAAACACTGTTGCTAGCACAGTTTCAGTGGTAGTAAAATTATGGCATTACATGTAACAGCAAAGCAAGAAACTTAGATCTTTGTTTCAGAGTGGAACAATTCAATGGGAATTAACTTTATCAAACATTACTTGGGTTGTCACAACAAAGAGCTCAAAGTACAGTTCCAAATCAAACCACTGTTGTCTTAATATGACTTCAAAGGTCAGGAGGAAAAGCCTAAGATAATGTACTCTTATTAAAGTTGGAAGCAAGCAGCTTGTATGCTGTTAACAGGGCACGCCCTGAATATGAAGCATCAAATACACCCTGAAAGCACTTCATGACACTTCCACCCAACAGTAGGCCTGGAATGATATTTGCAGCTTCCAGAATCCCATGTAAGAATATGTATAGTCCACTATCATTTAAATAGACACTAACAGTTCTTGAAAAGACCTAATTGCTTAGGGCAGAGTTTCTCAAAATGGGCCATGGGTCCACTTTGAGAAACCCACTAGCTGGCCTACACCGCTTTGTTTACCTAAAGGGTCCACAGACAGAGTCTTGGGGCTCTCAGTGGCTTCCCACAGCTCTCCTTGGCTGGAAACAGTGAACCGGAGCCAATGGGAGCCACAAGGCTCTGTAGCTATGGACCCTTTAGGTAAACAAAGCAGTGCAGGCCCACTAGCAGGTCTCCCAAAGAAGGCTCACGGCCCACTTTGAGGAATGTTGGCTTAGGATATATAAAAGAATGAGATTTTCTAATATATTTCTTGGGTCTGATGATTTTATATCCTGTGGTCAGATCTACGCACATATACTTTCACCTACTATGAAAGAAAGTCTAAAATAATCCACAATGTATAACCTGTGTTCATAAGAACATAAGAATGGTCATACTGGGTCAGACCAAAGGTCCATCCAGCCCAGTACCATGTCTGCCGACAGTGACCAATGCCAGGTGTCCCAGAGGGAGTGAATCAAACAGGTAATGATCAAGCGAGCTCTCTCCTGCCATCCATCTCCACCCTCTGATAAACAGAGGCTAGGGACACCATTCCTTACCCATCCTGGCTAATAGCCATTAATGG
The DNA here is from genome assembly GCA_032595735.1 of Pelochelys cantorii. Classification (NCBI taxonomy): domain Eukaryota; kingdom Metazoa; phylum Chordata; order Testudines; family Trionychidae; genus Pelochelys; species Pelochelys cantorii. The sequence continues at coordinate 9,934,973 of CM064346.1, read as the reverse complement.
ACTTAACCTCCATGAATTTATCTAGTTCTCTTTTAAATCCTGCTATAGTCCTAGCCTTCACAACCTCCTCAGGCAAGGAGTTCCACAGATTGACTAGGCACTGTGTGAAGAACAACTTCCTTTTATTTGTTTTAAACCTGTTGCCCCTAGTTTCATTAGTTTAATTTGGTGGCCCCTCGTTCTTATTTTACAGGAATAAGTAAATAACTTTTCCTTATTCACTTTCTCCACACCACTCATGATTTTATATACCTCTATCATATCCCCCCTTAGTCTCTCCTCTTTTGCAAGCTGAAAAGTCCCAGTCTCTTTAATCTCTCTTCATATGGGACCCGTTCCAAACCTCTAATCATTTTAGCTGCCCTTCTCTGAACCTTTTCTAATGCCAGTATATCTTTTTTGAGATGAGAAGACCACATCTGTACGCAGTATTCAAGATGTGGGCATACCATGCATTTATATAAGGGCAATAAGATATTTTCTGTCTTATTCTCTATCTCTTTTTTAATGATTCCTAACATCCTGTTTGCTTTTTTGACTGCCACTGCACACTGCGTGGACATCTTCAGAGAACTATCCACAATGATTCCAAGATCTCTTTCCTGATTAGTTGTGGCTAAATTAGCCCCCCATCATATTATATGTATAGTTGGGGTTATTTTTTCCAACTATATGTGACACAGAACAATGCACAATATGCACAGAGCTGCTTATCTGAGTAATGTTTCTGTGATCCACAGAGAACAACAAAAATGTTTCAATAAGAGAAGTAGGCATATTATTCCATTTTATAAAGGTTGTTATTCCATGCTCATGACTGTAGCACCATTGCAGTATGGAGCCTATTTTGGGCCTCTACAAGTATTCATGGTTGGGATTTTTGAGCAAAAGCATCCACTGTCCCCTCATGACTCAATCTCCCTTCTGACCTTTTAAAACTATTGAACTCCTTAATAGAAATATTAAGATTAAACATTTCCTAATAGGGTTGTTAGATAATATGTTTTTTAGTATTCATGTAGCTGCAACAAATTTTATTGGTTACACGGTTACTAAAATGGTCCCCGGGGGCAGGGCCGGCAGCCAGCCCGGCTCCCGGGTAGTCCCCTGCTACCCTACATTGCTGCATCTGATACAGAGGCAGCAGGGAGGGGCAGGTGGCTCCATGGGATGCAGTGCTCGTGGGGAGCCAGCTCTGCATGCTTCTGCCTTTGAAAGGCAGTAAGGGGGGGGGGCAGGCAGCTCCTCAGGAACTGGCATCTGTGGGGAGCCAGCTTAAAAGCCTGCTCCACCTCCCCCACTCCACTTGCTGCCTCCGATATAGAGGTAGCAAGGGGAATGTTGCACAGTCATTTTGATTAACCAGTAAGCCTAGGCGTATCGGTCAATCGTTTAAACATCTGTATACTAACATCCCTACTTCCTAACCAGATTAATATTGAATACTAAAAATTAGTGGTTGGAAACTGCTTTGAAATGTTCTTTTCAGATAAATGGAGCATCTTTGCTCAGGAAAGAAAGCATGTAAATGAGTTGCCCCCTTCATCTCACAATGAAACAAGACTTGGCTTGATTGTCAATGTATTTAAGACTCCATTCTTATAAACATATGTAAATTCTCCTAAAATTCATTCCTCCAAAGCTTTCAGTATTGTGCAATTTTCAAGAATAAGTGATATCTGCATATACAACGTAATAGATGGTCACGGACAATATAAATTCTGCTCTCTACTTTCCAGATTTCATTTACCTTCTCACTTCCCATTAGTTTTCACACACACACACACACACACACACACACACACACACACACCCCCTACGTTATCATGCCAAGGTAAATAGTTTAGTACATAGCAATGTACCAAACTCTAGTCTATCTTAGTCAGGATTCTGTTGACCAACAAAGTGAAACCAGCTCACATCCTCTCATATTAGCTTCTGAACAATGTACGCTATCTTGGAAATCTAATCTTTTGGATCATTTGGGCTTGTTTAACACAGATACATCATCATCTTCATACAATGCCATTGTGTTTAAAACAGTTCATTGCTGCAGCACAGGAGAGATCTAACCACTTCCCATATTATCATTCTCCCTCTCCCTCTATAGATAAATAAATGGCAACAGCTAGGACCACCAAATTTGGTATGCAACTTCCTCTTATCCTAACTTAGAGCAAGGTCAGTGTTTGGGTATGGCAGGAAAATGGTATGTGCCTGGAATTTGATTGTTTTCTCTACCATGGAAAGGGAGGGGGCTGATCAGAGGGCCTGAGATAATGTATCAATCCATACAGCTTACTGGTTTTGATCACTGTAAACCAATATAGAAACCTGTAAGTAGTATTTTAATTTATTACTATCTTCACAATTACAAAATAACCTACTTTGTTGGTTCTAGTAAAGAACAGGAAACACAATGGTTGGACTTCAGCAAATGAAATAAAAACACAAGCAGTTCAGAACAAACCATTCCACCTGTTGAGAAGGAGGGTCCTGAAATCCTTAAGAGTGTTGCCCCTTGACTTTGCCCAGGGAATTGATCTTTTACATCAGGGTACAGCTGTCAAATGTTTCATAAATGTGAATTCTCTACACCCTTTCAGGCAGCTAAAATGAAAAAGCACTCTTTCCCCTCAACCTCACTTCAGGACTTCTACACTGAGGGAATTCTTTTCTTCAAGCCTCAGGTTTCTGAGGTTGTCCCAACTCCTGCTATAATTGCCTCTTACTCTGCAATGACAGTGTGAAACTGATAGGATTTTTGATAGACTAACTACCAATTTTGAATAGCAGTCATGAAACTAATCAAAGTCTAGTAAAATTAATTCTGCAGCTGCTCTTAGGAAATATCTACAAGGGAAATTCTACACCCAAAAAAAAAAATTCTGCAACAAAATTAAATATTCTGCAAAACTCTGCATTTTGTGCCAAAATAATCCACAATCTATATCTTGGAAAATGACCCCTCACTCTCAGAGACCTTGGGGGAAAGGCTTATTCTTGCTTATAGACAACCCCCCAACCTGAAACAAATTCTTTCCGGTAACCATGCTACACAGCTACATCGTAAGCATCTAGGAACCCAGCCCTGAAATCAGCCCCGGTGCCAACACTGCCCACATATCTATACAAGCAAATTCATCACTGGACCCAACCATATCAGCTACCAAATCAGAGGCTCATTTAACTGCACATCCAGTAATGCGGTCTATGCCATCAAATGCCAGCAATGCCCCACTGCCATATATATTGAACAAACTGGACAGTCCTTACGGGAAAGAATTAATGGACACAAATCAGATATCCGAAAAGGGAACATACAGAAACCTGTTGGTGAACATTTTAACCATCCTGGACACTCATGAAGGGATCTCCAAGTTGCTGTTTTGGTACAGAACAATTCCACAAGCCAAATACACAGAGAAGGTTTGGAACTCTGTTTCATTCACAAGTTTAATTCTCATGCAAATGGTCTAAATCACGATATTGGATGGCTGGGACATTATCATCCAACCAAACAATAAAGGTGCCGATGCTTCTTTATGTCTATGTAGAATCTAGTATTAGTACACTTCCTTTACATTGCAAACTAATAGGTGCTAATCGACTGTTTGTTGATTTTCAGTATTTCCTGTTACATACTGGCTCAGCTTTCCCTTTGACATTTATCTATCTACTGCCTCTTTCTTCCACCTCCCCCCTCCAATTTTTTCCTTCTCCCCCCCTTCCCCAATCCTTCCCTTATTTATTTTTGGTTCTGGACATCCAACACTCCGGTCATCTGAAGATGTGGGCTGTACCCATGAGAGCTCATGATATCATAGTTACAAGCTGGGGACCAACCAGTTAAGTAGTAGTTCTGCAGAAAAGGACCTGGGGGTTACAGCGGATGAGAAGCTGGATATGAGTCAACAGTGTGCCCTTGTAGCCAAGAAGGCTAATGGCATATTAGGTTGCATTAAGAGGAGCATTGCCAGCAGATCCAGAGATGTCATTATTCCCCTTTATTCGGCTCTGGTGAGGCCACATCTGGAGTATTGTGTCCAGTTCTGGGCCCCCCACTACAAAAAGGATGTGGACGCACTGGAGAGGGTCCAGCGGAGGGCAATCAAAATGATTAGGGGGCTGGAGCATATGACCTATGAGGAGAGGCTGAGGGAGTTGGGTCTGTTTAGTCTGCAGAAGCGAAGAGTGAGGGGGGATTTGATAGCAGCCTTCAACTTCCTGGAGGGAGGTTCCAAAGAGGATGGAGAGAGGCTGTTCTCAGTAGTGACAGATGGCAGAACAAGGAGCAATGGTCTCAAGTTGTGGTGGGAGAGGTCCAGGTTGGATATTAGGAAAAACTATTTCACTAGGAGGGTGGTGAAGCACTGGAATGGGTTACCTAGGGAAGTAGTGGAGTCTCCATCCCTAGAGGTGTTTAAGTCTCAGTTTGACAAAGCCCTGGCTGGGCTGATTTAGTTGGGATTGGTCCTGCCTAGAGCAGGGGGCTGGACTTGATGACCTTCTGAGGTCTTTTCCAGCTCTATGGTTCTATGATTCTATGATCTACATGTTTTGTTATTGTTTAAAGTAGTGTTTCTTAAACTGTGTTCTGTGGCACACAGGTGTGCCGCAAGGCAGTCGGAGGTGTGCCACAGAGAACAACAGAGTTCAAAATGGCCACCCTTAAAGCGACAGGCGACTTCCCTCCCCCCCAAATAACTTTCCCCCAGACCCTATTTTTATTTTTTTGCTCAATAACTTTCCCCCGGCATCTTTTTTTTCCCCCCCTCAACAACAAGTCCTTGGTGCTCCTTATAAAAAAAAAAAATTGTTTGGTGTTCCTCCATCTTAAAAAGTTTTAAGAAACACTGCTTTAAAGTGCTACCAGACTATTTATTGTTTTTTAAGTTTTTCCTGTTACAGACTAACTTGGCTACCCCTCTGAAACAATATAATCATGCCACTTCCAATTATTTTGGTAATTTATTTCAATACAGACAACAAAAGTGATTCCCCGAGGAACAGAGTTAAATAAATCCTCTACATCCACACAGATCCTCACGGCAGGATCAAGGCCCTGAAGTAGGACAGATGGGGAGGAAGGCAGAGAACACATTAGTTAGTTTAAAAAGTGGGGTCTGTCCCTGGTCTCTTCCAAGGGAGCGGTAAGGGAGTCCTCTGCTGCTGTGAGGGCAAATGGATCACAATACCCATCTAGCTACTTCTAGTCCCCCAACCTTCTTCAGCTTCCCCTCCCTCAGGATCCTTTCCCCAGGGACTGTTCCCTCTCTGCTGCTCCTCCCATATTCATTGCCCCTTCTCTCAGGGCACAGCTCTATGTCTTCACTTCTCCCTTCCTCTAGAAATTGACTCTCCTTTGCCACTACACTGGCCACTAATGTAAATATCCATTTAAAATATTAATTGGTTAAACAATATAATTGTAATCATTTAACCAGTAAACCCTGCAGCTGGGGTCAGGTCAGGCCAGCCCACCGTGGGCCTGAGCCCAGCTGCTGCTGCTCTAGCTGCTCCAGGGGGGCTGCTCTGGCCAGCCGAGGTCATGCTGCACAGGCCACAGTGGGCAGCGGTCTGCTCCCCCTCGCCTGTCCCTCCAGTTAACTGGTTCCTGGGTAAGCATGCTGGTAAAAAGGGGAGAAGAAGGGATAGTAAGACATCTATCATTTTGTGTGGAAAGACAGCATGACCAGATCAGGAAGAAAGGTCACAGTTCCCAATCCCTACATTCCATAGTTCCTTATATGCTCCTCCGGTTTTTCTCCCTCACCCCAGTACTCTCAACCTAGGGATTAGGGATGTAATAGTATAGTCAATTAACCAATAAGCAAAAGCTTATAGGTTAATGCTATAGACTACATGCATCTCCCCCTCCTACCGCCTCTCTCCCCACCAGCAAATTTTTTTAGCAGGCTAGCCAGCATCATGGCTCAGTCCCATCTTGCACCGGGTCCAGGACCTACCCCTGCTGCGGCTCTGCATTTAAAGTATATTAGAAGCCAAGCGGACAGGCAGCCCGACTCATTTCCGGCTCACACCGGGTCCGAGAACTCAGATCCTCCCCTAGACAGGGGCTGCTGCCTCTCTATCAGAAGTGACAGGCAGCCAGTCAGTGAAGGGAACTAGATTTTTAAACTGGCTTCCCTCGCGGTCCGGCTCCACCTGGCACCCCACAACAGCAGCAGCAGCAGAGTAGCAGGAGGTCCTCAGGAGCCAGCCACTCCCCTGCAGACTATAGAATGGTCGAGAAACTGATAAGAATCCATGAGGTTAATCGGCTATTCAATTAACCGATATTTAACATCCCCAGTAGGGATGTTAATTTTGATTAATCAGCTAATCGAGTAGTCGATGGAATTAGTTGATGGGGGGGGGAGGGCACTTGCTATCCCCACTGCACCTCTGCCTTTTAAATGTAGTAATAGCCGCCCACAGCTCTTACTACATTTAGAAGACAGAGGTGCAGCATAGAGCCTGGGACTAGCAGGGACTCAAACAGTCCCTGCGAGTGCTGGTCCCAACTGCCGTGCCTCTGCCTGGACATTTAAATGGCAGAGGTACAGCAATTGGGACCTAGTGCAAGTGGGAACTGCTTGAGCCCCCGCTTTTGTTGTTTCCCCCGCTGTGCCTCTTCTCCCTGCCGAGATGGTGCTGGGGGAGGGGCAACTGGCTTTTAAGCCATCTCCTTCTGTACCAGCTCCTGCCCCCCCACTTGCTGCCTCTGATACAGAGGTAGCTGGGGGAGCAACTAGTCGAGTAGTGACTTCATCACATAGTCAACTAGTCGCTTACATCCCTATCCCAATGTCCCTCTTGTTTAGGATTGCCAGATGGTTTCAACAAAAATACCAGATACACGTGACATTACATCACAATCTGCATTACATCTTATTTAGAAAATACGTATTTATTTATATTTTTTTCATTTATATTTTCTTGTTTCCCGAACAGACAGCTCAAATATTGGACTGTCCAGTTCAAAACCGGACACTTGGCAACCCTACTCTTGTTCCCTGCCATCATAACTCCGCTAGACAATCCATAACCTCCAAATGCCTCCGATGAGCCTTAGCCCCTTGAATTCCCTCGAATCCTTTTGCCCCTTATAGTCACCCCAATGTTCCTAAAATAACCCCCTCCTTCAAACCCTTCCACTACCACTAATCTCTTGAATTCCTGTTCCTCTAGGTCGCCTTTGATTTCTCCTCCCCAAATCTCTCATACACATCCGTCCGCCAGGGACGAAACACTCACTCAGCTAAAATCCCTTACTACCCTCGTGACACCACAACTTCCTAGTTTTCCCTCATTAACCCCAATCCTCCCATGACTCTTCATGCGACCTTGTACCTCTCCGGGCCCTCCTTCCGCACACTCAGCTCCCAATGCCCCCTGGCCCCACTGTGTTACCTCAGGCCCCCTGCACTCCTATTCCTCTCCGCCTCTCCCACCACGGCACCAGCGCTCTTCAACCCTCGACGCTCCTCCCCGTCGAGGGGACTCTGCTTCCTTCAGAACCCCGCCCTCTGCGCCCATCCCCCACTCCCCTCGCGCCCCCGCCCATCCCCTCACGCACACACCCGCCCGTCCCTCCCCCGCGCCCCTCACCTCCTCGCTCTCGCTGCGGGCCCCGGCAGCCGGCCCCGAGGCGCGGCTCTCCAGCACCTCGCAGAACTGCTCCAGGCTGACGGCCTCCTCGCCGCGGCCCAGCCGCTCCTCCAGCCAGCGCACCAGGGTGCTGTGGTGTCGGGACACCAGCGACTCGGGCTGGGCGGCCTCCCGCAGCCGGGCCGCGGCCTCCCGCAGCCGGGCCTGTTCCAGCAGCACCGTGGCCAGGGGCAGCGGAGGGAGCGGACCCGGCCCTGACGGGCAGGCAGACCCGGGCTGCGGCGCTGCCGCCGTCCCTTCCATCTCCTCCTCGGCCCCCTCTTCCTCCTCGTCGCTGCTGTGGCCCGCCACGTTCCCCATGGGCCAGGAGCTTGCTGCTGTGGCTACCGGCAGCCGCCTCAGGCCTCGCGCAGCCGCCGCCGCCGCCGGCCCCGCCCGACCCGGCTTAGTCAGCAACCTCCCCGGGCTTCTGGACACCTGTCAACGCCGGAGGGCGGGGAGGCATCTACCGCCAAGCGACAGCCGGCGCCGCAAAACTAGTTTCCCGGTCGGCGTTTTTACGAAATTGCCGTAAAGCGAGCACCGTCCGCGGGGGGTGAACGCGGCGCTGTTGCCACGCTGCCGTAATTTGATGCGTGCACTTAACTGTCGTGAATATAACAAGCCTCCATACGCTGCCTTTCTTTCTTTTTTTTTTTTTTTTGCCGCGCCATCGTAAAGCGACAAAAGCGTCGTAAAAAGTAAGACCGAAGGAATTGCCCGCGGGCAAAATGGCTGCTGAGCGAACCCTTGAGGAAACGGAGTGAGGCCACTGGGCGGGCGGAGTGTTGTACCACGTGGTCCAAGTGTCATTCCCGCCATTTTGATTACGGGTGCCTGGCGCCCTTTCCCCTCAGGCTCGCATGGGGCTCTGGGGGCTCCTGCTTCCCGCGCTGGGCGTGGGCGCCGCTTGGCTGCTGGGCCGCGGATTTGATCCCCCGCCCTGGCTGCTCCCCTTCTTCTCTGGGCGGGGTCGGCTGCTGAGCCGCGCCGAGCTCGCGCGCCACACGGGAGCGCTGGGCGGCCCCGGCCTCTACCTGGCGGTGCTGGGGCAGGTGTTCGATGTGAGCCGGGGGCACAAGCACTACGGGCCGGGGGCGGCCTACAGCGCCTTCGCAGGTATCCCCTCTCCTCCCCCCTCGCCCCAGCGCGCATCTCCCCACGCCCAGGGACAGCCGCCCCTCCTGCCAGTGCCTCCCCCATCCCACTGGGGTGCTGTTGGTTCTCCCTTAGCTCTGTGCTGCGCCTCACGTGGGCCTGAACCCCCCCCAGTGCCTTATAAAACCCATGGATCCCGTAGCTGGGGTGGGTAGGCTGGTTGGTATTTGGGGTGGGGGGGGGGGGGTGCTGTGGACTGTAGCACGGATCCTCACCTCCACTGTGTGTAATATTCCAGCTGGATGTTCATCTTGTCTGCCCTTCAGGGAAGGATGCCTCCAGGGCTTTTGTGACAGGAGATTTCACCAGCACTGGCCTGGTGGATGATGTTTCTGGATTATCGCCCTCAGAAATGTTGACTGTACAAAACTGGCTCTCTTTCTACAGCAAGAACTACGTTTTTGTTGGTACGTGGTTTGTAATTTAGCAGAGCAATTTATGGGTTAATCCTCAGAAGCCTTGTTTGGTTTATATTATCAACACTTAATACTGTAGCACAGTGTTTCCCAATTTTATTTGGCCATGGAATCCTTTTAAACTCAAAGGAATTTTGCAGAACCCCTAATAACCGTCTAATGTATGGAGCTGAAAAAGTAGACCACAAATAAGGAAGGATAATAATATACAAATGCTAAACAAGATCATGAGATCAATATTTAATTTAATTACACATATTTAAAAACAAATCAAATATTATTATTTATTTTTTTAAATAATAAAATGTTATTGTAATGGAATTTTCTCGCTGAACACTTATTTTCACTTTGTGGAACCCCGGGGTTCCGCGGAACACCATTTGGGAATCATTGTTGTAGCAAGTGATCTTTTGAGAGTGGCTGTCATTGCAATAGATTCTTACAAACCAGTCCCAAGGATCTGATGGAAGCATTAGATAGATACTTGCAATAGAATAATGGGCCTGCCAGTTGAATAATAACAGTGTAGTTATTCCAAGGAAACCAAAGTTACAGTTGGATGTACCATATGCAAAGCTGAAAAAAATTCACTTTGAAGCAGATAACTCAGTAATGCAGGCCATAGCAATAGTGAATACGGATAGATGGATAAAAGCTGCACCACATGGTTAATCCCTGAACTGTAACGTGCCAGAGAAAGTAGAAGAGTGTGATGTACCAAAAATCTGTTTGTAGTTTAGAGTCTACCAATTTTGCTGATTGGTACAAGCTTGTAAGGAACAGATTGGCGAGAGAGTTGAAGGAAAATTGATATTATTTATGCCTCAGATCTTACAAACACATGCCCAAATAATCCTGTTGACTTCAATGGGATCGTTCGCTCACAGTAAACAGCTTTTAAATTGGACCCATTTATCCTGAGCCAGAGATATTAATGGACCATGAATTGTATCCGTGACTGCAAAGGAATTAAACAAGATGATTGGATTTTCTATTTAGATAAACTAGAGCTGCACGCTGAGAGAGACTATATTTTCCAATTTTTAGCCAGACTTATGTAACCCAACCTTCACACAGAAGGATTCTAAACCTAGCTTTTATTTCTGATCAGCTCATCTTTCACATTGGGCAATAGTGACTAATGTTCTCAAAGTATCTGAAATCTCTGGTGTTCTGGAAGTAATGTCCCATTGAAACCAAAATCCATTACATATTAGGGATGTATAATCCCATGTAATTGGCTAATGAGTTAAACATATTGTTTAACTGGTCCCCCCCCCCCCCCCGCAGGGCTGGAACATCCCTCTTCTCCTCGCCCCCCCCCCGCAGCCAGAGGCTGCTCTGATGTCCCAGTCTGCCAGGCCTGCCACAGACAGAGGCTGCTTTAGTTGGGATGCCAGAGCACCTCCTGCCTGCGGGAGTCCCAGGTCCCACCGGTTAATCTTAACTGGAAAGCCTTGCCCATTAACAGTGAGGGTTACCAGTTTATCCATTGAACCTTTACGTCCCTATTACATATACATCCATTTTACTCTGTATATTAGCCAAGTGGGTTTGGGGAGCATTCCAACAAAAGAGGAACTAAATGGGGAGTATAAGTTTTATTTTCTACTGCTAAACAAATGTAAAGAAATCACATCATTTCAACAATAGGAGTAGTCTGATTGAAATTTGTTTGGCATTACAGGATCAGTATTATGAAAAAAGACTGTATAATGTTGTCTGGAGGTTAGACTGGTTGTTAACATTGGACTGGTGTCAAGTCTCGTGGCTTCTATTGTGATTTAATGTTTGTGTGTGAAAAAATGGAAATAGTGAATTACGCCTATTATGACTGTTAATATTTGTAAATGTTTTAAGATTCCTGATCAGAAGGCATTAAGTTGTGGACACTTAATTCTTTTAATTTTAAAATATACTCGGAGTGCCCCAAAACAGCACTTTCATGTACAATATAATGCTTTTTAAAGGGTTTATGGAGGCATTTTAAAAAACATTATGGCTCTTTTTGTCCCATCAAAAGGCAAACTGGTAGGAAGATTTTATGATGAAAATGGGGCACCTACAGAAGCTCTGGAACAGGCTAACGCTGTCATCGAAGAAGGGCTGAAACTCAAGGGACAAAACAATAAGAAGCAGTTCCCACTCTGTAACTCTGAATGGAGCTCAGCTAGTGGTAGCAGATTCTGGTGCTCTAAACAAAGGTAAACATTGCCTTTCTGCTGGCATGGTCAGACTCTGTAGAGACAAGCTCTTGCCCTCTTTCATCTGCAACTTTATGTATGCTGGTCTAGGTACCACTGACAGCTTTGGCATAGATCTAGCAGAAAGCGTTTGATGTGTTTAGGCCAGGCAGCAGGGATGATTGTTTTGTATCCATGTATAGGAGGTTAAGCCACTTAGCCTCCTATCCCCATTAGACAGATAAAACAGCTAAGTAAATTATAGCAGAGCTAAGAACTCCTTTCTCTTTGCAGGTTGATGCTAAATGCACAAAAAAGATGCAAGGGGTTATTTGGATTCTCCCCATATACTCCCTTCCTGTAGGACCTGAAGAGTCCCTGCTTCGTGAGCCAAGGCAGGGGGGAGGGGGAATGTGATTCTGAGCCTCTACCTCTGGGAGAAGAGGGCTGAGCTTCTTTCCTGGAAGCCTGAAATAGCTTAACTCTCCGATTCCTAGTTCTAAAAAGTTTTGAGTTTTGCTGATCTCTCATTCAGGATGTGCTGAGATAATACAGAGTTAAATGGTAGCAAAGCTTTTTCATAGAATCATAGAACACTAGAACTGAGGGGACCTCGAGAGGTCATCGATTCCAGTCCCTTGCCCTCATGGCAGGACCCAGTACCGTCTAAACCATCCCTGATAGATATCTATCTAACCTGCTCTTAAATATCTCCAGAGATGGAGGTTCCACAGTCTCCCTAGGCAACTTATTCCAGTGTTTAACCACCCTGACAGGAAGTTTTTCCTAATGTCCAACCTAAACCTCCCTTGCTGCAGTTTAAGTCCATTGCTTCTTGTCCTATCCTCAGAGGCCAAGGAGAACATTTTCCCCCACCCCCACCCCATGACACCCTTTTAGATACCTGAAAAACGCTATCATGTCCCCTCTTAGTCTTTTCCTTTCCAAACTAAACAAGACCTATGAAGGAAGACTGAAAGAATTGGGCATGTTTGCTAGACCTTTAATCATTCTTGTTGCTCTTCTCTGGACCTTCTCCAGTTTCTCCACATCTTTCTTGAAATGTGGTGCCCAGAACTGGACACAATACTCAGACTGAGGCCTAATCAGCACAGAGTGGAGCAGAAGAATGACTTCTCATGTCTTGCTCACAACACTGCTATTAATGCATCCCAGAATCATGTTTGCGCTTTTTTTTTTTTTTTTTTTTTTTTTTTTTTTTTTTTTTTTGGCAACAGCGTCACACTGACTCATATTTAGCTTGTTGTCCACTATGACACCTAGATCCTTTTCTGCACTACTCCTTCCTAGACAATTGCTTCCCATTCTGTATTTGTGAAACTGATTGTTCCTTCCTAAGTAGAGTGCTTTGCATTTGTCCTTATTAAATTTCATCCTATTTACCTCACACCATTTCTCCAGTTTGTCCAGATCATTTTGAATTATGATCCTATCCTCCAAAGCAGTTGCAGCCCCTCCCAGCGTGGTATCATCTGCAATCTCAGGGAATTAAATCAGACAGACATTCAGGTGCATTGCAAGAATTGCTTAGCAAAGCCCTTCTGCAACCTTGTGGAAGTCAGATCCTTATTAGCACTTGCTCACTCTGGCAAACCTTAGCTTAGTGAAATGGGTAGGAATTCTGTATTAGCATTAACAGAGCCTGGGAAATGGTTTCTTCAGAGACCATAAACTCATCAAGTACAGAAGCTAATCTTAAAATATTGCTGCACAGTATGTAAAATGCTGTTTATGCTAACTACAGTTCTGTCAAGGCTTTTGAACTAAAGATAGCCGTCTGAGTAGGTGAATTGATAGCTGTGCATGAGCAGCAATTCCAATAAATGAAACCAGTCCCAAGGATCTGATGGAAGCATTAGATCAAAATGAAGATTGCCATTTCCCAGCAGTTCTATCCACATAATGAATGTTGGAGACAATATCTGTCTGATAAAATACCTTTGAAGTTTAGCAGACATACGGTAGCATGAACTGCATTCTAATAAAAATTGATAGAGAAACAAACATTGCCATACATACCAGGGCTAAAGGTACCTTTACAAAAATGTATGCGTATCTCTTAAATCAGGGGTGGGCAATAAAAATACGGCAGACTGCCAGGGTTAGTCCCTGGTGGGCCGCCACCACTTTGTTTACCTGCGCTTCTACAGGTATCGGACGATTGCAGCTCTCATTGGCCTCAGCTCACCATTCATGGCCAATGCAAGCAATGGGAAGTGGCGCGGAAAAAAATGCCACTTCCTGCTGCTCACGTTGGTCGTGAATGGCAATTTGCAGCCAAAAAGAGCTGTGATCGTCCGATACCTGTAGAAGGACAGGTAAACAGAGGTGGGGGCCTGCCAGAGACTAACCCTGTGGACCGGATCCAACCCGTGGGCTGAAATTTGCCCACCTTAAGCATTGTTTTTTTATTATTTAAAAATCTAAACACAATCTTAGCTGGTGCTAGTGCTGTACTATCACCCATGTCCAACAAGATATTTAAGTATGGGCTTAATTTTAAGCACGTAAGTACTGTGAAATGTCAGTGGAATAGCTTGTATGATTAAAAGTTAAGTTGAGAGGAGTTGCAAGCATTTTGGAAGACTGAATTCAAAATTATCTTGCCAAACTGGAGAACTGTCTTAATTAAATGGGATGACATTTGATAAGGACAAATGCAAATTGCTACTTAAGAATGAATAATCAATTGCAAAATACAAAATGGGAAATGACTGCCTAGGAAGCAGTCCTGCAGAACTAAACTAAATATGAAACAACAATGTAACACTGTTGCAAAAAAAGCAAACATCATTCTGGGACGTATTAGCTCAGGGGTGGACAAATTGTTGCCCGCAAGCCGCATCCAGCCCACCAAGCCTGTGACCCGCAGCTCAGCAGGAGCCTCGGGCGGGCTCCCTGCCTGGCCTGTCCCTACATGCGGCTCAGAGCTGCAGAGGCCATGTGCCTCTCCCAGCACTGCCACCACCTTAGGGAGGAGGAAGTGGGTTTGTACACTGTCCCAATCCCAGCATAACATCACAGCTCCCATTGGCTGGAAACTGGCCAATGGGCGCTGCACATTTGCAGGGCAGACAAAACATGAAGTATCCTCTCCCCCCCGTGGCTCGCAACACTCAGAGCAGCACATGGCCCCGACAGTGTTCCGCTCTGAGCGGCGTGCATGGGTGGAAGGCAGGGAGCCTGTCTGAGGGACCTGCTGGCTAGGTGCTGTCTAGTTAAGTGCCTCCCAGCCAGAGCCTGCCTCTGGCACCCCAGCCCTTCCCTTCCTCCCAACTCTCTGTTCCTCCTCCTGCATCCATGCCCCATGTAACCCAAACCTCTGCATCCTTGCTCATGCACCCATACTCCTTGCCAAACCCTGCCCCTCCCAATCCTCTACCCCAAGTCACAACTCCCTCCTAGGCCCTGCACTCCTCTTCCAGGTCAGAATCCCCTCCTGCACACCAATCCCCTGCCTCGAGCTCCCTTCTGCACCCAACCTCCATCCCATGCCCCACACCTCTTCCATTAATATCATGGAAGAGTGTGGCCCTTGACCACTTACCAAATTCTTGGAGTGGGCCCCCATCAAAAATTATTTGCTCACCCCTGTGTTAGCTGGAATGTTATTAGCAAGACATGACAAGTAATTCTTCCACTTTACTCCTCACTTATAAAGCCACAACTGGAGTCAGGAAAGATATGGACTAGGGATGTAAATGGTTAACCAGTTAACTGGGATGGGTCTGGAGCAGCTCCCCAGCCGCCCTGTGTAGGGGGCTGCTCCAGCCCTATGGGGCCCACCACAGGCAGGGGTTAATCATTAGGATTTTTAGCAGTTACACGTTACACTAACAACTTTTTACCTCCCTAGTATGGACATATTGGAGAAAGTTCCATGGAAAGCAACAAAAATTATTAGATATCTAGAAAACAGGACATATTAGGAAATATTGAAAAAATGGGTTTGTTTAGCCTGGAGAAGAGACTGGGGGGCAACTAGTTGCTTAGTAGGTTCAACAGAAGCGTACCAGAAAGCATGTGGATGTTGGATCATATTCTGGCTTCTGAAAATAGTCCTTAGTTCAGGTTACAACATACTTGTAGTTGCCCCAGTCCCCTTCAGGAGAGTCTTGCACTCAGCTGCGGGTGTGAAATACATATCTATTGAGCAAGAAGAACGAACATGGTTTGGTTTAGCTATTAGCATGTATTTGATATTTTTTCATCCATAGTGGGGGAGTGAAGAGAGACTGGATTGGAGTACCCAGGAAACTGTACAAGCCTGGTTCCAGTGATAGTCACTGTGTGTGTGTGAGAACTACTGGGCCTCCCTCTGGACAACTGGATTCTACGGAGCACAGTGACAGAGGTGACTTGGACAATCCTAACCTACAGGAATACAAGGGATGCCATCCACTGGCTGACGGGTGTGTGTTAAAAGATTGAGTCAATAACCATCGTGGTTTTGAGAGATGCATTTTTTGAGCCTCACTGTGGATTCTCTGGTATTGAGTCAGAAACAGGAATCCGTTTGTATAATTATGCCTCAGTAAATTTAAACACCATGCTGAAGTGCTAGTAAAAGCAGTGGAGGCATGAGAAATGGAAGGAGCATGGTAAGGAAAATGTTAGAGCAGAAGATCTTTCTACAACTTGGTGGATTGGCACTTAATTCTGGCAAGAAAAAAGGATTTTTCTTCTGCAATCAAGAAATAGATGTGTGTGGGGCATGGTGCTGGTGTGTGTAATATTTCATGCGAAGGGATCTCTGAGCTAGCACACCACTGTAGAACCATTTTCACTTACTGAAGCACATAGTAGCCTCCCTCTCTTCACTCCCATCGCAGCGTTGCTCTCATTCTCACTCTAGTGTGCACACACCACCCAC
This sequence comes from Pelochelys cantorii, assembly GCA_032595735.1. Classification (NCBI taxonomy): domain Eukaryota; kingdom Metazoa; phylum Chordata; order Testudines; family Trionychidae; genus Pelochelys; species Pelochelys cantorii. Next base: position 9,918,669 of record CM064346.1, on the reverse strand, counting down.
TGAGCCACCAACTTGCTGAGAAATGACTTAGGCTTCAGTTACTTTCTCCCCTGCTACAGTCATGTCAGTGAATCTCATACTGTTTGACTATCCAAAAGCTACATTTGTCAAATGAACACAGTACACTAGGTGATGCAATATCTGTGTTTCCGCTATTCTTTTGATATAGGAAACACTGAGGCTTTGTCTACACTGCAGGGTTTTTGCGCAAGAAGCCTTTTGCGGAAGAGTTATTGCACAAAAACTTCTTGAACAAAAGCGTGTCCAGACCTCAAAGGTCATCGCAAAAGCTATGCGCTTTTGCATGAGCGTCCACAGTGCATGGACGCTCTTGCACAAGAAAGCTCTGATGTCCCTTTACAGAATGGCCATCAGACTACCTGTGCTTTTTCCCATAGGAGTTTATCAAAAACCCCTCCGGACTGTCCACACCTTCCTTTTTGCACAAGAGCTGTAGCGCAAAAGGGAGTTATTCCTCATGGGGAGAAGAACTCTATTAGCAAAAGCCTTCTGTTCTGTTGATTTTCTTGTGCAAAAATGTGCTTGAGCTGTGAATGCTTTGCTGGGTTTTGCGCAAAAACCTTGTAGTGTAGACATAGCATAAGGGTGCACCTAAGTCTTGTCTCCTATCGACTCTCTCCAAATACTTCAGATGACTCACTACTTCCATAGTATTTATAAGCCATGAGTCACCTGTTCTAATTGAACAATGAAAGTGGTTGAGCTAACTGATTGTACTGCTATAATCCAGCAGTCTCTCTCCTCCCTTCCTGTTATTTACTACCTCTACTTACTGAATTCTCTAATTAAATTGTAAAAAGTTTAGGGCAGGAATCAGGTCTTTGGAAAGGCCCAGCCTCTAACTTGCAAAATGCAATAGTGGCCCTAACTTCTGCCACAAGCTTCTAGATCATTAGATGACAACCTGTTTTCATTCCCTCTGGGGCATCTGCCATTGGCTGCTTTCAGAAGACAGGACCCTGGACTAGATGGACTTTTTGGGCTGATCCAGTATGGCTGTTATGTTGCTTATTGCCTAAAGACTAATGCAAGCTAGTACAGTTCTTCTGTGCATTGCTACTTTGTACAAGCAATTGGTGCATACCGCACGTGTGCAGAAGCAGGGCTCCTCTTTAGAAGGCATCTCCTAATGTTTTGTTGGTAAAACTGCCAGCTACAATTTCAACAGCCACTGTGTCCTTTGAGCATGCTCAGCAACATGGGAGCAGTTTTCAAGAGAACCAGTTTAGTTTCTTAAAGCAAGCGGCCTTAGTTTACAAAGTGCAGTAACAGGTCAGAAGGAGAAAGTACAGGTCCTTTTACCCTATCAGGCTTTTGTTGTGAAGCTTGGGTCTAAAAAGTATGTTACATTGTTTTACAAGAGAGGGGAAAACTTCCTGAATGCCTGTCTTACCAAGTTCTCTCTCCCTCCTCCCCTCCAAAATTCTTAACTAGTGCAAGTCACTACATGACAGGGAGTCAGAAGGCAGAGCAATATTCAAAAATACATAAGTGGCAAGGTACATACCCAAGACTTTTAAAGCTAGCACACTAAGTTCGCTGTAGACTGGTTTTTTAAGTGTTGTACAGCAACACAGGGATGGTTTGTAAGTTATTTATTAAAGTTCTTCTAGTTGTGTAGCTTCTGTTCAAGTTGTTTGGTTCTTCCCTTGAGTACTAAGCTTCTACTAGGACAGTTTCTCACATGCGGCCACCGCACTTAGGAGAGAAGAGAGCAAAGCATTACCTCCTCCCCCATGCTGCTGGATGTGCTGCCCTGCACTAGGGACATTAAATATCATTTAATTGAATAGTCAAGTAACCTCATGAATTCTTATTGGTTAGTTGACTATTCTATAATCCCCAGGGTGGGGTCAGCAGCAGTGCGGGGTGCCAGGTAGGAGCTAGTCCGCAAGGGTAGCCAGTTTAAAAACCAGCTCTCTTGTGGACCAGCTGCTTGTCACCTTGTGCTGCCACCTCTGATAAAGAGGCAGTAGCTCCTGTCTGGGGGGCATGGATCTGAGCTCCTGGACCCAGTGCAAACTGGAACAGAGCTGGGCTGCCTGCCCATCCAGCTCCTAATGCACTTTAAATGCAGAGCCAAAGCAAGGGTAGGTCCTGGATGCAGCGTGAGCTGGGCTGCTGGCCAGCCTGCTAAAAAAATTTACTGGTTGTGGAGAGAGGGAAATGCATCTATTTTATAGAATTAACCTATAAGCTTTTGCTTATCAGTTAATTGCCTGCATTGTTACATCACTACCCTGCACCACCTCTGTGGGCAGTTGAGGTACAAAGTAAGAATGTTAAAGTGCATTTTAAGTAAATGTGTAACTGCTGAAAATTTCAACAGGTACATGCCAGGTGGGGGGCAGTCAGCTCCTTGCGAGCACCGGCTCTTGCCTTTCCCTCCTCCCCCACACTGCTGCCTCTGATCCAGAAGCAGGAGCCAGGGTGTGCAGGGAACTGGCTTGCGCTGGCTCCCCATGCGTACCAGGCCCCTGCACGTAACCATGAAGGTTAACCATTGAGCCCAGGTTCGTTGGTTAACTGTGTGCACAGTTACACTTTCATAGCCCTAGTACAATACTGAAGGAGCAAGATGAGCTCTTGCCTGATGGAGGGTGGGAGTGGAGCTCAGGCTTTGGCCCTGGGGTGGCTGGTGTCACTTATGAAGCCTGGCTGCATGGCCTTTGGGCACCAACAGATGCAGTATTTTGGGTGATGATCCCTCAGCTCTGGCCACATGGCTTCAGACTAGGGATGTAATAGTGTAGGTGATTAACTGATAAGCAAAAGCTTATTGGTTAATGCTCCAGACCACACGCATTCACCCCCTACCAGTAAGTTTTTTAGGCTGGCCAGCAGCCTGGCTCAGTTCTGGCTCGTGCTGGGTCCGGGACTTACCCCTGCTGTGGCACTGCATTTAAAATGTATTGGAGCCAGGCAGGCAGACTCAGTTTTAAAAACCAGCTCCCCTCACAAGGACTGGGCTGCCTGTCACTCCACACTGCTGCCTCTGATACAGAGACAGCAGCGCAGGGTGGCAGCAGTCCCTGTTTGGGCAGGGGCCTGAGCTCCTGGACCTGGCACAAACTGGAACTGTCTCCCCTCATGGACCAGCTCCTGCTTGGCACCCCATGCTGCTGCCTCTGATGCCACTCTCACCCTCAAGTAACCAATAAGAATTCATGAGGTTAATCAACTATTCAATTAACCAATATTTAACACCCCTACTTCAGACTCCACCCCCTGGCTTGTGCCACCACAGACTCATCCCTACCTCTGACCTGCATGCCACCAATCCCAGTAGTGGCTGCTTGCTCTGACAGTGTGGTAGTGGGTCTGATGCTAGGTGGTGATCTCTGGCCAGGTGGCAACAGGCAGAGACTGGGTAATGTTCCCCAGCTCTTTCTAAGTCCCAGCCCTGATTGCCAAGGTGGGGCACTGAGCTGCCACCCTGGTCATCAACCACAGTTCCCTGACTCAGTTGCTGACTACCTCTTGAAGATACTGATCCCTGGCCAGTGGCCACCTGCTGTGACTGCCAACCCTTAGTCCTGGCTGTAGATTTGCTGTGGTGGACTGTGACCCCTGGCTCTGGGTGCTGGCTGCTGCAACAGTTGGTAGCCCTAAGTGCTGAACTCAGGACATGCAGTAGTGAGAGAGCCAAGTTGTGGCCATGCAGTGACAGGGGCTCTAGCTGCCTGGTCCTAGCCACATAGCTGCAGGGGTCTTTGTCTACCTCCACCGTCCCTGTGCTGTGTTCGTAGCCCCAGATCCTCACTGCCTCCTGCTACTACATTCATCCCACTATTGCTCCTGGCCCCTGCTGAGTCCCCCTTCCAGTCCTGGGTCTGGTTGAGAAAAGTGGTATTAAACATGCATGTATCACTTTTCACAGATTTGCTAGTGAGCTGGGTGGTTGTAACAAGTTACCTTTAAACAGCCTGTGAGGTAGCACTGAACATGCAGCTTTTCACAGCATTATTTGAGGCTAGAAAAAAAAAAAAACACTTTTGATTCAAAAAAGCTAAATATCTATTCATTTAGGTCTAACAATGGCTATGGGGCAGGAATGGCAACCCTGGCCTCTGAGAATGGGCACTAAGGGAGGTATCACTTGAGGATTACCTGTTCTGTTTTTTTCCCTCAGGATACTTGGCTAGATGGACCTTTGGTCTGACCCAGTGTGGCATTTAAGGTGCATATTAATTTTTCCTAGTTAATTATTTCAGGTAAACAACATCTGTGACCAGAAGCAACAGCTGGTGCCTGGACACAGAAGCCACCAAAAATTTGTAAGAGCCCCTGTTCTAGAGCTTATCCACTCTGAAATAACAGTTCATGTAGTTATACAATAGCTCTCCAGGGGAAAACTGTGTCTTAAGACTTTCTCTGATTTATCAACTCAGCAATTCAATAGACAACCTCCCAACTTGAAGCAAATTCTTTCCAGCAGCCACACGGTACATCTCAGATATGTTTACTCAGGAACAAACCCAGTTGCCAATTCAGTCCACATGTCTATGAAAGTGGCACCACCATAGGACCTAACCATATAAGCCACAACATCGGGGGCTCATACAACTGTACATTCTCTAAATGTGATATGCCATAAAGTGCCAGCAATGCTCCTCTGCCATGTGTATTGGCCAAACCAGACAGTCTCCGCACCAAAAGGATAAAATGGACACAAATTAGATATCCAAAATGGCAACACACAAACCTCTACGGGAACATTTTAACCTGCCTGGTCACTTGATCATGGATTTAAAAGTAGCCATTCTTTTACAAAGTAATTTCACCAGCCAACTAGAGAGAGAGGCTGCAGAACTGGAATTCATCTACAAATTTGAGTGACCCTGGGCTTGAATAAAGACATTAACTGGTTAATGTACTACAAAGCCAAGTTTCCCCAGACTTTGACATCCGCATTTTCACATCAAAAGCAACAAATGGGACACATCCAGCCCACTTAATTAGCTTCATTAACATATGTCCCACAATTGACAGGTACTTCTAAATATATCATGGATTCTGGTATTTCCACTCAAACTCACATGAAGTGGGTCTTACCTATGAAAAGTCATGATCATAGAATCTTACGGTTGAAAGAGACTTCAGGGTCATTGAGTCCAACCCCCTGCTAAAAGCAGGACCAACCCTAACTAAATCTCAGCCAGGGCTTTAAGTCAAGTCAGAATTTACAAACCTCTAGGGATGGAGATTCTACCACCTTCCTAAGCAACCTATTCCAGTACTTCACCACGCTCCTAGGGAAATAGTTTTTCCTAATATCCAACCTCATTTTTTGGAGAGTAACGTTAGTTCAAACCAAAGCCCTTGGTTCAAACTAACGTGTCCCAGCACGCACTTTCACTTTCAAAACAGCTGTTGATCAGAGTAACATGCCAGCGAGCTCATGCTAATAAAGCACGGGATATTTAAATCCCCGCTTCATTGACTATTTCGAATGCCTGCATTTGCATCCCTAGTTCAAACTAGGATGCATGTGTAGATATACCTTAAGCAAGGGCTCTGTTAACATTCCTGTATAATGCTACAGAATAGCATGCAGTTCAGAGAATTACTTCCATAATCACAGAGCAATAATGAACAAATTTGTATCAGTGATTTTTAGCAATGTTTATTGTCAAAACATACAAGTCACAAACAATCCTAACAAAATGCTTTTGGCTGGTTTTACAATTACTCTGGAGCTTCCCTTTTTGACATAAAGCTGCATGGATTAGATGACAAGAGGCATCTGCCATGTGTAAAAGTGACATTGCACTTGTTTGTTTTCTTTCAATTAACTTCCAATTCAGTATTACATTTAATGCATATGAAGCTAAAAATTGGTTTGGGGAAAACACATGAACTGAACTAGCTGACAAAGTCTAGATCTGTGCAGCACAGGAATTTAGGACTACACAGGAATGACTTCAGCCAAGCCTACCCTGAAAGGGTTTTGGTGAGTGTATAATTTACTCAATTAAGAGTACAGCAGAGTTAGTCTGCCAAAATAATTCTAATTAAGCAATTATACAAGTATTTTACCATATATATCTGGAATAATCACTATTTGCTTAAGATAATAGTTTACAAAACAGAAGGCAAATTGAAATAATTAAATCTTACACCTTAATTTCTAAGCAAGGAGGAAATTTACCAGTAAACACTGGGAATAAGACTTTTCTTCCTGTACTTTATTACTGGTGCAATAAGAGGATGTATTTTTATATTAAGGTTTACAGTCCACGTGGTGTCTTTTCTCTAGTTACCCTCAATTTATTACAATGATTCATTACACAGGAGTAGGAATATTGCAGAAATACATTTAAGACTGGACTCAGAAAATCCCATTGCTTTAAGACTTTGTATATCAAATAGCAAGGTGACAGTCTCACATATTTTGACCACCAGGAAGCTTCTGAATGATCGATCTTTTACACTTTAATGCAACATGCAACAGCAAGAATGTGTCGCAATATCCAGGTCTCCAAACAAACTTGCTGTGAAGGGAAAAATCAAAATATAAAAACTACAGTTTACAAAACTCTCCCTATGTTCATGTGTTAGATGATCTTACATATGCTACGTGACAAGTTGTACTAGTCACTTGTCTCAATACAGGAAGTCTTTAAGGCATCTGTAAACTGTTAGTAAGTTAGTTAATATTTGTGTTAGTACCTTGAACACCAGTAATGCCAAAACATTCTTGTTATATATACACACTAGAATGAAATGAAAGGTTATTCCCCTAGACTTTTACTTCAATATCTAATTTTAAATTCAAATGAATGGTGCTTGGATGAGGGGCTGGATTGACTGTGTTGGAGACTGAATTCCTTTTGCAACACAGAACAGGCACCAAATTTCCCCCTTTCAACCACAACTACTTAAAACTCTAAACCTGACAAGACTGCACGAAGCAGGCCAAGAAGAGAATTCAGTCTCATGCTCACCTAACCCAGGACATCTGTGATCAAACTGATGTTTAACATTTTGTAAGTATCAACGGACAGTAAGTGTGGCAGGGTTTTGGGGTGTCAGTTGTAAAATGTGCCACAAAGGAATCTCATCTGCCAACTTAGAAATGTATTCATCACCACTAGAGCAGTTTAAGAGCTTTCACTTGATTCGGTAGCCTGTAACAGTGTATGACTACCAAGCCGAATATGAAGAGCTGAAAAAAAAAAAAAATTGCACACCACTTCTCTTAGCTACCTTCAAGAAATCACAAAAGACAAACATAATAAAAGCACTTGGCATTTGTCAGATTTCTGTTGAGAACGTAGTTACTTTGACTTCAAGCTCAGATGCACCTTCAGGTTGTAAGTGGAAGGCTATTAATACTCATACCTGTCTTGGAATTCCAATGAGGGACAGATGCCACATCAAGTACTAATGCTGCTGTATTTAAGTGCTTAGCTAGAATTTAGGATTGTTTTATTTTTAAAGCCACCATAAATTTCTATTCCACCCCTTGAAAGTGAGTTTGCAACATGTAAGAGGAGGCTAGCATGAGAAACAAACTGCTTTGGATCAACACTAAAAGCTGCTGAGCTCTTCCCCATAGGCCTCCCCAAACTAAAGTGAATGACTTTAGAATAACTACTCCTATCATCTCATGTTACTCTTTCCCACTTAAAACCTGTGAAGAAGAGAAGATGTAAGGAAGTGTGAGAAGTTGATCTCTACTTGTGGTTAGTCAGTTTAAGTGTAAGTGGTTGACAATTTCTTTGAACTGATAACATTTACTGTGCTGAAATTGCAAATGGATAACTTATGCAAATCCATGATGAGCTACTAACATTTTAAACAATCAGAAGTGATCCATTATTCTTAGATTGGTCATGATTTCTTTTGTTCGTGTGAACCATCATGCTTTGTAACTAAAGTGGTTTTGAGACACTCATTCATGCCATCCTTCTCAAGGGTCTCAGAAGGAGCCTGGAGCAAGTTGCTATTCAAATTTAGGTATGCTGAAGATACACACTGGTTACATCCAAGAATGCGGCAGTATTTATCCTTTATTGAAAGAACAGGGCTACTGACATAACTAACATGATTTGTCCTGACCATGAATGACAAAGTTGGTCCATTAGTTCACTCTACTGTTAACTAAGTTCAGGGTTCCAGTTTTTTGCACCAACAGATGTTGTAAGACCAATCAGTGCACTGAGATTCCCTCTGAAATGCACTAGATGGGTGCTAGTCTGTTTTACTGCACATGCCCAAATTTTGCCCAACAAAGCAAATACATCCTATAAACCATAGAAATATAAAAAAGTAGCACTCTGGTTTGTTGGCTCATTTTACATACATAGGCAGTAAATACTGGACATGTCACTATTCCAGAAGACAGGGAAATTAAATTTCAGAACCCCCATTGCACACACCATATCACGTACAGGTAGTGGTTAATGAACACAAAAAAAATATACACAACTGATTTGTTCATGGAGCAAAGAGCAGGAATGCTGCATTTAGTCTGATCTACAGCTGTATAGCCCAGGACTAAAAAGGTTAACAAGGCCAGACATTTTAAGGACATGTTAAACTGACTGACCTTTTCTTACCATAGAACAGCCAGTTCACCAACATAAGTGCTTACTAGCAGTTAAGTGATTCATGGGCTACAACCCAGGGGGTGAGAGGAGGGACGGTGAGCAAAGGTAGGAAGAGGAGAACTAGACCTGTGTCATTGCTTTGTGGATTCAGCATATTTAAGAGGGAATACACAGAGACTAGAAAAAACCCATTCTAGAGTTATAATGTGCAAAGGTTTGACATTAGGCTGTTTCACAGTGCAATCAAAAATCCTTCCTGTAACCCCAACTGCCTAATATTTGACAGTGAACCTCCAAATACAGCCAACTGGCCATTCTGCTGGAACTGGAGCCTTGTACTGACCATCTAGAAGTGCAGAAGCAGCATGTTGAGTCAGTGAAGAGGACTGGTTCCATCCTGCACTGATTAGCCATATTGTCTTTAAAGCCAAGAAATGCCACTCAGGTAACTAGCGTCCCTTGTCGGATTCATGACTGCAGCTCCAGCACTATTTCTTTGCAGCAAGTACAGCCACCCAATCGCTTTAGTGTTTCTTCTTCAATTAGTGTAAGCTCAGGTGTGTTCTCAGAGCACTTAAGTTACACAAGAATTGTTTAAGCCAGAGACCACTAATGCAGAGGGTACAACAGAAGTGGACTTCACTGGTTCTAGCAGCCATCAAGAAAGACTGCCAATTTCTTCTTGAACATGCTGGAGCTAAGAAGACATTTACTAAGGAGGTATCAATGTGGAATGGCAATCCTGACTCTTGTATCTGAGATATTGTAAAGCTCTCTTGTAAGGCCACGATTCTTCAGCTATGCCCTTTTAAACCCTGTTTAAAGATTTAACTCAAAATGGGTCATGGCTGCCACAGCACAGTCCAGTGTTCTAAAAAAGCCTTCGAGGGACAAAGGGAACACTTCTTTGAAGACAACGCATTTGCCTCGAAGCTTAGTGCCATCTCTTATTAAAAGCCTGAAAACAGCAAGACTTTAGCTCAATGCAATGCACCAGAGCAAGCACAGGCCTGTTATTTTTTTTAGTCAGCACAGGACACCAGTCTAATGCAATTTTAATTTCCATGCCCACTGCAACTTGGAGGGTCTAACTCAATTCAGGTTTATCACTTAGTTTTAGATGAGCCTCTCCAAATTCATTCATCAGTGAAATCTATCACAGCCCAATACATTTATAGTCATACAAAATCATTTATACTGGAATATATCTAACATGGTCCTTAATTAGTTCAGTCTATTGCCAAAGGAAGACATGTATAGGTCTTCCCTTTCCTGTGTACAAGGCTTGCTAGCAGAGCTGCTGTCCGAAGAGCACTGACTGAGGATCCCCCTGCTCCCACAACGTATTAGGAGACTCCTCCCAGAGTCAAGACGTCAAAGCAGATGTTACAAACACGAACAGGCTTGTTTAAGTCAAATTTTATGATGGGAATTTCCTTTGTTGAACATCTATGGCAGAGCAGACGTCCACAATGCCGGCTGTAGATGGAGGAATAAAAAGCATTAGCTGATAGTTAATACTGACATTATAGACTCAGGCACCTTGGATATAGAATGAAGAGTGGTTTTTAGGGTTTGAGGCCACAAAAAGGAGTCCTCCTTTCTAGTAAGTGGCAGAGGTTCTTTTTGCAAGAGATGCCTGTGCAGACACAAGAACTGCTTTCACTATAGTTATGTGCTGGTGGATTGGGAAGCCATCTTCCTGCTAAGACCACACTTACCATAGGAGCACAGATAATCGCTTCAGTCTCCCCACACCTAGACGACTAACATTCAATTTCATTTTCTGCATCCAACATGGAGGGAGCCATTTCCATTAGTAGCAACTTATCTCCAATCTAGGTGATTTTTGTCCCTCAAATGCAGCTTGGCTGCATGACTGGTCAGTCCTTAATGAAAGGAATAAGGGCAGCCACTATATTCAAGCCTGATCATCAGGGAAACTGTAGTAGAAACCTGACTATGTGTGGGCAAAGAAGCCTTCATTTTGAACCCAGTGAGCAATATTAGCCAAGATATGCTATAGCCTGACTGACATCTACCTCTTAGAGCAGTCTACATCAGCTTTGCAGAGGAGGAGTTCAGGAGAAAGGATCTATGGCCACAAGTCAAAGAAACTATGGTAGACTCCTGCATTTAGCACTGTTCATAATTGAGGTTCTAATGTATACGAACACTTCTGGAACTGAGGCTCTTCCTAGCACCAAACAAAATAGTACGATGGTTCTTTCACAACTAACTATTTACTCGATACAGCTTTGAAGTTGTATTATGCAGAAGGAAAAAAAATCTGCTCTAACAGTACTAAACTGTACTTGCTTCTGTTCTCCCCCCCCCCCCAAAATCTCTTCTGTTGCCTCACTATGCTTCCAGTTTCAAGTGAGGTGGGGTTGATGGGTCAGTTGATAACTGAAGGTTTTATTGTCATGTGAACAGGACCACAATCCTTTTTGCAGGACTGTCAGACTGCTTCCAAAGTCCCTATGGCCTTCCTTTCAGCAGGTGTTCAAGACAATGTGTGAGGCAAGTCTCTTATTGGCCCAACCTCTGTTGACAGACAAGAAGTTGGTCCTGTGAAAGGTATTCCTCACTCACCTCCTCGGACCACCATGGCTACAACTATACAGCAGGTTTCCCTAGCCAACAACCCAGCAAGTGACTTCAGTCCAACGACACACACACACACGCTCCCTTGACAGGCAGCCTCCCTCTTTACATGCAGCTAACTCTCCAACAGCCTGTCAGATGGTAGCCTGCACCCAAGAGCAGTTTCAGCCAGGCCATGGGGCTCTGGAAAAAGGAAAAAAAAAAAAAAAAAAAAAAACCCACCAACCAAGACAGCTGATCTGCCTAGCAATTGAAGTAGGACATGGACAATGGCCTTGATCTCTGAATTAAGTACTCATTTATCCAGATGCATTTTATACCCTCTATAGAGGAATGTTTCTTCAAGCTAAGCTAGTTAGATTTTAAAGATGTGTCATTTTGGGAGTGGAGGGTCTAATGTTTTATATATTTTGTTACCAATGATGTTTCCTTGTTGTGACTCCAAACTTGGCGGTGCATTCATAGCAGTTGGAACCATCACACCAGGGAGGTTCTTTCGACAGCATATCTGTAACGAAGGAGACACACCCATGAATTGAGTGCCCGCATGCCTCTTGCAACAAATCTCTCCCACTTCATAGCGCAAACGTTTTTATGAATATTTAGAATGATTATCTTGCCCCTGCTGTCAGAGTTTGGATCACTGCTATCATAGGCTCAAGCAGTTGTACCATTCCTCCCCTCCCCAACCTTAATGAAGCTGTATAGAGCAGGTCTTAAGCCTATACTAAAGATCAGAATGTTCAGCAGAATTATTTTTTTTTAATTAAGTCAGTGGAAGCTAGATTCTTCCGCAAATGTTTGAGACTAGAGTGCAACATTGAAACACAAGCCAGAAAGAGTTTGTTGTTCAAGATGTATGCAAAGAGCACACAGTAAGTGCTCAGGAAGGTATATTTAACACAAGGTTTTTATTTTTAAAACCAATGGGTTTTAATCTTCTACTCCAGGAGATATTTTAAGAGTTATGGCCAGAGTTTAAGCCCAAGTGCCTGCAGTGAGGCACATATCCACTGAAAGGTCTGGCCAAAAAAAAAAAAAAAAAAAGTTACTGAGCACTTGCAAGTCTCAGCAAAGGCAGTGGAATATGTGGGAGCCTAGCTCCCCTCAGGTCAGACCACCGATGTAGGGTCCCAACTTTAAGCAGATCTCGCTGATACCAAAAGCCTAGGACCGTTTGTTTTTTTTAAACTTTAACACATCGTGTACTTACCCAAGAGTCTAAAGAGAAGCTGTTTTGTAGCAACTTGGTAGTTGAAGATATTGACGCCTTGATTATTGTTAACCCCAAGACGAGCCCCAGCTCTCACTATAGCACGGCACAAATTAGCATTTCCCTTCATATAGGCCAAAAGCAGCACTGAAGAGAAAAGTCCAACATTTACTTTCTTGGGAAGATTAACTTCCAAACACACACAGGTGCTACATGTATAACAGAATATAGACTATTCCAGGACTACTGCATCAACTTTAGAAGCACTATATTGGCTAGTCATTGTATTCCTAATTCAATGGGAGAGAGAAAAGGGTTTCCTGCAGGAACTGGAATTGCTAGGGATTTACATGAATTTGCTACACAGAGGAATAACTCTGGAGGAAAAAAGCCTCATCCCTTAAGCAAATTCTCACAAGAGGCCCAGCAAGCAAAGAATTGACAAGGTTACTGAAGCAACCACCCTAAACTGAGGTCACACATACCGGACCACAAGAACTGACATGGAGCTATGATGGACAGATGCTGTACTACTGTAATCCTCTCAGAATGCCTAGGTAGAAGATGGATAACTGGCAGATAAGCTACACCTGCTATTCATTCAAGAAAAAAAGCATTCCTGAGAAGATGCATCTTTCAAACAAATAGTATTTCACTTTGAAAGCTGGTGGTCACTGGTTAGCCTGCCATTGTCCCAGAGAGCCCATGAGTACTGGTGCTGAACTGAGGATCAATGAATTGCAGGAATCTTACAGCTGAAATCTCTGGTCTGAAAAAGAGGGGAGATCCTAATGGTTAGAGGTCTGAAGTGCAAGGGAGGTTCCCTAGGAAACAATGAAGGGATCAGAGTGGCAGTTACTTTGGAACGGTGACAGTTTGGGCTTACAGAATAGAATAGATTAACTATTAATACTTGCATCTGGATTACAAGTGTAATGCCAACTGGCCATACTCCCCGCCGTTGATCGGCTGTACAGTATTTTTTTAAACCGCCACATTCAGATTCTAGAATTACTGTATTCTTGTTACCTGTGTTTCCTTCAGCATCAGGTTTGTCTAGAGGGTATTCTGGCATACATTCCAAGAAGAGGTCACAGATGGCTGCTGCATTATCTTTCCCGTAATGTCCCAGAATGTGCATTGGTGACTGACCTCTGGCAAGACAAATATTACAACAGATCTATAAAAAGAGTTATGCAGCTCAACATATTTACACTACGGTTATTTATTTCTGCCAACTTCAGACACTTGTCCATAAAGCGTGCAAACCAATTTTTAGTTACCCATGACATGCTTTAAGTTCACCTTTTGTTTTCTTGAATTAATGATTTAGTTTAATGCATGTGATCTAAGCAGTTAATTCATGGTGAGAAAAAAAGATCTGCTAAAAAGGTGATTCAAGCCAATTTTGAACATTTGTTTTGCACACCTTAAGTGCATCAATTAACTTAAGCTAAATCTACAGAATTAAAAGATTTGATGCGGTCTTATTTATATACACACATTTTTAAAGTTGCTTGTGATCTAGTAGTGTGTGTTCATGCAGAGCAGTATGTAAATGCAGTATTTACCGAAGATTAAAGGCTTCAGCATCCACATTACATTCTGTCAGGAGGATACGGATATTGTTTAGACGACCATGCATCACAGCCAGATGAAGAGCTGGGGAGGGGAAAGACAAATCCAGGGTTCAAGTTGCATTAAGGCTCCAGAGGCATTAGGAAGCCTGGCAAAATCATGTACCTACCCTTTTTGATTTCTAGGACTTACCCTATCCCTCCTATACCCTTGAACAAATTGGGACTCCACATAGCAGCCAGCTCAAAAAAAGAAGGATACCAAGAGTTGGACTGCTACACTGCAAAGACTGGCAAAAGCTTGGAAGTGGGTTCATTTACCGTTATTTCCATTTTCATCCACAGCTGCGAAGTCTACTCCATTCTCTAGAAGGACGGAGCAAATTGTGGGCAAGTCATGCTGAGCAGCTAGGTGGAGAGCAGTCTGGCGGTGCTTAGTCAGCTCATTCACTTTTGCACCTGCAAGAAGCTGTTAGAAGACATGAGAATGAAGAGACCCCTAAAACATCTCCTTTGAGAATATTAGCAGCCAGTTCACTACATCATTTCCACTTCAATGTATTGCATAATGCTTTCCGATTAGTTCTTACATCACTTGTAAGGGTAAGGCAGATAGTCCTATTATACAGAGATAAGTAGTCATATCAAGTTTGGACCAAGTTTGGGCCTATGACACGTGGAACAACTCCCAGTTTAATGTTGGTGACTTGAGATAATTTTAGAAAGGTTACAATCTGCATTGAGACTTGGAGAGAATTCTAATCTATTGACAGAAGATTAATGTATTTTATTTTCTTCAATACATACCAGATTGCGCACAATAATTTCTGAGCCAGCTTGTACAGCGAGATGCAATGGTGTTAGCTTAGAGGCATCCTGGACTCTAGAATTTACATTGGCCTGGACACTGATGAGGAAAAGCACGCTCTCAATATCAGAGTTCTGAACAGCTATGTGGAGGAAGTTCCGACCTTTGTTATCCACCTGAGATAGTGTGAAAATACAAAGCAGCCTTACATGAAGCCATTCCTGAAGAGCAGGGTACATTCAGTCTATTGTTAATCACTGAAGCTTTAACTAGACATATGTTCCAAGGCACAATATCAATTACTAAATCATCCTTTTCTCTGGCTTTGATGCAATCTTGTCCTACCTCATATCTTCCCAGAATGCAGCTGCAAAGACCATTTTCCTACCTTGTCAGTTGGGCCACATCAACCTTCTCTATGCATCCCTCTAGTGGGTCTCCCATCATTCCAAACATAGGCTACTTGTTTTACTAAGGAGGCCCTTCACAACCCATCATTTCTCATTCAGTATCAGAAAGTCAACCTCTTCCCAATGATGCCAACCTCCATTGTCCAACTGCTCGGATTTGCTACAAGAGTTATTCTCCCTCATGCTGGAGTTGCCTGTAAATATTCGCAAAGCTATCCTTCATGACTAATCAGTGCCAAAAATAATTTAAAAAAAAAGTCAAATCTTTTAGGTTCCTGGTACAGAGACATTGCCCATTAATGCCCCATTGTTTCCTTGAGTTGTCTGTGTAAATCTGTTCTCATCTATTACAGAGAGACTAAAAATAAAACAATTACTGAGAGAGCAGCAAGTATCTGCAAGCAGAGTGCCCACTTTCATTAGGGAACAGATAGTTACCAAGAAATACATGGCTGAATGGATTTGCTAGCACTTCACACACCCTCCATTTTCAACCCCGTACTACAAATTTGTGCTGTAAGTTTCAAAAATGTGAAATGTCTCAATTTCTAGGTGCAACTGCAGGTTGGATAATACTTTACTGAAATAGGCAAATTTGCCTATTTGTTATTTGTGGAACATGCATGTTATACTAATGTGTGTTGGGGCTTGTGTGTTTACAAGTGCTCACAGAATTATACGCTGTGTAAGTGTGGGGGAGTATAACACTAAGTGCATGACGCTGTTCACGTGCCTTGAAGGTAGTATTAAGAAGTGCCCATAGATTTTTAGGATTAGATTATACAAGTTTGTGTGTAGTTAAATCTGTTACCTGCACTATGCACCCAAAAAACTTGAGTTAACTTACACAAGGTAGGAGAAGAAAACTGCTGAACAGTCATCCGAAATTTCCACCAAGAAGCCTGACAATACAGGTGAAGGTTCCACAATTTTATACTGCATTAAGTCATGAGAATGATCGTTTAAGTTGGGTTTTCCTGTTCAGAACAGACTGTCCCAGAGCCAGTACTTGACCAGAGGAGTTTCATTTTTAGAATTTACAACACTGTTCTAGCACGTCTATTTCAGCTGAAGTCCATAAAATAGAACAGTTTGAAACAGTTTTTAATTGCGCTACAAAAAAAAAGAGTATTAAATGCCCTGTTTCTCCCATTCCCTGGTCAGCACTCCACTTCAAACACAGACAACCTCAGGTTTCCTGCAGACTCTGCTTTCACACCACACTAGATTAAGATCTTAAGTAAACCAGTTAAGAATGAAATAAAGCACAATCCCTGCAGGGCACAGGCTCACACACCTATGCATCAAGGTTCCCTCTAATCCAGGGCTACTCAACACGCGGCCTGTGGGCCTGCAGCGGGGTTTGGGTTTACAGGGGGCTCAACACGCGGCCCGTGGGTGGGAGCCAAAACAAAAAGTAGTCAATATAATGGTCTTCTGTTGATATGCGTTTTAGTAGTTCAATTCGACTGTCACTGCTCATGACAAGTGCTGTCATATGGGTGGAAATTGGGTAATATTGCATTTTATCAATATCAGCAGAACTGACTTAATGGGGCCGTTTGTTGTTTAGTCTTGCCTTAATCTTCGTATTCATGCCAGACAGTGTGAAAAGCTATTTGCATATATATGCGCAACCACACTTAAGTTGCGGCCCTCACCATGTGCTATGAGTATCATTGTGGCTCCCAGGGCTTCCAAAGTTGAGTAGCCCTGCTCTAACCTTTCCTATCCATGTGCAGAATAAAGTCACGTGCACTGAGGCATGTGCCAACGTGCACCATCAGCAACAAAATCTAGCTGTGGTTGCTCTGCTAGTCAGCTGGGTGGCACTGGACTCTTTCCTGAACAGCTGCATGAGTGCTCACCTACATGGAACACTTATCTAGTTGAGTTAAAAGAACCTAGTATCCATACATATCACAGCCCCAATTTACCTGCTCAGCAGCTCCTGGCTCCCGCTTTAGAATGGCCTCTGCTGCTTTGTTGTTCTTGTAGGTCATAGCACATGCAAATGGGGTCATGCCTTGCCGATCACGCATATTCAGTCTGATTTCTGGATGTGAGATCATCAGCTGAATGATGACACTATGTTGGTTGCTAATAGCAACATGGATTGGAGTTCTTCCCTCTGCATCCTACAAGTAGGAGACCATGAAGTTCACATTGCAGATCAAGAGATCTATAACATCCTCTTGTCTCCAGGACAGAGACAAGTGCAGCAAGACTGGGATAGTCTGATAGAGGATTTAAAGGTATTACCTGATTTAAGTAAACTGTTAAGCCTCTGTTACCTTTAAAGGTAACACAGACTTATTTGACTTCGTCCTTAGGACCTAGACTTTAATTTCTTTGTGAATCTGGGCTGCCTATTCATTCATTCTCAAATACTACTTCTCCCTCTCCCTTAAGAGCCCTGCATTTTTGGAGTCTTGAGTATTTAACAGCTGTGTCCATAACACATGCCCATTAAAGCACATAAGATATTTTAGCCACTGGCTACTTGAGCATTCTTCTCCCCTTCCCGTGCACCTGCCTATTTGAAGTTTAAATGCTTCTTTACACTTCCTGTATCATGCAAATACACCAATATAATTACTTTAGGTTCTTAATTGCCTGTTATTTTCATCTACTCCATTTAGGCTGAATTACTGAGGCACTTAGGTCTTAGTTTTCAGAGGCACAACAAGCACCAAACATTCCAGAAAGTTCCATGGATCAAGCAAGTATTTAAAAAAAAAAAAAAAATCTAGAAGTGTCTTATTGATGCAACATAGAAACAAAACTACTTTGGGATTACCCAACATACATATTATGCCACTATTTGTTTTTCCAATTATGAAAGTTTTGAAATGGATAACATGGATCATTAACTACATAAAGCACATCAGTTCTAACACATCAATGCCACACATCTAGTCTAACAACAATGTTCTGGATAGCCTGGCAGGACCTACAGGGTAGGTGTGCCCACTAAATTCAGGGGATTTTTAGAATTCCTAGTTTTGTTTTTACTATTTCTGAAGTTCACTTTCTACAACCCGGAGGGGATTAAGACATACAAAAAAGATCAACATCTTTATTATGAAGTTGAACATACATGTACAACAGCCAGATAAGTAAATCTCCCCAGTCCATTCAATCAGACTAACAGCCTTCCAGATGGGGGTGGCTTGGAAGGGAGGGCACTGGATAATCTGTTTTTTATTTTAAAGCTGCAACACGGACACCAAGATGGTGCCAAATAAAAGATTAACATGTTAAATCAAAAGTCTCAAGCTAACAAAAAAAACTGTTTACAAGAGAGTCTAGACTTTTTTCAGTATGTCTAAATATCTTATATACCTGTGCATTTACATTGGCACCAAACTCTAGTAGGCACTGTATCACTTCTTCCAGCCCCCAGCAAGCTGCCAAATGCAGAGGTGTCTGTCCATCACGAGCTTCCTCTTCTCCTTCTCCATTAGCACCTGGCTGTCTAGGACTATTTACATCACAGCCACTAGAAAGACAACATGCCAATCAAATCTATTTCCCTGGATGAACAGATACTATCAGCTCTGAACCAACATGGAAAGCTCTTTCCTTACAAAGACTTCACTAGTAGCTATTGCATGTGTTAAGCACATAGTTTTACTTTTACCCATGTTTACAGTAAAAGCCTTAATTGTGAAAATTTACACATCATCCATCTAGGGGGAAGAGCACTTTTACGACAAGTCTTCAGTAATCATGAAGAGTGAAAAGCCTAAGAGTATGTCTACACTGCCACCCTAGTTCGAACTAGGGTGGCTAATGTAGGCATTCGAACTTGCAAATGAAGCCCGGGATTTAAATATCCCGGGCTTTATTTGCATGTTCCCGGGCGCTGCCATTTTTAAATGCCCCGTAGTTCGAACTCCCTGCCCGCGGCTACACAGCACAGACTAGGCAGTTCGAACTAAAGCTCCTGCAGTGAGGAGTAACGGTAGTTCGAATTAGGAGCTTTAATTCGAACTGCCTAGTCGGTGCCGCGTGTAGCCGCAGACAGGGAGTTCGAACTACGGGGCATTTAAAAATGGCAGCGCCCGGGAACATGCAAATAAAGCCCGGGATATTTAAATCCCGGGCTTCATTTGCAAGTTCGAATGCCTACATTAGCCACCCTAGTTCGAACTAGGGTGGCAGTGTAGACATACCGTTAGGGATTTCAGGTTTCCTTAAATAGTTTTGGCATCTCAAAACAGCAACTGTGTGAGCTATCACATACACACTGCATGTACCTGGTAGCGTGGGTCACTGCTTCATAAATGAAGCTTGATCCATGCTAAAGAGTAAAATCGAAACAGAACAAAGAGTCTGTGGATTGAGCGTTCATTAAATTCCCAAGATTAATGAAGGAAGTGTGCCCACTCGACTTGAAAGAGAATTAAGAGGTACAGAATATTTGCCCTCTACTGGTGCACCTATACTTTATTTGCAGATGTTAAAACTGTCTTTTTACAGTTCATTAAAAGAGTTACTGATGTTGGATAATGGTCAAGGCAGCACCACTCTAGTTGAAGGACAGTGCTGTTTAAAAGTTCTAAACAAGAAAGAGGTGTGGCCCAAACATTAAAAAAATCCTTTGTAGTGCAACAAAGTGGGTGAGAATCTCTTGAACCAACTTCTGTTGGGGAAGATAAAAACTTGAACTACGCAGATAGGAGGAGCTCAGTGTAAACTTGTTTTGCACCAATAGATGTTGACCCAACAGAAGATTCTGTCTCACCCACCTGCTCTAATATCCTGGCAAAGAGAGCTACACCACCATTTTATGAAGCAGATTCATATCTGACCTGCGAATAAGGAAGCATGCTATTTGTTCACTGTTTTCATCAATGGCTCTATGCAGAAGTGTCTGTAAGCATCCACTTGGTCCTGGACCCCAGCAAGTTGCATCACAGCCATGTCTTACCTGAATTAAGAAGGAGGCATTTTTAGCTTACTGTGCTTCAATCTCAGTTACTAGTTAAAAGAAAAAATAGCCAGGTGAATGTGTGGCAGCTAAATGCCTCCCTCCCCCGCCACCTACACCAGCATGACTAACCCACAGTTTAATTATTTGCTCTTTATTCCTTCAATAGTTTGTTTTTTGTAATATATTCTCCTTGTAAAAAAAAGTATAGGTACTACTGTCTAGTCTTGTGAAATATTTTTCTGGAAGTGTAAGGATATGGTGAAAGTGCTGGTCTTACCAGAGTTGAAGCAATATCTTCCAAATTATTTTCCAGGGCAAGCCATAGTGGAGGATTCCCTCTCTCATCTGGCACAGACATGTCTGCCCCTCTGGTACAAATTGCATCAACCACAAGGGGGAGCTCGTTTTTTATAGCTAACTGAAGGGCAGTCTCTCCATCCTGAGTTCTGTAATAAACATCTATTGTCATCACCTCATTAAAAATACCAATCTTTGTTTCAGTAGTTTGGCAGATCAATCAGTATCAGCTCTTGATTCTCATACTTGGATTTTAAACTCCTTGGTTAGAAAAGTGTCTAATTTAAGACACATAGGAAAGATAGGTCAATATATTTAGTCACTAGCCACATACTTTTCCACGTCTCTCCAAAAATTGTCACTGCCATAACATTAAAGCCTCTGCATTAGTGGACAGCATCAAAATGCTGTTCAGCATGTTTCCAGTATAATTGGGTAACATCTGTTGAAACCAAAGCTTGCTTTATAGGGCAATTACTACCATGAAGGAGCATTCAGTCATCCATAATGAACCACTACTTCAGAGCAAAGGTGAATCAAAAGGCCCTGGGCTATCACAGGGAGATATGGCATTTAGTCCAGTGTTGTACTCAGCCCAGATGACTGGATCTCACAAAAGAGGCCCCATGACAGAATCTTGCATTTTAGCTTTTGTTTTAGCCATGAAATGTAGAAGAAGGCCTTTCAAGGATGAATGAATTGTAAGCCAGTGCTAAACGGTCTTCCTGAGTCTCCAGGCATTAACAGCTATGAAGATGCTAGGTGCTTCCATTCATCTTACCGGGTAAGAATTTTGAAGTCTATTGGATGAAGACTGTGGATTCTCTAAGGATGCACCTGATTTTATAAAGTTACTAAACCTGGGTACCTGCACACACAAGTTTAAAAAAAAAAGGGGGGGGGGGGGCAAACACTGAAATTTTTCTTCTATGCTGGGCTATTCAGAGTACACCACCATTAGTATCTAAAAGAAGCTGAGTGAGTTAATGTTCTAACCCTTGATCTTTGGGCAAGTCTCCCTTTGCTATTGGTGGGAAATCTGACATGGCTAGAGAGCAGTATGCATGTTACCAGCTTTATTGGTGGCACATCAACCATAATTAATAAAAGCCTTACCTGACATTTATATCTGCTTGATGTTCCAGCAAGAAGAGGGCACTCTTGCTATCCTGTCTCTGTATTGCCATATGTAATAGTGTCTGTCCATCTGACATGGTGTCATTGATGGATGCCCCAGAGCCAAGTAGCTGAGCTGCTATTGTGTGCATGCCTGTAAAAGGACAATATTTATCCCCTATAAAAAGCTTTCAGTACTGCAAAAGCAAATTGATACACATACGTTACCATTGGTAACAAATCACATCGAGCACTCTACCCCCAGTTTCCACCTACCTAGACCCCGCATCCCCAGGGTGCCCCTGCACCCTCCCAAACCACTCCCCATCCCACCCCCATCCTGCATGCTTCTGCACCCTCTCCCCCAAGTCCCACTCCCTTCATTACGGCAAATACCCATTGTCTGGAGAACTCCATAATTGACATAGCATTTTTTTAGTGCAGTTCTAGACTTATGGCAATACAATAGCTCAGGCACCTAAATACACTTGAACCTATTTAATCCAGCAGCCTGGATTAAAATAGGCTAAGAGACTAACAATACATAGCAATAGTTTCTATCACCCTTCCAATTAAGATTATTGAACTGATTCGACACAACACATTAATATCCCAGCTATACGTGAATCTCCAATAGCTGTGTACCAAAGTGTCTAACAGCAGGGAAAGTTAAATATACTGGCTTGACTTTCACAAAGTTTAGATCTCAATGACAGACCCAAAGGGCTATCCTGAAGTACACATTGCTTCCATTGTGTGGTCTCTAGGCAGATACAAATGTCATGGCAAGGAGTTTGACTTGTCCGATTCACTTAAGTGGAAAGTAACCTTTGAGAGAGGGAAGGAAATTTACCTCCACCCATGGATTGAGGAAATGGTATGTTTTCCATATGCCTGACAAGCAATGCAGTGCTAATCTAAGAGAAGGGGCAGATCTTTCCATCTGCTGGTTATTACACTCAGCGTATGAAGCAAGCCAAAACAGACTGTTTATCTGCTTTGCATGACCGAAGTAGCTATATGTGCTGTGCAACTAGAGTGAGTTTCCATTAGCCCCTTCCCCCCCTCCTCCGATAAATCTTATTTCCTCATTTAAAATTAGGTTTCTAAAACACCTAAAGAGCACACTTTAAATCTCTGAAGCCTGGAGTTAGAGGGTTAGTGTATAGTAAGGGCCACAAGGCCCTTTGGGTTTAGTCAAAGAATTCCTGGGTTTAAAAAGCAATTTGTTTTGTTATTGATTTTTTCACCCAATTTTTTGGGACCACTCCAATGACAATTATGTTAATAAATCAGGTTATTAGATTTCATCCTCTTAATGATATCCAAAGTAATGCAAGGCTGCCTGTTAAATAATGCAGCATAGTGGAAGATATCCATGCACATGTACTGCTAAAAGTTCAAAAACTAAGCCAAAGCATTAAACTGCTTTTACTGTCAAGGCTTACTTTTCTCTATTGATTGCTTTTTTGTTGTCTTCCTGTCCCAACGGTTAACCCTGATATTTACCAAAAAAACTGAAGTTTTTGCACTGATTTTCATGCACTTGAGTGGAATCCAATTCCTGGCAAGTGTTAATCAAAATAAAGGCCCTCCCCCGCCAAAGAGTGTCCAGCTATACAGTAGTTCCATAAGCAGAAAAGTGGTGATCAATAGTTCTCCCTCCAGAACAGGTGTGCATTTGACAATAAGTTTTCCACAACTTTTTTTTTCTGCAAAGACTTAGAATTTAAGCCATTACCTGTCCATAAGGCTAGTCCCAAGACAGTTTGGTCTCTGGAGTCCTTGAGACTGAAGTCAGGAATGATTTGCAAGTTGTTGGGAGCATGAAGGGCATTAGCTGAAAGACACCACATTATAATTTTGATTAATCACCCCAGCAAAGTTGGTTAAGCAGTATTAAAGAAGTGTTCCTATATTTCTAAGCATCAATGTTACCCTGAAACCTCTCAAGACCTGTTTGGTATATTTGGATTTCAATTGACACAAATTACCATGTCACTTACCTTGGGGAAATATTTCGTAACTTCCTAACTAAGCAGCTCTAAAGAAGTTTGAAGGAAATTTGTTGGCACTGCTCAACGTTAAATATAATTCAGCCACAAAAAAAAGTAAAAAAGTTAGTCAAGTCCAGGATTTTATCAAGTCTTGCTTCCCATGGAGGAACAGAAATACCCACTGTCCTTATATCTAGATGTCAGTTACTGTAACTACATAGGAATTTGTTACAAAGACTGGAGGCTTGAGTCCTGCATTCATCTGAACAGAGTATTTTTCTCTTTGGTGACAGGAGTTTACCACTTTCTCTACTCAGTCTGAAATGAAGGGCTGGGGGGAAAAAACCTGAAGGAATTAGTATTTGTGTGGGTATCTCTTGCTTCCCCATTGTAAGGCCAGCCTCCAGGACAGATGCTTCCTTTATACATCAGGAAATCATATTAAACCATGGAACAATGCAGAATTAAGATGTTTAGCAAAACTAACTCTGGTAGAAATAAAGGTTGAACCTCTCTAGGACAGCAACATCCATGGTCCAGCATGATTTTAGTTAGCCAGATGTCTACTTATGGGTGTGGCCAAGTTTTCCTTGGTCTCAAAGTTGGTTTACAGCCTCCAGTCCTAGTTTTTTGTGTTATTTAGCTCTAGTTTACCCCTAAATGTGTTTTAAGAAGCAGTGGAAGTGTTGGTAATGCTACTAGACAAATTGAGCTCCCATGGTTTGGAACCAGTCAGGTCTCTAGTCCAGCACCCTTAGGAAATTCAACCTGTAACTGAGAAGTTACACTCGGAAAACAGTAACTCTAAAACAACTCCACCTACAGAAAGAGGTACAACTCATGATAAGATTCATAACTTACCATACTATGCAGGTAGCTGTAATCTTGCCCAGCCAATAGTAGTTGTGCAACTTGAACAAAATCCTACCTTTTTGCTCCAGGATGACTGATACTACATCTGGGTGGTTGTATGCTATAGCCA
Source organism: Pelochelys cantorii (assembly GCA_032595735.1). NCBI lineage: Eukaryota > Metazoa > Chordata > Testudines > Trionychidae > Pelochelys > Pelochelys cantorii. The sequence continues at coordinate 9,894,147 of CM064346.1, read as the reverse complement.
TATGAAGGGGAGTTTGCAGATAGACATTCTCTGATGCAGTTGGTGAGGTTGCATCCTTCCGACTAGGCACTGCTTCTTCAGTCTGGATATTAGGATTAGCTCCTTGTTGCAGAAGCTCTGCAGTAAGATTTGCTAAACCATGCCGACAAGATGTATGCAATGGAGTTTCTCCCTTTAACAAACAAAATTTAGTTCTGAAACAACAGCTAAATGTAGGAAGAATGGTGTACTGCGACTTCCAAGATTACTAGTATACAAACAGGAAGTAAACACTATGGCCAGTTAAAATTAGTCTGAATTTCGATACAGCATTTCTAACCATGGATGCAACTAGAGAAATATTGATCATGGGCATTATTGGGAGAGGGGAAAAAAGCATTAACACATCACTGCAGTATGTACTGAACCTTTCAGTCTGTGCGCCATGGAATAGTACAATTGTCTGTACACCATAACACAGAATGCTAGAGTGAGACGACCACCAGATTTTCATCAATAGGTCAATAGTTTCCTCTCCCCCCAGGAAGCCCGGATACTTAAAATCCGTAGGCTTATTGAATACTTGTCTCCAACTGAACAAGTGTAACTAAAGTTGATTTTTCATTAGTTGCTTGGCTTCATAAGTTGTTTAGCTACTATAAAGGGCCTGAGAATAAGAGGGGACGACATGGGAAGTTTAGTGGTGTTAGTTACCTGCATTATATTTATTGCAATACAAAAAAAAAAATTTGAATTTTTACCCATTTGTTTCTGTGGTTCACTTTTGCCCCATGGGTTGCCAGGAAGAGAGCAGCTGCCTCATTTCCCGCTCCAGCTGCCCTTTGCAATAAGCAGTTTCCTAAAAGATAGTAGCAAAGTGCATGCAGAGTTGAAGTATTATACATGGATTACAAGTTACGATTTGGAACATGTCTAGTATCATTCCAAGAGATTTAAAACTTAGAGCAGTAGCAGAGATACTGCTTATTGAAGGATAGGTATGTCTGATCGGCCCCTTCATTACATTTGTTGTTTTCTTGCTGCCATCACAGAACAAGCTATAGAATTTGGAAAGGAAGGGAGGACAACAGCAGGGAACACTCCTGACTTCAGATGCCTGAGGATTTTCCATCCATTCTGTGAGCCTCCCCCCATGAGACCATTTATAATTCTCAGCAGGAAGAGTACACCTGAACCTTCCAAAGTTGCCATTTATGATGTATTCTAGTTTGTATGTACAGCTGAGTGCAACACAACATATAAAGTAGGGTACAGTGGCTCTGAACCTTCTCCTATGCCTATCCTCTAGAGATTTTGGAACTATTCCACCCTACTGAGGTAAAGACAGAGCCTGTGTCAGTTCAGACCTCAGAAAAGCAAAGCCCTACACCAGACTCCTTACTTAGAAGGAAGATGCCATTAATTGAGCTTTTATGCCAATCTCTGCTTTTGTGACCTTCTCTTCTAAACCTTTTGCCTAATCTTGAATACAAACCTCTGTTTTACCTGTTACTGTGTCTGGTGCATCTGTATTGCTGCCTCGCTGGATCAGCCGTGCTGCAAAGCTGTTCTCATCGAAGGAGGTTCCATTTACAACAGGGACATCGTCAAACGGATTTACAGAAGGGTCAGAAGACACGGTAATATACTGAACTGCAAGCCACAGAGCTGTGCTTCCCTCATGATCCTTCAATTCCAAGTCTAGTCTAACAAAAGAGTTAGATTTTTAGATACCCCTTTTTGTGCCTCAAACCATTCACCAAAGATCACCTTCCAAGAATCTGAAAAATAAGACTCCAATAAAAACAAAGTTCTATATAAACAGAATTGCTAGGTCTGATCACCAGTGTCAGTTAGAAACCCATCAAAACACCTGACAGGTCTTCTGCTCCATCAATGATAAAGTTTTGGCTGCATGCATGCGTATGCCCCCTGTAACGCATTAACCACACACAGTTAGCATGACAGACTTCAAGAGATCCTCCAGAGACTACAAATCAGATAAGGACTGAAAGCACCAGGCAAGGTTTATTGGCAAGCGAAGTACAATAGTAATTGTTAACGAACAGACTCACTGCTGCGCCACTATATGCATGTACACCATGACAAAGGACTAACACTTAATCAATACTATGGATTCAACATTGCCCGCCCCCCTCCAGTCAGGGAATGACCACCCCTTGTGGTACACTTATACACAGGTACAAACAAGTTACACATCACTCTTGTAGTATTAGGTTGCCACCCTCTGTTGCTTACTTACCACCCCATACAAGGGGTGGGGTTCAATTACTATTCATTATGCTGTTAATTTAGACCCTGTCCTGAACCTGGGTCAGCATGTATGTTATTTGTGGGGTGGGTTTTGGTACCAAGATGTTTCTTAATTAGGTGTTCTGTTATAACCTGTGGAATGTGCTCATGGCCTGTGCCTAGTACCTCTTCAGTAGGAGTGTTCTTGTAATATCAGAACTGCTCTTGCCAACTTCGTGAGCAGGGCCTGCCTCCTGCTCACAGCTTAACTCTGCTTTATATTAGCAAAATCTTGACCATTGCGGTGTAGGCCTCAGGCCTCATACCCAGTCTGAGATACATGGACTTATGCTTCAGACCCTCATCTTACTACATTAAACAACTATTCCCCTAGACGTGTCTTTATAACCCTTTAAACTCAATGGAGAAATTAAAAATTCTGAGGCTATAGTGAAGCCTGTCTTATGTAAACCACTCCAAGATAGAAGTCTGCCTCAAGTGACTGTTGGATATAGCACAAAAGACTCAGTTTTAGATAGGGATATTAAGTAGTGTGTAATTCATTAATGGTGTAGTCAACAAAAATGTGGTGCTCTATAAGCACTAAGTCAGAGCAGGGGTTGATGCAGAGTTCTGGTGAGAGCCAGGACCCGCAGGCTGGTTCAAAAGTTTACTTGCGAGTCAGGGGTGGGGGCAGTATTGTGTGTAGGTGATAATGTTAACTGATAAGCACCTGCTTATCAGTTAATTGTTTAATCAACTGCACTATTACATCCCTAGTTTTAGATTCGAAACACATTTCACCTACAGCCCTCAAGCAGGGACTGCTCTCCTAAAGCATCTTCAATGCTGTACTCCGTTCCCATGGAAGTTGAACTGGAGGGTGTCAGACTAGCTATTTTAAGAACCTGGTAACTGCTCATCCATTCTGCAATTCTAGTTCAGAGTTATACTGCTTTACTTTACCTAAAGCAAAGGCATTGCTATGCCCTTTGCTTCCTTGCAGACTAAGGTAGCATTAGAGAAAAATCCTCTTTTGCCTCCTCTTTACCAAGCCAGAAGACCAGCTTCACCAATACTGGTTTCCATTTGAAACGCCACATGTAATAGCAAGCTCATCTCACCAGCAGAGCTCACTTCGCTTTCCAAAAAGGAGGGCAACAATATCATCCAATTTTTTACAAATGTGTGACTTCAGGATAAGTCACTTCAACTTTTCCTGTGCCTCTATTTCCCTCCCCCTCCCCCATCAAGCAAAGCTAGAAATAGAGCCAAGGGGTCATAGGCCACATTACCTCATGCAGACTTTTACAATTTTGCATCCACAGAATCTACCAGCAGTGAGGAATACAGAGAGGCTAGGTTTGTTTAAACAAGAGAAATAGCTTACAGCTATATATTCCTCTCCACTGTATGATGGAGTTTGAAATACCCTATTCAAACAAAGAACTTCACAACTAAAACTTACTGTTTGCACTGGAGAAGCTGACTGAATACAGGATCATTCCTAACAACAATTGATGCGTGTAATGGGGTCCTGCAGAAAGAAAGAAAGTCCCTTACAATTAGGAAATAGTTGAAAGCTGGGGAAAGACAAGATTTCGTTTCACATTCCCATACAAGTTTTAAGTCAGGTCAGACTTTGCTCCTGCACAACCCTCCCACTGACTTGTACTTAACCTAATCTTAAAAGTCTGTCCTGACAGCAGGGACACCAGAAGCCTGTCAGAGCATCCAAGCAGTTTAGCGCTATGTAAAATATTTAACTTCCCTAATGGTAGATGTGGGTCCTTCAGACCCTTAGTCCATTTCCCCACTACCCAAATCTACCAGTCTTGCATTTTCTGCAGCCTACTACTGTTCCTGTAGACACCACTCAATAGGACATTTGCTACTCTACCAAAAAAAAAAAAAAAGGGGGGGGGGGGGGGGAAGAGAATATAAAAAGCATTTTGAAGCTTTTATATGGGACTGTGTTAGGGTGCCTAGTCTCTATCAAACTAAGCTGATATCCAGGGGACCCCAACAGTTTGTCATCACCCCTCTTATTTCCGTTCCTTGGCTATATGTACGTTGCTGATGTATTTCACCAGCCAGTTCCATCCTCCACCTTTATGCTGCCATTTCAGTAATGTCTGAAGGAAGAATGCCATCTAGTATACCACCACTCCCTGCAGGACAGATGAGGTACTTGCAGGTCTCCTGTTGAAATAATCTAGCTTGATCTATTTTTGTTGGACACCCTATTCCTTGATGGTACACAGTTTTCAATGAGCTGCAACAACACTGATTAGATAGTTACCAAATCAAGATACTTCTACCAATATATTCACCTTCCTTTGCAGTCTTGCATGTTTGGATTGGCTCCAGCCTGCAAAAGGGACTCTGCAATCTGTGCCATCTCTGACATCACATCTGGGAAGTGCTTCTTGGGGCTGTATGATGCAACAAGGTGCAGAGGAGTCTCCTGGTCTCCCAGTGTAGCAGCATTCACACGAGCACCATTTTTAATGAGAAAATTGGCAGCAAACTTATCTCCTTTTGGGATGTACAAAAGGAAGAGATTACAGAGCTGGTCTTTAGATTCAGTATATGCACTGTAAGTTCTTTTCAGTAGCCTGCATTAGTTCCACAAGCATCCTGAAGTGTTCCAATATCAAAAACACAACTGTTGCTTGATATTCTGTTCCTCCCTGCTAGAAGCCATCAGTTGCAATGTACAATATACTCAATATTCAGACTAACACAGCTACCCCTCTGATACTTCTCCACATTAGCAAGTCACAGCAGAAAAAAGGCTACAAAGTATTGCTGCTATTGGACAACTAACAGATAGGAGCTTGTTTACCCAAGTTACTTTGTTATACAAAGTAAAAAGAAATGTCCCATTCTAGCTCTTAAGCGTTTCAGAGTGTACATCTGTATAACACAAAGCTATACCCATCGGTCATTTTGGTTCACGCTTCCCTCTAGTTCCAAAGCCAGCAGCCTGGGTGACAACAGGTACAGAGGAGGCATGGAAATATGCAGGTCGCACCATTGCGCTAGTTATTTGAGCTGACATGACATGACATTTAAATTACACAGTAATGACAACAGAAGTCAGGGACTATCATGCACTGTACATAAACACTTGAGACATTCCTTACTCCTGAAGAACTTAAATATCTACACAGCCAAGCTAGACAAAGGAAGAATTATCCCCATTTTATGAGGAGATGAAGTGTTTTTTCCTGATTTGTGAGTGGCCTGTGAATTAACTCACAAATGTTTAGTCCCAGTCCAGTGCTTTAAATCTAGCCTTCCTTCTCTCACCATGTGCAGTTAAGAACAAGAGTGTATTTCCATGCACAAAGGAAAAAAAACCCTCCCACTTTATAGGTACCTACTTTGATATGGCAGTGAATTTTACAGTATCAACATGCAGCTCTGTAGGCTCTATAGAGCAAGCCCCACTAAAAATGTCATATTTCAGGCATTTTATTTGAGGAACTCCCTCAGTCAGAAGAAATTAAGCTAATCCTGGCAGTGGTTTAATTTTTCCTAGAGGAGCCAACTAATCAAGATGCATTACTACAGCACCCCATTTTGACAATTAACATAGCAACTATCCCACTGCATCTTCAAGTACATGGAAGTAGTTAATTGCAAGACCTATTCCAAAAAAACTGACAAGAAAATATAGCAGCGGGCAACCTGGAGGAGGTTGACGGGTGCCCCAAAGAGTTACAGGGAGAGCTTATTACGCTTCCAGGGGACAGATCCGTTGGGGCATCTCTCAGCCTCCCCAGGCTGCCCGCTTTAAATGGTGAAATTAAGTTGCACAGCACTGAAGCCCTTACATGTTACCTTTATGCCAGGTTTCAACGGTTTCATTAAGTTGCAGCCTTCACACACAAACCCAGTTCCTAGTAATGCTTAGTCTTGGCAGTGATTTAAGGGTATTCAGCTCCCTTACAAGTCCTGCTCAACATTTTACAGCATCATGCTCCCCCCAGTACCATGCTGGTAGAGTTAATGTGATTAGCTGCAACTTAAGACTAATGAAGGAGCTTTGCTTGGTACTGATCTCTTAACTTCAGATGTAAACACACTTCGTATTAATATTGAGAAGCATCTAATTGAAAAACTCATTAAGTTTATTCTTCACCTAAAGCATTGATGCATGCAGCAAAGAAACAACTTTGTTATTGTAGGCATTAAGTAACATGCAATGAGGCCACTAGGGTTTATACCAGAGCCTCATGCAGCCTTATCTGGTCAGGGAAAGATATAAGCCAAGACCATTTCTCTGTTCTTTAAGCCTCCAGAGCATTACTGCCATGGCAACCATTTCCTATTAGGTTCTGTGAATCCTCTCATGTAGCTGCTTATCTTCTTGTGTTGACAGCAACTCAGGAATCTGAAGTTAGGGACTGTTCTAAGTACCAGTGAGGATTTATTGCTCACTGGAACTTGGAAGCAGTCACCTACACAGATACATACCTATTATTCATGGTCATGAAAGACTAAGGTCCAGCTCCAAGCAGCTGATAGTAGTTCTCCCTATGCACCAAAGGGTGAAAGAACTCCCCATTAACTCTACCTTATTACTAGAGAGGACAGCTGCTGCATTTCTTGCAATCCTGAGGGAGGGAGAGGGAAGAGAATCTCTCTTCCCACCCTCTTCTTGAGGCATCAAGTACAGACTATTGCGGTAGCCAATCTAAATGATGTATAAGCCACTAGTATCACACCTCCATTAAATGGAATTAAGATTCAAACATCTCTCCCTCTGCTCCTTCATTCACCTTGGGCTAGGACAACAGCAAAGTAGTTCGCATATGAACACCTGCAAGAGAAACTAAATTTTTCAGTTGCCAACCCAGAAAGCTCGTGTTTACATCCAACAAGAATCCTTTTAATGAACTTTAACTATTATTTCTATTAGGTTTTTATAACTAGACAGTAACCCGAAGCCTTGGGCTTCAACTGTCTCCTTTTGCCAAGGAACATTTGAAACGAAAATTGAGGTGCATAAAAGCCAGTCTCAATTAAGATACATGCAACCCTGGAAAGAGTTGCAAAAGCAATATCCTTACCTCTTTGGATGGCTTTGTGTAACAGACTCCAGCCTCTCTTATCCACCATATCCACATCAGCTTTGTAATTGACCAATGTGGTTGCAATACTTTCCAGTTTTCGTGAGAGTGCTAAATCTAAAGCAAGGTCTCCATTGTGATCCAGTTCATTGAGCTTCCCAGGCAGCTACAAACATAATTTAGTGGACCAACATTGAATATATGCATATTCTGAGTGTTCTCTTGCAACTGTAAGATGCATGTTAGTTAACTATGACCTACTGTTAGACAGTTTCAGTGCAACAAATGCAGTACTATATCCAATTAAACCCCTTGAGAGTGGTCTTAAATACACACAGAGCAAACAAAACACTATCTTGAGACTGAAAATTAAAGTACATTTTACAATTAGAGGTAACAAAGTTGATTTTGAAACCAACTTTAATTTGTGAGAAGGCAGAATCTTTCAGTATAATCAGAGTCATTCTCTACTGTTCAGAGTTTAAAATCTTTCGATATCTCCACTTATGAATAGCTCTAGTTTTATATCTGAACAGTTTAAATCATAAAACAAAATAGTAGGCAGTATATTATTTCTTTATACAATTGTTTCAAAGAAAGTTGCAAACAAATGAACTAAATTAACTGAAAAAAAGTGGTTACCATAGTCCTCATGGTAAGAAAAATTTAAGTTTTTTTACAATGTAAACGATATAAGATTATCGGATTGATATTGGTTCTTTGGATGTCACTAACAACTGTAGCTGAAATGCCTGCATAGCTATACCAGATAAGCCATACTCCATCATTCCTATTAATACATGGTATTTGTTACTCCTGGGGGAACGCTACATCACTGTGTGCATGAAGATCTCATGGTCCCTGCAGAAAGGGAAGCCACAAAAGCAGTCATGAGTCCCTCCCCAGCAGCACAGGTAGGCAGGTTTAGGTGCCCAGAGCAGTTAGTAGTGATAAACATCACTGCTGGGGCAAGGGAGTTGTGCATATGAACAGGTGTGCACATGAGTGTGCCACAAGCATAGAACATCTGTGTGGTGGGGCTGAGCTCTGGGAGAGTGTTTCTGAGGTGGCAGGTGTGGGGTAGGCTCTGTCCCCTCAGGCAGAGGAGAATGTAGCGGCCTGCCTGCTTAGCTGTTCCCATTGTTTGTGAATTCCCAGCAGTATAAGACAGGTAACATTTTAAGGATCCTTTACATTGCCAGAGGGGTGTAAAGGAGCTTTATTGTAAAGGACAGTAAGACCTTATAAAATGCTCATGGTACTTCAGTGATTAGAACTAGTCTAGTTTGACTGAAAATTTCTCCTCAAGGTATGGTCCATGATGTCTTTGCTTTAGCCTCTCTGGAGATGGTCAGTCCTCATTTTAAGTTATGCATTTGAGTGCCCAGCCCTCACCTGCTCTTCAATTGCCTATGACGCATCGTTGATCATATGGCTACATACACTGTTGACTAATAGCTAAAAGTAAAGGCCCAATACTAGATACATTACTGTGAGGGGGTTTGAGAATTTTCTCCAGTGCTCCCCCACCACATTCTACATCTATTGTACTGTAGTTTAAACTAAGAAAATAAATGAAAGCAGTGCAATTACATTTAAGAAGTATGCAGAATTTTAAAATTTCTGTGTACAGAATTTCAGTTTTGGTGCAAAATTTCCCCAGCTGTGTTTTATGCAGTACTTTGTGAACATTAGTGAATTCTCAGTACCTTTGAGATAGAAAGGTGCTAAACATTATATGCTAAGTCTCAATAGGTTCCTTTTCTTTAAACTTTATTATTTCCTTCACAGTATGTTGCTCTCTAGTCATACTGTTCTTGTTAGTCAAGATGACAGTTAAAATGCCGAGCCCATACCTAGCCCCAAACTGAAGGAAAAAAAAGTCATGTTCACTCTAGTTCAAATTGAGGCAGTAATGCTCACCGTACCTGTGAATCCATTTCAATAAGATAAAGGAAAACAACATCTTCTCTCTCCACTTTAATTGCTTTATGCAAAGGATATTCAGTCTTTGATTTGAACATTTTATACAACAGTTGAGCACTCATACTGCTAAAGTCTTCCTTCCGTAAGTCATCCTGTGATTAACAAAAAAAATCCAAGTTAAATTGGCTTATTGCTATGACTGGTTTGCAAGCAGCATTTTGATTGGTTGCCCTTCAGCACAATCATGTTGCAGTATAGAATGCTGAAGAGAACTGATTCCAAGGCTCATTTGACATACACAAATAATCCACAAGAATTGTCCTAGCAGATTTCTGCCATCCAGTGGTAATCCAACAGGTCTTAGAAAAGGTAGTAAAGTGAGAATATTCACAACATCTATTTACTTTGAAATCTTAACCTTTAATTCTAATTACAGTTAATTTCCATATTTGTACAAAGGCACCCATCATCCTTCCAAGGGGAGATAAAGGCACTTCATAAAAAACCCTGAAGTTCTAAACATACCTCAGATTGAACTAGTAATAATTCCTCAGTTGTTAGAGACCTTCCTTCAAGGAACTGCTTAAGACAGCCTTTGATTTAGATACAGACATTCCACATCAACTTCCATAACAGTAGAAGCAATGCATGTTTTAAAGTAGATCATTCCTTTTCTGTATTTGGAGAAAGTGCATATCCCAAAAATCTAAATACAGCCTCTCCGAGTTACGAATGAGTTACAGACCAAACACTTGGCCGTAACTTGATTTGTTCGCAACTTGGACCCCACCGAGTTACATAGCGACCGCGCTGTTCATAAGGGCGGGTTGCATTTGTAACTCGGGGACCGCCTTTACGACCGCTCCATGGGAGCTTTGGTCGTAAATGCGAACGGTCGTAACTCACTGTACTAGAATGAAACGGGACTATTCTGAAGACATGTTTCCATCTGCACACCGAAGAATAGTGGCTTTCATAGAGAGCTTTGGATCCTGTCTTCGGTAATTATAATAAGCTAGTCTCTATTGACTTGAAAAGAGACGTACACATCAACTTTTAGAAAGTAATAGTGACCTGCCCAGTATGTTCTAGGGTGAAGTACCACTCAGGGTACATCTACACTTGCTCCCTAGTTCAAGCTAGGGATGCAAATGTAGCTGACCAAAATTGCTAATGAAATGGGGATTTAAATATCCCACGCTTCATTAGCATAATCTCGCCTGCACATTATTCCACTCGCCAGCTGATTCGAACCAGGAACTGTGCTCCGGGACGCATTAGTTTGAATCAACCCCCTTGGTTTGAACTAACATTACTCCTCAAAAAAAAAAAAAAAAAAAAAAAAAAAAAAAAAAAAAAAAAATCGCTTCATTAGTGATTTTGGTTAGCTACATTTGCATCCCTAGCTTGAACTAGGGAGCAAGTGTAGACGTACCCTCAGATAATAGTATGTATGAAGAGTTTACTGCTTCAGTACATAATTGTTGCTGATGGTGGAATACAGAAACCTTCAGCATTTAAGGTAGTGGTGAAGATGATCTGCCAAAAGTGAAGTAACCATTAACAATATTTTTGTATAGAAGAAAAATCCAGATAATCTGATTTTAGAAGTTTCACTGAAGTTTACTGCAAATCTTATAAGTCATATATAGGAAACTGGAAATAAGACTTACAGTTATGAACAATCCTTTCACTTTAATAGACAATAAGCATTTATAACCTGCCCTTGGAGAGAAAAAGTAGAAGTTTGTATACTCAGAGTACAAAATTTCTTATATTTCCTGTGCTGGAAGAGAAATTGGAAGCTAAATAGGTCGCTTTTATGGCTTGACAACTATTAACGGCTATATTAAGAGGAAAAATTGATGTTTGCATAAAAAGCAAGAATCCCAAGTTCTCCCATCCAATGATGGACAAACCTCAGACAGTTCAGAATTAGCTACACTAATATCAATCTGAACTCATGGGACTCTAAACTTAGCTGTTGAATCTTGCTGGAAGCTTTCAGCCAAATTTCTTGCAATAGTTTTCATTTCTGCTAAATCAGTCTGTTTTAATACTTTTAATCCTGGAAGGAACTTTGAAGCAGAGGAAGATGAAAAATGCAAAGAATGATTTGGGTTGCTTTCTACAAATGGACAAACATTCAGAGAAGAGGCTGGGTTGAAAAACAAAGGCACAAGAGGATACATCTTCCTGACAAGGTATGCCATCCTTCCTTGAACACAAACAGGCCCTCTTCTGGGGCAGAAAAACAAGTCTTAATGGATATAACCCACACTGTTTTAACACACAGTACTAGCATTTAATGTGATTGTGACAATGAGAAGTGTGACATCAATTCAATCAACAGTAAGAATCTAACGTTTACTTTAAGTTTTTCAGGCTACTCTTTCCCATTCCCCCTTTTATTATAGTACTTACCCAATGACTAGCTATTATTTCAGCACAGTAGTTCAATAAAGTGCTAGCATTTAGTTCCTCTGCAGTCTGATAGAAACAAATGCAGTTCCTGACGTTTACTAGTGACATGACTCCTTTTTCACACCTGCCAGAACGAAAAGATGCCTTGTTTGTACGTGCAGATGTTTGTTTGTAACTTGAGGTGCCTGTATATCCCCCTAAATCAAACAACCCATAAATCCCTGACCCTAATGTGACATGGCTTGAAAAACTGAGTGGTACATTTTTTTGAGGCTTCCCCCCCCCAGGAAAGGAAACTAGTTTCCCACATCAAAGGAAATAACCTGTTATAGTATTGACAATAAAAGGCTTTTTTCCCTGCACCCCTCCCTACCCCAAAAAAATGCCTTATTGTCATCCCAATCCCCCTCACTGGCAGCCCTGCCCCGCACACTTAACCCCTTCATCTCTGGCCCCACCCAAGCCATGGGGGGCCCCACAAAATCCACTAACCCTGGAACCTAAGAAGAGTAGATCTGGCTGGAGGCCTTTAACCTCAGTCCTCCCTGCCCCCCCCACCATGGGGCAAGAGCACCAAGGAAGTGAGGTGTTTCAGTTGGGGGCCACATCAGTGAGGGTTTGGAGGGTTGGGTTTTTTGCTTCTCACTTGTGTTGTCCCCAGCTGATTTCTATGGGTTAGGGGCTCCTGCCATAAACAATGTTGAAACCTTGTGTGCTGGACATAACATTTTACTTTATTTAAAAATGAAATCTAGCCAACAAGACCCCAGTTGGGGCCCAGCCCCCTATGGCCATAGCATAACACTCCTGCACACACCTCACACCAACCCTGAACCCATCAGACATCTGAACCCACTGCCCTGAGCCCCCCACATCCCCAGACTCCTCCCATGACACTCCTGCACCCCCCACACCTCTCAACCTTGAGCCCTGAGTTCATACACTCAAACCCCTGCCTGAGCCCCTCATGCCCCAACCCAGACTCCTGAACCCACACATCCCCAGCCCCCGCCATAAGATTGTCAGAAGACAGCCAGAATGTGTGCATGAAGCTGGATTTGACCATTATGTCAACTTCGAAGGAATGGGCGAAAAGATGCAGCAGAAGTCCCAATAAATAAAGTCTGAGTACAATGTTTCATTGATGCTATCATCATATATTATTGCCAATCAATATTAAATTGTATATTTTCAGTCATGCAAATGGGCATTCTTATACTGCTCTTTGTTGACCACTTGTTCTGAGTTGTGATCTAGTTTGGCTCTTTAGTTTGAAAAGGTTGCTGATGCCTGGTCTAGCAGGCTTTTAGCTAGTAGGCTAATTAGAGCCTCTCTGGAGGAAGCAGAGCTACAGAACAGGAATAGGAAGAGGTAGGTGGATGAACATTAAGACCCAGTGGTGTCCCAAATTTTTGGCTACCCATAAACAATACACAGCTGCACAGGGCAAGGATAGCCCTGGCATCAGGGAGCAGGCAAGAGGCACAGGTGGTGGTAGCAAGCAGTACAGATGCTAGCTGGAGGACTCCAGAGGGTAGTCGCACAGCCAGCAGCTGAAGTAGTAGCGCTTTGAAGGGGAAGCCATTGCATCTGCATGCCCCCTCCTCTGGTGTCCTCCAGCCCATGCTCATGCCATTCTCCACCTCCAAGGGAGGGGAGTGCGGCTGGGGGATGTCCAGATGTACCCTTTAGAATCTCCACCTACCTCCTTATTCTTTTCTAATTAAACCTGCCTTTCCTCAAGCACCAGCATTCAAGGTTAACTAAAAAACTATTTCCATTATTTTTCCATTGCAAAGATGCAGTATTTCAGCTACATTATGGATTCGATAGGCTTTTGTGGGCTAGCCTGCAATCCCGACTACCATTTATAACATTGGAACTTTGGAAAAATGCATTCCATAGAAACAGCCAACTTACAAACTTTTAGAACATAACCCGTTCCTAAGTGGGGGCTTCCCATACAGGATTAAGAAAGTGAACTACTCAAGAAATGGCCTCTGTAAGAGTTAAAGGCTAAGGCTTGATTTTTCTGCTTATGACCAGCTGAAATTGTTTCATTTAAAAAAGTGTATTAACATACCTCTTCCATCTTAACTCAGACCCATTAGTTAATATTGGCTACCAATAGGATGCAATAGTTATTTTAGCACAAGTGGCAGATTTCCAAGAGCCAGGCTAATTAATGCTAAGCCCACAATATTCTAGAGGCTTGACTATTTCCATTTCAATTTACCTTTCCCTGAGGAGTTGCAGTTGAAACCGATTAGCTAATTTCATCAGTTCTGTCAAAAATACATCATCTTCTCTCAGTTCTAGCTCATCTGTATAGATCCAGCGCAGCATTGCCATGGTTACCTCAGGGTCAGCATCTGGTAAAAAGTGACAAGGCAAAAAAAAAAAAAAAAAAATCCAGCTACTTAAGTCTCAAATATTTGCCTTTGAATTGAAAAGTTTTATTTGGTTGATAAAGTTAAGCTTTGTAAAAACAGAATTAATGACAGACAGGCCTCTTATCTCCAACTAAGCAGAGAAAAGACAGGTCTCTAGTTAGATGGGAGACCAAAGAAAGCCCATGGTGCTGTGGTGTACACTTTCTTCCCTGTCACTACTGATCCAAATTCCCAGTGTTGTGACACTGCTGGAAGTTGATCATACTGCACATGAGAACTAATGTTTCTTTAAGAGTGTTATTAGCCTTGATTACCTTAGTCAGAGTCCAACAAGATTAACTACTTTCTGCCAACGTAGGGCTCCCCAAACACACTTTTGCTGTTTGACTTATACAAGTTACTTGCTGTCCTACAGCGTTGCTGCATGCTATTTAATAGCTGCTGATTCCCACCCAAAGGTGGCTGCAACTGTTTTTATCTAGTTTGCTGTCACTGTTTGGGATCCTTCCACAGGCAGGATGCTAGAGAAAGGCAAAATATTGTAAATTATATTATTCTGTTTGAGGTTAAAACATTTGATTTCTTAATTCTGAAGGACTCCTAAATTCCAGCATACGAAACCTATCGCCACAAGAGGCAGAGGCATCAATTCCTGTTAGAGTGCAAATCACTAGCTATTTTAAAAGGCTACAATACACAGCTTCCAACCTAGATTTAAACTTGCTCCTGATAAGACATTAATACTCCTCCTCAAGCTCCTGTCTATACCTGTAACATGCATGCTCCAATTACAAGGGCAATGAAATAAAGATCTCATTTAGTAGAATAACCTGATTAACATCCGTAAGTGGTTAATGGACAGAATTTTTATCAACTACTTGAATGGGGAAGGCAGCCTGCCCTCCCAGCTTCTACTGTATTTTAAATTGCAGAATTGAAGTGGGGTTTGGTCCTGGACCCAGCGCGAGCCAGGACTAAGCTGGGCTGCCTGTCCAGCCAGCAGCAGTCCCTGTCTGCTTGGGGGAAGGCAGAGAGGAGAGGATCACAGCTCCCTGCTAGAAACCGCCCCCAGACAGGAGCTGCTTTGCAGTAGCAGCCCCTGTCCACAGGGCAGATTCTAACTCCTCACTGGGACTCCCCAGACAGAGGCTGATGCTGAAGCAGCCTCCCCGGCCCTCCCGTGCTGCTGCCTGTAAGAGAGACAGCAGCAGGGGGAGGGTGGGCGGACGGAAAGCAGCACTGCAGAGACAGCCAACACCAGCTCCTGCTTCCACCCCTTGCTGCCTCCGATACAGAGGCAGCAAAAGGGGTGAGGGGGGTGGAATGCGAGTAATCGACTCAACTACTCGATAACCCTAGACTTATCGGGTAGTTGACTACTCTTTTACATCCCTAATACCATTAAACAACTTTCCATCAACTAAGTGGCTTTTTAAAGAGACAGTTACTAACTTTTCTTATGTTGCACAAAAAAGTTGTTTGACATAGGGTATCTGGGATTTCCCTGCTCATGTGAAAATTTTAAGTGTATGGAAGTTAAGAATTTTAAATCAGATACACCCTGAAAACCAAAGTAGTATTTACAAGTCATGCATTAGCATTCTTCCAGATACCATCTGGTACACCATCCCCCAAGCAAACAGTACTCTGTGCCAGCATAGTAAGGTAAACAGGAAAGGCTAAGCTACTTTTAAATATTCAGTAGCTGAAGACAAGGTGAATGATCCTCTTGTGGATCGCCTTCTGTTGGTGAGAAAGACTAGATATTAACTCACTCACCTTGTGTCTAGCATCCTGGGACCAACAGCAAGCTAAAGAGCAAGTTTTAATATAGCTCTTTAGTTCATACACTGCCATTTAGCATCTTTTCTAAAAAGAGGGAAATCTAAACTATGTTTAAACAACATGAAAATAGTGAGGTTTTACAGATATTTACTATGTGGACTATGGAACTGTACTATTTAGTGAAGCACAGGAGACTATTATGAAATTGAGTCTATTGGCTCAGAAACAGAATTGGAGAATAATTCTGAAGACTGTTACAACTACTTCAATTCATGTGGTATTCTAGTCACATCAACTCATACATGCCCAGCCTCCCCTTAAGTTTCATTTCTCTAGAGTCAAACAAGATACAAATGGTATGATGAATCAACTAAAAAGTTGCTTGATCAATATTAGTTTTCCAGGTAAGTAAAGCAAACAGAGGCAGAACCAAGTTTAAGGACCTAAATTGCCAGTGTCCAATTTTTAAATGTGATTCTAGATCACATAAGTACATGAAATGAAAAGCCAGCTATCTCCAGGATAATGCTCAGAAATGTTATCGTGAGTGGCAGTTCATTATTATACCCTTCTTACCAGTATTAGAGAAAAGGATGCTTCCTGTAGAGAAACTCACAAGCAATTTGAGTTCAGCATTAGGTGTAGTTTCTGCAGCATGGGTAAACTATTTGTCTATTCGAGAAGTACCCCTAAATGTTAAGCACTAGGACCACTAAAAACCAGTATATGGCTTCATCTTACAAGTTAAAGCAAGGTAAGCGTGTGCTTGTGCCAGGAAAATGGGATGTGCCCCGAACAGTATTGTTTCTCATAAAACCACACAGGAAAGACAACCACGAGGTAGGTGAAAGGGGCTGGCTGGGAGCGTGTTCCCATCCCCCCACATCCAGGACTGCCCCTGCTCAGGGCCTCCCAACCTCCTCCTCAGGCACTCTTTAGGGAGGGCAGGGACAAAACTCCTCTTCCATTTATATGGGAATAGCAAGCAGTGTTCCTCTTTGTCCGGGAGAAGTACAGTTTGCTGCATTTCTCCTTCTGGCTGGGGAGCGCAGAGGGGTGACGAACCTTGACCTGCCCCAGCCAAGGCACCATGCACCCCTACCCCAGCTGTGCCCTCTGGAGTGGTAGTGGCCATGAAGCCATGCTTCTCTCCTAGTCCCAAGCTGCTGTGATCAGAAAGGGTTGGGGTTGTCCTCTCTCAGGGCAACCTGTATACTGAATCCCTCATCACCAGCCCCACCCTAGAGCAATGGATTTAAAAGGAAAAAAAAATAAAAATTGGAGTTAAGGGCCTGAGCAATGCTGGGTTAGTCTTCTAATAGGTCTCTAAAGACGATGTGCCAGGGCATGTTTCCTCAGATACCAAACAGTCTAGCTTAGTAGAAAACTCCTTTGCTTTAAGGACTGATCTGGCTCTTTCAGACATTTATTTTTCCACTACATTTACATTTTCTATCAAGAAAACAAGTGTTGTGGTTCACTTATCTTCCACATCATTAAAATGAAAAGAGATGGTGGGTTATTGATCTAACTATTATTAACATTAAATTTGCAAGCTTGTTAGCATATTAGAGACAATCTATTCCATTAATTATAAAGCAAGCACTCTGTCCTCAGAGTAATATTCTCAATGATAGGATGAAACCCTTTCCCAGGGGACCTTTTTATTAGTTGTTCAAGAGACACACAAAGCATTACACACTAACAGTAACTAACCTGACAGATCCAGCTCCTCAGTTGACACTAAGTTGGCTAGACTCCAAGTCTCACTGCGGGCTGCCAACACAAATTTGTGAGCATTGATGCGCTTGTCCCCAACCTTTATCTTCAGATCGCTGATGGAAGGAAAAAAAGCCCACATGTATATACAGAAACGTAACCCCTGTGCTTAAGTACTTATGGACTTCAGATCTGTCAAATACCTACAATGTACATTTAAACAGCTAAATTTAAGCTGAATTATTTACTATTCGGTAGAAGTCTCTTGCATTAACATAGCAATTAAATGCCAAGTGGTAGGTGTGTTCTTTTAACTGGTTAAGTGAGGTATTTTCAAGAGTAATACTACTGTTAGCAGCACAAGGAAAATGCAAGCTAAGCTCTGTAATTAATACTCCTTTAAAATAATCCTGTAGTCAGTTCATATAGCACAGAACAAAAATTATGGATGAGATGGGGAATGTGGAGACTGAAGATCCAGCCCAGAAAATACTCAGCTTTTAGAAAACACTAAGAGGACTATAAACAAAGAACATTTGTCAGAGCAGTCAACCTGCATGAAAGCAAAACCCCAGAAATACCCCATTTCCAGGAGAGCTGCTGCCAGTCCATTAATCCCATGCTAATCATTTTTAGTCAGAGCATTCTTTTATTCAGAAACATTACACACTGATCATCTTCTCCATTTAACGTTATATAGCTAAGTTGTTAGGTTCTTGAACACGCTGGATTGTTTCCTCATCCATTTGTTCTTCGCCACCACTACACCCCTGCACCCCAAACTTACCAAAGCCTTACTTGGGAATGTAAATGCTTAGAGTCAAAGAAAAATGGTTTATTTTGGGAACAAGAGTTGGACCACTCCCTAGACTTATACCACTCTCCTAGACGGCTAGAATATCAGGTTTAGAATCAGATTTCTCACACACTACAAGATGAAAAAGAGCAATTTCTGTTCCTATCCCTATAGGACAGTAGTCACCAACCAGTAGATTGGGATCTACTGGTAGAACTTGGAGCCTTTGACAGGTGATCCTGACAGGTTTGGCCAAGAGGCTATCAAATGCTGGCACTTCATCTGCCCTTCTAAGCACTGTCATATTGCTCCTACCCTCTGCCTTGGGCCTTCTCCCCCAGCCCTGGGAGCCTCTTGCTTGCTGTGCAGGGCACAGGAAGAAGAGGGGGCACTGATGTCAGGGTGCCCCTTCCTCCACCCAACCACCACAGAACAGAGGGGGGCAGGAATGGAGAGAATTTGCTGGCTGCTTTTGGGAGTGGTGCAGGGCCAGAGTAGAAGTAAGCCTGCCTTAGTCCCCTGCACCACCATCCAGAAGCCACCTGTGGTAAGTGGTGCCCAGCTGGAGCCTTCACTCCAAACCCTGGCTCCAGTCCTGAATCCTTCCTACACCCCAAACCACTACCCTGCTAGGGCTCTTGAACATTTCAAAGGAGGAATGTGGAACTCTGCATGCAGCCTGGGGCCAGCAGGAAGTCCCGCTGACTCTGGGCTGCACTCCATGTGCCAGCTTTGAAATGCACAAGAGTTCCCAGTGGGGGCTCTTGTGCATTTGAAAGCGACAGCACAGCATGGAGCCCAGGGTCAGCAGAGGATTTAGTCCCCCACTGACCCCGAGCTCCATGCTGCGCTGCCCATTTGAAATGCCACATGCAGCTGGGGATGCTGAGGCGGCATTTCAAAGGGGCAGTGCTGCACAGCTGAGCCGGGGATCAGCTGTGCAGCATTGCAGTACCCCTTCCCCCCCCCCCGCCCCTTTGCTGCCTCAGAGGCAGCAAGGGGCGGGGGGAAAAAAAGTCGACTAGTTGACTGATTATCTGATAAGCATTTGCTTATTGGATCGTCGACTAGTCCTTAACATCTTTAGTTTGGGTTTGAGGTGGATCCTGAATTGCATTTAAATTCAAAAAGTGATCTCATTCTTTAAAAGGTTGGAAACCACTGCTGTAAGAGAAAAGGAAGCTACAGACTTACATTTTAAAAAGGCATTGTCTATTAATCTGAGTATTAGCAGATGTTACCCAATCCTGGTTATTCTTGTTCAGAAGGACTTGAGCTTTTACACATTGTGTCCTTGCAGTGATGAACTCTAAAATATGTATTGTCGTTAAATGGGTAACGGAGAAATATCCATGTTTCCTCATTAGTTTTAGACATGGAATAAACATTCCCTGAAAGTCAGTTTCCATATGAAATATGACAATTGCAAAAGTGAATGGTTCCAAGCTAAAAGCCTAAAAAAATGGAGGGAAGGCATCAAACGTTATCCTCCATGCTAGCTTGTATTTTCAATCAACTTCAGAAATAGTACAAAAAAACCTCTTGCTCTCCACTATGTTGCTACTACAAATAGCAAACAAGTGATCTTTCTAAATCACCCAAGTCTCAGGTAAGAGCCTGTCTAGATAGTGCCAGTAAAGCACACTGGAGGGATGTGATCGGTAAGAGTGCTCCAACTGCCCTGTGTAAACCCTGCTGCTCCCTCAAACAGCATTAATATAGTCAAATTCACATTAATATAATCAAGTTAGGTAACATTTAGAGAGGAGGCCGGGGACACCAGAAGGGTAAACTGGGTAATATGGGTCAACAAGGTGGTTAGACCACTTTACAAATCATGCTCCTCTGGTGTACTTTGCTGCACCCTGTAGACAAGCCTAAAATAAAAATAAAGCAGCTGTCTTATTTTGTTCAGATAAGATCAGCAATCACCACACAGGAAATTTCCTATTAAACTATCCTGAAGTATACCAGGTTTGAAGAGAACTAGATTAGTCAAATTTTGCAGAAAAAAAAGAAGTCAGATAGGCTGACACACTACTTGATTTTAATCAAACATGAAGGACAGTCCCTCCCCACAGAGCTAAGAATCTGAAATAGCACGTGAGGAAGAGATTTATAGTTTGATCAATATTGCTTCTATTGCCAAGATGCATCTCTTACCTATACTGCTCCTGCTCATAAAGCTCAGCTACAATGGTGAGAAGTCGACTGATGAAGGAGTCACTGTCATTCTCTTTGTTAGATTTGGCAGCCAACAGAGTACATCTCCTCTCTGTATCAGCTAGCTTCTTCTGCAGCTTTACATACTCTTGGCGAAGCAGCAATAGGTGTTTCTCCAACTTGGCCACTTCCTCTGCAAAACAAGACATGCAGTTTAATTGAAAGGCTTGATATACTTTTCTTGGCAATTGTAGCTTGCTCCCTCCCTCATTTTACTGTTTATATTTCAGCATATCTGTTCCCCTTAGTTTGCTCATGAGCGTTATCTACCTCTAAATATCACTAAACCCTCATTTTTATATGACTGGTCAAAAATAAGTTTGCCAGCATGCTGGGACCCTTAGAATGAATACCTACAGTGTTCTACCAACTTAATGGGAATTGGTTCAACATTAATTAGGCAGATCCTCAAGTTTAAAAAAAAAAACATTTCACAGACAAAGCAAAAGCAGACATGGGGTTTTTGAAAAATAAGTGATGCTCAATGCAGTATTGGGGGTTAATACAGGCTCAGTTTGATCACTTCTTCCCTAACTGGAGGGGAAGGTTTGAACCATCTATCTCCCACCCCCAAAGCCAGAGATCTAGACCATTCCACTGCAGTCACCAAGATTGCAAAGCCTCAACAGTACCTCTCTTCAGGATCCCATATCACTGATCATGTTCAGATTATTGCCCAAAAATCAGGAAGTATGCATATATCCCACTTTAAAAACACTTCTCCAGCATTACCACCACCTAATGACCTAGAAACAGAGGGCCAAAAATTTGATCCATGCTTGGCAACCACTATATTTAACTCAGAAGTCCCATCTCCCAGCTAGTGCAAAATGGATTTGAGTCAGATTATGGATGTAAGCTCTTCCACAAAGTTTCTAGATAAGGCCATTTTTGCTTTAATATGATTCTGTATTTCAAGACAGTACATGTTGTTTCCAGAATTTAAAAGCCAACTATTCTGTACCTTCCGTATCTGGACAAACCACTAGCTGAATCATTAAAGAGAAAAAACTACATACCCCCCAAGACCTAAGCAAAAAAAAAAAATCCCATATTGGCAGTGGATGAGTCTAGATAAGCCAGGTCTTCTCTAATTATAATTAGAGATGGAGTGAAATGCTATTGCACCAACTAGTTAGCCTGGACAAACATGCAGATATTGAAACTTGCATACAAGTATTTCTAAATGGCTTGAATGGTCCCCCTGATTCTTGCACTGAAGGTAATAATTTTTATGAATGACAGTCAATCATTAATACACTCATTAAATAAACTGGGCCAACTGTAGGAAGTTTCCTTCTAACACGCTAACTTGGATCTTGGAAGTAGGGAGACCATCACTAAAAGATTTAAATCTTCTGTATTCCTATACATGCTTATTTTTTCTGCCTTACCTCCAGCATGTCAGACACAGGCTCACATTACTTTCACATGGCAAGAGAATCTAAATACCCAACTGTACAGCACAAGAGTGTGCAACTAGAGATAAGTGGCTTGCCTGAAGTCACATAGCAACTGTGATGGATAGGAGGAGTGCTGGCCAGCACTCGATGACTAAAGGATTAAACTCAGACAGCTAAGGGTGTTGGCAGGGAGCCAGAAGAACCAATGTGATTCAGTGCTGAAATTTGAATTGTAAAAAGTTTACCTGCTTGCTGTTTCTCTGTGTGAGGGTTCTAAGTTAGGAGGTGGAGGAAGCAAGATGAAGTAACCCGACAGAATTAACATGCCTACAAGGAATATTGGGCATGGGAATGGACTGGGCCTTGAAATACAGATCAGTACAGATTGTGAGAAGAGAAAGTAATGTTTAGTCATGATCAAGGTATGTGTTTTGTTGTTTGGTTAAACTTCTCTACGTAAAATCCATGTGCCTCCCTCCCCACATTTACTATACCTAAGCTGCACCAGAAATACCTTTCCCGCCCCACCCACCAGGTGCATCTAGACTACAGGGGTTTTTTTTGAAAAAAGAAAAAAAAAAAAAGTGGCCTTTTTTGAAAACACTTCCCCTGCCGCCGCATTTTTGAAAATAAATCGAAAGAACATAGCAGTTTTCGACCGCAGAAAACTTTTTTTGAGGAAGAATGCCTTTTTTCAAAAGTACTCTTTCGAAAAAAGGTGCTATGTAATGCAAACTCTGCTTTTTTGAAAGAGAGCATCCAGACTGCCTGGGTGCTCTTTCGAAAAAGTGGCTTGCTTTTTCAAAAGTACTGGTTGGAGTCTAGAGCCATAGGTTCCCAAACTGGGGGACATGCCCCCCTGGGGGTGTGTGAACAAATTCCAGGGGGCCACGAGGCAACCCAGCCTCACCTCCCCCCAAGTTTTGATGCCCTGGTCAGTTTTTTTTTTTGCTCAACAAGTTTTGCTTTGGGGGGAGCGCGCGCTCGAGAGTTTTTTAAAAATCAAAAAGGGGGCATGATGCCAAAAAGTTTGGGAACCACTGGATGCTTTTTCGAAAGAGGCTTTTTCGAAAGTATCTTTCAAAAAAGCCTCTTTCGAAAGAGGCTTGCAGTCTAGACGTAGTCTCTGTGGTTTAATTTACTCTTTTCTTGGTCTAACACCTAACAATTAAGTATGCTTTATTAAGTGTAGCTTTTTGTTTTGTTAATAAAAATTACCTTTAAGGCCATGATTTGATTTGTGTGTGCTGAAAAGTAACAGGGGGTCTGTGTATGTGCCCTTCTATGACTGAGAGGTCAGCTATTAGAGATTGCAGTTTATTTTGTGTGTTTCTTTTTTCAAGCTCTCTTGTGATAAATTAGCTTGAGGGTACCCCTCAGGGAGAAGTTCAAATGTTTCTTCATGGCTTTCAGGGTTTTAATTCACTTGATGGTGGCAGCCTCTCCCCCAAAGCCAGTGAATCTGTGACTCTGGGGAGTTTTTGTAAACAGAGCCTATAGAGGCAAGGTATTTAAGGTCTCTTGTGGGCCCATACCTTCTGCACTCGGAGTGCCAGAGTGGGAAAACAGTGTGACAGCCACTCTGGAAATAGAGCCCAAATTCATGCCTACCATCTTCAATTGTTAGACTAACTTTTTTGCATCAGTATTCTTGAAGTTTCCAGATTGCCATTTTCTCCTCTAACATGCAGTCATCTTACATGGAGAGCAGGAGCCTCCTAACAGAATGCATGGTAAGAACTTAAGAGCTACCCTGACCTTTACACGATATAGGATAATACCTGTGGTCCCCGAGTTACGAATGCATCAACTTACGACCATTCGTACTTACAAACAACCTCCCATTAAGCACATTACAGCCGGTCCCCGAGTTACAAATGCGCGATCCACACTTACGAACAGCGCGGTCACATTTAAATGAATGGAATCCGACTTACGAACAGATAGAGTTACAACCAAGTGTTTGGTATGTAACTTGTTTGTAAGTCGGGGACTATCTGTACAGGAAATCCCTGCCTTACAACAGCCCAAGTTGCGACCCTACACACTTACAACTATTTTTTAAGTGTGGAAGGGGCCAAAAACCCCCGACTTGCATCCTTGGCCCACATTTACGACAGCCCATGGTGCCTGTCATAAATGCAGGTTCGTGTTATGATGCCCCTGATTTGCGACGCTTCCTCAGGAACCGGTCCCATCACAAGTTGGGGGCCACCTGCACAAGATGGTTTGCTCTACTTAGATTTGATTTTAACAGGAAGGGCAGATGATCAGTTACAGCTGTACTTTCTAGGGTTGCCACGTGTCCAGTTTTGAACTGGACAGTCTAGTATTTTAGCTTTCTGTTCGGCAAACAAATTGAGAAAAATATAAGTGTCCAGTATTTTCTAAAGATGTAATGTCAATTGTGATGTAATGTCAAGTGTGTCCGGTATTTTTGTTGAAATTATCTGGCAACCCTAGTACTTTCTAGAAAGCACATCATGAGCTACTGCTAGAAGAGTCTTCAATTTCCATTGCTCTGTTACTAGGGATGTGAATGGTTAACCAGTTATGATTAATGTGATATTTACTGGTTATGGTTAACCAGTGGGGGCTGGAGCCCCACCTGCCCCCTTTAATCAGTTCAGCATAATGTTTCACTGGTTAACCAAACAGGATTTTACATCTCTACCTGGCACTCTGCAGTCAGTGCCCATCAGCTACATCTGAGAATGTACAGCCCATAACATTTGCCTTAGCAAGGATGTACACTTAGTTTTAAAGTTGATTTTGTGCAATGCCAATACACAATTAAGCCATCACCCACAGATGGCCACTGCAGTTTGTGGGCACAGCCAGGATAAGGGGTGCAGGTCCGCTCGCTGGAGCAAGTCCAGGGTCATCTGCACTTTCCGCTTGTCCTAAGACAGAGGAACAGCCAGCAGTGTTCCATACTAACGAGGGAGAGCTTCAGCCCCCTCCCACCCTCACTAACAGGAACCTGGGTAGTGGGAAGCTCATGGCTGAGGCTAGGGTTGCCAGATGGTTTCAACAAAAATACTGGACACACTTGATATTACATCACAATCTACATTACATCTGATTTAGAAAATACCCGACATTTCTATTTTCTCAATTTGTTTCCCTGAACAGAAATCTCAAATACTGGACTGTCCGGTTCAAAACCAGACACCTGGCAACCCTAGCTGAGGCAGTGCCAAACAAGGGAGGTGGGGCACCCACACCCAGCCAGCCCTTTTACCTGCTTGGTGAATGTCTCTTCTGTATAGTTTTAAAAGCAGCAATCCCATTCTTCTGGCACAACCAAATCCTTACCTTGTTTTAAGAGGAAACTGCATACCTAACTTGGTGGCCTTAGTTCTTAACATTTAGGAGGCATTCTTGAAGAAACAGACAGATGCACACAGGCACTCAAATATATTGTAGACAAGTGAATACTTTTAGATACAATAATCTAAATATTGTTGTCAGAGACTGTCTCTTCTCCTACCTGAAGTCTCAAACCCCACACACCCTCCAAAATAGATATGTATCCAAGCTAAATCTAATACAAGAAGAGACTGACATAACAGCAGTTAGTACTAGCAGCTTTTGAAAAGTCAAAGTCAATCTGAACCTGGAGACACTGCCCTTAATTAGGTCCAAGGGCAATAAATTTGTGAAATTCCCCTTCTCTCCCTTGCAATGCCTGGCTGCCAAGATACAGATTTTATACTAAGGTGTTGTGTATAGTTCAGGGACAACATCACCTTTAAATGCACTCCACCACCACCCTCCAGCTGCCAATAGCTTTTTGTATTCCCCCCTCCCCCCCCCTTCCCTTCCTCCTCTCAAAAAAAGCTTGTCTGGAGACTAGGGGAAAGAAATCCCAGGATTGGTCTCACCATCACTGGGGCAGAAGGAAAAAAGATTGCTACTTCCTCTATTCCCCCCTTCTCAAAACACACATTCCCAATTCTCCTCCCCTGTGAATAATTTTGTGGGTACTTTCATGTACCTCAGGGCATTCTCTCCTTCTCTCCCCCACCAGTAGCAGCACCAAATTAGCAAACTTGCTACGATCACTGTTGTCCATATTCTAACTAAAATCCTAGCTAGGGTCTACCTAGTCTCCCTTCAATTTAGCAAGCCTCTCTACCATTGGCTTACACATTGATTAGGTATTCTCACATCCACAAACGTTTGTTGGTATAAAACTGAAACTTTAAATTATTGTAAACCAGCAGTTTAATTCTATCCCTGGTGAGTGAGGAGATCTAATCATGCCTTGACAAGCCACTATTATTGCTCATTGTTTGCTACAAGTTCACCAGGAAAGTCTCCACAGAAAAAGCCAGGCATTCACTTACTTTGCATGCACGGGTCTGTGCACCCTGCATGTTTGTAGAAGTCAGCTATTACATTCACACACACATTAACCTTATGAGTTGTGCAGCATAATATGCTGCTACAGTTAATATGAAAATGAAGCCCTTACTATCTAGCCATTATTGATGATGGTAGTCCAGAAACAGTAATATAAACTTCACTAGTTTGTCACAAAAAAATGCTACTTAGACCTGGTGAGGCTGTTGGCCAATTTCCAGCATAGTTATTTCATTAATAATTTCTCAAAAAGCACAGACAGTAGCTTTCAAAGTTTACTAGTGTCAATTCTATGCAAGAATCTCATTATAACTATACATTAGTATGAAGATTCTCTTCCACAGGATTTCCAATCCACAATTGTGGAACACACATTTATAATTTATGTTTAGTACCCTTTTGCAGAAATAAGACAGTGACAATAAGCAAGCAAGAAGAGTACTACACATTTAAGAACCTATGGAAAAAACATCAACTAGGGTTATGTTAGCAATTTAATAGTAATGTTGATACTGTGTGCATTTCCAGACTTCTGAAATGTAACAAAGGACACTAGAATTCTTGTGTCCCCAAGAGTGTTCCGTCAGTGCTTGGATACTGAAAATGTAAGTGAATTTCACTTTCATATTCTGAAGGATTCAATGTTCAGGCTGTAGACATGACAGGAAAAGCTTGTTTAAAAAGCTCTCACCTGGAATGTGCTGAATTTGGCTAAATAAAAATACAATCGTCCTCCTAAAATCAAGTTGTTCTATAACAGATAATCTAATAATGGCTTACTTTTGTAAGGCTACTGTGACTTGTCTGGAAAAGCTAAAGTGCTTACTTTTCTATTAGATAAGACTACAGCTGACAAGCCCAAACTTTCCTAGAAAACTTTAACCAAGTTTTTCCTGCCATATATTCCAATCCTTGAATCAGCAAAGGGCAATAAAGACCACAAGGACAAGCAATAACAAAGCATGCAGCACCAAGTAATACAGGAAACTAATACTTTCCAAAATTCCTGGTAAGCTAAATATCAGTAGCTTTCATAACCTGTGAAGCGGTTTAAAAGTGACAGGAAATATAAGTACATTTCTGATAAGGCCAGTTCTTTTGCATGAGCCAATTCTCTCCATTTACAGGGTTGTTCTGTTCTTATCTGAGAAGGACAAATGTGGAAAAGACCTTACCAAGGCAGGTTTCTTAGAGTAACATCTCCATACTCACAGAAGGCTAGACTTATTACTATCCCTTCTGACAGAGACACTGAAGAATCTGTAACAAACAATCTATATACATCTGAGTAGGAGTGGCAAATTTGCAGATTGAGTAGAAACTGAACTAAGTATCAGTTACCTCTTCTCCCAAAGTTCAGCTCTCTACACAATGCCCCTCCAGGACCCTGGCCTGTTCTCATCTGTAATACCTTCCAGGTTCCCACTCCAGGATCTTTAGCCTAGTATTACTTGATCTTATCCCCATTGCCTCTTTATTCAGACTTTGCCCACCTTCAGGTGCTAGTCCAACAGCAGCTGTTGCACATCCTTGTTGCCTATGTAGGCCCCATTGCCACCTGGGAGCTCTCTCAGGGGACAGGGATGTTAATGGTTAACCAGTTAACTACTTAAACAGGGTATTCCATTCCTACAGGGGACAGCACATTTCTTAGCCAGAGTATCCCCAGAAGCAAGTGTAGATCTTGTCTACATTAGAGATAAGGATTTCATTGTGTCAATCTACTGGCATGTACACTGCAACAACATAAGAGTGTTTCAATCAACTGAAGTTACTAATAACCCATAGTGAAAAGTGGGACCCTTCATCTAGCCTAGTAGAGGGTGTACTTTGGGTACTAGAGCCAATCTATCCCCTACCACTATGGCTGCTGCTTTGCCTTATAACCAGACTGCAGTCCAGTTGGAGATGGCTGGCTTTGTGCTTTTGGCTCAAAGCTAAACAGAATTAATTCAGAGACACTTTGAAGAGCATAACTCTCTCATTACTAGGAATGTGAGTGTGAACCCATGTACACGATTAATCTACAAGCCTGGGCTCATCAGTAACCTCCACAGTTACATGCAGCGGGGGGGTGGGGCAGGAACCAGTGTACATGGGGAAGCAGGTTCCCCACACATACCAGCTCCTGTGGAGCCACCTGCCCTCTTGTGCTGCTGCCTCTGATACAGAGGCAGTGGGGAAGGGGAGGCAGACAGGATATGGAACCCGGTATGCGCAGGGACCCAGCGTTTTAATCCAGCGCCCCATACATGCTGGCTTCCGCAGAGCCACCTCCCTCACCTTTCCTCCTGCTACTGAACCCCAACAAAGGCAGCAGCACATGGGGCACAGCATGAGGCAAGCACCAGCTCACATGGACCCGCCTGCCCTCCACCACTGCTGCCTCTGATACAAAGGCAGCAGCATGGGGAGGGGTGAAAGTCGGTGGTCACAGGGAGTCGGCTTAAAAAAAAAAAAAAAACATACTGAGGAAAGGAGCATTTTAGAACATACTGTGGACATGGTATCATGGCTGCAGTCAGCTGGCAAACTAAGGAATTATATATTTGACAGCCATTTCACCCAACTCCACAAGAGGCAGCCCTACCGGGGACACAAGAGCAAGTCGAACAGATTTTGAGGGTTGGCAGGCTGGACACACTGATTGTTGTAATAGACCAATAGAAGTTAATTTTCAAAAGTTACACTTCCATACTATTTAATTCACAAACCAAACTGGTCCATAGACAAAAGATCAGAATGTGTTTCTCCAAGACTAACTGGGACACAGATAGAAAAATGTACGTGCTTTTAAAATTAAGCCTGAAAACTGCGCTTATTTTTCTAAGCACAAACCTAAGTTTATCAACTATGAAAAGTTAGTCAGAAGTAACTTCATTTCGTGTTGACTTTTTGCATTTGACAGCTCTTTGTATTGAGTCAGTTTCTTTTGTGGAGGAATACTGAGTCTTCCATGCTGAAATCATCAGCAATGCCCCTAAACACCAGACTACCATAAAACCCCTTATAATTTAAAATATTTGTATTTCAATGAAAAGTTTCAGGATACACAATTTAAAGGTACTCAAACTGAAATTTAATTTAATAAAATCCAGTTTGAGTACCTTAAATTCTGTAAGTATTAGGTTGTGTCTTCAAACACAAAAATAATTTTTTAATTTTTAACTAGGCTTGCAAAACGTTAACATTCATGTGTTTTTACGAAGTGCAAAAGCTCAATGCTAAATTTGAGGCCTCTTACAAGATTACATTTTCCTCCAATTAAAAAAAAGTAACTGGATTATTGGAGCTCTAAAAGACCATATGCAACTTTCCACAAAAGACCTGATGAGCTAGAGCACCACTAAGTTTTACTTAATTTGTTAGCGTGATAAACTTCCTGGTATAAACGATTCACCCGTTGGTTTGAAAGGGGTGCCTTTCCCAGCAACATCTCATCCCTTTGAGGGTTATCTGACTCTTACTTCTGTGGAAGGCTTTCCAACCAGAATCAACAGTGTTGATATCACAGACCCTGAGAGGGGAGACCAACACTAACCCCAGTGTCCTGGTCACCACTCCCTTCAGGAGACAAGAGGGAAAGAGAAACTAGGAAACTGACTCTCCCCCTGCTTCCCTGGGGAAGGGAAAGAAACAAGGCTGCCGAGGGAAGTTACCATCCAAGTTTGAGGAACTGACATGGAAGACACACCCGGCAATTGACTAGGGCGACACACAGCAGACAGGCTGCTCACACGAATCCCTGCCCCCCCACTTTAGCGATGACCCCACTGACCCCAAGCACAGGCGGAATCATTAGCGCCCCCCGGCCGGGAGCGGCCCAGGGCGGCGAGGGGCTGGGATACCGAGCAGGAGATGCCCGAGCCCCAACCAGACCCCCCCACCCCCAGGCGGAGCAGGACAAGGAGCGCCCCCCCCCCCGCACTCTAGGCTGGGGAGAGACCCCCTCCGCGCAGGGAAGCGGGCGGGCGGGGGGAGAAGAGACACACCTACTTGCCCGCCCGAGCCGTGGTGGGAAAGCGCCCCCCCCCCCCCAGGCTGAGGAGAGTCCGGGCAACACGGACACCCCCAAGCTGGGGGGACCCCCCCGGGCCGAGACGCTCCCTCTCTCGGGAGTGGCTGTGCCCATTCAACGGCCGGGACCGAGCAGGGCTCAGGCCAGCCGCGGGGCAAGCGGTGGCGGCCCCGGCTCAGCCCCTCGCCCAGGGCTTCCGCCCCCCCCCGCCCCTCACCTTCCGCCATGTTGGGTCCGGCCGCCTGAGCCTCTCGCGAGAAGCAGCGAGCAGGGCCCGAAGCCGAGCGCTCTCGCGAGAGTGAGAGTCCGGCAGCGCCCTGGGCGCCCCTTTATGCAGGCGGGCTCGGCCCCCGGGCTTCGGCGTGGCCGCGAGACACCGGGAGCCCGGGGCGCCAACCCTCCCCGCCAGGGGACCCCTCTGCCCCCTACAGGGAATCCCGGGTACTAACCCGGTCAGCGCCCTGTGGACACCCCTGTGCCCCCTACAGGGAGCCCTTGGGGCATGAACCCCAGCCCCTCAGGGGACATCTGATCCCCCCTACAGGGAACCCCAGGGTGCTATCTCCAGCTCCCCAGAAGGGAACTCCTGGGGTACTAAGCAGGTCATTCCCATGGGGACACCCCATGCATCCTACAGGGAACTCTGGGGATGCTATCCCTATCCCCCCCTGCAGGGAACCCTGGGGGCACTATCTCCATCCCTCCCTGCCCCCGGGGGACACTCCCTATCCCCCATCACCCCCACTCTGCATTGCTTAGGGAAACCGTAAGGAGAGCCATGGGACCAGAGTTCAGTTGGAACTGACACCCTCCCCCCCTTTCCCCGTCTCCTGGTTTAGCAGTGTGGTGGGTCTGCAAGAGATCCTTGATTCTGGAGTTTACAGCATGTTGAAGCGTGCTTCCCAAGTGTCCAAGGAACATCATTCATTTTTAATCCCAGAACGACCTAGCTTCCCCACATATTTGGCATCCCCTCGCATTTATATTTGAGATATAAAATAAATAAGAATCATGACACTGATACAGATTTATTTACAGTAAAAAACAAATCACACAGCACTTTACATTTCTTACATTAGTAGTTTCGGGCTGCTCATTTTAAATCCCTGTCAAACATTGCATTTCATTTTTGGACTTTTGCGAGTGGAGATGCTCATATTGGGGAGCTGTGGTGATGGTCAAGTTTGTGGCAAAACTCAGAAAGTAGGAACTTTAAAGTGATGCTGTCAACCTGTAATCTAGCTAGCTAAAGACAAAAACCAGACCCAACAGTATGTCCCTCATGTCACGGAGAATCCTGGTTGTCCACAAAGTCCTGTCAAAATATGCAGTAAACAAACGAGTAAGAGGAAAATTACCTGTGTCTCTAACCTATTTCCATTATAGCAAATTTAAGCATCAGTTGGAACAGATGTAAGATTTTTAATCAGATTTTCAATTTGAGCACTTTTGTTATTGTTATGAGCTGACAAAGAAAGCATGCTATGAATTTGTTAAAGACTCATTGAGGTTCGGTGTGAATGCACCCCTCAATTAACATAACTGTTAGGATGAATATCACAAGCCTTCCATCCAGGACAAAGGGAAGGTTCCCACTGAGTATTGTGTGTTGTGTGTGTCCACGTGTGTCTGAAGGAAGGGAAGCAGAACAGTGAGGCAGAGACAAAAGCAAGAAAGCTGTAGCCAGTAAATTCAATCTGACCCTGGAAAAAGCAAGAGAGGGAGCTATTGGGTCTGTTACCTAAAGGGGCTGTAAACTAAGAAAATACTCATCATGTTCTTGGTAGGGACATTCATTCTCTTCAGCCTCTTGCTGCAAGGAGGGAGGGGGAGGCGGGAGCTGGTGCCCGTAAGGAGCCAACTTTAAGTTAGCTCCCTATTAGCACCAGATCCATCTGCCCCCACACACACCAAACCCTGCACTGATGCCTCTGATAGACAGTCAGCAGCGTGGAGAGTGAGGGGGGCAGGCAGGAGCCAATATACATGGGGAGTTGGCTTTTAAGCCAGCTCTCCGTGCATGTCGGCTCCATGGACTCACTTACCCCCACTTACTGCCTCCTACAGAAGCAGCGGGGGGGGGGGGGGAGGGAGTAGGGGAGCAGGAACTGGTGCTGGGGGAGCTGGTGGTGCCACCTGCTCTGCCTTTCCCCCCTCCCACTGCTGCCTTTATTAGAAGCAGCAGTTTGAGGGGGTGGAGCAGGGGAGGTTGCCGCGAAGCAGCCTCTATCCATGGGGAGCTCAGGCCCACGGCAGACAGGGACTGCTGCTGCCTCTGTATTATCAGAGGCAGCAGCATAGGACAGCAGGCAGCAGCCAATCTGAGCGGGAAGCCAGTTTTTAAATCAGCTCCCACCTGCCACACCACGCTGCTGCCTCTGATAAAGAGGCAGCAGCACGGGTGGCAGGGGGCTCCACGGGAGTGAGGCTGGGAGCGCACTGGCTGCCTGCCCTGCCTCTGGGAACTAGCAAATAGTTGGGTAACTGCTAAAATTTGATGCACTTACATGACTCTTCAATTACATGCTATCTACCATCCCTTGTTCTTGGTGCCCACTACATTTGGGGACACAAGATTTTGTACATTTATTGTAAAAGATAACATCAACTACCAGACTCTTATCAGTTACTTCCCAGTGGAACATGCCCCCAGGGTCTTGATCTTTGATTAGATTCCCTGACTGAAAAGGGGCAACTATGTATTTCTATTCCATCAGTTTGATTGTTTCAGGTGCTGTGCAAACATTTAGTAAAAATGCAGCTCTTGTCTCAGGGATGTTATAGTCCTTGTAAATGACAATATACAACAGGGTGAAACAAATATCTGTGGAAGAGAGGGAGGGTGAGAGGTAAGAGTAATATGAGCATGCTTTTAACAGAGTAGCAATGCATGTGATGGAGCTCGCTACCTGCCCTTTTCATTTCCAGAGCTCCCCCAGCTCTTTGCAGGCTCCAGAATTATATAATATTTTGTGTGCATCTGTGGCACCTTCTATCCACTGATCTCAAAATACCTTGCACATAATTAACATTCACAACCCCCTGTGTGTCATAGTATTGTCTATATTTTACAGATAGGGAAATGGAGGCACAGAAAAGGTAAGTGGCCTGCCCAAGGTTATACAGGAAGACTGTGAGGTGAGGCTGGGCACAGAAATCGTATCTCCAGACCCCAACACTTCCTGTGCCTTTACTTCCTTACTATATGTACTAGTACCTCTACAGATAACTACAGGGTGAGGGAGAGGGGGGAGATATGACAACTCTGGCATACAACTCATGCCACACAACATTGAGCTAAACCCACCTGACAAGAAAAGTTTGTGTTTTAAAAACTGAGGGCTTCTGGTGATATGAGTGCAAGTATACATTATAAAGTTAGGTTGATCCAGCTATATCGGGGTGTGAAAAATCCATACCTCTAAGCAACCTAGTTAAATGGCCTAACCCTCAGAGCAGACTGTGCTGCGTTGACAGAATATTTTTTCTGTAATGTTTCTAGCAAATACATAACCTGAGATTATACGTCAACATAAGAACGGCCCTACTGGGTCAGACCAAAGGTCCGTCTTGCCCAGAATCCTGTCTTCCAACAGTGACCAATGCCAAATGCCCCAGAGGGAGTGAACAGAACAGGGAATCATCAAGTGATTCCTCTCCTGTCATCCATTTCCAGCCTCTGACAAATAGGCTAGGGACACCATTCCTACTCATCCTGGCTAGTAGCCATTGATGGACTTAAGCTCCATGAATGTATCTAGCTTTTTTTGAACCCTGTTAAAGTCCTGGTTGTGACGATGTGTCGGGGTCCCCTGACTCCTGCACCCCCGTAGTGGCACGAACAGACTCCACCAGCCAGTAGAATAGAGGGAGTTTATTGCTTCTTCAGGATACAGCACAGCATAGACGTAATCTGGTTACAGGGCCAGGCCTAGGATGCCTCAGCTCCTCTCGGGATGGGGGAGACTGGGCCCCTAAATCCCAGCCCCCCTTTGCTGCTTCTTCCATGATTCCAGACAGAAAACTAACTCTTCCTTCCAGCCCTGCCCCCAGCCAGGGCTCCACTCCCCTTCTTCCCATTGTTCCGCTCCCTGGGAGATAACTCGTTGGACAGGTTCAGAGCCCCCTTGCATGATGACTCATCCCGTCCTGCTGGGCCATGCTACAGACAGCAGCCAGCGGAGGTCACCCACAGCCCAGCATAGCAACCAGCAAGGTACCTCCCACTACGTCACACTGGTCTTCACAACATCCTCTGGCAAAGAGTTTCTCAGGTTGACTGTGTGTTGCGTGAAGAAAACAGATGCTGACAAAAATCCAGGCATGTAATAACAATTTACATTTATACAGAGAGCATTTCCTCTGTAAGGATTTGAAAGCCCTTTGAAACATTTGACAACCTGATACAATAGTTTTGACAAATTGATACAACAGTTTTATAAAGGAATTTTTCCAGACTAGTGAAATCCATCCATCTCTGTGATGTAACATGACAACTATTTAACAGTGCATAGGAGCAGTACACCTCACAGTTTGATTTAGGACAAGATGTGTATGCTTTTCAGGCTGTTAGACCAAAGAAGGAGATTAATTTTAGAAGCGAGGATCTTTCACTCAGGGCTCCAACTTCCAGATCCTAACTCCTTAGGGTATGTCTACATTTGCACCCTAGTTCGAACTAGGGATGCAAATGTAGGCATTCGAAATAGTCAATGAAGCAGGGATTTAAATGAGGAGTTTTTTGAGGAATAACATTAGTTCAAACCAAGGGGTTTGGTTCCAACTAACGCGTCCCAGCACGCACTTTCACTTTCGAAACAGCTGTTGATCGGAGTAACGTGCCGGCGAGATCATGCTAATGAAGCGCAGGCTACTTAAATCCTCACTTCATTGGCTATTTCGAATGCCTACATTTGCATCCCTAGTTTGAACTGAGGTGCAAGCGTAGATGTACTCCTAGGGACTAGTAGCAAGAACACCTTTCCTGATCTCCACTGTCCACCAGGAGAGAGGCGCCTGATCTAGTGAATAGTCCCCTAGACTAGATGTTGGGTGTTCTAAGTTTTCTTTCTGGCTGTTGGCTGACCTTTGGCAAGTCACTTTACCTCTCTGCATTTGTCTCACCCCCACCCCATGCTGTATTATCTGTTTGAGGGAGGAGGCCTAGACTAGTAGCTAGGCCCCTGGAATTGGACTCTGGAGAGTTGGGTTCGATTCCTCGTTCAGCCACAGACTTCCTCTGTGTGACTTTCGACACGTCACAATCTGTCCAAGGATTCAGTTTCCTATATGCAAAAACAGGAATGGTATTTCTCTACATCACATGAATGAACTAATTAGAAAAAATGGCAATACACAAATCTTTGTGAATCGATTTACTACATCTGAGGGAGTTGACTGATGTGATGATTACAGAGCCAGTAGTCTTTGAAAACTTGTGGTGATTGGGGAAGGTCCTGAACAACTGGAAAAAGGCAAATGTACTGTCCACCTTTAAAAAAGAGAAGGAGGAGAATTTGGGAAATACAGACTGGTCAGCCTCACCTCAATCCCTGGAATCACAAAGGGGATCCTCAAGGAATCCATTCTGAAGTACTTGGAAGAGAGGAAAGTGATCAGGAATAGTAAACATGGATTCACCAAGGTCAAGTCATGCCTGACCTACCTGATTACCTTCTATGACAAGGTAATTGGCTACGTGGATATGGGGAAGGCAGAGAACATGATATACCTTGACTTTAGCAAAGCTTTTGATACTGTCCCCCAATCGTATTCTTGCTAGCAAGTTAAAGAAGTATGAACTGGATAGTTGGACTGTAAGGGTGTAGAAAGCTGGCAAGATCATCAAGCTCAAAGGGTACTGATTATAGAATCATAGGGCTGGAAGAGACATCAGAAGGTCATCAGGTCCAGGCCCCTGCCCAAAGCAGGACCGGCCCCAACTAAATCATCCCAGCTAAGGCTTTGTCAAGCCAAGACTTAAAAACCTCTAGGGATGGAGATTCCACCACCTCCCTAGGTAACCCATTCCAGTACTTCACCACCCTCCTAGTGAAATAGTTTGTCCTAATATCCAACCTAGACCTCCCACACAGTAATTTGGGACCAGTGCTCCTTGTTCTGCCATCCGTCACTAATGAGAACAGCCTCTCTCCATCCTTTTTGAAACCTCCCTTCAGGAAGCTGAAGGCTGCTATCAAATCCCTCCTCATTCTTCTCTGCTGTAGACTAAATAAGTCCAAATTCCTCAGCCTCTCCTCATAGGTCATGTGCTCCAGACCCCTAATGATTTTTGTTGCCCTCCGCTGGATCCTCTCCTATGCATCCACATCCCTTCTGTAGTGGGGGGACCAGAACTGGACTCAGTACTCCAGTTGTGGCCTCAGCAGTGAAGAATAAAGGGGAATAATCACATCTCTAGATCTGCTGGCAATGCTCCTTTTAATGTACCCTAATATGCCATTAGCCTTCTTGGCTACAAGGGCACACTGTTGACTCATATCAAACTTCTCATCCACTGTAATCCCCAGGTCATTTTCTGCTGAACTGCTGCCTAGCCAGTCGGTCCCCAGCCTGTAACAATGCTTGGGATTCTTCCATCCCAACTGCAGAACTCTGCAATTGTCCTTGTTGAACCTCCTCAGATTTCTTTTGGCCCAATCCTCTAATCTGTCTAAGTCACACTGGACCCTATACCTGCCCTCCAAAGTATCTCTCTCTCCCCCTAGCTTAGTGTCATCTGCAAATTTGCTGAGGGAGCAATCCATCTCCTCATCCAGGTCATGAATAAAGATGTTGAACAAAACCAGTCCTAGAACTGATCCTTTGGGGACACTGCTTGAAACTGCCATCGAGATGTTGATCACTACCCATTAGGCCAGACAATCTAGCTAGCTTTCTATCTACCTGACAGTCTATTTATCCAATCCATATTTCCTTAACTTGCTGACAAGAATATTGTAGGAGACCGTATCAAAAGCTTTGCTAAAGTCAAGGTATATCACATCCACCGACTTCCCCATGTCCACAGAGCCAGTTACCTCATCATAGAAGCTAATCAGATCGGTCAGGCATGACTTGCCCTTGGTGAATTCATGTTGACTATTCCCAATCACATTCCCCCCTTCCCAGTGCTTCAGAATGAATTCCTTGAGGATCCCCTCCATGATTTTTCCAGAGACTGAGGTAAGACTGATTTGGCCTGTAATTTTCTGGATTGTCATCCTTCCCTTTTTTTAAGAAGATGGGCACTACATTTGCCTTTTTCCAATAATCCGGGATCTCTCCCAATCTCCACGAGTTTTCAGAGATAATGGCCAAAGGCTCTGCAATGACATTTGCCAACTCCCTGGCTGTGTCTAGACTGGCATGATTTTGTGCAAATGCTTTTAACGGAAAAGTTTTTCCATTAAAAGTATTTGCGCAAAAGCGCGTCTAGATTGGCACAGATGCTTTTGCGCAAAAGCATCCGTGCCAATCTGGACACGCTTTTGCACAAGAAAGACCTGATCACCATTTTAACCATCGGGGCTTTTTTGCGCAAAACAAATCTGAGCTGTCTACACTGGCCCTTTTGCGCAAAAGGTTTTGCGCAAAAGGACTTTTGCCCGAACGGGAGCGTCAAAGTATTTGCGCAAGAAGCACTGATTTCTTACATTAGAACGTCAGTGCTCTTACGCAAATTCAAGCAGCCAGTGTAGACAACTGACAAGTTTTTGCGCAAAAGCGCTTGCTTTTGTGGAAAAACTGGCCAGTCTAGACACAGCCCCTCAGTACCATCGGATGCATTAAATCAACGGCTCAATGTCTGGCTGGTAATGAGTATCAAGCAGAGTGTCCCCGGGCCTGGTTTTGAGGCCAATTTTGTTTAACATCTTTATTAATGACTTGGATGAAGGGATGGATTGTACCCTCAGCATGTTTGTGGATGACACTAAGCTAGGGGGAATAGCTAGATAAGCTGGAGGGTAGGGATAGGGTCCAGAGTGACAGACAAATTGGAGGATAGAGCCAAAAGAAATCTGATGAAGTTCAACAAGGACAAGTGCAAGGTCCTGCACTTGGGATGGAAGAATCCCAAGCACTTCTACAGGCTGGGGCCTAACTGGCTAAGCAACAGTTTGGCAGAAAAAGACCTAGGGATTACAGTGGATGAAAAGCTGGATATGAGTCAACAGTGTGCCCCTGTAGCCAAGAAGCTAACAACATATTAGTTTGTATGAGGAGTATTGCCAGCAGCTCTAGAGAAGTGATTATTCCTCTTTATACAGTGTTGGTGAGGCTACAGCTGGAGTATTATGTCCATATTCTGTCCCCCCTCCTCCATTACAGAAAGGACTTGGATGCATTGGAGAGGGTCCAGCAGAGGGCAAACAAACATGATTAGGGGTCTGGAGCACATGACCTACAAGGAGATGCTTAAGATTTTTGGGCTTGTTTAATCTACAGCAAAGACAAGTAAGGTGGGATTTGACAGCAGCCTTCAACTACCTGAAAGAGGGAGGGGGGGGTTCAAAGAGGGCGGAGAGAGGCTGTTCTCAGTGGTGACAAAGGAGAATGAGGAGCAATGGTCTCATGGTGCAGTGTGGGAGGTCTAAGTTGGATACTAGGAAGAACTATTTTACTAGGTGGGTAGTGAAGCACTGGAATGGGCTCCCTAGGGAAGTGGTGGAATCTCCCTCCCTAGAGATTAAGTCCCAGCTGAGATGATTTAGTTGGGGTTGGTCCTGCTTTGGGAAGGTGGTTGGACTTGACCTCCTGAGGTCTCTTCCAACCCTGTGAGTATGAATATATAAGAATGGATTTTATCATATCATAAGTGTGAGGTGCTTCGTTACCCAGAGAGAACGACACCGAAGACAGTCACGTATATAGTGATACCCAAGTGACCGTTCCCCTGTTCTTTATCTTACAACCCAGAGACCCAAAGGAGATGTAAGATAGGAAGCAACTAATGGATGGGTGTAAGTTACATTTATTTTATGCCCCCTCCCCCACACACACTCCCATTGAATGGCAAAGGGGTGCATGTTATGTAGCTCATTTACAATGGACAGTTAACACATTACCCTGCTTTCTGATTATCACTAACCAATTTGCTGATAACTGCTGTGAGAAATGCTCCCTACTTCATGGCCACTGTTGATCTGGTTAGTTTAGCTGATTAATAATCACTAAATAGGACACTTTGGTTGTGCATGATTTTATATACCACAGCAATCCTGTCTTTTCTCTTTCACAAGGCATATTGCAGGGAGATTAGAAATAAAATATTTCTAATTTACTCATTCTTGAAACCCTTCCCTTTCTGGTGTGACAGCCCCAGTGCAACATTCTAGGGAGTTACAATAGCACGACAGGACACTGCCTGCCTTGTATTGGAACAGCACTTATAATTGTGGTTCAGCCCACTTATGCCAAGCACTTTACACATACAAAGATGGCCCCTCCTCTAGGGAATTTGCATTCTAAGGGTAGATCTACACTTAAACGACTACAAAGGCTCTTTTAACTGCACATCTACTTGTGATGTATGCCATGAAAGCCCTTCTGTCATGTATATTGGCCTAACTGGACAGTCTCTACAGGAAAGAATTAATGGACACATCAGATATCCAGAAGGCAATACACAGAGACACGTTGGGAAACATTTTAACTTGCCCAGACACTCATTAATGGATCTCAAAGTTGCCCTACTGTTTCAGGCCAATTCCACAAGCCGACTACATAGGGAAGCCTTAGAACTTAACTTCATTTACAGGCCTGATTCCTATCACAAAAGGTATAGATAAAGACATTAGCTGGATGGCCCACTACATTCCACAGCCTAATGACATTTTAAAAAACCAAACAATTTGCACCTTTTCTAGCATCATGTAGAATGGACACTAATTGACTTTCTCTCCCACCCCCTATTTAGAAACTGGACCTTTAATAACTCCATTCATCTGAAGTGGGTTGTGCCCATGAAAGCTCATACCACCATCTACATGTTTGGTTAGTCTCTAAGGAGCTGCAAGACTATTCATTGTTTTAAGTTTTTACAAAAGGCACAGGGGCAATTCTACAGCTATGCCACTGTAGCACCCAAGGGCAGATGCGCCTTATGACTTGTTTGCCTAGCAACATAGTTACCACCTTGTGGGGAGAGGAGGTACTTAAGTACCTAAGTTAAGAGAAGTTTTCTGTCACCTAGAGCTGTCTCCTACCAGAGGAGAAGTGGTGCAGATCTTTCACACCCTAAGACACAGCTATGCTGGTGTAAGTTCCTAGTGTAGAGCACAGGTAGCTACAACACAGCACGCTTATCCTAACAACCTTCCTATTAACATTCTCTACCCACTATTTATGAACAGTTTCTAGGCATTACTGCAAAGGATAGATTTGTAGAACAGCAGTGGAGTACAGTCAGATTTTCATAGCAAGTTTCTCTGAAAGCCCAAAGACCATTGCTTTATGTACTTCCCATGTTTTGAGGAAATTGAAACAATTCAAATAACTATTAAAATGTTCCTAGTACTCATGCTTTTTGCAGTCTGCAGTCAGGTCTCTACATCTCCTTAGGAAGAAAACAGAAGCACTGTCAACTCCAGAATACAAAGGAAGCTGTAGCTAAACACAGCAGTGATCTATGTAAAACATGTATTGGCACTTGTGAGACCTGCCAAGCAGCAACAACAGTGAGCCTTAGATTACTTTAGTAATTCATCTTGCACTCACCGCAGGCATGAGCTTCTTCTGGGAAGTTGGCAATGCATGTAATTACTGTAGTGGTCAACAGGAGGGCACAGTCTCAGAAGGTCACCCACTGGCATCTACATCAGTGACACCCACTCTGTTATGTCACTAAACTGCAGTCCCTACTCTTAGCTTCAATAGGGATGAGGGTAGACTTAGGTCATTTAAAGATAGTTGCTTTTCTAGCTAGAGAATAGATGTGCACAAATATTGTACTGTGCCTCTGCTCATGTTTCTGGCATTTACGCACTATAATCCAAACCAGAATTCATCATCCTGAGTTCTGCTGCTGTTGTAGGATATTACAGTTGTTCAACAGGCCAGCTAGCCAAGACAAGGCTGTCCTAGCTCTCCTCCTTTAAAAGCAGCAGCTCTGGCCTGCAGAAAAACACGTTCTTAAAGATGGCTTGTGCTTAAACTAATAAATGGACTCAGTTATTTGTGATTAGTTAAATTCTGTACACATTTGCTTTTGAATGGACATCAGCCATGTATGATGACAGAACTGAAACTGCTAGAGCCAGATAGCTTCGGGTAATTCTAGGAGCAGCTGGTTTTCCAGAGACACCTTGTCACAAATAGTTGTCCTAGAAAACAGTGGATTTTTCTTAATGCTTTAATTATGGAATAGATGGCACCATGCTGCTGGGATACAGTACAGTCCTGAGCTTTCTTATGAAGAAAAAGGGAGCAAATGCTAGCCAGCTGGCTGGCATGAAGCCTCCTCCCCCTCAGCAGGAGCCAAGCAATTTGCATGCATCAAAACAAAAACTAAAAAATCCCCCCAAAAACAGCTATTGTGTCTGGGCACTACAGCTCTGCCCAGATACATCTGTCTCCCTACCAGAAGAGGCTATTTAATTAAAAACAGTTGAATTAATGGTTTGCTGAAGTATTTTAATTAATTACCAAATATGGAGACTGTATAGTAAGTACTTCTACATTTATCTAAAGCTGTATGAACAACCTTCCATTTTAAGTTTTAATTAGTGTTTACTAATTGGCTTTTTACTATGTGGCTGCTCTAGCACTAATTAGTGCAGTAACTTCCCCCCCCCTCCCCAGAAGCCTACCATATGCTTTTTTTGGTCCTCACTTCTGTAAAGCTGCAACCTAGAATTAAGTCTAGCCAACTGTTCAGTCTAATGTTTATTCAATGGATTAGGGCAGGATGACTTCTAGTAAAATTGAAAGTGTGGTTTATCAATTACCACCACACTTTTTGCCACTAGAAGTCTTTCTAGTACAGCAAGTGCCAACACTAGTACTCCACAGTCAAGTCTTATACACTAAAGACTTTTCAGTGGAGATTTACATAATTAAGTATTACTGCTCATTGGAGGCTTCCAAGTGCTGTATAAGAGATCGCATTTTTCACTTTAAAGTATGCTTTAAAAACAAAAAAACAAAACAAAACAAAAAACCATGCATCTTTAGGTCACTGCTATAGAGCATACAAGAAAAAAACCAACACCTCTGAAGATGGACACAGGATTCTAGAGGTTAGACTTGGGCTTTACTAGACCAGAAAGGATTTCCAACTAAAAAGGTGCTGAACTGATAGCAGCTTGGCACAAGATTCTAGTATCTCCTGCTGCCTACACTTCAATGTAGCACCTCCTATGCACATCTCCCACCATTCACCTTCCATTAAGTTACCTGTTGAACCAGTTACTATCCATGAGTATTATTGAAGAATTGGCTTGATATAAACCTTGTTACCGTTCCTCATTTACTTAATCTCTACTGTTGGGTTTTGTGTTTTTTTTTTTTTTTTTTTTTTTTTAAATAAAATTTGATAGTACCAAGACTCATTGCAGGATGCAGCAAGTGCTCTGAATCTTGAAGTAGAACTCATTTTCCACTGCTTTGAGATTCTCAATGCTAGGCCTAGTTCTTCAGGGCAGATGCCATGCCCACTAGGCCCCTCATGACGACCTTCAGGTTCTACAATAAACAACATTAGTTTAAAATATAAGACAGCACCCAATAGACAGTCTTCAAAAATAGACTAACAGGGAAGTAAAGCACCAACTCAGGCCATAATCTGTTTAAAGCCTTAAACTACACATCAGATTCTTAAACAAAACAAAAACAAAACAAAAAACAGCTTGACACAGAATTATTGGAAAAAATTATATTTTGGAAGAACTCACTACAGAAGGTGACAGAATTCCAAAATCAAATTACATGAAAATATACATCGCAATTCTCTTTGTACATTAGGTGAGAAAAATCTGCAGTAGAAGAATAGAAGGCAAAAATATGAAGGGCCACAGAAGAGAGAATAGGGATAAGGGAAACTGTATTTCTGATACCAAATCCAGAATTTACTAAGTTTGAAAGCTTACAGATGTGCATACCTTTTAAATCCAAAACTTAAAAACAAAGACAAGAGGCAAAAACCAGAGAAAGCAGCTTATCCTATCTTGAGCTAACTTAGTCAACTGAGCACTTCCAAACCAAAGCTCTCAGCCCTTTGAAAAAAAAAAAAAAAAAATAGCAGGCTCAAGGGTGCTCCACAGCCAGAAGTTTTATTGCTACACCCAATCCAAGAACTGTGTGCAACTGAGTCAAAAAGGGGAGAAGGGGAGAACCTTTGCATGGTCAAAGGTCATTAAGTATCAGATAGTTGCTTATAGATCCATCCTTTCAACGTCTGATTAGGAAAATCTGAACCTTTGAGGAGATTACAGGGTAAGGTTGGGAGTATTTTTTTTTCCAAACAGATACTAAACTTGAAGTGAAAAGTTTTAATTAAGCCTCAATTGTTCAAAGAAAAGTAAAATGGAAAAATCTTTAATCCTAATTGGTTTTAGTTGGACATGCTTCAAGAGGTTTTTTTTAAAAAAAACTGATAAGAAACAATGAACAGGGAAAGAAAATTTGCTAAAATCTTTGA
The DNA here is from genome assembly GCA_032595735.1 of Pelochelys cantorii. NCBI lineage: Eukaryota > Metazoa > Chordata > Testudines > Trionychidae > Pelochelys > Pelochelys cantorii. Next base: position 9,850,140 of record CM064346.1, on the reverse strand, counting down.
GAATGTACACGATTTTTATCCTAACTACAAGACAGCATTATTTGGTACACTGTGTATTTGTGGATGTACATGAACAGTATATATATTATCCGGATCATGTTGTGCTATGTACACATCTTTACAATTCTTCCTGAAGGTTAAAGCAGTTCATTAGATTTCAAAATGCGCAATCGTCTTATGTTGGCACTTGTTAGGCTCTTGTCAGCATTGATAACTGGCATGTTTATTGCAGCCCAGTTCCAGCCAGTTTTTGCCAACATGTTACAACAGAAGTCCAGCAATAGGTGGGTAGAGTGCAGGAAAAAACAGTGCCATGTTTCTCAATTGGAGACCTACAATACAGAAAATACAGTCATTACCACATTGATAAAGAGATGGATTTTTAATTGCTCCTGGATGAGAAACAGTGCTTGTAGTCCAAAAGAGTCATTTACAGTTGTCTGTGCTCAAACCAGTTTACCTGAATTGTGTGTTTTTTGCTTGGCGTTTAGAACTAACCACTCAGCCATCTGAGGGAGAGGAGTCTAATCCGTGCAATGCTTCAACACGGATACATTTGAGCCTTAAACCTCTATGTCAGAGTTAAATTTTTAGTACAACTTTAAGCATTTGAGTGCATTATATATACACACATATATAGGTTCCTCATATGCATCTAGGATTAGTCCATAGTTGAGTAATTTGTATAGCAAGCAAGCAAACATTTTAGCTATGGAATGACTGACGTTGATTCTAGTAGTATTTTACAGAAGGAGTATGAACAGCAGCATAAAAGCAGTATGCACTTTTATAACAGTAATGCTTTAAGTCTATTTGTGAAGCTGGATTTCATCCCTGCCACCAAACTGAATTCAAGAGGCCTTGCCTTCCATAAACAAGATGAGCAGCTTACTCTGTAATCAGCATTACTTCCTTCTACTCATGGGCCTCGTTCATGCCAAATACTGAAAAAGTACAGTGGTGCAACTTGTATGGTAACATAGCTTAAAAAAAAAAAATCTTGTCCACTGGATACAACACTGCCTTATTTGCTATCCCCTCAGCTATACTACAAACAGTTCCCATATTCTAGCTCTGTTCACCTTTCCTCCAAAGGGAGGACTATCAAAGGAAATTGCAAGTCTAAGTTACTCACACATTTCCCATATATCTTCTTTAAGTTTTAAAGAACAGTCCACTTCTCTCAAGCATGCCCTTTCAGTTTAAAGTCAATCATGCCTGACGGTTTGCTGTGGTCAGAACCAGTATCAAGTGGGATTGCTGTTTGAGTAATTATGCAGCCTGAGTACAGCAAGTCTTCTCTAGAAGTTTCATGTTAGAAGTGGTGGGGTCAAGAAACAAGAAGTGCAACTAGCTCACATTGTGAAAGCTTCCCTGAGAGGTAAGTGTTAAGACAATCAATCCCTTCCCACAGTGAGGTTATTCAGCAGCCCAATTTTGCTACAACTAGGTTCAGGATACTAAAATGCAAGGAATACAAGTTTTATGTGGTGGATAAGATGTGGCTTAATGTCTACAGGGAATATGTGAGCCAAACTAGCCATTTATCACAGGACTGCTAAACTCTAAAAGCAAATTTAATCCAATACAGAAGTTACTTCTGGCATGCTGCAGTGCAAGTTAAAAAGGGTTAAATCCCTTTTCAGGCACAGATATAATTCAGCAACAGTAAAGATACAAGAACACAAACTTTTTAGTAACCTTACTAATCTAGTGACTAGCAACAGAGCAGTAAAAACTGTAGTACTTTGACAATTAGAGACTAGCAAGACGGTTATATACATAGGATCATTCCAACACAGTTGTCCAACATTAGATCTGGCAAGAGTTCACATTTTAAATCCTAGTTCTCTGTATGAGCAAGGGGATGTTAAGTAGTTTGCTTAAGGGCAAAGATCTAACCACCTCTCCATCCTGAGACTTCTGATCTCATGACATAAGAGTTACAGAAGGAAAATGGTTTGGTGCTTAGTAGTCCAGCCTCTTCTCTGCAGAAAAGAGACTGGCATTTCAATTCTCTGTTTCAAGCTACTGAAAAAAGCAAGGTAAAAAAAGCCAAACGTCTTCTGTGAAAAGATGGCATTTCAGTCTAGAGCCAGTGGTTGTTGGTAATAAGAAGAGTGGATATTTAGCCCAGAGAATTAAAGCATGTTATAGTTCAACTCCCATTCAGAATTACTGCTGACTACCAATTTGGTCAAGTCGACTCATTTTCCCTGAGGAGTTACTGTAGTTAAGCACCATGTAGTATTACTACTACTATGAGCAATGCAATATGTACTTGTAGCCACTGTGGAGAACTGGTATAAAATACAGCCAAACCAAATCTCAGACTTGGGGGAAGCATATTGAAGATAGTCTGGATTAATGTGGCACATGGCCAGAAAGGGTTAACCAGCTTGTAGGCTGACTGACCCAGGATTGACCTTTGAAAACTTGTTGGGAAGATGTGTAAGTCTCGCTGTTGCATTAGATTCGAGTAAAACTTTAAAAATACAAACTTGCATTGTTAGGTCAGTAGGTGTTGGCCCAGGTCTTGTGAGGACAGTAATCCTTGTCTAAAGCTTTAGTGGTTTTGGTGTCTTTGAAGGTTATGGAGAACTGTACATAAACTGTTTAATGGATCAGTTACCTTGTGCTAACTGCCACGATGTTTGGGAGACAGAAGGTTATAACAAAAGCCTTGTGTTCTCCCAGGCCAAGAGACTGCTGCAGAAGCATAATGCTCCTTTAGACAGGATCCTCTGTCATCTCATATCTGATTGGATGCTCTCCAGGAAAGTTGCAAGCCATAAAGGATGAGATCCCAAGTGATCATGGTATCCTTATTAAGTCATGGTCCATTATTATAAGTTGACTGATCTGAAAAAATTTCTCTGCAACTAAAAGATCTCCTCTATTATATATCTCAATCTCAAGAATTCAGCTTGTGTCTGTATTTATATTGACCTTTTAACCAACAGTCTTTTAGTTTACTTACAAGAACTGGTTATAAGTGTGAGCTTGGAACAAGGTCTAAAATATTCTCTTAACCTGGAAGGTAATATGTCCAATCCTTTGGGACTGATAGAACTTTCTAACCTGGGTGTCTAGGTGGAAGCCTGAGGCTCAGTACTGGGCACTATATCTGGACTTAAAACCAAAATAATACAGAAACAGTTTTGTTCTGGCTTGGTAAATAGTAATGGAATAGCCATCAGCTTTGGGGATTGGCTATTCCATTTTTTCAGTGCACTCAGTGACCTAGCTGGCTCTCCTAGGACCATAATTATCACAAAGCTAATAACTCTAGCATGAAATTTACCAACCCAGGCAAAAAAATTTAGTGGAGTAATGCATGAAGGGGAAAAACCCACACATATTTAGTGTCCCCAAAGCCTTGTAGTCTTTGGCAGTACTGAAACTGGGAGAGAAAAAGCAAAGCCTTTGAGAGAGGGGAAGGTATTTATGCCTGAATAAGGGTTTGTACTGTTAGTTTTCCCTGCAAGTCACCTACTAATGGAGGTGAAGGTGACTCCTTTAAGATACCACTACTTACCCTGAAAAAAGTGAAGCTACTAGCTGCTGAATAAGTGTCACTCAAAAGCAGTCTCTTGGCTTTTTCTTACACAGCGGGCAACTTTCCTTTTGAATTCTCCATTTCTGTCTTCTCTCCATTCTTTCTGTAAAGAAGTAGTTGGACAACTGATGTTAGTGCCACAATAAAAGATTACAGCAAGAAATTCCATATTTAAGTTTCCAGTACCAGAGTTCTGACTCCGTAAGACTCAGTATTTAAAACTAGTCAAGCTGTTCTTGAAGCAGTCATAGCATTTCGATGCTTGAAGAAAAAAGCTTGAGGCTCCTGGAAAGCTTGTCTCTAAAACTGTGGAGACCTAACCTAGGCCATTTCTACATTCTAAGCTTTCATTGAGAAGTTTAACTCCTGAGATTGCAAAATGAAAAACAAACCAGACACCCCCACCCCCTTCTCTCCACCTGGTTCTTTCTAAACAGAAGCCACGTTTAAAAACCACGTAGTGAGATGTTTGGTCAGTCCTAGGCCACATGCAAAGCAACAGCAGATTCATAGGTAACACCCAAAGGGCCATTCTGATCTCCTGCTGAACACAGGCTGTAGGATTTCCCTGAATTAATTCCCCTGTTTTAAAACTAGAACATATATATTTCTTGACTTAACTGCACATAGTGGATTCTCCATTATAAGCCTAGTAGTCACCCTCACTGTTGAGATCTGCTTTATGGTCTGAACTGGTCTTGCTTCAATTTCCAGCCATTTAGCTCAGTAGACATTTGTTAGATAAAAAGGCCCTATATTACATTTCTATTCTCCATGTAAGTACTTATAGAATAATTAAGTTAGCCTTTAATCTCTTTAAAGAGACTGAGCTGCTTGCTTAAGGCAAGTTTTCCAATATTTCTGTCACTCTCATAACTCTTCTGAGCCCTCTCCAGTGTATCAACAACTCCCTCTCACGTTAACAACTTTAGTTCTGGTGTCAGCACTACGTCAGAATCTCATGGGTAGCAGTGAAATAAGTCAGATGTCCAATGGTGCTTAGCAAAACTATGACAAGAAGCAGACACTATTAGCTATCCACATACAAGGGTGCATCTACACTGCAGGGCTTAACTTGAAATAAGTTACACAAACTGAGCTATGTCAAATGGGAGTATTTACATAGCACTTACTCTGAAATAGAGCACTCTTCCTCTGCCTTCCCTTATTCCTTATACAATGAGGGTTACAGGAGTTGGAATAAGTCGTCCTCCAGCTTGACAGTATTTTCACACTATTTCAAAATAGCTGCTTGCTATGTAGATACAGACTAAGTTATTTCGGAATAGTGCTAGTTATTTTGAAATAGTGTTGCAGTGTAGACTTACCCTAAGAGGCATATTTGCTTATGGCATTTAGAGGATACTGGAAGTCAGAGAGATACCCAATAGCCAGACATGAACAAACCAACCCACCCACGACCCCAAATGTGCACATGCAAAATCCCACTGGAAATCTGAGAATCCAGAAGTGGCAAGGGAACTTGGACCGTGCACCAGGACAAGTATTTCTCTTCTATACAGCTCTTTCCAAAAAGAGTAGGCAAAAGGTAAAGACGTAGTAAGGGAAGCAAAAAGTTTGAACCTGGGATGCCACTGCAAACACACGTACAAATTAGGGGCGTTAGACAGCAGGTAATAGAATAGTCAACTAACTGTATGAATTCTTAGCAGTTAGTTGACTACTCTATAGTCCCCAGGGGGCAGGGGTGGCAAGAAGTGAGGTCCCTGGGGATAGGGGCTGTTGCTGCAAAGCAGTCTGTCTGTGGTAGGCCCAAGCTCGTTGTGGACAGAGGCTGCTCCAGTAGCAGCCCCTGTCCATGAGGAGCTCCCCCATGGAAAGGGCCTGCTGCCACCCTGCGCTGCAGCCTCTGTATCGGAGACAGCAGTGGGGACAGCAGGCAGCCAGTCTGTGAGGGGAGCTGTGTTTTTTAACTGGCTCCCCTTGCAGACTGGCTCCTGCCTAGCACTCTGTGCTGCTGCCTCTGAAAGAGGAAGCAGTGCAGGGTGCTCCACAGGAGTGGGGCCAGAGCACACTGGCTGCCACCCCTGGGGACTATAGAATGTTGACTAACTGCTAAGAATTCATTTTTAGTCTTGATCTTGTGCCCATTTTAAAGGTAATTTTTAAAAAGCTACACACTTTAAAAAGCTGTGCGACACTGGAGCAAAGGCCACGTGGATTGTTGGTTCACATTTTACAAATCATGGGCTTGAAGGACAGAAAGTGACTTATAACTGGACGTTAATCAGTGAGTGATAGATATCAGTGGCCCACTCTCTCATGAGTCTCTGGAGAGAGATTAATTTAGATTTCCAAGTCTGTCTTCTAGCACATGTATGTGTTGATAGCTGCAGTATACAGACACCAGGCAGGCCATCTGTGGAGGAGGCCCCTCCATTCTTTCCAAGAACAGTTGGAGGTATTTGTGTAAAATATATATACACAAGTCTCATCATTATTACAGCACTCAAGCCATCAACTGGTGGCCCTCTAAGGGGGCTTCATGTTCTCCCCTCTTTTGGAGGCAGACAACCAAACAAAAATAAAGATGTTGTTAAATATGAGGTAGAGGAAAAGTCAAGTAATAGTCCATACACCCAATGCCCACTTTCAAAGGAGGTTAGCATTTACCAAGACGACTCCTGTGCATTCAACAGCAGAATAATAGAGTTTCATTTTTTAACGACTATTTAACATTGTATACCTGACTTTTCTGGTTTCTACTTTTTTTAAAAAACACTACAACCTAGTACTCTTTCCACAATTTCTAGTAACTTTAAGAAGTTCTGGTAAAGTTCTGGCAAAGGAGCTGAATTTGAGACTAGCATTTAAGACTAGCTATTAAGCTTTATTGCGTGTTCATTTTTACTGGGCAAGAGTATAGTCTTTGCTTACCAGTCACCTAATATTATGTTTCACTAAGTCAAATGATGCCGTTCAGATTTTTGTATGTACTTCACTCTAAGTTTCTTACTACATATAGCAGCACTGTAATTAGAAAAGCCAGGAGACTTACCGCTGCATCGACATTAGCAGGAGAGTCACCATTGGGATCTGCCAGCATAGAAATAACACTAATCATTATAGTTTCCACTGTGTGGATGGGAAGCCAGCGTTCCTCAGGTTTTTCATAGCCATATTTGTCTTCTCCAGGCTCATGAAGAATGGAAATGCAGACATCACCATTCTTATCAACTAAAAAGTAAAGCAGACAATAGGTATATTTTAGTGTTGATTAGATAGCTGGCTTCAGGATATTCAATGGGGATGTTAGCCTTCATCTGAATAAGAAACCTATCCCAAGTGCCCTTAACACAGTTAATGGTGGAAAGTTTCTGGAAAGACACACCATCGAGTTGATAATAGTTTAGGAACATCTTACAGAGAGGCTGCACAAGAATGAAGTTCGGCAAGATAGAGCAGGGCAAGTCTATTAGGGATGTTAAATATCAGTTAATTGAATAACTGAGTAACCTCATGAATTCTCATTGGTTAGCTGACTAGTCTATAGTCCCAGGAGGTGTGGCTGGCAGCCACTGTATCAGAGGCAGCAGCATGCAGTACCAGGTGGGAACTGGTCTGGTTTAAAAACCAGCTCCCCTTGCAGACCAGCTGCCTGTCGCCCAGTAACACAGGATGGCAGCAGTCCATGTATGGGAGATGGGTCTGACCTCCTGGACCCAGTGCAAGCTGAAACTGAGCTGGGCTGCCTGCCTGGTTCCTGATCCACTTTAAATGCAGAACTGGGGGAGGAGGGTTAATTGGTTACATCCCTACTCTAATGCAGAGGTTTGCTTTAATATGGGTACACTGGGTATTTTCAGTTTAATTGCAACCTTTTCAAAATTTCTGGAAAGTCAGTTATTTTTCCACAACTATAGCTCGAGACTATTCATATCATGATCATTAGAACTATAACATGAAGTGGCCCTATGAACCATTCTGAAACCTCCATTTTCAGTTTAGTGAATTTTTCCCCCCTTTTCTGAAGTTCAGAGTCTTCTAGTTAGCAACCCCGCTGGCAGGGCAGGTGTTTAGAGTGGCTGTAAAGCTCAGTCTTCACAGGAAAAAAAGTAGTCTGTCAAAGCATCTGAAAAGTGGGTAATGCTGGCACCTGACAATTTGTGTGGGGGTGGCTCTGGGTGCCCAGAAGGGTCAGGCTGTGGCTCTCAAGTGCACTGCTCTAGCAGAGATTGTAAGATTGCCTAAGGAGGTTGTAAAATCAACATCATTGGCGATTTAAGAGCAGGTTAGATAAACACCTGTTAGGGATAGTTTAGATGGTGCTTGGTCCTGTCATGCATGCAGGGGACTGGACATCCAGAGGTCAAGTCCCCTTCAGTTCCATGATTATCTAGACCATGCCTGACAAGTGGCTAACCAGCTCTTAGGAATCGCCAATGATGGAGATTTTACAGCCTCCCTAGGCAGTTTGTTCTAGTGCTTAATTACCCTGACAGTTATGAACCTAAACCTCCCTTGCTGCAACTTAGGCCAAGAAGCTATGGGCTTATCTAAGGTTAAGGGGAAAAAAAAAAAAAAAAAAAAAAGAGTGTCAAATGTCTCCCTCATGACAGTGGGGATTGGTCCTGCCTCAGGCAGGGGGCTGGACTTAACCTCCTGAGGCCTCTTCCAGCTCTATGATTCTATGACAGCTTTTTAAGAATGTTAAAGCAGTAGTCCCCCTCTGTCCTCTTTTCTGTAAGATCAACTCAGTTTTCAATCTTCCCCTCACAGATCATGTTTTCTAGACCTTTATTCATTGTTGCTCTTCTCTGGACCTTCTCCAAATCTTTTCTGAATGTAGCATCTAGAACTAGACACAATACTCCAGCTGAGACCTAATCAGCACAGAGCAGAGTGGAAGTATTATTTTGTCTTGCTCACAATGCTCCTGCTAATACATCTCAGCAGATGTTTGCTTTTTTTGCAATGGTTGGCTCATTGCTTGTAGGTAAGGTCCCATGGGAAGCAAGACTAAGAGCAAAAACAACTGAAGACACTTGGCAGTTTTTCAAAGGGACATTATTAAGGGCCCAAAAGCAAGCTATTCCACTGCATAGGAAAGAGGAAAATATGCCAAAAGACTGCCTTGGCTTAACCAGAAGTTCTTGAATGATTTTTTTTTTTTTTTAAATAAAGAAGAGTCAGAAAATGGAAACTAGGACAAAATTACAAAGGATGAATATAGCTAACAATACAGAAATGCAGGGGAAAGATTAGAAAGGCAAAGGCACAAAACAAGCTCAAACTAGCTACAGGCATAAATGGAAACAAGATGACATTCTATAAACGTATTAGAAGCAAGAGGAAGACCAAGGACAGGGTAGGTCCACTGCTCAGTGAGGAGGGAGAAACAGTAACAGGAAACTTGGAAGTGGCAGAGATGCTTAATGACTTCTTTGTTTTGGTCTTCACCGAGAAGTCTGATGAAGGAATGCCTAACCTAGTGAATGCTAGTGGGAAGGGGGGTAGGTTTAGAAGACAAAATAAAAAAGAACAAGTTAAATATCACTTAGAAAAGTTAGATGTCTGCAAGTCAAGAGGGCCTGATGAAATGCATCCTAGAATACTCAAGGAGCTGATAGAGGAGGTATCATCTTTGGAAAATCATGGAAGACAGGAGAGATTCCAGAAGACTGGGAAAGGGCAAATACAGTGCCCATCTATAAAAAGGGAAATACAAACCACCCAGGAAACTACGGACCAGTCCGTTTAACTTCTGTGCCAGGAAAGATAATGGAGCAAGTAATTAAGGAAATCATCCACAAACACTTGAAGATAATATGGTGATAGGGAACAGCCAGCATGGATTTGTAAAGAACAAATTATGTCAAACCAATCTGATAGCTTTCTTTGATAGGATAAGAAGTCTTGTGGATAAGGGAGAAGCGGTGAATGTGGTATACCTAGACTTTAGTAAGGCATTTGATACAGTCTCGCATGATATTCTTGTCAATAAACTAGGCAAATACAACTTAGATGGAGCTATTATAAGGTGGGTGCATAACTGGCTGGATAACCGTTCAGAAAGTAGTTAGTGATTCACAATCCTGCTGGAAAGGTAGAACAAGTGGGGTTCCGCAGGGGTCTGTTTAGGGACCAGTTCTGTTCAATATCTTCATCAACAATTTAGATATCAGCAGGGCTCGACAATCTATGTAATCTACTCGCCTATGGCGAGTAGATTACAACCCGGAAGAGCTGGGTTCGGGTGATCTGCACATGCACAGATCGCTGGACAGCGCGGCTGGCGAGCAGGGCTTGCCGCGGCTCGGCGAGCCCTGGATATCGGCATAGAGCGTATGCTTATTAAGTTTGCAGATGATACCAAGCTGGGAGGGGTTGCAACTGCTTTGGAGGATAGGGTCAAATTCAAAATGATCTGGACAAAATCAGAGAAATGGTCTAAGGTAAACAGGATGAAGTTTAATGAGGACAAGTGCAAAGTGCTCCACTTAGGAAGGAACAATCAGTTACACACTTAGCGTGGGAAGCGACTGTCTAGGAAGGAGTATGACAAAGAAATCTAGGGGTTATCGTGGACCACATGCTAAATACGAGTCAGTGAGACACTGTTGCAAAAAAGCAAACATGATTCTAGGATGCATTAACAGGTGTGTTGTGAGCAAGACACGATTCTTCTAGGCTTCAGTTGGAGTATTGTGTCCAGTGCTGGGCACCACATTTCAAGAAAGATGTGGAAAAATTGGAGAAGGTCCAGAGAAGAGAAACAAGAATGATTAAAGATCTAGAGAACATGAGCTAGGAGGGAAGACAAAGAATTGGGCTTGTTTAGTTTGGAAAAGAGAAGATTGAGAGGGGGCATGTTAGAGGTTTGCAGGTTATCTAGAAGGGTGTCTCACAAGGAGGGAGAAAAATTGTTCTTGCTGGCCTCTGAGGCTAGAGCAAGAAGCAATGGGCTTAAACTGCAGCAAGGGAGGTTTTGGTTGGACTTTAAGAAAAAGTTCCTAACTGTCAGGGCGGTTAAACACTGGAATAAATTGCCTAGGGAGGCTGTGGAATCTCCATCTCTGGAGATATTTAAGAGTAGGTTAGATAAATGTCTATCAGGGATGGTCTAGACAGGACTGGGTCCTGCCATGAAGGCAGGGGACTGGACTCCATGACCTCTCAAGGTCCCTTCCAGTCCTAGTATTCTATGATTTAGCTTGTGGCCCACTAAGACCCCTAGATGCTTTTCTGCAGTACTCCTTCCTAGATATAAAAATGGAAAGTGACTGTATGAAACTGCTTGCTTCTTCCTGAGTACACTGCATTTGTTCTTGTTGAATATCATTCTATTTAACTCAGACCATTTTGAATTATAACCCTATCCTCTTAACACTTGCTTGTGGACTGAGGGTTTGCTTTATGATGTATTCTCTATGCCATTATCTGACTAATTGGATTAAGGTATTGAACAGACCCAGAATTGATCCCTGCAGAACCTCAGCCATTATGCCCTTCCAGCATGACTGAACAATTGATAACTACTCTTGGAACAGTTTTCTAACCAGTTTTGAGCCCATCTTCCAGTAGCTCCATGTAGGCTAGAATTCCTTAGTCTGAGAAGGTCTTGTGAGACAGCATCAAAAGTTTTACTAATGTCAAGATATACTAGGTCTACTGTCCCCACCCCCTCCACAAGGCTTAGTACCCTTTTGCAGAAAGCTATCAGGTTGGTTGTATATGATTGGTTCTTGACAAATCCCTGCTGTCACTTATCTCCTTACCATCTAGAACATAAACACGGCCATACTGGGTCAGACCAAAGGTCCATCTAGCCCAGTATCCTGTCCTGACAGTAGCAAATGACAGGTGCCCCACAGGGAGTGAACAGAAGAGGTCAACATCAAGTGATCTACCCACTGTCACCCATTTTCAGTTTGACAAACAGAGGCTAGGGAGACCATTCCTACCCATCCTGGCTAATAAGTAGATAGCCCAAACCTCCATGAGGATATCTAGCTTTTTTGAACCCTGTTAAAGGCCTAATCTTTACAACATCCTCTGGCAAGGAGTTCCATAGGTTGACTGTTCTTTTCATCTGCCACCTATTTCATTTGGTGACCTCTAGTTCTTGTGTTACAGAAGCAAGAAAATACTTCCTTATTCACTTTCTCTACACCAGCCATGATTCTATAGATTTCTATCCTATTCCCTCCTTAGTGTAGACATAACCTTAGAGAGGAGACTGCCAGCCTAGTTCGAACTAGGGTGGCTAATGTAGGCATTCGAACTTGCAAAATGAAGCCCAGGATTTAAATATCCCGGGCTTTATTTGCATGTTCCCGGGCGCCGCCATTTTTAAATGCCCCGTAGTTCGAACTCCCTGCCCATGGCTACACGCGGCACCAACTAGGTAGCTCGAATTAAAGCTCCTAATTCGAACTACTGTTACTCCTTCTGCAATGAGGAGTAACAGTAGTTCGAATTAGGAGCTTTAATTCGAGCTACCTAGTTGGTGCCGCGTGTAGCCATGGGCAGGGAGTTCGAACTACGGGGCATTTAAAAATGGCGGCGCCCGGGAACATGCAAATAAAGCCCGGGATATTTAAATCCTGGGCTTCATTTTGCAAGTTCGAATGCCTACATTAGCCACCCTAGTTCGAACTAGGCTGGCAGTGTAGACATACCCTAAGCTAAGAAGTTCCAGTTTTATTACTCTCATGACAGTTATTCCAAATCCCTAGTCACTTTCGTTGCCCTTTTCTGAATTTTCCAATGCCAAGATCTTTGAGAGAAGGTGATCACATCTGCATACAGTATTCAAGATGTGGGGCATACCATGGATTTACAGAGGCAATAAGATTCTCTATCCCTTTAATTCCTAACATTGTTTGCTTGGACTGCTGCTGCATCACGGATAGTAGGGATGTTCGATATTGCGTTATTGAATAGTCATGTAACAGCATGAATTCTTATTGGTTAGACAACTATTCAATAGTCCCTGGGAATGGGGCCGGCAGCCAGTGTGCTCCATTTCCCACTCAGGGAGCCCCCTGCCACGCTGCAGTTACACAGGACTGGTCCCAGTATGAACCCCCATGAGACACATTACCTCTCCTTTCTGAGAGCAGATTATTCTTTCCAGATATCTAAGTACACTATATCCACAGGATCCCCCTTGTCCACACACTTGCTGACTCCCTCAAAGAGCTCTAGTAGATTGGTCTCTGTAAAGGGAAATCATGCCTCACCATTTTGCCCCCGCCCCCGCCCCCCACCTAAGTTATATTCATCTGTGCATCTGACAATTCTGTTCAATAGTTTCAACTAATATGCCCAATCTTGAAGTTAGATTTACTGGTCTGCAATTACCAGGATCACCTCCAGAGCCCTTTGAAAAAATTGGCACCATATTAGCTATCCTCTATTCATTAGGTACAGAAGAGGATTTAAATATATTTATTATTGTATAACTACTGTTAGTAGTTGTGCAATTTCATATTTGAGTTTTCATGACTGCCATCTGGTCCTAGTGACTTGTTACAGTTTAGTTTGTCAATTTGTTCCAAAAGATCTCATTTAGAGGAGGTCAATGACAAATCTGAGGAACTGTCCCCTAAAAAGAACGGCTCAGGTTTGGGAATCTCCCTAACATCCTCAGCTGTAAAGACCGATGCAAAGGATTCTGTTCGTTTCTCTGCAATGACCTTATTGTCCTTGAGTGTTCACTTAGCATCTCAATTCTCTAGTGGCCCCACTGGTTGTTTGGCTGACTTCCTGATTCTGATATACTTAGCAGATTTTATTTTTTGGCTAGCTATTTTTTTTTTTTTTTTGTGAGAGGTTATGCTTCTGTTTTTCCTCACTATGATTTAACTTCCACTTTTTAAAGAATGCCTTCCCTCTCACTGTTCTTTTCTCTTGATTAAGCAAAGCCACAGTGGCCCTTTTCTGGTTCTCTTACTATGTTTTTTAAAATTTGGGGTATACATTTAGTTGAGCTTCATTATGGTGTCTTTGAAGTTTCCATACAGCTTGCAGGGATTTCTCTTTTGGTACTGTACCTTTTAAATTTGTTTAACCTCCTGATTTTTGTGCAGTTCTCCTTTCTGAAGTTAAATGCTACAGGGTTGGACTGGTGTAGCATTTTAACATCCCTGTGGTAGGAAATTATATTATGGTCACTATTTCCGAGTAGTCCAGATATATTACCTCTTGGACCAGATCCTGCCCTCCCACTTGGGACACAATCAAAATCACCTCTTGTGGATTCTAGAACCAGCTGCTCCAAGCAGCAGTTATTTAAGGCGTCAAGAAACTATTTCTGCAGCCCGTCCTAAGGGGATGTGTATATGGGCAATATGGGGATAGCTGAAAACTCCCATTATTAATTATTATTATTATTGCAGCATTTATTTTTATAGCTTTTAACCTCCCCTAGCATTTCATAGTCACTATCACTATCCTGGTCAGTAATCTATCCCTACTGCTATATTCAAATTAGAGCATGGCATTACTATCCATAAAGATTCAATGGAACAGTTTGGTTAATTTAGAATTACTTCATTTGATTCTATGCTCACACATAGTGCTGCTCCCCCACCAACATGACCTGTTCTGTCCTTCCAGTACATTTTGTACTGTGGTACAACTGTCCCATTGATTGTCCTCATTCTACCATGCTTCTGTGATGCCTATGTCAATATCTTCATTCACTACAGGTCATGCTAAATCACCCTTCTTATTTAGACTTCTGGCATTTGAATATAAAGCACTTTAAAAGTCTTCTCAATATTTAGCTGTCTGCCATTTCCTTGTGAGACTCGTTTGACGGATCTCAACCATACTTTATCTGCCATCCTCTCCTCTTTACTAGGACACAGATTCTAAGTCTAATCCATGTGTCCGATCCATGTGCTCCACCACACCTGTTGGCTCTCTCCTCAGCCCTTAGTTTAAAACCTACTCAACGACCTTTTTAATTTTAAGGTGCCAGCAGTCTGGTTCCATTTTTTGAATAAGGCAGTGGTTCCCAGCCTTTATGTCAGGGATTGGCAAACACATTCACAAACCTTGGGTGGACTAGTAACACTTGCATATTCGTTATGCAAATAATGAATATGTGGATACAATGTTACCTGACTGCCTGGCCCCAACCCACCCCCCTATGCCCCATTCCCTTTGACCCTTTAACCTCTGACCCCTATAGCCCATGCTAACACCCTCTTACCAACACTCCAGAGGAGCATGGCTGTTACTGCCTCGCAGAAAGGGGGAGTGGCTGCGACACATGCCTCCTCCCTCCCCAAGCACATCTTGTGCCCCCATGGGTTTGGAGGGCGGGTGGAAGAGAGGCAGGGAGGAGAAGAGCTGCAGCCTTGCTGCCATTACCAAGGGGGAAGGAAGGAGGCGCCTCCTTCTCTGCTTCCTCCTGCCACCAGCAAATGTGGCCGCTAGGGCAGAGTGTGAAACCCCAGCTGGCTGCCATTACTGAGGGAGGTACCTCTGTCTGCCGCCTTATCGCTAACAGAAAAAGCAGCTGTGGGGGCAGGGGGAAGTGTCCATTGATGGCACGCGCTCTCCCTCCTCCTTCCCCAAGCGCAGAGGAAGGAGGAAAGCACCTCCTGCTCTGCCTCCTCCTGCTGTGCTTCAGTCACCATGGCTGCTGGAGCTGAGCCACTGCGAACAACCGGTTTGAGCTTCAGCAGCTGCTGTGAGTATCGACAACCAGTGGGTTGCAGCCCAGCAGCTGGGAATTGCTGATTTATGGAGTCTATCCTTCCTGTATAGACTCCTTTTCCCAAAAGTTTCCCCAGATCCTAATAAAGCAAACCCTTCCTCCCTACACCATTATCTAATCCATGCACTGAGACCCCGTAGATCTGCTTGGGTATCTGGCCTTGCACATGGAATTGAAAGCATTTCAGAGAACACTGCCACTGAGGTCCTGGATTTCGATCTCTTTCCTAGGACCTCTCCCCTATCCTTCCCTATGTCATTCGTACCTACGTGTACCTCAGCCACCAGCTTCTCCCAGCACTACACAAGTCTATCTAGAGGTCTTGAGAGATCTGCAACCTTCACACCAGGCAGGCAAGTCGCATGCAGTTCTCCCAGTTACCACAAATCCAGCTGTCTGTTAGTAATGGGGGATTCTAGCATTAGAAACAGCTGCCTTTTCCTAAGCACTAACCCCAGAGAGTTTGAGAGGATACCACAACATCTGAAAGGTGGATCTCAACTATGGGATCATTTCCCTCTGCTCCAGTTGGATGTTCTCCTTACTGGACACTTTCACCCTCAACATCACAAATGCTACCTGACTGGGGGTGGGACCATTCTACGTGTCCCGGAAAGCCTTAAACACGTACCTCTCTGCCTCCCTTAGCACCTCCAATTCAGCCACCCTGGTCTCTAAAGTGTATGTGGTCTGAGGGCTTGGAGCTCCTTGCACCAAAATGCACACATACATCACCTGCCAAATTAACTGCTTAATTATTTGCTCCATTATCTTTCCTGGTACAGAAGTCAAGCTGACTGGTCTTCTGATGTTCCTGCTTGTATCTGCCAAGCTAATGATGTGAAGTTAACCCAGTTTTCTTCCAGTCCAAAGATGATCATTAAGAAGGCCCCCAACAGATTGACTGGGCCAGATGCTGCCCATTAATACATGCCACCTAAACCCTGGTAAGGCAGATGTGGATGCTTGGAGCACTGTCCTTGAGATCACTAAGTGTCACGTATGGAGAGGAGAAGAAACAGTAGATTACAAGGTGAAGCATCTAAGTGTAGTTGTTTCAGGTTTTACAACACAAGACCCATGTGAACTCTGGGTAGTCTTTTAGTCACATCTTCCTTTTCATTTACAAATACAGAAAGCTAAAACTGTAGCAAGTCTTACCATTTGGATGCCAGATTTCTGTGATGAACTTCATTTTCGGCGGCCTGAGAGGATAGTCTTTTGGAAAAGTGAGATGAGCCTTGAATACGCCACCTTCACTGGGGAATTAAAGAATTATCAGTAAGTAGTTCTTTGGAAGTCTCAAACAAGAAAATTAAGCCAGAGTGACATTTTTAACCTCTATTAGATGTAAACCTTTTGTAATGTTGGCATCCATTGTAATAGTATTAGCTTACACAATGGATGGTTAAGAACCTTTTACAAGCTACTCACCATCCCTTCCTAATACTCAGACTACAATATTGAGCATTTTATTTGTGCAGAGCACAAAGCTTCGTTATAACGATTCCACAGAGCTCTCAGCTAGCTCAGTGATTAAACATTTAGAGTCACTGGTTACAAATTCACCTGCCTGACTCCCACTGCCTTATATTGGCTGGCGATACCGTCAATACTTGCAATTCAACTCCCAGCAGAAGAATAAGCATACAACCTAGTCACCTCTTCAATTGATAGACCTGCTCTATAGCTAGGTTTACTGGTACAGTACTCAGAGTTATGAATACCAACTAAGTCAAGGACTCTCAAAAACTTTCTAAACCGGGTTCAGGGCCCTTAGCACCATCATTTTTGACTGATTCTTCCAATGGCAGATTTCTGCACTCAGATACCCATGGGCTCCAACAGCACAGTCAAGTTATTTTCTAGCATTAGGAGAGAGAATCTGTGTTATCCAATTTAAATGGCTACATGTGAGTTAAACAGAAGAGAGGTCCTGTCCTGGCACAGATTAGGTACAAATGCATCCACACTTAAAAGCCTAACTAATTTGGTTGTTTAAGTAGGAAGGTTTGAAGCCAAGGAAGCTAGTTTTGGTAGCCAACCCCTATACAGATAGAAACCCTAGAAATAAGCAAAGATGTCACATTAAGGCTTGTCTCCTCTTACCACACACTGCCTTTATTCCTACTGCAATTGAACATCTACTTCATGGACAAGGCCTATCATGGAAAGTTGGGAGAGCAGGGTGTTGAAACTCTCATGCTATTGGCAGACTGACAGCTTTCTCTGACTGTTGCCACTGTCAGCTCAAATGGCTACATCTTTAGAGGCCTAGATTGCTAATGAAGATTAAGACTCTACAATCTGAAGTTCAGATATTGATAGGATGTGGGATACTCATGATACGTTACTGCCTGATTACAAGAGGAAAGATTGAAGCAGAGTGCTGTTCACGAAGAGGTAGCTAAATACTGACACCTCTGCACTAGTTTATTGTGCTATCAAGAAATCCTAAATCCCTAGGAGGGAAAACAGAATTAGTGGCCTGGGTACTGTACATGGTATTGAGTTTTAAGAGGCTCTACAATCTATTTTCTCCTATTGGGGAATTTTTTTTTTTTGCAACACTGATGTACTTCTCTGGGTGATATTCATTGTAAAAAGTCTCTCATAGGAGTGAGAACTTAAGTCCCTAAAGGAGAAGGCATTGCTGAGACATGCATTAAAGCCAACAATTAACTCCTTCAGATAGAAAAGCTATTGCTGTAAGCAAGCTGATGTGCCTTTATTAAAAAACCGTACAGCTTTGCAGTTTATACTTGTCCTATTAAATGGTAGGACTCATAACAGGTGTTTCCCCATTTCATACTGGGCAGTGAACAGAAAGACCGACAAGACAGGACTCTCTGGCTCGTGAATCCAGATGCTTACAGAAACAAGCTAGAATAGTAATTAAGTCACATAGTCTAATCATTAAAGAAGGAGTCAAGCTCCCAGGGTTTGCTTAGTTTGATCCCCAGACTCACACCTTGAACAAGTTGTTCAGTTCCCATCTGAAGTCAGCAAAGCTGAGTGACAATAAGAATAGGCCATTTCCTGGGACTAGGAAATTGAATGGAGTGCAGCAGTCAAGGTCAACCAATTGTGTCCTACTTTGGTACCAAGTTGCAGAGTGAGTTTCATTGCGAGCTCAAAGCATGCCAACAATTGAAATTTGGAGATCATTCTTTCAGTCAAGTTGGGGCAATGCCTCCCTCACTGAAGCAGCTGCTGGCCTTTCCCTGCTGCAGATGGCAAATCAGTATTCTTGGCATTGGATTAGTCCTGGATCCTCTACTACCAGGCTGAGCTGGGAGCAGGAAGCTTTTCAGAGAAAGCAGGATATACCTTGTTTGATTGATAAATGCTACCCTAGGCTCAGGCAAATTAGGGATCCCCAGAGGACATTACAAGGCTAGTAGGGGGGCTTGTGATGTTGCCACCCCCACTTCTTTGCTGCCTTTAGAGCTGAGAAGTCAGAGCAGCAGTTACTGGCCAGGTGCTCAGCTAAAGGCAGCACCAATGCCAGCATCAACACAGAAGGAAAGATGACGACGTAGGGGTAGGTCAAAAAAAGTTTGAGCGCCCCTGGCCAAGGGAACACCTTGCAGAAAGTGGTTACTCCTTCACACAGGCATTCGTGAGAAAGAAGGGAAATAGGAAGGTGAGAACCTAACAAGTTAGAGCTCCCAGATTCTCTGCACAACTGTAATTCTAAGCAAATTATCTACAAAGTAGGGATGCTAATGGTCAATCAGTGGGGGCAGGCACAGGCCCACCACACACACAGGGGGCAGCTCCAACCTGGCTGGAGCCCCCCTCCTGCCCCGACCACAGTGGGCTGCTCCCAAGTGGCTGGGGCAGCCCTCAATCACAGTGCAGGAGGGGAAGAGGGGAGCACTCCATTTAGTTGGTTAACCAATTGAACTTAATGTTTAGCCGGTTAAACAGGATTTTACATCCCTAATAAAGAGTGCCACCCTGAATTACAATTTACATTTGGCTGTCTGTTATGATGAAGAGGGTATCATGGCATCTTATGTGCTCTCATATCTGTGCAATGTTTGTCAAGAAGCAAGGTCACAAACCGATATCCTACTGGCATGCTCCTACTGGAAATATGGCACACTGCTTGGCCCTTCCCACCTACTACCCCACTGAAATTTTCATGACAGTCACTCAAAATTATCAAAACCTTTGATAGACCTGAATGAGAGCAGTTTATTCCTGGTGCTGTTTTGAAATACTTATGCCACATGAGTTGAGATGTTGCTTATGGATGCCTGAGGCATTTACACTAAATACCTCTTCCTGTGCTTTCAGTTTCAGCTCACCTTGTATGCCCCCAAAAAGTCCAGCACCCCCACTTCTGATGTGACCTGTCCATCAAAGCTGAGCTTCTGATAATCAATCATTGTCTCAATGTGGTTTGTTTTGTTTTTTCCCAGGATGAAAAGTTTGATACTTGGTCTTGCCAGCAGACCTTCAGAAGAGAGCAAAGACAGCATTTCTCACATCTGCATAAAGGGAGGCTACAGTGTATATCAGTTTCGTTGACAGTTTGATGATATGCTGATTGAGTAACCTATGATGAATGATTCAAAAAGCCTGGAGTGCTTTTCATTTTTTGTTTGGTATTTCTTGATGTAAGGAACTAGTATTATGTGAAGTGTTTGACATTCTTTTTATACCACTGAGGGTGATGTTAATGCAGTGGCTATGGTTGATGGGACTGGTCAGAAGAGTATTTAATTTTTTTCCCCCCAGCTTGATGGTGAATCCAAATTCTTTGGTTGCCTTTGAGAACCTGTCTAGGATTGCCTACAGATCACTTAATCATAGTGCAAGTAGAACACAATGAGCCACAAAGAGGACTTCAACATACTGGTTCCTCAGGGCTTGTCATAAGCTTTTGGAGACTGAAGACTCATCTGTTCTTTACCTAAGTAGATGCCCTTTGGAAAGTTGCCATTTGCATAATTCAGAATGGCTGTGAAGAGGCCCCAAAAGGACTGGTGCCAGCATGCAGCTTGTTTCAGCCCACTAGATATGGGAGAAATGGTTTGAGAAGCCTCTATTTTGTGGGTTTAAGAAGAGAAGTACCTCTGAAGACTGTTGGATAGTTGCCATGGGAGTTGCTTTTTAAATGGTCCTCATTTACAGCCAGCTTTCAACATGCTAATGGCCACACTGGATCAAGACCAATGGTCTATTTAGTCCACTATCTTGCCTTCAGAAAGTGGCTGGCACCAGATGCTTCAGAAGGAATGAACAGAACAGGGCAATTTATTGAGCACTCCATCTCCAGTCACAGGCTACGTCTAGACTGCATGCCTTTTTCTACAGACGCTGTGTCAACAGATACTGTCGACAAAGCCTGTCAAAGAGCATCTAGACTACGATCAGTATTGTCAAAGCAAGCCGCTTTTTCAAAAGAGAGTCTAGATACTCTTTCGAAAAAAGCACAGTTTGCATTCAATAGCACCTTTTTCCGAAAGTACTTTCGAAAAAAGGCGTTATTCCTCGTAAAATGAGGTTTACTGCTGTCGACAAAACTGCCGCATTCTGTTGACAGAACGCGGTGGCAGTGTAGACACAGTTATAGTTTTGTCGACAAATGCCAACTTTTGTCGACAAAACCCTGTAGTCTAGACATACCCATACAGTCCCAGATTCTGGAAGACAGAGGTTTAGGGACATCCACAGTAGGAGGGCTGCATACCTGATATACTGGCCAATAGCCATTGTGTGCACTTATCACAACTTGCAGTTAACCTATAGAATTCTGCCAGGGGATGTCATGAAAGCCAAAAGAATTAACATGGAGAACAGATCCCTCAAGGACTATTAGCCAAGATGGTCAGGCATATTACCCGCTACTGCAAGTGTGGATCAGAGGATGGATCACTCAAACTTCCTGGTTCTGTTCATTCTCCTGATGCATCTGGCACTATCAGCTATCAGACTACTGATCCATTATGACCATTATTTGACAACTGGGTGCAAAGTAAGAATGTGAAAGTGTAACCATGTACACAGTTTAACCAGTGAGCCCAGGCTCATCGGTTAATGTTCAGTTATATGCAGGCTCCCAGTACACATGGGGAGTCAGATTAAAAGCCAGCCCCTGTGGAGCAGACTGCCGCCCTGTGTGTAACCGCTGAACATTTCAGTGGCTACATGGTTGCTTATACACATTTTAACATCCCTAGTGCAAAGTGAAGATTAATGAGAAACATGAAACAGTGTGACTATTTCATCTTTGAAGCATTACCTCTTCTACACCTCACAAAGCTGTGAGTGGGCAGCAGCAACCATGTCTCATGACCCTTTAAACTGGTGGGCTAAACCAGGCAGAGGGCTGCCATGAGGGGGAAAGGTCTATCCTAAACATACTAAATCTTTGGCAGACTTTGGAATGGTACTGTAAAGACATACTGTGGAATACATAAGGCTTGACAAGGCACAAAAGACATCAGTGGTTATCTGCTGCAGCTAAATCAAGTTCAGTTGTTTCAACCTTTGAGAGAGTGGTCTTGGACATTCTACTTATGGTTGGAGCCAAGTAATTTTTGTAGCACTCAAAGGCTTCAGTCAGCTATTGATTACTATCTGGTCAATATTTCATTGTAACAAAGTGAAATATCAGTTAAAGCACAGGCTTCAATAGCACTTTGCAAGAAGAGTAATGGAAAGACAGTGGTTTAACTCTTGATACAGCTTCTGCTTCATTAAACAAAGATTTAGGACTTGCCAGAAGGGCATCTTAGTAATTTTTTTTTGGGGGGGGGGGGGGGGGGGGGGAAGGAAGAGAGAGAAGATAAGCCTTTATCTTGACAACTGTTATAAATGGATGGGTAAGTAATGTTTAGAAACATTATGAACGTGCTTTATAAAAAATTTCTAAGTTGAGTGAGTTGGAATGAGGAATATGCATTCTGAACTTGTGTGCCAAGATTGATGAGTGGAGAGCACCTTGCGTGACGGAAGAACTATCCTCTAGTATCACCCCCAAATCCTTAAGTGGATTATTTGGAGCCTTGTTGGGCATGGGAGGAAAGCAACATAGCTGAGAGATCTGCTGTAAAGGAAGGCTAAGTGTACTAGATAACAAAATGGCAGATGAAATTCAATGCTGATAAATGCAAAGTAATGCATATTGGAAAACCAGTCCTAACTATACATATAAAAATGATAGCATCTAAACTCGCTACTACCTTGCAGCAGTAGTCAAAAAAGGAAACAGTGTTGGGAATCATTAAGAAGTGGTAGAGAATGAATATATATATATTTTTTTTTCATATTTCCATTGTATGCCCACATCTTGAATACTGTGTGCAGATGAGGTCACCCCCATTGAGAGAAAGACACAATGGAATTGGAAAAGGTTCCAAAAAGGGCAAAAATTAGGGGTATGGAACAGCTTCTATATGAAGAGAGATTAATAAGACTGGGACTTTTCAGCTTAGAAAAGATGATTAAGGGGGATATGACAGAAGTCTATAAAATCATGACTGGTATGAAGAAAAGAAACAGTGTTTATCCCTTCCCATAACTGAGGGCTAGGGGTCACTAAAGAGGCAACAGGTTTAAACACAAAAGCAAGTATTTCCCATAATATGCAGTGAGCTTGCTGAACACCTTGCTCCACAGGATGTTGTGAAGGCCAAGACTACACCAGTTTAAAAAAAAAAAAAAAGAACTAGATACATTCATGGAGGATAGGTCCATCAGTGGCTGTTTGCCAGAAGATGGGAATAGGCAACAGGGGACGGATCACTTCATGGATTACTTGTTCTGTCCATTCCTTCTGGAGCACCTGGCATTGGCTACTGTCAAGATAGGATACCAGGCTAGATATCCCTTTGATCTGACATTGGTATGTCTGTTCTTTGAGCAAGTAGAGGATCCTAAAAGCCCCTGTATTGCCTCCCCACACAAAGTCAAATAAATGCACAATGAAGGGTGGTTTTCCCATGTTCCGTGGAACAAGTAACCTCTTTAGAGCTTGCAAATAGTTGCAAGGTAAGATTCAGCACACATCCAGTAATGCAACAGCTACAGTGTCTGCTATAACAAGAGCACCAAACCATTAAAGCCTTACTCTTAAACTAGAGTTAAACATGAACACTACACATTGTGGTTAGAATCTCAGCATGAAGTTTTAACATGCCAGGGTACACTTAGTTTTACTATTATTGCTAGTACTTACTACAGTGTATCTGGAGGACCAATAATGAGGACTTCCCATCGGTAAAGATCATTGTCGTCTATTAAACCTGCGGAAAAACCTTCCACTGGATTTTTGTTGAGCTCTGTTTAAAAAGCAAAAGAGAAAAAAAAAGTTGTGAGCCTTTGTGCTCGTTAATACAGTGTGCATATTTAGCAACTAGCATAAAGAGGTTGAGCAGACTGGTTATAAAAAGTCACTGATCACTGGTTGGGGTTTAGTATCCCTTAACTTGTACAAATTTTTTTTATACCTCCCTAGGCTCAGTCACTAATCTGGAGTATAGTCATTAATCTGCTTGCTTCAGAAGAAAAGCTCAAGATCTAGGAGAGAATCCCAAGAAGGCAGGTGCCAGAATAAGTTTGAAGTTCAGGCAATGCTGGAGGACATTAGTCTTGCAGACCTCAATCTTGACAAAATAAGCAATGTTAATTATGTAGTGCAGTGTTCCTAAAGTGTTGGAGGGTACATTTTATTTTAGCTTTACAAGCCACAGCACAAGAGCAAGATTGAAGACATTATTCTTGCAGTATTTGAAGAGTTAGTATTTTTAACCAGTACTTTTTTCTTTTGAAGGGACTGAAAAGCGTTTCAGGATCCAAAAGAGTAGCAGAAGCAGCTAAGTGTCTGACAACTTAGTCAGAATGTAGTGGTTCACAGGGTTCAATAAGAGCAGAGAGTCTAGGGGCATTAGGGTTGGGAGAAAGACTAGAAGAGTCTAGTGCCAGGGATTATATTTTATATCACCCTTATCCACTGGGGAGGGGAGAAGGGGTTATTTGAATCTGGCTTGCTCTGCTTCCAGGCTGGCCATATACAGTATGGTGATTGCTGGATGGGAAAAATGTGTATCAGCAGTAGTTTCTTCAGTTTTGGAAGAACTGCCAATTTTTTTTAGTGACAAATTTTAAATGTTGCATCTTAATACAGAATGGCAATTTTTAATATAGGGTTACATTACCATTCCAGGATTAGAAACAGCTGCAAAGGTTTAGGAAACCTTTGCACCTGACATCTTGTTTTGTATTTGGGAAAGGAAGAATCATTGCTCCTTTCAAGCAACTGTTCAGCAATAAAATCTAGGACAATTATATGCACATTGCTAAAGCCACTAAATACTGCCAGTTGCAACAGGACTACAGAAGCCAAATGTATGCTTTCACAACTAAAAAAAGAAGATGAGATATACACAAGTTAAGAGACAGTCATCTAATGCAGGTTACAGCAAAGTTACTTGGTTGAATTACAGGTTCTACCCAAATTAGGCCTCAAAACTAGCACTGATGTTTATCTTTCTAGAAATTCATGCTTGAAAAAGAGCCTGAAAAAAAATCAAATATCCCTTAACAGAATCATTACATAAAATGGATCAGTTTGAAATTAGTCTTGAACTGTGAAGTTGGATTTGCACTCTTCAGTGATACAGCTTTGCTGTAATAACTGCAGGTTATACGTGAAGCCCAAGGAATCGACAGTCTAGCTTATCGGGAATAAAGTATTTGCTGTTAGTACCATTTCTCTAGAGATGACACTAACTTGTATTTTAAATAGGGTTTCATTCTTAAATTTGCTATTTTACAGTCATGATGTACTGACTCAATGCTTTTTATTTTCTACAGGTTACCCATAAACAATTGCAGAGGACAGAGTCACGTCACAGAAATGCAGTAGCCAACTGTAGGTAGTGAGACTGAGAATTCCACTAGTATTTTGAATACTGAAGTTCCCTGGTTGAAAATTGGCACTAACACGGAAGACTGGGCTCTTAAAATAAAAAGACTAAGCCAAGACAAGCAACCATTACTTAATTTACAGCACCTGTGGTTCTTGACTGCTCTGTTTTCATGGACTTTGGTATACATATACTCCAGACTGGAATCTTTTTGACCAACCAGAGGAGATGTGGCTAGGCATCTCTCCCCCAGAGCATAAAGGGTGGAACAGCCCCAAACACCATTCAGTTATTTGCCACAAACCCAATTAATAGGGCTGCATAGTAATGAAGAAAGGAGGGTAGACTGTGGCATGCACTAGGGATGTTAAAAGGTGTTTATTTTGGTAAATGTGTAACTGCTGAAGTTTTTAGCAGTTACATGTTTATATGGTGGGGGAAGGCAGCTCCTTGGGAACCAGTGCGCATGGGGAGCCGGCTATTAAAGCACAGTATGCATAAATAGCATGCCATAACTTCAGATGCGTAGGCCAGCTTAAAAGCTGGCATCCGGCACATACCAGCTCCCAGTCCCCTTCCCACCAGCCTGCACTGCTCCCTGCAAGCACTGGCTCCCACCTGCGATACATGCAGGCCCCCTCTGCTCCCTTCTCCCTCACTACCTTTAACAGATGAGCCCAGACTCACTGATTAACCATTTATACATGTACACTATCACATCTCTAGAAAGCACATGAGCAGAACATTTTGAAGACTGCAGTTAGACACCTTATTGTATCTATTCCTTGTCCCACATGGGTATATTGGTATTCAAAGATTTCTGTTGGATTGCCTATCAGCCTCCTAAAACAGATAGGAGTCCTACATAAGCAGTGATCACATCTAGAAGTCAATACCATGGAGTATTGACTAGTAAAAATATACACTGAGCCCCAGGTAGTAGTCCTATACATATATGGGCTACTATTTATGCATACTGGGCAAGTTGCTTGAACACTGATCAAATGAGATCTAATTGAACTGGAGGATGTTGAGCCCACACATTCACAGACAGCCTTTGAAAATAGACTTCACCCCAAAAGCTAGGGCTGAAACTATGACAAGCGAGTGATTTACAGCATCATTTGTTCCAGGAAGGCAGTGAGTCAAAGACCAGAAAGGACCATTAGATTATCTAGTCTGACCTCCTGAATATTACAGGTCACCATCACTAGCAATCGCACACTAAACCCAACAGCCAAATGACAAACTATCACTGCCTAAAGAAACTTGACTACTATATGCCACGAGCAGACAAGAGGGACAGACATGCACCAGTGCTTGAAGCTCCCTTGTTTCCAGGGAAAGGATTAAAGGAGGTAAACTCTGGTAATTCTAGCAAGTGATCTATACCAACATGCTGCAGAGTTGAAAATCCTACAAAAGTCATTGGATACTGCTGGAAAGAAATGGTCAGCACCAAAGGAATTCAGACATTTTACAATTTCTTTCTAGTCATGAAGAAAGTATTTTGCTAAAAGGCTAACTTGTTTATTAAGAACCATGTGCTTAGGGTCAGTGTGCTACAGTACTGTCTGTACTTGGTGAAACAAGAGAGTAATATGGCATCCCTGATTTGTACAATACTTTCTCGTGACATTTATTGTCTAGTCGCTAAGAAGAACAGTTTCTATAGTTAGAAACCATCCAAAAGGAAAGATAAGAAAACCCATCAAGACCCTCTATACAGTATTAAGGCAATCACACCAACTGCAATGTGTCAATTTAACATGCTATATTCTGTTGGATTAAGTTTGCCAAGGATATTCAGAGTTGCCCACTAGAACTGTGGGCTGACTGCATATCCAAGGCTCAGATATTTTATCAAGAGTGACACCTTATGGAGCCTACAAGTTTGGTTTACAACAGGCTCCTTAATAGTATCAGAGAATCACTGTCACTATGAGCACACCACTTAACCTATGCCATACCACTTCCTTTCTCCATCCTCTCCAGTGTACAGACAGGGGGAAGAATACTACTACTACTTAGAGTTTGCATAGCACTTTACACAAATGGTCAAACTCATTATAACATCCTTTTGAGTTCAGATGAAAGAGCTTCTCCTTGCAACAGGTGGCATGCACAACAATCTGCCCACCACTTCATGTAGGAGTATTTGTTCAAGAATTTTGCTGCACAATGAATTAATGCAGGGGTGGGCAACTTCTGCCCTGCAGACCAGTTCCAGCCCTCTGCCAGTCTCCACACCGTATGCTTATCTGCACTCCAGCATTGCGGATGTAAGCACCAGCTTGCCCCACTGTGGGGGAGGGGGAAGAGAGCAGGGCAGCAGCAGCCCCAAGCATCACCTACTCATGAGGCTGGTGCATGAGTGCCAGCTGGCCAGAACAGGGAAAGCCCCTGTATCATGAACAGGGATGTCAATATGTAGTCAACTATACAATTAACTGATAAGCCTGGGTTTCAGTTAATCTTGTCAATCACCCCTTGCTGCCTCTATTGGGGAGGGGGGGTAGGGAAGAGAACAGTGGTAGCCGGTGCCTGTGAGGAGCTATCTTTAAGCAGGCTCCCCACAAGCACTGATCTGCCTGCCCTCTCACCCCAGCCTCAGAGAGGCAGCAATGCAGACAGTGGAGGACAGGCTGGAGCCAATAGGTGTGGAAGCTGACTCAAAAGCAAGCTTTCCATGCACATCGGTTCCATAGACCTGCCTGACCACCCTCCCTTGCTGCCTCCTACAAAAAAAGTGGGGCAGGCATGAGATGATGCTGGGTGGAGCCAGCTTAAGCCAGATCCGCCCAGCACCAGCTCCATGGTGCTGCCTGCCCCCTCCTCCCCACACTGCACTGCTGTCTAGATCAGAGGCAGCAGCATGGAGGAGGGGGTGGCAAGCAGCCTCTCTGAAGCAGGCCAAGCTCCCCACAGACACAGGCTGCTATGCATCCCATAGAGCAGGCTCTGTCTGGGGAACTTGGACATGTCCCCCTACCCCGGATACAGAGGCAGCAGTGCAGGGCGGCAGAGGGTTCCCCAGGAGTGGGGCCGGGAGTGCACTGGCTGCTGGCCCCGCCCCTGGCAACTACTGAAGTCATGTAACAGATTGAATGGTCTTAACCACACTATATCTAACATCCCTAACCCTGAATTAAGTATGTTTTTGATTCTCAATTGGGAACAGGTGACTGAGGATTTCCCCTCCCTCCTACTTGTGTGGCCCCCTGACTAATTTGTGTCAATGGTCCCTGCCAGAAAAAAGGGGGGGGGGGAGGTTCCCCACCCCTGAGTTAATTGGTTAGAACCACTTGTCATGTCATTCCGAGGCTTTTCCAGCAAACCTTGAAAATTTTGATATTGCTTAGAGTAAGGAGGACATTCAGATACTTCCTATGAAGAGTGGAGCACACACTTTAGAGCATAAAAAGTGACAAACTTTGTTCTCCATGCAGATACTGAGCAGAAAGAACCAAAAAGTTTAATTTCAGACTTCAGTGATAGGCAGCATAGTAGCCCTGGCAAAGAACTAGTAATAATCTATCAGGTGCTCCTCAGGCATCCCTCTAGCATTACAATTTCCACTGAATGACTGTAGATTTTAAAATAGTATTATTCTGAGAGGGCATGGGGAGGAGGAATACTAACTTGGAGGGTAGGGTGTGTGTTCATTCAGAATTTAACTTCCTTGAACCAGTATTCCTCTTGCACAGAGCAAATTAAAATCAGAAGAAACATCTTTCATAGGCATGTTTAAAAAACCATGAGCTGTCAGAAGGTTCCTACTGAAGTGGTTGTTCTTCCCCCCCCCCTTCCCAATTACTCAGTATATAGAGCTTAGGGTCTCCATGGTTACCCCACAAGAGATTTAGCAAAAGGTGTCACAGCTAACTCACATCTTTCCAGTAGCAGTACTTATCCACCACTCCCATACCCACTCATGAGTCTCATCCCAGTTTATGGGGAAAAGCTTTCAAGAAAAGGATTCCTGAAACTTGCATTAGATGTAAGAAGTGGGATCAAGGCAAGCAAAAGTCAGTTACATTGAAGCCTGTTAAAGCGGACATAGATGAATTTGTGACATTCTTCCTCAGGGATCCGGGGGTACAGAAGGATGAGATGATGAAATGTAGCCTATTGCATAGGAACAGTGTTAAGGGCCTGAAGTGTGGTCAAAGCAGTCGTCTTGGAAGAGCATCTGTTTGTCCAAATTGGTTCAACATAAGGAGCACTTTGCACAACTACAATCTTGTTATACATGCAGATACACCGAATGTGGGCAAAACACTTGGTTTAAACCAATTCAGTCTGTGCAAGTCCATATGACCTTTAATATCACTGGATATGTCTACACTAGCTTGTTAGTTCGAGCTAGGTAGGCAAATGAGGGCAAGCGGAGTTGCAGATGAAGCCCAGGATTTAAATATCTCGGGCTTCATTTGCATGTTCCCGGGCACCGCCATTTTTAAACCCCCCTTAGTCCGAACTCCGTGCCCACGGCTACATGCAGCACGGACTAAATAGGATCTTTAATTTGAACTACCTAGTCCGTGCCACGTGTAGCCCCGGGCACAAAGTTCAGACTAAGGGGAATTTAAAAATGGTGGCACCTGTGAATATGCAAATGAAGCCCGGGATTTAAATATCCCAGCCCTCATTTGCCTATTTAGCTCGAACTAACGAGCTAGTGTAGACATACCCACTGTGTCTCCCTTGTTCACCCCAAACTTTCAATTTGTTCAAGGAAGGACTTATCCATCTCATTTTCTGCTCCTGCCATTCTTCAGCACCCACTCCGGGAGAGCAAGTTTTAGGAACTACAAGAAGTTAGACTTATTTGTTGTTAACAGTATAATCTGGTTAAGTTTCAAGATCTTTGGAAAGAGTCTGTGGCCAACATTCCCAACATAGTGCATTGTAGCACCAGCGTTAACCTTTAGACCAGTGGTTCTCAAAGTGTGGTCTCATGGCCCACTAGTGGTCTGTAACCATCTTGCAGGTGAGCCTTGGGCTCGGGGCTCAGCCCTACCCTGTAGTGGGGGACCTGTGCTGGCACTCCAGACCTGTGCCCCCACTAGTTGCTTCCCTCCCCCTTGCTGCCTCTATCAGGAAAAGGTGGGGGGGGGCGGGGGGGGGGGGGAGGAGGAGGAGGAGGAGGAGGAGGAGGGAGTGCTTCAAAGCAGCAGCACCACATGGAACCCGGGGTCTGCTGCTTTGAAATGCCACATGCAGCCCAGGTCCCAGCTGGCTCCCGGGCAGTTGCTACACTTCAGAAGCACCCTTATCAACTAACTGAATAGTCAATGCAAATTGCATTGACTATTTGATTAGACAATTAATCTAAATTTAACATCCCTAGCCCCCATTCTCTGAGAGATTAGAGCACCAGCACTAGCTCCCAGCTGCAAGGGGATGGGGGGGCGGGGCAGAAGAGGTGAGTCTTAGAGGTCAGATCTGGCTTGCAAGGGAGGAGGTAGCACCATATGCTACCACTCCCATTCCTCCTGGCTGGGGGAATGGCAATATAGGAAACCACTCACCCAGAAGCATTCCCTGCTGCTCCCACTGGCTGGAATAATGGCCAATGGGGAGCAGCAGGGTATGGTGCAAGGAATAGGAGGAGGTGCAGAATCAGGTATGTACCTCCCCTCCTGCTAAGACACCCCACTCTCAGCCTATTCTTCCCAGACATCCCCATCCTGCTCCTGCACCCATTTTGTCATCACTGGTGGTTGCAGGAAGATCTATGTTGAGCAGGGTGGGCTGCAGGCTAAAGTTTGAGAACCACTGCTTTAGACAAGAATTCTCAATATTAATCTGGGCAGCCTCTAGTGAGTCAAAGACCCAAGTTTTTGCCTTAAGAGGGGCACAGGACTCATCTGTTGCTTAAATCCAAGCAAGATGCAGGGGTATTTTAATGCTAAACACTGGAACATACCCACCTCTTATTTCACTAAGTTGCGAGGGGGCAGGAGAAAGCCACTTTAACCTACTTACTAGGCAAGCCATTAGCCAACAGATAACACAAGCAACTTATGAAGACTACGCAAAGGCGGCCATTTGTTCCTCTGTAACTTTGTAGTTGAGCAATTAGAACATTCCTTGAACAGGTCAGGAACAGAGAAGGCTTACAGACTGAGTATGACAAGACAGAGCTATGTTAGACAAAACAGCAGAATCTAATAACCAGAGTGAAGAGACTGAAGGAAAAGTAGTAGTATCACAGGAAATTAATGCAGCACTTGGAGCAGAGAGAGACAAGACATCGACCTTAGTTCTACCTCACTGCATTTAGTTTGTGTTGTTGTATATTAGCTTTGAATGATGAAATGTGGCCAGGAAAGCTTTCAACGAATACTAAATTTCCTGTTCTGGTGCTACTTTTCTGTGGTTTAGTCAAGTCAAAACAAGTAGCTAGATGACCAGGCAGTTATAAAGATAACCTTGAAGCACTATTTATATTTCTATCCCCAATATACAGCAATCATATTTAACTAGATTTAACTAGCATTACTCAGGTCCTTAACTCAATTTTTGTTTTTCTTAATTTAAATCATTGCTGTGGGGTGGGGATGGGGGAGTGAGGGGTCCAGTATGCAGGCTGCCCTGGGGAGACAGTGGGAAGCAGCTTGGGGCCCCAGCCCTCTCACAGCAACAGCTTGGGACCAAGAGGGAAGCACCTCTCCATGGCTGCTGCAGCTCCAGAGGGCACCCTCTCCCAGCTGTACATGTCCCCTGGCTGGGGGAGGTCCAGGTTTGTCTGCCCTCCCCACTCAGATTAAGGAATGCAGCAAAATTGTTCAGTTTCATCAGAGAGCAAGGGGAAAGTGAAAAGCCAGCAGTGTTCCTGTATGAACTGGGAGAGGGGGAAGCTTCAGGCCCCCTTCCCAAAAGGGCACCTAGGGTGTGGGAGACTGGAGCTGGTGCAGTCCTGGATAGGGAGGGGGTTCACCCTCAGGCAGTCCCTTTCCACTGCCTGGTGATTCGGTCTTCAGAATGGTTTATGAGATGTTATCCTGGCTCAACTAAACCCTTACATTGGTTGCAGGGGGTAGCAAAGTTAGAGGAAGCTGCATGGCAAATTTGGAGAGCTTAGCTCTTACTGTTTAGAAGTTCTTGAACAGACTCTAAAAATAGTAGATTAGGGAAAATACTTAGTGTGAAGAATGGCATAGGACCAATATGGTTTAGTCGTCTCTATCTTCCTTTAGGAGAAATAGTGTTTGAAATCAGAAAGGGAGACTTTATAACTCCCCCTATCTTTGAGGGATCACAATGATAGATGTAGCCCCTCCCCAATTAAAAAGCAGACTGGGGTATTCGGAAAAAAAGTTGAGAGGTTGATGAGTCTCTTAAGGCCTTGAGCATATGTAAACATTCTAAATTCAAAATAACCATTTTAATTGTCTGGACTGGTTTTCCCAGAAAGCAAGGTAATGCAATTGCTCATATAATTTCCACAAGGTTTTCTACTAGTTACCAGGTCTGATGGTTCAACTTACATTTTAGTTGATTTGCCTGAGAGGAGGAAAACAGGCACAAGTTATAGCATATTACAACAGGTAAACTTAGGAACTAGATTAAGGTGCAGGTTGGACCTCCCTGGTCTAGCATGGTCAGGACCAGTAATGACAGAATTGGCTGCCATGGGCCCCCGAGACAGCCAGCTCCCTGCCTCTGGACTCTTCTACCTTCTCCCCCGCTCTGCTGCTGCCAGCCCCAACCTGCCTTTGGCAGTCAGGCTTCTCTAGCCCATGCTGCCATGTGCAGCCAGATTTCTCCAGCCCTGCACTGCCATGAGCAGCCATGCTTTTCTAGCCCCCAATCCCATATTGCCACTGGGGTTCTCCAGCATCTCACAGCTAAGCTGAGCCACAGGCGGCTGGCTTTGATCCCTGACCCCGTGCTGCCATGGGCACCTGGGCTGCTCCCATCCTTGACTCCATGCTGCTGCGGGCGCCTGCGGTTCCCCAGCCCTGGCTCCAAATTGTCGCAGACTGTCAGTGTTCTCCAGTCCCTGGCCCCAGCACTGCTCTGGGGCTCTTCCTGCCATTAGGCTCCAGGGCTCTGGTCCAAGAGCATCCATGGTCCTGCCAGACCATAGAAGTTGCCAGACCAGAGTGTACTAATTTCCAGAGGCACAACCTATTAGTAACATTCAAATCCTTATGAAGCAAGAAATTTACTTCCATCTCATTATCTGAGTGCCTTTGGTGTGAACTCATACTTAAAACAGTGAGTTTGACCACTTTCATAACTTCAGCCAGTGTTTATTTATGCAGTTCTATATGCAAGAATAGCATGCACTCCAGGTAATCTACTCAATCCGAAGTGGAACATAGGAATAGGCCATACCGAGATAACATTCTACCACTGCCCAAACCAAAACACACCCACAAACCCATACAACCACAGCACCAGCAGCATTTCCCAAACATGCAGAAGAGAAATTGAGTAATCCTAAAAGTACTCCTCCCCCTCCTCCCCCCATCCTTGCTAACAGCAGCATACTAAAACTCAGGACAATAACCCACACTAGATGTACGGGCATAGCCAGCCCACAACATTTTGGCACCTGAGGCACGGAGCTCAAATGATGCCCCCATGCCCCCTCGCTTGGGCCAAAACTTTGAAAGGTCTCAATTCTCTGGGTCCTAGTGGCACCGCCCCCTCCTCCCCCCAATCTGGCACCTGAGGCAGCTGCCTCAGTTTGCCTCATGGCAAGGCGAGCCCTGTGTGGGTTACATACTTCCCCTAGGTGAGGAAGGGCATCCTGAGCTTCAGAGACCCAGTTGAGATCCCAGGCACCAGGTGGATTTGAACCTGGGACCTCTGGAGCTTAGAATAAACTTTTATTTATATAGTTATAAGCTGCATCATATTCAGAACTGCTAAGAGACAAAGGTGGCTCTAAGGCCACATCTTCACTTCCCAGAAGATCACCACAGTGTCGATCATCCAGAATACTGAGGGTACCCCATCAACACCTGAACTCCTGCACCGCATGTACAGTAAATCGACAGTGTTTCTTCCATTGACTTCCTGTAGTGAGGACAGCACCCAAGCTCGCTTAAGGTATGTTGACTCCAGCTACTTTTAAAAATGTCACTGGAATGGTGTACTTTAAACCAACTTTCAGCTGTGGTGTAGACCTAGCATATGCAGCTTCAGAATACCATTTGTGAATACCAGATTTGAGTCACCGCAACTAGCTCATCTAGCCAGTTTAAGCTCCCAAACACGTAGCTGATTTCCTACAGGAAGAAAATACTTCTTGTCCAGAAGTTATAAACTGCTTATACCTATTCTACGAATACCACCCCAAGCATTATCATTGACTCATTTGTTATTAAGTGATCTAGTTATTTCTATGGAAACATATTACATTTAGATATCTTGTAAGAACAAGTATGGCTATGAAGATCTGATCAGTGCTTTAGTTGAGCTGTTTCCAACTGCTGGTCTGTGGAGCAGTGGCAGGCCATAGCACGCTGCCAGGTCATGCCCCGCTGCCTCAGCCCTGCCTTCTAAAGAAGTGTGTGGTGAGTGTCACAGCAGACACCCTAGGGGTCTGTGCTGGGCCTGTGTGTGTGCCCCCGTGCTGCTCGGGGAAGGGGGAGAAGGTGTCATGCAGGAGCAGGCCCAGCTCTGGGGAAGGCACCACCCAACCAGGGTGCAGGCGGTTCCACGAGATCTGGAAGAGCAGCACTAGCAGGCTATGGAGCACATGCACGGAACTGGAAGTCTGCCAGTCTTTGCTTCTTGAGGAGCCCTTCTAGGCCCCTAAGCTGAGGCATCTCTATCACTTGTCTCTCTCAGCTCCCCCCCACGAATGGCGAGAGCTGCGGTGGCGGCAGCGCCCGTGCTCCCACTCCCCCCATCTGCATGATCCTGGTGAGCTTAGGCAGCTGTGGCAACAAGCTGCTCTTCCATTTCCCCCTTTCCAGCAGGGCCCAGAGCACCCCGCCACCCAGGCTGGTAAGTGACAGTGTGGGGCCACGGGCCCAGTGGCTGGGCACATGAGGGCTTGGTGCCAATAGCAGGGAAAGAGCAAGGAGGGGTTGGGTTTGCCCTGGGCAGTACTGAGGGGCTGAAAGTGGGGGCAGCTTGGGGGAATCAGTGTCCAGGCAATGGTGAGAGGGGAGGTCCTGAGGTGAAAAATGAGGCAGGAGGGTAGTGAAGGATGATGGCCCTCATTAAAGCAGGCAAACTTGGAGAAGCGGTGAGTTATTAGTTGTTTTTTGCATTGCATCTGTGCGCACACGTGACCACTCAAAATTAGTTACCATAATGAATATGCAAAATGCTTCTACGCTAGTCTGCCAAAAGTTTCTCAATGAGGCTGCTGGTCCGCAGTATAAAAAGGGTTGGGAACGACTGACTGCTTCAGTTGATTCACCCTGGACTCCAAGAGCAGTAGGGAAGTGTGGCTTAGATCACTAAATCAAATGGTCCTGCCTTTGAAGATCTCAAACAAGATCTTGCCAAAGCTCAGTTTGAGGGAAGGCCTATGCTACTGCTTAAAAAAAGGTCAAGCTAACTTGCATCTCAGGGAAGTGGGGAGGAAAGACTTGAGCAACAAAAGTTAGTGACCTAATGCCAGTACGAACAGCACTTATGTCAGCAAGAGATGCTCTCTCCCATCAGTACAGAAAGTTTTCACTAGATGTGTTGCAGCTGTGCTGTTGTCGTGCTTCTAGCCTGGATCTGACTCAAGGCAGCATGGATTTCACTAGCGCTTCACTGAAAGGCCCTTCACAGTGGTAAGAAAGAGGTACTTCTTCCAGTTTCACACAACTGGGTCCTCAATATGGGCAAGAGTGACAAAGATGCAGCAAGGAGACTTACATAAATTGACTGCATAAAAAGTCAGATCTACTTCCTTGACACTACAATACAGTTACATGACTGACATTTCCACCACCTTATCGGAAACCTACCTATGTCTACACTTACCTTCGTGCCTCTAGCTTCCATCCAAGACATTTCTCAATCTATTGTTGAGTCAAGCCCCAAAATACAACTGGATTCACTCCAATCCCACAGAGACAAACGTCTACAGGATCTATACAGAGCATTTTTAAAACTGAAATATCCACCTGGAGAAGTCAAAAAAAGTTTGACAGAGCCAGAAGAGTACCCAGACATGAACTACTTCAAGACAGGCCAAGATAACAGAATACCACTTATCATCTACAGCCCACAACTTAAAGCCCTCCAATGTACAACCTATCATGGAAAATGACCACTCATTCTCGCAGGCCTCTGGGGGACTGGGGGGAGGGAGGGGGACACGGGGGAGGAGCAATCCTTGCCTACAGAAAACCCCCTAACCACAAACAAACAAATTCTTTCCAGTAAACCACACCTCCATCATAATCATCCAGGAACCCACCCCTGAAATCAGTCCCAGTGCCAACTCTGTCCACACAAGCAATTTCATCACTGGACCCAACCGCATCAGCAGCTCATTTAACTGTGTATTCACTAATGTGATCTATGCCACCAAAGCCCCTATCCCATGTATAGAGACTCTCCAGTTAGGTCATTCTCTATGGGAAAGAATTAGTGGACACAAATCAGATCTCCAACAGGTTTGTGTGTGTTGCCTTTTTGGATAACACTTTAACCTGCCCAGGCACTCATTAATGGATCTCAAAGTCACTGTGTTGTTTCAGGCCAATTCCACAAGCTAAATACACAAGGGAAGCCTTGGAACTTCAAGTTTGGTACCCATCACAAAGGTATGAATAAAGACATTACCTTCCACATCCTAATGAAGAAGCCAGAGCATTGTTACAGGCTGGGGACCAACTGGCTAAGTGGCAGTTCTGTAGAAAAGGACCTGGGGATTACAGGGGATAAGAAGCTGGACATGAGTCACTGTGCCCTTGTAGCCAAGAAGGCTAACGGCATATTAGGTTGCAGTAAGAGGAGCATTGCCAGTCAATCCAGAGATGTGATTATTCTTCTTAGTTGGCTCTGGTGAGGCCACATCTGGAGTATTGTGTCCAGTTCTGGGCCCCCCCAATTATAGGAAGGGTGTGGATGCACTGAGAGGGTCCAGAGGAGGGCAACCAAAATGATTAGGGGGCTGGAGCATATGACCTACAAGGAGAGGCTGAGGGAGTTGTGTCTATTTAGTCTGCAGAAGAGAAGAGTGAGGGAGAATTTGATAGCAGCCTTCAACTTCCTGAAGGGAGGTTCAAGAGAGGCTGGAGAAAGGCTGTTCACAGTAGTGATGGATGGCAGAACAAGGAACAATGGTCTCAAGTTGTGGTGGGAGAGGTCCAGGTTGGATATTAGGAAAAACTATTTCACTAGGAGGGTGGTGAAGCACTGGAATGGGTTACCTAGGGAAGTAGTGGAGTCTCCATCCCTAGAGGTGTTTAAGTCTCAGTTTGACAAAGCCCTGGCTGGGCTGATTTAATTGGGATTGGTCCTGCCTTGGGCAGGGGGCTAGACTTGATAGAATCATAGAGCTGGAAGAGACCTATGATTTAAAAAAAACCCAAACAACGGGTACTTAATCAATTTGCACATTCTCCATCAGCTTCATATAACATGAACACTGACTCCTCTCCCCCCCCCCCCCTTACCTCCCCCATATCCCCTACTATTTATCTTGAAACTGGACCTTTAATACTCCATTCATCTGAAGTGGGTTGTGCCAACATCTTTATGGCTGACCTTGAACAATGTTTCCTCAGCTCTTACCCCCTAACATTCCTACTTTACCATGGGTTCATATGATGATGTCATCGATGTAGCATAAGTAAAGAGACTCTTGAAGAATTCCACAAGGATTTCAACAACTTCCACCCTACTATCAACTTCAGCCTGGACCAGTCCACAAGGGAAGTCCACTTCCTGGACACTACAGTATAGTTAATTAATGGACAAATTTCTACCACCCTATATCAGAAACCTACTGACCCCTACATTTACCTTCATGCTTCCATCCCAGATGCATTTTTCAGTTGACTGTATACAGCCAAGCCCTACAATACAGCCAGATTTGCTCCAACCCCACAACTCATTATACACAATTTACAACCCATCTTGGAAAATGATCCTTCACTCTGAGGCCTTGGAAGAAAAACCTACTCTTGCTTACAGACAACCCCCTAACCTGAAATGTATTCTGATAACCATACCAGACAACCATGTCATAAACCTCCAGGAACCCAGCCCTGCAACCAAAAAAGATGCCAACTCTGCCCACATCTACACTGGCGAATTCATCACTGGAGCAAACAACAAACGACAGGGACAGGTGAGCAAAGCCCATGGGTAAGCGGAGAACATGGAGACCTGGGAGATGGGTTGGAAGTGGGAGGGAGCGTGGGCTATAATGGCAGAGAGAAAGGAGGATCAGGGCAAAACTGGGAGGCAAGGTCAAATCAGTATCTTAGATGCCTATATACAAATGTGAGAAGTATGGGTAATAAGCAGGAAGAACTGGAAGCGCAAATAAATAAGTACAATTATGACATTGTTGGCATCACAGAAACTTGGTGGGATAATACACAGGATTGGAATGTTTGTATAGAAGGGTACAGCTTGCTCAGGAAGGATAGACAGGGGAAAGAGGGAGGAAGTGTTGCCTTATATATTAAAAATGAGCACATTTGGAGTGAGGTGGAGATGGACATAGGAGACAGAAGTGTTGAGAGTCTCTGGATTAGGCTAAAAGGGATTAAAAACAAGGCTGATGTCATGCTAGGAGTCTACTACAGGCCACCTACCCAGGTGGAAGTGGATGAGGCTTTTTTTAAACTAATATCATCCAAAGCCCAAGATTTGGTGGTGATGGGGGACTTCAACTATCCAGATATATGTTGGGAAAAACAACACAGCAGGGCACAGACTATCCAATAAGTTCTTGGACTGCATTAGAGACAACTTTTTATTTCAGAAGGTTGAAAAAGCTACCGGGGGGGGGGGGGGGGGGGGGGCCTGTTCTAGATTTGATCCTAACAAATAGGGAGGAACTGGCTGAGAATTTGAAAGTGGAAGGAAGCTTGGGTGAAAGTGATCATGAAGTCAGAGAGTTCACAACTGTAAGGAAGGGGAGAAGGGAGAACAGCAAAATAGGGACAATAGGTTTCAGGAAGGCAGATTTTGCTAAGCTCAGAGAGCTGATAGTCTTGATTTCCATGGGACCTTACCTGAGGGGGAACAACAGCTGAGGAGAGTTGGCAGTTTTTCAAAGGGACATTAAGGGCCCAAAAACAAGCTATTCTGCTGTGTTGGAAAGATACAAAATATGGCAAAAGACCGCCATGGCTTAACCATGAGATCTTGCATTATCTAAAAATAAAAAAGGAGTCTCAAAAAATGGAAAGTAGGACAAATTACAAAGGATGAATATAGGCAAACACAGGAATGCAGGGGCAAGATTGGAAAAGCAAAGGCACAAAATGAGCTTGAACTAGCTACGGGAATAAAGGGAAACAAGAAGACTTTTTATAAATACATTAGAAGCAAGAGGAAGACCAAGGACAGGGTAGGCCCATTGGTCAGTGAGGAGGGAGAAACAGTAACAGGAAACTTGGAAGTGGCAGAGATGCTTAATGACCTTTGTTTTGGTCTTCACCAAGAAGTCTGAAGGAATGCCTAACATAGGGAATGCTAGTGGGAAGGGGGTAGGTTTAGAAGATAAAATAAAAGAACAAGTTAAAAATCACTGAGAAAAGTTAGATGCCTGCAAGTCACCAGGGCCTGATGAAATGCCTCCTAGAACACTCAAGGAGCTGATAGAGGAGGTATCTGAGCCTCTAGCTATCATCTTTGGAAAATCATGGGAGACAGGAGAGATTCCAGAAGACTGGAAAAAGGGCAAGTATAGTGCCCATTTATAAAAAGGGAAATAAGAAAACCCAGGAAACTACACACCAGTTAGTTTAACTTCTGTGCCAGGGAAGATAATGGCACAAGTAATTAAGGAAATCATCTGTAAACACTTGGAAGGTGGTAAGGAGATAGGGAACAGCCAGCATGGATTTGTAAAGAACAAATCGTGTCAAACCAATCTGTTAGCTTTCTTTGATAGGATAACGAGTCTTGTGGATAAGGGAGAAGCAGTGGATGTGGTATACCTAGACTTTAGTAAGGCGTTTGATACGGTCTCGCATGATATTCTTAATAAACTAGGCATATACAAACTTAGATGGGGCTACTATAAGGTGGGTGCATAACTGGCTGGATAACCGTACTCAGAGTAGTTATTAATGGTTCACAATCCTGCTGGAAAGGTATAACAAGTGGGGTTCCACAGGGGTCTGTTTTGGGACCGGCTCTCTTCAATATCTTCAACGATTTAGATATTGGCATAGAAAGTCCACTTAAGTTTGCAGATGATACCAAGCTGGGAGGGGTTGCGACTAATCTGGAGGATAGGGTCATCATTCAAAATTATCTGGACAAATTGGAGAAATGGTCTCAGGTAAACAGAATGAAGTTTAATAAAGACAAATGCAAAGTGCTCCACATAGGAAGGAACAATCAGTTTCACACATACAGAATGGGAAGCGACTGTCTAGGAAGGAGTACAGCAGAAAGGGATCTAGGGGTTATAGTGGACCACAAGCTGAACATGAGTCAGCAGTGTGATGCTGTTGCAAAAAAGCAAAAAGCAAACATGATTCTGGGATGCATTAACAGGTGTGTTGTGACCAAGACACGAGAAGTCATTCTTCCACTCTACTCTGTGCTAATTAGGCCTCAGTTGTGAGCAGTTCTGGGCACCACATTTCGAGACAGATGGAGAGGATCCAGAGAAGAGCAACAAGAATGATTAAAGGTCTAGAGAACATGACCTATGAAGAAAGGCTGAAAGAATTGGGTTTGTTTAGTTCAGAAGAGAGAAGATTGAGGGGGGACATGATAGCAGTTTTCAGGTATCTAAAAGGGTGTCATAAGGAGGAGGGAGAAAACTTGTTCATCTTGGCCTCTGAGGACAGAGCAAGCAGCAATGGGCTTAAACTGCAACAAGGGAGGTTTAGGAAAAAGTTCCTAACTGTCAGGGTAGTCAAACACTGGAATAAATTGCCCAGAGAGGTTGTGGAATCTCCATCTCTGGAGATATTTAAGAGTAGGTTAGATAAATGTCTATCAGGGATGGTCTAGACAGTATTTGGTCCTGCCATGAGGGCAGGGGACTGGACTCGATGACCTCTCGAGGTCCCTTCCAGTCCTAGTATTCTATGATTCTATAAGGCACAAAAATCAAAGGGTCATTTGACTGTACATCCAGTAATTTGATCTATGCCATCAAATGCCAGCAGTGCCCCACTGCTATCTCTATCGGACAAACTGGACAGTCTCTGCTGGAAAGAATCAATGGACACAAATGGAATATACAGAAGCCTGTTGGTGAGCATTTCAGCTTGCCTTACCACAGTCTGAGACCTGCAAGTAGCTGTCTTGTCACAAACTATCTCTACAAGCCAAATACACAGAGAAGCCCTGGAATCCCAGTTCATCCACAAATTCAATTCACATGCTAATAGACTTAATCGTGATATGGGCTGATGGAGACTCTACCTACTTAATAACCACTGAAGGTGCTAACAGCTCCCTGAGTGGTATCCTTCCTGTTTTAGCAATCTGTTGACTTTGATTTTTATCTGCTTAGGTTTAAGCACCCATTCTCCAGATACTTAATAATGCTCTCTCTTCCTTCCTCCCTTCCTCCTCCCCGTCCCCCTCTATTTCAAGTTTTCATACCCCCAACTCATAACTCCGATCTGAAGTGGGCTGTGCCCACAAAAGCTCATGATACCATCTACATGATCTACATGTTCTGTTAGTCTGTTACGGGGGGGAGGGAGGGGGGAGGAGACCGGGGACCAACCAATAGTCTGGTAGCATTTTATAGACTAACTCGGCTACCCCCTGAAACTCATCTACATGTTTTGTTAGTCTTTAAGGTGCTTCTAGGCCAGTGGTCACCAACCAGTAGATCGGGATCTACTGGTAGATCTTGGAGCCTCTGACAGGTGACCCTGACAGGTTTGGCCAAGAGTCTCTCTCCC
Source organism: Pelochelys cantorii (assembly GCA_032595735.1). Taxonomy (NCBI): domain Eukaryota; kingdom Metazoa; phylum Chordata; order Testudines; family Trionychidae; genus Pelochelys; species Pelochelys cantorii. The sequence goes on along the minus strand of CM064346.1, from coordinate 9,807,969 downwards.
CGCACTGCTGTGCAGCTCTTGCCCTCTGCTTGGAGCTGTCCCCTCAGGAGCCTCCTGCTTGCTGGGAAGGGGGGAGAGAGGAGGGTGCTGATGTCAGGGTGGTGCCCCCCCCCCCCCACTATGTATCCCATCTCCACAGAGCAGAGAGGCAACACAATAGGGCTTGGGATTGAGGGAGTTTGCTCTCTGCTTTTGGGAGTGATGCAGGGCCACGGCAGGGGTGAGCCTACCTTAGCCCCACTGCACCTCCACCTAGGAGCCACCTGAGGTCAGCCGGAGCCACATCCCAAAACCCTACCCCAGTCATGAACCCCCTCCAGCACCCCAAGCCCCTGCCCTAGCTCTGAGGACCCCTGCATCCCAACACCTTCCGAGAGCCTGCACCTAGAATACCCTCCAACACCCCAACTGCCTGCCCCAAGCTCAGCTCAGAGCCCCCCCTCACAGTCTAGATCCCTTAATCCAAGACCAGAGTCTGCACCCCAACCTGGTGAAAGTGGGAGAGGGAGGGAGGATGGAGTGAGCAGGAGTGGGGCCTCTGAGAAGGGGCACAAAGGAGGCGGGACAAGGGTATTTGGGTGAGAGGTAGATCTTTGATTGCACTTAAATTCAAAAAAGTGATCTCATGATTAAAAAGGTTGGAGACCACTGTACTAGGCTATTTGTTGTTGTGTTACTCCTGCAGAAGTAGTTCAGACATGCTTGAAAACCATAATTTGAAGGCTGAGACCCTGAGAGTGTCCTAGCAAGGATGCCTAAATCAAAAGAAGGACTGTTATGCAGAAATGTAGCTATTCTTCATCTCTCAGAAATGCCACTCAGTTAGGATGTTTAAAGCTGTAGTTCTACAGCTTAGCAAGGGGAAAAAGCTTAATGCACATACCTATTTAATCATTTCTGAACTGGAGATGTTTGTTTCGAACAGAAAACGTACAAGAACAAGATTGCCTTCTGCTTGTGCTATCTACTGTACATTTAGAAAGTTTGTGGTCAAGAATTCCTCCTAGACATTAAGACCTAGGACCACCAAATTCAGCATACAGCTTCTTATAAATTTAAAGCAACATAAAGGTTTGATTGTGACAGGAAAATGGGATGTGCCTGGAATGGTATTGCTTCTCAAATCTAAACAGAAAAAAGAGACAATCACCAAATCATGTACAGTCCTCAAAAACTGACAGATGAGTGAATGCTGAAAAAGACAACCAAAATGAACCAGCAAAATAAGATTAACTTGGAATAGGATTGCTTCTCAATAAACCTTATAGAAAAAATAAAAGCTGAGAAATTTGGAATAGTGGTCTTTGACACACTTAAATCAATGCTTAATGTTAGAAAAAAAAAACGTAAAAAAATGTTACCGCAAACCACATTGACTACTGCCATTTTTTGTTAAAATGGCAATAAGAGTTTATAGGAAAGAAACACACTTTATGGCACTCTTAAAAAAAATGGGGGAAAATTAACAACTTCATAACTTTTTAAATATACATGCTTTCAAATGCTTGTGTATTTTCCTTTTATTTAAAAAAAGCGTTAGAGTTAGATGCAAGCAACATCAGGTACATCTGCTAAATTGAGTACATATTTAAAAAAAGATGGATTAAGTAAAGATGGATCAAGCATAATGAAGTTATATTAGGAAAAAGTGATACAAGTTAATGTTTCCTGTGAAGCACATTTCTGAAGTAGTTATGTTTAAGCAACACTAAAAATTAAACGATCTTTGCCATTGTAAACAGGCACCTGGTAGTCAGGTGCACTCTCAAGTGATTTGGGTGTATAACCCCTACCACCTTACCAAAAAAACCCCACAACCCAAACTGCCTGATAATAGCAAAACCAAGTTTTCAGTGTGGGTACTCCCAGAAGGCACCATGATTGTTCCTCATTCTGTAGCATTCCTTGTCAATACTTCTATGTCTTGGAAAAACAAGACTCGTCTCTCAGAAGTATCTTCATGTAGTTTTCCCTGACTTCTGTTTTTCAGGAGCAGGCAAAGAAATCACCACCACCAGAAATCTAGAATTACTCATACTTCAAATACAACTCAATAATAAAGGATAATTATGCTTGGCTGGCAGTTTAAGAGGTGAAGATGAAGAGTGGGAAAAAGTTTAATACAATGGTCACCTTGGTTACTTTCAACAGAAATTTAAAAAAGCCAACCAAAAACTTGGTTGAATTGGCAGTGTGGGTCACTGGCCACTTAACTTCTGATCACTGTCCATCAGGGTAAATTACTAGTGTTAGTTCAGCTAAAAGTCAGGACAAAGGATTTTTTTTTGGTAGAAAGGGCACTGGAGTCAAAAGTGGGTGTGCTTTTTATTTCCTATTTTGTCACTACTCACTGATACAGCTTTCCCAGAAATACTGCTGCTCTGGTGACAATATTAATGATTCATTCCCCTTTAAAAGCAAAAATCAGAGTTGGGCAACACTAGTTACATCTGCCTGTCCCATCTAAAGTAAGGCTTGCCATGTTAAGTTTGACTACTATTAATATTCTGTTATGCAACAGAACTCCTTTAGTCAAGATCTGACAGCTTCTTGTATTGGTCCAGGATCTACTTGATATACTGAAAGCACATGTACAGTGTAACACTCATAGCGCCCATAATTGTATATGTGAAGTATGAAAAGCTAGTTTATTGCTTCCATCAATACCTCCCTTAGAAAAACAGGACTGTCAAGTGTACATTGACTGGAGATAGTCAGATACGAGAGTCAGATACAATTTAAGCATCTTCAAACAAGAGGGAAAGAGAAAAAGTTGGATACAAAAATCAGATATTAAGTCAGGTTGAGAAGTTAAGCACAACATAAACTACAGCTTTAGATCGAATTACACACAACAAGAGAAGGGTTAGCAGTCGGTTATGACTATTATTTGTCATACCGGCAAGTGGATCACCCTATCAGCTGACAGGAGCATTGGCAGCAGCAACTCTGGATTTAAGTTACAGCACTACTGGGAAACAGCTTTCTAGTAGCTAGACTTCCCACAACACAAAAAGATAACAAGAATAGCATATGGGACAGATGTTATTACATCTCCACCATTAAAAACCCTTCATTAAAGGTCCTGTTCAAGTTGGCGTTTTCTTTTCGAGCAAGTTAAATTTCTAGCTAGTGGAAAAGAGGTCTTTACTTTAAAGGTAGCGATAACCTGGTCAAAAAGCTGCCCTTGGACACATACACCAGCCAGCTTCTGTTGTAGTGTGTGGTATTTTGCCACTGACTAGGGGATGCTGGAGGGGGAGGGAAACAAATTTCCTATACTTTACTACCAGTGGAAGTAAAGTACATGGAAAGGAGAAAGGAGAGATGGAAGAAAGATGAGTCCGAGGGGATTATAACTGCTAGCTATGACCAGTGTTCCCTGTAAGCAGAGTGCTTGGACAGCCAGCCAAGAGAGATTCAGGTGCTGCCCAGTTGATTAGCCAAGCACTCACAGCCAGCAGCATGTGTGCACCAATGTAATAAACACAATTATGCTGCACATGGATAAAGAATAAACTTAACACACAAGAGGTCTGGTAGCACTGTACAGACTAACAAAACACACAGATGGTATCATGAGCTTTCATGGGCACAGCCCACTTCTTCAGATGACCAGAGTATTAGCTATGACCCCACTTTCCTCTTTCCTGAAAGCTTTTGCCCAATGCTGTCAATCTCTATCCCACTCCTTGTGTTACTGATGGCTCTCAGGCCCACTGATTGTTTCCTCAGGGTTCAGCTCTCAGGCTCCCCATCCACACCTTGCTCCAAGTCTAATAGCTCTGATTCAGATCTCTGTGCTCAGGTACTACTACTTAGAACAGTGTTTCCCAAATGGTGTTCCACAGAACCCTGAGGTTCCATGAAGTGAAAATAAGGGTTCCGTGAGAAAATTCCATTACAGTAATATTTTATGATTTAAAAAATAAATTGTGATTTGTTTTCAAATATGTGCAATTAAACTAAGTGTGATCTCATGACCTTGTTTCGCATTTGTTTATTATCCTTATTTGTGGTCTCCTTTTTCAGCTCCGTATATTAGACTATTATTAGGGATTCTGCAAAATTTTTGCGTTTAAAAGGGTTCCGTGGCCAAATAAAATCAGGAAACACTGATTTAGAAGGATAAGGATATAATCCTCGAGCTATTTTATCAAGATTTGGTCACACAAAGCATCTTCTTTGCTGTCTTTAGTCAGCCCCCGCCCTGAATCTCATCCCATGACTCACCAGCCTTCCCTACTATGCACAGCACAGTGTGAAGTATTAGTCTCACCAGGAGCAAATAGGAGTATCAAAATATTAGCATCTTACATTTTGTTTGGAAGTACACCAAATATTGTGGGTGTGAAGAAGAGTGCAGCTAAGACCTGGAAAGGGGCAATCAGCAGTGGGTAAAGACAGACATCAAGCCCCACTCTGCATGAGGATTCAAGTGGCCTACTATCAGCAACTACAGTGTCTGAGAGTCTTCTGTTTCGGTTCAATTTGCTTTTTAGAAATCCCATCCATGCTAGCAAATTATGGAGAAGTGAAGTAGTGCTTTGAAGATGCCAAAGTTTCTTTGCCCTCCCTAAAGTTCAGGCATTCACTACTGGAGGATTCTGTGGAGCTGAACTAACAGGAACCCATGCGGGGAAGGGCTCCCAGCCTCATTATAATATAACACTGTGGGTTAGATCTATTCCAAGCACTGTTACAGAGTATTTGCACTGTCACTCCCAATACTGTATGATCAGTGATGGCAATGGTGACTGGTTTTTTTTTAAAAAGTTCTCACCAACATAGTAGGCAAAGCACATTTTTTAGAACTAAAAAGTTTCAAATAAAGCTGTTCATCAGAAAGTGAAGCCCAAAGCACTGAAACCAATTCTACCTTGACTCCAGTGTACTTCGAGTTACCAATACTTTTCCTTGTTAACCCTACACTAGAAGTGACTCAGGATTTCAGAGACTCCATACAGAAGTCAGATCTACATAGTTTCTTCATTCTTTAAAGAAACAATATCAAAGTGTACAGTCTTCATGAGTAATGCTACCTGAAGGATGTTGTATTGTCTCTGCCATCATTTGCTCTTAAATAAAAAAGTCTTGGGTTATGACAAGCCACATCTGAGGCACTTAATTTGTTTTTTTAGAGAAGCATCAGTGATTTGAAACAGAAAGTTGAAGAATGCCCAACTTAATAAGCCTATTGCAGTTACTGAACTTGCATGTACCATGAAAGAGGCTATTTCCACTGCATACACTTGATGCTTATGCTCAAAGAGATGCAAACAACTAGATCCTTTGAAAGAACTATAGGATTTCCAGACAAGTTTATACCAACCAAGATTAACATGCAAGAGTGTGGAGACCACAAGACAGGAATGGGGAACCTTTGGCACATGGGCTCTGCCTGGCAGGGGGGAGAAACCAGCTCTGGGTACAGCAGCTTAGATAAGCTCGGTCCTGACACTCCGCTTGCAGGCTCCACTCCTGTTGCTTCCACTGGCTGGAAACTATGGCCAATGGGAGCAGCAAGGGGGAAGAGGAGGTTGCAATGCCTGTTAAGGGCAGCGTGCCTGCAGCCCCCCCCCCCCCCCAGAACTGCACCAGGTAGACACCCCCACCCCATCTCATGCCCCCCCCCCGGGCAACCTCCTCCTGAATCCCTAATTTTTGGGCCCACCCCAGAATCTAGGGGGCTCCACCCCACAAAAGAAACAAACACAAAAACAAAAAAACAAAAAAAAAAAAGACAACCACGAGTCCGGGGCCTGCAGAAGAGTTAATCCGGCCTTCAGGATAAGCCCTGAGCCTCACCCAGGGCTGGAACTTCAGGGGAGTGAGGTGTCTCTCTGCTTCTAGTTGAGGGCCATCTCTGTGAAGGTTTGTTTGTTTCTCACTTGAATGTGGCCCCTGGAAGATTTTCCTGTTAATTAGTGGTCCCAACCCAAAAAAGGTTCCCTACCCCTGCCATTAAGGTTTCTGTACTGCTAAAGCAAACTGATACATATACAGCATTACCATTGCTAACACCATTAAGCAATGGACACCTTCCTTACAACTTTTACACACCATTAAAAAAGATTATATACTAGATTACACATGTGTATTTTACCAGACGGACAGGATTTTTGTTCAGTTTAGATCATGTTAAAACAGTGAAAACATAGCAACTTAGTTTTTAACCTGGCTTAGCAAGCAAGAGTTCAAACCTTAGGGTAGCCTGGGATTCACCATGAGTTACTAACTTGAATTAAAGCAGAGTTGCCTTGTTTTCACTTATTTTAACTAGGGTGACTAGATATTCCATCATCATCCAGACACTCCTGGGATTAGGGGCTGTCTCATATACAACTGTACCCTTCCACCCCAGATGAGAGTATCCGGATTTTTCACACTTGCTATTTAGTCGCTTTACTCACCTGAGTACATGTATTCTTTTGCAATGGAACACACTCAAAAGCAAGAGACAAAGAGCAGGAAGTTGCATTTTAATGCAAGTTCATCTAAAGTTACATTCTAAAAATTATTTATGAAGCTAGAAGTTAGTACTGGAAGAAAGCTACTGGTCATCTTGTTCCTTCACCCTGCTCAGGAATGTCACACATTTTCTAGTGATTTTTCTTCAAGTTTAATTCCAATAATTCCTCTGACACTAGAGCTACAGTTTGGTTTCCATTGCTACGGAATGACCCCTTCCCCTGTATGACTCTTCCACTCACTGGAGTAAAGCCTTCTTTGTCCGAGTTTAGTTTATACTTGGTGCCATGCATTTACTTATGATGTGAAGCAATTTTGTTTGGTGCACAGAACAAGAGAAAGGCCTTCTGACTAACACCTTAGTCAAACACCAGGTAAATCTGTTTTTAAAAAAAGGTGCGACCAGACTGAAATAATCAGGAAACCGGAGTGATCCATGTGCTCCTCCGGGGGGGGGGGGGGGGGGAGGGAGGGCGAAGCGACGAGACCGAGAGAAAATTACACGCTGCTTGCTCCACCCGGCACAGGCACGACTGCTAGATCATTTCTCTTTAAATCTGGCAGCGAGCAGCACATGGAGCTGCATTGTGAGACCAGCCACCCGGGCAGCCCCGCGCATGCTCGGCGCTGCCGCCGGGACAGGCCGAGCCGAGCCAGGTCCCCTTGTAGCAGCAGCGGCGGCTGAGGCACACAGTGCTAGCCACGCAAGGCTGGTCAGGCCAGGGACAAAGGAAGGGGGGGGAGGGGAGATCGACAAGCAAGTCAGAAAGTGAACCAAGCATTGATCCGGACCTTTCCTATTGTATCCAGACACTGGGGCAGGGTCACCACCTCCTCCCCTCCGGCGTCCCTACCCCCACTTGGCACCCACACGCCTGCAGCCCAGACCCCAGGCTTGTCAGATCCCTCCCCGCCCCAAACCAGTGGGCCTCCTACTTAGGAGCTTAAAACAAAAGAAAGGAGGAAGAACATGCCCACCCTTCCCCACAGAGCGGGGAGCGCGACGCTGGCTGTTGGGGGGGGGGGGGGAGAGAAGAGAAGAGATGGGCTGTGACAGCTGCCCCTCACCGTAAGGGAGGGTTCAGCCCTCCCGCCCCGGGAAACAAGCCATCCCCCCCCTGGGGCTTTGTTACCCAGCAGCACCCCAGCCTAGGAGAGAAGATCCCGTGCACAGTCCCTCAAACCCTCCTTCCTCCCCACCCCTCCCCCCGCGAGAAAGCACAAGGACCCCCCCCCCCCCCCAATTCGTCTACCACCAGGAATGGGAGGGGGGGGGAGGGGGGGACTCCAATACTCCCGACAGCAGCCACCATCGCGGGGGAGGAAGCGAGAGAAATACCCTCACCCCCATTATGGCCCTCCAGGCACCCCGCCTGAGCCCCTCCCCCACTTCCACCACGCAGCTCCCCTCCCCTGGATCCCCACCTACGCTCCCGCGCCGGCCTCGTTCCCTCAGCTCCCGGCGGGGAGGGAAAGGGGGCTACCCCAATCTGCCCTCCCCCCTCCCCCCACGCCTGTCCTCCCCCCCTCGCGCGCTCCCGCCCCCCACCGCCAGCTCCCGTCCGCCACAGGCCCGACGCAGCTCGGCCCCCTGAGCGCCCCCTCCCGGGCCGCCGCCGCCCCCCGGCCCCAGCCCGGCTACCTGCTAGTTGCCTCCGCAGTAGCAGGGCGGACTGGAGCTCCGTCATTCTCCCCCTCTCTGCCCGGGGAGGGAGTCCGAGCGGCGGCGGCGGCGACGCTGCAGCGAACGAGCTGGCCAGCGGCGGCGAGACCCCCTCACGCCGCCCGCTCCTGGCCCCCCCGGGGTCTGGCTCTGCGCCGGGCGCCGCCGTAGCACACAAGAGTCCCTGAGTGGGGCTTAAGCCCGTCGCTCCGTGTCTGCGCTCACTCGACACCGCCTCCCCCCTCCCTCCCGGAATTTCACTGCACTCCAGGCCCCGGCGCGCAAGCGCACTCCCCACCAGCAGGCTCCCGCGGCCGGCCGCCCCGCGTCGCCATCTTGGAGAGGTCCAAGTGGAGCCACCCCCCCCGCCGCCGCCATTTTGAGAGGGTCAGTCTGTGGCCCACCCGTAGTGGCTGCGGTTGAACTTGGGAGTGGCCCACAATCCCTCCCCTCGTGGAGCGGGGTGTTCACTTTCCGTTAGCGTGTCTGGGGTGGGGGTGAGGGGGCCCTGGTGAAGCCACCCTGCATAGGCCGTGGGTGCCAGAGGTGTTACCTCAGGAGCTCAAGGCAAGGAGGCAGGAGGGTCATGCATTGCCACGAGCACCTAGCCACTAACTTATTCACATGGATGCAGTACAAAAGGGCTGCCCCTCAGTAATTACCCAGCAAACCCCTGCAGCCCTCAGCCTACCAAGTACCACCTCCTCCACATCCCAGACACCAAATAGGACCACCTCTTCCACAGCACAACAACAAATAATTCCGGGTTTTCAGCGTGGGACCGATGAGGGCGAACTCCTAGGGAGATGGCTGTGGCTAGAAAAAACACCACCCTATTCTTTCTCTCTACTCCGTGGCAGCTGCAGTTGTATGTACTTTTGCTTATTCCTGTGATGGGAGGTTTGCCTGAACGAGCTTGAGGCAATGAAAGCATTTACAGAAGCTTCCCAGGACAAGCCATCCCCTTAAAAGGAGTTCTGTAGTCAGCTCTGGCTGTCATCCTGGGGCAGCCCAGTCCAAAGGTACTGTAGCACTGGGGGTTACGGAAGTTGGACTGGGGCAGTAAGGTGTGTTGGGGAAGGATTATAAAAGAGCTAGCCTCTTCCACTGCCTGGTCATTCTTAGAGAAAATGTAACATTTCCCGAGTTGCTTTATAGTTAATGGAGATGGTTGTAGGGTTTCTTATGAAACATCTAGGAAAAGGTTTAAACCAATAATTAAAGGAACAAGGAAAGGGCCCTAAAAGCATGGAAGTAGCCTGAAGAAAGCATGAAGCAGGGACAGCCTTAGGATTTATGTGGTCCTATGCAGTATTATTAAACTGGTGTCCCTATGCCCGACAGAGATGATGATGATTTTTAGAGATGTGACTTTATAATCTTCAGCGAGACACTAATGAAATACCTTTAAAGCAGATTTTAGGCCTGTCATCCTGGGGCAGCCCAGTCCAAAGGTCCTGTAGACTTAACACAGTAAATTCGGAATCTGATAGCATATATCTGGGGTTTACAAATGTCTGTTAAATGGCTTCTTTGCCACTTGACTGGCTCTATCACATGTTCAATGTGCTGCTAATAGGTGTGGTAGGCTTTTTCACTTTTCAGTTAACTACTTTCTCGCTGGAGGAAGGAGAGCCACAGAACAGGTAAGAAGAGAAGTATGGGTGGACATTAAGACCCAATGGTGCCCCAAAATTACAGCTGCGTATTCTGTGTATGGGTAAAGGTACTTTTGCATGGAAGTGACCTGAAAGGAAGTGATTCAAGCTAGAAATCCAGTAAATACTCTGGAAAGAGTAAGAACTGCTTCCTGGTTGTTTTTATCAAAAACTTGTTTGACTCCTTAGAAGAGATGCAAGCCACTGTGCTGAATAGTGAAGGCTTTTGGGTGTTTTATTGGATTCTTATTATTTATATTGTTTATTTAATCCTGTAAGAGGTAGAGTATTTGTTCAGAGGACTGAAATACACAACTAAGGAGGATAGTGAAGCTGAGGCAGTAGCTGTCTTTCTACAAAGATAAAGCAAACTACAGTTGCAAAGGGCTCTCTAAAATAAATAAGAACATAAGAATAAGAACTTATGGACAAGTGGTGTATGTGTGCATTTGGTGCAAAGAGCTCTTGGCCCTCAGAGACCATGTACTGGCTTTAGAGATGAGGGTAGCTGAACTGGAGGAGCTAAGGGGGGCAGAGAGGTACATAAATGAAACTTTTTGGGACACAGTAGAACGGGGCTACTCAACTTTGGAAGCTCCGGGGGTAGGGTTACCAGGTAGACTCCCCCAAAATATCGGACACACTTGATCGTGGGGGGGGGGGGAGGGACCGGCCGGGAGGAGGGCGGGGCTGGCCGGGAGGAAGGGGGGCCGAGAGGAAGGGGGGAGGAGGCGGGGCTGGCGGCGGCGGGAGGGGGGTTGGGGGCTGCGGGGCTGGCCGGGAGGAAGGGGGGTTGGGAGGAAGAGGGGCGGGAGGCGAGGCTGACAGTTGGCCGCGGGGCTGGCCAGGAGGAAGGGGGGCTGGGAGGAAGGCGGGGGTGGGAAGCAGAGCTGGGGGGTGGACGGGTGCAGCCACTGGCTGCAGCCAGAGTCCAACAGGCCACGCCCCCAGCTGGCACTCCCTCTAGTTGCTAGTAGAAGTCAGGCGGGGGAGAAGGGGAGTGGCTGGTGCCACTCCCCCCTCCTGGCTTCTGCACGCAATCAGAGGCTCCCAGCTAGGAGGCGGGGCCGCGATTGGCACTGGGAGCCTCTGGTTGTGTGCAGAAGCCCAGCGGGGGGAGTTGCTGGGAGTCCCAGCCACTGCCCCCGCCCAGCCCAGCTTTTGCACGCAACCACAGGGCTCCCAGCGGCAATCGCGGCTCGCCTCCCAGTCGCTCCCACGCCCCCACCAGGCTTCCATCCGGCGCCCAGCCAGAAATTCAGAAAATACCGTACATTACACATGTCCGGTATTTTCTGAATTTTTCTACCAGACAGAGGGCGCAAATACCAGACTGTCTGGTAGAAAACCGGACACCTGGCAACCCTATCCAGGGGCCACAATGATACAGCACATGCTGAGGTCCACAACTTAAGTGTGGTTGCATGTACATGCAAATATATATGCAAATAGCTTATTTCACAGTGACGGTCATGAATACAAAGATTAAGGCAACATTACACAACACACAGGCTCCATTTAAGTCAGTTCTGCTGATATTAATAAAATGCAATATTTACCCGATTTCCACACATATGACAGCACTTTTAATGAGCAATGACAGGAATTTAACTATTAAAAACCATATCAACAGAAGACCGTTATATTGACTCACCATTATGGAGCATGTTTCCAGTGGAGGCCATGTTAAAAGGATCCCACCCGCAGGCTGCGTATTGAGCCCTCTGTAAACCCAAACTGCACTGCAGGCTGCAAACAAACAGGTCGCGGGCTACATGCGGCCTACAGACTGCATGTTGAGTAGCTCTACAGTATAATGATCCCATTCCCAGTCAGACAGCCTCTGTGCTGTGCAGGGTGAAATTCTCAGGAAAGGAGAACATCCAACTGGAGCTGAGGGAAATGATCCCATAGTTGGCACTAGGGATGTTAACGGGTACCTGGTAAGCATCACCCTGCTGGGGCGCCCACGCAGTGCTGCTAGGAGATAGCAGCCCCCTGCAGGAAGGCCAAGAGCTGCAATGGCAGCCCTTGTGGGGAGGCTGGAAGCTGCGGCAGCAGTGGCAGTCCTCTTGCAGAGGCTGGGAGCCATGGCGACAGTCTCCACTTGGGGTGAGGAACAGCCCCTGCCTGTGGCGGGGGCCACTATAGACCAACCCCAGTGGAGTGGTCCCTCTGTCTAATCCCCTTTAATTGGTTAAACGTTTAACCAATTAAATGGGATTTTACATCTCTAGCTGGCATCCTCCTTCGAGATGATGTTGTGGTATCCTGTTGCACTGAGGAACCTCTCTGGGGGAGGAAATTACAGTTGTTTGGGAAAAACAGGTGTTAGTAATGGGGACGTCAGTCATAAGAAACAGACAGCTGGGTTTGCAATGCTTAAGAGAACTGCATGATGACTTGCTTGCCTGCTGTGAAGGTTGCCAATCTCATAAACTTATGTATAGTTCTGGGAAGTAGGGTTGCCAGGTGTCTGGTATTGAACCGGACAGTCTGGTATTTTTGCCTCCTGTCCGGTAGAAAAGTTCAGAAAATACGGGACTCCTAAAATGTCTGTTATTTTCTGATTTTTTCCCGGACAGGAGGCGAATATCCTGGGTGCTTACCGGGTTCCTCAGGGGAGTTATCCGGCCCAGCGCAGAGAGGCAAGATGGCGGGCAGCCGCCGGCAGCCTGTTAGTGCCAAAAAGCTCAAAAGCATTGCTTAAGGGAACAAGCTTTTTTTAAAAATATATATTTAAAAATTTTTTTTGCTTAACAACTCTCAGGGTCCTTTCCTCCCCTGGTGTTGTTTTTTTTCTGGGGGGGGGGATGGGTTGTTCAGTATTTTTGGTTAAACCATCTGGCAACCCTACTGGGAAGGTCGTGGTACATGTAGATACCAATGACATAGGGAAGGATAGGAGAGAGGTCCTGGAAGCCAAATTTAGGCTGCCAGTAAGAGATTGAATTCCAGGACCTCAATGGTAGTGTTTTCTGAAATGCTTCCAGTTCCACATGTAGAGCAAAGTAGACAGACAGAACTGCAGGGTCTCAATGCATGGATGAGATGATGGTCTAGAGAGGAGGGGTTTAGACTTATTAGGAACTGGGGAAACTTTGGGGAAAGGAGCAGCCTACACATAGAGCCCTGCAAATCTGTCGATATCCACTTTATATCCAAGGGTATCAGCATCTGCATGGATGCGGATATCTGTGGCTCATTTTTGCAGATATTCATGGCTCATTTTTGTGGATATGGATGTGGATACAAATATAAATTTTGTAGCTAGAACCCTGCAGATTTGTGGATATTTGCAGGTATCCGCACCTTGGGATGTCGATGTGAATATCCATGACTCATTTTTACAGACACAAATTCTGTATCTGCGCAGGGCTCTACCTATACAGGAAAGATGAGTTCCACATAGATCAAAATGGAACCAGATTTCTGGCACTTAAATTTGAAAAGGTTGCAGAGCTGTTTTTAAACTAAGGGCTGGAGGAAAGCCTACAGGTGCAGAGGAGCACACGCATCAGACAGAGACATTCCTTTGGGGAGGATTTAATAAGAGATTCTCTATGTCCTAGTAAAGAGGAGATGATGGAAAATGATAAAATGTAAATAAGATCTGATAAGAAACAGTCAAATGAAAAAGAGTGCTATTCAATCACATCATGTAATGGCAAACAGTTAAATAGTGACAAGTTTTTTAAGTGCTTATATACAAACAGAAGTCTAAATAATAAGATGGGTGAATTAGAGTGCCTTGTATTGAATGAGGATATTGATATAATAGGTATCACAGAAACTTCATGGAATGAAGATAATCAATGGGATACAGTAATACCAGAGTACAAAATATATCGGACGGACAGAACAGGTTGTGCTGGTGGGGGAGTGGCACTATCTGTGAAAGAAAACTTAAATGAAACAAACTATTCCATAGAGTCCCTATCAATAGTAATTCCATGCTGTAATAATATGAATATGACAGTAAAGATTAGGGATGTGAATGTATAAATGTGTAAAGGGTTAAAGTTCACAGTTACACCCAGGATTCCATCATGCTCCCAGGAAGCTGGCCATCACCTGAGGGTGGCAGCCAGCTCCCCGGGAGCAGGGCTGCAGGCAGAAGCCAGTGCATGCCGGGAGCTAGCTTGATAGTTGGCTTCTGTGCACCAGCTCCCAGGGAACCACCCACAGCTGGTACATGTGGGAAGCACCGGCTCCTGGGGAGCCAGGCATGGGTAACTACTGACTTTTTTTCATTTTTAAATGTGAGGGTTACACGTTTACACAATTACCTGCATTTTAAGATCCCTAGTAAAGATACATTACTGACCACCTGATCAGGATGGTGATAATGACTGTGAAATGCTAAGGGAGATTAGAGAGGCTATAAAAATTAAAAAAACTAAATAATAATGGGGGATTTCAACTATCCCCATATTGATTGGGTGCACATCACCTCATGTTGGGATGCAGAGATAAAGTTTCTTGACACCTTCACTGCTTCTTGGAGCAGCTGGTTCTGGAACTGAAAAGAGGAGAGGCAATTCTTGATTTAGTCCTAAGTGGAATACAGGATCTGGTCCAAGAAATGACTATAGCTGGACCACTTGGAAATAGGGACCATAATATAATTAAATGTAACATCTTTCTGGCAGAAAAAACACCACAACAGTCTAACATTGTGTCATTTAATTTCAGAAAGGGGAACTACACAAAAATGAGGAGGTTAGTTAAAGAGAAATTAAAAGGTACAGTGCCAAAACTGAAATGCTTGCAAGCTGTATGGAAACTTTTAAAAGGCACTATAATAGAGGCTCAACTTAAATGTATACCCAAAATTAAAAAACAAATCAAGAGAATCAGAAAAATGCCGCTGTGGCTTAACAACCAAGTAAAACAAGCAGTGAGAGATTAAAAGGCATCCTTTAAAAAGTGGAAGTTAAGTCCTAGTGAGGAAAATAGAAAGGAGCCTAAGCTCTGTCAAATGAAGTGTAAAAATAAAATTGGGAAGGTGTCAGCCGGTGGTCAGGGCAGTGAGTGGTGTGTGTGTGTTATACACCCGAGACTTCAACTGCTAGGACTGGGGTCCCTTAGCAGCGGGCAACCAGGAGGAGGTTGACGGGCGCCCCAAAGAGTTACAGGGAGAGCTTTACACCTCAGACTTTGACTGCTAGGATACACGATCCCTTCGCAGCGGGCAGCCTGGGGAGGCTGAGAGATGCCCCAACGGATCTGTCCCCTGGAAGCGACACGATCCAACGCTCAAGCTCTCCCTATATCTGTCCCTTATGATTGGCTGGAGTTCTTTTAAAATTGTGCTTGGTTCTGTTACAGCAAGTGAAGGAGTCAGGTCACAGCTTAAACAGTTACTATTTTATTGTTACAGGGTAAACTTAGCTGTTAAATGCTACTACTGTGTTACAGATAACACAGCCACTACAAAGGACAGGACAGAAATTACACTAATAAGTCACTTACAGGTACCATGAAACCCTTTTGGTTCTCTGAGCTCTTATTAAATGCATGCAAAATAGACACCTAGCAGGTATATATCCTCACCCCTGCGTTCCAGACTTGGCGTGGCCAGCGTCTTTCTCTCAATCCCTCGGGAAGAAGTAGGGCGAGGCTGGGCGTCCCACAGACCTCGGGAGGCAACCAATACCTGCCAGCAGGTGTAGATGATTGGAGCTCAAATGGGGTGGGCTACTAAACCCCTCTTTATACCCCTTGGGTCACGTAGGCTTCTTCCTGGTCTCAAGTGGCCAATTAGGAAAAATGGCTTTGAATGCCAAGTTTCCCACGAAGGGTGCAAAGCATAATTCACACCTGGGAAAATGCAGACAATGGGCACTTCTAGTATGTGATGGGCGAAGATTCCTCTCCTGGGACAGTGCAGGCGTGTCAATTACTGGTACTAGCCATCAGGGCAGCAGGAGGCCCTGGGTCGTCAGCTAGCCCATTTACTGTCTGGTTTCTGTTTATTAGAGTCAGGGACAAGCAGCACCCCTGCGTTCCCAGGGCATCAAAGGCTGACTGCCTTTCTCTTGCTCTCTGGGGGAGGGGGGAAACAAGATGGGGTTCATGTCTGGCTACAGAAGGCCAAAAGGGAATTTGAAGAACAGCTAGCTAAATACTCAAAAAGCCAAAAATTTTTAAATATATCAGAAGTAGGAAACCTGCTGAACAACCAGTGGGGCCACTGGACGATCAAGATGCTAAAAGAGTACTCAAGGATGATAAGGTAATTGCAGAGAAAGTAAATGAATTCTTTGCTTCGGTCTTCACAGCTGGGGATGTGAGGGAGATTCCCAAACCCGAGCCATTCTTTTTAGGTGACAAATCTGATAAAGTGTCCCAAATTGAGATGTCAGTAGAAGAGGTTTTGGAACAAATTGGTAAACCGTAACAAGTCACCAGGACCAGATGGCATTCACTAAAGAGTTATGAAAGAACTCAAATGTGAAATTGCGGAGCTACTAATTGTGGTTTATAACCTGTCCTTTAAAACATCTTTTGTACCAAATGATTGGAGGATAGCTAATGTGATGCCAATTTTTAAAAAGAGCTCTAGAGATGATCCTGGCAACTACAGGCCGATAAGTCTAATTTCAGTACCAGACAAATGGATTGAAACTATGGTAAAGAACAGAATTGTCAGACTTATAGATGAACATAAGTTGTTGGGGAAAAGTCAGCATGGTTTCTGCAGAGGGAAATCATGTCCCACCAGTCCACTAGAATTCTTTCAGGGGATCAACAAGCACATGGACAAGAGGGATCCCATGGATATGGTGTACTTAGATTTCCAGAAAGCCTTTGACAAGGTCCCTCACCACAGGCTCTTAAGCAAATTCATTGGATAACAGGGAAGGTCCTCTCAAAGATTGATAACTAGTTAAAAGATAGGAAACAAAGAGTAGGAATAAATAATTTTCAGAATAGAGTGAGGTAACTAGTGGCATTCTTCAGGGGTCTGTACTGGGACCAATCCTATTCAGCATAATCATAAATGATCTGGAGAAAGGGGTAAACAGTGAGGTGGTGCAATTTGCAGATGATACAAAACTGCTCATGACAATAAAGTCCAAAGCAGACTGTGAAGAGCTTCAAAAGGATCTCACAAAACTAGGTGACTAGGCAACAAAATGGCAGATGAATTTTAATTATAAATACAATGTAATGCATATTGGAAAACATAATCCCAACTATATGTATAAAATGATGGAGACCAAATTAATTATTACCACTCAAGAAAGAAATCTTGGAGTCATTGTGGATAGTTCTCTGAAGACATCCACTCAATGTGCAGCAGTGGTCAAAAAAGAAAACAGAATGATAGGAACAATTAAGAAAGATAAAGAATAAAACAGAGAATATCTTATTTCCTCTATATAAATAGAGGTATACCCACATCTTGAATATTGGTTGCAGATGTGATCACTTAAACTCTAAAAAGATATCTTGGCATTGGAAAAAGTTCAGAAAAGGGCCATCAAAATGATTAGGAGGGGTATGGAATGGCTGCTGTATGAGGAGAGATTAATAAGACTGTGATTTTTCATCTTGGAAAAGAGACAACTAAAGAGGGATATGATAGAGATCTATAAAATCATGGCTGGTGTGGAAAAAAGTGAATAAAGAAAAGTTATTTACTCTTTCTCATAATACAAGAACCTAGGGGTGACCAAATGAAATTAATAGGTAGCAGGTATAAAACAAACAAAAAGAAGTACCTCTTCACACAACACACAGACAACCTGTGGAACTCCTTGCTAGAGGATGTTGTGAAGTCTAAGACTATAACAGGGCTCAAAAAAAAAGGTAGATAAATTCATGGAGGATAGGTCCATCAATGGTTATTAGCCAGGATGGGCAGCAATGATGTCCTTAACCTCTGTTTGTCAGAAGCTGAGAATGAGCAAAAGAGGGTGGGTCACTTTATGATTCCCTGTTCTGTTCATTCCTTCTAAGGCACCTGGCATTGGCCACTGTCAGAAGACAGGATACTGGGCTAGATGGACTTTTGGTCTGACCCAATATGGCCGTTGTTATAATTTATGTTTAAGTCTCTAATGTGGGTGTTGATTTTGCACTTTATCATGCTAAGCAATGAGGTGCTTTTGAGGAGGTATGCTGGGAATTGGGATAGGCTTTCAGAATGCAGTGGTACTACAACAGTTGCAGGGTGTGTGTGTGTATATATATATATATATATATATATATTGAGCCTGCTATACTGGTGACCCTGAAACATAATGGGTCAAGTGGATGTAGTGGTGTAATTCTTAAATGTGGAAGGAACTTCAGCACGCCCACTGTGCAGTGTTGTAGGTTTACTTCAGACTAGCTAATCTGGACTGAGGTATTGAATATTTTTCAGGTCAATGGGCTAATAGTTAAAAATGTGGTTCACTGATAAAATATGTATTAAATCTTTAATGAAAAAATATTGAACTCTAAAGGTAAGGAAGATTTTTGATTGAGTAGATCAGAAATATATTAATAAAAGTCAGTTAGTTAGATTAGCCTTGTAATGAAGTTAATTAAATACAATTTCAAGGTTCTGACAAGAAGATAAAGACAAAAGTAAGAACTTATATCACACGTAAGCACCAGTGGTATAACCCAAAACAGTGTGTATGGGAGACATTTTACTTGATATTAAATATTTCTGGATGGGGGCAGGATCTGGATTGCTCAGGGGAATAGTAATAGGAGATGGTGCTTTTACCCAATAAATGCTTGTTTTAAAACTCAGTTTAAGTTAACATTATGATAGCAGGGACTCTGCCCATTAACAAAATGAAACTACTGTTCCTTGGTTACCTTTTCCTCCCACGGTGCAAATTTTCCTGCTGAAATGCAGCAGACCTTGTTGAAGATGAACTTGGCCTATTGTGTTTTCACCCTGATCTTATCCTATTGTGATTGAACCCCATACCACCTTGCATAAATGCCTCAGTTTTAGCATTACTGCTTCCTGAGTCCACATACCAGCGGTAAATCTTTAAATGATCTTAATGAGCAAAGTTTGCTTTCTTCCATTGACTTAGCATTTCTGTCATGCTGCTTCTTTCCAGCTTCTCTTCTCTGCTCTCTCTCCCCTTGGAAGGGAGATTGGGCCAGGAACCTGCCATCTTTCTATAGATTTTTTTCCCCATTTGTATTTGCCTAAATACAGCAGCCAGTTGAAATGGTCCTTATTGGTACCATTTTTTAAGGTAAAGGGACATCACCATAAACATACTGTTTGCTATTGGAACAATGAGATTTTTGCCAGTGATTTCAAAAGGGCCAGGATCCCATGCATAGTTTCTTCTTGATCTTGAAACTAGCACCCCCTAGTTTGGTTCTCTGAGCTATTGGTGATCTCTATGCCACAAGGCAGAGATCAGGCTAGTGTTTCAGTAAAATTTCTGCTGGTTGGATTTGCATCAATGACAGCCTCTGCTGACAATTCACTTCCTTAAGGCCCCTATACAATTGCACAGTTAAATCAGCCTTACAGCCACTGCAGTGATTACTGTGGTTTTTTGTATCTACACTACCCTCCTGCCAGTGGTGCACATCTTCCTCAGGAGTGCTTCCACCGACTTAAGTAGGGCAGGGGTAGGTCTCCCACAGTATTCTTGCTAACAAGTTAAAGAAGTATGGATTGGATAAGTGGATTCTAAGGTGAAAGTTGACTAGACATTGGGCTTAACAGGTAGTGATCAATGGCCCAATGTCTGGTTGGCAGTCAGTATCAAATGGAGTGCCCCATGGGTCGATTCTGGGTCCAGTTTTATTCAACATCTTTATTAATGACTTGAATGAGGGGATGGATTGCACCATCAGCAAGTTCACAAGTGACACTAAGCTAGGGGGAGAGGTAAATAAGATGGAGGGTAGGGATAGGGCCCAGAGTGACCTAAAGAAATTGGAGGATTGGGCCAAAAGAAATCTGATGAGGTTCAGCAAGGACAAGTGCACTTGGGGCAGAAGAATCCAAAACACTGCTACAGCAAAGGGCAACAAAAAGCATTAGGGGACTGGAACACATGACTTATGAGGAAAGGCTGAGGTATCTGGGCTTATTTAGTCTATAGGGGTATGTCTAGACTACAGGCTTTTTTCAACAGAAGCGTTGTTGACAGATATTGTCGACAAAGCCTCTGTCGAAAAAGAGCATCTAGACTACAGCCAGTTCTGTCGACAAAGCAAGCCGCTTTTTCGACAGAGAATCTAGACGCTCTCTTTTGAAAAAGCACAGTGTGGATGCAATAGCACCTTTTTTCGACATAACTCCGTCGAAAAAAGGCATTATTCCTCGTAGAATGAGGTTTACTGCCATCGACAAAACTGCTGCGTTCTGTCGACTTACTGTCGACAGAACTCGGCGGTAGTGTAGACGCAGGTATAGTTTTGTCGACAAAAGTCCACTTTTGTCGACAAAACCCTGTAGTCTAGACACACCCTAGAAGAGAATAGTGAGGGGGAATTTGATAGAGGATAGAGAGAGGCCGTTCTCAGTGGTGACAGATGACAGAATGAGGAGCAATGATCTCAAGTTGCAGTGGGGGAAGTCTAAGATGGATATTAGAAAAAGCTATTTCCCGAGGAAGGCAGTGAAGCACTGGAATGGGTTCCCTAGGGAGGGGGTGAAATCTCCATCGCTAGGGGTTTTTAAATCCTGGCTTGGCAAGGCCTTGGCTGGGATGTTTGAGTTGGGGCTGGTTCTGCTTTTAGCAGGGGGTTGGACTCAATGACCTCCTGAGGTCTCTTCCAACCCTAGGATTCTATGATTCTCTGCGTGAGAGCCAGGGTTGTCAGCTCCTCATGGAGCTCCATGCTGGGAGCTCACCTGCCCAGTGCTGAGAGCCCAGGCTCTTGATGCCAGGCAGCTCACAGCTGATAGGGAATAAAAATAACACCATGTCTACAGACATTGCACCACCCTTACTACATTGAACTAAACACTATACCTCTTATAGAGGTGGAGTTATTAGGTTGGCATAGTGGGGGACTTACGTTATCAGAAGCAGTGCTGTAGTATAGATAAAGACTTTGGTCGACCACAGGTCGACATAAGGCAGCTAACGCCATAATGTAGACCTGGCCTTAGTAGAAGCAACAAGGATTGGTCGGTCAGAAGCTGGTAGTAGTGAGCTGGTGGTAGTGATCCTTCCCCTTGCACCATCATAACTATCTGCAGGGGGAGATTAGGGAAAAGTGGTGTTCTTACCACACCTAACGTCTGTATCCTCATGTCACCAAATGATCAACTACTCTCAGTAGATAGCATAGATCTCTGTAATGCAATTGTATTTCATGCATGCTGAGATTAGTGAAATTAAATTCAAAGTGCAACATTGATAAATATCATTAGTCTTAAAACTCAATCCCACTGAGACAACTGAAAAAGCATGTCATAGCTTTTATTATTTCAGGCTGTTTGCAGATTTAAGTACTTACTACTCCATCAGTTTACAAGCTAACAATCTGAAGTTTTTGTTCTATAAATATTAAGCAAACAAAATCCCCTGTAGTCCTTTTGGTTACAAAGACTTAAATTTGGTATCCAGGCAATCACCAGGGAAAAGGATCATTTTCCTGGGCTGTGGTAAACCAGACCACTCTGATCCTTTACATCAGTGTTTCTCAAAGTGGGCCCACTTTGGGAAAGTTCACTAGCGGGTCCACACCGTTTTATTTACTTAAAGGGTCTGTAGCTGTGGCTCCCTTTGTCTGGAAATGGCGAACCGGAGCCAATGGGAGCTGCAAAACTCTGTGATGGACACTTTAGGTCAGGGCTACTCAACACTAAGGTGACCAGGTGGCTTAAAAAAAAATACCGGACGCATTTGATCTCAGATGGGGCGGGGGGGACCAGTTGGGAGGGGAGTGGGGCTGGCTGGGGGAGATGGGAGGGGACCTGCCAGTAGGAAGTAGGGTTGGCCAGGGAGAGGGGGGTCGGGGGCAGCAGGGCTGGCTGGGGGAGATGGGGAGGGGACTGGCTAGCGGGAAGCAGGGCTGGCTGGGAAGCAGGGCTGGCTGGGAGGGGGTCGGGGGGAGCGGAGCTGGCCGGGGGAGATCGGGAGGAGGGGGTGGGGGAGAACCGGCCGGCGGGAAGCAGGGCTGGTTGGGGGCAGAGGGGCGGGTCACGGGGAGTGGGGGGAGAGAATTGGCGGGCGGGGAGCGGGACTGACCCGGGCACACGCAGATCCCGGGGTGCTGCCTGTCCCGCGCACGGTCCCAGCGAAGCACAAGTGAGTCCAGCCCCGGGGATTTCATCTCACCCCTGCCCCCCTCACGTAGTTGCGTATTGCCTGGCTCGTAGACATGCTTATGCAGCGTGAGGGTGTGTACCAGCCAGGCAGTTTGCAACTACGTACTGATACTCCTAATAATAATAAAACTTACCTAATTAGAAAATACCAAACATTTTATACTCCTAATAATAATAAAGCGTACCTAATTAGAAAATACTGGACATATAAAATGTCTGGTATTTTCTCAAGTTGTTTCCCGGACAGAACCCTCTAATACCGGACTGTCCGGTTCAAAACTGGATACCTGGCAACCCTACTTAACACGTGGCCCGCAAGCTGCAAGCGGCCCGTGGTCTGTTTGTTTGCAGGCTGCAGTACAGTTTGGATTTACACGGGGCTCAAACCCATGGGTGGGAGCCAAAACAGAAAAGTAGTCAATATAATGGTCTTCTGTTGACATGCGTTTTAGTAGTTAAATTCCTGGATTGTCATTGCTCACTAAAAGTGCTGTCATATTGGTGGAAATTGGGTAAATATTGCATTTTATTAATATCAGCAGAACTGACTTAAATGGGGCCTGTGTGTTGTGTAGTGTTGCCTTAATCTTTGTATTTCATGCCTGTCAATGTGGAAGAAGCTATTTGCATATATTTGCATATATTTGCAATCACACTTAAGTTGCGGCCCTCTGCATGTGCTGTGTGTATCATTGTGGCCCTGGGGGCTTCCGAAGTTGAGTAGCCCTGCTCTAGGTAAACAAAACAGTCCAGGCCCACATCCCCACTTTGAGAAACACTGCTTTACATTTTTATAATGCATTCCTTAGCACTGATATCTGAGTGGCTAATCCTGAATGAGCTTGCATGTGATGAGGGCCAAATTTCCTCCTGAGAGATAGTATGAGGGCAGCATTTGGCTTTCATCTTGCAAGCATACTCAAATTCATGTAAAAACTAGTGTTCTGCAAACTCTTCAATCAGTGAGGGCTCAGGGGAAAAGACTAGAACAGTACACTGGGTTCTTTCATATACAGCACCCTGTTCCATGGATTTATACAATGGCTTTAATAACATCACAGCAAAGATCTAAAAATTGTATTATTTTTCTGATTAAACTTGATCTATATAAATATACTGGGACGCTGGACCCTAGGACAGTATGGTAAGAACTATTTTATCTAAGTTCAAACCCACTCCTGCATGGCAGGTTCAAAAGTTCAACTCCTGCTCAAATGTTGCTGGGTTCATGTTCCACTGGGAAGAGCAGGAGGAGTATCCAGTGAAAAATAGAGCAGAGAACAGGCAGAGGAGCAAGTAAGTGTAGAGAAACTGTGAGGGGGGAAAAAGCAGCAGTGGGCAATCTGAGGCCCAAGGGCCGCATGGGACCCGTCAGGATTCTGTGTGTGACCCACGAGGCATTTTGTTTACTGTTGCCTACACACAAGTTTGCCAGATTCCGCTGATTTCTGTTCAAATAGTTTTTTTCCGAGTGGTATTACTAAAGTGACATGCATGTGAAGTGAGGAGCATGCTGATTGCACACAACATTGACCATGAGAACCGTGCATTCCTGTTGAATCCAGCTAAAGCACTGCTAAGTTTCAATCAGCAGACCCCACAAATTCTAGTTATGCAAGTGCAATTAGCAAAACTCCCCTATCCAGTGAGACCATCTTGGTTATAAAAATCTTGCGGCCCACTGAGATGAAGGAGGACCACACATGTGGCCCACTCACTAGCCTACATTGCCCATCACTGAGGAAAAGTGTTACTCCAACTACTATGAACCTCACCGCAGTATCTCTTGTTTATTTGTATTACCATAGTGCTCATGCTTAGGTGCTCCAACTAAGATCAGAGCCCTGTTGAGCTAATACTGTGTAAACATGCACTAAGACATTCCCCACCCCTTTAGAGTTTAGAGTCCCAAGAGATGCATAGAGAAATACAGTAATTCCTCATTTAACACATGCCTGCCAAAGGCGTAGCGAAGGTGTTATGCACCCGGGGGCAAAGGAAAAATTTGCGCCCCCCTCCCGCTGCCGCCAGCACCATGTGGCACGCCCCGAAGAACCTGGTGCACAGCTGAGGGGAACTTGTACTGCATCTTCCCCCACCCCCTACAGTTTGGGGCCGGGCTCTTGCATGCACTAACCCTCCAGTGGAGATGGAGGAGGGTTGGGCTTGGAGCAGGGTCGGGCTCGGAGCAGAGAGGCAGGGAGGAGACTCCAGCTGCCGGTGGCAGGCGGAGTAGGAGCACGTGAGCTGAAGGGATAATGGGGGGGAGCAGAATGGGATTAAACTGGAGCCTCCCTAGCATGGTGCCCAGGGGCAACTGACCCCTCTGGCCCCCTCGCTATGCCACTGCCCCCCCCCCCGCAGATCTATCATCTTATGCATGTGCAAGATCTGTGAGAGCCGGTCCATGAATCTGCAGTTAGTGTCTGTGGCGCCGGCTTCTGGGTGGTGTCTCAATGCTGCCACATTCACCTCCAAAGAGGGGGCTTCCCAAAGCAGGCCCTTGCTGCTGACCCCCAAGGCATCCACAGGTCCAGTCTCCTTTCAATGGTCCCACTTCCCAGGGCTCATTGATCTTGGATCTGGCTTCCATCCCCTCTCCAACCTTTGCAACTGCCCAGAGGTGCTCACCTTCCGCCTTATACATTCCCACCTTATTCACCCCACAGGGACAGTCTCTGCCTCACTTGTCCTAGGGACTATTCTACCAAGACGTAATACAAAGTTTCCATGTAAAAGGACTCAATACAAAGCTAAAAACTTCAATGAGAGAATGATTAATACAGAGACGTGTCTACATCTGCTGCAGGGAGACAACTCTGCCTGCCTCCACCCCTCTCCCCACAGAGTCTACAGCCCCATTGCAAAGCGGGAGAGGGGAAGAAAAGAGGCTGAGGCCCATCCAATGGGACTGAAGCAGGCATGAGCAAGCCATGCCCAGGAGCCATTCTCCTGTCCATTGCTGGTGCTGTGTTGCTTCAGGCACGCTGAAATGCAGTCACCTCTAGGGTGGGCTGGACAGTTTTTTAACACCTGCACAAGGTTTCAGGCAGGGAGCAGTGCGGGCTGCTTTCCTGCAGAGCCCCCATCAGAACTACTGTGCCCTCCTGACTTAGGAAAAGAATAAACAGGAGGATTGGAAATTAACCCGCCCAGTCTCACATCCCCTAGGCAGGGAATGAGCCATCTAGATTAGGCCCCAGCTGGAATATCATGTTCAGTTCTGGGCGCCACATTTCAGGAAACATGGAGAAACTGGAGGAAGCCCAGAGAAGATCAACACAAATGATGAAAGGTCTAGAGAACATGAGATATGAGGCAAGGTTGAAGGAATTGGCCTTGTTTACCTTGGAAAAGAGAAGACCGAAAAGGGACATGAGAGCAGCTTTCAAGTATCTAAAAGAGTATCATAAGGAGGAGGAAGAAAAATTGTTCTCCTTGGCCTCTGAGGTTAGGATGAGAAGCAATGGGCTTAAATTGCAGCAAGGGAGGTTTAGGTTGGACATTAGGAAAAACTTCCTGCCTGTCAGGGTGGTTAAACACTGGAATAAATTGCTTAGGGAGATTGCGGAATCTCCATCACTGGAGATATTTAAGACCAGATTAGACAGACACCTGTCAGGGATGAGCTAGGGCAACTCAACTTTGGAAGCCCCAGGGGCCACACTGATACTTACAGAACATGCTGAGGGCCTCAACTTAAGTGTGGTTGCATATGCAAGCAAATATATACAAATAGCTTCTCTCACACTGACAGACATGAATACAAAGATTAAGGCAAGACTACACAACATACAGACCCCATTTAAGTCAGCTCTGCTGATATTAATAAAATGCAGTATTTACCCGATTTCTACCCATGTGACAGCACTTTTCATGATCAGTGACAGTCCAAGAATTTAACTACTAAAATGCATATCAACAGAAGATCATTACACTGACTACTTTTTTGTTTTGGCTCCCACTCGCCAGCCACGAGTTGATCCCCACATAAACCCAAACTGCATCGCAGAGCGCAAACAAACTGGCCGTGGGCAGCATACCAAGTTATTAATAAATATTTTAAACCTTTACCTTTTCTCTCTGCTGCCATGTCTCCTCTCCTTGCTCCATCATCTCCCCTGGTGCCTGCTGCCCCCCAACTCCTCACCCTCCTCTGCTGTCCTGACTTCTGGCCTTCTCACTGTCCTCAGCCCTCCTGCGACCTGACCCCCTCCACCAGCCCTTCTCTCCCTCCTGTGCCCACTCCTCCAGTAGCCCCATGCTGATCAGGTGAGCTACCCCTCCTCATCCCCTCTTCTAACACCTCCCTCTACAAACCTGCCCTGTCTCTCTCCTCTGGTGCTGGTCCCACCCCTGCAGGTGTCTGCCCTTCTGCTTCACCCCCAGAATCTCCTGGCACCTGCACCTTCCCTTAGCCCTGCACCCTCCTGGTGCTTCCCCCTTCCGTCACTGCCCCTGCCCCCTTTGCCCTCTTTTTCCCTGATGCCCACCCCCTCACCACTCTCTGCTCCCATTCCCCTCATGCCCCTGTGCCCTCACACATGACTTGCTCTATCCCCACCTTTCTCATGCCCACCCCTCCTTTCAAGCCTTCTCCCAGCACCTCCCTCTCCCCTCTCCAGACCCTAACGCCCTTCCCCTCTCCTCTCCTCTCCTCTCCCAGCATCACCCTGTCCCCCCTCCCACTGACACCTCCCCTCCTGCCCTTTTCCTCATTGTCTGCACTTGGGCCCCTGGCATTAGTGTCTTCCCTCCCCCCTCCACAGAAGCCCCTTCCTCTCCTACCCCTTCCCCCTAGTTTTCCTCCCGCCCTGCCCTGCCATACCTTCTGCCTTCCACTCGCGGGGCCGGAGTCTGCGCTTGGGCCCCAAAAGTCCCCGGACTTCTAGGCCGGTACCACGCGGCACTGACCACTTTTAAAGTACCAGGCCATGACGTCATGTCACGTCATGCCCGGGCATCTCCCCGGCCACCTGCAAACGCTGCGCAACGTGCGCAGGCAAGGGGGAGCCGACTGAACGCTGGCATGGGCGGCAAGTTCTATGGCTGTCCCCTCCCTCCCCCCGTCCCTGGACCGTCCCTGCCGTGCGCAGGCAAGGGGGAGCCAACTGAACGCTGCGCAGAGCAGGGACTGTCCGGGGCCAGGGGGAACGGCCATAGAACTCTCCGCCCATGCCAGGTGAGCCTGCGCAGCATGTGCTCGCTCTCACCCCAGCCCGGCGCCCCCCTAGCGTGGCACCCGGGGGCAGTTCCCCCCCCGCACCCCCTTCACTACGCCTCTGGTGCCCACTTAACACGTTTTCTTGATAGTACGATTTTTTTTTAGGGAACGTTTTTTGAATTACACGACCGTCCCCGGAATAACATGATTTCCTCAGCTGGACCGTCGCCGGCGGCTGCGCGGGGCTTCCCCTGCCTCCCTGCAAAGTGGCAGAGGGTTTGCTGCTCACCACGCCATTCCCCGCTGACTCCCCCTCACCGGCCGCCTTGCCCCCTCTCCTTTACCCCGCTTGCAGGCCGGCGGCTGCACGGGGCTTCCCCCGCCTCCCTGCAAAGTGGCGGAGGGTTCGCCGCTCGCCGCGCCATTCCCCGGCAACCCCCCCCTCGCCGGACACAGTGTGGGTCCTGGCAGACCTCTCACAGGGGCATACTCCCAACCCAATCCCCCTTCCCTCTCCTCCCCTTCCCTTCCCCAGAGCCAAACACCTCCCCTCCCTGGTGTAACCCAGTCACCTTTCTCCCCCAACCTTATGTCCTGGTCCCAACAGACACCACTGCTTGAAATGCAACCCCCACCTTTTCCATTATTTTCAATGGGAAAATTGACCCTGCGTAACACGTTTTCACTTAACACGATCATTTTCTGAAATATATCTATAGTGTTAAATGAGGAATTACTGTAGTCAAATAGTGCTGAAGTGACTTGCCCAGGATTCAAAGTAAGTCTGTGTCGGAGCCAGGAATAGAAGCTGGATCTGACTCCCAGTCCTGTGCCCCGTTGCCTCTTGCCTTATGCCCATGCCTCTACATACTTATATTTACATAGTAAAAACAAAACCAACCAATCAAACAAAACACAACCCTGCAGCAGTAAGTAAGAGCCTGGTTCAACTGACCCAGGCTCACACTGTGGGGCTGAAAATAGAAGTGTAGATATTTGGGCTCAGGCTGCAGGCTGGGCTCCAAGACTCTCCCTCTTGCCAAGTTTCAGACTTAGGCTGAATGCCTACACTGCTCTTTTTAGTCCCACAGCACGAGCCCTACGAGCACAAGTCAGTTGACTCACGGGGTTTTTTTGCTGTGTAGATATAGCCGCGGAATATTTACTTCTGGCAGCTTGTATCTAATGTAATTGGCACCAGTCTGTGACGCCTTACTGAACACAAAAGTTTTCCCTACTGCTGGAGCTCTTCTCTTCTTGAGTGGGGCAGAATAATGTTTTTTGGGAGGGGAAGTGTAGAGTGGAGTGACTTGACTAGAGAAGAAGAGAAAGAAGATGATGATGATGAGGGGCAATAGAGCAATCTTAGGCCTCTCATAAAATTCCCATTGCAATCAATGAGAAAAGAGTGTAGGATTAGGTCATAATTAAAGGTGTCTTCTCTCTGTTGCTCCTGTGGCCACAACCCACAAAGGGATTACTCAACCACTTATAACAAGGTCCTTATCTGATACCAGAAGTGAACCATTGCATAGATTCTTGTAGTGCCCACTTTGAAGTGGGACTTTGACTCTACTTCTAGAGTTCTGCATAGATACAAAATTTGTATTTGCATCTAATCCACAATCCCCCAAAATAGTCCATGGATATCCGCATTTGCAACCACAGATATAAAGTGGATATTTGGAAATTTGCAGGGCTCTAGATGAGGCATTAGAATGGTTAACCGGTTAACCAGTAAGCTTCCCCTTTAATGGGTGGCATTTCCAGTTTTGGTTTAGTGGCGGGGGCTGGCACAGCTCCCCACCCACTGCAAGCAAGGAGTTGCTCCAGCCCTGCAGGACACACTGAAGGTAGGGGCACTCTAGCTGGCCGAAGCAGTGCCTGTCCACAGCAAGGGGGCCGCTCCAGCCCGTCTGAGCTGGAACGGTCTACCAGCCCCCCCCTTCCCCCCCCCCCATCTTTAATTGGTTAACCAGTTAAACATTACATTTAACCAATTAAATGGGATTTTACGTTCCTATTCTAGATATAAAATGTGGATCAGTATTCATTCATAATCTGCAAACATGGTCCATGGATATCCACAGATTTGAAGGGCTTTACCTACTTCAGAGAGCCATGGGAGCCCTGTACATAAGATTCTGGGGAACATTTAAGCATAATTGGTGGCAAATAGCTGAATGTGGTGGATGTATTACAGGAAAGGTTGGCAGATTTGCTGAATTAGCAAACAAATTCATTTGGGAGTAGCTGGTCACTGTGGACCCAGATTCTCACCTCAGTTATACTAGTGAATTCTATTGCCTACAGGAGTATTTGGCCTTGGTGAGTGGGTTTTTGTTGCTTCTTCCACTATACTTATTTTAAAAACTTGTTCATGCCCTTATATGGAGAAAAGTTTAAAACCTGGAGTATTCTGGCACTTCTTTTCGCACTCCACAAGATTATTTTTGACAACAGAAGCTTACAACAAAGAGCAATTCTGGCCTGAAATTTTGTGTGGTAAAATGGGGCTTAATCTTGCTCCTGTTTGAAATTAATGGAAAAACTTTATTGACTTCAATGAAGCAGGACTAAGATCTGAATCTGCAGCATATCTCCACTGAATTAAAAATTTCTTGGGGGATGAACCTGTTTCCATATTTACTCCAAGGTATATCCAAAGCAGCTATCCCTTTGGAATTTAAGCTTTTCTTCTGTTCTTGTTCTTGATTCTTGTTTTGATTAACATTGTTTGAATAAGGTTGGTAAGCACGTAACAGTAACCACAGATGAGAAACAGTTTCAAAGCAGATAGTAATACATTAAAGAACAGAATCTTAAACACCCATTTGGTTTTAAGCAGTCTACAGCCCTTTAAAAGGCTTCAGTATGTTGTTTAACTGGAAAGGTGTCCTTAGGAAAAGTGCACCTTTAATGTTAATGAAAGGGGAAAAGTCCCTTCCGTTCCTGGAAACTGATGCAAAATGTTTCAAAAGCTGCTGTTCTTTGGGTGCATCAATATATGGGTGCTAGTGCTTGAGGCATGACTGGCCCAATATGCCTGTTGAAAGGGCCTTGTCTCTTTAAGGCCAGGAATTCTGGGGAATACAGTCTTGAAGTTATATTGCTGATCATGTGAACAAAGGCAGATATAAAAGGTAAGGTCTGTTTGTGACTGTCAGGGGAATGAGACCTAGATGTTGTGTTCTGGTCAATCTATGGAGAATGCCTTGGAAGGAACAGTGATTTTTTTTAAAGCTGACCAGGAAAGAAGCATCAATACAGTGTGGAGAAGACCTCCAAGAAGGAGTAAATGATGTACAAAGGAAGCCTTGGGGAAAGTCTTAGGCTTTGTAGATAGATTCCTAGTGAGAAGGAGCCTTGAGGGGAAGTACTGGAAGATAATCTGAAGAACTGGAGATTTTATGATAACGGTGCTCTAAGAAGGGTAGCTCTGTTTGAGACTTCATTAAGCCAGAGTGATCTTACTCTGAAACTGGTAAGTTTGTGCAATTACACCAAAAGCACTAACAGATGGGGAAACTGAGGCAGGGTGTCAGTCAGCTCATCCAGAGCCTATCTGACAGATGACCCAATCTGACATAGCATGGTCTGGATTTTTCATAAGTGCTGTGTCCACAGTTCCAATTGAGGCTAGTGACCGAATTGATCATGAGTAAGCTTGGTAGTTGAGAATTATAATAGTTTGCTCTGAATGGAATGGTCTGGCCACAGAACAGGGAGACCAAGAGTCTGATTCTTCCCTGACTTTGGGGCAAATGGGGTATAATACCCCTGAAGTCAGTGAAGTGATAGCAGTGTAAAACTGAAGTACATCAGAGGGGAATAGGCAGCAGAAATTGTTATTTTGACTTTTTTGGTGGCTTTGGATCTGCCATTACATCTTACTGTATCCTTGGTCGAAAAGGAGAAGCTCAAGTGTGTTGTGAGGATTAATTCATCATGGGTGTAGCCTTGTGATTATTTCTTAGGTGAGTTTGAGGAGAATTTTACTTCCCCACCTACAAAGTTTGATCTAACTCTAAAGACGTCCAGTTTTGTAGCACTTTGCAATCCATCAAGTGAATTCAGAGAGAAGGAATGTGGGGTAGTCAATGTGTTTAGATTTGGCTTGTTTGAGGTTGGCATGTTAGAAAAACACAAATTTAAGTATTGTTACTTTAAGAATATAAAGGGGTACACTTGTCTCAATGAGAATATGACATGGTCTCACAGTCTAAAGAGACGGCCAGGAGTTAGAATACTGGCTTTGGTACTGACTCCTTTTCTGGTCATGGGTTAGTCACTTATCAACTCTGCCTCAGTTTCCTTAACTGTATAATGGAATTATTACTTAGCTCATGGGGAATTTGTGTAATCAAAGCACTATTGTTAAAATATTTTGCATTCCTCAATTCTCTGTTGAATATGGATGTTGCAATACATTCATGTAATCAGAAAGGAAGAAGAGACCCCAAATTTGAGCTAGTACTTCCCTAAAACTGTCATGGGTGGAAAAATCATAGAAAGAGATGACTACACTAGTGCTGACTGTGGCCCTCTTTTCATCTGGCTGAATTTGTTTTTCATTGTCTGGTTTTAAAAAAAAAAAGCACTTTAGAGACACCTACTTACAGCCCTAATGCTTGTCTTCCTTGTACATGACAGGCATAAATTGTGACACTTTTCAAATGATAACCAAAATAATATCTTTCAGTCTAATCAAGAAATATTCCTACAGAGACCAATGGAAGCAATGATTTTGGGTGTAACATTGTGTAGAGGAGCCCTAAGAGATAATCAGCAGAGAAACTTTGTCTATGCTAGAAAAGATTTTGCACTTTAATAATACTCATACAGTAAAAGCTGCAAACCACCATTATTGCGGATGCAGTCATACTACTATAAAAGTTATTTTTCCAGCTGGGAAGCAAAATAAACTATGCAAGTTTAACTGCTTCCACCTTTGAGCTTAAATTGGCATAACTATAGATACAAAATTGCACTTCTAACCAAAGGTTAAATCAGTATGCATTTTTCTAGTGTAGACCTAGCATCTCCTGACTCAGTTTTCACAGATGTCTGAGGGAAGAAAACTCTATAAGATCAGCTTCTTGGGAGGGTGTGTGGAAGGAACCAAAGGGAGAATGCCTTGGTACAGGAAAGTTTGCTAACTGGCCTCTTGGTGCTCAGGTCACCCTCAAACGTTGGGTTCTTCTGGGCTTGATTTCTTGTCATGCAAAACTAGTGTTGTTTTTGTTTTTGTTTTTGCAGCTATTATGCTCCGCATAGGAATTGAAGAGAAACATAGCTGGCTTGAGTTAAACCTGTTTGTTCAACCCGTTGAATCATGCCATCAGCTTATACTTGTGTTCTTAACTTCTGTTTGTTTCCAGGAGCACCTTCTTGCAGTGAACCTGAAAACATTTCACCAACACAAGTGTATTATGCCACAGGAGGATAAACCATGTTAGGTAGGAAAAATTCACTATATTACAGATAAGAAAGTTGAAGCATGGAAACAAGTGACCAGAATCAAAGATTATTATTAATAATTTGGAATTCTTATTTACTTTGACTATCAGGGCTTTAAAAACAAAGTCCTGCTTAATTTTATTTAATAAATGGTTTACAATGGTAAATCTTGATCGTCTTTATTCAGACAGGTAATTCCATTGTAGTCGGTATTGTTCTTCTCTGTAAAGGCTGTAGTATCAAGCATATGGATGACTTGCAGCCATAGAACATCTTTAGTTTATACAACAACAAGGTTACTTCACAAGATGACATGGCTGAAAACTCAGTATTACACCCCATTGGTCTCCAATATAGTATCAGAGACAGTAATTGAGTAGGTTATTTATAAAAGGCCTTTTTCTGACCTTCCTTGCTGAAACAGAATAAAGAAGGTGATCATAACTGCCTGTTCCTAAATGAGTCAGAACAGCAGCAGACAGCATCATTTTTCACCAAAGCAAAATATATCATTAACACCCATAAACATCAATATGCTGCCTGTTCACAAGAGCAAAGCAGACAAGTACCTGCTTATACACCATTCAGAATTATACCTGTGTTTCCAATTTATTTGTATGTGGGTTTCTTCTGTATGCTTGGAAGTGACTACATGTCCCAACTCTGTCCTGAATGCACGCCAGAGACAAAGTAGCAGAAACATCATGATAATAAAATTCTGGTATTGGCCCTTTATTTCAGGAATATGAAATAACACAGTGACAATACAGTTGTCTGGTGCAGTTTCAAGGTGGGGAACAGCCAATATGTCCTTGGATGGGGAAGAAAACAGTGCCTAAATCTCCGTAACTGTATATAATATTGTGTCAAGTGCAGTAGGCCTTTAGATGCCATGTTCATACTTATTTATATTTTAATATGTATTCTAGATGGAAGCAGGAAAAATAAGAAAGGAGTGTC
Organism: Pelochelys cantorii; assembly: GCA_032595735.1. NCBI lineage: Eukaryota > Metazoa > Chordata > Testudines > Trionychidae > Pelochelys > Pelochelys cantorii. The sequence goes on along the minus strand of CM064346.1, from coordinate 9,774,328 downwards.
TGCTTTGGTAACTAATCCTATGAGTATTTAGTGATCCTCCAAATAGTTGACTATAGGCCAGGGTTGTCAAGGTATTTCAACTTTGATTTCTAGATGACACACACTGCAAAAACCCCTGTTCCAAGAGAGTGAGACACTTTTAAGACATTTCTGAAAGTAAGGCCAGATGAGAACTCCCTCAAAATAAAAATCTCAGCAAGTCTTTCTTTGTGGTTTATCTATTTTAGGTATTTATATTGCCTCCGTCACCATAGTATCTGACCATCTCACAGTCCTTCACGTGTTTATCCTCACAACACACGTTTTACAGAGGTGGAACAGGGGCCCAAGGACTTGCCTATGATAACTCCTTAGTCTGTGACAGAGCAGAGATGACTCTGGAGTCCTTGGCTAGTGCCCTATTTACTGGGTCATCCTTCTTTATTTGGTTAGTATACTGACCATAAAGATCTGCCCCAGGATATCTTATGTCCTCCAGAAACTGATAACAGCAGAATATCCTGGGCCTTGATTATGCTCTTGTTCTAGAAATCTGTGTCTTCACATTGACAGATTTGTCGCAGCATTTTTTTAAAAGAAAAATCACAGAGCAGTTCTGGTAAATTTAGTGAAAGTCATGGGTTTAGTGACTGCCCAGTGACTTTTGATTTAAAAAATACACTGACACATAAGCGGGGTACAAACAGGGATGTAAGAATGTAATAGGGTATGTCTACATTGCATTCCTCTTTCGAGAGAGGAATGCAAATACAGCCGAACAAAATTGCAAACAAAGTGTGGATTTTAATTTCCCGCGCTTCATTTGCGTAATGGCATCCGGCCGCTTGTTCGAAATACCCTATTTAGAAAAAAAAAGTTGTGTAGATGGGGTTATTTCGAAAACTAACCCGTAAACAGTTTAACTGATTAGCTGATCCTTACCAGTTTCTGATACTGGTTAAATTCAGCTACCAGGAGCCTGCTGGCGAGAGGTGTGGAGTCCTCAGTGCAGGGCCAACAGCCTGGGGTTGAGGGGACACCTCCAGGACCTTTTCCTCCCTACCCCAGTAAACATTTAACTGTGTATCAGATAGAATTTCGATTGGTTACACAGTTACAGTTTTTGTACATTTTTTTGGTACCACTTCCAGCAGCATCCTCTACCCTGGCACAGCAACCCTAATCCTGGGCTAGGTAGTGCTAGGGAATGTAGGGGTAAGGGTACGGTTGGAGAGTGAGCCTGCCCCACATTCATCTCAGGCAGTGGTGGCTCCTGTGCCTCACAGGGCTAGGTTCTGGATTTGTGAGCGAGGCTGTTCCACACTCGCCTTGGGCACAGGCAGAGCCAGCCAACTGAAACCCACAAACAGAAATCCAGCGGACGGTGAAAGCCACAAACAAGAATCTAGGAGACAGTAAAGTAGCATATCACATTAGTAAACTACTGCCTATGCTTGTTTATTACACTTTGTAAAAACAATTCTACAGCCATAGAAATAAAGAGATTGTACGAGAGGACTAAATGCAGAAAACCAGTGTGATAACCTGGAATGACACAGTACTCCAGAAACAAGGAGACTAGTTACTGTGAACTGCATTTAGGTCAGCTTGTGATGCCTTACCCTGTGCAGACTTGAACTAAGGGGAAAATGGGGACACAGAAATATACTGTAGATAGAAAAGTGAGTTAAGTTTCAGGGCATGTGGATTACAGCCAAGGTGTTGATTTGTTTCCAGTCAGAATAGCACATCCTCAGAGACAGTTCTCAATCTCCCTGGAGGAATAGATGAAGGAAGACTTGCTTTAAGCACTCATGAAGAGTTTGAATGTATACCACATGGATGTTTATATCTGGAATGATGTCAAGGGACCAGTCATGTTAATGATTGTTTGCTTGCTTGCAAGTGAAAGCAATGCTGAAGACCTGGATATGAATCTAGTTTATACTGTAGACGGGGGTGGGAACCTTTTTTTTTGGTCAGGATCACTGACCCATAGAAAAATCAGTTGGGGGCTGGGGTACACAAGTGAGAAGCAAAAAACAAACAAACAAAAGCACCTCCAACCCTCACTGACCTGGCCTCCAAGTGAGAAGGAGAAAAAACCCCTCACAGGTGTGATCCCTCCAACTAAGAAGAAGAAGAAATAGAAACTCCCCTCAAGCTCCAGTCCCATAGGGTGGGGGAAGGGAGGGAGGAGGTGACAAGGCTTAGGGCTTACCTCCGGGGCTGGATTAACTCTTCAGGGAGTCCAGGGCTACTAGATTTTGTGGGGCCCTGCTAGGCTCTGGGGTGGGGCCAAAATGAGGGTTGCAGTGAGTGAGAGGGGGTTGCCAGGAGCAGGCTGGGGGTGTGCAAAGCCTGGGTGGGAGGTAGGATGCAGGAGCAGGTAAGGGTGCAAAGTCTGGCCAGTTGAGAGAGTGCAGGAGCAGGCTGAGGGTGTGGGATCTGGAAGAGACTGAGGGTGCAAAAGTGGGGTGAGAGTGGGGTGGAAGGTCTGGGTGTGATAAGCTAGGGAATGGGGCGCCTGCTTGGGAGAGATTCTGGGGGGGGCACAGGTGTCTTCGTGTGGGTCTGCATATTGCAGAGAAGTGCTCCCTGCAGGCATTGCCACCTCCCCCTGCTGTTCCCATTGGTCACAATTTCCAACTAATGGGAGCAATGAGGGTGGTGCCTGCAGGGAGCGCTTCCCAGCAGTGTGTAGAGCTGCTCCCTGCCAGCTGCCAAGCAGAGCCCACGGGCCGCTTGCCTTGATCAGGCTTGCATGGCTTGGGACTTTCCCCTGCAGTGGAGAGCCGGTGCTGGTGCTCCAGCAACAGTGTCCCTGCATGGCTGGAACTCCAGTGCCGGCTTGTGCCACTGCACGGGGAATCAAACCCCAAGGGTACGTCTAGATTACATGTCTCTGCCGACAGAGACATGTAAAATAGGCTACCCGACATAGTCAATGAAGTGGGGATTTAAATATCCCTGGCTTCATTAAAATAAAAGTGGCCGCTGCGCTGTGCCGGCTCAGCTGATTGTTGGCACAGCGCGCGAGTCAAGACGCGGATCGGTCGACAAGGGAAGCCTTTGTCGACCACTCCTGTAAACCTCGTTTCATGAGGCATAAGGGAGCGGTCGACAAAGGCTTCCCTTGTCGACCGATCCGCGTCTTGACTTGCACGCTATGCCGACGATCAGCTGAGTCACCACAGCGCGGTGGCCATTTTTATTTTAATGAAGCCGAGGATATTTAAATTCCTGCTTCATTGACTATGTCGGGTAGCCTATTTTACATGCCTCTGTCGGCAGAGGCATGTGATCTAGACGTACCCCAAATGTCATGGGCTGTATCAAGGCAAGCAGCAGGTGGATCCCCACCTCTGCAGTAGACCATTATCTTCAAGGATCAATAAAACAATTCCTACAAAAGGAACAATATGCAAAACAAAGCACTAAGAAATACATGAGGAATTCTAATAACAAGCTGCACCTTGGCGCCTACTAGATGAAGGTAGTAGTGGAGACTATACGATTGTTTCATAGTTTAATGTATTTATCTATTCCTCACTCCTTTGAGGCATAAATAAGCTGTGTTCTAACTGGCTGTGGCTTTTCTAAACTTGATCAATAAGTGAGTCAGGAAAAGAAAATGGGCACTTCAGAAAAGAACATGATCATGGTCAGTATGATGGTGGGCATATAGCACAGTATTCACTGGCTGAAACGTCCCTTTCCTTTTCATTTTTAAGCAGTGAAAGATAGGCTGCTCTCCTTACTGGGTGTAGCTGACTGCTAGTGATGCCGTATGTAGTTTGCATAGGAATTTGGGGTGGAAAAAGGCTTATAAATGTAAAAGAATCTCTGAAGGCAGATGTATGCAATGGAACATCATACCTAACACATCTAGTGATACTAGAAGGCCTGGTGAAGGCAAATTCTGCAAGCTGTCAGAAGAATTTTTTGTGGGGAAACTGTAGATACCATGTATAGGACACCACTTCCATGTTGGTTAGCTCTTCAGGGATGTTGTCAGACATTACACTGGCTTTCTTGTTTGAAGTTGTGCCACTTAATGGTCTGCACCCGGAAAATTAATCCTTTTTAGGGATTAAAACATTTTGGGAACACTATATGATATTGGTCTTACTTTATATGTGCATTTACTTGAATTATAATTAATAGTGGTTTAAATACTTGCCACAATTAGGTTATGACAAATACTGTTTTCAACTGCTTACCTACATAGTTCTATACAGAAGGCTCTATTACTCCTGGGAGGAATTCTGCACTGCCGTGTGTGTGTAGGGTTGCCAGACACTTTCACAAAAAATACCGAACATGGCAGCAAAAAAAAAAAAAAAAAAAAAGGCCAAAGTTGTTGTGCAAAAAAACCCAGAACAAAACAAAAAACCACACCAAAAAAAGAGACTTTGCGCCTTTAAATCCCCCCGGCAAATGTGGTAGGGAGGAATGTCCCAAGCGGCCTTCCGTCCGAGAAAAACAGAAAATATAGGACATTTTACATGTCCGGTATTTTCTGTTTTACTTACCAGACAGAGGCTGCAAATACCGCACTGTCCAGGCCAATACCAGACACCTGGCAACCCTATGTGTGTGCCTAACTACTGAGCCATGCATATTTTCATGTTTTGTGCAGAAAAAAGCTTCTATAGAAAACTTGATGCAGTTCCACCTTTTGCACACCAGAAGGTGCTGTGGTTATAAAGCACAGTATAAGCTCTCAGGGGAGCTAGGGAAGAGAAAGAGCCTTCTTCACAGCACCTGTTGGGCCAGGTCAGGAGACAGGGGCTATGGAGAGACAGACATTGCAGGAGAGCTTGTGGGAGGGGGGGGGGGGGGGGAGAGGGATGAGACAGATAAAGGCTAGTCGGGGAGAATAAGAGTGCTGAATAAGAATAAGGGCTGAATAAGAGTGGAGGCCCAGGGGCAATGGAGGTACCTGAGAGGGGGCACAGAGACACCTGGGGATGGAGTGGGGATTCAAAGCAACAGGGGATGAGGGAGTGGGTGTCTAAATAGAGATGAAGGGATGCATGTACATGGGGGTGCAAGAACATATGGGGGAATGCAGGGACACATAGGGACAGGGCAGATGGATCTGACTGAATGGGAGAGTCTAGGGATCAGTCAGGGTCTGCATGGGGAAAGCTCCCTAACAGTCCCTCCCTGCCCCTCCAAAAAACCTTCCATACTTTTCTTACCCATAACCAACAACCCTCCAAGTTCACATTCAGGCTCCTTCCCAGCAATTTCTTCTGTCTCCCTCAGCCGTTGCACTGCTTCTGGGGAGTGCGGGAAATACAATTCTGTAGTGTAGTTTAAATTAATTATTATTCAGAGTTCTGTATTAATATGCCTAGTAAGGAATCTATGCATGAAAACATTTTCTGAATCTTTTTTATTGTCTGTATTGTTACATACATGCTGACAGGTATTTTGAAATAAATGACCAAAGTAATTGAAACTGGTGTGATCATACTGTGTTATTTTCACAAATAAAATATACAGAATTTGAAAATATTGTGCACAGAATTTTTAATTTTTGTTGCAGAATTCCCCCAGGAGTACTCTATCCTCTACCATTGCAGTGTGATAACATTCGAGAGCAGGGGGTTTCAAACTTGGGTTGCAGGCCTGCCTGAGTGGGCTGCAAGATGCTTTGTTTTTCTAAGTGTCTATAGGCACAGAACCTCACAGCTCCCATTGGCTACGGTTTGCTGTTTCCAGCCAAGGGGAGCTGTGGGAAATAGTGACCTGTCCCACACCATCTGGAAATGGCAAACTGTAGCCAATGGGAGCTGCGAGGCTCTGTGCCTATGGACACTTAGATAAACAATGTGTCTCGCAACCCACCAGCAGTTTATCTGAATGGGCCCGAGTCTCAAGTTTGAAAACCCCTGTTCTTGAGGACAGACTGTGTTTTCATTCTGTCATTTAATAACTCATCCTGAGTCATAGTAAATTACTACTTATTTGTGGTTTCATCTTAGTTAAGAGAGAACCCAATGGATAAGTGACCATGACTGCAGTGATCTCTAAATGATCCTTTCAGGGTTTAGTGTCTTCTCTGGTACAAAAATGGTCAAAACAGAGATTAAATATTGGTTAGACATTTAATGCTATGGCTTCCCCTGCTGAACTGCATGTGGATTTCACAACCATATTTTGAAGCTTTGATTTGTGGAGGGAGGGTGTTACAGTTTTCAGAAATGGATTTGTTTTTATTTTAGCTTGCTATGTGAATACCAGATACATTATGGTCCTAGGCTGAAAAAATGTTAGCAGCACTATCTTCTAAAATGAGGATACCCATGAAGTCCAGATAAATTGTTTATTAAAATAACATCCGTAGGCATTGTGGATATTGGCTAACATAAATTATACTTTACTTTTATTCTGTGCTTGAATGAATCCCAGATAGAACAGAAAGCAAAATCCCAGGTAGATGAGCTTCCTCCTTCAGCTCCAGTTATGGCAAAATGTTCTCACTGCAAATCAGTCAAGATTTTTCTTGCTGGGGAAAAAGGTTAGTGGGACTGTTCTGGGAGCTTGCATATTTTTAAGTGTGTGTGGGGGGGAGAGGGGAAATTCAGAGCAACATTGAGTGCTAAAGACATGTAACTCCACTGAAGTCAGAGCTGGATGGTATTAAGAAGTATTATTATAGTTAAGTAGCTTCAGATAAGGCTGCACTGTAAAGTTTTGGTAGTCACATATTAGTTCTCTTTCAGTGGGTAATAGTAGATAGGTCTGAAATAAATCCTCTGGTCTAAATATCCCCTTAACTTTGTCGAAGCTTGGGTCTGCCTCTAGTTGGGCTCATCTCACAGGCACGTACAAATAACTAACATACATCAGAAACTTTACCTCCAAAAAAGTCTTCTGGAAATACAGGATCAAATATCTTACCCTCTGGCACTTGGGTAATGCCAGTGAAGTCAGCAGAATTGAATGTAATGGAGGATAATTTGTCCCATAATAGAATATGTTGACAACAAACAAGGGTGGGATGGCTAAAATGTAACATTAGTAATAACTGTGCTCCCAAAATGTAAAGGTTGGTTTGAAGAGGATATTTTCCCCATATGTCAGTACTAAAGACAGTCTGATGTCTTATTTTATCAGAACTTTTTATAAAAAGATGTTGCTTGTGAAGTGTATTGTCCTCAGAAGACTAACTTGAGATAAATCTACTACCTTGCACAGTTCAACCTCTCATACATCTTCATTTCATGCCTTGATAGCCCAGGAAAGCAAAGCCAAATCAATCAAGACTTGAATGAACCGAAAGAGTGGTTCCCAAACGGTCACCCATGATCTGCTGGGTATTTGCTGGCAGTCTGATCATCTCATGTTGGTTCTCAATATGCAGCTGCTAAATTCCATTTTTAAAAGTTAAATATTTCCCTAGTACTACTTTTCTAAGTAAATAACTACTGCAATTATCATTAGAATGTTATTTCATCACCAATGAGTAGTCCAATGTTAGATATCAGGACTGGGTAAATTTGGCAAACTACGTATCCAGAGGTTCTCAAACTTTTGTAGCTACACCTTCATGATGACACAGACCTCCTCCTTCACAATATCTATTCTAACGGGACCAAATTCCTGAAAGATGTACATAAGTCAGAAGTGCGTCTGAATGCCAGAAAGATGTGCACAAATTGTACTCCAGTCACCTTGGAGTATGACAATATGGTCTCTTGCTAGAATTAGAGAGGCTGTTGATGTTCTGCAGTGTAGTGCTTTGGAAGCCCCAAATCACTTTCCATTTCACATTGCAAACTTCTGTAACTTTCTGTGCCACGTAACTGCCACACCTGTCATTGCTAGGTGTTGGTTCAAATTGTAAATCAGATTTCTGTCCCTTCACACATGCATCAGATTCTAATGCCTGAATCCAAAACAGCTTGAATGTTCTTGGTGCTGAATTGGATCTAAAAGTGGAAGAGCTCTATTTTCTAAGGCTACGTCTACACTGTACAGTTATTTTGGAATAAGCTATTCCAGAATAGTTATTCTAAAATAGCTTATTTTGAAATAGATGGTGTACACTGCAGCGAAGCCTAAAAATTAGTCTGAGGCAGGCTTCCCTAATGTAGACGTGCTATCTCAATTGAGAGCCCCAGGAGGAATAACTTAGAATGGCCCTAGTGAGGAGCTATTTCGAAATAGCAGAAGTGGAGTGTCTACACAGACCCTATTTCGAAATAGCTATTTCGGAATAGGTGTTATTCTTCGTAGAATGAGGTTTACAGAAGTTGGAATAAGCCGTCTGTTATTTCGAAATTATTTCAAAATAACCGAATTGCTGTGTAGATACTCACATAGTTATTGCGGAATAATGGCCGTTATTCCGAAATAACTTTGCTGTGTAGACACATCCTAAATGTGGTTCAAATACAGCTCAAGGTGACAACTCTCAAAAATCTTGGCTGTTGAACCCAAAGCCTTATCTAAATCAGATCAGATTCAAACACTGCCCCTGGCTCACTTGTAGTTGCTACTGCTTTCCATGTATTCCCTTCTATTGAACCTTTCAGGTTAGTTCTTCCCATCCACCTCATGTACTAGGCTGCCTTTTCCCTTGAGTTGCATCACATCTCATTTTCAGCTCTTACCATGCAGCAAACTTGAGTTTGGTCACACTGCCACCTACATTGCAGGTAATTGCAGCACAATCCTAACATTCAGTTGTTAAAATCATGAAGTCTCTTTTTACAAACGCAGCTTCTAACCCATCACTATCAAATGTGTAGTAAAATTAACCACCTCAGTACTGCAAGATTGATTTTATCTGCCCTTGCATTTACATGTACAGCTCTAACTCTTCTTGCTTAGCTGTGAGGAAAAGACTATAGGGAGCAAACAGCACAGAGGGATCTGTTCCTGCCTGTGAGCCCTGATCTACACTGGGGAGTTATTTCAAAATAACCCCCTTATTTCAAAATAATAAGTGGAGCGTCCACACTACCAAGCCTGTTATTTTGAAATAACAAGCTGGTTATTTAGAAATCTGTACTCCTGCTTTTCTCGGGGAATAATGCTTATTTTGAAATAGCGGCAGTGTGGATGCTCTGCTGCTGCTATTTTGAAATAATGACTCCCCAGAGTAATTCGAAGTAATTATTCCCCAGTGCTTCGTGGGGCTCTATGTCAAGGTAGCATGTCCACAATAAAGGAGCCTGCCTTGGACTAATTTTGAGGTTTCCCTGTAGTGGGGACATGCTATTTCGATTTTGTTATTTCTGGAGTTATTATTTCAAATTTAGTTATTTCTAAATAATTTCCTAGTGTAGACATGCCCTGAGTGTCAATTATGCTACAGATTTTGCTGCTTGATCTTGAGTCAGTTAACCTCTGTCTTGGGATCTTTGCAGTGGAGATGGTTTGGAGTTAGTGAATAGGGTTACCAGGGAGGATTAGAAAAAATACCGGACACACTTGATGGGAGGGAGGGGGGGACCGGCCAGGATGGGGGCGGGGCTGGCTGGGAGGGAAAGGCGGGGGCAGCACGGCTGGCCGCGGGAGATGGGGCGGAGTCAGAAGGCAGGGCTGGCGGGCGGGGGGGTCGGGGGGCAGTGTGGCTGGCCGGAGGAGATGTGGGGGGGGTCGGGGCAGCACGGCTGGCCGGGGGAGATGGGGGGGGCGGGGCTGGCAGGCAGGGGGTCGGGGCAGCGCAGCTGGACCAGGGAGATGGGGGAGGGGTCGGGGGCAGCGTGGCTGGCCGGAGGAGATGCGGGGGTGGATTGGGGGCAGCGCGGCTGGCCAGGGGAGATCAGGAGGAGAAGAACCGGCCAGCAGGAAGCAGGCGTGGCCAGGAGGGGATCGGGGGCAGTGGAGCTGGTCGGGAAGGGTCAGGGGAAGCGGGGGGGGGGGGGCGGGACGGGACTGACCCGGGCACGTGCAGATCCCGGGGCGCAGTCAGTCCTGCACACAGTCCGGAGAAGCGCAAGTGAGTCCGGCTGCTCAGGAGCAGGGACAAGGCTTCTCCTCCTCCCCAAGGCGTCAGACGCAGCCAGGGCTCCCAGCGCCAATTGCGCCCCACCTCCCAGCCACTCCCCCAACCCCCGCCAGGCTTCCGTCCGGTGCCCAGCCAGAAATCCGGGAAATACCGGACCGGACATTGCACATGTCCGGTATTTTCTGGATTTTTTTTACCGGACAGAGGGCCCAAAAACCAGACTGTCTGGTAGAATACTGGACACCTGGCAACCCTGTTAGTGAATATAGTAAAAAATCTCAGATTTGTTTGCAGTTTGTAAACAAACTGGTTCTTCGTTAATGCCTCTATTAGATTACCTTTCTGAGAATGTCCTGGCAAACTGACTTACCTTCAAAGATGCTCACAGAAACAGCAAACTTTAAAATAATATTGCAGAATATTTGTGCCTAAGAAGGTAAATGTACATAAAAATACATTAAAAAATATTGGTAATAAATGGTGGAAAGTCATGTCAAGCAAAACTGGTGCCTTTACATCTGTTGTCTGAGAGCAGCTTTTAAACTGGATTTAATGAAGCTGGCAAATAAATTGCTGGTTGCTATAGTGTGTGTCTTCCACAAATCTTAGCTAGTTAACTTAGCATCACTTTGGTGGGCTTACCACCTTTTCTTCAGTTGCCTCCCCTTACACCAGTGTTCTATTTCTTCCTAATAAGAGTGCAGCATGGTCTAGTTTTATGAGCAGATGTGGATAGAGACTTTAGCTATTTAGCTTGGTACTCTGAACACAAAGATCCAAGAGAACTACGGATCAGAGACTCAACTGGATATAGTGGGGCAGTTAAGTGGATGTCAGTGGGTAGGACACTTTTTCAGTGAGTAGCATCGAAGCTGAACTCAGTTAATTAATCACTCAAGGTAAAACAAACAGATTTCCTAAGTGCATAAAGCCTCTATGGCTTGACCAGCTGAGTAGCAAGAGACCTGTTCTAGCTATTACCACTTATTGCGTATATTCTTCTGGGAATTCTCAGTTGTGTCTGCCAGGTTCAAAATAGTGCAAAACTATCTAGCTAAACATGAGGATTAATGCTTACAGTTTAGACTAAACAGGTTCTCACTCTGCTGCCTCAGAAGAATTTAATGGCGGGTGACTCTTTTGCACAACATAGCTATTTAAGCTGTAGCTCCCAAATGGAGACTAAAGAGGATAAATGTGGGAATAGGTGTGATATTGGGTAAAGAATGACATATTTGAATCACAATCAGTACCTAGGAGTCCTGTTGTGTGAGGCAATGCACAAATGTAGGGGAGAATCTGTTCTAGAGTTTCACTCTGTATTTGTGATTAAGTGAGATGTGTGAATGAGAGAGACAAATAAGGAGAACACACGCCTTGGTAAAAGTGAATCTGTTGTACACGAAACAATAGTAATACATAGCCATTATCTGATGGTTGCATTCTGTAGGCATAATAGCAATGGTCAGTCATGAGATGGTGATTTAATTTTGAGGAATGGGAATTTTCCCCATGCATAATGGAAGCATGTGAGAATATGAAAGTTTAAAGGGGGAGAAATACTAATGGTCTACTTAGGCTGGCATCTCTGGCAGAGCAATGTTTATGGCTGCAATGGCCAGAAAAACTCAAAGGGTGAGGCTACACCTTGGAGGCAGTGTTTTCTTGTGCAGCCACTCAGGAGAGAGTCAAATGCCACCCAGCTGATAGAGTTCACACAGATCTTTTGTTTCTACTGCTGGTGCACATTCACATATGCCTCGGTGCACATAAAATTTGTTCTACACATGGGTAGGAAAAAATCCACTCACGGATAGAAAAGATTAGAGGGAACATTGCTTGGATGGTGGTAAAAGTAAAGCCAAATTTAGGGCTGGCATTGGAAAAGGGGAGTGGATGGAGGGTGCTGAGAGTGTGTGAGATGCTAATAGCAGAAAAGATACCAGAGTTGAAATACAAGATGAGGACTTGGATGAAAGATTTTGGTGGTGTGGACAGAGGAAAGGCCTGATCCATAGAACTTTAACAGAAATACGTATCTGTAATGAGAATTAGATATGATCTGAATGTGTGAGCCTAATGAGAGGGCAGTGTTGAAGTGCGCTACTTAGCCTAGGAGAGCACAAGGTGTTACCCTTGCTTGGTACCTTGGAGTATTTTTCTAGCTAGGTCTGGAGGGAGAAGGAGATTTTATTCATATGCAAATTATGTGTGCTTCTTATCTAGATGATTAACAGTACTTTCATTTAGCCATTTACATACCAGGAAAAAGAACTTATGACCATCCCTAGATTGTGTGTCACATGGTGTGAACCATTTTTATTTACTTTCTAGGTGGTTCCTATTTTGGGATAAATAGAGGTGGACAGCTTTTCTAATTTCTCGAGGGCCAGAAGGAATCAGTAGTTATTGGTCGTTCAAGGTATCTGTTCTATATATCTCTTACACTAGGTACTTGGCAACAAGCTCAGTAGCTGATGTTCAGAAGTCTGTGGAAATGGCCATGCCCTGAAGCCAGCTGAACCAGAAGTGGTGTGAGATAGGGGTCCCAAGCAAGAAGGGATTTAGACTATCACAAGTGGAGTTGTGTCCTAGCCTTCCCTTTAGTGTCTGCTCCTGAAGTGCAGGAAACTCAATCGGATACAGCGGGGCAGTGTCTCTATACAATTAATAGAGCAATATAGATGCATCTTGTTTTGAAGGGAGGCTTAAAATGGAAACAAAGGATATCTAAAACTATAAAGGCATTTTCATTTTGAAATTTTGTTTTATTGCATATGTTCTTTGCTTTGCTAAGCTTAAATAGTGAAACTAAACTGGTCTGTTTCACTTTCTGTTTACAATCAGCCTCACTTTCTGGGTAAGCACTAGAACAATGGTGCTGTTTGACTTTCCAACACCCCACCACAATATTTTTACAAACACTTTTGAAAAGCCTGAAACTAACTGAAACAGGTATAATATCAGGCCCAAAACATAAGCTTCTGTAAACAAAATCCAGTGAAATCTAAATTACTAATGTGTTGCTTTAAAGAAAAAACTATTGAAAACATAACGATGGCTGCTTCCAAACTTCTAACACTTCCAGAGATACTATTTCACTAGCCACAGTGTTCAGTGTCAGGGCTTAGTTGAATAATTCCAGGACAAAAAGTCATTGTTTCTGAGTATTACACTTTTTGAAAAGTATGTCTTATTGATAGTGAAGCTGACCCAGAGCAGCCAGCATGACTGAAGTGTGAAGGTGATAAGAAATATAGCAAGACCTTGCTATCCGCGGTTTTACTGTTTGCAGTTTCACCTATATGAGGTGCACCGCACCAGCACAAGCGCATGATGCAGCATGCTGACGCTTTCTGACTGAACTCTAGTAACAAAATTATGATTACTAAAGCAACACGTACCTTTAATATGGCACCAAAAAGAAAAGCAAGTGATGTAAACAGTGGTCAAGAGGCTAAGAAGGGGAAAACTTTAAGCCAGAAAGTTGAATTATTGGATAAGCTTGCAAGTGGTCATTGTGCAGCCTCAATAGCTAGAATGTATGGCATTAGTGAGTCTACTTAGCATTATATTAAAAAAACACAGAAAAAAAGAGACAATGTTGCTGCAAGTGCTCCAGCTTGTGCAAAGATGTCATGTGTGAGTCATGATCCCATAATTGAAAAATGGAAAAGACATAGAATCATAGGGCTGGAAGAGACCTCAGGAGGTCATCGAGTCAACCCCCCTGCTAAAAGCAGGACCAATCCCAACTAAATCATCCCAGACAGGGTTTTGTCAAGTTGGGACTTAAAAATCTTCAGGGATGAAGATTCTACCGCCTCCCGAGGGAACCCATTCCAGTGCTTCACCACCCTCCTAGGGAAATAGTTTTTCCTAATATCCAACCTAGACCTCCTCCACTGCAATTTGAGATTATTGCTCCTTGTTCTGTCATCTGTCACCACTAAAAATAGCTTCTCTCCATCTTCTTTGGAACCTCCCTTCAGGTAGTTGAAGGCTGCTATCAAATCCCCCCTTGCTCTTCTCTTCTGTAGACTGAAAGCCCAAATCCCTCAGCCTCTCCTCATAAGTCATGTGCTCCAGCCCCCTCATCATTTTTGTTGTCCTCTGCTGGACTCTCTCCAATGTGTCCCCATCCTTTCTGTAACGGGGGCCCCAGAACTGGACGCAATACTCCAGATGTGCCCTCACCAGTGCCAAAGGGGAACAATCGCTTCCCTAAACTTACCATTTGGATTGAAGATATGGCACAGAAATTAACATCTCTGAATGGTACTGTAATTTGAGAAAAGGCTTTCAGATAATTGTGGAAGCATTTTGCACAAGTATCATGTAGGAGGGGGGAAGTCATGACAGTGCAGTGTCATTCACTGCAAGCAAGGGTTGATTTGACAAATGTAATAAGAGGCACAGTATACATAATTTGAAGTTAACAGGGGAATCAGCATCAGTGGATCATAAAGTAGCACAGGATTGTCCCTCACAGCTTCCCATCACAATGTTCCTTTGTGGTTCCACCCTGTTAATCCCCGTCCCGGAGGAACAGTAGGATTTACAGGGAGTGAGGTCAAAAAACTGTTTTGTGTGATTAATTCTGAAGTTGAAGTTGTTTGACTATGCAGTATTATCTTATGCTTAGGTTTGGTTGGAAATCTAGTACTTTAAAGATAAAGTACAGCAGGCAATAAAACACTCATTTTGGACAATGCATTGTTTTTGTGTTGACAGCATCCCTGCTCTCCCATATTCGTGGATTTTGGCATTTGCAGCCATCTCTGGAACGTATACCCCATAAATGCAGAGGGTTCCTGTACAACAGGAACCTTGGACAAGGTGTTCCATATTGTAACAAATACATGCTGCATTTTTCATACTTCAGTGACATCTGGTGGCCCACTTCCCTATTGAACTACATTAATTATGATAAATATATATTTTTCATACTTCAGTGACATCTGGTGGCCCACTTCCCTATTGAACTACATTAATTATGATAAATAACTACAGTATTTCGTGGGAAAACAAACAAAATATATTGTGTGTTCATTCACCCATATTCACTTTTGAAATCAGAGCACCCCCTTCAATTTCCTCAAAAATTTAACTCGCAAAGGCTAATCACTGAAATTAAAACAGTCTAGTTTAAAAATACTTTCATGTCTATCTCTAGCTTAATTACCAATAATGGTAGCTTACTTTAATTGCAATAAGGTTTTCTCAACCTTTATTTTCCCCAGGTATATGTAGACAAAAGGAAAGTGATCACTTTCCTGCATGCACTAAATACTTGAGTTACTGGACTATCCTTCAAGCCCAGGTAGGTGAGATTTGAAGCAGAATTATGGCAAAATCTATTCTACTTGTCATATGCAGTTGGGATAGGGAGAGACTACTGGAGAAATGTAAGAATGAAATTAAATTAATTTGGTTGTGGAAGAACTATGATCAAAGGAGTTTTTAGAGGATGCCTATTGAAAAGCTGTTTGGTGTGTAATTAAAATGTATTTCCTTTTAGTTTTTGCAAAACCAAAAGCTTGCTTAAATTTCACTAGGAGTGGAATCAAACTCTCTGGTTCACAGAGAGCCAGATCTTCAAGAACACAAGATTATACTGCAGTTTTTGTTCTCTTGCATTTGGGGCAGATTGTCAAAGGAATTCAGCATTCTAGGTGCTGATTATCAAAAGAAAACTGGCTCCAAGTGTGAGATTCTGAGCGCTTAAAAATGTGACCCTACTGCTCTGTCTCTATGCACAACTCACCAATGATGTCATTAGCCATTCCTCCTGGAATGCAATTTAAGTGCCTGTCTAGCTGTTGCACATAGGGCCAGATGCTACACTGTTCATGCACGCATTATTCATGCTGCAGTCTATTAAGGGAGTTTAAAGAAGTTGGTAGTGTGCAAGAGTGAGTCACAAGATGAGTGCTGAGTTGCCATTTCCCCCCTAAAACTTAGATTTGTGATGATGCAATGTTTGTAATAAGAATACTGGTAATGTGATCATGTGATTGGACTATTAGAGCCAAGTATCCTGAGAAGTCTTTAAAGCAGTCAGGAAGGCTGGGAAGGAAGGGCTACTACTAACAGGATGTCTCATCACACCTATTATAACCAGAAGTCCAAAAACCATCTTTGACTAATAATATAACACTGAAGGAGCTTCAGAAGGTCAACAAAGACTTTTAAATGTCCACTTTCCACTTGGTGGATTTAAATCCAGAAAGTCCCCAACTTACAAACAGGTTGTGTTCCAAAAGTTGTTTGTACGTTGTTTTGGGACCAGATCTGTTTAATATCGTCATCAATTATTTTGATATTGGCATAGAGAGTATGTTTAAGTTTGCAGATGTTACCAAGCTGGGAGGGGGTGCATGTGCTTTGGAGAATAGGGTCATAATTCAAAATAACCTGGACAAACTAAAGAAATGGTCTGAGGTAAATAGGATGAAATTTATTAAGTAGAAATGCAAAGTGCTCCACTTAGGAAGGAACAATCAGTTTCATGCATACAGAATGAGAAGCAACTGTACTGCAGAAAGGGAAGGAGTACTGCAGAAAGGGATAGCAGACCACAATCTAAACATGAGTTGCAAACTAAGTAAAGACGATTCTGGGTTGCAATAACAGGAGTGTTGTGAGTAAGACATGAAATCTAATTCTTCTGCTCTACTCTGAACTGATTAAGCCTCAGTTGGAGTATTTTGTCCAGTTCTGGGCACCACATTTCAAGAAAGATGTGGAGAAATTGGAGAAGGTCCAGAGAAGAGCAAAAAATTATTAAAGGTCTAAAAAACATGACCTATGAGGGAAGACTGAAAGAACTGGATTTGTTTAGAAAAGAGAGGACTGAGAAGAGAGATGATAGCAGTTTTCAAGTATCTAAAAGGGTGTCACAAGGAGGAGAGAGAAAAATTGTTCTCCTTCAATCCTGATGTTAGGACAAGAAGCAATGGGCTTAAATTGCATAAGGAAGGTTTAGGTTGGACAAATTCCAGTGTTGTTTTGGAATAACTGACATTATTCTGAAATAACATAGTCCGCATCTACACTACAAGCAGTTATTTTGACATAATGTCAAAATAATGTCAAGCTGAAGGACTTCTTACTCCGACTCCTGTAACCCTCATTTTTCGCTGTCTCCAACATTGGCTGGCCTCTGTTTATGTCCCAACGAAACACAGTATGCACAAATTGGTAGTGTTACCGCCACAAGTCAAAAGGTCTCTTCACTGGTGGACTAAACCACAAAATCTTCTGGGGGGGTGTTCCCTTTCATCGTCCCCAACCATCAAAACAAATAACTACCGATGCTTCCCTTGCAGGATGGGGTGCCCACATGGACGAACTAACAGTTCAAGGCCAATGGTCCAAAAGAGAAATGTTAATGCATATAAATATACTCGAGCTCATGGCAATACTTCAAGCATGCAGGCATTTCAAATTCCACATAAGAGGCACAATAACCAGAGTGCTCACAGACAATGTTGCAACCATGTATTACATCAACAGACAAGGGGGTGCCCGCTCTCAGTCTCTTTGCGCAGAGGCGATTAGATTGTGGAATTGGTGTATCTGCACCGATACGTTCCTCATAGCGTTGTACTTACCTGGGGTCAACAACGTCATTGCAGATTCACTAAGCAGACAATTTCCCCACGATCACGAATGGCAGATCCGCGCCGACATTCTATACCGTATCTTCTGTCGTTGGGGATTTCCATCAGTAGACCTGTTTGCAACACAAGACAATGCGAAGTGTCCGTACTATTGTTCCAGGGCGGGAATAGGTCATTAGTCCTTGGGGGATGCCTTTCTCCTTCATTGGGGAGCATCTCTGCTTTACGCCTTCCCTCCAGTTGTCCTTGTACCCAGGATCATAAAAAAAATCACCATGGACACAGCTCACGTGAGCCTTAGCCCCGGCTTGGGCTCGCCAACCATGGTACTCAATGCTTCACCAGATGTCTGTCAAAACAACATACCTCCTCCCTGTTGCCCCAGATCTACTAACTCAACGGAACAGCACTCTACGGCACCCAAGACTCTAAATCCTACATCTGACCGCTTGGATGCTAAGTGGTTCACAGCATCTGAGAATCTCTGCTCTGATTGGGTCAAACGTGTGCTAATGTCCAGCAGCAAAGATTCTACGCGGACCACATATTTCGCTAAGTCGATTAGATTTCAGGCATGGTGTGCCAAAAAGAATATCGAACCCCATACTTCACCGTTACATAAGATACTCGATTATATGCTATATTTGCAGCACGCGGGTCTATCTATAGCCTCCTTACGAGTACATTTAGCGGTGATTACTGCCTTTCACCGCATGATAAAGGGGTTTTCCTTGTTCTCTCATCCCAATACAAAACGATTTCTGGAGGACTCAAGAAAATTAACCCACCATGAAGGCCTCTACCACCTTCGTGGAATCTCGATTTAGTGCTAGATACTTTGACACGTCCCCCATTCAAACCTTTGGCAATGACTTCATTGCATTTGCTTACAATTAAGTCGCTCTTTGTACTAGCCCTGACGTCGACATGTAGAGTGAGTGAACTTGCAGCCCTCATATCATCACCGCCTTATACAATATTTACAAAGGACTCAGTGACGTTAAGATCTCACCCAGCATTCCTCCCCAAAGTATGCTTGGACTTTCATATCAATGAGCCCATTGTTCTTCCCTGTTTTTGCCCCAGACCACATACTTCATCATGTGAAGCAACTCTTCATACCCTCGACGTACGCAGGGCTCTAGCTTTCGACATCGACAGAACACAAGATTTCTGCAAAACAGAGCATCTTGTAGTATCACTGGTGGCTCATTCCAAGAGGCAGCCGTTGTCCTCCCAACGTATCGCGAACTTAATAATCACATGCATTACTACATGCTATTCCATACATAATAAGCCACTCCCATCTCACCCTAAAGCCCACTCCACGAGAGCAGTGGCCACATCTACAGCTTTTATAAGAGGAGTCCCATTTCGTGACATTTGCCAAGCAGCGACATGGTCCTCCAATGCTACTTTCATGAAGCACTATGCGATACCACATCACTGGGCTTTAGACTCCTCGGTGGCAATGTCAGCACTCCCTCCTGTCCATAAACCTTGATTCCGGAGTGCATTTTTCTCGCTGGGGTACTGCTTCGAAGTCACCACGAGTGGAGCACCCATGGGGACCACTCGAAGAAGAAGAGGAAGTTACTCACCTTCGTGCAGTAACAGTGGTTCTTCGAGATGTGTCCCCGTGGGTGCTCCATGATCCGCCCTCCTCCCCGCTCCAGAATTTGATTTTTTATCATTACAGATACTCGGGCGGCTGAGAGGAACTGAGCGGGGCCGGACCGCGTGCAACAGACGAAAGGTGCGAACAGCGCACGCTGTTGCTCGCGCATGCGCAGTCTGGCAGAGCACGGCTATGCAAATCTCCGATCCATGGCGCCAGGACGAGACCGACATCATGAGTGGAGCACCCACAGGGACACATCTCAAAGAACCATCGTTGCTGCACAAAGGTGAGTAACTTCCTCTTTTTTATTAACCTTAGGCTGGCTTAATTAGAAGAGGATCAGGACATAGGTGGAGATTCTGAAGGGGACTTCTGGCTATCCTCCAGCTGCACCTCCTCTCTTCCCTGGGCTCTGTGCCAGCTCCTGCAGCCAGCCCCATTCCCTGGCTGCCTCCCTGCCCAGGTTTCACCTAGCCCCCACTTACCAGGAGGTGGCGAGCAGTGTGAGCGTGGGCCAGAGTACTCCAGAGGAGCAGGGGGTGACCATGCAGCTGGCAGCTGGAGGGAAACAGCAGTTTCCCCTTTAAAGTGCAGCTTCTCTCCAGCTACTGGCTGCGTGACCACCCCCTGCTCATCCAAAGTCCTCCAGCCAGCAGTTGTGCCGCTTGCCTGCTCCCTGCTGAGGCTGCAGGTGAGCTTTTGCTTGTATGTGCAGATGCTTGTAACTCAGGGGAGTGCCTGTATATTTTCTTCACTTATTGTAGCTATCTGCTCTTTACTACAAACCACCGGAAACTATATCTGTTTTTGATCATTGGCCTTTAGTTTAGGTTGATCTGCATTTGAGCCTGAATTTTCTGAGAAGACATTCTGTCCTTCAGGCTGATCCAGCCAAATCAAAACAGGCTGGGAGAAGGAGTGATTAGGCAGCAGGAGGGTGACTATTAACTGTTCCATGGAGATCACTCTAGTGGACCTTGGGGCAGCTGCTGCCAAATGTGGGTCCCTGGCAACACGTCCCCCTTTGCTATGCTGCTGAGGATGACTTGGTGCCAGCACAGGTCCATCTATAGCTACATCTAGACTACAGGCTTCTTTCGGAAGAAGCTTTTTTCGGAAGAGATCTTCCGAAAAAACTTATTCCTGAAAGAGAGTGTCCACACTGCAAAATTGATTCAAAAAAGTGATCTGCTTTTTCGAAAGAGAGCGTCCACACTGAATGGACACTCCCTTGCATGTAAGCTGTGATTGCAATGGACGGAATGGCCACCAGGGCATCTGTGCTTTTTCCTCTTTCCTCTTCTTCTGAAAGAACTCCCTCTTCCCCATCCACACATGCCTTTTTCTGAAAGAGCTCTTTCGCAAAAAGACTTCTTCCTTGTAGAATGAGGATTACCAATGCTGGAAAACCCCTTCCGTTCTTTCGATTTTCTTGCGGAAGAACACAATTGCAGTGTGGATGTTCCTCAAGTTTTGTCGGAAAAACAGCTATTTTTCCGAAAAAAACTCTGTAGTGTAGACATACTCTCAATCAGTGGTGGGCAACCTGCATTATGAAGAAAATGGGTGTCCTTGTGGTCCTTCTCTCCCCATTTATCCTAGAACTACGCTTGACTACATCACAAACAATTCATAACTTGGATTTAGTTTAGTAAACAGGCCACTGACTCTTGTGTCCTGCAGTACCCAAGTATCTGTGGCCAGAAGCTTCACAGGGAATTGCAATATCACAGATACTGCTGCACTATAATTTTCATTTCTTTTTACTGCTGTATTTATTTCATTTTGAATTTGTGAGAGTAAAATTAAGCCTAAAAAAAAAATTGGAAAGACCATGGTCCACTGCCTGATTAGAAGAAGATGTTGATACTAATACCTGTCTAATTCTCTCAGAACCCATTTCAGTACTCAGTCTTGAAATGAAATTTGTCATCTCTTTGGCAATATGCAAGAAGAGGAGGAAGTTCCTTCTTTATCCCTCCCCTTTTACATAATATGCTAAACTGTTCAATTTCTAGCAGCACCTTAAAGAAAACAAAACATGCAGATGGTATCATGAGCTTTTGTGAGTATATAAGAAGTGGGTTGTGCCCACGAAAGCTCATGATACCATCTGCATGTTTTGTTTGTCTTTAAGGTGCTGCGAGACTATTTGTTGTTTTTTAAGTTTTTCCAGTTACAGACTAACTCAGATTAACCCTCTGAAGCTTTTGTTCAGTTTCTGTGAGCAAGAATCCCTATAGAAAAACATGCTGAGATTCCGTTGGTAGATGAAATAATTATCCACTTTCCTTCTGTCTTGAGTTATGTGGAGTCTGGCAGCACCAATATCTGAGGTAGTGACCTGCATCATCACAATATCAGACCATCAAGATCTTGTAATGTATTTATCCTTGCAACACTCTTCTGAGGAAGTCCATGCTGTTATCTCTTTGCTACAGATGAGAACTGAGGCAGAGACTTCATGACTTGACAAAGCTCACACAGGAAGTCTGCATAGGTTGAACCCGCCTGGTACTGGATGAGGTAATGAATGCCAGTGCCTCTGCTGCTGCTATCTGCGGAGCATCCACAGATGCTGGACCATGGATGTTGCCAGGCAAGAGAAGTCCAGGTTGTAGAGATTTTATAGTAGAGCAAAGACTTGTAGCTAACTTTCCCTGAGTTCTAAGCTAGTACCCTAGCCATCTTGTCTCACCTCCTTTTCCCCTCTGTCAAAGAGGCCATCTTTGGCTCTGAAGAATCTTCCTGAATCCTAG
This sequence comes from Pelochelys cantorii, assembly GCA_032595735.1. Classification (NCBI taxonomy): domain Eukaryota; kingdom Metazoa; phylum Chordata; order Testudines; family Trionychidae; genus Pelochelys; species Pelochelys cantorii. The sequence goes on along the minus strand of CM064346.1, from coordinate 9,752,371 downwards.
CATCTGGAAAAGATTATCATTAAGATCTTCTCTGCTTACCCAAACTTTGAGGCCTTCACAGAATTCTTTAGTCCTTTTTTCTTTTTGCCCAGTGGATTATTTTATCCTCTCTTACCTTGCCCACTCTTACCTGGAGTGCCATGTAGCATATTTTACAGCTTAAATTTCTCTGCAAAAGTGACAGGGTTGGATCCCCTTTTCCTGCCGAAGCTCTACCATGGGGAACGTTAATTGGCAGTGCTAGTGGCTAGCCTTGTGGGTGGATCTTCATTTCAGGAAATGACTACCCTGGGTCAAGTTCCTCATAACTTGATTGCAAAATTGAGACTTCACTTAATGCACTCAGGCAAGGCTTTGAAATCCAAGGTGCCTTTATGCACAGTAGATCATGCAGAACTCTGTGCCAAAGGAATCTGATGGAATGAATGAATTCACCGGCCTGCAATCCCAGCAGCCCTCTGGCTCCCAGAATTATGGAGCTACTGAACCAACTACAAGAACTGCTCAGCTCTTAAAGACGCCGGGAAACATTTCAGCAAAAAGATCTTATCTAGCAGTTGTTGTGCTGTGCTATATTAACTTACTCAACTACATGGATTGGTTTATTGTAGCAGGTAAGACTTTTCTTCTTCTCTTAGAAAGAACAAACTATAGTTGTCAGTAACTCTGTTCACTCCACAGTTAACAAGGAAACATCTGGCTTAAAGTTGTTTATCAGTGTAAAAATAGTAAATCATTCAGAAGCACCGACTGTTTAACACTGATCACGTCTTTGCTTTGGTTTGTTGGTCACATTTCCTGTCAAGATGCCATTTATAGATTTTTAATAATTGTTAAAGGTTGATAGACTTAAGCAATCTACAACTAGTCATGTGTGTAACATGTATATAACATGCATTAATCATTTATTAACCCTGCAACCATAGGCGTGCACACGGGGTGTGCCGGGTGTGCCCAGGAACACCCTAATGTCTGGGGCCAGCCAGCAGCTGCTGGAGGAAGAGGGGGATTTGTGACGGAGCACCACAGCCCCTCACTTTAAATTCCCCGCAGCCATCTACTGGGCACTGTGGGGCAGAGAGTGCGCATGTGCGGCGTCCTCAAGCGCCGCGCAACAGGTGAGAGGGGAAACGCCGGAAACTTTAAAACCCAGCGGCCCAGCTCCAAAAGCAGCTGGGGCCTGACTACAGAAGGCGGCCCGAGCCATTTTTGCGGCCCAGACCCTCCCCTACAGCACCACGTGGCGCCCTAGGGGTGCCCCCGCCTGTCCCGGCAACACCGCGCGGCACCCCGGAGGCGCCCCCGCCTGTCCCGGCAGCACCGCACGGCGTCCCGGGGGCATCCCCGCCTGGCCCTGCAGCACTGCGCGGCTCCCGGCCCTGCAGCACCGCACGGTGCCCCGGGGGCGCCCCCGCCTGTCCCAGCAGCACCCGGCCCTGCAGCACTGCAGGGTGCCCCGGGGGCGCCCCCGCCTGTCCCAGCAGCACCGCGCGGCTCCCGGCCCTGTAGCACCGCGCGGCGCCCCGGGTATGCCCCTCCCCGGCCCTGCAGCTTGGGCTGGCTCTGACTCCAGCCCTGCAAGCTGTAAGGCAGAAGCTGAAGGTAAGGAAGGAGTGGGAGAAATAAGAGGAAGGGGTGGGAGAGGAAGGGGCTTTTGCGGTGGGGGAGGGTGAAGGAGGAAGAAAGGGGAAGGGGTGGAAGGGGCTTGTACGGAGAGGAAGGGGAGAGGGGGAAGAAAGGGGAAGGCACCAAAGGGACAGGGTAGAGGAGACACAAATGCTAGGGGGCGAAGTGCAGACAATAAGGAAAAGGGCAGGAGGGGAGGTGTCAGTGGGAGGGGGGACAGGGTGATGCTGGAAGAGGAGAGGGTAAGGGCATTGGGGATTGGAGGGGGAGGTGCTGGGAGAAGGCTTGACAGAAGGGGTAGGCATGAGGAAGGTGGGGTTGGAGCAAGTCATGTGTGAGGGCACAGAGGCATGAGGGGAATGGGGGCAGAGGGTGGTGAGGGGGTGGGCATCAGGGAAAAAAGGGCTAAGGGGGCAGGGGCAGTGAGGGAAGGGGGAGGCACCAGGAGGGTGCAGGGGTAAGGGAAGGTGTAGATGCCAGGGGATTCTGGGGGTGAAGCAGAAGGGCAGACACCTGCAGGGGAGGGACCAGCACCAGAGGAGAGAGGCAAGGGAGGTGTTATACGAGGGGATGAGGAGGGGTAGCTCACATGATCAGAGTGCGGCTACTGGAGGAGTGGGCACAAAGGGGAGAGAAGGGCTGGTGGAGGGGGGCAGGTCTCAGGAGGGCTGAGGGCAGTGAGAAGGGCAGGAGTCAGGACAGCAGAGGAGGGTGAGGGGTTGGGGGGTAGCAGGCACCAGGGGAGCTGATGGAGCAAGGGGAGGAGACATGGCAACAGAGGGAAAAGGTAGATATTTATTAATAACTTGGGTGCCACAGTGGCACATCCAAACAAGCCACATGAACTCAGTACTTGTGCACAACACAAAATTCATTCTGCTCATGGGAGGAAACTCTTAGAGGGAACACTTCCCCCCCAGCCTCTCCACCCCCGCATTAATGTCACACACATTGGGTTAATGCAATTACAGGATGGTTGCATGGCGGGGGGGGGGGGTTGGTGGGGGCAAAACTAATCCCTATTGGTAGGAGGATGGTGGGAAAAGTCCTTGGGGGGGGCGTCACATAGCACTTTTTACTTTTGGTCATGTGCCCATCTTGCCTGGAGAGGGTTACCTCCAGAGGCGTGGCTAATGGGGGCCAGGGGCGTGGTTAACAGGGGTCGGGGTGTGGCTAATGGGGGGTCAAAGTACATTTTAAAAAAATTATTTGGGTTTACACCCTAATGAAATGTGCTGCGCATGCCTATGCCTGCAACCATTTATAAATGGAACCCAGGTACATTATAAAGAATAACTGGTTTGGTTCTATATAACAACTTTGCAGAACTTTGACAAAGATGCTTTTGTGGAGCTGTAGACAGCAGCTTGCCACATCTATCCCTAAGAGGCTTTTCTCCCCTCTGCCCTAGGGAAGTGAGTGGGAGATTACTGCCCTCTTTGCTTGTTTTAAACAAAGCTCCCATTGGGACTAGTGAGCCTTGTTTGTATAAGGACTAATGATGAGATCATCCCTGATTCTTCTCCTGTGGAGGGGATTAAAATCAAAGCCACTATTCTTTTGGCTAAAATTTTGTTCGGGAAAGGGTGACTTGATCTTCTGGCCCAATGGAAACTCTTGTCATTTTTTGCAGTTAGAAGTTTCACATATCTTTGCGAGGAGCTGAGGCTAGAGGAGACTCATTCTCCATTGCATTGCCTTCAGGATCACGCTGACTTAGGAGGATGGCTTTTCTCAAGGCACGAGTGGGAATCACGATTAAAATCACTGCCTCTAGTGGAGCTTTGTTGCAATTTGGATATCTAGAAAGTAGTGAGGAAGCCATGGTTCTTCAGATGAATTGTGATTTGTGGGATTTCATTCTATCTAGATTCAAAACTCTATTTCTACTTCTCTCCCTTCAGGTATATCTACACTGCATGCTTATTTCAAAATAAACTATTCCGGAATAGTTATTCCAAAATAGCTTATTGAAAAATAGAGTGTCCACAGTGCAGGGAAGCCTCAAAATTAGTCCGAGGCCGGCTTCCCTAATGTAGATGTGCTATCTCAATTTAGAGCCCCAGGAGGCACTGGGGAGGTATAACTTAGAATGGCCGTGGTGAGGGGCTATTTCAAAATAGAGCAGTGGAGTGTCTACCCGTGCTTTATTTAGAAATATCTATTTCGGAAGAGGCATTATTCCTCGTAGAATGAGGTTTACAGATTTCAGAATAAGCCATCAGTTTTTTTGAAATTATTTAAAAAAACGGAATGGCTGTTGTAGATGCTCGCATAGTTATTGCGGAATATCGGCCGTTATTCCGAAATAACTTTGCTGTGTAGACACACCCTTCCTCACCTGCAAACCTTTCTCTTGCTCTCAACATGGAGGCAAGAATGGAAACTTATGATGGGTTTCCCAGGCTGCTTGCTGGTGTTTTTTAGTTTCTGACTGGGCACAAAGACCGGAATTTCCACAGTCTTGCTATCTAGCAAACACACGTTTTATTTATAAAACAGCAAATGTAACACCGCAATCCTGAGTTTCTTGTTTGACAAGGTCTTTGAGGGTTTGATCAGTCAGTCTAGACTTAAATAAATGCCTGACTGCTCTGAACAGGAACAAGAATTATTTTGTGCACTGAAATGAAACTATATTGCCATAGACTTAATTCCCACAGCAAACAGTCTTAGCAAAGTTGAGGTACTAGGGCTGTACACTGTATGCGTGTTCAAACTTGTTTCCCCCTAATTGGAGAAATGAACATAATTTCTTTTCAGCCAGAAATAGGTATATGAGCTGAATGAAGTAACAAGTCAGTTAATGCCACAAGTCGTTCTTGGGAACTTTGACTGTTTTACTGTTTTCTTTTGCTTAGGCAGCAAATAATTGGCCCTCAGCTAGGAGCCAAATGGGAGATGGACAGGGGAGAAGGAGGAAGAGTACATATAGAGAAAATGTTGGTTGTTAATACAGGCAGCTCCCAACTTGCGATGCGATTGGTTCCCGGGGAAGCATCGCAAGTCGGGGATGTTCTAACTCGAACCCTTATTTACGATAGGCTCCGTGCGGGCCGAGGATGTAAGTCGGGGGTTTTCGGCCCCTTCTGCACTTACAAAAATGGTTGTAAGTGAGGAGGGTCAGCGCTCAGATGGTCGGAAGTTGTGGGTTTCCTGTAAAATTAATTTGACAGAAGCTAGGTATGCAAAGCCATGATGATTGTCATTCAGCTCATTGCTACAGCTGGACTACTTTTGCTCCTTCCATTATGATGTGTAAGTTCTTTGCATGGTTTAGTGAAAGTTTTGCACCTCCCCATGAAGTCAATGATGGCACCCCAGCTTAATATTTAAAGAGACTGAGGCACAGTTTAACACAACCAAGATAGCAGAGGAACACCATAACAGAGATGGGGTTAGACATATCAGTCCTGTATCCTAACCATAAGATAGGAATTAACTGATAATGTTTCAATTCTAAGTGTTATATATCCCGTTTGTTTACCAGTTTAAAATTACTGTTCATGAAGTATAGCAATATCCTGTACACTGGCTTGAAGTCAAGCTGTATTGCAGAATTCTTGCATCAACTACCTTCCTTTTTAACTCTTCTATCTCTTTGGATGTCAGAATCCTTAAATAAAAAGTACATCTACACAGCCAACGGCATTGGGCCTCCCAGTGAGGTTTAATAGACTTTGACTACTGGGGTTTGCACTAATCTTAGAAATAACTGTGGGTATGTCTGCATTGCAGAGTTTTGTTGGAAAAATGGCTGTTTTTCCGACAAAACTTCAATTACGTCCACACTGCAATCGCGTTCTTCTGCAAGAAAATTGAAAGAACAGAGGGGTAATTGGTAATCCTCTTTCTATGAGAAAGAAGCCTTTTTCTGAAAGAGCTCTTTCAGAAAAAGGCATGTATGGACAGGGAGGAGGGATTTCTTTAAAAAGAAGAGGCCTCCAAGAAATAACACAGGTGCCCTGGTAGACACTACATCCACAGTAATCACAACTCTATAGTTTCTGTCTCCTGGCCCCTCTTAAAGCTGCAGGCATCCTGGACAAACCTTGTGGCAGGAAGCCGGCCTGAGAGCAGCACTCTGACCACGCGGCTCTCCCTGACCCAGGCCTTGCCACCCATGGCACAGCCAGAGGCCCCCCAAGACTCCCCTGGCCCTCACAGGGAGCAGCCCCAGGGGTCCCAGGACCCACCCAGGGGGTGGTTTTATTTTCTTAACACTACAGGTTGAACCTGTCTAGTCCAGCACCCTTGGGACCTGATGGGTGCCGGACCAGAGAATTTGTTGAACCAAGGGAAGTCAATATCGTAGCAGGTGGGTCTCTTTTTATTTTTATTTCACTGAGGCAAGTAAATGGAAAATGTTTGTAATGTGGCTTAATAATATATAACTGTACTGATACTCCTTATATAAGCCTATGCCTAACCAAAGCTCATCAGCTCTCTTCTTAATGAAATGGTAGTGATATTATACAATGTTACTGTATTGGCACAAAGAAATATGTAAATAAAGCATATAAACCATGTTTACGCTTGGAGGCATTACCAACATTTCCATTACTTGTTGGGCTCTTTGAAGACATTTGGGGTAAATTAGAGCTAAGGAATAGCACAGAACACTGAGAGCCAGAACAGGACTGGCGTCTGTAAAGAAACTTTATGGGACTATAGCAGAGTTTCTCAACCTTTTTTTATAAAGTACCCCTTTAAAAAAATTATAAGTACCCCATTTAAAAAAAAAATAAGTACCCCCAGTACCTACAGTTTTCAGACACACATAATTTTTTTCTACCATTGCAACACATTTGTTTAAAAAACTTAATCGTAAGTGGGCGGGTGATGAAATTTTTGAGCGTAAAAAATACAAGAATTATAAAGCACTGTAAAACTTAAAACAAAAATTCAGTTTTCTCCAAATTTCAGTTGTGTTGATGTACCCCCCCAGACTTCTCTCGAATACCCCTAAGGGTACTCGTACCACTGGTTGAGAAACACCGGACTACAGGATACTACAGGATACTTGGCCACACCCATAAGTGGACATTCGGCTAACTAAAATCATGCCATACCCTGGATGTTGTCAGATCAGTGAGTGCCCAACTATAGAAGCTCAACCTATACTTTCACAATATGTTCTGCTTTGCTCAGACCCTCAACCATAAGAGACCTTTTGTCTGTGTGAATCTAATTATATGAGTGGAAAGGAGACAATAGAATCCATCAAATATTTCTTCAGGTGTTGATAATTACATTCATTTGAATTTTGTCTCTTGTTTGTAATCCAGTTGCTGGGGGTTAGGATCAGTACTTTCTAACTTGGTTCCCACTAAACAATTATAAACAGGTGGGACCTCCCTGGTCTAGTACCCTCAGGATCTGAGTGGTCCCGAACCACAGAGTTTTGCCTGACCAGAGGAGGTCACCTGGCTGTTAGCCCTGTTCCCTAATGGGCTGCACCAGCCCCAGCTTTCATGGGTAAAACTCGCCTCTGTTCTGTTTCCCAGTCGATCCATCCAAACTTCAAATTGTAAACTATTGATACATCACTATGTACACGCATGATTCTTTAGAAACTGTAGTGGACATTCTGGCTGAGATGAGTCTTGCAAGATCTCCATAGTAAGATGAATAGGAATTGTCTGAACAAATTGATGGAAACTTCACAATAACTAGTTTATTAATGTATACCAAATGCTAATGAAGGTTTAAAAGATGACACTTCATTTTAAAGATTGCAGCTCTCATGAAAATTAATAGGCCAAACTCACCACCTCTATGCGACCCCTTGCCTTGCAGTGAGTCTTCAGGTGAGTAACTGAGTAAAATGGCAACTACTGAGGAATGATACACTCTGCTATAACTGCATAATTATGACTTTTCTCTTTGTTGCAGGGGTACTGTTAGATATAAAGACGTACTTCAAAATCAGTGATGGTAGTGCAGGCTTGCTGCAGACTGGTAAGGAGATGTCACACTACTGGGAGCAGCTTAGCGTGCTCCAAAGCCATGTTTTCTGTCTCTAAAATGCAGTCTGGTTCTTCCTTGGTCCTTATTTTTTTCAGTTCCCCACTGTCCTGTTGATTTTGGTTTGATCTTTACAACGTTTAGTCAGTTTGCTCAAAAATACAAGACTGAAAATCATTGGATAAAGTCTGACTAAGACTGCAACCTTCCAAGAATAAAGAAAGTCCTTGACTGTGGTCACTAAAGTTTCTATGGCACTTAACCATAAGAATTGGAGGGTGCAGGGGAGCTAACCTTGATTTCTCAGCTAACTTACATCTTGGGCAATACAATTCTGCATATACAAATTTTCCTTGAGTTTGCCATTGGGGAAGATATTTGCTTCCTGCCCTGAACATACTAGGTAAAATTCTAACTTAGTCAACTCCATTGACTCCAGGATATGAATAGAGAAGGCTAACCAGTCAAATAGCATTTTTTTCCATAAAGCGATTGGCAGGAATGAAAGTTCTACATAAAGTGCTCATTGCATGTAATTTCCTTGTTTACTTTTAACTGTTGAGTACTTTTCAGACCCTGTAAAACAATCAGTTCCAGAATTAGAATCCTTTCACTGAATTCAATAGTATTGGAGGGCGCTGCCCACTTTTAGATCATGCTTTGGGAATAACCTGTCCATTCTAGATGGTGACATGAACTGGTAAGCTGCGTTGGTAGCTGCAGCACCTGAAGGGTTTCCAAGAAAAGCCAGGGAGATGTCACTAAGGTTCAACCTTGGGCTGAATTTTCAGTGTCCCTTTATGGTCTATTGAAGTACTTAAAATTGTCTTTTAGGTATGTATCTAAAAAAGTAACTTAGTAACACATTTTATCCAGTTTATTGTTTTAAACATGTATTTTATTATTCATTGTCTTGATCATTTCGCTCTGTAAATTTTGTTATCTAGAAAAGCCATAGCCTAAGACAAAATTAATAAATCCAACGATTTTGTAACTGGAGAGGAGCCAGGGATATAAAGATGTAAAGTGTTTCAATCTAGAGGGATGGCACAGAGATCTCAACTCATGGATTGCACTTCTGCAACCTCAAAATTGGGCATTCAACCTAATAAATAGTACATAGTATCCCTTTCTGGGGAGGGAAGACAGGCATAAGAATAAAGTGGCCTGCATTGTCACTGCTCTTGCTTTTGCAGTGTTCATCTTTGGTTTTCTGCTGTCTGCGCCTTTCTTTGGATACCTTGGTGACCGGTACAACAGGAAGATCATCCTCAGTGTTGGTATCTTCCTCTGGTCAGGTGCAACATTAGGCAGCTCATTCGTCACTGAATTGGTATGTCACTTGCTTATTTGGAATGTTACTTTTAGAAATCAGCTGCCTGAGTCTTGCAGTGACTCATGGAACTTTTGTTCTGATCATGTTATACTTTGCAACAGCTTTCAAGCAGCACCCTGGATCTTATTCCTTGAAACATGAGTAAATGGAAGTGCGTTGTGTGGGAAATCTCCATAGGGAATGACATCCTGTCCCTTCCAGGCCAGAGCACCAGTGAAACGATTCCACAGCTGCTGCTATAGTACTCTTAGCTGGGTCCGTGCCCTCTTGCTGACCCATGTGCATTAAAGTGTAGGGGATTGGCTGGTGAATCTGTGGAACTACTGACCATGCCCAGTGACACTGGAGAATTCACCACATGGTGCTGCAGAAGGAAGCTTGAAAAGCAAAGCATTGTGGTCAGAGGAGTTTCAGGTGTGGGAGAAGAGAGCACTCTGTGAGCGGTGGAAAGCTATGCTGGCAGGAGAATGTCTCCCATTGACATAGTACAGTTTAGACACTGCTGGAAGTCAATCTAAACCAGTATTTCTCAACCTTTTTTTATAAAGTACCCCTTTCAAAAAATTATAAGTAACCCCAGTCTCCTACAGTTTTCAGACACACACATTTTTTTTCTATCATTGCAACATATTTGTTTAAACAACTTAATCGTAACCAGGTGGGCGATGAAATTTTGGGGTGTAAAAAGTACAAAAATAATAAAGTGATGTAAAACTTAAAACAAAAATTCTCCAAATTTCAGTTGTGTTGACGTACCCCCAGACTTCTCTCAAGTACCCCTAAAGGTACTCATACCACTGGTTGAGAAACACTGATCTAAACTATGCTGGCTTCAGTTGCCTAATGTAACTAGCATAACTTGGAGTGACTTACCTCCATAGTGTAGACCAGTCATTAAACTCCCATCCCACGAGAAACATGTTTTGTTAAAAGGTAGCTTCTAGTTCAAGTGTGGTTTTTCATAGAATCATAGAATCATAGAGCTGGAAGAGACCTCAGGAGGTCATCAAGTCCAGCCCCCTGCCCAAGGCAGGACCAATCCCAACTAAATCAACCCAGCCAGGGCTTTGTCAAGCCGAGACTTAAAAACCTCTAGGGATGGAGATTCAACCACCTCCCTAGGTAACCCATTCCAGTGCTTCACCACCCTCCTAGTGAAATAGTATTTTCCTAATATCCAACCTAGACCTCCCCCACTGTAACTTGAGACCATTGCTCCTTGTTCTGCCATCCATCACTACTGTGAACAGCCTGTCGCCATCCTCCATCCATTTTTGGATCTTAATGTCTCTTTTGTCCCCAGTACCCCTGGATATTCTTCGTTTCACGAGCATTTGTTGGCATCGGCACTTCCAGTTACTCCACCATTGCACCTACGATCATTGCAGACCTGTTTGAGGGGGACCAAAGGACCTGTATGTTGTCTGTCTTCTATATCTTCATCCCAGTTGGAAGGTTTGTCTGCTCACCAATAACTGGCACTTTGTGGAGCACTTGCTAGACAGAACTACAACACAGCATACTTTGAGCCTTGCTTTGACTAAGCCATGTATATTTGTGTCTTAGACGAAGGTTTTTATGGTGGGGTGTATTGCTTGTTTGGTACACTTACATAGAGGGGGTTGCATTTTTTTCATCTTTACCTTTTCAGATAAAAATGGCTTTTTGACCAATTTTTTTTCTTGTGGGAAACATTGATTTTGGTGGAAAAATGAATTTTTAAATAAAACAAAAGTAAAATGAAAAGCAGAATTTTTCTGAAATACCAAAAGCTCTTTATTGTCAGGGAGGGTGGGATTTTAAAAATTTCCCATGAAAAATTTCCCATTTGCACTTTTCAAATAGCTCTGCACGTACGAAAGACTAAAGTACTGAAAATGTGGCTTACTTTGTTTATGAAAAGAAACTGCTCTGAGAGTGGGGAAAATACTGGTTTCATAGATAAGCTGTCCAGAGTCCTACAGTGTGTTAGTGACAGTCAGGATTAGCACTCAGGCTCCCAGCTAAAGCTAAAGGAAGGAACCATCACAGAACTTAATTCACATGATTTACACTAGCAGGGTCTTGCAGTGAACCTGTGTGTAGGCTGCCTGGATTTGGATGCTTGGGAGTAATTACACAGAATAAATGTGTATACTCCCAGGTGAAATGCACCTTCTATCTGATATGCTGGATAATACTCTTCCTTACCCTCTTTCTTAGCTTAGCCACTATCTCCCCACCTCTCCCATTTACCATTACCTTCATGGAGGGAAGGGTTGGCAAGCCAAAGGCATCATCACATTGCTTCTGTGCCTTCATGGACCTGGGAAACCCTTTTCTAGGGTAGTCCAACGGGGTTGGGTAGCTTCTCCCCAATCTTAACATTTTGTGTGGGGCTGCTGGGTGAAGGCCAATCTCTCACTGCTCTCCAAATCTGTTCTCTGCAGGAAAGGTAGGCTGATCATCTGGGATTCAGCAGTAAGGACAATGCAGAGTATGTCTATACTGTGAAAAATCAGTACCCTTTTTTTAGCATCAGCATACTTGTATAAATACTAATGACAATGTGGCTTAGATATTCTTATCTCGGACCTGCTCTGAACAGGTTAAAATTTCTATACCCAGCTAGTTTCCCTGAGAACTACAATTAAATAGGCCTTACTGCTAGGAAATGACTGCAAAAATGCTCATCTGTGCTCCTCTCAGTACAAATCCTACCCTTGCTGAGTCTTGGAGGGTCTCACTGCACTAATGGAAACTAATGAAATTTTGGCCTCACATTTTCTCTCTTACAGTGGTTTTGGTTATGTTCTGGCATCTGGTGTAACACAGGCTGTCGGCCACTGGCACTGGGCATTCAGGGTGAGTCTTTTCTCTCACTGATCCACTTTTTATAAAATCCCGGCTTTGACTGAGCCTGTTTGGCTTTGTGTCATTAGAATGTCAATCCTGTATGCAGGGACTTCTCTGATGGTTTTCCAACAAGAATGTTAAAAGGGTTTTTAAAAGATAAAATACAAGAATGAATGAAAGGGAACATAGTTACCACCAGAGAAGAGGTTGCAGTCCTGGAACCTTGCATTAAAGTCCTCCTTTCTTACATGAACTCGCCATTTAATATTTCATCTGAAGAAGTGGGTTGTACCCACGAAAGCTCATGATACTATCTACATGTTTTGTTAGTCTTTAAGGTGCTGCTAGACTATTCGTTGTTTTTTAAGTTTTTCCAGTTACAGACTAACTCTGCTACCCTCTGTCACTATTTAATGGAACTCTTTCTGGAGAGTGAGTGGTGTTTTATGGTTCCCCAACTGTAACTGTGCTCAAAGCAAGGATGGGTGAACTGCTGAGCCACACTCTGGTCAATTTTTAGTTTGGACATTGGATCCTCCTTAGTTTCATAGGCACTCCTTAATTAAAGACTCACGTGAAAGTGCTACAGTGGACTGAAGGGCAGCTGATGGTGAACGTACAGGCCTTTTCAAAGGCACCTAAAAACTAATCTCGTCATCACTTTGGCATAGAATCATGTCATTTTGCAGAGAAATTGTTACAAGATGAACTAGTTTTGTGAAAATACTGCTGGAAACAAACCCTGTTCCACTCTTGCATTTAGCCATATTGCCATGGTGTTCTGCCCTTGTAGAACATTTCATATCTTGAAAGCACTTGTTCTTCACAGGTGAGCTAGGAAGATTTATTGTGGGGCAAAGAGATATGGTATTTGACTTAGGGCTGCACAGAAAATGAGTGATAGCTGGGACTAGAACTTGGGAGTACTTCACTGGTAGTCCCAAACTCAGTTCTTCTACATCAGGGCTACTCAACTTTGGAAGCCCCGGGGGCCACAGTGATACTCACAGCACATGCAGAGGGCTGCAAAGTAAGTGTGGTTGCATATACATGCAAATGTATATGCAAATATATGCAAATCGCTTCTTTCACACTAAGAGGCATGAATACAAAGCACTTCCCACAATACTCCTCCCTGGGGGCTAGAAACATCGACACCCTGTACCTGTCTGTTCCAGCCAGCCTGTCCGCTTGCGTCTTTCAGTGCTCACCCAACCTGGGAGACACCTTGCCGTTGTGGAGCATGTTCCCAGTGGAGGCCACATTCAAAGGATCCCACCTGTGGGCCGTCTGTTGAGCCCCATGTAAACCCAAACCGCACCACAGGCCACAAACACACAAGCTGCGGGTTGCATGTGGCCCATGGGCCATGTGTTGAGTAGCTCTGTTCTACATGATACAGCTCTAAGTGACCTAAATTCCCAACCCACCCCCCGTTCTGCTGAGGTACTTGCAGGTTTAGAAGTTTGTGTGATTTCCCCCCCCCCATGCTTTATGAAATTGTCTTATGGATACAAATATGCATAATTTGAAGATGCTTTGGACAAAATGCCTCATGTAACCTATCAATTTTAATGTCACAGTCAGCTGGCTCTGTATATCTTATTTTGGTGTATGTATCATTCTTGTATGTAAAATTAGAAATGTGGGGCATGGAATGGTTTATGGTTTTAAATGTGCAAATGAAAGCCATCAAGGATGTTTCCTATGCTCTGGCAACCTTAATGACTGGGTGATCGACTTAATGGCGTAAACAGCCCGGTTTTGTCTCTTAAATTTGAGCAGTGGTTGGTCCTGGAAAGACATGTGACCAGACCAATTTATATTGATATACCAGTTTAACCAGGTAATTCTCCATGGAAAGGCGTGTGTGTGTGTGTGTAGATATAACAGAGGATTCCTGCCCAAAAGGAAGTCTATTTAAGCTGGAAAGCTCTTTGTCTTTGGCTGGTGTGACACATCCAGAGGAGATTAGGGTCCCAGTTAGAGTAAAAAGATCTTCTCTGACTTGAAGGCTTGCCTGAAACAAGAACAGTTTTAGGGTAAGTTTGCAATAAGCTTTGGTATATTAGTATTAGCTATGCGTTTTCTTTTAATTTAATCCTGTACCTTACTTTGATCTGCCTTTGATCACTTGCAACCATGTAAATCCTACTGTTTGTACTTAATAAAATTACTTTTATTTACTATCAATCCCAGTGTAAATAATTGTTACCTGGGGGGAACAATCAGTGTGCACCTCCTCCTTTCATTGTTAAAGTGGGCTTATCTGAATGAGCTTTCAAGGTGTGAAACTCTCTCACAGTGAAAGACGGATTTATTTGGGGTTTTGATCCCATTGGGGATCCATTTCCTGGATGCCGTGACCTTGAACTGCATTCTCCCAGAGTTGAAGAGAATCAGTATCTGCATTGTTCTTTGTGGGTGGTTATCTCATCTCTGTGCCTTGTCTGGGGGAGAGCAGAAGATCTGGCCCAGCAGGTCAGGGTGGTGAGGAGCCCCAAAGAGCAAGAAGCTGAGTGTTAGTGGCTTTATCACACTGCGAAACAGCCCTAAGGGGTCTTCTGTGACCCCACCCATCACAATATTCATGGGGAAGTGAATGATTTTCTAGGTGCAGCAGAGGTGCTGCAGATCCATTATGTGGTGATGATCTTGCTCAAGCTCCCAATATTGCACTGTGGGGTGCACTCCCCTTATATTTTTGTCTAGGATCATGGGAAAGGGGCAGTGCCTTTGCATAGGAGCATGCATATTGGGAATATTCTGCGTCTTTTCACTAACATCATCAAAAGGATTTCTCCCCTGAAAGGAGAGCTAATCATGTCTAAGTGATGCATGCAGCTGGAGCTCCCTCAATTTAAATCTTTAGGAGCAATATTGTGATTTTCTGTAGCTATTAACTGGCCTTCAATATCAGAGGAAGGGAGACTTTGACCTTACCCCAGTTTTGTCTCTACAGATAACTCCTTGCATGGGTGTTATAGCACTGGCTCTTCTGATTCTGCTGGTCCCTGATCTAACCCAAGATGCATCTGAGGGACATGGAGGCCAGAGAATCACTAGTACAACTCAGGGAGCAGATAAAGAGCATGGTGCCCAGAGTACTGCCAGCACGACCTGGTGGGAAGACGTCAAATTGCTCCGCAAGAAGTAAGTGGCTGTAAAGGCTGTTAATCCAACAGAGCAATTCCACATTCAGAAAATTGCCATATTCAACACTCAGGTCCTCTGCATCTATGCGCTGTAGGGCATGTAAAATCACAGAGATAATTGTTCCGTCTTGTGAATCTATAATGCCTTCTGCAATTAGAGCAAAAGGCCCTCCCTTCCCCTAAGAGCTTCCTGAACAGGGGCCCACTCCAGCAAGTGTTTACTGCTGGGCATATGTTTGTTACAATGTGGGAGAGGGATATTAGTGTGTACTTGTTTACACAATGAATCAATAAGCCTGGGCTCATTGGTTAATCCTAACGGGACGGTTACACGCACCCTCCTCCTTGCTGCCTCTGTATCAGAGGCAGCAAGGTTGGGGGGAAAAGGTGGGAGCCAGCTTTTTTTTTAAGCTCCCATGGAGCTGCCTGTCCCCTCTCCCTGCTTCCCACAGAGGTAGCATGCAGGTTGTGGAGGGACAGGCGGGAGCCTATATGTGTTGGGAGCCGGCTTTTAAGCTGGCTGTCCACATGTGCCAGCTCCCACACAGCCGCCTGCCCACCCTGCTGCCTCCCAAAGAGACAGCAGTGTGTGTGTGTGTGGGGGGGGTTACCGTTGGGAGCAGGTGCTCGAGGGGAGCACAAGCTGTCTGCCCCCCTGCGCTTCTGCCTCTGATAGGGAGGCAGCAGTACAGGGAGTGGAGGGCAGGTGGGAGCCGGTACACGTGGGAAGCCAGCTTTGAAGCCGGCTCCCTGCATGTACTGGCTCCCAGGGAGCCACCTGCCCCCCATGCTGCTCCTTCTCTATCAGAGGCAGCAGGGGAGGGACAGGAGAGCACCGGCTCCCACCTGCCCCCATGCATGTAAATATGTAACCGCTAAAGATTCAGCTGTTACACATTTACAAAAATAAACATTTCTGAACATCCCTAAGGAGGGACTTGAGCAGGGCTACACCTAGCAGTAAATGCTTGCCATTCTCTTTGGGGAATGCCAGGCTCAGGATCTCTTGCCACGGAGATCTCTTGCTCAACTCTGAAAAGTTCCTAGAAGAAAACATGGCTGGAATCAGGGGAAAATTAAGAACATGAAATTCCATAACTCTCAGCGGTGCCTTTACCTGTGACCAATGTGCTGTTGAACTTTGTGCCCAAGTGCTCGTGTTAATTTCACTTCCTTTTCCTGGTGCTGAATGTGCGTCTCCAAAGGAATGTTGGATCAGCACTTCTCAGGCAGCCTTGTATGTATTGAATAGCCTGCTGCAGGGCCTTATGACACCAGCCAGCAGATCTGGCAGGATCAGGACTTAGATTTGTGAAGTGACTGTGCATCCTGGGATGACCAGCAACCACTTCAGCTTTGGCAAAAGGCTGGAAAAGCTAGTTGTCTTTATCCCCTAGGTGGCACTCTCAACTTGCATAAAGTTTCTTTCTCCCTGACCTGGCTAACACTGTAATCTGGCTTCAAATGTATTCCTATCAGCTCCCTTTATTTTAAGGACAAACTCCCTCTTCTGCTTTTTTAGGAACCAGGTTTGATCATATCTTGGCACCTTGGAGGCTGGATACTAGTACAGAGTCCTCCACTTGGTGACTGGCGTTTTCTTTGCATACACCCTGCACAGTAATCTCACTTGAGACCCAGATCATGGTTTGTCGACCTCACTGCGTCTAGACTGCCGTGCTGTACTGGATCAGCTGATCGTCGGCACAGCGCGGTGGCCATTTTTATTTTAATGAAGCAGGGATTATTTCAATCCCCGCTTCTTTGACTATGCCGAATAAACTATTTTACATGGCTCCATCGATGGAGCCATGTAGTCTAGACGTAGCCTGAGAGTTGAGCCTCTGCTTAGCAAGGTTCTTTCTGCTCACCTTTCCTTTGGAACAGTTTAGCACAGTCCTTCCTGCTTTTGTGTATTTCCACAAAATTACAAACATTGGTAACCATATTTTCTCTATGGCTGCACTGAATACCAACAGAGCTGGTGTTGGGTCACACGTTAAGTTGATTCCAATGAGCAAAATACACTCCATCTGCTGAATACGTAACTAATCTAAACAAAGCAGGAACAAACTATATTTACATAGACAGACACAACATCTCTCCCTGCTTCCAGCCAGCTGTAAGGGAAGCATTCCTTCATATCCTGTATGAATCTGCAAGTGACGAAAGATGGACTTCAACACTGTGAAAGCTGGTCTGAGTGTCTATAGATTTGATCTTTTCCATAATCGATCTTCATAACCAATAGGGAAGTTATCCACAGTTGAAAGCTCTCTGAAGCAATCCATTCATATTGATTACTTAGAACACTAGATACCCAGGCTGGCCTTTCCCTTTCTTCCCATGCCCTGTTTGTTTAAACTATTGATCATAGCACTGATATATATTTCTTTTGGTTTGACAGCCGAAGTTTCATATGGTCCTCGTTGGGTGTGACAGCCATTAGCTTTGTGACAGGAGCCCTGGGACTTTGGATGCCATTGTTCCTTTACAGGGCTCAGCTAGTCCATGACCTTGTACCCCCATGCCTTCAGGAGCCATGCAGTTCTTCCAACAGGTGAGGTGCACTTCACTTTGAAAAGATCAGCTAGGACATAGGAAATGCATGTATGAACACTCTAGGTTTTTCAGTGCTACTGACTATCATGTCTCTTCCTCAAGACAAAGGGTGGGATGTGGCTGTGAATGCTTATTGAGAAGGCATATGAGGCATCAGTGCTGATGTACTGCTCCATTTTACCGATGACAAGCTGAGTCAGATAGCTGACTTGTCCAAGGTCACTCAAGGTAGTATGTAATGGAGCCCGGAACTGATGCCGCTGTGCCTTCCTTACAATTCCTCTGTGTAAATTGCTTTAAATTATCTGAGGAAAGAGATGAACTGTGCATATTATGGCTAACAGGGTACACTTTTTACAAAATAATCTGCTGAATTGAGGTGCCCTAAAGGATTTCTCCTCATCCCAAGTGAGAGGGTAACCCAATTAAGAGAACATGCTGCCTTACTCCTGAAATGCCTCTCAAATTCCTTGACTTGTCTCGTGTACCATTTGTGAGCTCAATAAAGGCTTTAAATCGGCCACGAGTGAAAGGCCCTGATGATGATTTCTCCCAGATGGAGCTGACTTGTAGTGGAGTAAGGGAAATCCAGGGCCACATGCTAACTCTGTTGAACAGTGCCTAGAAGGTGGTACTACGTCAGCTTGGCGTTAGCTCCCTCCTTACAAAGAAGTATCAGCTCTTGGTCTGCAGAGCATCCCTGCTTGGATGCCACTGAATCCCTGATGGGTGTCCCAAACAAGCAGCCTCCCTTGCAAGAAATAGAAGTCTAAAGGCCAAGCTTACACACACATATACCAATATAGGTGTTCCCACAAGGACTTTCACAGATTTTACTACACTGAATTAGTTAAATCTATGCAATTTCTGTATGTGGACAAGCCCTTAATTTGGCTTCTTAGGGAGCATCCCAAATAAACGTATTCTCTTAAAGGGCTTTCCAATGGCATCACATGTATATAGGTATTAGAATACATGGGTTGGAGGGGAGCAGTAATTTAAACATCCTGATAATGAAAAATTGCTGACTGTTCAAGCATGAGGTTCGGATTCAGCGTTTAAAAGAGTTTACTTCTACCTTGGGTGGACAGGGAAAACAACTGATCATTGTCCTCTTATCTGTTATCAGGTTCCCTCCTCAGTCTTCTTTTCTCAGGACTAAATATGCCCAGATTTTTTTAAACCTTCCCCCATAGGTCAGATTTTCTAAAGCTTTTATAATTTTATAAAAAATTTGGACATCCTGCTCTTCTGGCATTCCAATCAACTGCCAAAGTGGCAGAGGCACTGTCATGCCAGTGTGAATCAGGCTTGATTCATCTGGCACAGAACCATAATCTTTTACAACAAAATAAGGTAATTCCCACCAATCAATAATTTTTCTGCAGGCAGAGCTCTTCTGGAGAGGAATTTTCTATTATAGATCTTGAAATTCAGATAAAATATCAGGTGCCTTCACAAAACTGCGCGGGGTCAGAAGGAAGAGGGATTTGTTGCTTTGTGTCCCAGCAGGGTGGCAGGAAAGTGAGGCTGGAAATTTTCATCTGGCATTCCACTGGATTTGATGTTGTCAGAACCTTTTCCTCTTTCAGGGTGGAGGAAGACAATCCTCCTGGACATTCTGCACTTAGGGTGCGTCTAGCTGATATTCATCTTTCGAAAGAGGAATGTAAATGAAGGAAATCAAAAATGCAAATGAAGCGCAGATTTACAAATCTCGCACTTCATTTCCATAATCGTGTCTGATCACTTTTTCGAAAAAGGTTTTTTCAAAATAAAAAAGTGCAGTCTAGACATGGTTCTTTTGAAAAAAAACCAACTCTTTTTTGAAAGAACCCTTATTCCTGAAAAAATGAGGTTTACGGGGTTCTTTTGAAAAAGGGTTTTTTTCCCCAAAAGAAGCGCTTCAAGACTGCTTTTTTCCCCCGAAAAAACCTTTTTTGAAAAAGCGATTGGATGCGATTCTGCAAATGAAGTGTGAGATTTGTAAAGCTGCGCTTCATTTGCGTTTTCAATTTCCTTCATTTACATTCCTCTTTCGAAAGAGGAGTGTAGTCTAGACGCACCATAGGGGTATAGGAGTGTACTCAGTTCTGCACTCCCACACTGATCAGCTATTGTCTTCCACAATAGCAAGCATTAAAACACCTCCCTGTCCCTTCCTCTTTTTTGTGATGACTTCCAGACTCGGTGCAAGTATGCTTGCCCTTGACTTATTAGGCTTATGATCTGCCATTGACATCCCAAACCAAGCTATCCTTAGCCTTTCAGGGTATTTCAAGGGCTGAGTGATATGCCATACTTTTCATCCATGTAGGGGGGTTAGAATAAAGTAAAGCAAATCAGTAGAACCCTGGTCATGTCCTGGTGCCTGTGAGATGCAAGAAACTTCAAGGAAGCAGGCCAGAAGGCTCAGAATTCAGTGCTTGAGGTATCCTCAGATTGATAGTCAGATCAAGGGCTTGACAGGAGAGGATGGTAACAATCAGAATTTCAATGCACAGGTTTTTTGCATTGGCCAGCACAGGTTTAGGTAATGAAACTGGCAGGACCTGTCCAAGTTACATATTAATAGAGGTTCACTGACATCAGAGACCTTCAATAAGAGACCTTTGGGTTACTTTACCTGCAAGTAACTGGAAGAGAAGCATATTTGCCCTTGTGCAGATGCTAGAATTAGAGCTGGGAGAAATCTTTCAGCGGAACCCTGGTCTGGTGGAAAAATGCAGATTTGGCAACACCAAAACATTTTTTTCTGCATTCTTGTTGGTTTGCTGAATTGTTTCCATTGGGGGATGGAGGGAAGCAAATACCATTCTAGAAATCAAAGTCTGTGTGACTTTTTAAAAACTGTATTTTGAATTGTGTTTCAAAATTACAATTTTATTTAAAAAGCAAAAATCTTAAAATAGTTGAAATGTAAAAATGTTTTGGTTGTAAAATTAAAATTATTATTTTTGGGGACTGCTAGTGAACTGGAAAATTACTTACTCACACAGCTGTAGTTGAAAGTTTCATATTATTTAGAAATTGTTGCTGCAGAAATGAGTGTTCTTCCCCACTTGGCAGAGTCTGACTCAGGCAGGAGAGGGAAGGAAGGAAGCTAAACTTGCCCTTGTATTTTGAGTACCTTTTTGCAAACTAAAGGTGTGGATGCATGGTTTTATTGTTTTACTTACTGTGACTGTGTCACGCCAAAGGGCTACAGGAGATCAGTCCTACTGGAGACAGGGAGGTTTCACTGCAGACTCTGCAGCTGGCTCACACAGAGCCAGCGGGTAACCTGCGGTAGGGGGGGCTGGGTGGGGCCTACCACGGACAGGGGCGACTCCAGCTGGCCAGCAGGACCAACCCCTGTCTGCGGTGGGCCCCGTGGGGCTGGAGCACTCTCAGGCTATGTCTACACTCATGACTTCTTGTGCGAGAAATATGCAAATGAGGCTAAGCGTGGAATATTGCTGAGCTTCATTTGCATACCTAATGAGCCACCATTTTTGCAAAAGAGGCTCTTGCACCAGAAGGAGCGGTGTACACTGCGCCTTCTTGCGCAAGAAAAATCCTCTTGTGCAATGCTGTTATTCCTGAAAGTAATCGGCGTAGCAGCATTGTGCAAGAGGGTTTTTCTTGTGCAAGAAGGGGCAGTGTGGACAGCTCTTTCTGGCACAAGAGCCTCTTTTGCAAAAATGGCGGCTCATTAGTTATGCAAATGAGGCTTGGCAATATTCCACGCTTAGCCTCATTTGCATATTTCTCGTGCAAGAAGCCACGAGTGTAGACATAGCCTCAGGGCAGGTGGGGAGCTGCTCCGGCCCCTACCCATTAACTGGAACCAGTAAGCCTCACCCACTGAGAATGAGGCTTAGTGGTTAGCTCATTAATCATTTAGATCCCTAGTGATAAGGCACACTTGAACACTGCCCATTAGAGTTAGCTGTCAATTATTGCCTCGCCTTTTTAGTGTAGAATTAGTAACTAATTTCCTCCTAATCGTCCAGGAGAAATGGTAAGAGCCAGTGTGCTGCAGTTTGGCATCACAAACAAATTCAGATCTCCCAGCCTTAGAGCTAGGGAGCACCAAGAAAGTGCACAGCTTCTTAAGGGTACGTCTACTCTACAATTCGACCCCCATAGCTGGCCTGTGCCAGCTGACTTAGGCTCAGGCTGCTGAATTGTGGTGTGGTTGTTTGAGCTTGGGTTGCAGCCCAGCCTCTCAGCATCCTAGAGCCCAGGCCCCAGAATGATCCTGAACATCTACACCACAATTAAACAGCTCCATGAGCCCAAGGCAGCTGGCATAAGCCAGCTAGGGGTGTCTCATTGCAGAATAGACATAGCCTCTTCTGTTAGGAACTCTACATTTCTGTCTCTACTTCATTCATGAGGGCTATGATAGATTAAGCACTCAGGGACATCAGAATCTTATTTATCATAGGAAGTTTATTTTCGTCATCAGACTCTCATCTGGGACAGTCAAGTCAAGTCTTGTGAGCAACTAGGCAAGAAGGCAAACTGGCTGTTCCTCAGAGGAGCACTTCAGCTTTCATGGGCACATGAAAGAAAACTGAGTGACATTTGAAATTCTACATGGTGAAGATATTTTGTGTAGTTCCAGCTGGATAACTCTTCAGTCTGCCCCAGGCTGTCATGTAACGAGGCTTGCTGTATCCAGCGATGGGAGAAATGTCCCATGTGAGCCAGATTAATTTGATGGTTATGATGAGTTCTAGCAGTATGATCCCTGGGATGGAATCTTTTCCATGGGAGCAGCCTGTGATGCAAATCTACCCCATCTGCACTGGGGGTGGGGAGTAGCTCAGTTCATAGGTATGGCCAAGACAGATAGAAATGCCTCTGAATCGGTGGCTCTCTAAGGCAATTCCTATTAACAGAATACCCAGAGGGTCGTTAATCTCCCTTCCTCTGGAACAGGTGATAACACCTGCTCTATGCATGGGCACATCACTGCTTTGGTGGACAGGACATCAATAGCAGAGGAGCAAGGTCCAATTTCAGATGCTGAGGCATGTGTCCTGAAGGACTTGGATAAAATGGAGCCCAGATTTGATTTCTCCATTGAAATCCTTCTAGGCTTTGTGCAATAAACACTTTGAAAAGGGTGGGGAGAGAAAAGAAGCTTGAAACGTTTCTCAGAGACATACAAGAGAAGCGGAGGTCACAGATGAATGATAGGCACTTGGACGGATTCTTCTCTCTTAATGTGATTTCGTTTCCCTACTCATCCCATCCCTTTGCTTTACTGCCAGCCTAATATTTGGAGCAATTACCATCGTGACAGGAGTTGTTGGTGTCATCACCGGGGGAGGAATTGCAAGGAGTTATAAGAAGATAAACCCTAAGGCTGACCCTCTTATCTGTGCTGTGGGCATGCTCTCCTTCGCCCCATGTCTCTATCTGTCTATTATGCTGGCCTCACAAAGCATCCATGCTGCTTATGTAAGTATCGATAAAGTGTGTAGCCCTGACAAATGGTTTTGTAAGATAGCACAGATGGGTTTCAGGGTGCAGGTCTCAGAATGGTCTAGTTGAAGGAATTTAATTAACAGCTTGCAATGACTCATGTTATGCCACAATGTAGCCCACAGGCCAAGTGCTGCACAGGGGGCTATAACTTCATTGGTGGTTGAAGTCTTGACTTCAGAGGTGCAGCCTAGGGACTACACATCCCATTGTGCAGAGTTCCCCTTTAATTTGAACAGTCAGAACATGTATGGAAAAGGGAATATTGCAGACTGGGACTTGTAACCTCCATGCACTTCATCTTTGTACTGAAGAGAATGGTAAGTTTAGTCAACCTACGATGATCTCTTGCTAAAAGTCTACAATGCACCTTTAGCTGTGCATGGTTTGACTGCCCCTGGTTCCATAGGTATTTTTAGGTACAGAGTCAAAGTCCTAAACTTGGTGTTTAATAAAATCAGCCTGTCATGTATGGTACTATTTCTCTTCTCTCCTAGAACGCTTAAAGATTACAATGTGCTTGGCACTGTGCAATAAACAGAGTTCCTGTTAAAGAATTTAGTCAGTAAGTTGGGTGCCCAAAATCACTAGTTGCTTTTCTTAGACCCGTGTAGATGTGTAAATAGCTTAAATCCTTCTGTCAGTGAAGAGGAATGCCGAAACATAGCAAGAGAGATCAGTAGCAGCAGGAATTCCCTAAGAAGATGAACTGAATGCAAGCCTTAGTTTAGAAATAATTCATTAACAGTTATGAAAGAACTCCAAATCCTCTCCAATGACGCTAGATCCACCATTACCAGAATTAACATAAATAATAGGATCCATGTAAAGTTAATTACGGCAATCAACACTTCACTGCAAAAAGGGTGCTATCACAGGGTTTTTCTCTTCTAAAAATAGCTTTTGTTCAAAAAGGTTTTCCATTTACCTCTTCAGCAGTCTAAAATTCCAGTGAAAGACCCCTAACACTTAAGGGAGGAAACATGAAATTTTCATGCACACAGAGCAAAATGTGGACTTGACTTTTTTTTTAAGATTCAGTTGTGCAGCAGTAAATTGTAGAGAATATAATTGTCTTGAGAATCTGCCTGCTTTCTAAGAGCCTCTATCTCAGATTCAATTACAATCCTGCCACAAGCAGATATTTTACACCTAAAGGGGTAGCACAGAATTTTAACTGTGTATTAGGTATGCTAAGTATAGGTTAATTAACTAATCAATCGATTAGCCGATTAGTCAATAAGCAGGGGAGCCACAGCGAGGTTAGCTCCTGGCCCTGCTCTTTAATACATTTAAAAGACTGGTGCGCAGCCGGGGGGACAGAGTGTGAGCCAGGCCAGCTGATTCCCAGCTCGTGCTGGGTCCCCCTGCTGTGTTTTAGCCTTTTAAATGTATTAAGAGCCCATCTGGAACTCCCCCTGGCACCAGCTCCTGCTCCCCCCCTTGCTGCCTCTGATAGAGGCAGCAAGCGGGAAAGCGACTAGTTGAGGGACTAGTAGACTAGTCGCTTACATTCCTACTGTATATTCCACTAGCTTTAAGAAACATCATAAATGATTCTGCCAGCCTATCATAGTCCTGCTCCTCCTTCCTGCCCCCTCTTTTTGACTAATCAGGGTTGGACAAAAATTCATTTGCTCAAAGACGTTTGTCATCTCCTGTTCTCTGGTTGTTGCATGAGACATCAAATGATGACTGAGCATCATGTGGTGAAAATCTTCATGAATGATTTTTTTTTGCCCACACAAAAGTCTCAGTTTTAAAGGGCAGGGGAACTTCCCTTCGTCTCTTCTAAAATGTATTGGAAGAATCCTCCCTTAAATGGGGTTGGCATCCAACACTGTTCTCAAGCTTTCAATCCCAGAGTGGGATATAGAGAGACATAGTTTCCCCCGCCCCCGCCCCCCTCCGTAGAGGCTAGTGGGTTTTTAAATGCTGCAGGTTCTCTATGTGGAAGACTATAGTGTTATTTATTTATTTTATTGAGATCTGTGTAGTCTTGCCACCTGCTTTTTCTAATTCTTACATCTGTAAGATGCCTAAATGTTTCCTTTCCCTACACCTACTATTCTGTTTTTTTCTTTACAAACTTCATCTGGCATAAATCATAATGATGTGAGAATTGAGATGGGCTGCCAGCCGATGCATCTGACTCAAAGATCCCACTGAATTGGAGCTTCCATGGTGTAGGAAGCAGGCAGAGAGGCTGGCTTTCTTGATCATGTTAATTCAGACACATGGTGGCCAGCAAACTAGTCTGTACTTAAATTATAAGAAAGCTATTGAGGCAAAAACTGCATGCTTCACATAGGCTATGTCTACACTACAGGGATATATCGGAAAAAGGTATGCAAATTGTGCTCCGTAATTTGTGTACCTTTTTCCAGTAGTATTTTCCGATGAGGCCCAGTGTAGACAGGCCAAATTTCAGAAAAGTCTCCTCTTTCAGAAGAGCCCTTCTTCCTCGTGGAGGAGGAAGACCAGGCTTCCAAAATAGCATCTGCTCTTCCGCAAAAAAAAAAAAAAGCGGAAGAGCAGACAAGTTCCCTGGACACAGCAGTTTACCTCTGGTATCCTGGAAAAATCCCGTAGTATAGACATAGCCATAGTTTCTTAAAAGTGTTTGCCTCATTGCTCAGTCCATCTGAATAAATTATGAAGGCTCCTTTGGCTGTATATAGCTGGAGGGTGAACATCAGCCTTGTGTTTTCTATCCAAACATACAAGAAACTTCTCGTGGAATTTGATATGGAAATATTTCAAGACTTTTTTAGTGTTTCCCTTTGGCAGCTGGATTGACAATGCCATGAGAACTGTGTCTTTCCTCTGCTTTCTCTCAGCACAGTTCAACAGTTCCTGATTTAAAAATTAGTTTTTGTACAGATTGCAACAAAGTTCCCTGAATTTTGTTCCATCTCAAGAAGTGGTGTGTTTGCTTTGGATCACCTGTCTGAATCTATTCCACCATGCAAAGCTACAAGTTTCCTTACGCTAAGAGAGGAGTATACTTGGCTGTAGCAGTGAGTACTGTCTTCTTAGTACCTTGCTAAGCTTTATG
The DNA here is from genome assembly GCA_032595735.1 of Pelochelys cantorii. Taxonomy (NCBI): domain Eukaryota; kingdom Metazoa; phylum Chordata; order Testudines; family Trionychidae; genus Pelochelys; species Pelochelys cantorii. Next base: position 9,726,354 of record CM064346.1, on the reverse strand, counting down.
TTTGAATTTTAGCTATTTACCAAGAGCCAGAGTACAGTGAGGGCTGCACTCTCTTGACTTTAAGACAGAGTTTGCCCAGTGAAGCCAAATTTTGAGCCAACCTGCAGCAGCTCTCTCAACTGCAGACTGCTGCAAATCCTGGGATTTAACCTCTCCATGACATGCGATGTCCACTTCTTGCCCAAGTGATCATTCTACTTTGTTTAGAAAAGAGGCACCATGTTTTTTTTACACCAGCCCATTCAATGCTACTCTGACTCTTCTCTAGCTGTCTTGCTGGAACTGATTTTAGCACAAACTTGATTCCTTCATCTAATTTATTTTTCATTTGACAATGTAACAGCAAACCCGCTGCCCTTAAAATGGCTTTCTGAATCTCTTTAGAAAAAAAATCACCTGGGATTTAGTTTTTTCTAGGTTGTTTATAGGGAACCCCAGGAAAACAGATGTTCAGCGTGTGGTCATTCCTGTTCACAACTCTCCAGGGATGATGTAAGATCTTTACTTCAAAGCTGACAGTACCCTCAAATTGCAATTGTAGCCAGCATGCCATGGAAACTACCATCAGGCTTTAAACTATTTGTCAGGGACTGGGAAGGGAAACAGAAAGAAGAAAGACAACTGGAGTGGGCACAGTGCTGGAATCCAGTGTGGCGGGAGGGATGAGGTGTAGGGTAGAAAAGGGACTTAAGAAGTAGGGCAAAGAAAGTGATACAAAACTCCTTGGAAACAGTACACATGGCTACTGAGTTCTTGCCCAAATACTGCAGTTGCACTAAATATGCAGTATTTAAGGCCACTAATGTAAAACCTAATGTTGAGGGAAGGAGGGAACCATCTTTAAGACTTTAAATAATGGACCAAATGTGCATCCTTGGTTCAACCCCTTGACTTCATTTGCTGCAGGAGGGACACATCTAGCCTATTCTGCATGGCAGGCGTATATGATCTAGTTTTGCAAGCCATTGTTGCAATGCATTTATTAGTCAGTTTGAAGACAGTCATGGAAAGCTTTTTGTGTAATGGTATGTTACAAGATATGTGACTGACTTTTATAGCAGGACATTCTTGAATCTCATTTCAAGTTTAAATATCATGGTACAGCATTTAGCCTACTTTATAAGAGCTATATAAGAATACAGATACCTCACTCACAGCCATAATCCCAATAAAATAATAACCCTATTGCTGTGTAATCTTCTAACCACTCCAACTTAATTAACTGCTGTCTCCTAGTACTATATCTAGCTCTCAGTTGACTCTGTGGTCTGAACAGTACAATAGCTGGGCTTTCCCTGTTGTTTTGGACAGACGTTCCAAGCTCTTGGGTATATAATTATACTTATTAACAGATGAGAGCTGACTTGCCATGAAACAAGCAATATTGTCTCTAGCTCTGATGGAGCCATTCCCCACACACAGCGCCAAACTTAGAAATAAAGCGCTATTCTGAAATGTCTCTTACTCCTCATAGAATGAGGTTTACAGGGACTTTGGAATAGTGAGCCCGAAATAACGGGCTTGCTGTTAAGACATGGGATAGCTATTTTGGGATACTCTGGTATCCTAAAATAGTGTTGCAATGTAGATGTACCCAAAGAGTCCAGAACTCTTGCAGTTCTTTGGTTCTAATCCTTACATACACAGATCTTGTAGATCCAAAAGAGCTACAACTTTCTTTTAGTGTCTCTTCTCTACATCACTTGAATCTGCACTGTCTCTTATAAGCTGCTGCAGGATGGATGGATTTGCATATAGCTTAAGCTGCACAGCAGGACTCAACTGTATGCAAACACTTGCACAGAGCCTTGTTCCAGTGCTGAAACCTACTTCCTCAATCTGCAGTGATTCTAAAGTATCAAATTACAAACAGTGATCCTGCTGAATTTTCATGGCACCGCTAAAAGAGAAGTAAGGGACATGTTTAGCACATGATGGGTATGTCTACACAGCAATATTATTTCAAAATAATGGCTTGCTGTGTAGATGCGCATTTTGTTATTCTGAAATAATTTAGTCTGCGTCTACACAGCAAGCAGTTATTTCAAAATAATGTCAAGCTGGAGGACTTCTTACTCCGACTCTTGTAGCCCTCATTGCATGAGGAGGAAGGGAAGTCGGAGGAAGAGTGCTCTATTTCGAAATAAATGCTGTGTAGACACTCCCAATTTTGAAATAAGTTACACCCGCGTTTCTCAAACTGTGAGTCCCGACCCCCCCAGGGGGTCGCAAGCAACTTAGAGGGGGTCATGGTATCACAAAGTTTGAGAACCCCTGAGCTACACAGTTGACATAGCTTTATTTGCGTAGCTTATTTCGAGTTAAGCCCTGCTGTGTAGATGCTGTAGTTAGGACTGTCTAGGGAGAAATTAATGAAAGCATAGTAGTTTGGGTTGAGGCAGAGAAGGGCTGATATTCTTAAATGGTTCACAAGGTGCTAGGCTATTTGTGGTTATTGCTGGATGGCTTGAAATAGGCAAAGTTGTATGATATGGCTACCCATATTAACAGGCATGTTTCATTTGAGCTAATGTGCTATAATTAAAGTATTTCTTGCTCCTCAGCATCACAGAAAACATGTCTGTATAGTTTATGGATTATCACAACCCATAAGAGCAGAATCTGGAATTGGAAAAGAGACTGCAATCCAAGTCTGCAAGGACAGGTGTGACCAGGCAGCTACTCCATGGGTTACAGTGCCATATTTGTACTGTTGAATAGTCACAATATACACATACACATGGAGGGGAAAAGCAACGGAGTATCTTCAGTGTCTAGATTCCTAGCATCACCAAGCATCATGTCAAGGCATGTGTCAGAAGAAGCCTTCCACCTAGCTTACTCTCTGAGCTCTGTCTTTCATTCCTGTCAATTACATAGATTCCCTTATTCAGCTAATTACCTCCTTAGCCCAATCATTGTGCCCAAGTGTCAAGGATCTCCCATAACAGGTTAACTGCCTCCAGTTAATACTGTAATCTTCTTTGTTATGCCATTACCTAAGGGCACGTCTGCACTGCAGGGCAAAAGTCGAATTAAGATATGCAACTTCAGCTACCTCAATTACGTAACTGGAGTCGAGCTGGCTTAACTCAGCTTTTGGCGCTGTCTACACAGCAGGAAGTCGCAGGAAGAACATTTCCTTCGACTTCCCTTACTCCTTGTGAAATGAGGGTTACAGTAGTTGCAGTAACAAGTCCTTTAGCTCGACATTATTTCAGAATAATGGCTTGCTGAGTAGATGCGCATTTTGTTATTCCAAAATAACGCTGCTGTGTGGACGTACCCTAAGTGACCAGAGTGCTACAGTTAGCATAACAGTGGCCACTGTCCTGAAGTCAGAAGCTGCCTTCTGAAATTGTTCCAAATAGATAGTTTATTACAGGTTAACTTTTTAATCTTGTGGTGCTTCCATCAGATGCTGCTTGATCCACACAACCTGATTTAAACCTATAACTAGGGGCTGGCAAGGACAGGGTTAATACTTTCGAAGACCGCAGATGTAATATTTATTAGGGACCCAGCCATGGTGGGAAGTGTGTCCAGCCATGGTGGGAAGTGTGTCATGGCCCATCTGCAGTGACTTAGGGAATTCCCACAGGGCACCATAAGAGGAATGCAATTCAAGGAGTCTGGGTTGGCTGTGGCTAAGAGCCAGTCCCTCCCTTGCTCTTGGGAAAAGCCCTCTGAGTGGAGTACTCAAACTTTGCCTCTGTGGAGCTCATTTAAAAACTCATCGCGCTGTGGGGATCTCCCTCTACACTATTGCTTTGCTGTATTTTATTGTATTGTTATCGGGTTTTTTTAATTGAGTTCTGAAATGCTTTTCCCCATTTGCTACACCTCAACCTCCCCTTTGTGTTTGGTGCATCTGAGAGTTTGGGAAGTGAGGTCTCATGACTCCTGTCTCTGACTCTACCACTGACAAGGTGTAATGTTGGGCAAGTCACTGTGTCTCCTTTTCTCCATCTTTAAAATGTGACACTATTTAAATATATCTCAGGAGGTGTTAGGATTCTTAGTTAAGGTTTATAAAGAGATTTTCATGTACAACACCTCTCATTACAACAGCAAAGTGTAATTGCACTTCAGTGAACTCACCTAGCCACTTTATGGTACAGAAAAATCATACAAAGCTGCTATGTTTTGGTTATTGTTTCTTTCAGATTTTTATTGCACTTGGAGAATTCCTTTTATCCTTAAACTGGGCCATTGTGGCTGACATACTACTGGTAAGCTTAAATTCATTCTTCCTGCAGTTGTATGGTTTGTGCTGATTATTTTAATTCTGTTCTCAAATCTGTGTACTCAGAGCACCTGCTTCTCCTGGTAAGCCTTTTGTTTCCTCTTAAGAACACTACAGTTGGTACCCCATTAACACTAAAAGTTGGCCTGCACCAGTAAGAGATTCCATTTCACTGTCCATATTCAAATATTTTATGTTTGCGCTGACATGGCTTTGAATAAAAAATCCAAATGGGGAAAACTCAACGTCTTTAAACCTCTGTTTTCTAAAGAAAACTTGCTTATTAGGAAAGTCTGATGAAATATGCATTGTTACTCTCCTGGGTTTGCAGTGTCACTACTGGAACCCCCAATAGTATGCTGAACTTCACTGTTTTTCTAACACTTTGGCAATGTGGCGCTGTTTATTAATTTGATCTGTAAATGCTGAAAGCTGTGCGCACTGTTTTGGGGTATGGAGGAATTTGCTGATAACTGACAGCGTGGTGAAATGAGATGGAGTCACTTGCTTGGTAATTTTAACATTTTCTTTAGAAAACAGAATTTTAAAGATGTTGAGTTTTATGAAACCGCTAAGCTCTCTGGAAGGGAAAAAAGTGTTCCAAGAGCGAACACCAGTGTTGTAGACAGACATTATACTGTCTTTAGTGAACTCTTTGGAAGGTGCAAATGAAGGATCATGTTCAGTGACAGTAACTTCACTTGGAGCATGAACTTGAAAGACCCTCAGATCAATGGCTTTGCTGCTATGCTGAGATCCTAGGTAGGCACAACGTGGGATTGGGGCATCGTATTCTTGGCATGAATTTGGAGTGTGCATGATCATGGGGCAATATCTGTGATGGAGAGAGGGATGATGATTCCTTTCTATTCAAGTGAGATTAATAATATACTTTTGCTATCACTAGTGCTGACAGCCAGGGTATGTCTACACTACAGAGTATTTTTGGAAAAACAGCCGTTTTTCCGAAAAAACTTCAGTTATGTCCACACTGCAGTCACATTCTTTCGAAAGAAAATCAAAAGAACACAGAGGTTTTTCTGACATTGGTAAACCTCTTTCTATCAGTAAGAAGCCTTTTTCTGAAAGAGCTCTTTCGGAAAAAGGTATGCATGGACGGGGAAGAGGGAGTTCTTTCGCAAGAAGAGGAAAGAGGAAAAAGCACAGGTGGCCTGGTGGCCATTCCGCCCATAGTAATCACAGCTTACGTGTAAGATAGTGTCCATTCAGTCTGGATGCTTTATTTCGAAAAAGCAGATCACTTTTTTGATGTGCTTTGGCACTGTGGATGCTCTCTTTTGGAAGAAGTTTTTTCGGAAGTTCTCTTCTGGAAAAGCTTCTTCCAAAAGAAGCCTCAGTCTAGACATAGCCTTAGTGTCCGGGTGGACACCTGTTCCATCAGCTCTTGCCTTCAGGTGACGTCTTCTGTTGGTTTGTTCAATTAGTCAGTGCTTGCTTTCTCTGCGTAGTCAGCAACAGCTTGTGTCTCCTGAAATCCCCTCTCAATAGTGAAGTCTCCTTTCCAGACGTGGAAGCTATTGTTGTGACTCTTTTCTTTAGCAGGAACTGTTTGCTAACATTGCCACTCTATAGAGGAGTTCACATTCACAGTCAGTGCATCCTCACACTTTCCGACTGGGAACTTTTTTGGCCTAGTCTCTTAGGCAGTAGGTCAAACCAGAATGCTAATTTAAAAACTCGAAAGACCAAGCAAGCCACACCTTTCATATACCTTTTGCCATAGTAAAAGGTGACTCTTCATCAGTCAGTTCCAACCCTTTAAATTTGCCAACTTACCAGTGCAGAGCTCTGCTACCATTTAATTAGTGACTAAATGCCCACTGGGGCAAAGGCAGTAAACTATTTTCTGAGTATGCTTTGTGAGGTAACCTTCAATTTTAAACTTCAGTAATTGACATTTTCCTGTTTCGCCAATCTGCTCTTAGTTCCCTTGTTGTGTTTTGGCTCATGCAAGGCCACTATAACTTTGGAATTGTATTCCATTGCATTGAAAAGCCATATGGCTTCAATGTACTAATGCTATCATCTCGGCTACAGAGCAGCACAGTAATCATTTAATCTTGAGGGATTTTATATATGTATTGTTATTTATATGGTTCCAACAGTTGCTGATAACATGGCTGGACTTAGGAATGGCTGTTCTTATTTTGCCATTAAAGTAGCTTCCCCCCCCCGCCATGTGGTGTTGCTACTCAGAAAGTATCTCTAGGCTTTATTTATTCTGTAACCTGTGGAGCTGCAGACAAAGATGCTGGATGAATGATAAGGCTCCTGCTCTTTTGTGGCTATTGAATCAAGATGCATTGAATGTAGCAACTTCTGTGGGTATGTCTACACTACAGAGGTTTTTTTTTGGAAAAACTGCCACTTTTCAGAAAAACTTCTCTTAAGTTCACACTGCAATTACGTTCTTCCAAAAGAAAATCAAAACAACAGAGGTTTTTTTCCGACATTGGTAATCCTCATTCTGCAAGAAAGCCACACGGAAAAAGGCATGTGGACGGGGAAGAGAATGTTTTTTTGAAAGAAGAGGAAAGAGGAAGAAACACAGGTGCCCTGGTGACCACTGCGTCCATAGTAATCACAGCTGAAATGCGAGATAGCGTCCATTCAGTGTGGATGCGCTCTTTCAAAAAAGCAGATCGCTTTTTTGATGCGCTTTGGCAGTGTGCATGCTCTCTTTTGGAAGAAGTTTTTCTGGAAGATCTGAAAAGCTTCTTCCTGCAGTCTAGATGTAGCTTGTGTCCCCCCACTCCCAGCACCAAACATGAAGAGAACTAATATACAACCACAGTCATAACTTGTGTGAATGGAGAAGTGCCAAGCTGCCTTGTTGCTTTCTTCTATCTGTATGGGAGCTTTAGATGGCATCTTCTTGTGTATGAGGCTGGTTATCAAAGTGAACAACCATGACAATGGTCCAGGGGGAAAAAGGCAAGTTGGGGAAGAGCACAATAAGAGCACTATAAGGTGGGTGCATAACTGGCTGGATAACCGTTCTCAGAGAGTAGTTATTAATGGTTCACAATCCTTCTGGAAAGGTATAACAAGTGGGATTCTGCAGGAGTCTGTTTTGGGACCGGTTCTGTTCAATATCTTCATCAACGATTTAGATATCAGCATATAGAGTATGCTTATTAAGTTTGCAGATGATAGCAAGCTGGGAGGGGTTGCAACTGCTTTGGAGGATAGTGTCATTCAAAATGATCTGGACAAATTGGAGAAATGGTCTCAGGTAAACGGATTGAAGTTTAATAAAGACAAATGCAAAGTGCTCCACTTAGGAAGGAACAATCAGTTTCACACATACAGAGTGGGAAGCTACTGTCTAGGAAGGAGTACAGCAGTAAGGGATCTAGAAGTTATAGTGGACCACAAGCTAAGTATGAGTGTGTGACGCTGTTGCAAAAAAAGCAGACATGATTCTAGGATACATTAACAGGTGTGTTATGAGCAAGACACGAGAAGTCATTCTTCCACCCTACTCTGCACTGATTAGGCCTCAGTTGGAGTATTGTGTCCAGTTCATTTCAAGAAAGATGTGGAGAAATTGGAGAGGGTCCAGAGAAGAGCAATGAGAATGATTAAAGGTCGAGAGAACATGAGCTGTGAAAAAAGACTGAAAGAACTGGCCTTGTTTAGTTTGGAAAAGAGAAGATTGAGAGGGGACATGATAGCAGTTTTCAGGTATCTAAAACAGTGTCACAAGGAGGAGGGAGAAAAATTGTTCTTCCTGGCCTCTGAGGATAGAAGCAATGGGCTTAAACTACAGCAAGGGAGGTTTCGGTTGGACATTAGGAAAAAGTTCCTAACTGTCAGGGTGGTTAAACACTAGAATAAATTGCCGAGGGAGGTTGCAGAATCTCCATCTCTGGAGATATTTACGAGTAGGTTAGATAAATGTCTATCAGGAATGGTCTAGACAGTACTGGAACCTGCCATGAGGGCAGGGGACTGGACTCGATGACCACTCGAGGTCCCTTCCAGTCCTAGTATTCTATGACAATTACTTGTGAGGTGTCACTGGAGGTCTTCAACAGCTCAGGATGAGGAAGATGCCTTGGCTGGAGGCTTTGGGTTGGGACTGGGTCATCTTGTCCGGTTTGGGAATGACTCTTGTCTGTGTGTGTGTCACAGCTATGAGTGTGAATGGCCGCTCCCCTAGGAAAGTACTTGCTTGTGCAGCCAGTGCTGAAGCCCATGCTGCAGCCTGACCATTTGTATATTTAGTGAACTGGCTAGAGTACAGCTAGCACACATACATCTACCTACATGTGCATGGCCAGTCTGTTAGTTCCATCTGCTTGGGTAGTTGACTGTAAAATTATAAGGGTGAGCAAGACAGGCCCTGTTAATTACGGCATTTGTTTGGAGCGCTTTGCCTATGTGACAAAGAAGCCTGACTGGATCTTTTGCAGGCTGCCACGGAAGTCAGTGAGAATGAGTGGGAGTCTAGGACATCTTCTTCGATAAGCAGGATATTATGGCACAGGCTTCAGAAGCCTTTGTGTGGGGGTGCTTGGTTTATTCTGTTCCTGACAAATGCCATATTGCATTATATGTGATAGGAGGAAGAGGGCTCCACTCAGTTCCCATTTCATTAGCAAACATAGTGTCCAGGCAGGCTCATACAGAATGAATTGCACAGTTGTATAACACTTAATGTTACGTATGGGTATGTCTACACTACAAAGTTAATTTGAACTAACAGCCGTTAGTTCGAATTAACTTTAATAGGGGCTACACATGCAAACCGCTAGTTCGAATTTAATTCGAACTAGCAGAGCACTTAATTCGAACTAGGTAGACCTCATTCTACGAGGACTAATGCCTAGTTCGAATTAAGTAGTTCGAATTAAGGGCTGTGTAGCCACTTAATTCGAACTAGTTGGAGGCTAGCCCTTCCCAGCTTGCCCTGGTGGCCACTCTGGGCCAAACCAGGGAAACTTTTCTGCCCCCCTCCCGGCCCCCACGCCCTTAAAGGGGCACAGTCTGGCTACAGCGCTCGTGCCAGTTGCAAGCCTGCCAGCACCTAGCCAGCAGACCCTGCACCTGGCACGGCATGAGCCAGCCACTCGCTGCCACCCAGCCCTCCGCCTCTTCCCAGGACCAGGCTGGCGGCTCCCAGGAGCCTGCCCGGGGCCGCAAGGGGCGGGCGCCCGCCTGGTTTTGTGTGGAGATCGTGGACCTCATCGAGGTTTGTGGGGAGGCCTCCAACGTCCACGACCTCTGCACTAGGCACAGGAATGCGGCCGTCTAGGGCAGGATAGCTGCCAGCCTGGCCACCAAAGTCCACATGCAAACCCAGGAGCAGGTTTGCATGAAAATCAAGTTGGTCCAGTGAGACCCCCGGCCCTGAGCTTAGAACATAAGAACGGCCGTATTGGGTCAGACCAAAGGTCCATCTAGCCCAGTAGCCTGTCTGCCAACAGCAGCCAGCACCAGGTACCCCAGAGGGGATGGACCGAAGACAATGACCAAGCGATTTGTCTCTTGCCATCCATCTCCAGCCTTCCACAAACAGAGGCCAGGGACACCATTCCTACCCCCTGGCTAATAGCACTCCATGGACCCAACCTCCATGACTTTATCTAACTTCTCTTTAAACTCTGTTATAGTTCTAGCCTTCACAGCCTCATGTGGCAAGGAGTCCCACAGGATGACTATGTGCTGTGTGAAGAAGAACTTTCGCTAATTAGTTTTAAACCTGCTGTCCATTCATTTCATTTGGTGTTCTCTAGTCCTTCTATTATGGGAACTAATGAAGAACTTTTCTTTATTCACCCTCTCCACGCCACTTATAGACCTCTATCATATCCCCCCTCAATCTCCTCTTTTCTAAGCTGAAAAGTCCCAGTCTCTTTAGCCTCTCTTCATATGGGACCTGTTCCAAACCCCTAATCATTGTGGTTGCCCTTTTCTGAACCCTTTCCAAGGCCAAAATATCTTTTTTGAGGTGAGGAGACCACATCTATACACAGTACTGAAGATATGGCCTACCATAGTTTTATACTTCCCCTCCTCCTTTTTCCCCTGGCTTCCCCCTTCCAGCTCCCTCCTCCCAGGTTTCTACCTCCCCTCTCCCATCCTCTCTCTTCCCCTCTCCCACCTCCTTTTCCCAGTCTCCCCAGAGGTTAATCCCCCCCCCCAGTTTTGTTAAATAAAGAGAGTTTCTATTTTTGAACACACATGTCCTTTATTTTTTACATCAGGAAGGGGGGCTAGGGAGGGGTAAGTGGAAGGAGGTGAGGGAGGAATGGGGCACGAGCCCCTGAAGGGGAGGACTGGGGTGGCTCTGCGGGCTCCTCGGGGTGGAAGCTCTCCTGCAGGGCCTCCTGGATCCTCACAGCCCCCTGATTGACCCCCCCGGATGGCAGCCTGTGGCAAGTGCAGCCGGGCTGATGGCTGAGTGCTGTGATGTGCCGAGTGAGGGCACTCAGGGCACTCCAAGTCAGGACTGCTTTGCTGTCCCTCATCGAGGTAGACAAGCAAGGGGGAAACCCTGAGAATGATCTGTCCAGGGTGGGGGTCGGGTCCCTTTAAGCACAGCCCTCGGCTAGCCTGAGGCAGCAGCTCCACACTCTAAGTCCTAACCTGATGCCCTGCTGGCACTGGTTCCGGCCAGCCTTAACTTCAGTTCAGGGTCCACTCAATGTGGACATGCTATTTCGAATTAGCAAAACGCTAATTCGAATTAGTTTTTAGGTCTAGATGCACTAATTCGAATTAGCTTAGTTCGAATTAACTAATTCGAATTAAGTTAGTTCGAATTAGTGCTGTAATGTAGACATACCCTATGAGTGAAACCGTAACATGAACTTTACCTCACCTTTTCATCCTTGTTGACTATGTCTCCTCCGAGCCCCACTCCATTCACTTCGTGCCATTCTGAATACTGAAAATCTCTTTAGCTGAGTGATAGCAGCATCAGTGGAATTGAATGGGTGCAGAGTACTGAAATGGGCTACAGAGATTTCAGTTTCTGGGATGCTAGTCCAATAATTTTTAATATTATCTCTTGCTATCTTTGACCTTATTAGTCCCTTGCAGAGATGGAAAAGGGAGTCAGAAATACAACCCGCATCTCTTGACTCCACTCCCATGCCTTACCCCCTGTAGCATGGTACTATGTTATCCACTGATTTATAACTGTCTGCTGGCAATTTTTTATCTCTATCCCTGGAGAAAGGGATCCTTCCCGAAAGACACTACGCACCAACTGGCACTTTGACAGTCTTTTCAGGCAGGCCAAAGACCTCCTGGGCCATTGAGAATGAACTTTCTCACCCCTACCAGTACCCCTAAAACTATAAGAACAGCTATACTGGGTCTAAGTCCAAGGGTCCATCTAGCCAGTATCCATAATAATAATGATTAATAAGTAAATTCCTTTATAGCAGAAGGCCGTGTTCATAAGCACACACAATACTTCTGCTAGGAATCCAGTGTCCCACACTGCCAGACACAAGGGGTATTGAAGCTGAATATGTCAGTTGCTGTAGCCAGGGCTTTGGTTCTGGTGTGTCTATTCATGCTGAATCTAGTGCCTCAGAATGATGCAGAGGGAAGCCTTAGGGCTGTTGCTGATGATTTCTTCAAGATGTAAAATTGAGGCCTGCTCTGTTCACCCTTTTTTTTTTTTGTACTGGCACAGCTATGTTTTTATTTTGAACCAAAATAGTTACAGTAATACAAATTGCAGTCTGGATGCAATTATACTAGTTAAGATTCTTTTTCTTTCCAATATGGGAATAAGTCACACTGGTATAACTGCATAAAACTTTTACATGAAGAACCTGACCTCTTCTGGTAATTAAACAGTGTATGGTCCTTTCTGTAAGAGAGTGGGTGTTAACTAGGGTAAAGGGTATGTGAATGGGTTAACTGGTTACCCGGGAGCAGTCCTCTGTCCATGGCACCCAGCGGGGGCAAGAGTGGCCTTAGAGGAGCTGCTGGCAACTGGCGCCTTAGGCAAAACGTGCAATCAGCGCCCCTATCTCCAAAGCCCTCAACGGCCGTTTATCTTGGTGCCCTAGGTGACCGCCTAGTTTGCCTGTATTGTTGGGCCGCCACTGAGCGGGGGCTACTGGCTCCAAGCCCCCACAGGCTGGGAGTCAGAAGGCTTGTGTGGGACAGGTGGGAGGGCTGCAGAGCCCGAGCCCATGAGGGCTCGAGAAGTTCACCCGGAACGGAAGTGGCAGTGGGGGAGGGTGTTTAACTGGTTAACTAATTAAATGGATTTTATATCCCTAGTGTTAACCCTGTGGTCTTGGCCAAAACTCCTTGTAGCTTTCCTAACTTCCACCTTCAGTTTAAGCTGAAGCAGTTATATGTGATGGTGGAGTGTTGCTGGTTCAGTGTAGCTATATTTCACTGATGAAAGAAGTGATCCCTCTGTCAAGGGTTCTGGGATCTCTTTATATGCACGGTGATGTGTAGAAAGGCACAAAGCATGTTAATGAACTTCATGTACAAGTCAAACATGAAATCAGATCTTTTTTTAAGAGTTGTTTGCCGTGCTTATTAAGCTCCCTTTTACACAGACAAGAAACAAATACTTCCTCACTCATAGCAGCTAATGCAGACACCTTGGGTTTAGAAAGAAAAACACCAGCCATCGCATTAAATACTTCATGAGATGCCCTCAGGTGAGGGGCAGTTTCTATATTTATGAGAATGTTAATAATTAACAATGCAGTGCTGTGTCTTTGTCTGGTCCTGTCTCATCTAGGATTTTAAGCACATGATCATTTAGCAGAAGAAAGTGTCCTTCCACAGAGAACAAAGAAAGGAATACAGTATTACATAGCTTCTCCACATTTGCTTACTGGAGATAAGCCTCAACTGGAAAGACCAGAGTGGCTCCCAGACATCAGAGCTTTGGTGTCGCCCCATCTCATTGTAAAATCCAAGGGTTGCCTTAATCCAGGGGTGGATTTTCAAACCACTTGTCTAAGAAGAAGAGGATAAACATCTGAGTCCCTTAAACATCTGTTAGAGAATCTCTCTCTATATTTTAGAGTGTGTCTGTCTACCTGTGAGTGCGTTTGTTCAAGAACTCCGAAACCGTAAGAGCTAGGACCACCAAATTTGGAATGCAACTTCCTCTTACCATAACTTAAACCAAGATCAGGATTTGGATGTGCCTGTAAAACATGAAGTGCTGGGACTGTTTTCTATAACATGGAAAGGGAGGGGCACAGAGAGGTGAGATGTGATACTGAAAGTGGCCACTGTGGGGCAGCTGCAGCACCAAGAGAAGAGCCAGCAGGGCTGGGCCTCTGCCATTTTTCCTGTCAGCACACTGATAAGGAGCCCTCCCTCCTCCCCTGTCCCCCACATCTGGAGTCTTTCCCCCCACCGTGGAGAGCATGCAGGCTGTGTGTAGTGGGTTGCTGGATGGGGGCAGCCCCTGGAACCTGGCCTCTCCCTAGATACCTGCAGGCTATGGGGTGAGGCTGCTGGAGGCTGGGGGCAGACCCTGGAGCCTCATCCCCTGACAGGGTGCAGGGGGCACTGCTGGAAGGGGAAGCCCCGTGAGCTTCGCCATCCCTAGACAGTCTTCAGGCCTTGAGGGGGGGATGCTGGTGGGGGCCGCAGCCTCTGGATCATGGTCCCCTCTCAGGCAGCCTGTATGCCATGGGGGAGACAACTGCGGGGGGAGGTGTGTGTGTGGTGGTACTGGTAGGGGAGTGCTACTCCGGCCCTCTGGAGGAGTCACCACCGGAGCAGCGCCATCCTCACCACCCTGGGTGGCCCCAGTAAGGCCCCCTCCCAGCCTCCTGTCCTGGGCCCCCTGCCCTGAGTCCTGCACCTCCCACCTGCCTTGACTTCTGCGCTCCTTCTCCCTGCCAGGAGCCCCCCACTCTATGGCTTGAGCCCCTTGCCCACTTCCCAACCTTCTGCCCTAAACCACACACCATCTGCTTTGCCTCAAACCCGAACTCTCACTCCAACCTTCATATTCCTTCATTTTTTAAAAAAGGAACAAAATTTTGCTTGCCTCTTTATGTAACAGTGCTTTGTCCAAGTAGCACTGCTTTGGGAGGGAAGAAGATGCCAATTAAACCACATTTAGAGAGTTAGGCAGCCAATAGAAACTGAAAAAATGAATTTCACATGCCTGAAATATAGTGTAACTCTTGTGAGTTGGCCACAGGATAAGCAGCTCATACGATTGCATTAACAGGAGTGTTGTGAACAAGACACGAGAAGTCATTCTTCCGCTCTACTCTGCGCTGATTAGGCCTCAATTGGCGTGTTGGGTCCAGTTCTGGGCACCATATTTCAAGAATGATGTGGAAAAATTGGCTAAGATCCAGAGAAGAGCAACAAAAATGATTAAAGGTCTAGAGAACATGAGCTGTGGGGAGAGGACTGAAAGAACTGGGCTTCTTTAGTTTAGAAAAGAGAACACTGAGAGGGGACATGATAGCAGTTTTTAAGTACCTAAAGGGCGTTACAAGGAGGAGGGAGAAAAATTGTTCTCCTTGGCCTTTGAGGTTAGGACAAGAAGCAATGGGTTAAAATTGCAGGGAGGTTTCAGTTGGACATTAGGAAAAACTTCCTGTCAGGGTGGTTAAACACTGGAATAAATTGCTTAGGGGGATTGTGGAATCTCCATCACTGGACATATTTAAGAGCAGGTTAGACAGACACATGTCAGGGATGATCTAGACAATGCTTGGTCCTGCCACGAGGGCAGGGGACTGGACTTGATCTCTCGAGGTCCCTTCCAGTTCTAGTGAAGGGAGAATCATGATTCTATGATTCTATGATTTTGAGGTTCAGATTCTTCTAGCAATGGACAACTCAAGTTTCCAGGGTTCGACAAGACTGCAACACCAGAGCTATCTATCTGAACCTTGGAGTGCTACAGTTGACTTGTAATGGCACTTGCATTGTCTATCCTTGTTCAAGTAGCTTTGAAGACCTTTCCTGAAGGCTTTTATTCTTCAGTGAAAAGTCTTATTGATGCTGTAGTGCCAGAACTCCTACATTCTGGGCTGATGTTAGCATTGCTGTAATTAGGAGGTGTCAATTGTTTGGAGCCTTTATGCCTACCTTTTTAGTGAGTTCAGTTCAGATTCCTGTGGCTGTCGCCTGTTCCCGGCTTCACTGAATTCAGAGCAAAACTTGGCCAAACTCGATCATTTTTTCTTCTTTTTTTTAAACAAGTAACTGAGCTGAAAACAGCAGCCAGGCCAGCCACTAGGGAGCAATATCATCCCAATTGGCCAGTGTGGTATAGTCCCATTATCCAAGTCTGGAGTCCACAGGAGTCTAATTCATGCAAGAAGCATGACTTCTCCTGATCACTTCCCCCCCCAGCAGCGGGTGAATCTCAAAGTCAAGCAGGAGCCTAAACCCCTCCCCCCCCCCAGAACTCCATGTTAAAGTCCGTCCACACCTTGTGGGTTTGGGATTAGACCTGAGACCAAACAAGACTCTGTAGGCCTAGGGTTTACTGTGAAAGTTTGGCAGAGATACTGCTGATGCTAGGGCTTCGCCTGGAATGAGAGCCTTAAGTAGAGGTAGGATTTGGTGTTTCTGTTTCTCCTCTGGGATCATCTTTCACACTTACTGGGATAAGAGTTTCATGTAGCAGTAATACTCCCAGTGGGTCAGATATCAATACCCTTTCCTCCCTGGTTAATGACAAGGAAAGGACATCAGTAGACAGAAGGATTGTTGTGTGGTGAAGGCACTGAACGCCACACTCGGCTTGCCAAGTATAAAAGGGGCTAATACCCTCATCTACTCCTTGTTTTGACTACTTAGATTGTAATCTCTTCGTGGCAGGGATTGTCATACTGTGACTACATCAGAATACTCAGCGTGTTCACAGAACTTCCACAAGTTAAAGACAATTTTACCCTGGGGTTAGGCCATGGCCAGTTGACATGTTTCTAAAATACAGCAAATGGTCTGGTAGCACTTTAAAGACTAACAAAACATGTAGATGACCGGAGTTTTGAGTTTAGGCTGTGCAGACCCAAAATAAATAGGGGAGAAGGGAGATGGGGGAAGGAAAAAAAAGGAAGGGGGTGGGAAACAAGGAGCAGAAGGTATGAAAATATCAAAGAGAAAAACAAGTAGGCAGAACTGGTAACCCATAAGCACCTAAAGATTGGATAGTTAAAAGAAGCAGATAAGGATCATAGGATAGCAATTAGATAGGAAGGGTGCTAACGCAAGAATCTACACAGACAAAGAGCTGTTGGCACTTTCATTGAATGTTCGGTTGATAATGTCCCAGCCATCCGTTATCTCGATTGAGGATGTCATCAGTGTGAGAATTGAATTTGTGGATGAATTCAATCTCTGTGTATTTGGCTTATAGAACTGGTTTGTGACAAGACAGCCACCTGGAGATCTTTTAAAGAGTGATTAGGTAGATTGAAGTTTCTCCAACAGGTATGTTCTCTTTACGTATATCTGATTTGTGTCCATTGATTCTTTCCCAGAGGAAAGAATCCAATATATCCAATTTGTCCAATATATATAGCAGTGGGGCATTGCTGGCATTTGATGGCATAGATCAAATTACTGGAGGTGCAGTTAAATGAGCCTCTGATTTGCTAGCTTATGTTGTTGGCTCCAGTGATGAATTCACTTGTATAGATATGTGGGTAGAGTTGGCACCGTGGCTGATTGCAGGGCTGGGTTCTGACTAACTCAGCTACCCCCTGAAACTTCTAAAATACAAGTTATCCTTTTCCACCATAAGGATAAAGTCTCGTCTGACATGCTGAGGATGCGTTAACACACACTCCATCTCCAAACATAGGCTTATGCTGGCTGCCCAGCACCTAGTACAATGGAACCCTGTTGTCAGTTGGGGACTCGTGATACTACCGTAATATCGCTGTGTATCTGTGGGCTCCACATTGGCTTGGACTTGACTGCAGTTGGTCTGAGGCTGAGTATGCTATCTCTGGGCTGTATGTATGAATGTGTCTTTGCCTTCAAAAATCACACCGATAAAAATCCTGGACTATAAAGTTTGGGAACAGGAGGTGCAGAGAACACTATATGCTTTTGTCTTCAAAGTGAGCAGATGGCAAGTACTTGAAAACAAAATGCCCTAAAGCTTTATAATTTTTGTTATTTTAGTGCTCTGCAAATAGGTTTCCTGGCTGTGTCTAATAATGTAAACATAGTGTCAGAACAGAAAGTATAGAAAAGAAGCACAAACAATGTAGGATCCCAATGTGCCTTTTATACATAGTTTATCTCCTCCATTATCCAAAATCATATTCCATTATCTGTGATCATATTTCATTTATAAAACATCACTGTAATTATCCCAGTGCTTTTCAAGTGTCATGGACACACGGGTACATATGTTCTTTCAAATGGTTATTTTAAAGTATTTGTAATTAAAGCACTCTCTGAGCAATATTATTGGGTAGAATGGATGTCTCGAGGGATAAATAAAATTTAGTTGGTCATCAGAGGTAGAATTGCCAGCATCTGACACCTTTTTGGATGTCCTGTGTGAAAAGTTTGAGCTCCATCCCTAGTGACTTGGAATGCATAATGTTTTGTCTCGGCTGGCATCCTTATTAGACTTGGCAGAGTTTCCAGACTCAGTCTGGAGTCAGAAATACCCTCAATGCAAGATAAAGCTGTTCTTTAGGGCCAGGGCAACTGACAGTGTGGGTGAAATGACAGAGAAAATTGCAGAGCAAGTATCTGCTTAAGGTAAATCAATAAAACCGCAACACCTATCATTCAGCATTGTCTGTAAAAGCTAATGGCATGGCGGAATGGATCGGTACACCCTACATTGAGAGACAAGGTGGGTGCGGTCTTTTATTGGACCGATTTCTATTAGTGAGAGAGACAAGCTTTTGAGCGTACACAGAACTCTTCTCTAGGTCTGGGAAATGTATGTCACTAAATGCATTGTGAAATGGACTGAAATATGTGATAACTCCATATGCTAAACAACAGACCATTCAAGGGGAAGCGGCCAACTAAGAGCTCTCCAGTTATCGGAGGAGGGGAAGGCTATTAATGGGGTGTCACTCCTCCCCATTTCACCTTCATTCTTTCTTCTGAATTTTTTTCACAGAGTAGTTTTCTCAAGAGCAATCACAGACTCTCAAGAGTAGTCTGCAACTTTCAATCTAGATCTGTGCAGGTCACTTACAGAATTATTGAGTCTTCAAATATTGATGATCCTCTTGTTTTCTTTCAGTACGTGGTGGTACCAAAGTGCCAGTCAACAGCTGTTGCCTTGCAGATTTCGATGAGCCATTTGCTGGGAGATGCAGGCAGCCCATACCTCATTGGAATTGTAAGTACGGGGATGTTTTGACTACTTCTCTGCAGCGTATCTATACCTTTCAAAATATAAAATATTTGGAATTTTCTGAAGAATAGGCTCAGATTTCTGGTCCCATACTGGAAATGCATTGAATTGTCTTTCTTGCAGTGTGGAACTCGGACCCAGATGCAACTTAATCAAGCCCTTCTGTATTAAGAGCGTGTATATCGCTGTAAATATGTAAATACACGCTTAATTCTATACATACCATTAGTTTCACCTTGTGCAAAACTATCTGCAGGATTCAGACCTCACTTTGATATCAGCTATACTCATTCATGTTTGGTAGCAGTCTTGTTATGGCAGTGGCACTTCTTCAGATGTTTAAATTCAAGTGCGAAACTTTTCTGCCAGTTTCATGGACAAATTCATAGGAACTCATAACATAATATTTTGCACTTCAAAATGTAAAATATAATCAAATAAAATCTGTAGGCAAGATCTCATTCTGTGAAATACCCTCTGGAAAACTCAAATTATGCAACTCTTGAGGATTGCTGTAGCTGAGCTTGCAGAATGGGTGGCGTTCCATGCCACTGGTCTCAAATGCTCCTAATTTTCCAAAACCATTATCTTTCTGGACTTGAACTTGCAAAAAATGCACCCTGAAAGACAGGAGGTGGAATGACCAAGGAAAGGAAAAGGAACAGGATTTAACTTGGTCACTTCCAAAAATAACTAGAAGCTTTGGTGGCTCCAGTGCCAAAATGAGGTAGCCAAGTGAAATTTGGCAGGGATATGCTCAATAAAGAAAAGTGCCCATGAGTGGTCTCATGAATGCTTGCTTTGGTTTTATGGCTCGGTCGCTTTGCAAATCACTCTGATATGCAGTAATCTTTACACGGGAGCACTAAGCTCTTATTGGATAGCTAAGGAAGGCTGCACTGCACGTGAGTGCCTGAATAGCAACAGCATGTTCTACTAGAAGCACCTGGGCTCCACTGCTCCTTTATCAGCTGCGGTGCTGTGTCACAACTAGCAGTGCTGGCTCTGGAGTTGGATGTTCCACAGTCAGGGAAGATGCAGACACTTGTCCCTGACTCTGTCCCTCCTAAGGTTTTCAGGGGATGGGGGGATTTCCTCAGATGCATGGGTTGGGGTACGGGTCATAGAATCATAGAATCCTAAGGCTGGAAGAGACCTCAGGAGGTCATCGAGTCCAGCTCCCTGCCCAAAGCAGGACCAACCCCAACTAAGCCATCCTAGCCAGGGCTTTGTCAAGCCAAGACTTCAAAACCTCTAGGGATGGAGATTCCACCCCCTCCCTAGGGAACCCATCCCAGTGCTTCCCCACCCTCCTATCTAGTCATATCTAGCAAAATAGTTCCAGATTAGAGAACTTCTCGTTTTTCAAAAAAGGATGCCAGGTTAAAACAGCAGAAATGAAGTTTGCCCACCAGACACCCTTTTGATACCATGCTAATTCCATGTGTGAAACAGCAGCATGTGATCATCTCACTAAAGACTCCTGATGGAGACACAAGGGCAGAATTCAGGCTGGCTGCTTAACTTTACCTGTACCATTGCTTGACTGAAGTATTTAGGCTGCATAGTTACATGCTTTGTTTTTTGGGGTGGATGACATGTAAATGGTGCTTAGCGCTCAGTGCCTTCCATCTGAGGAGCATGTAGGCCCTAGGGAATTAAACATTAACAAATTATGCCTCATCTCTTCTGTGCAGTAGATAAGGGGGGAATTAAAATTATAGTGATCAGCACCTCTACAATTATAGCACCATGAAGTTTCATATTTAAATAATCGAAATCATGAAATTTGTGATTTCTAAAATCCTATGATCATGAAATTGACCAAAATGGACCATGGGTTTGGTAGCACCCTATTAATGAGACCTGACTCTCTTATCACTATTGGTAAATAAAGTTGGTCAAACTTCCCCTTGCAGCTTTTATGTCTTTGCCATTCAGTGCTTTCTGCATATTCATTCAAGAACTCTGTGATCCCTTCCATTAGTTTTGTTCTTAAGAAGGGTGTAAAATTGGCATGTTATAGATACCTCACAAACCAGTCACTTGTTATATTTTTCCATTCCAGTGAGCCCAGGGAAGAGATGGTTCTTGTTTAGGGAGATTTCTAAACCTGTAGTGCAGCAACTGAATTCTATATGGCTTATGCATTGTGCCAGAACCTTCAGTTCTGCCTCCTTCCTACATTTATGCTAATAACATGAAGCAGAGCCAGGGGGGATCACCTGATGTGGGGTAGACATAGCAGCTTCCTGCTGAGATCATCTTACACAGCTGCTAGCAGTCTAGCCAGAAGGAAATTTCCCTTTGGCTCACTTGGTGCAGCTGCTACCCGTGGCCAATAGGAATCCCAGTTGATAGGTTAATCCTGCAGCCAAGATATCCAGAATCCTGTCACAAGATGGCATCGTGGGGGCTGTTCAGTTCCAAATTAGTGCCAACTGTAGTGATGCGTTCTGGTGTGTATACATGCCCACAAGGGCCTAGTATCTGCACCAAAGGCTTTGTCAACTTCTGGTCTAGATTTTGTTCTGTCATGCAGCTTCTGCAAGCCCGTTTCCTAGGCCTGTTGCATCCTGCTAGTAATTTACATGAAAAGCATTTAGGAGGCTGTGCTCTTATACTTTTTCCCCTATGTCTTATCCCAGCCTTAACTCATAACACTGTTTACATGATGATATATAATGATGGAATTGTCCTTGCAAGCAGCACTATGCTAAGCAGAGGTAATAAGGTAATGACTGAGGTTGTTGTATTTCCAGATGGGATTCTTGTGCCAAAAGCCTCTTTTTTGCAGAATTTCTGTACTTAAGACATTCAGATAAATATCAGACTTTGGGAGGCTTATGTGAATCCCACCATCAACCCTTCTGAAATTCACCCAACCCTGATCTCCTTGGCCAGACATAGGATAGTCCATGTTTGGGTCTTGCTGTTGCATGCTAACCTGCTTCCTTTAGCTCTTGGTTTATTAAAAAAAAAAACCCACTCTGGAAGACTTGTGAAGGCCTTTTTTTAGAGGGTACATCTATACCACAGAAAGAGATCCTTCCCATCAGTGTGTCTCAGGCCTTGAATAAACTGGGGCTTTACATGGAATTTAGCCGCATATGGTTGATTTTCTAAGAGAGATGTCCACACTACCAAGCTGGTCACATCGACTTTAAGGGCTGCTGAAGTCAATTTCAGTACTCCTGTTTTTCACAAGGAGTAACACTATTCCCGACATTGTATGGTCAAATTTATGGTAGTGTAGATGCAGCGTTGCTGGAAAGTCAACGATATTGGCCTCTGGGAGGCCTCCCGCAATTCCCTGCTCTGACTGCCTTGGCTAGAACTTGTGCCTCTACTGCTCTCGCTGGCAAGCTCAAAAAGCCATGGGAAAATTAGAATGGCATTTCCTGTGTGGCCAGAATTGCGAGCACATTCGGAGTGCTCGTGCCACATGTGAAGATGACTTCGAACAATCCTACTAACACTGCTTTCAAATACTTCTGCTCCCATGGGCTCCAGTTCCCAGGGGCGCAGAAGAGCGTCAGCTTAGAGTGTCCAGGAGATCTTGGACCTCCTTGAGGAGTGGGGCGATGAATCCATCCTCTTTGAGCTCTGAACCAGCAAGAGGAAAACTGACATTTACAGCAAGATCACAAGCTGCCTGGTGGCTAAAGGCTATTCCAAAGACACCCAGCAGTGCCAAGTAAAAATCAAGGAGCAGAGGCAGTCCTACCATAAGGCGAAGAAGGTGAGCGGATGGTCTGCTGCAGCACCTCACATGTGCCGCTACTACGAGCAGCTGGATGCCATTCTGGAGGGGTGGGCCCGGCCAGCTTCCCTAGAATGGTCTTGGAGTCTTGGCATTGCATGGAGGACAGAGTGGTGGCAGATGGGGAGGAGAGGAGGAGGAGACTAGTCAGCTGGTGATCCCCAAGAGCCAAGAGCTGGTCACGATGCTGGAGCCAGTCTCCTCCTTCCAGGATGTCTTCCAGTCCAGCACTGACCCCAGGGAGGGCACTTCCAGTGAGTTCACAAACTTTTTCTACAAGCGGGTTAAGGCAATAGGGTGTGATGGGTGGTGTGTTCTGTGCCTACACAGCACGGGGGGCCCCGGAATAGCTTGTTAACGTGTCTGCAGATGATGCAGGAGTTCTGCCTGCACAGCTCCATGAAGCTCTCACATAAGAACTCTTTGATCCTTCGCACAAGATTTTTGGGGAGGCCAGCCTTATTCCGTCCTCCGTGGTAGGACACCTTCCCATGTCACACCATGAGTAAGTGGTCTATCATCATGGAACCACAAAGCACTGCTGCATAAGGGCTAGTTTTATGGCCGCATTCAGTCAGCATATGCTCCCAATCACTCTGTGTGATCCAGAGAAGACTGATATCTCACATGGCACCTGGAAGAAGGAGGAGGGGAAGCACTCTCCCCAGGAAGCTGCGTGTTCTGGACACAAATCCCGACCCCTGCAGGCAGGAAAAGCAGTGTGCCTGGGAAGCCATGTGTGCCGGACCCAGCGTGTGCCGGATACAGTGGGAAGCCAATCCACCCCAACCTCCCCACTTCTGCCTTCAGGCTCCTGCCCTGTCTGGCCTCTTACCGTGCCTGCCTGCCTGCCTTCGGACCAAGTGTGTGCTGATGCTCTCCTGCGATATCTGTGCACTTGCTGTAAAGTGTCCTCTTTAAAGCAAACATTTGGCCTTGCATGGAACACATCTTCTTTGTTTTTAAAGAGACCTTCGGTGTAGGCTAACAGATTAGGGTTAGGCTTAACACAACGTATCTGCTGTAAAGTCTGCCCTTGTAATTTTCTTTACAGCTGGGACCGCAGCCAGCTCGGTGTGTACTCCCCCTCTTACAGCATCTGCTCACCTGGCTCAGATCTGCAGGCTAAAGCAGACAAGGGAGAGTATGTTCTGGGTACTACATTTCAAGAAAGATGTGGAGAAATTGGAGAAGGGCCAGAGAAGAGAGAAAAAAAAAAAGATTAAAGATCTAGAAAACATGAGCTATGAGGGAAGACTGAAAGAATTGGGCTTGTTTAGTTCAGAAAAGAGAACACTGAGAGGGGACATGATAGCAGTGTTCAAGTATCTAAAAGGGTGTCACAAGGAGGAGGGAGAAGAATTGTTCCCCTTGGCCTCTGATGATAGAACAAGAAGCAATGGGTTTAAATTGCAGCAAAGGAGGTTTAGGTTGGATATTAGGAAAAACTTCCTGCCTGTCAGGGTGGTTAAACACTGGAATAAATTGCCTAGGGAGGTTGTGGAATCTCCATCACTGGAGATATTTAAGAGCAGGTTGGATATTATCAGGGATGACCTAGACGGTGGTTGGTCCTGTCGTGAGAGCAGGGGACTGGACTTGATGATCTCTTGAGGTCCCTTCCTGTTCTAGGATTCTATGTTCTATGATTCCATGTTCTGGGAGCAGACCGACAGTGTGCACTCTCTCATGGAGGAGATGTGGGCAGAGCACCTGGACTGGATTGCGAAGTGCCAGGAGAGAAGAGCCACCAGGGAGCAGCAGGCAAAACAGCAGGAAGCCATTGACTGCTGTGCTGGAGCTCCTGGATTTGTGTCTGTCAAGGCTTATTCCCCACTCTGGCACGATAAATGCAGAAGTGGGGGACCGCAAAAGTACCCCAAAACCTTATCTTTCCAGGCTTTGGTATAAAACTTCCTCCGAAAATCTTAAAAACCTAGATTTTAGGTATAAAAATCCGCTGCCACCACCCAAGTAGTGATAAGGAAACCAGGGAGAGACCACTTGAGAAATCTCAGCCCCAAAAGTAAAAACCAGGACACAAAAATTAACCAGTACCAAGTTAATAAAAGAAAAGAGAAAGAACTTTTATTATCACCACAATATTCCTGTTGCAAGCATAATGACTAGATAGAAAAGTCACAAATTAATATACACATGGGGGGGATTCCACCATGGGCCAAAAGCTTAGTTACAAAGCAGAGCAAAACCCATTTTTAAATGCGCAGACATCAGATTCCCATTCTCAAACTATAAAACAATAAAACCTAACGGATTTATCTAAACTTTGCCCTACTTACAGATAATGAAGAGTCTTTTCTTGGAGCGAGACATTTTGTCTGTCCCCCTCAGTAGCAGAAGAGAAACTGTCCAGGGACAAAAGAGGGAAAAACCAAAAATTCCTTTGTCCCAGTTTGAAATTCCTACCTACATTCCTATTGGCTGACTCTACCTGGCTTAGGTATAGTTAACCCCTTAGTCCCCAGGATGCTGGCCATCTCTCATGATCATGACAGTGTCTAAAAAGTACCTCCTCCCAGAACCCCATCTACCCTGATGACAACCTTGGTCCCTCCTCCCCCAGCTCAGTTGCTTCCACCCCCAAGGTCCCCCAGTGTCCACTGGGACCTCAGGAAACTGGGGGAGAGGAGGTATAACTCAAAAGGAGCCCTACCCTCCAGGACCTCAGGAGGCAGAAGTCAGTCTCATTCACATTCCTGAGTCACCCTCCCTCCTTCTGGTTCCCACTTCTTTCCTTTCTCTGCTGTTTCCCCCAAAGTAAAACTCCTGTTCTTTGAACAATGGTCTCTTTCTTGCTTGAACGGCAGGAGGAGGCTGGGAGATTAAAGGCAAACACAGAGAGTGCAGGGACAACTTCTTGAGAGCCAAGTGGAAGAGTCTCAAAAGAGGCCTTGCATAAAACTGTCCATCAAGGGCTCTTTGATTCGCACGGCCCTTGCTGTGCTGTCCTGATCGCGCTGGTGTCTGGCTACTCAAACTCTCTGGCTAGGCGCTCTGCCTCAGCTCCCCACCCTGCCAGAAAAATGTCCCCCTTGCTCTCTCACAGATTATGGAGCACACAACAGGCTGCCACCCCAAAACAATGTTGAATTCACTGAGGTCCAGCTGAGTCAGGAGACTCCTCAACCTACCCTTTAAATGTCCAAATGCACGTTCGACCACCATTCTGCATTTGCTCAGCCTGTTGTTGAACTTCTCCTTGCTGGGACCGGGTTGCCTGTGTACAGCTTCATGAGCCCTGGGAATAAGGGATAGGCTTGGTCACCAAGGATCTCTATTGGCATTTTTACTTCCCTGACTCTGATTTTCCTGTCTGGGGAAAGAAAGTGCCACTCTGCATCTTATGGAAGAGGCAGGAGTTCTGAAAGATGCATGTGTCATGCACCTTTCCCGACCAGCCCACGTTGATGTTGGTGAAATGACCCTTGTGATCCACCAGCACCTGAAGGACCACGGAGAAGTCCCCCTCGTGGTTGATGTACTCTGAGGCATGGTGGTCAGGGGCCAAGATGGGGATGCATGTTAGGGAACCCCATCACAGCAAAGCCATCCACCGTGGTGTCCATGTTTCCCAGAGTCACAGCCCTCCATAGCAGAATGTTATTGATCACCTTGGCTACTTGTAAAGCAGCAGCCCCCACTGTAGATTTCCCCACTCCTATCTCATTCGCCACGGACCGATAGCTGTCTGGCGTTGCAAGCTTCCGTAGGGCAATTGCCACACACTTCCCTAGGGTCAGAACGGGTCTCATTTGGGTATTTTGGTGCCTCGGCCATTTGCAAAGTTCCAAGAACCTGGCCTTGTGCATTCGGAAGTTCTGCAGCCCCTGCTGATCGTCCCATTTCTGCATCACAGTGCCGTCCCACCAGTCTGAGCTTGTCTCACGGCCCCAGAACCGGCGTTGCACTGTGTCCGGAGGACTGACTGGCGGCTGCGCTAACATCAGCACCACACCTTGCAGGAGCAGGGTCTCCATGCCATGCTGAGCTTTGTCCTTGTCCTCTTCCTGGAGGAGTGACATGTGTGCACTCCCCAAATACTGCGCCATCATGCACACCACAACACACATCACCCTCACAATGGTGTGCTGCAAACCAGGCTCCAGGCTCACCCTGCTATGGTGTCTGTGCGGGGAACCAGGGCACAAAGTGGCACGAGCACATTGCCTCCCCTTTATCTGACACAAGGTGGGAGGGACTAGACGAGTGCATTATGGGATGTTGGCGATATGAGCCCATAACCACCCGCTGCACTGTTTTGGTCGCAGTGGGCACCGCGAGCATAGCCCAGAATGCAAAGCTGCCCACTATGTGTCACTCCCTGTGCTGATGATAGGCTCCCTAATGGGGACGCACTACTTCGGACTTCATTTGGTTCTTCTCCGCAGGGAGGACATAGACCTTCTTCGACTTTGCAAAATTGGGGGGTGAGAAAATCAAATATATTAGATTCGACCTTTTCTCATAGAGTAGACATGCCCTCAGAGCCTGGGTCTAGGAGTGTCGGCTTCATGCCTTGAGGCTAAAACTAGTAGTACAGACGTTCCGACTTGGGCTGGAGCTCATGCTTTATGCTTCTATTTTTAGCATTGTATTGCAAATTTGCGCTTGTAGATCTGGGTTTTGAGACTTGCTGCTGCATAGTTTTTGGGTTTTGCAGTGTAGGCATATCCAGAGTCTGTGTATTTTATTATCTGAACTGCAGAGATTTCCTTACTGTGCTTCAAATGAATAAATGTGTTAAATCTGCATTTTAGCAAAAACTCCTGATACGATCTCTGCCTGCCAGTTTGTAGTTAATCTTACTCTGATTTGGGTAAATTGTCATAAATAGGCATAATAGCATGGCTTTAAGAAGCTCTTGCTTGTGTGTATTTTAACTCATTTAGCTTATCAGACCTATGCCAGGCCAATGTAAGAGTAAAAAGAACTGTGCTTTTCTATATCCATACCTCAGCTCTGCTCTACATGGGGACTTTAACCACATGGGAAGTGAGATTAAATACAGAGGGTTTTGATTGAACATCTTCAGATGAGTGCTCATTATATGTCCACACAGCTTAAAACTCACTTGGGCCCATTGTGACTTTTACAGCCTTCTCCTCCATTCCTCAGAATATGCAGCTAATAGGACCTCTTCTTCCCATTTCTTCCCATGTTACTCCACCTCATCTTGAATGCTTTCTTGCTCAAAATCCAACTGCCTTTCCTCACCCTGAAGCCCCTGTATAATTCTTCCCTTCTCTGCTTGGCTCTTGCTGCTGCTGCCTGCTTCTTCCGACAGTGCCAGCTTTGATGCCTACCCCATCGATCAAAAGTGAAAGCCTTGATTAGGGATGGGTGAAGAACTTCTGATAATGCAAGAAAGGACTCATCCCCTTTGCTCAGATTTGCAATGTGGCTCAGACCTGTTTGTTGGAGGTCAAGTAGGAAACCCACTGAATTGAGTTAATGGCTACTGCATGAGCCCACCCTGCCATGGTTGTAGCTATTTGCAGCTCTTGGGAACCTGGAAGCTTTGGACATATGCAACAACCTGATTACATAAGACTTCGACTGAGATGCAGGGAAGGCCAATTTGTATGTTACCAGACGTAGCAAGTATAGGCAAGTTTTCCTTGCCTATCCTCTCTCTTGTTCTCATCAATGATGGCTCTGTGAGCAGCACATTAAAGCATGGAGAAAAGAAGCCATTGAGTCCAAAGTAAATGACACTGTGTTCTCTTTCCTAGGTCTCTGACGCTATCCAGACCAGACACAGTGACTCATACCTGGGGGCATTCCGGAGCCTGCAGTACAGCTTCATCTTGTGTGCCTTCATTGGTGTCCTTGGGGGAGGCTTTTTCCTCCTGACGGCCCTTTATGTTGAGGAAGATCGTAAGGAAGCACAGCAATTTTGCAGAGGTTTCTATATCCATTTGTAATTTCCTCTGCCAGCCTATCCAACTGCTGTAGTTGCTTCTACCTCAAGCTAAAATACGCTCTTGGGGTACATCTACACTGCACACTTATTTCAGAAAAAGCTATTCCAGAAGATATCGTCCAGAATAGCTTATTTTGAAATAGAGCGTTCACACTACAGGGAAGCCTCAAAATTAGTGCAAGATAGGCTCCCCTAATGTGGACGTGCTATCTCGATTTAGAGCCCCAGGAGGCACTGGGGAGGAATAACTTAGAATGGCCCTGGTGAGGAGCTATTTCAACATAGCAGCAGTGAAGTGTCCATATACACCCTCTTCCGAAAGAGCTTTTTTGGAAGAGACATTATTCCTCGTGGAATGAAGTTTACCAACATGGGAAAAAGCCCTCCGTTATTTCAATTTTCTTTCGAAATAACGCAATTACTGTGTGGACACTAGTATTGTTTTTCCAGAATAACGGTGCAGTGTAGACACACCCTCTGGTATGTGACATGGGTAAAGGCAGGCTATTCAGCTGAAACTCACAGCAAAACCAACCAATCACAGTAGCAGACTAAATAAATTCCTCATACCCTGGGGCAGTAAGCTTTGCAATGTGTCCTAAAAGTCAGCAAATTGCCATTTTTGGCAATTCCTCCAGTAACCTCACAACACTACAATATTAAGATAGCATTATTGGAAGTACTGCATAATTCAGCACACTGTGGGGTTTTAGGCCATTCTCTGGAGCAGGATATCAGTCTTTCTCAGGCAAAAGGCAAGATCAGAAGGACTGTTTCTGGTCTTATGCAACAGTATAAGTTCTCTCTTATTCCATGCAAGGATCTAGATTCAAAAGTGTAGTCATCCTAGTGAGAACTGATGTATAATGTTCCCTTCTTAGAAACACTCTGCTCAGTAGCCCACTTCTTCTGACAGACTTTGTTTTCCAGGTACTGAGAACAAAGGCTACGTTTCAAGCGAAGATGAACTCCAGGATGAGCTCCCCAAAGCATGAAGGAGCCACTGCTTCCTTTCCTTTCACCCAGTGAAGCTATCGTTGGAGGAAAAGGCCAAATAAGAATCCCTCCATATGGAATGGAACACCTTCATGCTGATTTTTCTGATGCTTTTGACTGAGAGTCAAAAACTGCTACTGAAGTGGCATATGGCAAACCCTCTGTGAAACTGGCACGGGAGCTTGGTGGAGTTTTATAGCTCCAGAAGCCAGGAGTATAGAGCTGTCACAGAAATGGATATTGTCCCAAAGAAGACAATCCCATTTAAGGATGTCAGATGGAGATGGAGATGGAGGGATGGGGCTACTATAAATTCTAGGGGAAAAAATTAATCATCCTGTTTAAATGTTTGGAAAATCAGGGCAAGACCTAACAGAGCTGAGGATTCTGTATCCCCATATCCTTATTTATGACAGTGGAAGACAAAGGCTGGCTGTGGAATTGAACGAGTGTAACTAGGGGCAGAATATGTTATTATGGAAGTTAAATAAATACAACTTTAAACAATCACAAGGACAAAAGAAAAACGTCAGGAGAGTCAACAGCAACCTAGTATGTCAAGGTTCAAAACAATCTGGATTCTGAAATACTGTGCAACTCTTCCAATGAACTTCTGAAGATGGTGCAGATTGAGTTTTAGAGTCAGAGATGGTGAAAATGTTGGAGCAGTTTGTCGTAGCACAATATCACGTGTTCACACACAGCAGCTTTTCGTGGCATTTTCCAGGTGTTTGTACCAGTTGGTGGATTGGTCCTTCAGGGGCCTTAGGATTCATTTGTACAATCATGGTTATACAGTGTGCAAAAGCCCTTTGGATTTATCCATACAGCAAACACTTGCTAGGTGAATCAGCTAAATTGCAAGGGCAAGTGAAACATTATTAATATAACTGATAATTCCACAGCCTTGTCTTCACTAGGCACAACCTACAAGCACATCGATCTGTTTTTTCCCCTAAATACGCCCTCATTTTTCAAAAGAACAAACCCCAGATCAATTTGGTAACAATAGAAAGCTCATTGGAACTTAAAATACATACAGTGTAAAGCTGTCAAGGACATAATTAGCAGTACTTTGAAACAAACAAACAAAACCCCTATGGGACTAAATCCTGAAGTTCTGAGTAAGGACATAGGACTTGACCCCATGTAACTTGGTTAAACTAAACAGGGAAACGACACTGTTCTTCCAGAATAAAAATGTCCACACAAGGGCTTAAACCCAAATAATTATTCTGCAATAGCTATTCCCTACACTTCCAAGTGCTGACAAGTCCTAATACTTAGGATCACATTCAACAGCAGGTGTACACCAGTGTCAGAGGCCAAAACTTTGTCTTCTACTAAGTGTAATTACAGAACCTTTTATTGGTTGCCCCTATTAGATAATTTTTCATCATATTTTACTTGTAGTTTTGGAGAATTTGTTTATATTCATCCTGTACTGAAGATTCTAGGTTACTTCATAGCTCTGTACGCATTACATATACCTGCATCCATATAGCATAACTATGAATTGACCAGGGTGTATTTTGTTTGGCTGTTACTACCTTTCTGGCCAAGAATTTTTTTTTTTTTGAGTTGAAGTAATGTAGTAAAAGGGTTTGGAACTGAATGGCTACCTGGAGATTCAATAAAGGAATCTGATGCCTTCAACCTCCAAGCTAGACTCTAGCTTAGCATAAGAGTGTTGGAAAGTTGCTACCACAAGGTGACTCTTGGGTGCTCACATCACAGAATCCCCATTTACCACCACAATAGGCTACCAACAGTCTTGGCAGAGAGACAAAGAGTTTAAAGGGCCATGGAGCCTAAATTATCTCGCTGTTATAGGGGTAAGGCATGTTTGGAGTAGTAGTATATATGTTTCCCTGCACTGCACTGTCTGTTCTTTGAATAAAGAACTTATTTTCCATGACTGTTGCTGTTTAAAAACAAACAACAAAAAACGTACTCTCAGGGTTTGATACAGGTTGGACCTGACTGGTCCTGAATGAGAGAATTTGCCGGACCAGGGGAGGTCTCCTGCCACTGCCCCCAGCAGGCAGCCCTGCCTCTCCCTCCCCCCTCAACCTAGCTGATCTGCTTGCCTAGCTGCTTCTGGCTGGTTGGGCCGCACAAGTTCTGGCTCCTGCTGTGCAGCTCCCAGGCTCCAGAGGCTGATGCCTTATCCATCAGGCCACCAAAGGACCAAGCCTCAGTCTGCATAGCTGGGGGAAGCTGTGGGGCTCCAGCCCTGGCCCACACTCTTGGGGGCTACAAGAGGCCGCTGTGGGGCTCCAGCCCCGCTTTCCTGTGGATTGCAGCAGAGCTCCGGCCTGACCCCCACGCTCCCAGGCGCTGCTGGAGGCTGCTGTAGGGCTCCGGCACCTATCCTGCGCTGCCCCCAGCCGGGCTGCCGACCCTGTTGCCCCAACTTGGCTGGCCCTCCTACCCTCAGGCTCCCATGCTCTCTGGTCCAGGAGCATCTGTGGTCCAGCAGGTGCTGACCAGAGAATGCCAGTTTTGGGAGGTACAACCTGTATTCAGTATATTGAGCGAGAGATGGAAAATAGCTTTTCTGCAGAACTTTTTGCTTACAGAGATTCCTGCTCTGAGTTTCAGAAATCTTACCTGTCTGTGTGCAAGTTCACAAAAATAAGACTTCAGACTAGAAATCTGAGGTGAGCAAGTCAATATTTTTTTTCAGTACATGCTTTTTTTTTCTTTTTTCTTTCTGCAGAGGTTTTTAACTACGCTGCTGCTGATCCCACTGATACATCCAAGAGGCCAAATACTCTGAGTTTTGCTTGTGCCTCTCTGAAACTGCAGGCGTACTGCATAGCTTGTTAAGGCAGAGCTCTCAGATTGGCAATGACTGAGTAAGTGTAAAGAGGCTGTGGGTGGTTATTCTGTGAAATTCTTTCCCTGAGCCACTTGAGTCTGAGGGCAGATCTTCATATAAAATGGTGCGTCAATGCAGCTGCTACACTTTAACAAAGACTCCATAAGCCAACAGGAGAGAGCGTCTCCCTTTGGCTCAGTTATTCCACTTCCGCTCTTCCGCTGACACAGCCCTGTCTACAGTAGCACATAGACAAGTATAACTGTGTTGCTCAGGGGTTTGGATTATTCACAATCCTGAGAAACATGGTTACACCAAAGTAACTCTCTAGTGCAGGCCAGAGATCAGAGCGGGATTTACAGTCTTTAAACGATGACACTTCAAAAATTTTCCTGACCAGGCCTTCAGATTTTTGTCTTTGCTTACTCACTATAGCTAGCAAATTAAATGTTAATGAGCATAGAAGTGTAGCCCCTTGGGTGGGATGCATGAAAGGAATCAAACTTCTTTAAATAAAAAAATCAACCCTCTGAGGAATTTTAGCATGCAGACACAGCACCAACATTTACGCTGAGATGAAAGAAACAATTGACTACATTGGGGTGTCTAGACGAGCGCACTTTAGGGTATGATGGGTTCATGCAGGTGGTATCAAACTTGCTGATCACTGGTACCTCCTGGTTAAATGGAGGAGTATTTCTGGCTATCTGCACGCTGATTTTTCTGCATTACTGGGTGGAAGAAAAGTGTGTTGTAGGTTCATGAAAGCTCAGGGTGCAAGCATCTGATTAGACTATGGCATACTCCTTATGAGCTTATGAATACTCCTGAAAGCACAGGATATAGAAGATGTGTTCGTTAATTCCAGTGATGTTAGCCCAAAAGTAGTGAGTCATGATAGCAGACTTGAATGTGGAGAAGCTATGTAAGAAAGTACTTGTCCTAGAATAAAGTAAGGGCAGTTCTTTTTCCTCACCCCTTCTCCTTTACTCTAGCCATACATGTTTGAAAATATTGCCCACAGGCATCTGGTAGCCTCCCCTCTTTTCTCTCCCCATGGTGGTGGGGGATGCGTGCGCTCAGTGTGCTGCCCTACATTCTCCCCTCCCTGTGGTGGGGGTGGGGCCTCAACAGAAGGGGTGGGACTGTAGGTAGGGCGGGGAGCCTGCCTCCCCCAGCCCTAGCTGCACCAACCACCCATGATATTGCACTTTCTACGTGTGTCTGCCCCTCTGGCAACAAGAAGAATTGATATTTGACATCAGGAGCAGTGTTCCCTCTAATTTTTTCCATCCATGGACGGAATAAATTGTTGTCTACCAAGGCATGAGCGGATGTGTACCACCAGGAGAAACACATGCTGCTGGCTGTGGCCAGCTGTGGGCGCGCTGCTATTCAGAATCACCCGAATCTCTCCTGGGCAGCCACCCAAGCACTCAGCTGAGAGGGAACACTCATCAGGAACTAGGCATTTAAAGGCATTTTTGCACACTTCTCATGTCAATAAAACAATGTGTCAGTCCTAACTGTAAAATTTGCATCTGGATCCAAATATCCAAAATGTTGTGGTTGATTAAAGCTGGTGTGATGACTTTCAGTGTGTGCATCAGTTTTGGCTCTGTTCATTATGGAATTGGAATCATCCATGCCGTTTAGATCAGAGCTTCCTAAAGTTTGGGGGTAGTCAGAACTGACGTTACACATCATTTGGATGATGCATGTGCAAAAGAATCCAAATCCATAGTGCCTAGACATACTGTGGTGCCAATTCTTGTTACAAATGTCGTTCTAGGTTTGTGTTCATGATCAAGGGGAACTTTAGTAATAGAGTTACCCACTATTCATAAGGGTTCTCTAATACAAGAACATGTGCCTCCTTATATGGCTCTCCTCTATGGTCCTCTTCCTGTCTTTTTCTGTGATACTTAATTCTAACATATTGCCTATTCCTACCATAATTCCTTGAATAAAACTGATGTCTTAGAATTTGAAATAAACCAACAGATGTTGGGAAGGGTATAACCATTTAAGGTTTTATATGCTTCCAGGCTACGTCTATACTGCAGCCTTCTTCCGCAAAAGCTTATGCAAATGAAGCGCAGAGTAGAATATTGCCGCGCTTCATTTGCATAATTAATTAGCAGCTGTTTTTGCGCAAGAGGCTTTTGCGCAAAAAGGAGCTGTGTAGATGGCTCCTTTTTGCGCAAAACCCCCCTCTTGCACAAGAGCCGTTCTTCCTGAAAAAATGAGGAAGAACAGCTCTTGTGCAAGAGGGGGGTTTTGCGCAAAAAGGA
The DNA here is from genome assembly GCA_032595735.1 of Pelochelys cantorii. Taxonomy (NCBI): domain Eukaryota; kingdom Metazoa; phylum Chordata; order Testudines; family Trionychidae; genus Pelochelys; species Pelochelys cantorii. The sequence goes on along the minus strand of CM064346.1, from coordinate 9,691,946 downwards.
GCCATCTACACAGCTCCTTTTTGCGCAAAAGCCTCTTGCGCAAAAACAGCTGCTAATTAATTATGCAAATGAAGCACGGCAATATTCTACTCCGCGCTTCATTTGCATAAGGTTTTGCGGAAGAAGGCTGCAGTACAGACGTAGCCCTAGTGTGCCATCAGAAACCTTTCGTAGGGCTGTTGTTGGAACAATATTGCATGCCAATAAAGTAACGAGCATTAATTAGGTGTCCATTGCATGTAAATTAATTAGAAAACAAAATATTTAGTGTATTCCAAGTAGACAGAAATGATATCTGGTTGCCATGAATTTTCTAACTTGCACATGAGTATCTGCCTACTTGGAAAAGATCTGAGTCGGAAGACTGAAGGTTACTGAGCTGATTTGTTCTTTGATCTTGGAATTTTCTTTGTGTGATTCAATAAAAATGTAGTATGTTAAGGAACCCAAAGTGGTGCTCATGATGCAACAATGCACAGTCACCTGGAAGACTTTAGTTTGTCTCTTGTATTGGCAAACCAACAAAATTGGGCTCAGTTGCATTTTCTTTTCTAAAAAAAAAGTGCATATCCCCTTCTCCTACGTTAGTGTCTCCCAGTTACTGTCCCGCCCTAAAATAAAAGTGCAAAAAACCAAAAAGCTTTTTCGAGTAGTTTCAAAAGATGCAGTGGGGTTGTCCCATAAGGTCATGATGTGCCCTGCAAACTCTGGGCTGATGAGGTGTGTTGGGTTTTAGTGTTCTTTGTGTATATTGAGGTTTTTAGAACTTTACAAGCTTTCCTCTTGATGCAAAAGGGGTCACCAAACCAGAAAACAGCCAGTCCAAGGTAAGTTTAGTAATATCATATCACCCATCTCTCCAGATGACTCATCAGAAGCAACGCTGATACTACATTCTATTGCTGATAGAGGGATTTTGTTTTCAAAGTCCATTTGTTATGTTGGTCTGCTCCTGAAAATGGAGTGTGATACTAAAGTCCAGCTAGTTATTGGTATCAGTGACTCAAGGTGTGGAGAGGGCAGTCTGTGGCTTTAGTTTAAAGGATATAGAGCAAAGCGATGCATTCTCAGTAAGGGATCATCTACACTGCAGATGGCAGTGGGCTTCCAGCACGAGTGGACGGACAAGCTTGCTGTGCTTGAGCTGATGCACTAAAAGGAGAAGTGTAGCTGGGGGTAGCATGGACAGCAGCTCAGACTAGCCACCCAGGTACAAACCCACCCTAACCCCTGGGTGCATGCTGGGTACATACAGCCAGCCCAAACCACTACTGGTGCTACCACTGCCCACACTACTCTTTTTAGCATGGTAGCTTGAGCAAAGGTTGCGAGTGTCTGTCTCCCTGAGCTAGGACGCATGCTCCCAGCTTCACAGCTCAGGTAGATGTATCCTGAATGGCTCTTTTAAAAATATCCCTTGTTTAGTCCCATGTCACCTTAACCACAGACACAGCTGAATTTCTTAGGGTATGTCTACACTTGCACCCTCTTTCGAGAGACGGATGCAAATGCAGCTGAGCGAAATGGTAAATGAAGCGCGGATTTCAATTTCCCGTGCTTCATTTGCATAATCACAGACCGCCGCTATTTTGAAATAGCGCTATTTCAAAAAAAGAAACGCTGTGTAGACGCGGTTATTTTGGGAGAAAACCTTTCTTCTGAAATAACCGGTAAACCTCATTGTACGAGGAATAAGGGTTATTTTGGAAGAAGGGTTTTCTCCCAAAATAACTGCATCTACACAGTGTTTGTTATTTCGAAATAGGGTATTTTGAAATAGCGGCGGTCTGCAATTATACAAATGAAGTGCGGGAAATTCAAATCCGTGCTTCATTTGCAATTTCGCTCAGCTGCATTTGCATCCCTCTCTCGAAAGAGGGTGCAAATGTAGACATACCCTTAGCATGTGGAGCCACGGTGGCTGTTCTGTGAAATGTGGCTGCAGAAACCAAAGGTTGTCCATCAGTTTGGAAGGCAGGGTTCAAGACAGCAGAGAACTGCTGTCAATACCAGGCTCCAGTTCTTGCTGGAGTTCTGTGAGATTTAAACAGGTGACCTAGCAGTTCTCAAAGGCACAGGCAGCTTGCATGTAACAGACCTGGAGGGAGGATTTCCAAGTCGTTTAGAACCAAGGCCTTTATAAGATATGATCAGCAGGGAGGGGGTGGTGGGGCCCTTTCTGCGCTGTGAGCCCCTTGCTGGTCCCAGAAGCGGTTGCTCTAATTCCCCCCTCAGTGTTTCCTTGCCAGCCACTATTCACTATAGAAGTGAATGCCTGCTGCGCAGCCCAGTATGTGCCTGGATTTTTGCCAATTCTTTCTATGTTCTGATATTTTAAACTGAGTGATTTGTGTGCTGATGGAAAGTATTGGATTGGCAGCCCCAGAGACAATGTGTATCAGCAGAACAGAGAGCGCGCAAACCTCCCTGCCCTGCACCCCATGCTGCCCAGCTCTCAGTCTAGCATGAGTGGGAGGAACCGCCTCCCAGGAGCAAGAGAGCAGTTCAGACTCCATGTCAAGTGAGTAATGTGACAAACCGCATTCTTGAGGCTTATCCCAAAGGAGGCAGGTGCATTTATTATGGGTATTGCTGGGGAGAGATGGGTTGCTGTACAATTGCAACAAAAAGTGTTCATGTTCTGGACTGCACAGCCATAACTCAGGCAAATGCCAGTGTTGACAGGAGAGCTGGATGAGGAATATCTGCATCCATTTTGTGCGCATTCTATGATCCCAATCCTGAAGGCCTCACTAAAGCAAAATCTGATGGGTGGACACAATTTGGTGGCAATAACTGAAGATGCCAAATGGTTAATGACCTCCATGAAACGACCTTCGTAAGTGAGAGTTATCCGTGGGATGCTCAGGGAGGCCAGTGTGAATAGAAGATGCAGGCCAAGTCCACTCCCAGTAGATTCATTCACACTGTGAGCTCTACTTCTCCCCCAATGATCAATACAAAGTCTGAGCTGGTTTCTCACCTCTAATCGAACTGACCAGTATTGACAGACCAGGCATTGACTGGCCTGACAGGATAAGATAATAGTTTCCTTAGGCTGCTTGCAGGCTGTCTGCTGCTGCTTAAGGTTTTGCCTCTTTCTAGGTGGTGGGCACTGAAGCTTGGTACCCGGGACTGAGAATGCATTACTGCTGTCATTTCTGTGCAGCATCAGGTGCGGCCCACAGTAAAGGGAAATCAAATAATCCTGCCCGTCTTGTTGCAAGTAGCTGTTGTGCTCAGCCACTGACCATCAGCAGTTCCTGCGCTAGGATGACCCCAGCCAATATCCTCTAAATTCAGGTAAACTCCTCTAGTTAGAAGGATAACAACAGATCTTTTCCCTGTTCGCATTTGTTATTGACAGTCACCTTGTTCCACTGAGCTGTGATGCAGGGGAACAGAGGCAGGAAATTCACTGAGACCTTAAATCACCTCCCTCCCTCCCCCCTGGAAAATATCATCTATCATGAGGTAAAGTGCCAGTCAGAAGAGCTGTAGAGAGCGAGGGTCTGTAGCCCTCCTGTGGTGCTCTTCTGGCTTGTTGTATAAATGCACGTTTAGGCAGGCAGAGAATAAACTCTCAGGATTTTTTTGGAAAGCAAGGGTGATATGTGCATGTGGGCAGCGGCCACTTTCCACACCTTAGTGGGTTCCCAAACTGGGGGGCATGTCCCCCTGGGGGAGCGTGAAGAAATTCCGGGGGGGGGGTAGGAGGCAACCCAGCCCCCCCCATCAAGTTTTGCTGCCCTGGTCAGTTCCTTTTTTTTCTTCTCAAGTTTTGCTGCTATTTTTTGGGGCAGGTGGGGCATGAGGGTTTTTCAAAAATCAAAAAGGGAGGCATGATGTTGAAAAGTTTGGGAACCACTGCTAGGGCTTGTCTCCTCTTACTGGGAGATCGACCCTGTGGAGATCAATCTCCTGGGCTTCGATTTAGTGGATCTAATAAGGACCCACTAAATCGAATGCTGATTGCGCCCCTGTCGACTCCTGAAGTTTCTCCTGTCGACCTCCTACAGGGGGGATGCTGCAGGAATTTGATCTAAGATATGTCAACTCCAGCTACGCGATTCATGTCTTTCTCCCCTAGTATAGATCTGACCTTAGCATCTCAACTCCTTTCCTTCTACACATACTGTTCCTGGAGGGACACAGAATGCTTCTGACATTTATGGACCTGGGGTAAGGGCCAAAGTAAGAAAATAATTCCATGTAGAGCAGCATACACATGGCAAATCTCTCCATACATTGTACAGTATCTCTTAATCTTAGGTAGCTCCTCCTCCTTCTCTCCTGTAGGGGTTGAATCTAGTTATAGCGGAATCAAGTTGCTAGGATCATTAGTCTTGTTCTCAGCTGGTGTCTTCGCTGCAGAAATGGTGGAGGGTTTTCAGTGATATAATGCACATCTATCCTGCTGTAAAATCCTGGTAGAGACAAGATGAGGTGGCTTGGCCAGGTCAACCAGGAGAGAGGACAACTGTAGTGACCTCATATAACTACTTCTTGGTAAAAGCCGCAGTGCCTTGTCCTCACTGCAGGTACGTCTTTACTGCAGGTAACTGGTGTCTGAGTACCTGGGTTAGTCTAACTTCAGTGGGGTGTTCCCACTATAAAGCTCCCCCTGAGTTACTGTATCCTTGCTGCTTCTGTCATTGCCCATGTGTCTGGGATGCTCCAGTGAATTCTAGGAGAACGCGCCTGCCCTTGTGATTGTGAGAAGGCACTGGAGGACTGTAAGCACCAAAGTGATTTATCCTGCATCCTCCCTGCAAAGTAGGCAGGTTCGAGCCAGAGTTAAGCAGTTCAGGCTCTTATCCACATGCCCAGGCAGGTCAGCTAGCTTGGGCTTACAGCACCATCTCAGAGGCTTTTCAGCATGGATGGTAGCAGGGGTAGGGCTAAAATCTGGTTGAGCGCCCGTGTTAACTGTGCAGTGAAGCATACCCTACGTTTTACAACAAACTAGTTACCACACATTAGTGGGCTGTGAATGAAAACACCTCTTTCTGGCAGCTAACGTCAACGTTTTCGAGACAGACTCAAATCGTGAGATCAATGTGGATCGCAACCCTCCAGCATTCTAGGCTCTCCGGCTTCTGGGGTTTACTACAACTCCGTCCCTCCTTGGACCTGATCCTGTGCAGTTAGTGGGTGCTGCTGCTGAAGTCAAGTGCCTCATTGGCTGCTTTCAACTGTTGAGGTACCGGAGTGGGGCAGTAAAGGGCTTCTAGAGGGGGCAAAGCTCAGAACATTTATTCCCTTGACTCCTTTTGTTGACAAACTCAGCATTTGCCTCTTAGGACATGGTGCAAGGCTCACCTTTAGCCTTTCCCCAGAGAAGGGGGGGGGTATCATGAGAGAACTGGGTGGGCAGTCATACTCTCTTTGTCTGTGTAGATTCTTGCGTTAGTACCCTTCCTATCTATTGCTATCCTTTGATCCTGGTCTACTTCTTTTTAACTATCCAATCTTCAGGTGCTTACAGATTGCCAGTTCTGCCTACTTGTTTTTCCCTTTGATATTTTCATACCCTCTGCTCCTTGTTTCCCGCCCCCCTCCTTTTTTTCTCCTCCCCCTATTTATTTTGGGTCTGCACAGCCTAAATTCAAAACTCTGGTCATCTGAAGAAGTGGGCTGTGCCCACGAAAGCTCATACCATATATATGTTTTGTTAGTCTGTAAAGTGCCACCAGACCATTCGTTGTTTTTTAAGTTTATACTGTACAGACTAACTCAGCTACCCCCTGAAACTCTGGATGGTTAGTGTGGGTCTCTGAGGCTATGTATAGACCGCAGGCTTCTTTCGGAAGAAGCTTTTCCAGAAGAGATCTTCCGAAAAAACTTCTTCTGAAAGAGCGTCCACACAGCAAGAGTGCAACGTAAAAGCGATGTACTTTTTCGAAAGATAGCGTCCACATTGATTGGACGCTAGCTTGCATTTCAGTTTGTGATTACTGTGGATGGAGTGGCCACCAGGGCACCTGTGCTTTTTCCTGGAGGTGTCTTCTTTTGAAAAAACATTCTCGTCTGCGTCCACACACGCCTTTTTCTGAAAAAGCTTTGTAGAAAGAGGTTTACCGCTGTCAGAAAAACCCCTCCGTTCTTTCAAGTTTCTGTCAAAAGAATGCAATGGCAGGGTGGATGTAAGTATTGTTTTTCTGGGAAAACGGCTGTTTTTTTGGAAAAACTTTGCAATGTAGACATGCTCAGTTAACATTCAGGGTAACATATTGACTAACTGAACTCTGAGCCATGTGGCTGCTGTGTCTTTCATAAATGGGAACTACACTTCTTGCCTTAAAAGTCTGCCTGGCCCTGGCCTGCTTGGAATGGAGAATGGAACAGAAGGCTCTGCTGAACGAGCATAACTAGCGAACTGGGAAATTGGGACTTGATCCTGTGCCCAGTCATCACAATGGTATGAGATCCAGCCCTGAGAGCTCCTCTTATGGATCGTTAACAGCTCTCGACTTCCTGGGAGTTCTGCTGGAAAGAAAAAAATATGGAGTAGTTGGATTCTTTTTATTTACCTTTTGTCTTTAAGTCTGGAAGGTTCACACAGGCAGAAGTGACACACATGAGGAGGGGAGACACACACTCTCCTCTATGCCTCTCTCACAAGGGGGGAGAGACCGACCTACCCAAGCCTCCCTTCCCGGCACTCTATGCTCTCCATGCCTGGCTGGGCTCTGGTGCTGTGTCTTCCCCAGGGGGAACATGTGGGGGTCACTGCTCAGATTTCTGTGAGCATTCACACCAGAATGTGGCCAGCATCAGGCTTCTGGCACTGCATGGGAGGGAAGCGACAGGAGCTGCTTCCTGCTGCAGGAGGGGAGGAGGTGAGAGAGATATCTTGGCCCGTGGCTTTGCAGAGTTCATCTCTTTCTCCTCCCCCGACCCTGCCATGGGTGGGAGCTAATCCCTGCCTACACAGTTGCAAAGGCAGCTAACACTGTGAGGTTGCTGCTGGCCACCAACATGACCCAGCCACCTCCTGCCCTTCCGCTACAATGTGGGCAGGAAGGAGTAAATCCCTAAGGACACGTGCACCAGGGCCCAGAAAACCTGACTTCAGGGCCTTCAGCAAACCCTGCCAGAAGAGGTGGTCCAGAAGAGGAGGGTGCCTAGAGGACAGGGCAGCTCTGCACTCCCTAGGGGCAGGACCCAGTGCAGGAGGAGGTGAAAAGGGTGCTAAGCCCCTGCCCAGGGAGCAGATGTGGAGCCTACAGGGTTGGAGGATGAACAGGCTGCAAATTGTCCATTCCCCCTGCCACTCCAAAGTGCTGGGCGGGGCTTTGGTACAGGCAGGGCACAGCTCCTGCTGGCTAGGGCCCTGGGCCAGAGGATTTGGGGTTTTCCCAGGGCACTGGCCCAGCCAGAGGCAGTGAGAGAAGGAAGGAGCCTGCCAGCCAAGCTGCTGGTGAGCTGAGGGCTCAGACCAGGGGCTGGTTCTCTGCACAGCACTGGGAGTGAGATGTGCCCTGCCAGGGATGGGGGGAAATATGGAGGAGCAGCTGGACAAAGCAGGGAGAGGATAGCAAGGGGGGCAGATAAAGGGCAGGTGGGTGAGCAGCAGATGTGACATGTAACCATGCTGCCTGTCACCCGCCTGCACTCACCAACCGCTGCAGCTCGCAGTGCGCAGCCAGTGCTGGCTGGAAATAGGAGAGGGATGGGGCCCTGCTGGCGAGAGCTCGCATTCAGCAGGGGCTGCACCGACAGACCAGCCGGTGGAGTCACCTGGCTCCTGACACTGGAGCTTTGCCCTGCCACTAGCCTTGCACACCCACCCCAACCATCAACCACTGCTGGTAGGTAGGTGTCTGGTGGACAGGGATTCAGCCAGAAGCAGGAATTGCCAGTACTGAACAGGGAACGAAGGCTACGTCTAGACTATAATGTTGTATCGGAAAAAGGTACACGAATTGCGCTCATTGATTTGCGTAGCTTTTTCCGATAGTTTTTTGGAACAGGCTTTTCTGAAATTTGGCCCTGTCTACACTGGGCCACATTTTGGAAAAACCTCCTCTTTTGGAAGAGCCCTTCTTCCTCGTGCAAGGAGGAAGATAGGGCTTCTGAAAGAGTGAGTCCGCTCTTCCGCAAAAAAAATCCCAGAAAAACCCTGTAGTCTTGATGTAGCTGAAGAGAGAAAATACGGGGCAATTTGACTGTTTTTAAGAAAAAGTCATAACCCCTTCAGGAGGGTTTAAATATGGGTGTGGCCCTTTAAAAATGGGATGTCTGGTCACCCTAAGACAAGTAAATATCAACTACTTGTGATTTCTGCAGCAGCTGGGAGAAGTTAGGGGATGTCTACAGGAGAGCTGGAAGGTGTAAATTCCAGCTCAAGGAGATATATTCCACCACCCATGTGACCTCCCCCCCAGCCTGCACACCCCTCCCCCTGCACTGGGCTGGGGGAAAATGGCAGGCAAACCAAGCAGGCCCCACACTGCGGGCCAGTTCTGAACACAGGCAATGCCAGGTAAGTCTTCTAGTTTACTGTACTTTTGAGAGAATTTGTCAGTCTGTTGGCTCAAGACTCCTCCTAAATGGTCAGAGCTAGGACCACCAAATTCGGTAGGCAGCTTCCCCTTATAACTTAAAGCGAGGTCAGGGGTTTGGTTGTGCCAGGCCAATGGGATGTGCTTGAAATGGGACTGTTTCTCAGAAAACCATACAGGAAAGTGAGTCATGCAACAGGTAAAGAGGCTGGCTGGGGGAGCATCCCACCCCCAGGACTGCATCCGCCCTAAGCCTCCCACCCCCCATGTGCTTTATAGAGATGGCAGGGGGCTAAAGCTTCCCCCCACCCGCCAATTCATATGGGAACTTTGCTGACTGTTCCTCTTCATCAGAGAGCAAGGGCGAGTGCACATTTTGCTGCATTCCTCAGTCCGGCTGGACAGTGCAGGGGGGAGACAAACCTGAACCTACCTCAGCCGGGGGACATGATCCTCTCTCCCAGTTGTGCCCCATGGAGCTGCAGCGGCCATGGAGAGGCGCTTCTCACCTGGCCCCAAGTTGATGCGGTGAGAGAGGGCTGGGGTTGTTCTCTCTCCCCAGGGCAGCTTGCACACTGAACCCCTCCTCCCCAGCCCCACCCTAGAGCAATGATTTAAAAGAAGAAAAACAAACATTAAGTGAGGGAAGGACTCGAGCAATGCGGGGTAAATTGTGTAGCGATGCTGTACAGCACTGATTTTGAGTGAGTGACAGGACACTTTCCCCGCTAGGATCTGGAGTGTGAAAGCACCAGCTCTTTTCACGCAGGCCACAGAAGCTTTCAGTGATAACACCTTTGGATCACCACTGAGCTTGGCTGGCATTCAAATAGATGAAATTGGCTACATCTCATTACTAACACAGCTGACCAGGCTCTATAGGTGCCAATTACTAATCATGCGTTCTCCTGTAATTCTTCCCTTTATTGTGGTAGACTGGTAGGCTACGTCTACACGGCAAGGTTTTTGCGCAAAAACCTGCAGAGCGTCCACACCTCAAATGTGCTTTTGCGCAAGTAAATCAGCAGTAAAACAGCAGAACAGAGGGCTTTTTCCAGCATAGGTAAACCTCCTTCTATGAGGCATAACTCCCTTTTGTGCTACAGCTATTGCGCAAAAAGGCAGGTGTGGACGCTCCCGAGGGGTTTCTTGCGTAAGAAACCCCTATTGGAAAAAGCACAGGTGCTCTGATGGCCATTCTGTGAATGGCCATCAGAGTTTTCTTGCGCAAGAGCGTCCATGCAGTGTGGACGCTCTCTTGTGCAAAAGCACATCGCTTTTGTGATGCGCTTTGAGGTGTGGACGTGCTCTTGCGCAAGAAGTTTTTGCGCAAAAATTCTTGCGCAAAAGGCTTCTTGCGCAAAAGCCTGCGGTGTAGATGTAGTTGTAGAGTCTAGTGATGCTGGCTTGGTATAATACAAAGAGAGGTTTGCCTCCAGTACTAACTCCAGAACACAATGGGATTGTTTTCACTCCACATAACTTAACAATCACCGCAGCCTTATTCTAATATGTACAGTAGGGTACACGGCTTGTTTGTAATAATAAAGTGTATGTAATTTCAGAGAAATAGTTCCAACTGCTGCGAAAACAGTAATTGCACAGCTGATGCTGTTCTCAAATGCATCAATGTTTTGCTGGTTTCCCAGGACTAATGAATCATAACTGAATTCCTTACTGAAGGAGGAGGTAGCCTACTGACAGTCCAGATAATGTGGAAAAAGCTGAAGTACTCTCTTTTTTGGGGGTTTTTTTTTGCCTCTGTCTTCACAGACAAGGTCAGTCCCACACCACTGCACTAGGCAGCACAGTATGGGAAGGAGGTGGGCAGCCCTCAGTGGAGAAAGAACAGGTTAAGAAGTATTTAGAAAAGCTGGAGATACAAAAATCCATGGGGCTGGTTCTAATGCATCCAAGGGTGCTGAGGGAGTTGGCTGATATGATTGCAGAGCCATTGGCCATTATCTTTGAAAACTTGTGGTGATCGGGGGTGCACGTGTGTCCCAGATGATTGGAAAAAGGCAAATGTGGTGCCCATCTTTTAAAAAGGAAAGGAGAATCCAGGGAACTACAGACTGGTCAGCCTTACCTTAGTCCCTAAAAAATCATGGAGGGGATTCCCAAGGAATCCATTTTGAAGCACTTGGAAGAGAGGAAAGTGATCAGGAATAGGCAACATGGACTCACCAAGGGCAAGTCATCCCTGGCCAGCCTGATTGCCTTCTATGACAAGGTAACTGGCTATGTGGACGTGGGGAAAGTCGGTGGACGTGATATACCTGAACTTTAGGAAAGCTTTTGATACAGTCTCACACAGTATTCTTGCCAGCAAGTTAAGGAAGTATGGATCGGATAATTAGACTGTAAGGTGAATACAAAGTTGGCTAGATTGTCGGACTCAGTGGGTACTGATCAATAGCTCAATGTCCAGTTGGAAGTCGGTATCAAGTGGAGTGCCCCAGGGGTTGGTTCTGGGGCTGTTTTTTGTTCAACATCTTTATTAATGACCTGGAGGAGGGGATGGATTGTACTCTCAGCAAGTTTGCGGATGACATTAAGTTAAGGGGAGAGGTAGATACTTTGGAGGGTAGGGATAAGGCCCAGAGTGACCTAGACAAATTGGAGGATTGGGCCAAAAGAAATCAGATGAGGTTCAACAAGAACAAGTGTAGAGTCCTGCACATGGGATGGAATAATCCCAAGCATTGTTACAGGCTGGGAACCGGCTGGCTAAGCAGCAGTTCGGCAGAAAAGGACCTGGGGATTAAAGTGGATGAGAAGTTTGATATGAGTCAACAGTGTGCCCTTGTAGTTAAGAAGGCTAACAACATATGGGGGTGTATTAGGAGGAGCATTGCCAGCAGCTCTAGAGAAGTGTTTATTCCCCTTTATTCAGTACTGATGAGGCTACATCTGGAGTGTTGTGTCCAATTCTGGGGCCCCCATTATTGAAAGGATGTGGATCCATTGGAGAGAGTCCAGTAGAGGGAAACAAAAAATCATTAGGGGGCTGGAGCACATGATTTATGAGGAAAGGCTGAGGGATTTGGGCTTATTTAGTCTACAGAAGAGAAGAGCAAGGGGGGATTTGATAGCAGCCTTCAATTACTTGAAGGGGGGTTCCAAAGAGGATGGAGAGAGGCTGTTCTCAGTCGTGATGGATGGCAGAACAAGGAGCATTGGTTTCAAGTTGAAGGGGGGGGGAGGTCTAGATTGGATATTAGGAAAAGCTATTTCACTAGGAGGGTGGTGAAGCACTGCAATGGTTTACCTGCGGAGGGGTTGGAATCTCCATCCCTAGAGGTTTTTAAGTTCTGGCTTGACAAAGCCCTGGCTGGGATGATTTAGTTGGGGTTGGTCCTGCTTTTAGCAGGGGGCTGGACTCGATGACCTCCTGAGGTCTCTTCCAATCCGATGATTCTATGATTCCAGAATCAAGCTTGTGGAATTGATTTCAGCTCAGTAGGATTTGCCGGTATTCAGTACCTCATAGGATCAGGTGCCTATAATGCATGCACCTTGGCTTATATGCTATAAGACTTTCATAGTAAAAATCATGGGATTTAGTGGTAGGGTTTATATTTGGCCCTCATGACAGAACTGAATTCCACTTTGCTGTGCTCTTGAATTTTCTCTTTCCAGGTCTATATTTTTTCCACTTTGCTATGTGCTTTTAGACAGAGTTGAACAATACAATTACTTTTTGTGTATAATACATCTACAGTGTGGGGGGGGGGTGGGTGGTAGCGGAGCGGAAAGCTGAGCAAGGAAGGTCAGATGGAAACATTTTTTAAAATCTTGGCGGGAAACTGAGTGTTTAATCCACATTGAAGTGCCCAAATAGGTGGCTAAGCACCCACTTTGCCCTAATGATGGGAGCTGCTGCATGCTCAGGCCACTTATTTAAGACCCTAATGGTGGGCTTAGGAGCCTACTTGTAGACACGCACCTGTTGAAAAGCTCTAGTGAAGGCATTTAGAAACACAACTGGAAAGGACTTCAGTTCTGGGCCATCCAACCCTACAGCAGGCAGCTCAGTCATACAGACTCATTCATAAATGTACAGAGCTTCGTCATAACAGCTTGTAGGACCCCACTACTCCTACTGGTATATCCCTACTCCCTGAGGATTAGACATCCTGTTCTACCTCCCTGCCTAAATGTAGTTATGGCCAGTGTAAGGACATCTCTAATCTGCTGAAGAGAGAGAGAGAGAGAGAGAAAACCAAATGGGACAGCAAGTATCACCTGGGATTAATATTGGGTATGATGAGCCAGGCAACCCTAACCTCTTTACTGCTCTTTATCACTGCTGCTTCCGGTTAGGGTTAGAACTGGTTTTCTTCCACAACAGCAACAGTCTGCTGGACTTCCAAAGCGCAAGGGGCAACATTGGAGCTGGAGGCTGCCCAAGATACTGGAGAGGTGCGGGAGAGCACGACATGGGTAAGATGAACTGAAAAAGCACAGCTCATTTTCCCTAATGGCCATGCTGACATCTTATTCCACAGCAGGTCCAGGTCAAAACCCGTCTGCTCGACTCACCCTACTGAGCCATATTGTGCCTGACTGAAGTGCGGGTCAGACTGTAACTAACTAGCCTCATTTATCTCAGAATTTCCTGGCTACTGCCTGAGAAAAATAACCTTACGGAATGTGTGGAATTACCAGAGAAGATAGAGTTGGTGAATACTACATTGGCCATCCCATCCATCTTCCTGCCCTACATTTTCTCGTGCTTTGTTAAATGCCGCACGCAGTAGAAATGGAATTTGCTGTAGATGCCACACTGATAAAGTGTCTATCAGTATGTAGGCAGTTAAACTGCACCCATTTCTCTTGGAAGGCAATCCACGCAGACTAATTTCACCATAGAAACAGCCACCTGATTTAAACTAGGACTCCCCTCCACGTCAGAGGTTCCTGCTCCTCACCCTGACTTAATTTTAATTGTTCCACAAACTTGATGGGCTTCACTCCGAGCTATTTAGTAGGAGTTGTGGGTCTAACTCCCAAGCATGACAATTAGTTTGCTCTGGTACTATGTCCTCCTGGAAGTCATGGAGGAGAGAGCTGTTTGCTTAATCCCTCAAATGAGAAGGCACACTTCCTAAAGAGAACTCTGTGATTTGAATTCTGTCTAGAGAATTTTTTTTTAAGCTGGCGTCAGATATGGCATCTCCTACCTATTAACCTAGACATGCTATGTGGTCTTATCCTGCTCTAATGGCATGTGATTAAATATGATTCATCATCCTCTCTGAATAAACTGCTGGGTACATGCAAGGAGAAGAATGTCAGGGAGTGAGGCAGATACAGTTATTTTCATGCCAGCTGCTTTCTCTTGTAAATTCAGTTTATATTAAGTGCTGTCATGCTGTAGCAGGCCCGTGCCTCCTGGTTTAATGCAATGACTAATGCTTTCTACCACACTTTAATGAGCCTGCGTAGTTTGGGAGACAAAGCGGCTCTTGGGGGACTGGCAGTAACAATGAGATTGTAGAGTTCTCAGTGGATATCAGTGACGTTGAAGGATGTGAACAGTCTCTGCCTTGGAGAGAATGAAACCTCACACCAGTGGAGGTGGGTAAGAGCTCGTGCCAGGTTGTATTTTCAACGAACTTGGTTTTGGCTTGCCTCAGAAGTGCAGGGGAGGATAAAGAGACAGGGCAGAAGTGTCTTAATTGTTGCTGCCTCCTGACAGGCAAACTTATTTCATGATGGGAAGCCAGTCACTCATGGGGTGCTGCTCACTCCCTAAAGAAAACACAGTGCTGCAGGTGTGGGTATGCTCAGAAATGACTTCAACAAGGGCACTGCTGGGGCTTCATATTTTGTTATCTGAGGCTACGTCTACACTACGAGTTTTGCTGGAAGAGGCAATGCAAATGAAGCACAGATTAGCATTTTCTCGCACTTCATTTGCATACTCTCTTCCGATCCGTTTTTGCGCTAGGGGTTTTTGCACAAAACAAGCAGCGTGGATGTTTCCTTTTTGCACAAAAACCTCTTTTTGCGCAAGATCGTAGGTTTTTGCACATGATTCTTAGGCCTCAAAAAAGGAGGTATACTGATCTTGCGCAAAAAGGGGTTTTTGCGCAAAAAGGAAACGTCCACGCTGCTTGTTTTATGCAAAAACCCCTAGCTCAAAAACAGATCGGAAGAGAGTATGCAAACATAGCCTCAGAGACTGGACCTGATCTGTTACAAGTAAATACATTCACTTCCAGCTTTGCAAACTTGCCCTAGAGCTGAATCAAGCTGGGCGCTCTTGGGCCCATGTGACATTCCGGGTGACAGATTTTGCAGGCCAAACAGAAGTGGGGTTTGCACAGAGGTAGGAACAGGAACTTCTTAATAATTGCATTCCATTGGATCTGTGTGTGGCTCTGCAGGAATAGAGAGATCAAAGCTAAAATCTTTCCCCTCCTGGGTGAGAGGGCCAGGAACACTACCCAACTTTCTGTTTAGCTTGGGAGGGGCCTAAACTCTGGTCTGGGATGAGATGCAGCTTTCTTTAAGTGGCCCTGCAATACATGCTGCTAGCAGTAGGGGCCGCCAGAGATCAGGTCTGCTGTGCCAGGTGGTGCTCTGAATTTCCTGCCCAGTCAGCTTTTGCTACCTCCCCCCCCCCACCTGTGTAGGCATCAAGGCAAAGGCCAAACCTGCAGCTCCCCCCACCTCTTTCTCCAGGCCTGAGAGGGGGCAAACTCCAGGCCCCTCTGGCTTGATGCTCCCCAGCTCGCTCACTTCCTTGGCCAGGCGTCACCTGATTGGGTAGCGCGTGTGTGGGCTAGTGGCAAGGACTAGAATTCATACTTAGGTCACTTGTCCGCTCAAACACATACCACTGTTTTGAAGGGCAGAAAAGCTGGTGTAGAAAAATCAGATGGATGGCATGAGACAGTGAAGCTGGCCAACTCAGGCTCCCAGGGGTTCATGATGTCTTCCTCTCAAAGTTCAGCTCGCTAAGGGTCCAGTGCCTAATTTGTGCCAGGCCTTGGCAATTCATAGCCCTGGCACCTCTTTCATTACTAGCTATACGACTTACCCCGTATTTCTCAGGTCCTTCGGGGCAGGGGGCTGGGAGTGTGGGACTGCAGGAGTCAGGGCAGAGGCTTGGGGATGTAGGGGGCTCAGTGCAAGAGGTTGGGAGTGTGGGGGTGCAGGAGTCAGTTTTGGGGCGAGGAGGGGCTCTGGGCAAGGGGGTAGGGGTTGCAGGAGTCAGAGCAGGGCGTGAGGGGGATCAGGGCAGGGGGTGGGTCTGCCTACCAGCTCTTCTCTGGGGTCGTCACAGGGCAGTGGGGGTCATGTGGCTCGCCTGCCAGCTGCTCCCTCAGGCCAGCCTGGGGCTGTGCAGCCCAGTCGGCAGCTTCTCCTTGGGGCTGGCAGGGTCCGTGCTGCTGGCCAGTGGCTGCTCCCCAGGACTGGGGTGCTTGCTGCCCCCCTGTGGTCATTCTGGGGTATAACTGTCCCTGCTATCCCATCCCTCCCCTTCTGTTTGATGAGAAACAATCGCATTCCAGGCATATCCCACTGTCCTGGCACAACCCAACCCTGACCTTGCTTTATGTTATGAGAAGAGGAAGCTGCCTACCAAATTGGGTGGTCCTAGCTCTTACCATTTAGGAGGAGTTCTTGAACAGACAGATTCACAAATGGACGGACACACAGACAGATTCCCAGATGCTCAAACTCTCTCAAATATATAGTAGATGAAGCACTAGAAGGGTGCTTTGTGGATTCAGCCTGGAACTTCAAGGACCTCAGATCCCCAGACTCTGAATTCTATATGGTTTGGGTTTTTGTAATGTTATTCTTTTTAGATTCTTTCACCAACTCCATCTCCATCACCATGGTATTTGTCTCTAGCGTGGCTAGTATCTGCAGTTCTGTAATGGTGATTTGCCAATCTGTGCCTGCCTAGAATGAATAATAGTAGGCCACATCTTCTCATCGGACATACCCACTGCCTCACAGTACTGCTAGTTCCCCCTGCTTGATACGGGAAAAAACAAGGCTGAGGCTATGTCTAGACTGCAGGCTTCTTTCGGAAGACACTTTTCCGGAAGAGATCTTCCGAAAAAACTTCTTCAAAAAAGGGCGTCCACACTGCCAAAGTGCATCAAAAAAGCGATCTGCTTTTTTGAAAGATAGCGTCCAGACTGAATGGATGCTATCTCGCATGTAAGCTGTGATTATTATAGACAGAATGGCCATGAGGACACCTGTACTTTTCCCTCTTTCCTCTTCTTGCAAAAGAACTCCTTCTTCCCCGTCCACACACGCCTTTTTCTGGAAGGGCTCTTTCGGAAAAAGGCTTCTTCCTCATAGAAAGAGGTTTACCAATGTCGGAAAAAACCCTCTGTTCTTTTGATTTTCTTTTGAAAGAACGCGATTGCAGTGTGGACATAACTGAAGACTTTTGGAAAAATGGCTGTTTTTCCGAAAAAACTATGCAGTGTAGACGTACCTTGAGGTACAGGCCATACTTCAGGAAGTTAAGCTGGCCAAGAGCCAATATAGAGCAGAGCTGATGGGAGACAGGGCCAGCAGGTTCACAAGAGCATACAAGGCTAGAAAGATGGTGATGTGGGATGGGGCAGAGCATGGAGGGAGCAAATCAGGAAAATGAAAAACACTTGCAGTATCCATTGAAAACACAATTCATAGGCTTCCAGTGTCTCATTTAACGGCAGCAACATTACGTTTTTCAAAGAAACATCAAATTAATTTGTTTTGTCAAAGGATTTATTTTAAATCCTCATTAATATCAGAGAAGTACATGGGTTTCTCCCATTTTAATAGGATTAATTTTAGAACCACCCCATGGATTCTTTTCCTCGCGTAACCTATATGAAATCTGCTTATCTGATCTAACTAGGCTTTTCTCTCATTGATCACTGACAGCAAGAAAATTAACTTTTTGAGGAGGGAGAGCAGAATAAAAGGGATGGATCTTCTCCACCTGCCCAGCCCTTCCCTTGCATTTGCTTTAGTTGCTCTAAATGAAGCCAATATTTTCCCATGTCAACAGTAGCCAATTATTCAAAGCACTTAACTTTGGTGTTTGGTTTACATGATATTGCTCTCTGCTACCCAATGTGGAAAAGCCATCAGAAACATGGACAGCTTAAATAAAGAAGACATGGAGACACTTGGTAGGGATGTGAAAGGTTAACTGGTAAATTTCTCCCTTAATGGATGATGCTTACTGGTTCTGGTTAACTGGTGGGGGCTGGGGCAGCTCCTTGCCTGCCACAGTCAGGGGGCTGTTCCAGCCCCACAGGGGGCCTGCCAACAGAGGGAGGCTGCTCCAGTTGTCTGGAGCAGCCTCTGTCCACAGCAGCGTGGGCCTGCTCCAGATAGGGCCAGGCAGGAGCAATCTGCCAGTGGTATTAACGGATAGTGTTGCCAGAACAGGTGAAATTTCAGGTCTCTTGGTGTTCCTTTTATAACTTGAATGGGTCTGTCACAGGGCTGGCACTCCCCCTGAAGGATCCCCCGAGGTTTACAGGATTGGTCGGCAAAGGCTTCCCCAGCCAACAGATCTGCGTCTAGACTGCCACGCTGTGCTGGATCAGCTGATCGTCGGCACATCGCGGCAGCCATGTTTATTTTAATGAAGCGGGGATTATTTAAATCCCCGCTTCTTTGCCTATGCCGGGTAAACTAGTTTACATGGCTCAATCGATGGAGCCATGTAGTCTAGATATACCCTAGTAGTGGGGAGGGGTGGATTTTGAAGCAACTTTTGCTGTTGGGAGTGAAGAAGGGGTTGGTGGCAGGAGCTGAGGCTGGAAGAAAAAAAATGCAGTCAGGAAGGCTTAGAAAGGAGAGAAGAAATTTAAGCATGGAGGAAGGTGAGCACAGAGAAAGGTCTGAATGCTTATAGTTATTGTGGAATAATGCTGACTAATGCCGCTTTTGGCTAGCTAAATCTCTGTCAAAACTCTGCCTGAAACATTGTATCACCAATGAGTAACTTCCACTGATCAGTCATTTGCACAAGCGTCCATGTTTTACATAAGAAATTGAAGGATATCATAATTGTTATAAAAACATCATTTTGCTTCAGGCCTCATCCCCACAGCTAAGAGTACCCGGCAATAAGCATTTTACCTGTGGTGTATTTTGGGTTGGAAAGAAACATTCTGATAAAAGTTCAGTGGCTTCACGTCCATTGTCTCTACAACAGTCTGAAAGGACAATGGGAGAGCGAAGTCTGGTTGAAAATAAAAGAGTAAGCTGGCGCAGAAAGGTGGTTCCTGACGTGGAAGGTTGAAATGAGGCGGTGGATCCATTTCCATGAAGAGCTGGCACACATCTGAGCAGTTGCCCATCCAGGGGGTCTTGCCAAACCCCCCTGAGAGTATTGCTGTATTACAAAGGCCCTTGACCTGCTCTGCGGTGAGAGGAATTGTTACGGACAAGAAGCAAAGAAAAGAAAGCATCTTTCTACTAAAGAGAGCAGATAATTGGCTAGGAGGGATGAGGCAGACAAACACCACTGCAGAGTAAGGAGCCCCTTTTCAGAGTGGCATTACATTGCCCCCACTGTGCAAGTTGGATTGCGTCTATGGCAGAGAATCAGAATTGCTCATTGGTGGGGCATACTCTAGCTCTGCTCTGCTGGAGGACTGGCATGTTAGCCGAGCATTTGCTGTGAAGTTCCATACGGTTGTAGAGTGGATTGCAGTGCAGAGACAGCTTCCTAGCTGGCTGTTGTTTTGTGACCACACTACTTCACATTCAAGCAGTTCTTGGACAATGCTACCAGTTGGCCAGGCTCACGGTTCACCTCCACCAGCCAGCATCTACGGCCAAATGCTGAAGGAATACTCCAAGCCTACCTTACATAAACCCGAGAGGCCTCTGCAGCAGCCCAAGCCCCACGGCACGGAGGAACAGAGGCAGAAGTCATGGATAAACCTCATACTTGCTCTGGCAGCCTGGTGTGAGCATAAGGCAAAAGCAAGTAGGAGACAATATAAATTGGTCTAGTCTAGGGAAATAAGGTGTCCTGTTGCACAGGGAACATGCTGTTTTGTTATCAGAGGCCTATTGTAGGTGGAGGGAAACCTACATGAAGAAGCTGGATGGTTTGGGGTTTTACTTTTGTTTTTTGTTTTCTTGCACATCATGAACTGGCTTATGGCTACCTACTATCCTTAGGGGAGAGCACTGGGGATAGGATAGAGTGTAGAGGAGCATGTCTTCTATAGATAGCTGTAGGGAATGATTTTGGACACACTGGGTGCAGGTGAAAACAAGCAGAGGATTTATTGGTTCACACCGCTGGTGGAGTACTCATCAGGGGTTAACCTGGTGAGCACTAACTTAACCAAAACATACATTAGATTATACAGGTAGCAGATGGACGGAGGAGAAGTGATCTGATAGGTCTAGCAGCGGAAGTGAGATATGCACATAAGCCAATAAGCTACAAAAGTTACACAGCATCTCCACCCATTGCCAATTAAACATGTTATCACTAATACAGGTAGTTATTCCTAACAAGCTAAATGAGCCAACATAAACAGGATGGAAGTCCCAAAAATGGACATATTGATGTTAATTTGTGTTGCTGAAATTGTGATGTCTACTGTGAGATGACTCCTTCCTTGTGTTGGCACAGTCCTTGGGATCCAAGCAAATTAATCTGAAATCACAAGAGACAGTGAGAAAACGGTGCAGCCTGGCTAGTACCAGCCAGGCCTTATCAGAATGAGGCCCCTTTGGAATGTAGTTGCCAGGGGAACCAGGGTCATGGTAACTGCTGTCTGTGTGCTTCCCAAGCCTGGCCTAATAATTTCAGATTTGAGTTGTCAGTTCTCAGCAAGATACCATGGACTGCCTCAGTTTACCCTACAATAGCACAGATAGAAATGTCTCAGAGGGGTCACCGGGTTAGTCTGTATCTGCAAAAGCAACGCAGAGTCCTGTGGCCCTATAGAGGCTAGCAAATTTATTAGAGGCATATGCTTTTGTGGGTAAAACCCATTTCATCAGATGAATTGGAGTGAAGTTTACAGAGGCAGGGGCATATCTAAGGACAACAAAAGAAAGAGGGAGCTTGTGTGAATGAGGCTAATCAAGTCAGGCTGGAAGTGGCTCATTCACAGCAGTTGATGTGGAAATGTGGATATCAAAAGAGAGGAAGTTGCCTTGGTGTTAAGATCCTTATTCAACTCTAAGTTGATCATACTGAATTTGCAATTCAGCTTAGGGATGTTAAATTTCGATTAATCAGCTAATTGAGTAGTCGATGGAATTTCCATCGACTACTCGATTAGTTGATAAGGAGGAGGAAGGAGCGCTCGCTATCCCAGCTGCACCTCTGCCTTTTCATAGAATCATAGAATCATAGAATACTAGGACTGGAAGGGACCTCGAGAGGTCATCGAGTCCAGTCCCCTGCCCTCATGGCAGGACCAAATACTGTCTAGACCATCCCTGATAGACATTTATCTAACCTACTCTTAAATATCTCCAGAGATGGAGATTCCACAACCTCCCTGGGCAATTTATTCCAGTGTTTGACTACCCTTACAGTTAGGAACTTTTTCCTAATGTCCAACCTAAACCTCCCTTGTTGCAGTTTAAGCCCATTGCTTCTTGTTCTATCCTCAGAGGCCAAGATGAACAAGTTTTCTCCCTCCTCCTTATGACACCCTTTTAGATACCTGAAAACCGCTATCATGTCCCCCCTCAATCTTCTCTTTTGTAAACTAAACAAACCCAATTCTTTCAGCCTTCCTTCATAGGTCATGTTCTCTAGACCTTTAATCATTCTTGTTGCTCTTCTCTGGACCCTCTCCAATTTCTCCACATCCTTCTTGAAATGCGGTGTCCAGACCTGGACACAATACTCCAACTGAGGCCTAACTAGCGCAGAGTAGAGCGGAAGAATGACTTCTCATGTCTTGCTCACAACACACCTGTTAATGCATCCCAGAATCATGTTTGCTTTTTTTGCAACAGCATCACACTGCTGACTCATATTCAGCTTGTGGTCCACTATATCCCCTTGATCCCTTTCTGCCGTACTCCTTCCTAGACAGTCGCTTCCCATTCTGCATGTGTGAAACTGATTGTTCCTTCCTATGTGGAGCACTTTGCATTTGTCTTTATTAAACTTCATCCTGTTAACCTGAGACCATTTCTCCAATTTGTCCAGATCATTTTGAATTATGACCCTATCCTCCAGATTAGTCGCAACCCCTCCCAGCTTGGTATCATCTGCAAACTTAATAAGCGTACTTTCTATGCCAATATCTAACTCATTGATGAAGATATTGAAGAGAGCCGGTCCCAAAACAGACCCCTGTGGAACCCCACTTGTTATACCTTTCCAGCAGGATTGTGAACCATTAATAACTACTCTCTGAGTACGGTTATCCAGCCAGTTATGCACCCACCTTATAGTAGCCCCATCTAAGTTGTATTTGCCTAGTTTATTGATAAGAATATCATGCGAGACCGTATCAAACGCCTTACTAAAGTCTAGGTATACCACATCCACCGCTTCTCCCTTATCCACAAGACTCGTTATCCTATCAAAGAAAGCTAACAGATTGGTTTGACACAATTTGTTCTTTACAAATCCATGCTGGCTGTTCCCTATCACCTTGCCACCTTCCAGGTGTTTGCAGATGATTTCCTTAATTACCTGCTCCATTATCTTCCCTGGCACAGAAGTTAAACTAACTGGTGTGTAGTTTCCTGGGTTGTTCTTATTTCCCTTTTTATAAATGGGCACTATATTTGCCCTTTTCCAGTCTTCTGGGATCTCTCCTGTCTCCCATGATTTTCTAAAGATGATAGCTAGAGGCTCAGATACCTCCTCTATCAGCTCCTGAGTATTCTAGGATGCATTTTATCAGGCCCTCTTGACTAGCAGGCATCTAACTTTTCTAGGTGATTTTTAACTTGTTCTTTTTTTATTTTATCTTCTAAACCTACCCCCTTCCCACTAGCATTCCCTATGTTAGGCATTCCTTCAGACTTCTTGGTGAAGACCGAAACAAAGAAGTCATTAAGCATCTCTGCCATTTCCAAGTTTCCTGTTACTGTTTCTCCCTCCTCACTGACCAGTGGGCCTACCCTGTCCTTGGTCTTCCTCTTGCTTCTAATGTATTTATAAAAAGTCTTCTTGTTTCCCTTTATTCCGGTAGCTAGTTTGAGCTCATTTTGTGCCTTTGTCTTTCTAATCTTGCCCCTGCATTCCTGTGTTGTTTGCCTATATTCTTCCTTTGTAATTTGTCCTAGTTTCCATTTTTTATAGGACTCCTTTTTTATTTTTAGATCATGCAAGATCTCGTGGTTAAGCCAAGGCGGTCTTTTGCCATATTTTCTATCTTTCCGACACAGCGGAATAGCTTCCTTTTGGGCCCTTAACAATGTCCCTTTGAAAAACTGCCAACTCTCCTCAGCTGTTTTTCCCCTCAGTCTTGAGTCCCATGGAACCTTACCTATCAGCTCTCTGAGCTTACCAAAATCTGCCTTCCTGAAATCCATTGTCTCTATTTTGCTGTTCTCCCTTCTACCTTTCCTTAGAATTGTGAACTCTATGATTTCATGATCACTTTCACCCAAGCTGCCATCCACTTTCAAATTCTCAACCAGTTCCTCCCTATTTGTTAGGATCAAATCTAGAACAGTTTCCTCCTTGGTAGCTTTTTCAACCTTCTGAAATAAAAAGTTGTCTCCAATGCAGTCCAAGAACTTATTGGATAGTCTGTGCCCCGCTGTGTTATTTTCCCAACATATATCTGGATAGTTGAAGTCCCCCATCACCACCAAATCTTAGGCTTTGGATGATATTGTTAGTTGTTTAAAAAAAGCCTCATCTACCTCTTCTACCTGGGTAGGTGGCCTGTAGTAGACTCCTAGCATGACATCACTCTTGTTTTTAATCCCTTTTAGCCTAACCCAGAGACTCTCAACACTTCTGTCTCCTATGTCCATCTCCACCTCATTCCAAGTGTGTTCATTTTTAATATATAAGGCAACACCTCCTCCCTTTTTCCCCGTCTATCCTTCCTGAGCAAGCTGTACCCTTCTATACAAACATTCCAATCATGTGTATTATCCCACCAAGTTTCTGTGATGCCAACAATGTCATAATTGTACTTATTTATTAGCACTTCCAGTTCCTCCTGCTTATTACCCATACTTCTCGCATTTGTATATAGGCATCTAAGATACTGATTTGACCTTGCCTCCCAGTTTTGCCCTGATCCTCCTTTCTCTCTGCCATTATAGCCCATGCTCCCTCCCGTTTCTGACCCATCTCCCAGGTCTCCATGTTCTCCACTTACCTGTGGGCTTTGCTCACCTGTCCCCGTCAAACCTAGTTTAAAGCCCTCCTCACTAGGTTAGCCAGTCTGTGGCCAAATAGGGTCTTCCCTCTCCTCGAAAGGTGAACGCCATCTCTGCCCAGCAGTCCTTCCTGGAATAGCATCCCGTGGTCGAGGAAGCCAAAGCCCTCCTGGCGACACCATCTTCGTAGCCAGGCATTCACCTCCAGGATGCACCTGTCTCTGCCTGGGCCCCTACCTTGCTGAAAAAAGAATATAATGAAGACATTAAATGTATAGCTTTTTTTAATGTCTTTTGAAGATTCTGTAGCTCGTACTAGTGCTAGTTGGAGTAGATGGCCTCTGCAGTGTGTATAGGAGAGATTAGGGTTACACTTTTTTCTGAGCAAAGCTTGTACTCCACCATGTCTTCCAGAGAAGTTTGCAGCTCCATCAAATGCACATGCAACCATCTGTTTGGGGTCCAATTGACAAGCATTTAACTCTTCTAAGATGTGGGTTGTCACAGATGCAGCCAATGTGTTTTCTATAACTTGAACATCTAGAAATGCATCTACTGGCCTACCACTGACATCAGGATAACGTACACAATGACTTAATACTTGATGCCCATTTGCATCAGTGCATTCATCAGCCATATATGCAAATTTTTTTAACGTGGTGAGAGAGTTCTTCACTTTTTCAACTTCTGAGTCTTTCACTGTTGCACCGTATGCTTCTAGCCAGTCAGTTGAGTTTCTTGCAGAAAGATAGTGAGCATTTGCTGGTCTTGTTCAGAACCAGTGTTCAACTTCAGGATGAACAAGTGACAATGCACTTAACATTGGCCTCCAGTTTGTAGTGTGTGGTATCTCCTGCTTAAATAGAAAGTATGATGCCACAGCCATGTTTGTTTGCATGAACTGTGTTGTGTCTCCTACATTCTTAACAGCCTCATTAAGTACTTCTAAAATTGGCTTTGAAAGTGGGCTTATAAGGCTTTCTGCATGTTGATGCAGTCCAGAGGCCTGGCGTTTTGCTGCCTTTTCACGTAGTTTGTCAGCATTGGCTTTGCTGATCGGTCTGACAAACCAAGCTCCTCCACTTTTACCAGTTATAGCATTGGAAAGCTTTCCTTTGTCGTAAGCTTTTTTGCAAGAGATGCACCAGTAGCCATCTTTTGTAACTTCAGTAAATGGGAACACTTTGGTCGACAAACATTGGGAACTGCCTTTAGGTTTTGGAGACACTGTTTCTTCAGTAGGTAGCTGTATTTTTGCTTCGGGCTGATTGGATATAGATACACCATTTGACCCTTCAGATGACATGTTGATATATTCTTGGTTCTTGATGTGTTCTTCACCTTAGTTAGTTTTTGAGGCCTTTGAGTGGAAAAAATGTTGTATTGTTTTTTGTCTTTTCATTTTCACTTTGACCTGCAACGTATAAAAGAGATATGAATAAATTAAATGTTTTGTTAGGATAATGCAAATTTAACATAAGGATAATGCAAAATACACCAAAACACATAACAGAACATATCATATTGCCTCTATATAAATCCATGGTACGTGAACACCTTGAATACTGTGTGCAGATCTGGTCACCAAATCACAAAAAAAGATATATTGGAATTGGAAAAGGTACAGAGATGGGCAACTAAAATGATTAGGGGTATAAAACAGGAGGAGAGATTAAAATGACTGGGGATTTTCAACTTAGAAAAGAGACGACTAAGGGTCTATAAAATCTTGACTGGTGTGGAGAAAGTGAATAAGGAAATGTTATTTAATCCTTCACATAACACAAGAACTAGCAGTCACCCAATGAAATTAATAGGCAGCAGGTTTTAAAAAAACAAAAGGAAGTACTTCTTCACACAACATAAAGTCAACCCGTGGAACTCTTTGCCAGGGGATGCTGTGAAGACCAAAACTATAACAGGATTTAAAAAAGAACTAGATAAATTCCTGGAGAATAGGTCCATCAGTGGCTATTAGCCAGGATGGGGAGGGATGCAATACCATACTCTGAGTGTCCCTAGCCTGTTGCCAGAAGCTGGGAATGGGCAACAGGGGATGGATCACTTGATTACCTGTTCTGTTCATTCCCTCTGAAGCACCTGGAAGACAGGATACCGGGCTATATGGACCACTGGTCTGACCCAGTATGACCATTCTTATGTAAAAATTAATTATAATAATAAAAATGTTTAGTACAGAAACTCCCCAACATAATGACCTCTCAAGACAGCAACGATGTGAGATAACAACCTTGGCAAATAATGCATTTTAAAAATCTTGGCCTACAAGGAAATACATTTATATAAGTTTCCATTCCCAGTCACAAATCTAGCATTCTGGAGCAAAGTCACTAAAATATAGTCCAACAAACAAATGTTTATTTAATGTGCCCCTCATTTTTCCCTCCACCTCACCCCACTCACCGGTGTTGTCCTTGGTCAGTGGAGACTCAGAGTTCAGAGATGCTTTCACGTGAGTACACCTCCCAGGTGGGGGGCAAGAAGGCACCTTACTTGTTCCTCTAGCTGCTCACAGTTCGCTCTGGCCACTGTTGTTTGTTGTACCACCGTTCACTCCATCACTCTGTTGCCAATGGCCTTGCGCCGTCACCATCTGCTGCCCCCTGCCACTGTGACCTCTGCGAGTTGGTCTCTTGAGGTTCCACCCAGCTCTCAGTGATCTCAGCTGAGCTTTCAGTGGGGGAACCTCGCTGCTAGTGCAGTCTGGGCTGTCTCTTACACAAAAACACTGTCCCCACGGGAACACTGTCCCCACAGCAGACTAAGCACTTAGACCTGATTATCAGTGATTTCAGCTGTAGTGGTCACTTAACAAAACAAAAGACTATATATGGAGCCTAATCAGCTCTGTCTTTAAACAGTGGAGAAAAAAACAGCTGTATAAGGAAGCTAGTCTATGTTCATACTTTTCAAATCTATTATACTTTTTCAGGTACACATATCTTATCATACACTGTATATGCTTTTAAAGTGTATATTAATGTTTCAGTTTCAATTCAAATTTCCAAATAATCACTAAATTGGCATGTAACTAGTTCACAAAACTGGGGGGGGGGTGTTGGGGAAATTCAGGGAGGTATACACCCCCATGGGGGGGTGTAGGGATATCCCTGCTGTGTTGCCATACATTTTCCTATATTGTATGAGAGGAAGGCTCTGGCTCAGATTTAAAAGTTCTCAAGCAGTAAGAGAAGGACTTACTGGTTTGTTTTTGTTTTCATAAATCTATACTGCTAAGTGTTTTCTTCATGTGATTTACTGCAAAGAGCTCTGATCATAATTTACCATTATGAAGTACATGTGTCAAAATGCTTTATACTCCCGAGTGACAGGAAGGTCAGATGAGTGAGTCAAGTGGCCAACTCTACTCAAACTCTAAGTATCTGTTCCAATTAAAGAGAGAAAAAATCATTGGAGGAGCAATGCAGGAAAATATACAATAAAATCCCCTTGTTTCTGCTCGTACTCCTTCTCCTATTTACTATTCTGAAGGGGCTAGTTGGTATGTTGGCTTTGTACTTGCTAGAAGCAGGCTAAGCAGGCAGGGGACAGAGCAGGGTGGAAGACAGTCTGAATAAGTACTGGTGAGGTGGGATTTGGAAGCTGTTATGGGTTCGCGATGGGTATGTCTACACAGGAATGAAAGACCCATTTTGCAGGGCTAAAGACATTGCTGTGTTAACATTCAGGCATGGACTGCAGCATAGACTCTGGGACCTTCCCCCCTTCCAAGATCCCAGAGCTCAGGCTCCAGCCCAAGCACAAATGTGTACACAGCAATTTCACAGCCCCAAGGCCTGACCTCAAGAGCCCGAGTAGCTAGGCCAGCTCAGCTGCTAGTGTTGGATTGCTGTGTGGATGTACCCCATGTGTTTTGCAATACAAATTATTTACCACCAGCTGGGTTCCTTTTGTCCCATGGACAATAGCATCAACTACTGCACCTTTCTCCACTAACTCACCTATGTGCCATGTGGTCCAGACTGATAGAATTGTGCACAGATACCAAATTTGTATCTGCAAAAAGGAGCCACGGATATCTGCATCCATATCGATGGATGGGGATCCCTGTGGATGCAAAGCAGATATAAATTTGCGCATTTGCAGGGCTTTATGGATAGCCACAGCTATAGATGCATCCATGCAACAACAGGTGGGAGAAAGGTGCTATCAGCTGGTTAGAGAGAGGACTGTTGTTTTCTGTTCCCAGCTGTGTCACTGATTCCCATGTGTGATCTTGAAAAAACTACTCTGGGCCTCAGCAGGGGGTAATACTTTTCACTCAGAAATAGGGATGTAAGTGAGTAGTTGAGTAACTGATAAACCTAGACTTATTGGATAGTTGAGTTGACTATTCGCATTTCCCCTCTCCCTTGCTGCCTCTGTATCAGAGATAGCAAGGTGGAGAAGCAGGAGCTGGTGTTGGGGGGAGCCAGCTTAAAAGTTGGTTCCCCACTCCATGGTGTCGCCTGCCTATCAGAGGCAGCAGCATGGGGGAAGGGAGGGCGGGGAGGCTGACGCAAAGCAGCCTCTGCCCGTAGTCGGCCCCGGCTCGCTGGGAGCAGAGGCTGCTCTGCAGGATGTGGAGCAGCCCCTGTCTGTGTGGGGTCCCAGTGGGGAGCTCAGATCCCCCTCCCTCCGCGGACAGGGGCTGCTGGACCCAGTGCAAGCTGGGACTCAGCAAGCCCGGCTCAGTCCCAGCTCGCCCCGGGTCTAGGAGCTACACAGTTAGCCAATTACCCGCCTCTTAACATCCTTACTCAGAAACATTGTGGTACTTGGTGTTTGCAAAGTACTATGTTGCTTGAATGAAAGGGGGCCCTAGTATATGAAAGACACTAATTCCCTGTGAGGGGGATGCTCCCATCCCAGTCAGAAGAAGGAGACACACAGCAGAGCCTGCTCCAGCTGGAGGAGGCAAGCTGAAGAAGAAAGGGGCAGCAACCAGGAAGAAAGCTACCCTGCCTCATAAGGAGCCTTGCATGTTTCAGGGGAGCTGAGAGGGAAACAACTGGCAACCTCTCCCCTTCCCCAGCAGGCTTAAGAAAATCCAAACAGACCTTTGAAACAGGGAATGGGAAGCTGCCCAAGTGCAGCCCCTGAAAAAAGCCCTTCCCACCATGTTCACTTACAGCAGGCATTTGCCAAATGGAACTCGCACAATTAGAGCTAAATAATCACTGACAGAAAGAGCACAATTGTGTGGTTGTGTGGCTCAGGCATCAGTGTGTGTCTGGCATGCCTATGTTGGCTGGGCCACAGGCTTCCTAAATGTCTTGTGTAAATCCCTTCATCTGTGCCTGTTTCCTGTCTATAAAATGGGAATCTGCTACTTCACTTTACCAGCCCTTTCTCTGTCCTGCTGCTTTGCGCTAAACTCTTCATAGTAGGAACTGTGGGTTTCGTATATAACACCCGATGGAATGGGTCAATCTCATTTGGGGCTCGTAAATTCGCATCATAAAAAAATGCATCAAGTTACCACAAGTGGCTACAATAGCTTGGAAGGTGCCACTCCACTCTGCATAGTAGAATAGGAGTGAGATCTTTACAATGCGATATATATAGCCATTACTGTCTACCATCTAACGTACAGCCATCATTATGTGTTCATAGTTAGGCCTATTTATTTTCATGTGAAAATGAAACCTCAGCAAACCAGCAGGTCTGGCGGGTTTGCTAAGATCTGGCCGGGAGAGAGGGGGCAGGAGCAGGCTGAGGGTGGGAAGTCTAGCTGGAAGGGAGGGTACAGGAGGGGCTGAGGGTGGGAGGTCTGGCTGGGAGAGAGGGAGCAGGAGCAGGCTGGGGGGCTGAAGTCTGGGCAGGAGGGAGGGTGCAGGAGCGGGTTGGGGGTGGGAGTCTGTGTGGAAGGGGTAAGTGTGAGGGGGATGGAGGTAAGGGTCAGGGGATAGGGGATGCTTACCTGGCTCTGCGCCCCTGCTGCTTTCCAGACACCATCTCCTGCTGCTCCCATTGGCTAGGATTCCAGCCAATAGGAACATCAGGGAAAGCTTCCAGGCAAGGGGTTTCCTGTGCTACCGTTCCCCCAGCTGAGGGAGGGGAAACAGCAGCATGCGGAGTCACTTCTACCCCTGCAAGCTGGATCTGGCCTGTGAGGCTCAGGGCTCCCCCTCCCATGGTGGGAAGCCAGTGCTGGCACTCCAACCTCGTGGGGGGTGGGACTGGAGCACCAGCGCATACTCTCTACTGCGGGAGGGGGGATTCCTGAGCCCATGGCCCACCTGCAGGACAGTTGTGGACCATACTTTGAGAACCACTGCCTTAGGATATGTCTACACTACAGAGTTTTTTCTGAAAAATGGCCATTTTTCCGAAAAAAACCCTCACTTACATCCACACTGCAATCGCGTTCTTTCAAAAAAAACGGAAAGAACAGAGGAGTTTTTCCGACATTGGTAACCCTCTCTCTACGAGGAAGAAGCCTTTTTTCGAAAGATCTATTTCGGAAAAAGGTGTGTCTGGATGGGGAAGAGGGAGTTCTTTTGATAGAAAAGAGGAAAAAGCACAGGTGACTTGGTAGCCACTCCGTCCATAGTATCACAGCTTACATGCGAGATAGTGTCCATTCTGTGTGAACGCTATCTGTCGAAAAAGCAGATCGCTTTTTTGATGAGCTTTGGCACTGTGGACGCTCTCTTTTGGAAAAAGTGTTTTTGGAAGATCTCTTCCAGAAAAGCTTCTTCCAAAAAAAGCCTGCAGTCTAGACATAGCCTTTGATGCTTGTTTCTGGGTCCTGAAGCAGCAGGCTCACTAGCTCTCCACTGTCTTGCAGCTCTGTCTCTAATACATAAAATGTGCTCCAGATCTTACTGCCCCAGAGTATATAGGTGCATTAACAAACCCTACCACTCCTGTTAGGACAGTGGTCCCTGTACAATCTTCCCTAATGCCCTTGGGGTTCAGTTGAGAATAGGAAATTGAAGCATTTGAACTTCTGGGCACATCTGACTAAGCCCCTCTCTACCTATCACTGTATTATATCCACTCATCTTATTGGCGCTCTGATGTGCTGTCAGCAGTTTACAATATCACAAGCCTCTGATGATAGTAAAAGCAAGTGAAGCTAGTTTTGCAACACAACAAAGCCTGCTTCCCTGAAGGGAACACAATGAAATATGAATGAAGCAGACGATAACAGCATGAAGTCACTTGAAAGCTGAAGATGTACCAAAGCACTTAAGAAATACCCATTAACTGATTGTTGGGGCAGGTTTTACATTTGCCCATCCACAACTGGGAGGGACCAATTTTAGGCTCTTTCAGAGAGAAATTATTTAAATCCGGTTCTGACCGTGAAAGAAGAAAGCCTGGTTTGAATATCTCCTGCCACCTAACTGTTTGCTATTTCCCTAGGAGGGTGGTGAAGCAGTGGGATGAGTTCCCTAAAGAGGTGGTGGAATCTCCATCCCTCGAGATTTTTAAGTCTCAGAGTGACAAAGCCCTGGCTGGGATGATTTAGTTAGGGTAGGTCCTGCTTTGGGCAGGGGACTGGACTCTCTTTCAGCCCTATGATTCTATATGACAGACCAATATCACTGTGACTACGTTACTCAGGGTAGAGTGTGAAAAATCCACACTCCAAGAGACGTAGTTATCTTGACCTCACATCCTGAGAAGACAGCACTAGGTGGACAGGGCAGCTTCTCCCAGTGACCTAGCGATTGCCTTTCAGGGGGGGTGGATTAACTCCCCTGGTGGCAGAGCTCTCTCCTACTGGCTTAGACCCTCACCTGTGCAGCTGCCCCAAAGCAGTGGAGCTGCCCATAGAAGCTGCTGCAGCTCAGCTCCATTGTTGTGATCAGGCAGTGCCGCGGGGCTCTTCCTCCACCCCTTCTTACTAGAGTAGCTTCATCTATGTCCAGAACAAGCCTACGGTGGCAGTAATAGACATCACATCACATTCACTCCAATAAAATGGGAAGGCTCCATTAAACCTATGCAAGTATATGGAGCTTTAACTGTCTATTTTTGTCCCTCTTAAATACAGGCTAATATATTTGCTAACTGGTTCCCATTAGCATTTTAACACACTAGGGGTCATAGTGGACCACAAGCTAAATATGAGTCAGCACTGTGACACTGTTGCAAAAAAAGCAAACATGACTCTCGGAGACAATAACAGGAGTGTGGTGAGCAAGACACGAGAAGTCATTCTTCTGCTCTACTCTGCACTGATTAGGCCTCAATTGGAGTATTTAGTCCAGTTCTGGGCACCACATTTCAAGAAAGATGTGGAGAAATTGGAGAAGGGCCAGAGAAGAGCAACAAGAATGATTAAAGGTCTAGAGAACATGAGCTTTAAGGGAAGACTGAAAGAACTTGGCTTGTTGAGCTTAGAAAAGAAAAGACTGAGAGGGGACATGATAGCGGTTTTCAAGTATCTAAAAGGATGTCACAAGGAGGATGGAAAAAATTGTTCTCCTTAGCCTCTTGAGGATAGGACAAGAAGCAATGGGCTTAAACTACAGCAAGGGAGGTTTAGGCTGGACATTAGGAAAAACTTCCTAACTGTCAGGGTGGCTAAATACTGGAATAAATTGCCTAGGGAGTTTGTAGAATCTCCATCACTAGAGATATTTAAGAGCAGGTTAGATAAACACCTGTCAGGGAAGGTGTAGAAGGTGCTTGGTTCTGTTGTGAGGGCAAGGGACTGGACTTGATGATCTCTCGAGGTCCCTTCCAGTTCTAGTGTTCTATGGTACAGTGCAGGCAGGGCAAGCTCTGTTTTGCAATGTTACCTGGCAGAGAGTTTCCCCAAGAGCGGATACAAGGCTCACCCCTGCAAGCTAACGCCACGGTGCGACTTACCCTGTTTGTTAGGTAGCATGTTTTACAAACCCCTTTCGTCCTGACCTAGGCAAGCCTCACACCTAGTCAGGGTAGAGCCTGTCCGACACTGTGCTAATGCTGAGCTTGTTCTCTGCTGCACCATGGGCTCTTGGCAGCTTCCACTCTCTCTGCTTCCAGTATACAGGGACATTCCCTGCTGCTTTTCACACCGCCTTTCAAATGGGGATTTCTGGGCACTTTACAAACACTGTAACAGCAGGTCAGCTGAAGAAATAGCCGTGGGCATGGAGTTCGACCTAAGGGGATTTAAAAATGGCGCCCGCCCGGCAAGATGCAAATGAAGCCCGGGATATTTAAATCCCGGGCTTCATTTGCAACTTCGAATGCCTACATTAGCCACCCTCGTTCGAACTAGGATGGTAGTGTAGACATACCCGTACAGACTAACTCGGCTACTCCCTGAAGCACTGTCACATCAGACATGCACTGAACATACGGAGCTCATTAGATGCATTTTACAGACAGGTAGGGGGGCAGCGACTTTCTTGCCAATGGGTCACCTTGCAGATCCATGGCTGAGCTGGAAGTAGAACTCAGTTCCTCTCCTCCAGGTACTCAGGCCCTCCCTGTAACTCCTGAAGTCTTGTTGACCCGGAGCTCTGAAAGGAGTAAGCTGTTATTTTGGCTCTTGCTTGGTTTGCTCACCTTAGTCCAGGGGTCTCCAACCTTTTTAAGCACAAGATCACTTTTTGAATTGAAGTCAGTCCAGGATCTACCTCAAACCCAAGTACCCCTGCCCCGCCCCTTCTCTGAGGCCCTGCCCTCTTCACTCTGTGAAGTGGGGTACAGGAGAGGGGCTGCTCCTGCCCAGAGCCTTAGAGCCGTTCCCTGGGGCCCCTGCCTCTATCTCCCCCACCCTGCACAACAAGCAGGAGGCTGCCGGGGAGCAGCTCTAAGGCTCTGGGCAGGAGCAGCAGAGCAGTGCAGGGAGGGGCAGCTGAAGTGCCAGCACCTGATAGCCTCCCAGCCAAACCAGTCAGGATCCCCTGCCAGGGGCCCCAAGATCTACTGGTAGATCCTGATAGACTGGTTGGTGACCATTGCCTTAGTCCATTGAGAACTTACAGTTCCAGTGTGCACACCATCCCGTTCTTCCTTTCTCACCCCTTTCATATTAGTCACTGTAAAAACCAACAATAACCATGAATGAGAGGTGAGGAATGTGCATTCCCAAAAAGGAACACTAATCTGAGTGGTATCACACCTCCTTTGAATGAAAGGTTATTTTCCCCCTATGAGCAGGAGCTACTTTTAATTTCTGATTTATTGCACGATTGATGTTCAGAGGGAGAGAGGATTTTTTATTAATATTAACCAGTGTGGCTTATAGTGTCCCTTTAGCTTTTGCTTTTTCAGTTAAAGTAATTAGCCTTAATTGTTCTCTACCTCGACAGGTGAAATTGCAGAGAGTCTTTTATGATTTTACTGGCTTATGTGCTTGCCTAGTGCATCAAAATTGATGGAACAGAACGCTTATCATTCAAGTAATCCATGCCCCTGTAGGGTTTGGATCGTGTACAAATACATGCAGCCTGCTAGAGCACCAGCTCATTAGACTGCACAAATCAGGGCAGAATTGGGCGTTGGTGAGAATAAACCCAAACGGATGAACAACGGTTTGGGGAGAAAAAATCTGACCTCGATGTGCGGTACCTTTCTTCCATAGGGATCTCAAAGTGCTTTATTTTCTGCTCCATGCACTGCTGACATGCAACCACTAGGATAGAGCATAACCCATTTGTAATAGAGAATCTCTGGTTAGATAGGATTTATTATGTTTTACAGCAGTGGTCACCAACCACTAGATCAGGATCTACTGGTAGATCTTGGAGCCTTTGACAGGTGATCCTGAACGGTTTGACTGGGAGGCTATCAAGTGCCGGCACTTCATCTACCCCTCTCAGCACTGCCATGCTACTTCTGCCCTTTGCTTTGGAGCTGCCTCCCAACCCCGGGAGCCTCCTGCTTGCTGTGCAAGGCATGGGAAGACGAGGAGGGGGTGCTGTTATCTGGGTGCCCTTCTCCCCCCCCCCCAGCTCCACAGAGCAGAGGGGGGACAGGGATGAAGAGAGTTTGCTGGCTGCTTTTGGAAGTGGTGCAGGGCCAGGGTAGGGGTGAGTCTGCCTTAGCACCACTGTACCACCATCCAGAAGCCACCTGTGGTAAGCAGTGCCCAACTAGAGCCTACATTCCATACCCCAGCCCTGGCCCTGAACCCCTCCTGCACCCCAACTCCCTGAGTTTGTCCTAGCCCTGAGTCCCCCCTACACCCAAACTCCCTCTCAGAGCCTGCACCCTGAACCCCCTCCTGCATCTCAACTCCCTGCCCCAGGCTCAGCTCAGAGTCCCTCCCACACTCCAAATCCTTTAACCTGTATCCCCCTCCCCACATCCCAGCCCACTGCCCACTGCCTTATAAAACTGAATGAGGATGGGGGGCGGAGGGGAGGAGGGAGTGAGCAGGGGCGGGGCCTCGGAGAAGGGGCGGAAAGAAGACAGGGCAAGGGTGGCTGGGTTTGAGGTAGATCCTGGATTTCACTTAAATTCAAAAAGTGATCTTGTGCTTAAAAAGGTTGGAGACCACTGTGTTACAGCAAACTCCCTACTGCCCCTTGAGGCCTAATCCAGGTCAGGCCCCTCACTGTACTAGAGAGTGTATAAACACAGGAGGACGTTGTGACAGAGTTTGCATAATAAGTTTATTTGAAAACTGTTAGGAAACTGGGCTTAGTACACTCTTCTAGCAGGAATCGTGGTGGAATCTCTTTAGTTGTGTTTCCAGCTTCAGGCAAGGTCTGTGTCCTGGGTCTTGTTTGTAAAATGGTGTTCATAATGCTTACCCATCTTTGTAGAGTATTTCACTGTCTCCAGCTAAAAGGTATCCATACTAAGGCTATGTCTACACTACAAAGAAAAGTTGGAAAAAGATACGCAAATTGCAAACCACAATTTGCATATCTTTTTCCGCTTTTCTTCCGAAAGAGACTTTTCTGACATTTGGCCCGTCTACATGGGGCCAAATGTCAGGAAAGAACCCTCTTTCGGAACATCCCTTCTTCCTTGTAGAACGAGGTTTACAGGGATGCCAAAAAAATGCGTCTGCTTTTCCAAATTTTGTTTTGGAAAAGCAGACGTGTTCCTTGGACACTGCAGAGCTTTTCCAGGATCCCGGAAAAACTCTGCAGTGTAGACATAGCCTAAGGATGCTAAACTGGGTTGGTGCTGACTCTGGAATAACCCCGCTGTCATGGACTCTCAGGAGGAGGAGAGGCTGGTAAGATGAAGGTTACCAGATCGAGTTGGCGGGGAGGGAAAGGATGCAGCATGTAGGATGATAGCTGCTGCCCTCCTGTTTTGACTCTACACAGTTTTCAAACTGATTCCATGCACCCGGTCTGTGGAATTAAGTGGGAATTCTGTGCACAGAGGGGCTGGCAATAAACCTCTCTTGGCAACACTGTTTGCTTATTTTGCACCAAGGACGTGGTTTACAAAGGCGCTGCATTCTCAGGCTACTCCTGTCTAGCTACTGCTTCTCAGTCACATGCCCCTAGAGAAGTAATGCACGTTCCTATTCTGGCTATAATTTGAAGTGAGATTTTTATAAACAATTCTGTTAAACTGCTGAAGTTATTAACTCCCTCCTGTTCCAGGTCTGTTTATTTCTAACCCAATACAGCATGCTAACAAAATCACACCTCTAAATATAGGCTTCACCTGACTAAGTAACATATGATGACTAATCAGTTGCATTTTAAATTTCTAGTTAATTGATCAAGCATTTTTATAGCCTGAACCATGTTTTAAGATTGAGATTTTCACAGCCACCTGCTTCATACTGACCCTACTCCCCATATTCCCTGGGGAAACTAAAGTATGTTGTTGCATCTTGTCCTGTGTTTTTATACAAGTAAAAATCCTTTCCGAGGCTGAGTTCAGTTGCTTGGGTTATCCATGCCATTTTGGATCTGATGTTTATGTCCTCTCCGCCCAATAGGGCTCAATGTCTAGTAAGTCTCCCCCCAATCCACTGTCTGTCTAATGCAGCAATTTGGTGGCTCCTCTCACCCATTTGCTGTCACCCTTCAGTTCCAGCATCACTGGGAAGTTTTGATCAGTTTGATTTACATGGACACCACAAAACAGTCATCTGCCAAAGCTGATGTGGCTTGGTAGCGCATTCCGTTTCCGGTGGAGTAGGAAGAGCCAGAAAAAGTGAATTCTGCTCCTAGACCGGGGTGGGCAATCATTTTTGAGCAGGGGCCACTTAAAATATTTTTGAAGTGGTTGTGGGTCGACCTGGAAGGGGCGGAGCCTTGAATGGAAGGGGCAGAGCCTCAGGTAGAAGGGGCAGAACCTTTAAATAGCAGGAGTTGAAAGGACTCGCACCTACCCTGCAGCTCCCAGGTAGCTCCCATCTCTGGCTAACATGATGCAAGCCCTTTCAATTTCTGCTATTTAAAGGGCTCCCTGCTCCTGGCCTCACTGCTAGCGCATTGCCTGGGAGGTGGGGACATGGGAGCCCTTTCAAGTGCTTCTATTTAAAGGGCTTGCGCCTTCCCTGGGGTTGTTGCCTGGCAGGCACGGAGAAGATACGAGCCCTTTAAATAGAAGCAGCTGAATGGAGTCGTGTGGCTCAAGCTCCCAGGCTACACGCTAGGGGGCAGGGCCTGGAACAGCCGCACGGGCTGGCTCAAAGCCCTAGGTGGGCCGAATTCAGCCAGCTGAGTGACTTTTGCCCACCCCTGTCCTAGACCAAAGACTTGCAGTCAAAGCGGTACCCACCAGGGACAGTTATACCTGCATTAAAGGTGTTCGGTACCAGTACAGGAAAGGAAATAAGCTACCGATATAACTGCAGCCACATGATGAAGATTGTGCCAGGAAATGCTGTTCCATTATGGTCACACCCCGAACTGCAATAGCAATAGCAGTACAAAAGCTGTGTTCAGACAAGGCCTAAGGCATGTGCATTTGAAATGTAGCCCTGACTCCAGTTTCACTTGGTCACACTTTGGAAGTGGTTGGAAGCAGTGCTGTAAGCCACTTATCCAGTGTCCTGCAACTCCAGTAACATGAGTTAATACTGGAGGGGGCAACTGATGTATCTGGGCAGGGGCCTGTCTCCAACAATGATATGTAGAGAGATAAATAGAGACACATTCTCCCACAGGTATTTAACGGGGGAATTCTGCTCACCTTCCACCATAGAACAGCTTGTAACATTACTTGGGCCTAACCTTTCTGGGTTACAGTGGTGCTGAGGGCTGGTGGGGTGCTGCCTCCATGCCACATCAACCAAGACTTCAAGCAGTATCTTTCAGGGTGACCAGCAGCAGCCTGACTTGGTGAACCTCCTCCCCTTCAAAGGTGAAATGTATCCTTCCACTCAGAGCCCAAGCAAATCCTAGTATTTAAGGCTAGAGGGATGCATAGACCTTGTTCAAATCTGCACTGAGGGGAATTTTACCCCATACAGAATGAGCTGTCTCAGCTAGTCAGAGTGACTGCTTCCTAGAGGTTATTCTTGCCCAAATATCTAATTAGTTTCTTGAAGCCTGCTAAACTGTCTCAAGGATTCCCTTGCGGGAATGAATTCCACAAGTGAATTATACTCAGCAAGTGTATTTCCCTTTACCCCACTCAAAACAGGTTCTCTTTCCATTTTAGTGTTGCTTGACTAGCAAACTAGGATCACCAAATATTTTCCAGTTGAAACATGTCAGCTACATTTCTGGTGCTAGAGTTATCTATGACAAAGAACAAAATATTTACAGTAAGCAGATGGAGTTTAATTTCAACTTCCATTCTTGGACTATCCCAGAAGGTTATATGAAAGTTGAAACTCTCTAGTCTGGCACCCTCGGGACCTGACAGCTGCCAAACCAGAGAATTTGCCGAACCACAGGAAGTCAACATTGTAGTGAGTGGGTCTCTTTATTTTTATTTTGCTGAGGTCAATAAAGGAACAGTGCTACTTAATAATATATAACTGCACTGATATGACTGTTCTGAAACACCCCATAGAAGTCTGTGCCTAGCCAAGCTTAGCAGCTGTCTTCATAACAAAGTGTTAGTGTTAGTGTTGTTACACAATTTTATTTTATTGGCATAAGTAAATAAGCAGGTTTCAAAGAAGAAAAAATGGTTACATAGCTTCTCGTGACTGTTGCTCTTTGAGATGTGTTGTTCATATCTATTCCAGTACCCACCCTCCTTCCCACAGTCGGGGTAACCGGCAAGAAGGAACTGAAGGGGCGGGAGTTGGCAGGGATCTATATTGGTCACCATTTCGGCACCACTCCAGGGGGCACCAGACAGACCCTATGGCTAGCCTCTAGGGGAAAAAAATCTTCTGGCTTTCACGCACGTGCACACACAGACACCTAATTGGAATGGACATGAACAATACATCTCAGAGAACAACAGTCACGAGAAGGTATGTAACCGTTTTTCACACTTAGCAGCATCACCAACACTTCCTGCTTGCTGGGCTCTTAGAAGACATTTAGGGGTAAATTAGAGCTAAATAATGTCACAGAACACTGGGAGCCAGGACTGGTAGCTGTAAACAAATTTTATAGGACCATGAGAAACCTGGCCAGACCTATGATAAGCAGACATCTGGCTAACTAAAATCATTCTGGACCATGGATGTTGCTGGTCTAGAGAGTGCCGGACTGGAGAGCTTCAACCTGTACAAAAAATTGCTGAGTTGTTGGAGTAATTCATCTCTTTGTATAGCAGAGGTTGCATCCATGCAAGTGCACAGATTTTGTATTGGCCCTCAGCACAAGGGTGAATGTTATTTAAAAGTGGAGTGAATTTGGTTTTGCTCAAAGCTCCAGGAATAAAGTAGTTCTTTCATGCACAACCCCTTTATTTAGCTAACATTACAATCCAGTGGATGTAATTTAGCTACAGCATTTGGCATTTTCATCTTGAATTTCACTCAAAAGTTCCTGTCCTCTGCAAAGCAAAATGGGGAAGCCACAGTGCAGGCAAGTCTTATGTGTGTTCAAGATAAATAATGGCAGCATCAGAAATATGGGTGAAAAACTCAAATACAATGCTGAGAAATAGGAGAGAAGATCAGTATAATATAGAAACAAGATTAAAAAAATTCATAGGAAAAACATTTTGATTTACAGAATTTTAACAATATTAGTCAAATGACATATCTTTAAATGTCTATCTCTAGGGCAGGAAAACATTGGAAGAAATTTCTAACTTAAAATGACAACAGGGCTAACTTTTCATTTATAAGATGGGGGTGAGGGGTGGACAGAAGGGAGGCTTTGGAGACCAGTGTCAGAGTCTCTTGGCTTAACCCTGTCTTGGTTTTGGCCAATCAGCCCTCTCTGCATTTCCATGCAGGGATGTTTTCCTCCTGCTTACTTATTTGTATAGCTTCTCCCCATTACTCCCCCTGCTGGTCAGAAAGATGTAAGGGGCCACTATCAGCAAACCACCCCTATACACTTACCGAATTTAGAACCAGCAAACCAAGAGCTATTTAGCATTTTCCAGTCGTCAGTGAAGAGCCAAAGTCCCCCTGCAGTATTGCCTTCCTGACACCAGATGGTGGTCTGTGGAAGTTATAAATAACAGCACTTTGCAATCCCACCCAGAAACCAAAATGGCATCCAATGGCATGGTGTAATTTGGGTTCTCTTAATTCTAGAGAAAGGTCCACTACAATGTTGCCTTCAGGTAAGTGTGTTGAAGTTTTTGCTTCTTGAGATAATAGCACGTACTGAGGGGAAAAAGCAGGTGTTACCTGTGCAGTTGGGTTCTCCCTGGTGTTTCTCTTGAAAATGTGTAGACTTTTTTCTTTTTTTTAAGTATAAATGTCATACTGTTAAACTAGCCCTTTCCTAGCTCTGCTCCTTGGGCATCTGAAAACCCACTATTTAGTTGCCTAGATTTCCCTGCCCACGTGTGCAAATTTTGACCTATGCTCTGCTGAGCTGCTTATGGGCTAGCTGGAGCTATGCCGCTCAGCCCTGAATGAGGAGAGGGGGGGTAGTTGCATCAGTGTAGAAGATATCTGGGGAAGGAAGGAATTGGAGCTGTTCAGACAAAT
The DNA here is from genome assembly GCA_032595735.1 of Pelochelys cantorii. Lineage (NCBI taxonomy): Eukaryota > Metazoa > Chordata > Testudines > Trionychidae > Pelochelys > Pelochelys cantorii. The sequence goes on along the minus strand of CM064346.1, from coordinate 9,651,137 downwards.
TCATTTACACCCTGAAACCTCTGCCTCCTACCTACACACTTTCTATGCTTTGCAGCACACCTGCAATCAGCATCTGGGCAGCATCTGGGCAGGTAGCCATATGGGGAGCGGTAGCAAGATCATCCTTCCTTGGATGGCTGTCACATGAGAGCACAAAGGACAGTCTGGCCTGTCTGACTTCAGTAAGTTATCTAGCTAGAGCAGTGAGAGATAGGAGAGATGGTAAATACTGGCTTAATGCCAGATGATGGTCCCAATCCGGGAAGGAGCTAGTGCCCTCAGCATTCATGGACTCCACTGTGAGATGTGGGTGTCTTGCAGAAGGTGGCTTCCACTTTCCAGGACAGGGCCCTGTGTTAGTTAGGATGTCACGAGGGGGTGGGTGTCAGGAGACCAGGAATCGCTTCTCTCAAAGCACTGAGGCTCTGTGCTGCAGGGTAGTACAGAACCATGGGGTTCTTCCATCCTATTCACGAAGTCCCTGGGCAGATGGTCGACACCAGGGACTCTCAAACTTCTTTGCAGCCCAACCCCCTTTACTACACAATCCCAGGAGGGGGGAATCAAAGCCTGAGCCCCTCCACTCTAGGGTCCAAAGCTGACATTCCAGGAGGGAGGCCCTTAGGCTTTGGCTCCAGGCAGTGGGATTCAGCCCTGGTGACCCCATTAAAAGTAAGTGGCAACCCACTTTGAGGTACTAACCCACAGTTTGCGAACCACTGGTCTCCAAGCCACTCATCCCTAATGCAAGCATTCACTGTGCTCAGTATAAACCTTGGGTCAGAGTCTCTTCTGTGGAGGTTGCAAAGGCTTGGTCAGGACTACCAAGAACATTCTAATAAGAAATGACAGATGACTTAGAATTTGGGTGCAGTTCCGCTTGACCCCCAGAAGCTCACGTGTTCACCTGAATGTCAGGAGTCTGGAAGCTTTGGCTGAAAACAGGCTCCCTAGCAAGATTTTTGGTCAGGCCGCAAACACCCCAATAGCTGCCTTCCTTATGTGTTGTTGGCATTCTTGGCTCAGTGTCAGCATGAGTCTGAAGGAAAACCCCTGGAGTTAATGGGAGTTAAGGGAACAATTCAGATGGTCATAAAGGCTCCCTTTAGGGGGTCCACTGTGGCACCGGAAATGAGCAGAGGTTTGGGGAAAAGTTGTTGTTTTCTTTGCTCCCCAGCCATCTTACCTCTTTCTCCAAGGTTTGACAAGACTGTAGGGCCCTAAATTGCAGCTCAGGGATCTCTTTTGTTGTCCTGTGTCTGTTTACTTGGACCACATAGTGGGTCCTGTGTTAACTGCCAGTCTCTTTGAAGCTGCAGTATTCTGTGGAGAATGTCTTCTTCACATGTGATGCCAGTGCTTTGATTCTGAGCATGGGAACAGCAAACATTATCAACTGGCTTCCCAGGTCTGGTGGGATGTCTTTGATTTGACAGAAGGCAAAGCTGTTTACACTCCGCCCCCTTCCCCCCCCAGCCAACACCCTGGCTGCCTTCTCGCTAAGAGATGCTAAACACATTTGTTTGTTTATATCAAAAAATCAGGGTGTCATTGCAAGCCCATAAAGCTTTTGAGCTCATTGCAGGAGGCTTGAGCTGATCCATGGAAAAACTCGCTGGTTAAAGCTAGATAGCACTGAATTATTCTTTACTATTTAGCTGAGAAGGCTGGATTTTCAGAAGTGAACAACGCACGTGACTCCCATGGAAGGTATTAAGAGTTGAGCATGGTCAGTGGAGCCTCTTATTTTGGTGCCTAAAGATTGATTTTGGGCAGCAGTAGGAAACCTTTTTTGGGTTGGGGGCTGCCCACCCACAGAAAAATCAGTCGAGGGCCGCACCCAAGTGAGAAGCAAAAAACCAAAACCAGTCCCTCCCTGATGTGGCCTCTGACTGAGAAGCAGAAAGATACTCCCCACATTCCCCTCACACATCAGGGCCTAGGGGGGCCCAGCCTAGTAGATTTTGTGCGCTCCAGCCCCATGGTGGAGTAGTGGTGGGGCTGGACCATGAGTGTCGGCTCCCCAGTGCTGGGGGGGGACGGGCGGGGCATGAGCCTCAGGGCTGGATCCAGGCAAGCCAGGGGCCACATCCGGCCCCGAGGCCTGAGGTTCCCCTCCCCTGATTTAAGGCCTAACTTTACCCATGTGCATCTGAAAAAAGAGGCAAAGAAGGAGATAGAACACTTAGCCCTCAATTTGCAAAGATGCGTTAAGCTTTATGATTCCTGTCTTTCAGATGGGGAGGCCCTGGCTCTGAGAGAAGACGTGACTTACCCAAGATCCCACAGACACTGGTTTCATAGCTGGGAGGAAGTAGCCAGGATCCCTGAATCCCATTGTGGTACCTTTTTATCTGCTGCACCAAACTAGTAAGTACTGCTAGTGAGCTTTGGTTTCTTAAAAGTGACTGCCTGCTTTGGAACAGAGGGCAACTTTATAATTAGCCAGAAAAGATTTTTTTTTTTAAATGGGAATCTCACCCTGATGTGACAACTCCTTTCCATGTGGCTGAGTGGTTCCCAGAGCACCTGGTGGTCCATGGTGTGCTGGCAGGTCACGTGGCCTTGGCTCTCCTCCTCCTCTCCAGCCATGGGAAACAGAAAAGGTGGCAGAAGGGAACAGCAGCGTGTGGCTCGCTTTCTCCAAACCCGACAAAGCATTTCTCACGTTGTAGGCAGCAGAAACTCTGTTGTTTTCCATGGAAGCGATTATTGTTGCCACAGAGATGTCATGGGGGGGACGAGACTGGGAGGAGTGGATCCACTTGCTCAGAAGGGAAGAGGTCCAAACAATTCTGGGTTGGGTGTGCACCTGGCAATCCAGTCTGAGTACTGCCCCAGGAATAGAGCTGCCTCCACATGGTAGCTCCGAGTCACAGTCTAGTCCCTGGCCCCATGGATGAGCTAAGATGTATCAGGTGGGGCAGACTATTGCCACTGCTGCATGGACTTAGCCACTCTGGCCTGTGTTTTGGGGATGGAGGCAATTCCAAGGCTGCCCCCACTTCTGCCTACCTGCATGGGATGCGGAGTAGCAGCTTAGTAGCAGCTCCTGCTTAGCCAGGTGTAGGTCTGGCAGTGCAGGTGGCCCATGCAGAGAATTAAGGGGGTACCTCAGAGTCTCTTTCTCTCTCACGTGGGCATGCTCTTGGGCTCATGGTTGACCCTTCTTTGAAAGATGTGGCCCATGCTGCAGAAGGACTGGAGAGCTCCTGGCATAGTTCATTCTGCTTACTCTGCCTACAAGATACAATTCTCTCACTGATGTTGCTGTACACATTTTCTACTGGCCTTGATTCAGTTCAGGTGCTGTTTTATTGTGCTAGGCCTTCCCAATTCACTTATGTAAACCAAAGCTTTTATCTCGAGTATCCCACTTAGCATGAGCCTTTAGCATCCTGTTGTCATGACAATGCAGCACTGTGAGGGAGGAGAAACATCATGCATGTATCCCTAAGGAGTCTCTTTAAGCAGATTATATTTCATAGAGACAGATACAGGTAACTACCCAGAGTATAGGTTTGATGTAGAATTGTTATGGGCTCCTAGGTAATACATGTATTTGGAGGGCTAAGTCTGTACACCGCTGATTGCATACGCACTTGAATTATTTAATATGCATATGTCAAGTATACTGGTATTTTCTGCTTTCTTCCATGCTGATGGATGCCTGGGAGTTCAATGTAGCATGTTCTGCACCTGAATAGCAGCTTACAGAGGTTTTGGCGGGTGCACGATTATGGTTTGCACTGTGCAGTATGACTATACAAAAACTGTTATATCGTTTGGAGTGCCACTGTTTAGAAGGAAATCATTGGAAACATAGAGAGTTTGAGCAGTTGCAAGTGTCCATTTATTTCATAATACAGAACTAACTAGAACCAGCCCAAACTGACTGGGCTGACCCCTAGTGATCTAACTCAGTTACTATAACAACAAGATCTATATCTACAACACCAATACACCACAAAAACCTGTGGTGCAGCGAGGTATTGTGTAGGTCTAAAATAGGTCATGCAAGAAGAGATTAACCCCTTTCCAGAGATGTCACAATTTGGTTTTAACTCAATGTTACGGATTTCATGCATATTACAAGTAGCTGATAGTCTTATATCGGTCTTGGAGTCTGGTTTCTCATAGATTGTTTGGCTACATTGTAAATGTAAGATGTTTCTTTTATTGCAGTGATTCATTTCCTTGTCGCTGCTGTAAATACAGTCTGAATAAATCTCTCTCTCTGATTCTGTAGATTTAGGGAGCATGTGGGTTAGACTCATGTTGAGAAGAAGCTCTAGGGACCTGGACATCCTAGATGATACATAACTTTTCATCTACGTCACACCAGGTCAAAACCAACATAGAATCCTAGAACACTAGAACTGGAAGGGACCTCGTCATCGAGCCCAGTCCCCTGGGGTCAATTGTGGTCAAAAGTGCATCTGACTGGTTTTTGTTCCATGATCTGCTTGCCACAAGTTGTTGGTTTCAGTGTACTTCCTAAAGGGTGTATGTGGACAGATCAAAAAACACCGTCATAGCTAGAGCCGGCCTGCCTCCTTCCCTAATTGACAAAGAAATAAGGTTGGGATTTACAAACGTGATCTGCGTTGGCCTGGCCACTTCTGTGAACAGTCAAACTGCTGCAGATGTCAATGGGATTGTATTTATTTAAGCCAACATTGAAAACTTGAAATCCTCGCTCACAGTGCCTCAGACCAATGGCCCAAGCCCTCCAGTTTGTTGGGCTAAAAGAGTCCAAGACCTTGAAAGTCTGAATATTGGAACAGATTTTTTTTCTCACTCTTTCACACAGACTTTGGTCGTGCTGTTTTGGTAGCACTCCCGCTGTCCGCTCGGTGGATCGGTAGGATCCTTCAATCTTCCGCATTCTCCTTGAGGTCTTTTCCCATCTGCAGCGTGGTCACTGACACTGCAGAACTACAGGTTTGGGTAGTGACTATTTTGGGTCAGATTCTGAGCTGACTTCCTTCCCATGGACTCCCCTTGACGGCAATGGGACTTATTGGGACTGAACGGCTCCCAAGTCAGGCAGAGGTCATCTCCTTGTCTGGTAAAGCATGTCAGACACTTCCCAGGTCTCTAGAGCTTACAGTACTGATGTAGTAGCGTCACCACTCCTGCATCTCCAGTGAAATCAGAGCAAGAGGCTCACCCCATGGTAAATTACTTAACAAGAGAATCAAAGCTGGCCAGGATCACATTTTAGGAGAACTATTCAAGCCTGCAAGTGCTAGCTGTAATGTGGAAAGCTCAGATCTGTGTTGGAGATAGACGTGTTCCATGCCAATCTAATACTTGCACAGCCGGGGTCTATTAAATTAGCTTTGCATGACTCTCGTGCAAACAAGTGCTACTTCATGTTATGCTCTGGAGAGACAGGTCAAGCATTTCCCCAGCCTTCTGTTCAGCTTGCTGTGCAAAGATGTGAAGAAGAAGGTGTCCGGGAGGAGTAATTCTTCACCTGCTCGGAAACCAGGCAATCTGCACAATTACATGTGCGCCCAGTGGTTTGGGTGCTGTAGTCTTTTCAGGCACCCTTTCATTTCCTGTTTTGCAGCGGTAACAAAACACGTACATGGGTCTACAGCTGTGGGAGGGCATTGGTGCTGTCAGCACAACACACATTTGGGAGCCTGTATGTTCACCTTCTGCGTCCAGATGGACTGACTGGACACACAGCCAGCATGTCCCATACACAGGCACACTCAGAATTTAAGCATACAGCGTAGTGATGTTCTGTATCACCTACAGGCACCCAACAGATTTCACTGGGCTCTCCTTTTGCATCTTGCTGCTCCAACAGTTGAATCATTAAGAGTGGCGCTGTGACTTACACTCAGGCAAGGAGGCTTAGTCACCGATACCCATCTCCCTTCCCATTACACCATCATGGCTAGGCATCCTTTGTGCAAGTACTGTAGTCTGGATAGCCCCTTTTAGAGAGAACTGCCTGAGCCCTGACCCTCGCCTGCATTTCCCTTTATCCAGGGTAATCCAGAAAGTGATGGTAGAGCTGGGAATCAAATAGAATCCGGGAATCCTGCCTCACAGCTCTTTTCACTAGCTACTGGCTGCATGCTAACACTCCTTTCCTTGTGGGATCTGGCAGCCTTTCTGCTGGGATCCAGTTTGCCACTCATTTCAGACTTGCAGGCCTTTGGCTTTTTTTCAGGCACTCCCCAGAGAGCTTTGTGGGCTGCCCTGGAAAATCTCATTGTTCTTCAGCAGTACATCCAATTGCACATGCATTCATATATTAAGCTGGTATGTCGTATATTAGCATCTGACTTTCACTGAGAGATCCCTTCTCAAACGAAATAAGGGCCTTAGGCCTGATCCAAGGGCTGTTGAAGATGACCTTGACATTTGTGGTACAAGGGATATAAAATCCCAATTATTTAGTTAACCAGTTAAACCTTAGGTTTACCTCCCTAGTAGGCACTGGACCCTTGTTTCAGAAAAGTATCTAATTCGAACTACCGGTACATCTCGTTCCACGAGGAGTAACAGTAGTTCGAATTAGAGATCCTAATTCGAACTACCTACTCTGTGCCGCGTGTAGCCGCGGGCACAGAGTTCGACCTAAGGGGATTTAAAAATGGCGCCCGCCCGGCAAGATGCAAATGAAGCCTGGGATATTTAAATCCGGGGCTTCATTTGCAACTTCGAATACCTACATTAGCCACCCTAGCTCGAACTAGGGTGGTAGTGTAGACATACCCTTTCTTAGCAGATCTGCCTCTTTTGTCATTGAGAGTCTGATCTGCTGATTTCAGTGACTAAACTCAATTTTTGCTATCTTTTACTATAGGTGGAATCTCTCTAATCCGACACCCTCAGGATCAGACCAGTGCCGAACCAGAAAAATTGCTGGATTACGGGAGGTCAGTATTGTCCAGCAGCATTGCCAACACTTCCTCAGCCTACTGGGCTCTTAAAGACTTTTAGGGGTAAATTAGAGCTAAATAACAGCACAGAACACTGAGAGCCAGGACAGGTGGCTGTAAACAAACTTTATGGGACCGCGGGAAACTTGGCCTCACTCATGATAAGTGGACATCTGGCTCACTAAAATCATGCTGGGCCACATATGTTGCTGGACCAGAGAGTGCCAGACTAGAGAGTTGAGCCTGTACTCTTAGGCAACACAGCAATGGCAAGAGGAAAATACAATGCATGTTGCTCTTAGGTAAGGTACAGTCATCCAGTAGGATTGCACAGGTCTAAATGAGCATCTCCAAAATTTTACAGAGGCTATGAAATCCAAACTCAGCTTTAAATATGAATTTTGCATCTTGCCCATCATCACAAAGAGATGAATCTGCTCTGAATGCCTCTGAATTTCGGTAAGAGCAAAATCTGGACTTTGATCTGAACCCTGTGGGTTGGATTCTCTCTGATTAAAATGGGGATTTACTGTATCTTCACTCTGACTTCCTATTGCACAGAAATGTCACCAGTGCCTCTCAGAAGTCACTGTGAAATGGGGAAGGGTTCTGATCGGGAAGGAATGTGTTGTGGTCAGGGTGACGCCTCTGTGAATGCCTAAATTGGAAAACAGATGATCACAAAGGACATGGAGCTACAGTTCCCATAATAAAAATCTGAGGTTCAAAAAAGCCACCAGAAAAAATGCCAGCAGTTGCCCTTTGGGAATGTAAAAGAGAAGCTACTATGAAATGCAGCGGGTTAGACTCATTGTAAGTAAAGATCCAGTGAGGGCCATGAATGTACGGCAGGTTTAACTGAATCCAGGAGGATTTGAAGGAGCTGAGTGGGAGAGGCAGAGGGAAGAACATGTTGCCTTGGCTTATTTCTTACCTAGTAGGTTTTACCTTCCTCTGGTCATCTTCCATTAGCATATAAAGCACTTGAGATATATTATACAAGACATCATCCTGCTTCTCAATAACATGTGTCAGCCTTCATATTTCACCAGCGTGAGACAGGAGAGCTAGACAGACACTGAAGATTTTTCATCTTCCCTCTCACCAAGGTTCCCTTTTGTATGGAAGAGGAGGGAGGACTGTGGATAGGTGGCAAAGCAAACCAAGAGTGCAGAGCCATTTTCCCTTCTGAATGGCACTTACTCCGCTGTTCATAAGCTGGGACTTTAACAAATCAACTAAATCAGCTGGTGGTGAGAGAAATAGCGAAATGGTTTCTCTCTTTCAAATAGATGGTTCTGAGGATTCCATCCCTGGTACCGGTATCTCTCTTGGCTGCTTTAAACAAACAAATCCATCTAGCTTCATACTGTACGGCTGCAGCAGTGCTGGGGAGTGAGTTCACTCCATTTGGCAGCTGCTGTCAGAAGGGGCTGAGTCACCCAGTTTTACTCCACTTGCCTGGCTGGCAGAGTAGCTCTGAAGTTGAGGAGTATCCTCGACATGCTTCATGTAGCATCAGCTCACACTGTGTGGCATCAGCTCTGACCTCAGACTGCTGGGAGCAGCTTCTCTCCTGCTCATCACCCCTCATTTCTTTTTAACCCAAGTACAACTGGGACCCCAACTGACAACTTGGTTAATGAACCCAGGAAAACAGCACATTACTGACATGATTCCCTCGGTTCTTATCACGGTGCCTAGAAGCCCCATTCATAGATCAGGACCCCTTTCTGCTGTGTACCATACAAAAAGATGGTTAGACTTCTTGATTTCTATCTGATGTCAGCCAGCTGGACATCAGTGCAGGGAGATGGGCATGGTGACCCCTGGTGTACATTGGGAGTGGCTCCATGAACATTAGTGGAGCCACCCGTGCATAAAACCAATGAGAGGAGAATCTAGCCCTTCACGTCGCAGGGTCAGAACAGGAGTGGGGCTAGGAATCAGGGTTGCCTCAGGCTCAGCTATTGACTTGCAGTGTGACCCTGGGCATATCACTTAACTCTGTTGTACTTCTGTTTCCCCGTCTGTGAAATGGGGATCTTATTAATACTGTGACAAACCCACGCCAGTCTCGTAATGTCACATGTATCTATATGTCACATCGCTTGACCACATGGAACTTGGTGATAGTGAGGCTAGAACTCTGATTTCAAAAAGCACAGGCTCCTTCTTACCTTGGGGACTAATGGAACCTTAGCTGTTGGCCATGCAGCTCAAAGCCTCAATTGTAAGTAAGCGGCAGCCTGCTCATGCGCTAATCAGGGCTGTTTTGAGACTTAACTCTCAAGAGTTTCAAAGTGTGCGGTGCAGATGAAAGGTGCTGTGTAAAAGCAAAGTGTTATTAGCAGTCCAGTACTGCTGATTACGCTGCTTCCTCAAAAATAAAAATGCCTTTCCTCAATTCCAATGTAAGTACCTTTTTCTGCAGAAAATTTCTCCAGGTAACAGAATAGACGTGGACTGGACTGGGCTAAACCTGTCCCTGCCTGCACTGCCTAGCATGGATAGCCTTATGCCAGGTCTACCCTACTGGAGAAAGTCAACCTCAGATATGCCACTCCAGCTACGAGAACAGGGTAGCTGGAGTCGACATACCTTAGGTCAAATTTCTGCGGCATCCCCGCTGTGGGAGGTCAACAGGAGAAACTCTCCCATTGACTTCCCTTACTCCTCTGGTGGAGTACCAGTGTTGATGGGGTCACCATCAGTGGTCGATTTAGTGGGTCCTTACTAGACTTGCTAAATCAAACCACGGGAGGTCAATCTCCAGAGCGTCGATCTTGGGGTAAGTGAAAACAACCCCTTAGGCAAAAATGAGTACACATGCCACAACTGTGGCTGTGGGTGATTAACCAGGGGTTAGTCCACCCTAATGTCTAAGCAGTTAGCCAAAGCTTAGAAAATAGTTTGTTTGCAGACATGAATTTTTACTGTTGAGACGGTTTGAGTGTGTGTTGGAGACTGTGAATGGAGCACTCAGCAAGGGCAGTGGACAACAAGCTGGGGACCTGGAATTAGCGGAAGCAGTGGTCTATGAAGAAAACACCTGTCTCTTAATTGCAAACTAAGTCATGAAGTGGAGTGGTAAGAGTTGGCATGCCTGTCCTAAATGTTTGGCAGAGAAAGCTTTTTCACATTTATTTTAATGGCCAAGAGTAAGCACATTCAACCTTGTCTGTGATATTTTGCCTAATGATCTTGGAGACAATATCTGAATAGAACAGGGGCTTTTGGGGCACGTCTACACTGCAGCATTATTTTGAAATAACTGTGCGTGTACACAGCAAGCCATTATTTTGAAACAATGTCGACCTGGAGGACTTCTTACTCCAACTCCTGTAACCCTCTTTTCACAAGGAGTAAAGGAGGTCAAAGAGTGTTCTTCCTTCGACTTTCTGCTGTGTAGACAGCGCCAAAAGCCGAATTAAGCTGTTTCGACTTCATCTGTGAAATTGGTATAGCTGAAGTTGTGTCGCTTACTTCGACTTTTGCCCTGCTGTGTAGATGTGCCCATAGAGTCCTAGACTGTAAAGTGCGAAGGGACCATCATCATCCTCTCATCTGACCTCCTTTGTAGCCCACAGTAGAGCTTCACTGAGCCATTCCTGCATGGGAGGGACTTAGTCTTCCCTGCTGTAGGGGGGAACATTTTTGGACCCAAGAACTTGGGGCTGAACTGGGGACTTTATCTCCTAAATTCCACTCCTGACATTCTCAGCAGCTTTGTGAAAGACCCTTCATTTCTCTGTGTTTTCGTTTCTCAATTTGAAAAATAAGAGGTCAATGAACCCCCATTACCAGTAAAGGGTAAATTGAAGCTTAATTAAAACTGTGAGATTTGGGATGCAAGATGCTATCCGAATGCAAAGCTTTGCTGGGGACATGAAGCAAATCATGGCTCCTGATTGGCAGGAAAGAATTGAGGTGGTCTGTCTGTACTAAAAGCATTAATAAAACTGATCTACAGTGCAATGTTAACCACTCCCATGCAGAGAGCGAAGAATATATCCTGACTGGCTGTAGTGAGTTCAGTGAAACTTGTTAATCAGGAAATTACTTCTCCGGACATATAACTTAATCAGTCTTTTCAAACTCTGGAGTAAAAGCAACGCTGCAACTTGCTGGCGGTTTCTGCAGTCAGATGTGGAATGCCATCTACCATTTTACTGTCACAATGAATGTATGTAACAATGCACTTGATGATAGCATATGTCTGTGAGAATCAGAATGGATTCTTTTCAAAGAATTAAGGCAGACACCTTCATATTCCTGCTTTAGTGAATATCTGCTCAATTTTGTTCAGTGCTGTGCTCTATGAAACTTGTAGCTGGCCTATACTTATTTGGATTACAGGAGCATTACTTGAAAGGATGCAGCTGGAGAATCAAATTGCAGGCAGCAGAGAATAAAGGATTCAAAATGTGTCATATGAGGCAAGGAGTGTCTCTGATTTACCCTTCCTTGGATCTTCCCCTAGAGTGGAAAGTGTACATCAGGCTGGGGAACCATTTTTTTTTCGGTTGGGGGCCATTGAGCCACAGAAAAACCATTTGGGGGCTACACACAAGTGAGGCAACATCTAGACTGCAAGCTTCTTTCGGAAGAAGCTTTTCTGGAAGAGATCTGAAAAAACTTCTTCCAAAAGAGAGCGTCCACACTGCCAAAGCACACCGAAAAAGCGCTCTGCTTTTTCAAAAGATAGCATCCACGCTGATTGGATGCTATCTCACATTTAAGCTGTGATTACTATGGACGGAGTGGCCACCAGGGCACCTGTGCTTTTTCCTGGAGGCCTCTTCTTTAGAAAAAAACCCCTCTTTCCTGTCCACACACACCTTTTTCCGAAAGAGCTCTTTTGGAAAAAGGCTTCTTCCTCATAGAAAAAGGTTTATCGCTGTCGGAAAGCCCCCTCTGTTCTTTCGACTTTTTGTCGAAAAATGCAATTGCAGTGTGGATGTAAGTGCCGTTTTTCCAGAAAAACAGCCATTTTTCTGGAAAAACTGGAGTGTAGACATACCCTGAGAAGTAAAACAACCCCTCCCTGACCTAACCACGACTGAAAGCAAATCAAAATCCAAACAAGCAAACCTCTGCCTCCGACCTGGCTCCCAGTTGCACCACTCAGGGTGCCAGGGCTCATCTTGCATTCCAGCTCGGAGGGAGGCATGGGGCTCCTGACCCACAGGGCTTTCCCCTGCAGCAGGACAAGACGGTACTCTGGCTCCAGCCCTGCAGACCAAGGTAAGCTGGGGGCAGTGTTCCCTTTTCCACCCCTGTGTGGAATGAATTTTCTTATGTGCACCAGTGTGGAGGTAATGCACCACCATCATGTTGGTGCCCAGAACAAAACTGATATGGCAGGGGTGGGGCCAAAGGGTTTTGAGTGTGGGGGGGTCAGAGCTGGGGCAGAGGGTTGGGGTGCAGGAGTGTGAGGCCTCTAGCTGGGGGTGCAGGTTCTGGGATGGGGTTAGAGATGAGGGGCTCAGGCCTGGGACAGAGGGCTGGGCTCTGACTGGGGGTGCAGGCTCTAGGGTGGGCTGGGGATGAGGGGCTTGGGTGCAGGGGGGCACTAGGTTTGGAGAAGAGTTCAGGCTGGGGTGCAGAAGAGAATATAGGCTCTAGGCTGGGGGTGTGGGCTTTGGGGTGGGCCTGGAGATCAGGCTGCAGGAGGGTGCTTAGGGATGGGGGGGGACTCAAAGTGGGGCAGAGGGTTGGGGCTCGGGCTTACCTGGGTGGCTCCATGCTGGGGATGCCATAGAGGGTCCCCTTTTCCCCGGCTGCAGCAACTCTGTGCTGGTAAGGGGCTCCTCCCGCCATTCTCAGCAGATTCAGGGCTTGTCGAGAGAGACCGCTCCCTCCTGCAGCCCTGAGACCTGAGCAGGGTTAATGGAAAGCTGCAAAAGCCACACGGCCCCACAGCTTAAGGGCCGTGGGCCTGTGGAAGCTTTGCATTAGTTCTGTTGTCACGTGGGAGCTGAAATGGCAGAAAGCCCCCAGTGTCAAGGTGAAGGGGCACGCTGGCATTTGCACCTACTGTTCCTTAATGCACAGACCTTCAGCTGTGAAAAGCTTAGAAAAGTGCAAATAGTGTGACGTGCTTTTGCAAGCCCCAGAGTTTGAGGTATTTTTAAAGTAGGATCCCAGCACAATTGACTCTTAACAGGCAGCACAGAAGTGGATCAGGGATCTGCATAGAAAGCATTGGTTCAGAGACAGTCCTGTGAGTTTATTTCCATGGGCCCAGGGGAGATACTTAACCCGATCAATATCTCAGAGGGGGAGCCGTGTCGGTCTGTAACATAAAAAAACTTAAACAACAAGTGGTCCTGTAGCACCTTAGAGAAAATATAGAAAGTACCCAGGAGCTTTTGTGGGTACAACCCACTTCTCATGCCCCATTTATCTGAAGAAGTGGGTTGTGCCCATAAAAGCTCATGATACCATCTATATTTTTTGTTAGTCTCTATGGTGCTGCAGGATCACTTCTTTTTTAAGTTTTTATTTTTTCCAATCAGTATCAGTTTGCAAAGCTCTGTTGGGTGCAGGGCCGGCCCGAGCCCTTTTGGCGCCCTGAGCCCGGGCACGTGGCACCACCCCTGGGCGCACACACAGGCCCGCCCATGGGGCACGGGCCCGCCCCCCCAGGGTGTGCGGGCCCGCCCCCCGGGGCGCACGGCGCATGCGCTGCCCAGCCTGGCTTGGCCAGCGCTGCTGGCGCACGCGCTGGGCCGTGCAGGGCCCCATGGATGTGGGGGGAAGGGCACTGCTGGCCGGCGCCGCGGGGATGGGGGGGCCGGCGCTGTGGCAGCCAGGTGCGCGGCACCTGATGGCAACTATAAGGGATGCCGCGCGTCCCTTACAGCTGCCATCAGGTGCCCCCCATTGGTTGGCGCCCCGGGCAGCTGCCCAGCTCGCCCATGCCTCAGTCCGGCCCTGGTTGGGTGGGGACAGCGTAGGAGCAAATGTGCTGAAATTCAGAAACATGGAGAATTAAGGATTTATTAAAGCCTTGTCTACACTAACCCCCACTATTGATCTACTTCAGCTACAGAAATAACATAGCTGATGTCAACGCACTTAACGCGGCATCTTCCATACAGTAAGGTCAGCAGAGGCTGTTCTCCCATCGACGCTGGTTACTATTCTTGTCCTGGTGGAATACCAGCATAGACGGGAAAGTGCTTGGAGATTGAGTTATCATGTCTGAGCAGACATGATAAATCGAAAGCTGGTGGATCGATCGCTGAAGCATCGATCCCCAGTGTAGTGGAGACAAGCCCTAAGCCATATAGATCATTGTGGTGTTCTGGCTGCCCAGAATGAATCATGACAGCAATTGGGCACATGAAACAAGATGGATTTTTATTACTTGATATTTTATTTGGGGGTATATATATATTTAGCAAAGCCTTGTGAGATTCCAAAACACATAAATTTTTGCATCACTCTGATGAACCACTGGGCCTGTGAGCTTCCTCATTACTTGTCCACCAGAAAGAAATAGTTACTGCCCTACCCATCAGAGGTAACTAGATCTCCCAGTGCTACCTTCTCTAAGATTCACTCATTCCACCCGTCTTCTAAACAGAAAAGGTCCAAACAGAGGGCCATGCAGACATCCATTGCAGCTTCCATGGAGCCATGGCCAGAGCCCCTCTAGACTTGTCACAGGACCTAAATTCCAGATCTGCCATATCATCTCTCCTCCTTGACCTTGTCATGGAATCATAGAATCCCAGGGCTGGAAGAGACCTCAGGAGGTCATCAAGTCCAGCCCCCTGCCCAAAGCAGGACCAACCCCAACTAAATCAACCCAGCCAGGGCTTTGTCAAGCCGGGACTTAAAAACCTCTAGGGATGACATTGTCCCCCCATGTTGGAGGCAGGGTTGAAGGATGTTGTCGCCTCTTCCCTTTTTGCCAGGGTTGTGTTGGTCAGCGAAAGAAGAAGTAAAGCGTTGACATGCTCAGTCAGACAGAGAAGGAAAGAAGGAGCTTCACATAGACTTTGCAGAGCCCTATATTAATCATTCCCTGTAGCCATTTCCCCTCCCCCATGAGCTTTCTTGGGTGATTGCCTGTAATTGCACCTGCTTTGCCATCCGTGGTGAGCCCACGTCCCTCGTCCTCCTGCAGCCTTCTCAGGACTCCCACGCTGAGTGTTCTGCCACCAGGTTGATGCTGTACTTGGATGGGAGACCAAGGAACGCTTGGAATGCTGCAGGAGCGATGGAGGTGGCACCTTCTCCTTGGATTCTGTACTGCATCAGCGCCCACCCATAGTGGTAAGCAGGGCTGCCCTGCTGCAGAATGCTGTGAGGCTTCGGACAGAGACCCAAAGCACAGGTGGCTATTAAAGATCCTATGGCAACTTTTTTCCTCTGTAAAAGTTAACCCCACTGTCCTCCTCCTAACCTAGAATGTCTTGCAAATGCGCCTGCAATTTTGAGCTCCACACAGCCCCACATGGGCAGCTTGTATTTGGCTTGGTAGTAAGTTTTTCACTGCAAGCACAACTTGGTTAATAATCTCTCTTTCCTGGTATGGACACTTTTTGTAAACTGGGTTGCTGGGCTACATCTGTGTGACAAGCTCAGGCCAGAATGGACATGACATGTTTCTTCCCAGTTGGTGTTCAGAAAAGAGGCCTCAATCTAATTGGGTCAATGATAAATGTTTAATATTAACTAATACCAGCCTTGCATAATGACGCATGTTCCAGTTTTTGCAATGCTTTCCTGGGGGCTGTTTGTAACTGTAATTCTAATAATCCATAATGAGCAGAAAACTCAATTTTTGCCAGTCTTTAACTTTGTTAAATGAAAATTTGGTACAGCTGAGGAAGAGTTAAAACTGGCCTCTTAATTCTGTGTATTTGTGTACTGATGTGACTCAGTCTAACAAGATATTTGCCACTTTATGGGTACGTCTACACTGCCACACTATTTTGGGATACCAGAGTATCCCAAAATAGCTAGCCCGCGTATTCACAGCAAGCCTGTTATTTCCGTATATAACAGGGCTTGCTATTCCAACGCCCCTGTAAACCTCATTCTACAAGGCGTAAGAGACTTTTTGGAATAGTGGGTTATTTCAGAATTTGGTGCAGCATAGACAGCCCCAAATGACGAAATAAGCTATTTCAAAATAGCATTGAAATAAGATACGCAATTTGCGTAGCTCAAATTGTGTATCTTATGTCGAGTTACAGTGCTGTGTAGATGCACCTGATCTAGCTCTCTCTTGCAGACTGTGCAAACCCCTGGTGCTGAAAGCAGTCACAAAATGCTTTTCCCATTAGTGGCATGAGGGCTCGCTCCTCTATGTCCAGTGAAGGGAAGCCACTATCAAGGTGCCCTGTGCAGTGGCCCCGTGACATGGGTTAACTTCATATTTTCTGTGTGAATCACCATAGCACCTAGACACCGCAGTCCTCACCTGCATGCTGATTCTGTAAGAGAACAGGGCTGCATTTGCTGTAGTGGGCTCACATTTTCTCTGTAAAATAAATACACTGCAGTATACCCTACCATCTGGCTGGAGTTCCAGCCAGACCCGCTTGGGGGGAGGGGTGGGGTGGATTTTAAATACTCATTAAGCATTTCCCCTCTATCTTTGACCATATGGGAGCAGTGCGGTGTTCAGCCTGCCAGCTGATGACTAGCGGCCCAGTGGGCTAATTCTGCATGATTAGCTTTTTGGCAATGGGGTTACGAGTGGTGGGAAAGCTTTTAATTAAAAAAACAGAGAGAGAAAGAAAGAGAGAGACTGATTTATATTTAAACCCTGAGCTCTGCTCCATCCCTTCCTGAAGCCGGCCTACTGCGGAGTGCGGGGGGCGGAGGGAGGGCGGAAATGCAGTTCATCCTACACTGAAAACCTGGGTAGTGAGATAGAACTGAATTGCAAGGAACTAAGGCTACGTCTACACGGCCCCGTAGCTCAACATGAGATACGCAATTTGAGCTACGCAAATGGTGTATCTTATTTTGATCTTATTTCGAACTGGCTTATTCCGTCATTTGGCGCTGTCTACACAGCGTCACATTTCAAAATAACCCGCTATTCCGAAACGTCCCTGACACCTCGTGGAATGAGGTTTACAGGGAGGTCAGAATAGCGAGCCTGAAAGAATGGGCTTGCTGTGAAGAGGCGGGATCGCTATTTTGGCACACTCCGGTATCCCAAAATAGCATTGCAGTGTAGACATAGCCCAAGGGGAAGTGGCTGGGTGATGGAACCCTCATATCCTGCAGTGCAGCCTCACCTCTGCTGTCATACCGCCCCCTGGTTTGGACTGGGAACCCCTTCTGATCACTCTACAGAGCTTACTGGACACTGGATCCATGTAGCTGCAGCCCCTTTAATGTTTCTTCCTTGCCAGTTTGAGCCAGCGAAGATGCCCACCCTTGGCAACCAGAGGTTGTGGGACCATTGCTCCTGTGCGCACACATGCACGTCAGTTACCTAGGAAAAGAACATTCCCTGGAGACACTAGAATCTTGTCTTGAAGATGCTACAGTCAAGAGTATTGTAGAAATAAAGCCTGTTGGCTTGGGTCTCCTCTCTCAGGGTGTGTCTAGACTACAGGGTTTTGTCAACAAAAATGGACTTTTGTCAACAAAACTATACCTGCGTCTACACTGCCGCTGATTTCTGTCGACATAATGTTGACAGAACTCAGCAGTTTTGTCGACAGCTATAAATCTCATTCTGTGAGGAATAATGCCTTGTGTCGACAGAGTTCTGTCGACGGAAGGAGTTATTGCATCTACACTGTCCTTTGCGTCTACACTGTCATGTCAACAAAGCGGCTTGATTTGTCGATAGAACTGGATGTAGTCTAGATGCTCTTTGTCGACAGAAGCTTTGTCGACAGTATCTGTCGACAAAAGCCTGTAGTCTAGACGTACCCTCATTATGGTTATGCCAGCAATTGCATATCCCCACTCTAAGGCTATGTCTACACTGCGGGTTTTTTTTGCGGAAGAGGATATGCAAATGGTGCACTCATTTGCATATCTTCTTCCGATTCTTTTTGTGGAAGAGGTTTTGCCCCTAAAAAGCCCAGTGTAGACGGGGCCATTTGTCAGAAAAAAACCCTTTTTCGCAAGATCCCTTTTTCCTCAAAAATCGAGGTTTACAGGATCTCTGTCGGCAGGGATCTGACCAAGGGCTGTTGTTTTTAAAACCGAGAATTAAATCAATATCAGTGCTATATGCAGTACTGCATGAGCTGGACGCTGGATGAAATATCACCATGCAGGATACTTGGACTGGAAGACCTCCTGAGGTTCCCTCCAGTTATAGGATTTTATGATTCGTTAATGACTGATGTTTGTGAGGGTATTATGATGTATTGCTGCCATTTGTATTAGCTAGGAGATGCTAGGCCAAGAAATGTTGCTCTCAGGGCTGGGGGGGGGCTAGCCAGGCAGCTACCCGGGGCGCCAACCTATGGGGAGCGCCTGATGGCAGCTGTAAGGGGCACTGTGCGCCCGGCCACACAGCACCCCTTAGAGCTGCCATCAGGCGCTGCGCGCCTGGGGCTGGGGGCTGTGCGGTGCCCCTTAGAGCTGCCATCAGGCGCCACACGCCCGATTGCAGCTGTAAGGTGTGCAGTGCGCCGGGGGGGGGGGGCCACGCATGCACCGTGCGCCCACTGCCCGGGGCGCAGGAATGGCTCAAGCCGGGCCTGGTTGCTCTTGTAGGGATTTTTGCCCCTAATGCTCCCAAGAGTTGGAGGGACCCTTAGATTGGTGCCATAAACATTTTATAATAAAAATCTTACGTGTGTGGCATAGGAAAAAATTGCCAGAAGCAGATGGTGGAACAGTAACTGAATAGGAATTGGCAGCAAACATGAGCAAATCTAGTTTCATCAAGGCAGGGAACGGGAAAAGAAATAATCAGCGCATACCACTTTGCATTAATCACGGGGAAACTCTTCATTCACCGGAGGGCCTCCCAAATCTAGTCCTTGGCAGGCTTGCATGTCAATTAATACTGTCAAGGACTTTATCTAGTACAATGCCTGTTGGCATAATGTGAACTCCTGTGTGGAGAGGGCATTGTCAATCTCAAACAGCATCTCTCTTCTTTCCCTCTTGATTTTCCTGTATGGAAAGAGCCAGTTACCACACTAGAAAGATTACTCACTACTAAGTTATGCGCGTCCCCAATGAGTTTTGAGAGAATAGCAAGGATGCAATTAAGTTCATCCTTATTAGCATTAAACCCAAAAGCAACCAAGTAAAAATATAGCTGAGCAATAATCCCACAAGAGCATGGAACCGGAGAAGCTTCAGGAGCATGCTTAATTCAGGCCTCTTGCATGTGTGGCTTTTGACACAGGATGTTTTGATGCTGAGTAGTAGCTGGCTTGCAGATAGAAATAGTGCATAAGTGACACACAAACTAGTTAGAGTAATGTCTATGGAGAGATCCTCTTGGATTTAATAGAACAGTATGGTCATCATTGAACTCCTAAACCAGCCTGAGAGGATTGATGGTCCAGTAGCTAGCCTGGGGCTCTGGAGATCCTGGTTCACTTCACTTAGTTTCTCTTGACCTCAGTTTCCCCATCTGTGCAACGGGGATGGGGGGGAATAGCACTTCTCTGCCTCATTGGTTGTTGTAAAGGTAAATACATTAAAGATTATGAAGTCCTCTGATACTACATAAAGACACAGGAGGCCACGTAAAGACCAAAGGGGGAGAGAACCAGTAACACTTTGTAGTGCAAGATTTTCAAAATCATCTATTTCGCTTTCAGTAGGACATAAGCTCCTGAATTAGTTAGGCACTTTTGAAAATCCGTCTCTATTTTTAAGGCTTTCAATTTTAGAATTCACTGGGGTCAACAGGAATCCTTTTCATAGACTCCACTGGGCCATAGGTTTCTGCGGTTATAGAAGCTTGTTCCAGTAACATTCTATTGGTTGTGTTGCTATTCAATTCTGTAGGTCACTAATTGGAACAACTGATATCAACATGTCCCCAGACCAGGTAACTGTAAACAGCATGTAGGACAGCCATATGTATTGGGCTAACTGACTTTCAATGAGACCCTCTTAAGGGTAGCAGGATCAGAATCTTCCCTTCTCTTTACCTTTTTGCAGAGTCTGCATAGTTCCATGGGTCTTTAAAAAGAACAAATAAAAATGCAAATTTTCTTTTAAAAGTATCATTGCCAGTTGACCAATGCTCATGAGCAGCCCTGCACTGCTGTGTGAGAGACATTGGGTAGGAACATCTAACAAGACCAATGTGTCTACATTGGTGAGATCTTGCGCAAGAGCAGCTGCTTTTGCGCAAAAACTTGCTGCCTATCTAGACTGGCCGCGAGTTCTTGCGCAAGTACACTGACATTCTAATGTATGAAATCAGGGCTTCTTGCGCAAGAACTCTGATGCTCCCGCTCAGGAATAAGCCCTCTTGCACAACTGTTCTTGCGCAAAAGACCAGTGTAGACAGGCAACATGAATTTCTTGCGCAAGAAAGCCCTATGGTTAAAATGGCCATTGGAGCTTTCTTGCGCAAGAGAGCATCCACACTGGCATGGATGCTCTTGCGCAAAAGCACAGCTCTTGTGCAAAAGCACATGCCAGTGTAGATGCTCTCTTCTGGAAGAGTTTTTGCACAAGAGCTCTTCTGCAAAAGAGTTCTTGCGCAAGATCATGCCAGTGTAGACGTAGCCCCAGTGTTCTAAATCAACAGTGTTCTAAATCGATTGTGACACAATAGTGTAAACGGCCTCTTTTTACCCCATTTAATTCAGTACCTGAGGATTCCTAGCATGAGCAGACATTTGGAAGTGTCTGAGAGGATCTCACCAGGTTTCCACGGCTGCTTTCAGCTACAATCCTGGGCTAAAAGTCACAGACTGTGATAGGATCTTTGTGTCTTTGCAATGGGGAGAGCTTTCTGGGACACAATAGCACTTCTGGAGCAATGGAATTTATTCAGGTAAAGGAATGGGTGGACAGAGTAATCATGTGGGAAATGACTGGAATACAGGCAGATTACAGAGGGGAGTGGCCCTTTAAAACTGATGGAACTCCAGGAGAAGGGTTTGTGTAGAGAAGCTGGAATGATGCTTATTTTTTCTGACTCTAAATCCTGTAGCATGGATGATTTTACGCGCTGTGTTGTGCCCGCCAAATCCTGCATGGCTCTTGGTCAGTCGGCAGCTTTGACTGATGTGCACTTTAAAGCAAACTGAACGGCACTTGCTGTCAGCCTCCCACAAGTGAATCTTCATTCCCTGTCTTTTATTCCGGGATCAGAAAATGTATTCTGTAGTGGAAGGTAATTTCATCTTCCCTTATGGAACACACTGCGATGCCAGAACTAGAGAGCTTGAATTATTGGCTGCAGATGAAGATACCTGGCAACTGTAACCCTCTTCTTGTTCATGTCCTGATCCTCATTTCTGCAAATTGATTCATTATTGGCCAATGCTGATTAATGTATGTGAATAAATGTAATTGCATGGGGTGTCTGGACTGGTTACTTCTGGCTGTGTGGTGTGTGATTTATTGTCCAAGGTGGGATGCAAACATGTGTCAGAATCACAGGCATCCAGTCCTTCCTGTGTAGGTAACTGGAGGTGGCAGGAAGGCATCCTGTTTAGGTTCTGGCTAGACAAGGGTGTTGATCTTATTTGAATTCTGGTGAGGAAAAAGTTGAGAGCAGATCTAAATCACACTAGAGCAGTGATCCCCAACGCAGTGCCCATGGGTGCCATGGCACCCACCAGGGCATTTATGTGCGCCCGCCTAGTGACCAGGGCTGGCCCGAGCCATTCTTGCACCCCAGGTGCCTGGCGCATGCAGAGCCCCCACCCCCAGGCACCCGGCAGCCCCAAAAGGTTGGGGACCACTGCACTAGAGTGTTCCCGCTCTTTAATGGCATGGTTGAAATGCTTTGAAAACAGCAAATTTTGTTGTTGGTGGACAAATACCCTTGTCTGTACCTTAACCCCAGGCATAGCCATTCCCTCAGGGCAGATGCAGACAAAATTCTGTTGATGGAAATAGCTGTGAATGGCAATGAAAGGACACAAACACTTGTGACTCCAAATGGATGCTGCTGAGTGCTGTGGGGGATGGCATTCACTCAGCACAGTGTGTCTCCAAGGTGGACAACACCTCTAGGCTCTACCACAATGTGAATGTCAAATAATTCTGCATAAAGTCAATAGAATAAAGCAGTAAAGAGCTCTCCCCGGTGAGAACAGATGGCAAACGGTGCCTTGTTTGGTGCATAAAACTTACCATTGGATGTGGCGCCCTGGTGGTTTGAAAGTGAACTGGAAGGAGTGTGCATTTAGTGTTTCGTGTTCCTCGGAGCCTCTCTAAGATGGGAGGAGGAAGTCTTGGGAGGAGGGTTTGGTATGTTTACTTTGTTTTCTTTATAGTTGGCCCTAATGCCAACTAGCCACTATTAATATTAGTTGAACTAAAAATACTTTGTAAAAGGCAACCAGATAGTGCAAAAGCTGAAGAATTATTTGCTCCATGTTGCTGATGTGTTGGGTCCTGGACCCTGTGTGAAAATGCTGTGACATTCCACTGACTCGGAAGACAGGTGGAGCATCTCTAGGGCAGGAGACCTTGCAGGGTGGAAACTTCAGGCGAAGCCCTTTTTAGACAGTAAAGGAAAAGGTGCTAAAGGTACGTCTACACAGCAGCGTTATTTTGGAATAACTAATGTTATTCCGAAATAACATAGCGTGTGTCTACACTACAAGCCTTTATTTCGAAATAATGTTAAGCTGGAGGACTTCTTACCCCGATACCTACTAACCCTCATTTCATGAGGAGTAAGGGAAGTTGAGGGAAGAGTGTACACAATTGATGTGGCTGAAGTTGTGTAGCTTAATACGATTTTAGCCCTGCTGTGTAGACATACCCTATGGGGGCATTTCTGGGCTTGTTGAACGCAGGGTGAGGACTCTGCTTAATCAGAATCTGCTCAACTTACCTATTGCACAGGCTTTGGCCTCTCTCAGCTGTTCAAAAAGGCAGCTTTGGAAGACTGTGCCTATTTTTCCATCTCACAATCTGCTGAGGATTTGAAATAGAAACAACAAACGCAGGGCCATCCTTACCCATACACAGAATATGCAGTTGTGTAGGGCACCTGAAAATTTGGGGCACTACTAGGTCTTAATGTCCACCCTCCTGTCTCTTCCTGTCCCTGTTCTGTGGCTCTGTTTCCTCTGGAGAGGAAAGAGAAACAGCCGGCCAGACCACTTAGCAGACATCAAACCTGGGAAAGAGCCATTCAGGTGGCAATTAAGCCATTTAACAGGCATTTGCCAACCCCAGGTCCATACTGTCAGTTTCTGAATGCTGTGTGAGTCGACAGGACCTGAGTTTAACATTTGCTTGGAAAATGTTTAATTAATGTGTGGCTGAAGAGTATAAAATCACAGCTCTAAAAAATTGGCCCCCCCTCAGCTGCCATCGGGCATAGGGACACCAATTTAATAGTACTACACGTGGCCCCATATGTCCTAAGGACGGCCCTGAGCAAGTGGCATTGGCTGAAGTCTGACGTTCCAAATCACCCAACTCAGGAAGTGGCAGGCGGATGAAACTGGCCATGTGGTCAATGTAGCTGAGCAGTGGAAACTGAAACCAGCATCTACACA
Organism: Pelochelys cantorii; assembly: GCA_032595735.1. Taxonomy (NCBI): domain Eukaryota; kingdom Metazoa; phylum Chordata; order Testudines; family Trionychidae; genus Pelochelys; species Pelochelys cantorii. The sequence continues at coordinate 9,627,565 of CM064346.1, read as the reverse complement.
TCCATAGAGTTTCCCATCTGATACACCAAGCTCAGATGATCTTTGGGAACTTTTATAGTGAAGGGAAGTTCCACTGGTCTGGACTGGTTTCGGGACTATGTCATTACTATTCCCTGCTTTGTAAAACACTCAGCTTCCATTCCAGGACCTCGCTAGCTCAGTAGGACTTACACCATGTCACTGCAGGGGAAAGACACCTTTCGCTTTTCACCTGTTTACATGGTAGAAGTAGGGGATGCGTTTTCAGGTCCACAAATCAGATTTTTGCAAGGACCACCTAAGAGATGAGAAGGTGATTGCCCATTGCTGCTGGCACAACAAGGAAGGGGAAGAAAAAGAAATGAGTCTGGGGGAAAAGCTGCAAGTCCTGTTTAAGCTCTGAACAATAATTATGGTGAAGTTTAGATCCCTGATATACATTGGCATCTAATAGCTTCCATTAGTTAGGTCCAGTTTTTTTGCAGTTGAGGATTTTCCATGAGTATGTCTAGACTGCATCCCTCTGTTGGCAGAGGGATGCAGATTAGGCAGGTCGACATTGCAAATGAGGCAGGGATTTAAATATCCCGTGTCTAATTTGCATAAAAATGGCTGCCGCGTTTTGCGGACTCAGCACTTTGTCGGCAAAAAGTGGCAGTCTAGAGGGGGATCTGTCAAGAAAGAAAGCCCTCTAGACTGCCGCTTTTTGCCAACAAAGTGCTGAGTCTGCAAAATGCGGCGGCCATTTTTATGCAAATTAGGCACAGGGTATTTAAATCCCTGCCTCATTTGCAATGTTGACCTGCCTAATCTGCATCCCTCTACCTACAGAGGGATGCAGTCTATACATACCCCATGTGTATTAGTTACCTTCTGTAATTAACTCATAAAGTCTTGTCAGTGGAAGTGAAAATTGCTTCCCTCTCTGCCCCAAGGATAATGGCTAAATTACCCAGTCGGATGGGCAAGGGTTTCCCAAAATAAATGGAGCCAAAATGTCACTTATGCAGCTGTTAACCCACTTAGGGGCAGCTGTGGATGTTTCATGCCTGCCTTGCTACATTCATTCTGTCCTGGCAAGGCAGGATGAATTGGCAGATTTCTTCCTCAATACCAAAGGTTGACTTGAGGTTCTGGTACAGCATTTGGGAAATGCCTGCTTGTCCAGGTAGTGGTAGAGATCCCTATGGTTCTTAGGAATCTGTAACAAAACTATTGTAACCGTGCAGGGCACACTCGTGAACTGGAAGTGGGGTGTGGGAGACCTGGATTCTGTTCCTGGCTCTGACACTGACCTTGAGGAAGCCACCTTCTTTTCTGTGCCCATGTTTCCCCAGCAGACAGCCTCTGCCCCAAAAGCTTACTCTGTGTGTGTGTGTGTGTGTGTGTGTGCGCGCACGCACGTGAATAACCTCCAGCACAAGAGGGCTTGATCATAGCAGGAGGTGCTGGATGCTTCTGTAGTACTACTGCTGTTATCCATCTGGCTTAATTAAATACAGTGCAGTGTGCTGTGCATTGGTGTTAACCTCAAAGAGCTCCACAGCACTGCTCAGATGGGTGCATAAACAGGAGGGCGAGTGTGGCTCAGAGGAAGTGTGCGTGATGGGGACAGCTCAAATGAAAGACAACACCCTCGTCCATCTAAATGGCTGCAGGAAGGGAACCAGAAAACACTCCCAGGGTGTGTCTAGACTTCATCTCTCTGTCGACAGAGAGATGTAGATTAGGCACGTCGAAATTGCTAATGAAGCCAGGATTTAAATATCCCGTGCCTCATTAGCATAAACATGGCCGCCCCTTTTTTTCAAAATGGAGTTTTTTTGAAAAAAAAAAACGGCAGTCTAGACGTGGATCTCTCGAAAATAAAGCCTTTTTCGACAGATCCTATATTCCTCAAAAAATGAGGTTTACAGGATCTGTCAAAAAAGGCTTTAGTTTTGACAGATCTGCGTCTAGACTGCCGTTTTTTTTTTTAAAATCCGTTTTGAAAAAAGTGGCGGCCATGTTTATGCTAATGAGGCACGGGATATTTAAATCCCGGCTTCATTAGCAATTTCGACGTGCCTAATCTGCATCTCTCTGTCGACAGAGAGGTGTAGTCTAGATACACCCCATAGACTATGGTGCTGAGCACTGTACACGGTGTCACTACACAGTGCTTTGCCATTCTTGGACAGTGGCGATAAATGTTATCTCTGATCCGTGCACTAAAACGTAGCTACAGAGGGAGTTTGATGTGAAATGGTACCAGCAGCTCAAAGTCACACAGCCAATAAGTAGCAGACTGGGGTGGGGAACCCGTGGTTTCTTGGCTCCGTGTTCACATCAATGGACCACATGGCCTCCTAAGCTGTGCTACATCTGCCTAAGAGCCATAGGAGTATTTCCATGGTTTCTTTGCCTGTGTGGGAAAAGGCTCATCTTTATCATTCCCCTGCTGTTTGCAATTCAGACGGACAGGTTCTCAGCAGCAACTCAGTGCTGCAATGGTTAATTGTCCAAGAAGAGTGACATGTAGATTAAATCGACAAAATGTTCCGGGTAAATTAGCATGCCATGCTAGAACTATGCAAAGTCATTTACAGATATCTGACAGAGCCGCTGCCTGACGAGAGGGCAAATTCAGTGAATGTATAGACGAAAGATGGAGGGAATAGGATATAAAAGCAAGTATTTGCTAATCTAAGGTCATGGGAACCTAGGAAAGAGATTCATTAAAATGATGTATGCGATTAACAGTATCAGGGGTAGCTGTGTTAGTCTGTATCCGCAAAAATGAGGCATCCAGGGGCACCTTAAAGACTAAGGGCATGTCTACACAGCAGGACAAAAGTCAAATTAAACTACGCAACTTCAGCTATGTCAATTGCGTAGCTGACGTTGAAATAACGTAATTTGGCTTTTGGCGCTGTCTGCACAGCAGGAAGTCACAGGAAAGACATTCTTCCTTTGACTTCCCTTACTCCTCGTGAAATGAGAGCTACAGCAGTTGGAGTAAGAAGTCCTCCAGCTCAAAATTATTTTGATACAATGGCATGCTGTGTAGACATGCACTTTGTTATTTCAAAATAACGCCAGTTATTCTGAGATAATGCTGCTGTTTAGATGTACCCTGACAGATTTATTTGTTCATAAGCTTTTGTGGGTAAAAGCCACTTCATCAGCTGCATGGAGCAGAAATGACAGAGGCAGGGATACATATACTAGCACACCAGATGAAGGGAGTTACCTTATCAAGTGCAGGATAGTGCTAATGAGGCCAATTCAGTCCTGGTGGATGTGGATGCGGAGGTGTGAATACCGAGAGAGGGAGAATTGCTTTTGTAGTGAGCCAGCCATTCCCAGTCCCAATTCAACAGTGTCAAGTTTGCAAATGAATTGCAGCTCTGCGGTTTCTCTTTGCAGTCTGTGTTTGAAGTGTTGAAGGGTGGCTATGTTTAAGTCTGTTACTGAGTGTCCAGGGAGATTGAAGTGCTCTCCTCTGGGTTTCTGTATGTTACCATTCTCGGTGTCTGATTTGTGCCTATTTATTCTTTTGCGTAGAGACTGCCCAGTTTGGCCAGTGTACATGGCAGAGGGGCATTGCTGGCGCCAGCTGGGATATATCACATTAGCAGATGTGCAGGTGAGTCCCTCACAACATGGCTGATACAGCGAGGTCCTATGATAGTGTTGCTTCAGAAGATATGCAGGCAGAGTTGGCAGTGTCTTGCAGGCATAAGTTCCTGGGTTCGTGTTTCTATAGTGTGGTGTGTAGTTGCTGATGAATGTTTGCTTAAGTTTGGGGGGTTGGCCTATGAAGACTGGTTTGTCTCCAAGGTTTGTGAGAGTGAGGGATTGGTCTCTAGCCTAAGTTGTAGATCTTGGACAATGTGCTGGAGAGGTTTGAACAGGGCACTGTAGATGATGGCCAGTGGTGTTCTGTTATTTTCTTTGTTTGGCCTGTCCTGTAGTAGGTGACTTCTGGATACCTGTTTGGTTCTGTCAGTCTGTTTCCTCACTTCCCCAGCTGGGCACTGTAATTTTAAAACCGCTTATTAGAGATCCTGTAGAGGTTTGTGTCTGTCTGAGGGATTGGAGCAAATGCGGTTGTATCTTAAGTCCTGGCGTAGATAATGGATCGTGTGATATGTCCTGGATAGAAGCTGGAGGCACGTAGACATGTTTAACAGTGTTTCTGTAACCGACCTGCACCTTTCTATACAATAACAATTCAGTGAGATACATAAAAATATATTGATCTTAGTTCACCAGTGGTTTGCGATCTCTGGGGTAGCAAGGTATTGTGGAAGTGCAGAGTCGTTTTCTCCTGCAGTGACTTGTGCTGCGTGTATGTTTCTCTAGTTCCTTTTGGTGCAAAACCCAAACCAGAATGCTCTAGCCAAACCTGCCTGAGAACAGGGTAGCTGAGCTGCTGTACTGACCTGCTGTGTTGCCATTCAGAACCAAGTGTGGGTCTGCCACATCTGCAATTATTTAATGAGACTGCAAATGTGTAGGTCCAAGACTGAGGCTACGGCTACACTGCCATTTTTTTTAGAAGAGGCTATGCAAATCATGCTCTCATTTGCATATCTTCTTCCGATTCTTTTTACGGAAGAGGTTTTGCCGATAAAAAGCCCTGTATAGACGGGGCCATTTGTCAGAAAAAAACCCTTTTTTGCAAGATCCTGCAAACTTCGATTTTTGAGGAATAAGGAATCTTGTGATAAAGGGTTTTTTTTTCCCAACAAATGGCCCCGTCTACATGGGGCTTTTTATCGGCAAAACCTCTTCTGCAAAAAGAATCGGAAGAAGATATGCAAATGAGAGCACGATTTGCATATCCTTTTCTGCAAAAAAAGGCAGTGTAGCCATAGCCTCATGAGAGCCACAAAGCAGCGGGTACATGTTTGCAGAAGGAAAGAGAGGGAATAGGATATAAGCCAGGACATGTGAAGGGAGGTGCGTGCCGATTGCGCACATTGACTATGAGCGCCGGGCGCTCCCTCTGCATCCAATCAAAGCGCTGCTACAGTTCAATCAGCACATCCCACAAATTCTAGGTACAGAAGCGCAGTTAGCAAAACTACCCTATCCTGGGAGACGGTCCTAACCCCGACAACCTTATGGCCCACTGAGATGAAGGAGGGCCACTCATGTGGCCTACTAATTAGCCTCACATGCCCATCGCTGATTTATATAGATTGTTTAACTCTGGCCTCTTTATTCCTTCCCCTCCTGGCCCCTCAGAAGAGCATTCAGGTTCAGCTTAGCTAAATCATTAGCTAAATCATGTTTGCTGAGCCTGAGCTAAATGTGACCTTTTTTCTAGTCACGACAAAGCCTTATGCCTAAAACGAACCCCAACACGGCATGAGCTGGAATTCTGGACCCTCAGTGTGGGCGTGGGTTTGTAGCTAGGCCAGACTAGCTTGCTGCTCACACATCCAACAGACTCAATGTACAGAACAGTCGTGAGCCCAGCCTGCCCCTGCAATGAGCTCAGAAATCATTCAGAGCTAAACGTAGGTCTCATTTATTCCATGTAGTTTCCCCCTCAAATAAGGTCTAAACACGCATCTTCCTGACTCACACCAGTCTACAAGAGCCAAGCTAATCAAGCTGTTCCTCCTACAGGTTAGGAACAAAAAGGAAGAAAAAGATACAGATAATATTTCCAAGTATCTGGGAGGCAGCCCGGCACTGTGAACCTAGGTACCTTAGACAGATGGAACAGATTAAAGGGGGAAAAGCAGGGCTCAGCAGAGCATGTAATATCCTGTATTCTCTTCTCCGTCACCTTTGGGGTAGCTTGTCTTAGGAGGAGGATACTGCTTCCACTTCAGTAGCATTCTTCCTGCCCTGTCACTGGCTAAGGGTTAGGAAGTTACTGGGGAAACACTTGCTCGTTTCAGGACTTGTCCCATCTCTTCATGTGGCCCAGTGAAAAGTTCAGCTACGCAGGACTCTCTTTTCCACATTCGGTTGTCGTTGCTTTGGAAGCAGTTAAAACAAAGCCCGTGTCTCGCAGAATGAGCATCCACTTGGGAAATGATACCAGTATCCATACAGGGGCTTTCCCACAGCTTTTCTGCATCAAGTCCTGAATGTGCCATTGACTTGCTGGGTGGCCTGGAGCAAGTTGCCCTCCTGATCTGTGCCTTCAGTTTCTGTGCCTCCCCTGCACAATGGGCAAACGTCCCCATCACTCTGAAGCACTTGCAGCCGAATGGCGGGAGAGCAGTCTGGGACAGGTGTGAGGGGGCCAGATTGGGCAATGTAGCTTAGACAGCCTCATCCAACTTTTAGGTTCCATTTGCTAGACCGTGATTCCTCTCTGCGGTGTGATTAGAAACTGCTGATTTTCGCGAGAGGGGAAGACCTCCCCAGCACAGCCGACAGACTGGCTGAGCCCTTGGGCAACATAGCGGGTAGCTGTGTCTTGGGTGGAAGGGGTGGGGCTAATCTCCCCAGCCAGCATTTCAGGGCTGCCGGGAATGCACCACTCGGGCCTCTGACAGCGATTTAAAGGACCTGGGGCTCTGACCGCTGACACGGTAAGAGCAGCAGCATAGAGTCCTGAGCCCTTTTAAATTGCCTGGGCCCAGGGCAGCTGCCTCCTGCCTCCATCCTCATCCCCATTGGCGGGCCTGCTTCTACCCCCGCTATTCAAGAGCTTTTCTGTCTGCTTCAGGGCTGATCAGATTGCCAGCTCGGGCATAGGGAGGAAAATCATTCACTTATTTCCTTCATCACTTTCTTATTGCTTGCAATGTCCTAGTCTCACGCTTTGGAACTGGCAGCAGCAGGGTTCCATCCCTGCGAACAGTGTCTAAAGGAACACTTGTGCGTAGCAGCTGCTGGGTAACTATACTAAGGAATTTCCCTCTGGTTTTTTTGTTTTTATTTTATTGCAACACCTTGATCACAGTCAGCAGATTTTTTTCCTTCTTAAGTGAGGCAGCTGCTACTTAATGAAGTATTAGGCGTGTGTGAATGATTGCAACCCAACTTTGGTGTTTGTGCTGCTCATGCTCCATCTGTTCCGAAGACAATGTAAGAAGGCAGCCAGGGAAGTTGCCAGCATGGCTGAATTATGTCTCTCAATATCAGCGAGAAATGGAGAAAACACAGTTATCCCTTCTGTGGTTGGGTAAACTGAGGCACAGTGGTGATGGGAGTCGTCCACGGTGTAGTAGTGCATCTGTGACATACATGGGAATAGAACTAGATCTTCAGCGACTTAGTCCAGACCAAGGAATAAGATAGGAGCAAAAAAAAATAATTTTCTTCAAATGAAGGAGCTTGGTACCTTAAAAGACTGAGGCGGAGATCTCAAAACAGTAGTTGTAGGAGATTTCAAGGAGTCTGCACTTACGTTATTACCCAGGTTTAAAACAAACAAATGGAAGTTTTTCTTCATGCAGCATGCAGTCAACCTGTGGAACTCCTTGCTAGAGGATGTTGTGAAGACTAGGACTTTAACAGGGTTCAAAAAAGAGCTAGATAGATTCATGGAGGTTAGGTCCATCAATGGCTGTTAGCCAGGATGGGTAGGAATGGTGTCCCTAGCCTCTGTTTGTCTGGAAATGGACGACAGGAGAGGGCTCACATTATGATTACCTGTTATGTTCCCTCCCTCTGGGGCGGACAGGATACTGGGCTAGATGGACCTTTGGTCTGACTCAGTATGGCCATTCTTATGTTATTATGTTCTAGTATGATAAAAATGTCTCTTCAAGGTTGTAAATCTTCATGCTTCAGCACATCAGTCAACCACTATTTTACAGGATTTAGGAGGAAACTTCCTATCTGGGTGTTTTATTCTATAACTAACCACGGCTGGGATTCTTTCATCTTCCTCTTGAATTGATCATCTGGTGCTGGCATTTGTCACATGGGATACTAGACAAGATAGGCAGCTGGTCTGATCTGTGGCCCATCTCAAGTGATGGTTCTGTGTTATGTTAAAATAAGACACTTCTGCAGTTTCCCTAATTTTAAAGACACTTTGGATCCGATAGTTTCCAAACCAGGATAACAAACAGTGTACAGGTTGGACTTCCCTGGTCCAGCACCCTTGGGACCTGACTGGTCCTGGATGAGGGATTTTTCTGGACCAGGGGAGGTCATTTCAGGGCCCCCCTGTTGCCCATCTTACTGCATCCTGACTCCGCCCCCCCCCCAGAGCCCAGCTGAGCCGCACTCCAGCTCCTGGTCCCTCCTCAGCCCAGCTGAGTTGTGTGCTGGCTCCTAGCTCCCCTGCAGCCCAGCTGAGCCGTGCGCTGGCTCCCAGGCCCCCACACCCTTCAGCATGCTGGTCCTGGAACACCCGAGGTCATGTCGGACCATGGATGTTGCCAGACCAGAGAATCCTGGATTTTAGAGGCGCAACCAGTAGCTGTAGAAATAGATGGGAGCATCTTGTAGTTCCACCAGCACATTCCCTCCCCAGATGCAGGAAGAGAGGCCACGAAGCTGCACAAGCCAAATGATCCAGAATCGCCTTTCTCTCCTTGAAAAGAAACTGGGCAAGTGCGTGCAGGAACTGGTGTGTGGGGATGGCCACCTTGGAATGGGAAAGAGTCCTGCTCTGTGCAGTGAAACCCACAATACTGCAGCTCTGCCACACTCCTGGGCCACTGACTCCAAAGCCCAGGGGGGTCTCCTCCTTGTCACCTCCAAGCCATGTAAACAAGCTGCTTCTGGAAGCAGACTGGGGCAGAGCTGAAACTGGACAGAGCTTTTTCTCGAATCGGTAGGAATGGCAGGTTTTGGGGGGTAATAATCTTCCTCCTTTCCAAAGCACTCAGGTGAGGACCTGACTGACGGTGATTTATCTAGAGCCCAGTGAAGCCCTGGGTCTGTGACTGATGCCTGCTGCTACATTTGGCAGCCTCCTCTCAGATCTTGCAGTGCCGTGATGACTGGCTGGCTCTCAGCAGCCAGTTAATCTCTCTCTTTGCTTCAGGTCCCTCCCTCTCGCTTCGCGGACTGTTTGCAGCCGCCAGTCTCACCCTGGTGCCAACAGTATCAGTCAGCTTGAGGTGCATGCATCTTCTGCTAGGGTTTGAACCAGGAACTGAGCTTCCTGCTCAGCTGAGGGGAGCTAAAATTTGGCAGCTGGCTGAATGAGCTGCAACTGGGCTGAATTCTTTGGTGTTGGAGGGAGGGACTGATCTTCACTTCTCCCACTCTGTGCTCACCCAAGCACACCTGAAGTAGGATGATATTATCCTTGGCCTTCTTAAAATACAATAGACACACCCTGCACTTGCAGCTGCTTATCACCACCCTGCTGTACAAGAGTAGTGTCAAAAAGAGCCAGCAGCTGGAATTTGATGGTGGCAGCATTTAATTGTTCAGCTGGAGTAGGACCAGGACTGCCAAAGAGGTTCAGTATTTGCATAGCACTTCAAAGCACTTTACAGATATTAATTAATTCATCCTCCCAACAATTCAAGGTCAAGTGGGGCTCGTCTACATGAGAAAGGTGCACCCATTTGACCTAATGTGTGAATTTAACTGATGATGAATTGGCACTAGCCCCATGGAGAGTACTCTTAGGCTATGTCTACACTCGCAGCTTCTTGCACGAGAAATATGCAAATGAGGCTAAGCGTGGAATATCGCTGAGCCTCATTTGCATACCTAATGAGCTGCCATTTTTGCAGAAGAGGCTCTTGCACCAGAAGGAGCTGTCTACACTGCCCCTTCTTGCGCAAGAAAAGCCCTCTTGCGCAATGCTGCTATGCTGATTATTTTCAGGAATAACGGCATTGCGCATGAGGGTTTTTCTTGCGCAAGAAGGGGCAGTGTAGACAGCTCCTTCTGGTGCAAGAGCCTCTTCTGCAAAAATGGCAGCTCATTAGGTATGTAAATGAGGCTCTGCGATATTCCACCCTTAGTCTTATTTGCATATTTCTCGTGCAAGAAGCCGCGAGTATAGACATAGCCTTACCTTGCTTTCAGAGTGGCTTTTTCAGTTTAAGGCTACTGAGATGACGTTTGAGCCAAAGTGAAATAAGTGTGTCCACATAAGAGATTGCACCATTATAAATGCACATGTAAATTAAACAGCTTTCCATACAGAGACCAGGCCTTTGTTTTACTTCTCACTTTACAAATGGGAAAGTGAGGCAGGGAGGTGAAATGACTTACCCAGGGTTAGAAATGGAGTCTGTGTCAGAGCAGCATTTGGAAATCTGGAGTCCTGGTTCCCAGACTAGTGCTAGGACCACACTTTTTTAGTGAGCTGGCTAGCCGGAGCAGGGTATATTATAGATCTCACCCAAAGTTTCTGCAGAGATTGCTAGTCTGTAAAACTTCACAGACTAGTTTCCCCCACCCTCCCATTAATAACTATGGCAATATAGCCCTTTGCTTCCTGATCCAGAAGGCTATAAATCAACTCCCTTAAACTTCTGTGGAAGGAGAACATTTCATCCTAGGAGGAGGTGAGCTGGCATTTGCAGGAGTATGGTTATATAACTCAGCTGCCGTGCTTCTGTTCTCCACAGCGCTAACATGGCACGGGCCTGAAATTCCCGTGGTGCTCAGATGTGGGGAAGCCCAGTGTACTTCACTGACCCACCCGTTCCCTGGAGAGCTCAGTCCACCAACAAGCAAGGAAACCCCAACTATCAAAACTATTTCTAGTAGGCCAAAAACCCACAGCACATTTACGTGGCTCGAAGGGCAGGCTCCTTTGGGGTGGTGAAAGTCCTGTGGGTTATGCATTGTTTCACTGAACAGTCCCTTGCAAGTTGTGGTTTCTTTTCCAAAGCAATAGGTTTGGAGCAGCTTTAACAGCAGTGTTTCCCAGGCCTTGGTTTGTACATGGGACCAAAGGCAGGGGCTGTTTTGAGTTTCTCCTGGAGAACAATTGAAGCACAGGCTTCCTGGTAGGGTCAATGCTCATAATAAACAGTCTTGCCTCCCCCTCTCATTTATTTCAGGGCACGTCTAGACTACGGGGGTATTTTTCCGAAAGGAGATATGCAAATTTGGTGTTAATTTGCATATCTTCTTCCGATCGCTTTTTCGAAAGCGGGTTTTTCGAAAGTGAAAGTAGTCTGGACACGGTTTTTTCAGAAAAAAAACCCCTTTTTCGAAAAAAACGCTCTTCCTAAAAAAAGGAGGTTTACACGATTTTTCTGTTTTGGCGATTGCCCAGTGTAAAGGACACACAAACTGAGCTTGTGTATGGATGGGCCTGTTTGTTTTCCCACCATGAAATATGGACTTTATTGTGGGCATTTTTTTCATGTTTATTTTTTATTGTAACTCTGCTCCTTCTCCAGAATCCACCAGCATTATGCCAAATGTCCCAACTAGGACTTCTCTCCTTTTTCTTCTTATTGCTGCTTATATTGTGTTAATTAAAATCTAGTAGATCTAATTTGCATATCCTTCTGTGAACATTAACCTATCTTGAAAACCCTTGAGCTCCCAGTGGAGCAAAGGAGTATCAGCCCCATTTCCTGGAGAGGAAACTGAGGCAGAGAGTTTGAGAATTTTGTATTTTCACAGAAGTCTATGCTAAGAGCCAGCATTAAGAATTGAAGTTCCTGGATCCTTGTCATGTGCTCAGACCACCAGGACATGTTCCTTGTTTTATTTCTGCCTTGGCCACCCCCCTAAGGAATACTTTGCTCAAAATCTTCAGCAGCTGATGGAAGAATAGAGGACACACACAGACACACACAGAGTGCTGTAAAGCACCACACACACACACACACACACACACACACACACAGTTACAGCGCTGTAAAGCACCAATGTGCCACACTCTGGGGCTATGTCTACACTACCGGTTTTGCCAGCAGTGCCTATGCAAATGAAGCGCAGATTAGCATATCACCGCACTTCATTTGCATAATTTATTCAAACCATTTTTTGCGCAAGGGGTTTTTGCGCAAAAACAAGCAGCGTGGATGGGTTTTTTTTGTGCAAAAACCCCGTTTTGCACAAGATCCTTATGCCTTTCCAGGACAGGCATAAGGATCTTCCGCAAAACGGGTTTTTTGCGCAAAAATGGCTTGAATAAATTATGCAAATGAAGCACGGTGATATGCTAATCTGCAGTTCATTTGCATAGGCACTGCTGGCAAAGCCGGCAATGTAGACGAAGCCCCAGTGAGCTACTCCCCATGTGGAGTGGTTTACACAGAGCGCTAGGAGAGTGCTCTCCCAGTGTTCATGCCAGAGCCACACTTTCAGTTTAAAGAGCTTCCTCAGCAACACTTTACACTTTTAAGTGTATACAAAGTCTTACCTTGGAGCCTGCAGTTTTGAGGTTCCTGTAGGTAGAGTCATCTGTGCTTGCGAGCGCACTTTGCAACATGTTCTCGCCATGTTAGCCAAAGGGGAATTGATGTCCACTGCAGCTGAGCTCACCATGCGCTACAATCTTCTGGGTTAAAATGAGCTGACTCAGTGAGAAGGGTTTTTCTCTGCCCTTCAGGACAGCCCGGATCACTTCCCCACCCTTGCTGCACCGTGCACCATGTGGTTTGATTCGTAAAATATCTCGCTTTGTTCCTAGGCCCTGAAATGTTCTGTCTGTGGAAGCGTTAGTTGGGGGATAGGAGCAGACCAGTTTATCTAGCGACACACTCAATTCAAGAGCCAGGGCGTTTTGATGTTCTCTCAAGTAAAATGTAAGTGGCAACTGAGTCCAGGTGTGAGCGATGTATTTTAGATGGGTATAGTTTACAGTCTCTGCCTTCTGGCTTTTCTTGCTACCCCTTCTACCTGCAAGTTAGACCCACTTACTCCAACATGTAAAAGGTACTTTTAAATGATCTCGTGTCTGAGCTGGACTTTAGGATTTTGTTTTAAAGGTTCAACATCGCTGGGCCAGCATAAAGCACTTCAAGGTGTTAAGAAAGAATATTGAAAGCTGGCCTGATCTATATTTATATGTTTTCCCAGCCTAGCTGGGCTAGTTCACACTGTGGAGGGGAGAAAATATCACATGCTGCAGCCAACAGCTATGTCAGTAAAAGCTTTGGCGTAAATTAGGACTGTCAAGGGATTTAAAAAATGAATTGCGATTAATTATGCAATTTAAAAATAATACAATACCATTTATTTAAACATATTGGTTGTTTTCTACATTTTCAAATGTATTGATTTCAATTACAATGCAGAATAAAAAGTGTACTGTGCTCCCTTTATATTTATTTTCATTACAAATATTTGCATGGTAAAAACCAAAAGAATAGTATTTTTCAATTCACCTAATAGAAGTACTGTAATGCAATCCCTTTATCGTGAAAATTGAACTTACAAATGTAGAATTATGTACAAAAATAACTGCATTCAAAAACAAAACAATGGATGTCCTATTTCTTGTTCAGCCAATTGCTCACACAAATAAGTTTGATTACAATTTGCAGGAGATTATATTGAGGTTTACAGGGGGCTTTCGAAAGAGGGTTTTTTTCCGATATTTGGCTCCGTGTAGATGGGCCAAATATTGGAAAAGCCTCTTCTGGGAAAAAAAAAAACGGAAGAAGATATGCAAATTCGAGCTGAATTTGCATATCTTCTTTCGGCAGCCGCACATAGTCTAGACGTGCCTAAAGTGAGAACAGGTGTTCTCATAGCACTATGGTAGCCGGCAGTGCAAGACATTTACATGTCAGATTCATGCGAGGGGAACCCTGGTGTCTTGACTTGCATGAGTGAGGTGAGTGTCTCTCTTGCTCTCTTTTTTTTTCTCAGTTGGGGTAGCCACGTCAGTATGAGGGGTATTTTGGTCTCCTTTTCACTTGGGGGGAGGGAACAGATCAGTGAGGGGTTGCACGTGTGTGTGTGTGTGGCCTTTTTGGGGGTCCACCATTTTGATTTTTCCTCTGAGGTTGCTGTCAGCCTCCCTGCCGCTATCCTAAGCCTGAAAAAGGCGGGAAAAAGAAAGATGGGAAAAGTGGTGTCTCCTGACCCTAATCTGCCCAGCAACAGGAGGGCTTATAAGGGGCATTCACCTGCCCCTCAGGGCTCTCTGTACACTTTCTGAAACTCTGCGGTGCTGGAGCGGCAGCTCGACTGTAACCCTATTCAGGCAGCTGGGGCAGGCTGTCAGCTCAATAGGCTGCCAGAGGCAGCAGCCCAGTTGCTTGCCGACCACTGAGAGACTGGGGATCTCCTCCAGCCAGAGAGAGAGTCTGGTATTGTCCTCAGTGTTGGAGCCAGCCTGTTTCCCTACACCCAGTAGCAGAGGTTGCTGGCACAGGGGCTATTTGATTTAGGTCAGGGTAAGAGCAGTCGGGTTCAGGCAGTTGGATTCCTCAGGCAGACTCACACACACACATCCCCCGTCCCTCACTCCCCGTCGGCATACTGCACACATGACGGCGGGTCAAGAAGAAGAGAGGAGAGAAGAGCTCCCACCTGCCCGAGCGCCCACAACCATGACCTGCTCTCCTGAGTTCCCTTTCTGTGGTGTCTCCTGTTCCTGCAGCATCTTCCTGCCTTGCCTCTGATCATGGAGAGCATGGTGGGATGACCCCCTCAGTACTATATCAGCCGTTTGTTATTGGTATTTTGGGATCTGGCATCATGCCACTTTTCTATAGGGGCAGGCATCTGTGGTACCCTTCTTTGGGGTGGTACTCAGGGGCTGTTTAACTGGGATGTCAATGTTTGGGCTTAGGCTGGGGCCTAGGCTATGACACCCTCTCCCTTTGAAGTGTCCCAGAGCCCAGGGTGTGCATCACAGTTACACAGCCCCTTCGCTCGAGTCTTGCAATCCCAAGTCAGCTGGCACGGGCTAGCCATGGCTTTTTAACTGCAGCATAGACAGTCCCTTAGTGCCATCCCAAAGAAGGATGCCCCTGCTGCCTGCCCCTACAGAAAAGGATAGAAGATCTCTGTAAGGGGGCTCAGAGTGGAGGATGGGAGGGTCTTGTGGGTAAGGCAGTAGACAGGATTCAGGTCCTACAGCTACGACAAGCTTTTTGTTGACCCTGGATAAACCATTTAATCTCCCTGGACCGCTCCCCATGCCCTCTGTGAAACAGACATTGCCTTCCTCCCATGCTTTGTTGTGTCTATTTAAATTCCAAATCGGGGCAAGACTCTCTCCACTCTGTACAGCACCAGCATGATGGGGACCCAGGTCTCATTGTAACGCAAACAATAACTAAACAAAGGGGCTTAATAATGGGGACAAATACGTTAAGCATTAAGATGGGGGCATCAGCTAGTAGTAGCTGAGGCAAGAACATTGCAGGTCCCTTAGGAAATGAAAGATGTGAACAATACTGGGTGATTATACTACTGAATGAAGCTCTGTAGGAAACCTGACACATTCTTGTTTTTACAGCTAATGGTGAATTATATATATATATATATATATATATATATATATATATATATATATATATTTTACAATGAGCCTGGGCTATTCTGCCCTGATACATTCCAAGCATTCTTTCCTTCTGTCCTTTTCATAATTTTCTGGCAGCTCTTCCAGGACATTAATTCTCCCTTACTTCCTGCTGTACAAATACCTTTTCTTTCCCTGATTATGGAATAGCATTAAACGCAAGTGTGCACTGTCAGGAGGTATGTGCTGAGCTCTCCATTTCAATCCCTTCGCCGGCTAGTAGCAAACATGTGTTTCCTGATTCCATGGCGCAGTGTAATTCAATCAAAGAAACTGCTGATGGAAGTTCACTCAGTTTATGAATGGCAGGAAAACGTGAGTTACAGTTGTATTCAATTAGATCTTCCCCAGCCAAGAGCCGGCCCTTGCTTGCAAGGATTTTATTTTTTTTAATGCTGTTGCAAGTGACGGTGAAAAATGTCTGGAATTTGGAGCCCCCAAAATAACCAGGCGACAAAACAAAACTGTTGGAATTTTGCAGATTTGACGCCAGGCAGGAAATGGAGTCGCTGCTGTGTCTACTGAAAGCTGTAATCACGATTGGCAACCTGAGCTGTCTTTGTGACATGCTTACCAGGTCTTGGATGGGCACTAGGGACCATGAGAAGTTGACCTGAGTCGTAGCATGATTCCTGCACCAGCAGTGGCTATAATCTAATGCTTAATGGGAAGTGTGGGCCTGTAGAGCTCCTACCAAGCTATGCAGTATAGAAGAGTGGAGGAAGAGTGGGATTCCTATCAGTGCTTCTTGGAATATAACTCACTTCCCTGAAGGATGGTGTTCTTGTCCTTCCCTTTGCCTTTATGTTATTTTTAAGTGTGCATGCAAATGCCAATGCCAATGCAGCCCTTCTCCTAAATGTAATCACGCTGGTCTCAATGTACATTGCGTTTCCGCATGGCTGGGAATAGGGGCATTGCGTGCAAGCCTCCCTCCTCTAGCTCCTGCTCTTTTGCCAATTTTGCCAAGGATCTTCAAACAAGAAGGAAATGCCGGTGTTAGCTAATCACCCTAGACTTCACCATCTCACAAAGCGCCTGGTTCGGTTTCACCCCCACAATGGGGTTCAAAACTTGATGCTTTAGTCTCTCACATGTAGCCTAGATCACTTTTTTCCTTCCTGCTTTTGCAGTGCTTGCAGGTGGGATGCTTTTGTAATTGTTCACTTTCTAACTCTCCAGAGCCCAAGGCACTCCCCAGAATCTGAATCATGAAATGAGAAAAAATGTAACAATTTCCAATTAGTTCCCCACTAAAAACTCCTTAAACATTCTATCCCTTCATATTAGACATTAACCTGCAACCTGCCACTGCTCCACTTATAACCCACGGTTCCTTTAAAAGATTAAGATCAGTTGGAGAGGCTGCTATTAAAATGAGCTCTCTAAAACTTGTGAACGTAGAGAAACAAGGAGAACAGGGTAGTCAGGCAGAATAAGTCCAATGGGGTCATATTTTGAAATGAAAGGTAAACCAAACCTCTGGAATGAAGAGGACATGCAATCATTTCCTAACTCACTTCCTTAGATCCTTTTTCTCCCCTGCCATATTTGGGTTTTAGCTTTTTAGCATCTGACCCTACAAGCGTAACTGCTACCAGGCATGTTTGAACCTGGGACCTCTTGGCTATGTCTACACTCGCGGCTTCTTGCGCGAGAAATATGCAAATGAGGCTAAGCGTGGAATATCGCCGAGCCTCATTTGCATACCTAATAAGCCGCCATTTTTGCAGAAGAGGCTCTTGTGCCAGAAGGAGCTGTCTACACTGCCCCTTCTTGTGCAAGAAAAACCCTCTTGCGCAATGCTGTTATTCCTGAAATAATCAGCGTAGTGGCATTGCGCAAGAGGGTTTTTCTTGCTCAAGAAGGGGCAATGTAGACAGCTCCTTCCGGCGCAAGAGGTCTCTTCTGCAAAAATGGTGGCTCATTAGGTATGCAAATGAGGCTCAGAGATATTCCATGCTTAGCATCATTTGCATATTCTTGCGCAAGAAGTCACGAGTGTTGACATAGCCCTGGAGTGCAGCGTAGGAGTCTCTACAGTTTGAGTGATAAAGCCTAGGCTGTAGAGCTCCCTTGTTCTTATCTCTCACTGTAAGTGGTCTAAGTGCCACTCCATGGGACAGGGACCTACACTAGGGCTACATCTACACTGCAGAGTTTTTGCACAAAACCATTGGTTTTTGCGCAAAAACTCGCGGAATGTCCACACTACAAGCATGTTTTTGCGCAAGAAAAAGTACAGTAGATTGTCAGAAGACAGGGCTTTTTGTACAAGAGTTTTTCCTCTTCTACGAGGAATAAGCCTGTTTGCGCAAGAACTCTTGTGCAAAAAGGCATGTGTGGATGGACAACAGGGGTTTCTTGCGCAAGAAACCCCTGTTGGAAAAAGCACAAGTGCTCTGATGGCCATTCTGTGAATGGCCATCAGAGCTTTCTTGCTCAGAGCTTCCATGGCAGTGTGGACACTCTCCTGCGCAAAAGCACATGGCAGTGTGGACACTCTCTTGCACAAAAGCACATGGCAGTGTGGATGCACTCTTGCGCAAAAGCACAGTATGGATGCGCTCTTGTGCATGAACTTTTTGTGGAAGATCTCTTCTGCAAAAAGTTCTTGCACAAGAAGCCTGCAGCGTAGCCTAGGTGTGTGGGTTACACAAGCACTTGGGCGTATAAGTGGCTTTTATTTAATTGGTCTATTCATGTAAGTGAAGCTACTTGTGTGCTGAAGTCGTTTGCAGGATTGGGCCCTAAAGGTCAATCCACATGGACCAACTTTAAGGGTAGAGGCCTGGGATTGTAAATTCTAGGGAACAAGAATTTGTATTGTACACCTTCAGCATCGGGCCTTCAGTCTTAGTCAGGGGCTACTGTACTAACAAATAGGCTGGGACTTTCAAAGATGCTTAAAGGAGTTGGGTGCGCAATGCAAATGAAAAGTTAAGGGAGGTTGGGTGCATAGCCCCTTTCATTATGTCTGGGATTCTGACCTTGGCTTGTTTCACTTTGTGTAACCTCATTTCTTCTCTCGCCTCAATTATTCTCATTCCTCTCCTGTGCGCTAAGAAAAATGGCGGAAGCCTTGTGTTGATATTGTTTTTTAAGCATCTCCTCATCTGCCTCGAGTCCTTTAGTGAGATGCCAAGAATCCATTTGCAAGTTGGTAATTGCTGGGTCTCTCCATATTGTTCTGTGATTCCTCCATTCCCACACGGGGTTGGCAGTTCCATCCTGTAATGCTGGGTTGGTATGGCACTGCTATTTCTGTAGCTTTCTGCTCCACACAGGATTTTAAATGCTAGTTAATCAGACCTCAACTATTTGGCAGCTCTGAGAGCTGAGATGTTTTCCAACAGCACATACACATGTTGCTGTTCACACAGTCTGAGGCCTCTAGTGGGTAAAGGCAGTATTTCAGGTCAGTGCTCATTCATTTAAACATGGGGCAGGGTTTCCACAAATGTGGAGTAGATGAGATTACAGTCTCCATTTGGAGCGGAGCTGAGACCGCAAAACACAGACATCCCTCTGAATGCTTCTGGTGATGGATCGCAGCATTCAGCAAGCCATCCCAAACATCAAAGGCTATTCGCTTAGCAATTCCAAAGGGCGGGTGAGCTATCTGCTGGCTGCAGTAACTGCCTCTGGACACTGTGGTTCCACGGGCAGCCTGATATAATTGTGACTTTTTTCATTTGGGCTTGGCACTGGCCACAGAATTCCAGGCATATCAGAATGGAGTGAAAAGACATATGACTGCAAGATGCACTAATAAATATATGGTCCCTTACCTAGGGAGTAGGTGACTGTTTGTATTTTGGGTTGGCAGATTTTTTTATATATATTTCAATGGATGAGATCCCTGTTTAAGTTTTTTCAGTTTTTATCTATTTACATTTTCACAGTGCTGCAAACATGGGTTTGAAATATTTAAAAGAATAAGAGTTCTTGCGCAAAAGGGTTTTTTTGCGCAAAATGGCCCTGTCTACATTGCATTTTTTTCCGCAAAAACCTCTTCCGCAAAAAGGATCAGAAGAGAATATGCAAATGAGAGCGTGAGAAATGCTAAACCTGACAGTGTAGATGGAGCTCAGTTTAATGACTGCATACATTGAGATTGACTGTTAGAGCACAATATCATATGTCAAAATAGACAAAGTAAATACCCTTCAATCAAACCCTAATGTATCCTCAAGCAGCATTTTTCTTACTTTGCTTCTCAGTATACTTTGACTATCATGGATGCAATTTTTTTTGTTTGGTTTGTGTGTGTACAGTGAAATTGGCATTTACTGATTAAAATCAAATCCTTCCAGTCCTCCTGAGACTGTTACATACCGAGGTGAAAGTAAGTCAGTGCCCCCAGATGTGCTGCTCCAGCCAGAAGGAGCTGGCCAGCTGGGGCACTCGGTTGCAGAAGGAGGCGTGGCCGCTCCCAGCCTGACTCCTGGGGTTTTCCTGCAGGCTGCCACATTAAGCAGTCTGGGGCTGCCCCAGTCCCAAGGACACTCTTTAGAGAGGGGGGGGGGGGCTGCAGCCGCACTTTCTGGAGACTGCTGCTTTTCTTCCAATTCCTCTATCAGAGAGCAAGGGGCAAGTGCACAGCTTGCCTGCATTCTTCTCGCTCCTGGCTACTGAGGGGAGGAGTAGGAGAGTAATTCACACAAGCTCTGCACTTTCCCCTTGCTCCCTGACAGTCAGGGGAAGGAACAGAAGGGCACCAGCAGCTGATATGTGCAGCTGCCGCCCCCCCCCCCGCCTCCTGAAATGGCACCCTAATCCCCCACTTACCCTACACACACACTCAGCCCCCTGCCCTGAGCCCTGCAACCCACAAGCCCGAGCCCCCCCACCTCAAACCCTGACTCTTGGCTGCTCCCCACCCCAAGAACCTCCTCACCCCTAACCCTGACCCTGACTACTTTCCCCCAGCGTGAATTTCTTCACTGCAACACAGTTTCTTTTGTGCATCTGATCTGGTATTTAAGGGGCTGTAGCCTAGTGGTTAAAGCAACAGGACTCTCGCTTCCTATTTCTGAACTTTCCCCTGGTTCAGTGTATCCTTGTCTCCATCACAACTATAGCTGAGTCCAGGGGACCCCATGACGACACGGATCCATTGTGACTTAACAACATCCTTGGCCTGTGCTAAAGCACTGGATATGCTCAGAGCTTTAAAATGTGTTTGGGACACTCTTAATGTGTTTGTACAGCACCTAGCATGGGGAAGGCCCTAATGTCAGCTGGGACCTCTAGTCTTTTTGGTACTCCCTGTCTAAATTGATGTGGGGGATAACTGTCTTGTAACAGGGTCTGCAATGTGACAGTAGCTGTAGAGTAGAGCAGTGTTTCTCAGCTAGTGGTATGAGTACACTTAGGGTATGTGAGAGAAGTCTGGGGGAGGTATGTCAACACCACTGAAATTTGGAGAAAACTGAATTTTTGTTTTAGGTTTTACAGCGCTTTATTATTTTTGTACTTTTAACACCCCAAAATTCCATTACCCGCCTGGCTACGATTAAGTTGATTAAACAAATACGTTGCAACAGTAGAAAAATGTTTGTGTGTGTCTGAAAACTGTAGGTACTGGGGTACTTATAATTTTTTTTAAAAGGGGTACTTTATAAAATAAGGCTGGGAAACACTGGAGTAGAGGGTACTCTTGTGATATGGACTGAGTTTCATAACCTCTTGGTGCCCTGATTCACCCTATTGTGAAATGGGTGTACAGTGCCTTGCCTGCATTGAACGTTTGCCCAAACTTCAGCCACCAGTGGTTGAAATCAGCACAGATCTCCTAGGTTGGCTCTAATACTTACGATGGTGGAGGGTGTGATCCTATGTGTGTGGAGGGGGGAGATATTAATTCTGTGAGGCTGTTACTGGTGTTGGCAAAGCACTTGGACATCCTTGGGGGAAAGGTGTGACTGCAGATACAGAGTATTACTCTGTAAATTTTGCCATGTAAAATGTAGGACAATAAAACCAATCTGGTACCACTCCAGTGTCCAGGCTCTTTGGGGGAGGGACTGTCAAGTGACCACAGAAGACTTTGTACCGCACGACTTGGTTCAGAGCTGGTGTTACTGTGATACATGGAAAAACTGTGGTCACAGCTCTTCTAGTGGAAGCTGTAACTTGGGAATAGCTTGGTTTCTCTCCCCTCCCCCTCCGGGGAGCTGTCGGCCACTCAGTCATACAGAATATTCACAGCTAGAGTATTTTATGTCTCCCCATCCCCCTTTTGTTACAATGCTGCAAGAACACAAACATCCCACCGACATAACACATTGTAAGATGCAGTCAGGTGGATGTCTTTAGGGTTCTCTGGACTCCTAGGTTTGGTGTCTCACCGGTCAGAATTCTGAGGCGTTATTGTTGCATAATGCTGGGCGTATTCCTCTTTGGCTACGTCTAGACCGCAGGCGTCTTTCAAAAGAAGGTTTTTTTTTGGAAGCGATCTTCTGGAAAAACTTCTTTTGAAAGAGAGCATCCACGCACAAAAGCTCATCGAAAACGCGATCTGCTTTTCCGAAAGAGAGCGTCCAGGCTGATTGGACGCTCTCTCGCATAAAGGGCCACCTAGAACCACTTCAGGCAGGGCTTTAGGTCACCAGTTGCTTCCGAGTGCTGGTGCCAGAGCCTTGCAGAGACACCTGCTTAAAGGGACCCCTCTGGACAGCCATTTCTCTGCGTCTGCTGCGTGCTTGCCTACCTCTTCGAGGGACAGCAAAGCTCTCGCAGTGCCTGCTGTGGTTGCCCCGCTTTTTTGGACGTCACAGCTTTTCTCTTGGTGCCATGGAGCCAGAGCTGCCCCTGGGCATGAGAGAGCCCCACACAGCCATGCTGCAGTTTCTGCAGCACTTTATGCCAGCTGCCTTCCTTGTCCTGACCGAGCTCAACCCTGAGCTCATTCTGGGGACCCTCTCCCTGGGTGCAGGAGCTAAACTCTGACAACCGCACCCCACAGTGGAGAGATGTTTTTGGAGGCTCTACACCAGTTCAGCGGGTGGGACCGGCTGGTCATGGAGTGGTGGGACAACCAGCAGTGGCTCCAAAACTTTCGCATGCAGAAGGCCATCTTTTTGGAGCTCTGTGCCTGGCTCACCCCCGCCCTCCGGAGATGCGACACACACCTGAGGCCTGCCATCCCCCTGGAGAAGCGGGTCGCAATCACCCTCTGGAAGCGCACCACCCCTGACAGCTACCGGTCAGTGGGCAACCAGTTTGGCGTGGGGAAGTCTACCATCGGGGCCCTCCTCATGAAGGTAAGGCACTCTGGGGCTGCAGTCCCAGGAGGTGAGGGGAGTTCTGGAAAAGGGGGACCCTCGGGAAAGGGGGGTTGGGGACTGTGGGGGAAGCCCCGTCCCCAGGGGGTTGTGCTGTCCCACCCTCACACAGCCCTGCTGCTGGGGGGTGGCCTCATAGGGGTGGCTCCTGGGGTGTTTGAGGGAGAGGAGGGGAGGTCAGGAGAGGGGGGTGGGCACCTCCCAAAGCTCAGGCACTCCCTCTCTCATTCTCTGTTTTGTATGTTTGTTTTCTTCTGCAGGTGGTGAGGGCCATCAACTTGATCCTTCTGCAGAGGGTCATCTGCCTGGGAGGCCTGGACCCGATCGTGGCTGGGGTTCCTGAACTGTGCTGGAGCCATAGATGGGACCCACATACTGATTGATCCATGCACCTGAGTACTGAGCGGCCCAGTGTATTAATAGGAAGGGCTACTTCTCCATGGTGCTGCAGGCCCTGGTCAACCACCATGGACAGTTTACGGACATTTTTGTTGGGTGGTCGGGCAGGGCACATGATGCCCCCATCTTTTGGAACTCTAGCCTGTACGGGAAGCTGCAGGGGGGCACATTCTTCCCCTGCCGTGAACTAGCAATTGGGGACATACAGATGCCATTGTGCATCGTGGGCAATGCGGCCTACCCCCTCATGCCATGGCTCATAAAGCCTTATACGGGACCTTAGCAGGGACCAATTTAATGCCCACCTTCACTGGGCAAGGATCCAGGCTTAATGCACCTTTGTCTGCCTCAAGCGCAGTTCAGGTGCCTGCTGACCCGCCTAGAGATGGGGGAGCATAACATTGCCAAGGTGTTCATGGCATGTTGTGTCCTCCACAACACTGTGGAGAGGAAGGGGGAGGCCTTCCTCCCGGGGTGGGGGGCAGACAGCTGCCATCCGCCAGGCCCATCAGGGCGGGGTGCACACCCGGGAGGCCCTGAGGGAGAGGTTCTCTCAAGGACCCCACTAACTCTCCCCAGGGCCTCCCCAACAGGAGCCTCTGGCTTGCTGCCCAATCCCTTCCCCACCACAACCCCTCCCTTCGCCCCTTCCCTGACCTCTCAATAAAAACACCTGTTTGGTTTCCAACAAAATGAAGTCTGTATTATCTTTCATTAAAAAAAGCTGGGGAAGGGGAGGGGGGCCTCATAACTTGGAGGGGGGCTCGGAGTGGCGTGGAGGGGGTGGCTAGATGTGCCACCTCGGGTGCGGAGACCTCATCGGAGTTGGGGTTGGGTGGGTTCGGGGACCATGGCGGGGAGGGGGACTGGAGTGGGGTCAGGGATGGCAGGGAGGGGGCATGGGCATTGTTTGGGGGACAGGGGGAGGGGGAATGGGCATAGCGGGGGGGCAGAAGGGTGGTAGGCAGGAGCAACAACAGCAGGCGGGTGTGCCATCATGTCATGCATGGCGACACACATGCTATCGCACCGCTGCATGAGCTGGTCCCATGCGTGGTTGCGCCACTTTGTGTCCTCGCAGATCTTCTGTGCCAGGGTTGGCTGCATGTCGTGCAGGATGTTGACATGCTGCCGTATCAGGTCTTCCTGGACCCTGGTGCACTTCCGGGTCCCCTGGGCTCTGGCGGCTGGCTCGCGTGGTGTGAGTCGCCCCTCAGTCCCGATTGGTCTGGCTGTGGAGAACACAAAGAGGGAGAGGCGGTCAGTCATCCATGCACACTGTCCCTGAGGCCGTGCCCTCCTCTGTGAGCAGCGACCAACAGTCCTCGGATCCGAGGAGGGGACGTTCCAGGAGCAAGGCCATGTGTGGCCTGCCCAGCAGGCCCTGCCTCACAGAGGCCCCGAGGTGTCCAGGGGACTATGCTGCCTGCTTCCCATTGCCTCCCTCCCCAGCCCATGGACAAGCAGGCAAGGAAGTATGTGGCCACAGTGGGATCCCCTCATGGGCAGCAGAGGAGCTGGGAGCAACCTGGCCCTCCCTGGGGTCCGTGCACACACCTGCAGCTTGCAGCGCTGCCTGCGGAAGCGGGTGGTGCCTCGCACATGCAGTCATGCCCACGTGCTGTGTGCGGCACTCCTCAGGTGTCTGGGGTCGTGCATGCGCCTTTGTGGCTAGCTTGCTTCCAGCCATGGCAAGTGCTGGAAGGGGGTGGGGGGAAGGGCCCTACTCGGGGCCTGACAGGGAGGGGTAGGGCCCCTCCTCGGGGCCTGATGTGTGGTCTCCCCTGAGCCTGGCAGCACGATCCCATCCATCCTCAGGGTCTGCCTGCTGAGTCTGAGTGTTGCACACTAACGCTTCATGTGGTTTCACGTGCACGGCCTGCAGCACCATGTCCAGCCCAAGCAGCCTGAGCGACACTTGCACCCCGCCCCCTGTGTGCCTGCCCCCTCCTGTCCTGTGTGTGTGACAAACTGAGAGCGCTCACCTGAAGATCCCTCCCCAGTGTCAGACGAGGCCTGGGAGATGTCCTGGCTGATAGGCTCCGGCTCCAGGGACAGGGTGACAGTGTCCGTCTCCTCCTTCTCCTCTTCCTCCTCCTGATGGGCCTGGTCCTCCTCCTTCTCCGTGACCTGCATCCGGGTGACGACGGGGGTCTCAAGGCTGGAGTCCACCACGATGGGTGGAGAAATGAATTCCCCATCTCTCAGGATCTGGTGCAGCTCGTCAAAGTAAGGGCAGGTCTGGGGTCCTGCCCCTGAGTGCGAGCTACACTCTCTGGCCCTGACGTATCCCTGATGGAACTTTTTGACCTTACTCCGGACCTGTTCTAAGGTGGGTGTCCGCGCTGCGGCAGGGACTTGGCCATGCGCTCAAAGTTGTCCGTGTTGCGGCGCTTGAAGTGGAGATCCTGAAAGGTCTCCTCCTCGCCCCACAGCTCGAGGAGGGACAAGATCTCTGCTCCAGACTAGGAGGGTGCTCACCTCTTGGTACCCCTGGGTGGGTCCTGGAACGCCTGGGGCTGCTCCCTGTGAGGGTCAAGGAGGTCTTGGGAGTCTTGTGTCTGTGCCATCAGAGAGCAGGCCTGTAGCAGGGAGAGCCACGTGGTCAGGGTGCTGCTCCAAGGCTGGCTTCCTGCCACAAGGCTTGTCCAGGGTGCCTGCAGCTTTCAGAGGTGCCAGGAGACAGGAACTATAGAGTTGTGATGACTGTGGATGGAGTGTCCACCAGGGCACCTGTGTTATTTCCTGGAGGCCTCTTCTTTCGAAAGAAAACCCTCCTCCCTGTCCACACACGCCTTTTTCCGAAAGAGCTCTTTCGGAAAAAGGCATTCTTCCTCATAGAAAGAGGAGTACCGCTTGCTTCTTTCTTTTGATTACTTTCAAAAGAATGCGATTGCAGTGTGGACATAATTCTAGTTTTGTCAGAAAAACAGTTGTTTTTCCAACAAAACTGTAGTGTAGACATCCCCTTTGTGTGTATGTGTGTGTGTGTCTTTCTTTATACCCGATTATATAAGAGCCCTGGTTTAAGCAAAATGTTGGTGAGGGACTTATTTTCTTGGACCATCATTCTTTTCTTTAGAAATCTAAAAATACTAGTCTATGGGAGGCAGTTCTTCCTTCTGGGAAATCAAGATTTTTTGTCCCTTTTGTTGGCGGTAGCTGTGGTATGTATATATTTCAGCTGAGCATTATTGCAATGAGACCACCGCACTGTCCTTAAACAATCCTGTATTAACAGGACATGACTGAGTTTTTAAAGTCCAGAAGGGACCTTCCTGAAAATTGCTGTTAGCAGGGGGGGTATCTGGATTCAAAATAAACTGGGCCAGAAATGGCAATAAATTAAAATAACCAGTCATATTTTATATTAAGGCATGAGGACAAAATTATAAAGCTTTACTCAATGGCTAACTGTTACAGATTATGAGCAGGCTACTAGGGTTGCCAGGTGTCCGGTATTGACCTGGACAGTCTGGTATTTTCTGATTTTTTTTCCCTGCCAGGAGGTGAAAATACCAGACACCTGGCAACCCTACGACACACTCAGCAACTGGGCCCAGCCCCTGGAAGCTCCCCCACTGGGCCCCCCGGATGCCTCCCCCACCTGGTTCCGCAGGGGCTTGTCTTGTGGCTGGAGCAGAAAAACAAAATGGCCGCTGGCAAAAAAGCCTTTTCTTAAAGGGGCCATGCTGATATTTTATTTTTTATTTTTTAATTTTTTTTGTTTAATAACTGCTGTCGTGGTCCTTTTTTTTTTCTCAACAACTTTGGTCTCCCACTTTGTTTTCCTCAACAGAATTTTTTTCCTGGTGGTTTTTTTTTTGCAGGGGGTGGGGTTTGGTATTTTTGGTTAAACCATCTGGCAACCCTATAGGCTACTGACCTGTTGGACTGACAGTCTATCACGCCTTCTACTGATGTGCTTGTAATAGTCTATAATATGTTATTTAAGTCTATAACATGCTTAAAATAGCTAATCTTTTAACCCTTTATAAACTGTTTGAAAATGTATTTATAAAGAGCATTGCCCACAGGTGTTCCCAGGGCCCGGCATGCTTTAAAACCATGACTTGTTTTGTAGCACTCAGAACTGTGCCCCCCTGCTGGTCCTGCAGCAGCAATTGTGCCCCCTCAGCCTCTATTCCCAGCACTGTGCTGGCAGTTTAGATTATGCTGGTGCACAAAAAAGGTTGATGCGGTTTCCAAAAGATACTTTGTAGCTGTTGTCAAACAAAACCAGACTTGTTCATATTTTCCCTCCTTTAAAACTTAGGGGTGGGGAGAAAAAAAAAATCAATGACTGCAGACCGGCATAAATTCATACAAAGAAATGCTGTCGAGCTTTTAAGGCATCTCTGAAATAATAGAAAAGGAATAAAAAAGGTGAAGAGCCCAGTTCCTTTGACGGTGAGAATGTTCTGCTAGGGAGCAGCTCTGCTCCTTGTTTGCTAAACTTTCTCCGAGGGATGGTGGGGGCAGGACCGGATTAAGGGGGGGCTAGCCGGGCAGCTGCCCGGGGCACCAACCGATGGGAGGCAGCCTGATTGAAGTGGTAAGGGGCGCCGTGTGCCTGGGGGCGGGGCCACGCATATGCGCTGTGCATAGGTTCGTGCCCAGGGGCAGGGCCGCGCATGCGCCGTGCACGCTGGGGTGCGGCGCCCCTTACCATGTCAATCAGGAGCTGCGCGCCTGGGGGCAGGGCTGCGTGTGCGCTGCGCGCCCGCTGCCCGGGGCGCAAGTATGGCTTGGTCCGGCACTGGTGGGGGAGTCCTTTCCATCTGGCTGTTGTCACGGTATCTCCCTAGTCCGTGTGTGTCCAGGGCCACCTAAAGATGCGGGTTAGTGATGAGGTATGGACTGTGCTGCTTTCAGTGATCTCATACTGCAACCAAGACTATCTCCTATCACTCAGAAATGCCTCACCTAGGGTCTGGCTAAGATTTGGGCATTAATGAGAGATGGCCAAAACTCAGACATGAGAAGACCGAGGTGTTATTGGTTGCCTGGGAGAAACAGTTGGGAGATATGGCTTGGATTACAGCTGTCCTTTCCACTGACAGTGCATGCCCACTTTTCAATTATATTGTCCTAGTCAACCTAGAAAATGGGGAAATGGCGGAGGTGATTAATGACTTCTTTGTTTCAGTTTTCAGCGAGAAGGTTGGTGGTGATTGGACACCTAACACAGGGAATGCTGGTGAAAACAAGGCAGATCCAGAAGTTACAATAAGAAAAGAACAAGTTAAAAATTACTTAGGTTAGATGCCTTCCAGTCACCAGGGCCTGAAGAAATGATCCCTAGAGTAGTCAAGGAGCTGATTGAGGAGATATATCACCCATTAGCTATTATGTGTGAAAAATCATGGAAGTTGGGAGAGATTGCAGAAGACTGGAAAAGGGCAAATACAGTGCCCATCTATAAAAAGGAAAATAAGGACAACCCAGGAAACTACAGAGCAGTCATCTTAACTTCTGTACCAGGAAAAATAATAATAAATATGATAAGAAATTGGAATGATAAATAATGGAAAAAATAATAAGAAATCCATTTGCAAGAAGATAATAAGGTGATAAATAACAGTCAGCAGGGATTTGTCAAGAAGAAATCATGTCAAACTAACCTGATAACTTTCTTTGATAAAGATAACAAGCCTTGTGGATAAGGGGTAAGAGGTAGAAGTGGTTTATCTTGACTTCAGTAAAGCCTGTGATACGGTTTCACACAACCTTCTCATTAAGAAACTAGGGGAAATACAACCAGATGGGGCTCCTATAAAGTGGGTTCATAACTGGTCGAATAACCATTGCCAGAGAGTAGTTATCAACCGTTTGCAGCCATGCTGGAAGGGCATAACAAGTGGGGCTCTGCAGGGATGAATTTTTGGACCAGTTCTGTTCAATATCTTCATGAACAATTTAGACAATGGCACAGAGAGTACGCTTATAAAGTTTGAAGATGATACCAAGGTCTGGAGGGGTTGCAAGTGTTTTAGAGAATAGGATTATAGTTGAATAATTTGGACAAACTAGAGAAATGGTCGGAGGTAAATAGGGTGAAAATCAAGAAGGACAAATGCAAAATACTCCACTTAGGAAGGAACAGTCAGTTTCACATGTGCAGAATGGGAAGTGACTGTCTAGGAAGGAATACTGCAGAAAGGGACCACAAGCTAAATATGAGTCAACAGTGTGACACTATGGCAAAAAAAAGCAAATTTCTTTCTGGGATGTATTAACAGCAGTGTTGTAAACAAGACACTTCTACTCTGAGCTGGTTAGGTCTCAACTGGAGTACTGTGTCCAGTTCTGGGTGCTACATTTCAGGAAAGTTGTGGACAAATTGGAGAAGGTCCAAAGAAGAGCAACAAAAATTATTAAAGGTCTAGAAAACATGAGCCATGAGGGAAGAATTGAAAGAACTGAGTTTCTTTAGTCTGGAAGAGAGAAGACTGAGAAGGGGACATAACGGCTTTCAAGTACTTAAGGATTACAAGGAGGAGGGAGAAAAATTGTTCTCCTTAACCTCTGATGGTAGGACATGAAGCAATGGGCTTAACTTTTTTCTGAATCATTCTGTACTTTTAAGAAGGTGGAATCTCTTACCCTTCTTCCTGTTCAGTATGTAGTTTTGGGTTTTGTTTTGTTTTTTCATGATGAGGTTTAGGCTGTTGTCTCATCTCTTTCCCAAAAATGCTTACAATTGGGATTCTGGAATTCAGGACCTAAGATTCTTGTTCATAAAGGACCCTTAGTCAAAGAAAATCACTCTCTTAGGCTGTGTCTATACTGCAATACTGTTTCAGGATACTGGAGTATCCCCGGAATAGCTATCCTGTGTCTTCACAGCAAGCCCGTTATTTTGATATATAATAGGCTCGCTATTCCAACGTCCCTGCAAACCTCATTCTATCAGGAGTAAGGGATGTTTTGGAATACCACTTTATTTCAAAATTTGGCACTGTGTAGACAACGCTAAATGACGAAATAAGCTAATTTGAAATAGCGTCAAAATAAGTTATGTAATTTGCGTAGCTCAAATTGTGTATCTTATTTCAAGTTATGGTGCTGTATAGAGGCACTTTAGGGAAAATTAAACATTTCTTTTGCAGATTGGACCAGCTCCTTTGGATTGCTCATTGATCTATTGACTGTAGATGCTGCTTCACAATCCTTTAATTTTATTATCTGCCCATTTGACTGATGCTTGGTCTACCTCTAAAGAACATATTTAGTAATTTTTATTTACTTTTGTTTTTGAGAAGTGGTCATTCATTAACTGGACAGGTAAAAAATGTTCTGGCAAGTTTCCTGCCCATCCAGTAGGTGGCATTCAAGCTTTGCACAACATTCCTTTACATGAGTTTTTAGCCTTTCCTTGAAAACTTTTTTTCTTTAGCATATTTAGTTAAAATATATAAGACTAGTATTGTTTTAAAAAGCCTTTTAGCTGACTTTCTGTTTCTTGTTCTGGAACATTTAACACCAGGATAAAGTTTGCTTGTATTGTTGTCACTTGGTAATTATCTTCTGGAAGCTTTTTTCGTTCTTTTTTTTTATCTCTGAGGTGAGTTTTATTCTATTGTACTTCCAAATGAAGTAAGAAATTATTCCCAATTTGATTCTAATTTTAAATTACTTCTAGATTATACAATTACTATCCAAACTCCAGATGATTAGAATAGTCTACCTTGTATTTAGTATTGTCCTTGTTACTTAAAAACACTAACAACCCAGCAAGGTTGATAATTTTTACTTATAATATCTTCTTCCTAATTGACACACTTAGATTTACTAATATGTGAACAATTACTATATTCTCTACACCGAAATCTACATATTTTGTGAGTAAAAATATTTTTTTATATGCATGTGACCTTTAGGAAGGAGATATTCCCTGAATAGACACCGAGAGAATAGATTGTCGTATCCTTTGTGCAGGTTTCTATTTTAGTTATTAGGAGATTAATCGAAACATTTATTTTCATACTGAGTGTATTGTGAGACCTTTTGTCACATTATCTTTTGGACTTTGTTAGTGTTTTAGTTAATAGAGCCAGGCTGATTCTGAATTATAGACTCCTGGACGAAGGAAGAGAAGGGAAGGAAAAGGTGTCTGCTTTAGGATCTGGAATGTGTGGACACATTGAGGCCTTGGTTTGTTGCTTCCCTTACAAGAACTATAAAATTTCAGTGCAGACATTCAGGCTCAGGGTCCAGTCTGAGCCTGAATGTCTACACTGTAATTGAAAACCCCATCAGCCTTGCCTGGTTTTCTCCTTCTCCTCACACTCCTTGTCTGTCTCTACCAACTATAAGCTTTTCAGGGGAGGCAGTGTCTCTTACTACATGAATGTACAGCATCTAGAACAGTGGAGCCCTGATCTGAGTTACGGTCTATAAACTCTACTGTCCGACAAATAAACTCTCTACTACATGCTCAGTCACTTCCACCACTTTTAGGCACTAACCAGATAAAATATGGTAGCTATTTAACACCAGATTGCCCAACTATTTGGAACAAAAGGTGAGGGGAAAAATATGGCACCAAACAGAAGCTAGAAGAGCAATGTAAATGCTACATAATTACCTTTACTGGAATTTGATTAGGACACTGAGACTAATTCTTCCACTCGTGGCATTTTTTAAAAGACCTCCTAGTGGCCAATCATATTCTGTTTGTGTCTTTATCCTGTCACCCAAGAGGAACTGATTCAAACAATGACTTAAGCCTGGTCTCAACTGGCATGTTTTGTCATAAAAAACTGCCTTTTGTTGACAAAACAGTGAAAGCATACACACTTACAATGCAAATTTTGTCAGGAAAAAAAAAGTTTTGGCGTCAAAAAACTTCCATCTCTGTGAAAGACTTTTGTCTCTCCCCTCCCTTTATTGTTGACAAAGAGCCAGTGTGAACTCTGTTTTGTTGAGAGAACTGGCTTCCACCAGTATCCCACAATGCCTGCCCTGATGGCTCTGCTCAGTGTTTTGGGATCTCTGCTGCCCTGCAGGCATGCGCCCCTCCCCTTTCAAAATGCCAGGAAGTATCCGACAGCGGAGTGAGCTGCTCCATTTGGGGAACAAACAAAAAAGAGCAAATCATTGGAATGCTCCTGCCCTGCCCTGCTAGAAACACAGCAGCAGACAGACTGCTGCTGCAGGTGGAAGGCTAGAGAGACTGCTGTGCTGCTTTGACGTTCCTCAGCATGGAGAGCTCCCAGAGATACTCATGACGGCGCTCCCCGCAGCTGAGGAGGCTGTGGGAGACGTCAGAGAAAATCTCAAGAAGTGCAGGAATCAGCTCTGCCTTCCCACAACACTGCACTGTGGGATGCTTACCCACAATGCTTTGCTCTGTCACCAGGAGAGCTAGCCACGTGGCCATGAAATGTCAACAAGGGGAGACAGGAAAACCAGTTTGACCGGTTTTTACTTTTGCCAACTTTTGCATGTTGACAGAGCTTTTGTCATCAAACCTTCCTAGTGTAGACAGAGCCTTAGATAGAAAAGCACTACCTGTTTTGCCTGTCTTTTTCTGTAGTATCCTGCGGTTTGCAATGTGCAGGTCAGACTAGATGATCATGATGGTCCCTTTTGACCTTAAATTCTATGAGATTCATCCAAGTACTGATTTACTGAGGTAAGCACAACTTAGCTGCTATTTACTCTGGTTCCAACTCTTAGTGAATGTGTGTGACAAAACTGTGCATGTTCACAGAAACACACTCCTGTGCTCTTCCTAGAGTAGTCTCCACTGCCTCAGTCTGAGGGCAAGGCTGATGGTTTATAAATATGTTTATTTCACATATGTCCCGAATATAAAAGTCTCACCTTCACATTGTAGCAGGTTCCGTGTGGCACCATGGTAGCTCATCAGCTGTCCTGTTGTCCTGGTAGTTATTTGTGCTCAGTGCTGTGCTGTGCACACATGACCTTTCATTCTGAACACTTTTACCTCTTTACTTTTTAAGCCAAATTTTCTCTTGCTCGTTCTTAGTGCAGGGATGAATCTGAGGGTGGGGGATAAAATTTGTGGTGGTGTTTTTCAGCAAGTGGAAGATTTGGGCAGTTTTCAGATGCTTTATGGAGGAATTCTTCCAAAATCAGCTTCTTTGAGGTGAGAGCGTTGTCTGGGGGCAAGAGCAGGGAGTTGAGACTCAGCCATTCCATTTCTAGCCCTACCATGACTTTGCATGTGAGTGTAGGTCCTAATGCACCAATGAGAACTGTGTGTGTGGACTCCAGAGTGAACCATTATTCGGAGGTAATAACACACAAGGGGCCTCCCCTGAGAGCATTTTAACCCCCTTCCAGGAATCTGAAACTCCTGGACTCTAAATTGAGAATGGTCTTAAGCCCCCTCCAAGAGGCAATAGCTTTCACTCTGTTAAGCCTGGTCTGCACTAGACCAGGCAGGTCGGCTTAAGGTACGCCCTCTTACTTTAAGCTGAGCCACAGCAGTGTCTACACTACAGGAGGACAAAGGGAGCACACGCTCCAGTCCAGTCGGCTTCCCTTTCTCCTCACAGAAGGAGGAGTACACAACTTGGGGGGGGGGGTCTACACTAGACTCCCTAGACTGAACCCTAGAAGATCCACCTCCGGAGGGTGGACCTTCTCTGTAGTGTAGACAAGTCCTTAAAGTGTTAACCCTGTAGGCAGGTGTGGGGCACTGGGGGGTCTGTAAACATGGTCCCCCAGCCTCTGTGTGCCTGCAGAGAGCCCCAGCCTCTGGCAGGAGGTCTACATTGGCACAAAGGCCACCCCCTGAGGCTGGGGAGCCTTGGACAGAAGGGCCCATTTTGGGGCTGTACAGCAGAGGGGGGAAGCTCTGCCGGCTATTGGAGGGGGCAGCGAAAAGGGGTGGGGAGTGTGGGACTGCCTGGGGGGTGCTAGGTGGCAGCAGTGGAGGCCCTCGGGCCTGCGTGGGCTCTGGGATGCCTCTGGGAATGGGGCTCCCCCGGCGCGGTTCTGTGGGGGTTGTTTGGGGGGGGGGCAGCCCCCAGGTGTGCGTGCGCGGGGGCCCCGTGCGTGGTTCTGCGGGGGTTGTTTGGAGGGGGCAGCCCCCTAGTGTGTGCTGGGGCCCCGTGTGCGGTTCTGCGGGGGTTGTTTGGGGGGGGCAGCCCCCCAGGTGTGCGTGCGCGGGGGCCCCGTGCGTGGTTCTGCGGGGGTTGTTTGGAGGGGGCAGCCCCCTAGTGTGTGCTGGGGCCCCGTGTGCGGTTCTGCGGGGGTTGTTTGGAGGGGGCAGCCCCCTAGTGTGTGCTGGGGCCCCGTGTGCGGTTCTGCGGGGGTTGTTTGGGGGGGGCAGCCCCCTAGTGTGTGCTGGGGCCCCGTGTGCGGTTCTGCGGGGGTTGTTTGGGGGGGGCAGCCCCCTAGTGTGTGCTGGGGCCCCGTGTGCGGTTCTGCGGGGGTTGTTTGGAGGGGGCAGCCCCCTAGTGTGTGCTGGGGCCCCGTGTGCGGTTCTGCGGGGGTTGTTTGGAGGGGGCAGCCCCCTAGTGTGTGCTGGGGCCCCGTGTGCGGTTCTGCGGGGGTTGTTTGGAGGGGGCAGCCCCCTAGTGTGTGCTGGGGCCCCGTGTGCGGTTCTGCGGGGGTTGTTTGGAGGGGGCAGCCCCCTAGTGTGTGCTGGGGCCCCGTGTGCGGTTCTGCGGGGGTTGTTTGGAGGGGGCAGCCCCCTAGTGTGTGCTGGGGCCCCGTGTGCGGTTCTGCGGGGGTTGTTTGGAGGGGGCAGCCCCCTAGTGTGTGCTGGGGCCCCGTGTGCGGTTCTGCGGGGGTTGTTTGGAGGGGGCAGCCCCCTAGTGTGTGCTGGGGCCCCGTGTGCGGTTCTGCGGGGGTTGTTTGGAGGGGGCAGCCCCCTAGTGTGTGCTGGGGCCCCGTGTGCGGTTCTGCGGGGGTTGTTTGGAGGGGGCAGCCCCCTAGTGTGTGCTGGGGCCCCGTGTGCGGTTCTGCGGGGGTTGTTTGGAGGGGGCAGCCCCCTAGTGTGTGCTGGGGCCCCGTGTGCGGTTCTGCGGGGGTTGTTTGGAGGGGGCAGCCCCCTAGTGTGTGCTGGGGCCCCGTGTGCGGTTCTGCGGGGGTTGTTTGGAGGGGGCAGCCCCCTAGTGTGTGCTGGGGCCCCGTGTGCGGTTCTGCGGGGGTTGTTTGGAGGGGGCAGCCCCCTAGTGTGTGCTGGGGCCCCGTGTGCGGTTCTGCGGGGGTTGTTTGGAGGGGGCAGCCCCCTAGTGTGTGCTGGGGCCCCGTGTGCGGTTCTGCGGGGGTTGTTTGGAGGGGGCAGCCCCCTAGTGTGTGCTGGGGCCCCGTGTGCGGTTCTGCGGGGGTTGTTTGGAGGGGGCAGCCCCCTAGTGTGTGCTGGGGCCCCGTGTGCGGTTCTGCGGGGGTTGTTTGGAGGGGGCAGCCCCCTAGTGTGTGCTGGGGCCCCGTGTGCGGTTCTGCGGGGGTTGTTTGGAGGGGGCAGCCCCCTAGTGTGTGCTGGGGCCCCGTGTGCGGTTCTGCGGGGGTTGTTTGGAGGGGGCAGCCCCCTAGTGTGTGCTGGGGCCCCGTGTGCGGTTCTGCGGGGGTTGTTTGGAGGGGGCAGCCCCCTAGTGTGTGCTGGGGCCCCGTGTGCGGTTCTGCGGGGGTTGTTTGGAGGGGGCAGCCCCCTAGTGTGTGCTGGGGCCCCGTGTGCGGTTCTGCGGGGGTTGTTTGGAGGGGGCAGCCCCCTAGTGTGTGCTGGGGCCCCGTGTGCGGTTCTGCGGGGGTTGTTTGGGGGGGGCAGCCCCCCTAGTGTGTGCTGGGGCCCCGTGTGCGGTTCTGCGGGGGTTGTTTGGGGGGGCAGCCCCCTAGTGTGTGCTGGGGCCCCGTGTGCGGTTCTGCGGGGGTTGTTTGGGGGGGCAGCCCCCTAGTGTGTGCTGGGGCCCCGTGTGCGGTTCTGCGGGGGTTGTTTGGAGGGGGCAGCCCCCTAGTGTGTGCTGGGGCCCCGTGTGCGGTTCTGCGGGGGTTGTTTGGAGGGGGCAGCCCCCCTAGTGTGTGCTGGGGCCCCGTGCGTGGTTCTGCGGGGGTTGTTTGGGGGGGCAGCCCCCCAGGTGTGCGTGCGCGGGGGCCCCCCTGGTTGCCCTGGCAGGAGCCAGGCTGGGTGCGGGGATCCCCTGTTTCCCCAAGCGGGGCGCGGGGCAGCAGGGGATCCCGCATGTCCCTTCCCCGGGGGGCGCTGCAAGCCGCGCGGGGGGTGGGGGGGGGCGTTTCCGCACGCGCGGCCGTCCAGGTGCGCTCGGAGCGCGGGGGGTCGCGGCGGGCGCGGAGCCGGGCGGGCGGGCGGAGGCGGAGCCTGGGCTGCGGGGCCGGCTCCCCACGCCCCGTTGTCGGAGGCTGGCGGCGGCCGGTCCCGCGGGCGGCAGGCGGCTGCGGGGATGCTGCGCTGAGCGGCTCCGCTGGCGTCTGTGCCCGGCCGCGCTGCTGCGGAGCGAGCGGGCGCCTCCCTGCCCGGCCGCCGCCCGCAGCCCATGATGTGCCTGGAGAGCGGCGGCTCGGCGGCCGGCAGCCCGGGCTGCGGCGGGCGGCTGCGAGCGGGGGACGAGGAGGAGGAGGAGGAGGGCGAGCGGGGCTGCTGCGGCCGCGGCGCCGAGGGCGAGGTGCAGACCCTGTCGGGCCGCATGAGCCCGCCGCCCGCCGGCAAGAGCCCCGAGCGCCTGGCCCCGCGCCCCAAGCCCCCCAGCCTGGGCCGGGCCCGGGTGGCGGCCGCCGGCATCCTCAGCGTGGGCAACGTGCTCAACTACCTGGACAGGTACACGGTGGCAGGTAAGGGGCCGGCCCCGCACCCCCGCTCGCCGCCCTGGGGCATCGCTCTGCTCCACCCGCCCGGCCGCCCATCCATCCCTCCTCCGGTCCTGCGCCTCGCCTGGCCAGCCCGGCGCCCCGCCGCCTTCCCCTCCTGCACCCCCTGGGCTTCTTCGTTCGGCCACCCCCCTCCCTCCTTCCAGCTGCTCAGCCGCCGCCGCAGGCTGGTAGCACCGCGCCTGGAGATGCAGCACGGGGGCTCTCTGGCAGCACACAAAAGGGAGAACTCCCAGGGGCTCGGGGCTCGGACCGGCCCTCCCAGCCGGGAGGAGAAGGGCTCCGAGAGCACCTGGCAGCAAGGGACCCTTTGTATTGGAAATGTGTCATGCCTGGGACAGAGGAGGTACAGCTGGATCCCCATGGCTGAGGGGGGGAAGAGGCAGGTTTTTCAAAGGGAGGGAATCCATTCTAGCAGGATGCAAACCAGGCATCTCTCCTCCTTGCCTAGGAGAGAGGAGGAAACTGCTTCTCATACAATTCTCTTCTATACAAAACTCTTTTGTCCATTATTAGGCAGGACATGTACAAGCAGTGACACATAGGGGTTCATCTCCCCCAGCACAGGTCAGAAGAGAAATAGTCTGATAAACAAATACATCCCCGTTTCACCATGGCTCAGTTAGCACTAGGTGAAAGCTGGTCCATATGTTGTCATTAGCTCTTCTTGTACTGACTCTTTTCCTATGGCCTATGCTGTCTTGACTGCACATATCTGTAGACACTAAAAATTAGTCTCTTTGGTTTAGTCATAGCATACATGTTCAATCATTAAAGTAAACCGTTGGCTATACAGTCCCGACAATGTACATACAACATCTAACTCCGTGGATTGATGGAGGAAAATGCTGCCAAATTAATGAATAACACAAAATGCCCGAGGTGACAGGTGCAGCTGCTGTTGGACAGATAAAATTTGCTTTGAAAGGTGGGGCTTGGAATCACATTTACTTGCTTGTTTCTTTGGACAAACCATACAGAAACAAATCACCTTTGCTTAGTTTTTGATGGGTCATTGAGGGGTCTTTAATGCAGAGAATAATTGTATGCAGAATTCCCTAATAGGTGACAACAGAGCAAGAACATGGATTAGGATTTTGCTTGCTTGTAACAGACTGATGTGTAGGAGCAATGATACCGCCGCATTGCATTTTGAGAAGTGTGTATTTCCCTGGGCTGACAAGCATTTCAAAACTGTGCGCTCCCTCATGGATACCTTTTACATGATGTTTCGCATGGAAGGCAGTCTGCAGCTTGTGCCCAAGCAATCAGTATTGTGAAGCCGGGTTTAAGATCAAATATATCTTAAGATATTTACTGTACAGCCCCTAGAGGGACTCTTCATTTATTCTTGTCAGGCAGAAACAGCGAGGAGGAAAATGCTTATTGAACTCAGTGTAATTAGGTATGAAGTAGGCCTGTTGGTATTAAACTGACATGTACTATAATATTTATTTTAATGTTTTCCATATTGATAATCTTATCTGCACAGTTATAGATAGGGTTAAAGCATGAATACACATGTATTTATTTTTAATGTCTAGAAACCAACTTTGTGTTTGTATAGACTATCTTAAAGCAGTGTAAGTTTGGGAAAAAATGTTTCAGTTTGGACCTAAGTTTAATTCAAATTTAACTATGTGTGTTTAGAACAGAAGTTGGTTGTTGTTCTACCTCATTTTTTAAAAAGAGATTTCCTTCTGGGTGACAGTTAAGATCCCAGTGTTGCAAGATGTTGATCAGTATAGATATCTTGCAAGATCAGGCCAAAAGATATCAGGTCACTCTTCTATCACTGTGATTTCTGGTAATTTTTGTGTGCAGAAAATGGAAATCCCTCTGATACAACAGATGAGGCTGAAAACCACTAGGGATTTTTTAAGCTTTTGCTTATTTTGCAGGAATTTTTCTCTAGGCAGAACTGAAAGAAAGAAAGAAAGAAAGAAAGGGAGAGGGCTCTCGTTATTCTGTTCACCCATTTGTTACAGTAGCTCCTGAGAGGAGACATCACATCTGATTTTTCTGGCAGCAGGAAAAAAGGGAAGGGCTCTTCTGACAGGGAGAAACAGAGTATCTTCATTTGTAGGAAGGCCAGGAAATGTCTGTCCAAACAGAATATAAATGCCAGCTGACCATTCTATAATAGCACTAGGGCCTGACACTAAGGTTTTCATTATTTCCAGGAGAGATCCTAGTTTTGAATGGGCTGAGTGAGAACTCATATGCAAAATTTAGTGTTGGCTTGTCCTTGACGTAAAAATTTTAGCTTAAGAGCCAGATTTTGCTTATATGGGGGTTTGGAGATTTTTTGAGATGCAAAAGTGCAAAACAGTTCCATGCTTTTCTGGTATATTCTGACTTCTTAGTTTTTCAAAATGACACTTTGCAAGTTGCTAATTCAGAACATAATGTATTTTAATTCACTCCAATAGAACAATTGAGGTAGTAAAAATGGTGTGGCTACTGACTCCAAAAACTACTTTCCATAAAGTTATTTTATAAGACCACCTACATGTTGATGTTTTAGACTTCAGGTACACACAGCATAGTCGTGTGACAGATATATGTGTGTGAATCCAGTTTGTGTCTCAAGCCCAATAGCAATTAATGCCTGCAGCTTTTTAAATCTTCAAAGCACTTTATGTATATTAATTATTGTAATATGTTGATGAGATAGTTAAGCATTCCCATTATCGGGGAAACTGAGTCAAAAGTTATGATTTACTTTAGGCCATAGAATTGATGTGACTAGAATTAGTTTGGGGCTCAGATTAATTCCTCTTTGGCTTTGAAGGAAGACCCCATATTTTTACTTAGCCTATAATGGATATAATAATATATCTGGTCAGTAATATATATCTCTTAAAGTTTTGCAAATATATAGTTATACAATAAATAATGGGGTAAATATATAGAGTATATAAAAATGTGAATTCCAAAATATCCTTCATATACTTCACATTGACCACACAGAAGTTATAGAATATGAATTCCATCAATGAAAGGAGATTTTAATTGAGAGTGAGAAAAGTTTCCATCCCTGACACTTCTTGCTCCTCATTGGTATGATGGACTCAAACAAAAAAAATGTTGTTTTTATTTGTTTATGTTTATTTTGTTCTGCCTCGGCACAATCAAACTGCATAAAGTGAACAAAACATGTAGATGTTGTGTGTAAAGTGAGTTGAGATAGCATGTGTTTCTATGTACCTTGCAAACTCTGAAGCAGGTCTTTCATGAGGCCAGAGGTAGCAACACCTGGCTCTTAAATAGTGTTTTATATGACTAGGCCTCAAAGCACATTACAAGGAAGTTCAGTATCATTTTTCCTGTTTTACAGATGGGAGACCGAAGCAGACAGGGGAAGTGATTTGCCAAGGATGGCTCTGAACTTCTGCTGTGGAGTGATTATTTTGTCTGCTGTTTTAAAAAAGTTCTCCAAAAAGTTTAAAGACCTTTGCATAGTGATGAGAGGGAGTTTCCTGTGATGGTTCCTAATATGGAAAATCTTGAATACACTGGACTGAAAATTGTTGCTCTTAAGGGAAATCACTTTCTGTAATTCTGTCTTAAAATATCATGAAGCATACTGAAAGCCTAGCTTATATTTGATGTGATGACTTTTCAGGGAGTGGAATTCTACTCTCTTTTTAAAAGGTCTGTTGGTTTTGTGGCTATAAGGAAGGGAAATCATGAAGAAATGAGAGAGAGAAAGAGAGAGAGAGAGATGACCTATGAGTCCTCATTGCAAAACCACATTCCAGAGGTCTGATGATACCTGACCCTATCCTCTTCTTTAGTGAAGTTTTGG
Source organism: Pelochelys cantorii (assembly GCA_032595735.1). Lineage (NCBI taxonomy): Eukaryota > Metazoa > Chordata > Testudines > Trionychidae > Pelochelys > Pelochelys cantorii. Next base: position 9,586,905 of record CM064346.1, on the reverse strand, counting down.
AGGAAGCCCTGTAATTATGTCACAAATGAGCTTTTGTTCCCATTGATGACTGTGACAGTTGTCTCATTTCATCATGATTGTCGTCTCTTTTCTCCTCCTTCTAATTAAACAGTAGTACTTTGCATTGCTGTAACGCCTGTCTTAAAATGTTAATTGAGTCTTCCAGCTCCCCTGTCAGGTATGTCCCGGTCCTTGTCTCCATTACAGGTGGAGAAACCGAGTTGAAGAGAGAGTACGGATATGTCTACATGGCAGGTTTTGGCAATAAGACCGTGTCAGTACAGCCCGGTGGCTAAAAATCAGCAGGTGTGAATGCTGTTTGTTTGCACTTTTCTGACAAAATATTTCTAGCTCCCATGAGTGGCTTTCGCTTTGTCGGCAGGAGAGCACTCCTGCCGACAAAGCAGTGTTCACCCTTGCACGTGCTGTGGCAAAACTTTTGTCGTTTGGGGGTGGGCGTGTGTTTGGTAAACACCCGCAAACGGGAAAAGTTTCGCCTAAGTGATTTGCCCAAGGCAGGGGTGGCCAACCTGTGGCTCTGGAGCCACATGCGGCTCTTTGCTCACAGAAATGCAGCTCTCAGGGTTACAGCCCGCTTTGTGCATGCACCCCAGTTCCTGGAGGGTCGGGTTGCCAGGTGTCCGGTTTTGAACCGGACAGTGCAGTATTTGAGCTTTCTGTTCCGGAAACAAATTGAGAAAATATAACTGAGAAAATATAAATGTCCAGTATTTTCTAAATAAGATGTAATGTAGACTGTGATGTAATGTCAAGCGTGTCTGGTATTTTTGTTGAAACCATCTGGCAACCCTACTGGAGGGAGAAGTGCGTGGCTCTGGCGGTGGTAGCTCCGGTGAGACCCAGGCATTGGGTTAGACTGGGAGGGACCTGGGGGTGCCTGGCACTGGGCAAGGGCATTGGGTTAGAGTGGGGGGAACTGGGAGGGCCTGGATCTGGGGGAGGGGGAGAGTATTGGGTTGGGGAAGGGGCTGGGGGTGCCTGGCTCTGGGGGAGGGATATGTGGCTCTTTGCACTACTATCCACAGCTCTTTTGGCTGTTCGTGTCTAACTGGTTGGCCACCCCTGGCCAAAGGTGATACACCTAGTTTGTGGTAGAGGCGGGATTAGAATCCTAATTCAGACTCTTGCGATCAGTATCCTTGGAAGATTGCAGACCTCCGTGACACAGAATGAGCCCTAGGTTTCGGTTTGAGAATTCATTGTTTATATAACTTTTTGTTGTAAAGTCTGGCCACATATGTGTGTTAATCATTTTATATAGTCCTGAAGAGACTTGGCCTTTTTGTACAACATTAGCTGCCAACCCCGCTCTTGACAGTAGTTAACTGTGTAAGTATACATTGCCACAGAAATTAAAAAGTCAGGTTTACTTCTGGACAGCACAAGCTGTGCTAACAAGACTGGAGAAAGTCAACGTTCATTCTCAAATGCAAGAATTAAAAAGGCCTGTCTATCTTTGTCACCTTTTCATGTTTTCTGTCGTATCGTACTTTGTATGTAGGGCATTTCATTGTGAAGGATCCCAAAGAGCTCTGGACAGTTAACAAGCTAATAGATGTAATATTAAAATACATCGTTTAATCCCTGATTGGAATATCCCTGCAATGAGACTGTGCCTGGAGTGGCAACTTTAGACCTTTATTTTTCCCTTTTTGTTGAACTAAACTCAGCGTTATTGTACATAGGTTTGGCTGTGGGAGGAAATTCTGATCTGCTGGAAAGAACAAAGTGCACATAGTGTACATAACTCGTTACCCTTCAGTAGTGCTCATGAGATACACCTGACAAGCATGGCAGGAATGTGTAACAGGACCACACGGGGAGGGGTTTGATTGGGAAATAGGTGCGACTCAGTCAATTCAGGAAGCACTAAACAAGTGCATGCCAGCAGTGAGACCATTGCTGCTGCAGAAAAGAGCAATGAGAAGCATTTTGTAGCACAAAGACCTGCAATAGAAAGGTGTTTCTTATACAGGGTGGACTTGAGAGGAACAGCCATACTGGGTGAGATCGAAGGCCAACTCAGGCTACGTCTACACTATGAGTTTTGACAGAAGAGGCAATGCACATGAAATGCAGATTAGCATCTTCTTGTGCTTCATTTGCATAATCTCTTCCGATCCGTTTTTGCAGTAGGGGTTTTTGTGCAAAAACAAGCAGTGTGGACATTTCCTTTTTGCGCAAAAACTCCTTTTTGCACAAGATCGGTATACCTCCTTTTTTGAGGCATAAGGATCTTGCACAAAAAGGGGTTTTTGCGCAAAAAGGAAACTTCCACACTGTTTATTTTTGTGAAAAACCTCTAGCGCAAAAACAGGTCGAAAGAGATTATGCAAATGAACCGCGAGAAAATGCTAATCTGTGCTTCATTTACATTGCCTCTTCCGGCAAAACTCGTAGTGTAGATGTTGCCCCAGTGTCCTGTCTTCTGCCATTTGCCAGTGCCATGTGCCCTAGAGGGAATGGACAGAACAGGGATTCAAGTGATCGATCCATCCCATCACCCATTCCCAGCTTCTGGTAATCATCAAGTGATCCTTCTCCTGTCACCCCTTTCCAGCCCCTGACTAATAAGTATTGATGGACCTAACCTTCATGAATTTATCTAGTTATTTCTTGAACTGTGTTAAAGTCCTGGTCTTCACAACCTCCTCTGGCATGGAGTTCCACAGGTTGACTGTGTTGTGTGAGAAAAACTTCCTTTTGTTTGTTTAAATCTGCTTGTTTGTTTGTTTAAATTTCACAGTATATTCCATGGTCAGTGTCAGTTAACTTCTTTCCCCACATGAAATTAAAGCATGTGTTTTATTGTCGTTAATGAGCAAAGCCTTTTGTATCAAGGCTGTTAGATTCTAGTACATACTTATTATCTTGTTCCTATGACTACTTTGATGATATAATCAGGCAAACCGAATCTCTGGGCTTTTATTACTCAATATTGTAAGCTATGTGGACAGACTTTTGGGAGCCTTGCACTTTAGGAGAGTGCTAAGTTGAACTGGGTTAAATCCCATCAAGCAATCTGTGTTTTTTTTATTGTACATTTATTTTGTGTTATGGCATATAGGCTGCACATTGTAGGTAACTATACTGCTTACAGGTAGCTTATCAGTCTGCCGAGTTCAGTAGCCATCGTTAAATTCTGCGTCTCTCCCCTCTTATGAAAGGTCATAGTTCTTGCTTCACATCTTTAGAAATGGTTTTTCCATACAGCTGAGCAGCTTGTGATTTAAAGTTGGTTGTTATGCGGTGTTGTTCTGATGCTTTTATACAGCTGGCTGGGGGTCTAGTGAGCCTAAGACAGTATCTTATGACTCTGTTACACAGGTACAAATGAGAATAGAGTACTAGTTAAAATTCCCTCAGATTTGTTTGGGAATGTTGCATTATGGGTCTGTATTACCTCAACTTTCAGTGGGTTTCTCATGTGAGGTATGCATACACGTAATAATGATCATTAGAAGATATTTTAAATACCTCTTAGTCTGAATTGTAATGTTTCATTTGAAAATATCAGTGTCAGTGATGGAAATATTTGACTATCTTTGCTAGGACATTCACGGGGAGAGATCTAATGACATTTAATGACATCGTGGCTATTTCAGTGAAGCCGCTCTGAGAGTAAGGGAGACAGTCATTGTTAGAAAAGTGAAAATCTGATAGAGATTGGATAATGAATGGAATAGAGAATCTTCTACCTCATTGGTCACTAACCCTGGTCTGGACTGTAGTGTTTGAAAGTTTCCATCTGATGTTCCGCAGGATGGCCTATGACCTAGTGCTCTCATTTCACTTCTCCGTGCTCAGCTATTGATGCCACGAAAACCATTTCCACTCTTACTACTAGTCTCAGCTGAGAGTCCAAGGACAGAATGAGCCATAAAGTCCACCCTCATTCCTGGGAGAGGTGGTCCCTCCAACGCAGCAGTGAGACACGGTGGCAAGGTGATGCCGAAAAGGATGGTCCACTTGTTAGAACTCTAGTCTGGGCTGTGGGAGACTCATTTCAATTCCCACTCTGCTACAGACACCATGGGTGACCTTGGGAACATCACTTTGGGTTTGTCTACACAGCAGGGCTAAAGTCGAATTAAGCTACACAACTTCCACTACGTCAATTGCGGAGCTTAAGTCGAAATTGCTTAACTCAGCTTTAGGCGCTGTTTACACAGCAGCAAGTCCGAGGAAGAACACTCTTCCTTCCACTTCCCTTACTCCGTGTAAAAGGAGGGTTACAGGAGTCAGGGTAAGAAATCCTCTATCTCGACATTATTTCAAAGTAAAAGCTTGTAGTGTAGACGCTCTCTTTGTTATTTCAGAATAACGTCAATTATTCCACAATAATGGTGCAGTGCAGATGTACCTTCACTCTCTGTGCCACTATTTCTTTCTCACAGAAGGGGAAACTAGTGCTTCACTGCTTGATGGGATAAATATATTAAAGATTTTGAAGCACTCAGATACCTTAGGCTATGTCTACACTGCAAGGTTCTTGTGCAAAAACAGTTGTTTTTGCGCAAAAACCTGTGGAGCATCCACACTTCAAATGCGCTTTTGCGCAAGTAAATCAACAGTAAAACAGCAGAACAGAGGGCTTTTGCCAGTGTAGGTAAACCTCCTTTTACGAGGCATAACCCCTTTTTGCGCTATAGCTATTGCGCAAAAAGGCAAGTGTGGACGCTCCAGAGGGGTTTCTTGAGCAAGAAACCCCTACTGGAAAAAGCACAGGTGCTCTGATGGCTATTCTGTGAATGGCCTTCTGAGTTTTCTTGCACAAGAGCCTCCGTGCAGTGTGGACGCTCTCTTGCGCAAAAGCACCTGGCTTTTGCGATGTGCTTTGAGGTGTGGACGTGCTCGTGCGCAAGAAGTTTTTGCACAAAAACTCTTGTGCAAAAGGCTTCTTGAGCAAGAAGCATGTAGTGTAGATGTAGCCTTAATGTTGAGGACCAAGGTAGTACCTAAGATAGATACGCTGTTTGGTCGCAACTGCTGCTATGTCTGTTGCATTTGGTCGAGGATTTGGTATTAGCATTTATCATCCTTCTTCAGGGCTTTTAATCTGGCAGCTTCTTCCATCCCTAAATTCACAAAGCAATTTTAAATATAAAAGCTGTAAAATACGAAGACAACGACAAATTGGAGTCCAAATGCAGCTGTAAGCCTGAAGAGAGCTAAATTCTGCTTTCTAAAGGCCACATGCACTGGCCTCTGATTGTTGGCAAACAGTATTCATTCTCCCAATCTTATTATTGCTCCTGGAGGAGGCTAGTGGCTGCAGTGGCTGAACAGAGAAGCAGAGGAAAAGAGGAGGGCAAGCTACACAGAGGATAGCAGCCGTAGCGGCTCAGAGCTTAGCCGACAAACTGACAGAACCACATGCTGGAGCAATAATCCTTTTAGCCTTGGCATGTGATGATTTTTTTGTTTAAAGCTGCATTGAACCAAAACTACTATAATCCCTTTTGCTCCTTGGTCAGGTTTAATCAGTTAATTAAAAGAACCCAGTTAACTCTTTGTTTTTCTTAGCCTATTTGCTATTTATTGTGTGAGCATCATTCAGTGTACTTGGTGGTGGCGCAGAAAGTGAGGGTTGGTGAAATGGCTCGCGCGGAGAAACTCTCGCTGAAGTCCACAGGGGGTTTGCTTGGGTGAGGTCTGCAGAGGTCAGACAGGTACTGGCTCCAGCTGGGCATTCCAGGCTCTCCCTACCTGCCATTGCTGTAGGGGGGTGAACCACATAGGGAAAGCAGGCTGCTGAGGCAGAACACTGGCCTGAAGATCTGAAAGGAGGATCTTGCCTATCATCATTTAGAATGGGTTTTAAGCCTTCTTTCCTGTGCGCCAGTCTATTGTACCACTTGCTCCAGAGCTGCTGGGACGAGCCGGCCTGTCTCTCTGTTTGAGTACCGTATACCTTGGCTTTGGGCTCATTGCACGGAAGGTAGTACTCCAAGGTGGACAGCTGCACAGGGAACTAGCAGATGGCCAGGCACTCTTTGATCGTATTTGTTGAATGGGGCATCTAATTTCAAAACATCAGTGCTGTGACAGGGCGTCCAGTTCCCGAATGTGAAATCTCCAAGCAGGTGTGTATTCCCTCCCCTTTTTATATCCCTAAGCGCTCATCTGAGCTATGTTGGGGTGCGTAGGACACAAAGGTCCATTTTAGGCCTGATTACATGAGTTAGATAACTTGGTTTTCCATGGTTAATCAGTTCCTGTAGTTCTGTAGTCTCCATCAATTGAACAGGTATTTGTAAGAAACATTAGGCAAGGGATGCTGAGTTAGCTCTGTTTTAAAGCTCTCCATGGCTGGAATCTATTTGGTAACCTGTTCACTTCTTAGCACGTTGCCAGTGCTAAACAAATAATAATTAGCATGGTATTACTTCACTATTAACAACATTAGCTGTGGATAGATTTCTTCCTCTAGAGCAAGTTAAAAGAAAAATGTTTGTTCTGTCTTTTCTAACAAAACATAAACCCCCAAAAGCTCTATGATGCATTTGCCTCCCTTTATTTTTAGACTGTTAAAATTCTAATACTCTACACACAGCTACATTAATTTTAATGCATTTATAGAAATTCTTGATTTTTTTCCTAGCAGCCAAAAACTGCTGACTAACTTTCAGGCTGATTTTATAGATGTATGCAGGAACAAACACCCGGGCTGCGTCTAGACTGGCAAGATTTTGCGCAAAAGCAGGTGCTTTTGCGCAAAATCTTACCGCCTGTCTACACTGGCCGCGAGTATTTGCGCAAGAACACTGACGTTGTACTGTACAAAATCAGTGCTTCTTGCGCAAATACTCTGATGCTCCCGCTCAGGAATAAGCTCTGTTGCGCAAGTATTCTTGCGCAAGAGGGCCATTGTAGACAGCAACGTTAATTTCTTGTGCAAGAAAGCCCGATGGCTAAAATGGCCATCAGAGCTTTCTTGCGCAAGAAAGCGTCTACACTGGCATGGATGCTTTTGCACAAAAGCACATCTTTTGCGCAAAAGCACATGCCAGTGTAGACGCTCTCTTGCGCAAATACTTTTAATGGAAAAACTTTTCCGTTAAAAGTATTTGCACAACATCATGCCAATGTAGACACAGCCCCATAGAGTCACCTCTCAGGTACTCCATGGGGCCCACAGCTGCAGTGCTCAGATTAGAACTATGTTCCACTGAAAGATAACAAAGTTTCCTGATCATTCATCTCTGGTGTGTCTGTCAGATTTCCATGGCTGCGAGTTGGAAAGTGGAAAGAATGTGTTATTGCAACATTATAAAATTGAAAACAAGGCATGAAATTCTCGCAACTAAATATCAGCTGTGAGTCCTGTTTGAGCAAAACACTTAAGCTTGCACTTAATTTTAAGCATGTGAATGGTCCCTTTGATTTCAGTGGGATTGACTACCAGGGTGCATAAAGCTAAGCCTGCTGCTAAATTGGAGTCACAGCGAATAGTGTACCAGTCAACACAAATGTTGCCACACTAAAATCTTACGTTGAGTTTTGATTTGTTTTGACAGAATTCTTGCTCCCCGAGGTTTTTAGAGAAAATAGCCATTGTCACGTTGCAAATGTGAACTTCTGAAATGTCTTGTCATTTCAGGGTAAAACGATTTTTGTCCAAAATATATTAGCTGATTTTCTGGTGTAAATGAAAAAATTACATTGACGGCAGATCCAGTATAAAATGGGTTTAAACGGGAGGAGAATTGGGCCCACTGTGCAAGGAGGCTGTGTGTATATGTTAGTCATACAGGACCCTGATTTCCTGGACACAAAACACACCCCTTTGTTGGATGCTGCTTTTACATAGTCTAGTAATGAAAAATGTTTGACAACATCCTTATTTTAAGCTCAGAGGTAGAACATACTCAAAGCACTTCTTCACCTTGCCTTTTCTTTCACACAATAAAGACATTCTAAATTGCTCCTGGCCAGCCATTTATTGTGGATACTTGAGCTAGCATGCAGCACATTTTGGGCTTTTGCCAGTCAACTTTCTGCCATGCTCCTTAGGACGCTTAAAGTCAGAGAAAGATAAGGGTTATGACAAGACACCAAATGACTGCGACCCCTTTGTATAGGAGAAGCCAAGTTGCGATATTTGCATCTGCACCTGTATACAAGATCCATAAATAGTTACAGTCCTACCAGGGGGGAATTTTCAAGTCATCAAACAGAGCTGTCCGAATGATAGATAATATTCATTCCCATACTGCAGCCAAACTCAGACAGAAGGGTAGATGGCCTAGTATGGGTGGAACCTCTCTAAAATGGGGCTCTTCTGATTTGGCAGGATAATGGATATTCCTGGACCAGAGAGTCCTGGTGAAGGGCTGGTAGCAGGAGCCCTGCCAGGCCTGGGAGCCCAGCTGGACTGGCTATAGGGAGCTGGCAGCCAGGAGCCCTGCCTCGGGAGTCCGGCTGTGCTGGTGGCAGAGCAGCCGGAGTGCTTGTGGGCTGCCAGTGGGCTGGGGGTGGTGGTGAGGAGCCTGCCAGGAGACCTGCCACCAGGCCAGGAGCGAGGCCAGGCTGTGGGGCTGGTGGCAGGGGGCCAGAAATGACCTCCTGTGGTCCAGGCAAAATCCCTCATTCGGGACAGGTCAGGTCCCCAGGGTGCCAGCCCAGGGAGCTCCAACCTATAGTAAGAACTGCATGATCTGGGACTAGTAAAATAAAGCATACACATGCACCAACTCAAAACATGAGTAATTTGCAATGCCTGTGTAGTTGGCATTTCAGATCTGGGTACCTGTAATTCATCTATTGTCTGTTAATTTCATTTACATTTTTTGTATTTTTTCAGGCACCGGATATTCATGAGACATTTGTAACAGCTCCCCTAGCGCTTAGAGTACTGCAGATTGCCAGCTCTGTGGCGTGCTTTGAACTGTACAGCAGAAATGAAAAAGCAATAAAATAAATGAGATTACTTCTCTCGCCTTTTTCATTATAGCTGTGCCTTAGTAACACCACTGTAGTTCAGGGTCATGCACCATTTTCATCATAAAACCTGTATTTTTGGAGTCTTAATTCACACATTTTATTCCTCAGCAGGCTGGAACTTGGCATAGGGGACTGTCCCCCTAGCAGTTGGCTCATGGTTTTAGGGACAGTGATCATTTCTGGATTGCTGTTCTTCAAGGAGCTTTGGATCAGGCTCTTAACGTCAAGAGGAAACTGTTCATTTAATTCAGTGACTTTATAGATAAAGTTCTGAGCTCATGGGGGGGCAGACTAGGGAGGTGGGGAGTCTTCCTTGGCCAAAGAACAAATCTTAATGTCTCTGTCAATATCACCTGTGGCCTGAAAATGTTTTGTACCTGATGCAGTGCAAACAGCCATACTGCCAGGTGTTTATTCCCAGTGAAAGTCTAGCTACGCTCCCACTGAGTCATAGTATTAGAGAGGTAGCCGTGTTAGTCGGATCTTGCTAAAACAAAAGGAAAAACTGTGTAGCACTTTAAAGATTAACAAGATGGTTTAATAGGTGATGAGCTTTCGTGGGCCAGACCCACTTCCTCAGATCATATTCCAGATCACTTTCAGAATATGATCTGAGGAAGTGGGTCTGGCCCACAAAAGCTCATCACCTGTTAAACCATCTTGTTAGTCTTTAAAGTGCTACACAGTTTTTCCCACTGAGTCATGATACTATGTCCTTGCAAGGGCTGTTTAGTCTCTGATTATAAGTACATTAGCACATGCTTCAGAGCTTTGCTACACAAGGAAGAATTTACTCACAAGCTTAAAGTGAAATGTGTCAATGCCTTGCTGAATCAGCCCTTATTTGGCAAATCTTAATGTTTTTTCTACTCACGATTAAGCTAATTAAATAACAGGCTCTTAAACTGTAGCTGTGAGGTATTGTGCCCGTAGCTAGGGATATGAATAACAGCCGGGGAAAGGAGAAGCAAACAGCTCTTATTTTCTACTGAATTTCTTTACTATTGTCAAATTTGCCCATTTCAATTTAAAATTGACTGTTCATCATTAATACTTAGCACTTTCCTATAGTGCTTTGCTTTGTATCTTCAGAGCCTGGTGACAATATCAACTCATCACTTCTTACCTCCCACAGAAAATGAGGAGTGGAACCAAGATTAGAATCCAGGTGCTCAGATAATACTCTCATGAGGACTCTATGAGTAAATAGATAAAAGTTTCTTGGCCCCTAGATGCATCCACTAAATCCTAATATGGGTAATAAATTAAACTTCCTTATTACAGTTGGTAGATGGTTGTAAACTATTGTTTTTCCCACACACAATTATGAAATTATTCATTTAAAGCTTATGAAGTGCTGGACTGAATGGGCTGGAGTTTTAGACCTGTTTGATCATTGAACATGCATGGCATGTGCAGTAGAGCTACAGGGTTGTACCTCTCTAGTCCAGCACCCTTGGGACCTGACTGATGCTGAACCAGAGAATTTGCCGAATCACGGGAGGTCAGTATTGTCTAGCAGCATTAGCAACACTTCCACTGCCTACTGGGCTCATAGAAGACATTTAGGGCTAAATTAGAACTAAATAGCAGCACAGAACACTGAGAACCAGGACTGGTGGCCATAAACAAACTCTGTGGGACTGCAGGAAACTTGGCCACACCCAAGAGAAGTGGACATCCAGCTAACTAAAATCATGCCGGACCACGGATGTTGCTGGACTAGAGAGTTCCAGAGTCGAGAGGTTCAACTTGTACAAGCTTCTTCATTCCTTCTGCACTCCTGAGCTAGAGAGACCATGCTTAGGTCTGGTTGCAGCAGTGTTATCAATGGTGCGTAAAAAAGGAGAGTGTAGACACAGCCTAGAAGTGAGAAGAGTTTGGTCTTCATGGCATATTCAATTTCTGGTCTTTGTGCAGAGCCTGCCCAAAATACCAGTTGGGATGTGGGCATCAGTTCGCTAGGACCTGGACTGAGATAATTGAACTGTTAATTTTATCAATCCCCATGTTGGCCAGGAATTCTGATTTACAGGGACACTTGTCAAGTAGTCTGTATATTCAAAACAAAGCAAAACAAAACACGAAATCTTTCCATTGTTTGTATGAGCTTCATTATAATAGTTCTTTCTATTTTGGTTTGTTTCATAGCAACGCAGTTTTGCCACCTTTTGTGAAAGGAATGTCGATATGTTTTCCCTGCATTAAGACCCTCGTGTATCTACTTCCTTGTTTGTCATCATCATTGTGGATGATATTCCCTGTAATCCATTTGCAGCTTCCTGTCCTGGAAACAGAATGTGTTAACTCTGGTTTCCTCTGTGAGCTGTCCAGCTTCAAGGCAGCAGACCTAGAAATTGTGTTGTAATCCTGCAGACAGTGTTTCTATTTTTAAAAATACCTTTGTGAAAGTGTGGTGGTTTTTAAATATATTATAATGATATCCCTTTCTTATAATTATATACTTTAGATATTAAAATATATAATTTAGAAAGTATAATTTAGACTTTGATAGGGGGAGTGTCTTGACAATTTTAAAGCAGGTTAAAAAATGTTCCTAACTTACTTAGCACTAACAACTTTCTTCCGTCATGATATTCCTGGATTTAATGCTGGATGGTGTCATCTTGGGTGGAACTCCTGTATTTGTGTATTAGTCAGTATCCCAACAAAGCCACCCCAGTTTGCTATGAGATTTAGCGCCTGTGGCAGGGGGCACTCTGTGTAGAGTTAATTGGTCCTGTGTAAACCTTGAGCAAAACAGAAGATTGCCCTGCAGATTATCTGTCCGTATCTGCACTTGCTGATGTAGATGCTGCTGTCTGTAGCTCGTTTGTGCAGCTACGGATGTAGGTATGGATGCAAATTGTATATCCGCACAGAGCTCTACCAGTGGAGGTGCTAACGCCAAGTCGAAGGTCCTGATCCCGTGAAAAGTTATATGCACACATGACTACTCATGTGGGCAATACTATACACACGTGTGAATCTGTGCAAGGTCCTTAGTAGGCTGATTGAAGGACATGCCACTAATCAGAGGAAATGCAGCACTTCCTTTCTGTGGTAGCAACATCCTCAGGACCAGGCTAGAGGTGATTCATGATGGCCATTGTGAGCCTGTAAGCCTTCCGTACTAGAGGCAGTGTTGGGGAGGGACTGAGGAGTCTCTCTGTTCTGTTTGCGTTTTTTAAAACAAAAGACCGGTTTCCCTTTAAAAGTGGGAGCGCGTCTGCAGCTGAAATTGCTGTGCAGCATGTGGTTAGCTGAGCGGAAGGCAAGTCATTTTTTGCCTCGCAAATTATGATTCCATGTCAACTGCGTGGTCCCCCTTGTCCTTTTGCTGTGACTGTTGCTCAGAATCCCTGCTGCTGATCATGATGCTGCTTGAGCAGGCTTCCCGATCAGCGCGCGGGTGCTTATCAGGCACTTGCTTTTTCCAAACATTTTTGAAGCTGGAAGCTGTGTCATGTAATCCGTCAGAATAAACCGTGGCCCATGCCCCAGTGGGAAGGAGTTGAGCATCTCTGTTAGGAAGCTGATCCTCTAGAAGTTACAGGTCGATTTCATCATTTGCACCTGCCACAGATCTGGTCTCATATGCCAGCAGCCCCCACTGGTAAGCATCCTCCCTGTTTCTCCTGTCTCTAAGCCAAGCCATTTTAGGCACATTTTCCCTCCATGTCTCCCACTGGTGCGAAGCATGTCTTGATATCCACAAACATTAAGGATATTTTAACCAGTTCCCGGCTGAGGAATCTTGGCAGTCAGGGTACGTCTACACTGCACCCGTAGCTCGAAATAAGCGACGCAATTTGAGCTACACAAATTGCGTGGCTTATTTCAAGTTCATTTTGACATAGCTTATTTCATACTTTGGCGCTGTCTACACAGCACTTATTTCTAAATCAGTCGCTATTCCAAAACGCCCCTTACACCTCATGGAATGAGGTTTACAGGGACATCGGAATAGCAAGCCCCTTGCACATAGAAATAACGGGCTTGTTGCTGAGATGTGGGATAGCTATTTTGGTATCCCGAAATAGCTCTGCAGTGTACACATAGCCTTTATGTGCTGAGAGCTGCAGAGGGCAACATTGCATGGTTTATTTTAGATCTGTAGCTAAAGGAAGGCCCATCCCACCAGGAGTGGAAGAGCCAGATAATTGTGCTAGGGGAGTGGGTGGCTTGAAAGATTGGGAGATGAAACACTATCATAGAATCATAGAATACTAGGACTGGAAGGGACCTCGAATGGTCGTCGAGTCCAGTCCCCTGCCCTCATGGCAGGATCCAGTACCAATTCTTTGTTTAGTTCAGTCCCAGCTTGGTAGCAACCAGTGCGGCTGTGTTCTAGTCTATATGGGTTCTTATACTAGGCTCATTGCTGGAGTAGCCGAGGACACTATATATAGATAACGACCACCAATCTCATCTCACCTAGGCCTTGTCTTCGTTAAGGAAAACTGAATCTGCCACAAATTGGCAACCTTTTTCTTGGTCTTGGAGACATCCCTTTGAAAGGCCCCTCCTTGCTTTCTTTCAGCGTAAGCCCAAAGTTCCTAATGTTCCTTGCTATTTTGGTGTCTTCTCCCTTCTGCTATTGAAAATGGTTTACATCACCCCCCAAACATTGTGAGATGGGGTAACAAGGGCAAGAGGACAAGTCCCCCAGCACATTGTTTCTTACACGAATGACTGTTTTGTGCCCCATATGCTGAGTCTTTGTTCTGGGTGGCATTTTCTCATTTGAGCCTTGGCAGGCTGCTGCTCAGAGAAGCTAAAGGCTCAGTGGGCCAGAGAGGCTGATGTACCCTTCAACGGTGGTTCAAGTTGTAGCCTGGTGACAGAGCAGTGCAGGGGACGCTTGTATTGCTACTCCTTTTGTTGTATTTGCTTTGCAGATACATTAAGAACTTTCTTTTCTTCCTGTGCCAGCATGCCACCTTCACCATCACTAACTTAACTTCCAGAAAGCCTGGTTTGGACACTAGAAAAATACCCAACCAGGGGTCCAAATCAGCATGAATACAGGTTCTGTGCATCAGTTAGCACTTGAAGGACCCGGTGCATACATAGCCACTTGGAGTAATAGAACTGGCACATGAGAGCATCCCCCCTCAACTGGAGATGTTTTGCACATCCTAGAATCACAGGGTGCGTCTATACTGCGCCCTTCACTCAAACTAAGCCACGGAATTTGAGCTATGCAAATTGCATTGTTTATTTCATGTGTATTTCAAAATAGCCTATTTCGTCACTTGGCAGTGTCTACATAGTGCCAAATTTTGAAATAAACCACTATTCCGAAACATCCCTTAATCATCGTGGAATGAGGTTTACAGGGACGTTGGAATAGCACGCCCGTTATTTCAAAAGATATTTTGAAATAACGGGCGTGCTGTCAAGATGCGGAATAGCTATTTCGGGATACCAGAAGTATCCCAAAATAGCGCCACAATGTAGACGTTCCCAGGAGGAAGAGACCTCAGGAGGTCCCCTGCGGGGGAAGCCCAATGTTTAGCAAATAAGCCTTTGCTCTTGATCGCCCAGATTTCAGTTTCTACCCTGGGGGAAGGAAATAGGACTAACGGTTTGTTGTATTGCTCACATGAATTGTTCCATTGATTACCAGCACTAAGAAGAATAGTTGCAAGGAGACATTAGTGCGGATCTAAGTTGTTTCTTTAGTGCAGTCCATCAGGCTTTTGTTGAGAGGAAGACGGGGTTTCTACCTCTAGCCATGTCCCCTAGTGGGGAAAAGCCGTAGGAAGGCAAGAGAGTCTCTACAAACTCCACAGCTATCATCCCTCTCCTAGCTGGCATGCTGGCTGAGGCCACATAGAATTACTGGACCATGCAGTGTTTTCTCTTTGCAGCACGATTCCGGACTTTGGCTGTCATTATTTTAAATTGCACACATGGGGATAATTTCACACAGCCCAAGTAATGAGACCAAATTATGGGGAAGGTTGGTTCAGAATAGTTCTCCGCCCAATTTCATGGACTCTTTAACAGCACAACAACAAACAAACAGAAGCCCTTTTAAAAAGCCACCTTAAAAATAGAGATGGGGTTAAGAGGAGACTGTGTCTAATTCTGTTATCATTGTGGTCCTAATTTGTTTCTCCCGGTGACTCGAATTCCTCACAGATTGATGGTTTGTTTGCAGCTCTGTAATTCTCACACACTGTAATTTTGCCCTTGGAAATGTTGGCCATGGGTAGCTGCTGCTTTCCGAGTTGGAGCTTCGTTCACTTTCAACTCCTCGGCATGCGTTTTCTGAGCTAGTTTCAAAGCAAAGATTCTTGCCTCTCTCAAGGGACTATATAGCCCTCAGAGGCAGCGCATTAGATGGCCCTGTGATCTATCCCCCCTCCTTCCCCTTGCTGAGGCCTGTGTTCTGATGTATGTTTTTGGCCGAAAGGACCGAGAAAGGAGGGAGGTTGGTTGGCTGGTTGGTTTGTTTTTCACCGGAGGAATGTGTTGTCTCCTCATAGAATTTCAGACTCAGTTGCGAGTGAGCTCAAGGACTGGCAGGGTTACCTAGCCTGGGCCTAGGCTGAGCAATATTATGACACAGAAGCACTCTCCCCTATCAGTGTGAGCCTGCCTTGGTGCCTGATGTGCTTGACTTCGTGTATTTTTAGTCCTCGCTTTCTAGAGTTGCCAGATGATTTTAAAACAATACCAGATTAAAATTTGTCGAACAAAAAAAAAAAAGCCAGGGAGTAATCCGGGGGTTGCGGTACCTTAATTGTCACGTATCCTAAGCGGCCTTCCATTGGGCACCGAGCCAGGCCCAGGAAAAGCAGAAAAACTTACTTAATTCGAAAATACCGGACATTTACATGTCTGGTGTTTTCTCAATTTGTTTACCGGACACAAAGTCCAAATACCAGACTGTCTGGTTCAATACCGGACACCTGGCAACCCTATCGCTTTCCCTCATGGACAGTGGCCAGATTCCATGGGAAATGAGGTAGCCCACTGGACCCCAGAGGCACCTTGTGACTCTGGTTCCTTTTTCAGTCTAGGGCCTCGTCTAGCTGAGGAAAAATAAGTCTGTTTTCTAATCCAGATGCAGCTGAAAGCTTTGTGGTGGTTGTGGGCAGGTGAGAGGAGGGTGGGCCTGTGGTGGGCAGCAAGCTGTAGCACAAGGAGCTG
The DNA here is from genome assembly GCA_032595735.1 of Pelochelys cantorii. NCBI lineage: Eukaryota > Metazoa > Chordata > Testudines > Trionychidae > Pelochelys > Pelochelys cantorii. The sequence goes on along the minus strand of CM064346.1, from coordinate 9,570,774 downwards.
GAGTAAAAGAGCGACGCTGAGGAGACAATGCCTTGAGGTGCAGGGGTTGCTGTGGGAAGAGAGCCTCTCAGAGCAGCGGCCAGAGTAGGAAACCAGGACGCTGACCTGATAAAGAGCGTTCTGCTTCCTCCTTCTTAAAACGGGGATGCGTGTACATTGTTGGCAGCCGTGTGTCAGTCCATCAAATAGGCCAGCTCTGTGTGTGTGGAGAATTGGACTGAAAAGTCCTCTGTAATTGAGCTGCCCTGGCTTCTTTCTCAAGATGCTTTCTTGACCATACAGGCTGCAGGCGGCTGTCACAAAGCCCGCAGTCTGGTGTTTCTATAGCCTCTCTGAGGGCGGGGGAGGAGGGAGATCTCCTAGGACCAAGATGGGAGGGTTCAGATTATAGGCCACACCAGCCAGAGCTAGGGAGGTCCTAGAGGCACGGACAGAGAGTAGCTGGGTGGTAGAGGGAGTACATGCTGTGCATGTGGCAGAGGCTTGGCGCTCTCTCTGACTGCAACATGGAAAAGCTTATTGGGGCCTTTGACAGTTGTGTAGCCTCCCCACAAGAGTGAATGCCTGAGGAGTGGGCATTTCTACACCAAGGGGTTCCAGCGTGTGATAGCCAAGCAGCTACCCCAGAGAAGAACTATGAGATTTCCCAACCTGGCAGTAAAACAAGCCGTGAAAACACATGCTCCCCGACATGGTCGTCTTTATTCAGAGTAGGCCCCTGTTCTCTGGACTCCTGGGCAGCTGGCAGCATTGATCCTAGGGATGTGGATGATTAACCTGTTAACCAGTAAGCATCACCCTTACCAGGTGATGCTTGCCAGGTAGAGTTAACTGGTGGCCTGGCTGGTGGGGGCGGGGGACGGGTCTGATCCTGCTGCGTTACGCCTGGGACACTCCAGCCCCGTCGCAGCAGCCCACACCAGTGGCAGGCCCAGCCTGGCTGGACCAGCCCTTGCCTACAACAGGGAGAGGGGAGGAAGGCAGGATCAGGGACCCATTGAAGGTGGTCTGGGTTCTTGAGTGCAGTAGGGGATAGGGCATCAGCCTCAGGAGCACAGCGTGGTGGGCTCAATTCCCCAGCTGCTTAGGCAGTGGCTGGGCAGCCAATACTGAAGCCCTGGGTTTGACAATCCCTCATCTGGAGTTGCGAGTAAGAGTAGCTGCTCAAGCTGTAGGCTAACAGATCCAGGCTCTGCTAACCCTGGGCTGACATTGCTGTGTGGACGCTCTCTGAGTCTGTTTCTCCAGCAGGTAATGCCTCATATTTGTACAGTCCATTGCAAATATGAAGCAACGAAAGCTCACAAGGCCCCTCTGAGATAGCCTATTATTATTATTCCCTATTGTCTGCTGGAAATGGTGAGATATTTGAAGGACAACAAGCAGCAGAAATGATAAAGACTCATATTGCGTGGTGGTTGAAACAGCTTTTTAGAATAACGTCCACCTCCCCTACTGCCGTTCCCATGGCTCACTCTTCTCTGGGGCACTGTTCCTGGCATGCCTGGGCACCAAGCAGAGGCAACTGAATGTAGCCTCAAAAGGTAAATGGGTTCATTTGCATGTTTAATTCCTCATCACGCCTCACATTCACAGCTGATGTCACGGGAATAAAATGTGAAGCTTCCCCAGCATTGTGCTTACAGGGTTGTTGTTTTTCTTAAAAACAAGAGGATGAACGGCACAGGAGTGCCAGCACTTGCATGACATCGTCTGTCAGAAAGTATCAGTCAGTGTCCAGGAGGGAGAAATCACAAGAAACCGGCTCAGCTCAGAGCGTGTAAAAGGCAGAGACGCTCCTTGGGCCCGCGTGTAACTAGAATGAATACTGGAGACCCTAGCAACGGAGTTTCCCTCTGATGAAATAATATCTGTATTGGTGTTCAGTACAGGTCCCAGGGATAACTAGGGTGCATGTGCTATTATCACTGCTTGGGCAGTAAAGAATCAGGCATGGGATCGGATTCTTTGGATACATCTATGCTACAGCTGGAAGCATGCTTCCTAGTGTGAAGTATCCGAGGAGTACAAGTTGAACCTCTCTAGTCTGGCATCCTCAGGACCTGACCGGTGCTGAACTTGCTGGACTACGGGAGGTCAATATTGTGTAGCAGAATTACCAACCTTTCCACTGCTGAGTGGGCTCTTAGAAGACATTGAGGGTAAATTAGAGCTAAAAAGCAGCACAGAGCACTGCGAGCCAGGATGGGAGGCTGTCAACAAACTTTATGGGACTGCAGGAAACTTGGCCACACCCATGATAAGTGGACATTTGGCTAACTAAAATCCTGCTGGACCACGGATGTTGCCGGACCAGAGAGTGCCAGACTAGAGAGGTCCACCTGTAGCCATGTTAGTCTGTATCTGCAAAGACAACAAAGAGTCCTGTGTCACATAAGAACATAAGAACGGACATACTGGGTCAGATCAAAGGTCCATCCAGCCCAGTACTCTGTCTGACAACAGTGGCCAATGCCAGGTGTCCCAGAGGGAGTGAACTGAACAGGTCATGATCAAGCGATCTCTCTCCTGCCGTCCATCTCCACCCTCTGACAAACAGAGGCTAGGGACACCATTCCTTACCCATCCTGGCTAATAGGCATTAATGGACTTAACCTCCATGAATTTATCTAGTTCTCTTTTAAACCCTGTTATCGTCCTAGCCTTCACAACCTCCTCAGGCCAGGAGTTCCACAGATTGACTATGCGCTGTGTGAAGAAGAACTTCTTTTTATTTGTTTTAAACGTGCTGCCCATTAGTTTCATTTGGTGGCCCCTAGTTCTTACATTATGGGAACAAGTAAATAACTTTTCCTTATTCACTTTCTCCACACCACTCATGATTTTATAGACCTCTATCATATCCCCTCTTAGTCTCCTCTTTTCCAAGCTGAAAAGTCCTAGTCTCTTTAATCTCTCCTCATATGGGACCCATTCCAAACCCCTAATCATTTTAGTTGCCCTTCCTGAACCTTTTCTAATGCCAATATATCTTTTTTGAGATGAGGAGACCACATCTGTACACAGTATTCAAATGTGGGCATACCATGGATTTATATAAGGGCAATAAGATATTCTCTGTCTTATTCTCTATCCCTTTTTTAATGATTCCTAACATCCTGTTTGCTTTTTTGACTGCCGCTGCACACTGCGTGGACGTCTTCAGAGAACTATCCACGATGACTCCAAGATCTCTTTCCTGATTAGTTGTAGCTAAATTAGCCCCTGTCATATTATATGTATAGTTGGGGTTATTTTTCCCAATGTGCATTACTTTACATTTATCCACATTAAATTTCATTTGCCATTTTGTTGCCCAATCACTTAGTTTTGTGAGATCTTTTTGAAGTTCTTCACAGTCTGCTTTGGTCTTAACTATCTTGAGCAGTTTAGTATCATCTGCAAGGCTGATATATTTATTTGGGGGGAAAAAACCCTCTTCGGTAGATGCGTCTGCCACAGTGGGGCCTTGCCCACAAAAGCTGATGCCCAACTAAATCTGTTAGTCTTTAAGGTGCCACAGGACTCTTCATTGTTCTTCCTAGCGTGAGTAGACAGACATTCAAGGTCTGCTGGAGCTACCATGCTAAAAATAGCCATGTAGCTGAGGGACTCCCGGCCAGCAGCTCTGGCTCACTGCCTGAATACAAACCCTCCTGAATCCTCTCTGTACATACCTAAGCAGACCACTGTCTGTGGTGCTGACCAATATTATCTCATTATTTCCTCGTGCTCCCCTGGTCACCATTCCATCCATCTGTTCTTTCTTGTCATAGATTATAAGATCTCTGGAAGTCTTTGCTGTCTTGTTCTCTCATCGTACAACATCTAGCACCATAGAGATGGGGCTTCTAGGTGTGACCGCCCTGCAAATAATAATAATAATAGTCCCAACCTCGGGTTACTGGTATTCAGGCACTGTGTGTCAGTCTTGCAATGAATCGTGAGATTGACAAGCAAATGGAGTTCTTATTATATGTCTTCTGGGATTAGGGTATTTTGGGGGCATGTTTTCAATCTTATCTCCACAGCCATGGGGGCTAGAAACCCAGGGTGTGTGTGTTTCAGTGGAAGCTGAGATTCTCCCATAATCAGTTAACACCGGGAGCTGGGGCTTTCGGAAAGCACCAGAGATCCGGAGACTGTGAATAAAATCACAGGAGCTGAAAGCACTGGGATTGTTTCTTCAAAAAGTTGCAAGTTGTGGCAGCATCTGCATCCTGGTCAGAGGAGAAGCCAGACGTGTTTCTGTGTGCAGCGCCAGAGAGAGCTACACTAGTGCCCCAACCAAAAGCAGCGCCTCCTGTTTCCACAGCTGAATTAGCGGGGAGGCACCTTAAGGCCTCCCCATTGGCTTCCCAAGAGCTCGCTTGTGTGGATCATAAGGCCAGTCCTGAGACGCTTGTCCAGATCTCCTAGAGGCTAGTAACGCGATTAAATGTTCCAGAAGGCTACATGAATGTAGCATTACATTGCCAGTTGTCAGCTGGACAAAGGAAAGCTATTCCGAGCGCCAGCGGCAGCTGATGAGTCTTTAACATGCCCTTTTCTTGCTGAGACACCATTGCTTCCTGTAGGAGTTCCTCTGCTGGTAGCCTCAGCCCCCCAGACAAAGTTCAGAGGTTTCCCGACAGCTGCACACACTACTGGGGGAGAGGAAATGTTGCAAGTAACAATTTTCTTGACAAAGAACATGAGTGGAACACAAAGTATAGATTCAGAACTAACAAGCAAATTTGATGAGGACTGGTAGGAAAATGCCATTTGTTTCTGTGTTTTTAAGCAATTTCTTCCCTGCCCCCACCCTTCCCCTGTATGTTTAGCTTAATGGAGATGAATTATACCCTTGACACACAGCAGGATCCTCAAGTCTGTCACTGTATTCAGCAATGCCTGTACCTCTAGCTCTGGCACCTCAGGTGACTTGCCTGAAGCATCCCCCTTCTAATACCACAGTAAAAGCCAGTGTTAAAAATAACCCCTATCCCCCAAACCTGCAAAAGTTATGCAGAAACAGGGGGAAAGACAAGTGCCACCTGTTTTTGATAACTCTCCATTTCCAGTACCTCAGAGGCATCCTGGTTGTCTTTGAAGATATGACAGTCCTATAACTCCTTACCCATGAGAAAAAGATATGACTATTCCATGCAAGTCCCTCCCACAAAGAGATAAATTAATTACCTGCCTTGGACTCCAGGTTGTCAAACATAGAATCATTGGGTTGAAAGAGACCTCAGGAAGTCATCGAGTCCAACCCCCTGCCCCAAAAAATCCAACTAAACCATCCCAGCCAGGGCTTAGTCAAGCGGGGAGATAAAAACTTCTAGGGATGGAGATTCTACCACCTCCCTAGGTAACCCATTCTAGTGCTTCACCACCCTCCTGGTGAAATAGGTTTTCCTAATATTCAACCTAGACCTTCTCCATTGCAACTTGAAATCATTGCTCCTTGTTCTGCCATCTGTCACCGCTGAGAACAGCCTCTCTCCATCTTCTTTGAAACCCCCATTAGGTTGTTAAAGACTGCCATCAAATCCCCCCTCACTCTTCTCTTCTGTAGACAAAATAAGCCCAAATCCCTCAGCCTCTCTTTGTAAGTCATGGGCTCTAGCCCCCTAATCTTTTTTGTTGCCCTCCTCTGGACTTTGTTCAAGCGTCCACATCCTTTCTGTAATGAGGGGCCCAGAATTGGATGCAATACTCCAGATGTGGCCTCACCAGTGCCGAATAAACTTCTCTAGATCTGCTGGCAATGCTCCTCCTAATGTATCCTAATATGCCATTAGTCTTCTTGGCTACAAGGGCACACTGTTGACTCATATCCAGCTTCTCATCTGCTGTCATGCCCAGGTCTTTTTCAGCTCAACTTTTGCCTAGCCAGTTGGTCCCCAGCCTGTAACAGTGCTTGGGATTCTTCCATCCCAAGTGCAAGGACTCTACACTTCTTGTTGAACCTTATCAGATTTCTTTTGGCCCAATCCTCCAATTTGTCTAGGTCACTCTGGACCCCATCCCTACCCTCCAGCATTTCTACCTCTCCCCCTAGCTTAGTGTCATCCGTGAACTTGCTGAGGGTGCAATCCATCCCCTCCTCCAGGTCATTAATAAAGATGTTGAACAAAACCGGCCCCAGAACTGACCCCAGGGCAGTCCACTTGATTCCATTGCAAGAAATTTCTCTTGGGCTCATTGTTACCTCTTACTCCTTTTCCTACATCATTACTCCCAAGCCCTGTTTCTCTGACCTATACAAGTGCATGGAGCGTGGGGCCATTGACTTAAATAACAAATGAAAGTTGCCAGTGACATACAGTCTGGGTAATGTGTGTGCAGGTATTTACAGTGAAAGTGCTGATTTCTGTAGAGAGAGGGGATTGGACCTGGTTTTGGATTCACACTGTATTCAGCAGCTGTGATTTCCCAACAGTCAACGCACCATCTTAAAATGTGAGCAATAGGCTCAGAATAAGAAACACACAATCAAAACCAGTAAATGGAGCCCTAAATTAAACTGTAAGTAATGGAGGAGAGGTTTGTTTTAAACTGCTGTTTTAAAACGCCTGTAATACTTGACAAACTGATTTGGGGGAACAGTTTTTTCTGACCTCTGCTTCCTTTTTTCCTTTGGCGTATACATTTCTGTGTTCTTCGTGTTCTCCCTAGCTTTGCAAAATGGCTCAGCTTTGACCTGGTATTTCAATGTAATTATTAGAGTATTAAAATGCTGCTCAGCTGTTTCTAGAATTGAGAACTCCACTATTCGTATTCCATGGTCAGATGTTCAGCCCTAAGGGCTGAAGACAAATTAGATAACAATGCTTCAAAATCTGAACAGTCTTCTTCAGAATCAATGAGTGTACTCTAAAAATGCACAGCCTATAATAGCATGTGCCTGGGGTAGCAACATCTTTTTTGCTACCATACTTGTGTTCCAGGTGTTCCATAGGCACTAGCAGGAGCTTTTGTTTTTAAGTAGCTGTAGCAAGGGGTGTGCTTTGGGAGGGACACTACTGTGAGTATCAGTTCAGGGTGAATTGCTCAGAGACAGGGCTGCCACAGCTCAGGACTCGGGTTCCTACTCTAAGGCACCAAACCAGTCACAAAGAGACCTTTTGGTTCACCACTGACTAACAAAAAGTCATATGAGCAATTTCCTCGTATACACTCCAGTTCTCCTGTGCCACCACCAGTAACGTTAGAGAGATGAGAGGTTCTGAAAACCAATCTCAGCAAATAAAAGGGTCTTCTGATTCCAAAGGACCAGTCATGCCCACGCCAACTGAAAACTCAGTCCTTACCCAAAAATCATAGAATCCTAGAACTGGAAGGGACCTCAAGAGGTCATTGAGTCCAGTCCTCTGCCCTCACGGCAGGACCAGGCACTGTCTAGATCATCCCTGGTAGATGTCTGTCCACCCTGCTCTAAAATATCTCCAGTGATGGAAATTCCACAGCCTCCCTAGGCAATTTATTCCAGAGTTTAACCACCCTGACAGTTAGAAAGCTTTTCCAAATGTCCAACCTAAACCTCCCTTGCTGCAATTTAAGCCCATTGCTTCTTGTCCTATCCTCAGAGGCCACGGAGAACAATTTTTCTCCCTCCTCCTTGTAACACCCTTTTAGATCCTTGAAAACTGCTATCATATTCCCTCTCAGTTGTCTCTTTTCTAAAGTAAACAAAGCCCAATTCTTTCAATCCTCCTCCCACAGCTCATGTTTTCTAGACCTTTAATCATTTTTGTCGCTCTTCTCTGGCCCTTCTCAATTTCTCCACATCTTTCTTGAAATGTGGTGCCCAGAACTGGACACAATACTCCAGCTGAGGCCTAATCAGTGCAGAGTAGGGTGGAAGAATGACTTCTCGTGTCTTACTCACAACACTCCTGTTAATGCATCCCAGAATCACACCATATCAGTCTGTTAGCATCTAAAATCAAAATACCTATTCATGAAAAGAAAGAAAGAACAAGTTAATTGTTTAAGGAATCAAATACATACAACAATTGCAAAGTTCTGGTTCAGGCTTGCAGCAGTGATGCAATAAACTGCTGGCTTAAGTCAAGTCTCTGGAGCAGTGCTTTTTTTATAAAAAAAGGTGCCGATACTCCAGGGGGAAAATTGTTGAGCAAAAAAAACCAAACACACACAAACTGGGGTGGGGCCCGGCATTACCCTTTTAAGAGACACGTCCCCCTTTAAGACACAAGGCTCAGACGACTGTTGGATGTTTGCATACAGAGGTGCCAGTATGCTTCGTTCTTTCCAGGTAAGCTCTGACTGGAGGTGCTGGTACTGCCAGGCAGTACCATCACAAAAAAAGCACTGCTCTGGAGTACATCCATAGCTTGGACGGGCCAATCAGTTAGTTGTTTAGAGCTTCAATATGTAGCAGAGTTCCTCCAAAGCAGAAGCAAATTTGAAGACAAAATGGAGACGTTTTTGATGCCTTTTGTATCCTCTGTCATGTGGAGGAAATTCCATGGTTCTTGCTGTGGAAAAGTACAACAGCAAGATTGTGTTTGGAGTCACATGGACTAGTTACCCACTGTCCTTGCATAACTTAGTTCTTTCTAGGTAGAAGCCATTGCTCACATTGAACATTGAAGGTTTGCAGGAAAGCCCGTTCGGTATAGTTGGGTACCTCCCATGCTTCAGTGTCTGCTTCATAACCTTTCTAACGATCTCTTGTTCAACATTTGCCCAAGATTTTTGGCCAGTTTCAAGCAGTGGTTGCAATAACAATCACAATCAGATAGCACCACTACAGTATCTTGGTTTTGCAGCTTTTTGATGTCGTCAGAAGTTAGTTCTTTCTTGGCTTGGTCCATAGTGGAGATTGGTGTTCATTTCACAGGGGAAGTGCCGTGAGAACTCCCAGGTGATCTTTTGTGATGGGTTTTCGTTTTTTATTAATTAATTACGGGTTGTAGTAATGAACATATGGCCAACACAAGGCCTGGGGACAGGGACCAAAGCATTTCTCCCTCTTTCCAAGAATATACAACGCTGGTGAAGATAGGTCATTGGTGGGTTCACCTCAGTCTTCCTCTGCTTACATTCTGTCCCCCTTCCTTTGCAAGTCCATGCTTAGTGCCAGACCCATCAGAGTCTGATGAAGACATGGCTGTTGGCTTTAATGGCTCGTAGTAGTGCTATGAAGGGGCCTTATCTGCACTATGTTTGTCCTTCTTAAAAGTTATTTCTCGCTGCTTTTTTTCCTTCCTGTCAGGAGAAACAGGAGTAGGAAATTGCTCAATATTTTATGTGTAGCCATTTCAGGCAGGTCACAAGAGATTGTCCAAAACTGCTTGTTTAACCACCTGGGTCTAACCACAGTGAAGTATTTAGACCAGTGTTTCTTAAACTGTGTTCTGCGGCACACCGGTGTGCTGCAAGGCAGTCAGAGGTGTGCTGCAGAGAACAAAAGAATTCAAAATGGCCACCCTTAAAGGGGCAGGCAACCTTTTTTTTCTCAATAACTTTCCCCTGACCCTTTTCTTAATAACTTTTCCTCCTGACCCTTCCCCTCCCCTGACCTTTTTTTTCTTTCCTCAACAAAAAATCCTTGGTATTCCTCATTAAAAAAAAATATATTGTCTGGTGTTCCTTGGTCTTAAAAAGTTTAAGAAACGCTGATTTAGACTGAGATTTCCAAAGCTGCCAAAGTGATCTGGACACAAAATTCGATGAAAGTGAATGCCATAGGCGTGGATGGGGATGCCAGATTCCCCGACTGACTTTGAAAATCTCCACCTCAAAGTTCTGTTGCTATCTAAAAAGGCATCATCATCTTTCATTGCACAAGAGCCCCTGTGGAGAGTCTGTTAGCAGTTGCAGCTCCTTTCTTTACGTGCCTCCTGTTTTTATTTCTAGCTACTGCTTCAGATATGGGAAACGGAACAGTAATCTCTTCTGGCCACACACATGCACTCAGCAATGGGAGCGGGGCCAGAGTTCCCCAACCTGCGTGTGAGCAGGTGCTATTACAGGTCAGAGAGCAGAATCCACGGTGCCTGTTGTCAGGGTGGAGTTTCAGCGGTTGGCTTTTGCCTGTAAAGCACGATGGCCTGTGGTTTGTGTAGTAAAAGGATGTTTTCCAGTCCTTTAATGATTCTTGTGGCTCTTCTCTGAATTCTCTCAAATGTCTCCACTTCCTTGAACTGCAGGCATCAGACCTGGACATGGTATTCCACCAGTGACAAATGAAGAGACAAAATACCCGTGCTGCTCCACTTTCTCTGCCCCCACTAGCTCCGAACAAGCTGTCTGCCAGAGTAGTGTGCAGAACTCCTCTGTTATCCTGGGTGTTTTGGAAGGGGCACTGAGGGTACGTCTACACAGCAACATTATTTCAAAATAACTAACGTTATTTTGAAATAACTTAGTCCACGTCTACACAGCTGGCAGTTATTTCAAAATAATGTCTGCGCTGATTAGGCCTCAATTGGAGTATTGTGTCCAGTTCTGGGCACCACATTTCTAGAAAGATGTGGAGAAATTGGAGAAGATCCAGAGAAGAGCCACAAGAATGTTTAAAGATCTAGAGAACATGACCTATGAAGGAAGACTGAAAGAATTGGGCTTGTTTAGTTTGGAAAGAAGAGGTCTGAGACGGGACATGCTATCAGTTTTCAAGGATCTAAAAGGGTGTTATAAGGAAGAGGGAGAGGACAAGAAGCAATGGGCTTAAATTGAAGCCAGGGTGGTTTAGGTTGGACATTAGGAAAAACTTCCTACCTGTCAGGCTGGCTAAACACTGGAATAAGTTGCCTAGGGAGGTTGTGGAATCTCCACCACTGGAGATATTTAAGAGCAGGGTGGACAGACATCTATCAGGGACGATCTAGACAGTGCCTGGTCCTACCGTGACATCTCAAGGTCCCATCTAGTTCTAGTGTTCTATGATTCTATGAACATCGAAATACTGCCAGGCTGGAGGACTTCTTACTCCGACTCCTGTAACCCTCATTGCACGAGGAGCAAGGTAAGTCAGGGGTAGAGTGCTCTACCTCAAAATAAGTGCTGTGTAGATGCTCCCAATTTTGAAATAAGCTGTTTCAAAATAATCTACGCAATTGACTTCACTCAACTTGCATGGTTAATTTTGAGTTAAGCCCTGCTGTGTAGATGCACTCTGAGTGAATGGGGAGACTTGTTTGTGATTCCTTTATTCAAACTCTTCTGTGCATTATGCTGTGATGTCTCCATGCACATACAGCTCCACCCTTCCAAGTGCTCTGTTACATCCCTTTCAATTTCTAAATGGTCATACGTGGCTAGCAGGATTGACGTTTTCCTCGTGCAGACCCTTTCTTGTCGGTGATGACGTAAGAGCTAGGAAAGGCATCGATTAACTGCCAGATTTCAGGCTGAGTTGTTAGAAAAAATGTTTTTCATTCATTTAAACTGTAGACATTTTGTTTCAGATTCACTGAGAGACCACACACATACCTGCCTGTGTTTCTATGCCTTGGAGAGCCAGACTCTTCAGCTCTGTACAGTATTGATGACTAAGCGAATGGAGCGCCTTCTTCCTTCTGAAACCTGGCCACATGTGGATGCCTAAAGTTAGACACCTAAACTCTGTACTTAGCCACCCAAATAACGAGTCAGAGTTGCACCTGTCCTTACAATGAATAGAGACAGTTGGGCCTGTTATGCCACTTTTCACAGCAAGAGAAAAATCCTCCATCTGGTAAACCTAAGTGCAGTCCCTTCTGAAATGTGCGATGAATCCGTCTCTTGATCTCCTCTTGCTCTGATAATTATAATAAATTAATGACCAACTGGTTCTGTTGTCAGCACTTTCCAAAAATGTGTCTCATCTGATCCCAGAGGGTGCGTCTGTGCAGCAGGGCTTAACTCGAAATAAGCTATGCAAATTGAACAATGTCAATTGCGTAGCTTATTTTGAAATTGGGAGCGTCTACACAGCACTAATTTCGAAATAGTGCACTCTTCCTCTGACTTCCCCTACTCCTCGTACAATGAGGGTTTCAGGAGTCGGAGTAAGAAGTCCTCCAGCTTGACAGTATTTTGACACTATTTTGAAATAACTGCCGGCTGTGTAGACACGGACTAAGTTATTTTGAAATAACACTAGTGAATTCGAAATAATGTTGCTGTGTAGACATACCCTGAGAAATGAAAACTTTAATCCTGTCCCAGTTTTAAGACATGAAAAAAAACCTTTCTTGTCAAGGGGAGTGAAAGGTTTCTGCATGTTCTGGGGCAGGTGGGTATGAGTATTTCTTTTCCAGATTCTCCTGTTCACATGTTCTTTAAAGATTTCATGATTAATCTCTCCAGGGGACAATGGGTAGTATTCAGCACTGTCCAGGTAATATTATGCAATGTGTTTCGAGCTGGAGCAGTGTTGGTTTCCAGAAGAGATGGAATTGAAGGAGGTGCTGTCATTAGAGTTGCCAGATGTCCAGTTTTCTCCCGGACAGTCCAGTATTTGTGGCCCCTGTCCAGTAAAAAAAGTCAGTTTTTCTCAGACAGAAGGCTGGCGGGGACATATTTCCTTTTGCTCAACAAGTTTGGTCTCCTGGGGGGTTTTTTTGGTTTGTTTTTGTTTTTTGCTGAACAATTTTGGTCCCCTGGTTTTGGGGGTTTTTTTTTGCGCTCAACCAATTTTTCCCCCCGCCGTGTTCGGGATTTTTTGTGAAAGTATCTGGCAACCCTAGCTGTCATTCAGCAATTAGAGACAAGAGTGGAGGCTAGGAGCCGAGATAGCTTTGCTGCTGACTTCCTACACAGTTGCTTTGGGCAAATCACTTTGCCCCTTTGTAAAGTGTGGATGATGCACCTGTCTTGAGGGGATGGTGGTGGTGTGGTGTGTGTGGGGAAGCTGTTATGGTTGCCAGATGGTTGAAACAAAAATACCAAACACCCCCCCCAAAAAAAACCACCGGGAAAAAAATCTGTTAAAGGGGGGAAAAAGAAAGGGGGGGGGAGACCAAAGTTGTTGAGAAAAAAAAAAGGACTCCAAGGACTTATTAAGCCAAAAAAAATTAAAATAAAACAGCATTAAAACAGCATGACCCCTTTAACAGTGAGTGCAGGGATAGGAACAGGGGAATGGTTGAGCACTAAGACCCAGGGGAGGCATTGCTTCCCCTTGGTCTTTTTGCCGGCAGCCATTTTGTGCCGGCAGCCTTGGGGAACCAGGTAAGCATGGGGGCTGGGGTCGGGGAGCTGGGGGTGTTTGTAGGTGCTGAGTGTTTGTAGGGTTGCCAAGTGCCCAGCATTTTCACCTCCTGGCCGGGGAAAAATTCAGAAAATACTCTGAATTTTTTTACCGGACAGGAGCCGAAAATACCGGACTTTCCGGGTGAATACCGGACACCTGGTAACCCTAGAAGCTGTGCATCCTAGTGGATGGCACACACCCTGGGATTCTGAAGTGCTGGGTTCTGTTCCTGACTCTGCCACTGACCTGCTAGGTGGCCTTGGGCTAATCAGTTCCCTTTGTGCCTCAGTTTCCCCCTCACCTTCTTTGTGATGCACTTTGCTCTCAACAGGTGAAAGTCTTATACAAAAATGTCGTATTATAACTCACAAAGTTCTCCTGATGTTAAAGGGATGACTCACCAAATTGATGGGCTCCTGACTGCTCACTCTGGTGAGTTTCTTCGCAACAGATTACTCCTCCCCTTCCATCCCAGGCTTTTGTTTGTTCAAGGCACCAGTGAATTTTGAATCCCACCCAGCACCACTGATAAGGCAAAGCTGAAATGCCCCTGTCTGTGGCAGGCACACTGAATGCTATTTGCTCTGGGATCACATTTGCTGCCTGCTCTGTGATTTGCTTTGAGCAGAGAGAGCCTTTTATGTTTCCCTTGGCAGAGCCTCAGCATGATTTATCACCTTCCTGTTGTCCCAAAAAAAGTCGCAAGATGGAAAATGGTTAAAACAGGCCAGAGAGCATTGTGGAAATACAGAAATAAATACTGCCTTGACCCAAGAGGAACTTTGTCTTTTAATAACAAGAAAATACATCCCCTTACTTTGTGTTATTTTGGCTGCATGTGTCTCGTAATGATTCTTTACCTTCCCTTGCCACCTTTCACCTGATGATTCTAAGCACCTCCCAAGCACTTCTTAACCAATCCTCCCAACACCTGTGAAATAAATGATAATTATCCTCTACTGGCTGAGGTTTCGCATTGTGGAGTGAGTAAATGACTTGCCCAACGTCACACAGAGATTTAATGGCAGGCTGGGAACAGAGCGGGTGGTCTTGGCCCGAGTACCCTGCGTTAGTTACTACACTGTATTCTCATGTAAACATATTAAAGCTGCTGACCCCTGCTGCACGCACGTACATACGTGTACACCGAAACTTGTGCAGACAGTGTATCGGCAATGGCACTGTCATAGGAAATATTTACAAAAATGTCACGGAACTGGTTTAAAAATCTGTATGCACACACACGTTTAAATACCTCCCTTCCCCTCCCAATGCCGCATGTGACTCTGCGAGTCATTACGACACTTTCTGGACCTCACGCAGCTCTTCCTCTCAAATGCATCTGTGCTTTATTAATTAACCGTACAAAAGCCACTTGCCGTGTCAGCCGGATGAATTTGCAGAGTTGCTGCTTAGAATAACTAATGTGGCCTTCTGTCCATTGGGCACCGTACTGGATCATTCCCCGCTGACCGTGACCCGGAATGAAATGTAAAGTGGAAGCCCGTCCCTTTAAGCCGGTGTGTTTATTTCATCTGGAGCCGGTCTGTGGGGGGGGGCGGGGTCAGGTGCTGGATCGTGTAGTAAACGGATGTTTTCCATCAGTCTGTGGGCTAGGGAGAAACCGCTCCTTCCTGGCCTGGCTTGGAGTGGAGAATAGCCGTGATGAGAATCAATATGCTGAAGGCTGCAGTGGCTGCTTTAAATAGCTGCAGAAGAAAACACAAGGGGGTTCCAGGCGACTGCTTTGACAGTGTCACAGTCATGTACCCTCAGGCCTCCGCTGCAGAAGGGATGCCTCCCTCAGGGCATGTGGTGATATGAAAGGAGCCCCTGTAAATGGGATCTCCTGATTTATTTGCAACATGCCTAATATGCTAACACAGCGTGTCCCAGGTAAGGTTAGGGTTTGGTCACAGTTCTTTTTGGTAAAAGTCACAGACTGTGGCCAATAAATAGAAACCCGCCTGTGACTTTTGCTAAAGATAACGGAGGGTGGGTGCTAATGGGGGCAACTGAAACCAGGGCAGAATGGGATGAGAGCCATGGTAGTGAATGGCTTGAGCACCTCAGAGCTACAGGGCCACTGCCAGCTGACAGCTCCGGTCCTGCTGCCCTGGGGTTCTGAAGCAGAAAATGTCACGGAGGTCTCTGAACGTCGTGGAATCCAGGACTTCTGTGACAGAATCTTTTCCTTACTCATAGGACCCTGGGATAGCTCAGTCCCTGAGGAGGTGAGGAGGTGAGGCCTTAAAAGGCTGTGTTTAGTGCTTGGCTGCACCACAGATCAGAGACGGATAAAAGAGATGGACAAGAGACGAAGGCAGAAACTTCTAGGAATTGTGCTCTAGAAAACCTGGGAGAAAAGAGATGGAAAACTAAGAAAGTGGCTTTGCCATGGCTTTATCTGGAAGACGGCACTCTTGCAATACTTCCTAGGAAGTTCAGCAGCGAAGGCTTCAACAGAAATATCCAGGGGAAGATGCCAGTCTGAGAGAATTGACACATGGATGGGTTCTTTTATCTACCCAACAGCTTCTTTGGGCCACTAGTATTTGCACTTTTAACTTAAAACAAGATTCCCTGGATGACGAGGCCGTGGTGGCATATTCTATGAGTGCTTTCCTTTTCAGTATTTTTCTGTGGGCAGAGCGAATAGACCTAACCTTTAGGCTAAGTCTATACTGCAGCCTTCTTCCGCAAAAGCTTATGCAAATGAAGCGCAGAGTAGAATATCGCCACGCTCCATTTGCATAATTAATTAGCAGCCATTTTTGCGCAAGAGGCTTTTTCAGGAGGAACGGCTCTTATGCAAGAGGGGTTTTTTTGTGCAAAAAGGAGTCATCTACACAGCTCCTTTTTGCACAAAGCTTCTTGCGCAAAAATGGCTGCTAATTAATTATGCAAATGAAGCGTGGCAATATTCTACTCCGCACTTCATTTGCATAAGCTTTTGTGGAAGAAGGCTGCAGTTTAGACGTAGCCTCCGTGTGCTGTTGCCCTAGATAATATAGGTTCCAATCCAGCTTGGGGCCACCCAGGGGGAATGATTTGGTGGGCGTTCACCCATATTGCAAAATGATGCAGTTGTGAGTTTGAGATCAGAATGGTGGTGTGTTAACAAAGCTCCGTGGGAGCCCAGGCTTGGGATAGCAGGTGTGTTCGTGTCAGGGAGGGCAGAGCAGTGGGGAGCAAACTTGTCTGATACCTGCCTGACCTATCCTACTCCATCGAGCACTATTCATCCTTCACTTCCGAGAACACAGTGTAAAAGACAGACCTGCCTTTGGAATCTCCATAAGACGCTCTTGTGGGAAAAAGATTAGAAAACCCTTCTCGGCTGTGTGAGAACACACCAGCGTGCCCTGGGCAGCACCCAGCTCTTGGCAATTCTTTGCAAGGCATTGCTAAGGGAAAGCAAAATGCAAACTTGCAGCGAGAGGCAGTCGTTTTGAAGTATGTCGAAGCTCAGCGCGTGTTTCTACAGATTTGATAGAAAATCTCCTTAAATGGAAAAACTGGCTGTCAACTGTGGTAAAGCTTCAGTCACTAATTATCCCATGTGTTCACCCCCATTTCAGTCTTCAGTGCTTTGTGTACACACTCTGCGACTTACAGGCTGCTGCCTTCTCACCCAGTCCCTGGTGCCTTGAAAGGCCCCATTATAAACAAGGGGATTTCTTCGTCTCCTGTGGGTGACATTTTGTTAAAAGTGTGGCTTGAATTTTGTGGTGATGAAATGTGCCTGACTGATGAGCTCAGAGAATTAGCTCTGCGCTCATGGTGTAGCACAAAGCATGCTCCTCAGCCCCCCACTTCCCATCTTGTCCCCTGCTGCTCTGCCGATATACCTAGACTCTGCCATGACTCGTGTCAGAAGATGAGAGGGGAGTGCAGGCCTCCATGGACCACTTACCCCTTGCAGAGCCTGCTAGTTAGAGCTATGGCTACACTACAAACTTTTTCCAGAAGAGGAAATGCAAATGGAGCGCTCATTTGCATATCTCGCGCTCTCATTTTGCCAAAGCGGTTTTTGCACAAAAAAGTGCTGTGTAGACGGCGCCTTTTTGCGCAAAATCCCTTCTTCCAATTTTTGAGGAAGACGGGATCTTGCGCAAAAGGGTTTTTTTGCGCAAAAAGACGCTGTCTACGCAGTGCTTTTTTGCGCAAAAACCTCTTTCGCAAAAAGGATCGGAAGAGAATATGCAACTGAGAGCGTGAGATATGCAAATGAGCACTCCGTTTGCATTTCCTCTTCCGGAAAAAGTTCGTAGTTTAGCTGTAGCCTAGGAGACCCGTTCGAGGCCATTGCAAGAAAGGTCTATAAAGTGCAAAGTACCATGCTTAGGAAGGAAAAAAAATCAGTTGTACGGATACTAACTGGGGAATAACTGGGCAGGCAGTAGTACAGCTGAAAAGAAGCCAAGGATAGTTATCGTGGATCACAAACTGAATGAGTTAACAATGGGATATAGTTTCCCAAAAGGGTTAAGATCATCCTAGGGTATATTAACAGGCATGTGGTAAAACATGAGAGGTAACTGTCCTGCTCCACTTGGCACTGGTGAGACCTTGGAGAAGTGGGTCTAGTTCCGGGCACCACATTTTAGGAAAGATGTGGACAAACTGGAGGGAGTCCAGAGGAGCACAAAAAAGATAGAAGGTTTAGAAAACCTGATCTGGGAGGGAATGATAAAAATCAGATTATATTTAATCTTGAGCAAAGGAGGCTGAGGAGGGACCTGATAAGTCTTCAAATACATTAAGGGCTGTTTTAAAGAGGACACCAATCAGTTTTTCTCCATCTACTGAAGGCAAGACAAAGAGTAATGCGCTTAATCTGCAGCAGGGGAGATTTTGGTTAGATATTAGGAAGAACTTTCTAACTATAAAGATAGCTAAATACGGGAAGAGGTTGCCAAGGGAAGCTGTGGTTTCCCTGTCCCTGGAAGTTTTTAAGAACAGGTTAGACAACCCCCTGCCAGAAATGGTCTAGGTGTACTTGTTGTTGCCTCAGTGTGAGACGCTGGGCTAGGTGCCCGCTGAGGGCTCCGTTGTTTCAGTTATCTGACGGTGCATTTGGTGATGTTGTTCCAAATCTGAGAAACTGGGCGGAGATCTACGAAGCTCATCTAGAATCGAACAGCCCTTAGATGGGAATGCACTGGACAGTGTGTGAATTAAAGAGGGACAGCTTGTATTGTATTTGCAGTGAAAAATATTCCGCACTGTGGGTTTCCTCCGTCTGGGAGACCTGAGATTGTTGTGAGGGCGGGATAGATGTCAGTGCCACAGAGACAAATCCATCAGACACGACAGCCAATAAATGAGAATTTCGGCATTTGCATTCTTGTTCTCTGTGGCGTATGGCTGTTGCCAGCCTTGTAACTCTCTGTTACTCCAGGCCTACGACATGCCCAGTTGTCCTGCAATGGAGCAACAAGTCATGGCTGGATTCACATGTCGTTTGAGTTGTGCTGTCCTTCTTAGTTCTGGTTTGTTTTTAATTAATCTGTACCCAGGGTGACCATCTGAGAGAAATGTCGGGTGCATGAATTCACCGTCTGAGTCTTGTCTCTGAGATTCTCTAACTGAGGGGTGATGTGACACATCGGGAAGCTCCAAGGGTGCTGTAGTTTGTAGGGTTGCCAGATGGTTTCACAAAAAAGCTGGGAAAAAAATTCTGTTGAGAAAAAAAAGCCCCGGAATAGGACCAGAGCTGAAATGCTGGCCCCTTTAATTCCCAAGCTGTTCTTCCTGCCCCAGCCAGCATGAGCTGCGCTGCATGTCCCAAGCAGCCTTCCATCGGGTGCCCGAGCCGGGCCTTGGGAAAAACAGAAAATACCGGACATTTTAGATGACCGGTATTTTCTGAATTTTTTTTACTGGACGGAAGGTGCAAATGCCAGGCTGTCTGGTTCAATACCGGACACCTGGCAACCCTAGAGTTGGCAGCGTCATCCTCTCACCATTCTGCAGTGGTGCGCTATGGTTACCAGATGTCCGGTATTGACCCGGACAGTCCGGTAATTTTGCCTCCTGTCCGGTAAAAAAATCCAGAAAATACTGGACACCTAAAATGTCTGGTATTTTCTGTTTTTTTCCCTTCCAGGAGGTGAAAATACCGGACACCTGGCAACCCTACGACACACTCAGCAACGGGGCCCAGTTCCCATTCCCCCCCCGGACCCCCGCCCCTGGCCACCCTGCTTACCTGGTTCCGCAGGGAAGCTCCCTTCTGGCTCGACCAAGAAAACAAGATGGCCACTGGCAAAAAAACGAAAGACCTGAGCAAGGGGAAGCAATACCTTCCCTGGGTCTTAGTGCTCAACCTCTTCTCTTCCTATCCCTATTCTGACTCTGCACGCAATTAAAGGGGCCATGCTGTTTTAATGCTGTTTTATTTTATTTATTTATTTATTTGTTGCTTAACTCTTGGGGTCCTTTTTTTTTTGGCTCAACAACTTTGGTCTCTCCCCCCTCTTCTTTCCCCCCTCAACAGAATTTTCTCCCCGGTGTTTTTTTTGGGTGGGGGGGGGGCGGTGTTCGGTATTTTTGTTGAAACCATCTGGCAATCCTATGGTGCGCACACCGAGAGGAGGGATGGTGAAGCCTCACAAGCCATGGTGAAGGTTTGAATAAGCCATCCTCAAAGGATGAGCCTGGTGAAGGCTCAGGTCAGGCTGGGACATTGAACAGGGTGGGCCAGGACTCTGAGGGTACACCGAGCAGTCTCCTCCCAGGCGTTTCGCAGGCTGATTCTTTGCTTACATATCCACATTCGAACCGATCCGCACATGCGGGGTCAGGAAGGGATAAGCCCAATGTCAGCTTGATAGAGTCCCCAGGGGTATTTTCTTCTTCCTCCACAGTGTGGAGTGCAGGTCGCTTCCCAGGACTATCTGAGTTTATCTCCCTTAATCCTGGGTTGCTCAAAGAGCAAGGAGTTGGGAGGAAAACTCTCAGATTTGGGTTGGTTAGTGGCGACAAAGATCTGGGATTCAAACTTAATCTGTTCTTAATCTGCCATTTTACCAGTGGGAGCTGTTGTTGGGGTTGTGGATGGAAGGCATTCTTTGCTTTGGATTTCACACAGCTCTCCTGCGTGCATTGACTGAGAACACAGCACCCTCCGTCTGACATGCACAAGGTTTGCTTCCCAGCCAGAGCCCTACACTGTAATTAGGGAGATCAGGGATTTGATTAGGGTGTGGCCCTGCCACCAAAGCACACACAGAAAGCAGGATTAGCAGTCCTGCCCAGTTTCTGGGAACGGCATCTGGGAAGGAATGTAGCGTATGACTTCAGTTCCATAAATTAAGGATGTCAGGGCTGAACCCCAATTAAACCTTTTCTGGCCGTGTGTGTGATGGGGAGGAAAAGCAGCCTTTCGCCCTGCATAGAACTGCCGATCAGCTTTCTTAGTGCTTTCTCACATCCTCAGCTGTACCCAGGTGCCATGTGTAAGAAGGTAAATGAGGTCCCTAAGTAGAATTCTGCTGGTAAAGGATTGTTTGCACTGGAGTTCAACCCCCCAGGATAACTGCATTGATAAGCCCTTACTATAAGCATACTTCACGAGTGTAAATAGTAACTTGTACTGAGCCTAGTGGACAGAGAACTGGGACATGAGACTGTGGGGTTCTGTTCACTGCTGTGCCACTGGCCTGCTGAGTGACCTTGGGCATGTCTCTGTGCCTCAGTTTCCCCCTGTAAAATGGGGCTAACACAGACCTTCTCTGTAAAGTGCTTTGAAATCTTCAGCTGAAAAGTGCTGCTTAATACCTAGGTACTGTTGTTATCTTACACCTGATTTGAAACTGAGGTAATCTACCACAGTGTAAGTCTTGTTATCCTAGTACACCACATTTACAGTAGGGATTGGTGGCTAACACTTTACTGTAGAAAAGCCCATAGTCATTTCTACTTACACCCTTACAGAGAGAGGTGGTGAGTTGTTTTTTAAATATTTTTCCTCTCTTCCCCCCTTGGCTAATTCCATTCCTCCTGTCTGATGCTTAATTACCTGTTACATCAGCATGTGGAGATAAGCCACTGGCCTTGGGGATGAAGGAATAGTTCAGATATCTTCCTATAGTGATAATGATTATAAAAAACTGAATGGAAAGAAATGGGCATGACAGGCCGTGCAGCGAAACCTGTTCTCCTGTCCCGAGTAGGAATTTTGCGGCATATCAAATGGAAATGCTTGCCTCAGTGTTTTCCTGTGCAATAGCCAGCAATTTCCTAAACAGAGATTCAGATGCATAGCAACTACTGCTCCACAAAGCCCCATTGAAAAGACCACCACAGTGAAGCAGGGAAGTCTCCTGGGCGGAGCGGCTGCAGCTGTTTGTTCTTTGGTTTTACCTCCCTTGTCAAACAGTCTCCTGAGTTGAACCTCAGACCAATCCCTTTTCCACATGTGCAAACCTAGAGGAACCCTCTCTAGTCTCCGGTGCCATCACAGCTGATTCTAAAGCTGGGCTACTCAACTTTGGAAGCCCGAGGGTCACAATGATACTCACAGCACATGCCAAGGGCCACAACTTAAGTGTCGTTGCATATATATGCAAGTATATGCAAATAGCTTCTTTCACACTGCCGGGCATGAACACCAAAATAAAGGCAAGACTACACAATACGCAGGCCCCATTTAAGTCAGTTCTGCTGATATTAATAAAATGCAATAGTTACCCTTTTCCACCCATATGTCAGCACTTTTAATGAGCAATGACAGTCCAGGAATTTAACTACTAAAACGCATCTCAACAGAAGACCATTATATTGACTACTTTTTTTGTTTTAGCTCCCACGTGCGGGCCGCAAACAAACGGGCCACGTGTTGAGTAGCCCTGCTCTAAGGCTTGGAACCCTCTCAGTGGTTTTGTTGTGGTCCTGTTTTTTACAGATTCTCAAGCAGCTGTTGCAGTGCCGTGAAGGGTCACAGCACTGATTCTTCAAACACCTGGCTCACTCTGACCTGACCTGGATTTTGCTTGATAAGTCTCTTCAGCACCCAGCGCTGCATAGAGATGCCATTGTGGGTGTGAAGCCATGTTTCTCCGAGCGGCCTGCGAAACCACTTGGAGAAACCTGTTCACTGGCTGCGCTGGTTTATTTACTTCCCAGCGCCACGGCCATGGAGCCTCGTGGCTCCTGTAGGCTCCGTTTCGCCATTTGCAGCCAAGGGGAGCCACGGGAAGCAGCGGCCCGGCTCATGCCGCTTTTAAACTTTGTGCTAGGCGCTCAGCTATCACCCTGATACTACTCTAGAGCAGGGGCGGGGAAGAACCCTTTTTTGGGTCAGGAGCCGCTGATAGGGTTGCCAGATACTTTAACCAAAAATACTGAACACTCCCCGCCCCCAAAAAAAACCCACCGGGGAAAAAATTCTGTTGAGAAAAAAAAGGGGGAGACCAAAGTTGTTGAACAAAAAACACACAAAAAGACCCCGAGAGTTATTAAGCAAAAAAATAAAAAAATAAAAAAAACCCTGCATGGCCCCTTTAAGAAATGCTTTTGAGGCTTTTTGGCCCTAACAGGCTGCCGGTGGCTTCCACCGTCTTGTCTTCCTGCTCCGGGCCAGACAGCTCCCCTGCGGAACCAGGTAAGCACCTGGGATTTTCGCCTCCTAGCTGGGAAAAAAATCAGAAAATACCGGACATTTTAGGTGTCTGGTATTTTCTGAATTTTTTTGTCAGACAGAAGGCAAAAATACCGGACTGTCCGGGTCAATGCCGGACACCTGGCAACCCTAGCTGCTGACCCCCCCCCAGAGAAATCAGTCGGGGGGGCGCACACAAGTGAGAAGCAAAGTGAGAAGCCCCTGACTGAGAAGGAGAAGGACACTCCCCGCATTCCCCGTGCACACCAGAGTCAGGGGAGGGGCAGGCTAGTCAATTTTGTGTGCTCCAGCCCTGAGGGTGTGTGGCTGGGGGCTGAAGCGCCAGCGTGGGCTCCCCACTGCTGAACCTCAGGGGCCAGATCCAGGCAAGCCGGGGGTCGCATCTGGCCCCCGGGCCTGAGGTTCCCCACCCCTGCTCTAGAGAAACAGAACTGAGCTAACGATAAGAGTGCAAATAAGCAGTCCTAGTCATTTCCTCCTCTGGGCTTCCTAGTGCATCCTGTCTTCTCTGGGTCGGCCTTTGTTCTGTCTTCTGCCTCCCCACGCACACCGGGAGCGCTCACCAGTGTCCAATTCAGCTTCGAAGCTCTTTGAGGCTCCGAATTTCTTGTCTCTTTGTTCAGGCCTGAGCCGTGATTGTGCTTGACAAATAACACTCCGTAATAAAACGAATGAATCTGCATATGTGTGTCCTAAACCCATCCCTTACAGGAACAGTCCGTGGCAAGAAGCCATTTCTCACGAAGGGCGTTGCCTGCCTGTTTGCTAGTCACAGCTGTTCCCAGCTCCTCCTGAGATGGGGAGATGAACTTTGGAGTTAGAAAAGACTTTGTCAGCCACGTTCAGCGGCTTCCCTTTCCTCGGCTGCATCAGGTGTTGCGCTCCAGTGGGAGGCATGCACGCACCGCTCAATGAGCAACGGGATTCTTTCCCGTGGCCCTGGAGTGGGTCCAGGCTATCTCCGCCTTCCCGCGGCACAGAGCAGAGAGACAAAGGCACCGGTGTTGCTGCTGTTTTTCCTTTCTTTTCCAAAAAAATCTGTCCTTTCTTAATTGTGTCCCTGACTCCTATTAACGTTCCGAGTGAGTCACTGGCAACGTGGCAGGCAGAAATAAGCAGAGCTGGGTAGGGTAGAGAAAGGGAGGGGTATTTTCCCAGCGTTATAGCTACACGTCGAGGAAGAATGCTCTCTCTTCCACTAGAGAGAAACTCCTGTCATTCTGGGTGTGTGTTAACATCAGCGGCTTCCTGCTGCCTCCAGTTTACTATTCTGAATCCTGTGTCAAAACACCTGTGCTCCAAAGGGAATACCAAATGACCTTAACGCACAATAGGAAATTCATGCTAATTAAGCATGCAGATCTCCGTGAACCACATGAGACTTTCCCTCCCACCCCACATGGGACCTGAGGAGTATGGCTCAGTTGTGTTTCACTGATGAGTGTAGAGCCCTCCCCAACCCTACAGCCCCCTGCAATTGCACCTCTGGAGCAAGCAGACCCTCTAGCTTGGTAACCAAAGAGATGTGGGCCAACCCTAGATTTTATCTTTGGATTCAAGTGAAACAATGACTGGAACTTCAATAGCCATTCAAACTGCAGTTGGATGGAGTTGCTCCTTAGCACACGGCTGAGCCTGGGGGATGACAAAGGGAGAGGAAAGCAGAATAAAATACGTTCTCTTTCTCTCTCCTTTGACACTACCATTGTCCGACTCTTTTAAAGGGTTAATGTTGCTTTCTGATTAAACCAGTCCTGTCCTGTGTAACCGCTGAATGAAGGATAGTGACACAGTGGAGATTTATCTGTGGTCCAGTAACAAAACAAAAGCTCTGGAGTGGTTACACCCTAAAATTGTAAAACACAGCAATGCTTTCAAAGCAACCTGAGTCCAGGGCAGAATAGAAATGAAAGCAGATGCTACCGTGGTGCAGACATCTAAAGCTCTGTGTCATTCCAAAAATGAAGGAAAGGAGTTGATTGTGGGAGCTATGAGACTGAATAATTGTTGAGGCTCAGAGATTGGAGTCATTCTAAAAGCATACTGAAAGCTGTTGTCTTAAGTAAATGGTGCATTTTTAGGTGACCCAGTTGAGACACACGATGGGTTTCGTTTCTCTTTCTCTTTGTTCCCTTTTCTGTTGGTTTTTTGTTTGTTTGTTTTGTTTTTTGTTTTAATTCTTGATTGTATTCCTCATACCTTCTGGAAATACTTGTTCCTGTTCCGTGTGTCTTTGTTTTTTTTTTTATTTTGGTATGACTCCTGACTGTTCTGAAAGTTAAGATGTTTTATGGCCAGTGAGATCCAGTTAACTCTGAGAGTTGCTTCCAGTGACAGATGAAGGATGAACAGAATCCTACTGGTGAAAAACTGGGGTCAGCTTTTGAGCTGGATCTGAACTTGTTCAGATGTTGAATATGGTTGAGGAAACGTGCCAGTTGCTCGAAGAGATGGTTTCCATGCATTTCCTTGTTGAAGCCACAAGCAGCAGTTTCACAAATTGGTCTATCTGTGTATTGATTGCTGTCTGGCCAAAACAAGGAAGTGTTAGAAATTGAGAAAACAAGTGAGTGTGCTTGTTCCAGGACAGAGAAGTTGGAGTAACTTTGCTTCAGCTTTGGACAAACATGGAGGTGTTTAGATCCTTATCTGACCCAAAAGAAACTTGAAACTTTGGAGATATTTGCCCATCATAAGTAACTGTAAAAGACAATGCTGCAACAACTCAGCACACCTAGAGTTATGGCTTGCAAAGCCTACCTGGGCTCAGTGATTATATTACATCATTCACATGTATACTTGGCTAAATTTGTGAGGCCTTTATACCACAGTACTGGTTGCAGTATGAGAATCTAAATGGATATGGTAGATACTTCCTACCAAATATACATGTAACACTCCAGTGTGTTAAGACTCTGGGGGTATGTCTACACTAGCCCCCTAGTTCGAACTAGGGAGGCTAATGAGGGCGACCGAAATTGCAAATGAAGCGCGGGATTTAAATATCCCGTGCTTCATTAGCATGCCCCCGGGCGGTCGCCATTTTGGAAATTGACTACCCCGGAATAACTGCCCGCATCTACACCCAGCAGTGAAATGGGAGTTCGAAGTAAAGCCCTAACTTGAATTAGCTGTTATTCCTCCTGGAATGAGGTTTAACAGCTAATTCGAATTAAGGGCTTTACTTCGAACTCCCGTTTCACTGCCACGTGTAGATGCGGGCAGTTATTCCAGGCTAGTCAATTTCCAAAATGGCGACCGCCCAGGAACATGCTAATGAAGGGCGGGATATTTAAATCCCGCGCTTCATTTGCAATTTCGGTCGCCCTCATTAGCCTCCCTAGTTCGAACTAGGGGGCTAGTGTAGACATACCCTGAGTGTGTGTGTTTGTGTGTGTGAGGGAGGGTGATGTATTTTATTCAGTCAGTTTAAAATAATGTCTAGTCATTTCCACCCCTTTTACTAAACCACCGATTTACTTTCTTTCCCCAAAACTGGGCACATGGTGAAACCCAGGCTCAGAGAGGTTATTTGCCGGAGTTTTGAGTTTAGGACCCCAACAGAGTGTCACTTGAAACTAGTCCCAGGTTTGCGTGAAACGTTTGCAAACTATGGGGAAATATCTGAAGAACCTCACTGGCGTTTTGAAACCAGTATGGTCCAGTAGATGGGACACTAGACAGGTGATCAGGAAGCATGGATTGTAATCTTGGCTCTACCACTGACCTGTTACATAACCTTAAGCAAGCCACTTTACTTTCATGCCTGTGTTTCCGCTCTCACCCTTTGTCTGTCTTGCCTGTTAGGGTGTGTCTAGACTGCAGGGTTTTTTTGGAAAAACAACCATTTTTCCGAAAAAAACCTAACTTACGTCCACACTGCTATTGCATTCTTTCGAAAGAAAATCGAAAGAATGCAGGGGTTCTGACATTGGTAAACCTCATTCTACGAGGAAGAACACCTTTTCCAAAAGAGCTCTTTCAGAAAAAGACGTGTATGGATGGGGAAGAGGGAGTTTTTTCGAAAGAGGAGGAAAGAGGAAAAAGCACAGATGCCCTGGTGGCCATTCCACTCATAGTAATCACAGCTTAAATGTGAGAGAGCGTCCATTTAGTGTGGATGCTGTCTTTCAAAAAAGCAGATCGCTTTTTCGATGTGCTTTGGCAGTGTGGACTCTCTCTTTCAGAGGAAGTTTTTTTCGGAAGATCTCTTCCAGAAAAGCTTCTTCCGAAAGAAGCCTGCAGTCTAGTTTTTTTGGGCAGAGAGAGACCCCCCTGTCTCTGTGTGTCCATACAGCACTAGTGATGGGGCTACTGCAATACAAATTTTATAATATATTTTAGAAATCATAGAATCATAGAACACTAGAACTGGAAGGGATCTCGAGAGGTCATCGAGTCCAGTCCCCTGCCCTCACAGCAGGATCCAGGACCTTAGACCATCCCTGGTAGATGTCTATCTAACCTGCTCTTAAATATCTCCAGAGATGGAGATTCCACAACCTCCCTAGGCAACTTATTCCAGTGTTTAACCACCCTGATAATTAGGAAGTTTTTTCTAATGTCCAACTTACACCCAGTGGTGGCCTGTCAATACAGGTGAACTAGGCGGTTGCCTAGGGTGCCAAGATAAACGGCCGTTGAGGGCTTTGGAGGTGGGGGCACCGATTGCACGCTGATCGCGTGTTTTGCTTAGGGCACCAGTTGCCGGCAACTCGTGTAGGGCCGCTCCTGCCTATACCTCCTTTGACAGAAATGTGCATCTGTCCGTCCATCTGTCTGTCCATGAGTCTGTTTGTTCAAGAACTCCTCCTAAAGGGTAAGAGCTAGGATTACCACATTTGGTGTGTAGCTTCCTCTTATTGTAACTTGAAGCAATGTCAGGATTTGGTTGTGCCAGGATAATGGGACGTGCATGGAATTCAGTTGTTTCTCATAAAATGGAAAGGAAGGGTTCTGGTAGTAGAGACCGTTATACTATAGAATGACCACAGGAGGGCAGCATGGGGCCAGAGATGGGGACTGGGACAACTATAATCCCATTGGGCCAGCAGGGGGTAGGGGTGGACAGCTACTTACCATATATTTCAGAGAGGTTATCTGTCTGTGTGTCTGTCTTTGTGTCTGTCCCCCAGCCAGGGGATATATACCCTTCCTCTGGCTGTGCCCACCGCAGCAGCCATGGACAGGCGCTTCTCACATGGCCCCAAGTTGCTGCAGTGAGAGAGGGCTGGGGTTGTCCTCTCTCACTGGGGCAGCCTGCAGACTGAACCCCTCCTTCCCAGTCCCACACCAGAGCAATGATTGAAATGAAGAAAAACAAACCTTTTTTGAGTTAGGGACCCTAGCCACAAACTTCTTATGCCTTTGGGTTTCATTGTGAACATGTTGCGCTCTATTTATCTGCTGACCCTTGTTGGTAATTTACTTGCCCCAATTATCCCAAAAGCAACAAACATGCACATGAAAGAAGAAGTTAGTGAGCGGGTTTTGAGTGTTGTTGCATGTTCTGAGTTGCTGGAGGCTTTGCAGACCCGGCTGTTGCGGCCCAAAGCCACACAGGACAAAGGTGCTGAGTTTCTTTTCTCCGTTTTCTCTGCAGGTGTGTTACTAGACATCCAGCAGCATTTTGGAGTTAAAGACAGTGGGGCTGGCTTGCTACAGACAGGTAAGAGTGTTGTGCATTTCCTGGCTGTTTAGTTTCGTTTCCCTTCCTTCGGGGGTGTTTTTATGGTTTCTTGAGTGAAGGTCATGCTGTCCTTGCATGAACATTGGCTTGCCAATTCTCCCTAACTCTGTGGCTGTGTGAACACAGCCAGCAGCGGCTGTGTCTGCAGCATCCAAATTTTCCCTGGCAGTGGGCAGGGCGGGTGGAACCTGCTACAGCTTGAGTGTACATGATGTGGATAGCTTGGTGCACATAGCTTATAGGAACTGAAATGAGGCAAAGAAGTGTCAAGCCACAGTAAGGAGATAGTCAGCTTGGCTTGTATTAGGGAGAGCACAGTGTATGCCAGCAAAGGGAAGGGAGGAATGGTATGCACCACTGATCGCATTGTGTACAGAACGTGCTGGTCAGGTAGACTCATAATGTGTAGCACAAGCGAGCATGATGGTATGAAGCTGTTAAGTGTATTGAAATAAATCTGGCACAGAGAACTGCAGCCATTGGTCCCTCTTAGATCAGTATCCCCTTGGGTTAGGGGATGAAAACAGGAACATTTGACTTTCAAGCCCGTAACTTCAGGCCCTTTTGTCCTTGCATTGAAGTGAGAAGGGTTGTCGAAATCTAAGTGCACTTCCTGTTTGTGTTGCAGCCCGCCTGGGTTTGGTCCAACCACAGGGTAAACCCTCATGCTCTGACCTCTGGATGTAGTGTGATTTCGATTGATGCTTTGGCCAAGTGGCTGAATTTGGTGACTTTGAGGGGCCGCCCCAAGTGGATGGTCTGCTTGATTGGGTTGACGGTTTCGCAGAGCAAACGTGATATTAGGGAGAAAGCTGTTTGGGGAAGCCGATGGCACCGTTGTTGACTGGAGACCTGAAAGGCTGGTGCTATTGCTGTGGCATGGGGTTTCTCCGTTTGCTGTCCCTGTTCAGGAGTGCACGTCCCGAGTAGGAATACAGCGTGTTTCCCAGAAAGGAGTGGATGGAATCCTGGGACCTAAGCTCTGTGTTTTATTATTGAGTTTGTACAGCTCCTAGCCCGATGGGGTCCTGGCCTATGACGTGGGCTTCTGGATAGTACTGATATACAAATACAAAATAATAACTTACACTGGGGCTTTTCTAACCCTTTTCTACCTCGGGTGTAGCTCCAGTTGTGGTGGTGAGAATGCCAGTCTGGTAGCCCCCTAGCTAACTGCAAGGAGGTCTGCAGGCTGGCACTAGATCGGGGTGGCCAACCCGTTACAGACGAAGAGCCAAAATAGTGGTGGATATAGCGCAAAGAGCCAAGGGAGCAAAACAACAACAAAAAACACCCACGCTGCCCCTTTAAAAGCTGCGTGTGGCCCAAGCAGGCTTCCGTTGGCCGCAGCATCAGATGTTGCTGCACCAAACGAGAAGTTGTTGAGCAAAAAGAAAAAGAAAAAAAAACCTGCTGTCCCTTTAAGAGCTGTGTGTGGCCCAAGCAGGCTTCTGTTGGCCGCAGCGTCAGATCTCGCTGCACCAAGCGGGAAGTTGTTGAGCAAAAAGAAAAAGAAAAAAACCCCGCTACCCCTTTAAGAGCCACGTGTGGCCCAAGCAGGCTTCTGTCGGCTGCAGCGTCGGATCTTGCTGCACCAAGCGGCGCCCTGCCCACACAAGGAAAAAAATGTCAGAGCAGGGGACCATGAGAAGAGCCACGGGGGCGGGAACTGCAATTTTTCCTTTGAAGAGCTGCTTGCGAGCTGCGGGTTGGCCGCCCCTGCACTAGATGGCTCCATTTAGAGAGCGATCCTTGAAGCGCACTGTGAGTTAGCAATGATTGGCGGGGCTGGAACAGCCCTCAGCTAATACAGTTTGCATTCTAAGAACGAGGTGCTCTAGCATCATGGATACCAGAGCAAATTACCTGCCATCCCTGGCTCGTTAACACTCTAGCTTGGAAAGGCAGAGTTCAGCCATGCTGACGTGCAGCACACGTGTTGGGAACAGAAGGACCGAACTTTACAAATGTGACTAATTAGAAGTGGTCTCAGTCTCTTATGCCCGAGTGGCACTGGGTGTCTGTCTGGCCCTCCTGTACAGAGTTATTTTTATTTATTTGGCTCTGAGAGCCTCAACTGGGTTAGACACAGAGCATCTCCAACAAAACTCTAGCAGAAAATGGCATCCTCCAAAGCCAATATTTAATCTTCACTCCCCTCGCTGGAGGAGAAGCTTTTACAGATTACTTGCAGGTAGCAAGTGTAGGAAGAGCCAGGCTCCTTGAAGGCATTTCGTCTTTTAATTGTGAGACGTAGTAGTATTGATTTCTGTAGCAGAACAGGCGGGCTGTCAGAAAACACTATTTCGATGTCACAGCCCTTTCCCGGATTGGGGGATTACTCACTGGTGGGAATGCAGCAGGCTTTGTCAGCAGCCAAATGTTACTTTGGCAAAGGAGTCACTTCTCGTTCTTTGCTGCTCTGAAAGTTGTTTCTGCTACTCGGATGACTGATCAGTGTCCCACCTGTCACAAAGTGGTGGTTTCGGGCCAGTTCCTAGTGTCTTTGTGCCTCGGTAGCGCTTCCACTCCAAGGATTTAAAAACACAGTGGCGGGCCCATCCTGCCATTTTGACGTTGGTTGAGTAGCCTGTGAGTATTCTCACTAGGTGAATAGGACTGCTCACCGAGTACAAATGGGGAAAATTGAGGCATAAAGCTAAAGTGACTTGACCAAAGTTGAACAGGAAACCTGCAGTAGAGGCCGTAGTAGAACTTGCATCTCCTTGTCCTCTCACTTAAACTCATTACTTCAGCTGTCCTCCGCCAAAGAGTGAAAAGGCCTTAGGGTACGTCTGCACAGCAACATTATTTTGAAATAACTTAGTCTGTGTCTACACAGCCGGCAGTTATTTTGACGTAATGTTGAAATACTGTCAAGCTGGAGGATGTCTTACTCTGACTCCTGTAACCTTCATTGTACGAGGAGTAAGGGAAGTCGGAGGAAAAGTGCTCTATTTTGAAGTAAGTGCTGTGTATACTCTCCCAATTTCAAAATAAGCTATTTCGCAATAAGATGTGCAATTGATGTTGCTCAGTTTGCGTTGCTTATTTTGAGTTAAGCCCTGCTGGGTAGACACACCCTTGGAGACAGAAATATCCCCGAATGCCCCAGCAGTGGTCCCCTCCAGTCAGTAATGTGGGGAAAGAAGCTGCCCATCTTGTTCCTGCCCTAAGAATAAGGGGAGGATTTCCGTTTTCAGGGTCGTTAATCCTGCATTTTAATGAGGAATAAATTAATTTAAAACCTCCGTTACATGGAGGAATAAAAATAATAAGACATCCTTTGTTAGTTCTTAACACTCTTCAAATAATGAAGCTAATTTCTCATAAAAAAAACTTTCAGCCTTTGAGTTGACCAGACAAAATGCCGGAGAAGGTTGTTTGGGATGCGATGGTATTGCAAACCCAGAGGAGAAAGAAAAGAAACCCTCCAAAGGCAAGCCATATGCTCCTGAATTCATACACTCATCACCACACGTGCAAACTGTCTCACAAATCACTCTGTCTAAACACATCAGAACTGACTTGCACTCATTCTCAGTTTCTAGGCACAAATGTTTCCGGATAACACAGGTGCCTGCTAGCCTGTCAGGGAAGAGAGGAAACCTGAGTTGTGTTTGTTATATTTTTTTGTGCTAATTAGGACTTCATGTGCATACCAGATCTACAACATAAGCTGCTCTGAGGAGCATGTAACTCCTCATATGGCAAAATCCCCTGAATTCTAATGCCTCTGCCGTCAAAACGTAGTAATCTCTGTTAACGAGGACTCTGTGACAGCGAAGGGCATGCTGACAGATGGATCACGATTGCTGCTTGCTCAGTATTTTTGAGTGATAGGCGTGTAACCACATCGACCCCAGAACTTCAATTATCTCCTGATGAGGCTAACATTGAGAGTTGAGTCTTTTTCTTTTTAAAATGCTGCATACACTTGCTGCTGTGTAAATAATATTAATTTGCGCTGAATTATCCTCCTGGCTTGTGCGTGCGTGTTGCTCCATGTGGGTTTTTTATCTTGTGGTTCCTTTCATTTCCCAACTGTAGCTTTTGTTGTGCAGAGAGTGGCTAAGGTGGGCTGATATTGAGATGTGCTATTGGATTCCTGTGGCTAGTGGAGCCAGGGCAGCTGTGACCAGTCAATATGATTGTTATAAGCCATGCCATGCAACAGGTGATTCCATGGTGAAGGGTTGTGAACGAGGTAGGACTGGAAAAGCGAGTGGGGCAGGGAGAAACTCCTGGAGTTCACAAGCCTCATAAATGGAGAGAGAGGGGGGGGGAATTAGGTTTATAAAGCTAGTTCAAATGGTCTGTTGTGGTTAAAAGAAAACCCTGAACTCTGTTTTTAAAACTCACGTTTCTAGGGTATGTCTACATTGCAGGTAGACCCCTGTGGGTGGCCCATGCAAACCGATGCAACTTCCCAGGGCTTGGGCTGTTGAAGTGGCTTATGATGGCACATCAGTGCTGCTGGCATGGACGGTTTACACTGGCCGGAGAGCGCTCTCCTGTCGACTTCCCTGCTCCAGCCCCTGCAAGTGGCAGTCGCTCTGGCGGCAGGCTTGCTTCTCCCACTGACAGAGCTGGCCTGCTTAGGTCCACGTTACGTTGTTCAGGCGGCAGCTGCTTGGCGCCGCCTTCGAGCGACATAACGTACACGGACGTAGGAGGCAGTGTGCACACAGCCTCAGCCCCCAAGCCTGAGTCACCCGGCCTGGGCCCACCGCTGGTTTCGCATTGCAGTGTAGACCTACTGGAAAATTGAAACCTTCGGGGTGACGGCACCCGGTACTGACATGCCGACCTGTATGAGTGGGTGCCCTGTACTACACTGGCCTGCTGATTTAAAAAAATCTCTTCTTGCTTCAGTCTGACCCTTGGTTTCTCACGCTGCCCGCTCGCCTTTCTTCCCTACATGGGACTGATTTCCTTTTTGCCCTTTTCCCGTCTCTCTTGAGCGGAATGTGGAACTGATGGTGGTGATACCTCTCTCTTACGCACTGCTTCCTCGGCAGAGCCTGGAGTGCTTTACAAGCCAGGGCAAATGACGCAGGCTCGTTTTTAAAATGGCAAACGGGGGGCACTCAGGAGGGAGGCAGATATCCATGGTAACACAGTAGGCTGGGGGGGGGGGGGAACAGCCAGGAATAGCTCCTGGGGCCAGCTTTTGAACGCAGGACATTTGACTGGATTCAAAATTGGATCCAGTGAGATTCCTCGATGAGCACTATTCTATTCCAACCCGAGACAGTCCAAGCGCTGAGCATGACCGAGGGAAGGCATGTGGGCCCAGTGCATTCCGGTACCGTGGTCTGTTTGAGACAGAGACTGTGAAGAGGGGTGAGAAGCAATAACAGTGCCTGTCTTAAGGAAGGCGTTGGTAATATCAGAAGAGGAAGTCCTGCTATCCCAAAGCCAGATAGATTGGGTCAGGAACAAGCGGAGGAAGGGAAGGGAGTAGCCTGAAAGGGCTCACAACAGGAAACAACGCCTCGCTGCCCTGTGTGCAGAGAGCGTACAGCCTCTTAGTCCCCACCCCTGGATTTCGTTCCATCGGTAGCTTTTCAAGGAGTCTGTGATGGCGAGGTGTTTCCAGGTGTTCATTCAGGGCTTGACCAGGGCTCACAGTCCCCTAGGGATACTGGGAACAGTGCTGTTGTCTATAATACATTGCTTTTACATGGCGTATGTCACCACAGGGAATCCCAAGGTACTTTTTTTAGGCTCTTACCTTTTGCAGTAAATACATAAATAAACCTAACAAAAAACCAGGTTTTTTTTTCTGCCCTAATTTTTTTCACACTCATTCATTCTCTCCAAGCACAACCCTGTAGTTTTGCAAAGCTCTCTGAGGGGTAACATACTGTGATGTGGAAACGCTAAGCAACCATACTCAGATCTTTGTGACAAGCGGTTAGCCTTCCTCGATGATTTCCAGTCATGTCCAAGTGTGGTACGGTGTTGGTGGTCGAGGTGGTAGTTTGATCCAATAGGTGTCATTCTTTCCCCTGTTTTGGTATGGATTGAGGAGCTCAGCGTATTGCTAGGAGCTCTGCGATGCTCAAGATGTCTTTCTGTGAGACACCTACCAGTCACTAATAATACCATGACTTTTTTTTTGTAGTCACGGGGATGTCCTGTGCATATTTCACTTGCGTGACAGTTTGCCTATCTAAAATTCCTCTTTTGGTTCCATTTGGACGTGGCATTCTTTGGCTCTCATCCTACACTATTGTGTGTGGTAGCTGTGTGCTGTTGATATGTTCTACATCAGAAGTAGCTGCATTTCAGTGCAAGGTGCAGCAGTTCTTTGCACTCCCGCTGCCATGTACATGCACGTAGATTTTGTACACAGTTTAAAGGAGTGTCCTTTTCCAAACAAAAGATCGGGGGGGCTTCAAAAATGAATTCGACGCTGTTTGCCAGAGCAGGATATTCAAAAGCGAACAACCTTCTCCTCAGCCTCAGTGGTGTTATTAACCCATAGGACCGGTTTCTGTTTGAACAATAATATTGAACTGCACAAAAAGTGCCACCTTAGCTCAAGGTGCCACCTGAGGAAGTGCTTAAGTGAAACCAGTAGTGAAACACGCTGCAGCTGATAGTGAAGACACACTGTATTTTCAGTGTCATTAGAAAGCAGTCACCGTTCAGCCCCAGAGGAAATGGGCTCTGTGTCTCCTCCTTGCTTGCCTTCGTTAGAGTGATTGTGGCTGGGTTTGTAATTACTCACGTGTAATGACCTTTATAGAGGACATGGGAAATGAGCTACTAAGGTGAAAAGGGTTATCGTAACGTACTGATACTGCATGGGACCTGTGGCTGTTCCTGTTTCCCTTTGTTTGCTAAACTGCGGTTTAGGACTATTTCACCAATAGCTCGAGAGAGAGAGAGTTCGTACCCAGATAGACTCAGCAGTCTGGGTTTTAATACATAGAGTCTATGTTTATGGTTAGAATCACAAGTAGTGGGCTTTGTCATAGATACAGCACTTGGATTAGATCTCAGGTTTTATACTCAGCTTAGCCACTGACTTATTGGGGGCACGTCTAGACTACGTTCTGATTTCGAAAGAGGATATGCAAATTCCCCGGGAATTTGCATATCTTCTTCCGATCGCTTTTTCGAAAGCAGGTCTTTCAAAAGTGAAAGTAGTCTGGGTGCGGGTTTTTTTGGGAAAAAAACCCTTTTTCGAAAAACCGTGTAAACCTCCTTTTTTTAGGAAGAGCAGTTTTTTTGAGAAAGGGTTTTTTTTCTGAAAAAAACCCGCATCCAGACTGCTTTCAGTTTCGAAAGACCCGCTTTTGAAAAAGCGATCGGAAGAAGATATGCAAATTCATCTCCTCTTTTGAAATTAGAACGTAGGCTAGATGTGCCCTGGGTGACCTTGGGTAAGTCCCTTCCCTGCTCCATGCCTCAGTTTCCCCATTTGTGAAATAGGGCTAATGATACTGGCTTTGAGATCTGTGGAGTAAAAGTGAGATGATAAGACTTAGGGGGCATTATAATAATATTTTATGTCTAGTGTCCCTGCCTCCTTTATAGTGTCTTCATTATGTTCCAGCCCTGCCCACCGCCTCACTCACCCTGCTGCTGCACGATGAAGTGGGTGCAAGGGAATTCCCTTATAGGAAACCTCAGCAGACAGAGCTAATCAAAAGCTGGGGGGCGTGGTCAGGCAATGTGCCACGGCCCGGCTGGCGGGTGTTCACGGCCTGCCACTGGCCCGCGGACCGGTGGTTGGGAACTGCTGCCTTAGAGATGAACAAAACATGTAAATGGTGTCATGCGCTTTCCTGGGCGCAACCCACTTCTTCAGATGAAGAATTTGGGAGGTGATCTCTGAGGGTATAGCTACACTGCAAAGAAAAGCTTGTGGTCCAGAGTCTTGCAGCCCAGGTCTATTGCCGTGGGTTGTGGGTCTAAAAATAGCAGTGTAGACACTGGAGTTAGCTGAGAGCTTCATGCCTGTTTACTCAGCAGGTTGATTGGTGCTGGAGGGTGATACGAACTGTACTAAACCCCCGGCTAGCATCAGATGTCATTGACTCAGACCAGTAAAGAAAGATGAGCATTGTCTGTCTGACGTGCATTGTCACAGTACGTACTCCTCTGAGGAAGATGGGAAAGTTAGAGGGCAGCCTTGCAAAACAAAATGAACCAAACAGTAAATTCCTCTGTTAAGTTTCTGAGTGACATGTGACGCATTAGAGAAATCACGTCTGATTGAGCTGCGCTCTGTTAATTCAAGGATTTAGGGCCTGGCTTTTAAAAACCATTCTAGTTGTACAGGTGTCATTGACGGCATTTAGACATTTAACTGCCTGATTGTGCCTGCAAAACAAGTTGTTAGATGCTAAATGGCATAAATTGCACCTGCAGAATTGCTCCTCCAGTAAATTGCAGGCTCAAAATTGGTGGCTGAGTTGAGGACCCTTTAAAAATCAGGCTCTGAAAATAGATTTTCCTTGGGCGGAGGTGAAGGAAAGAGTTAGTGTGATGGGAGGCCATATACGTACTTGGATAGACAGCATCACCTCATTGACTAATCAGTCTTCCAGGAAAAATTGCACAGACGATCTGGTTACCTGGCTTTGCTTTTCATTTTCAATGGATACTTTTTTTTTTTACTGGCACCATCTCCCATTAAGGGGCTGCCATCGGTAACCTCTTCTTTGCAGGTGTTCTCAGAAGCAGTGTGCAAGCATTTAACGTCCAGGTGTTGCTGTCGCTGTGGTTTTCAGAATCACAATAAGGGGAGCAGCCATTCGGTTTCTTTTGGCTTTCTGCTTAGTTGTGTGGGGGCAGGCAGAGGAAAAGTGGAAGGAGGCTGCAGCCTGAGGGGCTGTTCTTGACCTCCAGCATAAGGTGAGCCCAGCCTCTGATGTAAGGTTACCGCCCTGTGGCTCTTGGTTTGGTTGATCACTGTGCCTGAGCTGGGAATGCTCGGCTCCCAGGGACAAGTGGGAGACCAGCCTGAAGTGGAGTGGTGTGTCACTGAGGTGGGGGAGAGATCGGAGCACGCTACGTGCTTCCTCCTGCGCTCTGCAGAGCAGCATTTCTAGGGTAAGAGAGAGCACAAGGAGCTTCTTTGCTTTCCTCCATTCGTATTAAGCACCAGGACTCCAGCTCCTCCGACCTTCCCGCCTTGGCGATTCCAGCCCCAGGTGCCATTTCTGCACACAAGCCACGAGCGGGCAGAGTGGGTGACTTGGTATACACTGCCCTTGGCACCAGTGCTTGAGACTGGATTGAGCTGCTATGGTGCAAATCCCATTTTTTGCCCTAGCGACTTGACATGATGCAACAATGCCAGTATCTGGCAGCTCCCCAGTGCAGGCAGCCCTTCGTGCTGTGAAGGCAGACCCACTGCTGTGCCAGCGGACTTTCCCCCAGGAAGTAGGGTTGCCAGGTGTCCGGTTTTTGCCCGGACTGTCCGTTATTTGGATCCCCCATCCGGTAAAAAAAACCCAGAAAATACCGGACATGTGAAATGTCCGGTATTTCTTGTTTCCTTTGGATGGAAGCCCAGTGGGGACAATTTCCCCCTGCCGTATCTGGTGGGGGCGGGGGAGTGAGGAGTGCGGGGCCATTTAAAGGCACAGCGTCTTTTTTTTTCTTAACAACTTTGGTCTCCCCCTTTTTCTTTCTCGACACAATTTTTTCCTGGTGTTTGGGGGTTTTTTTGGGCTGGGGGATGTTCAGTATTTTTTGTTAAACCATCTGGCAACGCTACCAGGAAGGGCGAATTGCTGGGGACCCGTCATTACCGGCTCTCTGCTTGGCTGAAGCACATGCTACATTTTGTGTTGGACCTGACGGAATGTGCTGGGGGGGTGATGCTGTATCTTTCTTAAGGTTCAGCGGTGTGTGAGTCACACTCTACGCGCCCCCCCTGCACAAAGCTCTGCCTTGCCCACAGGAATCACAGAGCAGAGGAAACCCTCACCCATGTTCCACTCTTTCCTCTCATAGAGCACCCTGGCCAGAGCAGGATGTGGCCCTGAATTTCTCTTGCCTTCTTATATAAGCACCATGGTCACCAGGAATGCTCCCAGGATGGGGAAACCTCAAAAGGTTCCGTTTGGTTTGGACGTTGATCTGAGTGGCTGGAGTCTGCGGACTGGAGTAGAAATCACGTGTGAGCAGCAGCTGGCTGTGTCTTGGCACGACCAGTTCTGGTTGCGGCGGAGATCGAAAGGAAATGCTTCTGAAAAGCATGAGAGTTCCGAGTTAAACATGGGGCAGTGAGTGGGGAGAAGGGGAAGGGATATTCCTGGCCCCCAAACGAGTCTGTCCACTCCAGGCATGAATTAATGTGTGGGAATGTTGGGATTTGAGACTGTGAGGTTGCATGATGCTACTAGTGCGAGTTCCTTTGATTGAGGTAGAGTGTAGAAGGCAGAAGGAGGCTTTGCAACCCTGTATTGTATGCGCTGGTTAAATATAGCGGTACTCTTGGATGTGCAATTTGAAGTTTGGTTCAACTAGTGCTTCTCTAGTGGGAAGTCCTACTCAGCCAGCTGATGGGAATGATAAAAATGTCATTCCAGGGCGCTGAATTTAAACTGCTTGTTCGAGTCTCAGAAGGGAGCCATGTGAGTCTTCATCTGCAAAAACCACCAGGAGTCCTGTGGCACCTTAGAGACTAACCGATTTATTAGGGCATAAGCTTTCGTGGGTAAAACCCACTTCATCAGATGTGTTGGAGTTGAAGTAACAAAGGCAGGGGTATATACAAGGAAGAAGTTGCTTGTTGCTAATCAAGTCAGGGGGAAGTGGCTTAATATCCAGAGAGGGGAAATTGCCTTTGTAGTGCATTAACCAGTTGAGATCCTTACTCAGTCCTAGTTGATTGTGTGGAATTTGCAAATGAATTCCAGTTCAGCTGCCTCCCTTAATAATAGGGTTTTGAAATTCTTTTGTAGAAGGATGGCTACTTTCAGATCCATTACTGAATGTTCAGAGAGGTTAAAGTGTTCCCCTCCAGGTTTATGCGTGTTACCATTCCTGATGTTTTGCTTATTCAAGATGTCCACATATATATTTGGGCTCCTCTGTTTTTGCAGGCCCAGAACCTCACAGTAGCCATGCCCACTGGGTCTAACTCTCCACAGTAGCCCCTTACGTTTCCAATCTTGGTGTGCACATATCATTTGCATTCAACCCCCATGGTTTGTGAGTGGGGCTCGAATGTGGGCACCCAAAGCTAAACACCGAGCTAAAGCCTCTTTGAAAACCTGGCGTTGCAACTCACTCCAAGGACAGCGAGGCTAACTCTGCTGATGTGTACACCTAGCCAGTATGTGCTTAAAGGTCCCCCATCCAGAGAGGAGGAGCCTGATACAACCGTTGCTACAGAATCTGGTTCTTTAGCTCAGGCTGTGGCTTCATGATTTTAGCGCCAGAGGTCTGTCCTTGGCATCGGCCAACATGACAGTCCTCACATGTGTGAAGTCTATAAAATCCCGGGATGGGAAGGGTGCTGCAGAAGGGCAAAGTGTTGATATTGTGTAAAACTTGGGGGAAGAGCAATAGGGCAATAAAAAAGCAGAGAGAACAGGTTTCCCTGGGAAACCTATTGGCCAAATTGGCCCTCACTCTGGCTGAGGATTTTATCTGATGCTAGAGGCGATAATGCAGAACGTTACGCAACAAAATGCTAAATTCACACTAAACGCTCCCCAGTGAGATATTCCTGTGAGCTCGCTAACTGTGCTTACAATGGCTCGGATAATACAGTAGATCCCGTGCGTACGTGCTGAGAAAACACTCGCATATTGAAAACACCTCTGGTTTTCTGCTCGTTTTTTTTTTTAACAATGGTATCTAGTGAATGGTGTGTGGGTGAAAGGTGCTGGATTGGCAGCCCAAAAGATTAGGCCTCTCACTTTGACCAGAGGAAGGATAAAGTGCTGGCAAGCAGCAGGACAGGTTCCCTGCACACGTTCAGTATGCATTGGTCCATTCGGTCCTTGGCCACTGCCTGCAGACAGCTGTCCCCGAAGGAATGGGACCGACGGGGCTGCAGGCACAAACTCATTTCAGATGAGCTACTGAGCACTGATCAGTTGGCATCACTTTTATCCACGGCATACTGAATCCTCATTGAAACAAGCAATCTGGAAGGGATGGGCTCCTTAATCAGGTAACAATCCCTGGAGCCATCCGGTGCCTTTAAAAAAAAAAAGGGGGTCCATCAGTGTCACGGGTAATGTACAAGTCTGTGTTGCATTTGCAACCCTTACACTCTCCAATAGTTTGCACTTGGCTTTTCTTTTTTGTTTGGCAGTGCTAATTCTGTAAATGGATCATAACAGTCAGAATTGCTCTCCTAAATATGGGGACACGTGTCACGAGAATAATAGCCTTCTATGGCCACTGGAATTGCTGGTAGTGGGGATGTTAAATATTGGTTAATTGAATAGTCGATTAACCTCATGAATTCTTTTCGGTTCTTCGACTATTTTATAGTCCCCGGGGGTGAGGTGGGCAGCCATTGTGCTCTGGCCCCGTTCCCGAGGAGCCCTCTGCCACTCCACGCTGCTTCCTCTGTATCAGAGGCAGCAGTGTGGGGTGCCAGGCAGGAGCTGGTCCGCGAGGAGAGCCAGTTTAAAAAACAGTTCCCCTCACGGCCTAGCTGCCTATCGCTCTGCACTGCTGCCTCTGATACAGCCCCTGTCCGGGGGGGATGTTTAAGCTCCCGGACCCAGCGTGAGCGGGAACTGAGCCAGGCTGCCTGCCTGCCTGGCTCCTAATGCACTGTAAATGCAGAGCCGCAGCGGGGGTAGGTCCCAGATCTGGTGCAAGCTGGGATTGAGTTGGGCTGCTGGTCAGCCCTGCTAAAAAAATTTACTGGCGAGGGCTGGGGGAATGCATGTAGTCTGTAGCGTTAACCTATACGCTTTTGCTTATTGGTTAATCGGTTAATTGACTATACCATTACATCTCCAGTTGTTAGCCTTGATCTTGTCTAGAAGCCATGGAATGTATCTAGAGATGCTCCTGAGTTGCCCAGTTCAGCTCCAGCCCTTGGTACCAACTTTCCCCAAAATGGAGAGTTGGGGTTTTGCAAACACACTGATGCTACTTGGCTTTTAACATGAAGATCCTCTTATGACCCAGTAGTGATCAGTGCAAGTCCCCTCTCTAACGTGGATGGTTTGTTTTTCGTTCAAGTTTATCTGAACCCAGGGATGTGTCACTGTTTAACGACTCACCTGAGGGAATTGGCCCCAGCCCGTGTGAACAGGTTGCTGTATAACCGTACAAGGCAACATACTCCCTAACAGCTGCCAGGGAAATATCGCCGGTGAATAATTTCTGTGGAGTAGATGCTTCCTTGCAACCTCCATAATCCTTCTGCATTGTCTGGCGAAGCTGGCTTGTGAGCAACGGTGTTTATTTGTGGCTTGTGAGCATCATTTGGGCAGCCCTTTGTCCTGTGATGCATAATTGCAAACTACAGCCCATTGCCAGCATTGCTTTGTATTCACCTGATGGTGAAAAAGATGCAGCAAAAGGTCGCTAGCTGTTTGGGGAAACAGATCAGCAAAACCACGGCAATAGACCTCGGCAGGAGGAAAGATTCCTTTTGCCGTTGGTGGATATGCTGCACCGAATGATGGAACTGGTTATAAAACAGGGATTATCTTTCTTGGGTGTTGATGGCTTCCAGTCTGATGCTCAGGTGTCACCTTTCTAAATTTGAATCCCAGCAATAATAATGACTCCCTCTGGGGTTATGGCCAAGTACTATAGGGCCTAAAGCTATAAAGGCTGTGGAAGGCACTCACCTGCTGTTGAAGTCAGTGAGAGCTGAGGACGCCATACACTGCACAGGACTGGGTTGGAACTCAGCTGTCTCACTTACTTCCCGCCTAAGTGGGGTATAGGATTCACTGGTTGACGAATGGAAAGCCAAATATTGAAGCTTAGTTATCACAGTGGTAGATGGCTTAGAAATAACTAAGGGTGTGTCTACACTGCACCGTTATTTTGAGATAACTAGTGTTATTTTGAAATAGCTATGCGAGCGCCTACACAGCCATTCCATTATTTTGAAATAATTTCAAAATAACGGACGGCTTATTCCGAAATCTGTAAACCTCATTCTACGAGGAATAATGCCTATTCTGAAATAGCTATTTTGAAATAAGGCCTGTGTAGACGCGCCACTGTTGCTATTTCGAAATAGCCCCTCACCAGGGCCATTCAAAGTTATTCCTCCCCAGTGCCTCCTGCGGCTCTAAATTGAGATAGCGCATCTACATTAGGAAGCCTACCTTGGACTCATTTTGAGGGTTCCCTGCAGTGTAGACGTGCTATTTCGAAATAAGCTATTTTGGAATCACTATTCCGGAATAGCTTATTTTGAAATAGCCATGCAGTGTAGATGTATCCAAAGGAAATGTCTATGCTATATAGCTTTTAGCACCAAGGCTGTGTCGACACAGCCCTGCTGCTAGAAGTCAGAGTGTTCAAATGCTGTTTGTTGGCAATTTGCCGACTATATGCTTCCACCCCCTCTGAGTGGTTTTGTTGGCAGGAGGATGCTTCTGCCGACAAAGCAGCATTCACAATTTTGTCATTCCCACGGTGGGGTGGTTTAAGCACCTATGAACGACAAAGGTTTTGTCCACCAAGTGCAAGTGTAGACACGGCCTAAGTGAGAGTGTCGCTAGAGATGTGGTGTGTGTTATTTTATTACAAGAGAAAAGCCCCACGGTGACTACAGAGATCCCAGAGCTTCAGCCCATATTGTGAGTCAAGAATTGAATTTGCCGTATGCTGTACCTGCACTCCTCTTTGAGAAAAGCAGGCATATATTGTAAATGTGTCTGAGCAGCCAGGCAGATTAACTCTTTCCTAGCCCTTGCAGGTATCTGTTGGGGCAGATGCTGTCAAGAATAAATAAGAATTGTTTCTGGAGCGGTGCATGTGGAGTGACTGGAAGATCATAACAACTGGGGAAATAAAATCAGTGAGAATAAATTCAGGGTAGGGGATAAATGCCAGTGCAGATCGTCTCTTGTCAGCTTTGCAGAGTCCTGTAGCACCTTAGAGACTCACAAATATATATGTAGTATCACAAGCTTTCCTGGGCAAAACCTACTTCCTCAGATGAGCAGAGTCAAGGAATTGGTGGTTCATAATGAAACTAGACACCATGTTCATTTGCGCTCGAGACATTCTTGGCTAACACATCTAGCTCAGCTCACCAGTCCCTTACTCTTATATAAACTCCCCCACTGTCTCCGTGTCCCTTCTCGAACCCCAATCGCTCACTTCCCTGGAGCTGCTGTATGTTTGCTCACCTTCAGACACCCAAGGGGGTGTGATGGTGACATGCACAATGACCAGGGGTTTGGAGAAGATGGAGTGGGTGCTTCTGTTCAGCCTCTCTCATGATACCACAACAAGGGGACATTCAGTGGAGCTGAAAGATGATACATACAAAGCCGATTAAAGGAGAGAACATTTTTTTCCACATAAG
Source organism: Pelochelys cantorii (assembly GCA_032595735.1). Taxonomy (NCBI): domain Eukaryota; kingdom Metazoa; phylum Chordata; order Testudines; family Trionychidae; genus Pelochelys; species Pelochelys cantorii. Next base: position 9,526,760 of record CM064346.1, on the reverse strand, counting down.
TGATGGGCCTGTGGAACTCACTGCCACAAGCAACATAATTGAGGCCAAGAGTGTGGTGGAAATGTTAAAAAAACCCACAACAACCCAGAGGCTGAACATTTAGAAGGATTATCGAGTTCTAACAGTAAACATTAAAATAAAATAAACAAGAGTTTTTGGAAGGAAGGTAAACCCTCATGCTTCGGAGCAGGAGACAGCCTGGAACTAATGTGCTTTAGGAGACAGTTTCCTGTAGGAAAGCTGTCCCTAAATGGCAGGGTTTCTTGCACCTTCTTCTGAAACAGTTGGCGATTATCAGTGGAGTAAGTGGCCTCTGTGAAATGAATGCATGGAATCGCAGTCCAGTTTCTAATGCAGGCGAGGCATTCAAATCCCAAACACTGTAATTGAACTAGGCACTGACTCTGGATGGCCACAGAGGGAGGCCATTGAACAGGGAGTCTGAAATCCCCTTTGTCCCCGGTAATGAACCCTTACTGGTATGGGCAGCAGGGGGGAATCTGTGTCTGACTTTTCTCAATGGATCGAGGAGGAGCGGAGGCACTAAAAAAAAAAAAAAAAAAAATCACATGTAGAGAAGTGAGCCAAAATCCCAGGCATTGAACAATAGCAATTACCCACAATTGCTTTTACATCCACATCGCCTCTGGAATTTAATGTAGAATAGAATTCTAGAACTGGAAGGGCCCTCGAGAGGTCATCAAGTCCAGTCCCCTGCCCTCATGGCAGGACCAAGCACCATCTAGATCAGTGTTTCTTAAACTGTGTTTGGTGGCACACAAGTGTGCCGCGAGGCAGTCAGAGACATGCCGCAGAGAACAACAGAATTCAAAATGGCCGCCGTTAAAGGGGCAGGTGACCTTTTTTTTCTCAATAACTTCCCCCCAACCCTTTTTTTCTCAATAACTTTCCTCGCAACCCTTCCCCGCCCCCTACCTTTTTTTTTTCTCAACAAAAAATCCTTGGTGTTCCTCATAAAAAAAAATTATTGTTTGGTGTTCCTTGGTCTTAAAAAGTTTAAGACACATTGATCTAGATCATCCCTGATAGGTGTCTATCTAACCTGCTCTTAAATATCTCCGGTGATGGAGATTCCACAGCCTCCCTAGGCAATTTATTCCAGTGTTTAACCACCCTGACAGTTAGAAAGTTTTTCCAAATGTCTAACCTAAACCTCCCTTGCAATTTAAGTCCATTGCTTCTTGTCCTATCCTCAGAGGCCAAGGAGAACAATTTTTCTCCCTCCTTCTTGTAACACCTTTTTAGACACTTGAAAACTGCTATCATATAGGGTTGCCAGGTGTCTGATATTGACCCGGACAGTCCGATATTTTCACCTCCTGTCCGGTAAAAAAAATTCAGAAAATACCGGACACCTAAAATGTCCTGTATTTTCTGATATTTTTTCCCTGCCAGGAGGCAAAAATACTGGACACCTGGCAATCTTACACACACTCAGCAACTGGGCCCAGCCTCTGGGCTGCTCCTGCTTTCCTGGTTCCGCAGGGGAGCTGTCTTCTGGCTCGGAGCAGGAAAACAAGATGGCCACCGGCAAAAAGCCTCAAAGGCATTTCTTAAAGGGGCCATGCTGTTTAAAAAAAATTTTTTTTTTTTTTTGCTTAATAACTCTCTGGGTTTTTTTGGCTCAACAACTTTGGTCTCCCTATTTTTTTGGGGGGTGGGAAGGGGGAGTGTTCGGTATTTTTGGTTAAACCATCTGGCAACCCTACTTTTCTAAGCTAAACAAGCCGAGTTCTTTCAGTCTTCCCTCATAGCTCATGTTCTCTAGACCTTTAATCATTTTTGTTGCTCTTCTCTGGATCTTCTCCAATTTCTCCACATCTTTCTTGAAATGCCATGCCCAGAACTGGACACAATACTCCAACTGAGGCCTAATCTGTGCAGATGGGAACATATTCCCAATCCACAATGATTTGTATTCCTAAAGAAGCAAATTAACATAAAGCTGCAGACACATGATTTTCAGAGTTATAGCCCCATGTCCATGTGCTGCCCACTTTAGAGCAAGGAGGCGAATAAAGGTCAGATGTTTCCAATATCCTCAGGCCTTTGCTGCAAGATGTAATACATTGTCCCCCTACTGCTCCTTGAATTCCAGTTTAACGTGACAAAATTCTTCCTCCCCAAAAGACTGAGCAACAGAAGAGTCACCCCTTGTGCTCTCTGTTCAGAAGTTCACAGGGATTTGAAGTTGGTCACAGTTTGCCAAGATGTCTCTGTGTTTTAAAATATAGTCATAGATTCCTCGTGGGGGTTTTTTAAGTGTATTGTTTCTGGAGCTGCCGTTTTCTCTGCTGCACGTGTACCTACATGTCTTTGATTGAAAAGGTCAGAATTTTACAGAAGCCGTGTGAAAGGAATTCACTTTCAAAGCCTGCACGTTTTCACTTGCATGGGTAGAAAAGTGCTGCAAATGCTGTTCCGTACCCTTCTTGCAGGAGACCCGCTCCCACAGCCCTGTGCCTTCGGATAAGATGGAAGCAGGAGCTAGGGCAAGTTCTCAGCCTCTCACCCCACTCACACAGGCCCAGTGAATCCCTCGCTCTACAGCTCTGGCTGGGCTGCTACAGTGGTGGGACCTGACCCCCAAATACTGACTGCAGGGTAGCGAGAGCTGTTCCTGCCGACTGAGCCCCACTAGATCAGTGACTTGAACAAAAGCCAGCGTCTCAATCCTCTCACTGCCAGACAGGATGTGCTTGAGTCTGACTCTGGGCTATCTGGGTGCCGAGCAATCCCACGATTCAAATGTAAGCACAGGCTCTTTCCCCCCAAATAGGGAACAGAGTCTCTGCCGCCTCTAGGGTTGCCAGGTGTCCGGTATTTACCCGGACAGTCCGGTATTTTCACCTCCTGTCCGGTAAAAAAATTCAGAGAATACCGGACACCTGAAATGTCTGGTATTTTCTGATTTTTTTCCCCAGCCAGGAGGTGAAAATGCCGGGCACCTGGCAACCCTACAAACACTCAGTGCCTGGCCTCCCCCCTCCCGAGCCCCCCCCAGTCCCCAACACCCCCGACCCCAGACCCCATGCTTACCTGGTTCTGCAAGCCTACCGGCACAAAATGGCTGCCAGCAAAAAGACCAAGGGGAAGCAATGCCTCCCCTGGGTCTTAGTGCTCAACCGCTCCCCTGTTCCTATCCATGCACTCACTCTTAAAGGGGACATGCTGTTTTAACGCTGTTTTATTTTCTTTCTTTCTTTCTTTCTTTCTTTCTTTAGTTTGCTTAATAAGTCTTGGAGTCTTTTTTTTTCTCAACAACTTTGGTCTTCCCCCCTTTTCTTTTCTTAAACAGAATTTTTTCCTGGTGTTTTTTTTTGGGGGGGGGGGATGTTCAGTATTTTTGTTTCAACCATCTGGCAACTTTAGCTGCCTCCCCCCGTCAGCTTCTAAAACAGCCCCCTAAAGAACCAGGGGATGGTGCCTGGGAGACCATTTACTAGAAGGGGCAGCAGCACTCATGTCAGGGTGAAACAGCAGCGGAGCTGTACAGTGTGAGCTCTCGTTGGGGGGCACCTGCCACCTAAGGTGTCCTCTTCTCCAATTTCCAGGAGTGCCACCCTGCCTGGGGTGGAGCACGGCTGAGTCCCCCATTGGTCTATGTCTGCCCAGCAACATTATTTTGAAATAACTTAGTCCGTGTCTACACAGCCGGCAGTTATTTGAAATAGTGTTGAAATCCTGTCAAGCGGGAGGACTTCTGACTCTGACTCCTGTAACCCTCATTTTACGAGGAGTAAGGGAAGTCGGGGGGAAGAGTGCTCGGTCTCGAAATAAATGCTGTGTAGATGCTCCCAATTTTGAAATAAGCTATTTCGAAATAAGCTACGCAATTGACCTCGTTCAGTTTGCATCGCTTATTGCGCTTTAAGCCCTGCCGGGTAGGCGCACCCTAAATGTTTGGGTTGAAACTAGAGGGACAGACACAGTGGACCTAGCTAGCTTTCCCAGCATCCTTTTCGCTGCAGTGGAGCCATTTGTTGGCTTGTGTCCCCATTGTTCAGATAGGCTATTTATGAATCACAGGTCCAAGCATTGAAGCCTTTCTCTGGCTTTGTAAATGCCACCAGAAGCCGACCAGGATGTTAAAAGTCTCCCACAGTGGGAAAAAAGACATTCATATGTGAATTTATTTTTTTAAAAGTCAGAGCCTGAATCAAGCCCTGGGATAAGAATATACCAGGCACATGTTTCTTTTAGTAGGTTTCCATTAGCAACCCTGGCATGAGACGCTCTTGGATTTCCTATTGTAATGTTGTTCTTAGGAAGTTGCTGCCATTGGTGAGCTAAAAGTAGCAAAGGATTTACTAGGAATACGCTGTATTTTTATGGTGTATTTTTGCTCAGTCTCCTGTTTTCCGCTTACGGCAGAAAGTAGGTTTGGGAGCTGATTTCTGCTCTGAGGCAGACTAACTTAATGCGTGATCTGGAATCGGGATGTGATACTGGGCGAGAAATGAAACTAGTAATCCACGGGAAAGAGGGAAATGTAGCCTTGAAGTTACATTAAAAATATCCTAATTAAGAACAGGAAACCTCACATTTTCCTGTGTGCCTGATTCCAGTGCTGTTGGTGCGGTGTGATTCTGGGAAGCAGAGATGCTACTTTGTGCTGTCTTTGCTGGCAAGGTCTCGTCTGTGCCACTGAGTGTCTGTGATGGTTTAATGGCATATGGTCATCTGTCCTGGAGGAGTAAGTAAAAGGTTAATGCTAGGGATACCACCTGGCTAATATAGGGAGCTATAACTTAAACCAGCTTGACATTTCAGTGGGGGATTTTACCTTCTGGGAGACAGTCTCTGTTACTGCCACCTGCCCTAGTGAGGAATTTCCTCTGGGGCAGCCTTAATTCTGCCAGAGAGCTCCAAAGTCTTTCCCTGCTGTTCTGACTCAGGGAGAATTGTTTTATGAGAGCTGGAGTGGAGCCTCCCAATTGAGCAGGGCAAGAAGTACCCTTCTACAGACTCTGGTCTGCAATGCAAGTTAACAGTCCCCTTAATAGGCAGCAGGTTTCAAACAAACAAAAGGAAGTTTTTCTTCACTCAGCGCAAAGTCAACCTGTGGAACTCCTTGCCAGAGGATGTGGTGAAGGCTAGGATTTTAACAGGGTTCAAAAAAGAGCTAGATAGCTTCATGGAGGTTTGGTCCATCAATAGCTATTAGCCAGGATGGGTAGGAATGGTGTCCCTAGCCTTTGTTTGTCTGGAGATGGATGACAGGGGAGGGATCATGTGAGGATTACTTGTTGTGTTCCCTCCCTCTGAGCATCTAGTACTGGCCACTGTTGACAGACAGGATCCTGGGCTAGATGGACTGTTGGTCTGACCCAGTGTGGCCGTTCTTATGTTCTTCCTCCCTGCATGCTGGCAGTTGGGAAATGTTGCTGTCAAATAAAAACTGGCGATTTTGACCCTTGGCAAAGTAAATACCGATAGCAAAAATCTGGGTGAATTAACTAACAGCCCCCCTGGAGCCATGTTGTGTCTCAGGTCTGTAGGCACCTTTAGTTATCCTCAGACCAGATCCTGCCAGTCTCCCAGGCTGGTGCAGTTGGGCTGATGGGGGGGTCCTCGCTCCAGCCTGGTTTGTCTGCTACCTGCTGTGTGGAGGTGCGGGTCTTGCAACCAAACCTTTGCTACTCACATTCACTGGTCGAGCAAGGGCCCTGGAGCAGCTAGGAGACTGTTGTGGCAGTCACAGAGCAGCCTCCAGGAGGGGGAATAATTTTATATACACAAAACACACCCTGTCCCCTATGGAAACCTGGGATCTGGCCCAAAGGGCCAGCATTTGGCCTGTGTTTGGATCTCAGTCCTGTACTTCTCCGGTAGGAATACTTTTGATTGAAATCATTGGAAATTTGTCTGCATATGGAGTACAAAGTCAGGCCCCAAGAGCTAGTAGTTTGACTGCTCCCTGCTTAGCCTAGAGGGCTTTCGAGGTCTAAGCAAACCCTCATTCTGCAGGCAACATTTCCTGTATAAAGCCTGCGATGGATTTGCCTGAAACCATCAAGGCACACTTGATCCAGAGTCCTGGTAAGAAGCACCGAAGATTCTCAGTTGGCTCCTTCTCCTTCAGACCCTGAAGTCAATTCCCTTTCTGTTCATTTCCTTCTCCCCCCCCCGCCTTGCTACTGTCATGTACGCTTGCTGACACTGCTGAGTGGGCAGGGAGGTGCATAGCACATGGACATCTGTTTCTGACAAGAGGAAACCAGGCTTGAGGGATAATCTTCTACCAAATGATAGTGCAGGCTTCCGGGTGGCAGTGGCTGGTTTTAAAATACCCATCGGCTAAGAAGAGACTTGCAGCTGGTGTGACCAAAGTTTGCAACATGGGGCTTTACAGCTGTGTGACCTCCCATCCACCACTGGCCTCAGTGCTTGCAGGTCCGACTTGAGATACCTAATAAGGGCCTGATTAGCTCCAAATGCGGACACTAAGGCCACGTCTCAATTTCAGCCTCCCAAATCACTAGCTAGTTCAGATGATCTTGGCCTTAGTTTCATTGAGGCTGCAGGGACTGCAACAGCAATGTGTGTATTGTGCCATGCACACGCTGGGAAATAGAGAGAGAGGAATAAAGTAACAATGTTCAATTTTTATGACCGGTGTGACAGAGTAACCCCACTCCTGGGTGCTGCTCAGTCCCTCCTTGGGTGATCTCAGTCCTGCGCTACTAGCCCTTGGCAGGGTTCCAGCTCCAGTCTCTCAGCCCCAAAGGCATTGGGGCCAGTGCCCCAGGGTCAGCCTGGACTGCAAAACAGTCCTTTCCAGCTCCCGGCTGGGCTCTCAGGCTGCCAGAAGGAGGGCCTAAAACCCTCGGTTTGGGACACACACATACACACACCCCTATGTCGTCGTCGTCGTCGTCGTCGTCGTTGTCGCTGCCGCCGCCGTCTTCCTAGGTCTGCTCTGGTCTCCTCTCACTCCACATCTTCTCTCACTCTCCCCCTCCCTGCCAGGAGAACTTCCTTTTAAAAGGCTCCCCCGCAGCCTCAGGTGAGATCAGCTGGCTCTGACTGAGTTACAGGAACCCTATCTCCTTTGCTCCTGATGGACCAGGGCTGTTGCTGCCTCTCTATCTTCTGTAGTCCTCTAGCCTGACCCTGTCACACCGCTTATGCTTCTTTCAAGACCTCTCTCTCTCTCTAACCCAAAGCCTGGAAATTAAGATTCTGTTCTCCTGCTCGCCCCACCACTTGGCACCCAAACATGCTTCCGCTCTCTGGGTTTTATGTGGAACCAGTGCAGTCATTGGGATGGGGTTGGGCATACCTGGCATGATCTGAATTTCTTTTTGAAAGATGTACAGATCAAGTACGAAGGAGAGGAGAAAACGGTGGTTGTTTGTTGTTTCAGATGAGGCCTTCTTTAACTTTCTCAGTCAACAGTTGCTTGCAGAATAGCAACCCATCTCATTGAAGTGTGTGGCAGTGTGAAGGCAAAAACCAATCCTGTGTGAATGTCTCTGAAAATGTTTCAGGGCTGTGAAGGTATAGACCACGCTCTGCACCTCTGGGACTTCTGTTCTAATTCAGAATTGACCCAAATGCATGCAAATCAATTCTAATCGGCTAGCTCAGTTAACAAGGTTATCCCTAATAAGATTGCACAATGGCAAACAAAACTACAACGTGTTCTGTGTGTGTTGAGGCTGTCTTCGTGAAGGGGTGACTTGCTGTTTTATTTCATTGTGTTAATCTGCAGTTTTCAAATCATCAGACCAAGTTAAATCAAATAGAGAGAGAAATCCCAAGGGAAGGAAACTTCTGCTGTCTGACAAGATAGCTTATTACTTTACATTAGAAAAAGGTGTATGTGTGTGTGCGTGTGCACACGCGTAAATGTGTTTTGAGGAATACTGCAAACTTTAATTTTGTGGGGGTTGTTGTGTTTTAGAAGCTCGAATAAAAGCTATTGTTGGTAAAAATATTTTCACACAGTTTAAAAATCTCAGTGAAGACAATTGATTCTAAATAAAAATTGCCTGATCCAAATGTCATGGACTTTAGCATGTGTTCTCGGACTTCTAGTGCTTCCTTTTGTTTAGGGAGGAGTTGGGCAAAATATAGAGATGACTCACTGACTACGAGTGGATAAATTCTTCACAATTGGAAATATTCTTTAAAATTGTGGTTTATATCTTCCTCGCCCACCGTTGCCTCTGCTTTTCTAGCATCTGATTGGGACTTAAACCAAAATGTTAAACTCTGTTTATTTCTCCCCCAAACATATACGCTATTTCTGGCCCATTCTGAGCAGGACTTAGTGGGATTCTCATGTTGGCATCTGTTTAGGGGAGAGATGCAGCCCAATTTTGCAGACTCGAGGTGTCTGGATAAACATCTAAACCTGTTGTAAGAACAGAGATGATTATTTGATCTGCAATTCTCAGACTTCTTCACAGATATTGCCAATGCAGTTGTGAGGTGGGATAGCAGCTTTATCCCAGTTTTAAAGGACAGCAGACAGGAAGTGTGACGTGATCTGCTCACATTTACAAAACAAATGTATGATAGAACCATGCGTAACTCAGAGTTCCTGGCTCCCGTTTCTGTGCTTTAATCACTCAACCACATATCTTCTCCATCTTTAGGTGCTCAATTTTCCCATCCCCGTCACTGTTGCCTGGACATTGTCCTATATCAGTGGGTGAACTTGGCTTGCTGCTAGCTTCATGGCCAGGTCTCAGAAATGCGACTCAACTTACTCAAGAGACAAGCTATAGAGAAACCCACAGATAAGTGAAGCAGAAGGAGATTTATATTCCCTTCCCCCATCATGGAAAACTTGTCATGCAGCTGTTCTGGGGCAGAAGAATCCCTGTTTGGTGGCTACTTTAGACATATTGCAAGTGTGGGAAACAAATGCTGTAAACAGCAGCCACCTTTTTACCAAGCTTCCCAGAAAAGATGCTGAGGGAGGTAGTGCAACACCAACAGAGCTTGGTCATCTGCCGGCGGAATTGAACCTGGAGTTTACCACATGAGTCCATACAGCAAGAGCTAAAAGCCAGCTGGCTATTAGCTAAGGCTGTAGAGCAGAATCATTATTCTCTCTGGAAGTGGTCTCAGTGTCACTAGATGGGACAGCACCATACCCAGAAGGTATGTGGGTGACAGTAGCACCACCAGAAAGCCAATACTCCTCTTCCTTCTCCTCCCCAACCCTTCCGGTAATGTCCCCTTGTCTGCAAGCATGCATTTCCTACCTGTCTCAATCCACCCGTAACAATGATGAATGAAGCCACGTCTTGACAGCTAGTTGGCTGTAAACAGCTCTTACTAATCGATGTCATGACCTCTTCTTATCCTCCATCTTGCTTCCATAAAAGTCTCTTCAGAAAATCTAAATGCTGTCAGGTAGTTCTTTATAGGATTTTGCTATTGTGTATGCCGTTTTATCCACAGTCTCTTATCTCTGAGACGTCTGGCTAGTAGTGGGTAGTTATAGTATGTGAATAGATGCTTTAAGCCTTGATTTTATTGATGGATAACTTTTTTTGAGCAATAATAACCTGCTACAAATAAAAAGTAAACAAACTGTAAACTGAGAGGGTTGGAAGGAATCTTTCTTTATTCCACTTGTGGAGCATTACACAATTGGCTGAAGCATCAGATAGTGGCTAAGGCAGGACCCTGGAGTTGGTGACCAGATGGTCTGCTCCAATTTAGAGTAAATTTTATGTTACTTTTAGAGATTGTTCAAGCTTGTAGCTTATCCTTTTACCCACTTGACTTTGATACCTTTAGCCTAGCAGTTTCTCCCAGTGCTCTGGTATGTTAATATGTTATTGCATGGATTCTCTGTTTTTTGTTTGCTCTTCTGTTTCCAAGAGGAGTGGATTTCCCAGCAGTTCCCACTGAAATAATTATTCATGCTAGATAAGGTACACAGTGTCTGCTTTCAGGATATCCTCTGCTGGGAGGCAACTATTTTCTGGAAGAACCCAGTTTCAGAGGTGGTCAAAGGGGATGGGAGTTGTTAGTATTTGATCCTTCCCTATAGACAGTATTGTCAGAAGCGCAGTGAGTCATGAATGTGTAGGGAAGGCTGTGCATTCAGGACCCCGTCTGTACTCCAGGTGTAACCAAATGGGGACAAATATCAGACCCTGCCACAGCGAGCAAACACAATGTCAACTGTGCTTGTGCAGCCATGCTGATTGTGCTGCCTCACAATGTATTGTGGGGAAATCCGTTCAGCTCTCCCATAGTCCCTCAACAAGGTGTAGTGTCTGGAGTTCATGCACACAGAGTGGCATGGCATGGGATATCACAGAACGAGAGGAAGAGTGTGGTAAACGTCACTGCTACGAGTGGGAAGTATCTTACTTTTAATGGCTCCCACTGTCCATGAGTTCTTATTAGCATGCTAAGAAGGATGAAACACTGTTTAGCTTCCCTAGTTGATTTTGCTTTCTGCTCCATTCTGGAGAAGCTGAGAGCAATTTGGTGCATTTTCCCTGTGAGGCTGTCTCAATTCTGTCCATATTCAACATGCATGCTCAGTGCGTTGACTGATGGCCTGTTCTGAATCGGCCCCCAAGTCCTACAAATCGCTGACCTCTGAAATCTGTGTGCCTCGGGCTCGTTATATCGTGGTTTTTATTGGTTTGTTTTTGTTTGACATGATCCAGCCACGGGCTGTGAAGGTAGGAAAATCATAAACATAACGGTCACGGAGAGTGACATAATAGCATCATAATCAAATCGTTTGTGATAATGTAGGATTGCAGGATACATCTGATGTAGGAGACTGTATCATTGTCTCTGGCACTCTCTGGTCCAGCAACATCCGTGGTCCGGCATGATTTTAATTAGACGGATGTCGACTTACCATGGGTATGGCGTAAGGCCAAATTTCCCGCAGTCCCATAAAGTTTGCTTACACCATCAGTCCTGGCTCTGTGTTCTGTGCTGTGATTTAGCTTGAATTTACCCCTAAATTAGTGTGCTGGCTTGCACACTATCTTCCACATCCTATGACTTAACCTACCAACCAAACAATGGAGGTGCTAATTGTTCTTATCAGCCTCTTGTAACTATTTGAACCTTTCCCCCTCCTTTTTTTCTCTCCTCCCCCTTCCCTTATTTATTTTTGGATCTGGACTTCTAATACTCCCATCATCTGAAAAAGTGAGTTGTGCCCACAAAATCTCATGATACCATCTACATGTTTTGTTAGTCTCTAAGGTGATATTAGTCGATTTGTTGTTTTTTAAGTTTTTACCCCTAAATGTCTTCTAAGAGCCCAGTAAGCAATAGAAGTGTTGGTAATGCTGCTAGACAATATTGACCTCCCATGGTCCAGCAAACTGGGCACCAGCCAGGTCCAGAGGGTGCCGAACTAGAGAGGTTCATCCTGTACAAATGTATTGGCTTCTCACATGTGAGTGCTGTTCTCCCTTCATTCATAAGGATGCTGCTGAGAAGGATGGATGAAATCTGTGAGCAAAGTGAACAAGGATGATGCACTGTCTTAGATTGCTAAGCAATCAGAACCTCCCATAGGTGTCAGGAAAGCCAGATTTTACCTCTCATGTATCTAGGACAGCAGCATGCAGCACCACAGAATGAGCACTCTTTTCGTGGCCCAGACCAGTCTTGCATCTGGTGCTCTAATAAAAGTTCTACTCAGTAAGGGTATGTCTAGACTACATGGCTCCGTCGATGGAGCCATGTAGATGAGTTTACTAGACATAGGGAAATGAAGCGGCGGTTTAAATAATCGCTGCTTCATTTACATCAAAATGGCCACCGCGCTGTGCCAATCAGCTGTTTGGCGGCACAGCGGGGCAGTCTGAACACTCTGCGGTCGACAACGGAAGCCTTTGTTGACCGCTCCGGTAAACCTCATTCCACGAGGCATAACGGAGTGGTCGACAAAGGCTTCTGTTGTCGACCGCAGCGCGTCCAGACTGCCCCGCTGTGCCACCAAACAGCTGATTGGCACAGTGCGGTGGCCATTTTGATGTAAATGAAGCGGCGATTATTTAAATCGCAGCTTCATTTCCCTATGTCTAGTAAACTCATCTACATGGCTCCGTCGACGGAGCCATGTAGTCTAGACATACCCTGAGTGTAGTCATCAGACCTTGCCCTGGAGTTCTGGCAGAAGAATTAGCATGGCTCATTCACCTTCCCATGTAGGTGCAGTTCAATGGCTAAGGCGCTGTGTTCAGGGTCAGAAGATCTGGATTTTCTTCCTAGCTCCACGACTGGCCTGTTGACTCTGGGCAAGTCCCTTCCCCTCTCTCCGGATCTTAATTTCCTTATCTTTAAATGGAGTTAATGATGTTCAGCTTCCTTTGAAAAGCGCTATATATGTGCTCGGTGAGATTATTATCCCTATAAAGCAACCATAAATAATACGATATTCAGCCAAAGTGCCCTCAAAACAGCAGGCCTGGCTGCATAGATGGTAAGAACTTCGTTTTCCCTTGCAGGTGCAGAGAAAGATTGTGAGTGTGTATGTCTGTATATTACCAAAGCCTAGCAAGATTCCAGGTGTTTCAGATGTTCCCGTTGTTTAGAAATATGTTGTTCTTGGGACAATATTAACAACCTCCCAGCGCATCCGCCTTCTCTGTTGCTGCTTAAATTGCATGTCCCCGGGGGCAGAGGCTGTCTAGATTTGCCCTCCAGAGAGCCAAGCGTACTGTCAGTACTCAATTGGTGGTAAATACACAGCTACATGCGGAGTTAGTTTTCTAATGTAGAGACCACTTCTTATAGGAAACATCCTTGCTCGGAGAAAGAAAACTATTTTTAGTTGCAACAGAGCCTTTGTAAATGATCCCCGATGGAAAAACAGCCTTTGTGGCGTTAAATCACTGCCTGGCTGGATTGTTTATTTTTGTCAGCTGCAGTGGGAGCCTAGCAGCTTTCCAGTAAATGCAGCTTCTGCCCAGTCCCTTTGGTAGAACCCCTTGTTCCCCTCTGCCACACAGGGCCCATGCTATTGTGGCAGACATATTCCCCCACAAGACTGAGCGAGTGCTGCAAAGCAGGCAAGGCTGTAGGAATAGAGTGAAGACGTAGAAAGCTGCGGGTCGGCCTTTTCACCAGCAGGTTCTTTTCGGGCCACCACCACAGGGTGCAACTACAAGGGTCAAAATCTTTATGCGGGGGGGGGGAGGGGGGCAGGAGCAGGGAGGAAGCAAGAGGATTTTGTGGCTATAAGACACTAACTTCTGCACTTTCTCTCTTGTCTCTCCCTCCCATCCTTTTGTTTCAAGTGTCTGGGGTTTCTCTTTTCTACTGAGTAAATGGGCAGCTGCTTCTTTCCTGAGGGAGGAAAATGTGGGTTGAATGGCAGCTCGCTGGGCAGAATCACTGAATGAGCACTCGGGGGCAGCGGTGCGTGAAGGAGGCAAGGGAGCCCAGAGAGGATGCTTTGCTGTTTTGTTTTTTAAAGATACCTTTTTTTATCATTCTAGCCACATCCAGAAGGCGTGCTGGGAGCGCCAGCCCACCTGTCTCAGGGCGAGTCAGGCAAAAATAGATCCTGAGCCATCCTGTTTAGGCAATTAGACTCTTCCTGTGTTTTCACCACAGTAGGCATTTTAGTTTTTGTGAGGTAGAAGGCGGGAGAAAGACAAATGCGTCCCCCCTTTCCTCCGAGAGGCATTCTCGTAAATGTATTTTTACTCATCCACTGCTCGGAGGCTTCCTTTGCTTCTGCAGGTGCACACGCCAACACCACTGGCCTCTTTGCTTGGGCCCAGTTTAGCCCCTTTGCTGAACGCACGCCATCTCTCAGCCTACATAATGGCTGTCGCACCCCATCGCCCTTCTCCCCAGATGGGTTTATGCTGACACGCCCAGTGTGCCTTCTGAGCAGCTCCTCCCGGCGTAACTGCCGCGGCCCTGCCTTGCTTTCTCTCTTTTCGGCGGCTGATTCTGTTCTGAAAGGGCTGGCAGTGCAGAGTGAGGGAGAGGAGCTGTCCATTGGGGGGCAGGTAATGAAATGCCTCGTGATGCCAGAAGGTTCTTCGTAACCGTCCTCTTTCTAACGCAGACAATCGGTAACTGCTGGGTGGTGGTCTGAGGTAAAGCGGCTATGTCAGGGGAGAGGCCGAGAGAGGGACCTGGAAAAGAGGAAGACCTAGCATGAGAATTGGACTCGTTACAGACCAGTGATCTTCCTTTCCCTGCAAATTGTTCTCCTCTTCCCCCTCTGCCTAATGAATGCCCTTGTCGAAACTCAGGTTCCCTCCTGCTCGGGGAGGTGCCCTGGATTTGTTCTCCTTTGCTTTCCTGTCCTAGTTTATAAGTTGCGTGGAGTTACTTTTTGTTATTTTTGAACCCGTCTCTCCTGTTCAGGAACCTCATCTGTCATTTACAGGGAGCACTTGCAAAAATTGATGTGTGGCAAACACATCTAACAGGCAGAGCCGTTTGACGGATCACACAGCCATCATTTTCTGCATTGGCTTAAGAGTCCATCAGTGCTTTGAGGCATATTTGGGTCATAAATAATCTGATGCAAATTAAATTTATTATTGTGACAGCTTTATTCTGCTCTCTATTATTTATTAGGTTCTGTTGTCCCTTTGTTTACTCCTTCGTGGAGCTGTCAAGTCAGCTTGTTACCTATGAGAAGGCTCACAGCTTGGTTCAGAAGGGAATTTGCCAACATTGCATTCCTCAAGGGCCCCAGAGTAGCAAGGGGGGTGTTCTGTATTGGCATCCATTGGTAACTGGGAGATGTCGGTGAGTTGGGAGGAGGATATTTGAATGCACATTGGGCCCTCTAAGCTGAGTTCATGTCAGGGCAAACCCTCCACTGAGTGCACAGCTTGAGTAGCTGTGCTGTGTGCTCAGGGGCTCGGAGGGTGGAGGTGGGTTGGCTTGCCAAGGAATCCTCCCCACTACAGCACATTAGCCAAGGTGCTCCTACAGCGACGCTGGGGGCACTGGCCAGCATAGTAGTGAATCCAACTTGGTCTCCCCAGGTCATTCCTACCCCTTCTCAATGAGGACACAGCGGGAACCCTCGCAGAGTGGCATTAAGTGGTTCATATGGAGAACACTGTACAGTCCGTAGCTCCTGTGCATAGTAGAATTCCACCAGCTGTACTATGTTCAGGGACCTGCGAAAGTGTGTGCCCATGCGTCACGGCTCACAGGTCATGCCCACACTAGGCCCCTCGGCTCCCGGGCAGAACCCCCCCTCTCCAGTGCAGCAGCCCCTTCTCGGGGAGCCCACTCCACTCCAGTGTCAGTGAGAAAGCCCTTTCTCAGGGAGTCCACTCCAGTGCAGTGAACCTCTTGTGGGGTCTGCCCCTCCGCCTCCGGGACGGCGCCTCTCAGGGCCTTCTGCACGCCTGCCTCTGCCGTGAGCCCCTTTTGGGGGTCCACTCCCTCTGGACCCCCGGGGCCTCCATTCCCAGAAGGAATAGTGCCACCCTGTTTTCTAGACCAGAGCAACTATCAGCCAGCACAAAACAGGAGGGTTTATTGAGCTTTGAACACAGCAAAGGATCTCTCAGGCCAGTAGGCCTGGCTCCTCAGCCCACAAGTCAGTCTCTCCTCCAGCTAGCTGAGTCCTGCCTGCTCTGCTCTGTCCCCCCAAAAACAGCCTCAGTCTCCCAGCACAGCCTCCAATAACCCCAGCAACAGCCCCTCCCCAGTCCATTGTCTTCTCTTCAGGTAGGAGGGTTGCCTGGCCCCTCTCTTCTCCGCCTCTTCTCTCTTCCATCCAATGTTCTCCCCTCGCTGGGATCAGCTGGGCCGGTCGCCAGGGTGTCCCTCTGCAGCCCATTGCCTGTTCTCTGGCTGGAACCGGCTGTGTCCTCTGAGCAGGGCCTGGGTCACCAGGGTACCAAACGCTGTGGCTCCAGTTCTGGGCTGTTCTCTGAAACAACAAACTCCCCACCGTTGTCACATTAAATCAGTAACCTCTGGGCACTGAGTGCCCCCCTGTATGTAACCCCCCATTGAACCCCCAAAATTCCACACTTCCTCACACCATGCATTATAGCAAGGGAGGAGCAGCACCTCCTGATAACTCCGCTAGCAGCTGGCCTTGTCTTGCTTTCCTATTACGGAGCTGGCATGTCCTAGCGGATAGAACAGGGACGGGGGGACTCAGGGGACCTGAGTTTTATTCCTGGCTGTAGCTTGCTGGGTGACCTTGGGCAAACCACCTCCCTGCTTGTGCTTCATTTTCCCATGTGCAAAATGGGGATAATGATACAGCCCTGCTTTGATAAAGCACTTTGAGATCTACTAGTGAAAATAGCAAATTTCACTGGGCGTTCTGCTTGTGCCGGGACTGTCGAACTAGGCTCCAAGAGTATGTCCGGTATCCCAAAATAGCTAATCCGCGTCTTTTAAGCAAGCCCGTTATTTCGAAATAGCTTTCGAAATAACGGTCTCGCTATTCCGACATCCCTGTAAACCTCGTTCCATGAGGATTAAGGGACGTTTCGAAATAGTGGTTCATTTTGAAATTGGGCGCTGTCTAAGTAGTGCCAAATTTTGAAATAAGCTATTTTGAAATACACTTGAAATAAGCTACACAATTTGCAAATTGCGTAGCTTATTTTGAGCTAAGGGTGGAGTGTAGACGCACCCCATGTGTCCTGTGTGAGATTTTATATAGTGCCTATGTAGCAAAATAGTGGCTTTTCACAACAAGTGAAACAGGTGCATGGATATAATCTTGCATTTATTTCTGTTTCTATTTTATCTAGTCTTTTTTATCTTTGAATTATTCCTTTCTTTTATATAATATACAATACATGATTGCGTTGTGATGTTGCTTACTACAGGAAATATAAAAAATTGAGATAAAATATAAAGTACCATTGTATGGATTCCAAAATATGGACATCAGCTGAGAAACATGTATTTTTTTGGAAGGTTTAGTAATTTTAGTATGGAAATTGTGCCTCTTCAAACAGCTTCCTGTAGTTCAGCATTGTACACATTTTTGAGGATATTATCTCCTATGACCATGAAAATCCCTTAATTACTTTGTTTATATGCACATTTCATCAGAAGGAGTCCTTGTCTTTCACTCTACAGACTCCTCTGAGCAATTTAAAAATAGAATGCTACAAATAAACAATGCCAGAAACCCACCTTGCCTGCCAGGAGTCACCTGATAATTAATAGGATTTATAACCCTTATTTCTTATTTCTAGTCTCTAAATTTGCTGCCAGAGGGGCTCCCCCCCCATTTTCTGTCAGCTCAAGGAATACAGGAGCCTTGCAGCATGCTCTGGAGGTCAGTAAATTAGGGCCTTTTAACTGTTTCTCTGACACAATTTAGGAAATTAGCACGATGGTGCCTGAGACCAAAAAGATCGAGAAACGCTGTTAAAAGGGCAACGAACTGTCCTGTTGTGCCTAAATTGATGTAAAATCGCTGTCATTGCACCAGTGCAAACGCCAATTGTAGATCCACGCTGATTTAAACCTTTTTTGTATCGATTTTCACATGTTTCTTTACTAGCCAAATTGACGAGTGATTTTTAAACTCGTTTAAGTGCATTAGAGGTCTGTGGGGGTGTCCCGAGATCTATCATGGACATAACCCAAGTGCTATTTTGGAACAGGGCTGTAGAAGTGAGTTCCCAAGCTGAGAAGAGGATGCTCTGCCAGCAGCCTCCTCCCTTGTATGAGTGGCAACTGAGTCAGAGTGGCACGAAGAGAAAGGCAGCTTTTCAGATAAGGCGGTCCCACGCTATTATCTTAGGGTATGTCTACACTTGCTCCCTAGTTCGAGCTAGGGATGCAAATGTAGGCGACCGAAATTGCTAATTTAAATATCCCGCGCTTCATTAGCATGATCTCGCCGGCGCGTTACTCCGCTCAACAGCTGATTTGAACCAGGAAGTGCGCGCCAGGACGCATTAGCTCGAACCAAACCCCTTGGTTCGAACTAACGTTACTCCTCATTTTTTGAGGAGGGGTTCGGTTCGAACTAACGCGTCCTGGTGTGCACGTCCTGGTTCGAATCAGCTGTTGAACGGAGTAACGCGCCGGCGAGATCATGCTAATGAAGCGCGGGATATTTAAATCCCCGCTTCATTAGCAATTTCGGTCGTCTACATTTGCATCCCTAGCTCGAACTAGGGAGCAAGTGTGGACGTACCCTTATAGATCAAAGTTGTCCCTGGTAGTGGAATAGTTACTCACTATTGGTACATACAATGCTGGGTCAGGCAAAAATTTAAAGAAAAGTGATTTTAGTGTTGTGTAAAGCTGCTGTCCTGGAGCCACGCAGTGGGGGCAGTGAGGGAATGGTGTGGAAACGACTTTCACACCACCACATAACTGCCATAAAAGGTTACTTCTAAGGGTGAGTCTCCATGGGTATTTCACCTCTGCCAAGCTAGCCCCCAAAAGGGCCAACATCTATACACTTTTCTGAATGCTCTCAAACCTTTGTCTCAGCTTCTTGTTGAGGTTTGAGCTAGGGACATAAAGGGGTAACCCATTAACCTGTGCCTGGCCCACCTGGCGCAGCTGCTCGGCTGGGCCTGCTGCATTGCAGGCAGCAGGCTGCTCCTGCCCGGCCAGGCCCACCGTGCCCCACCCACGGTGTGACACAGCAGGCTGGTTAACATATCATTTAACGTTTTAAATGGGGTTTTACATCCCTCGTTTGAGCTCCTGATTTATTCCATCTCTGTTTTGCCCATCCCTCAACTGTAAGCTTGTAGCAGACTCTCTCAGAGCTGTTAGTGTTTTAAAGGTAACCCAAGGTCACTAGTCCAGAGTTTCTCTGGGAATGAGATGTCAGTTTGCCTGTAGAAATTGTGCTTTCTGAAAGCCTGTTGGGTTGCCTAACATGGTAAGTCAGGGCTGCAAAGCATCCAGTTAGGCAGGACTACTTTCCAGACGATTAGGGTTCTGATTTTTTGCCTGATATTTATTAACTGTCCTCCTGCTTTTCTCCCCTCTGCAGTTTTCATCTGTAGTTTCATGGTGGCAGCGCCTATATTTGGTTACCTTGGTGACCGCTTCAACAGGAAGATCATTCTCAGCTGCGGGATCTTCTTCTGGTCAGCAATCACCTTTTCAAGCTCCTTCATCACTGATCAGGTAAGATCTGCCTGTGGGCTGGGAATATCAGCAAAGGCATCCTGCAAAGCGTGCTGACTATAACAGACTCCTGTTCCAAACTCCCCATCGCAGACACCCCATTGATGTGTGTTTGACATATCACAGAGCACCGTGTAATAAAGTATAGTGTTTGTGGTCACGTGTCTCTTTGAAAGTGAAGGGTAGTCTTCCCTGGTCATGTGACTCGCAGAAACACTCCAAGGCTATATCTACATTGCACTCTCTTGTGCAAGAACATATGCAAATGAGCCGCGGCAATGAATATCACTGCACCTCATTTGCATACTTAATGAGCCGCCATTTTGCGCAAGGGGCTTTTGCACAAGGAGCAGTCTACACTGCTCCTTCTTGCGCAAAAAACCCCTCTTGCGCAAGAGCCGTTCTGCCGCTTATTTGCATATGTTCTTGCACAAGAGAGCACAATGTAGACGTAGCCCAAGGGAAGCACATGTAGACACATGTTCAAATTGACATGTGAGCTTTATTACAAGTGAGTGCTTATATGGCAAGTTTGCCATTTACGCTGTTTGCCCAGATTACACAGAATGGCAAACGCTCATCAGACGGAGTTTGGACACAGATTTAAAATAGCCACCTGGCTCAGTTTCTCTGAAAGGCAGTGAAGGTGAATGATGGGACTTAGATTAATAGAGCCTCAAGTCCTTTCTCTATTAAATTATCTCTCTGGGGAACTGATGATGGGATCCTTAGGCTCACCTAAATTTGGAAAATCAAATATAGCATCCCCTGCCAGCCTTTGATCCATTTCACAATGCTCCCAATTTCAGGCTACTGTAAATGAGGCCATGGCGGTCTGTCTGTTTTCTTGCCCATCAA
This sequence comes from Pelochelys cantorii, assembly GCA_032595735.1. NCBI lineage: Eukaryota > Metazoa > Chordata > Testudines > Trionychidae > Pelochelys > Pelochelys cantorii. Next base: position 9,506,810 of record CM064346.1, on the reverse strand, counting down.
GGATATGGCCAAACAGCAAAGGCTTGGGAGGGCTTGAGAAAAGAATCCTCTCATTTAAATTATACCACAGAGGAGGCTTAATTATTGCAGGCGGCAGAATTCCCGGCGAGAGAAATCACAGCTCTGGGAGTCACAGACGGATTTCCTTAGGGAGCAGACATTCTTCCTCTCAGTTTAGCCGCATTCCAGAGGTGGCAGTGCTATGGTCATTCTCTGAGGATGACAGGCATGCTGTGCAGTTTTTAATGCAGGGGCTGCCACCACCGATGGAAGTGGTGGAAGTCCCACCAGTGACTTGTTCACCTTGATGTCCACTTGGATGGGACAGTGTTTCTAGTCACCCCATAGATCATAGGGCCAAATGTAGAAGTCTTTAGGGTAATGTCTACACAGCAATGGAAGACCCATGGCCCCACATCTCAAAGGCCAGTCAATTTATTCAGGCTGGTGTGGCCTGGGCTGCAGGGTTAAAACGTTGGGTTTCTTTTGGTTTTCTTTCAAAACAGGCTGTGAAAGCAACTGTGCAAACGGCTAGCAAGCAGGAAACCAAAGGCTGTTGCCAGTGTCCTTTCTGGCTTACAACAGAGTGGCAGCGACAGACAATGTCCTTTTGCTGTAATCACAGTTGTTTTCACAGCATGGTTCGAAAGAAAACCAAAAGAAGCCGCCTAGGAGACCAGCGCCACTGTAGACTCTGCGGCTAGTGGGAGGACACACTTTCACCAATATTAAAAGCTTCAGAGGGGCAGCCGAGTTAGTCTATAAGTGGAAAAACGTAACCCCCCCCCCCCGCATAGTCTAGCAGCACCTTAAAGACTAACAAAACATGTAGATGGTATCATGAGCTTTTGTAGGTACAACCCATCGTCTGAAGAAGTGGTCTACATGTTTTGTTAGTCTTTAAGGTGCTGCTAGACCAGGCGTGGCCAACCCGCAGCTCGCGAGCCGCATACGGCTGTGTCCCCGTCCCCCCCCCCACCCGTCAGTGTGGCTCATGAAGCTTCTCCCGGCCCCCCTGTGCTCACTGGGGTAGGTGTATCCAAAATGGCAGCTGCATGGATGGGAGCCTGCTGAGGCCAAAAAGCCTTCTTAAAGGGCCAGTCATTTTTTTTTTTTTTTTGCTCTACCATTTTTTGGGGGTGCCTTTTTAATTTTATTTCTTTTTGCTCTACCATTTTTTTGCCCCGGCTCTTCGCGCTGGATCCAGCTGGATCTTGGCTCTTCTTCCGGAACGGGTTGGCCACACCTGTGCTAGACTATTCGTTGTTTTTTAAGTTTTTCCAGTATGTCAGCAAAAGGACAGAGATCCGAGTCATACTGAAAACAGTCCTGCTCCCTAGGCAGGTGGCATGAAATCTGCAGACAAGTCACACCAGCTTGTCCAAGGTGATTCTCTGAACTAGATATGCCAAGAGGTCAGAGAAGAGTAAATGCCGTTCTTATTTAGACAATCACTGCCCGGCTTATGATCTTTGGCTTCTAACATAAGCTTAGGGAGAAAACACAAGTGGTTCTTAAAGAAGGGAGAGAAGTGACAGTGGGATGGGATGGTGGTTTAAAATATGAAAATCCCTTCACCAGCTTGAGTAAAAGCAGCGGCTGGGTTGCTGTGAGCAGACGATATGGCCCGCGTCTACGCTGGCGTGAAAACACCGGGTGAGGAGCAGCAAGCTGGCACAGCCTGAGCCCATAGAAATACTGCATAGAAAACGCCTTTATGTGGTGGCAGCAGAAATCCTGAAGTAGGCAAGAAACAATAGCAGTTCAGTGAAAACAGCGAACTGCCTTTCTCTGTTTGGGAAGTGTCGAATGCATTGTGCAAGCCACCACAATGTCATGCAGACCACTACAAGCACCCATCCCTGTAGTAACTGTAAATACAAGGGCCTGCCTTTCAGAGGGGCTCAACACCTTCCAGCTCCCGTGAAAAGAAGAATCCATTGGCTGGGTAAAGGGAGTTGATGGGTGTCTGCCTCATAAATATCCATTGCTGACCGAAAATTGGACATAAAGGAAGCAGTCAACAAACTCCGTATTAGGGACAAACATTCAGGTCAGCTTCCGGTCTGCCTCCAGTGGTGCATGCCCAGAATCAGAGAGTCAAACTGGTGTTCGTTTTGGTTCAGTTGCGGTTCAGTTGTTGCGTTCATCGTGTTCTGATTTTTAAAAAATGGCTCCATTTCCATTTTAAACAGGTTCACACATTTCAGTTTCATTGGACATAAAGTCAAGGAGAGCTGAAACTGAAAATGGAAGCCATTTTGCTTTTTGACCATTTATTTATGGCCTTTAACTTTACATGAGTTTTCCTAGTGCTTTTGGGTTGTTACAGAAACATGATTTTTTTTTCTGTGAACAGTTTGAGAACTAAAATAACATCTTCTAACCTTGGCTCTGTCCAGTTGGGTCTCTGCAGGGAGAGGATAAATCTGAGTTTGGTGCATGCATGGGTCTTGCCTCAACTGGAAGGAGGAGCTGCCCCTGAGGTTGGGGTGGGGAGGAGGAGGGAGTGTAAGGGGAAGGATGACTAGGGAGCTGGCCTGGAAGAGTTATTGTTAGCTTCTGGGACAAGGAAACATTCCATTGCTTCTGTCCTCCGGAGGGGGCTTCCCAGATGTCCACCTATCTCTGGGGCATCTTGCTGCCTCATGTGGTGCTCAAGCGTCCATTTCCCTGGGTACTCTCGTGGGCCGCCCTTTTCTTCTCACTCTCATCTTAGGCCTGATCTACACTGCACCTGCCCCCCCTCCAGTCAATCTAAGATACGCAACTTCAGCTACGTGAATAGCGTAGCTGAAGATGTCATACTTAGACCTAAGATTGCCAGGTGTCCGGTACTGGACCGGACAGCCCGGTATTTGCGGCTTCTGTCCCGTGAAAAACCTCAGAAAATACCGGACATGTAAAATGTCCGGTGTTTTCTGTTTTTCTCGGATGGAAGGTCGCGTGGCACATTCTTCCGCCATGTGTCTGGTGGGGCGGGGGCAGTATGGGAGTGTTTGGAGGGATATAAAGAGGAAGGGGCCGTGACTCTTTTTGCTCACCAACTTTTTTTTTTTTTTGCTCAACCAATTTTTTTCCTGCCATGGTCGCTATTTTTTGTGAAACTATCTGGCAACTTAGACCTGTTTACCGCAGTGTCTTGCATGCAATAAGATAGGCGGAGTCTGCTCTCCCGTTGACTCCACCTTCTCTTCCTGGTGGAGTACGGGAGTTGAGGGGCGAGCGCTCGAAGGTCGTTTTATCATGCCTAAGCAGACACAATAAATCAACGGCCAGTGGATCAATCCCTGCAGTGTCAATCCAGTGGCAGACAGCTACGATTTCTTAAAGCGAGGCGATGCAGGCGCGGGGAGAGTTTGCAAAGTGTTCTCAGTACTTCACAGTGCAGTGATATTTCCCATACCCATGGCTTGAGTAAAGCTCACCTCTCCTTCTTGGTGACTGTCCTTCGCAGATGGGCAAAATGATCCCAGTGCGGGGGGTGTGGTGTTAAGCATTTGCGACTCCTTCACGATGAAAGGAGATTATATATAAATGAGGCCCAAACCGGGTAAGGCTGTGACAATGCTGAATGGAGGAACAAGCTAGAACAGTGGTCTCCAACCTTTTCACTAGTGTGGACCCCCAATTGCCCCCCAAACCATTTGTGGACCCCCAGTAACTCCCCCCAAACCGTTTGCGGGCCCCCGTCAAAGCCAATTCTAGCCGCAATTCTAGTAGTCAGCAGAGTATTTTCTCCCTTTTCGTTTACTGATGTCTGTTTGATTAGACGCCTCACTTGGGGATGCTTCACTCTGCTCATCAGTCTCCTTTTTCTTCAGCGAGCCTGATTTCAGCCCCAGATCCGTGCTGAATGTGTGGCTAACATTTCTACGCTTCTAACTGTCGTGATCGTTTCGTCATACAAAAGCACCACGACATAGATTGTCGGACTGCAATTAATAACATTATTGGAAGATATTTAATTTAAAAATAATAATTGATTGTAACTTTGCAATTTATTTAAAACTTATTTTCTATGATCATTTTTATTTATCTTTTATTTTTTTCACGGACCCCCTGCAATACTCTCCTGGGGTCCACGGACCCCAGGTTGGGAACCATTGAGCTAGAACCTCTGGAGGAGCAAACTTCAGCTGTGTTAATTCAAGGTTTGTGTTGTCTGCCTTCTGTTACTTAGCTTAGCAACCAAGAAGGATTTGCTGCATCACAATCTGCTCCTAGAGGTGGCCAGGAATTATTTTTATAATCCGTGCCTGGCCCTGAGGCTGTGGACTGCTCTTTCGATAACAGACCTGAACTGGTTTTGAAAATAATGGTCTGTTTTCAGAGGTGTTGCCAGTTTGGAGCTGATGTGAACTGTACGTCCATAAGTCTGTGCAAATTAACTACTGAGGGAAGATGGTGTTGGGGCAGGAAGACCAACCAGCAGAGGGCTGAGAGATGAAAACAGGTGGTTTTGTATCTTCCAGCCTCTACCACCCTCCCGTTGGTTGGTTCAGGATTCAGTACTTAAAAGCTCCTGTGATATAGTAGGGCAGGAGCTATAAAAACATCCAAGACATATGCAACCCAGCTTCTGCTTCCGCTGCAGGTCAATTACACTGACTTACTGACAGGTGCCTTTGCTGTGTGCCACCCCTCTACATTTGACCCTGTAAAAAGGAAAGAACAACCCCCAGGAAACATGCTGGCAGCCAAAGCCAAAATGCATCTCAGGCTACGTCTAGAGTGCAGGCGTCTTTTGGAAGAAGCTTTTCCGGAAGAGATCTTCCGAAAAAACTTCTTCCAAAAAGAGAGCGTCCACACTGCCAAAGCACATTGAAAAAGCAATCTGCTTTTTTGAAAGATAGCGTCCAGACTGAATGGACGCTATCTCACATTTAAGCTGTGATTACTATGGATGGAGTGGCCACCACGGCACTTATGCTTTTTCCTCTTTCCTCTTTCAAAAGAACTCCCTCTTCCCATCAACACACGCCATTTTCCGAAAGGGCTCGTTTGGAAAAAGGCTTCTTCCTCACAGAAAGAGGTTTACCAATGTCAGAAAAACCCCTCTCTTCTTTTGATTTTGTTTCAAAAGAACGCGATTGCAGTGTGGACATAAATGAAGTTTTTTTGGAAGAACGGCCATTTTTCCGACAAAACTCTGTAGTGTAGACATGCCCTCGGTGTTGAGGGCTTCCTCAAATCATGTCTTTGAAACGTGCCTAACTTAAAGTCAGGTCATTTTAGTTCAAGGAGAGATAGAAGAGACACTGAAAATTACTTACGGTGTAAGAAAAAAAAGTAAAATTCAGGTTCTTTGGAAGCAAAGAAAAATCTCAAGCCCTCTACAGCACTCTGGCCTGTAGAACATACCCCTACGTGTGTTTGATTCTATTGAGTAAAATAAAGCTTCAGATTTAAAAGCCAGAAGCAAACAAAAAGAGGTCTTCATACTTTTAGTTTTTCATGGCTAATGGGAACTGGAGGTTTTTGCTGCAGACTCATTGAACTGATGGCCTGGTGGTGTATTGTTGTAGGTAAGCGGAAGTCTGTTTCAGAGGGTGGGCAAAATAGATTCCCAAATGAGCTTTTCATCTGGAGTCTGGGAGGTGTGACTGTGCCGTACCTGGGCCCCTGATTAACATTATCTCTGTGTCAGTTTGCTCAGCTGTGAAATGGGTCTGTGCTGCTGAAGGCAATTTAGGGGCTGATGAACCAGGGCGGTGCATGGGCTCAGCAGCATTTTTGTAGCCACTGCTTAGAGCCTTGTGCAGTAACAAGTCTATAATATGAAATGTCTGTTCAGTGCTTAACTGCTTTGGGGAAAAGTAAAATCTACTGCCAAGCCCGTAGAAAGAGACATATGTGCCAGAGCCCTGAGTGAATGCTTGCTGCTGGACAGAGATGTGTTCTTTCCTCCAGAGGGGAGCTTTCTAGTACAGTAATACCTCATTTAACATGTGCCCGCTTAACACGTTTTCACAATAGCACACATTTTTTTTTAGGGAACGTTTTTTGAATTACACAACCGTCCCTGGAATAACACAATTTCCCCAGCCGGCTCATTGCCGGCAATTGTGCGGGGCTTCCCCTGCCTCCCTGCAAAGCAGTGGAGGGTTCACTGCTCACCATGCTGTTCCCCGCTGACTCCCCCTCGCCGGATGCCTTGCCCCTTCTCCTCCGCCTGTGCTTGCAGGCCGGCGGCTGGGTTTACCCAGCTGGCCCGTCGCCGGCGGCTGCACGGGGCTTCCCCCGCCTCCCTGCAAAGTGGCGGAGGGTTCGCCGCTCACCGCGCCGTTCCCCGGTGACCCCCCCTCACTGAATGCAGTGCGGGTCCCGGCAGACCTGTCATAGGGGCATACTCCCAACCCAATCCCCCTCCCCTCTCCTCCCCTTCCCTTCCCCAGAGCCAAACACCTCCCCTCCCTGCTGTAACCCAGTCCCCTTTCTCCCCCAACCTTACGTCCCAGTCCCAACAGACACCACCGCTTTAAACGCAACCCCCACCTTTTCCATTATTTTCCATGGGAAAATTGACCCCGCATAACACGTTTTCACTTAACACGATCATTTTCTGAAACATATCTATAGTGTTAAATGAGGAATTACTGTAGCTGCCATTGATATGCTGATCCATAGAATCATAGAACCATAGAGCTGGAAGAGACCTCAGAAGGTCATCAAGTCCAGCCCCCTGCTCTAGGCAGGACCAATCCCAACTAAATCAACCCAGCCAGGGCTTGGTCAAGCTGAGACTTAAACACCTCTAGGGATGGAGACTCCACTACTTCCCTAGGTAACCCATTCCAGTGCTTCACTACCCTCCTAGTGAAATAGTTTTTCTTAATATCCAACCTGGACCTCTCCCACCACAACTTGAGACCATTGCTCCTTGTTCTGCCATCTGTCACTACTGAGAACAGCCTCTCTCCATCCTCTTTGGATCCTCCCTTCAGGAAGTTGAAGGCTGCTGTCAAATCCCCCCTCACTCTTCGCTTCTGCAAACTAAACAGACCCAACTCCCCCAGCCTCTCCTCATAGGTCATATGCTCCAGCTCCCTAATCATTTTGGTTGTCCTCCGCTGGACCCTCTCCAATGCGTCCACATCCTTTTTGTAGCGGGGGGCCCAGAACTGGACACAATACTCCAGATGTGGCCTCACCAGAGCCGAATAAAGGGGAATAATGACATCTCTGGATCTGCTGGCAATGCTCCTCCTAATGCACCCTAATATGCCATTAGGCTTCTTGGCTACAAGGGTACACTATTGACTCATATCCAGCTTCTCATCCACTGTAACCCCCAGGTCCTTTTCTGCAGAACTGCTACTTAGCCAGTTGATCCCCAGCCTGTAACAATCTACTATTAATGTCCCAAACTCTCATAAATCAAATCCTGTCCGGTAGAGCTAGAGTTCAGCTCTCTCTCCACAGTCAGGATCACCTCTTGACTACTTGGTTCCAGCTAGACTAGATCAGACCAGACGTGCCCAAATCAGAGCCTGGATGGCATATTTTTGCAGGAAGCGTGAGAATTCCTGAAGGAACTGGAGAATGCTGTTTTCTTCCATTCCTCTAGGTGGCTGCCATTCACTCCTCTTTCCGGGCGGACTCCCAATGCTATCACACTTTCGGTCCTCTTCCTTTTTCCAAAGAGGGAAGAGGCGCATGTTTGCTTAGTGGCCTGCAAGCATGGAGGTGTGGCCGGGGTCAGCTCCCCTAGGTCTGGGCCTGGCCAGAATTCCACCAGCTAAGCTGTGCTGGGAGGGTTTGCACAGAGAAGTGTGGATGATCTTTGAGTCACTGTCTGAATCTTGGGCACTTTACCCCACTGAACCACTCAACTTTTGTTGTGTGGGGAAAGAAGCAAGAGTTACCCCAGGGATGCAGTAGTTGGAGTTGACCGAAGCAGAAGGCATGGATGTTCTGTGCCCTACTAGTGTGTCTCATCCATCCTATGCTTCAGAGGGGTAGCCAAGTTAGTCTGTAACTGGAAAAACTTAAAAAACAACAAATAGTCTTGCAGCACCTTAAAGACTAACAAAACAGGTTGATGGTATCATGAGTTTTACCATCTCCAATACATGTTTTGTTAAGTCTTTCAGGTGCTGCTAGACTATTCATTGTTTTTTAAGTTAATCCATCCTATGTTCCTTTTCCACCCTCACTGGCTCCTGACCCCATTCCCAGTGGTTACAGTAGATGGAGAGGGGCTCTCACTGCACTGATTGAGGGGATGTGGGAGCACTATGGGGGAGCCCTGTTTCACAAGCTGGGGGGAGGGAGGGAAGCCCCTCCAGCAGGGAAGGAGGAATTGCTTTCCCTCCGCAACCCCTGTGTGTGCATTCCAGAGTGGGCAATGCCTTCAGAGACGCGGCAGCTGGTGGTGAAGGGGTCTCGAGTGCAGCTGTAGCTGCCGAGCCCCACATGTCCACCTCGGGCGACACATGAGTTCACTGGGAGATGAGCTCATTTCTGCTCCAGAACATAAAATGGACAACGCTATCAAAAAGACACGTAACGGTTCCCATCTCTGCTGTGTCTCCAGAACAAATCTGACTCTCCTCCCTCCAGGGACCTTGGGAACTCTAGGGGAGCCTGCCTGCCTGCCCCGAATAGCAGCTGCCGGGCTGATAGAGGCCTAACTGCACTGTGTCCTACTGAAACAACTCTGAATGGGTTTTACTGCATGTCCAATAGGGTTCTGTTCATAACCCTGCATCTCCTGCCCTCCGGGCTGGGGTTCATTAGCTAGTCTAATATCCTGGGATGCGGGAACCAACATTGCGGAGGCTGAAATGGAAGTTGATGTCTCTTTCATTCAGGATCACTGGAAGCATAATTCATGCATGTGGCTGCGGCTGCAAAGGCTTCTGTTGCCAGCTCATGGTAACGAGGACAGCAGCCAGCCCTGAAACATCAAGATTGCTAATCAGAGCTCAGGCCTCGTTTGGGCTGAGCCTGACAGAACACGGTGCTAGAGGAGACTGATGCACTTCTTCAGCTAGAGCCGAGGGTCCTTTTTTGGGCAAATTCTTGGTAACTTTGATGGGCCTGCACGAGAGCTCAATAGAAGCTGAGGAGGGATCCAGCAGCGTAGCTCTGTGCTCATGCATGTATATAGGCATGTGCATTGGTCTCCTCTCTGTTCAGGAAGATGTTAGATGTTTAGGCTATTGAAAAATGTTTGGCACATGGAAAGGCCATCCCTAGGGCTGCCAGATGGTTTATCAAAAAATACAGAACCCCTCCCCCCGCCCAAAAAAAAACACCAGGAAAAAATTCTGTTGAGAAAAAAAAAGGGGGGAGACCAAAGTTGTTAAGCAAAAAAAAAAAAGGGGGGGGGGGCCCTGCGCTCCTCACTCCCCCAGGGAAAAATTGTTCCCAACGGGTTTCCATCTGAGGGAAACAGGAAATACTGGACATTTCACATGTCCAGTATTTTCTGGTTCTTTTACCGGACAGGGGACCCGAATAACGGACAGTCTGGGCAAAAACCGGACACCTGGCAACCCTAGCCATCCCCATGGAGTCTGTGCTTTGCAGGTCTGGTCCAGCTCTCTGGGAAGTCAGGGAGGCTTTTTCTAGTGGCTTTCATAGGAGTTGTTAGAACAGAAACTGTCTCTCTCAATCTGCGATGGCAGCGTAGGCTAGTGAGTGGCCACACGAGGGACCTTCTTCTTTTCAGAGGGCCGCAAGACTGTCGTAACCAAGATTGATTCCTAGGATAGGGTAGTTTTGCTACCTGCACTTGTGCGCTTAGAATTTGCATTGGCGATTGAACCACAACAGAGCTTTGATTGGATGCAGAGAGAGCACATGGCTCTCACAGTCAATGTTGTGTGCAATCAGCATGCACGTCTCTTCCCATGCCTTTATGCACATATCACCTGAGTAACACTGGTAGGAAAAAACAATGTGGACAGAAACCAGAGGAATCTGGCAACCCTGCACATGGGCAGCGGTAAATAAGATGTCCCATGGGCCTCACGTAGAACCTGCTGGACCATTTGTGGCCTGTGGGCCAATGGTCTAAATGGACATGGTTATATTTGATTATTCTTTATGTATTATTTGTTTGTGTTTGTATGTGTGATGGCTAGGAGGAGTGCTGGCCAGCACCCGGGGCCTAAGGGGTTAAACACCCCACACAAAGAAAACAGGCAAGGTATCTATATACAACTGAAATTTCCCATTGGTTCTTCTGGCTCTCTGCCAACACCCTTACTAGCTATCTGAGTTTAACCCCTTAGCCACTAAGTGCTGGCCAGTACTCCTCCTTCCCATCACAGTGTGTTGATAGCTGTTAGAGGCTCCGACTGAAAATGTGCCATCACAATGTGTTAGGTGCAGGGCTGTCAAGCTATTAAAAAAATAATCATGATTAATTGCGCGATTAATCACACACACTGCCCCTTTGAAGCTCTGGTCTGGTGCTTCAAAGGAGCAGCACAACGTGGAGCCGGGGATCAGCTGGGCACTGATCAGCTGGGCAGGCGTTAATGCTGCGCTGCCCCTTTAACGTGCCGCTCCAGCATTTCAAAGGGGCAGTGCATTAGGAGCCTGGGATGAGCCGGAGTGCCCAGCTGATCCCTGGCTCCACGTTGTGCTGCCCCTTTGAAGTGCCTGACTGGTGCTCCAAAGGGGCAGCGCTGCACAGAGCCCGGGATCAGCTGGGCACTCCAGCTGATCCCAGGCTCCTAATGCACTGCCCCTTTGAAGTGCCAGAGCGGTGCTTCAAAGGGGCAGTGCAGCATTAACGCCTGCGATTAACGCATTTAAAAAAATAACTCGTTAATCCTGCCCTGCGTTAATTGCAGGAGTTAACGCAGATCAATTGGCAGCCCTAGTTAGGTGATGTCCGTACATGTTAGCTTTGCAGCCTTAAGTATTTTTGTCCCATTCTGTGAACAAACAAATCCCTGCGCATGTTCTTGTATCTGTTCCTATTAGTTAAACAGTGGGAAAGCTGGCCAGTTGGCGCCATTTATAGAAAGGTCAATGAATGCTAAAAGGAGGAGAAATCATCCCATCTCAGCTTTTAAGCTGTCTAGTAGAGAAAGGTCTCTAGACTTGATTGAGCTATTCCTTGGGGAAGCAGAGTGTGTGTGTGTGTGTGTGTGTGTGTGTGTGTGTGTGTGTGTTTAATTCATTGCCAACCAGGTTACATTTTCCAAGCTGTCTCTGTTTTTGTGAGACCCATAAAATCAGTGTGTTTTGTGGGTCCTGCTGCAGGAGTTGTGGATTCTCAGAGCTGGGATTGACGCTGACCACCCAAGATGTTACATTGTGTAGGATGCCGGAGTGTCTGTCTGTTCTATCACCTTGAATGTTTATGAAGTGCAAGGGAGTGCTTCATAAATAATTGTTATCATCGGCTATTCATTTCAGCTCCGTTCGAATCACTAAGGGGATGGAGGTAAGGCAGGGGAAAAGTTCCTTAGGTAAAACAGGACTGAACTGGAAATGAAAGAAATGCCTGTAAGCTTCTAAATGCACGTTACAGAGAAGAGTGAGTAAATATAAAATGCCCCTAAATCTCATGTGGCCCTTGTAATGATTGTGATCAGACAGATGCCCACCTTCCCAGTGGGCAGCGTTGCGTTAGTGCCTTGGAGTGACTTGCGTTAGTGACTTGGCCCAAGGAGTTTGGAAGGGGAAACAGTTGGCTAGACTATGATGGCCTGGCAACACCATGTGATCCTAGGGTTGCCAGATGGTTTCAGAAAAAAAAAATACCGAACAACAACAAAAAACACGCCAGGAAAAAGTTTGTTGAGCAAAAAAAAAAAAAAAAACCCACACCACCATGGCCCCTTTAAGAACCGTGTGGTGAGGCTTTCTGGCCCTAACAGGCTGCCGGAGACCATCTTGCCTCCCTGTGCCAGGCTGGACAGCTCCCCGGTAAGCACTAGGGTTGCCAGGCTGCCTCCATATTGAGCCGGATAGCCTGAGATTTTCACCTCCTGGCCGGGAAAAAATCAGAAAGTACCAGACAGTCTAGATGTCCGGTATTCTCTGAATTTTTTTTACCAGACAGGAGGCAAAAATAATGGACTGTCCGGTTCAATACTGGACACCTGGCAACCCCATGTGATCCTGTTCTAAGCTTTCTGGGGAATTAAACATGATTTGGATATGGCCTGTGGGTGTTGGTGGAGGGGGCCACGTCTCTCGCCATTTGACCCCATCTGTCCAGTGGTCTTATGCATTAACTATGAGCCCAGTGGTGAGTGTGTTAGAACTTGGCCCAAGGAAGGGTTGGAGGCATTTGGAAGGTGGCATTCTCAGGATGGAACACAAGGGTTCATGGGAGACCAACGGCATCATTAAACTTGTGTGAGCGTGGGCTCAGACCCACTCTGTTGAGAGTCAAGGAAGGACGGGAGAGAAGGGCAGAGAGAGAAATGGACCCAGAAGACATGGGTGAAAGTGCCTCATCCATATTCCTTACTGCAGGCATGCTCGGAGCGAGCCTGCTGTCAGGTGCTCCCTGCTGCAAACAATAAAACAAAACAAACACACCTTTCATAATGTGACTCTGCATGAGTCATCACAGAAGGCCGGGCATGCTAGCTACTGTGTAAAGACTGCCAAAATGGGTGCTTGTGTTCTCCGAGTATGGATAAGCAGTGTGATTGTGGGTAATACACTTTGCTGGCATCAGATACCTTTGAAGCACTAACTTGTTTTTTTTTAAGTGCTGAAGTTTCACATACTGCAAAAAACTCCAAAGTGGCCATTTATATGGCTACACTACAAACTTTTTCAGCAGCACGGTTGTGCCATGGCACGGTCTCCTGTGTAGCCATTTGATGGCAGCAGGAGAGAGCTCCCCTGCCCGCATAATTAAATCAACCCCAATAAGTGGTGTGTTTTGCTCCCCCTACCAAAGTGCTAGTGTAGACATAGCTTAATTGGAGATCACTGATTTCCAGTGATAAGGCCAGGCCCATGAAATAGGTCTTGAGTTGCAAATCCCTAATAACACTGCATATCTGAACATATGACTGAAATCTCATTAGAGGGTAGCTGCAAAACAAGCAAATGCATTTGATAGAGTATATCCACAGCACTTCCTGGATTTAGAAGAAGAATCCACCATGGTGCCTGAGTACCATTAAATGGGGATTGCCCTTGTGCTAGTACAGGATGGTTTTACAAGTGAATCAGCAGCGTACGGATAGCTTGCCAATTAATAATGCATCAAGCCTGCAATATGGAGGTTGTTCAATAAAGACAAGTAGTGGGGAGAAGCCAGTTCAGGGTAATTAAGAGGCATACTGACTTTGCACTGGAAACCTGTGCATGAATTTACAGCTGATTCTAAAAGCAAGAGTGATTGATCAGACTTTATCAGCACATTTTCTGTTTGGGCCAGAAATAGCGCCTCCTTGCAGTATTTCTGCCAGTCCCGGGCAGAATCAGGAAGAGGCAGAGGAGGCTGAAAATGGAAAGGAGGCAAAAATGTTAATTTGGAGGGATGGGTAAAGGTTTGGGTTGGATCTTGTATGTTTGAACCAGTTTGCCCACTAGGGTTGCCAGGTGTCCGGTATTGACCTCCTGTCTGGTAAAAAAAGCCAGAAAATACCGGACACCTAAAATGTCCGGTATTTTCTGTTTTTTTCCCTGCCAGGAGGCGAAAATACCGGCAACTCTACGGACACACTCAGCAACCAGGCCCAGCCCCCAGACCCTCCGCTAGGTTTCCCCCGGGTGCCCCCGCACCCCTGCTTACCTGGTTCCGCAGGGGCTTGTCTTGTGGCTGGAACAGAAAATTTTTTCTCAACAGAATTTTTTCCCTGGTGTTTTTTTTGTGTGTGGGTGGCAGAGGTGTTGTTTGGTATTTTTGGTTAAACCATCTGGCAATCCTATTGCCCACTGAGTCTGTCTCATTCATGCGCTTAGGTTTTTAGCACATGTGCCATGCACACAGTAAAATAGACACAAATGAGCTAAACCGTAGCTGAATACAGTAATGGGTAAGGGTGCTATTGGTAAGAAATTAGTTCTTGAGTAATATCTTGTAGTTCTCTAAGGCATCATTAAAATCTGTGTCTTTTATGGACTGTAGAAAATCTTGCCCAGCCTCCAGAATGTATTTACTAGGACAGTTCTTTTGTACTTGTTTGCATAAATAACTGGACTGATCTTCAACAGTGCTGAAGCTCACATCTCCCACGGAAATGATCTCTGAATGGTGGTAATCTCTCCACTTTTATTTGGTATCTTGAAGAGCTGTTTAGTTGTCTTGTTTTAGGTGTCCAAGTTTGAAAACTTTGGTCTTACTGTACTTTTATATCCAAAACCTCAGGTCTACTTGATTGTTAAGAAGACAAGGTGTAGGTCTCCTAGTTCCCATTCAGATGAATATGTTGGATATCTGTGCTTGTCAAAGTGAGCAATTGTTAGCATTAGCGAGAGCCAGAAGTGTTGTAAATGCCAGCGCATGGTTTACCACCTCACAGGTTTGCAAAAACAGCTTGCTTCTGTTCTGATCAACAAATATCAATTTGGTTAATGGTTCTGGAAGGCCCACTCTGGCTGAACCGTGTGATGATGGCTTTGTAATGTGGACAAATGGCCACTACTTAAATGATGCATAGCACTGCTAGGCTCCTCTGCTTGTGCCTACACTCAGACATTCAGCTATGCATTTAACAGGGAGCAGCAAACAGGGAGTTTTGAGAGGGAGTTCTCCAGGTAAAGGACGAGTAAATACAGGACCCTTGTGGTAAGTGGCTGTCTGTAGTGTGTGTTGTGTCTGTGTGGGGAGGGGGTTACTTGCTGTGTGTTGAGCTTGTGTTTGTCTGTTTGGTTTGTTTGTTTGTTTGAAGGAGCGTGTGCTGTGGCCGGCAGCTGGAAGCTGTGAGCTTCTAAAGGTTTGAAATCCAGAAGCCTCTGTTAATTGGCTGAGCCTCAGTCAGGGGGAGGGGCTACCAGGGCTTTATAAAGCTGTCAGTCAGTGACCAGGGAGCTTGCAAACAGGAGCCGCAAACAGGGAGTTTTGAGAGGGAATTTAGAGGGGGAGGTTAGAGGGCGCTAGTGACTTCTGACCTTCTTTAAACATAACTTTTATAATAATCTATATTCCGGACATTTAATAGGAAGCCCAGTTTATACTTAAACTTATTCATAAGAAAAATGGAGACAGAAGCCCAGCAACAGAGTGGGGGCTATCCTGTTTATTGCGTTGAGTGTAACATGTATGATTACCTGCCCTGTGGGCGGGTGGCGTATGTGTGCACCCGTTGCAAAGAGCTCCTGACCCTCAGAGACTGAGTTCGGGCTTTGGAGGCCAGGGTGGCTGAACTGGAGGAGCTAAGGGAGGCAGAGAGCTATGTTGATGAGACTTTCTGGGACACTGTAGTACTGTCCCACCTCCAGTCAGAAAGCCTCAGTGCTCTTGAAGAGGATGAAAGTCTCAAGGGAACAGAGCATTCAGTGGGAACAGAGGGAAACCATCCCATAGTTGGACCCTCCTTCCAGAGGATGTTGCGGTATCCTCTCGCACTGAGGATACCTCTGAGGGGGAGGGAACACCAGTTGTTAGGAAGAGGCAGGTGTTAGTAGTGGGTGATTCGATCATTAGAAACATAGATAGTTGGGTTTATGATGACCGGGAGAACTGTATGGTCACTTGCCTGCCTGGTGTGAAGGTTGCGGATCTCTCGAGGCATCTAGATAGACTTATGTGTAGTGCTGGGGAGGAGCCAGTGGTCGTGGTACATGTAGGTACCAATGATGTAGGGAAGGGTAGGAGAGATGTCCTGGAGGCCAAATTTAGGTTGCTAGGAAAGAGACTGAAATCCAGGACCTCTATGGTGGCATTCTCGGAAATGCTTCCAGTTCCATGCGCAGGGCCGGGTAGGCAGGGAGAGCTTCAGAGTCTCAATGCGTGGCTGAGACGATGGTGTAGGGAAGAGGGGTCTAGATTTATTAGGAACTGGGGACACTTTTGGGAGAGGGGGAGCCTGTACAGGAAGGATGGGCTCCACCTAAACCAGGGTGGAACCAGACTGCTGGCACTAAACATTAAAAAGGCCGTAGAGCAGTTTTTAAACTAAGAGATGGAGGAAAGCCGATTAGTGTGGAGATGCACATAAATAGGATGGAGACTTCTCTTAGAGGAGAATCCATTGATAGAGATTCTCTAAGCTGTAGTCAGAAAGAGAGGAGGGGAGAGGACAAACCATGGGTCAGAGCAGACAGACAACTGCATGTAAAGGAATCCAATGCATCAGGAAAGGGCAGACAAATAAGCAGTGGTAAATTTTTAAAGTGCTTCTACACAAATGCTCGGAGTCTGACTAATAAGATGGGTGAACTAGAGTACCTTGTATTAAAGGAGGAGATTGACATAAGAGGCATCACTGAAACCTGGTGGAATGAGGAAAATCTGTGGGACACAATCATACTGGGATATAAAATATATCAGAAGGATAGAGCAGGCCGTCTGGGTGGCGGAGTGGCACTGTATGTGAAAGATAATGTAGAATCAAATAAAATAAAAATATTAAATGAATCAACATGTTCAATAGAATCGCTATGGATAGTAATTCCATGCTCCAATAATAAGAAATTAGCAGTAGGGATATATTATCGACCACCTGACCAGGACAACGAAACTGACGTTGAAATGCTGAGGGAGATTAGAGAGGCTACCAAAATAAAAAACTCTATAATAATAGGGGATTTTAATTATCCCCATATTTATTGGTAACATGTCACCTCAGGAAGAGAAGCAGAGATAAAATTTCTCAATGGCTTAAATGACTGCTTCTTGGAGCAGCTGGTACAGGAACCCACAAGGGGAGAGGCAATTCTCGATTTAGTCCTGAGTGGAGCGCAGGATCAGGTCCAGGAGATAACCATTACAGGACCGCTTGGGAATAGTGACCATAATATAATAACATTTAACATTCCTGTGGTGGGAAGAACACCTCAGCAGTCCAGCACTCTGGCATTTAATTTCAAAAAAAGGAATTACATAAAAATGAGGAGGTTAGTTAAACAGAAATTAAAAGGCACAGTGACTAGAGCCAAATCCCTGCAAGCTGCATGGAAACTTTTGAAAGACACCATAATAGAGGCCCAACTTAAATGTATACCCCAAATTAAAAAACATAGCAAGAGACCTAAAAAGAGTCACCGTGGCTTAACCACCATGTAAAAGAAGCAGTGAGGGACAAAAAGGCATCTTTTAAGAAGTAGAAGTCCAGTCCTAGTGAGATAAATAGAAAGGAACATAAACACTGTCAAATCAAGTGTAAAAATGTAATAAGAAAAGCAAAAAAAGATTTTGAGGAACAGCTAGCCAAAAACTCAAAAAGAAATAACAAAAAGTTTTTTAAGTACATTAGAAGCAGGAAGCCTGCTAAAAAACCAGTGGGTCCCCTAGACTATCGAGATATAAAAGGAGCAATCAAGGATGATAAAGCCATTGCGGAGAAACTAAATGATTTCTTTGCTTCAGTCTTCACGGCTGAGGATGTTAGGGAGATTCCCAAATCTGCACCGTCCTTTGTGGGTGATGAATCTGAGGAGCTATCCTGGATTGAAGTGTCATTAGAGGAGGTTTTGGAACAAATAGAAAAATGTAATGTTAACAAATCACCGGGACCGGATGGCGTTCATCCAAGGGTTCTAAAAGAACTCAAATGGGAAATTGCTGAACTACTATCTGTGGTTTGTAACTTATCCCTTAAATCGGCTTCCGTACCTAATGACTGGAAGGTAGGTAACGTGACACCAATATTTACAAGGGGCTCTAGAGGCGATCCTGGCAATTACAGACCGGTAAGTCTAACTTCAGTACCGGGCAAATTAGTCAAAACAATAGTAAAGAATAAAATTGTGAGGCACGTAGAAGAACATAATTTGTTGGACAAAAGTCAACATGGTTTCTGTAAAGGGAAATCATGTCTTACTAATCTATTAGAGTTCTTTGAAGGGGTTAACAAACATGCGGACAAGGGGGATCCAGTAGATATAGCATACTTAGATTTTCAGAAAGCCTTTGACAAGGTCCCTCACCAAAGGCTCTTGTGTAAATTACATTGCCATGGGATAAGAGGGAAGGTCCTTTCATGGATTGAGAACTGGTTAAAAGACAGGAAACAAAGGGTAGGAATAAATGGTAAATTTTCAGAGTGGAGAGGGGTAACTAGTGGTGTCCCCCAAGGGTCTGTCCTGGGACCAGTCCTGTTCAACTTATTCATAAATGATCTGGAGAAAGGGGTAAGCAGTGAGGTGGTAAAGTTTACGGATGATACCAAACTGTTTAAGATAGTCAAGACAGAAGCAGACTGTGAGGAACTCCAGACTGAGCGATTGGGCAACAAAATGGCAAATGAAATTTAATGTGGATAAGTGTAAAGTAATGCACGTTGGAAAGAATAACCCCAACTATACGTACAGTATGATGGGGGCTAATTTGGCTATGACAAATCAGGAAAGAGATCTTGGAGTTATTGTGGATAGTTCTCTGAAAACTTCCACACAGTGTGCAGCGGCGGTCAAAAAGGCAAATAGGATGTTAGGAATTATTAAGAAAGGGATAGAAAATAAGACACAGAATATCTTACTGCCCCTGTATAAAACTATGGTACGCCCACATCTTGAATACTGTGTACAGATGTGGTCTCCTCACCTCAAAAAAGATATTTTGGCCTTGAAAAGGGTTCAGAAAAGCGCAACTAAAATGATTAGGGGTTTGGAACGGGTCCCATATGAAGAGAGGTTAAAGCGACTGGGACTTTTCAGTTTAGAAAAGAGGAGACTGAGGGGGGATATGATAGAGGTATATAAAATCATGAGTGGTGTGGAGAGGGCGAATAAAGAAAAGTTATTTATTAGTTCCCATAATAAAAGAACTAGAGGACACCAAATGAAGTTAATGGGTAGCAGGTTTAAAACTAATGAAAGAAAGTTCTTCTTCACACAGCGTGTAGTCAACCTGTGGAACTCCTTGCCAGAGGAGGCTGTGAAGGCTAGGACTATAACAGAGTTTGTCAGAGAAGCTAGATAATTTCATGGAGGTTAGGTCCATAAAAGGCTATTAGGCAGGGGATAGAAATGGTGTCCCTGGCCTCTGTTTGTCAGAAGGATGGCAGGAGATAAATAGCTTGATCATTGTCTTCGGTCCACCCTCTCTGGGGCACCTGGTGCTGGCCACTGTCGGCAGACAGGCTACTGGTCTAGATGGACCTTTGGTCTGACCCAGTACGGCCATTCTTATGTTCTTATGTTCTACCAAGCCCCAGTCACGTAGGTTTCTCATGTTCCTCTCTCTTTAAGCCACCTAAGTTATACTTTATAAGCAGCCATCCAGGTAACATTTCACCTTGTGATATTCTGGTGAGTAAGTAAGTCGATCTGTTCCTTTCCGTTACGTTCTTGGCCCTTTCGCTCACATTAAGCTAGTCGGCTAAACCCAGAAGCACATAAAATCTGTCCATGGGAGAGTCATGTAATATTTCTGTTGCAAGGCAGCACAGTCAAATGAGAGGTACTTCAGTTATCAGACTGAATTGCTTTCTTTGATTGTACTTAGCCTGTTGTCCGGACCCTGTAATTAAATTATTTTCAAAGGTGATAGTGGGGAGTGGGCTTGCAGTTTGGTTTTTGTTACCTGAAGATATCTGAAATGTGAAGGCGGAGTCTCCTAGGATACATCTACACTGCAACACTATTTCGAAATAACTAGTGCTATTCTGAAATAACTTAGTCCGTGTCTACACAGCTGGCAGTTATTTCGAAATAGTGTCAAAATACTGTTGAGCTGGAGGACGTCTTACTCCGACTCCTGTAACCCTCATTGTACGAGGAGTAAGGGAAGTCAGAGGAAGAGTGCTCTGTTTCGAAATAAGTGCTGTGTAGATGCTCCCTATTTTAAAATAAACTATTTTGAAATAAGCTACACAATTGATGTAGCTCAGTTTGCGTAGCTTATTTCGAGTTCAGCCCTGCAGTGTAGACGCACCCCTAGGCTCCAGAATGGTAGGGTTCGAAATGGAGGCATAATGAGGTCTTCTGCATCCAAACCAAGTCCTTCAGCAGTAGGGTCTGCCATCAGGCTTCCAGGCTGAGATTTTCAAATCGAAATGGAAATTAGACATCCCTTACGCAGCATTGCAAATCTCAGCCTAAGTCTGTATTCAGGTATGGAAATCGGTGGCCCCACAGTTCTTGTTGACTTTGAATTGACTCATAAGAGCTAGGGGATTAACATTTGCTTTTTTGTTTTGTTTTGTTTTGTTTTTGAAGAGCTGAATGCTTAATTCAGTGCCTAAATAGAGATTTTGAGGCCTATTTGGAGACACCCATTTTAAAACCATTTTGGTCTCAGGGTGCAAGTAATGAGAAGGGAACTTCCCACCAAGCTCCTTTCACTGGGTATCTCTCTGTATCACTTCTCAGGCTACGTCTACACGGCGGGTTTTCTGCAGAAGAGGATATGCAAATGGCACACTCATTTGCATATATTGCATGATCATTTGCATATCTTCTTCCAATTCTTTTTGCAGAAGAGGTTTTGCCGTTTAAAAAGCCCCATGTGGACAGGGCCATTTGTTGGGGAAAAACTCTTTTGCACAAGATCCCTTATTCCTCAAAAATCGAGGTTTACAGGATCTTGCGAAAAAGGGTTTTTTTTCTGACAAATGGCCCCGTCTTCACGGGGCTTTTTAATAGCAAAACCTCTTCCACAAAAAGGATTGAAAGAAGATATGCAAATAGCACACAAGATATGCAAATAAGCGCACCATTTGCATATTCTCTTCCGCAAAAACCCAGCAGTGTAGAGGTAGCCCCAGCCTATTTAAGACTAACGTCATGTGTCAAGCTGACAAAGAGGGGATTTTAATCGGACTGAATCCCAAATATTTTCAAATAAAGCTCTCCATATTCATTCAAGTGTTACTGAACAAGTCACTAGGGAGAGCTAACACTATTAACAAATACTAGTAACAATTAGAGCAGAGGCTGACAGACGTGGCTGCATCTCCCTGCCTCACTGCTATATTTAGATACAGTTTTTCTTTTCTCCTTGCTGCAGTCCTTCCTCTCCTGGCAGGATAGTAATAGCCAAAATTCCCCAAAGGGGGGTGCTCTAAAGAGACCGGTCTGAGAGTAAGAGCTGCTGGATACGTGAAGCAATTGAAATCAGTTAAAACGGAGGTGTTGATTTTAGTTTATGGAGATTAGAAAAATCAGGCACCATTTATAAAGGGTTAATAAATCAATAGAGACTTGACTTAGGGTACGTCTACACAGCAACATTATTTTGAAATAACTAGCATTATTTCGAAATAACTTAGTCTGCGTCTACACAAATTGGTGGTTTTGGGCCAGTTCCTAGTGTCTTTGCACCTCGGTAACGCCTGTGCTCCAAGGATTTAAAAACACAGTGGGGGCCGATCCTGCCATTTTGACGTCAGTTGAGTAGCCTGTTTTTTACAAATGGGGAAAATTGAGGCATAAAGTTAAAGTGACTTGACCAAAGTTGCACAGGAAACCTGCAGTAGAGACTGGAGTAGAACTTGCATCTCCTGGGCCTCTCCCTTAAACTCATTACTTCAGCCATCCTCTGCCAAAGAGTGAAAAGACCTTAGGGTATGTCTATACAGCAACATTATTTCGAAATAACTTAGTCCGTGTCTACACAGCCGGCAGTTATTTCGACATAATGTCGAAATACTGTCAAGCTGAAGGACTTCTTACTCTGACTCTTGTAACCCTCATTGCACAAGGAGTAAAGGAAGTTGGAGGAAGAGTGCTCTATTTCAAAACAAGTGCTGTGTAGTCACTCCCAATTTCGAAATAAGCTACGCGATTGATGTAACTCAATTTGCATAGTTTATTTCGAGTTAAGCCCTGCTGTGTAGACACACCCTAAATGATTAAACAGTTGTTGGAGGCCGACAACTCAGTTATCTAGAATAGGTTCTGCCTGTGTCTGTAATATGCTTCTAGCATTTAGCAGTCACTGGTTAATCTTTGGAAGTGTGTTTGTAGGTATGAAGTGTGATTGAAATAATCTGAGAACAGGAATAAATGAATGTTGTGAAAAGCTGGGCCTTGGGGAGATTAGAGTGAGCTTCACTTGCTAGAATGCAATGTTTCTGAGGGGTTTTTCTGTGCCACTGGTCAGTCCAGAGGCACACTGATCTTGGGAAACACTCAGGCTACTGGGGGGTGAGGCTGAATTGGGGAGAGTGGAGCTGTACACCTCCTTAATCAGCCAGGATCACACTGAGGCACAGATCTCTTGAGATGCCCATTTGCCAGTTTTTTACCGGGTGTGTAGGGGGCTTGAGATTCACTGTCACTCAGTGTGCTGAGCTTAATCATACCGGCCCCTACGTGTGCACTCTGATGTTGTCCCCTCTACCCACACTCACTTGCAAGCTTAAGCTTCCCAGACTCTTAAAGCTGCAGAGCTCTTTGCAAAACCAAACACGGGTTTCCTGCTGGCTTTACCAGATGCTCGCGGTGGGCTTGTCTATACACATACTTGCGAACTGAAATACGTCTACGTCTACGCTGCACCGTAGTTCGAAATAAGACATGCAATTTGAATGACGCAAATTGTGTATCTTATTTCGCTCTTATTTCAAAATAGCTTATTCTGTAATTTGGCGCTGTCTACACAGCACCAAATTTCAAAATAACCCGCTATTCTGAAATGTCCCTTACTCCTCGTAAAACGAGGTTTACAGGGACGTTGGAATAGCGAGCCCAAAATAACGGGCTTGTTGTTAAGATGCAGGGTAGCTATTTCAGGATGCTCCGATATCTCAAAATAGCATTGCAATATAGACGTAGCCTAACTGAATGTTTTAATCTGTACCCTTTAGTTATTTCAGTGTAGTTTGTGTGTATGTAACCCACACACCTTCTGAGTGTGGTGTACTGTAGTGGCTTTTAGCTAATGTGGTAGAGTCTCATGCACTAAGCTCTAGAGGTCCCAAGTTCCATTCTGCCTGTTGGCATTACATGGAGTAACCCTAATTTGGGAATAAAAGTGTCCTTTTGATGCAATAGTGAAACTTTTATTGAAATAGTGAGACTTGTATTGAAATTGCTAGAGGTATAGATGAAAACTGATACTCGGGTACTCCAGTCCCAGTGTGTGCATAGATGAGCCTGAAGGGAGAAGTCATGTGAAGTGTGTGTGTTGAGGGGGAGTTGGAACAATGAAACCTGAGATTAAGCTAGTGCCACCTCCCTGAGAAACGGTACCTAAGTTGACAGAAGAATTCCTCTGTCATCGCAGCGCTGTCTGTGCTGCTTAACTGCATTGCACGGGCTATGTGTTTTTCATACTTCAGAGTGACATAGCTGGTAAGGAAGAGCCTAAAATACTTGAGACCAGAGATGGCCCAAGCTATGGAAGAAGGTTTTTTTCATTTGAGGCTGAGAGATGGTCTACACTCCAAAACTAGGTTGAGTCAAACTGAACCTGAGCCATGGAGTGGACAGTGCTAGGTCAGCAGAAAAATTAGTCCATTGATCTAGCTACCAGCTCTGTCCCTTCCATCACTATTGGGTGTTCTACAGTGGCACAAATTGCTTCTGGGGGAATTCTGCATCAAAAATTTAAAAATTCTGCATGCAATATTTTAAAATTCTTCACATTTTATTTGTCAAAATCAGGCAATATAATTGTGCCAGTTTCAATTACAGTGAAACCTTTGTTATCCGGCACTTTGTTAACCGGCATTGCCGCCAGCCACAATACTGTCACATCTTCAGGCACACAGGCCTGGCTTGGTTTACCATGATTGGCCTAACAATTTTTTTATTTAAGAAGTACTAATCATCTTTAACTCAAAATAGAAATGTGAGACCAACTGCCTCACACTACAAAACTACCAATATTAAAAACTTGAGTTTTACTATTATTGTCCATTGATTTTTCCTAGGTTGATGGGACCCTGGAATTTTTAGATAAACGGAACGCCCTAATCCATAGGTATGCCAGATAACACAGGTTTTATCATTTATACATTTTAAAATGTATTTTGGTCATTTATTTAAAGTATGGTACAATGGATGAAGACCATAAACTAAAATCCCCCAAATCCCCTTTGTTTCATAGTAATGTAGCTAGGTTTGATCGTTTATTTCTAATAATTAGTCAACAAATATATGCAATCATATGCCTAGTGTGACATCATAGGCAATTGAAGGCAATTTATATTGGCTACTGACTCTCTCCAGAAGGGTCAGAGCCAAATAATTCATGGAGCACATTTTGATAGGATCCAAAGTTTTAGACCCATTCTAATCATTAAAGCATCATAACCATTCATAAGGCCATACTGAGCTTTACACCACTCTGGCAATGTAAAGGAATCTGAAAACTTTTACACTTGTTTTAGACTCCTGGGGGAATTCACAAAGACAATAAGAACTAGTCACTAAGTAGGCAGGTTGTTACATTCTACTCTGCCTCATTCCTACCTCCTCAGAAAAACCCAAAGTCCTGCCTCTCCATGCCCAGCATGCCACAGTAGTAAGTAAAGACAGAGTGTGCCTGTCTGCCTGTGTTTCTCTGTCTCTCTCTGTCATATTCACAGCTGCCTAGCATACACCCCTGGCTCAGCAGTGATTTACATCTTTACCAGTTGCTCCCAGCACCCAAACCAAACTTCCTGCATTCTGCTAAGGTGGGGCTTTTGTAAGTTTCCTTTTACTTCCCCATTAAAAATCATTTACTGTGGGGAAGCAAATAAATCTGTTGGGGACATGAATTCTGCGTATGAGTAGTGATGCAGAATTCCCCTGAGAGAAATAAGTCCAGCATTGCTGGTGATTCACATGCCCTGAGGCGATGTCTGTGCTACAGAAACCATCGCCACAGGTATGCTGGCATAGCCCCATACTGTAGACACAATCTTCATTGACAGAAGGAGTTTTCCTATCAGTGAGGAACAAAGTTAGCCATGTGGACAAAAGCACTCATCCATTGACCTTGCTGAGTTTACACAGAGGGTTGTGTTGGCCTACCTACATCAGTCAATGCTATGCAATGCCAATATAGGTAGGCAGATGTAACTTTTCCAGGCAGAGCAGACCTTAAAACAGGGCTACTCAACACGCAGCCCATGGCCTGTTTGCGGCCCACAGTGCGGTTTGAGTTTATGAGGGGCTGAACATGTGGCCCGCAGGTGGCAGCCAAAACAAAATAGTAGTCAATATAATGGTCTTCTGTTGATATGCATTTTAGTAGTTAAATTCCTGGACTGTCATTGCTCAAAAAAGTGCTGTCATATGGGTGGAAATGGGATAAATATTGCATTTTATTAATATCAGCAGAACTAACTTAAATGGGGCCTGCATGTTATGTAGTCTTGCCTTAATCTTTGTATTCATGCCCATCAGTGTGAAAGAAACTATTTGCATATATTTGCATGTATATGCAATCACACTTAAGTTACAGTCCTCGGCATGTGCCGTGAGTATCATTGTGGCCCCCGGGGCTTAAAGGAAAGGTCTGATTTTGGAGAAACTTGAAACAAAAAACTGCTAGGATTTAGTGACAGCCTGGATTGGGTGGGAACGGTCTGATGGGGGAGGGACGGTGAAGCACACTGAAAGCTACTTCTCTGTAATATACCTAAGCTTGGAAGGAATGCATTTTTATAAACGACGATATCGCCAAACCCACACAAACTGATAAAAAAATAGCTCCTTTCATAATCACTGAAATTTGCAGAAAGACAAAGTAAGAGGTATACTTTAGTATGTGATATTGACGATTTGTGTTTCCATGGTTATAAAGCTTTACATTTTTGAATTTCAATAGCAGCTGTCATTAGCTGACTATTATTTGACCTCCTTATTGTTTGGCCCCTCCCATAATTTCCCACAACTGGGAAAATTTAACTCTTTAAACAAATTAAACATGCTTAAAATAAACAATGATAGCAGCTGCTGAAATTATTTAAAAAAATAAATTTTGCCAAGCTTAAATATACCAAGTGGGAACAGAAGCGGCAGCTGCAGTGAAAGCTTCCTTAGGCCACTCTGCGACTGTGACTCATGTCTGAGAAGGAGAGGTGATTGCTAGGGGGGAGATGGTTGTTTATAACTGCATCTGCCAAGGAAGTGCCCATCGCCCAAACCTTAGGGTGTGTCTAGACTACTGAGTTTTTTCGAAAAAAGTGGCCTTTTTTCAAAAAACTTCACCTGCGTCTAGATTGCCATCGCATTCTTTCAAGATTAAATCGAAAGAATGAGGCGGTTTTTTCGATATTGGTAAACCTACTTTTACCAGGAAGAACGCCTTTTTTTGAAAGAGCTCTTTCGAAAAAAGGCGCTATTGAATGCAAACAGGGCTTTTTCGAAAGAAAGCGTCCAGATTGCCTGGGTGCTCTGTTTCGAAAAAGCAGATCACTTTTTCGAAACCCTTGTGGCTGTCTAGATGATCTCTTTCAAAAGAGGCTTGTAGTCTAGACCAGTGTTTCTCAACCTTTTTTTATAAAGTACCCCTTTTTTAAAAAAAAAATGTAAGTACTCCCAGTACCCACAGCTTTCAGACACCACAACATTTTTTTCTACCATTTCAACACATTTGTTTAAACAACTTAATCATAGCCAGGCAGGGGATTACATTTTTGGGTATAAAAGTACAAAAATAATAAAGTACGGTAAAACTTAAAACAAAAATTCAGTTTTCTCCAAATTTCAATTGTGTTGACGTACCCCCCAGACTTCTCTTGAGTGCCCCTAAGGGTATTCGTACCACTGGTTGAGAAACACTGGTCTAGACGTACCCCAAGTGTCCTTGCAAATCTAAGACAAAAAAGTGAATGCTGGTAATTCATAACTGCATCTGTGATGATAACTCATAGCCTCAAACTGGCCATATTCACCCCACCACACACCTCACACCATACCCCTCCTTCAGATTAATCAGCAACAGCCACCACTACAAATTACGTGGATTTATGACCATGCCACAACCAGTTAATGAGATGGGAATACCTCCTACACAAAGGTCTCCCAGGAAATCATCATGCTAAATGCATGGGTACACTGTGTCCGAGGGCTAGCCGTATTAGACTGTAACTTTAAAAATAACTTCTTAAAAAAACAATGAAATAACTTATTTCGAAATAACAACTCCCCAAATAATGATTTTGAAATAGCGCGTCCACACTACAGGGAAGCTTCAAAATGAGTCCGAGGCAGGATCCCTTAATGTGGACGCGCCACCTTGACTTAGAGCCCCGGGGAGCAATTGCTTGCAATAACTCTGGGGAGCAGTTATTTTGAAATAACAGTGGAGCGTCCACACTACCGTTGTTTTGAAATAACTATTTTGAAATAAGTGTTATTCCTTCTGGAAAGCAGGAGTTATAATTTCGAAATAACGGGCTTGGTAGTGTGGACGCGCAGCTTGTTATTTCAAAAGAAGGGCAGTTATTTCGAAATAACTCCCTGGTGTAGATCAGGGCTTAGGGTGCATCTACACAGCACCCGTATCTTGAAATAAGCTATGCAATTTGTGCTATGCTGGCATTATTTCGAAATAAGGGGTGCGTTTAAATATGCAGAATTGCTATTTCGGGATATTTCCAGTATCCCAAAATAGCCCTGCTGTCTAAATGTAGACTTCGAGACTAACAAAAATATACGTATAGTATCATGAGTTTTCTTGGGCAAAGCCCACTTCTTCAGATGAGATAATCTTGAGTCATGGGTAAACTGATATTTGGGGATCACCGACACCAGTGTGGGATACTGTCTTTGCAGCCTGCAAGCATAAATGTCTCACCCTGGCTTCCGCTCTGTGCACGGTGAACTCCAACATCCCTTCTGCCCTTAATCCCGCCCCCTTTATCCCACAATTCCATCTCCCTCAGTTCTTAACTACCAGATACTTGGGGTTTTCCCTTGTAACTCGTCACCCTCAAAGGAATGACACTTTCCCATCATCAGTACACTTTGTGGGACACAGTCCTTACAGTTTATTTAATAGAAAAGTCATGGTCTCAGAAGTGAAATAGGAGAAGCAAGTGCATACACACGACACAGAAAATAAATGCAAAGATGCATCTCCAGGTTTTACATGTCTATAAATGCTAAATTTCCTTTTCTAATCCAAGTCACCTCCTGCCTCTGACCACGCTCCCAGCATGCCCCTGGTCTTAGAGGGGAGCAGTCAATCTTTCATGGACAGCACATTGCTTAGATGCTGGCCCTCAGTTTCCAGCTCATCTTCATGGCTCATTCAGACATGTCATGGGTTGTTCGGATCCAGGATTTTTATTGTATCCACTATTCGGTGATGGCTTTCTAGTGCCTGTAAAAGTTTGTGCAATGGTCTGATTAGGAGTTTATCATTAGGGCCATCTCTTCCCGCATGAACACTTGTCACCCCACGAGTCCTGCTGACAGGGGGTAGGGACAGGGGGCAAAGGTGGCAGTTGCCCCAGGACCCAGTGATTCAAAGGGGCTGAAGTAGCGGCGGGGGTGGCTAGAGCCCTAGGCCCTTTAAATCAGTGGTTTTCAAACCACGGGTCACACCCCTAGGGTTGCCAGGTGTCCGATTTTCTACCGGACAGTCCGGTATTTGGGCCCTCTGTCCGGTAGAAAAATTCAGAAAATACCGGACATGTGCAATGTGCAATGTCTGGTATTTTCTGAATTTCCGGCTGGGTGCCAGACAGATGCCTGGCGGGGGTGGGGGAGCGACTGGGAGGCAGGGCCATGATTGGCGCTGGGAGCCAATGTGGTCGCATGCAAAACCCGGGCGGGGCGGGGCAGGATGGGGGCCGGGACTCCCAGCCACTCCCCTGCCCAGCTTCTGCACACAACCAGAGGCTCCCAGTGCCAATCGCGGCCCCGCCTCCCAGCTGGGAGCCTCTGGTTGCGTACAGAAGCCGGGCGGGGGGAGTGGCTCCCAGCCACTCCCCCCGCCCCCGCCCGACTTCTACTAGCAACTAGAGGGAGTGCCTGCCGGGGGCGTGGCCTGTTGGACTCCGACTGTGGCCAGTGGCTGCACCCCCCCCCGCCAGCTCTGCTTCCTGCCCCCCTTCCTCCGGCCCCCCCTTCCTCCCAGCCAGTCCCGCGGCCCCTGACCCCCGACCCCCTCCAGCCCCGCCTCCCGGCCAGCCCCATGGCCCCCGCCCCTCCCCTTCCCCGCCAGCCCTGCCTCCCGCCCCCCTTCCTCCCAGGCAGCCCCGCAGCCCCCGCCAGCCCTGCCCCCCTTCCTCCCAGACAGCCCCGCCCTCCTCCCGGCCGGTCCCTCGCCCCCCCCCCCCCCATGATCAAGTGTGTCCGGTATTTTGGGGGGGTCTACCTGGTAACCCTACGCACCCCTGTACTGGGGCATGGAATGTCTGGTGCTGGGTGTGGTTGCTGCAGGGGGATCAGGTGACCAGAGGGGGGGGCCAAGGCAGCGACCTGCCTGTCCTGGCACCGCAGACTGCGCTGCACCTCAGAAATGGCCGGCAACAAGCCCAGCTCCTAGGGGTGGGGGGATAGTGCACAGGACTCTGTGCACTGCCCCTGCCCTGAGCACTAGCTATTGGCTGAGAACCTGCTGCTGGCTGCTTCTGGGGCACAGCCTTGTCTGCGGTGCCAGGAGAGTCAGCAAGCTGCCTTAGCCCCCCCGCTGACCTGGAGCTGCTCAAGGTAAGCCCCTCCTGCCCTGGCCCTGCCCCCCAAAACTGGAGCTCCCTCCCACCCCAAAACTCCCATCCCCAGCTCCACCTGGGAGCCCACTTGCTAGTCCTGTTATGCTGGGTCATGGCATCAACAATTTTCTTCAGCTGGGTCATGAGAAAAAAACCCTTGAAAACTGCGGCTTTAAATTGCTGCTGAGGTATGTCTACACTACAAAGTTAATTCGAACTAACAGCTGTTAGTTCGAATTAACTTTCATAGGCGCTACACACGCAAACCGTTAGTTCGAACTTAATTTGAACTAGCGGAGCGCTTAATTCGAACTAGGTAAACCTCATTCTACGAGGACTAACGCCTAGTTCGAATTAAGTAGTTCGAATTAAGGGCTGTGTAGCCACTTAATTCGAACTAGTTGGAGGCTAGCCCTTCCCAGCTTGCCCTGGTGGCCACTCTGGGCCAAGCCAGGGAAACTCGTCTGCCCCTCTCCCGGCTCCGGAGCCCTTAAAGGGCCATGGTCTGGCTACGGTGCCCGTGCCAGTTGCAAGCCTGCCAGCACCCAGCCAGCAGACCCTGCACCTGGCACAGCACGAGCCAGCCACCCGCTGCCACCCAGCCCTCCCCCTCTTCCCAGGACCAAGCTGGCGGCTCCCAGGAGCCTGCCCGGGGCCGCAAGAGGCGGACGCCCGCCTGGTCTAGTGCGGAGATCATGGACCTCATCCAGGTTTGGGGGGAGGCCTCCAACGTCCACAATCTCCACACTAGGCACAGGAATGCGGCCATCTAGGGCAGGATAGCTGCCAGCCTGGCCACCAAAGGCCACATGCGAACCCAGGAGCAGGGTTGCATGAAAATCAAGTTGGTCCAGTGAGACCCCCGACCCTGAGCTTAGAACAGAAGAACATAAGAACGGCCGTACTGGGTCAGACCAAAGGTCCATCTCGCCCGGTAGCCTGTCTGCCAACAGCAGCCAACACCAGGTACCCCGGAGGGGATGGACCAAAGACAATGGCCAAGCCATTTGTCTCGTGCCATCCATCTCCAGCCTTCCACAAACAGAGGCCAGGGACACCGTTCCTACCCCCTGGCTAATAGCACTCCATGGACCCAACCTCCATGACTTTATCTAACTTCTCTTTAAACTCTGTTCTAGTTCTCACCTTCACAGCCTCCTGTGGCAAGGAGTTCCACAGGTTGACTATTTGCTTTGTGAAGAAGAACTTTCTTTTATTAGTCTGAAGCCTGCTACCCATTCATTTCATTTGGTGTCCTCTAGTCCTTCTATTATGGGAACTAATGAAGAACTTTTCTTTATGCACCCTCTCCACACCACTCATGATTTTATAGACCTCTATCATATCCCCCCTCAGTCTCCTTTTTTCTAAGCTGAAAAGTCCCAGTCTCTTTAGCCTCTCTTCATATGGGACCAGTTCCAAAACCCTAATCATTTTAGTTGCCCTTTTCTGAACCCTTTCCAAGGCCAAAATATCTTTTTTGAGGTGAGGAGACCCTATCTCTACACAATACTGAAGATATGGCGTACCATAGTTTTAGACTTCCCCTCCTCCTTCTTCCCCTGGCTTCCCCCTTCCAGCTCCCTCCTCCCAGGTTTCCACCTCCCCTCTCCCACCCTCTCTCTTCCCCTCTCCCACCTCCTTTTCCCAGTCTCCCCAGAGGTTAATCCCCCCCCCCCAGTTTTGTTAAATAAAGAGAGTTTCTATTTTTGAACACGTGTCCTTTATTTTTTACATCAGGAAGGGGGGCTAGGGAAGGGTAAGTGGAAGGAGGTGAGGGAGGAATGGGGCACGAGCCCCCGATGGGGAGGACTGGGGTGGCTCTGCAGGCTCCTCGGGGTGGAAGCTCTCCTGCAGGGCCTCCTGGATCCTCACAGTCCCCCGAATGACCCCCCCGGATGGCAGCCTGCGGCAAGTGCAGCTGGGCTGATGGCCAAGTGCTGTGATGTGCCGAGGGTGGGCACTCAGGGCACTCCAAGACAGGACTGCTTTGCTGTCCCTCATCGAGGTAGACAAGCAAGCGGGGAACCCTGAGAACTGTCTGTCCGGGGTGGGGGTCGGGTCCCTTTAAGCACAGCCCTCGGCTAGCCTGAGGCAGCAGCTCCACGCTCTAAGTCCTAAGCTGATGCCCTGCCGGCACTGGTTCCGGCCAGCCTTAACTTCGGTTCAGGATCCACTCAATGTGGACATGCTATTTCGAATTAGCAAAACGCTAATTCGAACTAGTTTTTAAGTCTAGATGCGCTAATTCGAATTAGCTTAGTTCGAATTAGCTAATTCGAACTAAGTTAGTTCGAATTAGTGCTGTAGTGTAGACATACCTCTGGAGCGCTGCATGCTCTGGGCAGTGCTAAAGGCTGGGTGGCAGCGGGGGTGTGTGTGTGTGTGCTCTAGGCAGTGCCAAGGCTGGCCTCTGCCCTGCCCCTTCTAGGAGCATGGAGTTGGTACTCCCCCACCACCACCTGGCCCGGGTTCCATCTTTGCTGGGAAATTGAAAGGAACAGTCCACCCGCCTCTGTCAGGCCGTTTCATTGCTCCCTTTCTCCTGGGGCGTGTCTGTTTATGAGTGAAAATTTGAACGCTGCGTTTAAAGCTGCCAATCCTATTAGTCACCGTGCTGGTACTACAGAAGCACCTTGCTATTCTGGTTTGCAGCCTGGGTTTGGAACACCTGGGCGAAAGGGCATGGTGTGTCAACTTTTAGCCATGAGAACCTAACACAGGGCTGCTGATAGTTTGGGGAAAGCTGTTAATGGAGCACAGCAGAATGTGTTGGCTCATTGGATCGCGTGACACTAGTCCCGTTCAACATGCCGGGCTGACTTCTGTCTCACATGAATGACGACAGCCCCCTGTGTAGTGACGCTCAGCAGTGCACACCCTGGAGCTGAGCCTCCTTTAAGGAAGCTAAATATGGAATCTTTAGGAGGTCAACTCTGTGGGATTGTCTAGAGAGAGGAAAATTTTCACAAGGTGCAATTGATGTAGCTATCCGGGTGCAATCCTGTGTGGTAGACAATGTTGCATCCGTGCAAAACATGGATTGCGCTTGTGCAATGCATGTAGACTGGGGATTTGCACTAGTGCAGCCACTCTGACGTCGGCAGTTCTTGAAGTGCACTAGGTCACAGACCTAGCTAATAACATTCCTCCAGCTCCAGCCAGGTTGCCGAGGGGCTCACAGTTCACCATTCTGGGGCAGAGCAGTCACTCAGAGCTGCTGCAGAAGAAGGCAGAGCTCTCCCTCCTCTCCCCCCCCCAGTCTCCCATCTGTGGGGAACGCCATTCTCCAAGGAGAGGCTCGGGAGGAGAACGAGCAGGCTAAAGGGGCCTAGAAGCTGCAGAAGGAACTGATGAGGCCAGGGTGCGGAACTGATGTGGTGATTAGTGGGGACAGGCAGGGCCGGTTTAAGGGCAGGCGAGCCGGGCGGTCACCTGGGGCCGCCATTTTCAAGGGGCCACATTTCGGCCCAACCTCCTGAATCCTCCCCCCAGGTTTCCCTGGTTACTCCCCCCCCCCCTTTTTTTTTTCTTGACAAATTTTCCCCAGCAGTTTTTCTGGCAACCCTACGGACCAACCGCCAATTGGTTAGGACCGGCCTTGGGTACAGGCAGTTGTGATGTCACTTCCGCTTCTTTAGAAAATAATAGATCTCCCCTCTACACACTTATTTTAGCCCCCACCCTTTTTTTTTTAGTGGTGCAAATTTCCCTAATCTAGATGAATTAATATTTTCTTTGTGTTAGGGGATTCTTTACAGCTGCTTCACATTTAAATGCTTTATGAACCAGGCTTCTGGATCACATGGCTCTCTGGGCAAGACTGGTTCTTCAGAGTTTTATGCATACTTAGGCAGATTATAGGCTTCTCAGTGGCAACTAATCTCATAGACACCCGTGGTCTAATTCCTTTTGTTAACTTATTAAAAGAGAGAGAGAAAGAGGTACGGTCATTATTAGACCTATTAGAACATACATTACTCACTCAATGGCCTGTGCCGCTGGGATAAATGTGTCATTAGGGGCTTCGTTCAGTCATGGTTCAAGGCAGTCACATGCACAGCTTAGTTAAAGGATATCCTGGCCTACCGAATTCTGAGGGGATGTGTGAGATCAGGAATCAAAACGGCATGAAGATGTTAACATACGCCTGGTCTGTGTGTGCAATAGAAAATTGCAATGTGATATTTCAGAGTCAAATCACAAAGCCCTCGCTGTTGGTTGTGGCTTGCGTTGTGCCTGCTTAAAAACAGAGGAAAGATTCAATCCAGTCTGTCATTTTTAACAAGATTATAGGGCTTGGCAGTATGAGTCAGTCCAGGGACCCCTTAGACCCATGTCCCCTCTCTCTCCATCAAGAGCCAGGTACAAGAAATCCAGCAGAGGGCAGTTACAGGTTAGCCTATCCCAAAAGAAAATTCCTTGCCAGCCCCGTTAGAGGCCTTAGGCATAAAGACTTATGCTTCTTCCTAAACATGCATTTAATTATTACTCTGTACAGCTCTGTATTTCCAGCAATGGGATGTGTGGACAAAGCGGTAAGGGCCTGGCCTTCCCTTAAAGCAGGGGTGGGGAACCTTTTGTGGGTCGGGAGCCACTGACCCATAGAAAAATCAGTCTGGGGCCACGCACAAAAACCCCTTACTGTGGCTCCCGACTGAGGAGGAGATGGACACTCCCCACATTCCCCTTGCACACCAGAACCTGGGGGAGGAGGGCTGGTCTAGTAGATTTTGTGTGCTCCAGCCCTGTGGTGGGGCAGCAGTGGGGCTGGAGCACCTGCACGGGCTCCCCAATGCAGGGGGGCCCGGAGCCTCGGGGTGGGTCCAGGCACCAGGTTATTTAAAGGTGCATTCACTTTTTTTTTTCCTCAACCAATTTTTTTCCACCATGTTCAGTATTTTTTAAAAAATATCTGGCAACCCTATAAAGAGACTGGAAGAGAAGAGCCAGGTCCACAGTTCCTGACTTGCTGCCATCCACTCCGCTGCCCTGTCTGCCTGGTACACCCCGTGGTGACGTGTCTGTCAGGGGAGTGTCCAACAAGCATTGCAGAGACAACAGGCCTCTAGCAGCCTTCACCCTTTCTCCACCTTTGTCAGCTTGTGGTGCATAGGGTTGCTAGGTGTCCGGTTTTCTACCGGACAGTCCAGTATTTGCGCCCTCTGTCCGGTAGAAAAATTCAGAAAATACCGGACACGTGCAATGTCCGGTATTTTCTGAATTTCCAGCTGGGCGCTGGACGGAAGCCTGGCGGGGGCGAGGGAGCGACTGGGAGGCGGGGCGCGATTGGCGCTGGAAGCCCCGTGCAAAAGCTGGGCGGGGCGGGGGCAGTGGCTGGACTCCCAGCCACTCCCCCTGCCCGGCTTCTGCACACAACCAGAGGCTCCCAGCGCCAATCGCGGCCCCGCCTCCCAACTGGGAGCTTCTGATTGCGTGCAGAAGCCAGGCGGGGGGAGTGGCTCCCAGCCACTCCCCCTGCCCCGCCCGGCTTCTACTAGCAACTAGAGGGAGTGCCTGCCGGGGGCGCAGCCTGTTGGACTCCGACTGTGGCCAGTGGCTGCACCCCCCCCCCGCCAGCTCTGCTTCCCGCTCCCCTTCCTCTGGTCCCCCTCCTCCACCACACACCCCGGCCGCTGATCCCCCCCAGCTCTGCTTCCCGCCCCTCCCCTCCTTCCTCCGGCAGCCCTGTGGCCCCTGGCCCTGCCCACCAGCCCTGCCTCCCAGCCCTTCCTCGGCCAGCCCCGCCCACCCTTCTGGCTGGTCCCTCCCCCCGCCCACGATCAAGTGTGTCCAGTATTTTGGGGGGGTCTACCTGGTAACCCTAGTGGTGCACCAGCTTCACTCACAACCCTTTGTGGCCTGGAAAAGTCACGTAGGGGGAATTCTAGGGGATTATACCATGCGGATTGCCTGCTCCCTCTCCTGCTATCTGTCCCACCAGGATGGTGCTGCTAGAGCTTTGGCTGGAACTGATATGTATAGGGCTTGCGAGAGCAGCAGACAGAGGGATGTGGATTTGCTCCCTGCATTCACTTCTGGAGGCTGTCCCTGCCTGTGCTGGGGTGTCACTGGTAGTAGACATCATGGGAAGCAGTGGAAAACCCATTTTAATCTGGGTGATCATTAACCTTCATTGAAAAACAGTGTTTGCCTTGATAGTTCTTCCAGGCCCAAAAATTCCAACAAGATGTCATCCCTGACTCAGGGGAGAAAAGCACCAAAACCTGGGCTTAATTTGTATGCAGATAAAACATGCCTCGGTGCTGAACATTGACTCAGGCTTTTAGAATCCCCCAGGAGAGTTAGAAGCATTTGCACTGGGGAACAAATTACGGAAGGATTACACAGTAATGTCTGAAGGAATAAACTTTGTTCATACCTACCAATCCTGAATTGGACTAACCATTCCCACTCTGCTACTCATGCTGGTCCCAGAGCCAAGTTGGTCCACAGCAGACAGGGTATTTGTCCACTGCTCTGCTCTGGCCGCGGGATGTGACAGAAAGGAAAAGTAGCCAAAAGAAAGGGACTCAACCTAGTAGAAACTATCCTCCCCACCCATGTCGAAGAGATGCTGGTTTGAGGTCAGACTTGATGACCAAAGGGGTCCTTTCTGGCCTTTGAAACTATACATATACATGTGTGATATGTCTCTTTATATATATTATCTGTGTGGGTTTCCTATTAGTTCATTGTATGACGGGGCCTCTGCACATTTTAGCATAAGAGTTGGGGGGTGATCGTTTTTGTCTAGGGTTTTATTTGTCTGTGGACAACAGAAAATGCCACCTGGCGAGAGGGCCATATTTTACCCTATGTAAATGGTAGGTGGCTAGAGAGCTTTTTCTTTCCACATTGACAAGACAAATGTTACAACACAATGGGTCCCTGTGTTTTAAACATGGAAGATTAAGCTTTGGATGATACAGCAAAGTGACTTACTGAGTTATATTATCACTTACGTTCCAAATGGGAGGTGCTATCAAAATACTTTCAAGAGGTTTCTCAGCAATATAAATCATGTTTAATCCTGGGGCAGAATGCTTGGGATCTGACTGTAAATACTGCCCTAGTTGGATTTTATGTGTTTGTATCTTCTGCCTCGCTGCTCCATTTCTCTTGCTGCTTTTGTCCATTGCCTTGAAGATGCCATCTGTGAAATGCTGCACGGCTTGTACCTGGAGCAGCTGTTTTCCCGTATGCAAGTCTTATGCTGATTGTCATGTAGAGCAGTGGTTTTCAAACAATGGGTCGCCACCCAGTGGGTCACACAATGTCTGGCGTTGGGTCGCCTTGCTGTAGGATGACTAGTGGGGGTGCTAAGGCAGGTTTCCTGCCATTCCTGGCACCGTGGGTCACAAGCGGCCATCAGCAGGTCTGGCTCCGAGGCGGGGGTGCTACGGGGCTCTGTGTGCTGCTCCCTTCCTGAGCACTGGCTCCACTCTCCCATTGGCCAATTCCCGGCCAATGGGAGCTGGGGAGAGGTGTCTATGCCTGTGCGTCAGGGCAGCATACAGAGCTGCTTGTGTGCCTCCTCCTAGGACCCAGACCTGCTACTGGCTGCTTCCACGGCACAGTGTGGTCCGCGGTGCCAGGAGAGGCAGGAAGCCACCTTAGCACCCCCACTGCGCTGCTGACCAGGAGCGGCTGGAGGTAAGCCGTGCCCAATCATGAGCATCAACCCCCAGCCCTGAGGCCCCCCTGACCAGGAGCCCCCTACTGCCCCCCAGACCCCTCATTCCTGCCCCCCTGGAACCCGCACTCTAATCAAAAGATATAAACATCAACAATTTTCTTCAGTTGGGTCACGAGAAAAAAAGTTTGAAAACCGCTGACCAAGAGTCAGCATCTCATCAGTCAGGCTTGCTTAGGTCAACTTTCTAGCATGGAAGTGAAGTAAAAGAAACAGAGAATCATAGAACACTAGAACTGGAAGGGACCTCGAGAGATCAAGTCCAATCCCCTGCTCTCACGGCAGGACCAAGCACCGTCTATATCATAGAATCATAGAATCCTAGGGCTGGAAGAGACCTCAGGAGGTCATCAAGTCCAGCCCCCTGCCCAAGGCAGGACCAATCCCAACTAAATCATCCCAGCCAGGGCTTTGTCAAGCCGAGACTTAAAAACCTCTAGGGATGGAGATTCCACCCCCTCCCTAGGGAACCCATTCCAGTGCTTCACCACCCTCCTACGGAAATAGTTTTTCCTAATATCCAACCTAGACCTCCTCCACTGCAACTTGAGCCCATTGCTCCTTGTTCTGCCATCCGCCACTACTGTGAATAGCTTCTCTCCATCCTCTTTGGAACTTCCCTTCAGGAAGCTGAAGGCTGCTATCAAATCCCCCCTCACTCTTCACTTCTGCAGACTAAACAAACCCAAATCTCTCAGCCTCTTCTCATAGGTCATGTGCTCCAGCCCCCTAATGATTTTGGTTGCCCTCCACTGGACCCTCTCCAATGCATCCACATCCTTTCTATAGTGGGGGGCCCAAACTGGACACAATATTCCAGATATGGCCTCACCAGTGCCAAATAAAGGGGAATAATCACTTCTCTAGATCTGCTGGCAATGCTCCTCCTAATGCACCCTAATATTTCATTTGCCTTCTTGGCTACAAGGGCACACTGTTGACTCATATCCAGATTCTCATCAACCTAGCTATATCGCTTCAGATTGTGGAAAATTTTGCATCCTTTGTGACATACAGGTGACACCCGACTTACAACCGCCCGATTTATGACCCCCCGCATTTACGACCACCTTGCTTTGGCCGCTGCCTCCACCCAGCACAGCCCCCAGCCAGCTCTGGGAGCAACTTGCGACTTGCCGCCTTCCTCCGGCACGGCCCCCATTCAGCTCTGGGAGCAACTCACGTCAAGGACTACAACTCCCAGGAGGCAAAGCGGGCCAGGAACGGAACCCCCATTTTTATCATTGTGCCTGTGGGAAAAAAGGGTTCGACTTAATGACAGCTCGACTTATGACAGTTCTCCAAGAACCAAATAGGTCGTAAGTGCAGTTGTTGCCTGTACTTAAGTTGACTTAACTGTGAATGCAGTTAGGTTGACAGAAGACTTCCCTCCCATTGACGTAGGATGCGTCTACACTACAATGCCACAGCTGCAGTTCCCTAGCTGTGCTGTTATAGTGTAGACATAGCTTAAGACTCCCAAAGCACAAGAGAGAGTGTGGCAGTAATACTGGGGTTTGGCTCTCAGTGTGTGAGAGAGAACCCTGCCGTGGCTGGGCTGCCGTAGGTGTGCTTAGTGTACTAGGGCTCCTGACGTTATCAGTCCTGGCAGAGCTGAACTGGTGTTGGCAATGGGAAGGCAAGCTTTGCACCAGATTTGTAGGCAAGACTTGAGAGGTGCCGTAGCAGTGGCCCCTGTAGTGTGATCACTGAGAATGGTACCTTTTGCTGTATCTCTCTAGTAGTATTTACATATAGATCAAGTGTTAGAAAGGCCCCATATGTCAGCAAGCTTGTCCCTTTCCTGGCATGGTTGACATTTCATACTTACTGATTCTTGGTCTGGAACTGAGCCTCCTTACCCCAGTCCCCATCATATGCTGGGATCTATTTCTGAACCACCCTTGGTTTTGATTTTGCAATGCCAGAAACCAGATGATGAACGTGTGCAAACCAAAACCAGCCTCCCGTTTTACCCATTTCTAATCCTTCCCCACTAATGCATTCAGTATGTATGCGAGTAAATCCCAACCACATTGGCGATCCGTGTGCCAGTCACAGGCAGCCCGTCCTCCACAGCATTCCTGGGTGGGTTAGCATTGGGCAATGGACGTAATTTAACCAGTTTGAGTCATGATGTTGCCCTTTCTGCGTGCACCCACACACATCTGCTCACGATGACAGGGCTGGAGGAGACATTCAATTATACCTGTAATTGCAAACACCCAGCAAGCCATAATTATGTTCAGCAAATGCGTATCAAGGTAGAACTGGCATCCGAATGAGAGGCTGATGATGGCTGTGCAAAGCACTGCCAGTGAGTTTAGAGGAAGCACTCACAAGTTGTCTGCCGAAGATGTATATAGGATAGAGTAGGTGCTTTGTCACCCACATTTTACAGCTCATCTGTACATTTTACAGGAATTTGCATGGTTAGAGTAGAGAACCCGGAGATCAAGAGACTTACGTTCCAATCCCAGCGCTACTTTAGACTTGTGTGACTTAGGGCAATTCATGTATGTGCTCTCTGACTCAGCTTCTCCCCTGCAAAAAATGGAAACCTTTACTCGCCTTTGTAAAGTGCTTTTGTAATTAGTGTAATCCATAGAGCTCCAACTTTCCCAACTGACTTTCTGTATAAGAAACGTGTCAGTATATGGAGACCTGAGATTTTTAAAGTTTAGCTTTCCCCAGCTCTTTTCTTTGTGCTTAGTCTGCAGCTGCCATTAACTGGTGTTGCATTTCTGCACCTGCTGTTATTTCTGGGTGCAACTCACGTTGCTTTGATGTCTAAGTATGGATTGTGCTAGTGCATCAGGTAGTTAGACATCAAAGTATCAAGAACTATGCTTCCAGACAGTTGCAGCCAGAAAACTTGCAAGCATACGGGGAAGCTGGCTTGAAAATCAGGTGAACCTCTCTAGTCCAGCACTCTCGGGACCTGACCGGTGCCGAATCAGAGAATTTGCCAAACCACAGGAGGTCAATATTGTCTAGCAGCATTACCAACACTTCCACTGCTTACTGGGCTCTTAGAAGACATTTGGGGTAAATTAGAGTTAAATAACTATATAGAACACTTAGAGCCAGGACTGGTGGCTGTAAGCAAACTTTATGGGACTGTGGGAAGCTTGGGCACACCCATGATAAGTGGACATTTGACTCACTAAAATCATGCCAGACCAGAGAGGCTCAACCTGTAATATTATAGTCAGATCTGAGGGGCACCACCATCAGGAAATACCTTCCCAGACATCTGTGGAAAATTCCTTTTCCTCTTCCATGCTGGCTTGTATTAGATTTCCATTTGTTGCATCTCATGTTGTTCTAACATATTCTGGTCTGTGTTCAGTGTCTGCACACTTCCAGCTGTTACAGACAGTGCACTTCTTTCCAAGTGATTTCTGTAACTGGCTTTACGTTCGCACAATATGTACAATTGTCTGGGCTGTCCCTGAATCCCTCGTCCTTACTGATAAGCAGCAACTGGCTGCTTTATAATATAAGTAGACCAGTACTCTCTGGGCCACTTTCATCTGGTCTCAGTAAAGCCTTTATTCTGTAAGTTTGTCATGGTTTGTTTGGCCATTGGTTTTACTATAACATATAAGGTGAGATTTTTTCAGATGTATTCAGTACTGGCTAAACTCTGCTCCTATTGAGTTCAATGAGAGCAAAGTTAGGCAAGGTCTACACTACAGACATATATCCTTATAACTAGGGTTGCCAGATGGTCTCCCAAAAAATACCGAATGCATGGGCTAAAAATTTGTTGAGCAAAAAAAAAGCCTGGCGGGGGTGGGGGGAATGGCTGGGACTCTGCCCAGCTTCTACACACAACCACGGGCTCCCAGCTGGGAGGCGGGGCCACGATCGGTGCTGGGAGCCTGTGGTTGTGTGCAGAAGCCGGGTAGGGGGAGTGGCTGGGAGTCCCAGCCATTCCCCCCGCCCCCGCCAAGCTTTTGCACACTACCACAGGCTCCCAGCACCGATCGCGGCCCTGCCTCCCAGCCACTCCCCCCGCCAGGCTTTTGCACGCTACCACAGCTCCCAGAGCTGATCGCGGCCATACCTCCCAGCCACTCCCCCCGCCCCCACCAGGCTTCTGTCCAGCGCCCAGCCGGAAAACCAGAAAATACTGGACATTGCACATGTCTGGTATTTTCTGAATTTTTTTACCGGACAGAAGGCGCAAAAACTAGACTGTTCGGTAGAATACTGGACATCTGGCAACCCTACTTATAACTAAAGGGTACATCTACACTGCATGGCTATTTTGGAATAAGCCATTCCGGAGTAGTTATTCCGAAATAGCTTATTTCAAAATAGCACATCTACACTGCAGGGAAGCCTCAAAATTAGTCCGAGGCAGGCTTCCCTAATGTGGATGCGCTATCTCGATTTAGAGGCACTGGGGAGGAATAACTTAGAATGGCCCTGCTGAGGGGCTATTTCGAAATAGCAGCAGTGGAGCGTCTACACGCGCCTTATTTCAAAATAGCTATTTCGGAATAGGCGTTATTCCTCGTGGAATGAGGTTTACAGATTTCAGAATAAGCTGCCCATTATTTCAAAATTATTTGTAATAATGGCTGTGTAGGTGCTCACATTTTTATTTCAGAATAACGCTAGTTATCTCGAAATAACGGTGCAGTGTAGATGCACTGTAAGTCGCTCAGGCGTGGGGAAAATCCTCTGTCCCTCGAGTGATGTAGTTATGCCAACCTAACCCCCTCTATAGATGGTGCTATGTTGGTGGGGGAGCATCTCTTGTTCACATAGAGGTGGATGAATGAGGCCAACAAGAGAAGCTCTCCCATCAGCATAGGAGTGTCTTCACTTAAACACTACAGCGACACAACGGCCTCTGTGCAGCTGTGCTGCTGCAGGGAGTGTTCAAATGTCACATGTAGACTTGCCCCTGTACCTCTGGTTCTCAACTGGTGATCCATGATGACTTTTTCGGTGGTCCACAGAAACACTGTCCAAAGTCCATGAAAATTTTTTGATTGGCCTGGTGGTCCGTGGACTGAAACAAGTTGAGAACCACTGCCCTAGACCATCGCTGAGAGCTTCTGAAAATCCTTCCTCTGCACGTCCTCCGCCGTCCTGCCCCCTACTGTGTAATCTCAGAATCACCTGCTCAGCCTGTCCATTGCCTGAATTACAAGTCGGCCCAAAACAGAAATGTTCTGATCCAGGGAGGGATCTCGCACGTCACGAAATTCCAGGTTGTTTGGGTTTGGATCTTTCCTGCCTTTTGAAGGGTCTGAAAAGTTGCACCAGTATTGACCTTTCAACGCAGTGCGCTGTGACAACTCTGGTAAAGAGGGTTTATGCTCATTCTT
Source organism: Pelochelys cantorii (assembly GCA_032595735.1). NCBI lineage: Eukaryota > Metazoa > Chordata > Testudines > Trionychidae > Pelochelys > Pelochelys cantorii. Next base: position 9,464,124 of record CM064346.1, on the reverse strand, counting down.
TGAGACCCAAATATGAATTGTCATTAGCTCAGCCCCCCACAAATCTTCCGATAAGAGTGCTCTGTCGGGACCCATAAACCTCCTATGGTTGACCTCTTCCTGAGAGTGAAATGAGACTCTCCTGATTCCTATTCCTTAGCCTCATTAGCTGCATTTTCCCCAGCAGTGCAAACATAAGGAGCAGGGAGAAGAGTGTTTCATTACTGACCATTTTGAAGACTGATTAATTTATTCTTGTTTCTTCCCTCAGTATTTCTGGCTCCTCGTCCTCTCACGAGGTTTGGTCGGCATCGGTGAAGCCAGTTATTCTACCATTGCTCCCACCATCATAGGAGACCTTTTCACCAAAAACACCAGAACCCTCATGCTGTCTGTCTTCTACTTCGCAATCCCTCTTGGCAGGTAATCAGTCTACTGCTGTTCTCTTGAATTCGCATAGCACCTAAGCAGCTGACAAGATAGACGCAATTTCTTAGCTTTGGATTGTTTTGTAGGGAAAAAGTTTGTGGGCTGATGATTAGAGTAGGGGGGGCTGCTTAGTCAGAAGAAATGGGTTCTGGTACCAATTTTGCCACTGAGTCATATGTAACTGCATTTAAGAGCCATCTGTGGAATAAATGTGAGGTATTACTAATTAACCAAGCTGGATGAAAACAGAAAATAAATGCTCTTTTGGAATAATAGCAATATTACTTGTATAACGGATGAATAATGCTATACCTGTTCTCTTAGTTGCTTTTACTCATTTGAGGTGCGTGTCTTTTTGAGTCAGGTTTGTCCAAGTTACCATGAACTCTAGAACAGTGTTTCTCAACTTTTTTTTATAAAGTACTCCTTATGCTCCCAGTACCTACAGTTTTCAGACACATATTTTTTTTTCTACCATTTCAGCATATTTATTTAAACAACTTAATCATAGCTGGGCACGTGATGAAACTTTTGGGTGTAAAAAGTACAAAAATAATAAAGCGCTGTAAAACTTAAAACAAACATTCAGTTTTCTTCAAATATCAGTTGTGTTGATGAACCCCCCAGTCTTTTCTTGAGTACCCCTGAGGGTATTTGTATCACTGGTTGAAAAACACTGCTCTAGAAAAGCAATTAGGTTAAGGTACTAAGCACTAACCTTTCAAAGTGCAATTGCAGACACATCTACAGAAGGAATGTGAATATTGGGGAGTGCAGGTCAGAGGCACAATGTAGCTTTTGAAATTTTGGCCTTCTCAAAGCATTCCTTAGCTCCCACTCACACTCTAACCATTTTGAATCTGCTGAGATAGCCTGGAGGACCCAGAGGTTCTAGCCAAAGTAGCCAGTCTGTATTAATACTCCCATCATTGCAGCTGCACTGCTGGGGAATTTGTCTAATATAGACAAGGCTGAGGAGAGCTGCGGGCATAAGCATTCACACTGAAACGTATGCAAAGAAGTTGAGGACTGTGCAGCCCATAGTCTCCTGATTAATATAACAGCCAGACTCAGGCTTTGAGTAATTATTTCCCCTGGCACTTTCTTTCAGTTGAGATTCCTTATCAGCCCAGTGCAGTATCTGATTGTTGGGACTAGAGGGATCCTGTGTTTTTCACAATGGTTGGCCCTGCATTGTGAGGTTGTGGACAGGGTGGGCTCACACAGTGCAGATTCCGGTTCCCAGAGGCAGATGACTTCCTCTGCAGAAGTGGCTCCGGGAGTTGATTTCCAGAAAGGGAAAACCTGGACAGCAGTTAACTCCACCATTGCAGTGAAAAACATCTGAATGGAGAGGCTGATAAGCCCGATAGAATTTATGGCAGTAACTTTAAGACACAGCTTGAAAACATTCCTTTGCTCTTCAGGAAGAAGAAATGGCCGGACCTTCGCTAATGGAAACAACTTTTTCCAAACAGCCCTAGGAAACTGAACACTTAAGTAGAGAATTGAGCTGAGCAATGGTTGGCAGCAAATCAATTCCTTCCAAAGACAGACATGCCTGGAAATGGCAAATGGCTAGAAATGGGCCCCTGTCGCTTATTTTGGCTCTGGACCTGGTTTTTCCCAAAGTCTTATGGAATTGGGACCCGTGGTTTGATTGTAGAGCCATGTCTGTGAATGACTCAGTGCCAGAATGTTATTGGTCACTCCACATGGCATAGAAGGCTGTACAAGAAAGATGTTTGGCAACATCAATCTACCCTGGAATAGCTCTGGCAACTTTAGCCACAGCAGCTTCTGCAATGAATGCTGAAAGATGGATTTTGTGCCTGCTCATTGCAATGCTCTGATCCCTGGTGGAAAGTCTATTGGCTTCTCGAACCTCCTGGCAGGTATATTGCGCTCACCCTTCAGCCTTGTGTGCTGTTTTGAGATTTTTGGTATGAACGTATGCAAAACAGTCTCTTGATACATATTGGGGACCAACTGCTGTTCAATTAACAGAGGGCATTCACATGGTTTGGTGCCGTACAAACATGACAACTCTTTTTAATTCTAGATCTGGCTTGCAAAACATGGGTGCTCAGCTCACTGCAGAGATTAGGGCAGGAATTTGAATGGGTCGGCAGTGCAGTTCAGATCAGTAGCTAACTTTCCACCAAACTGTTGGCTATTTGGACCCATCGTGCTCTTGGAAGTTACTCATTCTCCATTTTTTCTGTTTTCAGTGATGCATATTTGTCTCTTTACAGGAAAAGGGAACTTGCAGAAACAGCAACTGACCACAAGTCTGTTGTGTCTGCGTTCACACTCTCTGGGAACAGCTGCACCTATAGCTCTTTACTAAAACTGTCTCCCTTCTCGGTACATTTTGCAGTGGTTTGGGATACATCACGGGATCAAGTGTGAAGCAGGTAGCAGGAGACTGGCACTGGGCATTGCGGGTAAGCACCTGTCTCGTCTTCAGTAAGTCTGCTAAAATATCCCTCATGAACTCATGCATGCGAACATTAGAGCTGGCTAGCAAACAGGGTGTCAATTTCATGAAAACTTCCTCAAAATTTCCAGCTCTTCAGCCGGTCAAAAATTTTGAAATCAGATATTTGGCTGAAATTTTCTTCAACATTTTCCAAAAGCGGACGATATTTTTGCAGGTTTGTGGGTGGATTAAATTTCCACCTTTCCCCCTCCCTCCCCAGCCGTATTGCAGCTGTTGGAAATTTCCTACCCACTCCAATAAGCACAGGTCATTGACACAGTCTTTATCCCATTTCAGAAGATGATGGCCCCCACTGTGTTTTACTCTACCTTGAGTGATCCATGGGTAGCACCATCTTCAGACTGAACAGTATTTAACAGGTTGAGGTTAAAGGCAGAAGAAGACTTCTAGGCAGGGGAGGATAAAAAAACCAGGAGCACTGGACAGATACACGTACAGATATTCAGCATATAGGCGATTAAACGTATCCTGCTCCTGGATAAAAAGGGAACCGAGCTTGTTGTTTTTTGGGCATGTTTCCGTCCCTGGGAATAGCAGATTTCCAATCACTTCATTATCAGCCGACATTGGTTTCTTGATGGGCTGGGAAGGGGAGGCAGCAACCTGAAATCTGTAGCCTTTCAGTCCCCTTGCTATGAAGAAACTCTGCCAGGATGGTTTCCTGCTTTGAGGAAAAAACACTTTGTTCCAGTTTCCTCTTGTTTTTCTGCCCACAGACTCTCCGTTTCCTTCTGTTTTAATCTCCAGGGACCTTGATAAATGTGTTGAAAAGATAATACACCTCACACACACGAACGCATCCACACGCAAGGATAGCTTGAAAGAGCTAGCAGGAAATAGCCCGGCAAACCTGCTTTCTGGCCTTTGACAGTCTGGCCAGCACAGGGTTGAGTGAGACGCTCCCTCAGGGCTGGCAGTTTATGAAGGCAATTAGTGGCACGAAGCTTGTGCCAATGCAGTTTATAACAGCAGGTGCTGAAATGCATGGATTCCCTACCTCAAACAAATGGTGCTTTTTGGCGGCTGGAAATGAGACACGAAGCCAGCGAAGTCATCGGGAATCGCCCGTCAGCAGCTAGCTGAGTGGGAGCAGATGCCAGCCAGGATGCCACAATGAAAAGAATTAAGTTGAATGACCTTCAGTTTCAGACCAGAAAATTGGCTACCTCACCTACCGGCAGGAATGCTTTGAGGGTGGACTGACTTCTGAGCCCAGGAGCAGTGCTCAGCTTAAGCCCCTCACTCAGCCAATGGGGCATAACTGGGTCTGATGTGCTGCAGAGGTGTCATGCTGGCCTAGTGCACAGGAGTGCATGGCACCCTAAGGCTGCAGTTCGTAACCTCTGGGATCAGGACCCCACTGTAAACCTTCATGGCATGATGCAGTCCATAGCTTTAGTGCCCAACACATCTGGCTTAGGAAATATTTTGTCCCCATGGGGTACAGTGCGCACATTAATATATAAATGGTAAAATTGTGCACGTGTATATACCAGAGCAGTGGCTGCTGTCCTGTGGGGCGAGCTGGGTGTGGCTCACCCCTCCAGGCATTGCAACTTCTGGGGTCACAGCGCTACTCGGGTTTTGCCAGATGCCTTCTCAGGAAGCCAGCCAGGCCAAATGTGCGTGAGTAGGGTTGCCAGGTGTCCGGTATTAGCCCGGACAATCTGGTATTTGTGGCCTCTGTCTGGTAAAAAAACCAGAAAATACCGGACAAGTAAAATGTCCGTTATTTTCTGTTTTTCTCGGACCAAAGGATGCCTGGGACATTCTTCCCCTGCCACGTCTGGCGGGGGTCGGGGGAGTGTGGGGGAGCGTGGGGATTTAAAGGTACAGCAACTCAACAACTTTGGTCCCCCCCTCCCTTTTTTTTTCTTTTTTTTTTTTGCTCAACCAATTTTTTTCCTGCCATGTTCGGTATTTTTTGCGAAAGTATCTGGCAACCCTATGCGTGCGTGGTGTTGCGATCCAGTGCATGGTGCCACAGGATCATTCCCGCAAATTTGGCCCATGACAGAGGGGTGACTGGGCCAAACCTGACCTGCACTGCAACCCTGCAGTCCAAGTCACAAAGTCCAGAGAGGGAAGCTGAGCCCAGTCAGCTCTGCAGGACTGGAGCCATCACTGCCTGGAGACTGTGAGATGAAGCCCTCTTTGCCCCGGGCCTCCCACATGACATCTTGGAGACCCAATTTTGAGTTGCGACCTGCAGGCTGAGAAACCCTGCCCTGAAAGGTTAATGGTCTTGTTTGAGACAGGAAGTTACCGTTAGCTCCTTTCTCTTAAAGTGAAATCTCCACTTTTGGTTCTGACAAGAGTCTTTCTGGGCTGCCGTGCTTGTAGATCCAGGCTCCCTGTGCAACACTCGCTACATCATGTTCTATACAGACGTCAAAATGAACTGCCTGTAATAACTTGACTGTACAAAACATAAGGAAACTGTCAGGAGGGGATGGTCTCTCTTTGGTCTTGTGTACATAGAGACACTTAGGCAAGTTAATTCAAATTTACTAAAAGTGTGAATTTAAAATGCATTAGTTAAACCTCATTAAACCCCTCACCAGTTAATTAAACTACTTTGAATGAAGACCACTTTAATTCTGAACAGGAAAGGGGTCTAATGTGGTTTAACTAACCCACCTTAAGTTCACACCTTAAATTCATTCACATTAATTTTCTTGAATGTCCCCTTATAGACAAGCCCTAAAGTTAGTAGCGTAATGTAATTGCATATTTCCTCGGTGTGTTGCTTTACTGTGTCACCTCTTGCAGTCTTACCATATCTCCCATCCTACGTGGACGGGAGACTTCAGAGAAAGAACCAGAGTGCTTGTTGTGGTGCTTTGCACATGGCAATTTCCCCCTGATTCAGCAGTAATTCCAGTGCTCCAGTAGCGTGCCAGAGGATGCTGTGTTGCTGAAGGAGCTGGTCTTTCAGATAAATAAAACAGAAGTCAGGAAAACGTGGGGTCCTTTAAGATCCCCTGGCGGAGTTAAAGGCATTGTGTGCTAGCCAAATTTCAGCTCAGTTACTTACAGTCTGCAAGCCATAAGTTCCTCCTGGCATTGCAACTGAATGAGGCATTTTCCTTAGTTTCCTGTCTTGAAATATTTTAGGTTTCCTCTTTGCAACAGGCCTGGGCCTGCAGTTTTGTAGTGCACGTGTAGGTTAGGTACTCTGAGGCGCCCGTGTTCAGCCTGAGGCCTACAGTTCCTTTGGCTCACACAGAACTTGTAGGTAAAAACTGCACCGACCGAAAGGCAGACCTTAGCCTTTTTACCTGTGCCCCTCCCAGCGTGGGTTGACAGACCAGGGCTAGCAGGGTTTGCACGAGAGCGCTAAGAATAGCTGTGGAAGCAGCACATTGTGGCTGCTTTTCTGGCTGGAGCTTCACTTCCGAAGCTGACCCGAAGCTTGACAGCCTGGGCTACAGCTTCAGAGCACTGTGCACGCAGCTGTTTTTCCAGCACTAGCGTGCACCCTGCTAGCCCGAGTCCATCGCCCCAACAGGGCGACTCAAGGCCGCAGGCGAGGCAGAGATACCCAGCATGTCCCAGTGCCCTGTGTCATAGCACTGTGTTCAGGCCCACTCACAGGAGGGAAAAGGGAGCAGTTGCCCTGGGGCCCGGCGATTGACACAGCGGGGGAGAGGAGAGGAGAGGACGAGGCACTCCAGGCAGCTCAGATGGCTAGATGCACTAGCCACTTCCACCTGAGGAAGAGCCACGCCCCCCCCCCCCCCCCGTTGTCCAGGGTCCCGTGCAGGCTGTTGACCTCCCTGGCTGTGTTTCATTCTCGTGTAGACTGAATGTCAGTAGTAAATACCTGGTTCAGTTTTTATAGCCTGTGAAGCCCTCTGAGGCTATGTCTAGACTACACCTCTCCGTCTACAGGGAGATGTAGATTAGGCACATCGAAAATGCAAGTGAAGCCGGGATTTAAGTATCCCGTGCTTCATTTCCATAAACGTGGCTGCCGCTTTTTTTTGAAAGAGAGCTTTTTCGAAAAAACCAGCAGTCTAGACGCGGATCTTTTGAAAAATAAACCCTTTTTCGAAAGACTCTGTAAATCTCATTTTATGAGGGATAAGTGATCTTTCGGAAAAGGGTTTATTTTTAGAAAGATCCATGTCTAGACTGCTGGTTTTTTGTTTCTTTTTTTTTTTTTCAAAAAAGCGCCATTTTGGAAAAAAGCAGAAGCCATGTTTATGCAAATGAAGCACGGGATATTTAAATCCCAGCTTCATTTTCATTTTCGATGTGCCTAATCTATATCTCCCTGTCGACAGAAAGGTGTAGTGTAGACACACCCTGAGATCCTTTGGACGATGCAAATCTTCCCTAGTCACTGGAGCGGTGGACTGGAAGTCAGGAGACCTAATCCTTGTGCGCCTCTGGTTTCCCCACTCTGCACCTTGAATGCTCTGTGCAGAGAGCAATCAGGACTTGGCTGAAGTTGAAAGCCAGACCAGAGCCAGGGCACGTGTAGTAGGGGAGAGGTCAAACCAGTGGAGGCTTACTCCCAATGTCCAGAAAACCTTTCAGCTTGCTGGCACTCCAGACACCCTTCAAATGCCTCTAGAAACTAGCCAGTCCCCTAGCCTACCTGGGGGTTAGGTAGCTCCGGAAGGGTTAAATGTCAGTGAAGATGAGCTGGGCAGAGCGTGGCCCCCTAAATCACAGGCATCCCCATAGCTGAGCTGCTAGAGAGAGTAAGAGCCTCGACAGCCAGAGAGAAAGGAGGGAGAGGAGCAGATGAGGCAGTGGATGCGTAAGAGTCGGGCCAGCTGTAAGGAATGAAACGAAACGAATACGATCTGTTTCTTTTGGGCTAGCCACTGGCCGCTTCGTGTGCTGATTCCCGGGTCCTCTCTTCCAGGTATCTCCACTCCTGGGCATGATCACAGGGACACTCATCTTGATATTCGTACCCGCTGCTAAAAGAGGCAACGTGGAGCAGCTGGGGGGGCAGCTGAAGGCTCGGACCTCGTGGCTAAGAGACATGAAGGCACTGATCAGGAAGTAAGAGCGCTGCTGAAATGGCCTTTAACACCCAGCCTGAGAGTCAGGGGGCCTTGCTGTCCAGTTGCCCTGTGATCTGCGGCCACGCTCAAGGTGCAGCCGAAAGCATGTTCCCTGGGCCTGAGGGAGGAAACCACCGTTGCTTTTTCACTAGCGATGGGCCTAGTTGGAATCCAAATTTGGATCTACCCTTTGCAAGATTCAGACTGGAGGGTTTTCTCCACTCTCTGTCTGGTTCTTGCACCGGGGAAGCAACAGTGTGGATGTGGAGACATACGAAAGTGGGCCTACAGCAGATTACGTTATCGGCATGCAGCCCTGTTTTCTGGCCTGGTGGGCATCAGGAAAGAGGTCACCTTCCTGAGAAGAGGGGTAAATTAAATGTCCAAGTGAATTCTGAGGAGACAGTATACAAATGCTTGCCCTTCCTGGCAGGCCTGCACATCGTGTGGGTATACACATGCATACACAGATTCACATGGCTGTGCACATGCACTTTCACACCGCTGGTCATTCTGTTGCACTCGCTGTCAGGATGGTTCTGCCAGGGCCAGCCCACAACATTTTGGCACCTGAGGCGGGGAGCACAAATGACGCCCCCGTGCCCCCTCGCTTGGGCCAAAACTTTGAAAGGTCTCAATTCTGCCTTCTTCCTGTTCTACTCCTCTCATGGTACTGCAGAGACAATACATATGCACCCACAGCAGACACAATTTTCTATACTCTGGGTCCTAGTGGCACCTCCCCCCACAGTCTGGCCTCAGTTTGCCTCATGGTAAAGCCAGCCCTGGGTTCTGCAGCTACCGCCAAGTACGTCTGTGTTTACCCTGGTGCAACACCTGTAATTTCCTAAATGGCACTTATTCGTGATCTCATTCCTTCTGACAATACTAACTAGTGCATCTTCCCAGTATGTTTGGGAAGAACCAGGGTGTTAGGACGAACTGTCATGGATAATTCACAGGGATCTCCGTGGTGCTTAGCCTCCTAGTATTTGACTTCTTGGCACTCCAAATGGTAATGGCGCTCCGCTCCCATTGAGAGCAGGGTCACTCAGATGGGGAACACTGGAGCAGGCACACAGGCATGCTGGGAAAACAAGAGGGACGGCATCTTGGTGGCTGAGGGCTGACTGTTTTCTGAAGCTGCAATACTTACTAGTCGCTTGGCACTTTGCCAATGTGAAGGGCTGTCCAGGAGGTGCGAGGTCTTGTTACTGTCACAGCACAGTGGGGTAGAAATGTATCCGGGGCCTGATTTGTCATCACTGTGTGCCATGGTTGCACCTGTGAGTGCTAAACAGTACCACCTGGGAGCCTGGGGGAATTTGACCCCTGCTTTACGCTGATGTGGATGACTGAACAAGAGGTGAGTAGGGGAGATCCAGGCCACGTACAGCTTGGTGATGCTTTTGCCCAACTTACAAACCCACGCCGTATGGCCTGGCGCAGGCTAAAACCACAGTGATGACAGCTGCAAAAGGAGCTCCCCGTTGAGAGAGCCTGTAGGAAATTTCCTTTGAGAGCCCGTCTTCTGCAGAGGCAGCTCCAGCAGAAAGAACTGTAATTGTATCATCAGAGCCTATTGGAGTTGATCTCAATCTAGGGATGCTCTGCCTTATGGGCTCGGGGCTGAGCTGATGCTGTTTTCTGCGTGGCCACTGCCTGCCTTCCCAACCTGTGCAGCTGGCCCCGCAGCTCTTCTTCCTTCGGGGTTTCCCGACCCCAGAGGCTAACGCAGTTCTGGGGCTAACACTTGGATTTTCTGCTTTCTTCTCTCCACAGCCGCAGCTATGTGTTCTCCTCGCTGGCCACCTCAGCCGTCTCCTTCGCCACGGGGGCGCTGGGCATGTGGATCCCCCTCTATCTTCACAGGGCACAAGTGGTGCAGAAAACTGTGGAGACGTGCAGTGCGCAGCCATGCGGCACCAGGGACAGGTGAGGCTTGCCCTGTGCTATTGTTAGGAAGGGCTTAAGACAGTGTTTCTTAAACTGTGTTCTGGGGCATACCGGTGTGCCACGAAGCAGTCGGAGGTGTGCTGCAGAGAACAGAATTCAAAATGGCCGCCCTTAAAGGGGCAACTTTTTTTTTTTCAATAACTTTCCCCCAACCATTTTTTGGCCCAATAACTTTCCCCCCAACTCTTTTCTCCCCTCCCCCCGACCTTTTCTTTTCTCAACAAAAAATCCTTGGTGTTCCTCATAAAAAAAAATATTGGTTGGTGTTCCTCGGTCTTAAAAAGTTTAAGAAATACTGGCTTAAGAGGACGAAATCCATTTACTAGGATCCCTATAACTTCCTGTGGCCCTTGACAACAGTAATAGGGAACCCTCAGGTTTAAATTCAGAATTTACTCCTCATTGCTGCAGCCAATCCCTTTTTCGCTCCTGGACATGACCCCGTTGTGAAGGCCCGAGGCCAGGCAAGGGAGATCAGGGAAGACAGGTGCCTTTATAACTTAAGCACAGGATTGAAAGCCAAGAGATCTCTGTTCTACCCTGTAACAGCCACCGAGTCCCAGCATGATGTTACCTGGAGATGGGGCTTCTCTGTGCCTGAGCTTCACCACACGTACCTGTCTACTTCCGCAGAGGAGCTAACCGTTTAATTGGTTCGTGTGTATATGGTGCCTGGCAACCTTTCGGTGGAATGCAGCACTCTGTGAGGTCCAGGAGGAGGTGGCTGCTGTTTCAGGAGAGGAGGGTGTTAGGATGGCTCAGACTTTTTCAGTGATACCAGGGATTGGACTGGCATGGTGGCCACAGTACAAGATTTGATGTGGTCCCTCTCCATCTAGGGACCAGCAAAGGGGTGCCCTTGAGGCCATGTCTTCAGCCCTAATGGGTGCTCCTCTGCCGGATGCCCCATATGCTGGAAGCAGGCTGCCGAAGGAGGATCTTTGAGTAGATGAAAGGCTTTGGGGCTCCTTTCTGAGCTGAAGAGAGATCCCAGACTTGTAGGAGAAGTATCGAAAACCTGTTTTGCTTGTTGTTGTTGCTTTGAACCTGCCCCAGGGTGAAAGGCTCTCTGTAATATTGACTCTAAGGCAACGATGAAATAAGGTTTGTGGGGATCAGACTGACTAATCTTCCCTGCCATAGTGTAATACTGGAGAGGAGTATTAATAATTACCCTTCACCCTGAAGGTAACCCTAAGCACTTGCTAGTGGGGGTATGCTGCTACCACTCACCTGCTGCTAACATGCAGCCCTTCTGAAGTGGATTGCAGTAGTAAGACTGCACTATGGCACATTATTTGAGAAGAATAAAATCATAGACGTGCAGAACTAGAAGGTCCCAGTCATCTAGCTCGGTCCCCTTCACTGAGTCAGGACTAAATATTATTGAGACCATCTTGACAAGTGTTTGTCTAACCTGTTCTTTAAAAAAAAAACAGTGAAGAATTGCCAAGTTGCAGGGGGATCTTGGGTAGAAAGAGCACAGTTGCCGGGGTTGGAAATTGGCCCTCACATCAGAGTTAATGTGAAAGTCGATTGGGAAATCATTATTTTTCCCTGTACAAAAAATGTGGAAAAGTGATTTTTTTTAAAAAAAATTGTCACAATCTCTTGACTTTCTCAATCCTTTTGGGAAATAAAAGATTCTTCAGGAACTAAAAGCTTTAAATCAACATTTGAAAACTAGTTCAGTTTTTCGACAAAAAGACTGACCATTTTGTATGAAAGTGGATTTTTTTCTCACAAGCATTGCCATTTTAATTTTTAAAAATGGTTGAAAATTGAGATCAGCTCTGGTTAATATCCTTGGCATAGGCCATGAAATCTTGAATGGCCTCAAGTGCCTCTTTTGCAAATCTGGCATAAAATTACTTAAGGGTTGCTCCATGCAGATGCTGTTGCCCTCTGCTTCTTTAAGAGCTGGTACTTAGAACAGAAGAACGGCCAGACTGGGTCAGATAAAAGGTCCATCTAGCCCAGTATCCTGTCTGCCGACAGGGTAGGGGAAGGAGCTGAGAGCTCCAATGGAGTAGTGGTTCCTAATCTGTCATCAACCTGTTGCTTGCTTGCTTCTCATGCTGCAGTGCGGCTATGTTTGAGCGGGGAGGGGGCATTTAATACCATGTTCATCCCCATTCCCACTGTGACATTGTGATACTGTTGTACAGATGCACTGGTCTCAGCTTTCCTCACCAACCTCTGTCACAGGACAAGAGGCAGAAGAAGAAAGAGGCTTTTGACCTGGACTCCCAGAGCCATGTTTTCAAAATTGGCCACTTACCTCACGCCCAGCTCACCAGGAATGGCCGCTGGCCATTGTATACTGCGCATTAGAGGGAGCCAGAAGATACTTGCTGACAGGCAGGCAATGGTAAAGATTGCAGGCTGGAAATAATGAAGGCCAGGTCTGGGAGTGCTGTGAAGCTGCCGGGTGCGCCCACGCTGCCCTGACAGAGCTGAATGCAGAACTTGGTGTGTGAACTTCTGACTCAACTCAGCTCTTCCCCTGTTCTGTTCTGAACTTGGGCAGATTAACTGGAGGCAGGGCCCCTCCTCCCTCTCCACAGCCAACGATTCTGTTCTTTCCCCACAGGCAAACGTGATGTTTTCCAAAATGGGCCATGCAGGCTTTGCAGACATGGTTTGGCGACCCGTTTTGGAACAAGCAGCCTTCTCATTTTTGTTGGTGCTGGGACATTCCCAGTTCCTTAGTAGCCCGGGAGTTTGCCACAGGTCACTAACTAGAAAGGAAGTTACACCTTCCAAAAGTATGAATCAGGGGTCAACAAATCAGGAGAGTGGCTTAATAATCACAAGAATTTTGTTCCCAGGATCATTTGGAGATTTTTTTACTCTGTTTTTTTTTTCTTTTTGAGCCACTAGGATGTAAGGCGCACTCCTGATTTGTTAAGTACAGTTACTCCTTCCCTGCCAGCGTGACCCCTGCCCCTGCCGCTATGACAAGTGTGAGGTCATGTTGTGCAAAGGATGCTGATTTGTTTCTTTATAAACACCGGAAGGACATTCTGCTGCCTTCCGGTCCCGCTAGTCCCAGGTAACAAGTCAAACTTTTCTCTGCAACTGTGCAGTCTAGACACTTCTTCCCTTTCCCCCCCTCCAATCAAATGAATCCCAGGAGCTTGGGCTTTGAGAATAGCATCAAGTATCATGAGACTTTCAGTGAAATCATGAGACTCGACAACACTGAGAATTTGCCCTGCTGTACTGCTGCTTAACACCCAGGTTACGTCTACACTGCAGAGTTTTTGTGCAAATCTGGCTGAGTTTAACCCCTTAGGCACCGGGAGCTGGCCAGCACTCCTCCTACCCATTTGGTAAACCCGCAAAGCCAGAGAGTGAAGTGCAGATCCCATCACCGTGTCTTTTCCCTGCATGTTTGTGAATAATGCTTGTGCACGTTAGTGCGTAGGTGGACAAATAACCCTCTCTCAATATTTTGTTTTAATAGTTTGATCTTCGGAGCAATCACGTGCTTCACTGGTTTTCTGGGTGTGATCACAGGGGCTGGGGCAACCAAATGGTGCCGGTTAAAAACCCAGCGAGCTGACCCCCTGGTCTGTGCTGTCGGCATGCTAGGGTCGGCCATCTTCATCTGTCTGATCTTCGTTGCTGCCAAGAGCAGCATTGTGGGAGCTTATGTAAGTATAGTGCCTTCTCTGAATATGCTGTATGCCATCTCGCATGCGCCCTGTCCTCCACACTTCTTAGCAGGACAGCATATGTCCTTCCATGCAACGGGGCTGAGACCCAGGGTTATGTGTGCCTCTCCTCTGCTTGGTCTTCTTTCTTTTGCGCACTGCCATGTCAGCATTGGTGTGCTGGGTTTGGGGCCATGTTGGCATTGTGTCATTTTCACCTCTTCCATCACATGCTCACCATTAAGTGCTATCGATCAGCTACAGGGAGATAGCTCATGTGCAGAAATCCACAGTTCTCCTTTTGGTTCTGCTTTTAGCCAAGTAAGGGCACTGCCTTAGACCAGAATGCCAGCACCGGGAAATGTCCACCACTTTTATTATGAGCGTGCCATACTTACTGTACAGTTACATTTCAGTTACACGGAGGCTGTCCTTTTTGAAACTTGTAATTACCATTTAATTCATGAGACTGAACAGTTTGCTGCCTGACTGCAAGTAACACAGCAGAGTCTGGGTATTATCATCTGTTTTTATTACCATAAGGTCTAGGAGGTTCATGGCGCTAGGAAATGTGCAAACATAGAACAAAAAGACGGTCCTTGCCCATCTGTATGAAACCACAGGTGAATACAGGTGGGTGGAGGTACAAGGAAACAAGAGGGGGTGTATAATGGAAAGGCTACCAAAGGGATAGTAAGTACCAGCCATGCAGTTCATTGGACAATTGGATGAATTCATAGTAATTACAGAGTGAGGTGTTACCAGAGTTGGTTGGGAGTTTTTTGGTGGATGTGTTGTTTTCATTGGAAAGTGCTAATTTGTCAAAACCAAAACTTTGCACATAAATAGTCCAGTAGTGAAGAACAATTGTGGGTTAGCGCATGGGCCTAGCAGGTGGGAGGCCCCAATTCAAGTCCCTCTAAATCAGGCAGGGCAGAAATTTGAATGTAGGTACCGCTCTTTCCAAATACCTGTCTCCCATGTCCCTTGGAATTGTTCTGATCTCTGGAGTGGGTGAGTGTCTCGTTTCTTCTTCAAAAGCTTTAGAAGTCTCGTTTTCACTCTGATATAGAACAAAAACAAATGTTGAAACCTCAGAATTTTTCACCAAATGGAATTCTCATTTTCTGGCTGGTGTCTGCATTACACAGCAATTGCAGCAGAGCTGTCCTGTAATAATGTGTGACCAGGTACGCTTCAGGGTGGCTCAAAACCCTCCCATTCAGAATCTTTCATTTCCTTTGTCTTCTTTCCCTGCATGTGCGGTCTGGCCTAGGGTAGGGACTCTGATCACAACTCCTGCGCAAGGTCTGGATCTTGCTGTTAATACAGAATGAAAATCCTTGGCAGTGAAACAGATCCCAGATACATTAACCCTTAAACTGCCCTTTTGTTTCTATGCAGGATGGAAAAGTTCGATGCGTTTTTCAGGGACTGGGCAGAAAGGTGGGAATAGGATAACTTCAGAAAGTCAATGCGTTGCTGTCCTTGATCAGAACACAATCAATCCAGAGATGTAGAGCTTGATTTTCAGTGAAACAAACAAAAAGTAGCACTGCAGTTTCCTGTCTTAGAAGGTGTCCGGAAGTAGGTTAATAGGGATGGTTTTGTGTGTGCTGCTTTTGCTGTCATTATATTGTATACAGGAGATTCTGAGAAGTGTGCGCATTTTTTTAAAGTGTCCACTCTGTCTACTAAGTAAGAGTCCCCCAAAAATCCAGATCAGTGGGCTTGTGGGCTAACGTAGTTTTAACCTTTGGTTCAGAGAGCATCAGAAAAATGACCATGAGTACCACAGAAAAGGGTGTTCAAGGTGGCAGAACTGTGATTTCTCCATTATTCCTAGCTGGCTCGAAATAAAGCTATCTGGCACCTCTTTCTGTCCGCCCCTCCCTCTCATCCTTGTGAGCAGACTTAGACCTTCTTTTCCTCCCCCCCCCCCATCTGCAGGGAGACAACATTGACTGTGTTGGTTAGTATTTTATTTACTCTCAGTTCTGATTGCTGACTTTTTCCTTTTCATACAGAAATCTTCCCTTTCAAAGCTGCAAATATTCTCTTTAAAAGTTTGCAACAAAAGACAAATATAATGTCATAGGCCCTAATCTAATCATTTGCTAATTGTCTATTATCTAAAGAGCTGATTTTATTTGGATTTCTGAATAGCCATTCTCTTTATTGAAGAGAGAGTGGAAATCGTTAAATAATCCAAACACCGGCATTGAGCTTAAGAAACATAAGCAGTAACTATAATAGACAGTCACTTTGTTGGTTGTATGAGGAGTGAGTTGATAAGCTTGCGAAATCTTCTCTGTCTATGGGAAAAAATGAAGGATATAGATTTGCTTGTATACCTGCCCAGTTGTCTAGTCTGCTGTGACCTGAATGTAACTTCCTGGTTCATGTCTCCCCTTTTCATTCCTTTCCTATTGGTGTGGTTGGTCACTGAATGCAGCTCTGTTTATCGCTCATGTAGCAGCAGCCCCTAGACAAGCCATGTAAACTATCGCCTCTCTTTCAGCTGCCTTTATATGCCTCCAGGCTGTTCTGTGCTGGCAGTAGCTGGAAATGAGCACAAGAGGCAGCACCAAACTGGCTAGCTGTCCACAGACCACCAGTGATCCCTGGTTTGGGAACACTCATTGTTGCAATATTTGCTTTTGGTTACTGTATTTTGCTATAAATCCTGATTGCCCCTTACTCTGCCATATAAATGTTTGTATGTGTATTGTCATCTGTGTCATCCTGCCCATTAAAAAGTGTGCGTGTGTGCATGTGTTGTCATCCAGTACATCTTTAAGTCCCACTTTCTCTGAAATTTGCATTTCTCCTTCAGTGTCAAGACATCCAATTTCATCTTTCCAAACCCATTAGCTGCACAGCAAGAGACTAGCCTTGCTTTCCCAGGAGATTTTGAATGGTGTAAAAATCAAAAAGGAGTCCTACAAAAAGTGGAAATGAGGTCAGATTACAAAGGATGAATATAAACAAATAACACAAGGATGTAGGGACAAAATTAGAAAGGCCAAGGCACAAACAAGCTCAAACGACCTAGAGACCCAGAAGGAAACATTCTACAAATATATTGTTACCCAGAAGATGACCGAGGACAGAGTAGGACTCAGTGAAGAGGGGGAAAACAATAACAGAAAATGTGGAAATGGCAAAGGTGCTTAATGACTTCTTTGTTTGGGTTTTTACCAAGAAGGTTGGTGGGGATTGGATGCCCAGCATAGTGAATGCTGGAGAAAATGATGAAGATTCAGAACTTAAAATAGGATAAGAACAAGTTAAAAATGACTTCGAAAACTTAGATGTCTTCAAGTCCCGAGTACCTGATGAAATGCATCCAAGAATACTCAAGGAGCTAACTGAGGAGATTATCTGAGCTATCATCATTGAAAAGTCAATGAAGATGGAAGAGATTCCAGAAGACTGGAAAAGGGCGAATGTAATGCTCATCTATAAAAAGGGACATAACGACAGCTCTGGAAACTACAGGCTAGTCAGTTTAATTTCTGTGCCAGGGAAGATAATGGAGCAAAAACTAAGGAATCCATCTGCAAGCATCTGGAACGTAATGAGGTCATAAGTAAGAGTCAACATGGATTTGTAAAGAACAAAGCATGTCAGACTAACCTGACGGCTTTCTTGATAGGATAACAAGCTTTATGGATAACGGGGAAGTGGCAGATATGGTATACCTAGGCTTTAGTAAAGCATTTGATACAGTCTTGTATGACCTTCTTATCAATAAATTAGAGAAATACAACCTAGACAGGGCTACTATAAGGTGGGTGCATAACTGGTTGGATAACCAGTCCCAGAGATTAGTTATCCATGGTTCCCAGTCATGCTGGAAGGGCAGAACAAGTGGGGTTCTGCAGGGCTCAGTTGGGACTGGTTCTGTTCAATATCTTCATCAATGATTTAGATATTGGCATAGAGAGTACGCTTCTAAAGTTTGTGGTTGATACCAACCTGGGTGGGGTTGCAAGTGTTTTAGAGAATAGGATTATAGTTGAATAATTTCGACAAACTGGAGAAATGGTTTGAGATAAATAGGATGAAATTCAATAAGGACAAATGCAAAGGACTTCAATAAGGACTGTTTCTCCACTTAGAGAGAAACAGTCAGTTGCACACATACACAATGGGAAATGACAGTCTAGGAAGGAGTACTGCAGAAAGGCTATGTCTAGACTACATCCCTCTTTCGAAAGAGGGATGTAAATAAGACAGATCGAAATTGCAAATGAAGCCAGGATTTGAATTTCCCGTGCTTCATTTGCATAATGGTGGCGGCACATTCTTTTGAAAATGGGTATTTCGAAAGTGAAACTGCTGTCTAGATGCAGTTCTTTTGAAAAAAAAAACCCTTTTTCGAAAGATCCTGTTCTCATTTTTTGAGGAGTACAAGATCTTTCGAAAAAGGGGGGATTTTTTTTGAAAGAACTGCGTCTAGACAGTGGATTTCACTTTCGAAATACCCGTTTTCAAAAGAGGAATAAAGGATCTTTCGAAAAAGGGTTTTTTTTTTCAAAATTCAAATCCCGGCTTAAATTGCAATTTCGATCTGTCTAATTTACATCCCTCTTTCAAAGGAGGGATGTACTTTAGACATGCCCAAAGGGATCTAGGGGTCATAGTGGACCACAAGCTGCATATGAGTCAACAGTGTGACATTGTGTCAAAAAAAAAAAAAGCAAATATCATTCTGGGATGTATTAACAAGAGTGTTGTAAGCAAGACACAAGGAATCATTCTTTCACTCCACTCTGCATAGAATAGCCCACAATTGGAGTATTGTGTCCTGTTCTTGTTACCACATTTCAGGAAAGATGTGGAAAATTGGAGAAGGTCCAGAGAAGAGCAACAAAAATGAAAACATGACCTATGAGGGAAGATTGAAAGAACTGGGTTTGTTTAGTCTGGAATAAAGATTAAGAAGGGACATAATAGTTTTCAAGTACCTAACAGGGTACAAGGAGAAGGGAGAAAAATTATTTGCCTTAACCTCTGATAGGACAAGAAGCAATGGACTTAAATTGCAGCAAAGGAGGTTTAGGTAGGACATTAGGAAAAACTTTCTAACTGTTAGGGTGGTTAAGGCCTGGAATAAATTGCTTAGGGAGGTAGTGAAATCTCTGTCACTGGAGATTTTTTAAGACCAAGTTAGACAAACACCTGCCAGGGATAGTAGATGGTGTTTGGTCCTGCTGTGAGAACGGAGGACTGGAGAACCTTGATGACCTCTCAAGGTTCCTTCCAGTTCTAGCATTCTATGATTCTGTGTCATGCCGCTCATAAGTTCAAGAGATACTAGGGCCAGAGGCAGATTTCAGCTGCCTCACACTTGGTTTAAATATCAAGATAGCTTCAAAGAGGTGTTTTATATGCCTTTTAGCTGCTGTAGTGCCTTGGGTTCAGTGCTTACTTTGATTTCCCAAGATCATCTTAAAAGCAAACAACTTCTCCCAAATGAAACACTTCCCATGTCATTTTGGTGGCTTCTTGCTTCCAAATCCTGTGATCTGTCTTTTGTCCCAAAGGCAGCTCCTTCTCTGCCTTTTGAGATTTGCATACCATTCAGCACTGAAAATTAGGCATGCTTCAGTTTGAGTGAGTGCATGGTACCTATACCCCCCATCCTCCAAAATAGTTGAATGATCCAGTCTCACTTTGAAGCTTACAAAACCAGTGAAACTAAGTTTGAAATTATAGACACCAAAAACACCTGTAGGGAATTCATAATGCTTCCTAATGTGCTTGGTGTCAGAACTACAGAGTCGGCATGGCTTGGGACGGTGCTTGTTTAGGCTACGTCTACACTGCAACACTATTTCAGGATGCCAGAGTATCCCAAAATCGCTATCCTGTGTCTTCACAGCAAGCCCATTATTTTGATATATAATGGGCTCGCTATTCCGACATCCCTGTAAACCCCATGCCACGGGGAGTAAGGGATGTTTCAGAATAGCTGGGTTATTTTGAAATTTGGCGCTGTCCAAAATAAGCTATTTTGAAATAAGATTGAAATATGATACTTGTCTTATTTCGAACTACAGTGCAGTGTAGATGTAGTCTTACAGAACATGTCCTTGAGACTTCTCTTCAGTAGAAATGTTGAATGCAACTTTCTGACTCTCTTTGTTTCCAGTGCATGTATATAAAGGGTCATCCCGAAAGGCATACCAAGAGAAACACAACCCTGTGCAGAGCTGTCATAATCAAGAGTGCTGACCAGCACCTGGTGACTTAGGGGTTAACTCAGGTGCCTAGCAAGGTATCGCGTGGTCAGCCAATAACAATGCAGGTAGGAATTTCAAACTGGAAAAGAGGGGGTTTTCTCTCTCTCTTCTTTGTTTGAAATTCAGAGCAGTTTCTCCCAGGTATTAAGGGAGGTGGGAGACGCTTCTCTCTCCAGGAACGGACTTCTTAAAATGAGTAGGTAGGGAAAAGTTTTAGATAGTCCATCAGGGTTTATTGTTTTCCTTGTTTGAGAGGTTGGAAATAATGTCTGAGCTTGCTAAGTGTTTTTTTCTCTCTTTTGTAACTAAGCCTTACAACCCAGGGTTTTTCCCCTGAGTATCTATATCAAATAGTGGCCCCCTCCATCTAGCCAATTTGCTATTCTTGCAACTGTAGTTTTGTTTTGATAATAAAAGTTTGGGTTTTTTTCTAATTAACTGGTATTGGTTGATCGTTGTGTCCTTAGGACTCAGTGCCTAGTTACAAGGGCAGAGTCCATTGTTGTCTGTGGATTCCCTCTGTTTTCCCAACTCCAAGTAAAATGGAGGTTGGGGCAGGGGAAGAGTTTTACCTTAGGGAGGGGATTTCCCAAGTGATCTCTTCCCTGATTTTCTTGGAATGACTTGGGTAGTGGCAGCGGGTCCTGCAAAATCTGGGTTTTAGAATTTGAGGTGGGGCGGCGGGGGAGGGGGGGGATTTCTGTAGCGGCAAGGTTTTGAAGCGCTCTTGCAGGTCCCCAACTTCTGCATTCGTCGTGCCAGAGTGGGGAACAGCCTTGACAAGAGCCAACACAAGACTTGTGTGCCATTGTCTTGTGCTGGGACTTTGCACAGGGTCCGATTTCACCAACTGTATGAAATAAGACCTCACGGCCAAGCAGGCATAGGGTGTGTATGTGTGTTTGTACACAGATACATGTGTGTATATATATACAGAAGTCTAATGTAAAGGCACAATAGAGAAGAAGCTAGTGGCAGAGTACAAAAACATATAGGCTACGTCTAGACAGTGGCGCTATTTCAGGATACTGGAGGTATCCTGAAATAGCTATTCTGCATCTTTTAAACGCACCCGTTATTTCCAAATAACAGGGGCGCTGTTCTGACATCTCTGTAACCACGAGGGTTAAGGGGCGTTTCGGAATAGCGCTCCATTTCAAAATTTAAATTTCAAAATAAGATACGCAATTTGCATAGCTCAAATTGTGTATCTTATTTTGACCAATGGGTGCTATGCAGATGCACCCATAGTAATGACCAAAGGAAGGGCTGAGAATTTCTAGCTCAGAAGCCAGGCTGTAGTAATTGGCCCTGTCACCATAATACAAGAAACAAGACCAGTCACAAAGAGCTGGGGTGAGAAATAGATTTAATTTTAGAAGCAAATAAGTGCAGGACTGAAAACTCGCAAAATAAGGAACACTCTTCCCAGCAGCAACTGAAGGATCAGAGTTCAGGGAACCTAAACCAATGTACAGTGAAAGCAAATGACATGGCCACATCAGAACTGCTAGGGAGGAATGAGACATTCCACCCCACAAAAATATGTCTAACACAATCAAGAGAATCAACTTCATTTCAGT
This sequence comes from Pelochelys cantorii, assembly GCA_032595735.1. NCBI lineage: Eukaryota > Metazoa > Chordata > Testudines > Trionychidae > Pelochelys > Pelochelys cantorii. Next base: position 9,442,740 of record CM064346.1, on the reverse strand, counting down.
GGGCATGTGGCTAAATCATCCCCTCTCTGAAGCCCTCAAAACCACAGGGACAGCACCAACAATGTTCTTCAAAAGTATTCCGCATACACATTTAATTCAGTTTCATCCCGAAAATGAATCAGACCTTATTTGAGGGTGATGAGGTCCAGCCGTAGGCAGAAGAAGTGGAACAGGTAACCAGACCGTAAAGGAAACCAAAGAAGCAAATTAAAAATAAATCGAAGACTTGAGCTTCCAGACGTATCAGTCTGTCTCTGCCCCTCCCTCCCCCGGTTCCCCCCCGCCAGAGCTGGCTTGAGGAGAAATCGCTCTTTTAGGTGGAGTATCAAAAAATGAGTGATACGAGAAAGCAAAATACGCTGCTGGGATGGCACGTTGTGACACTCGTGGGTTTTCTTGCCTTCTTGATTTGAGGAATAGTGGGGCCATCACAAGCCTGTCAGGATGGTGTGTATTTTACATGGCGTGTATTGAGCAGGTTGTGAAGGTGGCTATTTTTGTGCATTTGTTTGTCTCTTTACTTTGCAAATGATTAGTCAGGTGCCTCTGTGTAGCCTGAACACCTTTTTGAAATCTCATACGCCTGTTGCATTGAGCCATAACATCTTACAAACAGATAGTGTTAGAGCACGAGGTATGAAACGGAAAGGAGGAATGAATCCCAGTGAAGGTGTTTTCCCCCCTTTTTTTAGGGGGCTTGAACCAATGAGGGGAACTTTTGGAATAATTGTCAGCAAGAGGCCAAGGACTGAATTGGCTATCGAGACTGAAACCTCCATTCCATCCACACGTACTATCAAATAGGGTTGAGCTTAAGCATGTACTTAAAGCTAAATATGCACTTACGGCTTTAGTGCATTGGGGCCCCGAACTATTATTACTGATTCCTAGATGTAGGCTCGCTCCAGAGGAGGGTTAGAGGCCTTGCCTAGTGTTATATTGAGGGGATCTTGCACGGATACATCTGTTCTATGGTTAGAGAAATTAATTCCCATTTTGCTATGTGACCTTTAATACTTGTCAGTTGCTTCACTAGCAAGTAGGTTTTGTGTGTCCAACGGAGTTACATTTAACACAAACGTTTGTCCTTTTCGGATTAGACCTGTGTAACTTCATATTTTGAAGCCATGAATCCACCGTGCTGTGCTCTCACATTAATCTGTCACTGAGGGTGTCAGCCTTTTGTGGAATTGTTCTCTAGACCGTGCACAATGTTTGCCAAAGAAGACATGATCCAAGCCCATAAAAATCGATATATTTGTAATGTGGTCTGTTCCGAACATTAACTAGGGACTTATTGCAATAAGTTTGAAACAAACAAACAGAATAGGAAGATTTGTGACAATCACACACATGCACACACACCCCATGTTGAGTTTCATGTGACTAAATCTTGTCCTTTGTGTTTTGTTATGACAGATTTGCATTTTTATCGGAGAAACTCTTCTGTTTTCAAACTGGGCAATCACAGCTGACATACTAATGGTGAGTCTCTGCTGTTAAAGCATTTTCTTCCTGGGAGTGGAGGGTGGAAACAGCTTTTCAGATTGCAAAGGACAGCCTGTGGGTACTGACATGTCCCTTTAAAAGCCTAATTCCACCTCCAGCCAGTTTTTCCTGGATATCCTCCCGTATCTTCCTTTTGAATGTCAGTTTGATGGAATCTCTGTAGAGCTCACTGGTGCCTAGCTGAAAATGTAAGGAATCACATGTGGAGTTCAGCGAGGACTCAGGAATGGGCTGCCCATTGGCCAGTTTTACCATCCAGAATTCCCACTGGCTTCGTTGAGTAATAGAAAGTCACCTCTACACAGGCCCAAAGTCAGCCATCTACCTCTGTCTGACTTACCGCCAGGAAACCAAACGTTTTTCACAGACACAGAGAGTATCGCTTTTATGGGGAGGGGAACTGAGCGGCAGGGAGAGGAGGAGAAGGGAGGGAAGGGGGAAAAAAGTATGAAGAAATCTTGGACCATGTCCACCTCTTCTAAGAGGAAACACTCAAGGCTTTTTCACATCACGTACCTCATCTTCCCTTTGTTCTCTGTGTAAAATGTTTCATGCCTCCGGGACTGGAGAACTCTATAGCACTGGCCTCCCCTGCTGGCTTCTGCTCTGAATATGTGTTAACCCTTTGCAGATCTCGAAACATATTGATCCTTGCAGTGCTGTTGTGAGAGAGGTTAATAGGTATGTTTCACATGTCAGGAGACCAAGGCACAAAGGGATTACAGAACTTGCCCAAGGTCACGTGGCAGGTCAGTGGCAGAGTGTGGACAGTCTCCATACCCCGATCACTGTACAGGCCCTGCAATGTATCTCCAGATAGGGTCATTCCTTGCCTACACAAACATAAGCAGATGGAAAATCAGGGCCAGTATTTCTATGCATTAGGGCCCCAATTCAACAAAGAACTTAAGCTTAAACCTAGGCACATGCTTAAAGACTTTGGTGAGTGCAGACAAAATTAAGCCCATTATTTATTGGCATTATGGTCGCACGTATGTGCTGTACGAACCCAAAACAAATGCCCATGTCTGTCTGTCTAAGATATTTTTATAGTCCCTATCCCTGAGCACCTCACAGGCTATTATATTCACCCTCACACATGTTTGTGAGGTAGGCCGTGCTGTTATCCATCCCCATTGTAGAGATGAGGACCTGAGGCACAGAGTGACTCTCTCAGGTCACACAGGAAGCCTGTGGCAGAGCAGGGATTTGAATCTAGGTCTCCAAGGTCCCAGGCTAGTTTCCTAATCACTGGGCCGCCCTTATTCTTTCACTACATCCCTGCTGGTCCAACTCTAGTGAAGTAGCCACACTCAGCCGGCTAGATAGCCACATGTGGCTAGTGGCTAGCATGTTGGACACCACACTGTGTGTTTTGTGTTAAATCACAGGCTAAGGACATGATCCTGCTCCCTCTTTACCCCTGAGAATTTTTCCTTGATTTCCATGGGACTGTAGGATCCGGTAACTTTTTAATGGATGTTCTGGTCTCTGCAGGCTGGCTTGTCGGACTGGATCTTTATATTGTTTGTTTTTTCAGACAATATAATAATTTTATACACACCTGTATAGTCCCAGGCATTGTCTCAGAGCAAACCAAGCCAAAACAAACCAACAAAAACCCTGAAATGAAGCATAGACAAGAGAACATAAAATAACATCAAAATTATTTTTAATAATCATTTTAATTAACATAGGCTTTTAAGCCACTCTCGCAATTAGCTACGTAGACAAACGAACTGTCTGTAATATACAATAATGCCCCTGCTCAGTACATTATTAGTGGAGGATATACTGAAGAGCACTATACAAATAAATGCGAATGTCCATGCGGATCAATACTCGCCCGTAAATGGAAGAAATGGTCTGAAGTGTATTTATATTACACAGGGGGTCTTGAAAGGTTATTTAGACAGTCAGCAAGTGCGAGCCAAGATTATAGCCATGTTTTATCCGGCAGCTTTATAACAGTCCTGGCCAGCCAAGAGGTGTGTAAATGCTCCAGCTGGGATTCACTTTGAACAGCATCCTGTAGAAATTAATTGGCAACGTATTTATTTGGTGGACTAGTAATAGCACTTTGCAGGTCTGTTGCACCTTCAGTCTGCGACTCTCCAACACTTAACAAACATTATTGAAATAAGACTCCCAACACCCCCCCGCATCCCTTCCATCAATCTTGTTAGCCTGTTCATGCAGATGGCAAACCTGTGTCAGAAGATGAAGGGCACAGTTTCTAAAAGCTCCCGGGGCTGGCTGAATTTGGCTGCCATTGAAACCAATGTGAATTTTACCCTGACTTCAGTGGGAGTAGAACTAAGCTTGTGCGAAGGGCTTTTGGAAATCTCACCTGAAGTGTCTTAGCCAAGATCACCCAAGGTTTCCAAGTATCACTTCTTATGGGCCCAATCCTTCAGGTTGCTCAGCAGTTTCATAGCCCTTGCAGGATCAGGTTTTAAGGTCTTTATGTTTCCGTGGTATCCTAACGTGTTGACACTCGCTCGTGCTGGCTAGTGCCATGCTAATGCCACGCTTCCGTTCTTGTGGACTTGTCTGTGCTGCAGAAGGCCCTCGTGAGTTGGATCTGATGACCAGTCAGTACTGCAGGGAGGATTGTGCGTGTAGGCTGATATCTGTTCCGAATGCGGATTTGCACAAACCAAATCTTACTCGCAGCACCCCCCCACTAGAAGTGATGTTTCTGGTGTAGGGGCCCTAAATGGGAGGGACATTCTGTCTTTCAGCTCTGAGGCATTTGCAGTTAAACCGGGTAAGGACAGGACTCATGTCAGAGAATAATTCTGCCAGCTCCACTAGGGGCGTAGAACGTCAGTAATACAACCACAGCCTTTCCGAGGCTCTATTTAAAGAGGCGAGGCTCACCCCAAAGCCGCTTCGTCAGCCTTCCTGGACATCCTGCATGATGTGCACCACCCAACCTGGAGTCGGGGCAATGGGCCAGAATAATCCCACACTCTTCCTCTTGGCTGGGGTGGCTGTTCCACCTCCAGCTTCCGCGGGGACATTCCAACTAACCAGCCGGCGCATGGTTTGAATTTAGCTCTATTTTAATATTGGCATCCCCGTTCCGATCTTTAATTTACTGCGCTCTTCCCTAGGACAGTGGCTAAGGTTTGCAACCAGACAAACATCTCAGACACTTCACCAAAGAATCAATGCACACAAAACAGATATTAGACAGGATCACAAAGAAAAAACAGTTTTTTGCTATTTCAGCCAGAAAGGGCATTGTCTCAAGGACTTAATTACCTGCATCCTGCTTCAAAGACATTTTAACACCAGACTTGAAAGAGAATCCTCTGAACTGTCATTCATGCTTAAATTTGACACTTTACACCTAGGTCTCAACAAAGACGCTAATTATCTTACCCATTACAAAGATAGCTTCCCCAATTATCACCTCTAATATCATTAGCTCGCAGACATTTACCTCCGCCCCTCATCCCCCCCTCTGTTCTGAAATTTTATTTGTCCTTTTCATATGTGTTCATTTTTTTATTGTATTCTTTGGTATATATGGTCATGCCAATTTTCTTCCACTATTTGATCTGAGGAAGTGGGTCTGGCCCACGAAAGCTCATCACCTAATAAACCATCTTGTCAGTCTTTAAAGTGCTACATAGTCCTGTTTTCTATCAGAATAAAATATCTTTGAAGCAGGAAGAACTGTTTCTCTTCCCACCGCTGCCAATGTTATTCAAAGGAGGAGAAACAATCTCATCATGATTCATTTGGTTGCTGGGCTGTATTTCTGTCACAAGGATTTCAAGCTAGACATGCAAATGTATTTGGCATTATAAAGTCTGTCTGGTCGCTGCCCTCAGTAATTTAATTAGTTCATTACTTAAAACTTTACTGGCAGTTGTATTGCTATTTACAAATCTATGTTTTATTGAAGCAACGATTAACGGTCAAAGCCCAGTTATCTAAGACAAGAAGCAGAATTTGCCCCAAATAGCATCAGTTTACTGCTATTCACTTATCAGTAGTAAATTCTTACGCTTCTGAATCAGTGAAGGACAACCTAAGCTAGTGAGTGGTCCCTCCGTCATCACAGTGGGCCACAAGATGGTCCCCTAGGACAGGGTAGTTTTGCTAATTGTGCTTGCGTCCCTAAAATGTTCAGGCTGTGTCGATTGAACCGTAGCAGCGCTTTGATTGGATGCAAAGGGAGCACCCGTGCAATCAGCACACGCCTTACCTCGCGTGCCCTAGCGAGGAGGGGAAAAAACGGCGCTGACGGAAACCAGCGGAATTGTGGGTGACGGTGAACAAAATGTCTTGTGGGCCACATCTAGAACCCCAGTGGGCCGCAGGCTCCCCACCGCTGCTTTAAATTGTTCTTCAGCTGGAAGAGGGCGGCCTTATAGCTAAAGCATAGGACTGTGAGGTTTCATTCACCTGCTGTTTGTAACAAATAAATGATCCAACCTCGTCTCCCTCCTCCCCCTCCAAGGGTGGAACGTGATTGTATCTTCTCAAAGTCACTCTTAGGACAATTCCTTGCAGCTCCTGTGCAAACTGGGTGGCAGCAGGTCAGCTGCAGTTCACCTACTATTCAGCAGCCCAGGGAGTTCCTTGCACTCTGGGCTGTCATCTAGGAATGGGGTACTTTGTGGCAGCACAGGACTACTAGGAATGGGGTACTGTGTGGCAGCACAGCGGTACTGGGAACAGGGTACTGTGTGGCAACACAGGGGTACTAGGAACGGGGTACTGTGTGGCAGCACAGGGGTACTGAGAACAGGGTACTGTGTGGCAGCATGGGGGTACTGGGAACGGGGTACTGTGTGGCAGCACAGGGGTACTGGGAATGGGGTACTGTGTGGCAGCATGGGGGGGTACTAGAAATGGGGTATTGTGTGGCAGCCCAGGGGTACTCCTGGCTTCAGTTGCTAGGTCTGCCACTGATTCAGTGTGTTACCTATCAATGTCTTTGTGCCTCCACTTGCCTATCTGTGCAGCAGGAATGGCACTTCTCTCCGCCTGGGAGCTCCGTGTGTTTGACTCCTGGCTGGCAGGCACTGGGGAAAGCCGCATGGTATCATTGTGATCACTGATCAGGGGAGCGGATTAAGCTTTGCCTTGTTTTGGCAGAGTGCTGCTGCACCTCAGGAATGTAGCACGCAGTGTCTGAGTGGCACGCTGCATCCGTGCACGCCGGTTACATCTGCAGCTCCATCCCAGCCTGGTGGGGACAAACCCAGGTGTTCCTGAGAAACCACGGTCAAAAAATCTCCAGAAACGGGGTCAAATTTTCCCAAGTGCCCGAGTCCCGTTTTACCTATCAACGTGAAATCGGATGCGCATGTTCGGACATGTCCCGCGTGGAGCCTGGTTGGGCTGCGCCCTGCTCCTCTGTGGAGCCTTTGAAAGCGTTTGCCAGTCACGTGACTAGCCCTTTAGACCCCAGAGAGACAGTGACTACCCCTTTGCACCTTAGGAGGAAATGATGCTTCATTGGACAAAAGCAGCCCCCTTCTGTCTGAGAGAAAGGGGCGTGTTACTGTAGAACAAATGGCTCTCTGAACCCCACGGTAAATAAATTAGTGACACAGAGGCAAAGCAGTTCCTGAGGTAGCTCCAGGATGGGGGTTACATCAGCAAATGAAACACGCTAGGAGAGGATTCAGAAAAGCGCTACAAGGACGATGGCAGGTCTAGAAAAACAATGGCAGATCGCAAATGGCTGCAGCGTAGGCTGCTTAGGGTACGTTGCCAAGGCCAAGTTTTGTCAACAGAACTGATGCCCACACCTGAAAGTTGACAGAACAAAAAAATCGCCAGCGGGTGTTCACGCTCGCTCCCTCTGTCCACAGATCATGGCCACGCGGGGGGGGGAGGGGGGAGGGCCCTCATCGCCGGTGTGAGCAATGCACTGTGGGTATGTATCCCACAGTGCAGTGTCTGTGCATCTCAGGTCTCCCACAGCCTCCTCAGCTGCTGGGAGCAGCATCATGAGTAGCTTTGGGAGCTCTCTGGGCCGAGGAATGTCAAAGCAGCACAGCAGCCTGTCCCCCTCCCTCGCAGCAGCCCTCTGCCTGCCGCTGTGTTCCTAGTGCAGGGCAGAACAGGACCATGCCACTGATTTGTTACTTGTTCCCCAAACAGAGCAGCTGACTCAGCTGCCAGGTACTTCCGGGAACTGTGAAAGGGGAGGGGTGCATGATCCTAAGCCCTGATGTGTTTTGGGCTGGGCAGCAGTCCCGACCCCACACTGGCAGTCAGAGCTGGCCTTTAGCAGACAGCTGGGCCGCACGCAGAGAATCAGTGCTCAAGCAGACGTTCTCGCGCTGATGCAGAAATTACTGGAGGAGGTTCTTTGGCCTGGGTTAGGCAGGAGGTCAGACGAGATCATCAAAATGGTCCCTGCTGGCCTGCTGACCTCATAGATTTTAATCATGCTTTTGCCTTCCTCTGTTTTCCATGCACGCCAGCATCAGAACAGGGAAATGCCATTCATATTCTCCATTGGCCGTGCTGAGTGATGTTGATGGTGTTAACCAAACAGAGTGACGGGGAGTCGTGTCCTGTCCCAGGAGTGCAGTAGTAACGGGACACCTGTTTTTCAGATGTCGCAACGGGCTTATTTCCAAGCACCTTCCCTTAAGAGTCACCATTGCCTTTTGTGATCTTAATCAACACTCCCAAGCAAAATACTGCTAATAATTTAAGAGCGTTAGAGCTGGGAATGTGTTACTCTTTATACCGTGAATCAAAGGTTATAGTTTAAAACCACAAATAGCTACATTGTGTGTTGTTTGTCCATTGGCCCTTGCTGTGTTAGGCATTGCTTATGCAAATGCTAAACATGGCCCCAGCTCCCCCCAAAATCTTACACTTGTGTTAGAGATGCGTTGTAATGAGTGAGAGCAGGCCTGCCGCCAGAGGGGACGAAGAGGGCAACTGCCCCAGGCCCGGCTAGTCAAAAGGGAGCAGCCGTGGGGACGCCCGGAGCCCCAGGCTCTTTAAATTGCCATCGGAGCGCTGCGCAGTGTGCTCCTGGCAGTGCTGAGGGGGGCTGCTGTGGCTCCGCCCCCTTTCAACCAAGGCCCCGCCCCTTCCAGGAGCATGAAGCAAACCCCTGCCCGCTTTGCTCAGGGGCCTGGCCAGGCTGCCAGCTCCCCAAGTGAGAGTAACAAATAATATGAGGGGATGGGTAGGAAAGAAAAGTGGGGAGTGATGATGAAATCACCCGATTACTCAGGTGATGTGACAGCTCCATAAAAGCTAATTCTGCGTGTGTGCGTGTGCGTGTGCGTGTGTGTGTGATACTACAAATACTATAAACTTAAGAAGAAAACACTGGCCGTGACATTCCCTCCATGCCCATCCTTTGAGCAGCACCGTGTGAATCCCAGAACCATAAAGCTCTAGGGCAGGATGGAGCCAAAGTTCTGATCCACCATGCAGGCCCCCGAGTGGGAATAAAACCCACTGAACTCCCTTAGACATCAGCCAGGGAAATTCCCTTCCGTGCGTGGCTTTGTTCTGTTAGGGTACGTCTACACTTGCTCCCTATGTTGAGATAGGGAGCAAGTGTAGACATACCCTAAGAGATGGGCCAGAGCCACAAAGTTCAGAGCCAGATCTGAGCCCTCCCCAAATGTTGGCCCTTGTTTCCTCACAACTCAGACAGGTCTCTTCCCCCTTGGCGCTACAAAAAGCAGCTGCTGCTTGTTTTGAGGGGGAGGCAGGAGCATGTGGCTTGTCCCCCTTCTGCTGCATGGGAGAAACCCTGGAAAACGTGCACCTCCTCCATTGCATTCTCCTCCTCAGGCACAAAGGGCTGGTGCCATGGAGCAAGCAGGGGGAGGTAGGATTTGGGGAGTGGCAGGGGGTTCACACCTTGCAATCCACTTGCCTGGCAGCTTATTGTTGGGAGAAGGACAGAACCACCTGTGCCAACCCTCTGCAGACTGGAGCACTGGAAATGCAATGGGGCTAGCAATGTTCCAGAGCTGCCCAGAACTGCCTGGGAACAAAGTCTCCTCCACCTTTGCCACTGAAAGCTGGGGGGCGGGGGGGGGCGGGGGCGTTCCCGTTCTCTCTGACAACATGAGCACGCAGCCTGGATCTGCAACACAGATTAGTTCTTCCACTTCCCTCATGTGTTTTCCCCCTCTCCCTTGCAGTACGTGGTTATCCCAACACGACGGGCGACCGCCGTGGCCTTGCAGAGCTTCACTTCGCACCTGCTGGGAGATGCCGGCAGCCCCTACCTGATTGGATTCGTAAGTGCATGGCGGGGGTTTGGGCAGGGTGTGTGTGTGTGTGTGTGTGTGTGTGTGCGCACGCATACACGCATGTACTAACTTAGTGCTGGGAACAAGGTGCCACATTAAACTGCTCAGTGCTTACCAACAGAACTGGAACCATGTGGGTAGCACCAATGCAAGAATCATAGAATCCTAGGGCTGGAAGAGACCTCAGGAGGTCATCGACTCCAGCCCCCTGCCCAAGACAGGACCAACCCCAACTAAATCATCCCAGCCAGGGCTTTGTCAAGCTGGGACTTAAAAACCTCTAGGGATGGAGATTCCACCACCTCCCTAGGTAACCCATTCCAGTGCTTCACCACCCGCCTAGTGAAATAGTTTTTCCTAATATCCAACCTAGACCTCCCCCACTGTAACTTGAGACTATTGCTCCTTCTTCTGCCATCCGTCACTACTGTGAACAGCCTCTCTCCATCCTCTTTGGAACCTCCCTTCAGGAAATTGAAGGCTGCTATCAAATCCCCCCTCACTCTTCTCTTCTGCAGACCAAACAAACCCAAATCCCTCAGTCTCTCCTCAGTACACACACACACACACACACACACACACACACTCTCTCTCTCTCTCTCTCTCTCTCTCTCTCTCACTCACTCACTCACTCACTGCAGTCTGGGCCTGGTGGGATCATTTCTGGAGTTCAACGTCTGGCTACATCGACACTGCAGCTGTAGCCCAAAATAGCCATTCTGCGTCTTTTGAGCAAGCCCGTTATTTCGAAATATAATGGACTCGCTCTTCCAACATCCCTGTGAACTTCGTTCCACAAGGAGTCAGGGCTGTTTCGGAATCAGTGCTGCGTAGACAGTGCCAAATTTCCAAATAGGCTGTTTCAGAATCGACTCCAAATAAAGCTACGCAGTTTGCATAGCTCAAATTGCAAAGCTTATTTCAAGCTTTGGGTGCAGTGTAAACGCACCCTTTAAGTCCATCTGGCACAAGGAATCTATAATGGGCCTGTCATGATGTCTCGGCAAATGCCACAGGGGAGGCAGCCGTGGTTTCTGAGAGGTGGACGTGTGTCCACTAGAAATTAGTCTGCAAGAGTGTGTATGTGGGAGGAGTGTCTCTGTGTTGTTGGGGTTGTTTTTTTTTTTAAACAAAACATCTAATCTCATTAGCCAAACATCTCCAGAAAGCGTAGCTGTGTTAATGCCAGAATTCTGGTCTAATAGTATTTTACAGTCATTCTCATAGGTGTAAATCAGGGGGTAAGGAACCTTTTTTGGGTCAGGGATCACTGACTCACAGAAAAATCAGTCAGGGGCTGCACAGGAGTGAGAAGCAAAAAAAAAAAAAAAAAAAACCCTCACTGACGTGGCCCCCAAATGAGACGCGGAAAGACACTCCCCATATTCCCCTCCCATACGAGAGCCTCGTTGGGCCCGGGCAAGTAGATTTTGTGTGCTCCAATCCCGTGGGAGGGATGGTGAGGGGCTGGAGCCCTAGCACGGGCTCCCCAATTCTGGGAAGGGGAGCCCCGAGCCTTTGGGGGCTGGATCCAGGCAAGCTGGGGGCCATATCTTGCCCTCGGGCCTTAGGTTCCCCACACCGGGTGTAAATGATTACCCAAAATGCAAGGCAGTGTGCGGGTCTGTATCTGTTGTTGTTTTTACTTATTATTTATATTACAGCAGCACTTGAGACTCCTAGTCTTGGTCCAGGACCCCGCTGTGCTAGATGCCGTACAAATGGAGATCAGACAGTCCCTATAATCTGAACAGTTTCCCCATTGAAAATGCAGTGCCTAAGAAGCTTCATAAAAAAGAAACATTTCTGGATATATTGGACCAAATCCTCCCCTAGTACAACTCCACAGTCTGCAATGAAGCTGTGTCATCAGAGAATTTGACCCAGTGCCTTAAAATGCAAAGCCAAATTCTGCTTTGTTACCCCAGATCTTCAGTAGACTTGTCAGCGTCGTGACCGCAGTCACTCCAGATTTACAGTGATGTGATTGGGGTCTGAATTTGGCTCATCACCTGGTAGACATCCCTTTCAGGCGAGCATTTCCAGCTGAGCGCCATGGTTTTGCAGTATTTGGCTATCCCCTGGGCTGCGTCTAGATTGGCATGATTTAGCGCAAATACTTTTAACGGAAAAGTTATTCCGTTAAAAGTATTTGTGCAAAAGCGCATCTAGACTGGCATGGATGCATTTGCGCAAAAGACATCTTTTGCGCAAAAGCATCCGTGCCCAGTATAGTTGTGCTTTTGCGCAAGAAAGCTCCGATGGCCATTTTAGCCATCGGGCTTTCTTGCGCAAGAAATTAAGGTGCCTGTCTACACTGGGCCTCTTGCGCAAGTATTCTTGCGCAAGAGGGCTTATCCCTGAGCGGGAGCATCAAAGTATTTGCGCAAGAAGCACTGATTTCTTACAGTAGAACATCAGTGCTCTTGCACAAATTCAAGCGGCCAGTGTAGACAGGCGGCAAGTTTTTGCGCAAAAGCGGCCATTTCTGCGCAAAATCTTGCCAGTCTAGACGCACCCCTGGTGTGTCACATGATGCTCAGCTGTGTGAGTTCTATTAAAATCGGCATTTCCATTTCACCCCTCCTGTAGCCATTGAGGTGCATCTTGCACGACCTGAAGGGGGCAGCAGTTGAAACAAGATGCACGTTTATTCTATTCTGCACCACCATTTTGCCTGGGGCTTTGTATGACAAAGAACGTACAGCTCCTGACGCATTGGCCTTAGGTGCTAAAAGACAGCCACAGGGAACCCAGAATGTGCCTGGGGCCTATGAGAAGGGATGAACTTAGAGGATAAATACGTGTAACATTACTCCTAATTCAAATCTTGGGGGGCATGCGATTGAGTTCTAGAAGAGACTTGGATGTGGAAAGAGCAATCGTTTTGCAAGCCAGGGATGGGGAGAGGCCTGGCTATTAGGGAGGGAGAACAAAATAAACAAGGCTTTGAGACTGGCTTAGGTGGGAGGTGTGAGGAGGAAGGCTGTATACACATTCGCACAATCATGCCTAACAAACCTCCTGGAAGAAACCCTTCCTCCCCTGCCCCTAGTGCTACATAAAAGGGGTGTCCTAAGGAGGTGACCAAGACCCTAGAATGAACACAGTTGGTCTTGGATTATTATGGTGCATTAGGAGGAGCATTGCCAGCAGGGCTAGAGAAGTGATTATTCCCCTTCATTCGGCTCTGGTGAGGCCACATCTGGAGTAGTGTGTCCAGTTCTGGGCCCCCCACTATAGAAAGGATGTGGAGGCATTGGAGAGGGTCCAGTGGAGGGCAACCAAAATGATTAGGGGGCTGGAGCACATGACCTATGAGGAGAGGCTGAGGGATTTGGGCTTATTTAGTTTGCAGAAGAGAAGAGTGAGGGGGGATTTGCTAGCAGCCGTCAACTACCTGAAGGGAGGTTCCAAAGAGGATGGAGAGAGGCTGTTCTCAGGAGTTAGGGATGGCAGAACAAGGAGCAAAGGTCTCAAGTTACAGCAGGGGAGGTCTAGGTTGGATATTAGGACAAACTATTTCCCTAGGAGGGTGGTGAAGCACTGGAATGGGTTACCTAGGGAGGGGGTAGAATCGCTATCCCTAGAGGTTTTTAAGTCTCGGCTTGACAAAGCCCTGGCTGGGTTGATTTTGCTTTGGGCAGGGGGCTGGACTCGATGACCTCCTGAAGTCTCTTCCAGCCCTAGGATTCTACGAGTCTATGACAGTTGCCAAGGGTTGCTTTGTGCACCGACAAGACAGGACTTTGGTTTTATAGACTAACATGCCTGACCCTACAGGAGTCACAGACTGAGCACACTCCATTATCTAGAGATGCCTGCACGCTGTTCCATGAAGGATGGGGAGGCCAGCAGCAGCCCTGGACTTTCCCTTTTAGTTGACCGTTTTGTTAAAGAATGACTTGGATGTGTTTGTGCCTGATGAGGTGGCTGCAGAGCAGTTCTGAGTATGGAAGAAGACTCCCAAAAGCAAATCCCAGCATGCTGGCAGGAACAGGAGAGAAGCTTTCAGACTGTGGGGGAGGTGTGTCTGTGTGCTGCCGCCCTCTCTGGCCTGGCTCAGCTGACTCACCATCCCTGTGGCGTGATGGCTGAAAGGTCAGTTGGTAATTTTTCCGAATGGGAAAGACCAAATATTATTTAAGAGTCAAAATGGGAAGAGTCACCTTCCCAGGAGACAAGCCAGCAATGTGTACTGCAGGGAGATCTCGACCACGTGAATCAACAAAACTGACCGCTGGAGTAAGGGCTGCAGAATCAGGTTCAAAGTGTATGATACGGGTGAGAGGGTTCCTACTGTCTTGCCAATAGGATTTGGGTACTTACTTCCCTTCAGCGCCCTTGTGAGTTTCTGCCTAAGGATATCAGACCAATTTGCTGCTGGACCAGGGTGCTCATGTGGCAGATCTAGAGCGTGGCATCCCAGCAAGACAGAGAACTAGTGACGTGACAAGCCAGCCTATAAGATATTTAGCTGTGGCCAAGTGCGCTCGAATGCTCTTTGAGCATTTTGGAGCCCCGGGCCTGGCAGTCTGGCACCTGGATGTGTGTTCATTTCCAAGACAGGAGCTTTGATTACCTGGCTGGAAGAGGACTGCAGCAGGCTTATTGCCCTATTAACCCATCTTGCCCCAAAACAGAGGGTCGCAGTGACTAAAATGTAGGTCATCTCCAGTGTTCCTTGCAAGCTGTGCACTTTTAGGGCTACCCAGGAGAGATTGAAATGCTGCCCAGCTGATTAGCAGAGTGCCTACAGCTAGGCTTTTTGTTTGTCCTGGTGGTGCACATTCACGTGTGCTTTGGTGCACATAAAAACTATTCCACGCATGTATGGAAAGAATTTGCCTATGGATGAAAAAAGATTAATAGGAACATTGGTCACCAAACAATCAATTCTAGGCAAGGCCAGATGGTTTTGTTACTTTAAAAGAGCTTTGTGTGATTGTTAATAGTTCCTGGAAAAATTTTAGCCATAAACCCGTCACTTCTCACCTCCCACCCTTGCCCCAAGTCCATTATTTGAGTGGGCTGATAAGCTGAATCTAATGAGCTACTTAAATAGCACAAATGCTAATGACTTTCCTTTAACAAGTAGTCAACAGAACAGTGTTAATTATCACGGGTGCTGAGTTGTACCAAGATAGAACAGTACTAGATCAGCAACATAGCAAAGGAAAATCAGAGTAAATGCAGCATTTGGGATACGACGTTAATGGAAATTATAATTGGAACTGTAGGTTTCTCAGGCCTTTTGGCCTGGTTTGAAGTGGTCTCATTGCAGATTAATTTTTGAAGCACTTTCTGGTTCTTAGCCATGCACATGGATAGTCTTAAATACAGATGGAAGGTCACTACATGGCAGAATTGTGTACAGACTAGGTCTATTGAGAGCTATTTAGGGGGTTAGCTACACATGAAAGTTAATCTGGAATGGAATGGGGTGGGGTATGAATCTAAAGCAGATTCATGTTCTGGTTTTGGGGTAGGTGCTTGTTATTCCAGAATTGCTGTTCCAGATTAATTCCCTCTGTAGATCCTCTTATTCTGGAACAAAAGTACCTGTTGCCAAGTTAATTTAATCCATTGTGGAAGAGGATTATTTTGGAATTATATTCACACCCTTCTTTAATCTTTAAATTCACACTCAATTGTAATCTGAATTAATTTCCCAGTGTAGAAAAGTCTCAAAAGTGCCTTATTCCAGGTCTCATTGGATTTGACATTGCCTGCGTTTGGCCCGTTGCCCCTTGGTATATTTCTTGACATGTTTCACCATAGTTAGTACGTCCCAATCGGAGTGGTAATAGGAATATGAAGAATATTAAGAACCTGAAACCAGTGCTGCTGTCCCGTTCATATAGAGGGTGTCTTACGACAAGCCCTTTATAGCACTTTGTGCTGCAGTTTCAGTGAAGTCCCCATATATCTTATAGTCCTATAAGCTTTTCTTTTGAATTGTTTCCTCTGCTAAGGTGCTTCTT
This sequence comes from Pelochelys cantorii, assembly GCA_032595735.1. Classification (NCBI taxonomy): domain Eukaryota; kingdom Metazoa; phylum Chordata; order Testudines; family Trionychidae; genus Pelochelys; species Pelochelys cantorii. Next base: position 9,426,980 of record CM064346.1, on the reverse strand, counting down.
ATAACGGCTCTTACCCGCTGCCTCACTGTGCTTGGCTTTAGGGCTGTGAGTCGGGGATTCACTCGGGGGTATAAGATTTTCTCCCACTTGAATTAGTTGGTGTCTTTAAATCTCAAATTTAAACGTCATTTATTTCTGTTGGGTTGTGCTTGAAACCTGCTGCTCTTGTCACAGAGGATCCTGCTTCATTAGGTGAAGCTATTCAGAGTTGGGGGAGGGGAGGGAAATCTCCCTGCACAATCTTTTGCTGTCCCTAGACTTGAAATGGTGGCTTTTTAAAGGCTTGTACATGTGCAGCTAGTTTGGAAAGAGTCTAATGGGCCTCGGTGCAGGTTTCAGGAGGAGTCTGCAGTACAACATCCCTGCTGTGCTTGGCACTAGTTGTCTTCTTGCCAGCAGCATCAGCAAAAAAAGCTGCAGTATCGGCACTGATATTTAAATAGCCATTTCTAGTGGAGCATCGCTGTTACAGCTCGTGCCATGTTAGAAGCTGATTTTTATTAGACCATTGACCAGCAAATGCTAAGATGTGATTAGTGCTTTGCCTAAATATGTTACATAAACTACATTTTAGCCACCAAGCTTTCCAAAAGATTGGAATAAATAATGCCAGTCTGTGTTGTATTTCTGTCACCCATGAGGCATGTTCACTGTCATATCCTCACTGCCATGAAGGCTATGTCTGTACTGCAGCCTTCTTCCACAAAAGCTTATGCAAATAAAGACTATGAGTAAAATATCGCCACGCTTCATTTGCATAATTAATAAAAGCCATTTTTTGCACAAAAAAAGAGCGGTGTAGATGGCTCCTTTTTGCGCAAAAAAACCCCTCTTGCGCAAGAGCTGTTCTTTCTAAAAAAATGAGGAAGACCGGCTCTTGTACAAGAGGGGCCTTTTGCACAAAAAGGAGCCATCTACACAGCTCTTTTTTTTTTTTTTTTTTGGCGCAAAAGCCTCTTGTGCAAAAACGGCTGCTCATTAATTATGCAAATGAAGCATGGCGATCTTCTACTCTACACTTCATTTGCATGAGCATTTGCGGAAGAAGGCGGCAGTATAGACGTAGCCAAAGTGTCAAAGGCGGGAATGTTGTTGGCGCGGTAATGCCACGCAGTGCTTTTGTCCTTGGAGCGCCAGTGTAATTGGCACTCACGGCCGATAGTGCAGCTTGCTAATACAGCACATCTCGCGGTTAGCTCATAAAGAAAGACACAGGCATGGTTCAGCAACAAAGGCACTCAACCAGGGTTATTGCCCTCAAGGCACAGTTCTAGTACCTTGGCTCCGGCGTTACAGGAATACTGACAGATGAGTGCTCTGTGGCAAGGAGTGGTCCAGTCAGCAGCGGAAGTTTCTGCAGTTTCCTCAGGCACACAAAGGGTTAAGGCGAGACACCCCGACTGAAACAAACAACTGGGATAAACGTCGTACGTTCCACTTTACATGTTTCATGCCACCTGTCTGCCTCTCCGTGGTCGTGGTATTTTGGGCAAATCCCTGTTCATTGTTTTGTCAAACCAACTTATCTTGTAATAGCTCAGGAGGTATCTGTACTCACTGGAGTACGTTGGCGTAAATATCTAGTTCCTAATCAACTAGCAACAACTTTGCCCAATTCACCTACTAGATGCTTACCTAGCTGCAGGGCCTGATTTTAGTTCGCAATTTTTGCCTCAGGCCTCAGGCCTGACACCAGGCCCAGTGTTCCAGGCTTCTAGCGTAACCCATGCACCTAGTGGCTACATCTACACTGGCAGCTTCTTGCGCAAGAACTCTTTTGCGGAAGAGTTCTTGTGCAAAAACTCTTCCACAAGAGAGCGTCTACACTGCCATGTGCTTTTGTGCAAGAGATGTGCTTTTGCGCAGGAGCATCCATGGCAGTGTAGACGCTCTCTTCGGCAAGAAAGCTCTGCTGGCCATTTTAACCATAGGGGCTTCTTGCGCAAGAAATTCATGTTGCCTGTCTACACTGCCCTCTTCTGGAAGAACTCTTGACAAGAGGGCTTATTCATCGTGGGGAGAGGAATAACTCTTCCGGAAGAAGCTCTGTTTTACAACGTTATACTGTAAATTTACTTCTGGAAGAATGCTCGTGCAGTGTAGACAGCCGGCAAGTTTTTGCGGAAGAACAGCTGTTCTTCCACAAGAAGCTGCCAGTGTAGACGTAGCTACTAGTGGGTGTAGGTCATTGGCCCATGGAGTGGCATTTAGACCACTTACTGTGAGAGATAAGAACAAGGGAGCTCTACAGCTTAGGCTGAACAGCAGGTGGCTTTTAGCTCAAACAGTAGAGGCTCCTATACTAAGCTCCAGAGGGCCCAGGTTAAAATCCACCCGGTGGCAATTACACTAGCACACCTTCTCCCTTCCCCCCACATTTAAGTCATAGACTCATAGACTCATAGACTTTAAGGTCAGAAGGGACCATTATGATCATCTAGTCTGACCCCCCGCACAATGCAGGCCGCATAATCTCACCCACCCACTCCTAGAATAATCCTCACCCCTATATCTCAGACATTGAAGCCCTCAAATAGTTTGAAGACCCCAAGATGCTGAGAATCCTCCAGCTGTGATCTGTACCCCATGCTACAGAGGAAGGCGAAAAACCTCCAGGGCCTCTGCCAATCTACCCTGGAGGAAAATTCCTTCCCGACCCCAAATATGGCGATCAGCTAAACCCTGAGCATGTGGGCAAGACTCCCCAGCCAGACACCCAGAAAGTTCTTTATAGTAACCCCTATCATCCCTCCATTGACCTATTTACCCCTGATAATGACTAGTCAATTAGTTACCAAGACCATGTTATCTTGTCAAACCATCCCCTTCATAAACCCATCTAGTTTAATTTTGAAGCCAGGTAGATCTTTTGCCCCCACTACTTCCCTTGGAAGGCCATTCCAGAACCTCACTCCTCTAATGGTTAGAAACCTTCGTCTAATCTCAAGTCTAAACTTCCTACTAGCCAGCTTATATCCATTTGTTCTTGTGTCCACATTAGTATTAAACTTAAATAATTCCTCTCCCTCCCTAGTATTTATCCCTCTAATATATTTAAAGAGTGCAATCATATCCCCCCTCAGCCTTCTTTTGGTTAAGGTAAACAAGCCAAGCTCCCTGAGTCTCCTTTCATAAGACAGGTTCTCCATTCCTCGAATCATCCTAGTGGCCCTTCTTTGTACCTGTTCTAATTTGAATTCATCCTTCTTAAACATGGGAGACCAGAACTGCACACAGTATTCCAAATGAGGTCTCACCAATGCCTTGTATAATGGCACTAACACCTCCTTATCCCTACTGGAAATACCTCGCCTAATACATCCCAAAACCATATTAGCCTTTTTCACAGCCATGTCACAGTGGCGGCTCATAGTCATCCTATAATCAACCAGGACTCCGAGGTCCTTCTCCTCCTCCGTTACTTCCAACTGATGTGTCCCCAGCTCATAACTAAAATTCTTGTTATTAATGCCTAAATGCATAACCTTACACTTCTCACTGTTAAATTTCATCCTATTGCTATCACTCCAATTTACAAGGTCATCCAAATCTTTCTGTATGATATCCCGATCCTTTTCTGAATTAGCTATACCTCCCAACTTTGTGTCATCTGCAAATTTTATCAGGACACTTCCACTTTTGGTGCCAAGGTCAGCAATAAAAAGATTAAATAAAATTGGCCCCAAAACTGATCCCTGAGGAACTCCGCTAGTAACCTTCCTCCAACCTGACAGTTCCCCTTTCAATATGACCCGCTGTAGTCTCCCCTTTAACCAGTTGCTTATCCACCTCTCAACTTTCATATTAATCCCTATTTTTTCCAATTTAACCAATAATTCCCCATGTGGTACTGTATCAAATGCCTTACTAAAATCGAGGTAGATTAAATCCACTGCATTTCCTTTATCTAAAAAATCTGTTACTTTCTCAAAAAAAGAGATCAGATTGGTTTGGCACGATCTACCTTTTGTAAAACCATGTTGCAACTTATCCCAATTGCCATTAACCTCAATGTCTCTAACTACTTTCTCCTTCAAAATTTTTTCCAAGATCTTGCATGCTACAGATGTCAAACTAACAGGCCTATAGTTACCCGGGTCACTTTTTTTTCCTCTCTTAAAAATAGGAACTATATTAGCAATTCTCCAATCAAATGGTACAACCCCTAAGTTTAGAGATTTATTAAAAATTTTTGCTAATGGACCTGCAATTTCATGTGCCAGTTCCTTTAATATTCTTGGATGAAGATTATCTGGGCCCCCCGATTTACTCCCATTAAGCTGTTCAAGTTTGGCTTTTACCTCAGATATGGTAATATCTACCTCTATATCCTTAGTCCCATTTGTTATATTACCATTATCCCTAAGCTCTTCACTAGCCTCATTAAAGACTGAAGCAAAGTATTTGTTTAGATATTGGGCCATTCCTAAATTATCCTTAACCTCCACTCCATCCTTAGTAATTAGCGGTCCTACTTCTTCTTTTTTTGTTTTTTTCCTATTTATATGGCTATAAAACCTTTTACTATTGGTTTTAATTCCCTTTGCAAGGTCCAACTCTACCTGCCTTTTAGCCTCTCTCACTTTGTCCCTACATGCTCTAACCTCAATAAGGTAACTTTCTTTACTTATCCCTCCCATCTTCCACTCCTTATATGCTTTCTGCTTTTTCTTAATCACCTTTCTAAGATGCCTGCTCATCCAGCTTGGTCTAACACACCTGCCTATAATTTTTTTCCCTTTTCTTGGGATACAGGCTTCTGACAGTTTCTGCAACTTTAACTTAAAATAATCCCAGGCCTCCTCCACCTCAAGATCCATAATTTCTTTAGACCAATCAACTTCCCTAACTAATTTCCTTAATTTATTAAAGTTAGCCCTTTTGAAATCAAAAACCCTAGTCTCAGATTTATTTTTGTTTATCCTTCCATTCAATTTGAACTGTATTAGCTCATGATCACTCGAGCCAAGATTATCCCCTACAACCATTTCATCTATGAGGTCCTCGCTACTCACCAAAACCAAATCTAAAATAGCATCCCCCCTTGTAGGTTCAGCAACTACTTGATGAAGGAATTCATCAGCTATCACATCTAGGAAAATCTGAGCCCTATTATTATTACTAGCACTTGTTCTCCAATCTATATCTGGAAAGTTGAAATCTCCCATGATTACGCAGTTTCCACGAGTATTTACTTCATTAAAAACATTAAAGAGGTCTCTATCCATATCCAAAGTGGATCCTGGTGGTCTATAACACACCCCAAGCACTATCCCAGGGGAGGATCTGATAGTTTTCTTCCCCAATGTGATTTTTGCCCAAACAGACTCTGTCTTCTCCATTCCATCACTTTTTATTTCTTTACAATCTACCTCATCTTTGATATACAATGCGACTCCACCACCTTTACCCTTATTTCTGTCTTTCCTAAACAGCACATACCCTTCAATACCTGTACTCCAATCATGCCTAGTATTCCACCATGTTTCTGTTATTCCTATAATATCTGGTTTCACTTCCTGGACCATTAACTCTAGTTCCTCCATTTTGTTACCCAAGCTCCTCGCATTGGTGTACAAACATCTTAATTTTTGCTGTTTGGCCTCACTCACATTCTTTACCCAATTTGGCACGGACATTGTACCTCCAATATGACCTGTTAGACTAGTATCCACCCTACCCTTCCTCATGTACATTCTCCTACCCCCAGCTATATCCTTTACTTCATTTGCCTCCCCCTCAGTGTTAAAATCTGGCGTAGAGATTACCTGAACATCTCCCAACCATCTCCCCCAAATTCCTAGTTTAAAGCTCTCTTTATCAGTTGAGCCAACCTCCATCCTAGAAGTCTATTTCCCTCCCTACTTAGATGAAGTCCATCCCGAGAGAACAGTCCTCTGTCCATAAATGCCTCCCAGTGGCCATACATCCCAAAGCCCTCCTTATAGCACCACTGCCTAAGCCAATTATTGATCATCATAATCCTGTCACATCTTAGTTGCCCTTCTCTAGGAACAGGCAGGATGCCACTAAAGATCACCTGAGCCTCAATTTCCTTGAGCATCCTCCCTAGCCTAGCATAGTCGCCCTTAATTCGTTCCAGCGAAAATCTAGCCGTATCATTTGTTCCTACATGAAAGATGATCAACGGATTCCTTCCTGCTCCCTTAATAATACTCTTCAACCTCAGTTCCACATCCCGTATCTTAGCACCTGGCAGACAACACACCCTTCTATTCTCTGGATCAGCTCTGGTTACAGGCCTATCTATTCTTCTCAATAAGGAGTCCCCAATCACATAGACCTGCCTTTTCCTAGTGACAGTGTGATTGCCTGGTCTATCTCTAGCTTCCTCTAGCTGCAAGTCCTTGCCATTCCTGTCTTCCCTTGTAATCCTCTTTAACCCATCCTGTATCTTCCTAATACTCATTATTGGTGCTGTTTCCATTAACTCTTCCCCTTTATCTATAGGGCTAGCCACTCTTCTCTTCTTCCTTACCCTTCCATCTTCATTATCTGCCTGTTGTACCCCTCCTTCATTCTCCAACTCCACATACCTATTCTTAAGCTCTATTTTTCCTTCACTAACCCATCTTTTCCTCTGCCTGGTTCTCTTAGTCACATGCTTCCACTGTCCATTTTCTTCACCCAGCAGTCCCCCCTCTAAGGGGCTTGATCCTGCTTCTATCTGCATATCTAAACTTTCCCCTTTAGCCACGTCATGCCTTTGCTCCATCATCTGCTCAAACCCCCTTCTAAACTCAACCAAAGTTTCCACCTGCATCTCCAATCCTCGGATCTTTTCCTCCATCAACTCTATCAGGCGGCACTTCATGCAAACAAAACTCCTTTCGGGTAACCCCTCCAGAATCATGTACATACCGCAGCTACCACATCCAATCATCCTCCTTGTGTTCTCTACTACTTGGGTCATGGCACTACTGCCTCTGTTATATCTACTTTCTCTTCAAAATCCTATTAGTCCGGTGAACACAAAAACAAACCAAAACACCCCCTCCACAGCAAAAACAAACCCCAAACAAATCCCAATATCCAAACTCCCCTTACAAACTCCCACTCAAACTCCCTCTTCTTTGGCAGAAAGAAACAGAAACAGCTGCTTCGCCTGGAAGCTGTTTGGGCAAGGCTCTTTGTTCGGTGTTTGTTGCAGCATGTAGCATAATGGGTCCTTGTTGAAGGACTGGGATCCCCTAGGCATGATTGCAAGACAAATAACTGGCACACGATAGAACAGAAAAGGAAGAGGACAGGGGTCTCTCCTCAGAAGAATGTGTGGTCCTTGAAAAGCTTCGACATTGAAACCCTCTGCCCCCCCCAAACAAACATACAGAGTTAAGTTGCATGGAATTCAGTGTATCTGCTGCTAGATGATAGGTATAACCAGCCCTTATAGACATTGCTTCAGGGCAATGTTCCCTCTAATTTTTTTCACCCATGTGTAGGGTTGCCAGGTACTTTCACAAAAAATCCCAAACATGGCAGCCTTCCGTCCAGTATGTTCTGGGTTTTTTTTACCAAACAGAAGACGCAATTACAGCACTGTCTGGGCAAAAACCAGACACCTGGCAACCCTACCCATGTGCAGAATACATTTTTCTATGTGCACCAAAGCATGTGCAACATCAGTAGAAACCAAAAACCTACCTGCGGGTGTTCTGCTAAACAACTGGGTGGCATTGGAATCTCTCATGAGTTCACAGCTTGCAGGGAACACTGCGGCAGGGTCATATTTCCCCATGTTGTGGTGCAGACTCAGTAATAGTCTTGGTTAGCACAAAGACTAGCTGCTCACTCAGTCAGATGCCAAAGCAGTGTGGAGAGGGAGGGGGGAGGACAAAGGGGAAAGAGTGTGGGAATAATGAGGCGGCAGGTCAAGAGAGGTAAGGATAAGAGAACTCTTAGTAAACCCCTCTCTGCAAATGAACTGAGGTCTCCTGAACAGAGACTACTGGTGTGTACAGAGTAAGTGTCTTAAAACCTGTGGAGAGGCCACGATATTTAACACACAGACATTCCCAACTGAAAGCTCAGCCCACGTGTGCAGCAGGCAGCTGTCTCAGGGAAGCTGTCCCCTTTCGGGGAATGATAATCCATCGCTTTCTACAGCACGCCGAGCCTTGCACTTTGAGTAACGTTGTTGGTTGGGTTTTTGTGCCCCTCTCTCTTAGATCTCAGACCTGATACAACAAAGCACAAAGGAGTCCCCGCTCTGGGAGTTCCTCAGCCTGGGCTACGCGCTCATGCTCTGCCCCTTGGTCGTCGTCCTCGGAGGGATGTTTTTCCTGGCCACAGCCCTCTTCTTCCTCAGCGACCGTGCCAAAGCTGAACAACAGTGAGTAGCCAGGCCACCAGGGATGGGGGAAGGATGGGAGCATGTGATCTGCTACCGCAGATGCGTTTGGAGTGTTTCACCAAGCCCTTCAGGAAAGGATGCAGCAGAGCACACGATGCCACAACAGGCACCGGGCGTTATTTTTGCATCCTTTATACGTTTCTGCGTCCAGGGGTTCTCAGCCCTCCCGGGAGCTAGCACCGGATTTCAGACTTTCAGCCTCCTTTTGTTTTTTTTAATGCGTGGCTGTGTCCAGGGTGCACTGAAATCTTGGCCATTTAGCTTAAAATGGAGCGTTGCATGCTGGGAGCTGTCATCTTCCAGGGCCACCTCTCCACTTAAAGAAGGGAATGAGCATGGGCCACCTTGTAGAACTCAATGGTCAGCTTTTATCTCAGGGTTACACAACTGGACCACCTTCGCACTACACGGTATGGGAAATAGTCCAAAGGAGCAATTGAGAAAATGAAAACCATTGTGGGGGAGAGGGTGTCAAGGGGAGATAATAAATCTAGATCTGGCGTCACTGTGTGGAAGTCTTTTCTGGTTCCTAACTACAACTTATAAAAAAAGTGATGTGTTGTCCAGTAAGAACACCGATTTGGGGCACTTCACTCTTGGCAACGACAGTAGCTCAGACGATGCTCCCACGAGACACACACCATTTTGGGTTAGTTTCTCTCTTGTCACCCTTGCACGAGGATATGACTCCGGGTGTATTCCAGTCCTGCGGTGAACACTGGCAGTGCGTGGGCTGGTGTTTGCTCAAGAGCAACCTTCGTTGTTGCTGCTGCTCGTGCAGGAGATTGTGATGTTACTTGCCCTGACAGAGGCCCCCTCCGCATTAAGGAAACGTGCAGCTACGCTGATGTAGAGACGTTGGCCGAGTGCAGCCTCCCTCGATGCGGTTCAGACGGCCACTGGCCTGGTGCCGGTGCCAGGGCAGCACATCTGCATTCGGAGCTTGTGCTGGTGTAGTAACGCTGCTGTTGTCACCTCACTTCAGATCTCCTCAGGTGTGCGCCTGTCTGCAAGCCACGTGGTGGGGAGGGAGGAAACCCTGTTATAATGTTAAAAAGCCACATGCCTGCCCTGATAGCAATGAGAAATCTAAGCACGGAATGAGGTGCTGGAGGTACCGCATGTTGTGAATACCTGGGAATAAGTAAAAGCCCGTTGTGACACAGTGGATAACGGAGCATAGGCGGAGCACACCCGTGGGCAGCTGAATCGCTGTGTTTGTCAGCAGGAATAGTTCCGCTGTTCCCGTGCCTCATTTTTAGTCCCTAGGGATCATGGGCCCTCCCTGTTATTTGCTGTGCAGATGCACAGTGTGAAGGGCCCCCCCCCCGCAAAAGCTCACAAGCTGGGTTATGCCAAGAGGCTGCGCATGAATGAAACAGCCAGGTGGGTGGAGAGGGACGAGAGAGGGGAGAATGAGCCAAGATGTCATACATGAAGCAACCGGCTCTGCTTCTTCGCCCCCCCACCTTCGAATAAATTGGTGATTTCTTCTTCACCAATGATTGCGGGAAGGGACACATCTTCTAAGCAGGGTGCAACATGTTTCCAAGTGGTCGCTGACCTGGAGCCTGTCACGTTTCCCCTGTAACTGAATTCCAGCCTTGTACCGTCAGAGACTTTAACCTGGCTTTGGGGTGGCCTGCGCTGCTGCGTTTATCTGAGTGGTAGCCCATTAAAGCAGACGGCGCCTAACCACGTGGGGATGCAGGGAGGGGAAGGGATGCATCCAATACAGCAAGGAGCTCAGCCCAGCATTCGTTGCCAGAGGGGGCCAGCGAGTCCAGGCTGGCAGCTGGATTTAATAACACCGACAGCCAACATGGCCACGTTACGAGTTTAAAGCAGTCTCATTCTGCGGGGGAGGAGGGGTGGCAGCAGCGTGAGGCTTTCCTTCCCCCCCCCCCCCATGAGAGCGAGAAGGGCTGAGCAACCTTCTCTGCACGTAGCACAGGCTGATGCGCTGTCCCCTGTCGTGCACATGAATAACTAGCGCCTGCATTAGTGCATTCGGACGTGAGAGCAACGGCTTTCGGGCCATGGCAGCTCAGACCCAGGCCAGACCTCTCTGTGGCTGGTGAATTCCCTGCAGCGTGTGGCTGGAAGAGTCCTTATTTGGCCCGTGAACGCTTGTATTGAAAATCCCCATGCTGTTCGCTGTCCTTGCTAAGGTGCCAGGGTGCAGGGGCACATTTTAGACAAGCCTTTGACAGCTCAGCTCTGCCATGTGCAAGAACCATTGTCTGGGCAGGGGGGGAGGTGGGGCTAGAGAGATACAAACCACACTCTATGGCCGTGGTGTCAACACGCCCTAGCCACATGTGGCTGTTTGAGGGTTGATCTTCACTGCGAGATCTTCTGGCAGAAAATATGCTAATGATGGACTCATTAGCATAAGTCGCGATCTCATTAGCATATTTTCTGCCATTTCTTTTTGCACAAGGGGTTTTTGCACAAAAAGCAGCAGTGTGGCCGGGCGGGGGTTTTTTTGCGCCAAAAACCCCTATCCACATGGCTTCTTTTTGAACTAAAACCCCTTGCGCAAAAAGAAACAGCAGAAAATATGCTAATGAGATTGTGCCTTATGCTAATGAGCCCACATTAGCATATTTTCTGCCAGAAGATCGTGCCATGAAGACGTCGCTTGAGTGTAGCTAGTTCGCTATAGCAGCATACTCTAGTGTCTACTGCGCCAGACCTGGTTGGACCCCCCCCCCCGTGGCTCTGGGAGCTCCCAAGTGACCGTGTCCCCGGCCATCCGCTTGTGGCCTGCTGATTCTCGCCACTCTGACCGGGGCCCTCCTGTATGCCGCTCACATCCCGCGAGGCCCAGCTTCCTTCCCCTTCGTCATTCCATTTTAAACACAGGCGAGCAACCTATTTATATTTCTGTCGCTCCTTCCGCATCCTTCCCCTTTCCATTCTCTGGCTGACTTGCCGCTGTTTGCGCAGCGCTGTTATTCGGCCCGCGCGCCTTCGCAGGCCAGTGCTGAGGGGCTCCACTAGAATACAGATGGACTCATTACTATAAATCATGACCGGCCACGCACTTGCTCGGCTTTTCTGTCTGCTGGGTTTTTCATTATGCCCCTGAACTGTTATTCCCTTGTTAAAAATCCTGGCCCACAGTCACGCTCCTGGTAAAGTGCTCTGTCATAGCAGGACGGTGGCGTTTGCTGCAATGGTTAGGACCATTACCAAAACACTCAAACAAACTGTATTTTTAATATGTATTAGTAACCTTTGAGTTCTAAGCCACTGCTGGGCCACACCCCTGCTTCACCGTGGGGTAGCATGCTGGCCCCCTTGCCAGCCTGTTCCTGGTTTGCTCAGCAGCATAGAACCCCTTGCTGGGCTCATGGGAATGGGGGGGAAGGGCAGCAGGGCCTGGGGATTATTAACATGTTAACGATCCATGCTGGACTCCCGGTCGGCTCTCCGGCTACCATCTGTCCACATGCTTCCTGAATGGTGGAACCGGGCTGTGCGTACAATGCATCCTCCGCTAGAAGAGCTTCCCTTGCCTGGCCTATCCCCAGTCCCACCCACCCCTCAGGGACTGAGCACAAAGCACTGCTCCTTCAGGAAGCTGTGTGCTTCTCCACCCAGGAGCCCACTGCTCAATCAATTAGCAGGACTCCCAAGTGCACCCTGCCAAGTGAAATTGATTAACCTGCAGGCATTGAAAGCCCCCGTGTCACGCCTGAGATTAAACCCATTCATCACAGGTAGGGTCAGGTCACACAGGCTGGAGGTCACAGCCCTGACTAATGACTAAAGATAGGGGCAAAGCTGGGTAATTCTGAGGCCTGGCGTCCTCCTCTGCTGAGGGAGAAGGGAGAGGTGGGTCTGCCGCCTCTCGACTTGCCAGGCTGAAGGACAGTTCAGGGGTTTTGGCTGGTGCTTGGGTATTTGCTTAGGAAAAATGTCCTCACCCCGGCAGTGCCCACCGTAAATAGAGCAGCCCCCTCCGAGCTGCTGTGAAAAGCTGCACAAGCGTTTCCACCACGCTTCCTTTTTAGACGAGAGAATGTACAAGATGAAACCTCCCACCCGTCAATCCCGCGTAACGCCTTTATGCTCCTCTCATCAGCACGGCAGCTCGTGGCCTACTTTGTGGATGACTTTTTTAGCCTATTAAATCCAGTTGACAACGCTTCCCTACTCCCCCACGGTAACGATAAACCAGAAAAAAACTCATGAGAAGCGCAACACAAGGAGCCTGCTTTCAAATGAGATTATTCTCAAATAATGGATCTTTCACATACATCCCAGGCACTTGGAAATACACCAGCTGCAAGAGGCTTTCTATACATTTAGGAATGACACAGATGAGAACAATCAGTCCATAACGTAAGCTAATTACTTTTGGTGTGTTTTCATATATACATAAAATATAAGCCCCTCCCTCAAGTGATTAGAGAATGGGACTGCTGTTGAGGTCTTGGCTGCCTATAGTAATTGCAATTCTGTTGATCCGTTTAGTAAGGACAGGAATATTAGCTCAGGGCCTTGCTCACATTCAGACTTGGGCAGGTATATTGTTGACCTAAAATTCCTCCTGTGATTCCACTCGAAGGACTAAGGCATCACTTCACGTGCTGTGGTTCTGCCCTGCCCTGTGAGATACTTTTGTGTTGCTCTCTGGGTTGGCTGCAGGGTATTTCTGCTGGACTGATCACCCTAAAATACCCCTTACCCAAGTCACAGAGGTGGTGTGAAGCGTAGCTAGGCTGAGCTTCTTCCAGCGGGGCTGTGGGGTGTACCCAAGGACAGTATTGGGACTGCATGGCTCAGTCCATATAGCAACAGAGTGTCAATCGAGCGATGAGGGTTTCACTCCTAGCTCTGCCGTGGCCTTTCTGCGGTACCAGGAGGGAAGTCAGCTCGAGCCTGATAGTCTAAGGGCTTGTCTAAACTCCATTCCTCTTCCAAAAGAGGAATGTAAATGAGCCCGATCGAAAATTCAAATGAAGCGTGGATTTACAAATCTCACGCTTCATTTGCATAATTGTGGGAGAGCGCTCTTTCAAAAAATGGTTTTTCGGAAAAGAAATCGCAGTCTAGACGGGGTTCTTTAAAAAAAAAAAAAACCCTTTTTCAAAAGAGCCTGTACACCTGAAAAAAAAAAAAAAAACCTTTTTCGAAAAAGCGCTCTCCCACGATTATGCAAAGGAAGCGCGAGATTTGTAAATCCGCGCTTCGTTTGAATTTTCGATCGGGCTCATTTACATTCCTCTTTTAGAAGAGGAATGGAGTTTAGACGAGCCCTGAGACGCAGCGGCTCTACGGTTCCACAGCCATGACTGCTCATGGAGTGCCATAGCCCGCCTGCGTCGCTGCGTCCCCATCGGTAAAGCACATAACCCAAGGAAAATGAACCTTTGCACCCCTCTCTGAGGCACATAGAGATCCAGGAAGAAATGCTTTACATTGGCACTTAGCAGGTGTTAATAGCTTCACCCTTAATTAGGGAGAATCTGGCCTCTTCCTAGCACACACAAAATAAGGGCCATTTGCCAGATTACTAGGCATGTTGGGTACAGGCTCCTGCCATGGCCCTACACCAGTTGGCACATAAACCAGCGCGACCACTTTGCATTCTCTGCCCATCTTTTTCATATGGTGTGGGCTGATCTGTTATACGGCTGGAGCATGACCCTCCCGTCAGATTTTCCTCCGGAAGAGCAGGCTACTCGGTCTCCTCTTTGACATAGGAACAGAGGAATGGTCAAACCGGATCAGACCTATGGTCCATCTAGCCCAGTGTCCCGTCTCCAGCAGTGCACAGTGGCTCAGCAGAAGGTGAAAGGGCTCCGTAGGAAGCAGTTGTGGGAAAATCCGCTGCTCATAAAGGTCTTCTCCTAATTTCCAATGTAGGCCTCAAACCATGTGGTTTGACACCCCTTCCCATGCTTTTTTAGCATTAACTATGATCATCCAGATAAACTTGTTACCATAGAATCAGCCGGTACATGGTACATGCAACAGCCAGTTTTTTCCATGAGGCGGGCCAAGCCACAGGATGGAGCAGTCATGCATCTCCCTGATGCAACAATAAACAGGTGTAAGCATTTTCCCCGATGCAGCCAGCTTACCCAACAGCGTAGCTATTTAGCTATTATTCCGAGACAACGTCAAAAAGTACGGCTGCCTGAAAGGCCTTGGTTTTCCAGCCCAGAAATATTTGCAATAAAAATTAAACATTTTATTTAACACACACCTGCAGCTCTTAAACCCCTTTGATGGAGTGTGGAAACTAAATAACCAGAATGATTTATGTATCATTTAAACGTAATTAGTTCAGACACTTACTAGGAGGAAGTTACTGCTTTTACACTACTGATTGGGTGGTGTAAAACACAAAAAGAACACCGTCTAATTAACATGTAGCCTTATGTTTTCCTGAATGTGTTAAGTCTACAAACTGCAGACTCCTTTGTAGCAAAGAGAAGAACAAGCCATTTTCAGACCCTCTTCACAGTAGGCTTGTTCTAGCCTTTTCCAGAGGCAGGCACAAAATCATCTTCCCACATTGCAATAATTATTTTTGTTGAAGGCGCCTTTGATCCTTTTCAGTTTCTTTTATGGAGCTGCGTGGTAGTTAGAACAGATGCATCAGATACTGTCATGTTCCTGCCAGAGCAGGTTATGCCCCCTCTCCCCCCCCAAACATATATGCAATAGTAAGCTGATACGTACATTTGGTTTGTTTAACTCTCCATGTTAGATGGGCTTGCCATTTACCTCATTAGAAAGCATTTTTTCTGCAAATTAATTGAAGACAAACTCATAAAAATTCTCCTTGATGAGGAAACTAGGTGCCCGCTTGAGAGGATGTGATGTGCTCAGTGGTAGATTGAGATTGTCACAGCTGACAAGGTGATTTTACCAGTCAGCAACCAGAACGGGATCTTTGAGGGTCACTTCTCGCACGGTTGGCATATAACTGCTTGTGAGGCATAAGAGGATTGCAGTGTAGCGGTGCACAGCATCACCACAAACCAGCAATATGGCCGACTGAAATCCCCAGAAAAATAGGGGTTTCATTGTGTGGCTAGCTACTAGCAAGCTTTGCAGCCCTCGCGGGTAGTCCCTATCCAGAGGAAGTCAGCCTGCAATTTACTGAAGAACCTGTTGGCGTTAGGAGCCCAACCCCACTAGAATTCAGTGGAAATTGAGCATCTAACTCCTTTGTGCTCCCCTGAAAATCCCAGCCTTGCACTCCCTAGAATAATGCTTATGGTGCACAGGTTGGCTTTACTTAGGCTGATGATGCTAATAAAACATCTCTGTGGCACTAGAAACGTTCCTGATGCTTCTCTAACCTAACTCAGATGCTCTCCCGACCCTGGAGAGCTTACAGGAAAACAAAAGAAGTGTCCGGACCCCAGTTAAAAATGCTGGAGGATCATTGATGGAAAGGAAGATTGCATGAAGGAGAATGGTTTGCAGGAAGGAGAGAGCCCAGCAGTGTGTTCGGGGGGGAAGGACAGGATTGGCAGGCACGAGGCTGAGGGGGTGGAAAGGATCCCAACGGAAGTGGAAGGGCTGGAGGGTTGGAATGCTCAGGAAGGAATATCGGGGAAATGGGAGTAGAGATGAAGGGGGGTTTAGTATTCCCTGCCATCGGTGTCAAAAGGCATCTTGTGGATTTTCCTTTTCTCCCCATTGCTTTAACCCATTTACCCAGCGACAACTCGAAAACTGCAAAGGAAGCTGGCAGATTTTGAAGCGGGGAGAGAGGTGGGGGGGGACGGGGAGGGAGATGACTAGCACACTGCAGCAGACTTTTTCCATTGTACAAACAGGGAAAAAAAACTGTCTTCTGTCAAGACACTGTCCTGTTGTTTGACTGCTGGGGCCAACCTGATTGCCTGCAGGTTACTTTGGAAGGCGTCCAAGGCTGGTTGGGTTGCCTGTGGCATTATTTTGTTTCAGGCACGTTGGCTCCAGTAGTACGGCCCTTGCAGAAGAACATTTCCTGTGGCGTTTGAAAGGAGCCACTCGAGCTAGTCCGCAGGTGGCGGGGGCTTTGCTTGAGGAAGGGCCGAAAGCCTGGGACAGCTGGCACGGGCAGTTACAACAGCAGCCGAAACACGGGCAGGACTTCGAGTTTGACTCTCCAAGCCCCTGCCCGCCAACTGCATGTGGGGACGAGCCCTCCAAATGTACCCCGCAGAGGGGAGCATGGGCACCTGATGCCGCTGAGAAAAGAAAAATCTCTGAGATGCCCCCCAGCTGGTTGTGTGACGCACTGGAGCAGGGCTAGACTGGTTTCTTGACCCTGAATTAAGAGGAAGGGAAAACCTTGTGGTCTGTGCACAGGACTAAGCCGGGAACTCTCTGGAGCCTTCCTCCTGGTGCTGCGTCTGACTCCCCTGTTTGGCCTTAAGGAAGTCAAAAGTTCTCCATAAAAATCTGCATCTGGAAAATAGGGATAACAAGCATTTGCGTGCGTCCCAAGTATTCATGTTTGCAAAGAGCTACGTAACCGTGCCCTCCCTTAGTACATTATATGCACTACAGTGGGACAGCTCTGGGCATGCATCGAGTTTATACAGGAGCTAAATAGTGGTTTAAGTGTGTCCTACGGCAGTTGTTTTGCTAATGCTGCACTGGCACAGATACAGAACACTGTCAGATCACAGACAGGTGGTCAGGGTGTTCAGCCAGAAGCCTGCCTTCCAATCCAGGGATGTTTCTGACACGAGGAAGCAGAAGCGCAAATTATGAAAAACTCAGCCTTGCTGTTCCATTTCCTGATGCCTGCGGTCATCATCTGACATGGGATGAATGTGCCATCAGAAGCCGTAAATACCTTGCCGAAGGAAGGTGACGTTTGTCCCTGTAAAGGATGAGATGGTTTTGGTGAAAGCAAGGGAGGGCTAAGTTACACTTGGCATACCTGAAATCAGGGAGATTCACTCGCTCAGGAAGGCAGACACTCCGTGAGCGGTGGGTGCGGGTTAGAGGGTCCCATGTGGGTCTCCATTCACGATGTCTGGAGGTGTGATCCGGACTGCGCCCATAACTGAAATCAGGTCCTAGCTCTTTTCTTGGGTCTCCCAGTGCTGGCTCGAGGAGCGCCATAAGCACTGAGCTTCACTCCAGTTCAAGTGATTTCCGACATCCAAACCTCGTGAGACTGTGAATGCTGGGCTGGAAGAAGGGTCCATTCCATCAGGCACTCGAGTCTCTCTACACGCGATGATAGCAGACAGTCACAAGAGAAGTTACCACGTTTGCTGGCTGTCCTTTCCCACACCCTCCAGATCACATCGAAGAGGAATATCATTGGTGAGAGACGTTGCTAACCAAACCCCACCAGAAAGTGAGAACTTACAACTGTCCACAGAGGCAAACAGGAACCAGAGTCTCATATTGCATCCAGATGACGACACTTCTTCCCCACCCACGCGCAAACAAACAAAAAATCCTCCTCCCATTCATTGACCGGGATGAGCCCACGTCAAGCTTGGAGCTTGAACTGTTGGCTGTGAGGCCAGAATGCATCCTCCGGAGCTGCACTGTCACCAGGCTTCAATTGGACATGCACAGGGAAACTGACAGATTTAAAGAGATTTCCAGCTTCAGTAACACTTTCTATGGCTTCACATCAGCTGCTGCCACAGAGGAGTAGGACAGGGCTTATCTGTGAAGTTTATTTCCTTCCCAAGTCCTTGATATCTAATGGGCGTTGTTAGCTGTTCCTCTTCGAAACCTGTTCAGTTGCTGCATGAGAGAGAATGGAAAGCGATGGAATTTTTCCCTAATTCCAGTCTTCGCCTTCTCTTTAAGATCTCTGTAGCAAAGGAAAACAGACCACTGGCCTGCATTTCTCCCTCTGAGCAAATATGCTTAGTACCTGAATTCAACACACAGATGGAAAACTTGAATGGAGTACGTGTTGCTTTTACAGGCAAAGCTGAATGAAGAGGAAAAATACGACTGTACATGGTTCCGAATTCCATTCAATAAAGCCATTGACATATAGGAAGAAATTGCGTATTTAAGCCAATTCATTGCTTAGGGCAGCTGGCAGAACACATGACACAGCCAGAAGGAAGCACAGCTCTCACCAAAGGGCTGTGCTTTTGTGGCAGCAGCTGCAGAATGAAATTCACCCTCCTGCTGAGGGCTGGCAAGGGGTCTGTGTGTTACTTACCTCCCGCTTTCATTCTCTTTGGAGGCCTTAATCCCCTTGTGCTGCATTTCATGGGTAAGCAGTAGGGAGAGCTAAATTACATAACAGTCCCCCCCCCCAAAACCAAGCTACAGCCAGCGCCACTTGTGCATTAACATTTGGAAGCAAGCTAATCGTTAGTGTCTCTTCCCTTGGCAAATTGACCTCTGCTTCATCAAACAGATCCTGCTCCTGAGAGGCTAGAAGAATCTGTCATGATGCATCAGCAACTTGTTACTGGATGGGATATTTTTAGCTGTGCACTAACTCTCCATCGCCTCCCCCTGCAAATCGCTGCGCCCCTCCCTTTGCATCATTCACCTTTCCTGCATTCTCACTTAGATGCAGCTTTGCGTGTACGTTGCTTTCAGCCCAGGTCACCTGGAGCCCTTGAAATCAAAGCCCTGACCTTGAGGGTCTCTCCCAGGCCTGGTATTACTCCCATCTGCACGGCGTGGTAGTCACACAACATGGTCCAAATGCCAAAGGAACATTGGGTTTGGTGGATAGTCAGGCAGCAGCCTCTGCAGTTTTCAGTTCCTGGTCAGGCTATCATGTGCTACGCTTGTGTGGCCCCCGTTGCCATAGTTACAGAGGTCCTGGCCATTTTGAAGGGGTTGGATTCACAGCACCCTGCGGGATAAGAATTTGCAGATGGGGAAAATGAGTCACAGCGATTTGCTCGAGGTTTATATACAAGGACTCGGTGGTGGAGCTGAAAGTTGAACAAGGATCATCTGAGGCCCAGCCTGGCCGCCCGACCTGGGACTGTCCCACCCGCCGGGGGGATGGCAAGGGCTAACGGAGGTGTTTGGCGGACTCTGCATGTTGCTGGATTCCAACTTGTGCAGCTGACGTTCTGAACTGTTGCACTAGATCAGGGCTACTCAACATGCGGCCTGTGGCCCGTTTGTTTGCTGCCCACAGTGCAGTTTGGGTTTACGCGGGGCTCAACACACGGCCCCCGGGTGGGATCCTTTGAACATGGCCTTCACGGGGAACACGCTCCACAATGGCGAGTCAATATAATGGTCTTCTGTCGATGGGCATTTTAGTAGTTAAAATCCTGGACTATCAGTGCTCATTAAAAGTGCTGTCCTATGGGTGGAAATCAGGTAACTATTGCATTTTATTAATATCAGCAGAACTGACTTACATGGGGCCGGCGTGTTGTGTAGTGTTGCTTTGATCTTTGTATTCATGCCTGTCAGTGTGAAAGAAGCTATTTGCATTTATTTGCATATATATTTGCATGTACATGCAACCACACGTCAGTTGCGGCCCTCGGCATGTGCTGTATCATTGTGGCCCCCGGGGATTCCAAAGCTGAGTAGCCCTGCGCTAGAGGCTCTGAGCTGCCATTTTCCTATTGGCTAGAAGAGCCTGGCAATTGACCTAAAGATGATGGCTTGCTGGTACCAGTGCACGTTCCCCACGCAGCCGTAGCAAGAGTGCTCTGGTGGGAGCTTTGAAGAGAACACTGTACAAGAGCTAAATGGCTAATTCTGTTTCTGGTCCTCCTGGAGCTTTGTAAAAAAGTCTTCGTGAAAGAAATTCAGGGATTTTTCCAGCTTGTGTCAATACTCAGCAGAACCTCAGAATGAACCTGGGCCCAACAGACAGCTGTCGGCAACAAACAGTGATAGGTGAAGCCAGTGGGATTTAACTGGCTCTGACAGAGGCCTCCAGGGGACATGGAGAAACGTGTCGGTGTGAATCCCCATGCAGGGAAATTTCCATGGGGCTTGGCCTCCACGACCATGCTGTAGGGAGATTGGGCACAGCCTCCGCGACCGTGCTGAAGGAATGTGGGGGCTGGATAATGCTGGTGAGCAGCGTTAGCAGCTTCGTCACTGTTGTGAGCACAGCTGGTGGGGACGTACCAGTAGAGTTCTGAGTGAGCTCTGCAGGGGCAGCCTCACACCATCTGTATTTTAGTTCATGGCCACCTGTTCGTAGCACAGGCTGGGGCAGAGTTTGCAGAATTAGCTTTTAACAACCTAGAGCTCCGCTCGCTGCTGACGTGCATGATGGTACCAGACATGGGGCAGAAACAATACGAGTAGACAGACGACTTCCCACTGGGGGGAGGGATACCTGAAATCTTAATATGTAGCTGCCTCAGCCCATTTCAAATGCTGCCTGCGGTTGTGACGTTAGTGGTACATGAGCTGGTTCCAGGGCTCAGGTTTTTTCCTGTTCTATTCCTCTTCCAGGAAAACCCATCAGAACGTCCCTTTGTAAATGGGGCTGGCAAACACGACGCCCAAACTGCATGGAGATTCCTGCATCCCACCTTGTGCTGGGATCCATCCTCCTTCCCCTTTGAATTCCTGTTCCTCTTCTGTCTGAGTGGCTGCACTAACTTAGTCCCTTTGCAGTGGTGGCCAACCTGTGGCCCATCGGGTTCCACGTGTGGCCAGCGAGATGTTTTGTTTACTGTTGCCCGGGTGCAGCGTTGCCAGATTCTGCTGGCTTCCATCCAGGCCGTTTCTTTCCTACCACTGTTACTAAAGGGACACGGAGGTAAAGCAAGGGTACGTGATGTGGGGGGCGTGCTGATTGCACACAACAGTGACTGTGAGAGCCGCGCGCACCCTCTGCATCCAGTCAAAGCACTGCTATGGTTCAGTCCACACACCCCGCAAATTCCAGGTACGCCAGCACAGTTAGAAAAACTACTCTGGCTCGAGAGACCGTCTTGGTTGCAGTTTTGTGGCCAACTGAGATGAAGGCGGGCCGCTCACTAGCCTTGGTTGCCAAGTACTGCCCTGTCGGATTGTTGGGGGACTAAACTGACACCATTGCCTGTCCCCCTGGACGCACCAATCTGAGACCAAGAAACTCAAAAGTAGACGCTTACCCTGGCCATTGGGCTAGCAATGTGCACTGGAGAGGCTGTGTGAGCCGAACCGTTCTGCAATTAGTTCTGTGGTCCTCTGCGGATTCATAGGGCTCCCTCCAACAAACTTATTCCCTGTGCCTTTCAACATGAGACGATGTGGCTAAGAGGGGTGTGTCCTTCGCCTCCAAATCTGTCAGGCAGGTTCAGGCAGCAGCCTTACAAAATTAAGGCTACTGACTCCATGAGTTCCAGAGGGTGGGTTCACAGTCCCTGCTGGGCTGGTAATTACTCTAATCCTCAAACAGTGAACCTGCGGGCAAGTGTCGCCACACATGCAAGGCAGGGGAGAGTTGTGCTAACTAAGTCCTGGGGTAGAAGAGCAGAACAGGAATGGAACAGGTCTCTGGCATTTAGGGAAAGGGTTGCTTTCCATAGTCCTCTATGCCTTAAAAATCTATTATGGTGATCTAGTTTGACCTCCCACCTAACACAGGCAAGAGAATGTCACCAGCACTTCCTGCCTAACTTCTGGCATAGCTCTTGCGGGTTGTGACGGCAGCAGAGATCACAAAACCCTGAGCACAGCCCTGCTGTGCTGCTTTGACATCCCTTAGCCCAGAGAGCTCCCAGAGCTACAAGGGAATCCTAACAAGCACAGGGATCAGCTCTGCCTTCTCCCAACGCTTCAGTGTGGGATGCTTACCCATAACGCTTTGCTCTGCCACCAGGGCAGCTAGCAATGTGGCCATGAAATGTCAACAATGGAAGGAAGTAAAACCGGTTTGACCCGGCATTCACTTTTGGCAACTTTTGCATGTCAACAGCACTTTTGTTGCCAAGTGTAGACAGAGCCTAAGTCACTTTTGAAAGGGGCAGCTTGGCTCCCAAGCCACTAAGACACTTTTGAAAATTTTTACCTAAATGAAGCCAAGATGTGTGTGTGTGGGGGAGGGGCTAGAAAGGGAAGGCTGGCTTTCTCCTTATGCCGGAATGGGGGAGAGGAGAAGATGTGACTGCTGGGATTTTGGCAGCAAATCATTTTAGAGCAGAGGCAGGAACGGTCTCTTAGTGTGTTTGTGTGTATTGCTCCTTGCATAATGGGACTCACTGTGCTACAAATAATAAATCTTGGGCTGCTTTGTGTGTTGGCTGGCCATGTAGACTGGCTGGAATAAAAGGGCTAGAGTTAATTGGAGAATAGCCTTTTTTAGACAGTCCAGTTTCCTCTCAGTGACGCTGGTGCGTAGACACAATAACCCATAAAAGGTCACAGCAAGTGTATACTAAATTGGTTCTAATTCTCTGTTAGGCTATTCCTATGGGTAGAACAAAATTAGATCTGCTTTACATACTTTAAATATTTAATACATCATTTCAGAGCATGTAGTCTAATATTAAAGAGATGGTTCTATAAATACTTTGTAATTATAGATGCTGTCACATATCACAAAATCTATTTGATCACCTCAGGGAGAAGGATTTGGGTTTTCTAGATGGAGGAAACTGGGGGGAGGGGGGTGGACTCATTTGTAACTGGTGGAGATAACCGTGGAAACAATCAGGAAAAGTGTCTCCAACCAGTTTCAGTTATTAAGACAGTTTGGACAAGTTTCCTTCTCTGTCAAGAAGGAACAGAATGGTTCCTGTCTCCCTCCGACAGAGGAACGAAACCACCCAGGACCTTGAGAAAACACTGTGGAGAAAATAGTACAATTTAGGAACAGCTGCTTACTCAGCAGATATTCCCAGCCGGGAAGTGACAAACTCTGCACTGTGGGACCCCGCCGAGGTCTGGGAGACTCCTGAGAATCCTGGCTGCTCAAGGCTCTGTGGGACACTCTATGACCATTGGAAAATTTGGAGTTACTCACATTTTTGCCCTTATTTCCCCTCTCTCTGTTAAGTCTCTGCTAACCTCCCAGGAGTTCAGATGCAATCAAAGGGTACTCAGGGTTCAGGTGGGACAGTAAGGAATGTTCTACCTGGCTGCATCTCGGAGATGAAACAGAAAACCAGTCGCACACCTGGGGTACGTCTACACAGCAGCATTATTTTGAAATAAAGGGGGCACAAGCCGTTATTTTGAAATCATGTCGAGCTGGAGGATGTCTTACTCCGACTCCTGTAACCCTCATTCCACGAGGAGGAAGGGAAGTTGAAGGAAGAGTGTTCTTCCCTCGACTTCCTGCAGCGTAGACAGCGCCCAAAGCCGAGTTAAGCTAGCTCGACTTCAGCTACGCAGTTGATGTCACTGAAGTTGCATAGCTGAATTTGAGTTTTGCCCTGCTGCGTAGACATACTCCTGGTAAGTTTAGCGGAAGAGGGATGATCCAGCGGGTAAGGGGACCAGGTTTCAATTCTCTCCTCTGCCACAGGCTTCCTGAGTGACTTGGAGCATGACACAACCTCTCGGAGCCTCAGTTCCCCATCTGTTAAAAGGCGGGGTGATAGCACTGCCCTTTCACAGGCGAGTGTGAGGATAAATACAGGAAAGATGCCTGCCCAGCTTCAGAGCGAGAGACTGGGTCCTACCTGAGCCCCGGGCTACACTCCAGATTGGTGGACGTAAGGCAGCTTACAACCTGGTGGATTAGATCTAGCCCGGAGAGCTGCTCCCGGGACCAAGAAGTTTTTCAGCTCCAGTGATTAAAAGAAGACTGCTTTTAAACTCACCCGTCTCAGTGGTGGCTGTTCCCATTTATGTTGTCAGTCCATAGGACACCACTCCACCATTCCGGCACAAAGACCCTCGTTCCCTGCCGAGGGAAACGGCTGCTGCGTGTCGGAATGTCTGTGGAGGGTTGCTGGGTTCGTGCCAATTCATATCGGACGTGTCACCGGACGTGTTCCCGTGGCTGGCATAGCTGCCCACAGACTCTACCACGAAAGCGTTGGGAGCCCCAGACCTGTGTTCACAGGGCAGCTGCTAATGCATGCCAGCTTCCCGCCTCTTTAGAGACTGAGACCTCTGGAGAGAAGAGCGGCCACCCTGACAGTATAAATCTTGACCATTTCAGGCAAGGACAGGAGATGTTAGGTGGCGTCCTTTGGGCCGACAGATGCTCTGCCACCTCCCCGCTGACGGTTTATTCCTGACGTTATTTTCCCCCCTTTTATCCAGGGTGAATCAATTAATGATGCCACCAGCCTCTGTGAAAGTCTGAGAAGGTGAGTGACCAAAGCCAACACACAATGACAGTGGTGACGTGGGTGCGCTGGGCCTTGGAGAAGGAGCTTTCCAGTTCCAGCCCCTGCAGTTGAGCAGAAGGATGGCACTGTGTCCTAAGGGGTTCCCACTCTATAGCTTATAGGGACCAAGGGCAAGCCACATGAGAGAGTGCAAAGCAGGCGCCTTTAGGATCGAATAGTTTGACCAAAAAAGCCCTAGCTGCAAACTCCCTCCATTTTACTCTGCCAAGCCCCAAGGCCCAAAGTTACAGCTTCCAAGGAGATAAAGTCCACTCTGTGGTGAAACACCTTCCTTCAGAGCAGAGCCTCCCCCCCGTCTTATCCCCAAGGGCAAATCCCAGGGCACCCAGTCTCAGTGACTCTTGCAATGAAATTACTCCCTTATTGATGCAAAAAAGCGCAAGGGCCTGAGGAAGCTATGAGGCCTGTGTGACCCCCTTGTATTCCAGTGCCTTGCTTTAAAAAAAAAAAAAAAAAACTTGGAGAAGAAGGCGGGGGGGGGGGGGGGAGGTAACGGGGCCTATAAAGTTTCTCTCAGCCTACTCTCCTTGAAAGATACTGCAGGTCTTTACCATCCAAAGGAGGTCCGTAGCATGAATGGTTATACCAATGCCAAACCAGATGCTCTGGCCTTTGTCTACACCGGTAGGTCCCAACCTTTTCGAGCATACGGCCCCCTTATCAATCTATTAAAATTTCATGGACACCCCTCTCTGGGGGTGGGGAGGGAAAGAAAAGTATGGAAGGAAAAAGAAAAGGAAGGAGCCTAACTTTTAAACTTTCCATGGACCCTCTGTGGTACTGCCATGGACCACCAGTTTATCCTGGCATAGCTGTGTCAGTCAGGGGCATGAAGCAACCCACAGCCCATCAGCGTACAGAGGGGGCTATGCCTGCCTAGCCTCAGTAGTGTAGACAGAGCCCATCCCTGGACTGACTGAATTCCAGCAACACCATGACCGTTTTTCTGGCCAGACTAGGGACCACGTGCAAAACCAAACCCTGCTGATGTCAGTGGAAGCCAGGTCAGTATTTGGCCTGTCCTAAAGTTTGTTTGCGTACAGCAATTCTGCTGTGGTGCTGCCACGTGACTATCCACAAATGTACTGCAGAGCCCCGACCTGACACTGGAAAATGCTTTTTGACCTTGCCTCTTTGCTGAGCCATATGCCTCCCTGGAGGACCATTCTGAGGCCTGGGCATTAGACCACAGTCACACACCTTCCCCTGTACCCCCAGCTCAGAGCTGCAGAGAGCAAAGGGTAAACTCTTCCTGGGGTTTCAGGAAAATTAATCGATCCAGCTTTTAAAAAAGGGGGGGGGGAGGGAGAAGGATTTCTTTCCCATAAAAAAATGCCGGGGGGACTTTGTGAAATCAGAATTAAAATAGCACAATTAAGGATGGCCTTTTTTGTGAACTGATGTAATGTTACCTTGACTATTGTTTCTATGGGGGTACATAGATCACCGTAGAACCTAAGCACTCAATAGACAAGCTCTTACCTTTCATGCCCTGGGCTGGGAGTTTAACACGAACTTAATGCTATTTAATAGCATGCTACATGATTTTGTACACGGTTAAAGAATCATCAAAGACTCTTATGGCAAAACTTACCTTATAATGGATTTAATACGTTTCCCATTAGAGCAGCTGGAAACGGAAGGTCACATAGTGATGTAAAAATAGCATCTCTTTACCCAACAGAGCTGCCGCCTGCAGTCGCTATCAAAGCTGCTGGTGCCACTTCCTTAAAAGAAATTAATGTTGCCTCTTACTCCTTTGACCCCAGCAGTGCGAGGAGAGGGGGGCTGGGCTCTAGTTCATCTTTCTTCTTCATTAGTGGCAGAATCTGCGTTGCCGTGGCAGACGACTCAGTGCAATTGCTCAACCCTTTGGTTGCAGGAGCAGCAGTTTGAAAAGTGACTAAAAACAAAAGAGCTGGGTTCTGGGCTTGTTTTTCCATTTTCACATCAAGTCTGCGCCATTTACAAGTACACAGAGCATTTTATTTCTTGGATTTTTTCCTTTTTGGGTTCCCCCCCCCCTTTTCTTCCAAACTTTAGTGCAACTTTCTCAGTAAAACTTAACTTTTAGTCTGTGAGCAGTTGAAGTCACAGAAAGCTCTCATGCCCTCTGCAGACATGTGAGAGGCATGTGACTATAATTTGAACAGGCCTGGTTATTGGAAGAGCCTCAAGCTATGGTTAAGATCTTTCTTGGTGTCCTTTGATAAAGAGGAAGGGCTGGTTTCAGAGGGAGCGTCCAATGTGCCAAGAGGGTAATGCATTTGTGTTGCGGAAGGGTTAAGTGCACCTAACCCCTTCTGGTTATTTTTTCCTACTGCCCATTCTTCATGTACTTATCAATGGTGGGGGTTTGACAGCTTTAAACTGCCCACTGAACTTGGCTAAGACACGTGGGCTGCACTAGAATTACTTTGGAAGAGGAGTTGATTTTTAAAACCTCTCTAGTTAGACCAACACAAGCGCTCCTGTGGATGCAGGAAGGGGAGTACATGACACCTCATGCTGGTATATTTCCCCCTTCCCCTGTGGGAACACGCTACCCCAGTCTAACAATATCCACAGTAGGCCCGTGGCACTGGTTCAGTGCGACTGGCATCATTCACATGGTACAACTTGGACATCAGTGAGGCCTCCCTCTCGTGCCATCTCTCCAGATCATCATGTTGAGTGGAAACTAGGGTTTGTTTTTCAAGCTCATGCCAAGACCAGAAAGAGCCCCTGTTGCATAACGACTTTTGTTCCCTTGTCTTCACAGCTGATGTCACAGATGATGAAGGAAAAGAGGGGCGGACTCCAGCTCCTACAACCACCACTCCAGCTAGGAACCCCCCAGGACTGGAAACAAGCAAAACATCCAGCTCCGTGATGCATTTGAAGTCTTATCAAGTGCTAAGCCAATCACTTCACTCTAACCAGCTGCAGGGTCAGGGTCAAAGACACAAAGCGGGGGCCTACAGGTCAATGCTCCAGAGCCTAAGGGTCTCGTAGGGTTTCCCCACATACCTGAATGTCAACAGTGAGTGTCCAGAGCCCACACCCACACCCTGTGACTGACTGTACATTGTGTATACACTTAGGTTTAGCCAGTGAAGAAGTCTTTGTTGCATACAGGGCAACATCCGCCCTAGTAAATGCTGCCAGTTCGGTCAGCCAGAGACTGTGCCAGCTGGAGACCTGGTCTGTACATCACGGCTTTCCAAATTGAAGGCTCAACCCGGCGTTCTTTAATGATTATTCAGATAGGTCCGCGGATGCTTTATCTTCGCGGAAGACACCAAATAGAATTGGTAGAGTTGTATGCAAGCTTTGAGCATCTCGTGAGGCCAGGCACCTTACTGGATGTGAACACTTCCACTGCGTGGCCACATCCCCCAGGAGCGCTCCAAGGGAACATGCGAAAGGATGGCAGAGAGGTCCAAGCAACAGCGTCCTACTTAAGGGAGACACGGAGGCACTAGCATGGAGAGCTGTGTCTCATTCTTGAGGAGGAGGAGAGTTTCTCCCTTGCACAAGGTGTTCTCTGGGATTGTTACAGAAGAGTCAGAAAAACCACGGTCAGTGCTTTCTGGTGGCTTCCAGTTTTGTTTAACGTAATTCGTTTCAGTGCCAGGGAGAAGAAAGTTTACAAAATACCGAACTCCAGAGATGAATTGCTTTCCCTGAAGTCTGGTATTGCTGCACTGAGGGTCTGTGTGTGGTTACATGCATATAATCATCATTATGCATGTTGCAAATACTAATGATTTTTTTCCCCAGTATTTTTCAAACACATTTATGGTGTTATAAAGCTTTGTTCCTACAATTTTAGTATTTCCCCTCCCTGCAGTCCTAGGCGACGTCTACACTGCAATGCTATTTCGGGATACTGGAATATCCTGAAATAGCTAACCTGCGTCTTCATGGCAAGCCCGTTATTTCGGGCTTGCTATGCCGACGTCCCTGTAAACCTCATTCCATGAGGAGTAAGGGACATTTCAGAAGAGTGGGTTATTTCGAAATTTGGCACTATTATTATTATTTCGAAATAGCATTGAAATAAGAGACACAATGTGCATAGGTCAAACTCCTAAGGGAGTGACAGTCTGACTTAAGTTCACTTTGAACTTTCCAGAATTGCCACTGGGATTTTCTTTTTAATACCCTCGTCCACGCTCTAAGGAGTGAGCCTCTCCTAGCTTTGTTTCTAATGTCAGATCTTTTGTTTAACAAAAAGGTCTTGTTTTTTGCAGTTGACATTCAAGTGTCACATTTACACTACACCAGCATGAAGGTATTACAGCTGTGAGCAATGAGGTGCTAACGGCTCCAGAAAAATAATTGCCCACTCACCTTATTTTTCGGCTTAGTCAAAAGCGTAAGCTGGGACAATTCTCTCTCCTCCATTTACTTACGTATCACTGGGCCTCAGCCCTTTTCAAGCAACCCAGCAAAATACTCTTCCTTTCAAACTAGGCCAGGGCTGGATTGGAAATAATATTAACGAGCATTCTGGGCCGGTTTTACTCATCGGTGGTGTAGAGATTAGTAGCAATGGAGCCATTGATTAACTAACGTCAACACTACCACAACGGCACAAGTAAATCAGAGCCCACCCCACTTTAAAACGTTTCAGGTCTTTTCACATCCACCTTGAAGGCAGGGAGCTGTGCTCTGCAGGGAAGACACGAGAGATGGCAGATATTTACCTCCAGTCACCCGCGTCCTGGTCAAAAATAGCCACATTCGCAATAAGATTCCTTTTAAAACAACTGAGCAAAGTGTCAGTTAATAATCTCCTTGACATGAACGAGACCAGCTCATCGCTGTAGCTGTGGCTAACGAAATACAAGCCCTTCTAACAGTCCTGTGAGAGAACCTGGAACTGCCTAGGTCACCTTAAACCAGTGGTTCCAAAACTTTTTGGCATCACGCCCCCTTTTTGATTTTTGAAAAACCCTCACGCCCACCCACCCCCCAAAAAATAGCAGTAAAACTTGTTGAGGAAAAAAAAAAAAAAAGAACTGGCTGGGGCAGCAAAACTTGATGGGGTGGGGAGGGGGCTGGGTCACCTCACGCTCTCCCCCCCCTTTGGAATTTCTTTATGCCCCCCCAGTTTGGGAACCCATGCCTTAAACGGTGAGATTAGTGACCTCACGTTTGCAGAAACAAATCCCACAAGAAGTTTCATTTCTACAGAAGCCCCTGGCACAGTTGGTGACTCATGGCTAGAGAATCCTATTGGTTTCCTCCCTGGGAATTCTGTAGGGCAGTGGTCCCCAACGCGGTGCCCGTGGGTGCCATGGCGCCTGCCAGGGCATTTATCTGTGCCCGCCTAGTGACCCAGGCCAGCACCAGGCCCCAGGCGCATGCATGGTCCCCGCCCCAGGTGCACAGCACATGTGCGGTGCTGCCCCCGGGCGCGCGGCACATGCGCAGCCCCTGCCCCGGGCACGTGGCACATGGTGGTGCTGCCCCCGGGCGCCTGGCAGCCCCAAAAGGTTGGGGACCACTGCTGTAGGGACTCATTTGCCAATAGTCTTCAATGGTGGGGGAGTTTATAAGTATTTTTTATAGGCTGAGCAGACAGTTGGAGCACGAAGCCTTCTACTGGCCCGTCCCCAGGAGAACAGCCACTGTGCTTGTGCTCCACTACAATAATCAGCAAAGCGAGTGCACACCAAAGCTTCATTTCCCACCTCACGCCATTAACAACCTTGCTCGAGGAAACCTCCGCAGCCTGGCAGCCAAAGGCCTGCGTTGGAAGCACGTGATTTTTTGTGGTTCTCGTGAAGATGTTCGCCATTAATCTACGTAAAACCTTGAAGGCAGGCAGCTGGATCTCAGAGGCCAAGGGAAGATTAGCTGAATTTCCTAAATTGTTACCTCAAGGTGCTTTAAAAGTTACAGCACTTAACCCTCAAGAGCAGGCCATTGGCATTCCCTGGGATGTTATTCCCAATACGTTTGCAGTGGAGAGGGAGCTGATAAATACGCCTTAATTTGACCGCATTTTCCATTTGGCAACACAACCATCTCCTTCGAAGGAAGGCACAGCCGCCATGGAGGGGCAGGCTGCACTTCCAGTGAGTTTGCCCACAGTGTAAGCAAATGGAGAATTAGTTCCTGTCCCCACACCAAGGATCCTTCACTGACTGAATTCTCCTCCAGTCAGAGGATGAGACACCAGGCTCCACAGAGCTAAAGTAGCCAGCCATGAGACCCCGGGGGGGAGGGGGAGGGAAGGAGCAGGGAATTTGAAACCCCCGTCTTGAAGCTGTCACTTCCCTTTGCATACCATGACCCATGTTCAGCCACCCAAAGAGATGAAGGTATTTTTGAGGTGTCACTACGTCTATTTCGAGATGGAATTTCTCTACCATTGTTCTGTTAGAGCTTCTATTACATATTTATTCTTTAGAAAGAAAGCAGGTAATTCGGATCAAGGGGGCAGGGCAATGACAAAGCAGTAAGTCAAGCGTTCTGGCTGCTCAGAGAAAGGAGGCTTGAGAAGTACTGAAGAGGGCGGCAGCTGGGTACAACCTACCTCCTGCTGTAACATTCGGGCTCTCTGCTAGTGCATCCTCCCTCGAATGGCATTGATCTCGTGGGCGTTGGTGCCAGTTCTTGTCAATAGGACAAGTGGGTTCCAGGCCCAGCTCCACTGCCTGGCCTATAGGCCAGACGCTACCTCTCCACTTGTTTCTTCAGCAGTAACATGGAGAGCATTACCGGCCCTTTCTGGCACCGTGTCCTGTGAGGTACACTCTGTCTTCCCAGCTCTGGCACAGGGTGCAAACGCTGGTATTCCTCTGCAGCACTAGCCTCTTCCTCAGCCACATGCAGAACCGACAAGGGCCGGGGCTCTCGCCAGCGAGACGGGGGCTCCCCACAGAAGGGTGTCAGGAAAAGCCGCAGCAGAAATAGAGTTTGGGGCAACGTTTGGCACCGAGACGCAGATGGTTTAACGTGTGCTTGTCACTTGACAGCTGGCACCGGCGGCTTCCCTAATGCGCCCAGCTGTTGCGCGTGGCCCTGCGCGTACCTGCGCTTGCTGGCGTACCGGGGGAGAGGGACTGAAAGTAGAAGTAGAGTGAAGCTAGTGGAATGAGGGACCCTTCCCGACTGTACAGGGAACTAGCCCAGCGGGCTAGGCTCTGAAAGCTACCCCAGCTCTGCAGAGACGGGGGGGGAAGGGGGGGCCTGTGAAATCACTTTCAGCATGAAGCTGAGGCAGTAGCAGGTTAGCTCGACAGCCCTACATGCTGGCCTAGCCGCTGCACCTAAACGCCCCTCAGTGTAATTGCTGTAGGGTTATGGCACTGCATGTGTAGGCCCCTTTCAGGAAACAGAAGCAAGTCTTGGGTGATTGGGGGTCAGTGCATTAGACGTAAGGCTTTAGAGGGTCCTGAGAGCATCAGCAAGGCCACGGGCCCGTGGGCCGCTTACACCTCCCCGCATCTCTCCCCCACCAATAAGCTGCAGTGCTGAGCAGTGCCGACACTAGAGCAGCTAAACCAGGAAAGCAGAATGGAAGCGGGGGGGGGGAGGGCGAACTCTCCCTCGCCTGCCCTATGCACATGGCCCCTGATGCAAGGAGGTGGATGCTAGGGACAGGCACACACTGCACCTTTTCCCCTCCCTGTGTAGCCGTCACAACCGTCCGGTCCCGTCCTGCTCCCTTAGCACCCCCTGACCTCCCTCACCTCTCCCTCACATCCGCACTGGCAAGGCTTGGCGGCCAGGCACTCATGCCCTTCGACGCAGCCCGGTGTCGGCCATTGCCTTGGAGGTATTCACTGACGGGGCCGCACCAGGGTAGCGGCCCGTGCCTCAGTGGCTGGGCTAAAGTGCACAGGGAGGCTGCAGGATCACCTCAGCAGAGCCAGACTGTTACAGCCGCTTGCAAGGGCTTCCTGCCCTGGGAAAAGCATTTCTCTTCTGCCGCGAAGAGTGGCGTTTGTGCCAATGCAACCCCCCCCCCCCACACACACACACACACACACACACACACAACAGGAGGCAAAATTGAGGGCAGAGGGGACAAGGCTGCCACAGGACACTTTAGCCACTGCCCTGAGCTAGTACTGGCATCCTGCAGCCTCCGCTCCCGGGGCTGGTTTGGTGCCATCCTGGGCAGCTGCTCGCCTTAGCGAAGGCTGACAGATTGGGCCCACACCCTCTCTGCCCGGGGCCCCAGGCTACGAAACCGACCCTCAGGGCAAGAGAAACGTCACTAAAGTAAACCTCTCTGCAGCCCAGACCGCGACGGTCATATCTCCCCTCCCCCTGCTGCCGAATGACTTGGTTGCTCTTCCGGTTGTGTTCATGTTTTGTAACCCAGCACTTGTGGCCACTTTGACAGCGTGATGGATGGGACGCGATGGCACGTTTTCTTGTTATACAAGGGAGGCGTATAAAATAGTTTTCTGATTTCTTTCAGAAGCAAATGGCTATTTTATTTTTTAAGAGCAATCGATTGTCAAATCTCAGAGTATAAAGAGAAATAAAGCCAAATATATACCTTTATGTAAATTAAGAAATAAAAATATTTAAAGCATACCTCCCAGCTTTCTCGTCTGTGTCGTGGCCACGGCTGGTGCGGCTGCCAGCACTCCAGTGGGTGCTGTCGGTGGTGCCGTGCGGGGCAATCCCCACGGAGGTGGGGGGGGGGGGTCCAGGCTGCCAAGCGGGGCTGTGCTCCACGGTGTTAACAGCAGCTCCTGGTGGGAGACTCTCTGGCTGCAGTAGCCTAAATGGGTCCCAGAGTGCGAGGTGCACTGGAGCACTCAGGTGATGCGTAAGGGGGCACAGAGTCTCTTCGGGGTGCTGGTTTGAATCCCAGCCATGCTGGTAAACAAAGGAGCCAGCTAGTGCCCGGTGCGAAATCAGCGCGGACAGGGGGCGTGGTGGCCCAAGAGCACGCACTCATCTGAGGCAGAACCTTTCACCAGTTTGAAGGCCTGGCTCCAATTCTCCCCAGGGAGGAGAGTCACAGAAAGGGGGTGGCAAGTCACAGATGCCTAAACGCAGTGATGTGCTTGCACAAATTGCAGCGTGGGCCCTAGCTCTCCTGGCACCAGTGTTCCCCGCAAAGTGAGCGCTTGGGGAGCCACCCAGGAGAGAGCCAAATGCCGCCCAGCTGATTAGCAGAGTTCCAACAGCATGTGTTTCCATTGGTGGTGCACATCTGCACATGCCTTGGGGGACAAAATTTATTCCGCACATGAAAAAATTAAAGGGCTGAGTGGCTGGGCTGGTTGGGAAAAGATAGCCAGGTGGCAGGAGTCCTCCCCTAGCCCCAGGAGTGGTGTGCGGGCTCCAGTGCCCTGCCCATGGCACCAGCAGAGGTTGGTGCACAGCCTAGCCCACTGTGCACTTGCTGCCAGTGCCAACCAGGGGTGCACCACAAATCAGAACAGCTCAGGTCCCATTGGAAAGGCAGCTTTGTGGCACTGGACTGGCTCTTTCACTACAGAAACTGCCATCAGCCCCGATTTCCTATTGGCGAAGAGCATCAGGCGTTCAGCTTGATCGGATTGTGCAAATGATCTGACTGAAGCAGATTTTTACACTGTCAGAGGCTCCTGCAGCTGAACTTGGACCTCAGCAGTGTTTGCCCTGTGACCTAGAAGCTTTACACCAAAGCTTCCAGCGTGGCTCTCAGGGAGGGCCCCATTTTTTTTGGCTGTGGCAGGAGGCACATGGCACTCTCGTTAGCAGGCCCCTCGTAATGATGAGACAGCGATTAGAAGCTGCACCTCCAGCTCCTTTGCCATTTTAGCCTACTCTCTCCTCTCCCCGTCTGCTGCTGGCCCTGGAGATCTTTCCAAGGCATTTCTTGAGGGCTTTTGCAGCAGGACAAGCAGGCTACAGCTCAATTTACTAAATTAATCCTGGTCTGGAGATGTGCTGGACACCTGTAACTCACACCGCCTTCATGGAGGGCAGCGCTCCCGTACAGCACCCAGTGTATCTGCCTACAGGTGCATTTGAACCTAGAACTTCTGGAGCTTAGTATAAGAGCCACAAAGCTTGAGCTATAAAACCAGCTGGTTTGTAGCTTAGGCCATAGAGCACCCTCATTCTTAGCTCTTGCTGTAAGTGCCACCACATGGGACAGTGAACCATACCCACTAGGTGTGTGAGTTACACTAGCACAACAGGCCCCAAGTTCATCGCTACTTGCAAGTGACTCCAGCCTCCCTTATTCCCTGGCAAAGAGCCTTCGTGTAGGTAGAACTCAGAATCTCATGTCTTGGCAGCCACTCACACAGAGAGACATGTAAATAAACGCTTTAAGGAAGGGCGAGGATTAAACCTCTGTCACCATCCATAGCTGTGCTCACCACCCTCACCTCCACAAGTACCCGCTGCCACAAGAAAGGTCTCTGTACAGGTACGGAGACCTCTTTCTAACTGGGATTTCTCAAGCGCTATGAAGCCCTTGAGTACAAGTTGTAATATAGGGCAGTGTTTCACAACCAGTAGTACGAGTACCTTAGGGGCCCTCAAGAGAATTCTGGGGGGTACGTCAACAACTGAAATTTGGAGAAAAGTGAATTTTTAAGTTTTACAGTGCTTTGTTATTTTTGTACTTTTTACACCCAAAAATTTCATCGCCCGCCCGGGTACGATTAAGTTGTTTAAACAAATGTGTTGCAATGATAGAAAAAAAAATTGCATGTCTGAAAACTGTAGGTAGTGGGGGTACTTATAATTTTTATTTTGAAAAGGGGGTACTTTATAAAAAAAAAAAAAAAGGTTGAGAAACACTGGGATAGCTCACAGGCACACGATGACTTGAGAGAACCGTCAAGGATTTTCTGCCTCAGCTATAGCCCCTGAAACTAAGGCCTTGTCTCCAGCGGAGGGCTCACGGGGGCACGGTTGTACCCACATAGCTCTACCCGTTTGATCCCGTGTGGCTTGTGTATGCAGACAGCAGAGAGTTCCCCTCTCGACACAACTCATCCACCGCCAACGAGGGGTCGGAGCAAACGTTCATGCCCCAGAGCGACGTCAGTGCTGCCGACATCAGCGGCCGTGTAGACGTGGCTGTAAACATATTACAACCAGGCGACTGGTCACAAGCCACGCTGCCTGGGCAGGATGCCGGTGCCCAACGCTGCCCAGCGGCAAGCCAGCCCAAGCTATAGACCGAGCAGTGGATGAACATTGTGAGCACATTCAGGCCTGGGGCCTCTCCCTTCCCCGACTGCTTCCTCATAGGACCAAAGGCCATCGCTGCTCAGTTACCTCAGCCTCCATCCAACCGGCCTCTGGGGTATTAGGCGGCGTTTACCACCCCTGTGAGGCCTCTGCCAGGCACAGCCACCAGAGACGGGCCCTTCCCATTTGGCATCTCGGTGCTAAAGCCCTGCTGCTGAGGGGAGAATTTGGCCAGGTCTTTCTGTCCCTCACAAGGATGAGCGTTTCCTAGTGCCGCTAGGAATGGTTCTCTCCCCACAGTCCTGCCCAGATTCCATCTCCCATCCCGCCAGCCCCTGGCGAGTGTTGCGGGTCCTTGTGCCAAACACACCAGGCTCTTGCTTCAGCCACTCACCGCCTGGGGGACACACACAGGGTCCAGTTCCAAAAGCAACCCATTACCAGAGTGCGCCCCTCCCCATCCCGCAGTCAATGGGAGTCCCTGCACGCAGCACCTCTCCGGATCGGGCCCACGAGAAGGCTCCTACTCAGGCAGCAGGAACCCCTCCCTCCGCTCCGCCTGTGTAGATACCAGCCCAGCGCGGCACCTGCCTGGCGCTGCTCTGGGCTCGTCCCCGCCGCAGACCGAGCTGTGGGAACGCTGAGCGCACGTAGCTGCAGTGACACCGAGCCGTGTTTTACTTCCCTGTCGGGTGCCTCCCCTGCTGCCTCCATTGTGGGCCCCCAGCAGCCTCTGGGGCCGGCGTGACGAGATGGCCTCGGAAGTAGACTGAGTAGCGCAATTGGGCAACAAAGAGAATTTTGTGTGTCCGTGCCGCTGTGTGAGTGAAAGTGTGTCCCCGTGCCGCTGTGTGAGAGTGTGTCCCTGTGCCGCTGTGTGAGAGTGAGAGTGTGGGTCCATGCCACTGTGTGTGAGAGTGTCCCCCCGTGCCGCTGTGTGAAAGTGAGAGTGAGGGTCTGTGCCGCTGTCTGTGAGTGTTCCCCCGTGCCGCTGTGTGAGAGTGAGAATGTGCCCCCGTGCCGCTGTGTGTCTCCCCGTGCCACTGTATGTGTGTCTGTGCTGCTGTGTGTCCGCGCTGCTGTGTGTCCATGCCACTGTGAGTGTGTCCCCGTGCCGCTGTGAGAGTGTCTGTGCTGCTGTCTGAGAGTGAGTGTGTGTCCGTGCCACTGTGTGTGTGTGTGTGTGTGTGTGTCCATGCAGCTGTGTGAGTGAGAGTGTGTCCCTATGCCGGTGTGTGTGTGTCCATGCAGCTGTCTGTGAGTGTGTGTCCGTGCCACTGTGTGTGTGTGTGTGTCTGTGCAGCTGTGTGACAGTGTGCGGGTCTGTGCTGCTGTGAGAGTGTGTGTGTCCGTGCTGCTGTGTGAGAGTGCGTGTGTCCGTGCTGCTGTGTGTGTCCATACCACTGTGTGAGAGAGAGTGGGTCCCCGTGCCGCTGTGTGTCCATGCTGCTGTCTGAGTGAGAGTGTGTAGGTGTGTGTGTGGTGTGTGTGTGTGTGTGTGTGTGTGTGTGTGTCTCCGCCGGTGTGTGTGTGTGTCCCCATGCCGCTGTGAGTGTCTGTGCTACTGTCTGAGAGTGTGTGTGTCCGTGCCAGTGTGTGTGTTTGTGAGTGAGAATGTGTCCCCATGCTGGTGTGTGTGTGTCCATGCAGCTGTCTGTGAGACTGTGTCCGTGCCGCTCTGTGTGTGTGTGTGTGCCCGTGCATTTGCCACCAGCGTCCAGCTCCCGGGGCGTCCAGGCATCTTCAGAACAGCCCTGCGCCACTGGCAGGTGCAGCAGGCTGTGGCTCCACTCCGACCCCCGGCTGCAGAGGGGCAGTGGAAGAGGCCGAGGCCCTGGCAGGAGCACTGTGGCTGGAAACAGCGGGAGTGAGCCGCGGCAGAACCCTGACCCCTCCCAGCCGCCCGTGCCCCTTTAGCCCCAGGGGACATTGCGGAGACGCTGCCCCGCCGGGGTAAGGGCCCTGCCAGCAGCCCTGGCCGTGCTCCGGGCAGGCAGGGAGAGCTGGGAACGGAGGGGAGCTACGACACACGGGGCGATTCTGGAGGCAAATGTTCACGGATGTGATGGGTTCCTGCCGTTCCGGTCTCCACTGCCTAGCCCAGCACTGGGAAGCCAAAGGGGGTGTCTGGGAAGGTGCCAGACATTGGGGCAGATCTGGCAAGAACCCCAACTCCCCCCGCTTATCTATATTTCAGAGGCTGCAACCCGCCTCCCAACCCCTGGGAACCGGCGCCTGGCCCGACACGAACCCTCCCGGGGAAGAGCTGCTTCACCACAGGCCACCGGCATGGGACGGGCCAGACGGGAGGATGCCAGCCTGCCAGGGCCGACCGGAAGCTGCCACCGCCACAGCACAAGAGGCCCCTTCGGCAGCAGGCAGCCGGCCCAGCCTGGATGGCTCCTCCGGGAAGCAGCACCGGCACAAGCAGCTGGGAATTTGGCCCACGGCCCAGCTCCTGCCCCTTAGGCTGACAAGAACCAGGATCCCTGACTTGTGGGGACAGAGACCAGGTGCTTGGGTCTGTGCCTGAACCCCGCCCGGCCCCAGAGAGCTAAGGGGAACCAAGCCTTGGTGTCCTCGGCTGGAGGAGAGGCGGGTGAATATGGGCAGGGGCCCGGCAGAGAGACTTGGTTACATGCCGCCCAGAACTACCACAGGGACAATTTTGGATCTGCAGACCCCAGCAGGGCCTGGCCAGGGAGCAATCAGCTCCTACCGCTGGCAAAGCGCCGAGGTGAGCTGGCAGGAAGGAGGACGGGCCCCACGGCTGCATCCGGGTCACAGCACAGAAAATGGGAGGCACGTGTGGAAGGCAGGGATGTGACGATCGGCTCCCGTGTGGCAGGCTCAGCAGACCCCCACCCCGCACTCAGCAGACCCCTACCCCGGCCTGAATCAGACAGGCAGGTCATGGGGTCAGCACCAGGGGGGTTTATTAAAACTATGGGACGGTGCAAAAATATAGATAAGCTCTTAAAATTCCTGGCCAGGTCTGAGTCCACAGAGCTCACGCCTTTGGAGCTGGCGTTTGCTTTGCTTTCTTCTTCTTCTTCCTTCTGGCTTTGCCCTGCTTCCCCGGGGTCTCTTTGCCAGGGCTCCCCTTGGCCTTCTTCGGCCAAGGGCCCTCGCCTCCTGCCTTCCCTGAGGCTCCTTTCCTCTTCCTGCTGTTCTGCACTGCAGCCTCCCCACCCGCGGTGCCTGCCTCTTTGCCGCTCTCCGCCTCACTCTCCGCCGGAGTCTTTTTGCGGTTCTTGCGTTTCTTGCTGGCGGGCAGAAAGCCTTTCTTCTTCCGCTTGAGAGGCTCCGCCCCAGGGGCGTGCTCAGGCTGGGGCTCCGCCTTCTCCCTTTTAGGGCGCCTGCGAACCAAGCGCGCACAGATCACGGCGTGCTCCAGCCAGGAAGGGGGCCTGTGCCGCAGCCTGCCCGCTCTGGCCAGGGCCGGAAAGAGACACACCCGGGAAGTGGAACCCAGCAAGCGAACGGAGCAGGTCAGCTACGATTGGCGCCTTAGAGCCCATTCCAGGACTCCACCTGTTCCACAGCCGGGAATGCCTAGCAGTGGGGCGTGTGCCGGGACCGGCCCTTCACCGGAGCGTGTCACCCGCTCTCGCACGGCGGCAAGAGCAGGAGAACACATTCTTCGGGATTTATCCTAATCGCTTCAACGGGCTTTGGGTCGAGCCCCTAACCCCCCAACTGCACAGAGCCAAGGGAGTCAGGCGCCCACCACAAGTCCCTCCCCTATGGGTCATCTTACCGCGAGGGAGGGACTGTCATCGAGGCTGGAAGCAGCCCGGGGCTGGGCCCACCTCTCCTACTGCCTGCATAAGAACTCCCCCCGGGAGCGGCAGAGTTTGATCTGCCTTGGAGCCTGCGAACAAGGCAGACGCCCAGGAACACAGACTCTCTTTCTGCCCTGGGGCGGAAGTTAAACGGCTCGGTCTGAGGGCTAAGAGACACATTCAGCCCCTGCCCGGAGTCCCAAGCGGGCCTGAGAGCCATGCTGAGGGTTACGGAGACTCACGGGGGGGTAAGAGCTCACGGAAGGAAAGCGGGGAGGGGAGGCTCAACAGGCTGGGCCCGCACCAGGCCTGCTCTTCTGCACTGGTCACTTGTGGCCAGTGACCTTGAGACTCTAACGTGAGGCACCTGAAGGGCCTGAGCCCTCCATCCGCGATGGTGTTTTCAGTTGGGCATCCGGAAACCGGGGCGCACAACATCACAAAGTCGTTTCTGACGCCACTGACGCTTGCCTGGCCGCGGGAGTGTAGGAAATCCCCATTCGCTGGGCACCTCTGCTCTCCCCATCAAGGCCTGCCCCGGCAGCAGCCCCTCGTGGGCACACGGGGAGGGCAAACCACCCCTCCCTGGACATTCCACCGCCACCCCTGGCCTGCAACCTGGTTCCAGCTCGCGGCTGGCCCGCCCCGCCCCGCCACGTGACGCGTCTGGAGAGCGGACGGAAGGGGCTCGAAGATCAGGGCAGGCTTGCTATCCCTCCCCCCGGGCCGACGAGGCGCCGGTACACGCCGCACTTGGCCCAGTGAGGTCCCTCACGGTGGCCAGTTGCCTCCCAAGGCCACCCCCTCCGCTCAGGCTGGCATCCAGTCTCCTACACCAGTGGTGCTCAACCTTTTATAATTCGCAACCCCCAGGGCCGGAAAAATTTTGGTTAAGCCCCCTTCCCCCCCTCAAAAAAGCCCGGGATTTTGGTTGAGCAAAAAAAAAAAAAGTCAAGCACCAGTCTGCTCCCCGGCAATTCCCCCCCGCTGTGCACATGTCAGGCGCTGAGCCAGGAAAACAAAATGGTGG
The DNA here is from genome assembly GCA_032595735.1 of Pelochelys cantorii. Lineage (NCBI taxonomy): Eukaryota > Metazoa > Chordata > Testudines > Trionychidae > Pelochelys > Pelochelys cantorii. The sequence continues at coordinate 9,386,396 of CM064346.1, read as the reverse complement.
CCGGCCCAGCGCCCTGGGCTGCACACCCTTGTCCTACATGACCAAGGCACTGGCCTGTTTGTTCCCATTTCCCCAGTCTGAGAAGCCAGAGCAGCACAGCGGGGATGTCAAATCCCATTTCGTTAGTTAACTGGTTCAACTTTCTGCTTGACCAGGTAACCGATGTGGGGGTTGGGGGGACACTGCTGGACTGAAGCACCCTGCACCTGCAGCCAACCCTGCGGGGCTAGAGCAGCCCCCCTGCCCACACCCACACCGGTTAAATGTAACCGGAAAGCCTCACCCCTAAAGGGCGAGACTCGCTGAACCATTCGCAACCCGACGGCGCAGAGAGCCCGAGGCAGGCGCCGGGGGGACGCCGCCGAGCAGAGGGTACGTACGCAAACCCCAGCAGCTTCATGACGTTCCAGTAGAGATTGCTGAGGCGGGCGGACTTCCCGAACCCCTCCTGCTGGCTCAGCGCTTGCAGCACGCGGCTCAGCTCCGCCAGCTCCACAGTCAGCTCCTGTAGGAACGGTAGCAAAGGAAGACGGACATACATGGACCTGCATGCGATCCTCACTCACAACCCAGAGCCCTCCCAGAATGCCCCCGCAGCAACCGCAGAACTGTGTGCAGGAGAAAGGAACAGTCGGGAAGCACTTTTGTAAGGGGCCTTGTTACTCCTGGGGGGCGGGGGAGTCAGCCCAAACGTAACTTACAAATTCTGCAAATGCTGTTTGTCAAAATAACGTCCTATGAATCCTGCCAGTGTCACACCGCGGTTCCCCGGCACTATGTCAATGCAGTTTTACCTCCGAGTCCAAAAAAGGAGTATCCTGCTCTCTGCTCTGCCTCTTCTTATAATATTGCCACCACCCAGATCTCCCCAGGCACAGTACAAAGCAGGGCAGCGTCATTATTCCCATTACAGAGATGGGGAAACTGAGGTGCAGGAAAAGGGGAAGTGACTTGGCCACGCTGGGCCAGTTCAAAGGGCCTTCTATGAGCTGGGCATTATTATAATTATTGTGGACTTCAAGGGATTTTCTATCATCAGATCCACCCACGAACTCATTTTCTAAACCCCACACAGGGATAGAGACATGGGGCTGCACTGCCTTCCGTGGGAGCCAAGTAGTTAAAAGCTCAGTGTACCCCTTGGAAAATCAAGATGCAGACAGGACAGCTGCTGACTGAAGCAGCAAGCCCCTCACAGCGGGTACGATAGCCTAAATCTGGAAGGGATTGTATATTCGGCCAAAGTCTGGGCTCACCTGCTGGTTGATAGTTTTGATGAGGAAGTTCAACAGCTCCAAGCACTTAATGACTTTCTCTTGGTCAACTTTCACCTTGAACTGGTTCACGGCTTTCAAGCTCTGCAAAGGAAGGAACAAGGTGCAGCAAACTGGAAACCAAAGAACGTCCCTCGGGAGAAAGCTGACCACATGCAATTAGCAGGTTTAAACCTCAGTGAAATTTTCAGGGAGGCGAGCGCCATCACATGGCAAAAGAGCCTAAGAAGGTGCGTGATGGGAAGCGCTACAGCTTGGGCTACTACTTGAGACCAAACAAAGCAAGGTATGATCGTGCATTGCAGGGAAATGGCAGCATTGAGACGTACCGCTGGATGCTGGCCGAAAGAGGAAAGTTAGTCTCTCACCCGCTAAAAGGAGAAACCCACTGCTGGAAAGTAGCTTCCCATGAGAGACCACCATCCGCCTAGCTCAATGGCAGCAGGAGCTGGGATTTACACATAACGTGCTAGTGTGAACTTATTAACACTTCTGCGCAGGGCGTCCCAAGAGGGAGCTTGTCAATCAAGTGTACGTTCCCAAAAAGGAGAGCCGAAACACTCTCTGTGTATTTCTATTATGCACGGACGGCGCTGAGATGCCGGCACAGTTTGGCTTAAAGAACAGCTGCGGCGGCAGAGACAGGTTAAAAGGAGGCCAGATGTATTTACCAGGGGAGGAAGGGAAAAGAAAGTGAAGGGCAGGCGCATCAACAATGCAAAGATGATGGCTCGTTTGTTGACAGGTGTTAGAACCTTGCGTGCAGCTGCCCGGTTAAGATCTGCCCAGAGAGGAGTCATCGGACATTGCTACACCCAGCACCTCTCCGGTTCTGAGCACACCCTGTGTTCTGCCGGGCCGGGTGGGGCCTTCTCGTCAGCAGAACGGTTACTTATTTAGGTTTAAAACAACAATATTCCAACGAGTTTTCACTCCTCTCTTAATAGCCCCAGTGCCTCAGGAAACAACAATGAATGCAGTGAAAAAGAAACAAACCAAGCAGCCACTCCCCCGAAGAATCACCACGCTGCAAAAAAATAAGATAAATAAATTCCCCTCAAGGGTCATGCAATAGTCTCTGAATGTGAACAAATCCAGACAGCTGTGGACAGAGCAGCTTCTCTCAAAGCAGGGTCTGCAAGGAAACTCCAAGGGGTCCGCAGGCCACGTTAATCAACTCCTCCCTCCCCCGCCCCAAGCGCTTCCTGGGGCCTGCAGCCTGGGGCTAAGGCAGGGTGACCTGTCCTGGTTCCACACTCCTGCACACTACTCCAAGCAGCTGGCTGCAGGGGACATGTGTTTCTCTGAGTGCCGGCCGGGGGGGAGGGCTTTGTATGCTGCCCAGCCCAGAAGCGCCTACCCACATGCAAATTGCCTCTTGCGCCATCCCCACACCCGAACCCTCTGCCCCAGTCCAGAATCCCCACCTGCACCCTTCTTCCCTGGTCCAAACCCAGAGCCCTTACCTTCCCGCACGCCAACCGCTTTCCCCAGCCCGGCAAAAGTGAGTGAGGGTGGGGGCCATGAGTGACAAAGGGAGCAGGGCCTCGGTGAAGGGGCAAGGAAATGGGTCCCCCAACAATCTGAAATCAAAATGGGGCCCTCGGGTTGTTGACATTTGAGAACCCCTGGGCAAGAGGGAAAACAGTGGCAGAGACCAAGAAGAGCAGTCCAGCCGGTGGAGATCATTTAGGCTCAGATTTCCCTCCTGATATTATTATGCAAGTTACCAACAAGGCTCAGTAGCTTTTATTTAAATCAATAGTATTTTAAACACTTTTTTAAAAGAGAGGTAGTAGAATTCAAATGATGGCACCTTATGGTATTGTCTAAACTTAAATTACAATCTATTCATTGCATTTACATTAACTATAAACCCAATATTAAACAATACAGGTTGGCCGCCAAGTTTCAGAGGAAGTCAAACCGCTGAGCTGGAGGAAATCACTAGCTAAGCACCATGAACCAGAGTGTGCTGAAGTGCGAAACCACCTTTTGACCACCTTTCCTACAGCTGCAGAGAATATTTTCTCCATTTCAGTTAATGTAACTAGTTCAATTCAATGACTAGTTCATTCAAAGCTAAGAAACCAACTGTGAGTTCAACAAACAGGAAAGCTTGTTTTCCTTTTCTGATATATGAATAAAAATGACATCTGAGAGGATGAGATTTACTAGTTCTAAAATCCCAAAGGACACAGTGACCCAAAACAATCAATTCAATTTACGAATTACAGGTATTTTCTTTGTTTAATAAATCAGTTTGAAATGCAAAACAAGTTTGAGGCACTTTTATAAAACTTCTTTTCCTAACATATCCAGGACATTCAAAGTAGTTTTAGTTCAATGAAATAATTTGAAAATGTGTGCATTTTGAATTGAATTTCAATGCAATTAAAGCTAGTAAAAAAAAAAATCCACAGATGAAAAAAAATCTAGTTAAAAAAATGCATCGCCCATTTCTAATAAAAAAATTGAAAATTAAGAATCTGAATAAATGTAAGTTAAGCGACACAACTGCTTAAATGAATGTGCATTTAGACGTGGTGTATCCTCCTAATTAACAGAAAGCTGCACCAATTTTAGTGCCAAGGCTATATTTACATGCAAATCCACATGTATAAATGGTTACTAACCAGTGGCAATCAAACTTCCTTTGTCAAAATAACTAAAAAGTACAAGATTAAAATCAATTATTTAAATCAAGGTTTCCTGCTTGCTGGTTTAAAACAGGAGTAAAATCAATTATTTAAACCCACTTCGATTTAAATCAGTCCATGTTGAAATAAAGCCGAACGCCGGCAAGGGGGTGAGGATGACTGTATTCTGTGTATGGGGGGTACGGGAGATAGTTTGTCTAGAAGAAGTCAGGAAGGCAACAAGCTCACACAGGATACGAGTACAAAAAGGCACCATTGCAGAAAGTCTCTCAAAGTGACTATGTACCAAGTAAGATCACATGTGGGGTCCTGGAACACGAACACACACACTCACTCCTGGGTTATGAAATCACAACTACAGAGCGGTTCAGTCTCTCCAGTAATGCTTCTCCTTTTCTTTTGCAGTTCAAGATCCCATGGACACTAAGCTATCAAGTCTCTTGTATCAGCCAGTTCAGTTCTGAATAGCAAAGAGATATATAAAGGTTGCAGTCTGGCTTCAGAAAATTCACTAACAGTTTAGGGAAAAGGCTACATTTGCAGAATAAACTTCCTGTGGGAATTGTTCACCCACCGCTAGCAGGACTTTGCTCACTTCAAATGTAAAACAGAAGTAAGAGGGCAAAGAAATCTGTATATTTATAAATGTTAAAGAGAGAGGATGCTCTGGTGGTCAGGAGACCCAGTTCTGCCACATACTCTCTACATGGCCTTGGGCAAGTCACTTAGCCTCTCTTTGTCTCAGTTCCTCACCTGTAAAATGGGGCAAATGGTGCTGCCCTGCCTCACAGGGTGCTTTGCAGATAAATACATTAAAGAGTAAGAGCAGTGCTGATACTATGGCAGTAAGTGCCTATGACAGACATCACAGCACCCACACAGATGTGTGTCATACACAACATAAGTCTCGTACACAACGTAGGTCTCATTCTGATCCAGCAGTCACACCAACCCAACTCCAACAGCTTCAGAGAAGTTACTCCTGGTTTACATCAGAGTAAATGAAATCAGAATCAAACCCTTTATACAGACACCAGATTTTGGGAAGTATAAAGAATTCTAATGCATGAGGGAAGCTCCTTTGTTGACTGGGGATTGCAACAGCAGAGTAAAATGACAGCAGACCAGCCTGATTGCACAGCTTTACAGGAAAATAAAGCCGAAACATATGATTATGTAACGGCTGGAGTAGCAGGTATCTCGTTATCTTTAAGGGATCCCACACCTTCGAATTAAACCTACTGCAAAAATACAATCGTTTAATGATCAGTTCCTTGAAAGTCTCCATATCTATCAAGCAGGGCCATCAATTGAACACCCCCAGGTTCTGCAGGCTAGAATTTACATCACCATTCTGCTAGACTGTCAGTAAGTTGCTAATTACTCCCTCTTGGAGGGTATAAGCTATGCTTCTCTATGCCATAGCTAGCATTAACCTCCAAGGTTGCACACAACTCTATGGCTCTGAAGTCTCTCAGGATAAAGGAAAAAAAACTATTAGCTGTATGATTAAAAATACTGACATGCATGAAATTAATCCACAGACTATGAGACTATCCACTTGCCACTTACTCCACTTACCCCCTGCCCCCCCTACACACACAAATCAGCAAGTTAGTTATGGGTTTAAATAAAGCAGAGTTAGATCCTTGTTAGTATTAAAATAGGATGCAACCCGGCTCACATTATTCTTTGTATTACAGTAGCTGAGATCAGTTGAGAGGACAGCCCCCTTATGCAAGGTGCTGTACAAATACACAGTGAGAGACACTTCTGCCTTCAGAGTTTACCATCTACACAGGAGAGACAGAGCGAGAAGGGGAAATGGAAGACAAATAAAACTATTTCACACTTTGAAAATTAACAATGCTTTTGATTATTAAAACAAAGACTTCTAAACCCCCATTTACTTTCCAGCAGCTGTGCAGTTTGTTTCATTGTCTAAGCTAAGAGAAATGGAAGACAAGGTAGACAGAGACTTAATAGTTTCTGTTCAGTCTGAGTTTTTGATTCCCAAGCACTTACTCACACTCAACACCATGGCACAATAAAGGTGTGATTCAGAGCCCTCTGAAATCAAAGGAAATTAAAGATCAGAGCAAAGGAGCAAGACCAGTCCCTGTACCTATGACTTCACTTCCAAAAGTACTGACCATCTGCAGCTCTCACTGAAATCAAAATGTTTTGGCTTGGCACCTCTGAAATCAGGTCTTTGGTGCCAATTTTTTTTTTTAGGCTTGATGGATTTCACTATAACTGGGCTGCTGCAGTAAAACATTTAGGGTACGTCTAGACTACAGGCTTTTGTCGACAGAGGTTTTGTCTAAGCCTCTGTCGAAACTTAGCGTCTAGACTACAACCAGATCTGTCGACAAAGCAAGCTGCTTTTTCAACAGAGAGTCTAGACGCTCTCTTTTGAAAAAGCACAGTGTGGATGCAATAGCATCTTTTTTCGACATAACTGTCGAAAAAAGGCATTATTCCTTGTAGAATGAGGTTTACCATCGTCAACAAAACTGCCGCATTCTGTCGACTTACTGTCGACAGAACTCGGCGGTAGTGTAGACACAGGTATAGTTTTGTCGACAAAAGTCCACTTTTGTCGACAAAACCCTATAGTCTAGACACACCCCCAGCCTGGGTGTTAGCCCCCATGGACTTAAGTGCTTTCCTAAATCAGAGCCCAAGTTACATTGGAAAAAACCCTGTTTTGTACTAGTGCATGTCTACACGGACATACATGATTTGTGTGTGAGAGGGTATATAGAGCTAGTTACATCAAGTGCAAAATTTTGAGAAGACTCCAGCATACGGCTGGTGCTATGTAAACAGCCACCCAGCCAAAACTCTTGCCTGCAAGCTGCTATTGGTGATACACTCAATCAGACAAATGATTGCCAATCACCCAGCACAGAAGCAGCCAACAGTAATTCTTGCGGCTTGAGCAAGACTTAATGGTGCAGAAGCTAGACAGAAGGATTTTAATGAAATCGGTCCGGACCCGGTTTCACCTCACGGGTTTCTCTGTTCCTGCTCACGTTCATTTTTGACAAGGGCAATGAAGATATTTCCAAGCGCGAAAGCGTCTCATTATAAGGAGGTGAGCAACTTCTCTCTGCAGAGGGAGACACAAGCACAAGGGAGCACCGCTCTGTGTTTACGACGGAGAAGGTGAATCAATGCAATGTGCCTTGTGTTGGAAATGGAAGGTGCTGACATTTCTGACAGTCCTCAGCCCCCGGAGGAGTTTGTTCCCCAGCTGTGGGTCAGCCCAGGCATTTTAATGAAATGGCCTCTCATTTCCACCGGCAGCTTTGAAAAATATCAGCCCAAGTATTCTAGCTCCCTGCTGCACAGATTACAGGCCTGCACACCCCAGGAATTTGGTTTTGTTCACCCCCTGGGAAAGTCTATGAAAGACCCACTTGCACAACCTGAATCAGGCTCATTCCTGGTAACGCAACGTGCAGGTAAGACGCAGTCACAGGCCGCAAGCAACTCAAAACCTGGCCTCGAAAAAACAGAACCAAACACAAACCCAGGAACCGACCCTCCTGCTCAGCTGGATCTTGGTACGTGGCTCCACTGAAGTCAGTGGGGGGGGGGGCCGCCTTGCACGCAGAGGGTGCAGAACCAGCGCCTTGGCCATACAAAATGCATAAGGCCTTGAGCTTCTCCTTGCTCCAGCCAAGAGCTTTAACTTACATTAGGAGTTTAAAACCCAAAAACAAAAATATAGCCAAGCTGATCCAAAGCCCAAGGTGGTGCTCTGGCAAAGACCATTACATGGCCCGGCCCCAGTAGCATCTGAGCATCTGGTTATGTTTAATCACGGCACCTCTGTGAGGCTTTGCAGTGCAGCGCTGGGGATCTGAGACACAGAAAGTACGTCTACACTGCAATACAAATCCCCACAGCACCCAACCAACTTGAACTCCAACGGCTCAAAATAATGGAGCAGATGTTTGGGCTCTGGCTGGAGCCTGGCTCTGAGATTTCACCCCAACCCTCGCCCCTGCAGGGTCTAGACTACACACTGTGATTTGCAGGCCCATCACCCAAACCACGCAAGCCCACGTCAGTTGACCCAGGCCAGCCATGGCTGTGCCACCGGTATCTTACTGCAGTACAGACGTACCCACTGGAAGTCAGTCTGAGCCCAAGACTGCACAGGAATGTTGCATTTTTTAATCAAGCGCCCATCCTGGAACTGGGAAAACAAAAGTGCTGCACCATTAACTATTTTGCCCTCAGTTCCACCCTCACCAAGGGCCCCGCCATGGACAGCTCTGTGCATATGAGGCCATTTGCTCAGGCTGTATGGAGGTGCAGTGACTGGGCTAACACAAAGGAGATGTCCTTGCAGCACCCAGAGGCAGTAAGCACACCCAGGACACATGGTTGGTGCAAGATCATACCCTCTTGGATGCATCTGCTGTCCTACAGCCAGTGGGGAGAGGGCAAACACGACACCCCCGTGGTGGTGGTGCTAATGTATGTTTTGTGTGCGTGTAAATAGCATGGGAACAAATGAGGTCAAGCAAGCTTATATAAACACAAGAGGCAGAGCCCGGCAGCAGCCTCGGCTGCTATTTCAAGCAGCTGTCTCATCATTTTAGGCTTCTAAACAACTGATTCTCCTTCTTTTGCCTTCTGGGTTTGCATGGGGACACGGAAACACTGCAATACTATCCCGGATGCATTGCTCTCGCCCGGCTCCCTCCCTGTGCTGCCATCCCCGGCCATTGCAAAGCAGATCTCCGGCATGTAACGGGACCACCGAGGCAAAACAAGATGGGGAAGTGAAACAGAAGACGGTTTTCTACTCGTCTCCTGCTGCAGCCCACTTCAATCTAGGAGATCACTGGCATCGCTGCTGCCAACTTGACCGACAGCTGCTAGGACAGAACCAAACCCTCCTGGCCACAGCTGACAGGCACGACATGCTGTTGTTTCAGCAACCAGCACACACATTAGCGAAGAGCCTCTGAAAGGGTCCAGGTTATTTCGGATCCCGTACTCAACACTGTCACCTCCTTGGATGCAGCAGATGCATACAAAGATGACTCAGGGCAGGAGTGGAGAATACAGAGCCTTTTGTATCTAATTCCAGCCTCCTGCCAGGAGTGAGCGAGTTCTGGTACCACCTCCTAGCTGCTGGGAGGTAATAATGTTGCTGGTCTCAGTCCTATTCCCAGGGGACACAGCTCAGAAGCTGGACCCAGCTGGCACTGAAGGGGCCCCTTGCTGTCCCTGTTTGCAGAGGGAATGTGAGCTGAGCAGACCACAGCGCCTGCCTCCTGCCACTTCCTATACAGTAATTCCTCCCTTAACACATGCCCGCTTAACACGTTTTCGCAATAGCACGATTTTTTTGGGGGGGGAACATTTTTCAAACAACACAACCCATCCCTGCAATAACACGATTTCCCTTAGGGCCGGCCGGTGGCTGGCAGCTGCGCGAGGCTTTCCCTGCAAAGCGGCAGAGGTTCTCCGCTCACCATGCTGTTCCCCAGCGATCCCCTCTGGCCGGATGCTTTGCTCCCTCTACTCTGCCCCCCGCTTGCAGCTGGGTTTCCCCAGCTGGCCAGTCACCGGCAGCTGCGCGGGGCTTTGTCTGCCTCCTTACAAAGCGGTGGAGGTTCTCCGCTCACCGAACTGCGCGGCGAGTGGCAAACCTCCACCGCTTTGTAAGGAAGCAGACAAAGCCCCGCACAGCTGCCAATGACCGGCTAGCTGGGGAAACCCAGCCACCAGCTGCAATCCCCCTCCCCTGTCCTTCCCTTCCCTTCCCTTCCCCAGAGCCAAACACCTCCCCTCCTTGCTATAACCCAGTCCCCTTTCTCCCCCAACCTTATGTCCCAGTCCCAGCTGCTAACAAGCACAGACTGGAGCTGCAAGTGCATGTGCGCTTGAAACACAACCCCCACCTTTTCCATTATTTTCAATGGGAAAATTGACCCCGTATAACACGTTTTCACTTAGCATGATCATTTTCTGAAACGTATCTACCGTGTTAAATGAGGAATTACTGTATACCAGGGGTGGGCAACAGGGCCTCCACGGGCAGAATCCGGCCTGCCAAGCAAGCTGATCTGTCCCTGCAGAGGCCCTGCCACTCTCCCTGCCCCCAGGCCAATCAGAGCCTGGGGGTGGGGGAGAAGCGCGAAAGTCTCCTTCCGCAAGGAGGGGGGGCAGGGTGGGAGGAGACTTTGTGCGCTCCTCTCGCCCCCAGGCCAATCAGGGATTGGGGGCAGGGAGAGCATGTGAAGCTGGCAGTCGACTAAGTGTGGTGCTCCCTTGCGGGTGGGGGCAGGGGCAGGGGCAGAGACTTCACGTGTGCCCCCTCCCCAGGCCCCTGATTAACCTGGGGGCAGTAGGTGGGAGCACGTGAAGTCTCCTCCCACCGCCAGGGGCATGGGCGCCTACAGGGAAGCGCCAACTGTTCAGAACAACTGGTGGTTCTCTCTGGGCAGGAGGGCAAAGATTTTACACGCTCCCCCACCCCCAGGCCAATCAGGGTCTGTGGGAGGGAAAGCATGGAAGTGTCCTGGCCACGCCCCTTCTTCCTGAGGCCCAGCCCCTTCCAAGGTGACCCAGGGCCACTTCAAAAATGTCTGAAGTGGCCCCTGGTCAAAAATTATTGCCCACCCCTGTCCTCTGCCCTACCTATTCTACAGCTAAGCAAAGGCATCCCTAGATTTTGAGGCCAGAAAGAACCAGTATATGATGCATCATGGAACCTCCTGCACAACACAGGCCCAAGAACCTCAGCCAAATATTTCCGCATCAAGGACCTCACACCTGTTTGAACTTCCTTCTTTGGATGTCCAGTCTTGCCTGAGGGTACGCCTGTAACGTGGAGGTGTAATTCCCAGCTCACTAGATGGTGGCTCTGACTGATCTAGCATGCTGTAAACCAGTGGTTTTTAAACTTTTTTAGACAGAACACCAATAATTTTTTTTTTTTAAATGAGGAACACCAAGGATTTTTTTGTTGAGAAAAAAAGGTTTCCTGCCCCTTTAAGGGTGGCCATTTTGAACTCTGTTGTTCTCCGGGGCACAGTTTAAGAAACACTGCTGGAAACAGAGAGCAGCACAACAGAGAGCAGCTAGTCACACCAAGTATGTGACTGTCAGAGACACACGAGCTCCCCATGGCTTGCTCCTCTGCTGCTCTCGCCACAGCAGGAAGAGTCTCTTTAAGCACATTAGCTCGATAAGTGCTCCCACCAGTAGGTCTCCTTACATCCCCAGCTCAAAGTACAGGCATCTTTGAAACTTTGGGAACCCACCATGTCCCTAGGTAAGTTGTCCCAATGGTTAACTACCATCACTTAAAAATGCGCACCTTCTTCATAGTCCAAATTTGTCCGGCTTCAGCGTTTAACCACTGGATCGATCATGTTCCTTCTTCCTCCTGGAGATTAGCCGGGACTTGAACCTGCACCCACTTGGCAAGAATGTTGCCACTAGACCACCCTCCCCCCAAGCCACCCGGTTTCAGGCACTATGTTACTCAGAACAATGCCCCAAAGCAGTTGGTGCTCTTTTGGCAGCTAGGCCTCTTACAGAGTTTGCAATGCTGCAACCAGTTTTCTGGCACAAGGTTCAACTTTGCAATGCAGTCAATTGCTTGTTGGGTTTTTTGGTTTTTGAAAACTCAGATGGAAACAGGCAAATAATTTTACAGTACAACGAATTAGGGGTTATACCCTGTGCATTTTTTAACCACCTTCAGCACCACCCTCCTCAGCACTTAACCAGCACTGTATACAGCTAGTTCTGCACTTGTTAATGTCAGTTGTACCCCAGCGTAAATGCCTTGATTTCAAAGAAGTTACACTGGTAGAACACTGGTACGAGGCGGTGGAGATTCAGACCCGACAGCTGGGATTTTTCAGCCAAAAGGGCTTAGGTGCCCAAATACCATCAAGATTCAGAAAGAGCTGGGAGTTCAACTCCCTTTGGATTCCTTGAAAATCTCAATCTATGCGAACCACTGTGTGGCGATGTTTGTTAACACACCAACATCTGCCGAAATGGAAAGGGGTGAAGATTCATGCAGCTTGGCAACAGTTTATGTCACTACCTCCTTTTTTGAAGCATAAGGATCTTGAGCAAAAGGGGGGTTTTGCACAAAAAGGAAACCTCCACACGGCTTGTTTTTGTGCAAGAACCTCTTACGCAAAAACGGATCAGAAGAGATTATGCAAATGAAGCATGAGAAAAATGCTAATCTGCACTTCATTTGCATTGCCTCTTCCGGCAAAACCCATAGTGTAGATGTAGCCTATTTGTTCACTGAGATCACCTCTTGTACAGTTGCAGAACACTCACTCCCCTAAGGCACCCAAAGCAGCATGGACTCGGCTACATTTGCAGAATAAACTTCCCGTGGGAACTGTTCACCCACCGCTAGCAGGACTTTGCTCACTTCAAATGTAAAACAGAAGTATTTTTAGAGCAGGCGATTTTAGGGTTCTCTTGATGAATATCCATCTGCCATTAGCAGCAAGTAATCCGGAGCTATGCCAGGGGACCAGGAGCCCGGACTCCTGGGTTCCAAATTTTGGTTCCACTTACAACTTGTAGCAAACCATGTCAATGAAAGGTAGATGCAGAATGTCATTAGGTATTGAATCTAAAATGCCTAAAATGGTCTGACCCTGATAAGATTATTCCTCAGGCCTATGAGGAAGGCAGGATAAGGGACCTGCTGAAGGTAGGGAGGTGGAATGGGATCTCCAGTGAACTCGGGGATAGGGCATCAGCCTCTGGAGCCACAGGGTGGTGGGCTGGATCCCACCCCCCTCTGCCCACTCAGACAGCAGCTGGGCAACCAACACCAGATGCCCCAGGGATGGAACTGGCTCCCATATTAGGAAATCTCCCACTTGGACCCACAACCTCCTGTATCAGATCTACCGCCAAGCATCCCGGACTTGTTATATATGGGACAAGATGGCCATGTCCAATACCTGATGGAGGCCATGTGGCACAAACATGAGGAAAGACATTTGGCAGGTACTAGGGGTCCAGATTCAGATCAAATGTAAGTGCACTTCAGTCAAATCAATGGAGCCAAAGCAAGTACACCACGTCTGAATAGGGGACAGGTGCAGAAAAGGCATCCGGTAGGCACTACCCAACTGGTAGTTAATCAGCTGGTTCCCATTACCTCCGTGATCTGACTGGTGCTCTCTTTAATCAGCTCTCGCCACTCCTCCTCTGTCACGGAGAGCTTCAGATCCCGTGTCTGCAGGGCCTTCTGGAGAAGCACACACGCCTGCGCCTGGGAATGAAGGAAGAGAAGGGTGCATGACACGCCGTTCACATTAGACACCTCGTTACAGACCAGCCTCAGAGGGGGACGGGGATAGTCCTCATTTGAGATTCACCCGCACAGTTGTCACAGAACATTCATTCTCCTTTTCATGGTCGTTCCTGACACACGGCACTCAGGTAACAGACTGGAATAATTCAGTAGAATGGATTAGGGATGCCAACGTGTAGTCCACTGCACGATTAACCAATGAGCCTGGGCTTATCAGTTAATCCTATTGACTACATGCACTCCCCCCTTGCTGCCTCTGTATCAGAGGCAGCAAGAGGGAGGGAGGTGGGAGCTGGTGCCCATGGGGAGCCGCTCTCCAATCTGCCTCTATCAGGGAGAGAGAGGGGGCAGGGGAGGCTGCTCCGGGGGATGCCAGCACAGCCTCTGTCCACAGGGAGCTTGGGTCACCCACGGACAGGGGCTGCTGTATCAGAGACAGAAGCACAAGGCAGCAGGCGGGAGCTGGTCAGCACGGGGAGCTGGTTACTCGTCCCAGTTAAGCACAACAACCCCCCCCCCACACACACACACGCTCTGCATTTAAAACTCAGACCAGCAGGCTGGTTTAGTCCCACCCCAGCTGTCCAAGTTTTCACCACCCTGCGCTGCTGCCTCTGATATAGCCAGTGCACTCCCAGCCCCGCCTCCATGGACTATTGCATAATCGTGTAACCAATAATATTTGATGTGGTTACACGATTGTTCGCTCACATGGTATGTAACATCCCTAGAGCGGATACATTTAAAATGGGAGTCAAGCGGTGGGAGAAATCATCCTTGTTTCAGAATCAGCGCTTTATGGCAGAAGCGTGCCTAAGGGCAATGTAGAGAATCTCCATAAAGCGACAAGCAACCTTTTCACTTACTTTGCCTTGTATTGCGCTCTAGCTCTGTTGATAAACATGTTACACACAAAAAAATCAGTGCTGGCAGCCTAGCACACGCTCCGTTTCTAAAGGAAGCCCCTGATGGAAATTGCAGCTCGAAACAGCACTCGGAGCACTCGGACCCACTCGGAGCACTCGGACCCACTCCATGTCAACTGGGCCATGCAGAGGAAGAGTATCCAACAGAAGAGCAATGGGAATCTGCAGCCTTCTTATGTGTCCTTTTCTAGTCCAGAGATTCTATTTTAAGTCCTCATGGTAAGCACAGGCAAGGCACAAAGCAAACAAAGGAAACTCACCAGGGCAGTGCACCAACAATTACTGCAAATATGCTGGAGGATTTAAAGCAGACACTTCCCCTGACAACAAAATGTCAGAAAGAAAAAGAGCAAGTGAATTCTACCCACAGGCAGAAACACCACGTTGCTGTCTGCAGATACCACTGCAAAGGGCTCATTGCAGCCTCCGTGCGCAATGGATTAGCCAAACCCTGCACGAGCACAGAAGGAGCTAATGAGCTGATTTGGATTGGAGTGGCCCAGCCCCTCCCCTGGCACTAGCCCATCAAGCCAAGACTGGAGTTAGAAAGCAGGAACGCTGCTCTGGCGGGAGGGATGGCGAACGGACTGACAGCCTGCATGGCCCATGCCCACACAGGAGCAGGATGCAGAACCCCTCGGTGGAAGGGGACGAGAACGGAGACGTATACTGGAGTGGAGTGGACATAAATTAAAGGGAACCCTGGACACAGTTACAGTGAGGAGAAGCACAGTTCGCAAGGGATTCTGAGACACTTCAGAGAGGCCAGATATTCAGAGGGCAGGTTCTTGGCCCTTTACTAGGGGGGGGAAATCACATCCCTTGCAGATCTCAAGTCAGGTCCCCAAAATGGCATCCACTGTTATTAGTCACCTCTGATGCTTCTGGAAGACAGCCTTGTGCCCTTGCTAGGGCCCTCACCATTTCACATACATAAAATACACAAGCAAGATGGCATCCTTGGGTCCATCAATAGCCCTGAGATACTGCTCGAGCAGTGTAAAGCAACTATTCACTTGCCTTGCAACCTCACGCAGCCAAGATGGGTTGCCTGGGAGAATGTTATTGAAATTGCAAGATGATGGCTTCCGGTTTATATCTCAACTGGTCCTTCAAGTGAGTTATGGCCTTTCATTTACTCCATGGGTCACCTACTCTCTTTATAACTGCACGAAGGCAGCTCTCCTCTGGCACACGCACTCAGACAATGCCATAATTGGTCTCACAAGCCAGAGCTGACTCTTAATCACAAGATGTATGTGAGCGTCCTGTCTGGAAGAAAGTGGTGGGGATCTATATCTCTGGTTAAATCAGCATAAATCTAGTGACCTCTTCTGCAATTTTCTTTTAAATAACCCAGCAAACAGGGCTACTGTTCATAAGCAAAACACCTGGATCCATGGCATGTGCATCTTCTCCTCCTTTCACAGTTGCTATTTTCCCTGAGGGGACTCACTCCCACAGCTGTACAACCTTACAAATCCCACCTTGGCTGCAGGGAGGAAAGGTTTGGTTCTATTCCTGCTGCTTTTTAAACACAGGGATGCAGCACATTGCAATGGAACGTGGCCCACAGAGAGGTCGAGCTGTAACGGCTGCAGATTTCATAGCACAGCGGCTTCACAGCCCCCTCACACACATTGATCTTTTAGGTTGCTTATGCAAATGGTGGTTTTCCTCTCTTCAGAGCATCTTCCCCGAAGGCTTCAGTTTGGCACTGGGACTAGTTCTCCACCGGCACAAGGGGCCCGGTGAGTTGAGGTTTGGGGGTGACCTATTGCAACAAGGACTGTCGTCACAGGTGCCTTTAATCTCCACATCCTTCCCTATTCTCCATCCAAACTCCTGCTCTGGGCAGACTGGGTACTGAATGTACGTACGAACCACGGCTATCCAGAAATTATTCCTTGTAACATTCATGCGTCACACTCTTTGGGAAAAGGCAAGAAATTAGACAATCCTGATTTAAATCATGGATTTTAAAAGTAGCCCTTTTTCCACAAAAGAATTTCACTACCCGATTACAGAAAGAGTCTGCAAAACTGGAATTCAGCTACAGATTTGGCACCATTTGGGCATGAACAAAAAAGTAACTGGTTGGCACATTACAAAGCCAATTTCTCCTGCCTTTAACATCTGCATTTCCATATCAAAAGCTACATAAGGGAGGCATCCAGTCCACTTAATTAGCCTCATTAACGTGGGTCCTTGACAAGTACTTCTGCTGTTTATATAATATAAAATCTTGGTTTCTGTTATTTCCACTCCAATTCATCTGATGAAGTGGATTTTTATCAATGAACGCTCATGATTCTATCCATTTTGATTCGTCTCTAAGGTGCCACAGGACTACTCATTGGTTTTAAAGTTACAGACTAACAAGGCTACCCTGCTGAGATTTTTTTAATCCTGAAGGGAGTAAGTGAAAGAAAGAAACAGATCAGCTTCAGCAGGTCCTAAATTATAGCATGAGACAGACCAACAAACAATTAACCAGCAGCAAACTTCAGCACCCTCTTGTTTAGAAAGAAGTACAAAATACCAGTCCTTGTTCATATCATTTGTCTGTACAAAAAAACCTGAGCTTTGATTCTATAGCGCTACTAGCAAACTTACCCAGCATTGCCCAGGTCCTTTGATTGCACCCTCAGCAAGTTTGCGGATGACACTAAGCTAGGGGGAGAGGTAGACATGCTGGAGGGAAGGGACAGAGTACAGAGTGACTTAGACAAATTGAAGGATTGGGTCACAAGAAATCTGATGAGGTTCAACAAGGACAAGTGTAGAGTCCTGTACTTGGGACGGAAGAATCCGAAGCGTTGTTACAGGCTGGGGACCAACTGGCTAAGTAGCAGTTCTGTAGAAAAGGACCTGGGGATTACAGTGGATGAGAAGCTGGATATGAGTCGCTGTGCCTTTGTAGCCAAGAAGGCTAACGGCATATTAGGTTGCATTAAGAGGAGCATTGCCAGTCGATCCAGAGATGTGATTATTCCTCTTTATTCGGCTCTGGTGAGGCCACATCTGGAGTATTGTGTCCAGTTCTGGGCCCCCAATTACAGGAAGGATGTGGACGCATTGGAGAGGGTCCAGCGGAGGGCAACCAAAATGATTAGGGGGCTGGAGCATATGACCTATGAGGAGAGGCTGAGGGAGCTGGGTCTATTTAGTCTGCAGAAGAGACTAGTGAGGGGGGATTTTATAGCAGCCTTCAACTTCCTGAAGGGAGGTTCCAAAGAGGCTGGAGAGAGGCTGTTCACAGTAGTGATGGATGGCAGAACAAGAAACAATGGTCTCAAGTTGCGGTGGAAGAGGTCCAGGGTGGATATTAAGAAAAACTATTTCACTAGGAGGGTGGTGAAGCACTGGAATGGGTTACCTAGGGAAGTAGTGGAGTCTCCATCCCTAGAGGTGTTTAAGTCTCGGCTTGACCAAGCCCTGGCTGGGTTGATTTAATTGGGATTGGTCCTGCCTTGGGCAGGGGGCTGGACTTGATGGCCTTCTAAGGTCTCTTCCAGCTCTATGGTTCTATGAGTCTATGATTTGGGGCAGGGGGTTAGTGGTGTGGAGGGGTGCAAGACTCAGGGGAGGGCCTTGGGATGTGTTTATGGGGGGGGGTGTATGCAAGAGTCGGGGGGGCGGTGTGGGTGAGAGAGAGTCAGTGGTGAGAAGGGGCTTAGGGAGGGAGGTCCCATCCAATAGAGACCTTTTCTCCTCTCCCCCCCCCCCCCCCGGCCTGTTGGTCACCAGGGGCCTTTTCTCTCCCCCTCCCCCCCCCCAACTGCAGCCAAGGCCGAGGGAGGAGGTTTGGGCAGCGGGGCCACTTACCTGATATGCTGGCTGGCAAAATGATGCAGCCCTGCTGGCTACTCCCTTGGCGGTACAGCTATCCCCAGTGGACACTGCAAGATAGCTCTCCCCTGCGGGCTTGCTGCCCCCAGGTGTCACTCTCATATCGTGTCCCTCCGAACAGCAGCCCCTCTCGCTGTGCATGTTATGGAAAACAGCCCTTTTCCTGGGGCTGCCGGTTGTCCTGGCACCACCAAACCCTGACCTTGCTTTAAGTTAGAAGGGGAAGCTGCCTACCAAATTTGGTGGCCCTAGCTCTTACCGTTTAGGAGTTCTTGACCAAACAGACTTGCATACAGACAGACGCGCCCTAAAATATATAGACAGACAAAAGGGACAGTGGGGGGCATCAGAAATTTGCTGGCGTGCAGACTTGAAATTTGGTATGGGGAGTGACAGCCCTTAGCAACAGGTGATAGTCCTAAACCAAGGTGAGAAATGCCCAGCTACAGGCCTGAAGGATGTAGAGATGTCGAAAGCTGCCTGCAGACCAGCAGTTCTTGGCAGCCCACTAAAGTTCAGAGAATTTTAACAATTAGGAAGCAATAATCTGCTGTTTGCATAGGCTGCCCCTTTTTATTTATACAGTGGTACTTGAAGGGGGTGGGAAAACTCTGTTGGGAAGAAATATAAAGCTGACTGACGTACAGTTATAATTCAAATAATCATCCAGAAGCCATTTCCTTTCAGGGGCACTGAAAAACAACGTGCTCTTTTCTCTTTATAGTTAATATTTCCTTAATGGACAGAGCTTGGTTGACAGGAGATACACCGAGGGCAGGAATACAATGCACAAGGGACTCAAGCAGTTCAGATTTGTCAGAATTTAGTGAGGAAAACTAAGTAGAAACACCAGCCTAATGCAAACATGACTAGCGATTCAGGTTGCCAATCACAAGGGGGCCTGATTTTCTGAGAACAGGCCCTCAGCACTTCCTGAGAACCCAGTTCTTTTAAAGGTGCCTTAAGCAGAAAGACCAAAAATCGAGGCACCTAAAATTATTATTCACTTTTGAAAATGTAGGGCGCTATTTCGTTTTACGTCCAAAGGAAGGTGCTGGCAATCCAAGAGGTGGTCTAGGGAGAGAGACCATCCAGTCCTTTAGGGATGTAAGATTTCAATGAGCCTAGGATATTGGTTTTTATTTAAGTAGATGCTTAGAAACATGTCCTGCTCTGGGGCATGTGTCCACATAAAAATACTGTTACAGTTAGCAATGCCCTTCCTGCTGTCCTTGCCCTGAACAGCTGGCAGCCTACTAGAACCAGGGAAAATAAGTGCAGAAAAAGCTTCCAGTGACATTTGTCTGCTTTCCCTTCTGCAAAATCAAAGAAGATTTTTTTTGCAGACATTTTCACACAATGAGAAGGGTTTAAAAACCCAAGAGTTTTGGAAGAGATCTAAACCCTCACATTCAGGGCATCGATCCTCTAGCTGAACAGGATAAGAAAGTAGTTTTCCTTGTGTCCTCTGTGTTCCATAACTGCCTCGTCCATGATCTTTTGCACCCTCCTCTGAAGTAGCTGGTTCTGGCCAGCGTCCAAGACAGGCTATTGGACTAGAAGATGGACCACTGGCATGGTCTGGGAGTGCCTACATTTTAAACTGGGTACTTGCAGGGGACAAGGAACACTCCCTTCGGGAGTATGGTTCTAACCATATGCAATGCTCAAGTTCTATCCCTGCCTACCCCACCAAATGTGCCTAACTCTCTGCATGCGTGTGGCACTGTTCAAACAAGCAGTACAACTTTCTTCCCAGTGGAGCTATGGAGTTTGCCATTTATCTAATTGATTAGGCCCTTTATTTAGCTGTGAGTTTGGCTCATGAGGGAAATCAACATACCATTCTTCCTGTTTTACAACTGGCAAAACTTAGGCTCAAGAAAATTACACTCAGAACCTTTTCTCAGAATACCCAGCACTTCCCAGATCCCAAAACCTGAGCTTAATTCCCTAGACGATAATTCTTCCAGGACACACACTTCACTTTCCACCATATCACATCTAATATCCCTGATACGAAAATTTGTAAGCAAAGCTAAATTCCAAGCTAGGTCCTGTGACCAGGTGAAAAACTTTACATCACTTTCTGGGTCGTCTAAGCCAGTTCCCCAGCCAAATCCTCTATTAGAAGCCAGTTCAAGAAATTCAAAGTTAGCTAAAAGGGAGGAGGGAAGAAGAAACCACACACTAACCCTCCTCCCCTTCACAAAAAATTAATCTAAGGTGGATATACACACACATTCATCCACCCATGCACAGGAGTAAATGGGGTCGAAATGCTCATTATTAGTTCATGTGAGAGGAAGAAAATGAACAGTAATGACCCACAATATCAATCCTGTAGTTTTCTGCCAGCTTTGTTTCTCTCTTATATTAATATACCTGTCAATTCAGAATAAATCCCAAGTCTCCCTTTAAAATACTAACTCCATGCTCACTGCAGTAACTGAGGTACACTGGGGGTTCCCAAATCTGCCCATTTCCTGAGAGCAGTCAAGCTAGGTGCTGGGATACACAACACACCTCTGTCTTTGCCAGCAAGGCACAAGCAATCTGATCCTTTTAAATGGCAAGTGATGGTCTAACCATGAGCAACACAACCACCGTGTTCGTGTTGACCAGTCCCATCTGGTGTGGTCACTACACTGGAAACAAGGCAAAGGTTCCCCAGATCACCATCTGAGACAGTGTGGGGAAGGGGAGTTTTAAGCATTGTACAGCTAGCAAACAAAGTCAGGGTCATAGCCCTTGACAAGGGCATCCAACTCCCCGTACAATGTTCAAAAGATGAAGGTACTGTTCAAATCTCCGCTCATAGTTTATACCTGGGCAATTGTTAGGCCACGCAGGTTGACTCAGGCACCGGTTTCTGACACCAGGAGAGACAGCATTTTCCAGTTCTGCATGTTTTAAAAGGATGGCACCAAGGAGGCGTTTCCAAGCAGATGAAAGGGTATCACACATTGAGGTGTGAAAAAATACTGTCCCCGAGCAATGTACTTAAGCTGACCTATGCCCTGGGGTAGAGACCACAAGGTGCACAGAAGAACTGTGTCACTGTAGTGAGCGTCAGCCATGAAGCACTAGTGTGGTGTCACTGTGGCTGTTGAAGTGTAGACACAGCCACAGTATAATACAGACGGTTAAGGGGTCTGAGTTATGCATTCCTCCAGGAACAGCCAACGAGGAATGCTGCAGAAGTAGGTAAAAAATAATAATCCCATAAAATGCACCAAGGCCATCGTGCAGCCATGTACACAGGTCTGAATTCATTCCTGATCTCAGAGGCGGTAAGTTTATCCTCTGAAGCCTGACCTGACTGCCAACCCTACAGTGTTTTGCAAAAGCCACTCTCAGTAAAGCATACCAAAGGGCTGGCCATGTGGGTAAGCAGCAGCCCTGGTTAATCCAATGGAAAGTTTACAAGCCCAAGAACAAAATTCTCCTTGCCAAAAATGTAGTGCAACAGGGAATGGGGAGGGGGGAGATTGACATTTTACTCCCCCATTTAAAAAGGTTACTAAGCCAGATGGATGGACGAATAGAACTTTGCAGACTGACATTTTCACCACACATGAAGTGTTTAGGTGGCATTTTATCATATTTTACCCCCTTTGACAAGTAAGGAAATCTCCCAATGTACTCCAACCACAATTCCGAGATCTTGACACTTTTATGATTTAAAGCACTACCAGGATTTCGGAATGAGCAATTTTATACCGCAGCCCTGAATTATCAGAAGCAGACAGCACCTGACACATCTTTAAAAAAAAAAAATGCAGATTCCTGCAGAAGTAGCTGGATGCCTTCCACTCTAAGATCCTTTAAACAACCGCTGACAGCTTCCTTATTAGCACGTGAAAAATATTCCCATCGCAGACAAGACACATTTTGCTCCTACGATATGCGGACTATCTGTGAGGTGTCTCCTTGCGTGATCAAACTATCAATGGATGTTTCTTAAGTCAACTGGGTTATTTCTAAAACACTGATTGAAAAAGTCCCTCCCTCCCTCCCTCGCTTGTCTTTTCTAAACGGTGGTGAAACACGGCTGTTCATAAGAACACAGAAAAGTCTTGTCACATCCAGACTCCGTGATTCCTCAGCTGCTTAGAACACCCAAGCCAGCAATGCAGAGTCATCTGCCGGTTTAATACCTAGTCAGCAACTCAGCAAGGCTGGGAAAAAACAAACCCAGTTAGCAGGCAACTATAGATCGAGAACTAAGCCCACTTGGCAGAGTCAGCCAGGCAAGAGAGATGGGACCCTGATCAGTGAGGTTTAGGGGCAATGATCTGGTGGGAGACTGCTGGCATCCCCAGCGGCAGGCCAGGGAAAAGGCTTTGGTGCTTCCACCCGCCTTCGGGAGCATAATCCTTCATATTTTGTGGATTTAATTCATTCCCCACTAGCTACTGAAAGAGATAAGGAGCTTTCTGTTTCTTCTACCCACTCCAGGGCCTGTTGGAAGGAGGAAGAAATCGCCACCATACCATCCCCCTCCCCGGCCTTGTTCCAAGGAGTCTTGACAATTTCACTGTTGCCCGCAGAGCACCTGAGACTCTGCCCAGAGGGCCGTTATTTTCATTCTGCTGCCCCTTCGGGCTTGTCTGCACTTACGCTATTCTGACATTGAACTATATTGGGTTCATCACAGAAGTGCAACTCCCCCTTGGCATGCATGCAATTAAAATGGCACAAATGTGTTTACACTGATACAGCTTATTCTGGTTCAGGAAGCGGAATACCAAAATAAGGCACCTTTAACTGCTATACTGTGTCCACGCTACAGTTATCTCAATATAAGCCCCACTGGGAAGAGAAATACCCTGAATTTTTGTAGGATACACCAGCCCTGAGCAGCTACAGAGGCACCGCAGCAGTCTGCCTGCAGACACGGCTACACCATGCACACACTGGCTCAGACTAGGGTTGTAAGTGACTAGTCGACTTCTGATAAGCAAAAGCTTACCGGATAAACAACTAGTCCCTCAACTAGTCGCTTCCCCCTCTTGCTGCCTCTATCAGAGGCAGCAAGGGTGGGGAGTAGGAGCTGGTGCTGGGGGGAGCTGGCTTAAAAGCTGGTTCCCCCCAGCACCGTCTCTGCAGGGGACAGAGGAGGCAGGGGGGAGTGGGGACGAGCTGGGAATCAGCTGATTCCCAGTTCGCGCCCAAGTCCCAGACGCTGCATCTCTGCTTTTTAAATGTATTAAGAACCCGCTGGCTCTTAATACATTTAAAAATCAGAAGCGAAGTGGGGGGACCTGGATGGGTCCCCTCACTGTGCTCCAGGCTTTTTACATTTTAACATTTACATTTAACAGCCTTTTTACATTTACATTTCATCAGCTGTCCCGGCTCAGACTGGGTTCCCTTCTCCCACCGCTGCGCTTCAGCCTTTTAAGTGTATTTAGGGGTTGCCACCTCTTAATACGTTTAAAAGGCAGAGCCGCAGCGGGGTTAGCTCCCAGGGCCGGGAGCTAACCGTGCTGCAGCTCTCCCACTTAGCGACTAGTCGACGGAAAATCCATCAACTTGTCGATAAGTTGCTTAAACTAAATGTAACATCCCTAGCTCAGACAAACCTATGCAAACAAGGGTCTTTCTCCCCCCCCCCCCCCATGGACTGCCAGCACTGCCTGAGGAATGAAGGGGGCTGCTCCAACCCCAGGGGAGTCACCATGGACGGAGAGGAGGGGGAGCTGCAGCTTGGTCAGAGCTGCTCCAGGCCAGCCAGGCTGGAGCAGCCCCTCCCCCCGCCTACCTCTGTTTAATCGGTTAAGTAATTAAACAAGATTTTACATCCCTAACAAGAAGCAGGCGCCTTCTCTCCCCGCCCCTCGGCACTTTTCAAAGTGCACTGGCTCTCTCGTAACACCACAAAGAACATACAAAGCATCCCTTCGGGCAAAAAGTCCTGCCAAATGCAAATATTTCAAGGGATTTCTCCTTTTTTGCTTCTCTTCCACCATAGGCTACTGGGCAGATGCAACTGGATAAAACTACTTATGAAAAGAAAATCTGCATTGATACCTTGCCCTTCCACCTATCAAGGAATTTCTGATGTAGTTAATCAGGCCAGATGAAACAATCCCTATAATGAATTCTCGTTTTGTTGAATACCTGAGAGGTAAATACTGACCAGAGCAGAAGAGTCTTAATATTTACCTCAACAGAAGTCAGTATCTTACTATCACAAAAATGTGGAAAGGGGATGGGGCAATAAAGAGAGAATATATTGATGCCAGAGAGGTGAAGTGACTTCCACAAGATCATATGGTGAACGAGTGGCAGAGCTGGGACCAGCGCTCATATGGGCGCGTGTACAGTCTCTCACTCTAGTTATGGTCCTCACTGTAGGATGGGATTGTTGTGCTGTACATCCTGCCACTGAGCCACACCGTGAAGAGGTGTAGTTGGGTGCTTTCACCTTTGCTGACAGCTGAAGTGTTCAAAATCAGGAGTCAGCCTCCAAAAATGGGGGAGGGGGGGGGAACCTGTTTTTAAATCTTGTGATTTTTATTATTCGCCTCCTGGTTTTAGATCCTTTAGTGTTCAGGTTTGCAAAATTTTCCCCTCAGCTGTAAGCCCTAGAACCTTTTGATTTTAAAGGCAAGCAGCGATCCCCACGGAATACTGCAGAGGCTGAGGCTTTAAGGAAAAAAGGTCAAACACCACAAGCCTCATAATAAAGAGTTAGCAGCTACCACCTTCCTTACCCAGCCTTTTTTTCCTCCCTGAAAACCAAAGGTTCTGATCCTGCCAACACTGAGGCACATGAGTAATTTTACACACCCTAATAATCCCATCAAACGCCATGGAGCAGCTCATGTGCTCAGTCACCTGCCTGCACGAGAAAGCCCGTCCTGCAATAAATTCTCCTGCAAACAATTCCTGAACTGGATGGCTCCCCCTGGTCCAAAGTGCTGCCTTTCCATCATTCAGTATTTATTTCAAGGCTATTCATAATGAGGCTAATGTACAAAGCCAACCTAGTTAAACAGATCTTGCCAGAGCCAAATTATGAGAGATTTAAGAGCAATGTACATGCCAAGAAAACAATCCTCATTATCATTTTGCCCATACTTTCCTCTCCCTTTCGCTGGTAATCCCCAATTCTCTCAACAAGAATCATTGACGGACAGAACTTTTCATCTCTCCAAAAAACTCTCACCAGCCAGATAATGAAAAATTAAAATTCAGATGCACTCAAGGATCAGCTTTTGAAGTTTAACATTCAAACCACAAAAAACAAAAGCTGCTGTGTGGGAAGCAAAAATGCTGGAGCTCATATTAGGCCAAATAACGCAGTTTCATCAGTTAAAGCAATCCCACACTCCTTAGTCCTGGAAGGAGTCCTACAAGGGAGGCAATGCTGAATATTGGAGAGAGCACTGGATTAAGACACTGGATGGAGACTAGGGCTCTCTGCCACTGGTCTGCCTGGATCTGTGGGTAAAAGTGGCATAGATCTGCTGGATATTATTGTTGTTACTGACGTCAAGAAGATGGCTTGTGTAAGTCAGTCCTGTAACTATCCGCCCAAGTTGCAAGACTGAGTCCTAACTGTATCTTCATTCGCAAAATACGAGTCTCATAATTTTCCAGGTGCACCCACCAGAGCCGCAATACCGAAGCCAGGCAGCAATTGCTGCTCCCTACAGGATGTAAGAATACCTAGGGGTCCTCTTGCACTGGTCACCATCAGCAACACACTCCAGGCCCTATTTAGGGGAGTCACAACTATACAATACTCTCTCGTCACAGGTTGCAAGAATCTAAACTATCTGCATCCACCAAAAGCCAAAGAAAAAGTTGTCACTGCACATCTGCTATTCCCACCGTCTTCGGCTTTACAGTATGTGAACGGAAAGTACCAAGCAAAATAGCAGCCACATACAAATCAGAGCAAAGCTATGATTTTCCTCTTAGAGTCCGATGCTGGTCCCATTCCAGGCAAAAGCAGAACTACCAGTGATTTGAAGAGAGCAGGATTTGACCCTACAAACCATAAAATGTTCTGTACCATCTGTGCTACTTAAATCCAGACGATCCAGCCATTCAGTCACCCACTTTGTCACAATGAGGAAAGAGTCAGCCCTCACCCCATGTTCTCCACTCTTAATTATTAGCACATTGCAATAGTCTTGTAACTGAACAAATTTATTCCCCTTGCTCCTAAAAGCCACCAAGTCCATCTGGTCTTCAAAGTCTCTGCTGAGGCAGGTTGGTGCCGGCTGTGTGGGTTTTTACGTATGCACTGCTGACATTTCTCCACCAGACAATGGATTCACAACCAACATTTGCAACAGCCATCAACACGGCAACCAGAAAAAAAATTACCATCACCACTGAAGGAAAAGAAAGGCATGCGACGATCTTTTAAAGGCGGGACACATCAGTGTATATGATGGTCCCACAAGAATCTGGAGTAGGCGCTAAGCCACTCAGAGTTCCACCTGTGCAGAGATGTAGCACAACCCCATTTATACACCCCAGCTTGTAATCCGTGCAAGTACGTACCGCAATGGAAATTCATGCGCTGGGATCCTTGCATATTTAAATGTTTCAAGCTCCCCCCGCAGTGGGGTTCTATGGTACATTTTAATTTTATATCAGCCTAGTCCAATACATGAAAAGAAAAAAAAAAAGGCTTAGAAAGCAACGCGGGCCAAAGGGCTGCATTTAAAAACGGCACAAGGCACATTTCCAAACAACATCAGAGGTTATTTATAGACTCAGCAACCACATCGTCTAAGGGAAAAATGGTTCTGAGTTTCCTGAGGCAAACGACTGGGTGTCAAATTCACAACTGCATTTCCGACGTGGAAGGCAGAGACGGTATAATCTACAGGGCAGTGCAGCACCAAGGGCTAGGCCTGAAAGACTTGGTCCTGCCAGAGACACAGCACTCTGGCCTCAGCCATCAAACCCCTTCAGCAGCACCTGAGTATTCCTGCAGAGGCCCAGGAGGCAACTTGCATGTTTGCAATCAAGCCCATGCTTACATGCTTCGCAGGGTCAGGGTGGGATTAACTCCTACATCCCACTTTTCTTTCCATTCCCCCCAACTCATCTCTTTAAGCAAAAGAAGGGAGGGGAAAAAAAATCAGGCAGAACGCTGAAATCAGGCTTTAGGGCAGACACCCTGCCCGGACGTTTAGCGATACCTCTGCTCTTAAAAAGCTGTTTAAACAGAGGTCTGCAGGCCGTTTCTACTGCATGGCCCACAGACCCACACAATGTCTTCTAGTTAACTGAGGTTTCCACCTGCCCACCTGCCTCCGCAGGGCCCAGTGTCAAGCCGCCCCCTAGTGGAAGCTCTGAGAAAGGACTCTTCTCCCTAGGAAAAAATGCAGCAAATTCTGCAACTAGAACAATGCAGAGAATGGAGGCTGGTTTAAATGACTGAGATCTGGGACTCAATCGCCCCCTTCCACCCTGGGGCTTTTCAAGTAACATTGCAAAAAGAAAGGAGGTGGATTTTCAAATTTGCTTCATTACCAAAAGCAGCTTATGCAAACAATTCCGAAGCAAATTCCCTCTACCACCCGCTGGAAAACATCTATGAAAATGCATTCAGAGTAAGGTGCATTAGTGTAATGATTCATTTGTTGATCACAAGCCTGGGCAGAAATACATGCTTAGCCAAGCGGTGCCAGCTTTTGATGCAGTGCGGCTCTTTAGCTATACTTACCATGTTAAAATTTAATTAATTACTTTTCAACTTACACGAAACAAACTGTTTGAATGCATTATTGTCACCTAGCCAAGACCACTTTTGGCAGGGTTTATGATTCTTTTTCCACTCTCAGGGCGAAGGCAGCATTGGCACAGAATTACTTTGATTCTGCAAAGTTTATCTACATACATTAGAGCTCTTTAAAGGAGGCTCAGGAGAGACCAGGAATAATCAGTAACTCACCTAAAATATATTCTAGATTAAATACATTTTAAAGGGGTTTCCATCATGGGCGACTTTATAAAATGTATTTTGAAACAGTGATGAATCTATATATATGACAAAAGGCAGCATTTTGAGCTCCACCTCCATGCTAATGGAAGTTCAATGAGTCTACGTGATTTTTGTTTTGTTTTGTTTTGTTCCATATCAGCTATGCACTTACTTGAAGGCCTCACAGAATTCTAACCCAATCACCCAAGGACAAGAATGGACCTCCTTTCAAATATCTGAAAGGGTGTCACAATGAGGAGGGAGAAAAATTGTTCTCCTGGCCTCTGAGGATAGGACAAGAAGCAATGGGCTGAAACTGCAGCAAGGGAGGTTTAGGTTGCACATTAGGAAAAACTTCCTAACTGTCAAGGTGATTAAACACTGGAATAAATTGCCTAGGGAGGTTGTGGAATCTCCATCTCTGGAGATATTTAAGAGCAGGTTCGATAGACATCTACCAGGGAGATGGTACTGGGTCCTGCCATGAGGGCAGGGGACTGGACTCGATCTCTTGAGGTCCCTTCCAGTTCTAGGATTCTATGAAACTTGTGTTGCTGGACAAGTAAATATTCCGTTTCCCTGGCCTACCCCTGCATCCCCAATCCGCACAGAGGAAAGACAGGCGAATAACCTTTGTACCTCATCTGGTACATGTGTGTGCCTACGTTGAAATGCGAAGGTGACCACAAAGGCTCCAGATTATTGTGTTTAAACACACAGTACAACACACACAATGAGGACTGGCCAGACAAATATGCGCTCCATTAGCCTAGACTTGGATAAAGATCTCAAAATTGGGAACCCGGTGGCTTTCCACTCAGGCACTTGATAAGAGGACTTACTCCTTGCCAGGGTTGTTGAACTAATGCCACACAAGCCACTGAACCACCATCAAAACCCACCCGAGTAGATTCAAGCTACGAACAAGAGGTTCTTTTTCCCCATTGCCAATATAGAGCCCTCATCCAGCTCCCCAAAGCCTTTCCACTTTGGAAGGGTCATTAAAACTTAAAATGACTGCATCAGCCTTTCAAAGATCAGTCTTCAGAACTGATGTTGCCTCACACCCTCAGATTCAAGTACACACATGGGTGTCTTGAGACAGACATGCTTTCTGACTTTCTCCTTGGAAAGTGGCAGGGAAACTTACACCCTTGCGAACGGCTCAGTGCTCTGTCTGGATGCACCTAAACGGCTATAAACCCTCACCAAACACCGAGCGCCCATGCACGTTTTGCTACTGTCTCTAGGGAACACATCGACCATCTAATCCAGACCTAAGGGCCTGCCTGGATGATGGCAACAAAGCTGGGAAGTTAACACACGTTAAGTCCATTAAACCCACAGGTGGATGTTCTCATTCAGAAGCAAAATGGTCTTATGTTCACTGTGGCCTAATTCTCCTTGGAGGAACGAAAGGCCCCCACTGGGAGGATGCGAAATGTGCTGTAATTGATGTGCACGCTTCACAGATCTAGTCTGTTTGTTTGTATTTCCCTAAACCCTCCCCTATACACAAGCCCTTAGCTAGTGGATGCCAAGTGCTGCTTCATTCCCAGCTCTGCCACAGACTAGAACAAATCACCTACTCCAGTCACTCATGAGGAAAAGGGGATAAACGGCACATGCTGTTTAGGGATGTTAACCACGAAGCATGAGGGTTACTGGCATGCTTACCAGTTAACCAGCATGCTTGCCAGGTAACTCTGGCTATCATTAAACCGATTAACCTGCTCCTGTCTTGCACTCTCCCTTTGCCCTATTTGGATAGTAAGTGCTTTGTTGCAAGCAGTCTCTGATGCGTACACACATTTCCTACAGCACAACAGAGCCTTGATCTTCGCCACAGCCTCTAAATACGCCCACCATCTAAAGCAGCGTTTCCCAATTTTATTTGGCCATGGAACCCCTAGGGTTGCCTTTAAAAAAAAAAACAACCCACCCCTCTGTCTCTTTAAGAGGGGGTGGAGGAAGTGCTGGCTCCTCATGGAACCCTTACTTACACTTCGTGGAACCCCAGGGTTCCACAGAGCACCAATTGGGAAAGACTGGTCTAAAGAACCATCACACTTTTCTCTTTTTCAGTCCCTTGCGCAAGGACGCTCAAAGGGCTCTAACAAACATCACATTAATAGCTTCAGAGGGATGGACCCAAGGCCAGAGGCAGTTCCTCAGAGCTCCACGTTACTTTAGCTACGCTCAACAATGTATTGGCATTGCTAAAAATAAAGCAGGAAGCCATTTCTCACCAGAGGGTCAGGAGAGCTCTGGTATGTAGCTGAGTTGTGCAACCAGCTCTAGGATGAAACACACACCTCAATCCCTGTTTATACTCTGCAGCCCAACAAGCAAAAACAACCCTTTCAGGAGTTCATCGAAAAACAATTTTTCACACAGCGGAACAAAGCACAAGGAAGCAATCTGAAGGACACGGTCCCCGAGGAAACAACTGCAGCAGTAAGATCGAATGGTATGAGGGAAGCAGGAGGGAAATGGATCCAAGCATGTAGATTTCAAAATAGAATTTAAAAGAAGTTCCATGCTCATGGAAACAGTCAGGCTGACAGCACTAGGCGCCAATGTCCCATCTAGAACACAGAGCAGCAGAACGGTACCATGCCTCCTGCGCGTTTTAATATGCCACACACATTCTGCTTCACTCATTGCAAGCGTGGGAATTGCCAACGGACCCGCCAGAAGCAATTAATTAGCAGCAGGTAAGTTCAAAGATCTGATACAGCCGTTTCGTTGGCAGCACAGGACGACACATTGGGCCAAAAGAAATCTGATGAGGTTCAACAAGGGCAAGTGCAGAGTCAGAAGAATCCCAAGCGACTGGCTATGCAACAGTTTGACAGAAAAAGACCTGGGGATGAGTAAACAGTGCACCCCTGTAGCCCAGGAGGCTAATGGCACATTAGGGTGAATTAGAAGGAGCATTGCCAGCAGATCTAGAGAAATGATTATTTCCCTTGATTTGGCACTGGTGAGGCCAGAAAGGATGTGAACACATTGGAGAAAGCCCAGCGGAGGTCAACAAAGATGATTAGGGGGCTGGAGCACATGACTTACAAGGAGAGGCTGAAGGATTTGGGTTTGTTTAGCCTACAGAAGAGAAGAACGAGGGGGGATTTGATAACAGCCTTTAACTACCTGAAGGGAGGTTCCAAAGAGGATGGAGAGCGCTTGTTCTCAGTGATGACAGATGGCAGAACAAGGAGCAGTGGTCTCAAGTTGCAGTGGGGGAGGTCTAGATTGGACGTTAGGACAAACTATTTCCCTAGGAGGGTGAGGAAGCACTGGGACAGGTCCGCTAGGGAGGTGGTAGAATCTCCATCCCCAGAGGTTTTGAAGTCCCAGCTTGACAAAGCCCTGGCCAGGATGATTTAGTGGGGGTTGGACTCGATGACCTCCTGAGGTCTCTTCCAGCCCTAAGATTCTATGATTCCATTGTTTTGCTGTGTTAAAATGTGTGATCAAAAAACCTCCTGCTAGCTACCACTTCTGCTTATACCATCTTTGTGCGTGTGCAAAAGTTAATCTGACACATACCACTAAGTGTAAGGACAGCGGTCACGGCCATCGCTGCATGCAGATGGGTTCCAGACACACAGAGGGCCTGAACATGCATCCATCAGTGGGTGCAGGATCAAGATTAGCAGGCAGTGTTTTCCAGTTCTCAGCACCAAGACCTGCATACAACAAACCAAACCCAGTGGAAGATTTGGCCTGTAACATACTGTATCCAGTGTCAGAAAACCTTACAACGACATAGAAGTGCAAGCAGGTCTAAAGGCTCAGTAATAAACCTTTGTAATCCAGAATTTGTGTGAATATACTTTTACTAAAAAGTCCCTATTGCCAGCAACAGCAGTGCAGTAAATAAATGCCACAATAAACAATCAATGATCTATGTTCATTAGGGATGTCAACATGCAGTCAACTACACCAGTGTTTCTCAACCAGTGGTATGAGTACCCTTAGGGGTATTCGAGAGAAGTCTGGGAGGGACGTCAACACAACTGAAATTTGGAGAAAACTGAATTTTTGTTTTAAATTTTACAGCGCTTTATTATTTTTGTACTTTTTACATCCAAAAATTTCATCACCCGCCCGGCTATGATTAAGCTGTTTAAAAAAATGTACTGCAATGATAAAAAAAAATTGTGTGTCTGAAAACTGTAGGTACTGGGGGTACTTTTTTTTTTTTTTTGAAAAAGGGGTACTTTATAAAAAAAAAAAAAAAAAGGTTGAGAAACACTAAACTACACAATTAACCAATAAACCTGGGTTTAGCAGCTAATCTTGTCAACTACATGCACTACCCTCTCTTGCTGCCTCTGTATCAGAGGCAATGGTAGAAAGTGTCGTAAAAGAAGGAATGAACAAAGGAGTTTAAAGACTTTAAGCCTTTGTGCATTTTTACAATGTGAACCACACACAGCCTCCTTCCCCCAGCCCTTGAAGGGAAAACTGAGATCTGAAAGACAGTGCAGATGGAGCAGCCGTCAAGCACTGCCAGGCAGAAGGGGGTTCGTTTCAACAGCTTGCAGATTTTCAGCTGGAAGAATCAGATGGGCATGTTCTTTTGCCGCTAGCTCAGAGGAGATACAGCATTCGGAATGTAACCGCTGCCTCCCATGACAAACGTCAGAGCTTTGTGCTCCGGCAGAAGGTCTCCCCTCACTCTACCAACGGGAACATAATGAACTTCAAGCCTTACAGTAATTTCGTCCAGATCCCATTTCCCCACTTTGCTGTTGAGGATGTCATGTGGAACTGTCCACGCCTTAATAAAAATCAAGATAGGTCACATCTATTGCTTCCTCCACACCCGCTAGCGCAGTAGTGGGCAACAGCCTCCTGGGGTTATTTACTAGGAGCTTATTTTAAAGAGCATCCGTGTGTTTGTCTGCTAGTCCATTTGTTCAAGAACTCCGAAATGGTAAGAGCTAGGGCCTCCAAAATTTGGTAGGCAGCTTCCTCTTCTCCTAACTTAAAGCAAGGTCAGGGTTTGGTGGTGCCAGGACAACCGGAAGCACCGGGAAAAGGGCCAGAATGGTTTTGTAAATGCTATGTAAAGGAACACACATCCCAGCCAAGCACGGGGTCAACAAATGCACTGTTATTATTTAAACACTGCCCTTGTGTCCAGAGGCTAACCAGGTCAGACCCCTTTGTGCTAAGCCTTGTACAAACAGTGAAAGCCTGCTCAGGCTGCGCCCGTCTCCCTCTCACCCGCTTCACCAGACACAGAGATTTATGACAAACTGAAGGTGCTACCCATTATTAGTGGCTCTTAACTCCTTGTATGACAATTGCCCCGCAGCCAGACAGCAGCCCCATTTTGCTAGGTACCATACACACCGAAGAGCAAGTCTCTGCCCCCGAGAATTTACAATCTAAAACAGACAAGTCAGATGAACAGTGAGTGACGAAACAGAGGAGTAGGAAGAGGAAGCCATTTGCCCAAGGTCACCCAGCAGGACTAGCCCAAAATAGAACCCACAACTCCTGACGCCCCAAGTCCTAGCTACAAGAGCATGTGTCTCCCCACATAGGAGTTCAGCTGCACAAATCCACTAGCAGACCCCCTTAATTCAAAGTAACAGGCTCCTTTCACCATCTCCTAACTGTAGACAAAAGCGTTAAGACGAAAATCCAAAACCAGATCTGACCGACCCTGATCCTTTGGAACGGGTACTTCCTGCAGGCTCTGCCTGGGGCATTCTGCCTAGCAGCAGTTCAGCAGAAGACAGCTTGTCAGTTAACCCATTGGGCTAAAGAGAGACCCCTCTCAGCATACCTAAATGCTTCTGAATGCCCCCCAGCCTGAATATATCCCTGCAGAAAATGCCATGTCTCCACAGTGAGACAGGATCGGATTCCGTGGATCCAGAGGTTTTGGAACTCACTGTTACCGAGTTGTTGAGACCAAGAACTTTGCCAGATTCAAGGACGTTCCTATGGCCATCAAGAATATCCAGACAACTTATAACGTGGACTTTTATCACATCATCTGATATTG
Organism: Pelochelys cantorii; assembly: GCA_032595735.1. Classification (NCBI taxonomy): domain Eukaryota; kingdom Metazoa; phylum Chordata; order Testudines; family Trionychidae; genus Pelochelys; species Pelochelys cantorii. The sequence continues at coordinate 9,352,361 of CM064346.1, read as the reverse complement.
GAGACCAGATACTCCATTAGCTGGACCGTGAGTCTGTTCCAGGCCAGCAAATTCTATGCTCCTAGGCACAGTACAGATGGCACAGACCAACGTGAGCCAAAGGTGGCTTCACTCCACTTTTGCACCTACATGACTCTGGGCCAGTAGAGCCCAGTGTATAAGTGAGATTCTCTTTGGAGCTGTTCTAATTCAGGAGTTTCCCAAGGGCTGCCAATGAGCTACATACCTCAGCTCAGAATCACACCAAGTGCCCCCTCCTATGCCCACGCCACCTTACCCATCTGTGGCATGCCTCCTACACCTTAGGTAAGGGGACCGGATGTTCCCTACCTCTCACCCATAGAGAGGGTTTGACAGACGACACCCTTCCTCCTCCTCACCCCCAATCAAAGAACTGGAATTCTGACTGTAAGAAGCCAAATCTCCTGAGATGGGTGCAGCCTGGGTGATTCAGGTGGCTGATAGCAGTGAATCAGCTGCTACTCCAGACTCAAACACACACACACGAAACAAAACAAACCTCCCATTTCACCAGGTTTTCGCCTGTTCTTTATCAAGCCAAGTCCACGTTCTCTTCCCCACCACGCACCCAGAGTCCTCCTGCTAACCAGACTCTCATAACAAAGCTCACACACTGCTGTGGAAATCCCTACAGCAGTGGTTCCCACTTTTCGGCATCATGCCCCCTTTTTGATTTTTGAGAAACAACCCCCCCCCCCCCCCCAAAGCAGCAAAACTTGTTGAGAAAAAAAAAAAGGAACTGATCATGGCTGAAAAAGTTGCAACCCCTTTAATTCCTGGGACCAATGTAAAAAAAAGGTGCCGTTACTCCAAGGAAAAAGTTATTGATCCCCCCCCCCAAAAAAAAGGTTGCACTTTTAAGAGCAGAACAGGCATTTTGAAGTCTGCCCGGGATGCTCCATCCTCCCCCCGCCCAGAGCTGTGCATGTTCCAGCGGACACCCGAGCCAGGAAAAACAGAAAATACCGGACATTTCACAAGGTATTTTCTGAATTTTTTTTTACTGGACGGACCGGGCTCTTTCTTGGGGGGGACGGGAGGCTGGGTCGCCTCGTACCCTCCCCTGGAATTTCTCCATGCCCCCCAAGGGGGTGCGCCCCCCAGTTTGGGAACCTATGCCCTTCAGGAAAGGGTCCTTACTCCCCATGGAAGAAGCAGCAATAACAATACAAACGAAGCTTTCGGCTAGGGATACGGCCTGGTCTTGCCAGGGCTAGAGTTATCAGATGGCTTTAAAAAAAAAAAAATACCAGACACACTTGATCTCAGATGAGGGGGGAGAGAGGAGGACCGGCCAGGAGGGGAGCGGGACTGGCTTGGGGCAGGAGTGGGGAGAGAGAATCGGCCGGCGGGGAGCAGGACTGACCCAGGCACACGCAGATCCTGGGGTGCTGCCCATCCCGCGCACGGTCCTGGCGAGGCGCACAGGTGAGTCCAGCCCCGGGGATTCCATCCCGCCCTGCCCACCCCCGTCGCGTAGTTGCATATTGCCTGGGTGGTAGACACACTCACGCAGAGTGAGAGTGTCTACCAGCCAGGCAGTTCGCAACTAGGTACTGATACTCCTAATAATAATAAAACTTACCTAATTAGAAAATACTGGACATTTTATATGTCCGGTATTTGAACTGAGAATGTGCTTCAATTAATCAATGTGCTTGTTATTAATGAGTCCTGTTCCCATCTCTATCCATTTGGGCCCAATTTTAATTTACATCAAGGTCGCTTTGGCAGCACAAAGGGGCTTATCAGTGTGAACCAACTTCATTTACACTGGGCAGCCTTAGTATAGATGAGTATCTGGTCCTTTGTATTCTATTCATTAACAGCAATGGAATTAAAGAGTGACAGTCATGCCAGGCTGGCTTTCTAAGCACTTTACAGCTACGGAAGAGCGGTTAGAAAATCAGGCCAGCGGCCTAGAGTTTTCATGGGAGACACTCAGACATCACAGCAATGGCTAAAGGTATAAAAATCTTGGTAGACAGGTTTCAACTACATGGGCATGAAGAGGCCGTGGTGGGTAGTCATTCCTGCTCATGTTTCATCAATGAGGCGCAACACATATAGCAAGGCCTGGCTCATACAATGACACAGCAAAAAACCCCAAAACCCCACCCTACTTCCACAGTACAGGATCTGAGCACAGAACTGCCTGGCCTGGGAAGCAAAGGAGAGCTGGAACTGCATGCTGAGGAGAGGGGATTGCCTGGAGCAACTGCCTTAAAGCAGGCACGGGAGGCTAACCGTGGGACTGGTTCTTGGCATTAGGAAATGGAGATTTCCTCATATGAGGAATTAGTAAGAGGAGCTTCTGACTCACAGAGCACCAAGCAGTGATTCAAAGGCAAGAAGGATCAGGGCATATTCTACTATACTTCCAGCTGGACCCTGTCAAGCACCCTGACTGAATCGGTCAGTAAAAGGCAGTGAAAGAGCTCGATAGCGGAGAGAAAACTGGGAGTGGCCCGGAAAATACAAAACCTTCAGAACCTGCCTCCTAGATCCGCAGTGAGCCAGCAACAGCCCCAAGAGAACGCGCCTGAGGAAGCCCACTTTGCAGAAGGAGGCAGTTCCAAAGGCAGCTGTACCCATATTAAGCATAAGCCAGCATGATTAAGCGCCATCTCCACATGGCTGTTTCATGCCTCTGTGCTTCCTTGCTTTCCTTCTTACCTGCTGATGCTGCCGGGCTCCTGCTGTGATAGACTTGACCAGGGTGCCTATTAACGGCTTACACATGACCTGTAACAAAGAAGAACCCTGCCATTATTAGTGCCTTGCCACAAAGCCTAGGTTTTTTGTTTTGTTTTTTTAAGGCCGCTATTTTAGTCAGCTGCCGTGTGTGTTGATTCACTGCCTGGCTACTTAAAAGGTAACATGCTTTGCTCACAGCAACTCTGGGCAAAACCTTAGCTCTACAGAAGTCAGTGGCAAAACTCTGTCTTCAATAGGGTCACAATTTCACCCTGTTTCCTGCCTGGCACTGTGGGCTTAAAGCCTGGATTTTGCCAACAATTTATGCACCTCCACAGTCTCAGTGAAGCATGAGAACACCCAGAATTAGGGTCTGTCTACAAAGTGAGGTTTTCCTGATTAATTCCATGTCTGGCAGCTTTTATTCTGGAACCTTTAGTATGATTTAACTAAATCCACTTCGCGAGTGCTTTATCTAGCTTTAAATTCACACCCAAAGCTAATTTATTCCAGATTAGTTTTCTTGTGCAGACAAGCCCTTCGAATGGTGAATACTAAATAAACAAGCAAGAGTTTTGGAAGGGAAACTAGCTGCACAGAGAAATCAGCCTGCAACTAACGCAGCTCAAGGAAAAAGTTTCCTTACAGACAGGGAATCCCATAAGTGCCCACTGCTGAATTTCTTGCCAAAAAGCAGGTATTGACTAGGGATGTTAAATATCAGTTAATGAATAGTCGATTAACCTCGTGAATTCTGATCGGTTAGTCGATTATTCGGGTGGGGGTGGGGCCAGCAGCTAGTGTGCTCCAGCCCCACTCCTGGGGAGCCTCCTGTCACCCCACGCTGCTGTGTCTCTATCAGAGGCAACAGCACAGGGTGCCAGGCGAGAGCTGGTCTGCGAGGTAAGCCCCTCGCGGACTGGCTGCCTGCCACCCTGCGCTGCTGCCTCTGATATAGAGGCAGCAGCGCAAGGTGGCAGCAGCCCCTGTACAGGGGGAGTGGTGTCTGAGCTCCCGGACACGGCGTGAGCCGGAACTGAGCCGAGCTGCCTGGCTCCTAATACACTTTAAATGTAGAGCAGCAGCGGCAGTAGGTCCCGGACCCAGTGCAAGCCAGGACTGAGCCGGGCTGCTGGCCAGCCTGCTAAAAAATTTACTGGCAAGGGGGGGGGGAAATGCATGTAGCCTATACACTTTTGCTTATCAGTTAATCGCCTATACTATTACATCCCTAGTACTGACCACTATCAGTGAGAGGATATCAGACTAGCGGACTCTGAGTCCGATTCAGTGTGCCAGCTCCTATGTCCCTAAATGAATCTTCCCAGCTTCATGACCATAACTGTAATGCTTTGTTCTGGCCCATCAGACACACGCAACATTCTTTGCTGTAGAATGGATGGTCCTGAACTCTTTCTGCTGTTATCAAAACTACAGAGACTCAGGAGGAAGCTTCAGGAGGAAACTCAAGACCTGTGACTCAGTGAATAAACAGCCCTGGCAACAGGCAAAACTGAAACTAGACACCTCCACACCCTCATAAAACAATCGCCTTTCAATGGGCAAATTCAGGGAGGTTTAGAAGGTCATCCTGAAAGTGATTCCTTGCCCTTAGCTTCCAGTGCCTCCAATGGGAATCAAGGGCACTTGGTATCTTGCAGGATCGGGTCCTAAGCCAGTTGCCCCAAGATCAAGGAAGAGCTAGGAGTAGACCTATGAGACTCTCTGGCCAATAGATGGTATTTGCCCTTCCCACAGGACACTAGTCAAGTTGGCTGGGGCAGGGCGCAGCCTCACAAGGAAACGAGTCTTCCAGAAGCACCCCCTTCCCAGACCTGAATTAAGTAAAGAATCTGAAAATGAATCCACAGATTAGGCTATTAGACATTTTGGAGCCTCTTTCCTCTAAACAGCCCTGAGACAGCTGTCCAATGGCTGCTCCTCCTGCTCCCAAACAACAACGGCTGGAAGAGCTGAAGCATCACAGAATTTCACAGGTTTTAGTTTCTTTTTAAACCATCCCCTCCTTTCCTTGATGGCCCCGGCTCAGATGCTCCGTGATCAGCTTATTGCACACTCAACCACTCTCCATGAAGCTAAAGAAACTGCCACAGCAGCCTGGGGGGAGATGAATCAGGGGTTTGATTGGGTTTCCACTTGGGAACAGAAATGTGTTCAAATACTGCTCCAAGTCCAGTACACCAGGTCAGCCTCATCCCCAAAGAGGGTTTACAATGCTGAAGATGCTGGAGAAATGACCCCCACTAAAGCCTCCGGGTATGTCTACACTGCCATCCTAGTTCGAACTAGCGTGGCTAATGTAGGCATTCGAACTTGCAAATGAAGCCCGGGATTTAAATATCCCGGGCTTTATTTGCATGTTCCTGGGCGCCGCCATTTTTAAATGCCCCGTAGTTCGAACTCCCTGCCCGCGGCTACACGTGGCACGACTAGGCAGTTCGAATTAAAGCTCCTAATTTGAACTACCGTTACTCCTCCTGCAATGAGGAGTATTTAAATCCCAGGCTTCATTTTGCAAGTTCGAATGCCTACATTAGCCACCCTAGTTCGAACTAGGGTGACAGTGTAGACATACCCTCCTTTACCCAAAAGCCTCTGTGTATCGGAGTCTTCCAGTAGTCAACAGGTGGTGAGGGGTTCAAAGAGTGAGGTTCTTGGACCGATTCCCAGAAAACCAGCTGGCTCGTGGGGGTTAGAGGCAGCCTATATAAGGAGTACCAGTTCCAAGTAGGTGCAGAGGTTCAAAGGCTGCAGGAGTCAACATCCACTGACTACCCCAAAGGATTGGGGCGACTACTCAGCTCCACTGAGGCTGAAATATGGGCACAGGTGTCTGGTTTGCAGGAGCATCAGCAGATAATTGGCAACATCTTGTGCGTGCAGTTAAAAAGCCACCACCCGAAGGCAGCTGGACTAGAACTGCCAGCTGAATGCATCTCTACTGTCCTGAGTGTGAGTACCAAGCTAATACACACGGGCAGATTTCATCTGGCTGGGGAGTTACAAGGCTTCCATGCTGGCACTCCCGTATCATAGAATCATAGAGCTGGAAGAGTCCTCAGGAGGTCATCAAGTCCAGCCCCCTGCCCTAGACAGGACCAACCCCAAATAAATCATCCCAGCCAGGGCTTTGTCAAGCCGAGACTTAAAAACCTCTAGGGATGGAGATTCCAACCCCCTCCCTAGGTAACCCATTCTAGTGCTTCACCACCCTCCTAGTGAAACAGTTTTTCCTAATATCCAACGTAGACATATGACACTGTGTTAATGGCAGAGTGCAACAATAGTTAATTCCTCTGACTCTTAGGGCATGTCTAGACTACCTTTGGCTTCTAAAAGATATGCAAATTAGGTGCGAATTTGCATATCTTCTTCCGATCCCTTTTCTGGAAGAGGGCCCCCCCCCCGAAAAAACCCAGTCTAAACAGGGTTTTTTGTGAAAACCCCCCCTTTTTTGAAAGAACCCTTATTTCTCAAAAAATGAGGTTTACAGGGTTCTTTCAAAAAAGGGGGTTTTTGCGCAAAAAACCCCGTCTATACTGCTTTTTCTTCCCCCCCAAAAAAAACCTCTTCGGAAAAAGGGATCGGAAGAAGAGATGCAATTTCGCATCTAATTTGCATATCACCTTCTGAAGCCGAGGGGAGTCTTGACGTGCCCTCAGACTTAGCAGGCTGAAATCCTTGCAAGCCTCACAGCTGTTTTGCAAGCCTACAATAAACAGGAAAAGAAAACGTGTTTCTGAGGGTTTACTGTGGAACACAGCGAACCACATTCGGGGTTCCACTTACCGGGAAGCGGGCCAAAAGATCCAGAAACATAGCAGCTGTGAGGGCACTCTTTCGCTTGGTCAAGAATCCACTCAGTGCCTCCTGATACACCGTGGTCACTCGCTTCAGGTCCAGAAGGCCTGTGCCCGAAAGCTGGAAAAGTACAGCAGAGAGAGATGAGCTTGGGAAGCAATGGGAGTGAGTCTGTTAATACCAGAACACCCGGGAACACGCGCTGGATTGCTAAAACTTAACATTCTCAGGCAACTTACACACTTGCCCCCAAAACAACATGCCTACCTCAGCATATTCCGCATGCACCCAAACTCACATGAGCTTGGACTGTGCGAGGAATGCTGGATCAAGACCGCTTGGCTCATTTGTAGCTCCCCATGCACTTTACAAAAGGGAACTCTCCTTAGTCCCACTCTATAGATAGGGAAAACTAAGGCACAGCTGACATTGGGATTTTCAGAACAGTTCCAGACTCCCATCCAACGTCATGCAGCAGATCAGTGGCAGAGCTAAAAACAGCACCCAGGTTTCCAATTGCCAATCCACTAGGCAACACTGCCTCCATGCACAGGTGAGATGCGCCATGTTCCCATTTGCTGGGTTACCACCCACTAGTCTCAGCTGAGAGCAGTGCAGAATGGTTCAGTTTTACAAATAAGACTCTGATTGCCTAAAGAACTGTCAGCACTGGGGAGGTCTGTGACATACATACCTGTGGGAATACACAGAGGGGTTCCCCCCACACACCCCGTCATTTGCTGTGTGAAATTACTCTGATCTCCCTGTGATGGTGGGACTCTGCTATGTCTGGCTCTTGTGCCTACGCCGTGCTCTGTTCCCACCTGGCTGCACTGCTGGGCACCGCACACATATGACACAATATGAATGGCAGTGCCCCGCAGGAAGGGGCTCCCAGCCATGTAGGCGGAGGGGGAACCAGGCAGCAAGGCTCCCACCCATAGCTACGGCGATTAGGGATGGACAAATGGATCCCCAGACCCGAACACTAGGCTAACAGTCACCAGACAGACTCTCTGGATATAAATCTTATCCAAACCTAATTACAGGTCTGCTCACGATCCTCTCTGACCTGTCTGCTTAATTGCACAAGGCGGCATCAGAGAACTCTACTGCCTGGACTACACCGAAAAGTTAGCTGGACATAGTCACATCACTCAGGGCCGTGAAAAATGCTGTGTCCTGGGAGACGTCCTTACAATAGGCTTAACTCCCAGTGTTGCCGCACGTAGGTCGACAGAGGAATTCTCCCACCGACCTAGAGGTGGCCGAACTACACTGAGAGGAAAAACTCTTCCACTAATGTAGGAAGCATCTACGTTACAGGGCACAGCTGCACCACAGCAGCGTAGTCATGCCCCGAGACATCCGAGGGGGCATAAAGGCCAACCAATACCACCCCACTCCTCCTGGAAGAGTCAGCAGGAAGAGGTAACGGGGCTGAGATCCATGAGAACAATGGGGTAAAAAGCATTAATATGTATCCATGGGGCCCAGTCTACTATTCAGTTAGCAGGCATCCAGGAATGTATTAGCAACTCTTTGATGGCTGAAGGAGAGACACCTCACCTGGACAGGTAGTTAAGATGGAGACAGGCTAGAAAGGGAAACGAGGATATAGCAGTGCAGGACCCAAAGGGGTCTTCTGATTAGGGATGTGAATGGTTAACCAGTCACGGCCTGGAACAGCCCCACTACTCACCATGAGTAGGGGAGCTGCAGCTTGGCCAGAGCAACGTAACATTTAACTGGTTAAGCAGGATTTTACATCCTATCTCTGATCAGAGAGCAGGACATTGTGGGGGACCACGACTGCCGAGTGCAATGCAGACTGACAATAAAAAGCCAGCTGGGATCTCAGCCATGTAGAGCCCCTGCCTGGGAAGGTGGATGTGACAGTTCCCTCCCCAAGCTTTATGAAATTGGCTTATGAATATGCATATGCATAACTCAGAGATGCTTTGGACAAAATACTTCATGTAACCTCTCAATTTTCATGTTGCACTAAAATAAGATCCAGCAGATTGTATGTATTGTTTTTGTATATAAAGTTAGAAATATGAAGCCCGAATGACTGGCTGATGAACATAACAACTTGTGAACGGCCTTCTTTGTCCTGTAAGTTCAAAGGTGACTGGACTAGCAAGACATATGACCATACTACCTGTTACTGGGATTCCATTTTGGCCAGGTAATTTTCCATGGAAGAGGAAATCGAGAACAGAAGATTCCTGTCCCTGGGGAAAGACTACTTAAGCAAGGGGAAGTTATCAGGTCTTTGTCTTTGGCTGGCCTGGGGAACAGCCTGGCACACTAGGATACAAAGAGAACTGGAGACCCAAGTCAAAGTAAAAGATTATCCCTGGCTTGAAGGCTTGCCTGAAATAAGAACAGCTTTTTAGGGTAAGAAACTGCTTGCAATACATTTTTAGTGACTTGGAACTAGCTGTGTGTTTTCTTTTCATTTTAATGTTGTAACTTATTTTGATCACTTTTCATGAACAACTGCTTAAACCCTACTGGTTGTACTTAATAAAGACACTTTTGTTTACTATCAAGCCCAGTGTAAATAACTGTTACGTGGGGGAACACCCACTGTGCATATCCCTCTTTCATTGCTAAAGGGGGTCTTTCCTGAACGACCTTTCACTGTGGGAAAACTCTTACAGAGACAGATGGGATTTGTCTGACATTTTGATCCCTTTGGGGGGTTGGTTTTTTAGGTCCTGTGCCCTAGAACTGCATCCTCTGACCGTGGAAGCGGTTCAGGGTCTGCATTGCTCTCCAGGCTCTTTGTGCCTCGGCTGGGGAAGAGCAGAGGATCTGGCCCAGCACGACAGGTTGGTGGGGAGCCCCAGAGAGCAAGGAGGCGGGCGTCAGCGGCATGATCAGCACACCAGGGAACAATCTGTGACCACATCCCAGCACGGCGGCTGGACCTCTTACCTGGTCAGTCTGAGCAATGCTCCCTTTGCTGTTTTTCTGTTTCTTTTTCGAGGAAGAAAGAGGAGTTGCCTCTTCTCTGGCCATGTTCCCTTTCAGCACTTTGAACAGGTACAAAGAGGCGCTGCACCAGAAATAAAAATAGAGATGGGCAGCGTTGAGGCGAGTGCCCAAAAGCCAAGACCGAGGGCCCTGCAACCAGATCTCCACCAGAATTCACAAGCAGGCCACTGGCCACACCGACAGAGCAAGCCGCTCCTCTCAGCGTTCTGCAGCCAGGACAACAGCCAGGCCTGGAGGCCGGGTCTCCTCGCTCTAATGCGGTTGCTTGTTTCACTGACGGCTACATCAGGAGCTCTCGTTACACCTACCCAAGGCGAGCCCAGTGCCTTGCTCTCTCCTTTACTCTATTCTGGTAGCACCTACAGCCGCCCTATCGCGCTAGGCACTGTTCACATGTAGAGGGAAGGCAGTCTTTGCGGGCGGATACAGGGGGATACAGCTCACAGATTACAGAGGGAAGCACAATGTTACAGTTGAGTCAAACCTAAGTAGGCATGCTTACAGTGCTAAGTCGTGGACAGCTCAGAGATGGGAAAGGACTAGCTCAAAGTCTCCCACCTTTTCCGGCGTGACATAGCAACCGCAGAAATAAATACGGGCAGCACCAGCCGCCTGGGAGCGCCAAACCCACCTGCACCAAGGGGAAGAGAAGCAGACACTGTCAAGTGGAGCTTCGCTCCCCTCCCATTTGCTATTTTCAGCGGCTTAAAGCTCGGGCTGCGTTTCCCCCGGGAAATACAGATGGGGAAAGAGGCTATCGGGATGCAGGCAGCAAGGGGAATCCAACCCTCAAGTGACACCAGCTCCCATCTGGATCAGACAGAATCCGGACCCAATTTGGAAGCCAGAGGGAGTCTTTGCACTTTCTACCAGTTGGGAGGGACCATATATCTCAGGCAAGAGGAGCATTACAGATGTGGCTTCTCATATTATCGGTGCTTCAAAGTGGCAGGCCACTTTCCTAGCTTGGCAGCTTAGCCTCTATCCCACAATTCTCAGGACCCTCCCCCCTCCCCACACACTTCTCTACAGACTCCTCGGGATTTCCAGCCTGTGTGAATCCCCCGGATCTACTGGTCAACGTAGTCTCACCGGCTCTATCTCTTGGCATGTTCTCAGTGCTACTGTAACTAAGAGGTTACAATGGACCACAGACAAAACTGGTGCCGCCCAACCTTCAATTAACCTCTTGAAATACTGGCGCCATTTCCTCAGCCTATGAGCCCAACGTCTTTGGCTCCACCAACCTGAATGGAGGCCCCTCCCACCACACATGGACCGAAGACAGACCTCGCATAAGGCCTCCACCGACGTCAATGCAACTGCACCCACTTGCAAGAGCTGCAAATACGGCCACGATCCTAGTCCTGTGCTAGATTCAGAGAGTTCTCCCAGCCTCGCTACCCACCTGAAATAGTAGAGGGCCACTGCAGAGTCCGTGTGCTTGCTGGCTCTCTTCACCAGGCTCTCCAACTGCGCGTGCAAATCCGCCTGCCAGTCACCCACGCTCTTACAATACTGCTTGGCTCTACATAAGCGGTTCCTGAAAAGAACGTTCAAGAGGACACGGGCAATAAAAATGCAAGGCTGTCGCCTTGGGAGAGAGAGAGTTGGGAGCAACGCGCTGGCATTACCCCTCCATGGCAGGGCTCAAAAGTTACCCAGCATGCAGCTCACAGCTGGAAATGGGAGCCGTGCTGCAGCCACAGGTAACCCTGCTTACAGGGCTCATTAGCAGTTCGATTCAAGGGCGGCCGTGTTTGCAGAGCAGCTGCTCACACCTTTCACCTAGAGATCCACGCTCACCAATTCGGTGGCCTCCAATCTTGTCAGTACTAAGGCACATTCAGAGCAGCGGCTGGAGGTGAGAAAGTGACTCCTAACTGAAGGTGCCTAGAGCAGGGTTGTGCTGGGGATAGGAGGGTGCCATGTACTGTGCACAGCACACTATGCCTCACTCCAGTCTGTGCCATCAGCCCCTCTTGTGCTCTTTAGCAACCCCAAAAAGACACACACACACACACACACGTGCTCTTTAGCAACCCCAAAAAGACACACACACACACACACACACACACACACACACACACACACACACACACCCTCTCCTGAAGCTGGCTGGGATGACGTCAACTACCAGAGAACTCAGGAACGTGTCAGTCCCATGTGTCTCTGCACCTCCCGTAGGAGGATAGCACGTGTCTCAAAATAATCTTCTGCCAGAAAGTGAGATTCCTTGCTGCAGGACCAAGAACAGCAGCTCAGTGGTGCTTTTCCCCCACCCATTGCAGGGCTCACAAGGCAAGGTCCAGCAGGGCGGGGCCTTGTAATCACGTTTTATAATTTGGAAAATGTACACAGCACTTTGGAAAGAGAATCAATTGTTGGGTGATTTCATGCTGGACAAAAGAGGAAGAGTTTCCACTTACAGCATGTGATTCAATGCACATTCTGAGGTCTACGGAAAAATTCCCATGGACTTCAGAGGCATGGGATGGAGAGATTTCAACTCCTTCAACTCTGTTCAGTATTTCAAATCCTTCCTGAACAAGGAACGCTATAAACAATTTGGGTCAGGATTCTTTTCCTTCTAATCACGTGCAATTAGCAGGAAAAAAAGAAATATATTTAATCCACACAGAGTACATCTACACTGCACGGCTATTTCAGGATACTGGAGGTATTCCAAAATAGCTACCCTACGTCTACACAGGCTGCCCATTATTTTGAAAGATTTTTCAAAATAACGTGTGTGCTATTTCGCCATCGCAGCAAACCTTGTTGCACAAGGGATAAGGGATGGCTCGAAATAGTGTGTTATTTTGAAATTTGGCACTGTGTAGATGCGCCAAATTTCAAAATAAGCTATTTTGAAATAGATTTAGAATAAGATACTCAATTTCTTATTTCACGTTTAGGGTGCTATATAGACACCCCCTATATACGCTATAGCCTCATCATTGCCACCTACGACAGAAACCAAAGAGAGCCTGACAAATAGTTAAAGGGCTCCAAAAGCCATTTCAGTGCGGACACTCACTTAAAGATATCGGCTGTTTTCTGAAGGAAGTCTTGCTCCTGCTTATCCGTGTCTGAACTCATGCTCTGCTCGATCACCAGAAGCAGGGCCTCGATAATATCAAACACGAGAGGACTCTCCGGCTGCTTAGCAAGGAACACCTCAACAAGGTCCAGCACCTAGAAATACAAGCCATTTAAACGAGAATCCCCGCAGACATGGGACAGCAGGATGTGCCAAGAACAGCTCCTTCGACTGTTCTATTTTCAAGGCACACTTGTCAACTTGAAGGATAAAAATTAAACACTTAAAAAATACATCACATTTTCATGTGAAAATGGGACACCTACTAACACCCAGAATTGCTGTAACTGACAGAGATGAGAGAAGAAAATTCCTGGGTTTTTCCCTTGAGTTAGTACATTTGACAGTGCTCTGTGGTTAGAGAGTCTCCTGGTATTGTTGATGGGTTAATGACATTTCCCAGCCAAATCCTCAGAGGGTGTAAACTAGCATAACAAAATGGACAATCACTTCCCCAGCTAAGTGTCTGGCCTACTCACTTCCAGACCAACATGGTGATCTCAAACCAGGTCACAGGTGGTGGTAACTCAGATGCTCCAAGGACCCTGGACACCCTTAAGTTCCTTTTTCTCCCTCTTGCATTGTCAACATTTATGAAAAAGTTACTGCACAAAAATCCTTTTACTGGATGAACCAGCTTGACAAATCTCAATCAATTCTATAGATTCTACTGCCACCTAGTAGTCACAAATTAATACTGCATTCACAGCTACCCAGGGTAACTGGTTTCACTGCCCAGTTCATCTCCAAAACCGACCATTATTATACCCAATAGGCCAGGGAAAACATACAGCCAAGAGTTTCCAGAAGGGATTCTGGATGCTTCAATTTCTTGATGCCCAACTTGAGACATAAAAATCAAAAAGTGCCAAGTACTCACTATCTGAAAAATCAGGCCCTTTTTTAAGAGATCTCCAATTGAGCATACAACGGTTATGGCAAACAAAATCACTGCTGTCTTTTGAAAAGCTTTGCTTTTTATTAGGGCTGTCAATTGATGTGCGTTCATGGCTGCGATTAACACAGAGCAGGATTAACGCATTAATTTTTTTAACACACATTAATCACAGGCGTTAATGTTGCGCTGTCCCTTTGAAGCGCCACTCCGGTGCTTCAAAGGGGCAGCGTATTAGGAGCCTGGGATCAGCTGGAGTCCCCAGCTGATCCTGGGCTCCCACGGTGCTGCCTCTTGGAAATGCCAGGGCAGTATTTCCAAAGGGCAGCAAGGCACGAAACCAGGGTCAGCTGGGGACTCCAGCTGATCCTGGGCTCCCGCAGCGCTGCCCCTTTGAAATGCCACTGCAGCATTTCAAAGGGGCAGCACACGCGATTAATTGCACAATTAATTTTTTTAATCACTTGACAGCCCTACGTTTTATTAATTATTATTATTATTTTACATATTGCAGTGGGACTTTAGAGTCCTTTTCATGATCTAGAATCCCCAACATGCTAAAAGCAGTGTTCCTGTCAACTGAGTGCTTCAGCAACCAGCCAGGAGAGATGTAAATGCCGCCCAGCTGATTAGCAGAGCGCCCAATGTCCAGAGCTGGCAGCATGTGTTGCTACTGGTGGTGCACATCCACGCATACCTCAGTGCACATAACAAAACTTATCCTGCACAAGGATGGAAAAAATTGGAGGGAACATTGGCTAGGAACTGTACAAACACCATGAGACAGGGATTGTTTTGATCTAAAGCTTACACTCTAAATGGACATTTAATATTCCTGGTTTCTTTTGCAGCTTATTCAACCCAATAAAATACATCCAGCTGTCTAACAACATGCAACAAAGATAGTCATGGGCCATTTGATAGGAAATTTGCCTCCTACCTTAATCTTAAAATCCCTCCGTAAGATTTTCTCCTTCCGCATCTTTTCTTTCTCATCCTTCTTTGCCTGGATCCGCTTCTGCTGTTCGGCAAAGAGGGCCGAAACATTCTCATCGAGGGCCAGCATAGTCTCGTCGTCCACGTCATCATCGCTCTGATCTCCTCCCTTGAAAAAAAACAACAATAATAATTTTACTTATTTTAAAATTGAAATTCCCCTCTTCCTCAGCCTCTTGGAACTACATTTCTCTGGGGTCCAAACACTTCGAGCAAAGGAGCATTCTAGCCTCAAGCAGGACGGGATGGATTTGGCTAGCGCAGGTGCCAGACAGACTTCCGCACATGTGGAGACCAACTTGAACTTTTGAAGCTTTTACCCAGCACCGGTTAGCACAGCAGAAGCCTCCCATTCACAGGGTTGCAAGAAGGCAGCAGGAGAGGCTTAAAAGATCAACTACCTGCCTTGATCTTGCATGAATGCATGTCTCTGACATCCAGATGACTGCATAAATGACGAGACGGGTGTTTTCCAGCCACCCTGCCCAGCGAGAGGCAAGAGGCAGAAACACTTACACAGTGTAGGCCCAACTCAGACTGCTTCCAACATGGCCGCACGGGCGAAGGGACAACTTTTGTGCTCCAACCTCTTCCATGTGATAAGTGCAGATGGAGAATTTTGACTGGGATTGTTTTGTTCTGAAGCTCACATTCTAACTGGACATTTAATGTTCCCGGTTTCTTTAGCAGCTTATTCAACTCAATAAAATACACCCAGCTGTCTAACAACGTGCTATGAAAATAGACGTGGGCCATTCGATAGGATATTTGCCTCCTACCTTCATCTTAAAACCCTTCCGTACGATTTTCTCCTTCTGCAGAGGGGGAATTCTGGGGCAGTGCTTGGGAACTTGAGTCATATGTTTTAACCAAATAACCCTGATTGCAAAGGCCTAGTATTTGGAACAGGTGATGGGAAAGAGGCCTGGGTTTCCCTCTGGTCTCTGGCAGCTCTCTCAGTGCATAGTTGTTCCCTCAGTAAAGTGTACTAACATTTAGCCACTCCTCTATATAAATGCTCAGGTTTACTATCCCCCAACCGCCCAACGCTCTGCTAACCCCGGCATGAGCAGTCTCCACAGGCAGCATATGCAGACACTGCGCTCCCACACGCAACTTGAATCCAGACCACTAGTCACACTGCGTGGCAGAGCCCAAGTGCGTCAGCTATTGCCTGAGGCATAAACTTGGAGCTACAGGGTGAAATTTACAGAGGTGCCTGAATGGTACTTGGCACCCAAACCCCAAACCCCACTGACTTTCAATAGGAAGTAAGTGCCTAACTCCCTTAGACGCCTGTGAAAACACCAGCCATGGGTTTCAAATACATATAAAGCAGCGTTTCTTAAAATATGTTCCGTGGCACACTGATGTGTCGCGAGACAGTTGGAGCAACGCCTGCTCGCCTGATAAAAGGGCAAACTGTTTGGGTTTTCTTGCTTAACAACTTCTTTTCCCTGTCCTTTTTTGTTTGTTTGTTTTGCTCTGCTCAACAACTTTTCCTACCCCCGCCTTTTTTTCCCCCTTCTCTCAACAAAAAAAAAAAAAAAAAAAATCCTTGGTGTTCCCCCCAAAAAAACTATTATTTGGTGTTCCTTGGTCTTAAAAAGTTTAAGAAACACTGGTACAAAGGATAGAGGATCAGGGTTCTCGCTATCCAGAAGGAAAGAGGATTAGACTGCACCAGGGCCTTAGTTACACTGTACCACATCATAGTCACATATGTCCTCTTATGCCCTCCGAAGCACCAACCATCTTGCAGGTTCGCCAACACCTACCAAGGCATTCCCTGCTTGCAGGACATTCATCAGCTGATTCCGAAAATTTTCATCTACGTCATCCGTATTATTCTCGTCTTCACTGTCTTCCTCTCCGTCTTCCACGGTGCTGTTGTTATCAGAAGAGTCTGCACTTTCCTCCTCGTCCTGTGAAGAAGAAGAGTCCCCCCCCACCAATTAAATGTTCTCCCCAGGTCTTGGCAGAAGCTATCATTGCTCACAAGGTGTCTCATCAATGATACGCCCCGCTCCACTTCTGAAGTGGTGGGGGAATGGAAGGCTGACAAGACAAAGAAGAGGCAATGGCAATGTTCGCTGTCCCGATGGTACCCTCCCTGGGGCCTCAGCTGGGCGGGCTGCTGGCAGAAAGGACACCCAGTCTGCAGGAAAGGGTTATGATTGTAGCAGAAAGAGCAGGACAGGCCGGGACACCTCTCCAGAGTATAATGCAAGAGAATTACCAAAGAGAAGTCAGTCTGGGGCAGACTTTGGAGAAAAAGATGTGCAAGCATTGCAGGAAGGGGCCTTGTTATTTTCATGCCTAATGAACTTGAATTTGGTCCACTCTCCTTGAGTCACTTCTGTACCTAACACTGAGCTCCAGGACCCAGACCCCCCCTGAGTCACAACAGCTATTCAAGCTGCAACCTTTCTGCTTAACCACACTAACAAGAGGTAATAGCCCAGGTGCCTTGTGGGATGTGGAGCCCTCTTCTCTGGAAATCAGATGCTTCAAAATTTCCAACATGATTTTTCTTTGGGACCCACAGATGATCAGTTCACCACTTTCAACAAAATGTCTTCAGACAACATAAGAAAAATTCACCTTAGCATTTATTAAAAAAGAAAGTCAGCTAATTTCCAAAGCCACAGATCTGCAATAACAAAGTTTTCAATAGTCAGAGATGGAAACTTATTTCTTTAAATGAAGGAGAGTTACCATATTTGCCCCTGAGCTTTTCTTCTTTTTGTCTGTTTCTTCCATCACAACGACAGCGCATTCTTCATCCTGGTCTTGCTCCGGATCAAGCACCTGCGGAAGAGCTTTCCAAATAAGTCCGACTGTTTCTTAATACAGAATGTCCAGCTGTTCACAGCAAACTGAATTAGATGAACAATGACCACATTGAAGTTATAACAGGCTATAAACAGCTTTCTAGCAGGCATCAATACTTCTATACCTGCTACTTATAGAAAGTCATACAAGAAAATTTGAAAGAAGCGATACTTCTACAGCTAACAAATAAGAGGGGAAAGGAAAAGAGAAGAGGAAGAGAGTGGTAAAATTAAGTAAAACAACGAGAAGTCCTGTGGCACCTTATAGACTAACAGATTTATTGGAGCATAAGTTTTCACAGGCAAAGACCCACTTCATCAGATGAGTCTTTGCCAGCGAAAGCTTAAGAACATACATAAGAACATAAGAATGGCCGTACTGGGTGAGACCAAAGGTCCATATAGCCCAGTAGCCTGTCTGCCGACAGTGGCCAGCACCAGGTGCCCCAGAGAGGGTGAAGACAATGATCAAGCGATTTGTCTCCTGCCATCCCTCTCCAGCCTCTGACAAACAGAGGCCAAGGACACCATTTTACCCCCTGGCTAATAGCCTTTTATGGACCTAACCTCCATGAAATTATCTAGCTTCTCTTTAAACTCTATTATAGTCCTAGCCTTCACAGCCTCCTCTGGCAAGGAGTTCCACAGGCTGACTACACGCTGTGTGAAGAAGAACTTTCTTTTATTAGTTTTAAACCTGCTACCCATTAATTTCATTTGGTGTCCTCTAGTTCTTCTATTTAGGGAAATAATAAATAACTTCTCTTTATCGGCCCTCTCCACACCACTCATGATTTTATATACCTCTATCATATCCCCCCTCGGTCTCCTCTTTTCTAAACTGAAAAGTCCCAGCCGCTTTAACCTCTCCTCATATGAGACGCGTTCCAAACCCCTAATCATTTTAGTTGCCCTTTTCTGAACCCTTTCCAAGGCCAAAATATCTTTTTTGAGGTGAGGAGACCACATCTGTACACAGTATTCAAGATGTGGGTGTATCATAGTTTTATACAGGGGCAGTAAGATATTCTGAGTCTTATTTTCTATCCCTTTCTTAATAATTCCAAGCATCCTATTTGCCTTTTTGACCGCCGCTGCACACTGTGTGGAAGTTTTCAGAGAACTGTCCACGATAACTCCAAGATCTCTTTCCTGATTTGTCATAGCCAAATTAGCCCCCATCATACTGTACGTATAGTTGGGGTTATTTTTCCCGATGTGCATTACTTTACACTTATCCACATTAAATTTCATTTGCCATTTTGTTGCCCAGTCACTCAGTTTGGTGAGATCTTCTTGGAGTCCCTCACAGTCTGCTTCTGTCTTGACTATCCTAAACAGTTTGGTATCATCTGCAAGCTTTACCACCTCACTGCTTACCCCTTTCTCCAGATCATTTATGAATAAGTTGAACAGGATTGGTCCTAGGACCGACCCTTGGGGGACACCACTAGTTACCCCTCTCCATTCTGAAAATTTACCATTTATTCCTACCCTTTGTTTCCTGTCTTTTAACCAGTTCTCAATCCAAGAAAGGACATTCCCTCTTATCCCATGGCCATGTAATTTACACAAGAGCCTTTGGTGAGGGACCTTGTCAAAGGCTTTCTGAAAATCTAAGTATACTATATCTACTGGATCCCCCTTGTCCGCATGTTTGTTAACCCCTTCAAAGAACTCTAATAGATTAGTAAGACAGGATTTCCCTTTACAGAAACCATGTTGACTTTTGTCCAACAAATTATGTTCTTCTACATGCTTCACAATTTTATTCTTTACTATTGTTTCAACTAATTTGCCCGGTACTGAAGTTAGACTTACCGGTCTGTAATTGCCTGGATCGCCTCTGGAGCCCTTTTTAAATATTGGTGTCACGTTAGCTACCTTCCAGTCATTAGGTACAGAAGCTGATTTAAGGGATAGGTTACAAACCACAGATAATAGTTCAGCAATTTCCCATTTGAGTTCTTTTAGAACCCTTGGATGAATGCCATCCGGTCCCGGAGATTTGTTAACATTAAGTTTTTCTATTTGTTCCAAAACCTCCTCTAATGACACTTCAATCCGGGACAGTTCCTCAGATTCATCACCCACAAAGGACGGTGCAGATTTGGGAATCTCCCCAACGTCCTCAGCCGTGAAGACTGAAGCAAAGAAATCATTTAGTTTCTCCGCAATGGCTTTATCGTCCTTGATTGCGCCTTTTATAGTTCCATCGTCTAGGGGACCCACAGGTTTTTTAGCAGGCTTCCTGCTTCTAATGTACTTAAAAAACATTTTGTTATTTCTTTTTGAGTTTTTGGCTAGCTGTTCCTCAAAATCTTTTTTTGCTTTTCTTATTACATTTTTACACTTGATTTGACAGTGTTTATGTTCCTTTCTATTTATCTCACTAGGATTGGACTTCTACTTCTTAAAAGATGCCTTTTTGTCCCTCACTGCTTCTTTTACATGGTGGTTAAGCCACGGTGACACTTTTTTAGGTCTCTTGCTATGTTTTTTAATTTGGGGTATACATTTAAGTTGGGCCTCTATTATGGTGTCTTTAAAAAGTTTCCATGCAGCTTGCAGGGATTTGGCTCTCGTCACTGTGCCTTTTAATTTCTGTTTAACTAGCCTCCTCATTTTTGTGTAATTCCCCTTTTTGAAATTAAATGCCAGGGTGCTGGACTGCTGAGGTGTTCTACCCACCACAGGAACGTTGAATGTTATTATATTATGGTCTCTATTCCCAAGCGGTCCTGTAACGGTTATTTCCTGGACCTGATCCTGCACTCCACTCAGGACTAAATCGAGAATTGCCTCTCCCCTTGTGGGTTCCTGCTCCAAGAAGCAGTCATTTAGGCCATTGAGAAATTTTATCTCTGCTTCTCTTCCTGAGGTGACATGTACCCAGTCAATATGGGGATAATTAAAATCCCCCATTATTATAGAGTTCTTTATTTTGGTAGCCTCTCTAATCTCCCTCAGCATTTCAATGTCAGTATCACTGTCCTGGTCAGGTGGTCGGTAATATATCCCTACTGCTAATTTCTTATTATTGGAGCATGTAATTACTATCCATAGTGATTCTATTGAGCATGTTGATTCACTTAATATTTTTATTTCATTTGATTCTACATTATCTTTCACATACAGTGCCACTCCACCACCCACCCGGCCTGCTCTATCCTTTCGATATATTTTATATCCCGGTATGATTGTGTCCCACAGATTTTCCTCATTCCACCAGGTTTCAGTGATGCCTATTATGTCAATCTCCTCCTTTAATACAAGGTACTCTAGTTCACCCATCTTATTAGTCAGACTCCTAGCATTTGTGTAGAAGCACTTTAAAAATTTGCCACTGCTTATTTGTCTGCCCTTCCCTGGTGCATTGGATTCCTTTGTATGCGGTTGTTTGTCTGCTCTGGCCCATGCTTTGCCCTTTCCCCTCCTCTCTTTCTGACTACAGCTTAGAGACTCTCTATCAATGGATTCTCCTCTAAGAGAAGTCTCCCTCCGATTTACGTGCATCTCCGCACCAATCGGCTTTCCCCCATCTCTTAGTTTAAAAACTGCTCTACGGCCTTTTTAATGTTTAGTGCCAGCAGTCTGGTTCCACCCTGGTTTAGGTGGAGCCCATCCTTCCTGTATAGGCTCCCCCTCTCCCAAAAGTGTCCCCAGTTCCTAATAAATCCAAACCCCTCTTCCCTACACCGTCATCTCATCCACACATTGAGACTCTGAAGCTCTGCCTGCCTACCTGGCCCTGCGCGTGGAACTGGAAGCATTTCCGAGAATGCCACCATAGAGGTCCTGGATTTCAGTCTCTTTCCTAGCAGCCTAAATTTGGCCTCCAGGACATCTCTCCTACCCTTCCCTACGTCACTGGTACCTACATGTACCACGACCACCGGCTCCTCCCCAGCACTACGCATAAGTCTATCTAGATGCCTCGAGAGATCCGCAACCTTCGCACCAGGCAGGCAAGTGACCATACGGTTCTCCCGGTCATCACAAACCCAACTATCTATGTTTCTAACAATCGAATCACCCCTACTAACACCTGCCTCTTCCTAACTGGCATTCCCTCCCCCTCAGAGGTATCCTCAGTGCGAGAGGATACCACAACATCCTCTGGGAGGAGGGTCCCAACTACGGGATGGTTTCCCTCTGCTCCCATTGAATGCTCTGTTTCCTTGAGACTTTCATCCTCCTTAAGAGCACTGGGGCTCTCAGACTGGAGGTGGGACAGTACTACAGTGTCCCGGAAAGTCTCATCAACATATCTCTCTACCTCCCTTAGCTCCTCCAGTTCAGCCACCCTGGCCTCCAAAGCCCGAACCCGGTCTCTGAGGGTCAGGAGCTCCTTGCAACGGGTGCACACATACGCCACCCGCCCACAGGGCAGGTAATCATACATGTTACACTCGACGCAATAAACAGGATAGCCCCCACTCTGCTGCTGGGCTTCTGTCTCCATTTTTCTAATGAATAAGTTTAAGCAGAAACTGGGATTCTTTTTAAACCTTTGGAATATAGATTATTATAAGAGTTGTTTTTAAGAAGGTCAGAAGTCCCTAGTGCCCTCTAACCTCCCCCTCTAAACTCCCTCTCCAAACTCCCTGTTAATTGTTCCTGTTCACAAGCTCCCTGGTCGCTGAGTCACAGGCTTATATAGCTCTGGTAGCCCCTCCCCCTGACTGAGGCTCAGCCAATTAACAGAGGGTTCTCGATTTCAAACCTTTTAGAAGCTCCTTCAAACAAACAAACCAACCAACCAACCAAACACACAAACACAAGCTCAGCACACAGCAAATAACTCCCCCACACACAAACACACACTCCAGACAGCCACTTACCACAAGGGTCCCGCTTTTACTCCTCTTTTACCTGGAGAACTCCCTCTCCAAACTCCCTGTTAGCTGTTCCTGTTCGCTTATGCTCCAATAAATCTGTTCGTCTATAAGGTGCCACAGGACTTCTCGTTGTTTTTGCAGATTCAGACTAACACAGCTACCCCTCTGATACTTGTAAAATTAACTGACATTTTAACTCAATACACATTACATTCCTCACAAGAAGTACCTTCTAGCTTTTTTGGAGGGGGGGCGACCAATAGATTATTCTCTCATATGATGCGGCATTAAATGTAACGTGACCATATTCTTTCCAATTTTGAATTTCAAGGCCTTTTAGCATTTTTTAAATTACCATACATACAAGAACATATAAACCAAGTGATATATAAAGGGACACAATTTCCCGAACTAAAGATAGAGGAAAAAAGTCACCAAATATAAGCCATCACCAGATTCCCTAGTTCAAGAACAGGGGGCCATGCACAAATTCTCTCATAAGATGCTTTTTAAGTACATGCTTTTGAACAACAAGGAATCCTGGCAGATTTATTTTTTGTTCTGGCAGATTTATTTGGGCCTAAGATGCATCTGAGGAAGTGGGTTTTTGCTCACGAAAGCTTAGGCCCAAATAAATCTGTTAGTCTCTAAGAGTGTGTCTAGACTACATGGCTCTGTCGACGGAGACATGTAAATTAGTTTATTTGGCATAGGCAAAGAAGGGGGGATTTAAATAACCCCTG
This sequence comes from Pelochelys cantorii, assembly GCA_032595735.1. Classification (NCBI taxonomy): domain Eukaryota; kingdom Metazoa; phylum Chordata; order Testudines; family Trionychidae; genus Pelochelys; species Pelochelys cantorii. Next base: position 9,329,403 of record CM064346.1, on the reverse strand, counting down.
CTTCGTTAAAATAAAAATGACCGCCATGCTGTGCCAACGATCAGCTGATCCGGCACAGCGGGGCAGTCTAGACACGGCGCGGTCGGCAAAGGCTTCCCTTGTCAACCGCGCCGTGTCTAGACTGCCCCGCTGTGCCGGATCAGCTGATCGTCGGCACAGCGCGGCGGCCATGTTTATTTTAATGAAGCGGGGATTATTTAAATCCCTGCTTCTTTGATTATGCCGAAGAAACTAATTTACATGGCTCCGTTGACGGAGCCATGTAGTCTAGACATAGCCTAAGGTGCCACAGGACTCCTCGTTGTTTTTGCAGATACAGACTAACATGGCTGCCACCCCCGATACTATGGAACATTCATCTCCCAGAGGCCTCTCTTTCAACCCCTGAGCTAGAAACTAGACACATACTCCTGGACCTAGAATGACAGAGCTCTAGGGATGTTAGTGATTAACTGGTAAGCCTCACCCTCAACTGAAGCAGCCCTTATCCGCAGCAGGCACAGCCTGGGGTGCGCTGTGGACAGGGGGCTCCATCCCAGCTCCCCCGTTTAATCAGTTAACTGGTTAAACTTAACATTTACCTGGTTAACTAATTAAAGGGAATTTTAAATCCCTAGATAGCAGGCTGCAAACTAGAAGGCAAAGGAGCTGTTTCCTTTATCAAAACCCCCTGAGCCATGGGATGCCCCCTTACTGTCCTCATTTAACCAAAACTTCACTTTACTTGTAAAACAACCAGAAACTTCAACCAATCCAGCTCCCACCCCTGGTCCCTCACTTACATCCAGGATCAGGTGCAGGGCCTTCTTTGACATGTAAGGACATATACGTCCAAACACGCTTTTGGATACCCTGCGCATAAGTAGACTGGGCTGGGATAGGAGGGATAGAAGAATTTCCACTATCACCTCGACCCATTCTGGCTCTTCATCATCTGTGCAGGAAAAAGAAAGGCATCAACAGAGGAGAAATTAAAATCTAGGCATCAGACTCTCCAGGTGCTTCAAAGAAAGGGCTGCAGACACCTCCATCCAGCAAAAAATAATAATGCTAGCCAAATGGAGGAATAACAGAGGTTCTCCAGTAGTGACGTGGACTGAGAATAATACAATATCTTGAGAGGTGATGTAACTATATGGAAAAGGTTACTCACTGTATAGATCAGTGTTTCTCAACCAGTGGTAAGAGTACCCTTAGGGGTCCTCAAGAGAAGTCTGGGGGGGGGGGGGTACGTCAACACAACTGAAATCTGGAGAAAACTGAATTTTGGTTTTAAGTTTTACAGCACTTTATTATTTTTGTACTTTTTACACCCCAAAATTTCATCGTCCACCAAGCTACGATTAAGTTGTTTAAACAAATGTGTTGCAATAGTAGAAAAAAAATGTGTGTCTGAAAACTGTAGGTACTGGGGGTACTTTTTTTTTTTTTTTTTTTTAAGAGATACTTTATAATGAAAAAGTTGAGAAACACTGGTATAGATGGCAGACCTAAAATCATCTTTAGAACATGGACTAAAGCAAATAAGCATTCCACTGGGTAACAGGCCTGGCCTAGTCCTGATACCTGGTTTGCTCCACAGGTCCATATGTAGGTACTAATAGGCCCTCAGTGTCTCAGTATTCAAGTGGATTACAACCACTAATGGATTTGCCCTCATCCACCCTGAGCCAGGGAAGCGACGGTCCCACTTTACAGATGAGGAACATGGGCACAGGGTAGAAAAGCTGCAGCGTGCCCCAGGCCACAGGGGAAGTCTATGGAGGAATCGTGAACAGAACACAGGTCTGGTCAGCCACAGGCTGGTGCCAAGCTGACTAGAGCAGGGATGTCACAGACAGAGTGAGCAGGACGGATCCAGCCTGCCTGAAATAGTCACAATCTCCAGAATCTCCGCTGGATTTTTGCCAGGACACCATTATGCAAATGAAGCATGGGCAATTCAAATCCGCACTTCATTTGCAATTTCACTCGGCTGAATTTGCATTCCTCTTCGAAAGAGGAAAGCAGTGTAAACATACCCTCTCGTTCCTTCCACAACTCGAAGAACATAAACCTTAACTGTGCTCTTTCATATCTGGGTTTTGCATAGGATCTTGAGGTTCTATTGGCTTCATAATGTACCACGTCCCACTCTCATAATCTAACAAGGCAGGTTTATGTAAAAGCCTTGCTTGGTTTTAGATGCTTTGTTTTCCATGCCCTATCTGTAATTTATGTGAACTCCTGTACTGCTCCGAAGAAAAAAAAGTGTTAGGGGAAAAGTTTAAGGCTCCAGACATGCCCTGGGAGTCAGCAATTGTCAACACTATTTCTCATAAGGGGAAACTGAGGCACAGAGCGATAATAAAACAAGTCAGTGGCTGAGCCAGAATTAGAACCCAGGAGTCCTGTCTCCCAAAGCACAGCTGCACGCACTGGGCATTGAGAAATAGGGCTCCTGGGTTCTACCCTGGCCCTAAGATTACCTTAAAGAGCACCTATTTCAAATAACCACATTCAAAGCAGATGATGCAAGACAAATTCACCGCTGGCATAAGCAGATGCCACTAAGCTGGAGAAGTTCTCACGTACGCCAGAGGTGACTTTGGCACTCAGTGGTTAATAAATAGTTTGTTCACAAGTAAAAATTCAGAGCAAACTCTTAAAGAGGATTCTCTCGTGAGGTCTATCTAGAATCCTCGTCCTGAGCTTCTAACCCACAAAACTACGCCTCCCATTTAGAATATGGCCATCGCTATAGCATCCAGGAATTTGGGATCTCAAGAGTGTATCACTCATAGTTCCTTCCCCTGGGTGGTAGCGGGGAATTAGTCACATGGGGAGGTGAGCTTAAAGCATCTTTGAATAGACTCTGGCTGGGGTATTCAATTGCACCATACTATATGCACCAGCGGGTGAGAGAGGAAGAAGACAAGCCGCCCCCCGGCTGCAAGCAATGCCAACATGGATTGCAAGGTCAGGGTGTTGGTACCTAGTCCTGACAAAGCGTGACTGAGGAAAGGAAGAGAGGCACTGCACCCCATCCTTCACCAAAATCAACAGCTTCCGCATAGGGCAGGAGCTAGCTCTCACCGGTTAGCAGCATGCTTCTAGTTCTGTCGTAAGCCGCGCTTTATATTTGATAGGCTCCCCTTCATGGGTGGTTGGTGAAGGTAGGGCTGGGGGAGGCAAGCCGCCAGGCCCACCCGCAGCCCCACCCCTTCCGCTGAGGCCTCGCCTCCCAGCATGTGAAAGCGGGGACGTGTGCCTCGCACTCCCCACTAATACGAGAGGGAAAGTGGTGAATGTCCGCAGCCTCCCTGCCCCAAAGCATGAGGCGGGCAGGTGTTGCGTGGCTCCAGCCTCTCCAGCCCCAGAGCACTGGGAGGGAGAAGGATGCTGGCACAGAGGGTGGGTGCTGGGGGTAGTAACACTCCTCCCCCAGAACGCCTACACTCGGTGTTGTAGGGCGCAGGGTGGGTGGGGCCTGGCTGGCAGATTGGGAAGGCAAAGCCTTCCGCTGCCTAGCACACCGGCTGCTTATGCTCCCCTTGTGCTCTGGGCAATGGAAAGCACGTTAATAGGGACAGATGACTGTTAATAATTCCCTGAGTCTCTCTCGCTAGACAGGAGCTCACCAGCCTTCTTGGATTTCTTGTCAAAGGCCCTCTCGATGCAGTTCAGAAGGTCATTCAGAAGGTCCAGGGTTTCTGCCGGAGTCTGTTTGGTGCAAAAGAGAAGCTCAGAGAGAAGCCAGGCAGTCAATCCCTTCTCCCAATGCAAGTGCAATGGCAACTCAAGAAACGTACCCATCTCAGCTCCTGAATTCAGCACAACGTACCATTAGGGTGCTAGGCACACAGGCACGTCGGGGTTGTCACCTCAACCATGTGGGTGTGGCAGGATAAAGGACGGGAGTTAATAGGACTAGCAAGGAATCTACCGGGCCCAGGCCTTCAGGGCTGTACAGGCCTTCAGGAAAGTGCCATGAAGAGACGGGAGACAAGTCTAAGGGAAGGAAGGGAGCTCAACACCTCTGAGGAAGTGCCCAACACTCCCTCCCCAGGGAAGAAGAAATGGCTTTTTGTACATAGAACAATTCCGCAAGAAGAGCCCAGTTTAAAGGCCCTCTCTTTCCAGGCACTAACTACCCTCCATTTTTTTATAATTATACACAGAGGGAAGCGGGGGCACCACTCCATCGCACGCCTGAGCTGGAGACCATGCAAAGCTGGTGCCCAAGATGAGAAATAAAAGAGAAGGGATTTTCTGGGTGTTTTCTATTACCAGCCGCAGACACAATTCCTATTTTAACAAGGTGCCAATCCCAAAGGGGAGCGTTAAAACGTAGCAATGCTTTGCACAACATATTTTTGGATGATCTGTACATTTTAAATGAGGACTCTGACGGGCAGGTCTCAAATCCCCACTGTATTAATGACTTTGCTTGTGTAGAATACCCTTCCCCATGGGATCTCCAAGCATTTGCAGACATTAATCAGTCAGCTACCCCAACATCCCAAAGGCGGCAGCAACAGCATCACATTTAGGGGCAAAGGTACGTGACTTGGCCACAGTCACAGCAAATAGGTTGGTGAGCTGGGACTGAAAAACCAGGACTCCACCTCCCACTCAATCACTTTCGCTCTCTTCCTAACAGCCAAGTGCATTTCCTTTGTGGGTCAAAAGCTCAACACTTGTGATTGGTATTTGACCCATGTCCCTTCATTTAAACAGCCAGAAATTCTGATGAATCATAGCTCGTCAAACACACAGGAACTGTCCAATTGTTTGTGCCAGCAGTTCAGAAAACCCAGCATGGTTTATACAGCTCAGGATACACTGTGCCCATTACCTTGAACAGATGAATGCCCACTAAGAGCAAAAGGTGCTGGAAAGCAACAATTTCCATATTATGGGATTTGTCTTTCTTCTGCAGGTTGTCCAGAGACAGCAGCATTCTGAAGAGACAAACCATGATGAGCCTTTCAGTGTCACAGGATAAAATCCACATCATCTCAGACAAGAGCAAAAGCTTCAGAAAACCAGTGCAGGAGCCAGCAAGATCAACTGCACCACAGCAGAGGCAATGTAACTAGACCAGAATCACATCAAAGTACACAGGAAAGGACAGGGCTTTGACTAAGAATTGGCAGACACAGATAAATTCACTTTAATTCTTGCAACAGCACAGGTGTGTCTGTAGGACAAAGCACAGATCCCCCAGCAGATTTCAGAGGAATACACCACGACAACATAATCATTTCGAGTAGAATAAGTTCAGAACAATCATATGGGAGCCGATGGAACTGGCCTTTCCGGAGAAAAGATTAAAATCCAGGCTGGGAAAGCAGTGGCTAACAGGAATGCAAAGGCATATGGCCATCAACAAGTATCTGAAAGGTGGAAGGAGCAAGAGGGAGAGTTTGAGTTGGTGCAAGACAGGGTGCATTAAAAAAAATGATTTTTTTAAGTCAATGTTTTTAATTTAAATTGGATTAAAACAATTTTTTTTAATCAATAAAATACTAAATTTCTCATTTGAAAATAACAGTTGCCGTTAAATCTCATCACAAACATGGTATTCCTATAGGAACAGCCTTATAAAAATGAACTGATGTCTCTAGTCTGTCCAGCCTAACAACCAGCTGTTGGTGCCTTGAAAGTTCTGGGCTTTCAATTTCTGTGAGTCCACTGAGACACACATTCAAACACAGACACAGGCGGGATAGGACTGTTTTCGTTCTGCGCTTATGTGGTGCGGAATCTTTTCAAGAAATTCCTTCCCTGGGTAAAAAAGGAAAACGTGTCAAGTGTAAGCAGAACGAGAAGATGATGCAGGGCCTTGCTGCATGAATGGAACATGGTAAGGAAAACGGCCTATTGGGAGAAAATGACGTGGCTATCTCTGAAGAACACTGGGGACCAACTTTGCAACGTATCCTTCTTCAAGACTCTCTCTGTGCCTTTTAGTAGAAGTGGGGTCTAACAAGTAAATTCCCCAAGCTGTTCTTTATGTTGGATATTGCTAGGGAAAAAAAAGTTTAGTTTAGCTAATCTTCATGGCTTGTTTAATTAATTAACTAAGTTTAGAATCTATCACCCAAGTATACGGCAGAGAAAGCTGCACTAATAGCAATCTAGAGTTGCCAGTGGCTGCTGGAATTTTACATAATGACATATTACATAAAACATGCCTCTTATTTTGGAACATCATGACCACAGACCATAATGGTGATGCCATAAGCCTGTTCCCTATTTTACTTCAGCATAACTCAGCTTTCCCAAAGGAACCCCCATCCTATTCTCGTTTTCAATGGGGCTTCCTCCAAAATTAAGTGCACTCTAAGCACAGTCAGTCTTAGCTTTTTTAGCAACTTGGAACCAGATCGGCATCAAAATGACAGTGGAAGCAGGAAAGATGAGAGCTTGTTATAGAAGTTTTAAGGAGACCACACATTCAGTGTTCTGAGGACTTGTTTGTCAGAGTTAATAAAATTTGAAATTTTTTTTAAAAAAAGAGTTTAAGGACAGCCGTCAGCCAGCAACTCAGGAGACTGCTCCATTGCAAATGTGAAATATGTATGTAAGATTTCAGATTTAGTTTAATAACATGTAAGTGCCATTGTGTTTGTGTGCGAGAGAAAGAGTTAATTCTTACCATTCCTAAAGCACTGCTGCTGCATCTGCAACTTGGTACAGGTAATGAGTATTATGTACTATTTTCTAAATGAACAAAAATCTAAAAAATTAAACAAAGTATACCCTCTTAGATGATGTAAACTGCTGAATAGAGCTGTAAATTAACATGTTTTAGTGGTCAGATTTGCACTATTGTTTGTAGAAATAGTATCAATGTGAAATTGTATTTAAATCAATGATTTTTTTTTTGATGATTTAAATCCATGATTTAAATGGTCTTGATTTAAAGCAATCCACCTGGTGCAAGGGTGTATGGCGAGGAGAAGAAAAGGGGTGCAGTGAAAGGGAAAACACAGGCAGGATTTCAGGCAGAACTTCTACAGACTAACAAAACATCAAGGATGGGTCTCCTGAGGAAGGAAAGGAACAGAACTGTGCTGCTTCGGACGATTCACTCACACTAGACATAGTACAGCAGAGGGAACCATCGTGCACTGACCAAGCCAACAGACTAGGTGCCCCCAGGAGGCTTATCGCTGCTAACATCTAAGATGCAAACTCAGCAGAGACTAAGCAGGCAGATACAGGCTGCTTCACCCAGCGTGCAGGAGCTGCTTTTTCAGTCAGGCAGCTGCCATTGTCTCATGTTAAACACCTGGACCCCTGTAGCCTAGAAAAATCAGCTGCTCTACCATGATCAGACCCAAAACAGAGGCCTTGCTCACAGCCTTGGAGGCACCTCCAGAAGGGTCCCGGCAAACCAACACGTTCAAGGAGCACTTTTTACTCGGGCTGTCAATTAGTTGCTGCATTAACGCCTGCGATTAACACAGGGCAGAATTAACACATTAAAAAAATTAACTCGTGTTAATCGCAGAGGCCGGCAAACCAGCATGCGCTGCTCCAGGGGCCGTCTCTGGTAAGGCACAGTAATACAAACCGCCACCAGAGGGTGCACGGAAAAACAAAGCAGCCAGAAAGGAGGGAAAAAAACCTGAAGCTGTGGTTCCAGCTCCAACGGAGAAGTAAACAAGAAAAGTAAAGACCCTGACACCCGTCCCTCTCCCCACCCAGGTGACCACATTTTTAAAAATAAAACAGCTGGGGGGGGGGGCGCTAGCCCAAGCTGTTCCCCCATCCCCGGCAGGGCTCACCCAAGCCACCCTCTCTTTGCCTCCTGGGGCTGGGACTAACCCTCCCCCCACATCTGATTCTGGAGCTGAGTCCCCCACCTCCCGAACTCTTCACTGCCCATGGTGGGGTCTACCCCACCCCATCTCCTGAGCTTGGGGGCTGACCCCCACCCCTGAGCCCTATGACACCTGCAGTTGGGGGCTGAGCCCCGCCCCCCCGAACTCTGCGCTGCCCATGGCAGAGTCTACCCCCCTCCGGCCCTGTGCCGCCCGCAGCTGGGGCTGAGCTAAAAAAGGACTCTTGAATAGGACACAAATATATAGATTTTATAGAAGAATTTAAGTTCAGATTTCATGATAGAATTTGCACTATGATATTTCAGTGAAGTGAACTGAAGTTGTTGGTTTTTGTACGGTGTAAATGTTTTGTAATAAAAAATAAATATAAAGTGAGCACTATATACTTGTATTCTGTGTTGTAATCGAAATCAATAGATTAGAAGATGTAGAAAACATCCAAAAATATTTAAATAGATAGTATTCTGATTACTGTTTTACAGTGCGATTAATTGCACAATTAATCGCAATTAATTTTTTTTAAATCGCACGATTAATAGCGATTTTCTTTAATCGCGTGATTAATTTTTTTAATCGCTTGACAGCCCTGCTCTTTACCCCAATTTCTTGCCCCAATTTCCTCTATGGAGCCTGGACTTCCTGCATGCCTCAGCCATTCCCATTATCCTTCCTCATCCCCACAACGAGTCACCAGACTTCAGTTGGCCTCCCAAGCTCTCACCGGTCCCAAGCAGCCCTCTGTTCGGCGGTGAAAGGAGTCACAGCCTTGACGTGCTTCCCATGGGACAGGAGGGTGCTGGCGTACTGGAGAATGAGGTAGAGCCACAGGCTTCTGTCTGCCGTCACCCCATGGACGTGCTTCTCCCTCAGGGCGGCAGCTTCCGCCGTGTCTCCCAGCACAGGCAGATTGTTTAAAATCTGAAGCAAACTGAAAAGCAAGCGGAGAGCAGAGAGCGCCATGTTAAATGGAAATCTGCGGCTGTTAGCATGGGTCTCAGTGCTGTAGTAACCCCGTAACTTTCTAGTTACGTATTAGCACCCCTTGTACGCGATTTATTCCGCCATCCGTTCCCAACACCACAATGGCTGGGATGAGGGAGAGGAACCAGTCTCCAAACACAGCTCCATTGTTCTAGTCCTTTCCTGATAGGAATAGATGTATTTGAATTTATCACATCTGTTTGCAAGCTTTTTGCTTCCATGACCCAAAATGTAGGAACAATTCTCTCCTGACACCCCATTTATACTAGCAGAGCTTCCAAAGACCCCAAGCAAGAGCAGCTGTACCAAGGGCTGTCCAAACACGAAGTCAGACCGAGTCTCTGCCCTGAAGGACTTACAGTCTCAACAGACAGGACAGGAATCCCCATTTTACATATGGAGAAATGAGACGCAGAGGAGGTGAAGAACCTTGCCCAAGGCCACCTAGGAAGTCTGTGGCAGAACTGGGAATCCCACCTCTTAGTCCAGTGTCTTATAACTACCAGGCCATCCCTCCCCGAGCTCTATCCCACAACGCCTCGCCGGAGTCTTTGCAAAGTGACAGCTCCCCTCAGTGCCTCCCCCCTTCTCCCAACATCCAACAGAGGGGAACTTGAGCACCCAGCCTCTCGACTGCCTGACAGAGGAGCATTAGATGCAGCAACATTGCGGAGACTAATACTCTATCTGTTTTGCTCAAGAATAGGCAGGGTGAGTGGAGTGCCAATCGGTAGGCCCCAAAACCAGCGCCCTTCTGTTCATCCAAATTGGCGCAGGGGCAACCGGGGGGGGGGGGGGGAAAGGGGGGCATCCAAAATTTGCCTCTAACTGGGCAGTCAGCTGAACCGATACTTCTCTCAACTAAATGGGGCTAGATCTGGAACACACCGTGGATTCAGGTAACTGGGCTGTCTGGGTCGAGGGAGCCTGTATCACCAGAATTATACTATGCCACTGAGAGGCAATGGAGAGCAGCCACATAACGCTGCCAGGCCCTGTGGTGTCACCACAAAAGCCCCCGTCTCTGGAAAGGATAAATAGTGCCCCCCTCAGGCAATGCTGCTCAGTCCACGGGGCCAAATGGAAACTAGAGGAGAAAGGCAAATTGGCCTCACCTCAGCACTGCCAAGATACACTTTGGGCCAGCTATTTTGTTAAGAAGCAGCTTAAGCATTTCCAGGAAGTTTTACCCAAGAACTCTAAGGAAAGGGCGTTCACTGACACAGAAGCACACGACACTTAATGCAGCAGAAGTGCAGAAACCCCACTTTCTTGTCATGTGCCTGGTAGGGCCAGAGGTACCCAAAGCAGGGACTGCCAAACTACAGAAGAGGGGCCAATAGAAGGTCCAGCCACCTGCCACAGCCCTCTCCCCAGTACTCTTGGACCCATAATTGTGCAGGGGAGACACTGCACCCACAAGTGGGGGCACTAGGCAATGCCTTCCCCCCACACCAGAGGAGCCAGCCAGAGCTGGGACCTCAGGACTTTCCAATCAGAAATCAAGATGGTTCTGGCTGTCTAAGCCCTGTGCTGATGGGCCGCTGGTACCAACCTCCCCCTCCCTTCTCACCTCAGCTTCACTCTACACCTGCCTTGCCCCCTCTCCCATCCCCTCCCCACCTCTCCCCCTGCATTCAGCTCACTCACTCCTAAGCACCCACCCCACCAAAAAATTGTGGACTTAACGTGGTTGCCGCCATCCCATTGCTCACTCTGCTTGTGTGTCCTATCCCTTCCCTGACCCTGCGTCTGTCTCGTCTCAAGGTGTTATCATTTAGTTGTTTCCTTGAACCAAGGCTTTGTCTACACTGAAAAGTTTGAAGTGCAGCTGCGGCAGCAGCGCTTTAAACTGAACATGTGGCCACCACCTCCATGAGGGAAGCAGTTAAACAGCACAGGAAGCGCACTGTAATCCAGCACTGTAGCCTGGTTAACAGGGGCACTTTACAGCGCTGTAACTTGCTGTGCGTGGGGGTGGGCAGGGAGGAGAAGGGAGCGTTCAGATCCCTGAGCCAAAAAGTTGCAGCGCTGGCAAGTGCCAGTGTAGACTTAGCCTTCGACTGTAAGTTCCTTGGGGGCAGAGACCATCTTTTTGTTCTGCGTTTGCACCTATCCCCATGGGGCACACAACACCTAGGCGCCACGGACAACACAAACAATACACAATAACATGACCCTTCTAGAGAAAAGGAACATCAACTTCCAACAGTAAATGCCCCCAGGCAAAGTCCATACCTGAAAAACAAGCTGGCGACCGTCAAGTGAGACTGTCCATCCAGAGGCACTGAGGGGAGAGTTTCTGTCTCTGGTATTTCAGAGGTTGGTTTCTTGGTCTCAAAGAAAGCATGGAAGAAGCAAAACCTAGAGGGGGGGAGAGAGCAGACTAAAGAGTTGCCTTGGGTTCTGTGTGCCTTTATAAAAAGCACATTCAATACTGTGAACAGCATGTGCTTATCTAGCATCTCTCATCCAAACACTTCACATTAATTTTCATTAATTAATTTTCGTCAATTCTACTGGCCCCTTACCCAGGTGCTTGCAGTTAATGGGAGAGGAGGGTGCTCAGTACATTGAAGAAGGGCTTTAACGCCCTGCACATCATTTTTATTACTATTGGGGGCCATGCCCCCCTGCACACTATGCTCGCCAACCCCCCTTGTCTCTGGGGTAGGCAGGACCGGCTCTCTCCCCAGCTGCCAGGGAGGGCCAGGCCCACGCCAGCCCTGGCCTCTCAGCACCCCCCAAGCCACAGCCAGCCCAGGCCTCTCAGGTCTCCACCTCTCAGGCCTCTTGACCCCCCCACTCCTACCCCACCACAGCCAATCTCTCAGCAGAGCTGCAGCAGTCTGGACCTGGCACGAGCCAGATCCCAGATCTACTCCCACTGCAGCTCTGCAGTTTAAATGTAGTAGGAGCTGGGCTGCGGGCACATCCAGCTCCTAAAACATTTAAACTGCAGAGCCGCAGCGGCCCCTTATCGACTAATCGTGTACTCGATACAAATTGTATTGAGTACATGCTTAGTCATTTACCCACTACTTAACAACCTTATTTAGTACCACTCCAGCCTTCTAGCAAGAATCATTCCGCCACTGAGTAGCGCTACATTGTCTTTAAATCCCTCTTACCTGACAATGTCCATCACCAAATCCTCTTCCTTCTTCCCTTGACTGTCAATGATGCTGACTAGCCGGGCGATAATCCATTTTCTCAGCCGGAGCACACGGTGCTGGGTCCTTTCAATAAGCAAATGGATACAGATCACAAGATGACACAAACAATGGATGAGGAGACTCTGGAGACTGTGTAGAATTTCAGCAGCTCAAAGGCCTTATATAGTTCGACATCAGCTACTATGTGGCATATTCTGACACATGCAGTAAGAAATGACAGCCGCGTGTATAAAGGTATTTTTCCTAAGCTACCTGCATTTGCTCTTCAGCTAGTTTAAATGCACTTTATAAACAAATATGAACTCAGATCAGTTCTAATCCAATAAGCCTCTGTGTTCCTCCAACAACTGGTTCAAGAGCAGCAAGAATGTTCCTAGGTCTGAATAACTTTATTCACGGGGATAATACAACATGCTGACATAATGTCTTATCCCAGAAGATCACAAAACGCTTTACAAGCCTTTGCCCACATCCAGGATGAAGTCTCCTGCTGTAATACGACACCACAACAGTTAAGACAGACAGACCCCTCTCCTTCACTTCATCTAAAAGTGAAAGTGCAGCTGGAATTTTAAGTCAGCAGAATAGTTACCCAAACCATCATCTGACAAATGCTCCAACTTGTCACAAAGTGCTGCACCACTATTCCCTCTATTTTTTCTAACCATGTGCAGAGTACATTTTGTCACGTGCACCGAGCCATGTGTGGATGTGCACTACCAGTAGAAACTCATGCTGCCAGCGGTGGGTGTGCTGCTAATCAGCTGGGCAACATTTGAATCTCTCTTCGGTGGCCGCCCAAGCGCTCAGCTTATACAGAATGCTGTGCTGCCCCATGACAAATCAGGACCTAAATTTTACATCTCAGTTTGAAGAGACACTCTGAGGTAATGCAGTGCCTTCTAGCACCAGGCTGGGGTAGTAGTGTAACCCACACACCTAGGCTATGTCTACACTCGCGGCTTCTTGCGCAAGTACAATTGTTCTTGCACAAGAATCTGCAGAGCGTCCACACTGCCCGCCCGCTCTTGCGCAAGTAAATTTACAGCACGGCGTGGTAAGAGAGGGCTCCTTGTGCAAGAGCGATGCTCTTTTTTAACAGGTGTAAGCCCTCTTGCACAGGAGCTCTTGCGCAAGAGGGCAGTGTGGACGCTCGGCAGGTCTTTCTTGCACAAGAAAGCCCTATGGCTAAAATGGCTATCAGAGCTTTCTTGCGCAAGAGAGCGTCCACACTGCCATGGGCACTCTTGCGCAAAAGCACAGCGCGCACATGGCAGCGTGGATGTTTTCTTGCGCAAGAAGCCGCCAGTGTAGACATAGCCCTAGTGCGGTTACTGAGCAATGCAAGTGGCACCTAGACCACAGCAACAGTTAAGATCAAGAGACCTCTACAGCATGGGCTGGGAGCCAGCTGGCTTTTAGCTCAGAGGGTAGAGGCTCCTATACTCAGCTCCCGAGGTCCCAGGTTCAAATTTGCCTGGCAGTGGTTACAGTAGCACAGTAGTGACTCAATGAGAAAGACCACCTCTGGAGAGACACCAGCCCCCTGGCTTGATTTTCCCAGGAGTACGTCCAAAGAGGAAACTTCTAAGGTTTCCCAATAAAGATAAAGGGAGCAGAAAACACAAGCTGCTGACGTAGGACCACCTAACAGTCCTACTGGGTATCAGCTGTTGAAGACACCCCACATCTCCCCTAGGACGAGCAAACAGAGCTAAACACAGGAAAATGCATACAGTGCAGATCCGAGAGAGAAGACAAAGTTGTACAAGTAGACTTACATATTTGCTTTCTCCTGGTTCTGCTTTTGCCGACTGGTGGTGAAATCTAAGCAGCAATCAAAATCTGGCCTAAGGAACATCCTCTTGAGCCAGTCGACATATTTCAGCAACGTTTCAGGCTGCAAGTGTTTCACCACCTTCCAGAAGCTGGGCACAACCGGATAGCCTTGATTGGTAAGAGTGGAGAAGCCAACCATTACTGCCAGCTGCTTCTCTGGATCATCACAGCCCTCGAGGAACGAGTCAACGTAGGTCTCCATCTCTGGAGCGAACTTAAACCGGTCTGGAAGCTGAAAGGCACAGGCAGTACAAAGCAGGTTACAGCCCATCATACTGCACAATGAAGACAAAAAAACAGGCACACTGAAGTCACTGTACACAACTGACCTTACTCTGTATGTGTGCTTGGTACAATAAATCATGGATCTGAACAGCCACTGAGGCAGTACCAATACTCCAGATCCCCACAACCCACTCACTCCTTCAGTGGTCAGGTCAGCGCTCTGTGCTAGCTTGATGTCTTACCCGATATTGGTAAATCGCAAAGTGCTGAACAATAAGCTCACAGTTCCCCTTTTTCAGACAGGGAAGCTGAGGCACAAGGAAGAGAAGTGACTTACACAATGTCACCCAAGAGGCTAGTGGCCAAGCTGAGAATACAACTCAGGTCTCCAGGGGCCCAGTGAAGTGCTCTATCCACTAGACAAAACTGCCTCACCTACCAGCAATGGCAACTTGCATGCTTCATCCTGCCACAGATGTTGAATTTCACCGAACCTTAATCTCAAAATTACCAGTAGTCCTCCCTCCCTGGTAGATTAGACTCCTCATTGGTTTATATGGGTGAAATCTTAAGAACCATCAACTGGGCAGTGTTGGCCAAAAAGTTTATCAGAACCACTGTACCTTCCTGCAGCAGAAACCCAGTACATGAAAATGTATCATGTAACCTGTTCTCCCAGGCTCTCTGAAACCTGTACAGATCAAGTGCTTCAAATTTTGAGTCTGGGAATGCTGTAAACGTGGCTACAGAGTGCTGAGATCTGCACTAGATCCCAGACTCTATATATACACTAGAACAATACCGATGGCAATCTGCTACAGTTAGACCTAGCCCAGCAACACCAGACACGTTAATTTAAACTTGAAAAACAACAAATGGTCTGGTAGCACTTTATAGACTAACAAAACATGTAGATGGTATCATGAGCTTTTGTGGGCACAGCCCACTTCTTCAGATGACCGGAGTTTTGAGTTTAGGATGTGCAGACCCAAAATAAATAGGGGAGGGGGGGGAGAACGAGGAGCAGAGGGTATGCAAATATCAAAGGGAAAAACAGGAAGGCAGAACTGGGAATCAGTAAGCACCTGAAGATTGGGTAGTTAAAATGAAGCAGATAAGAATCAAAGGCAATAACAGGAATCTACACAAAGAGCTGTTTGCACCCTCATTGAATGCTAGATTGATAGTGTCCCAACCATCCCTCATCACAACTGAGGCCATTAGCATGAGAACTGAACTTGCGGATGAATTGTAATTCCAACGCCCCTCTGTGTATTTGGCTAGTAGAATTGGTTTGTGACAAGACAGCCACTTGAAGATGTTTTAACAGTGATTAGGTAGATTAAAGTGTTCCCCAACACGTTTCTGTATGTATATCTGATTTGTGTCCATTGATTCTTTCCCATAGGGACTGTCCAGTTTGTCCAATATATATAGCAGTGGGGCAGTTGACAAAAGGATCCCATTTTCCCAATAGTCCTTTACAACATACGGCATTTCGACTCCGTTATACGCTTATCCCCACTCACTCACCTGTGCTGTGAAGAGAATGGAAATCTATCTGGAGAAAGCTTGAAGGGGAAAAGAACCACAACTCCATCCCAACCATATAATGCAGCTTTTCTAAGTGAATTAAACTAACTATTTTATGAAATGTCAGGATCAATACAAGGATATGAAGGAAGCTGGAGCTCTAATGAAATTTAAAGACTGAATGTTCCCAAGATTAGAAAGCCAGTAAATATCACAGGTAATTAATCTGCCTCCACAGCCATTTGGCCAGAAGACACATGCCCCGGAAAGATGTTGTCTGCATCGCACAACTGAATGACATTTGCATTCTATTGGTCAGCTCATGTTAGTACTGTCCAAAAGCAGCAGACCCACCCTGATTAAACAAGTCAAATGTGCTCATTTTACAAGTAGAAAAACCAAAACACAAATGGACTGATGTGTTTTTAGGAAGAGGGGAATGATCAAACCTGCACACAGTCGCCAACAGCCTGCACCAGTGACTTGGAGGAAAGTGTAAGAAACTAGCAATAGTTTCCCCAAATGCCAACCCTGGTGATTTAACCCGGAAATAGAGGCTCAAACTAATCATAACGGTGCTGCTGGTGAAATTAATTTGCATTTATTTCTATGCCTTCAAATTAGGCCTTCCGTGTCACCTGTAGAATCCCATGGCATTCCAAGGATGACGGATCGGAATTTAGTAAACAAGTCTCCTGATGCACAAAGAGGAACAGAATTCAGTTCACCTTCCACAGCAGTGCTGATTTTGCAGGACTAATAGGAGCAAGATGTACTACAATGATAAGTCTGCAGACATTAAGAGAAAAAAAGAGCAAGAAGGTGCCAGTTTTGCCCTCCCCTGCAAACTACAACTGCACTTCAGCTGCTGCTGTGATGCCAGAAATGGGCACTTGGAATACTCGTTTGCCCCCCAAAAAGAAGAGAGTAATGATCACTGTGTCCACAGCAAAAGGCAACAGGACTATGTTAGCCCACGGAGCCTAGGCAGCGCCATTTTTTTGGTGAGCTCCCCCACACAACGTAAAATGGCTATTTTAGTTTTCTTGGAGCCAGTGACAAATGTTACAGTGAATTCCCAAATGAAACCCACCCCCCATCAGATTATTTAACAATTTCATGGGAAACTACTTGACACAGCAGCTCCCAAACTATGGGCTCTGGCCCCAGTGGGGTCACGCCATCATCACATGGGGTCACACAATCCTGTGTGTGCAGAGGACGCCATATCGCTTGGCGCAGCATGATCTCATGTGTCTGGTGGGTGAGAGGTCACAATGCACAGAGAATACAAAGGGGAGTCCTCCATCCGGCATGACCTCACACATATAGTACTTGCAAAGCCATGCTGGGTGGAGGATACTATTTTGTGCTACAAAATGGCAACCTCCAGGCTGCACACTCACATGTGTGCTGACTGGGGTGCTAGGAGCAAATTAATTAAAACAGGGTCATGCCAACAAAGCGTTTGGGAACTCAACTTAAAAGCATCCATTATACTTACAGTGAACACTGCCTTGAACTACACAAGAGCTAACAACGCTGTAGTGCAGGGGTGGCCAACCCGTCCCGGACGAAGAGCCAAGGTATGAGTGGCTCCAGCGCAAAGAGCCGGGGCAAAGTTATAGAGGAAAAAAAAAGCCTACCACTTTAAGAAGCGCAAGAAGCACGTTTCTAAGCTTTTTGGCCTCAGCAGGCTCCTGCCGGCCACTACCATATTGGAAGTACCATATTTCAAGCGTGGGACAGCTCCCCTGCCCCAGTGAGCACAGGGGAGCCGGGGGCCGTTCTCAGGGGTGCAGGGGCAGCCATGGCTGCTGTAGTGGGATATTTGAAAATGGCTGTATCATGTAGGGACTGCTCTTGGGTATGGGGTCTTTGGCACGGGTTGCATCAGATCCTCGCAGGGATGCCTACCTGAGCCGATACCACATGCTCCCCGTAGTGCTGCATCACTTCCCCTCGGAGAACTATCGGAAGCTGGTCCAGAGACAAGAGCGGGAGAGCACTGCCCAGCAACCGGTAGCACATGTAACTGAGTAGAAAGAGAACAGATTCCCACAGGGAAGGACACAGTTGTAACATCACACGCAAGGACGGGGCAGAGGAAGAACATTTTGTGTACTTCACAGAGACGCAAAATAATGGGCAGCAATCAAGACTACAGGGACACTTACAAAACTTGCCCACCTGAGAATGCGAGGCTGGCAAAGAATGGCACTTCAGAGCATAACATCAGCGTCTCCTAGGGAGCCCACTACCACTCCACGCTGCTACCTCTGTACTTATTAAAAAGCCAGTTGCCTGCACAGACTGGCTCCCACCTGCCGCCACGTGCTGCTGCCTCTGATACAGAAGCAGTAGTGTGGGGCTGCAGCAACCCCTGTCTGCAGGGGATCTGAGTTCCCTGCAGACAGAGGCTGCTCCGTGGATAGGGGCTGCTGCTGCAGAGCAGCCTTCCCTGTTCCCCCGCCATGCTGCTGCCTTCGATAGCAAGGGGAATGGGGGCAAGCGAGTCCATGGAGCTGGCATGCACGGAGAGCCAGCTTAAAAGCCAGCTCCTTGTGCATATCAGCAGATTGGGGGTGGTGGAGGGCAGATAGATCCAGAGCTCGTGGGGAGCCTACTTTAAACCAGCTCCCCCCTCCCCCTTCTTGCTGCCTCTGATACAGAGGCAGCAGAGGGTGGAAGGCATGAATGAGACGACAGGATTAACTTGTAAGTCCAGGCTTACCAGTTAACCGTGTAGTCTTCTACACATTGACATCCCCAGCTCAAACAGCTAACTCTTGCAGTCTCAGCCTCCTTCATGTTAAAATGGAAATGATAGTTTTCAGTTCTGTGCCAAATCCAAAACCAAACGGAGTGCACATAAGGTCTAGGGATTTGCATTCAGCCCACGGTAACGCACAAAGGGGACTGGACCCACATTTCAGCGTCTGGGTCATCTCCAAATCTCACATTCAGAGGGGCACTGTCAGACTGAAATCTGGTCAATTTAAAAGTCATAAATAATTCTAGGCTGCATATCTGCCCTTAAGTTTCCATCATCTTCAGTCACACGGGCCTGATGTTTTGTCTGAGTTATTGAGAACAGGAAACAGCATCACATTTTAAGCAGTATTTCCTAAACTGCAGCAAAGTTGCTTCTTCATTTGGTTACAACAAGATCTGAGTTAAAAAACATAAAAAGGTGGGGAGAATTTCTCACAAACTGTCTGTCCCTTTTTTGGCCACGTTTTAGTTACCATAGAGCAGCAGAATATGCACTCTGATCAGAAGCGGAAGAGTAGATTTTAGTAAGAACAACGGACGGCATTTAAAACAAACCTGTTCGGCCCCGACTTTTCCTTAAGCAGCCCATTCTCCACGGCTTCTTTCCAGAAGAGTTCAAAGGCGCCTTCGTTCACAGACACTCGGAGCAAGTCCAGCCCAACATGTGGAAGATTCTTGTCCTTCTTCTCAGACCTGGCAGCAGTTTTCAAAACCTCCACAAGCCTGGAGAGGAAAGCAACCCCAGAAGGATAGGAAATGGAAATGTGAACTACCCAGGTAGGAAGGAGCTTTGGAGCAGATAGACAACAGCGCACAAACTAACAAGTTATCCCTGGCCACTTTCCCTAAGGGTGAGCAACTGATCTGCATACTGGAAGCAGCACTCCCTGCCATTCCCGGAGTGCCCAAGAACAAACCTCAGCTGCACCAGCAGCTCCATTCTGAACCTAAGGGGAGACACAATGGGAGAGACAGGCACCCAGCACCCCTAGGCATCAGAGCCATACAACTGTTTCTCCTCGACAGTTAGGAGGTTGGACGTGCCGTGCCCTTCTCCTACAACTCACCTGGGAATGTTCTCCTTGGTTACAATGGCAGATGAGCCTAGCAGTCTCTTCAGCTTGCTGGGTTTCAGAACCCCAGGGAACTTCTGTATGCTCACGAGCAAGAGATGCAGCTGCCCCGGGGTGCTGAAGGCCGAAGTGAGGTCAGCCTGCAGGGCGCCGAACAGGACTTCCTCAAACACAGCTTCAGGAATCTAAACAGCAATGCAATTGAGAAGCAACACAGCATATTGCACCCAGTTATTGAATGGTGTAACTACATGAGGCAAGGGGGTGGGTTTCTTAAATCCCTTAGGGTAGATGCAGTTGTATCAATACACAGGTGCCTTGTATCAGTATGGCATATTCTCCTTCCTCCATAGCAGTGTTTCCCAAATGGTGTTCCGCAGAACCCCGGGGTTCCGCGAAGTGAAAATAAGGGTTCCGCGAGAAAATTCCATTACAATAACATTTTATGATTTAAAAAAAAAAATCATTACTATTTAAGCATTTACAAATTTTATTGAAAACAATTTTCATTTGTGTTTGCCACGATAAGTGTCCCTGTGTAATGCCAGCTTAGCCAGAGAGTGGGGACGATGATGTCATTACTCAATGCTGCACGCGCAGTCAATAACTGCGATCACCTGTTATATAACACTGTAAATCCTCGGACTCACTCTCAGGGAGCGTGGATCACGTGGGTGACTGAACACAAATATACTAGCGCCGCGTCAGACAAAATCAAAGCTTCAGCTGTCAAACCAGTTGCTTTATTTTTTGTACACATTACATGTGATTTTTGTTTTTAAATATGTGCAATTTAACTAAATGTTGAGCTCATGACCCTGTTTAGCATTTGTTTATTATTATCCTTACTTATTTGTGGTCTACTTTTTCAGCTCCATATATTAGACTGTTATTAGGGGTTCTGCAAAATTCTTTCGCATTTAAAAGGGTTCCGAGGCCAAATAAAATTGGGAAACACTGCGCTACAGAAACAGTGATATTGGTATACAGCATCTTTACACAAACACAATTGGACCAGATGTTGAACTAGCGTAATTATACTGGTATAGTTAAAGAGGTACAAGGTTTGTGCTGAGAAAGGTCCTAATAGGGATGTAAAGGGTTAAGCATGCTTCTTAGCAGCATGCTTACTCAGTTAACCAGTGGGTGGCTGCCCCAGCTGGACCAGGCCGGGTCAGAGCAGCCCCCTACTTGTGGCGCAGAAGGCCCAGACAGACAGACTGCACCATGAATGCAGACTGGTTAACTGTGACCCCCCTCTCCCCCCCCCAAGGTACTGCAGCCCCCCACTCGTGGTGCAGCAGTCCCTTGGGGGAGGTCATGGTTAATCAGTTAAACATTATGTTTAACTGGGATTTTATATCTTTAGCCCTACGACACAAGATTGAACAATATCAAAAGCTACAATGGATCGGATAGGAGGAGGGTTACCAGCCCTTTACTTTGACTTTTATAAAACATAGATTCTGGCCTAAAAACATCTTAGGGATCCATCAGCAACCCGTGGATGACTACAGAATAGGCAGTATCCTTTTTGGCACCTTATAAAAACTTTCTATTGATATAACACCAGCAACAACCACCACCAGGGCAATATTAGACCCAGTTTCATCAAGGATCCCAAAAGGATGTACAATGGACACCCAATCAGAAGACAGCATGTTGTAATTAATTACATTTGTTACAGTAATACCTATGGATCAACCGAGAATGGGGCCCTGGTGGTCTTTATTTCAGTGTTTCTCAACCAGTGGTACGAGTTCCCTCAGGGGTACTCGAGAGAAGTCGGAGGGTATGTCAACACAACTGAAATTTGAAGAAGACCGAATTTTTGTTTTAAGTTTTACAGCGTTTTATTATTTTTATACTTTTTACACCTAAAAATTTCATCGCCCGCCCGGCTACGATTAAATTGTTTAAACAAATCTGTTTCAACGGTAGAAAAAAATCGTGTGTCTAAAAACTGTAGGTACTGGGAATATTTATTTATTTGTTTGTTTGTTTGTTTATTTTGAAAAAGGGGTACTTTATAAAAAAAGGATTGACAAACACTGCTTTATTTCATGGCTATAGCTGCGAACTTTCTGCTGCATTTTGATTCATTTCCCTTTTGCTGCTATATATCCATAAACTTTTTTGGTATTTTTTCTTAATACAAATACATTTTAAATAAGTGTTGTTCACATCCATGGGATTTTCCTAGCTAAGTATTTTGAACACTAATATGGTTTGGCATAAACTGGATAGATTCTTTTGAAATAAAAAAGAAACTCCCATCGTTGAAGAACTACATGATACCTGAATCAGTCACGGTCACTGTCACAAATCAGCAGTATGGAAAGCATACAAAAAACCCTAATATCGAAGTTGGTAGACCATGAATATTCCTACACAAAAGCTTGGCTAACTTTCAGTTAAGGTTGCTAGTCTGCACATTCCACCCAGAGAATTCATACAAAGCAGGGAAATGCATATAAATCGTTCCACAATCTTTTTATGCTATCATCCTTAGCTTCCCTTCTCAGCATCATTTTCCTCTCCTCCAACCCCAACAGTCCAAATCTATCTACCCTTATCCTGGGCAACCAACACTGAGCATGGGAAACACACGCAGAACTGCACTAATTCTGGGGACAGACCTTGGCTAAACAGACATGTCCGTATTAGCAGGGCTTGACAAACTGCGGCGAGAGCTACTCGCCAGCCCCGCACCGCACATGCGCCAAACCGGCACTGCGCATGCACGCAGCACCGGTGAATGGGGTGCATGGAGCGACCGGCTGAAATCTACTCACCGCGGGCAAGTAGAATCAGCGGTTTGTCGAGCCCTGCATATTAGGGATGTTAAAAATCAAGTATTTGATTAAATGTGTAACCCCTGAAATTTTTAAAGGTTACACGTTTACATGCGGGGGGGGGGCAGGCAAGAGCTGGTGACAGCAGGGAGCCAGCTTTTAAGTCGGCTCTCCGCGAGCACCAGCTCCCACCTGCCCGCTTGCTGCCTCTTACCAGAGGCAGCAGCACATGGGGCAGGCAGCTCCACAGGAGCCAGTATGTGCAGGAAGCCAGCTTGAAAACATGCTTCCTGCATATACTAGCTCCTGCCTGCCCCCCACTACACTGCTGCCTCTCTATCCGAGGCAGCAACGCAGAGGGGCCAGCGGCTCTGTGGGAGCTGGTGCCCATGGGGAGCTGGCTCCCTCTGAGCATCAGGGGACAGATGACTCCAGGAGGCGGCTTTTAAGCTGGTTCCCCATGAGCACCAGCTCCTGCCTCCCCCCTCCTTTGCCGCCTCTGATACAGAGGTAGCGGGGTGGGGGGGGCGGGGGTTGCATGTTATGTTCAGATTAATAGATAAGCCTGGGCTTATCAGTTAATTGTGTGAACAGCTGCACTTTAACATCCCTAGTCCATATGACATTCTTCATGTCCACTAAGTATCTGGTGCAACACCCTTTGAAGCTAAGGGAAAGACTCCTTTGACATCAGCGGAGTTGGTGCCAACCCAAACTGAGAAAAAACAATACCACAAACACCAGGTTTCACTATTCAGGTGCCATGTCTTCATACCTCCGTGAGGATATCAACAAGTGTTCTCCTGGGTAGATCTCGGAGATGGGCGTGGTGCTGTACCAAGTTCTGCAGGAGTCGGACACATTCCAGGAGGGCCTTTTTATCCTAGAAATTAAAACAAGAAAAAAAATAAAGACTACGCAGCCAAGGTTAAGCTCCCGTTTCCATTATTAACCATGGCGCACAGGCTGAATCTTAACATAAACCAACCCAATTGCCTCCTGCTGCATAAGTGAGATCTTCCCAATACAGCATGTTCTGTGTGTAACTGACAAGTGATGTCCTACCATCTCTGTCCCTCTATCTATAGCCACTACCTCTTTCCTCTCTTCTCATCCTCTCCCCCGCACCCCACTCAGGTTCATATCAAAGGATGATTAGATACAATAACTTTCCTACAAGGAGGCACTTTAAACATATTTTCTGGATTTCCTTGACACTTTTGATTTCTAGCTGTACTTAACACAATAATTTTGAATGAAACAAAGCTTCTGATTTTAGCGGCAGGTATCAGCTCAGGCACTTATCTGACCCCCATCACCTGAGCACCGTATAACCGGTAATGTATTTCTCCTCACAATGACCCCATAGGATAGAAGCATGGTATTACCTCCATTTGTAAAATGGGGAACTGAAGAACAGAGAGCCATAGGGTGTGTCTACACAGCAGGGCTTAACTCAAAATAAGCTACGCAAATTGAGCTATGTCAATTGCGTAGCTTATTTCAAAATAGCTTATTTTGAAATTGGGAGCGTCTACACAGCACTTATTTCGAGATAGAGCACTCTTCCTCCAACTTCCCTTACTCCTCATACAATGAGGGTTACAAGAGTCAGAGTAAGAAGTTCTCCAGCTTGACAGTATTTCGACATGATTTCGAAATAACGCTAGTTATTTTGAAATAATGTTACTGTGTAGACATACCTTAAGTGATTTGCTCACAGTCACACAGGACGCATATGGCGGAGTAAGGAATTGAACTGAACCGGATACTTTTAAATCCCCAGGCTAATGTCAAAACCAATGGACCATCCCTCCTCTCTAAGTCTTGTTCCGCATTTGGGACAGTACAAGATACATTGTTCATGAACAAGCCCCACTCATGATACCTTTGCAAGACGACCAGACTGGAAAAGAGCCAGTACCCCAAAAAAGTTTCCAAAGGCAGCACTTCTAAAGAGTTTCTGAAAAGAAGAAAATCAACATTGCAATCCAGCAATTCAAAATGCAAAAATAGCTAGCTCTCATGTTCAACAACAGTTCTTACATGCTTCTGGGCAGTTTTCATCAGCAGTAAGGAAAGCCAGCCTTGAATATCCTCATCTGAAGAAGTGGGCTGTGCCCACGAAAGCTCATGATACCATCTACATGTTTCGTTAGTCTATAAAGTGCTATCAGACCATTTGTTGGTCTTCTCCAGGCAAAAGGTACTGTACTGCCCTCAATTTACATACGCAAACCTTTGCATGTGCACATTAGATCCTGTGACAATATGGTTTACTCCAGATATTAATTAACCACATTAGAATAATTTACCTTAAAAGGGTCCCCAAAGTAAGGGTGATAAGGCAATGAATACTCACTGAGGAGCACAGAGTATGTACTATTGTCTGTTGTTCCTCTGAGTACAAGGTAGACCTACCTTTTTTACTCTCTCAAGATTGTGTTTTTCTTTTATCTGCTCCAGGACAGTATGCAGTGGAATTTCCTCAAAAGACTGCAAAACCTGGATATCAGAATCAACATGAGACAGAGATTAAAACTCCATGAGAAAATGTTCTACTACCACCCATAATTATCATCTGCAACAACTACTGACTGAAGGAAGAACTGGAACTGAACTCTGAGTCTATCAACCTGAGACCAGATCTACAATTTAAAATGTCCCTGAATAGCTATGTTGGTTAGGGGTGCAATTTTTTAAAGTTGTATTTATTTTCAAATGACATGGCTGTTCCAGGGAAAGCCATAGCATACACACAATTTTCTACAGAATAACTGTGCCTAAAGTAGAGCACAAAAACAAAAACCGCATGCAGACGAGGTTATGTTCTAACTATGTCAGTTAGGGATTTGATTTTTTTAAAAATCAATATAGTTATACCAGTGTAATCTCTACAGCAATGCAATCATGTCCACGCTAAAGGTGCCCAATACAGGTACAGAAGAGCCCCTGTTTTAAGAACAATCTGGAGATTGAGTAGCTCAGAAAAATCAAAAAGTTCATAAAACTAAAGATCTGAAAATGACAGTGTGTAAGGTGCGAAAGTTAATTCATTAATCGTTCAATATCAGTGCACCTAAAGAATGGTGGTAAACATATAGTGTGCTTGATTTTTCTTTGTGAGAATGACATTTCTTTGTCACCCAGTCTCTTTTCCATCAGGTACAGCTGCTGGAACACTGCCTAAAAGCCTGAATTCTAGTTCAGAGCCAAAAAAAATTCCAGCTCATATAATTAGTTGCTTATAACACTGATGCTCAGGAAATCATAGGTCTGCCATAGAACACATTCTCCTTGCCTTATAGGAAAACATTTTACTAGCATGAGCATGCCTAAGTGCATGGTAGATTGTACGGCTTACCCTATCAGTGTATCTAAAGCAGTACAACTTGTGCGTGTAGACAAGGCTGTAAAAAGTTCACTCAGATTCAAGGATTCTTCCCAAGACCCCTGTGCACCCAGAGATGAACCAAATACAACTCCCAAGTATGTAAACACAAAATAAGCACCACACTTTCGCTAAGTCATGTGAGCACTATTTAGACAACGTGCTCCAGCGGGAAAATACCAACCTGAGCTAGTGCCAGACTGAAACCTGGACGTGCTGCCTCTCGAGTTGCTCCCAGGCCTTCTATTAATCGTTTTAAAGTATATTTCAGTTCATCTTCCTAAAAAAAATAGTATTTAAAAATATGGTCCTTTTAGGAATACATTCCTACACTAAGGAAAAGCATAAGGCTGTACGGCCAGCCCAGAGGGAATGGGAATATTAAATATGGCTGGAACTGTATTCCTAACTGGGTTCAGGTCTGCCATTTATAAAGAACACCAAGTTCCACAAATGCACTTCACTGCCCTAGATCACACTAGCCAGCCCCGAGCATGTCCCCATGACTGTATTAAACCCTTGGTCTGCTCAGGGATTTAAGCTTGGTAAAGGGATACTGACTGGTACCAGACCAGGGAACAACAGCATTGTCACAGGAACCTCTATTTCACAGGGGCAGAAGGCAGGGCTGTGATTATGCAGCCACTCACCCCAACCAAAAGAGTGTCTGGGTTCTAGCTGCAATCACAGCCACCTAGACCCAATGGCCTTCACTCTTCCACCACCCCTCCACCCCAACCCAACAGCCCCTTGGGACAGTGGGTGCAATTCCTTCCCCAGGCCTAATTCTGTCCTTCCCTCCTACCCCCAAACACTTAAGAACCTGCATACAATTACATCCACTACCCCTCAACCCCAGCACTCCCCCTGAGTCTGATTCCCTTCCCTCCCCCACCTCCAACCCCCCCCCCCCACCAGAGTAGATCTCTGGGACCCAACTCCCTTCCTCCCTACCCCACGGCATTCCACTCCCGACTACACCAGCCCGCCAGGGCTTTGGCATCAGAGCTACCGAGACCCCCCCCCCCACACACACACACACACACGTTCCCACCAAGACCGCAGCACTCTGCACCCTCCCAGTCCTCTGGACACCCCCTCACATTCCCACCGAGACTCCGGCCCTCTGAACTCCCAAGTCCTCTGGACACCCCCTCACATTCCCACCGAGACCCCACCCCTCTCCCCCTCCCAAGTCCTCTGGACACCCCCACACATTCCCACCGAGACCCCACCCCTCTGCACCCCCCAAGTCCTCCGGACACCCCCACACATTCCCACCGAGACCCCACCCCTCTCCCCCTCCCAAGTCCTCCGGACACCCCCACACATTCCCACCGAGACCCCACTCCTCTGCACCCCCCAAGTCCTCTGGACACCCCCACACATTCCCACCGAGACCCCACCCCTCTGCACCCCCCAAGTCCTCCGGACACCCCCACACATTCCCACCGAGACCCCACCCCTCTGCACCCCCCAAGTCCTCCGGACACCCCCACACATTCCCACCGAGACCCCACCCCTCTGCACCCCCCAAGTCCTCCGGACACCCCCACACATTCCCACCGAGACTCCACCCCTCTCCCCCTCCCAAGTCCTCCGGACACCCCCACACATTCCCACCGAGACCCCACCCCTCTCCCCCCTCCCAAGTCCTCTGGACACCCCCACACATTCCCACCGAGACCCCACCCCTCTCCCCCCTCCCAAGTCCTCTGGACACCCCCACACATTCCCACCGAGACCCCACTCCTCTCCCCCCTCCCAAGTCCTCTGGACACCCCCACCCATTCCCACCGCAGACCCCATCCTCTCCCCCCTCCCAAGTCCTCCGGACACCCCCACACATTCCCACCGAGACCCCACTCCTCTGCACCCCCAAGTCCTCCGGACACCCCCACACATTCCCACCGAGACCCCACCCCTCTGCACCCCCCAAGTCCTCCGGACACCCCCACACATTCCCACCGAGACCCCACCCCTCTCCCCCCTCCCAAGTCCTCCGGACACCCCCACACATTCCCACCGAGACCCCACTCCTCTCCCCCCTCCCAAGTCCTCTGGACACCCCCACACATTCCCACCGAGACCCAACTCCTCTCCCCCCTCCCAAGTCCTCCGGACACCCCCACACATTCCCACCGAGACCCCACTCCTCTGCACCCCCCAAGTCCTCCGGACACCCCCACACATTCCCACCGAGACCCCACCCCTCTGCACCCCCCAAGTCCTCCGGACACCCCCACACATTCCCACCGAGACCCCACCCCTCTCCCCCCTCCCAAGTCCTCCGGACACCCCCACACATTCCCACCGAGACCCCACTCCTCTCCCCCCTCCCAAGTCCTCTGGACACCCCCACACATTCCCACCGAGACCCCACTCCTCTCCCCCCTCCCAAGTCCTCCGGACACCCCCACACATTCCCACCGAGACCCCACTCCTCTGCACCCCCCAAGTCCTCCGGACACCCCCACACATTCCCACCGAGACCCCACCCCTCTGCACCCCCCAAGTCCTCTGGACACCCCCACACATTCCCACCGAGACCCCACCCCTCTGCACCCCCCAAGTCCTCCGGACACCCCCACACATTCCCACCGAGACCCCACCCCTGTCCCCCTCCCAAGTCCTCCGGACACCCCCACACATTCCCACCGAGACCCCACCCCTCTGCACCCCCCAAGTCCTCCGGACACCCCCACACATTCCCACCGAGACCCCACCCCTCTGCACCCCCCAAGTCCTCCGGACACCCCCACACATTCCCACCGAGACCCCACCCCTCTGCACCCCCCAAGTCCTCCGGACACCCCCACACATTCCCACCGAGACTCCACCCCTCTCCCCCTCCCAAGTCCTCCGGACACCCCCACACATTCCCACCGAGACCCCACCCCTCTGCACCCCCCAAGTCCTCCGGACACCCCCACACATTCCCACCGAGACCCCACCCCTCTCCCCCCTCCCAAGTCCTCTGGACACCCCCACACATTCCCACCGAGACCCCACTCCTCTCCCCCCTCCCAAGTCCTCCGGACACCCCCACACATTCCCACCGAGACCCCACTCCTCTGCACCCCCAAGTCCTCAGGACACCCCCACACATTCCCACCGAGACCCCACCCCTCTCCCCCTCCCAAGTCCTCCGGACACCCCCACACATTCCCACCGAGACCCCACCCCTCTGCACCCCCCAAGTCCTCCGGACACACACACACATTCCCACCGAGACCCCACCCCTCTGCACCCCCCAAGTCCTCCGGACACCCCCACACATTCCCACCGAGACCCCACCCCTCTCCCCCTCCCAAGTCCTCCGGACACCCCCACACATTCCCACCGAGACCCCACCCCTCTGCACCCCCCAAGTCCTCCGGACACACACACACACACACACACACACCCCCAGTCCCTCTGGCTCTGACCTGCTCGCTGGCCCGCAGGTACCGCAGCAGGCTCTCGGTGGCTGCCAGGCGAACCTCCTGCTGGGGCTTGGCGATGTCCCAGAAAAAGTCCAGGAACTGCCGGTTCTGTTGCAGGATCCCCCGCGGGCCAGCGGGGCTCGGGGCCGGGGCCGCCTCCATAACGCGCTGCCGCCGAGCGCTCCCCAGCCGCGCCGCAGCCAGAGCCGCACGTGGGTTCCCGGGGTCCGCCTCTTCCGGGTGAGGGCTCCCAGCAGCCGCGTGCGTGCCCGGGGCGGGCCGGTCCCGCAGCCTGTGCTGCCCCGGCCGTGCCCTGCCTTTCCCGGGGCTCCGCGGAAGCCTCCCCAGGCCTGGGCCGGGTGGAGTTGGCTGTCCCCGCTGGATGCGAGGTCTCTAGTGCCACAGCAGAGCGGCACTTGGCAGCGTGGTCCCAGCCCCTGGGCGGCTTCCACCAGACCTAGCTTACATCTGACTCCTGAGCGGGGAACCGCACAGCCGCCCCTCTTCGGGAAGTCACTCCCCGTCTGCCAGCTGGTCCCGCGCAGGGTCCCAGCCCGCCAGGTCCCGCATGTCCCCCCCCCTCCCCAGCGCAGAGAGCGCTCAGCACCGCACCTGGCCAGACCCCATAGGGTTGCCAGTTTGGGTTAGTTGTATTCCTGGAGATATTATCCCATGACAGTCTTTCAAGGGAGATTCATCTTTAATTCCTGGAGACGCCAGGTCAGTCCGGGGAGGAGGGTTGGCAACTCCAGCTGTGGGAAAATAGTGGAGTCTCTTGCTTTTTAGCAAAATTATGTTTTTCCCCTGGGCCCATCCAAAAATCTATAATCTCATGTCCTTAAACCAGTGTTTCCCAAATGGTGTTCCACGGACGCCCAGGGTTCCGTGAAGTGAAAATAAGGGTTCTGCGAGAAAATTCCATGACAGTAATATTTTATGATTTTTTAAAAATTAATGTTATGTGATTTTTGTTTTTAAATATGTGCAGTTGAACTAAATGTTGATCTCATGATCTTGTTTAGCATTTGTTTATTATTATCCTTACTTATTTGTGGTCTACTTTTTCAGCTCCATATATTAGGGGTTCTACAAAATTCTTTCGAGTTTAAAAGGGTTCCATGGCCAAATAAAATTGGGAAACACTGCCTTAAACTGAGCTCAGTAAGGATCCATTGATAGGCTAGGTGTCAGATATTGACAGGCATGTTTTAAGGAGTCACTTAAAGTTTCTCTTGGGAAATGTAGGGTTTTGCTGTGGGCACTACAGTAGAAAATGCTTAAAATTTCATGGATTATTAATTTTAACACCTGCCCTTCACACACATCCCTTCATTTAAATTGTCTCACACATGCAAAATCTAGAGCTCATTAAGAGGCAGATATCCCTGGCTCCACACTTGGGGAGGTAGGGTAACCTGTCAAGTGACTATCTTGTCCCTCTTCCCCATGGGCCTTTGCGTCCTTCACTATTCACAATCCCCCACCTTCCCCATGGGCCTTTGCGTCCTTCACTATTCACAATACGTAGATATTTCCCCATAATTTTTAGGGTGAGTGACCCGTCCTGTTTAAATTCATGAGCAATTCATGAGAGGCCTCACACAAGCATATGGACCAGCAACTCACAGCAGATAACTGGAAATCAAGAACCAGTGCTGTAGGATCAACGTATTTAATGTATTATTTAAATTTTCTAGAACTACACATTCTCCATTTCATGAAACTCTGCAGAGCAACCAGTGTCAAAATCTGAAAAGTACACACACACAGTAGGATCTTCCTATTGGCACCTGACTTAGACTCTATTAATTACAATTATGAATATGGTCCATGTCTCCTGACCTAAATTTGAAAGTAAGATTCTCTAAAACTAGCTGCTGTGTGGATATGGATATTGAGAAAGCTAGCCTCTCAAATGCTTTTGAAATACGACAGCCTGATTTTGTCTGGGTCAGACGTTAACCATACCAACAGTCAATCAGACTGTGGAAGAATCAATATGTCGTCTACTTCTATAATAAAACCCCAAAGAGCAGCCCAATAAAAAAAACAAATAAATAATGCAGAGGATATA
Organism: Pelochelys cantorii; assembly: GCA_032595735.1. NCBI lineage: Eukaryota > Metazoa > Chordata > Testudines > Trionychidae > Pelochelys > Pelochelys cantorii. The sequence continues at coordinate 9,298,281 of CM064346.1, read as the reverse complement.
CCTTTAAAGATATTGGAAGTTTCTCAGCTAAAATCCATTATCTTCCCTCTCAACATTGCCACAAAGAATCAGGATAGGTTCCCACCCAAGATGCTATTTACCAGGAAGAGCTGTCCAATAAATGTGTAGTGTCGTTTTTCCTTTTAAAATTTCTTTTCATCGCCTATCTGCACAGAGACAAGAGACTGTACTTTCTGTTATGCTGTTACCGATACCTAGGCAAGCTGTTATCAATTTAAAGGCATTCTGACAGATTCATATTTTAAGAGGGATTAAAATCTTGTTATTTTAAATCAAATGTCCTAACTTTGAGTTATTATCTTAATTATCTTATTATTATCTTAGACATGAAAACGTTTGTAACATCTAATGCTTTTCACAATTTATGCTGTTGATTTTTACATCACACTCGGGTTGCATGGCAAAAATGGAGAGTAGTCAGGGTCTTTTTAAAGGTCATTTTCTAGTTTGTGTATATAGTACGGTGCGGTGCTGCAGTGTTTGTGTTGCTTTTACATCTAAAAAAACACCACCATTTCTATGAATCCCAGAATTTCTTTCCAAAACCAAAATGCCAGGGCCTTGTGCTGCCTGACTGCATTTCTTTACAAGTACCGATGGAGTACACCAGTGCACTTGCTATAAATACATTATATGTGATAACAGCCTGAGCCCTGATGATGAAGGCAGTAAACACTACCCATGGGTCTGCATACAAGCTGGAGTCAGGGGGGCCAGCACCCTGGCTCTGTGGCCCATAGGCAGGCATACTGGGTAGCAGCAGCTAGCTGCATTGAGCTCCATGGATGGCGCACACAGCCTGCATATTGGGGGCGGCAATACGCTAATCCCTATGAGGCAGGCACAGGCTGGGGGGCAGGAGGCTGCGTTGGGCCTTGTGTGTCTGGCACAGTTTGGGGGAAGGGAAGGAGGCTGCCAGCATTGGCCCCTGTGGTGCTGACACAGGCTGGGGGGGGCTACACTGGCTCTTTTGGGGCTACCCCAGATTGGGGGGAGGCTGCGTTGGCCCCTGTGGTGCTGACACAGGCTGGGGGGCTACACTGGCTCTTTTGGGGCTACCCCAGATTGGGGGGAGGCTGTGTTGACCCCTGTGGTGCTGACACAGGCTGGGGGGGGCTACACTGGCTCTTTTGGGGCTACCCCAGATTGGGGGGAGGCTGCGTTGGCCCCTGTGGTGCTGACACAGGCTGGGGGGGGCTACACTGGCTCCTTTGGGGCTACCCCAGATTGGGGGGAGGCTGCGTTGGCCCCTGTGGTGCTGACACAGACTAGGGGGGCTACACTGGCTCTTTTGGGGCTACCCCAGATGGGGGGGAGGCTGCGTTGGCCCCTGTGGTGCTGACACAGGCTGGGGGGCTACACTGGCTCTTTTGGGGCTACCCCAGATTGGGGGGAGGCTGCGTTGGCCCCTGTGGTGCTGACACAGGCTGGGGGGGCTACACTGGCTCTTTTGGGGCTACCCCAGATGGGGGGAGGCTGCGTTGGCCCCTGTGGTGCTGACACAGGCTGGGGGGGGCTACACTGGCTCCTTTGGGGCTACCCCAGATGGGGGGGAGGCTGCGTTGGCCCCTACGGTGCTGCCCCAGACGCGGGAACAGCGCAGCCACAGCGCTGGGCGGGTGAGGGACTTTTTAGACAGGCAGCACGGCGGGCAGCCGCGGCAGGGCGGGGAGTTTGGCTCAGGCAGCGGGGCGGGCAGCCCCAGGCCGGGCCCCCTATATAAGTGGCGCGGGGTCCTGCGGGCGCGGCCCTGTCACGCTCGCACGGGGAGGAGGCTGAGGCGGCGATGGCGGATTTTGATGCTTATGACGACCGGGCCTACAGCAGCTTCGGCGGCGGCCGGTGAGCGTGGGCGGCCGGGGCTCACGCGGAGGCTGGGCCCCGGCCGGCGGGAGGTCGCCGGGGCCTCCCGGGGCGGCAGGGGGGCTGGCGGCGCTTTCCTCCTTGGGGCGGGATGGGGGCGGTTGGCCCTTCAGACGGGGAGGGCTGGGGGAAGGAAACGCAGGGCGAGCCCGGCTGGGGGGCAGACGTCGCAGGGCCCGGTAGGCTTGCGGGGGGGGGCCCGGGCCTGTAAGTGGGGGGGGGGGTGCAGTTCTGGGAGCAGCTGTTCCCGCCGCGGCAGAGCCCGGTGGCGGGCCGGGCTGGAGGAGCAGCTGGGGAAGGCGGGACGAGGGGTGCGTGCGTGCGACGGCGGGGCTGCAGTGGGCTGGGCTGGGGGCAAATGGGTCTGGAAGGAGGGTCTTGTGATGCCTCTGCAGCTAAGGGGATACGCCGAGGGGGTGGAGCGTTGTGATGCCTGCGGCTTTGCAGTCCCTCCAAGGGATACAGGAGGGGTGGGGAGCCCGCCCCTGCCGTGTGTGGCCTGCTGAGGTTGGGGGGGGGGGGGGCTTCAGGCATGGGAAACTGATCGCTGAGTCTGCAAGCCCTTTAGAGGAGAGTTGCTTCACTAAAAGAGGAGGTGGCCGCTGAAAGGAGTCTTACTCCCCGTGAGTGCCTGGTGCTGTTTCTCTCCAGCCTCTCAAAACCCTGCGGAAGAATAATGGGTTCTTTAAGTTTGTCTGAAATGAAGTGACTTTATTGCCTTTAGAATAACATCAGTCGACTTCTGCATGCTGCAGGAAGGAAGCAGCTGCTATTCCGCTGTTGTGCAGTCTGTTCGGCTCATAAGGATTAATTAAAATGTATTGTGTTTAGGTTGGGCCACAGATATGTGTAAGGGGCATTTTTATCTTATTTTTTTTAAAATAAATCTTGATTGATAAAATGTAATACCCTCTAATAAAACACTTTGAAATGTCAGATTTCCTTTTCACTAGTTACCTGTGTTCCTTTTTGCCCATCTGTCAGTGTGGACAGTTAAAATTGATTAGTTTCAGTTTCTGGTTCCTGTGTGCTAGTACATTGGGTAGTAGGTAATGCATAGTGTAGTAATAGAAAGCCAAAACATTCACATACAATGTTACTATTAACATAGGGCTATGCACTCCTGTTTCTCCAGAGGTAGGGCAAGTTTCTGTCCTAAAAAATGAAAATCTAGATTAGGTTTAACAAAGGAAGGAACATTCTTACTCAGTACCTTTTAAGCAAAGAACAGCTTAGACATATTTTTGCATTAAACTGAAATGTTAAAAACATAGCTAGCAGATCAGTAAATACAACTTTCGGTGAGATAATACATTAACTTTTATTTAATAGAGCCAAGGTCTTTTGCCTGAAACACTGAACTCTCAATTTAGTAGTTTTGTTTAATAGTTGTGCTACTTGAAAAACATAATCTCTTTAATTGTGCCTGATTGAGAACTTTTACTAGTTTCACAATGAAAATGACTGTTTAGTCACTGCTGACTCATAAGGCTTTGACAACATGAATATGATGAGTATAACAGGTTACCGTACTCCTTACTTCAGTCTCCCTTACGTATTGTATTAATAGAAATGAAAGTTTGATGGAATTGAAGTTACATAAGAAGATAAGTTAAATATTACTTGTTGCAATTCAAACTTAAGGCCTGTTCGTTAGGGATGTTAAATTACGATTATCTGACTAATCATGTAGTTGATACAATTTGTATTGACTGTACAATTAGTCAATAAGGACTGCTCTGCAGAGCCTTTAAAATGTGTTTAAAATGCTTTTAAAACCATTTAAAATGAAGAGCCTCAGCATCCCAGACCAGCGGGAGCCGGGACTGCTCGGTCCCAGCTTGTACTGAGTCCATCAGCCCCTGTTTGCGGCGACCAGCCCTGAACAAAGGCTTCTCTGGCAGCAGCCCCTGTGGGGGGATGAGGTGGGGGACAGCTACCCGCTAGGATCCCCACAGTCAGGGGCTGCTGCCAGAGCAGCTTCTGCCCATGGCAAGCCTCAGCCCACCATGGGCAGAGGCTGTTTCGCAGCAGCCTCCCCCATCCCACCCCTGCTGCCTCTGATACAAGCAGCCGGGGGGGGGGCTTTGAAGCTGGCTCCCGCCAGCACAGGCTTCTGTTCCCTGCCACCTCTGAGGCAGCAAAGGGCGGGGAAAGTGAGTAGTTGATACTCCAGTTCACAACTTGCTAACATCCCTAGTGTGTACATATACTTGTGTAACATGGTGAGGGCATAAAATATTAGACACAAAGAAGGGGGTGGGTGTGATCATATAATTTTGAGAACCACTAATTTAGGAGAGAACTGTTCACCTAAGACCAAACAGATCTAAAACCTGATTCTTAAGAATAAAGTATTAGATGGTAAAATTATTTCATAATGCAAATCCTTCTGACATTTTACTTTCATCAGTACAGATAGACAGCTGGCATTCTGAGACCACTCCCTATCATGGTGACTAAGGATGTTAGATATTGTTTAACTGAATAATCATGTAATGGCAACAAATATTAACAGTTACACGATTATTCGGTAGTCCTTGGGGGAAGGCTGGCAGCCAGTGCGCTCCGAGCCCCACTCTTGGGGAGCCCTCTGCCACCCTCATGCTGCTGCCTCTGTCTGGGAGGGGAGCTGGCATCCCATGGAGCAGTCTCTATGGTGAGCCCCCGCCCCCCCCCCCAACCTGTGCTGCTGACTCTGATAGAGAGGCACCAGTGTGAGCGAGCAGGCAGCTCCATGGGAGCTGATATGCACAGGGAGGTGGCTCAAAAGCTGACTTCCTGTGCATACTGGCTTCCTGCCTGCCCACCTTATTCTCCGCGCTGCTGCCTCTCCATCAGAAGCAGCAGTGAGGGATGGGGAGTCTAAAGGGGGCAGGCAGCTATGCAAGATCTAGTGTTCATGGGGAACCGGCTTAAAAACTGGCTCCTCACCGGCACCGGCTTTTCTTTCTCTCTCTCTCTCTCCCCCCCCCCCCTCCTCCCTCCCAATCTTGCTGCTTCTGATACAGTGGGGGGAGTGTGTGTAGTCATTAGGATTAATTGATAAGCCCAGGCTTATTAGTAAAATGTCAGAAGCTAACATCCCTAATGGTGACTAGTATTTTTTTACTGTTTCCTGTGTTCTGTCCCTTTTCAGTTGCATCTATCTACAGGGTACCCCCACTACACATCCATGAGGTATTCCAAGAAATGTGGGTGTACAGTGAAAGGATCTAAAGTAGAGAATTTTTGTCCTGCTGACTTCCATTTGCACAAATTGGAGTTTGGGTTTTTTGTGTGATGTAAGAGCGGGGAATGGGAGGACTTGTAATGCATCAGTTCCTCAAAGCGTCAGTGACTTTAGTGCAGAATCGGCGTATACGGGGGCACCCTGTAGCTCTCTTATCTTATGCTTAGATTGCATGTTTTCAGGCAGGAACTTTTTACTTTGTTCAGAGCCTAGAGCAATGGGATTTTTGTCCATGACTGAGAAGTCTAGATACTACTGCAGTACAGTTAAACTGTAGTGTCCAACCATGGCATGATGGTAGTCTCTACTTCAGGGGTCAGCAGCCTATGGCTCCTTGAGTCAAATATGGCTTAGGACGGAACCAAGTATGGCTGTTCTGTCATTCCCAAAACATATGCAACTTTTTAAATTCAAATGAAAAATTAATTCAAAATTTTAAAAATGTGTAATTACTCATGTCAAGATGGTCTCTTTTGTCGGGGGGGGGAGGGGAGGTCTATTTCACCTTTAACCAGAGGTGAAAGAAAGGCAGTGCTCCCTGGTAGGAACCGGCTGCACTGTGGCAAGAGCTGGCTGGAGCATTCTGCTTGTTTAAAGGGCCTGCTGAAGGCAAGTTGTAGGGGATGCGTGCGTGCTCCCAGCCAGGATAGTGAAAGAGGCTGGTGGCAGCAGATGCCTCCATCTGGCCATAGTGGCCTGGCTCCAGCCCCCATCTGACTGCTGTGGTCTGTCCCCAGCCGCCGTACTCCTGGGGCAGACCCTACGGCCCAGCCCCAGTGGCTCCACGATTGCTGCAACAGCCCAGCCACAGTGGCCCGGATTGCGCTCTAGCCATGGCAGCCTGGCCAACCCCATCTGGCCACAGCGTCCTGTCCCCTGCCCCAATCCTGGGGCCAGCAGACCCTGTGGTCCAGCCCCCATCTGGCTGCAGGAAGGTCTGGTGGTGGCCCCCCTATTACTGTAGCACAGGTAGGAGGGAAAGCCACAATACAACTGGCTGGGCCCCTCATCCAACCACTGCTGCCCGGGTGCAGCAACCCAGCCCTGGCCAGATAAGGTATCCAGCTCCAGGGCCTCCCACATATTCTACTTCCCAGCCCCAGCTCCTTGCTCTGTCTCCTGAACCTCCCACACACCCCAGCCTCCTGCCCTGAACCCCTCATGCACCTTAACCCTGACTCCTGCACTCCCCTACATCCACAAACTGCAACCCCAACAGCAGCAGAAGTCCCATTAAATAGTCTGGGAGTACAATGGGGTTCATTTATGCTATTATTAATCATCCTGTCAGTTATCAATAATAAGTTTTATATTTTCAGTCATGCAAATGGGCATTTTTATATGGCTCTTTGTTGATTGATTGTTCTGAATTTTGATGCAGTTTGGCTCTTTGGTTTGAAAAGTTTGCTGAGCCCTGCTCTGCAGTCTAGTGGAAGCAGGTTATTACAAATTCCTGCAAAAGATACCATGTTTTAACGGTCTTGCCAGTTGTAAGTGGTGGAGGTAAGGTACTCCTGTCTTTTGTAGCCTACCTTAGTTCATTTGCATAGTTCACTTGTATAGGGTGAAATCGGTCAATGAGGTGACAAATGCAAACTTCCAGTTGTCGAACCAAAATAAGCATAGCTCTATTACAACCAGCTTCAAATAGAGTGGGCAGCAGTGTGCAAACATTTTTATTTATAGAGATGAAATCAAGGGGGAACCTGAGGCTAACTTGGCAACTGGGAGCCAGTGCCAGTTTGACAAGCAGACTACAGATGTAGCAGCAGACATCTGGGCAAAGGACGCTAGGGATGTTAGATATGTAATTGAATAGCTGTGTAATGACATGAAGTCTTAGCCATTACACCACTCTTCGATAGTCCTGGGGACAGGGCCAGCAGCCAGTGTGCTCCAGCTCCACTCCTGGGAAGCCCCCTGCCATCCCACCCTGCTGCCTCTGAATCGGGGTTGCAGGCGGTAACTGCTCTGCCAGGGAAACCAGTTTAAAAACCTGCTCTCAGGCAGCAAACCTCTATCCGCGGGGCACTTGGATCCCCTGCGGACTGACTGGGGGGGGAAATCCAGCTTTTAAGCCAGCTCCCCCAGGCACTGGCTCCTGTCTGCCCCCACTCTACCTTGCTGCCTCTGTAGGAGGCAGCAAGGGGAGACAGGCAGGTCTGTGGAGCCGGCACGCAGGGGAAGACTGGTTAAAAGCCAGCATCCCGTGCATATGAGCTCCAGCCTGTCCCCCTCACCCTTTGTACTGCTGCCTCTCTATCAGCGGCAGCAGTGCCAGGGGGTAGGGAGAGACGGATCCAATACTCATGGGCTGTGTCTACATTGGCACGGTCTCATGCAAAAGCAGCCGCTCTTGCGCAAAAACTTGCTGCCTGTCTACACTGGCCGCGTGTTCTTGCGCAAGTAAACTGATGTTCTAATGTATAAAATCAGGGCTTCTTGCGCCAGAACTCTGACGCTCCCGCTCAGAAAGAAGCCCTTTTGCAGAAGAGGCCAGTGTAGACAGGCAACATGAATTTCTTGCGCAAGAAAGCCCTATGGTTAATATGGCCATCAGAGCTTTCTTGCGCAAGAGAGCGTCTACACTGGCATGGATGCTCTTGCGCAAAAGCACATGCCAGTGTAGCCGCTCTCTTCTGGAAGAGTTTTTGCACAAGAAGCTGCCAGTGTAGATGTGGCCATGGGGAGCCTGCTTACAGCCAGCTTCTCACAGGCACCGATTCTCGCTCCCCCCCCCCCCCCCCTCTCCCCTCCACCCCCCTGCTGCCTCTGATACAGAGGCAGCAAAGTGGGGGAGAGTGAGTGTAGTCAACAAGATTAATCAATAAGCCCATTTAAAAGTATTGGGTAACTTGATGTAAAGGTAGAAAGAACACTGCTGGAATGCTACTGGTTTGTATTTTAATTTAAATTGTAGTGTGTTCCTGTTCCAGGAATGGTATAATAAACAATATTGAAATAGATTACAGTAATATCAAATTACTTTGGAAATCTTGAATCTCAGTAAATTGAGAACACCATTTGAAACTCTAGCATTCTTTGTTTGTTCCCTTTTCCTTTCCCCTCTATCCCAAATGAATTCTGTTTGCTGCAAATATGGGAATGGCCAGGACGGTTTGGCTTACCTTTAGTCCTATAGTGAGATGGATCATTTTGTAGCCTCTAACACTGCTTTCTTTGGTACAGAGAAGTTTTGAGTAATCTCTGTGCTATTGAGTCTTCCTTCACCTGTAGTTTTCCCCTGCAATAACTATTGTCTTAATTAAATACTATAACAATTCTACTTTGTGATCTCTGCCTAGAAAATAACAATTTTGATATTATTTCACTTTTAGGCCACTATGCTGCAGCCTGAAATGAGCCCTGTTTAAGATCTCAGTGAGTTATTTGACAGATTGCAGAGTAAGCTTGTAATTAGGGATGTAAAATACCATTTAATTGGTTAACTGGCAGAGGCTACTCCCAAGTACCAAGTAACCAGTTACCTATTCACATTAGGGATGTTAGCTATTTGGTAAACCATTTAACTGATAAGCAATTGCTTGTCAGTTAACAGTCCCAATTAACCACAACACCACCACCACACCTCCACTTTGTGCTCTACATTTAAAACTGGGACTGGCAGGTTGGCTCAGTTCCAGCCTATCAGTTTGAGCTTTAAATGAAGAGCATGCAAGGGAAGTACCTGCCACCCCATGCTGCTGCTTCCAATAGAGACAGCAGTGCAAGGTGGCAGGTGGGAGCCGGTCTGTGCACAGAGCCACTTTAAAAACCAGCTCCTGCCTGTTGCCTCTGATAGAGGCAGCAGCAGGGGATGGCCGGGGGTTCCCCAGGAGTGGGTCCTGGAGCCGGGAGCGCACAGATTGCCAGCCTTGCCCCTGGGGTGGGGAGAGCATTTTAGTAACTGTGTAAAACCGCTAAGAATTGTTGCGGTTACACAATTAGTAAAAGAAACAATTTCTAACATCCCTAGTTCACATTAATATGGCTTTTTATCCTAGCCTCTGGCAGTTGACTTAACAAAAAGTTCAGTAGAGCCAAGTTCTCAACAGCTTTGTAGGAAAATTTGTTTTCTAATAACCTGATATTAAAATTGTTGCCTTGCAGGTAGTTTTAATGGATGTTTTTCCATTCCTGTCTGTTAAGAAAAAGTAGACTAGAGTAACTACACACAGTGCAGCCCCATGTAAATGAGCTGCACCAGTGCAGAGGGAGACTTTACACTGGTACAGTTTAATCTAGTAACATACTGGAGTTAATAGTCTACACTTCAGTTATTTAGAAAGGATAGGTTAGCAGTAATTGAATTAGTCTGTTGGTTGGGAAGGTTGGGATTTTTAAAGGGGCATAAGGGAGCTGCGTACTCGCATCTGTTGATGGAATGCCTAAGGGAGTGACATGTCTTTGAAAATCACATTCTGAGTTAAGTTTTAACTGCAGTCTATATTCAAAATTTTGTATGAGACAGTACAGAGACAATTTGCTATAATCAAAGATGCAGTGTGTCCCCTCAGTTTTTACCCATTGCTTGACTTTCCTTGAGTATTAAGTATTCATTTGAGTAATTAATTTTCTTTTGACAGCAGCAGGTGCTTGTGATATCACAGGAGCATATTGTTCTGATGTTCGAAAAATAACCTTAAACTGTTTTTAAAACAAAGCCAAGACCATAAAGACTGAAGAACTTAAAGATGCTAAGAGCTGGGATCATCTCTGTGACTAAATACTACAATTCAATCAACATTTAGACTGTGACTGTTACTACTTGAGTACCCTGGAAGTTGTCCAACTATCAGAGTTGTAATTCTGAGTTTCTCGTTAGGTCTCGTGGTGGTCCTGGCCCTGGTTCTCGTAGACAGAAAGAGCTGCCAACAGAACCCCCTTTCACTGCATATGTGGGAAATCTACCCTTCAACACTGTTCAAGGAGACATAGATGCAATCTTTAAGGATCTCAGTGTAAAGAGTGTGCGACTAGTCAGAGATAAAGAAACAGACAAATTTAAAGGTGGGCACTTGTATGATTTTTTTTTCCTACATAGCCACTCATTAGGTTTGCTCAGATACTTGATCTTTGAGGGTTCTAAATCCTATTTTTAAAATAAATCTGACAAATTTGAATGAATTTCTTCATGTATGCTGATGACTTTCTGTGGATCCATTAGCATCTGACATGTGAACATGAATCAGATGAACACAAACAGCATTGACCTCTCCCAAATGGGTAACAGAGAGACATGGACTTCATTTGCAGAAAACTGTAATATATGCCTAGAAGAGTAAATATTTCTGCTGCCCAGCACAAGGGACTTCAGATTATTCTCATGGATTCACCTTGCAAATTTTTAATCATTTCTTTAATCATTTCTGCAATTTAGTCTTCTGAGAACAGAACTGAGACTTCTGCAATTTTTAAGTAACCTGACACTGAGACAAATTCTACTGATCCTCAGTCCTTATATCAGTTCAGTTTCTAGCTTCTAGGAGAACTTGCATGATTTCAACAAGGGATGTAAGATTTTAACTGGTTAACTGATAAAAGCTTATCGGTTAACCTTGCTGGTTAAACTCCTTGCCGCCACAGACAGCCCATGGGGCTGGCAGCAGCCTGCGGAGTATTTAACTGTGTTACACAGTGAGGTTTTTTTATTTTTACATCTCTAATATCAACTCTCTTTACTACAAGAAAAGGATAAACTGCAGAAGGGGACTGCATTTCTTGAAGGCAGCCAGTTTAAAAGAAAATATTCTGGCACCCCTGTAAGATATTGGCATCTTTTTCTCTCAGCATCTGCCAACATCGGTAGTCTGTATAATCTAATGTTTGGAGCAGGAAGATGTTGTAACTCTAGGAAGCAGAGGATTTAAAAAAAAGAGCAGCAAGCAGAATGGTAGTGTTAAAGCAGTGTTAAAATGAATTAGATAAGTGTTATTTTGGCATTTAAAATATCAGTATTTCAATCCAACAGATGCTGTAGTCAGTCTTGGAAAACTTTGGAACAACTAATTGTTAACTCATTGATCTGGTTGTAAGCTTTCTCCTTAACTGTAAAATCTGAGAGAGTAAACTTAATCTATAATAAGAATCTACAAAATTAAAAGAAAGTAGTCTCTGACATGGGCATGCTATCTGTTGCATACAGCAGAATTACTCTTCATATCCCAGCTCTTCTTGTTTCTAGATATTGATGTGTGTTGCCACTTCTTGAAGCTCTTTTATTGATTTATAATTTTTCTTATAGGATTTTGTTATGTAGAATTTGATGAGGTGGAATCACTTAAGGAAGCCTTGACATACGATGGTGCAGTAAGTATAACTCCATTTATGTTCTTAAATGTAAAGATCAGCGGAATGTTAGAATTCTTTGCAATCCTGTTTGGCAAATACTTCAAGCATTTTCCCCTCTTCTTTTCAATAGCTTTTGAATGACCGATCACTCCGAGTGGACATAGCCGAGGGCAGAAAACAAGACAAAGGTGGATTTGGCTTCAGAAAAGGTGCTGGGCCTGATGACAGAGGTAACTTTCTCTTACTTAGATCACATTTTATAAATGCGTTAGCATTTGATTATAGCTGTATAATGACCATGTAAGGTGAAAACTTCTGACATCTGAAGAGCAGGCATATGGATAAATTTTCCATTCAGATTACATATAAAGTAGAAATGACTCATATTTCCATTTAGTCCTGTAATTATTGCTTGTTAGTTGCATAGTGGAGTAAATAAGCGCCATACTTCAGCAAGAGCTGTATGCATTGTCACTCAAGGCCCAGGAAATGAAGTCAAAACCATAATCATTGGTCTTGTTTTCTGTGCTTTCTCATAGGACAAAAGGTGAGCAAGCTAAATTAATGAAAAACGATAGGCTTAATATGACATTCCTCAAATATGCTGTGATAAATCTGAGTTCTTACACTCCCTTAGAAATCCAACTAAGAGACTTTGGTGAAAAGGAAGTATCTTCAGCCTTTCTACATGGTGATTTTGCTTTAGAGCAGGCATGTCAAACTGGCATTTGGCAGGCTGCATGCAGCCGGATCAAAATTTTTTGCAGCCCGCCACTACATTTTATAAAAGAATGAAGTGCGGCCTGCTGGCCGTTTGGAGCACGTGGCCGAGTGCCTGCTCACGGCCGGCTGGGCTGCTCTGCACACGCGCTCACGGCCGGCTGGGCTGCTCTGCACACGCGCTCACGGACGGCTGGGTGCTCTGTGCTGGGCGTTCCAGCAGGCTCACAGCTGGCCACCGTGCTTACGCCACCCTAGCGCCTCAGGCAGCAGCGTTGACTCCGGGACCCAGGTATTAGGTTGGGGGGGGAGGCTGGGAGTGCCTGGCTCTGGGGCAGGGGAGAGGCATTAGGTTATGGGGGGCTGGGAGTGCCTGGCTCTGGGCAAGGCAGTAGGTTGGGGGTGTCTGGCTCTGGGGGAGAGAGGAGGCATTAGGTTGGGGGGGACTGGCTCTGGGGGAGCGGAGAGGGATTGGGTTAGAACAGGGGTATGGGAGTACCTGGCTCTGGGGGAGAGGAAGGGGTTATTTTGTTAATATTTTGGTTTGTATTTATTTATTCCCAAATGTAATATACAAAATGTATATTAATTTTATATCAATAAATGTCAATTTTTTTGCAATTGCATGAATATCTTTATGCAAAATCTCAAACTTACAAAGTATCTGAAATTTTCACAGAAGCCTGTTCTATTTGATTAACCATCGTCTATACTTGTTTTTATTTCAACAAAACAAGTTATGTATCCTATACAAAATTTGAAAGTACCTTAAATTTATATTTAAATTAAAAATTATGTAAAATTATTTTTAAAATTATTTAATATGAGCAAATAACAATTTTACACATTAAATTATTGTAATATAAAATATACCTAAACCATAATCTATAATAATAAATAACTATGACTTTCCAACAAAGTCCATTGTTTTTGGTGGCCCTAGGGTTGCCAGGCGTCGGGTATTGGTGCCTTCTGCCTGGCACCTAAAATGCTTTTTTTTTTTTTTTTTTTTTTTGTGTGTGTGTGTGTGTGTGTGTGTGTGCTTGCTTGACAAATTTTTTCTTTTTTGGTCAAACCATCGTTTGTGCGGCCCTCCGTAGGCTTCAAGTTTGACGTGCCTGCTTTAGAGGCTATGTCATCAGCCCTTCCTTAGTTCCGTTTGAAAACTCGCACTTTAGAAACTGTTTTTGTGTGTGGTGGGAGTAGAGGCAGCATTGTGACGTTAAGATGAACAAGGGTTTTGCACCAGATGAATTTGGCAGTATATAGTCTAGAATTCAGATGGTTTCCCATTAATCATTCTCTTGTATTACTTTAGAGCTGATGACAGTTGTGACATGGGGCTTTTTTCTTTCTTTCTAGGAATGGGAGGAGGTCCTCGGGAGTCAAGAGGTGGTGGATGGGAACCTAGAGATGACTTCGGTTCTGGTATCACGATTTATATTTTTCTGGTGGGGCAAAGTTGTCAGTCACTGCTTGGAATTGAATGGACATGCACACTAATAACTAACTCACTGCTCCTAATATTACTAGTTCCTGAGGGTAAAGCTGAAGCATGATATTGAGGGGAAGTAGGAGAATCTTGTAATGCCATTGCTTATACAGTGTACTGTAGCAAGAGTTAGATGTTGAATGGATGACCATTCACTGATAGCACAATCAACCAATTGGAAGGTAGCCTATTCATGAAAGTACAGTTTACTTATAAAGACTTGCACTACTTGGATAAGGTGACCTGAAAGAGAAGCACAGCAAGTCTGAGATCTAAACATTTCATAATGCAGCAATTCATTTACTACAGTTTAAATGATACTCTTCTCTGCACCCAAATATTTGAGTCATTAAATAACTGTCACGGTTAGTTGTTACAGAGCCTGCGTCTTCGGGCACTACATTGGTCTAAAACTAATCTTCATCTGTTGCTTCTGCTGCTTCTGCACTGGTGAAGGGGCATACCCTATCATTCTAATTCAAGAGATTTAAAAATAGAAGCAAGACAGCTTTTAATTCCAGGCAACATGTGGGTGATCTGTTGATATGCTTGACAATACACTTAGTCTGATAGTTACAGAACACTGCACTGGGAGATAAATTCTCTAATTTCTGATGAATCTGAGAAAAGGAATGCCCTGTTGGTATTGTGGCAGATTACCTCATCTCCTGCCCCCGGTTCCTTCCCCTGGTACTATTTCTGTTTTCCCTTTTCATATAAGAATCACTGGGTGGTACGTTAAATCTCCAATGAAATCCCCCACCCCCATTTCTGTATTACACAAGGAAGATGCTAATTTATTAGATTCTTGAACTTTGTCATCAGAGACATGTAGTTAGTTTGTCACACTATCAGTAGATTACTGTTGTCTGGCTTCGCTTTCATAGTATTAAATATATGATTCTCTGCTCCCTCATTCCTTTGTTCCTCATACACAATTTGTACATAATTCCATGCAAAAGCTGTCTCCACTTCTGTGACTAAGGTCAAAGTGCTTCTAACCTGGAAGCTTGTGTTAGGTCTACACCAGGGGTCACCAACCAGTACATTGGGATCTACCTGTTGATCTTTGGAGCCTCTGACAGGTGATCCTGACTGGTTTAGCCAAGAGGCTATCAAGTGCTGGCACTTCAGCTGCCCCTTCCCCCACTGCTGCTCATCTTCTGCCCTTTGCCTTGGAGCTGCCCCTCCCCCTGGGGAGCCTCCTGCTTTCTGTGCAGGGCAGAGGAAGGAAAGGAGGGATGCTGATATCAAGGTGCCCCCTCCCACTCTGTATCCTTTCTCCACAGAGCAGAGAGGGGACACAACAGGACTTAGGATGGAGTTTGCTGGCTGCTTTAGGGAGTGGTCCAAGCCCAGGGCAGGGGTGAGCCTGCCTTAACCCCATTGCACCACCAACCAGGAGCCACCAGTAGTGCCCAGCTGGAGCCCACATCCCAAACTCCTACCCCAGTCATGAGCCCCAAGCCCTGAGCACCCCTGCATCCAAATGCTGTCCCAGAGCCTGCACCTAGAACCCCCTCCTACATCCCAACTGCCTGCCCCAAGCTCAGCTCAGAGACCCTCCCACACTCCAGATCCCTTAATCCAAGACCAGAGCCTGCACCCCAACCCTCTGCCCCAGCCTGATGAAAGTGAGGGAGGATGGGGTGAGCAGGGCAGGGCCTTGGAGAAGGGGTGGGAAGGAGGCGGGGCAAGGGTATTTATATTTGAGGTAGATCTTGGATTGCACTTAAATTCAAAAAGTGATCTCATGCTTAAAAAGGTTGGAGACCCCCTGCTCTACACAGTGGTGTGATGTTCAGTCCTTGTTCCAGATTATAAATATCTACATGGATTAAATAGCCTCTTAGCTCAGGACAACCACATGATAATCCTGCCCCCACAAGTGGAAGTTTTGGGTTTTTTCTAAAATTAGTTTTGGCTATCTGCAAAATGATCTTTGATTCTTAATGACAGCTAAATTGTCTCTTACATAAAATCACATTGCAGTATTTGTACTAACAGTAGTAATAGTTACACAGCAATCTGTTCATCCTTGAAAAATTTGAAGGTATAACAAAAAAGAAATAGGCTCTCAAAACTCAACCTCTTCTTCTTTCAGGCTTCAAAGATGATGACTTCTTGGGAGGTCGGGGTAGAGGAACTCGTCCCGGAGATCGTCGAACAGGCGCACCCCCAATGGCGGGTGGTGGGACTGGCCGCTTTAGAGATGGACCTCCGCTTCGTGGAGTTTCCATGGACTTCAGAGAACCAACAGAAGGTGGACAATGTGTATATTTTGTATTAAGTATCTCCAGTAAAACAAAACCTTAGCCTTTGCTCTGCTTAACAGGCAATATTTTTATTCTTGTCTCAGGAAAAACTGCTTTGCTCTGCAGAAGTGATGCATGTAGAACAGCTGAACGTTTCAGAATGGTTTCTCTGCGTTTGGTGTCTCACATCTTTCAATATTCTTTTTCCAGAGGAAAGAGCACAGCGGCCCCGACTTCAGCTCAAACCTCGAACAGTTGCTACTCCCCTCAATCAAGTAGCCAATCCTAACTCTGCTATCTTTGGTGGAGCCAAGCCCCGAGAGGAAACAGGAAAAGAGCAAGAATGAGCTTGGGGCTGAGGGAGTGGGGGTGGAGGGGCTGAGGGCGGGCAGGAGTATAAGCAAGACAGCACAGAGTGACTAGCTCTGCTGGAACGTCTACCCTGCAGTTACCATTCCTGCCATCTGATGCTTGTCCTCTTTGAAACCGAAAACACAGAGCTTGTGAATGCATGTCAGCTGTTAACAAGTGGTTTTTAGTACGTTCTTGGCTTCGCTGTATCTAGTGCCTGCTTTGTGCTAAGTTTTCCCTCTTCTGCTTTTCCTTCCAAGCAGCACACTGTTTCCAGCAGGTAAATCAGTGGCAGCTTCCACCATTGTGGCATCCTCTCTGGACAAAGGTGCTGCTTCACTTTCTCTCTTCTGGGTTTGTTTTACTTTAGAAGCACCGGTTAGACTTCATTATTGCTCTATATCATTTTCTTTTGATGTCCTCAGTGTTCCTTTTCTGACCCTGCATGTTTTGTTCTGTATTGCTGTGGCTCTAAAGAGGCTAAACTGAAGAGTCCTGGCAAGTTTAACAGCATCAGTAAGCTGTACAGCCCTGACAATGTAGAATTAAGTATGATATGCAACAGTGAATAATAAGATTACCATATTCAACAGCAGAGCTCCATATGCCTGAGAAAATGAATTAGATTGTCCTCCTGTCCAATGCTAAGGGGAAATAGCACTTCTAAACAGATAAAAATAAAAGAGAAAAAAGATCTTAATTGATGTACCTGTGCAATAGTGCAAGAGGTAATTCGTGAGTCTGGCGGTACCTTGTAATTGATTTCACCAATCCATTGTGGCTCAGTCTACACGAACAAGTAAAGCATTTCTTTCGGTAGGCATACTAGATGGGAAGAGGCATCTGCCTTAAGGTTTTGCAATGTGCTGTCTACTTAACTCCCCAATGATATAATGCTACACACTTGAACTTGCAGATTGGTGCTATAAAGCCGTGTCTGTTCTAGCACATTACTACTGACTGGCTCTTTCTGCTTATT
The DNA here is from genome assembly GCA_032595735.1 of Pelochelys cantorii. Taxonomy (NCBI): domain Eukaryota; kingdom Metazoa; phylum Chordata; order Testudines; family Trionychidae; genus Pelochelys; species Pelochelys cantorii. Next base: position 9,281,077 of record CM064346.1, on the reverse strand, counting down.
ATTTCTCTTGAGTTTTACATGATTGGTAAATTTTTAAATGACGTTTCTACAAATAAAGTTGACTTTTTTATTTTTGTTTTGTTTAAGGAGTGTATAATTTGCCACTCTTTACCTTCAGCCCCTACATATCTTTGCCCATTGGTGCAGAGTTGAGAGGTTAATCTCTAAAATGAACAGATTTAATTTCTTTGCCATCATTTCATTCAATAAATTCTGCTTTGTACTGTATAGATTCAGGTAAATGGTATCTTTAAACAGATAGTAATAGTGTACCTCTTTGAACCTGAAAGATTTTGATGGGAGAGAGTGGGGAAGGACATATTGAATAGCTGCAGTGTTATAGAAACTTTGAGCTGTAACATTCTAAGAAATATTAAGTGGAGACTTACCCAGTGCATGAAAAGAACTCTTGGGTCCCAAACACTGCTGCTGAGCATTTTCAGGTATAACGTGACCAGCTTACCAGAGTACCTGCAAGAGGCCAAGAGTTGAGGAAGCATGGTTCACTGATTGTACTGGATTTTTTTCATTACTGTTACTTTGTAACATCAGAGTCTCAGCCATTTACAGAACTATCCTTCTTTCCTTCCTTCTGCCTGTCACTTAATCTGCTTCTGAGATAAGAACCATTTGTCTAACACTAATACTTAATTTAAGACAAAGACATGCATTTGTGTGGTTGTATTCCAAACCAATAATAGCCAACGACCTATTTGCATCTTCAATGTGGAAAAGATTTTAAGAACAAAAAACTCCCATATAATCTCACTTCTCAATAAAGTTGACTTTTAAATGTAAAAAAGGAATTCCAAACACTTAACACATTCTGCTTCATAACAGAAAGTAAATTTATGAATATGGTATTTTGTGATGATCTTTTAAATAAAAGAAAACATTACGTAATATTTAATGCTCATCTTTATTTGAATCCACCTGTTTTTAGCCCTCTGCAACATTGCATTAATTCTAAAGTTGTGGTCTGTCCATGTATTAGGGAAACTGTCAGATTAGATGTGCATGCAGAATGGGTGTATCTGACAATAGCCAAAGGAACATGTTGAGGTAGTCTCATTTAATAAAGCATTGGGAGCATTTAAAATGGCATAAAACTGATTGTAAATACAGTAAAAATATTTGTTTGTTTGAATTTGAATAGAACAATCCTAGTTTTTTCTCTGCCTTAGGCTGAATTCTCCTGTTGGTGAAGGAAGTAAAGGCTTCTAGGTGGATGCAGAAATGAGTTGGATGTCTAAAAGTTTGGATGTCTCTTGGTTTAATTTAGTTCTGTTTCTCTTGTAGAGCATTTTATTAAAATTAAACAAGTTAACAGCCTTAAGGTGGACAGATCTATGGATTTCTAGAATTTCTTATCTGATAAGCCACAAGGATCTTCTCATACTTGTCAGAACTCCAGTGGGAGAGATTTTTCTCTCTGCAGTGAAATAAGTGGTTGGGCAAGAATAACTCATAAGCTTATCAGTCTTCAATGTGATGATTTCCTCGTAAAGAAGTCTATTCTGTAACTTGTCTGTTAAAATGAAAAATGTACATGCCTGTTTTTATGGGGATATTGTTCAAACATGACTGCCATAGGTTCTCTTAGGGACTGATTAAAAATTCAGGAGCATTTCAAATCCCTATCTTCATCAGAAAGTGGGGAGCATGAAACATACAGTTTTGAGAATCCTAGTAGCATAACTGAGACTCACAATAGGAATTGCAGTTCTTAGTATATGTGAAAACTAGGATTTACTGTACTGCTTGTTTGTGGGAATTCTGGAACTGAACATCTGAAAAAACATTGGTGTTGTTGTGCACTTCCCTGGGACTTTTTAGCTAAGTACTGTGTACTCATCACATTTAGTTGAAGGCAACTTATTTTTCTGAGACTGTACTGACCCTCTTCCCTAATGGATCAGTGCTAGTCTGTTCTTCTAATGCATATTTGAGACGGAGGAGTCCATTGGTGCACCTTGGTAACAGCATGTAGTCTCATAGAGAAACTTGGTATCTGGTTTTTGAGTATCGAGGTTGGTTTGTTCCTCTGCTCTGAAGTTCGAGGCAGGCTGAAACCTGTAAGGCACCAGCCAGGAAATTTGAGGTCTTCAACTTAATAAAATTACTTCCAGTTCTGACGAATAACTTCAGTGTTAGGCCACATTCCATAATTATAGTTGTCAATCTTAAATGCTATGGATGTGTAACTAGTTATCGAAACTAATTTAAATATCCCGCTGTTGGGCTGGATCACAGTGGCAAACCTGAATACCCAAATAAATCGGGTATCAAATATCTTATCCAGGCTCACCAGTCATACTACTGGGGTTTAACAAGCATCCTAGGGCATGGACTGAGTTAGCTACAAAAGGAGAGACCGCCAGTTCTAATCGTGGATTACTGAAGTATCACAACATGTAGTGTCATTCTATTCAAGGACACATTTGCCATGACCTGGATATTTGCTTTTAGTTTTGCTGGTGTTTTAGTGTGCTTTAGATAATGTGCATTTCATTTGCTACCTAGGTACTGGTGACGCACTAGGATAGTTTTATAAGAATATTTGTGTATATGTTTTAGCAAATGTAGAATGAGGTATTACTTTGGAGATACCCATAAGCATTCAGTTGGTCTCAGCTTTTGAGATTTTAATTCTAAATCTAAAGCATTGTGTTTTGATTTAATTCTTAAAATCGCAGGGCTAAATTTGCAATGATTTATAGTAATCAATCTCTTATCAGCCTAGTGGCTAAATCCCACACATTACATGCCATTTATCCAGAGTTTGAGGGATTCAGAATTTTGTATTTTAAACCAGATGCTGTTGAAAGCATCCCTATCATTGGCCTTTCTGGTTACTGATAACAGGCTCCATGTGACAAACAAGTTCAGCAGCTTATTTTAAAGCAAAGTACTTTAATGGATGGAGGGTGGGACTATACAGAAACTGGCTTGAGCTGGAAGAGGTGTTTGAAATGGTGTGGAAGTATATCGCCAGGCCTGGGCAAAATGTGGCTGTCTTTATTTTGCACTTAGTTCCTCTTTCCACTGGGTGGTAGCATAGCGTACCTCTTCAGCCACAGTGTTGCCACTTTCCGTTACAGCCACATGGAGCATTAAGGCAGAGAGAGAAGGGTGAGCTGTGGGAAACGTGCTCTTGCTTAGTTGCAGTCAGTGCCGTTGTAACTTCTAGAGCCTTCGATCAGTCATGCCTCATTCTGTATGGCCTTCCAGGGCAAGGTGGTGGACTTTAGTACCTCTAGAAATCGCCCCCAATCGGTATTTTCTATGGGATTTTAGACTACCCAGGTGGTGCGAACTGGCTCAAAGGAACAACTTAGCTAAACGTGTCTAGGAAAACCTGAAACAGATACACTTCTAAAAAAGTGTAATAGAGTCTAGAGTGGCTCCTTAGGCTGGGTCTGCAGCGTGAGCCAGAGCAGTGCTTCCCAGCTCCAATAGCGGGTCACTTGCTCTAGCTTTCAGCGAGCTAGCCCGGTAAAATGAGAAGCATTGCTGTGCTAGCATGGGCCTTGGTAAGCCACAGCACAGGCTAGCCACCCTGTGAACAAATCCTTCGGGATGCCGTGTGGGTACATGCTTTGGGCTACTCACCATTCTATTATGGCTACCCAGTTTTTACTTGAGAGCTAGCGTATGTTGGTTGAGTTGGGAATTGCACCCTTAGCTTCAAGTGTGGATGTAGCCTAACTTATGGTAGGTAACAGCATGAGGCTCCACCAGTGACCTTTTATCGGCCCTCATTTGTACAGCTCTAGCTCTTACGCTGGATTTGTGAGAAGAAAAACCAGTCTGGCAGTTTCAAATTTCCATGTGAATGGTTATTCTCTGACCTTCCTTTCAGGCAGGAAGAAGGCTGCCTGCTCTGCCCAATCTGTGCTGTATTCAAGAGGCCAGACAATGTATCTGGCTTCTCTGCTGCTTTTGAGAATGGGCTGTGTCCAGATCAGTACAAGCCAAAGCCTTGTCTTTCCTATTCCCTGTTGCAGCTAGGTTGTCGCCACATTTCCAGCTGCTTGTAAAGGCAGCTGGGCTCTTGGCAAGTCCTAGTCCGGATGACTAGAAGTAGCTGGATATTAACCTGACATTCGACATTCCTGACCCAAAAGTGAGGGTCTGTTTCAATAAGAAATGATAGAAAAATGCCACCTTCTGCTGAATGTATGCACAAAGCCCTGCCTGTTACGATGGACACTGCATGCCATTAATGTTAAATGTTGCACTTAATAAACTCCTCTCCCTGAGGCAAAACATCCAATAGGCAGGTACTTATTAAAGTACATATAATACATATGCAGTTACATTTTTGGGGTATTCTGTGCAGCAATGGGAGATGTTTTACAATGTGGTGTATTGGTTTTCTTAATTGTATTTCTTAAATGGGGGTGGATGGGGGCGGGGTGTGTGTGTGTGCTAATATGCACACGCTTTGTTTCTGAAACATGAAAATGTGGCCTCCAGGAAAAGTTCCAAGGTAGTAAGTAAATGTCCTGCTGCCAGGGTTCATAAGTCCTTCGCCGTTATCACTGAGGAGAAACTGTCTCAAAAAACAACACTCTTCAAGCATTATAGAAATGTTGAATGGAATAAACTATGACTTACCTAATTGCAAGCTTCCAGTCTGGAAAATGCTGCTGAAGCTGGAAGAAAGGGGTGTGGTTGAGGCACTGGACTGCAGCTTGGGTCTTGGTTTCTTCCCAACTCTAGCACAGCCTGCCTGTGTGACCTTGGGCAAGTCACTTAATTGTTCTGGGCTTCTGTATGCCTACATGTAAAATGGGGGTGGCAGTGCTCTCTGTTTAGGCTGGGGGCTATTTGAGGCAGGGACTGTCTGTTCCTATGTGTATAAACTGGTAGTGAGCAACCTGTGGCCCATTAGGATTCTACATGAGGCCTGTGGCTATTTTGTTGGACATTGCCCATGGGCAGGGTTATCAGATTCCACTGGTTTCCAGCCACATAGCTTTTTTCCCCCTACCCATATTACTAAAGCAAGTGCCTCTGATGTGTGGTGCGTACCAGTTGTGCACAACATGGACTGCGAGAGCCATACACTCCCTCTGCATGCAGTCCAAGTGCTGCTATGGTTCAATCAGCACATCCCACAAATTCTAGAGACTCCAGCGCAGTTAGTAAAGCTACCCTGTCCTGGGAAACCATCTTGATTACACCAGTCTTGTAGCCCACTTAGATGAAGGAGGCAGCTAGCAGGCTGGAGCCCTGACCTCCATTGGCGCTTCTAGGACTAGGTGCTATTGGGAATAGAAATAAACGGTACCGAATTGTGTAGCTAGTCATTCCTACTGCTGACTGGCTGGCCAAAGCGAAATAACTTCCCAGCACTGATTTGTTGGGGGGCTAAAAATAATTCTTGCAGCATTATTTCAATTTAGAAACCAGCTCTAGCAATTGTCATCTTTAGTGCGGTTTGCTGAATTTCTCCCCCCCCCCCCCAACAGAAATAAAACGTTTCAGGGAGAGCCAGCGGGGGGAGACCTCTGTCAGAATGTGTGTAAATTTCTGCATCAGCCCAGGGGGCTGTCCAGCCCAGCAGCGGATGTTGGGTTTAATGATTCAGATCAGATGGTGACAGGAAACCAGAGACCTGCTTCGCAGTCCCCACGAGGAACCTGAGCCAGCATTGCTGCTGCTGTGAGGGGGGGAGAGAGGACAATGGGGAAGCTGCGAAGAAGCGACTGATGCTACAGGTGAGAAATGTTGGGAAGGGGGTTGGCTGGGAGTGAGTAGAGCCTGCTCCAGAGTCTTCCCATCTGGCTTCAGTGAGCTTTGGATCGGGCCCAAATTCAGCAAGGATTTTAGGAGGGTGTTGGAGCGTTGGATTATTCCTCTGAAGTTCTTGCCTAGGACTGCAGCTGGGCTACTGTCATGCCATTGTGTGAGGCTCTGTGTGGCAGGGGCACAGGTGGGATGGACCTAAATTAGTTGATGGGCCCCACCATGCAGAGAAGGTACCAAAGTGTATTTTCTCCAGCAGCATTTTACTCACACTAAGAGCCTGCCCCCAAGGCCATTAGACTCCTACCGGCTCTTTCCGCTGCATTTGGGGCCCACTGTCAAAATGGCTTCACTTCCCCTCACATCCTTGTCCTGCTGATTGATCCTGGCTATGTTTGTTTTTATTATGCCCTTAATATTACAGCCTTATAATACACAATCTGCAGCAAGCCCTAGGTGGGGCCGGGTCCTGTTTATAGGTTATGTGCTAGGCTTATCTTGCTATCCCCTCCCCAGCAATCCAGCCATAGCCTCCTGGGTACGAGTCCTGACTTCAGGGCTCCAGCCCTATGAAAAGTCGGAGCTGTAGTTACCCTTTCTGGAGTTTCCTCCTTTTTTCATGGCTTGTGTGTGTGTGTGAATTGTCCTGCATACAAGATGCCTTGAAATATTTACCAGTTCTAGTTAGGGAAAAAAAATAAAATCCTTTTTGTGCCAAGTTGTGCTTAAAGTCAGGACAGGTGTAAAATAGTCTTGAAATCTAGGTTCATTGAGCTATGCCCCAGGGAGGTGAGCAAAACTTGGGTAACTAGAGAATGTTGTGCCACTGTCTCTGGGTATGTCCGAAGAAACTTCAATTACATCCACACTGCAATCGCATTCTTCCGCAAGAAAATCGAAAAAACGGGATTTTCCAACATTGGTAATCCTTATTCTATGAGGAAGAAGCTTCTTTTTGAAAGAGCTCTTTCAGAAAAAGGCATGTGTGGATGGGGAAAAGGGAGTTTTCAAAAGAAGAGGAAAAAGCACAGGTGCCCCAGTAGCAACTCCGTCCATAGTAATCACAGCTGAACTGCGAGAGCGTGTCCACAGAGAATCGCTTTTTCAGTGTGCTTTTGCAGTGTGGATGCTTTCTTCCAGAAAACCTTCTTCTGAAAGATCTCTTCCAGAAAAAGCTTCTTCTACAAGAAGCCTGCAGCCTAGACATAAGTGTTCATAGAAGTATTTTATTCCATATAAGCATTTGTGTGTCATTTGGAATGGCGCATCCTTCCCAGGAGCTGTGGTGATGACTAATCATACAGCACGGCTTTAGTGTTGACTGTGCCCTGACAAGAAATGGGCAGTTACCAGATAGTTTCTTATGTAAGTGTGCCATTGCGAAAGCACCGAGGTGAAAGGTTTTTCCCTGGCATCTTCTAACTGAGGCTGTCAAGGCACTTCACAAGATGCTGAAGAATTAACCAGTTCCTAATTGGAGGCTCTTTGTCATCCTTTATTTCACCTGTGATCTGATTCCTCCTTTAACTCTGTCTGTGCAGCTTCTATGTTTGCTGTAGCGCTCCCCTTTGCTATGTTAATTCATTCTTACCCAAATAATTCCATGACTCGGACATCCACCAGCTGTATTTGACATACATCCGTCAGGGATGGTACTTGGTCCTGCTGTGAGGGCAGGGGACTGGATTCAATGGCCTCTCAAGGTCTCTTCTAGTTCTATGAGAGGCATATCTCCATATATTTTGGGGGTGAGGGATAGCTTAGTGGTTTGCGCATTGACCTGCTTAAACCCACAGCTGTGAGTTCAATCCTCAAGGGGGGGGGCATTTAGGGATCTGGGGCAAATCTGTCAGTGTTGAGTTCCTTTGTAGAGGCAACTACAGTGGGCATTGGTGCATGTAAAATATATTTAAATGGAATGCCATGTGTTAGGGGCAGTTTGTTTATGCCTTTTTAAATACATGTAGATTCAGGGACCTCTCTTCTCAGGAGGAGGTAGTGTGGGTGGATTTGGATGGAGGGTGGCTGCTGCCTATTTAAAAAAACAAAACGAAACCACAAATCACGTGATTTTCACGCAATCTTTCAGAATCTGTTAATTATGACTCTGTGAAAGTGATAATTTGCCAATTCAAATGTTTGTGGAATCACAAACACGTAGGATTGGAAGAGGAGTATTTATCTTAATTATTCCATCTATAGTATCCATGTGTCCATTCCTCTCTTGGCACAGAATGCAAATGTTGTGTCTACTTGAACATCTGCCCAGGGCTAGCTGGAAAGCATCTGCGTAAAATGCAGCTCTAGCTTAAGTGGATGCAACTCTTTTTGTTTCCATTTAGGAACTATGCGATGAATTCAGTCCATTTTCCTTGACAGTGTTGTTGTTTGTGTTACAGTGGGGCCCAGAGGTGTCAAAGACTGACGTGTCAGATGCTGCACAAATACAGTCCTGACGTGTCAGGTGCTGCACAAATACAGATTTTTGCTGCTGGGATTTTCCCCAAAATTCCAACTGATTTTAGAGCTGGTTGGAGCCAGTGTAGATTTTCTGTAACTGGTTCTGAAGGCTTAATTACAAACTGGTTATAAAACCAGTGGCAGTCACTGCAACCTGGCCTATCCTAGGACTTGAACATCTTTTAAAACACGTTGGAACTGCTGGGTAAATAGCTAGTGTAATGATGGCGAGAGGAAAGGGTCTGTCTCTTGAACTTTTTGAAGCTCCTGGGTAGTGTTCCCTGTAAGGTGGGTGCTTGTGTGGCCATTCAGGAGAGATTCCAGCTGGTTAGCAGAGCGTCCACAGGGCGGTTCTTTGTTCCTTCGGGTGGTGCCCATTGGCACGTGCCTCGGTGCGCATAAATTATTTTGCACGTGGATGGAAAAAAATCTACACTTGGGTGGGAAAGATTAGAGGTAACATTGGTGTGAGGAAGGGAAAGGCACGTCTGTGCTACAAACTGTGGCTGTATTAGCCAGGACTGGGAAGTGGTGTGATCCCTGGCCAACATGGCTGAGCTGGTAGGAGTCCCAGGCAAAGACAGTTACCTCAGCCAAGTAGCGCTTTCCCACGGCCGTGTATTTCTCTCATGGGGCAATGTGGGGGGTGACTTTAGTATCTCAATACAAAGCACGGTTCTGCCAGCAAAGCTGCACTCACACAGCTGCACTTTGCCATGGCAGCAAACCAGAATCCCCGTACCAGTCAACAGCTCCTGGTGTGTAGTCTGGGGGAATGTTACCATTCCCGGAGTAAGGCTTTTTTATCAACCAAATCTGTCGCACAAATCGCCCAACCCACCTAAATTCCTCTCGTTTTATTAAAACGCGGCACCGGTTATTCCTTCGATCACCATAACCTGAAACAGTAGCGGGGGAGGGGAGCTTTCAGGCAGAAGCCCACATCATATAGATGAGATTTACACCTCCCTCGTGTATCCGTTTCAGCCGTTCCCTTGCCATCGGGACAATGTGGTACCTCCACAGGCCCTGCTATTACGATTTCATGGGGACTCTGCTCGGACCTGACTGTAGGATCAGGCTGAAACGTCCAACCGCTGACGTGCCTTGAACCACAGCAGCCCAGCTCACACAACCTAGCTAGTGTAGACTGAAGGACTCTTGAAAACTTCTCTCGTTCATCTCCATTGGCATGAGCATCTTCGTTTAGGCCAGTGGTTCCCAAACTTTTCAGCATCACACCGCCCTTTTTGATTTTTGAGAAACCCTCATGGCCCCCCCCCCCCCCAATAGCAGCAAAACCTGGGGTAGGATTGACAGGGTGTGTGTGGGGCTGGGTAGTCTCGTGCCCCCCGTGGAATTTCTTCATGCCCCCCCAGGGGGGCATACCCCCCAGTTTGGGAACCCATGGTTTAGACAGAACACTGCAGTTTTGGGGGGGGAAAAGAGAACTCCAGCAGGGCTCCCTGCTCTGAAATGCAGGCCTGCTGTGGAAAAGAAACATTTGTATCCATCCTGCTCCTCGTCTGGGTGGAATAATCACTTCACATAGAGTAAGAAACTCCTCCAGGAAGTGTCCTGCAGCGTGTGAATGATTCACAGAGGGCTGCTTACCCTTGTTCAGCCTCTTACCACGTTTAAATGGAGGCATTAGGACAAACTGGCTATTAATGGTTCCCGGTGCTTGCCGGGGTCTCCTTGTTTGCGTGAGGACCCGTGACCGACCAAAGGGAAGCTTGAGCAACTTCAAAACGGGCCACGCCCGCAGAGCTATTTCTTCCTGATACTCCTCGACAAGAAGCCGAGCAGCCCCAAACTACGGGAGTTGTGCTTTCTAGCCACGCTCCCGCTTCGCAAATGGCCCTTGTCCTCATGGCCCCCTCGTGCCCTGAAATCCACTGCCAGGGTGTGTTGGAAACCCAGACCGAAATCAGAGGTCGGTCGGTATCTGCAAAAACAACGAGGAGGCCTGTGGTACTTCTAAAGGCAAACCAATTTCTTTGGGAATCACCTTGTGTGGGCAAAAGCCCCACTTGGTCAGGCAGAAGGAAGAGTTCAGCCTTTCGAAGAGACAGCCCGATGAGTCCTTTTCCTCAAGACGCTGAGCAAATGTTACCAGCCTTGCTCTGCCTGCTCATAAATCCCCTTGTTAATTTCTTCCATTAGCTCTTGGCAGAGGGGGAGGCTTGTGTGTTTCAGCTTTTCTGCAGGCTGGGGCTCAGGCAGGACAGACAGATTCACTCCTCCTACGGACAGTCATCGCTAAGGCACCTGCTTCTTCAGTCACATTCCCAGCAGCTCATGTGATGTCCGCTTGAATGGAGATTGCAAAAGTCAGGCCGCCCTTCCATCTTGCCTGGGGGGAGCCTGGCCATGGCTGCAGGCACCCAGTGGGTTTTATAACACGTGTATCAGAGCTGGCTGGGGACGGGTTATTCTCATGGGGGTATTTAGTTCACTTCTTGGTCAATTCTGTCCCTCTTTCAGGGGTGCAAATTGCCTCCCTCTGCACTTGGATTGAGTGTTGCCAGCCTCTTACGGCTTGGTTGTCTAGTAGGATGTTATGTCCACAATTTCTGACACAGCAGAAGCGAGCCATTTCAGGAATTTGGGGAGGGTGTCTGTAAGAGAAAGCTATTGTCAACATTTTCTTGGGATGGAATCATTCAGTTAACTTAATGCCGATTGAACTTCTCTAGTCGGCATCCTTGAGACTTGACAGGTTCCGAACGAAAGAATTTTCTGGACCAGGGGAAGTCAATATTGTGTAGCAGCATTACTAACACTTCCACGGCTTACTGGGCTGTGAAAGGACATTTAGGATGTGTCTACACAGCACCCTAAACTCGAACCAAGATATGTAATTTGCGCTACGCAAATTATGAAGGGAGACTCAAGGAACTTGGCTTGTTTACCTTAACCAAAAGAAGGCTGAGGGGAGATATGATTGCTCTCTCTCTCAATATATTGGAGGGATAAATGCCAAGGAGGGAGAAGAATTATTTAAGCTCAATACCAATGTGAACACAAGAACAAATGGATATAAGCTGGCTATTAGGAAGTTTAGACTCGAAATTAGGCGAAGGTTTCTAACCATCAGAGGAGTGAAGTTCTGGAACAGCCTTCCAAGGGAAGTAGTGGGGGCAAAAGACCTATCTGGCTTCAAGATAAAGCTAGATGGGTTTATGAAGGGGATGGTTTGATGAGGTAACATGATCTTGGCAATTAATTGACCTTTCACTATCAGTGGTAAATAGGCCAATGGTGGGAAGATAGGAGTTGCTATAGAGAACTTTTTTCTGGGTGTCTGGCTGGTGAGTCTTGCCCACATGCTCAGGGTTCAACTGATGGCCATATTTGGGGTCGGGAAGGAATTTTCCTCCAGGGTAGATTGGCAGAGGCCCTGGAGGTTTTTTGCCTTCCTCTGTAGCATGGGGCACAGGTCACTAGCAGGAGGATTCTCTGCATCTTGGGGTCTTTGAACTATTGTTTGAAGGACTTCAATATCTGAGATATAGGTGAGAGGATTATTCTAGCAGTGGGTGGGTGAGATTCTGTGGCCTGCATTGTGCAGGGGGTCAGACTAGATGAGCAAAATGGTCCCTTCTGACCTTAAAGTCTATGAGTCTATGAGCTCGAATCTATTTAGAAATAGCTTATTTTGAAACTTGACATGTCTACCCAGTGCCAAATTTCAAAGTGACGCACTATTTCAAGCCATCCCTTATCCCTCATGCAATGAGGTTTCCCGGGATGGCAAAGTAGCGTGCTCGTTATTTTGAAAAATATTTCAAAATAATGGGCGGCTTGTGTAGACGTGGGGTAGCTATTTCTGGATACCTCCAGTATCCCAAAATAGTTGTGCAGTGGAGATGTACCCTGAGGGGTTAATTAGAACTAAATAACAGTGCAGAACACTGAGAGCCAGGGCGGGTGGCTTTAAACAAACTTTATGGAACTGCGGGTAACATGGCCACGGCTATGAAAAGTGGACAGCCCGCTAACTAAAATCATTCTGGACCATGGATGTTTCTGGATGAGAGAGTTCTCGATTAGAGAGGTTCAGCTTGTAACAGCAATAGCCTTGGCTTGGGAATCCCTTTTGCCACCATGTAACTTTGCTAAAACGGCATGCCTTTTACCTAGGGGCTTGTTATCCTGCACTGCTTGATGCCTTTGGGAGGCTTTTGGGCTTGGTATCAGTATGCGCTGCCCCCCGGCAGGCCTTGTTGGTAGTCACATCGTATGCTTCTGCAGCAGCTCGCTTCCTGAAGCGTTGCACTGGCTAAAGCTCTGTAGTGCCACAGCAATGTAGCCACCACGGGGCAGGGGAAGCAATGGCAGCCTGCACAACAAAGAGGAATAAGCTAGAAATGAGGACATGGGCGTGCACACGAAGGAAGGGAATTGAATATCATGAAGGTGGGGTGGCTGTGGCCAGGGGTGTAAAGAAGGGGAAGTTGTAGGGCTTGAGAAGCGTGCCGTGGCCTGCTCACAGTAGCTGTTTCCTTGCAAGGTCTGGTTCCTGCACAAACCTCAGCAAAAGCCACCAAGCAATAGTGTCCCAGGGAAGGACAAGACATTAAATGCAAGGGCGGCCATGTTCTCCTGGGCTCTGGGCGGGAGCGCTCTCCTCCTGCAGTCCCTTTTGCAGCCAGCAAATGCAGCTGCGGCTTCAAAAGCCTGTTCTCTCGGCCTAGACAGAGGACAGTCATGGCTCTTGGAGCCTAACTAACGCCCTGCCCGCTGTAGGGACTGAGGTTTTAACTGGGCCACATGCAACCTTTATTTAAAAAAAAAAAAAAACCTGCCCTAATTGCCTGAATGGCTGCAGTCTGTCAGATGGAGGCTGGGAGGCAATGGAGGGACCTGTTTCCTGATAGAGGAATACAGAATAGGAGAAGAGCATTCAGATGCCCAGGGACTGCAGTGCAGCATCAGACTAATAGTCACGTTAGTCCTGATTCCTCTCTGGATGGTGCAATTGGGCTACTCATATACATAAAAGCAGTGCTTTTTTGTAAGAAAAAAGGTGCTGGTACTCTGGGGCAAACTTGTTGAGCAAAAAAAAAAAAAGCTGCGCAGAGGGCCAAAATGTGGTTGCAGCCCCATTAAGAGCCAAAAGGCTGCGCTGGGAGTCGGAAAAAAACCCGCCACATGTCCCAAGCAGGCTTCTGGCAGGAGCCAAACTGCCCCAGGAAAACAGGGGCTGCGGGAAATGCCATTCCTTTTCTGTGTGCTGGGAAAATAGGTGACGGTATGCCGTTCGAGGCCCTACCATCACAAAACAACCACTGCATAAAAGTAAGTGAAAGTTTAAGATCTTTGTTAACGAAGGGCCCGAGTGCTTAGCGTAACACCAATAGGTGCAACCAAACCTGGGACCTCTGGAGCTTAGTGTAGGATCTTCTCCAGCTTGAGCTAAAACCAGCTGGCTCTCAGCTAAGGCTGTAGAATAGACTCACTCCTTTCTCTCTAAGGGTACATCTACATGACAGCATTATTTCGGAATCACTGATGTGATTCCAAAATAATATGGAGCTGCAGGGCTTCTGACTTCAACTCCTGTAACCCTGCTTTCACAAGGGGGAAGGGAAGTCGAAGGAAAAGTGTTCTTCCTGCAGCGTAGACAGCGCCCAAAGCCGAGTTAAGCTATTTTGACTTCAGCTCCGCAGTTGAAGTTGTGTAGTTTTATGCCGATTTTAGCCCTGCTGTCTAGACGTACCCAAAGTAGTCCAAGTGGCCCTGCATGGGACAGTGCCCCCCACCCAGTAGATGTGTGAGTTACATTAGCACCTCCCAGGTCCAAGTGTGAGCTATGATTATGAAACAGGATGTTTATTCCCATTCATGAGGACCTCATGATTAGCTTATGCGCTGAAGAATGCGGGTCTATGTCCCTGCCGAGGTTTTTTTACCCTAACTTTGGGTAATGCTTAGGAGAACTTCCACAGAGTCACTAGCTCCTTGGGGGGAAAAGCTTGTCTATCTCACCGACAGAAGTTGGTTCAATAAGATATTACCTCCCCCACCTTGCCAGCTGTAGCCAAGGGGATTGCTGGGAGCTGTCCTCTGTGGGGCGGTGGGGGTGTAGGAGAGAGATGTACAAAAGCAAGGGCCTGTCCATACCCTTGCCTTCCAGAAGGCAGCGAGGGCTGGAATGGTTTCCACCCTGTCACTGGGCTGGACACAGAAGCATGGAAACGTCCTCATGTTCCCTGTGAAGACGGAAAGGCCTGCCAAAGTGGAATGAGTGAGGTGAAAACTCTCGGTGGAAGATGCTTTCGTGGTGATGGCCAGGAGCTTTGAGACGGACCAATCCAATCCCAGAGGAGCAGAGGGGAGCCAAGTGGCTGCAAATGGATAAGGATTAGTACTGCCCTCTGCAATGATACGCTGGCCTTAATGTCATTGCATCTGGGTGGCTAGCGCTATGGGGCCATGGTGCCCCGGCACCAGGAATATTCCTGGCCCGGGGCTGAGCTCCATCAAAACTCACCACCTGGCCTTGTGTTCCCCCAGCCCAACCCCATGTGCTCCCCCCCATGTTTCTCCTGGCCTCGACTGCCCCCGCCCCCGGGCGATTTAAAATGCCGGGGGGCCTGCTGCCACCACTGGCAGCACAATGGGGCTAGAGTTGCTTGCTCACCCCAGCTGCGGGCATAAACATCCCTGCAGCCATGAGGGGTGGGGTCTCCATGCTGTGTGCTGCCCCACGGCACAGACACCTCCCCCCCCCCCCCCAGCCACAGGGATGTATATGCTGGCCGCTGCAGGGAGTGAGTGGCCAGAAGCCCCTCTAACCCGGCTGCTCTGCCAGTGGGTGGCGGCAGGCACCCTGTGGGGCCTTTTCACATACCTGGGAGGGTAGGGGAGACTGGAGGGCACCCAGCGGGTGTGGGGGGGGGCAGCAGCACCTAGAACCCCCTGACCCTCCAGGAGCCATTGCCAGAGGGGGGTGCCCCCGCTAAGTGTGATACCCCCATCCACGCCAGCCACACCCCCACTCCCTCCAGAGACTCCACCTTCTCCCCACAGCCCCATCCTGCCCCCAAACTAGCTCCCTCTCCAACCCCCAAACGTCCTCCAGAGCTGGCCCCCTCTCCCCACCCGCTGCCCCAGGCCAGAGTCAGCACCCAGGCTCTATCCTGGAGCCTGCCTCCCTCACCCTGGCCTGCACCCACATTCCCTCCCAGTGCCTGCACCCCTCCCCCCCCCCACCCAAATGCCTTCTCAGAGCCTTAGGCAGAGGATGGGGAGTGGGAGTGGGGGAGGGGTGCAGGCTCTGGGCGTTCTGGGCACCCTGCGTGCAAACCGGTCGCCCTGTGTGTGCATGCTTGGCAAGTCGGGGGCATTGGCAGGACCTGCGTGCTGATGGCAGGGATGGCTGAAACGCTGCTCTAATAGGGAGAGGTTACTACAGATTGTACCTCTCTAGGCCGGCACCCTCAAGTGCCACACCACAGAATTTGCCGGAGCCGAGGAGGACAGTATTGTCTAGCAGCACTGCCAGCCCTTCCACTGCTCTAGGAAGAGGCTGGGGTGACTTAGAGCTAAATAACAGCACAGAACACTGAGGCAGGACTGGGGGCTGTAAACAACTTGAGAGGAGCGCGGGGAAGTTGGCCATGCCTATGACAAGCGGACATCTGGCTCACTAAACTCGTGCCGGCCTAGAGAGGTTCAACCTGTAATAATCCCTGCAGACCCGCAGCAGCTTCTGCTGCTCTTTGACTTCCGGTGCGGCTGTCAGCAAGAAAATGTCCGTCTCTAGGCGATCATCAGCATGAAGACAGCACCGTCCTTTCCACCTGCTTTGCCCTGCCCCCAGCAGGGTCCATTAGAGCGGGAAGTGTTGGATGTTGAGGTAATGGGGGCCATCGACGTGTCTTGGGTGCATTTTTTCCAACCTCCACCCGGGCACAGTGGCTGTAAAATGTTACCTGTGGTGAGAGCGAAGACCTCAGATTTGGGAGCGTTTTACACTCACTTCACATAGGTAGAATCCCAGGCAGAGGAGAATCCGGACTTGTATTTTCTCTAGCCCAGGCTCATGATACCGAGCTCGTTAAGGCTGAAATCCAAGCAAAAGAGAATCAATGAGAAAGAGGGTGAAATATTTGTTGTCAAAGCAGGGGCATAGCCACGGGTGGGCATGAGTGGGCGGTGACCTGTCCCCCCCCCCCATCTATGCACCCAGGGCTTCAGCCGGAGACTGGGACAGGGATACCGGTGCTTACCCTAGCCCACCCTGTGCTGCAGCCAGAAAGTGGGGTCAGGATAACGGGGCCTACCCCACCCCCCCATCACTGCCTGCCCACCTGAAGTTGGGTACCTTTCTGGCTACGCCATGGGGTCAACACACTGTGTTAAGGGGTACGGCAGCAGAGGCCCCACAGTTTGAGCTGTTTAAAAGCAGAAAAAGTATTGGCGAATACAGTGCAGAGAACTCTGCTGCATTCACCGGGGCAAGGACGGGCTGGTCTTCCCACCTCTGAGCTCTGTGCTGCTAGGAAACCTGCCCTGCCCCTCCATTGCCATGTCTCCTGGGTGGTTTTTATGAACCATATTACAAGGTGGCTTCGTGGCCTGGGAGTTGTCCTGGGAGTCAGGAAATCCAGGTTCTCTTTCTGCCTCTTCTGCTGACCTCCTGGGTGATCTGGGCAAGCCATGGTCTTGGCATGTGCCTCAGTTTTCCCATCTGTAAAATGGAGACAATGATTATTTTGAATGGTTTGTGCTAGGTGCTCGCCAGATGCTTAAGGAGTGTCTAAGGCTCTCACAATCTAACCCTAAAGGTCAGGGAAAGGGGGACTGAGAAAAAACTTCTAAACAATCTAACGACCGTGCTTTGACCCCTTTGAGAAGCACTTTCCACTCTGTGGGCGAAGGGAGGGAAGGGTTTGGCTCTTCGTCGAAAAAACTAGCTGAGCAGGCATGAAATTGGTCTTGTTTGTGCTCAAACCCTCCCAGCCACAGACGTTGCCTGTGGCTGACGCTGCTGACAGGTTGGGTTGATATTTTCCTCCTCTGCTACGTGTGTTTCAGGCTGGACCTCCGCCGAGCAATGAGCCAAGCGGAGCTGCTCTGGGCGGCAGCCTCACTGCTGCTCCTGGGAGCCCTGGTGAGCATGTGCATGAAGTG
This sequence comes from Pelochelys cantorii, assembly GCA_032595735.1. Lineage (NCBI taxonomy): Eukaryota > Metazoa > Chordata > Testudines > Trionychidae > Pelochelys > Pelochelys cantorii. The sequence continues at coordinate 9,263,719 of CM064346.1, read as the reverse complement.
TCAGCGTTCTGGTAAGACCTGCTCCCCCGGCCTTGAATTAGGGGCACCTTGAGCCTGAGGAACTCCTGCCTTGCCCTGTCTGCCGAATGGCTACGCATGCTCCTGCGGTGCCGGCTATGCTGGTGCCTCTCCTCAGGAGGCTCTGCAGAATAAATAGCAGGAGGAGAGGGGAGATGCGGAGGGGAAGGGGAGGTTTGCCTGAGCGCGACGGCTTTGCTGCTGCAGAGACGGTACCTCCAGAATCGAGCTGAGCCTCGTGTCCCTAAGCAGGGCCCTGAGCCCGTGCGGGTCTCTCAGTCTAGGGCAGGGGTTCCCAACCTGGGGTACACATACCCCCAGGGGGCACAAGAAGCTTGTCAAGGGGGCACGGGGAATATTTGGTAAATAACTAGATTATCCTAATTGAAATATTCCAAAAGCAGTAGTGTTAGTGAAAAAAGTTGTGGATTCTAGAGTCTAGAATTTATTTCCTTTCATGTTGAATAGGGGGTACGGGAAGGTTTACTAAAAGCCAAGGGAGTACGGGACCAAAAAAGGTTGGGAACCCCTGGTCTAGGGTTTAGTGCTCTGCCACCCGCCACTCGGTGCAATGCGAGCTCCTGTGGCCAGCTCTCCGCTGCGGCTCACCCCGCCCTCTGCTGCGTTGCTCCCGCAACTCTTGCTGATGACGCAAAGTGGCGGGATCCAGGAAGCTGGAGTTGACAGGCAGACCCAGGTGTGCAGCTTGCACCTTCCTCCCCCGCCCCCCCAAAGCAATCCCCTACCCGAGAGAGGGCTTTGTGGAGCTGGAATGGGGTAGGGAGGAAGCCAGATTGTGGGGTGGGGGAGAGCTGCTTGGACCCCCCCCTGCAGATTCTAACCCCTGCCTTATGCAGCCAGGGCAAGTTCATGCAGCCTGCGTGTGGGTCGTGACTGGTACCTGTCTGTGCTGTGGCAGCTGTCAGGGGTGGCAGCGGGGACAGTCTCTGGCAGCACAGCCAGTTGTGCTAAGGGCCAGTGGGAGCAAGGGGCAGGAATCCCTGTCGCCTTACACGGGGGAGGAGCAGCAGGAGAGCTGCGGGGGGGGGGGCCCTCTCCACCACTGTCAGAGCAGCTGACTGCAGTGGTAGAAGGAAAAGCTTCAAAGCCTTGGGGAGGAGGGGGAGGAACCCAAAAGCACCTGCCTATTGCTGGCTCCCTAGGGGAGCAGGACGCTACAGAGGTCTGACTTGGAGCTGTGATGTGCATGGGACTCCGGGGGGCCGGGCTCACGGTCCTGCAGGCCATCGCGGAGCCTCGTCACGCCCTCACCTGGCTGGGCGGGCGCTACACAAGAGAGCACATCCACAGCATCAATGCGGTTCAATGGCCACAGCCAGCCGGGCTGCTGGAGCTTTTCCTTCGCATCCGACAGTCAGGGGCCAGACTCTCCCCAGGCTGGTTGGGCTAGGGGATGTTGGTAATTCACGAGCGATGCGCATTTGGGCTCCTGCTATACTCTGATCATGGGTGGGCTTGGGCGGGGCTTTGGTTGCGACTGGCAGCCAAAAGTTGCACTGATTTGGCCCGCAGTGGCGTTCCAAGAGGCACAGGCAGGAGGCGCTCCAGCCTAGCATGGTGCCAGTGGTCTCAAAGAAAAGTCTGGCATCGCTGATCTTCCAGCTGCTGCTGGCAGCCTCCTGTCTGGCCATGGTGATCATGTAGGACAACAGGGACATGGAAGTCTTTAGACGGTCACAGCTTATGGATGTGTTTCTTGTCAGAGATGAGATGCAGGGAAACTCCCGTGCAGGCAAAGGAAGCCATGGGTCAGATTCTTCTCTTGTGGACTTCCACTCAGTTCAATGGATTTATATTAAGGATGGGGGGAGGGGATTTATATTAAGGAGAGGGGACATGCTAGTGGTTTTTAAGTATCTAAAAAGGTGTCACAAGTTCTCTGTGGCCTCTGAGGACAGGACAAGGAGCAATGGGCTTAAACTGCAGCAAGGGAGGTTTAGGTTGGACATTAGGAAAAACTTCCCAATTGTCAGGGAGGTTAAACACTGGAACAAGTTGCCTAGGGAGCCTGTGGAATCTCCATCACTGGAGATATTTAAGAGCAGGTTGGACAGACACCTGTCAGGGATGATCTAGACGGTGCTTGGTCCTGCCGTGAGGGCAGGGGACTGGACTGGATGACCTCTCGAGGTCCCTTCCAGTTCTAGTGTTCTATGATTCTGAGTGACCTCATGCTATAGAGAGAGAACCCCAAAGCAGCAGTGGTACTCAAACTGGAGAAGTGGCCCTTGCCCAGCATATAGCTGGTCTTGTGAGAGGAAGGATGTTCTGCTGATCGGGAATAGCCTCGGGGTCCTGTGTGACCTTAGGCATGACACTTAAGGACAGGCTGTTAACATTGTTCATGTACTTAAAGATGCAGAGAGGTATCTAGTGGGATTTTTGAAAGCACAGAACTCCTGTTGGCTTCACGGAGTTCAGTGCCAAGGTGCTTTTGAAAATTCTACCTTTGAAAATCTGGCCCTCAGTGTCCCTGTCTGTGAAATGGGGATAAGAGCCGGGCCTGAGCTACAGGAGGGTGTGAGGGGCAGGAAAGGAATGTTGATGAGATGCTCCAACCCTCCAGTGATGAGGGCCAGCAGAGCACCTAAGAAGTGAGACATTCAGTTGCAAGATGCCCAGTACCTTTTCCCTCCTATGCAAGTCACCAGGAATGGAGGCTACTCAGCCCCACGAGAGAGCAGACCCTTGGAGAATGTTATTGGCAGTGATGCTCTAAGGTTGGCTGCTGGGCAGACTCATGTGGCTGGGCTAAATTGCTTTCAGTGCTGTTAGACCAGGGTCTGATTCGACTCATCCTGGTTCTAGTCCCCTAGAGGTTGCTAAAACATCCCTCAGTTGGCTGATGGGACAACAGCTTTGTCACACGCTCTTTCCTGGACCTGGCTGAAGGTTTGATGGAGGCATTTCTTGAACTTTTCAGGGCTGCTATTCTCCACTTCCTGTTTCAGTCTAATACTCCAAGTGCCTGCAGTTCTTGTCCATGCATGTTGCCACGTTTTGGTCCTCTTTCTGCTCCTACATCCCTAAGTCACCCTTTCTGATCTTCTTCCAGCTACTAAACGGGACAAGAAGCTGAGCAAGCACAGGAGTCAGTAAGTTGCCCTTCACACTCCCACTATTTCCCCCCAGAGATCCTTAAAGAGAGGAGATTAGAGCCCACGTAGCAGCTAGGATCAGCGCTCGATGCACCCCAGATGTCAGGCCCCTACGCAGGAATTTCTGGGGGGGTGTGCATTTTTTGTAAATGTGGACTGCAAGTTTTTCAAATATGAAGGATTCAAAATACTAGTGCAAAAGTGTGCAAAATACTCGTGCAAAAGTGTGCAAGTGTTCAAAATACTCATGCAAGTGTGCATAAGAGAGGTTAATGAAAAATTTGGAAAAAATTTGAAACGGTGATAAAATGATTTTGCTGTAACATACTAAAAATGCATACAGTAATAAAGGTTTTATAGAAATTACCTTCAGGGACATGGCAGGCAGTGCGGCCACCATGGCTCCTCTGCTCCCTCGGCTGCCTCAGCCTGCTTCTGCTCAGCGAGGCCAGCACTGGGTGAATGTGGGCGGGGCTTCCGGCCAGCCGGGTCGGGCCTGGGACGCTCCTTGCAGGTAGGGGGCGCCATTCTCCCTGCCCTGCTGCACTGACACTGGCCCTGCCAGCCCATCCCCCCACAACACTGTGCTCTCCGCCCACATCCTCCTAACATAAAAGGTTTTGGCCTAGGGCCCGCCTGGCTCAATGCAAACCTTTCCGTGGACCACCAGTTGCTAATGGAAACGCGCTGTTAATTACATAATTACGCCCGAGCCATTTTGGTAGTGCTGCAGCTGGGGAGAACAGTTTAATTCACCCAGTAAGAAAGGAAATATTAATTGAATTATTCAACAGACGAAGCACTTTAACTTTCTTATACTTTGTCAAACTTCATTTGAAATGAAGTAAATTATTAACTTATGTCCAACACAAAAGGTTCCCATGTTTTCTTTATTTATGGCAGGGGTGGGGAACCTTTTTTGGGTCAGAGGCCACTGACCCACAGAAAAATCAGTTGGAGACCAGACAAGTGAGGAGGGAAAAAAACCTATGGCCCTCAACTGAGACACTTCATTCCTCTAGCACTCCAGCCCCACTAGACAGGGAGGACTTGAAGTGCAGGGGTTCCCATAGGTCAAATTTACTCTTCTGGTGTTTCAAGGTTAGTGGGTTTTGTGGACCCCCTTAGGCTCTGGGGTTGGGACAAAAATGGGGGCTGCTGGTGAGGGAAATGGGGTTGCAGGATGTGAGCAGGAGGTGAGGTGAAGGAGGGGGTGAGGGTGCAAGATCAGGGTGGAGGTGTAGGAGGGGGTGAGGGTGCAGGGTCTGGATGGGAGGTAGGGTGCAGGAGCAGGCTGGGAGTAGCATGTCTGGTCACGGGGAAGGGTGCAGAAGCAGGCTGTGGGTAGGGTGTCTGGCTGGGGGGAGGGTGCAGGTGTGGGTTGGAGGTGGGTGTCTGGCCAGGGGGGGAGAGGCAGAGGGAAAGGGGCAGGAGCAGGCTATGGCTGCAGGGTCTTGGGGTGGGTGGGTGGGTGGGTGGGTGTGTGTGTGTGTGTGTGAGGAGAGGTGAGGGGCGGGGCTCTGCACGTAAGGGGGTGGCGTGGCACTTGCCTTCACATCCCACGCTGGTCCCAGGCATGGCCTCCTCTTGCTTCCATTGGCAGGCTTCCAGCCAATGGCAGCTATGGGGAAAGCCTCCAGGCCAGTGTTTCTTAAACTTTTTAAGACCGAGGAACACCAAACAATAATTTTTTTTAATGAGGACCACCAAGGATTTTTTGTTAAGTGCAAAAAAAAAAAAAAAAAAAAGCTGGGGGGGGGGTTATTGAGCCCGTGCGCTGCTGTTCCTCCAGCCTGGGGAGGGGAAGCGCTTCTTCCCCATGAGCCAGACCATGCAGAAAAGCTTGGGACTTTCCCCACGCAGGAAGCCAGTGCTGGCGCTCCACTTTGTGGGGGAGAAGGAGGGAGGGCGAGGCTGGAAAGGCTGGAACACCAGCGCAGGCGCCCCACTGCAGGGGGAAGGAGGGAGGCTGAGCTAAAGGCGTGGACCCACTGTCCTAACAGAGCCCCCTCATGCTTACTTGGGGGACCACCCTTTGCACCCCCCTGTGTACGGGCCTGGATAGGCACGTACTAGGAATTCTGGAGGTGAGAAATAGCTGCCCCAGAGCAAGAGTGACAGTGCACAGTCCCGCAGTGGCCAAGAACATTGACTGGATCAGAGGCCCAGGCATGCTACCGAGTGCCTTAGAAAGAATAACATGAAACTACATGGCGAGCTGTCAGTTGGGGCCTGAGCGACATCCCGATGGGTTTTAATAAGAACTTCGGATGAGTAAGAGGTAGAGGAGCAAATGAGTGTGCTGCAAAATGGTGCCACCACCTTGATCTATACTAGGATTAAGGTAGATTAACAACTTTATTAGTTACAAAAAAACTGTATTTAAGCAATAAAAATATGTGCAAGCTAATAACATGTGCTAGCATTAAACTACTCCCCGAAAAGGTCAGCTAAGTAAGAAAGCATGAGTTCTCACACACACTCACCCGTATACACACCCTTGTTTCCTTCAGTAACAGATAAACCACAAGTAGAACGATTAGAGAGAAAAGAAAAACCCTGGCTGTTAACGTCTCCCTGCCTTTGGCAGCACAACTAACTTCCTGCAAAGAGCTCGGGTAGGAACTACGTCTGGCCACCATTGTGGGCTGCTGCCCCATTTAAAAATGTCAAAGGCTTTAGTGGGATGATTGGCAATTGATGGAGAAGCTACCACAGGGCTCTGTCCCTCAGAACCTGTCTGGGGATAGCGAGATGTCCTCTCTTGCTGCAATGAAACCAAGTGCCTGGATGTATTCCTGGTCCTGTGACATCAGTAGCAAAATGGCCACTGAGTTGAGTGGGGTCAAGATTTGAGTCAATTGCGAGAGCTGTTTATTTGCAACCCAAGTGACACACCTACCCCAACCCTTCCACCCTGACACAGCGTCACAAGGAACCTGACCAGGTACTTTGGCTGCAAACACCACCAATCACCACCAGGCTGCAGTTGGAGGAATGGGGCTGATGAGAATGAAGAAAAGGGAAGTGATCTACTGTCTGTTGGATGAATAGCTGTGCTCCTGGGAGAAAGATGGGGAGATTTTTGAGAGTACAAGGGAGAGTTGTGTGCCCAATGCCCGTTGAAAGCCCAAGAGTTGAAAGCCAGAAGGGATTGCCTCATCCTTTGGTCTGAGCTCCTGCCTATCATAGGCCACCGACGCCCGCCGGCATCCGCACACCAACCCCAGCAACCGAAATGAGAGTCAAGTGTTAGAGCCTTAACCAGTAGGTGTCACAGGGTGAGAATAGGAGGAGCATCAGTGCCAGAGGCCCCCCAAAAGGCAGGGAAATGATTAAGTGAGCTATAACCAGATAATACTAGCAAGTGGCCTGCACCCCACATCGCAGCGGAAGGTCAAAACCACTGCCAATCTGACGTGTGGGAAAATTCCTTCTCAGCCTCATGTGGGGTGATCAGCTAGACCCTGAGCATGTGAGCAAGAACCAGCCAGCCAAGCACCTGAGAGTCAGAACCCTTGGTTCCCTCAAAGCCCCGGCCCTTCCTGTCCAACATCCCATCTCCAGCTGCAATCAGCCCTGATGCTTCAGTGGAAGGAGACCAACACCCTAGGGTTGCCAGATGGTTTCAACAAAAATACCAGACACACTTGACATTACATCACAATCTACATTACATCTTATTTAGAAAATACCGGACATTTCTATTTTCTCATTTATATTTTCTCAATTTGTTTCCTGAACAGAAAGCCCAAATACTGGACTGTCTGGTTCAAAACTGGACACCTGGCAACCCTATAACACCCTGTGGAGGGGTGGGGGCTGGGAAAGTAAATGGGAGCCAGGTGAGCACTTAAATTCCATTAGTGCTTTGAAAACTCCCCCCAATGGACGGACGGCAACACACACCCTTTACTGTTACAGCTCTGCTAAATTCCCTTCCCTTTTGTGCATCACCTTCCTTGAAAAAATATGACCCTAGCAGAATGCCTAGTGGACAACTTGCCTTGCCTTGATTTAAAAAAGAGTGAAAAATATGGTGCTTGCCTCCCAAAAAGACCCAATAGACCCAAAGGAGAGGTTAAACTTTCCCTCTGGGCCTTGTGGGCCTGTCTCTAGAAACTTTTGAATTCCATTGCACGTCTGCAGGCATTTTACGTGAGGGGGTGGCCTCAATCATACGTGTCTTCTGGACCAGGATTCTCTCTGCTTTTGCACCTGGCTTTGTCCCCTCATCCTGGGGGTCCCCTTCCCAGAGTCTATTGCATGTTTACAGGTGATCGGTAATGTTCCCGTTGATGTCACAAGACCGGACCCAAAAGAGGCTGAAAATAGAGCCGGGTGAATTTTTTTGACGAAAAGTTTGTTTGCTGAAAATGCCGTTTCGGTCAACCCAAAAACGTGTGGGAATGTGGCAGGATGTCACCAAATCGCTTTGGCCGGGGAGGCTCCATTCAGAACACACCTGGAGGGGAGAGGGGAGGAAGAGAAGGAGGAGAAGATGGCAGTGGTACCCTTTGTGTTCTGTGACCAGGATGCTCTCCAGACAATGCCTTGTCACTGGGCCATCGGGTATTTCGGCTGGCCTTCTGTGCAATGTAACCCGCATCTTTCCACTTTCATACCCTTGTGGCGTCTGGCCCCCATTGGCAGGTTTTTCTCATTACTGCATATTGTGTTGGTCAAACTTTCCCTATATTTTCAGGCATGAAAACCAGCAGGGGTTTGAGGTGATCCGATCCTGCTCAAGTGAGTATGCATTTCTACAAAGTGCTGTACCTGGAAGAATCTTGTCACTACAAAGTACGGGCAGAGTTTTTCAGGTTGCAGTTTTTGCAAGGATACCAATTTGTGTCTCCCGCCCCCCCTCCCCCCTTCATGCCAGAATCCTGCAGTGCAGAGAAGTGAATTCCTGTCTCACCGAATAATGCATTCCAGCCAGGACAGCAGTGAAGGCCCAACTGACAGAAGTAGAAGGCTGAGAATTTCAAAGCAGACTTAAGTGCCCACTTGAGATTTGGGTGTCGGACGCCCCTGAACGCCTTGAAAATCCCAGCTGAAATATTTAGCACCCCAAAGAATCTGTATCGTGAATCTGTATCTGGTCAACATATTGGCATAGGCTACAGGGTCCCTGCTCCTCTGAGTTAAAACTGCCCCACGAATGACTCATTTATCGTTGCCCTGACACTGCTTCCTGCAGCACATTTGGTTACAGGCTGACCTTTTGATTTCACCCTAACTGAGCCACCGATTGGGTGGGTTATTAAAGGTCATCGTAAACAAACAATGTGCGGGAAGCCAAGCACTGCAGTCGATCTAAGTCCTTAAACCATCCAGTAATATCATAGCCCCATCACGTGGTCCCTTGTTCCTTTGAGTCACCCGGGGGAGGGGGGGACTTTCATTTTGATCTTTGCTTCCCTCTCCTGCTGCCCTTCTTTCTTTTTTCTCTTTCCTTTGTCTTGCTTTACATTTTCTAGTCTTTTTCTAGAATTTTAATTATTTTCCCCTCTTCGCTTTATTTCTCTTGTCCTACCATCTTCTGCTACAGCCTCCCCTCCCCGCTCTTTCTGTTTGGGTTGGGGGGAAAAACAATCAGAAAGAAAGAAACAAGCTTTGCACTTTGTTCTGGCAGGAGCGGGATTTGGGCAAAGGAGTCGCACAGTCTGGAGCTGGCTGTTGAGGAAGTTCTGTTGTCTGGTTCTTGAGGCGGTTTCCTAGCGACTGGCCACTTGGGAGAGTGTCAGGCTGAGAGAGGGGAAAGTTTTGTGGGTAGCAGGAGCCAGTCCCATGGTGGGCATAGGACTGACACCTTGGAACGTGATTGGGGTGCTCCGGGCTGCTATTAAAATAAGCAAAGCTCTGTGGGATTGGCTTTTGTGGAGCTGGCCCTGTTGCACCCTGAGCCAATTTCATGTCATGTCTCAATAGTGAATTGCAGTAAGGCAGCGTACAGAGCATCCTGGCCATGTCTGTGCTGGACAGGTTGCGGTGCAGTCCGCTGGCCAGCTGCAGCGGGAAAGTGAATGCCTTTTGCAGTCCTTAGCATCTCCAGCTGCAATGAAAAGTGCAGAGGGGGGAACAGGCTGCAAAGTGACACCACCAGGCTCCTGTCACCAGCACCGGGGGGGAGCTGCATTTTCTCTCCGCTTCGGTGCCATGTCACACAGCTGATGTACATCCGGGTGCTGATCTCGGAGACCTGAAAAGCGGTGCGGTTTGCCATGAATGCAAATGCAACCGAACTCTGGGCGTACTCTATGGAGTGCTGGCATTGGAGTCCAGGTCACAGACTTACCCAGCAGCTAGAGGGCAACAGTGCCGTCTAGGAACAGCCTAGAAGGAATGGATTGGGGTCATCCCCGCAGTTTTCCATTGACTCTTGCAGTGTCTTTAAAATAGGACACGGATAAATAAGGGTCAACTGTAACCAATGCTGTGCAGAGCTCCAGTAAGAGAAGCTGTCCAATGAGTGCTATTTCTATCGTCCCGTGGAATGTGTTCCTAGCCAGAGAAGGATTGATGCAGAAAGAAAGGATGGCCTAGTGGTTACAGCACCCGGGGATGTGAGAAACCTTAATGCAGTTCCCTTCTCTGTCGCAAATTCCATAGGGGTATGTCTACGCTGCGCAGCTATTTCAGGAAACCAGAGATATCCCGAAATCGCTACCCCGTGTCTTAACAGGCCACCCATTATTTTGAAAAATATTTCCACGAGGATAATAGTTCCATGAGGGTTAAGGGATGCAGGAGCATACTGGCAATCAAAATAGACCTGGGAAATGGGTTGAGAACGGCCCTCTCCATGACGTCACTCCTACATGCCCCTCAAGCCCTGCCCCCGGTGTCATGTCCGGCACGCGGCGCAGGTGGCAGTTTGGGCTCAGCGTGCTGCATACAGCGCGGGTGCAGAGCCATCAGAGTGAGGGGCAACGGCATGCGGACATGACGGCCCACCGGGAAATTCCTGGTATCTGGCCAGGCCAGTCCGCCCCTGCGGGGATGTCTCGAAATAGCATGTTATTTTGAAATTTGGCACTGTGTAGACATGCCAAATTTCAAAATATGTGATTTTGAAATAGAATCAAAATAAGAAACACAATTTGCGTAGCACAAATTGAGTATCTTATTTCAAGTTCAAGGTGAAGTGTAGCCGCACCCTATGTGAGCTAAGGCAAGTCACTTAGTAGCTCTATGCCTCAGTTTTCAGTCTGTACTATGTTGGGGTAATAGCAATTCCCAGCCTCACTTGGCTACCGGAGTGAGTGGGGGCAGAGAAATCCTTACTACAGCCAGCTAGAGCTGAGAAGAGGGTTTTATGGTACAGGAGAGAAATTAATTTAAAGTAAACAAAAGTAGGCTGCCCAGCTTGCATTGACTAATACTTTGTCTTTCTGCAGCACCTTCATACAAGGAAGAAAATGAGGGTTTTTAAGCAGTGATCAAGGCCAAACCATCTAAGGAATCTTTAACATGATCTAGGACAACGATAGATGCAACCAAACCTTAGGAGAAGTTGCTATTGAAGCATCTAGGAGAACTCCGATCTATCATTTGTAGAGAGTGGCCGTCTATATAAAAGAACTGCTAGCAACTTGGGGGTGAAAGCTCGCACAGATCTGGAGAAAATGTCAGATAACTTGCAGGGGGAATAGGCACCAACTCAGCTATTAGGACTAGAGCTTCATCCAACATGTATTTGCTTGTCCTGATCTGTCCCTGTTGCTTGTAGACACAATGGCTTTCTGTAGTCATGTCCTTCCTTGGCCCATCCTATGCTTTTAGGGAGGTAATTGCAACAGTTTTGGATATGGTTTAAGCAAATACATGGAAATCTTTTGCTTTTGACTGCTCTGTGGTCAGTTTGAAAATGTCTCCTGTTTCCTTAACCTTCAACCTCTGGTTTTATTTTCCATGCCAGTGACAATGACAAGACAAGATCAAATTGAATGGCCAGAAAATATCCTACTAACAAGGTAGGTGACAAAATCAGATATTTCAGCAAATACCTGAATCGCTGGGTGAGGAAGTTGAGGATTTGGGCCCACCTCTGGAGCTGGAGTCCGTGGGTTGGTCTATATTTAATGTATTGCTTATTCTTGCATAATGTTCTAAATCCTCTTTATATCTGGCTTCCAACCGTGTTTATAGCACCCACTAGCCCGAATTCTTAAAGCTAAGCAGGGAAAGGAGCTGTCATTGCAGGCGAAAGGCAAATTGTGCAGGAGATACTTGACTGTAACCAGTCTGACATAGTGAAGCCTGGACAAACTGATAGGGAATCTATATGGCAGAAATATCGCGGCTCGAGTGCATGTGTATATCCAAATCTTGGATCCCATTCCAAATACTGTACCCCAATTCCCATTTGTTAGTGCTCGAAGTGTCTCCTAGTGCATAGCACCACCAGGGAGAGCTCTGTGCCGGGCTGGTGACAGATTTCACTGGGCCCTGGGCAATGTGTATGTGGGAGGGGCTTAGCTCTGGGACCCTGGGAAAGGGCGGGGCCTCAGGCAGAAGGGGCAAGGGATGAGCCTCGTCCAAGCCAACCCTCAGTGCCATCCAGACTGTGCTACATGGAACTTCAGCAGCAATTTAAAGGGCCCATAGCTCTGGCTGCTGCTTTTACTGTGGTGATAGCAGTTGGGAGCCCCGGACCCTTTTAAATCACCAGGCCCTGGGGCAACTGCCTCTTTGCCCTCCTTGTTGGCGCCCCTGGCTCTGTGGACCATATTATGGATAGGGTTGCCAGGTGTCCGGTTTTGAACCAGGCAGTCTAGTATATTTCAGCTTTCTGTTCGGGAGACAAATTGAGAAAATAGAAATGTCCGGTATTTTCTAACTAAGATGTCATGTAGATTGTGATGTCATGTCAAGTGTGTCCGGTATTTTTGCTGAAACCATCTGGCAACCCTAATTATGGATTGCGCAGCCCACTTGTTGGGGATCCCTCTAATAGGTAGGTCCCTACCAAATTCAGTATCTTTTGGTCAATTTCATAGTCCATAAATTCCATGATTTCAGCCATTGTAGGGGGTTGTGTTATTGTAGGTGGGGTTGTGGTATTGCTACCCTTGCTTCTGTGCTGCTGCTGGTGAGCTGGTGTCTTCAGAGCCGGGTGCCTGCCCAACAGCTGCCATTCTCTGCCCCCCTAAAATAACCTTGTGACCCTCCCTTCCACAACTCCCTTTTGGGTAAGGCCCCCAACTGGAGAAATGCTGGTCTCCCCCATGAGAGTAAGAGCACACCAGACCAGATGCCAAGTGGGAGAGACCAGATTTCACGGTCCGTGACATGTTCTTCATGGCTGTGAATTTGGTAATAGCCCATATTTAATCTGGTGTGATTAGAACTGAGATTTTTTGCTGCTGTCCAGTGTGAATGGCTAGTGTTCCAGGCACAGACCAGCACAGTGGAAGAAATGGCATCTGCAGGAATCTGTTACATTAATAAGTTTCTCTCTTTCAGGAAAACCAGTAAGCAGCTCCGGGCCACAAGTACAGAAGGTAGGTATTTGTACAAAGGCGTCCATTTCATTCCACCTTTTGTTATCTGTCCTGATGGATTGTCACTCCAATCCAAAATTAGTAAGTGTTTATTAATAGGGACGTTAAAATTAGATTAATCAACTAATTGAATAGTCGATGGAATTTCCATTGACTATTCGATTAGTTGATAAGGGCGCTTGCGCTTTGAAATGTAGCAAGAGCCCACTGGTCTGTTGCTACACTTCAAAGGCGGAAGTGCCACGTGGTGTTCTGCCTTTGAAATGTACAAGAAACCCAGCAGGGGCTCTTGCGCATTTCGAAGATTGAAACACGGCGTGGAGCTTGGAGTTGGGGGGGGGGACTCCCAGCAGGGAGTCTTGTACATTTCAAAGGCTGAATGCGGCCACTGTGTCCCTGCCCCCTCCTATGGAGCTGGAGCTGGGGGGAGGCGGCTTTTAAGCCAGCTCCCCCTAGCATCCCCTCCTCTTCCCGCCCCTTGCTGCTGCTTTCCAGGTTCGTCTGCCCCCTGCGCTCCCCAGCCAGAGCGAGGAATGCAGCAAAGTGAGCATGTTCCCCTTGCTTCCTGGTGAAGGGGAACAGTCAACAACGTTCCTGCACGAACTGGGGGGAGCTTCAGCTCCCTTCACCATGGGTGGCCAGTATGCTAGATGAGGGAAGGGAGTGGAGGGAGTTTTTGCTTCTTTGGCTCCCTGTGTAGCTAGGGTCCGTTCACAAAAGCAGCTTGCCTGCCATGGCCTCTGAGGGTTCTGTCAACAGTTTTGAGGACCCCACAAATATTTAGTGAATTTATCCCCAACCCCTCTGTTGAAGTTGGTCTGCGATTATCCTCACTTTACAGAAGGGCAACTTGGACACCAACACTGAATGATATTCAAGCTCACACAGGAAGCCTGTCCCAGAAGCAGGGCCGGCCCACAACATTTTGGCACCTGAGGTGGGGAGCTCAAATGACACACCCATGCCCCCTCGCTTGGGCCAAAACGTTGAAAGGTCTCAATTCTCTGGGTCCTAGTGGCGCCCCCCGCCCCAGTCTGGCACCTGAGGCAGCAGCCTCAGTTCGCCTCATGGTAAGGCCAGCCCTGCCCAGAACTGCAATCGAAACAAGCTGTCCCGAGTCCCAGACCAAAACCTTGACCCTAGCACTAGACTCTCTATCCAGGAGTGGAGTTTTAGCACATGCCTTCTAGAGAAGCTGCCATACTGCCCCTTTTGGTTTGGGCTCTAAGCTTCTGCCACGACAGCGTGCTACCTTGAGTTTCTGTTTTGACTGCAGTGTAGCACTGGGCTGATGATGTTAGTGATTCTTCCTTTCTCACTCCCAAATCTATTTCCTGGTTGGTGACCTTAGGCGGCTCTTCCCTTCAGTACATTTCCCCCAGATCGGTCCCTTGTTCCACAATCCATTGTTTTCTTTCTTTCTATACTGTGCTCTATTTCAAATCTGATGGCTCACTCGCCTCTGAATCTAATTCCATAGCCCCTGTACTTGCTGGCTAGCAAATCATGGCAACCATACAATATCAACATGTGCTCTCTTCTAGGTGACAATGGTGAGCCTAGATATCAGAATTTCATGAGAGGTAAGGTACACATTCCGCCTGCAATGTAATTCAGTCAGGCTAAGAATATGGAGGACAAAATTCTCAGTGAAGTCAGTAGAACTTGAACCTACATATAGTTCTAGTCCTTCGTTTAATAAGGGGAAAATGAAAAGCGGTGATTCCCTGCTTTATTGTACATGGGTGTTTCCACGTTCTAAACCAGGATTAGATGTGAGATCACCGGTGGCAGCAACATCACCTTTTTGTTCCTGTCTCTGTTGTGAGTGGAGAATCGACATTCGTATGTGGGCTGGCTTCGCTTTGAATGGCGAGCCATGCCCTGCCAGTATTCAGCTGTGTCAGGGTGTTTTAGGATACAAGGTGTTCCCCAGCTGCAAAACGGGGGTCCAAATACCCTCTTTCTCCAACGCTGCCTGTCCTGTCTATTTAGATTGTAAGAGTTTGGGGGCAGGGACTGTAGCAAAACAAGCTGTAATTCTTAGCCAGAGCCTGGGTGGTACTTGAATACAAATCATTAATAATACTAGAAGTAACAGGAAGAAGGCAACTCTGACCATCAAAATTCCCTTCACTGGTATTTTATTCTTTAGTGAAGAAGTGGGTTGTGCCCACAAAAGCTCATGACACCATCTACGTGTTTTGTTAGTCTCTTAGGGTATGTCTAGACTTCATCCCTCTGTCGGCAGAGGGATGCAGATTAGGCAGGTCGATGTTGCAAATGAGGCAGGGATTTAAATATCCCGTGCCTAATTTGCATAAAAATGGTTGCTGCGTTTTGCCGACTCAGCACTCTGTCGGCAAAAAGCAGCAGTCTAGAGGGGATCTGTCGAGAAAGAAAGCCTTTTTCAACAGATCCCTTATGCCTCTTGCATAACACAGTGGCCATTTTATGCAAATTAGGCACGGGATATTTAAATCCCTGCCTCATTTGCAATGTCGACCTACCTAATCTGCATCCCTCTGCCGACAGAGGGATGCAGTCTAGACATACCCTTAGGTGTTGCAGGACCATTCTTTGTTTAAGTTTTTTTTTCTCCAGGAATATAGTAATTATCCTGGTCTTGAGATCTCCAATAGCACAGCTCTATAAAGGGCCCTTTATCTTTGGAGGGAAGTGGGACTGATCGGGCACTAGCCATTGTGATCCAATGACACAGCAAAGTAGCCATCACAAAGACCAGAGCTGATCACGATGGAGCCCAAATGAGGCCGTTGTTCAGTCTATGTTTATAGAGGAGCTCATCAAATGCGTCTAACTATTTGTGCCTCTTGACCAAGCCTCATGGTCTGTTAATATGATTTAGACTAAATTACTCTGTATATAAAACAGTGCTCCTTGCATTTTCCTTCCAGGGGCCCTTGCAGTACATCTACCTTCGCATTTACAGGGTGTCCCTGCTATTAGATGCCCTGGTATACATCCATTCTGCACTAAAGTCATTGACGCTTGTAGGAGCGGATGTGCTATGGGTCCTCCCATTCCCCATTCTTAAGTCGTGCAAAACCCCCCAAAAAACTAATTTGCAGAAATGGAAGTCAGTCGTGGGAAAAAATTCCCTGCTGTCAGTTTCTCTTGGAGTCCAACTTTTTTGGAATGTAACTTGGACTTACAGCAAGGACGGCCTGTACACTGAATAAAACTCCCACGCTTGGCCCATATCCGCAGCCTGGGGTTGGCGGGACCTTGAGCTGCGGGGCTGTAAAACTGCCATGTAGATAGATGTTCAGGGTTGGGCTGGGACCCTCTCCCTCATGGGGTGTCAGAGGCCAACCTTCAGCCCAAGATGAACGTCTGCACTGCAGTTGCACAGTCCTGCAGCCTGGGCCTGGCAAGCCCAAGGCAGCAGATGTGGCCGGCCGCAGGCAGTTCATTGCCATGGAGATGTGCCCACGGGGACCAGTCTGCTCCCACGAAACCCAGTCGCGAAACGAGCATTGAATTCAGGGTTGTCCAAGTGGGCCCACTGTGTTCAGTTCAGGTGTGTCAAGCCGGACGTCAACTCCTCTGAACCTGCCTACGCGCCTCTTCTGAGGTGTCTGAGCTGCGGGCTCGAGCGCGAGGCAGCTGATGCCTTTGGGCCAGTTCACTTGGAACTTTCCAGGCAGGGCCGTAGAAAGCAGCAGGGTGGGGAGTGCAGAGAACAAGAAGCAGCAGAGTCTGGGCGGAGACCAGGGACGCCAAGCCAAGAGAGCAGCCTGTGCAACCGTACGTGGGGAGAGAAGGGTTAATTCTTCAGAGGCGAGAGACACACAGACCCAGTAAACTGATCGAGACAGGAAAGAGCTGGAATGCTGCCTGAGGGAAGCAGCTGCCTCCAGATCTTCCTGGAGAACCTAACTTGGCCCTTTCCACAAGACGTTTTTGAATACCCTTGATTTAACTGGCGTCCCTGTGCGCTCCTAAGTGCATGGCCCTTTTCTGCGTCAGCTTTGTGACTTTATTTTGACTTTGTGCTGGGAGAAATGCCCGAGTCTGTGTTAATTGCAAATGACTTGTACTTGCAGAAGACAGCCAGGAGTTGGATGCTACCTATGTGTAAGTTGATCTCCCTTTTATCCACCAGTACATTGAATCTAATCTCTTTCGTTGCCCCGGCTAATTGTAGCTTTGATTTGTTGGCTGTTCCTGTGGGGTTAGCTCATCTTAAAGAGGAAACTAAATTCCTAAGATGTGGGTTCTGAACAACTGCTTTGACGATCATGGCATCCTTGCTTTTTAGTTATCTGGATTGTGCAGCGCTCTGTTCATTTCACACCTTCCAGAAGACCTTGCAGTGGGCCACGTTACTGAGCCATGGTTCGCGCCACGAATATTCACTTGCAATTGCGATTACTTGTAGCAGAGTATACGATGTGCCTATTGCAAGATCTCAGGATAGAAATGAAAACACTGTCGTAAGCACTTCTCAGTTTGTCATGAATAACCTATAGGAAGCCAGGTGCCACATAGCAGGATATATGCACACAGAGCAGGTATTTCATGTCCCAGTTCTGCAACAGCATCTAACTCAGAGGCTATGTCTTGACTACAGAGTTTTTTCGAAAAAAGGGGCCTTTTATCAAAAAATCTTCACCTGCGTCTAATCTGCCATCACGTTCTTTGGAAATTAAATCAAAAGAACGTGGCAGTTTTTCCGACATCAGTAAACCTCATTTTAGGAGGAAGAACACCTTTTTTCGAAAGCTCTTTCCAAAAAAGGCGTTCTTGAACGCCAACAGGGCTTTTTCGAAAGAGAGTGTCCAGTTTGCCTGGGTTCTGTCTTTCAAAAAAAGCGGATCGCTTTTTCGAAAGTCTTGTCGCTGTCTCGATCAGTGGTTCTCAACGTGGGCCATATGGCTCTCCAGGGGGCCATGCCTTACTTCTAGGGGCCACATGGAAAAAAACGGAATATTAGGGGCCCACAGTAAGTTTCTGAGGGGGCCACCCAAACTTAACTGCCAGGCATATCATGACTGAGGCTCAGAAGAGGGCCATGAGCAAAAAAAGGTTGAGAAACACTGGTCTAGATTATCTCTTTCGAAAGAGGCTTATAGTCTAGACGTACTCAGATTGACCTCCCCTGTATCATCCTAGCCTGTAGTGCAACTCACACCTGAGTGGGGAACTACACATGGCGTAGGCTGGGTAGTATTAGAACCAGGAGACAGCAGGCTTGGTTCAAGAATGACACTGGACAAGGAGCCCTTCACTTACATTACAAGAAACTTACCCATGCTGGATGCAACCAAGATACAGTGCAATACACATAGAAAACCAAACACTGCACTGTTACCAATGTTCCCGCTAGTCTTTTCCAGCCAGGGGCAGATTTTTTCCCATCCATGTGTGGAATAATTTTTGTGCTCTGAGGCACATGCAAATCTCCATCACCAGTATAAACAAAATCCTGGCTGTGGGCACTCTGCTAATCAGCCAGGTGGCATTTGAATCTCTCCTGAACCGCTGCACAAGCACCCAGCTCCCAGGGAACACTGCCCTTCCCCAGGATGTTTAGATCCTTACATGGACCCACTGCTATAGACTCTACCGACTAATCCACTTACAAACCACAGAAATAGACAGGGCTATTGAGGGGGTCACAGAAAGGAGTGTTGGGCTGCCCCTCTGAAAGTTTTGTATTTGGTTTCCCCAGTAACAGGCACATCTTCCCCAGGAGATGAAGCAGCTTGGGATAGTTGTGGCAACTTTCAGGAAAGTTTAGGGTTATGGGAAGAAAAGGCTCTAAGGCAGGGGTGGGCAATAATCTTCATAGGGGGGCACGTCATGAATTTTGGAATGTGGTCCTGGGCTGGATCCAGGCTCCCCAGAAGGGGCGGGGCCTATGGTGGAAGGTTGGGCCCAGGGGCTAGAGAGAGAGAAAGAGACACTCTGTGTGTGTGTGTGTGTGTGTGTGTGTGTGGTGTGTGTGTGTGTGTGTGTGTGTGACAGACTTCGTGACACCAGTTGAGTCTGTGTGGCAGTGACTGTGCACGTGTGGCACAGACTGGGTGTGTGTGTGTGACAGTGACACAGAGCGTGTGCTGACTGCTGCTGGGTAAAGTTCTGAGAGATGCCACGCGCTGTCTCTTTAAGACAGGGAAAGCTGTCCTGCTCTGTTGTCTCCCCCTTCCCCGCTCTGCAGAGTTATGTGATGGGGGTGTGTGTGTGTGTGTGTGTGTGCGTGCGTGCGTGCATGCATGCATGCACAAGCACTGAACTCTTAGGAACAGGGCCCTGCCTCTTAAGACAGGCTCTCCCCCAAGTCACTCACCATCCATGCTTCAGATTGGAGCAGCTCTGTTGTGTGTCTCCCTCTCCCCACCCCCTCCTCTGCAGAGATGGGTCCAGCAGCGGGGGAACACCCTGACTTCAGCAGTCCCCTCTTCTCTCCCCTCTGCACAGCTAGCAAGAGAATCTGGGAGCAGCTGGGCTGCAGGGTAGAGCAAGGTACGGTGGGGGCAGCTGAACTCATGCTGCCAGCTGTACGTCTGCACCTCTGCTCAGCAGCTGGGCAGGCCAGAGAGAAATGCTTGACTAGCCGCATCCAGTCCCCAGACCTCATTTTGCCCACCCCTGCTGTATGGCTCTTCCCGATTGATTTGGAGCCATGGGTGACTGGGAACTGGGGGTTCCAGACATGAGGCAGGTGAGGAGGATTTTGTTCCAAGTGCGCTCTCAGACAGGAAGTATCTAAACAGGGATGTTTTCTCTTTTTCAGCAGCCCCATAGCTACAGATTACTACAACTGTGGGAAATTCTTGAGACCTCCAAACGGTACGTTTGCAAGACAGACACATGAATGGCTGTTTATTTAAGCAGCTTAGGGAAGACAAAACAAGTGAAGTATTGCCAGGGTTTGGGATGAAGCGAAAGCAGTTCTTACCTCTCTCCTTTGTTACCGCATGCTTTTGCCAGATACTTTCACAAAAGATCCCGAACGTGGCGGGGGGGGTAGGGGGGTGAGAGGGAAATTGCTTGAGCAAAAAAAAAAAGGTCACTGTGCCTTTAAATCTCCCCGCTCCCCCCGCCAGACAACGCAGGGAAAGAATATCCCCGCCAGCCTTCCGTCTGAGAAACAGAAAATACCGGACATTTTACATGTCCGGTATTTTCTGTTTTTTTAACCAGATAGGGGCACAAATACCAGACTGTCGGGGTGAAAACCAGACACCTGGAAACCCTATATAACTTGGCGCCATTTTAGTTAGGGAAGAGCAGACATGTGGCTCTGGGGCAGCAAAGGGTTAAAAGTGATTGTGGCAGGCAGGGGATACAAAAGGCGTGGGTGGGGTACAGAGCGCGACACTGCTGAAAAGCTGAGGCATGCTGCAGGGCTATGGCCAGAGGCCACACTTCCGTGCAAGTCGGCGGCTTGATTTTCATGAAGCCCTGGTTTAATGAGCCACATGCAGAGCATTGCCTGGAGCCAGCAGCAGAACATTGCCTGGAGCCGTGTGTAGCCCAGAGCCCAAGTCCTGAATGTTGGAAGGTGATGCTGTCTACCCCAGCCTAGCAGTAGCAGAACCGAGTGTCTTAGTGGCCTATGGTTAGGTGGTGCAAACAAGATCAGCCCCAAGCTAAAGTAAGTCAGGAAAGTGATGTGGGCACTGATGACCTATACTAAGTGTAACCCACACACCTAGGCTATGTCTACACTGTGCCCATTTGGCACGAGAAATATGCAAATGAGGCGAAGCATGGACTATCACTGTGCCTCATTTGCATAATTAACGAGGCTCCGTTTTTGCACAAGAGCCATTCTTCTGCGTTTTTTTCAGGAAGAATGGCTCTTGCGCAAAGGCCTCTTGCGCAAAAACAGAGCCTCATTAATTATGAAAATGAGGCGTGGCGATATTCCACGCTTTGCCTCATTTGCATAATTGTTGTGCAAAATGCATGCAGTATAGACATAGCCCTAGTGTGGGTCACTATCCCATATAGTAGCACTTAGACCACTTACAGCAAGAGATAAGAACAAGGAAGATCTACAGCCTGAGCTAAGAGCCACTACACTAAGCTCCAGAGGTCCCAGGTTCAAATCTGCCCTGCGGTTTCATAAGCACCTTACCAAGGCATGGTTTACACTGAATTCCCTGAGGCAGCTGGTTGTCCCAGAATTCCAAGGTGCCAATAGCCACTTTGTTTCTCAAACCATGCATGGTTCTGTGTTCTCATAAAACCTGAATCTATGCACAGGAAGGTGTTTCCCCCAGGGTGGGCGCGAACACCCCAGACACTCATGCATGTGCTTACCCCTATGCATGGTGAATAACCCTATTCAACTTGCTGAAGGTGTGAAGCTACTCCCCGGAGCAAATGCCTGCAGCCTGGGGCTGATCACACAGCTCTCCCCCTCAAAGCAGTCCCCTGGCAGGAAGTGGGCCTGCTCTTGTGAATGAGGGATGCAGGACTGTGCCTCAGATCTCACCTGGTAGGAACACAGATCCTTGAAGCTTTGATTAGACCAGGGTTCTTAGCCTCCTTACCAGTGTAGGCTCTCTGGGCAGCTCTCTGTGCTATGTGGGCCACAGACACACTCTATATATCAGGGACCCAAACTCCTAGCCAGTGGGATATACCTAGCCTGAGCAGCTGCGCAATCCAGCCTGGGGGTCCCAGCAGGCTGGGAGGGAGAGGGAAAAAGGCTGTTTGTTCCTGTTCCCCAAGTCCCACCACTGCCCCACCCCTTGGGACCCCAAAGCCCAAGGATGTGGCTTTGGGAATTGCCCTGGGGGCCTGGCATGGGGTGGCAGCAGCATTTTAGCCCACCCCACGCTGCCTGAAGTGGGAGGTGTCATGAGGAAGCGGAGCACAGTAGAGCAAGTGCACCCGCTGAGTGTGCTAGGCTTCCCCATGGGGAGTACAGGGGGGACAGGGGGGACCTGACTGCTGCGGCCATCCTGTGCCAAGGCCCCCCCCAGTATTTCAGATGGTTTAACCAAAAATACTGACCCCCCCCCCAAAAAAAAATCAGGAAAAAAATTCTGTTGAGGGAAAAAAAAGGGGAGACCAAAGTTATTGAGCAAAAAAAAACAAAACCCAACAGCAGTTAAGCAAAAAAAATCAGCATGGCCCCTTTAAGAAGAGGCTTTTTTACTGGCGACCATTTTGTTTTTCTGTTCCAGCCACAAGACAATCCCATGTGGAACCAGGTAAGCGGGGAGGAGGGGGAAGTCTGGGGGAGCCTGGTGATGGGGCTGGGGCTGGGCCTGGTTGCTGAGTGTGTGGGTTGCCAGGTGTCTGGTATTTTCGCCTCCTGGCAAGGAAAACCCCCAGAAAATACCAGACCTTTTAGGTGTCTGATATTTTCTGAATTTTTTACTGGACAGGAGGCGAAAATACTGGACTGTGCGGGTCAGTACTGTACACCTGGCAACCCTACGGGGGATGGGGTTCCATGAGGGGGAGAGTGGGGCAATGGCAGGAAGGGGCGGGGCTTGGAGAATAGGAACAGACAAGTTGACTTTAATGGGGCTCTCTGCAGCAGGCGCAGCCAGTCTCCTTGCAGGATTTAAAGCTCTTCAGGGCAGAGGCTGCTGTTGTGCAGTCCTATGCATAGCGAAGCTCTGACCTCTAAGCGATAATATCACACAAACAAACAATGTCTAATAATCCGAATCATTAGGGTCCAGTAACTCTGTCCCCAAATTGCCTCTGCAAAACTGAATCCTGTAATATACTTTAAACAGAAAGAGGTATTTAATACATGTCCTTTAGAATACAAAAAAGGGCTAATTAATTTTAGTCCGTCACTAGAAGAAGGATGTGGTGTAAAGACCATTAAAATACTCTCTAACTCTTTTGTTATAACAATTATCCTTTTAGTTATATTATGCTAGTTACTGTAAGGGTTACCGGAGATTGTGACCCCATTGTGCAAGGTCATAAGCAATGGCAGAATTTGCCTCAAAAGCCTGCAATCGAAGGAATGCCTTTAATTCTTTTGTTTTTCTAATTCACAAAACTAGTGCTTGAGAATTGTGTGAAAATTATGGGTGAGAAAAGAGTCACAAAATCTAATGGGAAAACATATGAATTCGTCCCAAGACTTGTATGTGAGGAAATTCTGTGAAATGGCCATTTGTATAACCCAAAGTGTTCAAAGTTGATCTGAAATGTTACTAATTCAGACACCATTTTTGGATAGTCCATTTTGTTATCCAAATTTCAAAACTTTACACCTGTTTTCCAAACATGGTCTTACTTTTGTGGAGGAAAAAAAGAAAAACATTCCTGGGGGAAAAAATAAATATGAAAATCCTGTATGTTGAGGTTTTCATGCTACTTAGAGCTGTTGTATGAATTCCAGGCACTGCAACAACTAGCATCATATATTTAATTTTAGCTACTAGAGGTGCCTAAGAACTACTAATGCATTTCACTTCTGATCTGCTACACTCTTACATACTGTAGCTCCGGGTGTTTCTTGAGCAGAGAACCTCAGTGGTACTCTGATGCGGGCAACATATCAACTGCTTCATTAGCCTAGCCACTTGCCTTTTGTGCCATGGGGAAGGATTAAAGCAAGATGGAAAGTGACTGGCATCTCTATTTGCATGAATATCTGCAGAATCTTCCTAACTTAGATGTGGTGACCACATCAACTGTTCAGGCTTCAGTTACATTTTCTGTCTCTGTGGATGTACGTTTCGGGTAGTAAACTGCAGACAGTTGTTCGTGTGGTTTAACTGTCCATGTGTAGCATGCCTGCTTTGTACACGGGTTCTAATTATACATATTATTAAAGCCTGCATTTGAACCTTCCTCTCTGCCATTAGCCTCAGCCATGGCGCTAGTCTGAAAATAGACTGTGAACGTGGGCTGGGGCAGTGGGAAGTTGCTCATCAAGTGGAACAGATTCTTCAAAGCGTACAGTCAATAAACCACACACAGCGCTTACTTGTTCCTGTACATACAGACCAGGGCCAGCCGGTGATCTTACATGGTGTAAATCCAGAGGAGTC
Source organism: Pelochelys cantorii (assembly GCA_032595735.1). Taxonomy (NCBI): domain Eukaryota; kingdom Metazoa; phylum Chordata; order Testudines; family Trionychidae; genus Pelochelys; species Pelochelys cantorii. The sequence goes on along the minus strand of CM064346.1, from coordinate 9,240,064 downwards.
CCTGGAGTTCCATGCTGAAGCTGAAATCAAGCCTGTAGGCTGTACCTATTAATTCAAAAGCAATCTTAGCTGACGGCTGACTTTTTGTATTCCTGTAGGGTCTGGGGTGTCCGGGGCTTTTAGCACTCCAAAAGAGTGGTGACTTGCTTTATTTTAAGCACTGTTCAGAATACATTCATGTGAGTACAGCAATTTAGTTGGATAATTAAGTAAGGCAATGGGACTACAGTAATTCCACATTTAACACGTGCCCGCTTAACATGTTTTCGCAATAGCACGATTTTTTTTTAGGGAACGTTTTTTGAACTACACGACCGTCCCCGGACTAACACGATTTCCCCAGCCGGCCTGTTGCCGGCAGCTGCGCGGGGCTTTCCCCACTGCTCTGCAAAGTGGCAGAGGGTTCGCCGCTTGCTGCGCCGTTCCCCGCTGATTCCCCCTCTCTTCCACCCCCGCTTGCAGGCCGGCGGCTGGGTTTCCCCAGCCAGCCCATCGCCGGCAGCTGCGCAGGACTTCCCCCACCTCTTTGCAAAGCGACGGAGGGTTTGCCACTCACTGCACCATTCCCCGGCGACCCCCCCTTGCTGGACGCAGTGTGGGTCCCGGCAGACCTGTCACAGGGGCATACTCTCAACCCAATCCCCCTCCCCTCTCCTCCCTTTCCCTTCCTCAGAGCCAAACACCTCCCCTTCCTGCTGTAACCCAGTCCCCTTTCTCCCCCAACCTTATGTCCCGGTCCCAACAGACACCACCTCTTGAAATGCAACCCCCACCTTTTCCATTATTTTCAATGGGAAAATTGACCCCGCATAACACGTTTTCACTTAACACGATCATTTTCTGAAACATATCTATAGTGTTAAATGAGGAATTACTGTATCCAGATGTCCCTGAGGACATTACGGGAAGAGAGGGGTGTTTCTCAAGGGGTTAATTTGGTCTGTAGAACCTTCATAACTGGTCATGATGTGTGAGTTGGAAAGATCCCAGGATGATTCTCAGTTTCCAGAGTGATTAGCAGGGTTGTGCGTTAGAAACATATCTTTTAAAACCAATCATCTGTGCCCCTTTGATCTGGAAGCCACAGACTGGGTGAACTCTTGAGTGCAGATGTGGTCGCCTCATCTCAAAAAAGATATCTTGGCATGGAAAAAAATTCAAAAAAGGGCAACAAAAATGATTAAGGGTTTGGAATGATTGCCATACGAGATGAGATTAATAAAACTGGGACTTTTCAGCTTAGAAAAGAGGAGACTAAGTGGGATATGACAGAGGTTTATAAAATCATGACTGAGGTGGAGAAAGTAGATAAGGAAAAATTATTAACATGTTCCCATAGCACAAGAACTAGAAGTAGGGGGGTCACCAAATGAATTTAATAAAACTAATTTAATATAAAATTTAATAAAATAAAGCAAACAAAAGGAAGTTTTTCTTCACATAGTGCACAGTCAACCTGTGGAACTCCTTACTGGAGGCTGTTGTGAAGACCAGGACTTTAACAAGGTTCAAAAAAGAACTAGATAAATTCATGGAGGTTAGGTCCATCAATGGCTATTAGCCAGTATGGGTAGGAATGGTGTCCCTAGCCTCTGTTTGTCAGAGGCTGGAAATGGGTGACAAGGGGCACCCATCTCTTCCTGTGATGGCCTCAGGAACATCTGTTCGTTCCCTCTGGGGCACCAGGCATTGGCCACTATCAGAAGACAGGATACCGGGCTTAGCTGGATCTTTGGTCTCACCTGGTACAACCATTCTTATGTTCTCCTGACAGTAAACACCGACACCTCTCAATGGCTTTCTTTTTTTAAGACCAGGTTCAGAGTAGGCAGCACTTCAGAGATTTGTAATAGACTTTAATATGTAGATTGTCAATTCAAATGCTGTCCAGGCTGGTCATGATGGAAATTTATTCTGTAATGGTTTGTTGGTGATAGTCTCTCTCCAGCCAATTCACTGTGAGTAGTATATACCTCGATAGCTGTCAAAATTGCATGGTGATGAAAGCTATCAAGGTATATACTACTACTGTGAATCTGTGTCCTTGTCCCAAGAAAACCATCACAGCTGGCACCTTTATTATCAGTCTCAGCTTCTTTCCCTATTGTAGGCTCTTAACTAAACCATGGTTGTTTACCAGAACTGCACTGAAACAATATTGGTTGGTTGTTCCTATTGCTACCCTATTACGCAGGGTTAATAACCCCAAGGCTACGTCTAGACTGGCATGAATTTGTGCAAATGCTTTTAACGGAAAAGTTTTCCGTTAAAAGTATTTGCGCAAGAAAGCGTCTAGATTGGCACAGACGCTTTTGCGCAAAAGCGTCTGTGGCCAATCTAGATGCGCTTTTGCGCAAGAAAGCCCCGATTGCCATTTTCACAATCAGGGCTTTTTTGCGCAAAACAAAACTGAGCTGTCTACACTGGCCCTTTTGCGCAAAAGGTTTTGCGCAAAAGGACTTTTGCCCGAACAGGAGCGCCAAAGTATTTGCGCAAGAAGCACTGATTTCTTACATTAGAACGTCAGTGCTCTTGCGCAAATTCAAGTGGCCAGTGTAGACAGCTGGCAAGTTTTTGCGCAAAAGCAGCCGCTTTTGCGGAAAAACTGGCCAGTCTACACACAGCCCAAGAGTTTCATTTCCATTGAAATAATCCACTGAATTTACAAAGAGGGGACACCCCCCCCCCAAATAATTTGCTCTAGGGTGTCCCCAAATCCAATAAGAGAAGGTTCCGATGTTCACTTAATAGTGCATCTCACAACCAAAGCTGTCCCAACACACCTCATATCCAGTTTGATATGTTTAATTTCTTGCTTCTAATTATACAGGAAGATCTATTTGGTGTTCCAGGAGGGCATCAATTCCTAACCTCTCTGTCATCTAGCAGACACCCCCAGCCTCTCTCCAAACACTGTCATGATTGCCCAGTCCTGCTCTCCTTGAAGCCAACAGCAAAAACTCCAGTTGATTTCAGTGCAGAATCTGATCCAGATTCACATGTTAGAGTGATGCTATTAAAAGGGACCGCCAGTTCTAGCACTGTCTTTTAAATGGCCTTTCTGTTTCCTTAAGAAGTACGTTTGCATCTCTGTGGTCAACATAGCTTCCCCGCAGGTGGATGGTGCTAAAATTGAAGTGTTGTACACAGCCACAGGTGGAGGGAGAGCTCTCACCATCATCCATCCCATTCACTCCTTCCTTTTTATCCCTTCCAGACGATTCCTGTTCCTATGAAAACATGGTGATCGGGGCATCCAATAGCCCTGAGTCTGGTAAGTGTCAGGTTTTTGGTGGTGATTACTGAGTGTGTTGCCATAGGCTGAGGCGCCCAGTCATGGAACAGGTGCAGGTCCCTGGTTGCTTCACTTAAAGTAAAGAGGACTCATTTACTCACATCACATAGACCTTTATCCCGCAATGGGCTCCATATAGGTTGTTCCCTGTGCTTGCAAGGAATCCAGTTAAACTCCATGGGACTCTGCACAGAGTTCATTGCAGCATCAGTTTCAGTGAAGAAGAGAGGGAATTCTGCTTATGAACATCTGAGAAATTTTACCCCTGGAATATTTTTTTCAAATAACTTTGGCATTTTCTATTATATGGTGGGTTAGTAACATCTCTGAATCCAGTCACCTTCAGCACTGTGCTGAATGATAACATTGGGCATACCATTTTAATGGGCAGCAGTAGCATCAAAGGCAGGTCTAACCATGTCTGGGGAAAAAGAGAAACCACGCACTGAACGAGGAGGTAGATGAGATGGCGAACACCAGACAGAGGACGGGGGTTGTTCCACATTAAAATGCACAAATCCACAAATAAGGTGTGAGATTCAGCCTTACTGCATTTTCGGAGGGTGGAAGTAAGAGATTTCACAGAACTGTTACCCATTCTTACTCCACTTGCTTTCATTCCTCTGTGCACACTTTTCTTGCTCACAGATGACTCCGAGGACTATGAAAATAGTGCAGCGATAAAGACATGGCAACAATCACATATGTCAGGTATGTTCTGAAACCAATCATTACTGAATGTTTTTATGGTAGCAGCTCAAGGCCTCAGTTAGGACTGGGGTCCCATTCTGCAAGCTGTTGTGCTAACAGATGGATATGATCCCTGCCCCCAAGAGATTTTCCTTGTACTTTTCCTGTACAGTCATGATAGGAACTTTTAAAAATCTAGTTGTACGTTGTTGCATATATTAGCAATGATTTTGAGTACTAGCTTGGAATCTTTATGGCTCTGGCCTTTCTGATATTTCAAGGGGCACAGACAGATGGGAAGGTCTAAAATTTGGTCCCCTGGCAGGCCATTCACAAGAGACCATCTCCTCTTCTTTCAGACCTTCTCGGTTCTTAACTCTCCATGCTGCAAACTCTGCCTTGCTTTTTGAGCCCAGGAACTGAACAAGCAACCTTCTTTGTATGTTATGTTCCTGGACTATGAAGCTCCCTGATGGGCCAGCACTAATTATGTCAACATAAAAGCCTCGCTTAGGTTATCTTTCTAAAACAAGAGGTTCAACTGGATATAAGGCGTGTTGGGACAGCTTTGGTTGTGAGATGCACTGTTAAGTGAACATAGGAACCTTCTTGTATCTGATTTGGGGACACCCTAGAACAAACTGTTTGGGGGTGTATGTGTGTCCTGTTTATAAATTCAGTGGATTATAATGTCTCTGTGGATCTGTTATGATCTATCCTAAAAATCTGCTGAGGGAACACTTCCAAACTGCTATTATGTACAGTCTTGAAGACTTTCCCTAAAGAGTCATGATGCTGGAACCCAGGTATTCCTTGGCACAGACAGAAAAATATCTGCTAAGGAACATACAAATTGATCTCCACATCAAGGGTTAAAAAGGTGGACAGGTATATAAAGGTATGTCGATCAACACATTTATTTATCAGTGCTTTCAATTCCCAATAACAACTCTCTATATTTAGAAAGCCCAGATGATGATCCAGATTATGTTAACTCAGACATTGCAACTGTGCCGAACTAAAGGTAAAAATAGATGTTTGATGCATTTATTGTAAACCAAGGGGTGGGAATGCCTCAGTTCATAGTCAATGATTTGCACTTAAACTTGATTCTACAGCAAGATGGCTTATGCCTGTTTTAAAAGCAAACATTGGAAGGAGCGAATCTCTATATTGGCAGGCTCCAAGGACACAGGGAAGATGTTGCAAGTATTGATAGATCCATAATCAAAGTAACTGCATGACAAGTACTAATTGCCCCTGTAACAGGAATTAACCTTTTTGGATCAGCTAGCAAATATCTAGTGCCTATATAACGATCTAGATCAGGGCTACTCAAGTTTGGAAGCCCCAGGGGCCACAATGATAGGCACAGCACATGCCAAGGGCCTCAACATAAGTGTGCTTGCATATACATGCAAATATATGCAAATAGCTTCTTTCACATTGATGGTCATGAATACAAAGATTAAGGCAAGATTACACAATACACAGGCCCCATTTAAGTCAGTTCTGCTGATATAAATAAAATGCAATATTTACCTGATTTCTACCCACCTGACAGCACTTTTAATGAGCAATGACAGTCCAGGAATTTAACTACTAAGACATTTATTAACAGAGGACCATTATATTGACTCGTCATTGTACAGCGTGTTCCCAGTGGAGGCCATGTTCAAAGGATCCCACCATGGGCCTCGTGTTGAGCCCCGTGCAAACCCAAACCGCACCGCAGGCCACAAACAAATGGGCCGCATGTTGAGTAGCCCTGATCTAGATGATCCCACAAACGAAGGCATGGCAGTGTGAACGTTAATTATCTGTATTACCTGGATTTCCAAAGCAAGTAGCCCTTGTATGTCTTTATAGCCCTTGTAAGAATATAGCTACGAGATACCAGGAGTCTGCTAGAAGTTAAAATGCATAGTTGTGGGAGCGAGAGTTGAAACCAGAACAGATTTTACCTTTGAAGATACTGTCCACGTTTCAGAAACACTTCACAGCTAGGTGTCGCTCTTTGCAAACAGAAGCACAATGACAGTTTTCCATTAGTGATTATTATAAAAGTGATGTGAGGTATGAGAAATTGGCTTTAGGGGAAATTAACTTAAGTTTTTCTTTTTGGTGTCTGTGAACGTTTGACTGAAGTACAAGGCATTACTTTGGACAAATGCAAGGGGGAAATCAGATCTACATGAAAGCAGAGAAAAAGGCTACTTGATAACATTTGTAAACAATTTTCATTTAAACTCCCCCTTCCAGTGGAGTTTCAAAGAAGGAGGGGATTAAATTTTTGAGAGAGTTTTAGTCTAGTGGTTTTATTATGGGACTGTGCAAGTTCCAGTTTTTGCTCTGACAATGTCTCCTTCAGTGCCTCCATTTTTCTTTGTAAAATGGTCGTGCCTTTCTCACAAGGCAAGGGAAGTATTAATTAGACCTCTGTCAAGTATTTTACCTATAAAAATCCCTGTGTAAATAGTCTCATGAATCTCAGGTAAGCACTCAACACATCAGCAGTGTTACGCAAACAAATAGTAAACAGCACTGCATGTTATAAATGACAGTGGGATTGGCCATATAAATATATAATCTGGACTACAAAAGTTTTGCCAATTTAGCTATACCAGTGAGCTTACCTACTGTAGATGCAGCTATACCGCAAAAGACTGCTTTTGCCAGTAGAGCTCATAGTGGTTCTGCAAACAAAATAAGCTACGCTGCCAATAGCATTTTATAATGCAACCACATGAGGTCTTTTGCTGGCACACCAATATCGTTAAACAAAATCACCCCCCTGGCCAACATAGCTATGATGGAAAGAGTTTCTACTATAGTCTTTCCCTTAGATGGATTTTCCAGGAATAATTGATTCTGTAATTATCTGGGCTCCTGGCATCCATACATTTTTTTTGAACTGTTCAAAGATTCATCAGTTAAACTATTACGCAACATACACTCCCCAGAAATTTTAAATCTTTACCTTTATTCAACTCACGCAAACACCTACTTGAATAACAGCTAACAGAAAAACCTAGCACTGAACATACAACGTAAGCAGAAAGAGTCAATAGTAAGAGGGGAGGAAAAGCAGTGAACTCATAATCTTTCTCTTATTTCAAGGAACCTCCTCTACAATCTGAGAGAAGCTATTTACAATGCTACAGAAGCGTATGTTTCATCTTGAAGATTGCCACACATGCAGAGCAGAAAGGGGTCCTTTGATATACAAGTGTAATGGAATAACCTGTCCTCCAAACTCTGCCAAACGTAGTTAACTAACATCAGTGCACACTGCTGAAAATAAATGCATTGGATCCAGATGTCCCACAAAAATACAACTAGAAAAAGCATGTGGAAGAAGGCTCCTTCCCCCAACATGTGAATATCAGCTGCTCACTGCAGCAGTTCCAAGAGAAATGCCAAGGCTTTGTTATTCTATCATATTTTCCTCCACGTTCGTTCAAGGGAGTGATGGCTTGTCTGCTCAACAATGTTTTCTGCCGTCAAGTGTGAAATGAATCTTTAAACTGCTGAGTAGCAACACAATTGATGGTTTAACTTGCCAAGCTGACTCCTGTAAGGAGGTATTAAAGCTGATGGATTATATTTTTCATTTAGTTCCCACTATAGCAAAGCTCTTGGACAGACACTGCTTCTAAAAGAAGGATCCAACCTTCCAAACAGATGCCAAGTATTTAGAAAGGGCGTAGTTCTGTATTGCCGAGTAATACATGGAAGCACTCTCAAATGGTAAAGGACCAAAGGACAAACAGGATCACTGCAGCTTCCTTGTGTGTTTGAGATGGATTGCTGTAAAATCCATAGGAGTTGAGACAGCTCACAGGGCACTTAGCTCATCTTCACCTCTTTGCCAGCCTCAGGAATTGCACCCCCTTTTCAGAATTGCTGTAGAGAAGGATGTCAGTGCTAGAACTCACACTTTGCAGCAGCTGATCCATGCTTCAGTTCTAATAACTGTGTTCATGAGCATAGTGTTTTACCTGGCAGTGTTATAGCATGCACTCGCTAAGAACATAAGAACGGCCATACTGGGTCAGAACAAAGGTCCATCTAGCCCAGCATCCTGGCTTCTAACACTGGCCAATGCCAGGTACTCCAGAGGGAATGAACAGAACAGGTAATCATCAAGTGATCCCTCCCCAGTCATTCAGTCCCAGCTTCAGACAAACAGAGGCTAGGGACACCATTCCTGCCCATCCTATCTAATAGCCATTGATGGACCTATTCTCCCTGAATTGATCTAGGCTTTTTTTAACCTTGTTAAATACCTGGCCTTCACAATATCCTCTGGTAAGGAGTTCCACAGGTTGACTGTGCATTGTGTGAAGAAATACTTCCTTTTGTTTGTTTGTTTTAAATCTGCTACCTATTGCATTCATTTGGTGACTTGTTATAGAAGCAAATAAATAATTTTTCCTTGTCTACTTTCTCCTTACCTGTTATGATTTTCTAGACCTGTCCTATCCCCCCGTAGTCTCCTCTTTTCTAAGCTGAAAGCCCATTTTATTACTCTCCTCACACGACAGCTGTTCCAAATCCCTAATCATTTTTGTTGCCCTTTTCTAAATTTTTTCCAATGCCAAGATACCTTTTTTTGAGCTGAGGCAACCACATCTGCACACAATAGTCAAGATGTGGCGTACCATGGATTTAGATAGAAGCAATAAGATATTCTGTCTTTGTCACTATTCCTTTTTTAATGATTGTTTGCTTTTAACTGCTGCTACACATTGAGTGGATGAAATGCATCTCCATGCACAAAATCAAGAGAAAGGGTGAAGTGCACCTCTGTGCACAAAATCAAGGAAAAGCTCATGCACTATTTCCATCTGATGGTGGTCTGCTGCAAAGGGCTGAACTTCTATGTAGAGTGAGACAGAACATTCAGGTAAATGCCTAATAAGGGAATTCTATTAGAAAAGCAATTTACGTATTGGAGTACCTGTCGCCTCCCAGCCCTACTTACTGCTGGAAACTGGTTCACCAAGCTTTTATACTCCAGTGTGAACAGGTACTCTCCACCTACTAGGGAAAAAGGGTCACACAAGCAATTTCCTTGCTTTTCATACCAGTGACTAGAGAGAACCTGGTATAAAGGTAAGAGTCAGCTATGGAGTGGAATGTATGGACATGAAACCTTTCCTACTACAACTGATTTTACTTATGAAATTTTGCTCTGAGTCTATGCATACTGAGAGTTAAGGCTGAATTTGAGCCTCTTTACAAATACGGATTTAACCCTTCATTTGTATTTGACACACCAAAAATCACAGCAAGGTGTCCATTATTCGTGTTTCTGAAAGTAGGAGGCCAATCAAGCATTTTATAGCTGATTAGAGAAAAACTTAATTGCTGCTCCTACTAATGGGTCTATTCCTAAAGTCCGCATAGAGGATGCAGGACAGGAGCTTTAATGTAGCCCATGTTGGAAAGAGAACATCTGTAATTTCATGAAAGGGATACACCCACTCAGTTTTAGAACAGGATTTAAACATGGTTGGTTTTTTACCTACTCAAATCTCCTACCATCTAAAATTATACTTTCTTTTCCCCCAAATAATTTTATTCTTTGCTATGCAAAAGGCCCACACAAATAACATTGACAATTGGCTGAGGGTGGAATTTATCTCTGAAGAAGTCCAACCCAAGGGTTTGCAAACTATTTAAGTCCTAATTTGAAGACTTAACCAGTGCATAGATCTTGTCCTGACTCTTGGCCAAAGATGAATTTAATCCAAAGTGACTAACCAGAAAAAGTTCTGTTTGTTACAGAAATATTGTGTTACTTGACACACTATGCTATGTGACTGGTGATGGTGGAAGGCCAATGTGATACCTGCCAAAACTGCCTCATTTTCGTAAGTGCTGTGATGAACGTAGCTCAGAACTGCTATTCCATTTTGAAAATGTTGGTCTCAGTTGACAAGAGAAGTGCAGCTGTACTGATGTGCCAGTTAAGAATCTGATCTTAATAGCTGGGGGGAGATATTCAAATGCTTACAAATTGCCTGGGTTAGAGTTAATTGAGTAATAGAAGTCTGAATAAGTTCCAGGGTTTAAATAGGTGTCAGGCCAGGACAATTCAAGTTTTATTGTATCCTGTGTTCAGCAGGGTGAGATGAATACACCAAGTAATATTTCCTGGGACAGTTATGGAATATAGTTGTTTTCCAAACAGGAGTTCAATGTTGTATAGGGTGTAGGAGAGTGAAGGCCTGTTGTGGATGAGGGGTGGTGCATATAGCCACTGCTATGCATGTCAGGAGCTTTCGGGGGTAGTGAGGGGCCAGGGCAGGAGTGGGCCTGCCTTGGCTCTGCTACTGTGGCATTAGCTGTCCCACCGCCCCCAGGGTTGGTGGGGCTTGAACCCACTGCCCTGCACTCCTCTGACTCCAAAAGCGGGTACCTTATCCATTGAGAGAAGGTAGGCAAATCCCCATGTTCTGGTGGTCCTCTGTAAAGCGAGAGGAATATTTTTAGTTCTGAGAAGCACTTTACAACAAGGTCACGTTTCATTCAAGGAGCGCAGTGTGCTGGAACATATCCAGGAAATTTTACAATAAATTATATTCAAGTGATTAGAATTATACAGTGTGGCTTTTAAAACACACTCCCCCATTGCCATTTTTTTCTTTGTCAGTGGTGGTACACAAATCATAGAATCTACGACGGGCTGGTTGCCTTTTCAGAAATCTTTAATTTGTAGGTGTACAGGGAATGTACAATGCTGCCTGCCAGTGAATGGGAGTAGCATCCAGCCTATGTGTTCCAGGGAAAAGTGAAATAGCTCAAAGCTGAGTACATCGCTAGCCACATCTTCATTTTGTCCTGGTAGATACTTCTGAAAGCTGCTACTGGTGGAAGGAGAGCAGGTAGCAGCTGCTACAGAAGAGGGAGTCACCCTAGATTCTAGACATCAAAAGCTGCTCTTTCTGCTATGTGAACAGGGGAAATCTACAGCTGGGAGATCCCAGTAGAGGACTCAGTAGGGGCAAAGACCGCCAATGAGGGTTTGGCCACTGTGTAAATGGAAGTACATGAACACCTGACTAGTCTGCAATTGTAATTTGTTTCTGTTGCTTCTCATATAGCCTGTAGTTAATGCTATGAAAATGAGGGCTCATTGGTTCAGTGCCTCTCATGTCTTGCTCATCTGCCTACTCTGTTCAGAATGTAAGCTCTTTGGGGCCAAGACTGTGTTGGTACAGCATGCAGCAGATTAGCTCCAACCCAGATTAAATTGTATTAAACATGTATAGTTTATTACAGTACTTATACTAAGGAGTTGCTATGTATATTGAAAATCAGAAGTCAGTGAGGATGTACACAATTTGGTAAAGACTTAAATAAAATACTTTGATTATCTCTTACTTGCTTGTAGTGCTGTCTTCATTTGCATTACCAGCCAAGGCCTACATCGCGTGTACCTGTACTTTGGAAGCAAAGGCCTCATTCACAGCTTCCCTTTCCATTCCACTGTACAGAAATACCCTTTCACAAGAGGAACGTGTCACATCATTTGGCCAAACTGACTCAACTATTTCTTCTTTACATCTCAAAATTACAAGCATTTCTTAAACTAAAATCCCTACAGCAAATGAGATTTGTGTATAGGTAATTCACTCAACTGTAATCTCTCTTCAGTGAGCAGGGATATACAAAACACAGGAGAGTGAGGCAAGACATTTTTCCCTGCCTACAAAAACATGACCAAATAATCACAAGCAGCATCAACATTTAATTTGCATTCCTTCTATGTATCCATAATTTCTGTAAATTGTGAATTTGAGGTACACTTGAGGTATTTTAACATGGTTCTGTTTCCAAAAGCCTTCTGGAGGTGGGAAAAATTCTTCACTCCATATTTATATTTTTTGCAGTCCATAGTTACTGCTTATGAGACGAACAAATTAATTTGAACTGCTTGTTAATTACTTCTGAATCTGAACATGGAAGGGGAGATTAGATGTCTGGCTTTTAAATGAATTGATCCTACAGGCAAAAGATCAGGCATTCTTTATTTCTAACCATTGTTATGTTAACTCAGTTCAGCAAGAATGGTTGTTTAAATCTAGAATAACAGCATCTATTTGAGATGTACACACACTTGAATTCTGACACAATACTTCCATTTTCAGATGTTCCAAAGGCAGTATACAAGGTAAGGAGACACTTCTGACTACATCTTGCTTTACCAGGCCACACATTTTTGTTTGTTGTATTAAAGGTGCCTATTGCATAGTTTCCCAGTTATTCATGGCACAGGTATAGCTTAGATTGTAGCACCTGAGCAATGTACCACAACACTAACCTAGTGAAATCATGTGTGTGGCAAGAGTGAACGTCATTTTCCAGAGCCCATTACATCATTGGCTCCAATCATGACCAGCTGTGTGATGTATACACCTGTCCAAAATTCAGACAGTTTCATTTCACAGGTCACTGAACAGCCATTTGCTGTTAACTTCCAGTCAATACAGCCATGAACTATTTCAACAGACAGATTAGGACAAGGGGTTTTATCTCTATTGCTAATCAGTTGTACTCTCCAGTTGTACACCACCACTTTTACATCACAAATACAACTGTTTTCAATGGATTTAGTTTTATTCGGATTTAAAAAATTACAAGCAATTTAAAAACAAATGCTGGCTGTCATTGTCAGGTTCAGCAAGAATAAAGTTCACGGACTTCAGAATTAACTTACATACACAAGGTTCTAGAATGCAGATAGCAGCTGACCTTAAACATTGTAAACTCATACTTCCAGAATCGAGATTGTAATTACAGTCCAGCAAAATACTCCATTTAACTTTCTGCAGGAGCAGCAGTCTTCTGACAGAGCCTGGCAAGCAGTCCAGCCATCTGCAAGAGAGAGTTCACCCCTTCTGCTATCTTCATGTGGGTATATCCAATTTCCTGACAATAAAAATATGAGGTGTCAAATGTCAGCTTTTTCTGTTTGCTTAGTCTACATTTCTTCAGCAAAGGGAGGTGGTTTTAGAAGATTTTGACTAGTACTTTTTCCCCATCAGGAAAAGTAATTTGTACAATGTGTACCATAAAAAGACAATGTCTCCAGACATTAACAAACTACATATACACCATTTTGAGTGGAACTTGCCCTTCAACTCCAAAAATGCTGGCCTCAAGCTACCTGAGCTGAAAGAAAATAAGCTGTCAACAAAGGTAGGGCTTAACTTTTCTTGAAGGCAGCCTGATTTGATGGATCAAGTCAAATATTGTTCTGGGGTGCAAGCATATACCTCCATTTTCTTTCAAGGAAGCAATATGCCTCTATGAAGGGCAGGATTTAACCCCAACAGGTCTGATTCCTACACGTACAATGATTATCACTTGTCAAATTAGAACTCAATGCCATTTAAACCTTTAGTAAGCTGCTGAAATAACTCAGACTTGATGACCATTTGGTCATGCTGCAAAAGCTATATAATTGACAGTTTTAGGGGAAATGAGCATTATGTTCCAGAGCCAAGGGAAGAAATGGATATTTGAAGCTTTGATTTAAAGGCTAGCTAAGTTTAAAGGCTAGCTAAGTTTATTAATTATCTGAATAAGTTTGTATTATGACTAATGAAATATGACACCTTGAGCTTGCATGGATGTTTATTATTAAATTGTAAATACATTCTCACCATTCTTATAACAGGGACATAGCTGTCACATCTTTAGGCGAGGAAACAATGAGAAGTTTAGATACCTTTTGTAGTAAGACCTAGCAAATCTTGGTGAACAAACTAAAGCTGTCCCTTTTACTAGGAATCATTTTTTTTTAAAACACTAACGTGATTAAGGCTGGCACTAACCTTGATGAACTCCAATTTCAGATACTCCGGCATTTGGAAGGTTTTACACACTCTGAAGATATTGCCAACTATATCTTCTGGTGAGTATCCAAGCCGCCACAAGTGGGCAAGAATCTGTGCAGGAGAAAATAAATGTGAATTTCACTGCCCCCCCCCCGCCAAAAAAAAAAAGTTGAGGGTCAATCAAGTTAGTACTCATTCTTCTTCGAGGAGTGTCCCCATGGATGATCCACTTAGGTGTGCCAGCACCGCTGTGCCCATGGTCGGCAGACTTCTAGTAGTGGTGCCCTGTGGTTGGCTGTGTGCACGGAGTGCTGGCACACGACAGATGGAATGTTCATCTCACGCGCAGCCAACCTTCTCTGTTAGGATTGAAAGTTTTATTCTTTTTATATTTGTATTTTTAGGTTTAATAATGTAGCAATGTAAGGTAACATTATCATTTTATTAAATTAAACCCTTTAATAAGCCCTTTTGTTTTAAAGTTTAGTGAGTTTAGTAAGTAAGGAAATAGAGTTTTGGTATTGTGTCTATGTTAATGAGACTAGAGGGATGTTGAAGGCTGAAGTTTTAATTGTTTGATTTACAATGCCTCTTGCTTTGCCCAATATGAGATACGAATGTTATGCTTTTCTTCTAAAAGCCTTGTAAAAGATTGTGTGGAAGTGGTATGTATGTGTTGAGATAAAGGTGCGAAGGTTATTGCTCAGAAACAGATGGCCAAAGAAGGAGGGGTGAGCGTGGGTGAAAACAGACTGATCGGCGTCAGAAGAATCATCAGTAATCACCAGTGCATACCCATGGCCAAGGAGTGATCAGGTTGGCAGATTGACGGCTTTAAAGTGAAGCAAGCACCCCTAAAAGATGATTGATTACAGGATGAGCTTTGGAAATGTTTTGGGAATGACTGACATCAACAAGATAACACGCCGGTCACAGACTGACACAGCGTAATCCATAGACTTCAACAGAGAAAAGGATTATAAAAGCAGGGTGCCTTGCTATGGAACTTTGGGTTTGTCTTGCCACCAACTCCAGAGGAGCAACGGATCACACGACTGACAAAGGCCCTGCTCTCCCTCTGTGATCGATCTAACTGGCCACTAGATTGATACAGACTCTGGACTGGTAACTATAACATCGTCTGGTGGGACTGTGTGTGTGTGTGTGTGTGTGAATAATTGAAAAGCATATGTTACTGTTGTATTCTCAATAAATGCGGCGTACTGCCTTTTCCCCTATAAAAGATCTTGTGTGCTTTGTTTAAGCATAACACCTCCTCAGTTCCTTCTCTGACCCGGAAGCAGATAGATCCGAAGTCGAGGGGAGGAGGATGGGTGGTGGAGCACCCCTGGGGACAACCATCTCAAAGAACTACAGTTACTGCACCTGGTGAGTAACTTTCCCTTTTTCTTCAAGGACTGTCCCTCGTGGGTGCCTCACCTTAGGTAATTATTAAGCAGGTGTTCATGTTCGGTGGAGGATGCTTCGGCATTGACGACTCGGTAACTGTAAGTACAGTTCTGCCAAAGCATGTGTCCATGTTCGCAAATGATTATATTGCATAACACCGTGTGAACTGAACTCCACGTTGTGGCTTTACAGATGTCATCGGATGGGATTCCACTGAGAGAGGCTGTTGTTGTTGCCATACTTCTCATGGAGTGAGCCCTTATGGTCGTGGGGGGTTGGCTCTGTTGACTATGTTGTAGGCCATGCATATGCATTCCAATATCCACTTGGATAGCCTTTGTTTGGATATGGGTAACCCTTTTGACCTTTCAGTGGATGAGACGAATAGTCTTGGAGATGTCCGGAAGGGTTCCATTTGCTGAAGATAGAAGGTGATTGCCCTGCTGACATCTAAGGTATGTAATGTCCTTTCTCCGTTGTCTTTATGGGCCTTCGGAAAGAAGACAGGTAGGTATATTGGCTCATTACAGTGGAAGGAGCTAATTACTTTTGGAAGAAATTTAGGGTGAGTTCTAAGTACCACCTTGTCCTTATGAAAGACCGTGTAAGGGTGGTTGGGTCATAAGTGCTCCTATTTCCCCCACTCTCCTTGCTGATGTAATTGCCACCAGGAAGGCTACCTACATTGATAGGTGTAGTAATGAGCATGTAGCTGGTGGTTCAAATGGTTTATCGATAAGAGCGCTTAAGACGAGGTTGAGGTCCCATGCTGGTAATGGGTCTTGTTGCTGAGGGAACATGTTTTGTAAACCCCATAGAAACCTCTTGATGGATGGGTGAGTAAATGCTGAGTAACCGTCTACTGGGGGATGTAGTGCCACTACTGCGGTGAGGTGTACTTTAATTGAGCTTACTGAAAGACCCGTTTTGTGTAGTTCTAACAGATGAGTATTTTTGCCCCTCCTGATCTTGTTGGAGTGCAGTTTTGTTTGATACACCACCTGTTGAATCTGTGCCATTTCTGATTGCATGTTTTCCTTGTTGCAGGTCTGTGACCGTTGACAAGGATTCGCTGTACCTCTTGGGGATAGTGGGCCTCGGACGGCATCAGCCAATCACCCTTCATGCATGGAGATGGAGCGATTGTATGTTTGGATCGTGGCTTCAGCTGTTCTGTTGCATCAACAGAGATCAGACTGGTGGAAAGGGGTGTGGTGGACAAGCACACCTGCTACGGATGTATGAGTACCAGGTCTGTCTGGGCCACTTGGGTGCTATCAGCATGACCCTTGCCTTGTCCTGTCTGATTTTCAGGATCGTGCACTGAATCATTGGAAACGGTGGGAATCAGAGGTGCTTCCCACTTTATACTGAATGCACCTCCCATGGATTGGTGTCCTATGCCCACTCTTGAGCAGTATCGTGGACACTTCCTGTTTTTGCTGGTGGCAAATAGATCTATCGAGGGAAACCTCCATTTGTTGAATAAGTGTTTTATCATTTTGGTGTTGATTTCCCATTCGTGACTGCGGGAGAAATCCCTGCTGAGACTGTCTGCAGCTATGGGAGTGGTGTATCCTCAGAAACATAGCACTCATAGCCACCTACCTCCTAAGCAAGGACATAGGTGACTATGAGTGTTATGTTTCTGGGGATACACCACTCCCATAGCTTCACCGTTTCCTGACACAGTTTGTAGGATTGTGCTCCACTCTGTCGATTGATGTAGTACATCATCGTGGTGTTGCCTGTTAATACTTGTACTGTTTTGTTCTGTATTATAGTCTGGAAATGGATGCAGGCATTGCAGACTGCTCTGAGTTCCAGCACCTTTATGTGGTTGTCGGACTCGTCTCAGAGCCATTGACCCTGCACTACATTTTCATCCAGGTGAGCTCCCCATCCTATTAGTGATGCGTCCATTGTAACTGTAATCGTTGCAGGTGGCGTTGAAACGGTTCCCCCCTTGCAGACATTGAGGTGATTCTACCACCATGTTAGTGTAGATTTTATGTTGTTTGGCATCACTAAGGATATGTCTAGACTACAGGCTTCTGTCAACAAAAGTTTTGTCGACTGATACTGTCGACAAAGAGCGTCTAAGACTACATCCAGTTCTGTTGACAAAGCAAGCCGCTTTGTCGACATGACAGTGTAGGCGCAAAGGACAGTGTAGATGCAATAACGCCTTCTGTCGACAGAACTTTGACGACAGAAGGCGTTATTCCTCATAGAATGAGGTTTACAGCCGTTGACAAAACTGCTGAGTTCTGTCAACGTTATGTCGACAGAACTCAGCAGCAGTGTAGATGCAGGTATAGTTTTGTTGACAAAACCCTATGTGCTTGTTTATGTGGTCTGTACACTGGTCTCAGCCAGGCCTTCACTGATCTCATGTGCAACCGTGTGTATGGTACCACGAATGTGGCGGCTGCCATGTGCCCCAGTAGTTGTAGACATTGTTTTGCTGTTATGTATGGGCTTGCAAGTATGAACCACACTAAGTCCCTGATAGCTGTGAATCTGTGCTGTGGTAGCAACGCTATTGTTTTGGTGCAGTCCAGGTGTGCTCCTATAAAGTCTACAGTTTGGGTTGGTATCAGAATACACTTCTCGAGATTGATTTGTAGGCCCAAAGTGTCGAATAATGTCATTATGGTGGCCACTGCCTGCTGTGTGTCCTGCTTCGTGGTTCCCTTTTTTAGGTAATCGTCTAAGTATGGGAAAATGGTTACACCCATTTTTCTTAGGTGTACCATTGCAACAGACAGGACCTTTGAGAAAACTCTGTGCTGTCAAGAGACCAAATGGTAGCACTTTGTATTGAAAGTGCCTGTCTCCTACAGTGAATCTCAGGAATTGCCTGTGTGATGATGTATTGTGATGTGAAAGTACGCATCTCAGAGGTCGAGGGTGGATAGCCAGTCCCCTTTTTCCAAGGCTGAGATAATCGTGGCTAAAGTTGTCATTTTGAATAGTTGGTAGCGAACAAATCGATTCAGTTTTCAGAGAACTAATATTGGTCTCTACCCCCCTGACTTCTTGGTGGTCAATAATTAGTGGCAGTAGAACCCCTTTCCCCTGTGTTTGTGGGACCTCTTCTATAGCCCCCAATTGTAGGAAATGTTGTGCTTCTTGTGTGAGCACCGTTTTGTGATAGGGGTCCCTGAAGAGGTAGGGAAAGGGGGGTTGGTGAAGTGGTATGGATGTAAACGGGATGCAATAATCCGTCTTGATGATCTCCAATACCCATTTGTCTGGGGTGATGTTCTGCCACGCTGGATAGAATGCAGCTAGTCTGCTGCCAAATGGTGTATAATGTTCGTAATGCTGCCTTGGAAAATGAGTGCTGTCCGATCCTCCACCAAACTTTCAAAATACTTAATGGGATGTTGAAGTTTGCTGCGCAGTTGCCTGGTCAGAGGCCTGCCTGCGTCTACCCTGTCTGGGCCTTCATCTATTGACATAATGTCTCAGTTGCTGGTTATACTGGGCTGGTCTGTAACATTGTGTAAATGGTCTTCCCTGCTTGTTTTTGTTTGCCTAGTGCAGTGTTTCCCAATTTTATTTGGCCACGGAACCCTTTTAAACTTGAAAGAATTTTGTGGAACCCCTCATAACAGTCTTATATATGGAGCCGGGTGTCAGAGCAAGCTGGGAATGCGGGGTCTTGGCAGCGGAGGGGAGGGGGATTTGGGTGCGGGGTCTGGGCACGAGGGGGGGGGACGCTTACCTAACTTGGCACCCTGCTGCACCAGAGAAAGCCTCCAAGCAGCATGCTCTTGCTCCCCCAGCAGGGGGGTGGGAGAGGGAGCTCAGTCCCACACCCCATGCAGTGGGGATCTCAGCGCAGATGCAGCACCAGGTCAGGCTTCCCGATGGCAGGGCAGGGGGTGGGTGAGATGTAGAAACCCCGACCTTCCCCTCCAGACCAATCTCTGCCGCTTCCCCAGCAGGGCGTGGAGGGGCGCGGGGCAGAGAGAGCGTCCGCGCACGGGAAGGGGGCGGGGGGGAGGGCGAACCTGAGCTTGCCCCGGGGGCAGAGCCCAAGCGCACCCCAAGGGGGGGGGGGCAGAGCACCAGCCGAGTTCCATGCGGCCCCTGCTGGGGCGCAGGCGGCAGTTTAAAAACACCAAGGTCTGGGAGTGGCTACTTGGACCCAGCCAACCCTCTCCTCCCAGCGGCAGCAGCTGCTGTAACAAGCCACCGCCTGCACACGAGAAGGAGGAGGCTGCGCGGCATCGGAGGCCCTGTGGGACAGGGGCAGTCCTGCAGGGTGAGGAGGGGGCCGCGCGGTGGTCGGGCAGCTGCAGTCGGTGGTGGGGCAGCCAGAGAGGCACGCCGCTAGAAACCCGCCCCCGCCAGCACAACTCCAATGGGAGCTACCTATGAGCTCTGCAGGGGGCAGGGGAGTAGAATTTTCTCGTGGAACCCTTAGTTTCACTTCGCGGAACCCCATTTGGGAAACACTGGCCTAATGTTCTCAGCATGGCCCTTGAGTCCTTATGTGTGTGGAGGGAAGCACTGGTGGACTCCGCAAACAACCTTGTTCTCTCAAACAGCAGATCTTCAACAGCGGACTGGACCTCTTTCGGGAAGCCTGACAGTTGTAACCATGACAATCTTCTCATAGCAACTGTGGACGCTCAGGACTTTGCAGCCGTGTCTGCTGCATCCAGTGCTGCCTTTAGGACTGTTCTAGCAATTAATGCTCCTTCTTTCATGTTGGCACTGTATTGCTCTCTTTAGTTGTCAGGAATCTTTTTAATGAAGTCTGATAGTTGATCAAATATATGGTGTGTGTACTTGGCTAGGAGGGCCATGTAATTTGCAATCTTAATCTGGAGCCTTGAGGACGAGTAGGCCTTTCTGCCCAGTGTGTTGAGACACTTCCATTCCTTGTTCTGTGTGGTCGTGCGATTCGACTGTTGTTTACCCCTTTGATTAGCAGCCTCTACCACCAAGAAATTTGGTGGAGGGAGTGAGAATACGAATTCTGTGGTTTTTGGAGCTACGTAGCATTTTCGATCAGCTCGTTTGCCGGTTGGTGTAATGGATGCCAGAGTCTGTCAAAGGCCTGGGCTGGATCCATCCGTGCTTCGTTCATAGGGATGGCCAGCTTGTTCTGTGACAAGGTGTGCAGGATGTTTCTAAGTTTGTGCTGGGTCTCGGGCAAAGCCTCGAGCGAGATGTTCAACCCAACTGCCACCCTCCTAAAGAGGTCTTGGAAGGACCTGAAATCATCGCCAGTGATGTTTGGTGGGGACACGATTGTGTCCTCGATTGTCGATGATCTAAGATGCTCATTTGGTATCGAGTCTAATGTTCTTTCCACCCCTGTGACATCCATTTCCCTGTCTTCCTCTGACAAGGCAGACTGTTCAGGGGAGTTTTCGGGGAGCTCTTGTGTCTGGTACCCCTAAGATATCTGGGGTTGTAGTAGCCTGCCCATGGGTCCCAATAAGGCCAATTGGGTGGCATGAGTGGTAGGATCCATTGTGCTTGCTGCCACAGTTAACCCTGTTGTAGTTTAGGGGACGATGTTCTTGGGAGACTGTTGCATAAAGTCTTCTCTTCGTCCCCTTCCTCACTTATTAGCGAGTGCATAGACTGCGATGATGGTGAGAAGCCGAGCCTGGAGGAATCTGGGGTGCCCCTCGAGGCGAGTAATGGCATTCCCGGTACCGATGTCACTGCCAGATCCACAGTGACGGTGAACTGAGGCAGGTATGGTGATGGGAGCTTTAAGTTGCTCTGTATTATAAATAGTGCTGGTGCCAGCACTGGTATTGTGGCCAGTGCCCTATGGCTCTTACTTGTCTTCATGCTATTATGTGGTGTTGGCCCTTCAAGCATTTGTGTTGCTATTCCAGGAGCCAGCACTGAGTGTATTCTCTCTGGTGCTGCTTTCAGCGTTTCTGCTGTTGGCACCGTTCCTGATGTTGTCGGCGCCCTCTTGTGTTGCTTAAGAGGTGCCTCAGGTATAGCAGCTATTGCTGCTGTCTTTGCTGCCCTCGGCATTACCGTTGCAGGCTGTTTAGTCAGCGCCGGCTTGGAGCTTTTCTGTTTGTGCTCCACTGGTGTCTTGGGGTGGGCGGGGGGTGGGGGGAGGAGGAAGGTCGTGCCTTCTGTTCTGTGTCCCGGCTTTTCTGAGTGCCGGTCCCTTTCCCTGCCTGCTTGTCTGTATCCTTATTCTTGGTAGGTGCAGAGGCAGGCTTGCTGTTTCCTCGGTGGTGAGTGATACCACCGAGGAATGGGACCTCTTTCTGGGCGTCTGGGCCCTGTCCTGGTCCTGGGGCTTGAAAAGTGGTCTAGCCCCTTATCCTGGGCATCCCCAGGAGATTTGTGTGTGGGTGATGCCCTGTCAGCTATGGGTCTGGAGTCTGACTCCATCTGCATCATCTTTATCTGTAGCTGTTTTGCTCTTTGGCCGACCATAGGCGCAGCGGTGCTGGTGTACCTAAGGTGGGGCACCCACGGGATAACCATCTCAAAGAACGAGTTACTGCACCTGGTGAGTAACCTTCCCTTAAACACAACTTACTTTCCACATGGTGAAACTGTATGTAGTTCTTTAATGTTAAAGGTTTACTCTCCATCCTGTGCTAGTAGGAGGTTTTGTGCCAAGGTGATCCTCCATTTGTGTTTGTTTTGGTCATTACTTTTTTCCACCTTAGGCAATCACATGTGAGGCAAGGTGCAAATTTATGAATCCAGGATGAATGATCTCCCATTTATGAACTAAATTGATATGTATTACTATATTAAGAATCTTTTACCAAAACACTAAGACTAACAGGAAGTTTCACATTTAGTGATAGGAATACAAACATTTGCCCCTGGTGCTAATACAGCCCTAATACTTATATCAAGTATTGCTACACAGTAGCTACATCGGCCATCATAAGGTAAACCGTTTATATTAAAATCCCTCTAATTCACTGGTACCTTTTAAAGTCTTATTAGAATAATCCAGGTTTTGAGCAGTTTCAAGAGCAAGCAGAGAACAAACATGTTTTTTAGATCAAAACCTTCTTCCACCAACCACATGATATTGTTGTGGTAGGATTCAATAATGAATACATGCTTTCCTTTGCAAGTGGAAACTCTATAAATGACTGTCAATTTATACCTCTTTGCTTTTAATTAACAGTGGTACCAAAGAGTTGCGGGTGGGGGAGAACCACATGTGGATGCCAGAAGGGCCTGTTTAGAGTAAAACATCAGAATCCTATTAATTCTCTCGAGTAAATAATTCACAAAATTCTGAATGAGTTGCAAGTGCAAACTGAAAGGATAGTGTCTAAATCTATTTTGTTTATCTTGGCAACAGATTTTTTTCCATTTATTAAAACAGACCAGTAACAGCTCTGTAATATCCTCTTTGAAAATACAGGTGTGACACTAGACATTATCTTACAAATAGCTGTAACTCTACAACTTAGTGTGTGAATTACAAAGTGGTGTCACTGGTATTCAGACATTTAGATCCAATCACACAACGATGCCTGAGTGTAGAAATACACATTATCTGGATTTCTACATATTAAGTTCTCTTACATGAAAAGTGTTTATATTCATGTATTTATCTGCATTTGTATAATTTTAACTTTGTTTTGGTTGGAAAGTAAGGCAAACTAAAATCTTTTGAAAAGCAAGTGTTCTGTGGAGTATGTGCCTGGAACAACAAAAATACACACCTTGTATGCTTCATCAATATTTGCATGGACGCAGTGCTGTATCATTTCCTTCACTAGCAGAGGATGTGGCTCATCACACACCTATACCAAAGAGAAATTAGAGTTTTAGGAAACAATGAACATATTCCCTCCTGCACCAAGAACCCTGAATAACGTAACAGTCGTCTATATAGCTGAGAGTTTAAATGTTATATCTCAGAGTGCCCTGTAGTATAGATTATTCACCGTACATTTTATTTTTAATGACTAACTTAGCTGGTAACATAATTACTCGCCCAACATTAAGTCAAGACTTTATATCAGGGGTGAGGAACCTTTTTTGGGTTGGGGGCTGCTGACCAACAGACAAATCAGTTGGGGGACACACACAAGTGGGAAGCAAAAAAACCCCCAAACCGTCATTGATGTGGCCCATGACTGAGAAGCAGAAAGACACTCCCCACACACACCGGGGGGCCCAGCCTAGTAGATCTTGTGTACTCTAGCCCCACGGAGGGTTGGTAGGGAGCTAGAGTGCCAGTGCAAGCTCCCCAAAACTGGGGAGGGCCTTGAGGCTCGGGAGCTGGATCCAAGCAAGCTGGGGGGGGGGGGCAGGCACATCTGGCCCCTGGGCCTTAGGTTCCCCACTCCTGTTTTATATCACTGACTACAGAGCATCCAACATACTAGACATTAACAATTACTATAACTGATTTTCATAGCAGTCCTGTTAATTATTTATTATACAGACAGTGGATCTCAGCTGTGTCAGTTTACATACAGATGCTCTTTCTCCAACATTAAAGGGAAAACCTGTGACAATCTTTAACAAAAGGTGCATGCATCTCTTATGTTTAATGCTGTAATCTTGTTCAAGCCCTAATACTGCTTGGAAACTGACAAAGCAATGACAAACTTTTACATGTCCTGAGCAATGTCTGACAGAGTTGAACTGCCGGACTTCTAGTATTTTTAGTGTGGAACAATGCCAGATACTGAAAACTAGGAAGAAAATGTGTTATATATGTTCCCATGACAGTGCAAATGCTGAACAATCACATCTTACTATAAGAACTTTTACTAACCTTAAATACATTCTCACTGTTAATAAAGCCAAATCCAGAATATGTGGACTGCAAGTTGTTTAATGCCTGTAAAGAGTAAAATTAACATTGATTACTATCTGACAAGCTCTACCTCTGGTTCCCCTTTTTCAGAGTCAAGCATAGACTTTTTTGGTCAACCACTCCCAGAAATCAATAGCATGGACTCCAAGAGCTGTGCAGACTTTGAATGCTGACCTGTAGCCGGAGGAAGCAATTTCCACTGATGCAGGATTTAGCAACGGGAACATTTCAAAGCTCAGTGAGACCTTACAGTTTAGCTACTGGGGTACTGTAGATATGTCCCCTCTGCTTTATTTCCTGCAGCTTACAGCCTGGAAGCCTACAGCCCCAAGCTTTTTACTTCAGTAAGAAGGGCTTTCTTTTGTTGGGTTTGTTTTAATACCTGTCTCATATCTCCTTGTGCTGTAAAGATAATGGCTTCCAGTCCATCATCTGTGTATTGTACATTCTCTCTTTCAACAATTTTCATTAACCTTGCAAGGATCTGAGCATCTGTCAGCTTGGTGTAGCGCAGCACTGCACAGCGAGACTGGATTGGCTCTGGAGAGAGAGAGAGATTTGTAGGAGGAACATCTTGTATCCATCCAACTTTACTTTTTTCAGCTTGGGAGAAGACATCTGAAATTTCTGTACTGTCACTTGAATCTGATTTCCTATTGACCGTCAAAGCCCACTCTGAGGGTGAATCTGCAATGCATACTACTTGGGGTGGCATAGTGTGGATCTACACTGTACCCCTGCCTGCCACAGGCATGTTTACCAGTACAGATGGTGGTTTTAGCCCTGTAGATGAGGCCAAATCAGTTGATCTGGGATCTGAGATTTGGTGCTGCAGAGTCCTTGTGTTTTGCAGCATAGCCATAATGTACAATCTTTAGATTCTGGCCATAGAGCTCTTCTACTGAGACCAAAGGCCAGGGCTTCAGCAAGCAACTATGAAGGCCAAATTTAGTTCTTCTGGCAGTCTGAAATGTAACTGACACCAAATGTTCACCTCATGCCGGTCGTGAAAGGGTTAATGAAACAGAGATGGGGGCCAATTAAGTGGAATTAGGTTGGAGAGAGACACCCCTTGTTGGGAATAAAGCCCCACTGAGAAGAAACAGTTGGGGCCATGAAAAAGGCAGGAAGCTGGCAGCAGAGAGAGGTTGCAGTGACTTGCTAGCTCTAGAGAAGAAAACAAGGAGAACAGAAGCCCTGAAGGAAGCACGTACCCAGTGGAGAGTGGACAAAGAAGCTGATAGAGGCAAAGTAGGAAAAGCCCAGGGAAACAGCAGTAAGATATGGGACTGTGCAATTGTTGGCTGCTGATTGTAGGATCTCTGGACTGGAACCCTGAGTTCTCTACCAGCCACTGGGAAAGTGGCAAAGACCAGGCAGGGGAGTTGAAAACTACCAAAGACAGCTGTCCAGTTAGACATTGATACCCCAGAAGGGGATGACTACAGCCAAAGGGTCAAGCCACGAAAAGAACCTGAGTCACAGAGACAGAAGTGGTAGAGTGTATGAACAAGCAGAAGGGGGCATCAGACCAGGGAGGAGCTAATCTCTACAGCAGCAAGAAGGAGGTGCCCTAAGAGTGAGTGAACGCCGTGACAGTATCATATGATAAAAACAAGGTTTGTTTTTTTAAAATCTAGTCTAGTGTTTCTCAAAATGGCCCGTGGACCCAATCAGAGAACTGCTACCAGGCCACTCCAATTTGTTTACTTTCCAGCTCCATAGCCACGGAGGCTTGCAGCTCCCATTGGCTGTGGTTTGCCATTTGCAGCCAAGGGGAGTGGCAGGAAGCAGCGGCCCAGGTCACACTGCTCCCCACAGCTCCCCTTGGCTGCAAACAGCGAACTGCAGCCAATGGGAGCTGCGAGGCTCCATGGCTGTGGAGCCAGTAAGTAAACAAACCAGAGCAGCCCAGTACCAGCTCTGAGTGGGTCCGTGGACCACTCTAAGAAACACTGATCTAAACTTTTAACTGCCCCATGAACCGAAAAATCTGACAGCACCTTATAGTTAACCTCGTAACCCTGAGGATATTTAGAGGGAGCTGCACAACGGTATGAAATATTTTACTTAGATGTCATTTATGTGTTTATGCTAAGTTTGCTCCTCCTTAACCATGATTAACGCTGTTTAAATGAAGCAGCTGGTCAGAGTTTACTCCGATGGAATGTGCCCAACATTTGTGAACAGGGATGCTTGTAGGTAGCAATTGTTTTTCAAGGGAGATGATGAGCACCTACGCCTTCTTATGACATGCTGGCAGATACTCACCATCTCTGAAACAAATCAGGCCACCTATATTACAGCGTGAAAAGTTTGGCTTTACTGAACTTATCAAGACTTGCCTCAAGCACCAAAGACTTCTACAAAGAAAAGGAAAGGAAAGGAAAGGCCCTGGGTTAAAGGAAGTTTACATTACAGCTATATTTAAGAGACTCGGGGAACAGTTAGTGTGGAGCCCTACCGTCACATAGTATAATGGTGTCAGGGTGAAAGGTGTAATAAAGCTGTATGCAGAGACTAGCAGCTTTCTCTTACCTATGATTTTATCAGAAGCATTGCATGCAAGTGCAAACCGTGTTGTTTTGGAATAAATTTCCATTGTTCTTCGCAATGCTTGCTGTGCTCCATCTGTCATGCTGTGTGGAGAAAAAAAGTGAGGTTGGCTTTTGTCCTTCACTATCAAACACATCCAGCTGCAGCCTAAAATGTTTATACAGTCTTCAAAGTTTCTGTTTATATTAGCTACTGCCTTATGAATTATGTGATCTTTTGGCTAAGCATCTAGGAAGCTAAGTAACTTTTTCCAGACACTTACAAGAACAAGTCACCCCACAATACATACCAGCTCTGAATATTCTATAAAAATTAAACAAAACCTAGCCATCAAATTTTGAAAGAGTGATCTCTAGCTATAAATGCACATGTAGTAATCTCATAATCCCTTTTCATCCAGTAAAACTAAAATAGAATTGTCTACTACAAAAATATGTACACCAGCCAACCTTTTTTTCAAACGAGAGCTTAAAAATAGCCAATAAGTTGAATACTATTTTACATCCATCTCATCAAATCCTGCAGTATTCCACTCAGATACTATAAATCTCTGAAATGCAGCAGTCACTGTTGGAAGAGAGACTGATAAGAGTGCTCTTAAATGGATATCTATTCACAACCAAATCACTGCTGAGAGGCTAGCAAAGTACCCTAAACTTTAAATTGGTTTATAATAGAAGCGTTACATTTTGTAAAGAACCATGAAGACAGAACACTTCTGAGGGGTTATTTGTCAAAAGAAACACAGCATACCTGTCTGCTTCATCCAGGATGATTATTTTATGCCGACCTTTGGGAAGTGTAACCTTCTGCTGTGCAAATATTTTGATTTTGTTTCTCACAACATCAATGCCCCTGAAACAATAATCCCATTCATTCAATGATCACTCAGAGCAGTTTGTATTTCACAACAACGTAAGAAAGAAGTGCAACAAATTATTTTACTACATTCAACATTCAGTTTAGAATTACAAAATTCAGCGTCCTACAGTTACTCAGTAACTGAAGTTAACAAAGACAGAATAAAATGCACTTTTATAGCACTTTCCAGAAAAGATTCTCAAAGCACTCAGAGCCTGAATGTACCCTCATTGAGTTGAGCAGTGTACATAAGAACATAAGAATGGCCATACTGGGTCAGACCAAAGGTCCATCGAGCCCAGCATCCCATCTGCCGACGGTGGCCAATGCCAGGTGCCCCAGAGAAGGAGAACAGAAGACAATGATCAAGTGATTTATCTCCTGCCATCCATCTCCTGCCCTTGTTATGAAGGCTAGGGCACCATACTTTATCCCTGGCTAATAGCCATTTATGGACCTAACCTGCAAAAATTTATCAAGCTCTTTTTTAAACCCTAATAGAGTCCTGGCCTTCACAGCCTCCTCGGGCAAGGAGTTCCACAGGTTGACTGTGCGCTGTGTGAAGAAAAATTTCCTTTTATTAGTTTTGAACCTACTACCCATCAATTTCATTTGGTGTCCCCTAGTTCTTGTATTATGGGAAAAGGTAAATAATTTTTCTATAATCACTTTCTCCACACCATTCATGATTTTATATACCTCTATCATATCGCCCCTCAATCGCCTTTTTTCCAAACTGAAAAGTCCCAGTCTCTCTAGCCTCTCCCCATATGGGACCCTTTCCAAGCCCCTAATCATCTTAGTCACCCTTTTCTGAACCTTTTCTAATGCCAATATATCTTTTTTGAGGTGAGGAGACCACATCTGCACGCAGTACTCGAGATGTGGGCGTACCATAGTTTTATATAGGGGAAGTATGATATCTTTTGTCTTATTATCTATCCCTTTTTTAATAATTCCTAACATCCTATTTGCCTTACTAACTGCCGCTGCACACTGCGTGGATGTCTTCATAGAACTATCCACTATAACTCCAAGATCCCTTTCCTGTTCTGTCGTAGCTAAATTTGACCCCATCATGTAGTACGTGTAATTTGGGTTATTTTTTCCAACATGCATTACCTTACACTTACCCACATTAAATTTCATTTGCCATTTTGCTGCCCAATCACTGTTTGCTGAGATCTTTTTGTAGTTCTTCACAATCCCTTTTGCTTTTGACTGTCCTGAACAACTTTGTGTCATCTGCAAACTTGGCCACCTCACTGCTTACCTCATTTTCTAGATCATTGATGAACAGGTTGAACAGGATTGGTCCCAGTACTGACCCCTGGGGAACACGACTAGTTACCCTCCTCCATTGTGAAAATTTACCATTTATTCCCACCCTTTGTTTTCTGTCTTTTAACCAATTCTTGATCCATGAAAGGACCTTTCCTCCTATCCCATGACCACCTAATTTACGTAAAAGCCTTTGGTGTGGGACCGTGTCAAAGGCTTTCTGGAAATCTAGGTATATTATATCCACTGGGTGCCCCTTGTCCGCATGTTTATTAACCCCTTCAAAGAATTCTAACAGATTAGTTAGACTCGACTTCCCTCTGCAGAAACCATGCTGACTTTTGCCCAACAATTCGTGCTCTTCTATGTGCCTTGCAATTTTACTCTTTACTAGTGTTTCTACTAATTTGCCTGGTACTGATGTTAAACTTATCGGTCTATAATTGCCAGGATCTCCTCTAGAGCCTTTTTAAATATTGGTGTTATATTGGCCATCTTCCAGTCATTTGGTACCAAAGTGGATTTAAAGGATAGGTTACAAACCACTGTTAATAACTCCGCAATTTCACATTTGAGTTCTTTCAGAACCCTTGGGTGAATGCCGTCTGGTCCCGGAGACTTGTTACTATTCAGCTTATCAATTAATTCCATAACCTCCTCTAATGTCACTTCAATCTGAGTGAGTTCCTCAGATTTGTCACCTAAAAAGGCTGGCTCAGATTTAGGAACCTCTGTAACATCCTCAGCCGTGAAGACTGAAGCAAAGAAATCATTTAATCGCTCCGCAATGGCACAGCATTGTAAGTGCTCCGCAATGGCACAGTGTAAGTGATCCTTGTGATCCAGGGAAATGACAGAGGGAAAAATTAGGGATATAAAGGGTTAACTGGTTACCAAGTAAGCGTTCGCCTTACCAGCATGCTTACCTAGGAAACCAGCTGAGTGGCACTGCAGCCCCCTGCCCTTGGCACAGCAAGTTCAGCCTAGCCTGAACAGCCCCCTGTCCACGATGGGCTGGGCAAGGGGCTCCTCTAGCCCAGCTGGGCCCACCATGTTTCACTGTGGGTGGGGAGCTGCTCCAGTGCCATGGGCTGGTTAACTGCTTAAACATACAGTTTAACCTGTTAACATTTTAAACAGGATTTTACATCCCTAGGGGAAATTAAGTGACTTAAAATTAAAAAGTTTCTAGCAAAATCAGGATTATAAACCCAGTTTTCCTGCACATAAGCTTTCACCACAAAGCAATCTTTAGTATTTGAGGTTTCTACCACTTATATACCTAAACTCAAATCTTTCCTTTGTCAATTAGCTAATAAAATTTATTTTCATTTCAATGTTAATGGGAACACAATATAAGGAGGAGAGTTCTTCAGGACACATTTGAGAAGTATGGGCTGAAATTACAGATTACATAATACCTAAATCTGCACGTTTTACAGTTCCATTCCATTAATATCTATGAAGTGGATAATATGTACAAGAGACATTCAAACATCTAAGATCACCCAAGTATTTTGTGGGGGGAGAAAGAGGAGAGGAAACTGAGAAGCAAATACTGGAAATTTTGCTATCATTAATCTAACTAGTAAAAACATTTGAAGTATGTTGTATTTCTTCCTTAATTTGAAACTTAGTTATGGAAGTCTCATACACACCTGTCATTTGAGGCATTCAGCTCCAAAACAGCATCCTTTAAGGCAGGACCAAGCAATGCACGAGCCAAACATAAGATACTGGTTGTTTTACCAGTTCCTGGTGGACCCTATGAATACATTTTAAGTATTATTAAAGTTAATTGCACTCTCTAGCTATTCTGTTGTGTTAGCAATAATACAGGAATTCCCACACCAGCTCTCATGGGGAGTTCATGTATTTTAATATCCTGCTTCCAAAAGTACTAGATGCTTCAGAGAAGAGTGTAAGGAACACCACAGTTATGGGACATGCCCTAATGCTCCAGGGAATAAACAAATCTCTGGGGTTAGGTTATGTATTTGGGACAATTAGAGATTAAACAAAAATACTGAACTTTGACTGAAGGTCTCCCTTACCAAAAGACTAATGGACCAATGCTAATCTAGAGAGAGCCTGTTTATTATTTTGAACCAACATCACCAACAGAGAACAAAAAAACAAAACAAAACAAAAAAACACAGCAAGAATAAATGGAGCAATACAAAAATACTTACAGCAATTATAATATTTGGTACATTTCCTTCCCTTGCAAAGACCTAGGAAAAAAAACCTGAGTGATTACTTTGCCAGAAAACTTGAGTAATTCTTAATTATCGCCATTTTTCTTCATTAGAATAAAGAACTCCTCATGCACTCTCTCACCTATTTAATTTTTTACCCTATCTTATTATTTTCATATTTCTTACTTGAGACACACAGTAGTAACCTCCTTCAATGGACCCCCTTCCTGTTCATGGAAGATACAAATTTTTGAGTTCACAGAACTTTCCTTCAGGTCCCTTACTTACTTCAAATGTAATCCTTTGTGTGCAGAATCCTGTCGTACTTAGGGCTGTTCATCTAATTTGAGGTTTTTAAGTGTCCTTGCAATTTCCTTCCATCATTTTTTTAATATACATTGTGATAAATCACAAAGAAATCTGGGAATGGAACTCCAGAATACTGACTACAAATCCCATATTCTAACCATTAAACAACACTTCCTCTTAGAGTACTGTATCCCTCAAGAAGGCTGTTAAAATGATCATTCCAAAAGCAGTACACACACCATAACAGAACAGTACCCTTTAAATACTTTGTTAACGTATACAAAATTGTATGACCACAACATTAGTGAACATTTTTGTTACAAACTGGTTTGCAAGATGACCACAATGAAAGTATTTTTCACCTGACTTAAAACTCTAGAAAAGTAACAAAGATATCTGTAGGAATGTACAACATAAATTTAGTTGTAATGCAAACTATGTTTAGTAATTATTACAATTAACGTGCTTAATTAACATTTCTGAGCCACACCAAAACTGTCCCTGATTCAGGAAAGCCTCCTTACTGAAGAGGACAACACACCTGAACACATGCTTTACTCTTAAGTATGTGCTCAAATCCCATTGAAGTCAAAAGAGATTCTGATTAAGTGCTTTCCTGAATAGAGGGATTTAAACTTGGCTTAAATGCTTTCCTGAATTGGGGTCTACAAAACAAGAGATACAAAATAAATACAAGACGACTATTCATTTTTGTTGTAACAAGCCAAATACACACCTCCAATCTGCTCACAGTGTCTTCATTCCCAACTATTTCAGATAGCTTAACAGGTCTGTATTTTTCAACCCTATTTAAAAATAAATCCCAAAACATTAGACATAACTAATCTAGCTCATGTTTTACACTAGTCAAAACAGATTAAATTAGTATAATATGAGATAAAATAACTGAAAGTGTTTGAAGTCAATGTCTAAATTTCTTAAGGAGGATTTCTGACATCTTCAAAGGGAAATTACATGCAAATTGCTCATGTGGTTAAGAGCAAACATTCAATAAATGTTTAAAATGTCAATATATCAGAACACAGCCATCTGATAATCTTCTGATTCTGCTAAATGCAAACAGAGGAGATGTTTGACAGAATTCCTTCAGAATAATTTAGTTTACAAAATGACTGTATTTCATCATTTGACCAATTTTTTTTTGTAAAGGATAAAGAAGGAAGATGAGAAATGTATTTAACTGCTGTACACTGAGTGGCATGCATGACACTTAGGTTCCCCAACTCTGCAACTGATAGTGTAAGGCTGAACTGCTATGCTGAACACCATATTGCAGAATTAGCTCAGACACCCTTCAGATAATTAAAAAATTCTGGATGCTAAATAAATATTATATATAGAAATGCAACGTGGCTTCTAATCTTATGCTAGTAACAATCTAATAGCTGTTTTCCCACTCCTGTTTCCATAGTTACTTGGGCCCTGATCCTACAAATGATTGCATTTAGGCAGACTGCTGCACCCACAAAGAGCCCTGCTGAAGTCAACAGAACTCTGCATAGGTCTTGCATAGCCATTTGCAGGATCTGAGACATATGAGCATGACTTTAATATACCTAAAGAATTAAAAAACATCTGTATTTTTAAAAGAGCATCATCAGCTTAGATCACACAAATCCCAAAGCCTAAAAAACTGCCACAAGTGTAGCATCTACCAGTACTAAAGTAGGAAAACAAGAGATTCTTATTTTTCAGTTTGTTTACTTGGTGCATATGACAGCACACTGTCAGTTTCGGTTTACCCTCTTTGGCTAGGTCTATACTGCAAGCCTCTTGCCGAAGAGCAAATGCAAAAGCAGTGCTCATTTGCATATGCAGTGCTCTCATTTGCATTTCCTCTTCCTTTCCCTTTTGTGCTAGAGGTTTTTGTGCAAGAGCCGTTCTTCCTCAATACATAGACCCCAATTCAGGAAAGCATTTAAGCCAAGTTTAAATGAGCACTCCATTTGTATTTGTTCTTCCTCAAGAGGCTTGCAGTATAGACGTAGCCTTTGTGTCATAGTCTGGAGGCCCTACTGGATTTCAGGGTCCCATTTTATTAAGCCCTGTACAAATGCACCTTAAGAGACAGTGCCCACTCCAGAAAGTTTAAAATGTAAAGAGGCAAAGGTAGGAGGGGAACACAGAGAGGTGAAGTGACTTGTTTAGGTCAGTACCTAAACCTTCTGATACTCAATTCAGTGACCTAGCCACTAGACTATACTGCTTTCTGTTGTCTCTCCTACCTCCCAAAAAAAGAACCATTTTAAAACAGCAGGCCACAAAACTTGACAAAGGGTGACATGGGAAAGTGTAGTACCTACAACTTTTATTATTTATCCAACTGACTACACTGAGTTGATGTTATCCTTTTAAATGATATACAAAAGATAAAAGGCATTCCTTCTTCCACTTTCTAAGGTGTAATGTAACAAATGTTTGCTGGTGAATATCAACTATATATAACATTTTAGGATAGGATAACTTAATTATGCAAGTTGGAATTTCACCAGGAGTAATATTCAAAGACTAATACACCTTTTTCACTGCAAGTTTACGGTTGTGTATGTAAAACCCTGCAGTTATGTGACTGCTTTAGAGATAACCATTAGCAACAGCAAAACCAAACTCGAACATCAGCACCAGACATGGACTTCTACATGGTGAACTGCAGGACAGCTTGGGACTTGATAATTTTATGACCTCAATTGCTTGTGCAGCTATGCAATTTACAAAATAATCAATGACCATGTTTGAAGAGATCTCAGAGGGTTAGCTGTGTTAGTCTGTAGCTGCAAAAACAACAAGGAATCCTGGGGCATCTTTGAGACTAACAAATATATTAAGGCATAAGCTTTTGTGGATAAGTTATACCTTAATAAATCTGTTAGTCTCTAATTTACCCACAAAAGCTTATGACCTAATAAACCTGTTAGTCTTTAAAGTGCTCCAGGACTCCTTTCTTGTTGTCCATGTCTGAAGAGTACTTGCCAGGGCAAAAAGGAATCATCCATCCCCATCTTTGGTGTTGCACATCTGGCTTGGGGCCTTTTATAACTCTGTCAAGTATCTTCTTCTCCGAAAGATTAGTTATGGCTGACATAGGGCTATATAAATTAGTGATAAGAGAGCACAATGTATGTTCCCATACAAGCCTCAGGTGCTTAGTCATTACATCTGTAAGGAAGCCAACAGCCACTAACAATGTTAACCAGTGCTCTCCAGTAGCAGGCAGTGGTATGTGCATAGTGGCTAGCTCATGACATCAAGGCTGCTGCAGCTATTTCAGACTTCAGTTCCAGGCACTGTGGTGCTTCAGGTGCAGAAGTTAAAACAAGCTGCTGTTCTCTCTGTAAGAACATTAACAAGGATCAGGGGCTCCTTTCCTTAAAGCGCATAGATTTGCTGTCACAGCATCTCTGGCCAAAGCTGCATCAGCTCCCTGGGCAGCAGTGCTGGGAGGGTGGGGGTGGGGGGAGGAGAGGTAAGCTGCCTCTCTGCCCCCAGAGCCCACTGCAGGTCAGTGGGGTTGTGCATGCAGCAGGACACCCCCAGAGCACATTAGAGTAGAGGGCACTAAGGAAGCACTTGATGTGGCTGAGGAGCTGCTCCCCAGCCAAAGAGATCCACAGGGCAACCTTGCATCAATAACTTACCCCCTCCCTCCTCAGAGCAGCTGGAGAGGGGGATAAGGGACCCAAGGTTCTCTCATGGGGTACTAGCCGACAGGAGACTCCAGACTCCACCTCTCCCCTCCCGATTTCCTCCCTCCCCCTCAGCCCCCAAAACCAGCCTCCCCCCTTCTTCCCTCCTCCCTCAGCCCTCCTCAGCCGCCAGCCCCCCCACTTCCTCCCTCCCCCCCTCAGCTGCCAGCCCCCCCACTTCCTCCCTCCCCCTAGCCCCCCCACTTTCTCCCTCCCCCCTCAGCCACCAGCCCCCCACTTCTTCCCTCCCCCCAGTCTCCCCACTTCCTCCCTCTCCCTCAGCCGCCAGCCTCCCCCACTTTCTCCCTCCCCCCCTCAGCTGCCAGCCCCCCCACTTCCTCCCTCCCCCTCAGCCGCCAGCCCCCCCACTTCCTCCCTCCTCCCTCAGCCGCCAGCCCCCCCACTTCTTCCCTCCCCCCCAGCCGCCAGCCCCCCCACTTCTTCCCTCCCCCCCCAGCCGCCAGCCCCCCCACTTCTTCCCTCCCCCCCCTAGTCTCCCCACTTCCTCCCTCTCCCTCAGCCGCCAGCCCCCCCACTTCCTCCCTCCCCCCTCAGCCGCCAGCCCCCCCACTTCCTCCCTCCTCCCTCAGCTGCCAGCCCCCCCACTTCTTCCCTCCCCCCAGTCTCCCCACTTCCTCCCTCTCCCTCAGCCGCCAGCCTCCCCCACTTTCTCCCTCCCCCCCTCAGCTGCCAGCCCCCCCACTTCCTCCCTCCCCCTCAGCCGCCAGCCCCCCCACTTCCTCCCTCCTCCCTCAGCCGCCAGCCCCCCCACTTCTTCCCTCCCCCCCTAGTCTCCCCACTTCCTCCCTCTCCCTCAGCCGCCAGCCCCCCCACTTCCTCCCTCCCCCCTCAGCCGCCAGCTCCCTCCTCCCTCAGCTGCCAGCCCCCCCACTTCTTCCCTCCCCCCCAGCCTCCCCACTTCCTCCCTCCCCCTCAGCCGCCAGCCCCCCCACTTCCTCCCCCAGCCCCCACCTCCCCCACACACACCTCCTCCCTCCCCCGCCCCAGACCCCCCGCGGGATCGCCCCGCCCCCACAGGGCCCCGGGCTTCCCGCGCTCACCAGGGCAGCTCGTAGTGACCGCCCCCGGGGGCGCCGCCCGCTCCCCGCTTCTCCCCGTCCCCGTCCCCGGGCCTCTCGGCGTCCGCCATCTCCGCTTCCATCGCGGCCTCCCCTTTCCCGCCCGCCAGGGGTAGCGCCGCCCCCTCCCGAGGCCGAGCCACCTTCAAGGGGCGGCGCGGCGCGGCGCGGCTCCAAGCGGCCGCCTTAAGGAGGCTCCGTGGCCGGGCAGGCGGGAGCCAGGGCGCCACCTCCCAGGCGGCTGGCGGGGGACGCGCTGAGCTCGCTCCCGGTGGCGCGTGCGAACAGCAGGGGCGACGACAACGCGGGAGGCCGGTGCGACCGTCGCGTGTGCGCCGCTACCCGGGCGGGGTGCCGCTGCGCAGGGGTTGTTTGCTGGTATGGCGAGGCCCCCCTCAGAGGAGGGAGCCCCAAACTCCAGGGCTACGTCTACACGGGCAGCTTCTTGCGGCAGAACACGACTTGCGCCGCCGCAGGAGCCTTCTTCCAGAAGTAACTGTTCAGTCTAGCCTTGTAAAACAGGGCTTCGTCCCGAAGGGCTAGTCCTCGCCCCGCCAGGCATAAGCCCTCTTGCGCAAGAGCGCCTCCCCCAGAGCCCAGTGTAGACGGGCCACCTGACTTTCTTGCGCAAGAAGCCCCTTTGGTTAAAACGGCCGGCAGAGCTTTCTTGCGGAAGAGCGCGTCTCCGCTGCCGGGGATGCTCTTGCGCACGAGCACGTGGCAGCGGAGACGCTCTCTTGTGGAAGTTTTTGCACAAGAACGCGTCTGCAAAAAGAGTTCTTGCGCAAGAAGTGGCTGGCGTAGACGTAGCCTAAATTTACTGAGCTTGGGCATCGCTCCAGCCCTGCCTCAGAGGGACTGGGAGCCAGGACTTCTGGGTTCTGTTTCTGCCGCAGAAGGACTGGGAGGCAGGAGCAGAAATGGAAAACCAGGACCCCCTGGGCTATGTCTACACTGGTCTACGCTGGCCGGTTATTGCGCAAGGATGGCTGTTCTTCCGCAGAGCGTCCACACGGCCTGCCCGCTCTTGCACAAGCAGATGTACAGTAAAGCGTGGTAGGAGAGGGCTTCTTGCGCAAGAGCGATGCTCTTTTCTAACAGGTGTAAGCTCTCTTGCATAAGAGCTCTTGCACAAGATGGCAGTATGGATGCGCGGCAGGGGTTTCTTGCCCAAGAGAGTGTCCACACTGCCATGGCTGCTCTTGCACAAAAAGCACATCTCGCACATGGCAGTGTGGATGTGTTCTTGTGCAAGAGTTCTTGCGCAAGAACACGTCCCCACTGCCATGTGCTTTTGCGCATCCATGGCAGTGTGGACGTTCTCTTGCGCAAGAAAGCTCTGCTGGCCATTTTAGCCATAGGGCTTTCTTGCGCAAGAAACCCTTGCCACGTGTCCATACTGCTCTCTTGAGCAAGAGGGCTTACACTTGTTAGAAAAGAGCATAGCTCTTGCGCAAGAAGCCCTCTCTTCCCACACTTTACTGTAAATCTTCTTGCGCAAGAGTAGGTGGGCAGTGTGGACGCTCTGCAGAAGAACGGCTGTTCTTGCGCAAGAACCCGCCGGTGTAGACATAGCCTGCCAGGGTATGTCTGCACAGCAGGGCAAAAGTCAAATTAAGCTATGCAATGTCTGCTATGTCAATGGCGTAGCTGAAGTCGAAATCGCTTAATTTGGTATGTGGTGCTGTCTATGCAGCAGGAAGTCCAAGGAAGCGACTTCCCTTATTTCTTGTGAAATGAGGGTTACAGGAGTCGGAGTAAGAAGTCCTCCAGCTCGACATTATTTTGAATTCATAGACTCATAGATCACTAGGGGTATGTCTACACTTGCACCCTCTTTTAAGAGAGGGATGCAAATGAAGACATTCGAAATTGCAAATGAAGCCAGGATTTAAATATCCCGCGCTTCATTTGCATAATTGTGTTATGGCGCTATTTCAAAATAGAGTTATTTTGAAATACAAAACACAGTGTAGATGTGGTTATTTTGGGAGAACACTCTTCTTCCGTAATAACTGTTAAACCTCATTTTATGAGGAGTACAGGATCTGTCGAAAAATCACCCCACTGTCGACAGAACCGCGTCTAAACCGCGGTTTCAGTTTCGAAATCGCGCTTGTTGGAAACAGTGCCAGAATGTGATTATGCAAATGAAGCATGGGCTATTTAAATCCCTGCTTCATTTGCACTTTTGATGTGCTTTATTTACATCCCCCTGCTGATAGTGGGGTATAGTGTAGACACGGCTTTACTGAGGTTGACAGCAGGGAATTATCTATTGAAGGTATCATCCTCCTGAGTTTGATAAGCTCCTGATTAGCTCACCAGACCTTTTTTATTTTTTTGGTTCAGAATGATTTAGTTCAGGGCTATTCAACTTTGGAAGCCGCGGGGGCCACAATGATACTCACAGGACATGCCAAGGGCCGCAACCTAAGTGTGGTTGCATATACATACAAATAGATATGCAAATAGCTTCTTTCACACTGACGAGCATGAATACAAAGATTAAGACAAGACTACACAACATACAGACTCCATTTAAGTGAGTTCCTAAGTTGAACATTGTGGGCCATGTTTTCAAGATAGGAGCCCATTTGCGTGAGGGCAGTTTTGCACTGGTAATGGAATGCATGGAGGCTACTTTCATCTTGTTCGTGATTCATCACAGCAGTAAAATTAATTGTAACTACAAAAAAGGAGTGCTCAGTTTGAAAATCAAGTCTTATTTTATGTCTGTTTTACTCTGGTTGAGTTTTATAGGCCAGATGAACATGGCGGACAGGTTTGTTTATGCAATAATTTTGACTATTGAATATTTGTACTAATTATTGTACAATACCTAGGTACTTTTGGAGTAGGAATTATATAGGGTTGCCAGGTGTCCGGCTTTGAACTGGCCAGGCCAGTATTTGAGCTTTCTGTTTGGGAAACAAATTGAGAAAATAAAAATGAGAAAATATAAATGTCTGGTATTTTCTAAATAAGATGTAATGTAAATTGTGATGTAATGTCAAGTGTGTCCGGTATTTTTGTTGAAACCATCTGGCAACCCTAGAATTATATAATAATGAAATTCACCTCTGTTCATAGGACCAGCACAATGCCTGTATACTACTTAAATCCTGATTAACCGGTACATAGGCCTCCAATTGTGTGTGTGTGTGTGTGTGTGTGTGTGCCAATGTGTGTGTGTGTGTGTGTGTGTGTGTGTGTGTGTGTGTGTGTGTAAATTTCACTCGAGTAAATTAATAGACTTACTAGGGCAAGCCTCTCCTATTTATTTGTCTGTCAGTCTTTTTTCAGTGTTTGCACAGTTCCCATCACTGTGGTAGCTGAGAATATAGTTCTAGTAACTTACTGTACTCACTAGAATTAGGCAGTCAATGTATTTGTTTTATTTGCCTTTGTGGGTAGCTCATTAAACCACTTTGTAACAAGTTCCCTCACTAGTGTGAAATAATGCACTAGGGTGAGATATATTGTACCGGTTGCATGATGCTGGTCAGAGCACTCCCACGGTACAAAACAGTGGATTGTGCTTTGGTTTCTTGCCAAGTTCAACAGGCGGTTGCACTCTTAGGAGGCGCCAGCCTTCAGACAAGATAGAATTTCTGGGCCAACATTCATTCTCTAATTATGTATGCAGTATTGCTACAAATTTGCGCCCAAAGGCACTGTGGAAAACCATACAGAAGAACTGTTACTGAGTGTATGATTACAGCTTGCATTATATCATTCTACTAGCTAAATGCAATTAACATCTTCAGGGGGTAGCTGAGTTAGTCTCTAACAGGAAAAACTTAAAAAACATGAATAGTCTAGTAGCACCTTAAAGTCTAACAAAACATGTAGATGGTATCATGAGCTTTCGTGGGTGTAACCCACTTCTTCAGATGACTGGAGTATTAGCAGTCCAGATCCAAAAATAAATAAAAGAAGGGGAGAGGGAAGAAGGAAAGAAAGGAGAGAAAAAAGGAGGGGGAAAAAAGAGAGACAGAGAGTAGATGGTTCAAGTAGTTACAAGAGGCTGGTCAGAAAAATTAGCACCTCCATTGGTTGGTTGGTTAAGTCACTAGGATGTGGAAGGTAGTGTGTGAGCCAGGGGATGTCCCTGTTCGTATCATTTGCATAAGAATTAAACTTGTAAATGAAGTTAAGTTCCAATCCTTCCCTGTTTTTGGCCTGAAACAACACGGTGACTTGGAGATCCATTAATGAGTGTCCAGGCAGATTAAAGTGTTCTCCAAGAGGTTTTTGTGTATTGCCTTTTTGGATATCTGATTTGTGTCCATTAATTCTTTCCCGTAGAGACTGTCCAGTTTGGCCAAAATACATGGCAGTGGGGGCATTGTTGGCATTTGATGGCGTAGATCGCATTAGTGGATGTGCAGTTAAATGAGCCTCTGATTTGGTGGCTGATTTGGTTGGGTCCAGTGATGAAATCACTAGTGTAGATGTGTGGGCAGAGTTGGCACCGGGGCTGATTGCAGGGGTGGGTTCCAGGATGATTATGATGGAGTGTGTTGCGTGGTTTGAGACTAGGGGGTTGTCCGTAGGTGAGGATTGGCCTTTCTTCCAAGGCCTGTGAGAGTGAGGTGTCATTTTCCAGGATAGGTTGTAGATGATAATGCGTTGGAGGGGTTGAAGTTGTGGACTGTAGGTGATGACAAGTGGAATTCTGTTGTTTTCTCTTTTGGGCCTGTCTTGAAGTAGTTCATGTCTGGGAACTCTTTTGGCTCTGTTGATCTGTTTTTTCACTTCTCCAGGTGGGTATTTCAGTTTTAAAAATGCTCTATATAGATCCTGTAGGTGTTTCTCTGTCTGTGGGATTGGAGCAAATCCGATTGTATTTTAGGGCTTGGCTGTATACAATAGATTGAGAAATGTGTCTGGGATGGAAGCTAGAGGCATGAAGGTAAATGTGGCAGTTGGTAGATTTCCGGTATAGGGGGCTGGAAATTTGTCCATTGTGTAATTATACTGTAGTGTCAAGGAAGAGTATCTCTTGTGTGGACTGAGCCAGGCTGAGGTTGATGATGGGGTGGAAGTTCTTGAAATCCCTGTGAAATTCAAGAGTCTCTTTCCCATGGGCCCATATAATGAAGATATCATCAAAGTAGCATCAGTAGAGTAGAGGTGCTGGGGATGAGAGCTGAGGAAACATTGTTAAAGGTCAGCCATAAAGACGTTGGCATATTGTGGTGCCATCCGGGTGCCCATGGTTGTGCTGCTGACTTGGAATACAGTGTTCTATAGTAGCTCTGTAGAGCCTGTATGCAAGCATCCAATCTTCCATTAAGAGCACTATGCCTCTGCCATAAAGACAGAACAAGACACTCACTTGGGGCAGAAGAATGTTAAGGGTTGCTTGTAACTGTGGTGATTCGGGGCAGGTTGAAAAGTGGATTTTTGCTAGGTTGCCTAGGATATCAGAACCATCATTTCCCTGCCACAATTTCAACTGGTGCAAAGCTCACTTCTTTATTAGGCTCCTGGACCAAATTCAGGGTATAATTCTATGCATTTCAATATCAAAATAGCAGAACTTATTTAATACGTTATTGAAGAAACCTGGTGGGAAAAAAAGTGAATGTAGCAAGTGGATTTGTAATCCAAGGTCCAGTTACACGCAAACACCTAAAAAAGGGAGGAAAAAAGCAGCCTTCAACATATACTCAGGATAATGTATAGAAAAGGACAAACTAGTCTCATAATAAAAAAATAAATATCAGAGAAAACTCAGAGCCTGAGTCATGCTCCTCAGATAGGGGTGAGCAGAGCAGGATCATGCTCTGTGTCAGGTCTCTGTTGGACAAAAAACGTGTTATTGCAGGAGCTGGCAACCTTTTCAAGCCAAACTGCATCAAAATTCAGAACAAGTGGTCAACAAAGAGACAGTATAAAAATACCCATTTGCATGACTGAAAATATACAACTTAATATTACTGATAGTTGACATGATTAATAATAGCATAAATGAAACATTGTACTCCCAGACTTTATTTAATGGGATTTCTGCTGCTGCTGGGGGTGCAGTTTGTGGATGTAGGGGTGCAGGAGTCAGGGTTGGAGTGTATGAAAGGCTCAGAGCAGTGGGTTGGGTACGTGGGAGGTGCAGGAGGCAGGGCAGAGAGCTGGGGGTAGAAAGTAGAATATGTGTGGGGGAGGGTCCTGGAACCGGATTTCCTTGCCTGGCTAGGGCTGGGCTGCTGCACCTGGGCAGTAGTGGCTGGGCGAGGGGCCGGGCCAGGATTTCCGCAGCCAGATTGTGGCCTCCCTTCTTACCTGTGCCGCAACAGAAGCGGAGCCGTCACCAGCCCTTCCTGCAGCCAAATGGGGGCCAGACTATGGTGCCTGCCCCAGGATCGGGGCCGGAGACAGAATGCTGCAGCCAGATGGGGGTGGGAGCCTTGGGGCCCTCTCACTATCACAACTGGGAGCGTGCATGCGCCCCCTACAGCGTGCCCTCAGAGGGCTCTGTAAACAAGCAGAGTGCCACAGCTGGGTCTTCCCTTGCCAGAGTGCAGCTGGTTAAAGGTGAAATAGACAAATAGACCATCTTGACGTGAGTAATTACGCATTTTTTAAAATTTTGAATTGTTCATTTCACTTTAAAAAGTTGCATATATTTTGGGAATGACAAGAGAGCCATATTTTGTTTCCATACTGAGCCATATTTGGCTCAAGAGCCATAGGTTGCTGACTCCTATGTTTTTGTTTAAGAACTTAAGAACAGCCATACTGGGTCAGACCAAAGGTCCATCTAGCCCAGTGTCCTGTCTGCCAACAGTGGCCAATGTCAGGTGCCAGAGGAAATGAACAGAACAGGTAATCATCAAAGGGAAAGAACAGAACAGGTAATCAAATGATACCTCCTCCCCTGTTACCCATTCCCAGCTTCTGACAAATAGAGGCTATGGCACCATTCCTTACCCATCCTGGCTAATAAATATTAATGAGCCTATCCTCCATGAATGTATCTAGTTCTTTTTTGAACCATGTTAAAATCCTGGTCTTCATAACATCCTCTGGCATGGAGTTCCACAGGTTGACTGCATTGTGTGAAGAAATACTTCCTTTTGTGAGTTTTAAACCTGCTACCTATTAAATTCATTTGGTGACCCATAGTTCTTGTGTTATGGAAGCATGTAAATAATATTTCCTTGTCTACTTTCTCCATACCTGTTATGATTTTATAGACTGCTGTTATAAAATGCCCCTGTAGTCTTCTCTTTTCTAAGCTGAAAAGTCCCAGTTTTATCAATCTCTCCTCATATGGCAGCCTTTCCAAACCCCTAAACATTTTTGTTGCCCTTTTCTGAACTTCTTCAAATGTCAAGATATCTTTTTTGAGATGAGGTGACCACATCTGCACACAATATTCAAGATATGGGCACACCATGGATTTTTATAGCGGTAATGAGCTATTCTCTGTCCTTTTCTCTATCCCTTTTTAAATTATTCCTAACATGCTATTTGTTTTTTTGACTGCCGCTGCACATTGAGTGGATATTTTTAGAGAACTCCACAATGATTCCAGGGTCTCTCTCTGGAGTGGTAATAGCTAATTTAAACTCCATCATTTTATAGGTATAGTTGGCATTATGTTTTCCAATATGTATTACTTTGCATTTATCAACATTACATTCATCTGCCACAGAGGAAATCTTTGGCAGAGCAGAGAACTGAATTTGGCTTTGCAAGGTTCCATGTTATCCCTTGACGCACCAGATCCTCTTTGCTCTAACCCCTGGTCTACACTAGTGGATAAGTTCAAATTAAGATACGCAACTTTAGCTACGTTAATTGCGTAGCTTAAGTCAAAGTATCTTACATCAGATTCTGGCACCATCCACGCTGCAGGAATTTAAAGGGAGCACACTCTCCCTTCGACTTCCCTTATTCGTCGTATAAGCAGGACTACCAGCACCGACAGGAGCGATCCGCTCAGT
Source organism: Pelochelys cantorii (assembly GCA_032595735.1). Classification (NCBI taxonomy): domain Eukaryota; kingdom Metazoa; phylum Chordata; order Testudines; family Trionychidae; genus Pelochelys; species Pelochelys cantorii. The sequence continues at coordinate 9,196,069 of CM064346.1, read as the reverse complement.
TCACATTAGCGTGTGTTCACTAAATCCGCTAATTCAAACCCTGGAAGATCAACTGTGGCTGCTTCAGTCTTATCTGTAGTGTAGACATGGTCTAAGTCAGCATCTCTAGCTGATGAGAACAGTGGAGGCACCATGGGATAGGTTGGAAGGGTAGAGTGTGATGTTTAGTCAGTGCTGTTGAGTGATTCTGGGCATGTATCTTTATGCACTGCATGTATTTATGTGCCTAATATTGTATGGGAGGGTTTTTATGTTATATACAGAGCCAGAGGCAACATCAGAATGTAGTCTGGAGTCTTAGCCCTTAGCAAACCCATACTGCTGGAAGAGCTTCATGGCATATTCAATAGGGCCTGTGGCCAGGGGTTGTGGAAAAAAAATGGCAGCAATCCAACACTGATTTTTGCAGCATGCTGTCTGAATGAGAAGCTCAGATATCTTTATTATCATTTAAAGAACACATATATTTCATAAAGGAATCTCCAAGCACTAAAAAGAATGGATATGGATCACAGCACTCCTTTGAGGTAGAAGAAGTTTATCCCAATTGTGTAGATGAGGAAACTGAGTCACAGAAATAACTTGCCCAAGTTCCCACTCTGAATGAGTAGCAGAGTTATTGAGACTAGGACTCAGCAGTCCTGGCACCAGTCCCTGGTCCTCCTCTAACCTCTAGACTACACACTCTCTAGACTGATGACTAAGGCCTGGTCTACCTGTAAATATTAGACTCACCTGGCTCACTCAGGTTGGTGAAAAGGTTTGCACCCTGCCTGTTGTGGTTAGGTAGATGCAAACCACCAGAGTAGACATCGCAAGGTCAAAAGAATTCTTCTGTCAATCTAGTTGTTACCTCTCTTAGAATTGGATTAATGAGAGCAATAGAAAATCCCTTCCCTCAATGAAGAAAGCATGTATATTATGGAACTAGTTCAGTGGCCCAGCTACACAGCTGTGGCTGTGTCTCTGTAGCAGCTTTAGTGTAGACATAGCCTAAGACCAACAAACTCATGAAAGCCCCTTAACTTCTGTTTCAACTGTCTGAATTTTACAATCTGTGCAAAAGTGGGGGGAGGGGAGGAGAGTTCCAACACCAGTCACTGGAAGGAGATATATTGGGGTATCCTAGCCATGGGAACAAACAGAATCTAGACGGAGATTCCTGCTGTGGTTATGTAAACACAGAACTTCTTTAACCACAAATTTTCCTGGAGGCCTCAATGCAAGTGTGGGATATTAACACTGTTAATATGCTAAAAATGGTGGTGAAGCGAATGTTCATTTGGGCTTCTAAATGATTTCACTCTTACAGCTGACACACTTTGTGGCCCACTGGCCGTGTACACCTGCTGCTAAGGGCTGGCAGGGGGTGGCCCCTTTTATTGTTAGGATTAGGCATTCCTATGAATTGCCGCAGCATCCTGTTTGCATGCTGTGTGTTTCAGATGCGATGCCACCTCCTCTCTTTTCATTGAAGATACAAAGGAAGCATTTGTGTGCGTGAGTTTTGCTGCCAAATATAAGTTCTGCAAAAGGCAAGCTGCAACTGAGGTAAGCCCAGTATGGCTCTTACTGACTCAGTGAAAGGAAGGATCCCTTTCTCTTACCTGATGCTCCTGCAGCCAAGGCACCATGAGGGTCCTGCTTTGAAATTCAGCTGTGGTGATATGCAAATCCAGATGACAGATATTGGGAAGCAGTAGCTCAATGACCCTAATGTAGGGTAATGTTGTCTAGTAGGGAGAACTGGCATTGGGAACCAAGCATTCTGTTCCCAGCTGTGTCACTGACATACTGGGCGACCATGGGCAAAGTCACTTAGCCTCTCTGGCCTTAGTTTCCATGCATAAAAAAAATCAACCAGATTATTAGAAAACTTGATGGAAGTTTATACAGTGCTGTGAACCCCTTTAGAAGGAGAGTATGCCAGAAATAAAAAGTGTTAATCCCATTAACAATGCCTCATTACAGGACAGACAGAGCCCTGTAAGATTTAGCAGGAAATATCTCACCAGAGTATGTCCATTTACTGCACCCCAAGCTATTTAAATTTTTCTTTCTACTGTGAAACATTACAGGTTTCTAGGCTCTTGGCATAGCGTGAACACCATTTGCATTATCTTAGCTCTTAGCGCGAGCAGTTGGGTATTCAGCATTGGCTGCCACTCCTGATGGGGATGCATTACATTGCAAATCATTCCATTTGTACAAAGCTTCTTAAAGAGAGGCCAAAATGACTTATCAGAGTCCGTACGCCCAAGCTCTGCGGGGCTATGAGAAAACGAGACACGGATCGTAACCAATTGCATTTTTGCCCAATTTCAGTGTTTAAAAGATGGAATAATCTTTATCAGGCTGCAGCACTCGGGTCTCCTTGAAATTAATAGAGTGAGGATTTAGAAAAGCCATAAAAGGAAACTGCAGTAGTCAAGTCAGGGAGCATTCAAAAGCCTGAAGAAGGATTATAGCAGATTGGATGTGGTCGCATTGGAGAGGGTCCAGCGGAGGGCGACCAAAATGATTAGGGGGCTGAAGCACATGACCTATGAGGAGATGCTGAGGGATTTGGGTTTGTTTACTCTGCAGAAGGGGGGATTTGAAAGCAGCCTTCAACTTCCTGAAGGGAGGTTCCAGAGAGGATGGAGAAAGGCTGTTCACAGTACAGCCGCTCCCCAAGTTACAACCACCTCCACTTACGACCATCCGCACTTACAACCAAAGCGGTCGTAAATGCGGATCTGAGTTACGAATGGCGATCCGTGCTTACGAACAGCACGGTCGCCATGTAACTCTATGGGATCCGAGTTATGAACACTTCGAGTTACGGACCAAGTGTTGGTCCGTAACTTGTTCGTAACTCGGGGAGTGGCTGTAGTGACGGATGGCAGAACAAGGAGCAATGGTCTCAAGTTATAGTGGGAGAGGTCTAGGTTGGATATTAGAAAAAAACTATTTCACTAGGAGAGTGGTGAAGCACTGGAATGGGTTACCTAGGGAGGTGGGGGAAACTCCATCCTTAGAGGTTTTTAAGTCTTGGCTTGACAAAGCCCTGGCTGGGTTGATTTAGTTGGGATTGGTCCTGCCTTGGGCAGGGGGCTGGACTTGATGACCACCAGAGGTCTTTTCCAGCGCTATGATTCTATGAGATTGTTACTCTAAGAATGGTTTCCCAAATATTATGGTGGCAGTGATGGACAGACATGAAGATTGGCAAGAGGGAAAATTGTTGGAGGAAAAGAAAACCTAAGGGTATGTCTACACTTGCTCCCTATCTCGAGATAGGGATGCAAATATAGTGTACCGAAATGGCTAATGAAGCACGGGATTTAAATATCCCACGCTTAATTAGCATAATCGTGTCCGACCGCCATTTTGAAATTGCATTATTGTGAAATAAAACGCCCCGTGTAGCAGAGTTATTTTGAGAGAAAACCCTTCTCTCAAAATAACTATTACTCCTCATACAATAAGGTTTAACAGTTATTTCGAGAGAAGGGTTTTCTCTCAAAATAATGTTGCTACACAGGGCGTTTTATTTCGCAATAATGCGATTTCAAAATGGCAGCCGGACGCAATTATGCTAATTAAGCACGGGATATTTAAATCCCACGTTTCATTAGCCATTTCGGTATACTACATTTGCATCCCTATCTCGAGATAGAGAGCAAGTGTAGACATACCCTAAGTGATTTGGAGGGGGAGGAGGTTTGGGTGGCCTTCTGCACATTACTGAATTTCACCCAAAGTGCTTAATATAAATTTCCAGACACACGTGATACATTTACAGGAGTTGTGTTTTTAGGACTGATGTTGAAGGTTGCATATCACCTCCAGGAGAGCTATGAGTAGGGAACCCTAAGGTTAGAGTTCCTATGGATAGGCCACCTGGAGTTAGGGTTAGGAATCCTATGTGTAGGGATTAGAGATATACAAGTGTAGCCATTTAAATGGGTAACTGATACGCATGAGCAGCTCTCGATCCAGCTCCCGGGGTGCTGCCCCTGCACCCCATGCTGCTGCCTTTGTATCAGCAGAGTGCCCACTGTCAGCAGCATGTATTTAAAAGCCAGCTCCCAGTATGCATCAGCTCCCAGGAAGCCTCCTGCCTCCCCATACTGTTGCCTCACGGCTGGTTTTGGGGTAGGAGGGGCCACTTACCTGTGGTTGGTAGCCAGCAATATGGAGAGCTCTAGCCCCAGCTGACCACTCTCTTCCTGGTGCAGCCCCCCCCCCCGTGGTCATGCAGCAGTATTACTGTCCCACATGCTCGCTGTCCCTAGTGGTCATTGCAAGCATAACTGTCCCTGCTCAGTCCCCTCCCTTTCCATGTTATGGAAAACAATCCCATTCTAGGCACTTCCTGTTTTCCTGGGACAACCAAACCCTGGCCTTGCTTTAGGTTAGGGTAAGAGGAAGCTGCTTACCAAATGTGGTGGTCCTAGCTCTTATTGTTGAGGAGGAGTTCTAATAAGTGAACCCTTGGCACTATTGAAGTTAATGGCAAAACTCCCATTGACTTCAGTAAGGTCAAGATTTCACCCATTTATTTGCTAGCTTCTTTCTGTTACTGGAATCTTAGGTGGTACTTGTACTGCTAGTAGCTAAGTTTTTTCACGTTGAAATGTGATTTCCCCTCCCTGCTCAAGCTGATTTCCAAATTTAATTCTTAAACTGTAAAGTACACGGGAAATGTGAATGTGTTTTTATCTATTTCTGCCATTTGGCATTACTAATCCATACATACTGCCACAGAGAAAGGCTTTGCATATGAAACACATTGGGATTATTAAATAAGGATAGTCAGCTACAACCGAGGTTGCTGTTTTCTGCCTCTCCAGTTTCCTATCACCCTAACTGCCCAGCTGTGTCTTTTGTTTCTTTTTCTGGCCTTGTATAGGAGGTATTGGGGGAGTCTCCTCTTATTTATTAGGCAAAGATTGGTGAAACACTGCATCTCTCTTGTAACTGTCAGTGGGTCAATCTTCCTCAGCAAATATTCCTCCTCAGGTCTTCAAGTGGCCATTCCTTAGGGTCTTATCTTCTCCGCAGATCTTTGGGGAACACCAGCCTCCCCCCCCATTCTTGAAAGATATGAAAAGGAATGCCCTGTGCCGAACAACAGGAGTTGGTAAACTGAGTCATTCCTGCTCTGGACTGGCTAGGGACATGCAACACCCTATTGTCCTTAGGGCAGGGTAGCTTGAGAAGTCCTGGGTACTCCCTAGCAAACAGGGTAGGAATCATGGGGCATTTCTAGTGGTAATTCCCTAGTTACTGCGGCATAAGTATCACTCTCCCCATGCTGCTGTTCCTGGACAGCTGCAGTGGATAGCTCACCTGGGCACCTCCTGCCCAACTCTTTCTGCCTCTGCAAGAACTTTGTAAGGTGGTTGAGGAAGACGGTGGCTTCCCTGATGATCTCCAAAGAGACCAGGAGATTGGACAGACCAAGCTCCCCTCTATGAAGAGAAAAGGAGAAGCAGGAAGATTTCTAGCTGCATGGAGGAGGAGCAAGCCCTGGCTTCTGCTGACCACACTTAGCAACAAAGACTAGGGGCCCAAACCTGTTCCCACTGCAGTCACTTGCATATCCTGGACTTTAGGAATTTTAGTATTGGAACCTAGGAGAGGAGCCTGAGAATGACCCCAGGGTAGGGGAGGGAACCCAGCAGGGGGAGAAGGGACGTTTCCATGGAGGTTTTGATTCTGCTTGAAGCCAGATGTTCATGCAAGAAGCTGACCTGCAGAGACTGGACTGGTGCCAGCCTCTGTGAATAAAACCCTGGAGAGTGCCCATCTATATCCCGCACATGCCAGCTCCGCAGGGTCTGTGCAGCACTCACAACAACTTGCAGGAAGATGGGTCTGCAGTGTCATGACATGGGCAGAGATGCTACGTTTGGCCACCCCACGTGAAAGAGCCTTCACATGCGCTGCACTAAGAGGCGCGTCTTCCCATATGCAGCGTGCCTGCTGCTCAGTGTGGGAATAATGCAGAGAGCAGATCTGCTGGGTGGGCTTGCATGCCTTCCGTTATCCTTCTCCTTCCCTCTGCAGCATCTGTTAGCAAGGGGGGTTTCACGCCTTCTGCCCCTGCCACCCGCTCAATTCCTTCTTTTGGACACTGGCCAAACTGCATCCCAGTGCCCCAAGAAATATTTACTTCCTGTTTCTTGCCTAGCTCTCCAGCAGCCGCTTTTCATGAATAAAATATGAGCTGTTCTTCTGGAGCCATGAAGGGAGGAAACCACTGCCAGCTGGTGTGGCCCACAGCTCTTTATTGCTTTGGTTGCTGATGCCTCCTGCCTCGCGTGCACAGAGAACCAGAGAGGAAAAGAGCAATCCCCAAGCATGGAAGATTGAATGCAGTCAGCTATTGCTGAGGCGCCGTGACATGCAGAGTTGAATTATAGGCATCAAAATCATAGGCAGTCTCTAGCTAATATTGCCCAACGCATCCCATTATAAGACCTTGTTTACAGTTGCTTTTAACTTTCTCAAACTTTAACTGCCTGGGCTGATATTTTCCATGCTGGGTGTCTGCCTCAGGCGGAACTGTTTTGGAACGTATCAGCAAAATGATTCAACCTTTTCTGAGAAAAAGATTAGAAAAAAACTGTATTGTTTTACCGATGTTAAAACAATTCTTATTGCTGCCGTTCTGTTGAGAAGCTTGGAGCGGAAGGCCGTGAGGTTTGCGATGGTTCTTAATTCCTGGGGAAGTTCATGCCACAGTCTTGGAGCAGCCCCTGAGAAAGTTCTGCCTCATGTGCTGACAGACTTTAATGGGCAGTTCCATTTGGGCCAGAGGAGGGTAGCGGTCAACCCTAGTCTTCATCCCAGAGTTTTCGTTAGGCTGTCTTCTGGATATCCCATGTGACAACTCACAGGGCAGGGTCCAACAGAATTATGGATTCACTTCAAGACAGAGTCGATTAGGATAGTTGCTTTTATTAATCTCACTGTGTCACTACTATTACAGGCTTAATACTGCCAGATGAGTACACAGCTAATGCAAAGTAATACACCAATAAGCCTGGGCAGAGCAATGCATAAAAGAGTAACAGGAACTTGGAAATGCTTATGCCCCTTCAGTCTGCGGGGAGTCCTGTTCCAGTCACCTCGCACCCGGCCGCAGTGAATGTGGTTCCAGCTAGGGGGATCTAGGGCACCCTTCGAGGTGTAGGTCCCTGGTGAGACTCCTAGAGGGGCAGGACTCTCAGTGATCTTATACTTTAGGGCTATGTCTACACTGGCAGCTTCTTGCGCAAGAACAGCCATTCTTACGCAAAAACTTGCCTGCTGTCTACACTGCATGCGCATTCTTGCGCAAGTAAATTTACAGTACAGCGTTGCAAAACAGGGCTGCTTCTGGAAGAGTTATTCCTCTCCCCACAAGGAATAAGCCCTCTTGTGCAAGAGCTCTTCCACAAGAGGGCAGTGTAGACAGGCAACATGAATTTCTTGCGCAAGAAGCCCCTATGGTTAAAATGGCCATCAGAGCTTTCTTGCGCAAGAGAGCATCCACACTGCCATGGACAGGGCTTGACAAACTACAGAATCTACTCGCCCATGGTGAGTAGATTTCAGCCGTGTGCCCCGTTTACCAGCGGCTTGCGCATGCGCAGTGCGGGGCTGGTGAGCGGCTTTCGCTGCCGTTTGTCAAGCCCTGGCCATGGACACTCTTGCGCAAAAGCACGTCTCTTGCGCAAAAGCACATGGCAATGTGGACACGCTCTTGTGGAAGATTTTTGCACACGAACTCTTCCGTAAAAGAGTTCTTGCGCAAGAAGCCGCCAGTGTAGACGTAGCCCTAATAGCTGTTTACCGAATGTGCACAAGTTGGCCCAATGCTACTCTCAACGTTCCCACGGGGCTAAGAGCCGAGGTCATGTTATTTATCCCATACGAGGTTCTCAGCTAGCAAGCAAGGGGAGTTTTGGCTGGTGAAGGCCGTCTGATAAAGAACACCTGGTATTTTTGCCAACAGAGCCCATGGCTGGCCTAGAGGAATACAAATTTAACCCCTTCAGGCCTACATATGGCTTTTTATGTGACACCATGGCCTCACCAGGGACCACCTTGAAGATAAGGAGTGAGACCATGAACTTGATTCTAAATTGTATGAGAAGCCATTGTAGGGAGAGGACGGATCTGGTGTGCTGGTAGCAGCCTGTGTTTCTAAGGAGACATGCTGCCGTGTTCTGTGCTAGTTGGAGTTTCTTAATCGCTGAAGGTTCCACGCCCAGGTATCTTGCATTGGTTTATCTTACCTTAAAGCCAGCTTTGGGTTGTAACGAGCCGCCACTGACAGCTATTCCATAACATGGATCAATCTGAGTGTGGTGTTAAAATAAATCAAATGCAGTTATTAAGCATTCAAATTATGCTTCATCTAATGAAGTGGCCATTGTTCATGTGAAGTACCCTTTAATGCTGCAGTTCAGGAGGCTGCTTGGTGAGCTGAGCTGCCGCCTGGGCTGGCAAGGACATGGAAATTGAGTGCTCCACAAGTGTCCCCTAACCTGGCAGACCTTTACTGTTCCTTCAGCTTCTGAGGACTGTCAGGTCAGCCAACCAGCAGTTAACAGCTCCTCTAAGTGCACAGGTAGTGTAAGTCCCGAAGGACGAGGGAAACTCTGGTATTCCCATGAAACTGGAATGGAGATGGGGCTGGCCTGGTGGCTTCTCTCCTCCTATGAATTCTTTTCATAGCTTATGATGATGGGGCAGTGCATGCAACATCTTGTGCTGTGTGGCTCCAGTATCAGAGCCAGCTTAGAGACTGGAGTACAGCATACACGACGGTACATTGACTCACCTCCATGGCACCTGCTGCTGGTCACTCCAGGAATTAGCTCAGTCCTCAGCAAGGCACCTCCTTCTGGCCAGGGTCTCACCCAGCATCCCTCACTGCTCTTTCCACCCTCTGCTCTGCACCCACATCACTCCCGGGACCTCCTCAGAACACTGCCCTCCCAGCAGTGCCCACTGCTGTGGCTTCTCACCCCCTTCTGGGGGTATCAACAGTCCTCAGTCTTGCCCTCTGCCACCATAACCAAGTGCAGCCCCAATCTAGCCCCTCACCTCAGGGGCAAGCCACTGCCTATAAAGGCCACTGTTCCGTGTGTGGCTAAGTGCGGTGCAAGGAGGAAGGGGGAGACCCAAGTCCTCCCACTACTCTGGGTCCCAATCCAGGGACCCTTTGGCAGCAGCCATGTCCTGTTCTCTTCTCCCCTCTACTGCCTCTCACTCCCGAGGCTACTTCCCCATAACCCCTTGTACCTTCTTGACACCTGCGTCCAGGTCCACAGCGAGTGTGGGGAACCTCAGGCCCAGGGGCCAGATGCAGGCCCTGGCTTGCCTGGATCCAGCCCTTAGACTCCAACATTGGGGAGCCCACGCAGGCACTCCAGTCCCCCATTGCAGGTCTGGACCACACACAATCTACTAGGCTGGGTTCCCCAGGCTCTGGTGTGTGAGAGGAATGTGGGGAGTGTCTTTCTCCAACTCAGGGATGGGTTTTTTCTTTGCACTTTTGTGCAGCACCCAGCTGATTTTTCTGTGGGTCAGTGGCCCCCAACCCAAAAAAGGTTCCGCACCCCTGGTCTACAGCATTGGAGGTATCAGATCAGAGCCTCCCTCTCTAGCTCCTGTGAGCCTACCCAGCACTGCTCTGTCCAAGGTGTTTCTCCTTCTCTGGCAGCCAGCCCTATACTCTTAATACTCAGAACCTAACTACTTACTGCTTGACTTAGCAGCTCTTTATAGACAGGGCTGCTCCAGCAAGCCATTCTGATTGGCTCCTTATTAGCTTCTCTCTGATTGGCTAGGGCTCTGCACAGACTCCCTCCAGCCTGCTTTAACCCCTTCTGGCCAGAGTGGGGCAGTAATCCCACTACACAGCTGTTCAGTCTTCTTTAGTTGTATGAGTTATCGATGTCAGCCACACCTCTGATATTACTGATGGGTTGGTGTATAATCTATCACAGGACCAACATACAGCAATATTCCCCTTGTTTCAGAGCATTGTAGGGAACAAATGGCCATTCCAATTACAGCGCATCTCATCTCAGAATGCTGTTCTCTGGAAAAGAAAAAAGACTTCACCCTATGATAAGGGTTTCACAGAGTGTATTTTCTGCATGTGTGAGAAAGAGCAGCCCCACCAAATCTGACAGGGTTATAAGTTAGCATTTTTTCCCACTGGAACTGGTGTCCTTTAAAAAAAGTCGGCTTGCAGTAAATGATTGAAGATGCATGTCATCTTCAAAAAAGTACTGAGCAAAAAAAAAAAAAAAGAAGACACTGTCACTGTAACCTTGAGTGTGCATTTGACTTCCTTATGCCTCAATCAGTTCAGCTGGAAAATTGGGTTAAAGGCAGAAGAACATCATTGACGTTACCAGCTGTTGCATTAGAGTGGCGTTTTCCTGAGGAAATGAACGATTTACAATATGAAATCTCAGGGCTGTTTCTAATGGCATCCCAGTGCGTCTGTGCTGTACTCCCCAGAACCACTGGAAGTACATGGAGCTCATGTAAAGGCCTAATCTTGTAGGGTGCTGAGCACCCTCACACCTCAGGTCAGCAAAACACAGAGCAAGTTTTTAACTTCAGGCACATGAGTACTTTCATTGATTTCAGTGGGGCTGTTTCCCACACTTAAAGTTAAGCATGAACTTCAGTGTTTTGCTGGACTGGGGCTTCTACTCCCACGGAAATCAGACAGTTGAAGGGCCCAAGGACTAATTAGGATTGGGCACCTGGGAACTATCCCACTGCAGTCTAGAATGTAAACGCCTGCTGCACAAAGGTGATGTGGTAGAGTGTGCTGGGGGCAGGGCAAGGAGTAAGGGTTATTTCAAAAGACAGTTTTTTTTCTCAAAATAACCGCATCTTCATAGCATTTTTTATCTAGAAATAGGGTATTTCGAAATAGCGGCTGGACGCCATTATGCAAATGAAGCACGGGAAATTCAAATCCGTGCTTCGTTTGCAATTTTGCTCGGCTGCATTTGCATTCCTCTCTCTCGAAAGAGGAATGCAGTGTAGACATATACCCTAAGACAGCATGACCCAGAATTTCTTCAAGCATTCCATGCCTCCTAGTGTACAAAACCAAAGTACTGATGCTATAGGTTGTCATCTCTGACTAAAGGAGCTTAGTTTTTTTGCTCACCCGCCACCACCCATCTGGACCTGCTTTTGGCTCTGCTGAGGTCACATTCCCCTGTGACCGGGCAATTATATGAACAGCCATAAGACTAACATCCTGTTTACTGCAGTGCAGAGGGAAAGGGAACAAAGTGGTTTTTATTAAGCTCCCCCTACTGCCTTGCAGTGCTATTCCGCTGGTTGTAGGGATTAGCCCTGGCTTGCTTTCAGGACATGTTTCTGGGAGATGAGCTTGCAGAGGCAGGGCTTTTTTTCCTTCTCCTGGCTTCTCTGTCATTTCAGCTTCCTAAAGGGTGGTCTGCATGAGCCATCAGATGTGACCTCCTAGACTATGAAGAGCGGAAGGTTGTTACCATGTCATTTGAAAGGCAATTTTCACTGAAATTGCCATACAGTCTTGTTTTTGTACTCTGGCTTTGACATCACAAACTTGATTTCTTTTTACAGGCTCAGGCAGAGGAGAGCTAGCACAAACTTGACATGACAATTTGATGTTCGATCTCATGGGCTTTTTAAAATAATTACAAGACATTATAAAGTCTCAGAGGGGGAGCCATGTTAGTCTATAACTTTAAAAATAATGAACAGTCTTGTGGCATCTTAGTGACTAACAAAAATGTATATAGAATCATGAGCATTCATGAGTAAAACCCACTTCATCACTACCCATGAAAGCTTATGATTCTATTTTTTTTTTGTTAGTCTCTAAGGTGCACACAGGTCTACTTGTTGTTTTACAACGTATTATGTGTCGTATAAATGCCTATGAAGGTAGAGGAGTAAATTGATAGATTTCCATGGCAAGAGCTAGAGGCAAATTCCTGCATATCCTGTAAGGACACATGTTTCCATGAGATTTTGAGTCCAATTTTGCAGAACCCAGATGACTAAGTTAATTTATCCACCTCAGTTTCCCCATCTGCACAATGGGGCCATTAAATAATATTTATCTGCCATACTGTGGTAGCATATGGCTTAATTCATTAATAGTGGTTTGAGATCCTTAGATGAGAGGTAAATTCTAGATGCGGTTCATTACATATTTCCTTTCTTCAGTGTATATTTACAATATCCCTTTATTTCTATTGTCTTGGCATAAAAATTGCCATATACATTGCAAAGTCTAAAAGATCTTAGAAACATAACATTTTTCATATTGGATTAGACCAGACATCCATTTAATCCAGTCTCTTGCCTTTCAGACTGATTAGTACCAGATGCTTCACAAGAAAGGATTAAAAACCATATAGCAAACAATTACAGAACAACTTGTCCATATAGTTTTCTTTCCAATCTTCTCAAACATGTGGTTTTATATTCTTTCTTTATAGTTGCCTAATTATATAAATGTCTAATTCTTTTGGATTTACTAAACATTTGTTTTTAATATCTTGTAGCATTGAGTTCCACAGATTATGCACTGTATATAGATTTCCATTTATCAGTTTTAAATTTGTTGCCTCTCCTGTTCTTGTATAACGACAAAGGGTAAATAGGAGCACACAATTTTCCTCCTTTGATACATGCATTATTTTGTATTAATGTGACATGTCCCTTCTAATTCACATTGACAGAAACTCACCTCATGCAGTCTCATATGAAGCTCCTACATCACTTCCGTTCTACTTAAGACCACAAGTAAGTGTGAAGAAGTGTTTTTTTGTATGTTTGGGCCCATGTTTGCAGAAGGTGATTGAGCTGCAGTAGACTGCTCTGTCTTTGGTTCATTCACGCACATAGCATACAGTGCCACTGATGTCACACTCAGCACCTGCTTTGGACTTGCTCCAGAAAGTTAAACTATTTTTAAAATTTCAAGATGCTGAATGATGGATTGATCGTTTTTTTATTTACTCCCCATGCAGAAAACAGAACCGGCTTCATTAAATATTAACCATCAGTTTGTGTCTGATTTACTGGCCATCCTATTCCAAAGAGATTGTCTTTGCAATTATGCTTCTAATACCTTACATAGCAGTAGTACAAGAGCATGCTGCTCATGTCCAGCATACACTGTGTACATGTAATGTAGTATGGGTGCAGTCTGCCTGAATGAAAGGAGCACAGCACTGGGAACCTGAGTTCTAATGCTAGCTCTCACTGGCTGCGTGGCTCAGTTTCTCCATCTATGAAATAAGAATAGCAGTAGATACTTAGGGGTGCTGTGAGGATTAATTGGTTAATGGTTGTAATAACAAGAGCTTGCTCTTACAGCACTTTTCATCCATAGATCTCACAGCACTTTAAAGCAGATGTCAGTATTACAGGTTTGAACCTCTCTAGTTCAGTACCCTGACTGGTGCTGAACCAGAGAATTTGCCAAACTATGGGAGGTCAATATTGTCTAGCAGCTTTCCACTTCCACGGCTTGCTGGGTTGTTAGAAGACTTTTAGGGGTAAGTTAGAGCTAAATAGCAGCACAGAACACTGAGAGCCAGGACTGGTGGCTGTAAATAAACTTTATGGGAGCATGGGAAACTTGGCCACACTGGCTAAAAAAAAAAATGCCGGACCACAGAGGTTCAACCTGCATTAACATCTCACCCCACAGGCCACTCGCAGTGCTGGAAATAGAACACAAGTCTCCTGAATCCTAATCCAGTGCACTGTCCATGATGAGGCCACACTGTCTTGTACTACGGGCTGAAGATAAATTGTAAATACTATTAGATTTGACATGATTAAAGGTGTTGAACACATGCAGTACTCACTGGCTTCAACTGTACGTATTCAAGAGGGAACCTAGTAGGTGCCATGGAGTCCCCTAGTGGTGATTCTGTCTGGTATCAGGAAATACATGTAGGTGAGAGCTTTGCGGGTAGCTGAGTTAGTCTGTTACATAAAAAAACAACAAATGGTCTGGTAGCACTTTATAGACTAACAAAACATGTAGATGGTGTTATGAGCTTTCGTGGGCACAGCCCACTTCTTCAGATGACCGATCATCTGAAGAAGTGGGCTGTGCCCACGAAAGCTCATGATACCATCTACATGTTTTGTTAGTCTATAAAGTGCTACCAGACCATTTGTTGTTTTTTTAGGTAGGTGAGAGGTTGTACAGCTGAGCTGGCAGGAGCATGACATGGTGGCTACATCTACACTACTACAGGAATCAACACTCTGAGATCAATTCAAGGGCAGTTGATTTAGCAAGTTTAGCGAAGACCTGCCAAATCAATAGCAGATTGCTCTCCAATTGACTGTTACTCTATCCCGGATGAGAAGTAGTAATAGAGAGGTAGCCGTGTTAGTCTGATCTTCGTAAAACAAAAGGAAAAAATATGTAGCACTTTAAAGACTAACAAGATAGTTTATTAGGTGATGAGCTTTCGTGGGCCAGACCCACTTCTTCAGATCATATTCTGAAAGAGAACTGGCATGACCATATATAACAAAGGAATACAATGAAGAAAGTGAACACATTATAAACTAACAAATCAGATTTTAGAACAGAAGGTGGGGTGAGGGAGAGGGAAGGAGATGAGACAAGTAAGGGAAGTCACCAGGAAAAGCTCTCCCATTGATTCCCCACAGTGTAGACCCCGGAATAACTTGTCTTAAGTTACATCGACTCAAGCTACGTTATTCACATAGCTGGAGTTGCATCCCTTAAGTTAACTTTCTGCAGTAGTATAGATGTAGCCTCAGACAGAGTTTCTGCATTTGATATCTGATATAGCATTTAAACTGACAAACTCCACACTAGGCTGGACTTCTATACTTAACATTCTAAAAGCAAAAAAACCACATGGCAAAATAGTTTGCCATCTCATCCTGATCGTATCAAAATGTTAATGCGAGTGGTTTTCGTCACTGCTGTCCCTTCCTCATGGGGCTCACGCTCAAGCAATATCCGATGACAGAATGAGGTCATTCAGGGCCCCTCACTACTCTTTTGCCAAGAGGCATATATTCTTTCACCATAAAGAAATGGTCTCTCTCCTATGAAGTTATTGCTCCAGTTCTTTAACAAAGGATAGCTGAGATTAGTGGGTGGTAGAGCAGGCTGATGACAAAACCAGTATGGTGAGAAAACTGAAATTCCAACAGATGTTGGATATTTCCCCTGCACTAGAAGGGAGCATTGCTGCTGCATATGGCCAGTCCTGTTAAAAGAGAACAAAATACAATTTAATCATTGTCACCAAGAAAAACCCTGAGGCACATTCTCTGAGTCAGCATTAGGACCCAGTCCTCTTCCCACCATTAGCCTGAAAATTAGGATTTGCTCTGGGGTTCCATCTGTCTGTTTATACACTGCTCATTACTGTGATATCTGAGGGGATGGGTCAAGGTCTTCAGCTAAAATACCATGGAGATGGTCACTGTAAACAGTAAAGACAGAGTAGTCTAGTGGCTACAGTTTAGAAGCTGGAAATTAAGAGATTTCAGGATGTTTTTGTAGGACTTTGAGCAGGTCTCACAAACTTCTTTCTGCTTTACTTTTCCCAGTCTGTTACATGTGGAATGGTGATATACTTGGTGATCCTTTGATGCAAGGTGTTACTCATTCTAGCCCATTCTTTTTTGGCAGCTCTGCAATTTTGGAGTGCTAAGAAGCCAAGAACTCAGGCCTATTGTACATCATAATTTATCAACAGACAGGGTCAAATTTTCTAGGGTACAGCATCTGCACATGGGGCCAGATTTTCAAAAGAGCTCAACAAATTGGGTGCCGAGCTTTTTAAAAAAAATCTGACCCTTCCTTAGATACCTAAATGGGAGTGAAGCTCTTATGTGAATGCAGTCTCAGCTGTGCATGCTGAGTTCTGAAAATTCTAGCCATGGAAAATGGAGTGAGGGCACATTTTCAGCCTAACTTTTATCCCCACTCTCATTTTCCAAAACATCCAGTTTATCCAAAGGAAATGGGAGTTTCTTTGTCCCCTTGCACACTTTGTCTGTAGTTCTAATGTCAGAAACATCTGGTTCTTCTATTCAGTCTTAGATTAAAACCAGCAATTGTGTCAGAGCCCATGAAACAGGCAAGCAGGCTGCTTTCTCCACAGCACCATTCATTACAGACCCCAAGAGATAAGAACTGAGAGGTAAGATACTCTTGTTCCCTACAAAAAAAAGAAAATGGCTCAGCTAAGCACCAATGGAAACCACAGGAAGGAGACATCGTGTCATGTTCTCTAAAGATAACACTCCCTTTCCATAAGCCTGTACTAATCCTATAGTCCAAAGCAATTGAGAGTTGTCCCATTCATTAATAATATCTTTTTTAAGGTATTGTGTAGCCAGTAAGGGCACATCTACACTGCAGGGCAAAAACTGAATTAAGACACCAAATTTCAGCTGTGTCCATTGCACAAATGAAGTCAAAATAGCTTAATTCGGCTTTTGGCGCTGTTTACACTGCAGGAGATTGAAGGAAGAACACTCTTCCTTTGCCCTCCATTACTGCCCGTGAAAGCAGGGTTACAGAAGTCAGAGTAAGAAGCCCATTCTTTCAAAATTATTTTGAAATAATGGTTTTGGTGTGTAGATACTCACTCTGTTATTTCGAAATAAGCGTGCAGTATAGACATAGCCTAAGAGATTAATCCAAGAATTACCAGGCATAAAGTGAGTGGGATTGGATGCAGCCTTGTCTAGTGGGTAGAGCAGGGGTGGGCAAAAGAGCTTCCGGGGGCCAGATTTGGCCCGCCAAGCAGGTGGATCCGGCCTGCGGAGGCCCTGCCCCTCCCCTGTCTCCAAGCCAATTATAGTCTGGGGGCGGGGGAAGCATGCGAAGTTTCCTCCACCCTGCGAGCAGCGTGCAGTGCTTGGAAGTGCCAGGCACTCTTGGCAGGGTGGGAGGAGGCTTCGCACGTCCCCCCCCCCCCGGCCAATCAGGGACCGGGGGCGGGAGGAGTGTGCGAAGTTTCCTCCGCTGTGGCCCCGCCCTGTGAGGAGCACGTGGCACTTAGAAGTGCCATGCACTCCTGGCAGGGCGGGAGGAGACTTCGTGCACATCCCTGCCCCCAGGCCCTGATTGGCCAGGGGGTGGGGGAGCATGGGAAGTCTCCTCCCAGCCAGGGGCATGGGCACCAAGGGGGGAGGTGGGTGGGCTAAGGCGCTCCCCCACCCCCAGACCAAATATGGTCTGGGGGTGGGGAACCCGCAAATATCTCGGCCCCATCCCTTCTGCTCAAGGCCCCGTTCCTTCTGGTGTGGCCCAGGGCCACTCCAGAAATTTTTGAAGTAGCCCCTGGCAAACAATTATTGCCCACCCTGGGGTATCAGGAGCTGGGGCTGGCTTCTCCTGAGTACATCAGGAGTAACTGAAATGCACCAGTATGAAAAGGCTCTGGGGTTCTAATCTCCTCTCTGCCACTGACTCAGTGTGCAGCTTTGGGAAATCATTTAATCACTTCTTGCCTCTGTTTCCTCATCTGCAGAATGGGGATAATGATACTTTCCTTCATTTGTGATATGCTTTGCGATTGACAACAGGGAAAGTCATCCCTGTAAGTGCTCTTGTTGCTGCTTTTTAGCTGAGCTAGCACATCAGCAGCTCCGATCCTCAGAGAAGAGCATACGAGTCCTTATTTAGGCAAACCACAACATCAGGAAAAGAAAATGAAAGTGAACATACCATAAAGCAGTGGAGAATGGCTGCTGGGTTACATCCTCCCCCTCATTTTGGATCAGGAGTCATTACCTTCTCTCCTGTGGTTACATGTATTAGCATCGAGTCTCTTTTCAGCCTCTCACTTCTTTGATTCTTGCCTGGGTCACTATGCAGTTTGGTTCTGCCTTCCCAGGTGTTTACTACCCTGATCTGGATTGCACCTGCACATTCAGTGACAGCTGCGAGGAAGGATGTTCTCATAGCTAGAGCACTGGACGAGGGCTAAGGGGATTTGTTTGGCTCTTCTGCTGGCCTACTGGGGTACTTTGGGTTTGGACCCATCACTTCATCTGTCTGTGCCTCAGTTTCTTCATCTGTAAAATGGGCATAATGACACTGCTTTTCATAAAGCCACTGATGAAAAGTGCTTCATAAAAGCTAGTATTGTTACAATGGGTCTGCTACTGACAGTGTGTGATCTTATGCAAGTCACTTCTTTTTCTACACTTAACAGTTTGTAGCCCAGCCTTGGCAGTATTTTAAACTGAAAGTGAGGCCAGGGCATAAGCACTGGGAGAGAGCTCTCTTGGCTACGTCTACACTTCAGCGCTATTTTGGGATACCATCTTCTGAGAGCGCCTGTTATGTTGAAATATAACGTGCTCACTATTCCGACGTCCCTGTAAACCTCATTCCACAAGGAATAAAGGACATTTTGGAATAGCGATTTATTTCAAAATAAGTGCTGTGTAGACAGTGCCAAATTATGAAATAGGCTATTTCAAAATTGACTCGAAATAAGCTACGCAATTTGTGTAGTTCGAATTGCGTAGCTTATTTCGAGCTTCAGAGGCAGTATCAATGCACCCCTAGTGCTCTATGTAAACCTCCTTGACAAGGGGAGTAGCTAACAGCACTGAGAATGTGGCTCCCAGCACCAGGGCTGGCTTTAGGCCAATTCGCCTGATTCCCCCAAATTGGGCCCCGTGCCTAAAAGGGCCCCATGCCCTAAAGCCAGAGGGCCCCACGCCCTAAACCTGGAAGTGTGCTGGGCGTGCAGCAGGAGGGGGCGTCGGCCCCGGAGGAGGAGCACGGCGGCTTCTGTGCGCCGTGGGAGCGTAAGTTGGCCCCTGGGTTTGTCTGGAAGGCGAGACTCTGCCCTGTAGCTGGGGATTTAAAGGGGCTGTGACTTGTTTCTTTGTGTGGTTTTTTTTTTTTTTCTCAACCAAAATTTATGTGTGGTTTTTGTTTTTTTTTGGGTCAACAAAAAAATCCCGGTTGCCAGGGCCCCGTCGAAACGGTTCGAATTGGGCCCCACACTTCTTAAAGCCAGCCCTGCCCAGCACTGTAGCCTATAGCTTTACAGCGCTCTAACTGGCTGCTCTCGGGGGGCGGGAGTGCAGTTCGCATGCCTGAACCAGAAAGTTACAGCGCTGTGAAGTGCTAGTGTAGATTCAGCCTTAGACTCCGCTCCCAACATCGGGTTGAGATGTTTCTAAAGGGCTCAGCATATGGAGCGTTGAGCAGTTCTGAAAATTGGGCCCTGAGGAGAGCTGGTAGGCACTGAGCATGCTAGCTCCTTGTTAGCTGAGAACCGCGTTGACTCCCCAGTTATGCCATGGGCTGCTTTATCAGTTGCTCAGATTGCCTGTGTGTAGAGTCCGTTCAACACTCCCTTACGATCAACAGGGATGTGGCAAGAAGATTTATTTTAAAAAAATGTAGAACAACAGGAACCAGGAGAGTTTTAATGAAGAAACGATACTGGTGTCTAAACAAGTCTCTTAACTATGAGTTGAGTTTAAATCGACTTGAGCACTACTCAAGATAGTAAATAATAGAAAAGTGAGCTCTACTCTGTCCTCACAATTCCTCACCAAAAATTGCATGATATTTTTGACCGTTTCCACCCACCACTTCTAATTGCTCTTAACAACTGTGTAGGAATGCACAGCCCTGAGCTCTGTGGAAAACTTCCTTCTATGATAATCCTTGCATAGAGGGCCCCAGAGTAGAGTCTTAAGGCCAGATCCTACGTCCTGTTAAATCAATGCCAGCAGGCCAGTTACCATCAGTGGGAGTGGGGTTAGGCCTTCAGACTAGAACATATTTTAAAAATATAGTTGCAACTTTGATGGGCCCCATTCATACTAGGGGGGCAGATTTTCAAATGAATTCAGCATGCACAATTGGGGCTAGGTTTTCAAAAGAGGTTGGCTCCCATCGGGCACCAGTCAGTGGCACCCAATATGCTGAGTAGTCTTGGAAATCTGGCCATAAGTATTGCAGCAGGGGCTGGCGGGTGCTAGAGAACTTTTGAAAAGCTGGTTCTTGTTTTGGTGCCAAACAGGAGCAGATCCCTTGAAAATCTGGGCATGCCTGGTCAAAATGTGCTGGAAATTGGTTTAGCAGGCGCTGTGTTTAAATTCTGCTCGCACCCTGCTCCTTAACTTTATTCCTGGCCCAGCATGAATCAGGCCTAAAGCAATTTTCAATCCCAAGAGCAGCAAATTCTTCTAGCTCATCTGGATCCAAAGAATGAAAAGCTGCATTTTTTTGAATTGTTCTTTTAATTCTACTTTTCCCACCAATGTGGGAATTTGTACTTTGCCTTGCAGTGCAATATACTATTTATAGCTCCCCTCCAGTGCAATTGTATAGGAAGAGCTTATGCTGTCATTGCTACTGCATCAATGAGCTGGTAGGAATGAAATAAATGCACAAATGAGGCAGAAAGAATTATGCAACATTTCCAAAAATGGTCAGTTCATTTTGATATTCTCTGAACAAACTGGTAGATTTCCATCCCCACCTCCAAAATCACAATCAATGGAATATTTATTGAGAAACATGAATGTTTAAGAGTCACTGGCATCTTGTGGGCTCACATCAGGGAAGAAAAGAAGGCGCAACTGGCATTTTTTTTCATACTGATACCCCTCCATGGCCACTACTAATATGTACATTTTTTAAAAGCACTTGTACTGCAAACACACAGCTTATAAGAACTCAAACCTACCACTTGTACTATATATATCAAAATCAGGCCCGTGTTACCTTCCCTTACCCCTACCAAATTGGCGAATTGGCAAAATACATGTGTTCAATAGTCTTTTAAAAATCCTATGTCCCATTCTCTCTCTCTCTCTCTCACTCACTCAGCCCTGGTCTACATTAGGGAGTTATTTCAAAATAACTCCCCTCATTTCAAAATAACAAGCGGATTGTCCACACTACCAAGCCTGTTATCTCAAAATAATGGGCTGGTTGTTTTGAAATAATAATTCCTTCTTTCCACAAGGAATCACACTTATTCAAAATAGTTATTTCGAAATAGCGGTAGTGTGGACACTCCACTGCTGCTATTTTGAAATAACTACACCTCAGAGCCATTCAAAGTAATTACTCCTCAGTGTTTCCTGGGGCTATAAGGGTATGTCTGCACTTCATTAGTCTCTCTCTCTCTCTCTCTCTCTCTCTCTCTCTCTCAGTGCAAATGCAGACACCCGAAATTGCAAATGAAGTAGGGATTTAAATATCCCGTGCTTCATTTGCATAATGGCGTTATGGCGCTATTACAAAATAGTGCTATTTTGAGAAAAAAAAATGGGGTTATTTCGAGATAAAACCCTTCCCTCAAAATAACCATTACTCCTCAAAAAATGAGGTTTAAGGGTTATTTCGAGGGAAGGGTTTTATCTCGAAATAACACCGTTTTTCTCTTGAAATAATGCTATTTCGCAATAGCACCATAACGCGATTATGCAAATGAAGTGTAGGATATTTAAATCCCCGCTTCATTTGCAATTTTGGGTGTCTGCATTTGCATTCCTCTCTCCAGAGAGGAATGAAGTGTAGATATAAGTCAAGGTAGGGCATCTGCATTAAGTGAGCCTGCCTCGGACAATTGCAAGGCTTCCCTGTAGTGTGGACATGCTATTTCAAAATGGTTATTTCAGGAGTTCTTATATCAAAATAAGTTATTTTGAAACAATTTCCTAGTCTTGACACGCCCTCAGAGTGATATTAACAAGGGGTAACTCCACGGCAGTGATGTGTCGCTTTCTGAGTCGATGGTTGGCTCCCATGAGGACGCGCTATTTTGGACAATATTCGATTCTTCTCTGTAGTGAGGACACGGACCTTCAACTTTCAAAATGGGGTGCCCAGAAGTCGACCGTATCAGATTCGACCTTACCTCATAGTGTAGACGTGGCCTAAGGGTAAAAAGAAGGGTAGGACTGTCAGGAGAGAAGTCCCAGGTGGGAATCAGACAGAGTGGCCAAGATGTCATAGTTACGTTTGGGTCAATGTGAAAGAAGAGAGGGGGGCTTGCATTGTTTTGGGATGGGGGCATCCAATAAGGTTAGTCTTGAAATAAGAAAAATAGCAGAGAGTTTAAAAAAAGAAAACAGGAAAAGGGTTACAATCATACACATGCAAAAATAGAAAATATAAATCTGCAAAATGGCAAAGGCTGAAAAAGCCCCTAGAAAAGACGATCAGAGTGGATGTTGAAGAGTCTTCCCTCTTCCTTTGTATTCTCCCCAGTTCAGCCCCAATCCTGCAACTGAATCCACATGGATGGAGCTTGCCCAGGGTCCTACTCAGTCAGTGTAGGGCCTACGCGTCTGCTCATACAAATCCAGTTGCTGGATGAGGGACATGGATTGTGAGGCTGAGATCCCAAGCAGTTTATATGAACAGTGCTATACCTAGCTCTGCTTTGGGTGCTGTAAAAACAACAATACATACTGAGATTTGAATCTTATCAACTACACGCAACACTCCCCCCTTTGCTATCACTGTCTCAGAGGCAGCAAGTGTGGTGGAGAAAGAAGCCGGTGCCCGTAGGGAGCTGGGATCCCCACGAGCACTGGATCCCACGGAGCTGCCTACCCCACCACCACCACATTGATAGAGAAGCTCTAGTGTGGAGAGTGAGGGGGGCAGGCAGGAGCTGGTACAAGCAGGAAGTCGGCTTTTACGGAGCCACCTGCCCCCCCCTCCCCACAGCTGCCTCTCTATCAGAGGCACGAGGGGGCATGTGGGAGCCGATATGTGTGGGGAGCCAGCATTTAAGCCAGCTCTCTGCATGTACTGGCTCTGTGGAGGTCCCGTCCCCGCACTGCTACCTATATCAGAGGCGGAAGGAGGGTAGGCTGCAGTCCACAAATCTGAGGGCATCAGCATGGCAGTAGCATAGCCAAAGGCACATCTCTTACCAAACTGGGATGGATATAATTGTTCCCCATAATTCCTGGCTTTTAAACTAAGAATTGAATCACAAGCTTTTTACTGGGCTCCCTAGCAAACACTCTAGAAATTCAATTATCTAGGGACAGACTGGCTTTTTCAGGCCACAAGGTATCTCCTGCTTCTTCCATCTCCTTTACACAATTAAACAAATAAATAAATAAATAATAATGATCATAAGTTAAAAATACCTAGAAAGTTCAATATTGTTTAGAAAAACCCTCCCTTGAGTTGCCAGGCGCAAAACCAAATGGTGAGGAAAGGCCCTTGAGTGATGGGCTTCTGAGAAGAGCCAAGTACTTCCACTGAGTGGGAGGCAGGGGGCATGAAAAATATTTGTAGATCAGAGCTGGGTGAAGCCAAGAGAGATGGGGGGAGGGTGGGAATTTGTGTTGAAAGGAGCCACAGAGGGCTGTGAACCTTCCGCTGAGACTGGGTTGCCTTCCAAGTGGGTCTTATTTTTGGTGGAGCCTGTGAAATTGGATGACTTTGACTGGCTTTCAGTTAGGTTTTTTTTTTTTTAGGGGGGGAGGGCATATTGGAACCTGAAACTCATGAGGCATAAACTATCACAGAGCAAAGCCTTTAAAACTAAGCACCAAGCCCCCTGTGAACCAGCCTACTGAGACTGCTGTGGTTCAGCACAGCAATTTGGCCTACCAGCTAGTTCTAAAAACATCTCCCGCTTATGATAGAGGATTTTTACTGTGCATCTAGGTTGGTCCAGGTTGGATATTAGGAAAAACTATGTCACTAGGAGGGCGGTTATGCACTGGAATGGGTTACCTAGGGAGGTGGTGGAATCTTCATCCCTAGGGGTTTTTTAAGTCCTGGCTTGACAAAGCCCTGGCTGGGATGGTTTAGTTGGGATTGGTCCTGCTTTGGGCAGGGGAGTGGACTCAGTGAACCCCTGAGGTCTCTTCTAGCCCTAGGATTCTATGATTCTATCTCCGCTGCATGGTAATTAATAATCGGAGGAAGAGCGCCTTGCACTGGGGAATCTCAGCATGCCTCTTCGGATGCCTCTAGCTGTGCAACCTCCCTGCAAAAACTGCCCGTGTCTTCATTGACAGATGGGGAAACCGAGGCACTGCGCCCCAGAGAAGGGATGTGCCCGAGGCCCCTCTGTGTATTGGTGGCCGAGCCTAGGACCTTACCCAGCTCTTCTGATTCCCAGCCTTGCCTCTTGGCCTCCACCCCGCCTTCCATTAAAACCCGCAGGGCACTTTAAACAAACAAAAAAAAAAAACCCCACCCCACCCTGACTCCCTCGCCGCTGCTGAGGACGGGCCCTTGCGCGCAAGGGGGGCGGTGGAGGTTTCCCCTCGCGGTGCGTGGGCGGGAGGGGGGGGGGGGCGGGTTTGCTTTTTCCCACCCTCCCGCCTGCCTTTGGTGCGGGGCCGCGGCCCGGCAAACGGGAAGACGCAGGCGTGTGTGCGCGGCTCCGACACCAACAGCTGGATTGCCCCTCCCTCCCCTGCTCCTTCCCCTTTTGTTCCGGGCGGGCGGGGGCGGGGGCTTGCAGCCAGAGCCACATTGACGGAGCCCCCAGCCCTCACCTTGCTAGGGCGCCCGGCCGCCCCGCAGCGCCTGCGGGCATCCCCCGGGCGCGTCTGGCAGCAGCATCCTCCAGCGCTGGCTGCATCGGTGCCGCCGGTTCCCTGCCTCGCCCGCCCGGATCCGCCAGCGTTAGCCTCAGGGAGGGGCGGGCTGTGTGCCAGAGGCTGGGCTGGGGGGGCCAGAGGGGCTCGCGAGCGGCCTGGCGGGCTCCCCCCTCCCCGCCCCCCTGCAGGCTGGATGCTAAGGAAGAAGGTAAGAAAGACCTGGGTTGAGGGAGGCCGGAGAACGCAGCCGAAAAGGGGGGGGGGTGTATGTATGTATCTATGTGTGTGTGTTGGGGGGGGTGCTTATCCTGCAGCCCAGGCTGCTCTAGGGATTATTCTGGGGGGGGGGCGGTTCTCAGGCCTGCACTATCCCAGGGGGGGTCAGGCTGGATGATCTCAGTGGTCCCTTCTGGCCTGGGAATCTCTGACTCTTGCATTGTGCGCTGGGCATCTAGAGCCAGCAACAAAGGAGGGGGAATGAATGAAGCTGGTGTGGTTCCCTGCTGGAAAATGCAAGGGGTGATGTGGGGGTGGGGCACGGAAATCGGGCACTGCCTTGCTCGGGGAGTGCATTGTCCGGCAAAGCGTTGTCCTTGGGCACCGTCCTTAGAGCGGGCTAGGTTTGGGGTTCGGGATGCTGCTCCGTTTGCTGCAGCAGCCCCTTTTGGCCCGGCAGCCACTAAATGTGGGAGAGGGCTGGGTGTGCGGGGACAGGCTGCTGAAGGAGATGGTCGTTTTGAGATGTGCAGGCCATCCCGAGCCCCCTTCTTCCTGGAACACGCCCACCTGAGCGCAGCAACACTGCAATCCTGGCTCCCTTTGGAGCGTTATCCTCCGCGCGTGGGTGTAGGTCTGACAGTAAGGACATACGCCGCTCCCAGAACGGCGCCATCCTCTCCTTAATTCCAAGCCCGGGGAACAAACCGGGCCTGAACCGGAGAGATGGGAAAGGCATTGGCCATCCTCAGCTGTTGCTTAAATCGGATCAAGTGCTGGTTTCAAACAGGAGCTGGGTTTTCCTTTTGTGTGCGGACTGTGTGGCGCTCTGGCTGCTGGACCAGGCATCACCCCTGAGTTCTGCTTGTCTCTGCGTTTAGAGGTTGGCATTGCTGTGCGGCAGGGTCTGTTTCCTTCATGTCTGTGGCTGGGAAATGCCACCTGACAAGGGCAGGCTGGGATGCATTGTTCACCTTTCTGTAGGTCTGCAGGAGTATGTGGTACTTGGGGTAAATAAAGCAGCATAGCGACAAGCTCCCTTCCCCTTGCAGCTTCCTTTCCAAACATAAGAAGGGGCGAATGGGGCATATGGAGAGGCCCCACGAAGAAAAGCGAGTGAAAGGCAGAGGTGCCTGTTCTCTGTAGGTATCTAGGCAGGCTGGTGAGGGATATGTTTGGGAAGGACTTGAAGACAAAGCGCTGTGTCAGTGCCAAGCGCTCTACTATTCTGCTGATTGTCAGGCTAGTAGGCCTGTGAATCTCAGTCAGAAATGATTCCTTCTGGGATCAGGGTCAGGTTTCATCAGCCAGCCGGTGATGTTGGAAAAGAGAGTTTTCTCAGGGCTGACTTGCACTCTAAGAGTTTTTAAATTTGCAGGGTCTGTCTTCGCTTTTGCTGTGAGGCCACATTCCTTGATCCAGCTGCGCTCATGAAGACCCCTTCCTCTCAGCACACTTTAACCTGGCCTGTCACTGCTGGGGAGAAGTGCCTGGCCTGGTCCTAAACATGGGTCTCCTGTTCGGCAGTTTCAAACAATTGCTGCCTGCTGTTAGGCTGCTTGAGCGTAACCCATTTCGGTTAGCTAGGTCCAGCCAGAGCAGGTCTGCAGTCAGACAACTGTGCTGTGCCTACGCATAGAAACCACAAAGGGTGCAGAACTTCATATGGGCTGCGCGGAGACAAGCCACAGGTGGAAATGTTAGCAAGAGCCATTGTAAGAATGAGGGGTTGAACTTTGCTCTTGGAAGGCAGAGGGCTGCTGTTTTAGAAGTCATGGAAACCTGAATATATATTCCAAGGGATGCCGTTGTGAGAAAAATCAGGGCCTGATTGTTTGTTGAGTCCAGGATTCAGTTGTGGCTCCCTTATATTCGGTTGGCTCTGTGGCATCTCTTTGTTCTCACCCGGTGGATCTCAAAGTTTCCAGGTGACTGTTTCCAGGAGTCTGATCTAGCTTGCATACCCCCAAATTTCTCCTCCCTTAAAAACTACTTGCTTACAAAATCAGACATAAAAGTTCGTGTCATAGCACGCTATTGCTGAAAACTTCCTGACTTTCTCATTTTTATGATGATAATTTTAAAATAAATCAATTGGAATATAAATTTTGTGCTTACAGTTCAGTATATAGAGAGCACTATAAACAAGTCATTGTATGGAATTTTAGTTTGTACTGACTTTGCTAGATCTCTTTCTGTAATCTGGTGTAGAACTAGGCAAATATCTAGATGAATTGATGTACCCCCTTGGAAGTTCTTTGCGTACCCCCAAGGGTACATGTACCCTGGTTGAGAACTTCTGTTCTAACCTATGCCAGCTGGCAGTGGTCCTTAATGGATTGCTTGTAGATTAAAGCCGTGTTTAAGCCCAGGCAGAGAGAGTTAGCCTGGAACTTGGCTTATTGTTCACTTAGCCCTGGTCTACACTAGGACCTTATTCCACGCTACTATTTTGAAATAACGGGCAGTGGAATTTGAACTCTGTACTCTAGCATTACTCCTCGTGAAAAGCAGATTCCAAAATAGTAATTTTGAAATAACAGTATGGATGCTGCAGTGCCACTAATTCAAACTTATTGGCCTCCTGGAGGCCTCCCACAACTTTACAGAATGCTTCCTGGGGCTCTAAGTCTGAGAGAGCGCATCCACATTAAGAGAGCCTGCCTCGGACTAATTTCAGATTTGTTAAATCGGGAGTTCTTAAATCGAATTTAGTTTAGTAAATTCAAAATAGTTGGCTAGTGTAGACATCGCCTTAGTTACTAGAACTCGGTTTGGCCTCATTCACAATGGCCACATTAAAATTATTTATGTAATCCTTGATTTGTTTCAAAGGTGCTAACCACCCAAACTCAGAGCTGGAGAGAGAAATACATTTGGCTCATGCCCTTTTCTACTACTTGGAGTTTTTTATAAAGATGGCCTGTGAGTCTGTGGCTTTTATTCCCCCCTCCTGCTCCCCCTCTCTCCCGCTGGGACCCTGCATTTGTTTTTTACATTAGAAATTTCAGTTATGTTTCCCCTAGGAGACTCAGTGATAATAGTTCCCAAAAACACCAGCCAGGATTGGGGCCCCATTGTGCCAGGTGCTACACAAACTCATTAGAGACAGTCCCTGCTTGGACAGTGAAATGCTGACTTTGTGGAGCTAGTGAAAGCTGAGCTGTTGGGAGGGGAGGGGGATTTTGAGTCGGACAAAGCATTGTGTGTTAATGCCTATGTAGCTTCATTCATTAGCTAACACGCTGAAGAAAAGATGTCTTGGAAGCTTTCAACTGCTCTGTCCTGTGGCATCTTATAGACTAGTGATTCCCAAACTTTTTGGCATCTTGCCCCCTTTTTGATTTTTGAGAAACCCTCACGCCCCCCCCAAAAAGCAGCAAAACTTGGGGGGGGATTGACGCGGGGTGTGTGTGGCTGGGTTGCCTCGCGCCCCCCTGGAATTTCTTCACGTCCCCCCAGTTTGGGAACCCGTGTAGACTAACAGATGTATTGGAGCATAAGCTTTCGTGGGCAAAGACCCACTTCGTCAGATGCACGGCTACCCCTCTGATCCTTTAACAACTATGTCGTTTCCATTGAGGTGTGAGAACTAACAATACACGCTGCCTGAGACCAGTCAGAGAGGCAAAGTCATAGTTCTTCCAGCAAAATGGAAGAAAATCAGGGTTGACATTCTTAGTATTTCTAAGGTTAAAAAAAAAAAAGCATGGAGGAGAAACCCCTCTTGGAGGCCTTTATTTACTGTATATTTGAGAGTGTGTCTGTCAGTTTGTTCAAGTATTATTCCTACACAGTAAGAGCTAGGACCATCAAATGTGGTATGCATCTTTCTTTTATCATAACTTAAAGCAAGTTTAAGGGTTTGGTTGTGCCAGGAAAATGGGATGTGCCTGGAATGGGATTGCTGCTCAGAAAACCATACAGAAAACAGTCACCAGGTGGGGTAACGGGGTTGGCTGGGGGTGTGTACTCCACATCTGTGACTGCCCCAGCTCTGACCTCCCACCCTCTGGGTGCCCTTTAGGGAAAGCAGGGGGGGCTGAAGCGCCTCCCCCCCCAAATTCATATGGGAATAATGCTGTCTGTTCCCCTTTGTTAGGGAGCAGTTTTCTGCACTCCTCACTCTGTCTGGGGATCACAGGGGACAGACAAACCTGGACTTGCCCCAGCTGGGGGACATGCACCCCCCTTTCCCAGCTCTGTCTGCTGGAGCTGCAGCAGCCACGGAGGGGCGCTTCTTGTCGGGCCCCAAGCTGCTGCAGTGAGAAAGGGCTGGAGTAATCTTCTGTCTGCTACTCAACCCCTCATCTCCACATGGACACCAGAGCAGTGATTCCAATGAAGCATGGACATTTTCATTTTTCCAAAAAACAAAAATTGAGTTAAGGATCTGAGTAATGTCGGGTAAATCTTCTGGTACATTATAAACAAAGACTCAAGCCCACTTTGAAATAGACACTTTTGTGGGTCACTGTCAGTGTGGGTCTAGGAT
Organism: Pelochelys cantorii; assembly: GCA_032595735.1. Lineage (NCBI taxonomy): Eukaryota > Metazoa > Chordata > Testudines > Trionychidae > Pelochelys > Pelochelys cantorii. The sequence goes on along the minus strand of CM064346.1, from coordinate 9,166,761 downwards.
ATAAAAATTTAGCTCTTTCTTCACCAATGCATCTGCTCCCTCTGTGTTCAGAACTGTCTCTCTGCTAACTTTTGTGACACAAGTACATTTTTATTGCTGTCTATGTCTGCTAGCCCTGCAGAGCCAACAGAGCTCAGACAGCGTGGTCTGGAATCTATTCTAGCTCCCCCATCATCTGCAGGATTGTTAACTGCTTTATTACTGTGGTTTCCCAACAATGATTGGAGATTGGGGACACGTGATAATCACTGCCCAGATTAACAGTGAGAGGATGCTATCCTAGAGGGCTCTATGGTCCGATAAGACAAGCCAAGGGTGGGCGAAACAGTACTTAGGTGATTTGCCTGAGATTGCACAAGAAATTTGAAGAATTGAACCCAGACCTCATTTAGCGTCTTGTTCACAGGCTCATCCTTTCTCTCCTAACACACGTTCCTGTTGCGGAATCTTGATTGCTGACAGTGATGTGTGAGCTGTTTAAAAAACAGAACCAAACCATTTCAGCTCTTAGATCATGGGTTGATTCTGCAGAGCTAGCAGCCAGGGGAAAAATCTGAACACGGCTGGGGATAGGTAGGTTGTAGGGTTTTGTGTTTTGTTACTTAATGTAGAGGGTCCATTTCCACATGCAGACACGCTTTAAAGAGTTCCACCCGCTCCTGGGATGGGGGCACTATGCAGTTTTTTTACATTTTGATGAAATAAAACTACACAGGTCAATTTCCACTTGGTTTATAGTCAATTTCATGTTTTAGCACAATGTTTCTCTCAGTGGGGAGATGACTTCATTCCACATGACTTTTGCTCTCAGACCTCCTACTAGCACTCATCTCTTGTTTTGTGTCTTTTAAAATTTGTTTTTGTTTGTTTGTAAAAAGCCAGTAAAAATGACAGCATTTTTACTTCAGCCCTATTGTCTTGGAACAAGGATCAGTATTTTTATTAGCTACTTTCTAAAAGGAAAATTAAAATCTGATCCAGAAAATAGCCAGAGTTGGCTCAGTTACAGCAGAAGTGAAAGGAACACATTTAAATAAATGCCATCAAGGATTGTCAAATTACATTCCTATGGCTTAACATTATTGACTCCAGTTTGATGACTTCAAATATGATGTCAATTTGGGTGGGTGGGGATGGTCCAGGCTCACAATGTGGAGTGCTTCCCTATGGAGGATTAATTATTTTATTATAGTAGTAATTAAGTCTCTTGTGCAGTTAAAAGCTATATAATAAATAAATACAATCATAAAGGAGGCATGAAGAAATGACATGACTTATTCAAAGAAGAGTAGCAGAGACTAATGAACTAATAAAACCCAGCTCTTCTAAGTCATAGAACTATAGAACACTAGAACTGGAAGGGACCTCGAGAGATCATTAAGTCTAGTCCCCTGCCCTCATGGCAGGACCAAGCACCGTCTAGATCATCCCTGATAGATGTCTATCCAACCTGCTCTTAAATATCTCCAGTGATGAAGATTCCACAACCTCACCCTTGTGAATTAGCAAAGGCAGGAGAATGGTGCTTAGTGCCCTGTGGTCCCCTATTCATTTGGCTGAAATTAATTTTCTTTTTAAAATGGGCAAAGTAGGATTTTATCCCCAAGCAGAGACAAAACAATAGAATATTAGAAAGTTTGGTCAGTGATTGCTTGTAGGAATAACTGCAAATCCCACGATGATGCAGCCAGCTTTCGGAAAGGTGTTTCCTGCAGTAGTAATATTATTACTGAAGGGGAAAAAAATCTTTATTGGTGAAGTTTGTGAGATCCCTTGGAAATCACTGCCGCATCTGGATTTCCTCTTTGAAATATGGCTGCAACAACTCTTGCGAGGGAGAGGAGACGTCCCACTTGAGTTCCTTATCCCCTGGACTCAAGCTGCTTCCAGGAAGGAATGAACCGTATTAAGGCAGAAAAGATATCGAAAACATTAACATGGTTTAAATTTGTGACTTTATTTTGGGAGAACAATCTGAATTCTGACACTGGCTCCCATAATGGCCTAGAACAAGATAAACTTAAAAAAACAACAAATAGTCTGGTAGCACTTCAAAGACTAACAAAGCTCATACCACAAAAGCTCATGATACCATCCACATGTTTTGTTAGTCTTTAAAGTGCTACCAGACAATTTGTTGTTTTTTTTTTAAATTTATCCTGTACAGACTAACTCGGCTACCCCCTGAGGCCTAGAACAAGTCACTTAACCTGTCTCTGTTTTCCCATCTGCAAAATGGATTTATTTATTATGATTCATACAGAGTAAGATTTAATTTTTTTCAAAAGCAGCCGCAAGAATTAGGACACCTAATTTCCATTGACTTTGACAGGGTGTTTCAGAGAGGCAATGTGACCTAATGGGCGGAGCACAAGACTGGGATACAGGAGTCCAGTGTTCTAGTCTCACCGTTGCCACTGGTCTGCTGGGTGAGCTTGCGTGAGTCTGTTTCCTGCTCAATGCCTCAGTTTCCCCACACATAAAGGAGAATAACAACTTCCTTTATAAAGTGCTTAGAGATTTATGGACAGAAAGTGTTCTAGAAGAGTTAAATTGTATTGTAGCTTCCTCAGGGTATGTCTACAGTACAGAGTTTTGTTGGAAACCAAACAGGTGTTTTTATTGAGAGGTCAGGGAAGGGGCAAAGGGAGGGGTTGTGGTGGGGAAGGGATTGGGCAGCAAGCTAGAGGCCCCTATTGGGGAGGCCCTGGGGAGAGTTACTGGGGTCCTTGAGAGAACCTCTCCCTCAGGACCTCCCCGATGTGCATCCCGGCCTCATGGACCTGGCAGATGGCAGCTGTCCACGGTTGCTCAAAGAGTCACCCCTCACAGCTGGTGTCTGCCCTCCACCCCTGGAGGAAGACCTCCCCCTTCCTCTCCACAATGTTGTGGAGGACACAACATGCTGCAACCACCTCGGGGATGTTGTGCTCCCCCATGTGAAGGCGGGTTAGCAGTCATCTGAACCATACCTTGAGGCGGCCAAAGGATTACTCAACCTGGATCCTGGCCTGGTTCAGACCGACATTAAATTGGTCCCTGCTCGGGTCCAGGTGTCTGGTATAAGGCTTCATGAGCCACCGCATGAAGGAGTAGGCAGTGATGCCCACAATGCACAATGGCATCTGCACGTCCCCAACTGCTAGTTCATGATGGGGGAAGAATGTTCCTGCCTCCAGCTTCCCATATGGCTAGAGTTCCAAAAGACGGGGGCATCGTGTGCCCTGCCTGACCACCCGACAAAAAGTCTTTGAACTGTCCATCATGGTTGACCAGGGCCTGCAGCACCATGGAGAAGTAGCCCTTCCTATTAATATATTGGGCCGCTCGATGCTCAAAGGGGGGGATTGGTATGTGGATCCCATATATGGCTCCAGTGCAGTTCAGGAACCCCAGGGTAGCAAATCCAGCCACGATCGGGTCCAGGTCTCCCAGGCAGATGACCTTCTGTAGCAGGATCAAGTTGATGGCCCTCACCACCTGCAGAAGAAAACAAACACACAAAACAGAGAATGAGAGGGGGAGTGCCTGAGCCCTTGGGAGGTGCCCACGCCCCTCTCCTCCTCTCCCCTTCCCTCCCCCAAACACCCCAGGAGCTGCCCCCTATGAGGCCACCCCCCCCCTCCCCAGCAGCAGGGCTGTGTGAGGGCGGGACGGCACAACCCTCTGAGGACGGGGCTTCCCCCACAGTCCCCAACCCTCCTTTCCCGAGGGTCCCCCTTTTCCAGGACTCCTCCCCCTTTCAGGGACCGCAGCCCCAGAGTGCCTTACCTCCATGAGGAGGGCCCCGATGGTGCCACACCAAACTGGTTGCCCACTGACCGGTAGCTGTCGGGGGGTGGTGAGTTTCCAGGGGGCGATTGCGATCCGCTTCTCCAGGGGGATGGCAGGCTGCAGGTGGGTGTCGCATCTCCGGGGGGGGGGCGAACCAGGCACACAGTTCCATAAAGGTGGCCTTCCGCATGCGGAAGTTTTGGAGCCACTGCTGGTCATTCCTGCGCTCCATCACCAGCCAGTCCCACCAGTCGGAACTGGCTTCCAGCCTCCAGAAACGCCTCTCCACAGTGAGTTGCGGTTGCCAGAGTGTATCTCCCGCACCCAGGGAGAGGGTCCCCAGAATGAGCTCGGGGTCGAGCTCGGTCAGGACCAGGAAGGCAGCTGGCACAAAGTGCTGCAGAAACTGCAGCATGGCCATGTGGGGCCATATCATGCCCAGGAGCAGCTCTGGCTCCACGGTACCAAAAGAAAAGCTGTGATGTCCAAAAAAGCGGGACAACCACAGCAGGCACTGCGAGAGCTTTGCTGTCCCTCGAAGAGGTAGGCAAGCACTCAGCAGAAGCAGAGAAACAGCTGTCCAGAGGGGTCCCTTTAAGTGCGTGTCTCTGCAAGGTTCCAGCACCAGCATTCGGAAGCAACTGGTGACCTAAAGCCCTGCCTGAAGTGGTTCTGGATGGCCTTTATGCGAGAGAGCGTCCAGTCAGCCTGGACACTCTCTTTCGAAAGAAGTTTTTCCAGAAGATCTCTTCCAAAAAAACTTTCAAAAGAAGCCTGCAGTCTAGACATAGCCCCAGACACTTTTGAAACTCACATCCATAGTACTTTTAAATACGTAAGACACACACAACCATATTGCCTGTCTCCAATCATTTAGACTAAATTAATACTAATAATTAACTTAATTATCATATTAACATTTTACAGAGGTGCAGGGAAGGTTTTGCTAAACATTTGTGTTGTACGTGGAATATAGTAAGCTTCGATGTACATGTTACTTGGAATTTTGATTTTCTTTTGTCTGTTTTAAATTCTTTTTAGCTCATCAACCTCTTCATACCTCTTCCTACAGTGACTCACCATGCCAGTTACATGTAAATGTTCTTTTCTTCTAACACAGCCTCTGTAAAATCAAGCGGCCAAAATGCTGCACCAACTTTCAGCGCAATTACTGACAAAGCCTTTCTCTGGGAGCTTCGGTTTTTTTGCTGATCCCCTTGTTTATAGCATCAGGCTCTGAAAACTTTTGTGTTCGCCAATTAGTGCTGGAAAGTTTTCAGTAATTCTTTGCGCCTGGCAGACGCGAAAAGCAGCTGCCTCTAGAAACAACCCAAACTTTCCCATCACTTGGGAGTGCTCCCATTTCCATTCATGACCAGTTAGCATGTCTCCTGGATGTTGAAGTGCCTCTGAATATGCCCCAGAAAAGAGGGCCTCTATTGGAACGGCTTCTGAGGCATTTACGTCATGGAATGCAAGTCTCGGAGGGCAGCCATGTTAGTCTGTTTCTGCAAAAACCAGGAGTCCTGTAGCACATTGAAGACTAAGGGTATGTCTACACTTGCACCCTCTTTCGAGAGAGGGATGCAAATGAAGACATTTGAAATTGTAAATGAAGCTGGGATTTACGTATCCCGTGCTTCATTTGCATAATCGCGTTATGGCACTATTTTGAAATAACAAACGTGGTGTAGATATGGCTATTTTGGGAGAACACCCTTCTGAAATAACTGTTGAACCTCATTTCGAAATAGTGCCATAACAGAATTATGCAAATGAAGCACAGGATATGTAAATCCCAGCTTCATTTGTATCCCTCTCTCGAAAGAGGGTGCAAGCATAGACATACTCTAACAGATTTATTTGGGCATCAGCTTTTGTGGGTAAAAAACTTTGTCAGATACATGGAGTCGATGAAAGCTGATGCCCAAATAAATCTGTTGGTCTTTAAGGTGCCACAGGGCTCCTTGTTGTCATGGAAGGCACTTGGTGCACTTTTTTCTTCAGTCTAGTCAAAACAAAGCTGAGCATTTTGTATATGTAGAACACTGCTTTAATGGATATGTTCACATTTCTTCTGACAGGCTGTCCCAAGACCCGCGTTTCTTAAACTGTGGGTCCCGAGCCCCCGGGGGGTCACAAGCAACTTAGAGGGGGGTCACGGTATCACAAAGTTTGAGACCCCCTGTCCTAGACTATAGTCTGCTCCTTAGTTATATAGCTTCTGTTTAGCACTACTATAGTAGCTCCACAGAGCTTCTACTTAGCCAAGTTCTATTGCTTCTATTTAGCTTAAAAAACAACAAATAGTCTGGCAGCACTTTAAAGACTAATGATACCATCTACATGTTTCGTTAGTCTGCACAGGATAAACTTAAAAAAACCAACAAATAGTCTTTAAAGTGCTTCCAGACTAACTTGGCTACCCCTCTGAAGCTTTTCTATTTAGCTGGCAGTTAACTTGAGTTACTGCTCTAGCTAGGTGGATAGAGTCAACTTGAACAAGTTGCTTAACTGCCCTGGGCCTCAGTGTCTCAATGGGTAAAATAAGGATATCCTTAAATTGTACTAGGATATTTTATTTAGTGGCCAACACAGCAGTCCCTCCTTGTATGGAGACTTATTTATTCTGTTACCCACCAGTAAAATGGTGTCTCAACTTGTGTCACAAGGAAAATGTCCATCCTTTGTTCCCTGTCTTAATTTCTTCTAACACTCATTTGCTGGCTACTCATAGAGCTGGAAGGGATCTTGAGAGGTCATTGACTCCAGTCCCCTACCCTCATAGCAGGACCAAGTACCATCCCTGACAGATATGGCCTGCTTGAGGATTGAGCTCACAATGCTGGGTTTTGTAGGCCAATGTGCAAACCACTGAGCTATCCTTCCCCCCAACCCTAGTGCTCAGGGCATTGTACAAAGTGTGGCATCAAATCCCATGAGGCTGTTTTGAAGTGCCGCAGGACTCGGCATGTGGTCTGATGCATCCTGGGACTCAGCACAAAGGCTTCTGGGGTGAATCCAAATGAAGCCACTTAAAAGTTACTAAATTGTGAGTTAAAACTGTACTTGGGCAGTTCCTTGGCATGGGTGGTTTTTTTGTTTTTTTTTAATTTTAGGGGAAATACTGATCTTTGGCACTGAGCGTCTTGGTATCTAGACAAGGAAAGCAGGTGGTTCCAAATTTGGAACAAGGCATGGCCATATTAAAGGTCAGACAAATACTTGAGAAGCACAAGTTAGCACATCGGCTGGCTGAAGTGGCAAAGTCATCAAACTATTGGAACTCGAATGAATATAGATGAACAGTGCTATCCCTTGAGATAGGAATGGCCCATGAATTATCTGCCAGTCCGCCAAAATTGTATTGAACCTAATGCTCAGCCTTGGGAAAGTCAATGCATAAATTCAATGGGACAGCACAGAATGTCAGCTTTTGTTGGGGTCTGTGTTAAAGGCTGCTTTATGGGGAGACCTTCTCTAAATGCATCCTAGTAAATGGTGCTTCAGATTGACAAGGATTTCGTCTACCTTTCTGCATGCACATTGCAAAGAGCTTAAGAGCTTTGAAGCATCAGGAAGTGCCTCTTTCCCCTATGAAAATGTAACTTCGCACTTGGCACAGAAGGCGCTGGGGCATTTGAAAAATGCTCACGTAAGGCGTTGAATTCAAAAGTGCGCTCACGGGTGACAAGATACTTCACATTTATGGAACACCTGGGCCTAATTTCCCTTAGGGTGCCTGAAGTTTATAGCTTGCCCTGGCTCAAGTAAGTCATGACTGAGTTTAATGCTCTGAATGTTTCATTGTCTATCCCTGTTGCTAAGAGCCTCTTGACTCTTACCAGCACAGTTGTGTTAGGGGCTTCTAAGACAAGGTTGGTTTATTACCTCAGCTGCATTTTGTAACCAGACTACACTGGCACATCTGTACAGGGCCAAGTCTTTGCCTTAGTTACAGAACATGGTGATACTACAGGGTGAAACAATGCCACTTGTAGTGCAGAAAGGCTGTATATTTTGGTAAGTGACATGTTTCCTGCACGATAAACCTGCTAGAAAGGGTAAAGCCACTGCCAAGGACACAGTCGTCAAGACAGGACACCTGATGATGTAATAAAGTACAGTCCTTTAACACCCTTCCCCCCCATTCTATCTGGATTCTCAGACGGTCACTCTGGCACTTTTCTGACTCCCTTTACATGTAAGTTGTGTTACAGTGAGATTCTACTTCCATCAGGCTCCTTCTATCAAGATCATAGAATCGTAGAATACTAGGACTGGAAGGGACCTTGAGAGGTCATCGAGTTCAGTCCCCTGCCCTCATGGCAGGACCATATACTGTCTAGACCATCCCTGATAGACATTTATCTAACCTACTCTTAAATATCTCCAGAGATGGAGATTCCGCAACCTCTCTGGGCAATTTATTCCAGTGTTTGACTACCCTGACAGTTAGGAACTTTTTCCTAATGTCCAACCTAAACCTCCCTTGTTTCAGTCTAAGCCCATTGCTTCTTGTTCTATCCTCAGAGGCCAAGATGAACAAGTTTTCTCCCTCCTCCTTATGACACCCTTTTAGATACCTGAAAACTGCTACCATGTCCCCTCTCAATCTTCTCTTTTATAAACTAAACAAACCCAATTCTTTCAGCCTTCCTTCATAGGTCATGTTCTCTAGACCTTTAATCATTCTTGTTGCTCTTCTCTGGACCCTCTCCAATTTCTCCACATCCTTCTTGAAATGCGGTGCCCAGAACTGGACACAATACTCCAACTGAGGCCTAACTAGCGCAGAGTAGAGCGGAAGAATGACTTCTCGTGTCTTGCTCACAACACACCTGTTAATGCATCCCAGAATCATGTTTGCTTTTTTTGTAACAGCATCACACTGCTGACTCATATTCAGCTTGTGGTCCATTATAACCCCTAGATCCCTTTCTTTCGTACTCCTTCCTAGACAGTCGCTTCCCATTCTGTATGTGTGAAACTGATTGTTCCTTCCTAAGTGGAGCACTTTGCATTTGTCTTTATTAAACTTCATCCTGTTTACCTCAGACCATTTCTCCAATTTGTCCAGATCATTTTGAATTATGACCCTATCCTCCAGATTAGTCACAGCCCCTCCCAGCTTGGTATCATCCGCAAACTTAATAAGCGTACTTTCTATGCCAGTATCTAAATCGTTGACGAAGATATTGGAGAGAGCTGGTCCCAAAACAGACCCCTGAGGAACCCCACTTTTATATCTTTCCAGCAGGATTGTGAACCATTAATAACTACTCTGAGTACGTTTATCCAGCCAGTTATGCACCCACCTTAGAGTAGCCCCATCTAAGTTGTATTTGCCTAGTTTATTGATAAGAATATCATGCGAGACCGTATCAAACGCCTTAAAAGTCTAGGTATACCACATCCACCGCTTCTCCCTTATCCACAAGACTCATTATCCTATCAAAGAAAGCTATCAGATTGGTTTGACACAATTTGTTCTTTACAAATCCATGCTGGCTGTTCCCTATCACCTTGCCACCTTCCAGGTGTTTACAGATGATTTCCTTAATTACCTGCTCCATTATCTTCCCTGGCACAGAAGTTAAACTAAGTGGTGTGTAGTTTCCTGGGTTGTTCTTATTTCCCTTTTTATAAATGGGCACTATATTTGCCCTTTTCCAGTCTTCTGGAATCTCTCCTGTCTCCCATGATTTTCCAAAGATGATAGCTAGAGGCTCAGATACCTCCTCTATCAGCTTCTTGAGTATTCTAGGATGCATTTCGTCAGGCCCTGGTGACTTGCAGGCATCTAACTTTTCTAGGTGATTTTTAACTTGTTCTTTTTTTATTTTATCTTCTAAACCTACCCCCTTCCCAGTAGCATTCACTATGTTAGGCATTCCTTCAGACTTCTCGGTGAAGACCGAAACAAAGAAGTCATTAAGTATCTCTGCCATTTCCAAGTTTCCTGTTACTGTTTCTCCCTCCTCACTGACCAGTGGGCCTACCCTGTCCTTGGTCTAACTGTGTCTGCCTAGCTCCACAAAATGTTAAGAACCAATGTCTGGTTGCTTTCCAGTAGCGCAAGCCTCCCCCATCTCACACCGTCAGTCATGCCTCAGTCCAGAAGTGGGGAGGACAGAGCCGTGGAGGGCAATCTGCTACCCACGGGGTTCTGTGTGTGGGCCCATGAGATTTTGTTTTCTGTTGCCCATGTGCAGAGTTGCTGGATTCCTCTGGCAGGTCATTTTTTTTCCTACCAGTGTTACTCAAGTGACATGTCACCTGCCTACAGACGTGAGGTACATTGTGATTGTCCATAACATTGACTGGGAGAGCTGTGCGCTCCCGCTACATCCAGTCAAAGCGCCTCTGTGGTTCGATGGGCACAGCCTGCAAATTCTAGGCATGCAAGCACAGTTGGCTGAACAGCCCTATCCTGGGAGACCATCTTGGTTCCGACAGCCTTGCAGCCCGCTGAGATGAAGGAGGGCCACACGTGTGGCCCACTCACTTGCCCATCACCGGAGCGAAGTGAGGGACTAGTTCATTTTCCTGGCCTACTTTGCTCTCCAACGGCTGTGCAGAAAGCTGATTTCTGTGCTACATATGCCAGTCTGCTAGGAACTGGCCTGTGACTGCTACCTTATGTTGCATAAGCTCTGGGCACTCAAGTGAGGTAGTTGTGGCTCATGTCACGTTAGCACCTAGAAGCCTTAATTGTATTGGGACCTCTTTCTGTCAAGGGCTGTACAAATGTAGAGCAACCATCAGTCTGTGCCCCAAAGAGCCTACAATCTAAAAGGGAAGAGGTAGGTGCAACAAAGAAGCAGGCAGGAAGGTGCAGGGAGAGCAGTGTAATGATGCATTATTTTTAGCACATGCTAATTGTAATAAGCCACTTGGTAGCAGTAACTGAGATTTAGAAGTCTAGGGTTGGAAGAGACCACCGGAGGTCATCAGTTCCAACCCTGGCCCAAAGCAGGACCAACCCCAGCTAAATCATCCCAGTCAGGACTTTGTCAAGCTGGCGCTTTAAAAACCTCTATGGATGGAGATTCCACCACCTCCCTAGGGAACCCATTCACCACCCTCCTAGTGAAATAGTTTTTCCTAATATCCAACCTAGACCCCTCCCTCCCCCACTGCAACTTGAGACCATTGCTCCTCATTCTGCCATCCGTCACTACTGAGAACAGCCTCTCCCCATCCTCTTTGGAACCTCCCTTCAGGTAGTTGAAGGCTGCTATCAAATCCCCACTTGCTCTTGTCTTCTGTAGACTAAATAAGCCCAAATCCCTCAGCCTCTCCACATAAGTCATGTGCTCCAGCCCCCTAATCATTTTGGTTGCCCTCCACTGGACTTTCTCCCCTGTGTCCACATCCTTTCTGTGATGGGGTGGGGGCCTGGACGCAATACCCCAGATGTGGCCTCACCAGTGCCAAATAAAGGGAAATAATCGCTTCTCTAGGTCTGCTGGCAATGCTCCTCCTACTGTACTCTAATATGCCATTAGCCTTCTTGGCTACAAAGGCACACTGTTGACTCATATCCAGCTTCTCATCCACTTTAATCCCCAGGTCCTTTTCTGTTGAACTGCTGCTTAGCTAGTCTGTCCCCAGCCTGTAGCAATGCTTGGGATTCTTCCATCTCAAGTGTAGGACTTTGCACTTGTCCTTGTTGAACCTCATCAGGTTTCTTTTGGCCCAGTCCTCCAGTTTGTCTAGGTCACTAGCCCTAGCCCTACCTCTCCCCCAGTTTAGTGTCATCTGCGAAAATGCTGAGGGTGCAATGTTATGCTTATAAGAAGCACATGGGGTACAACTTAATTTGTAATGCTAACAGGGAGCAAGGCCTTACAGTAACATCTAATCCTGAGAGACAGAGAGAGAGAGAGAAATAGAAGCTACAGAACTTATAAGGAAGTCATTATACATGAAATCATTATGTATCATACTTATAGTTTTATAACCAACTAGCTGGAGTTATCTGGTGTTGCTCGGGAAAACGGAGGAACAAAATGTAGAAAAACAGTAGTCCATTATCTTTTTTTGAATGGTAGAAAAGTTGCACTGATTTCTGTAGGGATTAAAATATAGGTCTGCGTCATCCCGGGCTGGGGGGAAGGTGTGCAACCCCGGGTGGAGGGGAGGTTACACGCGGGAGGGACACCTGGGACTGCAGGTGCTGCAGGGGGAAGGGCGGGTGCCCGAGCCATTGTGCACATGGGGGTCGGGGCACTGAGTGCTGGTGCAGGGGGCGGGGGGGGGGGGAAGAGGGTTGCTTATGTAACCTCGTGGACGGGAGGGGGCGAGTCCCGGATGGTGCTGGGGGCCGCAGGCGGTGGTCATGGGACCTAGGGTGGGCAGGGCGGCCCCTGCAGCGCAGCGTGGCAGGTTACTTTTTGATTTTTACAGCTTGAGCTCGGGTCCAAAAGTACCTTAAAGCCTTCTCCTGCATGAAAGGTTATCCTATGCAAAGTTTGGTTGCGGTAGCTCTTATAGTGTCCAAGTTATTAAGAGCACAAACATACAAACATTCGCCTTTATATATTAGATACTAACTGTGGCGGCGCGTTGGGGTCGCCTGACTCCTGCACCCCTGTAATGGCACGGACAGACTCCACCAGCCAGTAGAATAGAGAGAGTTTATTGCTTCTCCAGGATACAGCACAGCACGGATGTCATCTGGTTATAGGAACTGGGCCTAGGATGCCTCAGCCCCCCTTGAGATGGGGGATGCTGGGCCCCTAAGTTCCAGCCCCTCTGGGCCCTAGGCTGCTTCCTCCATGATCCCAGACAGAAAAACTAACCCACTCACTTCCAGCCCTGCCCCCAGCTAGGTCTAGCCTCGCCCCCCTCCTTTCCATTGTTCTGCTCCATGGGAGATGCCTGTCTGACGAGTTTCGAAGCCCCCTTGCATAATGACTCATCCCCTGCCCTGCTGGGCCGTGCTGCAGACAGCAGCCAGTGGAGGTCACTGACAACCCATTGCCCAGCATAGCAACCAGCAAGGTACCCCCACTACGTCACACTAACCAATACTGAAGTATACATTTTACTACACAATCCATCCCCTCATCCAGGTCATTAATATAGATGTTGAACAAAACTGGCCCCAGAACCGACCCTTGGGACACTCCACTTGTTACCAACTGCCAACTAGACATAAAGCCGTTGATCACTACGCACTGAGCCCGAGAATCTAGCCGGCTTTCTATCCGTCTTACCGTCCATTTATCTCATCCATACTTCCTTAATTTGCTGGCAAGAAAACCGTGGAAGACCCTATCATATGCTGACTTGGGTAGGATTTGAACTGGTGACTTGTAGGGTGCTTTCTGTTTCTAAGCCCCTGAATCATCTGAAGCTTTTCTTCTGAAGATGCATTTGTTCTGATGCCGTGTAGGCTTAAGTAGGAAGCTATGTGTGACTAATGACACTGGCCAAAAACAAACGTCGTTTAAGTTCCTGGCCTTTCTGTCTCCACCGCTATGGGTGGTGGGAGTTACATAAGTGTCAGTGTTGACTGTGGTCTGAGGAAAGTACAAAGCTTGTCCAGGCTCCAGAGAGCAGCAAGCGAAGAACCATGAACTGTGGTGGGTGGGTCATCTTTCTGTGTGGGAAACTTAACTTGAGCTGGTGAACCAGCAGAGAAGAGGAGGGGGTACTGGGAACCCAGCTTAGCAGTGAGTGAGACTTTCCAAGAATAGGGACAGGCAGAAAGCCGAGTGACTGGCTGCAATGGAACAAGAGCAGTGACAGGATCTCCTGAGTGGCTCCGTAATAATGGCTGCTTCAGGCAGGGGTGTCATTTGGCAGGGAACAGGGGAGTGTTTCCCCCTTCCCTCCAATCTGCAGGCCTTGGGCAGACCTGGAATTTGACTACCCTTGTGTGTTCCCGTTGGCTTGACTGGAGTTTCCCTTTGTCCCCCAATATAGAAGTGAAACTTCACCTGTGACTTGACACTTCCATACCCAGGCCTGTACGGGGGTGTTTGCGAACCTGAAGGTTGATTTGAACCTAAGAAATCTGAGGGTTTTTTTTCCCCCAAAATTTGAATCAAAATGTTTGAGTAAACAAAAATTATTTTCTTTAAAGTTTTTCTTTTAGCTGTTTTGGGTACGTTTCACCTGGACATGCAACCGTGTATTTTAATTTGATCAAAATTTCAATAAAGAAAACAAACTCTGCTACGCTCCAAACTTTTCCAGGGCGCCCACCCTTACTTTGTAGAAGTCTTTCCACACTTGAAAACTAATACTAACTTTACTGTAGCAAATTATTGAAAAATAGCTAGGTAGCCAGAGTGGCAGACATATTAATGAGGAAAGCTGTTAAGTTTCTCCCTAATATTTTTTATATGTCTTGATGATCTTCAGAATTTCCCTCACTATGAAATGCTGCAGAATATTCATTTAAAAAATACTGATGGGGATAAAACCAGCATTGAACTATGGAGTTTCATGACCTAATTCTTTATAGGGAGGTTAAATATCAGTTAATTGAATAGTCGATTAACCTCATGAATTCTTATCGGTTATTCGACTATTCTATAATCCCCAGAGGTGGGGCCAGCAGCCTATGTGCTCCTGCCCCATTTCTGAGGAGCCCCCAGCCACTTTGTGCTGCTGGCTCTCTATCAGAGGCAGCAGCACAGGGTACCAGGCGGGAGCTGGTTCTCAAGGGGAGCCAGTTTAAAAACCAGCTCCCCTCGCGGACTAGCTGCCTGTTGCCCTGCGCTGTTGCCTCTGATACAGAGGCAGCAGCATGTGGTGGCAGCTGCCCCTGTCCAGGGGGGGCGGGCCTGAGCTCTTGGACCCAGTACGAGCCAGAACTGAGCCAGGCTGCCTGCCCACCTGGCTCCTAAATGCAGAGCTGCAGTGGGGGAGTAAGTCTCAGACCCAGTGGGAACCAGGACTGAACTGGGCTGTTGGCCAGTCTGCTAAAAAAATTTCAGGCAAAGGGGGGGGGGGGAGAAATGCGTGTAGTCTATCGTATTAACCTATACGTTTTTTCTTGTCGGTTAATCGACTACACTATTACATCCCTCATTCCTTAGCTGGAATCAAGATCAAATGGCCAGGAAGTCATTTGATGCTTGTTCAGTCATGCACTCCTGTGGAATGAGATGGTGGTCTCACTTCACTTCCCAGTGGGCATGTCTACATCACACATGCCAATTGTATATTTCTATCTTGCACACGTCACTGGAACCACCCCATGAACCTCCCCTCATGAGTCTGAGGGTTGTATTTTAAGTGGTCTACCTTTGACAAGAAACACATGCAAGAAAGTTCTCTTCCTGAACAGAGCTAATAGGTCACAGAGTACCTGGTACCCCATGTCAGGCAGTGCCGATTGGTCCCAGTTTAGAGGAAACAGGTGAAGTAGGTTAGTAGTTTCCAATTGGCTGTTTGCAAACAAAAGAAATGAATAGCAATGAGCTTCGGGAACGTCCACATTGATTACCCACCCCAAAGCTCCAATCCGCTCTAAACACTGTCAGGGAGACACAAGCCCCATTATCCTAAATTGGCAACTAATGTCACCAAGGTAAAATAGTTAATCATGCATATAATAGTGACAAACTGTAATGTCACTGCAACAAAGACTGGAATATTTTGGAATATTGTTTTTCACGTACGATATTACAGCAGGATCCCAGAAGGTAATTTCTATAAAACCTTATTACTGTGTAAAATTTTAGTATGTTATAACAAAATCACTTTACCAATCACCGTTTCCACTCAAATTTTTCATTAACCTCTCTTATGCACTCGTTGCATGAGTATTTTGAACTCCTTTATATTTAAAATAATTGCAGTCCACATTTACTACAGGACCCCCCTCCCCTCCCCCCCCCCAGAAATCCCTGCATATGGGCCTGATACCACCTTCACTTTGGGGATCTCAAACCACATAGCAGACATCCTTGAACTAAGCCTCATGTCAACCCCCTCCTCCCATGAGAGTCGTACTTTCACTCTTCATCTGGCATAGAGTGGCCCAAGTAAAAATAAAAACCCAAGTAGTCCCAGGTGCCAGTACACTCTTCCAGGGGCAGCAGGTTTGTATAATTTTTGGTGGTGCCCAGAATGGGTCTAGTCCCCTCCCCGCACCCGCCCTGTAAGTAGATATATATTTTATTAAATAATGTAAAAATGGACTGGAAACCGTTAAGTGTTTAACAGTTTCCCTTTATTGCTCCATCAGCTCCCCTGGTGCCTGCTGCCCCCCAACCCCTCACCCTCCTCTGCTGTCCTGACTCGGACTCCTGCCCTTCTCACTTCCCTCAGCCCTCCTGAGACCTGCCCCCCTCCACCAGCCCTTCTCTCCCCCCTGTGCCCACTCCTCCAGTAGCCCCGCTCTGATCATATGAGCTACCCCTCCGCATCCCCTCTCCTAAAACCTTCCTCTACGCACCTGCCCTGCCTCTCTCCTCTGGTGCTGGTCCCTCCCCTGCAGGTGTCTGCCCTTCTGCTTCACCCCCCAGAATCCCCTGGTACCTGCACCTTCCCTTACCCCTGCACCCTCCTGGTGCCTCCCCTTCCTTCACTGCCCCTGCCCCCTTTTTCCCCCTCATGCTCCTGTGCCCTCACACATGACTTGCTCCATTCCTGCCTTCCTCATGCCCGCCCCTTCTTTCAAGCCGTCCCAGTACCTCCCCCCTCAAGCCCCCAGTGCCCTTACCCTCTCCTCTCCCAGCATCACCCTGTTCCCCCTCCCACTGACACCTCCCCTCCTGCCTTTTTCCTCATTGTCTGCACTTGGCCGCCTGGCATTTGTCTCTCCTCCACCCTGTCCCTTCATACCTTCCCCTTTCTTCTCCTGACCTGTCCCCCTCCCCTCAGCACAAGCCCCTTCCTCTCCCACCCCTTCTCCCTATTTTTCCCTCTCCCCACCCCACCTTCCAGTTTGCAGCACTGGAGTCTGATCGGGCCCCAGCTGTTTCCGGGGCTCCAGACCACTAGCTGGGTTGCACGGTGCAACTCTGGGCCACGTGGTTTTAAAGTCTGGTGCCCTGACGTCACGCCACACCTGGGCGTCTCCCCTCTCAGCTGTTGCGCAGTGTTTCAGCACACCATGCATGCGCTCCCTCCACCCCACAGTGCCCCCCGCTGGGGAATTTAAAGTGCGGGGCTGCGGTGCCCTGTCATAATCCCCCTCCTCCTCCAGCAGCCGCCAGCCAGCCCTTCGGCCCTTTGGCTGGCCCTTCAGAGGACGGCCCACCAGGAAATTCCCGGTGTCTCGCCGGGACAGTCCGCCCCTGGTGCCTCCTTCCCCTCCTGAGTGCTCTGCCTGCTGCCCGCGTCTCTTGTTGCCATAGGCGGCAGCAGCCGGCAGCGTACTCAGGCAAGTAGGCAAGGGAGAGCCGTGCGCAGCTTTCATTCCAGCAGGGATGCTCTGGGGCCGGGGTGGGGGGGACGCTCTGGGGCCGGGGGTGGGGGGGAGGGCGCGATCCACTCCAGGCAGGGCCGGGGGAGAGACCCAGCTCCAAATATTGGTGGAGCAGGGCCCCCGGCTCTGAATATTCCTGGATCATGGGCACCATGAGCCCATATAACTCGCCGCCTATGCACTCTTCAGCCTCAAGTCCTATGCTCTAGTGCGGGGGCGGGGGTGGGCAAAATCAGGCTAAGAGGCCTGGCCCACCAAGCATTTCTCTCCAGCCCACCCAGCTGATTAATAGAGGTCCTTACAGCCATCAGTGTGTGTTCATCTGCCCTCCCCCCCTTGCTCCGTCCTGCTGCTGAGCTGCTCCCAGGATTCTCTTGCTAGCTGTGCAGAGGAGAGGGGAGTGCTGAATTTAGGGTGTCCCCCTGCCCTTGGACCCACCCCCTGCTCTGAAGCATGGGCGGTGAGTGACGTGGGGGAGAGCCTGTCTTAAGAGGCAGGGCCCTGTTTCTAAGAGTTCAGTGCTCATTCTCTGCTCTCTCTCCCCCCGACGTACTTGATCTCTGCAGAAGTGCAAAGGGGAAGACAACAGAGCAGGACAGCTTTCCCTGTCTTAGAGACAGCACGTGGCTTCTCTCAGAAACTTACCCAGCAGCAGCCAGCACACACTCTGTCACTGTCACACACACCCAGTCTGTGCCCCGCCCACACACAGAGTCACTGTCACACCCAGTCTGTGCCCCGTGCGTGTGCGTGCGCACACACACAGTCACTGTCACACACTGCCATGCACTAGGGATGTTAGCGTGTAGTTGTTTATATGATTAACCAATAAGACTGGGCTTATCGGTTAATCCTAACAACTACACCCCCTCCCCTTGCTGCCTCTGTATCAGAGGCAGCGGGGGGGGGGGGCGGGAGCGGGAGCGGGAGCTGGTGCCCATGTGGAGCCAGCTCCCAGAGCTCCCGTCTCCCTCCACCTGCTGCCTCCCTCAGAGGCAGCACCGTGGGCGGGGGAGGAAGGAGCTGGTACTCGGGGAGCTGACTTAAAAGCTGGCTGCTGGCTACTCCCCCTCCCCCCATGTAAATGTGTAACTGCTAAAAATTCCAGCAGTTACACGTTTACACAAATACAAGCGAGTTAACATCCCTACCACTCTCCCTGTCTGTGCCACGACGGCTGTCTCACACACACAGACTCTCTCTGTAGCCCCTAAGCCCCATCCCTGTAGCCCGAGGCCCTGGATTTAGCCTGTGACGTACCAAAATTCATGAGGTACCCTCATGAGGTGCCCCCCTCCCCCACACAAAAATTGTTGCCCACCCCTGCTCCAGTCTAGTGCAAGGGTTCCCAGCCTTTCCCCCCTGAGCAATGCGAGAGCTCCCTGGCAATAGGAACCCCAAGAAATGCTTCAAGATTTTTGAAAACCAACCGTTCAACTTGACTAGAGAAAGCAGCTGCGGCAGGGGCCACTCAGGACTGCATCTCAGCCCGCCTTAGGGCTGCAGCCCACAGTTTGGGAACCCCTGCTCTCATGCTGTCTCTCTGGAGCGCTGCAGGTTCAATCCTGCACTGATCAGCTCCGTGGTTTTGAGGGAGTCAGTTGAGTTGTTTCTTTACCTGGCTGGAGTGAAGGGAACTTGAAAGGCTTGACTGCATGGGAGAATGCCCATGTGTTAACTGATCTGATTTAGCATTCAGTGCTGGATGACCAAGTATCAGTAGAAGTCAACAGAACTGCAGCAGTTTATACCACGGAGATTTGGCCAAAAGAAAATAAGGCATTCAGGAAGTTTAGGGGAGGGATATACTTCTGTTTATCTGAGGCAGTAAAGAATGTGAATAGTCAGGACTTTTTTGTGACTTATCCACTTGACTTCAGATTTGCCTTTTCCTGTAATTAAATACATGCCTTATGCAGGGTGTACAGCATGGCAGAGAAAATCCTCCGATAGAAACCCTGATTTTTGGGAACTTCCTGGCTTTTGATTGCTTCATTTAATACTGCGTGAAAGTTTGTGCCGGCACTCAGTTATTCATCACACCTTGGGGTTTATGCATCTGACTTGATTTGTTCATGGCTGGTAATCTAACCTGTGCTGTGGGTTTTGACTTTGAAGTGAAAACAAGACCAAGGTCTTTTTTCCACCCACGCAGCCAGTCCCACTTTGCAGAGTTTAATTGAAAGGCAGGGGCAACATGAAGCATTGAAAATGTCTCTCAGCAATGGGATGATGAAGGACATTGCAGTTTTTCTCTCCTTTGAACATTTAAAACAAGTGTTTGGATGTATGAGAATTTATGGAGTTCATGTTAATCTTTTCCCTGGCTTTAGGAGAGCTCCTCTGAAGTCAAGAGAGTGCAGCCGTTTATACGACAAAGGATTTGTCCAAAAAGAGAAAGGAATTCAGAAAAGTTTTATTTGTGGGGGGGGGGGGAATGTTACCCGCACAAATTTCTTCATCCCTTCCACACTGTAGGGACACACACCTTTACCCAGTTCCTAGGGCTCAAGGTGCAACCCTATTAATTTATACACCCACCCTTACCCAATTTCTAGGGCTCAGGGTGTAACAACCCGTGGGTTGGCAGGATCTTTTGCCACTTGAAAGAGCTTCACACAGTAATATCCTTGTACTCTATTTACTGACAAATCCCAAACAAGCAGAATGCACATGCTAAGCTCACAGTGTCATGCTCACCAATCCTGATACAGGCAGGCAGGCAGGCAGGCAGGCTGACTTCCCCTATTGGCCAGGCAATATCAGTCTCTCTGGTCTTAGGCTGTGTCTCAGAGATGAGTTCTTTCCAGGTCTTCTCCCTCCTCCTGGTCCTCTTCCAGCCTTTTCTTCCCTTTTGTTACTCCTGATGATCTTCTTTTCTTCTCCTTCTTGAGCCCCAGTTTATATAATGAAACCTGAGTCTTGCTTAGCTAGACCTTAACCAATTATTTTAGTATAATTTTACTAACCAATCATAACAAAATTACCTAACCAATCATACCCCACCACTTTAATTGAGTTACACCTAGCAAAATTAATTATACAGCAGACAGAAACAGTTACAAACCAGACAGGGATCACACAGTCAAACAATAGGAAAGTGTAGTGACAACGATCATAGGATGATTCCACAACATTCTCTATTGAGAAGCAGTTTCTTGCCAGACAGAATGGTGTGACTTACGTTTTCTTTACCCATTTTGTGATCTGTTCCTTTATCTGGTGACAGTGGGGGAGCTATCAGGGTGACATCCCTCCTCACAACCTGGTGTGACACTTTGTAATACAATTTAGGTGGAACTGTGAGTATGTGACTCCAGGCCTTACAGTAATGGCTGCTGCTCTTCAGTCTGGCTGCAGAAGGTGGCTTTGGTTCAGGCCTAGCAAAGGCCTTCCAACATGGCTACAGAAAAGCTATGTTGTTACAGGGAGGGTACACTTCTGTTTTCCCAGAGGCAGCGAAGATTCACCTTAAAACAGCTGGCTTCCTTCTGATCCACTCTATACATGTGGTAGGGAAGCATTTAACCCAGTGGGTTTAACCCAGTTTTCAAACTGGATTGAAAATCTTGCTGCTGAAAGGTTTGATCCAACTTCAGAAAGGAGATTGGGCAGCAACGTGCAAACAGGTTCTTGAGCTGCTTTTAGAAACAAGGAATTGAGTT
Source organism: Pelochelys cantorii (assembly GCA_032595735.1). Classification (NCBI taxonomy): domain Eukaryota; kingdom Metazoa; phylum Chordata; order Testudines; family Trionychidae; genus Pelochelys; species Pelochelys cantorii. The sequence continues at coordinate 9,145,926 of CM064346.1, read as the reverse complement.
GTATGTGTATGGAGAAATGGGCAAACAAGCGTAACTTGCGTCACCTGCTCGCCCTTGCACACCTCTGGTAAATTTACCCTGGTGTGGGTCAAATCCTGCCCATTTTTCATGGTTCACGCTAACAGAGCAGAACAGTAGCCTGTGTTTTGTCTAGGTGACAGTCTCTCTTTCCTCTTTGGCAGTGTTCTCTTAACATCTCCTTGGTTTGTGAGATGCCTGGACAGTACTCTGATTAGTGCAGCATAACTGCATAGATTGATTATTTAGTTTAAAAACACACACACAACCCCTCTAATCATATGTCTAGGATTTCCTGTTCAACTGTGCAGAAATAAATAGGAAACCTGGGTAAAGAAGAGATTAAAGACAGCTGTCTTAAGAGGTGAGTATGTAGGGAGAGCAGTGGGAGGGCCACAAATCATTATGACCATATCAAGAAACTTTTGATTCCTCCCCAGGGAAAGAGAGAAGCTTGTGTTTGCCAAACAAGTACTGTGTTGCCCAGTGAATACTCCGGGAGCCTTTCCTTGGGGGAAAAAAAAAAATTATAGCACAGAGCTGGACTTCTCTCCATTGGGAAAGGATGCTGTCTCCGTTTTATTTATCACAGAAAATGTTTTCTTGTTGAATGATTCTGGCCTTTTTCATTAAAAAGGAATATCATTTCTTCCCCCGTCTGTCATGCACTGATTAAATCTGAGGATTTAATTCTAATCCTAATCTAACTAGTGCTTTAGAAATAGTTAGTTCATCTCTGGCAAGCAGTCAGCAACTTTATTAGAGAAGCAAAAAGGTGAAGGTCTGACCATGTTGGATCAGATGAAACAACTTAAGGTAATTAAATTTGCAGCAAGATAAAATTGCCCTCTGTGTTCAGCACCTGCTTTCCCCCTCAATATCAGCAAAGTTGCAGTTCAGGGTTATCAGATCATCATCTTTATTTTGACTGGCTTCATTTCCTGCCCCTCATGAAGGCCTGAACAGTTTGAGTCTTGCCTTCAGAATTACTTCACTCTCCAGGCAAATTCTGCTCTTCGGTATTTACGGTGAATTTGGATATTCTGAACTTTGCAGGATTCCTATGGCAACAAAGGCAGTTCCCTGAATGCAAGGCATGGAGTTTGATTTTGGATTTTAAATTATGCACTGTGAGGATTTGAGGGCAGAATTTTTCCTGGTGTTGGTCTAAACTCTGTTATTGGGTGGCTGAGCTACAGGTTTTTATTGTAAGGTCTGTGCTGCTTCCTCCCTTGTTTTTAGTGACTCTCATTCACTGCACTGCATCAGCAAATATGACAACTTTTGGGGGCAGGGATTTCATCCATGTTCCCTTTGGGAGTCCATGGGGATTTTGCCACTGACTTAATTGAGTCAGGATATTATGCTCTCTTCTATATGAGTACTTGTACTTGTGCCAGGCTTATCACTCTAGTCTCTGAGCCCTGTCTAGTAGTGCATTAAGGAACATGGCTGACATCTGTCATGTGTTGGTTCTCCCCTCCTCTCTTAGGCTTGCCAGATGCTTTCACCAAAAATCCCAAACATGGCAGGAGAAAAATTTGGTTGAGCCCAAAAAAAAACCCACCAGAAGACAAAAGTTGTAAAAGTTTTACATGTCTGGTATTTTCTGGGTTTTTTTTTTTTTTTTTTACTGGACAGGGGCCAGAAATAACGGACTGTCCAGGCGAAAACTGGATACCTGGCAACCCTATTCTCTCTCCAACAGGAGAAGAAAGTGCAGCGGCATGTCTTTTGTTTTTCATATACATGTTGCTCTGCCTTGTGTTAAAAATGTCAAGGTTAAAGACACACTGTACACTTGGAGAGGAAAGTGGTGAGGTTTCTCAGCATCCTCTGTTCCTGCTGGAGTCTGTTCTTACAAGATTTCATCCCAGGTTTCTGCATTTCTCTGAAACGTCTGGCATGCTTCTGGGACCCCTGTAAGAACATCAGTAGGAGGTTAGGACTGGGTTTAAAGACAATGACATATGCAACTCTTTTTATGTGCCAGTAGCTTGTTTAGTTCATTAGCAAAAAGTAGATCTGGTCAAAAATGGAGCAGAAAAATGGTGAAAAACTTCCAAAAATATTCACGTAATTTTCATTCCACCTGGTTGCTAAAAGGAACCATTTTTTCACTTTGAATTATGAGCATTAACATGTATATATTTGATTTTTTTCAAGACATTTTGGTCCCCCCCCTTGCTCCTTTTTTCCTACCCCTTTTCATGGTTACCTAAGGAGGTTGTGGAATTGCCTATCAGAGGTATCAGGTGTGTTGTTCCTGCCTTAACACAAGGGGCTGGACTAGCTGACCTCTTGAGGTCCCTTCCAGTCCTACAGTTCCATAATTCTAGGAACCATTTCTGTTTATAAAAGGAACTTTTTCACCAAAAATTGTTTAAAACCTTTCAACAAACCTAAGTAACGTGTTTAAAAAGTTGAGATTCCCTTTCCCACTTGAATATGGTTCTGGTTTAAAGGGAACAGTAGAATAAATATTGCTTAGCTAGTCACTGAGGACCTCTTTTTTTTCTTTTAAAAAAAGAATGTAAGTCGTACCAGTGCAACATGGCAGAGTAAAAGCAGAATTAGCAATAAATAATGTTGCTCAGGTACGTCATTAATTCTGCCGGACACATTTAATAAGTGGTGTGATTGAGAGCTTCATAAATCTATGGCTTTCCCTTGCAGTGAGAGCTGGTTGAGGTGAGGGTGGCTGCATGCTGAGCTCTCCTACGTCTGGGCAGCCCAAGGATTTACATCTTTTTTTTTTTTTTTTAATCTTTTTTAGACACCCCACGTGTATTAGGTCCACGGGCATTATTCAGTTAGATTTGAAATAAAAAGGAAACCTACCCAAGCCTTTAGGTATCCTACCAGGATTAACACAATAAAGATCCTGCCACATTAAGTACTCGTTCTAGCAGGAACTCAGGCAGCTGGCCATGCAAAGAGATGCCTTTCCATCTCTTCTTCGTTATAGGAAGTATAGCCCTCTCCATGAGCCATATCAAACAGAGATCTTTTGTAGCATGCCTGGCAGGTTACCAAATTCAGCTTATTTGCGACGCAGTCAGGGAGCCGGTTTCAGAAATGGAGAAGGTGACTGGGAGCAAGGAGCCTTTCCCTCTGTAGACATAAAAGAAAACATTTCAAAAGCATCCAAGTAACTTGGTATCCTAAGGCCCATTAACTTGCACCTAGGCTTAGGCTCCTGAGTTGCTCCACCCCTCCCAACAGTCCTGGCAGGTTTGGATGCCACACTGGACCTTAACATCTGCAAATGGCTTGTTTCCACCCTTGTGTGAATAAGTGCTTCAGGTCAGATGTTGGCTTTGTGTTTATTTCCCCCCCCCTTCCCCCCTCCCTTGGCTGAGAGTGTGCGATCCGCATATGTGCACAGAGAATCTTGCTTCTCTTGGGAGGGTCTTTCCCAAGAACCCATTCACACATCCACCGGGAAGCCTGGTAGCTTGCTGTGGTGTTAATGCAAGGTACAGTTGTGGCTCCAGAGCAGAGCAGCTCAAGTAACGAAACAGGTGAATTCTTTCATCCCCCCACAATCGTCTTCAATATAGAGGCAACATTTTAGCTGTAAACTGTTCCTTTATTCCTCGTCTTCAAGCTAATCAAAAGCCTGTGTAGTTTGGCTCCAGCTGCTGGAACATTTTTTTTTATCCCCCTTGTTGCTCTTCTGGGTCCTGTGTGCATAATGCTCTGTTTTTAAAAATGTCACCTTCAGTGTCACCTGTGCTGCCCTTGAGCTGCAGACTGGAGCCACCAGGGGGATAGTGAGCAAAACTTAATTTTTGGGGTGACTTTTCAAAAAATTACATGGGGGGGGGGAAATGTTTTTAGTGAACTTTTCCTCTATATTGCTGCAAACCTACATGCAGTGGGATTGGGCTAGTGCCCAAGAACTAGAAAGTGACCTAGACAGTTTGCAAAGGCTGAGCTGACCCAAGTGCAAAATGAAAAGGGCAAAAATCAAAGATCATGTTGGTCAAAGGTCACATGTGGGAGGTACATGGGGATCACGTGTCCCCCTGATTTCTGCCAGGGTTTTGTGCCTTTCCCTGAATCCCCCTGTATCCATAGAGCCTTTAAATTGTGCCTCTCCCCATCCCCAGGAAAAGTTAGGTGTCATTTCTGGTGGTTTAGTGTGAGGGTGGGACAGTGCTGCCAGCTAGGGATGGTAAATATTGGTTAATTGAACAGTCAAGTAATCTCATGAAATTTTATCCATTAGTTGACTATTCTACAGGCCCCGGGGGTGGGGCCAGCAGCTACCATGTCAGAGGCAGCAGTGTGGGGTGCCAGGCAGGGGCTGGTCCACCAGGGGAGCCAGTTTAAAAACCAGCCCCACTCATGCACTCGCTGCCTGTTGCCCTGTGCTGCTGCTTCTGAGAGAGAGGCAGCAGTGCGGGGTGGCAGCAGCCCTTGTCTAGGCGGGTCTGAGGTCCTGGTCCTGGAGCCAGAACTGAGCTGGACTGCCTGCCTGCTCAACTCCTAATACGCTTGAAATGCAGAGCTGCAGCGGGGGTAGGTTCTGGACCAGTCGCAGGCCAGAACATGACTCCAGGAGCTGGGGTTTTATTAAATGAGATTCTCGGCTTTAATTTTAAAAGTACGTATAAGGGCATTTTAAACTGGGGGCCATCCTGCAACACATTTATCCACAGAGATGAATTGCCAGCATTTGGAATTGTATTTACCTTTTTGCCAGAGTAGATGGGGGGGGGGGGGATATATTTTACAAGCACCAAATGAACATTCCATTGCTGTGTCCGGAGGTGGTGTGTGTGTGTGTGTGTGTGTGTGTGTGTATAAAGCTGCCAGAGCCCTGCTGTTCAGGATATTTCATATATGTCATGGCATGGCCATGAGAGGCTGTTTTGCCCTTTGCCTCTCCCCGCAGAGGGCCATGGTCTGGTTCCCTGTGTATCGTACTATGTGTGGAAAGCGAACCCATTCCACACATTTTCACAGCATGAGTAGTTGGGGTTTTTTAGGTCGTTCTAGCTGGGAAGGGTTTAAAATGAAAGCAAGAACCCGACCCTGCAAATTGTTACTTATACAAGCAGCCCCAGTTGAAATTGTGGTTATTCCCATGAGTCAGTGTTTTATAATCGTCTGTTTTCTACCACTTCTCAGATGGCACAGTGAACTCGTGCTCAGAATGTTACATGGCAGGGATTGGTCTCTTTCCCCTTCAGTTCTGCTGAGCCGGTAACTTTGGCTAAACATGGGCATGTATAGCTGGGAGAGAGAAAATCCCCCTATTTTTGTTTAGTTGCTTAAAAGTGGATTTAGGAATCTATATGGCTGGCGTCCACACTTACAAATGTTGCCTCTACGTTTTATAGAAGGTACTGCCAGTGCTTTAGAGGGTATTTAGTTTCCAAATACCACACGTGACCCTCTGTGACTGTCACCATCGGTGTTTGCAAACCGAGCTCTGTGTTCTGTGGCTGACCCTCCTTTCACTGAGGAGCTGAACCAAAGCTTGGGGTTGGAATATCCCCATTGATTTGGAGTTGGGGGAGGGGTTGAATTCAGCATCTGAACTTTGCACCTCAGGCTCACCTTGAGTGGGAAGACAAAATGGTGTTGGAAAGGCAGGTGGGGGGGCGGGGTTTGAGGAAGAGAGAGCTTCATGCTTCTTGGGGAGAGCAGAGTGGCTCCCCAATAGAACTCTGCCAACAAAGCTGAGAGGCTTCTGTATCTAGCCCATTTCTTTCTTCCTGTCAGTCCTGCTGTCCCCCCTTTCGCTTGCGCTCCACTCTTAAAGCAAAAGCAATGCTTCCTGTAACTGGGCTGTAAAGTAACAGCAAATCCAGCAGTGCGTATTTTTTTACTCCTGCTGCTTTGATGATTAACCAGCGTTTTTCTGAAGCAATTCTGTCTGCACCGCTATGTACTTGGTGCGTTGCTTTTATAGAAAGCTGCTTTGGGAGCTGTGTGTGCACTTAGCTGGCGGCTATTTCCCTTTTTTCTATGCCTGCGAGTGTGCTGAGGTAACACAGATTCCTTTTCTTCTCTCTGGTTGGAAAGACAGAACATAAAATTTCTGTTGTCAGAAAAGGACTTTCAAACCGTGCATTCCTGGGATGCTTTTTCGTGGCTGTGGGAACACACACAGCCATTGATCTTGGTATGAAAGCGCGAGGGAAGAATTTAGCTGAGATTTAGAAAATGCCTGTAGTCTGCATCCTCTCAGAAGAGGAAAAATGAAAGCAAAAGAATCCAAGCTGACAGGCCCAATGGCTCCACAAAGGGAGACGGGGTTTGAAGACGGTTGTAACAGGAGAATGCCAGTCTCCTTCATTGTCGGAGGGATGCATTGAAAGGCTAGGCATGATGTAGCCTGTGGAAATGTGATCGTGTGTGAACTTCCAGTGTGTTCACATGAGCTGGCATATCCTCAAGTGCTCATAATGAGAGCCAGATGTCCAAAAGTGCTTGGCACCCAGCAGACTCCCCCTGTGACCCTCTTGGCCGGGTTCTTCAGAGCCGAGCATGTTGATGTCTTTTGGAAACTGGGTCACTTCTTTTGCTCTTTCGAGGGGAGAGAAGCTCTGGTGAGAATCTGGCCCAGTTGTGGGCACTGAGCTCTTTCTGAAAAACACCTGGGCCGTGGTGCATTGTACCGGTTCAGCTCTTGAATTCGTCCTCGCTGCCGTCTGCCCATTCCTATGGCAGGGCCCTACCACATTCACAGCCATGCGAAACGTGTCTGGCTTCTTGTGTGCTTTTACTCTGTGCTGTACCGATTTCACAGGGGAGACCAGCATTTCTCAAATTGGGGGTCTTGACCCAAAAGAGTTTCAAGGGGATCACAAGGTTATTTTAGGAGGGTCACAGTATTGCCACCTTTACTTTCTTCGCTGCCTTCAAAGCTGGGCAACTGGAGAGTGGTGGTTTGTAATGTTGTCCAGGCACCCAGCTGTGAAGGAAGCACCCAGCCAGCAGCAGGGCAAAAGTAAGGCTGGCAATTCCATACCCATGTCGCCCTTCCTCCTGTGCGGCTGCTTTCAGCACTGGGCACCTGGAGAATGGCAGCTGCTGATCAAGGTTCCCCCTTTGCAGGCAGCCATGCAGAAATAAGGATGGCAACACCATCCCATCGCAGCCTTACTTCTGTGCTGCTGCCGGCGGTAGCTCTGCCTTCAGAGCTGGGCTTCCAGCCAGCAGCCACTACGCTCCAGCTGCCCAGCTCTGAAGGCAGCATTGCCACTAGCAGCAGTGCAGAAGTAACGGTAGCAGTGCTACAAATAGGGTTGCCAGGTGTCCGGTTTTGAACTGGACAGTCCAGTATTTGAGCTTTCTGTTCGGGAAACAAATTGAAAAAATATAAATGAGAAAATAGAAATGTTGTCATACAGATTGTGATGTAATGTCAAGTGTGTCTGGTATTTCTGTTGAAACCATCTGGCAACCCTAGCTACAAATCCCCTTCCCCCCCCCCCACCTCATAATAACCTTGCAATGCTCATTCAACTCCCTTCTGGGTCAGGACCCCTACGCACTGTGACATTTCAGATACTAATATCAGAAATCAGGAAACTTAGTATTTTCAAACTCCTATGACCATGACATTGACCAAAATGGGCTGTGAATTTGATAGGGCCCTACATATAGCTCATGCTAAGTGTGGAAGGCATGTCCATACTTACATAGTTGGTGAAAATGAAAACCATGAATTTGCTGGAGCCCTTTGCATTCATGTGCTTGTTGTGAGCATGGGTTAGGAGTGCATTGAAAGTAAATCCCTCTCAAATATGTTTGCACAGAGGCTAGAAGTACTTAAGCGATCATCCTGAAACCCTTTGGCTTCCTTTTTCTGGGTTTTTTTTTTTTTTTTAAGTCTATCCCAGCAGAGAGCAGAGACACAATCATATGATTTACATGCCCAGTTGCCCCCCAGGAACACTGAATAGTTGAAGATTTAATTGATGTAAATAGATAAGGAACAACCCATAGTCTGCAATACATTTGCAGGGTATTCTCACCATTCCAAATAATGAGCGAATGCATCCAAGTCTGTTCACAGAATCTGCAGAACAGATGAACAGGCTGAACTCATTGAATAAATTATCAATTTCCTATAATTAGCTTGGCTGTAACTTCCAAGCCCCGGATTACGAGGGTGATAAACTGTGAGGCTTCTGTCTTCTATCTTGCACTATTGTTAAATCTTTTGCTCTTCCTACTCTTCCCCTTCCTCCCTTATGAACCTGGGCCATAAGGATGGATTTAAACAGTATTTCTGCTACAGATCTCAACGTAAAGTCCTTCTCAAGCGCAACATCAAATCATGTAGGTGACAGATAAGACCAGGGTGGTGGGGTGTGGGGGGAGAATAGGAGTAAGAGCACATCTTTAATAAAGGAAGCACTTAGGCTGAATATTACAGTGGGGACTATTAGAATGTGGCAGGTGTCCCAGGAGTAGTTCTGAAAGCTCCACTTGAAACTAGATTGGACAAAATAATAGGAAGAAAGATACCAAGAGGAAAAACCTACTGCCTTTGGAGGGTGGACTAGAGGCCTCATCAGATTCTTCCATCTCTAAATTCAGTGATTCAACCCTTTCCTCCTCTTTTTCTTGTCCCTGCAGTTCAGACACCCACAGCCCCCTCTGCAGTGAGATTTCACTCCTGACTGTTAAGTACCAGAATGGATTGCACGAATGGCAAATGCCCACAGCTCGGTGTAGGTTGGGGATCTGCACCGAACCCTTAAGTACAAGGATCTTTATCCCTGTCGGTCTCTCTCTGCTTTTCATGAAGTAGGGTTAAAAATCAGGTGGTCTCGTTTCAAAAAGCCACCGGTCGAATTCTTAGCAGCCAGAACACCAGCTCTTTGCTGTTTCAGATGATGAACGACCGTTCCGCAGCGTCTCTCTCGTTTGTCCGCTGCAGTCGGAGATAGGAAGGCCACCTGCTAGCTGTCATCTGGCTAGTCTAACGAGCAGCCAAGATGCAGGGGTACAGACTTCAGTGCAGGTGCTGGCGCATCTGGACCCTTGGCCACCTGCTCATGCCGTTAGCCTGTCTGCATGGCTGTCACACCTCTGACAGCAGAGAGAGGCAGGTGGAGGAGTTGTCACCCCCCCCCTTCTGTTTCCGGGGCTGATGAGCCAGTCTGAGATTTGTGGCACTTGCTGCGATGTTGCTGTTTGTCACAGTCTGGGGACACGTCAGCATTTTTCAGAAATGGCTTCAGATCTCATGTGTGCCTGTTTCCTTGGGATGCAATGGGGAGAGGGTTTCACCGAAGGACGTTTGGGAGCCTTATGTGGGATAGGGATGTCAACGTGTCGAGTACATGATTAATGAATAAGCCTGGGCTTATCGGTTAATTCTATCAACTACATTCACCCCCCACAAACCCCCCTATGGAGCTCAGGCTGCCCACGGACAGAGGCTGCTGCCAGCCTGCGCTGCTGCCTCTGTATCAGAGGGAGGGGGGGGAGCCAGAGACGGTGCCACAGGGAGCTGGCTTTTAAGCCATCTCCCCACAAGCACTGGATCTGTGGAGCCGCCTCCCTCCCCCGGCGCTGCTATCTCTGACAGAGAGGCAGCAGCACGGAGGGTGAGGGGGGTAGGCAGGAGCTGGTACGTGCACACCAGCTCCCCTCCCCCCCCACGCTGCTGCCTCTCTATCTGAGGTAGCAGCCCGGGGGAGGCTGCTGTGGAGCAGCCGCTGTTTTGTGATGGGTCCAAGCTTGCTACGGACAGAGGCTGCTACCACAGGCTCTATCTGTGGGGAGCTCGGGCCACCCATGGACAGAGGCTGCTCCATCACAGACTGGCTCCTGCCTGCCAGCCCACACTGCTGCCTCTGATACAGAGTCAGCAGCATGGGGTGGCAGGGAACTACCTGGGAGTGGGGCCATGGCGCGCTGGCTGCTGGCCTGCCCCCGTGGACCATCGAATAGTCGTGTAACCGAGAATATTTTGTGCGGTTACACAACTGTTCGATTAATTGCTGCCCAACATCCCTAATGTGGGGTGCGCAGGTCCCAAAGCCCTGCCACGCTGAAATCAATGAGAGTTTTGCTGTGGGCCTTGGAATTCTCCTTGCTTTTGTGTTTTCCACTCCCCTGTCCCCTTGCTGCCCCCTCTGGAGCGTTGCCAGAATTCTCCCTCCTGTTCCCCTGGCCTGTGTTGAAATCCTTCCTTAATCGCGTCCCACCACGGCTGTAGCCATGGGGTTTGTAAGCCCTTGCTGTAGTAAGTCTTGAGAGCAGCTGCACTGCAGCTCCTTGGTTGCTCTATGAAACAGGTCCCCAACACCTCCCCTGCTGCTTTGGGTATCCTTCCAATTCCCAATGTCTGTTTATTTTCAGAACCTTTGTTGCCTTGCTTTATGTGCCGCCGTCTTACATCCCGGCCTCGCTTTACATCCCACCATCCCAGCCTACTCCCTGGGCTTTGCTTCTGACTAACTCTCTGCAGATGGTAGTCCCTGTTTTGAAGTGTATGGCTCCATCTCTCAGGAATGGTCATTTTGCTTAGAAGCCACTAACCCCTTTCTGTACATTGCACCTTTTAAAATGTGTTTTTTCTCTTCATCATGAGTATGTGTTCCAAGAGCCATGAGTTCAATAACTTACCACCCCACCCCATAGCTGTGAGGCAGCTGAGCCAGTAGTATTATCCCCATTTTGCAGATTTGGGGGTGGAAGGCTGACACCCAGGTGCGTTACTTGACTGTGCCTTACAGTGACTGCGTATCAGAGCCAAGGCTCATCCTCGGAGGGTCATTCCCAGTCTTGTGATGAATCCTGAGCTCCAGCTACCTTGCTGCATTGTGCTTCTCCCCCCTGCCTGGCAGTGTGGGACTCCTCTCGGCATGGTGCTCCCAAAGCTCTGTAGCAACATGTTCGGCTCAGTACTAAGTGAGAAGTCAGTTTCATGCCTTCCTGCCCCGCAGCCTCCTGTTTTTAATGTAGCCTGTAGCAAAACATCCCTTGTGGAGCAGGACTGGCTCTTGACAGAGTCAACTTAAGACTCATGTAAGATTTTAAGATATGGGTTTGAAACTTGGTGCGGGATATTTGGACCAATGCCCAGTTATGTTAGAGTAGCTGCCAAGGCCCCCTGTTCTAGGTACTGTAACATATGCATGGGGAGAGACGGTGCCTGACTTGAAGCACATCCAATCTAAGTAGCCCAGGCAGACAACAGAAATTTTATCACCCCCGTTTTACAGAGTCCGAAACGGAGGCACAGAGGGATTTGCCTGAGGTCACATGGTGAAGGTAGCACACTGCATGGAGTGGATTGTGTTTTGAGACCCTTTTTCTTAGATGTTTGGCTGGTGTCCTTCACTTACGTGCTTAGGGTTAAACTGGTCACTTAGTTTGGGGTCAGGGAGGAACCCCCCCCCCCACAGGTTAGACTGGGGTTTTCTGCAGCCTGGGTTATGGATTACACCCTAGGCTCATCTGGATATATCTCACCTGATCGTTTCCCTGCCATCATAGGGGCCTCCATCCCAGTGAGACACAGCAGTTTTGGCTCACAAGGACTGAAATGCTTTAGTTTAACAAGTCACTGGGTTCCATGCTGGGGCACTGGGGTGAAATTTAATGGCCTGTGATATGCGGGAAATCAGACTAGATCAGGGCTACTCAACATGTGGCCCGCGGGCAGACTGCAGCCTATTTGTTTATGGCCCGCGGTGTGGTTTAGGTTTGCGTGGGGCTCAACACATAGCCTGTGGGTGGGATTCTTTGAACGTGGCCTCCACTGGGAACATGCTCCACAACAGTGAGGCGTCTCCTGGGTGGGGTGAGCATTGAAAGACACAAGCGGACGGGCTGGCTGGAACAGATGGGTACAGGCTGTCAGTGTTTCTAGTCCCCAGGGAGGAGGTGCTGGGAGTGCCGGGGCATTGTGGGAAGTGCTTTGTATTAATGCCCTTCAATGTGAATGAAGCTATTTGCATATATATGTAACCACACTTAAGTTGTGGTCCTCGGCATGCGCTGTGAGCATCACCGTGGCCCCCTGGGGTTTCCAAAGTTGAGTAGCCCTGGACTAGATCATCAAACGGTCCCTTCTGGGCTTCTGCACGCTGGGTACGTCTAGACTACAGGCTTTTGTCGACAGAGGCTTTGTCGACAGATACTTTCGACAAAGCTTCTGTCGACAAAGAGCGTCTAGACTACATCCAGTTCTGTCGACAAAGCAAGCCGCTTTGTCAACTTGAGAGTGTAGACGCAAAGGACAGTGTAGATGCAATAATGCCTTTTGTCGACAGAACTCTGTCGACAAAAGGCATTATTCCTCGTAGAATGAGGTTTACCACCATCGACAAAACTGCTGAGTTCTGTCGACGTTATGTCGACAGAACTCGGCTGTAGTGTAGACACAGGTATAGTTTTGTCGACAAAAGTCCACTTTTGTCAACAAAACCCTGTAGTCTAGACACACCCTATGAATCCAAGGGTGACAGTGGTGAGACATGAACCTAGATTGTCTGGGTCTTTGTCTGATGCCTTAACTCCAAGATCATCTTTCCTCTCTGCACCGAATCTCACTTCTTTGTGCTCTTCCTTTTTTTTTTTTTTTCCCCAGGTCTGTGACAATGGAAGAAAGGGTCCGTCGCCTACAAGCCTGACTGGGTAACCGTAGGAAAACCCTCCAAGAGATCGGCAGCTACTAGCTGGAGATACAGAGTGAGACAAACATGCTGAAGCCAAGTGGACTTAAAATCCCCGGCAGGGCAGGGAAACACTCCAGCCCTGTGGGACGGGCGTCGGGGACAGCTGCAGCCGCAGCCACTACTGGCTCAAAGGAAGGTGAGACCTGGATTCATCTAGGGCCTGGCCCAATGCCCGGTGACGTTGCCTGTTGTAAAATGCCTTACGTCTAGGTCCTCCTGGTTCTACAATCCTCTGTGCTTGTCCCTCAGGTTGGCATAAGTCAGCTCATCATCAAAGCAGGTTGATTGGAACGAGACAGTGGTCTCTCTACTGCAGTGGTGGGCACTGGCAGCCCGTTGGGGTTTTCCATGTGACCCACGAGACGTTTTGTTTGCTGTTGCCCATGTGCAGGGTTGCCAGATTCCGCTGGTTTCCATCTGGGTAGCTTTTTTCCTACTGGTATTATTAGAATGACACAGATGTAAAGCCAGGGCAAGTGAGCAAAACTACCCTGTCCTGGGAGATCATCTTTGTCACAACAGTCTTGCGGCCCAAGGAGTTAAAGAAAGGCCATTGATGTGGCCCACTCGCTAGCCTAGATTGCCCATTGCTGCTCTAGTGACTGATCTCCAAGCTGACGAGCCTGCTGTGTTAGCTTGAGGTGAGTGTTTGGACCTGAAGGAACAGGACATAGTCCCGGCTACTGTGTGACTGAGCTAGCAATTGCATCTGTCTGCAGCACACGGGCTTTTTTCAGTGAGCCCTGGGTGCATAGAGCAAAGGCCGAGTTTCTTTTTGAATCCAAGCGTTGTACCGCGGTAACAGTCGTTGGGGGGGGGGCAATTACAGGGCCCTCAAGGGAGTGTGTGTACATGTGTGTGTTTGGGGGGGAAAAAACAACCTGAGGAGCTGAAAGCTTCACTCATACACCTGCATAACAGTCACCGAGGGACAGACTTCCAGGAAGAATGCCTAGTCCTGAGAAAATGCAAGAATGTTTTTGTAGTGTTGAGAGAGCGAAACTTTCTGTTTGACAGCGCTTGGATGGGGGAGGGCAGTTTTTGATTATCCTGACCCAGGGTAGCAATTTGTGTTGAATCATTTGCCATGCTACGTATCCTCACTCATTTCCTGGACTGTGGACGTGTGATCTTCATACCTTGCTGCCTGTTTACACATGGGTATATGTAGGGAATATTGTGTAGCAGTACTAGGGCCAGTGTTTAGTGCATCCTTATACGTTCAAGGGACTGTACACTGTGCTTTGTTTGGGGCTACAGTTTCTGGTTTGTGGGGGGGTTTTTTTGTTTTTTTTTTCTTGCTGCTGCGTTTTGATTTTAAGCAGGCTTTGGCTAACTTTTTTTAGGTGTAAAAATTGTTTCAGTTTTAACACCATTCCTTTGAAACTTATCAGGTAAGACCCTTTCCGAATGCCTGTGATCCTGGGAATGAGCCCGGATATGGAGAATGTGTAGGGCCTGCAAGCCCCTTCACTAAGGGTATGTCCAGACTACAAACCTCTTTCAAGAGAGGCTTTTTCGAAAGACAGCGTCAAGACTATAACCAGTACTTTCAAAAAAGTGAGCCGCTTTTTTGAAAGAGAGCACCCAGGCAGTCTGGATGCTGTCTTTTGAAAAAGCACAGTTCATGTTCAGTAATGCCTTTTTTCGAAAGAGCACTTTTGAAAAAAGGCGTTATTCCTCGTAAAATGAGGTTTTCCGCGATCAAAAAAACTGCCGTGTTCTTTCGATTTACTTTCGAAAGAATGCAATGGCAGTCTAGACGCAGGGGAAGTTTTTGCAAAAAAAGGCCACTTTTTTCGAAAAAACCCTGTAGTCTAGACGCACCCTAACTGTGTTTTCAAAACTGCAGTGACTTTTTCACAATCTTATTTCATTAAGAACATGCATGCAAATGTTTGCCTTGATGGCGACCTCACTGGCTTTAACCTGAAATCTGCCACCCTCTCATTCCTCCATCACTGTAAGACCGTGCCACTACCTTGGGTTATTTCTGTGTATGTTTCTGTTCCTTGAGGGTGCGTCTACACTGCACCGTTATTTCAAGATAACTAGCGTTATTTCAAAATAACAATGTGAGCGTCTACACAGCCATTCAGTTATTTTGAAATAATTTTGAAATAACGGACGGCTTATTCCGAAATCTGTAAACCTCATTCTAGGAGGAATAACGCCTCTTCCAAATAGCGATTTCGAAATAAGGCCTGTGTAGACGCGCCACTGCTGCTATGTCGAAATAGCCCCTCACCAGGGCCATTCTAAGTGTTTCCTCCCCAGTGCCGCATGGGGCTCTAAATCGAGATAGGACGTCCACATTAGGGAAGCCTGCCTCAGACTCATTTTGAGGCTTCCCAGCAGTGTAGACGTGCTATTTCGAAATGAGCGTGCAGTGTAGCGGTACCCTTAGAGAATAGCATTTTGGGGGACCCAGGCCTGCGGGGAATTCAGCAGAGGCACAGAGAGAAACAAGCAGTGACTGTGCTGAGACCATAGAAGTGTTGTTTAAAAAAGTCCTTGTGGTATTTCAGTGGCATGGAGGTTATATCAATGTCTGTTTGTCTTATGAACTCTGCAATGAGAGCAGGGGTTCAGACAGCTACATCTGCCTGGGCTTGCCACACAAAGAGCCCCTCTCTGCTCCATGACTCCCGCTCTGTTGCCATTTCAGTGACCGTGATTTGTGCAGGGAGCTTAGTTGTGGTTATTTCTGTTCCTTCAGTGGTGTCTAGCAGCACCCCACTCTCCCCGTGCCCACCGTCCCCTGGAGCAGATTGCAAAACCCCCAGGGTTTGACTTGCGTTTCTCTGGCAATGCAAATCTTCTTGGGGCTGCCAGTTACAGTCATCCCATTGGACTCTGGGGTCAAAGTGGGCGGAGCAACACCAGTTCACACTAAGGATGTTAAATTGCGGTTATCTGGCTAATCGTGTAGTCCACACAATTTGTATCTGCTACACCAGGGGTGGGCAAAAGGGCCTTTGCAGGCCAGATCTGGCCCACCAAGCGGGTTGATCCAGCCCGCGGAGGCCCTGCCGCTCCCCCGGCCCCAGGCCAATTAGGGGCGGGGGAGTGCACAAAACTTCCTCCTGCCCCTGGCAGGACCACGCAGCACTTTGAAGCACCATGAGCTCCTTGCAGGGCAGGAGGAGTCACACGCTCCCCCGCCCCCAAGCCCTGATTGGCCTGGGGGCAGGAGGAGCACGTGAAGTTTCCTTCCCCCCCCCCCGAGGAGCGTGCGGCACTTCAAAGTGCCATTCGCTCGTGCAAGGCGGGGGCAGGGCAAAAGAAGCTTCGCGCAGCTCCCCCGCCCCCAGGCCAGTCAGGGCTTGGGGGCGGGGGAGTGCGTGATGTCTCCTCCCGCCCTGCGAGGAGCACGTAACTCTTTGAAGTGCCGCGTGCTCCTCTCAGGGCGGGGGTAGGGCGGGAGGAGGCTTCGCGCACTCTCCCTGCCCCCAGGCCAATCAGGGCCTGAGGGCGGGGGGGGGGGGGGCGCTGTGTGAAGCTTCCTTTGCCCTGCCCTGGCACTGCAAGGAGCGCATGGCACTTCAAAGAGTTACGTGCTCCTTGCAGGGCGGGAGGAGGCTTTGCACGCTCCCCAGACCTCTATTGGCCTGGGGGTGGGGAGCATGCGAAGCCTCATCCCACCCTGACGGGCATGGGTGCCTAGTGGGAAGGGGGGGGCAAAGGGGCTCCCGTACCCCCAGACCAATTATGGTCTGGGGGTGGGGTAGCCCAGAAGCATCCTGCCCCCCACTTCCAAGGCCCTGGCCAAAAATTATTGCCCACCCCTGCACTACACGATTAGTTTAAGGACCCCTCTGCAGAGCCGCAGCGGGGGTAGTTCCTGGAGCTGGCCGACCTGGGACTGCACTGGGTCCGGGAGCCACCCGCGCTGTGAGTCTGCATTTTAAATGTAGCAAGAACCTCCGGGCTCTTAGTGCATTTAAAATGCAGAGCTGCAGCAAGCTGGGATTTCTCAAGCAAGCCCGGACCCGTGCAAGCTGGGACTTCTCGGTCTCATCTCGCACAGAGTCCAGCAGCCCCTGCGTACAGGCAGCCTGTCCAGCTCCATGGTCCAGCTCCGTGCTTGGACCCCTGCGGACAGGGGCTACTTCGAAGCAGCCTGTCCTATTCCCCCCCGCCCCCGCTGTCTCTGATAGAGTCGGTGGGGGGGCAAGGTGGCACCATGTAGACAGTGCTGGGTAGGGTAGCAAGAGGGGGAAGCGAGTCGTCGATACTCCAGCGGACTACTGGCTAACCTCCCTAATTCACACCACAGCGGGATCTGGCCCTCCGTGTGGTGCTTCACATTCTGCTGAGGGTGAGGTGGTGGCGAAGACAGATGTGACTATTAGCAAGGTGGTTGTTTAGCTTTAGGACCTGTCTCTCACAATTCAATAACAGTAAAAGCCTCCTGATGTCTTAAGTAATAGGGTGAGAACGCAGTTAAAGCGCATGGAGCAAATTCTCACCGCAGTGGTTTATTTTCTGCAGTATTTTCTCTGCTCTAAGTAGGAGTGATAAATTAACCCAGTTCTGTGTCCCTTCTTCCAGTTTAGTCCTGTTGACTTCAGCCGGGCTAGCTGTGAAGGTATCGTAATACTCACGAGTATATGGGGCACAATACACTTCCCCTCTCTTCCCCCATGCTGCCCTACATGCTGGCGTTTGGACGGTGCTGCAGTGGCTGAGAGCGACGTGGTCCAAGATGCTTAGTTAGCTATCTGCACCACTTAGCTCACTTGCTGCTGTGTCTACAGGTCAGCCCTCCCTTGTCCAGCACCCTCGGGATCTGAATGGTACCGAACGATGGAGTTTGCTGGATGAGGGAGGTCAAGGCTCCCTACCCGGCTGTAGGCTTTGCTCCCCACGGGTCTGCACTCCCTGCCACTGCCTCCAGTCCCTCACCGTGCTAGACCTGGACAGGGGCTGGTCCCACTGCCTCCAGCCATGACAAGGGCTGCATCTCTTCCCTCCCCTCCCCCCCCTGCCCCCCCCCCAAACGCTGACCCAGGCTACATGCCCAGCTGATTCCAGTCCTGGCTGGGGCTGAGCTTCCCTGCTGCCAGCCCGGGCCAGGACTGCACTCCTGTCTACCGGCCCTACTACTTCCAGTCCTGGCCAGAGCTATGCTCTTCCCCCCCCCCCCCCCCCCACTGGCCCCGCTAGGGCTGGGCTCCCTACCGGCAGCCCAGCCTGGGCTGTGGTTCTAAACCTGGCCAGCTGGGGCTCTCTGGTCCAGCAGTATCCATGGCCCTGCTGGGCCACGGATGTTGCTGGACCAGAGAATCTGGATTTTAGAGGTTTGACCTGTATTTTGAACCTGTGTTGGGGGGTGAATTACACGTGCTCTGACTGTAAGCGGAGGGGGAAATAGCCATCGTCCCTGGACACGCAGCTGCATCAGCAAGATCTCTGGCCACTGCTTCCCCCCCAAGTGGCTGGGGCAGAGGCTCAGCCGGGGCAGTGAGAGCTCATGCTACTGGACAGAAGGGTTAATGCTCTATGGCACGTGGCCCGATGCCGCCGTTCAGCTGGGTTTGGTGCCTGTTTGCTGCATCCCTTTTGTCTGCCATCTAACCCAGGCATCCCTTGCCATGACGAACGCGCCCCCAGCGCAGGCCCAGCACAAGCAGCGTCCAGTCTCATGCAGAGCTTGACCTTTGCCTGCAAAGTGTCAAACCTGGGTGGGTTTCTCTGCGGACCCAGGTGGGGAATGCTCTGGGGTCAGTGGGTGAGGGACTGGACTGGCTTGGAGCAAAGAGCAGGAAATGGGGGGGTGGGGGATGGAGCGGGTGGGTGATCTCAGGGATGCACCCATCCTCAGGCTGTAAGCCGCCATAAGCGTTGTCTTGGTCACTTCCCTGCTGCGCTGCAACGGCTGCCTCTCCCCCAGATCCGTGCAGGCAGCAGCCAAGGGTATGCTGCATTGGCATCCTGCCCAGCACGCTGGTCCCTAGGCCAGGGAGGTACTGAAATAATCGCTGTTCCTGCAAGCCAGGCAGGAATGGGACTGACTGGGCCTGTGGAGCCAGCCACATGCTCGCCAGGCAGCGATGCAGCAAGGCTGGGCCTCTCACATCCTATTTCTTCCCTTGACCCGTACACATGCTGCCCCCCTGCCCACTACCTCGCTACTGAGGGCAGAAGGGTGGGACACTGGAAGGGACCAGCCACCCCTTTCTCTTGCTCCCTGCCTGCTCCGCTCTCTGTTTGCACAGCAGTTGTGAGATGGCACCAGTGTTCCCGCTCACTTTTTTTCATCCACATACGGCATACATTTTGTTATGCTCACCAAGTCATGTGTCGATGTGCACCACCAATATAAACACACACTGCTGGCTGGGGGTGCTTGGCTAATCCGCTGCACAGCATTTGAATCTCTCCTGGATGGGCAGCCCAAGCACTCAGCTTAGAGGGAACCCTGGATGCACACCCCCCACCCCCCGCACTCCAGAATCTAGCAGCCAGACCCGCAAGGCCTGTTGTGTGCTCGTAAGCGCATCTTCCCAGCTTGGAGAGGAGCAGCAGGTCTGGTCTCACGGTGCTTCTGAGCATGGAAGGGGCCATGTTGACAGCAGCGGGGAGAGCTGGTGCTGTGGTACCACCCAGGTTACCCCAACAACTGATGGGACTTAAAAAACCAACACCATGATACAAAACGTCCCGTCCCTCCCCCCCCCCCCTTTCCTGCTGAGATTGGCCTGGCTTTGGTGCCTAGTGCTCATGTGCCACAAAACTCCCCTTGCAGCCGGCACGGACTTCAGTGTTGGTCAGTCGTCTCCGCAGCGGGGCCCAGCATGACGTGGGGTGTGGAGGGGGAATTGCCCTCCCCAGCCTGCAGAGAGTTGGGGTCTGAGATGCACCTTCAGGACAGCGTGCTGCCTCCGCTCTCTGCACCTGCCCTGGGGTCGCTGCTTTCTGAGCATTGGCTCTCCCCAGGGTCCCTTTCCCCAGCACTGCCCTCCCTTACACGATGGTGACCAGGCTGGTGTGTTAATGGGAATGCCCAGACGTCCCCGTCTCGCCAAAGGATGCAGAGCCAGCGGGCTGGCCCGTAGCAGTAACAGCCGTGACATCAAGGCAGTGCCCTTCGGAAGCCGCTCTCAGTGCGGCGTGAGATGTGAGTCACGGCCAGCCGGGAAGGATGTTCGGTGTCCTGCAGCTGCCGCAGCGAGGCTAGTGTTTAACGCCCTCCTGGCATGTCTCGCCAGGGGTTGTGCTCTCGTGTTCATGGCCCGGAAGCGTGCAGGCCTGAGGAGTGGCGGCAGACCCATCGTGGGCTGGCAGAAAGCCAGGACTTTGCGTTGTCTCTAGAGCGTCCCTTTCTGCCATCTCCTCCCTGCCGCTGCCCACCAGGGGGCTCCCCTTTCGACAGATCTGTCTCCCCGGCCTGCTGCAAGGTGCCACGGGGTCAGAGCTCAGGCACGGAGAGGAAGCCATGGGTCGCATAGGCTCCGATCTGCCGTAGCCGGGGTGCAGCAGGGTGCTCGACCCCTACCTCCGTCCCAGGCCCTTCCCCCAAACCCTGTTCCACCCCCACTCCACTCTTCCTCAAGTCTCCATCCCACCTCTTTCCGCCCCCTGCCCTCAGTCCTCCCTCTCCCTTCCAGGGCCTCTGAACGCTTTCGGGAGGTGCAGGGAAGGATGGGGAGGAGAAGCCAGCAAGGCTGCTGGTGGGCGAGAAGGGAGGAGGGGCAGAGTGGGGAGCTTGGTTTCTGATGGGTCCTGAGCACCCGCTAATTTTTCCCCATAAGTGGCCAGTCCCACGGCACCCCTGGTGTTGGTTAGGGATGTGAATGGTTAACCGGCCATGGTGGGGACTGTTGGCCTGAAACGTCCCCCTGGCTTCTCCCATTTAATTGGTTAAACATAAAGTTTAATCGGTTAACTAATTAAATGGGATTTTACATCCCGAGTGTCGGTGCCTATGGTGGGTGCTGCACCCCCTTGTCCCCTAGCACCAGAGCTGTTAATTGTTTATTAATGGTAGCACTGTCCCCTGGGAAGTGCTGAGCTCCTGCAATTCCCCCTAAAGTCATAGAATCCTGGAACACTAGAACTGGCAGGGACCTCGGGAGGTCATCGAGTCCAGTCACCTGCCCTCACGGCAGAACCAAGCACCAGCTACATGATCCCTGACAGGCGTCTGTCTAACTTGCTCTTAAATATCTCCAGAGATGGAGATTCCACAATCTCCCTAGGCAATTTATTCCAGTGTTTAACCACCCTGACAGGTAGGAAGTTTTTTCTAATGTCCAACCTAAACCTCCCTTGCTGCAGTTGAAGCCCATTGCTTCTTGTCCTGTCCTCAGAGGCCAAGGAGAACAATTTTTCTCCCTCCTCCTTGTGACACCCTTCAGGTACTTGAAAGCCGCTATCATGTCCCGCCTCAGTTTTCTCTTTTCCAAGCTCAACAAACCCAGTTCTTTCAGGCGTCCCTCATAGCTCATGTCTTCTAGACTTTTAATCATTTTTGTTGCTCTTTTCGGGACCCTCTCCAGTTTCTCCACATCTTTCCTGAAGTGTGGTGCCCAGAACAGACACAGTGCTCCAGTTGAGGCCTAATCAGCGCAGAGTAGAGCGGAAGAATGACTTATCGTGGCTTGCTCTTAACATTCCTTAATGCATCAAGAAGAGGTAGCTCATAGGCCTTCTAGCAGTGGTGGCAGGTTGTGACCTGTGGCCCGCACATCCCTTCTCTCTGCCCCATTCCCCCGCTCTCAGAGCACCCTGACTCCACTAGGAATCAGCTGTTTGGAGGCTGCAAGCTTTGGGAGGAGTAGGAAGTGCAGGGCTCCGTGCCCCAGTGTGCCAGAGCTGTGTGGGAATGGGGCAGACACAGGGGTGTGCGAGCTGCAGCCCACTCGGGTTCCACCTGCAGGCTGCAGTTTGCCCACCACTGTCAATCATGCAGCCCACTGAGATGAAGGTCCCGCTGGCACACCCAGGCTGTTCCAGTGCAGCCGGGGCAGGGTCCTGCTGGCCGCCGAGTTGGAGCAGCCTGAGCTCCGTGCCGGGGTCAGAGCCCCGCCTGCCCCCCTTGCATGGCTTGGGATGGGGTCCTGCCAGTCCACCTGGGCTGAGTCAGAACAGTCATGGTTCCGCCACCTTCCTCCGCGAGGCTGGGGTCCTGCCGGCCACCCCCACATGGCCCCCGCTCCAGCCTGCCGTGGCTGGCCATCCAGTAAGCCTAATGCTTTCTGGGTAATTGGCTAACCTTTCACATCCCTAGTGCCTATAGGCATTGTCAAAGGAACCACAGGATTTTAGGCGCCTAAATCTCACTCAAAGTGAATGGGGCACCTAACTCTCTTAGGCTTCTTTGAACAGCGGGGTGGGTCTGAAAAGCCGCCACAAAACTGTGACTGAAAACCAGGCTGGAAATCCAACTCCGGAGGCTGCTGATACAGCAGGAAGGAGATGGCCACGAATGGGTTGGCTTGTGTCCATCGCCTGCAGGCAGCGAGGGAGGTCTGTGTGTCTCAAGCTCCCGAGTTCATGGTCAAATTTCTTGTTGCTCGTAAAATGTGTGGGTCCTAGGAACCTGTCCCTGCCCCAGCCTGCTCCCAGGCGGTCTCCCTTCGTGCCTGTGCTCTGGAGCAGCAGGAATGAACGAGCCGTGATGGTGAATGGGGCCACACAACTTTCACAGCTGGGGGAACAGGTGAAGGCTGCTGCAAACAGAAGAGTGTGCATTTCAGTGTGGAGGTTTTTTTTCATTTGCTCAAAAGAGCGTTAAAGGAACTCGGTGACTGCGGAAAGCCTCTCCTTTCATGCTGCAACCTCCCGTCGGCTGGCCCTAGGCTTCATTTACAAGGCATCTTGCGGCCCTTCAGTCCCCTCTGGGATTAGAGAGCTTTTGGCCAGGAGAAGAAGGGAGAAAATGACGATGCTCAGACCTTTGGCGGATGCTGTGAGCCCCAGTGCCAGACAGATGGTCCCCAAACCAGCCTCTGTGTCTTGCACCTTGGGCACGGTTCGAGTCTCAATCCCCTTTTGTAAGTGGGATCTGTTTTCTTTTTAGAATGGGTAGACCCCAAATTCAAGACCCCACTGGGCTCTGGCATGGCTGCCGTCTGGTTCCAAGCGGTTTGCAGCTGGGGCCTGGCCTTGCTGCCGGGAACTGAGGGGAGGTGGACGTAGGCAGCACTGGAAAATTGCCAAAAGCCAGAGAATGGCACCCACTTCACATGCGAATGCACCGGCATTATTTTAAAATTAAAAATTAATGGGCAGAAGCATCATACCTGCTGGTGAGTCTTGATAGGCTGTTGCTTGATGGCTCTGTCCACCAGGAATGAAAACACAATAACCCCCGGCCTTCAGAGCCATTAGCAAGGAACAGCCGGTGTGGGCTCCTGCCGGGTAGAATAACGAGTCTCTGGGGGCCGTAACGAAAGTGTTATAAACCAGGGAGACTGTGTGGCTCAAGGGGGAGGAGAGTGGGTGTGCTCCGAGCTGACGTGCCCACAGTAGCCCAGGACTGTAGGGGTGGACAGTGGGTCGTTAATCTCTGCTCAGTGGCCTACGCACACCGCACTGAGTCTCCGTTGGACTCTGAGCACAGTGCGCCGATGGGACGCGTGGGTGAGACAGTGGTTGGCTGGGGCGGGGCTCGGATCCAGCAGGAGAGCCCTGGGCGTGTGGCGTGGCAGCTGAGCCCCCAGGCACTGGGCCGTGAGCCTGGGGGTACTGCAGTACCCCCACATGCCCAGTTCCCTTCCCATTCCTATGTGCGTGGCCCCCACACTCCTATTTGGCCGGGAACAGCAGCAGCGCAGGGCTGGTCACCAACTGTGATGCCCCCACCACCATACTCCACCCTACGTGCACCCCCCACATCCTCAGCCCCCTTCTGCACCCTCCCCCTCACCTAAACTCTCTGCCCTGAGGCTCCTGCACTCCACACACCCACAGATACTGTTGTATGGCAACCCTTCCCTCCCCCCCCCCCCCCCAAGAGGTTGCTGTACAACAGCGCGGTAAGAGTCAGTTACTTTCAGGTCTGGCTCTCCGTGTCAGGGACCCGTCGCACCTTGCCCAGAGAAGCTGTGGTCAAACTGAAGCCGTGATGGGCTTGCTGCAGGAGTTGCTGGGTGAGGTCTCTGGGTGATGCAGACGGTCGGCCCGGATGACCCTCACCGTCTCCTCTGGTCTTACCCGCGGTGACTCTGGAAACTGCCCTTGCCATGGGCGCTGCTTGGCTCCTTCATTGGCGCTTTGGGTGGAGAGGCCGGAGGGCGAGTCCTGGACTGAATGTCGCCGCCCCTCCCTTTGGGTCAGTTTGGGGCTCCTTTGTCCTCTGCCGCGGAGAAGCCTGTGCTGGCCGTCAGGGCCAGCAGTCTGCAGTCAGCCCGCTGCCCGAGGGGAGAGAAGAATGTCTGGGGGTAGGGGCGGCCGATTAGCACACCGCAGTGGACACTGCTGTAGCATCCTTGGCCAAAGGCTCCTTCTCAAATGAACTTTGTAGGGTTTGGAGAGCTCTTAGCCCACGTTGGAGCTGTCCGAGGGGTGGGGGCGGCAGTAGAGAGCCCGGCTGGCTTCTGTCACTTTCTGCAAGTGCAACTGGCTTCTAATGGCTACTTATAGCTTTATCCTCTTATTGATTCCATACGGGGAAGTCTGTAAATGCATGCCTCCAAGGCCCATTGCCATTAATGGGCTATGCCTGCCGGCGTGGAGCCAGCCGAGAGAAGACCCCGTAGCCTGGCTAACTTTGCTGCAGGACTGGTGCTGCGTTCCTCTCCGCCTTCACGGGTAATCTTGGCTTTTCTTTCTGTATCTGCCACTGGATTGGTAACCTGCCAATGCTTTGTCAGCTCCCTAAAGGTTGTCCGGCGTCTTGCCGGCGGGCATTCCGGTCGTGGAGTGGGGAGAGCTGGTTTCCATTGCCTCTAGGTTGATTTTGCAGCATGCTGGACAAAAGGAATGTAAGGAGTGAAGCATGTGCCGTGATAGGGAATGATGCTGAACGAATTGGAACAAGCAGAGTCTATTCTAGAGGTCGCCAAGGTAAGCACTGACATTTCGACTTGCTGAGCTGCTGGCTCTGTTTAGCATATGCCGCTTTCTCGTTAGGCTGTCTGAAAGCAGCACTGTAGCTCCTGATGAGGGCTCGATCTAGGAATTCTCTTGGAAGGGGCGCCAAGCGAATACGGAAACTATTCAATTACTGCCGAATGCCAAACATGGATTTTACAAGCCCCTTTCTTTTGAAGCTGGTCGATTCATACAAGAGGTTTATTCCTGTCTCTGCATCCGTGTCGTAGCTCCCAGGGCAGTAATGTTAAATGTGGGTGTTGTACACAGATGAATCTAGAGGGAATGAGACACATACACACCCCACAGACTTCCTGTTGTTTCTAGCAAAGATTTGTGTGTGTTCTTCTTCAAGCCTGGTGGAGCATCATCTTTCTGGTTCTTGTTTTCTGTTCAAGGCCATTCATTCACACTTGCAGCATGGCTGTGGGTTAGTGGCCGTTCTTGAAAAGGTGCTTGGTGTGCTTGAGACGTTTACTAGACATTTCTTCCTTCCATCTCTCTTAATGGAGATCACCTCATTGGGCCTAATCTTGCAGGGTACTCAGCATCCTGCTGAAATCAGTGGGAATTGGAGAGGCTATGAAACCTCTTTCAGGCTAAAGCCCCAAATGCTTCTGACAGTGATCGGTATCAACTGATTATTTAACGCTTATTGTACTTAGTCATACCTGCATGTATCCATTCTTTTGGCAAGGAAGGTATTGAATAGTGGAAGACCACTAAGAAAATGTTTCTTACAGCTCGATCCCTGTTTCTGGATTATTTGCAATTTGATTTGAATATGTACCTGCACGTTACATTAGTGAAGCCTACAGAAAATTACTTTTCACAGTTACTGCTTCATGAGCCACTGAAATCTACTATAGATTTTAGAGCATTTATCTGTCTGTCTGAACAAGAACTCCTCCTGAACAGTAAGAGCTGGGACCACCAAATTCACTTTACAGCCTCCTTTTATCATCTCTCGGGCGCACGCGCGCTCTCTCAAATTTTTTTTTTCCTGTGGGATGACAGAGTGATGTCATCACATCACCTGTGTCCTCGGGCTTCCACCGCTGCCACCTCCATCCTCATCCACTTGCTGTGGCCAGTCTTGGTGCCGTCCCCGCCGGGCATGGGCTGCTCTGGCTCCCGCTGCTGGGGCTGGGTCCCCACCATCATCCGAGCCTTCCCCTTTCTCCCCCCCCCCCCAGGCTGTCCCAGGTCCCCTCTGCAATCTGAGCCCACCCTTCGCCATCCAAGCCTCCTCCCCCCTCCCAGGCCATGCCGGGGCCCCTCCGCCATCTGAGCCTGACTCCTCCTCCCCTCCCCCCCCCTCCGGGCAGCCCCACTTTCCCTCCTCCCTTCCGCCATCCGAGGCCCCCCTCCCCACGGGCCACCCTGCGTCCCCTTTGCTATCTGAACCCGACTCCTCATCCCATCCACAAAGATCCCACACCTCCATCCTGCTCCTTTCCCATCCCCCCTGGCAAGACACCTCCCCCAGCCCACTCCTGTCCCTTCCCCCCAGCCAGACACCTCCCCCCAGAGAGAGGGGGGTTGGCAAGTAGTGAGCGCAGCCCCCTAGTAACTTAAAGCAACGTAAGGGTTTGGCTGTGCCAGGAACATAGGATGTGCCTGCAGTGGGATTGCTTCTCCTAAAACCACCCCGAAAAGAGGCAGCCTCACCAAAGCAAGCACAGTCCTCACAACTGACAAAACCGAGCAAATGTCGAAGGAGACTGAACCAGAAAAATAGGCTGAACCTGGAATAGGATTGCGTCTCAATACACCTGACCAGAAAAGAGGGAAAACGGAGAAAGCTGGAGCAGTGCTCTGCTTTGGCACCCCCGGGCTAATCTGCGAGTGAGAGATAAATATGTAGCGACCGCATACATTCTGTTCAAAGGTATCCCCTAATGATTCTTCCTTGTCAGCGGCTTCTGCCAAACTGCTTCGCAAGTGTGTGCGAACCTGCAAAGGAGCAGAAAGAGCCCTGCAGAGCGGTATTGCCCCACGGATCCTCCCTGCCGAAAACTTAGGTCACCTCTAACTGTAGGCATGATAGCCCTGGGGATTCCCACTGCAGCTAGGATGCTCTTCCTCTTAGTCCTCTCTTTCTGTGTGGGGGAGAATTTAAAGCTAAGCGTGCACTGGCGCTTTAGTGCGCTGTCACTTTCTGGCTCAGGGGTGTGAAAAAACACCTCCACCCGAGTGTAGCCAGTGGTGCAGGAACCTTTTAAAGAGCGGGGGTGCTGTTCCCCCCCCCCCCCCTTTTTGCTGTCCTCCTGCCAAGCTGAGGCCAGGAGCAAAGCCCTGGCATGCAGCTGGGATCCGGGGTGCTAGGCTGGAAGCCTGGGGGTGCTGCTGTCGCCCCCCTGCGCCTATACTTCCTGCACCGGTAGTTACGCACTGTAAAGCACCCATGTGACCCAGGCTACAGCACTGGGAGCTGCTCCGCTGGTGGAGGTGCCTTAGACAGAGCGTTGGGCAAGCTCTCCTAGTGCTTCTGCTGTGGCCACTGTCAGCCCTTCCCACTTGTAAATGTGGACACAGCCTGCGTCTCCTCAGCAGTGTGGGGGTGTGCGCTCTGGGTGGTTGCGGATGCTGCTGTCTGCTTGCTTTCAGAGCCTGCATAGGCTGGGCATGGCGTGATGCTGTCATTCAGATTCCTACTTGGGAGTCCCGTGGTTTGGACGGAGCGACGTTGATCGTGGCAAAGGGCTTCCAAAGGGGAGCTAAGGCAGTCAGGCAGCAAAGGTGGCGGCGGCAGCATCACAGGGAGATGCACAGAAGAGAATAGATCCATTGAGACTCTTTATTATTGTGGGCGTGACTAACATGGCTTGCCGGGAGCTCATGTGACTCTGAAGCCAGCCCCTGATTGGGTGTGATGCTCTCCAGAGTTTTGCAGATCTGCCTCTAATCCCAGCAGCCAAATGTTTTCTGGCACTATGCAGAGCCATTTTACTTATCCAGGACCCTGATTCAGCTCCCATATGCCTGTTAACGGCCTCTCTGCCTATGCCCCTGCTATCCGGAGCCCAACTTTTTGAAGCGGTTGAGAATCCAGGACTGGACTCTCTTTCTAGAAAAGACCCAGACTGATGTATTCCAAGCAATCCAGAAAGCTGTCGAATAAGTCTGCTAGTTTTGTGGGTGATTTTTTTTCATTGAGAGGCTGATTTAATTGTCTTACTCGTTAGATGCCCTTGGAAGGATGGATCGGATTTGGTTAATCCTGACCATTCAGTTCACTGCCTACAGAATTGCAGGCTCTGAGGGCATACTGAGGTCCGATCTGCCTGCTCTCTGCCTACAGCCTGCTCCCAGGGCAGCAGGGAAAGAAAATCTGCTTTCCACAGACATTCACTATGGTATGAACGGAAAATGCCAAGTTCTGCATTGCCTCAGTGTAACACTGGTGTAAGGAAGAACAGAATTTGGCCCAGCATAGTCTGTCTCAAACAGCTGTGGTCCAGACCACTAGCAGTGCATTAATCAGTGGCCCAGGTCTGTTGCTCTCCCAGGCGTGGGGTCAGGCCCTAATATTATGGGAGGTGCTGTAGAAGATCCATGGAATCCAGTATGAGCTTGAACTAGCTGAAATGCATCCTGTACCACAAATATACCAACTTCTGGTTTGATCCCTGCCACTGCATGTTGCCAGACCCAGACACTGGAAAATCACGAGACAAGCTCCAAACTATCAACACATTGTACAACTTGTGGGGTTTTTTCATTGTTGTCTGATTTTGGACCCTTTAGGGTTCACCTTTCCATACTCTTCTCTGCAGCCTTGAGAGCTAGGCTTAGCGCTTGTCTACAGGGCCCTGCACAGGAAAGGTAATCTGAGCGAGTTAAAGGTGTTGATTCAAAGTAAATTAAACTCATTAAATCCTTAAGAATGCGTAGACCTGTGGCACCTCCGAGACTAACAGTATATAGGATCATGAGCTTTTGTGGGTAAAACCCCACTTCTTCAGAGGAATTGGAGAGGAATTGTTATAATTGCTTTTGCAGTTATATAGACTTTGGATTCTGTTATTTCTACTCCAGCTCATCTGATGAAGTGGGTTTTACCCACAAAAGCTCATGATATAATATATTTGTGCACATATGTAAGGGGCACAGGACTGCTCGTTGTATTTACAGTTACAGACTAACAGGGCCACTCTTGAGTCATTAAAGCCTTGTGTAGGCATTCTCATTTGGAATGACAGTGTCCTTTAATGTAAATTAAACTAAAAGGAGCTAGCCAATGTCTTGCCCGTTTTATAGATGTGAAAACTGAGAAGCTTTATGGAGCTTAGGGCCCGAAAGGCCCATGAGATCATCTAGTTTTACCTGGGAACAAGTCATTAATTTTTACACAGAAACTCATTAAGTCCAGAGACTTTAGTTAGACTGCAGCATATCAGTCCCCAGGAGGCTAAACTGTGTGTCAGAGGAAACAGGAGGGATTGTGGGCCCACCAGTGCCTGTAGGGGCAGGGAATTATGAGATGAGACTTGACAATTGGCTCAAGGTCTCACAGTGAGTCAGAGATGCACACACAACCCACTGTCTCTGTCCCTTGGACAGCCCCTTTTCCACCTTCCTTACGATTCCAAAACCTCCCACTTCCTTCCTTTGGTGCTGTATCCAAAATGCTTTGTTCCACTGACCCTAAAATCCAACCAACCCCCTCCCCACAAAAACTTGAATAATTTGTTAATGTTTGTAAGAGCATTGTGCCATATAGGGGTAAACCTGCCTTTATTTTCAGGGTCAATTTGATGCCTATGCAGTTAAATACGTATAATCAGCTAAGATGATTACTTAATGAAAATGTCTGAAACTGCATAATGCTCTCCATTCCACAGACCTCTTCAGCCCTGTCATGTACAGTTTGGAAAGACTTTGTTCTCCAGCCAGAAGGACTAGAAACGTAACTTAGACAACATCCTACAATGTACATTTTGTATTCTGTCAACTGTTTCATGACCACAGGAAACTGGGTGGCCTCAAAACTGAGAACTGCTGCACAAAACTACAGTGAGTCTCCAAGTCTAGGAGCTGCCTGACACAGGCATAAGCATAAAACTCCTAATCTAATTATATTTTGAGGGAGTGGAATGAGTGAGTGTTTTTTAGAAGAGGAGCGATCAGACTGCTCAAGGTCAGTCAAGGCTGAGGAGGTATAAATAAAATATAAACTCCCTGCAGGATCAGGCATACCTGGGAAACTTGCTGTGTCCAGGTTTGGCTTGAATAGTATGCTGGCATGAGGCAACAGCAATTAGGGAAGCAGCTGAGACGTGAAGCATTTTGGTGCGGGGTGCTCGCTGTCAGCGAGGGGGTGGGTACGTGTGGGTGGTGGTGGTTGTTGTTGTTGTTGTTGTTTTTTCTTAAGGGATTAGGCATCTGCAGCAAATGGGCAATTTGGATTTTTCTGCAAATAGTCTCCGTGTGTGCTCAACTCCTTGCCTCTCTTATTCACTTAAAGCCAAAGCAGAACAAGAAACCTGCATCTTAGACCCCATGGACCAGTGTGTGAGGAGCTCAGTGTGTGCGCTTATTTGGGGAGATGTAATAGACAGAACTCCTTGAGCTCAGGTACCTACTTAGAGAAATGACCCTCATGAGCCAGTGAACTGCAACTGCATGGCAGTGCCATTTGTCCCCAGGGTTGTTTGGGAGTGTCTCTGGCTATTATGGGATGTGGAGCTTTTTTTCTCCCATAACTCCACTGGGATCTCAGAGAGATCCCAGGAGGCCTTTTGAAATCTCTTTGTTCCTCAAGGAACTGGAAGTGTGGCTGTGTGGTGAAACAGCATGGGTGGGATGGAGACCACCATGCACCATTGGCATTTATGACATGTTTCAGAGGAGTAGCCCTATTAGTCTCGGGTACCCAAAAGTCCCCTACAGCTAGATCCAACAAAGAAAGCAACAGAATGCCAGTGGGCATTACCTACAGCCCCAGCTCAAAGCTCTCCAGCACATCATCAAGGATCTACAACTCATCCTAGAGGGCGATTCCTCACTCTCACAGACCTTGGGAGGCAGGCCAGTCCTTGATTACAGACACACACCTCCCTCCCCCGCCAACCCGAAACACATACTCACCACCAACTGCACAGCACCAGTCCTGCTGCCAGGCACATGGTGGACTGTGCTCCAGGTGGTGCACAGGTCTGGCTGCCCTGGCTCTGCCCCTTCTACCTGAGGCCCTGCCCCTTCTGGACCCACACCAGGCTTTCAGCTCCTCTGCACATCACACAACAGAAACACTAACCCAGGAACCAATCCTTGCAACAAACCCTATTGCCAACCCCACATATCTACCCAAATGACACCATCCTAGGCCCTGGTCACGTCAGTCACATTGCTGGGCTTGTTTACCTGCATATCTGTTAATATGATCAATGCCAGAAATGCCCCTCGGCCAGGTACACTGGCCATTAGCACTGTCCCAAACGTGCTAAAATTCTGTTACCTCCTTTGCAGAACCACTTCCAGGCAACCGACTCTACAGCTCTCTCTAAAGCTTAAGGGCAAAAAATGTCACAGAGGCAAACAAATATCCAGTGTGAGTATCCAACTGTGGAATTCTCACCAAGGAGACCAAGTTTTTTTTAAAAAGCCTTGATTGGGGTTAGATGGGAGGGGGCGGGGAGAAATGATGGTCCCTGTCCAAGTTCTGCCCTTAATCCCAAACTCCTCCCATGACCCGCTGTCAGCTGGATGCTGATGCTAAAATGCCCAGTGACAGTGAAATGTTTGACAGGGTTGGCATTTAAATTGCATGTTGGCACTTAAGATGACAATGGAGATGACTTGGGCAGACCTTTCATGTCAGGTCGCAACAGCATGCTCAGGGAGACAGTGCTGCTTTTGTGATGTTTGGGAGGTTATAGAAATGTAACAGCAGACTGGGGCGTTATAACCCTTCCTGCCCTTCGTCTTATCTGGTGACCAATTGCCTGGGCTCATTCCTGTCTGGCGGACCTTGGACTTTTTGTCCCAGTTCTGAGTTGCCTCACTCCGTCTCTCTCCTGCTGGGATATGTTTGTAGCTGAAACGACCAAGCCGAACAGGCATCCGTACAGCACGCAGGCAGGTTTTCAGTTCGTTTTTCCTATGGCTTAGTCTTAACAAATACCCCTGGCACAAAGTTGAGCTTTTCATATGGATCAGGGAAGCTTCCACAGGCGGGGAGGGGAAGAGAAGGGGGTGTGATCATTCAAGCTGTTTTTGTTGAACCAAAACTTCTGAGCCATTCAACACATGAGGAGGTCTAAGTCGGGGTGGGGAATATTTTTTTTGGTCAGGGGCCACTGACCCACAGAAAAATCAGTCAAGGGCCACACACAAGTGGGAAGCGGGGAAAAAAACCCCTCAGGCTATGTCTACACCCACAGCTTCTTGCGCGAGAAATATGCAAATGAGGCTAAGCGTGGAATATCGCTGAGCCTCATTTGCATACCTATGAGCCGCCATTTTTGCAGAAGAGGCTCTTGCGCCAGAAGGAGCTGTCTACACTGCCCCTTCTTGCGCAAAAAAACCCTCTTGTGCAATGCCGTTAGGCCGATTACTTTTCAGGAAGAACGGCATTGCACAAGAGGGTTTTTTTGCGCAAGAAGGGGCAGTGTAATCGGCCTAACGGCATTGCACAAGAGGGTTTTTGTTGCGCAAGAAGGGGCAATATAGACAGCTCCTTCTGGCACAAGAGCCTCTTCTGCAAAAATGGTGGCTCATTAGCTATGCAAATGAGGCTCGGCCATATTCCACGCTTAGCCTCATTTGCATATTTCTGGTGCAAGAAGCTGCGAGTATAGACATAGTCTCACTGTGGGCCCCCTGTCTGAGAAGGAGAAAAGACACTTCCCACATTCCCCTCGCACACCAGAGCCGAGGGGGAGTCCAGCTCCCGGGGAGGAGAGGGGAAAGGAAGTGGAAAGGGATAAAAATTGATAGAGGAAAAATTATTTTTTGTATGCTTCTGAGGGGTAAAATGTTAAGAACGGAGAACAAAACACAGTTAAATGCTTGCGACCTATTAGCTTTGGTCATTTTGCTGGCTCAGTGTCTTTGGATAGCTCAGTCCAGTGCCGTGATGGGTAACCAGTGGTCTGAGGGCCGCGTGTGGCCCATCAGGGTTCTGCGTGTGGCCCACAGGACATTTTGTTTCCATTGCCCACGTGCCAGGTGGCCAAATACCCCTGGCTTTCGTCCGTGTCGGGTTTTTTCCTACCGGTGTTACTAAAGTGATACGCACGTAGAGCCAGGGCACCTGAAGTGAGGCGGGCGCTGACTGGATGCAGAGGGAGCACACGGCTCTTACAATGTTGTGTGCAAAGTGCTGCTGAGGTTCCATCGGCACACCCCGCAGGTTCCAGGCACGCTAGCACAGTGAGCAGATCTGCCCTCGCCTAGGAGACCATCTTGGTTAAAGCAGTCTTGTGACCCACAAAAAGGACCCTGAGAGTTGTTAAGCAAAAAACCCACAAAACCACCGTGGCCCCTTTAACAACCGCGTGGTGAGGCTTTTGGGCCCTAACAGGCTGCCAGCGGCCACCCGCCCTCTTGCCTCCCTGCGCTGGGCTGGACAGCTCCCCAGCTCCCCTGCGGAACCCGGTACGCACTAGGGTTGCCAAGCTGCCTCCGTATTGAGCCGGACAGCCCGGGATTTTTGCCTCCTGGCCAGGAAAAAAATCAGAAAATACCAGACATTTTAGTTGTCCGGTATTTTTTGAATTTTTTTACCAGCTAGGAGGAAAAAATACCAAAATGTCCGGTTCAACACTGGGCACCTGGCAACCCTACCACTCACTAGCCTTGCTTACCCCTCACTTGTCCGCTTTGCCTGCTGACAGTCAGTCTCCACTACCATGAAAAGCGCCTGGCATGGGCCCGGCTGGCCACGGAGCTCGGGTTGTAGGACAATAAAATTGCAAAACAAATGTTTAGGCTCCAGCTGGAGCCTGTGCTCTGAGACTCTGCACGGGCTGGGTCTTTGGGTTTGGGCTAGAGCGCACATGCTGACGTCTATACAGCTGTTTTCAACCCCGTAGCACGCGTCAGTTGGCCATTGCTCTGAGATTGGGTGCTGTGGGCTCAGCCATGCATTGTAGACCTTCCTTTAGTGCCTGGTCCAGGAGCAGGAAGGGGCCTCATGCAGTATTGCCCCAAACATTCAAAAATCAGGAGGCAGGCTCCAAAAAATCTGGTCAGGGGCTCAAAAATTGTGGGATTAAAAAAAAAACCCTCAATACTCTTTTTGTTCTTTTTCATTTGCTTTCTGGCTTCGGAGCCTGTAGACCAGGGGTTCCCAACCTTTTTTGGTCCCGTACTCCCTTGGCTTTTAGTAAACCTTCCCGTACCCCCTATTCAACATGAAAGGAAATAAATTCTAGACTCTAGAATCCACAACTTTTTTCACTAACACTACTGCTCTTGGAATATTTCAATTAGGATAATCTAGTTATTTACCAAATATTCCCCGTGCTCCCTTGACAAGCTTCTCGTACTTCCTGGGGGTACATGTACCCCAGGTTGGGAACCCCTGCTGTAGAAGGTCCTTGGCGCACACTGTCAAGCTTTTCTTCACAACCATGAGGGCTAGAGACTTAATTTATTTTTAAAAAGTAAGTAAGAAGAGCAGCATGTGGAGATTCTCTTATCAGCCTATTATTGTGGGGTTGGGGTTTTAAGTAAAACACCAAATATCGTGAGACTTGCAATAAAACTGAGAATTATCAACACAAAACCCTCCCTCCCCCACCTCCTCTAGCCCAGAAACTCCGAAACTTTGTTTCAAAATATCATTTTCTTCACTGCATTTTTTTCAAAATACAAAAACAAACAAATTAAAAAATGAATGCAATGAGCAAAGCACAATTGCTTAGTTTGGCAGAGACGACAGAGCAGTTTTCACGTACCTAAAAGGGTATAACAAAGAGGAGGGAGAAAAATTGTTTTCCTTCACCTCTGATGGTAGGACAAGAAGCAGTGGGCTCAAATTGCAGCGGGAAGGTTTAGGCTGGACATTAGGAAAAACTTCCTAACTGTCAGGGTGGTTAAACACTAGAATAAATTGCCTAGGGAGGTTGTGGAATCTCCATCACTGGAGATATTTGAGAGTGGGTTGGACAGACATCTATCAGGGACGGTCTAGATCAGGGCTACTCAACATGCAGCCCGTGGCCCGTTTGTTTGCGGCCCACGGTGCAATTTGGGTTTGTGTTGCAGCTTGGGTTGATATGTGTTTTAGTAGTTAAATTCCTGGACTGTTGTGAAGCCAAAACAAAAAAACAGTCAATATAATGGTCTTCTATTGATATGATCTAGTAGTTAAATTCCTGGGCTGTCATTGCTCATTAAAAGTACTGTCATATGGGTGGAAATCGGGTAAATATTGCATTTTATTGATATCAGCAAAACTGACTTGAATGGGGCCTGTGTGTTGTGTAGTCTTGCCTTAATCTTCGTATTCATGGCTGTCAGTGTGAAAAGCTATTTGCATATATTTCCATATATATGCAGCCACACTTAAGTTGCAGCCCTCGGCATGTGCTGTGAGTATCATTGTGGCCCCCGGGGCTTCCAAAGTTGAGTAGCCCTGCTCTAGATGGTGCTGGGTCTGGCTGGGAGGGCAGGGGACTAGACTCAATGACCTCTCGAGGTCCCTTCCAGTTCTAGTGGTCTGTTCTACGAAAATGAATAGAAAAATCACTGGGGAAAAGAAATACAAATATGTCAATTTTTTAACATAACTGGGATATTTCTGTGTTTAAATTTTGACATGGGAGAGGACCAGTGCGTGGCCATAAGATCAGTGCTTACAAACACAGTCACAAACCCTAACCTTCCAGCTAATAATCTTTTTCATTTAAAACCGCAAAAGGATATAAATGTCGCTGAGCCAGTGTCAGACAGTTCTCTCCCAAATATTTCTTTAAAAAATGTGCCCCTCCCCTTCACCCACCACTCATAACAGCATTGAATATGGTGTTTGGCTGTTCTTCTGTTCTGTGCACAGGACAAAATTAGCATTTTTAATATTGCAAACTCTTTTAGGCAGAGACGTTGGGACAGCTTACAGAGAGGCTTCAACAGCTGCACAGATGAGTGTCACTTGAGATTCGCAACAGCAGATTAGGTGCCTACCTCCCAGTTTCTATGACTTCCAGTGGGTGTTAAGCTCATAATTTTCGTAAATCCCTTTGGCTACGTCTAGACTACAAGCATCTTTTGAAAGTGAGCGTCTAGACTACAAGCAGATTTTTCAAAAAAGCGAGCTGCTTTTTTGATAGAGTTTAGACGCTTTCTTTCGAAAAAGCACAGTTTGCATTCAATAGTGCCTTTTTTTGAAAGAGTACTTTTGGAAAAAGGCGTTATTCCTCGTAAAATGAGGTTTACTGGGATTGAAAAAACTGCTGCATTCTTTCAATTTACTTTAGAAAGAACACAGCTGAAGTCTAGACACAGGTGACATTTTTTCGAAAAAAGCCTACAGTCTAGACACACCCTTTGTGAATCACACTAAGCTGCTCTCTGCATTGTTAGGTACCTAAAAACCTTTGAAAATATAGGAAGTCTCTTGCTGTGTCCTATCTGAATTAGGGATGTAATAGTGTAGCTGATAAACCAATAAGCAAAAGCTTGTAAGTTAATGTTATACACACATTTCCCTCCCCACCTCTTGCCAGTAAATTTTTTAGCAGGCTGGTCAGCAATCCCACTGGGTCATGGCTTGTGACAGGTTTGGGATCTACCGTTGCTGCGGCTCTGCATTTGAAGTGTATTAGGGGTTCGGGCGGGCAGGCAGCCTGGCTCAGTTCCAGCTCGTGCCAGTCCCAGGAACTCAGACCCCCCCTTAGACAGGGCTGCTGCCACCCCGCTCTGCTGCCTCTTTATCAGAGGCAGCAGCACAGGGCAACAGGCAGCCAGTCTGCAAGGGGAGCTGTTTTTTAAACTGGCTCTGCTCACGGACCAGCTCACGCCTGGCACCCCGTGCTTCGCGGAGTGGCAGGTGGCTCCTTGGGAAGGAAACTGGAGCGCACTGGCTGCCAGCCCTGCCCCAGGGACTCTAGAATAGTCGACTAACTGATACTTGACTGTTCAGTTAACTGATATTTAACATCCCTAATCTTGATATGCATCAAGCTGTTTCTTATGGGAATTTAAGTCTCAGGGGTAGTCGTGTTGGTCTGTAACTTAAAAGCTTAAAAAAAACAAGTGGTCTTGTAGCACCTTGGGGTATGTCTAGACAACATGCCTCTTCCAACAGAGGCATGTAAATTAGACATACCGACATAGTCAATGAAGCGGGGGCTTAAATATCCCCCGCTTCATTAGAATAAAAATGGCCGCCGCGTTGTGCCGGCTCAGCTGTTTGTCGGCACAAACCGGCAGTCAAGACGGGGATCGGTCGGCAAGGAAAGCCTTTGCCGACTGATCCTGTAAACCTCGTTGCATGAGGCATAAGGGATCGGTCGGCAAAGGCTTTCCTTGCCGACCGATCCCCGTCTTGACTGCCGGTTTGTGCCGACAAACAGCTGAGCCGGCACAACGCGGCGGCCATTTTTATTCTAACGAAGCGGGGGATATTTAAACCCCCGCTTCATTGACTATGTCGGTATGTCTAATTTACATGCCTCTGTTGGAAGAGGCATGTAGTCTAGACATACCCTTAGAGACTAACAAAAAGATGAGCTTTTTGTGGGCACAAGCCACTTCTTCAGATGACAAATATGGAGCAAGAGGCACAGAGAACCAGACACTTAACAGCCCACTCTATTAGCCTCATTTAGCATGGACACTTTGTCAGGTTTTATTTTCTCCTTTCCCTCACCCCTCTTTTTCTGCTTTATATTTGACCCTCTGTGCCTCTTGTTCCATATTTGTCATCTGAAGAAATGGGTTGTGCCCACAAAAGCTCACAAAACTATCTATATTTTTTTGTTAGTCTCTAAGGTGCTACGGGATCACCCGTTGTTTTTTAAGCTTTTTCTTACGGGAATGAGCATCCATGTGGAATTATTCAGGCAGAGCAAAGGGGTTCATATCGGTCGAGGCTTTTGAAACACATTGGTGTATGTTTAAATACTGCTTGTGGGCTTGTTTTATATGAATTGTTTCTCTAGTCATCCTTCGGGGACCAAGCTCACTGATGTTTTCCTATGTTGAGCCTGGCTGACGAGAGCTGAGGTGAGGACAAATAGCAGCGTAACAGGAATAGTATGGGTAGTGGCAGCAGAGACATGGCTGAGCACAAATTCGCCTGAAATTCCTGGGTGTGTAATTGGCACGTCTTGGCCATGCCTCCACAGCCGCATGCTGTAGCTCAATGAGATCTCATGCCCGTTTCATGGGCATAAGCTGGGGAATCACGCCCCTCCCTCGTCGTGTAGACAGGGCCGGCCCTACCATGAGGCGAACTAAGGCGGCCACCTCAGGTGCCAGACTGTGTGGGGCGGGCGCCACTAGAACCCAGAGTGTAGAAAATTGTCTGCTGCTGGTGCATATGTATTCTCTCTGCTCTAGATGCACAGAGATGGTGGAGTGCTGTGCTGGAGGAAGGAGGGCACAAGAGATCTTCAAAGTTTTGGCCCAAGCGAGGGGGCATCATTTGAGCTTCTCACCTCAGGTGCCAAAATGTTGTGGGCCGGCCCTGCATGTAGACGCAGCCTTAGCCTCTCCGGGCTTCATCTGTAAAAGTGGCATGATGGTGACTGGCTTGCCCCATGTGGCTTGTGAGGATCAACACATTAAAGATTACGAGGTACCAAGTAGTAAGTACAGGGATGAAGGCCATAGAAATACCTCTGGCAGAGAAGGAAACATCTCAGACATGGGGTTGGAATGTGGACTCTCAGATATTACTGTGTGCTAAATGATGCCCATCTGTATGCTGAGCACAGAAGAGATTCAAATGCCGCCCAGCTGATTAGCAGAGCGCCCACAGGCAGCAGCATGTGTTTCTACTGGTGGTGCACATCTGCACATGCCTTTGTGCACAGAACAAAATTTATTCCACACCTGGATGGAAACAGTTAGAGTGAACATTGGTGGCCATTTGGGGCCTGTTTGTGACCAATGGCTAAACTGATCCGTGGCAGTTGTGTTGTGTACCAGGGTTCAGTTTCCTTGTCAATATATTCCTATTTGTTAACTTCAATCATTTAAACTTTAGCCCCTCCCCCCCATGTCCCTTTCATGGGGGACCTACAATGACACCTCCTGCCACTTGGGAACTGACTTGCAGAGAAATATTGATCCAGTGTTTCCCCATCATGGCTGTGCACTGGCTGAGTTAACTGAAATAACATGCTCCATATTCATAGCCTTCTGGTTCAGCCCTAGCTGCAAAGCGGCCTCCCGGCTGGAAGCATCACAGTTGTAGCTCCAGTAAGGAAGCAGGGATTCCATCCTGGCGCAGCCAATGAGCAGTGATTATGATCATCGCTGTACAAAGCTATTAGCAGCGCACAGATGGACTATGATGCACGGCAGCGTTTCTCGGAAGCCCTTCTGTGTGGTGGTGC
This sequence comes from Pelochelys cantorii, assembly GCA_032595735.1. NCBI lineage: Eukaryota > Metazoa > Chordata > Testudines > Trionychidae > Pelochelys > Pelochelys cantorii. Next base: position 9,106,688 of record CM064346.1, on the reverse strand, counting down.
ATTCAGGCAGCTGAACCGCACACCATATTTGATGCCGTGATGTTTCCTGGGAGGGCAATAATGCTAAATGCTGTTTCAGCCGCCTGGCTTTACGGAAACAAAGGACAACTCAGGGCTGTGCACTGTTTGCCCAGTGGGAGGGCTGTAGCCACATGTCATCATAGTAGTTTTTTTATGTCTTGCAGGCCACGTAATGGGGCTGCATGGGCAGGGGGGAGGGCAAAGAGGGGACACAAAGGGATGGTTTTGATTTGGATGCTGCTCTGTCCCAACATCCCAGCCATGCTCTGAAGATCAGCGACTGGGGTGTCAAATTTAAATGTAAACATTGGCACTTGGGCTGAAAAAGACCCAGTGAGCCCCTACCCTGGATATTGACCCAAATCCCACTGTGCTGGTTTCTACGCTGCACAGCTCATTGTGAGATCTCACTGGCGTCACGCCCCTTTTCTCGCGGCTCTTTCTGAGCACACAGGACTTCCCCGGGAAGTGATTAAAACACAGATGTTCATGCTGAAGCACACCTGGCGCTGTTCGCTCAATCTTGCCATGGCCCAAAGGGAGACAAAACTCAGACGTCCTCTGTTTTCTTTGCATTAGCGCGATGACTGTTCTGGCCTGCGGAACGAAGGATCGTCTTGCAGTCACCAACTGGCTGGTTTTTTCAGGAACAGTAACTTGCTTGTCACATATGTGGAAGTGAATGCAGGAAGGATCAAATTTTGGGTTTTGCAGGGTCTACTCATGTTGACTTTGTTTATATTTAAATGACGCCGTAGGAAGAATCAGAAGGGCACTGGTGTCATATTAATGAAGCAGGACTGATTCTGAGACCAGCCAATTTGATATTATCAGTATCTACCGTTGTTCTGTTTCTGGGGTGGGTAAAATACAGCTCGCAGGCCAGATGTAACCTGCCAAATGTTTGGATCCGGCCCACATGACCAGGGCCGAATGAAGGGGGGGGCTAGCCAGCCAGCTGCCCGAGGCGCCAACCTAAGGGGGGCACCTGATGGCAGCTGTAAGGGGTGCCACGTACCCGGGGCCGGGGGCCGCGCGGTGCCCCTTAGAACTGCAATCAGGCGCCATGCACCCAGTTGCAGCTGTAAGGTGCGCCGGGGGGGGCAGAGGCCTGCGCATGCGCTGTGCGCCCGGGGGCGGAGCCGCGCATGCATCGCGCGCCCGCTGCCCGGGGAGCATGAATGGCTCGAGCCTGCCCTGCACATGACCCTCGGAGCTGCTAATGTCCCGCAGCCTAACACTAATATAGTGGCCCATGGCCACTTTCCCAATTCTTGGAGAAGCCCCCTGCGAAAATTATTGCCCACCCCAAGCTTGTTTGTAGCTCCCTTTTTTCCGGGGTACCCCATCTGCCCATTTGGCTTTGGGGTGGGCATTGATGCAGCTTTGAGGGCAGGTCATGTTTCTCAGGAAGCACCCAAACTGGAAGCAAACCCTCTGCCCCTCAGCCATTGTTGCATACCCGCATGTGTAGCATGGGCCCCTTTTGAGGACAGGTTAATATTCTGTATTCACCATGGAGCCAGTCTAGCATTTTGCATATTTCACTTTATAAGAGTCTTGCATGTTGAATAGTAGTAGAGAGGTAGCCGTGTTAGTCGGATCTTGCTAAAACAAAAGGAAAAACTATGTAACACTTAAAAGACTAACAAGATGGTTTAATAGGTGATGAGCTTTCGTGGGCCAGACCCACTTCCTCAGATCCTATCTTCCTATGATCTGAGGAAGTGGGTCTGGCCCACGAAAGCTCATCACCTATTAAACCATCTTGTTAGTCTTTTAAGTGCTACATAGTTTTTCCTTTTGTTTTATAAGAGCCGTATGCTTCCCATTGCTGTTGGGAAGGGGGCGCCTTCAAGTGGTAGCAAACCCTTAACTACGGAGCATCACAGATTTGTCTCAAAACTCTTGTGTGTGTTTAAATGGATTTCTAGCCAGCCATCCCCCTGCAGCTGGTAAACAAGTCTGCAGTGACTGGGTGAAAATCCACATGTGGGGCTATTGCAATTGCTGTGGTGCCCTGGAAGGCCAAGGTATGATGAGATGGTGACAGCCATGGTTGGCACGGGGCTGGTTCCCTGCTGTGTTCCGTGATGGAGTTTGGACTCTTGCAAGCTGGAGTGAGCTAGCAAACAGGCATGTCCCCTGACAATGCCGTTCAGATTTTGAGCTAGGGATCCAAAAAGACTGTGAGCTGGTCTATGCTGTGTTAGCTTAAGGTATCATTTCAGGCCCGGGCACAGGAATTTCGGGGGGGCGGGGTGTGTGCTCCTTTTGGAACTGTGGACCACAAGGGTGCAAACGTACCCTCCCATGGTTCCCAAGTAAGTGTGCTTTGCACTGCCTAGGTCTCCCTCCCCCATGCTCTGGCCAGCTGTGGGAAGGCTGGGGCTGATTTCCCCCACCCACCCAAGAGTGAGGCCAGGGTCAGGGCTAGGCCTCACTCCTGGGGCAGGGAGGGAAAATCAGCACCAGCCTTCCCCCAGCCAGCTGGAGCATGCTTACTTGGGGACCATGGGGGTGCATTTGCACCCTTTGCACTCCCCCCCCCCCCCGCAAACAGGCCTGAATTTGAGTTAGCGCCTAACCTGACTTTCATCAAGACGCACCTAGCCATCCTAAACCACGCTGTTACCCGCACAAATTTCTCTATCCCTTCCACACTGTAGGGGGACACACCTTTACGCAGTTCCTAGGGCTCAAGGTGCAACTCTGTGAATTTACACACCCACCCTTACCCAATTCCTAGGGCTCAGTTGGCAGGATCTTTAGTCACTGAAAGAGCCTCACACAGTAATGTCCTTATCCTCTATTTATTGACAATTCCCAAACAAGCAGAATACACATGCTAAGCACACAGTGTCATGCTCATCAATCCTGATAAAAGGCAGGCAGACTTCCCCTGTTGGTCAGGCAGTATCAGTCTCTCTGGTCCTAGGCTGTGTCTCGGAGGTGAGTTCTGGTTTCCAGGTCTTTCCCCCCTCCTCCTGGTCGTCTTCTAGCCTTTTCTTCCTTCTGTTGTTTCTGATCTTTTTTTTCTTCTCCTTCTTGAACCCCAGTTTATATAATGAAACCTGAGTCTTGCTTAGCTATACCGTTACCAATTATTTTAGTATAATTTTACTAACCAATCAACAAAATTACCTAACCAATCATACCCCACCACCTTAATTGATTTACACCTAGCAAAATTAATTCTACAGCAGACAGAAACAGTTACAAACCAAAAAACAGGACTATGTAGCACTTTAAAGACTAACAAGATGGTTTATTAGGTGATGAGCTTTCGTGGGCCAGACCCACTTCCCCAGATCAAATTGTGGAAGAAAATTGGCATGACCATATATACCAAAAGTCATGCCAATTTTCTTCCACAATTTGATCTGAGGAAGTGGGTCTGGCCCATGAAAGCTCATCACCTAATAAACCATCTTGTTAGTCTTTAAAGTGCTGCATAGTCCTGTTTTTTGTTTCAGCTAGACCAGACTAACACGGCTACATTTCTATTACTAGTTACAAACCAGACAGAGATCACATAGTCAAACAATAGGAAAGTGTAGACACAACGATCATAGGATGAGGATTCCACAACATTCTCGATTGAGAATCAGTTTCTTGCCAGACAGAATGGTGTTACTTAAGTTTTCTTTACCCATCTTGAGATCTGTTTCTTTATCTCATGACAGTGGGGGAGCTATCAGGGCAATGTCCCCTTCTCACAGCCTGGTGTGACACTTTGTAATACAATTTAGATGAAACTGTGAGTATGTGATTCCAGGCATGACAGTAGGCAGCTTTGGTTCAGGCCTGGGACAGGCCTTCCAACATGGCTACAGAAAAGCCATACTGTTACACCGCTTGCAATTTATGGAACTCGTGTGGCCTGGAAAAATCCCTGAATGGATGTGTGTGCGTACCCAGGAATTTTTTTTGACTGAACTGATGCGGAAACATGACCTTGTTTCTGTTATGGAACTTTCAGAGCTTTTAAAACTTTGCATCGCGGCAGGGTCAAAAGGAGTAAGCACATGGTAGAATTTACCTGTGGCTCCGGATCATGTGAAATATATTTTACACACACAACAGGTCTCCGGTAACTCAATGTGTATTTGCTTTACTCGGTTAATGGTTTGGGTTAGTTAAATACCCTTCACGGGATTGGTATAGAATGATTACTGTAATGTGTCCCTACCGGCTGTTGTTATCACTCTGTCGTGTGGGATCCTGCAGCACTAAGCCCCCGGCTCATGCTTTAACCCTGTCCTTTATATTCACAGGAGTTTTCACTCCTGTGTGGGCTGGATGTGACTCGGGTTGGGTAAATCAGGAAAACATGATTCTTACCCAGAATTGTAACTGACAGCTTGTCTACTTGGGGACATTGACTGGCATAGCTAAGATATCTTGGAATAAGCAATGCCAGGATAATTCACCATATGGGCGCTATTCTGGAATACATTATTTTATTCCTGAATAATTACTCCAAATACAGACACTTTTGTCCACATGGGTGTTACTCCGGAATAGCAATAGTGGAATAGTGGGAAACTGTTCCACTATAGCTGTGCTGGTCCATTTCCCCATCCCTGATCTGGCTGTGTCTTGAGGGTTATAAAAAGTGAATTCATTTAAATATGTTGGCCAAGATTTTCCAAAGTGACCAGTGGTATGTTTTGTTTCCTTTTAGGAGGAAAAGGTGCTTTAATTTTTAGCCAATTCAACATGAGACTCCCCAAAGGAGACTAATTTTCAGAAAGAATTGAGCATTCACCCTTTGAAAACCAGACCCCTTTCAGGCGTCTCAAAATCTCTAAAACAATGAGTCCAGCGGTACCTTAAACTAACAAATGTATTCAGGCATAAGCTTTCGGGAGACGCAACACAAAAGCTTATTCCCTAATAAATGTGTTGGGTTGCATCTACACAGCACCCTAAACTTGAAATAAGATATGCAATTTGCGCTACGGGAATTGCGTATCTTATTTTGAATCTATTTTGACATTTGGCACGTCTACACAGCACCACATTTTGAAATAACGTGCTATTTCTACCCATTCCTTATCCCTTGTGCAACAAGGTTTACCAGGATGTCGAAATAGCATGCCCGTTATTTCGAAAAATATTTCAAAATAAGAGGCGGCTTATGTAGACTTCGGGTAGCTATTTCGGGATACAATGTACCCTTAATGTTTAAAACCAGACTCATTGTTTTTGCTGAAACAGACTACTCCTCTATCCCTAGTTACACCCGAAAATTATGGGTCTCTCCTAAATGCATGTTAAATCTAAACTAAACCACTGAACCTTTCCATGTGTTCATAATAAAGGGAAAGGCACTTTAATAAATGAGGTTGGGTTGGGTTTTTTTTGTTTGTCGCAGCAAATAATCCTTATGTAAGAGTCAAGGAACATGACATTCCACTGAATAAATGTATTGCAGTGCTGTCAGCTAATAATCCACAAATGAAAAAGGAGATTTTCCTATGCAGCATCTGCTTGCTACTCACCTTACTGCATCCCTAGGCTGCCAAAGTTTCTGTATCTACTTTTGTTCAACAAAATATACCAAAAATGCAAGCTTCTTGCTAGTCAAAAACTTACAGGCCTGAAGCATAACAAAAATATGTGCTATTTCACGATCTGTACGCAATCTCTTAATGTAATAAAGATGCTGCTAAACCAGCCAGCCTAATGCTCTTTAATCACAAAGATTAAAGATTGGAAACACTGTGCTAATCTTACTTTAATAGCAAGTACAGTAGCTGGTATTAATTCTTAGATAATAATATAATCAGCATCAACTGCTCAAAAATCCTTGCTCTAAAAACTACGGCCACTCAAAACTTCATACTAGCCCCAGGGACAGAAATCAGAACCCTCTGCTCCCACAGCACAGGCCCTGATCTCCTGAACTAAAGGAAAAATCTCTTGTCTGTTTTTAACAATGTAGATGCTATGACATACGCTTGATTATTTCCGAGTCCATCCCATGGCAATGGCATATATACACAGCTGTCAGTTCATTACATGCCCTTGTAATCACCTGATCAGACAAACTTATCCTTGTGTATCTGGGGTTCAGATCCAGAAAATCCCACATTACTGGGTTTACTGGTACAACATGTTTGTGTCGACCATTGAAGTGGTCTCTGATATAGCTGAAAGCTACAGAACAGGTCTAAGGACCATATAGTATGAGGAAAATGTATTTATTAAGTGCATCCTTGTTGGAAGAAATGGAAAAAGTGCTGTGACATATAATCCCCGTGTGTCACACTTTGCTGAGATCACGCCAACTTTCTATTTAAAAGGGCCTGTTTCAGCTGTTATTTACTGACTTGGAAATTACCCTGGAGTGTTATACAGAGGTGGGATTATTGTTATTTTTCTGTAGACTCTGGTGCCGGTCAGCTTTGCACAGTGTAGAATGGGATTATTGTTATCGAATGAAAGATGGCAGAGAACCAAATCCAAACTCAGGATGTTAAAATGCGGTTAATTGACTAGTCGAGTAGTCGATGGAATTTCCATAGACTACTCGACTAGTCGATAGGCACTTCTGCATTCCTCCTTGGAAATATACAAGAGCCCCAGCGGGAAGTCCCGCTGCCTCTGGGCTGCCAGCGGGTGCCTGCTTTGAAATGTACAAGAGTCCCCAGCGGAACCAGCGGAAAGTCCCGCTGACTCTGGGCTGCGTGTGGGTGCCTGCTTTGAAATGTACAAGAGTCCCCAGCGGGGGCTCTTGTGCATTTCAAAGCCATGGAGCCTAGGGTTAGCAGGGGAGTCCCCAGCTGACTCCGGGTTCTGGGGAAATGCCATGTGGAACCCAGAGTCAGCTGGGGAGTCAGCTGACCCTGGGCTCCATCGCCCTACCGGCATTTTAAAGGGGCAGCGCCACTGCACAGCTGAGCCGTGGATCAGCTGTGTGGCGGCGGCCACCCCTTTGAAGCACTGATGCTTTGAAGTACCTCTCCCCTCCCTTTACTGCCTCTATGAGATAGAGGCAACAGGGGCGGAGTTGACTAGATAACAGACTATCCGATAAGCAAATGCTTATCGGATAGTCGACTAGTCTTTAACATCCCCAACCCAAACTATCCCTGTTATTCATGAAAGCTCAAAACTCCGTCAGAGAAATACTTGATGGGTTTCTGTGCGAGACGCATTTGAGAGGAATCGTTTTATGAAACTCCTTCTGTCAAGAACGTCCTCTGATTGACTGGCAAACAGTCCAAAGGCACAGGCTTAATAAAGCAAACCATGGGGCTTGGCCAAAAGTTTGGGTCCTCATTCTGTTCCTACCAGCTCCCACATCTGCTGACACTAAGAATGCCCATCTTGCCTGTGATATATTGGTTTCGTGTAAATCACCCTTTAAAAAATGGAGCTCTTTGTTTGTGCCATGTAGCCATTCAAGATCCCATGGCTCTGCCCATGTGAAGACAGAAATCTGTTTGTGGAGGGAACTCGCAACTCGCAAGCCAAAAGTCAGGGTGAGAATTCTCCTTTCTCCTCCCTTGCTCCCACACGCTTTCCTTCCCTCCACTCTCATACCTGGCCCGTTTGTAATTATTCCTCCCCTGGCCAGAGTAGCCGAACCCGTCTGCCTGATGCATCGGAGCTATGGCCAGAACTTAGGGTATGTCTACAGTAGCCCCCTAGTTCGAACTAGGGAGGCTAATGTAGGCATTTGAAATTGCAAATCAAGCCTGGGATTTAAATATCCCGTGCTTGATTTGCATCTTCCCGGCTGGTTGCCTTTTTTTTTTTTTTAATTTACAAGTCCGGACTAACTGCCCGCGTCTACACGCGGCAGGGACCCGGTAGTTCGAAATAAAGCCCTAGTTCAAACTACCTGTTAAACCTCATTCCAGGGGGAATAACAGGTAGTTCGAACTAGGGCTTTATTTCGAACTACTGGCTCCCTGCCACGTGTAGACGCGGGCAGTTAGTCTGGACTTGTAAATTTCAAAAAAAAAAAAAAAGGGCGACCGGCCGGGAAGATGCAAATCAAGCACGGGATATTTAAATCCCAGGCTTGATTTGCAATTTCAAATGCCTACATTAGCCTCCCTAGTTCAAACTAGGGGACTAGTGTAGACATACCTTTAGTGTGTAAAGCATCGAAGCTGTTCCAGGAGACAGAAGAGGAAGATGATTTTGAAGGTGCCAGCAGCTCAGTCCTTGTGTACGCCAGACGCTGTCCCTAGTTCCCAGAGGCCATGCAAGCACCATCCCGGAGGCTTCAGCTCTGCACTTGGAGAACTTTCAATCCTTCCCCCGTGTCAGACATAAATCTTGACGGTCGTTTCCTCCCACGATGCACTTCCAGGCTGTTCCGCCGCACCGCTTCTCCTCCTAGCACTTGCGCGCTTGACCCATTCTTGTGCCTTGAGGCCCCCTTCCCTCCCACCGCATCCGGCCGTCTGAAAGAGACATGCCACATTGCCTGGCAGAAAGCAGCTGCTCCGTGGCTGCTGTGCGCAAACTGAAATGAAATTGTTCAGGGTTTTTTGGGGGGAGGGTGGGAGCAGTTTTGGTTCATTTGGAGGTGTTGGGGGGTGTGGTTTTTTTTTAACTCTTTATTTTTTTAGAAACTACAGCTAGTGAAATTTCTAAAGGAAACATTTCCAAACAACAAATCCAAAAAGTTTTTCATTTCAAAAGGATGAAAACAAATCACTTGGACTTGTTTGAAAAATGTCTCCCCAATGCTTGTTTTGGGCTGAAGAGTTGTGCTTGAGCCAAAACTTCATTTCTTGGCCAGTGAATTTTTTGTCCAAAAGCTTGTGCCTGGTACTAGCAGTGGGGATTGGGTTGCCGGTGTTGCTGCTGTACACAGGACAACGTTACACCTTTCTCTGTCCTGACTGTGGCCCCTCAAAGTACAGTAGCTACGGGAATCTCGCAGGCCAGAGCAGGGGTTGGCAACGTACAGCACATGTGCCATCAGTGGCACGCAAGATGATTTTTTGTGGTGCACGCAGCATGGCAGAGGGGCGACTCGGGAAGCGGAGCAGGCAGCAAGACCCTGTGCTGGGCTCTGCATCCCTGGGCATGCAGCTCCCAGGAGCTAAGGGGTTAACACCCCCTTCCCTCCGCTACCAGTTCTGCCTCCTCCTCCGGGGCTACCCCCCAGCCCCTCCACGTCCCAGCACTCCTCCCGGGGGGGCTGCGAGTCCCAGCGCTGCTCCCTGCTGGTGTGTGCGCTGGGGGCACAGGGATGTGGGGGGGCAGGAAGAGGGTGAAGGAGGCTGCAGGGGCAGGATGGGAGGGGGCAGGGCTTGCCCTGAAGGGCATGGGGAGTGTTAAATCTTGGCACGCCGCTTCTGCAAGGTTGCCGACCCCTGGGCAAGAGGCTGTCTCGTCTCAAAAAATCCAGGTAAAGTTCCAGGTCCGTATCTTGGCTGCTGAGAAGGGAAACCCACCGCTCCAGCTATTGAAATGGGCAACTCCACCTGCCGGTGCCGTGGGCTGCAGTTGAGGGTGACTTTCTGAGAGCAGAGCTCCCTGCTTCGCCTACAGACCGAGGGGATTCCACGGAGCAATGACAGCAGCCGAGAGAGAGACACAAATAAGAGCGCCGACTCGCTATGGGACAGACTCCACGTGTATTTGATTCCATGGCTAACTTGACTCCTCAGTACGCCACATGCGTGGGGCAGGGGGAGGGGCCCTTCTGAGCATGACATCCCAGCTCATGACTGTTGACACTGGACAGAGAGCCCCCTTCATCGCTTAGGCACTAACCCAAGGAGACAGGCAGGCGTGCAGAAAGCACGGGATGGGCATGGCATGCAGGCACTGACATCGTGCCAGGTGCAGCCCAGATGTACATTATTCCTCTTCTAAACAGCAGCCCCTTGGCCAACATCTGGGCTTTCTGGCTGACACATTCCCCCTTCTCCTGGCTTCAGCTGTAACTCCCTCTCATCCATCCATCTCCCTAACAATGAGCCACATGCTGAGACCTGCTGAGGTGCGCAGCACCCCCTGCATTTTACCCCAGTGGTTGTAGCCACATGAGCTAAGACAGCGATGGGAAATCGTCAGAGCTTCTGCATGGGGTGGAGGAGGAAGGAGTTTTGCTTCCCTATAGACAGGTTCTTTGCAGCGGCACCGGAGCTATTGTGTATGATCACTGCTGGAAGCCGGGTGTTGGACTAGATGGACCCCAGAACAGCAAATCCTAGGCTCGGTTTTGCTGCACACTTTGGCAGCTTCCTAGCAGCTGCCCCGTATGCGAGATTTGGAGGGAACGACCATGCTGCTTTGCCCTCCTACAGAGCCCTCTGCTACCTGAGCACGTCCAGTTGCTTTCCAGACGCTGATGGCGCCTCCCCCATGGCGGCCGTGGTGACTCCTATTTATAGCTGCGGACACTGCGCACGAGGCAGGTGACTTGACTGAGGTCACGCAGCGCATGCAGGAGCACAGACCCGAGGGCTCCAGGCTCCCCGCCTCTGGAGCGAACCACGAGCTGCCCTGTTAGTGGTTGATCCCTTGGCAATGGAATGGCATCACTGCCACCTTGTGCACAGCCTGCTCCAGGGAGCTTGCTGGGAAGGTGGGTGGGCATGGGGAGAGCTGGGCCATGTACTGGGTTGAGGCCGAGACCCGTTCCTTATTGCAACTGTCCAATTTGGGGAAACAAACCCAAACCTCTGGGATTTAAAATAGAGAGTGGAAAAAAGCCCTTCTTGTGAAGCCTTTTGGTATGCTGAATAGGTGCTGTCTCACTTCACCTCCCTGGGGAGAAAGTGGTATCTCTCTCTCTAGCGCGGTCTCTCTTTTTTTTTTAATCTGATGAGGCTCCATTTGATCAATTAGCTGGCTTTTGCTAGATCCCCATGGCAACACAGCGAGGGCTGCTGAATTTCTGCTCCTTCTGGTGACCAGTGTGCCTGGCACGTCGCTCGGGAATAATAGGATTCGAGCAGGTTCTGCAGGGTACAGGAAACGGCTGGATAACGTTTATGGCGCCCCATTTTCCTGCTAAATTGCTTTTCTATTTTCTCCCCCTAGAAATAAACGCTCTTTCCCCGCCTTTATTGAAATTTTACCATGACAGTGTCTGGGGAGTGTAAAATAGCAGCAGCTCTGATGCACTGTGAGTAACAAAAAAAAAAGTGGATGAGGTTTCCACTCAATACATGCTACCAAAACCTGCCTCGTGAGCGGGGTGCTGTCCTGGGGAGCCCCGGCTAGTACAGCTGTCCTCTCCTTGCGGCTCCAACACTGCACTTTCCTTGCTCCTGTAACTGCTAGGAAACGTCTATCTTGCCCCTTCCTCCCTCCTGGAATGTCCAAGGGCTGGAAGGGGCCGTCTCCTTTATGCCACAGTCCTTGCTGTGTAGCAACACGTCTCGTTAGGCTTATAAGACACACACAGGATCTTTTTCAGGGGAAAAGGCAAGGTGCCACGTTTATTGAAAGTGCAACATGAAAAGCAGCATGTGTGCGTGCGCGCGCACACACACACCCACCCACCCACCCAAGACAGACACATCCTGCAGATGGTGGAAAGTTACCCATCTGTCATGGCTCAAGTCAGTCTTACTGGCCAGGCAAGATTGACTGAGGCTACTTCTAGACTACAGGCTTCTTTTGGAAGAGATCTTCCGAAAAAAACTTCTTCCAAAAGAGAGCGTCCACGCTGACTGGACGCTCTCTCGCATGTAAGCTGTGATTGCTATGGACGGAATGGCCACCAGGGCACCTGTGCTTTTTCCTCTTTCCTCTTCTTCCGAAAGAGCTCTCTCTTCCCCGTCCACACACCCCTTTTTGTGAAAGAGCTCTTTTGCAAAAAGACTTCTTCCTCATAGAATGAGGATTACCAATGCCGGAAAAACCCCTCTGTTCTTTCGATTTTTCTTGCAGAAGAACGCAATTGCAATGTGGACGTTCCTCAAGTTTTGTTGGAAAAATGGCTGTTTTTCTGACAAAACTCTGTGGTGTAGATGTACCCTGATTTGAGGAATCGGGGCTCATCGTTTGTGATTCAAGGCTCCTCTGAGGCTTGGCTTGCAGGACCAAACCCAAAGTCTAATGGCAAGAGCCCCCACTTTATACATGTAAGGTCCCATTGGGTTTTGCAGTGTCAGGCTGCAATCATTCATCCTTAAAAGGTGTTACTCTCGGGGGTTTCCACAGGTATTCTTTGGTGGCTATTGCCAGGCTTCCCATTTTTATCTGTTTATCACTCTTGGGGTCCTCCTTTCTCCGGGGCGCCTCTTTTCTGCTAATGCATTCAGCCTGGGGCATCTCCTCGTCTCTAAATCGCTCAAGTCTTTTGGACTATCTGGACCTTCCTCTTCACTCCCACCAGACAACATGCAGAGTGTTCCAGACAAAGGATGACTGAGTTACTAGATCAGTTTGCAATGCAGACATTGTCTCATCACAAGAAACAGGGTGAAATAGAAGCCTACAAAACTTATAAGCAAATCGTTATACGTTATATTCTTCAACCAATACTAAAATATACATTTGGGCTTCATCGTTAGTGTTTTAACGGGAGCTATCCAATTGGGCTAAGGAGCTAGTGCGTCCAGTTAAAACTCTTTTCACATTTTCAGTCCTTGCTAGAGTAGAACATGCTGTGTCCTTCAAGTGCTACCACCTGAAAAGAGGGTTGTGATTATATGATAGACACGCATTTGCAAATCTTGCCTACCATGCTATGGATGTCAAGCAGCTGCCAAGCAGTTAATTAGCAAGCAAAGATGGCCTAAAAATGTAAGAAGATCAAAATCCCTCAAGAAAAACAGTTCTGGGGCTTGGCAGCTCAGAGTTGGCCATACAACCAACTTGCATTCCAAATGAGAGAGGGCGAAAGATGCTGGCCGGCGGCCTCCTTTTTATTTATGAGAAGGGAAATTGGAGCAGGACTCCTGGGTTCTGTTCTTGGCTGTGCCTCTGACTCGCACTGCGATTCTAGCTCTGTCCCTTAACTTTATAAGTGAGCAATAGTGCAGAGGTTGCTGATGGTTTTCCCCTGGGGAAAGACCTGCCTTCTCAGTGAGCAGAAAGCACAAATGCTGTTATTTGCGCTCCCTGCCCCATCTTTGGTTTGGCAGACTCCCCTGGTTGTGTTTGGCAGCTTTGTTACGGGGCAGAGATTTCTGCCTCTGGCTGCCCCGTAGTTTTTCCCCTTGGTTTCTTCCCTCAGCTGCTGGTATCCTAAATCTGGTGTCCCACTGGCCTTGGTAAAATGCAACTAGATGACAGCAGAGGGGAGGCCCTGGTGTGAATGGGCTATTTGAAAGCTGCTGCAGGATACTGCAGGTCCCACACCTTGGGAGCTCCATGGGATCTTGGCAGACAGGAGGAGCAGGCAAACCATTAGATCTTGTGACTCTGGGATTAGTGGCAAAGGGCACAGAGTGATGACAATTGGTGTCTCAAACTCACCAGACGGTCCTGTAACAACACCCTCCTAGTAGGGCAGGGTGACCAGATAGCAAGTGTGAAAAACTGGGAGCAGAAGGCACCTCTGTAAGACAAAGATCCAGCTATCAGGACTCCTCCTATAAAATGGAGGGATCAAGTCACCCTAGTAGAAGGTAAGCTCAGAGCATGCCACTGATGTTGACTTTCCCTGTGCTCTGGGGACACGCATCCAGAATGCTGGCCTTTTGTGGGCAGCCACTTCCCCATGCTGCAGATGGACTCCCAGACATCTCTGGTGTCGTGCCATATAGAACGGGACTATCCCGAGTTACAGTGAAAAATAGTTTCTTTTAAAAAATGAAATGGGTTGAAATCTTCATGCTTCTACGGAACAAGCCAACCTGTAACCGTTGGTGGTCAGGAGGAAACTTTCTGTGAGGGCAATTTAATTGCCTACTGAAGGGTTTTCTGCATCCTCTAAAAAGCTTCAATGGATGGATACTGGATTAGAAGAACCACTGGTCTGGCAGTTCTGATGTTCCTGATTGTGCTGATAAGTAAGAGCTGAGACAATCCAAATTTGAAACTGCATGAAGTATTGTTCTAACTATGCTGGTCCCAGGAGGTTAGAGACCTGAGATGAGGTCATGTTTTTTATGGTGTCAACTTCAGTTGGAGAGACAAGCTTTGAGCTAACACAGAGCTTTTCTTTAGGTCTCAAGAACTACTCTGTGTCAGCTCAGAAGCTTGTTTCTCTCAGCAACAGGCATTAATCTGAATAAAAGATGTTGCCTCCCCCACCCTGTGTTTCTAAATCTGAGATGGCAAAGGTTGGGTTTAGTCTGGCAATTGTGAACCCGTGTGTGTCTCCTGTTGAATATTTTACAGAGCCCCAAAGTCTGCGAGGGGCTTTATAGAAATCTTAGAAAGGCACAGTTCCTGTTGGGACGTTTGCATCTCAGATTATAGATGACAGTTGGGGGGAGGGGATAGGATAAGGAAGGGCCATCTTTTCATCATGTCATCAGCGTGAGAATTCACTTTGTGCTTACATTGGTTCAGAGAATTATTTAATATACAAACAGCGCACGTGATGTCATGTGTTCCCTTGGTACAGGCATGGTGGAAAATGAGGAACCGTTTTATGGAGCCATTCACCCAGTGCTAACAAATAATAATAGCCCTGACTGTGAGATGGCTCTGTGAGCCTTGTTCAGGAGTCTGCTTCCTTTCTCACTCTCCTCATTATTTACTGCATTTAGATTATGGTAATTAGATTGTGTGACCGAAATGATGTAATTACTGTAGTTCTGCTGCCGCCGTTTTATTTAGCAGGGATCTGAAATTGCGGCTGAATAAAATTCTGCCAAGCTCCCCTCTCTCCTAGTGGGCAGTGTGTCCATTATAGCAAAGGTTCTAATGATCGTTTCGTCTTTCATAGACAAATGGGTTGTTCAGAATATTTGCTGTTGGTTGAAGTTGGTGTGTGCTGGTACAGTGGAAGACATGATTTGTTTTCAGCTCCTTGGGGGATGTGACCTTAGGCAAGTCTTGATGCCCTTCTGTGCCTCGGTTTCCCCACTTGTAAAAAAGATGTCGGGAGGCTTAATGTAAAATGCATTTTGGTCCGTAGTTGAGAGGCCCTGCAGAAATGCAATGAATTGCACTGCTGGAACTTGCTAGGGATGGACTTGGATGTCCACTGTAGTAAAACTGCTGTGAATCCAGGCACTTCAGTAAAGGCTAAGCCAGTGTCTAAGGCCCAAGATGCAGCTGAGCACTTAAAACGATGCTTAGGTACTTAGCTGAACCCAAGTCTGAAACAGGAATATCAATTGCACTTTTAATTTGTACTTCATTACACATCCCTGCCAAGATTATATAAATAGAGGCCACATGTCACTGAAAAGGCCCATGATTATTAAAACTGAAAGACTCTTTGTAGCTCAGTTTGTTATTCCAGATTTATACTACTCATTGGCTTTCTTGCGCTTGTGGACCATTAAACTAGAATGGTTAGTTTTATTTTCTGTTTATAGTCCATTTCACTTTAAGGTTCTCATCCATAAATTCAGTGTTGATAGTTGTGTTTTCCTGCTAGTAAATGTTTGAAGGTAATTAAAATAACAACTCCCCCCTTTGTATTGGAACTATTTAATAAAAAGGCTGAAAATCTTGTTTTTCAGAGGTTTTCTTTTTGTAAGAGAAAAGATGGTTCTGGGACATAGCCTACTTGTCAGCATTCCTTTAATGTGCTAGCTACAGACATGGCCTTGAAGTAATTTAAGGCATTTATAAAAAACCTTTTAAAGAGAAAACATCTGAGGATGAGCAAATTTCAGGGCAGAGTTGAAAACCAAAATGGAAAGCAGCCCAGGAACTGAAGTGCATTCACAGCATCAAGGAAATGGGTGGTGGTTGTGTTAGACACTTACTCGATTACTTCGTTGGCCCTTTCAGGTTCTGCAGGATATTAGGGCCTAGACGTCTAAAACCATAACATGACTGTCAGCTCTCAGAGCCATTTCCCTGCTGCTGGGTGTCTTAGCAGAAACATGACCTTCTGCAGGGAGTGCGTTCAGCTCTAGCAGAACTCAAGTGCTGCACCTTGGTAGTTTTTATTTTTATTGCTCAGTTACACCTCCGGCAGCGCGGTGAGCATCTTCGTTCAGGCGCTTTTTTGTTCTGAGGGTTTTCCAGAGGTTGGCACCTAAGCTGTCGTGCCCATTCCTTTTTGAAAGAGCTCGAGGAAATGGCAGAGGCTGAGCGCTATGCAAGCGTGAACCTGAACAAAGTTTGCAGGTTGCTTCATTTAAGCACACGCAAGTCTGACTGCTTGCTAGAACGATCTGAACCTCCTCCGTTGGTGGACATGGCACAGGGTGAAGAGCAAAGCACTTGTGAGTTTTAATCCTGCCCCGACAATGATTTACTGTAGCCCTGGGCAAGTCACAGGATCTGTGGATTAAATTCTGCCCTCAGGTAGGTGGGCACAGCTCTGGTGACTTCCAAAGGAGCTTTACCCCTTTATGCCAGGTGTGATTTTTGTGCCTTGTTATTTCCCTATTGTGATAATATGGGTGATAATCATTCTCTCTTTCCCAGGAATGAAAAGTAGGGCTGTTAAACCATTTTAAAATTGTGATTAATTGCATGATTAAAATTAATTGTGATTAATTGCATGATTTAAAAATAGTAATTAATCGTGCAATTAATTGCACTGTTTAAACAATAATGGAGTACCATTTATTTACATTTTTTGGATGTTTTCTACATTTTCAAATATATTGATTTCAATTACAGTACTGAATCTAAAGAGTACCATGCTCACTCTATTTTTAATTACAAATATTTTACTGTGAATATAAAAAAGTGATTTTGCAGTTTACCTAATATAATACTGTAGCGCAGTCTCTTTATCATAAAAAATGAACTTACAAATGTAGGATTATGTAAAATAAACCTCTTCATTCAAAAACAAAACATTGTAAAAAAGAAGCAAGCAGCATTATCTCTCATAAATGTAGACAAACTTGTTTGTCTTAGTGATTTGGTAAACAAGTAGCACTGAATGGACTTGTAGGCTCTAGAGTTGTGTATTGTTTTGGTTTTGAATGCAGTTATGTAACAGAAAACAAAATCTACATTTGTAAGTTACGCTTTCCCGATAAAAAAAGATTTCACTACAAGACTTGTATGACAGAAACTGAAAAATACCTTTTCTTAATATTTATATTATTTTATTGTAAATACTTAATATAAGTGAGCACTGCACACTGTGTATTCTGTGTTGCAATAGAAATCAATATATTTCAAAAAACAGAAAAAAATACACAAATAGTTAATAAATTTCAACTGGCATTCTATGTTTTACAGTGTGATTAAATTGCAAGTTAATTGCAATTCATTTTTTTGATTGTGGTGATTTTTTTCGTTAATCACGTGAGCCGACCACGATTAATCCACAGCCCAAGTGCTAAGACTTCATTCATTCATTCACATTTCTCTAACGGCAGGCTGTGGGCAGCACTGGATACTGTCATGTTATTTGTTGCTGTATAGTTTGCAAAATTGGAAATTTCCTGGTACCGGGTTTTCATGAGCTACTTTTGTTATTTCCCATTCTCGCCTGGGTGGGCAGTGCTGTAAAGTTTTGTGCTAGTTCCATGTTTCCAATTCCAACCCCACTGAAACCAGTGATCAGAGAGGCTCCTTAGAGATGGTAACGGGTGGCTTTCTTTAGCGTTAACCTGTTTTGACAGTCAGACTCCTCTAAGTGCCAGGTGCAGAGCAACAGCCCTAGAATGCTTGGGCTTTGGTGGTGCCTGTCCTCTCGGAAGCTTCCCTTGGAGTTTTGGCTGGAGGTTCAGGTGGGTTTTGGTTTCAATTGAAGCACTTTGGCCCATTGCTAACACATGGCTGCACCCAGCACCTGGGCCGGTGGTGGACTGCATGTACCGAAAAGCATAGGCGGCGAGTTATGTGGGCCTGTGGTTCCTAGCCCGGGGCCAGGCTCTGCCAAAACTCACTGCCAACTGCTGCCCTTGGCATCCTCCGGCCCCTCTGCCATCCCGTGTGCTCCCCATGCCTCTCCCCGCTGCCAGTCCCTGGGCGATTTTAAAATGTCCGGGGTCCCTGACGCCACTGCTGGCAGCACAGCAGGGTTAGAGCAGCTTCCCTCTATACCTCTTTATGCACCCCAGGCCCTCAAGAGTCTTCAGCCTCTCCCCCACCTCCATCCTGCCCCCAAATTCCCTCCCTGAGGCTGCACCCAGGGCCCCCATCCTCTACTCCAGCCCAGAGCCTGCACCCAGCACCCAAAGGCCCTCTCAGAGTCTTAGGCAGGTGGGTGGGGGAAAGAATTTGACTGGGGGAGGGCTGTGGGCTCTGGGCATTCTCGGCACCAACAGGGTGCCCTTGTAGCCAAGAAGGCTAACGGCATATTAGGGTGCATTAGGAGGAGCATTGCCAGCAGGTCTAGAGAAGTGATTATTCCCCTTTATTTGGGTCTGGTGAGGCCACATCTGGAGTAGTGTGCCCAGTTCTGGGCCCCCCACTATAGAAAAGGATGTGGATGCATTGGAGAGGGTCCAGCAGAGGGCGACCAAAATGATTAGGGGGCTGGAGCACATGACCTATGAGGAGAGACTGAGGGATTTGGGTTTGTTTAGTCTGCAGAAGAGAAGAGTGAGGGGGAATTTGAGAGCAGCCTTCAACTTCCTGAAGGGAGGTTCCAAAGTTGATGGAGAGAGGCTGTTCTCAGTGGTGACCGATGGCAGAACGAGGAGCAATGGTCTCAAGTTACAGTGGGGCAGGTCCGGGTTGGATATTAGGAAAACTATTTCACTAGGAGAGTGGTGAAGCACTGAGATGGGTTCCCTATGGAGGTGGTGGAATCTCCATCCCTAGAGATGTATAAGTCTCGGCTTTGACAAAGCCCTGGCTGGGATGATTTAGTTGGGGTTGGTCCTGCTTTGGGCAGGGGGCTGGAGTCGATGACCTCCTGAGGTCTCTTCCAGCCCTAGGATTCTATGATTCTAACAGAATTTCTGCAAACCTACTGCCCCTGCTGAAAAGCTCAGTCCCGAGATCTCAGTGCTGCTGAGCAGCCAAGAGGGTTTGAAAGCCCCATGGGCTAAAAGGGAGGGTGCTTTGACCCAGTGTTTCTTAGGGCTCGCCTAGGGGATACATGAGTCTGAACCGACGGGGTGTAAGCCCGGGTGCGCGCTAACGCACAAAGTCATGCAGTGTCCGCATGGTCTCTGCTACGCGCTGCAAGGTCCCTAGTGCACGTTGGTGTAATTCCATTTCAAAGAGCTCTACGTTAACGTGCCGCAGGGAATGGTGAGCGTGCACCAACAGGGTGCCCATGGACACAGTGTTCACTAGCATATACACCCCTCTTCTGTGGATTAATGCACCATGAGGACAAGCCCTTACTTTCCAAACTCCCTCATTATTTTTCTAGGCCTCTCCCTAACCTCCCTTGTTAACCTGCCCTTTAATCAGGTCCAAATGCAAATTGTTTTTCCTTCCTTGCACCCAGACTGCAAGCAGGATTGGTGACGGGGATTGTCTGATTTGGACCTTCCATTACCTGGACCTCATGGCTAGCTTTCCTTTGTACTGGTTACCTCCGTTCTTGCGTGACCTCTGTCTCACGCACCTTGGGGCCTGCTACACACGTTGCTTCTGCCTTGGTCCAGGCCTGGTGCCCTAGAAGAAGGGGGTTTGGTGGGGAGACTAGGACATGAACTTTGTCTCATGCCCTGCTGCTCTCCTGCTCCTCACCTGGTAGGGAGGTAGGACAGGAAGTCACCCAGAAGGAAGTCCCTTATTCTGGGTTTCATCTTGATCGGGGCTGGTGAGTTCGTCCCAGTGAAGTCTGTGGATTTACAGCTGTTAGTGCGAGGGCTGAGCTAGGTTTTTTGACTCTGTTTTCTTACGCTGAGATGGCTACCGTCGGTCCCCTTACCTGTGGGGCTTAGCTGCCTCTCTTACGAGCTAGGTGCAAAGGAAGCCGTTGGCCATGCACGACAACAGCCAGTTTTACGGGTCCGGCAAAAGCCAGAAGCCAAAAGTCCTTGTCGAGCGCCATCTACTAGCGCTGTAGCTGTTAACGCTGCATATACGGAGCGCTACTCTGTCATCGCCAGGGAAACCTGTTCCCCAGCTTTCATAGGAGCGATTTCCTCCCTGAGATGGAAAACACGCTGCCTTGCGCCTTGCAGGGTATCTCCCAGGATTCCTTCTGCCGTATTCATGTAGTTAGTGCTACTTGGCTGCCTACCCTAATAGCCTTCCAATAGTGCTCTGAGGCTGGTGGCAAGTCCTGCTATTTCTGACTTGCCTCCTACGAATGGGGAATCCTACACGGGGGGGGTTGTTAATATGTATGACCAAAGGAGCTGACCACTTCCGTGCCCTTCCCTCCCCCTGGGGCAAAGCGTGGGTGGGGCCTTGGCAGAAGGGGCACTGCCAGAGCAGCCCTCAGTGCTAGCCAGAGCGCGGTGCTCTCCCTCGCCCTCCGAGCCACGTGGTGCGCCCCGCTCCAGCAGTGATTTAAAGGGCCGGGGGCGCCGACTGCTGCTGCTTTAGCCATGGCTGCAGCCAGACACCCTCGACCCTTTTGAATTGCCAAGCGCAGGGGAAGTTGCCCCCTTTGCCTCGCCCTGCGTAAGGGGAGGCAGATACTGGGCTGGAGTAGGATTGTCGACACCCCTCTTCAGCCACAGAGGGGGGCCAGTGCTCCAGGCGTGTAAATAACCCCCGTCCCTCCAGGCCTGATCTGTGTCCTGTAAAAACTAGGGTTGCCAGAGGGTTTCAACAACAATACCGGACACACTTGACATTACATCACAATCTGCATGACATCTTAGTTAGAAAATACCGGACAGTTCTATTTTCTCAGTTTGTTTCCTAAAGAGAGAGCTCAAATACTGCACTGTCCGGTTCAAAACCGGACACCTGGCAACCCTAGTAAAAACACATAACCTGAATGGTGGCTCTGGATCTTCTGGTGTTAATAGGGCGTCTGTCCTAGTCATCTGCTTCACATCTCACCAAGTCCTCTTTTCCTTCCATTTGCAGGCTCCCCATTGCACAAGCAGGGTCCCGCCTCCACAGCCAGCACGGAGAAGGCAGGATCGAAGGTCACGGAGGTGGGCGATGACTTCCTGGGAGACTTTGTGGTGGGCGAACGTGTCTGGGTGAACGGCGTGAAGCCAGGTGTGATCCAGTATCTGGGGGAGACGCAGTTCGCCCCCGGCCAATGGGCAGGGGTTGTTCTGGATGATCCGGTGGGTAAGAATGACGGCTCCGTGGGCGGCGTGCGTTACTTTGAGTGCCAGCCGCTGCAAGGGATTTTTACACGGCCTTCCAAACTGACCCGCCAGCCCGTGGCGGAGGGCTCAGGCAGCGATGCCCATTCGGTGGAGTCCCTGACAACCCAGAACTTGTCATTGCACTCGGGGACATCTACGCCGCCTCTCTCCACTCGCGTCATCCCCCTGCGGGAGAGCGTCCTGAACAGCACCATGAAAACCGGGAACGAATCCGGATCGAACTTGTCAGACAGCGGGTCGGTGAAAAAAGGCGACAAAGATTTACGGCTTGGAGATCGTGTCTTGGTGAGTCCGATACCTGTTCTGTGCGCCTTCTGGAACAGGCAGGCCCTGCTGGGAAGCGCTTGCAATCCAGCTAGAGAGGGGGGGAAAGTAAGGAGGCAGCAGACAGGTCGTGAGAAATGTCCAGCAGGCATCACCAATGCCGGACAATGAGGTCATGTGATTGTGCAGGCGTTAGGGGATTTTAGAGACATTTTTACAGTCCTGGATCATTCTCCCATGAATGGATAGGGTGGCGGGAGCACAGGTGGGGGGGAGGTGGGGAGCTTTGGGAGAGAACAGGCTGCTGGCAGGAGTCTGAGGGGGGGCGAGAGGAAAGCTGAGTGGTGCAAAGTGGTAAGAGAAGGAACCGAGGTGAGGAAGTAGAGGGCAAGACATTGCGGGGCTGTGAAATACAGAGATTTACTCCTTTCCTAATCCAGCAGTTTATGCTAGGCAGGTCCTTGGTAGGGACATAATAGTGTAGTCGATTAACTGATCAGCCAAAGTTTATAGGTTAATGCTACAGACTACCCACATTTCCCTCTCCTCACCTCCAGTACGTTTTTTAGCAGGCTGGCCAGCAGCTCGGCTCAGTCCTGGCTCACGCTGGGTCCAGGATCTACCCCCGCTGCGGCTCTGCATTTAAAGTGTATTAAAAGCTAGGTGGACAGGCAGCCCAGCTCAGTTCTGTATCAGAGGCAGCAGCAGAGGGTGACAGGTAGCCGGTCCGTGAGAGGAGCTGGTTTTTAAACTGGCTCCCCTCGTGGACGAGCTCCCACCTGGGACCCCGTACTGCTGCCTCTGATACGGAGGCAGTAGCACGCAGTGGCAGGGGGCGCTTCGGGAGAGGGACCAGACTACACTGGGTGCTGGCCCCGACCCCGGGGGCTATAGAATAGTCAACTAACCAATAAGTAAGTATTCATGAGGTTAATCAACTATTCAATTAACCGATATTTAACATCCCTAGTCATGGGTGCCTTTGCAGAATCTGTCCCCCCGCTGTCTTGTCACACGTGGCCAAAGCTCTCACCCAGCGTTTGCAGGGAAAGTCTCCATGCTGCCGCTGTGCCTTCATGCCTCAGTGCCCTGGTGCTGAGCTGGAGAGACCTGGTCCCTCTTCTTCACAGCCCCTATGGCATTCGCTGGAGCTGGGGGGGCTCAGCACGTCTGCAGGTGAGGCACAAAGCATTTCCATGTGGGCACCAAAAACGAGTGGCTGCTTTTGAAAAGGTTGCTCATCGTTTTTTGGGTCCATTCTTGTTTGCGCTACCCCTGTTCTACAGGGGGTTGTAACAGCCTCACCTGAGCGCCTTCCTGCCGTGCATTAAACCGTGTGACCTAATATCTGTTACGTGAGGTTCTTCCTTCTTCTACTCCCTCTGGCAGGGGTGGGGAACCTAAGGCCAGGGGCAGGATGCAGCCCCCAGCTTGCCTGGATCTGGCCCGTGAGGGGAGTCCACGCTGGTGAGGGGTGTTTTTTTATTCCTCATTTGTGTGCAGCCCCCAGCTGACTTTTCTGTGGGTCAGTAGCCCCAACCCAAAATAGGTTTCCCACCCCTGCCCTAGGGGGAGAATTGTGTGTTGATGTAATGGGTTTACATTTGGGGATTTATTTCAAGAATACCGCTGCTCTGTTCATATCGGAGAAAACAAACTGAAGAAGACCTAGCTCGTGGTGTGAAAGCCAGTGCGGTTTGCATTGGTCCTTATTTCCTGTGGGAATTAATTCCAAAGTCTGGCACCAGCCGTAAAGGCAGCACTGACTCCTGCACAGACTTCGGGCACGTCTAAACGACGTTCCTCTTTTGAAAGAGGAATGTAAATGAGGCAAATCGAAAGTGCAAATGAAGCGCACATTTAAATATCCCGTGCTTTATTTGCATATTCGCGACCAAGCGCTTTTTTGAAAAAGGGGTTTTTGAAAGTGAAAATGCAGTCTGGATGGGGTTCTTTCGGGGGGGGGGGAATTTTTCAAAAGAACCCGTACTCCTGCAAAAATGAGGAGTACAGGTTCTTTTGAAAAAGGGTTTTTTTCCCCGAAAAAAACCCCCATCTAGACTGCGCTTTCACTTCCAAAAAACCCTTTTTCAAAAAAGTGCTCAGATGCAAATATGCAAATGAAGCACAGGATATTTAAATATGCATTTCATTTGCACTTTCCATTTGCCTCATTTACATTCATCTTTCGAAAGAGGAATGTAGTCTAGACATAGCCTTACTCTGAGGGTGGAAAGTTGGAGTTCTGGTACCTTAGGCGATTTTTTTTTTTCAGTACCCTGGTTTAGAATCCCTTGTAGACAAAGTGTTGAGATCCTGAATTTACAGATCTTGACTCCTTGAACCAGACCTAATTTGTTCACCCTTGCTGAAATGTGACTAGCCCAATGGTATGTTCCAGCAGTAGCATAATAAAATCTGGGGTTGCTGGTCACCAGCTACTCTACTCTCCCACCATGCAGGCCAAATGGATTCTCCAACTCTTTTTTTTTTGTTGTTTTTTTTTGGTTTTTTTGTTCTGTATGTCTGCAATTGAAAATGCCGTGTCTTAGCCCAGCCAAGCCTCTGAGATTTGAAAAGTGGTTCTAGGCTAAACCAGTTGAATCCTGGAAATGAGCACCTTGCTTTAACAGACACCTAAAGGAGGAAAGGATAAAATGAAATCGACTGTACGGTTACGTAAATCACAATTCAAAGGGGTATAAATGTGATGGTTCATTTTAACTCTGGAGCCAGGTCTGTCTTGTTTCTTTGGGGGGGTAAAGAGGGGAAATAAGCGTTTATCATGAGGCCAAATGTCAGGAAGAATTAAGCAATGGAGCACGAAATCTTCTGACGGAATCCCCTTGCAATGCTGCTAGAGGCAAAGATATAGGTGATTTTCACAGACCGAGATGACAGGTTCCGAAGTGGCTGGCCTCTGTAAGTCCTAAGCTGTCTCTTTACCGTTTTCAAGTTTCAGCTACCGCGTTCTAGCTGTCTGGTTTTTCTGCCTTTTCGCATGTGGTTGCTATGGAGATGGTTGCATTGGAAAGCATAGATAGATTTGCCTGGGCAATAATGCAGTAGCAGCCAATGTTTTGAGTTCTCCCCTATGCTTGTATAGACCATTTCAGAATGGGTAGGAGGGTGAATCTAGAAAAATCGACCTCAGGACTCAGCTAGGAACAATGCTCCCCTGTTTCCTTGCAAGTAGGGGGCTAAACATCTTTCTAAGCCCATGTTGGTTTCTGACCTGAAAAAGCTTGTCTGCACATGAGCTGGGTGAGCTATTCCTAGCTACTGATGTATCTGATAAAGAGCCCTCTTAGCTGTGTGTGAGAGATCTGCCAGCAGCCATTGTGTTTCTTAATTTGTTTGTCAATGGCAGGCTGGTGTGTTATGTGCGGGTAGGGTGAGCTCTGGGTGGCTTGTGGGCTACTCACTACCAATATAGGTAAGTTGTTTGACATTATGCTTCCCAAGTGGCTAGCTGAAATTTTTACAAACCAGCAGAGAAGCTATTGAGGAAAGAACAGTTCTGCTCTGGATTTGTAAATATAGCTCCAAGATACTCTCGCTTAAAATCTACTTACTTACAAATAGAAAAACTTAATGTTAACAAACCACCGGGACTGGATGGCATTCACCCAAGGGTTCTAAAAGAACTCAAATGGGAAATTGCAGAACTGTTAACTGTGGTTTGTAATCTATCTTTTAAATCGGCTTCCGTACCTACTGACTGGAAGATAGCTAATGTGACACCAATATTTAAAAAGGGCTCTAGAGGTGATCCTGGCAGTTATAGACCGGTAAGTCTAACGTTGGTATTGGGCAAATTAGTCGAAACAATAGTTAAGAATAAAATTGTGAGGCACGTAGAAGAACATAATTTGTTGGGCAAAAGTCAGCATGGTTTCCATAAAGGGAAATCATGTCTTACTAATCTATTAGAATTCTTTGAAGGGGTTAACAAACATGCGGACAAGGGGGATCCAGTAGATATAGTATACTTAGATTTTCAGAAAGCCTTTGACAAGGTCCCTCACCAAAGGCTCTTGTGTAAATTACATTGTCATGGGATAAGAAGGAAGGTCCTTTCATGGATTGAGAACTGGTTAAAAGACAGGAAACAAAGGGTAGGAATAAATGGTAAATTTTCAGACTGGAGAAGGGTAACTAGTGGTGTCCCCCAAGGGTCAGTCCTAGGACCAATCCTATTCAACTTATTCATAAATGATCTAGAGAAAGGGGCAAGCAGTGAGGTAGTAAAGTTTGCGGATGATACTAAACTGTTCAAGATAGTCAGGACAGAAGCAGACTGTGAAGAACTTCAAAAAGATCTCACAAAACTAAGTGATTGGGCAACAAAATGGCAAATGAAGTTTAATGTGGATAAGTGTAAAGTAATGCACATTGGAAAAAATAACCCCAACTATACGTACAGTATGATGGGGGCTAATTTGGCTACGACAAATCAGGAAAGAGATCTTCTTATGTCGAGAGGGCTGCTTCAGTCCCCAAATCAGAACAGCCCTTGTGCACGTGCTTAAGTCCATTCCAGTACAGCACAAAAGCACGTGCATTTCATTAACTTCATGCGCTTAAGTGCTATCCCACCTAGGAATGCTTTCTGAGCAAAGGCCTAAGAGGGCTCTCCTCTAGAAACTTTGCCATTGGTATCCGTCAGGGGTGTGACTTTTTAAAGGGTGTTTTTACACCAGCAAACAGCAGAGGCTAATGGGTGTAACCATGCTGATGTCTTTCTCCTGCTGCAGGGGATGCTCCCCTATCCTCTGGAGGATTCTCCCCTAGAACTGAGTGTCATCATGATGGCCCGGCCCCTGCTGCCTGACCTGCCTGTGTCAGAGCAGGAGACCCAGCGAGCGGGGTGCACTGCTCTGCTCACCGCTCTCAGCACCTGCTCCATGAACTTCTCTGTGGTTGAGAGACTAGAAACTGAATTCCTCAGGACCCTGGTGTGAAGTGCCTGTCTGCTCAGGCCACGCTGGTAGGGTTGTCAGGTGTCCGGTTTTCGCCTGGACAATCTGGTAAATGCGTCTTCTGTCTGGTTTAAAAAAAAAAAAAAAAAAACACCCCAGAAAATACCAGTCATGGTGGGGGGAGTGGGGGAATTTAAAGGCACAGTGACTTTTTTCCCCCCCTCAACCAATTTTTTTCACCCGCCACGTTCGGGATATTTTTTGTGAAAGTATCTGGCAACCCTACACACTGGGGGCAATTGTGCTAGCCGCTGCAGTGGAACTAACACAGCAATTCCTCTCGTGGCGCATTTGGAGAATCCGTCCCAGGGCTCAAGAGCTATTGGTTCGGTCCCTGATTCAGATTTGCACTTCCCACCGCATGAGGTGCTGTTACAGTCCCACAGGCCTGGAAAGTGTCTGTAAATTGCTTGCTGAGTCAAGGTGTGAAAGAGAAATAACAGGAGGGGAGGGTGAGGATAAAGAGCAATGAGATCATGAGATTACACGGCCCAGTGATTCAGCAGGAGTCTCCACTGGAACATGTGCAGTGCAGCTAGTTATGTTTTCGTACTGAAACACGAAAGGAATCCTAACTGAACATAAGGATTCTGGATAACTCCACATGCCTCGGCTGCTGCAGGTAAATCTCGGCTTATCCATGCTGTGGATTAGTACAACTTACCCCTCTTCACTTCCTGGGCCTGATTCTCCACGGGATGCTGTGATCCTGTCATTTGGGAAGTGGCTGTAGGTCAGGGGTGGGCAATAATTTTTAATGGGGGGGCCCTCTCCAAGATTTTGGCAAGTGTTCAAGGGCCGAATTTCTACCAAGGTGGCTTGGGGTCTGGGATAGAGGTTGGGTGCAGAAGGGAGCTTGGGATAGGAGACTGGGTGCAGGGGGGGGGTGGAGTCTGAGAGGGAGTTTGGGTGAAGGAGGGGGTTGTGATCTGGGGCAGAGGCTAGGGGTGCAGAGTCCAGTAGGGAGTATGGGTGCAGGAGAGGATTCTGGCCTGGGAGAAGGGTGTAGGAGAGGGTGCAGGGTCTGGGAGGGAGTTGTGACCTGGGGGAAAGGAGTACAGAGGGTTTGGGTGGTGGCCTGGGACAGGTAGTTGTGGAGGGAGGAAGGGAGAGAATAGGGGGTGCCAGAGGCAGGCTTTGGCTGGGGGGCACTCACCTACATAGCTCCCAGTCAGCAGCCCTGCAGCCTGCTGTCGCAAGCTGCTCCAGGTGGCTTTGCTCCCCGCAGGGTGAAGGAGTGGAGAGGGAGGGAGGCAGCTTCACTGGCTGCCCCTGCCGCCAGCAAAATAGCTCAGCTGCTATTAGTCAGAAACTGGCCAATGGGAGCTGAGAGATTTTGCTGAGGGGTGGGGCAGAGCACAAAACCTCACTCCCAGAATAGAGCAGCCCCATTCAAAGCAGCTGCCGCTGCGCTGTTCTTCAGGGTCCCAGCAAGGCAGCCACGGGACGGATCTGGTGGCTGCTGGCAGCCTCTTGCCCACCCCTGCTGTAGGCAGTTGGGTTCCATCGAAGGCTTTTCCAGGAGAGGAGGGGAAGCGTTTCATGTCAGTGCTGCCAGCAGAGGCTGGAAGGCAGCGGAGAGTCACCGTCAGGTTGACCTCGCTGCTGTTAAGTCCTAATTCTCTGCATGTGCTCCCGGAGTGCTGGTTCTCTCCCTCTGGCTTTTCCTTCGCGTCAGTGGGAGTCTGTTGCGTCCCAGAGCCATTTCTGCTTTTCAGCGACTTCGTGTTCGTCCGTGGCTGTCGTCAGGATCCCATTGTGACACTCTGGGCCGAGGGTTTGCAGGGAGTTTTCCATTAGGAAAATGAGAGAACATTAGGATAATGAGCTGTTCGTGGTTTCCCACAGATGTACGAATGACATGAATGTTCTAAGGCCGGCACATAGAACTCTTCTCTTGTCATGACTGCTGAGCAGTTACCACTTGCTTTTGCTAGGCCAGAGTGTCCCAGACGATGGCATCTGGCGCACGTAGCGTATGCTGCCCTGCAGTTAGACACCCGCATGGCTGGCTCATGCCAGCTGACTTGGGCTAAAGGGCTGTTTAATAGAGGTGTAAATGTTTGCGCTCAGCCTGCAGCCCATGCTGTGGGACCCTCCCTGCCCCGCCAGGGTCCTTGAGCCAGGCTCCAGTCTGATGTCTACACCCCCATTAAACAGATACTTGGCCTGAGCTCTGTGAGCTCAAGTCAGCTGGTGCAGGCCAGCCAGGAGTTTTTAACTGCATCCTGGGTATTTGCTAACTGGTGATCATGAAAGAAGAATTGGCTTCGCGCATGATGCTGACTCTACCTCTTTTTCCAGCTGTGAGAAACGGAACAAGCAGGAGCGGGGAGATGGAGTGAGGAGCCAGAGCAGACAGCGGGATTAACTTGGTCTCCTTTAAAACGGTGAAGAATTAAGGCTGTCGATTAGTTGCCGTTAAGTTAGGCGATGAACTCAAAAATTGTGATTAATCGCTGTTTCAATCGCACTGTTAATCAATAGAATACCAATTGAAATGTATTTTTCTACTCTTTCAAATGCCTTGATTTCAGTGACAGCACAGAATACGTAGTGCACAGTGCTGAGGTTATATTGTTTGGTTACAAATATTTGCACTGTAAAAATGATTCCGTTCACCTCATGTCATGGAAGTGCAATTTACAAGGGTAGATTTTGCATTATATTAACTGCACTCCAAAAGGCAACCAAGTAAGACTTAAGATCCTACAAGTCTTGGTTCTACTTCTTCCTACTTCTTGTTCAACCAAGTGCTAAGTCAAATTTGTTTACGTTTATGGGCAGCAGGGCCAACTGCCTCTGTGGGTACTTGGGCAAGGTGGAAGGGGGGCCTCGCTCCACGTCCCCAGAAGGGGCAGGGCCGAGGGCAGACGGGGCAGGGCTAGGGGCAGTCCGCCGTTAGCACCGTCCGTACCAAGGCGCTGCCCCCTCCCCCAACCCTCAAAGCCATGTGGAATGGCACTCCTATGCCAGTTCAAAGGGACCACTCTGGCCCCCACCTCTGCTCAAGGAGCAGCCGCGGCAGCCTGAAGCTTCAGGCCCCTTTGAAATCCTAGGCCCCTGTGCGTCTCTGGGCTTGTTTACAGGAGGTAGTGCAGCCCACTGATTATTTACAATGTCAGCAGAAAGTGAGAACAGGCGTTCATGTGGGACTTTTGTAACCGGCTGAAAATTAGGGCAATTGGTCAGTTAATCGTAATTAACTCATGCAATGAACTCAGAAAAATTAATCACAATTAAAAAAATAATCATGTTTAATAGCAGTTTTAGTAGCACTGTTGAACAATAGCATACCGGTTGAAATGTATTAAATATTTTGAACGTTTTTCTGCATTGTAATTGAAATCAAAGTGTATATTATTTTTATTACATATATTTGTACTGTAAACATGATAAAATGGTATTTCTCAGTTAACCCTATACAAATACTGTACTGCAATCTCTTTGTTCTGAAAGTGCAACTTACAAATGTAGAATTTTTTTTGTTACATAAGAGCACTCAAAAACAAAACAGTGTAAAATTTCAACCCCTACAAGTCCACTGAGTCCTACTTCTTGTTCGGCTGATTGCTAAGATAAACTAGTTTGTTTACATTTACAGGAGGGTAGTGCTGCCCACTTCTTATTTACTGTGTCACCAGAAAGTGAAAACAAGCATTCTCTTGTTTTAAGAACACTTTCACTGCAGATTTGACAAAACAGAAGGTACCAATGTGGGATTTCTAAAGATAGCTACAGCACTGTACTCAAGGTTTAAGAATTTGAAGTGCATTACAAAATCTGCGAGTGATGAGGTGTGGGAGCATGCTATCACATGCTGAAAAGAGCAACACTCAGATGCAGAAACAACAGTCTCCAAATCACCAAAAAGGAAAACCAACCTTCTGTTGGAGATATCTGACTCACATTTTCAGCATCTGTTAGTCCAGATTGCTTTGGGTTGTTATTGAGGAGAACCCCCATCATCAGTATGTCTTCTTAAATGGTGGTTTAAGTATGAAGGGACATATGAATCTTTAGCCCATCTGGCTTCTGAATAACTTGTCATGCCAGCTACATAGGAGCCATGTGAACACCTGTTCTCACTTTCAGGGAACAATGTGAACAAGAAGTGGGCAGCATTATCTCCTGAACTAACTTATTTTTCTGAGTGATTGGCTGAACAAGAAATAGGACAGAGTAGACTTGTACACTGTAAAGTTTTCCATTGTTTTATTTTTGACTGCAATTATTTTTTGCGCATAATTCTACATTTGTAAGTTCAACTTTCATGATAAATAGTTTGCACTACTGAACTTGTATTAGGTGAATTAGAATACTATTTCTTTTATTTTTTTACAGTGCAAATACTTGTAATATAAAAAAATATAAAGAGAGCACTATACAATTTGTATTCTGTGTTGAAATTGAAATCAATATTAGGGATATACGTGAGTAGTCAACTACCCAATAAGCCTAAGCTGACTACTTGACTACTAGCTTCCCCCCGCCCTTGCTGCCTCTGTATCGGAGGCAGCAGTGGGCGGGGGGGGAGACTGGAGCCAGTGCTGGGTGAGGAGCCAGTTTAAAAGCCAGTTTTCTCCCCCCCCCCCGCCCTCCCCCATGGTGGGCCCAGGCTCACCGCAGGCAGAGGCTGCTCTGGCAGCAGCCCCTGTCTGCAGGGGTTCCTAGCAGGGAGCTGGGCCCTCCCAGGGACAGGGGCTACTGCTGCAAAGCGGCCCCTATCCGTGGCCAGCCCTAGCCACCGTGAACAGAGGCTGCTCTGGCAGCCTGTTTGCGGCGGGTCAGGCTGGGCGCGGGCAGAGGCTGCTCCAGCAGTAGCCCCTGTTCGGGGCCAGCCCAGGCTACCATGTACAAAGGCTGCCACCGGTGTTAAGATACTAATTGTATCGACTACACAATTAGTCGATAAGTGAAGGCGCTTTGCCTGTCACCTCTTAACATCCTAAGCAATGTATTTGAAAATGTAGAAAACATCTAAATATTTAAATAAATGTTATTCTGTTATTAACAGTGCAATTAACTACAATTAATTTTTAATCACATGATTGATCACAATTTTAAAAATACCTCGTTGGCCCTATTAGCATACATGAAATATGTGTACACTATTAGTGCAGCTGCCACGGGGAATGGATGTGAGTCAAATGGGAGAGGAGACCTATTAAGACGCAGCTGCAGTCTGGAAAAGTTTGGGGACCCTTGAGTTTGATGGCCAGGTACAAGGGAAGGAGAGTGTTATAATCATGGCAGTGGACTGGTAGTCAGGAGAATTGCCTCTAGGCCTGATTCTACCACAAAGAGCTGTAGTGACCTAGAGGAAGTCACATTAGCTCATACTTTAAAAAATAGCAGCTGATTCTTGGGTGTCCATCCCAAGATGCCTTGGGCTTGACCTCTTGTAGGTGCCAACCATTCTAATTGCCTATTGGCTGCATGTGGAGTGGAGGTGCTCAGGATTCTTTTCAAGTTGGGCCTCAGAAAGAGCAAATCTGTATCTGACGGACAAAGCGAACAGCATAATGGGCTGGTAGGAGAACTTCTCAAGGTCGCCCGCATTTTGCAGAGAAGTCCTGACTCACCATTGCGTAATGTTCGGCTGCAGTGGAGTGTAAAACCAAGGTCATGTAATGGAGAACTGGGACCTGCAATGTAGTTATTACAGATTTCATGACAAGTTTTAAAGAGAAAAGAGCTAACCTGGGTGTCTTCATTGGAGGAAAATTCATTTGGAACAAAAGGTGTTTTACTTTGCTGATGTGAGGGTGTTCTCCCCTCCCCCCCGAAAAAGCTGTTTTTCCAATCATGGAGCAAGCGACTATTCCCTGTTATGTCTATTAAAAGCACTCTCTAGAGGTCTTGTTACCATTAATCTTGCTCCCGAACCCTGATCAAGATCATGGCCTTTATTTAACCCTGAAACGTGGAACCATAACAACATGATGATGCCTGAGCCATTTTGCTAGTGCTGCAGCTGGGGAGAACGGTTTAAATTACTAAAGATTTTCAGTGTTTTAACTTTCGCATGTTAGTTTTATCCAACTTCATTTTAAATAAAATAAAATATGGTGTCCAACACAAATTAAGGGTGACTTTCCATTAGCGACTGGTAGTCCGCGGAAAGGTTTGCATTGACCCAGGTAGTCCATGGGGTGCATGGTAGAGAGAGCCCCTCCCCCCCTCCCCCAAGGAGAGCGGCACAGCCCTGAGCAGGAGGGTTAAATCTTGCTTGGCATGCCATTTTGGAAAGGTTGCTGACCCCAATCTAGATCGTCCCTAACCTGCTCTTGAATTTCCTAGTGGTGCGTGTCTCCTTGTTTAGGGTTGCCAGATGGTTTCAACAAAAATACCGGACACACTTGACATTACATCATAATCTACATTACATCTTATTTAGAAAATACCGGACATTTATATTTTCTCAATTTGTTTCCCGAAGAGAAAGCTCAAATACTGACTGTCCGGTTCAAAACCAGACACCTGGCAACCCTATCCTTATTCCCTTTTGTAACTACTTCCCTCCCCCCGAATGCTTCATGGGTAGTTTGCCTCTTTCTGGCCATGCTCCTGCTCCATATTTCCAGGAGAGGTGGTAGAGGAGGCTCTCAGTGCGTGACCTAGTGAGGTTGGTCAGCCCAGGGGACTTTAAGAGAGGACAGAGCTGACTGCACGGTACCTGTGCCATTCTGTGGTGCCTACAATGGCATAAAAAGCGCCTGAACGATAACAAGTTGGACTCAGCTTTTAACTCTATAGTGATCAGATTAACGCCATCGGTTGTTGTCTGGCAAGTGATCTTCTGTGCCTGACTGCTGTGGGAACAATAGGCATTTACCACTGAGTGAGAGAGACTTACAATTGACTGGTCTGTCTCCTGTGGACAAGGCCCAAGTTGCTGCAGAACTCGTTGTCTGAAGCCTGTATGTTGTGCAGCAAAAAAGCATCTCTCAGCCTTGGCTAGGTTATGGAGGTCCCTGGATCACAAGGCAGCGGCCTTGGATATTGAGTGTTGTATGAGGGGGAGTTATGGTGTTATGGTAATTGACAAAATACCAGACATGGGAGGCAGTTACACCTCACCCCTTAGGTCTGTTAGTCTAGTTGTCCTCCTGTGATCCCAAGTGTACAGTGTTGCTGTCGTCACACAAACAAGTATTAGCCATCACTGTAATGGAAAGAAAAAACACAAACCAACCCTCCTCCCCTCATGTCACATCAACGCTTTGGAGGCTGTCTCTGAGTGCATGCATGTCCTCATAAGCATTCACTTAGCCCGCATGCTGGCAAATACCAGTGTTCTGCTTGAAATATGTATCATTAAAGAGGCGTTGTAAGTGGCCTTCTGAATGGAGGGCTGTTATTAGCATGGACAGCCTTTGTAACAGAGACAGCCTCCTACAGAGAAGCCGTAATGCTAGGGTTTCCTCTTGCATTGGACCCTAAAAGGATCATTTTCTCATTGCTGCTCGAGAGTTGTGTGCAGGTGCCTCTTGCATTGGCTGCATTAAAGGAGCTTGTGTTTGAGTGCAAATCCAGCTGCACTGATGTGATAAAAGTAGACTCCCGGCTCTGAAGTTTTGGGAGAACCTTTATAGCTTAATTGGGGAAAATTAACTTCCTCTGTCCTGTATTTCTGCACCGGGACATCCCTTTGACACTCACTCCCCTACTGGTTTGCATGGGGTGCTCTAGTGAGTACCCGACTTTCAGATGCCACCTGACTTGGTATAAATAACATGTTTTGTTTTGGTAGGAATTTTTTTCCTTTTCTAAAAAAGCCATAATTAATGGGGAGGTTGTTTTATATTTTAAATTTGCAGCAATCTGTATGGAACACTTACTTTATGAGCACAGTCCCTATCCTGGGGTGGGTAGTAGTGTTAGCTTTGTCTGTACTGCTTTAGAGTAACCCTGACTTAAGCTAGCAGGGAAAACAGGGCATCGCACCGGATTGGCAATGCTGCTACACATCCTTTCAATTCTAGGTTGAGAGTTCAAATCCCATTCAACTCAGGTAGCCCTACCCATTTGTAACTCTGTGTGGATGTAATATTTCCGGTTACAAATTACACTAATTTAGTGTCTGAGGCGTGAAATGTCTCCTCCTTTTAGAAGCTTCAGAGGGGTAGCCGAGTTGTCTGTAACAGGAAAAACTTCAACAACAACAAATAGTCTAGTAGCACTTAAAAGACTAACATATGTAGATGGTATCGTGAGCTTTTGTGGGCACAACCCACTTCTTAGGACAGCCATGTTGAAATAGGAATCAGTATGGGGTAGCGAACCTACTTCACAATTCAACAGATTCATTCCCCAGTGTGATTAATTCAGCACATTTCATCAGCTCTGTGGAGCTGCATACCTTGAGCGAGTCCGGTGGTGCAGTGGTGGACAGGTGTTAGAGCGGAATAAAAACGTGCTTTAGAGACCGGAAGTGCAGCTCAGGAGAGGATTGACCAACGTCTGCTTTCATAAGGAGGGAAATTGCAAATATGGTTTCTTTAGGTTTCATGCCTCTAGTCCCCTTGGCAACAGCGCATACAACAGCAGCCTGCCTCTGTCCTCCAGTCTTTAGTCTGCTGAGAGTGGCCAAAGTGGCTGGCTCACACTTAGCTCTTTGCCACCTAGATTGGGGACCACTTTATAAACACAGACGTGTAAGAGGAAATTGAGACTCTCTGAAGTTTGCCTGTGAATACAGGCAAGCCAATAGCACAGCTGGGGAAAAAAGCCAGGAGTCTGGTGTACTTCTGTCTTGCCTTGTCACCAGGTCTCTCTTGCTGCCTCCGTACAATTGCTGCTGCCTTGGCTTTTCCCGTCAGTCCAAGGTGATGAAGCGGCGAGGTCGTTTGAGAGCTTGAAATGGAAATGAATACCTATGTTTTGATTGAACCGTTCAGCCCATAGACTGATGCAACCTGCCAGGCAGCTTTTTAAAAAATGCTTATTTTAGCAGCATGAGCAGATTATCAGGGTTGAATAAATCTGCATGTCTGATGGAGTTTCCAAGTTCCCCACACATGCATTCTTGTACGCCTGCCAGGGGCTGGGAAGTTCAACAGTTGGTTCTAATGCTGTCCTGCCAATGCTGTCTCGACCACTCACAGGCTCCCCAGTTCTTTTGGGGGCATGTCACGGGACAGTAGAGTTGCCAACCCTCCAGGATTGCCCTGGAGTCTCCAGGAATTAAAGATTCATCTTTAATTAAAAATTGTCATGGGATGAAACCTCCAGGAATATGTCCAACCAAAATTGGCAGCCCTGTTTGTGTCTCTGCTTGCTTAGGGGGTAAAATAATCCTGAATTATGGTGACATGCTGTATGGAATACTTCAGCATATCTTAAAAAGACTTGAAATTATTTTAGGGGCAAACTCCATATTGTTGTCACTGGTAAGTGTAGGCAAAAATGCTACCAATTGTGATTTTTTTTTTGGTTAGGGGAATTAATGTTTTTATAGACATAGCTATACCAGTAAATAGCCTAATGTAGATACAATTCCACCAGTATGTCTGATACCAATAGTAAGGCAAGGTCTACACTGTGGGAGAAATGTCAGATACGCAACTCCAGTAATGAGAATTGCGTAGCCGGAGTCGACATACCTCAAGCAAATTTCTGGGGTGGCCCTGCTGCAGGCAGTTCCATTGATGTTCCTTGCAAATTCTAGGTGCACAAACGCAGTTGGCAAAACGATCCTGTCCTGAGAGACTGTCTTGGTTATGACCACTCATTTGGCCCACTCACTAGCCTAAGTTGCCCATTGCTACTCTGGAAGGTTGGCAACCCTGCTAGCCCATGCCTGATATGGAACACGTATCAGTGCTTTGACTGGATGCAGTGGGGGTGCACAACTTTCATGATGTTGT
Source organism: Pelochelys cantorii (assembly GCA_032595735.1). Classification (NCBI taxonomy): domain Eukaryota; kingdom Metazoa; phylum Chordata; order Testudines; family Trionychidae; genus Pelochelys; species Pelochelys cantorii. The sequence continues at coordinate 9,070,313 of CM064346.1, read as the reverse complement.
ATGCAGTCAGCATGCACCTCGCTTCACGTGCCCTTGCTTTATGTGTGTCACTTAGTAATACCAGTAGGAAAAAACATCGACGGAAAACAGTGGAATCTGGCAACCCTACATGTGAGCAACGATAAACAAAATGTCTCATGACCCGCACATAGGACCCCCAAATGGCTTGTGGGCTGCACATAACCCTGGGGCCAGAGGCTGCCTGCCACTTGCCTGGAGTCCCCCGGAATCAGCATCAATCTCCTGGTGACAGCGATTCTGGGGATTTTAATAGGCTAGTTCAAGGAAATGACATTACATTTGGCGGGCAGAGGGGGCCAGAAATCTCCCAGCATAGCTTCAGTCAAAGTTGGCAACCCTGTGGGCTATGCAAGGGTATGTCTACACTACAGCACTAATTCGAGCTAACTTAATTCGAATTAGTTAATTCGAACTAAGCTAATTCGAACTAGTGCATCTAGACCTAAAAACTAATTCGAATTAGTGTTTTGCTAATTCGAACTAGCATGTCCACATTGAGTGGACCCTGAACCGAAGTTAAGGCTGGCCGGAACCAGTGCCGGCAGGGCATCAGGTTAGGACTTAGAGGGTGGAGCTGCTGCCTGAGACTAACTGAGCTCCGTGCTTAAAGGGACCCGACCCCCACCCCGGACAGACAGTTCTCAGGGTTCCCCGCTTGCTTGTCTACCTCGATGAGGGACAGCAAAGCAGTCCTGTCTTGGAGTGCCCTGAGTGCCCTCACTCGGCACATCACAGCACTCGGCCATCAGCCCAGCTGCACTTGCCGCAGGCTGCCATCTGGGGGGGTCAATCGGGGGGCTGTCAGGATCCAGGAGGCCCTGCAGGAGAGCTTCCACCCTAAGGAGCCCGCAGAGCCACCCCAGTCCTCCCCATCAGGGGCTCGTGCCCCATTCCTCCCTCACCTCCTTCCGCTTACCCCTCCCTAGCCCCCCTTCCTGATGTAAAATATAAAGGACACGTGTTCAAAAATAGAAACTCTCTTTATTTAACAAAACTGGTGGGCGTGGGGGTGATTAACCTCTGGGGAGACTGGGAAAAGGAGGTGGGAGAGGGGAAGAGAGAGGGTGGGAGAGGGGAGGGGGAAACCTGGGAGGAGGGAGCTGGAAGGGGGAAGCCAGGGGAAGAAGGAGGAGGGGAAGTCTAAAACTATGGTACGCCATATCTTCAGTATTGTGTAGAGATGTGGTCTCCTGACCTCAAAAAAGATATTTTGGCCTTGGAAAGGGTTCAGAAAAGGGCAACTACAATGATTAGGGGTTTGGAACAGGTCCCATATGAAGAGAGGCTAAAGAGGCTGGGACACTTCAGCTTAGAAAAGAGGAGACTGAGGGGGGATATGATAGAGGTCTATAAAATCATGAGTGGTGTGGAGAGGGTGCATAAAGAAAAGTTCTTCATTAGTTCCCATAATAGAAGGACTAGAGGACACCAAATGTAATGAATGGGCAGCAGGTTTAAAACTAATACGCGAAAGTTCTTCACACAGCACATAGTCAACCTGTGGAACTCCTTGCCACAGGAGGCTGTGAAGGCTAGAACTATAACAGAGTTTAAAGAGAAGTTAGATAAATTCATGGAGGTTGGGTCCATGGAGTGCTATTAGCCAAGGGGTAGGAACGGTGTCCCTGGCCTCTGTTTGTGGAAGGCTGGAGATGGATGGCACAAGACAAATTGCTTGGTTGTTGTCTTCGGTCCATCCCCTCCGGGGTACCTGGTGCTGGCTGCTGTTGGCAGACAGGCTACTGGGCTAGATGGACCTTTGGTCTGACCCAGTACGGCCGTTCTTATGTTCTAAGCTCAGGGCTCAGGGTCGGGGGTCTCACTGGACCAACTTGATTTTCATGCAACCCTGCTCCTGGGTGCGCATGTGGCCTCTGGTGGCCAGGCTGGCAGCTATTCTGCCCTAGACGGCCGCATTCCTGTGCCTAGTGCGGAGGTCGTGGACGTTGGAGGCCTCCCCCCAAACCTCGATGAGGTCCACGATCTCCGCACTAGACCAGGCAGGCGCCCGCCTCTTGCGGCCCCGGGCAGGTTCTTGGGAGCCGCCAGCCTGGTCCTGGGAAAAGGCGGAGGGCTGGGTGGCAGCGGGTGGCTGGCTCATGCCGTGCCAGGTGCAGGGTCTGTTGGCTGGGTGCTGGCAGGCTTGCAACTGGCATGAGCACTGTAGCCAGACCGTGCCCCTTTAAGGGCTCCGGGGCCGGGAGGGGGGCAGAAAAGTTTCCCTGGTTTGGCCCAGAGTGGCCACCAGGGCAAGCTGGGAAGGGCTAGCCTCCAGCTAGTTCGAATTAAGTGGCTACACAGCCCTTAATTCGAACTACTTAATTCGAACTAGGCGTTAGTCCTCGTAGAATGAGGTTTACCTAGTTCGAATTAAGCGCTCCGCTAGTTCGAATTAAGTTCGAACTAGCGGTTTGTATGTATAGATGCTATGAAAGTTAATTCGAACTAACGGCTGTTAGTTCGAATTAACTTTGTAGTGTAGACATACCCCAAGTGGGTAACTGTACATATTTTATTTTCTGGTGGTGGTGTTTTCCCCCTGAAGGCCTGGTCTAAAGCTTTGCAGAAATGGCTGTGTCAGTTAGGGGGTATGATTATTTTATAGATGTAGCTGGAATAGCAAAAGCCCTTGTGTAGGTGTAGTTATACTGGCAAAAAAGTGCTTTTGCTAGGATAGTTTTCATTCAGGGAACTCATATAAGCTATATCGACAGTAGGACTTCTATACCAGTATAAACTGTATCTCCACTAGGACGGTTTGATGGTACAGCCAAAAGTTAAACCTCTGAAGTAGGGATGTTAAATATCGGTTAACTGAATAGTCGAGCAACCTCATATATTCTTATTGGTTAATCGACTATTCTATAGTCCCCAAGGGCGGGGGCGGCAGCCGCTGTATCAGAGGCAGCAGCATGGGGTGCCAGGCAGGAGCTGGTCCATGAGGGGAGCCAGTTTAAAAACCAGCTCCCCTTGTGGTCTTGCTGCCTGTCACCCAGTGCTGCTGCCTCTGATAAAGAGGCAGCAGCGCGGGTGGCAGTAGCTGCTGTCTAAGAGGGGTCTGAGCTCCTGGATGCGGTGTGAGCTGGAATGGAGCTGGGCTGCTTGCCTGCCTGGCTCCTAATACGCTTTAAGTGCAGAGCTGTAGCAGGGGTAGGTTCTGGACCCGGCGTGAGCCAGAACTGAGCCAGGCTGTGGGCTAACCTGCTAAAAAATGTACTGGCAAGGGTGTGAGGGAGAAATGCATTTATTCTATAGCATTAACTTATAAGCTTTTGCTTATCAGTTAATTGGTTCATCGACCACACTATTACATCCCTACTTGGAAGTGTAGGCAAGGCCTAATAATAAAATGTGTGTTGTGCTTGAGTGGACCAATCGTCTGTCATATATGGCGCCCTGCCTCTGTTGTTGCCATTTCAGTGAGAGGCCAAAAACCAAACCCAACCCCCTGTGATCCAGGCAGACAGTTGTGTACGAGGGTGGAAAGTCCCTTTGTGATGTCTACCACAATTAGCTGACAGCCTGAAAGATGAGGTTTGATTATTTCGGCCTTCACATCATATCCCCAGGCAACGGGGAGTAGGAAAATCTGTTTCGGTCCTGAATTCTTGGAAGAACTCCTTCATTGCTGCAGGATGCCCGGAATGGAGAGAGTCTGACCTGGAGTCGTGTTATAATTGACGGAGCAGGGCTGTAAGACAGACTCTTTTTCTGGGGCAGCCCATTCCTTAACCTCCCAGTCTCCTCAACCTCTCTGTCCTCGTTCTAGTGCTGGTGCTTCTGCTTCTAACCTTCAGGGTTTTGATACCCAACAGGTTGGCGGGACGAAAACGGGAGTTGTGCGCTATGTGGGAGAGACCGACTTTGCCAAAGGAGAATGGTGTGGAGTGGAACTCGATGAACCTCTAGGGAAGAACGATGGAGCAGTTGCTGGTACAAGGTACTGTGTACGCTCACCGGTTCCAGCCGGGACTCTGAACGGGCGCCCAACACCTACCAATGGAATGTAGAGTGCCAAAACCAGCTGCTGAGGGGGGTCAAAGGAGGCAGAGCTAGAACTTATGAAGGGACATCTAGGCTGTATATTTGGGAAGGGTTGTGAGGGGAAATACTCCGACTGCGAGGGCTTTAGACTGGGAAGCAGTTTCTCCAGGGAAGTGGTGGAAGTCCCATCATTGGTGTATTTTGAAACTTGGTAAAAGTTTGTAGAGAAAAGTTTGTTTATTTTAAAGAAGAGATGAGTTGTTGGATTTTTTTCCCCACTTCTGCTTTCTGTGATTCTGTGGCTATATTAAGACCACTTGCCATTATATGTTTCCTTGGTAAATCCTTCCCTCTCCTTAGTCTATATATAATTCACCTTTTCCTCTGTCTATATAGCAAGGATGTAAGATCATCTCACCCTGTGGGCCATCTCTTTTTTTCTGGAGGCTAGGCTTTTAATGAGCCTGGAACAGTTAATGAAGTTACTGCTCCAGGCTTGTAGTGCTTCTTAAGCCTGACATCTGTTTGCAGTCTGAACTTACAACCCCTGATTCTCGTCAGTGTCTTCTCCAGCCAAGTAGCTCTTAGCACACACATGCCTGCTGGTGAAGGGCAAAGCTGTGAAAGTTGGAAGGGTCAGGATGGCATTGGGTGAACACCAAAAAGGCAGCATGTTCTTCCAAATGATCTCCAACATCTGGGTCTGTGAAACTGGGCAGGGGAGCTGACAAGACTTCATGCTGCAAACTGTGACCCTAAAGCTCAGATCTCAAGTTATCCTGAGCTTCAGGGAAATTTGGGTCCGAGTTCTGGAGCTCATGCTTGACTCTTGTGGAAAGAGGGTTGGAACAGACTCCCCAGATGCTTCGCAGGCTCATGAATGGGAATAATGGCAGGGAAAGTTCTCAGGCCTTTTAAACCCGATAACGGTTGGGTTTGGATCAACGGTTGGGTGGGTTCTCATGGGGTCTGAAATGTTTCCTCGATCCCTGGTGTTCACTCCAATTTTTCTGGTGTTCTGCAAAGTCCTATAAATCTTTGCACAGCCCTGCGTGCTGTATTTAGGGCTGTAAAGAAGTGGCCAGAGGCAGTCTGACTCTGGGTAGTAAATAAGGCACTAGGGTGAGCAACAATATTATGAAACGTTATTACAGCTATGGTGGAGGCCAGAGGGTAATTTTGACAGTAGCATGGAACTGACAATTACTCAGTAGGCCCCAATTGCTGCAGCAGCATCATTCATTTTCTGCCAGCCTGGTGCCTGCTGGCCATGAGCCTTTATCTGAAATAGGAACGGCTTTGTATTGTCCCACGCTAGCATGAAAGCATTGCAATAAACCGGGGTGGGAAACCTTTTTCGGGTCGGGGGGGCCGCTGATCCGCAGAAGAATCAGTCGGGGGCTGCACACAGGTGAGAAGCAAAGAAAGAAAAAAAGATAAACCCTCATTGATGTGGCCCCTGACTGAGGAGAAAGACACTCCCCACGTTCCCCCCTATACACCAGAGCTTAGGGGGGCCCAGGCTAGTAAATTTTGTGTGCTCCAGCCTCATGGTGGGGCAGCGGGGTGGCTGATACAGAGGCAGCAAGTGGGGTGGAGCGACTAGTCGAGTACAGGGCCGGCTTGAGCCATTCCTGCCCCCCGGCGCGCTGTGCACCTTACAGCTGCAATCGGGCGCCCCCCATAGGTTGGCGCCCTGGGCAGCTGCCCGGCTAGCCCCCCGCTTAATCTGGCCCTGGTCGAGTAGCAACCCAATAAGCCTAGGCTTACCGGGTAGTCGACTACGCAGCTAGCCGCTTACATCCCTACTACACATCAGACATCCTTTAACAGTGACTTGCACTCAATACCAGTCTGGACCCAAACCAAGCTAGCCCATTAGTGATGGTGGCTCTGTGTCCTATTACCAGCCCTCCCATGCCTAGTAGCTTATTGTAACAGCATGAGGCTTTGGCGCTTTTGCAGAAGCCACGTTGATTTTCCTCCTTGGTTCCCCAACCCACAATGAGGTCAGCCCTAAGCAGTGATCTGTTCCAAGATCCGAGGCCTGCCTGGCAGCAACAGAAGGGGAGAGGAGTGGGGTTTGGGGTTTTCATTTTTGAAAAGATAGCACTTGAACAGATGCTTGCAAATGAGTCATTTTCTCCTCTGGATGGAGAACAGGCTGTTCTGCGGCCTCCCATGTACATGGCATCAGCCCGTGACCGACACACACACTGCTGCCCACGTGTGCAAGCCGTTTCACACATGGAAGCTGCTCACATCTGGAGACTGCCGACATGTGCCAGGAAACTAGTGCTTGGCTAATATTAGTGTCCCTATTGAGCTTGTGTCTGAATTGTTGATCGTTATTAATTAGTCACTATTTCAGCCACACGCAGGAGAGATTTTGCTCCATCGTTTCCTGCCAGTGGTTCATTTCCAGCTTCTGGAGATGGCTCCCAAACCAGACAGTATTGTCTGCCCTGGCTGCTGCAGTGAAACCAAAGAGCGTGACATGCAGAGGCTGCCTGGTGTTACTTGCTGAAGCATCTCAGATGTGGGAACAGCTTGACCAAGGCTTGAACAGCTCGACCTGTGTGCCAAAGAGGCCCTGTGTTTCTGGCAATGTGGGTTTCTGGCAGCTGGCCCCCAGGTGAGACTTGCCTCAGTCTCTCACCAGCAGTGGTATGAGGCCAGGTCCCGTGTGCAGACAAGCAGTAACTGCCGAAATGGGATTGCACCTGAACATGCCCCTCCCCCGTCTCCTCTCTTGTGCTGTTTTGCCTCCTTCATCTGTCTGCATCAGAATTGTCTTGTCTTGTCTTTTCCTCTCTCGTCTCCTTGTTCTGTCTTCCAAGCCTTCAGTAGCCCGCCCGGAGAGGCAGTGAAGAGACAGACACAGCCCTTTCTTCATGGAGTTTTCTATGCTGGCGTTTCGATTGGGAAGTGGAATCATAGAATCCTAGAACTGGAAGGGACCTCGAGAGGTCATCAGGTCCAGTCCCCTGCCCTCGCGGCACGACCAGGCACTGTCTAGATCATCCCTGACAGGTGTCTGTCCAACCTGCTCTGAAATAGCTCCAGTGATGGAGATTCCACAGCCTCCCTAGGCAACTTATTCCAGTGTCTAACCACCCTGACGGGAAGATTTTCCTAATGTCCCACCTAAACCTCCCTTGCTGCAGTTTAAGCCCATTGCTTCTTATCCTATCCTCAGAGGCCAAGGAGAACAATTTTTCTCCCTTCTCCTTGTGACACTCTTTTAGGTACTTCAAAACTGCTATCATGTCCCCTCTCAGTCTTCTCTTGTGTAAACTAAACAAACCCAAATCTTTCAGTCTTCCCTCATAGCTCATGTTTTCCAGACTTTTAATCATTTTTGTTGCTCTTCTCTGGGCCTTCTCCAACTTCTCCACGTCTCTCCTGAAATGTGGTGCCCAGAATTAGAAGGTTGTCCTCTCTGGCCAAAATTCGGTAACAGCAGGCTCCCTCCCCCCCCCCCGTTCTTCTTCTTCAGGGCCCCCTACTGAAACCCCCACAGCCTTTCTGATCACTTGTTTGCGGGCACTAAAGCAGCTCCATTCCCTTCAGCCACACCCATCTCAGGCCTCTGAAGGTTGGTGCTTAGCTCAGGGCTGTACAGGAACAGTGTCCTCATCCCATCCATTTCTTACCTACAGCTCCCTCTTTTCCTCTGTCTGGCCTTAGTTCATTCTAGCTCCCTGGGACGGAGTCTTTTGGCCTCCTCTCCTCTTAAAGCACTAGCATGCCTCGGGTTGATTTCTCTTTCCTGCGTTTGGGAGATCTCCCTCTCTCCTTGGGAGCAGGAGACACCTTGTTTCAGAGCTCACAGCTTGTGTTTCTGATCTGTCCCTCCCACGGGCTGTACTTCTGCCGTGCTGGCTCCCTCTGACCCAGGCCAAAAAGCACCTGGAGCAGTTTTGGTTTGCTGGCGCAAGGAGGGGTTGCACATGTTCTCCCTGGGTTTATGCATGTGGCATTTTGGCATGGACCAGACTGGCAGCCACGCCTCATCACACTGCACAGGCCTCTGCATCCAAACGGCTCACCAGTCAATCGCGGGCGTCTCCTGCGAACGTGAGGGAGCATTGCAGGGACGAGATGGGGCTGCCCGTGCCCCTGGGCTCTGCACTCGGTACGGATCCCAAGCCTGTTGAAGTCCAGGGAAAGACTCCCATTGGCTTCAGCTAGCTTCTGGGTTGGGCTCCTGGAGATTTTACTCGTGCGGCAGGGTCCCACAGAAATTTCATTTACGGACAAAATGGGAAAAATGTACGGACAGACACACTTTTTTTTTACAGACGCTAACTCGGCGGGATGATGTAGACGATAACATCATATGGATCACGTGATTCATGTTATGTCACCTCAACCATTGAGCTAAACAAACGACTAAAATGTCCAATTTCCGCTGTTGCGCAGTAAAATGGCTGAAGCAGCACAGAAGACATTTAATTGCTATAGAATAATTGCTGTTTATTGACATTTTATTGCACTTTTATGAAATTTACGGACACCTAAATTATTTTACAGACTTTATGGACATGTCCAATTTCAGCTAATTGTTTATGGACTGTCCATAAATTGACTGACAGTTGGCAACCCTGTTGTGCAGACTTGGGAGACGCGTGGACAGTCCCACGAGAAAGTTTGTTGGCTGGCGTTCTTACAGGCCAGAGATGGTACATGGTACCCACAGCGATTGGGATACTTACTCACTGACTGCATAGCCCTTCTGAAACTCTGCTGTCCGTGGTCATTTATGCCATGAGCCCGCACGGATCAGCTCACTGTGCCCCTTAGGCCAGACTGGGTCAGACCAACGGTCCATGTAGCCCAGTGTCCTGTCTGCCGACAGTGTCCAATGCCAGATGCCCCAGAGGGAGGGGACACAACAGGTAATCCTCACGTGATCCCTCCCCTGTCACCCATTTCCAGACGAACAGAGGCTAGGGACACCATTCCAAGCCATCCTGGCTAATAGCCATTGATGGACCTAACTTCCATGAATTTATCTAGTTCTTTTTTGAACCCTATTAAAGTCCTAGCCTTCACCGCATCTTCTGGCAAGGAGTTCCACAAGTTGACTGTGCACTGTGTGAAGAAAAACTTCCTTTTGTTTGTTTTAAACCTGCTGCCTATTCATTTCATTTGGTGACCCCTAGTTCTTATATTGTGGGAACAAGTAAATAACTTTTCCTTATTCACTTTTTCCACACCAGTCATGATTTTATAGACCTCTATCATATTCCCCCTTAGTCTCCTCTTTTCTAAGCTGAAAAGTCCAAGTTTTTTTAATCTCTCTTCATATGGCAGTCGTTCCAAACCCCTAATCATTTTTGTTGCCCTTTTCTGAACCTTTTCCAATGCCAATATGTCTTTTTTGAGATGAAGCAACCACATCTGTACCCAGTATTCAAGATGTGGATTTACCATGGTTTTATATAGAGGCAATAAGATATTCTCTGTCTTATTCTCTATCCCTTTTTTAATGACTCCTAACATTCTATTTGCTTTTTTTGACGGCCGCTGTATCCGCATATCCAAAATAGCGATCCCACATCTTCACAGCAAGCCCATTACTTCGGGCGCGCTATTCCGACGTCTCTGTAAACCTCATTCCATGAGGAGTAAGGGACGTTTCGGAATAGCGGGTTATTTCAAATCTGGCATGGTGTAGACAGCGGCAAATGATGAAATAAACTATTTTGAAATAAGATCGAACGAAGATACGCCATTTTCGTAGCTCAAATTGCGTAGCTCATTTCGAGCAGCGGTACAGTGTAGACGCACCCTTACTGACCCACACGGACTGGGGCTGACCGTGCAGGCTGCTTTGGGTTGCTTTGTGCACTGATCTCAGTGGGCAAGAGTTGGGTTAAGTTTGAAGCAGGGGTAAGGAAATTATTTCAGGAGCCCAGCCCAATATGCTCCCATTTGCTGTGACCTGAACGTGAGTAGTTCTCTACTCTGGGTTTGGTTTGGTTCTAAACAGGCAGCTGTGGGGTATCAGGAGCAAGGGGAGGGAGAGACGGTGGAGATAGGTGTTGCCTTTCCCTGAAGACAACGTGGGTAGAGGGTTGTTTGGGGTTTTTTTTGTGTTTTGGGGGGGCTTTTTTGACACAAGCATCTGGGCTCCTACACCACTCACTCTGCTGCAGGGTATGTGCTGGAGGAAGGTCATCCTCTATCTCAGTCTTTAAAAAAAGCCCATGTCTTCCCTCATCCTCTTCTTCTGCCTCCCCATCTGGCAAACACCTGTCATCGCCTAACAGTGCTGAAAACAGAGCTGTGGTTGGTGTCACTCACACCAGCCAAGATAACCACATCCCCAGCACTCATCTTCCCTCCCTTTTTCTTAAGGACAGATTGTTTGGTTTAAAAACCAAAACGCTTTCCCCATTCCCATGTGACTAACAAAACCCTGCATTGCTTGGAGAGGAGGATAACATTCAAGGGTCTGTTCTCATTCGCACTAGTGCTCCTTTCCGTGCTCGGGAAGTGCAAAGGGACCTTAACGCGGGTGTGAATGTGATTTGCTTACCTTACGGCCCCTTTGTACTTTCAAAGTGGTGTAAAGGGGCCGCAGTATAAATGAGAATTGGCACCCAACTGTGGTTCCCATCCATTGTGATACTTGCTCTTTTTTTCCCCCTCACTCGTTCAGGGTATGTCTAAACTACATCCCTCTTTCAAAAGAAGGATGTAAATTAGACAGATCAAAATTACAAATGAAGCCAGGATTTGAATTTCCGGCACTTCATTTGCATAATGGCGGCCGCGCGTTCTTTCAAAAAAGGGCTTTTTTAAAGTGAAACTGCCATCTAGATGCGGTTCTTTAAGGGGAAAAAAAACCCTTTTTCGAAAGATCCTGTACTCCTCAAAAATTATGCAAATGAGGAATACAGGATCTTTCAAAAAAAGGTTGGGTTTTTTTTTTTTTTTAAAGAACCTCATCTAGATGGCGGTTTCACTTTCAAAAAGCCCTTTTTTGAAAGAACGCGTGGCTGCCATTATGCAAATGAAGCGCAGGAAATTCAAATCATGGCTTCATTTCCAATTTCGATCTAATTTACATCCCTCTTTCGAAAGAGAGATGTAGTCTAGACATGCCCTCAGTGTGCACAGTGAAATCTGACTGTCCAGTGCTATAGATTCATGCCCTTCTAAACTAGACCATTCATACCCTTCAGTGGTCTGCTGCGATCGTTCTAGTTTCACCTCCTGCCTAACACAGGCCATAACTTTCCCCAGAATAATTCCTGTTTGAGTTACACTCATCACTGATTGTAAAGCAGCATCAAGGGTAAAAACGCTCCAGGAGGAATGTTTAAAACCAAAAATCCCATCCTCTTTTCATTGACTTTAAAAATGTAACATCATATAGTATGGGTGTCACTGCAAAAGGGGGTGTGTTTTGCTTTGGGTTGCGTTTGCACCTGTGAACACATTTATTTTATATTAGCAAGCCTCTATTTTTGGGCCTGTCCTTCTAGGGACCAGGCCCTTAACCGCCTCCTCCAAAACACCCGAAAAGGGAATGCTCTAACCTGTTCTGCCGCATCGGACGACAGGGTTCATGACGACACTGTTAAATCTCCTGTGATTTTCAATTCATGATCTCTTTTCTGCGATCATCTGATCTGACTTCCTGTGCCACAGGCTGTAGACTGTTTCCCAGAAATTAGGAATTCTTGGTTGGACTCCCAGCTAGGGATGTTGGATATAGTGTAATTGAATAGTCGTGTAACCACATGAAATCTTATTGGTTACACAACTATTCGAGAGTTCCTGGGGGCACTCGGGGCCCCACTCCCAGAGAACCCCTGCCACCCCGTGCTGCTGCCTCTGTGGGGTGGCAGGTGGGAGCTGGTCTGCCGAGGGAGCTAGTTTAAAAACCTCTGACACAGAGGCTGCAGTGCGGGGTGGTAGTAGCCCTTATCCATGGGGGTCTGAGCTCCCGTAGTCAGAGGCCAGTCTGTGGCAGCAGCCCCTGTCCTCAGGGAGCTTGTACCCCACATGGACAGGATCCACCTGCCCCCACCTCCCATTGCTGCCGCGGGGAGGCAGCAGCACTGGGAGGGGCAGGCGGCACTGCAGAGCTCGTGCTGGGGGGGAACGGCTTTTAATCTGGCTTCCCCCCAGGACTGGCTCCTACCTCCCCCCCCTTGCTGCCTCTGTAGGAAGCATCAAGTGAGGGAGGAGGGCAGGCGAATCTGCAGAGCGCTGGCTTAAAAGCTGGCTTCCAGCACGTATTGGCTCCAGCCTGCCCCCCTCACCCTCCACGCTGCTGCTTCTCTATCTGTGGCAGAAGCATAGGGATGGAGGGGGAGGCAGATCCCGTGTTCATGAGGAGCCTGCTTAAAGCCAGTTCTTCACAGGCACCAGCTCCCACTCCTCCCCCCCTTGCTGCCTCTGATACCAAGGCAGCAAGGTGGGGGAGTGCGTGTAGTCAACAAGACTAACCGAGAAGTCCAGGCTTATCAGTTAATCGTGTAGTCGGCTACACGGCGACATCCCTACTCCAGTTCTGTCTGGATGCTGCCCAGTGTGGAGGGCTTTATAGGCGGGGGCAATAGCCTTTCTGATATTCTCTCTTTCTCCTGCTCCAGGTACTTTCAGTGCCCCCCCAAATTTGGCCTCTTCGCTCCCATTCACAAGGTGATCCGGATTGGGTTCCCGTCTACCAGTCCTGCTAAAGCAAAGAAGAGCAAGCGGATGGCCATGGGGGTGTCCGCCCTAACTCACAGCCCCAGTAGCTCCTCCATCAGCTCGGTCAGCTCCGTGGCGTCCTCCGTCGGCGGCAGACCCAGCCGGAGCGGATTGGTGAGAACCTCTTCTCGGACCGAGATCTCTCCTGCTCTGCCCCGGCAGAGCTGAGCCTTCAGCAGGTGCCCTGGGGCAGCTCCTAGTGCCCTGCCAGCAGGGAAATGGGAAGCGCGGGGGAGACTATGATTGGTCTTCGCTTCCTTCCCCCTTGGAGGGAGCTCAGACTCCCTGAGCATTTGTGGTCACGTAAGATCCCGGGACGCTATTTGTGGGGGGAAGGGCACCAATGGGGACATTATGTCCCCATCCCACCCTGGAGAATTATACTCTGCCTCCCGCAAAGGCCATCTAGACTGGGACAGTGTTTCATTTTCTGTCCCACCTGGTTGCAAAAGCAATGCCCTGTAGCACGCAACAGCTGCTTCCTTCCCGCTTCAGAGGTGGCTGCAGTTTATTGTGGGGGGGAGGAATTCCTCTGAATGGCATGTGTCATGCTCGGGGGTTCCCGAGAAGGCCGGCACTGTGGGAATGCAAAATAGCCTTCCAAAACGCTCCATCTCTAGGACATACAGGGAGATCAATGTTGACCACTCTGAGTGAGGCACAAACAAGTGTCACCCTGGGCAGGGGATCCAGCTTTCACAGGGGGTGATGGCCCTGGCAGCTGAGTTCTTATCATTTGGGCTTTCTTCAGTGGCTGTCCTAAATAAAGCCTATGTGTGAAGAGAAAACAGGTCTTCAAAAGGTCATAAGAACGGCCACACTGGGTCACACCAAAGGTCCATCTAGCCCAGTATCTGCCGACAGTGGCCAATGCCAGATGCCCGAGAGGGAGTGAACAGAACAGAGAATCATCACGTGATCCCTCCCCTGTCACCCATTTCCAGCCCCTGACAGACAGAGGCTAGGGACACCATCCCTACCCATCCTGGCTAACAGCCATTGATAGACTTAACCTCCATGAATTTATCTAGTTCTGTTTTGAACCCGGTTAAAGTCATGGTTTTCATAACCTCCTCCTGCGAGGAGTTCCACAGGTTGACTGCACTGCAAGAAGAAAAACTTCCTTTTGTTTGTTTTAAACCTGCTGCCTATTCATTCATTTGATGACTTGTTCTTAGGTTATGGGAACAAGTAAATAACTTTTCCTTATTCACTTTTGCCACACCAGTCATGATTTTATAGATCTTTATCATATGCCTCCTTAGTCTCCTCTCAAATTGTGATCTTCCCTGCCCCTTAACCTTGTCCCTGGGGAACTCCCTTCCCAGTGCTGCCCAGAAGAGCTGCCCGTCTGCAGGGTGTTGATCTGTGATCTCATTCTGACTGGGAGCCTCACCCCTTCCAGCTGAGCCCTGTGCTCCCAGCGTCAGCACAGGGTCTGGGGGCTAGCGGTTTGATGGATCGAGCTGCCCTCTGGTTCCAAAGGGGCACTGTGCGTGCGCAGACACTCGGGCTGGCTGGTAAAAGCTGTCTGCCTGGGCAGGAGTGCGGGGAGCAGAGCTACAGACCCCCGTCTTTGCTCTCCTCTCCAGCTGACGGAGACGTCCTCGCGCTATGCCCGGAAGATCTCCGGCACCACCGCCCTGCAGGAGGCGCTGAAGGAAAAGCAGCAGCACATCGAGCAGCTGCTGGCAGAGCGAGATCTGGAGAGAGCGGAGGTTGCCAAGGCCACCAGCCACATCTGCGAAGTGGAGAAGGAAATTGCCATCCTGAAGACCCAACATGAGCAGGTGAAGCATGGGGCCGGGGGCGTGCAGGGACCCTGCCTGAGTGTCCCAGGTGCTTCCCATCAGGAGCCTGCATCTGGCACCCCATCCCCACTCTCTCCCCAACTCCCTGCCTCAGGTCACAACCCAAACCTTCTGCACCCCCTCCCACACTCCTGCACCTGGTCACATCTCCCTCCCGACCCCTGTGGCCCCTCCCGCACCCCTGCCCCTGGTCATAACTCCCTCCCGACCCCTCCGGCCCCTCCCACACCCCTCCCCCTGGTCACAACTCCCTCCCAACCCCTGCGGCCCCTTCCACACCCCTCCTCCAGGCCAGAATCCTCTCCTGCACCCAACGCCCCCAGACCCTGCACCCCAATCCACTACCCAGAGCTCCCTCCTGTACCCAACTTCTGTTCTAGACCCTGTACCCTCTCCATTAATAGCCTAGAAAAGTGCGGCCCTTGACACTTGCCAAATTCTTGGAGTGTTCCCTCCCCATCAAATGATTCCCTCCCCCTCACTGCAGAGACAGAACCCTACCGGGAGGCTGCGGTGGAGGGGGAAGACCTTGATACAATGCACACGGGCTCCATTCCAGGGGGTCGTGTTACCTACTTCGGTGTCGAGTTTCTTGGTCCACACAGAGGCTGTTTTGTGTTGCCTTTGCACCCAGCGCAGCCAGACAGCTGCCTAACGGATGCCCCCCAGGCTCTCCCATCACTGATTCTGGGGGGCATCCGTTAGGCAGCTGTCTGGCTGCGCTGTCTCCCATCACTGCCTACTCTGCTGCTTCCACCGTCAGGGTGGGAAACGGAGAGCCAGAGCACAGAGTATTCCCATGTGCATCTCTCGGAGCAGTCATGGTGAACGCTGGCATGGCAGGAGCCCCTCTGCCAGTGACAGGGGACGTCGCTCTCCGTGAGTCATTCGGTCCATGGCGCCTCTGCTGAGTCGGCGAATTAGGGGTTGTGGCTCAGTGTTTCTTGCCAGGCCACCAGATACGGAACTTCTGCCATGGACGTCAGCAAATAGCCCCCGGCTTTGAGTGACATTTGGTCACGACTAGCACTGGATGAAGAGACAAGAAAATTGTGCAAGGATGTTTGCACACAAGTGAAACCCATTCACTCCCCTTTTTCACAAGCAGTTGTGCCAGTGGTGTTTTGTTCACATTAAACTGTACACGGGGAATGGCTGTAAATGCAACAATTCTCAGCTCCATCTGGGTAGGGGTGTTTACTCTCGCATGGCCACTGGCTATTCTGATTTACTCCAATTCCATTGTCCCCTCAGGAAGCAGAAACAGCACCATGTGCCATAGATGTCCAATCACATGCCAGCCAGAGACCTAGAAGAAGCTTGCAGACTGCCTCATGCACCTTGAAAATTGTCTAAAGAGTTCATCAAACAATTGCCAGTAGCAAACTGATTCATAACATTCAGTCTCTTTGTGGGTAGCTAGTAAGCAGAAAAAGGGTGTCGGATAACTTGTGCACTCCAAACTGTTCATCCAGCCTGCTGGCTGGGGCTGGGTTTGATCTGGTGACCTAGGACCAGGGTTTTAAAAATGCACTGGGCCGGGTGTCACATGCTCAGAGTGGATATCTGGAGTCAGGGTATCCAGCAGACTCCTCTTGGGACTTCTATGTGCTGTGCTCCCTGGAAAAGCTACTCCCTAGAGATGAAAGCCTCTATAAAGGTCACTTACCAACCTCCTGTGCTGTCCAGGTCGGTCCCCTGTCCCGTGTTTAATGAGCGTGTGTGCAAACGTGACTGGCTCTCTGTTACAGTACGTCACCGAGGCGGAGGCGAATCTCCAGCGAGCGCGGACCCTAGTAGACGGGGTGCAGAAGGAAAAGGTGGAGCTGCTGAACCAGCTGGAAGAGGAGAAAAGGTAACGTGGTGAACGGACAGCGGGGTGGGAATAGGAAGTGCGTACAAATAGCAGAGGTAATGGCAGCATGGAGCGACCGGGGAGCAAGGCCATGGGGTTTCATGGGGGCATGAGATGATGCTGAGCTCTTCCGTGATGCTTTTCAGAGCATACCCTGGGCTCTGGGACCTGCCTGGCTCCCTGAGGCCAACCCGTGTCAAATTCATTGGACTTAAGTTGGCAGTGGAGTTGTTCTTTGTGGCACCATAAGCAGGCGGTGGAGAGTCTGGGAAGCCGCTGACTAAAGGGAGAGACGTGCATGGCAGTGGAAATGAGTTGTGCCCAGATTGCTGCCCGCCTCTGAGCCGTCTGCGCTCCCGGGGTTGGGGGCAGAAGTGCCAAGGCGAATGGCAGTAGGCGGGCAGCATTTGGCAGGCTAGAGTTCCTCGCTCCTTTGCCTAGCAGGGTTTGGAGGAGACATGAAGTGGGACCATTCCTAGTGTCCCCTGTAGCTGCACCTGGGCTATTTCTCTTCCTGTCCTAAGTTAGGGTGTGAATGTTTCACCGGGTAGCCAATTAAATGGGGGTTTACATCTGTGATGTAGTGTCAGTACGTTGCTGGTTGCTATGCTTGGGTTGTGGATGACCCTACTGGCCTCTGTCTGTAAGCACTGCCCAGCGGGGGAGACACCTTGAGGCTCCCATGACAGTGACCTAACCCATCCTACCAGTTAAGGGGAGGGACGGAACAAAGGAAGTGAGTGTTGGGGGAAGAGTCAGTTTCTGGCTGGGAAATGTGAAGGGAACAGATTAAGCTGGGTCCTGAGGGTTGAGGGGGGGCGATGGACCCCCTAACCCAAGGGGTCTGAGGCATCCTGGCCCTGACTGCTGTAGCCACATCACGTCTATGCTGGGCTGTATCTTGGAGAAGCAACAAACCCCTCTCTGTTCTACTGGCTGGCGGAGTCTGTTCTCGCTGCTACGGGGACGCGGGATTGGGGGGAGTCCCCGACTCGCTATCGCAACATCCCTCGTATTCAGTGTTCTCAGCCAAATCGGCTCCATTGCTGCTCTGAATGTAAAGGACTCTGAGGAGGAAAGTCATCTAGGAACTGGACTGACTCCGGTCCCTGGCTATGGCAGTCATCCTTTTCAGAACTGTATCAAGCTCCCTTTTAAATCCACTTGGGTTGTTTCCCGCACTACTCCTATTGGGAGATTGTTCCCAAACATCCCTCTTAAGATGGTTACCAGCCTTCTTCTAACTCCCAGCCTCTATGTATTCATGGCCACTCTCTTTCCTGGACAGAGAAGGGTACGGGAAGTTTCGCGCTTAGGCCTGGGATTGTTCTGCTTCTCATCCAAAAGGATGAGTGTGATTAGAACCACTTGGTTGCTGGTTAATACATGCCGTACTTAGGGCAAAACTCGCTATCAGCCACCGCTCACGGCCGTCGTCTCTGAAGTGCCGACGTTCCCAAGATTATACTCTACAGAATTCGGCGGGACCCCAGCACTTCAAAGAGCGTTGCTGGGCATTAGAGGTATTAGCCTGAAGGAAACGTCATTCAAGGAGCCTTTTGGCATGAATATCTTTGGTGGAGGAGGGATGAGATGAGGGTGTAATGTCTGAGGCCCAGTAAACCAAACAGTGCACCCCTGTATATTGAGAGTATCCAGCTGAGTGCTGGGTGGGCCCTGCTTTATTTTCAGTCAGTCAGTCTTGAGTGTTCAGTCAGTCTTCCTCTCGCCGGTGAAGAGATGTCAGTGGTACTGCACCAAGATGACGTGCTAAGCGAGGGGCAAGGAACCTTTTTTGGGTCGGGGGCCGCTGACCCATGGAGAAATTAGTCAGGGGCCGCACACAAGTGAAAAGCCAAGTGAGATGCCCCTGTCTGAGCAGGAGGAAGACATTCCCCATATTCCCCTTGCACACCAGAGCCAAGGGAGGCCTGGGCTAGTAGATTTTCTGTGCTCCAGCCCTGCGGGTGGGTGGCAGGGGGGCTGGAGCAGCTCCCCAATGCTGAGCCTCGGGGGCCAGATTTAGGCAGGCCAGGGGCTGCATCTGGCCCCCGGGCCTGTGCTAAGGGGAGCACTGTTACCAGATTTCCCCGCTGCATTGGGGTATGCACATTTATTAGGGTTACTCTTCTGAGGGGGGGTTTGATAATTCTGTCACTGTGTTACATGGGTTCTCCCTTCTGCCAGTTACCTCCCCGTGGAGCTCTCCTGCAGGGTCGAGGTTTCCCAGAGCTGGGTTCTTCCCATGCTAGACTCAGATGAACACTCCATCTACCAGAGCGCTTCTGAGGGGCCCGGTTATCAGCACCCCCACACTGACCCCTTGTCCCTGGACTCCAAAGGCTGGGTGGACAGCAATGCCAAGCTGTGACCCTCATGTGTCCTTGGATGCAGTGGCCTGGGTTAAACGGCACTTTAAGCTGCCACTTTCATATGCCCCCCTGTTCAGCATGTCTGTCCTGACTTTCACGCCATGACCGTTCTGTAGGTATCCCGCTTGATGAGCAAATTGCACAAGATTCGTGGGCCACATGGGGATCTTTAGCTTGGGTACAAGGAGCGTTGTTGTAGAATGAATGGGGAAGCCAAAAACAATGCCTTCTCCCTCCGAGAGGGAGGGGGGCAAGCAGCGTAGCCATGAAAGTTATTTATTTCTAGGTAGTCACCATACAAAGGGAACCAAACCAGCAAACCAGTTACAATATTAAATCTAGCTTAAATCTGATTACAAAAGTTCAGGCTAGCAAACCATAACCCAGCAAGTAAGGCAGAGTCAAGGTTGTACCGAGTGAGAGGGATCTCTCTACTCCGTGAAGGAAAGTTTGGGGTTCCCAAGTGGTGGGGTGGGGCAGAGTGTTGGAGACCGGCTGAACAGAGTCCCCAGCACAATCAGGCAGGAGAAGATGAAGTCCTAATGGAACTGAGGCAGAATTTAGATCCAGGCATGGGAACCCTTTACCTAAGCATGGGCAGGGGGTTTTGGAGGGACACAACCATAGTTCAAGGAGGACACTAGATTTGTTTAGGGGTAAATTGATGGCTCAAGTGAGTATTCCAAAGGGGTTTTGTTCAGGCTAGACCATAAGAACTGATCGTTCCTTCAGGAGAGCTCCTGATTCAGTGAGGCAGTTCCAGTATTTTGGGTACTAACAGAGGATTTATTATTAGAACTGGTCTGATAATGACTGATCTGGGTGGGTTCAGTAGCATCCGGAGCAGAGATTTCCCACCCGGCAGTGCTTTCCTGCTTTGCATGTCTCAGAGTTCAGTGCAGTTCTTGCCTTGGAATTGCTTTTCTCCATTCTGTATGTATGCTAATGGAGATGCCTTCCTGTCCCAACTTCAGTGCAGAAGAGGTTCGGGGTGTTTCCTTAATCCTGCCCCCCTTGTCCGGAGGCGTTTAGGTGGATCTTCCCCTGCCTTTTTACTGCTTTTTGTAAGTCTCCCTTCTGATCGGCTTTGGCACAAACAAAGGCTGGGGCGGTGGGGGAGTCTATCTTGAGTATTCTGCCCGGGCTCCCCAAGAACACAGAGCAGGTAGGGAACAGCAGCGACCATTTCCGCTGCAGCGTTATCTGGAAGTGGCAGATCTTCTAGCACGGCAGGGTCCTGTCAGTGTGGCTGAGAATTAGCAGCATGTGGCCTCTGATTTCTTAGCTTGGCAAGAGACAAAAGGTAAGACTCTGCCAATATTTCTAATAGCAACTTGATACTGCAGGGCTTTGAGAGCTGTCTGCTGCAGGAAGGGGAGGGGCAGCCTGAGTCGGCTGCACCCCTGGAAGCACACATTGATACAGCAGGAGGCCGTATTATGTTGCCAGCACCTTTGTTTTCTCCAGGCTGCTTTTGGAGACAAACCATTACAAGCCGGGGCAGCGAGGTTGGGTTATTCTCACCGAGAGGGTTCACGGCCAAAAGGAGAGTGAATCCTGATGAATCGCGTTTGGATCGTGCCCTGACATTGACCGAGTGTGCGCTCGTTAATGCTTGAAAGGGGTGAGACTGAAGCATTTTTGAAAAACTGGGCAGTCAGCAAAGCCTTTCTCTGAAATATCACGGTTACATTCTGTCATCAGAAAGTAGAGACACTCCCAGCATGAGGTTCATCTGAGCCACGGGTGGACAAAAGGGCCTCTGCGGGCCGGATCCGGCCTGCAGAGGCCCTGCTGCTCCCCCGCCCCCAGGCCAATTAGGGCCATGGGGCGGGGAAGCCCGCGAAGCCGCCTGCTGCCCTGCCAGGAGCTCGCTGCTGGCAGGGGAGGTGGGGAGAGTGGAGGAGGCTTTGCATGCGCCCCCCATCCCCAGGCCCTAATTGGCCTAGGGGCAGAGAAGCGAGGGAAGTCTCCCACGCTAGGGGCATGGGCACCTTGGGGGAACTTGGGGTGGGGCAAAGGCACTCCCTCACCCCCAGACGAATCATGGTCTGGGGGTTGGGAACCTGGAAATATCTTGGCCCCGCCCCTTCCTGTGCAGCCCGGGGCCACTTCAAAAATTTCCGAAGTGGCCCCCAGCAAAAAATTATTGCCCACCCCTGATCTGAGCCCTATAACCCTAGTTATGGGACCCAACCTTCTCCGAAGACATTTCTTTCCTACCCTGCTTTGCACGGTGATAATCATAAAGGCAACTGTGGGAAGAGGAGTTGTCCACGGAGCACGAGGTAGCGTCCCTGTCCCTGTGCCCCGAATCCCAGATCCTTCAGACAGTGCCTTCCAAAGACACGTGCCGGCACAGGAGACTCGTGTTGCTGAATGCGCCAAGAGAGAAAATCTGCTGTAGTCAGCCAAGTGAGCCGAGGACTCCATTTACAAAAAGCCTTCAGCTCATGGTGAGAGGATCAAGATGTTTCCCTGGGCTGTGTCTATGGTAGTTAAAAGGGAAATGGTGACTTTTTATGTGAAAGACACCCCATCTGAAGATGTTCCCTCATGTGCAGGACTCTTTCCCAGCTCCTGCTCCATGCTACAAGAAGTAGGAGATTATTTAGTCCGAGACAGTTGAACGCTTGCCTAAGCAACAGCAGATGCCTTGTGTAATTAGAAGAGGTTTATACAAGGAAGCTTATTTTTGAAGTTTGATATTTACATACAGAGCTATTTTTGTCCATGATGGAGAATCACTGAGTCCTTACATCTGGTTCCCAGGGCAACATCCATCGCACAACTTGGTTTAAAAAAAAATCTGATAGAAGAACAGAAGGCTGAAAAGGCTGAATTTGCCAAGGAGACTGACTCGCAATTATATTATTAGTGGGTTTTATTTTTGTTGTGGAATTGTGTATTGGGGTGGGTGGGAAGCTGTACAACATTAGTGTCTTGTGATGATTTGTTCTGCCAGCCTGGTTCATTGTTCCCAAAACGTGTGTGTGAAATGCTGCCCATCGTCACCCGTGAAGGGAAAAGCCCTGATTGTCTGTGAATATCTGGCAATGAATCCTTGGGCTCTTGGCACTGGAGTTTCCCATCACTTGCCTGCAAAATGCATCAGTGAATAGCTGGCCGAGAAACTTGGCTCGGTCCCATCAGGCCAGTGAATGACAGTCAAAAGCCAACTCCTCCAGTAAAACGCCAGTATCCGTGTGGAGGTGTACAGTACACTGGAGGAGTGTGGTATGGCACATTACAGACAGAAGAGTATCTGCTTTGCATGAGTTATGCTAATTAACGCATTCCCAGAGTTCTGCAGGGACTGCTTCCCTTCTGCAGGGGGGTTTGCATAGATGGTGTATCCATACCCCACTCTTGTGACCCTCATGTGATCCTTTTGTTTTTTGCAGGGGCCTTTTGTGGCAGCTACTTAATGATAAATTTGTAATCCTGGCATTACTGATTTTGGCCTTTTTCCTCCCATCCCCGCAGGAAAGTGGAGGACCTGCAATTCCGAGTCGAGGAAGAGTCCATTACCAAGGGGGATCTGGAGGTAATTTGCAGCATGCTCGCTCTAATGTATTCTCTGCCGTTGCATTTGAAACTTTCCTTTGACAATTTCTGCTGCCTTTTGCTCTGCTCTGTGGCCAGGCTGGGTAAGTCATTGTGCGGTGGGGCAGAGGGGTTACTTCTTACCGAAAGGCATTGATAGTGAATAGCAGAGACTGAATTGTGAAAAATTCCCCCTAGTGTGTTAGCTGGTGGTTGTTATTCCTAGAGATCCACTTGGGGGTAACCATGACCAGTTGGCATGGTTTTTAAATTTGACTTTGTCCTAAGTCATTAAACATCCACGTTAGTTAAATTGTGGGTTAATGCAGTAGGACATCTCTTTTCCCACTGTCCAACCCTTGGCCCTAGCCCATCTCTCATTATTAGCAGGTTCAGTCAGGTGTGTGATCCCATATCCAATGGGAGAGCAGCTGCATCCCACCTCCCTTCTGGGTATGCCGCAAAGCTTTCTCTAGGCCTTCATCCTCCTTTCCGTAAAGGAAAAGCAGTGTCCAGAATCTCCCCTATCCCTTTCCCTAGGCTCTAGAACAGTGGTGCCCAAACTTTTCGGCATCATGCCCCCTTTTTGATTTTTGAAAAACCCTCATGCCGCCCCCTCCCCCCAACAGCAAAACTTGGTGAGCACAAAAAAAAAAAAAAAAAAAAAGGGAACTGACCAGGGCAGCAAAACTTCCCTCGTGCCCCCCCTGGAATTTCTTCACGCCCCCCCAGTTTGGGAACCCATGCTCTAGAACGAGGCTCGTTAAGTCAGCCAGGCATGCGGAGGGAGCTGCTTCAGAAATCAGTAGTTCAGCAGCAAATCAATAAAAGGCCGGCACCTGGCTGAGAAGGCCAATCCTCTCATTAGGCAATGCTGGAGTGTGGTGTGTTTTTTCTGGCCAGGAGAGAAACAGAATGGCTTTGGGCCCCTTTAAGAATTAATCGCTGCTTTTTATTGAGAGGAGACGACCCAGCAGCAGAATGGGGGGAGGGAGGGCGCGGATTGGGAGTGTGCAAACCAGTACTGTGCAGAGAGCTTTGCTGAAGCTTTGCTCTTGCCGTGAGCAGTGGCTGTTGGATTTAACCAATCGGGATCATCGGGATGGAACGGGGCTTTTGGAAGGTGTGTTTTTTCTGCAGAGAGATGCCTTGGGGTGGGTCTTCACTGGGGTGTCAACTTGGGATCTTACTCAAGTGTTGCTACCAACCCCCACACCATTATTTGCACAGAAGATCCTCTCACCCATGCTTAGTGCTGTCAGCCCAGGCTACCTGGCCCAGCCGGGGCTATAGGCTAACGCCTAAGTGAGATGTTCACTCAGGGCTTGCCTCCTCTTACAGGGAGATGGATGCGGTGGAGATCTTCCAGGGTTCGATTTAGTGGGGCTAGTGAAGACCTGCTAAATGAACCACTGATCCTGCTTCTGTTGGCTCCAGTATTTCACCAGCTCGTGGGGAGTAAGGGAAGTCGACAGAAGAGTTTCTCCTGTCAACCTCCCGCTGTGGGGATGCTGCGGAAATTCAGCCTAAGATGCATTAACTCCAGCTAGTTATTCACGTATCTGGAGTTGCGTATCTTAGGTTGATTTTCTCCCTGAGTGTGGTGGACCTGGCCTCAGGCTGGTAACCTGCCCCCTTTTCAGGGAGGTCAAAGGCTACACCACTCATGTGCTGCTCATCCATCAGTGCCTTCCCACAATTCCTCTGTGCCCCTTGAAGGACAGATGAGTTCCCCCACAATTCACTGGGACAGATTAATGGAGCAGCACAAAGAACCATGGGGTATGCCCCCTGCAGTGTCAGTGAGGACAAGGTAACTTGACATGGCTCAGCCAGTACGGCTGCTCTTGTCCGAGCTAAGAGGTGCTGATCATCTGATTTAATATCTCTGGGGTGAAGACAGACCCTAAGGCAGCGGTTCTGAACCTTTTTCGGACCACGTACCCCTGGGTCTCAGCTAAATACATCACGTACCCCTCTCGGTAATAACATTTTTTTTATCACTAAATTCAGTAAATTACCTGTACTTGAACCTCATGTACCCCCTGGCAAGGCTTCACATACTCCTTGGGGGTCCATGGACCCCCGTTCAGAACCCCTGCCCTAAAGGATTGAACGTGATGGGGTGGCTGAGATTTTCAAAAGTGCCTAAATGGCTTAACCAGACGCCCTCTTGAAAGTCAGTTGGACTTGTGCTCCTGGGTCAGGTTTTGAACCTAGCCAGAGGGCTTTCAGTTCTGCGAACACGTGTTCCCAAGGAATTGTGCTGAGACCGCTAGCTTGTTTCATGTAAAGTCACCCTAGGGCCACCCAGTGCTTACCACTCTCGGTCCCGACCAGCTGTGTTCAGCTGTGAACTAGCCCAGCTGAGGTAAGTCTACACTGCAATTAGACACACTCGGCTGTGGGGCTCAGGCTTGCGAGGCATTTTAAATTGCGTTGTGAATGTG
The DNA here is from genome assembly GCA_032595735.1 of Pelochelys cantorii. Classification (NCBI taxonomy): domain Eukaryota; kingdom Metazoa; phylum Chordata; order Testudines; family Trionychidae; genus Pelochelys; species Pelochelys cantorii. Next base: position 9,045,559 of record CM064346.1, on the reverse strand, counting down.
AAGCTGGGGCCACAGCCCTAGCTCTGGGATTCTCCCACCTTACAGGTCAGCCAGAGTGGGCCAGTCTTGGGTTTTTCATTGCAGTGTAGAAACACCGCAGAGGTTAAAAGCCCAGTAACCCATTCCCAGCTGCCTTCCCATCTTTTCTACATCTTTTCCTTTCCCCCGCTGGCCGTCTTTGGGAAGCAGTGACTGCAGCGTTTGGAACTCAGGAGGTTCCAGGGTTCATTCTTCATGAAGAGGCCTTTGCACATCGTCCAGGCATGGGAGGTTCTCAAGCTGCCAAGCACCATCACCTCCCCGTGGAGTAAGCGTGGCATCTCATGTGTGTGTTGGTTCTCGGGGCTTCGGGAGGAAGTAACCAGAAGTTTCTTCTGGACTCAGCCTGCTTGGGCAACAGAGACTCTAAAAAGCATTCGACTCCGTGCCTGTGGGGCGCACATAACAGGCGTGTTAGATTTTTAAATAGAGCCTAACCCACCTCAAAGGCTGCAATGTTAGCAGCGATGTAAACGTTTCCGAGGGCCTCTGTGCAGGCCGGTCTGTAAAACCGACTGCTGTGCTCCCAGCCAGCCGCGCTCTAGGCACAGAGGAGACATTCCAGCACATCCCATTGGGAGAGGGTCACCGTGTCCGCATGCGATAGCATCCCTCTCTGCAAATGAGCAAGTACAGCACAGTCCTGAACATTCATTCAACCGGACTGTCCAGTGGCCAGGCCTTTTACTGCAGGGTGTGAGTAAGGCTACATGCTGTATTTGGGTAGGAAGGGCCCAAGCACAAAAAGTACTTTATCAAAGAGGTGACACAACCAAGGGCAGCACTGTGCAGGTTAGACGGGTTTTTTGACCACCTGGAGTCTGTAGTTGCAATTTTAGCCGCAAAGCTCATATTCAGATGAGGGATTCTCTAAAAGTCAGAGACATCTGTGGGACAGGGGTCAGCACCCCAGGAGGCACCCCCGAGGGGTCTTCTGACCCCTCACCCTGTCACAGTGTGGATTTTTAGGGAGGAACTGTGTAGTTAGCTTCAAAACGCCTCACAAAATGAGATGAGAAATTAGATCCAGGCCCATTTCTAAGCAGGGTGCTACTGCTTTAATATTTAGCTCTTAGAAAATGGGAGGCAAATGCAAGAAAGTGCTAAAGCCTGTTTATAATAGAGGGTGATCTTGTCATAGGAAATGTTAAAATCTTTAGGAGATAGCGTGGTGTGCTCCTGTGCTGCAATTCAGGATAGGGTCCATGTATTCTAGTTAGAGATTAGCTATTCGTATAGCACATCGTTTGTGGGTAGTAATTAGGGTTAAAGTGGGAGCTGAGCCTTAAAGTTTGGATCTGAATTTCCTCCAATTGTGGGGTTGTGTGGATCTGCTCTAATTAGGGCTGGATGAAAGGGTTGGTATGAAATAAGAGATGACATGTGAGTTCATCCTGATGTTGAAAAAAACCCATATTTGAGGTCTGGAAACAATCACTGAACTTCTCTATTTTTCATTTCCTGACGCCTCCGGTCTTCCAGGTTCTGGCTAACAGTGGGATGACTGGAATGCTAGGAGAAGCTGCTCTGTGGTATTTCCACTTGAGTCAGAAACAGAAGTACCAGCATCCAGAACCTTGTGAGAGAGACGGGATAAAAGTAAAAGGGAGGTCTACTGGCGTGCTCAGCACTGGCGTCCTTGGCAAGGGGGCAGGCTCTGGGTCCCCAGAAGGGGCGAGGTCTCAGGCAGAAGGGAAGGAGCCGGTTGCAGACTCCTCCAGCCAGTCCTTCATGGCCTCTGGTACCATGGGTGGCAGGCAGGAGTCCCAGGGCTGCAGCGGTGATTTGAGGTGATACTGGCTGCTGCTGCAGTAGCTGGGAACCCTGCTGGGCCCTTTTTAAATTTGCCAGGCCCCGGGGCAGCTGCCCCTTTTGCGCTCTTCTCCCCTCCTCCACATCGACAGCACTGCCCCTCTAATATTTTCCATTATGTGAGGATTTTTTCCATCCAGGTGCTGAATAATTTTTATGCACACCAAGGCATGTGCGAGTGTGCACCACCAGTAGGAACAAATGACCAAGAAGTGTTGAAGTGCTGCCACAGTAGCACTTTAAGGGAGGGCGTGGGCGGACTGATACTGGTGGCTGTTTCTCACCAGTATACCATATCAACCTGCACCGGCCAACGGACTCATTTTGAAATGGATCAGCAAAAGACCCCGTTTTTTCAGCGCTTATCCCTGAGCTGACCCTTTGAAGAATGGGGTGGGTGGGAAATGACCATCCATCATTAAAGAGATTCTGAATGGCTAGGTTAAAGTTTTCTGAGCTGAAGGTTCTGTTCAAGATATTAGGCTTGTTGCTGCCGTTGTAAATTCACAGTAATGTCATTGAGGTTAATGGAATAATACAGGATCAGCGGCACTGTAAGTGAGATTGGAACTTGGTCCAGCCCTTAAGAAGGGGATCTTAGAGCTGTGTGGAGATTTGCTGCTCAAAAGAAGGCAAATTTTCCCCCTTCCTTTGCAAATATCCAACTCACATCTGCATTTCACTAGGGTTCCTTGGCAGGCTTCACAGTGCTGGAGTCATCTTTCTGCCCTCTCCACCTGGGGTCAGATAGGACCGATACAATTTGAAGCATCCCAACTAGATCCCTCACCATACACCTTTCAAGAGCCATTGGTCCTACACATGCCTCGTCCACCATGTGGTAAACGCCATCCACTTTATCAAATGCCCCAACAAACTAGACAGTCACTGCGTGCAGAAAAGCAGTAAAACAAAACCAGCCTAGCGCCCAGGGGTGAACACTTTTCATAAAATAGTCACTCCCTAGCTGATGAGTTCTCTTCCTCAAAAGAAACCTGCACATCACCTTCAAAAGCTGAGCCTGGGAGCTTAAATTCATAACTCAGCTAGACACCAAAATTGTGGGCTCAGTAGAGTCACTTGTTTTGTCTTTTCTACAGTCCGTAGCCCGTTGGCTCTCATGTATCCCATGACAGCAGAGGGGTGCAAATTGCCGGCTTCATTTTGAATGGTTTCTTTCGACATGTGTTAATGCCTTATACTTAACATTCTCTTCCACCTTGTATTTACTTGTGACACTGATCACCTTTCCCGCGCCTGGAGAAAAGCTCAAAAGCTTGTCTCTTTCACCAGCAGAAGTTGGTCCAATAAAAAATATTATCTCATGCACCTTATCTAGGACCAGCATGGCTGCATGAATACAGCACGTGCCTGGCAGTCTTGATGTTCATCATAATTGAACTGATGTTTAATAATAATTTCCAGACTGTAAAAAAAAAAAAAAAAAAAAAAAAAAGGCAGATTGATGCAAACTTAAATTTTCTCCAGTCACAGAAAAGAAGCCAAAGCACATTCATTATATTCCACATTCGATCAGGTTGTAAAGGAAAAAAATACAAATTAATAGAGGAAAGGCGGGGGACAGGGCGAGGGGAAGCAGAGAAAATCATGAAGTGGCAGAAAATTGGCTAGTATCACTTGAATAACCTGATAGTCCTGGCCACGTTGTGGTCTTGGCGGATCAACTTTGTATTCAATAGAAAATTGTTCTGCAAGTTAAAATTCTGGAAACCAAGTTTGCATGTGGAATCTCCTCCCGCCTCATTTCTTCCCAGGGAATTTCGATTCTACTGATGGCTAGCGATGATCTGCTTAAACAATCATTTTGAAACTGATAAAGGAGTGCTAGGGCAAGGGACATAAAGCCAACACTGTTAGGTTCTAATCCTGGCTCAGCCACTGAACTCGGGCAAGTAACTTAACCGCCATGTGCCTCAGTTTACCCAGGCAAACTGAGTCATGGGGCTGTTGAGACTCAAAATTTGAAAATCACTTTGAAATCCCTGGACATAGATGCTGTACAAATGCAAAACACTTGAGTGTGCAATTGTTTCCCACTTACATAAGGTATATTTTCTGGTATTGTCACTATCCCCTTTACAGTTGAACTTGCTTTGCAGTCAGTTAATGCATAGCTCAGACTCTCTCTTTATTGCAAAAGGTGAATGGCAATTCCAGTAATGGGCAGTGCAGTGTGCAGCTCAGCCTGTAGGCAGCCGCCAGCAGTTCCCCTTGCGAAGCGTGAGCACAGACCCTATGCTGCATGGTTTTCAAATGATGCGTAGAGCTTGCTGTGAATCTCTTGGGTTGTGAAGTGGTTTTGCTATGCCTGCCCCCCCGCCCCTTTGGGAAAGCACGTAAGCACCTGCTTAAGTCTCATTGCCTCTAGTGGGACTGAAGCACCCTTCTTGAATAGGGATGCTTTGCTAAAATGGGCCCCGTAAAAGGAGCCCTCTTAAATAACCACCCTGAGGACCATGTAAAATCCCTTAGTAGCCTATTTCTGTTTGGATGAATTTTCCTGCCTGTTGAGACCTTTATTCTCCTCCCATTGTGAACTGCCTTTCCTTGTCTTGTACACTGAAGATGATGTTGCAGCCTTTTCTCTCTGTTTTCTGCTCTCTCCCTTGTTGTTGTTGTTGTTGTTGTTTTTGTTTTCTTCCCTATGTGTGACCAGACTCAGACGCAGTTGGAGCATGCCCGAATACGGGAGCTCGAGCAGAGCCTGCTGTTTGAGAAGGCACAGGCTGAAAAACTCCTCAGAGAATTAGAGGACACCAGGGTAATCCCACCCCCACTTGCCCTGCCTGCAGACCAGCCTGTTTGTCAGCTGCAAATTTTGGGTTTTGTTGTGGTTTGGTTTGCATTTGGGCTTCCATGGTTTTTGTTTTGTTTACGTTATTTGCACTCCCTCTTCAGAAATAGTAGCTCCATCTGATGTTCCCGTCACGTCTTTGTGTGGTGGCCCGTTCCTCTGTCTTGAGTTTGCTTCTCAAACCCATGACGCCATCTGACATGAGTTCTTCATTCGGTTAACACCGCCAAGTAAATAACAATGATTAAACTGTACACCATTCATTTTGCTTCCCTTTGAGCTACAGGCGGAAATAGCGGTGTGACCGTCCATGCTGCAGATATCCTTCCTCCTATTGTACGTGCTGCAATGGGAGAGAGACGAAAAGGATGGAGAGTGTAAACGGAACTGTCCCAAAGTCAGAGTACTACTGCTCTGGTCACGTGGGCCGGTTAGACAGGAGCTGTGAAGGCGGGAGAGGGTATCTAGAGGAGCAATACGTCAAGGCTTTGAGGAGCCTTGTTTGGGGAGGGGGAGGAGAAGACTTTTCTGGAAGACGTAGCATGGTGGGGAGAGCAGTTGATTTTAAAACAGCCAGCAGGCTGTGGTGCGCAGTTGTGGTCTGTCCTATTGGTCAGAGCCAGAGTCCAAGCCAGGGGTCAGAGCTGGGATTAGGAACCAAGCCAGGGCCCAGAAGAAGACTCAGAAACTGAGGCTCAAGCACAGGTCAGGAAATCGCCCAGTTGCTCAAACAACTTCCCTGTGTCGCCTTCTGATTTAAATTGTATGGTCGGGCCAACTGGGGAGGTCGATCATCTCCAGGCACTGTTCTCATGGGAGGGGTCGGAGTTCTGCTCGCCCCTCATGTCCAGGAGTTTTGGGTGGGCTGCCCAGGAGGGACCAGGGTGTGAGGGCTGCCTGGGAGCCTGTGGGCCCTGACATCAACTTGTCAGTTGTGAATCTGTAGAGAGCACCCAAGTCCAGGTTGGAGTCTTCCAAACGTGAAAGGGATTTGAACTCCCCCTCCGCCATTCCCATTAAACGTGGGGCTCGGGCATCCAGATTTCCTAGTCAGCCCAAACAAAGAAATTGAATGGGTCAGTTCCATGTTGGCGTGAAAGTAGTAAATGTTGTAGCTTTGCTTCTTCCTTTGTTTTTACATTTCGTCTTATCAGGTCTGTTGTTCTGACCCCAAAGGTGCCCACACAACCCACGACTTCACTGTGATCATCAGTCAAATCAAGCCAGAAATATTACACTCAGAAAGCTAAGAAGCAGCTCAAACACCTGTCATGCAGTGTAACCCATGGCCAGCAGTTGATTCTCACATCTTCTAGCATCCTCCTTTTTTACTTTGCTAATAAATTCTAACACGACTCCATGTGTGAAATTCCTCTTCCTTTTACACCAGGGTAAACCACACATTGGTAAAGGCACTGTAGGCTCCCAAGAGCTGAGCAAAATCAAAAGGAACATTCCTAATGTGGACTATTCTGATTTTATATCTGTCCTGTTCCTGCATGTGCAGTGTGTCACCTGGCAAGCAGCCCAGTTCAGAAATATTATGGGATTTTAGGACACTATTTTTAATAAACCCTGTAACCTTTTAATAGCTAATATGACAGCAGTTGTTCCAAAGAGGCATGTTGTTTTTGATGCAACCCGATGGTTCAAATTGGAAGCATACATTAAAAATCCGCATAAAGACCTTGTTGCAAGAAAGTATTGGTAATTACCCTGGTGCAAAAACTAACTGGACTGAGGATGTGTTTCTTTTGAAACTTTGGCCACTACTGTGCTTGGGGTTTGGCTGTCATGGGAACATGTCTACTAACGAAAAGCAGGCAGTGAGGAAAGGTGAGAACTTACTTTGCGTCCTTTTGTTTTATTGTTTCAGTTGACTACGGTAGCAGAGAAGTCTAGAATCCTTCAGCTGGAGGAAGAGCTGAGTCTCCAACGCAGTGAGGTGGAGGAGCTGAGACAATGCTTAAGGAACTCCCACCAGGCCGAGACCCCAGAACACAGCATTGGTCTTCAGACTGAAGCACTTCGCCTGCGAGACCAGCTGCTGTCTGCCAGCAAGGAGCACCAAAAAGAGAGCAGCCAGCTGAAGGAAAAGTATGAAAAGACCCTGAAGAAGTACCAGCAGGAGATAGAGAAGCTGAAAGCCCTCAATGAAAAATACTCCCAGGAAATTGCTGACCTGAAACATAAAGTTCAACAAGCCACCAATGAGAACATGGGGCTGATGGACAACTGGAAATCCAAGTTGGACACCTTGGCTTCTGACCACCAGAAATCTCTGGAAGACCTCAAAGCCACCCTGAACACAGGCCCTGACACCCAGCACAAGGAGATAGTTGAGCTGAAGGCTGTGGTAGAGAGCATAAAGATGGAGCACCAGCTTGAACTGGAGAACCTTAAAGCTAAGCATGATATCGAGACCGCGGTTCACATAAAGGAGAAAGAAAGCCTGAAGCTGAAACTGCAGGAGGCCAGCGACGAAGTAGAAGAAAGCAACAACAACTGGAAAATGCAGCTGGAAACCAAAACAAACCAGCACCTTCTAGAACTTCAGGACATGAAGGACAAGTGCCGAGATGCAGAACTGAGAGTGCACGAGCTGGAGAAGCTACACAGTGAATACAAAGATCAGGCTCAAGCAATAGCTTTCTTGAAAGAGCAGATTTCTCTGGCGGAGAAGAAGATGTTGGACTATGAGACGCTACAGAAAACAGACGCCCAGAGTAAACAGGAGATCCAAAGACTGCAGGAAAAAGTGCTTGTCCTAGAGAACAAACTGCAGTCCATGGAGGCTCTGCACCCTTCTCAGCATGCCAATGTATGGGTTTGGGCTATTCTGTTTGTTCTTTCTCCCTAGTATTCCTCATAGGGCTAACCCGGTATCATTTGCATGGATGGTGGGTGAAGGTAGGGCTGGGGAAGGCAAGCCCCTCATGGGAGCCAAGCCATGTTCCCCCCACCAAGTGGTGAAGCAATGCGCATCCCCAGCCTCCTCGACCCCAGCACCACAGGGAGGGCGGGTGGCGCGCGTCCCCTGCTTCCCTGGCCCCAGAGCACGGGAATGGAGGAGGGGGCACAGCTCCAGCCTCCCAGGCCCGGAGCACAGAGAGGGCAGGCGCTAGGGTCAGCAACACGCCGTCCCCAGTACGCCTACAGCAGGCATTTTGGGGGCGGAGTATGGGCGGAGCCAGGCTGGCGGTTTGAGAAGGCAACGCCTTCCGCCGCCTAGCGCACCCGCCACCCATTCTCATTTGCTTGGGCTCCTTGGCTTTAAAGCCGTCTGATTTTTTTGTTCCCGTTTATCCATCTCTTGCACTGCTCTTCTGAGCAGTCCCCTCCCGTGGCTGGGCGCGCCCATGGGAGGAAGGAGGAGGGGTTGCCTGCACCGGGTGGAGGGGTCTGTCCCGTGCGAGCTCAGGGAAGTGAGGGCACTCGTAAGGGCGCCGCTCTGTGTGGGGAGCCGGAGTAGCAGGCGCGTGCTGGCGGGCTGGAGTGGCTAATGCCGAGGTGCTTCCTGCGCTCCGTGCACGTGTCGCCGCTACGGAAGGGCTGAACCATGACCATGGCAGAGGGGCAAAGACAGAACCAGTAGGAGATAAGGCCACTGCCTCACCTAGGACTTCACCCGAGGGCACCCTTCACTCAGGGGAAGGCAGTGGGAGCCGGGGAGAGGCAAGCTGCTGTGTGGTTAAGCCGGGAGATGGAATTGGGACATAGTGTGTCTATGCCGGCTCTGCCACAGAGCTGCTGTCTTAAGTTGGGAAGGCACATTTCATTTCTGACGGGGCATCAGTAAGTCCCCACCTGGCAGGGGTGTTCATAAGGGAGGGGGTAACGGGGTAGCTGATGGGGATACTCTGACAGTGGGGGAGAAGTCTGCCACTCAAGGCACTCATCACACATGAGGAAATGGCTGACTTAAAGGTGACTCATCCGTGTCTCAGTGCTGATTGGAAGACAGGCAGTAACTGTCATAACGGTCATAGCTCTGGAGGGATTTGTTCCTTCCGAGCTTCTTATATGAGCCTGCTTGTTCTGATGTCCTGCTGCCTGTCTCATGGTATCCTCCCGTCTCGATGAGATGACCTAAGGAGAAAGGGTCACTCTGTGACTTATTCACACCACTTGTGAATAGGAAAATCATTTCAGGGCCTCCAAATGTTTGGATCCTCTTCCCATGCTTGCGCTTTACACCAGACGCTAGCAAAAAATAATACTCAAAGCAAGAGAGAGCTCCTGTCCCATTGGGACACAGACAGCCACGAGCAAATTTAGGACTATACATTCTTTGCTTGAGAATACGTAGTTGAATGGTTCCCAACTGCTGCAAATGAAGGCCCCAATCCTGCAAACATTTACTGTGTATTTAATATTATCATCAGGACTAGTCCCATCGGTTGCACAGTTGTAAAGTTAAGCAGCTGTAAATGTGTTTGCCGGGGTGCAGCTTAATACTAGTAAAGCAGCATGTGTATTGGGTGTGAAAGAAAGGAAAGAATCAACATGAGGAAGAAGACTCTTTAAGCATTGATAATGGTATTTGAAGGGTTTTCCATTGGGCACCCTCTTTCCTAGTTAGGTCTGGATTCCAAGTACAGAGGAGACAAGTCCAAAAGGGTAAAGTGTGGCACCCAAAGCCACAGAACCAGGGGCCCAGCACAGTTGTACTCGGGAGAAAATACACTGTGAGTTCCTTGGTAGAAAATGCCAGGGTGACATGAAAGAATTTCTACCTACATCCAATCCTAAACCCAAAGAAGAATAAATAAAAAGAACCAAAGGTCCAATCCAGAACCCATTAAAGTCAATGGAAAGACTCCCATTGAGTTTGAGGCATGCGATTGGGCTCAGTGTCGTGAAAGAACTAAGAGTCAGAGAAAGCAATCGTATTGACTGTCTGATGCAAATTAAGACCACGAAAATGCAGCGTTGTTGCTTGAATGAATGCATGAACAAAAGCAGGAGACTCGCATTGACAGAGGAAAATTCTGGGTTTTTTAGCTATCTTGGCTATTTACTATGACATGATTCATCCAAATCTTTTCAATAAAGAAAAATCTCTTCTGACTCTATAGACTCCAGCTTTGTCCAGCATTCAGACAGGCACTCCTTGTACTGTGGATGACTTTGTCAGAGTCACACCAGAAACAAGTGTTGCACCCTCCGAATGTGCTCCTACTTCTGTGAAGTCAGTGACCACAATCCGCTACCTGGGTGAAGCCGAGGGGACCTAGAAGTGCTTAAAGCTGAGCAGTGTTAAGATGCGCTGCTGCGTGGAGGCCTTGGCTGTAGCTAATCTGTGCAGTTGTCCCTTACGGCCTGTGGTCAGGGTAGGAATCTAGTCATGGTAGTTAAATGGTGAAGGGACAATAGTGGGCATACAGTAACGTGGCCCCGAGACAGGTACAGTATGGCAGCCCCTGGGGAAAAATGAAAAAAACCCAAATGGGGAGCAGCCAAGTGACTGGATTCTACTCCACGGTAACCTTTTGACTTGTTACCCTTATTATGGGAATCCAGTTTTGTCTGGTTTGGGGCCACCGATCTCATGTTCTCCTACAGCTGCTGTTGCTTTAAAACAGTCTCTGCTCCTTTGCTGTGGGTGGCAGGAAGATTTGTCATGACGAATGCCTGTGGCATTAGTATCAGTGCCATTCGTGCTTTGCAAGGGCTGACAGTGGTCTAAGTTAAACGTGGCCACCCCCCATCACCCTGTCTGAGAGAGAAGTCCTAAACAGGTCTGCATTGCTCCCGGGTAAGTGAGTTGCTAGTTGAACTGAAATGTCCACATGATACAAGTAAGTCTGGAATTAATTGTGAAACAGCTAACGGTCTGAGGTTGCAGTTCAGAGAAACGCTTAAGCATATGCTGCTTTCTTGCTCTGAATCAGGCACTATGCATGTTGACTGTAGCGTGTGTGGAGTCACGGCTGCAAATCCCATTATTAATTCTGATGCCAGCTTAGAGTGAAACCAAAAGAGAAGGAGTCCGAGGACCAGCCTTTATTTCAGAGACTTGCAATTTTGAGGGATCCAACTTGACACCCCTTGAAGAAGCCTGAGTACCTTTTCTTTGGTCCTCACAGCCCTTTACGGTGTCTGAAGCTGAGGCTTCAAGAACAGATACACCCTAAATTCCTAGTTGATGATGAAAATCCAAAAAATGCCTTATCAGATATGGCCCAAACATAACCCCAGATCAGCCCCCGGCCCTCCAACTTTGGGGCGTTTGACCCCTGCATCCAGAGTTTATGGGTTGATCCCGTTCCTAACGATTCTTTTTTGCATACACTAGAAATGGAAACTGGGCCTTTGCTTTGATCCACTGTGAAATTTGAGCCTTCCAGTAAGATAATGCCTGCTCCTCTCACCTCACTTCTTGGCTGTTCAAATGACTTTATTTAAAAAAAACCCATCACCTGTGAGATTTCTTTTGAAAAAGGGGATAAATCTGATTGGTAAGATATGAAGACCAAAGAACGTTAGTGCCAGTCACGTTCCTTATTGTTCTTGCTGGAGTTTTAAATTCACGGACTGTGGTTTGATTCTCTGGGAGAATGACAGTGAAGAGTTAGTGGGTGCATATGTGTATCTATGTGTGTTTTACATTTATTTCAGATGATTGAAACGAACGATATTTCAGAAGAGAAGATAAAGATGAAGCAGGCTATGGAAGGTAATGTATTTTGCTGTCATGCTCCTCTTGCAGCTGCTTGGTCAGAGTGACGGACGTGCTGTGTCCCTCACTCTTCTGCCCTAGCTAGGACGAGTTAGCTGAAGTGGGCTTGCAAAGTTCACGTCATCTTTGTGCTTCTGTGTAGGTTGCACTGGTTGACTGGCTTTTTCACCTCTGTGGCTGGCCATTCTGTTCTGTTTGAGCAAATACAGTGGAGGACTCTTCTTCCAAAGTCTTCGCCTCACCCCTACAATATGGACCAGGACCCCAGCTGGTGAAAGTGGGCAGTGATCCATTGACTTCAGTAGAGTGGCACTGATTTTTACAGCAGCCGAATCTGGCTCGTAGAGCAAAAATCACTCCTGTCAGAGAGGGATTAACGGGAATGCTGGGTGCATGCTGCAGCTGAGTAGAAGAATTGGGAGTTTTCCCTCTGTCTTGCTATGCATTAGATAGAAGCCTGAAATGAAATCCCAGATCTGGACACACTTGAACTTTGGATCAGATTTGGTTCAGAGCTCCAATTTCACAGTGGTTTCCGTTTCTGCAATGGGCCAAATTCTGGATCTGAACAACTCCAGAGTCTGGAAAACCTTTGGCCTGGATCCATGCTTTGTGCCCTGCTGTGCAGAGGCGTCCTTGTTTGAACTCAGATGTGGCTTGCTGCTGCTGTGCACAGTTTGAGTGTCACGCAGCGCAAACGCTGGTTAGTTCATGGAGCATCTTTCGTGCACCGTGTGGATTCAGACTGAAATACTTTCATGCCCTGTTCCCTCCACCCCACGCACGCGAGCTTTCATTCTGCCACCTTTTCTCTGCCCTGCAAATGCCACGTGGGTCTGTGTTTTATACCCAAGCAGATACTTGATTGAGAGTTGGATAACTAGGGTAGGACGCCAGCACGAGGTTTGGTCCCTGCCCTGTATCCACCAGCAGCTGATCTAAGATGGTCAGTGAGTGCGTGTGTGTTTGGCTGCAAGTTCTCTTGAGTCTAAGCTCGGAACAAACCGTGCTTAAGCAGGGCTACCGACAGGGAGGGCAAAGGGGGCAGTTGCCCCAGGGTGCAGCAATTTAAAAGGGCCTGGGGCTTCTGGCCACCATCACCTCTACTGCAGCAGCAGCTGGAGCACCCGGCCTTAAAGTTGCTGCCAGACCCCTCGTGTGGCATGGACCAGGCACCTTGGAGATCTGGCTGTGGGAGGCACAACAGGGTCCATTGACACTAAGGGTTGGCTTCTGGGGGAGCCAGTAACCAAGCCCCTCCCCCCCACACGCATCCCTTCTGCATGGCCCAGCAAAGTCCATCTCCTGCCCTGTGCGTAAGTGTATTAAAAAGCTGTCTCAGACTCGGGATGTTGCAGCACTTCAAATCTAAGGCTTTGATTGGATTGTGTAAAGGGGCCAACTCCGAGTCTATCTTGGCTCTTTCCATCATCCCTGCCAGCCAAGGTGGTTGGGGACAAATGGAATCATGTGGAAGGCTCCTCTGTTTGCTTTATCATCATATTTCATTCGTCCTTCCTTCACTTGTCAGCTGCTGTTTAAGCCCATCCTCTGATGTCTGGCGTCTCAGCTTCACTTAAGGTCAAATGGGATGAGATGCTGCGAGACACAGCCCTGCTGGTGCCACCCATCTCTGCTGCTCTCGAGAGGGTGGATGCTAGGGATGTAAAATCCCGTTTAATCAGTTAAATGTTATCGCCACCAGCCCAGCGGGGCTGCCTGTTAACCTGTTACTGGCACGCATCACCCGGTAAGGGTTACCGGCTAACTGGTTAACCTTTCACATCCCTAGTGGACACTTCTGTGTTTGCATCTGTCTCCAATCTGGGCCATGGAACTAGAGCCCTGTGGATATGTACAATTTGTATCTGCACCATATTTGCCAAAATGAGCCACGGATACCCACATCCACATCCTGTGGATGTATGAGGATTTGCGGGGCTCTACATGGGACTCTAAATGTCTCTATACCACCAATGGCCTTCTCTGTGTGAGCAAGCAGAGCAGTTGCCAGGGTGTAACCTACCTCTCTCTCTTACCCGTCCCCGTACCCTTCTGTTCACCTAAAGATCTGCAAGATAAGCTGAGTAAAAGGGATAAAGAGGTGTCGTCCCTGGTCTCCCAGACTGAAACCCTAAAGGCCCAAGTAAGTGGTAAGTTTCCCTTATCCAGTGCTGGTCAGAACTAGATTGTGGTGGTTTTGTACCTCCTGGTGATATAGCCAGAAGGACCCATTGGCTGGGCCCTGATTTCAGGTGGGCGGGCAATGGCAGGGGTGGTACACCCCAGCCCTGTTCCCTGGCCGGAGCACCGGGCACTGCGGGGTTGGGTCTCATGCTCAGCTGGTGTGCGTGGACCTGGTTGGAAATTGTATGGGCCATGGCCCAGTCAGGCCCACCCATGGCTACGCCACTGGTACCTCCATCATTGTGAGAAGAGCCGAGGGCTTATACATTAAAGCAACCTAGCAGTGTTGTGCCTAGAACATGCCCTTGCCCATGTGTAAGAGGATTGTGCTTAGCAAATGTTTGCTCTTGATGCAGTGGGCCCAGTTCTCCCCCAGAGAGATGCAAGTGAATCCCATTGCAGTTATTTGTATCTTACAGGGCAAGAATCTGGTGCAATAATCTTAACAAACCGTGAGGCCAAAAGGGGCACAGGCTTCAATGCAGCTGGGTTTATAAGTTCTGGAATCTCCACTCAGAGAGGGTGGCACCTGCAGGACTCTTAGACTTCAGTGGCAGCTGCAGATCACTAACTAGGCGTAACTAGCTAGCCCCGTGTTTCAAGGAGTGGCAATGAAATTGAGAAATGAAGTCACCCAAAAAAGGCACATCAGTAGGGGCTAGTAGACTTTTTCCTCCCCTTTTATTCTTCCCTTAGCATTGGAAAGTAAATGCAAAGCTGGAGAGAAGAAGGCAGAGTCTCTGTTGAAGGAAAAGAAGCGGTTAGAAGTGGAGTTGGAGACCTTGTCCAGGAAAACCCACGATGCGTCAGGCCAGTTGGTGCTGATTAGCCAGGAGCTACTCAAAAAGGAAAGGTTCGTCTTTCAGAAGCTAACTAAAGAGGTTGAAGGACCCAAGCATTTGTCAAGCATACTCTGGACTTGGCCCTATTCGAGCACCATGATTCCGTGTACCAAAAAAATGAGCTGAATGATTGAAACCCAGACTTCAACTTTTCCAGCCTCTGGCTTATTGGGATGTTGGGGGCCAGTTTAGTGTTTCAAAGGCTGGATTAGCCAGAGTGTTCAGCTCCCACCACTATCCCAGGATTTCAAGGCACAGCTCAGCTCCCATGGAGGCACTGAACTAAGTGGGCAAAATTTTTAAAAAATATCAGCCTTTTGGATGTTGAGCTCCATGGGCGGTCGGCGAAGATCGGGCTGGGCAAGCACCCATCCCCGCCCCTTCTGACAAGGCCCCGCCCCCTAGAGCCAAGCTGCCTCCCTGACCCGACTCCCACCACAGGGAGGCGGCGGGGCAGTGCACGGCGCGTGCCCCACCACCACCACAGGGAGGGGAGAGGAAGGAAGGAAGGTGGGTGGGCAGCACACGTCCCCAGCCTCCCCGGCCCCAGAGCACCAGGAAGGGAGGAGGATATGTGGCCACAGGGAGCGCAGGCGCTGGGGGCAGCAGCACTCGGCCCCCAGTACACCTACAGCCAGTGTTCTGGGGCCGGAGTGTGGGCGGGGCCAGGCTGGCATTTTGGGAAGGCAAAGCCTCCGCCGCCTAGCGCACCCGCTGCCATGTTGTGCTCTTTTGAAAATCTGTCCCAACGGTGGGGTCCAGCCGCAAAGCTGAGTGGGTGCTGATGTCTATTTTTCCAGTGTTTCCATGGTGTTTGGACACAAGGTTCATGGCTTGGCCCCTCTCTCATACCCCACCTCGTGTTCTGTCCTCTTGCAAAGCTGAGGGAAGTTGCAAAACGTGACATCCCCCGGGCTGTGCCCAGAAGATGACCGAATAAAGGTTCCCTTTTTCAAGGCTCTTCCCATCCCTCCCCAGGAGCCTGAATGAGCTGCGAGCTTTGCTACTGGAAGCAAACCGACACTCGCCCGGGCCGGAGCGGGACCTGAGCCGAGAGGTGCACAAAGCAGAGTGGCGGCTGAAAGAACAGAAACTCAAAGACGACATCAAAGGGCTGAGAGAAAAGCTGATAGTGCTGGTGAGAGCAAGGTGCACCCCTCCTCGCTGGTTGTTTGGGAGGGATTCACCTAGCTCCTGTGTTTTGGGGGGGGTGCATGTTTGTGGCAGAACAGACAAACGTGGGAAGGAATTCACACAGCCTGAGGATTCCTTTGGTACAATCGAATTTGCCATAATTTTTGGAATGTTGCTGTCGTGCAGCAAATTACACTGGGACTTCCTTTGGTGTCCTGTGTGTGTGAACCCAGTCTGTCGGCAATGCCCTTGGATGTGTTCCTGGGAGCTGCGATGCACCCCCATCTCTGATGGCGGGGCCCGCAGGGAAACACCAGAACCTCAATATTCCCGATGGCCCGGTGTCTTTTGAGTGCCTTCATTTTTTCATGCCCCATTTAAGACACTCGATTTAAGATGCCCCCAAGAGTGCTAACCTTCAGAGGGAGAGCATTCTGAATTCTCTGAAAATCCAGCCTCCGTGAGGGATCTCAGATTGGGTGTCCAACAGTGGAGAATTGGAAATGACTGGTCTTTTCCAATCTTTTGTCCAGATCAAGGCCTGGTTGCCAGTGGAAAGTGCTGTCTGCTGATAGCAAATCCTTGCAAAAGTATCCTGCTGGAGAGCAGGCACTGTCATTTTATTGTGAAATGTCAAAATATGGATTATGACAATCCGGAGTGAATGGCCTTCCTTCCCACACACATTGCTGATTCATAGTATGTTGTGTCTTTGACAGAGGCACCGTCTCACAAATGGATGTCAGGTGGGGCATAGTTTAGCACACACCTAGTTGAAGTGGACCGGAATGGGGGATGTGTGTTAGGTCTCTGTCCTTCATCAACATTTGCCTTCCCCTTTTTTTAGATATGTGCCTTCACCTATACTTACAGAGAGCTCTACATTTCTATTCAAGCTGGGATTCTCATTTTATCTGGATTGCCAACCCCAGATGTTTAAAAAAAAAAATTGTAAATCAAGCCCTGAAAATTCAAGGTTTTTTTTAAACATTTTTTTTTAACTTGCTTTTTTTCCCTGAGCCTTTAGAATGCTCCTGGGTCATCTTTTAAAAAAAAAAAAAAAAAAAATTCTCTGCAACCATGACAACTAGAAACTGACTTATTTTAATAAAAGTGAGATGTTCATGTGATCACTTGCCTCCAGAAGCAGGGCTTTAAGAAAAACACCCAATACCTTGAGACTTATAATAAAATTGTGAGAGCTGTCTCATTGTAAAAGGGTAAAATGGCATGCACACTTATGGTACAGTATAAAAATGTAATCTGCATAATTAAGGTCTCTCTGGCTATGTATCCTTTTTTAAGGGCCTGTTTAAAAAATTGGTAATACTTTCTTTGTATTTCGAGCAATAATGGGAGTAATTTTGTTTTATATATTTATTGCAAGATGTCAGCTTTCCTAAAATAAAAGAGTAAGGGTATGTCTACGCTACAAAGTTAATTCGAACTAACAGCCGTTAGTTCGAATTAACTTTCATAGGCGCTACATGCGCAAACCGCTAATTCGAACTTAATTCGAACTAGTGGAGCACTTAATTCGAACTAGGTAAACCTCATTCTACGAGGACTAATGCCTAGTTCGAATTAAGTAGTTCGAATTAAGGGCTGTGTAGCCACTTAATTCGAACTAGTTGGAGGCTAGCCCTTCCCAGCTTGCCCTGGTGGCCACTCTGGGCCAAGCCAGGGAAACTCTTCTGCCCCCCTCCCAGCCCCGGAGCCCTTAAAGGGCCACGGTCTGGCTACGGTGCCCGTGCCAGGTGCAAGCCTGCCAGCAGACCCTACACCTGGCACGGCATGAGCCAGCCACCCGCTGCCACCCAGCCCTCCCCCTCTTCCCAGGACCAGGCTGGCGGCTCCCAGGAGCCTGCCCGGGGCCGCAAGAGGCGGGTGCCCACCTGGTCTAGTGCGGATATCGTGGACCTCATCGACGTTTGGGGGGAGGCCTCCAACGTCCACAATCTCTGCACTAGGCACAGGAATGTGGCCGTCTAGGGCAGGATAGCTGCCAGCCTGGCCACCAAAGGCCACATGTGAACCCAGGAGCAGGTTTGCATGAAAATCAAGTTGGTCCAGTGAGACCCCTGACCCTGAGCTTAGAACATAAGAACGGCCGTACTGGGTCAGACCAAAGGTCCATCTAGCCCAGTAGCCTGTCTGCCAACAGCGGCCAACACCAGGTACCCCAGAGGGGATGGACCGAAGACAATGACCAAGCCGTTTGTCTCGTGCCATCCATCTCCAGCCTTCCACAAACAGAGGCCAGGGACACCGTTCCTACTCCCTGGCTAGTAGCACTCCATGGACCCAACCTCCATGACTTTATCTAACTTCTCTTTAAACTCTGTTATAGTTCTAGCCTTCACAGCCTCCTGTGGCAAGGAGTTCCACAGGTTGACTATTTGCTTTGTGAAGAAGAACTTTCTTTTATTAGTTTGAAGCCTGCTACCCATTCATTTCATTTGGTGTCCTCTAGTCCTTCTATTATGGGAACTAATGAAGAACTTTTCTTTATGCACCCTCTCCACACCACTCATGATTTTATAGACCTCTATCATATCCCCCCTCAGTCTCCTCTTTTCTAAGCTGAAAAGTCCCAGTCTCTTTAGCCTCTCTTCATATGGGACCTGTTCCAAACCCCTAATCATTGTAGTTGCCCTTTTCTGAACCCTTTCCAAGGCCAAAATATCTTTTTTGAGGTGAGGAGACCACATGTCTACACAATACTGAAGATATGGCGTACCATAGTTTTATACTTCCCCTCCTCCTTCTTCCCCTAGCTTCCCCCTTCCAGCTCCCTCCTCCCAGGTTTTCACCTCCCCTCTCCCACCCTCTCTCTTCCCCTCTCCCACCTCCTTTTTCCAGTCTCCCCAGAGGTTAATCCCCCCACCCCCAGTTTTGTTAAATAAAGAGAGTTTCTATTTTTGAACACGTGTCCTTTATTTTTTACATCAGGAAGGGGGGCTAGGGAAGGGTAAGCGGAAGGAGGTGAGGGAGGAATGGGGCACGAGCCCCCGATGGGGAGGACTGGGGTGGCTCTGCGGGCTCCTCGGGGTGGAAGCTCTCCTGCAGGGCCTCCTGGATCCTGACAGCCCCCCGAATGACACCCCCCTCCCCCCCGGATGGCAGCCTGCGGCAAGTGCAGCCGGGCTGATGGCCGAGTGCTCTGATGTGCCAAACGTGGGCACTCAGGGCACTCCAAGTCAGGACTGCTTTGCTGTCCCTCATCGAGGTAGACAAGCAAGCGGGGAACCCTGAGAACTGTCTGTCCAGGGTGGGGGTCGGGTCCCTTTAAGCACAGCCCTCGGCTAGCCTGAGGCAGCAGCTCCACGCTCTGAGCCCTAACCTGATGCCCTGCTGGCACTGGTTCCGGCCAGCCTTAACTTCGGTTCAGGGTCCACTCAATGTGGACATGCTAGTTCGAATTAGCAAAACGCTAATTCGAATTAGTTTTTAGGTCTAGATGCACTAGTTCTAATTAGCTTAGTTCGAATTAACTAATTCGAATTAAGTTAGTTCGAATTAGTGCTGTAGTGTAGACATACCCTAAGAGAAGAACAGGAAGAAAGTACAAAGCTGCCAGTTTCCTCCTGTTGTTTGTTGCTTGATACGGGGATTGAAGAAGTAATGATTAAGATAATGATTTCTTCAGATCTAGAGCTGCCTCTGTGTGATTCCTATAGACTGCAGCGACCTCTAGATGTGGAGACTTATGTAACTGAAGTCAGCTGGCAACAAATCTGAGGAGCTCTTTGTCGCATTTAATACTTGGATCTCTCCAAACTCACAGTCTGCTCTGATCTGTTATCGAAATCAGCATTTGGCACTAGACACCCTCAGATTTACTCTGCCTCTAGTGTCTTTGTTTTTACCAGAGTCTAACCTGCTCTCCTCTTTGTTTTTTGGACTGTGTACGTGCCAAGGATAAAGAGAAATCGGTAACAGATCAAAGGCGATTCTCTCTGATCGACCCTTCGTCAGAGTCTGAAGTTCTCCGGCTGCAGCACCGACTGGTCAGCACAGAGGACGTCCTGCGGCACGCTCTCGATCAGGGTCAGCAAATGGAGAAACTCATGGAGGCCATGCGAAGTTCTTCAGAGAAAACACAGGTAACGCATTCCCCGTGCCTGGGCAGCTAGTTCCCGCATGGCTCATACCACAGCAGCCACCTGCCCCGCGCAAATGCTCTGACGGGGCCAAGGAAAACCAACACCCAACTGGCATGGTGGGTAGGGATTCCCCCTGATGGAACAAAGCATAATGGCAGGGAGGGGGCTGTGTTTCCGAGAGATTCTGCTTTTCAGAGGCAATCTAAAACCCACTGCATGCCTGGGTGTGGCTCCTTTGGCACTCTTCACCAGTGCAGGGTGTTGGTTCCCATTTCCCGCACCGAACTCCAGTGCAGGTATTTACAGTCGACTGAGATGGAAATGTCATGTGTATCTCTTCATTTCATGTGTACATAGCATTGATTTCCTTTCTTACACTGTAAATGTACTGCTGCTGGATGATTTTCAGACATCCCCGGAGTGAGCTGCATTCGTGGGCAAAGAATGGACTGTGTGTGTGCGTGTGTGTGTACATCTACGCTTCGGGCTTGAAGGGGTAATTTCCAGCTTGCGTAGACGTATCCAGGCTAGCTCTGATTGAGCTAGTGCCCAAAAAATAGCAGCATAGCCACAGCGACAAAGGCAGCAGAAATAATAGAATGATAGGGTCGGAAGAGACCTCAGGAGGTCATTGAGTCCAGCCCCCTGCTAAAAAAGCAGGACCCATCCCAACTAAATCATCCCAGCCAGGACTTTGTCAAGCCGAGACTTAAAAACCTCTAGGGATGGAGATAAACCACCTCCCTTGGTAACCCATTCCAGTGCTTCATCACCCACCTAGGGAAATAGTTTTTCCTAATATCCAGCCTAGACCTCCATCTGTCACCATTGAGAACAGCCTTGCTCTTTCCTCTTTAAACCTCCCTTCAGGTAGTTGTAGGCTGCTATCAAATCTCCCCTCGCTCTTCTCTTCTACACACCAAACAAGCCCAAATCTCTCAGCCACTCCTCGTAAGTCATGCACTCCAGCCCCCTAATCATTTTCGTTGCCCTCTGCTGGACTCCGTCCAATGTGTCCCTATCCTTTCTGTAATGGTGGAGCCCAGAATTGGATGCAATACTCCAGACGTGGCCACACCAATGCCTAGTAAAGGAGAATAATCACTTCTCTATATCTGCGGGCAATGCTCCTCCTGAGGCACCCTAATACACCATTACCTTCTTGGCTACAAGGGCACACTGTTGACTCATATCCAGCTTCTCATCCACCGTAATCCCCAGGTCTTTTTCTGCCGAACTGCTGCTTAGCCAGTCGGTCCCCAGCCTGTAGCAATGCTCGGGATTCTTCCGTCCAAAGTTCAGGACTTTGCACTTCTCCTTGTTGAACCTCAGGAGATTTCTTTTGGTCCAGTCCTCTAGTTTGTCTAGGTTACCCCCGCTGCCAACTAGACATCGAGCTGTTGATCACTACCTATCTGATGATCTTTTTTTACCTGCCTTATAGTCCATTCATTCAAGCCATTCTTCTTCGGGCAAGAATACTGTGGGAGCTTGTGTCAAAAGCTTTGCTAACGTCAAGGTGCATCACATCCACCACTTTCCTCTTGTTTGCGGAGCCTGTTACCTCATCATAGAAGGCAATCAGGTTAGTCAGGCAGGACTTGCCCTTGCTGAATTCATGCTGACTGTTCCTGATCCCTTTCTTTTCCTCCAAGTGTTTCAAAATGGATTCCTTGAGGATCCCCTCTGTGATTTTTTTTGCAGGGGCTGAGGTGAGGCTGACCGGTCTGTAGTTCCCTGGATTCTCCTTCCCATTTTAAAGATGGGCACTACATTTGCCTTTTACCAATTACCCGGACCTCCCCCGATCGCCATGAGTTTTCAAAGATAATGGCTGATGGTTCTGCAATCACATCAGCCAACTCCCTCAGCACCCTCAGATGCATTAATTCCGGCCCCATGGATTTGTGTCTGTCCAGCTTTTCTAAATAGTTCTTAACCTGTTCTTTTGCTACCGAGGGCTGCCCATCTCCTCCCCATAGAGTGCTGCCTAGTGCAGCGGTCTGGGACTGACCTTGTCTGTGAAGACAGGCAAAAAAACCATTGAACACTTCCTGAAGGGAGGTTCCAAGGAGGATGGAGAGAGGCTGTTCACAGTAGTGAGAGATGGCAGAACAAGGAGCAATGGTCTCAAGTTACAGTGGGGGAGGTCTAGGTTGGATATTAAGAAAAAATATTTCACTAGGAGGGTAGTGAAGCACTGGAATAGGTTACTTAGGGAGGTGATGGAATCTCCTTCCCTAGCAGTTTTTAAGTCTCAGCTTGACAAAGCCCTGGCTGGGTTGATTTCATTGGGATTGGTCCTGCCTTGGGCAGGGGGCTGGACTTGATGACCTCCTGAGGTCTCTTCTAGC
This sequence comes from Pelochelys cantorii, assembly GCA_032595735.1. Lineage (NCBI taxonomy): Eukaryota > Metazoa > Chordata > Testudines > Trionychidae > Pelochelys > Pelochelys cantorii. The sequence goes on along the minus strand of CM064346.1, from coordinate 9,023,588 downwards.
TCTGTGATTCTATGAACCCTCTTTCCCTGCTGCCCATCAGCACTGGCTCCTTCAGTTTGCAAACACTTCAATAGAGATCTCTCTGGGACAGGTTTTCCCACCTCTCTTGCCAGTTCCCTCAGTATTCTTGGACTGTGCCTGACTCAGGTTTGGTTGGATGCCAGACGAGCCCATCTCCAAACACCTGCTACAGAAGCCTTCCGGTTTCCTCTCCGACTTCCTTTGCCTCCCCTGGGAAATTTCGAACTCCTTCCAGCATCCATCCTGCGCCTTCTGCTGGGGAAGCAGAGGTTGAGAATCACTTCAATTTATCTCGGCCTGCTCAGCCTTTTCTGTCACTTACCCGTGAAGAATCTTGATTGTTCCTGGGAGCTGCTTCTGTGGCAGTGCCCTCTTACTTCCATTAAGCTCTTTCATTCTCTAGTCCACGATCTGTTTGCATCTCTCAGAGGCCTGGCAGTTTTACGCCTTGCGTGAGTTCCTTTGATTGAGCATTTCCTTGTCTACCTTCTAAACACATTCATCTCTTACTGCAAGTGCATGCTGCTAATACTGCACATTTAGAAGGATACTTAATGCTGCAGGATGTGACTTAACTATTATGCACAGAGGTGGTTTATTTTAACTCTGCCATGCAATTCTGTTACAGATCCAGATGTTTTATGGCAGAGGTGGGGAACCTATGGTCTGGGGGCCAGATGTGGCCCCCAGCTTGCCTGGGTCTGGCCCCGAGGCTTGGGGCTCCCCCACCCGCATCAGGGAGCTGGACTGGTACTCCAGCCCTGTGGCCCCCCTCCCACCCAGACCCTGCACCCCTACTCCTGCCCCCTACCTCCCTACCACCCCTATACTGTTCCTGCACCCTCCCAGACACACCAACCCACTCCTGCACCCTCCTTCCCATCCAGATTCCACACCCCAAGCCTGCTTCCCAGCAGCCCCCTCCCCCACACTGACCCCCTAATTTTGGCCCCATCCCAGAGTATAGGGGGACCCATAAAATCTACTAACCTGGGCTCCCCTAAGCTCTGGTGTGTGAGGGGCATGTGGGGAGTGTCTTTCTGCTTCTCAGTTGGGTTTCTTTTCCTCTCACTTTTGTGCAGCTCCCAACTGACTTTTCTGGGGGTCAGCGGCCCCCACCCCAAAATAGGTTCCCCACCCCTGCTATATGGTAAGCAGTCTGCATCACTGGATATGTGGCTACTCTCCCCAAGTGCAGAACACCATAAAGTCTGCTGCAAACTGGGGCAAAAGAGGAACAGTTCACTTCCTATCTGTGTTGCAGTAGCACCCGGCGATCCCAATCAGAGACCTGCGCTCCGTCGCGCCAGGTGCTGTACATGAGATAAAAGGCGCCTGAAAATGAGAGGAGTGTGTATGGCTTGCGGTAGATAACTCCCCTGCACACAGAAGTGTGGTGAAAGCAGCCACCTGTTCCATGTGAGAGAGCGCGAGGCTGTTTTCATTCTGCCACAGCTGTAGTGGCGGAGAGAGCTTTGTTGTCATCCAAAACATAATGTGGTCCTGTCGGTGTCTCCACAGGCGCTTCCCTTCCCTTGTGAGCACCGTGCCTCATACGAAAATGTATCTGGAATGATGGTTTGCAGCTCTCTAAACTGGAACTCTCTGGTCCGGCAACATATTCCAGGATCAGGGAGTCCCATCGAGGGTGGGGGACAAGGAGCCCGGCACAATGCAGGGTGGGGGGATGATGCACGGCCCAGTTGGGCTGGGGGGAGGTAGGCGCCACTGTGCGGTTCAGCTGGGCTGCAGGGAGGGTCCAGGAGCCTGATGGGAGGGGCGGGGCAGGACAGGGTGGGGCCAGCAGCAGGTGGGGCCAGATATGACCTCCCCTGGTCTGGCAACATCCCTCATCCAGGACCGGTCAGGTCCTGAGGGTGCCAGACCAGGGAGGTCCAACCTGCAGTGCAATGGTGGGTGTGTTCCCCTGATGGGAACGTTAAACCCCTTGTGCTCAGGGATCTTCCCTTGCGCTTTCCCTTCTCCTGGAGTGGTCCAAACTGGAACGGATGTATAGTTTTTCTGGAGGGAGGCAATACCTCTGCCATTCCTGCCTGGTGGCACAGGCAAACCCCTTTCTCTTTCGTGGAAGAATTTCACTCTGGCCAACTTCCCACGGTCGTCTCATAATTTTTGTACTTTACTCCATGGTATTTATGTGTGTTACAGTAGCACGGGTGGCCCCTTGTGTGCTAGGTATCTTGCACACGCAGTGAGGGCCGATCCCGGACAAACCGCCTCAAGCAGAGACAAAGGGTGGCAGAAGGGAACGATCACCCCGGGTCCCTGAGGCACAGAGCGGAGAAGGGCCAGGCCTTTCGAGGTGTTTAGGCATCACTGCCCCCACCATTGCGGCTCCTGCCTGATTTGGGAGCCTACGTCTTATTTGCAAAAGGGAGGAAGGCGTAGACGTATCCAGGCTAGCTCTGATTGAGCTAGTGCCCAAAAAATAGCAGCATAGCCACAGCGACAAAGGCAGCAGAAATAATAGAATGATAGGGTCGGAAGAGACCTCAGGAGGTCATTGAGTCCAGCCCCCTGCTAAAAAAGCAGGACCCATCCCAACTAAATCATCCCAGCCAGGACTTTGTCAAGCCGAGACTTAAAAACCTCTAGGGATGGAGATAAACCACCTCCCTTGGTAACCCATTCCAGTGCTTCATCACCCACCTAGGGAAATAGTTTTTCCTAATATCCAGCCTAGACCTCCATCTGTCACCATTGTCACCGCTGCCTAGTGCAGCGGTCTGGGACTGACCTTGTCTGTGAAGACAGGCAAAAAAACCATTGAACACTTCCTGAAGGGAGGTTCCAAGGAGGATGGAGAGAGGCTGTTCACAGTAGTGAGAGATGGCAGAACAAGGAGCAATGGTCTCAAGTTACAGTGGGGGAGGTCTAGGTTGGATATTAAGAAAAAATATTTCACTAGGAGGGTAGTGAAGCACTGGAATAGGTTACTTAGGGAGGTGATGGAATCTCCTTCCCTAGCAGTTTTTAAGTCTCAGCTTGACAAAGCCCTGGCTGGGTTGATTTCATTGGGATTGGTCCTGCCTTGGGCAGGGGGCTGGACTTGATGACCTCCTGAGGTCTCTTCTAGCTCTGTGATTCTATGAACCCTCTTTCCCTGCTGCCCATCAGCACTGGCTCCTTCAGTTTGCAAACACTTCAATAGAGATCTCTCTGGGACAGGTTTTCCCACCTCTCTTGCCAGTTCCCTCAGTATTCTTGGACTGTGCCTGACTCAGGTTTGGTTGGATGCCAGACGAGCCCATCTCCAAACACCTGCTACAGAAGCCTTCCGGTTTCCTCTCCGACTTCCTTTGCCTCCCCTGGGAAATTTCGAACTCCTTCCAGCATCCATCCTGCGCCTTCTGCTGGGGAAGCAGAGGTTGAGAATCACTTCAATTTATCTCGGCCTGCTCAGCCTTTTCTGTCACTTACCCGTGAAGAATCTTGATTGTTCCTGGGAGCTGCTTCTGTGGCAGTGCCCTCTTACTTCCATTAAGCTCTTTCATTCTCTAGTCCACGATCTGTTTGCATCTCTCAGAGGCCTGGCAGTTTTACGCCTTGCGTGAGTTCCTTTGATTGAGCATTTCCTTGTCTACCTTCTAAACACATTCATCTCTTACTGCAAGTGCATGCTGCTAATACTGCACATTTAGAAGGATACTTAATGCTGCAGGATGTGACTTAACTATTATGCACAGAGGTGGTTTATTTTAACTCTGCCATGCAATTCTGTTACAGATCCAGATGTTTTATGGCAGAGGTGGGGAACCTATGGTCTGGGGGCCAGATGTGGCCCCCAGCTTGCCTGGGTCTGGCCCCGAGGCTTGGGGCTCCCCCACCCGTATCAGGGAGCTGGACTGGTACTCCAGCCCTGTGGCCCCCCTCCCACCCAGACCCTGCACCCCTACTCCTGCCCCCTACCTCCCTACCACCCCTATACTGTTCCTGCACCCTCCCAGACACACCAACCCACTCCTGCACCCTCCTTCCCATCCAGATTCCACACCCCAAGCCTGCTTCCCAGCAGCCCCCTCCCCCACACTGACCCCCTAATTTTGGCCCCATCCCAGAGTATAGGGGGACCCATAAAATCTACTAACCTGGGCTCCCCTAAGCTCTGGTGTGTGAGGGGCATGTGGGGAGTGTCTTTCTGCTTCTCAGTTGGGTTTCTTTTCCTCTCACTTTTGTGCAGCTCCCAACTGACTTTTCTGGGGGTCAGCGGCCCCCACCCCAAAATAGGTTCCCCACCCCTGCTATATGGTAAGCAGTCTGCATCACTGGATATGTGGCTACTCTCCCCAAGTGCAGAACACCATAAAGTCTGCTGCAAACTGGGGCAAAAGAGGAACAGTTCACTTCCTATCTGTGTTGCAGTAGCACCCAGCGATCCCAATCAGAGACCTGCGCTCCGTCGCGCCAGGTGCTGTACATGAGATAAAAGGTGCCTGAAAATGAGAGGAGTGTGTATGGCTTGCGGTAGATAACTCCCCTGCACACAGAAGTGTGGTGAAAGCAGCCACCTGTTCCATGTGAGAGAGCGCGAGGGTGTTTTCATTCTGCCACAGCTGTAGTGGCGGAGAGAGCTTTGTTGTCATCCAAAACATAATGTGGTCCTGTCGGTGTCTCCACAGGCGCTTCCCTTCCCTTGTGAGCACCGTGCCTCATACGAAAATGTATCTGGAATGATGGTTTGCAGCTCTCTAAACTGGAACTCTCTGGTCCGGCAACATGTTCCAGGATCAGGGAGTCCCATCGAGGGTGGGGGACAAGGAGCCCGGCACAATGCAGGGTGGGGGGATGATGCACGGCCCAGTTGGGCTGGGGGGAGGTAGGCGCCACTGTGCGGTTCAGCTGGGCTGCAGGGAGGGTCCAGGAGCCTGATGGGAGGGGCGGGGCAGGACAGGGTGGGGCCAGCAGCAGGTGGGGCCAGATATGACCTCCCCTGGTCTGGCAACATCCCTCATCCAGGACCAGTCAGGTCCTGAGGGTGCCAGACCAGGGAGGTCCAACCTGCAGTGCAATGGTGGGTGTGTTCCCCTGATGGGAACGTTAAACCCCTTGTGCTCAGGGATCTTCCCTTGCGCTTTCCCTTCTCCTGGAGTGGTCCAAACTGGAACGGATGTATAGTTTTTCTGGAGGGAGGCAATACCTCTGCCATTCCTGCCTGGTGGCACAGGCAAACCCCTTTCTCTTTCGTGGAAGAATTTCACTCTGGCCAACTTCCCACGGTCGTCTCATAATTTTTGTACTTTACTCCATGGTATTTATGTGTGTTACAGTAGCACGGGTGGCCCCTTGTGTGCTAGGTATCTTGCACACGCAGTGAGGGCCGATCCCGGACAAACCGCCTCAAGCAGAGACAAAGGGTGGCAGAAGGGAACGATCACCCCGGGTCCCTGAGGCACAGAGCGGTGAAGGGCCAGGCCTTTCGAGGTGTTTAGGCATCACTGCCCCCACCATTGCGGCTCCTGCCTGATTTGGGAGCCTACGTCTTATTTGCAAAAGGGAGGAAGGCACATAGGAGCCAGAACCCCTCTGACCTAGAAGGCAGTTAGAGTCCTTCCTGCCTAAATCCCTTGTGGTAACGAGGGATGGTGCAACACAGAGCACAGCTTACCCCTAAGTGCACTACAAACCCGGGCCTGTCTGGTTTGTCCAGGGTCACGCGGGGAGTGTGCAGTGGGGTCAGGATGCAGCCCCCGTCTCCTGAGTCAGTGCAGGGGCCGGATGCGACCCCCAGCTTGTCTGGATCCAGCCCCCAAGGCTCAGGGGGGCGCCCCAGCATTGAGGAGCTCACACTGGCTCTCCAGCTCCCTCGCCATGGCACACAAAATCTACTGGGCTGGGCCCCCCTCAGCTCTGGTGTGCAAGGAGAACGTGGGGAGCGTCTTTCTCCTCAGTTGGGGGCCACGTCAATGAGGGTTTTTTTCTTCTCACTTGTGTGCGGCCCCCGACTGATTTTTTTGCGAGTCAGCAGCCCCCCCGACCAGGGCCGGCCCACAGCATTTTAGCATCTGAGGCGGGGAGCTCAAATGACGCCCCCATGTCCCCTAGCTTGGGCCAAAACTTTGAAAGGTCTCAATTCTGTCTTCCGGTTCTACTCCTCCCATGGTACTGCTCTGCTACCTACATATGCACCAGCAGCAGACACAATTTTCTACACTCTGGGTCCTAGTGGCACCTCCCCCCAAAGTCTGGCACCTGAGGTGGCCGCCTCAGTTTGCCCCATGGTAAGGCCAGCCCTGCCCCTCTACCCAAGAAAGGTTCCTGCCCTGCTCCCAGCAGTGCAGCCTTGGCTTTGCAGCCCTCTAGAGGAGGAAATAGCCCATGGCCACAAGAGGCCACTGCTTTCCCTTTGCGGGCTTATCAGCCGACATGCTCCGGTCTCCCTGGCCGCGCCCAGCTGGCCTGGCTGTTAGACAAGGAGCTGCAGGAGGTGCGGTGTAATAGCACTGTCTCCATCTCATTGTCAGGTAATTGGCACTTCATTGTCGCTGTGGCCATGACGACAGCTCGGTATTAGCCTGTGATAATTTAAAAAAAAAAACCCCAACCACACATGCCGCTTGTCTTTGGAGACCCTGCGCTCAGAGCTTGGCTGGAACTGACACAAGTTTGCCACTCAACCTTGTTCTCCAAGAATTCATAGTAATCGTTTTATTTCGCTTCTAGCAAATTACTTCCCAGCTCGTTTGTTCCCAGCGCCCTTGTCCTCGCAAGGTCAATCTAATTTGTAGCATTGGCTGCAGCTGCCACTCAAGGCACAGGCTGGGTGTCTCCGGCAGGGACTGGGGGATTTACTGTATTGCAGAGAGCTGGAGAGGCAGGGTAAAGCGACCGGGGACATTACTCCAGAGTGATCGTTTGCTAGGCAAGAAGCAATATCGAGTCCAGTGGGGAACGTGCGCCAGACAGATCGCTTCCTTTGAAAGGCTCTGCCTGAATTTCTAGGATCAAAAGCTTCCAAAACTCAGCCAGGCCTTTCTCTTTTCTCTGGCTGCGCCTGCTGCTCCTGGCACAGGAGCCCTGGTCCACTACCAGTGTAGCAAGAGGGGAAGCCGTAGCTGAAGGGTAAATGCTGTGTGAGTTAAAGCTCCAGAGCTCTGCCTCCACTATCCCCTCGTGCTGTCCTCAGCAATGCATTGGTGGTGAATTGACAGCGGCCCATCTTGCCAGGGTAGCCAAGGACTCTGAATGAAAGCTGGTGTGCCATCACGGGCCACGTTGGGCTGCTCCCAGTCCTGCTCGCCTGCAGCGTGTCTTGTACTTGCAAAGGATACGCAGCCTGTTCTCACTGCTATGCAGCCACGATCAACCTTTCACTGGGCTGTTTTTAAAACAAACAAAGGGCTCTTCTGCCTGGCTGCAGCATCTCCTGGGAGTGCGTGGCCAGCGCGGAACCGTGAGCCCACGCCATGTTGCTGTAGTGCGTGGCATGCCGAAGAACTTGAGCCACTTCGCCGATTCAGCAATCCCACAGCACTAGGCAACGCTACCCAGGAGCTGAGCACAAAGATGGGGACCCTGCCCAGCTGATAGGACAGGGAGGAACGCCATGGCTAGGACGTATACAGTTACCCCCGGGAGTCTGGCCAGGAGGCTGAAGTTAAAAATCGTTGCCAAGGGTGCTAGGGGATCGCTAAATTCTAATTTCCCAGCACACAGTAGATGTCAGATCTGTACAAAGGGCGGTTAGTCCTCACCTCAGATGTCAAAGCTTCTTGGAGTGGCGCGGGGGGGAGGGGGAGGCAGGGTTTGCTGTTTTTTATCAGTGCCCATCTTCAACCAAGTCTGATCTGTTCTCTTGCAGACCATTGGAAACTCGGGATCTGCTAACGGGATCCATCAACAGGATATATCCCACAAGCAAGAGGTGGGTTATACAAGACTGAGCTCTTGAACTACAAAAATGCCCATGCAGGGCCTCTGCCGTGGGGTCTCCGCTGTGCCCGTGGCACGTCTCAAACTGGGGTCATCCCCTCAAATGAGGCTCTGACCCAGGACAATGGGCTTTGCCTTCCGGAGGGCACTAGGGCCAATTCCCTGGAGCTGCTGCAAGCGCAGCTGGGACTGGCCTGACAGTGCAGATTTCAGCTGCAGCTGGAGGCTTCGACAGCCACTGAGCCCTAGAGCGTCCGCTTAAAAACCAAACCAGGCACAGAAATTGGCAGTGTGCCCACTGCGGTGCCTTGGGCCTGCTGCAGCTAAGACGTTCCAGTCCATACGCATCGTCCGTGCTGGACAATTCTCCCAGGCCGGCCCAAGTTAGAACCTTCCTTAGCGCCTCAGATCTGTGCTTTCTCCCTTGTGTATTTCACTGTATGAACCATGATGGAGGAGCTTACTTTTATGTGCTCACAGGTCCTCAGAGCCTAGGGCAGGGGTGGGCAAAAAGGCCTCCACGGGCTGGATCTGGCCCATGGAGGCCCTGCCGCTGCCCCACCCCCAGGCCAATTAGGGCTGGAGGGCAGGGGGAAACGCACAACGTTTCCTCCGCCCTGCCAGGAGCGTGCGGTGCTTCTGGGAGGGAGGAGACTTCGTGTGCTCCCCCGCCCCCAAGCTCTGATTGGCCTGGGGACAGAAGGGGGAGCGTGTGAAGTCTCCTCCCACTGCCCGGGGCATAGGCGCCCAGGGGGAACCTTGCGGGGGTGGCCAAAGACTTCATGCACTCCCCCACCCCAAGAGCAATCATGGGAAAGCAGGGAAGTATCCTGGCCCCGCCCCTTTCAGTGCAGCCCGGGGCCACTTCAAACATTTCTGAACTGGCCCCCCGCAAAAAATTATTGCCCACCGCTAGCCTAGGGAGAAGGGCCATTGTCCCAGAAACGTATCTTCTCACTGGTAGCATGGCTCAGTGTGAGTAAGTACACGGTACCTTGCCTGGCCATTTTCCTGGGGTTTTAGATTTTCCGTGTTTGCAGAAAAATGGCCGCCCTCCCCTCGTCAGACTCCTGACGCATCAGGGGTGGCCGTGGCTGGACCAAAGTTCTGAGATAGCACCAAGCATTTTCTCTCCCAGTGCTGATTCTTGCTCACAGGCTGAGTCTAGGCATTTGCCATGGGATGGGGGGGAGGCAGGGATTTTCCCCCAAGTCAGATTGGCTGTGACCTTGTCAGGGAGGGTGGTTTCACCATCCTCTGCAGCATGGGTGGACGTGGGGTTTTCTTGTTTAATCATTTCCCTGTCTTTGCACCTCGGTTCCCCACCCCCCTGTCGTTTGCCTGTGACACACAATTGTCAAGTCTCCCCTGGGCCGGAATACTTTGGTGTCCTTTCAGGTGTTGGGTTAGTGTGCGGGTGCTGGATGGGGCTGATGGCTTGTGATAGACAAAGTCAGACTCGCTGATTACCTGTATGGCTCTGTGAAGTTTGCTGGCTTCTTCGGAGACATAGCCAGAGAGTCCTGTAACTTAGATCCGCCTTGCTCCCACATGCATGGCGAGGGCCCCTGTTTTCATAACACTCATTTCTTCCAGGACAAGCACTGACAGAGACGAAGAGACGGCGAGGCCCATTTCATGCCAGTATTTACTCCCGCGCACCACCAGGGAAAGGCTGCACCTCCTCGAGACTAGCAACAGTGTTGTCACTTTAAAACCAGAACAGTGTTTATAATGTACTAACTGACCTAACTAGGGCCGGCTGTTTTCGAAGACGAGTTAGAACCACGTGGAGCCGGGGGGCAGCCTACCGGCATCTGGACCCTTTTGCTTTGCTTTCTGATCCAGATCGGTTTTGACTGTGGAATTTGTATCGGTCCAGCGGACACTCCCCGTTCGCCCCGTTCACTGGAGTACGGATGAGTGCTGCTGGGACCGAGGCTAGAGCCCGAGAGGGAATGCAAAGGGGTAAAGTCCTACGTGTGCCCCTAGAAGAGGCTGCACTCTGGCCACCAGGCAACTCTCTGTCCCTCTCCTCCCCCTACCCCCAATAGAACGGAGGAGTACGGAATTGGGCGCCACCGGCCGGTCCAGGCATGCACCAGCCAGTGACCATAGATTGGAGAAGAGCTAGCGGGACGATCCTCCCCCTTCCCTGCATTGAAGACATCTCAGCTGTAGAACATGGGGCCCCCACTCAGTGCTGTGGGCCAGCCCGGGGAGCGTCTCCTCTGGCGTCAGGGGATGTAATTTATTTCAGCTGTGGGCCAGTCAGTCTTTCAGCTGAGTGGATGAAGGGGAGAAGCCCTGGTGGGTGTGGGTACAGGTCTTAGCCTCCCCTCCAGGGGATCTCTGAGCAGGGCGGCTGGGCCCAGACACAGAGCAGGCGCCTGTGGGTGTGTTGTGGCCCGCTAGGGACATGCACAGCAAAGCTTCTGAGGCAGCTGGCTAGAATCTTCATAGAGAGGCCTCTTCTTGCGGGGGTGAGTGGAAAACAGGCCCAGGAGGTAGTCGCATTGGACAGCGCGGCTCTGAGTCCCTCTCCCTGGCCGTGCACCAAATTGTACCCGCCAGCTGGAAGGGCTGGTCCAACCTAGCATTGGGCTGCCTTGGGGTTGCCCCAACCGTTCCCAGTTGTCTGTGGGCCCTGCGGTACGCTATCCAAAGGAGCCCGATGGATGGGGGAGGGCTAACGTGCTGCTGTGAGCTTTCTTCCGAGAGTGCCTTACACCAGGGGGTGACGATGAGAGGGACCCGAGGGACCCGTCTGGCGCAGGAGGCCTCCAGCACTAACCAGAGCAGATTTCTGATCTTTCCTCTTTGTTGGGCACCACGGACGCCCCCTGCTCGCTGTCAGGGGCTGTTCGGAAAGCAGCTCCGGCCCCAAACCAACACCGAGGGCGATGTTTTTAAAGGTGGAGGCCCCAGCCACGTGCACAGACACCCCGGCACGACGGCGCACTCACATTTGCACAGAAACCTGCTGACTGTCTGGGGGCAGAGCACCCCCTGGGCACCTCCCGCTCCGTCGGCAATGCCTGGCCACGCAGGAGCAGCCCGGGGCCGGTGTGCATTCGCACGCGGACTCGGTCGCCCGAGTGTATTCTAGCCTCAGTCTGGCGCTGCCTCCCCTGGGGCGGAGTGGGGCGCTTGGCTGGAAGGGCTCTAAGCGCCTGCAACAAACCCCTTGCTCGGACAAGGAGTATTCGCCACAGGGAGCTGCAGCAGATTCCTCCGCTCCCTTCAAACCCCTGCTGAGGAGCAGGACATGCCATTTGGGTCATTTTGGGGGAGTATTTGGGCCACCTGCCTCTGCTCCCACTGAAACCAATGGTCAAAGGCCCGCTGCCTTCCCCATGCATGGCCGGGGCAATGCCACCTGCTCTGGAAAACGCAGAGGGAAGGCAGCACCTCTGAGAGTGCGCAGGAGAACCCGGGACCTACCATGTGCGAAAGCGGGGGGGTTTGTCCTTCATGCACATTTTTTGTCTGGTTTTCAAGTGACACCCCCCCCCCCACCCCCCTCCCCGTGGTTTAAAGAGGGTTAAATAACTTCCTGCCTCGCTCTGCCGCCCTCCTGCTTCCCCGGCTTCAGGCAGGAGCTGCCGCTGGGAGGCGTGTCTGGGGGTTGAGTGGGACCAAGCGCTGGGCGGTATCAGGCCCGTGCAAGCGCCCGTTCAGTCGCAGGGGCGGCGGTAGAAGAGAGCCTGCTTGGGACGCTGGCTTGGGCCGTCTCCCCGGGAGCGAAAGCTCTCTAAGGCAGAACTCAGGCCGTGGCCCTTAAGGGGAGAGCAATGGGCCGCCCTGTCCTGCAAGTCCTGCACTGGCCCTTTTGGAAGGAGCTCTCTGCACAGCATGGGGAGAACCAGTTCTCCCGGGACACACCAGGGCAGCCCCAGGCTCTGCTGCATGTAGACTCACCCCATTTCCCACTCTCCCTGCAGGCAGGAGAGTTACACCAGAGGCAGATGAGCTTGCTCAGGGGAGCCCCGCCGGGAGCAGCGTGCCTCCGTGGGGCACGTTGCACGGGGGGGGGGGGGGGCGATTTGTCCGTGTGCAGTAGGGCCAGCTGGAGGCCTGGGCGCAGGGGAAGTCCTGCAAACGTGAAACCGGCCCCAGAGACAGTGGTGCGGGGTTGCCCTAGCGTGCACAGCTCATGCTGGGCCTCTGCTCATGGGCCGGCTGCATCCCTAGATTTTAGGAGACCGACGGGGAAAGGAAGACAGAAGGGGACAAGTCAGAGGGGCCCTGTCCGCTGCGTTTATTTATTCGTTGCTACTTTTGCCCATAAAGCACCCTGCCACGTTCTGTGTCGCTGGGATCATCAGTATCCGGGAGTAGGGGGCGTTGTCATCAAAGGGACGATATTCAGCCAGCTCCTATCTGCAGGAGTTGGGGGCCGAGCTCCATTTGAAAATCTTTCCCATCAGCGTTGGTCCTAGTGATCTTGTTTAGAGTTTCAAATCCGAAGTAAGATAGGAGGCTGCTTTCTCCTCAGCAACTCCCAGGGCTGTCTCCATTGTATGTTCCACGCTGGTGTCACACCTACAGCTGCCTGCAGAACTTGCCTTAGGGTATGTCTAAACTACATCCCTTTTTCGATAAAGGGATGTGAATTAGATATATCGAAATTGTAAATGAAGCCGGGATTTGAATGTCCCGTGCTTCATTTACATAATGGCAGCTGTGGCTTTTTTTTTTTTTTTTCCGAAAAGCTACTTTAAAAAAAAAAACGCGGTCACGACGGAGATCTTTTGACAAAAAGACAGAAACCTCATTGATGTTTACAGGATTTTTCGACACAGGGCATTTCTGTCGAAAGATTCCCATCTTGACCGTGTTTTTTTCGAAAAGCGGCTTTTTGAAAAAAAGCCGCAGCCATCATTATGTAAATGAAGTGCGGGACATTCAAATCCCAGCTTCATTTACAATTTCGTTATGTCTAATTTATATCCCTTTATCCAAAAAGGGATGTAGTTCAGACATACCCCTAGTGATCAACAACTCCCGGGGAGGAAGGGGGGAGGCAAGAGGGACTTTTTTTCTCTCCAGTCAAGGAGTCTTGCATTTGACCACTAAGTGCTGAGTTGTCTGTTCCACCCGGGTGCCCTCCCATTCAGAGAGCAAATAAGGGCCTGCACGGGTTTTGAATCCATAGGAGCTATGAGTCCACATTGCTGACTTTCTATCCAGTGTATTAGTTCAGTGTCTGGAAGAGTTTTTTGTTTTCCTGCTGCTGGCTGAGAAAATATCTGAAGAATAAAGTCTCCGTGCCAGTTGGAGAGGCTATTGAGGATCCAGATTTAACCACCTTTCCCCCTCATCTTAGCTAAAAACAAATCTTACAGGCAGTTGGAGGACAGTCCAGACTTTACCCTTTTCAGAGTTCAGAACAGTGAAACGGACACATGGTCGTGGGGCCTAAGTTTATAGCCAAGATATACCAGGTACTGCCCTGTCCCCTCCGCTGATCAGTTCCTTTGCCTTTCGGTGGATGTGCATGATGGTTTCACTGAAACAAACGAAACGATGCAAATGAAACCTTAACAAAGATTCCAATACCCTGTTACAGCAGCTTTTAGCAGTTCACCATGATCTTGTAGGGAATTATTAATCCACTAAAACCTATAGGCCTCCAAGAATCAAGGTGATAGTAGATGTATAAATGGATGATAACATTTTACCCGTACAGTATGTATTACAATTTTGTAGCTTAGTCACTTTTTGGCTATCAGATTTTGTGAGTAAGATAAAAAAAATGGTTTGACTGCTAATGTTTATTTTGTTATTTGATTCTTCCCCCCCACCACCCATGTACAAACGCTGTACAAATCTGAGTCCATTGAGTGTAACTACGACAGATGTGTATTAATGTACCACAAACCCTAATAGTGGCTTGCTGAAGTGTGGTGAGCTGATACTAAAACAATAAAACTTGTGGCTAAAGTCGGGCGCGCCCGCCTCTTCCATCCGGGCATGCGCAGGCTCGGGGGGTGCCTGCTGGCTGGTGGTTGGAATGTTAATTCTTCCCAACTGAACAGACAAACATCGGGGAAGAAATGACACACGTGGAATTGGGGAGTGTGGCGATGCCAGGGCTCCTCAGACTGACTTCAGGGCTGGCGGGAGTGATCTATGTATCCTTCTATGGGTCTGGATATTGCTAGACTGTATGGGAGGGGCTGCATGCCTCTGCTTCTGCTCCCATTGACATCAGTAGACCCGGGCCCTATGAGCGACTAGCGAACATACGACCAGGCCACGGTTCAGCTGGATTGCCCTGGCACATGCAGGCAAGAAGAGATGTGACTGCTTATCTCAGGCTACTTTCTGGGGTTGCAGGCCCTCGGGCGCAGTCTCAGCAGAGACCATGAAGCCTGAACTCTCTCTGCTTACTAGAAGTCAGGGTTCGAATGAGGCAGATGTTTGCACGGCTCCTGCCCTGCTCTTGGGCTACCAGAGCGGTCAACTAGGCACTTTTCCCAAGCCCTCAGTTCACTTCCAATTCTGCAGGGGGATTAAAATATGCATGAGGAGGTGGGGAACTGCAAGGGCCACCTGCCAGCAACCCGGCAGCGCTTCTTGTGAAAATCACCCTCCGAGGAGCTGATTCACACCGCTGCTTTGTGGATGCTAATGGTCCCACTAAAATGGGTTTAACTAAATGCCTCGCTGGGCGCGTAGCATAGGAATAAATGCATCAAGACTGCTGTGGAGCAGTCTGCTATAGGCTGTTTATTAGCCAGGGAGGCAAATGTAAAGTTATATGGAAAGGAAGGCACCTATGATGGGAAAACTGTGACTAAAATGCTTGGCTCTTTGTTGGAAATGCCAGAAAAGATTGTGTAGACTTGGAGAAAGGCCTGGGGGTAGCAGAGGAGAGGGTTGTGGCTGTTTCCTGGACAATGGTACTAGATTTGCTCACTTGATCTCTGTGTTTAGCCTGCCTCCTCCAATGACTAAATCCCTTTGCACATCTGAGTGATTTTGCTGAGGGGCATGGAGTAAAGTCCAAGTTACTGATCAGTTTAAGGGCTGCAAAGATTGTTCTTTTAGGTCCTGGAAGCTCTGAAATGCCTCTTTTTTTTAATATCCCTGTAGCACCCAGGTGAGACTGGGGGCCCCACCAACCCAGGAGCTGCAAGCACATGCACACAGATGAAAGAGGAAACAGGGACACAGGCTGTGTGACTTGGCAGAGCTGGGAATAGAACCTAGAGCTCCTGAATCCGCAGCTAACGCCCTGCCCGCATGCCCAGCTCATGTGAAAGGGGGACCTATATGTGGTGGAATAGGGGGAGGCACATCAGCTGCATTGCTCCCCTGGGTCTCCCTGCTGAACAGGGCCCAGGCCTGGGGGGGGAGGGGGAATCCAGCACCCCCACAGCGGCAGACTCACCAGAGAGAGCATGCAGAAACCCAGGAGCCATCTCCCCATGGGCAGGGCTGGGAGGGCAGACGGCATCTTTGGAGAAGGCCAAATCAACAGGCCTCGGTGCAATATTTCAGGGGGCTGCCCCCAGCGCAAGCAGCGATGAAAAGCCATGCAGGATTTTGGTGCAAATGGGAGTTTTACAAACAGCCCCTCCCCCCTAGCTGCTCCTTTTGCCCAAGCCCAGAGTGGCAGCACTCCCGCCTATCACCCCCTAGCACATGGATAACGCAGGATTTGGCCCAAAAGGGAAGGAAGAAGGGTGGGGGGCTCGTGGCTTGGGGAGGTGGCTGCCAGCCCAGGCATGGCACTGTTCACTGGCCCAGGCGGGCATCTTACTGCAGAAAACAACTTGTGCGCTTACGTGTCCTTGGAAGGATGAGGGAGGCTGAGAGACCTGAGCACGTGGGGGGACTTCCCCAGCCCACCGGCACCAATTCACCGGCCAAACGGAACCCGGGCCGGGCCAGGGCAGCTCCCAACGGATCAGGCCGGCACATGCAGAAGGGCTGGGATGCTGAGCATGGCAGAACATCCAATGGAGCTGCTGAGCGTGAGCCGCTGGGCCTGGCCGACGGGGAGTCACTCAAAACCACCCTGTTCTGGTCCTTCTCCCTGAAGCATCTGGCGCTGGCTGCTGTTGGGAAACGGGCCCCGGGCTGGATGGACCGTTGGTCTGACCCAGGGTAGCCGTTCTTGGGACTGATCTAGGGTACGTCTGAGTGCCAATTCCACGGGCCGGGGATTCCCCCAACGGGGAAGGTTTCACTGCCGCGGTGATGTCCATGAGGAGTTGAGTGAAGGCTCCCACTAGCCTGGCTTTGCTGCCCCTTGTGATGTCCCTGGGGGGCGCAGGGCTCTGAGACGGGCAGCCAAGGGGCAGCCTCTCTGCGCGGGGGCGCTGGCTTGGGAGGCGGCCGTGCGCTGGGGACCAGCCGCTCGCCCACAACGGGGCCAAGCTCAGCCGGGCCTCGCCTGCCACCCACCGCAGAAGCAAAGGCTCGGACCCGTGGAGAGAGACTGAGCCCAGCCTGCCGGAGACTGTGGCTGCCGGCAGGGATGTGAAAGGTTAAGGGTGGGGGCTGGAGCAGCTCCCCACCCGCCGCAGGCAGGAGGCTGCTCTGGCCCCACGTTTGAAACTGTGGCTTGTCGTTGCTCTGAAATGCCACTAGGGGGTGCTGTGGCCCCTCGGCGGATGGTCCTTGTTTTCGAAGGGAGATGAGGGCAGCGCTAGATGTGTCTTTCACAGAGCAACGTCCCCTCCCGAGGGGCTGCTAGAGGCCGGTGTAGCCTGGGAAGGAAGCCGATGGGTGGTTGCTGCAGCACTTTCCCATACCTTGCAGGAGAGGAGTCTTGCTTCCCCGTTGCACTGATCTCAGAAGGATCCTGGAGCACGAGTCCGGGCGCATGGAAACGTCTCTTTGTAAAACAGCGACAGCGTGAAAAGAACAGGGGCCATTGCCCCAGCCACCTCAGCCCTGCCTTGGACCGGCGGGTGCTCTGCCTCCGGGCCCCGTTCAACCCACCACTGCTCTGCCAGGTCTGCTGCCCTGGTGGGGGAGGGTTCGCCGGGGACTCGAGGGGGGTTCTCCATCGGGTGGCCTGCTGTCCCCTAGCGAGGCTGGGCATCACTCCTCAGCTTCCCGTCCCCCTCTCACGCAGCCAGCCTGCTCCCCAGAACAGGCTCGGGCCATTATGTACCCGCCCCAACATTGCTGCAGATCAACGTACCGCCAGGCTCCAGGGGGCCGGACTCCAGCCGGGCAGAACAGCAAAGGGCAGGAACCTCTTCGCTGAGTGAACTCCGCTTTGCCGTTCCTCAAGGGCATATTTAGCGGCCGGGGCCCTGGGCAGGCCACACGGGTGATAGCACCGCTCGGGCCTTTGTTTGCAGACCGGCGGGGCAGTACTGTTCCCCGCACAGGGAAGATTAATAAAACGTGAGGCTCAAAGATGCCTAAATCCCAGTGGGGGAGCTGACGAGTGGTGCAAACAACACTAATTGTATTTCTAGCACCGCGTCAAGCCAAGGTGCCTGCTGCCCGAAACGATGAGGCTGGCATTAGGGAGGCTCAGCCGAACAGCCAGCACTGGCTGCCCCAAAGCTGGAGCTGGCTCTCCCATTCGGAAGACAGGATAAGGGACACCCAGAAAGTGGGGTGGGTTCTGGAGTGGCCTCGGGGGCAGGGCATTTACCTGGGGACTGCAGGATGATGGGTTCAAGTCCTGCCCTGCCCCCCCCACCCACCCGGGGTCCACATGCACATGAGCAATGGTGTGTCCCTAGGCTGCAGGACCCGACACTGCAGTGATGGGCAGCAACACAAAACCCTACAGCAGAGGATATGTGAACGTGGGGCGGCTCTTTGTGAGAGACCCTCCTGCTGCAGCACCTGTCAACGTTCCCAGGCTGCCTCTGCTGGGGCATGAGACTGAGGTCAGGGCATGAAGAGGGCGTGTCTGTATCAACGTGCCAGCAGAGGTACCTCCCTGCCCCTCGTTCCACTGCCTTCCCCCTAAGCTCTTGCAGGATCGGGCCCATCTGCTGCCACAGGCCCCCAGTCAATGAGATGGGAGAGGGCTGCATCCCGGAGCAAGCTGGCTGGGGTCAGTCAGTGGACACGGGTGCTGTGAAGAGCCCTCGGACTCTGCGCGGGAATGAGCCACACACAGTGTGGGGAGTCAAGCTGTAACGCATCTGTTGAACAGTAGGTATGGCTGCTCTGTGGGGGCAGGGAGTTGGGATGCTAAGCGGTTAACTGGTTAACATGAGGCTTACTGGTACTGTAACCAGTCAACCAGCCCTTGTGGGTGAACTCTGGTAGCGGCCAGCCACACGGAACCAGAGCCACGCTGGGAGGGGCCGGTGGGCCAGATGGCGGGACCTCATGGCTGTGGCAGGGCTTAAGCAGCAGGCCCCGAGTTAAAATGATTAACCAGGTAAGTATTTGAACATCCCTAGTGGGGTGGGAAAGCCATATCCTGTACCCTCTCAGGGGACCCCATAAGCCACTAGGGCTCCCCCCTCACTCAACTGCAAACCAGACCAGTGAGAGCTTCTCGCTAGGAGTTGGATGGTCTGTCCCAGCCCCCGTGGTCGGCAGCTTCACAAGGCTGGCTTACGATGGGGATGGCCGCAGGCCTTCCAGCCACCCGACTCCTGGCCACTGGGACTCGGCCTAGGAACATTGGACCACAGATGTTGCCGGATCAGAGAGTCCTGGTTTAGAGAGGTTCAACCTTTTCAATAGCAGACTTCCCAGCTAGCTGGCCCAGGTCTGTGCCTCCAGGCCTGGAGTCCATGCCGGAGGGGCCGAGCAGAAGCCAAGCTGACACACTCATGTTGCGCACTCGAGAGAGCTGGGTGCTGCAGCATCTCAGGGCTGGCCAAAAATCTTCCAACCGTGATGCAGTGAGGCCTTGTCTACCCTGGGGGATTTTGCACTGATGTAGCTACACCAATGTAAGCCCCTAGTGTAGAGGCCCTGCACTGTGCAAAAGAGATTTTCACACGTGCCATTTATGTGAGCTATGCTGATAATAGTGCTGGTCACTTATGCCTGCACAAGGGGGCTACACTTGTGAAGCTACACGAGTGCAGAGACCCTCCAGACAGGACCAGGCCTGAGTCTGCAGGCAGCCTGAAGCAACGCCTTGCTTCGTTGTGACCTTCCCCACTGTTTACCTCCAGGGGGGTTTAATAATAAATAACACAGCCACAGATGTAGTTACTACAGAAAGGTTATGTTCTCCCCTTACTCTCTGAGCAAAGCTTCCTCTGGTGTGGATGAAGGGTTGTCTGGCGTCCGAAATATTGACCGTGGGCCAGGATTAAAAGTACAATTCAGCCCTCTCCACAGACTAAGTTTGACCTCCCTGGGCTACACGTGAAAACCCAGGGGCTGGGGAGTTGGACTCAGCTAAGATGGCAGAACGTCGGGTCGACTACTTAAATCACAGCGCTAAGAGCTGCCCTCCCCATCGTGAGTGTATTTCTTCCCTCCCTCCCTTCGCTCTCTAATGAGCATCCACGGTAAAACAGCTAATTTCCTTGCAGAACAAAAAAGTCGCCTGAATACATTTGGAAGCCGCGTTGCACTATCAGAGTAATCAGAATTTAATTTGATGCAGTCAGGGCTCCGAAAGATGTTATCAAGGGGAACATCAAAGATAGATTCCTGTGCTTGGAAATGCTGCCGGAATCCTTAGTCCGGATTTCTCGTTGTGCGGCGGACTTCTAAAATAGCACGCTGCATAACAAAAAAACCGAATATTGAGTGTATTTGCAAATTAATGCCTTTTGTAGCTGAACAAAGGCCACTGTCAAACTACCTGTTTTACATGTCTGGGACTTTTTCTAATTAAACTGTGATTATACAGTTGTGTTTGTGTTTTATCTTTTCTGAACTTGGCAGAATTAAAATTTAGATTTATTTCCTTGTGTGGGGTACAACATCAGGCTGGCAGGCTCTGATCCTGCAAGGAGAACCTGCACCCATTGAAGTCACTGGAGCATTGGGTGTACGCAGGGATCTCTCCTGTGGAACTCACTGCAGGTGTAGAGCCTATATTGTTGGTTTTTTTGACTGCTAGTTTCTGTGTCATGTCATAGACACATAGAAATTTAGAGCTGGAAAGTCAGCTACCCCGTTCACCTCTGCTGAGCCTGGATTAAGTACACCGAGCCCGTCCCTGACAGGAGTTTGTCTGTTCTGCTCTTCAAAATTTTCACTGGCCAGGGATTCACAACCGTCCTGCAGCTATGTCTACACTGCGGTTTTTTTTGCGGAAGAGGATATGCAAATGGTGCGCTCATTTGCATATCTTCTTCCGATTCTTTTTTGCGGAAGAGTTTTTTTGCCGCTAAAAAGCCCCATGTAGACGGGCCATGTGTCGGGAAAAAAACCCTCTTTCACAAAATCCTGTAAACCTCGATTTTTGAGGAATAAGGGATCTTGCGAAAAAGGGCATTTTTCCGATAATGGCCCCATCTACATGGGGCTTTTTAGTGGCAAAACCTCTTCCGCAAAAAGAATTGGAAGAAGATATGCAAATGCGTGTGCCATTTGCATATCCTTTTCTGCAAAAAAACGCTCAGTGTAGACATAGCCTGGGTTACCGCTTCCAATCCTAACTCTCCTTAGAATGAGAAGGGTTTCCTAATAGCCAGCCTCAGTCTGCAGCGGTGCAAACTGAGCCCATTGCATCCTTGCTACTATAACCCATCGGCAGCTCTTGTGGTATTGGCAGGGAAGCCTGAGGTCCCGACGGGAATCTCAGCGTTCAGAGTTTTTAAAAGTACGTGTCCAGCCCTAATGGTTTTGGAGAAAGGCTGGGAAACGTGACCCAAGTGCACTCAAAGGGCTCAGCTTTGTTCGATCCAGTCACAGTTTTGTATGATCCTACAGCAATAAAAATATAACTGAAAACAAAACCAGGCAGGAAATGAAAAGAGCCCTATATTGGTTTACAGCCGGTCCCCGAGTTGCGAACGGTCGACTTACAACCGTTTGCAGTTACGACCGAAGCTGTTGTAAATGGCAGACCCCGAGTTACGAACGCGATCCGCGCTTTGAACAGCACTGTCGCTTGTAACTCTATGGGGTCCGACTTACGAACGAACTGAGTTATGACCAATTGCTTGGTCCGTAACCGGTTTGTAAGTCGGGAAGAGGCTGTATTTACTTATTGTAAATTGCAGGCTGGGAGGGTGGCGGGGTGTTAAGCCAATCTTGTTTCTCAGTAGCTGCAACCCACAGAGCTTTGGCTCCTAGTTGCCTATGGAGTTGACCCTTCTCCCCACAGGAAACACCAAAGCTAAGCCAATCAGACTTGGGGGGATGGATTTCCCGAGGTGGCAAAACAGACCGGTGGTGAGCAGCCTGCACCCGCAGGCCTCATGTGGCTCATTGGGGTTCTGCCTGCAGCCTGTGCACCCCCTCTTTACCCCCTCCCCCCAAGCCTCTCACACTGGGGCACTGCAGCCCCACACTTACCTACTTCTCCCCCTCCCTCCCAATGCTTTGGAGCGCTATGAATCAGCTGATCTGCAGCTGTTCAAGTTTTGGGAGGGAGGGGGACGAGTGGGGATGGAGCACAAATCAGGATTCATGGTGCTCTAAAAGTGCTGGGAGGGGGAGGAGTAGATAAGTGCAGGGGTCCAGTGCCCCAGTGTGTGAGAGCCCTAGGGGAAGGAAGCAGAAAGGGGGCGGGGGGTGGGCCTCAGGTTGCCCACCACTGGATTTCAATCATGCAGCCCACTGAGACAAAGGAGGGCTGTCCACTCACTCGTCTTGGTTGCCCATCGCTGCTGTAGAGCCTACAGGTCCACTCAGTCCTACTTCTTGTTCAGTGAATTGCGAAGACAAACAAGTTTGTTTACATTTACAGGAGGTATTGCAGCCCACTCCTTATTTACAACGTCACCAGAAACTGAGAACAAGCGTCCACTTGGAACGCTCATAGCCAACGTTGCAAGGTATTTATGTGCCAGATTTGCTCAACATTCATATGGCCGTTCATGCTTTGACCACCATTCCAAAGGACATGGCTCCATGATGGTAATGCTCATTAAAAAAAATGCATACTTTGAATCTGTGACTGAATTCTTGGACGGGGGGAGAATTTTACGTCTCCAGCTCTGTTTTACCTGCATTCTGTCATATAGTTCTTGTTATAGCAGGCTCAGATGATGACCCAGGAGTGCACATGTTCATTTTTAAGAACACTTTCACTGCAGATTTGATAAAATGTAAAGAAGATGCCACTGCGAGAGTTCTAAAGATATCTACCCCATTGGACGGAAGGTTTGAAACTCTGAAGTGCCTTCCTAAATTTGAGAGAAATGAAGTGTGACTCATGCTTTCAGATGTCTTAAAAAAGCAACATTCCGATGTGGAAACTATAGCACCCAAACCACCAATCAGCCTTCTGGTGGTGGCATCTGATTCAGATGATGAAAATGAACATGCATTGGTCTGCTCTGCTTTGGATCCTTATTGAACAGAACCTGTCCTCAGCTTGGATGCACATCTTCTCGAATGGTGTGGACATATGAATCTTTAGCACATCTGGCAGGTAAATATTTTGCAATGCCAGCTGCAACAGTGCCACATGAACACCTGATCTTGCTTTCACTGTGAACAAGAAGCAGGCAGCATTATCCCCTACAAATATAAACCATCTTATTTGTCTGAGCAATTGGCTGAACAAGAAATAGGACTGAGTGGACTTGTAGGCTTGAGAGTTATACACTGTTTTATTTTTTAATACAGTTGTTTTGTACATAATTTGGAGCACAGGTGGTATTCTCTTTGGTCCTTCCTGTCAAAGGCAGGGGCCCAGACCGAGACAGGTGCATCCTGGAGGTGAATGCCTGGCTGCGAAGATGGTGTTGCCAAGAGGGCTTTGGCTTCCTTGACCATGGGATGTTGTTCCAAGAAGACGGACTGCTAAGCAGGGATGGTGTTCACCTTTCAAGGATGGGGAAGAGAGTATTTGGATACAGACTGGCTAACCAAGCGAGGAGGGCTTTAAACTAGGTTTGATGGGGGCAGGTAACCAAAGTCTACATGTAAGTGAAAAACATGGAGACCTGAGAGATGGGTCAGAAATGGGAAGGTGCATGGGCTATAACAGCAGAGATAAAGGAGGGACAAGGAAGAACTGGGGGGCAAAATCAAATCAGGATCTTAGATGCCTGTATACAAATGCAAGGAGTATGGGAAATAAGCAAGAAGAACTTGAAGTGCTAATAAATAAACACAACGATGACATAGCTGGTATCACAGAGACTTGGTAGGATAAACACACAATTGGAATATTGATATAGAAGGGTACCGCCTGCTGAGGAAGGACAGGCAGGGAAAAAAGTGAGGAGGTGTTTTCTGATATATTAAAAATGTATACAGTTGGACTGAGGTGGAGATGGACATAGGAGACAGACTTGTTGAGAGTCTCTGGGTTAGGCTAAAAGGTGTAAAAACCAAGGGTGATGTCATATTAGGGGTTTACTACAGACCACCTACCCAGCCAGAAGAGGTGGATAAGGCTTTAAACCTCTAACAAAATGAATCCAAAGCACAGGATTTGGTGGTGATGGGGGACTTCAACTATCCAGACATACAGGGCCGGAATAAGACCTTTCGAGGCCCTAAGCACTGAAAAGATTATGGTGCCCTCCCATATGTAGTTCAAAATAAAAACAATACTATACCATCAAATCTTTTTTTTTTTTTTTTTTTTTTTTGTGCCCCTGCTTTGCTGGTGCCCTAAGCATGTGCTTAGACTGCCTATTGGGTAATCCAGCCCTGCAGACATATGTTAGGAAATTAACATAGCAGGGCACAGATTTTCCTCCAATAAGTTCTTGGACTGCATTGGAGACCATTTCTTATTTCAGAAGGTTGAAAAAGTTACTAGGGGGAAGCTGTTCTAGATTTGATTTTAACAAATAAGGAGGAACTAGTTGAAAATTTGAATGTGAAAGGCAGCATGGATGAAAGTGATCATGAAATGATAGAGTACATGATTCTCAGGAATGGTAAAAGGGAGAACAGCAAAATAGAGACAATGGATTTCAGGAAGGCAGATTTTAGTAAACTGAGGGTACGTCTACACAGCAGGGCTAAAGTTGAATTAAGCTACACAGCTTCAGCTATGTCAATTGCACAGCTGAAGTCGAAATAGCTTAATTCAGTTTTTGGTGCTGTCTTCCTAAAGACCATTCTTCCTTCGACTTCCCTTACTCTTTGTGAAATGAAGGTTACCAGAGTCGGAGCAAGAAGTCCTCCAGCTCGACATTATTTTGAAATAAAGGCTTGCAGTGTAGATGTGCACTATGTTATTTCAGAATAAATGTTAGTTATTCTGAAATAACGCTGCTCTATAGACATACCTTCAGAGAGCTCATAGGTAAGGTCCCATGGGAAGCAAGATAAAGAGGAAAAACAACTGAAGACAGTTGGCAATTTTTCAAAAGGACATTATTAAGGGCCCAAAAGCAAATTATTCCACTACATAGGAAAATGGAAAGTATGGCAAGAGACTACTTTGGCTTAACCAGGAGATCTTATATGATCTAAAAATCAAAAAGGAGTTGTATAAAAAGTGGAAACTAGGTCAAATTACAAAGGATGAATATAATCATGTAACACAAGTATGCAGGGGCAAGATTAGAAAGGCAAAGGCACAAAACGAGCTCAATCTAACTAGAGACATAAAGGGTGACAAGAAAACATTCTACAAATATATTAGAAGCAAGAGGAAGACCAAGGACAGGGTAGGCCAATTGCTCAGTGAAGAGGGAGAAACAATAACAGGAAACTTGGAAATGGCAGAGGTGCTTAACAACTTCCTTGTTTCGGTTTTCACCAAGAAGATTGATAGTGACAGGATGCCTAACATAGTGAATGCTAGTGGAAATGGGATAGATTTAGAAGTTAAAATAGAAAAAGAACAAGTTAAAAATTACTTAGAAAAGTTAGATGTGTACAAGTCACCAGAGCGTGATGAAATGCATCCTAGAATACTCAAGGAGCTGATAATGAGCATTTAAAAGTCATGGGAGTCGGGAACAATTCCAGAAGATTGGAAAAGGGAAAATCTAGTGCCCATCTATAAAAAGCGAAATAAGAACAACCCAGGAAACTACAAACCAGTCGGTTTTAACTTCTGTGCCAGGGAAGATAATGGAGCAAGTAATTCATCTGCAAACATCTGAAAGATGACAGGGAACAGCCAGCATGGATTTGTGAGGAACAAATCATGTCAAACCACTCTGATAGCTTTCTTTGATAGGATAACAAGTCTTGTGGATAAGGGAGAAGCAGTGGATGTGGTATACCTAGACTTTAGTAAGGCATTTGATATGGTTTCGCATGATCTTATCAATAAACTAGGGAAATAACTACCTAGATGGGGCTACCATAAGGTGGGTGCATAACTGACTGGATAACCATTCTCAGAGAGCAGTTCTTAACAATTCATAGCTATGCTGGAAGGGCATAACAAGCGGAGTTCCTCAGGGGTCTGTTCTGGGACCAGTTCTGTTCAATATCTTCATCAACGATTTAGATATTGGCATAGAGAGTACGATTATTAAGTTTGCAGATGATGCCAAGCTGGGAGGGGTTGCAACTGCTTTGGAGAATAGAGTCAAAATTCAAAATGATCTGGACAAACTAGAGAAATGGTCTGAACTAACAGGATGAAGTTTAATAAGGACAAATGCAAAGTAGTCCGCTTAGGAAGGAACAATCCGTGTCACACATACAGAATGGGAAGCGACTGTCTAGGTTGGAAGAAGTACTGCAGAAAGGGATCTAGGGGTCATTGTGGACCACAAGCTAAATATAAGTCAACAGTGTGACACTTGCAAAAAAAGCAAACATGATTCTGGGATGCATTAACAGGATTGTTGTGAGCAAGACACGAGAAGCGATTCTTCCACTCTACTCTGCACTGATTAGGCCTCAATTGGAGTATTGTGTCCAGTTCTGGGCACCACATTTCAAGAAAGATGTGGAGAAATTGGAGAAGGCTCAGAGAAGAGCAACAAAGATGATTAGAGGTCTAGAAAACATGAGCTATGAGGAAGACTGAAAGAACTGGGCTTGTTTAGTTTAGAAAAGAGAAAACTGAGAGGACATATAATAGCTGTTTTCAAGTACCTAAAGGGTGTTACAAGGAGGAGGGAGAAAAATTGTTCTCCTTGGCCTCTGAGGATAGGACACGAAACAATGGGCTTAAACTGCAGCACAGGAGGTTTAGGTTGGACATTAGGAAAAAACTTCCTAACTGTCAGGACGGTTAAACTCTGGAATAAGTTGCCTAGGGAGGTTGTGGAATCTCCATCTCTAGAGATATTTAAGAGCAGGTTGGGTAGACATCTATCAGGGATAATCTAGACGGTGCTTGGTCCTGCTGTGAGGGCAAAGGACTAGCCTTGATAACCTCTTGACATCCCTTCCAGTTCTAATATTCTGTGATTCTATTATTCTAACTACACATTTGTAGGTTCAACTTTAATGATAAAGAGTTTGCACTGCAGAATGTGTAATAGGTTAATTGAGAAATACTTTTTTTTTTACCGTGCAAATATTTGTAATCAAAGACAATATAAAGTGAACACTGTCTACTCTGTATTCTGTGTTGTAATTTATATAGTAGATATACAGAGGAGGAGAGAGAGTAAAACTGAGCTTTGCTAAGTATGACATGCTTTACTCACAAAAGAGATTTTTCACACCCTTTGCAGTGTATTGTCATGTTATTGATTTGCTGATTGTGAAGAGAAATGTAAAATCCAGATCACACCATGTAGAGTGTGTGTGTGGGGGGGGGAAGGATGTTGTAAGACACTTACGTTGATCTAGCCCCCAGACCTGTAGACAGGAAGCTTTGGGGCGAGTGAGGTTCAGTAGAACTTCGTTAGGGAAATAGCATAGATCTTGTATTTAAACCTTTGAAGTGTTAATTAAAAAGAATTATGCAAAGAAGCGAGGATTTGAAACATTCATTTGAATCTCAATAAGGCATCTATTAAAAATAGCAATGGGATCAGCCAGAGATTCAGCCATTTTATAATAAAATGAAAATATGGGAAGTTTCTCGAGCTCTCTCCAATCAATATAATATTCCAAGCTGGGGTAGGTAGACTGCAGTGTACAAGGGACCCTGGGCGGATTGGCAAATGCTACATTTTGCCCTGTCTCTGGTGAGCTGTACGGCACAGATGAAAGTTTTGAAATCCTGCATATTGAGGGTCTGACAAAAAATGGCACTGCTTGTCCCTAATATTTAAAAAACTTGAAAGTAATTTATTGAGAAGACCCAGTGAGAGTGGATGGGCCATGGATTAGTAGAATGCTGCAAAGGCCTGGCTGGCTGTCTATGCACCACACCCTCTTAGCCTAGCGTGTAGCCTTTGACTCGGGTGGAATTACCGGTATTCACAGCATGGTGAGGGTAACGGCATCTGGAGTAGCGTTCCCTGTAAGTTGTGTGCTTGTGCAGCCACTCGGGACAGATTCAAATGCTGCCCAGCTGATTAGCAGAGCGCCACAGCTTTTGTTTCTACTGGTGGTGCACATTGGCACATGCCTCAGTGTGCAAAAAAAGTTTATTCCACACATGGATGGCAAAAATCTGCCCATGGATGGAGAAGATTAGCGGGAACATTGTCTGGGGCCTCTCCTCCATAGGTTGAAGGTTCAAATCTAGCAGAGGTTGTGTCTACTGAAAGTCATTTCACCTATGTGAAATGAGCTGCTGACCTCTAGGAATCTGGCTGAGATCTGGGCTCTGCATGGGTGAGCTGCTCCATGCCTGTGGAGTCTGGTTTCCCCACTGCACCCTGCTGACCTCAGTGGGACTCTGCCTGCCCAGAGCAGGATGCAGTCACCCATCTCGAGGACCCCCACTTATTTCACATGGGCTGCTCCTGGGTGTCCCTGTCACCGCTGGCAGGCTCCTTGGGACAGCATGGAGCATGGCCAGCCCTCTGGCCCTTGGCATGTCCTTCCCAAGCAAGGCTGAGGTGCATTGTAGGTAAAGCTCATTTTTTCCATTCTCTATGGCTCAGTCTAGTCTTTGCTCTCAGTAGGGGAGCTGACAGCTTCTTGGGGCCCCCCAGCAAGGAAGGGGAGGCCATGCCGCCCTTCCAGAAGGGGCAGGGCCTCAGTCAGAAGAGGCAGGGTGGGGACAGCCAGACCTCAGTGCCACCCAGACCACAGCCGCCCCCCCAGCCCTCCGTGACACTTGGAGTGTGCTGCCCGGCACTCCAGCAGTGATTTAAAGGGCCCGAGGCTCCAGGAGCTGCTGCTGGACCAGTGGCAGCAGCTGGGAGCCCTGGGCCTTTTTGTATTGCCAGACCCCAGGGCAGTTGCCCCATTTGTCTCCCCTCACCTGCTCCCGCTGCCGGTGGCCTGGCTCTCATAACTGTGGAGAGAAGGCCCTGTGACTTCCGCGGTTTCAAAGAAGCCTCAGTCTCCAGAGCGCTCCTCTCTGCGAGTGCCGGCTGGCTGCACCGAGACTGGGCCGGCTGCTTCTCCACCTAGGGTTGCCAGATGGTTTAACCAAAAATACCAAACACTCTCCCCCTGCCCCCAAAAAAAACACCAGGGAAAAAATTCTGGAAGAAAAAAAAGGGGGGAGACCAAAGTTGTTGAGTAAAAAAAATAAAACAGCATTAAAACAGCATGGCCCCTTTCAGTGCGTGCAGAGTCAGACTAGGGATAGGAACAGGGGAGAAGTTGAGCACTAAGACCCAGGGAAGGCATTGCTTCCCCTTGGTCTTTAGGCTTTTTTGTGGGCGGCCATTTTGTTTTCTTGACATTTTAAGTGTCCAGTATTTTCTGAATTTTTTTACCAGACAGGAGACAAAAATACCAGACTGTCCGGGTCAGTACTGGACACGTGGCAACCCTATCTCCACCCGCCTGTGGCCATGCAGGGGGACACCTTGTACATCCCTCGCCGTGCGTGCACAGGCTAGCCGCAGTCTTGCACTGGGTGCTCTTTAGGCACGTGCTTTCTGGAGTCACACAGGTGGGACCGGTCATTGATGAAAACCCCAGGCACCCCCTGGTCCCATCTCACACGAATAAACAGCAACCGGGGTATTAATTACCAGCGTGAGCTGACAGAGACATGAAGTTTCCTTTGCGTATTGGGAAGCTCCCCTCTGCAGGTCAGGGTGCAGCTTTCAAAGCAGGGCTGCTCCGTGCCTATCACTTGGCCAGGGCGCAAGCCGGCATGGGAGTGTCCTTCGGAAGACTTCCAGCAGCTCTGGGCCTTTTCCCCCTCAGATCAACAGTTCATGGCCAGCCCAGCCCATCCCCACCCGATGGGCACGTGATTTCCAATAAGGCATCCAATGAGCCTAGGGCCCCAATGGCCTCATCTCTGTGTCACCCTTGCCGGCGGTCGCAATGCGGAGACCGACGATTAGCTGGGCCACAGCGAGTGAACGGTATGGGCAGGACAGAGGGCAAGGCAGGGATTGAGGTGTGCAGCAATCGAGGGGAAGCTTGTACTGCCTGGCCTGTTCTGCCCCCGCTAGGTGGATAAGTCGGAGACCCTGGGAGCGAATCTTCATTGGCGATGCGTGTCCACAACTCCAGTAGAAGCCAATGGGAGCTGCAAGACCTCAGCGTCTCCGACAATGTGGCTCTTGCTCTCGAAGCCAGCTCCTTTCTCCTGCATCTCTGGGCAGATTTTTAACAGTATTTAGGCGCCTAATTCCCATTGAAATCAATGGGTGCTGGGCTCTGAGTAGCTTTAAAAGTGTGACTCAGTCCTGCTGCCTTTGGCTTCATTCATGTAGGATTAGGCCTGGATAACCGAGTCCTCTGTTCCTGCTGGTAACATGCCCCCGCCCCCCAGCATTGAACCGGGCAATTAAAGCTCCAAGAAGGGACTTGTTCCCAGGACAGCCACCAGGAGGAGTAGGAAAATGGAAGAGCTGTTAGGGGCCCTTCTGATACCAGCATATAACGGGCACTTCTGTATCTTTCCTATCTAGTCTCTAAGCCGAGGTGGCAGCTTTAAGGTGCCATCAGTCGCAAGGAAGCATAAATTGCTGCAGTGGTTGGGAAGGGAGGGGAAAGCCCCCGTCGTGTTTATGGCAAGTTTTGTCTCCCCTCCAGGATGTGTCTGTTAATTACAGGGAGATTTTAAAGGAGCGAAAGGAAACTTCAGCTGTAACCTTCACCGCAGGCTTTATTAAAAATGTATCAATCTCAGGCTGACCTTGGGTGCGTTGCTTGTATTCTGGTGCCTCTTCAAGGCCTCTCCATCGGGAAGTAAACGCCACCTTCAGCACAAGCGCAGCGTCTCCGCTCAACGGGCCATTTCAAGGGAAAATCCCGGCTGCAGCTTCGTTCCCTGTCGGTTGGATTGCAAACGAGGCAGACTGCCGGGCTGGAACTGAGGAGTTAAAATCTCCCGCCCCCCGCGCCACACTGCCGGGATATTTTTTAGTGAGGTGAAGCCTCAGTCTTTCGCCTCACAGACTTCCTTCCTCTCCCCTCCTCCATGGTACCAAACAGCACTATCCTGGCATTCGCCTGGGGGAGGACAGGGGATGGGAGAGCCACGGCGCTGCAGCCTTCTCAATCCCAGGTAGCGGGGCCACGCTAAGAGGGCCAAGCTCACTTTCTGCTCCGTTAGGATGGGTGAAGGAGACGGTTAGAGTGAAGTTCCATTAGCAACCCAGGTCTTAGGTCATCTGGCGCGCTGGAGGACAGGACACATCAGCTGTGCTAGTGCCTGCAGGCTGGGTGACGGAGCAGGCTGACAGACCTTTTCGTGCTTTTTTGGTTCCTGGCTCCTAACAATAGTATTTAACTTTCCCTCCACTGCGAATGTGGGATAAAAGGAGGGTCTCTGTGAAAGATTCAATCCTCCCCGTCCTTTCTATAAAGGTGTGGGAGCTCACAAGATGCACAGGCTGGCATGCCCGCGGAAATCTTCCAGCAAAACGAGGGCTTGGTTTTCCCGATCGCATAAAGAAGCAGAAAAAAACAAACCAAACCCCAGAGCGCCTCTCCCACATGCTCCAACACTCACCCCATGTAGACAAGCCCAAACCTGCAGTTAAGCCCAGATTTTCCAAATGCCCCCTGAGATTGAGCGTCTCAGTTCTGTGCGTGTTCGGCTTGAGATGCTTTGGTCTGATTGTTCAGAGGGAACCGCTGCAGCACCATTGGCCTGGAGCAGAAGTTGTGGGTGCTTGGCACACCTGGAAACCGTGCTCAAGATGGGCACCCAGAATCAGAAGCATTAAAAATTAAAGGCTACTTGCTTCTGCCTCTCCATCAAGGCCCTCCTTACCCAAGAACAAAATACGCAGCTGCATAGGGCACCCTGAAAATTTGGGGCACCACTGGGTCTTAATGTCCTCCCACCTGCCTCTTCCTTTCCCTGTTCTGTGGCTCTGCTTCTTCCGGAGAGGATCTAGCTCACTTAAAAGTGACAAAGCCAGCCAGACATCGAACCTGGGAAAGAGCCAGTCAAGTGGCAATGAAGCCACTTAACAGGCCTTTGCCAGCCGCGGGTACATCCTGTCCATTTGTGAATGTACCACGGTAGTCGGCAGGACCTGAGTTTAAAATCTGCTTGAAAGATTTTACATTAGTGTGATTCCTCATGTCTGCGCTATTGCAAACTGCTTGGAGACTCTCAGGGGAAAGGTGCTTTAGAAACGTGCTACCCCCTGTACATTTCTAAAGGCCAAATAGCCCCCTCCCCCATTATCTGGGTTTCGGTTTGCCTCTTTCATCTCCCACTGGTATCCCATTTACTCTGTGAGCATAGGTACCCAGTCTGCTCTCCTGCCTTCTCCCGTGGAATTATTCTTGTATCCGAGGGATTGAAAGTTGGGTAACGATCAATTGCCTGGGTTGTAAACTGACATTCCAAAGCATCTCAGGGTACGACTCCCGTGACCTTCCAGGCCTGGCTCGGAAGGCAAGACACCACTTTTTTTGGCTGGGCCTTGGCAGCTTTTCCTGCAGGTTTTATCTGCTTCTGTTGAGAAGTCGCGCTGAATTATTTCCCCGTCTATTTCAATGGGCAGATAATTTGTTGCTGGCTCCTTGCATGGCTCAGGACCATTTTAGATTTTCTCTTTCTTTCGGACAGCAACGGGCTTCATTGCAAATGAGTCCTTTGCAGAAGTCAAAGCAAGAAGAGTGGGCGCCTAGTTACCTGGCAGGACAGACAGAACGCCACACAGTCAAGCTGAGGGCGAATACCTTTCTTCCAAATAATTGCTCACGGCAGAGTGACGGCTGCCGGCTTTCTAAGTCCCTGGCTCCCAAACAGAGATAGAATCCTCTTGCTTAGAACAGAGGGCTCCCTCCCTCGTGCCAGGTGATGAGACTGGCTGCAGTCCAGCAGTAATCTCCAAATGATGGCAATTAAAAAAAAAGACAAAACCCGAAAATCTTACAGCTAATGGCACGAATCTCTGTGAATCTCTTTTCCTAGGCGCCCGAAAGCGGCCGCCTTGTTTCTGTAGGGACCTCATTAGCATGGAAATAGTTCAGCCACGTTAACGCAACACACTGTGGCAGAGAACATTTTTATCCAAGGACTAAAGCGAAGTACATTTACGCGGTACAGTGTTCAACAGCTGAGCAACCGCAACAGGTGGCAGGACAAATAGAAATGCCAGCGACTAAATGGAGGCAGCCTAGGAAGGCAGGAGGCCATGGCCTGTAGGGGCTTTTTCTCATCCCTTATTTCCCTGAACTCCCAGTGCACTCAAGAGCTGTGCAGTTCGGGGGGGAAGGAGAGGTTCTTGCTAATTTTGCTTGATTCCATTTAAAAAAAAAAAATCTTTTGGCCCCAAATTATTCTCCTTTTTCTGGGGTTATAAATCACTGTACTGAGAAACCTCTACTGGAGGTGCTGATGGCATACGGGAGCCATCGCAAATGTGAGGCTCAAAAGAAATACAGCTGGTCATCTTAGCAGACTCCATGCGGAGCATCCCGACGCTCTTCCTCTACGGACATGCGCCTCGGAGAAAGCACCCATAGCATCACCCACCACCCTGACGTCTGCTTACATCCGAGGGGTCGCCTGTACCTGCGCGGTGTTCCCCTGTATGAGAGAGAAGGTGTCTTTGGTGCATTACTTTCACCCCTTCACTTGACGTGCCGAGGCCTGTAGAAAGGCAGCAGGTAAGGGAATCAAGCAGTCAGCACAGGAAGCTAGAGTCACTCGCCTCTTTGGATGCGGATGGTGTTAACCTGTCCTAACAAGGGTTAAACCCAGCCCAGGGAAACGGCTGAGATTGTGGCTGTGGCTGGTGGCAGACAGTTCGGTCCCAGCTGTGGCTGTATAAATTCGAGCTCCTGGAGTGGAGGAGAGCCCACTCTTGCTTCGGCTGTGGCGCAGGAGGGAGCTGGCTGCCAGGGAAGCTACAGAGGGTACCTGAGACAGAGCAGGGCTGGGGAAAGGCAGGCAGAGCTGGGGTGCCCTGGCCTGACCTCACTCCCAGGCGGTGGGGGGGGCCTGAGGCAAGGCCTGAGGGGCACGAGGGGTGCAGGAATGCAGCAGGTCCACCCCCTTGCCAATGATGAGTGGCCTGAGGCAGGGGCTAGAGGAGGACTGACAGTGGGTCACTGAGACAAGGTGCATCTAGGGGGCTGGGGTTCCCTGGGAGGGGAGGACCCCAGAGTGCAGGGGCCCTGCTGCGGGGCAGTACTGGGAGGATGGGGCAGGAAAGGCGACCAAGGGGGAGAGGCCGGCCAGCAGAAGGTGCTCTGAGGCCAAAGAGCCAATTCCCCAGGTGACCAATGGGCAGCCCTGTGCCGGTGAGCACGACCCGTCTTGCTGTCTTTGAACTTCTCAGGGGCTGCCAAACCATCTCACCTCTCTGTACTGCCTCCCCAGAGCCCTGGCCTGCCGTGGGCAGGCAGGTGGTGGGAGCCAGTGGCCAAGGAAGCCAGTTTTTGGAGCAGAACCTGGCTCACAAGGGCCAATCAGCTTTGTAGGCCCCATGTGAGACCCGTTGGACTCAGTAGGAGCTTTGCCACCGAGTTGAACACAGTCGGATCAGGGCACAACATGGGCAGAACCACGTCAGGTCTCCATTTTCCATGTGCCCCCAACATCCTCCTTCCAGCTACCTCTTGGTTTGGGCGTGCTCCCTTGGCACCGCTAGAGTTGTCTTACTTGGGATGCCTACCTCGGCCACCACCTGAGCACCGCTCCCGTAGCGCCAATTGGCTGCAGGCAGCAGGGAGGGCCATGGGATGCACTAGGAGAGGTATATGGGGGTGGCAGCTGGAGTCAGAGGAGAGACCTGGCCCCAAGCTTTGCTGGAGCTGGGCTCCCAGGGCAGGAAGATTCCTGAAGCCCAGGCTGACCATGCTAGGGCGTGGGGTGGCAGGTTTGAGAGGCAGGAAGAGAGGATACGGAAGGGTCAGCCATTCCCGCCCCAGCTTCCGGGAGGGAAGCGGCCTTCGGAGTTGCAGCCAAGGGTGTGGTCCCTGGGGAGCACCCTGACAGTCTTGCAAACACCATTGGGCTCAGCCTCATAGGCATGCGCAGCACATTTCGTTAGGGTGTGCACCCAGGGAATTTTTTTTTTAAAGGCGAACATTTATTGAATACTCAGCCATAAAGGACATGATTTTTAATTCATCAAACAAACTAAAGAAACTAAAACTTAACTAAATTTAATTTTTTTAATTAACAACTAAAACTTTACTTAAAAAATATAAACTTCTGCTTCGCCCCCAGAATCCCCTGGCACCTGCACCTTCCCTTATCCCTGCACCCTCCTGGTGCCTCCCCTTCCCTCACTGCCCCTGCCCCCTTTGCCCTCTTTTTTCCCTGATGCCCATCCCCTGACCACCCTCTGCCCCCATTCCCCTCATGCCCCTCTGTGCCCTCACACATGCCTTGCACCATCCCCACCTTCCTCATGCCCACCCCTTCTTTCAAGCCTTCTCCCAGTACCTTCCCCTCCCCCCTCTAGCCCTCAATGCCCTTACCCTCTCCTCTCCCAGCATCACCCTGTCCCCCCTCCCACTGACACCTCCGCTCCTGCCCTTTTCCTCATTGTCTCCACTTGGCCCCCTGGCATTTGTCTCTCTCCTCCACACTGTCCCTTGGTGCCTTCCCCTTTCTTCTCCTGACCTGCCCCCTTCCCGTCAGCACAAGCCCCTTCCTCTCCCACCCCTTCCCCCTATTTTTCCCCCTACCCTACCCTACCTTACCTTACCTTCTGCTTCTGCCTTCCAGTTTGCGGGGCTGGAGTCTGTGGTCGAGCCCCAGAAGTCCCCACAGCCCTGGCCCCAGCTGTTTCTGGGGCTCCAGACCATGTGCCGAGCCTGGAGCTGGGCCGCGCGGTGCACCACTGGGCCACACGGTTTTAAAGTCCCGGGCCATGACGTCACGCCACGCCTGGGCATCTCCCCTCTCAGCTGTTGCACGGCGTTTGAGCAGGCTGAGCATGCGCTCCCGTGGCCCCACAGTGCTCTGTACATGGCCGGCGTGCGGCGCAAGGGAATTTAAAGTGCGGGGCTGCGGCGCCCTGTCACAGATCCCCCTCCTCCACCAGCAGCTGCCAGCCGGCCCTTTGAGACATTAGGGTGTGCCTGGGCACACCCAGCACACCCCATGCGCACGCCTATGCTCACCCTCCTTGAGTGGCCCGAGAGAAGCAGGCAAAGAAGAGCGCCTGCCTTCTTGCGCTGACACAGCACGGGGGTTGCATCCTTCCATGCCCTGAGCAGGGATTTGGACTGTAACTGGCTTAAAACCACCCAGTTCCTCCATGGGTCATTCCCTCCCCCAGCCTGGTTGGTTCTAAGAACACAGGCAATTGCTGCATTGCTACAGGCCGGTGGCCAATCTTTGCCTAACAGTTTGGGGAGTGGCACTGCTTTAGAGCCCCTAAAAGGCCTCCTGGCGGGCCTTTTTCTGGGCTCCGGACTAATCCTCACACCCAGAGTATGTCTAGACTACGGGGGGGGGGGAGGTTTCGAAAGGAGATATGCAAATTCGACGCTAATTTGCATATCTTCGTCTGATCGCTTTTTCGAAAGCGGGTTTTACGGAAGTGAAAGTAGTCTGGACGAAAAAAAGGAGGTTTACATGGGTTTTCAAAAAAGGGGCTTTTTCCCCCCCAAAAACGTGTCCAGACTTTCACTTTAGAAAAACCCGCTTTCGAAAAAGTGATCGGACGATATGCAAATTAGCGCCAAATTTGCATATCTCCTTTTGAAAAAAACCTGTAGTCTAAACGTACCCCCAGAGCGCTAGGAACTCCCCCTGGTAGAAAGAGTGGGAAATGCAGGCAGGGTCCCTTGGCCAAAGCCGCAGGGTTGGTTTGTGTCAGAGTCAGGTCTTGAACACAGGAGTTCTTGGCTCCTTTTCTAAACAGCGAGTCATTCTGCATTTCCTCTTACAGGAGCGTGACTCTTTTCCCGGCTGGGTATCAGCCTGTCCTGATGGGAGCGCCCATCTCGAGGAACAGCTATGCACACTACGCCTCATCGCAGAGACCTGATATTCAAAGGGGCCGAGCAGTCCCCGCTGTGAGGGCTCCGGCTAGACCTTCCCAAGAGCTGAGCACGTCTGTGACCACTTGTCCATGGGGGCTGAAATGGCAGCTGTTTGCATGTCTGTGTGCTGGGCTCCATCCACACTGCAAAGAAAAAGGCCACAGTGGCGAGTTTCAGCATCTACCTCAGTTGGCCTGGGCTGAAGCTGCGGGACTAACCTTAGCAGAGCAGATGTGCCCTGTGGGTTTTGTTCTTCTGCCTGTTATAATCCCCGAAGCTCTGCTCTGAAAGCAAAAGCAATAGCAAAGCCTGGTGAGCATCAGTGAAAACCTGGCCTTGATCCTGCGCTCCCTGGAAAACCAAGCCCATATTGCAGGAGTGGCCTCTTCCTTAAAACTATTTGCCTCGCTAGCCTTGTGGTGAGATCCACAGGTGGTTTTAGGAAGGCCATGGTGAGTATGGTGCATAACTCAGGCACCATTTTGTTTCAAGCTGATGATTTTGGCCTGCAACCTGCTATAGAAAAAAAAAAAAAGAACCCGCTTCCTTTTACAGCGGAATAAAACCTCGCTGGTTTAATTAAATTCCTCGTGAACTTACTGGAACTTTTTCCTTATTCCCAGTTCTAAAGAAGCAGCTTCTTTATCATCTCAAATTCCACTGAGATACAGCATAAATCAGCATATCAGAGAAAACAACTCTCCTTGTGATGCCCAGCAGTCACTAATTAACAAATTATTTTTTAAAAAACCTTCATGCAGATATAATTGTTTTCTGTCATGTTGCCTTTTGTCAGCATTGTGACAAGGAAATTCTTTAATTTTGCAGATAGACCCAATTAAGACGGCACTATTAAATAGATTTTTTTCTAGTTCAATAATTTGTACTGCTCATTCCTTCAGACCCTAAATAAAGGACCTGGCCCACTATTTTTGTGTCTCAGCATTTGGCAACCCTTCTGTATTTCTCTCCATAGGTACAGGTGGAACCTCCCTAGTCTGGCACTCTCTGGTCCAACAACATCCTTAGTCCAGCATGATTTCAATGAGCTGGATGTTCATTTATCATGGGTGTAAACAAGTTTCCCGCAGTCCCATAAAGTTTGTTTACAGCCACCAGTCCTGGTTCTCAGTGTTCTGTGCTGCTATTTAGCTCTAATTTACCCTTAAATGTCTTCTAACAGCCCAGTAAGTTGTGGAAGTGTTGACAATGCTGCTAGACAACATCGACCTCCCATGATCTGGTAAATTCTCTAGTTCAGCACTGGTCAGGTCCCAAGGGTGCCGGACTAGAGAGGTTCAACCTGTAATAGAATTGCAAGAGACTGCCCGAGTCATCTAGCACGTCCTCCTGGTGATTTGGAAAGATGATCTTGTGATTCAGACACCAAATTGGGACTCAGGACTAGAGCTGGGTGAAGTTTCGGGAGGACACAGTTTAGTAGCTGAACAATGCAGTTTCGGTTGACCAAAAGCTATTTGCAAAATTAACACAAATTTGCAAATGGTTTCAGTCAAAAAAAGGTGGTGGGGGGGGGACAACTCAAATGCCATGCATAAAATGGCTGGTAGAGGAGGAAGAAGTAATGGTGCACTCTGCTCCAAAATAAATTTTTTATTGACATAGTCAGTTCCCTGGCAATTATTTGTAATAGTTGGAGTCAGGTCAACTGCAATTGTATTTTCTTTATCCTGGACTGCCAGCAAACTGGAGAATTAGCTGTTTCCCAAGCTCTGGGCTAAACTCCCAGCTCTGCTACCGATGTCCTGTCTGATCTTGGCCAAGTCTCTTAATTGTGTAGCGCCTCAGTTTCCAGGTAAGAGTAATTCCTGCCTAACTTGTCTTCGTTTGTTCTGTGGGGCAGGGAATGCTTCTTATTATGTGCATGTGCAGAGCTTAGTACAACCCTGAGGCTTCCAGGTTCTATTGTGGTATAAATAACTCCCAATAACAAGGATGTTTTTAACATCTACTTGTAAATACAGCAGAGTCATGCTACGGTATCTAATGTAATGAATGATTTCAGCACGGCTCTGTGAATAGCATTTGCCTATTGGAGTCTGTTGCAGAGTTGCCAGTGGAAGCTAGAAAAGCACTGACTTCTTTATTTTGTATGGTTCCTCAACTTGTGGCTAGTGGTTTCTCTTCGCGTCGTCCAGGTAAAGAGGTTTGTTGTTAAATATTTGGATTAGAATGGTGCCTGATACCCGGCTTTGACAATGCATGTCATCCATGGATCTCAAAGCGCTGTACAAAGAAGGTTAATGTCCTTATCACCATTCAATAGATGAGGAAACTGAGGCACAGCGCAGAAAGTGACTTGCCCGAGGTTACCCAGTGGGAAATCCAGACATAAAAGCCCTGTCTTCTGAATACCAGTCTAGTACTCTATTCTCTAGGCCGCACTGCCTCCAAGAGGTGTTCTCACCCTCAGAGCCCCCTTTTGAACAATGGTGACAAATCCATCGGATGACATGGGTCTGCCCCAAGGAGCTTACAGTCTCAGGCCTTGATTCTACAATGAGTTCATTGGGGCTCTGCAGAATCAGGGCATAAAAAAAGTTCCCACTACTGAACAGGACAATTTTAAGGGTAGGTAAAATTTTGGTCCCATGGCTACATACTTGGTAGTATGCCATTGTAATACCTAGTGCTCTTAAAAGAACCTCAGAAAAGTGTTGATGCTGCCGGATATTTCTACCGATGAAGACTCAAATACATACGAGAGTTTGTTTCATAACAAAAACATTGATACCTTCTTGTTTGTCTAACTGGTATGTAAATGTTTGCTTAGAAATATTTTCCTCCTAAGTGTTCTAGCCAAAGAATCAATGCACACAAAACAGACATCAGACAGTTTCACAAAGAAAAAACAATTTCTTGCCATTTCAATCAGACTGGGCATTGTCTCAATGACCTGACTACATGCATCCTGCTTCAAAGAGACTTTAACATGAGACTACAAAGGGAAGCCTCTGAACTGTCATTCATGCTTAAATTTGATACTTTACGAATGGGCTTCAACAAAGATGCTAATTATCTTACCCATTACAAAGATAGCTTTCCCAATTATCACCCCCTAATATCATTATCTCATAGACACTAACCTCTGCCTCTCATCCCCCCTCTGTTCTAAAATCTGATTTGTCAATTTTATATGTGTTCACTTTTTTTGATTGTATCTCTTTGGTATATATGGTCATGCCAATTTTCTTCCACAATTTGATCTGAGGAAGTAGGTCTGGCCCACGAAAGCTCATCACCTAATAAACCATCTTGTTAGTCTTTAAAGTGCTGCATAGTCCTGTCTTTTGTTTGTGCATACTAGGGGAGTGATTGCTGTTCAGAAGGAAGGATGGCGCAAACCCATGATGGGACGCAGCAGCACAGTTTAAAAATGATGGGTTGGATTTTTCAAAGGCACTAGACATGACTCAGGAACATCCCTTTCAATGAGACCGCTGCTCTTAAGTTACTCAGGCCTTGTCTGCGCTAGACAATGGAGTCGCTAGTGGTTGATTTGTTGCATCTGCATAGATGCTATAAATCAGCCTTCAAGTGCTCTCCCATATTCCACCGGGACAAGAAGGGTAGCCGGAGTTGACAGGAGAGCAACCCCTGCTGA
The DNA here is from genome assembly GCA_032595735.1 of Pelochelys cantorii. Taxonomy (NCBI): domain Eukaryota; kingdom Metazoa; phylum Chordata; order Testudines; family Trionychidae; genus Pelochelys; species Pelochelys cantorii. The sequence continues at coordinate 8,983,594 of CM064346.1, read as the reverse complement.
CCTTACCGTGTGGAGGACACTGCAGTAAATACAGCGACTTTGCTATTGGCACAGCTGAAGTTGTGTTGGTTAAATTGACAGAACGGGTGTGTGTGGGGGAGGGGGTATAGCACTGATGAGGCTTTAGACGTGTTTGACAGTCCATAATAACACACACCTCTGTAAAACAGCCCCTTCCAGGATGCAGAAGCATAGCCAATTAGCACACAGCACATTATTCAACTGTGGGGGTGGGGAATGGAAATTTTGGCTCAGGACACTGGGACCAATCCCTCCAGTCAAGACAATTGGCGTGAGTTCCTCCGTGCCCATGACAAACAAGTGCGAAGCACCCACCAAGCCGAGTGACAGCCTTGGACTGTGAACTCTTTGAGGTAGGGGCTGTCTTCTTACAGTTACACAGCATGTCGCGTGGCAGGGTCCTAGTCCACGTCTGGGGCTCCCCGGTGCTGTAATGCAAATAATGAACACCACCAGCGCTGCCCCTCGGAAAGTCGGGCACTCCATTTTCAAGGCCTCCTCTGAAGGACGTGCTCCGGCAAAGTGAAATGTCCAAATATTGTATCAGCTTTGGGGTGCCTTGCAGCAGCCTTGCCTGCCCAGCTGCCTTTTGTTTTCAGCAGACAGAGCTAAGAGGGGACGTTTTGGAGTGTGACTCTCTGACGTAGCTGAAGCATATGAAAGGAACTGATGAAGTCCCAGAAAGGAACAGCGTAAATAAAGCCCAGCGTGGGCCATAATGTCAAAAGTCCTTTGAGATGTCTGTCTGTGTTGTTAGGCTCCCATATTGGCACGACCTAGTTCAGTTAATTTTTTTTTTTTGCTCTGGTTTTAAGTCAAAAAGATGCCCTAGTTTCTTCCTTCTAAGTAAGTTCTTTCATTTCATGATGCATATTTTATCATATTTAGACCTTATGGGTAGCAGCCATCTTGGTGCTGCAGTGTTAATCTCCCCGCCTTATACACACATTCACACTGCTGGCTTCAGATTTCTTGCTCTAGATCAGGGCTACTCAACTTTGGAAGCCCCGGGGCCCACAATGATGCTCACAGCACGTGCCGAGGGCCGCAACTTAAGTGTGGTTGCATATACATGCAAGTTTATATGCAAATATATGCAAATAGTTTTTTCATACTGACGGGCAAAAATTAAGGCAAGACTACACAGCACGCAGGACCCATTTAAGTCAGTTCTGCTGATATTAATGAAATGCAATAGCTACCCGATTTCCACCCCTATGACAGCACTTTTAATGAGCAATGACCATCCAGGAATTGAACTTCTAAAACACATATCAACAGAAGACCATTATATTGACTACTTTTTTGTTTTGGCTTCATAACCGTCCAGGAATTTAACAACTAAAACACATACCAGCCCAAACTGCACCGGGGGCCGTGTATTGCGTTGCCTTGCTCTAGACAATAGACTTCATTACAGCTCATGGGTTTGAATGGCACCGCACCTGCCATGACTTAGGCCCACTAGAAGACATGTTCTGCTGTTGCTCTCCCAGGATCTAATGATCATTCCAAATTGTGCTAAGACACTGACTCATTGATCTCATGGGGAGAGGGAAAATGGGGGAGGGGGGGGCTCCCCTTACACAGATTTATTCAGGGGTCTGCCCTGGCAGATCCAACTGCAATTCTCAGAAGTGACTTGTGGGGGGGAGCAGGAGACACCCAACTTGATGGGCCTAACTTCTAGAAGGTGGGTGCTCCTATAATGCTAACAGGTGGAATAGAACCTGGAACCTCTAGACTAGAGCTTAGTGTAGGAACCTCTACAGCCTGAGTTAAAAGCCAGCTGGCTCTCAGCTCAGGCTGTAGAGTGCACTCATTCTTTCTCTCTGGAAGTGCTCTACGTGCCACTAAGTGGGGGTGCGGGCTATGCTCAGTCTAGTCAGAAATCCAGGGCCTTAAAGATGGGCCAAGCCAGGCACCCAAAACCACTCGTCACTTGTGATGAGCTTACCCAGAATCATTGTCTCTTCAGATCCTGCTTCAGTGGGACTCTGAGCAGATCCAAGGGCCTGCGCTAATTGACCCTGGTTACAAACATTGAATGCCCATCTTCTGAACAGCGTTCATGGCAGCTGTAGTGAAGCAGACCTGTTGGGTGCAGCTGGTAAGAGGTTGCCTGTGGGTTCAGAAATAGCTGTAGAGTGATGTGAAGGAGTGGGAGCCACGGGATTTCCCTCCTGTAGCAAGTCTGAGACTCAGTGCCAGGGTCACCGTGGGAATTAGCTCAGCCCAGCCTCCAAGCACCCTCTCCTGGCAGGGTCTCACCTGCTATTACCTTTATGTCTGTTCTGCACTCATCCACAGCTGTCTCCCTCCCAGACCATGGCGGTTCCCTCAGGGTACCGCTCTGTGGCGGTGCCCCACGGTCTGGGGTCCTCCCCTCCCAAGGAACCCCAACCGCCGATATTCACCTTGCCTCAGTGACACACTGCTAGTCATCATCTAGCTCCAGGGGCAAACTGCAGTCTGAAATGGCCACTCAGCATTGGCAAGGAGGGGCGGGGGACCTTCTCTTGCTCTGACTGCCTCCCTGCAGCCCTAGAACCTCCTGGCTCACCCTGCCTTCCCCAGCACAGCTCTGTCCATGGTACATCTGCTAGCAAGCAGCTAGATTCTCTCCCTCCAGAGCTGGTGCAAGAGTATGCTCAACCCAGCCAGACAACTCTTTTATACAGCCCTGCTGGTCTCTGATTGGATGCCACAAGCCCCCTCCCAATTGGCTCCCAGTCCCAGGTCACTCCTAGGTCTCTTTTAACCCTTTTCATTCCAGTGCAGAGCGACCGCCCCCCTCACACCTTCTCTATGGGATCCGTGATAGGTTGGGTCTGAGAGATTTGCATTAGGATGCTCGCAATCACCACAGGGGATGGCGGGAGCCTGAAACTTGCTTTTGAATATCTGTCCCTTCCTGGATTCAGGACCCCAGTGCAGCCTCTACTTGTGACGATGCTTGGGTTTCTGCGTGGCTTTCTAGCTGACTTGCAACCTCTTGAAAGACAGTGCACCTTCAGATAGTTTAGAAATGTCAGCCATGAAATGGTCCCTTACCTTGTCATTTCAAGGCTCTACCTTTATCTGAGCTGTGACTGAAAATCTGCACTTTCACAGCTAATACTGCTGATCTGAGGAGCAGAGATTTCTGCTATGAGTCTGGGAGAGCTGAAGAGATCATAGAATCATAGAGCTGGAAGAGACCTCAGGAAGTCATCAAGTCCAGCCCCCTGCCCAAGGCAGGACCAATCCCAACTAAATCAACCCAGCCAGGGCTTTGTCAAGCTGAGACTAAAAAACCTCTAGGGATGGAGATTCCACTACCTCCTTAGGGAACCCACTCCAGTGCTTCACACCCTCCTAGTGAAATAGTTTTTCCTAATATCCAACCTAGACTTCTCCCTGTAACTGTAACTTGAGACCATTGCTCCTTCTTCTGCTATCCCTCACTACTGAGAACAGCCTCTCTCCATCTTCTTTGGAACCTCCCTTCAGGAAGTTGTAGGCTGCTATCAAATCCCCCCTCACTCCTCTCTTCTGCAGACTAAACAAACCCAAATCCCTCAGCTGCTAGAAGTGGGCCTCACCCTCCCTGACTGAATTAACCTTGTTATCTCTAGCCTTATTCTGGCCTGCATATTTATACCTGCTTCTGGAAATTTCAACTACATGCATCTGACAAAGTGGGTCTTTGCCCATGAAAGCTTATGCTCCAATACATCTGTTAGTCTATAAGGTGCCACAGGCCTCCTTTTCGCTTTTCCCCAAATCCCTCAATCTCTCCTCATAGGTCATGCCCTCCAGCCCCCCCTAATCATTTTGGTCGCCCTCTGCTGGACCCTCTCCAATGCGTCCACATCCTTTCTATAGTGGGGGGCCCAGATCTGGACACAATACTCCAGGGCTGTGTCTAGACTGGCAAGTTTTTCTGCAAAAGCGGCCGCTTTTGCGGAAAAACTTGCCAGCTGTCTAGACTGGCCACTTGAATTTGTGTGAGAACACTGACGATCTAATGTATGATCATCAGTGTTCTTGTGCAAATACAATGACTCTCCCGTTCGGGAAAAAGCCCTCTTGCGCAAATGCTTTTGCACAAGAGGGCCAGTGTAGACAGCTGAGAACAGTTTTGCGCAAAAAAGCCCCGATGGCGAAAATGGCGATTGGGGCTTTCTTGTGCAAAACCACGTCTAGAGTGGCACGGACACTTTTCCGCAAAAAGTGCGTTTGCGCAAAAGCGTCCATGCCAATCTAGACGCTCTTTTCCACAAATGCTTTTAACGGAAAAACTTTTCTGTTAAAAGCGTTTGCGGAAAATCATGCCAGTCTAGACGCAGCTCAGATGTAGCCTCGCTAGAGCCAAATAAAGGGGTATAATCACATCTCTGGATCTGCTGTCAGTGCTTCTCCTAATGCACCCTAATATGCCATTAGCTTTCTTGGCTACAAAGGCACACTGTTGACTCATATCCAGCTTCTCATCCACTATAATCCCCAGGTCCTTTTCTGCAGAACTGCTACTTAGCCAGTTGGTCCCCAGCCTGTAATGCTTGGGATTCTTCCGTCCCAAGTGCAGGACTCTACACTTGTCCTTGTTGAACCTCATCAGATTTCTTGTGGCCCAATCCTCTAATCTGTCCAGGTCACTCTGGACCCTATCCATGCCCTCTAGTGCATCTACCTCTCCCCCTAGCTTAGTGTCATCTGCAAACTTGCTGAGGGTGCAATCCATCCCCTCATCCAGGTCATTAATAAAGAGGTTGAAAAAAAACAGCCCTAGAACAGATCTTTGGGGCACTCCACTAGAAACCGACGGCCAGCCTGATATCGAGCCATTGATCACTACCTGTTGGGCCCGACAGTCTAGCCAGCTTTCTATCCATCTTACAGTCCATGTATCCAATCCATATTCCTTTAACTTGCTGGCAAGAATATTGTGGGAGATGGTAACAAAAGCTTTGCTAAAGTCAAGGTATATCACATCCACTGACTTTCCCATATTCACAGAGCCAGTTACCTCATCATACAAGCTAATCAGATTGGTCAGGCACGACTTGCCCTTCGTGAATCCATGTTGACTATTCCTGATCACTTCCCCCTCTTCCAAGTGCTTCAGAATGGATTCCTTGAGGATCCTCTCCATGATTTTTCCAGGGACTGAGGTAAGGCTGACTGGTCTGTAGTTCCCTGGATTGTCCTTCTTTCCTTTTTTTAAGATGGGCGCTGCATTTGCTTTTTTCCAATCATCCGGGATCTCTCCCAATCTCCATGAGTTTTCAAAGATAATGGGCAGTGGTTCTGCAATGACATTTGCCAACTCCCTCAGTACCCTTGGATGCATTAAATCTGGGCCCATGGATTTGTGTATGTTTTGTTGGTAGGATAAAACCCTTAATATTTTTAGAATTGCCCCCTCTGCGTTGTCTCTTTCACAGTTCCTGCTGAAGCCTGAGTCATGTTAACCTAGATATGTGTGTAGAAAAATGAACATGCGATAGGCTAGAATCTTCTATAGTATGATACCACCGCCACTGATTTGTTGTGTGACCTCAGGCAAATTCCTTAAACTCTCTGCTCCATACTTTTCTAATATGTAAAATAATATTAGTTCTGCTGTGTGACCCCGGGCAAATCACCCTCGGTAGCACCATGGTGTGCTGCTGACAAGTCAACAAATGAGCCCACAAAGCTCTGTGTCTTGCAATCTAACTTAGGGAGAAAAAATACAATGGAGCAGCAAGGCAGGAAAGCCAATGAGAGAGCAAGGCAAAGCACGATTGTGAAGGAACCGAACTCCAGCCTCCTGGCTTGCGTCGGTTTCATGCTGTCATCGTTTGTGCTTGATTTTTTTTTTTTAACACAAGCTCCATGCAGAGATGAGTGACGGAAAGCAAGACAAAGAAGCAAGTGTGTAGGTGCAATTGGCAAGAGGCAAAAGGAAGAGGTGATGGGTGAGGACGTGGGGCGGAAAGCAGACTAGCCACAAGAGGGCAGCAATGCTGAAACTGCCTTATATTTATTATTCTTAACACAGCATCTGCTTCAGAATCACATTTCCACCTGACAATATCACATCTGTTACACACAACCCCTAAAAAGTACTAGAGATGAGAGGAAAAGTGCGTCCTCTTTCCCCAGCAGGGCTGGCCTTACCATGAGGCGAGCTGAGGCGGCCGCCTCTGGTGCCAGACTGTGGCGGGGGTGCCACTAGGACCCAGAGTGTAGAAAATTGTCTGCTGCTGGTGCATATGTATTCTCTCTGCTCTAGATGCACAGAGATGGTGGAGTGCTGTGCTGGAGGAAGGAGGGCACAAGAGATAACAGGCAGGCAGGAGAAAAGGTGGCACGGGGGTGTCATTTGAGCTCCCCGCCTCAGGTGCCAAAATGTTGTGGGCTGGCCCTGTTCCCCAGCTTCCTCTGAGTAACTGGCAGCCCTGGGAACAATCAGTTTTGTGTTGTTTGTGGGTTGCCCAGGGCTGCTGTGGAGAACATGACACGGAAGAGGCAGGCGTGTGCAGAGAGAGGAAAGAAGGAGCTTGGATCTGAGAGCGTCTAGTGCACACGTCGAAAGACCAAACAGCAGAGGAGCAGAAAATCCCTTTGCTTTTTGTTAAGGAATAAAACCCAAGTGGGACATGATGTTTAAAGGATGTTACACCCGACGATTGGGTCTGTCTGTATCAGGGCTGGCCTTACCATGAGGCGAACTGAGGCGGCCGCCTCAGGTGCCAGACTTTGGGGGGGAGCCACTAGGACCCAGAGCGTAGAAAATTGTGTCTAGTGCTGGTGCAGATGTATTCTCTCTGCTCTAGATGCACAGAGATGGCAGAGCAGTACCATGAGAGGAGTAGAACAGGAAGAAGGCATAAGTGAGACCTTTCAAAGTTTTGGCCCAAGCAAGGGGGCATGGGGGCGTCATTTGAGCTCCCTGCCTCAGGTGCCAAAACGTTGTGGGCCGGCCCTGGTCTGTATCAGGGCCCCATTGTGCCTGGGACCATCCAAACAAAGGTCCGGTTGCTGCCTCAGAGCAGTTGCAGTCTAAGGCCGGTCTGTGCTCCAGACCTATAACGACATGGTTCGGCTGTGAGAAATCTGCACCTCTAAGTGACGCAGCTACACTGACCAATGTCCCGGGAGGACACCGCCATGTTGAGGGGAGAACGTCTTACCACCTGCCACTGAAATGCAACCATCTCTGGGGAGATTGTCACCAAGTGATCTCCAGTGGGAACTCTTGGCGGCTTTGTGCCTCAGCTGTCACCATGCGTCTGCCATGAGCCAGCGGGGACCCCAACCATAGAATCATAGAACCATAGAGCTGGAAGAGACCTCAGGAGGTCACCAAGTCCAGCCCCCTGCCCAAGGCAGGACCAATCCCAATTAAATCAACCCAGCCAGGGCTTTGTCAAGCCGAGACTTAAACACCTCTAGGGATGGAGACTCCACTACTTCCCTAGGTAACCCATTCCAGTGCTTCACCACCCTCCTAGTGAAATAGTTTTTCCTAATATTCAACCTGGACCTCTCCCACTGCAACTTGAGACCATTGCTCCTTGTTCTGCCATCCGTCACTACTATGAACAGCCTTTCTCCATCCTCTTTGGAACCTCCCTTAAGGAAGTTGAAGGCTGCTATCACTCTTCTTTTCTGCAGACTAAATACACCCAATTCCCTCAGCCTCTCCTCATAGAAAAGTGTCTATTTTCCCATTGGAAAGTGTTTATTTTCCCTTGTCTGATACCAAGGAAAAGGAGAGCAATCGTTCCTCCTTATGGCCTTTGGAGAAGTTATGCCCCATGGTCGCCCGTAAGCCCTTGGACTGCAAGGACCTGTCAGTGTGAGGCAGAAATGAGGCATATTCTCTGTGTCTGCTCATGCTGAGTTAGTTAATCGACCAATCACCATCTACTGGCACCTTCTGTGGAGCATAGTTCCTAGCATTTGGAGGAGCTGTAGATGGCTTCCAGAAGGCAGCTCTTAATGCTGGGCACCAGGCCTGGGCGATGTGCAGCAGAGCCGAGTGTGCATTGCCCTTGCCAGCTTGTTCTGCCGTTTCCATCAGCAGGTGGGTCACATTGAGTTAATGGCAGCTCATGGGTGCACGGTTCTATTCCCGAATACAGACAACCCTTTTAAAAATCACCTCTCCCTAGGCACATCGGGCAGATGTCGCCATAGCGACTCTTGTGAAGAGCAGTGAATCCCAGTGCCTGGGCTCACCCTGGGAGCCACAAGTGGAGGAGCAGAGTTAACCACAACAAAACCCACCCTCGCCCTAGTGACTTCCACTCATCACTCGCCCACACGCAGGCACTCCACAGTACTGCGGCATGTCCAGCGTTAATAAATAGGGGCTGGTTCAGACCAGGCTGGAGGTGGTGGGCAGGTGAATTCAAGGTGGGGGCTTTGAAAATGCCCTAGCATGAACCAGCTTCTGATGATCTCAACCTGTGGAACTCCTTGCCAGAGGAGGCTGTGAAGGCTAGGACTATAACAGAGTTTAAAGAGAACTAGATAATTTCATGGAGGTTAGGTCCATAAAAGGCTATTAGCCAGAGGATAGAAATCGTGTCCCTGGCCTCTGTTTGTCAGGGGCTGGAGATGGATGGCACGAGACCAATCTCTTGATCACTGTCTTCGGTCCACTCTCTCTGGGGCACCTGGTGCTGGCCACTGTCGGCAGACAGGCTACTGGGCTAGATGGACCTTTGGTCTGAGCCAGTATGGCCACTCTTATGTTCTTATGATCTCAAGGACAGCTGCAAGGGCAGAGCTCTAGCAGAGTGGCCCAGGGTGGCCTTTCTGGTAGGTGAGTCCTGGCAGAGCCATTCTTACCCATGCACGTTGGGTGGGGCACCTGAAAATTTGGGGCATCACTGTGTCTTAAAGTCCACCCATCCACTCTTCCAAGCCCCGTGCGATGGCTCTGCTTCCTCCGGAGAGGATCCAGTTAACTGAAACGCCTGCCAGAGTTAGTAGCAGCACACTGAATCTGTGAAAGAGCCATTCAAGTGGCAATGAAGCCATTTACCAGGCATTTGACAACCCCAGGTATATTCTGTCAGTTCCTGAATTTACTGGGTCAGGCGACAGGGCCATAGTTTAACACTTGCTTGGAAAATCTTTCATTGGTGTGTTGCTGAAGATTATAAAATCACAGCTCTACAAAATCTTCATCTCCCCTACCCCGCGTCACCGCCACGCCCGGGCTGCCTAGGGGGGCATGGCTTAATAGTACTACGGAGGGTCCCATACTTTCTAAGGAAGGCCCTGAGTCAGAGCTATCGTGGGCAAAGCCAACAGTAGCACTGCCAGATTTTGTGACTTCTGGGGTCCTCCGTGAAGCCCCCACCCCGGCGGGGCTGGGAGTAGGTGAGAATTGCAGCGCTCGCTTCACGTTTCTAGGGCTCCTGGTTGCAGAGAGAAATCTGACATCATGGGCCTCAAGTGTCGTCTAAAGCAGGGGTCACCAACCAGTCGATCAGGATCTACTCGTACGTCTCGGAGCCTCTGACAGGGGATCCTGACTGGTTTGGCCAAGAGGCTAGCAAGTGCGGCACTTCAGCTACCCCTCCCCTCACTGCTGTACCACTCCTGCCCTTTGCCCTGGGGAGCCTCCTGCTTTCTGTGCTGTGCAGGAGAGGGAGAGGAGGATGCTAATGTCATGATACCCCCCTACCACTCTGCATCTCCACAGAGCAGGGTAAGGGCACAGCAAGACTTGGGATGGAGTCTGCTGGCTACTTTAGGGAGTGGTCCATGACCAGGGCAGGGGGGAGCCTGCCTTAGCCCCACTGCACTGCCAACCAGGAGCCACCGGAGGTAAGCAGTGCCCAGCTGGAGCCCACATCCCAAACTCCTACCCCAGTCATGAACCCCCTCCTGTACCCCGAGCCCCGAGCATTCCTGCATCCAAATGCCATCCCGAAGCCTGCACCTAGAACCCCCTCCTACATCCCAAGAGCAGCTCAGAGCGCCTCTCAATCCAAGACCAGAGCCTGCACCCCAATCCTCTGCCCTAGCCTGATGAAAGTGAGTGAGGATGGGCGAGAGAGGGAGGATGGAGTGAGCAGGGGCGGGGCCTCGGAGAAGGGGAGGGAGGCGGGGCCAGGGTATTTATATTTGAGGTAGATCTTGGATGACACTTAAGTTAAAAAAGTGATCTCATGCCTAAAAAGGTTGGAGACCCCTGATCTAAAGACTCAAGTGCCCCCGCCACGCCCCGTGGCAGACCTAAAGAACCAAATGTATCATAACAGCTTAATGTCAAATGTCTGTACCAGGTAACACACACGCCTCTGGACAGGGCCAAGGCTAATCCTCTCCCCGTCTTTTGGCTGCTCCCCACATGACAGCAACATCCCTCCCATCTTATCACGCCTTAGCTCTAGCCTCTGCTGGCTCCTCGTGGTGGGAGCGGCTGCTTACGACCGGGAGGCAAAAACCTCTCCGCTTCACAAGAAGCAAAAACCTCCCGCGCACGTTCTTGTACCTTGCAGAAGGCTTGGCTCGCATCATGCCCCTCTGCCCTGCAGCTCTCGAGGGTTCCTGGTGGCAAGTCTCGAGTCACTGGGTTTGCACAGCAAGCTGTTTGCGTGTTCAAGGTGGGTGTGCACGGGGCGAGTCGGGCGGGAGTATTACTCTGAGCTGACGGAGCTGCACTCCAGGCAGTGTTGTTAACAGCTCAGTGGAGACAAAAAAAACCTTCCATGCTTCAGAAACTTAAATTCATTTCTCTTAAAATGGTTTTTTCCTCCCTTTAGCCCTGCAGCAGTAATAAATCATCCTGTATTTAAAACAAAATCCAGCTAATGGAGCAGCTGCATAATAGATGTTTGGAAGAAAAAAGTCAGCAGTTTTTAAACTTTAGAGGTCAACATGTTTTCAAGTTATTTTAAAATAGTTTTTGATTTGATTTAGCCTCCCATCACTTAATACCTAGTGAGAGGCTTGAAAATGTTTTTTTTTCAAACGGAACATACTATGGATGCAAGAGGAACCCCGAAGACCTCCCTAGGGCGTTAGAAAACATGTTTTCCCTTCTTGAGGAGCTGAATAAGCATCACTTATTAAGAATTAGCAGCTGCCATCCCAAACCTCTCAATATCTGTATTGCAGTAGCACCCGGAAGCCGCATGGTGCTAGGTGCTGTACACACAGAGGAAGAGGCAGTCCCTGTCTGGCAGGACATGTAAGCTGCATAAACAAGCCAGATAAAAAGCGTCAGAGAGGGGCAGAGATGTGTTCAGGATCACCCAGCAAGTCAGTAGCAGAGCGTCCTAGATTTTAAGGTCAGAAGGGACCATCGTGTTCCTATAACCCAGGGACCTCACCCAGTCATTTCTGCATCAAGGCAATAATTTCCATCATGTCTCCGGTAGGAAATCACCCAGGCTAGATGTAAGTGATGGCGACTTCATCACAGCCCTGAGTAAGTTGTTTCCATGGTTGATCTCCCCCCCCGGTCCTGATTTCTTGTCCTGGGCCTGTCCGCTCCCACTCTAGCATACCATGCTAGCTGCACGGCAGGCACTTCTTGTCCAGGCCTGGCCTCTTCCAGCTCCTGCTTCCCACAAATAGGTGCCTGGTTGGTATTTTGTTTACACTTCCACCATCCCAGCTCCTCCATGTGTGAGCTACTCTCTGGCACCATGGGATGGTGGTGTTGGTGTAATATGCCCTCCTGACAGCAGGTGGAGGCCAGGGACAGATAGGGTTACTGCACAGCTTCAGAAAAAATACTGGACACACTTGCTTGGGGGGGGGAGGGAGGGATGGACTGGCCGGGAGGGGAGCAGGGCTGGCCGGGAGGAGGGGGGGATGGGAAGCAGGGCTGGCGGGGGGAGGGGGGTGGTAGGGGGCAGTGGGGCTGGCTGGGAGAGATCGGGGGGGCAGCTGGTGGGAAGCAGGGCTGGTGGGGGGGAGGGGGCAGTGGGGCTGGTCGGGTGGGGATTGGGGGCAGCGGGGCTGGCTGGGAGAGATTGGGGGGGGCGGCCAGTGGGAAGCAGGGCCGGTCGGAGGGGCGGGGGCAGTGGGGCTGGTCGGGGGGGTTGGGGGCAGCGGGGCTGGCCAGGGGAGATCACAGTGGGGGAGTCAGGGGGAGCAGGGTTGGCTGGGGGAGATCAGGAGGAGGAGAACGAGCCGGCAGGAAGCAGGGCTGGCCGGGAAGGGGTCAGGGGGAACGGGGCTGGCCGGGAGAGAGCGGGAGGGGAGAGAATCGGCCAGCAGGAAGCAGGGCTGGCCGGGGGGGAGTAGGAGGGGAGAGAATCGGCCGGCAGGGAGTGGGGCTGACCCAGGCACATGCAGAGCCCAGGGCGCTGCCCGTCCCGCGCATGGTCCCAGCGAAGCACAAGCGAGTCCGGCTACGGCTCCACAATGCACTTGAACAGTGCTCAGGCGCATGGACAGGGCTCCTCCTCCTCCCCAAGGCATCACTCCTACGTCAGACGCAACCAGAGACTCCCAGCGCCGATCGTGCCCCGCCTCCCAGCCACACTCCCCCGCCCCCGGGCGCCCTGCCGGAAAACCAGAAAATACCGGACATTGCACACATCCGGTATTTTCTGAATGTTTTTACCGGACAGAGGGCCCAAAAACCGGACTGTCCGGTTGAATACTGGACACCTGGCAACCCTAGGGACAGACTAAGCCAGGGGTGGCCAACCCATTACAGACGAAGAGCCAAAATAGTGGTGGATACAAACCCCCCGCCCACTACCCTTTTCAGACAGAAACACGCTGCCCCTTTCAGAGCCGCAAGCCGCGGTAAAGGAGCCACAATTTTTTCTTTGAAGAGCTGCATGCAGCACACAAGTTGGCCATCCCTGGACTAAGCTAACGTTGTCCCCCTCCCTGCCCTCTGCCACCAGGAGGCCTGTAGCGAGTGGTGCGACTAGGACAGGAAAAGTGAGTGAGCCCAGCTTCTGGGTGGGCAGGCAATGATGGGGGGGGGGGAGAGGAAAAGGATGGAGGGTCCTGGGGGGGGGGGCAGGTCAAGGATCCAGTGCCATGGAGAGGGGACGGGAGGGATCTGCAGGAGGGGCAGGAAAGGGAGGGTGCACAGGAGGGAGCTGGAGCCTTGGGAAGGGGGCAGGAGGGGGAGGAGCCGGAGAAGGAATCCCGGAGCTTTGCAAGAGGGGGCAGGAGGAATGGGTGACCTGCTTCCCCCCACCCCACCTCACCCTGCTGCATGGCTTTCCGGCTGGCACCATGCACTGCTATGGATTCAGGGGGTTCCGGCCCTGACTCGGGTGAGGCTGGCTGCTATGTGGATGGGCCGTGGCACACCCAGCCTCTCCCCCACCCCAGCGACCCCCCTGCTGGCTACATCGGGCAGTTCAATCTTGGCCTCCCCAGCTGCCAGTCCCCTTCACTTTTTAATTGTCGCCTCTCCTCAGCGCTGCGAGAGCACATTTAAATTTCCTTCCCTTGGGTTTCCTGGGGCTCCTCGTGCCGCTGCTCCCTGGTCTGGCAGCGTCTCCTCTATGGGCGACGATCCTCTGTCTCCTCAGCTGGCGGGAAGGAGCCTGTTCAAGGTGCAGGTTTGTAGGCCCCTCTCCAATGTCACTGTGGGAAACTGAGGGCTGCATTCTGAGCGAGATCGTGAGATCCTCACCTTGCTGGAAATGACTTAGTGCTGGTTGGCCAAAAGAAACCTCGGCCATTTGTCACAGAGACGGGGACATCCCAGAGGAAGCTCTCCTGAGCTTAGGTAAAAGACTTGCGGTCCCGTGATCCTTGCGCTGAGAGAAGACTAATGGGCACGTGGAAGCAGAGGCGCAGAGGTGGAGAATGGCTCGCTTGACCTATGGTGAAGACACAAATGGAAGTGGTCCAGGTTGTTTACAGAGTTGCAGGGGGGATCTGACAGAAGCCACGTGGGCCTTAGTGACATGGTATCTTGCCTGTGGGCTTTCTAGCCTTTGCACACTGGCAAATGACACTCCAGGTTTGGAGTGGACTGCTATGGTATCTTGTTGAGCTGCAGTGACTATGAAATGCTATCTTTCCCGGAACTGGGAAGCACAGAGGCATCTTTGTGCAATGTGAGGACCCAGCGTACAGGTTGTTAATCTGGAGGAACAATAGTGCGCTTTGTTGTGATGGCATGCTTGGGAGAAGCGTGCACTAGCTTTGAAACCAGCAGAAGTTTGATCTTGGCTGCAATGTCCAACAAGAATAATTCCCTGTCATGTGCAGTTGTCTCCAAGATGTACTCCAGGAGTCAAAAACTTTAGGGAGTAGCCGAATTAGTCTGTACAGGATAAACTTAAAAAACAACAAATAGTCTAGTAGCTCTTTAAAGACTAACAAAACATGTAGATGGTATCATGAGCTTTCTTCGGCACAGCCCACTTCTTCAGATGACCAGAATGTTGGATGTCCAGAACTAAAATAAAGGGGGGCGGGGAGAAGGAAAAAAATGGGATGGGGGAAACAAGAAGAGGCAGTGGGTATCAAACTATCAAGGGGAAGGCCGAGCTGGTATGTAACAGGAAAAACAAATAGGCTACGTCTAGACTGGCATGATTTTCCGCAAATGCTTTTAACGGAAAAGTTTTTCCGTTAAAAGCATTTGCGGAAAAGAGCGTCTAGATTGGCACAGACGCTTTTGCGCAAAAGCACTTTTTGCGGAAAAGCGTCCGTGCCAATCTAGACGCAGTTTTGCGCAAGAAAGCCCCGATTGCCGTTTTAGCCATCGGGGCTTTTTTGCGCAAAACACTTTTTAGCTGTCTACACTGGCCCTCTTGCGCAAATACATTTGCGCAAGAGGGCTTTTGCCCGAACGGGAGCGTCATTGTATTTGCGCAAGAACACTGACGATCATACATTAGATCGTCAGTGTTCTTGCGCAAATTCAAGCGGCCAGTGTAGACAGCTGGCAAGTTTTTCCGCAAAAGCAGCTGCTTTTGCGCAAAAACTGGCCAGTCTAGACACAGCCATAGTCTATAAGCACCTAAAGACTGGATAGTCAAAAGAGACATATAAGAACCATTAGTAGGCAATAGAGAAGAAGAGTACTAACACCAGATACAATGCAGACAAAGAATCATTGGCACCTTCATTGTTTGGTAAGTTGATAATATCCCAGTCATTGGAATCTTTATTTAATCCATTAGCATGAGTATCAAACTTGTGAATGAATTGTCAAATATATTAGTACTAGAGGAAAACTTTAGCAGATGCTGTGGACTCCTCTCTGAGAGCGGATCATGTGGGAGTTATTCAAGTTTGCTGTAATCCATTCCTAAAATAACACTGCGTGCGCCTGTCTGGAAGCTCGTCCAGAGCGGCACAGCTTGCTTGCTCCAAGCTGTTTCTTGCATGAACCTGTGTGTCTTCTGCACTGGCTTCTGGGTGCAACAGACTGTGATGTCTCAGATCTCAAACAGCTTGAAGCCCAGTGTCCCTGATACACCAACCTCTCCTCTTTGCCCAGCTGAGAACAGCTGACCTCTTGCTAAAGGTTACTGATCCTAGAGCGTTGGAGCAGCAGGGAGTCCAAGGGGAGAGCAGGGGCTTCTTGACTTGAAATTGTTTCTTGTGTTAGCCTGGTAGAGCCTGACTTCGCGCAACTTCATCCTTCTACAAGAGCCATTCAAGGCTGCTCTGATTTATTCTCTCCCTATTGGACAGAGGAGGCTGTTTGCATGCAAGAGAGAGTGTTGAGGGGGTGGATTTGTGGTAGGGATGTTAACAGGTTAACCAGAAATTATACTGGTAAGTATTGGCCTTCCTGGTATGCTTACTGGTTAACCAGCCCTTGCCAGTTAACTCCAGCAGTGGGCCCTGGCCACGGCAGGGCCAGCACAAGACCTAGGTTAACACGGTTAACCAGTTAAGCGCCATCATTTTGCCCGTTAAGCATTTTAGCATCCCTCGTTTGTGGGGAGATACTGGGTCAAGGTAGGTGGCTCATGTGAATTTAAAGACTGTGTAAGGGCACAGAGAGGTGGTGACAGACCCTATGAAATCCTAAGTCTCAGGGGGCTGCCCTGTGAGTCTGTATCTACAAACGAAGCTGATGCCCTAATAATTCTGCTAGTCTCTAAGGTGCCCCCAGGACTCCTCCTTTTCGCGACGCAATAGAGACAAGCACTTGCCCCAACGCCCTGTAGCGAGCCTGCTGCCCGCCTCTTCACAGACAGCTACTGTCCCGGCCCAGGAGAGAGGGAGGATGGGCGGTGAGGGAACAGGGGCACAGGTCCTTCAGCCCCTCTGCTCTGTACAACCCCAGGGCCGTGCGTGCCCTGTGGGGTTGCTGGACTCCACTGCAGGCAGGGATGTTCCCCTGGGAACAGGAGGGAAGGGCTGGGAATATGGGGTGTACTGGAGCCACTCCCTGGCCTGCGCCCCACACCCTGCAATCTGGGGAAGGACTGGGATGCTCCCTGGGCACTGCCCTGCAACCTATAATCTGGAGATGGGCAAAGCACAGGCAGAACAGCTCTTGGCCAGCAGTGTCTCACCTGAGTCCCTTTTAATGCCAGACTGACCTCGTTCCCAGGCATGAAAGCAGAGGGACGTGGGAGGTGCTGGACACACATCCCAGCTCTGCTCCCCCAACTCAGGAGAGGAGGAGCCTGCACGGTGAGGTTGGGTGACTGTTTCTCCCTGTTTTCAGCCCTGTTGGATCTCCAGGTCCCCGCCCACAGAACACCTGCCTACTGCAGGAGGGGGTGGCTAGCTGCACTGTTGGGAGTGGCAGCAACTGGCTGAGTGCCCCCGTGCTTCTGGGATCCCTGGCACCCCCAAGTTGCAGTCACCCCCCCAAAGGAGTAGAGTGACCAGATGCCCAGGAAAACTGGGCATCTCTATAGCTGAGCCTGCTCCCGGCTTTTACCCAAAGCACCACCCTACTCCTCCCTGTTTTTCTTTGCAACCCTGCCTGAGCACACCCCACCCCACTGGGCTGGGCAAAGGGGAGGCAGGGAGAACAGCAAGAGCCCTTCCAAGATGCCAAAGGCCATCTGCAGCCTGCTAAAGCCCCCCTCCCGCATGTGCTCACATCTCTTGCCCCTAACCCCCCACCCCTATGCCACGTGGCTTTTCTCCATACATGTTTCCCCCACTCTCAATGCCTCTTCTCTGCCTCATCTCCATCCTCCCCAGGTCAGTGCCCCTATTACATCACTTTCTGTCCTCCCCACAGTGCCCCTCTTCCACCATCTCCCCCATGCCCCTGTTCCATCCCCTCCCTCCTCCCCCCAGCACCCATGTTCCATCCCCTCCCACCCACTCTGTGGTGCCCTGCTCCATCATCTCCCTCTTCCCCGCAGTACCCCTCTTCCATCATTTCCCTCCTCCCCTGGTGCCCTCATTACATCACCTCTCTCCTCCCCCAAGTGCCCGTGTTCTGTCACCTCCCCCCAGTGCTCCTGCTCCATCACCTCCCTCCCTCCCCCCCGTGTCCCTGCTCCATCCCCCTCCCCACGCCATTGCTCCATCACCTCCCTCTGTGCTCCTGCTCCATCATCTCCCTCCTCCCCTCCCCGCCAGTGCCCCTGCTCCATCCCCTCCCCCACCCATGCCACTGCTCCATCACCTCCCTCCTCCCCCAGGGTCCCTGCTCCGTCACCTCCCTCCTCCCCCAGGGTCCCTGCTCCATCCCCTCCCCCACCCATGCCACTGCTCCATCACCTCCCTCCTCCCCCAGGGTTCCTGCTCCGTCACCTCCCCCACCCATGCCACTGCTCCATCCCCTCCCCCACCCATGCCACTGCTCCATCACCTCCCTCCTCCCCCAGGCTCCCTGCTCCGTCACCTCCCTCCTCCCCCAGGGTCCCTGCTCCGTCACCTCCCCCCCCCCCAGTGCTCCTCTTCCATCATCTCACTCCCCCAGCAGTACCCCTGTATTGTCACCTCCCTCCTACCAGTGCCTGTGCTCTATCACCTCCCTCCTCCCCCCCAGTGCCTCTCCCCCATCTTAGTCCATCCTCCCCCGGTGCCCCTCTTCCATCACCTCCCGTCCTCCCCCGCCCCGTGCCCCTCCTCCATCATCTCCCGCCCCCCGTGTCCCTGCGACGGGGACTGGGTGTCCCGAGGATATGGAGCGGGGGGGGACACACACACACGATTTGTCCGCCGCCGCCGCCTCCCTTCGCCTCCAGCCTTCGCCCGCGTAGTGGGAAGCCTCAGGACGCGGGTTTACGCGCTGGGGAGGGCGGCCCGGCGCGGCTCGCTGCCTGCCCGCCTCTTCGCGGCCCTGCCCCATCCTCCGCCCTCTCCAGCCCGGTGCGTGCCCGGCCCAGCCTCCCCGGGGCCGGCCCCTCCCCGTGGCGCCGGGCCATGCCGGCCCCCCCGGCCCCCCCGGCCGGGCTGCGGGCTGGCTAATCCTGTATGTAAATGGCAGCCAATGGAGGCTGCTGTTGAGCGGGGCTGGGATTAGCGCCGGGGCGAATGGCTGGCAATCTTACTGGGATTACAGAACAAAGAGCCTCCTCGGCGGCCCCCGGGAGCAGGGCCCGGCCGGCCCCCCCGCCCCCCCAGGCCGGCAGGGAGTCACCCCTCCCCCGCGCTCCTCCCTCCCTCCCTCCCTCCCCCCGCTCGCTTCCTCCGCTCCTCGCAGCCGGAGCCGGAGCCGGGGCGGCAGGAGCGCTGCGAGCCGCGCTGGAGCAGCCGGGCTGCGGGCCAGGCGGAGCCCTGCGGTAAGGGCGAAACTTTCGCCTCCCCCCCCCCCGCGCCGCGTGGGCGCCGCCGGCTACATTGTCTCGGGCAGGCACGTGAGCCGGGGCAGGCTGGGGTTCGAATGTGCGGGGGGGGGGGGGCGCTCCCGCGCCGGGCCGGGCCGGGCCGGGATCGGGACCGGGACCGCCCGGCGGCAGCCGGGGGAATGGGTCCGTGAGCGGGCGGGGTAGGGGTAGTGCTGAGCTCGCTCCTTGCCGCTCCCCCAGCTCCGTGCATCGCCTGCTCCCTCCCCGGGGGGGGGGGGAGGAGGGGGTTAAGTGACTTGGGCTCGCAGTGACCCCCATCCTCTTTGATGTCACATTGGGGATAGGGCATCCCCTGCTGGATCGGTTTTTTATGGGGGTGGGGGGTTGTCTTTGCTCCCTTCTGCTTCGATCTGGCGTTTACACGGGCTGGATCAAGGATTGGCATCTGTCAGATCTGGGCCTTTTGCGGGGAGGTGGGCGTGGGCAGAAAGATTCCCAGGTTCTCAGTTCCTGGGTGGCCCCTTCCTCTGACACTTGGCCCTAGGCCTCTCTTTGTTTTAAGTGGGTGTCCCATTAGGGCTCCCGACATCACCTGCCCCAGGTAGATTTGGTGTCCTAGGAGGTGGCAGGGGCTGCTGTGCGTGCCAGGAGAGGAAGTAAAATGGACTGGCCTGCCAGCGGAGGGTGGCATTTTCCCACTGTCTGCGCTGTGAAAGGCAGCAGCACAGTTTAAAATTAAAATGCCACCCTTACCTGGCTAGAAACACCAGGCATTGGCAACGCCAGTCACCGAACGCAGAGTAAGGAAGAGGCTTTTACCCTTTCAAGTGACATGAGCAGTGTGCTCCGTTGGGGCTGCTGCATGGGGAAGGGTGGAAAGTTGTGTCTGGGGATGGCACTGGAGAAAGCGTTGCATGTTGGGGACGCTTGTGCCCTTGTCCCTCCTGTTCGTGGGGATGGCGAGAATCTGTTTGTTTAGCTGCTCTGCAGCCGAACGGTCAGGAGCTGGCTTCATGCTTGCACGGGGTGACCCTTGCTGCTTTTGTAAGTCTCCGGAGCAATTCCTGCTCTGGTACGAGTTGTTTTGGGGTGGGCCGTGGACTTGCAGTCAGGAAGCAAGGAGGGGGGCCTTTCTCTGTGGCTGGCAGGCAGGAGCGACTGGAGGACCCAGGAACGAATGCAAGGAGGAGTCCGTGTGGAACTGCGGCTCTGTGTTGCGCTCTGGTGGAGAGGGCACTGGGTCGGAAGTCAGGAGACCTGGATTCTATTCCTGGCTCTGCTGCAGACCTGGCGCGTAACCTTAGAGGAGTCCTGTCTTCTCTCTGTTCCTTCCTCCACCATCCCTTGTCTGTCTGCATCTGTTTACAAAATAAGCTCTACTTCCTCTTCAGATGTTTGTACAGTGGGGCCTTGGATCTTGGCTGGGGCCTCTAGGTATGACTGTTACATGCGGCTCATCTGTTATTATTGGAAGGAGTGTAAGTGCTCTGGGGGTAACTGACATGTTATTGTATGTCACGTCTCTCAACAAAGAATCTCAAAATCTGACCCGTTGTTGCTGGGCCATCGAGGTGGGTGAAACACTTTCTTGGACTCATCTCGGCCCCATGTGCTCCACAGCTCTGTGAAATCTGCCGTGGCGTTTGCCGTTTGCTACAGACTTGTGCTCCAGCTCCTGTTTCCATTTTTAGAATGATTCAGAGCCTAATCCATTCTGGTTGGGAAGGAGACCTTCCAGGCGAGAGCAGCGTGTCAGATGATGTGGCCTTGTCTCGAGGAGTTTTCTGAGTGCCTGAAACAGTAGCTCTGAGAGTCATGAGCAGTCCTGTTCCTGTTGCGGACATGCCAACTCTGAAGCCTAATGGTGCGCACGCTCCTACTTATTTCACTGATGGATTCATTAGTGAATAAGTAAGAGAGCTGGCATCATTAGCAAAAATTCTGCTAATGTGTTTATCCCACAGTGTCAAATCACCTCCTATTCCTCTCCAGTTTCTGAAAGCCCTAGCTGTCCCTTATCCAGCTGCCGTAACTTACAGCGTCTGCTTATGATAATGGCTGTGATACATTTATGCAGGACATCTACAATTGCCTTATTAGGGACAATACAAATTAAAGTGAAGTTAATATAAAATGTAATGCAAGGTGTAATGTAGGGATTATGTTACTGATTCAGAGTTAATGCTAATAGAACCTCTATTTAAAAAAAAAAAAAATTATGTAAACCTGCCACAGTCTTTCCTGCATGCTGCCTCATCTTACTGGGAATGAGGAATTTGCCACAGGAAGCTGGCTAAGAGCGCTACACAGTATGTGGGGTTGTAATTACTGTTCGTGTTACTTTTCTTTCTCTCCTTCCCGGAAGACACTCATTCCTTGGGTCTCAATCCTGTAAAGACCAAGTGTTGAGGTAACTATGCCTTGACTTTGGTGAGGCTACTTGTGTGTAATGTTATGTCTGGGCTTTACTGTGCCATCTTAGGGACCTTGGTGAGAAGTGCTTGAGACTCATGACAGGCTGATTTCATTTATAAGTTACCTAAGTCCTTGCTTATCGGTAGCTGCCTCTCACCAGGAGGCAGGGTTGAGCCTTTAGTTGGTGCCAGGTTTTCCAGGTGAAATTTAGCTGGGTGGTATTGCTTGGGAAGAATCCGAGGTACTGGGCACCAAGACCAGCTTTTCCTGTGTATTTACACATGACAGGAGCTGCTGGGATGCTCAGCCCACCTGAGACTTCTAGTGGAACTAGGGTACCGATCTCCAGTTTCAGCTGTTCTGTTTCTAGGGTCTCTTTTTCTTGCTGGGGGGGAGCATGGGCAGCCTGCTGCTGCAGCGTACTCATGATTAAAGCAGAAAAGTCAGCAGTGGGGTGATACTCATCCTTGTGAGCAGCAGACTCAGTCCCAGAATGTTGTTCAGTGGGGCTGTCACTGAGGACTCAGGGCTGTTGTCTGGGGAGACTGAGGCATGTAAGAATTGTACCTTTGCCTTCTGAGGGACCTGTCCTGTCATATCGAGTCAATGGGACAAAAGTCCCCTGTCCTGGCAGTGCCAATTGCTCTAGACTAGAGGTTCTCCCCCACCCATCCAGCTAGGATCCGCCTCTGTTTAGCACTATTGGAAGGATTCTGCGCTTAGCGGATGTGGTTAAAAAGCTGGGCATTAGCTTCCTAGGGGCTAGCACTCCTGGGTTCGTTGTCAGTAGAAATCCTTATCCCTTGCAGTTAGACTTCACTGTAGAATCATCGATGGGGCTCCTGCCCTCTTGCCGGTTGGTACAGTTTGCTAATATTTGAAGGGTCTTGTAGCCTGATTGTGCAGGACAGCGATTTTCAACGGTATTCAGCGAGCATCCCAAGGTTGGAAGATCTTGAGCCTACTGTGGTTAAAGGAAAACATGGAATATTGAAATAAAGCCCACACTGCCCTCGGCCAGAATGCTGGACCAGTTTCCCCACAAGATGCCAAGACTAGATGCAGTTGTGGATGCAGTGCTTGTCCCTTGGATTCTCACCTTCTCCTCGCCATCCTCATATTGCCTTTGGATGCCAGCTCCTGTTCCTGTGCTTGGGCCTTCTCTTTGTCCCCTCCGCTGCTGTCTTCCCTGGTAGGGCTGCCACCCTGTCAGAGGATCTCCTGCCCGTCTTCACTTTGATTGGCTAATACCTGAGTCAGGGGAGGAGTGACTCATCTCAGGGGTTGGGAGAAATAGCAAACTCTGTATGAGTGGAGCTTGAGGAAGTCAGAGGGTCACCCATGTGCAATTCCTTGCACCATTGGGGCCATAGCCTAGGACCATCAGCTGGTCTATAGGATCATGCAGTCGTCCACTGGAAATAGCTCTGTCACCCCGCTCCCATGATTTAACCAGAATCCATACAAACTCTGGACTGCTCAAGCATGTGTCCAGTGATAGGTCTATAAGTATGAGACCGGATAGAGCTTCTGCAAAAGTGTCTGTGTTCCTCCACTTGTCTACTATATGTTTGAGAGAGTTTGTGTGTCTGTCTGTATGAGTCTGTTTGTTCAAGAATTCCTGCTAAATAGTAAGAGCTAGGACCACCAAATTTGGTAGGCAGATCCCTCTGATCATAACACTAAGCATGATCAGGGTTTGGTTGTGCCAGGACAATGGGATATGTGTGGAATGCAATTGTTTCTCATCAAACAGAAAGGGAGGGCTGTGATAGCACAGACAATCATATTCCAGAATGACCATGAGGGGGGCAGCAAGCAAATGCACCCGGACAACCCTGGAGAGCAGCCGGTGGCTGGGCAGCGTGACCCCCACCGCCCTAGGCTGGCTCCAGGAAGCAGTCGGTAGCTGCCCCTGTCCGGACTCCTGCACTCCCACCCCCTGCCCTGAGCACCCCTCCCTTGCCCTGACTCCTGCCCCCCCACGTACCTTCAGCCCCCTGCTCTGACTTGTAAGGAATATGCGTGTGTAATCCACACGCCAAGAAGCATACCTACTAGGTGTGTGGGTTGTGCTTGCTGCCTAGCACATAGAACAAGCTAACGTGTTACATCACAAATGTGTAGTGTCAGTCGCTCTTCCAGTGAAAACTTTTTGTAAGATTACACACACAGAATTCATGCTTAGACTTTTTTGGAGGTAGTTGCTTATCCTTGAATGCATCCTGTGTATGCAGGGTATGTAATTAAATCTCTTCAAAAGGAGCTGGGGCAGAAAGTACTATTCAATCTTACCCTTTCTCAGTCTGCCACCTCATCTGAGCTCTCTGACAATACTGTTAATTCTGCAAACTTCCCCAGTGCCATACTGACTTGGAAACTTCAGTTTGGCTGAGGAAATTGTCCAGTTCAGAGGCTTCTGAATATTTATAGCTAAAAAAATTGCATTGTCCAGGCTGTACTCTGCATTTGAAGGGGAAGAATTCTTTGATGCTGTGCTAAACAATGGTAGTATGAATTCAGATCCAAATTGTTTGGTTCTCATGTTCTGACTGATGAGGCAAAGGTTTTTATTTCATACTTCCACCTGCTTTGCAGCACTGAAAAACAAAAGTCTAAGATCATTCCTGGATTTAATCCTCAGCCAAATTCCTCACGAAATGTCATTGTTAATATAGTTTCTGTTCGCTTAAATCTAAACACCAATGCTCCAAAAATTATTTTTGCAACTAATGGGGTTTTTCTCTCTCTCCCCATATACTGTTCCCACAGGAAATAGCTAACATTTTTTAAGCTCTTATCAATATAGTGTACTTCCTTTGGGAATCTTGTCAATTGAATTCAGAGGGCCACATTCTGCTCTGTGACTTCTGAGTAAAATCTGGAGTAACTTCTAAAAAACCAATGGATTTACAACCGTGAAACTGAGTATAGAATTTGGTCCACAGAGGCAATCTGAGTGCTAGGTATGGACCACTTGGCATAGCCAGCATGGAAAGCAGACCCAAAGATTTTCCATGTCTAAATGAGTTTATCCCCCTTGCTATGGGACGACAGTATCCAAACAAACAGTGTGTGGAGATATGGTTCTTACATTTCTTCTTTTTGAAAATAGAATGATTATTGGTCTCGAGAAATGCTAGTTGCTGTTAGCACAGCTAATGAGGCCACTAGCACAAGTGTCCTGTGACTCCTTCTGGGAAAGGTTCAACCCATTAGTCGGATGGTTATACCCAAGCATGCCGCTGTTTAGAAACAGGGTATGGAAGAAAGGCGGTGGCGTAGAAATTACTATGAGGCCCAGCGTTGGGTGGGGGGGTATGTGTGAGAGATGTCTGCAGCACCTCTGTGCATTAGCATCCTTTTTAATTGCTAACTTGCTTTCTGAGAAACGTGCCTTGAGGTGAAAAGCTGCGCTGAGGCGGGGTTTTAAAACTACCTCCCTTGTCCATCAGGAACGATTGTAAGGGAGCGGTGCGGGGGCCATGCTTACAAAGAGCTGCATTGGTAATCCGTGTCAAGAACAGGAGGGATGGGATTTTCAGAAGCACTCTGTGCTGGCCTTGCTGGGCTCTCACTGAAGTCGGTGGGAGTCTGGCTACTCAGTGGGGGGGCCAAGTGAAGCCAGTGCTTGGAAATCCCCAGCCGAAAGCTGTAGGAGAATGGCCTTCAGCTCTTCTCCGTGGCCACCGAGCAGTTCAGCAGGAGCCCATGGAGAAGGGCAGGCTGACAGTAGTGCTGCTACCAGGCAGTTGGAGTTGGCCCTACTTTTAGCAGGGGGCTGGACTCGATGGCCTCCTGAGGTCTCTTCCAACCCTAGGCTTCTATGAGGTGTAAATGCTCTTAGGAATTAGACTAGTGATGGGCAACCAGCAGCCCCTTGGCCACATGCCGCCTATCAGGGTTCTGTGTGTGGCCCATGAGACATTTTGTTAACTGTTTCGCGCTTGCAGGGTTGCTAGATTCCGATGGTTTCTGTCCATGTGCTTTTTTTCCCCTACTGGTGTTACTAAAGTGACACGCATGTAAAGCAAGGGCACGTGAAGTGAGTTATGTGCTGATTACACATAATGCTGACTACAAGCGCCGTGCGCTCCACCTGCATCCAATCCAAGTGCTGCTACGGTTCAGTCGGTACAACTCTCAAATTCTAGGCACATACCCTATCTCAGGAGACGGTTTTGGTGATGACAATCTGGTGGCCCGCTGAGATGAAGGAGCATTCACTAGGCTAGGTTGTCTATTGCTGAACTAGACCTGCATTCCGTCTTTACTCCACATACCACCATGATAGACCCACTATAAACAGCCAGATGAAATTTATGGACAGGGTTTTTCTCTGATTTCTTTGTCCACATTGCCCAACATATGGGCTCCTCCTGGCTGATTCTGTTTGCTGGCAGCCTCACAAGTGTATTCCAAGTTCCTGCGTGATCAGTGCATTCGCTGCCTGGGCTGCCACTGACCAGACTTTCTAATATTCTGTTGTTTTGTCTCTGCTTGGGGCTAAAATCCTGCTTTGCCCTTTTTAAAAAGAAAATTAACTTCAGCCAGATGAATAGGGGACCACAGGGCACTAAGCACCATTCTCCTGCCTTTGCTAATTCACAAGGGTGAGGTTGTGGAATCTCCATCACTGGAGATATTTAAGAGCATGTTGGGCTGACATCTATAAGGGATGATATAAGTCAGCGGTTCCCAACCTTTTCCAGGTGGGGACCCATTCTGACAATTCAAGACTTGGTGACCCAAGGCAATTGAAAAACTGGGGGAGGAGGGAGGGAAGAGCCACCTGGGGAGACACTTGACGACCCTTTTGAAATATAATGGTGACCCATATTTGGGTCCTGACCCATAGGTTGGGAAACCCTGATCTAGATGGTGCTTGGTCCTGCCATCAGTCCTGGGGACTGGACTTGATGATCTCTCAAGGTCCCTTCCAGTTCTAGTGTTCTATGATTCTATGAAATGGTCTTTCACAAGGACTCGCTTCATCGAGGTTGTTTCTGCCTTGAATTGCGAGGCTGCTTTTATCTTTATTTTCTCCAGATCCACAACCTAATAAGGAGAAAATATCCCTTCACTCACATGCTTATAAAAACCAGCGGGAACTGAAGGGTGTCATTTATTTCATTAAAAAAAAAAAAAAAAAAAAAAAAAAAATCTAATGAAGGCCTGTGACAGGGCGGACAAGGCCCTGTCCCAGAAAGAGCCATAGATGAATCCTCCAAGAGGCTAGAGAGGCTTTAGAGGAACTGGCCAATCGGGGGCCAGGGGGGCCTACAAAAGGAGCTGCAAAGCTCAGCAGCAGTCAGTGTGGGTCAGAGCTCGAGGTGAGCAGACTGTGAGGCTGACTGAGGATGGTGCCTTCAGGAGGGGAAGCCCTGGAGGTGCCACTCTGAGTGGGGAAAGAGACTGAAGGGAAACTGAGACACAGACATGGAGACACCAGCAGAGAGCTGGATGGGCCCCTGTTAGGTGTGTACCCCAAAAGGGGTGTGAGTGTGACACAGGAGTGTGACTCAGCCGGAGGGCTCAGTAGCCAGAAGGCTTTTAAAGAGGCAGTGCAGGCAAACACAGTTGGCCAGATGAGGGGTACTCACGGGAGGTGAGTGCCACCCCATTACAAGACCCCTCTGCAAGACCCCTTTGGTTTTCACAGTAACCTCTTCACACTCTTCTTCAGAAGTTCATGAAGGACAAAACTAACCTTCCTTTATTTTCTTCCTCCCTACCCTCTGGGTCTTTGTCCAGTTGGGTTTGCCAGTGAAATTGGTAGCATCATGGGCCAGATTTGCAAAAGTGTTCCGTTCCCATTTAGGCTGGATTTTTTTTTTTTTTAAAGGCTCAGTATGTGTTGGGTGTGTGGGCTCTTCTGAAAATGCCCTTGTTTAGGACAGCTGGTGTGACATTAGTAAGAATTTAAAGAAACAATCTCTCCCCACCCCCCAAAAAAAATGTTTGGAAGGGCTACCAAGCCTGCTGTTTCAGGGCATAAATCAATCTGTAGCAGACAAAGATTAGGCCAACACTTACCCTATGAGCGGATTATTCCATAACTACCATATTCAGTGTTCCTTGTGCCTTTCTCTGTAGTATCTTCTATCAGCTGCTGTCAGAGACTAGATTGGCCACTGGACTGATATGGTCCTGTCTTCCTAGGAAAATAATGTTTCTGCTTGATTACTTGGGAGAGCAGGGACGTTCATATTTGACAGATCATTTCTTTTGGACGGGTACCATCTTTCTGTTCTGTGGTTGTACAGTGACTAGTACATTGGGGTCTTAATCCATGTGTTGGGCTTCTAGCTCAAAACATGCGGCTCATGGGCCGTTTGTCTGTGGTCCGCGGAGCAGTTTGGATTTACGTGGGGCTCAACACGTGGCCTCTGGGTGGGATTCTTTGAACATGGCGTCCACTGGGAACATGCTCCACGACGGCGAGGCATCTCCCGGGCGGGGTGAGCACTGAAAGACACAAGCGGACAGGCTGGCTGGATCAGATAGGTATAGGTTGTTGGCGTTTCTAACCCCCAGGGAGGAGGTGCTGGGAATGCCAGGGCATTCTGGGAAGTGCTGGCTGCTTAGCCTTGTGGGCAGAACCTGAGAGATGCACTGTCCACGTTTGGGTCTGGCACCATGGACCCGAGGCTTCATCTTTGTATTCATGTCCGTCAGTGTGAAAAAAGCTATTTGCATATATACACACAACCACAATTAAGTTGCAGCCCTCTGCATGTGCTGTGAGTATCATTGTGGCCCCTGGGACTTCCAAAGCTGAGTAGCCCTGACCTAGATGATACAGGAGTAGAAATAACTAGCTATGTTAATTTTAACAGAGTTAATTTTAAAGAAGCTCAGTTCTGTCTTTGAAATAGGAAAGAGTTTAGGGACAGGTTTTTTTGTTTGTTTTTTTTCTGGTTCCCTATGAGAGGGAGGTGAGGAGAACTTTTCCTTAACCTTTCAGATTCTTCCTCCAACAGAAAAAGGGGCAGAGGGGATCTGATTGTCACTGCAAATATCTATTGTAAGAACATAACAGCACCCACACATCCTCATTCTGTCTCTAAATAACATTGCTACAGAGAACGAAGTCCTGAAATGATAAACACCATTACAAACTATTTCCACTTAAAAAAAAGCTTACACAAACCCAATCCATTACATCTATCAATAATTCTCTTACTCTACACCCCTCCATGCATAAATGTGCTCAAAAATCTATCACCGCCCTACACACATGCCCACATATTGCAACCTACAACTGGTTCGGCGTCGTTTAGAACCTGCACTTCTAACTGCTCCACGTGGTCGACGTTAAAGGCTGTAGGGTTCCTCATGACGAGGAAGGGAAATATGGCAGGGGTAAGATCATGTGGAGAAGACAAAATCCTGGTGCTTGTCGATGGCAAGGGATAGGTGAGGACTTCCTGGCTTTGTAGTGGTTGCATTGGGGGTATATGCCAGGGATGGCCAAATGTACTGACCCTCTGAGCCGCATGTGATAATCCTCAGAAGTTCAAGAGCTGTGCTTGCCTACCAGAGCTCGGGGCTTCAGCCCCTCTCCCGTTGAAGCCCTGAACCCTGGCAGGCATCTTCTGCAGGGCTAAACCCCGAGACGCCCTTCCCTGAAGGGCAGAAACCTCTAACCCCAACACACTGCTGCATGACAGAAGTCCTGAGCTCCCCCCGCCCCAGTCTGGTAGGTGGAGGATGGGGGGGGGGGCATTGTGAGCCACACTTTAACTGTAAAGGAACCTCACGTGACTTGTGAGCTACATTTTGGCCACTCCGGGTATATGCCCTTGAGCAATCTTAATAGTTTAAATGGGGGTGCTGTGTGTGTGTGTGTGTGTGTGTGTGTGTGTGTGTGTGTCGTGTGTGAAAACTTTATTCATCTCTAGCTGTGTTTAATTCTAGGTATCTGTGACTTTACCCTGCGAATGTGTTCTGGATGCCACAATCCAGTCGTGTTTTTATTATTGAGTGACCGAGTCCTTCCATCACGTGGAAGACTCACATTGTTCACTCGTACAGCATCACAATCAGCCACTTGTCTGTAGCATCAAAGCTGGTCATTGTAGCATTGAAGGAGTGGCCTTTTACGCCTGGTCCTCCCTGGTGAGCGCCAAAGCCCATAACTCAGGAAAGACCCCGCGCTGTTCATTATGTGGGAAGATGATTTACAGGAGGGGCCAGAGGTGAGTTGCTTTGAGGGCAGTACAGATTGTGGCTGGATTTGAGTCTTGGTGCAAACTTATGCATGGATGAAAGATGCAAATGAGGCTTCCCTTTCCTTGCTTTTTAAAGGACCCAACACAATGACTTCTGGTGTCCCTGTGTATCCTACTCCCCCTTCTAGCTGTGTTGCCTTGTCCCATCTAGTGGCACTGAGATCACTTACAGAGAGAATAGCGAGTCTGCTCTACCAGCCCTAGTTGAGCCCGCTGGCTTTTACCTTGCAAGGTAGAAGCTCGTGCACAAAGCTCCAGAGGTTGCAGGTTCGATTACACCGGTCTGCGTTACGTTTGGAAAACCTCCAGTTGACTTTAGTAGGCCCCAAATGAGCTTTCTTGCTGTGGTCTTGCATCATCAGTACAATCTGGAAATTGCAAGGCGGTGGGAAGAAATGTAGTTCGTCATGTGTCTTACTACTGATGGGCTAGTATGCAGGTCTTATCGTGGAAATTGAACAACTTAAGCACAGTTTCAATTTGGTGGTGGCGAGGGATGTGAAATATCGGTTAATTGAATAGTCGAGTAAGCTTAAGAATTCTTATTAATTAGTCGACTATTCTAGAGTCCCCGGGGG
Source organism: Pelochelys cantorii (assembly GCA_032595735.1). Classification (NCBI taxonomy): domain Eukaryota; kingdom Metazoa; phylum Chordata; order Testudines; family Trionychidae; genus Pelochelys; species Pelochelys cantorii. The sequence continues at coordinate 8,953,699 of CM064346.1, read as the reverse complement.
CGGGGCCGGCAGCCAGTGCACTCCGGCCTCACTCCTGAGGATCCCCCTGCCACTCTATCCGAGGCAGCAGTGTGGGAGGCCAAGTGGGAGCTGGTCCATGAGGGAAGCCAGTTTAAAAACCAACTCCCCTCACGGACCGGCTGTCTGTCACCCCGTGCTGCTGCTTCTGATATAGAGGCAGCAGCGTGGAGTGGCAGCAGCCCTTGTCTCGGGTAGGTCTGAGCTCCCAAACCTGGTGCGAGCCAGAACTCAGCGGGGCTGCCTGCCCACCTGGTTTCTTATACACTTTAAATGCAGAGCTGCAGCAGGGGTAGGTCCCAGACCCGTTTCAAGCCAGGACTGAGCCGGACTGCTAGCCAGCCTGCCAAAAAATTTGGGGTGTGTGTGCGTGGAGTCTACAGCATTAACCTATAGGCTTTTGCTTATCGGTTAATCAACTATACTATTACATCCCTAGTGGTGGCGAAACTAAGGTCTAATTTGACCTGTGTAAATGGCCTCTGTTACTTAGTTGATTATTATTCCTATTACAGGAGCAGTCGGAGAACTCCTCTGGGCTTCCCTGTGCTAGGGGCTTTACATGCAAATAGTTAGAGATGGTCGTTCCTCTAAAAAGCTTATAATCTAGAGTTAGTCGAGAGAGACAAAGGGCGGGAGGAGAAACGGACACAGAGGAGAATGAGTGAGATGCCAGGGCAGCAAAACTGTACACACATACTTCCCTTTGAGTGTGTGAGTGCTCCCACAGAAGCCTATGGGAGTATTGTGAGTGTGAAGTCAAGCATGTGCACAAGCCTTTGCAAGTCTGAAGTGTGTCTTGTCCTTCTTTATGCACAATTCCCCTGGAAGTTGGTTCCATTTCCTGCTGTTCTTACCATTAGGAAGTTTTCCCTCTTAAAACTGCTGTGTTGTAGTTTGAACCCATTGCCTCTTGTCCCTCCCTGCTGTGGGAGAGAACAATTCCCCCTCCTGCCCTTTCTTACAGCAACCTTTCAAGTATTTGAAGACTGCTATCATCCCCTGGCTTAATCGCCTCTTTTCCAAACTAAACAAACCAAGTTCCTTCAGCATTGGCTTGCATGGGTGGTGTTCCAGCTCATTGGTCATATCTGTCATTTGCCTCTGGTTCCTTTCCTGTTTCAATACAACAGTGACCAAAATTGGGCACAATGGTCATTTCTCCTTCCTCCGCCTTGAGCTTGCCCCACGGGACTGTCTGATGTATGGATTTTCTGTTTCTAGTACAGGAGAGCAGGGCTGAATTCAAACTCTGCTTTACAGCCCTTCTCTTCAGGCCCTGCCGTAGTTTTGGAAATGGTCATCTTTCCCAATTTGGGCCCAGCTGGGCAAACTGACACCTTTCTGATGCTCTTGCTTGTTGTACAGAAAATTGGAGCCGTTCTGGGCAAGAGAACAAGGAGCAGCTGCATCCCAACATATGGGAGCAGTTCGGAAAGAATCCATCCTTCCACATAATCCCATTGGGTGATGAGCATGGAAGGACAGACAGGAAGGAAGCCAGTCTGAGAATCAGCAGCTCTGCTTCTTTACCCTGGCTGCAAGGGCTCTGTTAGACTCCCATGTGAGTCACCGGGAGGGAAAAAATGGCCTTTCAGTTTGTAAAATATGGTAGGAACTTAGAATCATAGAGCTGGAAGAGACCTCAAGAGGTCATCAAGTCCAGCCCCCTGCCCAAGGCAGGACCAATTCCAACTAAATCAACCCAGCCAGGGCTTTGTCAAGCCGAGAATTAAAAACCTCTAGGGATGGAGATTCCACCACCTCCCTAGGTAACCCATTCCAGTGCTTCACCACCCTCCTAGTGAAATAGTTTTTCCTAATATCCAACCTAGACCTCCCCTACTGTAACTTGAGACCATTGCTCCTTCTACCATCCCTCACTACTGTGAACAGCCTTTCTCCATCCTCTTTGGAACCTCCCTTCAGGAAGTTGAAGGCTGCTATCAACTTGAAGGAACCTTCTGGGGTAGACCTTAAATAAACATCTTTGTTGGGGCCTGGGCTTTGCACTCGGCACCCTATGGACGGAGGTGCAACTTTGGTGATGTCCTGAGTGCACAGGCTGACAGGGTTATAAATTAGCTTCATCAGAGGAGGCTTGCAGAAAATAAATTACTCTGCACCCTTCAGGGGCATCGCAAACTGGAATTTCATCTAGAGATTCTGGCGACAGACGCCTGGGAACCCCCCCCCCCCCCCCCAATTAAGGTACATCCATCAGCCCCCTTCTCCCTGCAGGAGAGTTTTGTTTTGAGGTATATTTTATTATTGCTATCCAGTGTTAGTCTTTTCTATAAAACGAGATGGTTACAGGAATTGGCAGACACTTGCTACGACAGCGTTAAAACCACTGTGTAAACTGTGATGTTAAAAGCAGGATTAGTTTGGATTTATTGCTGGTTTTCAGTGAGATTCTGTACAGCCTTATTAACTCTCTAATGCGTGCACCAAAGAGTCCATTTTTTCCCCCCTGTATCTGTGTTAATCTGTATGTTTCCCCTGCCGTTGCGCTAACTGGCTGTTTGCCATTGTTCTCCTTGACAGTTTATTATGTAGTGCATTGTGTGTTTCTTCTTTAAATACATCACTTGGGAGAAGCGTATGCCAAACATTTGAAATCCTGATGAAACAACACAGTTAAAACCAAGTGGCCCATGTGCTATTAATACAAATCTGTAGTGAGAACAGTAGGCGGGCGACCTTTAACAAGACATTAAACATTTATTAAAACCATTAGAATTAGTGTCAGGTTGTATTTTTTTTTTTTTTTTTTTTTTTTTTTATCTACTCGGCAAGCGCAGAACCGTGCGTGTGAAATGACAGCCTTGAAAGATGCTTGATTTGGTTTCGTTTTTATTTCCCTGCCTGTGTCCTATGCGCACAGCCGGCATGGCGCCCTGCCAATCTCCAATGGGTAAATTGGCACCGTGGTGGATGGCTTCTCGTTAATGACAGGCCCAATCCTGGAAGAAGCTGAGCGCCTCCTGAAGACCGCTGAGTGTCTTGCTGAAAATTAATGGGTGCTCGAAAGCACCTCCCAGGACAAGCGCTGCAGTTTCTGATGTGGATGTTGGGGTTCCCCTCCCTCGACTATATTTGCAGAAGGAACATGCTTTTCAGGTGCTGCAGCTCCTCAGGAGAACGGCATGATGGGAAAACACAACTGAGACCTGTCAGCAGCATCCTCTTTACCCCCTTCAGTTGAACATCATTTTTGGCAGTTGGAAGAACTTCCCTCTGGTCTTGACATGGGAGGAGAAAACGCACCAGAACGCCTGTGGCAGGAAACAGCTTTCCCCTCACCGGGTGGGGATAGATTGGGAGATGAAGACGGCCTTTTCCAGCTCTGACTCTGGTGCACAGCTATGCGCAGGGTTTTCTACGGCCCCTCCGATCTGCTGCTCGCTGCGCAAGGGCCCAGAGCGCTAAATAATGCCTGTCCTGCAATCTGCCCCGTCTGGGCTCACTCTAGTGAGCTAGGCCGTGTTCTTCTGAGCTGGGGGCTGGCCTTGGCTGTTAGATAAGCCCTGTACAAATAACACCTGGCATTGTTCTGGCACAATAATGTGGAGTGCCAAAGAATGAGCCCTGCCGGTTTTTAAAATGGCCACACGCGTGAAGAGAATAAATAACACACTGGGGGCGAGCTGCTTGGAAAAGCATGACTCATTCACCCACTGTGCTTTCATAGCTGAGGTAGATCCTGTCCCCTGCACAAACCTGACCATGTGGGCTCAGTGCATTGGTGCTGCAAGATGTGTGCGTGGGGGGAATCTTCCCTTTTGGATAGTCCGTGGCTGTTGCTGGATCACCAGGGACAGCCCTCCTCCACAGGAAGGAAGGGGTAGTAGATCCACAGGCCTGGACGCACCTTGAAGCTCTGCTCTGCTGTGTGGGTGGCCTCTTGAGGAGGCAGTGTGACCTAGTGGGTAGAGGACTGCTTTCTCTGATCCTGGCCTGCTGGGTGACCATGGGTAAGTCATTTCCCTTCTCAGTGCAAATTGAGCCTAAAGCACAGCAGGCACATCGGCATAGTTACTCACATCAGGGCAGGGGTGTGAAAACATGCCCCCCCGGCAGTCATACTATGCCGACAGAGCCCGAGTGTAGACGCAGCTGTGTCGATGGAAGAGGGCTTCCACTGACGTAGCTAATGTTCAGGGAGAGGGTGTTCCCACACCGACAGACTCCTCCTCTCAGAGTAGGGTGTGTCTACACTAGCAAGCTGTGTAGATATAATCTCTGTAGTGTAGACAGAGGATAACTGAGACTATGAAATAGGGCTAATAAGGACCTTCTTTTCCAGACCTACTGATGGAAAAGGACTCTGTGAAAGCTAGGGAATGTTATGTTAAATACTGGCCACCCAACGTGCAGCATTCTGGGCCCTTGTGTCCAGGAGAACAGGAGTTCTTTACAAATTAAGCAGTCTGGGAAAAGATCCGGTCCATAGATTCCTCAGCCCTACACCAGGGGGTCTCTGCTCTTTCTAGCAGCCATCTCCATGTGGCCACACCCTGGTGATTTTGTCCCGATGTTTGGAGGTGTCTTGTAAAGCCCTAGCTTCAGGAGTCCTGTGAAGATGGGACAAACTCAGCTTGTTTTCGTTTGGTTTTTCAGTGTTGTGGTTGCTGAGGGAACCTTGAACGCTTGACATGAAAGCCCCCAAAGGCTCAGAAATCCCTATACAAAGCACATAGCAAAATTCCAAACCCTACTGTTTGTTTTTTATAATATCTCAGGGAGTGTGAGCCCTTCTCCTAACTTCTGGAATCATGATTTTTTTTTTTTTTCTCATTCTTGGGGTTGGCAATGCTGTATCTGCTGGCCAGGCTGTTGTAACAAACCAGTCCCTTAACTCTTGGCACTGCAGCTCTTCGGGGATACCTACACTGCAGCCCCCTCCCCCTGCAGCCTGCTGCAAGTCTCTGAGCCTGGGTCTCTAGACAGGGGCTTGTGCTGTGGTGCTACAACCTTGCTGGGTTTCAGAGCCTCCTTGGGAATAGGGACGGTAAAATGCCTGTGTTTTTGCAAATGGTATAACTGCTGAATTTTTCAGCTCCTGCCTGCCCCCCTGGTGCTGCTGCCTCTGTGGGAGGCAGCGGTGTGTGTGAAGGGGCAGACAGCTCTGTGGGAGCTGGCACAGCCAGGAAGCCTGCTTAAAAAATGGCTCCCCATGCACACCAGCTCCCCCCTCCCTGCTTCTGATACAGAGACAGAGGGCGGGGGAGGGCTGTGTGTCACGGTGAGGGTTAACCGATGAGCCCAACTCATCAGTTAACCTTGTACACAGGTACATAAGAACATCCCTAGTTGTTGGTGTCATGGGAATGTCGTGTGTTGGGTGACACTCGTTAAAGGGGAGGAGAAGTGCTTTGCACAGCCCTAAATGGGGGCTGAGCAACTGTCCAGGAGCCTGTGTCCATGCTGTGATCTATTCTAGATCAGGCCCAGCTAAGCAATCATGAATTGAATTTGGTTGACCCTACTGCTGCCCTTTGTCTTGGCTAAGCACCCCCATCCCCGAAGCAGAAGCCCAGCTCTGAGGGATGACTGCTTCCCCCCATGCGTGGCCCTAGCCAGAGAGCTAGACCTTAAGCTGGGGTTCCCATCCTCCTTTGCTGGAATTAAGGAGGGAGAAAAGCAAAAGGCAGCATGGGGGTAGACACATCAGCCCCAATTTACGAATCTGTTCAGGAAATCAGAATGGCATGGCTCTGCCATTTAAGGCCCGGCAAGTCAGCTGTCCTCTGACAGGCAGCAGAGTGGGAAATGGCCCAGGACAGTTGCGTAGAGCAAGAAGCAGCTGTCGACGTGCTGTAAAATAACAAGCATGGATTGACTTCATGGTAGGGATGTGATCGTGTAGTCAATTAACCGATAAGCAAAAGCTTCTAGGTTAATGCTATAGCCTACACGCATTTCTTCCTCTCTCCCCTACCCCATGCCCCCCAGTAAATTTTTTAGCAGGCTGTCCAGCAGCCCAACTCAGTCCTGGCTTGCGACGGGCGGGTCTGGGACCTACCCCTGCTGTGGCTCTGCATTTAAAGTGGATTAGGAGTCGGGCAGACAGCCCAGCTCAGTTCTGACTCACGCCAGGTCTGCGAGCTCAGATCCCCCCCCCTTCCCCCCCTCCCAGACAAGGGCTGCTGCTATCCTGCTTGGCTGTCTCTTTATCAGAGGCGACAGGCAGCCGGTCCGTGAGCAGAGCTGGTTTTTAAACTGGCTCCCCTCGCAGACCAGCTCCTGCCTGGCACCTCGCACTGCTGCCTCTGATACAGAGGCAGCATCATGGAATAGCAGGGGGTTCCTTGGGAGTGAGATGCACTGGCTGCCGTCCCCAGGGGCTACAGAATAGTTGACTAACTGATAAGAATTCATGAGGTTACTCGACTATTCAATTAACTGGTATTTAACATCCCAAGTTCATGGGCCTTGTGACATGTGAAATTCTGAGCTATTTCCTGGGCCCTCCGACTGCATGTTGTGGCTATCCCAGCAATATTTTTCCAACCCTACAATTGTGTACAAAACGAGGGGAGATTTGAGAACACTCCTTGGTCATAGACCAAGAGCCTGTTTCCTCCTTGTGTTTTCTGCCATCACCCTCCTCATGCTCAGTGCCATCCTTCAGGTTGCGATTTACCAGGCTGCTACCCTAAAGATTACACGCTGTCTGGAAAATGTCTTTATTTTCTCATGTTTGCCATTGTAATGTATGGAGGATGCTGCTTGTTTGAAAAACAAGGTCTTATCTCTGTGGGAATTACACCTGCCTAAATCCAGCGCTATGTATCAATGGATGCACGCACAAGGCACTTCACGATAAAAGCCGCCTTTGCTGCTGCTGCAGCAGTGATACAAAAGTTCACTTTACCTTAGCTGCCAGACAGGAGCACTCCTCTACGCCACACTTTGGAGTGTACAAATACTTGGTCCTCAAAGGCACTTTGAAAGCAGATGGGGATGCTTTTCTAGCTCATTGCAGTTAAGATGTATTTATTTTTTGTTTGCTAGTGGTCCCCCCCCCCCCAACCAAGAGTGTTGTGATTACTGGCCAATATTTAGTTACAAGTTAATTTTACAATTTGATTAGAAAAAATATATAATATATATATATAGCCTGAGTTTGGTGACCTTCTGGGCTCTCTGCAGAAGATCTTGTTTGATGGGATTTTTGGAGAGCTCAGGGGATATGCATCCCAGAACAATGAAGGAGAAGAGAGGAGTCATTTCATACCCAACTGTTGTTGGGATTTTATTGCTTCTGCCAATGATGTTCTAGGTGCACCAACACCTTAACTAGGCATCTATTTTAAATCTCAAGAAATAAACCAAAAATAAACAACTTGTCGATCTTGGATCTTTTGTGGTGCTTGTTTTGATGCATTGGCAGACCAGTTTTTCCAAAAAAATTCAAAGCTGGATCTTCAAAGGTATTGAGGTTCCTAATTTCCTTTGAAATCCAATGGGAGTTAGGAGCCTATGTACCTTCTGAGGATCTCAATCTTGGCTCCCATTTATATATTTAAACCTGTGTCCAGTTTTTCAAAGCGGGCTTGGATCTTGTTCACTGTGGGACGTAAGCTCTGAACCCAGGTCCTGAGTGCTTGCTGATTTTAGGCAAGGTTGTGTGTGGACATACAGAAGAGGCTCAGACCTGAGTCAGCGCCCATGCTTGGTGTGCATTGTAGACAGTCTTGAGGGGCAGACTCTTGGAAGAGCTCTGCACCCAACATTTTGTACATTCAGCACTAGGGGCTCTTTTGAAAAATCTAGCCCAGTGGTTCCCCACCTGTGACCCCCAGCGGCACACCGCTGCAGCTCATGTGCTCGGAGCCATCCCGTCCATAGGATGGTTCGGGGTGGCTGCCCCAGACCCTGCACTTTTGGGGACGGCCGCCCCAACTGTCCTATGGATGGGACCCATGGGATGACTGTGGCTCGGGGATCTGGCTCTGCGCAGCAGCAGGGGTGGTTTTCTCCCACTCACCATGGTGGCAGGGTCCAAACTTACCCAGCAGCCTGCCCTGCTCCAACCCGCCGCCCTCTCGTGCCTGGCTACGGAGAAGCAGGGCAGAGCGAGCCAGGAGAGGGCAGCGGGGCAGAACGGAGCAGGGTGCCGGGCTGTTTCAGCTCCCTCCTCCATGGTGAGTGGAGCAGGGAGGGTGACTGGTGCTGCCATCACACCAGGCCTCCCGGTAATCTCTCGAGCCACACTGCTTGGGGGAGGAGGTAAGGGTGCAGGATGGGGGTGGGGCTTGGGGAAAGGTGGAGTGGGGACAGGGCAGTGCCTGCTGTGGGGGTGCATGTATGCCCCAGGCCCCCCCCACGGATGGCCCTGCATGTGATAGCATATCCTCAGGGCCAGACAGGGAGTGTATCAATTATATAATTGCAGCCCATGTTACATAGGTTGAGAGGTGCTGGTTGAACCCCATCTCCTTTTGCTGACGCTGAGCCTCTTCTCTCAATTCTGGTCACAAGGGCTCCAACTGTTGACTCCTTTTAAACTCCGTCCCTTTTCCTTGTTTCCTCGAAAGGTACTTTGCCCTTCTGCAGCCCCAGGGAGGAGCCGAGCGCGGTTCCTTGGCCAGGCCGGAAACACTGCACTTGTGTAGCCGGTTACTTGAGTAGCGGCATGAGTGTCCAGTAGCCGTTGGAGGGAGTCGTTTGAGAACGTTAAAAGATGCAGTGGAGGCAGGGGGGCAGATTAGAGGGAACAGGAAAGAAAATATCTACCCACAGCCAGCAGGGGTTGGGTGTGGAAAGGAGATGGTAAGCCCATTTCCCCTCCCAAAGGTCTTGTGGCTAGGAGAAGTGGGGTGGAGGTGGCTGTGATGCAGGGGGGTGGGGAGGGGGAAGAGGCCCTCTTGTATTCATGAGCACAGAAGTTAGCATGAGGGGAAACAAAGGAGCATGATTTCCTGGTGCCCTGCTTCCCCTGTAACTAATCAGCACTGGTGCGTCTCATTAAGGCTATGTCTAGACTGCAGCGCTTTTCTGGTATCCCGGAAAAGCAATGTCGTGTCCAAGGAACATGTCCGCTTTTCTGAAAAAAAAAAAAAAAATGTGGAACGGCGGACGCGGTCTTTTGCCATCCCTGTAAATCGCATTCTATGAGGAAGAAGGGATGGCTCGAAAGAGCAGGTTTTTCTGAAATGTGGTGCTGTGTAGACACGCCACATTTCGGAAAAGCCTCTTTTGAAAGAAAAGCGGGAAAAGATACACAAATGGCGGTTTGCAATTTGCGTATAGTTTCCCAACTTTTCTTTGTAGTGTAGACGTAGCCTCAGAAGGGAATGGCAGGACATACTGAGGTGTTCAATGACAGATGTACAGTGTGTCAAAGTCCCCTGCCTGTTCCTAGGCTGTAAACTGTTAGCGATATCTCTGAAAAGCATAACAGCAAATGTGCTCTCCTTAAACGGCTGGGTGTTGTGGGTTTGTGGTTTTGTCCATTCCCCGCCCAGCCGGCTCTTAGCTAGTGATATTCTGAAAAGCCTTTAAGGCTAGAACATTCGCTCTGGGTATTGATTCCTGCCCCTCCCTCTCTTTCCCCCCCCCCCCCCAGCATCTGGCTTGAATGTGTTGTCCTCGCTCTTCTGCATGTGTTTGAAAATCGGATAGGGTGGACTAGACTTTTATGGGCTGAGGTGCTTCTGTATCAAATGAGTGTTACTGGACTATGCATGGGGCTGTCCAGAACGGAGGCTTAGCTCTTTGGTGAGTCTTGAAAGTTAGTACTTGGATCCAGGTGGATAAAACAGCTCAGGGTTAGATATTCCAAGGCTCTGCACCAATCATGAGGTCCACACGTTTCCAAAATGCTCAGCAGTAGCTACTGTGGTGACATCTGCGGCCGGATTTTCAGAAGAACCGGGCACCCAATTAGGTGAGCCTGCCTTTCTTTTTTAAACCTGCTGTTTACTTTGGAACTTAAATGGGAACTGAGATGGCTTGAAAATCCAGCCCTGAGTGCACCTAATTCTTAAATCGGTGTTGTTAGCAACTGATGCATGGAGGGTGGGGGCAGAGAGAATGTAGGAGGAAGACCGTTGCCGGGGCGTTGCCGGGGCAGCTTGCATTTATGTGTTGGTGCTTGCAAGGTGCGCTAGTGTCCTGTTGTCTCTGCTGCGGAGGGAAGAAGGGGAAAGGGAAACCCAAATGCATTTTGTAAGAGCAGAAAAATAGGACCCCCGGAGAGAGCTCCTCCTCTGCTCCTCTCCCCCGCCCCTGTAGATAGAGGAAATGTAATAGAATGTTGAAACTAAAGGGTAACAGCCTGAGTATCAGGGAAGAACCATTCATAAAGATCTCTGAATTGCAGTGGATCCTCCAAAGAAAGTGGTGGAAACCCTGCCACTTGGGTCATTACAAATTGGGCTGCAGGGAACATCCTTCACCGGCAGGGGGGATCTTATGCATCTATCCCATCCGTCCCTAGAGCACCCATTGCATTAGTAATTAGCTGCTCCTGCTCTCCTAGCTGTGAGAACGTAAGAATGGCCACGCTGGGTCTGACCAAAAGTCCAACTAGCCCAGGATCCTGTCTGCCAATAGTGGCCAATGCCAGATGCCTCAGAGGAGTGAACAGAAACAGGGAATCCTCATGCAATTCCTCCCCTGTTGCCCATTGCTAGCTTCTGGCTTACAAAGGCTAGGGACACCATTCCTGTCCATCCAGGCTAATAGCCATTGTTGTATCAGGCCAGGTTGTTAAAAATTGTACTACACCCTCAGATGCAAACCACGAGGTGATACACGAATGCAAGCGGGTGTGGGTTTTCACCCAAGACACACACTAGCAGGACAACTAGACAGCCACCTTGCCTGCTCCTGAGGTTTTCCAAGAGGACAAGGTGTTGCAGCTGAGCCAAGGAAGTAAATGACTCTTTCAATATTTACTTTGACATTCTAAAGTAGTGTTGTGTTTACCCACTTTGAGGCTCTGCGTTGTGTGTGTGAAGAGCTTAGCAAAGAGCTCTCTAGCTTCCTTTGGAACAACTCCCTGAGGCGGCCGCTGCAGTATCTTGGGCTTGAAAGCAGATTGGCAACATTGCTGATGGGTAACTTGCTCAGATTACCTAATTGCTTACAACCCATTTAAGGGGAGCTGATTAAGAAATTAATTCACAATCTTAGGCTACGTAGATCCAGATTCGAATGCTTTGATCACAGCGGAATAGGAAGGGATATAGGCAAACATGTCACTTTCCATCCATCTGTCGGAAGCAAGGGGTAATTAAGGTGCTTCTGATGTTCAGATCAAGATTTTAGTGTGCAGATTTGCATAGAGGCAGATGCATTTATATTTAGGTTATTCCTCTTGGACCAGATTTCCCTCTAGAAATGGTTCCAAGACACCTTCCCATTCTAGTTCAGGGGAGCCCCCAGCTCTGCTCTTAGTGAAAGCTAGTGTCTCTCCTCTCTGCACCATGGCAGCTGTGAGATTTCTCGCCCCAGGTTCAAATCTGATCAGCCTGGTGTGGAGGGCGTTCTTGACTTAGGAATGTGTCCCTGATGATATTTTCCAGGTCCTCCTTGTTGTGTCGGAGCCTTTAGGCAAGGTCTTCTCCTTCAGCTCATTGTATCTAACCCAATCTGTCTAATTCCATGCTCCTCACTGCAGCAGCTGAATGCCTAATGAAATTTTCATTGCCACAACATAAAGACCCTAATGTCCTTTAGAAAGTGATAACCTGACTACAGAGCTTTGTGCTCTCCTGCATGTGTACCAGAGTAACAGCCGTGCTATAAAATTCCACGGGGGACCCTAAAAACCCCATGCAAAGGATCTTTTTATTTTCTGTAATGTTCTGTAGGTTTTTGGAGTCATTCATGTGGAGCCATATCAAATTCTCTGGAACGCTAGGGGTTCCATCCCTCTAAGATTCTAGAGGGCTTTCCCATAGGGCTGTGGGAATGGCCAGAGTTGTGTTTTCTCTGGCACTATTACTGTATTACAAAAATCCCTCAAGTGTACAGAGGGACTTACTGAAACTAGACCCCTGTTGTGCTAGGTCAGGGGTGGCCAACCCGTTCCAGATGAAGAGCCAAGATCCAGCTGGATCCAGGGCAAAGAGCCTCTATTTTGATCTGGACGGCTTCCCTGCCCCAGTGAGCACAGGGGATCCGGGAGGCGTGGGCCATGTTCAGAGGACACGGGGGCGGCTTTGCGAGCCTCGGATTGGCCACGCCTGTGCTAGGTGCTGCAGAGACTCATAATTAAAGTGTCAACGAACTTAAAATCTGAATAGACAAGATGGAGAAGGGGGAACTGAGAACTGGGAGGTGAAGTGAGTGGGCTGGGATCATCCCACAAGTCCATGGCAGAGCCGAGAATAAAACCAGTCCCACTCCCACTTGTCTGTTAAGCAGCACTGGCTATCAATGCGGAATGTGTGCATGCACACAGAGTCCAAATGCAGCATTCCTCTCCCCCAGCTGTGACTTACCTTTATTGTTACCTTTGGCAAAACTCAGCCTAAGCTTGATCAAAAATACTATGTACAAATCTGCCCCATATGTCAAATGTTCTCTGTGTTGGGTTTTTTTTAAACCCTGCTGCTTTTGCGGACAGCGATGACGTAGTTATTCACAAACAAGCTGTAGACACCCAGCGAATTCAGAATTAAGACTAAAGCCAGAAGAAACTGAAACGTTAGAAAGGATGGAAATGCACAGTGCAGACTCCCCAGTCCACCTGGACTCTACTCCTATAGTGAGGCATTGTTTGTTTTGCCTTCAATCAGACAGGTCCCTTGCAAACCTTGAAGAACTACAAACCCTTGAGTATCTGCCCTTAATGGGTCAGCTATGAAGCAAACACCAGGCCTGGGTGCACTGGGATTCTATGAAATGAAGGGTGCCGTATACTCATCCTCAGAGCTTTCTGTCCCACTGTTGGTTTTGTGCCGTTGTATTAAAAGGGAAGTAAAATGGACTTCTCCTTGTTTATGGGAAGGAGGTGGAGGAGGAGGAAGGGAGAGTAAATAGAAAAAAGATTCAGGGTGTTGTTTTTTTTTTTTTTTTACTTTTCCATTCTGTTTTTGTACACACAAGCAATCAGGCCAGATTTTTGGAAGGATGTGTCTCTTGACTGTGCAAGATGTGTCTGTAATGCTGTGGTTCTCAACTGGTGGTCCATGGTGACCTTTTCGGTGGTCCACGGGAACATTGTCCAAAGTCACACGGCGTGAGCAGGCGCCACCGTTAGGCTGTTTTACGCCGTGTTCATAAGCATGCGGCTCATCATCCGTAGCATCACCTACGACGCAACCGCGTTGTGTTGCCGGTAACTTCCGTCTGAGGCTCTGAGAATCAGTGTAGCTGCTGCCGTCGTGCTGAGCGGTTGCTGTGTCGTTCGTCCTGTGCTATATGTGCTGGAGGTGGTCCACAAAAATTTTTTGATTGGTCCGGTGGTCCGTGGACTGAAACGAGTTGGGAACCGCTGTTTGCACCTGCGTGTGGCTTTTTGTTTGTTTTTTTTTTGGATCCTTGTTCACAAGTGAATTGTGGACCTAGCTCTGGTAGTTGCTGAGTACTTGGCGCTCTGAGAGTTATTTTTGCTCATTCAGTGTATCTGTGCCTCCTAAGGTGGGGAGGCCTCAGCTTTTCCCTTTCAGCTTCTTGGAAATAACAAAGCAACAGTAAAACAGTGGGGGGGGGGGAACCAAGGGAGAGTCCTTGTACTGTGATAATGCAATGAATGAAGGATCCAGATCTGAATGGTGCCAAGCACCCTCTGCCCTATCCATGGTGGGCAGGCTGGCCTGGAGCAGCTCCGGCCATGCCTACCAGGCAGGAATCCTCCCTACAGACCCAGCAGGTCTGTAGCCCTGGCGGGATCCCAGCCCCAGCTGCCCTGCGCTGGCCTGCCAATGGTTAACTGGTTAAACAGTATAATTTGAATAATTTCACCACTTAACTGTTGTACAGATATTTACATTCCTAGAAAACAGGTTTCCTGAATGCCAATCCAGTGCTGCGTCCATTAGGCAACACTGCTTCTCTGTAACTGGAGTCTGTTTCTTTGAGGTGGTGACACATTGTAATCTACTCGGGCTGTCTCATTTCTTAAGCATGCCTGCGAGCTGTAGGCATAAAATAACTTATAAGGAATTGGATCATTACTCTGTCTTTTCTGTTTTGCATTTATCAAGAAGCTAAGCTACACGTAGCTCTTCATGCCTGGTTCTTCAGCAAGGGGAGACCCAGATATATTATGGTCGCAGTGAGAGGCCCCATTTGATAGGCATGTGCACACTAAGGATGTGAAAGTGTAACCATGTACACGGTTAACCGATGAGAATGGGTTCCCATGTGTACTGGCTCCCATGAAACTGCCTTCCCCCCCTCTTCCCTCCATGCTGCTGCCTCTGTATCAGAGACAGCAGCCTGGAGTGGGGGGCGGGGGGGGGTGGGTAGGTCTGGGAGCTGGTACGAGTGGGGAGCCAGCTCAGAGGCAGCAGCACAGGATGGCAGGAGGAGCCGCCTTCCCCGTGTATGTAACCATGTAACTGCTGAAATGTTCAGAGGTTACACAATTGCTTAATTAAACTCATTTTAACATCCCTAGTGCACACCATAAGAGAAGTCCCTGCCCCAGAGATCTTCTAGGGCAAACTCATGCAAAAAAGCAAATATAGGTATCATTTTAAAAAGGGATAGAAAATAAGACCAGGAATATCATATTGTGTCTCTATAAATCCATCGTACGCTCACATCTTGAATGCTGCATGCAGATGTGGTTGCCTCGTCTCGAAAAAGATATTTTGGCATTGGAAAAAGTTCAGAAAAGGGCAACAAAAATGATTAGGGGTATGAAATGGCTGCCATACAAGGAGAGATTAAAAAAGATTGTGACTTCATTTTACAAAATAGAAGACTAAGGGGGGGATATGATAGAATTATATAAAATCATGATTGGTGTGGAGAAAGTAAATAAGGAAAAGTTATTTACTTGTTCCCATAACATAAGAACTAGAGGGTCACCAAATAAATTTAATCGGTAGCAGATTTAAAACAAAGAAAAGGAAGTATTTCTTCATACAACCTGTGGAACTCCTTGCCAGAGGATGTGGTGAAGGCTAGGACTTTAACAGGGTTCAAAAAGAGCTAGATAGATTCATGGAGGTTAGGTCCATTAATGGCTATGAGCCAGGATGGGTAGAAATGGTGTCCCTAGCCTCTGTTTGTCAGGAGGTGGAAAAGGATGACAGGGAATGAATGGATCATTTGATTTACTGTTTTCTTCATTCCCTCTGATTCCCTCTGGGGCACCTGGCATTAGACACTGGTGGCAGACAGGAGACTGGGCTAGATAGACCTTTGGTTTGACCCAGTATGGCCGTTCTGTCAGGGATGGTACTTGGTCCTGCTGTGAAGGCAGGGGACTGGACTTGATGACCTCACGAGGTCCCTTCAAGTTCTATGAGATAGGTGTATCTCCATATATTATATTATTATGTTCTTGGACAAAAGAGAAACAGTGGCAAAATGATGTGCCCATGGTCACCCAGCAGGACAGTGGCAGAGTGAGAAATAGAGCCTAGGACTCCTGCTTCAGTGCCCTGTCCAGTAGACTTCCTGTTTTCAGCAGGCTCTGTTTAATACACAGTGCTGAGGACAAGTCTGCAATTGACCCGATATCACCATTCCCCCTTAAGGAGGCGCTGTATTAGAGATGCCATTTCTGCTTTCACTTTGGCAGAGCCTGAAACGCCTGATTAAAACTGTGCAGTTGCTGCTTAAAAAGAAATGTGCCACAAGGCACGGTTGTAGGATTAAAAGCAAATAAATATTTATGCATTATGCAAATCAGTGTCGATAAGATATGCATATCGTTGAGAATTTGAAGTGGTTTAGATCCAAGATTAGGGTGTATTTGTATCAGTACATGATATAGTTTTAAAGTAAGGTTTGGCTCCCAAAACAAAACCTAATCAGTTTTGCTTTTTGAACTTCTCTGGCTCTAGCTTTCATGGTTCACATACGCCTCCGTGTCTTGGAACGGCAGCCTAGATGGATTGATTGGATGGAAAAAAAAGCCACAGAGAGGGTAACACAGGCTGTGGTTCTTATGCAAATGTGACACTTGCACTGCTCCTAATAGCCCGTTTGTTTACACTAAGTGCAAACAACTGCTGGCTTGGTTTCAACAGATATTGTTTTTCATCTCACAGTGAGAATTATATCTGATCTGGAATGTACATGTAGGCAGGCCCTGAGGCCTGGGCCCAACCCATCTCCTCCCTACAACTCTCCAACCACTGCTGTAATTGTCTAGGGGTGGAATTCCACTAGGGTTGCCAGGTGTCCAGTATTGGACCGGACAGTCCGGTATTTGCAGCATGTGTCTGGTTTAAAAAAAAAAACCAGAAAATACCGGACATGTAAAATGTCCAGTATTCTCTGTTTCTCTCAGCTGGAAGGCTGTTTGGGACATCTGGCGGGAGCGGGGAGAAAGGGGTAGTGTTTTCTCAACAACTTTGGTCCCTGGTGTGTGTGGTGTGGGTTTTTTTTTTTTCTTTTCTTTTCTTCTTTTTCAACCAATTTTTTTTCCTGTAGTGTTTGGTATTTTTTGTGAAACTATCTGGCAACCCTAAATCCCACAGACAGTAGGCTAGAATCTCTATATCGCCCTCTGCCATCCTTCACGCTGGCATGTAACGCTGCCACATCCGAACCCTAGCACTGGTATAAATGAGGGCACGTGCAGTGCCCATGCTCAGTGGATAGATTCCCCTCCTCCGACTACATTTGCAGCAGTCACAATAGAAGCTCATTTAAATACATGAACAATGTGCCCTTATTATCAGCTCAGATTAGGTCTGAATTTGGGGTTCTGTAATCTGTTCCCAGTCATCTCTGCCATCCATTTGCCCCTTATTACTGAGGTGTAAGTGTGAGCGTTGTCCTTTGAAGACCCAGATGACAAAAATGTAAAGGGAAGGTTTAAAACGGGAACAAAACATTCAAAGCAACTTGAACAAGGGTGGGGAGTTTGACTTTCTAAAGTGCCAGCATTTTCTTCCACGGATGTGTGGGTTTTTTAATTTAATATTCTGAATGATGCTTCTAATGGGCCTACAACTCTCTTTTCTTGCACCTTGTGGAGTCTGCTAGGGCCTGGTCCCAAAGCCCTTTGGATCAGTGGGATTCTTTCTGATCACTCAGTTGGGCTTTGGGTCATAGTTAAGGCTGGGTAGCATTTCGCACTTCTGTTGCACAGACTGATGTCTTTACATGGTGCAAGCCTGGAAGGGGGTCAGGCCCAGTGTTCACTGTAAGCAGAGCACTTGGGGTGGGCAGCCAGGAGAGATTTGCATGCCACCCAGCTGATTAGCGGAGCACTCACAGCTAGCAGCATGTGTTTCTTCTAGTGCTGTACATGCACACAGGCCTCGGTGCACATATAAAAAATTATTCTACACGTGGATGGAAAAAAATAGAGGAAACGTTTCTCGGGCCCTGAGACGCTCCTTCCCTTTTGTAAAGCTCTGTTTGAGAGTGTGGCAGATCCATGCTTCTGGAGTGGGGACTGGCATGACTTTGGGCACTTTTCGGCCTCCTCGGACACCTTATACAGTTAGCTTGATGTGGCTCTGGGGGACTCTATGTGCGATGCAGGGCTGTGATGATTGGTCTCCCATGAGACTGGAATGTTTCCGAATGCAGCATATGAGAGTGTCTATCCCTAGTGAGCTGGGACGAAGCTCTCATGGGCGAGTTAGGATTTGGGCATGCTGTGGCTGCTTGGGGACAGGTGGGCGTGAGGGCTGTGTGGACAGGAGAGTCACTGTGGCCTGAAGGAGTCAAGAAGGAGCTCTGTTCATCTCTCTCTCAGCAAAGGAGATTGCTAAGCTGGCCTGGTGCGCAGGAATCCAAGAGGGGAAATTCTTAGGGATGGCGGAGCTTTGCTGACACCCCAGCTCTGCATCCTCAATAGGGATGTTAAGTGGTATTTAGTCAGCTAATCGACTAGTCGCTGGAATTTCCATTGACTAGTCGATTAGTTGATAAGGGGTGGGACTGCAGAGCTGCAGCGGGGTTAGGTCCTAGCCCTGGGAGCGAACGCTGCTTCTCTCCCTTTGAAATTTATTAAAAAGCACAAGCGCGTTTAAAAAGCACAAGCACAGCTGGCGGGCGGGGGCGAGGGAGGCGGAAACGGGCGCGAGCCGGGAATCAACTGATTCCCGGCTTGTGCCTGGTCCCTCCGCTACGCCTGTGCCTCCCCTGCCTGTCCCAGAGATGGTGCTGGGGGACGATGACCAGCTTTTAAGCCGACTCCCCCCAGCACCGGCTCCTGCTTTCCCCCCCCCGCATCCTCGCTGCCTCTCTCTGATAGAGGCAGCAAGGGAGGAGGGGGAAGCGACTAGTCGCTTACATCCCCAGTCCTCAACCAGAATAAAAAGCCTGTGTCTAGAGGAGGAGAGTGCTTCCTTTGGCAGTTGCGTGGCCCAATCCTATCGACGTCCTTCCTCCCACAAGAGGGAAAGAGGCAGCAGCACGGAGATTCCCCTACTTCGTGGGGACAGGCGAGCGGAGAATTGTTGGGGCATAGCTTCCGGGTCTGATTCTGTTTTAGGGATGGAGTATGGGCTTAGGCCTACACGGTCCCTGCGATCCACAGTGGGTCTCCCAGCGACATCCGTGGGAGATTTGCCCAGAGATCAAGCATGCCAGATGGCCTGACACAGAGGAAAGGCTGAGAGGGATCAAAGCAGGGATCTGGATACCCAACTTCCACCTTCCACCCCCTTGGCTGGCTTTGAGCATCTCAGCCTACACAATTAGTTGCTACTATTGTTTGCTGTTTACATGCCTTATTGTCTCATTCAGCCTCATTCATGGGGAAAATACACTTGCATTTACTGCCACTCTGTTCCTTGGTTTCACTTCCTTCCCCAGCCTCTATTCTGTTGCTCTCCCTATGAATTTCTCTCTTTTCTTCCCCTTGGCAATATCCCCCTCCCATTCCCATTTTCCCCATGTCTGAGGCTTTCCCCCCATCCCTTTTTTCATTCCACCTGCTCAAATGATCCGTAGTCAAGGCTGATGTCTGAAAAGTTGCACTTAGGTTCTGTGAGCGGTTGCTTCAGGCAGTCTGTCTGCAGACTCAGGCAGACTGCTATGGCATCTGTTGGTATTCACTTTGCACTTGGAAGACGTTTTTCGCAGCCACAAGGGCTAGAAACTTGATTTTTATCTAGGTGAAAGCTGAGATCCTATGTCAGAAGGGTCTGTTAAGTAGAGCCCTGCAGATCTGTGGATACCCACTTCATATCTGCAGGTATCCATGCCTACGGATGCAGATACGAGTGGCTTGTTTTTGCAGAAAGGGAGGCAGATGCATGTTTTGTATTTAATGTTGCACATTTGCAGAGCTCCGCTTTACATCCACAGCTACTCGCATCCGTGGGCGTGGATGCGAATATTCGCGGCTTGTGTTTGCCGATACGGAGGCGGATACAAATTTTGTATCCACGCAGGGTTCTACTGAGAACAGCAGGCAGGCTGGATCTGATGGGTTCAGGTGGTCTTAGAACGCGTGCTTCTGTAGAGCCATCCTGGGAGGGCTTGTAAGGAAGGGAAAATTTCTCCTAACTGCACTTCTGATTTCTGACGTTATTTCAGATAAGACAGTGCTGCTCTGTATGCATGAGTGTCCATGTCTGACAGGCACTGGGCGATATAGATCTCGGGACAGTCAGGGGAATAAAGCCTGAATTGCTTTGTCCATAAACTGCCTGCAACCTACAGGAAAGGAACTGATGGTCTTCTCCTATTCTGGCAGGTGAGAGCTCTTCTCCTTGTTACAGAGAGATCAGTCGGGAGACTGCAAATGTCTTGTCTGCAGCAGGGCAATGTTTCAAAATATTTCCCACCGTTATTAAGGCTGTCTCCGCTGCGCCTGTGTCGGGAAAGCTGTGAGCCCCTACTGCTGTCTGACTACCGGTGCTTCAAACACGGTCTCAGTTGGCTCTGTTCTGAGTAGGGTTGGATGACAGATGTTTAAAATGCTGGCGGGCTTTCTACCCAAGATCCCAGCAGCGGAGCTGAATCGGTGCTAGCGACTGAAGATGTTTGCAGAAGCGTGGACAAGGCTTTGGGCTGGGATTTTCAAACCAGCCTAAGGGAGTTAGGGACTCAAATTCCTTTGGCATGCCAGGGGATTTGGGCACCTGGATCCCTTACTCTCTTTGGGACTTGCCAGCCTAGTGGTGTGCACCGAAGAGATTCTCACATCCCCATTTGGTGCATCTGAGCACAGATGTGTATATTTTTAATCCAGCTCACTGATCCCAAAATATTGCTCCCCTTTGGGCTTTTCCTTTGGGTCATCAGGAGGCAGATCTCTGCCTCGTAGCAAGAGCTGGCTGGCACTCCGCCATGCTTGCTATGTAGCTCAGAGTAATGTCCTCCTTCTCTGATTTCCAGTCCTTAACAGTTGATGCTGCAAGCAACCAGGTACATAGCTTGCCTGCCCCCGAAAATTCGCCACTTACCCCCTAATGGCACATTTCAAAGTGGTTAACAACATTCAGCGAGGCCATTGCATCTGGGGGATACTTTCAAAGATGCAAAGGATCAGGGAGGTCGGCATCTGACTCTGCTTTTGAGTCTTTGAAAATCTCTGTAAGTTTGGAAGTGGGTTGGAAACCTTTCTCAGGCTTAAGCAATTGGCTGGTGGTGAGCCTCAGAATTAGCACAGTTGCAGCCAGCTCTGTGGGCCGCTTTCTGTAACATTTCTGAATGGTGCTGGTTCCTGGGGGGAGTGGATTGGTTAAGAACGCATCTGCACCTTTCTTCCATGTTGCTTGAGGTTTGCATATCTTGACTTTTGGCCAAAGCTGCAGCTTTGCGATGCACTGTGCTGCCATGGTTGCTTCTAGTAGGCTATGCTGGAGCACTGTGTATGCATTTACCTTTCTATCTTGCCCCTTTAAATCAGCGATGGGCAACCAAGACTAGTGAGTGGGCCATACGAGTGGCCCTCCTTCGTCTCAGCGGGCTGCAAGATTGAAATCCGGTGGTGGGTAAACTGAGGCCTGAAGCCATTGGAGTTCCAGCTGCAGCCTGTGCACCCCCTTTCTGCCCCAGGGCTCTCGCACACTGGGGCATTGGAACCCTGTATTTACCTACTCTTCCCCCTCCCTCCCTGCCCTTTGGGAGTGCTTTGAATCAGCTGAATTGCCCTGTTCAAGGCTTGGGAGGGAGGGAGAGGAGCTGGACCGAGTGGGAATCAGCCGATTCATGGTGCTCTGAAAATGCTGGGAGTGAGGGGGGTGGCTAGGTAAGTGTGGGGCTCCAGTGCATTAGTGGCCCAGGAGAAGGGGACAGAGAGGGGGTGTACGGGCAGCAGGTGGAACCCCAATGGGCCAAGAGTGGGCCAGAGGTTGCCGACCACTGCTTTTAAATAAACAGAGCAGAGAAACCTAACAGAGGGTCAGAGCGATGTAATACATATTTCTGTATTCAATTCATAGACCCAGCTGCCATGTGTTGGGAGGAGCAAAAATGCCAGCACCAGCCTCCGCGAGAAAGAGAAATCTGTCCCTTTCTTAGGCTGTGGGGTGGAGTGCCTCCTGGAGTAACCCTCTGTGTCTAGGGCTCAGTCGTGCAAGGAGCTGAGTGCTTAAACTTGTGCTTAATGTTCAGCCCCTGACTAGTCCCACTGATTTCATACTTGCTATAGCATATGCCCCTTCGGGCCATCAGGCCTAGTGGTCAGGCTGTGGCCAAAACCGTCTGTTGAGCCTTGAGGTGGCTCTTTTGGGCAGCTCGGGGGCCTGGCAGCCAAATCCTTGTGTGTTCCATCCCCAACCCGGAGCCCTGGGGTCCTCTGGGGTGCCTCAGGCAGCCAGAAGGAGGAGGGAAGGCTAGCAGGACTCAGGCCCTCCCTCTCTCCCCGTAGGCCCTGGGCAGGCCTTGGCGGGGTTCAGTCCCTTTTGGCCATTCCTCCAGGTCAGCCTCCCTTGGGGTGTTTCCTGTCTGGCCTTTGCGGGTACGGCCCAGCCTAATGCTGGTAGTTTGGTAGTTCAGGGTGTGTGTGTGGGGGGAGGTGGGGCATTTCCCAACTCCTGCTCAGGGTCCAGTTGGTTTCCTCCATTGTCGGGGGATCCCAGCCGAGTCTTACAGTCTGTTCTTTACTCAGTGTTTCAGTCTCAGCGGCTGTTGTCTGTCTGCCTTCCTGTACTCTTTGCCGGATTTCCAGAGCGCTCATCTAAGCAGGTCCTGCGTGGCTTTCCTGACCTCGTATTGCTCCACCGCGCCTTTTCCCTTTGCGTGGGCTCTGCAAGCCCCAGCACATGCGCTCAAAGCTAAGCACATGCTCGGGAGCTTTGTTGGATCGGAGTGCTCCGTGCCTTGCAAGACTGAACCTGCCCTGAGGCTCCCAGTGGACTGCCTGGAATCTTGAGGTCTTCCGCCTCTCTAGGGTTGCCAGATACTTTCACAAAATATACCGAACATGGTGGGGAAAAAAATTGGTTGAGCAAAAGTTTTTTTTTTTTTTCCCTCAAAGTTGTTGAGGGGAAAAAAAACACACAAAAAAAGAGTCATGGCCCCTTTAAACCCCCACGCTCCCGCCCGCCCCACTAGTTGCAGCAGGGGAAAAATGTCCCAAGCGGCCTTCTGTCCAAAAAACCCCAGAAAATACCGGACATGTAAAATGTCCGTTTTTTGTTTTTTTTAACTGGATGGAAGCCGCAAATAACGGACTGTCCGGGCCAGTACCGGACACCTGGCAACGCTACGCCTCTCCTGGTTCTAGCGCAGGGGTGGGGAACCTGCGGCCTGTGGGCCACGTGTGGCCCATTAGGATTCTGTGTGGCCCATGAGACCGTTTGTTTACCGTTGCCCATGTGCAGGGTTGCTAGATTCCGCTGGTTTCCGTCCACATCTTCTTTTGCTCCCGGTATTACTAAAGTGACTTGCAGGTAAAGCAACAGCACGTGAAGGGAGGTGCAAGCTGATTGCACACAACACAACACTGACTGTAAGAACTGTGTGCTCCCCCTGCATCCGAAGTGCTGCTACGGTTCAGTCGGCACAGCCCACATATCCTAGGCACACAAGCGCAAGGCAACAAACTTACCCTATCCCAGGAGACCCTCTTGGTTAACGCCAGTCTTGCGGCCCAGTGAGATGGAGGGTCAGTCATGCAGCTCACTCACTAGCCTAGGTTGCCCGTTGCTGTTCTAGGGTGTTCAGCTTAGCTTTGTGTCTTGGGGCGCTGTTGTTGGAGACATTTATCATCGGTGTCTGGGTGTAGCCTTGGCAAGGCATGTTGCTTTGCATTCTTGCTGGCAGCTGTGCATGGGAGCCATGGAGCTGTTTGACTTTGTGTAATCACTTTGGAAATCTTTTGGTGGAAGGGTTCACATGGGCTAGAAACAGTCACGGTTCAGTTCAACAAATAGCACTTATTATAAAATAGGGATCACCGCCGTATCTCAGATCTACCATCCTGAGACCAAACAAATGAGAAAATTAAAACCATAGTGAAAACAATGTTTCTTTTTGATTAACGAGCTTGTTAGGAAGCTCTAATTTACCTGGAAAGCACTTTTTTCCTGACACTGGAAAGGCCATTTATATTGCAGTAGTGCCCTTGAGTCCTTGTCATGCACCAGGACTGTATTATGCTAGGTGCTGTACGAACACAACAGAAAGATTATCCCCTCTCTGAAGAGTTTTCAGTCAGTGCTGTTCTGGCTAGTTTTCTGAACTGGGCCTTCTTTACTACTCTAATGCTTCTGTATTCAGAAAAATCCCTAAGATGGCTGGCTAAGTGAAAATGCAATCATAGTGCTCAGTATTGCATTGCCAATGTTGGATTTAAAAAATCAGAGATGGTTTTCTTAGCATCTCAGCTCCTGCCCCGCCCCTTCCTCATGACATTATTATTATTATTATTATTTATTAATGTTTTTATTTATGTATTAAGAAGTACACATCCATGTTTGCTGTGATATTTCTTGCTGCTTTTTGCAGCACTCCGTAATTTTCTATCTTGTTGCACAGAAATGAAGGACAGATCATATTTAAAGAAGTGACGCCCCTTGTAACATGGGACTGTTGGCAGCCCCAACTGAGTGTGATATAATTGTCAAAGGACCAGACTTTGCCATGCATACTCGCACCCTATTTTTCTATTCATTTCAGTCTGAGTAATGATCCCACAATCAATGAGAATTAGGGGCAAACATTCTGACCCTAAATGGGACCTGATTCTGCCATCCATACTCAGATAAAAAGCATATGTTGATTTGTCTGAATAAAGATTACAGGATGAAGCCTTAGAGTGCATCTACACAGCGCTCTTACCTTGAAATAAGCTATGCAATTTGTGCTATGCAAATTGCGTAGCTTATTTTGAAATATTTTATTTTATAATTTGGTGCAGTTTCCACACCATCAAATTATGAAATAATTCGCTATTCCAAAATGCCCCTTAACCCTCATGGAATGAGGGTTACCGGGACGTCAGAATAAGATGCCTGTTATTTAGAAATCTATTTAGAAATAATGGGCTGCTTCAGTTGATGCGGAATAGCTATTTCGGGATACTTCCGGTATCCCGAAATAACTGTGCAGTGTAGACGTACCCTTAGAGAATGAAATAAGAGCAGGTGAAGAAAGAAACACTTTACTGCATCAGTGCTGCCGAGGGAGACCTTCACTGAGAGGGATACTGCTATGGAAGAAAGACCATGAAAGAGAGGGATGATACGGGGAAAGGATGCTCAGGGGGCAGCAGCTGCAGCGAAAAAGGGATTTGTGGCATTTGTATGAATGGGTGAAGCAGGGCCCGGGAGAAGGGAGCCGAGAGAAAGGGTTTGTGTTACTTTCCTGTGTACAGCTGAGAATTGTTTGAGAGCCTTTTCCAGTCCCCTGATGCTTCCCTAGTGACACACCAGCAAATTTATGTCTAGAGCCTTGCAAATCTGCCTGTGCCGATTTGGATGTGTATCTCTGCAGCTCAGTCATATATGGATGTGGATACAAATTTTGTATCTGCACATGGCTCTGCTGGTAAAGGCTGGTTGAGGGGGAAGGCGTCCTACTTCAGTCTCTGCTTTTGAAGCCGTCTTGGCTTTGAAAGGAGAGACAGTTGGACTCGGGTGCCCGGTGCATGGGATTAGAGGTGCATGCATAACAGAGGGGAGGGACGAAGGGCTGGAGAATAGTCAGTGTTTTGTTTGGCTTTCTTCCTAAAGGAAAAGGTGAAAGAAATTCTCCGTTCAATGCACTTGTTACCTTCATATGTTGTCTCTAAATCCATCTATCTTAGCAGTGTTCAGCTGAGCAATTTGCAAAGGGGAACCTAGAGAAAATTCTCTAGGAAGTTAAAAAACAACAACCCAAAACAGAACCAAACCCGCCTGCCATCTGCTGCAACACAAAGACTTAGGTGTGCACCTCAGAAAACACCTTTATGCGGTAGGATTGACTCTGGAGTCTCCAGAGAGGAGCTGAATTCCTTTAGGAGCTCAGAACGACTGCTGCCCTCAATCCCTCAGATCAATGTGAATGGGATAAACAGAATTTTCAGTCCCAGAGACCTGTGCTTTCTAAGCCCCATCTCCCCTCTGTTCCTCACCCACCGAGGAAATAGGTTTGTAGCTTAGCTTCAGTTTGAGCCGGTCAGAAACTGGAATTTCCTTCTCATGAGAAATTCTGACATTTCATTGAATCACAGAAATGGAGGGCTGGAAGGGACGGCCGGGTCCTCTACTCTAACACACATACATAAACAAAAGACAGAACTATGTAGCACTTTAAAGACTAACAAGATGGTTTATAGGTGATGAGCTTTCGTGGGCCAGACCCACTTCCTCAGATCAATATGTGGAAGAAAATCGGCACAACCATATATACCAATGTGATACAATCAAAAAAATGAATGCATGTGAAACTGACAAATCAAATTTTAGAACAGAGTAGGGGATGAGGGGGGAAGGTTAGTTTCTGTGAGGTAATGACATAGGGGTGATAATAGGGGAAGTTTCTGTGAGGTAGTGACATTAGGGGTGATAATTGGGGAAGCTATCTTTGTAATGGGTGAGATACACATGCATCAACACTCTGAGGGAAGTTTCATTCGACCTAAACCGGGGTGGGAAAATACTGGCTCATGGGCTGGACCTGGTCTGCCAGTGTTAGTACCTGGTGACGCCTCTTCCCCCCTCCCCCCCCCGGTCTATATTTACTTGCGCCTCCACAGCTATAGGCGATCCCCGCTCCCATTGGTGAAGGACTGCTGTTCCCAGCCAATGGAAGCTGTGGGAAACAGTGTTCCGGTCTGCGCTGCTTCCCACCACTCCCATTGGCTGGGAACAGCGATCCGCAGCCAACAGGAGCTGTGATCGCTAGTACCTGTAGAGGCTCAAATCCAGTATAGTGGCAAATTGCCCCCATTTTATTGCCCACCTACACTATCCCTGACAGGGTTTGTCTAACTTGCTCTTAAATCTGTAGCGACAGGGATTCCAGGCCCTCCTTGGGTTCCTGTTCCAATATTGAATTACATTTATGGTCAGAATGTTTTTCCTAATATCTAACCCGACTCTCCCTTGCTGCAGACGAAGCCGATTTATTTCTTGTCCTTCCCTCGGTGGGCATTGGAGAACGGTTGATCACTGTCCTCTTCACAACAACTGTTCGCGCATTTGAAAACCATTGTCATGTCCCTCCTGAGCCTTCTCTTCTGTAGAGTGAACATGCCCAGTTCTTTCAGCCTTTCCTCCGAAGTCATGTTTTCCAAACCTCTTATCGTTCATCCAGACCAGTGTTTCCAAATTGGTGCGCTGCAGAACCCTGGAGTTCCGCGAAGTGAAAGTAAGGGTTCCATGAGAACCCAGCACTCCACTGCCCCCTCTTAAAGAGACAGACACAAATTGTGGCAGGACGCAGCAATTTTTTTTTTTGTTGCTCGACAAACTGCCACGGGCCAAAGAACCCTAGGAGTTCCTTGAAATTCTTTCAAGCTGAAAAGGATTCCGTGGCCAAATAAATTTGGGAAACACTGGTCCAGACGCTCTTGTCCACTGAAAGAATCACAAGGTAACATGTGACTACATTGACCAACTGTGACCTCATTGACCAATGTACACGGAGCATTGAATCCATGTTTCCACATCAATTTGAAATGATATCAAATGCTCGGTTTCATGTTCTGTTTCACGTCCCCCTCTAAACATTCTTGTTTTGAGGGTTTTTTTTTTTGTTTTTTGTTTTTTTGGTTGTAATTCACACACTGCCATGAAACATTTTGGATTTGAACAAAACAGCATTTTTCAACTGAAAACTGTTCTGTTGAAAATATTATGTGCGGCCTTTAGCTATCCAATATTGCCCAGTATGGAACAGCAGGGTATAAAGGTGCCCTTTGGACTGGAGTGTGCTAGGTTTGACAGTCCCGGGGAGTGCAGTGAGCTGTGGCAATGGTAATGCAACAGCAATAATA
This sequence comes from Pelochelys cantorii, assembly GCA_032595735.1. Taxonomy (NCBI): domain Eukaryota; kingdom Metazoa; phylum Chordata; order Testudines; family Trionychidae; genus Pelochelys; species Pelochelys cantorii. The sequence goes on along the minus strand of CM064346.1, from coordinate 8,926,200 downwards.
ACACACAAATATACGGTGCTTGTCCTCGGCGTGCTCAAGGCACTTTATAGATCAGGTCAGTATCAATATTTCCATTTTTCAGCTGGGGAAAGTGAGACACAAAGTGGGAACAAAAGGTTGGTGGTGGAGCTGGGCACAGAACTAAGGTTTGCTGAATCCCCACTTTGAACTCTACCCACTAGGCCCCAGTGCCTCCCATGGAGTGAGTTGGTCTCTGCCTGAGCTGCTCCCCAAAGCAGAGGGGACCTTCAGTAGCCTGGGAGCATAGCTGAGTGCAGCCTCATTTCTTGCTAAAGTAGCGTGGCTGAGCGAGGGAGACGGGCAATGAGGAGCCAGCCCTGAGTGTTGGGGGTGGGAGGAGGGAAAGAGGCAAGCAGAGAGAGTCTAGGTCAGGGGTCTCAAATGCCCAGCCTGCAGGTCATCTACAGGTGGGGAGCTTGAGACCTCTGATCTGTCTCGGCTTGCCTCTTTCCATTCGCGACCCAGCCTAGGAGTAGGGTTGCCAGATACCTTCACAAAAAAATCCCGAACAGACAGGGAAAAATTGATTGAGGGGAAAAAGAAAAAAAGAGAGACTAAACTTGAAAGAGAGGTTGCTGCGCCTTTAAATTACCTCGCTCCCTCCCCCCTCCTGCCCTCACAGATGACGCTGGGCTTCTGTCCGAGAAAAACAGAAAATACTGGACATTTTACATATCCGGTATTCTGTGTTTGTGGTTTTTTTTGTTTTTGTTTTTGTTTTTTAACCAGACAGAAGGCCAAAATACCAAACTGACTGGGCAAAAACTGGACACATGGCAGCCCTACCTGGGAGACCTGGCTGCCTGGAGGGGTGTGTCCAAACCTGTCCCTCAAGCCCCACCCCTTCCCCCAGGAGCCGTGGGAAAGTAGAGGGAAGCAAGTGAGTGTACCTGCCGAGTGTGCTCCACTTCCCTGCGGCTCCTGCTGCTGTGAGGAAAGTGGTGTCTGTCTGTCTGTCTGTCTGTCTGTCTGTCTCTCTCACTGCTGCTGCTGATTCACACCAGGCCCCCCCAATGATCCCCAAGGCCGTGTCCCTCGGGTGATGGGGTGCCATGGGGACAGAGAGAGAGGGCGAGACAGTAGCATATATGCTTTGGCCCGTAGACGGCTGCAGGCTGGGAGCTGGAGATTCCTGAGCTTAACTGTGTTGTGGGAAGAGGTTGGTGCTAGAAGGCTGGCCTGGTTACTGCCATGGGTAGGTGAGCCCACTTCACCCTGCCATCCTTTCTGTGTCTGCTCATTGAGGCCCCTTTCCTATCCCTCACAGGAAGCAGCGTCTTTAGGAATGCTTTCTTCTAGCTCACACGGGTAACATGGCACAGGCAACTTCTGTGCATATCCAGGGTCCCTGCAGGGCTCGTGCTTCGGTGACCAGCCCATGCTGATGTAGGGATGTCAACGGGTAGCCGGCTACACGATTATCCAATAAGCCTGGGCTTGTCCGTTAATCTTGTTGACTACACGTACCCCCCCCTTGCTGCCTCTGTATCAGAGGCAGCAGCGCAGGGTGGCAGGCCAGAGCCAATCCACTAGGGGAGCCAGTTTAAAAACCAGCTCCCTGTGCAAACGGGCAGCAGTGTGGGGTGGCAGGGGGCTCCCCGGGAGTGGGGCTGGGAGCTCACTGGCTTCCAGCCCCTTCCCTGGGGACTATCGAATAGTCATGTAACTGCGAAGATTTCATGCGGTTACACGACTATTCAGTTACATGATATCTAACCTCCCTATGCTGATGCCTATGCCACCACATGTATACTACTATCATTCGCCTCATTGGCTTGCAGGGGCACCTGCCTGTGCTGCAAACACCCCTTCCCTTGGCTAGGTCTACACTGCAAAGAGGCCAGGCTCTTGGTGGCTGTTCCCATGTCTGACACCGTTACCATGGGGCAAGGCACTTAATGACTCTGTGTGTTGGTTTCCCCTGCTGTCAAATGAAGCTAGTCCAACCATGCCGCTGGTGCAGGGGTTGCCAGAGTCTAACCCAGTGATTCCCAACCTTTTTCCCATGGAGGAACCCCTAAAATAATTTTTCATCTCCCGAGGAACCCCTACCTATGAAAACGTTTGCTTGGCCAGAAAAAGTTGACCGCGGGGAGCGCAATTCAATTACTGCTAAATTATTGTCAAGAAAATGTATTTGTAAAGAGCTGTTATATATATGTCAGCTTACATTGTAAGAAAAATTTGTTTATTTATTTATTCCACGATTTCTCGCAGAACCCCTGACGATGGTCTGCGGAACCCGTTGGGAAACACTGGTCTAACCCATTAGTGTTTCTAGGGAGAGGCCAGAAAGCTCCTGGATTGGAAGGTGCTGTGCAAGATGAGAGCTAAGCCCTTGCGTTATTTCCTTGTTTTGTTGTGAACCAATAAAACCCCACTGCTGGACCATGACACAGAATGTCCGGCCACGTCTGAGCTTTGAAACCCCATTAAACTCTGACCAGCAACAATGTGTCCTTTCCCCACCCCACCCCCCTCCCAGTCCCTATGGCGACTGTATTATGATTTCCCAGTAACACTGAGATCTGATACAGCTTCTTCATTTGTAATGCTAGTCACGCTGCAGCATGCAAAATACCTTTCCCCTTTCCTCTGTTAATAGCTTTTGATTGAGTTTTAGATGCAGTTTATAAACCAGTTACTGGTAATTCTTTTCTGCCAGTTCTACCGAGAAACCTATTTTAAACTGGTGTGTTTGTGTCCAGTGCAGCTGTCTGATGTCATTCCAGGGTGCAAAAGGGTGAGGACAGGACATGCAAGCTGGGAGGCTTTGGGACACCTGAAAACCAACCTGCATGGAGGACTTGGATCAGGCACAAAAGCATTTCTGCCCACCAGACTTGTTTTTAGCGAGTTGATGTTACAGATGCAGCTGCCCCTTGTGTGGCTTTTTTTTTTTTCTTTTTGAAGGGATGGCTGTATCTCTTTTCCTTTCATCTGAGTGAAAATGCTTTGTCTGTAATTGTAAGAGTTTTCCATGCCTCGGGAACAAATTTTTAAGTTATGTGAAGCCTGAGTAATTATTTACCTGTAGGGCTTCTGAGCACAAGAGATGTATTTCCCCCCCCCCCTTTAAATTGAAGAAGTATATGTGTGTGTAATAGAAAATTGCAGTTTGGATCTCCCCAACTGTGCAGAAAACAACAAGCTTTCTCTGTTTGCTCTTCTGGTACTAGAAAAGCACGCTAGAATAGAGATTTACAGTGTTTGGGAGATTAAAGGCCCTTGTTGCATTGTTCAAATACCACGAGATTAGTTTCCAAGGAGACAGATACCAGTTGTCATAGGCACCAGGGGGCCAGGAATTAGGATTGCGATGGTTATTTATTTTTTTTCTCCTGATCACGCAGACAGTAGCTGAACCCTGTTAAAACTCTGGCTTTAAATAACATGAGTGTTGGTTTACATTTCAAGAAACCAGATTCTGGAAAATGTTTCCTCTCTTCCCCACCCCCTACCCCATCCTGGTGGTTTTTTGTTTTGTTTTGGGGGCTTTGGGGTTGGGTTTTTTTTTTTAGGAGGCTTGGTTTGAACTCTGCTCCATGTATGTAGTAAATCAACATTAAAAAAAATAAAATTAGCCTCCTTTCCCCATGCCACTCCTGCTAATTTCCCTTCCCAGAAGTTGCCAGAGGAGTCGCTCCCTTTGTGTTCTCTCCTCTGTGAGGTACAATCTCCTTTTCCTCTCCTCCCACTGGCCTTGGCAAAATAAGACCCACTGCTCCATTTCAGAGCTAAAACACGCCTGATCCCCCTGACCAGTCTGCCCTTGCTCTGAGAACGTAAGGTTGCACAAATAGCAGAGAGAGCACCCTTAGGGCATTTTTATTTCATTCGTCAATATGGGGGATGCGGGCTGGCAAAGGATTCCACCTCGGTGCCGTTAGCCAGGGCCAGCTCTAGCGCAGCAGAAGGCGGGGGCTTCTGTTTTTCAAAGAGGAGACAAATTCCCTTTGACTGATACAGACACCTGATACATTTTAATGTGGGACTTTGTCCCAAGGGGGGTATAAACTGGAACAAGCATTGTCAATCTTGGTGAGGACCTCCCGTGTATAGACCGGAGCTACTGAGGAGCCACTTCCTAATCAGAAATATGAGAAGGGCAGAGAGATGCTCCATTGTGAGACACTTTGGGTCCTAATCACACAAGGTGCTGGACACCACCTCAACGCTGGCTTCTGGGGGAGTTGAAGGCGTTTTATTCTTTCAGGCAGCTTTCACCGGGATCAACCCTGGCCTCCTTTACAAACAAAATTTTGTGTAACAGTTGGTGAATAATAAGGGATGTTGTCAGTCCTGGTAAAGTATAGAGCCCAGGAATTTATAACCTAGGGTAGGAGTTGTTGTTGTTTCCAAGTGCAGTACCAGGCTCTTTATGCTCCTTTTAAATCTACAGTATACAGTAATTCCTCATTTAACACGTGCCCACTTAACACATTTTCGTGATAGCACGATTTTTTTTTTTTAGGGAACGTTTTTTGAATTACACGACCGTCCCCGGAATAACACGATTTCCCCAGCTGGCCTGTTGCCGGCGGCTGCGTGGGGCTTCCCCTGCCTCCCTGCAAAGTGGGAGAGGGTTCACCATACAGAAAAGAGATACAATCACCAGGCAGGTGGCAGGTGAAAAGGGCTGGCTGGGGACACCCACCCCATCCAGGATTGCCTCTGAGCCCCCGCCCCTCCAGGAGTCCATTAGGGAGAATGGGGGGGGGGAGGGGAGGAGAGCCTGAAGCTTCCCCCTCTCCTGTGAGTTAATGAATCTTCCACTTCAGCAGGGAGCCAGGGGAAAGTGCACCGTTTGCTGCGTTCATCCCTCTGGCTGGGGAATGCAGGGAGCAGACAAACTTGGACCTGCTCCAGCTGTGGGGACATGCACCTCTCCCCCAGGGAGAGGCGTTTCTCACCTGGCCCCCTGCTGCTGCAGTGAGAGAGCGCTGGGGTTGTCCTCTCTCCCCAGGGCAGCCTGCACACTGAACCCCTCCTCCCCAGCCCCACCCCAGAACAATGATTTAAATGAAGGAAAAATTAAATTGATTGAATTAAGGACCTGAGCAATGCTGAAGCAATTTTCTAGCCCATCACATTACACACCGTACGTGCGGGATATTCTTTGCTGCATCATTAATACAAAACCAGATTTCCCTGTAACCCACAGCACAGTGCATCTGCTTTCGTTTACACCGGTGTTAATTTGCGCAATATAGCGGGAACCAGTGGGCTATTGGGATTAGGCATGTGAAGAATTTGGCGCTATATTTCCCCAAAAAATCTCGGTTTAAAATTCCCCTTTCGGGAGCATGTGGCTAACAGAAGCGTATCCCTGATGCCTTACTAAGAGCTGCTTGAACTGTGTTTCTGTTGTGGGTCTGTCTCAATTTTGTGTAGGCACAACTAAATACCTGCCGCTGTTGGTACCCCTGAAAGAGTCCTGTGATTTCTGAAGTTAACTTTTATTTTCATGGGAGATATTTTATCACCTCTTGGGATGGCTGGTGAGAAACATTCCTGATTAGTGATCAGAATGGTACAGGGAAAGGCAGCAAATAGGATTAGTCCCTTAACACACGCTACTAATTTTAGTCTTCTGGACCCTCGGGTTCTGAGAAGAGCCTTTGGAGTGCTTTCATAGCGCCATGCTGCCAGAACTATTCTTTGTATTGCTCCCAGGGTGTGGGGGGCTGTAATATTGGACTTTGGTACGGCTGGCACTCAGTCTCTGTTACCAGGAAATGGGAGATGCCGTGTTGTTTCCATCCCTCTGAGAATGACAGAAGAAATGTGCCCCCATGTGCGGGATTACATCTTACGGTGACCTGCTCCGTGGATTCATTTCCCCCTGCCCTGGGGATGCGTATGGGATGGGTTAGATGTTTCTGTGTCTGAAGGGGGAGCTTCACTATTATCGAATGTGAAGGTCTCTGAAATCTCCATCTTGCTAAAAAGAGGCAAAACTCAGGAGGAGGGAGGGGATGGGGGTTTCCTTTGAAATTAAAAGGCTTGTGTGAACTCCCCGGGTCTGTCAAAAATAAAACCAGGACTCTCCCCTTGCAGAGTGTCTGCCTTTGGGTTTGGGTGAGGAGCTGAAGCTGTGGGGTGAGAGACACTTCATAGAACCTCCTGAGCAGCCGGGATCTCAGGGGAATGAGTCACATCACCTCCTGTGCTGAGAGCAGCCGCAGGAAAAGAGGCCAGGCAGGCACTGGCACAAGGAGTGGAGAGATCTCAAAATGGAAGTTGGCTCAAGAGAGCGTGCGTGTGTGTGTGTGTGTGTGTGTGTGTGTGTGTTTGCTTGCGTGTCTCTTTCTGTCTGCCTCTTCAGGCAGAATAAGAATAAGACATGGGGTCCTTCTCGACCCTGGCCAAGAGCCATGCCTTGAATTCTTTGCCCTGTTACAATGAGTGCTTCGGGGCTCCAGCTGGTGAGCTGCCGGGTGTTTCCCCCTCGCCAGGTGGAACACCACCAGGATTTGTGTTTGGTGTGAAACCTGGGTCTGTGTTACACATTGGTACGCTCAGACTGGGGGGGGAGGTAAGGGTGGCACATGCGATACAAAGAGGCAGCGAGGAGCCATCGTACCCTGGTTTGGCCATGGCACCCTGGGCAGGATAGCCGCCAAAGCTCACCCCCGTAGTGGATTTGTTTTATACCGGGGTGTGCGTACGGATTGAGCTTGGCTGTACAGACAAGTACGAAAGGATGTGTTCTCTGCTGACATTCCCCTTCTGCTCTCTAGCTAGGCCATGTGGTCTTGTGGATTGTGGTAGGACTGGGGGACTGGGTTTCTGCTCCTGGCTCTACCACTGATCTGCTGGGTGTGACCGTGGCCAAAAGTCTGCACTTCTCTTGCTCTGGGCACACTGTCTATGGAGACTGTAAAGTTTCTGGGGGCAAAAGGTGTCACTCGCTGTTGTACGTGCAGGCCCTGACTCAGGGGGGTCCTGTTAGTGTAGGAGTTTCAAACTCCCTGGCCCACGGGCCAAACCTGGCTGGAGTGATTCCACAATCTGGCCTGGGATTCCTGGTGGGCCGGGTGGAGGAGGCTGTCCTTTACCAGCCTCCTGGTGATCCCCAAAACTGTGAGCTTGGGGAGCAGGGTGCCATGGGGGGGAGAGGCTGACAGTGGGAAGGGGGCTGGGGCATGGGGGGCCAGTAACTTGCCCCCCACCCCGGCTTGCTGGGGGGGTGGTGGGGGTCTGTGGCTGGATGGTGCAATTGCTCTGTCCAGAGCTGGCCTGTGGGACAGGAGCTTGCGACCCTCCCTCCCCTTGTTAGAGCCTGTAGGAGCAGTCACAATGCAAATAGGAAGTCTCTTGTTTCCTTCTCAGAAGTACCTTGTATAGGTCTGAGCTGCAGATGTAGAGAGAGCCTCCAGTTCTGGCCACTGGGGTGAGCCAGAAGAACGGCTCTAGAGCAGGGGTGGGGAGCCGAGGGCCGAATGCAGCCCCCAGCTTGCCTGGATCTGGCCCCTGAGGCTCGGGACTCCCCCCAGCATTGGCGATCCAGCCCCCCACCATTCCCCTGTGGAGCTGGAGCACACAAAATATACTAACCTGGCCCTGCTAGATTTTGGTGTGCAGGCGGAATGTGGGGAGTGTCTTTCTCCTTCTCATGTGTGCCTGGCCCCCGACTGATTTTTTTCTGTGGGTCACAGTGGCCCCTGACCCAAAAAAAGTTCCCCACCCCTGCTCTAGAGCATCTTGTAGTCCAACACCTGGTGACACACAACTTTAAACATTGCAGTACTCCTATGTGCCTTGGATTGGGGTGGGGGGGCACAGAACGACATCAGTGTGTATTGACTGACACACACACATACACACCGGATCGGCCTAGTTCGTTTCACTCATTGTTTCTTAAACTGTGTTCCAAGGCACAACGGTGTGCCACAGAGAACAACAGAGCTCAAAATCCCCCCCCCCCCCCCGCAAAAATCCTTGGTGTTCCTCATAAAAATGTTTGGTGTTCCTCACTCTTAAAAAGTTTAGTCCTTGAGGCAGACCTTGTAAACTCAAATGTAAGACTGTAAACCAATCTGTTTACAGTCAGTCCCAAGGGGACTGCCATAGAAGCCAGTTGGCAAGGCTGCCTTTGCTCAAGGCAGTGGTTGGTATGAAGGTAGCGCCTAGCTGGGCCCCGTTGCGTCAGCTCTCTGCAGGCACATACCAAAAGACAGCCCATGCCTCAAGAAGCTTCTAAAGAGGCAACACAGAGGAAGAGGGAATCAGAGGCTCAGAGACGAGATGTGACATGCCCAAGGTCACCCAGCAGATCAGTGGCAGAGTCGGGCCTGGAACCTAGTTCTCCTGATCCCTAGTTCAGTGCAGTCTCTCCGGAGCTATGATGCGTGTCACTGTGGATTGATGGGACGTGCTCCCTTCTCTCCCTGGTTCTGCTCCCTGGGGAAGGCAGGGGCGATTGGGATTCCAGGCTGTCTCTCTAGCGTGGCATTACTTGTCACTGCTGCGAGGCGGCCATAAAGATCAGCGCCTGTCACTTTAAATAGGGCATCGTTTTTTAAGCAGGTGCTGAAAAGCAATTGCACTATAATTCAGAATGGTTTAAAAAGTGAGACTGTTACGTTTTCCCTGTGAGCTGTCATTATTTTAACTTTACGTTTTCTACTGAGGGCGTAGCATGCTAACACATTGGGCGAATGCAGCCCCCACCATGTCATGTGCAATTGTAATCGCTCCGGTGAAGGGTTATAATCTTCTGTAGAACATGCAGCCCAAGTGGCCTGCAAATATTTAGTAGGTCCTTTATAGCCGTATTTTTGAACCCTCCCTGATCACCTACACAAATAGGGGCCCAATTTGCAAACTAACCCCAGCCAACAAGAGAGCTCTGCTCCCGTTTCTAGGCACCAAAATAAATGGCTGGATTTTCAAAGGTTTCTTTTTTTGAAAGCCTGACCATAAGTGCCTCAATGGGAGCTGCTGGGTGCCGCGTACTTTTGGAATCTGCCCCTTACATAAATGCTTCCATGGAAGTGGAGGTTTTTCTAAAAATCTGGCCCCGATTGCAGCAGCTGAGCACTTAAAAATCAAACCACGAGCTCTGTGTAAAATCTGGCGCTTAGGTCCTTGCCATAGACTGTCTAGGGACCTGGCTACCACACTGTTCTGTCCTGACTAGGGATGTAAATAAACATTTCAAAAGGTAACCGGTTAAACCAAAGGTGGGGAATGTAAGGCCCAGGGGCAGGATGCGGCCCCCCAAGCTTGCCTGGGTCCGGCCCCCAACGATCAGGGTTCCCCCCATAGCATTAGGGAGCTAGTGCTGGCTCTCCAGCCCTCCCTCCCCCCCGCTGCCCCACCATGGGGCTGGAGCACACAAAATCTACTAGCGTGGGCCCCTCTAGGCCCTGGTGTGTGAGGGGAATGTGGGGAGTGTCTTTCTCCTTCTCCGTTGCCACTGAGGGTTTGTTTTTTGTTTTATGTTTTGATTCTCACTTGTGTGTGGCCTCCAACTGATTTTTTTTTCTCTGTGGGTCAGCGGCCCCCGACCCCAAAAAGGTTCCCCCCCGAATGATATAAATTAATCAGTGAACCAATTAAACGAGGGCTAATGCAATGCAGCTGAGGTCTCACAGTGGGGGCTGCTTCAGGCCAGGGCAATGTGTCCAGGGTCTGCCGTGCGTGCGTGCGTGCGTACGTACGTACACACACCCACTGGTCAGGGTCTGCTCCTGCTGCGGCCTGGATCCTGCCAGCTGCCCTGCCGGCCGGGCCTGCTGCAGGCAAGGGCCTGCTCCCACTGGCCCAGCTCTTTGGTTGACCAATTACCCAAAAACATTCTGGCAAGGCTGGTAAGATTAACCAGTTAACCATTTACATCCCTAGTCCTGACATAGTTACAACGCTGTTTAAAGTGGTGGTGTAGGTTAGTGTTTCTCAACCAGTGGTACGAATACCCTCAGGGGTACTCGAGAGAAGTCGGAGGGGTACATCAACACAACTGAAATGTGGAGAAAACTGAATTTTGGTTTCAAGTTTTACAGCCCTTTATTATTTTTGTACTTTTTACACCCAAAAATTTCATCGGCTGCCCGGCTACGATTTAAGTTGTTTAAACAAATGTGTTGCAATGGTAGAAAAAAATGTTGTGTGTCTGAAAACTGTAGGTACTGAGGGTACTTATAATTTTTTTTAAAGGGGTACTTTAAAAAAAAAAAAAAAAAGGTTGAGAAACACTGGTAGGGTGGCTGTTCTTTCAGGCTGTTGGCAGACTCAAGCAGACATGAGTTCCCCCCTCCCCAAAACCAGAGCGCTAGAGCCTCTCAGCCTTTCTTAAGATGAAGGTTTGTTCTCTGGAATACAAGAGATGGTCACCAGGGAAAAGTGACGACTCGCTGCGCTGCTGTTGGCTGTCTCAATTCAGTCCTGATTCAGCCTCAGCTGCTTCATATGTTGGGCGGGGAGGGGAGAATAGAGCATGTCATATATATGGATTACCTCTGGGGGGCTCCTGAGCAAGGTGGGGGGCAGCTCTGCACTCCCCAAGGAGGAGGGGTCTTGGGCGGAAGGGTCTGGGCTGGGGCTTCCCCTGCCAGCCCTTCAACTCTGTCTGGTGCACTGGGTCCCAGCGCCAATTTAAAAGACCGCTCTTTGGCCACTGCTGCCGTAGCAGCAGCAGTGTGGCTGGGAGCCCTGGGCTCTTTTGAATTGCTGGGCCCTGGAGCTTTATCTCCTCCTCCCCATGTCAGTGGGCCTGATCACCTCACTTTAACTTGCAGAAACAGGGTTTCAAAATCAGAGTGGGTCAAAGTTGTTTTTTATAACAAACGTGTAACGTGTTTTGTGGGAGAATAAACCTGCACCTTTGTGCTTCATTAAAAAGCAGTGGGCTTTGTGATAGGAATTTCCGTGTGTTTTCCCCCGTCACACCTTTTCGCTCACCCTGTGCAGTTATTTTCCAGTTTACCTTGTTTTTTTAGAAGTACAGTGTTTCTCTTTAGCTATAAACAGTTATAAATCAGCAGACTCATTTCCCTGTGCAAATGAAAGATCGGTTTGCAAGTAGCACAGCAAAGCACTTAAGCATGTGCTTCACTGGAAGTATGGGACAGCTCCCACGAATGGAAGGTTAGCCACGCGCGTAAGTGCTTTGACGGGTTGGGCAGTTATTCCATTGATGACAATGGGGAGTCTAGGGATGTCTGTTCCCTCCAAACAAAACGAGGCCTCTCTCGTGCTGAACAGTTGAATGCAGAGTCTGGGCTAATGGTGATGGTCTGACTTTACTGTGTGATGGTCATGAAGAGTTTTGGGCTTACTGACTTGCCTTGTGTGCTCTGTTGAGCTAGACTTTTCTGTGGGGCAGGAAGCGAGAGGGGAAGGAATTTTCCTTTGTTGTGGTTGTATATGTTAGGCTACATCTAGACTACAGGGTTTTTCCAGGATACTGGAGGTACCCGGAAAAACTCCGCCACGTCCAGGGAACGCGTCTGCTCTTCTGCAAAAAAAAAAGGGGGGGAAGCCCTGTCTTCCTCCTTCCATGAGGAAGAAGGGCTTTTCCGAAAGAGGAGGTTTTTTCGAAATTTGGCCCAATGTAGACAGGCCAAATTTTGGAAAAGCCTCTTCTGACAAAACTATTGGAAAAAGGTACACAAATTGCGGAGCACAATTTGCATACCTTTTTCCGATTAAAACATTGTAGTCTAGATGTAGCCATACTGGCTTAAGACCTCTCTCCCCTTCCCTTTTGTTTTCCATTAACTTTTTGGAGGGAGTGTAGATGTTGGAGGTGGAAGGGAAATGATTTATATTTGGGTTTGTAGGTGAGTGCTTCTCTTCCTACCTCCATCCGCGTTCTCGCCACCAGCAGGCAGATCCTTGGACCTGAACAACAGCATCTTCCCTTACACTGTACTGACTGGTGTCCCACAGGTACATGTGTGTGGTTCATAGAATCATAGAGCACTAGAACTGGAAGGGACCTCAAGAGATCATCAAGTCCAGTCCCCTGCCCTCATGGCAGGATCAAGCACTGTTCATAGCAGTGTGAAGTGGTTTGAGGTCCATCTAGTGCCATCCACTTGGTTTCTTCATTCTAAGTTCTGCCAAAGAACCTGATTCTGCAGGCAGAAGGCAGCCATTGGTGTTTTAATTGCTGTGTAGATGTACATTATGGGGTGGAAAGATCCTGAAATAGTTACCCCGCATCTTTTGAATGCGCCTGCTATTTCAAGACCTATTTCGGCATCTTGTAACCCTCGTTCCACAAAGGTTAAGGGAAGTCTCGAAATAGCACTTCATTTCAAAATGTGGTGCTGTGTAGATGTGTCAAATTTCAAAATATGCTATTTTGAAATTCAATCGAAATAAGATACGCAATTTGTATAATGCAAATTGCATATCTTATTGTGAGTTTAGGGTGCTGTGTAGACGCACCCTACCTGAAAAAACAACGAATAGTCCTGCAGCAATTTAGAGACTAACAAAACATGTTGATGGTATAATCAGGGGTGGTGTAACTATTATCCCTGCCTGGGATATTCAGAGTATCCTTTCACTGTGAATAGTAGTAGAGAGGTAGCCGTGTTAGTCTGATCTTGCTAAAACAAAAGGAAAAACTATGTAGCACTTTAAAGACTAACAAGATGGTTTAATAGGTGATGAGCTTTCGTGGGCCAGACCCACTTCCTCAGATCGTATTCTGAAAGAGAATTGGCATGACCATATATACCAAAGGAATACAAGAAAAAAGTGAACACATTATTAAACTGACAAATCAGATTTAGATTTCGCCCCACCTTCGGTTCTAAATTTGATTTGTCAGTTTAATAATGTGTTCACTTTTTTCTTGTATTCCTTTGGTATATATGGTCATGCCAATTCTCTTTCAGAATATGATCTGAGGAAGTGGGTCTGGCCCACGAAAGCTCATCACCTATTAAACCATCTTGTTAGTCTTTAAAGTGCTACACGGTTTTTCCTTTCACTGTGGTGATGGTATATTATATAACGTACGGTTCCCTATTTTCAGTTAAAACCCGTGGTTGTGTTAACTATCCAGACATTGCAGCGTTAGACCTTGTTTACACTGGAAAGTTGTTCTGTGGTAGCTGTTGTGGTAGTACGAAAGCAGATTCTAAGCTCTTTGCAACCAGGTCTGCTGGCCTTTTGGCTCAGTGCCAGTGTGGCACCATAGAGACCTGGTCCCTGATTAGAGTGCTCCCAAGTGCTACGGCAGTGTTTCCCAAACTACGGGCTGTGGCCCAGTACTGGGCCGAGGGAAAAAAATACCGGGCCTCAGCGTGGCTGCCGGGAGGGGAGCAGGGCGGGGCAGGCTGGGAGGAGGTGTGTGTGTGGGGTGGGGGGGGAACCGGCCGCTGGGAAGCAGGGTTGGGGGCAGCGGGGCTGTGTGGCAGAGATCGGGGGAGGTGGTGGCGGCTGTCTGGGGGCAGTTGGCAGAAGCAGGGTTGAGGGCAGCGGGGCTATCTGGCGGAGACCCGGGTAGGCGGCAGAAGCAGGGTTGGGGGCAGTGGGTCTGCCCAGTGGAGATCGGGGTGGGTGGGCGATGGAAGCAGGGCTGGATCGGGAGCAGGAGGGCTGGCCAGGGGAGATCGGGAGGAGGAGGACTGGAGAACCAGCCTCCGGAAGCAGGGCTGGACGGGGGCAGTGGGCTGGCCAGGGGCCGGGGCCGGGGCTGGGGCCGGGGGGGCTGGACGGGGGGAGATCATGAGGAGGAGGACGGGAGAACCAGCCGCTGGAAGCAGGGCTGGACGGGGGAGATCGGGAGGAGAAGCAGGGTGGCAGGGAGGGAGCGAATCATCCGGCGGGAAGCGGGACTGACCCGGGCACATGCAGAGCCGGGCACACGAGTGAGTCCGGCCCCGGGGATTCCATTTTGCCCCCTCCCATACCGTCCTTTGAGTAGTTGTGAACTGCCTGGCTGGTAGACACACTCACGCAACATAAGCACATCTACTAGCCAGGCAGTTCGCAGGTACATAATAATAATAATAATAAAACTTACCTAATTAGAAAATACCGGACATTTTATATGTCCGGTATTTTCTCAATTTGTTTCCCGGACAGAACCCCCCAAATACCGGACTGTCCGGTACAAAACTGGACACCTGGCACCCTACTTGCACCCTCCCTCCTAACGAGACACCCTACCCCCAATCTGCTCCTGCTCCCGCCTTCTGGAGTGCCCATGCGGCGCCGGGTCCCCCAAGCCCTGGCCCAGGCTGTGCGGAGGATGCAGCCGGGTGAAACACTGAACATTTATTCATTTTGAATTCTTTTTTTTATATGTGTTTATATTTTTGGGCTGCAAAAAACAGTATTGAAAAAAAACCCGGGTTCCAACTAAAGTAAAAAGTTTGGGAAACCCTGGTCTAGCCAGCTTTCTGTCCATATTACAGTCCATTTATCCAATCCATATTCCCTTAACTTGCTGGCAAGAATATTGTGGGTGACCATATCAAAAGCTTTGCTAATGCTGGCACTGGGGGCTTTGGGAGGACCCAGAAGCGACTTATGTGAATATTCATCATTTGCTTAATGAATATGCAAATATGGAAATGAATGTTACCGTCCTCCAAAAGCTCGTGAATGGATTTACTGGTCCCCGTGTCAAAAAGTTTGGGAACCCCTGTGCTACGGTAATGCAAATAATAAATTACAATATTTATACAACTCCCCCAACTTGGAGGTAGTTATACCAGTATAAAATGTTTATACCACTGCAGTTGGCTTGGCACCTCAGTACAATTATACGGGTAAAAAAGCAGACCCCTAACTACAGTAGTTGTACCAGTACAACTGTGGGGTGTAGAACAGCCTTTAGAAAATAAGGGTGTAAATATAAAGTGCAAATGTCATGTGAAGTGAAAGGTCCCTGAAGTGCTGGGAATTTGTTCGTATTAGACAAATAGGTGAGGATGCGGTGAGATTTTTATTATTTGCAGGAGCACCTCTTTGCTCTTTGCTTAGTCTATAGGTGGGACTAAGCTGCTGAGTGAGCTTTGAAACCAATTACATGGAAAAGCAGCACTCAGACGGTAATGTGTATGGGTATTTCTGTTTTCTCACCAGCATGTATGTGAGGAGCTTTCCAACAGGTGCTTTTGGTTTTGTTTGTGCTGCCTGTAAAAGAAAACAAAGAAAAGGTGCCTGCCTTGCGGTGTGAATCTGTTCCGCTGAATGTTACCAGTGAAAAGAACAGAGAGGTTGGGGAAAGACAAACAGAGACATCAAGAGCCACAAATCCTGTGGCTTGGAGTGATTAGCTCGTTCAGTGATGAGGACTCTGAATTAGGCATAAGGGATTACATTTCAGTTGGAACATCCCAGGAAGATCTTTTTTGAGCCACTACCAGACATTTTATCTCCCTGGTTTGCAAGTCAGCTTGTCAGGGACTGGTAGCAGTTTCATGTTTTGAAGTTTTCACCACAGTCCCCGTTTAAAACAATTGTTTGGCCCATGGTGTTCTGCTTCAATGAAATAAAACCTACTCAGCAGGAATCCATGCCACTTCCTCCTTTGCTGGGAAGTGGAGTAATAACAGCAGGCAGGGGCCAGGTCTTTGGTTACCGCATCGCTATCTCAATGGTGCACCACCAGCCCTCTAGTAACGTATTTCTGTGGCTTGTCTGGGTTGTGGTGTTTCAGCACTTGCAGCAGCGTCAGGTTCAGTTTCATCTGTCAGCTTCACTGATGCCAGCGTTGGCTTAAATGGCTAGAAAAGCCACATCTTGAAATTCAAGTCTGGTCTCCGCGTCTTACTGGTCAATTTTATGTGACATCCAGGCTTTTTCCTCCAGAGGCTCCAGTTGGTCTGATGCCTCGTTGTTGTTAGATTGGCCGGCTAATCATTGTACGTGGTCTGTGAAGAGTGTACGTCAGAATTTCCAAACATCAGTGGCTGACCTGGAATTAATTTAATTTAGAGGGCTAAATTCTTCTCTCCCAGCTTGTGTTCACTGCACTGTTAGCTAAAGGCATAAGGTAAGGCGAAGTCTATGCTGGCACTGGACAGCGCTGTCACTTTCTGGCTCAGGGGTGTGATAAAACACACCCTGGTCCCTGAGCGCAGCAAGCTCTGCTAGCTACCCTGCTCGCGGAGGTGGTTTTCATAGAGGGCTCTCCTGGTGCTCCTGCCGTGGCCTCGCCTGCAGGTGAAAGCGCTGTCACGGCTGCACTCCAAATGCTTAAGTGTGCACAAAGCCTGAGTGTTGCCCTTAGCTTTGCTCCCATTGATGCACCGGGCTCGACGTTAGCGCTGCTTGAATCTCCAGCTTGCTGGTCCCCATGGCTGGGCAGTGGAAGCCCCACTGCTGCCAAGGACACTTGAACTAGCACTGCCCCGGGGGAAGCAGCTAACCTGTGCCGCTACGACAAGCGCTCTGCGTAGCTCCAGCGGGGGGGGGCTGGCAGCCACGCCAAGCCCCTGGGGAAAGGTTACGGGGGTGGGGGTGGATGGAGGGGCAGAGTTTTGGGCAGAAGAAGTGGGACAGGGCAGTCAACCCTCTGCGCCATCCAGAGCGCGCCATGCCACCCCCCCCACCCCAGCCCTTAGCACTGTCCACGGCACGTGGCATGGGTGTGGCACTCCCCTTCCTGCCCCGCCCCTCCCCAGATCAGCAGGTCTCAGCTCCAGTGTTAACTCTGCAGCGTGGCTGCTGGAAGTTGGCTAACTACAGAATGGGAGGGATAGCTCAGTGGCTTGAGCATTGGCCTGCTAAACCTATGGTTGTGAGTTCAATCCTTGAGCAGGCCATTTAAGGCTTAGGGTCGAAATCTGTCAAGGATGGTACTTCATCCCTGTGTGAAGGCAGGGGACTGGACTTGATGACCTTTCAAGGTCTCTTCTAGTTCTATGAGATAGGTATGTCTTCATATATTATTTAACTAAAGCAGGAAGAAATCAAGGTAACTGCAATGGAGACACACAAGCCCAGAAGAAAAAAAAAAAACCCTCTTAATTTTTTTTTTAAGTGCCATGATTTTATTTGTTTTAAAGTCAGCCTCAGAGAGCTGGCTCAGGACTTTGAACACCTGAAGTTGGTAATACAGCACTGGCCCCCTCTGGGGCTGAGAAGCTGGAAAGCACCAGAGGGCCGCGAATGGCCCCCAATGATCAGGATCTCCTTCGAAACAAACCGTCAGGCAGGGCTGGATTTAGAGACAGGTCACCCAGGCAACAGCCTGGTTTGCTGGGGTGGGGACGCTGCACAGGGCTGCTGTTTTTGTCGTGAGCCTGAATAAATACAGGCATACAGTGCCTAGCATGGCAGGGTTTTGTCTTGTGCGACGGGGATAAGCCACGCACACAAGTCGTGCAGCGAGGTTGTGAAATGGGCTGCAAACGCACTAAATATAAGATAGTCACAAGTTTAGCAAGTGGAGGGGGGCACTGAAGATGTTCCTCTCCTGGGTGCCATTGGGTCTAAGGCTGCCTTGCTGCGAGGGCGTAGAAGTTTGCACTGTTGCTGTCAGGTCGCTAAGAAGAGGCCTTAACGTTGGACTGTGCAGATGAAGCAGGAGAGCAGGGAAGCCTCTGTTGGAGCCAGAGGGGCACTTTTACCCTCCCCTTTCAAGGATGGACCCCCCAGAACTTGCAAGAGAGGCATGCGGGCCGGGCCATGTCATGTGTGCCCTTGGCAGTGTCTGAGGGGGGGCCGGGATGGTTTTGTTTCCAGAAATAGCTTTGGGCTGGATGGTGAGCAACAAAAACAACTGACAGTGGGACTGGCTGGGAGCACAAATAGATCAGGGACATCCACAAACACACGTTTTGGTGCTTTGCTCTGGTGTTTGTGTGTGGCTTGTGGGTCCCCCCTTATATACCAGCACGAGCAGGAACTACTCCCATTTGGAGCGGCAGGGCGTGGTCCGGTTTTTCTTTTCAAGCCTTTGGCCTTACTCCTTTTTCCTCAGCTGCTGTCACCACTGCAGCTGTTGTGTGGCACAGGGGACTCAAACACATGTGATGGCCGAGGCAACACTGTGTCCTCCCCCTTCCCTTTCCCCCCCCCCCCAGCGTCGTAGGGGGAGGGGCAAAGGGACAGCCTTGGGGGAGCAAGAGTCTATCTCTCCCCCTCCTTCCTGCACTCACCAGCAGTGGCAGGGGAAGCGCAGCAATGCAGCCCCAGCTCCCTCTGCTCCTTGGCCATGTCCCTTGGGGAAGGGGGGCACCACCCTACACTCATTGGCAGGAAGTGGGGAAATGTGGCTGGAGCGAGCTGGGGCCATGTTACTCTGCTTTTCCCACTGCTGCTGGAGAGCGGGGGGGCCCTGCTGCTGGCCCCTGGCCCCACTCTTCCTCTGGGCCCACCTCAGTTAGGGGAAAAGGCGGGGACAGAGCAAGGGTGGGAAAGAGGTGTGGTGGGGGTGGAACAGGGCCGGGGACAGGGAGAGGCAGAAGGGGGTTGTCCCAGCCCTTCCAGGGGCTGGTTTGGGGTCAAGTGTCTGGTCGCTCCCCCCCAGACTTCCCCCTCACCAGTCACCCCTGAGAACGGCCAATGGTCCATCTAGCCCCGTATCCGATCTTCGAGTCCTCTATAACCCTGTCGTCCAGGCCTGGTTCTGGCTTAGAAACAGAGACACCTAGGGCATGGGACTGCATCTCTGCTGGTCTTGGCTAAGAGCCGTTGACAGACCTGTCGTCTTAGCTAGTTCTTTTTTGAATCCAGTTATCATTTTTGTCCTTGACAACATACCCTGGCAATGAGTTCCACAGGTTGACTGTGCACTGTGTGAAGCAGTACTTCCTGCTGCTACTTGTTCATTTCACTGGGTGACTCTTGGTGCTTGTGTTCTTGCTTATTTACTTTCTCCACACTGTGTGTGATTTTATGGCCCTCTATCATCTCCCCCTTAGTCATCTCTTTTCCAAGCTGAAAACAGGAAGGGCCGCATGGAGGCTGCCTGGTGTATATGGAACAGGAGGGCATGTCCCTGAGAACTTCCAGAGCTGGAAGGTGTGTGGAGTGGGGGGTGGGCTTGTGCTAATCACAGCCCTCGTCACCTCTTCATAAGCACACTACTGAGCCAGTTGTTCCAGTTCCGGAGGGCCTCATGCTAAATCCATTGAAGTCAATTGAAAGACTCCCCTTGACATCAGTGGATTTTGGATCAGGGTCTTGTAGCTTGCATCTAGGGTTGACAGGTGTCTGGTATTGGCCCGGACAGTCTGCAACCTCTGTCCGGTAAAAAAAAACCCAGAAAATACCGGACACGTAAAATGTCCGGTATTTTCGGTTTTTCTCGGACAGAAGGCCGCTTGGGACATTCTTTCCCTGCCGTGTCAGGTGGAGACAGGGAGAGTGGGGACCCTTTTTTTGGCTCAACAAGTTTGGTCCTTCTCCCCCAGCCCCCGCCCCCCCAACCAATTTTCCCCTTCCATTTTCGGTATTTTTTGTGAAAGTATCTGGCAGCCCTACTTCCACCTATTCTTGGCAGGAATAAGCTGTGCAGGGCCTACATTCGTAAGCTACATGGCTATGTTATTCTCTGCAGCCTTCTACTCCGCCTGGGAAAACTGAAGGAAAGAAATCTAAGAGAAACCTGTGCACTAAACCCCAATGTGTTTCATGTAACAGGTGTCACTTAAAAGCACCCCTGCAGGGCTGCCCATTCGAAGCGTGTTTGGTGTGTTGTTTCCAGTCCCAGGTCCTGGAGGCGTGTGACTAGGTGAGGAGAAGCTCAGCTTCTAGTTTTTAAGTTTCTAGCCCTCGTGGTTGGGGAGAGAAGCTTGAAAATGTGACTCAAGTGCCTCTTAATGGCTCAGAAGCCAGCAGCTTGTCGAAAAAAGCCCAGCATTTATCACAGTTTTGAAATCCCGTGATTTCTAAGGCAGTCTCAATACTGTATGCAGCCTGACTTGTGATTTATTTTTATTTTTTTGGCACGACTAGTTGTTTATGGGAAAAGACTCCCTAGTCCAGCACCCTCAGGACCTGACCGGTCCAGACAAGGGAGTTTGCCAGACCAGGGGAGCTTAGGAGGCGGGGGTGCCAGCCTCCCCGCTGAGCTCCTCTCTCCAGCTTCTGCTCCCCAGCCTCCTGGCTTTTGTGAACTGCAGCCCCACCACCCCATCGGAGCTCCCACGGCAGCCCCGCCGGCCTCACGGCAGCCCCGCCGGCCTCACGGCAGCCCCGCCGGCCTCACGGCTGCCCCGCCACCATGCCGAAACTCCTGTCAGCCTCACGGCAGCCCCAGCGGCCTCACGGCAGCCCCGCCACCCCGCCGGCCTCATGGCAGCCCCGCCACCATGCTGAAACTCCTGTCAGCCTCATGGCAGCCCTGCCACCCTGCTGGCCTCACAGCAGCCCCGCTGCCCTGCCGGATCTGCTGGCGGCCAGTTGGCTGTGGGCTCCTCTGTCCCATGAGCTCCCCCGTTTCCCCCCAGCTTTCCATCCCAGCCGTCTGCAGGCTCTGATGCCTCATGGCAGTCCCCTGGGGCTGGGGCAATATCAGAGGCAGCACCGTAGGCTGCCAGACGGGAGCTGGTCTGTGAGCGGAGCCAGTGTAAAAACCAGCTCCTCTCGCGGACTGGCTGCCTGTAGCCCCAAGCTGCTGCCTCTGATACAGAGGCAGTAGCACAGGGTGGCAGCAGCCCCTGTCCGGGACTGGGAGCGGCAGAGTCTGTGCTCCCAGACCCGGCATGAGCCGGAACTGAGCCGGGCTGCCTGCCAGCCTAGCTCCTAATACACTTTAAATGCGATCGCACGGGGGAGTTTCAAGCCCTGTTGCACTAGGCGCTGTAGGAGCACAGAGCGAACAGGTGGCCTCTGGTCCCAATCTAAGTAAGCGCCACATATTCTCAGGAGTGGCCCAAGGCCGGCTGTGGCAGCTGGCGCCCTAGGCGGAAGGCGCGATCTGCGCCCCTGCTTGCATGGCTGTCAATGGCCATGACGTTATCATTGGGCGTCCAGGCCCGCGGCGCCCTAGGCAACTGCCTAGTTTACCGAGGTCCACGGGCCGCCCCTTCATATTCTACTGCTTTGCTAAAGAGCGTGTGCAGTTTTCAGCCTTGGCAATGGAAGGCCAGCTTCACTGCTGCTCTGTTACCCCCTTGGATCCATCTAAACAGGTGGGAGGGGGCCTCTGTGCCGGGAGCAGAGCCAGCGCCACATCACCCTTGCAGGAGCCCCCAGCACAGGGGATGCTTTAGGGTGGGGGTGAGAACAGACATGGCTGGGGTGCTCTTATGTCCCTGCAGCGGTTTGTAGAGGGGCCATTGCAGCAAGCGTTTGAGTAGAGTAGCGTTAGGCTGCCCTAATCTGTGTCAGAGCAGTGGGGTGTGGTAGAGCTGCCTTCCAGCAGCCCTGGAGTGAGGATGCCCAAACCCTTGTCCCTTGCCCCTACTCTGGGGCTGCTGCCAGCCCAGAGATGAGTTAGGGTGCATTGATAACTTACTGCTCACGGGGTATCTACTCAATGCCAGCAGCTACCCCCCCCCGAAGCGGGAGAATGAAAAGGGAACACGAAGAGGATCTGGATTGTGCCCCAAGCAGCCCGGGGGTTCTTGTGCATGGTGCTTTGTGGACCAACTGATTAGTTTTATGCAAAAGCTGGAGGAAGTGACTTCCTGTGGGTTCGGCTGCTGCTGGCCATTATATCTAACGTGGCACAACCAGGCCTGGCAGAGTTATGGAAGAAATAGCCCCATTCCAGTCCTGTGAGGTCTATGGAGTGATGGTCCCCTATGCTGGTGGTAGATTATGGGAAGCCTCATTTATTGCCTAGAAGTCACAAGGCCAAAACAACAACAGAATCATAGCTGACGAGAGATCTAGGGAAATACTTTTGGCAAGAATGTGGCTGTCACGTAACCTTTCTCTGGAAAACTCTCTTCTTAGCTGTTTGTACTTTCAGACACTTGCAAATTGTCAGCCACTCCTGATCCCGGAGGGAAAAGCTGTCTGGAAGGATGGGCGTTTTAGGAGGGGTGTGTGTGTGTGTGTGTGTGTGTGTGTGTGTTTTCCTGCTTATCAGATCCCTGGTGCAGAACAGGTAGTCACACTTGTGGTGAACTCTATGCAATTACATGTGCAGGCCACCAGGAATTTTGGGAACTCCTCTCAGCTCATAAAGAGAAGAGATGCAAATAATTCTTAATGGACGCGGAGGGGTTTTATCGGAGGCAGTTGTGTTGCATAACAGCAGAGACAGATCATTCAGAATAGCTAAAGCACGACCCATAAAGCAGCACTCGACTGTTGGGGAGAGAGCATTAGACCATTTATGTGGATGGGGAGACTTATCCCCAGCTTGCTTTCTTGGGCTACCAGTAGGGTTGCCAGATACCTTCACAAAAAATCCCAAACAGGCACGGAAAAATTGGTTGAGCACCAAAAAAAAAAAAGAGACCAAACTTGTTAAGCAAAAAAAAAAGGTCGGTGCGCCTTCAAATTACCTCGCTCTCCCCACCCCACAGACACCGCTGGCCATCTGTCCGAGGAAAACAGAAAATACCGGACATTTTACATGTCCGGTATTCTCTCTTCTTTTTTTACTGTCCGGAAGGCCAAAATACTGAACTGTTTCTGTGAAAACCGGACACCTGGCAAGCCTGGCTGCTGGAATTTAACAGAGGAGGGGGCAGAAATAAAGGGGGGGAGGTGTAGGATGAAGGGCCAGTAAGTTGCCTGGGGCTCTTACAATGTGTATTTTAGGTAGCCACTGTCCTCCAGAAGCAGTGTACAGATTAGGCATCTACAGCCTGTGTGGGATGGATACACCCATTGATTTGGCCCTGCTTCAAAGAGCTGAGGCCCAGCCTTTCAGACTAATTTAGACTCCCAAGTGAATGGCTGTAAGGAGCCAAAATACCTCTGTAGAACTGTGCCCGACTGTCTGTCTTTCACAGGTGCGTGCAGACCCAAGCGAAGTGTGCTCCGATGCCCAGGCAGGTCTCCTAGCTGCCTCCGCAATGGAAATGAAGGACAACCACGGCAGATTGGATCCCAAATCCCCTTGGAGTTGTCCCCTGTGTGCTGATCATGCCACTGATGCCCATCCTCCTGCCCTCTGGGACTCCCCACCATCCTGTCCTGCTGGCACAGAAGCTCTGGTCTCCCCCAGACAAGGTGCAGAGTTGGGGTTACCGCCCCCCTGCAGAGCAGCACAGACACTGAACCATTACTGCTCGGGGAGGGCTTAGCGCCCAGGATATCAACCCCCAGAAGGGACCAAAACCCCAAACAAATCTGTTTTACCTTGTATAAAAGATTTGCACAGAGAAAGATCATAAGGCTGTCCACCCCCTTTACCAATGACAGAGACACGTGCACAGTGGTTGTTCCCTCTCCCCCCAGGTAACAGTTATTTACACTGGGCTTGATAATAACCAAAGGGTTTATATTAAATACAAAAAGTAGGATTCAGATGATTGCAAGTGAAAACAGTCAGATGAAAATAAATTACTAAATTAAAATAAACAAAACACACCAGCTAATCCTAACCCACTAAGAACTTGTTACATGCAAATTCTTACCCTAAACAGTTGCTCTAATCATCTCTTTCATAAGCTATGCAGCCTCTTAGCTTGGGCCCAATCCTTTCCCCTCTTCAGTCTTAGAAGTTTCCCAGCGTGACTCTTAGGTGGTAAGAGGGGGCTTGGGGGGAGGATCATCTGGCATCTTGCACCTATTGTTTGTTTTCCTCCCTCTTAACATTCCTTTTGCCCAAGGCCGGAATTCTTTGTGCTCAGTTCAAACTTTTCTCACCTCAGGTGGAAAAGTACCAGGTCCAAAATGGGTTTTAACATCTGGCCACATGTCTCTCTAGGACCAACCACAGTTTGGGCTCACAGGATAAACAAGACTATTCACAGGTCATTGACTTGATCATCGAGTTTCTAGAGCATCAGCAATGGCACATTTAGAATTATAAACATGCTTCATGCTTCTAACTTCACATACAAAAATAATACATGCACAAACATAAGGTACACAGATGCAGCAGATTGTATGTTACATGAGGTATTTTGTCTAAAGCATCTTCGAGTTATGCATATTGATATTCACAAGCCAATTTTCATAAAGCAGGGGGAGGTGACGGAGTGTTCTGAATCTAACAGAAATGCAAAGGGGAAGGTGGGGCTAAGAAGTCCTAGAGATGTCGGGGAGAGCACATTTTTCACAGCAAAACACGTCTGGGGAGGTAACTGGTTAATCAGTGTGTTTTTAATTTTGTTTTTATGGCAAACGTGCATCATATTCTTGCAAGGGCAGCAGACTTGGCAATACCTGAGGAAAGGGGGAGGAGTTAAACAGCCTTGGGGTATTTGGTTATAAATCCTTGCCTTGCAAATGCTGTGTTTCCTTGGAGCCAGCCTGAACTAGTGTAAGAATGGTTTACCCCAGTTTCTCCACAGATTAGTCCCTTTGATTAGACAAATAACTTCAAGCTGTAAGTCTTAATTTGATTTGCCTATTGCCTGCCAGAAAGTTTTTTTATTTTTCTTTCTAAATCTACTGCCAGCCCTATACGTGACCATTCATGATTAAAATCTTCATGGAGATACAATATTTTTCTTCGGTATTGGCAGTCTGCTTGCATTATTGGGTCCTATTATGATCTTACTTAAATTTTTAAAAAACAACATAGTCCTGCAGCACCTCAGAGACTTAACAAAAAATGTAGATGGTATCATGAGCTTTTTTGGGCACAACCCACTTCATCTGAAGAAGTGGGCTGAGGCCCACGAAAGCTCATGATACCATCTACATTTTTTGTTAAGTCTCTGAGGTGCTGCAGGACTATTCGTTGTGTTTTTTTTTTTTTAAATTCAGCTACAGACTAACATGGCTACCCCCCCACCCCCATCCCCCCGATCTTGTTAAGTTATATCTCATTTCCCATTAAGGAACTAGTTAGGTAAAAGGTAGGGATGTTAGATATCATGTAATTGAATAGTCCGTGGGGTAGGGGGGTCAGCAGCCAGTGCACTCTGGGCCCCACTCCCGGGGAGTCCCCTGCCACCCTGAGAGGCAGCAGCGCAGGGTGGCAGACGCGGGAACCAGTCTGCCAGGGAAGCCAGTCTAACACCCAGCTCCCTGTGCAGGGTAGCAGCAGCCTTTGTCTGTGGGGACCTCGGACACTCATGTTGCCAGTGCTGTATCATTGTTTTCTTGTGCACCTCTCTGCATCTACTTGTCTGGATCCCCTTTTTGTCTTTTGACTTGCACTGAGAGTAGAAGCTGCAGGTTATACCTCTCTAGTCTGGGCTCCCTGGTCCAGCAATATCTGTGGTCTGGCATGATTTTAGTGATCTGGATATCTACTTATCACGGGAGTGGCCACATTTCCCACGGTCCCACAAAGTTTGTTTACAGCCACCAGCCCTGTCTCTCAGTGCTCTGTGCTGTTATTTAGCTCTGATTTACCTCTAAATGTCTTCTAAAAGCCCAGAAAGCAGGGGAAGTGTTGGTAATGCTGCTAGACAATACTGACCTTCCAGGGTTAAGCCAATTCTCTGGTTCGGTACCAGTCAGGTCCCGAAGGTGCAGGACTAGAGAGGTTCAACCTGTATGATCTAGCAACCATCTTCTTGTTTTGTGTGTGTAAAGCGCGTAACACCATGTGGAGTCCTGGTCCACTGCTGGGCCTCCAAGGAGCTAAAGCAATGCAAATATATCCCCATCCTCCTCTTCCGTTGCACTGTGCAATCGGTGTGAGAAAGAAGGTAACAGAGTAAGGCCCTGATTCAGGAAAACACTCGTGCAGGTGCTTAACTTCAAAGAGGTGTTTACATTTCTTGGCACATGTCCGTTCCTCAATTTGAGACTATCTACGAGGGGTCGTCAGAGGGACGTGATCTATAAAGCACACTGTCTTGCTGCTCTTTGACTGCTCCGCATAGACCCTGCTGGTGTGCTCTAAAAATGGACCTTGTTTTGTGTTCATGATAGAGCGCACCTGCAGACAAACACCTGTCAGATACGGTCTAGATCAGTGTTTCTCAACCTTTTTTTTTTTTTTTTATAAAGTACCCCTTTAAAAAAAAAAAATATATATATATATATATATATAAGTACCCCCAGTACCTAGTTTTCAGACACGCACAATTTTTTTCTGCCATTACAACACATTTGTTTAAACAATTTAATCGTAGCTGGGCAGGCGATGAAATTTTTGGGTGTAAAAAGTACAAAAATAATAAAGTGCTGTAAAACTTAACACAAAAATTCAGTTTTCTCCAATTGTCAGTTGTGCTGACGTACCCCCCCCCCCAGACTTCTCTCGAGTACCCCAAGGCTACTCGTACCACTGGTTGAGAAACACTGGTCTAGATCAGTGGCCACCAGTCTTTTTAAGCACAAAGTCACTTTCTGAATTTGTCAACCCAGGATCAAGCCCAAATACCTTTTTCCCCCCCCCCCCAACTTCCCAGCCTTTGAGCCATGCCCAACCCCACCCCTTCTCCCAGGCCACGCCCTGCTTACTCTGTGGAGATGGGGGACAGGGGTAGAGGAGGGGGGTACCCTGATGTCAGTGCCCCCCCCTTCTGCCTCCCCACCGTGCATAGCAAGCAGGAAGCACGGAGCGGGGGCAGTTCCAAGGCAGAAGGCAGGAGCAGCAGCCGTGGGGGGAGGGGCAGCTGAAGTGCCAGCATTTGACAGCCTCCTGACCAGTTAGGATCACCCATTAGAGGTTCCAGGATCTACCAGTGCATACGATCTACTGGTTGGAGCCTGCTGGTCTAGAGAATACATAGTCCTGCCTCGAGTGCAGGGAGTCCCTTCCAGTCCTGTGATTCTGCACAGGACTGTTAGACCACAGCACAGCCATTGGGCCTGCTTTACTGTGCCGTGTACACAAGTCCTGTACTTCGAACATTCGGGGACCTGGTCTTGTCGTTACTCAAGTCGGTGGCCAAACTCCCCCTAACTGCAGGGGTGTAGGGTCAGGCCCCCAATGCACTTAGGGTTGCCAGATACTTTCACAAAAAATACTGAAAAAATGTCGAGAAAAAAATTGGTTGAGAGAGGAAAAAAAAGGGGGGACACCAAACTTGTTGAGCAAAAAAAAAAAAAACCCCCCGCACCAAAAAAAAGAGTCACTGTGCCTTTAAATCACCATGCTCCCTGCCCCCAACAGATGCGGCAGGGACTGTCCCAAGCGGCCTTCCGTCCGAGAAAAACAGAAAATATCGGACATTTTACATGCACTGCCCATTGGGATAGGAGCTGGGAATCCTCTAGCAAACGAGACAATCTTGAGTTGTCTTACTGTTTTGAAATAGAGGAGTCACATGGTGCAGTGAATACAGCCCGGGATTGAGAGGCAAAGCATTTGGGCTCAGTATTTAGCCCTGTCATGATCTTGCCGTAAAGTATTATCTTCCCTATTGAGCTGCTGCCTAGCTTGAGCTACAGCCTAGATTTTTTTTTTTTCAGGTGCATCTGAACTTTGCCCAAGTGGCACCAAGTTACCAGGAGCCCAACAGTTGTACCTGAAGGGCATGAAATAGTGTTGTGGCCAGAGTATAATGTAGCCCCTTCAATTAAGGTAGATGGCAGTGAAACATTGTTTGCTGGGACCTCTGCAAACTTCCCCTCCTTGTCAAAGACAGGGTGCACAGAAGAGCTGATGTCCCCAGAAATGGAAACAAACCGCTTTCATTTTCAGCCTTAGTGCTGCCTGCCCTGGTGAAAATGATTTGATCTTGCAGTCCGGGGGCCTATGTTGATGTGTTTTGGGAAACAGCAGACTTCATTAAAGTCATTCATAACCTCTGGTCCCAGACTGACAGTGTTTGGTCCTGAGCCAAAATTCAGGCTTGTGTGCTTTGCTAGCCTGGGTCACTGGTACAGGGGGTGTGTGTGTGTTGTGGTGTGTGTGTGTTTAAATTCCTGTGTTATTTTACAAAGTCATGGAGCTAATAAGCTCTTTTCCCAGCGTCTCCTGGGGAAAACCAGACTCCAGGCAGTGGCTTACACTGCGCTGTTAAGAAATGTCAGATGGTTTTAAGAGGATTTTTCTGGGTCAGGCGTGGCATAGCACAGCAGAGATGCTGGAGCGGCCCCGTTTATTGCTCTGCCTTCCCAAGCAAAGGAAGAAGCTCTTTCCCATGTGCTTCGTGTCAGAAAGGCACTGTCCCTGCGCCAAGCTGTTCACAGTTTCCCTCTGCCGCGAAATCCTTTGTGACCTTTCACATGGGTCATCCATGTTCTGGTTCAATTTCCAGGCGGGTGCAGCTGTTCTTGTAAAACCCGAAGACAATCCTTTGCTACAGGAGAAAGTGATTCCAAGACACAGTGTTTATGTGCCTTTTCCAGGCAACCAGAACAAACGTCTGGCTCTGGAGAGAAAGGGTAGCTTTATATTGCACTGTAGCCTTCTCAAGGAGCAGAGCATAGGGGAAGCTGCTTCCCAAGACAGGGGCAGGGTATAATAGCATTGTCACCACCCGGTGAGATCAGCACTGAGAATAAATTAATCGTTAAGGGCTGTGTAGAGAGGGAATGAAAAAGATTGAGTCTTCCCTCCTGATCTGTACAGCAGCCACTTGTGCTGGGGTGGGCATGATCCCAGCTACCCGGTGGACTAGATTCGCCATTGCTCCAGCTCACTTCAAACAAAGGATCCGAGTCTGGGGGCTTTTATCTACCCTGTGACTGCAGCACTGGCAAACAGCCTTGGAAAGGGGGAAAGATTTCCTGGATGCCTCTTTGCAGCGTGTGGGAGAGCTCCTGTGTGTGCATTAACAATCCACTTCTGGGAAGAGCTGGCATGGAGGTCTCCACAACAGAATGCAGATGTAATTCATGAAAGGCAGTCATTATCTTTTATCTAATAAAGACTTGCTTCCCCCCTCATTAACTTACTTCATGCACGAGTAACAGCCAGTCCCTGCAGGGCCGAGGACTCATGCATGCTTCCTGCTTAGGTGGGCACTTCAGTGACCGAGTCACCCTCCTCCCCCACGGAGTATGAATTTGTATTTGCGCTTGAGTTGCCCAAGAATCCCAGGGGTCAGTAACCCTCCTTCCAAAGCCAGACTCTGCTCCTGGGGGTGGCTTCATGCTTGCAGATTCAAGGTCCACGCCTTGACTGGAGTGAGTGTGCTTCGCATTTAAACTGGTGTCAATGAGAGGACAACCTGGACCGCGGTTTTTGTCCTTCCTTTTCTAGGCCTGGCTTAAACAGCGGATGGCTCCTTTCCTAAACTACAGCCCCTTCTTCAGTCTTGTGTCCAGCATCAGTGCCCTGACCCTGAGTGTCCCCTACAATTGTCTTCCAGCTGGTCCTCTCCCTTTGGCATATATGGGCGGTCGGGCAGCTGAAGCTGGGGGTTGCCAGATGGTTTCACAAAAAATACCAACCCCCCCCCAAAGAAAAAACAAATGCTGGGAAAAAATTCTGAGGAAAAAAAAAATGGGTGTGTGTGTGTGCAGGGCAGAAATGCAGTCGCGGCCCCTTTAATTTCCGGGCTGCAGGATCAAAAATATCGGTATTTTCTGAATTTTTTTACTGGACAGAAGGCACAAATACTGGGCTCTCCAGTTCAATACCAGACACCTGGCAACCCAATGGGGAGGCAGCCCTGCCACCCAACACGAGGAGGGGAAGAGGCGGGGCAGCGCGCAGAGTCCACATACCCCCCCACCCCCACGGGAACGGGAAAAGTCAGAAGGGGCGAGTGCATGCTCCCCAGCCCTGAGCACTGGGGAGGGAGGAGGCTGCACGGCTCAAGTTTCCCCGGCCCCGGAGCACGGGGGGGGGGGGGGAGGAATGCAACACTCTGCCCCCAGACCACCTGCAGCAGGCGTTCTGGGGGCGGGGTGTGGGCGGGGCCATGCATGGAGGCTTGGGAAGGCTGTGCCTTCCCCGCTTAGCCTGCCAGACGCCCATGTTGACATAGCTCTCTCCCCTAGAGGTTGCCCCTTCTCACCAGCCCACATGTGCTCGCTCTTATGGCTAGATTTGAAATGCGGAGCTGGCTGCAGGCTTGGGCCAGCGCTGTCTTCATAGCGTGAGACGCAGGCGGGTTGGGTGCCCTCTTGTGTCAGCACCCAAGAATCACACCCAGCCCCTCCCAGGCCCTAAGGTCTAAATTAATCTCCGTGCCCCTGCAAGGATGGGAAGGTGACAGCCTGTTCTAAGGCTACAAGCCAGTGCAGGTGCAGGCTAACTTGCTTTCATAGTATCTGCAGGCCAGGCAAGGGCGCAGTGCGGCTGAGGTATCTGAATGCCCTGGCTAGAGCATAGTTCCACCAGCATTTCATGTCTCCCCCTTGGGCTCCTGGGGAGGGAGTACAGAGTTGATGGTCACTAGTGGTGGCCCAGGGACATAGCAGTGCCAGTGCCTGCCCTACCACTGGTGGGAAAAGGCCAAAGCATGACTCAGAATCTGCACCCCCCCCACACACACACCTGCTCCCATCCTTGAGGAGAGTTTCCTAGTGGAGGAGATGGGATTGGTGCAGCCTTCTAGCTTCCCTTTTCCTTGCGCTTCATTGCAAAAGCCTGATGCTGATCAGCAGGCTTCGCGAGGCCTTGCTCACCCGCTCCAAAACCCCTGTGCTGCCAGTCCCATTGTGTAGCCACTGTGTGGCTGCAGCAGCTACATTTGGGGGTTAAAGGCAGGTCTTTGTCTTCCTGCTGGCTCAGACATGGTCAGTGCTTGCGGAGAGGATTATGTGGAGACAGGCTAATTAGAGCCCTGCAAGGTGCAAAATATTTTATCTGCAGAAATGAGCAGTGGATATCCACATCTGCAGATAGCCATGTATATAAAGCAAATACAGGCCCCCCTTGCTATAAGTCCAAGATACATTCCAAAAAACGTAGAGTTATAGCAAAAAAAACTTAAAGCAGGGAATTTTTTTCCTGTGTCTGACTTCCATTTGTGCAAATTTTTTTTTTTTTTTTTTTTTTTTTGTGCATGCGACTTAAGAGCGGGGAACTGGAGGACTTATAATGTATCAGTTCCTACAAGCGTCAACGACTTTAGTGTGGAATGGATGTATACCGGGGCAATTTATAGTGGGGACACCTGTATCCACGGATTTGCAGGGCTCTTAGAATAATGTAGATTGCTGCCCACTAAGGGCTGGCCTGAAACCACTAAACACCTTCCTTGTGGGACCTCTCTCAGGGCATCTAGCAATGAAGGGCTTCCCTCCCTGCCAGCCCAACCCCCCAAACAATTTGCCTTTTTTTGGTCTGTCTTTTTGGTTCCCCTTTCAGGATGAGATTGGTCCCAGGAAAACAGGTTTCTGCTCTTGGCTCCCCCTGAGTTCCTGCCTTCTGTGGTTATTGTCTGGGTAGCAAATCGAGTTAAGTACAGTTAGCTTCATTCTTATTCTTCAGGCGGGTGCACAGAGGCTCAGCTGGTTTTCTAATCTTGCTTCATTAGAAATTCTCCTGCCCCCCTTTTATCTGCTTTGCAGCTTCAAGCGCATGATTTACAATCCGGTTTGAATGGCTCAGAATCATTACTGTCTAATTTGCCACCCTTTACATGCAAAATGGAAGCCTGGAAGCATCTCGCTGCCCTTCTGAAAGATTTGGTGAAGGACCGGAGCTGAACGCACGCTTCAGCACCGTCGACGGTGGGGAAGGGGCTCTGGGGAGGTGGCTGGGCGCGGATATGCCGGCCTCCGGCTCTTGCTGGGGGAGCCAGCTGCGGAAGCCTGCGGGTTTCCTGACGTTTCGTTGGGTTTGGGCGTTAACATGTTGCATTGGCTTTTCTGTGCCACCGTTTGAGCCCAAGCACCGTGGTCCTTTGCTCCAGCAGCACCGAGCACAGCCATCTGGTAGGAGACACCCCCTTGGAGGGGTGGGGTTGAATCCATTTGGCCCATTGAGGGGGTCAGCTGGGGCTGGGGAGGTCACTGGGAAGACAGGGTGTTTTGCTTTGCATCTGAGCCTCACTTTACCCCAGGGCCGTCATGAGGGGGATGCCGGCCCTGAGGCCACCTTCCCTCCCACCCTAGGGCTCATCACTTCCAGCTCCAGGCCCCCACCCTGTCCCCCTCTTTCCCCCAAGTCCCACCCATGCTCCACCTCTGCCCCGCCCCTTTGCTCCTTTTTCGTGAAGCCCTCCCCCGACCTGGGAGTTTCCTGGCAGGGGGGGCCTGGCACGGGGCAGCAGCAGGGAGCTTCTGCGGTCACCATGGTAGCAGGAGCCACGGGAAGTGGAGTGACCCGGAAGCCAGTTCCGCTCCTCCGCCATCTCCCAACCCGCTCTGTTGTGCTCCCACGAGCCCACTGCAGCGAAGCGGAGCCACCCCGCTGTGCCCTGTAGACGGGACAGCTCGTGCAATATGGCCATGCTACTACTGAGGGATTCAAGCCAAATCAACACGGGGGCACCTTGGATACTGGCACATTTATTTGGGTGGACGCTGTCGTGGGCTGGAACCCCTTTCCTCGGGCGCACAGGGGGCTGTAGCTTGCAAAGGACCGTGAGGCCCTGGCACAAACGACACTATGGAAAGGTGCCGCCCTCGGCATCTAGCGCTCGTTGTAGCCAGCACAGGGGCGAAAAAGCAGCCAGCTCTGGGGTTTGCAGGGCACGGCTGGGAGAGATGGAATGGAGACTCTTGGGGGGTGTGCAGGGCTGAGGCAGCGTCTGGCTCTGTGTTGGGGAGGCACATGGAGGGAAAAGGGGAAGGTTTCCAGTGAGTCAGGCTGGAGGGCAGACTCCAGGAGCACTGGAGGCAGCTCCCTGTGCCCAGGCAGAAGCGTGGGGGCATACGCGGTAACGCCGAGGTGTGAGAGCGGCGCAGATCTACGTGTGGTAAATAGTCTAGTCCAGTGAACGAGACCGGGCCAGGGGTGCAACAGGGGAGCAGTGGGGAGTGTCAATTGTAATGGATCCATCCATGCCTTTAAGCAGCGTTTTCCTAAATCAGCCGGTCGTTGTTCCATCGTGACAGGCTCGCCCTCCTGTTCTAAGCGGCAGCTTTCCAGAGCGGAGGAAAATAGCTCACGGAAATCACTCGTTTGACAGAAAATTGATGCCGGCTGAGCAAAGGCCGAAAGTTTCTGTGTTACAAGGGTGGGTCTTTGCCGCTACAAGTGTTTTACCTCCGATTCCCGGGGCAGCAGTGAAAATCCTGCCTATATTAGTGTGATTTGTGTGGCAGCGGCACCTAAAGACCCCAGCTGCGATCACTCGCTGCAGAGCTTACAGCACAAATACACTAGACTGAAAAGTGTTGGGGGAAAGGACAGATTGTTTTTTCATCCCTCTGATTTTCAAAAAGCACCTTGTGACCTATTTTGGCCGCTCTTTCTGTAAGAGAGTCCTGGATTTGGGAGGTTCAACCTGGAGCAGAAAGGTGCTCATAATAGGCCTGTAATCACCAAAGCTATGTCTACACTGCCAGTTTTTGCGGCAGAAAATATTCTAATAAGGGACTCATTTGCATATTTTCTGCCGATCCGTTTTTGCACTAGGGGTTTTTGCCTTTTTCCGATCTTGCGGAAAAAGGGGTTTTTGCGCAAAAAGAAAATGTCCACGCTGCTTGTTTTTGTGCAAAAACCCTAGCGCAAAAATGGATCAGCAGAAAATATGCAAATGAGATCACGAGTCATGCAAATGAGTCCCTTATTAGCATATTTTCTGCCACAAAAACTGGCAGTGGAGACGTAGCCCAAGAGTCTTTTTTATTCTATTGTTCAATACTGAAACGGTTAGAAGTGGCCAGGATGCAAAGCAGAGACTTAACAAAGCAAAAAGAAAAGGTACACGATGCTACTTTCACAATGCCCCTTTGGGGAGAATTAATGGCTTTAAAATTTTAAACTTTTGGGCCACTGAAAGAAAGAGGGAAGGCATGGCAGCCCAGCGGCAATCAAAGCATATCCCAACCACTCCCAGCACTTAAGGTTTTAGTAGTTATTCCCCGAGAGCTGCACTTAGTTTTGAAAACTGTGCTGGGACCAGGTGGGTTCAGAAGTGCTCCCGGGGCTGAAGGGGAGTAGAGGAGGATGTGAGATGG
Organism: Pelochelys cantorii; assembly: GCA_032595735.1. Lineage (NCBI taxonomy): Eukaryota > Metazoa > Chordata > Testudines > Trionychidae > Pelochelys > Pelochelys cantorii. The sequence goes on along the minus strand of CM064346.1, from coordinate 8,892,249 downwards.
AAGAACATGTAAAACCAGGCAATCAAACTATACTGTGAGCAAATATAAATTTATGGTTGTGACTTAATCTTGGGGGTTTAGTCACAGAGAGAAAACCCTCCAGTTTTTCTCTCCTGATTTTTGTTACCCCTTCAGTCTCCCTTTTCCCCTCTTAGTGCTCCGAGTGGAATTGCATCTTCAGGACGGAGTGGATGACGGAATTGTGGAGCTCAAACTGTGTGTGGGATTTTGCTCTTGTGATGTGTTACAGAATTACTGCCCAGCAGCTGTTCAAAATGCGCTTGCATTTTGTATTTGTATGTGGCTCAGAGTTCCAGGCCTGTCCACTGCCCCGGCCTCTTCATGACTCTCGCAAGCCTTCCTTTTTCCTGCTGTTACTTTCCTCTTCTTCCTTCCTGGCCCCAGCTCAGCCCTTTGAACCTTTGTACTGGTCTACTGTGGGTTCACGATTCCTTTTCTCTCTCTAACATCGGGGTGCAAAAGATCTGGAGACTGGCGTTACGCACGCAGGATGGAGGTGAAGCTGCATCTTCATGGTCTTATGAGCTTGGCTGTTCTTGAACCTTACACTAGTAGTGGGCCAACCTCAGAAGTTGGGAAGTTTGTTTCTGAAAAATACCCAACAATATCCACTCTTGAGCTTGCATATATGGGCTATAAGAGCAGGTCTCTCTGGTTAGTTCTGGTATCCCCTGCATTTGGTTGTGCCACAATGACGAGAGAGAGACAGAGACAGAGAGAGACTTCTGCTTGTAGGCTATTATCCCAGAAGGGTTTAACCATATGCCAAACAGGAGACTCCTGAAAAGAACTAATCTTTCCAACCCCCAAATAAGGTCTCGTTGGGTTGGGTCTGGGGTGGGGTGAAAGCACAGCAGCGAGCTTCTGTTCCCCAAATCGGTGAAACCACCCTTCTCGTGTCCGAGACCTTCCTGAGACACTGTGGGGTAAATGATTGACCTGATCCTTAGCTCCCCTTTTCCAGCTGTGCATGGGTGTTGCAGTCTTGCTCTGCGCCTGTCCTGTCCTCCCTTCTCCATGCCGCTCCTGGAAGCAGCCAATGGGAGTTGTGGGGGCGTGGCCTTCCGGCAAGGGCAGAGTGCAGTGGCACCTGCTTCCCTCGCCCCCGGGATTGCAGGGATGTGCTGGCTGCTTCTGGGAGTGGGGTGAGGGGCCAGGGCAGGCAGGGAGGAAAGAGTTGCCTGGCGGGAGCCCATACCCCCTCCTGCATCCCAGCCCTCTGCCCCAGCCCTAAACCCCCTTCCGGAGCCAGCTCCTCACATGTTCAATCCTCTGCCCACAGCCCTGCGCCCCTCCTGCACCCAAGTTCCCTCCCAGGCTTGCACCCTGCACCCTAATCCCCTGCCCCAGCCTGGTGGGAGTGAGTGAGGATGGGGGAGAGCGAGCAGCAGAGGGAGGGGGGGATGGAGTGAGTGGGACGGGGCCTTGAAAAAGGGGGTGGAGCCTTGGGAAGGGAAGTAGCATTGGGTGGGGCAAGGATATTCGGGTTTGTATGACTAGATGATGATACGACCCTCCGTATAGGTCATATGGAGATTGCTGCATCTCTCTTTTACCCTGTGCATACTGCCTCCAAGAACTTAGTTATTCATTTGTGTTATCACAGAGCCTAGAAAGCCCCAGTCATGGACCAGAAGCTTGGGGAGCTGTATGCTGTACAAACACAGAGCGAAAAGCCAGTCCCGGCCCCCAAGAGCTCATGGTCTAAGCCCAAAACAAGAGACACGAACTGGAGGAGTTCAAGGGAATAATGCATGAGATGATACTGGTCAGCGTGGCAGGCAGCAGCCAACCTGCTGGCATGTTTTTATAGCCTCCTTGGCAAGGAATGTGTCAGACTCAGAGCACGTTCACAACGTGGCCTCCGGGCGCTTTCGGGGAGCAGGCAGGGCAGCACGAGAGCATGAAGGCCTGCGTGGAGCCTGTGGCTGACGGAGGCCCTCATCGTGGGCTAGGGAGGTGGGAGTTGACGTCTGTCTAGCAAACGAGAGAGGATAGTTAGGGGGAGGGGAGGCCGTGTGCGGAGACCAGCATGTTGCAGCTACTTAGACTGGGGTCAAGTGACTGTTCCGTTGAAATGGCTTCTTGGGCTCGTGACTGAGGACAGTTTTGTGTGGATTTTAATCACAAGTTTGTAGAGGTACAAAGGGGATTTTAAAGTAACTTATAAAAAAATCCCTCCTCTCTGAAGAAAAGCCTCATTGCAACTCACCCCTGGTGCAGTTGAAAGAGGGAGGTTAAAATGAGAGGTCTGGGTGCTACTGCCCCTGACTTTCAGGGCTGGTTTTGCTGGCGGTGATGGATGTTATCATTTGTCCCTGGTTTTGTTTATTTAACACGGACTTGATAGAACTGGAGTTTCTGGGTAGGAAGCGTTCCCTAGTAGCTAGCGTGTGACCAGCAGACAGGCGTTCAGGGGTCTGGGCCCAGCTCTGCCACTGAGCCCTTGGGCAGGTTACTGTTCTTCAGCATCTGCATCTGTTAGGTGGAAATACAGGGGCAATGCATCCACCCAGCTGTGGTGTGCGGCCAAGCTGACAAATGTTGGCAAAGCAGTGGGTTGAGAGGCTGTCTGGAGCAACAGCATTGTTCTGGCTTGCCAGGTATCTTTCGTGGAGCGGGATTTTGATTCTGTTCTCATCTGCTTCGAGGGCTACCTTTGTCGGGTTGGAAGGGGGACGCTGCTGCTGGGTCTGATGAAGAAAGGACTTTCCTTTTTCTTAGCCCCTCTTTGCAGCTCAGGACACACTGACTGCCACAGTCTGTGCCAGATTCCACCATTGATTTTGTTCCCCTTTTAGAGACCTGTAAAAGGGTCCGATTTTCCGGAGGGCTCGGCTCAGGACAGGGTGTCAGGCGTTCTAAGCACCAGGGGTGCTGGAAATCCAGCCGCTTTCTGTGAAGCTGACCTCTTTTGAAGAATCTGCACCCGATAGGGACCTTCAGGGAATAACCCCCCAATCCCTGTGCCATCACGTTAGCGAGTGGGACCAAAATAACCCGCCCGAGCTGCTGCTGTAAAATTAAGCCTATGACCCCGTGGTTAAGTAGAACCGGCACCATGTTCCTTTCCCCCACTGCGACCGGAGGAGGAGTTCTGGTCTGCTAACCCCTCCGACTACACCTCTGCTTTGCATTTTGCTCATGCTGTCATGGAGCTTTCTTAGAGGAAGAACATTCAATAGAATTCTATTCAAATCAAATCTTGTCACAATTTTTTAAGGAGTTGACTCTTTTAAGGTGGCACTTGAAAAAAAAATCCCTTTCTTTTTGCACGTTCCAGCTGTATGTTGAAGCATAATAGTAATTTCCTTTTATCCCCTGTCTAATCATGAAAGAACCTTGTTGTATACTGAAATTGGCCTGGCAGTGTGTAATTATTTCAATGCAGAGTCTCTCGCTATAAGAGCTTTCTTTGTTTGGGAGCAAATGTCACAGAGACCTGCTACTAGGACCTTCCTCAGGAAAAGTTTGTCACATGACGAAGGCAACAGCAGGAAGGAGAAACGAAATGGCAGCCCAATTCCTAGGGGAAGATTCGCTTGCACTGGGCAGCCTGATGCTCTCTTCTTGGTGCTAACATACAAATGGGTTCCTGGTTGTATTTGCCATTATATTTTTATTCCGCCCTCTCTCGTTCCCTTCCTCCCCCGATGAGGTTTCAGAACTGTGTATTAACCTAATGATTCACAGAAGGGTTCTCTCCGTTCCGTAATTCAATGTGGCAACGGTGACTCATATAGTTCGGAGGATATGTGGGAGGCAGCAGTTGGCTCCTTAAATCAATGTAGGGGTTACCATGTCGAAAAGCCAAGTCTAGCCAGGAGATCGGTCCCTCTTCCTCTTTCATGCATGTTTCCGTCATACAGTTTCATAGCGCTGCATGTGTGGATCGAGGAATTTTTGGTTCAGTGGATCCAAGCATCTGTTGTGGAGCTGGTTGTTACATTTTGTGTATGGGGGGGTGGCAAGAAGATAGATGTTCTGCAGCAAACCCTCTGCACCTTCTTCCCCTTGTCTTGTGCACCCAGGCCACACAAAGAGAGCCGAGAGTTGCTGTATTCTCCTCTCTGGGACTCCATGGTGGAGCCCCTGGGAGGCACAGGGGTGGGGTTCTTAGCTTTGCACCCAAAGGCCTGGTGTAGGAAGAGGAGACAGTCCGGGAGGAGTGCCTGGTGCATAATGTTCTCTGACTGTGCTCAGATGGGAGACTTGCTAGTAGGCAAAGGTTAGAGCAGCCCCTAGATTGCACTAATCTCCACGGTGGGCTGGGCAGAGATCCAAGGAGCTATAATCTGCCTTCCCGAGATCCAACATGCACCACTGCAGCAAGGGTGAGCGTGATGGAGCCGCCAACCTGGCCCTGTGATGCCGTATTGAGCAGACAGCGCAGAACATTATAGGATCTGAGCAGCTAAGTTTGGTGGCACTGTGTCCTACCGGGTGCACCAAGTGGGCTCCAGGGGTTGGACTGTGGTTGCAAAATTCTGTGGTGATTTTGATTTTCTGTCTCTGATGGAAGCAAAATACTCTGCATATAGACCTCTTGCGCCCCTGGTTTTGTAACGGCTTCTCTTTTCAGTTGGCTTGCTTACATGCAGTGGCGCCTGGACCCCGTTTCTTACCATATGAAAGGGAAGGTGGGAGTTTTAAATTTTTTTGTAATATCTAGGCCAGGGCAGTAAGGAAAATAAAGACACCGAGCAGGTTTTTAGCAGATGAACGAACTCGTGGGGAGTACAGATTTGATTGCCTGGCACATTGTACTTCAGCAAAGGAGTAAGGCGACCCAGTTTTGCTTGGTTTAACTGACTCATTCAGTTTCATCTGACAGTCGGCATCTCACGATAACAGAATTGCTTGCTAATGCTTTCCACTGGAGGAGATCAACCTTTCTCAGTCGCAGTCGGGCATCTGGATCATGAATGCTAACATGCTGCTTTTACTCCTTTCCCCTTCTCTCCCCCACCCCAAATAACTAGTTCCGTTGTGTTCTTAATTCGGGCAGCGTGGTATTTCCTTTCCCACTTGTGCTTTTTTTGTCATGAGGTTCCTTGTGTCCCTTTAATAACAGTAAAAAGCTATTAAACACACCACTGTAATTTTCAAGAATTTCAAGTAATGAGGTATACGCTGATAATATTCCCTCAACATGGCCCAGTGGCATTGGCCTAGGACTCAGAAGACCTGGGTTCTAGTCCTAAGCATGCCGCAGATTTGTTACATGACCTCGGACCAGTCCCTTCCCCTTTCAGTGCTTCTTTCTGCCTTGTCTTGTCAATTTAGACTGTAAGCTTTTCTGGCCAGCAATTGTCTTGCTTTTGGGTTCAGCACCTAGCCCATTTCACTGATTATAAAACCAAGAGGGATCCTTGTGATCATCTATTCTGATCACCTGTATAACGCCTGATCTCGGTTGAGGCCTCTAGGTGCTACTAGGAAATCCAGTAAGGGGTGTATGTGCAGCAAGTGTCTTTATTTATTGAAGACAACATTTTCCCAGCAAAATAAGACTGACGAGATTACGTAGCCATGTGCCGGGCTTCTGTAACCCACTAACCAGCATGTGTTATGGTCTCCCTCTGTGTCGTACAGCGCTCTGCTGCTGAGCCTGCCTCTTTAGCTCTGTCTGGAGCCGGTTGTACTTTTAGCTCCCTGGGTCAACCCTGGTGTCAGCCAAGTGGGTGCAACTGCCTCTGCCATAGTACACATTTGTATATGCTTGTTTTGTCTTTTTTTTTTTTTTCAGGTGAATATGGCACTGACTGGGAAGCCCTCCAACGGACCCCCCAATAGCTCCAGACCTGACCAATGGAATACCGTTTTTCCTCAGAAAAATGAAATCATCACAGTTTAGTTTCTGCCTTAGATTCTATGGTGAGTGAGGTGATTGTGGGGCTGAGGAGAGGGAGGGGGCTGTGCGCGTCGGGCAGTTACACACCCATGAGGCATTGTTCGCTGTTCAGGGTAGATTCTGAAATCAGGATACACATTAGCATAATCTCCAATGGGCCACCGTGACCCAAGTATGACACCCAGGACTTGAGCTAAACAAATGGGGCGTATTTGTTTCAAGTGACAATTAACAATATTGCAGGAACCTGAGAGGGTTTGACAGCCCCCGAAATCACAAGAGAGGCTCCGGATGTGAAAGCTTTGCTCGACCATTCTGCTACCCAGAAGCTCATGTTACATTAGGTTAATTGGGCTGAATAAGAGCTGGATTAAGATGGGAGGGATATTGAGTTCATCAAATTTTACTCTGCTGCAGTAAAGCCCATCAAGCTGTTTGAGCTGTGGAATGAAAATCAGATCCCCATCCTGAGAGTCAGCAGGGCCATAAAATCAACTCCAGTTAATCTCAAAATGTATTTTGTTTTCTTATTAATATTTACATTGGTACCAACTGAATTTCTTTTTCTTGATGTTTTACCACTGTTGTTGTGAGCTTTTACACAACAAGGGAGCAATGGCTTTTATCTCTGAGAACAAAGAAAATAACTTTCATGTCTGTTGACGTAAAACTCTCAGGAGCAATCTTGCACAAATCAGCCTTGTTTACATAAACAAGATAACTATCTGGATACATTTCTTGGACCAGAGCTAGTCTTATTTTTAACTGCAAAGTGTATATGTATTTACCCCCACATGTAGTAGAATGTGATGAAATAAATACCCCTCCCATCTAAATCCAGCTATTGTTAATTTTTCTATAAATCTGATTGTGTGTGTATATCCACATGACACTGTTTTCCCTCCAGAAAATGCTAAACATCTACCTCAAGGTGCCATTAAGATTTAGGTACCTGAATACCAAGGCACTCAAACTGACTAATCACTTTTGAAAAGCTTGGCCATATATATGTAACACAAAAACCTATGCAGCCTTATTTTGGCCTCCTTGTGCAAATGCATAGGCTATTCTTTTTAATTACATGATCGCATACATGCAAGGATTGCACAATTAACCTTAATTCTGGCATCTCCTAAGCTTTAGAGTAAGGATGTAAGAGTTTAACCAGTTAAACTCTCAAACTGATGCTAATCAGTTTTTCCTACCGGTTAAACTCTGCCCTCCTGGGAAGCCCTGCACTGTGGATTCTGCAGATGCGTGGCAGCTCCCAACTTGCACTGGCTGCTGGCCCCGCTCCCAGAGAGCCGGCTGCTCTGCTCTGTGGGCTCTGAAGTGCAAGCCAGCTCCCGGTGCGCACTAGCTCCTGTTGTTTTAACATAGGCTTTTGGTGCAATTCTGTGTATGATTCATAGAAAAAATTTAAAAGAACATGGAGTTAATTCTTATTTGACTTCTTTGTTCATATGTATCCATCTCACTCATCATTGCTTTTTTTTCTGGACCTGTTGTTTAGTTGACTGGATTAATTAATGTGCCTCTTATCATAGAACGGCAGGGACTGTAAGAGGTCATCACGTCCAGTCCCCTGCCCTCACGGCAGGACCAAGCACTGTCTAGATCAGGCCTGGGCAAAATCCGGCCCGCCAAGCCACCGGACCTGGCCCGGGGAGGCAGTGGGGAGCTCCAGGCAGGCTCCCCTGGTTTCCCCTCAGCCCCGCAGACCACTCAGAAACACGTCTGTGGGATGCTTTCTTTTTGAGTCCAGAGGGGAGGGGGGGAAGATTCAGACACTGCTCCTGCCCCCAGCACAATCCCATTGGCTGGTTTCTGGACAGATACTGGCCAATGGGAGCTGCCTTTTTGAATAACAAGCAGCCACAAAGCACAACCCTCCAGCTCACTCACTCAAGCACATGGCTGACCAGGCAGAACCATTTTAAGCTCTTTAAGCCTTTAGCTATGCAGGCAAGCTGATAAGTCTCCTGGCAAGAGCCTGCCTCTGGCACCTCAGCCCCTCCCTTCCCTAACCCTCTGCCCTACACTCCTGCCCTACTACTCCACATGCACCTATACCCCCTCTCAGATCTGGCACCCCAGTCTCCTGCATGAGATCACAATCCCCTCCTACCCTAGGTCACTTCCCAAAACCCTGCACCCCAGTTCCCTGCCCTAGGTCACAACTACCTCCTTCACTCAAACTCCCTCCAAGACCCCATTCTTCCTCCTGCACCCCAATCCTTTACCCCAAGCTCCCTTCTGCACCCAACCTCCATCGCAGACCATGCACCTCCTCCATTAATGCCATGGAAGAATGCAGTCCTCGATCACTTTCCAAAACCTTGGGAGTGGCTCTCCATCAAAAATTATTGCCCACTCCTAGTCAATCATCCCTGACTGGTGTCTTGGAAGGGAATTTTTCCAGCTAAACTTTTTCTAGTTTACCAAAGATAAATCATTATCTTACCACTTTCTTGTCACCCCCCAAAAAGGAATTTGTTCCCATTACTTGGGATCCAGCCACCTTTCGAGGACCAAGTCCAGAGGCGATGTAGAAGGCAATATATGTTACACATGGATAAGCAGCTTCATGACTATGTGTACGAAACTCTTGTTGAGGCTCAGAGCATCTAAGCCCTTATAATTACATGCTGAGGAGCCGGAAGAAGGTTTAGCTTCCTTCTAGCTGCTTTTCCTACTACAGCCCTGTCTTCCAGCCACTTAGCATATCAATTCTCCACCCTAAAAAATTCCCTAGCCTTGGGCCAAATTCAGAGAGGGTGTGTTAGGAGGCTTACAGCACTGTAACTTTCTGGCTCCCCCTCACTCCGAGGGCAGCAAGTTACAGCGCTGTAAAGCGCTAGTGCACTGAGGGAAAATCTAGGCTAGGGAGTGGCCCGCAAGCGTGGCCCTCCTTCATCTCTGTGGGCCACAAGATTGGAGTAACCAGGACAGTCTCCTGAGACTGGGTAGTTTTGCTAACTGTGCTAGCGTACCTAGAATGTAGAGGTAGATACGCTTGAGGACAGGGATAGGGTCCAGAGTGACCTAGACAGATTAGAAGATTGGGCCAAAAGAAATCTGATGAGGTTCAACAAGGACAAGTGCAGAGTCCTGCACTTGGGATGGAAGAATCCCAAGCATTGTTACAGGCTGGGGACCGACTGGCTAAGTAGCAGTTCTGCAGAAAAGGACCTGGGGATTATAGTGGATGAGAAGCTGGATATGAGTCAACAGTGTGCCCTTGTAGCCAAGACGGCTAATGGTATATTAGGTTGCATTAGGAGGAGCATTGCCAGCAGATCTAGAGAAGTGATTATTCCCCTTTATTCAGCTCTTTTATCCAGTTCTGGGCCCCCCACTACAGAAAGGATGTGGCTGCATTGGAGAGGGTCCAGCAGAGGGCGACCAAAATGATTAAGGGGCTGGAGCACATGACCTATGAGGAGAGACTGAGAGATTTGGGTTTGTTTAGTCTGCAGAAGAGAAGAGCGAGGGGGGATTTGATAGCAGCCTTCAACTTCCTGAAGGGAGGTTCCAAAGAGGATGGAGAGAGGCTGTTCACAGTAGTGAAGGATGGCAGAATCGAGGAGCAGTGGGCTCAAGTTACAATGGAAGAGATCTAGGTTGGACATTAGGAAAAACTATTTCCCTAAGAGGGTGGTGAAGCACTGGAATGGGTTACCTAGGGAGGTGGTGGAATCTCCATTCCTAGAGGTTTTTAAGTCTCAGCTTGACAAAGCCCTGGCTGGGATGATTTAGTTGGGGTTGGTCCTGCCTTGGGCAGGGGGCTGGACTTGATGACCTCCTGAGGTCTCTTCCAGCCCTAGGATTCTATTATTCTAATGTGCGGGCGGTGCCGATGGAACCGCAGCAGCGCTGTGATTGGATACAGAGGGAGCGCGTGGCTCTTACGGTCAGTGTGGTGAGCAATCAGCTCGCACCTCCCTTCCCATGCCCTGGTTTTACGTGCCTGTCCCTTTAGTCACGCCAGCAGGGGAAAAACCTCTGTGGATGGAAACTAGCAGAATGTGGCAACCCTCTGCGTGGGCAACAGTAAACAAAACATCTCAAGGGCCACCCCTAGAGCCCCAATGGGCCGCCCGTGGCCCACCTCTGCCCTAGTGTGAACCAGACTGCTCCTCTCACAAAGGTGGTTTACATAGCACACCAGGAGAGCTCTCTCCCAGCACTCCTGCTGTGGCCACACTTCCAGTTGAAAGCGCTGCTGCTGCCGTGCTTCAAACTGCCGAGTGTAGACAGAGCCCCAGGGAGTCTCAATTTATGTAGTATAAATGCTGAGGAGGAAGGAAAAATGGGCAACCCATCCATTCTTTGTGTTGCTATTCTGCCTAGGAATGCTAGGGGAAGATCAGGGCCGTGGTATTAGGTGCTGTACGGATGCTCAGTAAAAAGGTAGCCCTTGGCCCCGGAGAGTTTACAGGGTGGGTTATGCTGAGATGCACAGTGGGGCAGGAAGGAGTAGGATAAGGCAATGGTAAAGCAATCAAGCTATCGTGCTTTAAAAAGCAAACCTTGACACTCTCTCCTGCCCCCGCCCTGCCCAGCCATTGTCAGTGTAAGATGTAAGGCTCCCAAGATCAAGAGCAATCCCAAGTGGAAACTCCTTCAAGTCCAGTGGGGTTTGTGTTTTATCCCCTTAACTCTACATTTGGTCCTGAATCGCAAAACAAGGAGGGTCTCTCTCCAGTGTGTCGGGCCTCTTCGCTTCTCCTATTGGGTATAGACCTGATTGTAATAATCAAAGATGGGGGGGCTCCTTTGGAGATGGGGTGTAGGAGCATATGGGGACTATTACAGGAGCTAACTAGAGGCTGAAAAGCACTCGATGTGTCTCCCATGCGCACATACAGATTGTGCCATTCCTGGTAGGTGCATACTCTGCACCAGAGCTGTGTAGCAAGAAGGGGCAGGTGATTTCCAAAGGGCCACGGAGAGTAGCAGGACCCCAGCGTTCCAAAGAGACATATGGTGCAGAGGAAGGCAAGTCCGTATGTGAAATTGTTTGTGCGGCCTAGGGATGTGAAAAAGCAAATGCTTATCGGATAGGTGACAGGATAGTCAACTAGTCGCTTCCCCACTCCCCTCCCCCCACCTCTGTCAAATAGAGGCAGTGGGGGGTGGGGGAGAGAGAGGTACTTCAAAGCGGCAGCACTAAACGGAGCCTGGGGTCAGCGGGGGAGTCCCCAGCTGATCCTGGGCTTTGGCGCTTTCGCCTTTGAAGTGCAGCGACAGCCCAAGGGCTGTTGCTACACTTCAAAGGCGGAGGCACCCTATCAACTAATCGAATTGTCGATGCAAAAATGCATTGATTATTTGATTAGTCAATTACCCGATACTTAATATCCTTACTGCTGCCTTTTAGCAGGGTTTTTAAAATTTTTTGTTCTAACAAATATTTCTAGGTAACTGAACAGGGCTGATCTGATAAACTGGGAAACCAGTCTCCTGGGCCACTTAAAATCTACTGGGGCTTGGGTTGTGAGTTGTGCATGTACAGTGAGTGTCCGGAAGGAAGTGGCGGGAGCCCCTCCATTCAAGTTACTTAGAAGTCCAAGAGAGAAAGGCTGGTGTTGGGGAGAGAACTTGGCAGAGGGGGGCTCGGTTTCTGGCCCTGCCACAAAATAGCCTGTATGACCTTGAGTGAGTCACTTAGTCTTTCTCATTCCCGGTTCCCCACACACAAATGAGGATAATAAAATTTCCGCTCTTTGTCTGTTTAGATAATAAGCTCTTTGGGGCAGGAGGCAGCTGTTGCTATGGATTTATGCAGCACTATTCTGCTCTCAAATGGGGTTTTTATGTGCCACAAGAATACAGACGATAACCACATTGGAAACACATTGACAGGAAGAATGGGTGGATAAGGGACCCTAACAGTGTTCCCAGTAAACTGAGCACTTTGTAGGTCACCCAGCAGAGATTCAGATGCCACCCAACCGATTAGCAGACCACCCACAGCCAGCAGCATGTTTTTCTTCTGGTGGTGGTGCACATCCACACACGCTGTGGTGCATCTAACAAAATGTATCCCACACATGGATGGAAAAATTAGAGGGAACTTTGGACCCTAATAGCCCGTAATTTCTGTTTTGATTAAATACACAAGGAGACTGTCTTGACTGTTGGAAAAAGTAAAGTCCAGAGCTATTTCCAGTGAGTATATGGAACAGAAAAACTCGGCAAACACACGCTACATTGATAGATGGCAATGTGAAAGCATGAGATGCTTTACATTTTGCCTTTTCTAACCCAACAACGTTTCCTACCTCCCCAGTGTTCTGCACTTTCCAAACTAAATGCCGAGGTAGCCTGCATTGCCGTTCATGATGAAAGTACCTACGTGGTCGGGACAGAGAAGGGGAGAATCTTTATGAACATGAGGAAAGAACTGCAAATGGATTTTCACAAGTTTTGCAGTAAGTATCCTCCTAGTCTGTGCGTGGCACCGAATAGTGCGTTTTACGTGCGGCTGAGGTGAATATCAGATGCTAATGACACACTCAAATGATCTCTTTGGTTTTCTTGCTACTTTGTTATGTGATATTCATTTTCCATGTGGCAGTGCCACTGATGAATGGCTTGGGCCCCTTTTCTGTAGTCAGCAGAGAGGGATGCGACTGTAGGCCCAGGCCTGCCTTTCTCCAGTGGTGGTTGTAGTGCAGGACTGTAACTTGTCTTAGCTGCCTGTGAGCCTGACTCCGTTTTACACAAGCGCCTTCTCGTGCTGTGCCAACTGTGTAAAGGATCCTTAAAATGGACGCAGGCTACGTTTACACTGTCTCCGAGGCCTGTTTACACTACTGTAAAGAGTGTTTATTGGTTAAGGGCAAGACACTTAGCCTGCATGGCATGAGAAGAAACGTTTGTTCTCTTCCCTTGGATCCCCACCATCGCCCCATGGGAGGAGGCCGGCAGAGTCATGAGGAATGGGGTGGAATGATGACGCAGGTGCTCTTGGATCTGCTGGTTTTGCTCTTCACTGCAGAGGCTCAGCAAGACATGTGCATCAGCAAGGGGAAGCCTGCAGGAAAAGGGAGAACCAGGCAAAGAGAGTGGGAGATAAGTGTTACAACATCCCAAGGGTCCAGCAGAATTGCTGGGCCCCTGGGCAAGGTGTGTGTGGGGCTAGCTCCATGTTCCTAGAAAGGGTGAGGCCTTGGGTGGAAAGGGTGGGGCTGGGACAACCAGATTCCACTGATTCCCTCCTTCCTGCTGCCAGTGGGCCTGAATGCCCCCTTTTTGCCCTCTGTCAGTGGGCCTGAGCCACCCTGTTCTGTCTAAACAACAAGGAGTCCTGTGGCACCTTATAGACTAAATATTTATTGGAGCATAAGCTTTTGTGGGCAAAGACCCACTTCGTCAGATGCATGTAGTGGAAATTTCCAGAGGCAGGTATAAATATGCAGGCCAGAATAAGGCTAGAGATAACGAGGCAGGGAGGGTGAGGCCCACTTCTAGCAGCTGATGTGGAGGTGTGAACACCAAGGGTACGTCTAAACTACATGGCTCTGTCGATGGAGCCATGTAGATTAGTTTACTCAAAAAAGGGAAATGAAGCGGCGATGTAAATAATCGCCGCTTCATTTAAATCAAAATGGCCGCCGCGCTGTGCCGAACAGCTGTTTGTCGGCTCAGCGCGGCAGTCTAGATGGGGATCTGCCGATCCCAGAACCCTTCGTTGGCAGATCCTGTAAGCCTCGTTTCATGAGGCATAAAGGATCTGCCGATGAAGCGTTCTGGGGTCGGCAGATCCCCGTCTAGACTGCCGCGCTGAGCCGACAAACAGCTGATCGGCACAGCGTGGTGGCCATTTTGATTTAAATGAAGCGGCGATTATTTACATCGCCGCTTCATTTCCCTTTGTCGTCCTGTCTAATCTACATGGCTCCGTCGACGGAGCCATGTAGTCTAGACACACCCCAAGGGTATGTCTAGACTGCATCCCTCTGTCGGCAGAGGGATGCAGATTAGGCAGATGGACATTGCAAATGAGGCAGAGATTTAAATATCCTGTGCCTAATTTGCATAAATATGGCCACCGCGTTTTGCTGCCGCAGCACTTTGTCGGCAAAAAGTGGCAGTCTAGAGGGGGATCTGTCGAGAAAGAAAGCCTTTTTTGACAGATCCCTTATGCCTCCTGCAAGGAGGTTTACAGGATCTGTCGAAAAAGGCTTTCTTTCTCGACAGATCCCCCTCTAGACTGCCTCATTTGCAATGTCGACCTGCCTAATCTGCATCCCTCTGCCGACAGAGGGATGCAGTCTAGACATACCCCAAGAGAGGAGAAACTGCTTTTGTAGTTGTCTAGCCATTCAGTCTTTGTTTAATCCTAAACTGATGGTGTCAAATTTGCAGATGAACTGTAGCTCAGTAGTTTCTCTTTGAAGTCCTGTTCTGTCTGTCATCTGTGCCATAGGCCACAGCAAACTTCTCCCTTCCTCTCACCCTACCCCCCCGTTCCGAGATTACTCTACATTCAGTGCCTTCCTCAGACCTTTGGAGCAGGGTGTGAGGTAGCACTCCTGACGCGGTGTTTCACCCCCACAGAACTGGTTTCAGGGTCAGTAGAAGGACATTTTCCTTTCTGTTTTTTTTTTTTTTTTTTGACTCCTTGGTAAAATGGAGCTAATATCACTGTAGGCCCGGCGGTGAAAGGAAAGGGAGTCCCCAAGCCTGCTCGGGGCGGGGGGTATGCACAGATGTCTCTTCCCAAGCGCTCAAGCTCCCCACACAGCTGAGGCCTCGCTGAGATGGAGCTATCGTGTAAGGTGGCCTGAGGTTTCCTGGAAGCCTCTTGCCTTGTCTCCATGTGCTTCAAGAGCCGCACTCATATGGCGCAAGGACCTTAGGGAGGGGCTCAGAGAGAAGTATCCTGCTTGGAATGACAGAAGGCTCTGGGCAGGAGTGCCAGGGGCTGCCAACTGCCCGTACATCCCTGGTCTCGGAAAGTGAGAGCATGGGTGTGACTGACCCCCCCCCCATGCTTTATGAAGTGGACTCATGGACATGAATATACGTAACTCAAAGGTGGTTTGAGCAAATTATTTCATGTAACCCGTCGATCTTCATGTCATGATATGCTGGTTTTATCTTACTCTGTTGTATGTATCATTTGTGTGTGTAAAATTAGACACATGGAGTGGGGAATACTTTGTGAGTTTCAAATGTGTGAATGGGAGACATGGAGGGTGTTACCTGCAACTTCTAGATGAGCCACTGTAAAACAATCTTTTGTCCTTAAGTCTGAGCAGTGGTTGGTAGGGAATGGCCTCAACTCCTTAACAAAAAGAGTAGGAAAGCAGAGGCCAGGGTCTTTTGGCTGGGCTGCACCTGAAGGAAGGAGCCAGGGACCACAGGGTGTGGAGGACAGCCCTGGTTTGGAGGGGCAGCTGGAAAAGAGGTTTTAGGGTGAGTTTGATTGTTTGTATTGAGGTTTCAGTGTAGAATTAGCTAAGCGGTTTTGTTTCTTTTGATTTGTAACCTACTTTGCTCTGCCTGTTCTCACTTATTACTACTTAAATCGTACTGCTTCAACTTAATAAAACCATTTTTATTTCTATCAAACCCAGTTTAAGTGATTGTTACCTGGGGGGGGGGGCAACCACTGTGCACATTTCCCCCTTTCATTGTTAAAGGGGGCTTACCTAATTCTTTGGGGTTTGATCCCATCTGGGGAGTGGTATCCCAGGAGGCTGGGCCCTAAACTGCACTCTCCTTGGACCTGAAGAGGTTCAGTGTCTGTGCTGCTTCTTGGTGGGGGCTGGGACCTCAGCTTGGGACTTTGGCTGGGGGAGACCAGCGGAGCTGGCCGAGCAGGACCGGGTGGTGAGGAGCCCCAGAGAGCCAAAAGGTGAGTGGCAGTGGCCGTGTCAGCACCCGGGGTGCACCCCCGAGGGGTCGTCTGTGACTGTCCCCCCATCACAACGGGCACTAGCCCATTTCAGAAATGACTAGGAATAGCTTTCAGGGAGCTTGGGAACGCACATTCACAACCTCTGCTAGATGCTGAAAATGGTCCCGCTCAACAGACCGAACAGATCCCTTGGTTTTATGACTCCTTACTACACTTCCTAGCCTCCTAATCCTCCTTTGTCCTCTGACAGAAGAAGTGCTAATTGCCCACTTCATTTGAATTGGTTACTCGCATCATGTGTTAACCCCTTATGCAGGCCGCCGCTGCCACAGCAAGGGTGGCTGGAACCCCAGGCGCTTTTAAATTGCCGCTGGAGCACTGGGTGGTGTGCTCCGGGAGGTTGGAGGGCTGGCAGAGAGGAGGAGGGGGGCTATGGTGCGGTGCATCTGGGCTGTGCTAAGGACTGCTTGTCCCAGCCCTGGTTGCCCTAATTCACCCCCCCCCAAGCACACACACACACATACACACTTTGCCCAGGGACCTGGCAAGTATTGTCAACCTCATTACATAATAACGGCCAGACTGGGTCAGACCAAAGGTCCATCTAGCCCAGTGCCCTGTCTGCCCACAGTGGCCATGTCAGATGCCCCGCAGGGAGTGAACAGAACAAGTAATCATCAAGTGAGCCCTCCCTTGTCATCTGGTTCCAGCCTCTGACAAACAGGCTAGGGACACCATCCCTACTCATCCCAGCTAATAGCCATTGATGGACCGAACCTCCATGAGTGTATCTAGTTCTTTCTTGAACCCTGTTAAAGTCCTGCTCTTCACAACATCCTCTGGCAAGGAGTTCCACAGGTTGACTATGTGCTGAGTGAAGAAAATCTTCCTTTTGATTTGGTATGTGGGCATACCATGGATTTATATATCCCTTTTTTAATGATTCCTAACATTCTGTTTGCTTTTTTGACTGCTGCTGCACATTGAGTGGATGTTTTCAGAGAACTATCCACAAGGACTCCAAGATCTCTCTCTTGAATAGTTATAGCTAAGTTAATCCCCATCATTTTATGTGTAGTCGGGATTATTTTTTTCAATGCATTATTTTACATTTATCAACATTAAATTTAATTTGCCATTTTGTCACCCAATCACTTAGTTTTGTGAGATCTTTTTGAAGTTCTTCACAGTCTGCTTTGGTCTTAATGATCTTGAGCAGTTTAATATCATCTGCAAATTTTGCAACCTCACTGTTTACCCCCTTTCTCCAGATCATTTATAGCGGGCCTGCACAACTCGGAAAGCGGCGAGGGCCATATTACTCCAAAGAAAACAGCTGCGGGCTGCAAGTAGGGATGCTCTCCCAAAAAATACCGAACACACGGCTAAAAATTTTTGTTGAGCCAAAAAAAAAAAAAAAAACCCCACGCATGTCTCTACTTGGCCCCCTGGCATTTGTCTCTCGTGCATCCTGCCCCTTGGTGCCTTCCCCTTTCTCCTGACCTGCCCTCCTCCCCTCAGCACAAACCCCTTCCCCTCCCCTACCTGGCTTCTGCCTTCCAGTTTGCGGGGCTGCCGGAGCCTTTTTGAATCCGGCGGTCACCGGCTGTGACGTCACGATGCCACATCACGCCAGAGTCCTGGCGTCTGCCGGCGTCCCACCCTCTGGCTCGTGCCCCACCTTCTAGTACTGGAGCTGCACGCAGGCAGCCCGGCAGCAAGAATCACTGCACTTCCCCCTCCCCAGGGGCGCTCTGCTCCTCCGCCCGGCCCGCGGATCGGATGGGGCCGCGCCGCCCGTAGTTGTCATGGGCCGCACAGTGAGCCCCTGCGGGCCGCATGTTGTGCAGGCCTGATTTATAGATAGGTTGAATAGGATTGATCCTAATACGGACCCTTGGGGACACCACTAGTTATTTCTCTCCATTTTGAAAACTGACCATTTATTCCTACCCTTTGTTTCCTGTCTTTTAACCGGTTATCAATCCATTAGAGGAACTTCCCTCTTATCCCATGACAGCTTACTTTACTTAAGAGCCTTTGGTGAGGGACGTGTCAAAGGGTTTCTGGAAATCTAAGCACATTATATCCACTGGATCCCCTTTGTCCACATGCTTGTTGACCCCTCAGAGAACTCTAGTAGATTAGTAAGGCATGGTTGCCCTTTACAGAAACCATGTTGACTTTTCCTCAACAAATTTCCTCAACAAACTTTGTGAAAGAATGGGTCTCACCTTGTGTTTAGCTGTGACACTTGGCTTACTTTTCCCAGACCTGAAGAAGAGCTCTGTGAAGCTCTAGAGCTTCTTTTTCAGGAACAGAAGCTAATCCAGAAAGAGAGATTCCCTCACCCCGTCACCCTGGTCTTTATGAATGGTTTTATCCTAGTAGCTACTTGAGCAGGAAGAATTTCTGGGCTGGGTGCAGTATCTATCACAAAGCAATTCTGCACTTTTCATTCAGACACAGTAGCATAGAGGATATCTCTTCCTCCGCCCATCAAAGGTAAGCTCCTTGAATCGGAGAATTGTTCTCCTTTCCTTCTTTCTACTCCCTGCCAACACAAGTGAAGAGAAAACCTGGACATAAACGGCAGCCTCGAAGATCTACCTGAATTAGACCAGAGCATTGAGCAAACCAAGCCCCCTGTCTGCTATCAGAAGTTGGAGGGGACAAATATTCAAAGATTTCACAGCTTGATGCTCAGCGGCTGCTTTCTTGGAATCTTACAAGGCAGAGAATTGTGCAGGTGGGAACCTTGTGAGCTACAGTCTGGTGGCCACTGCCTGCATGGTGGTAATTTGGCTCCATCACATGCAGCCTTCCGGAGATGTAAGCTCCGTGCTCCGGTGAGTGACTGGACTCGTTCCTGTGCAGAAACAAGACCAGTATTATGCTCTATCAGTGTGATCTTCTTCCTTCCTGAATTTTCTTTGCTAGGTGCCAGGTCAGTGGGCATGTCCTGAGTAAGAGAGGAAAATTTTGTTATCAGTCATTTTCTTTTCTCTGAGATTGTAAGTCATAGAATCCTAGAACTGGAAGGGACCTCGAGAGGTCATCGAGTCCAGTCCCCTGCCATCATGGCAGGACCAAGCACTGTCTAGATCAGTGTTTCTTAAACTATGTTCCGCGGAACACTGGTGTTCTGTGAACAACTTGCAGGTGTGCCATGACCGTGTGGAAAAGTAATTCAAAGTTTTACAATAATTAACCATGTTACGATGATAACAGTAATGAAAAATACTGAAACATAATTTTATTTCTACATCTCAGCAAGGTTGGCTAATACTGTGTTAGCCTCCCCTTTTGTCTTTAATCTTCTTCTTCTCCTATCCATACGGTGGCGTAGAAACTAATAATGAAGTGCCGTTCATGCGCTACGCCGGCGTGGCGGCTATGCTGTCAGTCAGCTGCTTGACGTTAGCCAACATGCATGATAATTTATTGAATTTATTATTTCCACCAATATGAGTAAACAGAGTAAGTTACATTTCTTTATAAAAAAAAAGGCAGAAGTGAGTGAAAACAGTACTGCTGAGGACTATTCAATGAGCGAAGTACATGTAAACATTTCCATTTCTCAACAATGTGGCACAACTTCCCTGGAACAAAAAAGGAAGAAAACGGTATGTCAAAAATATGATCCTTCCTACCTAGCATTTGGATTCACATATAAAGACGATTGCCCGCAATGCGTTATTTGCTTCGAGGTTTTGTTTAATAGCTCTATGGTTCCATCAAACACTTAAAAGGCATTTGGAAACAAAACACCAGCAATATCAGAATATGCTAATTGATTTTTTTAAAAGAAAAGAAAATGTTCATAGGTGTTCCACATCAAAAAATATTATTGTCTGGTGTTCTGTGGTCTCAAAAAGTTTAAGAAACACTGGTGTAGATCATCCCTGACGTGTCTGTTTAACCTGCTCTTAAGTATCTCTAGTGAGGGAGATTCCACAACCTCCCTAGGCAATTTATTCCAGTGTTTAACCACCCCAGTAGTTAGGAAGTTTTTCTTGATATCCCACCTCAACCTCCCTTGCTGCAATTTAAGCCCATTGCTTCTTGTCCTACTATCAGAGGCCACAGAGAACAATTTTTCTCCCTCCTCCTTGTAACACCCTTTTAGATACTTGAAACCGCTATCATGTGCCCTCTCAGTCTTCTCTTTTCTAAGCTAAACAAGCCCAGTTCTTTCAGTTTTCCCTCCTAGCTCATGGTTTCTAGACCTTTAATCATTTTTGTTGCTCTTGTCTGGACCGTCCCCAATTTCTCCACATCTTTCTTGAAATGTGGTACCCAGAACTGGACACAATACTCCAACTGAGGCCTAATCAGCGCGGAGTAGAGTAGAAGAATGACTTCTTGTGTCTTGCTCAGCACGATCTGGTTCGCTGATCTGGTTCCAGCCTCGGTTGCGGGGTGATGGCCACGCTAATTAGCCTAAATTGGAGATCCTGTTTTTAGGTGCGTGCCTGGTTCATGAAGTTAAAGTTTCACAGTTCATATTATGATCCCGTATTTTGGCTTTCGGAGGACTCTGGCAAACAGGAAGTGAGCAGGCCTGCTTATGACTGGCAGGCTTGTACGCCTCTGTGCACTGCAGGGAAGGGACCCAACCTATCACTGCCAGACCAGTGGCTTTACCGTTTCTCAGAAAATAAGTGGAGAGGAAAGAGACATTATCCCGTTCTCAGGCAGTGCCAGAGAGAAGAGGAAATTGCGCTGCCGGGCAGTGTAAGTAAAGGAGCGAGGTCAAAGCTTCCCTTTCTCAAGCCAGCGGAGTGCAAGCGTATTGCAGAGGCAGTGCAGCACATTGTGGGGAGGGGATAGCTTGCCCACGGATAGACTGCCTGTATCTGGCCCTGCAGCAGCCTTTTTCAAAGGGCCACTTTCCTGCTCTGTCCTTTTACCCAGGGCCATCCCTAGGCAGACACAAAATATGTGGCACTGTAGGGTACCTGAAAATTTGGGGTACCAAATTTTCAGGTGCCCTATCCAGCTGTATGTACTTGTATGCCTAAATATAGCCCCTGTCACCTCTGCTGCAGCCTTCTTGGTTCCTCCCTGCTCCTTTCCCCCGGTTGCTCTCTCTTTTTTTTGTTTTTCCCGGCTCGGGCGTCCGACAGAAGGATGCTTGGGACAGGTGGCGCAGCTCGGGCTGGCTGGGGCAGCAATTAAAGGGGACGTGACTGTATTTCAGTTCCCCCCCTTTTTTTTGGGCTCAACAACTTTTCCTGGGCTGCTTTTTTTTTTGTTTTGTTTTGTTTTGCTCAATAGAATTTTTTCCTGGTGTGTTGTTTTTGGGGGGGAGTTTGGTATTTTTTGTTAAACCATCTGGCAACCCTAAATGTGGCTATTTGTCCAGTTCAGTGTGGCTAGTTCGCTGTAGAAGTAGCTGCTATAGAGGCTACTGCTTCAGAACGCGTTGGACAACACGCCTTTAGAGGGTCCTTCACACTCCTTCTCCTGGGGTTGCGAGAAGGTGCCCCTACCCACACTAAAGTTTCCAGCCCAAAACTGAGACCAGCCATTCCCTCCTGGCTTTTGGTGGCTCACGGCACAGTCCCATCCTGTTGCCCGTCACAGGGTTCTGTGATAATGCTGTCAGCCTCTGCTGGGCTGCTTTCGATGCACCAAAGCCTGATGCTGCCATGTCCTGCCCTGATGGGATGCTCTCCTCCCAGTGCCCCGGTCCTAGCTTGAGTGTAGCAAGGAAGGGGCTTGAAATGGGAAGAAATCTGTTCCGACCAGCAACACGCAGCCACTAAATCCAACCCTTTGGCCCTCTGCTGCTGGTTTTTTGCAGCAGGACATATCCTGCACAGGTCTGGAATGTGCGTCTGTGTCGTATCACTACTCATGGTGGCTGCAGAAGGATATATGATAGGAGTGGGCAATCATTTTCTTACCAGGGGCCACTTCAGAAATTTTTGAAGAGGCCCCGGGCCACTCTGGAAAGGGCGGGGCCTCAGGTGGAAGGTGCGGGGCTAGGATACTTCCCTGCTTCCACACCCACAGACCATGATTGGTCTGCGGGTGGGGGAACACGTGAAGTCTTTGTCCCCCTGCCCAGGGTTTCCCCCTAGGCACCCATGCCCCTGGCAGTGGGAGGAGATTTCCTGGGCTCCCCCTTCTGCCCCTAGGCCAATCAGGGCTTGGGGGCAGGGGAGCATGAGAAGTCTCCTCCCACCCTGCCAGGAGCACGCGGCGCTTCTAAGCACCACATACTCCTGGCAGGGCGGAGGAAACTTTGTGTGATTCCTCCTGCCCCCAGGCCCTGATTTGGCCTGAGGGCGGGGGAGTGGCAGGGCCTCCGTGGGCCGGATCAACCCGTTTGGCAGGCCACATCCTGCCCACGGAGGCCCTTTTGCCTACCCCGATATAGGAGGTCAGACACAAGTGGAGAGCAGATTTTTTCGCACGTGCTGGCTGCACTAAATATTAACGTCTGGTGTAATAGAAATTAGGTGGCAAAAATAAACTGCATGTGTGCATGCACACATGTGCCTAGTGTTGATGGAAACCATATTTGTGCTTAATCCGTTGGAGAAATAGCTCAAGAACAGTTCATTCTAGTGAAAATATTCATTTTATAAAGCTGCCAGGCCCAGCGTCTGCTTGGATTAGTCCCTGCATTTGTGCCAGCTGTACCAGCAAGGCAAGCCTGGGGTCTAATCTAACTTGTGCACTAGGTTTTGTAGAAGATTTTTCTCTTTCTCTACTGGTACTCTCTCTTTTTGGGGAAGTGGGGTGGAGGGGAACAGGCTGAGATCTGTTTCACCCTGGCTTATTGTAAGCTGAGAAATCTACCTTCTGCTGATTATCAGTCTCAAGCTTTTCAGTTTTGCAAGTGAGCCTCCACCTGGCATAAGGTATTTAAAAAGAGTTGCAGGTGTTTACATCCCATTCACACTACAGATGTGAACTAATTCTGAGGTGAAGCATAATGTAGAACAGGGCTACTCGGCCCGCGGCCCATTTGTTTGCAGCCCTCGGGTGGCAGCCATAACAAAAAAAGAGTCAATATAATGGTCTTCTGTGGATATGCGTTTTAGTAGTTCAATTCCTGGACTGTCATTGCTCATTAAGGGTGTGTCTAGACTACAGGGCTTTGTTGACAAAAGTGGACTTTTGTCAACAAAACTATATCTGCGTCTACACTACCACCAAGTTCTGTCGACCATAAGTCAACAGAACGTGGCAGTTTTGTCGACGGTGGTAAACCTTATTCTACGAGGAATAATGCCTTTTGTCGACAGAGTTCTGTCGTCAAAAGGTGCTATTGCATCCACACTGTGCTTTTTCAAAAGAGAGCATCTAGACTCTCTGTCAAAAAAGCGGCTTGATTTGTCGACAGACCTGGCTGTAGTCTAGACGCTCTTTGTCCACAGAGGCTTTGTCGACAGCTTCCGTCAACAAAGCCTCTGTCGACAAAAGCCTGTAGTCTAGACATACCCTAAAAGTGCTGTCATATGGGTGGAAATTGGGTAACTATTGCATTTTATTAATATCAGCAGAATGACTTAAATGGGGCTTGCGTGTTGTGTAGTCTTGCCTTAATCTTTGTATGCATGCCGTCAGTGTGAAAGAAGCTATTTACATATATTTGCATATATATTTGCATGTATATGCAACCACACCTAAGTTGCGGCCCTCGGCATGTGCTGTGAGTATCATTGTGGCCCCCGGGTCTTCCAAAGTTGAGTAGCCCTGACGTAGAAGGTATAAAAAATAGGGTGGTCTCGGAAGCTAAGTGCTACACACTAAAAGACCAAATGCAGTTGTCATTGCTTGAAGGCTGCCAGTGAAGCTATGAATTGTTGATATCTAGAAGGTGTACCCGGCGTTTTTGTTTTTTGGAAAATAAAATGAAAATGTCCATGCTTCATTGGAATCATTGCTCTGCGGTAGGGTGGGGAGGAGGGGTTCAGTAGCAGGCTGCCCTGGGGAGAGAGGATGACCCCAGCCCTTTCTGACCACGGCAGCTTGGGGCCAGATGAGAAGCGCCTCTCCATGGCTGCTGCAGCTCCAGCAGGCACAGCTGGGAGAGGGGAGCATGTCCTCTGGCTGGGTCAGGTCCAAGTTCTCCCCAGCCAGCGTGAGGAATGCAGCAAACTGTGCACTTTCCCCTTGCTCCCTGACAAAGAGGAACAGCCAGCAAAATTCCCATACAAATCGGTGGGGGTGGAAGGGTAGCATGAGCCCCTCCCCACCCTCCCTAAAGGGTGGCTGGAGGGGTGGGAGCTCAGGGCTGGGGCAGTCACAGACTGGCGGGGGGGAGTACGCCCCCAGCTAGCTCCTTTCACCTGCCTGGTGATTCTGTCTCTCTTCTTGTATGGTTTTCTGAGAAGCAATCCCATTCCAGGCACATCCCATTGTCCTGGCACAACCAAACCCTGACCTTGCTTTAAGTTACGATAAAAGGAACCTGTATACTAAATTTGGTGGTCCTACCTCTTACCGTTTTAAAGGAGTTCTTGAACAAACAGGCACACAGATACACAGACAAACTCTTTCAAATAGATCGTAGATAAACCACTGTGTTAGGTCAAAACTACATCTTACCTGCAGAGGCAGGCCAAGGCACTTGAAGTTCAATCTAAGCTCTTTGCTTAAATTTCTGCTGTTGCCAGAATGGAGCCGTAATAATTGATGGTGGGGGTCTGACTGTGCAGCAGATGCTTGAAATGGGGAGAAATCTAATAACTGCCTTGAATTCTTGAAAGGTCGAAGGCTTTTTTCCACCAGCGAAAGCTCCTCCAGCTGGCGTGCATTGTAGAGTGTCCCTGAAAATGCCTCTGATTTATAGTCTAGTTGCCCCTTTAGAAAGGATCTAAAATAATCTAAAGCAGACATCACTGAAAGGTATGAAAAGCCTCTTATCTACTGAGCAGCGTTTCTCAGCACATGGACCTCACTTGAGCACTCTCATTTAGCACAGCCTTTCCTGAAATACTGACGGGAATTGGCAGCTATCAAGATGAATGTCAATAAAATAGAAGGTTTGTCTAGTGGGGAGGAGAGAACCTTAGAAACGGCTTGATGGCCTCAGTGGAAAGAGCAGAAAACTTTTCAAGCAAACATCTTCTCCGACATCCTTTCCTGCCCTAATGAGTGACAGTATGAAATGTAAACAAAATATGAATTTTGTGTCTAAAGGAGAACTTCAGGCTGACCTCTAGGGATGTAAAATCCCCCAGTGCTTCCCAAATTTATTGGGCCACGGAACGCTTTTAAACTCGGAAGAATTTAGAGTTTACAAATACAGCTGGGGGGGGGGGTGTATTTGTAAAGCAACACCCCCTCCCCGGCAAAAAAAAAACAACAACCAAAAAACAACAACGAAACCCAACAAAAACACCAATGGGGAGTGGACCAGGGAGACCTGGGGGCCAAAATGCAGACACACATGTCCCGAGCAGGCTTTGGAAATGCAGAGTGGCAGCAGGGGAGGGGAGGAAAGCCGGCAGGAAACCAGAGAAGGAGCCGGTGTCTTTGCATGCCAGCTCCTCTCTGTCTCTTTAAAGGGGGGGGAGTGATCGAGTTCTCGCGGAACCCTTACTTTCACTTCACGGAACCCCGGGGTTCTGCGGAGCACCATTTGGGAAACACTGGGTTAACTGGTTAACCTATTAAAGGGAGGGTGGGCTGGAGTGGCCCTTGCCTAGGATGCACCCAGCCCCCCCACAGACAGGGGCTACTCCAGTCCCCACTAGTTAACTGGTTAACCTTTCACATCTCTGCTGGCTTCACTCTTTCAATCATTGCAGGGTGTGATGAGTAGGTGCACTGGCAAATTCTCTTCCTTGTTTCCTGTTCTCATTGCCCTTTAAGATTCCCCATTCTTCTCTTGCCTGCTGATTCTAGACTAAGGTCTTCTCTCCACTATGCCGGGGATTGACGCTGGAGTGACCAATCCACTGGCCGTCGATTTATTGCATCTGTTTAAACGTGATGCATCCATCTCTGAGCGCTCTCCCGTCGACGCTGGCACTCCACCAGGACGAGAAGAGTAGCTGGCGTCCACGGAAGAGCCGCCCCGGCCGACCTTACCGCACACAAGGCATCACGATTAATACATCAACTTTAGCTATGCTGTTTGTGTAGCTGAAGCCATGTAGAATAGATTGGCGTGGGAGTTAGTGTAGACAAGGCCTACGGCTGTTCATGCCTCCGTGCATGTAAATTGAGTGGTAAATGTTGCTGTAGCTTTCAGATGTGGCCACCATTTGATAGTGTTGGGACTGAATGCTCCAAAGTATCTTCAACTCTCATTCAGGTCAGCACCAGTATGGCCCAGAATGGGGCCTGTTGTTTGCAGTGGTTTCTGACAGTTGGATCTGCCCTCCCACCTACACCACCCCAACATCACTTTAAAGCAGGGCTACTCAACATGCAGACCGTGGCCCGTTTGTGTGTGGCCCGTGGTGCAGTTTGAGTTTACACGGGGCTCAACACACAGCCCGCAGGTGGGAGTCAGAACAAAAAAGTAGTCAATATATTGGTTTTCTGTCGATATGCTTTTTAGTAGTTAAATTCCTGGACTGACATTGCTCATTAAAAGTGCTGTCAGATGTGTGGAAATTGGGTAAATATTGCATTTTATTAATATCAGCAGAACTGACTTACATGGGGCCTGCGTGTTGCATAGTCTTGCCTTAATCTTTGTATTCATGCCCCTCAGTGTGAAGGAAGCTATTTACATATATTTGCATATATATTTGCATGTACAGTAAAACTCCAGTTGTCCGGCATCCAGTGGTCCGGCACTCCCGATAGTCCGGCACCAACTAGAACCCGGAAGTGCTCCGACCAGCCGGACAATTGGAGCTGCTCTGTGCCACTTCCCCAAGTCCGCCGCTGCCGCTGCTGTAACTGACGAGCGACGGACTTGGGGAAGCAGCGCGGAGCAGAGCAGCTGGGGTGCTGCCCAGTTGGTCCCCCAGTGCCGCACCTCACCCCCCTGCTCGGCACCCGGCAGCATCCCAGCTGCTCTGCTCTTCAGCTTGCCCAAGTCCACCGCTCGTCAGTTTCAGCAGTGGCAGCAGCGGACTTGGGGAAGTGGTGCAGAGCAGAGCAGCTGGGATGCTGCTGGGTTGGTCCCGCAGCGCCGCCCCTCACCCCGCTGCTCGGGGATAACTACTGCAGTCTGGGCGGTGGGGAGCCCAGTCCCCTCCCCTCCCAGAAACTCTCGGCGGTGGCGCGGGGCTTTCCCCACCTTCCTGCAAAACGGTGGAGGGTTCGTCCCTCGCTGCGCCGTTCCTGCCCAGCTCCCGGATGCAGTGCAGGTCCGGCAGACCCGTCACAGCCCCCCCCACCGGAGTACCTCCCGATACTCCGGCATATCCGATAATCCGGCACCACCTTGGTCCCAGAGGTGCCAGATTATCGGAAATCTACTTTATATGCAGCCTCACTTAAGATGTGGCCCTTGGCATGTGCTGTGAGTATCATTGTGAGGATCCAAAGTTGAGTAACCCTGCTTTAAAATAAAATTGCAGAGCTGGGAAGGAAAAGCAGATTCCCATGTAAAATTAGATAGCTACTTCAGAGCTCAAAGGAGTTTGTGAGCAACGTTGGTGGAAGAAACGCTCGCAAGGGGCCAGGTCTCCTCTCGTGTATGCCAGTGGAAGCAGGGACCAATCAGTGGAACTGCGTGCTTGTGAGACTGGAATCAGTACCAGGTATGAGGCTCTCTGTTGCTTTTGGGCTTCTCTCATGGAAGGGACCTAGAGCCCCTCACCCGCAGGAGGAAGCCTTTGGAGAGGAATTTGCTCAATATCGGCAACCTGGGCCCGATGGTGACCCTGGCCTGACCCTTCTAGAGCAGAGTTGACGGACTTCAGAGCAGCCACCTTTATCACCCTGGGTGGAAGGAGAACCACAGAGCTGTAGGGTCTTGAGTGAAGGGAAAGTTCTGGGGCTCATAGCGACCCCCCCCACACACACACCCCTTTTTCACGTAGCTCTGCTATCCAAGTGTCCTTTTTATGTAGGCCTCACACCTGCACGATTTAAGTGAAGGGGAGTCTCTCTACTGAATTCACTGGGAGCAGGGTCAAGGCTGAATGACTACATTGCCCTGGTTAGGCCGCCTTGAGTCACATCCTGCCACTAGGCAGACTCGGGTTGCCAGGTGTCCGGTATTCTACCGGACAGTCTGCTATTTGCGCTCTTGTCCGGTAAAAAGCATCAGAGAATACCAGACATGTGCAATGTCCGGTATTCTCTGGTTTTTCCGGCTGCGTACCGGATGGAAGCCTGGCGTGGGCGGGCCGAGCGGCTGGAAGGCGGGGCCACGATCGGTGCTAGGAGCCTGTGATTGCACAGAAGCCTGGCGGGGGCGGGGGGAGCGGCTGGGAGTCCCAGCCACTCCCCCTGCCCCCCTCGCTTCTGATGCGCCCAGAGTGGCGATCGCGGCCCTGCCTCCCAGCTGGGACTCCCAGACTGGGAGGCGGGGCCGCAATTGGTGCTGGGAGCCTGGGAGTGCCAGCTGGGAGGCGGGGCTGCGATTGCCGATCTGGGCCCGTCAGAAGGGGTGGGGCGAAATGTCTGGGAGAGGCAGTACTTATTATCCTGCGGTTCTTTTTTTTTTTTTGCTTGACCAAAATACTGCGTCTGGTATTTTTTCGGGGGGGGGGGACCCTAGGCAGAACTGCCCTCTGGTCAGAGAGGGAACACACTGATTTGCACTAGCTGAGGATTGGGCCCCAGGTCTTCTCCTTGGCCTGGAATGAGATGGGTGTTGTGAGAATTCTGAGCTGATTGAGACGAGAATTGGGGAGGGGGACGGTAGTTCCCGTGGGTGGCAGGCACCGTCTGTGCAGCCTGTACAGTGAGTACGGGCTCCCTGGATTCGTACGCTGTGTTTCCCTGACAGCTCCTTCCTCCGGCAGACACACATGGCTGCAGGTACACAGGGAAGAGCAGAAAAGACTGAAATCTCCTGATTGGTCTGTTCCAAATCCTGGAGTGGAATGCAGAAGCCCCGCACAGATTCTTCAATTCGCTTTTGACGGTGCAGCTTTCCACCCTGGGACTTGGAGCTGCACCCCCTTCGAAGTCCTTGACACCAGCCGGAAAGAAGAAAAGGGCACAGAAGGAGACAAGCTCTGCTCTAGTTTGTGATGAGCAGCAGCTGGGGCATTTCACAGCAGTTAAGCAGGTGCAGTATTCGCCAGCAAAGAAAGGGCAGGCCAGGGGGAAGAAAAAATACTCAGAGTTGCTGCACATGTTTGCTGAGCTCAGGGAGGTGGAAGACACTGGGGCGGAGGATGCAAACAAAGCTAGCAGGCACTGCTGACTGAGGAGCTGGTCTTCCCAATCACTTCACTGAGGTACTTTCATTTGGACGGCTTTGGAATTGTGCTCCACTTCTGAAGAATGTTTTGAAGCTTGGCACAGCTTGATTGGAGAGATAGCAGACAGCTTGAGAGAGCTGTAAAATGCAGCTGGAAACATTAAAGTCTGTTCTAAGTTAACTTCATGAAAAGCTTTAAAAAAAAAAAAAAAGGCTTGAACATCAAATACTGAGGAAGACATGAAAAGACCCTACTGCCTGTTGGCTTTCTCCCCCATATAGCTTCACACTAACCCCCTTCCTCCCCCCCACACTATTGTTCTAGTATCTTCTAAGAAGATGGAAAATTAAATTTATTTTCCTACAGGCTTTGTCCATTTCCCATTTGGGAATTCTCATTGCTGGAGTTGCATTACCTTGAACTCCTCACATAGTGTAGACCCAGCCATAGTAAGAAATGGTCCTGACCCCAAAGAGTTTCCTAAGACCCAACACCCTCTGACCTCCTCCACCCCACGCTCTATGCTCTTTGACCCTTTAAGCTCTAACCCCTAAAGCCCATCCCAACACCCTCTTACCCCATGACCCCACAATGCCCCTACCCCTTGGACCCCTCCTCACCCTTCCCAGAGTGAGGCTGCCCCCTCTAGGGAGCGTGGCTATTACTGCCGCGCGTGTAGGGAGAGTGACTGTTGGCAGTGCGCACACTCCCTCCCCCTTCGCGCCCTCTCCCTCCCCAAGCACATCCTACTCCCCCTCCAGTCAGCAGAAGGATTCCCATGGAGTTGGATTCCCTGTCTTGCCACAAACTTCCTGAGTGTCCTTTGGCAAGTCACTTACAGTAACATTTTCACAAGTGATTGAGGCACTTAGGAGCCTCCAACCGACTGACTCTCAATGACTTACACTCCTCCGTCACCTCCATGTTTGGGACCATGTGGAAGAGACAGTTGTGGGGGGGGGGAGAGCACAGAGCCCTCGCCTGCCCGCCATCTTGCTTGGGGCGGGGGGGGGAGAAGGCAGGGAGGTGCCACTTGCTCTGCCGCCACCTCAGCCCCAGTGCTGCCGGCGGGCAAAATCTCCGGCAGCCGCCACAGCCCAGCAGCCAGCGATTCGCAGACTGGCACCAGTCCACAGACTGGGGTTGGGAACCGCTGATCTAGATCACCCCTGGCAGATGTGTGTCTAATCTGCTCTTAAATAACTGCAGTGATGGAAATTACACAGCCTCCCTAGGCAATTTATTCCAGTGTTTCACCACCTTGGCAGTTAGGAATTTTTTCTTTATGTCCAATCTAAACCTCCCTTACTGCAATTTAAATCCATTGCTTCTTGTCCTATCCTCAGAGGCTAAGGAGAATAATTGTTCTCCTTCTTCCTTATAACACCCTTTTAGATGCTTGAAAATTGCTATCATGTCGCCTTTTAGTCTTCTCTTTTCCAAACGAAACAAGCCCAGTTCTTTCAGTCTTCCCTCATAGGTCATGTTTTCTAGACCTTTAATCATTTTTGTTGCTCTTCTCTGGATCTTCTCCAGTTTCTCCACATCTTTCCTGAAATATGGTGTCCAGAACTGGAGACAGCACTCCACTTGAGGCCTTCTTGTGTTTTGCTCACAACATTCCCCTGAATGCATCCCAAAATGATGTTTGCTTTTTTGCCGGTCTCACACTGTTGACTCATATTTCGCTTGTGGTCCATTATGATCCCTAGATCCCTTTCTGCAGTCCTCCTTCCTAGACAGTCGCTTCCCATTCTGTAAGTGTGAAACAAATGGTTCCTTCCTAAGTGGAGTACTTTGCATTTGTCCTTATTAAACTTCATCCTGTTTACCTCAGACCATTTCTCTAGTTTGTCCAGATCATTTTGAATTTTGACTCTATCCTCCACAACACTTGCAACCCCTCCCAGCTTGATATCATCCTCAAACTTTATAAGCATACCCTCTATGCCAGGGGTGGGGAACCTCAGGCCTGGGGGCCAGATGTGGCCCTCAGTTTGCCTGGATCTGTTCCCCCGAGGCTCAGGGCCCTTCCCCCCAGCATTGGGGAACCTGTGCTGGTGCTCCAGCTCCCTGCTGCCCTGCTGTGGGGCTGGAGCACACAAAATCTACTAGGTTCCCCCCCCCAACACTAGTGTGCAAGAGGAATGTGGGGAGCGTCTTTCTCCTCAGTCGGGGGCCACATCAGTGAGGGTTTTTTTTTCCCTTCTCACTTGTGTGCGGCTCCCAACTGATTTTTCTGTGGGTCAGCGGCCCCTGACCCAAATAAGGTTACCCACCCTGCTCTATGCCATTATCTAAATCATTGATGAAGATACTGAACAGAACTGGACCCAAAACTGATCCCTGTGGAATCCCACTTGTTATACCCTTCCAGCATGACTGTGAACCATTGGTAACTGGTTGGATAACTGTTTTCAGAGAGTAGTTATGCATCCAGCTTATAGTAGCCCCATCTATGTTATATATCCTTAGTTTATTGATAAGAGTGTATCAAACGCTTTACTAAAGTCTAGGTATACCAGTCAGAGAAAGCTATTGGGTTGGTTTGACATGATTTGTTCTTGACAAATCCATGCTGACTGTTATTTATCACCTTATTATATTCCAGCTATTTGCACATGGATTCCTTAATTACTTGCTCCATTATCATTCCTGGCACAGAAGTTAAGCTGACTGGTCTGTAGTTTCCTGGGTCATCCTTATTTCCCTTTTTATAGATGGGCACTAGATAGATTTGCCCTTTTTCCAGTCTTCTGGAATCTCCCCGAGATGATAGCTAGTGACTCAGATATCTCCTCAACCAGCTCCTTGAGTATTCTCGGATGCATTTCATCAGGCCCTGGTGACTTGAAGACATCTAACTTTATAAAGTAATTCTTAACTTGTTCTTTTCCTATTTCAACTTCTAAACCTACCCAGTTTTCACTGGCATTCACTATGTTAGGTGTCCAATCGCCACCAATCTTCTTGGTGAAAACAAACACGAAGAAGTTGTTTAGCATCTCTGCCATTTCCACATTTTCTGTTATTGTTTTTCCCTTTTCATTGAGCAGTGGGCCTACCCTGTCCTTGGTCTTCCCCTTGCTTCTAATATATTTGTAGAATGTTTTCTTGTTACCCTAATAGCTCAGTAGCTAGACTGAGCTCATTTTGTGCCTTTGCCTTTCTTGCCCCTACGTACCTCGTGCTACCCACCCCCGGGAACTCCTGCCTCCTATCTACCCCCCTGCTCCCTGTCCTCTGGCAGGAGCTTGGGGACCAGACTGTGAGGTCAGAACAGCCAGATGTGGCCCACGGGCCATAGTTTGCCCCTTCTAACTTAAATGGTTCAAAAACCAATTTAATTAGCATGAGCCTTGTGTGGCCAGATTTATATTGTTTTGGTGTGTCCCTGTAACTTGTACTGCTGCAAGACAAGCATGTGTATTCCAGGTTTAAATTGATAGGTGAGTGGTTCTGGACCAATTTAACTTTGTCAATTTAAAATAGCGCTTTTAGGGCATGTCTAGACCACGCGCAGCTTCTGAAAGAAGATATGCAAATTCGGCTAGAATTTGCATATCTTCCGTTTTTTTCCCCGGAAGAGGCTTTTCCAATATTTGGGCCATTTACATGGGGCCAAATATCGGAAACCCTCCCTCTTTCAAAACCCCCCTGTAAACCTCCTTTTAGGAGGAATAAGGGAGCTTTCAAAAGAGGGTTTTTCCCGATATTTGGCCCCGTGTAGACGGGCCAAATATCAGAAAAGCCTCTTCTGGGGAAAAAAAACGGAAGAAGATATGCACATTCGAGCTGAATGTGCATATCTTCTTTCGGAAGCCGCGCGTGGTCTAGACATGCCCTCAGTTACACTGGTGCAACTTTTGTGTGTTAACCAGGCCAAAATGCAAATGTGATATTACTGTGAATGCTTCCTAACAAAGCAGCGCCTCAGATGCCGAAAGGAGCCCTGCTCTCTGATATAGCGCTATCCTTGTGCTTACCGGGGTCTGTTCTCTCAGTCTGTCCCATACTCCCAGACTCTGCTTTGCTAGTTGCGCTGCCTTCCACGTGCTACTGAGCACCTGGGACTCTTGAATCGGGAGCAGCAGGGCACGGTAACTGGAGCTTCAGTTATCGCCGTGCATTTTGGTCGCTGCCTTGCTGCCTTCTCTGGCTGGTGTTTAACCACAGCTGGGTTTAAAAAGCAATTACTCGGGTTTCCTATTTGCATAGAGGATTGTGTCAGACAAAAGCAGAAGGGATCCTTAAGCAATCCAACGGCATCCAGGCCGATCACTGGCAGGAGGCTGCAGGCGTGATGACAGAGTTAGTCCTTTTGCCACTGAAAATCCCTTATGAGTAGGTTTGGAAAGGATGGCAATAACGTACATGTGGTGTTTCATTTTCGGGGCATTTAGGGATGCAAGGAAATTGTTGCTGACTCTATGCTTTAGCTGAGGTTTAATGGGGGAATTAGCAGAGTGTAGCTGGTATTATGGAGCTACGCAACACTGAAGAGTAAGAAAGCCTTCAAGAAAGGGGGATTTGCTTTTTCAGAAAGACCGAGGGCTAAGCAGATTGAACCCAGTGAAAAGAAGCCCGCTGGCCAATTAATCACAATCGTTTCAATGAAGCTGAGCGTGTGAAATCAGGAAAAGAGGTTGGCACATCCGGGATTGGCGTGGGTGGGTGAGTTTTGGCTCTTTCATGATTGATCATGAGAGAACACTGCAGTTCTGAACCTTGCTCTGTTCTTTGGTAGTGGCTGGACTCTTCGGGCTATGTGCCTAGAGCGTGATGGGGAGGACGTGGGATAGGGAGAGGATGCAGCAGGGGCATGGGAGCTGTTTAATATGTGTATTGGGCCCAGTTATTGTTTGAATCAGTGGCATTGAGGGTGCATCTACACTGCACCCGTAGCTCAAAGTAAGCTATGCAAGTTGAGCTACGCAAATTGCGGAGCTTATTTCAAGTGTATTTTGAAATAGCTAATTTTGAAAGTTAATTTCAAAATAGAGCGCTGTTCTGAAACAGCCCTTGATCCTTGCGGAATGAGGTTTACAGGGATGTCAAAGTAGCATGCCTGTTATTTCGAAAGCTATTTCGAAATAACGGGCACGCTCTCAAGACACGGAATACGGTATTTCGGGATACCGGAAATATGCCGAAATAGTGCTGCAGTGTAGACATACCTTGAGAGACGGTCTTCTATGTACTGGAGTTTCTTTGCATGGCTTCACATGCTCTTGTAACTTTCCTATGTGGCTTTTTGGAATTTGCAGGATTTTCTGTCATTAAAAAAAAAAAATCCACCCCAAACCAATCAATTTGGAGGGAAAATCACTTAATGCAGTAAATAAAGGGGGGTGTATATTCCGGTCTCTGGTGCCTTCTTTCTGCGCTGCTTCCAAGGTGCAATGCTACAGGGCCACTGACAATTGTGCTGCTTTGCCGGTGTTCAGGGTCTCGTCTGTATGCTGAAAGCAAGGGTCCCTAATAGTCCATTGGATGGAGGGGCTAGTGTAGATAGGACTTGGGTGACTTTACTGCTGTGTTCTCTGTGCCTGCTCTGAGCAAGGTTATCAAGGACCCATGTCCTGTTGTGGCACTATCTTGGAGCTCCCGGGACTGTGGGTCCCCTTGTTAACCGTCTGCTTTAGCACGAGAGAGAGGAGCTGCTGCTACAACGGGATGGTCACTGTCACCCCAGTGTGTTAGCTACCCCCTGGCACACTTCTCAGATTTTTGTCAGCCCTTACAATGCCTTGCAGGTAGTACTTGGTGCACTCCGTTTCCTGAGCCTTCTGGAAGAGAATTGCCCTGTGGTACCTAGCCCATTTCTGGACACCTAATAATGACCAAATCTGCAGCCTCCAAAACAACCAGGTACTCGCCAGCTTTCTTGAGTCATAAGAACGGCCATATTGGGTCAGACTAAAGGTCCGTCTAGCCCAGTATCTTATCTGCCAACAGTGGCCAATACCAGATGCCCCAAGGGGAGGGATCACAACAAGTAATCCTCACGTGATCCCTCTCCTATCACCTGCCTCCAGAGAAACAGAGACTAGGGACACCATTCCTATCCATCCTGGCTAATAGCCATTGATGGACCTAACCTCCATGAATCTATCTAGCTCTTTTTTGAATCCTGTTAAAGTTCTAGCCTTCACCGCCTCCTCTGGCAAGGAGTTCCACAGGTTGACTGTGCGCCACTAAGAATTCAGACTCGTGATAGAGCCGTTCAAATGATGCTGAGACAAGGTGCCTCTACATAGTAGGGCGTAACTCAAAATAAGCTCCCCAAATTGAGCTAGGTCAATTGCGTAGCTTAATTAGAAATTGGGAGCATCTACACAGCACTTATTTCGAAATAGAGCACTCTTCCTCTGACTTCCCTTACTCCTCGTACAATGAGGGTTACAGGAGTTGGAGTAAGAAGTCCTCCAGCTTGACAGTATTTCAGTGTTACTTGGAAATAACTGCCTGCTGTGTAGACATGGACTAAGTTATTTTGAAATAATGTTGCTGTGTAGACGTACTCTCAGAGTAGTAGGAAGAGAGATGATTACAACTAAAGCAAAAGCATAACATGCTTCTAAGAGACTGACCATGATTTTAGCAGGCAGAAATTATTGTCTAAATTCCATTTCTCACCGAAAGTGACCCCCCCGGGTCTCCAGCCCTCTAGTCCAGGATCCAGCTTTCATTGATACAAAATGTACCATTCGTTCTTCTTCCTCTGTCATGGACCACCGAGGGAAGAGGGGTTCCTGTTCCTCCCCCTAGTTATCCAGACAATCTTTGAGATTGAAGTGTTCCCCTAGCCAATGTTCTTCTCTCCTGCTGGATGTTCTTTGGGGTGCTGACACTATGTCTTCTTTCTCTTCTCCCCTTAACTTGCTTTTCCTTTTGCGTTAATATGCAGATGCAGCTTTCTTTGAGTTGGGGTTCCATCGTGCTTGATTTACATTGGAGACCTAGGCAGATGGTTAAATCAACATTACTCTGGGAAAACTTGTTTATCTGCTTGATGGGGTTACATAGTTGAAACGCGTGTTCGGTACAGATCCATGCTTCGTGAATAACAAGTGTGCACACAGTTTGCAGTACTTGTGGTGGCCAGTAGGAGATGCACTTTTGAACCCCCTACAGGACATTTTGTTGGGATAAATGCTGCATGAGGTCTTATGGGAGTTGCTGGTACACAACAGCGAGCCCTTTGCCAGTGTACATCGAGAGGCATTTTGGCTCTTACATAGCCACAATAGCATTTCCAAGTGCAAAGGTGGGACGTTTTCCCAGAGCCGCTCTCGGGATGTGGATGCACAATTCTCGTTAATTTCCAGTGGGAGCTTGGTTTCCAAATCCCCTAGGCAGATAGGAGAATCATGCCCTTGCTGTGTCACTTCTCACCCCCTGTGAGTTGTGCTCAGGTAGGAATACCCTGGTGCATGGTGTTGTGCTGTCCCTCAGCTCAGGGGTGGATTTGACTGCCAATGCTGGATCCGAAGGGGTGTGTAGGGACTTGGGCAGCTCTACTGGATTGGGATGAAGTTTATCCCCAGGAATGCACTGCATAGCTGGAGAGCGGAGTGGCAGCAGCCATCTTCGGCTTTTGCTGGAGTTGTGGGCACGTTGAAGTTGTGAAATCCAGGCCCCTGGTCTTTTAAAGCCAGAATGCATGACAAGCAAATCTGCCAGAGACCGTGAATCCAGTGGGCATCGTGGACAGTAAATGGGGATGGAGGGAGCCATTGTGACCAAACCCCACCCCCCCTCCTCTGGGCACTCCCACTTTCTGTCTCTCTCTCTCTCTCTCTCTCTCCCCGCAGGAGGTCAGCAGAGGAAAGAGCAGGAGGCAGACTTCCAGAAGAAGGCCAAGGAGTGTGGCCGGAGCATCCCGAGGGTCTCCCCGCATCAGGGATCAGACGTTTACCTACTCAGGAAGATGGTAGAGGAAGTGTTTGATGTGCTTTATAGTAAGAATCTTCACAATTGCATCTGGGGGGAGGGTATTCCAGTGAGCGTGAAGGGACTGAGCCCACTAACAGCTGCAGGCCCCGTTATCACCTTGGCACGCTGAGAAACTGGGCCCGTATATACTGTCTACTGCATCGTTCAACCCTGCTCTGATTTAGCCGTTGCATTATGACCCCTCATGAGGGTGTTCGGCCTCGCTTCAGCACAACGCTCAGCACATGCTTGGCTTTAATTTTAAGCACGTGCTTACGCCCATCGCTGTTTGGCAAAGTCCTAATGCCTTTAGGAATCTGCCCTTTGATGCAGTTGTTGTAACTCCCATTGACTGAAGTGCGGGGGGAGTAGGGATAGATTACACCCTGGGTTTTGTGTGCTTTCTTGGAGCTGGCCCTCACAGCCCCATCCTGTGCCCCACTGAAGTCAATGGCCCTTTTGTCACGGGGCAAGTGCGGGAGATCAGAGCACATTACGGAGGGAATTTCTATAGTCTTACAGACATGGAGCGTACATAATGCTGACGCCATTGCTGCAGTGCATTGAAATCAAGGGGCCTAGCTGTTACATTTTCCTCCGTGGAAAGGCCCTAGAAGAATATTCCACGGCTTGTTAGCTAAATGCGCCAGTGAATAAATTAATGTGGGGGGAGACAGGATAGAAATGCTGTCCCTGCAGCATTCTCAGCCTCATGCTACAT
This sequence comes from Pelochelys cantorii, assembly GCA_032595735.1. Taxonomy (NCBI): domain Eukaryota; kingdom Metazoa; phylum Chordata; order Testudines; family Trionychidae; genus Pelochelys; species Pelochelys cantorii. The sequence goes on along the minus strand of CM064346.1, from coordinate 8,854,537 downwards.
TCCCAGCGTATTTTTCAGAATGTGCTTTTTATCCGTCCTGTGCCTTTTGAGGGGGTTATGATGCCAAAATTGAGTTTTTAAGAGAAAAGATGATTTTTCTTAAAAGCCGGGTCTGCAACCTGCTCTCTGGGAGGCAAACTAGTTTGGTTCCAGCTCATATATCTTGCCCAGTAACAAAGATGCTGCAGTTAAAATATAGCTGACACACTGGTGCTGATGTAACCCACCAAAGACTATGTGTTCAAGGTCCCTTGCTGTGCCAGATTCACAGAGAATGGGAGTTATTACAACCCTACATAGAGAGCTTTAGCTTAAACTATAGCCATTTAGCATTTTAGATCTGGAGTCCCTGGTTCAAGCTTGACCAGTTGTTGGTCGAGATGGCGGCTGTTGACATGTGCAAAATTAGACAAAGAACGGAAGAGTGGCTACACCGGGTTAGGCCAAAGGTCCATCTAGCTCACAGTGGCCAATGCCAGGTACCCCAGAGGGAATGAACAGAACAGGTAATCATCAAGTGATCCCTCCCCTGTCACCCATTTCCAGCTTCTGACAAACAAAGGTTACAGGCACCATTCCTACCCATCCTGGTTAATAGCCATTGATGGACCTAGCCTCCACACAAACATAGTGTTGGAAGAGACCTCAGGAGGTCATCGAGTCTAACCCCGTGCTAAAAGCAGGACCAATCCCAACTAAGTCATCCCAGCCAGGGCTTTGTCAAGCTGGGACTTAAAAACCTCTAGGGACGGAAATTCCACTACCGCCCAAGGGAACCCATCCCAGTGCTTCACCACCCTCCTAGGGAAATAGTTTTTCTTAATATCCAACATAGACCTTTCCCACTGCAACTCAAGACCATTGCTCCTCGTTCTGCCATCTGTCACCACTGCGAACAGCCTCTCTCCATCCTCTTTGGAACCCCCCTTCAGGTAGTTGAAGGCTGCTATCAAATCCCCCCTCACTCTTCTCTTCTGTAGATTATATAAGCCCAAGTCCCTCAGCCTCTCCTCGTAAATCATGTGCTCCAGCCCCTAATGATTTTTGTTGCTTTCTGCTGGACTTTTTCCAATGTGTCCACATTCTTTCTGTAATGAGGGGCCCAGAATTGGACGCAATACTCCAGATGTAGCCTCACCAGTGCCGAATAAAGGGGAATAATCACTTCTTTAAATCTGCTGGAAATGTTCCTCCTAATGCACCCTAATATGCCATTAGCCTTCTTGGCTACAAGGGCACAATGTTGACTCATATCTAGCTTCTCATTCACTGCAATCCCCAGGTCCTTTTCTGCCAAACTGTTGCTTAGCCAGTCGGTCCCCAGCCTTTAACAATGCTTGGGATTCTTCCATCCCAGATGTAGGACTTGGCACTTGTCTTTGTTGAACCTCATCAGATTTCTTTTGGCCCAATCCTCCAATTTGTCTAGATTACTCTGGACCCTATCCGTGCCTTACAGCTTTTCTACCTCTCCCCCTAGTTTAGTGTCATCTGCAAACTTGCTGAGGGTGCAATCCATCCCCTCCTCCAGGCCATTAATAAAGATGTTGACCAAAACTGGCCCCAGAACCGATCTTTGGGGCACTCCACTTGATACCAGCCACCAACCAGACACTGAGCCATTGACAATCCAGCCAACTTTTATGCTCCATACAGTACATTTATCCAATCCATACTTCCTTAACTTGCTGGCAAGAATACTATGTGAGACTGTATCAGAAGCTTTGCTAAAGTCAAGGTATATCACGTCCCTCGCCTTCCCCATATCCACAGAGCCAATTACCTTGTCATAGAAGGTCATCAGGTTGCTCAGGCACGACTTGCCCTTGGTGAATCCACGTTGACTGTTCTTGATCACATTCCCCTCTTTCAAGTGTTTCAAATGGATTCCTTAAGGATCCCCGTCCATGATTTTTCTGGGACTGAGGTGAGGCTGACTAGTCTGTAGTTCCCTGTATTGTCCTCCTTCTGTTTTTTAAAGATGAGCACTACATTTGCCTTTTTCCAGTTGTCTGGAACCTCCCCCAGTTGCCACGAGTTTTCAAAGTTAATGGCCAAAGGCTCTGCAATGACATCTGCCAACTCCCTCAGCATCCTTGGATGCATTAGATCCAACATTAGATTTGTGTATGTCAGGCTTTTCTAAATAGTTCTTAACCTGTTCTTTCTCCACTGAGGACTGCCCACCTCCTTCCCATACTGTGCTGCCTAGTGCAGTAGTCTGGGAGCTGACCTTGTCTGTAAAGACAGAGGCAAAAAAACCATTGAGCACTTAAGCTTTTCCCACATCATCTGTCACTAGGTTACCTCCCTCATCCAGTAACAGTCCCACACCTTCCCTGACCACCCTCTTATTGCTAACATGTTGTAGAAACCTTTCTTATTACCTTTCATGTCCCTTGCTAGCTGCAATTCCAGTTGCGCTTTGGCCTTCCTGATTACACCCCTGCTTGCTCGAGCAATGTATTTATACTCCTCCCTAGTCATCTGTCTAAGTTTTCACTTCTTGTGAGCTTCTCTTTTGTGTTTAAGTTCACCAGGGATTTCACTGCTAAGCCAAGCTGGTTGCCTGCCATATTTTCTTTTCTTACTGCGCATCGGGATGGTTTGTTCCTGCACCTTCAATAAGGTTTCTTTAAAATACAGCCAGCTCTCCTGGATTCCTTTTCCCTTCATGTTAGCATCCCAGGAGATCCTTCCCATCAGTTTCCTGAGAGAGTCAAAGTCTGCTTTTCTGAAGTCCATGGTGTGTATTTTGCTACTCTTCTTTCTTCCTATGGTGAGGATCCTGAAATCGACCATCTCATGATCACTGCTGCCCAGGTTGCCACCCACATCTACTTCCACTACTAATTTCTCCCTGTTTGTGAGCAGCAGGTCAAGCTGCGTATGGCCCCTGGTTTTTGCTGTCAGCACTTTTGCACCAGGAAGTTGCCCCCAACATTCTCCTGAAACTTCCTGGATTTTCTGTGTATGGCTGAACTGGTCTCCCAACAGAAGTCAGGGTGATTGAAGTCCTCTATGAGAAGCAGGGTCTGTGATCTGGAAGCTTCTGTTAGTTGTTTGACTGTGCCAAGGCTTCCAATTCTTCCTGCTTGTTCCTCAGGCTTCTCGCATTTGAGTACAGACATGAATTTATCTAGCTCTTTTTTGAACCGTGTTACAATCTTGGACTTCAAAACATCTTTGGCAAGGAGTTTCACAGATTGATTGTGCATTGTATGAAGAAGTATTTCCTTTTTGTTTTAAACCTGCTACCTATTAATTTCATTTAGTGACACCTAGTTCTTGTGTTATGGGAAGGAGTAAATAACTCTTTTTCATTCACTTTTTCCATACCAGTCATGATTTTATAGTTCTCTTTTACCAAGCTGAAAAATCCCAGTCTTTTTAATCTCTCCTCATATGGCAGACGTTCCAAATGCCTAATCCATTTTTGTTGCCTTTTTCTGAACCTTTTCCAATGCCAAGATATCTTTTTTGAGATGAGGTGACCACATTTGCATGCAGTATTTAAGATGTGGGTGCACCATGGATTTATATAAAGGCAATAAGATATTCTTTGTCTTATTTTCTATTGCTTTTTAAGTGATGCCCAACATTCTGTTTGCTTTTTTTTACTGATGCTGCAAATTGAGTGTATGTTTTCAGAGAACTATCCACAATGACTCCAAGATCTCTCTCTCAAGTGATAACAGCTAATTTAGTCTCCATCATTTTGTATGCACAGTTGGGATTATGTTTTCCACTATGCATTACTTTACATTTATCAACATTAAAATTTATCTGCCATTTTGTTATCCAGTCGCCTAGTTTGGTGAGATCTTTTTGAAGCTCTTCACAGTTTGCTTTGGACTTAACCATCTTGAGCAGTTTAGTATCATCTGCAAATTTTGCAACTTCACTGTTTACCCCTTTCTCCAGATCATTAATGAATATGTTGACTAGACCAGACCTCTGCGGGACACCACTCGTTACCTCTCTCCACTCTGAAAACTGACCATTTATTTCTACCCTTTGTTTCCTATCTTTTAACCATGAGAGTCCATGAGAGAACCTTCCTTCTTATCCCATGACAGCTTGTTTTGCTTAAGAGCCTTTGGTGAGGGACCTTGTCAAAGGCTTTTTGGAAGTCTAAGTACATTATATGCACTAGATCTGCCTTGTCCATAATCTTGTTGATGCCCTCAAAGAACTCTAGTAGATTAGTAAGGCATGATTTCCCTTTACAGAAACCATGTTGGCTTTTCCTCAACAAACCATGTTTATCTATGCATCTGACAATTCTGTTCTTTACTGTAGTTTCATCCAATTGGCCCGGCACTGAAGTTAGACTTACCAGTCTGTAATTGCCAGGATCACCTCTAGAGCCCTTTTTTAAAAATTGGTGTCACATTAGCTGTCCTCAAGTCATTCTGTACAAAAGATGTTTTAAAAGATAGGTTGCAAACCACAGTTAGTAGTTCTGCAACTTCACATTTGAGTTCTTTCAGAACTCTTGGATAAATCCCATCTGGTCCTGCTGATTTATTACTGTTTAGTTTTATCAATTTGTTCCAGAATCTCTTCTAATGACCCCCCTAAATCTGGGACAGTTCCTCAGATTTGTCACCTAAAAAGAATGGCTCAGGTATGGGAATCTCCCTCATGTCCTCAGCCGTGAGGACTGATGCAAAGAATTCATTTAGTTTTTTCCGCAATGAACCTTCCGTGTTCCTTTAGCATTTTGATCGTCCAGTGGGCCCCACTGGTTGTTTAGCAGGCTTCCTGCTTCTGATGTATTTAAAAAAATATATTTTTTATTTTTTGTCTAGCTGTTCTTCTAATTCCTCTTTGGCCTTCTTAATTATATTTTTACACTTCATTTGACAGAGTTTATGCTCCTTTCAGTTTTTCTCACTGGGATTTAACTTCCACTTTTTAAAGGAAGCCGTTTTATCTCTGCCTCATGTTAAAGTCCCTTTCTTCAGACTGTAGGTAGGATGAGCCCAGTTCCATGTTGATCATACCAAGTTATGCTGAGCATGGATGCAGAACCTCAGGCTGGTTCTGCGTCCTATACCTAGAGGTCTCCTTGAAGTTAACAGTTCTTCTATTTTTATCCTTTAAAGAAAGCTGCCTCCTATCAATGAGGACGGAAAAAAATCACAGAAAACGCTCGCTCAGAAAAATCCCAAATTCCCTTGGGAGCCCAATAATCTCTACCCCAACAAAATGACTGATTACCACGGAGTTCTGTTAATCAGACATCAATGATTATTATTGTCTCTCTTTAGTTAAAGCGTGAGCCTCTGCTGAGTTTGCTGAAGGTCACTTGGAAGTTAGCACATTCCTCACGAAAACTCATCGAGGCTGATAATTGGTTGCTATCAACATTATTTGCTTCTTTCCCCTTGTTCAGGAGAGAGGATAGGATGATACTGCAGCTAGCGCAGTGAGGCAAGGAATCAATTAGGACCTTTCAAGCTAGCCAAGAGTACACTCTCAACGATGTGGTTCAAAGGTTTGTTTTGAAACGTCTGTTATGGAGTTAATTAAAATGTTATCCATCCAAGCTATAAGGAACACCGATTGCTTGGGCAAGTCACACACCATCAGTTGTGTTCTTTGAAGGAATTACTTTCCACAAGGACTCGTTGACAGAGCCACACAGTTATGAGGATTTTGTAAAAATCAGTTACAGGTTAAAAAATTATTACATGAAATAGATCACACAAAATCCCACAACCCCTTACAGCTCCCATCACCGGGGTTCCCCCTGTGCCAGCGCAGTGACATGGATTGAAATAGCACCGAGAAGAATGAGGAACGAATGTACTGCTGAGCCTTGCAGCCAGATGTGCTCTGACTATGCATGCATCTGGAAGCCGAGTCACTGAACTCTGCATGTCCCTCCAGTACTGTCTCTTTGCTCCTGCTTCCTGCCATGAGTGCTGGATGTATTGGGGTCTGGGCATCGGGCCGGGCTCAGAATTAATTTTGTCAGGAATGGGGAGTTCAAAGTTTTTGAGATTCTCCCATTTTTGGCTACCCAGGTTGAAACCTCTTAAAAATGGTTTCTGGGCAGCGTGGAACACTTGTCCTTTGACATAAGGCCCAGGGAAGGCATCTCAGATTGGTCACCTAGAATCACTCCCCATTTTTTAACATCTTGGGCAAGTCGCCTGAGGTCACCTTCCAGTGCCAGGGAAAGGGAGGAGCAGTTGGCTTCCTGCTGCAGTTTTGCTGGGAGGGATTCAGGGATATTTTTTTGCAATTCTGTTACTGTGACATTTGCTGTTGAAGCAGGAGTAGCAAGGTGGGTACAGTATGGAACCAGGAAATACAGGCTCTCTTCAAGTGCTTGCTCATGTCCATTCCAGTCCAATGGCGGGGAGGGTGCATGCATCCGAAAGCTTTTCCCTTAGTGGTATCTGTCAGGTCGGCTATGGAGCAACCTGGAGTGTCCCCCTCATGGCAGTGTACTAGGTCCGTGCTGACCTGCCTCCTGTTCAGTTCCTTCTTACACCAGTGATGGTCATTGGAGCAGTTCAGTCTATAGCAGGACTACTCGACACGCAGCCGTGGCCCGTTTGTTCGCGGCCCGTGGTGCAGTTTGGGTTTACGGGGGACTCAACACACGGCCCATGGGTGGGATCCTTTGAACACAGCAGTGCTTCTCCCAGGCAGGGTGAGCACTGAAAATGCAGCGGATGGGCTGGCTGGAACACCTGGGTACAGGGAGTTGGAGTTTCTCACCACCAAGGAGGAGGTGCTGGGAGCACGGGGCATTGTGGGAAGTGCTTTGTATTCATGCCCATCAGTGTGAAGGAAACTATTTGCATATATTTGCACATATATGCAACTGTAACTGCCAACCAAGCGGATTTGAACCTGGGACTTCTGGACCTTAGTATAGGCGCCTCTACCCTCTGAGCTAAAAGCCAGCTGGCTCCCAACCCATGCTTGGTCTCTTGGTCTTATTTATTGCTGTGGTCTAGGTGCCACTACATGGGACAGTGATCCACACTAGGTGTGTGGGTTACACAACCACACTTCAGTTGCGGCGCTTGGTATGGGCTGCGAGTATCATTGTGACCCCCGGGGCTTCCAAAGTTGAGTAGCCCTGGTCTATAGCAGTTGTGAGTGCCTACCTAGTGGTTCTCTGATAGTTGTGTAGTTCTTAGAGTTGTGGTTGTAGTTTCATAGTTAGCAAACCTTTCTTTGAGGGGTTCCCCACTTAGTTTTCCCCTGACCCTGGTGTATGCCTCGGTCTCAGGGATTTGTCCTCTGAGAGCTGCAGGGAAACTCTGCCCAGAGGCTACCCACATGCGGTTTGTCTTCAATGCCTGGGAGAAGGTCATCACATGGACAAGTGCTCTATTTGCAGGAGCTTTAGACCCAGGACAAAGAGGGAGCAGAGCTGTTGCCTGACGTGCCTCTTAATGGAGTTGACTCTTCGCCCTCAGTGTGTACCAGGATACCGGCGTCAGCGTGTGATGGCTTAGCATCAAAAAAAGGACTCTTGCATCAGTTGGAGCCTGGCTGGAGCCTGCTGCACTGCTCACAGACCCCAGTGCCGTATAAGAAGACAAGGATGTACAGGGCTTGGTTCCCCGTCAAAAAGCCACAAGGGGATCCCAGTGTTGTGCGCCCCACGTTGGGAGACACACAGCCTGGCCCTCAGAACCTGGCTCTGTTGACTCCGGCCCTGACAGGAGGTCCGTTGAATCTGGCGCCAGACAACTCCCCAGCTCGGGAGAAGTTGGAGGATGAAACTAATCTGCACTCCATGCCGGATACTTCGAGGCCTTGTGGGACCTTTATTGCAATTGAGGCCGTATTGTGGATCACGTCCTGCATTAGAACATGCTAAAATCCCAGCCTCTCTGTTGACGGCACACTCCACAAGATTGCAGGGTTCATCTGCGGCATTCCCCACGCAGGCCCCTGTTCAAGATCCATGCAGGGCAGCAACATGGTCTTCCATCCACACCTTCACCTTGCACTGTGCTGGCCCCCGACAGGTGAGGACGATGCAGCCTGTGGCAGAGCAGTCCGACAATCAGCAACCAGGCATACCCCTCCTTCAAAGAAACTGCTTGGGAGTCACCTATTGGCATGGACAGGAGTAAGCACTTGAAGGAAAAAACAACGGTTACTTTACCTCTTGTAACTGTGGTTCTGCACAGGAGGAACTGGGCAGGTGGCAGGTCAGCAGGGACCCATAGACACCCTCATGAAAGTGCCACTCCAGAGGGCTCCACATCCAATCTAATGAATACCACTAGGCCAGGAGTGGGCAAGACAGCATCCCCCAGCCGGGTCTGGCTCACCAAGCAGGTTGATCTAAGACACAGTGACCCTGCTGCTTACCCGCCCCTGGCCAATTGAGACCTGGAGATGGGGGAGTATGCCAAGTCTCCCCTCACCAGGGCGCGCAGCACCAGAGGGAACCACCAGCTGCTCAAAACAGCTGGTGGTTCCCTCTAGGTGCCACATGCCCTTGGCAGGGTGGGGGCGGGAGCAAAGACTTTCATGCAGTCCCCCACCCCCAGGTCCTGTTTGGCTTGGGGGGTGGGGGAGCACGTGAAGTCTCCTCCCACTGCCAGGGGTGCGTGGCATCTAGAGAGAACCGCCAGCTGTTCAAAACAGCTGGCAATTCCTTCTAGGTACTGTGCACTCCTGGCAGGTTGGGGGGGGGGGGCAAAGACTTCACACGCTCCCCCATCCCCAGGGCAATGCTGTGGGTAGGGGAGCATGCAAACTCTCCTGGCCCTGCCCCCTCTCACCTGAGGCCCTGCCTCTTCCAAGGTGGCCTGTGACCATTTCCAAAATTTGTGAAGTGGCCCCCCCACTTGAACAATTATTGCCCACCCCTGCAGTAGGCAAAAAATCTGATGATTGTGCATGTGTGCACACCCATTGGAATGGTCATGAGCAACACATCTTGAAGAACAACAGTTACACGAGGTAAGTAACCTTTCTTTTTTTGCTTCATTCCCATGTCCGCTGCTAATTTGCAAGTCAATTAGCCCTTCTGGGCCTACCTGTAAAATGGAGATAATAGAACTTCGTTATGTCACCAGAGGTATTATGAAGCTCAGGGCATTGACATTAAGATTGTGGAAAGAAAGGGGCTACTTGTTTTGATTTGATTTTTTTTTTTAAATGAGAAGCTAATACATGAAATGGTGCTAGGCAAAAAAGAACCTTTTTCAGGAAGGTGAAGTACAAATAAACGTTGAGCCAGAAAGTAATGCTGGGAGTAAAAATAAGTGCAGACCTTTAGTCTTATGGTCAGATCTTATCTCCCTTGCTCTGGTGTAAATGTTGTAGTGTTGTGTAAATGTAGTATCTGTTGAAATTAGTGGAGTTTCATTGAATTACACCAGATCCTAGATTCATAGAAATGTAGGGTGAAAAGGGACTGTTCCGTCCCAGCATCCTGCGCTGTCAGACCCTGGTCCTTGACAGGAAGATTGAACCTAGAGTTTAATGCATGAGCCTCTACCACATGAACTAAAAGCCAGCTGATTGTTAGCTACTGCTACATAGCAGGCTCATTTTAGTTCCCTAGCTGCTCTTGCTGCTGCTAGATAGGACAGACCACCACATGCAGAAGCAGTGTGCCCTCTAATTTTTTTTCATCCATCCATGGAATACATTTTATTGTGCGCACCAAGGCATGTGTGAATGTGCATCTCCGGTAGAAACACATGCTACCAGCTGTGTGCACTCTGCTAATCAAGCTGGGCTGCATTTGAATCTCTCCTGGGTGGCTCACCAAGCACTCAGCTTACAGGGAACCCTGCCCAGGTGGTGGGTGGGATGTGAGGAGCTTTTTAAGAACGTGTTGCACAATGATGGGAATTACACAATCTCCCTTAAAAGCCTGTTCACAATTGAATTGAGGAGAGGTTTTTCCTAATGTCTAGCCTACATCTCCCTTGCTGCACATGAAGTCCATTACTTTTTCTCCTACCTACAGTGAACATGGAGAATACCTCATCAGCATCCTCTTTTTAACAACCCGTAGCGGATTATTAGCAGGTCCCCCCCAAGTCGTCTTTTCTCAAGACTAATCATGACCAGCTTTTTTAAAATCCTTTCTCATAAGGTTTCCAAATGGTTTTTATCATTTTTGTTGCTCTTCTCTGGATTTTCACCCATTTATCCAGATTTTTGTAAAGCGAGGCACCCAGCTGAAGCCTCACTAGTGCCAAGTAGCGTGGGGCAAGTACCTCCATGTGTTTTGCAGATGACTGTCTGGTTAATACACCCCCGGATGATTTGAGCCTGTTATCAAGTGCATCACGCTGCTGACTCATTTCATCTGGGATCCACTGTCAAATCCAAACCCTTTTCAGCAGTAGTACTTGCCTACCAGTTAGTGCCCACTTGGTAGTTCGACATTGATGCTTTTCTTCCTAAGGGCAGTTCTTTGCACTAATCTTTATTGGATTTCATCTTGTTGGTTGCAAACCAAGTCTCCAATCTGCCAATGTAATTTTGAATCCTCATCCTCTCCTCCAGCCTCTTCCAGCTTGCGTCATCCACAGGTTTTACAAGCATCCTCTCCTCTCTGCTATCTAAGTCAGTAATGAAAATGTTGAATACTACCGGAATTAGGCGTGATCCGTAGCCAGCAGGAACTGCCCCCCCCCCTCAGTGTGACCACAAACTATTGAGAACTACTCTTTGAGCATCGTCTTTCAACCAGTTGTGCAACTACCTTTATTGTGATTTCACCTGGACCACATTTCCCTAGTTTGCTAATGAGCCAGGGCTTTGCTTCTGGCCTCAACTTGGGGGTGAGGGAGGTGGACAGGAGTAAAGAGGGCTGGATTTCAGCACCCCCACTTTTAAAAATGTTCCCACACCACTAGAGCAGTTCGCACTGGTGTCTTCAGTCTCTGGCCTGCACTGCATCTCAAGCCTTGATCAGCCGCAATTGTAGAAATGCCAGTGACTTTTTCTCATGTGTAACTGTGCCTGTTTCCCAGGTGAAGCGCTAGGGAAGAGCAACGTGGTGCCCTTGCCGTACGAGAAGCTGATGAAAGAGCCAGGTTTGCTTGCAGTTGCTGGCTTGCCTGAGGGACTCGGCTTCCGGAAGCCCACGGAATACGACCTGAAATCCCTGATGGCGATTTTGGAGCACAGTCACAGTATCCGGTTCAGGCTAAAAAGGTAACTTCACCACTTCTCAGAGAGTGGGAGCAGGGAGTCTTTGCTTCTTGTCCACACTCGCCATGGCCAGGGAAGGACCCTCCACTTGGAAGTCAGCAAGCTGTGAACCAGGGCTTTGAAGGGATTTGGCAACTAGATTGTGGGAGAGGAAGGTGCTATAGACTATGGTGCCGTTTGTCTCATTACACGTGGACTTGGCTGCTTTGTGGGACACTCTGACAGCCACATAAAAGGCTGCGCTGGCTGAGTTAATTAACACTCGATACTGCTGTTAATAATCCCGTGCCCCCATTTTCCACTCGTCTGCGATAGGCAGATGTTCATTTAATACGGTGTGTTGCTCCCTGCACTGGTTTCTCTTTTGAACCATGTTAAATCGTGGTGCACAAAGACTCAGAGAGTGAGAGAGACTAATTTATCACTGTCTGGGGGGCCGTGGAATCTTTTCTTAATTATTTAATATTGTATGAAAACAATAGCCAAGTGACCCTATGCGTACCATGTTAACCACATTCTTCAGTGTGCCCTTACATAGGAATCATGTGCATGATGAGCAGAATGCTCTTATTAAGGATATTAAGAAGCGGGTAAATGATTAATTATGTAGTCGATACAAATTATATTGACTTACACGATTAGTCGATAAGGGGAGGGGCTCTGTCCCAGCTTGTGCTGGGTCCAGGAGCTACCTCCGTTGCAGCTTTGCAGTTTAAATGTAGTAGGAGCCGGGCATGCAGGCAGTCTGAGCTCACGCCGGGTGCCAAACCGCTGCACCTCTGCATTTTAAATATAGTAAGAGATGCTCGGCTCTTACTACATTTAAAATTCAGAGCCACAGCAGGGATAGGTCCCAGACCCGGCATGAGCTGGGACTGAGCAGTCCCGGCTCGTGCCGGGTCCTGGACTGCTGTGCCTCTGCACCTCTGGGCCCTCTCCCCGCTGCGGCTTTGCATTTTGCCCAGCTCTTACTACATTTAAAATACAGAGGCGCAGCGGTCCCAGACCCTGAGCTCGCAAGCTGGACTTGCTTGGTCCTGGCTCGTGCTGAGTCCAGCAGCCCCTATCTGAGGAGGATTCCCAGCAGAGAGCTAGGATCCCCCCTTCCTATCCCCACAGACAGGGGCTGCTCTGTAGGATGCGGAGCAGCCTCTGGTCACACAAGCCTGGGCCCGCTGCTGCTTTGCAGCCTCCCCTGTTCTCTCTGTTCTTTTAAGCCGGCTCCCTCCAGCACTGGCTCCTGCTCCCCTCCCTTGCTGCCTCTGATAGAGAGGCAGCAAGGGCGGGGGAAGCGAGTAGTTGAGTAGTCGACTCGACTAGTTGCTTACGTCCATCGCTCTTACCTCAGCAAAGAGAGGTCTAGGGTAAACATGCTAGATGTCTTTCCCAGTCTAGAGAGAGGAGTGTACTGTACTAGGTGGCAGGGGTTTTGCAGGAAGGGGGTGAAATGGGGGCCAGGCCCCCTCCCTGCTATCACAGCTACATTTCCAAAAGTGGCCTCTAATTTGGCATGCTTAAATATTTGGGTCTGCCAAGCTTGAGGCTCTTGCTGAGCTCCTATGGCTTCCAGTTTGAAAAGAGAGAGACCTGGAGGGAGCACCTCTGCAAATCACTGGGCATCTCCATTTGGGCCCATAAAATAAGAGGCTACTCTAGGAAATGGGCAGATCTCTTCTGACGTGAGGTGACACTCACCCTGTTCAGATGGGCAGTGCAAGGTCTTATCACCCCCTGAGCTCCAATGAAGCCTTATTTCGAGTAGCACTCAGTGGTGCTTTATCCTCAACCAGTGCATGATGGTGAATTCCCTCCATAATTTCATCCTTACAGGTTGCACTGAACTATCTCATTCCTCTCTGCGCCCCTTGGGACGTGGAACTAGGCCAGTTTTCACCAGCTGTGGGTCTGGCTCATAAATCTTATTGTAAAGACTGACTTTCCCTTCTTGCATGAAAGGGAAAGAGGAGAAAAGAGGAAGTTAGAAGAGGGAGAAGTTGGAGAAGGGTTGCAGCTCCTTTGACCGTTGCCCTAGCTTGGAAGTGTCAACAAAGAGGAAGCTGGGCCAGTCATTAGATTAAAGATGAAGGGTCCTTCCCACCCTGCTGGACTGTCTTGAAAGGATGGCTTGGAAGCTGTCCTTTCCCTTGCCTCATCGTTGCTTTTTTGCCTGTGCTCCCCGACATGTGCCGTTAAGACCTGTACTGCGGACAGCTTTGGCACATGCCTGCCCCGTGCAGCATTCTCCCCATGGCTGTTTGAGCCAAACCTGTCTCCCTTACGCCGGGAATCTTTGAGCCCCTGACCCGTCAGGCCGATTCAGCCGACATCCAACGAGACTGAGATTGCATGTTCCGTGTTGCCACGCCAGCCGAGCCCGAGCGGTGGTTCTCGTGGCGGATATTGTTTGCCGTACGCCGGCTGTAGCGTGCAGTTCCTGTGTCAGATGCCGTATGATGGACCTTGAAAGTACCTGTGTTTTCCTCTTCTTTCTTTTTTTTCCATTTAGGCCAGCAGACGAGCCCAGCAGAGAGGCGAACCCTAATGTAGAGTTGAATTGTACCTCCCTAGCGTCCAAGGGCGGTCGGGATTCCGGTCCAAATAACCAGATCACTAAACCAGCCAGTCAAGACACTCCATCCACTGTAGCCATGACCAATTTCTTATACGGTGTCTCGCTGCCTACGCAGATCGCCACGGACCTAAAGCAGGAGATGTCTGCCAGCCTGCACGGGGTGAATGCAGCCAGCGAGATGCTGATGCCCAGGCCCTCAGGAGAGCTGAAGGTGCCTTCCTCACAGGAGTACAGCGACTGCTGTGGTAATAGCCTTGCGTTTTCTCTCATAGGAGGATCTGGCCTACAGACAGCCCATTGAAGTCGATGGAGAGACTCCCATTGGCTCTGGGGGGCTTCGGGTCTGTCCCAAAGAGACAAGGAGTAGTGTTGGGGGGTTAGCGCCATTACTTCCGTTTCCTTTGGGCCCACCTCAGGTAGAATTTCACTGCACTCCCTGTCACCTTTGGGTGCGTCTCATCCTGGGGTATGGGGGACCATGTGTGTCATGCCACAATGCTTGGGCTTGAGTGGCTGTGGGCAATAAGCTGGAGGCGCTTCACCAGGGTTAGTCCCCGGTAGATCGCTGCTGCTTTACTCACCTGCGCTTCCACAGGTGTGGCTGCTTGCAGTTCCCATTGGCCACGGGTCACCACTCTCAGCCAATGGGAGCTGCAGGAAGTGGCACGAACTGGGATACCCCTTTCTGCAGTTTCCATTGGCCAAGAACGACAGTCCACAGCCAACGGGAGCCTCAAGCGGCCGTACCTGTGGATGCTCGGGTAAATAAAGCAGCGGCGGCGTGCCAGGGGCTACCCCTGATGAATTGTGTGTCCAGCCCGCAGGCTGGTTATTGCCCATCACTGGGAGCGTCTGGTGCATTGTCAGAGCACAACTGAGGAAAACCCTCTCACTGGGAGGGCCGGGGCAGTGACCCAAAGGCTCCAGGTGACGGCAGGGGACCTGGGATCAGCCAACCACTTGCTAGCTGACCGTTCTAAAATCTGCAGCCTCACAAATCCTCGGCCACCATTGGGGCTTCCTAATGACAGCCCACGACCTGCCTGTGGGCCTGGGTTTTGGCGGGGGGACAGAATCTGTGTTTGGGCATCCCCCTCATTCCCTGGGACAACAAAGTCTCGGCGCTTCCTACCTCCTCACGCACGCCCCTGTGCTGGGTCAGAGTTGTACAGTCTAGCGAGGAGGCGTCTCTGCGGCAGACCTGGAGACACGCTCCCTCCAAAGGCCCAGACCCCAGGCCCTTCAGGAGGCAGAGCCGCGCACGTGTGTGCTACAGACCAAGCTAACCACTGGCGCCGTTTTGGCTTTTAAAATAACTGATGCAGAGCCTGGTGCACCTGAGAGAGTGTCTAGTTCTGAGGGGGGTCAGAGACTCCGCGGAGGGTTTTGGAGAGAATTTAAGGGATTCCCCCCCCCCCTTTTGCGTGGCTCTGTATTAAAATGCTCTGAAGATGACTCTCTGGGCTTGCCTTCGAGTCATCGCAATGTAGGGCATGTGAGCCACCAATGGCTTTTTAATCCCCGTGTCATCTGGACCCGCTCTGAGCAGGATCAGGCGACCTGGTGGCTGCGGCACCATGGCCAGTCCCTGCTAGACCACCCGCCCATGCCGTCTCAGGTGTGCAGCTCTGCAGTTTGGCGTTGTCCAAGCCCTTGCCTCTCACCCTGTCCCTCGCGCTTTCCCGTATGCGTATGGCTCAGAGAAGGCTTCCGTGACGGGCCCACTGCCAGACAAGTCCCAGGCCAGCATCCAAGCTGGAAACAGAATGCAAGGGTCCCTCTTCACCAGTCTTGTGCTCAGTGCCGTTGGGTCTAGGCGAGGGTGAACCTGCTGTGTGCGCTTGGGCAGGCCTCTTGCCCCTGCTTGTACAAGGCGATCGGGTTCTTATAGTTCCTTTCAACTTCTGTTTCCTTGTGTCCAGGACAGAAATCGGCAGCCCCGGGTGGTCCGCTCATCCAGAATGTGCATTCGTCAAAGCGCATCCTCTTCTCCATCGTCCACGACAAAACAGGTGTGATGCTCACTGGGCCTGGGCAGGGAGGGTGCTGTGAGGAAGAGACAAGGGACAGGAATGGCTCCTGGCAGTAGTCCCAGCTCCTGGCTATTTCTGCTGGTCCCCTGTGGCTCGGCATGGTGGCTAAAATAGTCGGCTCGCAGTGGTTGATGCCAGGCTCAGGCTGGCCGTCCCCAGATGTCTTGGGTTCATCTGCCGTGGGGGGCTGCTAGGACGGCCAGCCCTGGGATTCTATGATTCTAGGACTTTTATCCCTGTCTGGCTCCTGAAGCAAGGTGCCAGAGAGAGCCCGGCCTCTGCACCCCCCTTAATGCAACTTGGAGCTTGCTCCATTGAAGAGGCAGGGTGGAATTCCCCCTCAGTGACTGGTGAGGAAGTGACCCCGCCCCGCCCCCCACATCACCCTAGGGTGGGCCAGGACAAGGCCCCCTCCAGCCACGGTCTGCCCCGCCCCTCCTCTTCCCACCCCGCCTCTTTCCCCGAGCTCCCTCGCCCAAGTGACGTAGCCTGGGGCAGGGGGAGCGAAGCCACATTGCTCCCCTTCCCCCCACCGCTGCAGTGAGTGTGGAGGGGGCCCTACCGTTGCTGTTAGTGCCAGTCCACTCCCCCCACCTCCCGCTAATTCCCTGGAAATCCTTTTACCTCCCACCCATGGTGTCTGGAAGGGTCACATGGTCCCTCAGTCCGCTTCACACATCGCCAGTGTGTGTCAGCATAGCAATGGAGACGTCTCTACCTACGCCCCCACGCCACCTTCCCTGCCTCATGACCTAGTATCCGAATGCATCAGAGTCATTCACTGCATACAACACCCTCTGTGGAAGTAGGGCGCCAGTCTCCCCACTTTCTACATGGGGAATTGAGGCACAACATATATTAAATAACTTGCCCAAAGTCTGTGGCTGGCCGTCATTCCTGCCCTGCCTGGCTTTGCAAACCTAAAATCGCCATGTGATTTCCAAAGAATTAAACCACTAACATTCTGTGGTGCTCTCTTCCACACAACGGAAGCCCCCGGTGTGCAGGGCAGTTTCCAAAAATAGAGGAAGAGACCGCCGCTGCCTGGGCAATATGCAGTGCAACACACAATTAAGCATTCACTCTGCTAGATTGCCAATAAGTGGGCAGGAAGGGGAAGCTAATGTGAGATTTTAAGACATCATGTCATATATGAATGGAGATGCCTATCTCCTAGAGCTGGAAGGGACCTTAAGAGGTCATTGAGTCCAGTCCTCTGCCTTCACAGCAGGACCAAGTACCAACCATCCCTGATGGCTTTTTGCCCCAGATTCCTAAATGGCCTCCTCAAGCATTGAGCTCACAACTCTGGGGTTACGTAGGCTAATGCTCAAACCACTGAGCTATCCCTCCCCCCTGCTGATTTTTAAAGGCTGGCTTAGGGTTACGTTTGTTCGGTTCTGAAGCTTCTTTCATTGGAAATGTCGGGGCTCGTTTCCTTCGAGGTCCTTTTCGCACATGTGCAGCTGCAGAAGAACATACCTCAGTGGGTGGGGAAGAAGCCTAGACCTTATCAACCAAGCTGGCAGAACTTGCCTAGGACAGGGAAATAACTGTTTATAACACAGCCAAGCCTTGTTCCCGATGCCTAACACCTCGCGAGCGAAAAGCGCATCTGCTATCTGGGTGCCATATGGAAGTTCCTTATTTCTTATATTTTGTTTTGATAGATAAATGGGACAGTTTTATAAAAGAAACTGAAGATATCAACACCCTTAGGGAGTGCGTGCAAATTCTGTTTAACAGTAGATATGGTGAGTAGGAGTTAGAATTCCATTATGCTTCTCCAGTGCTTGTGGTTTGCATAACATTATGTAGCAATCATTTTTGTTCCCTAACACAGCAGCAGAAGCCATATGCTAGCGCGCTCTTCTCTTTTTAACACTCCTTGCATGGCAGTTCCTAGGCTCATGGCTTCTCTGTAAGGATATGTCAATATTTCCATTTCGAATCCGCCATATTGCAGAATGTATAGCTCAGCCGTGAAGTGGCCCTTGTCTGAAACATAATGCACAGGTTCTCAGCTGGAGCGCATGTCTTCTGTACCTTCAGCAAAGTTTTAGGGGAGACATCTGAGCTAACGCTATTTGAAAATGAATGTGGTGCAAAAATATGGCTATGGGTTGTTCCCGCTGCTTTTAACATCCTTGGAGCTCATAAATGGCTTTGTTGGGTGGTGTTAAATTATGAATTCCCCTTTTAGGAACAGCCACATAGGTTTATTTTCCTTAATCTTTTAGCCAGGCAAGCATCTGCAAGACACAAATGGAATAGATTAAATGGCCTCAGTTCATAAAGAATGAGCGTGCTTTCTGTGTTTTTTTTAATTGAGGAACAGGGTTGCTGTATTTTTGTACCAGGGCTTGTTTGATCTCACAAGCTAAGCAGGCTTGAGTGTGGTTGGTACCGATGTGGAAGACCTCCACCGAAAAACTGGCTGCGATATGGGTAATACTGAGGAATCTTGGATTCTCGGTATCTTGATCTAAGGTCAGGTCTACACTGTCAGAGAAAGTCGACTTAAGATATGCACCTCTAGCTACGAACCCCGGACGATCACTCTCCGGGGAGTTGATCTCCGGGTAAGTATAGACAAGTTGTCACAGGCTCCATCTGCATCACAATTATACGATGGCAGGTGTTACTTGCTGCCCAGCGCAACTCTGGTACCTGATTTGAGCAACCTGAGATGTATCTCAGCATTTTTTAAATGTAATTTAGATTTTATTTGCCCTCTGCTTTATTTCCCTCTTTAAATTCTCCCTTTGGAGCAATTTTTTGCAATGACCAGGGATAAATTAAGCTTGGAACCTGGGGCTCTGTGGCTGGAGAAAAAGGAGGATCGCAGGACAGCAGGCATGCCTGTTTTGCAGATCTACGTGAATATGTTGTCTTCACCTTCTCTTTTGTTTTCTTAAAAAACAAACCCCGCTTGCAAATTAAAGTGATCCATTAACCTTTCAGCTGAAGCTTTGGGTTTGGACCATATGGTTCCCGTGCCGTACCGGAAGATAGCCTGTGATCCAGAAGCAGTGGAAATCATTGGGATCCCTGACAAAATACCATTCAAACGACCCTGCACCTACGGTGTCCCCAAGCTCAAACGAATCCTGGAGGAAAGGCACAACATCCACTTTGTCATTAAAAGGTACATGGCTAATCAGAGAGACTGCGAAGAGGTAACCTGGAAGGTATTGTAGTCTGCCTGTTTTGTGAGAGCGTTCAGGAAGCAGCGTCCTGCTCTGGATTCAGTCCCTGAATAGTAACCAGAAAATTATATTCTGAATTTTTTTTGAATTACATTAGAACAGCGAGGATTGGATCAGTTTTTCTATTTACCCACTCGGTGTTTCAAACAAACTTCCACACAGAACTATAGCCACATGTGCAGTTGAAGTACCTTAGGAATGGTTCCTCAACAGACAAAGAGAAGGGTTCCCCTTGAATCAGTTTGGGATGATAGTTTAATAAGTACATTGGGCAGATTCAACAGGAGGGAAAAGATTTTTTCCAATATGGTTTTACTGAGAGTTTTTTTCTAGCCAGCTGTGACAGTGAATGGACCTAAAACTTGACTTACCATGTGCTATATAAATAATTTATTTGTTTTTGCCAGCAGGTAGGTATGTGGTTTTGATATTTCCCCCCAATTAACTGTTTTACCAGCTCTCTCTCTCTTTTTTTTTTTTTTTACCTTTTAAGAAGACCAAATCAAAACCAGTTGTCCAGTATTTATACTTATCCCTACAATAACAAACATAAGAACATAACATAAGAACCACAAATGTTCTGTCATAAGTGCCTCCGTGATAATGGTTCTTGCTCATCCAAACCTTTCAAGAGTTTTATCTGCCTGCGTATGAAACATGCTGTCAAAATGGCACGTGACAAATTTAGATTGTGCCAGCCGAGTGCAGTAATTTTCCTTGAGCTATATTTGCCTGACAGTCCCTGGTAGGTCATGTTTTTTATAGTGGTTTCTACTTTTGCACTAGGGTAGGAATGGGATGCAGAACT
The DNA here is from genome assembly GCA_032595735.1 of Pelochelys cantorii. NCBI lineage: Eukaryota > Metazoa > Chordata > Testudines > Trionychidae > Pelochelys > Pelochelys cantorii. The sequence continues at coordinate 8,834,749 of CM064346.1, read as the reverse complement.
GCACAATTACTTCTCTGTTCTTTGTGTATTTGATCTCTCCTCATCTCTCCAGCAGGGACAATGACATTTCCTATCTAGCTCTGTCAGCTTATGTGGCCCCCATCCCCATAGTACTCAGGACCTTGGAATCGTTATGTGTTTATCCTCACATCACGCTGGTGGGGCAGGACAGTGCTGTTATCCTCATTGTGCAGATGGAGAACTGAGGTGTGGAGGAATGTACCCAAGGTTTACAGCAGAGCCAGACTCAGGCCAATGCCCTGACAATCTTTCTCCTCATTTTGTGGGGTTCCCTCTCCTATGCACTGTTTTTGTTTCCTCCTTCTTGGGCTCACCTGGAACAGACAAAACTCTTAACATAGTTTTCATCCTTCCACAGAGTTGTGGATTATGCAGTCAACAAAAGCTCCCTTTGTTTGGGGAGGGAGACAAAAACCACACACCTTTAATTATGGGCTCTTTTGAGAAAACTCAGTAATTCTCTGAGTAGTCTTTGCTAGCACCTGCAAAATGCAATATTATTACATTACAGTTCTTTGTGGTGTCCAAAGGCACCTATGAGGAATGGAATTTCTTGGAGCCTAGGCTATAAAAATATAGAAGAGGTAGGAAGGACATCAGTGCCAGATGTGAATTTCTAGACACCTACTGCCACTCAATTTCTAGCTGAAAAATCCAGTGAATCCAGTCACAAATTCTTCTTCACTTTCCCTTTTATCAACTGGCAAGATGACTCCTGTTTATATTATATCACCAAAGAATGTTCTTATACCAGCCGAGAGTGTGTAGATGAGGCAAGATTAGGTTTTTTAGAGTTGGACCTCAGGCCACCCCCTGTAGAAAAATCTACATCTGAATTTTACAGCTTGGATTTATCCCTGGTGCTTTTGCAGTGCACACAGCCAAGCATGCTGGAGCGGGGGGAGGAGGGGGCGCGGAATCAAGCCAGCAACTGCCCCGGGGCCCAGTCATTTCAAAGGGGCCCAGGCTGTCAGCCACTGCTGCTCCTACTGCAGTAGCAGAGGTGCCTGGAGTCCCAGGCCCTTTAAATTGCCACCAGAGTGCCATACGATGTGCTCCAGGCGGCTCTGAGGATTGGGGGGGGGCAGCACCGCGGTCTGACTGCCCCAGCTCTGCCCTTTCTGTTAGAGGCCCCGCCCCTTCTAGGGCCACAGAGCTCCCCCTCCCCCCACAACCTTGCCGAGGGGCTTGGTGAAGCTGTCGGCTCTGCTGCGCTTAGTAATTTATTAAACTCGTGGCCCATTGTGATTCCTTTAGAAGATTGATAAACTCCAGCGCACTGGCTCCCTCCCTATGGAGAGACGCAGTGAATAGCGTGTCCCGGGAAGAAGCAGCATGTCCGTTCTGTGGCACTAGCGCTGTGCGAGGGCAGAAGTTCTATTTCATGAAGGAGTTTTCGATTCCAAGATGTGGAATGAGAGCTGGAAACGTTGATAATGCTCCCCGAGGGAAATGCAGAAAATATTTTTGTTTCAAGTCAATCGGAACTAGGGATGTGAAAATAAGTTTGAAAATGTTACCAGGTAGCTGCTCAAAATCATAGTGGTGGACGCAGTGACACGTGCGGCCGCTCTGTAGTATAAAGCGTAAATAAGGGAGCCAGCATGTAACCTGAAGTGGGAGTGGGGGTTCGCTAGGCCTGCAATGGACAGGGGCTGCTCTGCCCAGGGCAGGCGGGGAACGGCTCCAGCTTCTAGTCTGCTGGTTAACCAGACCCGGTGAGCCTTACCCATTAAGGTTAACCGGTTAACCTTTTACATGCCCAGTCGGAACATTTGTTTTTAACAGAATTTTAATTTTTAGTGTTGACTCTTTTTTTCTGTATTGCGCAATACACAAATACATAACATTTCAAAACAACACGTCATCGTTCTGAAAATACCAGAATGGGATGTTTCAACCTGGTTCAACTTTTTCACTGTTTTCTGCCAAATCAAAAATTTAAGGGAAACAGCTAATTTTTGCAGTGTTTTGCTTTTGATAGATCTGCATATGCCGATAAAATAAGGTTCTATCGAAGTTATTCTAACCAGCTCCAATCGTAATACTTTCTTTCTGCTCACATAAGAGCTGTCGGACTGAGCTTAGTGAACACTTTCTTAAGGTAGCTCTTAGGGTGAGTTTTTATAGTAAAGTTACCAGAGGTCCCACAATTGCATGTATACAAAAGACAGAAAACTTGCAGATATTCCTGCCTTAATGGAAAATGGTAAATGGGCTTGACTAAATAGCAGAAAGGCATCTTAAACTGCCTTGGCCGCATAGCCTTCTGCTAAAGCCGGAAAGTAACAGCTTTATTTAATACAGTTAATGAAATGGAGAACATGACTTAGGAGCAGATGTTAAGGTGCTTTAGATGAAAGACACATATTGTTATTGTTGGATTTGGGCAAAAAAATTACAGCACTTTTTTTAAAGGAAAAGGGATGAATAAACCCAACATGGTTCTTACTGAACATATTGTTAATAAATGGTATCTGAAATTGATTCACTAGATGCTCCTCTTTCTTTTTTCCCCCTTGCTTCCAGGATGTTTGATGAGAGAATTTTTACAGGTACGTTATTAACATTCTGTGATTTATTGTCTGTGAATAGAACCCAGAGAAGTAGAGTTCAAATGATGTAATCCCTAACCAGCCACAAGTGAAGGCCTTATGTAGTTGTGCTCACTGAAGATAAAACCTTATCTGTATAATATACACGAGTCGAAGGAAAGTCAGTCCATGCATAGGAGCAGCTCACAACCTATACATCCTGTAAGTCTCCTTTTAGCCCTTGAAATAGGGCTGATGTGGGACTTTAGTGGGGCATAGACCATGAGCTGGTTATGTGTACAGGGTAAATTTCACCCCTAGAAAGCCATAGAGTATTTGACCGGCTTTACAAAAGCGAGGGCATCTATTTGTAAGTTATTCTCTCTCCTTTGCACATGAAGTGCTAACGTGACTTTTTTGATCAACAAACAGGAAAACAAACAACAAAAATCCCCAAGTACTTCAATTTAACTGCTTGGCTTTGTTGTCTGCTCCTTTTTACTTGCACTGAGAGCAATGTCATATGAAGAGATGCCATTTCAAACAACTTCTCACACATAAAACGAGAAAACAGCCAGGAGTTCTGTGGTACCTTAAAGACTAAGAGATTTATGAGGGCATCAGCTTTCATGTGTAAAACCCACTTCCTCAGAGGAATAGAATAAAATGAAGCACATTACAGTAAGATCGGAGCCTTCTTTTCAAATACTGTGAGAAGACACCCAAAAGATTGCGCCATTGGCTTCTTCCTATCTTCATCTGATGTATATCTGAAATGTTGCTGTAAAAATGGCACCATTTGGTCGTTTATTTTATTGTCTGACAGTGATTCCACACCTACTGAGCTCAGTTTACAAGGAAAAACGTATTTTCTCTAACGAAGAGCTTAGCAAACTAGAGCTAGGATCTGAGAGTCAAATGGGGTGCTTTTATCACCAGTTTAAAAGATTTTACTGGCCAACACATTTAACTGCTATTTATAAAGGTCCTACAGGGCACATTAAGCCTTCAGTGGTACCTGTAAAACTTTGGTTATGTTCCTGGTTAGCCCTCACTAGCAAACCCTTTGCCTACCATGAGGTTTGGGCAAGTGTAACCGACTGGAAATTAGGAAACAATTTTGTTGTTGATCAACAAGATTGGAAGACATTCCAGCTCACTCCCTTCTAGCTGTCTGGTCTCTGCCGAGCTAACAGAAGCAAGAAGCAGTAAAAACTCAAGTCAGCAGATATGAGTACACAAAAGAACCGGATCTGCTGAGTAAGGCAGTCCCGTTTTTACATTACACTCTGTCAGAGTGGAGCTGCATTTTAAGTTGCCATCTACAAAGTATCCCAAGGTTTCCATTGCAGTTTTGTTCAACATTTAATTAAAACCCCACCGCTCCTAGGAAACCTATTTTTGCTGCTCCCCTGGGCAGGTGCTTAAGTCAGGCTTCATTGTTGCAAGAGCAAGATTTTGGTACACGGGAAAAGTAAATTAAAAGGCCCCAGTTGAACTGTCAGAAGATAAATGGCATCTTTGATGCTCCATGCTGCTTGGTGTTCCCATTGCGAAGCTTTGCCCTCCTTCATATGCCAGAGCTGAAAAGAAAGGGGACTTTACATTGCCATAGATTGTACATGCTTCAAAAGGAGGTAGCGGCTATGAGGCTTGGAGCCGAGCAAAGTTCCAGTGTTACAGATATAATGAGACACCTGCCTAGTTTGTGCGGCTTGTCAGCATAATTCTGCTCCCTCCTTCCCCCAGCCCTAGCTAATCCTTCAGCTCTCCATTCAGCTTCTCTCTGTAGCACCTGATTTTCATTTCCGATGCTGGCTTCATAGCGCTCTTTCCATCTCCAAGATCATTGCTGGTGCATCATTACAGCTACTGGTGGATTGCTGAAGGGCAAAGAGAAGGTTTTCCTGGTAACCAAATGCTTGTTCATCCCTTTGTCTCACTGTGTCATGCCCGTCTCTCTCACACACAAGGGCCAGATTTTATATGCTCAGGCAATGGGGTGGACCAGGGGCCTCTTCCCTCAGCACTGCTTGTATGTGAAGTGGGACGTGATGCCTCTGGCCAAGCAGCAGCCTGCAAGATACCACTGGCCTCTTGTCTTGAGAGAGACAGGAAGGACCAAAAACAATAGGAAGGCCTGGTAGAAGAAGAGCCATCCAGAATGCTGTATCCCCATGTCCACTCCAGAAACCACCCTACCTCCCGCCAGTTTCCTAGACTGGCGTGAAGGTAATTGCCAAGCAGAATTTCCTGGGCTAGATCACACAGATGTCACAGGGTATCCAAGAGAAGGTGTCCCCTTATCTTTGGGGGGGTCTGTACTGCAGTCACAAGACCCGACTGCTGCTGGAGTAGACTTCACGTGAGTCTAGTTAGCTCAGGTCTTCCTTCAGGTCAAGGTTCCAGGCAGGCTTCTCCAGCCCACGCAGAAGTGCCCCGTGCTCCGGGACTCAACTGAGCCTTACATTCACTCAGGACATCGGCTGAGCTGCAGTCACACCATCCGATTGCTGTGTTGACACGTCCTTCACGTGTAACCCAGATGCTCACGTGGTGCCGTCCTTACCCATACGCAGAATATGCAGCTGCGTAGGGCGCCTGAAAATATGGGGCACCGCTGGGTCTTAATATCCCCCCTCCCGCCTCTTCCTATCTGTGTTCGGTGGCTCTGCTTCCTCTGGAGAGAGGCTAGTTAACTTAAAAGTAAAAAAAAACCCACCCTGCCTGACTTACTAGCAGCATATTAACCCCATGAAAGAGTCATGCAAGTGGCCATTTAACAGGCATTTGCCAACCCCAGGTACGTACTGTCAGTTTCCTGAATTATTAGCTGACAGGACCTGAGTTTAAGATTTGCTTTCAAAATGTTTCATTGACATGTTGCTGGCAATTATAACATCACAGCTCTCAAAACTTGTTATCCTCACCTCCCTCTCCCCTCCTCCGGCTGCCACCAGGCATGGGGGTACCCTATAGAACTGCGTAAAGCCCCATAACACCGAGGGATGGCCCTGCACTCTTTAAGCTGCTGACTGGCTTGGTAGATGCAGGAGAGGCGCAACCGTGCTGCTAGCATTAGAATTCTTCTGTGGCTAATCCTGCTTTTGCTTTTCATGATGAAACCTTGCTGCGGAACAGGGAGTAAATTTACCAAAGATCCAACCAAGCTGGAGCCCTCCAGCCCATCCGGCGAAATCTCTCCAGAACCACACCGAATGACAGTGCTGGACCTGGCAGGGACTTCGCAGGCTAATAACAGGTATGTGGCTTCCATCTCCACCTGAGCAGTTTCCTCCATAATCACTAGCGGCCAGATTATAACACCCTCGTGCCACGTCCAGCTCCACAGAGGTCCACTTGAATTGCTAGTGGAGTGAGGTTCTACTCCCCATGCATGTGAGAGTCTTGTTCTGTGGTAGCACCAGACCTCTCTGGAATGTCCTGTGTCTTTCATTGGCTTCAGTTGTTGTGCGGTTAGGGAGCTGGAAACCTTCCCTTTTCAGATACATATGGGGTGGGTTTTTTTAACCTGGTGCGGTGGGGTTCAAGTGACTAGTAGAGAAAAGTGTCTAATCAGCCTTTATTGTCAGACTTCTAATGCATGAGGCTAGTGAGCTGCTGTTAGGCACAGCAGTGCTGGGAGATTGACGGGTGGCGGGGGGGTACATGTATAAAACAAAAAGTGAAAAGTATGCCCTCAGCCCAAGTGGGGCGTGTGAGAGGGTGTTTTAGTATCACTCACAGGACACTTTCAGGACCAGATGTGGGAGTCAGAGGAAGTGAGGTTTTTTTGCCAGAACTGAACAAGAACTTCGGGTTTTGCCCCAAATTAGGTCCAGATTAGCATGCTGTCGTGTGGTTTTGCACCTGTCGGTTTAGCTTGCAAACTCCTCAGAGCAGGGGCTGTATTGTCTTTTGTCACTTGTGCAGTGCGGCGTGCGCTGCTGGCACGGGGAATATTACTTCCAAAGATAGTCCCTGCAATTGGAGGGAGGCAATATTTTTTTCGTCAGCCTGTGAATTTGGAGCATGCTCTTGCAATCCTTGGTTGGCAGCCATCCGAAATCAGGAAAACACATGTCTAAGGGGAGTGAAATGAAAGGGACCGAGTGCTTTGCTTGTTTGTGGGACCTGTAAGTGCTTTGTCTGAGCACACTAATGAAAGCCAGGGGGCTCATATTTTACTTTGACGGTGTGCCCACCCTTGCTACTATTAGTAAGCCACTAGAGAAATCAGATCTTCCTGATACTGTGGGCTGATTGCAAAACAAACAAAAAAAAAGAGAGATCAGAGCCACTGAGTTTGAACAAAAGGGACCAGCTCACTGCTTGTGCAGACAAGCTAGGAGAAGATTTCCTTCCTGAGTTATCTGAGATGCATAAAACAGGTCTAGAAAATCCCCTCCAGGCTGCAGTCTAATAGGCCATGCTTTATAAGAAGGGTACATTCATAACTGACCAACCAATGGGTAATCAAACCCAGAGAGTCCAAAAGGTGCTGGGATACTAGATGAAGAGGGCTGTGAGTTACTACAGGGAATTCTGTTGAGTCTTACCCATAGACGCTGGGTCCAACTGATGGCCGGATTTGGGGTTGGGAAAGAAGTTTCTCCCCAAGTCAGATTGGTAGAGACCCCAGGGGATTTTTTGCCTTCCTGTGCAGCCTGAGGCATGGGTCACTTGCAAGTTTAAACTGGTGTGACGGATGGATTCTCTGCAACTTGGAGTCTTGAAATGACGACTTGAGGACTTGTAACTCGGCCAGCGACTCGGGGTCTGTTACAGGAGTGGGTGGGTGAGGTTCTGCGGCCTGCATTGAGAAGGTCTGACTAGATCCTGGTGCTTCATTCTGTTTTTAAAGTTAGGTCAGTATTTTATAACCTATCAAGTTTCAAGTGCTGCAGGTGTAGCCAGGTGTACCTCACGGTATCCATGCCGGTGATGCCCTTAGAACACTTAGGGTACGTCTAGACTACAGGCTTTTGTCGACAGAGGTTTTGTTGACAGATACTGTTGACAAAGCTTCTGTAGACAAAGAGCATCTAGACTACATCCAGGTCTGTCAACAAAGCAAGCCGCTTTGTCGACATGAGAGTGTAGACACAAAGGGCAGTGTAGATGCAATAACGCCTTCTGTCGACAGAACTCTGTCGACAAAAAGCGTTATTCCTCGTAGAATGAGGTTTACCGCTGTCGACAAAACTGCCAAGTTCTGTCAACGTTATGTCGACAGAACTCGGTGGTAGTGTAGACGCAGGTACAGTTTTGTTGACAAAAGGCCACTTTTGTCTGTAGTCTAGACACACACTTATTGATTAGGTGTTAACATTGTACGTACTACGTGTAAACGGGGTGACTTATGAGCACAGAGCTGGGGGAGAGATGTTCTGGTCTGCCACCAGCTTAATGGTGGCTGGTACGTGGCGGTATGCGGCTGCAGCGCTCTGAGGGTGTGTCTACACAGCAAAGTTATTTCGGAATAACGGCCGTTATTCTGAAATAACTATGCGAGCATCTACACAGCAATTCCGTTATTTCGAAATAATTTTGAAATAACAGACGGCTTATTCCATCTTCTGTAAACCTCATTCTATGAAGAATAATGCCTCTTCTGAAATAGCTATTTCAAAACAAGGCGACTGTAGTCGCTCCGCTTCTGCTATTTCGAAATAGCCCCTCACCAGGGCCATTCTAAGTTATTCCTCCTGGGGCACTAAATCGAGATAGCATGTCTACATTAGGGAAGCCTGCCTCGGACTAATTTTGAAGCTTCCCTGCAGTGTAGACATGCTATTTTGAAATGTGCTATTTTGGAATCACTATTCCAGAATAGCTTATTCCGAAATAACTGTGCAGCGTAGACGTAGCCTGAGTGAAGGGCTCTGGGTGTTGGTATTAGCCCAGAGGGGTGTGATTCCTTCCACAGGCCCCGGGGTGTGCTATTGGGGTAGAGGCTATTCTGAGAAATCTCTTTTGGAGGCTCAGCCGACTCCCACTTCTCTTCTCCAACTGGCCCCAGTGAAGCCCAGGGCAAAAATCAGCTGGTGCTCTGGAACAATGATGGGAGGCCTTTGTGGGGCCACACTGGGTGTGTCTACACTGCCTGGTATCCCCAGGTCTGTGGGACCTGGGCTGGTGGACTCAGTGTTTCCAGCTGCATGGAATTGGTAGACCCAGATCTCGGAGCCATGCCAGTGCGTTCACACTTCCGTCTGACTTGAGTCTGCAGCTTGACAGGCCCTGGGTGCTGGTTGAAGGGGCACGTGGGGTCAAACTTGAGCTTAGTGTGCAGTGTAGACATGCCCACCGAGGTTGTTAACATTCTAGCCCTAAAGGCCTTGGGCCGTTCGGCACTGGTTCCGTCTTCCTCTTTACCTTGCAATGGATGGTGAATCCCGCAGGAAAAAGGTAAAAGGTCTTTACCAATATCCTGAGGTGATTACGGTTGAAGGCAGAGACTGGACACCAGTGACAACCAGTGCGCTGCCTGGGCACTGCCGTGTCACCATGCTGATGTCCTGGACAGGACACACACGGCTTAGCTGGTGAGTGCTGCTCGCTGTTCTTCGGGTGTGCAAAATTGATCCGGTTTAACTGAAGGTGGGATTTTTTAAAATCAAATTCACTGAAACTGGCCCTAAAGTCTGTGAGCACATGGCTATTTCAGTTTCAACTGGGCTTATTGAAATCCAAGAGCTAGGTATCATTATATTTTATTTGATTAAGAGCAGATGAAAGCTAAATCTAAATAAGCTACTCTTAGACCAGAGAGAGGAGACCTGGTCTTTTGCAACTAGACTGTGTATGTGACTCATTCACTTGTGTATGTTACAGATTCATACATAATGCGAGTCTGGTGCAGCCCCCAATTACAGACCCTTGGCTTGTCAGCTCAGTGCCTTGCAGCTTATGCTTTTAGCCCTGCAGGTCCCTATTCAACCACTCTTATGTCGGTCAAGCTGGCAGCCGTCGCATACGGACAAGGCCAGAATTTCCAAGAACGGATAAACCGGTTGCTTTGGTGAGGGCCTACCGGGAAATAAGTAAACATGCGGAACACGTGACCAAAACGACGGCTGTTGAATCAATTCCTCTTTGTCTGGGGCTTGCTGTCACATGCTGAGCACTGAACTGTCACAGAGTGTTTCAGTACAAGGACGGTATTGATCTAAAATTCTTAACACCTGACGGTCACATTCCCCGTGTTCTTCAGCCCCTGAGACAGGGAGATTTGTGTGATGATATTGACTTCAAGGCAACAAGCGCTGGGGAGCTGACAGACCTTAGAGTGAAATTTGGGTCATGCTCTGTATCCTGCCATTTTGCACAGTTGTGAGATGGATACTCTTGTGCTAGTCTCAGCCAAGTGAGAAGCACGGCAAAGCAAGAGGAGTCTTCAAAAACTATGAAAATTGACAGGTCTTTGCTCCGGTGCAAGCGTTAGAGCTTGCAAAAGCATCCGCTTCTTTGTCTGTTGCCCCAGGTTTAAGAAATGTGACCCAGGGACAGGCGGCCTTTTACAAGCAGAATCCAAGATCCCAGGGTCACAGCACTTTGGCAAGGATTCATCAAGGCATGTAGGCACATGTTGAACTTAAGGGTGAGAGCGCCCATGCGCCTCTTCAGCAAAACACTTGGACCTGTGCTTAGGCGTTCTGCTGAATCAGGCCTCCAATGAGTCATTGCCATTGGGGAGTCTGTATTTCAAATGTGGTGTTGGGGGTTTGCACAATGCAGACTGCTAAAGGAAGAGATGCAGGGTCTGAATTGATTGCACTGAAAATAGATTGCGGAAATGTCAGAACTGATATATAAATATAGGGTCAGACCAAACACTCATTCAAGTCAATGAAAGGGTTTAAAGAGCTAACAACAGTGGGCACTGGATTGGATGTTCCTTTATATTAGTACTAGCACATGGGTTCCCAAACTGGGGGGCGTGCAGGAATTCTGGGGGGGCACAAGGTGACCCAGCCCCCCTTCCCCCCCCCTCCCCATCCCCTTGCTATTTTTGTTTTTCGGCCCTGGTCAGTTCCTTTTTTTTTTGCTCAATAAGTTTTGTTGCTGGGGGGGGGGGCGTGAGGGTTTCTCAAAAATCAAAAAGGGGGTGTGATGCCGAAAAGTTTGGGAACCACTGTACTAGAAGATTTACCTGGTGTGGCTCAGGTCCTTAATTCAATTAAGGTTTTTTTTTTTTTTTTAATTTAAATCATTGTTCTTGGGTGAGGCTGGGGAGGAGGGGATCAGTGTGCAGGCTGCCTGGAGGAGAGAGGACAACCCCAGCCCTCTCTCACCAAGGCAGTTTGGAGCCAGGTGAGAAACACCTCTCCATGGCTGTTGCAGCTGCAACGGGTGCATCCATGGGAGGGGTGCATGTCCCCCAGCTGGGAGACCAACAGACACATAATCTGACAGATTCTCTGAGATATATAGTAGATAGCTGTTCCTTTCTCCACTCCTGCCTCCTACTGACCCAAGGGGGTTATTGCTGTCTGGTCCTCATTTCTGGCCCCTTGATGCCCCCTGTGGTCACTCTGGGGTATAACTGTCCCTCCTACCAGGCCCCTCCCTTTCCATTTTATGAGAAACAAGCAAATTCCAGGCACATCCCATTGTCCTGGCACAGCCAAACCCTGACCTTGCTTTAAGTTATAACTAGAGGAAGCTGCCTACCAAATTGGGTGGTCCTAACTCTGACCAGTTAGGAGGAGTTCTCGAACAAACGGACTCCCAGTCAGACAGAGACACACAGACAGATGCACAAACTCTCTCATATATTTAGTAGATAATATATAGGAAGATATATTGCATAGATGGAAAAGCCCTATTGTCTATGTGTCTATGCATAATCTTTGCTAAATTAGTGCCTGACGGGTACTGCAAATTAGGACCTGATTCTGTGCTGCTGATGTTAACCAGGGTTTTGCTGCTTAGATGGATACTTACACAGCCCTCATTTCCATGGTACCTGAAAATTATTACTGGGTTCATTTTCACGACACCCCAGAGAGACCGGACAGTGCTGTTACCTCATTTTGCAGATGGGGAACTGAGAGATAGGGGCACTAAGTGACTAGACAGAGGTTTCGTGGGGAATCAGTGGCAGAACAAAAAAAAAATTGCACCCAGGTCTTTGGAATCCTAAGCAAGTGCCTTAACTGCAAAACTACATTTCAGTTAGCCTATCAGCCACTGACTGCAGTGGATGTGTGATCAGGCCTCAGATGTTTTAAGCTGGATTTCCCAAGCTGCTGAGTGTCCACTGCCAATGTTCCCTCTAATTTTTTCCATCCATGTGTGGGATAAATGTTATTGTGTGCACCAAGACATGTGCGGATATGTACCACCAGTGGAAACACATGCTGCCGGCTGTAGTTGCTGTGGGCGTTCTGCCAGTCAGCTGGGTGGCACCTGAATCTCTTAATTATCTCAGTGCAAACCTCTACTGTGGATACCTCACACTGATGTTAAGCAGGATTTATGCTGGTAAGCTAAAAGTGACATTTGCTCATCTGAAACTAATGCCACACCATGCCATCCTGTAATCTCTCTCAGGCTGTGTCTACACTGCACGACTATTTCGGAATAATCTATTCCAGAAGAAATACTCTGAAATAGCTTATTTCGAAATAGTGGATCTACACTGCAGGGAAGCCTCAAAATTAGTCCGAGGCAGGCTTCCCTAATGTGGATGCCCACCTCGATTTAGAGCTCCAGGAAGCACTGAGGAGTAATCACTTTGAATAGCCTAGGGGAGAAGTTGTTTCAAAACAGCAGCAGTGGAGTATCCACTCTACCGCTATTCAGAAATAGCTGTTCCGGAAGAGGCATTATTCCTCGTAGAATGAGGTTTACGAATGCTGAAATAAGCTACCCGTTATATTGAAATTATTTTGAAATAACAGGCTAGCTGTGTAGACGCTCACATAGTTATTTCGGAATGACGTCTGTTATTCCAAAATAACGCTGATGTATAGATGCACCCTCGCTTCCTATGAAAATATGTTATCATGACCTCACTTGGAGTATGTCTAGACTGCATCCCTCTGTCGGCAGAAGGATGCAGATTAGGGAGGTCGACATTGCAAATGAAGCGCGGGATTTAAATATCCTGTAAATCTCCTTGCAGGAGGCATAAGAGATCTGTCGAAAAAGGCTTTCTTTCTCGATAGATCTCCCTCTAGACTGCTGCTTTTTGCCAACAAAGTGCCACGGCGGCAAAAAGCGGCGGCCATTTTTATGCAAATGAAGCACGGGATATTTAAATCCCCGCTTCATTTGTAATGTCGACCTGCCTAATCTGCATCCCTCTGCCGACAGAGGGATGCAGTCTAGACATACCCTTGCTGACAAGTTGTATAAGCCTTAAAGAAGGGAATTTGCAAAGGTTTACTGACACCATAAACCCTGAGAATTGTCATGAATTCTTTCAACGAGAGCCTTGAGTGCTCTGCTGCTAGGACCGTCGATGTCTGTGGGATCTTTAGTTTTCCCTTATACAGAGGAAGAATTGAAGTCAGAGCAAGTTTTTTAGTCCCTTGAAATGCCCCTCTTTTGCCTATGTACTGCACTGTACATTAGCCTGAATTTTTTAAGGTATCCCATGATAGTTCCTTTACCGTGTCTCATGTCTGCTTCTCCTTATCAGGTCTGAGAAGAGTAGTGTTTCTGAAGACTGTGAACCAGGTGAGCAAGAAATAATCGCTGCTTTCTCCTAAAAAAAAGTAATGGTGAGGGACCAGAAAAGGGCCTCGGTTCCTTCTAATAAATATCAGATTTCCTGAGGAAGCAGATAAGCTCCCCAGGGCTTCAGCTGGGATGGCCCATGACATGCATTTGCTGAGTACACACTCTTTTTGCCATGTGCTGCAGTGAGGGCTGTTCTAATGAAACCTTTCAATACAAATGATGAAAGTATAGCAAACATTGCTGCCTATCCCAGCTCCCCGGAGGGTACTGTGATTCCCATTGGGGGGCTTGGAATCTGTGAACACTTCTGCTGACTGGCTTATAGGAAGGGAGATGTCAGGGTGAGGAAAACGTCTCCTGTGCAGTATAGTTTCATGGGCAATAAGGTATTCTGTGAATCTCTGTTTGAGGGATGGTGTGTGTGTCTTGTACTCACACACTGGGGGAGCTCACTCCCTCTTTAAAGTGAGCCCATCTGAGTGGGAGCCCACCTTTAGTTAAAAACCATTACAAAAGGGAATAACCACAAGAATGGCTACTCAGGCTGAATAATGGTGGGCAAAAACCTGTGAAAGTAGACCAGCCCTGATGGCCATTCGCTGCGGCTCTGCTGTACTAGTGGCAAGAGTGAATTGTCATCAAGTATCCTCAGTAGAGCTCTTCTGTTAGACACATCTCTGAACCCTTTGGGTGTGTCTAGACTACATGGCTCCATCGACGGAGCCATGTAAACTAGTTTACCCGACATAGTCAATGAAGCGGGGATTTAAATAATCCCCACTTCATTAAAATAAAAATGGCCACCACGCTGTGCCGACAATCAGCTGATCCGGCACAGCACGGCAGTCTAGACATGGATTGTTTGACAAGGGAAGCCTTTGTCAACCGCTCCTGTAAACCTTGTTTCATGAGGCATAAGAAAGCGGTCGACAAAGGCTTCCCTTGTTGACCGATCCGCGTCTAGACTGCCGCGCTGTGCCGGATCAGCTGATTGTCGGCACAGCGCGGCGGCCATTTTTATTTTAATGAAGCGGGGATTATTTAAATCTCCGCTTCATTGACTATGTCAGGTAAACTAGTTTACATGGCTCCGTCGACGGAGCCACGTAGTCTAGATATACCCTTTAGGACATGAATTGGTCGTCGCAGTACCCCAAGGAGGCAGGTATGTGAGTATTTCCCCCATTTGGCAGATACAGAAGTAGAGATACGTGTCCTCTGGCCTTTTGGGTAGGCTTTGATACAGCAGTCTTTACCAAGGCCTTCTCTTCCAGAAGAAGTGGCTCTGGTTTGGCTTCCAATAGAATTTTCAACCAGAATAGTTAAGCTGGTGCAAAAGACCATGAGTGCTCGCTTTTTCTGGTTTAAACCAGGGTCTATTCCATTTGGCGTAAATGGATTAGGAATTGGTTTCAGATAAAGTGAAATAAGCCACTCTTGAACTGAAAGAAGAGCATTCAGAGAGGGGTAGGCCCATGGAACTAACTCAGTTTAGGAAGTGATTTAAATTAAGCTGGTGCAGTTTTCACATATGGACAAAGCTTTATCCTCTCTCTGCCTCAGCTTTCCTATCTGTACAATGGGGTTAGTGGTGGTGACATGGGCAGTGTACTTTGAGACCTATGGGTGAAGTGCCAAGAATGATTAGTAATAGGTTACTGCCAAGAATATAATGCATGAGCAATGAAGATTCTTCCTTCCCACCCACTGATAGGTAGTGACTACTTATTCTGTTTCATGCCTCTGATTTTTTTTCCCCCGCAAGGTACATCAGCAGAACTGAGTGGGATCAGACATATCAAAATAGAGCCAGATGAGCTGGACATCATTCAAATCACTGTCCCAGGTAAAATTTAAAACTTTTGAATGACTCAGCAATGTCTAGGCAGGGAACATTGGCCTTCAATTGTTCTGTGGGAAGAGTGAGCGATGGAAGGGCGTGCTGCAGGGAATTGGGGTGGCTCCTCTTTTCTCTTCCTCTTGGGATGAATTCGCCCTCACGTCTTTCTCTTTTGAAAGCTGAGTCCCAGCGGTGCGTGAGCCGTTACTGATTTCTTGTGAAGCCCTTTGGGATCACATGTGGTTTTGGGTTTTCCCATCTTCTGCGTCTGTTCATTTTGTGCCTTTCACATTATCCCTGTCCTACCTCTGGCGAGGCAGGCGGGGAGCAGATTCTCCCGGAGTGGACAAACCTGTCAACAGAGTGGAGGCAACTGCCCTGGGGCCCAGCAATTCAAATTGGCCTGGGGCTCCCGGCCGCCACCACTGCTACTGCAGCTGCCATGTTGGCTGGAAGCCCAGGTTCTTTAAATCGCCACTGGAACCCTGCACTGTGCACTGCAGAGCCCCACAAGGCTTGCTCTGGTCGGCACTGGGGGGGCATGGTCTGGGCAGTGCCGAGAGCTCCCATCCAAGGCCTCACCCTTCCCCAGAGCGTGGAGACGTCCCCCCTCCCTGTTGTCCAGGGACCCAGTGAGTCTGTTGGCTCACCTGGGACCAGTTGCTCATCCTGCTCTTTCAGTGATAAACAAGAAGCTTTTGGGTAGTAGGTGCTTTCCTTCCTTTCCTTCCCAGCCCCTGTCAGTATCCCTGTTCCTGTCCACGGAGGTGGGAGCTGACACAGAAAGTTAAATTACTTGTCCCAGGTCATGTCACAAATCCATGGTAGGACTCGGGGTGGCACCCAGATTTTCAGTTTCCCTCCGCCCTGGTGTGGAGAAAGCCAGAGGCCTCCTTGCTTTTAGAGGCAGCAGATTGGAAACAGTGGTTGCAGCCTGTTGGGGAAGGAGACGCGGTGGGTCTGGAAGAGAGTTTAAAGTGATCTCACTGTAAGTCAGTGGTGGGCAACCTGCAGCCCACCAGGATTCTACGTTTGGCCCACGGGACGTTTTATTTACTGTTGCTCCTGCCCAGGGTTGCCAGAGATTCCGATGGGTTTTGTCTGCGTGGTTTTCTTCCTGCCGGGATTGCTAACGTGACACGCCCGTGAAGCCAGGGCACATAAGGCATGTGCAGAGTGCTCACAGTGTTGACCGTCGGAGCCGTGCACTCCCTCGGCACCCAATCCAAGTGCAGCTACGGCTCATCCAGCACATCCTGCAAATTCTAGGCAGGCGATGCCGTTCACAAAACTACCCTGTCCTGGGAAATCATCTGGTTTGCAATCATCTTGGGGCCCATTGAGATGAAGGAGGACCACTCATGCAGCCCACATATTAGCCTCCCTCGCCCCTCTCTGCTTTAAGTTGTATCTGTCAGTTTATTGTGGAGATTAACCCTAGAGCTGCAGATGCACCAGTGCGGGAAAAAAAAATGCTGTTCCAGGTTGATCCCCTTAAATTGTGGCCTCTGCATTTCTGCAGCACTGTGTGCTGGCTCCTAAGGGTGTCGCTGGATCATGAGTCTATTAAAAGCTGGTGTTCTATTATCAGGTCTTTCCCTCGTTCGCTGATATGCCCTGGGGACTTCTCTGTAGGCTGCATCTGGCTAGGGCTTATCATCATACAAGTGAATAAATAGTAGCTCCAAGCAGCCAGTTGTAAGGCTACCAAGCTGTGAGGGGGCCATCAGTGATCATGTTGCCATGTCTGAAGTGCACGTGTGCGCACACGCACCCAGCATTAAACACGACGGGCGAGAATTGTTCTCAGTCACACAGGCTGGGTGGACTGCATGTTTGCTGCCCCCTCCCTCGGCATGACCCACCCTAAGAAGGTGCCCTGCTGGAGGGAAGAGCAGGGACTTCAGATCTCCAGGGATTGCCTAGAGTGGGTTCCCATGATCGGCTGCAGGCAAAACCAGTCAGACCTGGGAACAGGCTCAGGTCAGGGCAGGCCCAGCAAGTCCGATAAAATAAAGGCTAGCAGCCTCTCTGAGAGGCCAGTTCTGGATGCAGCCCAGGACAAAGGAGGCTCAGTTTCCCTGCCCTAACCCGAGTAACCTGGCCTGATCAGGCCTCTCACCTTCACAGGATGTACTTGGAGCTCTGTGAAGATTCTGTTATGGCCTTGCGTGCCCAGGTGGCTGGTTTGAGCTCAGGTGTAGCTTCCTTTCTGCTCCTGCCGGAAGGGGACATGGTGGAGAGCTGATCAGGCCAGAGGGCCAAGCCACAGAAGTGCCAGGTCATTGTGGTGCTAGAGAGGCAGAACTGCTGAAAAGCCGTGTCCTGACCCAAGGGGCCAAGCTGGCACACTGCTGTAATTCCAGAGTCACCCCATAGGCTTTGTGGGGGTTGCCCTGGATTTACACCAGCCGAACTGAGAGCAGAACACGGTCCCCTGTCTTTTCTTTAGCCTTGGGGTTGGGCTGTCCCAGCCTGCTCACGGTTGTTTGGGGGAACATTTGCATGAATGAATTAAATGGATTGGTTGGGTCCGGGGACGGGGCAGGCAGACAACACAAGTTGAGTCAAGTGTCATCCAGCACAATAAGCATGTGGCTTCGGCGTGCACAGTGGAGAAGGGGCTGAACGGAGACATGCAGGTTCGGACCCAGAGTGCTTTCGTGAGCCACTGACCTTTGGGGAGACAATCCTCCTGAAAAACTCCTGGGTTCAGCGTTGGGATCTTGTACAGCAAAGTGGGTAAACAGTGTCTGAAGCCAAGACCACAAAGATCACCTAGTTTGTTTCCTGTTTGTGGTATAAGGCTGGAAGATCTCAAACCTCAGGTATTCCAGACCTCTATATTCCAGACCAGGCTGCCCATTCAGGAAAGCGTCCCTGTTCAGGAGGGGCAGCTAAGCATGGGTAGAACTTTATGCCCATGCTTCATCCCATTGAAACCGTGGGACCTTAAGCACTTGCTTGGGGCCCAAATCCTACATGCCCAACACAGTTTAATTTCAGTGGAAGACAGGCACCTGTACGCCTTTGAGGGGCTGGGCCCAAGTGCCTTCTGGCATTGGCTCCTAGAGTCGATGAGGAGGCCAGAGGCCATAATGTGGAGAGCAGCGTTGGAAACACTGGGTTTCAGTGTGTTTTACAAGCATTAACTAAGGAGTAACCTTGACGAATTAGAGCAGGGGGGTGGGTAGGGATGTGAACGACTAGTCGACTATCCGATAAGCAAATGTTTATCGGATAGTCAACACTCTAGTCAGTTAGTCATTCCCCCTCCCCCCGATTGCTGTCTCTATCAGAAAGAGGGAGCAAGGGGAAGAAGCGAAGGGTGCTTCAAAGCGGCAGCACTGAGTGGAGTCTGGGGCCAGACACCGGCCTCCACGTGGCGCTGCCACTTTGAAACACCGCGTGCAGCCCAGGGCCAGATGGGGAGTCCCGATGCTGCAGGTGGCATTTCAAAGCGGCAGAGCCACACAGAGCCCGGGGTCAGCAGGGGAGTTCCCAGCTGACCCCGGGCTCCCCGCAGTGCTGCTGCTTTGAAATGCCATGGGGAGCACAGGGCCAGTGGGGGGCTGCCCTGCTGGCCCCGTACTCCCCACAGCGCTTTTGCCTTTGAAGTGTAGCAATAGCCCTGGGGCTGTTTCTACACTTCAAAGGCAAAGGCGCCCTTATCAACTAATCAAAATTTAACATCCCTAAGGGTGGGAAACTCAAGCCCCCAGCTTGCCTGGATCTGGCCCCCAAGGTTCAGACCTCTCCCTCCTCCCCCAGCATTGGGGAGCCCATGCTGGCATTCCAGTCCCCCCGCTGCCTCACCGTGGGGCTGGAGCGCACAAAATCTAGTTGCCTGGGCCCCCTATGCTCTGGTTTGTGAGGAGAATGTGGGGAGTGTCTTTCTCCTTTCAGTTGGGGGCCATGTCAGTGAAGGGTGTGGGGTTTTTTTGGGGGAGGTTCTTTTGTATTTTGGGGGGTTGTTTTTGCTTCTCACTTGTGTGTGGCCCCCCTGACTGATTTTTCTGTGGGTCAGCAGCTCCCAAGCCAAAAAAGGGTCCTTGCCCCTGAATTAGAGCGAGAGCATGACTTTGAATGTGTCTCATTGGGAGGTGGCGCTCTTGGGTAGAAATAATGCCCAGGCTAGCCGTAGTTCAGATGGCTCTGAATTAGAGTCACCTGTGTTAGTTTCACTGAAGGCAGTGAAGTCACTCTGGAATTTACACCAGTTTAATGGTAGTGGACTCTATCCCATCGTTAATACAGAGAAAGGGAAAAGGATCCAGGTATATTGCTAGATCAAACACTACCGGGGTTAGGTGACCCTTGGAGTTCAGAATCCACATAAGGTAATAAAAACCGAAGGTCAGTGTAGCTAAATTAGAGGGAGTACAGCTTAAGGCTTTTAAAAAGATGATTAATAAAAAGAAGGTGCTCACGTATGAGATATTTAAAGTATCTAAAGGTTTATTTTAAAATGAAATTCGGAGAGTTCTTTGAGGACGTTAGAGAATCCAGCATCAGAGGAGCCGTGTTTAAATTAAGCGGGCATACATGTAAGAAAAATGAAAGAGGCATTCTTTTATGGAGTGAGGCAGCAAGTTGGTGGAATGGTCTTCTTGTGCAGCAGGCAGTGGAGTCAAACAGCATTAATGTGTGAAGCCAGAATTGGATGTCTAGATATTGAGTCTTGAGGCCATTTTTGTTCATATGAGGAAACGTTTGCAGATGATGGTGTTTTCCTTAAGAACTATGGATCACCAAATGAAATTAATAGATAGCAGGTTTAAAACAAACAAAAGGAAGTTTTTCTTCATGCAGAGCACAGTCAACCTGTGGAACTCCTTGCCAGAGGATGTTGGGAAGACCAAGACTTTAACAGGGTTCAAAAAAGAACTAGATACATTCATGGAAGTTAGGTCCATCACTGGCTATTAGGCAGGATGGGTAGGTATGGGGTCCCTAGCTTCTGTGTGTCAGAGGCTGGAAATGGATGACAGGAGAGGGATCACTTAGAATCATAGAATCATAAGGTTGGAAGGGACCTCAGGAGGTCATCAAGTCCAATCACTTTTCTCAAAGCAGGACCAACCTGAGCTAAATCATCCCAGCCAGGGCTTTTCAAGCCAGGATTTAAAAACCACTGCAGATGGAGATTCCACCACCTCCCTAGGGAATCCATTCCAGTGCTTCACCATCCTCCTAGTGAAATAGTTTTTCCTAATATTCAACCTAGACCTCCCCCACTGCAACTTGAGACCATTGCTCCTTGTTCTGCCATTTGTCAGCCTGCCTCCATCCTTTTTGGAACCCCCTTTCTAGTAGTTAAAGGCTGCTATCAAATATCCCCTCGCTCTTCTCTTCTGTAGACTAAAAAAGCCCAAACCCATTAGCCTCTTCTCATAATTCATGTGCTCCAGCCCCCTAATCATTTTTGTTGCCCTCCACTGGACTTTCTCCAGTGTGTCCACATCCTTTCTGTCGGGAGCGGCGAGCACAGAATTGGACACAATACTCCAGATTTGGCCTCATGAGCACCAAATAAAGGGGAACTTAGAATCATAGAACACTAGAACTGGAAGGGACCTCAAGAGGTCATCAAGTCCAGTCCTCTGCCCCCAGGGCAGGACCAAGCACTTTCTAGATTATCCCTGACAGGTGTCTGTCCAACCTGCTCTTAAATATCTCCAGTAATGGAGATTCCACAACCCACCTAGGCAATTTATTCCAGTGTTTAACCACCCTGACAGGTAGGAAGTTTTTCCTAATGTCTAACCTAAACCTCTCTTGTTGCAATTTAAGCAACTTGAGGATTACCTGTTCGTTTCACTCCCTTTGAGGCATCTGGCACTGGCCACTGTCGGCAGACAGGACACTGGGCTGGATGGACCTTTGGTCTTACTCAGTATGTGTGTTCTTATGTTCCCCAGACTGGGAAAGTGGGGGGTGCTTTGTAGATATATTTTTAATACCCTTTTACACCTGTTAAAGTGTACAGGAAAAAGATAGCTCAGTTGCCATCAAAACATTCTAGATACAGTCACCCAGAAGCCCTCAGAGACATTTAGGCACTTAACTCCCATTTCAATGGCAATTAGAAGCCCGACTACCTATGAGGATATGTAACTAGTCCTAATTCAGGTCCTATGTGCTTTTGTGACTGGGTAACTGCACCCCTTTATCAAATGGGTTGTTGAGTTTTTCATGAATTCTTGTGGATGGACCGTAAAGCTCTGAAGTCTGCTTCCAGGGTCGATAGCTGGGCTGTCAGAACTGTCTTTGGTGCTTTGTTCACAGACCGATCCCCCAGTTCCGATGACATGCATGACCCAGTGACCAGCCGCATGACTTCAGACGATTCCAACTACATGCTAGAAACAGTCACAGGTAATAAAAAGTAAACTGCTTGGAATTAGAGCGCTCGGAAATCCTACCAACTCCAGAAAGAAACGGAGGGCAGATTTCAGGCCAAGGTTTTCCCGAGTCTAAAATTAGGGTCCTAATTCTGCAATTTTATTCGTCAGTCAGTGTTCTGAGCTTTCCAAATTGCCCAGCCCCCAGCATCTCTCAGAACCACTGGGTGGTCAGTGCTACTGAAATTGGTACAGATGTCTACCACGGATGCAGATAGCCACAAATAGACATTGGTGCCTTCTGATCCACAGGGCTCCACTCCCCGGAGATGCTGCAGCCAGAGGAGATGAGTGTGGCCATGCAGCTGTCCTGCCCCCAACCTTGCTGCCAGTGGCATCTCCTGTCTTGGGTGGTACAGTTCCCCGGGGGCAGTACAGCCAGAAGGCTGGGAGCATCCACACCTGCCTCATTTCCTTTGGCCACAGCATCTCCTGGGAGTACAGCCCTGTGGCTCAGCAGATATCAGTGCATATCTGTGGACAGCCGCCTCCGTGGGGTGGACATTTGTATCCCCGGCTTTAGAAACCAGGTCACTCATTTGGGAGCACCAGTATGGAAATAGGAGCCAACTAGGTTCCTGTCACTGAGAGTCGTGGCCTAAACATGTGGCCTTGTTCTTCCAGAGCCTCCTTAACTTGGCCCAGTGGAAACCATGTTTGACAATCCAGATGCAAAGTGTGTCAGATACTTGTTTGTCTTTTCCCTGGGGTGAATTTAAATGTCATCATTGTCATGTGTAGTACAGTAATGGCAAGGTTGGGATCCCACATAGGAAGGGTCGGTTCCTGCCCTGTGGGCTCGTCCTCTAAAAATAGGCATAAGCTCTTTGAGCCAAGGGCCATGTTTTGTGTAGAGTGTTTGTACAGCACCGAGCGGAGTGGCACGCCTCGGTGCTGTGATATTACCGATAATGAACAACCATAATAATGAAACAGGCAAGAGGTGGAGCAGAATCAGAGGGATAGAGGGTTCCCCCATATAAAACAGGGGTGGGGAACCTCAGGCTCCAGGGGCTTGCCTGGATCCAGCCCCCAAAGCTCAGGGACACGCTGGCTCTCAAGGCCCCTCTGCTGCCCCACTGTGGCGCTGGAGGGCACAAAATCTACTAGCCTGGGCCCCCCGGGCGCTGGCATGCGAGGGGATTGTGGGGAGTGTCTTTCTCCTCCCCAGTCCGGGGCATGTCAGTATGGGTGGTGGGGGTGTTTTTCTTCTCACTTGTGTGCGGCCCTCAACTGATTTTTCTGCGGGTCAATGGGCCCTGACCCAAAATGGTTCCCCACCCCTGCTTTAAAGGAACCATCCCCTCAGCTCCATTAGGTGGGGAAGACATGCTGCCAGGAGGGAAGGCGCCCTGGTTTTCACGGCACATGGTGCTGGCCATCGGCAGAAGCTGGAAGGAATCGTAACGAGTGCTGTGCAGAAGGCCAGACAAGATGGCGAAGCCGTGGAATGCAAAGCACAGTTAGCAAGGGCCTTTCCTGGAGGGTTTGTGTCGGAATTAAAAAAGCAGAATCATTTCATGTGATCAAGTGGGACTAAGGAGAAAAGGTTGTTGCCTGGATTCAAGCTAGTCCTAGGTTTGATTTTCCCCAAAGGCAGCTCCCCTCCCTGCTACAGCCTACGTAACCCTTACGGCCTTTGCTCTGGGAACCTGTGAAGGAGGATGTGAATTGGAGCTGAGGTGAACGCCTTGCTCTCCGGGGACCAGGCAGTGACCTTACAAACTGTCAGAAAGATGGACCAGAAGGCGTGTCCTGTGTCGCTCCTTTTTTTACTGCGTTGATGGAAGCAGGAGGGGGCAGTCCCCAGACACCTTTGTTGAGTGCGTTTCTGTTGTGTGGGGAAGGCGGGCTATACACTGGGCTGTTTTTCCCAGCAGAGGAGGAATGCGCTGCACCTAGCTAGCTAGTGCATCTGGCTGCATCTTTATCTCTCTAGCGCAAGTTCTCATGCCTGCTCCTGGAGATGGCTTGCAGGCACACTGACTGATTGTCTAGGAGACACTGCTAAACCTTTGCTTTCCTTCCAGTGTCAGATAAAGAGCCCAGCCAGGAAGAAAAGCCGATGGAAGGTAAGAGTGAGTTTGCTGTTAAAGCAGGCCAGCTTTATCCTCTGATCATCTCATGTCTGTTTAAGCCTGATGAAAACAGCTGTATTTTATTGTATTATTTATTATAAATTTGTATTCGCAATGGCCTAGCCAGGCACTAGGACCCTAGCAGCGTACAAACACAGAACAGAGAGACAGTTCCTGCCCCAGTGAGCTCCCAATCTGAATATAAAGCAGGAAAGAGCAGATGGCTGTAGGCAGATGGCATTGGGTCGGCCCTCTAAATTCTTAGCAAGGTAATTGGCTTCCTAACCACCCTGTTCAGAACTGCATCTCTACTTCAACCACCAGATGGTGTATTCCGGGGGGCAGGGGGGACCTACCATCCTCAGGCTGGATTTGGCCCCTGACTGACCAAGGCTCAGGGCTTCCCCCTACAGAGACATGAGTCAGCATTTGCACTTCAGCCCCATGGCAAGCTGGCCCCATGGCGCGCCAGCTCACCCTACTGCCAGGGGAAGCCCCGAGCTTGTGGGGAGCCCGGTCAGTGAGAGGTTGTTGTTGTTTTGTTTCTTTTTTTGTTTGTTTTGGGGTTCTTTTCTTCTTACTTGTGTATGGCCCCGACTGATTTCTCTGTGAGTCAGTGGCCCCCCAGCCAAAACCAGGTTTCCCACCCCTGGTGTATATCAACATCACTCTTGTTTGTACTAGCCGAGAACCACTCCCAGCAAATTGTCTTGCCACACCGGTGGTACCAGCTGCAGTTCGGGGGCTGTTTTCTCAGTACAGATTGCAGTGGTACACTCTCTGATTAAAGAATTCACCCCGGGTAGTTTGTTCCGAGATGTGTCACTTACAGCTTGCGCGTGGGCTTACTGACATCAGTAGCAAACCCCCCATTGACTTAAATGATGGAGGAGCAAGCCCTGAATTAGCAGGGGCTGTACAGCTCCCCAGAGTGAGAAATATTGGCCGCCCCAGCCAGTTGTTCGTCTGGCCACGCAATAGTGGGGAGGTGGGCAGTGAAGGCCAGGAATGCCTCCCTCGCTGTCGCTGTTCCGGAGACTGCATGAACCACCAAAATGGAATCAACTCTCCAGTGTTGGGAGCACGACTTCTCCGTGGTGTTTCAATGTCGTGTCATTGGTCTGCTTGTCTCTACGTGGTCCAAGAGGGAAGTCTTCTGGCTTGGAAAATGAGTCCTGGGCTGTGCTGCATGGAAAGGAGGAGAGAGATTGAAAACAGAATAACGTGAGAATGTCGTGAACTTTGATTCAGTTCACTTGTGCCTTACGTTGGAGGTCACCCCTTTTTATTTTCCTGACAATGATGGAGATGATCCTTGAAGACTTCACGTATTTCAGATAATTATCCATTCCATTTTTTTCAAGTTTATAGAGTATTATTCATCAGAGAGGCAGAGTTGTCTAGTAGGTAGAGCACCAATGTGTGAGTCAGGAGACCTGGGTTCTACTGATGGATCTGTCCTGGCCTACTGTGTTACCTTGAGCAAACCACTTCCCCACCCCTGCCTCTGCTTCTCCTCCTCCCTTCTGTGTGTCTTGTCTATTTAGATCAGGCCCGGGCAAAATACGGCCCACAGCCTGCCAAGGTTCCAGGTCTGGCCCATGGATGCAGCAGGGAGCCCCAGGCAGGCTCGCTGCTTGCCTCGCCCCCACCTGCACACCGCTCAGAAAAGCGGCTGCTGGGTTGTTTCTTATTCAAAACTGTGAGCCTGGAGGGGAGGGAGGAAAGGCTTCATGAGCTGCCCCCGCCCCCAGCATGATTCCATTGGCCAGTTTCTGCCTGTTTGAATAACAGGCAGCCACAAAGCACCATGCCCCATCTCCTCTGGCTCATAGTTATTCACACGCTCACATGGCACTGCAGCCTATGCGGGGGCAGGGCAGGCAGGCAGGCTGGCTGGCTGGCTGAGAAACATGCTGGGCTGCTGGCCTGCTGTCACCCAGGTAAGTCTCCTGGCCAGAGCCTGCCTCTGGCACCCCAGGCCCTCCATTCCCCAACCCTCTGCCCCCCACTTCACATACCAAAAACCTCTCCCCCCCCCCTTCCCTGATCTGGCACCCTAACCCTCTGCCCCAGATCACAATCCCCTCATGCCCTAGGTCACAATCCAAACTCCTGCAGGCCAATCCCTTGCCCCAGGTCACATCTCAGACCCCTGCACCCAACCTCCCTCCCAGATCCCACACTCCTTCCTGCACCCCAAGCTCCCTTCTGCACCCAACCTCCATCCCAGACCCCCACTTCTCCTCCATTAATATAATGGAAGAGTGTGGCCCTCACCCACTTTCCAAAATCTTGGGAGTGCCCCCCCCATCAAAAGTTATTGCCCACCCCTGATTTAGACTGTAAACATTTTGGGACAGAGATTGTATCTGCTCTGTGTGTGACAGCACCTAGCATACTGGTACCCTGATCTCAGCTGAGACCTTTCATACAGGTTAGAATAATAAATATATGTTCACTGCATCTTTCTGAATAGGTTGATATTTGATCCCATTGTCCCTTTCTGATTATACCTCCCAAACTGATGTTTTCCTGCATCAGAATGGCCACCCTGGGTCTGACCACTGGTCCATCTAGCCCTGTATCCCGTCTTCTGACAGCGACCCGTGACAGATGCGTCAGAGGGAAGGAACAGAAGAGGGCAATTTCAAGTGATCCATCCCCTGTCCTCCAATCCCTGTTTCTGGCAGTTGGAGGTTGAGGGCCACCTGGAGCATAGGGTTCCATCCCTGACCATCTTGGCTAGTAGCCACCCGTGGAGCTAGCATCATGAGCTTATTTCTTTGGGTTTTTTTATGCTTTTCATCCCATGGGAATGAATGAGTGCCATGGACTGTGTGGTCCATACGGCTAAAGATTAAAGGACAGAGTCCATCTTTTGACTTCTCTTAAGTAGTTAAATGGTTGATGACTTTTATCTGAATGTTTCATTTGTAACCTGACGCTGTGGGGATGAGACATTTTAAGCCGTTACCAGTGTTTGTGCTTGATCTGCTGCTGCTTTTGTGCCTCTGGCATTACTCAGCAACCGGCACTCAGCTGAACTAACAGTATGACACTGAGTGAGGAACATGGGGGTGTTAAATATCGGTTAATTGAATAGTCAGTGAACCTCATGAATTCTTATTGGTTAGTCGACTATTCTATAGTCCTTGGTCAGCCCCTGTCCAGGGGGGAGGGGTCTGAGCTCCCAGACCCAGCAAGAGCCAGAACAGAACCGGGCTGCCTGCCTGCCCAGCTCCTAATACAATTTAAATGCAGAGCTGCAGCAGGGGTAGGTCCCGGACCCAGTGCAAGCCAGGACTGAGCCGGGCTGCTGATCAGCCTGCTAAAAAATGTGCTGGCAAGGTGTGGGGAGGAAATGCGGGTAGTCTACAGCATTAACCTATATGTTTTTTTTGCTTATTGGTTAATCGACTACACTATTACATCCCTAGAGGAACACGGCTAGAAATCCTATTGCCATGCTAGCTGATGAGGTTGGTTAGTTGCATGTATGGAAGTAAACAAACTGTTTTAAACCAACAGCAGATGTCATGAGTTTCATTCATATCCTCTATTTACATACTTCCCACTGGCGGTGACACTGTCCTACAGTTTGACAGGGAGCTAAAAAGAAAAGCAACGTATATTCATCGGTAGATAGAGAAAACATGGCATGGTAGAGAGAAGTCACATGATCCTCAGAACAATGTAATTGAGGAACCCTTCCCACCCCTCGCCTGCCTTGTCGGGGTCTCCCATGTTGCACTAGGGCTGAAAGAGACTGGGAAAGCCGGCCAGATGGAATTTGATGGCAGCTTTTGCAAGGAATGGCATTGGCTTTAAAGGAGCAGAGACAGAGAGTTAAGAGCGCCCCACCAGGTCAGGAAGAACAGGGCTGTCCCAAAGCATGGGCACACACACACATGTGTGCGCGCGCACACGCACACACTGTGCCGGGTCAGGGAGAACAGGGCTGTCCCAAAGCTTTATTGCACATCTCGGGCACTACAGGTGGTTTCTTTATCAGTGTATTTCACTCGTTTTCCAGATGGCCTTGGTGACGTTTTAAGTCATTTGAGGAAACAAGTTGAAACGTTATTCAGCGCACGATATGGTAAGATGTTCATTAACCATTGTTCTTAACACTGAGGCTCTGCCTGAAGGAGCTCAGAACGTAGCCAATTGTTCAGAGCTGTCACCTGCTATTTCCAAATCGGTTGTGGACTGAGTGTGACATCAAGTTTGTTCATTTGCTCTCTGCTGGGCCTACAAACGCATTGGGATTCTCCCTGGACCTTGTTATTGCAACTCATCCCCTTGATTTACTGGAAAACGCTCTAACTGGCTCCTGCCTGGCCAGGAATTGCCTCAGTGACCCACAAACTTTCTGCACAGGGGAGAAGGGCTGGACTATTTTTCTTGTCTGGTGGTTGAAATTTTCAGAAAGATTGCTCTGGAGTGTGTCATGGTTTTGGGGGGGATTACAGGAGATCACTAGTGAAGTATGGCAGTGTGGTCCACTGGTTAGCGCAACGGCCTGGGAGCCAGGAAACCTGGGTGCTGTCCTTGTGACACTAACTTGAGTCCAGATTTTCACCTTTCCTTCTGGGAAAATGCCATTCACTTCCTCAGTGTTCCCCTTGGGAAACAGGGTTCTGGTCTGTCCATTTTAACGAAGTGTATGGAGATCTCTGGGTGAAAAGCACTGCTAAACACTGCAGGGTGTTTTTATTAGCATGCAGCAGTTTGTAGCGGATCTTGATTGAGGTCAGAGTGAACATGCAACACACTGTGTGTGAACTGAAATGTACTTAAATACACACACACACACACACAGAGTGAACCACTAAACAAGGGACATGAAAAATTACAAGTACATTTTGAAAGGAAGCAGAATGTTTTCTGGGCCTGTCTCGAGCAGAGCTCTGTGTTTCTCCCACAAGGGCTGATGTCACAAACCCCAGAAGCAGAGCAAAGGAGCTGCAACCTTTAAGCTGCTTTAGCTGCTATGGGCAAGTTTTGCTGGAAAAACACACTCCACAGAGCTGAGGTCTTGGCAGTTAAAAGAAAGAGGAAATGGGTTTTCAAGTGGGTTTAAAAATGTCCTTATTTGTCATGTTAAGGTTAAACCTGCCATTCTGTGGCTTGAATTAGGATCTGCAGCGCGTCTGTTTGGTGGTTGGGATTATTTGTTATGGGGTATTTATACCTCTTTAGAAAACATTTCTGTTCCACGTTAAGTGTGGGCAGCTTCCGATCAGAAGACATCTTGCAAAGAGGAAGCGCCTTCTAGGACGGTTGCAACAAATCGGTTCCCCGTTGTTCTGCAAGAGTGAAATGATCTGTGCAGAGGTTCTGCTCCTGGGGATGTGCGTTTCTTAAAGAGCTGTAGACTCAACAATAGGAGTCCATTAGGAGCTTCGGTCATTCCCACATTTGATAAATAGGAGCCTGCCAGCTCCGAAGTGCCGAGTCATGTCCAACCCAGAGTATTAATTGTGCTTTTGTTTTGCTGGGGGATGTCTGTTCAGCAGCCTGTCGACTGGCTCTTCACACACACTGAGCTCCCGATGCCTATAATGGGGAAATCCCCATTTTCTCCGCAGAGAGCAATGAACGGGAGCTGCTGTGGGCGAAGCCCTTTTGCAGCTTGAGTGAGCTTGTGTCCTCAGTCCAGTTCCTAGTGGACAAGAGTCCTTTATTGCAAAACCACTGCAGGACCAGTCCCCGATTGCCACCCTTGCTGCTAAGCTCAGTGGAATGGGGGGGAGGAGGGGCGAATGCATTGTGAAGCATGAGCTACTCTCTTGCCCTTGGAAGTTGTGTCTCCACATCAAAGTTAAGGCAGGTTGGTTGGGCCACGTTTAAGATACACGGAGGATCCAGGGCCAGATTAAGACCTTTAGAGGCCCTAAGCACAGGAAAGATTATGGTGCCCCCCCCTATGTAATTCAAAATAAAAACAATACTATACCGTAAAATCTCTTTTTTTTTTTTGGTGCCCTAAGCACGTGCTTAGTCTGCCTATTGGGTAATCCAGCCCTGGGAGGATCCCAGTTCTGAGGTCTGTCAGTCGGGCGCCTTTCACCCACATTAAGTTCTTCCACACCACCTCGGTAACAGTCGAAAGTTTCTTAAGCCCACTCCAGAGCGTGGCCCGTGGCGTGGCCTGGCCTGTGTAACCCATTGGGGAGTACATGGTCTCTGGTCACCTCTGTGCTCTTTAGTGCCAGTTGTAGCAGTTTGCACATTTAGCAGTGAAGGTCCCCAGTTCAATAGTGGCTGTGTTGATTGGGATGGCCCAGAAAGGGGCCAGTAGCACATGCCCCAGGGGGGGTTACGCTTGTGTAACCACCACCAGGAGAAGTTGAACCTGGGACCTCTGGAGCTTACTATATGAACCTCTGCCCTCTGAGCTAAAAGCCAGCTGGCTCCCAACCCATGCTGGAGAGGTCTCTTGACCTTAGCTGTTGCTGTGGTCCAGGTGCCACTGCATGGGACAGTGAGCCACACTAGGGGTGTGTCTAGATCACAGGGTTTTGTTGACAAAAGTTGGCCTTTGTCAACAAAACTATACCTGCGTCTACACTACCGCCGTGTTCTGTCGACAGTAAGTCGGCAGAACACGGCAGTTTTGTCGATAGCGGTAAACCTCACTTTACGAGGAATAACGCCTTTTCGAAAGTACTCATTCGAAAAAAGGCGCTCTTGCTTGCAAACTGTGCTTCTTCGATAGAGAGCGTCTAGACTCTCTTGCGAAAAAGCGGTTTGCTTTGTCGACAATACTGACTGTAGTCTAGACGCTCTTTTTTGACAGAGGCTTTGTCGACAGTATCTGTCGACAAAGCCTCTGTCGAAAAAGGCGTGCAGTCTAGACGTAGCCTAGGCGTGTGGGTTACACTTGCAGTACAGTATGGCAATTGTGTGTGCAAATCCCCCCTTGTGTTCCAGAACTCTGGCAATTGCAGAGAGAGGGAGGTCTGTGCGGATACAGACAAGGGGTCCCTGTTGCTTTAAGAGAGTAACTCCCAAGGTGGGTAGGAGACTTGTTTTGACAAAAACATTGCTGAGAGGCAGGTTACATGTTACGTTAAACAAGCAAATTCAGAAGACAGCCCAGGATCAGTTAGATTTAAACCTTTCCCCAAAGCATAGGATGTGATGTCAGTTTTCCTTGGGCCCCACTCGGCCTCAAAAACTAATGAGATTTGATCCTTGCTCAGCTAAAGCGATGGGAATTTCTGAGCCTGTCAAAGTCCCCTACGCCAAGTTCTTGATGTACCCAGAAGACCTGTATGTGGTGGGTTTGCCTGAAGGCATCTTACTCCGGCGTCCTAACTGTTTTGGGATTGCAAAGCTAAAAAAGATCCTGCAAGCTAGCAACAGCATCCAGTTTGTCATTAAGAGGTAAGGCAAGTCTGGTTAACTTTTTACTGGTGTCTGCAAACCTTTCAGGAAGGCTGCCCCTTTGTTTGTGCCTGTTTGTTTTGCTCCGGTTTGTGTTTTTCCTTCTCAAGAAGAGACCTGTGTCCCATAAACCACCTGGGACACTTCTGGAGTTTGATCTCCTCCATAAGCGTTCCCTCCGAAAGCCATCGGCTGGGTACTTCCTGTGAGCGGTTGCTCAGAGGAAGTGATGACACTGCTGTGCTTCGGAGTGGGAGGAGTCAGAGGGTTTGCAATAGGACCCAAACCCTATCGCTGTGTCTCTGCTTCAAGAGCTACTTAGGTCATTGCTACCGGAGTCCAGAGTCATGGCTGGGAAAGAAAAGCTCCCTGCAGAAGCTCCCTGGAAGTGTGGACTGGTGCATTTGAATGTGCAGGATGTGAGGCTATGTGATTATGCAAGACCTTTCAGCAAAGCCATGTGCAGACTAGGGATGTTAAATTTAGTTTAATCAACTAATCGACTAGTCGATGGATTTTCCCTCGACTAGTCGAAAAGCGGGGCAGCCTGCTGTCAGCTCTTACTACATAAGAACATTGATAAGCCGCTGCTGGCTCTTAATACATTTAAAAGGTTGATGCGCAGTGGGGGGGGGGTCTGATTCCCAGCTCTCGCCCGGTCCCTGCTACCCCTTCCCCCCCCCCCCCGTGGAGATGGTGCTTTTAAGCCGGCTCCCTCCAGCACCAGCTCCTGCTCCCCCCGCTTGCTGCCTCTGATAGAGGCAGCAAGGGAGGAGGGGAGGTGCGACTAGTCGAGGGACTGGTCGACTAGTCGCTTAGATCCCTGGTTCAGACTGACTGTTTAAAACTCTTTGGGTATGTCTACACTAGCCCCCTAGTTCGAACTAGGGAGGCTAATGTAGGCATTTGAAGTTGCAAATCAAGCCCGGGATTTAAATATCCCACGCTTGATTTGCCTCTTCCTGGCCGGTCGCCATATTTGAAATTTACAAATCCGGACTAACTGCCCACATCTACATACGGCAGGGACCCGGTAGTTCAAAATAAAGCCCTAGTTCGAACTACCTGTTATTCCTCCTGAAATGAGGTTTAACAGGTAGTTCGAACTAGGGCTTTATTTCAAACTACCGGGTCCCTGCCGAGTGTAGACGCGGGCAGTTAGTCCGGACTTGTAAATTTCAAAAAGTGGCAACCGGCCGGAAAGATGCAAATCAAGTGCGGGATATTTAAATCCCGGGCTTGATTTGCAACTTCGAATGCCTACATTAGCCTCCCTAGTTCGAACTAGGGGGGCTAGTGCAGACATACCCTTTGTCTGTATGTGTAACCTGCTGGCTGAGTATGTTAGGTTGTTGTCAAGGGAGGGATAGTTCAGTGGCTTGAGCATTGGCCTCTTAAACCCAGGGTTGTGAGTTCAATCCTTGAGGGGGCTGTTTAGGGATCTGGGACAAATCTGTCAGGGATGGTACTTGTTCCTCCTTCCTGAGTGCAGGGGACTGGACTCAATGACCTCTCAAGGTCCCTTCCAGCTCTATGAAATGGTATATCACCATATATTGAAGGAGCCAGGGCATAGAGAGGATAAAGGCCTGCTGTTGCCACCAAGCTGATAGAGTTGTTTCTTTGGCTCCAACAGCAGAAGTCTGTGCTTTTAGTGCTGAACGTCCCCGGTTCCATCTCCAAGGATGTATGTGAGGGGGGGACTGGGACATGCACATTCATCAGTTTTTAGTCACAAATAAAATAGAGCAGCCTGAAGCCACACAAACACAGCAGTGCAGGCCAGGAAGGGGAGAAGAACTCTGTATCCAGTAGAAACTTCCGTTATAATTTGTTTATAAACACTGAGGTCAAGGCTGAGCAAAGTGCCACAGGACAGTCCATGACCACAGATGGCAGAGGCTTGGTGTTACATCCTGCACCTCCAGCCATTGAATGCTCTGTAACACCAACCTGGGACACGGGAGCAGCGTGGCATTAGATGGAGGAAAAAATGCATAGGTACCCGCAGTACCTACAGTTTTCAGACACACAATTTTTTTTCTACCATTGCAACTTAATCGTAGCCAGGCGGGTGATGAAATTTTTGGGTGTAAAAAGTACAAAAATAATAAAGCACTGTAAAACTTTAAACAAAAATTCAGTTTTCTTCAAATTTCAGTTGTGTTGATGTACCCCCCAGACTTCTCTCGAGTACCCCTAAGGGTACTCGCACCACGGGTTGAGAAACACTGTCCTAGGTGACAGAGTGTGGGAGTAACCTTTACAGGAATGGATCCTCCCTCACTCCTTCGTCTGATTTTCAATATTTTCCAGGCCAGAGCTTCTTGCTGAGGGAGTGAAGGAGACAACCTCAGACAGCCCAGGAACTACGGGTAGGATTTACTGATAACTCGGGGCATCGACAGTGAAGTACAAAAGGAATCGAAGCAGTTTCCAAAGCAGGGCATTCCTTCCCCTACCCCTGACTCCTTAGCGTGCTGTGAACACTCGCAGTGCCTTAGGAGCAGCGCACACCCAGTAGCTCTGAAAATTAGACCCTTGTTTATTGTTGTTTCACTTGCATAGGGGCTCCTCATGCTTCCTGCTTTGTCCCTTGTCTTTGTAGCAGGCGAGAGAGACTCCAGTGACTCCCTCGTCGAGGAAGCTGCGAAGAGACAGAGCTTTCAAGGTAAGCGTGGGCAGCATCTGGAAAGCTCTCCTAGGAGTCTGACCCAAGAGTTTTTGGCTGTCAGTCTTCTATAAAGCCATGGCGGGGGTTGGACCGGACCTGGCCATGGCAAGAGAGGGGAAAGGAGAGGGCAGCACTATGCCTCTCATTCAGTGCTTGTTACTGTACATTTCTACAGTGGCATTTACAACACCAGAGCCAATCCCTGTCTGTCTCAGTCCAAGGGGTCCAGCCAGTTCTGAAGCAGTAGCCACTGTAGAGAACTAGCCACGCTTAACCAGCCAAATAGCCACATTGTTCAAGCCAACTAGCCACGTGTGGTTAGTGTGTTGGACACCACGGGTCTAGGTACTAGTTTGGCCCCCCTCAGCACAGTGTTGCGGGAATCCACAGTCACCCACGGACACATCTGTCCAGCGCTGCTGGGAGGAAGGAGCGCATAATCACCCCTGTATCCCAGGTGTGGAAAATGAGGCCCAGGCGTAACAGGGACTTGTCAGACCCACAGCCTGCAGGGGGGCAGAGAACAGAGCATAGGTATCCTGAGTCCCATGGTTGTACATAATCACAAGAGCATCCTCCCTCATGGCTGCCCTGGTGAGTGCTAGTGAGCTGGTGTGAAGAGGACAGAACACACAGTTCAGGTCCTGGCGTGGAAGTGTCATTGCTGAGATGGCTGTAGCCAAGGGGCCAAGCCGTGTAATGTAAACGCTTGGCAGGCAGGCAGGGGAAGGGCCCAGAGCTGGGGCTGGGGGGAAAGACAGAGGAAACAGGATGGAGGCAGGACAGGAGGGATCAAAAGGAGGGCCGAGGCGAAGTCTGGGCAGGCCCGTCTGCCAACGCTGAATGCAGGGGGGTTGAGAGGCATTCGGGAAAATGCCACGAATGGAGGACTCAACCTG
This sequence comes from Pelochelys cantorii, assembly GCA_032595735.1. NCBI lineage: Eukaryota > Metazoa > Chordata > Testudines > Trionychidae > Pelochelys > Pelochelys cantorii. The sequence goes on along the minus strand of CM064346.1, from coordinate 8,800,212 downwards.
ACGTTACAAGGCACACGGTTCAGTCCTCGGAGCCCTGTGGTTTGTGTTGTGTGGATTTTCAAACCTGCTCATGTGTGTGTCCTCGCTGCTCAGCTCTGCAGGGCTTGTTGGAATAGCATGGCGAGTGCTGCCAAGACGACTGCGCACAGGCCCTCTAGTATGTCCCAGTGTGTCCACAGGCCCATAGGCGGGGGGGGGGAGCGCAAAGGGTACAAACACCCCCCCCCCCGGCCCTTCATGATGCACCATGGGGCTGATCCCGTCTGACCGAGGAAAGCCAGGGGCAACACATTGCCCCAGCCTCCCTCCCCCGTGCTCTGGCCAGCTGAGGAAGGCTGAGGCCGATTTCCACCCTTCCTTACCCAGAAGCGAGACTGGGGGCAGGGCCGGGTCATGGAGGGGGACAGCCACAAGCCCCTCCCACAGCTCGCACCGCCCCACACAGAAATTCCTGCATGTAGACCTGGTCCAGCCTTTGATGGCCCTGTCATGGCGTCCCTTATGCTATCCAAGAGAAACATCTCTGCTCTTAAACCCATATTGTGTAGGCAGAAGGCGCAGAGAAAAGCCAGTGTTGAGCACTGTCCAAGTGCCTCTCTTTAGACATTATTGCTTGGCAAAGTGTGCATACCTTCACAGCTGAAGGGGCCTGGTCCAGGGTTTGTTGACTTTGGTGGACTGTGGAGCGGACCTAGAATGAGCAATCACTTAGAATCGGGCACACACACTGCCAAACTGCGACCTGGTGTAAATAGGTGCAAACGTCATTCTGGGAGGCATTATCAGGAGTGCTGTGAGCAAGACACGAGAAGCCATTCTTCCGCTCTACTCTGCACTGAGCAGGTCTCACTTGGAGTGTTGTTTCCAGTTCTGGGCACCACATCCCAGGAAAGAAGTGGAGAAGTTGGAGAAGATCCAGAGAAGAGCAACAAAAAAGAGTAAAGGTCTAGAATACGTGACCTAGGAGCTTTCTGTTCTGAGTGACCAGGGCAGAGGCGGCTCCAGAGCAATCAGGAATGTACGAGAGCCAATTAAGAACTTGCTAGAGGCAATGAAGAGAGACAGGCTAACAGAACACTTGCAGCCATTAAGCACCTGCTGGGACTAGTTTCAAAGGCTCCTGTGCAGGGGGAATAGGGTGTTGGAAGTAAAGGGGTGCATTGTGGAAGAGCTGGGAGGACGCGGGTGACCAGGTACCAGGAGAAAGATGCTAGGGGCGGGGGGATTTTTTGGGAAAGAGACCCAGGGAAGAGCCATAGTTTTGGTAGTGGAGGAAAAATTACCTGTTGCTGCTGCCATTAGGTCCCTGGGCTGAAACCCAGAGTAGAGGGCAGACTTGGGTTCCCTGAACACTCCCCATACCACTTCAGAAACACTCCGCCCCCCCCCCCCCGAGTCAAACCCATTGACTGGCCTATGATGATGGTGGCTTAGTAAGCTGTGAACCCTGCCTCCAGAAGGGTGGGAGTGACAGTGAGCCCCTGAGGCAAGCCCTAACAGCCTAGAAATGCAGAAGACTGGAGCTCTGCCAGTCCTAATTTAAAGGTTTTGATACATCCCAATTCCTGTAGGGATCATAGAATCCTAGGGCTGGAAGAGGGAAGAGACCTCAGGAGGTATTGAATCAAACCCCCTGCCCAAAGCAGGACCAGCCCCAACTAAATCATCGTGGCCAGAGCTTTGTCAAGCCAAGACTTAAAAATCTCTAGGGATGGAGATTCCACCCCCTCCCTAGGGAACCCATTCCAGTGCTTCACCACCCTCCTAGGGAAATAGTTTTTCCTAATATCCAACCTAGACCCACTCCCCCCCACACACTGCAACTTGAGACCATAGCTCCTCGTTCTGTCATCTGTCACCAGTGAGAACAGCCTCTCTCCATCCTCTTTGGAACCTCCCTTCAGGTAGTTGAAGGCTGCTCTCAAATCCCCCCTCACTCTTCTCTTCTGCAGATTAAACAAACCCAAATCCCTCAGTCTCTCCTCATAGGTCATATGCTCCAGCCCCCTAATCATTTTGGTTGCCCTCCGCTGGACCCTCTCCAATGCGTCCACATCCTTTCTGTAGGGGGGAGCCCAGAATTGGACGCAATACTCCAGATGTGGCCTCACCAGAGCCGAATAAAGGGGAATAATCACTTCTCTAGATCTGCTGGCAATGCTCCTCTGAATGCATCTCAACATGTCGTTAGCCTTCTTGGCTACAAGAGCTCACTGTTGACTCAGTGTCTGTCAGGCCTTCCCGAGTGGCACATGAAGGAGCTGTACAAAGGGTCCTGAACAGGAACGGGCAAATACTCATCTGGAGTAAATCGGCATAACCCACGATGCAGAGTTAGTACAGCTCCATCTTCTCCAAGGGAGACATCTGCTGGAGTTGTGCTCAACATCCCTGCCTCTTTGGTTATTTAACTCCTGAGCACCATGGCAGACTGCAGGACTCAGGACCCAGACCATGTCTGCCGAATCGTGCTTTTCAAGCAGCAGTTCTTCTTCGAGTGATTGCTCGTGTCCATTCGAAGTAGGTGCATGCACGCCGCGTGCACGGTTCCCCGGAGCATTTCTTCCCCGGCGGTACCTGTCGGGCCGGCAGGTCGCCCCCTGGAGTGGCGCCGCTATAGCGGAGCATAAGTACCCTGCCGGTCCTCCCCCTCCTCAGTTCCTTCTTACCGCCCTTGACGGTCATTGGAGCTGCTCTCTTCTGCTGATCCCAGCATGTTTTTCTTCGCCCGTTGGCTGTTCTTAGTGTAGTTAGCTTAAGTAGTTGTTAAGTGGTTAGTGTGTTGGTGCTCGAACCCCAAAAGGGGTCGGTGATGCCAGGCCCACAGGGCTTCAAACCCTGCGCGGAGTGTGCTAAACCCATGCCCAAGGGTGACCCCCATGAGCAGTGTCTGAAGTGCCTGGGGGAAGCTCATCTGACCGCTGCCTGCAAGATTTGCAAGGGGTTCAAGCCATGAACCAAGCAGGAAAGAGACTCTCGCCTTAAGTTGCTCCTGATGGTGTCGGCACTGCAGCCCCTGTCTTCCGGAGAGGCTTCGGTGCGGGACTCGTGTTTGGACCTTCCCCGTACCGAAGCGCGGAAGAAGACGGCACTGCGGCACCGGTCCCAATCCCCGGCACCGAAGCGGGTGAAGGACTCCAGGGGGAAATCGCCTGAGCACCGGCCCCACCGGGAAGGCCGCCGTCGGAGCCGTACCCCGGTACCGGGCTCGCCGGTTAGGCATAAGAGGCAGGCCATGCGCCGAAAGGAGAGCCCCGGGCCCACCATCTCACGGCGTCCATCTACGCCGGAGGTTTTCGAGGCCGTTCAGGACCTTATTGAACTTACGGCCTCACCTTCTTCCCCCTCCCCTCGGAGGGGTCGTTGACATCGGCTCCGGAAGCCTTGGGGGTACCTGTGGTCTCCTGGGCCCCGGAGCCCCGGCCGGCACTGGTAGAGTCAAGGGACCGTCCGTTGTTGCCAGCCGCGGTGGTGCATGGACAGACTGCTCCGGTACCAGTGCAAGTGGTACCGCAGGCTCCGTCTCCTGCCCAGCCGCTTCAGGAGGTCAGGGCCTCGGTGCTGTGGTCATCACAACCGGCCTCGGTGACCCAGCAACCCTCAGGCGCCGCTGGTATCGTACTTACCGGCACCGCAGATGCCGATTCCTGTGGCACCACAGACGGCACCGCGCAATCCGGTGCCACAGCGTCCACGCCCGCAACCATACCACCACGCCAGGAAGCTGGAGTCGATGGAGCGATTCCGCCCTCTGGCGGTGCAGGGTCAGCCCTCTTCGGCACCTCCATGGTCGGCTTCTGAACGAACACCTCGGAGTCGGAGGCAGAGTCGCTGAGATCCAGGGGGTCCTTGCAGTTGTCGTCTCAGTACTGTTCTCATTCCCGGCACCGGGCGGCACCGGTGGGATTCGAACAGACGTGGCCACCGCAGGCCCCATAACCCTGGCCCTTTTGGACACCCTGGGCCTACCACCAATGGCAGGGGTCACTCCCACCTGTCGGGTCAGTGAGCGGCTCGTGGCGGAGATCCACCCCCTCGGTCTCCCTATCCAGAGCCCCTCCTTCGCCTAGGGGAGCTAGCCCCAAAGGCCACTTAGACCCGGGGGACCGGGCAGCGGTGGCCCAGCAGCAGCAGCAACCTGCGGGACCGCAGCAAACAGCTCCTGCTCAGGAGGTGGCGGAACAACCGGTCCTGGGCCGTGAGTCGACAGCCTCTTCATCCCCAGACGAGGCCCTGGCTGACCCGGCCCCGGCCAGGCTGGCTGTGGACGCCAGGTCTCACCAGGAACTGCTGCGCCGGCTGGCCGCTAATCTGGGGGTGCCGATGGAGCCGGTGTCTGAGGAATCAGACCCGATGGTGGACATTCTTACGGAGGATGCCCCGGCGAAGTTGGCTCTGCCACTAAATAAGACGGTGGCCAAAATCACCAACACACCGTGGCAAACGCCGGCCTCCATCTCCCCTACCTTCAAGGGGGTGGAGAGGAGGTACTACGTCCCACAGACGGGGCATGAACATCTTTACTCACACCCCGTACCAGGGTCTATGGTGGTCCAGGCAGCTGCACAAAAAGAGGGGCAGGGGCAACCGGGCCCATCCCCTAAAGCAAAAGACCCTAAGCGGATGGACCTGATGGGGTGTAAGGTCTATGCGACGGGGGGTACAGCTGCGGATCGCCAACCAGCAGGCCATGCTCACCGCAACACCTACAACACCTGGCAGGCAATGGACCGTTTCCGCAACAGGTTGCCCCCGGAGGACAGGCAGGAGTTCTCCGCGCTGGCCACGGAGGGCAAGATGATCGCACGCACCACCCTGCAGGCGTCCCCGGATGCGGTGGACTCTGCAGCCCGGACAGTGGCGTCGGGCGTGGTGATGCGACGTAACGCATGGCTCCAGGTCTCGGGGATCCCGTTAGACCTACAGGCCACAATCCAGGACCTGCCATTCGATGGGAAGGCCCTATTTGTGGAGAATACCGACTCCAGACTCCTCAGCCTGAAGGACACCCGTTCAACCCTGTGGTCGCTGGGGATCCACATGCTGGCCCCACAACGCAGACAGTTGCCAAACAGGCAGCCCTTCAGGAGCCAACCACAGGCTGCTCGCCCTGACTATTGGCAGCGAAGGCCGCGTGGTCCGTCTGGGGCCCTCTCCCATGGGCAGGGCCTGGGGTCCCGCAATAGGCGCCGCTGACCGCGGCAGGACGTGGGCAGGGGCTCCGCTCAGCCGCCTCTGCCCCCATCCAAGCAGCAATTTTGAAGGTGCACTCGGGGATCGCATACCATTGCCTACCATCTCCCCCCCGTTTGGAGACAGACTGTCTCACTTTGCCCAGGCCTCGTCGCACATCACCTCGGACAAATGGGTGCTGGACATAGTGTCCAGGGGGTATTCTATCCCCTTCCTGGGGCCCTTCCCGTCCCTTCCCCCTTTCCCATCCCTTTTCAGGGACCCCTCTCACGAGGCCCTCCTCGAACAGGAGGTCCTTGCGCTCCTAGAAAAGGGGGCAGTGGAAGTGGTCCCTCCTCATCGGGAGGGCAAGGGTTTCTACTCCCGCTACTTTATTATCCCAAAACCGAAGGGGGGCCTGCGGCCCATTTTAGATCTCAGGGCCTTGAACAGGCACGTGAAAAGGGAAAAGTTTCGGATGGTAATGCTGGCCTCAATCATCCCAGTTCTGGACAAGGGCGATTGGTATGCGGCCCTCGATTTGAAGGACGCCTATTTTCACGTGGCGATCCGGAAGAACCACAGACAGTTTCTCCGGTTTGTTGTATCCCACCGCCACTTCCAGTTTACGGTCCTCCCCTTTGGGCTGTCTACAGCACCCAGGGTGTTTACGAAGTGTATGGTGGTGGTAGCGGCCTACCTCAGGTGTATGGGGATCCAAGTCTTCCCGTATTTGGATGACTGGCTGGTCAGAGGTCGCTCGAGAGACCAGGTGCTCACGCACATAGGGATAGCGCGGTCCCTGTTCAATATGCTGGGCCTTGTGATCAACGAGGAAAAGTCAACCCTTACCCACAATCAGAACATAGAGTTTGTGGGGGCAACCCTGTGCACCAGGACGGCGCGCACATACCTCCTGGGTTCCAGGTTCCAGGCTATACAAACCCTAGTGTCTGCCCTACGGCTGTCTCCCCTGTCGACGGCACGGTCGTGCATTAAATTGCTGGGACATATGGCAGCCTGCACATACGTGGTCAAACACGCCAGGCTCAGGCCGCTACAGGCGTGGCTAGCGGGGGCATTCAACGAAGCCAGGGACAGCTGGGACTGGGTCCTTACTGTGCCACAGGGAGTCCTCGCCTCGCTCCAATGGTGGACATTGGAGCACGAGGTGCGCTCAGGAGACCCCTATCGTACAGAACTGCCGTCAGCGCAACTCGTCACAGATGCCTCCGACGATGGTTGGGGGGCGCACCTGCAGGGCCGCAGGATGCAGGGGCTATGGACCCCGCAGGAACAGGGGTTGCATATAAATGTTCGAGAACTAAGGGCAGTCAGGAGGGCCTGCGAAGTCTTCCTGGCCATGCTTGAGGGGACCATGGTGTCAGTGCTGCTGGACAACACCGCGGCAGTCTTTTACATAAACAAGCACCGCTGTGTCAGGAGGCGACTCTCCTGTGGGAGTTCTGTATAGCCCACTGCATACAATTACAGGCGACATACTTGCCAGGGTGCGTGAATACATTAGCAGACTCACTGAGCAGGTCATTCAGAGTCCACGAGTGGCGCCTGAAGAGGGAGGTGGTGGAACAACTCTTCTGGATGTGGGGTCATCCCCTAGTGGACCTCTTTGCCACGCGGGGAAACAAGCAATGTCCCCAATACTTCTCCCTATTGGGTCTGGGTGTGGATTCAAGAGGGGACGCCCTGACCTCGGCATGGCTTCAAGGCTTGCTCTATGCTTTTCCCCCGTTCCCACTGGTTCCCAAGGTGCTAACCAGAACCAGGCTGTTCAGGTCACGGGTTCTCCTAATAGCCCCGGATTGGCCCAGGCAGTTTTGGTACCCCATTCTGCGGGAGATGCTTGTGGCCCACCCCTATCGCCTGCCGCTGACCCCGGACCTAGTCACCCAGGACAGGGGAAGGGGGTGTCCTGTATCACCCAGATGTACAGTCCCTCCACCTGATGGCATGGCTTATCCATGGCTGAAGCCCTCGGAGAGGGCGTGCTCCACGGGGATACAGGAGATTCTCCTGGGCAGCCGCAAGCCGCCCACCAGGCGGTTGTATGCTGCCAAATGGAAGCGTTTCTCTGTGTGGGCTCAGAGTAGGGGTGTGTGCCCCTCCCGGGCTTCTGTCCCGATGGTATTGGATTACCTGCTGGGGTTGTGGCAGGTGGGCCTGTCCACTCCATCGTTACGGGTGCACCTGGCGTCCCTGACGGCGTTTCATGAGGGTTCAGGGGGCAGATCCCTATTCTCGGACCCCCTGATGAAGAGGTTCCTGAAGGGCCTAGATAAACTGTTTCCACATGTAAGGGCCCCGGTGCCGCAATGGGACCTTAACCTGGTGCTGAATAAGCTCTTGGGTCCACCCTTTGAGCTGCTAGCGTCCTGTCCTCTGAAATTCCTGTCCCTTAAGGTGGCCTTTATAGTCGCCAGTACGTCAGCACATCGAGTGTCGGAACTGCGTGCCCTAACGGTGGAGCCCCCGTACTTAGAGTTCTCGGCAGACAGGGTTCGTTTGCGTCCGCACCCTGTGTTCCTCCCTAAGGTTGTGTCTACTTTCCATATGTCGCAGGACATAGACCTGCCGTTTTTCTTTCCTAAGCCACACAGCTCCCCCAAGGAGCGAGCTTTGCACTCCCTTGATGCGAAAAGGGCGCTCGCGTTTTATATTGATAGAACCAAGCCTTTTCGCAAGACTTCTCAACTGTTTATTGCTTATGCGGACCGGTTGAAGGGGATGGCAGTTTCAGCCCAGAGGCTGTTGGGGTGGATATCATCCTGCATCCGGGAATGCTATGCTCTCGCACATAGGGAGCCCCCTCGTGTGTTGGCTCACTCTACCAGGGCCCACGCTTCGTCCGTTGCCTTCGGGGCCCACGTCCCGATACTTGAGATCTGTCGGGCAGCCACGTGGTCCTCCGCCCATACGTTTACAGAGCATTACGCTCTCACCCAGCAGGCACGGGAGGACTCGGCTGTGGGAGGCTGTGCTGGGTTCCGTCCTGTGAACACATAAGGGGAAATGGTCGAGTGACATGCAGTATGTCGTACCTGTGGTGTATATATGTAAATTGTTCTGTGTGGTTCTGTTTGGTTATGCGTTAAAGTTCTTGTCGCACTTAATTTTGATGTGACGTTCTGTTGGTTGACTCTGACCCTGCCTCCGGGGTGGGGGTAGCTGGGTAGTCATCTATTTCGAATGGACATGAGCAATCACTCGAAGAAGAAAACAGGGTTACTTACCTGTAACTGTTGTTCTTCGAGATGTGTTGCTCATGTCCATTCGATTCCCCCCCTACCTCCCCTGCGTCGGAGTTCTGGCAAGAAGGAACTGAGGAGGGGGAGGGCCGGCAGGGTACTTATGCTCCGCTATAGCGGTGCCACTCCAGGGGGCGACCTGCCGGCCTGACGGGTACCGCTGGGGAAAAAATGCTCTGGGGAACCGTGCGCGCAGTGTGCATGCACCTACTTCGAATGGACATGAGCAACACAACTCAAAGAACAACAGTTACAGGTAAGTAACCCTGTTTTCCGAATGCTCCCTGCCTCTTGCAAAGCATGGCCTTAGGGTTCCATTATTTTATGTAGCGTCAGTAATTACGTTGATTGAACGTATCTCAGCAGTCTTAGAGGACAGGAGAACAATACATATTTCTGTTGAAATGACTCTGGTTTTGAAGGACTGCGAATAGCCTGCTCTAGGGACTGGTTAGTTGCTGGATGAGGTCTTCCCTATGTATTACCTAAAAGTCACAGCCTGCCTTTTAATTGAACAGCCAACGCCCATAATTGTTTCTTTACTTTACAGAAAATTATGATGCCAGGCTTTCGAGAATAGATATTGCTAACACGCTGAGGGAGCAAGTTCAAGATCTGTTCAATAAGAAATACGGTGAGAGATCAGGCTAATTTTTCTTTTTTTTTCCCCCCTGAATCTTTCTCTTCTCTCTGTCTTTTCCCTTTCCTATCTCCCTTTTCTCTGAATTTTGTTTTAATAACCTCTCCCTAGGTGGTTTCTTCTCCCTTTTCATTTAGATCCATCGTTGTTCCGAGGGTCAAGAGTGGGACATGGCCCTTGAGCAGGGATTAAACCAGAATGGTATTTCTGTCCTCCGAGCAGGGAAGGAAGTGGCTTTTGTTGGAAGCTATGGGAGTGTAGGTGGCTCTTACTCAGCAGGCAAAATTCTTGTGATAGGGAGAACTGCGTCATTTGTTGCTGCTGCTTTGCAGTTCTGAGACAGATCCCCCACCCCCGACGGAAGGATGAAGATGGTAATTTCATTAGCAGAACACTGTAGAGCCAGGAAAATGCATTTGAACTCTTGGGGGTAGGCGTGGACAGGGAAGAGCGTGTGGTGGAGGGGAAAACTGGAAAGAGAATAAACAAACTACCAGCCACTGAGCAGGGCCTGCCAGAGGCAGATCCTTTCTATCTACCTGGGTGCTTCTGAAGTGGTCATCCTGGGGGATGAATCTGGCACTTCTCATCCATCATTAGACTATCTGAGCACCACCCCACAACACCCCTATGTGTTCTTGTGTAGATCAGGAGCCAGAGGAGTAAGTTATTGCCTGGGTCACACAGTGAACTGAAGTCTCCCAAGTGATGGACTAGAGGCCAAATCTTTGGGTCTTCCTTCCTCCCTCATGCAGGGAGCATAATCCAAGGTGCATGAGGAGTCTGCCTAATGTAGACACGTGATGGCATTTTCTTGGCAGGGAAGCTGCTGGCCTTTCTCCTGCAGATGGACACTGGGGGAGGGGGGAGGTGGGGGAATGGAATGCAAATTGTCCCAAATAACAAAGCGAATAGCACTTACCTGTCCATTTTTCCACCAGGACAGCATGATCATCAGCTTGGGGTGCCCTTCATCTTTTTTCCTCGTCATCTTCTTTTTCTTTTTTTTTTTTTTAAATATAGCTTCAGCTCCCTAGTTGTCCCTCCTTTAAGAACATAAGAACGGCCACACTTGGTCAGACCAAAGGTCCATCTGGCCCAGTATCCTGTCTGCCGACAGTGGCCAATACCAGATGCCCCAGAGGGAGGGATCACAACAGGTAATCCTCATGTGATCCCTCCCCTGTCACCCACCTCCAAACAGAGGCTAGGGACACCATTCCTACCCATCCTGGCTAATAGCCATTGATGGACCTAATCTCCACAAATCTATCTAGCTCTTTTTTGAACCCTGTTGAAATTCTAGCCTTTACTGCATCCTCTGGCAAGGAGTTCCACAGGTTGACTGTGTGCTGAGTGAAGAAAAACTTCCTTTTGTTTGTTTTAGACCTGCTGCCTATTAATTTCATTTGGTGACCCCTAGTTCTTTTATTGTGGGAATAAGTAAATAACTTTTCCTTATTCACTTTTTCCACACCAGTCATGATTTTATAGACCTCTATCATATCCCCCCTTAGTCTCCTCTTTTGTAAGATGAAAAGTCCAAATTTTTTAATCTCTCTTCATAGGGGACCCGTTCCAAACCCGTAATCATTTTTGTTGCCCTTTACTGAACTTTTTACAATGCCAATATATCTTTTTTGAGATGAGGTGACCACATCTGTACGCAGTATTCAAGATGTGGGTGTGCCATGGTTTTATAAAGAGGCAGTAAGATATTTTATGTCTTATTCTCTATCCCTTTTTTAACGATTCCTAACATTCTATTTGCTTTTTTGACTGCGGCTGCACATGGAGTGGATGTTTTCAGAGAACCATCCACAGTGACTCCAAGATCTCTCTCTTGAGTAGCTGTAGCCAAATTAGCCCCCATCATATTGTATATACAGTTGGGATTATGTTTTCCAATGTGCATTACTTTACATTTAACCACATTAAATTCCATTTGCCAAACATTAAATTCTATTTGCCATCCTTTGCTACATCAGCACGGTTCTGTGCATTCACTACTTGCCTCAGGACCATTCTGTTCTGATCGTCCCCATGGTGATGGCCTGAAAATGTTGCTCCTTGATCTAATGACTGACATGCTCCATTAAGCGGCTCGCACATTTGGTTCTGCACTTCGGGGGAGGAAGGGCTTTTGGGTGAGGGTGTAGATGTGTGTGAGGGTGAGAGGAATAACAGGCGTGGAGGTCAGATCTGGCATCTGAAGTCAGGCTTGAATCTTAAGCAACAGAGGTTTGTTTTCCTTTCCAGGAGAGGCCTTGGGAATCAAGTACCCGGTGCAAGTGCCATACAAGCGGATTAAAAGCAACCCAGGGTCTGTGATTATAGAGGGGCTCCCTCCTGGGATTCCGTTCAGGAAACCATGCACTTTTGGCTCACAGAACCTGGAGAGGATATTGGCTGTGGCTGACAAAATCAAGTTCACGGTAACAAGGTATGTTTCCCCCGGGGCTGTTTGCCATGCAGCCTGGGCGGGGGGAGGGGACCAGGACACTGTCCCAGTGCCAATGACCCTGGCATATGCCTGAAGTGAAGTCTCTGAAGCTAAATCCATCACATGAGCTGCCGGTCTCCCTCAAGGGAAGGGCTGTTAATACTCCCTAATGACCCTGGCTTCCATCCTGCTGAGAGACAACAATTAAGCTGGCAGTTAACAATTTGACGGAAAGAAGTGAGCTATAAAATATTGGTTTCCCCTTCCTTTCCTCTTCTTCTTTTCTGCTCAGCTGCCTGCCCGACGGGGCCAGTTCCTATTCAAGTATGTAGCAGGGTGTAGCCATCAGAGGAATGAAAGTCAGCCTGTGTGTGCCAGCCACGCAGGGTGCCCCAGTCCCTGATGAGGAACCACTGAGGAGCCCTCCCCGTGGCGGGGGGTGGGGAATTATTATGACAAGCTGCAGGGGGGCGGGGTCTCGCGCCCGCCTGTGGCCTACAGGAAATCAGCCAGTCAGCAATGGCCAGGTGAGCAGCAGCGGCGGGGAGGGGCTGAAGGTGCAGGCGAATTTGTTTGTTCCACCCTCTGCTGAGTTGGAACCATCAGGCATGGCGCAACAGGAGCCTGGTCCCAAGGCAATGGGACGGGCAAGGAAAGCTGGCTACTGACTCCAGTGGGCTGTGACTTGGCCCCTGCTAAGCCCTGTGAGTGGAGGCAGCGTAGCTCCATGACTAGGGACACCGGGGTTACATTCCCAGCTTGGACAAGTTCTTTCATCTCCCTCCGTCTATGTCCCCAGCTGGAAAGTGGAGCTAATGGTGCAGTACAAGGGCTGTGCCTAGAAACCCAGCTGAGATCCCACGCTCCTGTTGTGCTAGGGCCACACGTAGGCGTAGCAAGAGACCGTCCCTGCCTGGAAGTGTTCACTGTCTAGAGCAGGACTACTCAACTTTGGGAGCCCCGAGGGCCAGAATGATACTCCCAGCACGTGCCGAGGGCCGCAACGTAAGAGTGGTTGCATAGACATGCAAATATATATGCAAATATAAGCAAATAGCTTCTTTCACACTGAGGGGCATGAATACGAAGATTAAGGCAAGACTACACAACACACCGGCCCCATTTAAGTCAGTTCTGCTGATATTAATAAAATGCAATAGTTACCCGATTTCCACCCATATGACAGCACTTTGAATGAGCAATGACAGTCCCAGAATTTAACTACTAAAACGCTTGTCAACAGAAGACCATTCTATTGGCTACTTTTTTATTTTGGCTCCCACTTGCAGGCCGTGTGTTGAGTCCCACTTAAACCCAAACTGCACCACGGGCCATAAACAAACAGGTCGCATGTGGCCCACAGGTCACGTGTTGAGTAGCTCTGGTCTAGACAGACAAAGGGAGGGAGTGGAAACCAAGGCAGGAAGTGGCGTGTTTGCTGTCACCCCGTGCATTCGGGGACAGAGCCGGGAATAGCGCTCAGCCCCCCCCCAAATCCCAGGGCAGTTGGACCGCTCTTGTGTTTCAGGTGCAGCAGAAGTTCATCAGAGCAGGGACCATGTCTTCATGGGTTTGTACAGCCCTTCTTGCCACAGGGCTGTGATCCCCACTGGGGCCTCTTGTCACTAACTCCCAAATAACAAGTATAATTGCTGTTGGCAAGAGTCGTCGGGCGAGCCTTGCCTGCTTCCTGCCGTGCTTTCATTCTAAGCAGTCTTTTCTCCTTCTGTTTTCCAGACCTTTCCAAGGACTCATCCCCAAACCTGGTAAGAGGAGATGCCTGTGTGCCTAAGCAGGGCAGTGTCTTGTCAGTCAGGAAGTCACATGGCGCTCGTGCTGCGCTCACCCCACCAGTGCGGGGAAAATGACCGTTGACCTAACTTCCCACTGAATATTGTCCAAGCCTTGTATGTCTGGTGGAGTTCCATGGCTCCCTGATGAGGACAGCTGGCCCCTAATTCACACTTATATGCTGGCAGTATTTCCTTGAAACGTCCTGCATTTTTAGAATGCTAACCTGAGACCCTCTTACATCCCTGTTACTGGTAGCTAGCAGATGCAGTAGAGAAGGTCCTTGAATGGGAGTGAATGACCGTTGCTGCTCGATAAACACAGGATCTGCGTAAAAGCGAGTCGTAGTTTCGTTTGGCGGACTCTGATCTATGTTCATGGAGTATTAAGTGGCAAACAGTAAATGGAGCACCCCCTGTTCCGGGGCACATTGATGGAGTAACAGTGTTCGGTACAGGGAGACCACCAGCCCTGGCTCTTGGTACAATAAGTGCCGCCCAGAGTTCCAGTTTCTCCCCCGCTAACCGTTAAAGGGAGGGACTCTTTGCTAGGAGCCAGCGGTATGTCTACACTGCAGGCAAACACCTGCATTGGCCCCTTTCAGCTCTCTGGGACTTGCAGGGCTTGGGCTAAGGGGCTGTTTAATTGCAGTGTAGATGTTCAGACTCAGGTGGGAGCCCAGACTCCAGGACCCTGCAAGTCAGGTGGGAGGATTGCAGAGCCCAAAGGATACCCTACCACTAAACAGCCCCTTTAGCCCCAGCAGCCTGAATCAACTGGCACCGGCCAGCTCCCGGGGTCTGCGTGCAGTGTCGGGCAGGCTGAATACAAAATGTAGCTCTTCTAGGGCGATGAAACAGTAGCTGGTTTAACAAGAAGACGCAGTAGCACCAGAAAGCGTTTCCTTCTCACCCGCTCCTTTTTGCCAGCTATTTGTATTTGGCATGAAACTTTAAAGGAAAAAATGGAAACAAACGGGCCCCAGGAAATCCCATAGGAAGGGGTCATTCAACTTGGAAACCAAGCATATTCCTCCCTTGCTGGGCTCACGTTATAAAAATCCCCAGGTGCCCACGATGGAAAGCGGTCGAGGGGCTTTGAACGTCAAACCCAAGCTCCTCCTGTCAGGAGTGGAGCAGGTTCCCGTGGCAGATCTCCTGGCTCCAGCTGGAGGTCTGAATGGGGGAAGCAGGGAGGGGCAGCCCGCTCTCGATCACCTGATTACTCAGCACATCTGGGTGCTGTCTGGTCTTTCTTTTTAAATGGCATTTAAAAATACAGGTTCTCCCGTCAAGGGGGCCCCTCCGTTTCGTTTCAGTTGTTCTCCCGGAACATCTGGGTATTGTTCTCTGTAGAGGGCGGTACATGTCTAGCACCCCTGCCTCTTCCCCGCTGTGACAAGGCCTGGTTGGAAACTATTAATTCCTGCTTGGGATCTAGCTCTGGTCCTTTGAGATCCCTCAGGGACTTTTTACAAACACTCAGGCTTTTTCTATACATGGCATCAGTCTGATTCCACCAAAGATGACCAGCAACTAGAATAATCGGTAGTGGTGGAAAACCCCCAGGTGTAGAGAAGGAAAGCTGCAGTTTGTACTGGTTGGGCTTACGTTGGCTTCAAGAAGCCGGGAACCCAGTTGGAACAAAATAGGCTTCTCTGTGCCTGCACTTGCAGATTGGCATGGCTGCATTGCTGTGATTGATTGCAGGCCATCATTTGCTAACTCCGATTGCCTAAGGAGCGATATGCCTATTACCTCTCCTAGAAGAGTAACCGTTCACATTCTTGGCTCCAAATGTCTGTCCTTGCTGACATGAAGCATTTTTACTCTGCCCAGAGACCTGGTTTAATTTGGTAATAAACATCCAGCATTCACTACAGAGGTCTATCATTTTTGGCTGTCAGCCTGCTCCCTCCTTTGCAGCTCATAGTCAGAACTCTTCTCTGCAGTGGCGTGGGAAATGGATGAAAGCAAAGCAGTGAGTGGGTCGTTCAAACATCCCAGAATCAGTGTTCTAATTAGAGTGAGAGCCAGCGAGGGGGATCATACGCTGAAGAATGTGTTGGTGTTTTTCTTCCAAGCAGCTGTTTTGTCAGTAGCTAGATTGTGTCAAAGGGAAGTGTGGACAGACATCAACCTTTCTGTTTGAAGGAGAATAAAAAGAGGTGAGATTTGTTTTGCTGTGTTTGCAGTTAAAGATCATCTGGAGCTCTATCTGGGAATCATCTCAGTTGCTTTCTGTAACACAGAGATTAGGCTTTATTGATGTGTGTAAGTCATCAGCCACCAGCTGTATTTGGTCTTTCAGAATTTAATCCACTGCCCCAAACAAAGTTTGTTGCTTTTCTCTGTTAATATCCCCATGGGCTGACTTGTGAAGTTCCCTTTGCAACTTTGCCCCATCTTGATTTAGAACAAGTTGATTTCCCATCCTCCTATCCTGTCAAGGTCATGGTTGGACTTCCTCTGTGCTGTGTAGGAAATAGCATAGTCTCTTGGACCAAGATGGGCTCGTTGGAGAGCAACTTTGTTTTAGTCGTGACAGACTTTCAGAAGTCAAAGCCCACATATGAAAGCACTTGGGAGGTGGTATCACAGAAAACATCTTGAAGTGATTTCTCCCAGTCCTTTCCTGTACATTATTATAATAGCTCAGTCTCCTGTCCAGCTTTTAAACTCCCCACAGTTCAGAGAAGAAGAACAGTTTTCTGTTAAAAACACAGTTACTTTTTTTTTTAAGTATTTACAACTGTTGGTAGGCCATGCATGGAAATATCAAAATGCTGTGTCCTTTGTAGACTACTTTCTGTTTGCTTGACCAGCATCGCTTGCAGATGGAATGCTTTAGGGATGGCAAATGCAACAGATAGGAAAAGGTTAGGAACCTTTGATGGGAGTGGCAAGGACATGAGTCTTGGGTAGGAATGTAATAGTATAGTCGATTAAACGATAAGCAAAAGTGTATAGGTTAATTCTATAGACTACACGCATTCCCCTCCTCCCCCATCCTCCTTGCCAGTACATTTTTTAGCAGGCTGGCCAGCAGCCGGGCTGTGTCCTGGCTTGCACTGGATCTGGGACCTACCCTGCTGCAGCTCTGCATTTAAAGTGTAATAGGAGCCAGGTGGGTAGGCAGCCCTGCTCAGTTCCGGCTCTCACCGGGTCTGGGAGCTCAGACCCCGCCTTGGACAGGGGCTGCTGCCACCCCGTACTGCTGCCTCTGGTTTTTAAACTGACTCCCCTTGCGGACCAGCTCCCGCCTGGAACCCCATGCTACTGTCTCTGATACAGAGGCAGCAGCACAAAGTGGCAGGAGGCTCCTCAGGAGTGGAGCCGGAGCGCACTGGCTGCTGGCCCCATCCCTGGGGACTATAGAATAGTCAAGTAACCAATAAGAATTCATGAGGTTAATCGAGTATTCAATTAACCGATATTTAACATCCCTAGTCTTGGGGATGTGAGTTTAATGACTGATGGAGCTGGAACTTGGACAGAGGACACGCACAATGCTTGTACAATACTTAAGACCTTCTTAATCCTATAACCAAACCAACTGCCCATTTATATCAATGGAAATTCTGCCATTGACTTCCCTTGCCTTTTGATTAATTGAAAAGTGAGTCTCTCATAAAGCATGGAATTCATAGGCAGGTCACTTAGCTGGATCTGGCCTTTATAAGGCTCAGGTGAAATGCAAGTGTTGCATGGGCCTTAATTTCAGTTGAGTTGCATGGATGTAAAACTGGAGTAACACCTGGGGGCAATTCCTGGCCCAATATTTCTCTGCATGATAAATTAATGGAAAAATTTCTGTATTCAAAGTTAGTGATCAGCTCTCACTCAGATCAGACCATTAGTGCGGAACAACTCAAGTATGAACCGTCCAACTGCTAGCTGAGTTGGCATTGCCACGTAATCTGTAAAACTGGAAGGAGGGAAGAGTGTGTTTCCTTAAGCAACATTTTCAATCCTTGTCTGACTTTGTCATAGAAAGTTTTGTGTTGTTATCAAAGACACAGGTGGCAAAAAACCTGGTTATTTCAAAAACCTGAACATTTTTGACAGAATTACTAAATATCACTAAAATGTCACT
Organism: Pelochelys cantorii; assembly: GCA_032595735.1. Taxonomy (NCBI): domain Eukaryota; kingdom Metazoa; phylum Chordata; order Testudines; family Trionychidae; genus Pelochelys; species Pelochelys cantorii. The sequence continues at coordinate 8,782,805 of CM064346.1, read as the reverse complement.
AAAATATCTCTTTCATCAAAAAGGACATTTTTCATTTTAAAAAAATGTATTTTCTTGCCCACTGTAACAATCTGTATTCTGTTATCCTTTTTATTACATACATACACATTTGCATATCCATTGCTTTTGCTTTAATCGCCTTTCTGCCATAGTACAATTGGAAACTTTCAAATGAGAGAAAAAATTAAGGATATGCTGCCATGTTCATTGAAGCCCAGCTTTTTGACCAAAACAGGTTTTATTAAAACAGAACAACAGAATGATTCCTTGACATTTAAAAAAATCAAAATCGGTTTTTTCTTTTGTTTTTATTTAAATAAAACACAAACACAACAGCATTGGGGAAGTTCACGAGAGTTAGGAAGTTTCATGAAACTGTCTCTAAACAGAAGTAAAACTGAGTCACTTCTTTTCAACATTCAGCTGAGATGAAGGGCATACATCAGGGGTGGCCAATCCGCGGCTCGCGAGCCGCATGCTTCAAGGAAAAAATTGTGGCTCGCGGCTCTGAAAGGAGCTGCATGTTTCTGTCTGAAAGAGACAGAGCCGGAGTTGCGGTGTCCCGTGCAGACTTCAAAATGACTGCCTTCAAAATGGCACTTAGGGTTGCCAGATGTCCAGTATTGACCCGGACAGTCCGGTATTTTCGCCTCCTGTCTGGTAAAAAAAATTTCAGAAAATACTGGACACCTGAAATGTCTGGTATTTTCTGTTTTTTTTCCCGGCCAGGAGGTGAAAATACCGGACAGCTGGCAACCCTACACACTCGGCAACTGGGCCCAGCACCCGCCCCTCCCCCCCCCTCGGGCCCCAGCCCCTTTGCTTACCTGGTTTCGCAGGGAAGCTCCCTTCTTGCTTGACCAAAACCCCAAAATGGCTGCCTGCAAAAAACCTCAAGACCAGAGCAAGGGGAAGCAATGCCTCCGCTGGGTCTTAGAGCTCAACCTCCCCTCTTTCTATCCCTGGCCTATTCTGACTCTGCACGCATTTAAAGGGGCCATACTGTTTTATTTTATTTATTTATTTATTTGTTTAATAACTCTTGGGGTCCTTTGGTTCTTTTTTTTTTTTTTTTCTCAACAACTTTTTGGTCCCCTCCCTCTTCCTTCCCCCCCCGCAACAGAATTTTTTCCCTTTTTTTGGGGGGGGGGGTTGTTCAGTATTTTTGTTGAAACCATCTGGCAACCCTAATCGCACTGCCTGCTCTTCTCTTAAAAGGGCTTTTTTTTCCTCTCAGCTCTTTGTGCTATATTCACCACTATTTTGGCTCTTCATCTGTAACGGGTTGGCCACCCCTGGCATTCATTAAGCAAAGGCTACAAATGGCTGAGGGAGTAGTTTTGGTTGACAGTAGCAACAGAATGCAGAGATTCAAATTTCTAGACAGCGTAAGTTACTGCTTCGTGAAGCAGCTAGTTCTGGAACCCACAAGGGAAGAAACATTTCTTGAATTAGTCCTAAGTGGAGCACAGGGTCTGGTCCAAGAGATGAATATTGCTGAACTACTCAGTAACAAAAACCATAAGGCAATTTAAATGTAACATTTTTGTTGGGGGGAAAATATCAAAGACACAACAATAGCATTTAATTTCACTAAGCAAAAATGAAGAAGCTAGTTCAATGGAAATTTAAAAGGAACAGTTACTACAGTGAAATGCCTGCATGCTGTATGGAAACTAAAACAGACTAAAGGAGGTACTTACAGACAAAAAGGCATCCTTTAAAAATTGCAAGCTAAGTCCTACTGAGGAAAACAGAAAGGAGTATAAACTCTGGCAAGTCAACAGTAAAAGTATAATTAGCCGTTACAGAAGAATTTGAAGACCACTAGCAAAAGACTCACCAACTGACAGTAGGGTGTGTTTTTAAGTAGCCAAGGAGCTGGGAGCCTGCCAAACGATCGGTGGGGTCACTATAGACCAAGATACAGAGAGAGCACTTAAGGAAGATAAGGTTGCTGCAGAGAAGCTAAATTAATTCTTTGCATTGGCCTACATTGCAGAGGATGCCAGGGAGATACTCACACCTGAACCATATTTGTAGGTGACAGATCTGAGAAACTATCTCAGATTGAGGTGTGACTGGAAGAGGGTTTGGTACAAATCGATACATTAATGGTAAGAAGTCACAAGACCAAGTGGGATTCAACCAAACATTCTGAAGGATGCAAAAATGAAGAGTGATTATTAGCCAAGATGGGCAGGGATTCAGCCTCACGCTCTGGGTGTTCCTAAACTTCTGAGTGCCAAAAGCTGGGACTGAACAAAAGGGGATGGATCTCTTGAGAACTGTCCTACTCTGTTCATTCCTTCTGACGCATCTAACACAAGTTACTATCAGAAACAGGACACTGGACTAGATGGACAGTTTGGCCATTCTTATGTACTGAATGGAACTTGGTCACCTCGGCACTTATGAAGATGTGTGAATTATTCTTGGTCTGGCAGCATCCTGGTGATCAAGGAGTAGGATTTCCAAATGGGCATAAGGATGGATGTGTGTGGTCCACCCGTTGGAATGCCAGCCTAGGATGTGAGAGCCCAATTTTAAGTCTCTGCTCTACCAGAGTCTTGTGTCACCTTGGCAAATTGCTTCACCTCAGTTCCCCATCTATACAATGGGTTTCCTAGCACTGCCCTGGCCTGCTTACAGAGGGGTATAAAGACAAATGCATTAAAGATTTGGAGGTGCTTGGATGTTATGTTAATGGGGATCAAATAAGTAATGTAGCTAGACTGGCCTAACTCTGCCCCTCTTGTGATCACTGAGAGTTTTACAACTAACTGCTGCAAGAGTAAAGCCAGACCAGTTCTTCAGAAAAATCTCCCGTCCAAAAGAGTGAAGTCTGCTGTAGCCACCAAGGCAGAGAGACACTGACTGAGTCTCTGTGTCCGTATAGTATCTGCACAAATATTCAACTTAACCCTCAAGTAAGACATCATAAAAGGGCTTCAGGATCTGCAGTAGGGTGTGGCACTTCAATAGCTACCTCGGAAAGGAAACCCATGTAGCCCTATGGCAAAGACCTCAAAATAAGTATTTAATAACCAACTTTACATTCAGATTTTTTTCATTTTAATTTTCTGATTGCTGCTGCTGTGATCGGCTCAGAGAAAAGTCCTTTGGAATCCTTTTTAGAATGGCGTGATCTTTCCGTATTAAACTCAAAGGAGATGAAAGAGGTGGAGGGTTTGAAATTCCAGTGCTATAAACACTATAAATTGTCTTTCTTCTTTCCTGAGGCCCAGAGCTACAAAACAGGCATAATTCGAGCTTTTGAAAAAAATATCAAGCATAAGTAATCTAGCAAAAAAAAAATGTCTGTATGTTAATTTTTATGTGCTTTGATTGAAAATGCGCACCCACCCCATCTGTCCTATTCCCAGACTCCCTACCACACTGACAGATTATTTCCCATATTCCAATTAATAAAGTAGGACAGGCAGTTTTCTTTAATTTAAAAACCTCACATCCAAGCATCCTTTTCTTTTTAATCACAAGAACACAATCCTGCACCACAGTTTGATGTGCCACATCTCCCATTTGAAACACCTGACAAACAGGGAAAAACGCTTGAGCTCATGTTGACCTGGCCTTAACATATTTCAGTGACATTTATTTCTATTTCCTCCCTTTGCTTTCTGATGTTCAGACCCACTCACTCCTGGTCCCCAATGGGAAGAGCAGCAGGAGGATGATTATTCTTTCTTATCTTAACTCATATCAACTCCTGGGAGTGAACCATATCTGCCCCGACTGAATTGGCCTTTGTAACACTGGTCCTACACTTGATAAATAACTCCCTTCTTTTGATATGCTAGTACGTACATATCCTAACCTGTGATTTCTACTCTATGCATCTGACAAAGTGTTTTTTACCCGTGACAGCTTATGGCCAAATAAATCGGATAGGGTACGTCTACACAGCGGGGCTATTTCGGGATACTGGAGGTATCCCGAAATAGCTACCCCGTGTCTTTTAAATGCGCCCGTTATTTCAAAATATTTTTCAAAACAACAGGCACGCTATTTTGGCATCTCTGTAACCCTCGTTCCACGTGGGTTAAGGGATGTGCTGAAATAACGTATTATTTTGAAATTTGGCGCTGTGTAGATGCACCACATTTCAAAATAAGCTATTTCAAAATACAAACGAAATACGATATGCAATTTGCATATCTTATTTTGAGTTTAGGGTGCTGTGTAGATGCACCCTTAGTCTTTAAGGTGCCATGGATTTCCATGTACAGGGCATCGCTGTTATACATCGCCCCGGGATACATCGGTTCCGCACTAACGTCACTGATGCTTGTAGGAGCTGTGCCGTTACAGGTCCTCCCATTCCCCGCTCTTACGTCGCACACAAAAAAAAAAGACCAATTCGTGCAAATGGAAGTCAGGCATGGGAAAAGGATTCCCCGCTGTAGGTTGTTTCACTGTGAGGCCACAGTTTTTGGAACATATCTTGGACATATAGCAGGGACGCCCTGCAGTAAATGGGGCATCTGACAGTGGAAAGTCAAACAGATCATGTAGATTGTTGTGCAACTTCAAAGCCTTTTTTAAACACTGATGAGTCTTCATCCCAGCCAGCTGAACTCTTTTCTTTTGCCTTTGTTCTTTTTCCTTTTCCCTTCACTTGCATGTGCAGTGGCCTCACAAGTACCAGAAGGTAATAATGTGATTTACGCACTAACTCCCTCTGTTCATTTTTTTCTTTAGTCTTGTTTCAATGATCACGTCTCTTTTCCTTGCTGGAATCTCGTATTCTGCCATGATCTTCAGAGAACGCAAACCCTCCAATCATTTTCAGAGTGACAGCATCATCACTGGTCACCTCATGGCAAATATTCTTCCACCTAGATCCCAGTCCTGGAAGCATTTGCACATGTGCTTAACCTTCAAGTGACCAGTGGGGTAAACAGCACAAATGGAGAAGAGCTTGCTAAAGGACAGTGTTGGCCCAAGAATAAACGGCTAGAGCCCTGCAAATCTGCAGATATCCATTTTATATCTGTGGGTCCATGGCTCATTTTTGCAGATACAGACACAAATTTTATATCCATGCAGGGCTCTGTAAATGGCTATGAACTGGTCATGACTCAATTCAGGCTGGAAATTGAAAGAAGGTTTCTAACCCTCAGTGGCGTGAGGTTCTGCAACAGCCTGCCATTAAGAATACGGGGGCCAAACAACCTAACTAGGCTTAAGGAGATGGATGAATTTATGAATGAGATTATATAATAGGACTGCCTGCGATAACAGCAAGCTGGATTTGACAAATCAGGAAATCCCTTCTGGATTGTATGTTCATGTGTTTAAACACAGTTGTATATATTTGAAGGAGATTACTCAAACACTTTTGGTTCAGCATACGTGTTTACAGGACTGGGACTTGAATTACCTATCTTTTTCCCTTTTAATCAAACTTTCAAAACAAACAAGTGTCCAACTGGAATTTTGGAAGTGACTTTGGCTGGTTTCCTTTCCACCAAAACAAATACTTCCTCCTTTCATGGTTCTTTGAAATCAATATTCCTAAAAACCTGGATACTTGCCGAGGCTGTGTTCTCTGAATAGCATGCATTAAATGGTTTCCCTACAAGAAAGTCCCTACTAGTTGGCATTGTTGTAACATTTCGCTTTGGTATAGTCTGTTCGTTTGCTCATTCAGTGCCTTCCAGCTTATTCTGCTGTCCTTTGTGGGACATGTGTGCTTCCCTTCCTCACATGGATATTGCTACCTAACCAGCAAGGGTTAGAATGCCCCAATGATACAGTGCACGGTGGTGAGACTGATTATTATTGGTTAAGTTCTCATGGTGAGGCTATGTAAAGTAGAGACAAAGGTCCTAAAGGAGCTTATGTTCTGTGTAGCTGGACAGTGCAGGAAAAGGATCTACTGTAGAGTTTAAGACTTGGTCTGGAAAGGGTCTTCCCTTTTGTGCCTCCAAAGAACTGTGAGCACAGACAAGGGAATGTAGACATCCAGCTACTCTCTTATGGACATAGTAATCATGTAGCTGAACAGCTGCATACCAGTGTGCAGAGTCCAAATTCACTGCCTTACAGAGGGGTTGATTTGTTAATGAAAGAGTTCGGCAATAAAGTTTAGCTCAAGGCTTTTCTCCAGGGTTGGCGCCTCTTACAGGTTCCTCCTTCATACATGTTCAGTCCACACCCTAGATCATCTCTCCCTCCAAAAGTCACTCCCAGCTACTTCATATGCAGGTGGGCTAGTGAGTCATCTGCCTTGCTCAGTCAGTGGAACCCCATGTAACAGTTTTTGTCAGCTGGCTGAAATCTGCTTGGGACGGATCAGGCAAGCACTTCCAGTCTGCTACTTGTGCCTGTAAATTTGCACCAAAGGGCAAAAACGTGAAGCTGGTTTGTCGGTGACGAGGGGTGACTCTCCTCGCCAGCTGTCAGCCCTGCTCAGAGTGTGCCGTGCGGGGCTCTGGTGGAGATTTAAAGGGCCCCAGACTCTAGCTGCCACTGATGTTGCAGTAGCAGGCCCCTTTAAATCACTGGGCCCTGGCACAACTGTTACTCCGCCCCTCCCCTGTTACTCCCCCCCCACCCCCACCCCGATAGGCGACCCTGAGGAGGCATCACAAGAGATGCTGCAGAGCAGACTAGGTTAAACCTTTGGAGGCTGGTGCATAGAAGCCAGATCCTTGGCTGGTGTAAACTGTCATAGCTCCACTGAGTTCAGCTGAGTGGCAACTATTTACACCAAGGGAGAATTTTACCCTCAGAGTATTGGTACTGGTGCATGGTCATGGTTGACAGGACCCTCATGAGCCTTTCCAGCCCTTTAGTCTGCAATTCTGGGGTGGTGGCGTTTATTGCTTTTCAGCTCCCACCCTTCAAGCAAGAAGCCTTTGGCAGAAACTACCTGGCTCCAGATGGTAAATGACCGCACTGTAGTAATATACAAATTGCAATACCATAATCTGCACACACTTGCAGACAGAAGCATCCGATTTCTCCATAATCCACAAAAGTGAACTGAAAACTGAAACATTCTGCCCAGAATTGCTGTGATTTGCATCAGGCATTTACAAAGCCCAAACTTCTGTTTGATTTGACTCCACGGAGCTAAACAAGAGTCTGCATGGCAAGTGGCTGGGCACAAGATTATAGACGCTTCTCTGTTCAATAGGAAGAATATAAAATATGTTTGTTCTGTTTTATCTCATTTATTTCAGTGGCGGTTTTCTTAAGCTTTTGTTTGAAATGTTTGCTTTTATGTATAACTTGAGAAACTGAACAGACTCTTAGTATCACTGCTTACTGAATTCTCTCTCTGAGTCTCTCCTCCCTCCTCCCACAATTCTTCAATGCCCGGAATGCTGCTCTTTCTTTCTAACAGTACTCACGCTGTGTATCTTTCTATCCCATCTCCAGTCACCAGCCTCTGTCATTACTGTACCTTGCTCAGACTTCCCCCCTCATTAGCTTGTCTGTCACAGCACCTCTCCCCATGGAACTGTCAGCTTTAACATAATGATTTGTTTCATTTTTGTTTTGACCATAATGCAAATTCTGGCCCTAGCTCTGTTGGTGTTGGTTTTCCCCAGGAAATTCGTTTCTTTTTGATATCACTTGTCATTTCATAGATGGTGTCTAGGGCCAGCATCTCCTTAGGGGTGCCTTTTTCTCCGTTATATTCCCCATTGCTACTGAACCAGCGCAATTATCCTGTTTACTTTCCATCTGCGTTAGCCTTAGAATTTTCCTCTCTGCAATCTCCACTGCTTTTTCAGTCGTCAGTTGCAGGTGTGTGTCTCACCCTGCTGCCTAATAAATGCACAGCAGAGTCCCTTTTCTCCAGCAAGGTACAACTTTTGCCCCTTCCTCCTGCTCTTTTCTTCCCACTGCAGCATGGAAGCTGAGTCTGGCAGGGAATCAAAGCTCATGCAGGGTTGGAATCACGCTGTTATATTCTTCACAGCACTGGTTAAGAAAGGCAGTTTTCAGAATCTCCCTCCAGCCCTTCATCCCTTGCCTATGCCATTTACCCTCCTTTGTTAGCCAGTCATACGTTTAAGGACTCCGGACATTCTCTGTCCCACACGGGGAGATTTCTGGTTCCTTGTTTCACATGATGTCGCAGGTGATTATGTGCCTGTGACTGAATGGTTGCAGTATCTCTCCTGAATGCCTGTGGCAGGCTTCCTTGAAAGAGAAATGAACCGTTCCATCTTGGCTAAGAGAGAAACTTAAAAAACAACACATGGTCTGGTAGCAAATGGTCTGTGCCCACGGAAGTTCATGATACCATCTCCACGTTTTGTTAGTCTATAAAGTGCTACCAGACTATGTGTTGTTTTTTAAGTTTATCCAGTAGAGCTACCCCCTGAAGCTTGGAAAATGAATGAGCAAATAAGGGTGCTATGCATCCAGTGTGTAATTAAGCCCCTGTGCAGTTCTCTGCACCATTTCTCACCCATGACCACAGATCAAGATTGAAGTGCATAGCTCTTGGGGGGTTCAGTGCACGAGGGTGAATTTCACTCCATGTGTCTTCAGTCTAATACCAACATGTTTCATGTTAAAGTTAACTGTATCCTGGGTAAAAGGGCTTCAGTGTAAACAGCAGTGTGTCAGAGCAACTATAGCATGTTGAGAAAGGTGTCCTGTAATTCACACAGCCCAAACTCCAACAGCACCTTTAAGAATGTGCTTAGCTTCATGCATTTGAATAATTCTGTTGCAGTAAATGAAACTATTCATGATGCTTAAGGTTAAGCATGTGCCTAAATACTGTGCGGAACCGGGGCCGATTTTATGCTACCTGGTCATGTCTGCGAAGTTCTCATAGCAATCTTTATCTGCTGGTGAGATCTGTCTGCCAGTGAGATCCCAGAGAAGATCCATGTTGGTATTTACAATGCTATTCCCGGGATTGGTGCTGTTTGTGAATATTGTGCAAAGGAACTAATGAGAAACAGCACTCATTGCTCTCTCTCTCTCTCTTTCTCTCCTTTGAACTTGTGCTGTAGCCCCTAGACGGATAACCTCACTGGAAAAAGCTTACGCTGCTTTGAATGGTACGTAGCTCAGCTGATGCATTGTAGATGGTAGCAGACAAGAAATGTATTGGTATGTTTTTAATAAGGGATGAATGCTGCCAAAAAACCCCAAAGGTGCAGATGGTTTTTCCCTGCCTTGCACTGCTTCCCCTGTGGCCCCAAGAGGAGAATGAAGACAAGAGGCATTTAACAATATTGTGTAACTAGGATATGCATTTCCAAGCACCAGATACTGTAGTTCCTAGGTGTCCATGCTCTAGGCAAACTGATCTTAGCTCATTGATGCCATCCAAGTGATTAATTATTGAAACTCTTATTGTGCAGTTCACACACATTCTCTTAGTACTTATTTACTTAAATTATTGCATATGCTGGGCCATCGCTTCAGCTGGTATAACTCCATTGACTTAATGTGTGTAATAATTTACTAATATAAACACGAACTTGCATAATTTTTGTGTATTATATTGTAAGGCATTTCTCCATGGGCTTCAGTGGCGCTACATTTATCTACAGCAAGTGGGAATCAGGCCCTATGCAACTGCATGTTAATTACATGCTCCTGCATATTTTTAATTACACTCAGGAAACGTATGTAGAGCCAGAGTCTGATCTCATTTTAATCTGTGTCACTGGCAGATGACACTAAGCTAGGGGGAGAGGTAGATACGCTGGAGGGCAGTGATAGGGTCCAGAGTGACCTAAACAGATTAGAAGATTGGTCCAAAAGAAATCTGATAAGGTTCAACAAGGACAAGTATAGAGTTCTGCACTTGGGACGGAAGAATCCCAAGCATTGTTACAGGCTGGGGACTGACTGGCTAAGTAGCAATTCGGCAGAAGACCTGGGGATTACAGTGGATGAGAAGCTGGATATGAGTCAACAGTGTGCCCTTGTAGCTAAGAAGGTGAATGGCATATTAGGTTGCATTAGGAGGAGCATTGCCAGCAGATCTAGATAAGTGATTATTCCCCTTACTTTGGCTCTGGAGTATTGTGTCCAGTTCTGGGCCCCCCACTACAGAAAGGATGTGGACGCATTGGAGAGGGTCCAGCAGAGGGCGACCAAAATGATTAGGGGGCTGGAGCATATGACCTATGAGGAGAGGCTGAGGGATTTGGGTTTATTTAGTCTGAAGAAGAGAAGAGTGAGGGGGGATTTGATAGCAGCCTTCAACTTCCTGAAGGGAGGTTCCAAAGAGGATGGAGAAAGGCTGTTCACAGTAATGACAGATGGCAGAACAAGGCGCAATGGTCTCAAGTTAGTGGTGGAGGTCTAGGTTGGAAATTAGGAAAAACTATTTCACTAGGAGGGTGGTGGAGCACTGGAATGGGTTACCTATGGAGGTGGTGGAATCTCCATCCCTAGAGGTTTTTATGTCTCAGCTTGACAAAGCCCTGGCTGGGTTGATTTCATTGGGATTGGTCCTGCCTTGGGCAGGGGGCTGGACTTGATGACCTCCTGAGGTCTCTTCCAGCTCTATGATTCTATGACAGAATTATTCCACATTTAATTGATGTAATTGAGATCAGAATCTGGCTACATTCTGACGAGAAGAATCATGGACTTCTCCTTTATAGTTTAGGGTCAGTGTCTGATATCTTTGTGCATGCTGATGGCCTACTTTGCTGTGTTGTTCCTTTTGAAATGAACAGGACCATTGTCCAAGTAAGATACAGCCAAATGTAGTACTAAGTGTTTGGTAGCGAAATGGCTGACAGCTCTTAAGTAACCATAAAGTAAAGACAGTACATACAAGATGTGCACTCTAACCTCTTATCCAGCCTTTTAAGTACCAGTGTTTGCTAATTTGAGCTTAGTGAAGTTTGCCAACAGATTTCACTTGCCCTGGTGATGATATTGTGTTTATAATTGACTCAGTTCATGTAGGTATTCTTGGGGTTTTAGACTTTTTCCTCTTCCTTTTTTGGGTGCATTCAGTGGAGGTACAAGGTACTAGGTTAACACCACTTCATGGAAAGGTCTATTTCTCCCCAGACAGCTAAAAAGCTGCCTAGCTGGCTTCTCCCTCAGCCTTCCTCCCCTTCCCAGAAGGGGCCACCAGTAGGTGTGTGAAAGGAAGTTCATTCTCCTGGCCAATGCAGTTCTCAGCTGAGTCCACCAGCCCAGGTGCTCATTGTGGGGGGTGTTCATTTGTAAATAGCCTAGACATTTGCACACTAGGAACTGGACCAAAACTGATGAACTCACTTCATGTAGGGCGCCAAGCAACCATGTGGCGGTACTCGCTGCTGACCTGAGTTGAATTCAAGTCAAGTGGACGTGAAAGGCTCCCTCTCCTATTACCTCTACCCTGGGGAATTAGACTGTCCATGTCTGCACAGGGGACAAACCAACAAGTGTCATGAAGCTGGATAACCTTTTTATTTCAGTGCCTGCCTGCAGGTTTGGAATCCTAACCATAGGCACCCACTTGAGGAAGGACACATTTTGGCCACCATCTTTATTTGCTTTCTTTTTTTAAAAAGTCCATTAAAAATGATAGTGCTGTGCCGTGCCAGGAACGTTTGTATAATGATGCTTTGCTGTGCAGGATCGAGACCTCCGAGTGCAATGCTAGTGGTTTTCTTGAGTCAATTATATTACAATATCAAACATACAAAAAGCCAAATACAGTTCTCTCTTGCCCACTTACACCTAGAGAATGAACATTGTGCCTGGAAAAATGTCTGGCTAGAGCCATCTGCAGACTTGAATGAGAAATAGAGGGATTGTTTCCAAACCCAGTACTGGTGACTATTAATATTGTAAAAAGAAATTTTACGAGAATTTTATGATTAGTGAAAGCCCTGCATTCTCCTTTATTTCCTCTCTGGCTTCTCTGTTGTACATGCTCCGTTTGAATTTCCCCCACGTCTGGTTTGAGTCACTGGTACAATCTAGGAGCCTCCCACCATCAAGAGAGCAGCCCCAGCATAGACAACTTCAGACCTTTCTCCTTTGAGAGTCACTTGGAGGATTAGTGAAAAGGCAAAAGCTTCAGCATTTTAAATCCCAGAGAAATGCAAATGCCGTAAAGTGAGCCACTACGAATAAAAACCCATTTGATTTTGATATTTCTTTCTTTGTCTGCTACCATCTATACATCCGTATGCCCAGGAAACAGCATAAATGACAGGAAAGTCACAGAGGGAATAGGCAGGGATGTGCATGTGTTAAGAGTTGATGAGCCTACTACAGCCCTGGCTAAAACGCACGCCTACTATAATTGGTGAGCAAAAGAGAAATTCTTGTGATTGTCTTTCTTGAAATAAATTCCTTGTGGCCAATTTTTGGCATGTTGCTTTCAAGCTTCTTCATTGTGGTCACTGAATACAAGTTGCAACATGCTTGGCCTCAGGCTTCTTTTTAAAAGGAACTCCTCGGTGTCTGGCATCCAGAGCTACAGTCTCCCAATCTCAGCAGCTCAGAGAAGCTTTTATGAGGCTGGGCCCTGGTGCTTCAGGTGCTGTGCATGAGGTAGTCAGGAACCAGGATGCTCCATTGCCAGCTCTGACGATTCTGTTGCGAACCTCATGCTGCTTGATATTTTTCCTGGAGGCATGAAAATCTCAGCTCACATTAAAAACAAAGTGCTTGGAAATGTGCCTTGGATGGGATGCATCCCAAAGGGGCAGAAACCGAAGACGAAAGCAAAACAGCAGCAAAAATCTCATGGTTGTTAAGACGGTCTCATGACTTTGGGAGCCTAACTCGGGGTTTTTGACTGTCTGACAGTGGCAGTATTGAAGACACCACTTCTGAGGTGGTTGGCAAACAAGCTGGGAGACGGCCAAGAACACGGGCCAGGAGTTCTACCAGAACAAAACCCAGGGTTCTGAAGATGTTGCTAAAACAATTCAGGCCTTGATTCTGCCACGCCCTTCAGCATGTGCTGAAACACTTTGTAGTGATCAAAGCAGCTGTCAATGTCTGTGCTCCATGGCTATGGAGTCAGATGGATAGAGGCCGTAGGTAACCTGCCGATGTATCTGTGCAGTACACAATGTACTTTCCTTTCAACACTGTATTGTTTCCTATCAGAGTATTCAATCTTGCAGACACTAATGGCAGCTGACTCTCCTTGCTTAAATATTAAGGCCAATACCCAATCTTAGGCTTTGTCTACAATTAACAGTTTAAAATGGAGCCACGGCAGGGCTATAAACTGCAAGCGTGGCCATGGTACGAGCGCTGGGAGAGCACTCTGTGTAAACCCCCTCTGCGAAGGGAGTAGCTAACAGAGCTGGGAGCATGGCTCCCAGTTCACACTTGCACTTTACTGCACTGTAACTTGCTGCGCTCAGGAATCGGGCTGTGATTTATCACACCTCTGAGCCAGGAAGTTACAGCGCACAGTGCCAGTGTAGACTTGGCCACAATTCCTAACTATGACGAGTCTGTCTGTGTAACAGACAGATATTATTGGAGGGAACAGGGGTCCTCTAACATTGTTCCCTTCCCTGAAGCCCCTCATTTTGCTGGATTAGTCAGAAAGGGCAGCTTGAGAGGAGCACTTTAAAGAAACTTCATTCCCCGAGCCTAAAACCACCATTTCTGCAGGCCAGGGAAATGAAGCATTGAGATTTGTTGCAAACTCCTATCACTGTCTGTAACAACAGGCCGCTGGACTGCTCCTACACCTGGGGTCACCCGGAGTGTACTCTAGTACTGTTTGCAAGTGTCCTGCATCTCTTTGTAAGTCACTGACAGGTCCTGCTCCAACTTTATATCACCCCTACACAAACACAGCCATGTGTAAAGTACCATAACAAAACAGCATATTTTAGAAGCCAGCAGGGTTACCAACCCACAGAAATTTCATTTACGAACAAAATGGGAAAAATTTACGGACAGACAAATTTTTTTACGGACATAATTTTTATATTATATTAAGATGACATAAATGGCCAAAAGTGAAAAGTAATTGTTGTCATTCATACATCACAAGAACAATATGCTAATTTAACTCACTTTCATTTAGTTAGTCATGGTCCTGGAAGTTTTCCATTTTGTGATCATACATCCAACTCACGTTACGTCACCCCAACCATTGAGCTAAATAAACAACTAAAACATCCAATTTCCGCTGTAAAAGGGCAGAAGCAGCACAGAAGAAATTTAATTCCTATAGAATAATTGCTGGTTTTTGAAATTTTATTGCACTTTTATGAAATTCACGGACTCCTAAATTTTTTTGCGGACTTTACGGACATATCCAATTTTGGCTAATTTTTTGCGGACTGTCCATAAATTGACTGATGGTTGGCAACCCTGCAAGCCAGTAATGAGATTAAAAAATGTATTGCATCTTACTTCAGCCAGAAACAACAGGATTCATGGTCTAAATGGTGCTTGGTCCTTCCATGAGTGCAGGGGACTGGACTTGATGACCTCTTGATGGGTCTTCCAGTTCTATGATTCATGTGGAGGGGTGATATGAAAGGCCACTCCTGTGCTAATACAGTATCTACCTTACTGTATTTGAAACAACCCCCTCTCTCATGTCAGCTCATTGGAGCTATCCCATGCCCAGATCACTGTATCTTACTGTGACTAATTAACTGTTTTAGACACAGAAGGGATGTTTCATAGATCAGCAGGCTCTGTGTGTCTGGGAATGTCTGTGCTGATCCAAATTCATTTACCTGTGATCCCAACTGCCCTCCTATCTAGTTGTGCACTTGTCAAGCCAGTAAATATCTTCCAGGAGTAATTTAACTGAGAGCCTGCAGAGAAATTAATTTCAAGAGGATGGCTCTCTATTAGGAATACATGACTACACTTTCCACTAGGTAGCCAGAAAGAATGCAGCTGAAGTAAATGACGATATAATCTTAACAGATATCCAACCCAATTCATTGCTCTGCGTTTTATAGCTGTAAGAACTGTCTTCTGATTTGGTGAGAGACAGTGAGTGTGCATACAGCGCGCACAACTAAGTTTTAGAATTACCGGGAGGAATGGAAAAAGCTGATTGTTGATTTATCACCAGGATCTGTAAGTGTCAGGGTGGGAAATGATTGCAGACATCATGTTCTGTGAACCACTGATTCTAAGGATGCTGAATTGCAGCAAAAAAGTCTAACTAAGTGAGGCTACGTCTACACTGCAACGCTATTTCGGGATACCAGAGTATCTCGAAATAGCTATCCCGCATCTTCACAGCAAGCCTGTTATTTTGAGCTTGCTAGTCCAACGTCCCAGCAAACCTCATTCTTTGAGGAGTAAGGCACGTTTCGGAATAGTGCTTTATTTTGAAATGACAAAATACATTATTTCGAAATAAGATAAGCAATTTGCATAGCTCAGATTGTGTATCTTATTTCGCGTTATGGTGCAGTGTAGATGCATCCTGACTGTGTCAATAACACGAAAGAATAAAGAAGAGTCAAGTTGGGCATGATGAGGATAATTTTAAAAGGCTAGGAAGGCCAGACTGATTATATGGTACATTATAAAACAACCCTGTACTTAAGAGCTTTGCTATCAAAGTGCACTCTTAGTCTTTTATATCCCTTATGGGAGTATTTGGGACTTTAAGGGCCTGCATCTCCATTGCTTTGCTTACTGTGTTGTCATTTACAGCCTTGCAAAGTAGATGTAAAATGCTATTGTCCAAGTAAGTGCATAGCAAATGCAAGTTTGGCAGCATATTATACCCATTCCACACTTACATAAAAAATAACACAAGGTGCAAAGCAAGGAAGAGTGGTGTCAGAAATCTCTTATGTGTTGGATACAGCAGCTGCACAGCAGTGAGATGACATGTTCTCTAGACCTTCCCTTGTTATGGACTGTGCTGGAGGGTGGAACAAAGAGGGCTACATGATCCCTGTATGTTCTTGTTACAGATGAGGATGATGCAAACCGGCTTGGAGAAAAGGTGATTCTCCGAGAGCAAGTGAAAGAGCTTTTCAATGAAAAATACGGTGAGTTGCCCCTTTCCAGGTTCTTATGGAGAGCAGCTAGAGTTAAAATTAATCAGGCTGAAGTGCTCTATTTATGGACCAAGCACATGGCAGCTTGTGGGGACAACGGTTTCTTCTCACTGCCCCATATTTCAGCTCATCTCTGGAAGCGCTCCTTGTCTCACCAGTGCTTGACAACTGGGACTATGACCTTCTTGTCTGCGTCTGGAAAGAAACATGTCCAGGCAGTGGAACATCTTCAGTCTTACATCAGCCGCTGATGCATTTTTAAGATGTGACCATCTGGAATAAACAGTGGTGTGCTCAGCAAATGCACCTGCCTCCTAACTTCTAGGGCATGACACGAACCCCACCTCTGCCTGCTCTTTGCTGCACAAAGTGCCAAAACTCCAGACATGTTTTGGGAAACTGTGCTTGGAACTGACAGAGAGAAATAGGCCAAGGAACTGAAAGGAGGTGGTATTTGAAAATAGGGTTTGCATGCTGTCCGTGAGTCACATCACTCATGTACTTCCACCTCAACCCCCCTGTAAACATACAGTAGAAATGTTTAAAAAAACAACCCTTCTGCAGCTTTTGTACAACAGTGCAGTTGCCTCCGAGCAGGGATGTAGTACAGTTACTGATGCCTAGCTGTAGTTCTGGGTGTCTGATTTGCATAATCATTCTACAGTTATTTCCCAAACATCATGCCAGACCCTGTACACTGTATTGAGTGACCACTATTAGCCTATCAGAGTGCAGGGATTTGCAGATTCTCACTATGGTGATTTCTCAACTACCATGCTGTGACCAAGCAAACCTACGCTCTGCCTGCTATCACCTGATAGTCTCTTGGACTCAGAATTTTCAAGCTATTTGCCAGCAACAAAAATGCTTCTGAAACCTCTTGCTCTGGATTGGAATATCCTTGCCTCCTTTTCACACCCCCTGAAAGAGCCACAAAAATAACCATAGTAATGCCAAGAAACTCCGTGAGTCACATCACTCATGTACAAAAATAACCATAGTAAAGCCAAGCAATAGAAAGGGCAGGGCTTAATCACCCGAAATTCATTTCTCTCGCTGAAGTTTTTGTTCCTGCCCCGTAGACCGCGAAAGCCAGAACTATGCAGTTGTTGGGTGTACTTTGGGAATACCCTGACTTCATCCTTCCTGTGTAGTTTTGAAGTTCATTGTAAACAAAAATACAGTCCAGATAATCAGAGAAGGAATCGCAGGTCCATCAAAGGGGGCCAAAACCTGAAGGCCCTTTGATAGAACGATGGGTCTTGCAGCAGTCAGCCAGACCCGTTTAGCTGGATTGTTTAATTAAAAATGTCCGCATGGCGTGTGCCACAGCCATGATCGTGCTCCCCCTGGTGGGTACTTACCAGGCTGCTGCATTTGGGCCCATGTGCTTCTGAGCAGGCCTTTGTCACTGCATGAGCATCAGTCACACACTCTAGGTCCAGCCTCTCTGGCATGTTCCCTAGGGACAGACCCTCTGTCAGATTTCCCTGGAAGAGGGACCCTGTGACCCAGCTGTGATCCCCAGGACAAACGCTGATCCTCCCTGTTCTTAAGGGTCTCCAGCAGTTTAGACTTACCATTTCTCAGATTTCCACTCTTGTGAGCAAACCGGCACGGGCTTGGCAAAGGGATTTCTAAAAAACCAATCACTGGTGCAAGAGAAGTCTCAGGGTAAGGCTACACTAGCTCCTGCAATGAGGGGTAACGGTAGTTCGAATTAGGATCTTTAATTTGAACTACCTAGTCCGTGCCGCGGGTAGCCGCGGGCATGGAGTTCGGACTAAGGGGGATTTAAAAATGGCGGCATCCGGGAACATGCAAATGAAGCCCGGGATATTTAAATCCCGGGCTTCATTTGCAACTCCAGTTGCCCTCATTAGACTACCTAGCTCAAACTAACGAGCTAGTGTAGCCTTACCCTCAGAGGGGTAGCCGTGTTAGTCTGTATCTGCAAAAACAACAAGAAGTCCTGTAGCACAGTTTTATTAGCGCATAAGCTTCCATGGGTAAATTATGGATGAATTAGTCTGATAGATAGATAGATGGATAGACAGATTAGATAATGTATGTGTACAACAAAAGAAAGAAGTGTAGGACCAGTGTGACTGAAGCTAATCAAGTCAGGGTGGACGTGGCTCATTCACAGCAGCTGATGGGGAGATGTGAGTATCAAGAGAGGGGGGAAAGGCCTTTGTAGTGCATTCACCAGTTTAAATCTTTATTAAGGCCTAATTTGATTGTATTGAATTTGCAAATTAATTGCAGTTCAGCTGTGTCCCTTTGTAATTGGGTTGTGAAGTTTTTTTGATGGAAGGGTGGCTACTTTTAGATACAGCAGAGATACAGATCTCAGCCCAGTAATTCCATCCATGCCTGAGTTTCCCCACCACTCGGTGTTCTTTGGGATTTGCTCAATCCCCTCTCCTGGACTACCCTCCTCCACTTCTGGCTTCTCCTCCTGTTCTTGTCAGGGAGAGAAGCTGCTGCTTCCAACTTAGCAGCCCAGCTCTTTTTATAACTTCCTGTCTCCTTTTCCATTTGACCCTCTGGTCAGCTACAATCACCCGGTATCTTCCTGTCAGGGGATCTGTTGCTTGATCATCACTTCTCTGGAACCAAGACTTGAAAACCTGGTTTGCCCTGGGCAGTAGTCAGCTCTTTGTCCCTGACTAGTGCTTCCATTTGAACAGGAGACCATCAGGGTTAACGATCCTCCATTGTTAGCCTCCTGTCATCACAGAGATTGTGCAAAAGGTGCAGGGCAGCAAGTTTGTAGTTTGACGTAGGTACCCACAGAGCGTTCCTTGTGTCACACAGGATCCATAAATTGTACATAGACTGATTCCTCGGTCATCACAACATGACAAACTGACAGTGCAACCAGTTAGCGCCATAGGAATGGGCTACGGCCATGCCCTGTCCTCAGTACAGCACATGGGCTCAGGTCTCAAAGGTATTTAGGCTCCTGAATTTAGGGGTTTAAATGCCTTTGAGGATAATGGGCCAGAGATCCTCATTTCCAAGACTCACTTCCTACCTGGAGATTTCCTTTATGGCCCACTTAAATATAGCACAACGAAAGCCTCAGTCTGAGTTTGGCTGGCTCCACACGTTCTCTCTCACACCCCCGCTGTGATTACTTCATTTCTTGGACCCAACAGAATACTCACCCTGCCCCCCTTAGTATCCTAGTCCAGGCTGATTGGCTCTACCTGCCCGCATGATTCAGTAGTATTTCCCTGAGTATGGAGGCAGCATGTTAGTACCTGGGTCTCAGCAGAAGAGCCCAGTATTTCTGAGCGGCTCCTTAGAACTACACTTGGTCATGACGATGGCCTGGGCTAACACAGTCCTTAGCTTTCAGATTCAGTTGGTCTGTAAATATGGAGAAGTGACTGTTCACTTCCAGTGGGACTCGTGATCCTAAACCACTCAGGCCAGTCTACACAGGAGGGTAAAGTTGAACTAAGGAGCGCAACTCCAGCTACGTGACTAGCATAGCTGAAGTCAGCATACCTCAGTTCGACTTACTGCAGCGTCCCCACTGTGGGGAGTCGATGGGAGAAACTCTCCTGTCAACTCGCCTTATTCCTCACCACCCGGTGGAGTACCAGAGTCAACAGGAGTGTGATCAGTGGTCAATTTAGCAGGTCTTAGACCCCCTACATTGACCCCCAGGAGATCAATCTCCTGGAAAATGAAGTCAAAGTCTTAGACACTTCTGATAATTGCTCCCCCTCTGACCGTTAGCCTCAATGTGTATTCAGTCCAAGATGTGGTTATGAGGAGTAATTATAGTAATATAATCTTGTATTTATTCCTTATGCATGAAACAACAAGTAGTACTGTGTAATAGAGGAGGCACAAAGCAGTATGTGCCGTGCTCTGGGGAAGCTGTCAACCCGCCAAATCCACAGATGGACTTCACCACCAGAGCTGATGACCGTTTCTGCTTTAGGTGCTGGGTTCCTGAATGCAATGGGCACGCCCCTCAAACTAAAAGCCCAAGTGAACACATTGCATAGGTCGTTCGCCTAATGTGGAAGCGTGGCATGGCCAATGAGGTATCAGCAAGGCAGAACACTTCATCTGCCACTCTGCAAACTGTTCAACATCAAGCTCAGAAACTGTTCTAATCCAGGCAAGGAAGAAACAGCCTGAGGCGGATATGGCACGCAGAGGAAAATACTGTGTTACTGAGTCAGCCTGTTGGCTGCCAGCAGGAAGAACCAGCTATTGAACAACAGCTGCATAGAAGGGTTGGAAAAATGTGCTCTATACTGAGTCATGTGAGGGAGAGGGAGCGTAGAAGTCCCTGTTACAAATGCTCCAGCCTCCTGTGAAAAGGAAGGCAAAGGGAACTCTTCTCTCACTGAAGTTGCTGTGGGTGACCCCCCATTGCACTCCTCCCCACTCTCTTGTGCACACACAGTCTGGCTGTTGCTGGATAAGCTCCAGCTACACACCCAGCGCCTGTTTGCTGAATAAGTATCGTTGTACTGCATAGCCGGGGTGCTGAGAGCCACTGAACCAAACCCTCTATATAATGGAAACCACTTCAAGCCGAGAGTGCAGTAGCACCCTCTGCATCCCAGTTTCCACGGCCTATGCTGTATAGTGACTGGTCCTCTTCTACTTGTGTAATATGGGGATTGCATGAGCTAGACTGAGAGACAGAGAGCCTGACGCTCCTCGCAGCTGGTGCATCACTGGTGTATGGGGGATCAGAAACGAGGCTAGTTTTGGTTTGAATTACCCAGTTCCAGCCACAAAATGGTGCATGGCCCCAGATTGCTGGGTTATTCCATTGCTGTCGGCTCTGGCATTCCTTGCACCTTCCTCTGACATATCAGGGGAGGACCGTGGGTCTGAGCCAGTGTAACTGAGTGCCTTTGATACAAGAGCTTGAAAATGAGCAGCGCATTCCCTGAGCAGGCCTTGTCCAGCAGTAAATGTCAGGTGGGACTTTGGAACAGTTGGTAAAACTGATCTCCATGAAACATTAACCTGCAGCCCTTGTGTCATTAAGCATAGCCTTGGGGTTGTTAACTCCCAGTGCTCCTCTCTGATCTCTTGTCCCTGGAGATAGAGAAAGTATTAGTGGGATTATTAGTAAATGCTGATGGGATGAAATGTATGGAAACCATGGGCGGTCACTTTTCACATAATTTGATCAGGAACAGAACACCTTACTATGTTCTTGGAGGGCGCAGGCATCCCTGGTGCATCAGATTATGTTATGACAGTGAGTGTTTAGGTGATACCTGCAGATATGGGACTTGATTTACATTATAATAACATCCAACTGCACCTAATAGCAAGATTACTTAACAGGGACCAATGAAACTGAGAGTAAGTACAGGCAGACATGAAATTCACTAGGGCTGGGTTAGTGAAAAGAAAAGGTGGTTTGTAACTTAATCTGACAGAGCCTAGAAATGTTCTTTTTCTCTCCTTGCAATAATTTTGAGCGCAGATATTAGTAGTATGACTTATCCAAGAGCTGATTTAAAGCAATGTCTCAGTAATATTGAAATCCCATAGTGAAGGCTACCTTCTTGAATTCCAAAACGCTAGGCATTACTGTTGTAATGTGCCTCTAACTCTTAAACCTGCAACTGATTTGACTTGGCCAGTGAGCCCTAAAAAAGTCCCTGGGGTTTATTTTGCTTGTGTGAATTCCTGCCTTCGAAGGGAAGGAGCTGAGACATCAGTACACTTGCTAAGATTTTATTGTTATCAGTACACTTTCATTTCATCACACAGAAGAAAAAATCTTTCCATCTATAATAATCAAAATTGACAGATAGACAAAGAAAAAGGCTGCTTGAGAACTTATTTGAGTTTGATTGAAGGTTATTTACTTTATCTATTTTGATGTGATATTGACCATTTGTGTTTTAATGGGTTAAAGCTTTAATCTTTTGAATCTCAGTAGATACTGTCATTAAGGAAATGTCTGATACCCAACATAATTTCAAACAGCTGAACATATAAATCAATACATGTCTTTAAAATGCTTAAAAACAAACTTTGCTATTATCCCTTAAATTATACAAAATAAAAATAGAATTCTGCCAATCCTAGACATTGGAAAGCTTTCAAAATTTCCCAAAGGGATGTCTTTTCCTTCCTTGAATAAAAAATCCATTCTCTTCAGCAAGTGATTTGGTATTTACACTTTGAAGAGAGTTTGTTAAGCAAAAGATGGAATGTCTAGGAAAACTGCCCAGAGTACAGTGAAAATCTATCATTCTGCTATTGAAATATTATTTCAGGATTCAAAGGCCTCAACTTAATGTTGACGTGTCACATTGGCCTCTATTCTGCTATTGCAGGAGAGGCTTTGGGATTGAACCGGCCCGTCCTGGTGCCATACAAACTGATCAGGGATAGTCCTGATGCTGTTGAAGTTACCGGTCTGCCAGATGATATCCCTTTTCGAAACCCCAACACCTATGACATCCACCGGCTGGAGAAGATCCTGAAAGCACGAGAGCACATCCGGATGGTGATTATAAACCAACTCCAGTAAGTGTCAATAGCTCTGGTACCTCTGGGATGTTTTCTAAACATGTGAGTCTGGATCTTCATCTGGTGTAAACTGGCACCATTCCATGAGTTGCAACGGAGCTGTGCTAGTTTACACTGGCTGAGGAACTGCTCCTTTGTGTCTTCTGTTTACATTTGTAAGAATGCTCTGACCTCTCAGCTACCTGAGGAATGCTGCCAGGCTACGGCTGGGGTCCTGTTCATATTCTCAGGAAACAAGATAAGGCAGCATGTCCTTGTCTCTAGTAAACTGGCTAAATTTAAAAACAACACATAGTCTGGTAGCACCTTAAAGACTAACAAAACATGGAGATGGTATCATTAGGCTGACTGTACATAGTGATTTTTCCGGGACTGTCCTGATTTTTAGGACTCTCTCCCGGTGCTCCATCAAGCAGTGAAACGTCCCGGAAATCTCCGCCGGACATTTCACTATTGATGGGGACTCGGACTTGCAGGAAGAAGTGACTGAGTCCATTGCTCCGGCGCGGCTCCATGCAGCAGCAGCAGCGTGCTCCCTCCCCCCGCAGAGCGCGTAGGCAGCTCCCATTGGAGATTTGTCGGCTGGGGCGGGTTTCTGGTGGCGCGCAGCTCTGGCCACTCCACCAACCACTGCCCCACCACTGTGCACTGCACGGTCCCCTCTTTACCTTGCAGGACGGCCCCTGTCCCCTGTGCAGCTTCCTCCTCCCCCACGTGTGCAGGCAGCGGCTTGTTACAACGGCCGCTGCTGCCGGGAGGGGGAGGGGTGACTGGATCCGAGGCGCCGAGTAGCCGCTCCCAGACCTCAGCATTTTTTAATTGTCACCTGCTCCCCGGCAAGGGCCATGTGGAACTTGGCTGGGGCACTGCCACCCACCCTCGGGGCGCACTCGGGCTCTGCCACCCCCCCTCCGCCCCCTCGGGGCGTGCTCAGGTTCTACTGCCCCTCCCTCTCAAGGAGTACTTGGGCTCGCTGCCGCTCTCTCCCCTGTGCCCCTCCCCACCCAGCTGGGGAAGTGCTAGCAAGCCTGGTCTGGCGGGGAAGGTCGGGGTTTCTTCACCCTCCCCCCCTGCAGTGCTCTGCCAGCGGGAAGCCTGACCTGGTCCTGCAGGCCCACTGCTGTGCTGGGATCCCCGCTGTATAGGGGGGGTCTGAGCTCCCTCTCCCTCCCCCCTGCTGGGAGAACAAGACCGTGCTGCCTGCTGCAACAGGGTGCCAAGCCAGGTAAGCATCCCCCCTTGTGCCCAGACCCTGCACCCAAATCCCTCTCACTCACTCCCCTGCCCCCACTAAGACCCCACATTCCCAGCTTGCTCTGACACACTGCCTTGCTCCTTCACTCTCTCTCCTGGACAGACACCCTCCATCCTGGCCAGAAACCCTACCCCCAGACTGCTCCTGCACGCCCCCTTCTGGCCAGACACCCTGCCCCAAAGCCCCCTCCTGTATCCTCGCTCCTGGCCAGAAGCCCTACCCCCAGACTGCTCCTGCATGCTCCCTTCTGGCCAGACACCCTGCCCCAAAGCCCCCTCCTGTATCCTCGCTCCTGGTCAGAAACCCTACCCCCAGACTGCTCCTGCACCCTCCCTTCTGGCCAGAGACCCTACCCCCAGCCTGACTGTGCACCCTACCTCCCACCCAGACTTTGCAATCTCTCCCCCTTCTGCACCCCACCTCCCACCCAGATCCTGAACCCCATCCCTATCCCACACATTGGCAGCCCTGTCCCGTACACTGAACCCCATTTTTTCTCCCCACACCAGAGCCTAAGGGGGTCCATAAAATCCACTAACTCCAGAACCCCAGAAAAGTAAATCGGGCCTACAAGAAGCCCTGCATTAGGGACATTAGCAAAAACTTCATGGGTAGTTAAGTAGAGTATCGACTACTTGCTTCCCTCCCATCCTTTTGCTGCCTCTATAGAGGCAGCAAGGAGGGGGAAATAGCTGGTGCTGGGGGGAGTAGGCTTCCCCCCTGTATCGTCTCCACAGTGCTGCCTGCCCCCGCTCTCGTTGCCTCTATCAGAAGCAGTGGAGGGGGAGTAGCGGAGGCTGTTGTGAAGCAGCCTCTGTCCGTGGCAGGCCGAGGCTCGCCGTGGGCAGAGGCTGTTTGGGCAGCAGCCCCTGTCCGTGGAGGTCCCAACAGGGAGCTGGGCTCCTCGCAGACAGGGGCTGCTGCCACCAAGCAGTCCCTGTTCATGGTGGCCTGGGCTGTCTGCTGCAAACAGGGGCTGCTGGACTCAGCGTGAGCCAGGACTGAGCAGTCCCAGCTCGTGCTGGTCGCTGCGCCTCTGCATTTTAAATGTAGTAAGAGTTTGGCAGCTCTTGCTATGTTTAAAATGCAGAGCTGCAGCACGGGTGGCTCCCAGAGCCAGCACAAGTCAGGACTGCTGAGTCCCAGCTAGAGCCGGCTCCTGAAGCTACCCCACTGTGGCTCTGCAGAGCGGTACTTATTGACTCATCATGTAGTTGATACAAATTGTATCAACTATATGATTAGGCTGATAACTGCAATTTAACATCCTTACCTTGAACCTTATTCCTCTCTGTCCCATCCCCTCGCCCTGTGGAGCTGGGATGCCAAAGGAGTGAGGTGTCTCATTTGGGAGCCAGATCAGTGAAGGCTGGGGGTTTTCAGAGGAATTTTTTTGCTCCTCACTTGTGTGGTCCCCAGCTGATTTTCCTGTGGGTCAGTGGTCCCCAGCCCAAAAAAGGTTCCCCACTCCTGCCATAAGTAAAGAAAACATTGAAACCTTTTGTGTTGGTCATAAAATAATATTTTACTTTATTTAAAATGAAGTTTGATAAACACAAGAAACACTTGTATTAATAATTAAACATAATACTTTAAATTTAATAATTTAAATTAAACCATTCTTCCTAGCTGCAGCACTAGCAAAATAGTTCAGGCGTAATTATCAGTGAGTTTCCATTAGCAACTGGTGGTCTGTGGAAAGGTTTACATTGCGCCAAGTGGTTCACGGGCCAAAAAGTGTGAGAACCACTGAAATAGAGGCACCCCCGACCTCTCCCCCTAGTTAATGCAATGCAAGTTAGATTAATGCAGTTGCAGTATAGTTACATGGGAGGGTCCTTTGGGGGCCAAACCCATCCCTCTTGGCAGAGGAGAGTGGGAGGAGTTCTTAGAGGGGTCACACGACACCCTTTACTTCTGGTCATGTTTCCATCTTAACCCTGGAAGTACTACCTCCAGGGATGGGACTTTGTGACAGATAGGTGGTCTAAGGGATCAGGGGGTGTGGCTAATGAGGCCAGGGGTGTGGCTAATGTGTCCCTATTTTTGGTTCAGAAAATATGGTCACCGTAAGTATCATGAGCTTTTGTGGGTGCAACCCACTTCTTCAAATGACTGGAGTATTAGAAGTCCCGATCCAAGAACTGGCTAAATGTCAGGGGAGCAATGCTGATTAATGCCAGCTGGTGAACTGACCCAATTAAGGATCTGCTGATGTTTTCATTAGGCCATTGATTACCTTGCCAAGGAACTTTCAACCAAAAAATATCCTGGGGCCCCCTAGCAATGAGACTATTGTAATGAATAAAGAACCCTTTGTTAACTAAAAGCTTTGTTACAGCTACTGGGAGGCTTCCCACTGGTACTCAAGCTGGAAGGGGTACCAAGGTAGGCTGGGTTGCAAGTGCTTTGGAGGATTGGATTATAATTCACAATGATCTAGACAAATTGCAGAAATAGTCTGAGGTAAATAGGTTGAAATTCATTAAGGACAAATGCTAAGATCTCTAGTTGGGAAGGAATAATCAACTGCATACATACAAAATGGGGAGTGACTGTCTACGAAGGATACTGCAGAAAAGAATCTAGGAGTCATAGTGGACCACAAGCTAAATATGAGTCAACAGTGTGACACTTGCACAAAAAGCAAACCCGATTCTGGGATGCATTAACAGGTGTGTTGTGAGCAAGACACAAGAAGTCATTCTTCTGCTCTACTCTGCACTGATTAGGCTTCAGTTGGAGTATTGTCTCCACTTCTGGGCACCATATTTTAGGAAAGATGTGGAGAAATTGGAGAAGGTCCAGAAAAGAGCAACAAAAAAGATTAAAGATCTAGAAAACATGACCTATGAGGGAAGATTGAAAAAACTGGGTTTGTTTAGTCTGGAAAAAAGGGGACATAACAGCTTTCAAGCATCTAAACAGGTTTTACAAGGAGGAAGAAAAATTATTCTCCCTAACCTCTGATGATAGGACAAGAAACAAAAGGTTTAAATTGCAGCAAGGGAGGTTTAGGTTGGACATTAGGAAAAACCTCCTATCAGTGTGGTGAAGCACTGGAATAAATTGCCTAGGGAGGTTGTGGAAATTATGCTTTCCCCTCAGTCCCTTGTTGCAGGAAGCAGGAAAAGGAACACCAGGAAGGAGCACTGCATGCCTCAAAAGTACCATAGAACCTCAGAATGACAAACACCTCAGGAACTGTCTCAACAAAACATTATGGTGGTTGTTTCAAAAGTTTACAACTGACCATTGATTAAATACAGCTGTGAAACTTTATTATGCAGAAGAAAAACTGCTGTTTTTAACCATCTGAATCTAAATGAAGCATGCACAGAAACTGTTCCCTTACCTTAGCAAATCTTCTTTTTTTTTTTTTTTTTTAAACTTCCCTGTTTTTTTGGTAGTTTGCATTTAACACAGTACGGTATTGTACAGCATTGGAGGGGTCGGTCCATGTGGCCTGTTTGCCTACTTCCAGTTCCAAGTGAGTGTGCGCTTGACTGGTCAGTTTGTAACTGGTGTTCAGAACCCTAAGCCTGGGGAGCCTGTCTTCTCTCCTGGGCTCGGCTCCCTCATCCAGATCTGCTTGCAAAAGAAACAGGCAGCTGCTCCTGTGCAAGACTGGAGGAAATACACTCACACTCTGGCCTGGAGCTTTTACTTCTTCTCTTTGGCCCCTCTGGTGGTCTCTGGGAAGATAAGATCCCAGGGAGATCGACACCAGACCAGTGTGGGATCTCGGAGCCCAACAAAGAGTAAAGTAAGGAATTGCTTATCAGGGGTGGGGAACCTAAGGCCCATGGGACCGGATGTGGCCCCCCAGCTTCCCTGGATCCAGCCCTCAAGGCTCAGGGCTCCCCCTCCCCCCCCAGCGTTGGGGAGCCCACACTGGTGCTCCAGCCCCCCTGCCGTTATCCCACAGGGCTGGAGCACACAAAGTCTAATAGCTTTGCACTGCCCCCCAGGCTCTGATGGGAATGTGGGGCGTGTCTTTCTGCTTCTCAGTCAGGGCCATGTCAGTGAGGGTTGTTTTTCTTCTTGCTTCTCACGTGCGTGCAGCCCCCGACTGATTTACCTATGGGTCTGGCCCCTGACCTGAAAAATGTTCCCACCCCAGCTTAGACATCCAGATGAGCAATTTTCAGGTCATAATGCTCTGTGCAGAGCCCTGGGTCTGCTGCTCTGCTCTAGCTGAAGAGCATTCTGGGCAGGCTGCCAGAGGAGACAGTCTTGTGCCCTGGTACAATCTCTCTGCTTCCAAACACATGTGAAACAGAGGAACCCCGCCCCAGGAGAGGCAAGGGATAAAGCACATCTGTGCCCGAGCGTTCTCAATCTCTAACCTCCATCTTGTTTCTTTCACAGACCGTTTGCTGAAATATGCACTGAGGCCAAACACACAGGTAAGCTGCGTACTAGAGCTCTCTGTCCATTGGAGCAACCTGCAGAGTGAAACCCTCACATAGTGACACAGAAAGCACAGGAGGCCAGACTTCAAGGTTCAAAAGACAGTAGAGCGGCTAGTTTGGTAGATGTTGGTCTTCTTAATCCTCTCCATCCCATCATCCACCTGGGGCCTGAGGCAAAGTCTGGGATCTACCCAGGAAGGGAAACTCAGGCGTGACTTCTCAGGTGGCTGTATGGGAAAGGTCAAGAGGATGTTGTTTTAGACTAACATCGTCAGAGTAGCCTAGGGGGATTTGAATGCCCTTCCTGTTCACTGTAATGGCGGTAGCTGAGTAAATCCCTCAAGATGGCTTTGAAAATCTCAGCCTGAATACCGTTTTTTACTAGGCAAAGATGGGATCATGCTGAGAGGAATCTGTGCTCTCAACCCAAGTCCTACCAAACACGCTCCATTTCACTAAAGCCACCAGTGCGACTGGCACTCAGTAGCTTCCAGGTTGGCAAGCTCTCAGGAAGCAGGAAGGTGATGGATCAGACCCAAAGGACCTCTAATGCCCTAAGTAGCGTCTGTGAATAGAGAACTCAAGCCTGACCAAATGGGCAGCGGGGGGAAGGAAGGGTGAAGCTGCTGCTTGGGGAGGCAAGCTCTCCAGTCTGTGGCCACACCCATATTCCACCCCTGCCCCCCCCCCAGGTCCGTCCCCTCCCCACTGCCTCCTTCTTCTCTCTGCTCACCCATTCCAACCAGATCCCTGAACCCAAAGGTAGCAAAGGACATTTAGAAAAAACCCACCTCTTCTAAAATTTCTTTCTAAAGAAAATGGAGCATGTTTTCTATTGCATGCCAGATTGTGAAGACCGGGCATGCAGAAGGTACCTAATTAAAAGCACTAAATTGGGGAATAAAAAATGTCTGTTGGGTTTTTTGATATACCTGAAGTTTGTCAGAGATTTATTTTCAAAAACTTTTTAGTAAGATAAAGCCAGCTGTCCTGCTGAATACAACATAAAATATGGAATACGTGCTGCAGCCTTTCTCTGTTTTACATTTTCATCAGTATTTCTGAGCTGATTTTTTTTAAATGTACGCTTAAATATTGATAAAGTAATCATTCCATATTTCAACTCACTGAAACAAAGACAGTATTTTAAATTAATCAGAGCGGTGTAGTGTGTTCATAATAAAGTGAATTGCTTTTAGAAAAAGGGAACACTGATTTTCATAACAATTTCATGTTTTATGAAATGTCTCTAGATGTTTACGTTAAAATATATTTCCAAAGTTTTTAGGCATATCAAAGGATTTTATATCTTAGTAAGGTAATGATTTTGGTGGAGGGTTCTCTTAAAAGTACAGGTTGTACCTCCCTAATCCTGGACTCTCTGGTCCTGCAACATCCCTGGTCTAGCAGGACCAGAGCAGGCCGGGTGGGTGGTGGAGTGGCACTGTATGTGAAAGATAATGTAGAATCAAATGAAATAAAAATATTAAGTGAATCAACATGTTCAATAGAATCGCTATGGATAGTAATTCCATGCTCCAATAATAAGAAATTAGCAGTAGGGATATATTACTGACCACCTGACCAGGACAGCGATACTGACATTGAAATGCTGAGGGAGATTAGAGAGGCTACCAAAATAAAGAACTCTATAATAATGGGGGATTTTAATTATCCCCATATTGACTGGGTACATGTCACCTCAGGAAGAGAAGCAGAGATAAAATTTCTCAATGGCCTAAATGACTGCTTCTTGGAGCAGCTGGTGCAGGAACCCACAAGGGGAGAGGCAATTCTCGATTTAGTCCTGAGTGGAGCTCAGGATCAGGTCCAGGAAATAACCGTTACAGGACCGCTTGGGAATAGTGACCATAATATAATAACATTCAACATTCCTGTGGTGGGTAGAACACCTCAGCAGTCCAGCACCCTGGCATTTAATTTCAAAAAGGGGAATTACACAAAAATGAGGAGACTAGTTAAACATAAATTAAAAGGCACAGTGACTAGAGCCAAATCCCTGCAAGCTGCATGGAAACTTTTTAAAGACACCATAATAGAGGCCCAACTTAAATGTATACCCCAAATTAAAAAACATAGCAAGAGACCTAAAAAAGAGTCACCGTGGCTTAACCACCATGTAAAAGAAACAGTGAGGGACAAAAAGGCATCTTTTAAGAAGTGGAAGTCCAATCCTAGTGAGATAAATAGAAAGGAACACAAACACTGTCAAATCAAGTGTAAAAATGTAATAAGAAAAGCAAAAAAAGATTTTGAGGAACAGCTAGCCAAAAACTCAAAAAGAAATAACAAAATGTTTTTTAAGTACATTAGAAGCAGGAAGCCTGCTAAAAAACCTGTGGGTCCCCTAGACGATCGAACTATAAAAGGCGCAATCAAGGACGATAAATCCATTGCGGAGAAACTAAATGATTTCTTTGCTTCAGTCTTCACGGCTGAGGACGTTGGGGAGATTCCCAAATCTGCACCGTCCTTTGTGGGTGATCAATCCGGGACAGTTCCTCAGATTCAAGTGTCATTAGAGGAGGTTTTGGAACAAATAGAAAAACTTAATGTTAACAAATCTCCGGGACCGGATGGCATTCATCCAAGGGTTCTAAAAGAACTCAAATGGGAAATTGCTGAACTATTATCTGTGGTTTGAAACCTATCCCTTAAATCGGCTTCCGTACCTAATGACTGGAAGGTAGCCAACGTGACACCAATATTTAAAAAGGGCTCTAGAGGCGATCCTGGCAATTACAGACCGGTAAGTCTAACTTCAGTACCGGGCAAATTAGTCGAAACAATAGTAAAGGATAAAATTGTGAAGCATGTAGAAGAACATAATTTGTTGGGCAAAAGTCAACATGGTTTCTGTAAAGGGAAATCCTGTCTCACTAATCTATTAGAGTTCTTTGAAGGGGTTAACAAACATGCGGACAAGGGGGATCCAGTAGATATAGTATACTTAGATTTTCAGAAAGCCTTTGACAAGGTCCCTCACCAAAGGCTCTTGTGTAAATTACATGGCCATGGGATAAGAGGGAAGGTCCTTTCTTGGATTGAGAACTGGTTAAAAGACAGGAAACAAAGGGTAGGAATAAATGGTAAATTTTCAGAATGGAGAGGGGTAACTAGTGGTGTCCCCCAAGGGTCGGTCCTAGGACCAATCCTGTTCAACTTATTCATAAATGATCTGGAGAAAGGGGTAAGCAGTGAGGTGGTAAAGTTTGCAGATGATACCAAACTGTTTAGGATAGTCAAGACAGAAGCAGACTGTGAGGGACTCCAAGAAAATCTCACCAAACTGAGTGATTGGGCAACAAAATGGCAAATGAAATTTAATGTGGATAAGTGTAAAGTAATGCACATCGGGAAAAATAACCCCAACTATACGTACAGTATGATGGGGGCTAATTTGGCTACTACAAATCAGGAAAGAGATCTTGGAGTTATCGTGGACAGTTCTCTGAAAACTTTCACACAGTGTGCAGCGGCGGTCAAAAAGGAAAATAGGATGCTAGGAATTATTAAGAAAGGTATAGAAAATAAGACCCGGAATATCTTACTGCCCCTGTATAAAACTATGGTACGCCCACATCTTGAATACTGTGTACAGATGTGGTCTCCTCACCTCAAAAAAGATATTTTGGCCTTGAAAAGGGTTCAGAAAAGGGCAACTAAAATGATTAGGGGTTTGGAACGGGTCCCATATGAGGAGAGGTTAAAGCGACTGGGACTTTTCAGTTTAGAAAAGAGGAGACTGAGGGGGGATATGATAGAGGTATATAAAATCATGAGTGGTGTGGAGAGGGCCGATAAAGAAAAGTTATTTATTAGTTCCCTAAATAGAAGAACTAGAGGACACCAAATGAAATTAATGGGTAGCAGGTTTAAAACTAATAAAAGAAAGTTCTTCTTCACACAGCGTGTAGTCAGCCTGTGGAACTCCTTGCCAGAGGAGGCTGTGAAGGCTAGGACTATAATAGAGTTTAAAGAGAAGCTAGATAATTTCATGGAGGTTAGGTCCATAAAAGGCTATTAGCCAGGGGATAAAATGGTGTCCTTGGCTTCTGTTTGTCAGAGGCTGGAGAGGGATGGCAGGAGACAAATCGCTTGATCATTGTCTTCAGTCCACCCTCTCTGGGGCACCTGGCGCTGGCCACTGTCAGCAGACAGGATACTGGGCTATATGGACCTTTGGTCTGACCCAGTACGGCCATTCTTATGTTCTTATGTTCACATTGCCCAAGAAGAAGGAGAACTGGCAGCGGGGCCGGAGCGCGGTCGCAGGGGCCAGTGACTCAGCTGGGAGTCCCGTGTCGGCGGCGGGTGGTGCAGTGGGGAGTTCTGGCCCCAGCGGCCAGGGAGCTCCATCCCACCTGAGGCCAGGGAGTTCTGGCTCTGGCCCTGGCACCGGCGACAGGCAGCTGTGGAGCTCCCTGGTTGCCACTGGGCTGGAGCTCCACAGCCACCTGGCTCCACGGACGGGGCAGAAGCTCCACAGACAGAGCCAGAGCCAGGGCGGCCATGGCTGGAGCTCCCTGGCTGTGGCTATGGCTGGAGCTCCCTGGCCATTGTGGCACTCAGGGAGCTCTGGCCCCTTCCCCGGCCATGGAGCCAAGTGGCTGCAGAGCTCCAGCTCCCAATGTGGAGCCAGGAGCTCCAGTCCCGGCCACAGAGCACCAGTCATGCCCCAGCAGACGCTGAGCCAGTGGTGGCAGCTAGCTAGACAGTCCCGGGGGGCTGGGGCAGCAGTAGCCCTGGTTCGGCAAATCCCCTTGTTTGGAACCAGTCAGGTCCCGAGGGTGCCAGGTCCAACCTGTAGCTCATCAAATAGTCAGAAATAAAAGGGAAAGTCATTTGTCCAGCTCTCTGGAAGAAAAGGAATGTTATTCCTTTAAGGGCTCTCTTCAACCGGTGGGGGATAGGGGGAGGTGGGGAGGAGGAAGGTGTGTGAAAAGGAGAGAAGGGATGGCTAGAAAGGACAGGCAGACTTTGGAATCAAGCTTTGGACTACAGTACTTACAATTAAAATGTGTATCGTAGTGAAGGGTGGTCTTTTGAAGGATTTAGTTTAAAAACTGAAGAGCCAACCATTTAAGGCTAAAACTGAATACTCAGATTGAGCATCTATGCATGGATTTTTTTAGGGATGTGATTTTACAATCTTCAGCCAGAAACTAATGAAATATTAAAGCTAATTTTAAAGGAAGGTCCAGTACCACAGCAATGCACAACTGTGTTTGTCAGTGAAGAAAGTTGGAACATTCCTGTTAAATGGTTCCATTACCACTTAATGGCTCTTTTACAGGTTCAATGTTCTGCTAATAGGTTTGGCAAACCGGAAGGCTTTTCACTTTTAAGTTAACAGACTCACTTTGGGAGAAGTGTCACCAGTCTACAAGCTGCACCAGGTGGCTGTGGGAGCCTTCAGGAATGGTCAGATTAGGGATAGAAAGAGGGGACAGTTTGAGCACTAAGACCCAGAGGAAGCGTTGCCATCCCTTGCCTCTTATTCCAGTTGCCCAGATCTGACCATGGCCAGGTGAAGCAGCAGGCAGGAAAAGGTGATAGTCCCCTTCTGTCACAAGGCTGAGGGAGATATATAAGAAAGAGTAAGCTAGGCCCCTAGAGCAGAAAGAAGGGATGTGTTTTATTTTCTGTGTCTAGTAGAAATACGTTTTATTTTGCATGATGTCTTTTGGGTGAAAGCCGTGTGCCCTGCACCCAGGACCTTGAAAGGGCCTGGGCACTGTGAGGTTTGCTTCCCTTTCGAAGTGGGGGAGAGAGCCATTCCGATAATCATTTCTTTCTTGTCCTTCCCTTTAGAAAAAGACAGCAGTGTTCCCAAACGAAAGCGGAAGAGGATCTCGGAAGGGAACTCAATATCCTCCTCCTCCTCGTCCTCCTCATCCTCCTCTTCCAATATGGAGTCCACGTCCTCAACAAATCAGATCTCACTTGTGGTAAAGCCTTCTAAATGTCAGCCGAGTTACTGCCACTGTCTAGCTCAGGCTTTTTCCCCTGCCACTCACCGTCCCTTTCCATCACTGGCCGTAGGACTGCTCTCTACCCCTCTCTTAGAATGGAGACACCAGATCTGGTAAAGAAGGGGAGTGCTAGCTTTTGAGCCGCTGTCCCTTTGTTGCCTCTGGGAAGAGCTGGTTCATCAGCAGAGCAGGAAGGCCGCTTGGCATCTCCCCTACGCCAGCTCCGCAGGGCTGCCATGAGCTGCTCTCTGCCCATGTCCATCCATGACGTCTCCTCCCGATATACAAATGCTGCTGTGGGGAAGGTAGTGGTGGTTAGGGCAGGAATGACTTAAAGTGCCCTACTACTGAGAACAGCCATTCCTAATCCTCCTCGCAACTGCCTGGAGCTCGCTTTTGGCATTGTCACGCGGTGACTCAGGCCTGCAAGGTGCACTCTCAGTCCTTTTGACGGCAGCAGACCTGTTGGTAGCACTTTGTGGGATCTGCCATAGAGAGAGGCAAGTTAGAGCCTTTCTCCCCTGCATGCCCCTCAAACCATTGTGCTACCTTCAAACCTATGCAAGGAGCGCTATGTGGCAAAGGTTAGCTCACAGAGTTGCGGGGTTCTCAGCCTGTGAAAATAATTCACAGGTTCCAGACTCAAATCTGAAGGATCTAAAAAAGTCCCTGACTCATAATAACCAGCTGCGTTCTTTCATAAACCAGCCCTGTCAAATGCAGGGAAGCGCTGTTCATGTGCTCCAGCTTTCCATACACTTTGCCATTGTGTTGTGTGGCTCTTTGTTTCGTTTTGGGGTTTTTTTGTTTTTGTTTTTTTGTATATGCATTAAAAGATGATAATTTTGGGAACAGTGTGAAGCGAAAATTTCCTTGAAGCAGATATTCAAAGATGTAAAATTAAGAACCGACTTCAGTGGAGATTCATGGATCTCTGCTAGCTAAGGAGCTGACCTTAGTTATTTATTAACAGTCATTTTGAGCATAATTTTAAAAAAGAAAGCAAAAAAATATTAATACATTTAGCAGTTATTTTGGTAGATTTTATGGTGTTTTATTTTCTTATTTATATAGAAAATCTTACTTGCAGAGTGGAAGACTTGCTCTGTGTGTGAGCTTGACAGAAACTTGATCAATGTATGTTTTTGCAAAGTATTGTGTTCTAACAGCACTTTGCCTTCTCTCTCTCTTTTTCAGCAATGGCCCATGTACATGTTAGACTATGGTGGTCTAAATGTCCAGATTCCGGGACCTATTAACTATTAGACCTCAATACTGAATCAGAACCTCAAATGACAGAATAAATAAATAAATGTAATTTATGTAAAAAGTGTATATTCTAATATGTATCAATGCCTTTTAGTTTTTCCAATGATTTTTACACTATATTCCTGCCATCAAGGCCTTTTTAAATAAAAATAAAAAGTGTTGCCTTGCTCTTAACAGTACTTATTTTATTATTTATATTCTTGATCAAATCCATCATAGGTACAAATAAATACAGAAGAGCAGCTTCTGATGGACAGCAGAATACCTCCTTGTGCCTTACCTCCAAAATATAATGGATAGTGTCTAAAGTTTGAACCCCAGAGTTTTGACATATGGTTGTCATGTTTCATTTGCCATTAGTGTCTTCAGACTACAGTCAACAGTTTAAAAAACTTTTCTTGGTATTGAAACAGTGGCCCAAAATTACAACATAAAGTATGGACGAATAAATGCTTGACAAAAACAACCAGGACCTGGATTCCCATTTATATTCAGACTCATTTACACCACTCTAGTAGCATGCAGGGGCTTTAAGAATACTAGAAGTTTACATGTAAGCCCACTTCAAGGGTTCTTTAGCCCACCAGGGCAGGCTAAAGGTGTCTTACTGTGCTGACCATCGATACTTGGATTACTGCCTCCACAACACTTCCTCAAATGTCTTGTGTCTGTCATTGCACATGTTCTATTGTCCTTTAAATCAGAGAGAAATTCTCAGAGCTCACAGAATCCCTCAATTTAATCATCCTGGATTTTAGGCTTTGAGAAGCAGCACATATGATTGGTATTAGCCCTCTGCAACAAGGGTGAATTCCACCTGCAGCTTACAGATAATATGAAACCATTTCTGCTGTATAAATTTACTAGTCTTTTAAAACCAAAAGAACTTACTCATTTCCTATAGCTCAATTCCTTAACTAAGGTGACTGCAATCCATTTTTTAAAAGATTTTTGTGTCTCATAGATTGAAGAAAAATCAGGTACATAGCTATAGTTTTGCCTCGATCTAGTGACACATGATACTAGACTATTTCTATAACTTTTGAATAAAACATCTCACCATTAAGACATTTGAAATAACATGTCAAATTACTGCCTGGATTCCCATTCCTCCAGCACATGTCTTTGTCTGGTTGGCCACATTTGGACAAGAGTGCAATAAACTCCAGCAAATCATTTTAAATTGCTGCAATCTCATTAGCAGATTATTGTTGCACACTAATAATAGTTGGCTAATGTTTCTCATCAAAGCACTTATTTAAGATGCACTCACAAGTAGGTGGGAGATTGAAATAAACAAGGTATGATAGTCAAGGTAGCACAGTGCTTAGATAATACAGCGAGGAAGACTGGCTAAAAACCTGGATAAATAGAATTAGTATATATGGCTTTGAGGCTAGCCAAGAGGAAGATACAAGCTGTATTACTGAAAGAAGATGGCTTAAGAGCTCTAGTTAAACATGAATGCAGATAACCTGACACTCCCTGAAATCTCAGCTGTTAATTGCTTCTCAAGTTACAAAACCATTTGGCAACAAAATGGTAGATGGCAGGTCCCGTAGCTATGAATCCTCCAAAGACACATTCCCATTCCTCCCAATAAAGGAAGCTAACCCCCCCAGTTTGTATTAGTATAGTTCTAGACTGAAGAATGATGGGTTACTTTTGGGTTAATAATTGCAAATGTTGGTGCTCTTACCCTGACATCCTTGCTATACTTCACTATTGGGTTAGCTAGCTTTTTTTCCACTGGTGCAGCTTGTTAGCGCTTAGTTAAAGAAGATGCCTTTCTAGAGCTAAGGAGAAAGGAAGGTACTAGATCCAAGAAAAAATCAGAGGGGTAGCCAAGTTAGTCTGTAACTGGAAAAACAATTAATGGTCTAGCACAGTGGTCTCCAACCTTTTTAACCACAAGATCGCTTTTTCAATTTAAGTGCAATGTAAGATCTACCTCAAACCCAAATACCCTTGCCTGGCTTCCCTGCCCTGCTCCACCCCTTCTCCAAAGCCTCACCCTGCTCACTTTATCCCCTTTTCTCCCCAAACCTCATTCATTTTCACCAGGTTGGGGTACAGGCTCTGGTCTTGGACCAAAGGCTTCGGAGTGTGGAAGGGGACACCCTGAAGGTAGGGCAGTGGGGTGGGTTCTGGAGTGGTTTAGGTTAGGGGATAGGGTATTTGCCTGGAGAGCACAGGGTGGTGGGTTTGAATTCCTCCACTCAATGTGGGAGTGGCTGGACAGCCAACACCGGCTGTCTCAGGGATGGAGCTGGCTCCTGCATTAGGAAAGCAGGATAAGGGACCCTCTGATGGTGGGGGGGGGGAGGTGGTTCTTGAGTGGACTAAGGGATATGGCATTTGCCTGGGGAACGCAGGGTTGGGGGCTTGATGTTTAGATGTTCAGTGTGCACTTATCCTGTTGTATATTATTCAGAAACTAAAAAGCTGGTGATAAAACTGCTGCCCTCTCTTAGCTTTCAGGCTCCATCCTTTCAGAACTGCTCCCAGTGGAAGTGCCTCTCTGACAGAACTATTCATGTTAAATACATTTTAAATGAACAATTCCTACCTTCTTTTTTTTTTTTATCTCCACCACCATTTCTTTTCCCCTGTTATTTTCTATTTTACTTCCTTTTCACTTGAGTAGATAGAAGGGAATACAGGAATAACACAGAACAGCCATACTGGGTCAGACCAAAAGTCCATCTAGCCCAGTATCCTGTCTTCCAACAGTGACCAATGCCAGGTACCTCAGAAAGAATGAACAGAACAGGGAATCATCAAGTGATCCATCCCGTTTCCCATTCCCAGATTCTCAAAAAGTGAGGTTAGGGACACTATTTCTACCCATCTTGGCTAATAGCCATTGATACAGCCACTCCCCGACTTACGAACACACCAACTTATGACCATCCATACTTACAACCAACCTCCCATTAACCCCATTGTAATATTTTCGAGTTGAGAACCATGTATGTCAAGTTTTCCAACAGCGTGGGCAGCTCGTTTAAGGATATTTCCGACTTAAGACCAAATCAAGTTACGACCAGGTGTTCGGAACATAACCTGTTCATAAGTCGGGGACTGCCTATAATTTTATCTTCCATGAATTATCTAGCTCTTTTTTGAACCCTGTTAAGGTCCTGGTTTTCACAACAGCCTCTGGGAAGCAGTTCCACAGATTGACTGTGCATTGCTTGGCGCAGTACTTTAGTTTGTTTTAAACCTGCCACAGATATGCATTACTAGACTGTTGCACCAATAATTTTTAACTTGAGTACCAATGCTGGGCACCTGAGTCCCTGTTTAGGAATCTAAATAAAAATGGCTTGCTGTGAGGAAGGATGGTCTTGTGGTTAAAGCGCTCACCTGGGAGA
This sequence comes from Pelochelys cantorii, assembly GCA_032595735.1. Taxonomy (NCBI): domain Eukaryota; kingdom Metazoa; phylum Chordata; order Testudines; family Trionychidae; genus Pelochelys; species Pelochelys cantorii. The sequence continues at coordinate 8,743,976 of CM064346.1, read as the reverse complement.
TCTAGGCTCACTTCTGTACTCCTACACAACTTCCTTTGTGGCCATGCCTCTTTATCTTTCTTGGCCTCAAGTCCTGGTGTTTAACATGAGACTGTCTGTCTTGTCTATTTAGATTGTAGTTTCTTTGGAACAAGACTGTCTTCTTACTATATGTACAGTGCACTCACTGCAATGAGGTGCTGGTCTGGGTTCAGGCTTACTAGCTGATACTATGATCTACTACTACTAATTTTATTTTTAGAAGTGATTAACACCAGTAATTTCCAATGAAGTTTAGAGGATCTCAGTCCTACTGAAAATGTGGCTAGCTTAAAAAACCTCCATTATGTACTGTGTTATTTTAGAACGTGGAGGCACATTTGAAAAGTGAATTCTAACCTTTCCCCTCTTTGGAAAAGTGATGATTATTGCTTTATTGGTGTTTACAGTCAGATTTAATTCCAGCAATTTCCTTCATCTTGATTATTTGTGTATTTTTACACACAGCTTTTGTCTATATATGATTACATACCAAATGGAAACTCTCCCATTGCAATTAGAGCTCTGAAGATGCAGATACTAACACTTCAGCCACATTTCTCATTTATTACTTTTTGAAAGAGTTTGGTGATTTTTTTTTTTTTTTTTTTTGGTGTGCCTGTGTGTCTACAAATCCAATAACAATCCTCATTAAGAATTGCAAAACATGAAACTATTTTGATCTCAGACAGATGGCAGCTAAATGAAGTTTAATTAAAGAATGAGAGCTTTGATTCAAATCATTTTTAAAATATAGCAGAGCAAGATGCTGGAGAAGCAGCATAAACAGCAGCTGGGCCTTTATACAGAACCCAGAATCCATTTGTGAGGAAACACTTTGCAAAATGTGTCAGTGAAATGAGTTTGTCAACAGCCTCCTGAGAGACTCAAGCTGCTGACTGGTTACAGCACAGAAATCTTGCTTTCTCTCTGGGATAATATGGCAAAAATACTGAGGAAACCACTAAGGAATCAATGAGAATTTTCACTTGGTTGGATTATTAAAACTGAAGGAGTCTTGTTCATTCAGTTTTCTTGAAGAATTAAATTAACTCAAAAGAGAGTCAGGTTTGATTTAAGTCACAAATGCAATCAAAATCTATTCTGCTCTGAGTAGGTTCTTCTATAAATAGTATCTGAGCACCTTCCAGTAGCATATTAAGCAAGGTGACTAACATCTGTCTCATGATACTTAATAGTATGTAGCTTCTAGAATGAACTATTCCAGGTTGAGTGAAAGCCTAGGTTTTAACTCAAGCAGGTGAGTACAGGTTCAAGGCAGTGTGCATTGTCTACACTGAACTGCTGGAAGGTGTTGGCTAGCATGCGTCAGCTAGTACATAATTACATGAAACCTTAAACCCTCATCCAGACCAATCTTGAGGCACAAACTGCTGCTCCGGGCAGGCTACACATCACTCTGTGCTTCTGACTATGAGTAAAGTCAGACTCTAGCCAGCTATTTCCACAGCAATCAACAGTGCTATTGTAAAACAGAGGTTTGTGAGTTGAGGTGATGTGCAAACAGGGATAGGTAAACGATTATGAAATACAGGCCCAGAGTCTGAAAGGTATTTAGATGCCTACCTCCAACTGACTGCAATGGGAGTTAGGTGCTGAATACCAGTGAAGATCTGGATCATACAGCTTGATTCTCTATTTATGCCACATTGTGTGGCTGTTTAAGCCAGTACCAATTGGGTGTAAATCGCTCCCATTCTGATCTGGTAATAGTTTGCCCCACTTTGCACTGGTGTAAATGACTGCACAGCAGCCAAGCAGTGGCGACTCAGGACAAGGGATCTTTTGTCATACAAGGAGATCCCCGAATAATGACTGAAGGAAGGGAAGTATAGAAATTATTGCTTGTGTTCTGACCTTTCCCCCCTCCTTTCTCAGCACACCTGATTACTTTTCAAAGTGTTTCCATGTGGTGGCAGCATCTCATCAGCCCAGTGTTCAGACAGATTGTGTTCAGGTTGTAAGTATTTCACAAATTGTAAAAAGCTGTGTGTGGTCTTCAAAACCATTCATTTCTTTCTTCTCAGCTGGTGAAGATTGACAACTTCTGTGACTCCATTGGAGCTACCCCAGTTTACACTAGCTGAGGAGCTGGAGTTTAAAATAGCCAGGCTAGCTTGAAGCAGTACATTTTCCTTGAGGCTGATGCTCCATTTCTTTGCACCTTTCATGCAGTCATAGGGAGTGTAAAATGCTGCTTCTCTAGTTGGATGATGATGTTTTACACCCAGGCTGCCCAGATCTAAATGCTGCAAGATGCAAATGCTGCAGACTATGGAAGAGATTGGGGAAGCAGGCAGCTTGTTTCCCTAACAGGTGAGTTGTCTCAATGATTAACCCAGTGATAAACATTTAATTAAATATCTGTAACAAGACACTGATGAACAGGGCTGTCCCTACCCACTTTGGCTATGTCTACACTGGCGGGTTGTTGCTCCAGAAATATGCAAATGAGGCTAAGCATGGAATATTGCTGAGCCTCATTTGCATACCTAATGAACTGCCATTTTTGCGGAAGAGGCTCTTGCGCCAGAAGGAGCTGTCTACACTGCCCCTTCTTGCGCAAGAAAAACCCTCTTACGCAATGCTGCTACGCTGATTATTTTCAGGAATAACGGCATTGCGCAAGAGGGTTTTTCTTGCGCAAGAAGGGGCAGTGTAGACAGCTCCTTCTGGCGCAAGAGCCTCTTCTGCAAAAATGGCAGCTCATTAGGTATGCAAACGAGGCTCGGCAATATTCCACTCTTAGCCTCATTTGCATATTTCTGGCGCAACAACCCGCCAGTGTAGACATAGCCATACAGAATAAATTTGGGGACACTACTGGGTCTTACTGTCCACCCACCCACTTCTTTCTATCACTGTTTTGTGGCTCTGCTTCCTCCAGAGAGGGTCTAATTAATTTCAAAGTGAAAAAGTCTTCCGGACCTATTAACATAATACTGACCCTGAGAAAGAGCCATTCAAGTGGTAATGAAGCCATTTAGCAGGCATTTGCCAACCCCAGATACATACTATCAGTTTCTGAATTTACTGTGTCAGTCGACAGGACCTGAGTTTAAATTTTGTTTTAAAAATATTTCATTATTGTGTTGCTGAAGATTATGAAATCACATTTCTAAAAAAATCATCCTCTCCCCACCCCCATTCCCAGGCTGCTATCGAGCACAAGGGCACCAGTTTAATAGTACTGTGTAGGACCCCATAAATCCTAAGGAAGGCCCTGCTGATGGAGAACACCACATATTAGAAGTGACTGGCATCCCCATGCTGAAACTTTGGGGTCTTTTTCCATTGTACATATAGAAGGGAGGTAAATATGTTAAGAGGGGTTGTATCTGTATTGCTAGGAGAGTGGAGAAGAAAGCTTCTGCCAAGACCAGCATGAAGTTAACACAAATGTGCTGATCCTGGTTCTACCTTTTTCCTTTAGTTCCTCAGTATAGTATTATATTAAGGATGGGCTGGACTTTGCAGTTCACTTTCACTGAATTTTCTGAGAAAATGGCTTCAGCAGTAAAACTGTTTCTAATGCAGGTGATTATAAACCATGTAATCAGATGGGGTTTTCATTTTCAGTGTCCCATGAGGACACTACCGGTGGAGCATCTAAATTGTTTAAGTGAATATATTAGACAGCAACCTCTATTCACACACATGGATCTGAGTATACAGTGGCCCAAAAATCACATGGAGCTAAGGGCAGAATCAAGCTTTCTATTGGTAGTGAAATCTTGGCCTGTCCTTCTTCAAGTCTCCCCTTCAGGCCTACCAGTGAAAAACTCCTGCCCTGAAATGCTGTGATCTGTTAAGCCATGTTAGAATGATGAAGGAAACACATACACACATCCCAACAAGGTCACTGTTCCATCACATGGTACTTTTTAAAAAAGATGTTGGCCCAGATTTTTAAAAATAGCTAGGTATTGCTCTGCTCAGAATTGCAACATAAAACTGAATTAGAAGTCTATGGACTTACCTACATGACTAATTAATTTCTGGCAAGCTGGGATGTGAATCTATGTGAATCCTGCTGATGCATGATAAAAGCTCATTAAACTACTCTGATCTAGTCCTATTTCAAAGAGGACTATCTGCATTAAAGAGGGTCAACACACACTTAGGAAAAAAATTAAATGCATAAGTACAAAATGGGAACCTGAGAGGCAGAAGTACCAACCGGAAAAGATCTGGGGCTTATAGTGGATCATAAATGAAATACAAGTCAACAATTTGTTGCAGTATATAAAGGATATCAACAGGAGTGTCTTTTAAAACACAGGTAGATTACAATTGTCCTGCTCTACTCAGCACTTTTGAGGACTCACCTTGAATACTGTGTCCAGTTTTAGGTTCCACACTTCAGGAAATATGTGGTACAACTGGAGAGTCTAGAGGAAAACAATAATAATAGGTCAGGTTTTCTAAATCTTTTACTATGAGGAAAGATTTAAAAAACTGGAGATGTTTAGTCCTGACAGGGGCGGCCCGTGAGGCTAGGCAGTCACCTAGGGCACCGCCGGCCCAGGCACCCGGTGATGACGTCGATTACGTCACGGCCATTGACAGCCGTGCAGGCGGGGGCGCCGATCACGCCTTCCGCCTGGGGCACCAGCTGCCGCAGCCGGCCTCAGGCCACTCCTGAGTCTTGAGAACTGATGACTTGATAAATCTTCAGACATGTTAAGCCAGAAGTGATATAAAGAGGACAGTGATCAACTGTTCACTGTGTCCACTGATGGTATCACAAAAAATAATCAGCTTAATATGTAGCAAGAGAAATTTAGGTTAGATATTGGGGGCAGAGGGGACTTTGATAGTTTAACCTTTGAACCAGATTCCTGCAGCCAATTGGCCATGAATGGTGATCCACTGACAAGGGGAGCTGTACCTACAGATGCACAGGTAAACAAAGTATCTGGCAGCCTGCCAAGGGCTAGCCCTGGTGTACTGCATCTGGCTCATGGGCTGCTTGTTGCCTACCCCTGCTCTAGAACCTAGGGAGATTTTAATGCAAAGGAAGGAAGTGATGGCTTGGATAAAGCTGGGGACAAGTGGCAGGGGTTTGGATCTGAACCAGAACAATGAACGATTGGTAGAAATTTTCAGTATGAATGATCTAGTGATAGGTGGAATAATATTTCCTCATAAAGAGAGCCACGAAGTGACACAGAACTCCTTATGGTATTACAAAGAGCCAGGTGAATCTCACTTCTGTATTTCAACAATGTTTTGCAGCTGGCTGGCAGATGTGTGTACAGGGAAGCAGATGTTGGCAGTGGCCACAGTCTTTGTATTGCTCAACTGACAATCCAGTTAAAAAGAAGGAAGAGTGTGCAAAGTCATCTTTTAACCAGCAATGCACAATTAAGAGCCCGAAAACAAGAGTGTATTTCAACTTCATCTGCAGAACCAGTTTGGTGTTTTAATTGAGGTAACTGCAGAAAACCAGGACATTGATGCTCTGTGGGCAAACAGCAGGGAGTGCTAGATAGAAAGTGTGGGAGGGGGGAGACAGTCCTAATAATGAAATCTAAAAGGGAAGAATGGATTATCAATGCTACACGTGAGGGAAAGAAAAAAGGGGAAAGCAAGAACACATGAATGCTAAGATGTGAAGAGACAAGTGGCAAGAAGAATACAGAGCTCTAGACAAAGTTAAAAGGAAGTGCTAGAAGAGATAAAAGGAACTATATTAAAAATTGTCCAGAGGTTGAATATGTTAGCCAAAAAGGTGACTTGCAAACTTGCATGAGATAATCGAAGAGCTAACAAGACACTTCAGCAGTAGGCTATATTAAAGATGCAATGGAAAGAATCTTAGTACAGAAGAACACAGGAAGACTGGTAAAACATTTTTGGGCTGCTGCAAATAGACTAAGCATAAGTCAACTACCAAAAATGTGATGAAGACCTACCATAGGACCTTGATACTGATTTAGGATAGCGATGTGCAACCTAGGCTAGTGAGTGGGCCGCATGACTGGTCTGCCATCTCAGTTTGCTGCAAAATCATGGTAACCAAAACAGTCTCCCAGAATAGGACAACAAACAGTCTAGTAACACCTTAAAGACTAACAAAACATGTCGATGGTATCATGAGATTTCGTGGGCACAACCCACTTCTTCAGATGACAGTGCCCACGAAAGCTCATGATACCATCGACATGTTTTGTTAGTCTTTAAGGTACTACTAGACTATTTGTTGTTTTTTAAGTTTTTCCTGTTACAGACTCACTCAGCTACCCCTCTGAAACCAGAATAGGACAGTTTGGCTAACCATGCTTTATGTATGTATGCCTATGATTTGCAGGCTGTAGCAGTTGAACCGTAACTGTGTTTGATTGGATGCAGAGGGAGTGGACAGCTGTTACAGTCAGTGTTGTGTGCAATCAGCACATACCTCACTTCACGTGCCCTCACTTTACAGCAGGGCTACTCAACTCACAGCCCGCGGTGTGGTTTGGGTTTAAGCGGGGCTCAACATGCGGCATGCAGGTGGGAGCCAAAACAAAAAAGTAGTCAATATAATGGTCTTCTGTTGATATGCGTTTTAGTAGTTAAATTCCTGGACTGTCATTGCTCATTAAAAGTGCTGTCATAGGGGTGGAAATTGGGTAAATATTGCATTTTATTAATATCATAAGAACTGACTTAAACAGGACCTATGTGTTGTGTAGTCTTGCCTCAATCTTTGTATTCATGCTCATCAGTGTGAATGAAGCTATTTGCATATATATTTGCACGTACATGCAACCACACTTAAGTTGTGGCCCTCGGCATGTGCTGTGAGTATCATTGTGGTGCCTGGGCTTCCAAAGTTGAGTAGCCCTGCTTTAGAGGCACGTCACTTCGTTAATACTAGTAGGGAAAAAAAACCTACAGAATTGTAGAAACTAGCAGAATTGTAGAGCGGAAGAATTAAATCGCCCTTTTAATGAATTATATATGCCAATATGAGGCAGTGGGTTTTGCCCATGAAAGTTCATGATATTATATATATTTTTGTTAGTCTCTAAGGTGATACAGGACTACTCATTTTTTAAAGTTACAGATTAACACGGCTATCCCCCTGAGACATCTACCAATATGACATTTAACTTCATGAATTGTAACTACTTTTGCATGAATCTGTTAGTTGCTTTTTAAGAATTACAACAGATTCTTCTTCAAGTGCTTGCTCATGTCCATTCAACATAGGTGTGTGTGCCTACCATATGCATGGATGCTGGAAATTTTTCCTTAAGGGGGGGGGGGTCCCCAATAGCTCACACATGCTGCACTATATTTAGCCCATGCAACTCTGTGCTACAGAAGAAGTCAGGCCGCATGCCTTAGGGAGATGGTGGAAGCCAGAGTGAGCCGCTGAGCCTGCGACATCAGATGCCGCCTGCTCCAGTCCTCTCCCGTCAGCTCTCCTCCATACCACCCTCATCCCTCTTCAGGGACCCTTCTCACAAACAGCTTCTTGAACAGGAGCTATCCCAGTTGCTCCAGGTGGGGGCAGAGGAGAGAGTACCGCTGGAGTTCGAGAACAAAGGTTTCTAGTCCTGCTACTTTCTGATCCCCAAGGTGAAAGGTAGCCTATGGTCTATATTGGACTTGAGGGGCCTCAACAAATATTTAGTCTGCTTCAAGTTCCATATGGTCTCCCTGGCCACTATCATTCCCTACCTGGATCCTGGGGACTAGTATCCTGCCCTCGACCTCAAGGATGCATACTTCCCTATCGCCATCTTCGAAGGTCGCAAGCACTTCCTGAGATTCATAGTGGGGAAGAACCACTATCAGTTCACTGTCCTGCCCTTTGGCCTGTGTATGGCTCTCAGGGTTTTCACCAAGTACATGTCGATGGCTGTGGTATACCTGAAGCATCAGAGTCTACAGGTGTACCTTTACCTGGATGACTGGCTCGTCAAGAGCCTGTCGACGCAAAAGGTCCAGCACAATGTGCATCTCCTCCTGGACACGTGCCGCCAGCTCAGTCTGCTGATAAATGGGAAAACGTCCCTGTTGGTACCAACTCAGAGGATAGAGTTCATGGGAGCAGTTCTGGCCAGAGCATCACTTCCTCAAGAGAGACTTGAGGACCTGTTGGCCCTCAGTCGGCAACTTGCAGACACCGGCATGACCACAGCATGAGTGTGTCTGCAGATCCTGGGGCATATAGCTGCTTGCACATACGTAGAGCCCCTGGCCAGGCTCAGAATGAGGCCCCTCCAACTGTGGCTGGTCTCTGTGTATATACCAGTAAAACACTCTCTAGAAAGGGTGGTAATGGTCCCACCCCAAGTTTTGTCAACCCTAGTCTGGTGGAAGAGCCTGGACTGAGTCATGCTGGGCATTCCATACCATTCTCAACTATACTCGAGAGCTAGTAGTCGATGCTTCCATTTGGGGAGCCCACATGGGGACCCTTCGCACCCAGGGCATGTGGTCCACTCAAGAGAGCTCACGCCACACAAAATAGCTGAGTGATCAGGAACACATGCGAGGTGTTTCTCCCTCACCTCACAGGCAGGGTGGTGCACATCCTCACAGAGAACAGCGCCACTATGTACTACATAAACAGACAAGGAGGAGCCCAATCTCCAGAGCTCTGCAAGGAGGCTATCACTCTCGGAGTTTTGCGTCCTGCATGGCATCATGCTAGAAGCCCGTCATCTCCCAGGAGTTCAGAACGCTATCACAGATTGTCTCAGCAGAGAGGTCTCTTCTCACCATGAGTGGACTCTCCGTCCCGAGGTGACTGCTTCTCTCTTCCGCAACTGGGGCTCTCCCTTACTTAGTGGACCTCTTCACAATGAGAGACAACACGAAGTGCAGCCGGTTCTGCTCCCAGTTCAGCCTTGAGCGAGGCTCTGTTCTGGATGCATTCCTGTACTGGTGATCAGAAGGTCTCCTCTGCACCTTCCCTCCGTTTCCCCTCATCGACAAGGTTAAGAACATAACATAAGAACATAAGAATGGCCATAATGGGTCAGACCAAAGGTCCATCCAGCCCAGTACCCTGTCTGCCGACAGTGGCCAATGCCAGGTGACCCAGAGGGAGTGAATTGAACAGGTAATGATCAAGCGATCTCTCTCCTGCCATCCATCTCCACCCTCTAACAAACAGAGGCCAGGGACACCATTTCTTACCCATACTGGCTAACAGCCATTTATAGACTTAACCTCCATGAATTTATCTATTTCTCTTTTAAACCCTGTTGTAGTCCTAGCCTTCACAACCTCCTCAGGCAAGGAGTTCCACAGATTCCAAAGGTTCCACGAAAGATCAAGAGGGACAAGGCAACAGTGATCCTTGTCGCGCTGGCCTGGCCTCATCTGCACTGGTTCGGGGCACTGATGAATCTGGTGTCCCGTATGCCCAGGCGGCTGCCGTTGAGACTGGACTTGCTCTCCCAGGACCAAGGATGCTTGCTCCACCTGAACATCAGCTTGCTCCACCCAATGGCGTGGTTCATCTGTGGTTGAATCCCCAGGAACTACCATGTTCAGGCGATGTTCAGAGGGTTCTCCTTGAGAGTCGAAAGCCCTCAATGCGATCCACCTATGCTACCAAATGGACTCATTTCTCCGTATGGGTGCAGCAGTGGCAGGTCATCCCAGCCAAAGCTTCCCTTCAGGAAATCCTGGACTACTTGCTGTACCTGAAGTGACAAGGCCTTGCTCTGGCCACCATTAGAGTCCACCTGGAGGCCATTTCTGTGTTTCATCCACCCATGCAAGGTCATTCAGTATTCTCACATGATATCACCTCCCGGTTCCTGAGAGGCCTGGAACTTCTCTATCCTCAGGTCAGAGACCCTCTCCCACAATGGGACCTGAACATGGTCTTGGTGTGGCTCACGGGCCCTCCCTTTGAACCCCTGGCCATATGTCCCTTGTCACTGCTCTGCTTCAAGGTAGCCTTCTTGATCACCATTACTTCAGCTAGACAGATGTTGGAGCTCTGAGCACAGATGTCAAAAATGCCGTATACCTGGTTCTTCAAGGATAAGACCCAGCTGTGGCCTCATCCAGCCTTACTCCCCAGGGTGGTTTCCGCTTTCCACATGGACCAGGACATTTTTCTGCCGGTCTTCTACCCCAAGCCTCATGCAAACAATGAGGAGAGGCTCTTTCATGCACTGGATGTGTGTCGGGTGCTGGCCTTTTACCTAGAGAGGACAGGTGCCTTTTGCACCTCCATGCAGCTGTTTGTGACCTATGTGGAGTGCAGGAGGGGTTCCCCAATTTCCTCCCTGTGATTGTCCAGCTGGATCACTTCCTGCATCCGCATGTGCTATGAGCTGGCAAGGGCCAGCCACCAGAGTTGATTAGGGTCCACTCCACCAGCCTCAGGCTTCCTCAGACACTTACCTTGTACATGTCCCCGATCCAGGACATTTGTCGGGAGGCAACACGGTTGTCCGTACATATGTTCATGTCTCATGCTATTGCACAGCCAGCTAGGGAGGATGCTGCGTTTGGGATGGATGTACTGCAGTCTGCATTCTCATAACTCCTACCCGCCTCCGCAGACACTGCTTATAGTTGCCTATATCGAATGGACATAAGCAAGCACTTGAAGAAGAAAATACAGTTACTGTTCTGTAACTGGTGTTCTTCAAGATGTGTTGCTAATGTCCATTCAACCTCCCACTTTCCCCACCTCTGTCGGAGCTCCAGCAAGAAGTAACTGAGGAGGGAGAAGCCGGGGGGGCACCCTATATAGTGCAGCATGTGTGAGTCACTCCAGGGGTTGCTGGGGACTCTGGCCCCTACAGGTACTGCTTATGGATGTACAGAGGCAGGTAACTGCATAATCATGTAGTCGATACAATTTATATCAACTACATGATTACTCGATAAGAAAAGGTGCTCAGAAGGAGCCCGGCTCCTACTACGATTAAACTGCAGAGCCGCAGTGGGGGTAGCTCCTGGACCCAGCGCGAGCCAGGACTGAGCGGGACTTGCTCAGCTTGCCCTGGGTCCATCATCCCCTGTCTGGGGGGGGGTTCCAGCAGGGAGCTGGGATCCCCTGCAGACGGCTGCTGTGGAGCAGCTGGTCCCAGTGGGGAGTTGGGACAACCGTGTGGACAGGGGCTCCTGCTGAAGCAGCCTCTCCTGCCCCCTCCCCACACTGTTACCTCTGATAGAGGCAGCAGCAGGGTAGGGTGGGGGGGGAGTGGCACTGCAGAAGCAGTGCTGGCAGGAGCCGGCTTTTAAGCCAGCTTCCCCAAAGCGGGCTCCTACTTCCCTTTCCCCCCTTGCTGCCTCTGATATAGAGGTAGCAAAGGGGGATGGAAATGCGAGTTGTCAACTCGATGGCTTATCGGGTAGTTGATTAATGGATTACTCTTTTACATCCCTATCACTGCTTAGGAAAAAATTCCGGCACTGGTGCATGTGTCAGGCACACACACCTATGCTGAATGGACATGAGCAACGTATCTCAAAAAAACTAAATTACAGAACAGGTAACTGTCTTTTCTTATAAGGTAACTTTTTATATTGCAACTAAAACCCCATTTTTAACTGTTAACACATTGTAACTAGAAAGGACTCCATATTGTAACTGAAACCTCATTTTAAACTCTGTACTGCCTTGACTCTGTTTAAAGTTAGGTGTGTCTGTAATCTCATTTAGAAGTGTGAATGAGGGTGTGTGTAAAGGGATCAGTCCCTGAAGTCAGCCGGTCTGGGTGACCAGTTGCCAGCACTACCCTGATAGTCAAAGAAGGAGTGAGCCCTATAAGAGAACCCACCCGAAAGAGAGAGACTGACAAAAGCCCTATCAAGAAAAGATCAAAGTCTCATCTGCTGTTAACTGATGACTCATGGTCATATAGTGTCCTGGGGCAGTGAGCTAAAACATAAGAATATGGGTACAAAACTATAGAATTGGGCCTTTTGGTTCTACCTTCATCCTCCAGGAGCATAGAATCATAAGGCTGGAAGAGACCTCAGGAAGTCATTGTGTCCAACCCCTGCCCAAAGCAGGACCAACCATAACTAAATCATCCCAGCCAGGGCTTTGTCAAGCCAGGAATTAAAAACCTCTAGGGACGGAGATTCTATCACCTCCTTAGGTAACCCATTCAAGTGCTTCACCACGCTCCTAGTGAAATAGTTTTTCCTAATATCCAATCTAGATGTCCTCTACTGCAACTTGAGACCATTGTTCCTCATTCTGCCATCTGAAAACAACCTCTCTTCATCCTCTTTGGAACCTCTCTTTAGGTAGTTAAAGGCTGCTACAAATCCCCCCTCACTCTTCTCTTCTGCAGACTAAACAAGCCCAAATCCCTCAGCCTCTCCTTGTAGGTCACGTGCTCCAGCATCCTAATAATTTTTGTTGCCCTGTATTGGACCCTCTTCAATGTGTCCACATCCTTTCTGTAGTGGGGGCCCAGAATTGTACACAATACTCCAGATGTGGCCTCATCGGTGCCAAATAAAGGGGAATAATCACTTCTCTAGATCTGCTGGCAATGCTCCTCCTAATGCACTCTAATATGCCATTAGCCTTCTTGGCTACAAGGGCACACTGTTGACTCATGTCCATCTTCACATCCACTGTAATCTCCTGGTACTTTTCTGCCAAACTGCTGGTTAGCCAGTCAGTCCCCATGCTTGGGATTCTTCCGTCCCACATGCAAGACTCTGCACTTGCCCTAGTTCAACCTCAGTGTGCACTGACACAACTCAGCTCCCCTCCTCATGTCTGGGCCACCTGGTCAATGGAATAGCACGAGCAACTGAGGGTGGTAATTATATCCCATCTGCAGAACTGCGTATGAGTGTGTGTACGTGTGGCAGGTAATTTTTAGTAGCTAGGGATAGTGAATTAATTCTGCATTCACAATAAATGTGGCATATTGCCTCATTCCTGCCCTCCCCCAACAAGATTCTGCTAGTTCTATTTCTACAAGTCAACAATCTGGCAAGCCTGTGCATGTGCAACAGTAAACAAAATGTCTCATGGGCCACACCTAGAACCCCAATGGGCTGCATGCAGCCCTTGGACCACAGGTTGCCCACCAGTGATTTAGGAGTTATTACAATGGAAGAAGTTAGAAAAGCCATTGGTAAACCAAACAATGGGCAAGAAGGTGGAGAGGGCAACTTTACTGGGGAGTTGCTTAAAGGAAATAAAGAAACAGTCCTTCAGCCTTTCCTAGTGCTTTTGGATAGAATATGGAATGAAGAAGAGAATGCAACACAGTACAATAGAGGCCTTATAGTCAACCTGCCAAAGGAGGGTGACCTTACCAACTACAACTGGAAACAAATCACATTACTGTGTGTGCAACATCATCCTAGCATAGGGGTGGGCAATACTTTTAGATGGGGCCACTCCAAGAATTTGGTAATTTGTCATGGGCCACATTTTTCTATGATATTAATGGGAGGGGTGAGGAATCTGGGACGGAGGTTGGAAGCAAAAAGGAGCTTGAGGTAGGGGACTGGGCTGCAGGAGAGGGTGTGGGGGTGAGGAGGGAGTTTGGGTGAAGGGGTTTGTGATCTGGGGCAGGAGACTGAGGTGCAGGAAGGGGTGCAGGATCTTGCAGGGTTCTGAGTGAAAGAATGGATTCTTACCTTGAGCAGGAGTGCAGAATGTTTGGGTTGTACCTGAGGTAGCAGGGGGTGGTGACTTGGCGTAGGGGCTCACAAGAGGGTACAGGGCTTTGGATTGTGATCCGGGGCAGGGATGCAGGAGTGGGGTGCAGAGGGTTTGGGTCATCACCTGGGGTAGGTTTATTTGGAACTTGATAGCACATTTCCTCAAAGCTTTCTGCAGCAATTCTTTTGCTTATAATATTTGTTACACATATCCTAATTATGCTTAGATCTGAGGTTCTAAAACATGACTCATTGCATGTATTGATACAAAGATTTCTAATAAGCTCACCCTATCATTTATACAATCCCAAGGCAAATATTACATATTTTTGAGGAGAAAGTAGTAGTTTTATTCTTCAAAAATCTAGTGGGTAAGTGAAAAAAAGGAAGTACCAGGTAATGGGACAGCTCATTGTTAGTACAAAAATCTAACATCATACAGAATTATAGGTAAAGCTACCTGTAACATGGTGAGACTCACCAGCACAGCACCTCCTGCTGGTCACTCTGGAATTAGCTCTGCTCAACCCTGGAGCACCCTCTTCCAGCTGGTGTCACGCTTGTCATTCCCCCATTTTCTGTTAATGGCACCGCCACTCATCATAGGCAAGAGTTGTGGACTGGCTGCCTTTGCCTGCCCTGGCTGCCTCCCTTTATCATTTCTATTAATTTTGTTTGAATGTTTATTTGAAAATATTCATGTTTATATTATTTATATATAATAGTATAGATGGTGTAATATAGTTAATATTATATAATATGTTTTTAGTTTATTGAAATGACATTTTCAATATGAAATGCCTGAAGGCCCCAAACTGAAATTTAAACAATTTAATTTTCCTAGAAATTTTGGCCTTTCATTCCAATTGTGTACAAAAAAAATGTTTTTGCAATGTCAGAATTTCCTGTGGAATGGAAATTCCACTTTCCAAGTAGCTCTAATTGTAGTGTAGTAAAATTTATTAGGCTCAATCCTAAATCCCCAGTCAGGTAAGAAGGACTATAATGTCAACTAAAAATTTGCTTGAACATAACTAGCAAAACTGAGCCTAATATATGGCTCCATTATACTGAACGCAAATGGGGAAATGTAGTATGTGGTTAGATTATTACATCAGGGGAAGGAGCTATTTTTATAATAGTTGTTTACTGTCCTTATATAGGTATAGAAAAACACATGACTAAAAAGCTGTTAATTTTAACAAAAAACATACTGACCACTTCTTAGCATTACAATTTTAACCTTCCACTGTGGCTTTGGTAAAGGACTGATACTCTATGCTGTTTGCTGAAAATAAACAATGTAAACTAAAGTTTGCTGATTTTCCAGAGTAACTTTGCAATCCAGTGGAGGCCCGGAAAGCCAGGAAGGTCTGCCTGCATCTGTCAACTAGCTAGATTTGGGTCTGTAACACGTGCACCAATAAGATACTATTAGACAACAAACAGTAGCATACATCGTTAGTTATGTACACAGACCTCCTGAAATTTGGGGGCCTATCCCCTTCATAGAATCATAGAATCTGTTCAGCTGGAAGAGACCTCAGGAGGTCATCGACTCCAGCCCCCTGCCCAATGCAGGACCAATCCCAACTAAATCATCCCGGCCAGGGCTTTGTCAAGCCAGGACTTAAGAAGCTCTAGGGATGGATATTCCACCACGGTCCAGTGCTTTTTTAGTGATGGTACTGCCCAGTATGCAGTGCCAGCACCTCCAATCAGAGCTCAACTTTTCCCCTGGAGTACCAGCACCTTTTTTTTTTCTTTACAAAAAAAGCACCATCCCTAGGTAACCCATTCCAATACTTCACCACCCTCCTAGTGAAATATTTTTTCCTAATATCCAACCTAGACCTCCCCTACTGTAGCCCTTTTCCCTGTAAAAGATGTTTTAGGGCACCCTGAGCTTTGGACTCCAATACAGTTTTTCTCCTGCTCTTGTTGGTTCTCTTCTGTACACATCTACTTTGGGGCCATAAAGTGGTTAAATTCACCCACAAATGTCACTATCCGCAATTGTCAGTGATGCAAAGATTCATATCCACGGCAACCTCAGGATCAGGTAGTAAGCAATGCAGGTGTGGGCATTTTGCTTATTTTTGGCAGGGGAGGGGGCTGTCGTTCAGCTGAATAAGGTAGCAATGGGAAATGGTCTTTGTTTACACGAGCCCACCGTTTCGCCCAAGCCATGATACAGTTGGCAGGCTAACCCCATGGCTCAAGTGAACAGCAGGGCTCAGCGGGGTGTTTTC
Organism: Pelochelys cantorii; assembly: GCA_032595735.1. Classification (NCBI taxonomy): domain Eukaryota; kingdom Metazoa; phylum Chordata; order Testudines; family Trionychidae; genus Pelochelys; species Pelochelys cantorii. The sequence continues at coordinate 8,728,074 of CM064346.1, read as the reverse complement.
TTATTGCGTGTGGTGGGTGCCATCCAGCAGCTGCCCAAGGTGCCATCTTTGCCTGTGCTTGCAGGGGAGCAGAGGGCTCACGGGTCAGCAGGGCGGGAGCGGGCTATTTGCCTGTCCCCGCTGTGGGTGTAACGCAGCGGAGAGGGGCGAGGCTGAGCTGTTTTCCCCCGACAGAAGAGCACTGTCCAGCCTGAGGAAATGGAGCGGGGAGGCAGGGCCTGCTCTGAGGCCTGGCCCTGCCCAGCCCGGCTGCTTCCCCCTCCGGGCTTCCCAGGCGCCGGGAGACCGTTTAACGGTCCGGGCATCTCCTTCCCACAGCGAGGACGACGGCGGCCGCGCGACCCCAGAAGGCGCCGCGCCTGCGGCCCCAGCACGCGCCGTGGCGGGCTGCACAGCCATCTTCGCCTCGCCCGCCTGAGAGGCCAGCGTCGCCCCCCTCTCTCACTCCTTTCCCCCTGCTCCCTCCGCCGCCGCACGCCGCGGCAGCGGGTCGCCTGCGCTGGGGGCAGGCTGGGAGTTGTAGTCCGCCGGCCGGCCGGCTTCCCGCGGCCCAGCGCGTGCCGGGAGGGGTCCGCCGAACCGCAACTCCCGGCAGGCGCCGCGGCGCGCGCGCCTGCGCAAAGGGGCTTTCCTCGAACAAAAAACTCCCCTCTCGGCCCCCCTCTCCCCCCTTCGCATCGGTCCTGGGTTCAGGGTGAACGACTGTGTGAGGGGACCAGGCCCGGCCGGCGCCCCAGCGGACGCGGTCAGCGAGCCCCCACCTGACGAGTCGCCGAGGGGACAGGCCCTGCTGGGAAGCGCCTGCTGTGAGCTGGGATTAGCGTGGCCTCCCCTTGCCCCGAGGCGGCGGCGGCGGCGTCTCCTCGCCGACTCTCACCAGGACCCCGACTGCCCTGACGCGGCGGCGGCCAGCCAGTGAGTGAGAGCCCGGGCCGAACGGGCCCAGGCCGAGCCTGCCTCTGGCTGGGCCGGGCCCGGGGTGCCCCCCGTCGCTATTCCCGCGGGGGGGGGGCTCACCCCCCCTTCTGGTCACTATTTCGCGCGCGCGGGGGGGGGGGCGGGAAGAACTCGCATGCCCCGCCTCAGTCGCTAGTGTGTGAGTGTGATGGGGGAGACCTCACATGCCCCGCCTCAGTCGCTAGTGGGTGAGTGTGAATGTGAGTGTGATGGGGGAGACCTCACATGCCCCGCCTCAGTCGCTAGTGGGTGAGTGTGAATGTGAGTGTGATGGGGGGGGGACCTCACATGCCCCGCCTCAGTCGCTAGTGGGTGAGTGTGAATGTGAGTGTGATGGGGGGGGGACCTCACATGCCCCGCCTCAGTCGCTAGTGGGTGAGTGTGAAGGTGAGTGTGATGGGGGGGACCTCACATGCCCCGCCTCAGTCGCTAGTGGGTGAGTGTGAATGTGAGTGTGATGGGGGGGACCTCACATGCCCCGCCTCAGTCGCTAGTGGGTGAGTGTGAATGTGAGTGTGATGGGGGAGACCTCACATGCCCCGCCTCAGTCGCTAGTGGGTGAGTGTGAATGTGAGTGTGATGGGGGGGGGACCTCACATGCCCCGCCTCAGTCGCTAGTGGGTGAGTGTGAATGTGAGTGTGATGGGGGGGGACCTCACATGCCCCGCCTCAGTCGCTAGTGGGTGAGTGTGAGTGTGATGGGGGAGACCTCACATGCCCCGCCTCAGTCGCTAGTGGGTGAGTGTGAATGTGAGTGTGATGGGGGGGGACCTCACATGCCCCGCCTCAGTCGCTAGTGGGTGAGTGTGAAGGTGAGTGTGATGGGGGGGACCTCACATGCCCCGCCTCAGTCGCTAGTGTGTGTGTGTGTGTGTGTGTGTGTGTGAATGGGGCGGGGGAACGCATATGCCCACCTTGGTTGCCATTCCCCATGGTAGAGGAAGAACTCGTATCCCCTCCCCCCCTTCCTTGGTTGCTACTCCTGTGTGACTGTGTGAGAGTCATTTCCTCTCCTGCCAGCTTTGCCCCCTTTCAGTCATTATTCCTTGAGAAGTGTTATACCTCGCCAATTCCCTTTTTCCCTTATTGGCTATCTCTTGGGGATGTCTCGGTCTCCCTCTTGGGATTGGTCCTGCCTTGGGCACGGGGCTGGACTTGATGACCTCCTGAGGTCTCTTCCAGCCCTAGGATTCTATGAGTCTCTTGCCTGCCAGTTGCTACTGAATGTCATCTCATTTCCCCTTCTGCTGGGGGAGCTTTCACACCTCTTCCAGCACCAGTCAGGTTACTTTGCTGGTGGAACACAACACTCTCCATCTTTGATCCATGGCCATTGGAAGGAAGCTGTTCCGGGGCTGTTCACTGGTGGTGGCTGTGTGGTCCTTGCACTGGAGTACCACAGCTTCTCATTGTATGGCATATGCCAGATCCTGGTGAGGAATGTGGGTGGAAGAGAAGTAGGGAAGGGCCAGTAACTGCTTCCTGGGAGGGGGCCATAGTGAATGTATTCTAATTGACCCTTCTTAGTTAACTTGTCTCTGGGAGTCTGGTGGGTTCCAGAAGAGAAGCTTAGAGGGTTGGCGTCATGCTAGAAGTGCAAAATGGGAAACAAGGAGTTTAGACCACTCTGCTTAACATGAATGCTTTATTTTCAAATTCCTTGACTTGCACCTCCTTTCTCTTGTATATGGAGGATGAATGAGACACAAATTGAGGCTCAGCACATCCTGGGGCATTCTCCTTTGAGAAGGGTTGCAAGGAAAACATATAGTTCTTACCGTTCTCTGCCCATGTCAGAGTTGTTTTTTCTAAGATATGGACTCTTGTAAAAAAAAAAAAAAAAAAAAAAAAATTTTTTTTACCAAAAGCTTTGTCTCCTTTCTGCCTGTGAAATAACTGCAGTCATTGGGTTTGAATATTATTAGCCTTTGATCTGAGTGGCTAGTCCAGGTTTTAGGGGATTTGGGAGTTTCCACCAATAGGAGGAACTGATGAAAGTGTCAGGCACCTTTGATGCTTTGTAAAAGTATTATTTCCTCAAACACGGGGTGAAGCAAAAATAACAGGAGGTAGTTTCTTTGCTTGCATCCCAAGCTGCTTCTTGCCAGCTTGTCCAGGCTGTCTCTCTTTTGCTCTTTTCAGTCTTTGTTCCTCTCTCTCTCGAGCTGTCTGTCCCACACGCTAGAGAGCCAGGTCTGCTCTAGAAAGTTTTGCTGGCATAGCTATGTTGCTTAGACATGTGGGAAGAAAATACCCCTAAATAGCATAGCTATGCTGGCAACCCCCCACCCTCCATGCAGATGCAATTTATACTGGCACAGCTTATGTCCTGTGGGGAGGTTGTTTTTATACACTGGATCTCCATTAGGGGTCTTTGCCAGAAGAAACAGACTGGTGTATCTTATCTGCAAAATCTTTAGAGTAAACTTGCTTTTCTTTCATGTAATCTGAATGAAGAGCATCAGTTCAAACTGATGCATTTAAAGTTTTTTCACCTAATCTAACCTATGAAATTATATGTATTAATGTAAATATGATCGTTAGTCATATCTAGCACAGTTACTGTGCATAATTTCATATTTTGTTTCTCTTATTCTTTGTTGTTGACTAGAATGGTGCAAAAAGACATCGACAGGGCAGCCTGCAGGAAAAAATGATAGTATTGTATTTGTAGGTGAAAAAGATTGAGACCCAACCTTTGGTTCATGTGTGCGCTTTACATTTTTCTTTAAACGTTTTAATCTCTTTCCCCTCTTGATCGCTGTCTCACATCCATCCCAGGTTGCCCATGTAATGGTAGCCCATTCTAGGGATGTTAAGTAATGTGTATTCGTGTAAATGAATAGCTGCTGAAATTTTTAATGTTTACACGTTTACATGGTGGGGGGGGCAGGTAAGAAGCTGGTGCTTGTGGCTCTTGCCTCTCTCCTCTGTGGGATGCAGAGCAGGGAGGTAGCTTTGCAGAAGCCAGCTCCCCTCATGTCCTCTCCTGTCTGCCCCTCCCCAGTGTTGCCTCTGGGATGCAGCAAGTTTGGGGGAGGGGCCAGGCAACTGTGGAAGCCCACACATATGGGGAGCTGGCTTAAAAGTTGGCTCTCCATGTGTGCCAGCTGCAAGGAGCCCCCTCCCCCACTTCCTGCATCCCACAGAGGCAGCGATGGTGGGGGGGAAGGGGGGGGCAGGTGGGACCCGGTACATGCGTGAATTGACTTTGAAGCTAGCTCCCTGCGCATATCATTTCCTGCAACGCTACCTGCCCACCCCCATGGTGCTGCTGCCTCCTTATCAGAGGCATCAGGGTGGGGGGTGTCAGGTGGGAGCCAGTGCTCGCAGGGAGCCTGCTTAAAAGCCGGCCCCCCTCCACCCCATCCCACCCCACCCCCCGGAATACTGGCTTCCGCCTGCCTCCCTGCATGTAAACGTGTAACTGCTAGAATTTCCAGCTGTTACACACTTACAGAAATAAACAATAGTTAACATTCCTGGCCTATATGAAATACATTGGGGTATTGGGCCCCAGTCCTGCAGTGTTTCCACATTGACTTAGGCTATGTAGGTAGAAGTATCAGTCTGTGCAGAATCTGTCCATGGGTGTCTGCCAGCACAAAGCTTACTGCAGCGTAAGGGCTTCAGTCCATTTGTCAGTAGATTATCTCACTCAAACCATCATCTCTAATGACACTTTTAGCACCATTGCAATAAGAACGTAAGAATGGCTGTACTGGGTCAGACCAAAGGTCCATCTAGCCCAGTAGCCTGTCTGCAGACAGTGGCCAGCACCAGGTGCCCCAGAGGGGGTGGACCGAAGACAATGATCAAGCGATCGTGCCATCCGTCTCCAGCCTCTGACAAACAGAGGCCAGGGACACCATTCCTACCCCTTGGCTAATAGCCTTTTGTGGACCTAACCTCCATGAATTTATCTAGCTTCTCTTTAAACTCTGTTATAGTTGTAGCCTTCACAGCCTCCTCTGGCAAGGAGTTCCACAGGTTGACTATGCGCTGTGTGAAGAACAACTTTTGCTTATTAGTTTTAAACCTGCTACCCATTAATTTCATTTGGTGTCCTCTAGTCCTTATATTATGGGAACTAATGAATAACTTCTCTTTATTCACCCTCTCTCACTTCCTGCATCACACAGAGGCTTCTCCACACCACTCATGATTTTATATACCTCTATCATATCCCCCCTCAGTCTCCTCTTTTCCAGACTGAAAAGTCCCAGTCGCTTTAGCCTCTCCTCATATGGGACCTGTTCCAAACCCCTATGTTGGCAATCAAAGTATAGTGACAAAGAACTGTCTAGGGTGGAGGCTGTAATCTTGGCATAAGTTACAATTAAGGCCCATTCACAGAGTAGTGCCATAGTCATCTCCCTGTTGCTGTTGCTTGGGAGAGAATGGCAGTTATTTCATTCCCCTGGTGGAAGAGGCTGTGTGGATTTTTTTGCCCATGTTGTGTGTGTTTGGTTACATATTCTTGGGGGAAAAAAAAGGTATACTATTGCATCTAAGCATTGTCAAAAAACAACATCAAACTACAAGATGTTACACATGATGGGTAGCAAAAGAGCCTTTGCTGGGTTTTTTTTTTTAATTGGAATAATCAAACTGTCTTTTTCACACACTCATAAAACAATAAACCAAACAACAGAAGAAATAAAAATAATTTGAAGCGGTACCTCTGTAGACCACCAAACCAGTTCTGACAGTCTGCCAATGGGAGAAGGTTCCAATGTAAGGGTATTATGCTAAAGGAGCTTTACTATCAGGCCTGAAAGATGAATTCTAAGAACAGGTTAAAAATACTGATTTATACCAGCTATGACCTGGTATAAATCAGACATCTTGCTAGATAGCCAGTAGGGAGGAATTTAGTGTACAGGGTTCTCAATCTAGTATCTTTGAGGCGACGTCTAGACTGCAGGCTTCTTTCAGAAGAAGCTTTTCGGGAAGAGATCTTCCAAAAAAACTTCTTCCGAAAGGGAGCGTCCACACAACAAAAGTGCATCGAAAAAGCAATCTGTTTTTTCGAAAGATAGCGTCCATTCAGAGTGGACACTATCTCGCATTTTAAGCTGTGATTACTATGGAGGGAGTGGCCAGCGAGGCACCTGTGCTTTTTCCTCTTCTTTGGAAAGAACTCCCTCTTCCCCATCCATGCACGCCTTTTTCTGAAAGAGCTCTTTCGGAAAAAGGCTTCTTCCTCGTAGAAAGAGGTTTACCAATGTTGGAAAAACCCCTCTGTTCTTTCGGGTTTTTTTTCCCCCGAAAGAACGTGATTGCAGTGTGGACGTAAATGAAGTTTTTCTGGAAAAACGGCCATTTTTCCAAAAAACTGTGCAGTGTAGACATAGCCTGAGAGACCATCAACTCCATGCTTCTATCTCAATGTGTTAAATTAATCTTATATGCATTATAGTTGTAGCTGTGTTTGTCCTAGGTTATTAGAGAGACAAGGCAGGTGAGGAAATATCGTTTACTGGATCGGATTCTGTTGGTGAGAGATGAGCCCAGACCTGAAGAAGAGCTCTTTGTAAAGTCAAAAGTTTGTATGTTTCACTGACAGAAGTTGGTCCAATGAAAGGTATTACTTCATCCACTGTGTTTCTTTAACTTAATATTATTACCAGGGCTCGACAGTTAGGGCAATCTACTCACCATGGGTGAGTAGATTTTAGCCCGGCACGGCGCTGCAGCGCGATTAGCGCATGCGCAGCGTGCCGATTAGTGCAGCTGGCGAGCAGGGCACGCCGCCGCTTGTCAAGCCCTGATTATTACACATAACTCGCTTTTTTGGAGGGGGGGAGGGCGCCTTTGCGATGCTCCCCAATAGTACCCAGGATCATGAGGCACCTTATTACCACCTGCCCTTAGCACATGAAGCAATCTTGTCTCTGCTGCAGGTCAGGTCCTTCAAATCAACCTCTCTCAGCAACACCTGTCTTCCAGGCTCCTACAGGCCTAGCACACTCTCTCTGTACAGGCAATGATAGGCACACACCACTCTCCCAGTCCTAGCTCAGTATCCTAGACCCTTATATATTGAATATTCACAGAATTACCAGGCTTACTGTTCCCAGAGGAACAGAACACATTATTATGTAAGTTTCAGTGAAGTCCACCACCTTGCAAAACACCACAGTTCTTGGATATATAGTGAAAATGAGAAAAGTTTATCATCAAATATTCAGGATGCTAGTAAGAATATTGGAAACAAATAAGTATATATGAAAAAAAATCATAACTTTTTTTAGAGACTAAACTAACAGGTTAACATGTCCAAGAAGTTTTCTCTCTCCCAAAGATTTCTTCAGTGTTTTCAATCAAGGCTGGCTGAGACTCTTTCATGATACAATCCACTGTCTTGGTGAAGGATGCCTGGGTGTTTTCTCTGCTCCTTTTCTACCTCCTCAAATATAGTTAAGTGTATAAATCTTTGAAGTGAGAGTCTTTCATCCCTCCCCCAGTTTTCTTTTCCTGTTTCATTTTTTTTCCTCTGAAGTCTTTATAATAATTAATTTGCTTTCAACATAGTATAGTGATAAAGTCTGTTGTGAATAAGACAGTACCCAATGTACATGTGAACAGATAGATGAATGAACATGTTTTGTCTGCTAGACATTTTTTTCACCTTAACTGGTGACCATTATCTACACACTGAAAATACATTCTTAAAGTCTATGTATAGCACTTCTTTCATACATACATTTTACATTCTGGTGAAGTATAATGTAAACACTCTACACCTCTTCGCCAGTTCGTGTTCATAGGTTCCTGGGTCACAGACTCAATTAGTGTGTTTAATCTTCAACCTATTTTAGACATTTTCTGAGGTGGGGGTTCCAATTTTTTTTGTATCAAGTGTCTTGTTGAGACATTTGGCATTTTTACAAAAAAGGCTATGTAGTAAACTACTTTTTAAAAATTCTAAATTCTGTACTGGGTCAGTCATCTATTTTTTTGTATGTTTGTGATTGCCTGCATGTATACGTTATCTTTAAGAGTGTCTTTTAGGTACCATATTGGCTTACATTCACTTTAAACCCCTAGAATGCATAGCAGGAAAAACAGTCAAAAGAACATAACATAAGAATGGCCGTACTGGGTCAGACCAAAGGTCCATCTAGCCCAGTATCCTGTCTGCCGACAGTGGCCAGCACCAGGTGCCCCAGAGAGGGTGGACTGAAGACAATGATCAAGCGATTTGTCTCCTGCCATCCCTCTCCAGCCTCTGACGAACAGAGGCCAAGGACACCATTTTATCCCCTGGCTAATAGCCTTTTATGGACCTAACCTCCATGAAATTATCTAGCTTCTCTTTAAACTCTATTATAGTCCTAGCCTTCACAGCCTCCTCTGGCAAGGAGTTCCACAGGCTGACCTACACGCTGTGTGAAGAAGAACTTTCTTGTATTAGTTTTAAACCTGCTACCCATTAATTTCATTTGGTGTCCTCTAGTTCTTCTATTTAGGGAACTAATAAATAACTTCTCTTTATCGGCCCTCTCCACACCACTCATGATTTTATATACCTCTATCATATCCCCCCTCAGTCTCCTCTTTTCTAAACTGAAAAGTCCCAGTCGCTTTAACCTCTCCTCATATGAGACCCGTTCCAAACCCCTAATCATTTTAGTTGCCCTTTTCTGAACCCTTTCCAAGGCCAAAATATCTTTTTTGAGGTGAGGAGACCACATCTGTACACAGTATTCAAGATGTGGGCGTACCATAGTTTTATAAAGGGGCAGTAAGATATTCTGGGTCTTATTTTCTATTCCTTTCTTAATAATTCCGAGCATCCTATTTGCCTTTTTGACTTCCACGCAGTGTGCAGCAGCAGTTTTCAGAGAACTGTCCACGATAACTCCAAGATTTCTTTCCTGATTTGTAGTAGCCAAATTAGCCCCCATCATACTGTACGTATAGTTGGGATTATTTTTCCCGATGTGCATTACTTTACACTTATCCACATTAAATTTCATTTGCCATTTTGTTGCCCAGTCACTCAGTTTGGTGAGATCTTCTTGGAGTCCCTCACAGTCTGCTTCTGTCTTGACTATCCTAAACAGTTTGGTATCATCTGCAAACTTTACCACCTCACTGCTTACCCCTTTCTCCAGATCATTTATGAATAAGTTGAACAGGATTGGTCCTAGGACCGACCCTTGGGGGACACCACTAGTTACCCCTCTCCATTCTGAAAATTTACCATTTATTCCTACCCTTTGTTTCCTGTCTTTTAACCAGTTCTCAATCCAAGAAAGGACCTTCCCTCTTATCCCATGGCCATGTAATTTACACAAGAGCCTTTGGTGAGGGACCTTGTCAAAGGCTTTCTGAAAATCTAAGTATACTATATCTACTGGATCCCCCTTGTCCGCATGTTTGTTAACCCCTTCAAAGAACTCTAATAGATTAGTAAGACAGGATTTCCCTTTACAGAAACCATGTTGACTTTTGTCCAACAAATTATGTTCTTCTACATGCTTGACAATTTTATTCTTTACTATTGTTTCAACTAATTTGCCCGGTACTGAAGTTAGACTTACGGTCTGTAATTGCCTGGATCGCCTCCGGAGCCCTTTTTAAATATTGGTGTCATGTTAGCTACCTTCCAGTCATTAGGTACAGAAGCCGATTTAAGGGATAGGTTATAAACCACAGATAATAGTTCAGCAATTTCCCATTTGAGTTCTTTTAGAACCCTTGGATGAATGCCATCCGGTCCCGGAGATTTGTTAACATTAAGTTTTTCTGTTTGTTCCAAAACCTCCTCTAATGACACTTGAATCTGAGGAACTGTCCTGGATTGATCACCCACAAAGGACGGTGCAGATTTGGGAATCTCCCCAACGTCCTCAGCCGTGAAGACTGAAGCAAAGAAATCATTTAGTTTCTCCGCAATGGCTTTATCGTCCTTGATTGCGCCTTTTATAGTTTGATCGTCTAGGGGACCCACAGGTTTTTTAGCAGGCTTCCTGCTTCTAATGTACTTAAAAAACATTTTGTTATTTCTTTTTGAGTTTTTGGCTAGCTGTTCCTCAAAATCTTTTTTTGCTTTTCTTATTACATTTTTACACTTGATTTGACAGTGTTTGTGTTCCTTTCTATTTATCTCACTAGGACTGGACTTCTACTTCTTAAAAGATGCCTTTTTGTCCCTCACTGCTTCTTTTACATGGTGGTTAAGCCACGGTGACACTTTTTTAGGTCTCTTGCTATGTTTTTAAATTTGGGGTATACATTTAAGTTGGGCCTCTATTATGGTGTCTTTAAAAAGTTTCCATGCAGCTTGCAGGGATTTGGCTCTAGTCACTGTGCCTTTTAATTTATGTTTAACTAGTCTCCTCATTTTTGTGTAATTCCCCTTTTTGAAATTACATGCAAGGGTGCTGGACTGCTGAGGTGTTCTACCCACCACAGGAATGTTGAATGTTGTTATATTATGGTCACTGTTCCCAAGCGGTCCTGTAACGGTTATTTCCTGGACCTGATCCTGCACTCCACTCAGGACTAAATTGAGAATTGTCTCTCCCCTTGTGGGTTCCTGCACCAGCTGCTCCAAGAAGCAGTCATTTAGGCCATTGAGAAATTTTATCTCTGCTTCTCTTCCTGAGGTGACATGTATCCAGTCAATACGGGGATAATTAAAATCCCCCATTATTACAGAGTTCTTTATTTTGGTAGCCTCTCTAATCTCCCTCAGCGTTTCAATGTCAGTATCACTGTCCCGGTCAGGTGGTCGGTAATATATCCCTACTGCTAATTTCTTATTATTGGAGCATGGAATTACTATCCATAGCGATTCTATTGAACATGTTGATTCACTTATTTTTATTTCATTTGATTCTACATTATCTTTCACATACAGTGCCACTCCACCACCCACCCGGCCTGCTCTATCCTTTCGATATATTTTATATCCCGGTATGATTGTGTCCCACAGATTTTCCTCATTCCACCAGGTTTCAGTGATGCCTATTATGTCAATCTCCTCATTTATTAGTAGGTACTCTAATTCACCCATCTTATTAGTCAGACTCCTAGCATTCGTGTAGAAGCACTTTAAAAATTTGCCACTGCTTATTTGTCTGCCCTTCCCTGGTGCATTGGATTCCTTTGTATGCGGTTGTTTGTCTGCTCTGGCCCATGGTTTGCCCTCTCCCCTCCTCTCTTTCTGACTACAGCTTAGAGAATCTCTATCAATGGATTCTCCTCTAAGAGAAGTCTCCCTCCGATTTACGTGCATCTCCGCACCAATCGGCTTTCCCATCTCTTAGTTTAAAAACTGCTCTACAGCCTTTTTAATGTTTAGTGCCAGCAGTCTGGTTCCACCCTGGTTTAGGTGGAGCCCATCCTTCCTGTATAGGCGCCCCCTCTCCCAAAAGTGTCCCCAGTTCCTAATAAATCCAAACCCCTCTTCCCTACGCCGTCGTCTCATCCACGCATTGAGACTCTGAAGCTCTGCCTGCCTACTTGGCCCTGCGCGTGGAACTGGAAGCATTTCCGAGAATGCCACCATAGAGGTCCTGGATTTCAGTCTCTTTTTTAGCAGCCTAAATTTGGCCTCCAGGACATCTCTCCTACCCTTCCCTACGTCATTGGTACCTACATGTACCACGACCACCGGCTCCTCCCCAGCACTACGCATAAGTCTATCTAGATGCCTCGAGAGATCCGCAACCTTCGCACCAGGCAGGCAAGTGACCATACGGTTCTCCTGGTCGTCACAAACCCAACTATCTATGTTTCTAACAATCGAATCACCCACTACTAACACCTGCCTCTTCCTAACTGGCATTCCCTCCCCCTCAGAGGTATCCTCAGTACGAGAGGATACCGCAACATCCTCTGGGAGGAGGGTCCCAACTATGGGATGGTTTTCCTCTGCTCCCATTGAATGCTCTGTTCGCTTGAGACTTTCATCCTCCTTTAGAGCACTGGGGCTCTCAGACTGGAGGTGGGACAGTACTACAATGTCCCGGAAAGTCTCATCAACATATCTCTCTACCTCCCTTAGCTCCTCCAGTTCAGCCACCCTGGCCTCCAAAGCCCGAACCCGGTCTCTGAGGGTCAGGAGCTCCTTGCAACGGGTGCACACATACGCCACCTGCCCACAGGGCAGGTAATCATACATGTTACACTCGACGCAATAAACAGGATAGCCCCCACTCTGCTGCTGGGCTTCTGTCTCCATTTTTCTAATGAATAAGTTTAAGCAGAAACTGGGATTCTTTTTAAACCTCTGGAATATAGATTACTACAAGAGTTATGTTTTTAAGAAGGTCAGAAGTCCCTCATGCCCTCTAACCTCCCCCTCTAAACTCCCTCTCCAAACTCCCTGTTCGTGAGCTCCCTGGTCCCTGAGTCACAGGCTTATATAGCTCTGGTAGCCCCTCCCCCGACTGAGGCTCAGCCAATTAACAGAGGCTTCTCGATTTCAAACCTTTTAGAAGCTCCTTCAAACAAACCAACCAACCAAACACACAAACACAAGCTCAGCACACAGCAAATAACTCTCCCCCGCACAAACACACACTCCAGACAGCCACTTACCACAAGGGTCCCGCTTTTACTCCTCTTACCTGGAGAACTCCCTCTCCAAACTCCCTGCTAGCTGTTCCTGTTCGCAAGTCAATCAAACAAACTGGATGAAATAAAAATTTGTCCTCTGCCTTTAATTGCTACATATTAATAAAGGTAGAAAATTGTTTTTAATGCAAGAACTCTCCATTGAAGTAACATATGAACTGCTTGTTGTAACCAGAGTACTTTTGGTAATGTGTCTTTGGGAAGTTTTTCATTGTGTATTTTTAAAGTGCGATAGTTATGTACAATAGATTCTCAAATTAATCTTTTGAAGCAGATTAGGCTTGTTAAATGAATATAGTAGAAGTAGTCTGAGTGAAGACCTATGATTATTTTCTCCTTGACATGTGCATCAACTGCCTATGTGTGAACTGAAGAGATCATTTACACTCTAGCAGAAAATAATTTTAATAATAAATATATATTGAAAACTTTTCACATTGGCTAAAATGAATATTATTGTTGGGACACTATAGCACATGTTTGTTAATTGCTCCTTGTGGAACTTGCAATAAGGAACAATCCTTGGGAAGAAAAGCAAGGGACCTTGACAACTGTAAAATCAGACAGGAAGCATGATGAAGCCTCTGTAAGGGAGTGGAGACACAGCCTGTGTAGTGTTTGTTCAGGCTTGGATCCATGTGTTACTTAAAACATTTTTGAAAGGATACCATCTGGAGTATGGGACTGCAAGTTCATTTTGGGAGTACTGACAGGTACATAATCCACTTGTTCTCACAGTTTGACATTAGACTCTTAGTATTTCATAACTACCTGCTGTATAAACTTTGAAGTGAAATTGTGAAGAGCATTTTTAAATGGACGGTAATTACCATCACACAGATTTACGCTGTTGATTTAATTTGTGGTATATTTGATATGACTCAGCCAGATAATCTGAAATCATCATACTGAAACTTTTAAACACAGTGGTGAGACTGATACTGTCATTAACTCAGATTTGACTAATGCAAGGAATCCTTTTCTGAGCAAATCAGAAAACTAAATTGCCTTCTCTCATAGTAGCACAACATTTGGACTCTAGGGGATTGTTAATATCATGTTCTTTTTGTCCTCGGTAAGCATCAAGCTTTATATTAAGTCTCCACCTGCTGCTTTGCAGCAGTCCTCTTGACTCCAGCAGGAATAAAAACTGAGGGTTTCCGTGAGGAGCTGTGTTTGACCTTTCTTGGGTGCAAAAACTCTCAGTGGGATGCAAGATCCTGAGAGCTGGGAAATAAGGAAGGAAACAGTGAAGGGTCATCAGGTTTTAAGAGGCGCTGTATGGAATAGCTGCCCTGATTTTCCCCAAATGCGCCGATACATACATGTTTAGGCAGTATGGTGAGGTATGGGCATACAGGTTTGGTTAGCACACAATAGTGTGGGAGCAGGAGGGGAAAAAACTGCTTTGTGGCTATAACTCAACCATGTCTGTAGTAAGTAGGACAAATGGGTGTTACAAATGGTTTCAGATTGTAGTGTGGCACCTGAAGTTTTTTTTTATCGAAACAATAGGTTTGATTCCTGTGACAGAATACAATGTGGTATAGAAACCAAGCTGAGCCTATATTAGCTGAGAATACAATATGTCACCATGGAAAAAAATGCCAGAACCAGTTTTTCTATAATTAGATAAATAGGAGTGGAGTTCAAAATAAATTACTTCTCGGATACTGGGTGTTAATGTTGTTGGGCACAAGGAACCATTACTTAACATGAATAATCACGTTTACTAAGAATGATTAGACGAGTAAAGACTTAAGTGATGGGGAAACTGATTAATATTTTACTTGGTTGATTTTGCATAATTCATATTTTTACAGCTTTTTACTGCTTTAAAACTGTATGTATACTTAGAAAACTGACATTACTCAGACTTAAATATATTCACAGATGGAGTTAAATTGCTATTAAAGTCCAAACATGCTAGCCAGTTATATGACAGAGTATGTATAGCATAATACATGCCTGTTGGTGTGTTATTATACAGGGCATCCCCACTATAAGTTGCCCCATACGCATCCGTTCCGTACTAAAGTTGTTGACATTTCTAGGAACTGATGTGTTATAAGTCCTCCCATTCCTTGCTCTTAAGTCACATTAACACACACACACACACACCCAATTTGCCAAATGGAAGTCAGCCATGGAGGGGAAAAAATGCCCCGCTTTAAGTTTTCAATACAGGTTCAAGTTTTTTTGAATGTATCTTGGACTCATAGGGTTTGTCTACATTGCATTCCTCTTTCGAGAGAGGACTGCAAATGCAGACAAACAAAATTGCAAATGAAGCGTGGATTTGAATTTCCCGTGCTTCATTTGCATAAACGCATCTAGCAGGTTTCTCGAAATACCCTATTTCAAAAAAAGAAACGCTGTCTAGACAGTTATTTCGAAAGAAGTTTTCTTTTGAAATAACCGTGTCTAGACAGTGTTTCTTTTTTTGAAATAGGGTATTTCGAAAAAGCGGCCAGACATGATTATGCAAACGACGTACGGGAAATTCAAATCCGCGCTTCATTTGCAATTTCGTTCCTGTGCATTTGCAGTCCTCTCTCAAAAGAGGAATGCAATGTAGACATACCCACAGTGAAGACGGCCTGTATCCATAACTTATTGGTCTATTTACACCAGCATCTCCTTGTTAGAAAAATGTTAAAGACACTTGAAAACAGCTTCTGCCAATATGATTACATTGATGTCAATGTGTCACAACATAGTTAGAAGTACTTTCCAAAAAACTGTTGAGACTAGTTTCTAGTGTTGAATATTTTTTATTAAAGTTTATTTTAACACTATTTGATCCATTCACCCTGGTTAAGTGTCAGTTTCAAGGCTCTGCCATGAGCAAGGGCCATGTAAATACCTAGCTAAATAAAAATTGGCTTTTTAAATGTTTTTCAGGACAGGCAGTGGTGGATATGTGACAGACTTCTTATTAATATACAGGGTCTCGCACATTAAATATCAGTGATAGCACTTGCATGTTAAACACCTGCAGCTAGGGATGTTAAAATGCATTTAATTATGTAATTGTGAAAATGTCAGTGGTTACACTTGGGGGTAGGGGCAGCTCTGCAGGAGGCAGTATACTTTCACATCCTTTACTTGTAGCACTTTCTAAAGTCAGTATGTGATGTGGGTACTCATTTCTCTGTATCTGGTCCTTGATTATTAAGCTCTTTTTTGACTCTGCTGTAGGGAAAAAATGGAAGCATCAACCTATGCACACTAAAAGTAAGGAAATAAGATAGCATCTCTGTCTCCAGAATCCAAGGCACTATGCTTCTGAGTGGCATAATTAAGTGAATTATATTTCTTTAGTTTCATCAGGACTTGGTTTTTAAGTAGCAATATTCCTCTGATGGGTTTGGATAAGCCACCTAAAACTATTTAAAAAAAAAAAAAAAAAAAAAAAGCAGCCCAGTGCAGTTCATGTTGATTCTGCTGCTGAGAGTTAAATCTCTGTAGTAGGAGTTGGTTTGAAATGGCGACAGCAAATGTCCCCGCTGGGTTAGTATTTCTGAGTGTATAATGGTGTCACATGCACTCTTACCATTCTAATATATCAAGAAACTTGCAGATGAAAGTTGTGAATACCTTTACCATATGTTTGTGTGTCGTGCAATCCAACATTCTTCATAGAAATCAAAGACTTGAGAAATGCCAGATGTTAATATCACTGAGCCTTTTCACTCCTGTTTTGTGTCTGACTTCAGTCATTTTAACTTAGAGGTAAGGTTTGGCCTACAGGCTGTTCTCCTAAGGGTCTGAGTGTGTTTTTGTGAAAGATTTCTATGACCCTTCACTGTGCTGTTTATAAAGGGAAATTTAATTGCCACCTTTCCCTTTCTCCCCAAACAGCATATGCTTTGTATAAACAAACATCTTTAAAACAGGAGTGGGGAACCTTTTTTGGGTTGGTGGCTGCTGACCCACAGAAAAATCAGTCGGGGGCTGCACACAAGTGAGAAGCAAAAAAACCCCAACCTCTCACTGAGGCGGCCTCCAATTCTCTAGCTGAAAAGGAGAAAAACATTCTCCACATTCCCCTCGCACACCAGGGCTTGGGGGGAGGGTGCAGGCTTGTGGATTTGTGTGCTCCAGCCCGGGGGTGGGGAAGGGCTCCAATGCTGGGGGGAACCTCAAGCCTTGGGGGCTGGATTTGGCCCCTGGACCTTAGGTTCCCCACCCCTGCTTTAAAACATTGTTCTTCCTTCTCATGCCAGAATGTTGTTTCTCTTGCTTTTTAGTGTCCATCAGCAACTGTCAGGGAGGATCTCTAAACACCTGTGGGTAGCAGGGATTGGCATGTGCACTCCTCTGTAAGAATAAGAAACACACAAAGTTACTTTTTCTTGTGGTTTGGCTTTCACTTGCCACAAGCATTTCTATTTCTGTGCTCTCAAAAGTGGAAGTAAGCCAGAAACATGCTGAATGAGCTACATCTAGGTCCCATCTAACCTACACAAAACTATAATTTTTCTTCTTATTTCTGGGCTCCCATTTAGCTCATTTGTTTTGTGTCCTGGTGTCTCTTCCTGCAGCTAAGGATAGCCAGACACTAGCGTTGGTGTGACATAAATACCGCCTTGTTTTATAGGCCTTTACTTGTTAGGGAAAAACAGCTCTTTGGACAATCAAATTAAAGGATTCACAGATTGTAAATCATACTAAACACTATTGACGTTTTTGAGGCCTCTTTTACAGACATGTAGGATAGGTGGCGACTGACAGATCTCTATATATAAACAAGTATTTCTCCTGCTGGACATCACGCTGCTCTCACGCTCTCTGGCTGTGAAAGCCCCACCTCCTATGCCCGGGGTCGGCAATCTAGGGCTCCTGAGCCAAATATGGCTCTTTTTCAGCTCCAACTCAGCCTCCCTCCCCCCGCAGCAGAGAGCCCATGCTGGTGCTCCAGTCTTGTACTCCCCCCTCCTGAGGTTGAAGTGCCAGCTTCCCTGGGGGAGGCGGGGGGGGAGAAACCCCGAGGCTCCCTGCTGGATCCTGTTTGCGAGCACCAAGGGGATCCCTTCCCTCTCTCCCAGAAGGGGGAAAAGCAACACAGGGATGCATTTCCAGGAGGCTTTTCCCACTGTTCAGCAGGGTGGTGAGTAAGGAGGCTAGGGGTGCGTGGTCTTGGCAGGATGGTTGGGGGGGGGGGGATGAGGTCTTGCCTGGGGCAGGGAGAGGTTGGAGTGCTGGCATGGGCTCCCACCATGGCCCCACCCCACTTGCTGACTGCCCTGCTGAGACCCTGCACTCCCAGCCTCCTCACTCACCCCTTCCACCGAGGTCCCGCACCCCCAGTGTCCTCTTGTCCCCTCCCCTCTGGGCAAACACCCATCCTCATCCTGCCCCTTTCACTGAGACCCTGCACCCCCAGCCTGCTCCTGCACCCTGGCCAGACACCTCCTCCCCCCCCAGATTTGGGGAGTTGGCGAGTGTAGCTCTCATGCTCTCTGGCCGCTAAAGCCATCAGAGATGGGGGGTTGATGAGCATAACGAGCAGGGGGCACAGCCCCCTAGTAATTATAGAATCATAGTAATAGAATACTAGAACTAGACGGGACCTCGAGAGATCATCGAGTTGCAGTCCCCTGCCCTCATGGCAGGAGCCAGTTCCATAACCATGGTGTTATGGAAGCCTACTTGCAGTAGCTAAAGATCTGATTCAATTTACATTTTTTGCTTAGTACGTTGTTTCACATTCAAAGTACTACACAGCTTTTTGAGTAGCCTTGCACTGAATGTAAATTTCAGGAGATTCTATTTTCCTTCACCAATAAGGATTTACTCTTGTGGTCAGGTGCAGACCTATTTAGCTCAATGGTACTCTGCCTAATAGGAAACACTATACCCTATATAGTAGGCTAGCAGAAATATAGAGGGAAAACTGGGAAATTTGGTGAAATGTGAAAGGATTTTTCCAGGCACGTGGCTGACTTTTGTCAGGGATAGATTGACTTAAATCAAGTGCAAAGCCATGATTTTTTTAAATCTATTTTAATAAACTTTTCCATTTGTACATTTTTTTTACAAAAATAACTAAAGTACATTTTCATAGGTAGATATAATCATTAAAACGTGTTGTTTTACAACTAAATGGAGATGTTAGAGTAGATTTGGTACATCTTTTTTGCTACCGAATGGTGGCATGCTTAACTATATACATTTATTTAAGCAAATACATAGCTTAATACTTTCAGATTATTAATTGCACAATTGTAATGTTAGAAAATGGTGAGAAATACATTATTAGATAATAGTTTTTGTCAAGGTGTATTATGTTGGTAACTAATTTAAACTCAAAACAGCATATAATTTTTTATTAAACAAATCCTTAAATATTTTGAATCTATCCAGTAGGATCAGTGGATACCATCAACAGGGAGTCAGAGGCCAGGTCCCAATACCTGTTCTGAGTCCCTCACAGCATCAGTCCCTTAATGTAGTACATGACTTCTTATGTCATTTTTATAAACCTTAGCCTCAAATGTTAGATGTTTTTCCTTTCACTTTTTTTCTTGATATAGAAAAGCAGTCTAGGGATGTTAGCATGTAGTTGTTTAAATGATTAACCAATAAACCTGGGTTATGGTTGAAGTTTCTGACAGAGGAAGAGGAGTGGCAAGCACTGTCTCAGAGCACCTGTGCAGTGTAGACTAGGGATGTAATAGTATAATCAAATAACTGATTAACCAATAAGGAAAAGCTTATTGGTTAATGCTATAGACCATACGCATTTAAATGCAAAGCTGCAGCGCAGGACCTGCTACCCCCACTGCGGCTCTTCATTTAAAATGCAGTAGGAGTCAGGTGGGCAGGCAGCCTGGCTCACTTCTGGCTCACACTGTCCGGGACCAAACCCTGCTATGTCTCTGCAATTTAAAACGCAGTAGGAGCCTGGCAAACAGGCTGCCCGGGTCCTACTGCCTTGTAAATTGCAGAGCAGCAGCAATGTTTGGTCCCGGACCCGGCACAAGCCATGACCAAAGCAAGCTACCTTCCGTTATCCACTGATTGAGTAGTCAATACAAATTATATCAACTACTCAATCCCGGGTTCTGGGGAAATGCAGCGCAGAGCCCAGGATCACTGGGGGGTGCTCTGCTGTCCCAGGCTCCATGAGGGCACTTCTGCTTTGAAATGCACAAAGCCCCCAGAGTGCACTTGGAATTCTGCATTCCTCCTTTGAAATGTACAAGAGCCCCCCAGCAGGCTCCATCCGCTACTCAACTAGTAAATTACTCAATATTTAACATCCTTATTTGAGCTGCTTTGGAGCTTTGCCTTTGGGACAGGAGTTTGTTATAAAAAGGAGGTAGGTGATTAAGAATAACAAAAGGCTGGTTATTCTGGTAACAGGGATCATTAGATCATCATGAAAACATAAAAGATAGGGGAAAAAAGGGTAGGAATGAGTGTTGTGGTGTTAGGATTTGGACCACTGCTGTTAAACTTACAAATGTTCTTGAAAACGGGGTAAACAATGAGGTGTAAAATTTGCAGATACTACAGAGTTACTCAGAATGGTTAAGTACAAAGCTGACTGCAAAGAGTTACAAAGGGATCTCACAAAACTGGGTAGTTGGGCAAAACAAGGGCAGATGGAATTCAGTGCTGATAAATGCAAAGTAACAAACATGGAAAAATATAATCCCAACTATACATACAAAAGTGATGGGGTCTAAAATAGCTGTTACCATGCGAGAAAGAGATCTCTGAAAATATCTTCTCAATATGCAGTGGGAATCATTAGGAAAGGAATCAATAAATATCATTTTGCTGCTATATAAAGTCATGGCATGCTCACATCTTGAATACTGTATGCAGATCTGGTCATCCTATCTGAAAAAAAGATATATTGGATTTGGAAAAGATACAGAGAAGAGCAACAGAAATGATTAGTGGTAAGAATAGCTTCCACATGAGGAGATATTAACTAGAGTGGGTTTTTTCAGCTTGGAAAAGAAATGACTAAAGGGTGGGAGATACGTTAGAGATCTAAAAAATTATGAATGGTGTGGGAAAAGAGAATAAGGAAATGTTATTTATTCCTTCACTAACATAACACAAGAAGCTGACCCAATTAAATTTATAGGCAGCAGAGTTAAAACATACGAAATTTATTTCTTCAGTCAATCTGTAGAACTCTTTGCCAGGGGATAGTGCAACAGCCTAAACTATAACAGTGTTCCAAAAGATAAAAATTAATTCAAGGAGGATAGGTCCATCAATGGCTACTAGCCAGAATGGGCAGTGATGGTATCCCTACCCTCTGTTTGCCAGAAGCTGATGGATCATGACGATTCCTTCTTCTGTTCATTCTTTCTGAAGCACCTGGCACTCGCCGCTGTCGAAAGACAGGATACTGGGATAGATGGACCATTGGGCTGACCCAGTGAGGCCCTTCTGATGTTCTTGTATAGGACCCAGATATATCTGTACCCTGCTGTAAACCTCCCAGAGCTGAGGTAGAGCCCAGGATTCCTCACAGTGTATATTTCTCTGTTTGTGCAATCTGGCCACAAGATGTCAGAACATGTTGTTAGAGCTGAGTGGGTCTAACATTTATTTAATTTTCTTTCTTTCATATAGGAATTAGATCCAGTGCTCCTGCCAGCTAATTTCTAAGTTATCTGCCAGAAAACTAGAGAGTCCCAGTGCCTTAGTAGCCCTTGGAAAGTGGTGGGGTGTGTGTGTGGCGGGGAGGGGGTGGATGGGGTCGGTCCCACCCCCAATTTGCTGCTTGGCTTATACTGACCATGCTCAGTAACATTGCTGAACCTGCTGTCCTCAGTCTGCACCCCCATCCCGCCATCATGGCTTGCGTTCCCCCCACCCACATATACCACCAAAATTTGAAATGGCACCCCTGGTTGCTTCTCTGCTGAATCCTGTTTCTCATCCTGTGTAACATATTGCCGTGAAAGTAAGGAATGTGACAGCCTTCAACTGGGGCCTGAGTGATAGCAGAAAGTAGTCATTGTGCCCATAAAAATTTTTCCTTTACTGATCACTGTGAATCATGGTCACACACGTATGATCAATGTTTGCTGGTAAGAGGGGGTTAGGGTGAAGCCTCACAACTGTGTGCAGATCTAACTATCATAGCTGAAGCTGTGATGGGGAGTGGAGGGCGGCAGAAACTGAGCATTGCCAGCTGGTGAAAAAGAGTGTATAGTTATAGAGGGTGGGTTGCTGGACAAATAATTTTGTATGTGCCACAGGAGAAGTCGAGGTTCAGTCTCCTCACTCTGCAGGGTGATTAAACACTTGAGCATCTTGGTTGACTCCTCCCTGACCACAGTCATGTGATCAGTGGCATTTTTCCTAGCTTTCCTTTCACTTTGCCATTTCTCCTCGCTTTTCTGTGCTTCCATTGTGCTGTAGTTCAGGACCTCCTTCATGAGTTGCTCCCTTTTTTCTTCTTGGTCTCCTCCTTAGGTGACACAGTCTGTCAGCAGGAGGTGATTTGCATTGTCAAAATCTCATCTGCAAAGTAGAATGTAACAAAAGAGGGGTTGTAACATTCCTGCTCATGGTTCAAACATTTCACGAAAAGCACCTTTTTCAACATGGCAGCAACTTTGCCCCTGATCCTTGCAAGATGCACCATCCCTTCAGGCATTGTAAACATGATGAGTTTGGGAGGAGGAGAAAGGAGCGATGGGGAGTGTGCATGGGGGCATAAGAAAATATAGTCCTGGCTTGTGCAGGAGGTTTCCACGGAAATAATTCTAATGATGCCCCACCTGTCCACAGGCTGCCATCACTCTTGCTGATCTCATTCATGAGGGTAAACGGGGAAATCTGGGCTCTGCTTCTGGATGCTAGCGGGGTCACCCCACTGCTTATGCAGCTCAACTATGTGCCACTTTGGTTCCTGCAGTACTTGAAGAATGGTATGGGAGATTATTGAACCACGCAGGGGGACAGAAACACTGTTGCACTGCCATGGAATCTGTTAGAGAACATTAATAAATACCTTAGGCAAGGTTTCCAGAACATCTCTCTGTGGGATTCAATTGACATCTTGTTGTGCATCGACATCCTGCTTGGACATCTACCCATGGAGGGCTATGCCAGCACTCAGAAACAAAGCCATCCTCCTACATTTGTGACCTTCTTTCCCCTACTCCCCCGCCCCCCCCCCCGAGCCATTTACCCTGCATCTCTTCCCTTGCTTCCTTCTCCCCATCAAACTGCTGCTGAGACTCCTCATTTGCCTCTGGACTTGAGAACTGTTCCTGGCTGTCCTCCACACTGGGCAAGCCCACTGTGAGCCACACGTTCTTGCCTAGCTCTTTACCTCTCATCTGTAATTTCATCCTCTGGGCTAAGTCCTCTTTCTGCTGACGACGCAGTGCCTTCCACAGTATCCACAGGTTTCTTGGCAGCGGATGGGGATCCCTCCCAGGATTGCATCCATCTCCTTATAAAAACTATATTACTTGGGTGCAGCACCAGAACTACAGTTTGCCTTCCTCACTTTATGGCAGTGATTCCCAACCTTTTTCCCATGGAGGAACCCCTAAAATAATTTTTCATATCCCAAGGAATCCCTACCTATGAAAACGTTTGTTGGGCCAGAAAAAGTTGACAGCGGGGAGTGCAATTCAATTACTGCTAAATTATTGTCAAGAAAATTTATTTGTAAAAAGCTGTTATATATACACACACACATACACGTCAGCTTACATTGTAAGAAAAAAAATTGTGTGCACTTTTTATTTATTTATTCCATGATTTCTCACGGAACCCCTGACGATGGTCTGTGGAACTTCAGGGTTCCGCGGAACCCTGGTTGGGAAACACTGCCTTATGGTATGACTGCCTCCGCTCCTTTATCTTTGCTCTGCGGTGCAGTGTGTCCCAATCATCCCCCTTCTCACCCAAGGATGGAGAAATGTGACTGTATGTGTCCCAGTTCTTATGGGACTGCACCGACTCCTCTACTCTCACACTGAGAAGATCCAAAAGCTCTGATAGCCCAAGCAGGAGAATGGAGCAATAGTCAGTCTTGATCTGCTGAGAGGATCCCATGAAAGCACTCCACACTGAGCTACCCAGCAGAAAATGGAATTTAAAGTTCCCAAGGCTTAAGGAGGGGAGGGGCAGATTGCTGTTTACATGGCTGCAGGGTAGTGGAGTTTAAAGCACTGCCCAGAGTGGATACTTGGACATTGTGGGAAACACTGGAGTTTAATAAAGGCAAAAAATAAAAAAGTCTTCTGTGGTACACATTGTGTGATTATCATCAGTAAAGGAGGGGGAAACAAAAAAAAAGTCCGTCATCGAGGTGGAGGGGTGTTGTTGCCAAAACCGGGTGTTCTGCAGTGTTGCAGTGTGAATGCTTTCCGGGTAAGCTTGCCAGTGTAGGCATGCTGTAAGAAACTGGATGTTGCTATGGTAACAAATGAAACCAGGATAGTAATCAGACTATTAAACCTTTGTAGTAGTCCACTTGCAGGTGATGTGTACAGTACTGTACAGTGCAACACTTTTTAAAAGAGAAAAAGTGTTACATTCAGTTGAAATCGAAAAGAACTACTAAGGATGAAGACAGAATGAACCGCCTGGCACATTTAATCTAGTCAGTGTGTTGGGCAAGAACCTCTTGTAGAAGAGACAAACTGCCCACATTTTCAAGTGCTTTCTTTGCCATACAAAATGGAAATTCATGTGAATTCACCATCCTGATTTGTGAATGCACCTCAAGGGATGCATGAGACCAATGCTCAATTTGTACTAGGGATGTTAAATTATCGGTTAATTGAATAGCTGAGTAACCTCATGAATTCTTATCAGTCGACTATTCTATAGTCCCAGAGGTGGGGCTGGCAGCCAGTGAGCTCCTGGCCCCACTCCTGAGGAGCAGTGCAAGGTGTCAGGCAGGAACTAGTCTGTGAGGGGAGCCAGTTTAAAAACCAGCTCCCCTCTTGGACTGGCTGCCTGTTGCCCTGTGCTGCTGCCTCTGATACAGAGACAGCAATGCAGGATGGCAGTAGCCCCTGTCTAGGGGGTTCTGAGTTCCCAGTCCTGGCGTGATATGGAACTGAGCCAGGCTGCCTGCCCACCTTTAAATACACTTTAAATACAGAGCCACAGCAGAGGTAGATCCTGGACCTGTTGCAAGCCAGGACAGAACCAGGCTGCTGGCCAGCCTGCTAAAAAATTTACTGGTGGTGGGGGGGGGAGAGAAATGTGTGTAATCTATAGCATTAACCTATAAGTTTTTGCTTATCGGATAATCAGTTAATTGACTATACTGTTACATCCCTAATTTGTACCAGGGTGCACCTGCAGGCTTTGCAGTTCATACCCCAGCACTCCTCTTCTTGCTGTGTCAGTTACCCTCCCCCCCTTCCCCCAAAAAAACCAGTTGCTTGAGCCATGGTACCTTTTTTATTAACCTATTAAGTTCTGCAAGAGCCCCGTGAAAAACTTGAGCCAAAATGACTGCCGAAGTTATACAAGAGGAGCAGGCTCATCAAGCAAATTTTCTTAGACTACCTTGGTTGTCCTGAGCTTTTCTTGAATCTGTTGTGCTTAAAGGAGACTTGCACATGATGGTTTATTGTTTATGAAAGTACTATTCTCTCGTGTTTGGCAGGAGTGAGTTACATCGGTGTATACAAAACAATTTGTAACAGTCCAGCATAAAAAAATCCCTTTTCTTTACCCATTGCTTAGGTTTCAGTCTCATGATGTGATCATACTGTGCGTTCTCCCATAGTACAGAGATTTTTCCCACAAAAACAAAATAGATAGGTCCTAATAGTTCTAATGGTTACTTTAAAGAATAAGCTCAAGCTTTGTATAAAAGATAATGTTTATGAAAGGCATTACATCTTTTACTTTGCTGGCCAACTTTAAAATGTAATTGTATTTCAGTTTATAAAATATAAACATCTGTAGGTACCCAAGTATGTCCAAATAGGCTTTGAAATTGACACAGGTCGCTGAATGCCATGTAAATAAGTATCAAACTTTGTTGCTACTGTTGGCATTCTGATACTTTTTTTCTGATGGCCTGAGTTAATGTCTTAGGATAAGCAGTGGATTACAAGGAAGGTTTTTTTTCAAACAGAAAACCCTAGATCTTTAAATGTCTATTTAGCTTATCCTTAATATAAATTTTAATCCAGATACTCAGGTTAACATTGGCTGGTTAGGATGCTTGAGACAAACATGCTTAAGTGTAAAATCAAACTTAAAAAAATGCAACACAGAATTCTTGGGTAACTGACATTTTTCATTCTAATCACTTAAGGTGTATTGTTTAGTCATGATGTGTCATCCTATTATTTAAATATCTAATTCTTACAAAATGTCTTTGGAATAGGATAGGGGGAATACAGAGTGCATCAATGGCTTTTTTCCCTGGGGGTGGTGGTGATTTTAATCTCTATTTTAAAAAAGAAAATGTTTGTTTCTACAGCGTAAAAGGATTTTCATTGTTTTTTAGCATCCAGGTCTGTAGCAGTTTTATTTTTTGCTTTGCAGGGATAATGGCCCAAGCAGCAACGCCAGCATTGTCCGTCCATGATGAGGACTCCTCTGAAAGTAGAATGGTGGTTACATTCCTCATGTCAGCACTTGAGTCAATGGTTAGTGTTGCTAGTTACTTCAGTATGTTAGAATTAACGTTGCTTACATATAAAAACATGTTGCTTACATGTTACGTAGCAGTTAATAAGCTAATTGAGTAGTTGATGGAATTTCCAGGGACTACTTGATTAGTCGATAAGGAGTTTAGCTCCTGGGGTCAGTGTGTGCTGGGTCCTCTGCTGTGGCTCTCCCTCCCCCCCCCCTCCTCCTCTTGCTGCCTCTGATACAGAGGCAGTGGGGGGGGGGGAGAGCGAGTAATTGAGTAGTGACTTGACTACCCAATTAGCTGCTTACATCCTTAATAAAAACTACAACTCTTTCTTAAATTTTGCATGCCACTTTCACTTACAGCTTTTATACTTTATGTAGACTGCATTATACTAGAATAGAATACTAGAGTGAGCTGATGGGTTTTTTTCCTTGAAAAATATACTGTCAGTTCAGTCTCTGTTCAAGCAAACCATGCTAATAACCACCATGACTTTTGAATCTTAGTGGATATATGATCTGAACTGAGAAGTAGCAATGTTAGGCCTGGATTTTAAACAGCAATTGAGGGCAATTCGTAGTTCCAGTTGGATTAAGTTTCTGTGGTGGTGATTGTGCTATGCTAGACTAGTGTATTCCTTCCTAGTATAAATGATGTAATTTGGTATCTCATAAATCATCTACATCATAAGACTAAATCAGTTTGAATGTTTAGACAACAAGGATGTACCAATTTAACTCAAGCCTGATCTATATCAAAATTTAGGTCTACTTAACTACATTGCTCATAATTCCGCAAATTTCACATCCTGTAGGATGTGGTTAGGTTGACAGCCCTCACTGTAGACAGATTTCCTTCAGCATAGCCACTGCCTCTGAAACAGGGAGGATTTACTATAGTAATGGAAAATCTCATTCTGTCACAGTAGTGCCTACTTTGTAGCAGCACAGCTGCAGTGCTTATACTATAGCTGTAACTTTAGTCAGTTTCTGAACAGATTTAGTTAAATTGGTACAAGGTAGCACCTAACTTCACTAGTACTTCTAAAGTGCTTCTAATTTCTCAGATGAAAGGCACTATAGAAGTACAAAGTATCTGTTGCTTAATGGTTTGCGGCATGGATTCACATACAATTGCATTAACTGTATTTTTAACTGTTGTGGTTCAAAGCAACCCTGTTTTTTCTTTTATAGTGTAAAGAACTTGCCAAGTCAAAGGCAGAAGTCGCTTGTATTGCTGTGTATGAAACAGATGTGTTTGTAGTTGGAACTGAGAGGGGAAGAGCTTTTGTCAATACAAGGAAAGATTTTCAGAAGGATTTTGTTAAATACTGTAAGTTTATTTTTTTTAAATGACAAATACTTAAATATACATTATAGTACACTGAACCACATCTAACAAGTGTTGCAATGCCTTGGTCTTGTTAAAATTGACAATTATATTATGTAGAGGAGATTTTAAGAAAATTAGCTCTTTACATAAATCTGGTGTTTCACATCAGCTGTTTAATACTAATTTAATTGCGTTAAACTTTGTCTACATTGAAAGTAGTGTTTTCTATCATTTGCTAATTCAGTTTTTAAAAAGTGTATTTTCTCTTAGTGTAGAAGACAGACTTTTAGGTAATCAACTACTTTTTAACTATGAAAGACATTCCCTTAATTCTTCTTGTGAATTCTTGTCTTCTGAAAGGATACATGAAGCTTTTGACATAAGTAGAAAACCACAGTTTATTCAATTATAGTGAAAAAGCTGTAGGGAAACTCTAATTATTCTAATAGAACACATTTATACTGGTAAGAATGGGGATTGTCTGGCTTTAACTATATCTGTTTTTAAACTACACTGGCCTAGGTAAATGGTACAACTTTTGTGTGCAGACAAGGTCTAACAAATGACAGATTGTGTCGTTCAAAAGCATAATGACCTGTCTTTAAGCCTGCATTTCAAAGATCAGTCTGCCCATGAAGAAAGTGTTTTTTTTATGGGCCTTATGTTTTGGTTATTGAGGATTGTAGTTTTGCCTGGCTATGTGGAGATTTTTTTTTTTTTGGTTAAACTGAAAATCATCCTCCACCCCCATCTCCTTTGATTATTAAATGTTGCTGACAGACATATTTCCCTCTTCCACCTCGTGTGTCTCATATCCTGGGATCAACATGTCTACAGCAACACTGCAAACAGACCTCGTTAGTCCATCACAGAAACAGTGAACATACTTGAAAAGTAGTTTTGCTGCTTTTGAAATTTCTGTGAACTCATTCTTTCAGGGCAGAGCTCTCAATTGTTTAACTGTCATAGAGAATTATACAGCCACTATCGAAATAATTATTCGGCTTGGTCTGCAGTGAATTTACTGTTCTCTTGCAATGGAAGTGGTTGTGGTAGCAACTACAGGGTTATAACTTCATTGAAGAATCAGAATAGTTGGGGTATTACTGAACCAAAACACAATGTCAATACAAGTATCTCTGGTAAATGGCAAACACTAAGACTATGTATAATAAACACTTGATGGCAAATGAGTTTGCTATGTATGACTTTTGTCATGACTGTCCTCTTTTGAAAAGCTTAATTTTCCACTCTGGGGAGAGAATGGCTCCTGCAGTTTGTACCTTCTTGTTCTGAAGGTGGAATGAAAGTGTATTATTGCTCCTTGTGCTGGTTAAGTCATGTAATTCTATGAATAAAACTTCCTACTCAGAATGGGCAGTTTCTGTTGCAGCAAGGCCACAAGGAGGATTAACTCTTACTGGATTTCTGTTCCTATCCACTTCTTGGGGCAACATGAAGCTGTTATTTTTGTATGTAATATATTAGCACTTGAGGTCCTGCTGTGCTATGGACTGTACATAGTTTGTTGGTTTTCAACCATTTTCCCTTTTTGAACTCTAAAATGTTTTGAATGGAAGTGCATTCCCCTTTTGAAATTCAACCTGTGGCCTGCAGATCCCTACCATAAAAGTCATAGATTGAAAACTGACTGAATAGGATTAAACTATAAATGTTGCACATGCTTAGCATGGCATTTGATGCATCATGAGGAGGAAGGTTGCTGGATTATGGGCTTCTGTGGTAATGACTAGGGACGTGAACGTTGTGACAGACCCTTCCCCCCCGTGCTGCATGAAATTGTCCTATGTATACAAATATGCATAACTTGAAGATGCTTTGGACAAAATACCTCATGTAACCTATCAATTTTAATGTCACAATCTGCTGGATCTGTATATTTTATTTTGGTGTATGTATCATTTTTGCATGTAAGGTTAGAAATATGGGATATAGAATAGTTTATGGTTTTAAACGTGCAAATGAAAACCATCAAGGGTGTTTCCAGTGCTTGACACCTCAGTGTCTGGGTGATCCTGTAAACAGCTTCCTTTGTCCTTTAAGTCTAAGTAGTGGTTGGTCTTAGTTGGGGTGGTCACATGCCTTCCTAACAAGGTCTGACCATGGAAGGGGGAAAATGTAGAAACAAAGAATTCCTGCCCAAAAGGAAAGTCTATTTAAGATGCAGATTTTTCTTGTTCTTTGTCTTTGACTGGCATGAGACACCCTAAGGGAACTGGAGACCCCAGGGAGGAAAAGATTTTCTCTGGCTTGGAGGTTTTTTGTGTGAAATGAAAACAGTTTTAGGTAAGTTTTCAATAAGCTTTAGTGTGTTAGAACTAGCTATGCATTTTTTTTTATTTTAAATTTGTAATTTACTTTGCTCTGTCTGTTTTCACTTGCAGTCACTTAAATCCTACTGTTTGTACTTAATAAAATGACTTATTTACTATCAAGCCCAGTGTAAATAATTGTTACCTGGGTGAGCCATAAGTGTGTACATCCTCCTTTCATTGTTAAAAGGGGCTTGCCTCAAAGGTTTATTTGGGGGTTGGTTTTCTGGCTGTGCCTGAAACTGAATTCTCCTTAGAGCTGAAGTGATTCAGTGTCTGCATTGCTCTTGGGGGGCGGGAGGGGAAGGGAGGGAGCAGTGATCTCAGCTCTGTGCCTTGGCTGGGGGAGGATAGGGTGGTGAGATGCCCCAGAGAGCAAGGAGGTGAGTGTCACTGGTTTTGTCAGTACACCGTGAAGCAGCCCCACAGGGTCTTCTGTGACTGCACCCTGTCACGATCATGTACTCATGTATACTGTTAACTGATGAGCATGAGCTCATCAGTTAACCCTCATGGTTACACATAGTTGTCCTCCCCCCATGATACAGAGGCAGCAGCACGAGGGTGGTGGGATCTGGTACATGCAGGGAATCGGCTTTTAAGCTGATTTCCCACATGTGCCAATTCCTGCAGAGCCAGTCAACCCCCTCCCCCCATGCTGCTCCATGAGGCAGAATGGGGCGGTTGACAAAGGCTTCCGTTGTCGACCGCGCAGCGTCCAGATTACCGCGCTGTGCTGCCAAACAGCTGATCGGCACAGCGCGGCAGCCATTTTAATGTAAATGAAGTGGCGATTATTTAAATTGCCGCTTCATTTCCCTATGTCTAGAAAGCTCATCTATATGGCTCCGTCGATGGAGCCACGTAGTCTAGACACACCCTATGAGAGAAGGTTGAAACTTTTATGGTTGATTTCTAGTGACCCAGTTATGCAGAGTCGAAAGTCCATGTCCTCGCTGTGGGGAAGAATCGTATATAGTCCGAAGTAGCGCATCCCCTTTAGGGAGCCTTCTGTTGACTCGGAGAGCGATGCATCGCAGGTAGTTTTGTATTCTGGTTCCATCAGGCACCAGAACTTTGAAGCGGGTGATTATGGGTTCATGTCAGCATCCCATAATGCACGCTTCTAGTCTCCACCCCCTTGTTTGAGATCAATGGGAAGCAGTCTTTGTACCCCTTGTTGGTCTGATTGCCTGCACATTCGCCATAGCAGCACGACCATGGATCCCGTTTTGCAGGAAACCATTGTAATGCTGATATCTGCCTTGATGCACCCAATGGCGCAATACTTTGAGAGTGTACGCATGTTGCTCTGCCAGGAAGAGGATGAGGACAAATCTCGGTTAGCTTGGAGTTCATGCAAGCCCTAGTGCTGATGCAAGCACAGCCTTCAGTGGAACACCGGTTCTGGCGCTGTGAGATAAGCACAGACTGGTGGGATTGCATGGTGATGCAGAGATGGGATGATCAGCAGTGACTGCAAAACTTCGGAATGAGCAAGATCACTTTCTTGGAACTTTGCAAATGTCTTTCCCCTGCCCTGAAGTGCCAGAGTTACCTGCATGAGACCCTCTCTGACCATGGAAAAGTGTGTGGGAATATCCCTCTGGAAGCTTTCCGTGCCAGATGGCTACTGTTCAGTTGTGAATCAATTCAGGGTGGGGAAATCTACAGTGGAGGCTGCTGTTATACAAGTAGCGGAGGCTGTTGATACCATTCTGTTATGGAGTATTGTGACTGTGGTAAATGTGGACACCACAGTGGATGGCTTTGCTGCAATGGGATTCCCTAAGTGTGGTGGAGAGAGAACACACATTCCCGTCTTGGCCCCCTGACCACCTTGCCACAGAGTACATAAGCCACAAGGGTTTCTTCTCAATGGTGCTCCCTTATGATCCACTTATGCCTGGTTGTTTCACCGACATCAGTGTGGGATGGTCAGGAAAGGTGCATGACATCCACATCTTTAGGAACTCCTGCCTCTTCAGAAAGTTGTGCATTGGAACTTTTTTCCAGGCAGAAAAATGAGAATCGGAGAGGTGGAAATGGCAATTGTGATCCTTGGTGACCCAGCCTACCCCTTGTTCTCTTGGCTCGTGAAGACATACATGGGCAACCTGGACCCACGTAAGGAGCGGTTCAACTACAGGCTGAACAAGTGCAGAATGGTGGTTGAATGTGCTTTTGGATGTTTAAAGGGTAGGGTTAGGAGTCTTCTGACTAGATTGGACCTCAGTACATGCAACATTCCCTTTATGGTGTCATCCTGTTGTGTGCTCCATAATCTTTGCGAGAACAAGGGGGAAACTTATCTGGCAGGATGAGATGCTGAGGCAGAGCGCCTAGCCAGAGACTTTGAGCAGCCAGACGCCAGGGTGATAAGGAGAGCAACACATGGGACAGTGCAAATCAGAGAGGCTTTGAAGGACAGTTTTACGAATGGCCAGGCTTGAGATTCATACATGTTGCTCTCAACAAGTTGCCCCTGCATTCCCTTTCTTTGGTTTTAATCCCCCACCACACTCTGCAGTACAAGCAATAAAGAGACTGTTGTTCAGAGAACATATGTTTTTATTTAGGGAAAGCAGCAGGGAAATAAAAGAAGTGAGAATCCGAAAGCGGGGGGAGGGGGGCTCAAACATGCAGAGGACAGCCTTTTGCTTCCCGAGGTCCTGGAAAGTAGGGTTGCCCTTGATTCCCTTCCCTCCCCCCTATTCTCCCCTGGCCCCTCTGTGTCCTCAGGCCCTGGCAGATCTTTGGGTGGAAGCAATGGAGCTGGGGGAGGAGGGACAGGTATTTTGATCATGGCAGATGGGGGTTTTGGGAGGAAGCCTTCTCCAGGCATGCAGCTAGATGCTCCCATCACTGTTGTCAGGGAGGCAAAGATGCTCTCCTGCAGCTCCCTGCATGCTCTCCTCTCCTGGTGTTCTGTGATGCTGTCCTGGCACACTGCCCACATCTCTTCCACAAGGGTATTCATGTGCTCGGTCTGCTCCTTGAACATATTCTCCCTTGTCTGTTTTCACCTGCGGATCTGCACCAGGCGGACAGATGCTGGAGCCAGGGGAGTATGTAGCAAGCTGGCTGCTGTTCCTGCTGTAATGAAGAATTACAAGGGCACACATTACAGGAGATGCACTTTGTTAAGCCTAACCCATATCTGTTAGCTTTCACTGAAGGTCTCTGTAAAGGCAGTGGAGATGTGTTCTGAGCAAGGCCAGATTTTTGCTTCCAAGTGGCCACTGGACAGCAGGTGCACAGAGTTCTAAGGGGAGCACCTGGACTCATTCGGTTTGGACGTAGGCAGACATAGTAAGGGGCCTGCCGGGGAGGAGCCTGCAGGCAAGAAGGGGGGAAGGGCAGAGCAGCTTCTCTCTATGTCCAGCACACACAGCTTCCTGAGGCAGTGCTACTTTCCCAATCTGCAGGAGTCTGCAAGCGGGAGGGGCGGGATCTATGTCCGGCACCCCAGGCTTCCCAGGGAGAGTACTAATAGCATCCCCTCCTCCTCCTTCCAGGTTGCCATGAGAGAAAGCAGTCTTCTCCGAATCACACAGAGTGATCCGGAGCAGATGCTGACTGAATGTGACCATAAACCTGGGCCTTATGCTGCACCGCTTTGTGGTTCAGTGATGCCAGACCACTTACTGCTAATTTGGCATAGGAAGGTGTCCTGCCATGGAGGACTGAATAAGGCTGGCCTCCCCAAAAACCTTGTGAGAAGGGTGAAAGAGTTCCTATCAGAGTTTCATGGAAATGTGTAGGGAAAACTCCCACTCCATCTGCAGTCACATTAATAAGCTCTTCCAAGCAGCCCAGTGCTGTGTGGGCACAGAGCAATCTGTACATCACACCCAATTGCCTTAACCCACTTGTAGTAAGAAAAAAATAGTGAATTCACCAGAAGTGCCCTCCTTGGGGTCGGTGCTTGACTGGAAGACATCCTCGGGGTGGGGGGCCAGGACTGGCTCCAGCATGATGAACAGATCTTGGCTCTTGGGGATCACCGGCTGGCCAGTCTCCTCCTGCTCCTCTGCTACCATGCTATCCTCCACCTTGACGCCAGGAGTGTCTTGGCCGGACCCTGTGGTTAGGCTAAGGAAGGTTGTTGGGTCCCCACCCCAGAATTGCATCCAGCTGCTCGTATAACCGTCATCTGTTGGCCTCTTTTTGCCTTGTGGTAGGACAGCCTCAGTTCCTTGATTTTTCACTCTGCAGTTCTGGGCGTCCCTGGAATATCCTTTGGCCACCAGGGAGCTGGTGATCTTTGCATAAAAGTCCATGTCATGTTTGCTGGTTTGGAGCTTGGAGAGAATTGATTCCTCTCCCTGTATCTTGATGAGTTCCAAGATCTCCCGGACGCTCCACACTGGCGCTCTTCTGCATCCCTGGGAACTGGAGCCCATGGGACTAGATATATTTGAAATCATTGAAGTATTTTAGCTGTTAGAAGTCATGGCCACATCTGCTGCAGTGTGCTGCTTGCTCTGAGATGTGCTTGCAGTGCCAGCCCCATGGGAAATTAAATTAAAATTTTCCTGGGACTTTTCCTGTTCACCTGGAGAGCAGTAGAGGCGCAAGTTCTGGCCAGAGTGGTCAGAGCGGGGCACTCCGGGATGCCTCCCGGAGGCCAATCGCTTCAACTTTTACCAGTGCTGCATCTACACTACCGTAAACTCAGCCATGCAAGGTTGGGAATAGCATTACTCTTCGTGAAATCAGGAGTAACCAACATTGACTTCAGGAGCCCTTATGGTTGATGTGACAGGCTTGGTAGTATGGATGCATCATTTAGAAAATTGACCATATATGGCTAAATTTGATTAAAGTCCTAGTGTAGACCAGGCCACAGGTCCTTCCTTTGTTTTACTCCAGCTTGCAGAGAAATCATATTTGTAAAGTGTTCTACTAAAATAAACCAAGGGAGGGGACTGCATTTGGTAGAAAGAATCAACCAGTATAGGAAGAAGTGTTTAATGTTATCCTTCCCCAAAGGCTTCATGACTTAGATGCATCCAGCTGCTTGTACAACCGTCATGCCAACATAAGGATTGGCCTTTGCTCTTTCATTAGAGTTCAACTATTTTTATTTTAGACAGTTGCCTTATTTTAAAGGAGCTGTGATAACTTCTCATGAAGTTAATATTCCTAATCTTACAACCTGTGTTCGTGGAGAATTGGCCACCTATCACTTGTTACAGATTTTTGATGTCGGGGTCTCTGATTTTTATTTTAGTGCTGACCTCACTAAATCCACCTGCCAACTGTTACCATTAACAAGTTTGCTTTTGGATTTTTTCTTTCTGCTTCATGGCAGTCTAGTTTGTAAACTAAGATTGAGGCACTGGAGAATTCTTGCATAATTGACCAGATCTAAAGAAAGACTCTTGACCCTTTTTATTTGCTTGGCAACATATTGTTAATTGTTCAGTGTTTCTAATTTCCTATAATATTTGTGCAAACAATAATCCTTTGGTGCTAAGAATATTAAAATTGCAGTGTTTCATTGGATGAAGCTTTATTAAACCTAATAGTTTTTTCTTCATGGAGTCACTTTGGTTTGGAAGGAATGTAAAAGCAGACCAGAAGAAGGGATTTTTTTTTTGGAGGGGGATGGAAGTGAAGCAAGAAAGAGACAGGTCAAATAACGTATCTAGTACTGTGTAAAAGTCAACTTAGTTATTCTTAATGAGTTAATGTGTGTTCTAGCTTTAACTGTCCCCACAGATGCTGATTTTAATTCCTGCTCCTTCCTCCATCACTTTTTTTTCACTTCCTCCATTTGAAAGAACTCTCTGCAGAGTTAGTTCCAACTATTGGTTCTTTGCACTTGCTTTTTCAGACATTGAGCTAATTTCACACTCATACGGTTACAGAGATAGCAAACAAAAAGCTACTGTGCACTCTAGGGCAGTGTTTCCCAATTTTATTTGGCCATGGAACCCTTTTCAGCTTTTCAGAATTTCAAGGAACCCCTAGGTTTGTCAAGCAAAAAGAAAAAAAGAGAGGAACCCGCCAATGCAGGAAAATCACATTCCTTCCCCAAGACCCCACCCCTTTAAGGCCCCATCCTCTCTGTTCCCCTTCTCTCCATCACTTGCTATCTCCAGCCCTTATACACTCTTGCTGGGTTGAGACAGGAGGTGCGGGCTCTGGGGTGGGAATGAGGGATTTGGGTGTGGGAAGGGGTGAGAAGTGCAAGCTCTGGGAGGGAATTTGGATGCAGGAGAAGGGGATGCTGGCTCGGGGAGGAGGCTCCAGGCTGGGGAGTGTTGGGCTCAGATGGAAGGTTGGAGTGCCGAGCAAGTCACAGGCTTGTGGATGTGAGGATGCAGGAGTTTGGGTTGGATATGTGAGGGGTTCAGGGCAAGAAGGCTGTGTGTATGATGGGCTCAGGACACAGATTTGCCATGTGTGGATGGTGCAGGAGTGTTGTGGCAGAATACTGAGGATGTGGGGTGCAGGAGTTTGGGGATGTAAGAGGCTCAGGACAGGGGGTTCCAGTGTATGATAGGCTCAGATTTGGGGTGCAGAAGTGTTAAGATGCTGCAGTGAGATGGGGATTTGGCCCGAATAGGGGGCATGTTGGCCAGGCTTCATTTTTAAATAAAATATTATGTCAAACTCAAAAGGTTTTAGCATTGTCTTTATTTATGAGAGGGGCAAGGAACCTGTTTTAAGTTAGGGGTCACTGACCCACAGAAAAGTCAGTTGGGGCCATACAAGTGAGATGCAAGCCCCCCCCCCCCAAGCCTCACTAATGTGGTCCCAACTGTGCTGGTGCGGGCAGGGGACAGGATGCTAGTAGGTGCTGAGGCCGGGGAGAGGGTGCTGCTGGGTGTCAGGATGCTGGCACAGGTGGTGGAGTGCTGGGGCAGGATGCTGAGGTCAGGGACATGGTCCTGCTGGGCACTGCGGTGGGTGGCAGGGCGCTAGGGCCAGAGACGGGGTCCTGTGGTGGGTGGCAGGGACAGAGTGGTGCTGGGTGCTAGGGTGGGTGGCAGGGTGCTGGGACTGGGGACAGGGTGCTGCTGGGTGCTGGGGACAGTGCTGGTGGGGGCAGGGGACAGGGTACTCGTGGGGAGTCTGGACAGGGATCAGGGGCAGCTGGGACCTGTACCTGGCAATCCTGCAGCACCTCTGGGTTCCGGGAAGTCTGCGACTGCACTTCCCCTCCCAAACAGTTGGCGCGCGCGCTGCCTGAGCACCAGGGGCTCTTGCACTCCAGCAACTTACTTCCATGATGCCATCCTGTGGGGATGGGGGAGGGTGTGGTCAGTCCCAGGGCAGAGCGCACTGGCTGCACAGTCAGAGCTGCGCAGATCTGGGTCTCCTGACCTCCCCCCCCCCCCCCCCCCCGCACTGCGCAGAAAGATGGCGGAACTAAGTTGCCGGGTGCCACAGCCCCAGCTGTTCAGGCAGCGTGCCCTGGCTCCTTTAGGAAGGGGAAGTGCATCCCTCCCCGCTGTGGGTCACATGGGGTCACTCCTGTCCGGCAACCCCCTAGTGTGCCGGCTGGGAGCAACTGTTCCCTCTGCCCCCACCTCCCCATACCTCTGCGTTGCCAGGGAGGAATGGGAAACAAGTGTGCAGCTTCTTTAAGAAGCAGGCTAGCCGTCTCTCTCTTTCAGAGGGGGCGGGGAGTGCTGGCTCCTCACGGAACCCCTACTTTCACTTCGCAGAACCCCAGGGTTCCGCGGAGCACCAATTGGGAAACACTGCTCTAGGGATATAAAATTGCAGTTACAGTCAAATGGTTAAACAAAATATTTAACTAGTTGACAGTTATCCCGTGGGCAGGGGGCTGCTCCAGCCAGGACTGCCACTGCAGCACAGCCACCTGGGGTCCTGCCTGTCCCTGCCTGTGGCTAGGGCTGCCATTGCTGAGTTGCAGATGCAGCCAGGACTACTGGGCTGGCATGGCCAGGGTCCAACCTGCCCCGGTAGGGCAGAAGCAAGGCTGTCAACTGCCCTGTCTAGGTTCCTGCCACCCAGCCTGGATAACTGGTTACTTATCCAGTAAGCCTAATGCTTACAGGGTAGCCAGTTAAGTGGATAACTTTTTACATCCCTAGTGTACACATGCTTCAAGCTTCGTTGGTAGTAACAGCATTGAAGACTGGTACTAAGCAGGCAGCTTGTGGGAGAGAAGGAAGAGTGCACATGAGAATGTGGGATATTAGTTGTCTTGGGTGTACTCGAGTTTCTTCTGAACAACATTAGAATAGTTGAAGAATCTTTACAAAATGTTTTTAAAAAGGGAAATGTCTTTTAAAAAGTCAGAACATAATTTTACTAAAAAAAATTGTTTTAGATCAACATGATCAGTGGTAAAGTTCTTATAGTAGCTCAGAACTCTTCCACCCTATTATGCCCAATAAAGCAACCTGATAAATGATAACTGAGGTTCAGTGTCTGCTGTGAAACTTCTGGCTAATCGGTGCTAATCATTCATGTTACAATTTTTTTCATCGTGAGAAAAAACATTGCAATAATTGATTTCTACAGTAAGTATAATGCAGATTGTGATGAGGTGCCGACCTTGCTTCATTGAGTCCTGCACTTCCTGGCAGGTTATGCGTGCCTCTAGGTTCACTGTGACCTTAAGTGTAGTCCTTCTCTATAGAGGCAAGCATCGCAGCCTATTGAGCCATTTCCATCCTAGGCTAGCAAGGAGGGGTTGATAGGTGAACTCCCACGTGCTCTGTTGTCCCTTCGGGTTTAAAAAGAAAAGTTCAGCCTCCTGTCCTAACCAGCTTGTCTCACCTCTCTGGGGGTGTTGTTATAGTGGCTTGGGGAGGGCTGGGGGGAACCCGATCCTGCCCTCTACTTTGAGGTGTAGCTCAGGGACTTTTGTGGCAACAGCTATTGGCTGTTTTTCCTTCACTGCTGGAGCTACTACACTTCCCTGAGCCATTTTCTCTTGGCCTGCCTCTTACTTTCTCCCTCAGTGCCTCCTTCACCCTTACCTTAGGGTTCCCTTTCCTGTGGCCAGTTGGTTTTATTATCCAGTTCTTCAGCAGTACTTCTGCTCCTCTCCCTGAGACTGACTAGAGCAGCGGTTCCCAATCTTTTCCAGATGCTTCAGAGGGTAGCCAAGTTAGTCTGTTACAGGAAAAAAACCAACAAATGGTCTGGTAGCACTTTATAGACTAACAAAACATGACCCATTTTGACAATTCAGGAAGATTTGGTGACCCAGGGCAATTCAAAAAATGTGTGAATGGCTCCTTAAGAGCCACCTGGGGAGACACCAGCAACCCTTTTGAAATGTAATGATGACCCATATTTGGGTCCCAACCCATAGGTTGGGAAACTCTGGACTAGAGGGAGAACTTTTAAGCAGTATGGGTGGGGCCTTAATTGGAGCCAGGTGTCCACATAAGCTTAAAGGCCTAGCTGACTTTCTGCAGATTAACTGGAGTCAGTGACCACATTAACCTGGAGTAGCCTTTGTTCTGGACTATTCAGGGAATGGCTCAGAAAACTGTTTATGCAGTGACCAGTATATCTGCCTTCTAGTACTCTGCTGTACCCCTCTTGCCTGGGTCTGCCACAAAACTCCTACCAGAATGTATAACACAACTGTCTTCATAATTGGTTCTTTTGTCAAGCCTATCTTTGCTTGTCTCTAGTACCTGCAAAGTGCTATTGAACACTCAGATGAAATCACACCACAAAGATATCTTCATTTGGTTGACAAGGGAGATTTATAATTGCATTATCACTATTTAGGTTATAAGCTTAATGAGGCAGGGACAATGTTATCTTTTGGGGTTTTATTTTAATAACAGTGTTAAGCATGCAATTGATGCTTAACCAATAAATTATTTCTTTTTGAATAGCATAGTTTTTCATCTGAAAAAAAATGACTGGTGCCCCAAACAATACTTTGAATGTATAATAGTACCTTTTGATTCAAAGATACAGGAGCACACATTAGAAATAGTCATTAATCCCCTCAGAACTTCACTAAGGTAGATAAGTATTATCACCCTTTTCTGTGATTTGTGGTAGCAACCACAGTGTACTTGGTACTGTCTCCACACCGGAAGTAACAGTTCCAGGTGATTTAACATTTCAGCTTTAAATGGGAGCTGGACAGTCCAGTGTCCCTTGGAGGAGATTTTCAAAGATACTATGAAGACAAATGACTTGGGAGGGAGAGGAGACGTATAGTTAAAGTGTAGAATTTTATGTGGATTACTTGCAAATTTTTATTCGGTATACATCACCTATTCATATTCTATTCTTCAGTAGTTGCCCAACTTTGTGTAGGCATTCATAGAATCATAGAGCTGGAAGAGACCTCAGGAGGTCATCAAGTCCAGCCCCCTGCCCAAGGCAGGATCAATCCCAACTAAGTCAATCCAGCCAGGGCTTTGTCAAGCCGAGACTTAAAGACCTCCAGGGATGGAGATTCCACCACCACCCTAGGGAACCCATTCCAGTGCTTCATCACCCTCCTAGTGAAATAGTTTTTCCTAATATCCAACCTAGACCTCTCCCACTGTAACTTGAGACCATTGCTCCTTGTTCTGCCATCCTTCACTACTGTGAACAGCCTCTCTCCATCCTCTTTGGAACCTCCCTTCAGGAAGTTGAGGGCTGCTCTCAAATCTCCCCTCACTCTTCTCTTCTACAGACTAAACAAACCCAAATCCCTCAGTCTCTCCTCCTAGGTCATACGCTCCAGCCCCCTAATCATTTTGGTTGCCCTCCGCTGGACCCTCTCCAATGCGTCTACATCCTTTCTATAGTGGGGAGCCCAGAACTGGACACAGTATTCCAGATGTGGCCCCACCAGAGCTGAATAAAGGGGAATAATCACTTCTCTGGATCTGCTGGCAATGCTCCTCCTAATGCACCCTAATATGCCATTTGCCTTCTTGGCTACAAGGGCACACAATTGACTCATATCCAGCTTCTCATCCACTATAATCCCCAGGTTCTTTTGTGCAGAACTGCTACTTAGCCATTCAGTCCCCAGCCTGTAACAAGGCTTGGGATTCTTCCATCTCAAGTGCAGGACTCTACACTTGTCCTTCTTGAACTTGATCAGATTTCTTTTGGCCCAATCCTTTAATCTGTCCAGGTCACTCTGGACCCTATCTATCCCTGTCCTCCAGCATATCTACCTCTCCCCCTAGCTTAGTGTCATCTGCAAACTTGCTGAGGGTGCAATCCATCCCCTCATCCAGATCATTAATAAAGATATTGAACAAACTGGTCCTAGAACAGATCCTTGGGGCACTCGTTAGAAACCGACCGCCAGCCTGACATCGAGTCGTTGATCACTACCCGTTGGGCCCGACAGTCTAGCCAGCTTTCTATCCATCTTACAGTCCATTTATCCAATCCATATTCCTTTAACTTGCTGGCAAGAATATTGTGGGAGACCATATCAAAAGCTTTGCTAAAGTCAAGGTATATCACATCCACTGACTTTCCCATATCCACAGAGCCAGTTACCTCATCATAGAAGCTAATCAGATTGGTCAGGCACGACTTGCCCTTTGTGAATCCATGTTGACTATTCCTGAACACTTCCCCTCTTCCAAGTGCTTCAAAATGGATTCCTTGAGGATCCCCTCCATGATTTTTCCAGGGACTGAGGTAAGGCTGACTGGTCTGTAGTTTCCTGGATTGTCCTTCTTCCCTTTTTAAAGATGGGCACTACATTTGCCTTTTTCCGATCACCCGGGATCTTTCCCGATCTCCATGAGTTTTCAGAGATAATGGTCAGTAGCTCTGCAATGACATTTGCCAACTCCCTCAGTACGCTCGGATGCATTAAATCCGGGCCCATGGATTTTTGTATGTTTAGCTTTTCTAAATAGTTCCTAACTTGTTCTTTCCCCACCAAGGGCTGTCCACCTCCTTCCCATACTGCATTGCCTAGTGCACTTGTCTGGGAGCTGACCTTGTCCGTGAAGATGCCAGGGTGATTAAAGTCCCCCTGAGAATCAGGGCCTGTGATCTGGAAGCTTCTCTGTTATCTGAAGAAAGCCTCGTCTACCTCATCCACCTGATTTGGTGGTCTATAGCAGACAGCAATCACAACATCACCCCTGTTGCTTCCACCTCTAAACTTAACCCATAAACTCTCAACAGGCTTTCCTTCCTCTATATACTGGAGCTCTGAGCAATCATACTGCTCTCTTACATACAATGCAACTCCTCCTCCTTTTCTCCCCTGCTTGTTCTTCCTGAACAGTTTATACCCTTCCATGACAGTGCTCCATTCATGCTACCAAGTCTCCGTTATTCCAGTCAAATCATAGTTCTTTGACTGGGCCAGGGCTTCTAATTCTTCCCGTTTGTTTCTCAGGCTTCTTGCATTTGTGTACAAACACTTTAGATCACCAGTTGATTGCCCTACCTTCTTCATTCGATTCTGGGGTCCTCCTTTGTTGCTCATTCCTCCTTGTGTTTCTTCACAGTATCCAACTTCCCCACTTACCTCAGGGCTTTGGTTACGGTCCCCGAATGAACCTAGTTTAAAGCCCTCCTCACTAGGTTTGCAAGCCTGCTTGTGAAGATGCTCTTTCCTCTCTTGGTTAGATGGATCCCACCTCTTCTTAACAATTTTTGTGCCTGGAACAGAGTCCCATGGTCGAAGAAACCAAAGCCCTCTCTCCGACACCACCTGCGCAACCATGCATTTACTTCCTCAATTAGACGATCCCTACCTCGACCTTTTCCTTCAACAGGGAGGATATATGAGAACACCACTTGTGCTTCAAATTCCTTGATCCTTCTTCCCAGCGCTACATAACCTGCAGTGACCTGCTGAAGGTCATTCTTGGCCGTATTGTTAGTTCCCACATGGAGAAGCAGGAAGGGGTAGCGATCTGAAGGTTTGACCAATTTTGGAAGAGTCTTGGTCACATCCTGAATTCGAGCGCCAGGTAAGTAGCACACTTTTCGAGATTCCAGGTCTGGATGGCAAATGGATGACTCAGTCCCTCTTAGGAGGGAGTCCCCTGACCACCACCACTACCCGTTGTCTTCTTTTGAGGGTGGTGGTCATGGAACCCCCATCCCTAGGACTACGCATCCTGTGCCTTCCGGTAGATGGTGTTCCCTTCTGATTTCTTCCCTGAGAGGTCTCTGCCAAAGCATTCTCCAA
This sequence comes from Pelochelys cantorii, assembly GCA_032595735.1. Taxonomy (NCBI): domain Eukaryota; kingdom Metazoa; phylum Chordata; order Testudines; family Trionychidae; genus Pelochelys; species Pelochelys cantorii. The sequence continues at coordinate 8,685,116 of CM064346.1, read as the reverse complement.
TGCAGTGCCTGTGGAGAGAGCCTGAAAGCAGTTACCTGTACAGGAATGGGGGATACTGAGTTGGCCGCCTTCTTCTACAGGTTACATGCTGCCAGTTTTCTTCCTTGTCCTGTACTGCCCTCGCTGGCTCTTCAGCCTGCTGTGCCTGCAGGATTAAATGCTGCCTTTTATCGAGGAAGTCTTCATCCTCTCTGATGGAATGTAGGGTTGATACTTGGGCCTCAAGTCCTCTCATTTTTTCTTCCAAAATGGTGACCAGCTTGCACTTAGTGCAGATGAAATCCCTTCTATCTTCCAGGAGGAAGACAAACATGGCACATGCTGTGCAGGTAACAGCAGCAGACCTATCACTATCCATACCTGCCTTCCTTCTGAGAGATTCCTCAGATGTTTTTAAATGCCTCCTTGAAGGGCAGAAGAAAGGGGGGGGGGAATTTTAAGGAAAGGAGCACCGAACACTATAGGGCTCCCTCAGGGTGAACTCCCTGGCAAACTCCCCTTTTGGCTGCTGCCCTGTTGGCTGCTATCTGTGTTCGCTCTGGCTGCCTTTTTTTATAAGGCTGAGGCTAGGCCCGGCTCAAAACCTTGCCTCTGATGCAGTCAACCAACCCCTGAAGGCCCACCTGTGCTCAGGAAGTTTTGATTATAGTTTAGTGTAAAGGTTTTAAAGAATGGTGAGTGTCCCTCGCCCCTTTCCCACTCCCCTTCCGAACTCCCTCTCAAAACTCTGTTTGCAGCCCCTGTTCACAAAGCTCCCTAGTCGCTGATTCACTGCTTTATAAAGCTCTGGCCTTCCTGATAGCCCTGCCCCTTGATTAAGGCTCAACCAATGAGCAGAGGCTTCTAGATTTCAAACTTTGATTCGAAGCTCACAGCTTCCAGCTGCCAGCCACGGCACACATTCCTTGATAACTGTAGCAAGATGAAGGCCTAAAACATAAGCCCATGTAGCATAGGCCTGGTCTGAGTCCTGAGGCCTAGCTAACAATGGGCAAAACATGACTAACATAAAGCTAAGCTGTGAGCAAGAGGCAGGCCCCCTCCTCAAAGAACTTGGCATGAACAGGGCTGAGAGTATAAAACACTAATTAGTAATAGGCTCAGGTGTAGAACAGTAATTGGTACTGTTCATAAGTTGAAAGCATATAATACCACCAGCTCATTAAAAAAGACCCTGGTACCCACACTCCCCACAGATACAGACCCAGGTTCAGGAAAGGGTCTAAAATGACAGCATGATGGATAGAGATGATCTTATCAAACCATAAGGTACAGAGTGATGGGTGGTATCTAAGTAGCGTCAGAGGGTGGCAGCCTGACACATGAGGAGTGATGTGTAACTTGTTTGTACCTGTATATAAAGTTGTGTCTTGGGGGGGGGGGGCGGGGATAGTCTTCCAATGACCTAGGGGGCAGTGGGACCTCCCACTGATTGAGTCACTCCATTGTTAGGAATACATGTGCGTAGTGGTTCAGTAGAGCCTGACAACTCTTACTGTACTTTGCTTAACAGTAAACCTGGCCAGGCACTTTCGATCCTTATCTGATTTGTTGTCTTTCGGGGGCTCTTGAAGTCTGCTGTGTTGATTAATGTGTAAATCAACACAGCACACATCATTGAGCACACATGCAAGCAGCCTTGTGGTTATCATCATCCACGGAGCCAGAGACCTGTCAGGAACTCATCTGGGGGACTCTGCCTGTCTGACAACAGTAATGATTCAATATTTTCAGTAAAAATTTGAATTTCCAGAGATCTATTGCTACTGTACATTATGATGAGTAAAGACAACTTGAGCGCTTCCCTCCCCCTTCAAATACGTGCACATATATGTAGATTGTTTCCTTTCAGACATTAGAAAGTCCAAAGTTACTTTTTTTGTGGAAGGATCTCAGTAAATCTTTGGTGATGAATGATGTCATTAGAACACGAAGCTGCAATCTGAAATGCAGCTCTCTCTTATCCATGGGTATACACTACAGCGCTATTTCGAATTAACTCAATTCAAATTAGTTAATTCGAATTAAGCTAATTCGAAATAATGCATCTAGACACAAAAACTAATTCGAAATAGTGTTTTTCTAATTCGAAATAGCACGTCCACATTGAGTGGACCCTGAATCGAAGGTAAGGCTGGCCGGAACCAGTGCCAAAAGGGCATCAGGGTTGGACTTAGTGTGTGGGGCTGCTGCCTGAGGCTAGCCGAGGTCTGTGCTTAAAGGGACCCGATGCCCCATCTTGGACAGACAGTTCTCAGGTTTCTCTGCTTGCTGGTTCACCTCGCTGAGGGACAGCAAAGCATTCGTGTCTAGGAGTGCTCTGCTTGCCCTCACTCGGGACACCACGGCACTCTGCAACATGGAACCAGACCTGTCCCTGGGCACGCCGGTGTGGCTCTTGGGGTCATTGCCATCAGCCCGGCTGCACTTGCTGCAGGCTGCCATCGGGGAGGTCCATCGGGGGGCTGTCAGGATCCAGGAGGCCCTGTGGGAGAGCGTCCACCCAGATGAGCCCTCAGATCCACACCGGTCCTCCCCCCTGGGGGCTTGTGCCCCATTCCTCCTTCACGTCCTTCCACTTACCCTTCCCTAGCCCCCCCTTCCTGATGTCAAATAAAAGACACGTATTTTCAAAAATATTAGCTGGGTTTATTGAACACAACTGGGGAGGGGGAATGAAACTGTGGGGAGACGGGGGAAAGGAGGCAGGAGAGGGGAGGGGAAAACTGGGAGGAGGGAGCTGAAAGGGGGAAGCAAGGGGAAGAAGGGGGAGGGGAAGCTCAGCACTCAGGGCTGGGGGTCTCACCGGGCCAACCGCCTCCCAGCACGGCGAGGGAGGGGGCCTTGGCGTCCCTGGGGGGGGATAGGGAGGAGGGTGCGGAGGTTGAGATGGGGGGTGTGGACATTGAGAGGGAGGGTATGGAGGTTGAGGAGGAAGAGGTGGGGGGGGTGGAGTGGGAGGAGGGACAGTAGTTGGGGGGGCAGCAGGCACAGGACCGGCACAGGGCACCATGCTCTGCAGCAGGGCCTGCAGGTGACACTTCCTCGCTCAGTCCTCCGCAAGCTGCTCCCAGCGGAGCTGTAGGTCCTCCAGCATCCAGGCCTGCACTGTGCGGTGCAGGGCTCTCAGGGCCCCCAGGTGCTGGTACCAGTACTCCTGCCGCGTGGTGGTGGTTCGGAGCAGGCCACGGGTGCGGGAGCATATCCCGGGTGGGGTGGTGCGCCCTGCACGAGCAGCTGGTGCAGCTGTAGAGAAAGAAGAAAAGTGGTCAGTTCTCCCTGGGGGGACAGTGGATAATGCCCAGCGCGCGCCCCCACCCCCACCCCCCAGCGACGTGAGGGCGACCATGCCCTGCACCGTCAGAGCCACTGTGCTTGCACAGAGGCCATGGTCAGGATGTCTGGCTCTCCCCGGTACTGGGAGCTGCCCCAAGACCGCACCCATGCCCCTGTGCTGTATATAGTGAGGCCGGGGCGGGGGGGGAGATGTCCCCTGTCTCTGTGTAGAGGGGATGTGTGAAGGGAGGGCGTCCTGCTGGGTCCCTCCCCACAGTCGGGAGCGTGTCAGGTCTCTTCACACACGCGTGTGCCTATTGGGCCACAGCCCCTGGGTGTTACACAGCTGGAGCCACCTGCCCAAGGCCGGCATGGCACTTGCTCGCATGTGCACAGGTGGCTGCGTGATCCGTGGGAGGCATGGCTCACGCACGTGGTCCCTGCTCTCCCTGCCCGCCTCCTCCCCCGGCAGGGGACAGTGCTGGCATTTACCCGGTATGGACTCGTTGTCCGACCTTGCCGACTCTAGTGCCGGAACAGCTGGCGGTGGCCCCTCCGGTGCGCCCGGGTCAGGGCCCTCCGGTCCCGGCTCACTGCCTCCTGGGCTGGCGTGGACTGCCCCTCCCCGCAGGAGTTGGTCGAGGGTGGAGAAGTAGGGGCAGGTGGCAGCCCCTGCTGTGGCGCCGCACCTGCTCCTGGGTGCGCCTGTGTCCCTTTCGGGCCATGGTGGTCACTATGCGGCCGTAGATGGCCGCGTTCCTCCTCCTAGTGCGGAGATCATGGACGTTGGGGGCCTGCCCCCAAACCTCAATGAGGTCCATGACCTACGCACTAGTCCAGGAGGGTACGCGCTGTCTACGGCCCCTGGCTGGCCCCTGGGTGCTGGGGGACTGGGCGGGGGACAGCTGGCTGTCACTGGCTGCCTGGCTCATCCTGGGGCCACTGGGACAGGGGCAGAGACTGCTGGCAGGGCTGGCTCTGGCAAGTGTCGTCTGGCCAGAGTCTACCCCTTTAAGGGCCCCGGGGCTGGGGGAGAGGAGAGGAGTTTTCCTGGTTTGGCCCAGAGTGGCCACCAGAGGGAACCTAGGAAGGGCTAGCCTCCAGCTAGTTAGAATTAGGTGGCTACACAGCACTTAATTCGAACTACTTAATTTGAATTAGGCGTTACTCCTCGTAGAAGGAGGTTTACCAAGTTTGAATTAAGCGCTCCGCATGTATAGCTGCTATTAAAGTTAATTCAAACTAATGGCTGTTAGTTCGAATTAATTTTGTAGTGTAGATATACCCCATCATATATGGCTGAGGAAGTTAACATCCATCACTCATGTGGGTGGGAAGTGGGTTGTTTTGTTTTGCTTTGCTCAGAGAATGGGAAAAAGAAAAGTTTAGAGCTGATTTTTTTCAGTTCCATGCATCGACAACTTGACAGTATTTACTCCCATTCAACAATAGTAGACACATACTTAAATTGAGTCTTTTGAAAAGATGAAAAAGCTGCATTGCATACAAGCAGTTGTACTGAGAGATCATATGCCTTCCTTCAGAAATAATCAGTTAAGCATTATACAACAAACAGAACAAGGAATAATGTTACTACCTTGTAAGATGCCAGAAGTAAAACTTGAGGGGTGATAGGCTCCTCAGATACAGGCATATTAACTTCCCTCATGACTGCTCCAGTCTTTTTTTTATTTGAAACTTCATTGCCCTTCTCTTAAACTATTCCTCAGTATTTTCTACCTCTTTACACAAAATTAACCAGCTTAGATGTTTGTCTTAGTTCATGATCATCAATGCGTTTAATGATATTTATTACCTTCATGAGTACATTATAATACTGGCATGAACATAGGTTTGCCGATAGCCAATCTGTTGTTGACAGAGGAAGAGACTTGATTTTAAGGGATATGAACTGTCTGTGTAATTTTAACAACTAACTTCCAGAAGGACAATTAGATGAGTTTTAAGGAATTAGGATTTGTGTTCTGATTGTTACAAAATAATTTGCAGGTGTTAATGAAGAGGAAAAGGCTGCTGAACTGCAGAAAACAAAGTCTACATCACTTGTAAACAGGCTGACAGTAGATATTGTAGAAATGGAAGCTCTCCGAAAGTCTGTAGAGGATTTTTTCTGTTTTTGTTATGGTAAGCATTTAAACTAATTCTTTAAAATGTGAAATAAGACCCTTCTCTCTTCAATGATGATTTAGCAATCCGAGGAAGTAGGATGTTGAGTGGCTTATAGTTTCTGTTCAGTCTAGAGTACTGCTGAGATAATGAGCTTAATTTTTCAGTAGTTCTATTGTGTATTTAAACTAGTTATCGTATAATTGCATAGTTATTAAATTAGTTTAAATTAGTTATCGTATAATTGCATAGTCGTGTAACTGCACAAAATACTGTCAGTTTTATATGACTATTCGATAGGCCCTGAGGGCGGGACTGGCAGTCAGTGTGCTCCTGGCCCCACTCCTGGGGAGCCCTCTGTCACCTCGTGCTGCTGTTTCTGTATCAGAGGCAGCTGTGAGGGATAGCCGGGGAAGCCAGTATGCGAGGGGAGCCAGTTTAAAAACCAGCTCCCCTCACAGACCGGCTGCCTGGTGCCCTGCGCTGGTGCCTCTGATAGAGCCAGCATTGAGCAGTGGCAGGTGGCACTGCAGAGTCGGTGCTGGGGAGAGGGCAACCAGCTTTTAAGCCGGCTCCCCATAGCACCACCTTCTGCTATCCGCCCTTGCTGCCTTTAATACAAGAGGCAGCAAGTGGAGGGAATGCAAGTAGCCGACAGGATTAACCGATAAGTTTAGGCTTATTTGTTAATCATCTAGTCGACTACTCATTAACATCCCTAATTTAAACTCCCCAAGGGGTTGCTGTCTTACACATTTTTCACAGCACAAACATTCAGAATGTTCAATGGAGCAGCTTTCTTTTAAGCAAAAACAAAATACATAACCTAATGGTAATTCTCTGTGCCGTCAACAAAGCAACATGTGCTTAATTCCTGAGTTTCTGATCCACCTCTGTCCTGTCTTATCCTCCCTCCAAAGCAGTTAATGGCTTGAGTCTTGTAGGGAAAGCATGTTGCTCTCCAGAGAAAGGAAGTATTGTGGTTTCCATCTTTCTAGTTAAGGAAACATTCCATCATGTTATTCCTGCCATCCTCCTCAAGAAGGATGGTAACAGTAATGGCAGACCATGGGGTGGGAGTGTGCACACCAGAGAATAACATGGTTCGGGAGGAGGAGGGGGGGATTTAAGATTTGGAAGAGAGAAGGAAAAAATACATAAGCTTAGCTTATTGTTGTATTTAATCATACATATTTTTTCCCCAACAATTTATTTTATTGTACAGGTAAAGCTTTAGGGAAGTCAACAGTAGTCCCTGTGCCATATGAGAAGATTCAAAGGGACCAGTCTGCGGTGGTAGTGCAAGGTCTCCCTGAAGGACTTGCATTTAAACATCCAGCAAATTATGATGTGACAACATTGAAATGGATTTTGGAAAACAAATCGGGGATCTCATTTGTGATCAAAAGGTTACATTCTCTCCCTTTTATTGGTTTGTCCATTAAAAACTAATTAATGGTTTTCTGTGGATACCTTAATTCTACATTCTTTAAAATTATGTACATATGCAGTTTGGTACATGAAGAAATCAGTGTTTGTGTTTAAATGTTATGCTACTAAATGCGTAATGCTATTTACTTTTTAGGTAATAAAATTTTCTTTTTGTGTTAATGCAGGCCTTTCCTAGAGCCAAAGAAACACCTAGGTAAGTGTTTGCAGTAAACAAAACATTAAAATGGTATTTAGAATGTATATTTTTATCTTCAGGTCTTTGTGGAGTTGCAGTGTTTTACAGTAGATGTGTTTTATAGATGCCCTGTTTGGCAAAAATACCTACATTGCAGTTAAACTTAGTCCGTTCTGGAACTATTCAAGGCCAAGTGACTTTGACTAAAACTCCAGAGTGTCACTGTCAGACTAGGGATTAAGACACATGAGGTGCTCCTAGGAATGTTAGTGTTTAGTCATTTAAATGGTTAACTGATAAGCCTGGCCTTACCGATTAATCCAAATAACTACACACGCCCCCTCCCTCCTTGCTGCCTCAGACCCAGCTTTTAAGATGGCTCCCCACGAGCACCAGATCCCACAGAGCTGCCTACTGCAGCAGCGCAGGGGTGGGGAGGACACGTGGGAGCAGATACATGGAGGGAGCTGGCTGTCCACATGCCGGCTCCACGGAGCCGCCTCCCCCACCCCTCACAGAGGCAGTGGGGGGCAGGGACAAGCAGGAGTCAGTGTTCTGGGAAGTCAGCTTAAAAGCTGGATCCCCATGAGTACTGGTTTCACGTGCTGCCTTTTCCCCCCTTTCTCCACCCCTGCACTGCTGCCTCTGTATCAGAGGTAGCATTCAGCAGAGGGGAGCAGGCGGGATGCTGGTGCAGCCTCTGTTGTAGCGCTCGGGCTCCCCATGGACAGAGGCTGCTCTGTGAGATGGCAGAGCAGCCTCTCTGTGGGGAGCTCATGCCCCCTCTAGGCAGGAGCGTGGAGTGGTAGGGGGCTCCCCAGGAGTGATCTGGAGCGCACTAGCTGCCAGCCCCTCCCCCTGGGGATCATTGAATAATTGTGTGACCAATAAGATTTGATGCAGTTATACGATTATTAAATGACCTCTAACACCCTAGTTGCTCCCTCCCAGTGCTTTGGTTAGACCACAACTATCTGCTTATTGGAGGTCATCGATCATCTGTAGAAGTGTATTTTATGACTGAGTGGAGTACGCTAGTTCCAAGGAATCAATGCAAGTGGGTGTGCATATGTTGTGGAATGGACTTCTTTAAGCAACAGCTGACTTGTCAGGAACCAGAATTTCATGCCAGCTTATTTAAAGGCAATATAGAGCCCAGTGTTTGCTGCTACCCATTTTGAAGGGCTACTACAGGGCTTGCATCTTGCAGCGCTCATTGCTTAGGTTCTCCATTAGGGATATATTTCACCTTTTGAAAACAATGTCTCCCTGCCCCCTCCCCCCCCCAAATTAAGTCTGACTTGCAGGGCAGTGGGGATGCACCTTTAGACATATAGGTCTTGATGTAATAGAACTGGCAAATATTCCATTAATGAACAAAATGATGCTAGGGCAAAAAGTAGCTTTCAGTAAGATAAATAACTCCACAGAAATATCCATAATTTGTATTCCAATAATATTTATGTATCTAAGTGCAATATAGAAACAGGGTAGCAAGATTGCCAAAACACTGCATAGTTTAATAACATAGAGACATAGAATCAATTTAGTTTTGTTATGACTTCCAGTTACAACAATGAAGGGGATAGATTAAATGCTTATATTAAATAAAAAATATTCCAAAGTTAGAATCATAGAGCTGGAAGAGACCTCAGGAGGTCATCAAGTCCAGCCCCCTGCCCAAGGCAGGACCAATCCCAACTAAAGTTATATTGTACTTGTTTCTTTTTAGCTATAAACGGGAAGTAAGACTCTTTCTTATAAATGCGCAAGCTCTTTAATATTGTTTACCAAAACAGTATGAATTTATCTTTGTGGCATTTTAAATTTGCAATTAATGTAAATGGTGCGTTAAAAAAACTATAGATTTTAATATCATTTTCAGGAGCGCACGTGACTGTTACAGATTCTGCGCGCACAATTACACCACCCAGTGGAAGGTGAAACATGTTTTTTCTTGCTGGAAATATAGATACAGATATGTAACCGTTATCTCCTTTATTCTGTCTCTGATAAATATAGCACCTTTTTTTAAAAAGAGAGAAAATTAGAACACTTTATAAACTTTTACAGTTTGCAGTGTTTTGTGTGTGTTTTTATATGGCATGTAACTTTCTTTATACTTTTTTTTCTATTTGAATAATCTTTGGGTGAAATCTAGGATCAAAAATGGCACATAGTCAAGCTTCCTCTTGTTCTTGGCCACGTGGATACATACAAATTCTTCAGAGTTCAGTGGATATCTGCTTCACTTCAGCCTACACGAATCATATAACGATAACATAATTCATATGTTATCATTCACAGATGAGCTTGTCTCATGCTGCAGTACCTCACAAGTGTGGGCACCAAGCTTATTCCTTCTCACTGTCTACTATTAAATGTTATACAATTTTACCACATGCCGATGTCTGGAACAAGTTGGAACTGTATAGATCTCTTGCCTTTTACTAGGGATTTCTGTGGAGGGGGAAATTAATGAATGTAAATGTATGTTGCAAAATGCAAATTTTTGTAGAATTATGTGCTTCTAACTACACATTTTACTAAAAATAATGCAATTCTATAATATTGAATATGGCTTAAGTCAGGGAATACATGATATTGAAAGCCACATAATATACTTGACAATAGCTACAGCATAGTACTGTAATTTTTTCTCTTTAACTTTGAAGTGATATAGAGCAGTTATTGTTAGATAATGCAAGCACTTCAGAGAGTTCTATAAGCATGTTGTTGATTCTTTTAAAATTTTTGTCATTTTCCCCACCTTTAGTTGTCCTCCTGTCCAAGTAAAAACAGAACCAAATGAGGATTCTGGTATGTAGCTTTGTTTTGTACTATTTTGTAAAACATTCTGAGTAAGCACCCTTAATTTCAAGTGTTTAAATTTTCGATTGTGGTAGACAGCGCCATCAGAAAAGCATGAAAGGCATCATGCAATAAATAAATAAACCCCTTCCTCTATTTAACCAAATTATAGCCTCTTAATGGCTAAGTATTAAAGAATTTAATTAGAAAAAATTATCCATTTTGATAACTGAAAAATAACATTTTTATAAATATTATACACGATCTTAGCTATAATTTTATAGGCCTTGTCAGCTATGATATTCAATCTTAAAGTATAGCTTAATATCCCTTTGTTTATAGTAAATGGTGTAAATGCGCAGATGCTATGAAGATAAATGGGTTTTAGCTCACTTAACACATATAGAGTCAATGGGCACTCTTGTTTTTGTAAAGTGACAAGTCATGAAGAGCCTGAAATGAAGAAAAGTCAAATCTTTGCTGCATATTGTGCAAGAACATTTGCAGCATTATTAATACTGTTCTGTAGACGCTTAGGCTGGTAATCTTCTGCTAGTCAAAATGTTTTGAAAACCAATTTGCTGAAATGCTGAGAGCATTGTTTAGTGGAGCGTAGACCAGTTCAAGGTCTTAGAGTGCTGCTGTCCTCAGCAAAATGACTCAGTTGCAGGAATCTTTAGATTTCAACTGAATTCAGGTGTGTTTGGGGGAAGAGGGGTTTCAAAACTTTGTTTGCTGGTTGCGTGCAAGAAGGGATGAGCCCATCTTGACTTTTTGGAGACAAGGTTGAGTTTGCAAGACTAAAAAGTTTGAAAAAAGAAATGGGTAAACTGAGCTTATCTGATAGGAAGTTTGAGCTAAAGGAAACCTGGAACCGCATTATGCCATTTAAAAAGAAAAGTATCTTAACACAATACTTCAAACTGGTTGCTCCTCTTTATGAAATGAAGACAAGTCAGAATTTTGTTTTAGAATTCTTTGTTATGAATCTGCATATGTGATTGGTGACTTTTTGGTTGCTTCTGCAGGAATTTCACTTGAAATGGTAACAGTAAAGGAGGAATCGGAGGATCCTGACTACTATCAGTATAATATTCCAGGTAATATTAGTTTACATATATTTTGTCACATAAGATGTTCTGAGTGTGATAACTGTTGTTTTTTCCTGTTTTTAGATACATTGTAATTGTTTAAATTAGACTTACTTTTTCTGATACAAAGCCTTCATGCTGGCAACCATTTAATTAACTCTCAATGAAGCAATTAGGCATACAGCTACCACAGCAGATTTGGGGAGAGCGGAGGGATGGGTTGGGGATAAATGACATAGATCACCAAAAGTAAGCTAATAATAAGTAACTACATTGAACTGTTAGACTTTTGGAAGAACCCTTCAAAATGTATTTTGCTTTGGTGATGGGCTTGCAAAATGTATCCCCAGTGACAATTTTTTATCGCCTTTTGACAGGCAGTATGCTAAAGGCTGTTTGGCTCAAAGCTGCTTCTTATCCTAAAAATTAAGTTGTCTAAAATGGGTTTCATTTTTAAATTTCAAAATATGAGTAAATTGACAATGAAGCATGGGATTTAAATATCCCGCGCTTCATTAGTGTGTTCCCGGCCGGTCGCCATTTTGGAAACCGACTAGCCCGGAGAAACTGCCCGCGTCTACATGTGGCAGTGAAACGGGAGTTTGAAGTAAACCCCTTAACTCAAATTAGCTGTTAAACCTCCGCGGGCAGTTATTCCGGGCTAGTCAGTTTCCAAAATGGCGACCGGCCGGGAACATGCTAATGAAGCGCGGGATATTTAAATCCTACGCTTCATTTGCAATTTCGGTCGCCCTCATTAGCCTCCCTAGTTTGAACTAGGGGGCTAGTGTAGACATACCCTAACAGATGTTTGTCTAAACTGCTCTTAAAAATCTCCAATAATGGAGATTCCACAACTGCCCTAGGCAATTTACTCAAGTGTTTAACCACCCTGACAGGAAATTTTTCCTAATGTCCAACCTAAACCTTCCATGCTGCAATTTAAGCCCATTGCTGCTTGTTCTATCATCAGAGGTTAAGGAGAATAATTTTTCTCCCTCCACCTTTTGGTAATTGAAAGCTGTTATATCTCCTTGGTCATCTCTTTTCCAAACAAAACAAACCCAATTCTTTCAATCTTCCTTTATAGGTCATGTTTTCTAGACCTTTAATCATGTTTGTTGCTATTCTCTGGACTTTTTCCAGTTTCTCCACATCTTTCCTGAAATATGGTGCCCAGAACTGGACATAATACTCCAGTTGAGGCTTAATCAGCGCAGAGTAGAATGGAAGAATTACTTCTCATTTCTTTCTTACAGCACTCCTGTTGATACAATCTAGTATGGTGGCTTGGTTTTGTTTTGCAACTGTGTCACACTATTGATTTGTGATCCATTATGACCTCTAGATCCCTTTCTGCAGTACTCCTTCCTTAACAATCATTTCCCATTTTATATGTGTGCAACTGGTTGTTCCTTCTTAAGTGGAATAATTTTCATTTGTCCTCTAATTTCATCTTATTTACCTCAAACCCTTTCTCCAGTTGGCCTAGGTAATGTTGAATTATAATCCTGTCCTCCACAGCACATGCACCCGCTCCCAATTTATTAGAATCCACAACCTTTATAAGTTTAGTCACCTGTGTGATTACCACTCATCTGTGAGATTCAAAGGGGCAGCTGCGGGGAGCCCAGGGGCAGCTGGGGAGTCCCCCACTGATCCGGGGCTCCATGGCTTTGAAATGCACAAGAACCCCTGCTTTTATTTATTCAATGTGAAGCCATTTGTGCTGTAAGTAAAACTGTCCTATGTTAAAACAAAATATGCATTTTATCTTTTCAATTGAACTGAAGGAGTTTGCTGTTCAGTTTAAGTGTCATTTGAATGGTTGCATATTGATTTTTATGAAAACTTTTCTCAAGGTGGCAGCACTAATGTTGTTTTCAAAAAGGCTATTTAAAAGCTGGTAAATTTTAGTGTCATGTTGGTAGCCTCAGTGTATGTAGAAGTCACATAATCATAGGAACTCACCAGGAATGGCATAATTTAACAGCTCAAAAAGTATATTTAAAGAACAAAAACTATGAAAGTTGGAGTTCACTTATTCAAAATAGTTCAGGAAATGCATACGTTTTTCTTATCATATCCATTTTAAATTTCTCTGCTGAATTTAGTCTTAAGTCTCAGTTTTTGCCATGGAATCCAGGTGCAGATGCCTGTAATGACCTGCATGTACAATACTTGTACATTCAGTTCACTAATTGTGGGCTAACATCTTCATACACTCATTGGATCAACTGTACCACAATCATAATTTTATTGTGATACTGGTCAAACCTCTCTAGTTTGACACCCTCGGGATCTGACTGATGCCGAACCAGAGAATTTGCCATGGGAGATCAATATTGTGTAACAGCATTACCAACACTTCCACTGCTTCCTGGGCTCCCAGAAGACATTTGGGGTAAATTAGTGCTGAATAACAGCACAGAACACAGAGAGCCAGGACTGGTGGCTGTAAACAAACTTTACAGGACCATGGGGAACTTGGCTACACCCATGAGAAGTGGACATCCATTAACTAAAATCATGTCGGGCCACAGATAGTGCCAAACTAGAGATGTTCAACTTGTAGCTTTTTAAACTATGGAATCCATTGGTATGCTTAATAAAAGGAGATGGGTTAACACACATTTAGTGGCTGAAAAAGTAAATTTGACTGTGAAATACATTTTTAAACACTTATTTTTGTGTCCCCAAAGCAGGCCCTTCAGAAACTTCAGAAATTGATGAAAAAATTGCTCTTGCGAAGTCTTATACAGGTGTGTTTTCAATTCTGTTTCTCTTAGCAACATTTTCTTACAGCACTGTTGGTATGTAAGTGCATGAGTTCTGATTCTCAAGATACTACAGTTCCGACCTTGGTATGAGACACGAGTGAGATCAGTGATCTAAATTTTCAAAAGGGACAACAAGTGTTGTTATGTGCCTACATTTTTGGGTGCTCAATTTAAAATACAGTAAAAGGGGACCCTGACTTTTTCAGAAGTACTCTGTCATCTAAATCTACTCTCTTAACATCAGGTCCTTTCAAGACAAATTCTGAAGCATCAAAAGTTACTAGCCATTCTTGAAAATTGAGGTCTTATTTCCATTGCCATTTGGTTTGTAAAATTATGCTTTTAATAACCCTCTTTGCATGCCACATTTCAAACTGTATTCTTCACAAAAGTATTGTATGTTAGAGTTGGGAGGAAGAAAGCAGGGGGAAGGAACCATTTAACAAGAATCATGTTTGGGTATGGTATGGTGAGGGAAGATAGTTCTTTGCAGAATTTGAAAATCTGGTGATATGTTGCAGCCTAAACTCTACTTGCCCCTCTCCAGCAGTGTGTGTGACGCCCATTTACAAATATTAAAAAAAACTCATTTGCATCTCCAGCCCAGACACTTCTGTATAAAGGTCAGAGTGCTCTGTTGGTGAATTTTTGAGATTCAGAAATTGAGATGCATCTTTTCAGTTCATCTGGATTTCAGATATTTATAGTTTTGAACTTGTCTTATTAAAATACTTGTTTTGACTAATGTTAACACAAGTTACTCTGTATTTTTATTATGGTATATTTTACTTTATATTTATCTAAGGAAGCCACCAGGGTTCCGATTGCAGTGAAGGAACAGATGTGGAAATACCGGTAGAAGGTTAGAGATATGAAACTTTTTTCATGAAAATGAGTTAACGGCATTGAAAAGAGAAATTTATTTTTTAAATAAATATTTGAAAACTTTGAAACTTCAGTACATTGAAACTGTACATTATCTCCTCAACTACCCTTGCACATGGATGGCTCATTATTTTTTCGTTCCTAATCATGACCTTGAATGACATTTTGTGATGGAAGTGATTATTCTTTTAAATCATTAATTGCATTTGTCAGGTGTGCATCACCATGATGTGTAAGCACTATTACGTGAATTAAGAAATATGATCCTCCAACCAGTTTTGTTCCACCTCAAATCATAAATTCATGGGTTTAGTGGGAAAGTTATGATGGCAACAATACTCATTGTTACAACCTTCATTATTTGAATTTCAAAGGTGCCTATCACATAGCATGTAGATAGCATTGCATAAATTTAGAAGTGCATTAGGTCCCTCAAAAAGAATACATTTTCTGCTCTTTTGATGTGCATTAATAAAACTAATTGCATGGGAGGAAATAATCAGGGAGTATTGCTTCCCCAAGGAAATATCATGACCACTTTGACACTTAATTGTTGAGAGAGTGTCAGAAGAAAGAAATGAGTGTTACAGGGCAACCAGAAAAGGATAAGACCAAGTTTCAACCTTATCTTTGACAGTACTGAATTCCATAACCACAGACCATCCACTAAGAATGCCTGATCTAGGCCTCTGCTTGTTTAAGTCTGAGCTCTATTCTCTATGTTGTTCTTGAATTTTTCTTTTGTTAAATGAGAACTAATGAATTGAAAGTTGCACCTTTTTTTGCTGATAACCAAAAACCTATCCATGCTTCAAGCTAAGCTAGTGTGTTTAAAAAATATGGGGCAGTCCAGAAAATTACAAGCAATTAAGCTTTACTTCAGTACTAGGATAATTGATACGTGATTTGAAAGGAGTAAAAAAAATGGCTAGATTGACATATGATATGGACGAGCTAAGATGGTTTATATAAAGGAAAATCATGCATTTGTAATCTACCAAAACTCTAAATGCCCACAAATTACTGCCTAAGGGAAAAGAATAAGTTGATATTTGGATTTTTGAAAAGCCTTTGATAAAGTTGCTCCTGAGAAGCTATTAGTGAAACTAAGGATGCACAAGGTTTAGTTAATGGGCAGCGCGCTAGCAAATGCACATCAGAAGGAATACATTTTAATTATGTATTACCGAGTTCTTAATTGATTGAAACCACTCGCTGAGAAACCTGCTGCATAGTTATCCTGCTTCAAATGTGCAGCGTTGGTAAAACAAACATGCTAGGACACAGAGACAAAATAGCAGTGAACAATATTGTAATGTTATATGACAACAGATAGTATGTCTTCATCTAGAATATTGGGTTGTCATACTGTCTTTACTGCCACAAATATTGAAGACATCCAGAAGGGTGGCAAAAATCATTTGAGAGCAAGAGCAGTGATGGGCAACCTACGCTAGTGAGTAGGCTGTAGAAGTGGCCCTCCTTCATCTCAAGATTGTCGTAACCAAGACAGCCTCCATGGTTAGGATAGTTTAGTAACTGTACTTTCATACCTAGAATTTGCAGGGTGTGCTGATTTGAACTGTAGCAGCACTTGGGATATAGAAGGAGCTCATGGCTCTCACAGTCAATGTTGTGTGCAATCAGCACGTAGCTCACTTCAGGTGTCTTTGCTTTACATGCGTCTCACTTTAATAATACTGGTAGGGGGAAAAAAATTGTGGACTTGAAACCAGCAGAATCTGGCAACCCTGTGTGTGGATAACAGTAAATAAAATGTCTTGCAGGCCACACATGGAACTGTGGCCTCAGGTTGCCCACCACTGAGCTAGAGACATTTTTATGAAGAGCGATTGAGAATATTAGGACTAATTGGTATAGTGACTAATTATATATTAAAAATACTTGGTACATGAGAGATAAATTTATACTTTAAAACAAGTAGAAGGAAGTAGTCAGTGAAACTGAATGATGATGTTTAAAATAGAAAAGATGATTTCTATTGAGGCCAAGAGGTGCTAAGAAGTCAAAAAGGGGTTATCTGTTTTATATATTGTTAATATCTACAAATTGCATTAGATATAAGACTTGCTTCAGGGTATAAGCTAACCACTTATTGACTAGGTTTAAGAAGAAACTACTCTTCTGGGCATAGTATTTCGTAACTACCCATGATGTGACTTCTTGCATTGTTCCTCTGAAGTATGTCAGTGACCACTGTCAAGACACTGGATACTGCACTTAGATGGACTGCTTCTGGCTAAAGGACCAGGACATCATAATCCTTTTTGTGCTTTTAAGTTTACAAGTTATCTCAGTCGCTCCTGAATGAAATGAAACAATTGTAGCATTTTTTTTATTCTGTACCAAGAGAATGGATTTGACATAGGTGAATTGTGCTCTAATATTATAGTAGCTGTTGCTGATGACTATGTGAAATACAGTGAAAAGCAGTGATGAAGGGAGAGTGTACACCTGGATGAACACTGGCTTTGAGATCTCTAAGCTAGAAGTATAGTAAAGTGTTTTGGTTGGGGGCAGGAGGGAACACACACAGTGCTTTCTAACTAGAGAATTTGCAGAAATCGTAACCGTTTCAAAAAAGAATCAGCTTCCTTTTTCTGAAATTTATCCAGTATATGTTTTCCCCACTCTGTACTGTTAAGCCAAATCCTGCTGACTCTACTGGTGCATGTTGCCCTACTGAGGTCAGTTTGACCCCCATCTACATAATTTTTCACTGTTAGTATTGTAATCTGTGAGGAAAACTAGTTGAGCACAACCAGAACATGTCTGCTAGTATCTCATGAATGGTGGCAGAGAATATATCATCTATGAGGGTACAAAGCCTTTGTGTACAATAAGTAATCCTTGATAACAATGAGAAGTTATGTATGATTATATGAATCCTATTAAGACAGAAATAAGAAATGTCCTATGTAATTAATGTTTGCTCTCTGCACTGCTGCACATGCAGTGTAGTATGTATAATCGTATAATCCCCACCTCATTGTGTTTGTCTAAAAATGCTTAAAGGCTTGTGGTAAAGTGTCTTTGTTCTTAGAGAGGGAGGTGTTTACTTCATAGTGTGCAGTAAACATATTAATATGCCACTAGGCTTCTGTGACTAGTGGCAATGTGAACTCTAAATTATGAAAGCTTGGGTAAATGTACTCTGTAGTGCATATGCCATTCTGAAGATCTTTTGTGATTTATTTTTGTTCTTAGATTCTTCCCAGCATGCCGCTTCGGAAACCAGTGAGGACCCTGAAGTTGAAGTCACTATTGAAGGTTAGTTTTTCCAACTCCTATATTCTAACCTTTTCAGGTCTCTTGGTAACAAAAGCCTTTCACAATTGTCTGGCAGAGTATGCATGATGTTTTCATTCACCCACTACGTAGAGTAAATTTGATCACCAGATAACATTGACCAGAGTCTGAACTGAGAACTACCACATAAGCACACTGAGTCTAAGAAGTTCAGTAAAAACTCGACATACCAAAAACATGTTAGAGCTATTAAAATGGTTTTGAATGGTTTTTCTAGCATTAATAATACAAAATAGTCCTTATTTCAAAACTGTAAGTTGAAATGTAACACCCTGAAGAACATGCTCATTCTTAAAATGTTTTATTAACACATTTTAGACACTTATAAATTCCTAGTTGAGACAAGTTTGTTCAAAGGACTCATGAGTTGCATGGACAAGTGCTGTAACTGAAGCTTTAATCTAATTGTTTGAGGCTGATTGAAAATCTGTTGACAAGGTAACAGTTGTTTTTGCCTCTGATGTGTAATAAGTATGTTCAGTGGTATAGCTGCAAAGAAAGTTGTTCAAGCAGTTACATGTTGCGGTTGTACTAGAAGACTGGTGGGAAGTCCTCTGCCATACAAGTAAAAATATATTGAAAAGTTGGCACCTCTTTCAAAGCCAGAGAGAGAAAACGAATGGCTACAAATTAAAACCTACACTGTGCTTTCCAAATGGAATACACTAAAGATAGCCTGGGAAAAATGCTGTTTCAGGCAAGAGACTGGCTTCAGTTTTCTTTTTTCTAATTATCAAACTCTGAGGCTATGTCTAGATTCCGCAGCGTTCAGGGAATGTGTCTGCTCTTCCGACATTTTTGCGGAAGAGCAGACGTGCTCTTTTGGAAGCCCTGTCTTCTTCGTTCCACGAGGAAGAAGGGCTCTTCCGAAAGAGGAGGTTTTTCTGAAATTTGGCCCAATGTAGATGGGTCAAATTTCAGAAAAGCCTCTTCCGACAAAACAATTGGAAAAAGGTACGCCAATTGCGGAAAGCAATTAGCATACCTTTTGCCGATTAAAAGCGGCAGTCTAGACATAGCCCTATGTAAGATTGTAAATATTGCAAAGGTGAAAGCATTTCATGTTCTGCCATAGTTTTGGATTTGTTTGTTGGCTTGCTAAAACTCTTTTGCCAGAGCAAAAGAACCTGAGGCCTTCATCAACTATTAGGTGAATTTGGCCTCAGGAGCAAGGAGCTTTATAGCTCAGAAATGAAAATAAATCAAAGGGTCTTAATTGCTGTTTGTTGCAGCTACACCCATGATTTTACTGGAATTAAAGGCTTCAGAACAACCACTGATTTTTCTGAGCTCTTGTTAAATGAAACTCATTCATGTCTCACACGGTACATCTAAACTACACCCCTTTTTCGATAAAGGGATGTAAATTAGATGTATCGAAATTGTAAATGAAACCGGGATTTGAATTTCCCATGCTTCATTTACATAATGGCGGCTGCGGCTTTTTTTCCAAAAGCCGCTTTCGAAAAAAACCCGTGGTCAAGACGGGGATCTTTTGACAGCAAGGCCCCATTTCGAAAGATCCTGTAACCCTCATTTTACAGGGTTACAGGATCTTTTGAAATGGGGCATTCTGTCAAAGGATCCCCATCTTGACTGCGGGTTTTTTCCGAAAAGCAGCTTTTGGGGAAAAAAAAGCCGCAGCCACCATTATGGAAATGAAGTGCGGGAAATTCAAATCCCGGCTTCATTTACAATTTTGATACATCTAATTTACATCCCTTTATTGAAAAAGGGATGTAGTTTAGATGTACCCACAGGGTTGTACTGCTTTGAAACTCTGTGGAGCTCTTGAGCTCTATAGGGGGCAAATGTACCATAAGATTCTGCAGAGTTTACTTTTCCTGTGTAAGTAGTGCATTTCAAGACTCAGGCCTGGTCTACACTGAAAAGTTATATTGGCATAGCTACGTTAGTCACAGTGTGAGAAAACACATCCCTGACCAACAAAATGATCCTGACAAACTGTCGGTGTAGATGATGCAGCTATGTTGACAGAAGAGTCCTTCCATCAACATAGCTAATGTCATTTGGGGAGATGGTTTTCCCACGCTGACAGAAAAAACTTCTTTGGGCAATGTAAGATGCATCTACATTAGGAGTCTGTGTAGTATAGGTTATATTTCAGTGGATAGATTTTTCTAGTTAATTAGGTAAATGTTTATTTACATTTGCTATCGCATGACTTTATGACCAAACTTCAGAACATCTTGGTATGTTTAACATCTTCAGGAAAATGTGAAATAAATGTTGCTTATGCTTACTTTTGCTACATTCTGGCACCCTTACTCTCCTAAGTAGATCTTACATGGGCAGAGTCCCCCATTAAATCTAGGATTACTCACATGAGTGAGTTCGCAGATTTGGGCCCTTAATAAGGCACTGATTGATACTTCCATTAGAATTCTGAGACTCCAAAGCAGTGCCAACCCTGATGTGTCTCACGCTTATTTTAAGATGACGAGGACTACTTACCACCTAACAAGAGACCGAAGAACACAGAGTCCACAAATGAGGCTGCCAATGCTGGGAGAAGAAAAGTGAGAGAATTCAATTTTGGTAAGATTCAAATTCAAGTTTATTCTAGTTGCTTGCTTCCAGAAAAACTTCCCTTCTTGATGACCCTAAATTAACATCAGGGCATGGGATTTTTGAAAAGATAAGTAGAGGCATTCCCTCAACAGCCTATATTTCTTTGTAGATCTATTGCAGTGCAAGCAGGTGTATATCACATGCATTTGTTCCTCTGTAAAGTGATCCTCTAATAAAGAAAATATGGACTAACCAATGTTGTAGCTTTTATAAACTGTTTGGAAGCCATTGTGTTGGAAACCTGAACAGTATAAACATTAGAAATAAGATAACACAAAGTAGAAGTCAGCTTAGCCATTTTCTCATCTGACCTCCTGAAAGGAAATCTGAGAAGATTGAGGACAGTCGCTTTCACTTCTGATTAGTGGCTAATTGGAGTTCTTAGGTCAGGAGCCAGTCCTAGTCAGTTTCTTTCCACACTTCATGAGGTACAACAAAGTTGTACCAAGGGGAGCCATGCTTTGGGAAACAAGGGGGACTCCTGCATGGTGAGTAGCCTGGCTTAGGTCTTGTTTCTACCAGAAAATGATTTTTTTTTTACATTGTTTTTTCTGTTATAACACAGAGCTACTGTAGTGAACGATTGCATCTACATGCTTAAGCTTTTTCCTTTTTCAATTTTGTTGTGTCTGCAGTGCACTGCAATTTATGTACTATTTATTTATTTAGCCGCACAGCATTTGGGGCAGATAGCACATAATCCAGCGTAGGGATGTGAGCGGTTAACCAGGTAAGCTTAATGAGTGAGGCTAACTGTTCTGGTTAATCAATGGGGGCTGGAGCAGCTCCCCACCTGCCCCGGGCAGGGAGCTCTTCTAGGTCTGTGAGGCCCACTGCAAGTGGAGGGTGCTCCAGCCTAGCCGAGACAGACCCTGTGCGCAGTGGGCCTGGCCTGGGCACGCTGCAGGCAGGGGGGCTGCAGCCTGCTCGGAGCAGCCCTGGACTGCAGCATGTCTCACCTATCTGCATCCCCCCCATCAGTTTACTGGCTAAACATTACGTTTAATTGGCTAACCAATTAAACATGATTTTAAATCCATAGTCCAGGATTCTGCCATTAGGCTATATGCACTCTGGGATTTTTCTCATAGTGCATTGTTGGTATGTCTCCCAGAAGGTACTAGGATTTGGGTTCAAACTAAACTCCCATGGCAACTGTGTGTTGTGAGGTTAGTACCATTTTCAAACTGTTAGAGACAGTGTGGAGAAAACGTGTTGAATACTATGGTCCTGAATGCTGTAAATATGAAGGAGCTGCTGCACCTCTGTTGGTGTTCCTAACTTTGGGTGGGTTGTGAGACAGCCACAGCCGCATGGGTAGAGGAGTTTGAAAAAGAGCCATTACCTGGAGCAGCTCCACTCAATGGAGCATTGCTTTTGCACTCAGCAAACTAGCACTTATGGGCAGGACATGATAATGATGCAGAATTGGCATGACCAGCAGTGGCAGCAGAACTTCATAATGACAAAAGCTTATTTTCTAGAAATCTATGCAAAGCCTTCTCCTGGAGTTGCATGGCGGTACCCCAATAGGGGAGTTCCCTTTTGCATTGAGAAGCATACAGCCAACACTCTCTGGAAGGTCACCTGATTCTACCAGTCAGTAGCTCACCAGTTTGATGTTGGCAGATCAGCTGTGTGGACTCTTCTTATGGAAGTGTGCACTGCTGTTGGCAAGGTGCTGATGGGCTGTGTCCTAAAGCTTGGCAGTGCAGCACAGGAGGCTATTGATTTGCACAAAGGATATTTCACATTGTATTGGGACTATTGATGAGACCCATGTATGAATTCCTTACACTCAGGCTTCATTATCTGAAAAGGGTATTTGTCCGTGGTGTGCTGGAAGGCCTGGCTGATCATTGTGGAAGGTTCACAATACTAACATAAGGTAGTCTGGCAGGGTCCGAATTAGGGATGTTAAATTTAGATTAATTGGCTAATCGAATAGTCAATGTGATTTGCATCGACTGTGCAATTAGTCGATAAGGGTGCCTCTGCCTCTGAAGTGTATTGTAGCTGTTGCTACACTTCATAGGCGAAAGCTCTGCGGAGAGCACAGGGTCAGTGGGGGGCTCAAGCAGTCCCTCGCTGGCCCCGTGTTCCCCGCAGCGTTTCAAAGCGGCAGCGCCGCGTGGAGCCTAGGGTCTGGCCCCAGGCTCTATGTGGTGCTGCTGCTTTGAAGCACCCCTCCATGCCTCGCCCCCCTTGCTCCCTCTTTCTGATAGAGGCAGCAAGGGGCAGGAAGTGACTAGTCGACTAATGTGTCGATTATCCAATAAGCATTTGCTTATCGGATAGTGGTCTAGTCGTTCACATCCAAATTATCAGGAGCTATAGAAACTCAGTCTTCTTTTACGCCAATGAAAAAAGGAACGTTTCCTCCCAGAACAAGTATGAACGTTAATGGTGTGCAATTCCTCCTGTCATTCTGGGAAACCCAGCTTATCCTCTGCTTTTGGGGCTTTCCGAAGCCTTTTACTGGCCACATGGACAGGAGAGGGATGCTGTTTAACTATACTTTGAGTAGTTACTGTATGACCGTGGAATGTACTTTTGAAAGCTTAAAGAGAAAGTGGAAATGTCTTACCTAACAAGACCATATGCTTGTGAGAAATATTTGCCCCATGATATGGATGCTTGCTGTATGTATTTTGCCCAGCATCTGAGAGAGCAAAGGAGAAATCCACATTGGTTGCTGAGTGTAGAGGTGGAGAGAGATTTCTGGATGTTATGAATAGCCTCAAAGGTGCGACAACTATAGGGGAAACACTATGCTTGTATTTTGAAGTCAGAGTGCAGTGGATAGAAAATGTATATATTATAACCAAATGAATAGCATGAGAGAGAATAGTTTATTAGGAATTGATGTTTTTATGGGGAAGGAAGGAGATTTCTCATCTGTGCTGCTTAGCAGAAATGTATTGACAAGGTCAGAGAACATATTTTTCCACATCTTTTGCTTCATGCAGAGACTTTTCAGGTGCTCAGCTGATTAAGGCCCCATATCTGTGAGGGCGGCAGCATTTCAAGTGGTAGGGAGGACAGCGTAAAAGCACAAGTAAATAGTGTTCACCATGACAACAGTAAGTTGGTATTTTCTCTTTTTTTTGGTATGCCATTGCCATCTGCTCTTCCCAGTTTGGGATATGCTTGGACATTTTCCACTTTATTTCCCCTTCCTATAGGCCTTCTGTATCAGTGCTTGTTGGGAGATTGGTGGATAATGGAGGATGGGAGGAGGCACTTTTGCTAACTGTATGTGTGTCTACAGGCATCCCTTACACTGGAGCATGTTACCCTTAATTGTGTTCTCTGTAGGCAGGGGATGGCTTTGTTCAAAGTCAGCTGGAAAACCAAGGAGCTATGCAGCAAGCACTATTGCTGATGAGGCTGGTCCAGGAGAGGAAGGGAAATGCCCTCTATTTTGGCAGCCTCAAAAAGCTGCATTGGTTTGCAGTATGGGTGCCAAACATAGCTTTAAATTCTGTTTTGTAACTTCTGTAGATCAGGAGCACTACAAAATAGGTAGACTTTTGCAGTAATTAGTTTGAAACCAAGGTTTGATTAATGCTGAAGGTCTATTTAAAATTAGCCATGAATGTTTTATAATCCCTATGCATTTTGAAATGTCTGCAACTTATGTGATAAAATGTAAAGGTAGCTACAAACTTGAGGCACTGATTAAACTCTGAGCAACATACTTTCTCTGGCTTTTCCTCCTATTACATTACAATAAACATGTGCATTGCAATGTGTTTGGTTTTTCTTTTAACCCCTGCAATATCACTGTCTTGAAAGGTGGTAGGCAACAAAGGGAAAATCATATAGGAAGGCGGATGAGGTGATGAGTGGCATGTTTGTCCAGTGATTGTGAAATTTGATATTTCAGGGAAATATTTAAAGAGCAGGTGCCATTTTGAGTGCACTGATGGAAGGTTGGGGAAGCTGATTAAGCAGGGACTCCACCCAAAATGGCAACATCCAGCCTGGAGTACAATTGTTTAAGAACTCTTTTTATATACAGCTGCTCCCCGAGTTACGACCACCTCCACTTACGACCATCTGTACTTACGACCAAAGTGGTCGTAAATGCAGATCCGAGTTACAAACGGCGATCCGCGCTTATGAACAGCACGGTCGCCATGTAACTCTATGGGATCCGAGTTACGAACGCTTCGAGTTACGGACCAAGTGTTGGTCCGTAACTTGTTCGTAACTCGGGGAGCGGCTGTAGTTGTATTATGTTACAGCACCTAATACTTACTAGTGGTTCTTCCCTATACAGTTTCAGGCTGGCTTTCTATTGGGTTTCTCTGGTTCCTGGGTTTCTGGCTCAGGGTTTGGCATGCCTAAGAGATCTTCCCCGTCTGGAAGAATTTCCTTCTGGATGAAGCCAGTATTGTTTGGGTGCTCTTGATGATCTCTGAGGTACTTCCAAGGCCACCCTCCTGAAATGTAGTACTTATAATGGGGAGTTCCCTGTGGATCACTATAGCCAAAGCAGATTGTGTGGCTGCAAGGGCACTTATCCTGAAAAAAAAAAAAAGTTACCATGTGAATAAGACCTTATTATTACACTGCGTATTTCAAGTTAATCAGTTATAACCTTTATGATTCCCTATGATAACCCTATGATTCTATGAAAAATAGACTCTAAAGGTATATACCAATAGGAAACTTAATATGTAAAACCAATTTTGTTACAGATTTTAAGCTGAATTCTGTATCTCATCTTATATGAGAGAACGATTTTCGGCAAAAGGAGATTTAATGGCAAATGTATCAGTCTGACTTTGGACTTATAACTAGAGAGGTCAGAAAGGTCTACAGTCGGGCATCAGTTACTAAAAGCCAGCCAGTAGCTGGTACCATCTTCAAAAACCAGTAGTCTCTTCCTAAAGGTATTAAAATTATATGAAAACAAGATGCAATTTCTATCACAAAACTTAAACTGTTTAAGAATATTGCTGCTGTTAAATTGAGTTCTCTGTACAGCACACAGCTGGATTTGGATAACTTGTGTGTCTTGCAGTCTGCATCTTCTTTCAGAAATAGGAATTGTATGGATGACTTGCAAATCCAGCCAACATCAGGATTTGGGCAATTACTGGATTAATGAAGAGGGTGGCATGATGCCTCCTGACCCATGTAGTTTTACAGATTTGCGCCAAAACAGCTTCATATACTCGGTGTGAGCTTTATCAAACTTTCCTTACTAAGCTTCTCAGGCTCTGGATTTAAATAACTGTCAATAGCTGCTGAAAATTGACTTTCACCCTGATGGTGGTGTGAGCTGCTGACTGAAACTTCGAAGAAAAAACGTTTTTGGACTAATTTTAGCCCATTTTTGTCCTTTAATTTTTTAAAACTTGGGTTTAACATCTGCACAAGTTTTGGAGGTAATCTTAAACATTTTATTCTATCCTATTTCTTTGATATACATGTATATTGAGATGTAGAATGTGTACCAGACCCCTTATATATATTGAGATGTAGATTGTGTATCATACCCCCACATGAATCTGTGTGCATGAGAGCTCTAAAGACATACTGTTTGTCCCAGAATTCAGTAGCAAAACACTCTTTTGTAATCTAACATCTCCTTCTTTTTTTCTTACAGAGAAATGGAATGCCCGAATTACAGACTTGAGAAAGCAAGTTGAAGAATTATTTGAAAAGAAATATGGTATGTGTTAACAAACTACTTTCCAAACAATTGCCTCTAGCCCTTTGACAGTGGAAGGTATCATCTTTTTGGCATGCATCTTGTTGTTGGCTCTGGAACAAATCAGAACTGATAGCACCAAAGGGTTTAATATCATAAGAGATTTATAGCTGGGGAAAATAGCTCTTTATGAAAACTTTGGCCAGGATTTTCAAACTTGGGTGCCTAAGATTAGGCATCTAAGAATGTAACATTAGTCTTCAATCATGCAGAACTTTCTGATCTCCAGTAAACTCTAATCTTGGGCATCCCCATTTGAAAGTTGTGTCCTTTACTTTGATCTTACTAACAACAAATCAAGTACTTACTGAATATAATATTTAGACCTGTTGCTTGCGAGGAGCATCCTATGGTAATTTGTTTGGTTGGTTTTGTGGATGGCAGATGATTTTTTTAAATGAAGCAACAATTACGTGCTTCATAAAAGGAGAAGGGAGCACATGTGTCCGAATGTGAGGCTAATTGTCCTGTGTTGCGGTCAGAATAATATCTGTATCTGTACAAGAGAGATGATCAACTTTATTTATTGAGAAGAATACAAGGTTATTTATCTTTAAAGTAGATTTTTTTGCTTTCTATTTAGTGTTAAAAGTGGTAGTGTCTTTTTGGATATCATTCAAAACTGGAGTCTTAGACCACTTAGTCATTAAATATCCCAGACCAAATTCTCAGCTGCAGTAAATCTGCATAGCAGCATTGAACTAAGTGTAATGGCTAGTACATTGGCCTGATTTCAGTGGTGCTACACAGACATAAATCAGTTGAGAATCTAGTTTATAATATCAGTAGCACGACCTAACTTTGAATTGAGTGGTTGCATTTATCTTTCTTGATGAAAGTTTCCTATAGTTTCAAAGTCTCAAGTTTCAATTAGTGAACAACACTCCTGCAGCCATCTATCTGAATTGGTACTTGAGGTTATGGTGCATGCTTTACAATCTGCCACCTTATGTTCTAGAAGTGGCTGCATTTTAGTGAAGAGTAAAGCAATCCTGTATTCAGAGTCAAATTCTGTCCTCCTGTATTGCAATCTCCTCCTGTGCCTATTCTTTGTAATATTACTCAGGATTTTTAGATAAACAATGCTTTACAAATGTCAGTCATTATTTACTACTGACACTGAGTATTATTTTTTTGTATTTGGATGTAAAGTAAATGTACAAATGTATTAGTGTGAACACAATTCCTTAGCTGCTGAACATGGATTAATCTGAAAAGTGAAAATCTAGTTACAGTAGAATTTGAATGTCAAAACTTGTAAGACTCCAAATTGAGACGCTTCACTGCAGACTGTACTGCTGATTATGTCTTTGCGCTGTCTGGAGATAAGAGAATCTGCTAAACATTTTATTAAGAAAAATAAAGATTTCCTCTTTGTAAAAACTTACCTGTTGTTAGTTATTTATTTAAATAGCATTCTCATTATTATTTTAAAGCTGTTTTTTGGTCGATGCTTTGTAGTGATCTGAATGTGCCATTTCCAAAAAATTTCTCCAGGTGGATCTTTCTCCCTTCATGTATATAGTGTTCCATTCCAGTTTGGGCCTATACATACCAGTGTTGAAACCATGTTAGCAATAATTGTCTTTAACCTAGACTATATTCACACAGTTTTCTACCATTTTGTAACCTTATGCACTTCAGAATAGAGGACTAACACAATATTTTCCAAAGTTTTGTCCTTTGTGTAACTTGCATATTGGGCTGCGAAATAATACTAATATATTTCTTTCAAAATAGGAGTTTAAATAAGGTGTACTAAATGCCCTTAAATACTAGATTGGCTCTTCCCCATATATTAGATGTGATTAAACATTGTTGTACAGCTGACCTGAAGGTTTTGAATACAATCTTTGTGTGACTAGCTGCCTCCACGTTGAATTGTGTCACTTGAGAAAGTGCCCTGGCTGCCATACACTTTCAGAATCCATTTACATATCTGAGATTACTCTGACTTGGCCTCCACTCAGATTGCTGCACTTCTAGCTGATTTTAATAAGATCACTTATTGGGCCTCATCCTGATTCCACTGGAATCCCTGACAAAACTCCAATTAACTTTAAAGGGATCAGGATCAGGCCTACTTACTACATGAAAGCTCACTACTGAGCCTTCTGCAATATGTAGACAATACAAGAAGTTAGGGAAAGAGTTGCAGACACTACATGGCGTTCTGCCTTCATGAACCCTGTTCTTCTAAGATACGATGTTTCAGTATAGAATGTATGAAGCATCCTGTCTTGAAATACATAACTGAAACCAGTTAAGTATGTAGTGTCATCATTGACTCTAAATTTCCCTGAGAAGCCTCATAGTTTGTCTTGCAGTATAGATGGTATTTTAGAAGGATGGTTTCTTTGGTGCATTACTGTCTGCCATGATATACATCATTTCAGTCAGTGAGTTGTATATGCACTTACCCCAAGGTGGATTTTGGTCCATTAAAATACTTCATCCTTAGTTAACCTTGCTTCTCGTTTTTATAGCTAAACTTCAAACAGCAAAATACACTACCACATAGCTTGACTGGTACTTGTTGTTTGTACCCTTCCCAGTACAAGGAAACTAGCCCTTCTGGTATGCACAAACCATCACATTATAGTCCAGTATTTACCACTGCATGCCAGTGGATTAATGTCCTCCTTCTTGTAAAAGCATACTGAGGTTGTCAGAATTGTGCTGCCAATGAATGAGCTATTGGCTTTTTACCTTTGAAGACTGCTTGTTTTGAGGACCACATTTTCGTTCTTGGCCTTGTACAAAATGTATTGTTTGCTCTGTTTGTCAGTACCTTAACTACTGAAATAAAGTAGATCTTCATTAAGTCATCCTAAAGATTGGAAGCCCATTATAAATTACTGAATTTCTAATGCAGGTTGGACCTCTTTGGTCCGGCTACCTTGGTACCTGAGTGGTCCCAAACTAGGGCATTTGCCAGATCAGGGGAGGTCAGGCCACAGGCTTTCCTGGTGCTCCCCTTGTGGCCACGGCTCCAGCCACCGGGCTACCCCAGCATGCCTGCTAAGCTCTGCTGCCCCCAGCCTGCTGGTGGGATGACTCTATGGATGGCAGGCCCCACTCTGTGCGGTGGGGCTCTCTGCCCCCGGTCAAGCTTCTCTCTGGGCCACTGCCCATCTCCAGCTGTCAGCGCTCCGCATTAGGGATGTTAAGGACTAGGATAGTCAACTAGTCACTTCCCCCCCCCTTCCCCGCTGCCTTTATCAGATAGAGGCGGGAAAAGAGGGGTCCTTCAAAGCAGCAACGCCGCACAGAGCCCAGTGTCCCAAGCTCCATACGGTGCTGCCACTTTGAAACACCACTGCGTTTCAAAGGGGCAGCGCCACATGGATCCAGGTATCAGCTGTGCTGTGCCGCCCTATCGACTAATCAAATAGTCGATGCAAAAATGCGTCAACTATTCAATTAGTGAATTACATGCTACTTAGCATCCTTACTCCGCACCCTGGCTGGCGTTCTCTCCAGTCGGCATCACTCCGGCCCCAGCAAGGCTCCATGCTGCTTAGCCGTCAGGGCTCCCTGCCCTGGCCGGTCTCACTCTGGCCGTGGCAGGGCTCCCTGCCCCCAGGCCACTGGCCAGGTAGGCTGCCAGCCATGAGCAACCTCTGCAGCTGGTGCTCTCTGGTGTTGCAACATCCAGGGTCCATGTGGACAGTCCCAGACCAGCAATGAAAAATGTTCTTTGTTTGCAGTTGTTTGGATTATTTAATACTCTACAAGGTACTAGAAGATGAAACCAAAGTAAAATGCTTTTATTGCACCTTGCTTTTAACAGGTGCAATATTTGCTACAAAATTTTTACTGAGAAGTGGGGAAAAAGGAAAACAGGATGTGTGAGAGAGAATTGGAGAAGTTCCTACTATAAATAAAGCATAGAATGATTAGGCATTTAGAGGGTGTAATAAGCATTTGTTACCTGTTTATCTGCTTGTACTTATATTGTTCAGATTAGTGCCAAGCAAGTAGGTTAGCCAAGGTGATGAGCTATGCTAACGTTTTTATTTTCCTTTCATCTTAAAGCTCAAGCTATAAAAGCGAAAGGTCCAGTATCTATCCCGTACCCGCTTTTCCAGTCACACGTAGAAGACTTGTACGTGGAAGGACTTCCAGAAGGAATTCCGTTCAGGAGGCCATCTACCTATGGGATCCCACGCCTGGAGAGGATACTACTAGCCAAGGAACGGATACGCTTTGTGATTAAGAAGTAAGGAGCTTTGCATTTATTTTCACTCTATTACATGTTCCTTTCATCATACTGTATACATGTGATTTGACAAGTAAATTCCCAAGCAGTATGGTATGTTGGCTGTTGCTAGAGAAAAAAAGTTTAATTTAGCTAATTCTTGTGGTTTGTTTAATTAGTTAACTAGATTTAGAATCTATCACCCAAGTAGACAGCATTGAATGCTGCAGTAAGAGAAATTTAGAGTTGTCAGTTTACACTGGGTGTCATTTTCTTATCTTATATTACATAATACATGGCTCTTTCTTTTGGAACATCATGGCCACAGACTATAATGGTGTTACTCCAGCATAACTCAGTTTTCCCAAAGGAACCCTGTCCTATACATGTTTTCTCAAAAAACAGAAGTGCCAGTGAGTTCATTGGGGCTTACTCAAAAATTAAGTGTACTCTAAGTGCAGTCAGTCTTAGCTTTTTTTGATAATTTAGAATCTGATCTCCATTCTTACTGAAAAACATGTAAATGATTAACTGAATAACAGAGTGAAAAGAAAAACTATTGAAAATCATTTTTGAATTTTGTTTCAGGATCCCATTTAACCATAAGAGACTTTGAAGTCATTGCAGATAGACAGTGTCATCTGTTGGTACTTTTAGCAGCCATGCTGCAAATAAATATATTTCAGACAACAAAGAAACAGTAGCAAGCAAGAGATTTCAGTTAGTGAGTAAAGTTACCACTATGGATAGGTTCGTAATGAGGGCCGGCAAATATCAAGAAAACACCATAGATTGCTCAGTTCATTTATGCAGCAGATTATCCTTTTCACATTGTTAACAATAAACACTTCATTGATGTGGTTGAGTCCTTAAAACCAGTTTACACTCCACTGGGAAAAAACTCTTCCAAACAAGATTTTCATTTTTATATATTACTATCTTTCAACCTGCTTAAATTGAAGTACAGCAGTTCTGTTACCTTTCCACTACTTTTGTTGTATGTAAAAACTAGAACCGAGCTGGAGAACCAATATTTTTATCTCAGCAGCTTTTAAGGCGTGAAAATCTTTTTTTTTTTTTTTTTTTTTATTCCACATTGGAAGAAAAAACAAAAAAATAAAAACAAACTTTCTTGAACATTTTTCTAAATGAAATTGTATTGACTTAGATTGTAAGCCCCTTGGAGCAGGGGCCTTCTTTTTCTTCTGTGTTCATACAGTGCTTGGCACACTGGGGTGCCGGTCAAAGATTAGGGCACTTAGGTGCTACGGTAATATAAATAATAATAAGATTGAAAAATCAAAAAGGTCAGGTTTTTAATTCAGCTCTGTATGCCTCTTTCTGTGAAGAGGATTGGAGAGTCCACCTTGGACATCAGAACCCTTTAAAATTTGCATGTGTCTACAGAAAGTTTTTGCTTCAACAAAACAGCATGTATATCAGCCAAAAACAAACAAACAAAGGCAAATTTTTCTGACAAGCTGTAAGAGCAGCCCTCAGTGTTAGCATTGATTATAACCAGAATTCTGGGACTCCTGAATACTGTTTTGGTTCCACAATGGAGCTAACAGAATTTGCTTCAAAGCTGTATGCTGTAACTTACAATTTGGTAAAAACGTATCAAAAGGTATGTTAAATCTGCAGACTGTATATTTATTAAAATTTTTCAGACATGAACTTTTGAATTCAACACGAGAAGATGCACCGCTGGATAAACCAGCTGCAGGAGGTAGGACTTTTAAATGTTTGGGTTGCCTAATGGCAGTATGATGGAAAGTCTTTTGTTGATAGATACACATATTCATTTCATGTCCTCCCTGTCCTATTGCAATTTCTATTTTAGTATGATGGATTGCAAAGTAGGGATGTGAACATGCACCCATTTACATGGTTAACTGATGAGCCTGGGCTCACTGGTTAACCGTCAGGGTTACATGCAGCCGCCCTTCTCCCTGCTTCTGTATCAGAGGCAGCGGGGAGGGAGGAGGTGGGAGCCAATACTTGTGGGGATCCAATTTTTAAGCCAACTCCCTGCGTGTGCTGGCCCCTGCATAGAAAACCACCTTTTCTCCCCCTTGTATATGTGCACAGAGACAGTAGCACGGGGCAGGGGAGGCAGGAGCCGGTCCTGTAGAGCTGACTGCCCCCCTGCGCTGCTGCCTCTGATACAAAAGCTGGCTCCCTGTGAGCACCGGCTCCCACCTTTTCCTCCTGTCCCCCCTCCCCCCCACATATAAACATGCAATTGCTACACATTTGCCGTAGGGATGTTAAAATAATTTAATTTTTTTGCAAAGATACCTTTTTGGTTTTTGGAAAAAAAGTTTTTAAAAAATATAGGCATTTTCAGAAAATAAATGAAAAGCCTGGTTTCCTGGAAATATGTTGCAAATAATTAGCTGTGTTCCGATATTTGTTTCCCTCTCAACTTCACATCTCAATCCACAGTAAAACTGACTGAGAATAAATCTTAACAGCTAAGATGCAGAGACCCTGATTTGCATGAAATAATGTTTGCTTACGTTGTAATACTGCTGGGCTGGAAATACTTTTGTCAAACGCGGAAAATTAGAACAATACTTTTTAGAGTTTGAAGGCTTAGATGGGCTTAAAAATCAAAATTCTTGATAATGTACTACATCAAAATTTGTGAAATGGGAATAGTAAAAAATGCTGGGTATCTATTTATGCCATATCCATAATTGTAAATGTATTTACAATATGTGTGTGTGTGTGTGTGTATGTATATTAACCTTCTTTGTAAAGTGCTTTGAGATCTACCTATGAAACCACTAAAGAAGAGCTAGATGATATTACTATATTTAGAAACAATAAAGTGGTCCAGAAAGATACATTTATGAACCTGAATTTAACCAGCTGTGTTGCACAAAAGAGATGAATGGCTAAACTGGCCATCCAACTTTTTTCACTTTAAGGAATATTGTGCTTTTAAGACTCTTACTGAGTTAACCTGTCAGATTTAATTGGTTACGCAGAGAGACTACCTTTTGATTATTAATTTGACAGGGTAGGGTAGATGATTTCTGTCTCCCCAGTTGATGCCATTTTAGTGGCTAAAGAGGTACATTTATCAGAGTGTATGTTTGGTTAAGTTGATGATGTATTTAAACTGAAGTGTGAGATTTAGGGTGTTGTGTGCTAAAAATATATTAATGGTGATATTGTTTGTCTTCATGGCTACTGGCATAAGGTAAGGCTTAAAATGCAAAAGATAATTCATATTGCCACTTGATTCTTTCTCCACGGTAAATATTTTGAATAGATTATTTTGCCTACACTCAAAGTCCACTTAAAGGTGCCAGAAATGTCCACTCAGGATAATTATGCAAGCATTTATCCATATCCATCAGATTCTTTTACCTGGAACCTGGAAGACAAAGATTACTTTTGTGCGTGTTTGTTTGTTTTTTAAAGAAAAATATGCATAGCATTGTGTGAATGACAGTTGGAAAATTACTTTCCTTATTGTGTGTTTTAATTAAATTGTTATCCTGCTATCTGTCCCCACATCAGAGTCAGATTTTGCTAATTGTATAAACTTGGATGTGAAGAGAATATATAAAGTGTAATGCAATTTAAAGAGATGCTAGCTCATATAAGCTTCTGAAAACCCCAAAAATGCATGTTCTCAACCTTCTTCTGAGAGGGACAGTTGGGAATATTAGAAAATTCTTGAGTCTATAGGAGAGACATGAGAACCTAGGAATAAGAGTCTATATTGGTGAAACTTTTGTATCAGTCTTAATGCGGCCATATACTAGTATTTAAAGAAAAACAAATATTAAATATCTTTTTGTTTAAAAAAAAAAGTTGGAATTAAGCATAGAAAATAAGATTTAAGGATGTCATTCCCTCCTTAACCAATTGCATGAGGGTATTGTACATCACCTCCAAAGTAAGATCACCCATTGTTGTGAACCAATTTGCCCACCTGCTTTGAGGACCAAATTTAGGTAGTTGTAGGTACAGGATGCTCTAAGGATGGAGTGTGAAACATAATTGTATCCTTGCTTTTGTGATTTTTAAATCCAACATCTTTTGCTGTTTTTCTTAAGGGTTCAGTAGAAGTACAGATTGAATCTCTCTAGTCCAGCACCCTCAGAATCTGACCAGTGCCAACCAGAGAATTTGCCAGACCACAGGAGGTTCAATATTGTCTAGCAGCATTACCAGCACTTCCACTGCTTATTGGGCTCTAAAGAAGACATTTAGGGATAAATTAGAGCTAAATAGTAGCACAGAACACTGAGAGCCAGGACTGGTGGCTGTAAACAAACTTTATGGAACCACAGGAACCTTAGCTACACCCATGATAAGTGGACATCCGGCTCACTTAAAATCATGCTGGACCCTGGATGTTGCCAGACTAGAGAGTGGCAGACTAGAGAGGTTCAACCTGTAGTTTGAAGACCAATGAGGTGCACTCATGTCTCTTAATATTCTTATGATTGTGGAAAGTAATAACCCATGCCTTGTGTAGATTTAATGAATAGCGACTGTGTCTCACTTGTCTTTACAATCTTGCAGTTAATCAAAACTATTAAGGAATGTTATCTTTATTCTGTTACTGTTAATTGTAGTGAAAGAAGAGTGGTATGCCCGAATCACCAAATTAAGAAAGATGGTAGATCAGCTTTTCTGCAAAAAATTTGGTAAGTACACAGAGGGTACCCCAGCTTTTTTAATGCATAATAGATTGGTTTTATACTAGCTAGTCTTAAGAAAGCTTTATTGCAGGGGTGGGGAACCTCAGGCCCAGAGGCTGGATGTGGCCCTTGGCTTGCCTGGATCCAGCCCCCGAGGCTCAGGGGCTCCCCCAGCATTGGGGATGCCTGTGCTGGTGCTCCAGCCCCTCTGCTGCCCCCCTGGAGGCTGGAGTGCACAAAATCTACTAGGCTGCCTTCCCCCCACCCCCCTGTCTGGTGTTCAAGGGGAATGTGGGAAGTGTCTTTCTCCTTCTCAGTCGGGGGCCACAGTGAGGGTTTTTTTCCCCCCTACTTCTCACTTGTGTGCAGCCCCCGACTGATTTTTTTTTTTGGGGGGGTGGGTCAGTAGCCTCCAACTCTAAAAAAGGTTCCCCACCCCTGCTTTATTGGATCCTTCTGAGGCATAAATAGATGAAACTCTTGAATTAAAATTTTCCAAATGCTTCATATCCTGACTAGTAAGCAAAAAATAAACCTTTTATTACTGTGATTGTTCAAAAAGGTAAGTTTACAATAAAACACACTGAATTAATTTGTAAAATTGTCTTTATTGTTCTGATCTCTTTTGCATGTAGATTTTTCTCTTCAGTTATGTTAAAACAAATAGCTTATTTTTAATGTACAGTATATCATCTCTGACATTGTTATAATTAATAGCTGGGAATTTCTGATGTGCTTGAATTTGAATGCTGCTTAGGAACATATGCAAGTCAAGAATGAAATAATTGAAAATGTGATACTGTATAAAAATAATTTATACTTACTTTGGGCCACATCCTGTTTTAACTTTTTCTGCTGTCCAAACTCAGTGGCATTAATCTTCAGTCTAGCACTGTTGGTGGGCTATGTACTGAGCATCAGATAAGATATGATAATTAGTCCACTAAATTCTGTAATCTTCAATTTAGAGTCCCATGGGTTGGTATGTTCTGTGGTATGCTTGTATGTAATGTTTCTGTTTTATGTGATGGCCCAGAGGTATAGTATCATTTTTGCTAAATCAAAATGTTTGGCTGAATTGATCAGTCATTGGATGTATTTTGTTGACTTTCTATTACTCTTAACAGCTGAAGCCCTAGGGAGCACAGAGCCAAAAGCTGTCCCATATCAGAAATTTGAGGCACACCCCAGTGATCTCTATGTGGAGGGTCTGCCAGAGAACATTCCATTTAGGAGTCCATCCTGGTATGGAATCCCTCGTCTGGAAAAGATTATTCAAGTGGGCAACAGAATAAAATTTGTAATCAAAAGGTAGGTGAACATAGTACATAAACTGAAAAAAGCAAGAAGAAAAGGTCAGGAGATTGACAGATTTGAAGCAAAAGAAAAGATTTCTATTTTATAATGTCATAAAGCATTCTGGGTTCTGGTACCAGGCAGACAGAAGATATTTCACACTGCAGAGAAAATTGGGGTTCTCAATTTAGGCCATAATTTTCCTAAATATCTGTATTGCACCTAGCCCAGGGGTGGGCAATAATGTTTAATGGGGAGCCACTATAAGATTTTGGTAAGTGGTCAAGGACTACACTTTTCTATTAAGGGGGTGTGGAGTCTGTGACAATGGTTGGGTGCAGAAGGGACCTCGAGGTAGGAGACTGGGGTTCAGGAGAGGGTGTGGGTGTGAGAGGAAGTTTGGGTGAAGGAGGAAGTTGTGATCTGAGGCAGGAGATTGAGGTGCAGGGTCAGAGACGGGAGGGGAGTATTCCAGCCTGGGAAAGGGTCATGGGAGGAGGTGCAGGTTCTGGGAGGGAGTTGTGAGCTGGGGAGGGGTGTGCTGATCAGTGGTGACCTGGGGCAGGAAGTTGAGGTGTGGGAGGGACTGGGCTGCCAGAGGCAGACTCTAGCCAGGAGGCACTTACCTAGACAGTTTCCAGCCAGCAGCCCTGCAGGACCCTGAGGCAGTCTTTCTGCCTGCTGCAGTTCTAGGCTGCTCAAAATGGCTGGCTGCTCCGGGCGCCAGGGAGAAGGTGAAGACTTTGTGCACTGCCCCTTCCCCAAGCACAATTTCTCAGCTCCTATTGTACGGAAACAGCTTAACATAGGGCTGCTTCTGTGCCTGCGGGTCCTGGAGAGGCAGCATCTTGCCCACCCCTAGCAGTATTAAAATCAAAATATAGATTCATAAAACAAAAAAATAGACACACTATAGAACAATTTGATAACCTGCTCTCTAATTACAGGCCAGAACTACTAACTCTCAGTCCAACAGAAGTCACTCAACCAAGATCCAATACTCCAGGTAGGATCCGTACTGTGTGCAGTTTTCATCTATGTAGCCATATGCAGAATAGATACATGAAACACATTTTTCTGACCTCTGTGTGCAAGAGAAAAGTGGTACCAAATACAGTAAGAGCCCTTTTATCTGGCACCTCACCAACCAGCAAGCTCAAGAAACAGACTTTCTGATCTGCACAGAAAGCCCAGTTTATAGTGCATTTGGTGA
Source organism: Pelochelys cantorii (assembly GCA_032595735.1). Taxonomy (NCBI): domain Eukaryota; kingdom Metazoa; phylum Chordata; order Testudines; family Trionychidae; genus Pelochelys; species Pelochelys cantorii. Next base: position 8,647,495 of record CM064346.1, on the reverse strand, counting down.
GGGCTGCTGAGGTGTTGGAGGTGCTGTGGGGCACCCTCTGAAAGGGCATTTGAGAAGGAACTCAGAGTGCTGGATGGGGGGAAGGGGTGTTCCCCTCCAGTGGCCCCATAAGTAGTTCCCTGTCCCTGCTGTTGCTGGCAGAGGCAAGGCCAGACAGAGCTGCAGCCAGGCTGTCTGCATCTCCCCTCCCAAAGTGCTGACTCTGCAGCTCCTAGCCCTTTAGCTGGGAATCATGGCCAATGGGAGCTGCAGGGGATGGCCTAGAACTTGTGGGTATTGCTGGAGGTGAGTATCTGCTCCAAACTCCCTCCAGTAGCCTGCGCCCCCCCAGTTCCTCCATTTACATGCATGCACACACCTGCACTCCAAACTCTTCCTTCTTGGCTGACATTTTTAATTTACTGGCACCTTCCGTTCTCCCAGAATGCCAGATAAAAGGTCTTTTACTGTATGTATTAATACAGAAGATACTCTCTTTAAATTAATATATTTGTACTTGAAGGAATCTTCATGTTTAGGTAAATTAGAAATTAATCACAAGCTTTGTAAGAGAAAATGTGTTTGATATAAAGATATCTTGACCAACAATTTTATCTTGACCAACAATTAACTCCATCCCTCATTTTATTAAGTAGTAAATTTTAAGAACATGTGAGGAAGGAATGTGGAGTTATTTGGAATGGAGAACATATTTGGAGCCCGACATCACTTTTTAAAAAAAATGAAATACACTAATACTTTTGTTTGTGGGAATACTGGTGTGCTCTTCAGAGTGTTTATAAGAGATCAATAATATGGCCATCCTTGACAATAATGATCTGAAACATTATGGTTAGTGTCCAGCTAACCTCTGAGATTTTAGAAATTGAATCAGACTTAAAACCTTGGGAAATCGTGAGAATTTCAAAGTTCTATTAGGGCCTAATACAAAGCTCATGGAAGTTACTGGGCATATTTCCATAAATTTCAGTGAGTTTTTGATCAGGCTCTTAGTCTCTTATGTTGTTATGATCATCTTCGAAAAGTGAAATGTGCCTCACTTGCTCCCAGAATGATTTTTTGAAAAAGCAAAGAGTAGTGAAGGAAAAGAACCCAGATGACTCTTTCAGGACTCCTTTTTTCTAAATTGAGGGAACTGCTAGGAAATGATCTTTCAGAGGTTGTTTTGTACGTGCATTGGTATTTCATAGCTATGTACTTTATATAGTCCAGAACTTGTTTCATATAAGAGGGTGAGTCCTCTAGTGGTTGTAGCACAGGATTAGGAATCATACTCAGTTTTAGTCTCAATTTCTCAATTCTAGTCTCAGCTTTGCCACTGCCTTTAGGTAAGTGAAAGGTGACTTTGGGAGAGAAAAACATGAAGAAGAAAGGAAAGAATACCTCATGATAGATGGTCCTGTTGTTTATCACACTATTGGAAGGGACTCAAAATACTGTGGTCATGAGCCTAGAAAAAGATGCAGCATTAAAAGATTTCTCTAGCCTCCATTTACGTATCTCGGTGTATTATCTACCAAACAGTAGTCTTATGGCACTGAATTTATTTGAGAAACGTATTGAGATTATCTGGTCGGAGGTGTATTACGTATGTGCCGTTTGGTACCTCGATCACTTGAATGATTCTACTCCCTGACCTTGCCTCTGCCAGCAATAACAGGGACGAGGACCACTTTAATTGATAACTGTTCGATTTAGTTATAGGACTGTGTTCACAATTTTTCATAGGACCACAAAAATGTTGGGTTTTAACTAAGCAGAGAATGCAGGATGCTTTTGCCTTCAAATGTTTGCAGTTCACTAGTATCCTCCTCTTATCAAAGCATCCTGGGGATTTTTCTTGGCTTTCAGGGATAAGACTTGTACGTAGAGATAGAGTAGCTCAGTGGAGATGCGAGTTGAAAGCTGCTCTGCAGACTTAGGCAGCATCTAATTTCATTCTTGCTGCCAAAACCCTTGCTTATTGTCCTACTGTACAACCTAACTGGCAGTTTGACATGATAGCTGCAGCAATAAATTTGGACAATATCGGTGACAAAAGAAACTGCTTTAATAGCATTTTTACTCCTGGAAATACCACCATGCAGCAATCACCATTTAAAGAAAAGAAAAAAGCCTAACAGAGCAATCCAGTAATGGAGCCATCCTGAAATATATTTTCCCATCATTCATATATATATAATGCATATTTCATGTACCACTAATAAGCAGTACATGTGTAAATCCTTTTGTATGAAAATGTGATTGTGAATCCTAGAAAGCAAGGCTATTTTTGCATTGATAATTTAGATTCCTGGGCTTTGTCTACACTGCAGGGTTTTGCACAAGAAGCTTTTTGCGGAAAACTTCTTGCGCAAAAGCGCATCCAGACCTCAAAGCACATCGCAAAAGTGATGTGCTTTTGTGCAAGAGAGTGTCCACCCTGCATAGACACTCTTGCGCAAGAAAGTTCTGATTGCCATGCACGGAATGGCCATCAGAGCACCTGTCCTTTTTGTAATAGGCTCTTTTTCTGCAAGAAACCCCTGTTGAGTGTCCACACACACCTTTTTGTGCAAGAACTCTTGCGCAAAAAAGAGTTATTCCTCGTGGGGAGAGGAATAACTCTACCGGCAAAAGCCCTCTGTCCTGTCGATTTACGGCTGTTTTTACGCAAAAACCCTGTAGTGTAGACAGAGTCCTGTATAAAAGAAATATGCTTAGTAGTACCACTTTCTGGTAACTCAGTAACCCAGGATACATCTGTTTTTGATTTTCAGTCAAAGAAGATTGGAATGTCAGAATCACAAAACTAAGGAAGCAAGTGGAAGAGATATTTAATCTGAAATTTGGTAAGTTAAGCCTTAAATAAACTATGTTGTAGTGCTACTCTGCTTTAAAACAACCTTCTATCTAAGGAGCATTGTGGTGCACAATAAATTAAAACAAACATTAAAAATGTAGCAGAACAGATCTGGGGTTCTTGAGTTTTATTCCCCATTCTGCTAGTGACTTTGAGCAAGTCATATCAGCATTTTCTGTGACTCCAGTTGTCTGAATTGGCATTAATGATATTTGTGCAAATTTATAAAGGGCTTTGAGATCCTTGGGTGAAAAGAGCTCTTATAAAACAGTATCAGAAACTGCAGATCCAGATTGAGGTTTATTGAAAGAACCTACGTAGTAAGATTCACAAAATCACTACATGTAGTGATTCCCAACTGTGGAATGGTGGTGGGAAAATGGTTTTAAACTCCTCTTCTTATCCTTTTCTGAATAGAGGTGCTACTTCCCCTATAACTAATAAAAATGTCAGTCTTACAAAGAACAGTTGAAATAACATGCCTCCCATCTGAGCTTGTCACATCTTTATTTTCAGCCCAAGCGTTGGGGCTTTCTGAAGCAGTGAAGGTTCCCTACCCTGTATTTGAATCAAACCCTGAGTACTTGTATGTGGAAGGCTTGCCAGAAGGAATCCCCTTCCGGAGTCCTACATGGTTTGGAATTCCACGCCTTGAAAGAATTGTCCGTGGCAGTGGCAAAATCAAATTTATTGTTAAGAAGTAAGTTTACAATTTCATTATTTTTAACTGCTGATTTCTAAAATTATATGAATCTTTTCCTGAGGCTTTTGGGTTTTTAGATGCTGCCTAATGTCTCTTATAGATAAAGTGGCACATTCACTTTCTCTGATAAAAGGACATGCCTTCCTGGTTAAATTTCATAAAATGAGGTGTATATGCATAATTGGTGTGTATCATGCAACGTGTATCTAGAGAAGATAGTAGTTCTGTATCTTGAAGCATTTTTCCAGCCAAAGCAAAAATCAAGGAACTTAGCCTTAGGTTTTGGAACTCTTTCTTATTACTTTACATGGAGTCTCCCATACTTCCATGACCTAAAAGATTGTTGCAGTGACTTTACATAAATTTTTCTGAATCCCAATAACTATGTAAATAACTCCCTGTACTACTTTTGCATCTGTAATTTATTAGACTGCATTCTGTAACCTATTTTACATTTTTAGGCCAGAGCTTGTTACTTCTTATTTGCCTGCTGGATTGGCTAGCAAAGTAAACACTAAAGGTAAGTGGTGAAACATTACATATTGCCCTCAATTCAGAGGCCCAGATTCCACTTCCCTTACTAGGCCGAGTAGCAGCTTGGTGCTTGAAAATAGTACAGGCTACTGACCAAAAAAGGGTGCTACCTAACATGGGCAATGGTGGTACAATCTGGCCTAAATGGTTTTCCTAAAAATATAAAACCTATATTCTTATAAAACATTGGGATATGTAACAGAAGTCAGACATGAGTATCTGCTTAAGAGCACACCAATTAAGTATACAATTCATTTATTTTGTGACTGGAACAATACAAATCTGGAGGTATAAGCTACAGAAATTACTAAGGTCCATACATTTTCTATTAATAAAGTATATAAACTGGATCTTTGTATATTTAAAATAAATTAGAAAATCAATTTCTTTTAGAAACTGTCAAGTCGCTTACAAAATAAAGATCTTTATAAATATAATTTTGAATTAACTTTTTGGATTTAGAGAACACAAGAACCAAAAATGTAAATTCCACTTAAAACTAATGGTGCTGACGATCTCATCTGTATTTATCTTGTGTGGTGCTCACATGATGTAGTAAATATTGAATTCGCATCTGTTGGACCTGCTTACTTTACATGTATTAAATTCTCTTCATAAAGTGTGGGATCTTACCTGTGTTGTTGGGCTTTCTAAATCACACCATTAAATACAGATTGTGTCAGATTATTTTATTTGTGGGATGTTTCCAAGTACTGCCATTTGGGAACTGTGCATTATGTCTGTTATTGAAGAGTAATAGTATTGTTGATTTGTAGCACTGAGTCCAAAGAGTTCAAAGAGAGCAAGAAGTCCTGCAAGCAATTCAAAGGTTCCAGAGATTGAGGTGACTGTTGAAGAAGGTAGGAAATCTTCCTTGAGAGAATATTCTTATTACAGTAAATTGCAGTAGTAACGGCAGAAGATTTTTCATACACAGTACAATTATATTATTTTGAAAAGCTTCTCTAAGTTTTGCCCCATGTAGAAAACTTAATTTAACTTCAGTTCTATTTTTCATTTCTGATTAACATTGTCAGTTATAAGAAGAATGATGCCTCTCTCAGAGCTTGTTTCACTACACGTTTGGATCTTTCATTCCAAAGTGGGAAATGAGAATTTCTTCTTTGAGTAGCGTCCCTGTGGGTGCTCCACTCTGGGTGCTGGTTCATCCTTGTGCTGGCAACTGGAGACTTTAGTGTCTGCTGCGCATGTGCTGTGGTGCCCCTTGTGCCGTTAGTGTCTGTTAGGCATGCGGCGCAGCTCCCTCAGTTCCTTCTCTGCTGTCCTCAGCAGCAGACAAAGCTTCTTTCCTTCCCACTGTTTCTACAGAAAAATGACAAAAACTATTATTTCCCCTTAGTTTCCTCACATTTCCAAGTTTTAAGACCGCCCACCAGACCCTATTTAAAAAAAATTTTTTTTTCTGTCGTCATCGGCCCGCCGCTTCTCACCACGCCTAATGCCGGGATCTCCCGGCTTCAAGAGGTGTGAGTTGTGCCGGGATGCTATTCCCATCTCTGACAGGCATTCTGTGTGCATAAAGTGCCTTGGAGAAACTCACCAGACACAAAAGTGTACTCATTGCTCCAAATTGATGGCCAGAGTATGCCGTGACCGCACTAACATACTAAAAACCTTCCTCTGTGAAAGGTTGCTCCAACCACCTTCTGAGGACACACCACCTGCCTCTAAGTCAACTTCTGAGCCGAAAGGTAAGGACAAAACACGTCCCTCTACCTCTTCTGGCAAATCTCTCTCAAAAACTAGACTCTCTCCAACCCAATCCTTACCAACCGCCTCGAGGGTCAGCACCGCGGACAGGCCTGGCACGTTGAACACAGCACCACCCAAGGCGCTGGCACTGCATAAGAGGGCACACTCGGAGCCCAAATGAAAACAAGCAGCACCGGTCGCACCACCGAGCCTACATAAACACCGCTCGGCACTGAAGCCGCCAACTCAGTCGGCACCGGCCTCGGCACCTAAGAGACCCTGTACCAATATACTGTCTCCTGACCAATCAGTGCCGCCAGCACCAATGGCACTGAGGAGTATGTGTACCTTGGTACCATTCCAGGAACATCTACAACATAAGTCTCCTATTAGGGAGCCGTGCTTCACCAGCACCGTTATCCCCAGGTTCCTCCACACAATCGGTGCACTCACGCAGATCACCAAATCTGTCTCGCTCCCCATCTGAGGCCAGCACTGAGCCACGGAGCCACTTTTCTTCCCAATACTCCAGCCCAGCACAGAGAGCTCCATCCTGGGACACTGGGCCTATTACATATGCATATCCACCACCACCACCCTGGTATGCGCATCATTACACAAACCCGCCACCCCCTTACTCTGGGCAATGGGAGTCATGTCCTCATAGGAAGTGTCGTCATATTGCACCTTCCACAACATCCAGAGAACCACCTCGTTCTCCCCAACCTACGACATCTGTAACGATGCCCAACTCCCTAATCCAGACTCAGATGGAAGACACTTTGTCTGAGGGCGAAGACAGGTCCCCTATGCATAATTATTCGTCCTCACCAGATGAGGTGGTTATTCCCACCACCAACTGACGACTCAAAGAAGTTCCAAGAACTTTTTAAAAGGGTAGCGTTAACACAAGAGCGAGATTTACAGGAAGTTCAAGAAAAGCAGTATCGCCTCTTGCAAACTTTGCAATTTCCACCTCCTCCAGGATTGCCCTCCTCATGGACAAGGTTATTCTGGACCCAGCAGACAACATCTGGCATCCATCACTCCAACCAATAAGAGAGAGGACCGAAAATCCTTCATTACACCAAAGGGAATGGACTTCCTTTTCAATCACCCTCCACCAAACTCCCTGGTAGTCGATTCCATTAGACTCAGAGCCAGACAACTCAATATTAGATCAACACCACAGGACAAGGACCACCAAAAAAATGGACATTATGGATCGTAAAGTATACTCCTCATCCACTCTGCTCCTTAGAGTAGAGAGTTATACCGCCATGCTAGCAAATTATGACTATTCCAACTACTTCAGACTTCAAGAGCTTATACAATACTTACCTAAACACAAGAGGCCTATCCTCCTCAACATTATGCAGGAGGGCTACACAATTTTCACACTGCACTACAGTCTGCAATGGATGTAGCAGACACAGCTGCAAGCATCACAGCCTTGGCTATAGTGATGCAGAGAATATCCTGGTTCCAAGCATCAGGGGTACTGAGGGACTTGCAACAGAAAGTCAAAGACCTACCCTTAGATAAAACCAATCTCTTTGCTGCAAAAACCAACACAGTGCTTCATTTGATGAAGGACTCCCGTACCACCCTCCAGACACTGGGGATGTACATGCCCTCATTTAAGAGAACCAGATACAGCAACTACCAAAGACCTAGGGAGCCATACAGACAGCAGCCAAGATATGACTTCCGACAAAAACAAAGGCCCCAACGACGTAGGCCTCAACACCAGCAACATCATCATACAGCAGTAGCCCAACCTTCCACATCCAAGCAGCAAATTTGAAGATTCGGTCGGGAGCCGGAAAGACACTTTCCTTGTAGTCACACCATTGACCAATTATCCACAATTCAACCACCACTTCTGCCCCTTTTTTTTAACAGTGGGCTCAAATAACATCGGACAAATGGGTCCTAGAGCTCATCCATTATGGTTACTCCATCCCTTTCATTTCTCTTCCCTCTACCCATCCTCCCACCCCGTCCTTCTTTAGGACCCCTCTCACGAGACCCTCCTCGAGCAAGAGGTGCTTCACCTCCTCCGGTTAGGTGCCATAAAACCGGTACCAACAGAGTTCCAAGGACGAGGGTTCTACTCAACTTATTTTCTAACACAGAAAAAAAATAGAGGATGGAGGTCTATTCTGGATTGAAAGGAAGCTCAACAAATACGTTGCTTACCAACGATTTAAGATGGTGACCCTAGCAACAATAATTCCAGCATTAGATCAAGGAGATTGGCTTTTGGCTCTCAACCTCCAGGATGCATATTTCCACATAACAATCCATCCTGCCCACAAGCGTTTTCTACTATTCACAGTTGGCCATTACCAATACCAAGAGCTCCCTGTTGGCCTTTCAGTGGCTTCCAGAGTGTGCCATCTTAGCGGCATACCTACGTCGTCAGGGAGTCATAATATTTCCATACTTAGACGACTGTCTCATAAAAGGCACGTCCTTCCAAGAGACAAAGGACGTGATCGAGACTACCATGAACCTCCTGCTCTGCTTCGGATTCCAGATAAACTACGAAAAATCCACACTCCATCCCACTCAGGCGTTGGAGTTTATGGGAGCATACATCGATACCGTCGCAGCCAAAGCGACTCTACCCATGCACAGATTCGACACCCTATGCAACCTCGTAGCAAGGGCGACCCCTACCACAACAGTTCACGAATGCCTAAAAATCTTAGGCCACATGGCTGCCACAACCTACATTGTCAGGCTGGTGAGGTTCCACATAAGATGCCTTCAGTCTTGGCTCTCCACACTTTACACCCCATCCAGAGACCTGCTCTTCAAGTCTCCCATTCCACCATGGGTCCTCAACTCCTTGCACTGGTGGACGAATGCACACAACGTTTTAATGGGCGTTCCATTCCATCAACCAACCCCTACACTTACCATCTTGACTGATACATCACTCATGGGTTGGGGTGCCCATCTAGGAGCCCTCACAGCCCAAGGCCAAATGGTCCTTTACAGAGAAAACACTCCATATCAACCATTTAGAACTGAGAGTGGTGTGGTACGCATGCCAGCATTTCCTACATCATGTAGCTCGCAAGACTATCCGCATTATGACAGACAACACCACTTGCATGTATTCTATCAATCGGCAAGGCAGTTCACGATCCCCGTCCCTATGTATGGGAGCTCTCAAACTATGGAATTGGTGCCTGGTGCACCAGATTACCCCCGATGCCACTTAACTCCCCAGGGGTGCTAAACATTACAGCAGACGTCCTCAGCCGCAAGTTCTTATGACCACCACGAATGGGAGATAGACATGCAGGCCCTCAGTTATGTGTTTCGCCGATAGGGTCAATCAGACATAGACCTTTTCATGACCAGGAACAATCGCAAATGTTTATGCCTTAGAGAATCACTCCCTTGGGGATGCGTTCTCCATCAAATTGGACACACCGTTATTCTACGTGTTTCCACTCCTTCCCATGCTACACAAGGTCACTATCAAAATCAGAACAGAATGAACTCGAGTGATTCTCATCGCACCAGTGTGGTCGAGACAAATATGGTATCCTTACCTCCACAGAATGATGGTAACAGATCCATACATTTTTTCCACCTCAGTACAATCTTCTCTCCCAGAATCATGGTGCAGTTCTCCGCCCCGAACCGCACAAACTCCACCTCCACGCCAGGCTCCTTCATGGCTCCAGGATTCCAAAAACACCTGCTCAGAGAGAGTAAAATAAATACTAATCAACGGTAGAAGAGAATCCACCAGGAAAACATAGCTCTACAAATGGAACAGGTTCTCTCAGTGGCTTAAACATACTCATGCTATACCTCCTGAAACCGTCTACCTCCCCCTCCTGTTGGACTACCCCTTGTACCTTAGGGAGTCAGGCCTGGCTCTAAGTACTCTCAAAGTTCATGCAGCTGTTATAGCAGCCTTCCATCGCACCACTGAGGGTGATTCTTTCCTCACAAACCCAATCACCAAAAGATTCCTCATTAGTCTACAAAACACCTTTCCATCCGTTTGCCCACCAGTTCCCATCTGGGACCAAAATCACATACTTAAGAGCTTGACGAAACCGCCTTTTGAGCCCTTGGCAACCTGCCCTTGGTCATACCTATCTATAAAGGTCTTCTTTCTAGTTGCAATAACCTCCAGAAGGAGAGATGGGGAACTTGCCACCCTAATGGCTATCTATATATCTATTAGTCCTTTGGGTTCCTCATGGAGCATAGGGCTTCCACAATCATTCTCCATCTCTTGCGATCCTTAATGATAGTCTTGATTTGATCCCATGTTAAGCCAGCTGCTTTTACTTCATCCAGGCAGCTTCATCGCCATGTTTGTTTGGGACGTCCCCTTTTCCTCTTTCCCTTTGGATTCCATTCTAACGCTTGTCTTGTAATACATTCCTCACAGTCCTTGCGCAGAATGTGGCCTGCCCATCGCCATTTTCTTTTCTTAATCTGGACCTCCATTGGTTTCTGATTTGTTCTGGTCCACAAGGTTTCATTTGGCACTCTAGCATACCACTTTAGCTGGAGAGTGTGTCTAAGACATTTATTGACAAATGTCTGAATTCTTTTAGTGTTGCTCTGGACAATGCACCACACCTCTGAGCCATACAGCAGCACTGATTTCACATTGGAATTGTTTAGTTCTTGTTGAAATGGCTCTTGTACCCCAGGCTGGTCATAGTATGGCAAAAGCTTGTTGCGCCTTTCTTATTCTTGCACCGATGTCCTCTTCAATTCCCCCATTCTTGCTGATAACACTCCCCCAAATATACAAACTGATCTACCTCTTGCAGTGCTTTTCCTTCAATTGTAATTTCACCTTCCTGACTGTTGTTAATGCGCATCAACTTGGTCTTCTCTTGACTAATCTTGAGACCCACTCGCTCAGCTGTTTCCTGTAGGGCATCTGTCTTCTCTTACATATGCTCTAATTTGTCTGCAAGCAGGGCTAAGTCATCTGCAAACTCTAGATCTTCAAGTTTCCTAGTTTGCGTCCATTGGAGTACCCTTCCTGAGTCAGCATATGCTGTTTTTGTGACCCCCCTAATGGGATCACTACCTTGATGTGGTGTGGGGCTTGTGTGTCTCAGGGACCCTCAGAGCTGTGCCAGCAGGAGCTTACTGCTCCTAGTAGGGCCACCCAAGCCGGACAGGTCGACAGGTAGAGACCAGACAAAAAGCGATTCCCTGGTCCTCCAGGTTGGGGGTTAGGCGATGGGCTAACAACTCATCCCTGTAAAAAAAACAACAACAACAACAACACAAACCTTTAACTGCGGAGGGAGTCTGGAGCTTAATGAAGGCCAGGTCACAACAGGTGTATACCAAAGCTGCCTTCTTTCACCATTACTCTTCCTGACCCTAATGGCGGACCCCCCCCCCAATACAGTTTTCAGCAAGGACAGAGTGACACTTCGGCCCCACCCCAAATTTCTCCCAAAAGTTCCCTCTCCCTTCCACATCAACAAACAAATACACTTACCTGCGTTTTTCCCCAAGCCGCACACTGATCCATCACACGCAGCATGGCACATCCTGGATGTCTGTAGAGTGCTCGCGTTCTCCATTGATCATACTAGAGCCTGGCGAATATCTCCTAGACTCTTTTTATCCTTTGCGAAATGGTCTAAGGGACAGATTGTCTCTTCTCAGAGGATCGCCAAGTGGATCTCTTCATGCATCCACACATGCTACACCATCCACAACAAAGAACCACTTGGCACCATCACTGCCCATTCGACCAGAGCCATGTCCTCTACAACCATTTTCCTCAAAAATGTTCCTCTCCAGGACATTTGCAACGCAGCCACTTGGTCATCAGACCACACATTTGCACATTACGCGCTGGCATCCTCCATCACATCATCCATGGCTGTTGGACAAGCAGCATCCTCGGTGACAATGACAGGACTCCAGACCCATCTCCACGAGCTGACTACTTCTGTATAGTCACCCAGAGTGGAGCACCCACAAGGACACTACTCGAAGAAGAAGGAGTTACTCACTTGTGCAGTAATGGTGGTTCTTCGAGATGTGTGTCCCCATGGGTGCTCCACTATCCTCCCTTCTTCCCCTGCTTTGGAGCCCCACACTCTACTAGCACGGGTAGCGAAAGAATGGAGGCAGCCACACCGCGTGCGCACCTAATGAACACTAACGGCACAAGGGGGCACCACAGTGCGTGCATGGCAGACACTGCTAGAAAAATCCCTGGTCGCTGGTGCGAGGACGCACCAGCTCTCAGAGTGGAGCATCCACGGGGACACATCTCGAAGAACCATCATTACTGCACAAGGGAACTCTTTCTTATTTTAAGGCACATAATAGGGAAGGGTGAACAATGACTAAATTGGTGCTAAAGTATGTTATGTTTAATTCCACAATCCTTAAAGCACTCCTAAACAGCATTTTTGTTCCACTGTTGACTGTTGGCTTTAATTAGTGATTAGTTGCCATATTTCATAATTTTTGTTTCTCACATACGGTGGTTACTTGTATGCTATATCTCGCTTTTATATATTAACTATATATATATCTATCTGTTTATTTTTGCAGGTCCTAATAAACCACAAACAACAGATGTTCGAACTAATTCTCAGACCAATGGGTCCAATATGGGCTTCAAGCCACGAGGAAGAGAGTTTTCTTTTGGTAAATACTGTGGAATTTCATCTGCCTTGATATCCTTCGTTAATTTTGATATTTGGAAGTTTGAGACTTTGTAATAAAGGGGCTTTTTTTTTTTAACAGTGATACCTTCATTCTGCATGTGATGACTGAGTCAGATGCTTTGAGTTTGCAAGTAATGGGCTAGCTTAACCTTTTGAGTTTATGATCACCTATCTCAAGTTCACAGTGGTCATCGAAGAACAATTCTCTCTCTCTCTCTCTCGCTCTCGCAATGGTTTCTTGCCATTAGAAGACGTATTTTGGGCTGAGTCATGTAGGAATTTTAACTTTTCCTCCTCCTTGTGCCCTGTGCAGGATTATCAACATGACACACCTGAAAAGCCATACTGCAGGTGTCCCATGGTATGGACCTGGTCAGGGGAGGAGGAAGTGGCTCTACTTACTGCCACTCACCCTCCCTCCCCCCAGCTAGGGGTATGGCAGTGCAACAGCATGCTTCTATTGAGGCTTTTTTTCGCTGTTCCCAAAGCAGCGGGGGGGTGCAGAGACATGTGTGCCCCCAGGAGTGGGGTGCCAGGTAAAGCGGCCCACCCCTATCTCCCCCTCCCAAACCCCGCAGTGCCCTCGCTGGCCCAGCAAGTTCTTTAATCCAGCATACCCTGTTTCCCAGGGTTGTTAGGTTAAAGAGATTCAAGTATAATTACAAAATGGAAAACAAAAAACCTTCCATTTTGCTCAGTAAAAGTTTAGACTGGAGTTAGAAGGGTTAGTATTGATTTGGGATAAACATCTATCCTGACGTGAAACTACAGGTCGAACCTCTCTGGTCTGGCAACATCTGTGGTCTGGCATGATTTTAGTTAGCTGGTTGTCCTCTCATCATGAGTATAGCCAAGTTTCCCGCAGTCCCATAAAGTTGGTTTACAGCAAGGGCAGGGAACCTTTTTTTGGGTTGGGAGCTGCTGACCCACAGAAAAACCAGTTGGGGGCTGCACACAAGTGAGAAGCAAAAAAAAAACTACTCACCCCTCACTGACATGGCCCCTGACAGAGAAGCAGAAAGACACTCTCCACATTCCCCTTGCACACCAGAGCCTAGAGGGGTCCAGGCTAGTAGATTGCGTGCACTCCAGCCCTGTGGAGGGAAAGCAGGGGCTGGAGCGCCAGCATGGGCTCCCCAATGCTGCGGGGAGAGCCCTAAGCAAGTCTGGGGCTACATCTGGCCCCTGGGCCTTAGATTCCCCACCCCTGGTTTACAGTCACCAGTCTTGACTCAGTGTTCTGTGCTGCTATTTAGCTCTAATTTTACTCCAGAATGACTTCTAAGAGCCCAGTAAGCAGTGGAAGTGTTGACAATGTTGCTAGACAATATTGACCTCCCATGGTCCAGCAAATTCTCTGGTTCAGCCCCAGTCAGGTCCCAAGGGTGCCAGACTAAAGAGGTTCAACCTGTAGTATCATTGAGATTACATTTCTCAAGAAAGTAGCACGTCTGTCTGGCCTTTTCCAAGCTTTGGGTGCTGGCTCGGATTGTTATTCTGTGTGCCTCTGATTGGATTTATTATAGTTGGCTCTTCTGTTTATTCATTGGCTGAGATCTATTGTGCTTCAAGAAGAACCTGAATAGTGGATATTAGTTTAGGACTAGAGGGAATTGGTTCACTGCTGCTCAGTTCATGATGGTCATTTTGTTCATTTTTGACTTCCCATTAATTGGTAAACTAATGTGGTAAATCATGTTTTTTAAATATAAATACGCGAGTCCTAGAGTGATTTTTTTTTTTAATTTTTTTTCTCTCTATACAAATGTTGGTCTAATTCTTCTCATTTCCTGACAGAGGCTTGGAATGCCAAAATTACTGACCTGAAACAAAAAGTTGAAAATCTTTTTAATGAAAAATGTGGTAAGCATGTACCTTTTAGTATATGATAAATGTACCTTTTGAGTACTTGATGAGGTTACTCATTTAGGCATGTATCTTATGCTTGATGATGGTTTTCATAAGCACATTCTGAAAGGCTGTAATAGTTTTGCAAACTCTGGGCCCTGTTACCTCCTATGAGGCTGATTCTCACATTGCGGACTCAAAATTCTAGACTAGCCGGTCTAGAGGAGTGGTGCAGGCATCATGCAGGGGTTTGGCTTCAAAAATCCACAGGCATCCTGTGGTCCATCAGATACTCATTAGTTCTATATTGCCACGTGCCTCCTGGTGGTTCATCCGGACAATGTGGCTGAAAGAGGTGCTGTGCTGTCAGGGACTCAAACACTCTCTCAGGAAGAGATACTTTCTTGATTTACTGCTGACTTGAGATTTTTCCCCTTGTGTGTATGTGAAAGGGGTTGGAGGAGCATGACTGACTTTCTGCTCACCAGCAGTGCTGGAAACCTAACTTCCTCCTTCAGGATTTTTTTGGGGGGTAATTGACATGCTGTTTTTCATTTTAGGGGAAGCTCTGGGGCTTAAAGATCCTGTCAAGGTCCCATTTGCATTATTTGAATCCTACCCAGAGGATTTCTATGTGGAAGGACTGCCTGAGGGAGTACCATTCCGCCGACCATCCACTTTTGGCATTCCAAGACTGGAGAAGATCCTTCGAAACAAGTCTAAGATAAAATTTATCATAAAAAAGTAAGAGGACAGTGTGTGCCAATGAGAATGAGCTGCAAAGCTCAACCAAGTCAAGCCCTGAAAACTGCTAGATTCCTTCACTAACTATACTAGAATATATACTGGAATGTCAGGCAAACCAGGCAGAGCCAGAGGGTTTTTCAGATCGGGGGAATTACACATTAACAGTTTTCTATGCTGAATTAAGGATGTTAAATTGCATTTAATCAGTTAATCAAGTAGTTGATGGAATTTCTATCAATTACTCAGTTAGTCAATAAGGGGGGGGAACTGCAGAGCTGCAGCAGGGTTAGCTCCCACCCCAGGAGCTAACCCTGCTGCGGCTCTGCTTTTTAAGTGTAGTAAGAACTGCCTGGCTCTTACTACAATTAAAAAGCAGAAGTGTAGTGTCTGGGACAGGGCATGAGCCGGGACAGCAGAGTCCCAGCTTGCACCCGGTCCCCCGCTGCACCTCTGCCTCCCCAGGCCTCTCCTTGGGCAGAGACGGTGCTGGGGGAACCAGCTTTTAAGCTGGCTCCCCCCAGCACCGACTCCTGCTTCCCCCCCAAGGAGGGGAGAAGCAACTAGTCAAATAGTGACTTGACTACCTGATGAGCCTAGGCTTGTCAGGTAGTCGACTACTCAATTAGTCACTTACATCCCTGTGTTGAATGCTCCTGAAAGCCTGCTTAATGGGAAACAGTGATATTTCTGGGCTTATTGTAATGATGGCATTGCTTTTTCCCTTTAGTGTGAGTTGCAAGCTTTGTAGTTAATATTTAAGGCCTTATCAAATTCATGGTCCATTATGGCCAATTTCAAGGCCATAGACCAGGGGTGGGGAACCTAAGACCCAGGGGGCCAGATACACCCCCTGGCTTTCCTGGATCTGGCCCCTGAGGCTTGGGGCTCCCCCAGCATTGGGGAGTCCTCACCTGTGTGTAGCCCCTGACTGATTTTTCTGTGGGTCAGTTGTCCCTTACCCAAAAAAGGTTCCCCAACCCCACCATAGGATTTGAAAATTGGTACATTTCACATTTTCAGCAGTTTTAAACCTGATATTTCACGGTATTGTGACTGTGGAGTCCTGACCCCAAAGGAGATTGTGGGGTGGGGTCACAATCCTGTTGTAGGGTGGTCATGGGATTGCCACCCTCATTTCTGTGCTGCCTTCAGAGCTGGACTCTGAAGGGAGTATCTGCAGAGCTTCCTGCAGTCACAGGAGGCTCCAACAGGTAGAAGTGGGTCTGATCTCCCCTGTACTGCTGGTAAGAGCCTAGACAGGGGCGCCTCACTGCCCTGAATTGCTTGGTCACGATGCTACTTGCTCTTTCTTTACATAGCTTCAGAAAGCACTTCACCACCTGCCCCACACTCAGCTGCAGGAACCTTGGGCAGTTGCCCAATGCCAGATGGCATCCTGCAGCAGGGGGAGACACCCAGAGATCCATCTGTGGTCTCTTCTCACCCCCCAACAGCTATGCAGGAGATGGACAAGTCCTGTCCTTCCACTGCCCCGTCAGAGCTAGGATGTCCCCTTTGATGCACTCCCTGCAGCATAGGGAAGATACGATCCAACTCCACAAGTCTCCTCTAGCTGCAGGAACCTCAAGCTGCTGCCTGCTCCCACGCAGCTTCCTACAGTAGGGGCAGGCACCCGGAGGTGGGTATGGTCTCCTACTCTCCCGCCCTCCCTCCAATAGAGCAGTTTGCAGGGGGAGGACAAGTCCTTCCTTCCCCTGTGCAATCAGAGCTGGGAAGCCTCCTTTGATGGGGTGCTTCTAGGAACAAGGAGACCCTTAATTTCACAGGGAAGGGCTTATTTCATGGTCTGACAATGCCCTTTTTATGGCAATGAAATTGGTAGGGTCCTGTTAATAATCATTTGTAGCTATAAGGTCACCAACACTGCAGCAAGGAGTAAGGATCTTAAATCAAGCTTTTAATGGATTACAAAAACTTTGCATTCAAACTAAGTGCAAGAATCTGTGCACAAATATAGGAACAAGGGCTTGATATGGATTTTTGCAAGTTTAACTGTTGCAACCTTTTTTGAATATTTGGGCAAGAGCTGCTGTGTTTATATTGCTATCCTTAGAGTAGAAACATTAGGGTGTTAGGGATTTGATAGCTGTGCTGTGGTGAAAGTAGACAACTAAGATGCTCAGTATTCTTATTAACTGTATATGTAACAGTATAATGCTGCTAGTCAGGCTAACTTCGCTCTCCCTCTCTTGACTGCTCAGTTTTGACAGCTAGTACTTTCTTTGCTGTTGGAAGGAAATGACAGATTAAGTGTAATGTTCCTGTTCTGTATAAAATGTTCAAATCTGTTCATCTGCAGGCCTGAGATGTTCGAGGCGGCGATTAAAGAAAGCTCTGCTAAAAGTCCCCAGAGTAAGTTTTATGATAGCTAAGGAGTTTGGATGATGATTTGTCTTGTGCTACTTTCAAAGATTATAACACTTCAGGAATTTGCCCAGTGGAAACCAATTTGTGAAAACTTCATGATATATTCACTAGAAAGTCTTACCCAAATAGAAATCAAGCCCAGGTATAACAATGGTGCATCGCTGTAATAAAAAAATGTCCCTACATGGAAGAGCCTGTAAAGCTATTCTTTTTTACTTCTGTCTAGTTCCTCTACTCAGCAATTCAGCTTCAATAATGGCTTGTTTGCAGTCAACTTTGTATTATCTAGCATACCTAGGGTCTCTGATCCCCTTGCATTGGCTGTTACAATGCTTCCTTCAAAGCAGTAGGAAGATGTGGCTCATCTAAAGCTTTACCGTGCTGAAATGCACCCTCTGAAATGGAAGGAGCCATTTTGCTCCAGCTCCAACTGTAATGCAATCTTGACGAGAGCAAAATGGAGAGAGCGGTAAAGTTCCTGTATCAATCATATGAAAAGGATACTGGTTAATGTTGGGTTTCTGAGACGTATTCATTGGGCCTGATGCTCCTCTCCGTGGTTCAACTCGGAGGTAACTCCATTGAAGTTGGTGAAATTACACCAGTGTAAAGGTAATATCAGTGAGACGAGGCTCAGGAACAAAACCTATTGGACCAGACCTTCAGTTGTTGTAAATAGACATCAGAAATCTTTTATAGTTGATTTCTAAGGGGGAAGCTGTTCTAGATTTGATTTTAACAAATAGAGAGGAACTGGTTGAGAATTTGAAAGTGGAAGGCAGCTTGGGTGAAAGTGATCATGAAATCAGAGAGTTCGTGATTCTAAGGAATGGTAGAAGGGAGAACAGCAAAATAGAGACCATGGATGTCAGGAAGGTAGATTTTGGTAAACTCAGAGCTGATAGGTTAGGCCCCATGGGAAGCAAGACTAAGAGGAAAAACAACTGAAGAGAGTTGGCAGTTTTTCAAAGGGAAATTATTAATGGCCCAAAAGCAATCTATTCCGCTGCGTAGGAAAGATAGACAGTATGGCTTGGCTTAACCAGGAGATCTTGCATAATCTCAAAATCAAAAAGGAGTCACATGAAAAGTGGAAATTAGGACATATTACAAAGGATGAATATAAGTAAACAATACAGGTATGCAGGGGCAAGATTAGAAAGGCAAAGGCACAAAACGAGCTCAAACTAGCTAGAAACATAAAGGGTAACAAGAAGACATTCTATAAATATATTAGAAGCAAAAGGAAGACCAAGGACAGGGTAGGCCCACTGCTCAGTGAGGAGGGAGAAACAATAACAGGAAACTTGGAAATGGCAGAGGTGCATTATGACTTCTTTGTTTCGGTCTTCAACAAGAAGTCTCATGATGAAGGAATGGCTAGCATAGTGAATGCTAGTGGAAATGGGGTAGGTTTAGAAGATAAAATAAAAAAGAACAAGTTTAAAAATTACGTAGAAAAGTTATATGTGTACAAGTCACCAGAGCCTGATGAAATACATCATAGAATATTCAAGGAGCTGATAGAAGATGTATCTGAACCTTTAGCTATCATCTTTGAAAAATTATGGAAGACAGCAGAGATTCCAGAAGACTGGAAAAGGGCAAATATAGTGCCCATCTATAAAAAGCGAAATAAGAACAACCCAAGAAACTACAGACCAGTCAGTTTAACTTCTGTGCCAGGAAAGGTAATGGAGCAAGTAATTAAGGAATTCATCTGCAAACATCTGGAAGAAAATAAAATGATAGGTAACAGCCAGCATAGATTTGTAAAGAACAAATCATGTCAAACCAATCTGATAGCTTTCTTTGATAGGATAACATGCCTTCTGGATAAGGGAGAAGCAGTGGATGTGGTATACCGAGACTTTAATAAGGCATTTGATATGGTTTCACATGATCTTTTCATCAATTAACTAGGAAAATACAACTTAGATGGGGCTACTAAAAGGTGGGTGCATAACTGGCTGGATAACCGTTCTCAGAGAGTAGTTAACAACGGTTCACAATCATGCTGGAAGGTCATAACAAGCGGGGTTCTGCAGGAGTCTGTTTTGGGACTGGTTCTGTTCAATAAATATCTTCATCAACAATTTAGATATTGGCATAGAGAGTATGCTTATTAAGTTTGCAGATGATACCAAGCTGGCAGAGGTTGCATCTGCTTTGGAGGATAGGATCATAATTCAAAATGATGTGGACAAACTGGAGAAATGGTCTGAGATAAATAGGATGAAGTTTAATAAGGACAAATGCAAAGTGCTCCACTTAGGAAGGAACAATCCATTTCACACATACAGAATGGGAAGCAACTGTCTAGGAAAGAGTACTGCAGAAAGGGATCTAGGGGTCATAGTGGACCGCGAGCTAAATATGAGTCAACAGTGTGACGCTGTTGCAAAAAAAGCAAACGTGATTCTGGGATGCATTAATAGGAGTGTTTTGAGCAAGACACAAGAAGTCATTCTTTCACTCTACTCTGCGCTGATTAGGCCTCAGTTGGAGTATTGTGTCCGGTTTCTGGGCACCACATTTCAAGAAAGATGTGGAGAAATTGGAGAAGGTCCAGAGAAGAGCAACAAGAATGATTAAAGGTCTAGAGAACATGAGCTATGAGGGAAGACTGAAAGAATTGGGCTTGTTTAGTTTAGAAAAGAGAAGACTAAGGGGGGACATGATAGTGGTTTTCAAGTACCTAAAAGAGTGTTACAAGGGGGAGAGAGGAAAAATTGTTCTCCTTGGCCTTTGAGTATAGGATAAGGAGCAATGGGCTTAAACTGCATCAAGGGAGGTTTAGGTTGGACATTAGGAAAAACTTCCTGCCTGTCAGAATGGGGAAACACTGGAATAAATTGCCTAGAGAGGTTGTGGAATCTCCATCTCTGGAAATATTTAAGAGCAGGTTAGATAGACATCTATCAGGGATGGTCTAGAGATGGTGCTTGGTCCTGCTGTGAGGGCAGGGGACTGGACTTGATGACCTCTCAAGGTCCCTTCCAGTTCTAGTTTTCTAGGATTCTATGTGGGTGACAATTTAATATTCTATTATTTGTTCTAGTGACTTAACTAGTGTTACTAAAAGTTGAGTGTTCTGGTTTATTGCTTTGACCAAACATGAAAATATCCACGCATTCTTTTTTTTTTAAATAAATTCTCATTGGAAAATCTGTTCAGCAAAGAAAAACTAGGACCTTGTAACATAAATGAACTCTTTCTCCTCTTGACTTTGGTAGTTTGTAAGAAATAGTTGAAGGATAAACTTCGAGATGTGAAGTCCCATTTTTAATAATGAATTAAGCACCTTAAAGTCTAAGTGTCATTGACAGTCAAGGAATTTAAGCATTTAGACTAGGTGCTTTTGGAAAACAAGACTTGAATATTTAAACTTTTTTTTTAACAGCAAATCTGTGTTTCTCCCCCAGTGTTGTTTTTTTTTAAATATATATATACTGGAATGATGTCAGCTCATCTTCAGCCATTTTGCTCCTAATTTAAATGTCTGTTTCTGTTTAAGGAAAAACCAGTTCATCCAATGCATCAAATACAACAAGCACCACAACAAAACCAGTGGTGAACACAGCTGCAGGGGTTGAAGATCTTAACATCATTCAAGTGACTATACCAGGTATTTGGACACTCTGATTTTATTGCTTGCTTACTGGTTATAGCTCTCGCTCTTCATGACAGGAGCTTTTTGCCTAATATACTACTCTACTCTCCCTCCATTCTGATTTGCCCTTTGGCTCAAAGAGTAACCAGGAATAGCTTCTTTTCAGTGGCCTTTGCCTACACCGTTGTCACACTGATTATTTTTTTAAACTTTTATGATTGTGGATTACTTAGTGAAATCTGCAGAAGAATGAATCTCTGTTCAGGTCCCGTGTGCAGGTGTTCACATCTGCTTTCTTCCTCCACCCCATCATATGCTAAATTAAGCATTAACTTGCAACCTTGTTGCCAGTCTCAGTAGACAGAATTAGGGTTAAATGATCATGGAAGTTCTCTTCTATAGAAGTGGTCACTTTAGCTCAGGGATAAATTACAGGGGTTAGGCAGTGTGGGAAAACTTGCACTGTGGCTAAATAGAGAATTTCAGTCCCAAGTCTGACACTGTTTCTACATTTACTAAAAATGAATTGTGGTTTGTAAATAGTGGCTTGAGCCAATAAATTTTATCTTTTAATCTAATATTGTCCTGCAAATATTTTGAAATAATTTTCAGGCATCCTTACATCCTTAAAACGGCAACTTTTTATAGTTTACATATTTAAAAACTCCTCCATTACTGCTTAAAAAAAAGTGAAAAGGCCTGTTTTTGTTCTGATTAGTCAATGCTGAATAAAGCAAACATCTGTGCTTGTTTTAAATAAATACTTTTGCAGAACTGCATTAGTTTAAGAAGAAAATCACCTGCTGACCTAGGGGTGAGGAGCTTAGGGCCTCCCTCCCCGGGGGGGGGCCTTGAGCCCACCACCCTGCCCCCCCGGCCAACACCCTATCCCATAGGCCACACCAGAACCCACCCCACCACCTTACCTTCCGGTCGTCCCTAATCCCGCCTTCCACCAGGGCGGCCTGGTTACCTGGCCCTGGGGTTACCTGGATCTGGCCCCTGAGGCTTAGGGCCTCCCCCAGTATCAGGGAGCCCACACTAGTACTGAAGTCCCCCTGCCACCTCCCTGCAGCTGCTGGCCCCCAGCTGATTTTTCTGTGGGTCAGTGGCCCCCAACCTAAAAAAGCACTCCTGTGTTAAACCGTGACACTAATAATTTCTTTCAGATGATGAAAATGAAAGATTATCCAAAGTAGAAAAGGCTCGACAGCTGAGAGAACAAGTAAATGACCTCTTCAGCCGGAAGTTTGGTAACTGCTTTTATTTCTGAGTTGAAATAGCTTTGAAAGTAACCACTGTCTTTTATTTTGGTTTTAAATAAGGATAACTTACAGGGTATAATATCCATTACAATTGACGTTTTGGTACTGTATATATAACCAGTAAGTAACATTTTAATCTGTAATTTATAGGCACCAGCTTCTACAGAAATCTAGTTTGAGGGCTAAATTGTTTTGTTTTTAAATAGAAATCCCTGTGATTATAGATTATACATGGATGTGCAGTATTGAGGAGAGTGGGTATGTATCTACACACGAGCAAAATAAATACTTCATGTGTAAACCCGGAATCTACTTAAAGCTGCACAGTCCTGATCAGTTAACACTTTAAAATATTAAAGCTGAAAGAATCTTTTGCATTTTATTTACCCTTTCACAGTTGCATGTTTCTCTACTTTTTATGCTACGTTCAGCTTGGATGATGAAATCTGCCTACTTGATTTCTTTTTGTTGATCATTCACTAGCATTGGGTTGTGTTGCTGTCATTATGAGAGGGAACTTTTTCCTTTCATGAAAATGTTTGATTATCATTTTCTGGGTTTTTTTTAATAAAACCTAATTTTTAGTCCTTTCCATATAGAGCTGTAATACTTGGACACTAGTGACTCTCATGAGCCATAACCTTCATGATTGTAGCCTGGTGCACTGATCATTTGGAAGCTACCCAATATAATGTTTTAAATGGCAAGTGCACTTAAAGGTTATAGCACTTGAGATTATTTTAAATGCTTGTTTTCACATCACTTTGTCGTCTTATTTCACTTAGTTTGTAAACGGAGATTTGCAGATGTGGGTCACAGTTCAAATCACAACGTCTTTTATTTAGGTGAAGCAATTGGTATGGGTTTCCCTGTGAAAGTCCCATACAGAAAAATCACTATAAATCCTGGGTGTGTGGTGGTGGATGGAATGCCTCCCGGAGTGGCATTTAAAGCTCCCAGTTATCTGGAAATCAGCTCCATGAGGAGGATTTTGGAATCAGCAGAGTTTATCAAATTTACTGTCATTCGGTATGTGACTGTCATTTTACTGTCATTGGTTATATAATGTAACTAATGTTGATTCAGATGTCATGGGAATAGCCAATACGTTTGGAAAAATCAATGTCCGAAAATGGAACGAATCTTCAATATAATAAATGTGGGGCCGTGTTAACTATATTGATCAACAATCAGTTGTAGTTATTTTAAATTCAAGTAATTGAGGGTGCACATCATTAACATGAAAATTCTCACATGGCTCGGCCCCTACGTTCCCTGGTACCGACACTTCCCTTTCCACTCCCAGACCCCTGTTTTGACTCCTGCACCCCTTCCCCCCTCCCCCCCCCACACACATATCAACCCCCCCTGCCCTGAGCCCCCACACAAACCTCCATCCCTCTGCCCGGAGCACTTTATAGACCTCTGCCCTGACCATGCTCTCTCTAAGCTGCTTGGTACTGCGGCTGCTTCTTGAGTCCCACCCAGCCAGGAGCTCAGGACTCACACATGGAGCTTTGCGGGGAGAGGCCGGTTGGGACAGACTCACTGCTCTGTCCTCAGCAGGGGTCTGCTGCTGTCGCTGAGGGAGAAGTGCCTTTCCCCCTAGCCAGGGAGCTTCGTGCACGAGTTGTGAGCCCCTAGCTAAGCGGAGCTCATTAAGCAGCTGCGAAGCTGTGTTACCGCACAGCTTAGAGGGAAACTTGGCACTGACTCTCCACTCACCCCCACTCCACTCCACTGCCCTGAGCACCCCTTTGAGGGGGAGGGGTGTTGTGATAGGACAGTACCTGTAAAAAATGTATGTTTCTTTCACCCCTGCTTGTAATGATAAATTGTATGTATGTAATCATTTAACTTTCCAGATCAGCATGGCTATGTTTTAAAAGTTGTACGCGATTGGATTCCTGAAATTTAAGATTTTTATTTTCTGTTTTGCCTAATGTTCTTGAGACTGTCCCTCTTAAAATCAGTTCAGGTACTATTTTTTGATAAAATGTGATAATTACCCTGGAAGTTAATTTAATCAAGAATTAAATATGTTTGCTTATACAGTGAAATAAATGAGATTTTGGAATGTATACATCAGGGGCATGAAACCTTTTTTAGTCAGAAGCCATTGATCCACAGAAAAATCAGTTGGGGGCCCCCACACAAGCAAAAAAACCAAAAACCAAACCAAACAAAAAAAAAAAACCCCAACAATCCCACCCTCAGTCACTCTTAACTCAGAACACAACACCTTCAGTCTCAAAGGGAGGTGCCAAGACTTGAGGTTTACAGTGCAGAGACTTTCCGCAGGCCAGATCAAATGAAGCTGGGGGCCAGATCTGGCTCAGAAGCCATACATTTCCCACCTGTTCTAGATGATGAATCAAGAAAGTGAAAACATAAACACTTAGGGTATATCTAGACTACATGGCTCTGTCGCCAGAGCCATGTAGATTAGTTTACTAGACATACCCAAATGAAGCCGCGATTTAAATAATCGTGGCTTCATTTACATGAAAATGGCTGCCGTGCTGTGCCGGGGATCAGCTGTCCCAGCACAGCAGGGCAGTCTAGACGCGCCGCGGTTGACAGGGAAGCCTCTGTCGACCGCTCCGTTATGCCTCGTTTCACGTTATGCCTGACTTCACGAGGCATAACGGAGCGGTTGACAGAGGCTTCCCTGTCGACTGTGGCGCGTCTAGACTGCCCCGCTGTGCTGGGACAGCTGATCCCCGGCAAGAGCGGCAGCCATTTTCATGTAAATGAAGCCGCGATTATTTAAATCGCAGCTTCATTTGGGTATGTCTAGTAAACTAATCTACATGGCTCTGGGACAGAGCCATGTAGTGTAGACATACCCTTAGATTCTATTACAAGGGATCAAATCCAGCAGTTCTGCTAGTTAGAAATTAGTTTCTAAAAAGTCGGTTTAGTGAGGTCTAGATTTTGTAGCCCTTAATCAAGATTGATTCTGAGCTCAATTGTCTTGATCAATATAAGAACCTGCAGCATTTGGGCCCATTTGAAGATTTGATTGTCCTGGCAACTGACTGAAAGAAGGACTTGTACCTTCTTGTAGATGTAAAAGAGATGGAGACTGCTTCATAAACCACTCCCCTATGGGTGGAACTGTGTCAAAATATTCCAGTCCCTCCCTTTAATTTGTGCTCCGTTATGAGCCCTCAGGTGAGGCCTTCTATAAGAGGGAAAGATTGTACATAAGAGTGATCTTTAGAAACATTAAATATTATGCTCTTTTTTAACAGCCCATTTCCAGGACTTGTGATTAACAACCGTAAGTATTCCATTTTTGTCATTTTGAATTCTGCTTACGTAGCACTCCACAGGGCATGCTAGATTATTGCAGCATTATTCCAGGGTGGCAGAAGTTCCAGAGCATTAACTGCAAAATGTGGATAAATTATTTCTTTAGTACTTAGTCAGGAAATCTAAACATGCTTCGTTTATTTATAGGAGGGCAGTGTGACTGACTTACAAAACTACATGAGTTAAATGCCAGCTTCAAACTTACACAGTTCGTTCTGCAGGATCCCAGAGCATAACAGAATCATGATGAAGTCAGTTATAGACTCATACAGTATTCTCTTTATGTCAGGAGTGGTTACGTTCCAATAGCAGTTGACATGTAGGAGTTTGTCAGTAGCAATGCAAAGGCACTGTAGTGAAAAATTATGTATTCAGCTGAGAATTTAGGGAGACAGTGTAATTACCCAATTAGGACTTTGGCCAGGGCACTGAAATATTGCAGAAAAATGCCTAGGTGTTTTCAGTTCTCTTAAATAGTCATGACCTTGGTTTTAAGCCTCGTTTCAAAAACAGTACCTTTGGTAGCACAGAATCGCTTGTCATGCACTGAGCCGTTGGTATGCTACAGATTGAGGGCAAACCCCTACTAGCATTACTTCTCTATCACCTGGATTGAGCCTCAGGGCAGGTCAGCTGTGCAATTTGAGTTATGTTAGTAGCCTAACTCAAGTCAACATAGCTTAGATTTACTTACTGCAGGATCCATGCCACACTGAGTCAGTAGGAGAAACTCTCCCATCAACCCCTTTTTCTCACCTTATTCTGATGGAGTACCTGAGTCGAGGTACAAGCGATAGGTACTCAGTTTAGTGCATCTTCACTAGATCTGCTAAATTGACCCCTGATGGATCGATGGCTGAAGCTAATGAAAGGAAGCCCTTAGTCAGCTAGGGTATGTCTACACTGCCACCCTAGTTCGAACTAGGGTGGCTAATGTAGGCATTCGAAGTTGCAAATGAAGCCCGGGATTTAAATATCCCGGGCTTCATTTGCATCTTGCCGGGCAGGCGCCATTTTTAAATCCCCTTAGGTTGAACTCCGTGCCCGCGGCTACACGCGGCACGGAGTAGGTAGTTCGAATTAGGATCTCTAATTCGAACTACCAGTACACCTCATTCCACGAGGTGTACTGGTAGTTCGAATTAGAGATCCTAATTCGAACTACCTACTCCGTGCCGCGTGTAGCCGCGGGCACGGAGTTCGAACTCAGGGCATTTAAAAATGGCGCCTGCCCGGCAAGATGCAAATGAAGCCTGGGATATTTAAATCCCGGGCTTCATTTGCAACTTCGAATGCCTACATTAGCCACCCTAGTTCGAACTAGGGTGGCAGTGTAGACATACCCCTAGTTCTTATCCAATGTCCAGATTGCCCCTTACACTGGGTAGGATGCTCAACTGCATCAGCTGTAAGTGTCCATGTGCTGCTGACTCCAGTGCCTTCAGGATCTTACTGACTTTCCAATTGGCCCCCTATTTATTTTGTCACCTTCAGAAGAGCAATTCCTTGCAGGGATTCCAGAGAACTTTATGAAGGGAAGAAAGGACCCTCTTAAGTGTAACTCTGTTCACTGCCACTTATAAGTTCAGTGGTCAGTAGCATAACACATCATTGGCAATTGAGCACCGCTGAAAGATACAATAATACCAGTACAGATACCTGATTTTCTTCCACCAATACCAGTACAGACACCTGATTTCGTCCACCATTGGAAGGAGCTTGATAATAGGATCAAGTCCTGTTTCTAACCCCCCACAAATGTCTACCATCAGATCCTCAATGATCCTGGCAATCTGAGGTGTCTAAGTACAGAGAGATTGCCTATTGCTTCAGTACAGTTAGTGATCTTACCATTTGTTTTATGCTGTCCTTGGAAAACCAGTCTTACTTAACATCATCAAGGGAGATGTTAGTGGAGGGGATTATAATGAATCTTGAGCTTCTGAGGGAAGAGAAGTGGCAAACACTTGTATTGAGCACAAGGGGATATATAATTCAGTTTCTGTGAATATAACTTGTTTATGCAACAGGTTCGTGGGGTTGAACATACAATAGAATGTAAATGCCATTGGACTGTTTGAGAAGCCTTTTCTTTTTAAACCTAAACAGTTGACCTATTTATTCTCTCAGAGTTAATGGAGAAAACTGAACCAGAAACACCAGCCCAGGCACCAACACCAGCTCCGGCACCGGCGCCAGTAGTACAAGGTGAATACAGAGGAGTAATAAATTGCTTTTTGGAGGGCAATAAGAGTCAGATTATGGGGCTTGCTAATGACTGAAATTGTTGCCCAATATAGTCTGTATCATAGACATGCAAAGGCTGATGCTGTTGATATTCCAGATGATATTTTGAAAGTGTGCGCACTCTGGTGGTGAAGAATTTTAAAATTGGAGTAGGAAGAAACATTGCTCCCTTTTTAATTTTGTTTTTATCAGTTTTGTCTTGGGTTTTTTTTAAAAGGACGAAAAATTAGAATCAGCATATAAAGGCAGTTCTTTTGTTCATTCCTCCATCTTTCCATCTTTCTCTCAAAAAACTGAGCATACCTTGGCCAGATCTTAGTTTAACCAAACCAGCTGGCCTATCGCTTTCAAGGAACAAATGTGGGAGCACTACAGTAGGATGAAGAAATTGAGATCTTTTCTTGTCCTTTTTATCCTGCCCCTATAATCCCTGTTCATATCTTCTACAGCACAATAACTGCTTGTGCCTCTAGAATGCTGTTCATATGTCTAAATAAAGATATAGTTATAATGTACCCCCTTAGGTAGCAAAAAGATGTACTAAATCTAAGTGTAAAGGTTCTATTTAGCTGTAAATTCACATGTTTTAAAGGTTGTGTCAACTAGTCAGAATGTACCTTTCTTTAGAAAATAACTGACATACAAATGGAAAAGTTGATTAAAATAAATTATTTAAATAGAAGTTTTCCATTTGCTGATTTAAATCAATACACTCTGCTTACATACTTGCTAATAGAAAATCCTTCTTAGAAACGACTTTATAGAGGTCATCCATGTCCTACTTCCCACACATAAGACCCTGAAGCTGTATTGTGTTGATGTTAAGATGTATATTTAGTTAGCTTTTTTCTCCATTCATACACCTTTAGGTACATCATTGCATGATGAGTATTTTCAGTCCATTAAGACTCATGCATTTGTATAAAGCAGTGAATCTCACAATACTCTCTGGTGATGGCTTTTCTAATTTAAATTTATTTTTTAATTATCTTCAGCAGGTCACAGTTGGATACAATATTTGAAAGTGATCATAGGAGAGAATAATCGCTAGCTTTCCCAAGACTTGCTACAATATTTATCTTGTGCACATTGTTTAAACTATGTATGTGTTAATTTTATTATCTATTTTTTTCATTTAAGAGCCTGCTGAACCAAGCCAAATAGAAGTATCTGTAGAAGGTAAGTGAGTGCTGTCATTTATTACAAACAATATGTATTTTTAGTGATTTTAAATAAGGTTGTATCACTTCTAATAAAATTAAGAAGATGAAGAGGTGTTTAATCAAAACATGTCATTCTATTTTGTCTCCTGGTTCTGCATGAAGTGTTGGTTTGCATGATAAT
Source organism: Pelochelys cantorii (assembly GCA_032595735.1). Classification (NCBI taxonomy): domain Eukaryota; kingdom Metazoa; phylum Chordata; order Testudines; family Trionychidae; genus Pelochelys; species Pelochelys cantorii. Next base: position 8,618,235 of record CM064346.1, on the reverse strand, counting down.
CATGCAGTACTACATGAAAATTACTCTGCTGTAAAAATTGGTTCAGATTTTGTTTAATAATGAAGTTCATGAATTGTTTAGTAAGTCATGACTTTGTGTAGCTGTGCTCATATTCTAAATGTCTGTCTTTATTCAAAGAATTTGTTCCCACAATTCACAGAATGATAACAATCACCAGAGAAAAGAAATTATTTCCATAGAAGGGCACCATTTTCAGTGCTGTTTTGCTATTTAATCATTTTCAGGAATTATGTTTTTAAAAGACATAAGGATATTTTCTTAATATTCAGTCTGCAGTTATTGACTTTTCCAGTGCAATGTTGTCATTGATATTAATGAAAAGTTGGTCGAAAAGATTCTTGTTTCTTTTCCAACAGATGTAGCAGAAACAGAAGAAAGTTCTCAAATAAAACAGGAGCCGGATCCAACGTGGTAGACCTTATCAATATTAGGGTAAAATAATTTGGGATTTGTCAAAATTAATAGTTGTTAGTGGATATTATTTTTACACTGATTTGTAGAGAATGCACAATTTATGGCTAAGGCACAAAGCTGGACATCAGGAGATTAGAGCTTTTTTACTAGCTCTGACTTTGCCTTGGCCTATGATTTTATGCGAGTCACTTTCTGTCTTTGGCTTACCCAGGTATTGTGCACTTAAAGTTTTTAAGGCATTCAGATACTAAATTGGTGAGTCCTATAGTACTACTTATAAATACATATGTATTAAGATTACATACATAAGGAGATGTAAGGTTTAATTCATTAATGTTTTAAAGAGTTTTGACATGCTTGGGTGCAAAGGATATTATTGTTGGTATAGCCGATATAGTTGACAATTGTAATTAAGTGTGGTGTTTCTTCATTTTAACATTGCCTGAATTTGAGAAACACGATGGACTAATTAGCTATGATTTTAAAAAGTGATTGCTATTCATTTATCTTTTAGTTTTATCTTTCACTTTCTTTTAATCTCAGAAAAATCTCATTTCAAGTTTTGGGACAAAGATTCAGGGTAAATCTTATTTTATTTGAACTAGTTTTTCCATTTCTTGTTCTTACAACAGGATTCTGGTGGCAGTTGAGACTGTACTAGTTATGGTGTTGTGCCAACAAATAAAAATATACCAAATTGTAATTTACTTTTAAGGGTTTATTTGTTTATAAACTATACAGAAAGGAATGTTAAATATTAAGACTTACTGCATCTGCACCAGTTTTTCTAAGTTTGAATTTATTAAAAAGCTTTGAAATAATTTTTTTAGTTTTGAGCTTGGATACTTTTGTAACCTGTCAACTTCATTCACATAAAGATGGGTTGTATTTGTCTAGTACATTTGTGCTATGATCACCCTTTTTAAAAGTAAGAAAATGCTATCAACTATATGCATTACAAAGTTTATAACCTGAGGTTGAATATCAATAAAAACTTTCCACTGAGATCTGTTAGTCTGTCAAGTAGTATTTCAATGGTGGAAATTCCACTTTTTGAAATAGTTAAGTTAGACTGGACAAAGCATTAGAAAATTTGGGAATACTTTATTTTTAGGGAGATGGACTTAACCTAATAGTTGTGTAAAATCCTGTTGTTGTAATGACTGTTAATGTAATTTTGCAGACTTCCTTTGGTTTAAATTCCCATTGAAGCTTTTGGGAGTTGTCTGTGTTAAGGGCTGCAGGATTTGGTCTCTGGTTTTGTGTCTCTCCTGCTGCTTTGCAATTCCACTCACCTAATGGATTCAAGAGAGGATTTACATCAAGTGGAATACATGGTTAATGCCCTGATTTAAGAGGCCATTCAAGCACATACTTAAGCACTAGCTTTCCTGAATAAGAATGGGCTTAAGTATTTTCCTGAATCATGGCCTAAATGAGGACCTGAAGAGCTGTACAACAATTTGTCAAGTACTAGTGTATGTAATAGGATACGTAGCTGCAATGAAACTAACTTCACCTTTGTACTTTTTTTCTATCTAGTCAGAAGCATGCAGTCCAGAGAAGAGCTTGCTGGGACTGTCCTGAACTGTGTAATATAATTGTATAAGAGAAGTACCTTCTATACAAACCCTTTTTGTACTTTTAGATAGAAATGTCTACTTTTTCAGCAGTTCTGTGAATTGACTTAAAGCAAAGAGTGACTGTAGATTTGGAAAGGCTGATTATATATTATAAGGATTAAATTTGAAGCAGCAATGCTGAAAAAATGACAGGGATTAATTCAGATTTTCAAAAAATCAACAGGAATCTAGAAGCTGTCTACATTTCCCAATAAAGTAGAATTGTACTGTGCCTGGATACATCTCAGCTTTTGCGATGAAGAAAAATACCTACAGTAGTAGTTCAGTTAATTTTCTGTTTTGGGAAAAAATAATGATTTTTGGTTCTTTCTCCTTAATGGTTGATTGGACAATAGTATCTGTATATTTGAACTAATTTTTCCTATGATATCTATCTCAATTCATATGTTTTTCATAAATAAAAGATGAACTCGTTTACCTGACCATTAGTATGCATTAATAAAATGGACTATGAAATGATCAGCAACTCAGTGTCTGGATTAGGAACAAATTTAAATTTAGCCCTGCTTACATTTTGTTCCATTATTTCAAAGTAAAGAGTGCATGTTTTATCAGGATATCACTTTATTTATGTAAGAGAAGGGTCCAGTCTGGTAGCCCTAATGCAAGCAAAACTCCCATTGACTTATGTGAGAGTTTTATACACGAGGACTGCCGTATGATGCCCTTTAATTCATTCAGAACCAGTCGTGGACACTTATGCAACTAAACTGCTGTAAGACCTAGTATGTTGAGAGTTAAGTTACCTGTAGTCCTTTCTGATTGCTCCCCACATCCTGTAAAAGACAAATGTAAGCATTTTTAAATTTAACAAACCATAAGAGATGTAAAGTGCTGACTATGTGATAAGGTCTATGGAGTAAATATCGAGTATTGTAAAATTTTCTTTTTTGAGATGACTGCATTATGCACAAATGGGTAAATCTTACTTCCAGGTTGCAGAAATAAATACATTTCTGATGGTTTTCACAAGTACCCATGCAGTATAAATTGATGTATTTTTGCTGCAAATTGTTTTAGCTGTAGTATTAACAAAAAGTAAAATATGCTGTAGCATATTTATAAATTAAGATTAAATAAAATCCATTCATGCCTTTCTGACACAAATACAACTTTACAGGGCTCTTTTTATTACATCTTTGAGGAAACTTTTTGAAGGATCTCGTTTTTCTTCATATTAATAAAGGTATATGAACTTGGAATATATAGCAGAGGAAATATTTTAAAGGCACAGCTAAGGTATTTTCACAAGTACATGGTTTCTGCAATTCTAAAGCCGCAAGATTTGCTGCAGTCATGCTTAAGGAGCTGTAGAATCTATGCTTTTGGGTTTTTTAAATGGTGAGATTTTTCAAAAGTGCTCAGTGTAGGTCCAACTGGTCCCAGTGAAATGAATGGGAGTTCTATCATTGACTTGAGTGGAGCAGAGCTAGGTTCATGCTGAGCCCCTTTGAGAAGATGACTCTGAGGGCTTGTTTCCGCTACACCGGGGGATCAACACTGCAGCAATTGATCCACTGGCCATCGATTTATCATATTTGCTTAGACACGATAAATCGATCTTTAAGTGCTCTCCCATCGACTCTGGAACTCGACTAGGGCAAGAAGAGTAGCCAGTGTTGAAGGGAGGGAACCCCCCACCGACCTTTCCACACACACGACGCCACAGCATATCAACTTCAACTACTCTGTTTGCATAGCTGAAGTACATTGATGACAGCGGTTAGTGTAGACTAGGCCTAACTGTCTAAATCTTGTAATTGCAAAGAAGGCCATCCAGATATGAATCAAATTGAAACTGATACAGGTGCTGCCTTCCTGATTCTGTTCCATTAATGTACTTCTACATAATTGTTTTAAAATTCTAGAAATTGGAAATTTGTGTGGCAACTGTTGCTAAAAGGATTGCTGGAATGGGGAGCTAGTTTAATTACCACTCAAATTTTGAGTCAACTTTGAGTCTGCCCCTAAGAAGGAGAAAAGTGGTGCTTTCTTTCCTCATGCCTCAGCTGCCTCCTGTGTGCCAAAAGTCTAAACTGCTCTATGAGCCCTGAACTGCCCTTCTCTCAATTAACCAATATTTAACAGCCCTAGCCTGAACCCTTACAAACATCCCATGACAGTTCTATATGAAAGTCTATACACCAATGCAGTCTTCAGCTTTGGCTCTGTTAGAAGTAACAGCATCACTTTGGTTGTCTCAGGGGTGAGTCACTTATAAAGGAAAAATCACACTGACCAAGCAATTGCATGAATTTTTACTTTCCAGATATTTAATTGAAGGCAAAAATCAATAGGTCAGCATCTAACAAGTGTGGTAGCATGTGTGGAAAATGATCATTTCCAAAAGAGGTATATCATTTTTTGGGTCTGAGGTGAGGGAGATCATGCTTGTCTGCTCCTAAAAATTGCCAATAACTATTACCAGTGTCCTGAACGTTTTTATAGTAGAGAAATAGTGAACAGTCTGATGCCAAATACTTGAATAGTTCTGTATATATAATGGAACTTTTCTATCTCCTGCTAAGGGGAGTCTTTTTCTCCTAAACAAGAGTCTTGGTCCTGATAATCTAGAGATTAAAGTTTCTAGAGAGAAAATTAACCTTCAAAACATTTGCACGTAATGGATTTTATGAGGTCATGTTTAGCCACTAGGTGTCAGTTAATGCTTATTTTTCCAGCCTGAATCCTCTCTTAAACTTGCTCTACTCAAATTTATGTTGGTTCCTGTCTCTGAAACATAAGAACAGCCATACTGAGTCAGACCAAAGGTCCATCTAGCCCAGTATCCTGTCTGCTGACAGTGGTCAATACTGGATGCCCCAGAGGGAGGGAACACAACTGGTAACCCACACGTGATCCCTCCCCTGTCATCCATCTCCAGACAGGCTAGGTGCAGCATTCTTACCCATCCTGGCTAACCTCCATGAATCTGTCTAGCTCTTTTTTGAACCCTCTTAAAAGTCCTAGTCTTCACAACAGCCTACTGATCATGCTCTGGAGAAGCAAATGAAGTAGTGAGGGTATGTTCCTTGTCTCATTATAGAAGCATCTTATCTTCAGTTAGAGCCACAAGTCTACTTCCATCTCTTGTGTCATATTAAAAGTATGGTGAAACAGGAAGGAAGATACTAAATAATTTCTAGTCAGTGACTTTCTGCAATTCAATTTTAAATTTGGTGCAGGCTGAGGTAATTTTTATACAAAAATAGTTTTCAGGGCAAAAATGCTTTTAGGTTGCTAATATTTTGCCTTATTTTTAAGTCTGATGTGAATGCCAGCTATTAATAAGGTAGAAATCAAATAGAGTGAAAATGGTGGGGAAAGTTGAATTTGTTTGAAGTATTTCATAGTTGTAAAATGGTGTATAAGTACCATAAAGTAACAGGAACAATGTTTAAACAGGTACCCCTATGTTTACCACACCAGACTATACTCCTGCAGTAGGAATAACCTTGACACTCAGCAGAACAGTCCAGCTGTAGCTGGGTTTGCAGCAACCAAATAATGAAGGTGCCATCCGGCCAGTAGTACAGAATGCAATTGCTTGTCTTCTCTGAATGCAGGCCGATGTGTACATACTTCTGCTCTAGTCCCTTGGCTGAGTATTGCAAACACCCAATGTTCAAAAATCATGAGTTTAACTCCCCCAAATCGCAAGATTGGCTTAAAGATCCTAACAATTCATTTAGTGTTCGCCTAGTGGTGCTCAGAGTGCATTAGGGTTCATGGTTGCAAGCTTTCCTCTGCATCAGGGGCCTTCTGTGTCCCAGCAGTTCCATAATTTGGCCCCCACATGGTTGCTGGCACATGAATCCATGGGGCGGGGGGGGTCTGTGCTCTCTTCTGTCCCCCTTTCCTCAGGCCCCCTCCCCCAAGGGATGTGGCCCAATTCCCGGGGTGGCAGTAAGGGTAGGTTCCCCCCCCATCACCACGGTGATGGGAAATGTGAGGAAGGGGAGTGACACAGTAGCTTCTGCTCCGCTGCCAGCCCCTAGGCCAGCCCAGTTCCTCTGCTGCATTGTGGCAGTAGGAAGCAGGGCAGCTCAGCTCTAGCATGGTCTGGGTTGGAGATGGTGGCAGAGCAGAGCAGGCTGCTGCATAGCTTTGCTTCCTTGCAGTGAGTGGAGGAGGTCCTGACCCCGCTGCTGGCCACAGCCAGCCCGGGGCCCTGTGGCTAACCTGAGCATGAGGGACAATCCCATCCCATCCAAAAGAGAGTTGGGGTGGCCATGCACTCATCCACATCCCCCTGGCAACAGGGACCTGCAGTGGTGTAGAGCTGGAAGCTGCTCTAGCCCCGCTGTGCTACCAGTGGGAGTGCTGGGGCCCCGAGGGGGGGGGGGGGTGTTAAATCAGCTTGGGATGGCAGGTGGTGCAGGGGCATTCATTGTAGGGAGCACTGGGCCAGCAGGCGGGGCTGAGAGATGCATGGGAGGCAGGAATGCAAGGAGATACCCCTGCCCTACGTGCCCTGCCAGAGCCCGCTACGAGGGCTTGAGGACTGGCGCGGGCCCTGAGGTAAATTGAGTTTGGGACCTCTGCTTTGCAACATCTTTGGAAACTTTTTTAAAAGAGGGAGCAGAGCTGATTACTTGTGCGTGTAACTCAGGTAGCGGGGCCTGATGTCTGAAGCTGAGGGCGCTGGCACTTCCTGACGTACGAGGACCTCTCTCACCCTGGTAGCTAAGATCAGCAGGGAGCTGCTTGACCTTAGAACCTGAGGCCTTGGCTCCTGGGCATGGGGGTGAACCAGTGCAGGGTACTTGTTCAACAGGTACCCATTTTAGATGAACTGCGTTTGTGCAGCTTACCCCCATTTAGAAGTGGGGTTCCCTTTCATATGGTGTGCTCTGTCTACATTGGGCACTGGCATTCAGGTGTGAGCATTTCTACCAGTGCGCGTTTCTGTAGTGCAGACAAGACCCAAGTGTGACCCCTCCATTGACCAGGCCAGGAGTGTCTGCTGCGAGGCATTCCCTTCCTTCCCTACGTCCATTTGGCACCGCAAGGAGTGTTGGGTAGGCTGCTGGTTCAATGCATTATTCCACTGGCCTCCTTCCTTTCTGTTCTCTTTCTCTCAGGCTCCCTTTGCACTATTACAGACCTTTCAACTGGAAAATAGTACCCAGGCATTATGTGCAATGCACAAGGTGGCAGCCCACGCCGCATGCCCCTGCCACTTTGTGAAGAGAGACTGCAGCTCTTCCAGGTTCTTCCCTGCTGCCCATGCTCGGAGCTGGGCTTGGTCAGCTTGTCTTGGAGCTTTATTTGAAGAGACGTAATGGGTCCTGTCTGGGGAGACCCTTGTTTAGAGAGTACTGTTACAGGTGGTGATATGCTGAAGCAGTTACTTTCACGTCCTTGAGTCCTTTCTTCCAGCTCCCTTCAAGGCACTCATGAAGTAAAGGGTGCTCTAGTACAATACAGAGGGAAGAGGGAGGAGGCACCATGAAGGAGGAGACTGGTCATCTGGAGTTCCTGTAAATTCCTGCCCTCCCTTAGGTAGAAGAGCAGAGCTGCTGAGCAGTGTTCCCTCTAATTTTTCCATCCATGTGCAGAATAAATTTGTGATGTGCACCAAGATATGTGCAGATGTGCACCACCAATAGAAATATGTGCACTTGGCTAATCAGCTGAGTCTAATCAGGCTAATCACCTGAATCTACTGGGTTGAGATTATCTTACCTTACAGGGCATGCTGCTATTGAGGACTACTTGTTTCTCTTCAGGGACTGGAGCCCTACAAAGGGCATAGGGCCAAATGTTGCCAGGGTGGCAGGGGAGTGACACTGCCCCACCCCAGCTGAAATTTGCCCCATATACTGTACCGCTACTCCCCACAGGCTTCAGGTAGCAAGTGATGAACAAAGCTCTAAAACAAACCAGCCAAAATGCCACAGGCTTTTGTCACTTTTCAGCTATGATGTGTCAAGATTTGGAGCTGGCCCATCCTGTGAGCGTTCTCCTGGACGCTGCTGCCAGATTAGGCACAATTAGCTCACGCGCAGCAGGAAGATGGGTGGAGTGAATTAAAAATAAAGGGCTATTGCTGTCACAAGTTCCTAGGAAACCCTGTTAGAAAGGATGCTGTCATTGTTTCGTCTCGCAATAAAAACCGGAGGGGAAAACTGCCATCAGCTACGTACTCCTTGCTTCCTGCCTAGGCTTGTGGTGGGGGAAGGAACATACTGCTTAACCTTCCCCGATGTCTGAGCACCAAGCTGCTCCTGTGTTGCAATCTTCCTCCGCTTTGGCTGGCTTTGAACCCAGGTGCTAAGGCCATGAATACCTGGCTTTTATTTTTTTTCATTTCTGGTGCTCAGTGCTGTACAAATCACCCAGCAAGCCTGTCCCTGGCCCCCAATGGCCTTGTGCCACAAAAGAAGTGTAGAAGGCAGGAAAATGGGGTAATCCTGCAGAGAGAAATGTAGGCCCCCATACAGCAACCCATCCGACACCATGAGACTTGGTAAAGTGGGTGCAGGGCCTACTCCAGTTGCCTGGACCTCAGGTGGCAGGAATTGGGCCAGAGAGGAAGGACACTTAGGGGCTAGCTTGGGACTTAGGAAATCTGATTTGCAGTTCCCTGCTGTGCCACAGACTCCCTGTGTAACCTTGGGCATGTCCCTTAGTTTCTCTGGGCCTCAGTTCCCCAGCTCTAAAATGGAGACAGCAGCACTGCCCTGCCTCAGGAAACAGTGTGAGGATAAATGCATTAAAGGTTGTGAGGCATTTGGGGACTGCGGAAATGGGGGCCAGGTAAGCATCGTCTTTCCCTCTCCCCCCAACTAGACAGAATACTTTGGCTGAGGTTATTTGTCCTAGTGCGGGAGAGGCAGAGTGGACTTGGAGGAGAGATCTCTGTGCCTGATCTGCCAGCAGCAAGGAGGAGAAGCAGGTGGCCAGCTGAACTGCATAAGGGGGCAGCCTGGGAAACAGTGCAGGCTGCAGAGAACTGGACTGGGAGCCACATCTGGCATTGCAGGTGAAGGGCGGGGGGTAGCCTCTGAAATCTGCTGGTCTGGGTGCTGTATGAAGGTTTTCTTAGCAGAGATGGCCACTGCCACTGATAGTGTGTTAAAGGGGCAGCCAGCTCCAGCTGTATCTAGTGTGTGGGGGGACTGGAATGAAGGTGGGGGAAGACTGGCTTGATCCATGGCTGATGGGTGTAGGGGCATCTCCTGCTGGCGAGTTGATGGAGATGCCCTCAACAGGTCAGGCTCTTTGAGCTGGTGCGGGAGGAAAGGTCTGGGCAGGAGTGTCCCCCATAAAATTTGTCATTAACCTGAATATCACCTCCGGCGTCTGGCTAAAGCAGGGATCTCGTAGCATGACTCATTGGTGGGCTGCTTAAAACTAGCCTGGCCAAAGCACTGCTGTGTAGGTCACATAGAGTTGCGACAAACACTATGTGGTGGAACAAACACTCCCCTCCCCCATTGAATCACTCTCATGCTGGAGTCCATAAAAAACCCCCGCTGAGAAGCTACTGTGGACCTGGAAGTCAAGGGACTGAGCAACAAGTTTAGATGAAGTGACAGGGAACCATTGACAAAAACGCCTGTGCCACACTGACGACACTTCCATGGATGGTGAAGAAAGATCCGCCATCGCCAACGTGCAGAACTGCTGCAGCACCCCGTGAAGCTGATGCGGTCATTTAGGCCAGTGATTCTCAACCTTTTTTTAAAAAATACCCCTTTAAAAAAATCATAAGTACCCCCACTACCTACAGTTTTCAGACACATGAAATTTTTTTCTACCATTGCAACCCATTTGTTTAATCAACTTGATTGTAGCTGGGCAGGCAAAGAAATTTTGGGATGTAAAAAGTACAAAAATAATAAAGCGCTGTGAAACTTAAAACAAAAATTCAGTTTTCTCCAAATGTCAGTTGTGTTGACATACCCCCCAGACTTCTCTCGAGTACCCCTAAGGGCACTCACACCACTGGTTGAGGAACACTGGTTTAGGTCAACCGTTAATGCAATCTCACTGCCATGACAGCTCCATGTTTGCAGGGAGAACAGAAAGGAAAGGGGAATTCTTCACAGCAGCTCGAAGAAGGCCTGGCCTGTGGCTTTGGGCATGTGAACACTGCGTGTTCAGGGCAGGGTGTCTCATGTGAGTCCGTGACTGCCCCATGAGAGGAGATTGGAGCGCTTCCCAAGGGCGGGTGAGTGAGGTTGTTTTGCAGTGCTGGTTTGGGCTGAGGGAAGAGAGAGTTAGCCCGGTCCAAAGCCCACTGGCGTATAGACCAAGCTAAAGCCTGCAACCCCCTGCTTTTTTTCAGCGTAACCTCACCTCCTTTAAGCTACCAGAGCCTGAACATCCCAGCGTGCCCTCTATGAGCATCCTTGGGGGGGGGGGGGTGAGAGGTGCTGACTTTGTGCAATGTAAGCCCACCCTGAGAAAAGGTTGAAAATTGGAACCCAGAATTTCTGCTCTCATGGATCCCCCGTCCCTCTCCCCACATGCAATTTGTGGACGGGGCGGGGGGGAGGAGGGAGAAGGGCACAAATCCATACGCAGACCCAGAGATGAATTTGCCAGACTCAGCCTATTGACCAAACTCCCTGCCACGTTCCCTCCCTCTTCCATTTCCTTTTCCTCCACCCTGCCACTGCCTCTGCCAAGCATTGCTCACCCTTACTCCTTAGTTGCGTAGTTCACATTTTGTTATAAAGAAATCCGCATCAGCAGTAATGGGGCCGGGTGGTGTGGGATGTGCTCTGCGAAGGGGCCAGCTCACAGTGAGTGGTGGCTTTGAACCAGATCCGAGGGTGGCTCCCCACAGGCTGATGGGTTACTAATTGGCAATGACTGATTTTACTGAGTAACCCTCCCTTCTGGTCATACAGAGACTGCACTAGGAGTCTGCACCGTGCCCATCCCCAGAATGTATTGTCCTGCACATTAACCCTTAGACAAGATGGGCCAGACTCTAAACTCCAGATCTAAATCCAGCATGACGTGATTGGCGAGATCCCTGGTTTACACCTGTGTGTCTGAATCTGGGACTTCAGCCTGCTCTGAAATCCTTTACCTTGGAGGCTTTACCACTTACCCCACACGGTTGGTTGGTGGGTTAAAGGCAGTTTACATGCAGGGTGCAGTTTCCTTGAGCCCTTTATGGGCTAGGTCATCCCTGGAAGCAGAACTTCTCTGTCTCTGTCAGAACCATGGTGACTCCCAGTCTGTATTCCTGTAAACTCCACTACAGCTGGACTCTCTTTAATCCGGCACTCTGATCCGGCAACATCCGTGGTCCGGCATGATTTTACTTCAGGTATGTCTAGACTCCACGCTTCTTTTGAAAGAGATCGTTTAGAGACAGCCACCACTTTTTCAATCTGCCTTTTCCAAAAGAGAGCACCCAGGCAATCTGGAAGCTCTCTTTCGAAAAAGCCCTGTTTGCGGGTGAGAGGTGCTGAGTTTGTGCAATGTAAGCCCACCCTGAAAAAAGGTTGAAAATTGGAACCCAGAATTTCTGCTCTGATGGATCCCCCGTCCCTCTCCCCACATGCAATTTGCGGGCGGGGAAGGGAGAAGGGCACGAATCCATACGCAGACCCAGAGATGAATTTGCCAGACTCAGCCTATTGACCAAACTCCCTGCCACGTTCCCTCCCTCTTCCATTTCCTTTTCCTCCGCCCCTGCCACTGCCTCTGCCAAGCATTGCTCACCCTTACTCCTTAGTTGCATAGTTCACGTTTTGTTATAAAGAAATCCGCATCAGCAGTAATGGGGGCGGGTGGTGTGGGATGTGCTCTGCGAAGGGGCCAGCTCACAGTGAATGGTGGCTTTGAAACAGATTTTTTTTTTTGAGAGCTCTTTCAAAAAAAGGCATTCTTCCTTGTAAAATGAGGCTGATCGCTGTCGAAAAAACCGCCGCGTTCTTTCGATTTACTTTCGAAAGAACGCGGCGGCACTCTAGACTCAGGTGAAGATTTTTCAAACAAAACCCTGTAGTCTAGTTAGCCAGATGTCCACTTACCATGGGTGTGTCCAAGTTTCCTGCAGTCCCATACAATTTGTTGACAGCCACCCGTCCTGGCTCTCAGAGTTCTGTGCTGTTATTTAGCTCCGATTTACCCCTAAATGTCTTCTAACAGCCCAGCAAGCAGTGGAAGTGTTGGTAGTGCTGCTAGGCAATATCGACTTCTTGTGGTTCAACCAATTCTCTGGTTTGCAACCGATCAGGTCCCAAGGGTGCCGGACTAGAAAGGTTCAACCTGTAGTTACTGGGATGTCTCCTCCCTGTTAGTGGGATGGTCTCTGAGCTGAGACCAGATTTGTCAGAAAACACCCTTTTTGGCTTCGTGGCACTTCCATAGCTCCTCTTTTCTACTGAGCGTACCAGGCATAGAAGTCCCCTGCTGAAAGCATCAGGGCCCTACCACACTCCCTCCCAGAAAGGAGTAGAGGAGCCAAGTCTTCCAAGTGGCCGAGAGAGGCTGCAGGGATAGGGACTAGCCAATCAGAGGGTGGCAGGTTCGTATAAGAGGGGCTGTGGAGGAGACCAGAGTCTGCTGCTGCGCTGGAGCTGGAGAGGCACACGTGGTGCTCCTGGTGGGCGGAAGGGCTTGCAGCACCTCAGATGGCACAGTTGCTAGCAGGAACCAAGAGGGTTGGTTGTTGGGACGTGTGTATGCCGTACAGTAAGGGTGACGTATATGTGAAGGCCCATTTGTTCGCAGCCTGCGGAGAAGTTTGGGTTTATGTGGGTCTCAACACGCGGCCTGAGGGTGGGATCCTTTGAACGTGGCCTCCACTGGGAACACGCTCCACAATGGCGAGGCGTCTCCCGGGCGGGGCGAGCATGAAAGACGCAAGTGGACGGGCTGGCTGGAACAGACGGGTACAGGGTGTCGGTGTTTCTAAGCCCCAGGGATGAGGTGCCGGGAGCGCCGGGGCATTGTGGGAAGTGCTTTGTATTCATGCCCATCAGTGTGAAAGAAGCTATTTGCATATATTTGCATATATATTTGCATGTATATGCAACCACACTTAAGTTATGGCCCTCGGCACGTGCTGAGAGTATCATTGTGGCCCCCCGGGGCTTCCAAAGCCCCCGCTCCCTAGTGTCTGAGCCTGACTCTTAACAACTGCTCTTTGCAGGGCTGCTTCATAAGGGAAGCTGGCGCTCCTCCCTGTGGACATGTCCCTGCCCAGAAATGGGGCTTTCCCTGCCCCCCCTCTCTCTGCTGGGCCAGACAAAGGGCTTCTGTGCTGCACACTTCCCCCTGGCACAGATCTGAGGGTGTTTCCTGCCAAAGAGCCTGCAGGGAGCCATCCCAAACTCTCATGGTTAGATACCATGTCCCCCCCCCTCCTCCCCCTCCAACTCTATAGAGGCTCAGGGGGCTGTGACTTTCCATGTTCCCATAGGGTGCAGCCCCTACAGCCCCCTTAGCTCAAAATAAGGGTGTTCGAAATAGCTTATTTCATCATTTGGCATGGTCTGCGCAGGAACAAGGGTTACCGAGATGTCGGAATAAGCCGCCCGTTATTTTGAAATCTATTTTGAAATCAGGGGCTGCTTCAATAGATGCAGAATAGCTATCTGGGGATACTTCTAGTATCCCGAAATAGCTCTGCAGCGTAGACGTACCCATAAAGAGGAGTCTGCTGTTTTCCCCGGGAGCCTGTCGGACTCGCTGAGCATCTTTCTTTTAACCAGGGCCTTGGCGTCTTCGATGAACCTCTCCACCTCCATCGGTCCAGACCTTATAAAGTTTACTAACCAGAGGTGAAAGGAAGCGGGGGCGCCCTTGTGCGCAACTCCGGCAAGAGGGAGCGATTTAAGGAGCTGGCAGGGACCTGGGCTGCAATAGAACCGTTCCTGTCAGAAATCTGAAGTTACTTTCCACACTGTTACCAACCCTCCCCCACCCCCATAAGCACCTCTGTGTCCTCAGTTCACCGTCGCTGTGTTAACCTGGGCAGGATGGGACGTAAGCTGGAGGCAGGCTCTCCTCATGTGTGCAGTGGAGCCGTGCTCAACGCACGTCCTCGGGCCTGGGTCGGGGGTTGTAAGTGGGTTACTTGGAGGGTAGCCGCTTGAGGTATATTTAGCCTCACTTACCTTCCCTTCATCCTCCCACAAATCCGGACCTATCTCTTTACTGTTGGGGGTTTCTTTCAATCCCCAATACAAATCAGCAGCCCAAGCAGTCATCTGCACTCAGTCATTGTCAGGATGCATTAAAGACATGTTCTGGGGCATATAAATGAGCCAATTTCCCATAATCCCCTTCTGCCCCTTTATATTTTGCCCATATTTTCCCTGTAAGGACAGACTTTAGGCATAGGCTCCCCCTGACTGACACGGTCATGCTTCTCTAGCTCCCTAAACTTGACACCGTGTGCTTCTGGACTAAGCCGGATCCTTAGCGGCACAGCTTGCAGTTACTCAGTGTAGCTCATTGCACCCTCTTCCTCTCTAGTGCCTGTGCCACCACAGACCTGGAAAGTATCCCTGAAATCATGGGGACCCGTGTAGACTTTTATTGGGTCTTGACAAGGTGGACACAGGCTGGGTGACTGCTAGGCGGAGGGGGTTTACCCGCAGGCTGGGGAATTCCTTTCTGCTGCTCCAGTACTCCTAGCTGCAACTTCTGGGCCGCTGTCAGTCACTGGTACGCTCGCTCCCCTGTGTGCGCCGCCTCCATTTGGCACCAGCACGCCTGCTCCTCCGCTTCCCTGTCCTGCGTTCCGCGCTCCGCCGTCCAGAGGCCGTACGCCTCTTTCTTCCTGCACTGCTGCCATCTGGCCAGCCCTGTCCGAGTGCCATCTCCTGCAAGCAGTAAGGTCTGACTGGTGTCACAGCCATGGGACCTCTCTCTCATTCACCTCCACCCGTTGAAAATCCTTAGCGCCTGAGGTTTTTCAGATCCTCTGATTTCCCCTCCAGGGGAAACCGTATTTCAGACAGAAGCGCCCAACACTGCTCTTTGTCCACTGTGTCCAAGCACTTCCCCCTTTCCTTGTGCCATTTCCCTTCACCCAAAATAAACGAAAGAACACAATAAGCCTTGTGCGTCATTCCCTCACTTTGAATCCAGTAAGATCTGTCACTGCAAATGCTTGGTGTGTTCGCAATAACAGCTGCCCCATTGAGGTGTTTTGGGGATATCACAGACCACTAAGGGGTTTATTTAATAGGAAAGTTGGTCCCCAGCCTGTAACAATGCTTGGGATTCTTCCGTCCCAAGTACAGGACGCTGCACGTGTACTTGTTGAACCTCATCAGATTTCTTTTGGCCCAATCCTCCAATTTGTCTAGGTCACTCTGGACCCTCTCCCTAGCTACTCAACTCTGGAAGCCTCAGGGGGCCAAAATGAGACTCTCAGCACATGCTGAGGGCCACAACTTAAGTGTGGTTGCATATACATGCAAATATATGCAAATAGCTCATTTCACACTGATGTGCATGAATACAAAGATTAAGCCGTAAGCTGTGGCGCCGGACCCAAATGTGGCCAGCATAAGCCAGTCAGCACCTCTCAGGCTCTGCCCACAAGGCTAAGCAGCCAGCACTTCCCACAATGCCCCAGTGCTTCCAGCACCTCCTCCCTGGAGGCTAGAAACACCGACAGCCTGAACCCGTTTCTTCCAGCCAGCCCCTCCGCTTGCGTCTTCCGGTGCTCACCCCACCTGGGAGACGCCTCACTGTTGTGGAGCGTGTTCCCAGTGGAGGCCACGTTCAAAGGATCCCACCCACAGGCTGCATGTTGAGCCCCACATAAACCCAAACCGCACCACAGGCCACATGTTGAGTAGCCCTGTTCCAACTTATCTACCTCTGCCCTACAACAACATTGTAGATAGCTTGTTCATTCAATTGCTTATTCCTGGGAGTTCAGGGCCCCTCATTTTCTTGAGGTGACTGTGTAATTGCCAGCAGGCAGATTTGAACCTGAGACCTCTGGAATTTAAGAGTTTCTACAGCTTGAGCTAAAAGCCACCTGGCACTCAGCTTAGGCTGTAAAGCTCCCTTGTTCTTAGTTCTCACTGTAAGTGGCCTAAATGCCACTACACAGGACAGTGAACCCCACTAAGTGTGTGGGTTACAGCTGGACCCTGATTCGCCCAGCACCTCCCTATAGTGTCTACAGGCTGTTGACGACGAGAAAGAAGGAGAGACCTGAATTTGGTGGAACTTAGTTCCTGGTCCTGAGGCTTGTAGCAGGAAGCAGACCACTCACAAACCTAACAATTGGTGAAGCAATTAAAAGTTGATGAACTCAGTGCAACTTCCCCTTTTAAGTGTGGATACAAAAAGCCACCTGACGCACAGATCGAGAAGAAGGCAAGGGCAGCCGTGAACGTACAGACAAACAGCTGGAAGCTCCTTGCAGCCAAACAGCCCGATTCTAGCATTCAGTACCAGGGACCCATCGCAGCCATGGAAGATGCATACATCAGACACATTGAGCTGCTGGGCTTCGAGAAAAGGTTTTTTCCAAGCCAACATTATGTAAGTACTCCGAGATTACACTGCAGAGCAGTAAACTGACAGGTTTTTTTCTTTAGGTGTAGTTCCCCTTGGCGTTGTTTCATCTTCTATTTCAAATAATACCTTGAAAGAGAAAGTCTACAGGTAACATTGTAGGGGAACACTGCTGCTTTTCTGAGCTGCGACAGCAGACTGGACTGGAGTTAGGAACATCTGTTCTAGACCTGAATGCCTAAGAATGTCAGGGGAGTTTGGATCCAAATGTCAGCTGCTTGGTTGATTCCTGTCTTTGTAACAGGCTGAACCAAAAGAAGGGTTGGTCAGTACTGAGCTCGATGGCTCACAATCATCACTTGCTTTTAAGATGGCAAGTGTCACTGTGGGGTTTTGATTATTGTCACCATGGGAAGAGCAACTCTCCTGGCTTTCGTTCCTCACCAGTCTCTCTACCTTCTATTTCTAGTCTCTTTCTCTGTCTAACAAACCTCTTCAATCCCTAATCTCTTTCTCTGAACAATTCCGACTAGCTCTGTTGTATATAATCAATTTTTTTTGGGGGGGGAAGGCAGTTTCACTGTAATACATGTTCTGTGAAAACAGTTCCATTTTGCTGAATTGTTCAATTTTTTGGTGAAAAAGATTTGAACCAAAATGAAAATGTGAAATTCATTCTGGATTATTGTCATGGAAAAAAATGGAAAATGTTCATGGAAAGAAAACAGATGTTTCCAACCAGTCCTAGGATATCATTTTGCTCTACATTTGCTATGTCTCTTTTATGTTTTTGTAATTAAATGGTGTTTCTTCTGACATGCTCCTCAGCTGAGCTGCTAAAGAGTTCATTTTCTTCTACCATTCTGGAGCAGTGTTTCTCAGCCAGTAGTAAGAGTACCCATAGGGGTACTCAAGAGAAGTCTGGGGGGGGAGGTAGATCAACATCACTGAAATTTGGAGAAAACAGCGCTTTATTATTTTTGTACTTTTTACACCCCAAAATTTCTTTGCCTGCCCAGCTATGATTAAGTTGTTTAAACAAATGTGTTGCAATGGTAGAAAATTTTTGTGTGTGTCTGAAAACTGTGGGTAGTGGAGGTACTTATAATTTTTTTTAAAGGGGTATTTTTTAGAAAAAGGTTGAGAAACACTGTTCTAGAGAAGAGATATGAAAGAGAATGGGACTTTAGCTTAGTGGATTAGTTCTGGGTGGCTTTCCATTAATGGGGGCATTGTGAAAGGAAGCATATTGGTGGTGTGAATGGGGTAGTGAGGAGAAGTCCTAGGGTATGGCTAGACTGTGTGGGGGTTTTGGGATACCAGAGGTATCCCGAAAAAACTCCGCCGGATCCAGGGAACGCGTTTGCTCTTCGGGTTTTTTTTGCAGAAGAGCAAATGCGCTCTTTTGGAAGCCCCCGTATTCCTCGTTCCATGAGGAAGAAGGGGGCTTTTGAAAGAGGGTATTTTTCCAAAATTGGCCCAGTGTAGATGGGCCAAATTTTGGAAGAGCCTCTTCCAACAAAAGTATCAGAAAAAGATGCACAAAATGCAGAGCACATTTTGCGTATCCTTTTCCGATAGATCCTTGTAGTCTAGATGTACCCCATGTGATATTTGCTGAGTGGCTATGTTTATAGGAAATCAGCTCTTCGTACCAGCATGTGCTAGAACCTACTGTCCTGTATGTGCTTGCTGAATTTTCTGTGAATAGAGAAAAATGGAGATCCTCACTGACCCAGGTTTTGTAGCTAGAGATTGTGAGTGTGTGTTTGTTCCAGCAAACAAGACTCCACCTGGCCTTTCTTGGAAAATGGTTCATAAACAGTGATTGTCCCTACATGGTGGTAAAAATGGGTGTCCCACAGAAGAAACTGAAGAATCTGAACTCTCTTTGTTGTTCATTAGGTTTACATGTTCCTGGTGAAATGGCAGGATCTAACCGAAAAACTAGTCTATCGAAAATTTACCGAGATATATGAATTTCACGTAAGTCAACTCTTGGTGTGTATTGATTCAGGCTTAGTCTCGCTTGCGCTTACAAGGGGCTTACAAGGCGAAAACTGAGGCTATAGTTAATCTATGTCTAGTTAAGCCTTTATAACAGGCTTAGCTCTGTGGTACAGGAATGCCTACGCTCTTTATGCATGGTGAGGGAAGGCTCACAATGGTGTCTATTTTCAAAACCATAATGTAAAGCTTGCAGCATTCACTGTGCCCTGGCCTGCTGACCTCAGAGCATATGTGATCTGCTTTCCTCGGGAGAGTGACAGGACTTAACTGGCCCAGGTACCATTTTCAAGCATATCAGCCCTTTGCTAGCTGATTTGGAACAAGACTCTTGGCCTTTTGTTCATACCTCCCATGGGGGGCTTTGCCATTCACCAGACAGAGGAGTCGGGAATTGATCTTTCTTTCTTGCAACGTTTTACTTCAGTGAAGTCAGAAGTTAAGCTGGATACAAACTGTCCTAAGGAGAACTGGCTACCGCAAGGTGCAGGCATCCTGCACCAGGGCTTCTTGGGAAAGTGGCCGCTCTAGCTCTGTGTCTCCACTGGCACATGCCAGAAGGGCCATCTGGTGCTGCCGTGTAGTGAAGGTTTCCAGTTCCACAAATGGCGTGTATCCACTGGGTAACAATCCGTGCCTTATGCTGACGGGAAAGTATTCCAGTCCCCCAACACAGGCAGACTGTTACTGGGTTCTTTCTTTCCCTTTATTTACAACTAGTGAGTTTATTGGGATGAAGAAAAAACCCCCCACACTTGATAGAATTCCCTTTAAAAAAATTTAAATGGAAAAATGCTAACAATCCCTTTTTTTAAAGAAATCTGAAATAAAAATTAACTTTATAAAACTAACCCTATTTTTGAAACTCAATCATTTAAAAAAGCATGTGCATTTTCCCTTTTCTTTTCAAACCCTTCCCCCCAACTTAATGGAGTTAAGGACCCAAGCAATGATGGCTAATTTGGTTCGCCGTTTGCAGCCAAAGGGAGCTGCAGGAAGCAGCAGCCTGGCCCATGCCGCTTCTCGCGGCTCCCCCCTTGGCTGCAAACGGTGAACCGGAGCCAATGGGAGCTGCAGAGCTGGTCAGTAAACAAACCAGAGCGGCCAGTGAGCAGATTTCTTGGAGCGGGTCCACGGACCACTTCGCGAAACTGCTTTAAGTTATGGTAAGTGGAAGCTGCATGCCAAATGGGATGATCCTAGCTCTTACCGTTTAGGGAGAGTTCTTGATCGGACAAACTTTTCAAATATACTAGTACCGTATTAAGAATTTATTGCTAAAGGGCAAAACATTCCCTTTTTCAAAAGAGACTTAGGAGCTAAAATCTCAGTGAAAGGCAATGGAACTGAGGCACCTAAGTGCCTAATCTGAAAATGGGACCAGGCTCCTAAGTCACATAAACACTGACGAAAATTTGACCTGACATCCTTTGATTGGTGCCCAACCCTGCAAGTGCTGAGTGCCCTCTGCTCTCAGGATCTGCCCTTCTGTTGCTAGCTACCTGATTTGTCAACACAAGCCGCTAGCTACCTGGCTAGGTGCTATAAAAGGGGCCTGTAAAATTGAGCTTTTTATTGGATACACAGGCAGAGGCCAAGCTGAGGCCTTTGGAAAACCAAAGCCTGAGTCTCTTCTACTGCTGTCCTCCCTCTGAGGAGTCAGATTGAATTTTACCTTGGATATGCTGACTGGACTGTGCACCTAATTCTGGTTTCTCTTCTCATGCTAGAAATCCTTAAAGGAAATGTTTCCCATTGAATCTGGGGACATCAACATTGAGAACAGGATCATCCCTCACTTACCAGGTAAGCAAACATATGAAGCTGCCAGACTTTCAAAGCAGGAGGCTGTAAGGAAAAGGGATGGCAGCCCTTCTGTAATTTGTACTATGACTGCAAACACACAGACACCAGGGTCTTCAGTGGGGGGTGGAACCTGAGACCCTCCAAAGTACAGAGTCATTCCATTAGGTGTAAGCAGAAGATTGCTCTAGTAACTGGAGCACTTGACTAGAGGGAGACTTGACCAAATGGACACCCAGCCACCCACGCACCAATCACAGATTGCTTGGTCTACTCCTGCTTATTGTGTACTTCCTCACGATCAGTAACCGCCTATAACTCAACTTCTAGCAGATGCAGGGAAAGCAACCTAACTGCCCCATTCCTGTACACCCGTTTTCAGTCCCAGACAATCTCTCTCTTTCAATCTAACCATCAAATGAGTGACTGTGGTAAAGACACGTCAGCCAGAGTGCCATTCCTGGCAGGCAGAAAGCTTCACAGCTCCCATGGCTACTTGTTAATGCAGTGAGGGGGCTGGACAACCTGGGTTCCAATCGCATTCTTCAGCCAGCCACGGTGCTGCGATGTGCCTCAGTTTCCCATCTCCCTCACTGAGTGCGTCTGAGGAAATGAATGCAAAGAAATTGCCTTTAATTAGACTCCTGTGGGGTTTAGGATTTAGAGCTCAGTCAAGCTTGCACTGAAATCAAGAGGTATTTGCTCCCGGACTTCAATGGGAGCTGGGTTTGGCACTTGTGCCTATCACTGATTTGAGTAACCTTTGACTAAATGCAAACCCACCAACTGCCGTTGGTTGGGGAATGTCCCCAGAGTCCCCTCTGTGCTGTCCCCCAATCTCCGGGAATTTACAGTAGTAGTTTCTCACAGATGATTTCACTTTCCCGACACTGGTTACTGCAATCGCTGTGGTAGACAGGCTCAGATTTCTCTGTCAGCATTTGTTGCTCTATTTTTAATGAAGAAATCTCTTAGAGATGAGGAACTCCCCACAGCTGGCCAGTTGGATTTAGCAGTGAAAAGTGCTGACTGTAGAAGGGACGGTGAAGCGGCCTGTTCCTCTGCCTCCTCGCCTGGAGCATGGAAATCCATTGCAAAGGTGCCGCTGTGGTCAGGCTGCAGCTGCTGTGTCGTGGTGCAGCTGCGAGGCTCTAGAAACGACATCCGTTAGTTTGAGGAAGTTGTCGTGTCCACCGGCATGGCCCAGGGAGCTCGTCGCCAGCAGCGCGGGGGGGGAAACATGGGGCTCGCTGAAACGCCGCATGAAACCCATCCAGCCCATGCTGAGGCACACGAGCAGGAAAAATACGTTGTTCCACTTTTCTTAAAAACAAAACCCCTCAGGAAACAGACCAAAATCTTCATGAACAGAGCCACGGCTGTTTACCTCAGCTGACACGTTGGCCCATTGTCTTCCATGTCCCCGGTAGGTGTGTGAAATACACAGCAGGAAATTATACTCAATTATACCCTTCAAAGGACTCACTGGAAAGTGATTGTCACCACAGGCTTTAAGGTCCCGCAGGTTGTACAAGACACCCATGAATATAACCCTGTCCCAGACAGCCACAGGTGAGTTGCCTGTGCAAGGGTTGGCATGAAGTTACTGGTACAGTTGGAAGAGCTGGGAACAATAGGAGTGGTTGGGTGCTAAGCACATCTGAAAACCTGACCCTGCTGTCATTTAGCTGAGCTCGCTGGAAGTGTGGCCCATGGGGTGTGGAAGGAAACACAGTCCCTGGCTAGGGGTTACTACACATTTGTAAGCAGCGACCCTACACAAAGGATATTTTTTTGGCTTCCATTTACACAAATAAACCACCTGTTCCCATGCCATTTGACCAGTGAGGTAGTGAAGTAACAGGCACCTTTGAAAGAGCTGTATCAAGGTAATCATTCCCCCCCCCACCCCCTCCCCGAAAGAAAGAATTCAAATGCAAATGACACCCTTCTGTAACAGGGCTGAGATTCGGTACCCTGCCTGCCACCTGAGCACACCAGCAGTGTATTTATAGTGTTAATTTGCCTACATGCACATGGGTGTGTTTCAGAAAGAGCACGCAGTCACATCGATTTGAGGAAATGAAAGAATTCCCCTTGTTAATGGGTGAAGTCAGTGGTTGCACTGAATTGTAACTCAGCGTTTCTCAACCTTTTTATAAAATGTACCTCTTTTAAAAAAATTATAAGTAGCCCCAGTACCTACAGTTTTCAGACACACAACATTTTTTTCTACCATTGCAACACATTTGTTTAAATAACTTAATCGTAGCCAGGTGGGCAAAGAAATTTTGGGGTGTAAAAAGTACAAAAATAATAAAGCACTGTAAAACTTAAAACAAAAATTCAGTTTTCTCCAAATTTCAGTTGTGTTGACATACCCCCCAGACTTCTCTCGAGTACCCCTAAGGGTACTCGCACCACTGGTTGAGAAACATGGTTGTAACTTATGCATGCACCTTCTTCAGAGTGACCAAGGCAATGCGCTAGTCATTTCAATTATCTAATGCGAACATGCTGGGGGAGGTGACACAGTAAAAAATGCAGTAAGATTCATTATCTTATATGATCGCCACAGTTTATTCTCCCTTAAGTGTCTGCCAAGAACGTAGCCCAGCTCTCCTGCCTATGTCCTTTCTGCCGATTTAAAGAATTAATAAGCATCCTTATATCTCCTGCCCTGCCCTCATATCTCCTGGTCTCCCCCCCCCCCCCCCCCGTGTGAACAATTGGTAAACAACATAAAAGTTAACAACAAATTATAACTCAGGTTGATTTTCTAACCTCCCCTAGCTACTCCTTGTCACTGTCTGGTTTGAGGAGGATTTTTTCTCCCCAGATGATTATGTTGAATTATTAAATCCCAAAGCTGAAGGCTTCTGTTCAGTAGGTGTAAGGCTTCTCTTAACAGAGACACATGGCAATTCAACGCAGAGTGAAATCGAGAGGAAGGATGGCTGTAGTTGGGCCTCTAGCTAGGATTTGGGGCATCCAGGTTCGTTTCCTCTCTCTGCTGCAGACTTTCTTGTATGAGCTTAGAGTTACTCACCTTGTTTTAGGCTGGGAAGGTGCATCGGTAGAGGCCAGTGGTCCCCAACCTTTTGGGGCTGCCGGGCGGCCAGGGGCGGGGCCGCACATGCACCAGAAGAATGGCTCGGGCCAGCCCTGGTCACTAGGTGGGCGCACATAAATGCCCCGGCGGGTGCCATGGTGCCTGCGGGCACTGCGTTGGGGACCACTGGTATAGGCGCATGTCCCGGGGGGTGGGTGGGGGATGAAAAATCCATGCACCTAGAGCTGTAGTTGTATTGACCAGTGTATATACTGCCAATGGAAGAATTTTTATGTTGATCTAGCTACCGCTTCTTGGGAGGTGGATTCCCTATGCCGATGGGAGAACCCCTTCCGTCAGTGTCAGTAGTGTCTAGCCTGCAGCTGTGCTGCTGTAGCCTTTTAAGGGTGGACCTATGCTTAGCCTCTCTCTGTGTCTCAGAGCCCTGCCTGTCAAATGGTGGTAACAGCACAGTCTTGCTGCCCAGGAAAGTTGTTTGGTGGGATGCTCCAGTGGTTAGGTTGAGAGCCACTGTCCTTTCCAGGCAACTGTACCCCCTTCAGGAGTCAGATTTGTCTTGCATACCCCCCTTGCTTTACAAAGTCAGACATAAAAAGACCAAAGTCTCCCAGCACACTGTTGCTGAAAATTTGGTGACTTTCTTGATTTTACCCTCGAATTGTAAATAAGTCGATTGAAATATAAATGATTGTACTTGCATTTCAGCATATAGAGCAATATAAACAAGTCACTGTGTGACAGTTTAGTTTGTACTGACTTCACTCGTGCTTTTCATGTAGCCTGTGGTAGAGGAGTTGATGTGCCCCTGGGAAGAGCCCTGCATTCCCCCAGGGGGGAAACACATCCTTGGTTGAAAACCACTGGGTTAGGGTGCTTGCCTACAGCTTGGGAGACCTAGATTCAAGTCTGTTTTGCTGCAGTCTTCCCCGGTGATTTGGGCAGGTTATTTGGGTCAGGTCTACACTTAAAATACTCAGTCGGCACTGCTGCCTCTGCACCACTGTAGTGCTTCAGTCAAGATGGAGTGCTGTTCTCCTTGGCCTCTGAGCATAGGACAAGACGCAATGGGCTTAAACTGCAGCAAGGGAGGTTTAGCCTGGGCATTAGGAAAAACTTCCTAACTGTCAGGGTGGTCAAACACTGGAATAAATTGCCTGGGGAGGTTGTGGCATCTCCATCACTGGAGATATTTAAGAGCAGGTGGGACAGACATCTATCAGGGATGGTCTAGACAGTGCTTGGTCCTGCCATGAGGGCAGGGGATTGGACTTGATGACCTCCCGAGGGCCCTTCCAGTTCTAGTGTTCTAGGATTCTATGCTCCACCCACTGACATAGTTACTCTGCCAGCCCCAGGGGCCGCAGCGGTGTGGACAGGAGTAGCTCCCCCATTGATGTCATGCTGCTCACGGAGGGGTGGAGGGTGGTGTAACTGTGCTGCTCCGGTGGTGTTCAGTATTATTCCTCCTCCGGGGCCGGGGCTCTCGATAGAAGCTTGGGAAGCTGCAGCCTGCGTTCTAATAGTAGGAGAGAGGGGCGCTCTCTGCCTCACTGAAGCAGGACCAATTAGGACAAAGGCCAGCAGTGCTGGCCCGAAGGGTTGGCCCAGAAGAAGCTGAGGGGGCGTAATCTGGTGATGGCTGTGGGGATTACGTTACGGCACCACGGCGCTAATATGGGGGCTTTCTCTAGTGCTCGGTGGTGCTCTCCATCAGCTCAGAGTAGCCCTGTCTCCCCCAAGCTGCTCTGTCTGTCTTCACTGCGGAGCTCCTGCTGAGACCAGGGTGTGCGACAGGCTGCACTGCGCTTCAGCTGCTGCCTTGACAAAATGAAGAACGCTGTGCTCTGAGTGCGGAACTTCCTTAAAACATAGGACCTGGTTACAGCAACCAGTTCTCCCAGAGCACTGTTAGGCTGTAGCTGTGCTGACTGCACCCATTTGGTGCCTGTATAACCACCACTGAGTGGATTTGAACCTAGAACTTCTGAAACTGAGTATAGGAGCCTCTACCAGCTGAGCTAAATGCCCACTGCCTCCTAGCCCATGCTGGAGAGGTCTCTTGGTCTTAGTTGTTGCTGTGGTCTCGGTCCACTGCATGGACCAGTGAACCATATTAGGTGTGTGGGTTACACCTGTGGTAACCATCCCTTTGAGAGGCACCCAAACGCCTTTACCTGAGGCGGGAGCAAGGAGCCATCTGCAGAACAGTCATGTGAGGAAGTGGGGCTCTGGGGGATTTTATTCCCCCGGTTATGTGGCATGTGAGTTCCACTGTCTTATAGTAACCCCAGGTGTGTGCCTCGGTTTCCCGGGGCACTGCACCAATACCTAGATGGTGATGGGAATTTTGGGTGTGATAGGCTCTTGCATGTTGACACCCTTTGTATTCTAAGCTCAGGAGAGGGTGCGACCAGGTGACACCT
Organism: Pelochelys cantorii; assembly: GCA_032595735.1. Taxonomy (NCBI): domain Eukaryota; kingdom Metazoa; phylum Chordata; order Testudines; family Trionychidae; genus Pelochelys; species Pelochelys cantorii. Next base: position 8,592,391 of record CM064346.1, on the reverse strand, counting down.
TTTGCTCGGGAAGTTGGACAAAGGAGGGAGGAGATGCCTGGCTGGGGGGCTGGCACCGGGTTGCTGGAAGTTAGCCTGGGGTGCAGGACAAGAGACAGGCCCCAGCTTTGGGTCCCCCACTCTCAAAGATGGAATGTCCTGGCTGCTTCTGGTTACTGAAGCCTGTTCTACGCTGTGTCCCTGTGGACTCACAAACCTTCTCTTCTCCCTGCTGGCCGAGCATCACACCTGACTGTGGATGGGGGGTGCAAGGCCCCGTGATGTCCCCACACTCACGTGACTAGAACCTTTGGGGTTCTGCTCAGCTCTTTTTCAGGTCGATGTTTGGTATCAAGGTGCAGAAGCTCCGCATAGGGGTGACCGCATGAGTAGTGCTACCAAATGTGATCGTCAAAAAAATTGAGTCTCTCTGGTTTTGCTCTTCTCTAGCACCCAAATGGTTTGATGGCCACAGGTCCACCCAGAACAGGCAAGGCACGCTGACTGAATACAGCTACGCCTTGGTGAATCTGCCGCACAAGATTTCCCGATGCGCACATGTTCTGAACTTCTTCAAAGTCAGGCCTGACGACTTGAACCCGCCCACCGACAGCCAGTGAGTACAATCGCATCCGCAAGAACGCAGAGCGTCTTAACCATTTAAAAATCCCGTCTAGGTATTTTGCAACAGGGTCTGCTCAAGTTCAAGCAGGAATTAAGGCAGGGAAACCCTGCAGCCTGTGTCAAGCAGTGGATCAGACTAGACAGTGGTCTCTTCTGGCTTCATAAGCTGTGACTCTAACACAAACTGACATTCCATTTGTAACATACACACTTCTATGCGACTTTCTTGTGTTTGTCTCTACCCAGGTCAGAAGGAGAAAGCTTGTCCACTCAGTTCCGTACAGCTGAGCTTAGTAACGTGATCAGATTTCTTCCATTGATATAACACAAGACTAACATGCTAGAGCAGTGGTTCCCAAACTTTTCAGCATCATGCCCCCTTTTTGATTTTGAGAAACCCTCAGGGCCCCCCCCCCAAAAAAATAGCAGCAAAACTTGTTGAGCAAAAAACTGACTGGAGCAGCAAAATTTGATGGGGGGAAGGGGCTGGGTCACCTCGCACCTCCCCTGAAATTTCTTCACGCCCCCCCCCAGGGGGCACACCCCCCAGTTTCGGAACCCATGTGCTAGAGGGTATAAATAATATGATATATTAACCCAAGTACTAATACCAGCTATCGTTTCCATTCTGAGCCTCTGTTCTTAGTCACTCGATCTTTCTGAAAATTCAGCCTATCAGGCTGAAGTATTTCAGGCTGGAAATCTGCCCAAAGAGATTATTTTCGTTGTTGTATTGTATAGAATTTGGGTGCTGTTTCTTTAAATAGTTGAATGAACCCTGGCATGATCTGCGCCACCTTTTAAGGGTATGTCTCTACTGCAGAGATAATGCTCAAGACAGACAGGATGTAACATCATGCTTAGGGCAGCCCTAATGCCCTGTCAGAAGCCAGGAGGGGAAACCAGATGGATCTTTCCAAATGGCCCTGTTCTGATGGCTCTGGTACCGGCCACTGTCTAAGACCCAGTGCTGGGCTCGATGGACCATTGGTCTGAGCCAGTATGTTTTTTGTATGGAGGGAAGGGAACCCTATTGCTGGAAAGAGAGAGAACATAAGAACAGCCCAATTGGATCAGACCAAAGGTCCATCTAGCTCAGTATCCTGTCTGCTGACAATGGCCAATACCAGATGCCCCAGAGGGAGGGATCACAACAGGTAATTCTCACGTAATCCCCTGTCACCCACCTCCAGAGAAACAGAGGCTAGGGACACATTCCTACCCATCCTGGCTAATAGCCATTGATGGACCTAACCTCCATCTAGCTCTTTTTTGAACCCTGTTAAAGTTCTAGCCTTCACCACATCCTCTGGCAAGGAGTTCCACAGGTTGACTATGTGCTGAGTGAAGAAAAACTTCCTTCTGTTTGTTTTAAACCTTCTGCCTATTAATTTCATTTGGTGACCCCCTAGTTCTTATATTGTGGGAATAAGGAAATAACTTTTCCTTATTCACTTTTTCCACACCAATCATGATTTTATAGACCTCGATCATATCCCCCCTTAGTCTCCTCTTTTCTAAGATGAAAAGTCCATCTCTTTAATCTCTCTTCATATGGGACCCATTTCAAACAAAGAGCAGCATTACCTGGCATTCAGCTGAGTTCACTCTTCTTTTTCTAGCATCAAGAAGCCGGAGACATATTTGGTGCCAAAGGATTCCAAGAAAAATGCTGCAGGTAAGAAGAACCTGTGGTTATTCAGACATTGATAAGCAAGAGACCTAGCCACTGGGAACACCTGGTTCCACCAGCCTTGCGGGAAACTATTGACCAAGTGAGAATAATCTGTGGGGTGGGAGAGTATTCAGCACAATGCACTGGCTTGCAGGAAAGTCCTGACCCCTGGGACAGTAGGGCTGGCCCCGCTGCAAGGCACATCTCCTGAGCCATGGGTAGCAGGGCACCAGGGGCCATCTGAGAGGAAGCGGCCTGTAGGGTGGACGCAGTGAATTGAGAAACTGCTCCTGGCATGGTATATGGAGGGCCCCGGGTCAACCTGCAGGGCCCGGTTTGGTGTCGACGAGGCCTCCCAGCCATGCTCTTCCCGAACAGCTCTGGCTACTGCATTGTACCGGAGCCTGAATTCCAACAGCCCACTCGGCCCTGGTGCCTCAAAGCACGTGTGCCCTGTAAGCAGAAGGAAGACGGAACCAGGTGCTTAAATTGTGTGCTTGCAAAACCGGGGCCTTATGCAGCCATCGTGGTCTGTCTCTTTGTCGGACTGGACAGCAGCCACGTTCCTCTCGCTGTGCTTGGGGCACCCTTTAGAACATGGACGTGCTGCCCTCTCTCCTTGTACATCCGACATCGTCAGTCCAGATGCTTCCCATGCGTGACTGGAGCGGGTGGGCTGGGTTGCCTTGACATCAAACCCATCCTTCTTCCCTTGTAAGGTTGCAAACCTCAATCCTGCTTGGCTTGTGGGGCCGCCCCTCCCTTCTGCAAACATGATCTTCCGCTCAGCACCCTGTAGATCTGTAGACCAGTGGGTGTTTTACAGGGTCACCTCCCCTGCTATCCCATAGCTACTGCTGCCTACAGAGAATGTACTGTCAGCGGGAGAGCTGAAGTGTTGGTAGACCCCCACACAGCAGAGCCACACTGCCAGTAGGGTTGTCAGATGGTTTAACCAAAAATACCGAACCCGCCCCTCTCCAACAAAAACACTGGGGAAAAAATTCTGTTGAGAAAATAAAGGGAGAGACCAAACTTGTTGAACAACAACAACAACAACCAAAAAACCCAGCATGGCCCCTTTAAGAAGTGTCTTTGAGGCTTTTTGCCCCTAACAGGCTGCTGGCAGCCATCTTATCTTCCTGCTCCAGGCCAGACAGCTCCCCTGCAGAACCAGGTGAGCACCTGGGATTTTCACCTCCTGGCAGGGAAAAAAATCAGAAAATACCGGACATTTTAGGTGTCCGGTATTTTCTGAATTTTTTTACCGGAGAGGAGGCGAAAATACCAGACTGTGCAGGTCAATACTGGACACCTGGCAACCCTAACTGTCGGCAGCAGCAAATGTGTAGCAACAGTTTATGCACAAGTGCCAGCAGCCTGAGATGGGCAGACCTTTTCTGGGACACCGATGCAACATGCTACACACGAATGTTCACTGATGAACGCTTTGCTAGGAATATAATACTTTGGGGTCCTAAAGCAGCCGTAGCTGCCTTGCTAGAGCACTTACCATTCTCCCTGCTGGTTTTCTTGATCCTTTTTAAAGGAACTCCTCAGAGCGTAACTGCCTAGAGTGGTGAGAACACCAGAACTGCTGTCCCTCAGGGAGTGTTTTGGACTTTCCTCTGAGCTTCTGTGGAGTTTTCTCCAGCTTCTCCTGGGGCGATCAGTAGAGCCACACTGATGGAAAGCCATGGAAGGAGCTCATGAAATCCTGTCCCCGCTTCTCTCTTGCAGACATTACTGGCCCCATCATCCTGCAGACATACCGAGCCATTGCTGACTATGAGAAGAACTCCGGCTCCGAGATGGCTCTGAAAACCGGGGACCTGGTGGACGTGGTGGAGAAGAGCGAAAGCGGTAAAGGCCGTTCCTCTGGGACAGGGCTGCAAAGTTCAGGGCTGAGCAGAGCTGCCGTCTTGTGGCCCGGAGCAGAGACAGGGCCCAGCTCTAGCTCTTTAGAGCCCCTTTCGCGGACGGAGCTTTGCCCAGTAGGTTGGGGAAAGGCCTGAACACACAGAGCCATTCCTGGCTCTGCCACTGACTCAGCCTGTGACCTGGGACGGTGCCTGGATGCTCCCAGTAGAGACCCACAAAGTGGGGAAGCAACGTGCCTGTCCAGTTGCTTAGGGCAGCTGGGGTGGAGTGACCCCTAGGGGCCCTTTCTGCTAAAGGTTCGCCCCACGGAAACCTCCTGGCTGCTTTTTGGCATCAGTTAACTGGTTAACTGGCTAAACTCTAACATCCCTAGGTGAGAGAGGGCTGGGATAACCCTCTCTTTCCTCTGGACAGCCTGCATGCCAAACTCCTCCTCGCAGCGCCTGCACCCTTGCACCCCAACCCTCTCTCCCCGGGCTTGTCCCAGGGTCTGCTGGAACCGTCACACTCCTGCACCCCAGCCCTCTGCCTCAGACTGGGCTCCTCCCCCACTCAGAACCCCTTCGCCCCACCCCCTGCCACATCAGTTTCGTCATGTGCACAAATATGAGGGTGATGTGTGCGCCAGATTGGTGCGTCTAACAAAATTCATTCTGCTCAGGGGGTAGGAAGAATTAGAGGGAACACTGCCTGCCTCCTGCCAGAGGTGTGGCTGAGCTAGCGAAAGTGTGTGTGGTGCTTCAGACCCACAACGTACTGAATGTGTGGACGGGAAGCTGTCTAGGGGAGGGACTGCTCTCTGCTCTGTGTTTGTACAACACGGAACTTGGGGGCGGGGAGCTGGCGGCCCAGGGCTGGGGTTCCTGGCTGCTACCGCAGCACTTCGTGACTAACTGATGGTTATCTTTCTGTGAGCATCTGTATCTTGAAATGTTTTAATTCTGTGCCCCAAGTGTGGGAGCTGAGAGCATTTATATGTACAGACAGCAAGCACTCTGGGATCACAGCCATGCCCCTAGCGAGGGAAACACGAAGAAAAACACCATGTGCAGTCACATGATGGGGGACTTCTCTTGGTGAGGCTGTGATGCAATCCTAGAAAGCCCTTGAGTTTCTCCCATGACTGGTTGGGTGGGATTGGCGCTCAACCAGGAAATAACATTCTAACTTTAGGATCCGCATGGTAACAAAACAAAAGTTGACTTCCCCTCCCCTGTTCTCATGGTGATTGACACAGAGAACCACTTCTACACCATGACATACAGGATCTATGAGGGAAACACTGATTGCTTCCTGTCCTACACCTGTCAGGTCACTATGAATGATTCACAGGCACATATATGACTGAGTTGTACATACGCAGTCACCTCTCTACCCCAATGGGCCTTGCCGCAGCCCTTCTCAGTCCACTTTCCACTCCTTTTCATCCCATTGCTTGCGCATAGAGGCTCCTTAATTACCAGTCTCCCAGCCAATTAAAGGATACAGGGTTTGGGTTTTGTTAGTTGCCTTCAAGTGTAGACAAGGCCTTAGGGAATCTTATGAAATCTGCTAGGCATGGAAGCCATAGACAGTTCCAGCTATGCTGCTGTTGCTTCATTGGTAGGAGAGGCATAACCGTAACCCCTGAAGATGAATATCAAGATAGGTTGTCTTACAGTTCTGTGACATAATGGTCCCACAGTTAAAGAACAGGGCCAAGAGACCTGAGTTCTAGTCTCCACCCTGCTGGTGACTGTGTGACATTAGAGAAGTCCCTTAGTGTCTCTCTTCCCATGGGGTTAATGACTGCTCCCTTCACTCCCAGGCCAGGGGGGAGAGTTTGTTTATTTTTGAGGTGCACCTTACAGCATACAAGGCACTGCAATGAATGGGGCTGACCCTTGTGGTGTTTGCTGCTGGTTTTGTTACAGGCTGGTGGTTCTGTCAGTTAAAGAATAAACGTGGCTGGGTCCCAGCTGCTTATCTGGAGCCTATGGACGGTCCTGATGAATCTGAAGACCAGGATCCTAACTATGCAGGTAAAACCCCAACCCCCCAGTAATATAGCCACATGAGATGTCTCCTCCAGGGTCCTGAGCAGGGTTTTGGAGTAACTGCAGGAGGAAATGCACTAAGATGATCCATCTCTGATTTCACAATGATCCCATATGTGCTAGGGCTGGAGTCCAGCGGTTCTGTATAAATTCCCATGCCGTGGCACCATGATCAATGATACTCATTGGTTAAGTACCTCACAACTAATCTTAGGAGCTCCCAGTGACCTGGGACTCCACACAGATGATGGCTCATCTTCCAGGAACGACTGCCCCAGTATTTTCATATGAGATGATTGCACATACATTTCATTAACAAGTTAGCACATAGATGTGGTGTGCAGAGAGGCAGGCCAGAGAGAGTCAGATAAGCACTGGAATAAATTGCCTAGAGAGGTGGTAGAATCTCCATCGCTGGAGATATTTAAGAGCAGGTTAGCTAAACAGCCGTAAGGGATGATGTAGATGGTGCTTGGTCCTTCTGGGAGTGGGCTGGCCTGTTCTAGTGTTCTATGATTCTATGCTGGGAATTTGATGCTCTCTGATTCCCAGACTGACTGACTAATACAGGCAGGATCTCTCCAAGTCCTGGCTTGGAATCAGGACCCTATGGAAGGGCTTATTTTCTATTGGAAATTGTAACATTATTTTGGAATTAACCCCCGGCGTTCACACCCGAAAGGTGTGTTCGCACAACAGAAGGCAAGTTACCTTACGCTCATGCTTCTTTGCATTAAACTCGCATTTTACTGGATTTCGAACGCTTGTAATGGCTTGAACCAACATAGCATTTCCTTGTTCCTCACTGTGTCCTTGGAACCTGGAGTTACTAGGCTACTCTTTAGCATTGCAAACTACCTCTTGGTGGGTCTGCTGACTCCATCTAACTAGACTGGAGGTTTTGTCATATTAGCCAAAAACTAGAAAGGGGCTCAACTCCAACCCCAGTGCTTGAACCCCACCCCTGACTCTGGGAAAGTCCTTTTCCAAATCCAAACTATGGAGTTGGCTCTTATTTAAAATGGGGATCCATTTTTGGGGTGTTGTCTGTGTCACTTTGGAGCGCTGGTCTGGATCACTGAGATGTTCTTCCTTGGGTGTTAACATCCAATAGACCCTTGAAATCTTCTTTGTTTCCATCGTGCTCAGGGGAGCTCTATGTTGTCAGAAAAGGCTACTCTGGTGTTGAGGATGATGAGCTGACACTGAAAGAAGGTGACACCATAGAAGTTATCCATAAGCTCCTTGATGGCTGGTGGGTTGTCAGGTAAGAGCATGTGAGGATAAATTGGATTTCGCTCTTTGGGCCACTCAGGGGAAGGGACAGAGAGATAACCTGAGATGAATTATAATTATAATGGGTGGTTCTTACAGATAAGGCTAGTAGCATCACTCGTTAAGGCTGATGAATGCTTCCCCTACCTCTGTTCTCAGTTGTTTATAACTTTGCCAGTCTTTAAACATTTGGGCTGAAATTTGCCAGATGTCTGCTGCAGATTGATTTTTTTGGGAGGAGGGCGGGAAGGAGAATTTCACGCCAAACGTTCAGTTGTTCCCAAGAACAAAGCTGGGGGAAAATAATACAGGAAGTCCCCAACTCAAGAATGGGTTGTTTTCCAAAAGTTTGTTTGTAATTTGGTTGCTTGGAACTCGGAACACATTTCCCCATAGAAACAATGCTCTCAATGGTACTTAGGTTCGCAGACTAGCCCACAAAAGCATATTTAACCCACAATGTGAGTAAAACTCTGCACATGTGCAATGAAAAATAATGGAAATCATTTTTTATTTAACCTTGAATGCTGGGGCTTGAGGTTTAATGAGAAGAAGATGAGGGGGTAGGTGGAGATTCTGAAGGGACTTTCGGGCATCCCCTGGTCGCCATCTCCCCTCCCCCCGCGGGCTCTGCACTGGCTCCTGTGGCCAGCCTCACCCCCCACCCCCTGGCATGCACCCAGCCCCCACTCACCAGAAGGTGGCAAGTGGCACGAGAGCAGGCCAGAGGCCTCTGGAGGAGCTGGAGGTGGCCGTGCAGCCAGCAGCTAGAGAGAAGCTTTATTGCCCCTGCTTTGGACCTTGAGACGTGTGTCACCTTTGTGTCAGGGATGTGCCTTTTGCCATCCCAGTAACTCCCTGGGCCAGCAGTTGGCACTTGCTCAGTGGAGACTTGCTCTAGCCTGTCGAAAACCCCTGAAGATTCTGTTCACATGGAGCCTGTTCTAGCCTCCATCCCCTGAAACTGCAGCTCTGCTCTGGGTTGTGCAGGGGCCAGACACAGGAATGAGAAGCAGGGAGGCTGTCTCTCAGCTACACTCAGTAACCCTGCGGCTGGTGCCACATAGCATGGAAGAGGAAGTTGCCTGACTTGACGGCAGAGGGGAAAAGAGTGTGTGGAGTGAGGTTGAAGGAGCATGGCAATGGCGCTCCGGGGCTGGCAAAGTACAGTCCAGAGGCCGGATCCTGTCAGCTGTCGCCATCACTAGAACACTCCCACCCCTGAACTGCTTAACTGCCAGGAGGTTAGATTCATAGATGCTGAGGCCCAAAAGGACCACTCTGACCAGGAACTTCCCCCAGATCATTCCTTGAGCAGATCTGTTAGAAAAACATCCAATCTCAATTGAAAACATCATCTCTGAGGGTGAATCCTCCATGACGCTTGGTAAAATGGTCCTTGGATTTGGACAGACATGCTGTCGTTTTGACAAAGCTGCTGTATGTGTAAGTGGTTTTGTTTTGCACCCCAGGAAGGAAGAAATCACCGGGTACTACCCCTCCATGTATCTGCAGAAATCTGGGGAAGAGAATAACCCTGTGAAGAATGAGCTGAGAAACAGAGGCGCCCCTCCTCGAAGGTAGGGAAGGCAAACCGGGTCTGGTTGCCCCATGTTTTGGGACAGTGTGATGAAGCGAACCAGACTGCGGTTGGGGATACCTATCGCTTGTCCTAGAGATGAGGAACCTAAGTGCTAAGTGAGTAGGGTGGGGGAAGAGAGTTCCTAGAGGGCTTCCTTCTGAAAAGAAAGACTTTGGCTTAAGAACATAAGAACGGCCAGACTGGATCAGGCCAAAGATCCATCCAGTCCAGTATCCTGTCTGCCAACAGTGGCCAATGCCAGGTGCCCCAGAGGGAGCGAACTGAACAGGTAATGATCAAGCAATCTCTCTTCTGCCATCCATTTCCACCCTCTGACAAACAGAGGCTAGGGACACCATTCCTTACCCATCCTGGCTAATAGCCATTAATGGACTTAACTTCCATGAATTTATCTAGTTCTCTTTTAAACCCTGTTATAGTCCTAGCCTTCATAACCTCCTCAGGCAAGGAGTTCCACAGGTTGACTGTGTGCTGTGTGAAGAAGAACTTCCTTTTATTTATTTTAAACCTGCTGCCCATTAATTTCACACCATTTGGAACTGAACTTGCAAGATACCTGTGTAACCCACACACCTAGTGGGTGTTTTTCACTGTCCCATGTAGTGGCACTTAGATCATTTACAGTGAGCCCTAAGAACAAGGGAGCTGTATAGCCTGAACTGAGAGTCAGCTGGCTTTATTGCTCAAGCTACAGAGGCTCCTTATTCTAAGCTTCAGAGGTCCCAGGTTCAAATTTGCCTAGTGGTGATTACAAGTACTGATCTTGGGATTTCAGCTGGGTCTCTGAAGCTCGGGACATGCTTCTTCAGTTAGGGGAAGTATGTAACGCACACACCAATGGAGTGTGGTTCACTATCCCCTGTAGTGGCATTTAGACTGCTTACAGTGAGAGCTTAGAACATGGGAGTTCTACAGCCTTAGCTGAGAGCCACCTGGCTTTTAGCTCAAGCTGGAGAGGCTCCTATACTAAGCTTCCCTACGTCCCAGGTTCCAATCCATCTGCAGGTGGTTACACCTGCTGCGTAACCTCAGTTCCCATTGACATAAGTGGAGGAGGATGCTAACTTCATTTCAGCAAAGGCCTGTGCAGACTTCATTCAAGCACGCTTGCTTTCCTCAGGTGTATTTCTAGGTTTCCTTCTGCAACGTTGATAATCTTGTTTCATTTTCAAGCTGGATTCTCTTTTCAAACGGTGTTCGCTGGGGTGACTGAGCCTTTGAAAAGCGAGGAGGTGACTGGCTAATTGGGTGGGAGGAGATGTGCGAATGGAAGGGATTTTATTCTGGTAGAATAGATCAAAGGCAACAACGCCCTGGTGGTGATGCAGCAACAAGTGCTGAGCTGAACTGTCTGCGTCATCCCAAACCAGGTTTCCTACATCATCTCCCCAGTCCAGCTTGTGGTCTGACCCAGAGCTGGTGCAGATTGGCCTACCTCCATTGATTGCCATGCAGATGTGTTGATTTACACCATCTGAGAAGCTGGACCTTCACTCTTCCACTGCTGTGAACACTTCTGTACACGCAGCAAATTCTTCAGGGCAGCAGGCTGTCTTATTCCCACTGAGACTCTAACCCCCTGCCGCCCTCCTTCCCACAGGGCTTTGTGTTAATTTTCACTTTGCCCAGTACTTGTGTGTGACAGGTGTGGCTCGGGAAACAACGTGTCGAATCTATGCTCACAGATTAGTCATGTGATCTGATCTGCGTGCGGGCCAGGTTCCGATCCTGCTGAAATCTATGGAAGTTTGCACACATGTGTAGATGTGCGAACACACACACACACACACACACACAGAGTGACATGTTACAGTAGCCAGTAAATGTCCTACCTCGGAATTACAGTGGCAATATACCAGAAACAATGGATCTAAATAGGCATATGTAAGCAGTGTGGCCTAATGGGTGGAGCTTGGATGGATGGGCGCTGCCACTCACCTGCTATGTGACTTAGGGATGTAACTGACGCTCACCTTCCTCTGCAAGGTACTTTGAGGTTGATTGGAAGAACTAATTAAGCATTGCTCTTTACTGTAATTATAGACTCGCTTTGCGCTTTTAAAAAACATTCATTGATAACAGTTAGATGCTGCCTGACTAATGTTTTATGCAACAAATCACAGAAGCTTGCTCACAGCTACTGATGTTAACTCACAGTCATTTTGCCTGGTATAACCCAAAGCAATTATAGGCTAAATCCACTGCTTGGGATAGGCTAAATCCACTAGGCTGAGGCTGTGCCAGACCTACAAAAGGGGAGAGTTCCAGCAGTGGGGACCGTATGGTACGAAAGCATAGAGAGTTAAAATGGCAAAAGTTGGAAGATTTTTCTCTTTCTCTATGCAGGTCGACCATCCGAAATGCCAAGAGCATCCACAACCAAAGCCGGAAGCAGATCAGCCAGGAGACGTATAGACGGAACAGCGTGAAGTATATGAGGAGGAAAACTAAGGGCAATCTCCAGAACAAGTCCAACGTGATCAGTAAGTTCCAGTCTGACGTGCCCACTAGATAGAACGCCTGTGTCATGTACAGCAGGGGGGAGGACGGTTGTACTCAAGGAGACCCTCAGGGCTGGTGGACATCACTCTGCGTCCTAGTCTACCCTCCGCAAGGCAAGTCCTCTTGCCTTTCTGAGGTTGCTTAGTGGCGTTTGTGGCAGGGGGAGAATTAATACCCCAAAGCTAATGAAGGCCACTTGGTCCAATTATGAGCTACCGACAGCAATTCTACAGCCGTGTCAGGCAGCCAGGTCAATCCAGACGGTAAGGAATGGCCAAGAATAAGATTTTCAAGGAACTGAGGATGGGCACCTCCTATGGCCTTCACTGATGGTCATGGGTACTCAGCACTGACATGAATCAGGCTACGCAGAAGTTGGGTTGATTCTATTTACAACAGCGCAAGCCGAGGGGTCTAGAGAAATTGTCTTTGTTGTGAAATGGCCTGATAAAGCTGATGATGGTTACAGTCACTTGTAATCCTGACATAGCAGTCTTCTACGAGCCGTAAATGGGGAAGTGGGTTTCATACGAAGCATTAAAACAGTAAAAGGGAGAGGCCATTGAAGCAAAGAAGACAGAATGAGTTGGAGAGATGTGTAGGTTCATTTCTGGAGTAGCAGGGCATGGAAGGTATGAGAAATCATGGAGGTGGAATTAAGGCAGGTCCTAGAAGGGCAGGGACTAACCACCCAAAGGCTGAAATGAGTGGTTTCTGATTTCTAAAATGTCTGAAATGCCTGCAGATAATGGGGGATAATGTATTGAAAGCCAGCTGATACATTTGTGACATTCCTAATGAATGGACAACTACACAGCCAACTACATAGCACATTGAGTTAGCCAGAGAGAGACCCACACCCACTCTGGATCCAGACTTCACAGGCCTAGCCTAGAAAGGGTCATCTGGGTATCTAATCTGACCTCTGTTCCACAGGCCACCTACATATAATACACAACAACCAAATTTAAACCAAAGTGTGACAGCCTTCAAGAGACTAGCCTATCAATGTGCCACAGAAAGAGAACAGGAAGGACCCAGGTGTACCAGTGCCTGAGCCCCCTATAATGGCAGGGAACTGACTGATAAGCCCAGCAAGTGCCCTGTGCCCCCATGCTGCGGAGGAAGGGGAATCCCCACAAGGTCACTGCCAATTTGACCTGGGGGAAAATTCCTTCCCGAACCAACATCCAGTGATCAGCTAGACTCTGGAGCAAGAAGCCTCCAGCTAAGTGCCTGAGACATAATTTGAGCCAAACTCTGCCATTGGCTTCTTTGCCTGCAATTCTGCAGATCAGAAAGTGGGACTGGAGTCTAAAGTTGTAACATCAACCCCTTGATTAATCTAGGGCCTGATCCTCGTGAGAGCTATGTTTTAGCAAAGAGCATCCCTGTTCAGCAAAATGCATAAGCATGAGTCTGCCTCCAAACATTTGCTTCATTCCCACAGAACTTGATAGCAGGGGCTTAAACTTAAGTACTTGCTTAGTGCTTTGACTCGGGGACTAATTGAGGGTGCTCAGCACCTCCCAAGTTGCACTGCTCCCCTCAGAGGATTGGGTCCATGTTATTTAACAGACTCTCATATAAGTGGCTGAAATTTTCTGGCCTGAGTCACACAGGAGGTAAGACTAGATGGTCTAAAGGTCCCTTCTGGCCTGGAAAATCCAAGAATAAAGCAAACCACAGAGAAATGTAGAGAGAAGAAAGGGAAAAATACCCTCTCAATGGGAATTTTTTGAATGTTTAGAATGAGAGAGCAAATGACTTTAAGAAGGTTGGTAGTAACAAATCCCTCCCAGATTCTCAACCTATTTTTTCAGCTCCCATCTTCTCTTTAGAAGAAGCCAGTTTAGTACTTGATCCAACATCAATGGCATAAGAATAGAACACGTATTCTAGGATCAAAATTCAGTGAAAATAGGATACCTAAATCCCTTGGCCTCCTTTAACTGTGCCAGGGACATGGAACTTTCCCATATTTTTATGTCTTCTCATTTGTAGGAGAGAAAAATGAAATGGAAGAAACCAAATCCAAGGCCCAGCCTGCCATTCCACCACGACCCAGTAAGGACCTGATCATGAATCGGTGTACAGAGAGCACAAAGAGCAAGATCAAATGATGCCACTGGAAGAAAAAAAAAAAGCTGATGCTTATTCTCTGCCAGGACTCTATAGCCAGACTGGACAGTCCTGGTGAATTCCAGCACATCTAAAAGTGCAGCTGCCCTCATGGAGTTTCTCAGAGATACCTTGAATTAGGGTCCCCACCGTCCATCTCTCAATAAATCTGAATTGTTCTAAACTTGAGGACGGAATTTGGCAAGATAATCTCAGTAAATGATCACTTTTTTTTAAGTTTACCATGAATCGCTACACATAATACGATTGATCAAGGCACTGATCATGTGAGATGTTGAGTGAACTCCTCTACCATTGACTTGTTTCATGGTAGAGGAAGGTGCTCAGCATTCCATTGCATCGAGCTGTAAGAGAGATTCTTAACGGACTCTCTTCCTGCCATTTATACTTTGCAAACCATATCATCAAGGTGCACTGATTAGCTTGCTTTGTAATATAGCCATTTTTGGTGATTCTTGTTGTAGGAGATTCACATGTAATGTTAATACATACATCACTTTTTATTCTGTACAGTGTTTTAATAGCTAAATATGTCTGTGGTTTGAAAAGTTACTGTATGTGGGTAATACTTTCATGTTGGTTAAATGAAGGATTATAAACAAGTCAGAGAAATAAGCTACTGAATTGCAGTCTCTCTCCTTCCGCCAAGAGGTACTACATCCTCAACAAAAGATGTGTTGCCTATTGCAAGAGCTGCTGAAGAAAGCTGCTGAAGAAATCCTGACAAACAGTTCCCAGCACACAGTGACTATTGCACAGTATGTTTATCAAGGGCTTCTTGCAAAAGATGTTAATGTCAAAGAGGAAATTCACTCTGGCAATCTAGGGTAGCAATCTATGGTTGCAAGTGTAACTGATAATTTTTGGTAAGCGTCCAATGGCTGTTGTCGTCTAATAAAATTTGGCTCACGTCTGCCTTCTAGTGGGAGACCAGAAAGGTGTAGAGACTATTTATTATTTGTATCAAATGTTTAAAAACAGTGAGTGAATCCCCTGAAAAGCACCAGATTGATTTAAAATCATGAGATTTTAATGAAACAAAGTTGAGATTTTTTTAGTTTGCCTTTTACTTTTTGAGGCCTTGATTTTTCAAGCTTTTCTATGCAGCCATGAAACCTAAAAACTTATTCGGCCTTTTTAAATGGAAGCTGAGATTCTCATTCAATCATATGATTTGAGGAGCTGGAGATTTGAGAAAAACACCAAATATTGAGACTTATGACAAATTGGTGCGAGTTGGCAAAACTACATTCTAGCACTTACAGTAGGGGCTGGGGAAGTTAATGTGATAGATTTGGTTTATGCATTTAAGTATGTAGATCCTTTTCTCCCCAGGTTATGTGTGGCTGACAGCGAGTCAATAGGAACTTTCCAAGTACAGGTTGAACCTCTCTAATCCAGAACTCTCTCCTTCAGAAACATCCGTTGTCCAGAATGATTTTAGTTAGCCAGATGTCCGCTTTTCAGGGATGTGGCCAAGTTTCCCGTGATTCCATAAAGTTTGTTTACACCGGTCCTAGCCCTCCGTGTTCTGTGCTGTTATTTACCTCTAATTTACCCCTAAATGTTTTCTAATGGCACAGTAAGCAGTGAAAGTGTAGGTACTGCTGCTAGACAATATTGACCTCCCACGGTCCAGAAAATTCTCTAGTTTGGAACTTGTTCAGAACCTGTATTTTCAGTCTGTATTCAGTGGTTTTTTGTCTTCTGTATCTTCTTCTGAGCTGCCCTGGAATCACACGCCAGGGCAAAGAGAGAGGGGACCGAACAGGACAACGGGAAAGCGCAGGGGCGAGGGAGCGTCTCGGGAGCAGGGCAGCCGTGGATGCAGTTATGCCACAGCCACTGTACGTGGCAATTAAGCGAAGAGCCGTAGGCTGGAGAGGGGAGAAGATGGGATGTAGGGCATAGGGTTACTGGGTCCCCGCAAAATACCGGACACACTTGATCGTGGGTGGGGGGGGGGGCGGTGGCTGGGAGGAGGCAGGGCGGGAGGAGGCGGGGGAGGTTGTCGGGGGCCGCGGGGCTGGCCAGGAGGAAGGGGGCTGGGAGGCGGGGCTGGCGGGGGGGGGGGGCAGGCTTTTGCACGCGACCACAGGGCTCCCAGCACCAATCGCGCCCCGCCTCCCAGTCGCTCCCCCGCCCCATGCCAGGCTTCTGTCCGGCGCCCAGCCGGAAATTTAGAAAATACCGGACATTGCACGTGTCTGGTATTTTCTGATTTTTTCTACCGGACAGAGGGCGCAAAAACCGGACACCTGGCAACCCTAGTGGGGCGGGGGCTGGGCAGGCGGGCCCTTGGGGCAGCTGGTCCAGCTTTCTGGCTCCCGCCATGGCAGGCGCGGTGCCAGCTGAGGCCAGGTCACCATGCCAGGCTCCCATAGGAGAGGGGGCTGGTGCAGCGGGGCCCGCGCCATCCCAGCCAGGAGCCAGGGATGGGGTCGGATGGCCCAGGCGGGCCCTGTGGGAGGCTTTTCTGGCTCCTCTGCAGGTCCTCCCCCCACTTCGGGCATTGCCCCTTTAAATCGCAGATCGCGCGAGAGGTGGCACGTCTCGGCGGGGCCGCCGATCGTGCCTCTGCTGTCATGGCCGCCGCACGTTTTTGCCCACGTGACCTGCCGTTGGGTTCCCCACCCCTCCCCTCCCGCCCTCCCCTCTCGGCGCATGCGCCACGGGTCACCGCGGAGGTCGGGGGAAGGGTCGCCAAGATGGCGGCTCCCGCGCTCGGGGCGCTGCTGGCCTAGCGAGGAGCGGGCCGTGCTCCGCTGGCACCATGGCCCCGCTGCTCCGCGCTGGGAGCCGGGCCTGGCGGAGGCCCCTGGCGCCCCAGCGGGACTTGCGAAGCCGGGGGCTTCCCGCGGGCGGGGGGCCGGTGGGGTCCCAAGCAGCCCAGGGGGGCCTCGGGGTGTCCCTGGTGGGTCAGAGGGGGCTGCATGTGCTGTGGGCCCCGAGGAGCCCTGGGGGGTCCCTGGGAAGCTCGCGGGGGCTGCCGCCCCAGAGGGGATTATTGGGGTTCATGGTGGGTCAGAGGGGGCTGCATGTTCTGGGGCCCCAAGGGAGGTCTGGGGGGGCCCTGGTGGGTCAGAGGGGGCTCTGTGTTCTGGGCCCCCAAGGGAGGTCTGGGGGGGCCCTGGTGGGTCAGAGGGGGCTCTGTGTTCTGGGCCCCCAAGCGAGGTCTGGGGGGGCCCTGGTGGGTCAGAGGGGGCTCTGTGTTCTGGGCCCCAAGGGAGGTCTGGGGGGGCCCTGGTGGGTCAGAGGGGGCTCTGTGTTCTGGGGCCCCAAGGGAGGTCTGGGGGGGCCCTGGTGGGTCAGAGGGGGCTCTGTGTTCTGGGCCCCCAAGCGAGGTCTGGGGGGGCCCTGGTGGGTCAGAGGGGGCTCTGTGTTCTGGGCCCCCAAGGGAGGTCTGGGGGGGCCCTGGTGGGTCAGAGGGGGTTCTATGTTCTGGGCCCCCAAGCGAGGTCTGGGGGGGCCCTGGTGGGTCAGAGGGGGCTGCATGTCCTGGGCCCCCAGGGGAGGCTTGGGGGGGCTCTGGTGGGTCAGAGGGGGCTGCATGTTCTGGGCCCCCAGGGGAGGTTTGGGATGCCTCTGGTAGCTCTGCAGGAATTGCTGCCCCAGAGCGGGCTGTTGGGGCCCCCACGGAAGCTGCCACTTCAGGGCCTCTCCAGAGGCTTTGCCAAGGTAGCCCGGACCAGGAGCAGCCGGGAATTGAGAGAAGCTGAGGACTCTGCCCCAGTGTTTCAGTATGTGGGGAAGCGGGCCAAGCGGAAGGAGCGGGTGTTTGTCTGGGGTTTCTGTCATGCTGGGGCCCTGGGGATCCCCAGCTTTGTTAAGCCTGATGCAGGCTGGAAAAAGAGACGGAGGATACAGCCCACACCCTACCGTCTGGACACTGTTGAGAAGGTGAGTGAAAAGCGCTGGGAGCCCCATTAAGTTCTGTTGGAAGGATGCTGCTTTGGGGTGGAGATGGATCCAATGTTCAGATCCTGTCTTTTCTCCATAATCACAAATGTTTTGGTTAAAGGTGCAAAATTAGCACCAGAATTTTCCCAAAGCTTTGATGTAATCACTTTGTTTAGGCCCAGTTCTGATTTTTTTTTTTCCAGAGGGCTTTATTTTAAGAAGTATTTACAACATTTTCCTCTGGTGATTAGGATTTTTTCTGTGTTTTATTGAGATGCTTCACCTCTAAGGTTAAAAAACCTGGGAAATGTTAGCTCAGTGTAACCGGATTCTCAGCCACTTGAATGAACACAGTAACTAGGTATGAGATTTTAAATGTTATGTTGAAAAATGCAGAGTAACATTCATTAGAATGTGACTTTAAAAACTTCCTTTAAATGCTAAAATCAATGGGTGTATCTCAGTGAATAAGACTGATGGTATGAAGCTTTTGGGGATTAATTTAACAGCTTTACTTTGATTCTCTTGCTGCTAGGTAGTATAGCTGGGTCAGTGTATCTATGGAGAGTTTGTGTCACCGTAATTATGGTTCATTATAGTCTCTAATAATCTCTTATTTACATGCTGATAGTACTTAGAGGATTCCAGCAGGGACTTCATTGGTAAGTTAATAAAATCAGATAAGCTTCAGTTTTCCAAAAAGGATTGATTACTCGATGTTTTGCTTTTCTTAAAGATATCCTCTGCGGCCTGTGGCTATGGCTTCACACTAATATCATCAAAAACCACTGACATTACCAAACTTTGGGGCATGGGGCTGAACAAGGATTCTCAGCTTGGCTTTCAGAGAAGCAGGAAGGATCGAAGTAAGCATCTCAGCTCTTCTAGGGATTTGAGGGCTCATAAATACAGTATTGGAAAACACCACAAATATTTCTAGAAGTTTAAATCCCAACAGAGTTGGTGGACCTTTAAGACAGACCGTTTTAGGAATTTCTTGGGGGTGGAGAGCCAGTGAGAATGGGTAAGACTGACTGAGGTTGCACTGCTAGTGGTTTCTGAGAATTGTCTTGTAAAGAATTTAGTTCTGTCAATGGAGTGGTTTACAGATTTATTTTGTATTTGTAGTGTACCAGCCTCAACTCATTTTGGGCATTAAAGGGTAATCCATCGGCTAGGAACATGTCTTTGAAATCACATGGTAGACACATATTTGGTGATCATCACCAGAGTGGTGTAGATTCAAGTGGTGGTGCAGTTTTTTCTGTATCAGGCAATGTTTAAATTTTGGGCATTCAATCTGAACAAATCATAAAATTACAAAAAAGGCCATAACCCATGAAAACATAGTTTAATGTTGACCAAAATTGGCAGACAGCTTCTAAATACAATTGATAATGCAGCTATGTTATGTACTCAAAATAGTTCTGCTTTCGAAGGTTTGGGAAATCTTTAGCTCCAGGTGATATATTGAGTGCATTTTCCCCAATTTTTTTTTGCCTTTTGCTAAAGCAAAAGTCTGTAGTCATACAGCAGTTTGCACTTGTTATTTTTAGAATGGTCTGATTTGGCGAAACCTTTTTCTTTCTGTTTTTATGAAATTTTGCAGACATGACCCCTGCTCTCTAATTAGATAACAAAAATATGTTTTATGTTTGGCCAGAGATGTAAGTCTAAAGCGTATGTGGTGCAACTGGAATGGGTCACCTAGGGAGGTGGTGGAATCTCCATCCCTAGAGGTTTTTATGTTTCGGCTTGACAAAGCCCTGGTTGGGTTGATTTAGTTAGGATTGGTCCTGCTTTGGGCAGGGGGCTGGACTTGATGACCTCTTGAGGTCTCTTCCAGCTCTATGATTCTAACTATAACAACTGCTGTAATTATCTTTTTTCTACGGGTGTTAGTGTATAGTCATTTAAACGATTAACTGATAAATCTGGGCTTATCAGTTAATCTTAATGACTACATGCACTCCCCCTCCTCCCCCCCCCCCCCCCCCCCCCCCCCCCCCCCCCCCCGTGTCCTCCTCTGCTGCTATGCATATTGGCTTCTGTGGAGCTGGCGCCTCTATATCAGCGGCAGTGGCACGGGGGTGGGAGTAGGTGGGAGCTGATTTGCACAGGGAACACCGTGATGCTGCCTGCACCCCTTTGCTGCCTCCCATAGAACCAGCTGTCCCGCCCACCAAGCACTAACTTCATGGACCCACCTCCCCTACCCCATGCTGTTGCCTTTAATACAGAGGCAGCAGCATGGGGGTTGAGGCAGATAGGATTCCAGAGCAGCCGCTGTCTGTGGGGAGCTCAGGCCTCTTGCAAACTGGGGCTGCTGCCATCTCGTGCAGAGTGCTCCCCAGGAGTGGGGCTGGGAGTGCACTGGATGCCAGCTCCGCCCGTGGGGACCATCGAATAATTGTGTAATCAATTAGATTTGGTGCGTTTACATGATTGTTAAATTAATCAACATGTAACATCCCTACTTCTTACTAGTACTGCACAACAATAATTTGTGTAAACTTCTTATGTAACAGTAATCACCTTTAGTGGAAGGGCTGTAGAATATCTTGTATGAATATAGCTTGTGAATAACAAAGTTTAACCACATATTCTTATGTAACCCATACATCTAACTACGAGCTACTGAATGTCTAATGTGACACCTCTTCATGCTATATTTATAGAGCCCTGGGCGGATACACAATAAGAAAAGACTGAGAGGTCCCAAAGTCTTAGTTCACCAAAGTCTCAGTTTGTGCCTCTGATCATCAAATCTGCACCATATGCTGAGTCTGAACCATCTCTCCACTTGCTTGTAGGAAATCCTCAGTTGGAGACTAGGCAGACTCTTCCTCTGCTGTGGATCACTCCTAGGCAGCTAGCTCACTGATTGACCCGTCAGTTAACTCACAAGTCAACAGACTTAAAGAAACCCTGTTACAAGAAAATACAAAAACTGAGAATAACAAAATAGCAATGACTCTTTCCCCATTACTGTATTTAAAAAGGAGCTGAAAAATCACACTGACAGAGTGAACTACAACAGTTTGGCTAAAATCAAAACAGCATTTAAAGCATACCATTAACACAGAAGAAGGTATTTTCCCTCCCAGGTTCTCTTTGCTCTAAGTAGCGTTCCCCATGAGGGTTAACAGTATCACTACCTGCTGCAAAGTGCTGCAGAGTAAGGAACAACAGTCTGCTCTGCTCTTGGCTCAGCTTCTCCCAGCTCACACAGGCCTTAGAAAATCATCTGCCCTGTCTGTTTGCTCATGAAGTCTGACCCCAAACTACCATACCCAACTCCAGAAAGGTGTGGAGTGCCAAATCTGTCCAGCAACAGTAACATTCTTACCTCCCCCACAGGGGTCTCGTAACGAGATAGCTCCCTCTTAGGTACATGGGGTACACTGGCACCTGCTTTACCAGCATTACAACATTCAGTAGGGAATGTGACTCTTTTTTTGTTGTTTTTATACAAACTTCTAGCTGACTTAGATCATAGTGTAGTTTGTCTCAGAACTTCTCCGGCAGTCACTACCTTTCTGCTATTGAGGTGCGGATATAGTTGCGTCAGCAATAGAATAGCTGTCATTTCCCTTTGAATCTGCCTTTATATAGGTAGGCAGTCCCCTCTATTGCATTTTTTGTTGTTTAAGTTCCCGCCAGTCACTAAGAGCCAGATTGTTAGTACCTGACAAAGTGAATATCTGACTGAATAGGTTCTCTTGTGCAGCAAGAGGGGTGACCTTGTGACATAAGGTACTTCTGCTCACTGTGATAAAGATATCATAGTCGGATATTAAGGGAACCATTTTCCCTCTAGTATAATTTCTTCCTTTGATATATTTGTAAAAGCTTTTAATCTCTTTAACCTTTTGTCTAGCATTAATTATATTTTGCTTTTTTGCTGCTCTTTTCTCTCCCTGATGGCCTTAACTGATTGTATATTCTGCTGAGGTACCTACTCTCCTTTCATTTCTAGTATAATATTTTTTTAAAGAAATCTTTAGATTTTTGATCCCTTGTGAAGCCACATTTGCTGCTGCTTGTTCCTTGCATTACTTTTTCCCATAGAAACTGGCTCCCATTGTGCACCAACTGCTTGCCCGCACTTGGGTTCTGCAGTATCGGAGCCCGCAATGTGACATGGCAGCCAGCTCCCTGGGAGCGGGTCTGGCAGTCAGAGCTGGCACGTGCTGGGAGCCAACTTATAGTATAAACTGGCTCCCGGTGTGCACCGACTCCAGCCACTGGCCCTGCTCCCAGGCAGCCGGCTGCACTGTGGGCTCTGCAGTATAAGCCTTATATTACAGAGCCCATGGCACATGTAACCTCTAGAATATTTAACAGTTACACAGTTACTTTTTAAAAACGTTTTTTACATCCCTAATAGGAACCTGTTTGGCAGTGTGCATTTATGAATATGATCTGCCAGCCATCACACTAAATTCACTTTGAGATGTTGCTAATTTCTGATTTGTCTGTTCCTTCTTTAAGCTAAAAGCTATGAGTATGTCTTGGAACCATCTCCCATTCCATTACCACTGGACACTCCTCAGGAGACTCGGATCTTGCAGGTGTCTTGTGGGAGAGCTCATTCCCTGATCCTGACGGACAACGAAGGAGGTACAGTATCACTTATAGTGGTGGCAAGGGACAACAGGGTCTTATTGTTCAAGTCTTTTCTTTTTCTTCAGAGCTGAAGCCAAACCTTGCTGGATAAATATTGCACATGGATTTGTCTTTTCAACCTTTACAGCACTATTTGTTCAGTGGAGGAAAAGCTCCAAGCTTAAAACTTTTTCACATTCTGTGTTCCATCTGGCACAAGCTGTAGATGGTTTTATACTGCAAGTATTGTAAAATAAGGTTAGTTTGTCTAGCTCCAAGTCTTATCAACTGTAGGGTATTTCTTTTTCAGCTGGATGTATTTTCTAACTCAGGTTTGGAACAGCTATGCCAATACCTTTGAACAGTGGTTCTCACTAGTAGTCCATGGCTGGAGCGCAGCCTCTCCCTGCTCCCCCATGAGACGGGGAACCCACGCTGCCTCCCCACTGCGTGAGGGAGGAGGGAGACTGAGCTCTCCCTCATTCCTCCTCTTGGGGAACAGCAACAAGGCTTTCCTCGCTGGCGCACTGAGCAGCGGTCTTGGTGGCACCCAGCGGAGAAGCAGCAGCTGGCATGTAGCACCGCCGCTGGGAGCCCTCTAGTGCTGCCGCAGCCCAGCATCCAGCCCTGCCCACAGGGAGCCGGTTTTGCTAGATGGAAGATTGGCATCCGCCTCCCCTCACTGTGTCGTGGCATCTGCCAGTGGGCCCTGCTGCTCCAGGTGCTGCCCGGGGGGAGGTGCCGTGCTGACGGCTGAAGAAGCCCTGGAAGTGGCAGGGCTGGAGCTGTCATGCTGTGGGGCTGGGGAAGCATCCAGAGAAGCCCAGAGGCCTTTCCCCTGTAAGACCTGCTCAGCCTGCCTTCTGCTCAGTGGTGCAAGCAGCTGCTTTTCTGAGGAGGGGAGGGCTGCTCTGTAGGGCAGCCATGCAGAATGGGGACCCTCCAGAAGCTAGAGGAGGGGGCTGCCTGTCTCCCCAGGAGGTTAGGGAGGTGCAGCCAGAACGGAGAAACGCTTCTGAATTGCATTGCTCCCAGTGCACCCCACCCCCTGGCTTGTTCTGTACCACCGCGAAAAACTTTCTGGAGTCTCAGGATTTCATGTGCTGACACGGGACCATTTGGGTTGCCATAAACACAAAGCCAGTGCATAGGACAACAGAGGAGCCCCCCAGTGCTGAAATGGGTAGCAATTATAAATATTTGGTTTTCTATTTAGAAACAATAGCCTGTAGGATTGTGCTACTTGTGGTAGCAATATATTATAGGAGCAGTTCCTGCTACTGGTAGCACAGTCTTACAGGGGAGCAGCTCTCTACAAACCACCAGCCAATGGGAGCAATGGGAGCGTGAAGCCAGATAAGCATCCCTCCTCATGCCTAGACTCCTGCACCTAAATCTGCTTCACTCACCCCCCCTACATGCCAAGGTCCTGTAACCCTAGCTTGCTCCTTCCTGCACCCTCACTTGCTCCTGTACACTCTCTCCTGGCCACACTCTGCACCCTCTCTTCTGCCATGCTCCCTATCCCCAGTCTGCTCATGCACCCTCCTGCCTGGCCAGACACCCTACCCCAAGCCTGCTCATGCACCCTCCTTTGCTCCTGCACCTCCCCCTTGGCCAGACACCTATCCCCACCCTGTGCCTGCATCCACCATTGCTCCTGCATTTTTCCTCCTGGCCACACACTGCACCCTCCATTGCTCTTGCTCCCTCCCTGCTAGCCAGACACCCTACTTCCAGCCTGCTTCTGCACCCTACATCCCATCCAGATCTCGCACCGTCACTTCCTCCTGCACCCCACCTCCTGTCCCCCACATCCCTATCTCACTTGCTGGCAGCCCTGTCCCGCACACTGAGCCCCTCAGTTTGGTACCCACCACAGAGCCTAAGGGAGTCCACAAAATCCACCAACTCTGGAACCCCAGAAAAGTAAATCCAGCCTATGGGAACCCTGAACCTCAGTCCTCCCTTTCCCTTCCCCTCGTTCCGTGGGACTGGAGCGTCAGGGTAGTGAAGTGTCTCAGTTGGGAGCCACATCAGTGAGAGTTGGGGGATTTTGAAGGCGTTTTTTTTTTTGTTCTCACTTGTGTGGTTCCCCAACTGATTTTTCTGTGGGTTAGTGGCCCCCAGTCCAGAAAAGTTCCCCACCCCTTCCATAAATAAAACATGGAAATCTTTTGTGTAGAACATAAATCAATATTTTACTTTATTTAAAATGAAGTTTGATAAACTAACATGAGAGAGTTAAAATGCTTAATCTGTTTAATTGAATGCTGGGATGCAGCTTGCTTTTGATTTCATTCCCTGGATGCTAAGGGAGCGTGGGGAAAGTGCTTCCATGCCATGCATGTGTCTCACACCTAGCTGATGTGTGAGAGGTATGCACAGCATGCAAGCACTTTCCTCTTACTCCCTTAGCGTCCGGGGAATGAGATCAAAAGCAAGCCGTGTCCTGGCGTGCATGGCTGCTGCCCTCCCTGCACCCCCGAAGTTCTGCTCTTGACCCCTTACTCTCCTGAAGTTCCACCCTTTAACTTCATGAACTATTATACATTTCAAATGATTATCAAGTAATGGACTGTTTGAAAACAGCTGTATTGTTGGGGGGGGGGGGGGGGAGTGTCCGTGAAATAGTAATAGATTGAAAAGGCGTCTGTATGCTTGAAAAGGTTGGGAACCACTGATTTAAATGAAACCATTCTCCCTATCTGCAGCACTAGCAAAATGGTTCAGGCATAATTATGTAATTAATGGTGAGTTTCCATTAGCAACTGGTGGTCTGCAGAAAGATTTGCATTGAGCTGGGTGGTCCATGGGTCAAAAAGTTTGAGAACCACTGCCTTAGAGGTTTCACAAAAAAAGTCATAAGTGCTACTTATCTGGGGAGAATGTTGCATTTGTAAAGGTAATGAATTAAGTGTCTATGTAGACGAACCCCCATGTTGACTGGCTCTCAGCTGCCTCAAGAATTCTTTAGCACACCAACTTCAGTGCAATATTTAGCATCCCAGTGCAGCTGTTGATCACTGGGGGAGTGCTGATCGCTTGGTTTAGGGCTTCTGTGGAAATGCTGATCTTATTTCTAATTCTCCTAGGCAACAGTGGAATGAGGTAGTCAATTATGGAGGAATGGCCAGTTAGCCTCCAGGTACCAATACAGTGCATATGGCATTACTACATAGACATTTTTGCCTGAAATGTCTTGAGTCTCTCATAGGTGAACTCTGGTGAGAAGGTTCAGGATCATCTTGTGGGTGCTTGAGAGTGAAGCATTTTAGGTGCGTGTTAGGCTTATGCAGGCTGTGTTGCAATTAGGAACCAGAATCTACGAGAGAGAAAAATTTCCCTGGTATTAATAGCTAAATGGAAGTCACATGCATGTAATTTTTGTTTTTCAGTATTCAGCATGGGCAACAATTCCTATGGGCAATGTGGCCGAAAAGTTATTAAAGGTGAAATTTACAGGTGAGACGACTCCTGCTAAATTCATACTCTTTATTTTCGTATAATAGAATTTTTCATATACTCAATTTTCATTTGGAGCTAAGGGGGAATGTGTGACTGTAAATGGACATTGCTCAAGATTGATGGGTCCAGAAATTAACATTTGTGCCTGGGAAATCAACTCTCCCCCGGACAGGGTGTAAAACCCCACAGGGCCTGAGCACTGTGGGGTCACGCTGCTCTTGAGAGAGGAAAAAAGCATAAGGAGCTGGCTTAATTTTTCACAGGCATTAGCAAGAAAATACCAGATTACCCAAATGGTACATAGAATCATAGAACCACAGAGCTGGAAGAGACCTCAGAAGGTCATCAAGTCTAGCCCCCTGCTCTATGCAGGACCAATCCCAACTAAATCAACCCAGCCAGGGCTTGGTCAAGCTGAGACTTAAACACCTCTAGGGATGGAGACTCCACTACTTCCCTTGGGAACCCATTCCAGTGCTTCACTACCCTCTTAGTTTTTCCTAATATCCAAGCTGGACCTCTCCCACCAAAACTTGAGACCATTGCTCCTTGTTCTGCCATCTGTCACTACTGAGAACAGCCTCTCTCCATCCTCTTTGGAACCTCCCTTCAGGAAGTTGAAGGCTGCTATCAAATCCCCCCTCACTCTTCGCTTCTGCAAACTAAACAGACCCAACTCCCCCAGCCTCTCCTCATAAGTCATATGCTCCAGCCCCCTAATCATTTTGGTTGCCCTCCGCTGGACCCTCTCCAATGCATCCACATCTTTTTTGTAGTGGGGGGCCCAGAACTGGACACACTACTCCAGATGTGGCCTCACCAGAGCTGAATAAAGGGGAATAATGACATCTCTGGATCTGCTGGCAATGCTCCTCTTAATGCAACCTAATATGCCATTAGCCTTCTTGGCTACAAGGGCACACTGTTGACTCATATCCAGCTTCTCATCCACTGTAACCCCCAGGTCCTTTTCTGCAGAACTACTACTTAACTGGTTGGTCCCCAGCTTGTAACTATGCTTGGGATTCTTCCATCCCAAGTGCAGGACTCTGCACTTGTCCTTGTTGAACTTCATCAGATTTCTTGTGGCCCAATCCTCCAATTTGTTTAAGTCACTCTGGACCCTATCTCTGCCCTCAAGCGTATCTACCTCTCCCCCTAGCTTAGTGTCATCCGCAAACTTGCTGAGGGTGCAATCCGTCCCCTCATCCAGATCATTAATAAAGGTATTGAACAAAACCGGTCCTAGAACCGAACCTTGGGGCACTCCGCTAGAAACTGACCGCCATCCTGACATCGAGCCGTTGATCACTACATGCTGGGCCCGGCCTTCTAACCATCTTTCTATCCATCTTACTGTCCATTTATCCAATCCACATTCCCTTAACTTGCTGGCAAGAATATTGTGGGAGACCGTATCAAAAGCCTTGCTAAAGTCAAGGTAGATCACCTCCACTGACTTTCCCATGTCCACAGAGCCAGTTACCTCATCATAGAAGCTAATCAGATTGGTCAGGCACAACTTGCCCTTTGTGAGTCCATGCTGACTATTCCTAATCACTTTCCTCTCTTCCAAGTGCCTCAAAATGGATTCCTTAAGGATCCTTCCATGATTTTTCCAGGCACCGAGGTAAGACTGACCGGCCTATAGTTCCCTGGATCGTCCTTCTTCCCTTTTTTGAAGATGGGCACTACATTTGCCTTTTTCCAATCATCCGGGATTGCTCCCGATCTCCACGATTTTTCAAAGATAATGGCCAAAGGCTCCTCAATGACATTTGCCACCTCCCTCAGTACCCTCGGATGCATTAAGTCCGGACCCATGGATTTGTGTACGTTTAGCTTTTCTAAATAGTTCCTAACCTGTTCTTTACCCACTAAGGGCTGTCGATCTTCATCCCATCTTGTCACTTGGCTCCTGGACTTCTGTGCTGACCTTGTCCGTGAATACAGAGGCAAAGAAAGCATTGAGTACTTCAGCTTTCCCCACATCATCTGTCACTAGGTTACCTCCTTCATCCGGTAGGGGCCGCACACCCTCTCTGATCACCTTCTTCTTGATAACGTGCCTGTAGAAACCTTTCTTGTTATCCTTCACATCCTTAGCCAGTTGCAATTCCATTTGCCCTTTCGCCTTCCTGATAACCCCCCGGCATTCTCGAGCTATACATTTAAACCCCTCCCTGGTCATTTGTCCAAGTTTCCACTTTTGTAAGCTTCCTTTTTGTGCTTAAGTTCACCAAGGATTTCCCCCGTAAGCCAATCCGGTCTCCTACCATTTTTGCCTCTCTTGCTATGCATCGGGATGGTTTCTTTCTGTGCCTTCAATAAGGCTTCTTTATTGATTTGCAGCCAGTTTTCAATCTTTAGCCTCCCAGATGGTGATAGTGCTGAGGTGTGTATAATTAAAATGGTAAAAACATTTGATGGTATAATTAAAATGGTAAAAACAACATTTGATCCCGAACAAGTCCTTTTACAGCACGCTCTGAATCTGCAGCTGGGGAAGAGGCAGTAGTAATAGGCACTTACGTAGAGCCAAGCTCTGACACGTATCCTGCAGACACCAATTCTCCAGGCACTCCTGTGAACGGAGGGCAGTATTGTTGTTCCACCAAATGTGGACAGTGAGACATAGAGCTAAAGGGGCTAGAACTCAGAAGCTGCTGGCTCCTCGTTCTGTGCTGAGTCCAAAAGATGACATGGTCTCTCTAAATATATAGAAGTGCTAGGGGGCTGTGCCCCCTGCTCGCTGCGCTTGCCAACCCCCCGTCTCTGGGGGTAGGCAGGCCTGGCTCTCCCCTCAGTCACTAGGGAGGGGAGCCCAGGCCAGCCACCTTGGGCATCTTGGGGGGGCACCCCCTCCCTTGCAGCCAATTCAGGCCTCTGGGGGGGGTGCCCCACACCCTCCCACGCAGCCAGACCGGGCTTCTCGGCCCCCCTCCGGCCAGCGGAGAAGGGCCAGGGCAGTGCAGGCTGTGTTCCTAGCTACTGGAGTTAGCATCAGGGAAGTGGAAGGGAGGAGGAAGGGTGGCTAAGGGAAGGGGGCTGTGGGAATGCAGAGTGACATGATGTCACTCTTTTGTCCTGCAGGAAAAGGGTTTTTTTAATCTTTCGAGAGACAATCAGTATTTTAGCTTGTTCTTCTTTGATGCCTTCACGCTGAATGGTGGTGTTAGTACTTCCCAGCGTTGGTTCTTAGAAATTCACTGGTAGTTAAATTCTATTCTCCAGCTGTGACACAATCAAAATCTACCTTGCCTTGCCTGGTTCCTCAATTGAGATCATCATTTTCTGCTCTTACCGATGTAATTTTCTTCTCTCCTTTACTTTCATACTCCCTTCAGTGAAGGTTTCCAGTAGAGCTTTTCTCCATCCCTATTAAAGTAATGCTAGGTAGTGTCCTCTGAGGGTATGTAGACTAGTGCTAAATTAATTTGGAGAGGCAGTATAATCTAGAGACTGGAATCAGGAGCTCCTGAGAAAAATCTCATATCTACCAAGTATCCTCCTGTTATTTTAGACTAGTCACTTAAACTAATCTGTAAAAAGAGGAAATCATTTCCCTCCCTTCAGAAGACTGTTCAGGAGGTGGAATGTGCTCTACAGCAGGGCTGGGCAAAATAGGGCATGTGGGCTGGGTGCAGCCCACCAAGCCACTGGATCCAGCCCGTGGACACAGCAGGGAGCCTCGGGCAGATTTCCTGCTTGCCCCCAACCCTGCACGCTGCTCAGAAAAGTGGCTGCTGGGCCGTTTGTGTTTCTCAGCTGTGAACTGGAGGTGGGGGGGGGGGGAGAGGCTTCAGGTTCCCTGACCCCAGTAAAATCCCATTGGCAGGTTTCTGGCAGCGTGCAAAGCACCCCTCCCCACTCCCCTCACGCTCTTATTCACAGGTGCAAATGGCCCCTGCTGCCTGTGCGAGGGCAGGGCAGGCAGGGAGGCTGCCTGAGAAACATGTTGGGCTGCTGGCCGGGAGTCACTCAGGTAAGTCTCCCGGCCAGAGCTTGCATCTGGCACCCCAGCTCCTCCCTCCCCCCAACCCACTGCCACGCCACATAACCCCAGGTCACAACTGCCTCCTTCACCCAAACTCCCTCACAGGCCCTCCTGTACTCCAGTCCCTTACCCCAAGCTCCCTTTTGCACCCAACCTCCATCCCAGACCCTGCTCCTCCATTAACATCATGAGAAAGTGCAGCCCTTGACCACTTTCTGAAATCTTGGTGTGCCCTCCCTCCCCCCATCAAAACTTATTGCCCACCCCTGCTGTACGGTGTTGAGTGTTCTGAGTACATGTGAAGACTCCCTTTCCCCAGTTGTTTTTTGCAAAGAGCACAAGCTTGCTTCTGGAAGTTTGTTGCAAACTCTTAAAATCCTCTTATGTTTTGCTTTTTCACTTTCTAATCTCTGCTGGTGATGTAGTGAAAGTCCTGTAATTCACCGGCTGCAAGAGTTTGAAGGCAGGGTTGTTCAGGTAAGAGCCTTTTCTCAATCTAAGGGTAGGGGTTGTTCAGCTGATGTCTATTAAAATGGGAACGAGGCCCTAGTGCTTAATTCTTAGTGGCTTGAGCAATTGTCCCTTACCCTATACCACTGCCCAGCTATTGTTGTTGACTTTGCTAGGCCTGAATTCCTGGGAGGACCAGGAAACATGATACTTTGGTTGATGGGCACCCTCTGCTGAATAGAAGAGTATTATCTGTTGTGAGAGGCCTATCCCTGACCATTTCTAAGTCATCTCTGCCTTCTCTTTTGTGCCTGCCATCTTTCCTTTTACCACCATCAGTTTGCAGCAGTTAGGTGATGAGAACTTTCATTTGTGAAGTCCCAAGTGCTATCCAGTGCCTTAGTCATGAGACTCTTCTCTCTAAATTGCCAACTAGATTCCACATAGTCAGATTTCTAGATGAGGATTTCTTGGATTAGCTGAGGCCTAATTAGCACATATGTTTGCCCTGCTGTTTCATGTAACTACAGTAATTGCATGTACAAACTGCTCCGTTAATCTGCACAACTGGCAGATTATCTGGATTGCATGTGTGCATTTGGAGAAATTTGGCCTATAAAATCCACCAAGGGATTCCTTAGAAAGCAGTGGGATCGGAGGGGACCTTATTCTACTTGGCCAAATTTTTCAGAAGTACGTGTTTTAAAGTTAAAAGCCCAAATCCACATTTAGGCTCTTACTATCACTAGCCACATTTTCAGGTGTGCTGAGCAAGTAGCAGCTTCCTGTGATATTGATGTCAGTTCTTCGGTGATCACTGTTCTTGAAAATTTACCTAGTGATTTTGGAGCTTTAGGCTTCACTTTTGGAAGTTTTGGTTCTATAGCTCATACTAATCCCATGACAGGTGTGGGTATTGAGAGAGTTTTAATCAATCAGTTCAAGAACAGATGTAGACATTTGAGGTTGTTGTGGGTAAGTCACAGAAGCAAATTGCACAGTGTAGCTGATTTCATGTGAGCCAAAAATATCATTCTGGGAGGGAAGGTATTTTAGCAGTTGCGATGAGCGTTCTCTTCTGTCATTCACTGATGCCATTTTATGATGTTGAGCTGTTGCATGCTCATGCCTCTCTGTACTGGAAACTGGTTAACCGGTGCCCAAGAACAGCTCCCCATGTGCCGCATGTGCAGGGCTGCCCCAGCCCAGCCAAGGCCAGCAGCTGGCAGCCCTGGAGCGTGGGATCCTGCTTACTCGGTTATCTGGTTAAACATAACATTTAAGCTGTTTAAATGGGATTTTATATCCCTAGTTCACTGTTGTTTGGAATTCCACAACAAATTAGATTTTCATTTTGGGGAGTGCTCGCTACAAGACACAATTCTATTGTGTTCACCAAAGCTTGCATTGGGGTGGTTTTAATCTTCCCACTTGTACATAGAACTATTGTCTGTGTTTGCTCTGACAGAAGGCCAAAATATTGGCAAGTTCCAGCCAAAGAGAACTTGCAAGCTAAGCACTAGAGATGCCCATTCATAGTGATGTCACAGCACATTAATTCTCAGTATGGTCTGACCTAGCCTTTCACTTGCATGTAGGTTGTCTGTGGGCAGGATCACAGTCTGTTCAGGACTGAGAAAGGCGAGGTTTACTCCTGCGGCTGGGGAGCTGATGGACAAACAGGTAGGCATTTCAGAAAATGGAAACTGGGCTGACGCTGCTATGCAACAAATCTGCGAGTATTAGTAAAAGCTTGGAACAAACTTTGCTCTGGTCAACTGTCTGTAAGACAGAATGCCAGGTATTTAATAGTGGCAGCAAGCGGAGATAAGGTATATTGCAACTCACCTGTGTTAAAACATGTTTTTGTCTTGCCAGCCAAACGTGTTTGAGAATATTTCAAGCCATCTGTTCATACAATCATAGAGCTGGAAGAGACCTCAGGAGGTCATCAAGTCCAGCCCCCTGCCCAAGGCAGGACCAATCCCAACTAAATCAGCCCAGCCAGGGCATTGTCAAGCTGAGACTTAAAAACCTCTAGGGATGGAGATTCCACCACCTCCCTAGGTAACCCATTCCAGTGCTTCACCACCCTCCTAGTGACACAGTTTTTCTAATATCCAACCTAGACCTCTCCCACTGTACCTTGCGACCATTGCTCCTTGTTGTGCCATCCGTCACTACTGAGAACAGCCTCTCTCCATCCTCTTTGGAACCTCCCTTCAGGAAGTTGAAGGCTGCTATCAAATCCCCCCTCACTCTTCTCTTCTGCAGACTAAACAAACCCAAATCCCTCAGTCTCTCCTCATAGGTCATGTGCTCCAGTCCCCTAATCATTTTGGTTGCCCTCTGCTGGACCCTCTCCACTGTGTCCACATCCTTCCTGTAGTGGGGGGCCCAGAACTGGACACAATACTCCAGATGTGGCTTCACCAGAGCCAAATAAAGGGGAATAATCACTTCTCTGGATCTGCTGGTAGTGCTCTTCCTAATGCACCCTAATATGCCATTCACCTTTTTGGCTACAAGGGCACACTGTTGACTCGTATCCAGCTTCTCATTCACTGTAATCTCCAGCAGAACCGCTACTTAGCCATTGAGTCCCCAGCCTGTAACTATGCTTGGGATTCTTCCGTCCCAAGTGCAGGACTCTACACTTGTCCTTTTCTTTTGTCAGATTTCTTTTGGTAATCTGTCCAGGTCACTCTGGACCGTATCCCTGCCCTCCAGCATATCTAGCTTGTCAGATTTCTTTTGTCAGATTTCTTTTGGTAATCTGTCCAGGTCACTCTGGACCATATCCCTGCCCTCCAGCATATCTAGCTCTCCCCCATCTTAGTGTCATCTGCGAACTTGCTGAGGGTACAGTCCATCCCCTCATCCAGGTCATTATCCATCCAGTGCATAGGTATGGGATTGCGGTGTAATACTTGAAATAGTCATAGCAATCTCATCTCAGTGTTTGGGGAGACTTCACTTGAAACATGGCATGCTTTTTTGTCCACACAGGCAAGATAAAAACATGTTGTATACGATATTGTCTATATATGCCCACTACTTTGGTGATGTACCACGCCTATTCTCTTTTTTTTTTTTTTTTTTTTTTTTTTTTAGGAGGGGGAGTGTAACAACTAGAGGGGATGGGCTAACTTTGAGAATCCCCTGGTCTTGCTAAGCTTGAGGCCCTGTTTGACGTTAAGACTCCCCTCTTGCCCATGGTCAGAGATAAGTGGCAGTGGGGAAGGACGCGACAGAGGGTTGGTCCCTGCCAGACCACAATTTGAATTTCTCATGGAATCCTTTCCTTGTTTGGAGAATCTCTTGTGTGCCACAAACAAACAAAAAGGTCCTTTTCCCTCTTGTTCGCCAAGAGAGGGAGAATTAACCCCTCCTTTTGGTCACCCCCACTTTGAACCTGGCCATGCAGTCTCAGGGGCATCAAGATCTACAGCTGTCATAACATTAGAATGGCCACATTGGGTCAGACCAAAGGTCCATCTAGCCCAGTGTCCTGCCCAGTGTTCCCCCAGTGTTCCCTGTAAGCTGAGCACTTGGGTGACTACACAGGAGAGATTCAAATGCCACCCAGCTAATCAGCAGAATGCCCCCATCCAGCAACATATGTTTCTAGTGGTGCCCATCCGCACATGCGTTGGTGCACATACATTTATTCCACACGTGGATGGAAAATATTAGAGGGAACATTGGTTCTGTCTTCTGACAATGGCCAATGCCGGGTGCCCCAGAAGAAATGAACAGAGCAGGTAATCATCAAGTGATCCCTCTCCCGTCGCCCATTTCTCATTTCTGAGAAACAGAAACTAGGGATACTATCCCTGCCCATCCTGGCTAATAGTCATGAATTTTTGTAGTGCTTTTTTTAAACCCTGTCGTCTTCTGTGCTGATCCATTCATACATCTGGAACAGTAAATAATTTCAAAAGCAAGACTTCCTGCAGAACAAAGATTTCCGGCAGAACGAACAGAACTAAACAAAAGCTAAACAAACCTTACGAAACTAATTCCTTCTCGGTATTTTAAAAACTATTTCTTCTCACTAATTCAAAGTACATTATACTTATTACTAACAATTATCATTTAAAACTGGTATCAGAGTTAGAAACTGATTGGTCTGTTCAACATCAAACAAGAGTGTGGGGCTGATACTAGAATGATACATAACAGTCCAGTCATAATACAGATATTGGACGGATCATGTGTCGACTTGAGATGGTGGGCCTCTTTTTAAATAGCCCTGTTAGCACTGGGACATATTGAGCACCTGCACCTCCCATTGAAAATGCAGGTTCTCAGCAACGCTTTCATTGTGCTCCTCTAAGTCTGACCTGCAGAACACAGGCCACAGGGTTTCCTTGAGTTCCCTGTTTGGCTAGCTTCTTGAAATCAGGCATTTAGTTTATCACTGTCCTTCCCTCAAATGCTGTTCTGCTTTAGTCCAGTGTGTATCTTCCACAGAGCCAGGCATGGCACCAGACTGATCTTTGTAGTATTCATGATATGCTCTTGAGTGATGTCACCTAATTACTAGAAAATAGGATCTGAGCTGAGAGCTACACAGGAGCAGGCAAGGGACTCATCACTCAGCTTTTTGCTTTAGCCTGGAGCTCGCTTTCTTTTTGGTGTTGCTTCAGAAGATCCAGTCTGACACGTGGTGTCACTGCCTTCTGTCTAATATGACCAAGTACGGCCTTTCACTGCAGCATGCTACTCTCTGTCCTTGTCAGGTCTTGGTCACTATGATGTCACCAGTGTGCCCACCAAACTGGGCGGAGATGTTGCTGGAGTAAATATCGTTCAGGTCACCTCCTACGGGGACAGCTGTCTGGCTCTGTCTGATGAAGGAGACCTCTTTGGGTGGGGAAACTCTGAATACATGCAGCTGGCATCCATCACAGAGACGACACAGGTTGGATTAGATGTTCCAGTGTAATGCAAACTACTTGAAATGAATTTCTGTCTGCAACTTACCTGCTTGCCTTTATGTAAATAGTAATGGAGTTTCTACATCAGATGGGGAATCTCAGGCCTGAGGGCCAGATGCGGCCCCTAGCTGGCCTGGATCCGGCCCTGAGGCTCATGGCTCCTCCCGCATTGGGGAGCCTACAGTGGTGCTCCAGCCCCCACCCCCACTTCCACACCATGGGGCTGGAGCACACAAAATCTGCTCGGCTGAGCCCCCCAGGCTCTGGTGTGAGAGTGGAATGTGGGGAGTGTCTTTTCAGTCAGGGGCCACATCAGGGAGGGACTGGTTTTGGTTTTTTGCTTCTCACTTGTGTGGCCCCTGACTGATTTTTTTTTTCTGTGGGTGGGCAGCCCCTGACCCAAAAAAGTTCCCTGTCCCTGTTCTACATGCTTTGCTGTAACTGTCTGTACATCTACATACTTGAGAGAGTTTGTCTAAGAACTCCCCCTAAACGGTAAGAGCTGGGACCATCAGAATCAGTATACAGCTTCCTCAAAGCAAGGTTGGGGGTTTGGTTGTGCCAGGACAATGGGATGTACCTGAAATGGAATTACTTCCCATAAAACCATACAGAGAAGAGACAAAATCACCACCAGCCAGATGAGAGACGCCCTCCACCCCCAGTCTTCGCCTACTCTAGCCATGAGCCTTCTGCCCCTCCGGTGCCCTTTAAGGGGAGGACTGAAGCTCCCCCCTCAGATTTGTAGGGGCACACTGCTGGTTGTCCCCTTTTTCAGGGAGCCAGGAGAGAGTGCAGTTTGCTGCATTCCTCACTCGGGCTGGGGGTGCAGGGGTCAGGTGAGCTGTGCACTTTGCTCTTGCTGCCTGGCAGGGACAGGAAGTGAAAGAGCAAGCAGCTGGGAAAATCTGCTAGTGAAGCTGTAAAATAAGTCACCTGCTTCGGGTGACTTTGACAACACAGTCACTATAAGTGACACAACTAGCAATGTGTAATTACAAAGCCCTCCCTGCCAGGAATAATTACTTTGTTGTATTAGTTTTTTGCCCTAAAAGCCTGAGAAGTCAATGGATTATGGCTGTTTCAGCCAGTCAGGGGGAGTTTGTTGTAAAGTTGAGGGCCTCTCCTGAAGAAGGCCCTGCCACCTTGCAAACCAAGGGTGTTCTAACTGGGGTGCTTCTTCTGGCTGCAGCTCTGGCAATAGGCAGGTCACATGCCATTTAGGGCTTCATAGGCTAAAAGCAATATCTTAAACTTCCCTCAGAAACCTATCAGGCAGTCAGTGCAGCTAAGAACTCTGGAAATACATGCTCAGTACAGAAGCCTTCTCAGATGAGGTAGGGGGCCACATTCTACTCCAGTTTCAGTCTCCAAATGGATTTATGGTGTAGCCCCATTTGCACCAAGTCAAATCACAAGGGGACAAAGGCATCAGCAGTGGGACCTCCTGGCTTGAAGGAAATGATTTTCAGCCTGTCCTGACCATTGCTGCTCCCTGAACTGGCTGGGGATCCAGCCACACTTCCCACATTGTGAACTGACTAACAAGGGGCAGATGGCCCCACTCAAAGGAGCCAATTTAATGTAGTTAAAATGTCTGTCAAATAAATTTTCTCACTGGCCTTGAGTTTTCTGCAAAGCCCTGCTGTTGCTTTGTCACGGAGGGAGAGTTAATTTAAAACTGCAACCAACTGGAAGGCTCTGTGTTGGGAATTTCAACAGGAGTTGGGCACCTAATTCTCTCAGCCATAAAGGGTATAGGATATGAATGGTTAACCTGCTGTGGCTGGACCACCTACAGCCCCACGGGGCCTGCTGTGGGGGGGAGGGGGGGATGTTAAATATCGGTTAATTGAATAGTCGATTATCCTCATGAATTCTTATTGGTTGACTATTCTATAGCACCTGGGGTGGGGCCAGCAATCAGTGCGCTCCGGCCCCACTGCTGAGGAGCCGCTCTAGGCTGCTGCTTCTGTATCAGAGGCAGCAGCACAGGGAGCCAGGCAAGAACTGGTCTGCAAGGGAAGCCAGTTAAAACTGGCTCCCCTCACAGAGTGGCTGCCTGTCGCCCCACACTGCTGCCTCTGATACAGAGGCCGCAGCGCAAGGTGGCAGCAGCCCCTGTTTGGGGGAGGTCTGAGTTCCTGCACCCCAGGTGAGCCAGAACTGAGTGGGGCTGCCTGCCTGCCCAGCTCCTTAATATACTTTAAATGCAGAGCTGCAGCGGAGTAGGTCCGGGACCCGTCGCAAGTCAGGACTGAGCCAGGCTGCTGGCCAGCCTGCCAAAAAATGTACTGGCAGGGGTGGGGGGAAATGCGTGTAGTCTATAGCATTAACCTATGTGCTTTTGCTTATCTGTTTATCGACTATGCTACTGCATCCCGGGCGGGGGGGGGCAGGCGGTGCTCCAGCTCAGCTGCGGTGGGTTGGGGGGCCACTCCAGCTGGGCCATGGTGGACCGGGGAACTGCTTCGGCTCATCTGGGCTGGAGCACTCCCTCCCCCCATTTAATTGATTAACATTTTACCAGTTAACTAATTAAATGGGATTTTACATCCCTAAAAGGGTAGAGAGACAGTGCAGGTAACTGCTTTGCCTAGAGGTGAGCATGTGAGGGTGTGGGCCCAACTCATCAGCTATATTTTTGAGAGTTTGTCTGTGCATCTGAGCATGAGTCTTTTTGTTCAAGAGCTTCTTTTAAATGGTAAGAGCTAGGGCCACCAAATTTGGTATGCAGCTTCCTCTTAGCATAACTTAAAGCGATGTAAGGGTTTGGTTGTGCCAGGAAAACAGGATATGCCTAGAATGGGATTGCTTCTCATAAAACCATACAGAAAAGAGACCGTCACCAAGCAGGTGAAAAGGGCTGCCTTAGCCCTGACCCTCCGACCCCAGGAGCCCTTTATGGGGGGGGGGTGGGGGGGGAGGGCTGAAACTCCCCCTTTCTCCCATTTGTACTCATTGCTGGCTCTTCACTGTGGTCAGAAAGTCATGGGAAAGTTCAGTTTGCTGCATTTCTCCCTCTGGCTGGGGAGCGCCGGGAGCAGACAAACCTGGACTTACCTCAGCTGGGGAATATGCTCCCCTCTTCCTCCTGTGCCTGCTGGAGCTGTAGTGGCCATGGAGAGGCACTTCTCACCTGGCCCCAAGCTGCTGCGGTGAGAGGGCTGGGGTAGTTTTCTCTCCTTGGGGCAGCCTGCACACTGAACCCTTCATCCTCACCGTAGAGCAATGATTGAAATGAGGAAAAACAAAAATTGAGTTAAGTACCAAAGCAATGCCAGGTAAATCTTTTACCGTATATACTCTAACATAAGCCTGTTTGTTCATAAGCTGACCTCCCAAACTTACGGGGGGGGAAGTCATTTATAAGCCGACTCCAGTGTACAAATTTCCAGTCCCAGTTCGTCAGCCTCAGTGCAGGCTGAGGGACCTGCTGGCTGCAGGCATGGAGCTTTTCAGAGCCCGTTGGCTGCTGTTCACTGTTCCTAGCCAATGGGAACACTAGGTTCGCAATGGCAGGTGGGCAGGGCAGGCTGTATGGCTGAGCTACATGCACCCAAGGTAAAAGACCAGTGAGCAGGAGTCTATTAGCAGATGGGAGCCGGGGGAAGTTTGCTGACTCCTGCCCCCAGTAGAAGAACCCATTCATAAACTGGTTCCCACTCTTCACGGTGGGATTTTTACCCAAAAAATTCGGTTTATGAACAAATATAGTGTATATTGGGATTTACACTGGGGTGATTAGGAGCAGTCTGGCCCAATGGTATTGCCTTGACAAGAGGCAGCATTCCTGGACTCATTTTATTTTTGCCACTGAATCCCTGTGTGACTTTTGACAAGTCACTTTTGCTTTTTGCAATCCATATGTAAGACAGGGCTGAGAATCAATCTCACAGGGATTACGAGAAGATTGATTTTGATCATTTTTGTAAGAAACTTTGAAATCTGCACATAAAGAAGTTTAAAATGTCCAACTTGCACAATTTGTTTTCTGTTTTATAGTTGTTAGTCTGTTGTCAGGGCTAATGGTTTCCTAGATTAGCTTACACCCCTTTTTTGATTAACTATGCTTAAAACATTTTAAAATATAGCTGCCAAAATCCATTAAGCATAAAATAAATTAAACCATGTTTTCATATAAAAACACTGCAGTCCTTTCCAACATACCATCGTTAATTTTAAGGCAGAAAATAATAGCATCTGTCAACTCTAATTCAGTACCAAGTCATCTCTTAAAATAGCCACAGCTGATAACTTCATAGCTTACATTTGACACTGTTTTGCTGATGAATTGGCATTTACTGCCTGCCATACAGTGGGGAACTCTCCTCTGTCAGATTATAAACAATCTCTGCAGAGTGCCAGAAGCTCTCAAAGATTTTTCATTGTACCATGACTCGGTGGACCATAAAGGCTCATGGTGAATGCTTTATAAATCTATGTTAAGTGGGATAGGCAATCTGTGATGTGTTAGTCATACTGTAATTTTTGAAAAATATTACTTGTGCAAATAATGCATCCCTTTTAATTAATCTCTTTATTAAGGGTTGAATCTACAGCTGGGACCAGAGCTGGCTGAATGCTGCAAAAATCAGACCAATTCCAGACATTCCATTGCTTTTTAAAATCAAACTTGTTTCTGTCATCCTTGCTCCTCATGTACACTGACTGGTGCAGCTGGCTTTTTGTCTTGTGGTTCGATTTGTTTTAGACATGAGAGGAGCCAGTAAATACCTCAGATAAACTCTTTCTAACTTTACTGTGCACAGAATAGTAAAGGAAAGCAATGCAAAGTTACATAGATCTATTCCAATAAACGGGATAGCACAGACA
Organism: Pelochelys cantorii; assembly: GCA_032595735.1. Taxonomy (NCBI): domain Eukaryota; kingdom Metazoa; phylum Chordata; order Testudines; family Trionychidae; genus Pelochelys; species Pelochelys cantorii. The sequence goes on along the minus strand of CM064346.1, from coordinate 8,552,472 downwards.
ATATAACAACACCTACATCTAGGACAATACACAAGATATCGATTTTAAGAATATGAATATATGTGTACTTATTTCTGTAAATCACATGCAGTTCCAATGCTAAGACCCTTACGATTTTCAGACGGGAGTTCATGGGCTTTTTCTTTCTCCATGCGCAGAGTGACAGGCAAGGAGTGCATTTTTGGCATCCCATTAGGAAACAGAAATACCAGGTGCTTTGTGAGGCAGTGTAGCTTAGTGCATAGAACACTGGACTGGGTTCAGTTCCTGGCTCTGCTACTTACGTGCTGGGTGACGTTGAGCAAACCATGTCGCTGCTCAGTGCCTCAGTTTCCCTATCTGTAAAAGAGGCATGACGGCACTGACCTCCTTTGACACATGTTGATGAAGAGTACTACGTGATATTATGACCAAATACTTTTAACTGTGTTTTAATTCTGTTTCAAATTTATTTGTAATCTGCTTTCAAGTACTTGAGCAGAAAGTAATTTGACAAATGTATCCTCAGTCAACACTTATGGGATAAAAGGCGAGTGCTATAGGTTTGAGAGACCCAGAAGTATGTGCATAGAGTCCATTCTTCCTTCCTTGAATTGATTCTATAACAGACTTCTAACAAATCTCACGCGGTCATTCCCCAAATGTACGTTTTTTCTGAGAGCAAGTATTTTATGGACAATAGATTTGAAATGCTGACTCAACTGAATGTGGCACTGTAGTAATTAAGCAGATGTTTGCCTCATTCATTGCTGTGTATCTATTATAAAGAACTTGTGTCTGTCTGCAAGTCTGTTTACTCAAGAACTTCTCCTGAATGGTAAGAGCTAGGGCTACCAAATTTGGTATGTAGCTTCCTCTTCTCCTAACGTAAAGCAAGGTCAGGGTTTGGTGGTGCCAGGACAACTAGAAGCCCTGGCAAAAGGACAGTTTTACATAACATGCAAAGGGAGGGGCTGCTGTTGCAAGGGACGTCATATGAGAGTGGCCACTGGGGGCAGCCACAGCATCAAGGGAGTGGTCAGCAGGGCTGGGGCTTTGCCTTTTTGTCTGCTACCAGCCCCTCCTCCTCCAGGAGGGATGAAGAAAGAGCCCCTGTTGCCTGCCTTGCCCCAGGCTGGGAAGGGGTCTGGGGGAAAAACTACCTCTAGGGAGAAGCCAGTGCCCACTCTCACCCACCTGCCCGCAGTCTCCTGCATCCCCCACTCCACTCCGCCAGTCCCCTGCCCTGAAGGACCTTGGCAATGCTAGGTAAGTCTGCTAGTTCAGCTATATTTGAAGGAACTTAAGAGCAGACCATCAAATGAATGCCATTTTAGTCAACTTTTAATTTAGTTCCCTTTGGTAATCCTGATATGTCTCCAGTTTAGGACTAATTATTTAGTTGGGCAGGATGTTTGAGATAATTAGTAGGTATTGGGTCAGAGATGAGGCTTCCTGCAGAGAATACCGAGAACGATTGGAATGGGGGTTAGGACGCTCGGTCCCCAAAGATGTGACCTTCAAGTCAAGTTGGTGAAATTGACTTTTCTACCTGTTTGGAGGCTAGCTTCCTTGTGACAACTAGTTCTTTGGCTCTGGAATGAATAGATACCTTTAGGTATGAACCACTTATAGTTATTCAGTTATGTAGTCCAGTGTGGATTATTTGAGCTTTGCCACATTCCCCAATCCGTTGTCTTCACTTTAATTCAACTGAATGTTGTTCATTTTCCTGCTGTGGGATGACATACATCATGACCTCAGTCCAGGAGATGGAGGAAGCTCTCATAGTTTATGTAACCACCTGAACAACCCTATAGATCTAGGGGAGAATGGTCATTTTTACAAAATAGACATAAAATCATAGAATACTAGAACTGGAAGGGACCTTGAGAGACCATCGAGTGCAGACCCCTGCCCTCAGAGCAGGACCAAGCACCATCTAGATCAGGGTTACCCGGCCTGCGGCCCATTTGTTTGCGGCCCGCAGTGCAGTTTGGGTTTATGCTCAACACGCAGCCCACGAATACGATCCTTTTGAAGATGACCTCCACTGGGAACACGCTCCACAACGATGAGTCAATATAAAGGTCTTCTGTTGATATATGTTTTAATAGTTAAATTCCTGGATTGTCATTGCTCATTAAAAGTGCTGTCTTATGGGTGGAAATCTGGTAAATATTGCATTGTATTAATATCAGCAGAACTGACTTAAATGGGGCCTGCGTGTTGTATAGTCTTGCCTTAATCTTTGTATTCATGCCCATCAGTGTGAATCAGCTATTTGCATATATTTACATATATATTTGCATGTATGTGCAACCACACTTAAGTTGTGGCCCTTGGCATGGGCTGTAAGTATCATTGTGGCTCTCAGATTTGAGTAGCCCTGATCTAGATCATCCCTGATAGATGTCTATTCAAACTGCTCTTTAATAGCCCCAGAGATGGAGATTCCACAACCTCCCTAGGCAACTTATTCTAGTGCTTAACCACCCTGACAGTTAGGAAGTTTTTCCTAATGTCCAACCTAAACCTTCCTTGCTGCAATTTAAGTCCATTGCTTCTAATCCTATCCTCAGAGGCCAAGGAGAATAATTTTTCCTCCTCCCCTTTGTAACACCCTTTTATATACTTGAAGGGTTGATACTTGACAAGGTATACAGCATGTCTGTATTCTCATTGTTGTAAGAGAAACTTCCAAAAACAAGTAAAAAATGCCAGCACATGTCCAGTTCTAATGGCTGGTATACGCATACTCTGAGGCCTGAATTGTTTGCTTTTTCTCACTAGGTGAATGTTCCAAGGCACTTACCATTCAAGATTGGGAGGATAAAGGATGTTGCATGTGGAGGGACAGGCAATGCTGTTGTAAATGGTGAGTGCATTTTTGCTGCTACAGATTCCAGTTGCATGTAATAATGTTGGAGAGGACCCTGGCTGCTATACTCTTGTTATGACTTTTACAGATGTCTGACATGGTTGACATTCAGACGCTTTATAGGCTGTTATTTTAAGAAGGCTTAAATGGGTTGTTAGTAATGAAATACTTAGCCCTAGAAGAAGTTCGTGAAGGTCAGGGCTGAGTCATGTTTGTGCAGGGAGTATGCACTGCTTTTGCCTTTGCTGTATCTATATGATTTAATTCTCCTACACTGTCCATCTGGCAGCTTTCACAAATACTGAACTTGAAGAATTCTTTTTGAAGTCGCACTAATCTAGGTCTTAGTCACAAATCTAAGAGGGTAGGAATGCTGAGATATTAAAGTGACTCTGTATGCTATACCTTGGGCACTTCAAGCCCATTATATCTGAGACAAACTGGAAACACTCAATTTTAATAATGCAAAGGAAATATAATCCAAGGAAAATTGGCTTTAATAGCAAAGTTAGAGAAAATTCAAATGCAGGAAGGAGCCAAATGGAAACACATTGTGTTTTGCCAACCCAAAAGAAAAAGAAAATAGCCATTTGGTCCTAATTAGCTTTCTGAGGCTGTATTAATTTCATAAGAGTGACTGTACTTACAGAATTTTTTTTTATTGTAATGCAGAAGAAGGAAATGTTTTTGTCTGGGGATATGGAATTCTTGGGAAAGGACCAAACTTGATGGAAACAGCAACTCCAGAAATGATCCCACCCACGCTCTTTGGCTTGTCAGATTTCAGTCCAGATACCCGGGTTTCTCACATTCGCTGTGGACTCAGCCAGTTTGCTGCACTGAACAGTAAGTTTCAAGGCCATGGGTCAGTGGTAAAGTTTGAACCCCTTAAAAAAATCTTACTGAGAGGTTTGTTTCTAAAACAGGCTTCTTAAATATGAATCTCAAAAATACCATGCTGAAATAATGCAAGGGCTTTTTTATGCTTTTGGTCAGACTGTGTCAATGACAGATGGCAACCTAGCCTCTATAGACATTGCTGTGATAAATTCTTAATCTGGGTTCAGTAAAACAGATCTGTCCTCCTTCCCTCTGCTTCCTGATTTGCAAACAGCCCAGATTTACTTCCATTCCAATACCACCATGCTGCACAGTGTGTTTCTGTAATCAAAAGATTATAAGAGTTACTGGCTAGAGTACAAAAGAATGGTCTTAAAACAGTTAATTCTTTCAAATTTTTAAAATTATTTTTAGATGAGACCTTAAGTCTCAGTTTTAGACCACAGAGAATGTGTGCAAGTTTGAGCCAATTAACCTAGTGTCTGAAGCAGAAAAACCACAGCATCACAGTGCAAATACAGACATGACATTCTTAATTACCCTAATGGTGGTGGTGTCATAAATAAGAACATAAGAACATAAGAATGGCCATACTGGGTCAGACCAAAGGTCCATCGAGCCCAGCATCCCATCTGCCGACGGTGGCCAATGCCAGGTGCCCCAGAGAAGGAGAACAGAAGACAATGATCAAGTGATTTATCTCCTGCCATCCATCTCCTGCCCTTGTTATGAAGGCTAGGGCACCATACTTTATCCCTGGCTAATAGCCATTTATGGACCTAACCTGCAAAAATTTATCAAGCTCTTTTTTAAACCCTAATAGAGTCCTGGCCTTCACAGCCTCCTCGGGCAAGGAGTTCCACAGGTTGACTGTGCGCTGTGTGAAGAAAAATTTCCTTTTATTAGTTTTGAACCTACTACCCATCAATTTCATTTGGTGTCCCCTAGTTCTTGTATTATGGGAAAAGGTAAATAATTTTTCTATAATCACTTTCTCCACACCATTCATGATTTTATATACCTCTATCATATCACCCCTCAATCGCCTTTTTTCCAAACTGAAAAGTCCCAGTCTCTCTAGCCTCTCCCCATATGGGACCCTTTCCAAGCCCCTAATCATCTTAGTCTCCCTTTTCTGAACCTTTTCTAATGCCAATATATCTTTTTTGAGGTGAGGAGACCACATCTGCACGCAGTACTCGAGATGTGGGCGTACCATAGTTTTATATAGGGGAAGTATGATATCTTTTGTCTTATTATCTATCCCTTTTTTAATAATTCCTAACATCCTATTTGCCTTACTAACTGCCGCTGCACACTGCGTGGATGTCTTCATAGAACTATCCACTATAACTCCAAGATCCCTTTCCTGATCTGTCGTAGCTAAATTTGACCCCATCATGTAGTACGTGTAATTTGGGTTATTTTTTCCAACATGCATTACCTTACACTTACCCACATTAAATTTCATTTGCCATTTTGCTGCCCAATCACTCAGTTTGCTGAGATCTTTTTGTAGTTCTTCACAATCCCTTTTGCTTTTGACTGTCCTGAACAACTTTGTGTCATCTGCAAACTTGGCCACCTCACTGCTTACCTCATTTTCTAGATCATTGATGAACAAGTTGAACAGGATTGGTCCCAGTACTGACCCCTGGGGAACACCACTAGTTACCCTCCTCCATTGTGAAAATTTACCATTTATTCCCACCCTTTGTTTTCTGTCTTTTAACCAATTCTTGATCCATGAAAGGACCTTTCCTCCTATCCCATGACCACCTAATTTACGTAAAAGCCTTTGGTGTGGGACCGTGTCAAAGGCTTTCTGGAAATCTAGGTATATTATATCCACTGGGTGCCCCTTGTCCGCATGTTTATTAACCCCTTCAAAGAATTCTAACAGATTAGTTAGACACGACTTCCCTCTGCAGAAACCATGCTGACTTTTGCCCAACAATTCGTGCTCTTCTATGTGCCTTGCAATTTTACTCTTTACTAGTGTTTCTACTAATTTGCCTGGTACTGATGTTAAACTTATCGGTCTATAATTGCCAGGATCTCCTCTAGAGCCTTTTTTAAATATTGGTGTTATATTGGCCATCTTCCAGTCATTTGGTACCAAGGTGGATTTAAAGGATAGGTTACAAACCACTGTTAATAACTCCGCAATTTCACATTTGAGTTCTTTCAGAACCCTTGGGTGAATGCCGTCTGGTCCCGGAGACTTGTTACTATTCAGCTTATCAATTAATTCCATAACCTCCTCTAATGTCACTTCAATCTGAGTGAGTTCCTCAGATTTGTCACCTAAAAAGGCTGGCTCAGATTTAGGAACCTCTGTAACATCCTCAGCCGTGAAGACTGAAGCAAAGAAATCATTTAATCGCTCCGCAATGGCACTGTCTTCCTTGATCGCTCCTTTTATATCTTTATCATCCAAGGGCCCCACTGCTTTTTTAGCGGGCTTCCTGCTTCTAATGTATTTAAAAAACATTTTACTATCATTTTTTGAATTTTTGGCTAGCTGTTCCTCAAACTCTTTTTTGGCTTTTCTTACTACATTATGACACTTAATTTGGGAGTGTTTATGTTCCTTTCTATTTTCCTCACTAGGATTTGACTTCCACTTTTTAAAAGCTGCCCTTTTCTCTTTCACTGCCTTTTTAATGAAGCTTGTATGTGAAGAAAATATTGTAGTTTGAAAATGAAGACCTGTTAAATCACAAAGGTCAATATAAATGCTAGCGGAGGGTAGCTACTACAGACCAAGAATAAAAGCTTACCTCAATGACAGCTCCACAGTGATGGGTACAATATTTTGATATTAGGCTGAATAAAGTATTGGTTTGGAATTGCGCTGTATGCAAATAGGATGAATGTTCTCTAGCCCTTCCTGTCTCCTTTGAATGACACCCCAGACAAGGAGAACACACTGTATGGCTTTACGGAGTATGTCGTTGTACCAGGATGGATAACATTTTTCAAAGGCACCTAAGCCATGTCTGAAAATGGGACTCTGGAGCTTAAGCCCCCTTGAGTTTCAGTGAGACGTAAGTGCTTGTCTACACAAAGTGAGATAGGGTGCTTTATACTGGTGTTTTTGGTCTCATACAGGAATAGCTATGAACCAGTAGAACTGTCTCTACCCAGGAGATTCTTCCTCTAACTATTTCACTTAAAAAAAAAAAAAAAATCACACTCCTAATTGAAATAGCTAGGCCTTTTCTATCTAGAGCTCTTTCACTGGTATATGTAATTTTTGAAATTGGGATTCAGACTTCTAAGTCACTCTAGCTTGGCAAATTTTACCTAAGACCTCTCCAAATGTACTGGATATAGTTTTTTGCTCTACACTTATTGAAAGACACCGTTCCTAAGGTACAGATTTATCAGATGGAGTGTTCTGGATTTCACTGTCTTTGCTTACCTGGCTCGCTGTTGCTCTGATGCCTAAAGTTAAACATCTTGATGGTCACATCGCTGCTGTCTGTCCTCACAGTTTCTGCTTTGGTTCTAAGAGCGTGTGTGCAGATGTTGAGCCTTTCTTTTGAAAATGAGGACCTGGAGCGTCCACTGACTTTAGCATTTGCTAGTGGACTCTGCCATGCTGTTCCTTCAAACAGAATCCTGCACTGGAGCTGTCAGTTGTGGGAGAAGAGTCAGACAGAAAACTTTGTTTGCCTCTCTTCCCTAAGCTTCTCTGGACAATATTTCTTTATCAAGTGTTCTCTTAACTAACCTTACAGAACCTGGGGGGGTTTTCATCCTGGATTATCTTTGGTTATTGACTAGAAGGCTGTATCTTGATAAGCACAGCATTTGCAACCTCTTTCATCATAAACTTATTTTCTGCATAGGTAAAGAGCTTTTTTTAAGCAATCTGACCTGGGCTTTTTGCTTATTGCAGACAGAGGAGAGCTGTTTGTGTGGGGCAAGAATATAAGGGGATGTTTGGGGATTGGAAGAATGGAAGACCAATATTTCCCATGGAGGGTAAGTACACGGCATTCAGGCACAAATATGTCAGAGTTAAACATGCTCAATCAGAAGGCACTACAACAAGGATAAGTGCCTGGTTTTGGATCTTCGCTTTGAAAATAACATGAAAACTTCAAATGCACAATGATCTTATCCATTTCTCCTTGAAGAGTCTGACTAGAAGAGTCAGATCAGAGCTTTATTTTGTCTCCAGTATATGTTCTCGCTTTTTATAGTTAGTTTTTATAGTTAGTCTATACAGTACCAGGGGAATGATGAGACTTGAGCTCTAGTTGAGTGGACTGTATACCAAAGAACTGAGTACCAAGTGTCACAGTTAAGCCCTATCCAGCAGACACGGTGGACGAAGGTGATATCAAATCTTGTTTAAATTAAAGAAAAAATCCCCATGCCTGTGTTTACGGAGCATCAAGTTGGACAGTGGCCTGTGACGCTTGGGTTCCTGTGTAAAGCAACTTGAGTTAGGCTTCTGTAGCAAAGCTTCCACAGGCACATGGCGTAATTGTCTAACTTAATTGCCTGTGTCAGCCGTCATGTTACATGCACATAGTTTTTGACACACAAAAAACAGATAAGTGAGAGGAAGGAAAAAACCTTTTAAAGCAGCAGGGATACTTTCCTGCAAAAGTGCAGCTAAGTGGGGAAAAGCATTTATAACTTTTGATCATTAAGATTTGATACACATTATTCTATAGCAGTGGTTCTCAAACTTGTTGATCCACGGCCCACCCCGCTCAACACAAACCTTTCTGCAGACCACCAGCCAACCACCCAGGATGACAAAATGCATTTGCTATCTCTAAATTCCTTAAAATACTAAATTCCTATTAGGCTGCTGGAACATAAAAAACGTAGCTATAACATAAGGGGACACATTAAGGAAATATTATTAATCAGAATCATTAACTAGATTAAGTACTTATTTAAAATGAAGTTTGATAAACTAACTTGATAAAGTTAAAGTTAAATATTAATTTATGTCCAAAAAAAGGTTCCAACATTGTCTTTATTTATGGCAGGGGTGAGGAACCTTTTTAGGGTCAAGGGCCACTGATCCACAGAAAAATCAGTCAGGGGTCATACAAGTGAAAGCAGAAAACCAAAACCCCACACTGATGTGGCCCTGATTGAGACACCTCACTCTAATCGCGCTCCAGCCCCTTGGCGCGTGGGGGGAAATGAAGGGAGGACTGAGGTTCAGGCCAGATTAACTCTTGTGGAGCCTCAGGGCTAGTAGATTTTATAGGCCCCCTAGTCTCTGGGATGGGGCCAAAAATGAGGGGTTCACTGTCTGGGAGAGGACTGCCGGGGAGCGGGCTAGTGTAGAATGTGGGGCATAGCGGGTCTGGGCAGGAGAAAGGGTGCAGAAGTGGTGTGAGGAGTCTGGGCATGAGGGGGATGACAGGTGCTTACCTGGCTCTGCACACCCTGCTGCTTCCAGGCACTGCCCCCAGTGGGGGGAGGGAGAGTGGCAGCGGGTGGACATACTTCCTCCCCCCATGATCCCCGTCCAGCCTGCAAAGCTCAGAGCTTCCCCTCTCCCACGCCAGTGGAAAGCTGGCACTGGCACTCCAGCTACACATGGGGGGGGGGGGGCCTGCAGGGCTGGGGCACCAGTGCAGGCTCCCTGCTGCAAGGGAAAAGGGAAGCCCTGAGCCCGCGGCCCATTTGCAAGACAGTTGGTCCATGGACCACACTTTGAGAACCACTGTTCTATAGTATGTAACCCAGCCACTTCCCTCTCTGGCTAGCTGCAATCCGTACGCCAGCCTCTCTCCCCTCAGTGACAAGGTGGGGGAAAGACTCAGGCTCCCTAACTTTGGCAGCCAGGTACTGCACTTCCTCCAACATCTGCTGCCTACTTCCTGGTAGCCCCAGCACCTTCTTGCCCTTCATATCAGGACCTCAGTCTGGAGCTCCCCTCGCCCTGCCCAGCACTGCTTGATTAAAGGTATGCCTCTCCAGGCAGTGACTGACTCTGCTCTGCAGCCCTTCTTATATGGCCCCTCCCTGGCCCCAATTGGCTGCCCTACCAAGCTGCCCCCCTATTTATTGAGATTCTGCACAGCTTCTGTGAGGGCTGCTTACTTCTCGTCTTCCCAGCGTGGGGCTAGTAGACACTAGCTAAAATGTTAGCTACTATCTCCCTGGATACTGAATGACTTCCCCCTATCTAGCATAACAATAGAGCAATATTTGGCCATTAGCAGCTATTTCCTTTCTCACTGAGGACTCTGCAGATTTGAAGCTCTAGTATTCAGCTGTTCTTAAAGTGAAAGAGCTCAGTATAACTTAAATAACTAACCTGCTTATATTCACAGTTCAAAAAACTACTCTTGTCCTTTAACCCTGACAAAATGTGAAGAGTATTCCATATATGGAGGCATCTCCATGGCTTTAACTATTCTGTCTGCCCTCAGTGGTTAGCTATGCCAACCTGTGTGGTGCTTAAACACATCATCTTCATGTGCTCTAGTCAGTGCCCCTTCCACACAAAGTGCTGCTTTCAGGACAGATGGTCAGGGACCACAGTCCCCTGCATTTCCCAGCAGGCTGGTGGTACTGAAGCCTTGTCTGAGTTTGAGCTTTCAGCTCACTCCATAAATGCTTTGTGTTTCCATGGAAAAATACTAGTCTGCACTAACAGCTTAATGCGTGAGCCTGACCTGTGCTTTACAGCACGATGATGAATTCGGTAGGGATTTCTGTATTTCTTTTTTGCCTGCAGTTGGAGCTGACATTTCTTCAGTCTAATCTAAACAATTCTCTACACTGAACCCTGTCACTCAGTTGTTTTATATCTTGAACTTGTAAGCAGCACACAGCCTGACTGGGATGGAGGCATGCACACATGGCGAAAAGAACCTGAAAGCAAACTTTTTTTTTCTGTTCCAGGTGACAATACCGGGTGAGGTAGTTGATGTGGCTTGTGGAGTTGATCATATGGTAACTCTGGTGAAATCATTTATCTAGCAGCCATGCTGTACCTCAGCTGTTCTTTGGGAACCCAGGGATTGGATGGGAAAGATGAACCCCGATCACTCTCAGTAAGGAGAAGTCTGAATGCAGTAATACGTCACTGAACATGAGTGCACACTGCGCGCGCGCACACTGTGTGAAGAATCTCTGCTATGATTGGAACCTTAACAGAGCCTCCAGCTATTTTTGGGAAGGAGCCTACCATTCCTCCCACAGCAATGCTGGAGATGAGTTTGTCTAACATTTTTAATTGACTGCTGAGAAGAGTCCAGCCATCCTGGAGCCAAACCCACAGGCACAAGTGCTCTAACATGTAAGGATTAAGGGCAGAAGGAGAGCTGTTTTATGACCATTTCACTGTGTTTTCCTCTATGAGGAAATTGCCCTCCATAGTATTATATACACACACTTGGACAGGCGGTAGAACTCTAAATGGGTATACATCACTATTTTCACTTTCAGTACATGATGTTGTAGCCAGCCATGCTTCCTAAAGGGAAGGTTCTATTATGGGATGAAATAAATTCATGCTAAGCCAACCTGGCAGAACTATTCTTCGGTGTCTGTTACCGGTCCTGCACTGTTGGGCCCACGTTCTTGTGAGTTACACTGGAAACGGAGCTGTGTTATGCAGCATTTCACCTGCCTGTGAGTGGATGAAGATAGAGCCCAGTTTTGCTCCATTGTAGACAGAGGGTTTCATTCCTCCAAAGTGTTAGTGCTCCACCATTGGACTTAAAAGAGCAAATTCCTTCGATTCTACCTACAGATCAGTGTGAGCAGCGTCCCCCTCGGTGTGACTTATATAGGAGTGGGAGGAAGGTGAACGTTAAATAAGCAGTGACCTATGTTAATTTATACCTTTAAGTATAGCTAACAGTACAGCAGCTTAGGTACGTGCTACAGTTGTACTGCTGATGCTTCCTTGACTGACAGGAGGAGTTTTTCCATTGACGTAATTACTCCACCTTTCTGCTGGAAGAATTCTTCCATTGATCACACAAGGAAATGGCAGACAGCTAAATAGTGACAAGTTTTTAAAGGGTTTATATACAAATGCTAAATAGTAAGATGGCTGAACTAGAGTGTGTCAGTGAATGAAGATATTGATATAATAGGCATCACGGAAATTTGGTGGAATGAAGATCAATGGGACACGGTATCCCCCCTATTGGCTGGGTACACATCACCTCAGGATACGATACAGAGATAAAGTTTCTGGATGCCTTAAATGACTGCTTCTTGGAGCAGCTGGTTCTGGAATCCACAAGAGGAGCAATAGTTCTTGATTTAGTCCTCAGTGGAGTACAGGATCTGGTCCAAGAGGAGGATTTAGCAGGACAATTTGGAAATAGTGGCCATAATATAATTTGACATCTCTGTGGTAGGAAAAACACCACAGCAGCCCAACTCTGTGGCATTTAAGTTTCAGAAAGGGGAATTACACAAAAATGAGATTAGTTAAACAGAAATTAAAAGGTACAGTGCCAAAAGTAAAATCCCTACAAGCTGCATGGAAACTTTTCAAAGACACCATAATAGAGGCTCAAATGTATACCCCAAATTTAGAAAACACAATAAGAGAACCAAAAAAGTGCCTGTGTGGTTTAACAACCAAGTAAAAGAAATGAGAGAGAAAAAGCATCATTTAAAAAGTGGAAGTTAAATCCTAGGGAGGAAAATATAAAGGAGCATAAACGCTGTCAAATGAAGTAATATAATAAGGAAGGCCAAAAAGTTATTTGAAGAACAGCTAGCCAAACACTCAAAGTTCTTCTTTGCAAGATGTCCCTGTGGGTGCTCCACGTCAGGTAGTGGTGCGCCCCCCTGCCATGGATCCGAGTCTTCAGAGCAGTGTCCCTGGGGCTGTGCAGGCGCAGATCCCAAGCCACACACTCTGCGTGCTGGCATCGTGCGTGCGCGAGCTCCTCTTCTCCCCCCCCCTTCCTTCTCTGTCTCCTGCCAGAAACGGAGCTCTGCAGTGTTCCTGACCTTGTTCTGTTTAGTTAGATAAGTAACCCTGTTTTCATCTTTCTCTGTCAGCTACTTAATAGTTCTTCTTCCCTGTTCTAAACAATAAAACCTTTTCTCCCCTCACCCCCCGTTAGACGGTGGTTAGTTTTAGCATTCTGCATGGTTCACTGGGGTTTAAACGCTGCTCTTCAAGCACCAATTCCATTCCAGTGTCAGACACTCACGATGTGTCCGCTGCTTTGGGGAAGCACACGTCTCTCAAAAGTGCCTGATTGCACACAATTGAAGTCGAGCCTGTTGTGACAGAGCCCTAGGGCTCACACTTAAATTACTGGAAAAGCCACTACACCCTGCTTCTGTCCCAGGGCAAGGCTCTACGACTGCTCAGGCACATAGAGAGAAAAGCCTGCTGTAAAGCAAGCCTCCTTGTTCCCACAGAACCTGATGGCACCGAAAAAGCATTCACCAATGTGGGTGTCGAGAACAGCCATGGCTTTGCCCCTCAGTACGTAAGATGCACTGGGTGTCTCCACCACGAGCACCTCCAGTGCTAATCACAACTCCTGTGACGGTCGCTGGTGCTGTGACAGCACTGACCACATCACTGGTGTGCTCGGTGCAGAGATTACATCTGGCACCACAAGCGGCTTTGGTACAGCCAACCCCATCAACACCTGCATCGCAGTACCTGCAGCACAGAGACTTGCTCACTTCTTCCACATTCAGCTTGCCTTTCCAACCACTCTCTGGGCATCCCGACACTGAAACAAACACTTCCGCCAGAATGGTTCTCAAGTGACTATGATGATGTGGACGTGGTTTTCTCTTCACAGAACTCTCCCCTATGGATCACTCCATCTATTCCACGACAGACACATGCCACCCTGGTATGGAAACCGATGGATGCTACCTCTAATACCCTACCTACCACTATTGGAATCCATGGCACTTGTCACAGACACCAGCATACTAAGAAACATTGCTACAATCACCATCACCTCAGTGACAACAGGACACAGAGGATACCCACAACCATGACCCATCTCCGGATACAAACACATCTTCCTCGCCTGATGAAGCTGTCATGCCTCCTCTGCCTGCCACTGCTGATGACTTTTCACAGTTTCAGGACCTGTTCAAGTGGGTCTCTGTGGAACTCAGCATCCTATTGCTAGAGGTCACAGAACCATCATGAATTTACAGCTATCCTACAATCTGTAACATCCTCCAAAATAGTCTTACCTATCAACTCCACAATCGTGCAACCAGCTAAAACCATCTGGCAAACACCCACCACAGCTACACCCATGTGCAAGAGAGCAGACAAAAAATACTGTGTCCCACCCAAAGGCTCTGAGTTCCTCTTTACCCACCCAGCACCTAACTCACTGGTAGTGGAGGCTGCCCACCAGAAAAGTAAACAGCAACACTTTAAATCCACAGTATCTGACTGTGACAGTAAAAGGCTTGACTTATTCAGGTGCAAGGTTTGCATGTCATCCACATTGCTAAGTATGCAGCCCTACTTAGCAAATACGACCACAGAAATTATTCAAAATTCAATTATTTTTATTGCAGATATACCAGAGGCTAAGAAACAACAATACAAGGCCATAAATCACTGAAGGACCTACAATTTCTAGAACAGCTTTGCAAGCAGCCTCAGATGCTGCTGACACAGGTTTGAGTTCCACAGCTACCACGGTCGTCATGAGGCACGCCTCTTGGTTCAACTTTGCCTCTTTTCCTGGGGAGATCCAATCCACCGTTGAAGATCTCCCATTTGATGGCGAGAAACTGTTCGCAGCTAATACTCATGCTGCGGTGCATTCAGTGAAGGATTCCATCGCGACGCTCAGATCCCTTGGTATCCACAAAGCAGCACTTAGGAGACAACAGTTTAGGTATCGGCCATACCCTAAACCGAGGTACCCTCAATATACCCAACGTTACCCCAGACAAGATCAGCAGCAGCACTGGAATAGAAATAGATCATAGCGACATCACCTACCCTCCAATATAATGCAACAACCACAGCAGCCCAACAAGCAGATTTGAGACACGTGTTGAGGGCCTTGAAAAACCACTCACCTACTCCAACGCCACCATCCTCTTTCAAACTCTTTCAGCGCCACCTCCTCCCGTTGTACCATATCTGGTTGACGTTAACATCAGATAGATTGGTGCTTCAGATAAAGGGAATGGTGTATGAGTGTTCAATTATGTCTATACCCCCTTCCCATCCCGCTACCCTTTTCCTCTTCAGGAATTATGCTCATAAGACACTTTTCCAATAGGAGGTGCAACACCACCTACATCTGGGAGCAATAGAGACAGTTCCCCCACAGTTCAGTGGGAAAGGTTTTTATTCTCACTATTTCTTCACTGAGAAGAAAGCGGGGGTGGTGGCCTATCTTAAGTACGTGCAGAAACAAAGATTCAAAATGGCAACACTTGCTACCATTATCCCAGTGTTGGAAAAGGGTGACTGGTTTTCTCATCCTTCAACTTGCAAGTTACTTATTTTCACATTTCTGTACATCCAACTCCTAGGTGTTTTCTTTGATTTGTTCTAGGCTCAAACACTACTGATACAAGGTACTATCCTTTGGCATATCCACTGCTCCGAGGGTGTTTTCCAAAGTAGTAGCTGTTGTCATTGCTTGCTTAAGACAGCAAAACATTATTATACTCCCTTCGTGGGACGATTGCCTCCTCGAAGCAGGAATGGTGTCCCTAGCCTCTGTTCGTCAGAGGCTGGGAATGGGGGACAGGGGTAAGATCATTTGATGATTCCCTGTTCTGTTCATTCCTTCTGGGGCACCTGGCATTAGCCGTTGTTGGAAGACAGGATATTGGGCTAGATGGACCTTTGGTCTGACCCAGTAAGGCTGTTCATATGATACATAGGTCAGCCCTATAGCACACTGTAGATGCTATCTATGTTGCACAGGGCATGAATTTTTTCACAGCCCTGAGTAATACGAGCAGGGCTCGACAAATTAGTCAATCTACTTGCCCGGGGCGAGCAGATTTTAAGCCGGCATGGCGCCGCAGCGCGGTCTGTGCACGTGCCAAACCGCGCGGCTGGCGAGCAGGGCTTGCTGCCGTTTGTCAAGCCCTGATAATGAGGTTGATTTCATTTTTAGGTGAAGACCACCAGGCCTTCCTCTGCGCATAACTTTCATTATCTCAGACTCTCTTACATTCAGAGGTGGTGGGTTACATTACACAAGCTGAGAGTCTCTCTCCATATCTTTTAAACATCAAAGGAGGATGAGAACCACTATTTCTGGACTCCTCCATTCCTTGTTGCCACCTTCAGTTGCTTAGATATGTCAGCTAGCTTAAACTTTGCTCCCCAAAACATTCCCTTATGCAAATATGGCTCTTAACTTTTGAACTTCCAGACGGCTATGCTGTGGAGGAACTGCTGGTTCCTGCTTTAGTGGTGTGTTTCCTGAACTCCAAATAACCCTTGCAGCACAGCAGCAGGAGTTTATTAATGAATGACACTGGAGATGCTAACTGTCACCATACCCAGGGCCAAACTGAATCATTTTCTACCTCTGTCTGGTATTTCTCTCATTTGATGTACTTTAGCAGATTCATTAAGTGAGGGTCTCCTATCAGGCTTCTAATATCTATTAGCATTGAGCATTATTATTGTTTGTATGAGGATAGGACATAGGTTTTCCATTTATGCACCAGGACTTCACTGCACTTGGTCCTGGACAAACAGAACAAAAAGGTGAGCCTTGTCCCCCAAAGGGATTACAGATTAAGCTCTTCTCTTCTTGGGGGGCACTCGAAGTTACTCTAAATGCAATTTTAATGTAGATTAAACTTCACAAAACTGCTGCATGGATGCTCTTATTCTGAATTAAAATACCTTTAATTCACTTCGAGTGAATTGGACCAGACCAAATTAAGCCCCCTGAAATTGTGAATATACATCCACACAAGGGTTTAGTGTGCTCTAAGTCAGTGTTGCTCAACCAATGGTATGAGTATTCTTAGGGGTACTCGAGAGAAGTCTGGGAGCTACGTCAACACAACTGAAATTTGGAGAAAACTGAATTTTTGTTTTGTTTTACAGCTTTTTATTATTTTTGTACTTTTTACACCCAAAAATTTCTTTGCTGGCCTGGCTACGATTAAGTTGTTTAAACAAATGTGTTGCAATGGTAGAAAAAAATTTTGTGTGAAAACTGTAGGTTCTGGGGGTACTTACAATTTTTTTTTTGAAAAAGGAGTACTTTATAAAAAAAAGTTGAGAAACACTGTTCTAAGTAATCCACTTTCAGTTCACGCCTCTAGTTAATTTAGATTAATTTTGTTGTGTGTCCCTGTGTAGACAAGCTATTAGCATAAGACAGACAACAGCTGAACACAGATGGGGGAGTGCAAGGACACTGAGACAGTAGAATCCTAAGGATAATTGTGCTCATCCTTAACCCCTAACTTCTGTACTCATCTCCCTGAATGCTGCCTTTTGCCCAGGCCCCAACATGCAGCTCTACCCAGAACTGCCAAGCTCGGTACCATCTGTGCTCTGCCTCTGCCCGGGGCGGGGGCGGAGTGGAACTGAGGTGTTAAACCCTTTTGGAAGTCTCACCATCAAGTGAGGCTCATAACTTGAGGCTCCTGGTTTTGAAAATATCAGTCCTGATAGAATGCCAGTAGAGTCACAAATGTACCAGAACAGGGTAGATTTGGGAAGCCTGGCAGAAGTAGCTTTGCAAAGCTCAGGAGTGAGGGTAAAAGCACATGGCCAAGGCCTGGGGGGAGCAAACAACACAACCTTTGTACCTCTGGACATGCTAGAGCCCCAGACTACATTGGGCACGACATCACCTGAATTCCTTCCAAGCTGTGCTGTGAGCATAGCAGTCCCTTCTGCAGCTGGCTGTTCCTGTCTCTCTCCTACACACAGTGTATCCCGTCAGGTAATTGCTCAGTAAACCCTCCTACAACCATGCATCTATCCAGCCAGCTCTTACCCACCTCTAAGCTGCGCTCTCCAGCTCCAACTTTTATAGGGATGATTGATTGCTCATTGGTTGTGATGCCACACAACCCTAAGGTTCCACATGTCAGCTAGCATTCAGCATACTCGCTTTGGACATCACCTCCAAAGCTGTCTGTTCAGGCAGCAGGGCTGAGCCAGGGTTGGTTGGCACTCCCAGCTGCAGCACCTTCAAAGGTCTGCCTGCAATTGGTTAGCCAACAGCATCAGCCTCTCTCTTTTGTGGGTAAACAGAGCCCAGCAGCAAGGAAGAAATGGCTAGTATTTCAGAAAGCCCCTCCACTAGGAATAACTCACCACATTCTGCTCCTTCAAAGCCATCCAACCAAAAGTGGCACAGTTAGCAAACGCGAAGAACAACAGATTCTGCCATCTCCAGCTGAAGTGAAAATCTGAGAACAAGACATTACCGGGAAAGGTTTGAATGGACAAGAACCAGAGCACTATTGGTAGTAGTAGCTGTAGATGACGCTCATAGCCTGTAAGGTTAGCGTGGACCATCAAGACACTATTGTAGCATAATAGTAGCTTGGAGTACCAGTCTTGTGCCAGGAATTGTGCAAATGCAGAGCAAAACGGCACTCCCTGCCCAAAGGCGAATGACAAGAGGAAGATACAGACTGACAATGCGACTGTATGGAGTAGCATGATAGGGGGTGTGTCAGCACCCAGTTGACATAATGGGAAAAAAACCTAACTCTAGAGCAGTGGTTCCCAAACTTCTCGGCATCATGCCCCCTTTTTGATTTTTGAGAAACCCTTATGACCCCCCCCCCCCCAAAATAGCAGCAAAACTTGTTGAGCAAAAAAAAAAAAAAAACACTTATCGGGGCCAAAAAAACAAAAATAGCCGCAAAACTTCCGGGGGAGAGGGGGCTGGGTTGTCTCATGTCCTCCCTGAAATTTCTTCATGCCCCCGAGTTTGGGAACCCATGTTCTAGAGAGTCCAAGCACCACAGAGAGCTTGCAGAAAGAACAGCTGAGAATGTTGCAGAAGGTTACTGCGATATTGAATTAACATTTCCTATCACCTTGGTAGGAAAACATGGCATCACCATTCTTAAATGGTAATGAAGCATCAGGCAATCAAGATATATTCATCTGGGAGTTCAAAGAAGCTTACATTAATTAGGTGCTCAGCTCCTTTTGCAAGTCAATGGGCATTTTAATAAATTCCCACAGGTCCTTACATACTAGATTACAGCAGTGAACTCACTCTCCTGAAAAAGACTGCCTGTAACTCGTGTGGAGTTATTTATCTTCTTTAACAATCCTTCACAACAGTGAAAGGTTTTGGAAACTACAGGTAAATGAGTCTATAGTCTTTGGCTATGTCTACACTATGAGTTTTCTCGGCAAAAAATATGCTTATGAGGGACTCATTTGCATGAGTTGTGATCTCATTTGCATATTTTCTGCTGATCTTTTTTTTTTTTTTTTTTGGCTAGGGTTTTTGCACAAAAACCACTTTTCCCACAAGATCCATGTGCAAAAAACGGATGGGCAGAAAATATGCAAATGAGATTGACTCATGCAAATGAGTCCCTCATTAGCAGGGCTTGACAAGCGGTGGCAAGCCCTGCTCGCCAGCCGTGCAGTTTTGGTGCGCTGCACATGGGCTGATTGTGCTGCAGCGCCGTGCTGGGCTAAAATCTACTCGCCACGGGCGAGTAGATTGCCATAATTGTCGAGCCCTGTTCACTAGCATATTTTTTGCTGAGAAAACGCATACAGTAGACGTAGCCTTTTAGGTTAACTTTTTCAAAAATGCTCTAATATGTTTAGAGAGGCACATTTTTTCCATGAAGAAGGCTGTGCTGGCTTGAGTGGAGCTGTACAGATCCAGGAACTATATTAAAGTAGTGTTAACCCATCGGTGCTATCAAATTAAAAAACAAAAGCAAGAGGATGGGAATTTTTTAGTATACTTTCTTATACCTAGGGGAGGTCTGTAAGCTACTGTTAGCACTTTGGGTCAGGAGTAGTGTGTATACAGCATCTTGTGGGTCCATGCCAGACTCCTAAACACTATGGTAATACAAAGGAGCAGTAAACAAAGTTATAAAACAAGAATATGAGAGGATTCAAATGAGTGAGAGAGACTAAGCTCTATTGAAGTCAATGGGATTTAGGTACCTCGATCACTTGGTTACTTTTCAAATTTTGCTCAATGCTCAGTCATGTTTCAACACATGTATGAATTGTAGTGTAGACAAATGTTTATTGCTAGTCAGAGGTTAAAACTGGTCTGTTTGAATTAGGGTAACTACCATGCTACACTCCTAAATTCTCCAGTACTTTCAATAGGATTTGCTATCTACTTCCTGTCCTAAACTGTGTCTAGAGTTAAGGTGCAGGATGTGGTTAAACACCCCAAGCAACAGGCGCTTTCATTCTGGTGCTAACTGTGCTGGTCTAGCCACACTAGAATTCACACTTGTAATAAATAATCACTACTGAAGAGTCAAGCATAGACCAATCCTTACCATTTCCCCCATCAAAAATACAGCAGTCGTCCCATCGCAAAAACTGAAATACCTCAGTTATTTCCATGTCTGCATCTAGGGAAACACTGAAGTCTCCCATTTACCCCTAGGCTACGTCTACACTGGCAGCTTCTTGCACAAGAACTCTTTTGTGGAAGAGTTCTTGTGCAAAAACTCTTCCACAAGAGAGCATCTACACTGCCATGTGCTTTTGTGCAAGAGATGTGCTTTTGCACAAGAGCAGCCATGGCAGTGTAGACGCTCTCTTCTGCAAGAAAGCTCTGCTGGCCATTTTAACCATAGGGGCTTCTTGTGCAAGAAATTCATGTTGCCTGTCTACACTGCCCTCTTCTGGAAGAACTCTTGCTCAAGAGGGCTTTTTCCTCCTGGGGAGAGGAATAACTCTTCCGGAAGAAGCCCTGTTTTACGACACTGTACTGTAAATTTACTTCTGGAAGAACGCTCGCTCAGTGTAAACAGCCGGCAAGTTTTTGTGGAAGAACAGCTGTTCTTGCGCAAGAAACTGCTAGTGTAGCCGTAGCCTTAGACTATCTGACAGCAGTGATTGCCTTTGTAAATGATGTTCCCTGTACATTCATAGAGAGCTTTCTCAATGCTGAACAATTTCACGGTACTTGGCAAATGAATTGATATACAAACTATATGGGAGGTTCAGGTCCTTCACTGCACAAATGCAGCCAACTCTGAATTCAAACAGGCAACTCAACAGTGTGCAGCAGCTGTACAGAACAGGTCAAGAGCGAAGGCATGCAGAATAATAGATGTCATTGCAACTACAGCGGAATTTGGGAAGGCAGTGTTAACATTTAGGCAGGATGCCAGGATGAGCACACTTTGCTTTTTTGGATCTTTACTGAGTGCGAGAGGCCCAGACCTCATCTTGCGCCTCATCAAGATCTTTTCATGAAGGTCCCTTTTTAACCCAGATTTTAAAATTTCTCTTTGGTTGCAACCTTAACAAGCAAAAAAACCAGACTCCTCTTTCTTACGCTCCCTCCCTTTAACAAGCAAGCAGTAAAATAGATCTGCTTATAAGCTGGCAGCATTGATGTCTGAGCACTGAACTAACATTCAGAGGCAAGCACACAGCACTATCTAAGCTGTCAGTGCCTTTCCAGCCCTCACTGTCTACCTAGACCAGCTTCCTAAATGCCAGAAAGAGAATTACTAGTGGAAGTGGATGACTTCCTGATTGGATGGACCGGGATCTCCATTTCCTAGGTCACTTTCTCAGCACGCTGGTGTCTTGTGCCGATGGGAGCATGAAGCAGCCGTGACAGCTGCACCGAGCCCACAATAAAGCCATCTCCTCTGACTGCTGGGGAATAAATCTAAGTGACAGAAGGTTACGCTGAGTGGAAAGTAGCTTGGGTCCTCTTTCACAATATCTTGTTTTCTAATTAACAGCATCATGCTGTGACTATGGAAATGCGGGTGAGGAAAGGCAGGTCCTGGTTGGAAGCCAATGCTTGAAGAATCATCATGCTCCCACGGCAGCATACCTACAGGTGGCGGAGAATGTGATACGCTATGTTATAGCTTTGTGAGATGGGCAGGGAAAGCTGCCAGTGAACTGAAACGTCTATTTTGGGAGCCTTCAGGCTCAATCCAAAGGCATGTTACTACTAGCTTACCTGAAAATTCAAGGCTCTGGGGCGATTGCTAGAGCAGTAAGTGGCAGACTGTGAAGTTAGTCAGACAGCGCGACAGCAAGGATATTTTGGCCCAACATCTTGATAACTCCCTTTTTTAAGAGACCTGCTATAGAATCACAGTGGGTGTGTCGCCAAGGGCAACTGAAAGTTGATGCAAAAAGGGTGCCCCGTATCCCTGAAAATTCTCCTTAGCAACCCACACAATGCAGACAAGACTTTTTTTGGTAAGGGTGCGTCTACGCAGCAGCATTATTTCGGACTAACAGCTGTTATTCCAAAATAACTATGCGTGCGTCTGCACAGCAATTCCGTTATTTCGAAATAAATTCAAAATAATGGCTGGCGTAGTCCGACTTCTGCAAACCTCATTCCA
Organism: Pelochelys cantorii; assembly: GCA_032595735.1. Taxonomy (NCBI): domain Eukaryota; kingdom Metazoa; phylum Chordata; order Testudines; family Trionychidae; genus Pelochelys; species Pelochelys cantorii. The sequence continues at coordinate 8,530,256 of CM064346.1, read as the reverse complement.
CGAGGAATAACGCCTCTTCCGAAATAGCTATTTCGGCATAGCGGGAGTATGGACATGCCACTGCTCCTCCCCAGGGCCAGTCTATGTAATTACTCCACAGTGCTTCCTGGGGCTCTAAATCAATGTAGCACGTCCACAGTAGGGGATTCATTTGGAGGCGTCCCTGTAGCGTGTCTACGCTAGTTCGGAGGTTTTCTTCCACAATAGCTTATTTTGAACTAAGTGTGCAGTGTAGCCATACCATCTAATATTCTCCATACAGGGAAACCTGTAGGCAGGGTGGAGTGGAGGCTGCCAGGATTTCACCCCAGTGTGCCACTATCTGATGATTATACAGCGCATTAAACAGCTCTCCGACATTTCCCATGCCACGGCCCAGTCCCAGCTCTGCACCCGCTAGTGAGTGCAGAGAATTTTTTTGAGCATGACATGCAGATGTGAACTGGAATGATGGAGCAGTCAGCTGTTGGAAAATGCCCTTTTGCTGAAGTCGAGAGACCATGTTGATTTCAATAACCGTTTTTTATGGGATATTTTTGAAACAAAGCCAAAACATTTTGTGTCGGTGCAGTAAAAACATTTTGTTTAGCTTTGTTTTTATTTTGACTTGTATATCATAGTCAGCCACTGCGTTTAATACTAAATCTCTGTGCTTGGAGGGGAAAGGAAGACATTCTGGTTTTTCATTCCAGCTCAGAATGATTTTCTGCTCCCCTGCTTCCAAATGTTGGACTTTCCCATGAAGACCAGCAGAGACTTTCAGGGTTCCATGTCTCCTCTACTCAAACCCCCAAGCTACCTTCCAGCCTGTAGATCTGATCCTGGGAGGCTTCCTGAAAGTAGCAGAACAGCCTTAGTGCACATTCCCATCAGCAGAAGATGCTCCTCCCCTTGCAGCAGTGGGGCCATTGAAACCAACAAATTGGCAAGGGAGACAGTTGGACGACCAGCTTTCCACAATGGGGGTGGGGCTTTCCTTCCCATGCTGGAGGTCAGTGCAAAGCTTTGCATGCTGGTATTTCTGAAACGAACTTGCCTCTCTAGGACATTTACAAAAGGGGAGGGGAAGAAGGGCCAATCCCGGAAATCAATATATGCCTCTGGAAGAGCCATTAAGGGCTTGTCTACACTAGACAGTGGATCAATGCTGCAGCGATCAATCCACAAGCAGCTGATTTATTGCATCTAATCAATCTCAGAGCACTCTCCTGTCGATTCTGGTGCTCCAGCAAGGGGAGAGGAGTAGCCGGAGTCGACAAGAGCGCAGCCTCCACCGACCTTACTGCACAGAAGGTGCTGCGGTAAGTATGTCGTATAGCTGAAGTTGCATAGGTTAGAGTGACAGGGCGGGGGGGGAGGGGTGGTATGGAGTAACCCTCAGTTTGCTCTGGGGGCAGTACAGCTAAGCCAGGCCAGCGGGAATCCCAGGATGGGGATGACAGGACATTTTGCATTTAGCAAGAGTCAATTTCATGTAAGAAATGCAAAACTGAGCTCCTTGCACAGTGGCAGGTCATCACTGCTTGTAACTATTGGCACCACGCATTTCTGCTCTACCCTCAAAACTTTCCCAAAGGACAGAGGTGTCTGGATCCAGGCCTATCTCTAATGATCAGTAACAGCCACACTTGTGGCTCCGTCTACACTGGCAGCTTCTTGTGCAAGAACTGTTTTGCAGAAGAGTTCTTGCACGAAAAGTCTTCCACAAGAGCGCATCTACACTGGCCATGTGCTTTTGCACAAGAGATGTGCTTTTGCGCAAGAGCATCTATGGCAGTGTGGATGCTCTCTTGCACAGGAAAGCTCTGATGGCCATTTTAGCCATAGCGGTTTCTTGCGCAAGAAATTCATGTTGCCTGTCTACACTGCCCTCTTGCACAAGAGGGCTTATTCCTCGTGGGGAGAGGAATAACTCTTCCGGAAGAAGCCCTGTTGTCCAACGCTAGACTGTACATTTACTTGCACAAGAACGTGCGTGCAGTGTAGACACCCGGCAAGTTTTTGTGCAAGAACAGCTGTTCTTGCGCAAGAAGCCGCCAGTGTAGACGTAGCCACATGATATTGTAGACAGTGGCAAATATATCCTCACCCTTGTGAGGAAGGTAAATATCCGTATACTGCAAATGGGGACACTAAGGCCAAAGAATATGGCTGGCTCCCTGCAGCGTGCTCCTCGACTAAACGTCGCCAGGCAGATGCCAGGCAGCAGTCATACTGGAGGTTTTTACGAACAGGACAGACCAGCGGTGTGGAACCTGCAGCCCATGTGCTGGATCTGGACTCTGCTTAATTTGTTTCAACCTGCAGCAAGTCTGTGCCAGGGATCTAGGGAAAGCCTTAAGCCCCTGCACTGTTTCTCTCCCCCCTCCACTTACAGTAGGGCCATGTGTGGCCTGCCACTGATTTTTTCTGAGAGTCAGTGGCCCCTGACAGAAGAAATGTTTCCCACCCCTGCTGTGGGTGGAAGCTAAGGTGCCAGTCTGGTCAGCCGTCCCCACAGCCCTTAGGCACAGGGATGGATGGTCAGGGACGCTCCGAGTCTGTGTCTGCCTGTCCCCACAGCTCCTATTGGCCAGGAACCGCAGCCAATGGGAGCTGTGGGGGAAGTGCCTGTGGGCACATGCAGTGTGCATTGGGCAGAGTTGCCTGGCCACATTGTAGCAGCTTCTGGGAGCAGTGCGGGGCCAGGGCAGGGTGGAGCCTGCCTTCGCCCGAGTACCGGGAGGGAGCCGCCTGAGGTAAGCTGCTCTGGACTAGAGCCTGCATGTCTCACTTTCTCCTGCACCCCCACTCCCACCCCTCTATCCCAGCCTCCTGCACCCCAACCTCCTGCTCCAGCCCTGAGCTTGCTCCCACAGTCAAACTCCCGCCCAGAGCTGAACCTCCTGCCCAGGTCAGAACTCCTGCCTGCAACCCCAGCCCACTCCTGTACTCAAAACCCCTCAGCCCCAGGCCAGAGTCCTCTCTTGCACCTTGAACCCCTCCGCATTTCTGGCCCCACCCTGGAGCCTAGGGAAAGCCTTGAGTCTCTGCACTGTTCCCCCACTCTGCGTGTGGTCTTCCACTGAGGGTCAGTGGCCCCCCCCAACAGAAAAAAAGATTCCCCCGTCTTGGTTTCTCCTGTCTTCAGGGCAGAGGACTTGGCTAGGGGTGAGGTGCTTTCTAGTCCTGCACTTAAGGGTTTGCAGAGGTGATTTCCTGGGCTCTAGTCCCAGGCATAGGAAGGTTTTCCAAAAGCACAGCTATCACCTTTCACGTCAAATCCGCTCTCGCACGCAAAGGATAGGTTAGGCCTCCTCCCAGCCCACTCCTGCGTGTGTTACGAAACTACTAGCATGAGTGGGAGCCTACTCCTCGAGGCCCTTCACTGGAAGAGGGCAGCATCTCTCACGGTTAAACGTATTGTGTGAAGGGATACTCAGCCAGCTCCCGTCTTTGCTCTGACTTGCTCAAACCTTGTCTTCAAGAGTCACCCAACTTTTCTAGTAAAATAAAGGGCGAAAGAAGCAAGCAAGCAGTTAGGACAAAGGGGAGTGTGTTCGCCTTCCCTCAGAATGTGCCTTTCCGGAACAATCAGTGCAATGTCAGTCACCCTGACAAGAACAGTGCCACACAAATCTCACAGGCTTATATGTCCTTGCACATCTCTCGCCAAACTACGGTTGCCAGAGGGTTTCAACAAAAATACCGGACACACTTGACATTACATCACAATCTACATTACATCTTATTTAGAAATGTACTACTGGACAGTTATATTTTTTCAGTTTGTTTCCCGAACAGAAAGCTCAAATACTGGACTGAACGGTTCAAAACCGGACACCTGGCAACACTACGCCAGACCACAGGCCAAGTGCTGGCTACTCTTGAGAGCTGTGAGCAAGGCCACAGCTGCATGCTCATCACAGGCCATGTGACTAGTGTTTGTTTCATGAGAAGCGGCCGGGATGCAGGGAAAAGCACTTGCCTTGTTCAACTAACTTGGTTACCAAGATCACGTCAGGATCTGGACACCTCAGCGCTTTGCGCCGATTCCGGCCATTGTCTCTGTTATGAGTTGTCACCTTCCAAGGGCCGTTATATTTCACCCCAGAAAAACTCTTTGATGTGAATCGATGCAAAAAACACAAGCATAAACCACCTGACAAAGGCCAGCAGGAGAGTAGCGCTAGAGGTAAGTGGGTGAGGAACCTCAGGCTTGGGAGCCGGGTACAGCCCCGGCTTGTCTGGATCTGGCCCCTGAGGCGCAGGGCTCCCCTCCTAGCAGTGGGGAACCCGTACCTACTGAGGGACTGGAGCACGCAAAATCTGCTAGCCTGGGCCTACTAGGCTCTGGTGTGTGAGGGGAATGTGGGTAGTGTCTTTCTGCTCCTCAGGGGCCGCGTCAATGAGGGTTTGGGGGGTTGGTTTTTTTTTTTTTTTTTTTTGGCTTCTCATTTGTGTGCAGCCCCTGATTAATTTTTCTGTGGGTCAGCAACCCCCCCAAGACAAAAAGGGTTTCCCCACCCCTGCTCCAGTGTATGAACTTGATTTTGCTGCCCCTCCTTTTTGTGGTACATAAATTGTTAAGTTTCTTTCCTGAGGGAAATTTACATAAGACTAGGTAGCAAAGTTAAGTTGAAAAGTCTCGTATTTTTGTTGGCGAGTTATTTTCTGGAGGGTGCACAGTAAGGAGGGAGTGTGTGTGTGTGGCGCCGGGGGGGGGGGGTGGGCAGGGCTCCTGGGTTCTGCTCTGGCACTGCTGACTCCACGATCTTTTGTAGGCTGAGCCACTGAGGTTAAAGATCTCTCATTTCTACATATTCTGCCTTTTCAGCCATCAAGGTCCCAAGAGCGTCTGATTTACCTGAGGCTATTGACTCAAACGGCATTGACGACATCAGAAAGAATTCTCTGTGTATGAATCAGATGTTTCTGAGTTGGCCTTTAGAAGATGTTTGCAGTGTCCCAGGAGGCAGTGGGTCTAGGGGAAGGCAGGCCCGGGTAGCTATCCATAAAGCTAAGGATGCCTCCCTTATTCAATTGAAACAGCCAAAAGAAGAAGAAAATCCTTTTCCTCCAGCTGTTTTTCAAAGAACTGAAGGCCTGGAATAATTCAGCTCCTATAGCACAATCTGTGGTGACCACCTTCTTGGGTAATAATTACAAAAGAGATGCTACATCAGGGAGGCTTCCTTATGGGGGCTCAGTGGTCCTGCCACGGTCCCATCTTCTGTATGCCTGTGAGAATTTCACCTAAGGTGTTATATATCATTCAGCAAGGTGCTCCACCCTGCCGTTCCAGATACAGGACTGCTTCAGTAGGCCTGGGCACGATTCCATTCGGCTGCTGTTCTGTCTGAATGACAGAAACATGATGAAGTTTTGGAGTCATTATGGGCCAGGAATTGTTTCCTGTCTGGCAAAGCATTTCCAGAGAGAGATTATTAGAAACCCATAAGCTCCTTTCTGTTGTGAGTTTGGGGCACAGTGAGACCCTGGGTCCAGGACTCCAAGGCACTACAAAGTATTAGACGCTGTCAGCATGCCCTGAGATGGTAAGTTCTCTGTGGCAGAGACTGTCTTTTCATTATGGGCACATGCACGTACTTCGTCTCACACCATGAGGCCTCAACCACTCTAACCACTGCAGCGTGCTGCCTTCATGACAGAGCAGTTTAAGACTGGGGCAAGCCTCTTACTGGGTTCCTCTGTCAGTAGGGTGTGTTTGGCCAGGCTTTGAAGAAACTGCCAGTTCCCTGCTTGGGTGAGTCCAGTTTCCCTCCCTGCTGTGGTGTTGCTCTCCACTGGAGCTTTGTGAAAGCCCTCAGCACTGGAGGAGTTCACACAAGAACATGTCGTTTACCATTATCTGGATACAGATCTGCCAGTCAGCGGTGGAAAAGCGGCTATTATTTCCTATCATCTGAGCACAAAGGACACAGGCTGGCTAAAGCCCAATGTGTCCATTATGTAAGTCAGAGGTCTATAAAAACAAAACAAACACTAATTATGAATGGAACAGTAGCTACTAAGCTCAAGGGGTAACACAACAGAGAATACAGCCCTATATGCATGTCAATGTCAGGTCATTTACAGAGCCATAGTAAACAGCTGAATTAAGCACTGCACTCACTTTGTGGAGAGCAATTTTTCATAATAATACACCCTCAGGATAAACCTTGATTCATCTTTGCAAAACAACTTAAGATACTGAATTTGGCAGCGAAGATGCAGCGGGGACTTATCCTGGGTTTAACGTGTGCCTGGGAAAGAGAGAAGAGGGATCTAAATATTCTGAAAGCTTCTGTGGTGTTTCTGGCTAACGGCCATCGAGGTGGAGACAGTGCAAACAAACCCCAGTGTTCCAGCACGAGTGGAGCCTTTCCTTGGGGGGGGGTCAAAGGGCATAGCCCTACCATTTCCTCTTCACTGCCCCTTGGCTGCAGTTTTGGAGTTGGCCCTGAATCAGTGAGATTGGACTTGTACACACCTGGATGGCTCACAGAGATAGCAGCTCATGTTAGGTTCAGGTTGCTACCTAGGGGTTTACTCAGTGCTTTTTTTATAAAAAAAAAAGTGCCTGTACTCCAGGGGAAAAGTTGTTGAGCCAAAAAAAAAAAGAAATGTAGCCCCTTTAAAAAATGTGGCTGTTGGCCATTTTTTCATTACAGAGGTGCCGGCCAGTCACAAAAAAAGCACTGGATCTACCCATGGTCTACAGCAATATTTCTCAAAGCTACTAACAGGCTACTCCGGTTTGTTTACTTACCAGCTCCACAGCTACAGAGCCTTGCGGCTTCCATTGGTTCTGGGTCACTGTTTGCAGCTGAGGAGAGCGGTGGGAAGTGGCATGGCCTGGGTTGCTGTGTCCCATGGCTCCCCTTGGCTGAAAACAGCGAACCACAGCCAATGGGAGCTGCACTTGGCTGTGGAGCTGGTAAGTAAACAGACTGGAATGGCCTGTTAGCAGCTCTCAGAGCGGGCTCGTGACCCACTTTGAGAAACACTGGTCGAGGGGAATGAGAACCGTTTCCTTCCAATTCAGGTGCATTGGCCTGTGTGACATAGATTGATGGTTTAAGACTCACCCTTAGTGAACAGGTGTCTACTCCACTTAAAGCGTTTAGCCAAACTGACATCCTCATCATTGGGCATTTAATGGCTTTGTGGTAATGAGGGAGAGTGGTCTTGTGGTTAAAACACTGCACTGGGATGAAAGAGTGTTGGATTCAACTCTTGGCTCTGCCACAGACTCTCTATATGACCTTGGGCAATTCACTTAATTGCTCCATGCCTCCATTTCCCAATTCCATAATGGGAAATGCCATATTACTTTTCTCTGAGGCTTTGTCTACCTGCACTATATGCACTTTGGTGCATGCACGGTTTCTTACCGTGAGTTTGCATAGCACATTGCATAGTGTTAATGTAGCTGTTACTCTAAACACAAAGACATAAACAACAAAATAACAACTAGGCAGCGCCTTTACATGGAAATGGCTCAATGCCACTCTTATGGCTGCTCCATATGCTGGGTGAGCTGCTCTGGCAGCACCTCTCCCATTAAATTTACATACACAGATCCGGTCCAGTGCATCCAAAAGCTTCACAGTGAATTCTTTAGTGCAGGCACATCTGAAACTCTCCTGGAAGAATTTCAGAGACATGCTCTGTAAAACCTGCTTGGTTTTTCTTTTTAAAGATGTTAGTTAAAATGCCCTTACAAGCAAGTTTTGTGCGTCTGAGACAGAGAAAACAAAAGAAGCGTGGGGAGGAATATTTTAAAAAGTGTTGCTCAAAAAAACCCTGACTTGAATGAACTGAGGGAGTCTGGTTAAACATTTAAAACGTGCACGCCTCAAACTGATTCTGTACTGGTTAGTGCTGAGGTGCTCCTGACTGAGCTTGAAAAGCTGGTGCACGTGCCTAGGAGATCAACTCCATATAAACTCACTGGAAAACAAAGGAGTTACATCTCTCTCAGATTTGCAGGAAGATTCAGGCAGGATCTATGAGTTGAAGTCCCGGCCCATGTCTGTTGATTCTGGGCTGAAGTTCAGGGATTTGCGTAATAGCAGACCACCACAGTTTTACACATCTATAGCGCCTGTCAATGGAGGATCTTGAAGTAGAGAAGTCTGACAAACAACACCCTTGTGAAGTAGGACGCACAATCTTAAAAACCTAGATTTTGGGGATAAAAATCTGATGCCACCACCCAAGTAATGATAAGGAAACCATGGAGAGTACACTTGGGAAATCTCAGCCCGTAAAGTAAAACCAGGACACAAAAATTAACCAACACAAGGTTAATAAAAAAGAAAGAGAAATAATTATTACCACAATACTCCTGTTACAAGCATAATCACTAGATGTAAAAGTCACCAATTAATATACTCGTGGCCCCCCCCCTCCCCCATGGGCCAAGAGCTTAGTTACAAAGGAGAGAAAAACCCATTTTTAAATGCACAGATATTCTTGAGAGGGCAGCATTAGTTGATGGAACAGATGAGGTTTCATGGATAGAAGGTGAATTTCTTTCCTGGAATCAGGCCTGCTGATGGGGGAGGGAAGAGGGCAGTTGCCCTGAGGCCTGGTGATTCAAATCACTGTGGGAGCCTCACACCACATGCTCCTGGCTGCTCGAAGGGCTGGGTTGGGGTGGTATGGTGCACTCCAGGTGGCATAGAGGGCTGACTGGCCCAGCCCTGCCCCGCCCGCCTGAGGCCCCAACCTGCCGCTAACGCAGAGTTGGCCTCTCCACCCTGCCTGGGGCCACAGAGACTGACAGCACCCCTGCCTAGCATCTTGCTGAATTGAAACATGGCGCACTTGGTTTGCACACACACAATCCCCTCCCCCCCATGCTGCTCAGGTGGCATCTACCAGCAAATCCAGCACCTCCCTCAACAGCACAAGTTCCAGGGGTGTCAGGCATTATATCCTGCTGCAAATCCCGCATCCTATTGAGGATATGTTCTCAACACATCGCCGCTGGATTCCTTTTCTTTTCTTCAGTCAATCTTCCACTCAGTAACTAAGATGGCTGATTTTCAATCATCTTCTATTATCCTGCACTGGCCCGTGCAGGCTCAACCTTTAAAAAAAATGTTGGCTAAGAGGGTAACAACAGAGGAAAGATTTGTACCTGCCAGAGGAACCCAGGTGTTGCAAAGTTTACATCCCCCTTCCTACCAATGACTGATGGATTAAGTCTGTTTAGGAACACAGTTGGCAGTATAATTAACAATCTAGTCCCACAGCAGGGAGCTGAGGAGTTGTACAAAGGAAAGAATTGCAGCACCACTTTGTCCTTGGAAATAGCAAATTAGACAGCCATAAATACACCTGCAGTAGGGGCAGCGAAGGCACACAGGGAGCATCTTAAATTAGAAGACCCAAAATAACCTACCTGATTTGCATTGATTAGCAAGAGTCAGTTACTTGACAAATACAGCTGTGCTTTCATCTTTGGCTTAAAATAGAGTGACAACTCTTCAGGGCAGGAAAACAGTTCCCTCTAGTCCGTGTACAGCTCCGAGCACAATAGGGCTCCAAGCCAGACTGTACAGGGGTGCATTTATTCACCCTGAAGATGATACACCACCACCAACTTGGTTTTGAAAATCCAAATCCTGGGGTGTGCACAGTCGAATTAATACTTTGATAAAAGAGTGGGCTGGAAGCCCTATAGGATGCCATCCTTCAGCGATTCCTACAATCGATAAAGCACAAAGATGATCTCTGCGGGTTAGGGGATTACAGGGCATTCAATCTCCATGACTTACGCAGCCCATGGCAAATCAGCTGACACTTGGGAACCTCGTATCGCCAACTGCAGGGTTTTAATTAAAATGATTGCTACCTACGTGGAAAGATTATTTTATTTGTGCTGGGCTCCAGCTCGTCATTTCTGCACATCCATACCTGCAAATCCTACTGGGATGGCTCATTCTCACCCTTAGCCCGGCACAAGTCTGACTGTATTACAAAGCCAGGATTATTTTGGGCGCCTTCAATCTTGAGATCACCACGCGAGCCCTTTTTAAAAACTGGAGTCACATTAGCTAGCCTCCGGTCATTTGGTATAGAAACCGATTTAAATGACAGGCTGCAGACTACAGTTAACAGTTCTGCAGTTTCACATTTGAGCTCCTGCAGAACCCTTGAGTGAATGCCACCAGGGACTGGAAACTTATTGCTGTTTAATTTATCAATGTGTTCCAAAACCTGTGCTAATGACCCCTCAGTCTGGAACAGTTCCTCAGAGTTGTCACTTAAAAAAATGGCTCAGGTTCGGGAGTTCTGTTTATATCCTCAGCTGTGAAGACAGATGCAAAGAATTCGTTTAATTTCTCCAAATGACCTTATCATCCTTGAGTGCCCCTTTAGCATCTCGATCGTCCAGTGGCCCCACTGGTTGTTTAGCAGGCTTCCTGCTTCTGATGTACTTAAAAAATGGCTTTCATTTTTGATTCTTTGGTCAGCTATCCTTCAAATTCCTTTTTGGCCTTCCGAATTAAATGTTTACATTTCATTTGCCAGCGTTGATGCGCCTGTCTATTTTCCTCACTAGGATTTAACTTCCACTTTCTAAACAATGCCTGTCTGCCTGTCACGGCATCTTTTACTGTGCTGGGTCGCCATGGTAGCACTTTTTAATTCTTTTTAATTTGAGTTATACCTTTAAGTTGAGCCTCTATTATGGTGTCTTCAAAAAGCTTCCATGCAGCTTGCAGGGATTTCTTTTTGGCCCTGTACCTTTTCATGTCTGCTTAACTAACCCCCTCATTTTTTGAGTAGTGCCTTTTTTTGAAGTTAAATGCCACAGTATTGGGCTGCTGTGGTGTTTTCCCTGCTAAAGGGATGTTAAATTTAATTATATTATGGTCACTAATACCAAGCGGCTGAGCTATAACAGGATTCAGAAAAGAGCTAGATAGATTCATGGAGGTTGGGTCCATCAATGGCTATTAGCCAGGATGGGTAGGAATGGTGTCCCTAGCCTCTGTTTGTCTGGAAATGGGTGACAGGGGAGGGTTCACGTGTGGGTTACCTGTTGTGATCCCTCCCTCTGGGGCATCGGCCACTGTTGGCAGACAGGATACTGGGCTAGATGAACATTTGATCTGACCCAGTATGGCCATTCCTATAAATGCTGAGCGCACACTGAGGAAAAAGGATTAGGTATGGTCAGGATATCCAAATATGCATAGGAACCTCCCTCCTCCTCCCCCCCCCCAGACAGCCATGGTGACATGAAAGACGGTAGCAGATCAAGTAGCTCGCACAACTGTTGCACAGACATCTGCAAAACAGTCACACACAAAGGGCAAAATCTGGCCTTAGGAGCAACGACCCACCTGCAGCAAATGGTTAACTGGTGCCAAAAGCAGTGAAAATGTGCACGTGCATATACAAACGTGTATTGTATTCTCAAATATATCCACATTCACACCCATCTGTATCGGCTTGAAAGTATGGGGGTGAGTAAAAGGAGGAAAAAGTTGAAGGTCCTAAGTCCCATTTTCAGCAGTGTCGTCAGAGTGTAAATCGCATGGAAAAATCAGTGGGACTTGGCTTATTGTCAAGGTCTTGAAAAATGGGATTTTGGCTCCTAAATCACTTAGGGCAGGGTCTACACTAGCGACTTCTGCCAGCATAGTTATGTCGGCCAGGCGTGAGGAGGTGTGAACCCTGCCTGACCCAGCTGAAGCCTCTAGTGTTCAGGCAGCAGTACTGACAAAAAATGCCAGTGTAGCTTGTTCGCTCATGGGGGGGTGGCTTTACTGTATCAGCAGCAAGAGCAGCTGAGCCTGCGTAGCTGCATGCACACGAGAAACACGTTGCCAGGATAGCCTTGCTAGCGCAGCCCTCACTTTAGGAACTTAGAAGGCATTTACCATCAGATCCTCGTCTGATTCCCATGCGGTGATGCAGGATCAGTGAACAGACGGCACAGCCCCGTGGCGGAGCTCACGCTACAAAGCCAATCGTGCCAGGACACACGCCCTGCTGGCTCCCGCTGCATGGGAGAAACCTGCCGGAATGTTTGCCAGCCCTTATTAACAAGCGCTGCTGTGTGACATCACAATGGTCCAAAAGGTGCTACTGAGAGAGCCCTGCGTGGATACAAACTTTGTATCCGCATCTGTGTCTGCAAAAACCAGCCCCAGATATTTGCATCTGCAGATGTCCACGGATATAAAGCAGAAATCCGAAAATTTGCAGGATTCTAGATACAAAATTTGTATCCACATCTGCAAAAATGAGCTGCGGATATCCGCATCCATATTCTCAGACATGGATACCCATGGATAAAAAGCAGGCATCTGCTGATTTGCAGGGCGCTGGCTATTGCCACTTGTACAGTGCAATAGATGGAGATATTTCTGCATTTCCCCCCGCTCCCTGAGAACAGTGTCAGGCTTGCTGGCACCTTCTTTCAAACAGTGCAACGAGATGGGCTGCTTACCTTCCAGCTGCGTGAGCCCTGTAGAAATGCTGAAGAGGCCCAGCCTCACCGGCACACCTGGAGGATGGCACTATTAAGAATATAGGCATCCCGGTAACCTGATGAGGTCAACAAGGACAAGTGTAGAGTCCTGCACTTGGGACGGAAGAATCCCAAGCATTGTTACAGGCTGGGGACCGACTGGCTAAGTAGCAGTTCGACAGAAAAGGACCTGGGGATTATAATGGATGAGAAGCTGGATCTGAGTCAACAGTGTGCCCTTGTAGCCAAGAAGGCTAATGGCATATTAGGGTGTATTAGGAGGAGCATTGCCAGCAGATCTAGAGAAGTGATTATTCCCCTTTATTTGGCTCTGGTGAGGCCACATCTGGAGTATTGTGTTCAGTTCAGTGCTCCCCACTATAGAAAGGAGAGGGTTGGAGAGGGTCCATTGGAGGGCGACCAAAATGATTAGGGGGCTGGAGCGCATGACCTATGAGGAGAGGCTGAGGGATTTGGGTTTGTTTAGTCTGCAGAAGAGAAGAGTGAGGGGGGATTTGATAGCAGCCTTCAACTTCCTGAAGGGAGGTTCCAAAGAGGATGGAGAGAAGCTGTTCACAGTAGTGACGGATGGCAGAACAAGGAGCAATGGTCTCAAGTTACAGTGGGGGAGGTTCTAGGTTGGATATTAGGAAAAACTATTTCACTAGGAGGGTGGTGAAGCACTGGAATGGGTTCCCTAGGGAGGTGGTGGAATCTCCATCCGTAGGGGTTTTTAAGTCTTGGCTTGAGAAAGCCCTAGCTGGGTTGATTTAGTTGGGATTGGTCCTGCCTTGGGCAGGGGGCTGGACTTGATGACCTCCTGAGGTCTCTTCCAGCCCTAGGATTCTATGATCCCTCCATGCACACATGGTATCCTGGGTATTAGCCCAGATTTCAGTCTGGAACCGCCCCTTCCAGGTGTTCAGCAGTGTTCCAGCACCACCTATCAGGGATGGATTTGGCCAATGGCCTTCCAGTGTCTGCTGCCACCCAAACCCTGATCTTACAATCGGATCTCTCTGAGCAGGCCCTAGCAACTGCTTAGAGGACCATTATAATTCAGTGGGTCTTGGGTGTCATTTCAAGGGCCAACGGGTTGCTCGGGATCTTAGCCACCTAATCACCATTTGATGTGAGCAGCTGGGCAACTGGGATAAGAGAGCTAGTACAGACTTTTCTTTCCCGGCATTTGTTGCCTTTTTGAAAAGGCTTAACAAAAGAGAGCTACATCTTACAAAGACAATGCCAAGCTCTGCTTTATTTTAATCAGTTCGATCAGTACAAAAGCAGACAGAGTATGTTTCACTTTTTTTTTCCATTTTAATTAACACTTTTACAAAGTACAAAATATACTGTCATTTGTTTTGGAACATTAGGGTTTTTTTTTTCTTTTCCATACAGTACAATAAATCTCGAGTTTCAGCAAAAGACCAGCAAGGAAAATAAGCATGTGCATTCTCTGTGTAAAGCAAAACCATCCATCTTCCAGTGCCCCGCTTTGCTCCCGTTGCAGTGTGACGGTGTGAAATTCACCTCCAGGCACAGAGCTAGCACAAGGACTATCAGCCATTTCAATCTGACCAAAGCCTTTCTGCCTCAATCCAGCCAGGACTGACACATGTGCGTAATTCTACCTGCGGCAAGCAGCCCTGCCGAGCGAGTCACCGTGTGTATGTGCGTCGGTCTGTGCAGGATTGAACGCAGGCGTTGCACCAGCCCCCTGCATAGGGGTGAACTGCCCTCCAAGTTAGCTGCTTGCAGTAGCAGTTTAAGAAAAGCCTCCATGATATCATTTATCCTAATCAAGGAACAGCTTTGTCAATTCCCATTTCTGCATGACACCAGCAAAGAACTAAACAATGTTTCTTTTCCCACCCCCAGTCTCCCACACCTCACTGTCAGATACCAGCAACAATTTTGCTTTCAGCAGCAGGAGCCTTTAAGATTCAGGTGCCTTTTGGGGCTTGACCATATCATACTGATGAGACTAAGTTACAGAGCAAAGTTCAGCTCAAATGCAAGGTGTTCAAGGAGTCTCTGGAGACTTCAATGGTGTTTACTCCAGTTTTCCAACTGGGCTGAATGGAGCAAAAGGGAGGAAGAGTGACTGGCCATAGGTCCTAGGGTCAGCAAAGCATAGGTGTGAGAATTTTTCTAATCTCTTTATTTGCCAGAGAACTTGAGCCACATAACAGCCTCCTTGGTGTGATCTGTTCAGTCTGCCCCCTGGCACCAGAGTTGGATTTTTTTAATTACAGAAAAAGTGTCACCCATGCCCTGTGCAAGCAACTCATCACTAATAAAATGGCTATTAGCAGTAAAGTGGCCTAGGGAAAGGGCCAGATTCTGATGTGCGTGACACTCGTGTAAATCCGGAGTAACTCCGCTAACTGCAGCAGAGTTTACACTGGGGTACGCTCTGGCTGCAAAGGGGGTTCTCTCAAGCATCACACCGGAGTCGGTCCCAACATGCTCAGCTAAGATCAGGCATGGCCGGGCCGTTAAAACAGCCCATCCAAATGAACGTTCACAAGGTGAAGTCTAGGGTCAAGCTTTCTGAAGCAAAGTAACGCTGATGCCAACCAAGCTGTTGGGAAGGTCTGACACCGCCCGCTCCACAAAGCCCCACTTGCATGTTTCTTTGCCTGAGACCCAGAAACAGTATTTCAGGCCCTTTCACCCCCATTCAAAATCCCATCTACCAGGCCTAGGAATACCAAGGAACTCGGGTCTGGCCCTTCATATTCCTACTGGAGCCAACAAGGTTAAATACGCGTGTGAGTAAGGGCTCACAGGATCTGGTGCTGAGAGCTGGTGTGTTAAGCACATGACCTAGGGTTGCTAGGTGTCCGATTTTCACCTGAATAGTCTGGTATTTCTGGCTCCTGTCTGGTAAAGAAAAACAGAAAATATCGGACATGTAAAATGCGTCTGGTGGGGGAAGCGAGGAGATTTTTTAAAGGTGCAGTGTCCCCCTTTTTTTTTTGCTCAACCAATTTTTTTCCTGCCATGTTTGGGATTTGTTGTGAAAGTATCTGGCAACCCTAAAGGTAACGTTAGAGAATGCTGGACAGGCATGGCCCAGTCACTCCCATGGGAGTACTGCTATTACATTGTGGGCTCAAGGGCCTAGTTTTAGTTAGCTTCCTAAAAAATAACTGGAAGGAAACGCTGCCGAATTAGAGCCAGCGGCAGCAAACTATCAGTCCCCTAGGAGGGGTTTGCAAATACCGGCCTGTGGGCCTGGTCCAGTCTGCCAAGGTTAGTCCCTGGTGGGCCCCCACCACTGTATTTACCTGCGCCTCCATAAATACGGGCGATTGCAGCTCCCATTGGCTCCGGATCGCCATTCCTAGCCAATGGGGGCTGCAGGAAGCAGTGAAGGCGCAGGCAACATAGCGGTGGTGGCCCCCCCAGGCAAACTGCTGCCATTTTATTGCTTACCTCTGCTCTAAGACTACACCTTCCCAGTCTCTCCATTTAGGTCCGCACAGTATCTGGCCTGCGATGGAACAATCTGAGGAGACTCTCGTGACTGCTGTGAATACCAGTTACCACAGGTAACGCACAGAGGGTCAGACTGAAGAGAGACAGTCAGTGGCACAGACGGCTTAGTGTCCCATTGACATCAATGGGAATTTTGCGACGGCTTTCAGAAGTGGAGGAGAGGCAGTGATATTCTGCTCTTGGACTGCAGCCTAAGGTCATGGCTCCTGCATCTGACAGGAGCAGTTCCCTATGTTGTTATTAATATTAGCAACAGGTATTCCCATGCCTAGAGGAAATGTGTAGAGCCTGCACATCTGTGGCTAGCTGCTTGGGTATCGGCATCTGTGGGTGCGAATAGCCGCGGCTCAGTTTCGTGGATACGGATGCGGATACAAATTCTGTACCCGCGCAGGGCTCTAGAAAGCAGCTGGCCAATGAGGATTGCCTTTGCATGGGGAAACATTTTGAGAACTGCACTCCGAGAAGCCATCAACACCACTGGGAAAAATGGGCATTCTTATCCTCCCCAGAGGAGTTTTAAAAAACAGCCCTCACCTCGAAACCAGCCGCTGCTTTCTCACCCCCACCTCCTAGGCCTGTGGCTCCCAACCTTTTCGAGCAGACGGGCCCCTTTTCAATCTATTAATATTTCACAGCCCCCCCAAAAGGATCCGTTTTTGCGAGCAGCCCAACTAGACCCTTCCCGCCGCTCTAATTGCTTTTGAATGGTTAGAGCGGGGTGACATATTCAAAAAAGAAAAAAAAAAAAAAAGGTAAAAGTGACCGACCCGTTTGTAAGCTGACTCCAGGGAACAGTCAGAGCTTGTCATCTTCAGCGTGGGCTGAGGGACATGCAGACTGCAGGGCACAGAGCTTCTCAGGTCCCATTGGCTGCTGTTCGCCCACGTGGCTTCCTCAGCTCCTGGCCCTTCCATCCCCTGCCCAGCCACAGAGCGAGGGGGCTCGCGTGGCCAAAGGGAGCTCTGGAGCTCCCAGCGCCTCAAGGGTGGAACTTCAGGAGGGTAGGGGACAAGGCAGAATTTCGGAAGAGTGTGTGTGTGTGTGGGGGGGGGGGGTGCAGCAGCCGTGCACCCCGGGACGCGGCTTGCTTTTGATCCGATTCCCTGGACGCTAAGGGAGCAAGGGGAAAGTGCTTGCCAGCCATGCATGCCTCTCCCACAGCAGTCACACATCCTCCGGGAGGAGGGCGGAGAGACGAAAAGGAAGAGAAACGTAAGGATTGGGCCGACCACGGTGGGCCTGATCCTTACTTTTAAAAACTTTCTGCGGATCCCCAGGGGTCTGTGGGCTACAGGTTGGGAACCACTGGCCTAGGCTAACATGCACATTTGCAAAGTCGGAGCAAATCAAAATCCAGAGGAAGGGGGGAGCAGTGAAGAGCTGCCGGGGCGGGGGAGGAGAGGTCTCATTTTCGTTGATACAAAGGCCACATTTGACATTGCTCTGGCAGGGCTAAAGGGCTTTAAAGTGGGGGTGAACATAGTCTGCACCCACTTGAATTTCCCTTGGCACTGCCAGCATGGCGCAAGTTGACTTTGGTGTAAATGATAATCTGGGCCTTGGAGAGAATCCCATCCCCCCCCCGCCCCCAGTTTTAATTGCGTAGCTGAGGCCTGCAGCCCAATGCAGCTCAGACAGAACACTGTTTAGTCATCAAAACCTGCCGATTTGAGAACAAGCAGCCATGGAGAGATGTGGGGGTGATGATAACAAGGAAGGAGAAGTTACATTTTGAATGAAATGCACCACAGAAGTAAAGCCTAGACCTCAAAGCAGACACTACCAGTTCTTAACTTACAAAGGAAAAACTGGAAGCTTCTACTGCAGAACTGTCTTTTTTTTTTTTGCGGGGGGGAGAGGGGGGAATAAGCTTAACCTATAAGCAAAAACATCTGGCCCCACGCTGTTCCTGAATACTGAATGAGTGGATTTCACCTCAGCCTTTGTGACACGTCACTGCACATACACAAACACAACAAAAGTAAAACACAGAGAACAGCTAGCAGAAAGGAGACATTCAAAATTCAATTATTTCTTCAATACAAGACTAGCTAAATAGACGATCTATGCGTATTGCTGCAAGTTAATCAAGTAACTGTCCAGAAGAACCCTAGCACACCCGTGTGCGCTCAAGACAACGTGTTATGCTTAAAAGACCCTGCTCTCTCCCAACACACACCCTCATCTTGCTGAAGGGTAAAGCTCTCTGCTTGTCCAGAGATAAACGGGGGCACCAGCTTTTTACATAAACGTTCTGACGTTAGCAGTCTTGCCAACGTAAAGCATTCAAAAATCATGAATCGGGATTTTTTTTAATGACAACAGTTAGGGTTCTTTCTCTTTGCCCTCTGGTTACAGAGCTCTCAGTGTGGATTCAGATCTCCCTCACAAGGTTTTCTGCCGAATGAGGACTGGTAAAAATGTATTTAAAAAAGGAAAGCTGAGAGTCTCACATATTCCCATGACTCCAGTAGCTAGGTCTTTAAGAAAAAAAATCCACCCAGTCTAGGAGAGCTGAAATACCGCAGGTTGAAAGGTATCAGCTCTTAAATAGAGGGATCATGTGGCTACTGCCAAGGAGACCCTAACCCTGACACCAAATCTTGCATTTAATACTATGTTTGTGATCTCAGTTGTGGTGGGTGTGGATAGCCCAAGGTGGCAGAGAATTGATACTCAAATTTTGCCTCAGTAAGAGCAATACTGATGCTTTGCCACGATCAGCCTAACCTGCCTAAAAAGGAGAAGAGGACATCTGACCCTAGTCTTTAACAAAGTTACCACAGCCTCTGGAGACACCGGGCCCAGCGTGGTCCGAGTGGCCTTCTGCTTTGGGATTAAAACCAGAACCATTGCATTCTGGGAAGGGCGGTCCCTACAAATCACTCTTTACTGCTTTCAGGCATGCTAGAAAACAAAGCTCCCAGGACGCTGACATCAGCAGAGCCATGCCAAGGGTGAATCGGGCCCAGTTTTTCACGGCAGAATGGCTCCACGAACCCAAGCTGCGAAGGTCAGCAGTGCATAATCTGATGGCAGAAACCCAGCAGTTGATAACCCGTAGGGTTGCCAGATGATTTCAACAAAAATACCGGACACACTTGAGATTACATCACAATCTACATGACATCTTATTTAGAAAATACCAGACATTCATATTTTCTCATTGGGTGCATCCTGGAATATGTTGAGCTGCTGAATTGTTGGAGTCCTGAGAGCACAAAGGCTGAGAATGGAAACTGATCCCAGCTGTGAACAGTTGTGGGGGACTCTCAGTGGGGCCCTGGGGGCCTATAAACAGGGAGAAGGGAGAGGGCACCCATTGAAAGACAGCCATCAAAAGGCTTTTAAATGACAAAACACAATGTACTCCCCCAGCAGTCTCTAGATCACGGGTTGTTAGGGTTGCCAAGTGTCCGGTTTTGAACCGGATAGTCCAGTATTTGAACTTTCTGTTCGGGAAACAAATTGAGAAAATATAAATGGGTATGTCTAGACTACATGCCTCTGCTGACAGAGGCATGTAAATTAGACTACCCGACACAGTCAATGAAGCAGGGATTTATAGACCCCAGGGCCCCATTGAGAGTCCCCCACAACTGTTCACAGCTGGGATCAGTTTCCATTCTCAGCCTTTGTGCTCTCAGGACTCCAACAATTCAGCAGCTCAACATATTCCAGGATGCACCATGTAAGCCCCAGCTAGCCTGAGTAGGGTTGTCAGGTGTCCGGTATTCACCCGGACAGTCCGGTATTTTCGCTTCCTGTCCAGTAAAAAAATTCAGAGAATACCGGACACCTAAAATGTCTGGTATTTTCTGATTTTTTTCCCAGCCAGGAGGAGAAAATGCCAGGCACCTGGCAACCCTACAAACACTCAGCACCTGCCCCCCCCCCCTGAACCTCTCCGGCTCCCAACACCCCCAGCCCCAGCCCCCATGCTTACCTGGTTCCGCAAGGCTGCCAGCACAAAATGGCTGCCAACCAAGGGGAAGCAATGACTCCTCTGGGTCTTAGTGCTCAACTGCTCCCCTGTTCCTATCCCTGCACTCACTCTTAAAGGGGACATGCTGTTTTATTTTAATTTTTTTTTTTTTTTTTTGCTCAACAACTTTGGTCTCCCTGCCCTTTTTTTTTTTTCCCCCTTCAACAGAATTTTTTCCCGGTGTTTTTTTTTTTTCGGCGGGGGGGGGGTCGGTATTTTTGTTTCAACCATCTGGCAACCCTAAGCCTGAGCCCTCATTGACATGGCGGCAGCAACTGGCTGAGAAGCAAAGAGGAGACACGGAATTACAAGTCCATTGCCAAACCAGAGCCTGTAGTAGGATTTTTTCAAGCAGTTAAACGTCCCTAAAACTGTGTTGGCTGAAGAAAGGGGGGAAATATCCTACCTCAATTCAAATGTCTCCCACCATTTCCCTCCATTCTAGCATCCCACTCTTAAGTACGTGCACAGTTTTAAGCATTTAGAGGGGCTTACACACATGGTAATTAGGGCCTTAACGAACATTGGTGTTCAGTATAGTTAAGAAAATGTTCTCACTCTATAAAAGTTAGATTTGAATCTCAGTAGCATTCCGCTTGAAGGCTAAGAGAACTAGGAATGTGGTGTTTTTTCACTATCCGATCAGAAAACAGCCGGTAAGAATTATTATTAGTATTATTAAGCCATTATTTGTAGTTGATGGAAGGCTGGTATCCAACCCAGAAAGCTTAAAACCCCCCTACTGTGTAAGAATTGTGATAGGAAACATTGCCTTCCACCAATCAATAAAATGTAACAGCTGGAAACAAAACTACGAACAAAGCCATTTTTGCCCTAGTGCATAGGTTCCCAAACTGGGGGGGGGCGTGAAGAAATTACGGGGGGGGGGGTGTGCAAGGCGACCCAGCCCCTCCTCCCAAGAAAGAGCCTGGTCGTTCTGGTAAAAAAATTCAGAAAATACCCTGTGAAATGTCCGGTATTTTCTGTTTTTCCTGGCTCAGGCATCTCCCGGAACACACGCAGCTCACACGCAGGCCGGGGGGGGGTGTTAGGATGGAGCATCCCGGGCAGACTTCAAAATGGCCACCTTAAAAGGACAATGCCTGCTCTGCTCTTAAACGGGCAACTGGTTTTTTTTGGTCAACAACTTTTCCCCTGGAGTACTGGCACCTTTTTTTACACTGGTCCTAGGGAATTAAAGAGGCCGTGACTGTTTTTTGGACCCAGTCAGTTCCTTTTTTTTTTTTTTTTGCTCGACAAATTTTGCTGCTATTTTTGGTGGGGGGCGGGGGGAACGGGACGGGAGGGTTTCGCAAAAATCAAAAGGGGGGGGGGGCGTGATGCTGAAAAGTTTGGGAACCACTGCCCTAGTGTGATGCGAGACGGTGGTTTGGAGTAGATAATGAAAGAAGATGGGTTGTTCTAGCGAGAAGTGCTTATGGGCAGCCATGGCAGTGCACCGGATTCTGAGCGTCTGCAACCATTTGTACCCCTTCAGTCGATATTATTACTAGCTGTGAGGTCCGAGGTAACACTAGGCAAGCAACGGCAGCATGCTTGTGGCTGTACAAAACTCAGCCATAGCTTGATTTTACACACTTGGCTTGGGAGAGAGGGGGGGAGTAAACACATATCAATTGCACCAAACTCAGACTAGAACCACAGAGACAGAACAAAACCAACCTGCTGAGACCATCGGAGCCCACACGAAAATCGGTCTCTTAGGCCAGGTCTACACTGGGGGTGAAAGTCTAAGATACACATCTTCAGCTCTGTGAACAGAGTAACTGCAGTCGATGTACCTTAGCTTGACTCACTGTGGCCTCCCCACTGTGGGAGGTCAATGGGAGAAACTCTCCTCTCGACTCCCCTTACTCCTTGTGACCCCGGGAGTACCAGAGTCCTTACTAGTCCCACTAAATCAAGCCCCGGAAAATCAATCTCCAGAGCATCCACCTCTGGGTAAGTACAGACCAGGCCTTATTTGGTACAAACAGAGTAACATTTGCCCCTTTATGCAGGGCCAGTCCGATGCCAGTGTGCCGAGCAGCCGTGAGCTAACCCTCTGCGTGGGGTGGGGAGAAATAAGTAGCATATGTGGGGCGAAAGGGGAGAAGAACCACTTTCACTGCATCGTGGCTTGGTGTTTCCTGTGAGATTCATGGCCATGCCTGGCCAATGTGCCCTCTGCAGAGTCTATGGGCTTTTAATGCTCGTTAAGGGGTTAGTACAAAAAGAAGAGCAAAAGGACACTCCTTTCCTTTCCCCTTTGTAAGTCCTCTCTGGCCTCTCTTGTACAATTCTCGCCCGTTGCTGGCAAAGCCACTGGCCTCCTGTTGGCCCCCACCCTCGTCAGCTCTCACTGTCCAACTTCTAGTTTCAGCTGGGTTCTCCAGCCACTACCAGCAATGCAGTTCGGGAGCCATCACACCCACTCGCAAAACTCCCATGGGCCTCAGCAGCAGCCCGTCGCTGCCTGGATCCAGGGACACGGCCAGTTCTATTGGCATGCAGCCTCGTGGGCCGGACCCCGGTGCTCCCTGTAAGTTGTGCACCTGTGCGGCCACTCAGGAGAGAGTCCAAGGCCGCCCAGCTGATTAGCAGAGCACCCACGGCTAGGTTTGTGTTCTCTTGGTGGTGCACATTTGAACATGCATTGGTGCACATAACAAAATTCATCCTGCACATGGATGGAAAAGAGTAGAGGGAACATGACTGCACACATTTTTATTAAACTAAAGTGAACCAAGTAAACATTCGGTGGGTGGGGGACATGTGGATGGGAAAGAGTAACGCAGACATAGTTTAAAAACCACGAGATTCTTTGTTTAGCACTGGAATACAGGACTGAACACTGGAAGGAATCTACCACACCTAGGCAGAGGTTTTTAAGTCCTGGCTTGAGAAAGCACTGGCTGGGATGATTCAGTCGGGACCGGTCCTGCTTTTCGGTCTCCTGAGAGCTCCACTAACCTTAAGATTCTATGAGCACATGCTGGCTGAGCCGTGAAAAGCTGCTCAATTTCTATTAATTCAGTCACATAACATCTATCCAGTGTAGAGATCTACATGCATGCCTAGACGGGACGCCAGTATTCCTGTTTCTTAGGCCGCTTAGCAGATCTCAGCCAGTGCATACGCACAGACACAAAGATGTGCACACCACTGTACTGGGCAAAAGGAGAACTGGGTTTTACTATCTGGCAAATAGTAAAAGTTTAATCCATTCCAACATGTACAGACTGCACGATCACAGCTAAGTGAGACACGTTACGCTACTTCACTATTGTTCTAAAAAACAATTCCAAAACTTCCACCAGGAAATGACTTCTTGTCCTTTAACAAATTCTGCTAGGAGCCATCTGCTGAAGTTCAGATATGGCTAGACAATCGTTACCAGAATGACTCCAATGGCTGGGCCAGCAAGGTAACACTCTCCCCTCCTCCATCATTCCAGCAACATGGCTGAACTGTTGAATGAGGCGCTCTCGAAACCCAGGCCCCATCATTCCCTTCGTCACTGTTTCTAAGGTTCTGCTTTTCAGAAAGGCTACGTCTAGAATGCAAGCTTCTTTCGAAAACGAGCGTCTAGACTACACCCAGTACTTTCGAAAAAGCAAGCCGCTTTTTTGAAAGAGAGCACCCAAGCGGTCTGGATGCTCTCTTTTGAAAAAGCACAGTTTGCATTCCATAGCGCCTTTTTTTCGAAAGAGCACTTTCGAAAAAAGGGGTGCTTCCTCGTAAAATGAGGTTTTCCGCGGTCGAAAAAACTGCCACGTTTTTTCGATTTACTTTCAAAAGAACGCGGCAGCAGTCTAGACACGGGAAGTTTTTTCGAAGAAAGGCCACTTTTTTTGAAAAAACCCTGTGGTCTAGAAAAAAACAGCAAGTAAATGGTCTGGTAGCACTTTATAAACTAACAAAATATGTAGAGGGTATCATGAACTTTCATGGGCACAGAAGAAGTGGGCTGTGCCCACGAAAGCTCATGATACCATCTACATGTTTTGTTAGTCTATAAAGTGCTACCAGACCATTTGCTTGCTGTTTTTTTCTGTAACAGACTAACTCAGCTACCCCCTGAAGCTCCTGTAGTCTAGATACACCCAAAGATACACTGCATAGGCAAGAGAGATGGGGTTGACCCTCAAAAAATACCCCGGATGCTAAAGAGTGTGGGGGTAACCAGACAGAAAACAAACCAATCTGAGGGAGCTCTCACTCCTCCCCCAGTCCCACTACCTGCACGAGTGTGCCAACCCCCACTGGACTTTGGTCAGAAGACTACTGAGGTAACGCTATTAAGTAAGGCCTCGATCCTGCAAAAGAGGAAACACTTTGAGGTTTTTCCTGGAAAAGAGGTTGCAGCATTCAAAGGATTTACTGACAATTTCCACTTTTAGGTGGGTCCATTCTCTCTCTCCGAGGCTGGCTCTGAGAGACAAAGCTACCTCATTCTGACAGGGGGCCAGGAAAAAAATGGTTGTCTTTAAAAAAAAATGCAATTCAGTTCGGATTCATGACTAAACCAAAGACACATCTGTTCTTTCTGCAAGATGAACCACAACAAAATTCTTTTGCGTCGTTCCGCTTTGCATCTCTGTCATGATCATGAGGGTTAGCCAGCATCCTGGGGACTAAGGGGTTAACTATGTCCCTTACCTAAATCAGGTGGCAGGCAGCCAATATGAACGCAGATAGGAATTTCAAACTGCAACAAAGGAATTTTTGGGGTTTTCCCTCCTTTGTCTCTGGAATAGTTTCTCTCCAGCTATTGAAGGGGACAGGATGTCTCCCTGTAAGAAAATACTCTTCACAGTCTGTAAGTAGGATAAAGTTTAGATGAATCCATTAGGTTTTATTGTTTTATGGTTTGGGAAATGGGATCTGGTCTGTGCATTTAAAAATGGGTTTTGCTCTTCTTTGTAACTAAGTTCCTGGCCCATGGTAAATTTCTCCTCCATGAGTATATTATTTTGTTACTGTTCCATCTAGTCATTCTGCTTGCAACAGGAATATTGTGGTGATAATAAAAGTTCTTTCTCTTTTCTTTTTATTAACCTGGTATTGGTTAATTTTTGTCCCCTGGTTTGTATGTTAGGGATGAGATTTCCCAAGTAGTCTCTCCCTGGTTGCTTTATTAATATTTGGGTGGCGGCAGCGGCGTTTTATTCCCAAACTCTAGGTTGTTAAGATTTTGGGGAGAAGTTTTATACCAAAGCCTGGTAGATAAGGTTTTGGGCTACTTTTGCTGGCCTCCACTTCTGCATTTATTGTGCCAGAGTGGGGAAGGAGCCATGGCAATCTCCCTGACCTTTCCTTGTTGCACGCTCTTGGGTCTTGCAACAGGGATGAACCTTCCACGCTTGCTCCACAATCATGCCTCGCGTCCTGATGGCACGCTTTACGCTCGCTCCACAATCATGCCTCCCTTGCCCTGCATAGACAGAAGCAAAACGCTGATGCCCAGATCAGTCGCCCACCTTGCAGAGTCAGAAACAAAACCTTGACATCACTTCTCACCCACCCCCTTCCCCACTGCCTGACCTAACACCATCCAGAACATGCTGTCCTTCTGGTTATGGAGTGAAGGGCCCAACCCTGATCGCACCAGCAATGGTTTTACACCAGCAGCTGCAGTCACTTGTGATTTCTCCTGTGAGGCCAGGGCTTGGAACTATGGCAACTGAAGTGAGGATTCCCATAGGACTTGGCATCTCAGGTCAGGCCCAAAGCCGGCGTTAAGTGGCCACAACTACACTGAAGTCCATAGGGCGCTATCAATTAACAGCAGCTGAAGATCTGCCTCCGCAATGCCACCTACATCTCTAGGAGTGAAAAATGCCAGTACGTCACGGGAGAATGGAGAAAGCCAAAATCTTGAATTAAAACAACTAGGAGTTCTGTGGTACCATTTCTGTGGGCATAAGCTTTCATGGGTAAAACCCACTTCCTCAGATGCATCGCCTGTTTCTTAAGGGATGCAAAAAGGAAGATGTCCAAATCTCTAAAGGATGTCCAATTATGTACTTATTGAGCACACAAAAGTGGGTAGTTTAAAGTGGTTTAGACAGGTTCTGCTTACAGAAACAAGAAAACAAAGTTACTTGATGTTTTTGGTAAAGTACCTTTCTCATCTCAATTCTTACAAACACCACTTCAGGCGCCAGGAGATTCTGAATATGAGATGCAAGAATAACCGACTTTCAAATACCATGTCAAGATTTTCCATTCTTATTTAAAAAAAACCCCTCTCCCCCCTATTTGACATGTTATACAATTACGTGTTGAGCTAAACCTCCAAGCAGGGCAATAAATACTAAGGCTTTTTAATAAATAGCAACATCTGCATGAGCAGCAGCTTGTTTTACCACTAAATCATCAGCTGCCAGATCGCCCCAAAATTGTCCATGATAAAATCCAGCTAGAATATCCCAACCCCACCAACAAACCACGTCTGCGCCCTAGCCCAGAGAGAGCTATCAGAATTCCACACTGACTGAGCTGCCTTTAGCCAACACAGGCTCAAAAGACAGCAGCTTTTTTCACAAGTTTTCATTCACAGCTTCCAGAATGTGCTCCTCCTACAGGCTGAAGTTAGAAAGCTGCTCGGTTGCGTTGAACAAAAATTGCTTCTGAACTTCAAAAGGCCCCGGTTCTGCACTTGTTCACACAAATGGATGGACACTCTATTCTATGCCAAAATGGACTCTGGGGTTTGAACGGGCTTTCTGAAACAGAACTTTCACTATTCACTCAGTAAAGCAATTCAGTGCAGCGATCAAAACAACAAACCAAACACCACAATCTTTTCCAGAAAGCTTGCTATCAAAGGCAGCCAAGTGGAAAGGAAAAGCGTGTTTCTGTAACTGACAAAAAAAGATCAGCCTCTAGATACTTTGCTCGGAACATTTTTAAAGGTCTCTGCCTACTGGCAACAAGTGAAAAAGCTTGCTGCTGCTCCTTTTAAAAAAATGTTTGAGAAATCCAGACAGCATATCTAAATATTCATATTGCCTATATACTTGAATTAAAAATATATGGCGAATATATGTGTGTGTACAGTATTTCTTACATATACACACGTGAAGTGTGTGCCTAGAATATACACACATACATTCACACAGTATATATTAACCTATATTGCTCAAGTATATATACTATGTACACTATATAGCTAGAGAAACAGAAACACAGGTATTTATATATATACGTGTACAATAGATACATACTAGTATTTCTCTATAAACACGCTACATTTTTATAACCGTACACACATGCACTCGCACACTTGAACAGCAAAAAGGAATTTGCAACTGAAACCCAATGGAAAAAGAGAAAAACTCGTCATTGCTACATAGTAATACACAGCAGAGGTTTATATTTCTAAGTAAACAAAGGCCTCAGAAACAACAAAGACGACTGAGAACTGCTTTGCCCCTGCTTCCCGTTAGATGCACATCAACATTTTGGTGGTTGCTGAATGTTAAGAACATAAGAACGGCCATACTGGGTCAGACCAAAAGTCCATCTAGCCCAGTATCCTACAGTGGCCAACACCCGACGCCCCAGAGGGAGGGAACACAACAGGTAATCCTCACGATTCCTCCTCTGTCACCCATTTCCAGAGAAACAGAGGCTAGGGACACCATTCCTACCCATCCTGGCTAATAGCTGTTGATGGACCTAACCTCCATGAATCTATCTATGATGTGGAAGGGCAAGAAGGGAGGAAATGAAGAGGATTCTATGTAGCTAATGTAAGCTTCAAACACCCAACTGGATCAGCAACCATAGCTGAATAAAACTCTCCCAAAGGGTCAGCAAGACCCTCACCCAGTTAGGTTCAGCTCTGGCAAGTTAAAGGCAGACTCGCGGTTTTATTTTTGCAGGATGCCTGAAGGAATACAGAATAGCTCTCACACGCTTTTTTGCCGCTCTTCCCCCACATATGTAATGTTCGAGGAAGGGCGCAATTATTACAGAGACCCAACCGTTGCAAGGCTTAAAAACCCACCAACCCTTACAAATATCTGTATTTTTTGCACAAAACCAGGTGCCAAAGTCAGCAGGGCAGCAGTGAGACCAAATGGCTGCGGCACTCCAGACAGCATCCTAGGAACGGATTCCTTTCCTTCCCCCATTGTGCGATCCCGCTCATCCGGAGCATAGCCGAGTAGCTTGGATTTCCATGCAGGGGAGATCTGGGCAGACAAGGGGACTGCCCCTAGGCTCACAGCACTGGAGTAAGCTGTGTCATTGGGGTCAGCACTGAGAGGAAGGTCCAGCCACTTGGGGTACATCTAGACTACAGGCTTTTGTCGACAGAGGCTTTGTCGACAGATACTGTTGACAAAGCTTCTGTCGACAAAGAGCGTCTAGACTACATCCAGTTCTGAATGTAGATGCAAAGGACTGAGTGTAGACGCAAAGGACAGTGTAGATGCAATAACGCCTTCTGTCGACAGAACTCTGTCGACAAAAGGCGTTATTCCTCGTAGAATGAGGTTTACCACTGTCGACAAAACTGCCGAGTTCTGTCAACGTTATGTCGACAGAACTCGGCAGTAGTGTAGACACAGGTATAATTTTGTCGACAAAAGTCCACTTTTGTCGACAAAACCCTGTAGTCTAGACACACCCTTGGGTTTCCTACGGACCCCTTCTCAATCTATTAAAATTTCATGGACCCCCCCTCTTTGGGGGAGAAAAAAAAAAGGAAAAGAAAAGTAAGGACAGAAAAAGAAAATAAGGATCGTGCCCACCTCAATGGGACCGATCCTTATTTTAACACTTTCCACGGACCTCCTGCAGTACTGTCGTGGACCACCAGGGGTCTGTGGCCCACAGGTTGGGAACCACTGTTTTAGGAGACCCCTCCCTCCCTCCTGCCTCACCCCACCCAGCAAGTGTCACTTGCAGA
This sequence comes from Pelochelys cantorii, assembly GCA_032595735.1. Lineage (NCBI taxonomy): Eukaryota > Metazoa > Chordata > Testudines > Trionychidae > Pelochelys > Pelochelys cantorii. The sequence goes on along the minus strand of CM064346.1, from coordinate 8,501,360 downwards.
GTTAGCGGCTGCTGCATCATACAAGCAACACAAAGCCCTTGTACCAACTAGAGATGGATCTGAACTCTCCCCAATTTTGAGTCGGAGGTTTTGGTTCACGCCAATTACAGAGATATGCTGAAGCCATGAAGATCCCATTCCCGTCTTGAACTAGTTCTAGATTGTTCAAGGCCCCATCCTGGCACCATGCCTGATTGTTTCACTCGATTCTTTGTGTACATCTACGCTGGCGCTGGAAGTGTCGGTCCCAGCGTGACTCGACATACCCACATTAGCTCTGCTCACGCTAGCATGCTACAAAGAGCAGCACAGCTGTAGTGGCAGCGGATTTGCTACCTGCTTTGAGTAAGATCCCATCTGGAAACCTAGATATAGACTCTGCCAGCAGCAAACCTGTCTTGCGCCTTGGCCCCCCTGGCTACATGGCTCCGTTTAGCATGTTAACTTGATCAGTTGTGATTTCCCAAGCTGGAAATGACAGCTTAGTTCTTATTGTTATCGTGCAACTTTGCTTATTGCACTTCGCTACCATGTCAAATTATCCAGACCCAGTTGTACAAAACAATCCAGGCTTTTGGGGGTCATGAAGACAAAAAGAGGGTTAAAAACAGCCAATCCCCATGTAACTTTAAAGATACTGCATCACTTAATTTCATCACATACCTCCTGACTTTTCCAGGCTAACACTTCTAGGACAGCGTATCAACCTGGCAGGTGAAAAGAGTTTTAAAGCACCCCAGAGACATCTGTAAATCTCATAAACTTAAGGCCCCACTCCCTGAAAAAACAAACAACACAACTGTCATCTAAAATAGCCTGAGGGAACAGTGTAAATCACAATCAAAAGAAGATCATTGTTTTTCTCTTTCATTTAAGGCTCAGTAAAGCTGCTGCTCAGTTCAAGTAATCCCTTCATATAAATGTCTTCACCCTTAGGAAGCAGCATCACTCGGCGAGGATAACAAATGTAATGGCTCTCCAGAGTGTCAACTGATTAATAATCATTTTCCAATAGGTAATAATCTTGATAAGCAAAATCGTCGAACCCCACAACATTGCAAAACTATCTGCAGCTCTGCTGCTTAAAGAACTGAAATGGGAAGCAGTACATGGCAGTTGTGATCTCTTCTAGCAGGCAAGGCATCTGTGCATGGCTAAATAAATCCATAGCGCCCCAAAGGGACATAGTCACTGTTCCAATGGATGAAAACACCTATACACTGAAAAATGACCAAACCAACCCCCATAAACCTTCCCACAACTCAGCCAGACTTCAGCGGCGACTGTGGTTTGACAGAAGGGCTCTCAGGAGCATCACAGTTTTAAAAACCGTAGGTGGGATTTTTTTTTTTAAATCACAATACACAGCCTGAGCCTGAGTCTGCATATGTGCTGCCAAAGAGCATAAGGAAAGGAGCTTTGTGAGCAAATATCCAGAGACACGGGGTGCCGTGTCTGTAATTAGCATTCACCCCCAAAGCCTGCAGTTCCTCTAGTTTTCCAGGGAGCGGTTGGAAAGCCACATCAGGGCTAGAGTGAGCTTTCGGATAAACCAAATAACAAGCCCTTAATACCTAGTCCTCCACAATCCTTGTGTAATCTGAATAATACAGGAAGTAGCATGTGTGTATCTATGTAGGTAACAAATAATTACACACACACACGTATGACTATGTCACGTGTACTCGGTAACAGCTGCCTGTTTAACAGGCTCTTGAATTAAGCCAAAGCCTGGAGAAAATCTGTAAGATGCAGGGGGTGTTAATGGTTCTCTCTGAAGTTCTAGGGGATTGTAAATCCTCACTAAAGCTACAGGATGTACAATTTTTTAATTAAGGAAAGGGGGTGGGGGGAGAAGAGGTAAAATGGGCCAAAAGATGGCAAGAGAAATTCAGTTTCCCAACTATAAAACAAGGGGGTCTTTGAATGCAGCCTTCCTTCTCACAGTCCCACTCTCTGCCATTTCTATGGGCTTGTTTCCACTATGCGGTGGATCCACTCTGTGGCGATTGATCCACTGGCCATCAATTTATTGTGTCTGCTTAGATACAATAAATCAATCTCTGAGCGCTCTCCTGTCAACTCTGGTACTCCTCCAGGACGAAGAGAAGAACCAGAGTAAATGGAAGAGCAGCTTTGGCCAACCTCACCGCACAGAAGACGCCGCGGTAAGTACGTCAACTTGCATAGCTAAAGCCACAGAGATCAGATGGACAGCGGGGGTTAGCGTTGACAAGGCCTGTGTCTCATCAGGGTGTAGGTTTGTTGCCAACATATCGCACATCAGGGGCTTCCATTGCAGACTCATAAGTGATGTTTGCCCTCTCCATTCTGTGTTCACCATCAGCTGGGTACCTTGGCTTTACCCCTGTCCTGACTCATGCCAGTTCTGAAGTGGGCTGACGATGTGTGGGGCCCGGAAGAACATTGGGCTCATCAGTTCTTTGGCATGGGGATGTCAAAATGTACGCAGCTCCTGGCGGGACTGCAGACCAGAGGGTTGTCTATAAAAGACCAACATCACTTTCCTCTCAAAAAACTGGTAATAAGGAGCCAGGCCAATGACCCTAACGTGTCTGGGCATTTCTGTAGGACTTGATCCCTTTTCTAAATACCAAGCCCTGCGGGCTGCTCCAAAGCCACTGAAGTCAGTGAAAAGACTCCCACTGGATTGAAACCTAACTTTGCCACCAAACCAGAGCCATGTTCTACCAAAGACATTATCCAGCAGGTGAAATCAACAGGATCCCAAGGGCATGGGTAAAAACATCGCCTGCTCTGGCCAACCGCTTTGCAGGATGGCAACGCGTTCATCAAGAGCCCTGCCCACAAAAGGACGTGTGTAGCAGTCGAAAGGCCTAGGGTTGTGTCCGATTTAATTGTGTCTTTTGTCCGGTAAAAAAAAATAAATCAGAAAATACCGAACATGTAAAATGTCCGATATTTTCTGTTTTTCTTGGACGGAAGGCCAGCAGGGACATGTTTCCCCTGTTGCGTCTGGCAGGGGGAGCGCGGGAATTTAAAGGCATCGTGCTCCCTTTTTTTTCCCCTCAACAAGTTTGGTCTCCGTTGGTTTTTTTTCTTCTCAAAAAGTCTGGTCCCACCCTCCACCCCCCCTTTTTTTTGCTCAATCAATATTTTTCCCGCCATGTTTGGGATTTTTTGTGAAGGCATCTGGCAGTCCTAGAAAGGCCAGGGAGCCAGGAGCCACAATGATAAAACCAACGTTGCCTCCGTGAGGAGTCCTAATTTGAGAAAGCCAGGAGCTCAGGACCATGAGCTTCCTCACCCTTGTGACTAGAGATGTGGCGGAACAGCAGCGGGGAAGGGGAAATGGCTCAGCAGAAATGGAAAAGAGCAGATTTGAGTCTTCATCACCTGCCTCTATTAGGCTTGTTATGCAAGTGGGCCTCATGGCAACCACCCTCAATGTTATGAGCCTCGGGATAGGGGAAAAGGGTAGGGGTGGCATGAGATAATAGAGAATCAAACTTCCTTGGGCCTGGAAGGGTTCCTGGACCCAGTGTCGTTGGGTGGGACTATGGAAAATGGAGCTAATACACATACCTTCAACAGGCCACAGAAGCCCCCCGAAGTACGTGTTGGCAGAAGACAGCCCTTGATAAAGAACCATGCTGCAAGGTTCTCTGTGCAGCCAATTCTGAATTGCAGAAGGAACAAAACAGCTTATTCCCCAGCCCCTCACACTGAACCGTGCACAAACAGAGTATCCACTTACTATCTTAGCTGAATGCAGATCAGAAGGGATTGTGACCATTTTTATACAGTCTGGTGCTTGTAGAAAGATCAATACAATTCAACATTCTGTTTTCACTTTTAATTCCACATTGCTTTCCATTGTGTTTTCCATGCGCTCTGCTAAAAAAAAAAAAAAAAAGCAGCCTTTCCCCCTCGGGTGTTGTTTTGAAGCTCTCCCTACAGCTACTGTGTATGCAATCTGTCTATACCTCTGCATTTCAGCGAGAGCCTGCACGTCTACGTGCAATTCCTTTCTCACCAAAAAAAGCAGGAGAGTGTCTTGCTTTGGAGCCTAATGTCAGGAAGCCATCAGAACAACCCCTGGCCCTCCCCACTTAGAAGGGGGGGAGAAGGAAAAAAAAGCTTGTTGGAGCTGCTTCTGCTCATCAGTTCACAGTCTCTTTTTCATGGCACTTCAATCTCTCTCTCCGGAGTCAGGTTTTTCAAGAAATACTGTGAGAAAAAGAAGAATAATAAAAAAGCATCTGCAACCAGCTCAGAAGATTTCTAATGCTTTTCGGCTTGACTGACTTGGAGTGCGTTGATTACGCCATTTATATTTTCTTCAGGTACCTGTGGAAAACCAGAGAGAGATGGAATGTTTCCAGTAAAAGCCACTGAGGGCCAACTGTGGAGAGAGAGGCTAGTTAAGAAAGGCAGCACACAACACTAACGTGAACCATGGGGAACATCGTATTTACCTTGGGCAGGATACTTGGAGCTCCACCATTAATAAAAACCAGATGTTTCCAGGCTCAGTCTGGTTTTAGTGGTCTTAGAAACAGACTGCCTTGTCCTACGTGTTATAACCTGACAGCTCAGGATGGCTGGCTCTCAACACTGCCCAGGAGGCCTGGCAAATAACTAGGCAGTCGGTAGCAGTGTTGTACGTTGTACCGGGGCTGAGGAAGTCCCAGGTCAAGCAGTAAATCAATTTTTCTTAGGTTCCAAGTGGGTTGCCCCCACCTCCTCTCAGGAGTCTTTCCCTGCAGCGACACAGCCAACTGGCAAGGAGAATTTCATGTTGGCAGCTCTGTTTTTTTAAAAGCACTTCCTCTGGGCAATCAACAGTGACTCCGCTCGCAGCTGCAGACAACTCTCCCCACCGCGTGCTTCTGGGCACCGCCAGATGGAGGAGCAGATGCCGACAGCACCAGCCAGCACGAGGAATGGGAGAGAGAACGAAAAGAGAGATGTGACGGCCCCCTGAGGGGAGTGCAACTGGCAACACCGCCAAGGTTCCTCCACTGCGTCCGGCCAAAGGGGGCTATCATCCCACCCGCTAACAGCGCAACTTTCATAGGAGAGTGCATGAAGGGAGGAGGGGGGCCCATCAGGAGAGGACACAAGATGCATTTAATTCTTGAGAAACATCATCTACACGCAGGGGTGTCTGGCCAGGCCAGTGCGCATCTTCCATTTAGGGCAGGAGTGGATAACAATTTTTGATGGGGGGGCGGGCACTCTACGAATTTGGAAAGTGGTTGAGGGCTGCACTCTTCCGTGTTATCACCTTCCATGTGATCACCATGTATTATTACTGGAGGAGGTCCGGGGTCTGCGATGGAGGTTGGGTGCAGAAGAGAGCTTGGGGTAAGGGATTGGGGTGCAGGAGGAGATGTAGTGTCTGGGAGGGAGTTTGGGTGAAGGAGGCAGCTGTGACCTGCGTGGGGTGCAGGGGTTTGGGTAGGAGGGGGCTGTGGCCTGGGGCAGGGTCTGGGAGGGGGGTATGGGGTTCAGGGAGGGGGCACAGAGTTTGAGTTATGGGGAGAAGGGGGGCAGGAGTAGGGGGGCAGAGGATTGGGAGGAGGGGGAGGCTGGGGGGCAGAGGCAGGCTCCGGTTGGGAGACCTACCTGAGTGACTCCCAGCCAGCAGGGTTCTTAGGCAGCTTCCCCCCAGGGCCACGTGCGCTGGTGACTAAGAGCCTGAGTGGAGGGTGGGGGAGGTGAGGAAGGATGCTTCGCACACTGCCTGTTCTTCAAACAGGCAGCTCCCATTGCCCAGAAATCCGCCAATGGGATTGGGCAGGAGCAGCGCGTGAAGCACCATTTCCCGCTCCCCCGGGCTCACAGCTGAGAAAGAGAAATGGCTGCAGCAGCCAATTTTCTGAGTGGTGGTGTTGGGGAAAGCAGGGAATCTGCCCAAGGCTCCCCGCTGCATCTGTGGTCTGGATCTGGCCCCTGGGGCCATATTTTACCTAGGCCTGATCTAGGGAGAGAATGGTCCTTGGCATGATGGAAACTGGGCCCCAGGCTCCCCCTTAGAGAAGACTTTCTTGCCAGGAACCAACTCTGGGAGTTTTACTGACACAGAAGCTTCAAAACAAGAGCAAAGCAACTTTGGGGTAACACCGGCTAATGACGTGTCCCGCCTTCAGCAGGCAGAGAGGGGACATGATGCACCCTTCTCTGTAGGTAAGATGCCCCCGCGGCAGCTGCTTCTTTGGAGGATGCAACATTTGGATTAAGCCCCTCTCAGTTGTTTCATAAATCAGGAAGAGGAGGAAAGGGATGGAAGGAATTAGCTGCTTTCCCCCTTTTTAATCTTAATAGCTCCGGCAGACTTTCCAAAATAAAAAAGAACTGAGGATGAGAAGACCAAGTATTTTGGCAAGCCTTTAGAAAGAGAACTCTCCTTGGGACTGAAGAATCTCTGAAGTAGATTGGGGCTGATGTGCTTCTACACGAGCTGTCTGAAACAACAGAGCTCTCAAAAGCCATTCCTCTTTGCGCAGTGGGAGGATTCAGAGGCAACAGTCTCCAGGCCTCGGAACCCCTGCAGCCTTGCAAGCTCTCAAAGAGTGGAGTGAAAGCTGGAGAAGTAGGGCCAGGAATCACGGCGAGGCCTTGCCAATCAAAGGCTGGAGGCCTGGTTTCTGGAGCTGAGTCAATGTGGCATGTTCGCCTGTGGTGCAGTGAAAGGCAGTAACTTGTTCCACAACTGCTGTCCTTCTAGACGTGTTGCTCACGTCATTGTCAAGGTAGACGTGTGTGCCTGCCATGTGCACCGGTGCCGGAAGCTTTTCCTTTAGCAGCACCTGAAGGGGACCAGCTCTGGTGCCCTCTGGAGTGGCGCCCGTATGATATGGCTACCCTCAGTCCCTTCTTGCTGGAAGGAGGGCGGGTCATGGAGTGGGCATGAGCCACACATCTTGAAGAACACCAGCTGCAGAACAAGGTCTTTTCTTCTTCGAGTGCTTGCTCATGTCCCTTTCACATCAGAGGACTCCCAAGCAGGGCTGGATTTATACACAAGCTAAATAAGCTACAGTTTAGGGCCTCAGATTATGAAGGGCCTCTAAATAATAATAATAATAAAAAAAAAGACTAGTTTTTAGTTGCATCCTCGCCTATGTACCAGTAAATATGCGAATATAAAACTTCAGTATTTCTATTTTCATTGGCCTTTCTGTTAGAGTACTACACTTTTTGTGGTAATGCTATGGGGCCTCTTAAACTTGACCTAGCTTAGAGCAGAGGTGGGGAACCTCAGGCCTAGGGGCCGGGTGCAGCCCCTGCCTTGTCTGAATCCAGCTCCCGAAGCTCAGCATTGGGGAGCGCATGCTGGCACTCCAGCCATCCACCCGCAGGGCTGGAGCACACAAAATCTACTAGCCTGGGCCCCCCTAGATTCTGGTATGAAAGGGGAATACGGGGACGGTCTTTCTCCTCAGTCAGGGGCTTCTCACGTGTGTGCAGCCCCCGACTGATTTTTCTGTGGGTCAGCGTTCCACAACCTAAAAAAGGATTCCCACCCCTGGCTTAGGGCCGTGGCATGTCTTAATCCGGCCCTGATCCCAAACTGTACCAACGGAGGTGGGTGGAAGTTCGTGGCATTTTGTAAACCCCGTTGGCTCTGTTGCCAGGCTTTTTATAGCAGTCACAGCTTTTAAACCCGGAGGAAGAGGCATGCCCTGTCGTGAGGCTAAATGCTCTCTGAGGCACTAATTCTAATCTAACATACACTAAGGGTATGTTTAGACTACAGAGTTTTTTCGAAAAAAAAAAAAAAAATGCCCTTTTTTCGAAAAAAACTTCACCTGTGTCCAGACTACAGTCACGTTCTTTTGAAAGTAAATCAAAAGAATGCGGCGCTTCTTTCAAAATTGGCAAACCTCTTTTTACAAGGAAGAATTCCTTTTTCGAAAGAGCTCTATCGAAAAAAGGCATGTGTGGACGCGGGGGAGGCAGTTTAAAAAAAAAAAAAAAAAAAAAAAAAGGCCTGCCAGAAGTGGTTCTGGGTGCCCTTTTTGTGAGAGAGTGTCCTAGCAGTCTGGACGCTCTCTTTCGAAAAAGTGAATCGCTTTTTCTATCTGCTTTTGTAGTCTGGACGCTCTCTTTCGAAAGAAGCTTTTTCGAAAAATCTCTTTTGAAAAAGCTACTTTCGAAAGAAGCCTGTAGTCTAGACGTACCCTTTGAGAACTACTTCACTACTAAACTATTTACACCTGAAAGTTGAGAACAGACAGATCTGTGGGGAGAGCTTTGTCAGAGCAAAGGAGCCTTCTAGCACCATCCCTGGCGGTAAGAAGGAACGGAGGGTGGAAAAGGCTGGTAGCACAACTTACGGGCGCCACTCTAGGGCGCACCGGAGCCAGTCCCCTGCAGATACTGCTGAGGGAAAAACTTCTGGCACTGGTGCTTTTGTCAAGCAGCATGGCAGAGCATTCTGGGAAGCCACACGGAACAATTTCCTTTGGCTGGAAAGGGGCTCTGGACAATGTTATGAAAGAAAATGTTTCAAGGAAAATGAGAGAGAGTTCAGTAGGTCTCTCTGGGTGGGGACCTTAAACAGCTGGCTTGATTCTGGCCAAGGCAGCAGAAAGTTTAAAGATGTTTAAAGGGCCAGGGGAGAGAGACTCTGAGATGAGGTAATTGCCTGCAGAATCTCTACAATTACAATCACTGCTATTGCAGGGCTGCAAATGGCCAGCAAGCCTACAAATTCGCGGTCTTTGCAAGCAGCAGCACTCGGCATCTTTTGCCACATGCAGAAAGCCACATGAACCTGGACCCACAGCAACAACCAGGAACGCAGGGCAAAGCTAACAGTATTGACTTTAAAGTGGTGATTTATTGGTGTATCTTATCAGTGTAGTTAATGTTCAAGAAAATAAGCCAAATGTATACAACAATTTGACCTTTGCTATCTGGAATAATGTTTACTTTTACTCTGTGCACACACAGCCTATGGGCTGTAAATGGGTTGTGTCAACTGTGAAAGGCAGAAGCAATTAGTTAAAAAAAAAAAAATCTCTTTGAGCTTTTACAGGTCAAAAGTCAGGGCAGGGTAGTAAGTCTGTGGTGAGGTAATGGGAACTGGAATGCAAACAATAAAGGACAGGATTTAAAAAAGCTCCCTATCACAGATTTATGTTAACGGAGATTGTCAAATGGACTGCTGATTTGCTGCCCTGTTGAGGAACAGATCCAAAGCAAACTCTGGGCTGGTTGCATCCTGCAGGTGCAGCACTATTCAAATTTTGCACATTTTGCAGGGAAAGATTTTCATAAAGCCACTGCCCTTAATTTGTATGTACAATTATGGCGATTGTGCATGCAACAGTAGTGACTGTGTACCCCGTCACGCAACGGCGTGCATGTTTTCTAGAACAGTGGTTCTCAACCTTTTTTTACACCAGGGCCAGCAAACCCATTCACAAACTTTTGGTAGACGGGTAACATTTTATGTGCATATTCATTTGCAAGTAATGAATATACAAATATGTAAAAAAGTTACCAGTCCGTCAAAAGCCCCAGCCCCCAGAACCCTTAGTGCCAACCCTAACCCCTAGAGCCCCCCAGTCCTCCACTACTCCCTCAGTGCCAGCCCTGCCCCCAGAGTCCCCCCACTACTAGCCCGAACCCCAGAGCCCCCCAGTACCAGCTCCCCACCCCAGATGCCCCAGTGTCAGCCCCCCACCCCTTAGAGCTCCCTAGTACTAGCCCCACCTCCAGAGCCCACAAGTATTTGCTTTGCCCTCCGAGCCCCCCAGTGCCAGGCCCCTGCCTCTTCGAGCCCCCCGCCCTCAGAGACCCCCAGCACTAGCCACACCCCTGGAGCCCCGAGTTCCTGCCTCGCCCCCCTCACCTATCCTTGCACTGCTGCCCCAGTTGCAGCGGCTCGAAGGCTGCTGTGCAGGGCTCCACGCGGCCCTCCCGCCGTGCAGCAAAGCACTCTTCCACGTCTGGGAAGAGGCCCCACCCTTGCCTGGCACTGGCTGGCTGAGAGGCAGGGCAGGACACGCCTCTCCCAACAGCCGCGGCGGGGGCGGTGGAGCCCAGCCCCGGCTGCCAGAGCTGCTGCCGCCCCACGGTCGGAACCGCTGTTCTAAGAAATCCAATCCCGCATTTTCCCTCTCAGTTTGCACAGCATCAAACAGAAACTAAAGGGAGGCGGGTTTTCAAATCTGGCCTCTAAACTGGCAGGGCACATGGTCCGGACAGCCTGGAGTGGAGAAATGGGACTACTGGCTCTCTCTCCACGGGTGGCAGATTTTTCACATGAATTTGCAAAAATACACCCGGAAGTAAAAGCTGTACAATCTTCCCCACTGAGGCCAGGGTATCTAGGATAACACTGAGCGTACGGAGCACAGTGTCCTTAACGTAAGCAGAATCAAGGCTGAACACTGCAGACTTTAGGCACTGGCAAACGCCACATGCCCTTATGAGGAGGTAGTAAGGTGGTAACAGTCCCATGTTTTCACCAGGTGGGATAGAGACACTGGTGAGAACATGCAACATTGCAATGGCTGAAGAGGCATGTCCAGATTGTTATCACGGCTACATCCTTGCTCTTCAATGGCCCCATGTAAATGGAGCCAGAACAACTGCAAAACTGTTCACTGGCTTCCACAGGACTACCCACAGGCTTAAGGTAAAGAACATGCTTCAATGCGTCACCGGATTGGAGCCCAAGGGAATGGACTTACTGGCTTGAAGGTGGCTGCTCACATGGGTAATAATCATTTGCAAGGAGGGGGGCCCAAGCGATGGAGTCCCAATTCAGTTGAGACAGGCATTTGTAAGTTTGGCTGCTTAGGTAAAGTTCCCCAGCGGCTCGTGCAACTGAGCTGGGACTGCACTGAAATCAGGCTCCCTGGAAGCATGCAGGCCCCAGACCTCGCTGAAATCTGGAAGCACAAAGAGGAATGAAAAGCAGAATAACGAAAGGCGTTCCAAGCCTTGGAAAACATTTGCTTCCAAAAACAGGCAAAGACTGAAGATGGCTCCACCCAATGAGGCAATGTCGACCGAATAGCGCAGCTAGTTCCTTAGGTCAAGCTGTTGTGCATCTCCACTGCAGGGGGGGGAGAGGTTGACAGGAGAAACTCTCCCATTGACTTCCCACACGCTTCTCGTTCCAGTCGAGTACCAGAGTTGACAAGAGAGCAATCAGCAGTTGATTAAGCAAGTCTTGACTAGACCCGCTCAACTGACTCCTGGGGGATTGATCACCACAGTGCTGACCTAGTAAATGTAGACCTGCCCTGAGAGAGGTAACTTCACTTCCCCTGAAACTCTGTTCCTAGTGTGATACTTCCTGAAGCCAGAGGTCTACAGTGTCTGCTGTCGTTATTTACAGAGGGAGATTGGAGGGTAGGGGGGACACAATTTTCCAAGAACAAAAGGGATGACTAGGCACTTACCCCATGCCCCCATCCAGGTTACACAGCCTCATAGCCACCACAGCAACGTGCTAAAGAGCAAGGCCATTTATTTGCAAGGAGTTAGCGTGGGGATGGAAAAGATTCCGCAGGTAGGAGACCTGCTCAACAGTGGACTAAGCAATAAGACAAGCAAGACCAAGACAATCCCAGCTGGAGGAACCGTGCTACGCCAGCTTAGGCAGGACAAAATCTTCTGCGCTTCTCTCCCCTTCCCCGCAGAGGAGCAGCATCCTATCACAGCATCCTATCACATTGCAGGGACTAATCTCCGGCACGAACCCTCACTGCGCTTGCGTGGCCTTTGATGAACGGCAGCTGAAACCCAGCTGCAAGGATCTGCAGATCTACCTGCCTGGCGTGCTGAGTCAGACCAGGGCTTTTAGGATGCAGGTAATCAAAGGACGCCACGAGAGCCCTGGTGTCACTCGCTAAGGAGCACCTGGGCTGTAGAGAGGGAACTAGGTGAAGAAGAGTGAGCGCAGCAGAGAGATAGAAACTACCCTACAGGCCTGACTGCAGGCCAGCCTCAAGCAATGGGCAGCCATCAAGCTACTGATGTGCCCTGTTGGCCAGCCCTGGTAGACAAGTCTTAAACACAGGCATGCAGTAGGGTGTACGGGTAAAAGATGGTTAAAGATGAGGCACCTTCTTTCCACCACTCCACGCATTCGCACCCCTCTGACACAGATTTGAATTCAGTGTCACTCAGCACTGGACGATAGTCAGGAGGATTGTGTTCAATGTTGCCAACCCACAGAAATTTCATTTACGGACAAAATGGGAAAAATTTACAGACGGAACATTTTTTTTACGGATATAATTTTAATACTATATTAAGATGACATAAATGGCTCAAAAATGAGCTACATAAACAACTAAAATGTCCAATTTCCGCTGCTCCGCAGCAAAATGGCTGAAGCAGCACAAAGAAATTTAATTGCTATAGGAGAATTAATGTTTTTTGAAAATGTATTGCACTTTTACGAAATTTACGGACACCTAAATTTTTTTACAGACTTTACGGACATGTCCAATTTTGGCTAATTTTTTACGGACTGTCTGTAAATTTACTGACAGTTGGCAACCCTGAATGCTCAAGTCAACAAGACACACTAGAGGGGATTCTGGCCCCTCTGCACTTGGCTACACTGGCCCTGTAATGGACAGGAGGAGTGCTGATCAGCACTCAGTGACTAAGGGGTTAACTCAGGAAGCTAGCAAAGCTGTCGGCCAGGGGGCCAGGAAAACCAATCAAGATTGAGGGTTGAAATTTGAATTGGATATAGGTTCTTTGCCTGCTTCCTTTGTGTGGGAGAGAGAAGCCTGGAGTTGACAGGCACAGAATGATTTAAACCCAGGCAAAACTACCATGCCCCCACGGAATTCAGGGCATGGGAGAGAAGTGAACAAAGAGAAAAATTAGAAGTAAAAGGGAAAAGTGAATCCAGTCGTGTTCAAGGTATTTTTCTTTATTTTGTAGTTTGGTTTGAACTGCTCTGTGGGAATCTATGTCTCCCCTCCCCGTTTACTACCATCTAAGCATTATGCCGAGACTTTTCTCTGTGTTTTGATTTGTTTCCCTTAGTTGCTCTGTAACATCTAGCAACCAAGCAGGCTTTCTCAAGTTTAGCTTTTGTTTTGTAACAAAAATCACTTTTTAAAGGCAGTGATTTGATTCTTGTGTCCTGGAAGGTCTGTCTGTGGGTATCTGCAGGCCTCTGACTGAGGGGTCAGCTAGTAAAGACTGCAGTTTTGTTTTCTCTTTTTTCTTCACGCTCTTTTGGAGGGTGATTTCAAGTGTTCACCCCTGTTTTTTTAGGGATAAAAACACTTGATGGTGGCAGCAATTCCCCAAAATCTGTGTATTATGATTCTAGGGGGTGGGGGAGATGTTTTTGTAACCAGTGCCTGTAGAGGCAAGGTTTTGAAGCTCACTTGCGGGCCCGCACCTTCTACGTCTAGACTGCAAGCCTCTTTCAAAAAGGAGCATCTAGACTACAGCTAATACTTTCGAAAAAGCAAGCCACTTTTTCGAAAGAGAGCATCCAGGCAGTCTGGATGCGCTCTTTCAAAAAAGCATAGTTTGCATTCCATAGCGCCTTTTTTCGAAAGAACACTTTCGAAAAAAGGCATTCTTCCTCGTAAAACGAGGTTTTCCACAGTCGAAAAAATGGCCGCGTTCTTTTGATTTACTTTCGAAAGAACGCGGCAGCAGTCTAGACGCAGGGGAAGTTTTTTCTAAAAAAGGACACTTTTTTCGAAAAAACCCTGTAGTCTAGACACACCCTCAGAGAGACAGAGCGGAAAACAGCCCTGACAGAGCCCAAGGTACTTAAAAAAGCCATTGCAAAGAGAAATGCCAAGGATACTCTTCTTGTGTGGAACAGGATTTGCTCTCCTCCCCACTCCCCTGAGCTATTGAGATACTTACCAATGCGTGGTCAAACTTAAAAGTACTGATGTAATAGGCTGGGATGTCGGAGGCGGCCAAAGGCTCAGAAATCTGAGCGACAATTCCACACTCATCTAGGGGGAAGAGAAAGAACAGAAATAATGTTCCCAATGTTCCCATGCACCAGCAGGAGAAAGCACTTGTAGGCCTAACTAACCTCTGGTAATGATTCAAAAGGAGCTAAGAAACCTACCAGCATTGACTCAGGGGCACAGGCCAAAAGACAGGGATGGGGGAGGCCATGCCACCCAACTTTTGAGAATCCAAACTTGCCAGAGGGGCAACGAGGGGGAAGAGGATCAGGGCCCAAGCTCCCTCCTTGGCTCTTGGTGCTGTTGGCATGATGGTGGAGCCTCTGCCCTGTTGGTCTGAGGCTGGCCAAACAGGAATGAGTGGCACCGTGACCACCTATGCCAGGTTGCAATGCCACTCAAATTTGGCCCGTTTTGGTTGTTTAGTGCCTCACTTTCTTAGTCCTTGCAGTGCCACAGCCTGGGGGTGATTAAAAGGTGAGAAAAGGAACTCAAAATACCCCAAATAATGCAACAGGTTTATATAATTCCCAGAATAGCTGCATAATTCCAACCGCTTGGCCTCTGAATCCCAGGGTTTCCTGTAGGAATCTAGGTTAAGAGTCTGAACTAACATGGCTATTTCATTCAACTTTGTGTATTTTCAACTATCTGCTGCTGAATTGCGCTGTGGACACATTGTGCCTACTCAAAATGCCATGTAAATACGGATCTCTCTTAGCTTGCAGGACAGGCTCCGAAAAATTCACGACCAAATGACCAAAATTTTCAAAAGTGACTGATGATCTTGGGTGCCTCTTTCTCTGGGTGCCCAACCGGAGGCATTTTAGAAGAACCATAGTTTTATAGTTGGCAGGTGGTGCCACATTTTCTGAAAATTGGGCCTCTTAAAGAGCTCGTGAATTGGACAACTGACCCAAAATACTAGGTCACTTCTGCAAAGCTTGGGCAGTTTTGTCATATGGTTTCCGCCAGATACACTTTGTAAAAGCCATGTTGATTTTAAAGTTGGATCAGCAAAGGGGGAATTTGAGGCCAAAATTCTGCTCTCATGACTTGTGAGAACCCGTCCTAAATCCAATGAAGCCGCACAATTGCCCAGAATTGACAGTGGTGTAAGTCAGACTAATATCTATGTCCTGGTCTCACGGATGGTTTGAGTCAAGCTACCCTTCGCGTCATTCACGTTGAAATCAAAGCCTCTTGGTAGAGCTCTGCATGCATACAAAATCTGTATCCTCGTCTGCATCTGTATCCGCAAAAGTGAGCTGCAGATATCCGCCATGGCATCCACGGTTGTGGATACGTACGGATATAAAGCAGATGTCTGTGGATTTGCAGGGCTCTGCCTCTTGACCAAAATGATTTAAATCCATGGCCTACATTTAGCTAATTCCACAGTTTAGCAACTAACTCTAATCTGGGGCAGGAGGAGATTCCAGCTGCACAGCCCATTTGAAAATCAGAACATTTATCCTTGGGTTTAGCTGGAACTAAAATATTTTTTAAAAAATATGTTCCTCAACTCTGCAATAGGCTCAGCCAAAGCAAAAGTGTTTTCCCTCCTTTTCATCAACATCTGTGGATACAAACCAAAGCCAAGTGGTTGCCCACCGATCCGAACCATCTTCCAGAGTTCTCCAGATGCACTTGTAAACAACAAATTATTAGGAAACCTGGAAAAAAAAAAAAAAAAAAAAAAAAAGGAAAGGAAAGATGGCAATTAAAAGTAGTAGTAACTCAAACAACCCTTCCACCAAAATGATAAAAGTAGTTTTCCAGGTCTATAACCGAACTTGGAAGGATTAGACTTGCATATAGCTAGATGTCCATTTTGCTCTACATATTCATACTCATGTAAACCTAATTCCATTGATGATAAAAGAAAATGAAGACAGGCAAAATAAGAAAAATGCTGCTTATTAGAGTTTGATTGAAGGATACTTTGTTTATTTTGATACATGACTTTGACAATTTTTGTTATAAAGCTTTCAGCTTTTCGAATCTCAACATTAAATACATATGTTCTTATGTTCTTGTTCTTATTACTCTCATTAAATAATCATCTGACACAATCATCTGGCAATTTTTGCAACTGTGAAAATTTAAAACCAATAAAAATGCTTAAATCCCATAATTTTGTAGCACTGTGAAAATTTAAGTGGATACAAATCTAATGAAAAATGCTAAAAAATGAACAATGCTATTACCTGTTAAAATTATTTTTTAAAAAATGGAATGTTGCCTGGGCTATCTTTAGCCCCACCCAGCTTGAAAAGGACAGCAGCGGGAGAAAAAAAATGTTGAGGCAAAACAAGGCAATTGGTACAGATGAAGCAGGCTCCAGGAGCAATGTAACCATTTTTCTGAATCTGAAAAGCTGTGGACATATGTGTGTATGCGCACAAAAGATACGCACACATACACCTGCACAGCCATGTATGCAAATGTGGGAGGACAGACTGGTCTTTCTGAAAAAAATTCTGCTTCCCACATACTCAAATGTAGGGACTTATTTCAAGTGTCCTAGTATGAAACCACATGCAGAGAGAAGCTACCCCCAATCTGTCTATTTTAGGCATTCAGATGGCCCTCATGAGAGAACATGAGCTATGAGGGAAGACTGAAAGAATTGGGCTTGTTTAGTTTAGAAAGGAGAAGACTGAGAGGGAACATGATAGCAGTTTTCAAGTACCTAAAAGACTGCTACAAGGGAGAGGGAGAAAAATTGTTCTCCTTGGCCTCAGAGAATAGGACAAGGAGCAATGGGCTTAAACTGCAGCAAGGGAGGTTTAGGTTGGACATTAGGAAAAACTTCCTAACTGTCAGGGTGATTAAACACTGGAATAAATTGCCTAAGGAGATTGTGGAATCTCCATCACTGGAGATAAACAGGAGGTTGGACAGACATCTATCAGGGATCGTCTAGATGGTGCTTGGCCCTGCCATGAGGGCAGGGGACTGGACTCGATGACCTCTCGAGGTCCCTTCCAGTTCTAGTGTTCTATGAGCCGTGTCAGAGGCACCTCACAGTCTTCAAAGTGTTTATCTTCACAGAGCCCAGAGAGGTAGGGAAGCCAGTTATCGCCAATTTACAGATGGGGGACTGAGAGATGAAGTGACTTGCTCATGGTCACACCAGGGTTCTGTGGCAGGGGAGGGAATTGTACCCGGAATCACAAGATTGCACCCTAGCTATCCTTTCACCCTTTACGAGCTTGGTCTGCCACGCTGTAACCGGTGAGCCCTCACCACATTGGTACCTCCGGCTGGTCACCCAGAAATTCGTTCCTTCAGCCCTGGAGTGCCCCCTTTCGGCCAGTGTCTCCCACGGTTACCAACATTCTCCACCTCTGGGTACTGCCCTACCACAGTGCCCTTACTCCGGAGTCCTCCCCCTCTGGGAATCCCTAACCTCCTATGCCCGCCTTGCCTCAGTGACCCACTGCCAGTCATCTAGCCCCTTACCTCAGGGTCTGAAATGGCCACTCAGCATTGGCAAGGGGGTGTGGAGCTCAGTCTTTGCCTCCCCTGGCTGCCCTTCTGCAGCCTTAGTGCTTTCAGGCCTTGTTTCAGGCCCTGCAGCCTGGGCATAAAGTCAGGGCCAGAGATCCCTAACACCGCCCTGTCTCAGGAAGCCCCCACGCTTCCTTGGCAGCGAGGTCCTTCCTGCTCCCTAGCTAGGGCAAGACTGTCTTCCTCCCTCCTGGAGCCCTTATTTATATAGCCCCAACCGGGCCCTTAGGGTACGTCTAGACTACATGGCTCCATCGACGGAGCCATGTAGATGAGTTTACTAGACATAGGAAAATGAAGCGGCGATTTAAATAATCGCCGCTTCATTTACATCAAAATGGCCGCCACGCTGTGCCGATCAGCTGTTTGGCGGCACAGCGCGGTAGTCTGGATGCTCCGCGGTCGACAAGGGAAGCCCTTGTTGACCGGTCCGGTAAACCTCATTTCACAAGGCATAACGCGGCGCGTCCAGACTACCGCGCTGTGCCGCCAAACAGCTGATCGGCACAGCGCGGCGGCCATTTTGATGTAAATGAAGCGGCGATTATTTAAATTGCCGCTTCATTTTTCTATGTCTAGTAAACTCATCTACATGGCTCCGTCGACGGAGCCATGTAGTGTAGACACACCCTTACTGGCTAATTCCTGCCACAGCTGTGGGGCTTTGCTCTCAGCCCTCTCCCAGGGCTGGGTTTTACCCTGAAAGGGCCAGTGCAGGGCAGATGCCTCGTCACGCAGACATAGACAAGTTCCAGTCACCAGATGCTAAAGAAACATCTCAAGGAGGCAACTAGCACCTTGCAGAATCCAGCTGACTCTAATCATACATGGCCTTGTAAGTCATGATCAACACCCTGGACTGTTTCTGGCTACATCAGGTGCAATGTTAGCCCCTCTGCCCTTTAAGAGCTGTGTGCTCTCATTTGGGACAGGAAGTTGGAGCAGAATACGAATACCACAGGACAATACTTTTTATTCCCGTCAGCTTGCTGGGCAAACATATTATGAGCTGCTGCTGCAATGGCAAGATGCAGAGCATTACCATGAGCAGTACCCTGAAGAATGGCATGAGATAGTGCTGCCGGGAGCAGTGTCATTCAAAGCAGCCTGCCTTCCGCTCTGATTCTTTGGAAACATTGAACCTCCTCCGTGAGGTCAAGCTGAGAACATGGAGGTAACATTTTTCCAAAGCATCTCAGAGACTTAAGAGCCTAAGTCCCATTTTTAAAAGTGACTTTGGAAGGAAGAGCATATTTCTGTGGCTTTCAGGCTCCCAAGTGTCTATGTAATTTTTGAACACTGGAGTCAGAAGACTCAGTTGCGTCTGAAAATTTTACGAGTGGTCTTTCCGGATAAACCCTGTGCAGAAGTCAGTCATGGGTCTCACCTCTGCTGCGTCTGTACATCCATCACCAAGGAGATATAACCCTCAATGAGAGAGAAGGAGAAAAAGCGAATGTGTCCAGAGTCTTCACTGCCCACTGCTGAGTCTTTCACTCTGAAGAAACAAAATGCAACAGAATTAGTGCCAGCCAGCCAGCACTGCAAAGCCTAACCTTGCAAAGAGGACACGGCCTCTGAAATCAGAGCAGTTCGTGCCTTCATTTGACTCTGAGGGACTGAGATGTCTCTGGTTTTGTGTGTGTCTCTCCCCCTGCACTCTTGGCAAAAATGTTACACGGACTCACGCTCTTGTTCCCGCCACAAAAATGTGCTAATTTTATCAGGTGCATTTTGAGAAGAAAGGTTTTATTTTTAGGTCTAACTTTTCCTGGGACTGACCCACTTTTTGGCAGCAGGATGCGATGCCATCCAAGCCTCACTTGCGAGGTGTTAATGAGTGGTAGCAACGCAGTGCTATTAGCCTGCAGCATGCTCAAACAAGCTGATGGCTTGAGTTAGTGCTGCTGCTTTAAATGTGTAAAGGCGTCTCAATAGGAAGCAGGCACCCACGCCTGGGAATTGGGCAGCCTAATTTCCCAGGGGCCTTTGAAAAACCTCAGCTGATTGTTGCAGCCCACGAGGAACCATTCATTTTATATTGCACCAGGATTCTCGCCCGTCCTGATGGAAGTGGTGCATATTTGTACAGCCACACACTTAGGCCATGCTAGCACAGAGGGAGTAGGGTTGCCAGGTGTCCGGTATTTTCGCCTCCTGTCTGCTAAAAAAATTCAGAAAATACCAGACACCTAAAATGTCTGGTACTTTCTGATTTTTTCCCAGCCAGGAGGCAAAAATCCCGGGCTGTCTGGCTCAATACGGAAACAGCCTGGCAACTCCAGTGCTTACCGGGGAGCCGTCTAGCCCAGTGCAGGGAGGCAAGATGGCAGCCTGTTAGGGCCCAAAAACCTCACCACATGTTTCTTAAAGGGGCCACACTGTAACAACTGTTGGGGGCCCTTTTTTTTTTGGTTCGGTATTTTTTCTGAAACCATCTGGCAACCCTAAGAGGGAGCTGTGTGCTCGTGTCTCTGGTATAAACATACCCATTGGAGTAAAACATGACATCCATTAGCAGCGTAGCAACAGCTGGAAGGGTATCTGGATCCAGGCTGGTGACACAGAACATATTACTTGGACTGGAAAGAGGGTGGATAACAGGCCTCTGAACTGAAAGAGACACATACAGTATAAAGCCAAGTAGGTCTCAAGTTCACATCCCCTGAGATACTGTCACTTTTCTCTGTGCCACCACCACACATCCAATCTTTGGACGGACATCAGGAACCACTCTCAGGAAGGGAAGGACACAGCTTGCCTAGAGGAAAGCACTGAGCTGCCAAGAGGATAGCAGGCCAGAGAAGTACTGTTGTGCACTGTCTCCCTTGGGATTTTTCCCCCTTGTTTAGAAACAAAGTAGCATGACTGTCTAAGGACCCACAAGGGCTCGGAAGCAGTCTCTCTCCTACTCAGCTCTAGTGTCCTCATGAAAATAGGCAATATTGCTGTCTGCAGAATTCAGGAATATGTCTTTTTAGATTTTATTTTTCCTCAGCTGTTGAAAAGGGGTTTCACACCCTTGAAAAGCATATTCCTAAAAACTTCCTAACTGTCAGGGTGGTGAAACACTGGAATAAGTTGCCTAGGGAGGTTGTGGACTCTCCATCTCTGGAGATATTTAAGAGCAGGTTGGACGGACATCTATCAGGGATGGTCTAGACAGTACTGGGTCCTGCTATGAGGGCAGGGGATTGGACTCGATGACCTCTCGAGGTCCCTTCCAGTTCTAGTATTCTATAGCATGGAACAGTCCACAAAAAAGCTTGAAGAATACAGAAAATGCACCCCCAAGACCTGCACCCCGCACTAACTCTGGAGCCTACTGACTCCACCGCAGAAGCACCGAGGAGCAGGGCCCAGGCAGGTCCTTACCCAATTTTGGCTTGACGAACCCATTCGTTATCCCGAAGTCATCTGCAGCCACCGTCTCCCCATTCACGACCCTGAGGATGGTGAACTCAGCAGCCAACGTATGCATCACGAAGGGCAGGTCCCGCTCGCGTATCTGAGGACAGCGACAGAGATGGGCATGTGACAATGCTCCCACTTCCGCACTGTCTGAACTGGACAACAGAGTGGATAACAGGTGGTCTTTTACACTGCTGAGCCATAGGAAGAGGTATGCACCACATAAGCTCAAAACCACAGGGAGGTGGTTGTGTTAAATGAGTGCACTAGTCCAACTACTGGGGGTTTGATTTGAACCTCCCTGGATTCAACAGAAAGTCTTCTGTCAACCTCAATGACATTTGCATCGGGCTGTAAGTGTCCACTGCCAACAATTAACAACGCCCCGGTGCAGCATTACTTCAAGTATTTAATTCTTGCTACATTTTTTTTTAAAAGGTGGAGTTGGAACCTCTTTGCTGCCCCTATTCCAGCAAATTCTCATCCGCTGGGGACCACGGAATCCCAAGCAGCCCCGGCCATCCTATTGCACCTTACCAGGATGAAGTCCGTCTGATAGGTGGACAGCATGAACACGGAGATGTTTTGGTCAGCCAGCGGCGCTATTACGGACTTGGCGATCTTGGTCACTCCGATGGGCTGGGAGCTGGAGAAGCTGCCTCCGCCTGAAACGACATTGAGAGCCAGCCACGTAGCATCTGCCACGCTCAAGTGTTCTGATGAAGGAAGCTCTGAAAAGAGATGGAAGGGTAAACAGGTGTCAGTTGCAGTGCCAGACAAACCTAGATCTAGGAGGTGAGCATCAGACCCCTTTCCCATTTCAGAATCCTTTTGGGAATGATCTGGAGAATGTTTACTTTGAGCCGAAGCCATATGCTAGACCACTGGTGGCATGAAGCACAGATGCTACAGCATAGAAGGTGGCATCAAATCTGGATAATATCACTGGGTTCTCGCTCTGTTTTCTTTCAGCTATTTTCTTTGTTTTCCTTGTTTTTTGCAGCTGTCTGTCTCGATTTCTTTCTATTCATAACTACCCCTAACTAGAAGGGAAGGGTGGTCCAGTGGTTTGGACACTAGCCAGAAATGGGGAGACTGGGATCCAACTCCCTGTTCTGTCACAGGCTTCCTGTGTGTTCTTGGGCAAGTCACTTAGCTTCTCGTTGCCTCAGTGTAGCCTAGTGGCTAAAGCACTGGCGTGAGAGGTAGGAAACTGGGGCTCTACTCCCAACTCTGCCGGTGACCTGGCTGAGTTACTTCACTTGCCGGTGATCTCCTTTGTAAAGTGCTCTGAAACCTACTGATGTAAAGAATCAGGTAGTAAGATGGTACCATCATTGGTAAAATGAGGGTAACTGTATTACCTTGCCTTTTTCACCGTTTTTACATTTGAAGGTAAGTGGCAGTACAGACCCCTTTGGAATTCTTAGACATAGTCCGCGAAGCACAGGTTGAAAACCATTGCTCTACAATAATGACAACCTTTTGCAGACCCCTTTTTCTGCAGACCCCAGAAGCCCGCAGACCACAGGTTGAAAACCATTGCTCTACAATAATGACAACCTTTTGCAGACCCCTTTTTCTGCAGACCCCAGAAGCCCGCAGACCACAGGTTGAAAACCACTGCCCTACCTCCCACTTATTGCCAGCCTGTTCTTTTCAGATTGTATGTCCTTTAGAGGCCCAGCCTCTAAAGAACATACAATCTACTACAGGTGGAATCTCTCTAATCCAGCACCTTCAGACCTGACCAGTGCTAAACCAGAGAATTTGCCAAACCACAGGAGGTCAATATTGTCTAGTAGCATTATTGACACTTCCACTGGGCTCTTAGAAGGCATTTAGGGGTAAATTAAAGCTAAATAGCAGCACAGAACATGGAGAGCCTGGACTGGTGGCTGTAAACAAACTTCACGGGACCACGGGAAACTTGTCCACACCCGTGAAAAGTGGACATCCAGCTAAGTACAATCATGTCAGACCATGGACGTTGCCAGACCAGAGAGTGTGGAACTAGCGGGGTTCAACCTGTAGACCAACTGACAAATGTGTTAACTTTGCTTCCCTCAACAGTCACCATTGATTGTAACACAAAAAACAACCCCAAACGAACAAACGACGGAGTTTGGTGTGGCGCATACTGCTCTTGTGCTTTGCTATTTAGCTTTGTAGGCCAATTACTGAGAAATCAGAGTTTAAGAAGGGCTGCACAGCACTGGCCCTAGGCATCAGGGAAGCTGGGTAAGTTGGTGTATCAATGATTAGCATGTCACCTTGGGGGCCGCCATGCAAACGGCATATGGGGAATTATTTCAGCCATGCCCCCACGCTTGTTTTCTGATCAGACAATACTTGGCATCACAAAACAATACAAACCCCAATGTTACATCAATCGGCAGGGAGAAACCAGCTCCCCAAATTACCACTTAATATGCCCCTGCTGCATTTTCGTCCTCTATTCCTCCCTCCCTCCCCTAGCTCTTCTCTCCAGAAACATGTACGATACACATTTACTTCTTGGCAGAGCCAGGCAGACCAAATCACACTGAGGCCACCTGCACATCATGCAAACGTACAGTTCTGCTCCGATCTCACTGAGCCGTTAAAGCCGAGATGTTCCACTGGATCTCACGGAAAAGTCGAGCTATCCCTCGCCTCTTTTCCTGGTCTCCAGTCCCAGGCACACGCTTGGCCCCCAAAGCAGCCATGCGCACTGACCTGTGGTGAGGATCGCAGGGTCGGAGCTGAGGCCGGCCAGACGCTCGCTCTGGGAGTCTGTCAAAGCCCCAGGCTGGCATCCGCCAGGCTGACATGGCTCATTTGTTCTCTGAGGATAAGGCTACACTAGCTCGTTAGTTCAAGCTAGGTAGTCTAATGAGGGCAACCGGAGTTGCAAATGAAGCCCGGGATTGAAATATCCCGGGCTTCATTTGCATCTTCCTGGGCGCCGCCATTTTTAAATCCCCCTTAGTCTGAATTCCGTGCCTGCGGCTACACGCGAAATGGACTAGATAGTTCGAAGTAAAGATCCTAATTCGAACTACCGTTACCCCTGCATTAGACTACCTGCAATGAGGAGAAACGGTAGTTCGAATTAGGATCTTTAATTCGAACTACCTAGTCCGAACTAACGAGCTAGTGTAGCCTTACCCTGACTGTTTAAGGGCTTGGATGCTGGAGCACTTCTAGCTCAGTACTCCCACTGCCACAGTGGAGGGTTACCCAATGTTTCAAGGAGACTGGATAATAGGAGGAAAAGGAGAGCTATGGGCCAGCCAGAGAAATGGGGCCTCCCCGCCCACCTCTGCTGCTTCTGGACTCGCCACACTTTTCTTGAACTTCTGCTTGGTATTGAGCCTCAGGGTGGCCCTGCCACCAGTGAATGTCATCTGCCCAGTTTCCCAGCAAGACAGAGACCGAGGGAACAAAACAGAAGAGCATCTCCTGTTTCTTCCTAGGTCCCTCCCCTGCAGGTCCCCCTCATATTTTGAGGTTTACAGGATCTTTCGAAAAAGCCTTCCCTTGTCGAAAGAACCGTGTCTAGACTGTGGTTTTACTTTTGAAATGGAGCTTTTTCAAAAGAGTGCCATGATGCAATTATGCAAATGAAGCACGGGAAATTCAAATCCCGGCTTCATCTGCAATTTCAAAGTGCCTAATTTACATCCCTCTGTCAAAAGAGGGATGTAGTCTAGACACACCGAGAGTAGGGGGAGGTGGCCACGGGGATGGAAGCCGCAGTGTGTGAGTGGTAGCTCTGTGGGATTCTTTCCCACTCCGTGGCAACGGTGAACAAGACAGCAACAGTAAGGCAGTACTGCTGTGCCTGGTGAAAAGTCTCCGGGGAACACAGACATGGATGGTGTCTTAGCATGAGTCTATGTACCATGGGCTCATGTGTTACACCCTTCACTGTACTAATGGTGCACCTGACTGGACACTCCCCCCAACTAGCGTCAAAAAGCTGGGGGGAAATGAACAATAATGAACCCTTTCAGCTCCACCTACGTCTGACAGGCTCTCCTGTGACCCGACTGATTCACATCACATCCTCCCTGTTCCTTTAACACGAACACCACTCAGTAGCTCACGTGTCTCGCTTGAACATAGGTGGAACTCTAGACTGGTGTCTGGCCTCAGAAGCAGGGACCAGGAAAACAAGGTTCTGTTCCTAGCCTGGTCAATGACTCCCTCTGTAACCTTGGACAATGCACTCAAGACTTTCTGAGCCTTGATTTCCCATCCATACAATAGGGACAATACTAGCCATCTGCTTCACATGCATGACGTGGACCTTCCTGCAGTTCTTTCAAGCTAGTGGAGTGGACTGTAACACATTGGTCTAATTCAGTGGTGAGCCGCCTGCGGCCCATCAGGGTTCTGGATGTGGCCCCCAAGACATTTTGTTCTCCGTTGCCCATGCACAGGGATGCCAGATTCTGCTGATTTTCTTCCTACTGGTAGTACAAAAGTGACATGCACTGAAAGCAAGGATACGTGAAATGAAGCGCGTGCTGATTGCACCCAACACTGGGAGAGCCGTGCGCTCCCTCTGCATCCAAACCAAGTGCTGCTACGGTTCAAATGGCATAGCCCACAAATTCTAGGTATCCCATGAGACCAGCTTGGTTATGACAATCTTGCGGCCCAATGAGATGGAGGAGGGTCACTCATGTGGCCCACTCACTAGCCTAGGATGCCCCTCACAGGTCTAATTTCAGTGGCTGGGTTCAACTTGCAAGTGCTGGGTGGCATTAGTGGCTTGTGATACACAGGGGATCACACTAGAGAATCTGGCGTTAAACTCTATGGCTCCAAGTGCTCTGAGCTCTGTGGAACGAATCTCCAATGCATATGACAAGTAGTCAGTGAAGGCGAACCAGAGAGCTGCCATGGGGAAGACCCAACCTTGTACCTCTCAACGACCTTCTCCTCCAAGGGGGATAGAAGCCCGTTTGCCATTTATGTTTGTAATGACTGCAACATGTTTATTATGTTTAACTGGGTTTAACAAACCTTGTGAAGCGTACTTACAGCCATTTTCTTTGCTTAAGTAACCCGTGTCCTGTAATTCAATTAACGTTAAAAAAAAAGAGTATGGAAAGTGACTGAATTACTACTTCTGGACACTGTTTCCAATAAGCAGCTGGATGTAAAAGTGCAACCTAAATTTGAATGAAACAAGGAAGGAGCGGCAATTTCTTCTAAATAGCATCAAATATGCCAGCAGCATGAGAGGAGGGGGGGAAGTGCTTTGCTCAAAGAGCTGTAAAATGTGCAAGGTCCAAAGAGTGCTGGAAATACCAAATGTAACATTAACACACATTCAAGGAGGCAGGGTGTGTCTAGACTACACCTCTCTGTCGACAGAGAGAAGTAGATTAGGCACATCGATATTGCTAATCAAGCAGAGATTTAAATATCCCGTGCCTCATTAGCATAAACATGGACTCCGCTTTTTTTCTAAATGGTGTTTCTTTGGAAAAAAAACAGCAGTCTGGACGCAGATCTGTTGAAAATAAAGCTGTTGTCAACAGATCCTGTAAACCTCATTTTTTGAGGAATACAGGATCTGTCGAAAAAGGCTTTATTTTCGACAGATCCAGGATATTTAAATCCCTGTTTCATTAGCAATTTCGATGTGCTTGATTTGCATCGCTCTGTCGACAGAGGGATGCAGTCTAGATGTAGCCCCAGAATAAGCTAATAAATAAAAAGGAAAGAAAGCAAGTGCCGATGTTTCACCACCTGTGGAAATTCAGCAACCAACCAGCCTCCCTCTCTCTGCCTACAAATGCCTCTCACAGCACTGGAACAAGAAAGGAGAACCCCTCAAATGGCAACCCGCAAAGGTGGGGACAGAACTAAGTAACAGCATTTCACTAGTCAATGCCTGGCAACCGCAGATAGGAAAAGCACCAAGGAATTCAGATGCTACCACCAAGTTTGCAAAAAGGACTGGCATGGAAACCTTGCAATGATACTTCCCTTGCTCCTAGCATCTGCATCCTGCTTCTAACCAGAACGACGGCCTCTCTTACCACCAGAACACGGACGTGTGAAGTGTGTGATAATGAACAACAATTTTTAGAAGAGTTTGAGTCTGGGTGGATTTTTTTTTTTTAAACGAAGCTCCCACTCAGGTTCAGTTTGGGTTTGAATTGGGGGTGAAGGTGTGCACAAGGTAATGTTTTGTGGGGCATGTAGTCTGGGAAAGGCAGAGTCTTTCAGTTCAGTTTGCCCATGTCCTCGCTAAACAAACCTCACTCACTGTCTCACCCTCTAATTGTTTGCACTGTTCTAATTGTTCAAAAGGTCAGTTCATGTGTCATCACTTTCACTCATGTTAAGTGAACTGGTTGCTTTCAAGGACACACCACCTACAGGGTCATTCAGTGGAACTCTTAGCATCTGTGTCCATCTCCCTTTGAATCACCCGTTGTAGACCACTAGAGAGGTGGTTAGGATATCAGACCACATGGATTAATGTTTCATGCTGGAATAACAGACTCTTATGCCTTGTTCCTCTAAAGCACACCAGATCGTTTGAAATCTGCAATTACCACTGAGCACAGACAGATTCAGCACAGAATATGTGATTTCCTCTCAGCAGAAGGAGCACAGGATGTTGACCACACAGAAACAAAAAATGAAAAATGTACCACTAGCCTTGCTGGACTGTCTTAGAAGCATGAGTGACAATTTCTCTGTGTAGCACTTATTCGCAGCCTGAATAATTCTCTTCTGAAATACGTTTGGGACAACTTCAGACAACTATGATAACTACTGTAGAGCATTCACTGGGAGGAAACAAGTTATGACAGTTCATGATGCAGATTCCAAGGTTCTTCCTCACATGGTCATGGATTTCCTTTGTGACCTTGGCCACGGCAATCCTTCTGTACTTCAGTGTCCCCATTTGGAAAATGGGCATAAATACATTGTTGCCTACCTCAAAGAGAAACTGTGGGCTTACTTAATGTTTGTAAAATGCATGCCCACTATTGTCTCCACAACAAAAGCGCTGTAAGAACATAAAAGATTATTAGAAAGTGGAACAATGAAACAGCAAATGCATCAATTTTTCTTCCTATATTTAAGATGTACATGATTCCAAAGAGGTTACAATGAAAGGGCTATAAAAGCAGTTGGAAAATGAAAAGTTTTGTACCCATCATCTGCTTACACAGAAAATTGGACCAGTGCTATGTTGTGTACAGCCACATAGGAAAATACTCCCTTTGTTAGAAAGGGTAAATTGTGGGCTTTGGTATGGGGTTGGTTTCAATTTTTCTTCATTTAGATACCTATTTTAGGGATGTGAATGACTAGTTGACTATCTGAAAAGCCAGTGTTTCCCCACTTTTTTTGGCCAAGGAACCCCTTTAGAATTTCGAGGAACCCCAGCCAGGAAAATTGGTCAAGCAAAAAAAAAAAAAAAAAAAGAGAGCCGTCTCTTTAACGGGGGGGAGGGGGAGAGGGGGTTAGAGGGGGTTTCCGAGTTCTTGTGGAATCATTACTTTCGCTTCGCGGAACCCCAGGGTTCCGTGGAGCACCATTTGGGAAACACTGTGATAAGCAAATGCTTATTAGATAGTCGAGTCGACTAGTCACTCTCCCTGCCACTTGCTGCCTCTATCAGAAAGAGGCAGCGGGGGCGGGGGGGGGGGGGGGGGGGAGGAGTGTGCTTCAAAGCAGCAGTGCCATGGGGAGCCTGGACTGCACACAGCATTTCAAAGTGGCAGCGCTGCGTGGAGCTCGGGATCAGCTGAGGACTCCCCCACTAACCCTGGGCTCCATGCGGTGCTGCCACTTTGAAACGCTGTATGGAGCCTGATGCTGGGCTCCCTACAGCATTTTCACCTTTGAAGTGTAGCAACGGCCACACTTTAAAGGCGGAGGTGCCCTATCGACTAATCAAATAGTCGATGCAATTTGCATCGATTATTCGATTAGCCAATTACTCAAAATGTAACATCCCTAACCTATTACTGGCGCAAATGTACATGTGTGATAGATTTGTACCGGAGAAGAGAGAGAAGCAAAGATGCTTTGTTTATTTTTATTTTTACACATAAAAATTGTTTATTTGGGTGTTTAATTGTTGGCTCATCTCATAAGCACTAGCATTGAGAGTCAAATCTTAATTCATTGTATGAATAGTTTTTATTACAGCAATGAATTGCATATGTTATATGATATTACTCAGTCGTGAATGACTGCTCAATAGATTCCTCGCTGTTTGGTTAAATGTTTCCTTTCAGTACTGCAGATTCAATCTTAAAAATATTTAAATAAATTGTGTGTCCCTTTTAAAGACCTTCTGTTTTTCAAACCTTTAGGGCAGAATTGTATCATGTTTTCAAGCTTTGCTTTGCAAACACGAGGGCTAAAAATCTACTATTTAACTATGAACACTGAGATTTTCATGCGACACTGACAGCCTGAGCTTTAGGAAAAGGCTTTTGTTTTTTTTAAAAGAAGATTTTTATCATTTTGCAGTTTAAAATCCTGCCTCCTAACTTGCAATCTAAGGCCTTATTCAACACCTAGCACTCTTTCCACTGGCCCATATTGAGAAATGCCTACCAGGTTGCAGGATGTTGATGCACAATTGGGAAAAATGAAAGCAGCTTGCTTCTCCTACGACCATAATACAGATTCAAAGAACTAGATAAATTCATAGAGGTTAGGTCCATCAATGGCTGTTAGCCAGGATGAGTAGGAATGGTGTCCCTAGCCTCGTCAGAATCTAGTTTGTCAGAATCTGGGAATGGGTGACAGGGGAGGGATCACTTGATTATCTGCTTTGTTCACTCCCTCTGGGGCATCCGGCACTTGCCACTGTCAGAAGACAGGACACTAGGCTAGATGGACCTTTGATCTAACTCAGTATGGCCATTGTTATGTTCTTAAAAGCTTTTCCAAAAGTTTTACGGGGCAAGGGAAATGAATAAATGTTTCCATACTGGACATAGAAAGATGTTCACAGCTGGGAGTCCTTTACCATTCAGGAACCGGCTACTCCCGTGAGAGCACAGAACAAAAAGCACGCAAAGATAAGCAAAACCAACCCATCCACATGGGCACCACTTTTGGGCAACTCTGCAACATCTACCAACGTATTAAATATCTCAGGGATGTTACAATTCAAATAGTAACTTTTGGGAGGCACACAAAGCTCTCCCTCCTTCTATATTTCTAATGTCCATGTGCCTCTGGCTTAATAATTGATCACCAAAGACAATTTTCTTGCCACACAAACTATATACAGCCACAGTTGGCAGTTTCCAGGCACCCACGTGATGCAGATCAGTTGCTAGGCAGAGAAGTTCCTGGCTTCAGTTTGAGTTGAGTACCATAGTGAACCTCTCTAATGAGCAATTTAGCCAAACACAATAGCTCGAATGGATGAAAGGACTTAATTTGCAGAACCCTGCAAATCCATGGATATCCAATTTATATTCTCATCCATGGGTGTCAATTAGGGTTGTCAGGTGTTCGGTATTCACCCGGACTGTCCAGTATTTTTGCCTCCTGTCTGGTAAAAAAAAAATTCAGAAAATACCGGACACCTAAGATGTCTGGAATTTTCTGATTTTTTCCCCCGGCCAAGAGGCGAAAATGCTGGGCACCTGGCAACCCCACAAACACTCAGTGCTCAGCCTCCCCGACCCCCAATGCCCCCCCCCAGCCCCCAACACACCCAGCTCCCCCCGACCCCATGCTTACCTGGTTCCACAAGGCTGCCGGCACAAAATGGCTGCCGGCAAAAAGACGAAGGGGAAGCAATGACTCCCCTGGGTCTTAGTGCTCAACCGCTCCCCTGTTCCTATCCCTGTACTCACTCTTAAAGGGGACATGCTGTTTTATTTTAATTTTTTTTTGGCTTAATAAGTCTTGGAGTCCTTTTATTTTTTATTTTTTGGCTCAACAACTTTGGTCTCCCCCCCTTTTTTTTTCTTCAACAGAATTTTTTCCTGGTGTTTTTTTTTTGGGGGGGGGGGAGGGTGTTCGGTATTTTTGTTTCAACCATCTGGTAACCCTAGTGTCAATGCAGATATCCATGGCTCATTTCTGCAGATATGGATGGGAATGCAAATTTCCATTCCAACTCCCTCCCCCCTAAGTCAGCTGTGAAATCTTAACTCTTATTAACATATTTAGTTACTATTGCACATGTGCACGCATGTGTGCATGAACACAAATACGTTAAAAGGAACACTGTTAAGGTTGCAGAGTCAAGCATCCAAGGAAATGTCCCATTGCTAATACAAAGAACACTCCTTCTCCTGCACATAGGTGGGTTTTCTTTTTTCTTAAAGGAGGCTAATTTTTTTTAACACAGGTAAAACAACATGTGTTCCCTAGCCTTGTTCTTAGAAACGGCTGAACCATTTTGACTGAAATGTTATCCCCCCATCCCCAATTCAGTTTGAGGCAGAATTCCAGCATGGAAAACTTCGGCCCTGACTATGAAGGTGCGACAAGGCTGTAAGCAACTGAAAGAGGGTCTCATGGTGGGAAACGTTCGGCAACCTTTCCAACAGTGGGTACCACCAGATGCACCAATAACATACGTGTCACTCTCCTAACATTTTCCTTGAGAGATGAGCATTTTCATTGTTAAGGGACAGGTTCTGATTGCAACTCAGTGGTTATAATGAGGCCAGGAAGAAAAGTTCCATAACTTTGCACCAGAGGAGAGAGAGAGAGAGGATGAAGTGCAATAAACACACGACTGCCAGCCACGAGCCGTGGACAGATTTGTTTTCTTTAAATCAGTGGTTCTTAACTTTACTGCAGCCTGCACCCCTTTGGTTCTCAAAATATGTTCTCGTACCCCTTATTAAAAATCGTTGAATAGGTCAGTTCTTTAAACCTAAGCTAGATCATAAAAATCTGGCATGTTTCGTACCCCCCGAAATGGCATCTCGCACCCCCAGGAGGTGCATGCACCCCAGTTTAAGAACCACTGCTTTGAATGAAGCCAAAACACGCATGAGAAACTTGACCTGCCCTCTCCCTTCCCAAGTTCCTTGGGGCAGGGATCCTTTCTTGGGGCTGGGCTTGTGTAGGGCACAGCACAGTGCAGTCCCGGTGCACACCTGGGGCTCCAAGGAGCTACCCTAATGCATATAACCATGCCAGGAATGAAGGCCTGCAGCTAAGTGGGATCAGCCAAAACCTCTAATTGGCTAAACAGCATTGCCAGGACGGCTCATAAGCCCAGCAGTTGCATCTGGCCCACCGCTGCTCAGCATGCTCACCCACAGCCAGAGGATGAATCGGGGCAGCCGCTCCAGGCCCCATAGCAGCTGCTTCAACCAGCCGATGGATGGGAAGGACCGGGACTTACAGGGGCCTGGGAGGGCGGTAGCAGCAGGGGTCGCCTCCCCCGCACTCACCACAGGGGCGGTGGGAGCCGGAGTGGCCCAGCAGCCTGCTCCGCCCCACTCTCTCTGGGCCTGATGCGCACAGCTTCTCAGCAGCGGCAGGAAGCAGAGCGATCAGCCCCAGGGCCCTCCAGCAACCACTGCCTACGTGGCAAGTGTGTGTGTGTGTGTGGGAGGGGGGCAACCCTTCTGCTGCT
Source organism: Pelochelys cantorii (assembly GCA_032595735.1). Taxonomy (NCBI): domain Eukaryota; kingdom Metazoa; phylum Chordata; order Testudines; family Trionychidae; genus Pelochelys; species Pelochelys cantorii. The sequence goes on along the minus strand of CM064346.1, from coordinate 8,468,924 downwards.
GCACCACACCCCTGTAAACACTGGGGCTGGACAACAGGGTGGGGTGAAGCAGGGGAAGGGCTTGGTGTAGGGCAGGGCCTGAGGCAGGGGGGTTGCCCTGGGACAGCCCTGCTGGCAGCTATCGTCTCTCCTATATCTGCCTCATCTCCAGTCCAGCCTTCACTCTGGCCCAGCCTTCCTCCTGGTTCTTGTCTCTGGCTCTGACCCTTGTCTTGGCTCCTGGTTCCTCGGCCTGACCACCCACGCCTCGATCCGTGAAATAAGTAACGGCAACATCTGTATTTTATTGGTTTCTGGCGCACATTTTTTCAAGCGAAATTTGTCTCCAGATCCCCAGATGCTGTTTCAGGCTCTCATTCGCCATAGGTTACTTGTCCAAAAAAGCGATTTGAGAGGCTACGTTACAGCAAATAACTATATCCCGTTTAACTGCCTAATGCTTTAGCGACAGTCCGATTCAAACAACATTCTGTGTAATCACGGGTTTGGATTTCATACCATTCATGCGGATATTACAGATTACACTCACAGAGAATTTCACACCATGACCCCAAAGTTACTAACTTCATCTGACTGTGAGAGTGCTTATTATCCACAAACGTGGGAGCTATTTACACCCTTCACTTGAGTGAATCATAAACTCATTAGTCCTCCTGCGATTTAATAAAATCGAGGAGACTAAGAAAGTGGCTTCCAAGCCAATCTGGCCAATCAAAACATGTCACCGGGCTATGCTGCCAAACAGAAGTGGCTCTCACGCAGTGATATCAAGTAGATTAACAAAAATCACCCACGGCCTAGAGAGTTGCTAGAAGCTCACTGTAGTGGCACAACAACTAAAATGCATTTCGAAAATAAAACTGAACATTTATTCCAGGAAAATACTTTCTATTTTCTGATGAGCTTTACTAACCAATTATGATCACTACTACAGAAGCTGCAGTTAACCAGAGATCTCTAGAGAGGAGACGATAAATGTCCAGAAGAACTAGAATACATTGTCCCTGGCAAACCAGAACAGTATGCGAGAGCGTACGTGGTGTTTGCTTACTTATTCCATCCTCTGATGGTAGGAAGTGTAAGGTCAGGAGCAGTCCCAGCTTTCTGGGTACATCTGCTTGTGGTGCTGGAAGTGTTACAGACCAGGAAGTGGCCGTCCCTCCCGAGCCTATTTCTAGTACAGAACGTTTCTGTGCATGGTGTGAGATACGGATGTTAAATATCGGTTAATTCAATAGTTGATTAACCTCATAAATTCTTATTGGTTACTTGACTATTCTATAGTCCATGGGAGCAGGGCTGGCCACAAATCTAAAATTTCTAGGTGAGTAATAGAGCCACTAGTAGTTACTGTATATGATAAATGCAGGGCAGCAATCTCCATGAAAGGACATGACCAAACAGAACTTGCAATTCCCACCCATACACTTAAATTATACAAGAAGTGGATATTGTTAGTGTTATATTGCCTTGAAAACCACAAATGCTGGTACTTTCATGAGCCATGGACCAGCTCAGATAGAAAATTATTTCAAGAACATTTGTGTTCCGTATCAATGGACTGATACCTGGGGCAGGCAATTAACACCTTGTAATTATTCAGCAAGAGAGGGATGATGGAGAGAATAATACATAATAGATCTTCACAGTTGTGAAAGACAATACTTGGCTCCAGAAATATCAGCTGAATATGAGTATTAATCCAGGCCACTGTAACAAACTTGCTGTTTGACGTCTTTGCAAGTTGACTGGGAAAGATGGAAAAAAGATGGCCGGCAGGGATACAGAACTGACGTGGTCCAGGGAGGGGAGGCTGTCAGAAATGTTGCTACAAGTGTAGGGTGGTAAGGGAAGGAGAAGAGAGAAGGAAGCACACAAACTTGGAAAGCAGAGGATGTTTTCAAGGCGAGGAATATGGGGGACTAAGGACACATCCACACTAGAGATGTTAGATAGCGGGTAATAGAATAGTCGACTAACTGCATGAATTCTTAGCGGTTAGTCAACTATGCCATAGTCCCCACGTGCAGGGCTGGGAGCCAGCGTGCTTCAGACCCACTTTCAGGGAGCCCCCTGCCACCCCACGCTGCTGTCTCTGTATCAGAGGCAACAGCGCGGGGTGCCAGGCGGTAGCTGGTCTGTGAGGGGAGCCAGTTTAAAAACCATACCCCACCCGCACAGACTGGCTGCCTGTCGCCCTGTGCTGCTGCCTCTGATACAGAGGCAGCAGCACAGGATGGCAGCAGCCCCTGTTTGCAGGGAGTCGAGCTCCCCATGGACAGGGCTGCTGGTGGAGGAAGGGGGCAGGAGAGGCTGCTGGGCACCAGCCTCTGACCATGGTGGGCCCAAGTTTGCAGGCAGGGGCAGCTGCCATGAAGCAGCCTCTGCCCATGGCAGCCTGGGCTGGCTACGGACAGAGGCTGCCCTGGCAGCAGCCTCCCCTACCCCTTCCCCCGTGCTGCCGCCCCAGGAGGCACTGCAGAGCTGTGCTGGAGGAGAGGGGGAAGCTTTTAAGATGCCCCCCCAGCACTGTCTCCTGCTTCCAGCCCCCCAGGCAGCATCAGAGTAGTTGACAGATTAACTGATGAGCAGAGGCTTATCGGTTAATTGTCTAGACATCCTTAATCCATAACACCAATACATAAGCAAACCGGGAGACCATATTCCAAGCTGGGAACATCCTGTCTACAGAACAAACTGCAACCAAGTCATGGTAAAGCTGGGTTGTAAATCGCACCTGTGTGATTTGATTGTATCAGGAGTATGAAAGCCAAGCGGGACCCATCAAAAACCTGCACAGCCACAGGCCAGTTATCTTGATTAGAGCTTTGCTTTGCCTGCAACCGGTGGAGCGCTGAGGGTACGTCTACACAGCAGCCTTATTTCTTTTTTGTATGTGATAGAGGCATTAGAGCTTTGCAGGTGGGAGTCTCAGAAGCACCCATGGGATTTAAGAGCACAGATCCTAGGGACTTTCCTTGGCACTTCAATTGCTCAATGACTTAGATTCTTTTGAAAATTCCACCCAACATCATCATCTCATTCCCTTGGTTTTGGTCCTCTGATTCCATGCATCTTCTCCTTTGGATAATTTAATAAGTATTTACACATTATTTGTGTGCTTGGGATTATACAGACAAGATAGAAGGCAAGTTCCCTTCCTTAAAAAGCATAAAATCTAAAGGCTACTCTGCTACAGCTGCACCATTGTAGCACAGCTGGTGAAGATGCGTTATGCTGACAGTTGAGGCTATGTCTACACTACATGCTTCTCTGTAGATGGCTGGCGAGTTGAGTTCCTGTTGAAATGATGGTTCTGGGATTTTATTGTTTGCTAATGATGTCAGGGTGAACATAAGAACGGCCATACGGTGTCAGACCAAAGGTCCATCCAGCCCAGTATCCTGACTGCCGACAGTGGCCAATGCCAGGTGCCCCAGAGAGAGTGAACTGAACAGGTAATGATCAAGCGATCTCTCTCCTGCCATCCATCTCCACTCTCTGACAAACAGAGGCTAGGGACACCATTCCTTACCCAACCTGGCTAATAGCCATTAATGGACTTAATCTCCATGAATTTATCTAGTTCTCTTTTAAACCCTGTTACAGTCCTAGCCTTCACAACCTCCTCAGGCAAGGAGTTCCACAGGTTGACTATGCGCTGTGTGAAGAACTTCCTTTTATTTGTTTTAAACCTGCTGCCCATTAATTTCATTTTGGTGGCCCCTAGTTCTTATATTACGGGAGCAAGTAAATAACTAAATATGCCTGGAGGTTGGTCATATTTTTATCATGAATTGTAAATCCAATGAAACAAAATATTTAAAAATGGAAGTGTTCTTTTTTTTTTTTTTTTTGGATTAATCCTTTTTAATGAAGAGGGCTTACCTGTCAAACTCAAATCCAGACCTACGTCCTGATACTAACCCCAAATGTAGCCCAGGCTGCACCAGAACATTGCTTCCCTGGTTGATCTGCGGTCTAGTTCTATTCCCTGCCCCCCGATCTCCACCCCCACTCAGGCATGTGGGCAAGCTACCACAAGGTCTCTGCTTCCTCATTTGGAGGTTTCCCACGTAAGCCATTTTGGTTTCCGTCATGTTTTGTTTATGCCTCTAATTTCCCACAAATGGGCAGGCTGGGAACTCTCTCTACCGCACGGCACAAGATTCACTTTTCCTGCAGGGAATTTTTATTTTTGTAGCGCAGAGCTCGTTAGAGGTCTAGATGGATGATTAGGTTCTATTTATTTTCCAGTTTTCATGCTGCTCCTTATTTGTGTGTGTCTTGGGTAGTTTTGAATGGTGCAGGGAAATCAAGAATATGCTTTAGGTTCAAACCTGCCGTGGTGCATATGAATTTCATTGGGGGCTGGCTGTGTTGAGCTAATGGTTAAGGGGGCAGGGGAAAAGAAGAAGCCTGGCCTGCTATAATTCTGCTTGGGTGAACTGGGTGTCTCCAGAGTATCCAGCGAGATTTGGGGAATCTCATTTTAATTAGGAGTAGTGCTGCTGCTTCTATGGCACTTAACACTGGATAGCCTCACAGCTGAAATTTATTTCCATTCTGAAGGGCATAAATATTCCCTCCCTTAATTTCTTCTACACATACCATAAGTCAGAGAGGAAAACGGTGGCTTGGGAATGACCGATAGAAAGGGGAGATTGCAGTGGGGTCCAGAGCATTGGACAGGACTGGAGAGCAGTTCTGTTCTTGTCTCCGCCATTGGTCTGGGGCAAGTTGTTTCACCTGCATCCCTCCTCCTGTCCTTTGGATGTGCCTTTACTGCAGTCACAGGCGTGGCTGTCTGGCTTAAGTAGACCTAGCTGTGCTAGCTTTAATCTTGCAAGCTGTGGAGCTGTGGTAGCATGTAACTCTGTGCAAGCTGTACAAACCTGACCAGAACCATGGGTAAGGATTCCTGGTACCAGTCTAAACTGAAGCTGCTCTGGGATCCAGATTAGCTAGATTAAAACTGGGAATCACATCAGCTGGGCAAGCTGCAATCACACCCTTTTGATTGCACCTCATTAGGCTTTAAGTTCAGAAGGGACCACTGTGATCATTTAGGGTGTGTCTAGACTACTGTGCTTTTTCGAAAAAACTTCACCTACATCTAGAAGGCCATCGCGGTCTTTCAAAATTAAATCGAAAGAACACGGCGGTTTTTTCATTATTGGTAAACCTACTTTTACCAGGAAGAACGCCTTTTTTCAACAGAGCTCTTTCCAAAAAAGATGTTCTTGAATGCAAACAGGGCTTTTTCGAAAGAGCGCATCCAGATTGCCTGGGTGCTCTCTTTCAAAAAAGCGGATCGTTTTTTCGAAACCCTTGTGGCTGTCTAGATGATCTCTTTCGAAAGAGGCTTGTAGTCTAGACGTACCCTCTGTTTCACCTCTTGCATACTGCAGGCCACAGAACCTCCCCCACCCTGCCACTTCCCCCATAATACTCCCCCCTGTAATAGATCCATTACCTCTGGCTGAGTTACTGAAGTCCTCAAATTATGATGTAAAGTACCCTCTATCTGTCTTGTCTACTTAAAGCAGTAGGGCCAGAGACACACTAGTGCATGAACAGCAGCTATCTCGGTTGGGGCTGCTTGCAATAGTTATAATTAATAGTAAAAAACAAGAGATCAAGGAGCCAAAATGTTGCTAAAAGATGCAGCAGCCTTTTGCAGCCTAGGCTAATGCACTGGAATCACTATGATGTTATAGAGACCAGGTAGGTGAGGTGATACCTTTTATTGGACCAGCTTCTGTTGGTGAGAGAGACTTCCTTGAGCTACAGCCCAGACCTGAAGAAGAGCTCAGTGTAACTCAAAAGTTTGTCTCTCTCACCCTCTGTGTCTCTCTAGTACTGAGCTACTCAACATGTGGCCACATGCAGCCCGTAGCCTGTTTGTTTGCGGCCCACGGTGCAGTTTGGGTGTGGGAGCCTTTGAACATGGCCTCCACTGGATCACGCTCCATAATGGTGAGCCAACATAAGGGTCTTCTGTTGATATGTGTTTTAGTTGTTAAATTCCTGGACTGTCATTGCTCATTAGAAGTGCTGTCATGGGTGGAAATTGGGTAAATATTGCATTTTATTAATATCAGCAGAACTGACTTACATGGGGCCTGCATATTGTGTAGTCTTGCCTTAATCTTTGTATTCATGCCTGTCAGTGTGAAATAAGCTATTTGCATATATAGTAGAGTCCCAATTATCCAACCTAAACGGGACCAACAGGTGGTTTACTGAAAATGTCGGATGATAGGGACTCTACTGTAGACGGTGCCGCTTGGTCCCCATCCCTGTCTGGCCCTGGCCCCTTCCCTCCCTGCAGCTCCAGAGGTCCCACCCCTAGTGGGTGTGGTTCACCGTCCCATGTAGTGGCACTTAGACCACGTACAGCGAAAGATAAGAACAAGGGAGCTCTACAGCCTAAGCTGAGAGCCAGCTGGTTTTCTAGCTCAAGCGGTAGATGCTCCTACACTAAGCTCCAGAAGTCCCAGGTTCAAATCTGCCTGGTGGTGGTTACATATACACTTTCCTTGTCACTCCTGCAGGGCTGGTGTACGGAGGCTTCAGTAACTTCAGGGTTAAGCTCTTCTCCTCTGACAGGTCCCCACACGGCTCTTATTAGGCTATGTTGAAAGCCCATCACCTTTGCCCATGTGGTTGTCTAATGTCAGGAATGTGTTTACATTTAATCTGAACCCAGCCAGCCCAAGGCGAGCCAAGTGCAAAATTCTTGCAAGCACAGATGCTCTTAACACTCTGAAATCCTGCTAATCTGATAAGTCAGCCAGGGAATGATGTGGGTAAACAAAGCTGGTTCCTGATAAGGAGCATTAGAGATAGGGCATTCCACATAGTTAGCTCCCCGGGGGAGGCAGCAGCAATAATGGTTTGCATTGTTCCCTACAGATGCTGAGCCAGAGAAACTCTGGCAGGGGATTTGGCTGCCTTCAGCAAAGAGGAAGCCAAACACTGCCTTGACCGCTGTTTGATGTCGGGTGCAGCAACGGAAAACAACACACCTGCTCACAGCTAGGCTCACCCAAACATTAACATTTTATTACAATACTTCCTGCCCTCAGGCATAGACATGTATGAGGGAGGGGGTTACCCCAAGAAGGAAATGATGCCTGTAACCAAAAGGGTACACGGCATGAAAGTTTAGACAGAAGTTTGTTTTTCTTTCTGGTAGCTTTCGGTTAGTACTTAGTAGCTGATGAGCCACAATCCAGCCCAGGTAGATGGCTCCATTTTGTGCTCTGTGCCAGCCAGCAAGACAGAAAAAAACACCTTCTGATGCTACTGCCACACACCCACACACACACATATGCCACCGCTTCCTCAGAGTCTGGTTGTTATTTCCCTGGTGAGAAATTTTTCTCCAGAACCAAGGGCAGGTCTACGCTGGAATCTAACCACGTTAAGCCACCACACCGCCAGGGGCTCATCCATTCATCTCAAACTTTTTTTCTTGTGTCCCAGTTGGGAAAAATGACTGATGCCCATGAGCCAATAATTATATCCTTTAAAGCCCCTCCCCCCTCCCGCGGAGCTCCTTGCACAGATGCCAGGGAGTTCTACCCCCCACCCGCCAAGGAGATCTGGCTGCCAACCCAGTGCCCCCTGTCCTGCGACCCAGTACTGGGTCACGACCTTAAATGTGGGAATCACTGATGTAACTAGTTTCCTTAGTGTATTAAGCTACTCTGCTTGTTTATTTTGCTCAGTTATCTACGTTGTTCCATCTGCTACCTTTTACAACCACTTAAAACCTGTCTTTTAACACTGAATACAATCATGTGTATTTAGTAAAACCCACTGTAAATAATTACTGCTTAGGGGAGCAAGGAGCCTGTGCCGTCTCTCTCTTTACAGTGGGAAAAAGAGCAAATTTCATGAGTTTACACCGCACAGTTCTCTATGCAGCATAGAGCAGATTATCTAGGGTTCAGCTCCCAGAGGGGATGTGCATATGAGCTGGGAAAAGGTCTCCGCTGTACTGCCTTCAGCCTGTGTCTGTGGCCTTGGGGTATGGCCCTGTCCCTGCATCTTGGCTAAAGCAGGCTCCAATGGTGTCTTCTTAGCACATCAGATGACCATCCCAAGAGGGTCCTGACCCATCCTGTGTACATGATAACACACTTTGGCGATGTCTACACTGCCCCCATTTTCCGCAAAAAATATGCAAATGAGATGAAGCGTGGAATATTGCCGTGCCTCATCTGCATAATTAATGAGGCTCCGTTTTTGCACAAGAGGCAAAAAATGTGGAAGAATGACTCTTGCGCAAGAGGGGGTTTTTGCTCAAAAGCCTCTTGCACAAAAATGGAGCCTCGTTAATTATGCAAATGAGGTGCAGCGATAGTCCATGCTTCGCCCCATTTGCATATGTTCTTGCGCAAGAGGCTATACTGTAGACATAGCCTTAGATGTGAAATAGGAATGTGTTGTTCCCGCTGCAGAAGCCCCACTTTTGATGGCTGGATGAATTTTTTGCATTAACACTTGAGAGTTCCATCAGCTAAACAAGATGCACCTTGAGACTCCACCCATGCATTTTCTGCCACGTGAATTTTCTGTTTAATAAACTTTAGCACAGTTTGTGTGTCCCAGTAACGCTGTTTTAGTAGTCATGGTAACAAAACTTGGGTCCTTGGCAACCCATCAATGATGCTGCACAGCTAAAATGACTAATCCTAAAAGCTTAATTTGGAGAACTCATATGAATACTTAAAGATATGCAGGTGTAACAAAGAGGGCCCTTCGCGGTTCACGGCTTTGTCAGCAATTCTCGTCAAGCCTTACGTACTCCCTGCACTTCACACACAGCTATCATGAGATTTATTTAAAAGGTGACATGTATCTTTTGAACTCTTATAACACACTGGTCACCAATGCCATTGTACAATGCTTGTAACAATTCTGAGGTCAAATTATGTGTATTCTATGGTATCTTGTGGAGGCTGTAAACAGACAAAGGAGGCAGAATAGGAGGTTTCTTCCATCTAAAGGGGAAAGAAAATATGGTGGCAGACACTCTGCCTAACAAAGAGAGTTCTGACCTGCTAATGGGCCTAATGCAAGAATGGTCACACTGGGTCACGCCAAGGGTCCATTTAGCCCAGTGTCCTGTCTTCTGATGGGGGCCAGTGCCAGGTGCCCCAGCGGGAGTGAACAGAAAAGGGTACAAGTAATCCCTCCTCTTCTGGCAAACAGAGCTAGGGACACCATCCCTGCCCATCCTGACTAGTAGCCACTGATGGACCTGTCCTCCATGAATTTATCTAGCTTTTTTTTTTAACTAGTCTTTTGTGATAGTCTTGGCCTTCACAACATCCTCTGGCATCACAGAATCATAGAATACTAGGACTGGAAGGGACCTCGAGAGGTCATCGAGTCCAGTCCCCTGCCCTCATGGCAGGACCAAATACTGTCTAGACCATCCCTGATAGGCATTTATCTAACCTACTCTTAAATATCTCCAGAGACGGGGATTCCACAACCTCCCTGGGCAATTTCTTCTGGTGTTTGACTACCCTGACAGTTAGGAACTTTTTCCTAATGTCCAACCCAAACCTCCCTTGCTGCAGTTTAAGCCCATTGCTTCTTTTTCTATCCTCAGAGGCCAAGCTGAACAAGTTTTCTCCCTCCTCCCTATGACACCCTTTTAGTAGGGGCTACTCCTGAGTTTTGTAAAGGGGGAGGTGCGCAATGAGTGAAGGGCTCCTTGGGATCTGGCAGAAAGCTTCAGCTCACTTGAGTAGGGTACCCCAATTCACTGGCCTCACGATCTGTGTCTAAGCAGTGTCCTGTACTATATTAGTGGAAAACGAATGGCACACTGGTGACTGCTCTCCCTGTGACATGTATGTATTAACGCTGTGTGGAGTTATGAATGTTCTCCAGTACTGGTTTTAAGTCTGTGTTCGAATGCAGTAGAAAACAGGTCCACCCAGCTCTTGAATACAGATGAAGCCGGGTGGCCAGGGACAAGAGGAAAGCAATTTACATATGCAGCAAACAGAGCCATCCAAGCCCGAAAGATGCCTGAGGAGGTAGCCTGTCTTGATCACAAAGGACTACCTATTTGACTAGGAAGGAACATTTTCATGCAAGGTTAGAAAAAGACACCATAAAAGGAAGTGGAGAAGAAGACTACTTAATCCCGACAGGGGATGGAAGTCCTAGGAAGACTTGCGGCTTCTTGACACAAGGACGGTACATTCCAAGAGACACTTTTCAAACGTTTACTGTGCTCTAAAAGGAGGGGCAAAGAACCCCTAAGCTATCCATCACTTAAGGGGCTAAAGAGGCTAGCATTCTTGAGATGGTAGAAGGATGGGTCCTTCAACCAACAGGGCTGAAACCTCCAGTATTGCATACCCAAAGGTTCAAAAATCATGAGTCAGGTTTGCCCAAAATAATGAGAAAAATCATAGATGTAGTGCTCTTATTTGCCTTCTGCAAGAAACGTAGGGTTTTATTTTTGTTTTGTTTTAAAAATCAAGACTGAACTCATCACATCTCCACTCAGCTCCAGGAGCGGGGACTTTAAGGAAAACAACGATTATGAGACTCGTGACTAAACCATGAACATTGGCAACACCGAGTCTCTGGAAACTGATTATAGGCAAGAAACCTGCTTAAGCCAAGATTTGTAACCGGCTGAAATTACGTTTTCATCTTAGAAAAGTATGCCTACTTCGTTCGTTTGTAACCCTTTCTAAGTAGGGATGTTAACAGTCGGCTCCCACCTGGCGCCCCGCACGGCTGCCTCTGTAACCGTAAGCCTGATGTGTAACCATGAACATTAACAGATGAGCCCAGTTTCACATCCCTATTTCTAACCTTTATTCCTTCTACTTGGAATCACTCAACCTGTGACTTTTGTTGAATAAACTTCTTTTATTTTTTACAATTGACCAACTCAGTGCGGTGTTGCAGGGAAGGGTGTATCTGCCCACTTCAGTGAATAAGCGGAGATGTGATTTTGTCTTATTTTGCTGAGTGCTAAGGGAGCTGGACACCCCTAGACAGATGGTTCTGTGGAAATCGTCACTGGGAGTGTGTTGCGGTCAGCCCTGCATAGAGCCTTGATTAGGGTGGCAGCATTGTACACCAGATGCTAGAGTCATAGTGCTAAAGAGCACAGAGACTCAGGATATGGCATGTTTATCTACTGGCTGGTCATGTCTGGACTGGGAGCGACAGCCATTAAGACACAGGGTGATAGGGCAGGCAGTGACATAACCCTTTACTGGTCTAGACTAGGGATGTGAACATGTAACTGGTTCATCAGTGATGCTTACCGGTTAACCCATGCCTGGGAGCAGCCTGCTGTGTCCCCATAAGGGGCCAGGGGCTGCTCCAGCTGGAGCAATCTGGGATCCTGCTTAGTCAATTAACGGGTTAAACATCAGGTTAATCTAACATTTAACCGGAAACTGATTAAATGGGATTTTACATCCCTAGTGGGACTGCACTCTAGAAAATGACAGCAGGTTCGTAGTTCATGTGGCAATAGCCCATCTAGCCATGAAGTAGAGCACCCAGGGCATCTTCTAGGTGGAAAATTAAGTGGATTTTTCAAGCAAGATGTAGAAAGGGCTGGAGTGAGATCAACTAGCTTCTGGGGTTGGCTTGCAGGACCTCTAGGCTGTAAGGCGTCAGCCTTTCAGCTCTCTGTGGGCACTGAACAGTCATGGCCACTGCATGAATTAGTGCACCAGGATACCACCCTGGGACAGCCCAGGCAAGTATAGCGCTAGAACTCTGCTGGGCTGGAATGGCTCGGCTTTATTAACATTGATGTCTGCCCCACTCCCCTTGATGTTGTATTTCACTTCTAAGCCAGTTTGCTGCCTGGCCTTTCACAAACACACAGCCACGAGTATGTTGTGAGTTGCCTCCGCAAGCCGACATGCCAGCTGAAATCGCTGTGCCTGGAACTCATTTCACTTTCGCGCACTCTCTTTTTATTTCCAAGAAAAAGCAATGTGCAGGAGCGGGTGAAAACAGTGCCCTATTCCACTAAGAAAAAGAACACAAACGCCAGGCTGTGTGGGCCTAAAGCTAGCTTCCAGAGCCCTACACAAGTATTATTCGCTGACTATTATGATTTGCCATAAGCATTTATATTATGCTAGCACCCAACTGCTCTTGTTCACTTGCCTGTATTCATACACAATACAGCAACATAGTAACCCGCCTCAGCCCTCATGACAGCGAGTCTCCTAGCCCAGGTCAGAGCTAAAAATAGCAATGTAGATGTTCAGGTTTGGGTAGCAGCCTTGGCGCTGACAAGTGCCAAGGTGGGGGGGGTGTCAGAACATAAGAATGGCCACAGTGGGTCAGACCAAAGGTCCATCTAGCCCAGTATCCTGTCTGCTGACAGTGGCCAATGCCAGATGCCCCAGAGGAAGGGGACACAACAGGTAATCCTCACATGATCCCTCCCCTATCACCCACCTCCAGAGAAACAGAGGCTAGGGACACCATTCCTACCCATCCTGATTAACAGCCAACGATGGACCTACCCTCCATGAATCTATCTAGCTCTTTTTTGAACCCTGTTAAAGTCCTAGCCTTCACCACATCCTCTGGCAAGGAGTCCCACAGGTTGACTGTGCGCTGAGTGAAGAAAGAGCTATATTTAGCTCTTCAACGCAAATCTGAATCAATTGACCCAGACCCCAACACCCACTGCTGCCGGGGCCGTTTTTCTGCTGTGTGGACATGCCCACAGCGCCAACTGAAGAGCCGGGAACTAAACCCAGTTCTCCCAAATCCCAGCCCAGTGCCTGGCTCACAAGCCCATCTTTCCTCATTGCACCCATCTGCCAAGAGGGACTGGGCTTCTCCACACCTGGCCTGCAGCCAGAGGGCAAAGTGGCAGAGTGAAGGCCATTTCCATCAAAGCCTTATTTTAAAATAGCACAAAAATCTCATTTCACATAGCAGGGATTATTATGGACCCAGTCCTCGGGCACACTGGAAAAGCACTTGCCATGACAGCCCTCACACAACCCAAATGAGCATAACAAGCTCTTCGTTTTCCATGGCGTTTTATTCAGCCTTCTGCGCTGCCAGGGATGAGCTGAGAGCTCTCTCACATAACTCTCCAGCCACGCCGCATTGCACTTTTATCACGGCCGCCACAGCCGCAGTGGTGTTCCTCACAAACCATAGTAACTGACAACAAACCGAGAACAAAATGCTTCACACCATCACCACCTATGGGAGGCAGAAGGGATGTAAAATCCCATTAAATTGGCTAAACGGTTAAACGTAGTGCAGACTCCGCGTTTAACTGATTAAAGGGATGTGGGCGGGGAGCGGGGGCATGCCGCAGGCAGGGACTGTTCCAGCCCAGCTGCTCCTGGCCCTGCAAATGAGAGGCTGCTGCCACCCATTGGAGCTGCCCCAGTTGCCCTGGCTTATGGCAGCCCCCCATAGGCGGCCTGATGGGGCTGGAGTGGGCCGCATATGGGGGGGCTCCTCTGGGTACCATTTAACTGTTAGCCAGGAACCGTTTAACTGGCTACCTGTTAACATCCCTAGCATGGAGGGTGACAGTATTTTTCCAAAGGGAAAACAGGACACCAGTCAGGAATGGCTCTCCTCCCCCACTACAGGTGGGAGCACCGAACATTCCCCTTCTCCCCACCATGCAGAGGGCCAGCCCAAGCCCAGTGCCATGCCAGCCCCCTCCCGAACCTTCCCTCCCATGCAGGGCTGGCATTGCCACTCACCCCCTCACAGACCTCTGCCTCCCAGCAGGGGTCGCCTCCCACGTATTTGGCAAAGCTGTGCATTTGTCTGATTTGCTTTTGCCACCTGATGATCAGCTTGCAAAAAAAGTTGGGTCGAGAGATGAGGGGAAAGGGCCCGGTTACAGTTTCACAGGTTTAGAAAACCATCCACAAAAAAGCTGCACTGGCCTGTCTTTTCCAATAGTCATGAAAAGCGAGGCTCGTAATGAAAAAGCCTCCATCCTTTTAACTCTTGCTCTGCTGGAGAAGGAAAAGTGACACTACAATATTGCACATGCAGCTGTCTAATTTTAAACGGAGAGCGCATCAAGCCAAGTCCACCCCCTGTGGTTTTACACGGGCCTTTCTCTGAGATCCAACCTGCAGTACGTACGTTTGAACCGTACAAAGCATTTGAAAAGGAGTTGCTGGGAACAATGGTTTACTGGGGGGAGGATGTGCTGTGTGCCGAGGGAAGAGGTGAGCTAACACGTCGAATTTGAGAAATGGATATGACCTAACAGGGAGGAAAGAAAGATTAGTAAAGGGGAACACAGCAAGGAGAGAAGTCTGGAAGGAGGAACTTAAAGAGGACACTAGTTAAATGCTTCATTGAATTGGAAGTTATCTTGGAGTATATTTTTAATTGGTACCACCAGCCATTACATAATAGCTATTATATAACAGCACTACAGACACAACTATTCCATTTGGTTTGGGAAAGCGTAACATGTAGTTGTCCAGATACAGTTCCTCCAAGCAGGGCTTAAAAATAGAAAATCTTCTTACTGGAGTGTTGATCAATAAGAGCATTTTCCATCAAATGAGGGAGGCAAATTCTTATAAGAAAATAAAATGGAATAAAAATATTGTTGCTAAGCTTGCTAGCGCTTCTCTCTCTCTCAGCCAAACTCCAACGACATTCACCAACCCTAAAATAGAAATTCCACTAACGCTTATCTGTAGTTTAAAGCCACACACTGGAGTTTTGTGCATGCACCAACATTCTCAACATGTCAGAGTTTTTAAATCTCCTGACGATGGCACAAAATAGTTATTTTTAAAACTAGGTGAGGCAAACTTGCTATTGAAGGACATTTCTCGGCCTGTTCACAAGATCATCTCAAATCTACAGCCCTCAAATGGTTGTTTAAAATGTTCCCTTGGCATGGTTTATATTATTCTTCCTGATGGCTGAACAGGCTGAGAAACAGGGACTAATTCTTCCAAAACTAGGTGTTATTAAACATCCCCCCTCCAAAACATCTCTGGACCTAAAAATTGCTTACCAACTGCTAAACTCAGCCTCTGAATGTAAAAATAAATATCAGCCCACTAGCATGATGTGTGTTCACATCATCCTGCAACGTCTGAGGTTTTGGGGCTGGGTTTTTGTGTTTTCTGTTTGTTTGTTTATCCAAACATCACAGCAGTGTCAGTAACTCTTTCCTTTTAGGATCAGTCCTATTTCAAATAAATGAGCTGGTACCAAGAAAGATGGAAAGAAAATCGTCTGAGAAATAACTGGTCCCCAGGTAGCAAGCTGCTAACAATTCTTCCGCTTTAATGTCAGCCTCCAAACCCTCTTTTTCCCCGCGATGCAGAGCTTTGCAATGCCTATGTCTGTGATGCTTCACTGGCGGCCCTGGGTTTACAAATAAAAACAAGCCCTCAGTGAGCTAGATGTGGAAGGGGACCAGAGAGGCACAATGCAATTGTCACACACTCTGAAAAACTGAACACCGTGCACAGAAATATCAAGGCTGCTGCTCGGGATGTGCTGAGCAAAGTCAAAGGGAAGCTGTCTGGCATTAAAATGAAGCGATCATTGCACAGGGCACTGCCACTCGGGGCTTTGCAGAGAGCAATCACGGTGCTCCATGCAGGAGGAAGGCCTTGTGGGGTCATTTATACCAGCAAGAAATGTACAGCTGAACCTGGAAGGAACAGTGCACGAGAACAGGACAAAGACGGAAGCAGCATGTGTACAAAGGAGCAGACCCCCAGGGCAAGGAAGCATGTGGAATTACAGGTTTGATCCTAATTATGGGGAGGAGGAAGATCAAACACATTGAGATACATTATTATACAAGGAACAGGAACTGGATATGCACAATAGGCCTTTGCCAGTGTAACTACCACCAGGCGGATTTGCACCTGGGGCCTCTGAAGCTTAGTATAGGAGCCTCTACCCTCTGAGCTAAAAGCTAGCTGGCTCTCAGCCCATGCTGTAGAGCAGGGGTGGCTAACCCATTCTGGGCAAAGAGCCAAGATAACAGTGGATCCAGTGTGAAGAGCTGGGGCAAAGTTGTCAAGAAAGAAAAAAAAAAGAAAAGCTCTGCCGCTTTAAAAAAATGCAGTTAAATGCGTTTTGAGGCTTTTTGGCCACAGCAGGCTCCTGCCGCCATCTTTATTTCTGCAGCTTTCATGGCCACGCCGGACAGCTCCTCTGCCCAGGTCAGCACAGGGAGCAGGGGGCTGTTTTTGGGGGTACGGGGGTGGCTTTCGAGCCATGGGGGAGGGGGAGCTTCATGAGCCGCAACTGGGGGGGTGGGGGTGGGAAGAGCCTCATGAGCCTCGGGTTGGTCACCACTGCTGTAGAGGTCTCTTGGTCTTATCTGTTGCTGTGGTCTAGGTGCCACTGCATGGGACAGTGAACCACACTAGGTGCGTGGGTTGCACCAGCACTAACCACTATCATCTTGTGTCATTAATGACAACAGCAACAAATAAAAGAATGACCAAAGCTCGTGCAAAAAGTTGCTCAGGGTTTAGTTCCCTAAATATGTACCACACACACTTTAAAGCAAGATATGTCTATTTCACAGTGCTCTACACGTGGTCTGTGCAAGCCGCTGAAAGGATAAAGCCGATACTACAGAGCTGACCTCAAGATAAGCGAGAGGCCAGCGGCTTGGTTGCAATTTGCCGTGGTATTCGTCTCCTCTATAAAAGTCACAAATAGATTTTTAAATATCTGATCCCTCTCAGCCACCGAGTGGTGAAATGAAAATCCCAACTCAACAGAAGGGAAGGTTTCCAGTCTGAGGGCAAACAAACATTCATAGGTCATTTCAAACCTGCAGAGTCTGGCAAGCGAGCAGTCCCAGGTGCAAGGCTAAAGGAATTTGTGGTGGCTGTTTTTCTCTGCTGTTGGATCAAAGCTCTCCTTTACAGGTCAGTGTACAAAGCGGCACAACCCTCCAATGTCCCTTCTCAATGAACCTGACGCTGCGGCGGTGAACAGGCATTGGTATCTGTTCCCGGGTGGCTATGTGAAATGGAAAAGGCATCCGTGGAAATAAACAGCGGAACGTATGGTCTGGGTGCTGTTTATCAAACAGAAGATTGCAGTTAGTATTGCAATGTTTCTGTTTTAGTCCACGGCCAACAGCCCGCCTGTAAACCACACAAGAACAACGCAAAGTAGTTGTCTGGCTCCCTGCCGCAGGGACTCATTGAAAAAGGATAATTCATTGAAAAGGGGGGGAAAAACCAGTACCTGGATCAAATGAACTAACTGAACTCAAGGGGAGGGATTAGCTGTGAAAGACATCCCAGGTTTGGCTGAAGAAAAACAATCGAACCCTAGAAGAGAGGTGCCTCTACCACCTACTTAACCTTTCCAGCTGTCTGTCTCTGTCTCTCTGCTGTCCTGTGAAGCCACGCCAGTGGTGATGGTGTGGGGAGCAGCTAGAGATCCACCGATAACTCCTTATTTCATCGTGCACAGTGGAAGCTTCTTGTAGCGCACCCTGATAGCTTGTAACCCCATTTATAGTACCAGGAAAGTGCCACAATAGTAAAAATTTTGTCAACAGTGTATCGGAAGGGAGAGTAGTCAAGTGCTGGGAGCAGGACTCCTGGGATCCTGGTTCACTGTGTGACCGGGAGCTAGCCACTTAACTCCACTGGGCCAAATTCACAGCTAGCGACTTATACTTTCACCTGCCCTGCTCAGACTGAAGGGTACAACTAGGGTTGCCAGCTGGTTTAAAAAAAAAAACAAAAAACAAAAAAACAAAAAAAACACGGATAAAAAAATTTGTTGAGGAAAAAAAAAGTGCTGGGGAGTAACCAGGGAGACCGGGGGGGTGGGGGGAGGAATTCGGGACATCGTGCTGAAGTGCGGTTGTGGCCCCTTTAATTGCTGCGTGTCCTGAGTGGGCTTCCATCAGGCACTGAGCCAGGCCCAGGAAAAGCAGACAAGCTTCCTTCATTACAAAATACCGGACATTTATATGCCGGGTATTTTCTCAATTTGTTTACCGGACACAAAGTCCAAATACTGGACTGTCCGGTTCAATAGTGGACACCTGGCAACCCTAGGTACAACCCAGCTCGCACTCAATCCACTTCATCAGCCTGTAACTTACAGCGGTCCTTACACAGCCCTCTGAATGTGGCCTCCTGTGTGTCAGTTTCCTGTCTGTCAAAGGGGTACAGTAGTCTATTTGAAGGCAGTGTCCTGAAGGTAAATTCATTCATATTCCTAAAGCACTTTGATGACAGTGCTAACAGGATGGCAAATAATCATTAACTAACGACTGCCTCTTCCAGCCCCAGGGATCACTGGTTTTAAAAAAGGACTTTGAAAGGAGGAGTCCGATGAATTAAACAAAAAGTAAAACGTGTTCATGCAACAGAAAGAGTAAGTAGCAAATAGCATAGAAAGACGACGTTTTGCAGAGAAGAGGAATTATTAATTGAACAGACCCCTTAGGAGACTGGACTGTGAACTCGCTAATGACCAGATGCTGGGAGCCCGTGATGGGGAAAGGAAGCTTGGTTTCAACAATACATAGCTTTAAATTTGTTTTGGCACAAAAGCTGGTTTGGCAGTTGAGGGCCTGGATAGGACCCGTTCAGCAGAGTGGGAGTCCAATCCTATGTGATCTTGGATAACTTTGTACCTCGATTTGCCACCTCTAAAGTGACACTAGGGCTTCCTTTCTCCTACCTTCTCCTAATATAATCTAAGCGCTCTGGTGCGGGTGCTCTCTTGGTGGACAGGTCTACACTACAAAGCCAGGTGGGAGTAACGACATCGCTGAGAGATGAGGAAAATGGCACACCCTGTGCAAATGTAGCAAGCCGACCTAAACCCTGGTGCAGACACCATGCAGGCAACAGAATTCTTCCATTGACCTAGTCATCTCCTGAATGTGTATGTACCTCCTGGAGAGGTGGATTTAGTACAATGATGGAAGACCCTCTCCCCCCCGTCAACCAAGTGTGGAGGAGTCAGAAGGCCTGGCACTCCTCCCCCCCACCACAGTGGGTGTGTCTAGACTACATGGCTCCGTCGATAGAGCCATGTAAACTAGTTTACCCGACACAGTCAATGAAGCAGAAATTTAAATAATCCCCGCTTCATTAAAATAAAAATGGCCGCCGCGCTGTGCCGACAATCAGCTGATCCAGCACAGCGTGGCAGTCTAGATGCGGATTGGTCGACAAGGGAAGCCTTTGTCGACCGCTCCTGTAAACCTCGTTTCACAAGGCATACAGGAGAGGTCGACAAAGGCTTCCCTTGTCGACTGATCCCCGTCTAGACTGCTGCATTGTGCTGGATCAGCTGATTGTCGGCACAGCGCGGTGGCCATTTTTATTTTAATGAAGCAGGTATTATTTAAATCCCCGCTTCATTGACTATGTCGGGTCATGTGAGTTCTGCTGTCCTATAGTAACTTATTATTTAAATCCCTGCTTCATTGACTCAGTCGACAGAGCCATGTAGTCTAGACACACCCAGTCAGATGCAAATCTCAGCTGGCAGGTAGGACAGAAGGTTTTTGAGTCGGCAGGGATGCACTGTAGAACAGACTTGTCAGCACAGAAACCAGAAGCAGCCAGTACCAGCCATCTTTGGGAGAGGGGAGCCCAGAGCTAGGGGGCTGGCTCTTGTCCTGACCCAAGCCCAGCAGCTTGGTTCCAGCCCCCCAGCCAGGCTCCTCCTCTGGCCTTTGTCCTGCTTTCTGGGCAAAAGGTGTCACCTGGTCACATTGCCTCCTGGACTCATGTTACCAGTGCTTTTTCTGTGATGGTACTGCCCGGTATGCAGTACCAGCACCTCCAGACGCAGTACCAGCACCCCAGTCAGAGCTTACCTGGAAAGAATGGAGCGTACCTATGTATGCAAATGTTTGACAGTCAGCTGGGTCACGTGTCATAAAGTGGCTATGTCTTAAAAGGGCAATGTTCCCCCCCCCCTTTTTTTTTGCTCAACAACTTTTCCCCTGGAGTACCGGCACCTCTTTTTTTAACAAAAAAGCACTGCATGTTATGAAGGGCATTGAGCACTGAGTATGTGTGGGAGGCTATCACAACCAAAATTCCCAGCACCTTATAGGTATTGGTGCAAGGTCTAGGGAAACTGAGGCACACACAAAGAGTTACTATAGGACAGCAGAATTCACATGAAACATAACAAGGTGAATAAAATCCTCATTTTATTCACCCTCCCCCCTTCGTGTCGTCATAATAAGTTTCTGCAAAACAGCACTACAGCTTCAGTGCTTCTAATGTCTGCATAGCCCAAGTTTTTGTACCAAGCCTAGCACGATGCATCCCAGTCTTAATGGTGGCCTCTGGTGCTCCTATAATTCAAACAAAGTACAACGTGTGGTAGCAGTTTGTGATCTACAACTTGCTGCTAGAACCAGTCCACCAAACTCAATCTCAGCCCCTTATCTAGAGGGTGTTCTGAACCTGCCCAGGTAGACGGAGATATTTCATGTATCCTTCAAACCAGTGGTCCATTGCTAATTTGGCTGGGAAACATATGTGCTGAAATTCTTTCATAATTAGAAAATTGCCCGGCACATTGCAGAAATGCTACCCTGCCTAGGGGCAAAGCTACATAGAACTGGTCTGACTGTTTGAAATGGTAACTGAAAACATGCTTTATATTCACAATTTAAAGAACAGTGCAGAGTAAAATATAGCATCTCTAAAAAACTAAAAAAAGCATTTACTCTCTCCTGCCAAGCGGAGCATGCTATTTGTATTGCTACGGAACATGATCTCTAACTACACCAGAAGAACAAACGGTTTAAGTGGGAGTAAAATGAAACGGTGGAAAACTAACCTGCTAAAAAGGTTTAAAATGGGCCTATCTAAAATGAGCAATTGATAAAAGTAGACTGGTAAACAGCACTCATCTAATGCCAATATAACAGTGGAGAGACTGAGTGGGCGAAGTAATACCTTGTGTTGGATTGACGTCTGATGGTGAGAGACTAATTTTTGAGCTTACATGGAGCTTTTCCTAGCAGAAGTTGGCCTTAGAATAGATATTGCCTCATCCACTTTGTCTCTCTAATAGCCTAGGACTGACACAACACTCTCTACAACAGGGCTACTCAACTTTGGAAGCCCCGGGGGCCACAATGATACTCACCGCACATGCCGAGGACCACAAATTAAGTGTGATTGCATATACATGCAAATATATGCAAATAGCACCTTTCACACTGACAGGCATGAATACAAAGATTAAGGGAAGACTACACAACACACAGGCCCCATTTAAGTCAGTTCTGCTGATAATAAAATGCAATATTTACCTGATTTCCACCCATATGACAGCACTTTTAATGAGCAATGACAATCCAGGAATTGAACTACTAAAATGCATATGGACAGAATACCATTATATTGACTACTTTTTTGTTTTGGTTCCCACCTGCGGGCCGAAAAACAAACAGGCTCCAGGCCTTATGCAGCCCACAGGCGGCATGTTGACTAGCCCTGGTTTACAACATAGCTGTAATTGCATAAAGGGCTCAAAAGGTAGCGTGATTATTAGAGGAATGGAACTGGGAGTCAGACTTCCTGATTACCAGTCCCAATTCCGGTCCTGAATCACTGTGTGACTTTGGACAAACTGCTAAACCTCTGTGCCTCAGTTACCCTCATCTGTAAAACGGAGATGATAATTGTGACAATGTGCTCCAATATTTTTTATGGGAGATATGTTTCTGAATATGAATATGCCTAACTCAAATATGCTTTACGCAAAATAGAGCAAGTAACCTACCGCTGAAGAGTTTGTCGTCTCCTGAATGTGTACCTTCTATTTCGGTGCATGAATCATTCCCATAATTTGACTTAGAAATAGGAAGTACACGCCTGTTTATTAATCTAGGTATGCTAGTGAAAGCTATTAGCAGTACTCAAGGAATGCAAGCAACAATCTATGAATAGTCTGTTTTTTCCTATGAGCCTGGACTATGGTTGGTCTTACATGTGATAACGCCACCTGGTGCCATCTTGAATTTGGTACTTTTCCCCAGGGTTTGGGAAATTGAAAGAAGAATTCCCACCCTGTGGAAATTCTATACAAGGGAAGGGGAAGTACATGATGATTGTCTTCATCTAGCTTCACAGACTGCTCCCTACTCCGAGAGTATACACAAAAACACCTGGAAACAACAACAGGGGTAAAGAAGAGCGTTTGGTCAGAAAGAAGAGATCTGGCCTGAGAAAGACTTTACCTGAAATAAGAATTAGGGTGAGAAATCATGATTTATAACAACTTCTCTTAGTGTATTAGGCTTAGCTGGCATGTTGGTCTATAAAATCATGACTGGTATGGAAAAAGTGAATAAGGAAAAGTTATTTACTTGTTCCCACAATAAAAGAACTAGGGGTCACCAAATGAAATTAATAGGCAGCAGGTTTAAAACAAACAAAAGGAAGTTTTTCTTCACACAGCACACAGTCAACCTGTGGAACTCCTTGCCAGAGGAGGCGGTGAAGGCTAGGACTTTAACAGGGTTCAAAAAAGAGCTAGATAGATTCACGGAGGTTGGGTACATCAATGGCTATTAGCCAGGATGAGTAGGAATGGTGTCTCTAGCCTCTGTTTGTCTGGAGGTGGGTGACAGGGGAGGGATCACGTGAGGTTTACCTGTTGTAATCCCTCCCTCTGGGGCATCTGGTATAGGCCACTGTCGGCAGACAAGATACTGGGCTAGACTGACCTTTGGTCTGATCCAGTATGGCCGTTCTTATGTTGTTTTATGTAGCATAGTAACTTACTCTGATCTCTCTGTTATCACTTGCAATCACTTAAATCCTGCTTTTTATAGTTAATAAAATCACTTTTGTTTATTATTAAATAAATAATTTTATCTGGGGGGACAACAGCTGTGCATCTCTCTCTTTCATTGATAAAGGGAGCGAACTTATGAACATGCTCTGTATAAAACTTTTATGTAGAGTAAGATGGATTTGGCTGGGGGTTTGACCTCCCTGGCGATGTGCCTCCGGGTGCTGTGTCAAGTCTCTGGGACTGAGTCATCCCAGAGGTCAGCGGCGTTGAGTGTCTCTGTTGCTCGGCTGTGGGCTGTGACCCCAGTTCTGTGCCTTTGGTGGGTGAGACCTAAGCTTCTGGCTGAGCAGGCCAGGGTGATGGGGCACCCCAGAGGGCAGGTAGGTGAGCTCAGTGGTACGATCAGCTCATCAGGTGACAGTCTCAAGTGGATCTCTATGACCCAATTTGTCACAATAATATTTCCCGTTTCAAAGAGGTGTTAGGCAGGGATTTAAAATATCGATTAACTGAACAGTCGATTAACTTCATGAATTCTTATCGGTGGATCTGTCGAAAAAGGCTTTCTTTCTCGACAGATCCCCCTCTACACTGCCACTTTTTGCCGACAAAGTGCTGAGTTGGCAAAACGTGGTGGCCATTTTTATGCAAATTAGGTGTGGGATATTTAAATCCCTGCCTCATTTGCAATGTTGACCTGCCTAATCTGCATCCCTCTGCCAACAGAGGGATGCAGTCTAGACATACCCTTAATGTCTCAGGGTACGTCTGCACAGCAGGGCTAAAGTCAAATTAAGCTGGGCAACTTCAGCTACGTCAATTGTGTAGCTTAAGTCGAAATAGCTTAATTCAGTGTTTGGCGCTGTCTATACAGCAGGAAGTCGAAGGAAGAACACTCTTCCTTTGACGTCCCTTATTCCTCGTGAAATGAGGGTTACAGGAGTAGGAGTAAGAAGTCCTCGAGCTCGACAGTATTTCAGAATAAAGGCTTGTAGTGTAGACGCGCACTGTGTTATTTCAGAATGTCAGTTATTCCTAAATAACACTGTGGTGTAGACATTCCCTTAAGGTACAGTCATGATTGCATAGGTGTCATATTTCTATATAAAAGTCACGGGAACTGAATTTGGACACTTTTTTTGCTCACTTTAAGACTGGAGCGTAAGTTGTAGTTGCCAAAAGGCTGCTTGCAAGATTAAAGATTGCAACACTTGAGTTCCTGTTTGGCACCCTCCATAGCGATGTTAAAAGTACTCCTTTGCATTTTCTCTTTTTCCCAGGCCTAAGGCACTGCGCAGCAGGCAACAAAAACATGGCC
Source organism: Pelochelys cantorii (assembly GCA_032595735.1). Classification (NCBI taxonomy): domain Eukaryota; kingdom Metazoa; phylum Chordata; order Testudines; family Trionychidae; genus Pelochelys; species Pelochelys cantorii. Next base: position 8,444,788 of record CM064346.1, on the reverse strand, counting down.
TGAGGATCTTGCAGTAGCCATGTTGGTTATTTTGCCTAAGCTTTGCTAATTTTGCGCTGGGCTTGTTTTCGGCATAACTGTACTTCGTAGAGAATTTTTTAAATATTTCTGGTTTGTCTTCCACTTAAAACGGCTTGCTGCGTTCTCTGATTTAAACTACTGGTCACTTCTCTGATTTCTGCAGTGACAATTAACTGTGTCAGTGCAATAAGAAATATAGCCGATGCAGGCTCTTGGACTATGTGTGTATTACAATTCCACAAACCTGTGTTAAAGTTCTCTTCTCCATGGGCTAAAGGTGCTGCTAATACTAGTTATATGGCTTGCAGTGACCCTCTCACCCTGAGTTCTAGTCCCCCACTATGCATGTCTTGCACAGCATTTAGCAGATCGTTGGCATTAAATGAATAATAATCTGTTGGGCCATGACAAAATGGATAGGGTAGCTCTTCACCAGTGTTCCCTGTAAGCTGAGCTTTTGGACAGCCACCAAAGAGAGATTGAAATGCTGCCCAGCTGATTAGTATAGCTTCCACAGCTGAGAGTATGTGTTTCTACTGGTGGTGCACATGCTTTGGTGCACACAACACGATTTATTCCTCACATTGATGGAAAAAATTGGAGGGAACATTTGCTCCTTCACTTCCTATTTGTATTTATTTTCTGCTTGGGGTTGTAGAAAGAGTGATAATTGGTGGGAAATCAAAAGGTTTTAGGCTGAAGATGGAGTTGGAGCCAGCAGAAGAGAGAAAAAAAAAAAAAGACCGGAGTTCTGAGGGATAGAAAATCTCAGTGGTGGGAGCCAGAGGACAGAGCATAATGACAACAAGTGAAGAGCAAGAAATATTGTAATACTTGGAGTCACAAGGGTTTGGAAAATGAATGGAAAGGAGCTGAGCCTAGTTGAATGGACCTGAGAATAAACCAGTTGGGACGTGTGCAGTATGCGGTCGGATGTGTCCTCAATGCTGTTTTCTCCTCTGCCTTTTGCTGTTGTGTTTTTGGTTTGAAAACCACCCTCACTGCAGCTGAAAGATGTATTTGGGTCACCTGGGTGGATAGGTTTCTGGCGATATTTGTTCTGGCACCTTCTGCCAGTGAAAGGGAAAAAAATCAAAATAGCCCCCTTGTGCATGCACAATCTCAGCTGTTTGGCGTGCTGGCTGTTTACAACAGCTCCCCATGCTCTAAACAGGGAAAAGATATTTTTTCCTTCCAGCCACATTTTTTTTTTTGAATTTGTATAAACAAATTTTGACCTATGTGAATGCACTAACATGCCACTGTGCTTCCTGTTCTTAGTGGTTTGTACGCACTTTTACTATGCCAAAGCCTCAAAGTAGGACAAGTATTTGTATGTTCAGGAAGCCCAGGGCAATCTGTCACCTACTCAGATTGTCTCACAATGGAGTAAAAGCCAACTAGTCAGAAAACAGCTTCACTTTAAGAGCAGTCCATGTTGTTTAGATGCAGAGTTTGAAAGACGTACAGAACACACAAACTCCAAAGAAAGACATCTGGAAAGATTGGAGGATTAATAGTAATGTTCCTTACTTAGCAATTGCCTCTCACACTGTGGGCTCCGATCCTGCAAACACACATGAGCCTGCCTAATATTAAGCATGTGAGTAGCCCCACTGAGGCCAATGGAACCTAAGCCAGGACCTAGTCATATAAAGTCTCACTGAAATGCAACCGTCTCTGGGGTGGATGGCGGCAGCCAAATGGAACAAACAAGACTCCTTAGGGTTGGGAGGAGGGAGGTTAAACAAAGAAACCGAGATGAAAGTTTTGCTCTTATGAAAAGTGCCTGTGGGCTGTTAATGCCCATTCTGAGCAAGCCCTTTTGGTTTGTCAGCTCTCTCTCTCTTAAACCCTTGTCCAGACGAGAAATATTTAAGCACCTTGCAAAGTGTGATAATTTCTTGAATCGGTACCAGGACATGAGTTAATCCTGTCTGGTAAGGATAAAGGGCTACCTGGATTTAGGGTAGGGATTTCAGTATATCAAGCCTGATACTGTTAAAAATATTTACTTTAGGGTAAGTGGTAAAAAAAAAAAAAAAAAGATGTTTTTGTTAAGTTTCTTTCCCTCCTTCATAAAACAGAATTTCAGACTGTTATGAAAAGCAGTTGGATGAAAATTGCTTTTAAATTTGCTGAAATTTTAGTTTTTTCCTATTTTTCTATGAGCTCATGACAGCTGGGTCCGGATCCATGACTGGGATGCCCAGCCACTATCTCGCGAAAAATAGGGTTTGTTAACTTGTTCCACGCACTGGTCCTGCAGTCTGTTTCTTGGGTGTCTGTCTTTGGCACAGGGGATGTGAGTTCTGTGGCTCCTTCAAACCTTGTATTTAACAAACACAGACTGTGTCCTTATAAAATTAAATCAAGTCAATGTAAGTATGCTGGCGAGTTCTGCTGCTAGTGTAGCCATTGCAAGTGGTGTGTTAGGTGGCAGTAGATATTAAATAAAGTACATAACAAGGCATCCTATTTCAAAGGTAACCACAAGGAGAAGAAGCTTAATATAAAAGTTAGTTATACACAAATATGTCAGCTTAAAGGATTGCTTTCTAATGAGCACACAGGATAACCATTACGGTTAGAAGTATCATTTCTGTGATGATTAGATAGGGCAATACATCTGTTGTTTTCCCTGCTGGTGTTCGCGGCTTTTAAACACTTTGGCTAAAGAAAGAAAAGCTCTGTGGGGTTTGCAGAATAAAATTAATGCGGCCTTTTTCCAGTGAGGAGGCTAAAACAAGGCAGTCTCTTGTTAATGTATGTTTGCCATGACCTGCTGCCCTCTCAGGTTTTGCAAGGTGCTAGCATAAGAGCCCTAATCACTGGAGCATGTTTAAATGGGAGGCCTAAGCCACTCCGCCTAAAATTCGTGCCGCTTAGTAGAATGGGAAGGCCCTTGTACTTATGAAATGCCAGAGATAAATTGTGTGGAAAATTCTTTAAACTAATGAGCTGAGAAATATTCTGCAAAGGCTATTTTCCACCCTTCGTTCTAATTGCATCTTAAACATTCATAGCCCGAGCAACAGGAGAATCGTACACACTCAAGTCGTGGTTCGCTTGGAGCAATTTATTTTATACGATAACGAACAGTATCAGCAGAAGTTGAAGACAGATGATTATAGGTGGGGCTTGTAGCACCACTTATCTTTAGGGTGACCTGACATTTTCCCATTACAAAGCCCTGTTTTTCCCAGTTGCTTATAACTTTGTCAAACTTTGACTGTCTGGAACGTGGGGGGCTGATATTTTCAGTGCTTGTTGTGTGTCTTTGTCAGGCTGAATTGGTTTGGAAAGTTTCAGCCAAAATGGTTCAGCCATTCCCAAGAATCAAGGCAGGAACACTACAGTGCAATGCTCTTCTGGGAGGAAGGGGGGGGCGAGATGAATCTGGAGGTGTTCTCTCTGAAATGTTCTAGTGCCCCAATGTTCTCCAGAAGAGAGTTGAAATTTGGCTGAAATGTGGCCTTTTTGTCAGCCACAGGTCCTTTGCTGTGTCTGTGAAAATCCACCCAAACTTGGCCAATTTATAAGCTTACTTGAAAAAAAAAAAAAAAAAATCAAACTTTGCACTTGCTACCGATGTAATAGTGTAGCTGTTTGAACGGGTAACCAATAAGCTCATGCTTCTCGGTTACCCAAATGGTTACGGTGCTCCCGGTCTAGCTCCCTGGTGTGAGCCACCTGGTGTCCCATGCTGCTGCCTCTAACACAGAGGCAGTAGCGCGGGGCAGGAGGCGGGAGTTGGTAGGCGTGGTGAGCCAGCTTCAAAGCTGGCTCCCCACACACACTGGGTCCCTGGGAGCGAGGTGGCCGGCGGGTTCTGGTGTGCACTTGGGAGCCGGCTTAAAAGCTGGCTCCCAGGGAGCTGGCTGCCCCCCACGTGTACTCTTCCAAAGTTACACGGTTAATCGATGACACACATTTTAACACGCCTAGCATGTGCAAGAACTTACTAGCAAAAATCTCTGCAGGCACCGGGCTTCATTCTCTCACAGTTCCTCCTGCTGACCTGAGCACGTGTGCATGTTATATCTGACAGATCAGGTTTATAGTGACTCAGCAATACTTTCCATGCAGTGACTGTTCTGGGATGGCGCAGAGCCAGACACTGGGCCTGTGAGCGATAAGACTGTCTGTCGTGAGCTCTTTATGCTTTCCTCTAGCCCACGCACTCCCGTCCCACTGCTGGTGGCCCGCAGTTGTAACTTGGATGCAGAGGGGACAAAAGCCAGACCAGGGGTGAGGGGAAGTAGTAAACGAGGAAAGGAACTCCAGGGAGACTGGGACTGGGGTGGGACCAGGGGAGGGAAATGGGACGGGAGCCGGAGGAGAGGGAAAACATGAGGGCCATGGTGGAACTAGTTGTCTGAATTGGGGAGCATGAGACCAGACCAGCTGGGGAGAAAAGAGACTGGGCGTAGGAGTCAGTGAAGTGGGAACAGAGCGGGACGGGGAGAAGTGAGAACTGACAAGGTACAGGAGGAGAAGAGGGACTGGGACCTGGAGCCCGGGAATGAGGCAGGGGAAGGACTGAGATTGGATGAGGATGCCAAGGAGGGAGACTGGAAACGGGGGAGCCATTTAATTCAGCTACTGCCTGGAATGCCCTCCCCCCCCCAAAAGCAGTGCTCTGTTCCTTGTCGCTGCTTCGTCTCAGAAGAGCTGAGTGGCGTGGAAACCGGTTCTTACAGCGTGGCCTGAATACAGCGAATCTTGAGCTGAAGCATGTTCTGCAGCTCTGGATCCTTCCACAGGAAGACCTCCTGCCCTGTGCCAGGGTTACCTCCGCAACTGGCACATCCTGTTTAATCAGAGTCGCTTGAAAAGCCGCCACGGAGGCGTCTGGGTGCCTCCTTTGGGAGAAAGAGGGTTGCAGGTGTGGAGACTGACCCACTCCAGTTCAGGAGGCATTCAGACTTGTTTACCCTAACGAAAATATCATGTGAGTCCGCCTGCAGATACAATGGCTTTGTTCATCAACATGTATCACTTCTGTGCTCCCTTTCATACCATGTGCCATGTGGGGCTTTGCCGCAACAATGGGCTGCATTAGAGTTGAAGCAGTTGGCTCGTCCTTTGTTTTGAATGTCCAGGCTTGGTGTCATTTTGTGCAAGTCAGAGCTTCTGCTGGGCCAGTATATTCTGTGCAGTTGGACAGGGTAGGATGTCTCTAGAGACCCCGGCTCCAAGCCTCCTAGCTAACTCACCAAGCAGAATGGAACAGCACAGGTAGGCAGCAGAAAGGCCATTTGGGATGGTTTGGTAACTGCTTGGGCCCAGACTCATCCATTGCTCTAGGTCAGTGCTTTTTTTATAAAGTACCCCCTTTTCCCAAAAAAACCCCAAAACCCTGTAAGTACCCCCAGTACCTAGTTTTCAGACACACAATTTTTTTTAAAACCTTTGCAACACATTTGTTTAAATAACTGAATCCATAGCCGGACAGGCAATTAAATTTTTGGGTGTAAAAAGGACAAAAATAATAAAGCGCTGTAAAATAAAACAAAAATTCCATTTTCTCCAAATTTCAGTTGTGTTGACGTGCCCTCCAGACTTCTCTCAAGTACCCCTGAAGGTACTCGTACCACTGGTTGAGAAACACTTTTCTGGGTGATGGTGCTTTCCTGCCTTCTTTTGGTCAGTCTTTGGAGGGTTGAAACAGATAGCACATTGGTGATCTTAGTAGCTCCCGTTCAGCACCCCCCTTTCCTCAGTAGCTTCCCTCCTGCCTCTGGAGACCCCTCTCCTTCGTTGCTGGGTTCTAACCTGGCTGCTGTTCTCCAAAGAGCACCTGACCCTTTATTTTTTGTATTCTTGTAGCCCTGAAGATTTAGCTCTTGGCTATGTCTAGACTGGCATGATTTTGCGCAAATACTTTTAACAGAAACGTTTTTCCGTTAAAAGTATTTGCGCAAAAGCGTGTCTAGATTGGCACGGACGCTTTTGCACAAAAGCACTTTTTGCGCAAAAGCGTCCGTGCCAATCTAGACGCGGTTTTGCGCAAAAAAGCCCCGATCGCCATTTTCGTGATCGGGGCTTTTTTGCGCAAAACAAATCTGAGCTGTCTACACTGGCCCTTTTGCGCAAAAGCTTTTGCGCAAAAGGACTTTTGCCTGAATGGGAGCGTCAAAGTATTTGCGCAAGAAGCATTGATTTCTTACATAAGAACGTCAGTGCTCTTGCGCAAATTCAAGCGGCCAGTGTAGACAGCTGGCAAGTTTTTGCGCAAAAGTGGCTGCTTTTGTGCAAAATCATGCCAGTCTAGATGCAGCCCTTGGTTCCCTGAAGTACATAGGGAATCGGTTCTGTTTCCCGCGCTTCTCATTTAATCTTTTAAAATGAATTTAATCCGTTTCTGTCTGGCTGAGTCTCAGTGGTGACCAAAAAGCCCATTGCATTCTTATTTTGCTGTGGCAGTAAAATACGCTAGCCCTTAGTGTCTACTGTGTCAGGTTAGTGGATAAGAGCTTTGGAGCAGGGTTTTTCATTGCGTGTTTGCACAGCATCTAGGGCAGTGGGATCCTGAGCCATGGCCTTGTCTTCTGGGGGTTACCACAATACATAAGAATATATAATATGTCTGCCTGGCTTCATCTTCCCGAGTAGCCCTTGAAATGAACTGTTGAAGTGTCTGCTTGATGAAAATCTATCTTCCCATGTCCATACAGGGTCAGACCAAAGGTCCACCTAGCCCCGGATCCTGTCTGCCGACAGTGGCCAATGCCAGGTGCCCCAGAGGGAGTGAGGAGAACAGGGAATCATCAAGTGATCCCTCCCCTGTCACCCATTCCCAGCTTCTGACAAACAAAGGCCAGGGACACCATCCCTTCCCATCTTGGGTAATAGTCATTGATGGACTTAGTGAAATACAACCTCGATGGGGCTACTATAAGGTGGGTGCATAACTGGCTGGATAACCGTTCTCAGAGAGTAGTTATTCAGAGTCATGCTGCAAGGGCATAACAACTGAGGTTCCACAGGGGTCAGTTTTGGGACCGGTTCTGTTCAATATCTTCATCAATGTTTTAGATGATAGCATAGAGAATACAATTATTAAGTTTGCAGATGACACCAAGCTGGGAGGGATTGCAAGTGCTTTGGAGGACAGGGTCATAATTCAAAATGATCTGGACAAACTAGAGAAATGGTTTGAGGTAAACAGGATGAAGTTTAATAAGCACTAATAAGGAAGGAACAATCAGCTGCACACATACAAAATAGGACGCGACCATCTAGGAAGGAGCACTGCAGAAAGGGATCTAGGGGTCACAAGCTAAATATGAGTCAACAGTGTGACTGTTGCAAAAATGGCAAACATGATTCTGGGATGCATTAATAGGAGTGTTGTGAGCAAGACATGAGAAGTCATTCTTCTGCTCTACTCTGCACTGTTTGGGCCTCAATTGGGGTATTGTTCTGGGCACCACATTTCAGGAAAGAAATAGGAGAGGGTTCAGAGAAGAGTGACAAAATGATTAAAAGTCTACAAAACATGATCTATAAGGGAAGACTGAAAGAATTGGGCTTGTTTAGTTTAGAAATGAGAAGACTGAGGGGATATTTTTCAGGTACCTAAAAGGGTGTTAGTAAGAGGAGGGAGAAAAATTGTTCTCCTTGGCCTCTGAGGATAGGACAAGAAGCAAGGGGCTTAAATTGCAACAAGGGAGGTTTAGAATGGACATTAGGAAAATTTTCCTAACTGTCAGGGTGGTTAAATACCAGAATAAATTGCTTAGGGAGGTTGTGGAATCACCATCATTAGAGATATGCAAGAGCAGATTAGATAGAACTCTGTCAGGGATGGTGCTTGTTCCGGCCATGGAGGCAGGGGACTGGACTTGATGATCTCTCGAAGTCCCTTCCAGTTCTAGTGTTCTATGATTCCATGGACCTAGCTTCCATGAATTTATCTAGCTCTTTTTTGAACCCTGTCGCAGTCTTGGACTTCACAACATCCTCTGGCAAGGAGTTCCACAGGTTGACAAAATACTTCCTTTTGTTTGTTTTAAACCCTCTGCCTATTAATTTTTATTTGATAGCGCCACCTGTCTTGTGTGTGCTCAGTGGCTGGTGCCTGGGCATGAGACAGCAGGAAAGCACACACACGTATCTCTGTGCATCCCTTCTTGGGATGGGCTTACACATTTGTTGTTGGGTCCGTGCTCAGTTTGGGCAAACTTGGGCCTGGATTGTGATGAACTGCAAGAAGGTAGCTGAGTGCTCCTGAATCAGTTTCAGGGGAGCCCATCTCTTTGGCGTACGCCTTCTAGGACAGGCATACACCTTTGATGACTTGACAGATGAGAATGTAAAGCTGTGGAAAGGTCACCCACATAAAAATAACAAAAGGCTGCTCTGCTTTAGAACACTGACATTCTTCTCACATTTTAAGACATTTGGTTTTATATGAATAATCGGGAAAACTTTGTCAGGCAACTAGTACAAGTGATGCAATCCAAGCTGCAGTCAGTAAGATCAAATCACTCCAATCTGGTTCAACAGGCAGTGGTCTGTGCCTTCAGCTTTTCTGCTTTTTAAAAATGTTTTTTTAGACTAGCTCCTGTCTAGCTCCCCGCACTGCTGCCTCTGTATCTGCACAGAGTGGCAGAGGGCTCCTCAGGAGTGGGGCTGGAGCACAGCAGCCCCGCCCCCAGGGACTATAGAATAGTCTAGTCGAGTAACCTGTAATCCTCCTTGCAGGAGGCATAAGGTATCTGTCAAAAAAGGTTTTCTTTCTTGACAGATCCCCCTCTAGACTGCTGCTTTTTGCCGACAAAGTGCTGAGTCGGCAAAATGCGGTGGCCATTTTATGCAAATTAGGCACGGGATATTTAAATCCCTGCCTCATTTGCAATGTCAACCTGCCTAATCTGCATCCCTCTGCCGACAGAGGGATGCAGTCTAGACACACCCTAAGATGTTTTTTAAATCAGAAAGCTGTAAGACTAGCATGAAACATGTACAGGCTTGGCAGGGAAATAGCTGCAAGAACCAGGTTTTTCAGCCACTAGTATTCCTTGGTTTGGGCTTTGTAAGTAGAGTCACAATGGGAGTAAACACTAAAAAACAAACATATCCCAAATGATTCATTGATACTTCCCCTGGGGAGTTCAGTGAAGAATGAAGGGTTGGGCGTATTGAAGGATTCCCAGGTAATTATTTTCTGCCATCACAGAAAGGAATTTAAAAATAACTGATCTGCATAGTTCAGTGCTTAAAACCACCGTGAGCACAAACCCGAAATCCCATATAATTAAGTTAACCCAATGTGAACACGCTTTCCAAATTGGATAAATGACTTGGAAGAACGGTTGACTTGTATGTTGACTTTCATTAATGCCTGATGGTGTACTAAGTGCATCAGGCATAAAGACAACATATGGGGAGCTCTGGGGTATAATCTAACCCCTGAGAAACTACAGTTCTCAACTACAGCTAAACCTTGTATGCTTCCTTATTGCCTGCTTGTATCCAAAATACACTGCGGACTCAGCCCAGCATATCCTGTTTACCAGAGCATATTGAACCGAAAGCACTTCCGGATGATTGTTGCAGCTGAAAAATAAACTTACCGATGATAAATAAAAGGGAGAGAAGTGTTTTAACCCAAGGGACACTGAGATTTTGGCTGAGGCCCTGTCCACATGACCAACTCTTTGCCAGCAAAGCTCCCCTAGTGTAGATGCTGCTTATGTCAACAGAAGGAGTTTTTATGTTGGCAGAGTAATTCCCCCCCCTCCATGTTATTAGCATGCATCTGTCAGCACAGCTGCATCTACACGGGGGCTTTGGCTAGCAATGACTTGGCTACATGAATGAGGGGGGGATGTGTTTTTCACAGTCCCCGAGTGATGTAGCCACGCTGAGCAAACTTTGTAGTGTAGACATGGTGTGGGAAGAACAGCAGGCCTCTGGGCTGGTCATGAGGACAAAGGAGGCAGCTGTCCTGGGATCCAGTGATTTAAAAGGAGGAGGAGTGGTGAGTTGCGCCAGGCCCTTTAAAACACTACCAGAGCCCTGGGTGGTACTGAAGGGCTGGCTGGGGTGAGGGGTTGGCCTCAGCCCCGCCCCTTCCGCCCCAGACTCTGCCGCTTCTGGGGGCCTAGAGCCATCCCCCAACCTGTCCGTCAGCCCTTCTCAAAGGCCTGATTCCCTAGATCCGGGGTGGACAATAATTTCAACAGGGGGGCAATCTAAGATTTTGGTAAGTGATCATGGACCGCACTTCTTGGAGGGGGTGCAGAGTCTGGGACAGCGGGTGGGGTGTAGAAGGGAGTATGGGATAGAGGACTGGGGTGCAGGAGGTAGCGTGGGGTCTGCGAGGGAGTTGGGGTGAAGGAAGGGGTTATAATCTGAGGCAGGGGTTTGGGGTTGCAGGGTCAGGGAGAGGGGATGGGTGCAGGAGAGAATTCTGGCCTGGGGGAGGGGTGCAGAAGGGGGTGCAGGATCTGGGAGGGAGTTGTGACCTGGAGGAGGTGGGGAGAGGGGATACAGAGGTTTGGGTGGTAGCCTGGGGCAGGTGGTTGAGGGGAGAGAGGGGGCGGGGTGCCTGCAGCAGTCTCTGGCTGGAAGGTGCTTACCTAAGCTGCTTCCAGCCAGTAGCTCTGCAGACTCCATTCCCGAGGGCTGTTCTACGTGGCTCTGCTCCAGCACAGCAGGGGGAAAGGGAGGAGAGGAGGAGTGAGGAGGCTTCATTCGCTGCCCCTGCCTTCAGCAAAAACTTCACAGCTCCTATTGGCCAGAAACTGGCCAATGGGAGCTTGGGAATTTTGCTAGGAGGCGGGGACAGTGTGCAACGCTTTCTCCTCCCGGCCCAGCTTGCAGAGCAATTAGCAGCTGGCTGTTTAAAGTGGGTGCTCCTGCTCTGCTGTAAGAGTGTTGGCGAGGCAGCCGCAGGCCGGATCCGGTGGCTTGGCAGGCTGGTTCCGGCCCGCTAGCCGCCTCTTGCCCACCCCTGCCCTAGATTCTAGAACAATAATTTTAGACACTAAGTATCAAAAGGACAAAACTCTGCCCAAAGGCAGATGGGAATGAAGTTAAACATTAGTTTTTCATGTGTCATCTCTGCCCAAAATCTCAGTATCATGGTCAAATAAAACATTCAACTACTTTAGGCATACTGCCTAATTAGGAAAAACGTAAAAAACAACAAATAGTCAGATGACAAGAAGTGGGTTGTGCCCACGAAAGCTCATGATACCATCTACATGTTTTGTTAGCCTTTAAAGTGCTACTAGACTATTTGTTGTTTTTCACATTTTTTCCTGTCACAGACTAACGTGGCTCCCGCTCTGAAGCTTTTGCCTAATTAAGACTATTCACTGTCTCAGAACATATCAGCTGTTGGGAAACTGAAGGCAACTTGGAATGTGGAACTGCCCACACACAAAACCCAATTCTGAGCAATTAGTACCAGTAACTTCAATGGGACAAGGATTAATAAGGTATACGGATCAGCACCGTTAGTATTACATCATGCTGTCCACGTACAAAGCCCAATCCTGCGATCTTTACTTGGGCAATTAGCATCAGAGACCTTATTCATCCTCATTGTCCCATTGAAGTATGCAGATCAGGTCCTTCAGTTTTGAATCACAATAGTTTCTACTCCGAGGTAGAGGTAGGTCTACGATATCAACCTTTAGTGATGTGGTGACAGGCATGAATGTACAGGTTATGCATGTGTTTTAAGATTCCTCATACCCTTTACATCTTCAGCATCTCCTAAAAATCAGATATTAATAAAATGCAATAGTTACCTGATTCCCACCCATATGACAGCACTTTTAACGAGCAATGACAGTCCAGGAATTTAACTACTAAAACCCATGTCAACAGAAGACCATTATATTGACTACTTTTTTGTTTTGGCTGCCACCTGCAGGCTGTGTATTGAGCCCCACGTAAATTCAAACTGCACTGCGGGCCACATGTTGAGTAGCCCTGCTCTGGACAGCTGTAGCTACAACTTCACAACATGGAGTTTGATCCAGAAAAAAGAACATTCACTCTTTCATTCTTGGTATTGTAAAGCCTTATTAGAGATGGGCACGTGGATTGTGTGGATGTGTACGTGTGCACAGCAAACACAACACCCTCTCCAAATGTCCACTCCCCCCAGTACAGCGATCAAAAATTCTGATTCCTTTCCAAACTATTGTCCAGTGCTATTTACTTTTAAACAGGAAAGCCCCGCTCAGAAATTTTTCAACATCAGAGTGAGCAGCCAGCCCTCCATGACCCATTGAGCACCTCACCAATGAATGGGTTTTCCCAGCCTGAAAGGACAAGGAATGTGGTTTATGGTCATTAGGACACACAAACTACAAACATCAGCAGATTTCCCACCACCTGACATAACTTCCTCTACATATCTTGGCATGGGCTTTGCTCTCAGAGTTTGTGTAACACTGGCAGACCCTGGTTGGCTGTGGGTGGAATTGAACCTGCGACCTCTGGAGCTCAGTGCATGAGCCTCCCACAGGAGCTAAAAGATAGCTGACAGTGCACCACACCCAGCAGGTGCATGGGTTACATTTGTAGCTCCAGTGAAAGAAAAAGCCCAGATTTTAGTGGGACAGGGTGGGACACGTTCTCAGTTGATTGCTGAAAAATAAAAAGCACATTATGTATCTCTAGCAAACAAAGAGAAAACGAAGTGGATACAGTCTGACGTAACCTTTTTGCGGTTCTATTGGTTTCTATTTTCCTATTCGATATTTTGCAATAAGAAAAATTAATCTTTAAAAAAAAATAAACTGCATTTCAAGACAGCATTTTGCAGGACGGGCTCAAAGTTTCATTCCAAATGAGTCTAGAATGTTTCTAAGACTTAGCTAATACATTCCTGGTTGGGTGAGATGTAGCATTTGTATGGCTCAACTCTTGCGGACTGTTCTGTCAAATCCCAGGCAAAATGTAAACACAAATATTAAAAGCAAGAGTTAAAAAAAAAGGTAAAATAAAAAAAAAAGAAATGGGTCAAAAGACTTTATGTGTAGGGTAACAGACATGATAAATAATACTTGCAAACACTAAGCACCACAACCACACTGTGAGAAAGGGTAGTTTATCTCAGTTTTACAGATAGGACAAATTGAGGAAGAGTGAAGTTAAGTCTCCTTCCCAAGGTGACACAGCACAAAATAAGGAATGTAATCCATATTATTCTAATTCGTCACTTCAGGCTTTATCCACTAGATTGTGAGGCCTCCTGCAGAACACACACAAATATCAGGGGGAGGAAAGTAATTTTCCAAACATTTCTGAGTAGTCATTTGTCAACTCCCAACATGTTTTATTTGTATTTATATAATGATTAGCACATTATTTCAAACACACTCACACAGACATACACACTCCCTCTCCTGCATTCCTGTTAAATCAATGAAAAAAAAAAAAAAAAAGAGAGAGAAAGAAAGTGAGAAAATATATTCTGCCGAGCAATTTACAGGCACTCCCAATAGCCAGAGTGTGGTGAACCAGGGAAGGAATTCATGGTTAGAAATGTCAGACAGCAAATTAAGCAACTGTGTCTGAGGTACAAAGGGCTAGTTACTGGGTTAAAAAAAAAAAAGGAGATATTTATATCTACTAGCTTGTTTCCCCCTTGTGAAGGTTATTTTTTTCAATACAATATGAACTGAACTAATTATGCTTAGTGCTTGTACTAATTGACCAATGTGACTTTCAGTCCATTTTCTACTAAGGGAGAGGAATGGATGTGAAGGCAATGCAATGTTTTTCTGTTAGTGAATCAGCCACTGGAAGCAAAACAGAAAAATCAGACAGACTCCAAGGTCACTTGAGGCACGATGTCTGAAGAGAACTGGTAACTAGGTAGAGTCACTTCCACACTGCAGACACTTATCAGGCTGGTGAATTTTAACAAAACATCTCCCTCCTCCAAAATGTGTCAGATTTTTTTTTAAACCGGCAGCTCTGTACACAGGGGTGAAAGTAACTTAAATTTCTTACAGGTACTGTTCTATTATAACCCATCCCTCCTAAGTGTGTGTGGGGGGGAGGGGAGAGTATGTATGTTCTCAGGAGGCATTTTTTGAAAATTACTTTCCACTGTAAATTGTGCCCCTGACATGACAGACTAATCTAATAAGGGTGGGGGGAAGTTGTCCCAATCTCTGTTTATACACTGAATATAAAACTGCAAGAGGATGCACCTTTACCATCTACGAGCGAGACCCAAGCAGTACTGTTATATCACATCAGACCAGAACTGACTCAATTCCACCTGACATGAAGTAAAAACTGAAACCTGAAGAGGATTTGTAAAGTCAAATATTGTGATTACAAAATACATGTAATTAAAGGATTAGGATCATGGGGCTTTGGTGGGCACACCCCACTTCTTCAGATGACAAAGAAGGAGCAGCGGGGCACAGAGGTCGCCCCTTGCTCCATCTTTGTCATCTGAAGAAGTGAGCTGTGCCCACAAAAGCTCCTCATACTATTTATGTATTTTTGTTCATCTCTAAGGTGGCTACAGGACCATTGTTGGTTTTAAAGTTGTTTTAGTTACAGGCTAACACGGCTCCCCCTCTGAAACACTGAAAGGATTAGGGTTAGGTTTATAGTGAGCATGGGCAGAGAAAAAGCCAAAGAGGGCTGGAAGCCAGCTTTCCTCAGAACAAGTGTGTGGCTCTGGGGAAGTGGATCTTAGCCTGTAGCTCACAGACCGCTTGTAGCCCAATTAGCACACAGCTGCAGTGCATGTAACATCCTCAGGGTCCTATGGGTAGTGCATATTGTGTGGAGGTGGCCCACCTAACACACAGAGAGCTGCATATGGGATTCACAATAGTAAACAGGTTGAGAACCACTGCTCTGCGGCGATGTGGTGATGTCTATTCAACCTGCTCATCACCCGGGCACTATGAATTTAAGCCCTACTGTGAGCAGAAACCTGAAATGAAAAGGCCTGTTCTTAGAGTCCACCTCTTCTAAAGGGGTTTTAGATTTGGGGGAAATGCAACCTGAGAAAGCCCTATGACAAATTTTTAAAAGAAATTATACATGCAAACCCTTGCGGGGAGGGTGGGGACATGAGGGAGCAGAGGAGTATGTGGGCGGGGACTGGGGCTGCAGTGATGGAAGAGGGATAAAGAGGGATGAGGGAAGGGAGAACAGTTGGGGAAGGGAAATATGGAGGCCAAAGAGAGGAAAAATTGGATCAGATGCACTTGTCAGCAGGAATGTTACATTTCGATTAATCGAATAGTTGATGGAATTTCCATCGACTATTCGATTAGTCAATAAGGACTAGCATGGCATTTCAAAGATTGAAACGCCATGTGAAGCCCGGGGCCAGTGGGGAGTCCCCTGACCCCGGGCTCCATGTGGGCGCTTCTGCAGGGGCTCTTGTACATTTCTAAGTGGAAGCAACCGCATGAAGCTCGGGGTCAGGGGACTCCCTGCTGGCCCCGGGATCCACGCAGCATTTCAATCTTTGAAATGCACAAGAGCCCCTGCTGCACCGTTGTGGACCACCAGGGGTCCATGGACCTCAGGTTGGAAACCACTGGACTATATGATGGAGATTCCGCTACCTACAGGGCAGTTATACAGACCCATTCCGCTGACTCTTAGGTGGGCCCTTTCTATGGTTTCCACCTGGACAGTCCTCTTTTCGAGCGTTTCATGTCCCCCCCATGGTACTCAGGCAAAACCACAGGCAAGCCAATGCCATTCCCGGAAGTACCAAATGTCCAATATTCTGGAAACAAGAACAGCCACCCTAGCAACCCAATAAGAACCACTGTCAAAATTGTTGGGATGAGCCAGTGAAAGTTAGTTCCTTATAAAAGTGACAGGCTACACACCATCCCTTCTCCTTGTCGGAGCAAAGGGGGGAGGCCAGAGTGATATTTGGCCCTACAGAGAACTGAGGGAAATCCAACAATGAAGAAACGTAAGAGAGAGACTCCTAACATCTTCCCCTCTCTATACCGCTGCTTCGAGCTATACAGGCCCCGTCAGTTACTGCCATTCATCATGCTCAAGCATTGAGGTGAGAAGGTGGATCAGAGGGTGATTCAGTTCTTCACTTCACGTTGCACTGTGCAATTCTAACGGAGCACTGTAGAACCGGAGTGGAGATGGATGGCATTGCATCTAAAGCCACCGAAGCAGAACCATCACTAACGCCTTGTAGTGGACTCCCAAGTGAAAAAGGATCAAGAGAACTGTACACAAGTCAGCTGGTATTAGAAATGGAGGAGTAAAAAACAGATGGGCTGTTGAAAAGCGGCAGCTTGAATGCTGATGGGCATTCCACTGAAGGAAAACACAGCTCCACCCACCCACCCATCCATTATTTTCACCATTCTTTTATTTATTCTTGGATCTGGACTTTTAATACTCCAGACAGCTGAAGAAGTGGACTGCGCCCACGAAAGGTCATGATACCATCTTCATGTTTTGTTAGTCTTTACGGTGCTACTGGTCTATTAGTTGTTTTTTAAGTTTTTCTAGTTACAGACTAACTCAGCTCCATCTCTGAATCTTTTATTTTGACGGCATCTCCAAAGAATGCAATGCCAGCAACTCGTTCCCAGGATGTATTACGCAGGGTCTCAAAGAGTGCCGCTACCTCCAGACACGCTGCCATTCGTTTCCCTGTTAGAGGACACAGAAGCTAAAATGCTGGATGAAAAAAAGCAAAAGTATGAGAAGAGAGTACAGGCCACCCCACTGGAGATGATGAAGCAGTGGAAAATCTGGTCATGGTGTGTGTGTCGGAGGGAGAAAAAGCATTTGTACCAACCTCAGGAAGCTTCCAGCCACATCTTTACGACAAAGACTTTTCAGTGCATTGTCTCCTAGTATTACCAGTCTAGTGCAATAGCTTTCCCCAGGAAAAAGACCCAAGAAACCATCACTGGAACCAATCGGTATCCATGTTTATAGAAACCCCACCCCACTACCATGGAATTAAAGCCAAGGTGTAGGATAGATCCAATTCATTCCATTCATACTAGCTTGCCTCTCTTCCTACTCATGCACACAAATTTTATCCCCCACTTTTTTTTTTTTTTTTGATCAGAGCAGTTATAGTGATTATGGCACATCATTAAGGCTGGCATGCTAACACACATGACAGCCTGCAAAACCCTCAACCTAAAGCATAGCTGAAACTGCTAACATTTTTCCGGACTCATTTTTTCCTGAAGTGGAAGAGACCTGGATAGCTCAAAAAGGCAGTGGATGAGGGGACAGCCTCCGCACTGTTGCACCTGCAAAGTCTTGCCCCAACCAGTTGACAGAGAGAGTGTCAGATTAGCAAGATGGGGGACCGACCTCGCAGATAAGGCATTTGTCGTCCCCCCTTCATTTAACAGACTTGTAGGGGGAGATGCTTTTGCATTCACAGTTGCTCCTGGAATTGCAGATCTTACCAGGGACCAAAACACCTTTCTTTAGTCTCTGGTTACACATCCACAGCAATTTTCCTGGGGGCGAGCCACACTTGGTGGATTAATATAATGTGAGTACCCTTAAATACCATTTAGACATCATAGCGGATGCGGAACGCAGTTACCCACTGGCTTGGAGAAGCCAGTCACAGAGAACATATTCAAATATAGGGAAAGAGAAAGGGTATTTGTGGATGGATGGAGGGATGGATGGAGGTGGAGGGATGGATGGAGGTTGAGGAAGGAGGTTGATGGATGAATGGAGGTGTGTGAATGAATGGATGGAGGGAGGTGGGTGGATGGAGGTGTGTGAAGGGATGGATGGAGGTGCGTGGATAGATGAAGGGATGGATGGATGACTGTCTAGAAGAAAATACCATTATTACTATTCTCCTTATACCACCACCACTTAATACATCATCACTGAATCCCAAACATTAGAGAGAATACAGCATTAGTAGGTCAATCATCAACACAAGCATGAAACCCAGGAAAGCCACAATTTCCCCTTCTTGGGTATACTAAGTCCAAATCATGAAATCGGAAAGAACTGCTAGGTTAGAGCGGTGGCACCGTCGGACTCTCCGAGGTGTCCTGGGGCAATACGGATTCATGCAGTACATGAGACAAGGGTCTTATCAGGGCTACTCAACATGTGGCCCGTAGCCCGTTTATTTGCGGCCCGTGATGCAGTTTGGGTTTACATGGGGCTCAACGAGCGGTCCGCGGGTGGGCTCCTTTGAACATGGCCTCCACTGGGAACATGGTCCACAACGGCGAGGCATCTCCCAGGTGGGGCGAGCAATGAAAGACACAAGCAGAGGGGCTGGCTGGAACAGGTGGGTTCAGGGTGTCGGCGTTTCTTGCCCCCAGGAAGGAGGTTCCAGGAGCGCCAGAGCATTGTGGGAAGTGCTTTGTATTCATGCCCATCAGTGTGAAAGAAGCTATTTACATATATTTGCATATATATTTGCATGTATATACAACCACACTTAAGTTGCGGCCCTCTGCATGTGCTGCGAGTATCATTGTGGCCCCCGGGGGCTTCCAAAGTTGAGTGGCCCTGATCTAGTTTGAGGATTTACTCTGACTACAACCAGTGACTTACTCCAGTGCACGTCCTGTTGTAAACAGGCAAACCTGCTATTTGAGTGGACCTCACTTGCAAACAGGGTTAGTTTTCACTCGTGCACACAGAGCTTTACCTACCTATTCTAGGGGTAGCACTGATGCCGGTATAGAGGGGGAGGGCCACCAATGGCTGGACTTGGGGCAAGTCCTCAAAGAGCACCCTCCATATGGCTCTTACTGCCACAGGGGTGGCCCTGGCAACAGCCAGCTCGTCGGTGGTGGCAAATATGGAAAGCCAGCAGGGCTCAGTGCTGGCAGGTTACTCACTGGGGCCTCATGTGGAGCTCTGCTCCTTGCTCCGACACCAACATGCTCTAGGATCTTCATCTCTCCCCTCCCCCCCCGTCAGTCTCTTCTGCTAAACTAAGGTCTTCAGGGACAAGAACTATCATGCGCCGCTGGCGGCCAATCTCTTATGGGGCTAGCACAATACAAAGACTATGGGGGGGGGGGAGGGGAACTCAGCCTGCGGCCCAGATCCAGTTTGCCAAGCTTTGGATCCGGGCCATGGCCTGCCGGGACCCTCAGGCAGGCTCCCTGTGCATGCTGCCCCCGCCCCCAACGCAATCACTGCAGCTCCCATTCGCCAGAAACCGGGGAGCCTGTCTGAGGGGATCCGCTGGGCTGCTGGCCAGGAGCTGCACAGGTAAGCGCTTCTCAGAACCTGCATCTGGCACCCCAACTCCCTCCTGCACATCAACTCCCTGCCCCAGGTCACCACCCAAACCCTCTGCACCCCTCTCCCCCAGGTCACAACGCCCTCCCAGCTCCTGCACCTCCTCCTACACCCACAGGCTAGAATCCTCTCCCACACGCATGCCCCCTCTCCAACCCTGCACCCCAATCCTCTGCTCCAGGTCACAACCCCCTCCTGCACCCAAACTCCCTCTCCTCCAGGACCTTGCACCCCAAGCCCGTGCCCCAATCTCCCTTCTGCACCCAACCCCACACCTCCCCTCCATAGAAAAGTGCAGCCCTTGAGCACTTACCAAATCTTGGAGTGGCCCTCCTCATCAAAAATCATTTCCCATCCCTGCTTTAGAGCACTCATAGGAAACACGTTTTGAATCTGTAACTACGAACATTTGCTCCAGAGACACAAACGTGGGTGTTACATTCTTCCTATCAGGAAGCAGAACTGTAGCATGTGATCTGCCTCTTCCATCAAAGCCAACATCCCTCGTGGACAATTTACAGGCCAAGGAATGCTTAATGAAATTATTTAAACCAACTCTTCAGAACAGATTAACACAATCAGGAAAACCGTGATCTGTTCTTGTAACAAGGCTATAATTCACCGAAATAATCATTTGTTACAAATTATTCATGTACCACTAATAATGACGTGCCTTTTAAGTTTTCCACCTAATGCTTTGATACTTAAGTCATAAGCACTCACAAAAACTACTAAATATTATGGTGGCTTTGGAAGTAATTGCATAGTTAAAGTTTTGTGGATAATTAAATTCCTGTTTCACACTTTCATGACTGAATTTGTCTCCAAACTCGCAAAATGGGTTTCTAAATTGCAACCCCAAACAGCAGCTGTTGAAAAAATATTAACAGCAGTGCTACACTTCCTCATTCTATCCCCTAAATAAAACGGCAGCAAATAAAAACATCGCAACATGATAAACAGCACTGCAAGCTATTTCCATGTATACCGCCAAACCATTCCCTCCATTAAACAACTGTCCAATACCGCATGCTTAAAGCAGCTCTCAAACCCACTTTTTGGCAACACATGGGTGATGAAACATCCCAAGCAGTTAGAAAACATCCACTTTTGCCCACTGCACAGGATCAGAGCTGAAGGCAGCACATTTTGCTTGGCACGAGGGAGCGTGCCTGTTATGGATGGTGGAGAGGAAGAAGCTGAAATCATGATTGCAGGGTGAAGAGTTATCTAGTTATTTCTTGGCTTTATTTAGAAAAAAAAAGGGGGCTGGCTATGTAATATTTTTCTTCGAGCACGTCTTTTAGTTCCCAGGCTAGGGTAATAAAGAGGGGCAAGATCAGATATGCGCATGGAGAACTGATGAACTAGCTCAGTAGGTAACATGCAGCATTAAGCAGGGCCAGATTAACTGTTCTGGGGGCCTGGGGCTAGTGGATTTTGTGGGACCCCCCTAGACTCTGGGGTGGTGCAGAAATGAGGGGGATCAGTGTGCTGGAGGAGGCTGCTGAGGAGCGGGGAGGAGGTGCAGGGTTTGGGAGGGAGCAGGGTGCAGGATAGGGATGTAAAAGAGTAGTCGATTAGTCGACTACCCGATAAATCTAGGCTTATCAGGTAGTTGAGTTGACTACTCACATTCACCCCTCCCCCTTGCTGCCTCTATATCAGAGGCAGCAAGTGTGTGTTGGGGGGGGGGGGAGCCAGGAGCCAGTGCGTCTTAACATCCTTAGTGCAGAAGTGAGCTTCATATGGTGATGCGGAGTCTGGGTGCAGGAAGTGGTAGTGCTGAGGGTGCAGGATCTGGGCAGGAGGTAGGAGGATGCAGAAGAGGGCTGGAGCTGGAATTGCAGGCTCTGGGAGGATGGTAGGGTTCAGAAGTGGGGTGGAGATGCAGGGTCTGGGTGAGGTAGGGTGCAGGGTTTTGGGAGCAAGATAGGGTGTGGGAGGGGGCAGGGAGGGAGTAGGGGATTCAGGTGCTTACCTGGTGCAGCTCCCAGGAGGGAGGGGTATACACGGGGCTCCATGCAGCCCTATGTTAGCAGGTACCTCCTATCCCTCCCCTCCCCCGTTGTTCCCATTGGCTGCGATTCCCAGCCAATGGGAGTGGTGGAGGTGGAGTTTACAGGCGAGTGCAGCCAGTGGCAACACACACAGCTCCAGCCAGGGGGCAGGAGAGGGGGAATGGCAGCACACAGAGCCGCTTCCTCCCCTCCCCACCCTTCCAGCCAGGCAGAGCCATAGCACACGTAGGCGTTAGCAGCTGCACCCCAGAATCCTGGGCTAAGGGGGCCCCCTTACCTCAGGGCTGCATTTTTAACTGTGGCTGGCTGCGATGTCATGTATAAACCCCACAATAATCAAGAGAGGGTTAACTAGAGTCTGAGAGCTGTACGAGCAGGGCCAGCCCAACCATATAATTGCCAAGGGCACCAGTTTTTGAGGGGCGCCAAGTGAGAGGGAAGTGAATTTTTTTCTCTATTTAAACAACAAATATTAACATGTTGTCTCCTAAAAACAAACGTATCAAATACGGCACTCGGCCAGCAGAGCATCACTGCCCTCTCAGAAGCCGAGTTCTATTATTAATCTCCCATCGTGAGCACAGCTGCGAATGTAAATCCAGCTACCCGGTGTCACGGCATAGCTTCAAAAGAGCCCCGCCTGGGTTTGCCGCCTGGCAGGCCAGTCACTCTCGGTCGCCTAATTGTACAGCTGAGTCAGTGTTTGCCAACCGGCCTTCAGTCAATGGCGACCAATCTGCAACTGCTGTTCTGCCATTACAAGCCGCGATCCCGAAGACGCTGTGCAAAGAATTTGTATTGTGTTGGACTTAGAAAAATTGGTAGGAGGTTTTCACAAGATTGCAAGAGAAGAATCACAAGGACTTGTAAGATTAAAAGGTCTCTATATTGACTGTGTGGGCGGAGCCCAAGTCAGTTTGCCTATGGCGCCCAACACCCTTGGGCTGGCCCTGCATACGAGCGCCGCTTCCTTAAACTGACAGGGTGCATCAGGCTCAGGCAGGAATTTGAAGGAAGCAATCCAGTCAGCGCAGCTGGGAGGAAAGAGACAGGTGTGGCGCCCTCTCTCGGGGGGAGAACCTGAGAGAAGCCATTTGGAGGGGGAAGTTGACAGGCACCCGGGGCACATCCATGGAGCATTTTGAAGCCAACGGGAGTGAGCCTCCCAGCCCAGGCTGGCAGCCCTGAGCTAGCAGGGCAGAGATCAGTGCCTTCAAAACTGGCGTGTACGCAAGTGCTTAGACGTTGCAGCTTGGGCTCCAAACCACTTCAGGGCCATGTCTACACAGCTATTTTCAATAGCACAAAGGCTGTAGCCTGACTGTTGACCTAAGCTCGGGGGACTTACCTCAAAACACTCTCTGTGGAGATACCAAAAAAGCTTGAGCCTGGGGGGCGGGGAGCAGAATTTCCTTAGTTGGCATTTTCGTTTGGTGTTGGAGATTTGCTAAGGGACTCCAGTGTGGAGCCCTATGAGCTAGGGATGTATTAGTGTAGTAGAGTAACCAATTAGCCAGTAAGCAAAAGCTTATAGGCTAATGCTATGGACGACACGCATTTCCCTCCACCCTCCCTTGCCAGTAAATTTTTAGCAGGCTGACCAGCTGCCCAGCTCAGTCCTGGCTCATGCAGGGTCCAGGACCTAACCTCGCTGTGGCTCTGAATTTAAAATGTATTAGGAGCCAGGCAGGCAGGCAGCCCGGCTCAGTTCTGACTTGCGCCGGGTCGAGGAGCCCAGATCCCTCCTAGACAAGGGCTGAGGCCACCTTATGCTGCTGCCTCTTTATCAGAGGCAGCAGCACAGGTTGACAGGCAGCCGGTCCATGAGGGGAGCTGGGTTTTAAACTGGCTCCCCTCACAGACCAGCTCCCACCTGGCACTATGCACTGCTGTCTGATACAGAGGCAGCATGGGGCTCTCCAGGGGTGAGGCCGGAGTGCATTGCTTGCTGGCCCCGGCCCCGGGGACTATGGAATAGTCGACTAACCAATAAGAATTCATGAGGTTACTCGACTATTCAGTTAACTGATATTTAACATCCCTACTATGAGCTATTGCACTAGAAAGAGAGTCAGGCTGAGGAAGGGCAGAAGACACCGTGCTGATTAAAACCGTTTTGTCAGACATTGTTTGGGGGACAGATACCCCTGAAGGGGTGGGAACCAGGGATGTGAACGGGTAACAGCTTAACTGGTTACCTGGTAAGCACCACCCATTAAGCCCCAACTCCGCCCCTTCTGCCTGAGGCCCCGCCCCTTCTGGGGGCACAGAGCTGCCCCCCACACCTTGTCCCGGGGCTCGTGGCGGCTGTCGACCTCGCGGTGCGTGTCCACTGATTGAGGAAGGGACCGTGGCCTCTGCTTGCTCCACCCTTGCGCACACCCCTGTGAAGAACCGAGTAGTAGAGTGGGGCAGAGTTGCCGAAATGCCATGTCACATCGTGAGGGACTGCTCTGTGTCTGTGCATTTCCAGATGTCTCTGCAGATGGTTGTTTTTTTGTTTCTCCCCCTCTACCCACCCCCACAAAAAAAATCCTCTCATATTCCTTTTTTTTTTTTTATAATTGGTAACTTGCACTAAAAATTATTCACATTCCATATGTGACACGTCTTTTGCAGCGGAGCAGGGAGGCAAGCTGCTTAACCGATCAAAGCCTCTTTCATCACTGTATGTCTGGTATTTACAAACAGAACTGCTGTACAAACACTCCCATTTACCGACTGATCAACACGCCCCGCTCCACCCTCCGCTCGGCGTACAAAGCAGCGGGCGCTGCACGACTTACCTAGAAACCCCTCTTCGTCCACAATGATCGTGTAGTCCTCTGGCGTTTCTGTGAGGCTGAAGAACTTGCACCTGCATCAGGGAACAGGACGGGAGCTCGATTAGCATTCACCGAGTCATCTGTGTTGTCTTTTTAAGTTTTCTGAATGTATAGAGTTCTATTTCGGGTTCTGCCAATTACCTGCTGACTAACCCATTGCCTATATATCCAAAATACAGCTGCTGAAACTATCTGCTTTGGCCAATGATCTGACAATACAGCTCCTCTCTTTAAAGCCCTCAAAGGCTCCCCCTCATCTGCTACATCGTAGCAGAAATTTCAAGAAATTTGAAATTTCTTGTCCTAACCTTCCAAGTTCTACATTCTGATATGGACCTTTGACCCCCTCTGCTCTACTACTGATGCCCTGCTAGCTCCTTCTCCTCCCATCTTAGAGTCTCTTCCACATTTCCCCAGGCCGAACGCCCTCCCAATCCTACCGGCCAAGCCGCTTGCCTTGCCCTCATGCCAGTGCCTCCCAACAGCTAGATGTTCATCTATGGTTCTTAGCAGAACTGAGTCAATAACAGCAGCATTAAATGAAAAATCCAAGATGTTTCCCCCTCTGAATCAGCCAGTGCATCCTATCCTCTCTGGGCCTTATTTTTGACAAAACACGCCATTTGGACACAGCTGCTGTGTTTTGCACAGCTCCAGTGTCGTCCCTAGCATATTAAATAAACAGAATGTCAGCTTAACTTTGAATGACGTCAGCTTAACATTGAATGAGAGCTGGGGCTAGTGAGGTCTAATTCCACAGAATATTCTACCATGTTAGATACATAAAAGAAAAATGATTAACAGTGTGCAGTGAGATCAATCAGTCGCTCTCTCTCTTTCACACACACACGGGATGTCAGCGTGTAGACGACTACCCAATTAACCAAAGCTCGGTCCCCCCCGTGGACAGGCAGCAGTGCGGGGCGGCAGGCAGAGCCTGTTTGCGCGGGAAACCGGTTTTTAAACAGGCTCCCCTCGTGGACTGGCTCCCACCTGCCACCCCGCAATGCAGCTTCTGCTAGAGAGGCAGCAGCACAGGGTGGGAGGGAGTGCATTGGCTGCTGGCCCCGCCCCCAGGGACCATCGAATAGTGGTGTAACCACTAAGATTTCATGCAGTTACAGGACTATTCAATTATACGATATCTAACAGTCCCCCCCCCACACACAATCTGGTTGCTTCCCAGCAATGGCTCAGAAACTTCATATTGTGCGGCATTAATCAAATATAGGCCCACTTCCCATAGGAATCACTGCGTGGAGTTGCAATACAATTCTCTCTCCCTACACTGTCACTCACAGACTTACAGAATTTAAGGTCAAATGGGACCATCCTGATCATCTAGTCTGATCTCCTGCATGTTGCAGCCCACAGAACATCACCCACCTATCCTGAAATAGGCCCCTAACCTGTGGCTGAGTTATTCAAGTCCTCAAATTATGGGTTAAAGATTTAAAGTTACAGAGAATCTACCATTTACACCCACAAGCGAGCTATGTGCCATACTGCAGAGGAAGACAAAAAACAAAAAACATAACAAAACACACAGGGGCTCTGCCAATCTGTCCCACGGGAAAATTCCATCTCCACCCCAAATATGAGAGGGGAAATATTGGTCTGCATTTTTCATGGAAATAAAAAACATTTTCAACCCCGCCAATAAGAAGAAAAATAGCCTCAATATTTACACCGCTTTCCATATAGCCAGGTATGAATATTTATGGATATTCCCGGTAATCAAAAATACTGCAAATTCTGAGTAATTTTAATTTCCAAAGAATATTCTACAAAGCCTTCACAAAAACTGGTTTTGCTAACTTTGCTAGTTTCACTAACTTTGGCCAGACTCTGAGTAACACTAGTGTAAACCTCAAGTAACTCCATTGGTTTTACTGTCCACTGAAATCAGTAGTTAATCTAGTTTTAGGATGGCATAAATCAAGATAAGAATCTAGACCAATGGTTTAGGTTTCAAATGTCCCAAATTATACTATTTCAAGGACATTTTATACATCTTAATCTTAAATAATCTCAGCATAATACTTACAAAAAATCCCATTATAAACATTGTTTAGGTTGCAAAGTTAAATACTCAAAAGCTAGGAAATGCTAGATTTAAAATTGACCACATTAATTACATTTGGACAAGTTATTTCTATCCCCTTAGTCATCTAACAAATACCCTGGAAATGGCAGGACCCTTTGGCGGAAAAAGTGTGTGATCATGCAATTAAAGACTGTGTAATAATACGTTGTCATCACCTTCTACCTGAGTTACCCATGTACAAGCAAATTTTAATCTGGCATTTTCAAAATTTCATGCGCTTCACTTCGCAAGTTCAATAATATTTTTTTAGTGTAGCTTTTAATATGTAATTTCCTAGGAAAAAGGTTAAAAAAAATTATGCAAAGCTATATCATACCGCACCATCACGAGCAAAGATCTGAACCATGAATCTTTATCGCTCATTGCGCTTACTTCAGCTTCAGGACAAACTACATTAGCTATCAGACAACATGCTCTTATCCCAGGATAGTGATGGGTTGCTGAGTGTTGAGGGACAGGTAGGCCCAGCTATTCTCTCTCCCAAGGTGGACTGATTTAAATCAAGTTTCCCACTGATACTACTACACATATTTCTTCAACAACAGTGCAAAGCTGATCACTAAACATGTCAATTTACAGCTCAGTACAGCATTTGACAATACCTAAGATGATATACTTTAGGTGTATATAGCCTTGTCCCCCCGCCCCGCTATATATGGCCTCGCCCCCCCGCCATGGCAGACAGAAGAAGAGAGCCGGGGCTAGTGAGGTCTCAGCCTGGCCCCCCACTCTCTCTCCAGCAGCTGGGGGGAGAGCACAGGACCAGGCAAAGCCTCGGCCCTCCTCGGCGGTTGAAAGAACTGGGGCTGGGCCAGCCTTGGCCCGGGAGGGGGCAGGCCAGGGCTGCCACACCTCAGCCTGTCCCTCCCCAGCAGCCGGGGGGAGAGCCGGGGCTGCCTACTTCCGGGGGGGGGAGGAGGGCTGGCGAGCATAGCAAGCAAGGGGCGTAGCCTCCTAGCATAATATAAAATAAGAAAATGACACTCGGTGGCAACTGGCAACTCTAGATTTCTCTTACTACAGCTTTCTGTGCCGTATTCTTGGGTGATAGATTCTAAACCTAGTTAACTAATGAAATAAGCCATGAAGATTAGCTAAGTTAAACTGTTTTTTCTAGCAACAGCCAACATAACAAACAGCTTGGTGAATTTACTGGTTAAATCCCACTTCTACTAAAAGACACAGAAAGTCTTGAAGAAGGATGCATTGCAAAGTTGATCCCCATTGTTCTTCAGACACATCCACTGGGGAAGTAAAATCCCATTTCATTGGTTAACCAATTAAACATATTGTTTAACCAGTTAACTGATTAAAGGGGGGAGTGGGCGGGGGCCCTGGCCTGCCGCAGACAGAAGCTGGAGCGGCCCCCTGCCCGCAGCAGGTGGGGAGCTGCTCCAGCCCCCACCAGTTAACCTTAACCCAGAGGTGGGCAATAATTTTTGGTGGGGGGGAGGGCACTCCAAGATTTTGGAAAGTGGTCTAGGGCCGCACTTTTCTGTGGAGGGAATGTGGGATCTAGGATGGAGGCTGTATACAGACGGACGCATGGTGTAAGGGACTTGGGGTGCAGGAGATGGTGTGAGGTCTGAGAGGGAGTTTGGGTGGAGGGAGGGGGTTGTGACCTGGTCAGGGGTTTGGGGTGCAGGGTCTGGGAGGGTGTTTGGGTGCAGGAGAGGATTCTGGCTTGGGGGAGGGGTGTAGGAGAGGGTAAAGGGAGTTGTGACCTGGTGTAGGGGGGTGCAGAGGGTTTGGATGGTGACCAGGGGGAGGAAGTTGGGATGCAGGAGGGGCTGAGGTGTCGGAGGCAGACTCTGGTTGGGAGGCGTATATCTAAGCATCTCCTGACCAGCACCCCCAAGGCAGGCTGGGCTCCCTGCCTGCTGCCGCCCCAGATCACTTAGAACTGCAGGCCACTCCCTTCCTCTCAGTTCCAGGAGGGGGAAGAGGCTTGCTTTGCCCCCATGCCCAGGCCAGTCTCTCAGCTCCTATTGGCTGGTTGTTTCTGGCCAATAGGAGCTGAAGATTGGGTTGGGGTAGGGAGATCACATGAAGCCTTCCTCTCCTCCAGAGCAGAGAGCCACAGGACTGCACTTTACGCCCACGGCAGCTGTGTGCCTGAGGGTCCCGGCAGGGTGGAGCTTGTGGCTTTGCGGGCCGGATCCGGCCCCCCCAGGCTGTATTTTGCCCAGCCCTGCCTTAACTGGTAAGGCTCACCTGCTAAGGGTGAAGCATACCGATTAACCAGTCACACCCCGAATATCCATATCACTTTCCTCCCACTAATCAGTTTTCCTTAGGATTCATTCTTGAGGCTAGGCCCTGCATCATCTTCTTGCTCTGCTTACACTTGAAACGTTTGGCTTGTTCACTCAGGGAACGAATTTTTTCAAAATATTCCCTTGTCTCTCTCCTGCTCAGAAGCCATGACAGATTTTCTGTAGCAACAGTGCAGGGAAATACAGGAAGCTGTGTATGCTGAATGTCTTCCCTTTTCCTTTCGAGTCCACTCCAATATTCCTTTCTGTGCTGCCTCCTCCTTTCCTATATGTTGTCTGTCTTTAGACAATGTCTTAACTAACTTTCCCGGGCCTGGTCCAGGTTCCCCACCACATAAGCACAGAACAAAAGCAATCCGCTCCAGCCTGTGTCTCAGCAGACTAACAGAAACTGAAAGCCCAGAACTTTCAAGGAGCAAGAGCTGGTTGCTAGGCTGGACAGATTAGAACCATTAATTCATTTTTTATGAGGCTGTAAGGGTACGTCTAAACTACACCCCTCTGTCGGCAGAGGTTTAAATTAGAGGTATCAAAAGTGCAAATGAAGCCAGGAGGGGGAAGAGGCTTGCTTTGTCCCCATGCCCAGGCCAATCTCGGAGCTCCTATTGGCCTATTTTTTGAGCTGTACAGGATCTTTCTAAACGGGGCATTTCTGTCGAAAATGCCGCGTCTAAACTGCCAGTTTTTTCGAAAAGCACCGTTTTGAAAAATAGCAGCGGCCGCCATTATGCAAATGAAGTG
Source organism: Pelochelys cantorii (assembly GCA_032595735.1). Lineage (NCBI taxonomy): Eukaryota > Metazoa > Chordata > Testudines > Trionychidae > Pelochelys > Pelochelys cantorii. Next base: position 8,415,546 of record CM064346.1, on the reverse strand, counting down.
CGGCATTTTTAAATCCCAGCTTCATTTGCACTTTCGATACATCTAATTTACATCCCTCTGCCGACAGAGGGGTGTAGTTTAGATGTACCCTTAGTGTAGGAATAACATGTCTGTGACGATGTGATTTAACTATAACTGTTATATTTGAATGAGAAATTTGGATTTTATTGATGATTTTTTTTTAAAAAACCGATTTAATTAAAAAATCTGTTTTTTTTTTTAATTTAAAAAAATCATTTTAATCCTCCCTGCTCTCTCCACTTCCTCTGTGGTGCCCCGATGGAGGGATGGGTCTCTGAAGTCTTGTGCTAGTTTTGATTTAGAAGAAGCTAGACCAGTTTTCCCATGCAACAGGTGATCTGTTAGCTCCTGGACTTTTCCAGTGCAACATCTACAGCTGCTGCTTTGGCGGTGACCAGGGGTGGCAGGTGCCCAGCCTTAGAATCCTAGAACACTAGAATTGGAAGGGACCTCGAGAGGTCATCGAGTCCAGCCCCCTGCCCTCACGGCAGGACTTAGTACCATCTAGAACATCCCAGATAGATGTCTAGCTAACCTGCTCTTAAATATCTCCAGTGATGGAGATTCCACAACCTCTCTAGGCAACTTATTCCAGCGTTTAACCACCCTGGCAGTTAGAAAGTTTTTCCTAATGTCCAACCTAAACCTCCCTTGCTGCAGTTTAAGCCCATTGCTTCTTGTCCTATCCTCAGAGGCCAAGGAGAACAATTTTCTCCCTCCTCCTTGTGACACCCTTTTAGATACCTGAAAACCGCTATTATGTCCCCTCTCAGTCTTCTCCTTTCCAAACTAAACAAGCCCAATTCTTTCAGTGTTCCCTCATAGCTCATATTCTCTAGACCTTTACTCATTCTCGTTGCTCTTCTCTGGACCTTCTCCAATTTCTCCACATCTTTCTTGAAATGTGGTGCCCAGAACTGGACACAATACTCCAGCTGAGGCCTAATCAGTGCAGAGTAGAGTGGAAGAATGACTTCTCGTGTCTTGCTCACAACACTCCTGTTAATGGTCATGGTCCATTGTTATTCTGAGACAGGCAAGCAACTGAAAGGAAATGGTGATTTCCCAAAGTTGACAGCTCAGCAAAGCTTGACAGAAATGACACGGGACAAAGGAAAGATACTTCTCCAGCCCCAGGGCTTCCCTTCTGCCAAATTTCAAGGATCTCCTGCAACAATGGAAGTGATAGAATGTCTAAAAAAAAAAGTGATGAGACTAATGCTTTATAAATGGAAAGTGTTAGACAGGTTAACAATAGGCTCTGCTAACAGCTTCCCCCTAATTAGTAATCTTGAACCTGACTATGAGGCCTTATGCTCTCCTTTGTATCACCTCCCACTAGATTTATCGCCCTAAAGGAAAGAGTTGTCACACAACATTGAATATCCATGAATTAATGTTTCACAAGGATTTTTATCTTGCTTATAAAGGAAACTTTTGATTTCTGGCCAAGTAAATTTATTACCATCCATAAAACAAGTTGCAATGCATTATGGCGCCGTCTAGCAAAACTGGGGAGGGTGTATGCACACTCAGCGTACTATATATAAGTACGCATACATCCATTTTGCTGGTAAACGGATCTTCCTTTGGATTCATTTTAGAGCAACTTGTCGTTATAGTTTTTTTTATTCATTTATACAGTACTTTATATCTAAACCTAAATAAATATTCACCTTTAGTTCACGATATGAATTTGATAGGGATGAAATGTGTGGAACACCGGACTGGAGATCAGTTTTCAGTTTCTATGCATCTCAAATGCGATCAGAGAGCAGGGGGGAAAGAGATCTGGGAGGAGAAGATATTAATTCAGGTTTTTTTTTCTAGTTAGTCCAACACAGAGATTGCAAACTGGTGTCAACGGCAACATGAGAGAAGAATTTTGTGGTCACTGAAGTAGGGTCATGGGATACCACACAACAACATATCTGCAAGTCTCTATTCAGACCACTCTCGTTCTGGTTTGGTGCCATCTCTAATAATAGGATGTGCCCATGGCCGCCTGGGCAGAACATAGGAACTTGCCCCATATCTGTGATGTCACTAGCATTTGAGTCATTCCAATGTCTCTGCGATTTCTTGGCAGAGGGCAAACCAGCGTGACAAGAGTCGGAGACAAAAGGAGAAGGAGAAGGGAAGGGGAGAGGGAGGAAAAGAAGCAAACAAACAACATGAAGTGAAAATAAAGTCTGCTCCAAGAAAAGTTCCAATTTTAAACCTTCCCGGGGCTCCTCTACACAATGTTTTAGCCTGCACCAGAGGGATGGAAACTTCAGCCGTGCTAGCATGTGGCATACTAACTGGCCTGCATGGATTTTGTTGTCATGGACTAAAAGTCCTCTAGTGCAGTGTTTCTCAACCAGTGGTACGAGGACCCTTAGGGGTACTCGAGAGAAGTCTGGGGGGTACGTTAACACAACTGAAATTTGGAGAAAACTGAATTTTTGTTGTAAGTTTTACACCACTTGATTATTTTTGTACTTTTTACACCCAAAAATTTCATCACCCACTCGGCTACGATTAAGTTGTTTAAACAAATGTGTTGTAACGGTAGAAAAAAATGGTGTGTGTCTGAAAACTGTAGGTACTAGGGGTACTCCTAATTTTTTTTTTTTAAAGGAGGTACTTTATAAAAAAAAAAAAAAGATTGAGAAACACTGGTCTAGTGTATGTTAACATAGTCCAGTGCCACATTAATTAGGGAACTTTTAGTGAGTGTTCACCCAGGCCACTTAACATGCAACTTTCTAGTGCAGATTAAGATTTGCTGGTGCAGACTAGCACACCAGCCCTTAGTTAATATCATTAACACCACAAGTACCATAGCTCTATTCGTGAACTTTTTGTCCTTCACAAGAGCTCACCTGCAGGAACAGGTGAAGCAGGAGAATCACGGTCCAGTCTTACTCCTCAAATGCACACACACCTGTCCTCCAATCAAACATCCAAAGTTTCTGTGAAGCCAGAACTTCCAGCTGTTCTGACATTAACATGTCCTTGTATTAAATAGTAGCTGTATTAACAGAAAAGCTGTTAAAACACTAAACTCACAGGGAAGGTTCCTGAATTGCTACCCTGCAGCCCTCCAGGACACGTGCGTGTTGAATAAGTAGAAGAAATCGTCCTAAGGCAGAAAAAGTTTCACACACAGTGGAAGTGTTTTATGGGGGAGTCTTGCCCTTCAGTTCTCTTTCATGCAACTACACAAATACTGATTCACTGCTCCCCCAGAAATTGCACAGACACACAGCGGGTGCTATTTTTCTCCGCACATGTCTAAATAAAGCGATTTTATTCAAAGAATATGTCCAGTTGGAACCTGACTGTTGCTGGCCCTTACAACTGTTCAGCCTGACATTTCCACACTCCATACCCTACACAGAGATGTAAGCGATTCGCTCGGTCCTAGCTTGCACGAGGTCCGGGACCTACCCCCGCTGTGGCTCTGCAGTTTAAATATATTAGGAGCCTGAGCACCCAGCTCCTACTACATTTTTTTGTCGACTACACGATTCATTGATAAGGGTTAGCACGGCAAGCACAGAGCCCTGGCTCGCTCAGGTCCTGGGAGCTACCCCCACTGCAGCTCTGGATAAAAAGTCATTTGGGAGCAGGCGGGCAGGCAGCCTGGCTTGCACCAGTCCCAGGAGCTACCCCGCTGAGGTTCTGCGTGAAAAGTAATTTAGGAGCCGGGGTGAGCACCCGGGCTGAGCCGGGCTGCCTGCCCGCCCGGCTCCTAAACTACTTTTTACGCAGAGCAGCAGCGGGGTAGCTCCCAGGACCCAGCATGAGCCACGACTAAGGTAGGCTGCTGGCCAGCTCTCTAAAAAATTTACTGGCAGAGCTGGTAGTGGGGAGGAAGAGGGACAGTGGGTAGTCAGTATCATTAACCGAGAAGCTTTCACTTATCCGTTAATCCTTTAACCAGCTACACTTTTACATCCCTGCCTTATGCCAGAACTGAAGAATAGAAGCATCCCCAAACCTCACACTGAAGCCAATCAGGGAGAGGTATCTACTTTTCAAGAGCTAGAGCTGTCAGGAAAGCACTCTTTCTAGGGGCATGTCTAGACTACATTTTATTTTCGAAAGAAGATATGCAAATTCGGTAGGAATTTGCATATCTTCTTCCGATCGCTTTTTCGAAAGAGGGCTTTTTTTGAAAAAGCAAGCAGTCTAGACATGGTTCTTTGGGGGAAAAAAACCCTTTTTCGAAAGATCCTGTAAACCTCAATTTTTGAGGAAGATGCTTCTTCAGAAAAAAGGGGTTTTTTTTTTTTTTTAAAGAACCACGTCTAGACTGCTTGCTTTTTCAAAAAAAAAAACTTTCGAAAAAGCGATAAGAAGATATGCAAATTCCTGCCGAATTTGCATATCTTCTTTCGAAAGTAAAATGTAGTCTAGATGTGCCCTAAGTGTTTCAGAACACATTTTTGGAGGTCTCAGAGTGTGGCATCCACTCTTATAGGGGGCCGCTCAGAGAGTTTTTCCTGATCTACTTATTGTTTTCCTAAAGTTAATTATGCACATACACATGTCCAAATCATTGTAATTTATTTACATAGGGTTTTCTTTTTGCAGATTCTATGGTACAAATGTAGCGTTGTCTCTATTCTTTGCTGGATCTAAACAGAAGAGAAACATACATAAAGTGCTTTGCACGTTATTGTCTTTTTGTTGTTCTTTTATTTGTTTTCTTCGGGTTACTTTTTTAAAAGACCTGATAGCTAGTAAGTCTGCTGCTGTGAAATGTGATACTTGTAAGTTAACATCACTTTTCACAGTCTCCCAGCTAACTACAAAGTCTGCTGTGAAAAGTGATATTGACCAAACACAAATATACCTTTTCACAGCAGATTTATTCAGTTTTGGAAAGCGCAGGAACAAATTAAGTCCTGGATGGGGACCAACGTTCCCTGGAATCTCTTCCATCCATGTGCAGACTTTTTTCCATCCATGTGCAGAATAAATTTGTATGTGCACTGAGGCGTGTAGGAACAAAAATAGCTAACTGTGGGAGCTCTGCTAATCAGCTGGGCAGCATATGAATCTCTCCTGAGCCGCTGCTCAAGCCCACAGCTTACAGGGAACACTGATGAGGAGTTCAGTAGGGAGGTAGCAGGGTTGGAGCAATGGGTGTGTTGGAAGATGGGGCCACTGAGAAAGGGGCCACTGCTTCGACCCTTCCCCAATCACCACCAGGATGCTGTAACTACAAGAAACGCTCCCGGTGGACACGTCTGAGAAACACTGCCCTGAGTGAGTGTGGGGAGAACACATGTAAAAGGGAATAGTTTTCGTACACTAATCGTCAAGCTATGAATAGAGTCTTCTGGATGTCTGCCTTCTTCATGTTTCAACACACTTCCACTTCAGCACGGTTGCTGGCTCTGACTGCCTTACAACATATGTCTTTTTTTGGCAACAAAGCAAACGCAGACCAATCTATTATTAGGTTCCATGGCTGAATCGGAAAACCTTACTGTTTGTGGAAGTTGAAGCAATATTGACTAGGGATGGAAGCGCATAGGCAAGTAGCTACCTACCTACGGAACCTAAGCTTATCGGGTAGTCGAGTTGACTTGATATGACAGAGGTATATAAAATCATGAGTGGTGTGGAGAGGGTGAATAAAGAAAAGTTATTCATTAGTTCCCATAATATAAGGATTAGAGGACACCAAATGAAATTAATGGGTGGCATGTTTAAAACAAATAAGCGAAAGTTCTTCTTCACACAGCGCAGAGTCAACCTGTGGAACTCCTTGCCAGAGGAGGCTGTGAAGGCTAGGACTATAACAGAGTTTAAAGAGAAGCTAGATAAATTCATGGAGGTTAGGTCCATAAAAGGCTATTAGCCAGGGGGTAGGAATGGTGTCCCTGGCCTTTGTTTGTCAGAGACTGGAGATGGATGGCACCAGACAAATCGCTTGATCATTGTCTTCGGTCCACCCCCTCCGGGGTACTTGGCGCTGGCCACTGTTGGCAGACAGGCTACTGGGCAAGATGGACCTTTGGTCTGACCCAGTACGGCCATTCTTATGTTCTTATGACTTCTGGCTTTCCTCCCCCTCTTGCTGCTGGGGGCAAGAAGGGGGGCAGGGAGGCTGCTGTGAAGCAGTCTCTGCCCACGGTGGGCCCAGGCTTGCTGCAGGCAGAGCCTCTTCCGGCAGCAGCCCCTGTCTGCGGGGATCCCAGCTTCCCACTGGGACCCCCCTGTGAACTGGGGCTGCTGGATCCAGTGCACGCCAGTCCGGGACCACTGCAGTTCTGCATTTTAAATGCAGTAAGAGCCGGGCTGCCTGCACGCCTGGCTCCTACTCCATTTCAACTGCAGAACCACAGCGGGGGTAACTCCTAGACCCACCACAAGCCGGTACAAAGCGTCTTCCCTCATTGACTAATCGTGCAGTCGATACAAATTGTATCAACTACACCAGCTATGGCCAACCCATGGCTCGTGAGCCGCATGTGGCTCTTCCCCCTCAGAAGTGCATCTCGCAAAGCTGCTCCTGAGCTCCCCCCCCCATGTGCTCACCAGGTCGGCAATTCAAAATGGCACCCAATATGGCGGCCATCGATGGGAGCCTGATATGGCCAAAAAGACTAAGCCTGCTTGCTCCTTAACGGGGCAGCCTCCTTTTTTGTTTGGGTTTTTTGCTTGATAATTCTGGGGGGGCTTTCCCTTTTTTTTTTCCTCGACAATTCTGGTGCGGCTCTTCGCATTTTTTCTGCCGCTGTTTCGGCTCCCTTTTTTAAATGGGTTGGCCGCCCTGAACTACACCATTAGTCAATTAACCACCCCTTAACATCCTTAATATGGAAGCTTGCACAAAACAGCCAAGCAGACCTAGGACCACAGCACCTTAATTTTGGTTTTCAAGCGGCACTTAGCCAACATGGGGAGAAGGGGGAGGGAGAAAACCCAATCAAACATTCAGGTTTATTTTGTCAGCTGGACTACCAGGTCTGTATTGGGAGCCTTAGGCTTAGAGATGTCCCCCAGTTACCTGCTCCTCAGGCCTGCCCAAAGCCAAGAGTTGGCCAACAGGATAGAACCTGGAATTAGAACATAACCTGAAGTCAACTGAATTCCATATGACATCAATGGGTTTTGGGTCAGGCTTGCCTCAGGCCACTGATTTGTTGGGGGTAGTCAAAAGATCAGCACAGAAGATGGCTGTAAGAGGCAGTGATAAGTCCAGCTTTCTTGACTGGAAAGAAATTAGATGCACATTAGATGTCAGGGAAGAGCAAGAGAGGGAGTAAAGAAGTTTGGTTTGTAGAAAACAACATTTACAGGGTTAAGACAGCTGCCAGCATTGCCACATATCAAACGGAATAGGCACAGGCGTGGTTTATCTGAACGGGAATGGAAGAGCCAAAAGGAAGATCTGAGCTGATCAACCAAGAAAGTATTGTTTGTAGCAACTTCCAGTCTGTCTTCATGTATTCACACCAGAGGATTTATAGACATCTCTCTTTACATTATGATAAGACAGTATCTCTTCGTGCAGGAAAACTCTCAGGCTAACTCCCCCGACTTGTCTTTTGGTGATCTCAACTTTTCACTAAAATAATGACAATGCACAGATTCCAACATGACATACTGTGAAACCCATTTAGAGCAGCAAAGAATACTTATGCTGTTAATACATTTTGACACATCTGTGTAACATATTAAGTACTTGACACCATCTAATTACTAGACTGTACAGTCAAACAGCAATGAAAATTGCAAAGAGCAAATTGATTGGCAGTCTCTAAACGCCGTCTTTATTTGCCAGTCAAAACACTTAGCTGCCTTATTGGCAAGAGTGACAAAGAAATTATGCAGCTCAACTAACTTCAGAAGCAAAAGAGGACCCTTCATAGAGGTATCAGTTGGGAGCACTCTCACTTTGGGGTCTAAAAGTTGCAACTTCACATCTTACCAAGTTTAGTTACTGATCCCCCAAACTAACCCTGCTGTGTAGTACTAGAAGGTTGCTGCTCTGTTAAAAGGACCATCCATCAAAAGAAACACTACATCAAATTCCCTTCTATAATCCCCACCAGCCATCCAAGTGAAAAATTAAACAGCTCATGGTGCAATTAGAAAATAATTGGAGAAGAGGGACTCTCTCTTTCCAGTCAGGTCTCAAGCCCCTCTCACATCCAAGGCTGTGTGAGGCAGTTGCTGAATCTGTAATGGCTGTGATGTTTAAGAGTCACTGTGATGACCGCAGCCAATTCATTCCAAAAAGTCCAACCTTTTCCCAATGAATGGACTCTAATTATTCTCTAACATACCACAGCTGTAATTTTCAAACACGAGTTAATTCAGGGAAGTTGCACAGCCTGTTATGCAAGAGGCCAAGCTAAATGACCTTAAACTCTAAGGCTGTGTCTACACTGGCACGATCTTGCACAAAAGCGGCTGCTTTTCCACAAAAACTTGCTGCCTGTCTACACTGGCCCCGAGTTCTTGCACAAGAACACTGACGTTCTAATGTATGAAAACAGTGCTTCTTGCGCAAGAACTATGATGCTCCCGCTCAGGAATAAGCCCTCTTGCGCAACTGTTCTTGCGCAAGAAGCCAGTGTAGACAGGCAACATGAATTTCTTGCGCAAGAAAGTCCTATGGTTAAAATGGCCATCAGAGCTTCCTTGCGCAACAGAGCGTCTACACTGGCAGGGATGCTCTTGCGCAAAAGCACATCTCTTGCGCAAAGGCACATGCCAGTGTAGACGCTCTCTTCTGGAAGAGTTTTTGCACAAAATCATGCCAATGTAGACGTAGCCTAAGAGTGTAGTAACTGACATGCTCAAAACACAGATGTTAATGAGACCAACTGAGCTGGTCCTATCTCTCAGTTTTGTGTTTGTACAGCAACTAGCACAATGGGGCCCATGACTATGGCATTATAGTAATACAAATAATAGATAATGGTACAAAGTCTGATTGGAAGAATTAACATACAGCTCCAGTAACTCACACCTGCAGATGAGGAAATATCTAACCCAGGGCTACCCAACATGTGGCCCACGGCTAATTTGTTTGCGGCCTGCGGTACAGTTTGGGTTTATGCGGGGCTCAACATGCAGCCTACAGATGGGAGCCAACACAAAAAAATAGTCAATATAATGGTCTGCTGTCGATATGCATTTTAGTAGTTAAATTCCTGGACTGTCATTGCTCATTAAAAGTGTTGTCATACGGGTTGAAATCGGGTAAATATTGTATTTTATTAATATCAGCAGAACTGACTTAAATGGAGTCAGCAAGTTGTATTGTCTTGCCTTAATCTTTGTATTCATGCCGATCTGAGTGAAAGAAGCTATTTGCATATATATTTGCATGTATATGCAACCACACTTAAGTTGCCACCCTCGGCATGTGCTGTCAGGTATCACTGTGGCCCCTGGGGCTTCCAAAGTTGAGTAGCCCTGATCTAACCCTTCACATAGGCTGCAACATTACTGAGAGCAGAGCAATAGAAGTAGAACCTACACCGAGGCAGCGCAAACCTTAAGATCAAATACAACAAAAATTTGTATTACAAGCATCAAACCAAAGATGGCATGGCAGACCACAGCCTGGGAACTGCAAATATCTTATAGAAGGCAGCTATATTGGGAGGTGGGTTAATGCCTTCTTGTTTCCTAATTAGACTCACCTGAACACAGCCCAGCAATCAGGGCATACAATGGAGGCCTAATTAGGAGTCAGCCTGCAACAGGGGTTAATTAAGCACCTGTTGCTAGTTAAGGCCTCCCAGTCCCTGTAAAAGGTTTCCTCCCAGGCAGCAGAGGGGAGAGTTTTGAGAGGCCCAGAAGACAGCAGGCCTGGCCCAAGCCCCAGGTAAGAGGTGGAAGATAACAGAAGGAAGCAGTGGGTGAAGTGGCCCAGGGGAGAGAGAGTAGTATTAGGGTGGGGCAAGAAGCCCTGCCAGCTACCCCTCCTGTTGGGCCCCTGGGCCGGAGTCCAGTGGAGTGGGTGGGCCTGGACTCCCACCTCCCTTCTCTTGGGAGGATTACCCTGCCAGGGAGACGGGAACAGACCAAAGGCCAGGAAAACGGGGTTTGTGTCCCTTTCCCCCCCCCCAACCCCCCCTCTTACTCAGGATTTGCCTATGATGAGAATGACTCAGTAAGCAGGGACCCTTGCCTCTGGGGAAGTCCCAAGGCAACAAAGGGGTCACCATGAGTCTCTGAGACACACAAGAAACTGTCAAGAAGTGCAGAACCCATGGGGAGCTAACAAGGGACTTTGTCACAATGGATAAACAGAAAAGATACTGGTTTCATTGGAGAAGAGACACTGCTCACCTACCAATCACGCACAGGTTTAAAAATGTCAACCTGGCTTAAACCTTAGTCTCATTACATTAATATCAACCCTGGTTCAAGTCTCCATGAAAACCCATCTAGTATGGACAATGGAAGCCCAGGCAAATTAATATACCTATGGGAAATATAAGATTAAAGGTACCTTGGAATGAGTATGACTTGTAACTCTGATAAGATTTCCCTTTTTTTATTTTAGAACCAGACAAGGCTAACCTAGACTCCCCAAGCTGCGTGAACACAACCTGCAATGGTAGAAGAGTTCAACACCTACATTCCAAAGAACTATCAAAAATAGAATCTTTTGGCCTACCATGCATTTTTAGTTTAAGTTGTGGCACCAGTGAAGCCCAAATCATTGGGGTTTTCACCTCTCAAAGCAGATGATTTGCTGTGTTGCTATTTTTTTCAGACCTGATCTTTGCCCCTGACATGAAGCCAGCAATGTCACTCACTATGCCAGATCTTTAACACGTTCCCACTAAAAGCAATTATCAGGGAGATTTTGAAAATGCCACTCTGGCTTTTATAAGTTTTTTCCATCTTCACGTCTATCAAAAAATCTCTCTCTCCTAAAAATCATTCCTCAAAACACAATCCAAAACCAGAAAATGATGATTACATTTGACATTTTTTTTGTTTTGAATTGAAATACATTCGAAAATCAAAAAAGCCTAGGAATGTTTTCCTATTTCTTTCAGAAATGCTCACGAAAGATACTTCTTGGTTTTCAACCAAGTCTAACCGGAAACACACGGGACATTGGAGGATCAACTAGTAGGGAGAAGCCTCAATGTTTAATCCTTCGTTGTTCAGAAATGCATGTTCATCTCAGCTGTAACCTACAACAGTGACACACTGCAAAGATCATGTTTCAGAACTGCCAACAGAAACAAGTTTTTCCACCAATTGTAAAGCAAGAAATACCAAAACGACACATTGTATTTTGGTAACAATTTGCTTAAGGTGGAGGGAGGTCAGAGTGTGATACCATCCTCATTGAGGATCATGAAAACAGCTCTCTTGAGATCACAATGATTATATGAGTGACTTCCATATAAATCCATCCAATGTCCTTAGTACCGCCTATGCTTAACCTGCAACCAAGAAGTTATCCTGCTGGCTCACGTCACCAATAGTAACGATTCTGAGGTTGGACTGAGGCTTTGTCTCAACTTATCAGGAGATCGGTGCTGTAGAGATTGATCTTCCGGGGTCAATTTTGTGGTTCTAGTAAAGACCCACTAAATGGACAGCTGATGGTGCTCCCGTCAACTCCAGTACTCTAGAAGAGTAAGAGGGGAGGGCGATGGGAGACCCCCATAGTGGAAACGCCATAGTAACTCGAACTAAGGTATGTCGACTCCAGCTACGCTATTCACGTAGCTGGAGTAAGGATGTTAAAATGCGGTTATCAGGCTAATCGTATAGTTGATACAATTTGTAATTCCAGGAGCCGGCTTGAACCGGCACGCAGCAGTCCTGGCTCGTGCTGGCTCCATGAGCTAGCCGTGCTGCGGCTCTGCATTTTAAACGTTGTAAGAGCCGCCGGCCTCTTACGACATTAAAAATGCAGAGGCGCAGCGATCTGGGCAAGCCGGGATTGTTGGTTCCTGGCTTGCGCTGAGTCCAGCAACCCCTGTTGGTGATGGACAGACCTGTCCACCGCAAACGGGCTGGTGGAGGAGCAGCCTCTGTTCATAGCAGCAAGGGGCTGCTCTGGCAGCAGACCCTGGCCGCGGCCAGCCCTGGCTGCGGTGAACGGGGGCTGGTTGGCGGCAGCAGCCCCTGTCCGCAGTGGGTTCCAGCTCCCTGCTGGGACCCCTGCAGACAGGTGCTGCTTCACAGCAGCCTGCCCTACCCCTCCCTCTGATAGGGGCAAAAGGGAGGGGAGCAGGCGGCACTCCAGAGATGGTGCTGGGGGGAACCGGCTTTTAAGCCAGCTCCCCCCAGCACTGGCTCCTGCTCCCCTCCCCCCTTGCTGCCTCAAGGGGGGGGGGGGGAAGTGCCACAGGGAGCACAGGGCCAGCACGGACTCAAGCAGTGTCCCGCTCACACTGGTTCCCACTGCGGCTGCTTCAACCTTTGAAATGTACAAGAGCCCCATGGGGCCTTTGTGCTCTTCGAAGACTGAAGCAGCCACATTGGGAACATGCAGGAGCACGGGACGGCTTCAGTCCCCGCTCGTGCCGTTCCCCCGCTGTGCCCCTTCCCCCCTCTCGGAGACGGTGCTGCTCCTCCCCCCTTGCTGCCTCTCTGTGATAGAGGCAGCAAGGGGCGGGGAGAGACGCAACCACTCAAGTCACTACTCTACTACTCGACTAGTTGCTTACATCCCTAAGCTGGAATTGTGCACCTTACTTCAACATCGCCCCCTAGTGTAGTCCTAGCCTGAGCTTTACAATTCTGTTGATGCTCTGACAGCTATGACAGGATCACTGTCCTTCAGCCATTTGGGAACAGCATTACTAAGCAAGCAAAACTTACACAACCTCACTTTGTCACGGACGCAAGCAATCAACCCTGAATATGGGCTGTTGACTAAGGTCCACTCCCCCAGCCATGCTTGGAATGTGCTAGTTTCACTAGGTATAAACCATTTCAGAGCAGGGGGGGATAGCTCAGTGGTCTGAGCATTGGCCTGCTAAATCCAGGGTTGTGAGTTCAGTCCTTGGGGGGGGGGGGGCATTTAGGGATGTGGGGCAAATCTGTCAGGGATGGTACTTGGTCCTCCTGTGAGAGCAGGAGACTGGACATGATGACCTCTCAAGGTCCCTTCCAGCTCTATGAGAGGTTTATCTCCATATATTATAAATCTGAGTGGAGTTGCTAGAGACAGCAGAAGGCTGGACATGGTGGCCAAAGAGGTTCCCTCTGGCTGGTGGCAGTGCTCATTGTGTGGGGGCCCACAACCAAGCTTAATTCAGGGACTCTGAACTGTGCAGAGGATGCCATTTTGCTCTATAATTTTGAGTCCTCCAGGCCTGAAGGACACCATTTTGTAGTGCAAGTTCCAGCTCCATTACACCATGTCATTGTACCAGGGATCCCCCTTGCGGACTTGACGGGGCTTTGATATCATGGGTTGCAGATGCTTAAATGCCTCCACTGCTTCCAGATCTATATCCTATGTTAATACAACCCCCCGCTTTCTTTGCTGTGTGTTTAAAACAGATGGCGGAACGCTCCAAAGGCAGGGAACACACAATGGAAGAGAATTACAAAGCCATTCATCTTCCTCTGCCCTTCACGCCTCGAGAATGACTACATGCTGGAAGACATTTGTGTCCTTTGCAGTGGCTCTGCAGTAATTTTAGACTCACTTCATCAAGCCGATGAGTGAGCAAAAAACTAAACGAACCATACAACTAAGGCCAATAGACTATATAAGGAGTTTAGGATTGACTGTTTGCAGGCAAACAGGGAATCCTGAGGGTAAATCATAAACTCTCCTTTCTACTCTAATAGCTTGATTTCTTATTTTGATCACAATACAAATTTGGCACCTCTGAGTTTCATGGGGGGGAATAGTTGTTTGCCCAGCTCCTAGCGTCCCAGGAATCAAAATCTGCGGAGAGCTTTGATTAAAGGAGAAGGCATCTAAGCCTCTTTTACACCTCTGGATTTCTTGGTTCAATCAGCGCACAACACAATCACAGCACAGAAGCTGATACTGATTGACAGCTGCTGCAAAGGGGAAGCTGAAGGGTGGGAAATTAAGGGCAGTTTAGGGCCTTGATTGAGATGAATTAGCAAACATGGCAGGGAAGCTTACATAGTTAACTTGGTAGTTACAGCGAGGCAGTGGGGGTAAGACCCTTGCCTTCAAGAACAGTGGAACGCGTGCGTCTCTTTACACATTTCCCCATGAAAATAAGTTCATTGGTTTTGAGTCGATGTTGCTCAAGTGATTTCCCTCAACACACAGACTGGGGAAGAAAAAAGACAAGAAAAAAAAGACAAGAAAAAGAAACAGGAAAGGCCCCACTACCATCTGTCCTAGCTTTAGCTCACATTCCTTAGCATCATCCTCATAACACTCAGTTCCACAACCAACTCCCTTTCAATGTGTAGTCAGCCTGTGGAACTCCTTGCCAGAGGAGGCTAGGACTATAATAGAGTTTAAAGAGAAGCTAGATAATTTCATGGAGGTTAGGTCCATAAAAGGCTATTAGCCAGGGGATAAAATGGTGTCCTTGGCCTCTGTTTGTCAGAGGCTGGAGAGGGATGGCAGGAGACAAATCGCTTGCTCATTGTCTTCGGTCCACCCTCTCTGGGGCACCTGGTGCTGGCCACTGTCGGCAGACAGGCTACTGGGCTAGATGGACCTTCGGTCTGACCCAGTACGGCCATTCTTATGTTCTTATGTAATGCCAACACAGAACTATCCACGACCAATAGGACTGCATGTAGTAATATGAGAGCCTAAAACATAAGCCCATGTGTCCTAGGCTTGGCATGACGCCTAAGTGACAATGGTCAGGACTTTGCTAATATAAAGCCAAATTAAGCTGTGAGCAAGAGGCGTGCCCTGCTAAAACAATCTGGCACGAACAGGGTTTATGGAGTAAAACACTAATCCTAATTGATACCAGGCACAGGCTGGAAGCACATTCCGGAGGGGTCAGAACAGAACACCTCATGAAGATATCTCTTGGTACCAACACACTCCCCACAAACCACAGACATACTGACCCAGGTTCAGCACGATAGTGAACAAACCCCCAAGTGCATGGTAATGGGTGATACGTGGATGGCAACCTGATACGTCAGAAGCTACATGTAAACTGGTTTGTACCTATATATGAAAATGTTCCCTCAGGGAGCTGTCTTTGTCCAGCCAAGGGGGCAGTGGCGAATCCCTGTTGCTGACCAAGCCGAGTCCAGTGTTATGGGCATGTATTCTTGGTATCCTGCCAGGGTGTGTCTACATAGCAAAGTTATTCCGAAGTAACTATGGGAGGGTCTACACGGCCATTCAATTATTTTGAAAAAATCTTGAAATAACGGACGGCTTATTCTGAAATCTGTAAACCTCATTCTACGAGGAATAACACCTCGTAGCTATTTCGAAATAAGGCCTGTGCAAATGCTCCACTGATGCTATTTCAAAACAGCCCCTCATCAGGGCCATTCTAAATTATTCCTCCTGGGAATCTAAATTGAGCTAGCACGTCTACATTAGGGAAGCCTGCCTCGGACTAATTTTGAGACTTCCCTGCAGTGCTATTTCGAAATAAGCTATTTCAGAATAGCTTATTCCAGAATAACGCGGCAGTGCAGACATACCCTTAGGCTATGTCTACACTGCAGGCTTCTTGAACAAGAAGCTTTCTGTGGAAGAGATCTTCTGCAGAAATTCTTGCGCAAGAGAATGTCCACACTGCAAAAGCACATTGGAAAAACGATGCGCTTTTGCACAAGAGAGCGTCCAGACTGCATGGACACGGTCTCGAAAGAAAGCGCTGATTGCTATCCACAGAATGGCCACCAGGGCATCTGTGCTTTTTCCTCTTTCCTGTTTTTGCACAGAAAAACCCTGTTGCCCGTCCCCACACACCTTTTTGCGCAAGAGCTCTTGCGCAAAAAGGAGTTATTCCTTGTAGAAAGAGGAATACCTATACCACAAAAAGCTCTCTGTTCTGTCGATTCACTATAAATTTACTTGTGCAAAAATGAGGTGTGGACGATCTGCAGGTTTTTGTGCAAACAAAAACCCTGTAGTGTAAATGTAGCCTTAGAGTCTAACAGGGGCTATTAATATGCTTCATTTACAATAAACCTGGCCAGATGCCTTCGATCCTTGTCTGATTTTGGGGTCTTTGGCAGCTCTCTTAGAATCTGCTGTCCAGGAAAAGTAAGTACACCCCCCCACCCGAACAATTATCGTCTTTGGCTAGAACAAGAGACCTGTCAGGACACCGCACAGTGACTTCTGACCCCCAGCACTTATAAACGCACAAAGTTATCTCCAGGGCTAAGGTATGTGACAGAGTCCCATCCAACTGAAAGGCGTGACAATGCACTGTTCTGCCTAGCAACAGGATGAGAGTCGGCAGAGTGCAACTTTGGAGGAAGTAGAGATGTGGACTCTAGAGGGAAGGACGAGGAAGCTCAAGAGGAGTTGGCTGGGACGATAAGAAGTTTCCCCTTTTCCCTCACTGCCCAGCCTGTGACTTTGCTCTTGAGAGCTGGGGGAGGGCAGAGAGATGCAAAGTTTTCCGACACCTGGTGCAGGTAGCTCTGGGATGGAGAAGGCACAACCTCTGGCAAGATTTCTAAGGCTCCCACTGTTTGGCAGTGGGAGGTACCGATCTGACAACTCCTAGCTGGTCATCCAGGGAGGAGGAGGACAAGGGAAGGGGGAGGGGGAGGAGCTGGCTCTGTGCCCCCGGAAGTCACGATGGAAGACAGGTCCTTGGGCAGAAGGAGTGGAAACGGGGGCAGCCAGCCCTCAGCACCACCCAGAGCACAGCACTTCCCCCGCTCCCCTCCCAGTCCTCAGAGCCACGTGGAGCACGCAGCGTGGTGCTCCAGCATCGATTTAAAGGGCCCAGCAGTGGCAGGGGCTGGGAGTCCGAGGCCCCTTTGAATAGTTCCCCTCCCTCATCGGTGGGCCTGGTCATCCCAGTAACTGGGTGGCCAGCGAAGCCAAATCGCGCTGCTAGTCTGAGTTCCACTCTCGTGCTGCAACAGCTTCCGCTGGAAGTTTGGGAGCGTGACTCGGAAGGACTCCTGCGGGCGAACCATCGTGGGGTAGTGAAAGGGAGGGACGGGGCAGGGAGCTAACGAGGGTCAGATGCTGTTCGGGGCTGTGAGGTTCAAGTACCTCACGGAAGTGGCCTCTTTTTGCTCAACAAAGAAAAACCAGTGAGGTGATTTACAGCTCTACATGAAAAATACAGCGCAGCTTTACCTGGGCAGACACTAGGCGCCTCCAGACTTACAGCAGATCAAGCACAAGCAAAGGAGCAAAAGGAAACAGAGGAACTTCAGTGGGATAAGCAGCAAAATGTGAGCATCTCCCTCAAATGCACAGCGCTAGAAAAGCAGCATCATTTCAGCATGTCTGTAGGGTCTGTTCTGACAGAAGCATTTCTGCCACGCTGGCTGTCCTGAGCACACAGTGCAAGATGCTCCATTGTATCGCTCTGCACTGAGAGAAGCTTCAAAAGGAAGAAAAGCAAAGTGTCACGCTGCCCAGCTTCAGTTAAGTATTGAACAAACATGCCTTCCGAAGTTGACATAGGCACATTTGGCTGAGATACCCAGCAATTGGCCCAGATAGTGTTGGCAGGTGTCCGGTATTGGCCCGGACAGTCCGGTATTTGCAGCTTCTGTCCAGTAAAAAAACAGAAAATACCGGACATATAAAATGTCCAGTATTTTCTGTTTTTCTCGGACAGAAGACCGGTTGGGACATTGTTCTCCTGCCACATCTAGTGGGGGCAGGGGGAAGCATGGTGATTTAAAGCATGGCGCTGTGACTCTTTTTTTTTTTTTTTTTTTTGCGTCCATGTTCGGTATTTTTTGTGAAACCATCTGGCAACCCTACTCCCAGATATGGAATATGGGATTATGTTCCAGAAGCACTTCAATTTGTGCAGGCTCTTTTATACACACAGAGTTCCTCTTGTGCTTTGTAACAAACCCCTAGATATGAAAGAAAGTTCTCCCAACATCTGGAAACTCCTGGAGCTTTTCCTCCTCTGCCAAACAAAGAACACATGGCTGTGGAGAATGAACTGGTCTTAAAATAGCGTTTGTTCCGAACACTGCATATGATGCATGATGGTGCTAGCCATGGTAGATCCAAGAAACCAACTTGGTGGCTTAACAGTGCTCTCTGCATCTCTTAGTATTTATAAACTGCTAATCACCAATCGTGGACACTACTGTCGAGCTTCCTCTAGAAGAAAATTTCCTTGGATTATCTACACCACATTTGTTACTCAGGCAGCTTTGCTTCACTTTTACACTTATGAAGCTAAGGCAAAAATGAAGTGAACTTAAAGCCAAGCAGTTTAGCAAAGCCTGTCACCATCAATTCACCTGTCTCTCTGGTCAATGGGAAGCATAAGGGAAACCTCAATAGATTTGTGTTTGCCAAGTTACGGGCTCTGAGGGAATGAACGTGCTTTCATCCATCTCAGCTTTGGGACAGCAAGAGGCTATAGAGCCATATTCTCTGGAGACTAAGCAGAACACAAACAGAAGGGTTTTATTTTGAGCTGTCCAGCTGTTGGTGGAACTCTCCACAATTACCACATTAGACAAACTTGGATGATGTGTTACAGTAACTCAGTTTGCAAAATGGATCTTCAGAGAGAGAAATACTGATATAAACTTAAATAAGCAGCAAAATGATATAAAATCAAATTTGAAGCACACATGGCACATATACCCGATTTGGCAAAAGAACATTCCCCCAGGTATGCGTTTCATGAGCCATTTCACAGACTGTCCAATTGCTGAACACACTTTTGTTGCAGTTTGCTCTGACTTCCAATCGCAAAACAATTCCATAACAAAACAAAAAACAACAAATCAGAGACCACCTTTTTGCAACACAAAGTGAGTAAAAGGCACAAACAACTTGTGATTTCTTTTACAGAACTGTGCCTTTAACATTAGCATTGGAAACAAATGTACCACTTGCATGTCTCTGAATTAAATGAAATGTGAGTTACACTCTTCCCATTCATTCTCTCAATCTTTGGCTTAAGAGCACCCTCCACACCTTATATAACCTGCTGCCATAGTTGTTATAGGTTTGCTTTTTGCAGAGCTGGTTAGGAAATGTCAGTGAATTTTGTAATCCAGTGCAACACTACTGGGACATTATGGCTGTGACATTATTCAGCTTAAATTGAAATACCTGGCATGCCTGCACACTGCCACACCAAACCCAATCAGAGCAACTAACAGCTCAGTTTCTACGCCCTGGTCTACACTGGGGAGTTATTTCCAAATAACCCCCCTTCTTTTGAAATAACACGCAGAGCGTCCACACTACCAAGCCTGATATTTCAAAATAACGAGCTGGTTATTTAGAAATCTGTACTGTGGACGTTCCGCTGCTGTTCTGAAATAACTACTCCCCACAGTCAATCGAAGTAATTACTCCCCAGTGCTTCCTGGGGCTTTAAGTCAAAGGAGCGCATCCACATTAACAGAGCCTGCCTTGGACTAATTGCGAGGCTTCCCCATAGTGGGGACACGCTGTTTCGACTTTGTTGTTTCCAGAGTTATTATTTCAAAATAATTTCCTAGTGTAGACATGCCCTACATTAGAAGATCCACAGTACAACTGAAAATACAGGACCTACTACTTTGCCTATAGCAGCACATGTGTCTCACCCGCTGCTAACATCCATTCTGCACCACGGATGTTAGCAGCACTGGCAGCCTGAAGGCAGACAGGCCACGGACTTATTCACCACGTCAGCTAGGCTTGCTCTGAGCACATATACATACTTCCTTATATCTAGTTCTCTACCTATACTTGTACACATGCACACCCAAAATAACAATGCGAGCATCCACACAGCCATTCCGTTATTTTGAAATGATTTCGAAATAATGGACGGCTTATTCCAAAATCTGTACGTCTCATTCTACGAGGAATAACCCCTATTCTGAAATAGCTATATCGAAATAAGGAGTGTGTAGATGCTCCACTGCTGCTATTTTGAAATAGTCCCTCACCAGGGCCATTCTAAGTTATTCCTCCCCAGTGCCTCCCGGAGCTCTAAATTGAGATAGCACGCCTACATTAAGGAAGCCTGCCTCAGACTAATTCTGAGGCTTCCCTGCAGTGTAGACGTGCCATGTCAAAATAAGCTATTTTGGAATCACTATTCCAGAATAGCTTATTTCGAAATAACCTGGCAGTGTATACGTATCCCTAGAGACTTTTTCAAGCAACAAGCAATCAGAGAGAGGGGAGGGGCTTTCAATATAAACTAAACAGTGTTGCACATTAAATGCCTCTTCACTTACTGATACAAACTGTACGTATGGACTCTGGGGACTGACACCTAAATCCCTTAGGTCTCTCTGAAAATCAAAGTCCTAAACCCTCATTTGGCAAATAGTCACATCCTGGCGTGAACCTCTTCAGCTGACATCTATGTCCTTGAGTTCTCCTGCACCTTGCAGAATCAGGGCCAAAGACGGTGTACAGCAGTATTTCTTAACCAGTGGTACGAGTACCCGTAAGAGTACCTGAGAGAAGTCTGGGGGGTACGTCAACACAACTGAAATTTGGAGAACTGAATTTTTGTTAAGTTTTACAGCACTTGATTAGTTTTGTACTTTTTACACCCAAAAATTTCATCGCTTGCCCACTACGATTAAGTTGTTTAAACAAATGTGTTGCAATGGTAGAAAAAAATTGTGTGTCTGAAAACTGTAGGTACTGGAGGTACTTATATTTTTTTTTTTTTTTTTGAAAAAGGGATACTTTATTAAAAAAAAAGGTTGAGAAATACTGTGTACAGTATTGGGGAGAAATGCTTTTAGGAATAATATGACAAAGTTAACTAGTTCATACATGAATTCTAAACAGGACATTGCTGACAAAAAAGCCCTTGTAAATCCACATGCAAATTGCTACCTAATTCCACTAGCCTGCCACAAAATAAAGATGCAGCCCATAGCTACTCATAAGTCATTACCATATTTTGTGTATTTGAAGCTTCCCAGGGAACTGTTTGTGCCTATGCACATTACAACTGGAAGGTAAACAGATGAAAAGCCAACAACAATCATTAAGGACAGAATAGAAAAGAACACACCCAAACCAGAAGGAACGCTTTGGGATCAATGTTCCCTCTAATGTTTTCCATACATGTGCAGAATAAATTGTGTTATGTGCACCGAGACATCCTGCTGGCTACAGGTGCTTGGCTAATCAGCTAGGCAGCACACGGCTTACATGGAACACTGCTTAGGATCTGTTTTCTAAAACATTTACATTTTTAACGAAGCAACAGAAGCATGGTTCTAAGTCTTGGGAGTGAGATTAGAACTATGAAATTGCTGCTTGTCTCATATCACTACGGAAAAGATGTAGGTGTTTAGCAACCAGTAAGTGATACGACTCACATCCTTTTACTGCCAGGAATCCCAGTACTGTAGGACAGATGAACCAAGCAAGTGACAATATCTGCCCCAAGGAGGATCCAGTCTAAGAAGCTGATCCTGCTTCCATTTAAACCAACTGCAAAATTCCCACTGAATTGCTGGCAGAAGCAATATGCAACTGTCAACAGTTGGGGGTTGAGGAATGTAGTTTGAACCCAACTCTCCACAAAAATAAATAAATAAATAAAAATCTAAACCTGCAATCTGCAACCCACGGCTCTCGAGACAAATATGGCTCACTATGAAACCAAATATGGCTCTTTTATCATTCCCAAAATGCATGCAAACTTTTTAAATTAAAATGAAAAATTAATTCAAAATTTTAAAAACATGTAATTACTCATGTAGCTTGGATGCACGCATGAACCTGAATTTGACCAGCCATGATGTAAACTTTAAAGGAATGTGCGAAAAGATGCAGTCCCATTAAATAAAGTCTGTGAGTACAATGTTTCATTTGTGCTATTATTAATCATCATGACAATTATCAATAATATTAAGTTGTATATTTTCAGTCATGCTAATGGGCATTCCTTTGGCTCTTTGTGGACCATTTGTTCTGAATTTTGGCTCTTTGGTTTGAAAAGGTTGCCAACCCTGATATAAACCCTGGCAGAAAACTGGGTGACACATGACCCCACGTTTTTCCTTTCCTCTGCGTTGCCTCTGATCCTGGATGCAGGGTGGACCTCACAATGCCATACAAATAGATGTTACAATCCCCAGTTTGCTGAAAGGCCCAATTCCCAATAGTAGCCTGTCACAGAAACGTTCAGAAGAGAAAGGATATTTATAGAGCTCTGCACGAATACAAAATTGGTATCCGCATCTGTAAAAATGATCCACAGATATCCACAACCACATCTGTGGATGCAGATAAAGCAGATATCCACACATTGGCAGGGTTTGAGACACAAAATGTATATCTGAGGGGTAGTCGTGTTAGCCTGAATCTGCAAAAGTGATGAGGAGTCCTGTGGCACCTTACAGACGAACAGATTTATTGGAGCATAAGCTTTCGTGGGCAAAGACCCAATTCATTAGATGCATATAGTGGAAATTCCAGAGGCAGATATAAATATACGGGCATAAGAAAAGAGTACCAATCAAGAGTAAAGCTAGAGATAACGAGCTCAATTCAGTCAGGGAGGATGAGGCCCACTTCTAGCAGCTGATGTGGAGGTATGAACACCAAGAGAAGAGAAACTGCTTTTGTCGTTGGCTAACCATTCACAGTCTTTGTTTAATCCTAAATTGATGGTGTCAAATTTGCAGATGAACTGTAGCTCAGCAGTTTCTCTTCGAAGTTTGTTCTTGAAGTTTTTTTGTTGCACGATGACCACCTTTACATCTGCTACTGTGTGTCCAGGAAGACTGAAGTGTTCTCCTGCAGGTTTTTGTATATAACCATTCCTGATACCTGATTTGTGTCCGTTTATTCTTTTACATAGGGACTGTCCAGTTTGGCCAATGTATATAGCAGAGGGGCATTGCTGGCACATGATGGTGTATATACATTGGTAGATGTGCAGGTGAATGAAGCCGTGATGGTGTGGCTGATCTGGTTAGGTCCTGTGATGGTGTTGCTGGTGTAGACATGTGGGCAGAGCTGGCACCAAGGTTTGTTGAAGGGATTGGTTCCTGAGTTAGAGTTACTGTGGTGTGGTGTATAGTTGCTGGTGAGAATTTGCTTCAGGTTGGCGAGTTGTCTGACGGCGAGGACTGGCCTGCCTCCCAAGGCCTGTGAAAGTGAGGGATCACTGTCCAGAATGAGTTGTAGATCACTGATGATGCGATGGAGAGGTTTTAGCTGAGGACTGTAGGTGATGGCCAATGGTGTTCTGTTGGTTTCTTTGTTGGGCTTGTCTTGTAGTAGGAGGCTTCTGGGTACACGTCTGGCTCTGTTAATCTGTTTCCTCTCTTCCTCGGGCAGGGATGAATTTGGTCCACTGACTTTCATGTAGCTACTCTGCAGGAACAACCATCAGAATATAGTCCAAAGAGAATGAATTGCCCAGCCTGAGACTTTGGAGACCTATGTTCCATTCCCTGCTCTGCCACAGCCTTCCTGGATGACCTTAGGCAAGGCATTCAGTCTCTCTGTGCCTCAGTTCCCCATCTGTATAAGCATAACAACACTGGGATCCCTGGCAGGGGTATTGTGAATTTTTTTTTTTAAGTCAAGTGCTCAGATGCTGTGCTTATATAGGCTATATTGTTTTCCTAAAACAGAAGCCTACACAATACACTCAGTGTCTTTTATTGTTACTATTTCTAATTTTGGAACCAATATGTCTAACTCCAAAACACCACAGAAAAACAGCTGAATTTTTTCAGTCTGAGAAGTTGCAAAAATAATCAAAATGACTTGCAAAATAAAACTACTTTTTAATGTGCAGCAAAACATCATCTGACGTTAATATCCTTCCCTGTGGATAACTGTAAAATTGTGCATCACTTTTTATCTGAGGACTTTCATATGTTCCTTCTGGCTGGCTTTTCCCCCTAATGCCTCTTTAAATATATTGTTTACATTTGTATGGTTGTTAATGATTGGGAGGTGCCCAAAAAGTCATTTTTTCAAATCTCTATGGAGGAACAACAAATGGTTATATGAAAATGTCAATTTATCCTTGCTCTGGCAAAGAGGATTGTAATGAAATCTCCAAAGATGCAATATATAGGGAATTATTAAGGGAAAGGAAACAGTTTGCATCTGTGCTGGGAGGCAATTCGTTTCTTACCCAAGTTAATAGAATCACACAATTGATGCAGACACATCTTCCCTTGCCTTTACACTGACATCTTAAAGAGCTCATCAACTCAGATGCAATATGGCCACACAAAAGATGTGGAGGGGCACTCAAATTCCTTTCCATTACAATACTGTCCTCCATTTCTCTGTGGGGAAGGTTTTATTTTAACAGCTTCCTCTCCCTTACCCAGAGAATGACATCTACAGGAGCGTAAACAGTGCAAGACAAAAGATAGTGGACTGAGATGTGGGATTTATCCAAATCACAAACTTCCTACACAAATTAGAAAAGGGATGAGAAACACATTACAGATGCAGTTGTGGGATTTAAGGTTTACAGCACAAAAGACACAATTTAATATTTAAGGAAGTCACAAATTTAGTATTTACTGACAAGAGCCTGACGGATAATCTGATGCAGACAATGCACATGGAGAAACAAGCAAACAACATTTCCTCTCCTTTACCCTACCCAGTAAAATGATGCACATCAGTATTAGAGTGTTCTCTTCTTCCTCATCTGGTATTCCTTTAATACCTTTTGCTGCAAAACACTAAGGGCATGTCTCCACAGCAGTGCTATTTTGGAATCACGTCAGTGATTCCGATATAACGTAGTGCGCGTCATATAGCAAGCCTGTTATTTCAAAATTAATTCAAAATAACAGGCTTCTTACTCCGAGTTCTGTAAACCTCATTGTCTGAGGAGTAAGGGAAGTCGGGGGAAGAGTGTTCCATTTCAAAATAAGTGCTGTGTAGACATGCCCAAAGTCGAAATAAGCTATTTTGATTTAAGATACACAATTGACATAGCTCAAGTTGAGTCACTTATTTCTAGGTTAGCCCTGCTGTGTAAGTGCCCTGACTCTGAACTCCTACCAGCAATCAAATTCAATTGACATGGGCAGTGGATTAAGCTGCTGCTTGGGAAGGCAAACTATGCAGCATGTGGCCCTGCCTACACTCCACCCCTGCTCTTTCCAAGCCCCTCCCCCTTCCCCACTGTCCCAACCCCTCTCCTCTTCTCTCTGCTCACCCATCTCAGACAAATCCCTAAACCCAAATCTAGCAAATGACGTTCTTAGGGAAAACACAGTCTTCTAAAGTTTCTTTCTGAAGAAAATGGAGCATGTTTTCCACTGCCAGATTATGAAGACTGGACATGCAGCAGGGATGTAAAGCAGTAAATCTGGGAATAAAAAATGTCAGTCACAGGTTTTTTGATATACCCTGGTTTGTCACAGATTTATTTGCAAAAAGCTTTGTAGTATGGGCAAGTCAGTTGTAAAACTAAATACAACCTAACATATTATGGAATACATGATGCAGCCCTTCCTCATTTTACATTTTCTTCATCAGTATTTCTGATTTTATATTTTAAATATACTCTTAAGCCTTTACAAAGTAATCATTCCAGATTACTACATATTTATAAACAACGAGAAGTCCTGTGGCACCTTATAAACTAACAGATTCATTGGAGCATAAACTTTCGTGGGCAAAGACCCACTTCGTCAGATAGTCTCTGCCCACCAAAGCTTATGCTCCAATAAATCTGTTAGTCCATAAGTGCCACGGGACTTCTCATTGTTAAGCAGATTCAGACTAACACGGCTACCCCTCTGATACTTGTCTACATATTTATATTCACTGAAACAAAAACATTATTTTAAATAATCAGACAGAGCAATTTAGTGTGTTCAAAACAAAGGGCGTTGCTTTTAGAAAAAGGGAACACTCATTTATTATGTGTGATTTTCATAACAATTTCCTTGAATTTCCTTCATAACAGTTTATGAAATTTCACTATATCTTTATGTTAAAATAGGGTTTCCGAAGATTTTAGGCATAACTAAGGATTTTATATTTTAGTAAGGTACTGATTTTGGTGGAGGGTTCTCTTACAACGAGTTCATCAAACAGTCAGAAGAAACTCATTTGTCCAGTTGTTAGCTGGAAGAAAAAGAATTTGTCCCTTTAAGGGCTCTCTTCAACAGGGGGTGAAAGGAGAGTAGGGATGGGTAGAAAGGACAGGGAGGCCTGAGAACAGGGGTGGGCAAAAGCCTCTCAGCGGGCCGTACCCAGCCCGCCTTGGGCTTTGATCTGGCCCGCGAGGCAATTACAGGCCCCACCCCCTAATTGAAGGCCCCGCCGGGGGGGTGGGGTGGGAGGGAGGAGCTTAGCCCCGCCCCTCTCCCCCAGGCTGCCACTGAAGAGGAGGCAGTGCTGACGCTGAGGCTCTTCAACAGGGCTGGCCCCAGAGGTGATGCTTCCGCGGCCACGCGGTCTGGGGCTAGCCCCGGAGGCTGGAGGCGCCGCTTAGTGCCAGAGTGGGGAACAGCCCTGACAGGGACAAAAGGTAAAACGGCAAAATAGATTTTCTCTCACACACACAAAACATGTGGATATGCATAAAAATGCGAGATCATATTACTGGAAGAGTGCGCCGCCAACACCTGAACTCTTGAACCCTTTGAGCAAGGAAGGGGCTGACCCTGTGTCGTTTCTTTATATCAGGGTAGGGAACCGAAGGCTTGCATGGATCCAGCTACTGAGGCTCGGGGCTCCCGCTCAGCGCTGGAGAGCCTGAGCTGCTGCTGCTATTCTCCCCGTGGGGCTGGAGCACGCAAAATCGACAAGCCTGGGCCCGACTGATTTTTCTGTGGGCCAGCGGCCCCTGACCCCAAAAAAGTTCCCCGCCCCTGTTTTAAATCGACATTTGAATCTGACAGCCAGATCCGCATCCAGAAGACCATCCAGAGCTTCATGGAAGGCCAAGCCCACTGATCCAGAAAGAGCAAGTCACTGACAGGGAAATTAGACGTGGCTAGTTTTCTACAAACTCTCAGTCATTTCCATGTAGGGCTCTGTGTCAAAAAGAATGTCGCAGCAATTCCAGAAGGCTTGGCCCCCCCAACCTTCCTGTTTCAGATCTTTGTAGGGCCAGCAGATGAGCTCCAGTTTCAAGCACAGCTCAAAACCAGCATATAACCTGTATTTAATTCACCTAAGAGGTGCTAAGCCAGCCTTTATTCTAGACCAGCAGTTCTCAACCTTTCTGATACCAGGGACTGGCTTGCTGTCCTCCTAAAGAGTGTCAGGGAGATCTCAGGGATCGGTGCTGGTCTGTGGACCAGGTGCTTCCAAAATTTCAAGGAGTTACTCATTCTCTTCTTTATTCTGGGATCTGAGGTTTATTCGTTGGTTACTTTAATAGGCAACATCCCATTATAGGTACTCAGGAGGGCACCTCTGGAGTAACAGATTACGGCACTGGGCTGGGAGCCATGGGCTCTACTCCCAGTTCTTCCACTCAACTGCTCTGAGACCTTGGGCAAAACATTTAACTTCTTTGGGCCATTGTCCCCTGTCTCATCCTTTGTCTATTTAGATTCTCAGCTCTTCAGTACAACCAACTGTCTTACTATAATGTACAGCGCCTAGCACAATGGAGCCCCAAGGTTTGCTGGTATCACTAGCCACTGCTAAAATACCAGTCATTAATAAGGGTTATCGGGGTTTCCCCAGGTTAAGAATTTACTATAATCTACCACAGGGCTCCAATGTTTGGAAGACATGCTGCTGCTATGGAGCTGGGGAAGCAGGGTTCAAACTGTGGATGAGATCAATAAAACTGAACTTGGGCTGGATATTTCTATACCTGAATTTCTCCATTTGTTCATGTCACAAAACTATCGCCCTGTTCATCATGCCGTATGTCCTTGTTCAAGAAAGCCTAAGGTCTGAGGCTCTTCATTGACATAGCGCTGTGGGGGGGATACACAACGTCTGTCTACACGGTGCTTGGCTCTAACCAGTGCTAAAAAGTGCCTCACTGTCATGATCATTAAAACAAAATTTTAAGCAGAAGGAGAATGGAAGAAGGGAAAACATTGGCCCTACCTTTGAAAAGGGGGAAGAAAAAAGACGTAGGGATTTACAGACCAGTCATCCTAACTTTGATACCTGGAAGGATAATTGGAATTAATTCTTAATCAAATTGTAAGCACCTAAGAGATAACAGAGTGATAAGGAATACGCAATATGGATCCATCAAAAACAAATTAGGCCAAACCAAACCCGGATTTCCTTCTTTGACAAGATTACTGGCCTAGTGGAGGTGGGGAAACTAAAGATATTATAGATCTTAATTTTAGAAAGGCTTTTGACACAGCCACACATAACGTTCTTATAAGCACACTAAAGAAATATGGTCTAGATAAAATTACTATACGGTGGCTGTAGACGTGAGTGAAAAAAAAATCACACTCAAAAACCATGATCAGTGGATTTGTCCAACCAGAAGGGTGTTTTAGTGGAGTACCACAACAGTCTGTGCAGTCGTAAAAAAGGCTAGTGTCATTCTTAGGTGCAATAGTAGGGATGTTTTAGGTAAGACACAGAACTGTTCTGCTCTATTTGGCACTGGTGCAGCCACCGAGTCAGCTGGAGAGTGTGTCTGGTTTTAGGCAGCATACCTTTAAGAAAGATGTGAACTACCTGGAGAGAATGCGGAGGACAGCAACATGATAAAAGGTTTCAAAACCCTGATCTTATGAAGAAAGATTAAAAAAGGGATGTCCAGTCTTGAGAAAAGATGACCGAGGGGGGATCTGTAAACAGATGTTCAGGGTTGTTATAAAGAGGATGGCAATCAACTTCTCTTCATATCCACTCAAAGGCAGACAAGAAGTACTTGACTTTATACACAGCAAGGGAGATTTAAATTACATATTAGGAAAACTTTCCAAGGTCATCAAGCACCCGAACTAGTTTCCAAGGGAGGTTCTGAAATCCCCATCACTGGAGGTTTTTAAGGACAGATTAGAAAAACACCTGTCCGGGATGGTCTTGGTTAGGGTTTTTCAACGCGAGGGTCAAATCTGAGCAGCACTGAGATCCTCGAAGTTGCAAGCTGGGAGCAGGAAGCTGAGCCCAGCCAATCCTGCAGGACAGGAGTACTTATTACATAGTTAGAATAATAAAGTATATACTACATGCCGTGGGAAAGAAATATTTAGTACATCAGATTTTGTTTTGGTACTAAAGAATTAGCTGGATTGTGACTGGCCAGGTGAGGTCGTTTCTAGCCCTAAGTCTATGACCAGGGTCATCCCTACCCATATGCAAAACATGAAGCCTCATACTGCGCAGGGGTATAGCTACCCCCAGCTTCATCCCCTGGCTGCCCCCCTCCTCTGCCCCAGGGTTCAGCACCCAGCTCCTACTCACTAGGCACCAGTGAGCGCCTCTCACAGACTGGAGAACTAAGACAGAGCAGGGGGCAGCTGTGCAGCAGGCAGCTGGAGAGAAGCGGCGCTTTCTCCTAAAAGCATCGCTTTTCTCCATCTGGCTACACGGCTGCCTAATGCTACTCTGGAGTCCTCCGGCCCGTGCCTCCCTCCCAGCCATGCTCCAGGTTGGCAACTCTCCCGGACCAGACATCACTGCAGTAAATGGTGTCTGGTCCCTCCACACCGGGAGAGTTGGCAACTCCTTTCTCCGACAGCTTCAGCCTGCTCCCTGTGGACTGGCCAGTCCCAGTGCTGGGCTGCATAGGGCACGAGCACCAGTAGGGTCTACAATTTTATGAGAAAAAAAATCAAAGAGGAAAGTTGGCATTAGTAAGATTTCAGGGCCTACAGCCACCATACATGACTGTAGACTGTTTTCTCAGTCAAAGTAAAGAGCATTTGTATAGCAGCAGTCTGGGTGTGCCTTAAATAAGGTCTTTTAGATGTTAGCTGGAACAAATATAGTGCATTTACATGTTGGGAAACCCTTTCCCAACAAACAGAAGGAGGGAGCAGGTGAGGTAGCGCGAAGAGAAATCGCCTCATGGCACAGACGACATCTTTCCATCTCCAATTTTCTCAAACAGGACAAGTATTTTGGAAGTGAAAAGATGCTGTGCTACAGGCTTGTTTTAGTACTTAACATTTTCTTCATATCTTTATTTTCAAATGTAAAAGAAATTGACATGAAAAATTCAAGTCTCCATTTTAGTTAATATTTTAATGTATTGTCCATTCCCTTTCTAAGAGAAAAAGTTATTCTTGTAATCGGCAACGTCTATATATTTCTTCCATCAAAACATCGAACCATAGACTGTGAAACTGTCAGGCATTATGAAATGTTAACAGACAAATCATCTGCACTATATCAGTGCATATACACGTACAGATATCGATACACGAAGCACCTGCCTCAGATTTGCAGAAAACTGCAATTGTGCTGCTTCTCAGGTCCAGTTAAAATGACCTCTCTCTCTTTAAAGCAAACAGGAAAAAAAATGCTGCAAAGCCACATAATCCTTCTGTTAAGCCTAAGGGTTTAGACAACAAAGTCACACTTGCTACACAGAAATTCAAGTATACTGATCACAAAAAACACCAAGCACCCCGGGATAAAAATTAGCGCACAACGGACTTGGTCTTTCTATTTATGACCCTACATACAAGTCTACTTGAGGATAAGATACGCACAATACAAGGCACGTGGAGTAGGGGTGATTGATAATACAACCTCTGCCCTAACGAGAAAGTGGTGAATGTTCCTAACATTTTTTTCCTTTCCAAACAATAGATTTATCTGGAAAGGGAAAGATGGGATGGACACAAAGGGAAGTATAAAAACATTCATCAGTTCACCAAAAGGTAACATGAAGACAATAATACAGCCCTTCCTCCCTCACAAAAAGCAATACGAGGCTTAACTCACTACTGTCTGTGAGCATTTTGAGGTGCAGATGGAAAGAACTTTGTAAAATTAAAGTTCTGTTGCATTATTTTAAAAGACCAATCTTACAAACAACCAGCTAGGCAAACCATTTGTCCCCCTCGCTGGAGGAGGGGAAGAAGAAGAAATCACATAATGAAAGTGATGTACATGAAAACAACGTGGCATCCTTGATATTTTGATGCTTATAGTGTATTGGAAATCACTTTGCAGTTGTCTGAAGGACAAAAAAAGTGTTGAGAGGCAGTGCACTGTGATGTGCTCCGGCTCTACTGTTATGGTAAAATGTTCCATTTTATGAACTTGTAGATTTTATAAACTTCTCAATCCCCAATTGGTTTCTAAAATACCACCTAGCTCTTACATAGTGCTTTTCATCAGTAAATCTCATAGAGGTGATTGTATAATCCTGCAGCAATGTATTAATATTTAGCATCGGAAGATAATAGTGACTCTCCTCTAACAATCAGACCTCTTACACTGCCAAGAACCAAGAAGGGCCATGATGACAAAGATCGAAAATGAGGACACACAATTATTCATTCAGGAACCTTAAACTGCAATGGGATTCCTTCCTTTAGTGTAACAGGCTCTGTAGCCGAAGATCTGTAATTCGGTATTTCTGATTTATGTAAGTTTTCAGCAATGAAATTGAGAGGACACCAAATCTGGGTGGAACATACTTAAGAATGAAACTGACATGAGCAATGCCCCTTGAAATGAGGGACATTTGAAAGTTTTAGGAACAGCTGGGTTCTTCTCAAGGCAGGGTTTCAAACAACACACTTTAGCATAGTCTGTGCAAACTCTCCCATCTATTGGATTTCAGTATATTAACTAGCATTGTCATGGCAAAGAGCATTGTTTGTTCATCTATTCTCCACATTTTATTTTAGGTTTCCTGAAATCCTTATGACTAAACTCGTCTGCTGGGGAATCAAAATTCAGAGAAATGACAAAGGAATATGAAGGAAGAAACACTGTTGCACTCTGGGAGAATGCAATGCAAGCCAGTAATGGTCTAAGAGTACAGAGTGACCCACAGCGTACCCTAGCAAACAACAGTGATTAGCGATACTAGAAAGCATTCTGTTCTTAAATGTATTCAGGTAACGGAAAACATGAAAATAGCCTTAAGAAGCATAAGCAGACAGACACAATGTTGTGCTAAGGCATAGGGATGTGAATGACTAGTTGGCTATCCAATAAGCAAATGCTTATTTGAATAGTTGACGCATTAGTCGACTAGTCGCTTCCTCCTCCCTTGCTGCCTCTATCAGAAAGAGGCAGCAAGGCGGGGGGGGGGGGGGGGAAGGAAGGGGTGCTTCAAAGAGGTAGCGCTGCTACAGTTGTCAGATAGTTTAACCAAAAAACCCTAACCCCGCCTCCTAAATCACCGGGGAAAAAATTCTGTTGAGAAAAAAAGGGGGAGACCAAAGTTGTTGAGCAGGAAAAAAAAAGGACCCCCGAGAGTTATTAAGAATAAATAAATAAATAAATAAATAACCCCAGCATGGCCCCTTTAAAAAATGCCTTTGAGGCTTTTTGGCCCTAACAGGCTGCCGGCAGCCGTCTGCCATCTTGTCTTCCTGCTCCGGGCCAGACAGCTCCCCTGCAGAACCAGTTAAGCACCCGGTATTTTCGTCTCCTGGCTGGGAAAAAAATCAGAAAATACCAGACATTTTAGGTGTCCAGTTTCTTCTGAATTTTTATCATCAGACAGGAGGCAAGAATATCAGACTGTCTTGGTCAACACCGGACACCTGGTAACCCCAGGCAATGCTGCGTGGAACCCGGGGTCTGCCACTTTGAAACGCCACGTGTAACCTGGGGTCAGCTGGGGACTCCCCCGCTGATCTTTGGCTCCATGCGGCGCTGCTGCTTTGAAACGCCGCGTGGAGCCTGATGCCGGGCTCCCTGTGGCATTTCAAAGCAACAGCGCCGCATGGAGCCCAGGGTCAGCAGGGGACTCCGTGCTGGCCCCAGGCTGCATGCGGCGTTTCAAAGCAGCAGACCCCGGGCTCCACGTGGTGCTGCCACTTTGAAATGCCACGAGGAGCACGGGGCCGAAGGGGGACTAATCGAGTCCTCCGCTGGCCCCCTGCTCCTGCAACACTTTCGCCTTTGAAGCGTAGCAACAGCCCTGCTACACTTCAAAGGCAAAAGCACTCTTATCGACTAATCGAATAGTTGATGTAAACTGCATTGACTATTTGATTAGCCCATTAATCTAAATTTCACATCCCTACTAAGGCAATCGCAAGTGGATGGAATGGGTGACAGAATGTTAAAATTGGCCAGCAAAAAAAATCGTTTAGCCTCACCAGGGCCCAGTAAGAAGATCACTAAATGACTCCCCCTTCTTTCCCTTCTTTTCCCCCTCAACAAAAGCAAAATAATCTCTGGAAGGTAGAACAGTATCTCCTGCTTGTGAAGAGATCTCAAAGAAAGATAATGACATAGGTACTATTATCCCTACTTTATTGCATCCCTGATTTGCAGAGCAGAGTGTAAAGTAGTAATTCTTCCTGGCCTTCTGTAGCACATACAGATCAGAGCTCTTCCAGCAAGTACACTCGCGGAACAATTGTCTTCTTTAAATGTTTCATGCTGTTTGATTGCGCTGAGGGTGAGATGCTAGGAACGAAGCGGATCCCTTTCAGAATTACGAAGCTTTTACTATGCTTTTAGCTCAACATTTGCATTTTGACAGCCAGAAAGGAATGGAGACGGAACAGGAGAGCATTGCTACGTCAGAAAGACTGCATCGCCCAGATCAGGGGTTCTCAACCAGCAGCACAAGAACTCCTGAGGGAACACATTGATCTTCCAGGGGTACCTCAACTCATCTAGACAGCTGCCTCAATTTACAACCCATGACATAAAATGCACAAGTCAGTGCAAACTAAAATTTTATACAATGATTTCTTTATTCTACTCTGTATATTGCACCCCGAAATGTAAGTATATTATTTATATTCCAATGGATTTATTTTATAATTATATGGTAAAAATGAGAAAACATTGGGTGGGCATTCGGGAGGAGGAGCCGGCTGAGGCAGGAGGTGGGGGTGCAGGCTCTAGGAGGGAGTTTGGGTGCAGGAGGGGGCTTAGGGGTGGGACATGGGTTGGAGTAGAGGAGGAGGTGTGGGGCATTTACCTTGGGCAGCTCCTGCTCAGTGGTGCAGCGGACCTAAGGCAGGCTCCTGGCCTGTCCTGGCCCCATGCCACTGCTACTTTAGGAAGTGACCATGGCTAGCACATCCCTGAAGCACCCGGCAAGGCAGGCAGGTGGCTCTGCGCATTGCCTTCACCTGCAGGCATTGTTCCTGCAGCTCCCATTGGCTGTGGTTCCCAGCCAATGGGAGCTGTAAGGGTGGCACCTGCAAGCAGAGTGCTGAGCTTCCCTCATCACTGTGAGGCAGCAGCGGCGCTCGCGGTTCCAGCCTCGCACAGGAGGGGCATGAGGGAAACCAAGGCTCAGGGCTTCTGATCTGTGGTGCAGAGACTTGCTACAGGCCAGATAAAAATAATCAAGGGGGCTGGTTCCGGCCAACAGGCTGGAGGTTCCCCACCCTGGGTTTAAATGCTGCAAAAAAGGCTAAGGTGCTAAGACAGTCATTCTCGACCAGTGGTCTGCAGCCTCAAGGGCCCACAAGAAATTGAGACTGAAAATTGACTGAACAGAATTCAACGATATCTCTCTACAGGAAACAGATTTCAAAAAGGGTCCACACCCCTATTTGAAATTTTCTAGAGGTCCGCAATTGAAAGAGAGGTTGAGAACCACTACCCTAAGGGATTTGATTCAGTCTGGTACAGAAGACCAGCACAAAGAGCGCACCACTTAAGCCCTCAAAACAGGGGTAGGGGAGACTTTATTTAAACTCAAGTGGTGCATAGGCCTTACACAGAATTTTACACACAAGCGTCTAGACTGTGCCAGATGCAGAGGTCCCAGTCTAGTCTTTGAAAGCTTTAGGCCACGTCAAGATTGTTATCTAAAATCAGGACAAATTCATGTCTGACCGGAACGGGAGCTGTGCTGTGGCAGAACCTGATCCAACCAGTATACCGTACTGAAAGAAAACGGAGGCAGGAATGTAGCCAAATCCAAAGCGTGGCTGAGGAGTACTTGGATTTCTTTATTTTCATCATCACACCCAATACAATCGTCTTCTCCGATTAGTTAAACGTAAACAGAAAACAACTGTTTACTGCTAAGAGAGGCAGCACAGTGTGGGCCTGGAATGGACCCAGGTTCAGGGGATGATGTCCTGTTGAGTTCAGTCTGGCCAATTTTGCAAATAGAAGCCAGCGGTAAGTTCAGATCAGGATCTGAATCTTTCCCGTAGTTTGTGTGTGTCCTGAACCAAGTATCTCTCGAATATAGTCATTCCCAACGTATCTAAAACCCACATTCCTGCCGAGTAACACGGTAGCTAGATTCCACCACAGATTCAACACCTAAGGTAACAATGACATTTCCCTCACATGATGCTAAGTGAAATTTTATGGCCTGTGTTTTGCAGGTCGGACAAGAGGAGCAGAATGGTCCTTTCTGGCCTTAAAAATCTATGAACTATAAAGAATTCAGTTCCGGACAGGGCATTTGAATTATGCACCAACGCCACCATTTCTTTTTAAACGATTCCAACACTGCTGCATACCAGCTGCCCAAGCGTCCTTCAGTGCAGGCATGCAGAAGTCTAAAAAAATGTTTATAGAAGTGTTAAAAATATGTTAAAAACGTAACTTCCTAGTTCCCGCTCTTTTTGGGTTGGGAAGGGAGGAGGGTCAGGGACATGGGAAGAGCAGATCTGTCTATGCTTCAAAAGCTCAGCTGAGCCCACAGGTTTGTAGAAAGCCAGTGCTCTGAGATGGGGTCTGCAGGCTTTGTTCTGGCTGCAGTTAACTGGCTTAGTCACCAATTTTTCCCCTGCTGCCATTGACCTGTGGAAGCAAGTAAACAGCATGTTTTTCAAGCAGACTCAGAGAGCTAAGCTGGGAAAGCTGCTCAAGAAAGAACGAACTTAAACGGAACTTTGATCTCATCCCTGGATCCGAAATAAGCAGGGGAAAAGCAGATAAGGAACTAGGTAATAATTGGACTGGTTACTTCACGAGCCTTTCATCACTAGATACCTGGGATCAAAACCGATCAGAAGGTCAGAAACCCAAGCATAGTCCTCCTTCGACTAAATGCACCGCAGGTGTTTTTTCCCCTCTCTATCCTGTATAAAACACTGTGAGTACATTTGAGTAAGTGCAGGGCAACCCTTCAGTTCACTGCCAGCTGACTCCCAACCTGTAAATGCCCTGTGCTACTCCCGTCCACAGCACTACACAGCCACGTTCATATACAGATCTCCGTGTGGATACAAAATGTTGTAGTCGCCTCTGTTGTCTCTGTATCTGCAACAATGAGTTGTGGATTAGGGATGTAAAATCCCATTTAATGGCTTAACTGGTTAAACATAACATTTAACAGGATAACTGATTAAAAGGGGGGATGATTGGGCTGGCTGGGATCTGCTCCAGCCCTGACCAGGCTGGGATCTGCTCCAGCCCTGACCAGTTAACTGGAACCAGTAACCCATTAAGGGTAAGGCTTACTGGTTAGCCATTCACATCTCTATTATGCATGTAAATCCACAAATGTGCAGGGTTCAAGATACAAAATGTGGAATATCCATTCCTTGACAAAGCCCTGGCAAGGATGATTTAGTTGGGGTTGGTCCTGCTTTGAGCAAGGGGTTGGACTCGATGACCTCCTGAGGTGTCTTCTAACCCTGGGATTCTATGATCTTCACACCGGAGTCGGCCAATTTTTGCCTACTGCCTGCTTATTATCATGGGAAATTATAATAACCCTTGTACTAGGTTTGCAAGTGCCTTAGAGCAGGGACTGTCTTTATTCTGTTTGTACAGCGCGTAGCCCAATAGGGTCCCAAGTCCAGACCCCTGGTTGAGTCCCAGGGGCGTGAACTTTTTACAACATTGCTGAATGTCCCAAAACATTTGCTCTCCTGAGGTCCCAAAACAATGATCTCTTCCAACTAGTGCTTTTTTTGTAAGAAAAAAGGTGCCGGTACTCCCGACTCAAACTTGTTGGGGGGGGGGGGGGGGAGAAGGAACACTTCTCGAGGAAAAAAAAGTGCCCCTTTAAGAGCCAAAACACTACGCTGGGAGCCAGAAAAAAAAAAAAAGCCTCGCATCCCAAGCAGGCTTCTGTCAGGAGACAAGCAGCGCCAGGAGAACAGGTGCCGGTATGCAGGGGGGAATGCCATTCTTTTACTGTGTGCTGGGAAAATAGGTGACTGTACACTGTCCCAGGCTATACCATCACAAAAAAAAGCACTGCTTCCAACTCTATAATTCTGTGAATGGTTTCAACCAAGAGGTGGTGAAGGGCAAGACGATATATAGCTGGGGTAGTTTTGATGATTATTATTGTACTTGCACTGATTTGGAAGGATACAAATTACCAAAATGGTCTTTATTCATTTTATATACATAAAATTTAAAATCTGCCTAACCAACAATAAAAACAATTCAATAAAAACTTCTCCTGGTGAGACATTTCAAGAGCCACTTGCAGCCTTTCACAAACACACATTGAAGAAATCAATCAAAACGCTGAGTATAGATTGATTTGTTCTCCACCCTCCCGAAAACATGGAGTTGAATAAATCACACTGAGAGAACATGTCATTAATTCATTCATTTGGCAATAAGTATTCCTGCTGAAAACCCTAGTTCCATGAAACACAAAAGACAAAAGAAAACTAAACACTTTTAGAGCCCAATCCTAACCCCTTTTACTAAACAGCAATCTACTCCAAAAGTAGTGGTTATTTGCAGAGTAGTGGTTATTTCGGGGGGGGCGAGGGAGGGGGAGAGCCATCTCAAAAGCTGGCTCCCCACGAGCGCCAGCTCCATGCAGCCACCTGCCTCTCCCGCACTGCTGCCTCGAGAGGAGGCTGCTCTGTGGGATGCCGGAACAGCCTACGTCCGTGGGGAGCTTGGGCCTCCTGGGAACAGGGGCTGCTGCCCATCCCGCACTGCTGCCTCTCGGGGGGAGGCTGCTCTGATAGAGAGGCATGTGGTGGCAGGGGGGCTCCCCGGCAGTGGGGCCGGGAGTGCACTGGCTGCCGGCCCCACCACAGGGGTCTACTGAATAGTCGTGTAACCACTAAGATTTGATGCAGTTACACAATTATTAAATTAATTGATATCCAACATCCCTACTGAGGATAGGATAAGCAGCAATGGGCTTCAATCGCAGCAAGGGAGGTTTAGGTTGGACATTAGGAAAAACTTCCTGTCAGGGAGGTTAAGCACTGGAATTAATTGCCTACGGAAGATGTGGAATCTCCATCATTGCAGATTTTTAAGAGCAGGTTAGACAAACACCTGTCAGGGATAGTCTAGATCAGTGTTTCTCAACCTTTAAAAAAAAATTATAACTACCCCCAGCACCAACAGTTTTCAGACACACACAAATTGGAAAAAGGCAAATGTAGTGCCCATCTTCAAAAAAGGCAAGAAGGACGATCCAGGGAACTATAGGCCGGTCAGTCTTACCTCGGTTCCTGGAAAAATCATGGAAGGGATCCTTAAGGAATCCATTTTGAGGCACTTGGAGGAGAGGAAAGTGATTAGGAATAGTCAACATGGATTCACAAAGGGCAAGTCGTGCCTGACCAATCTGATTAGCTTCTATGATGAGGTAACTGGCTCTGTGGACATGGGAAAGTCAGTGGATGTGATATACCTTGACTTTAGCAAGGCTTGAGATACGGTCTCCCATGATATTCTTTCCAGCAAGTTAAGGGAATGTGGATTGGATAAATGGACGGTAAGATGGATAGAAAGCCGGGCCCAGCGGGTAGTGATCAACTGCTCGATGTCAGGATGGCGGTCGGTTTCTAGCGGAGTGCCCCAAGGTTCGGTTCTAGGACGGGTTTTGTTCAATATCTTTATTAATGACCTGGATGAGGGGATGGATTGCACCCTCAGCAAGTATGCAGATGACACTAAGCTAGGGGGAGAGGTAGATATGCTGGAGGGTAGGGATAGAGTCCAGAGTGACTTAGACAAATTGGAGGATTGGGCCACAAGAAATCTGATGAGGTTCAACAAGGACAGGTGTAGAGCCCTGCACTTGGGACGGAAGAATCCCAAGCATTGTTACAGGCTGGGGACCAACCAGCTAAGTAGTAGTTCTGCAGAAAAGGACCTGGGGTACAGTGGATGAGAAGCTGGATATGAGTCAACAGTGTGCCCTTGTAGCCAAGAAGGCTAATGGCATATTAGGTTGCATTAAGAGGATAATTGCCAGCAGATCCAGAGATGTCATTGTTCCCCTTTATTCGGCTCTGGTGAGGCACATCTGGCGTAGTGTGTCCAGTTCTGGGCCCCCCACTACAAAAAGCATGTGGACACATTGAGGGGTCCAGCGGAGGGCAACCAAAATGATTAGGGGGCTGGAGCATATGACCTATGAGGAGAGGCTGAGGGATTTGGGTCTGTTTAGTCTGCATAAGCGAAGAGTGAGGGGGGATTTGATAACAGCCTTCAACTTCCTGAAGGGAGCTTCCAAAGAGGATGGAGAGAGGCTGTTCTCAGTAGTGACAGATGGCAGAACAAGGAGCAATGGTCTCAAGTTGTGGTGGGAGAGGTCCAGGTTGGATGTTAGGAAAAACTATTTCACTCGGAGAGTGGTGAAACACTGGAATGGGTTCCCTAGGGAAGTAGTGGAGTCTCCATCCCTAGAGGTGTTTAAGTCTCGGCTTGACAAAGCCCTGGCTGGGTTGATCTCGTTGGGATTGGTCCTGCATAGAGCAGGGGGCTGGACTTGATGACCTCCTGAGATCTCTTCCAGCCCTATGGCTCTATGATTCTATGATGGGGTTGTGACCTGGGACAGGGGACTGGGATGCAGGAGGAGGTGTAAAGGTTTGGGTTGTGACCTGGGGCAGGAGATTGGGATGCAGGGCCTTAGAGGGGGGATGGGTGCAAGAGCAGGGGTGTAGAGAATTTAGGTCACATGCAGTAGGCACGCAGAAGGGAGCAGAAGGTTTGGGTTATGTGGGGCAGAGGGGCAAGAGGAGGGGATACAGAGTTAGAGTGAGGGAGGGGCTGGGGTACCAGAGGCAGGCTCTCGCCAGGAGATGCTTACCTGGGTGACTCCTGGCCAGCAGCCCCACAGATTCCCAGCCTTTCATGTCTTCGCAGGCTGCTCAGAGAAGCTGGCAGCAGGGGCCATGTGTGCTGCTCTGAACACTGCAAGTCTGGGGGAGGGGCTGGGGTACTTTGCACCCTACCTATTCTTCAAACAGGCAGTTCCTGTTGGCCTGTTTCCGGCCAACAAGAGCTGCAAGACTGTGCCGGGGGTCGGGCCAGTGTACCAAGACTCTCCCCCCCTACAGCATTCACAGATGCACGTTATCCTGCAGTCGGCGTTTCTGAGCAGTGTGCAGGGACAGGGTGGGGCAGGTGGAAGTCCATCTGAGGTTCCCGGGGGCCGGATCCAGTGGCTTGGCAGGCTGTATTTTGCCCACCCCTGACCTGAACAGTCTTCCCCTCCTAAACAATGAGCTGGCTCCGGCCAAAGGGAGCAATTTTCCTCGTCGGGATTTCAAGCAGGCTGAGAGCAGGCGACCTATCACCTGACAAGGGACTCCAACCTGCACAGGATGGGCCACCGGACAGAGAGGAGTGGACTTTGTAAGCGTCAAGTCTGCTCATGGGCTTGCTTATGCTCCTCAACCGTCAGCTGACAACAAAAAAACTGCAGGAGGCAGCGGAAAGAAGGCGCCCACGTGCCTCACACATTGACTGAGCCTTACAATGCACTCAAGGAGTAAACTCTATGAGGGGAAAAGGAGCATTAGGACAGCCACCTATCTGGTTTTCACCTAGAAAGTCCAGGTTTCACCTGGTGTGTCGAAGTGCCATTTCACAAGCCCTGATGTCCAGGGTGGGTGGTTTTTTTTGTTTTTTTTTAAATCGAGGGAGAGGAGCAGGGAAGTAAAAGAGGAGTGACAGAAAGAGGGAGGGAAGGGGCAGGGCCTCATGGAAAGAGGTGGAGTAGGCGGCAGGGTCTCGGGTGAAGAGGCCGAGTAGTGGTGGGGCCTCGAGGTATGGTTAAGCAGCCATTAAAAGGCAGCAACCCTAGGGAGCATGCCGGTGTTTGTTGTTTCATCTAGAGATCCATAACCTACTCAGGCATTCAGAGAACAAGTCACTGTGGTTTCAGATCTCCTCTGCATAACGTGTGTGGTTCCTTGCTCTATCTGCCACGTGTCCCTGGAGGGTTCAGCATGTAATCCAGAGGGTCGAAACCTTTAGTGGAACTCTGGGGACCTCGCACTAGCTATTCGGGAGGACTGGGAGAGGTTGGGCTAGCTTCAGGGCTTAGGCGGTCGGTCTGTAGAGTCCCTGCCTCTCAGGAAGGGATGTTCGGCTAAGGAGCTGCACACAGCTCAGCAAGCTAAAAACCCCACATCCAGCTGCTAGGAGGATCAGCTCCAGGCTTTGACAGCTCCCCTAGGGCAAGCACGGGGGAGTAGAGGATGGGCCCTGCTCGCGCCGCCGAACGGGGAAACTCTTGACCTTTGTGACCAGAGCTCTGCGCTACTCCTGGGAGCTCCAATTCCCCCTCCCTTTTATTTAGAGCTGCTATTAGTAAGAGAGAAAGCAGCTCTGAAGGAAAGACAGGGCCACCCACAGGGAGAGGAGGAGAGCAAATTCCTTCCAGTGGCAAAGAGCTTCCCATCTCTTGAAGCGTAACTAGGGGGAGGGGTGATTTGATGGGAGTGAGGAGGAAAGGAGAAATCGGGGAGATGGAGACATGGGATGGTGTGAAATGGGGGTTTCACAAGGGAAGAGAAGCAGTGATCAAACCATCCGTTCTGCCATCCTCCCTCTACAGCCAGGTTTATTTCAGCCCTGCACCACGCAAAGCCACCCAGATTCACGGCAGGCGCGTGCAGTTCAGCAACAGGCTCTGTGTCATGTTGTCACTGAAAAACACGGCACTTGCAAGCTGTTTATTAC
The DNA here is from genome assembly GCA_032595735.1 of Pelochelys cantorii. NCBI lineage: Eukaryota > Metazoa > Chordata > Testudines > Trionychidae > Pelochelys > Pelochelys cantorii. The sequence goes on along the minus strand of CM064346.1, from coordinate 8,373,488 downwards.
ACCTATTCTGGGCGTGAGGCCGCATTCAAGCTGAAGGAGATTCATGTCACATAGGAATGACTGGATCAAGCTTGACTCTGCTGACAAAGCCTGTTTGACCAAGGAAGAGGTGGCCTGGACTGACAGCCATCACACCAGAGGCAGAAGAGGAAGCAGCAAAAATTGGATTGAAAGTAAACACAGAGAAACACGATTATGCAAGTAGGAAGCAGGCCAACAGACACAAAGGGGTACGTGGATGGACAGGAAATTGAATAGACAGGAGAGCTCTGCTATCTGGGTAGCGTGTGACACTCAAAGGTGGCTGCAATCAAGGAAAAGCAACCACCACTTTGGGAAGGTGGAACAAGAAATGGTCAGAAGTCTCCCCATCTTACTAAAGGTCAGACTGTACTGAGTACGCTACTGTACAGAGGAGAGACTTGGTCAATGATGGAAACTAGTAAAAAAAACAAAACAAAACTAATAGTGATAGAGATGCAGCTGTGTTAGTCTGGTGTAGCTGAAACAAAAGACTGAACTATGTAGCACTTTAAAGACTAACAAGATGGTTTATTAGGTGATGAGCTTTCGTGGGCCAGGCCCACTTCCTCAGATGATATTGATCTGAGGAAGTGGGCCTGGCCCACGAAAGCTCATCACCTAATAAACCATCTTGTTAGTCTTTAAAGTGCTACATAGTTCTGTCTTTTGTTTCAAAACAAAACTAAGGCTGCCTAGCACGGATAGCAGAGGAAAATACTACAGATTTCATGGAAAGACAAACCAGCAAAGGTGAGGATAAGGGAGCTACGTTATATTAATGAAAGAAGGCACGGTCATCTTAAGGAAGATGTGAAACACCTTAAGCAAGAGTTGTACAGCTGCCCAAGTGAGGAAAGAGAAAGCAAAGAAGGCTAAGGAAGAATTGGCAGGCGACAACGAAAGAGAATGCTGAATGTCCTGGCATTCCCTGGGAACAAATAGCAGAATTAGTAAGAGACCATAATCAGTAGAGGAACTGGACTGTCCTATGTGTCAGCAGTACAGGAGGAAGTAAGGTTAAGGTGAGGAGTTATCTCTATATAAAATTACACACAAATAAAAGTATGCAAGTCTCTGAGTTTATTATATAAACTAGCAGGAGAGGCCCATTGTTGACCAGGCAAAGTGATTTTGCATAGATCACACTTATAGGAAAGTTCAAGAAATTAAATATATGCCAAAGAATTTTTTTATTAATGTTCTTGCAAAAGGGAAGTAAAAGAAGTTTCAAATTTGTAGGATGTCAACTTCAAACATTATTCATTTTGTTGAATAATTACCAGACATAGTAAATTTGAATCAGACACTCGGAAAGCTTCCATTACTCTTTCTGGAACAATTTGAATTATTTTGTAACTTGTAACAGTAAAAATTTTCTTTGCACTAAAATGACAATTGAATAGGCAACTTGATTTTAATTTTGTTAGCAAATATTTTTTATAAACGCTAATAACAGACATGAATTTTTTCCGATAAAAACAAAAATAATTATTTAAACCTTTCACCCAGCATATGCCAGGGGAAAAAGTAGCGCATTCAGCTAATTTAAGTAGCAGGATTGTTTATGTAAATTTGGTATCTGTAGGTAATCGTGAAGTATGACTTTATTTCGCACAAACAAATCCACAAACTCTTCAAAATATATAATCCATATGCGTGCACATTTCATGTCATTTACCACCACTTGAGGTAATTTAGGGGTTCGTCTACACAGTGGCACTATTTTGGGATAACGGACGTTAACCCTAAATAGCATTCTGCACTGTCTATACAAGAAGCCCATTTCAAAATACATTCGAAATAACAGGCGTCTTATTCCAGCTTCCTGTAAACCTCGTTGCATGAGGAATAAGGAAGATGCTGGAACAGTGCTCTATCTATCTTGAAATAAGCTCGAAATAAGCTACACAATCTGCCTAGCTCAAATTGCATAGCTTATTGTGAGGTAGCACTGCTGTGTAGACATACCCCCAGAGAGGGGAGGGATAGCTCAGTTGTTTGGGCATTGAGCATTAGCCTGCTAAACCCACAGTTGTGAGTTCAATCCTTGAGTGGGCCATTTAGGGATCTGGGGCAAATCTGTCAGAGATTGTGCTTGCTCCTCCCATGAGGACAAGGGACTAGACTCCATGACCTCTCAAGGTCCCTTCCAGCTCTATGAGATAGATAGGTATTTTTAAGAGTAAATTCCACTGAAATCAATGGATTGACTAGTAGAACTCACAAGAAAGTGCATAAAAAATAAAATCAGGCTTAAAATGCTTGTTACTTGATAACTCTAGGCTAGTTTACATGCTTCCTAGTACACATGTTAATTGAAAATGTTCACACTCTTCTTCACAGTAACAGCTCCTGCCATTCTGAAGGGGCCTAGCTATTTCAGACCTGTGAGCCAGCTCTTCCATTTTTATTATCAAAGAACACTTTTAACACACACACACGAAGGCAACTTGGCCCAATGGATTCCAGATTTGGCTGAAGTCACAAACACTCCTGTAAGAAATGAACTATTCCACCACACAGGTATCAAAATGGAAGCAAACTCCACGTGCATGAGAGAGAGGAGGGAGGAGGATCATTCCCAGTGTCACTGTCATGATGTGCATTGCAAGTCTCATGACGTCTGGTGTTTTTCTTCAAGCCTCAGCCCCTACTATCACATGAATGCACGAGAATCTCAGCTTTATTTATTTTAATGTGAATTTAAATCTCCACAAATAATAAAAGTACTAACCAGCTAGAGCATCATCCTGAGGCACATGAGCAACTGGATCTACGGGCTTGTGACAGCAGAATGCAGTATATTCAGTCTTCACTATCAGCTGTTTCCATCATCTGGATTAAAACACGGCCATAAACCCCTTGTAGGCTGCCTACAATCCTCCCTGGATGGTAGTTTTGGGGTTTCGTTACTGTGTAGTACACATGGGTCCCCAGGCTACAATGCTTGGCTCTGGACATCAATTTCCAGAAAGCTGAGGGGTTGTTTGAATGAAGGATTTTGATTTAGTCAGTCATACAGAGGTGAAAACAATGTAGAACTGTCTCTAGGTCCTTCACTGACGTGGTTGTGACAGGGCATTTCATGCTTTATGAAAATACAGTGTGCTTATGAATATAACCAAACTGCAATATGCTTTATGAAAAATATCTCGTGAGAGCTCATTGGAAAGCTTGTAATCTACTGAATAGGACTATCCTATTTGGATGCAAGTATCATGTCTGTATTTGAAGTTAAAAATATGAAGTAAGCACCTGTATTACTAATGTAAGTCATGCTAAGTGATGGCCATTATTAGTAATCAAGGAACTTAACAGCCCAGTGCTCAGAATAAACTTAACGTCCCAGTGCTCTGTGAATAAACTGTACGCGGATGGACAGGAAATTGAATAAAAAGGCCACTTTTTTCGAAAAAACCCTGTAGCCTAGACACACCCTCAGTGTCTGTATTATAGTGCAGAGGGCTGTGACCCCATCTCTGTGTCAGTGCTGGAGGAAGCCAGAGGGGTCATCACAAAAGTTGTTTCCCTTATACTAAGTCAATTTCACTTTTTCCCAAATGCTACCTTTGAATTACACAGTGTTGCCAAACAAACCCTCAGCAGAACAGAAAGCCTGCATGATGTTGTTACACTCAGGTTTTGCTCTATTGAAGGCTGTGAGGAGGCAAAATACTAAAGAGTCACTTCAAAGTTAACTCTCAGTGCCAAAAGCCTTTATTCTGTACATGGTGATTACCAGGGCTCGACAAACTGTGGCGAGAGCTACTCGCCAGCCCCACACTGCGCATGCGCGCAGCGCCGGTGAATGGGGCGCACGGAACGACCAGCTGAAATCTACTCGCCATGGGCGAGTAGAAACAGCGGTTTGTCAAGCCCTGGTGATTACAGAGATGGGGAAGGGGACAGCATGTAGTTTATGGTTAATTTTCACAGTCCTCTCTTTTGCTGCTTTCTCTCTAAAGTGCATGAATTTCAGACACACTCGAACAGCAGTTCTTTGTAGACACACTAAATACAAGTAAGAGAGGTGACTATCAGCTCCATTTTAGATTTGTAAGCATTTAGCTGCACCTGGAATAACCAGATTAGTTTAAATCCAAATTTGTTACCTCAAATACTGCTCAATTGTTCTGTATTAATACAAACAAAACAACTGTAGGAAATATTTCATACTTATTTTCCCTATAAATCATATAGGACTTCATATGTTAACAGACACATCTGTATAACTACATACACATAAATACATACTAACACATGATTCAGTTAAGACTCTTGCTCTGTTTTTTCTTCCCCCTTTTAAACCTTTCAACGTCTCTGAAGTCCAATCAGTGGTTTAATGAAGCCTAGAAAGCTAAATACCTAAAAATCAGCGTATCATCCCTAGTAACTATCGATGGGCATCATTACAGACAGGGAGCAAAATTAATTCCATGTGAAACTAATCTCAGGGAATTGGCTACATCAATCTCATTGATTTGTTAATCTTTCAGTACTCAGTACTGTGCTGGAACAGAAAGCAGACCAAAAAAAAAAAAAAATCCACAAAGAAACCCACCCCTAAACAGAAAAAAATCAGTGGTATGCAGTAGGGATGTAAGCAATTAATCGACTACCCGATAAGCCTTCGATTAGTCACTTTTCCCCCCCTTTGCTGCCTCTACCAGAGAGAGGTAGCGGGGGGAGAAGCAGGAGCCGGTGCTGGTGGGAGCCGGCTTAAAAGCTATTTCCCCCCAGGCACCATCTCCGCAGGGGGTTGAGGAGGCAAAGGTGTAGCAGGGGACCAGGCACGAGTCGGGAATCAGCCGATTCCTGGCTCGCGCCTGGTCCCAGACGCCACACCTCTGCTTTTTAAATGTATTAAGAGCCTGACGCTGGGCTCCCCATGGCGTTCCAAAGCAGCAGCGCCGTGCGGAGCCCGGAGTCAGCGGGGGAGTCCCCAGCTGATCCCGAGCCCAACGCAGCGCTGCCCCTTCGAAGCACCTCCTCTTCGTCCCCTCCCCCCTTCCTGCCTCTTTCTGATAAGGTCAGAAAGGGGGTGGGGAAGCGACTAGTCACCAGCCTGTCAACGATCCAATAAGCAAATAGCAGATAGTTGACTAGTCGTTCACATCCCTGGTCCTAATGTCCACCCATTCCCTCTGCCTATCCCTGTTCTGTGGCTCTGCTTCCTCCGGAGAGGATCTAGTTAACTTAAAAGTGACAAAGCCAGCCAGAGATCGAACCTGGGAAAGAGCCAGTCAAGTGGCAACAAAGCCATTTAAGAGGCATTTGCAACCCCAGGTCCATACTGTCAGTTTCTGAATTTACCGTGTTAGTCGACAGGACCTTAGTTTAACATTTGCTTTCAAATCTGTTGCTGAGGATTATAAAATTACACCTCTAAAAAAATCCTTCTGAGCTCTCATCAGGGATAAGGGTGCCAGTTTAATAGTACTGCGTAGGGCCCCATAAATCCTAGAAGACATCCCTGGAGAAATCATTTTTATTTCAGGCATGAAAAATATGGTCTCCAGATTTGAGGACAGCATATCAGGATTCCTGGGTTCTATTCCCAGCTCCCCCACAGATTCACTGTGTGACATCAGGCTAAGTCACTTAAACCTCCCTGTTCCTCATTTTCCCTCCAGCTGTCAAACAGGCATAATAATGCCCTCAGGTGTGTTGGGAGCTTAATCACTGCCGATAACGTGTTGAGATTCACGGATGAAGTGTGTACTGGCAAAATGATTATGTAAAATATTTTGAGCCAGCATCACATCCATCCAATAAGTGTGACAATTTATTTTATTTTTCATATTGTTTGTGTGGATATGGAATAACACTGAAAAAAGGAGGGAGAAGGCTGGAAAAATGTCCACGAATGTGAGGATGGATTACATGCGACAGCGTATGCTATTTGTACTTGAGAAGGGGTTTGTGATAGTCCATCAAGATTTTACCTTGTTTTGCTATTAATAGAGGTGGTAATTGCCCCTAAAATTCAAGTATATTACACTACTCATGTCCAGGGCAGAGATAGGCAGAGAAGCATTTGACAGTGTGCATGTTGCCAAATACCTATATATGAATATAAACTTGCCACGAATTAATTTAGGCAGGAAATAAATCTTCAGAAGAGTGAGGGTCTAAAACAGCCTTTCACAAGCGTAGCAGGGACCAACAATTTAAGATGGAGTTTGGTAAATTTGTGAGTGGGATTATCGGAGGGCCCTTCCATTACTTGTATAAACATATTAATATTATATACCCAGTGCTTTTTTTGTAAGAAAAAAGGTGCCAGTATTCCATGCGGTCGTGGCCCCTTTAAGAGCCAAAACACCATGCTGGGAGATGGAAAAAAAACCACTTCGCGACCGGAGCAGGCTTCTGTCAGGAGATGAGCAGTGCCAGGAAAACAGGTGTCGGTACACATGTGGCCGGGGGAGGGAGGGGCGGAATGCCATTCCTTTACTGTGTGCTGGGAAAATATGTGACGATAAGCCATTCCGGGCCGTACCGTCACAAAAAAAGCACTGTATATACCCATCCTGCATGTGAGTTTATACCGGGGTGGCCAGACACAGTTCGCTGGGGTTAGCCTCTGGCAGACCGCCAGCACTTTATTTACCTACGTGTCCACAGGTATGACTGCTGGCAGCTCCCATTGGCCCTGGATTGCTGTTCCCGGCCAATGGGAGCTATAGGAAGCCGTGTCTCTGTCAGCGCCGCTCTTCTGGGGACAGCAAGTCGCAGCCAACTGGAGCTGCAAGCAGCCATACTTGCAGGCACGCAGGTAAATAAAGCACAGGCAGCCCTCCAGCGGCTAACCCAAGTGAATGGCCTCTGGCTTATTGAGCACTCCTGGTTTATATGCTAGTCCCAAAGTTAAAACTTTTTTGGATTAGAGTTTAGACTGTCATTTTAACATGTCAATTTAGAGCATTTCCATTTGAAATATTAAGAGTTTCCAATCTATATTACAAAAGACTAGTGCTGACAGCATGCTGCTGTATTCTTGAAATGACTGTATGGGTTCCTTGCCAATCTACAGGAATTTTCAGAAACTCGTAAAGGTGGGAGCACTGTATATCATTCCAGAACTGTATTTTACCCACCTGTCCAAAGAGAAAAAGCAAACACTTGGATGCCATTGGAGAGATGTACACATAAGGAAAGAACAGCTCATCAATTTGGTAACGGTAAAGGCAGGTTGTTCTTGGGTAATGCCATTCTGCCCCGGCTGATGAAGAATGCTGAATTCTGACTCAACTGCAGCATAAAGTGAGGAGACTAATTATATGTGGTCATTTAGCAAAGCTCTATACTAATGGTTTTCCTGTGCTCTTCATTTGATATAACAAGAATGAAGTAACTTATCGGCTGTTTCCAATAATGTTCCAGAAGGTACAAGCAACCTAAATAAAATCAGCTTCCTTTGTGATCAGCCAAAAGCCTTTGTCGACATGAGCCTGAAGATGCTTCAATCTGGACCAAAGAATGTCTTCCCCCCCGTCTCCCCCCACCCCCCTTGCTACTTCCCACCCAGTCAGCTTCTTTTGTTTAGAAAGCAAGAACGGGATTATGTATCAAGAGCTGTCCCGAGGATGGTGGCCAACCAAGACAGACAGAGAGGAGAGCAATTTACTGTGCACTACAAACCAGAACCAGACTCTTCAGGAAATGACTAAATGATCGTGATGGTCTCTCCCAGACTTAGTCTATGAAATCGAGCAGATCACCATGGTTTCAGAAACCTCATTTTCTTTGTACTTCTGAACACATAAAGCCTAACAGTAACGTTCCAGAACTCTCAACGCCATATGACGAGGGTGAAGAAATGCAAAAGCCAGAGCAAGGAACACTGTCACTTTTGTTTGCCATGTTACGGACGTTTGTTGCAACTCCTGTAGGGTCTGCCCAACTTGCATGTTTTCAGTGTTGCAAACTCTCTTGGTTCGCTCTCAAGTCTGACACATTTTGTTTTTAAACTCCCAGATCCTGGAGGCCTGTGATTACAAGAGATTCCCAGCTTCCACTATAAAAAACAAAACAGCAACCCAACCCCAGAACATTTCTAGTCTCATGTTTGCGCAGAAAGCCTTGAAGCACAAATCCTGAAGGATCAAAAACCAAAAGGCAAATAACAAGAACAAAAAATGTATTTTAAAAAAATCCTGATTTTTGGAGACCTGACATGCCTTTGGAACACTTGGGGTTGACAATCAAAATTCCCCCAACTGCATCGGGCTGACACGGCAAATCAGTTTCATAGCAAATGGTACACAAGGGAGTGATATGGCTAGCATCATTTTCAACCTGCCTTGGACAGCCCTAACTCTATGGATCAGGAACCCATTTTGTAGCTGGATGAACAAGAGGCGGCCTTAGAATGCGAGACTGAGTGAGACTCAAACCCACAATCTTCAGGACTGCATTAAGCACTTTAACCACTCAGCCACTGCACATCAAAATGCTATACTTATGTTAAAAAATATAAAAATATCTGCAGATATATCCATTTTGTATGGCCTAGTACAGTGGTTCGCAACCTTTTTGAGCATACAGATCCCTTTTCAAGCTATTAAACTTCCATGGACCATCTTCCCCCCCTTCCTGAATCAAAAAAAAAAAAAAAGTAAGGATTGGGCCCAATTCTTATTTTTAAACTTTTTACACAGACCCCCTGCAGTATTGTCACCAACCACCAGGGGTCTGCGGACCACAGGTTGGGAACCACTGGCCTAACAGACATAGCACTGGACAAGGACTCTGGAGATCTAGATTCTGTTCCAGGGGCTGGCTCGCAGAGTGACCCTAATGTCACTTTAATGTCCTGTGCTTCAGTTTCTCCTTCTGTGAAATGGAGATAACGACACTCATGTCCTCTGTAAAGTGCTTTGGTGCTACAGATGAAAAGTGCTATGAAACAGCTAAGCGGTATAACTTATTGCTGCACCTTCCCATTTAGCAGATCAATAGGAAGTAAGAGAGAGGCCCAAAACAAACACGTGAACATACCAACATTTGGAAAGTGTCGGAAATCCAAAATGGGAACCAGATGCTAATTCCGAAAATGGCTCCTTCTTTTAGGATGAATGAAACAGGATCCTCAGATCCCTGAAGTTTTAATCCAGCTTCTCACAGAAATTGCTGTTTCTGCTCCCTGCTGTTAAAAAGCAGCAGCTTAGCAGAGCTGGCCCATATCCACAGGCTGCTGTCGAAAAGGTGACTGGGTGGAAAAGAAAACAAATTCTGAAAACTCGAGGCAGAACAATGAAACCACATCAAGTGGGCACTGGAGTCTTGTGGCATTTTTCTTTTAATGTAGGCATGAGCTAATGGAATCCGAACATTGTTTTAATGGAAAATGTGCTGAGTGAATGTTTATTTGGTAACAGAGGTTTGTGTTTGTGCTGCTGCATTGCTCATTTTAAATTACACAAAACGCTCTAAAATATCCATGGAAGCCATGAACCTACAAGAACATAACATAAGAACGGCCATACTGGGTCAGACCAAAGGTCCATCCAGCCCAGTACCCTGTCTACCAACAGTGGCAAATACCAGGTGCCCCAGAGCGAGTGAATCAAGCAGGTAATGATCAAGCAATCTCTCTCCTGCCATCCATCTCCACCCTCTGACAAACAGAGACCAGGGACACCATTCCTTACCCATACTGGCTAATAGCCATTTATGGACTTAACCTCCATGAATTTATCTAGTTCTCTTTTAAACCCTGTTATAGTCCCAGCCTTCACAGCCTCCTCAGGCAAGGAGTTCCACAGATTGACTATGCACTGTGTGAAGAAGAACTTCCTTTTATTTGTTTAAAACCTGCTGCCCATTAATTTCATTTGGTGGCCCCTAGTTCTTATATTATGGGAAAGAGTAAATCACTTTTCCTTATTCACTTTCTCCACACCACTCATAATTTTATATATCTCGATCATACCCCCCCTTAGTCTCCTCTTTTCCAAGCTGAAAAGTCCCAATCTCTTTAATCTCTCCTCGTATGGGACCTGTTCTAAACCCCTAATCATTTTAGTTGCCCTTCTCTGAACCTTTTCTAATGCCAGTATATCTTTTTTGAGATGAGGAGACCACATCTGTATGCAGTATTCCAGATATGGGTGTACCATGGATTTATAGAAGGGCAATAAGATATTTTCCATCTTATTCTCTATCCCTTTTTTAATGATTCTTAACATCCTGTTCGCTTTTTTGACTGCCGCTGCACAGTGTGGACGTCTTCAGAGAACTATCCACGATGACTCCAAGATCTCTTTTCTGATTAGTTGTAGCTAAATTAGCCCCCATCATATTATATGTATAGTTGGGGTTATTTTTCCCAATGTGCATTACTTTACATTTATCCGCATTAAATTTCATTTGCCATTTGTTTCATTTATCATCCCTGAAACGAGATGCCTGTTGCCCCGACAAATGTGGGTAGGCACTCTCAAAATAAACTTTGCAGGCCAAATTCAGTAGCTGCATATGCGGAGTTAGAAAAGCCGCCAAAAATCATCAAGAGGCTTCTTAGGCTAATCAAACAATCTCCGAGCACACTCTGTACATTTATTAGAGAGACGCTACATTATTTTTATTTTGCAAAGAAACAAGAGATGGGCAGGATGTCCAGTACAATTTGGGCTATGTTAATGGAGTCTGAAGGCTGCAAGGCTGCCATGCGTACAGCTTGCAGACATTGCTTGACATTTTCAAAGCTGGGGGGTTTAATCGAGCAGCTTCCGTTCTGATGTCTCGGCTGCATCCCGACCCACCAACAAGTGAAAAGCGAGCTGGTCAATTCTAAAGATGAATCCTTTTTTGTCTTCACACTTGGATCACTGATAAGGTTAATGAGAAGAACAGAAAGTGGGATTACACAAAAATGAGGAGGTTAGTTAAAACCGAAATGAAAAGGTACAGTGCCAGAAGTGAAATCCCTGCAACCTGCATGGAAACTTTTTAAAGACACCATAATAGAGGCTCAACTTCAATGTATCCTCCCCAAACCAAAAAAAACACAGTAAGAGAACCAAAAAAAGCACCATTGTGGTGAAACAACAAAGTAAAAGAAGCAGTGAGAGCTAGAAAGGCATTATTTTTAAAATGGAAGTTAAATCCTAGTGAGCAAAATAGAAAGGAGCATGAATTCTGGCAAATGAAGCGTTAAAATACAATTTAGGGAGGCAAAGTCAAATAAGAAGTTATAGCCAAAAAAAATAAAAATAAAAATGTTTGTCTACATCAGAAGCAGGAAGCCTGCTAAACAACTAGATGGGCCAGTACACAATCAAGCTACTAAAAGGAGCACTGTGAAGAGCTACAAAAACATCGCACAGAACCGGGTGAGTGGGCAACAAAATGGTGGATTAATTTTCATGTTGATAAATGCATAGTAATGCATATTGGAAAACCTAATCCCAACTATACATATAAAATGATGAGGTCTAAATCAGCAGATGTTGGAGTCCATTGTGGATAGTTCTCTGAGAACATCCACTCACTGTATAGTGACAGTCGAAAAAGCAAACAGAATTTTGAAAATCATTAAGAAAGGGATAGAAAATAAGATGGAAACTATGACACTGCCTCTATATAAATCCATGGCATGCCCACACCTTGAATACTGTGCGCAGATGTGGTCGTTCCGTCAGACAAAAAATGTATTGGAATTGGAAAAAGTTCAGAAAAGTAACAAAAATGACTAGGGGTATGGCGTGACTGCCATATGTGGAAAGATTAGCAAGACTGGGACTTTTCAGCTTGGAAAAGAGATGACAAGGTCTATAAAACGATAAGAGGACATTAAATACATGACTGATGTGGAGGTAGTAGATAAGGAAGTGTTACACAAAAACTAGGGGGTCACCAAATGAAATTAAGAGTCAGCAAGTTCAAAACAAACAAAAAAGTAGTTTTTACAGAACACAGTCAACCTATGGAATTCCTTGTGAAGGACAAGACACTAAAAAGGTTCAAAATGAGAGCTAGATAAATTCATGGAAGATAGGTCCATCAACGGCAATTAGCCAGGACGGGCAGGGATGGTGTCCCTGGCCTCTGTCAGAAGCTGGGAATGGGTGACAGGGGATAAAATACGTGATGATTCTGTTCATGCCCTGTGGGGCACCTGGCATTGGCCATTGTAGGGAGACAGGATATTGGACTAGGCAGACTTTTGGTCTGACCCAGTGTGGCCCCTCTCACGTTCTTAAGTGAGACTCATTGCATTCTAGATCCAGCAAAGGATTAAAGAGAAGGAGACCAAAGGAGAATGTTGCCATCCTGGGCTGTGTACCGACAAGGTACGTGACACAGTATTCAAGAAGGTCGCACTCCAGTGCAGGCTTGAGCTAAAGTACAATTATTTGCGAGGCAGAGTCTGTGCAAGGCCCTGCAAGTCTGCTCTTTACTTGGAAGCTTTCAGAGGGAAACAAGGGCAAGGTAGGGGCAGAAAGGTTTATTTGAGGAGACTGACTCTTGGCATGTGGCTCAACATGGTAATGAAGTGATTAGCTATGCGCCGCCCCTCAGTGGTCCCTCTCCTGCTATCAAGGAGAGATTTGGTGGCAGCATTGCTGCTCTCAGTACAGAACTGAGTTCCTCCTACTCGGCGCTTTCACCCTGTGCTTAGGTGCACAAACACCCTGCCGTGGCTTTAGGCCACCCCCCACTTGGAGAAAGCTGCTAAGGGGCCACTCCGGTTTGTTTATGTACGGGCTCTGCAGCCACGGAGCCTTGTGGAAGATGGGATAAGATAGGGTGGTAGCACCCCGACCCCCTCTTAATAATGTCACTGCCCAAAAGTCCAATCCCTTCACTGTCTCCATGGCTCTGTGCTGGGGGGTCTGAGCAGAACACAGAGCATTGGGAAGGGAGAGCACTCTGGCAAGAAAATATACAACAGGTCCGTACACAGAATTTCCTGTGGGGGGGATGGGATGCGAGCTAAGGGAGGGGCTAGTGGCTGCCCCTCCCCCCACGAGGCCAAGCCCCGCCCACGGCTTCACTTGTGGGTGAGGAAGGGGGGGAAATGAGCCCCAGCCTTCCCTGGCTGGTTGGAGCACAGGGGAGGGAGACTGGGTCAATACATCACTCCTGTTTTCCCCTGGCCTGCCGGAATCAGACCCATTGCAGACCATGAAGGACTGGGGGGGGGGAGAGGTGTTTGCACTCTTCACGCACCCCGCCCCCGCTCCCGCCCTCCCGGCATACAAGCTTGTTCAAGATCAAGCCATGAAGCAACTGGGAATTTTGCCCCTGGTTTCAATGGAAGCAGGAGTGGGCTATCAGGGAAGGAACCAGAAATAAAAGTGTGCAGTAGAGCAGTTTGTGAGCAATGCCCTTTTCAATATCGAGCTAAATCTCACACACCAGTTTAATACAGCTGGGGTTTGTGCTGACTGAGCTGCAGTCCATTAAAAGGGAAACAATCAACGAATCCCAGGAACAGGTTTATTTCTAGCATTTTTTTTAAATGAAAAAACAAGAAGTGGAACCGCGCTTTCACCCCTCCAATCCCATTTTACGTCTCTCCTTCCTATAGTTTCCCATGCTTAGGTAATCCCGGCCAGCACTGAGAAACCTGGGGGCCTAAAGTTAGCCCCCAAGATCTGCATTCAGGCCCCAGAGTAAGGAGCGCAGTCAGCCAAGCTCACTGAGGTCACCTGGAACGGCAGGTGCGCAGCACCTCATGGGGAGGGGGCGGGTGAAACCAGACCACTCACCTCACTATTGATTAAAGCCCTATGTTTGGAAAACATTGGTCCCAGTTTTAACATTCTGCCCAGGTACTTGGCTGTCGCAAAACAAATAAACAAAACTATTGAAGCAGCCACAGTTTGTAGCCTGGGATTCTTGTTGCTAGCTGTATTCTCAAATTACTGTCTACACGGGGGGAGAACAGAACCAGATTCTAAACTACAGTTGCTCTGTCTGTGCTCGAGGTATCCCAAAACACTTTACAGAGGACTGATTTAGACGGAGCACCAGCATGTGCCCCGCAATAGCTCTCCCTCAGCAGGGGCATTCGCTCCAATTTTACAGAAATAGTGGCTGCTGCTGACCCAGATGTTGAAATGTATCATCTGCCTTTTGATTCAGTCCTTGTTATGCCTGATAATATAGGGAACGCCCCAGGATGAAGGAAGTGGGACTTTTATATGTGATATTAAAAACTGAGCTCCCATCTGCTCTGTGTGTACATTCATGTCACTATGGGATATTTCAAAAGTGTGTATTAGTATCCTTAACCAATACTTCCCTTCTTGCTCCCACTGAGGAATGGTGTCCCATTGTTAACCTTCCACATGCAGCTTCTGGGTTGGCTGCATTTCAGTGGTGCAGTAGGTATATCATTTATAAAGCACCTTTGTATCCTTTGGGGTGACCGATATTAGAGAAGAAAATAATGTAGGTTACACTAGCACTCCAATCCCGAGTCAGGCTTTGAAGCCCACAATGTTCCCTCTAATCTTTTCCATCCATGTTCAGAATCAATTTTTATGGGCAAATGTGCATCACCAGAAAAAAAAAACCCTAGCTGCGGGCACTCTGCTAATCAGTTGGAAGGCATTTGAATCTCTCCCCGGCCCCACTGTATTTTTTACACACACACACACACACACACACACACACTTCCTATCCCAAAGAATTCACTGTTCAAAAACATTCTTATTGTCTAGTGACAAAAGAAACACTGTCCTGTGACCTTCTGAAAATGATGGCACACCTCTGTATGTAAGGCTGTGTCTACACAGCAGTGTTATTTCAGAATAACTGTCGCTATTCTGAAATATAGTCCGCGTCTACACAACGGGCTGTTATTTTGGCATGGAAAGTTGGAGGACTTCTTACTCCGATTCCTGTAATCCTCATTTTATGAGAAGTAAGGGAAGTTGGAGGAAGAGTGATCTAACTCGGACTTCCTGATGTGTCGACAGCGCCAAAAGCCAAAATAGGCTCTTTCAACTTAAGCGACGCAACTGACGTAGCTCAAGTTGCATATCTTATTTCGGCTTTAGCCCTGCTGTGTAGACGTGCCCTAATTTAGGTATTTATAGGGCCCCGATACCATAATATTTTAGCATTTCAATTTATCCCCATAATGCGCTTGTGTTAGGATAGTGCTGTTACGTTCCCCCGAGACCTTCCTGCCTATCGTCCTAGCCCACTGAGATCACAGCAACTCTATTTGGAGAATGTCCATTGATTTCAGCTATAGCTATGTATCACAGGGAGAAAGATTTTTTTTGGGTAACCCAGCCTCAAACCACTTAGGATTTCATGTTAAATAGTGTGGATGTGGTTATCAAAACACTGTCATTTTAGAGTTTCATGGAATGGCTTTGTCCAAAAGGGTGGTGGAAAGGCAGGCTATTGAAGACCAGACATCTTGATCTATAACAATGATCCCAGAGAGAAGGGAGATATAAATGCAACCAAAAGAAAATCAAGAAACAAAACCCTCTTAGAAACATTCAGATCCTCTGCGGGACTCGCAGTAGTGTTCCTAACTCTTCCAGCTCTACAAGCCATTAATTCTATAAATCCAAACCTTTTACATTCCTTCCATCCAATAAAAGTCTCACTAGATCCTTCTGCACAATAATTTTATGAAACCTGATGCGAGCTAATGGACAGTAGATCTATCCCACAGGGAGAAACCCATCCAATAAAACACACTAATGATCCATATCAAAAATAAATTTCATGAGAGGCCTCTTCTGATGAGTTTGTGTTTTTTTAACTCCATTAGCAGATTTAATAATACGTCCAGACTCATTAGACAGAAGAGCAATATACAAAGCACCCTAATTTTGCTTTATATTTGGTGTACATTTACCATAAAAAATGGATCTCTGTTGAATCCTGAAGCACTTTAAAGTGGTTAATCTTCAAGAGATTATTGGAAGAATCACTTCCGGGCTCAAAAGCAGCCATCTCCTGTTCTTGGCAGAAGCAACCATAAATCACTTTCCCATGTTCTTGTCGATTTCGAAGGGAACTCAACTGTAGAAGAATCTGAAATGTTCTTGTTTCTTGTGACCCAGTTGCTTATCACTTACAAGAAAAAATTACTTTCCAAGACTGATGCCATGTAACGCAAAAGGGACTGAATGGCTTAGAGAATACATTACAGAATGGATATGTACATTCAAATATGGACGAAGTTGGCAATAAATGAACATTCCTTGCTGCCTAAGACCTGTTGGTGTCCTCTGTAAAATAAAGTTGGTGTTTGTAGTTTAGTGTCCAGATGACAAATGCTACTGATTTGCCCTCTTTTTGCGATCAGTCTCAGCAAAGAGACCAAACAATCAGTGAACCATGGTCTTTGAACTAGTCCCTATGGCCAAACGCGCCAGTACAGAGTTATGGGGACGCTCATCTTGCCACTGCTGGGGGCATGAATAAAACAGAAGAATTCATAGCCACCTCTGCTGTCGAGCTGCACTTCTCACAAACACATTCTGAAAGGAAACATCAGGACAAAATTGGTGTGTAAACAAGTAATTCTTACCACGTGGAAAACATGAGAGAAACATTCGGAAGATTATTAGTTGTAGGATGTAATGCTGATCTCGGGAAACGTGCCTTCTTGACAAAGATTTAAAAATGTGTTCTGGAGAGCACACAAAGCAGCAAGAAATACTCCACAGAGACTAAGGGTCTGATTCTTCACTCACACCAGTTTCACACCACTGACTCCTGATCTACTCCTGTCTGTGTAAGCAAGGAGCCTTGTTGGTCAAAGTAATTGTAAGAGGCTGCTGGGCTGGCCTACCACTGCCAGATGCTTTCTTTAGAGTACAGGAGGCCCCCACTTTACAACCTTTTCCGTAAGTGCGGAAGGGGCCAAAATCCCCCGACTTACGTCCTCTGCCCCACATTTACGACAGCGCACGATGCTGGTCATAAATGCGGGCTCAAGTTACGACGCCCCCAACTTGCGATGCTATCCCAATAACCGATCGTGGTGCAAGTTGGGGGCAGCCTGTAGTGGTTCCCAACCTTTTTGAGCATACAGACCCCTTTTCAAGCTATTAAAATTTCATGGACCCCCCACCCCCGGGGAAGAGAAAGAAAGAGAAAAAGAAAGGATCATGCCCACTGTGGCGGGCCCGATCGTTATTTTTACATTTTCCACTGATCCCCTGCAGTACTGTCACAGACCACCAGGGGTCCACAGACCACACATTAGGAATCACTGCTTTAGAGTAAACTGGGTAAGTCAAGCCCATTCAAGAAAGGATCTAAGAAAGTGGGGTTAAATGACATTCTTACAACTAGAAAGCAATTAGCAGACTGGTTAGCTTAAGATTCAACATTTAAGAGCAAGACTTGTAAATTGCACTACAAAGTACCTGTACTCCTGAGCACCCATGTTCCTAACCATCTCCTGCAGGAACATGGAAAAGGCCAGCTGAGATGACTAGGTAGAAATAAAGAGAAAGAACCAACAAGTTTCTGTTCCTCAACAAAACATGTACAAATCACAGAATCACAGGACTGGAAGGGACCCTCAAGAGGTCATCAAGTCCAGTCCCCCGCACTCATGGCAGGACCAATCACAAAGAAGAACAAATCAACATACGGCCAAGAATGACCTTGAGCAGGTTACTGCAGATTATGTAGCGCTGGGAAGAAGGACCCAAGAATTCGGAGCGCAAGTGGTGTTCTCGTCCATCCTCCCTGTTGAAGGGAAAGGACTGGGCAGGGATCGTCGAATTGAGGAAGTAAATGCGTGGTTGCGCAGGTGGTGTCGCAGAGAGGGCTTTGGTTTCTTCGACCACGGGACTCTGTTCCGGGCACAAGGATTGTTAGGAAGAGATGGGATCCACCTAACGAAGAGAGGAAGGAGCATCTTCGCGGGCAGGCTTGCCAACCTAGTGAGGAGGGCTTTAAACTAGGTTTGTTGGGGGACGGGGACCAACACCCTGAAGAGAGTGGGAAAGTCGGATACCGGGAAGGAATGAAAAGAGGAACGAGCAAGAAAGGAGGACCCCTGATTCAAATGGAGAAGATGGGGCAATCAACTGGTTATCTGAGGTGTTTGTACACTAATGCGAGAAGCCTGGGCAACAAACAGGAAGAACTGGAGGCCCTGGCCCAGTCCAAGAAAGAAGATTTAATTGGGATAACAGAGATTTGGTGGGATGACTCGCATGACTGGAGCGCTGTCATGGAAGGGTATAGACTGTTCAGGAAAAGGAGAAAAGGGGAGAAAAGGAGGAGGAGTTGCACTATACATAAGAGAGCACTATGATTGCTCTGAACTCCAGTATATAGAGGGAGAAAAACCTGTTGAGAGTCTATGGGTTAAGTTTAGAGGTGCAAACAACAGCAGTGATGTTGGGGTTGGTGTCTACTATAGGCCACCGAATCAGGTGGATGAAGTAGATTAGGTTTCTTCGGACAACTGAGAGAAGCTTCCAGATGGCAGGCCCTGGTTCTCGTAGGGGACTTTAATCACCCTGACATCTGTTGGGAAACCAAGACGGCAGTACACAGGCAATCCAGGAAGTTTTTGGAGAATGTTGGGGATAACTTCTTGGTACAAGTGATGAAGGATCCAACCAGGGGCCGTGCGCAGCTTGACCTTCTGCTCACAAACAGGGAGGAACTAATAGGGGAAGTAGAGGTGGGTGACAACTTGGGAAGCAGTGATCATGAGATGGTAGATTTCAGGATCCTGACCAAAGGAAGAAAAGAGAGTAGTAAAATACACACCTTGGACTTCAGAAAAGCAGATTTTGACTTCCTCAGAGACCTGATGGGCAGAATCCCTTGGGTTGCTCACATGAAGGGCAGAGGAGTCCAGGACAGCTGGCTGTATTTTAAAGAAGCCTTATTGAAGGCACAGAAAGAAACCATCCCCATGCGTAGCAAGAGAGGCAAACATGGTAGGAGACCGGATTGGCTTACAGGGGAAATCCTTGGTGAATTTAAGCACAAAAAGGAAGCTTACAAAAAGTGGAAACTTGGACAAATGACCAGGGAGAGGTTTAAATGTATAGCTCGAGAATGCCAGGGGGTTATCAGGAAGGCAAAAGCGCAAATGGAATTGCGACTGGCTAAGGACGTGAAGGATAACAAGAAAGGTTTCTACAGACATGTTATCAAGAAGAAGGTGATCAGAGAGGGTGTGCGGCCCCTACTGGATGAAGGAGGTAACCTAGTGACAGATGATGTGGGGAAAGCTGAAGTACTCAATGCTTTCTTTGCCTCTGTATTCACGGACAAGGTGGGCTCCCGGACTAATGCGCGAAGTGATGCAAGATGGGATGAAGATCGACAGCCCTTAGTGGGTAAAGAACAGGTTAGGAACTATTTAGAAAAGCTAAATGTACACAAATCCATGGGTCTGGACTTAATGCATCCGAGGGTACTGAGGGAGTTGGCAAATGTCATTGAGGAGCCTTTGGCCATTATCTTTGAAAAGTCGTGGAGATCAGGAGAGATCCCGGATGACTAGAAAAAGGCAAATGTAGTGCCCATCTTCAAAAAAGGCAAGAAGGACGATCCAGGGAACTATAGGCCGGTTAGTCTTACCTCGGTTCCTGGAAAAATCATGGAAGGGATCCTTAAGGAATCCATTTTGAGGCACTTGGAGGAGAGGAAAGTGATTAGGAATAGTCAGCATGGATTCACAAAGGGCAAGTCGTGCCTGACCAATCTGATTAGCTTCTATGATGAGGTAACTGGCTCTGCGGACATGGGAAAGTCAGTGGATGTGATATACCTTGACTTTAGCAAGGCTTTTGATACGGTCTCCCACGATATTCTTGCCAGCAAGTTAAGGGAATGTGGATTGGATAAATGGACGGTAAGATGGATAGAAAGCTGGCTAGAAGGCCGGGCCCAGCGGGTAGTGATCAACGGCTCGATGTCAGGATGGCGGTCGGTTTCTAGCGGAGTGCCCCAAGGTTCGGTTCTGGGACTGGTTTTGTTCAATATCTTTATTAATGACCTGGATGAAGGGATGGATTGCACCCTCAGCAAGTTTGCAGATGACACTAAGCTAGAGGGAGAAGTACACATGCTAGAGGGCAAGGATAGAGTCCAGAGTGACTTAGACAAATTGGAGGATTGGGCCACAAGAAATCTGATGAGGTTCAACAAGGACAAGTGCAGAGTCCTGCACTTGGGACGGAAGAATCCCAAGCATTGTTACAGGCTGGGGACCAACCAGCTAAGTAGTAGTTCTGCAGAAAAGGACCTGGAGGTTACAGTGGATGAGAAGCTGGATATGAGTCAACAGTGTGCCCTTGTAGCCAAGAAGGCTAATGGCATATTAGGTTGCATTAAGAGGAGCATTGCCAGCAGATCCAGAGATGTCATTATTCCCCTTTATTCAGCTCTGGTGAGGCCACATCTGTGTCCAGTTCTAGGCCCCCCACTACAAAAAGGATGTGGACGCATTGGAGAGGGTCCAGCGGAGGGCAACCAAAATGATTAGGGGACTGGAGCATATGACCTACGAGGAGAGGCTGAGGGAGTTGGGTCTGTTTAGTCTGCAGAAGCGAAGAGTGGGGGGGGGGATTTGATAGCAGCCTTCAACTTCCTGAAGGGAGGTTCCAAAGAGGATGGAGAAAGGCTGTTCATAGTAGTGACGGATGGCAGAACAAGGAGCAATGGTCTCAAGTTGTGGTGGGAGAGGTCCAGGTTGGATGTTAGGAAAAACTATTTCACTCGGAGAGTGGTGAAACACTGGAATGGATTCCCTAGGGAAGTAGTGGAGTCTCCATCCCTAGAGGTATTTAAGTCTCGGCTTGACAAAGCCCTGAGTGGATTGATCTAATTGGGATTGGTCCTGCCTAGAGCAGCGGGCTGGACTTGATGACCTCCTGAGGTCTCTTTCAGCTCTATGGTTCTATGATTCTATGAACATAGGCCACAAACAAATGTGGCAACACAAAACCATCTCCCAGTCGCCAGTTCTACCCAAAGCTTAGAGCTGCGGTGCGAAGATGAGCCTTTCCACAGGCATTCTTCTCTCTGACTTGCCTTTTTTCATAGTCCCCTTCCTCTGTGCACAGGGAAGGGGAAGTGGTATTATCCCTAAGCCTCTCAGAGAGAGTTCAAAGCAATAGCTGCCACTTAGTTCTCTTTAACTCGATGCTCACCCTGTAGCTCACCCTCATGGCCAAGCTTCCGGGGGTAAGCAATAACATCTCCAAAGCTTCAAAATCAGTATCGTGTCAAAAATGCAGGCCCTGCGTTTCCATGGGGACAGCAGTTATGACATAGTTAGCAGCTGCAAAACGATAAGCCCTTGTGCATGAGCCGAGCACGGACTGCATGGCCAGCAAAACCACCAGAAGCACCTGAAAGCTGGCAACGCAAACAAAACAGGCAGCGCGTTTCTAGCCAGACTTTAACGCCAGCACAGCGCTTTCTGCACCACAGGAACTAACGAAGAAGCTCCCTCTAAATTCATGGAACTCTGGAGAGCAGTCAAGCAAAGTCACTCCTCCAGATTTTCTTCTTTTAGCAATCCAAAAGGGAAAACAACAACACGTCTAGGAGCTTCTCCCCCCACCCCTTCTGCCCGCCCATTGCTTGTCAGTTCCACACAATGCAGGAAACCAACTTGCCATTCAAAGACTGCACATGTTGGCCAACGGCCCCCAGGGTTAGAGCAACATTCTTGCCACAGGCCATTGCATGCTTTTGTGTGATGCTGAGTTACCAGAACCTTTATTTATACCCAGCAAAAAAAAAAAACCAAAACAACAAGACAAAGCACTATTGGGACATGCATCAGAACGAAAACCTTTCCACCAGTCAAGACCACATAGGCTTGCTCGCTTTTAACACAGGGTTCTAATTACCTCTGCCCATGTTTATGCCAATAACCGCTTTTTAAATAGCACCAGGCTTGGGGCTGGAGGTTGTTTATCATATCAGCACTTCAGAGTCTGGTAGTTAGAAAGCAAACAAACCATTTATAGGGTACTTCCAGACAGAAACACACGCGCCCCATTTTCATTGTCTTGGTCAAAGCAAATTTAACTCCCCGTCTCATTTTTAATTATATCACTTTAACAATAGAATAAATGAGAGGTTTCAACTACTGGCAAAATCAACACCATTTGCTTGGGCACTGATTTACCACTTCTATGGCTTATGTAATTATAGCTCTGTGGAAGAGCTGTAGCATTTGAAGTCCTGGTGGAAGAAGGGGAAGAGATAAATATTCTACTGCCTGGCAACCCAGAGATCCAGTGGTAGGGCCCTGCACTGCTCTTGAGAACGGGATGTGACTGCCACTGCAAGGATTACCCCACTCTCTTGCTCATAAGAAATGGGGGGAAAGGGGAGGGGATGAGCTCACAAAATAGAAGCAAAGAAAGAGAGTGTCCAACACCACTCAACAGAACTCTCTGGAGACGAGCAGTTAACCACACCTGCTACCACTCACCAATACACAATGCTCTGCGTTTGTAAAGGCACTTTACAAGCAATACTTAATCCTTACCTCTCCTCTCTGAAGCAGGTGAGCAAATATCATTATCCACATCAGACTCATTCCGACATGGAAACTATTTTCCATAAACCATAGCTCGGAGCCAGGATTAGCATGTAGGAATGTTTGCCCTCCCTCCCCCATCATGTTCTCAGGCCATCTCATCCCCATCACAAGTCCCGGGGCTGGTCAGGGGAGCCGACAGCCTGTACAGGTCCCTGGGTAAGATAGGGAGGCAGCTCCATGCTTCGGGAAGGGGCAGGAACAGCCAGCTCTCTGCACGGTGCCAGTAGCAGAGATGGCACCTGGAGACCCGGGCCCTATGAATCACTGGGTCCCAGGGCAACTACCCATTTGCCACCACCCCACCCCACTCCCGGTCAGCGAGCCTGGTGATGCTATACTTTACCTCTCTCACGCAGGGCAGTAAGCATCCTGCCAAGCACGCACGGTCTAGAAATACCAGAAAGTCAAGGCATTACAGTCCGCCATTGTACTCGGTCTCATCTAGAGTGGCATAGCAACACTGTAGGACTGTAAGAGGAGGAAGATGTCTAAAATACAGTCTAGTCTCAAGAGCAGCGGTGTGGGAACGTGGTGTAAGACATAGCACCATTTATTGCAGGACCTCCAAGTCCTTGAGATATTGGGCTTAGTGGTTTAGCTGAGTGAACCACATTGAACAGGAGTTTGTTCAAGGACTAACCATGGTGCTTGAGTTTCTGATTATCTTCTAGGCCAGGAAAGTAGCAGGGAGAATGGCAGGGAAACAAGTGGCACTGTGATAACTCAATACCCCCTCGAACAGGATAAAACAATGAACGTGGACCAGCTGAAGTTCTCTCAACAGTAATCAATGCATTGAGAGTTAAGACGTTCAAGAAAACACCTCACTGACTTGGAACCCCTACGGTCTTGACGGGAAAATTCCAACACTGTCAGTGGTGTTTCTCCACAGAAACCACTATGCTCCCTAGCCGCCGCCTGCCACCACACATATATGCACAGGAAGGGGACAATGCTCATGCTCTCTCTGTAACACCTCAGCCAGCTCCTGCCACTGAAGAAGATAAAATTGCCCTTTACAGAATGACACTGCCACAAACTAGCTATAGACGTGTCCCACAAAATACATTCCCACTGGCTGAAGAGACCAAGATACAAAGAGCCAGGGCACAAGATGGCTGCCAGCTGCAGCGCCTGCTGCTTTCCTTCCCAGATTACGGCTGTTGGGTAGTAAATGTCAGCATAATTAGAAACATGGGGGGGCACCAGCAGCAGCGCTAGCTGGGAGATACCGGTTCTGAAATTATTACTGTGGGGTTTGCTTTCTGGTGCGGCCTAGAGGCTGCAGTGGAGATCAGAGCTCCCGGTAGGGTTGCCAGATGGTTTCAGAAAAAATACCCAACAACAAAAACATACCAGGAAAAAGTTTGTTGAGCCAAAAAAAAAAAGAGTGAAAACCAAACCAAACCAAACCCAACCCCGCGGCCCCTTTAAAAAATGCATGGTGAGCAGCAAAACTTGGGGAGGATTGACAGGGGTGGAGGGTGGGTCGCCTCGCGCCTCTCCCCCCAGAATTTCTTCACACCCCCCAGTTTGGGAACCCATGTGCTAGGGTCTGCACTGGCACCTACCATAGTTCCCGCTATGGTGCACACCTGCGCAGCCGCTCACAAAAAAAATCTTCCCCTGCCCACCTCCTCTGGAGAGCCATGTGGCAGGCGGAGCCGGCTGAGACGACATGGTGAGGGAGTTGGGACCTGCTGCAGCCATGTGGCGGGGGGAAGGAGGCCTGCTCCAGTGGCTGCAGCTGCCACGTGGCGGGGGAGAGGGGGGGCAGGGCCTGTTCTGGCAGCTGGGGCCGGGAACGGGACCTGCCGCATGGTGGAGGGGGCAGGTCTGCACTGGTGGCTGGGAACGGGACCTGCCACATGGCGGGGGAGTTACTGCTCCAATGGCTGGGAACATGTGTGTTAATAAATTGGGTGCCACGGTGGCACACATCCAAATCAGCGTACATGACCTCAGTATTGGTGCACAAGCCAAAACTCACTCCGCTCATGGGTGGAAAATCTTAAGAGGGAATACTGGTCCCTCCCCTGAAAAGCTTATAGTCCTACGACAGACAAAACAGAAAAAAGATGGGGGAAGGGGAATTGAGACAGAAAGAAACCAAGACTCCAACTTTCAGACTTCTGCTCCCACTGAGGCACTAAAATAAGAGACCACATTTTAAAAAGCATGGTATAAAAACCTGACCCACCGGGCACTTGAAAATCTGGCCCCAAGTGACTAGCCCAAGGTCATACACTAGAGTCTGTGGCAGAGTAAAAAGGAATCAGCTCTCTCAAACCCTGCTGAACAAAAAGACTACCTAAGTCACAGAGATATCTAACTTGTGTGTCCCCATCAGGCACCCAAAGAGAGACCATGACTCCTCTTGACACAGACTCATGACATCCTGTGCCTCAAGAGCTTTTTTCTTCTTGTGCAGAGATTGGAGACTATTTCCACATCATGCAGGCGGCAGAGAAGACAATTATGAAGCCCCCCACACTTGGAAGATTCACTATGTGAGGAGATCTATTCACTTGGCAACTGGAGGAAACCAAAGGCAGGAAAAGGTCAGGTTATGCCTTCCAGGAACAAGTGAGGCTTTTGGTTTTCTCATTGTAGACAGGCGTGAGGGAGCCAACTGGGAAAATTTGCACAGTGGCTGCTCAGTCTCTTGCTCCAACACTCGTTAGAGAAAGGAAGGCATTTAAATTCTCCAAAGTCATATCCGCACAAGCATTCTCACAAGACAAAGCGAGCAATTTTTTAAAATTACAATTCAAGCAAGTGGCTACTCGCTAACACTGAATTCTTCAATTAATACAAAAAATCCAAGCAGAATTGTAAAGGATACACAGAAGGGGAGCCATTTTACCCACTTGTCTAGTGAATTAGCCAAGCAATTCTTGTTCTCCCCCGTGGTTGTGTGGCTACATACGTTGGTTTATTTTTATGTTTGTGTACACTGGCGTAACTCCATGGAATTATTTCTAACACACACCAAGGAGACACCAGATTTGGGCCCAGCATGCCACTTTATTTTGTGCTCGTTTGGACACAAGCTATTCCATCTCCTGAGAAGCCAATAGCTTTGCTTTGCAATGGATCATAAACTCTCATGCGATTGATACGCTGCTTTGGAGCACTGAATTCTAGAGATTACTAGAAGTCACTGGCTGCTGCCATACGTACTTTGTCTCCCAGCCCACGTAAGTAACAGGAGAAGCAATAATCTAACACCATAGTGAAGGAAACAGATCATTTCTTAAAATGCCCTTGTTGCCACTCATTCATAGTCAACATGCTAGCAGAAGAGAGCTCCGGTTATCACTCACAAAGCATCTGCCAGACTACTTAACACTCCTCACCATAGTAATAAATATCACTGCAGAGTGATTCAAGTTTTCCTGTAAGGTGATCTTTCAAATGCAGCCGATTCTTTACCCCCTTCCAGTACCATCTTGGGTTTACCAATGCTCTTGGAAACTGCATGGGGGTTTCAACGTGAGCAACATGACAATGGCTGGCTACAAAAGGAAATCCCAGTCCTATCGATCAGTATTATTTTGAAGGCCACAAAAATCTAAGTGCGCACTCTCTTTAGCACCAGTGAGTATGTGGAATTCACCAGGATAAAAATGAATGTACTAGCTAGCTACTCTTTTTTGTGCTATTGGGTCAAGTGGAGGGAGGCGATTCGGCACTAAGGAGCCACTGGACACAGTTCAAAGCGGTGATGGGGGAAGGTCACTTTTCTCTCTCCAAAGCAGGAGCAAAACCAGACTAATACTATAGCTCTGACTTCCACATATGTTTTGCCCCCCCAAAAAATGCTGATTTGCAAAGTAGACAATGGAGATGTCCATTCTATCAAAGCCAGGCCCCCCAACTGGGTGAGTAGTTAGGAGGGGAGGTAAGGGAAAGGGGTAGTCCCGCTGGGGCCTAGAGATTCAAAGAGGCCTGGGGCGTCCAGCAACCACCGCTACTACTGTGGCAGCCAGAGCTCCAGCCCCTTTAAACCTCCGCTGGAGCACCACGCTCCAGGTAGCTCTGAGGGCTGGGGGAAGCACTGCTGCCCCCACCCCACCCCTTCTGGGAATGGAGAGTCTGCCCCCTCCTCCCACCTTACCGGCAGACTGTCAGATTGGCCCTGCAGCTCCAGAGAGGAACGTGTCACCGTAGTCCTTAGAGTCACCCATCTGGCACTTTACCCCTGTACTAACCTCCCTCAGACAGACAGTTTAGGGGGAAGGCCTCAAAAAGCGTTAATGTTTCTGTGTGTGATGTGATGTGGATCAAATACAAATAGGGTTGCCAGGTGTCCAGTATTGGCCCGGACAGTCCAGTATTTGTGGCTTCTGTCTGTTAAAAAAAAAAAACAAAAAAAACCAACAGAAAATACCGCAAAGTGTGGGGACTTAAAGGCACAGTGACTTTTTTTTGGGCACGTTTTTTTTTTTGCTCAACCAATTTTTCCCCCGCCATGTTCGGTATTTTTAGGGAAAATATCTGGGAACCCTAAATACAAACTTAGGTTCATTGTAACAAGTCAAAGGCCGCACACTAGGAAGTTCAGGCCAGCATGGCAGCCTTAGAGACACACATCCAAGACTGAGCACAAGTATCAGTACAGGTAAGGTTCAAATGTCTGCCTTAAAGCTTGGGGGTTTTTTTGAATGCTCGGAGTTTGCCACCCATTTTTTCCATTTCAAGCTTTTTTTCCAGCCCCCTCCACAGACACACATCAGCCTGTCCTTCAACTCCACTATCGGTTTAACCTCTTCAGAACTTGTTGATATCACTTCTACGCTAAAGGAAAGGCTCATTACTGGACAGGGTTATCCACTCCCATTCAAAGGTCACATGTGCTCCTTTTATAATGCCTAATGACGAATCAGCCAGCTCAAATTCCTCATCTAATCTCCTCATGAGGACACACTCAGCTACCCACTAGCTCGTGGGTTGGACCCCTCCCACTATATTAGACTTTGCAATCACACCAAACAGAATATAGTCTAAGCCATTATAAAGGGGATTCTCTCTGGATTTGATCCTTCATTCATTCCTGAATAGCCCTCTTTTAAATAGAAAGGAACAATCTGTGCAATGTTAGCTTGTTTTTGCCAGAGAGCAGAAAAGGTTTGGGTTTTTTTTTGTTTTATTTCTGCTGTGGCTTCTCAGGTAAATATGTATTTAGGCTTGTGTCAACATAGTTTTAAAAACAGGTTAAGAGTTCACTAAAGAGCAGCAATAGTTTGTTACTGACTTGGTTAAATACATATTTTGCTTCCCATGTTATTGACTCAGATTAACTGCTCTAATTTTACAACCTTGTATCATAGTATTTAATCCGAGCATGCTGTAACCCCTCTGGATTACACACACATTCTGGATCTGCGCTGGGTTACTCGAGATATAGTGGGCCTGGAATCCCTCCTTTCAAAGCTAACGTTCTAAGATCAATGGAGATATATACAGTCTCAGAACTCAGCCCTGTGTCCAAATGACGTGGTACAGGTTTTCTGAGAAAAATATTACAACACATTTGAAAAACATTTTATTTAAAATAAAAAATAATTCACTTTTATTGGGACTCTGGATTTTTATGGAGAACATGGAAGGGAAAATGGTCCAGTGTTTTGGTGTAAATATTGAAAAACAGGACTCAGCATCTACTGAAAACTATGGGCGCAAGGCCTACATCTCAAAGCACACTAAGATGGGGAAAATGTTTTGTTTTGCTTAAAAAAAAAAAAAAAATTCAACATGCCCTTTAAAGAATTAACAAGCTTTTCCATTTAACCCTATCACCAAAACTTGTTTCTAGAGGTAGCAAAGATTTTTGAAATCTAAGTGTGCTGAAATGTATCATACTTTTGATGAAAAAGCAGGGGGGAAGGAGGGAGAATTGCAATTTTTTCCCCTTTCAACCAGCTCTACCACTCACTCAGTTAGGTATTACATGGTTCCCTGTCTCTGAACACTGAATGGATCCATTCTTTGGTCCTTATATTACCATTTGCAACATGCAGAGAACTGCTGAGACCCCCAGCCCCAGGGACGCAATGGCAGCAGTCTTCTCCACGTTATACGTTGCACAGTCCAGAAGTGGCAAGCGGAGCTCCATATTTACCCCCATGAGCAATTTATTTTCATTTGTTGTGGAAATTTTTCAGTTTGATCAAAACTTTTTGGCTTTAACAGTGAGGGGGAGTAAAAGAAGCAGGGAAGAGAGAACTGAAACCACCCAAAATTGTTTTTTGCTTGGTTTTGACACACACCAAAACAAAAAACAAAACAAAACAAAACAAAACCCCAAAACTACTTTTGCTGCCATCTTACATGAGTATTCTGGCCCAGGCCAGCCACTGACAGTGCTGTACCTGCTACGTATATTCATTTACCGGTGTGAAGGGCAGGTCTGACTTCACAGAAATGGTAGATGGACAGAAGCCATGCCTGGCTGCGGTGGAGTCCTCAGGAACAGAAATTAATAGATGCTGTCTCTCATACATTATATTTCTCAGCACTCATGTTCTCAGGGTGGACATTATTCCGTTCACCTAATCACATTAACAATACTGATCTCGGCAGCTATTTAAGAAGCACTTAGGCCTGGATTCCGCAAGCTGTCCCATGCGGGCAGATGTGGAGTCCAAGTGAAGCCAATGAGGCTCTGCAGTGGAGCCAGGAATTTGCGACACTGGGGCTTTACAGAGCCATCGCCTGGTGGGTCTCGAAAGCACTTGACGGACATTTCAGTCAGGCTTCACAACCGCACTGTGGAAATAGAGAAATTACCCCTCTCACCCCAAAGGGAGAAAAATGGAGGCACAGAGAATTTAAAGGTGGGAAATGACCTAAGGGTACATCTACACTGTACAGCTATTCCACATCTGCTGAAGCAGCCCGTTATTTCAGAATAGATTTCAAAACAACAGGTGGCTTATTCCAACGTCCCGGTAACCCTCGTTCCACGAGAGTTAAGGGGCATTTCAGAATAGCGAGTTATTTTGAAATTTGGCGCTGTGTAGACAGCGCCAAATTGCGAAATAAGCTATTTCGAATGCACTCGAAATCAGCTGCACAAATTGCGTAGCTTATTTCGAGCTAAGAGTGCTGTGTAGACGCACCCTAAGAGTCCACTGCCCAAACTTCCGCTGTAACCAGCTTAAGCTTTAATCCCACAACTTGATTGGTACCAGCAGGCCAGCAATGGTTTCAAAGGGCTGCCCTATGGATGCAGGCATCCACCGCGTGTTGAATCACCATGAAATTATTTTACAGATCCATCAGTAGGATCAAGACCTTTTTCACCAAAGGCGACTGTTTTCTTTTAAGCTTGTTTACCGGTAACTGTGACGCAGTCTCTCCGTGCGGCACCACCACTGGCTGTTTGTTTACAGTTTTAGCTGCAGATTTCTCGTGCTAGCAGAGGAGCTGCCATGTACAGTTTAGAGCCACGCAAGAACAGAGGCTGCTTTTCAAACAGGCACGAAGGCCCTCATCCTGCAACTTGTGGCCTGCGGGCACACTCATGCACCTACAGAGTTAATTGCAAAATATAAGTGCAGCATAACTCACTAGTCACACATCAGCAACTCTACACAGGTCTACAAAACAGACTGTTGGACTTACCAGGGAGAATGGGGAATTGTTACTGCGCGGATGTTCTTTAAATTGCTTTGCATATACCTCAGCTTACATCCTAGATCACATTACAGGGAAGCGTTGCTCTTTCATCTTTCCCTCCCCTTCCATAGTGTCCTGATGATCTAACCAAGTAAAAATTCCAAATGGTTTTAAGAGAATATTTCCCTGAATTCATCTCATCCTTTGCGACTCCCCAGACCTGCCAAATACAACCTAACAAAGTCTCATCTGCTACAGATTCTAATCAGCACAAGACTGAAGTTTTAAGACAGGTTTCAATGCTCTGTGACACCTTTTCAGTGCGGGCCCGTGCCTTGACACATCTGTATACTGTATAAATAAATGCTATTTATAAAGGTGAGAATTATAAAAAGGAGCGTATCTGGTATCTAAGGCTGCAATCTCAAACAAGTTGATAGAAAGTTCATGCAATAGGACATGGGGAGGGGGAAGGTTTTGATTACATGCACTTAGGCTCATAATGTGTTTAAAAATTTAAAGGCACTCTGAAGAAGAAACTGAAGAGCCCCCAGGAAATACAGAGAGTCATTAAGAGCTAAACACAACATTAGGTTCAGATTTTCAATTAGCCTCCCTTCTTGCTCCCACTCACAACCACCTGTCAATAAGAGTAAGAGGCAAACTTGCTGATGCTGGGCCCAAATCATGACAACTGGATCAGTTGCCAAAACAGTGCCCACATGCAACGGAAGGGAATGAAAAAGTCCGATGCCCTGGTCCAAACCCACTTTAATTGAACATCCATAACAGTTCACGTTCCCATAAACGTGTTCTGAGAGTTGCCGAAGGGACAAGCAAAGCAACCGCAAAACAAATAACCTAATTAACCAACCTACCGCCACCATGCCTGCTGCATCTGAGTGTAGCGGTCCATTGGACACTGCCACGTTTACATGCATGTTATGTTCCACAGGTGAGTCTATACAACCACCACTGTGGCAGCAAGTCAGACACCTGGGAACTATCACGGGCTAGTGCCACACATCTGTACCCCAAGCTCCCAGTCCCCTTCTACCTTGCGGTATTTTCTGCCATTGCCTTTTCATGTTACTGACCTAAGTACTAGCCAATTCCAAATACTGAACTAAACGATTCTGACTTTCCAGCTGTACTCTCTTATCCCCGTGCCCTACCCCACACATTTTTCCTGCCAATAGCTGGATCTTAAACAAGCACAGGATTCCCTATTTTAACGTAAAGATGTAGCAGCCTGAGGTCTCCAAAGAGACCGTGACTGAGGACAGGTCACTGTACCACAGAGATGGAAGGTACATGGCTTCTTGAGTAGGACAAGTTGTCAATGGCTCTTGGCTCTGCCGAGCAGAACCACCTGTCAGGTACAGGGTTTCTGCAGAGCAATAATGGGAAAAGAGAACAAGACAATAAGGAGAGAGTGAATCCCCCAGGGAAGCACTATATGTTTGCTGGAAATGCAAAGGACCAGCAAGTGTGAAACCCACAAGGATCTAGGGATGTTGTTAAACCGGTTAACCAGTTACCCAGTAAAGCAGCTTACTGGGGGAAGCAGTTAACTGGTGGGGCCGGCTGGGCTGGAGCAGCTCCCTGCCCATGGCGCAGTGCAGTGGGCCTTGCCGAGCTGGAGCGGCCCCCAACACGGTGTGGTGTGGCGGGCCCAGCCTGGCCAGGGCAGCCTGCTGTGTGGCGGGCCCAGATGGGCTGCTTCAGTCCAACTGGGCCCACCGCACCATGCGGCGAGATCCTGGTGAACCGGTCAAATGGAATGTTTAACATTCCGTTTTAACGGGTGAACTTTTTAACCGGGATTTTACATCCCCACAAGGAGCCCAGATAGCCTGTGAAGACAGTCTGAGGAACTGAGAGACCAAGGAGAAAATGCAATATTCAGACAGGGTTCGGGATAACGTGGCAGGACGGCCGGGTATGCCCATGTATCGCTCAGCAGGCTGGCTGGAACCTTACAGCAGTCATGAAGGTGAGGACGCTATCCCGCATTTGGCACCAACAGTTACAGAAGCCGAACCCCGAATTGCCCTGCCCACTGCACTGAAAATTTCTCTCTGAAGCCAAGCTTGAGGGCTCTCGCAAACAGGTATTTCACAGAAGCGACCACAGCAAAGTGAAGCAGGGTGAACCTTCCACAGATCACAGTGTGAAGTCGTATTTATCCATTCAATCTCTGGCCACCACAGCAGAAACACAGGTATTATACTTCTTGGGGCTAAAAAAAAAAAAAATAAATCTAATTTAACAATGATAGCAATTTCATATCCGATACTTAGAACCCTGCGCAAATACAAACGTTGTATCTGCATCTGTAGCCGCAAAATTGAGCTGTGGATATTTATATCCACATGTACGGACATGAATACCCACAGATATATGCGGATTTGTAGGGCTGTAGCAGGGCAGGTCCTAACCAACAGGCGACAGACACCAAGCCAAGCAAAAAAACAAAAAACAAACCAAAAAAAAATGCTGGGGAGAATTTGTCAATCAAAAAAAAATGGATTGGGGAGTTCAGGAGGCCAGGCTGAACTGCGGTTGCGGCTCGCCGCTGAGACCGGCTCTGTCAGCAGCCCCTTGAAAATGGCAGCCCCGGGCGACCGCCCGGCTCACCCGCCCCTAAGACCGGCTCTGGGCTCTAGCAATAAGGGCAAAGGATAGTACCCTGAAGGGAGCCTTTCCATACTTCCCTTTATTATCAACCTTGTTTTTAAACACACAGTTTTAGGTCCTTCCTGGAAGAGTTTCAAGCAGAGAGCTGCACCGTCAACTCCATTCATTACCTAACAATCCTCAAGCAGGTGGAAAATGAGGGAAGGTGGTTTCTAATACAGAAAATCTTGGCAGCATTACATTATTTCTTTTAATAATTTCAACAGCTCACAGAGAGGTTTGATTTTTAGTTTTATCTATTTGAATATTTCACAGTTGGCCAAAATGATGTTGAAGCATTTCAAAATCAATTTAAATGCTCACAATTGTAAGAAATTGTAGGGGATATCATACAGTAATTATTTATCACAGCAGACACCAGGATTCAAAAAGTTAAAGCTTTACAATCATTAAAACACAAACTGTCAACATGCGTCAAAGTATACCGAGTAAACAGCCTTACATCAAACTAAGTTTCAGGTGGCATTTTTCCTACTTTGCTCCTTTGTAAGATCATTGCTGATGGAATTTTTTAAAGGTGGTGCATGAAATTGCTACTTGCCAACAAAAATCTGCCAGTCCCAAATAAAGGAAGCATCGAGACGCTGCTTGCACAGAGTGTGAGATATGAAACAGAAGCTGTAAAGCACCCGGAACAAGGTTACCCACACAATTTGTGTGCATCGGCCTTCATTCGCCATTATTCATGCTCATCATTTCTGGTCTCAGAGTCATTTCACCTGCCCCTTTTCCTATGGCATCCTTGAGCTTCCCACTGCTAGTCCCTAAATCATATTAGCGCGTAGTGACCATTGCCAATGGCGGGGTGGAATACTCTTCTGTGAAAGCAGTAGGCCAAATTCAGATTAATGATCTCAATGGCAGTTACACCAGGGATGAATTTGGCCCAGCATGCCTTGTGCTTGGACCAGTGTTTGTACAGTGCTTCAGTATAGGAATAGTCTGGTCTATTACTGGGGTTCTAAGTACTATGATAATACAAACAATTACATTACTATTGGCTCGTTCTGTCGTCCCAAACAGGTCCCGCCTCCTCTTTCTGTGTTGTTGCCAACTCCAGCGATTTTATTGTGGCATTTGATGATCTTCCTCAAAGCCTCTAATCGTGGAGTCAGACAGCAACCTGAATTTTCTTAATTTTCTTTTAAATTGAAGTCTCTAGCCCTCGCACTTGCAGAGACGCATGAAATTATGAATCGAACGCACCCTGAAAGCTCAAACAAGAAGGCCAATAAAAAGAACCCAAATGTACTTTTCTTTACAAAAATAACCTCACAATTTTTCAGGGCCCGATTCATGGTTTTTGAACAGTAAGGGTTGACATTCTTGGAAACAGTATAGCCTCCCCAACTCAAACAAGTGGTCTATGACTTAACCAACATTTATAAAGTATCTTGGTGCCCTCAGATGATTATTATAACTACTATTCAGAGAGCCCAGGGGGATGCGGTTTCTAAAATAAGCAGTTGTCAAGGAAAGGTCCCCTTTCAACAACCCTTCTTTGAACTCTAGGAAGTGGGGATGCTGAGCAATGTTCCCTTTAATTTTTTCCATCCAGGTACAGAATAAATTTTATAACGTGCACTGAGGCATATGTAGATGCACCACAGTAGAAACACATGCTGCCAGCTGCAGGCACTCTGCTAATCATCTAAGCAACATTTGAATCTTTCCTGCATAAGCTGAGCGCTAGGGCAGCCACAGGGAAACCTGAGGCCATGTCTTCATTTGCCGCATCAGAGATCAATCTTCTGGAATTTGATTTAGTGGGTCTAGTTAAGACCCACTAAATCGAACACTGAGGGCTGCTTTGGTCGGCACCAGCGCTCCTTGCAATCGCAAGGAGTAAGGGAAGCCGATGGGAATGTTTGCTCCCATTGGCCTCCCTCTGCAAGGACAAAGCCAAGCTCGGTTTAAGATAAGTTAACTCCAGCTATGTATTTTATGTAGCTGGAGTTGCGTACCTTAACCCGACCCTAACAAAAGCCAAAGTACTACAGGCTTCAGGGTCAGCCCTCTGAGGAATTTTTCTTATTGCGTGTTGCACTGCAATAAGAAAAGAAGAAAACCTGAGATCCTTCCATGGATCAAAATCACTTCCTGTGGTACAAACACACAGCATCAAAAGTCTTTTTCTCTAGCAAATCTCTCTGTCTGCTTGAGCAACCGGCAATGATACATGGCTATATTGAATCCTTCTTCCTGCTAATCCCAGCCCTGTCCTGCCTAGAAGAACAAACCAGCATTGTAACCTGCATGGTTAAAGTTTAAACCACAAAAGAGTTTCCCATCCAGCTCTCTACAGACAGTCCTGTTGTAAAATGCTGTCTCGAGGGCAACTACCATTTACAATACACAGACCCACCTGTGAGGTCACCAGCATTTGTTAAACACACGCAGTTTCAGCTGAACTAACCCCTTGCTGAGGTGGTCTTAGTCTTCAAAATCAGCCCCAGGAGCACCCTGGGCGAGATCTATACCCATTCAAGCATCTTTCTTACTATATATTTTAGAAATGTACCCTGGAACTCTGCCTGCTGCAGAGGTCAATAGGACATTTCTCAGGGTGGGCAGGCAGCGGAGGAGGTTGTCTAGGCCCCTCAGACAACCTTGTGCCTCTGGCTTGCACACAGCGATCACCACCCTGCAGCACAATCTGTAGGTTACAGCGACTGTTCCCCACCGTGGCTGCCACAGCACAGAGAACAAAACTGTCTCGAGGGTGGCTCGGCCAGGGGCTGACGCAGCGGCGCTGCAACCAATGTTCTTCAAGCAAGTGGCAGGTGGGGCTCGTACTATGTCACCTTTACATGACTTCATAATAAATTTGTGATGTTTACAAACAAAACGTGGATCTCCTGTAACTGCCAGCACTTAACGCTCCACCTGGACTCGCTAAGGGCATGTCTACATTACATCTGCAAGGGACAGCTGCAGGTGTAGACACAAACCGGCGAGATCAAAGATAGCTCAGGTGAGTAACAGCAGCAGTGAAGCTAGCATACCACAAGCTGTATCAGCCAACCCAGTAGGGGCATGCCTGTGACGTAGTGGGGGTGCTGACCGCTCTTGTGGCCCTGGATCCACTCTGGTTTTGCATTCACTGGTTGCTCTGTTGTGCTGGGTGTGACCCCGACTACCCGATGCTGGTCTGCAGAGACTCTGGGAGTGTCTGTGTCTGTGCAGGGCCCAGAGGGGAATTGGGGTTTCTTGAGCCAAGACACATAGACAATGGCCCAGCAGCTTCACACCTGACCAGGGGAAGGAGTCTGAAAAAAAGGAAGGGGTGTGGCTGCCTGGGGGGAGGGAGTGACTGGTGGCTGGGAGAAGGGGCAGTCTGGGGAAGGAAGATGAGCAAGGCAGACTAAAGCCAGGACAGGGGGGCTTCAGGGGCCCTTGAACCCTACCCCCCAGGAGGGATAAGGCTGTCCGCTCTCAGTGTGTATCCTGCTACCATTACCTGCGTCCCTGAGAACCAATAAAACCTACCACTCTCCTGACCGACAGAGTCACATCTGGCTGCGGACGGGGGTGCAGGGTTGGGGGCTCCCCAACACGTCGTCACAATGCCCATGAGAAACAAGCTCACCCTGCTGCCTGGACTGCAGCCACTTCGCTGCCGTTGTCACCTGACCTAGTAAGATCAAAGCTCCATGTCTACAGGTGTTGCAGTCGCCTTTGATTGCAGCGTAGACATACTCTGAGGTTCCTGCTGGTTTGATGATCAGTGTTCCCCATAAACTATGTGCTTGTGCAGCCACTCAGGAGGCAGTCAAATGCCACCCAGCTAATTAGCAGAGTGCTCACAGACAGGTTTTTTTGTTTCTAGTGGTGGTGCACATTCACACACAACTCAGTGCACATAAAAATGATTCCACACACGGAAGGAAAAATCTGCATATGGATGGAAAAGATTAGCGGGAACATGGATGATGATCCTGCAAAAGGAATTTAATTAACGATACTGTGGATGATGTATGAGCTGGGATAGGATTCAGCTCCCTCCTGTACTAAACAGCAGTAGAATCTCACTTTTAAATTCAACCGTTAGCAAACGGCAGGATGAGATTATGCTAATTTTACAGTCTTTTTTGTACTTTACAAAATCTTGTTCATTCTGCTCTACTGGCTTATGACAGACTTGAGAGAATACAATTCTGGTATCGCAGAGGTTCCTAACTTAATTTTCTTTTAAGAGGCTGAAACTTCAGGTTATCTGGGAGTGATACCCACAAGATTGGTGTTCCCATTCAACTTCTATCTGTGCTTACAAAAAAGATAGGAAATTAACTGATTACTTCCAATTAAAATAGGAATGTAGTGCCGCTATTATTTTTTCCGCTCCCTATATTTACTGACAACAATGGGATTGAGCGATCACTGAGTCAGCTGGGAAAAAAAATTAAATAGCAGCGTTTATCCCATCATACAAAGTAATTGAGTGGGGTCTGTGCAATGCTGACCTCACCATCCGGACA
This sequence comes from Pelochelys cantorii, assembly GCA_032595735.1. Lineage (NCBI taxonomy): Eukaryota > Metazoa > Chordata > Testudines > Trionychidae > Pelochelys > Pelochelys cantorii. Next base: position 8,336,132 of record CM064346.1, on the reverse strand, counting down.
TGCAGTCAACCCAGAGCAGAGGAATTTCCAGCATTATCCTCTATAATCAAGTAAAATTGTCTTCTGACGAGATGAGCCAACAATCCCGTTTCAGAGCTGAAGATTGCAATCAACCACTCCCCTTTACAGAGGCCAGTGCCCACGGAAGTAAGAGTAATGCATAAATGCGTCATCCCTGCTTCGCAAACATTAACTAACCCAAGCTCGCAACTCCGCGGCAAAACCAGAGGGGTTTCATTAGCCCCATTCTACTAGTGAGAGCTCAACAGAGTGGAAAGGGTTAACCCACCACACATCACTTAAATCAATGGGAGCTTTGCTGGAAAAGGCATCATATCAGGCCATAAGGAACTTATGATTAGGGCCATATCAAATTGAAGGTCAGTTTTTGGTAAATTTTACAGTCATGGGATTTTACAAATCTCAAATTTCACAGCTTCTGAAGTTTAAATCTAAAATTTCACAGTAGTGTAACTGTGGAGGTGTCAACCCAACAGGAGGTTCTGAGAGGGTCCGAAGGATATTGGGAGGGGTGGAGATCTGCAGTATTGTCACCCTTATTCCTGCGCTGCTGCTGGTGGCAGCATTGCCTTCAGAGCTGGGGGCCTCGCCAGCACCAGCCACTTCTGTGTTGCCCAGCTACAACAGCCAGTTTTCACAGGGGATGCTTGATTTCATGACCCATGACACATTTTTCATGGCCATGAATTAGGTATGGCTTTATACAGAATAGAACTTGAGAGTTCCTAGTTCTCAAACCTGTGCTCACTGGACAATGCTGCCAGAGGGCATCATGTCTCCCAGAAGGCCAATGCCTGCTCCCATTAAATAAAAATTTCTACACCTGCTCTGCTGGATTCTCCTATGTTCTTCATGCACATGCCTCATCTTTGATCTCCCAAACATAGCTTAAAAAAAAAATCAGCAAAGGACATTATGCCCTAGAAAATCTGAATTCAAGCAACTTCCATAAACAACACGGCCCACGTATCCAAGTGCTCTGTGATGGAAATCATAGTTCAGTACCACATGCCAGTGTGAGCCATCTCTTTGTTTTGATGCTAAGCATCTCTCTGTAGGAAGTTCATTTCTGCTGCTCCTAGTAAAAATTAAAAGTCAGGGGAAGAGATCATCTTGCCCATTTTGCCCAAAGGAGCCCCCAGTCGCGTTTGGTTGAAAAAAAGCAAAAAAGCTCTGCCCCTTTAAGAAAATGCATTTAAACGCATTTTGAGGCTTTTTGGCCACAGCAGGCTCCAGACGCCCGACGCCATCTTTCATTCTACATCTTTCATGGTTGCGCCAGACGGCTCCCCTGCCCAGGTCAGCACAGGGAGCTGGGAGGAGAGGGCTGTTTTGGGGGGGCACGGGGGCAGCTTATGAGCCACGGGGGGGGAGGCTTCGTGAGCCGCACCTGGGGTGGGGGTGGGAGTGGGAGGGAGAAGAGCCACATGCAGCTCGTGAGCCTTGGGTTGGCCACAGCTCATCTTGGAGAAAGAGTGAGTGAGTTTTGACTACACAGATATGTGAAGGCCAGAAGGGACCATCGTAATCATCTCCTGCATGAACACAGAGCACCAAGAAATTCCTGCATCAAACCCATAACTTCTGGTGAGCCTCCAACATTCGTCCTGCCCACTGGATGACTGTTGTTTATTATGTGCATTAATAGTCGCAGTGCTTGTACTCTGGACATCTACCATCACAGAAGTCCCTGCCTCAAAAAGCTGACAATCCAAGTGAAGCATTTCTTAAGCCCTATCGCTTGCTAGCTGTCCCAAATGAGCTGTGGAATCCCAGGAACAGCTGCTGATCCCTTTACCTTTACTCTTCAAACCATGTTGCATTTCTCTCTCTGAAGCATCAGTCTTTGGATCTAGCTGTGAGAACAAAAAGCTTCAGAGACAGGATAAAGGAGGTAGGGTCCAAAAAGAACCCCCTTCTCCATAAAGAAAATATAAAAAGCCATACTGACACACAACCCAATTTTACCAGGACATCAGAGAGCACATGACAGGGGTGGACAATTTTTGTAGAGGGGATGCTTCATGAATTTTGGTACATGACCAGTGGCAGGCTTTGCCCCCCCGAAAGGGGCGGGGCTTCAGGCAGAGGGGGTGGGGCTGGGAGCCACGGAGAGTGAGAAAGAGTGAGTGTGAAAGAGAGACACTGTGTGTGGAGGACAGATTTTGTGACAGACTGAGTATGTGTGACAGTGACACAGTGTGTGCGCTGGCTGCTGCTGGGTAAGTTTCTGAGAGGAGCCACGGTCAGGCTCTACGTGAGGGAAAGCTGTCCTGCTCTGTCATCTTCCCCCTCCCCCACTATGCAGAAAAGTGAGTGTGTGTGAGAGAGTGTGTGCGAGCGAGCGCACGAGCACTGAACTCTTAGGAGCAGGGCCCTGCCTCTTAAGACAGGCTCTCTCCCACGTCACTCACCGCCCATGCTTCAGATTGGAGCAGCTCCACTGTGTCTCTCCCTCGCCCCACCCCCTGCCCTGCAGAGATGGGTCCGGGGTAAGGGGTCACCCTGATTTCAGCGCTCCCCTCTTTCCCCACTGCACAGCTAGCAGGAGAATCCTGGGAGCAGTTCGGCTGCAGGACGGAGCAAGTGGGCGGGCCAGCTGAACTCATGCTGCCAGCTGTAGTCTGCACCTCTGCTCATCAGCTGGGCAGGCCAGAGAGAAATGGTTGGCAGACAGATCCAGCCCCCCGGGCCCAATTTTTGCCCACCTCTTGGCATACAAAATGGTTCAAGATGCATTGAAATGAGTCCTGTCTCTTATTTAGTGTCTTGCGCATCAGACTGATACACTGTCAGTACAGAAAAACTTTCAGCCAATCAAACTGCAACTGAATATTTGCCAGCTAAGTGAACCCTTCTGTTTAAACCACTGCTGCTACTATTAATAAAATCCCTAAGCCCCGTCCCAGAGAAGAATGGACTTCTGATAGGTACCCAGAGGTACTATCCAAAGCAGAATAGACTCGGATAAGTACTTGTCAGTTGCTTCTCCTATCCAAGGAGGAAAAAAATATTTTCAGAAGGTCTGCTATGGTCTGGTCTATTAACAAACTGCTTTAATATGAGAGAGCGCGCACGCGCAACAAAGAAATTTTGAGTAAAACAAACGGTCAAAACAAACTTTTAATATGAGAGCGCACGCAACAAAGAAATTTGGGGGCAAATAAATGATCAAAACAAGAATGGCAGAGTTCTTGGCAAACTTCATAACTGAAAGGACAGGAAATTTCGGGGGGGCGGGAGGGGGGGAGGAGGGACCCAAACACACACAAAGAGGTGTTCTCTTTTGGTCTTGGAGATTTCAAAATGTATTCACAAGATGTGCTGGTTTCTCAAGAATTATTTAGAAGAAGAGACAACAAACGGGGCAAACTACTTCTCTACATTGCATCATAGGGACAGCATTCCTTGTCCTACCCTTGCAAAGAAATTGGAATAATCCATTCCATATTGCTCCACAGATTTAAACTTCACAGTGCGGGACAGACCACCTTGTTATATGAACCTACAGGTAAAAATACTGAAACCCACCTGTGTAGAGTTATTTCAGACCTACAAAACAGCTTCAGCACTGATTTCTCCTGTATGTTTATTAGCAGTTATGTATGCATGGAAGAAGGAAGGCATAATTCTTCTTTTGGCCTAAAATTAATTTTTAGCAGTATATTAAACATCTGCTAAAGACCAGATTTGTATAAGGTATTTAGGTGCCCAGTGGGATTTTCAAAAGCACCTGGGTACCTAATAGCCATTAATTTCAGTGGACATTAGGTACTCAGAGGCTTTTGAAATTTCACTAGGTGCCTAAACACCTTTTACAAATCTGGCCCCAAGTCATAAACATGTTTCCTTTCATCAGAAATGTGATAGAATACCAAGGTTCAGAGCTGAGCGTTGCCAAGATGAGCAAAGTGGAGCCAAAACACATTTCTGTGGATCTCTGTAAAAACAAACTCTCCGTTTCACTTAATAACTCTGCCAGGAACAAGTTATAATTGCTATGGTTCTTCATTACAGCGGTGCACCTTTAATCTCTGTTTTCGTACTTCTGGAAATAGCTGACTGGCGGTTAGGACCCAGGCAAACTACTACGCCTGCCTGAAGAGGAAGCTGTAACTAACTTGACTCAGTGTGCTACATGCAAGAGAAATAATTTATGGATGAGATCAGGCCAATCTCATCTTTCCTAATGAAGTCAACGGCAAAATTCCTAATGGTTTCAATTGGACCAAGATTCTTCCTGTTTTAACAGAGGCCTCGTCTCATCAGGGTCAAGCAAAATCATCTGACACCAAGCCAGGTTCCTTTAATCCTCCTCCTTGAACTGCCCTTATTCAAATCACGCAAATCAGCTTGTTTCCGTGCCCACTGCAATACTATATCAACACACGATTCTTCGGCCTTGACAGAAGGCCTGAGTGTGCCTCCGAAATGATAAACAAAATACGGAAATCCTCACAGCCTGCGGCTTTGATTTGCTGTTCCAGTGCTCTCAAACTAGGGCCTTTCCTGGTCAAACCCAAAGGTAATTTCCAACAATCGACATCTCTGTGTTCACATTTGGCCACCGACTGATCAACTTCCTCAACTAAACCCAACAATGGATTTAAAATTAAGAGACAGCTCCCTCCCTTTTGCCATCCAGTTGCCTGAAGCTTTTTAGTAGATCTAAGGTTGGCGGCATCCTCTCCTCCAAGCACCCTCTCCATCCCTACCTCCTTTGGCAGCAAACGGGAGCAGGACATTTGTCTTTCACTTTTTGAGATGGTCTGAAGCCCCGTGGACTCTATTACTGAGCAATAAGTTCTGCCCACTAGCTCCAGGTGATGACTAAAACCAAAATGTCTTTGGGGATCACTAACCTGGGTTCTGAGAAGCAGTGTTAAACAGAGATTTCTAACTGGGACAGGCAGTCAAAGGCACTCATCTGCTCCAGTTTTGTTAGCATTTGTATCTGGCCTAGACAAGTCCAGAAGCCACCCTGTGTTTCCAGACCACTCTCACTCGGAGACCAGTGGGTAGCTGGGCTCTGAAAATATGGCCTAGTTGCAGCATGGATGCACACTAAGGGCTCCTCTGCCATGAAAAATGAGGTCAACTCAGCTATCTTGATCAGGGATATGAAAAATCCACACCCCCAAGCAACAGTTAAGCTAATCTAACGCCCAACACAGACAGTCGCTGCCTCTGGGGGGAAAGGATCAATTACCAGGATGGGAGAACTCTTCCCATTGCTACAGCAAGTGCCTACATGGACGTGCTACGGTCGTGCAGCTGTAGCTATGCCTCTCTAGCCTTTCAAGTGAAGACAGAGCCTGAGAACAGACATTCAACCCCACAGCCACGAAGAGAGACACAGACCGCGTCGGAGGACCCATCAAGACAACAACGAACTTTTTTGCCATTAAGCAGATTATCAGTATCTTCCTAACCCGCCCCTCAATGTACAAAGTTTTCTAATCATTCTGGAGCCAGCTGAAGGGCTTGTTGGGAACAGTGCTAACGAGCACCACGTAAACCCGTTTCAAGGACCTGCATATTGCAGCTCTCAGCAAAAACATTTTCTCCCAGAAAACGATAAGTGTACCAAAGCCCAATTTGAGTGAGCAAAGCGTTCCACCTAAATTGACACTTACAGCCTACTCTACATCCCATGGCAATCAACGGAAAGACTCCCACTGACTTGAGGGCACTCAGGATCAGGTACTTAGGGACTTGATGGCTGGGGTTTTTTTTTTTCCCTGACATTACCCTCAACAGAAGCAGGAGTGGCAAACAAGAGAAGGGTCTTCTGTTGCAGTTAGCATAACCTTCCAGCTATGGCCTGCTGACGTGGAACTGGTAACACTTCAATAGAAGCAGCCACACAAGTAGAACTTCTTGGTGTGACGGCTCTCTAGCCTGCAATTCCCCCTGCTATTTTGAGTTGGAACCCTGCTTCTGATCTGTGCCAAAATTATAATTAACTGATTTAACCCAGGTGTCCAGAGCCTAATATTATCTGGTAGCTCAATAGGGTCTAAAATGGTATATTTAAATGTTTCAGAAGTAAAACAGAAATATTCATATAAAACTCGGCAAGAAGATATGGAACTTTCCAATGAAAACCCTAACCCTGTTACCTATTTTCTAGGATGATGTAAGTTTCAGGTACTACTTTGCCTTTTATGAAAGTCAGGGCACAAAATACATAGTCAAGATGCTACACTGGCCATCTGAGGTACACAGGAGTTCAAATACCACTTTGGAATGAACCTGAGCTCCATGGTTTAATTTGCTTCAACACCAGAAGCATAGGCCTCTACCATTTGAGTTAAAGTAGTAACTCCATTAGCTGGCAGCAGTAGTAGGCTTGTCAGCTCTGGACACAACTTGGTGTTGGAACAGGCCCATACAATGTTCTTGTGTTATTTGGAAATACTATGATCAACACACACCCGCGTTTCTCAAACTGTGGGTACCGACACCCCGGGGGGTCGCGAGCAACTTAGAGGGGGGGTCGCGGTATCACAAAGTTTGAGAACCCCTGACACACACCTTGCCTTCTGATGCAATTAGAAAAGGTGACTCAGTGATAGTCACATATTGAATACACATGTCCCAAGCTAGGATGGTGAGTCAAGTAATAAAGCCTTGGAACAGAATTGCTATTTTAATTCCCTGTTGCAACTGATTGAGACCCACACTTCTAGCCAGAAGACAACATTCCTGCCCAGGCAGAAGAATCGTGAAGAAGGAGCAGCATGGGGCAAGAACGGAAGCCAGAGATCATACTGTTCCACAGATCACACCAACACAGCAATGCCAGCAGAAGTCTATAGGGTACACCTGGCCTAAATCCATATCAACTAATGAAAGAGTAAACATTAGTAAGGCAGAGGCACAGAGGGGAGGAGAGACCAGGTGTGAGCCAGGAATCAGCTGTCCCGGCTTGCGCCTGGTCCCTGACACTGCATCTCTGCTTTTTAAATGCTTATCGGGTAGTGGACTAGTCCAGGTGTGGCCAACCCGAGTCTGAGAAGGAGCCACGGTTTACCAATGTACATTGCCAAGGAGCTACAGTGATTTGTGAGCAGTCCCCATGAGATGCCTCCTCTCCTGTCTCCAGTATCTGTTGCCCACCAGCAGCCCCATCGATCAGTGTCTCCTCTTCCTTCCCTGCGCCTCCTGCCCACTGAAGTCAGCTGTTTCATGGCCCCCAGGAGGCTCTGTGGGGGAGGGAAGAAGCGAGCGCACAATACGCTTGGAAGAGGAGGAGGTGGAGTCAGGAGTTGAGCACTGGGAAGTTGGCACCTGTGGCTGCAACCCTGGAGTCAGGGCCTGAGCAAGGAACCGCATATTAACTTCAGAAGAGCCACAGGTTGGCCACCCCTAGACTAGTCGCTGCCGCCCGTATTTTGTGCAGGGCTCAGTTACGTAGCACCACAAATTCTTTCATTGTCCCTTTCCCTTGGTTCTTCCTGAGGGAGTGCTTTTAAATGGGGAAGGACCTGGTGTATTTTGACTCCAGGAACATTTGACTCTGCCAAATAGTGCAGTCTTAAAAGAAAAACACCTAGTTGCCTCTCGTGGTGGTGTTGTTGTTTGAGGTTTTTTTAAGTAGGTAACAAGAACATGCAATACTCAAATCGTTACACTAGTAACACTGATGAGCATCCCCCATACAATTCTAGGGGCACACATCCCACGCCTAAGGGCCTCAGCAGTCATACAGGCAAGAGAGGCTGTAGCCTAGGACAGCTAATAACCGAACATCTAGACACTCACTTTTGACACTGTGATCGAGTTTTTAAACAAGAACACTGTGGTACTATTCTAATCACTGGGAATGGCTTCGTGGGAAAGGGTGATGCCAGGGAACATTGTCGAACTTGGATTAACAGCCAAGGACATTGTGGTTGAACACCTCACAATACTGTAAACAGGGAGGAAAAAAGCGAAGTTCAAACATATGCTCAAGTTCACCCCCCCCTCCCCACACACACACACGGTCAATGGCTTCATGACATCACAAATTCAGCTCTTCCTCAGGCTTTTTTTTTTTTTTTTTTTTTGCGAACTGCATTCACATACATGTGGAGCCTTCCTCCCACAGCAAAAGCTTGAGTGCTCTTTCAATGGCCTCTCTCACAAAGAACCTTTCAGTAAGGATCCTTGGGGACCAGGCAACGGAGTAGACCTCAGACCATCCTGGTTCCATTCCTCATTCTGCCAGGCTCACCGTGGGCCGTTGGACAAGTCATTTACTCTCCCTGGGCTTCTAAGTTGCACATATACCTAACAGTGACAATAATTCTTCTCTGCTTCAGAGGGTGCTGTGAGGTAAAATCCACTAATATTTGAGAGGAGCCCAGTTCCAACGCCGAGCACCACAGAAATGTTACTACAAGAGCACATTTGATGGAGGGACGAGGGGAGACACAGTCACAAGAAAATAGCTACCTGTTTCATTTTGTACGTGGCTATTAGAAGCTGCTGTGACTGAAGAAAGACTTTGCACATAGTGAAAAAATTGACCGTTTCAGACCATGCTCTTAACTTTATATTACCCACACATTTTTGCACATGCATGCAAAATTGCACATGATAAGACAACAGTGTATAAATGAAACGGTCAAAAAAGGAGGGAAATATTGTTTCTCTAGTTTAAAAAAAATCACAGTGTGCTCAATCTGCTAGTTTGACAAGGTGATGGGGCAGGTGATTAGTTCATCTCTGGGATGACAGGAGAACAGAAGGATTAGCAGTGCTGCTTAGTTATTAGGCTAAACAATGCATCACTATTATGAGCAAGTCAAATGCACACACTGCAATTTCCTTTGAAAGCAGAACAGCACATGATTACACTTGTCCACTTGGAGACACCCTGCTGGTAGGCTCAGTATTCTGTTCTTGTTCCGTACGCTACAGTCTTACTAGCATTCTATACAAGGCAGGCTGAAAATGTGCACTTCATAATCAGCCTGTGTGATGGCAGCTGTCATACGATACTGGGAAGTGAAACATTCTCTCTCCTCAAGTACAGCAATGACAGCCCCTCAAAACACATGCCTTTGTCGGCCACTGGCCGCAACCTCTCATTTTTAGCGGAGTCAATTTCCATTTCAAGCCCGCTTTGTCTTTGGAATGACACACACTGCACGGATGTGTTTGCAGGCGCTGGTTTTGACATTCTTGGGAAGAGTTCTGTTGCCCATTTGGGTTTTCTAGCAACATCTTTCAACCAGACCTGAATCTCTCATTGCCGTTAATGAAAAGGGAAGAACTAGGAATGTGAAAGGAGATCGACGGTGCTTGGTCCTGCCGTGAGGGCAGGGAACTAGACTCAATGAGCTCTCACGGTCCCTTCCAGTTCTAGGATTTTATGATTGGAAAAAGACTAGCATAGGAACCACACATGTCTGGTACAACAGGAAACAGAGGAGTTGCCCCTCTCTCTCACACACTGGGACACACAGATGCACAAAGCAAGAGGATATTCTGGTGGAGAATGCACAGGAGCTGGGGAGACAACTCCGTTTTCTTCTTGTCTCTACCACAGAGTTGTTCTGAGAGGCAAGTCAGTGTCTCTCTGGGCCTGGGTTTGCTCATCTGCAAAGGACAGCAGTACTTCCTTCCCGCTCAGAGGCGCAGCGAAAGACATTCTTGTGATGTCCCTTGAGGTTCTAGGGTTCTCAAGGAGGTCGGGCAGGCCAAGAAATGCCTTTGCCTTTATTATTGTATATGATAATAGTGGTACCTAGAGGCCTCAATCAGAGTCTCATTGAAGGGACACTGTACAAATAATATAGGTGTAAAGCATTATTATTTAAAAATCTGAAATAAAGCTTTTCAGACACTTAGGGCACTTATAAACTACAAAGATTTTTTGAAAGAGGATATGCAAAGTCCGTGGCAATTTGCATATCTTCTTCCAATCGCATTTTCGAAAGAGGATCTTTCGAAAATGAAAGTAGTCTGGATGAGTTTTTTTTGGAAAAAACCCTCTTTCGAAAAAACCGCGTAAACCTCCTTTTTTTAGGAAGAGCATTTTTTTCAAAAAAGGGTTTTTTTTCCGAAAAAACCCACATCCAGACTACTTTCACTTTCGAAAGAGCCTCTTTCGAAAATACAATCAGAAGATATGCAAATTCCCACGGAATTTGCATATCCTCTTTCGAAAAAATCTTTGTAGTTCAGACGTGCCCTTAAAGTTATTCCTAGCACAGGCTGCAGAAAGATCATTTCTGCAGCTTTCTTCATCAACGACTGTGTGCGTCTCCCTCATTCTGGGTCTTCATCATTCACTGCATTGCATGTTGCGGGTTGGGAGGTACCCACAAGCCAGCAGGAAAATAATCACAAACCTAAGTGATTTAGGAGTAAGTCCAATTTTCAAAAGGAAAAAGCACATCGGAGCCAAACTCCCACTGGTTTTCAAAGAGTCTTAGATTCAAGTGCCCAAGTGACATTTTGAAAGGGGACCTGGGTGTTCTGAAAATTTCACCTTATGCCTCACAGCTGATATAAAATGAACATTAAAATATTACTAATAATAGGTCCCCCCCCCATACTAAAGATCTGATAAGTGCTTAACGTGCATTTTAAACATGATTTTGTACTAGGGATTTTAAATTGTGTTGAATCAGCTAATCAAGTAGTCAACGGATTTCCATCGACTACTTGATTAGTCAGTTAGGGGGGAAACTGCAGAGCCGCAGTGGGGTTAGCTCCTGGGGCCGGGGCTGGGAGCTAATCCTGGTGTGGCTCTGGCTTTTAAAAGTATTAAGACCCACTAGGCTCTTAATACACTTAAAAGGCAAAGGCACAGAAGGTGGGGGTGGGGGGAGGAACCAGGCGCGAGCCAGGAACCAGCCGTCCCGACTTCGCCTGGTCCCAGACACTGCATCTCTGCTTCTTAAATGCTTATCTGGTAGTCAACTAGTCGCTGCCGCCCTTATTTTGTGCAGGGCTCAGTTACGTAGCACCACAAAATTCTTTCATTGTCCCTTTCCCTTGGTTCTTCCTGAGGGAGTGCTTTTAAATGGGGAAGGAGCTGGTGTATTTTGACTCCAGGAACATTTGACTCTGCCAAATAGTGCAGTCTTAAAAGAAAAACACCTAGTTGCCTCTCGTTGTGGTGGTGTTGTTGTTGTTTGAGGTTTTTTAAGTAGGTAACAAGAACATGCAATATTCAAATCGTTACACTAGTAACACTGATAAGCATCCCCCATACAATTCTAGGGGCGCACATCCCAACACGTAAGGGCCTCAGCAGTCATACAGGCAAGAGAGGCTGTAGCCTAGGACAGCTAATAACCGAACATCTAGACACTCACTTATGACATTGTAATTGAGTTTTTAAACAAGAACATTGTGGTACTATTCTAGTCACTGGGGATGGCTTCGCGGGAAAGGGGATACCAGGGAACATGGTCGAACTTGGATTAACAGCCAAGGACACTGTGGTTGAACACCTCACAATACTATAAACAGGGAGGAAAAAAGCAAAGTTCAAGCATATGCTCAAGTTAAACCCCTACCCCCTCCCACACACACACAGAGCATGCAGAGTCTCTCAGGGATGTTCAAATGGTTAACCAGTTACCCGACAACATGTAACCAGTTCACCAGTTTGACTTAGCTAGTGCCACTCGCCCATCTCCAGGCCCTGCCACTGCTGCGACCAGGGGGTTCCTCAACCATGAGGCCCGTCCTCAGCCAGGGCTGCTCCCACCTGGGATGCCAAGAATCAGTAAACAGGCCAGTAAGCCTCATGCTCACTGTTATGCTGACCAGTTAACATCCTTATCCCCTGCATTTATTACACCTCATCTTTTGCATTTCTTTTCCATTCATGGCCTTATCAAATAGCCCTTAGAAAAAGGACATCGGTCAAATTCACGATCTGATGCCCATTCAAATATCCACTTTGCTTCATGCTTAAGATCTAGTACAGATTGAATCTCTCTTGTCCGGCACCCTCAGGACCTGACTGGTGCTGAACCAGAGAATTTGTCAAACCCCGGGAAGTCAATATTGTCTAGCAGCATTACTAACACTTCCATTGCTAACTGGGCTCTGAGAAGACATTTAAAGATAAATTAGAGCTAATTAACAGCACAGACCACTGAGAGCCAGAATGGGTGGCTGTAAACAAACTTTTATGGGACCGCAGGAAACTTAGCCACACCCATGGTAAGTGGACATTCAGCTAACTAAAATCATGCCAGAAAATGGATGTTACCGGACCAGAGGGTGCCAGACTAGAGAATTCAACCTATAGCAAATGATCAGTCGCTGATCATACAATTTGGGGGCTGTTTCATATTTAAATTACTGTCTAATACAGGGCTACTCAACATGAGGCCTGTGGGCCGCATTCAGCCCGCGGGCCGTTTGTTTGCGGCCTGCGGTGCAGTTTGGATTTATGCGGGGTTCAACCCCCAGGTGGGAGCCAAAACAAAAAAGTAGTCAATATAATGGTCTTCTGTTGATATGTGTTTTAGTAGTTAAATTCCTGGACTGTCATTGCTCATTAAAAGTGCTGTCATATGAGTGGAACTCAGGTAAATATTGCTTTTTATTAATATCAGCAGTAGGGTTGCCAGATGGTTGAAACAAAAATACCGAACACCCCCTCTCCCTCTCCCCCCTCCCCCCCCCCAAAAAAAAACACCGGGAAAAAATTCTGTTGAAGGGAAAAAAAAGGGGGGGGAGACCAAAGTTGTTGAGAAAAAAAAAAAAAAAAGGACTCCAAGACTTACTAAGCAAAAATAAAATAAAATAGCATTAAAACAGCAGGGATAGGAACAGGGGAGCGGTTGAGCACTAAGACCCAGGGGAAGCAACGTTTTTTGCCGGTAGCCATTTTGTGCTGGCAGCCTTGTGGAACCAGGTAAGCATGGGGGCTGGGGTCGGGGCGGGCTGGGGGTGTTGGGGACCGGGGGGAACTCGGGGCGGGGGGGAGGCCGGGTGCTGAGTGTTTGTAGGGTTGCCAGGTGCTTGGCATTTTCGCCTCCTAGCTGGGGCGGGGGGGGAGGGGGAAATAAGAAAATCCCGGACATCTTAGGTGTCCGGTATTCTCTGAATTTTTTTACTGGACAGGAGGCGAAAATACCAGACTGTGCAGGTAAATAGCGGACACCTGGCAACCCTAATCAGCAGAACGGACTTAAATGAGGCCTGTGTGTTTGTAGTCTTGCCTTCATCTTTGTATTCATGCCCATCAGTGTGAAAGAAACTATTTGCATATATATTTGCATGTATATGCAACCACACTTAAGTTGCAGCCCTCGGCATGTGCTGAGAGTATCATTGTGGCCCCTGGGGCTTCCAAAGCTGAGTAGCCCTGGTCGAATAATTGGATCTGACTGCCACAAAAATTAACAGTAATCTTTCCAATGGGCACAAGAGCAGGCCCTTAATGAACTAACATGAATTTTTAAATGGGAGGGCTTGAAGAGTCCTTGTCTATCATTCATTCCAGGCCCCTTTCCAATAATTGCAAACAAGGCAACACAAGCAGACTTTTACTAAGTTGAGACAGCTTCACAACTACTTGGTTATAGGTTAACAACTATATCCAAACCCCTTTCTTAAAAGACTCTTGTCTGTTGTCGGGGACAAGGCTTTCCCTGCCATACAGTCACAGACACGCAACTGGAAGGGACCTTAATAGGTCAGCTAGACGATTGTTTCTCAACCTTTTTGATACCGGGGCCTGGCTTGCTGCCTTCCTAACACGTGTTGTGGAGATCTCATGGACTGGCTATTGAAATACCCAGTGCAGTCCCCTGCATACAAGGCAGGACTAAGCACCAGTCTAGACCAGGGCTACTCAACTTTGCAAGCCCCGAGAATCACAATGATACTCACAGCGCATGCCGAGGGCCGCAACTTAATTGTGATTGCATATACATGCAAATATATATGCAAATATATGCAAATCGCTTCTTTCACACTCACAGGCATGAATACAAAGATTAAGGCAAGATTACACAACACGCAGGCCCCATTTAAGTCAGTTCTGCTGATATTAATAAAATGTAATCATTTACCAGATTTCCACCCATAGGACAGCACTTTTAACGAGCAATGACAGTTGAGGAATTTAACTACTAAAATATCTATCAACAGAAGACCATTAGTTTGACAATGCATGTTGAGCCTCACGTAAATCCAAACTGCACCGCGGGCCGCAAACAAATGGGCTGTGGGCCGCATGTGGCCTGTGGGCCACATGTTGAGTAGCCCTGATCTAGACATTCCTCTCAGGTGTTTTTCTAACCTGTTCTTAAAAGCCTCCAATGATGAAGATCCTACAACTTCCTCAGGCAATTTGTTCTAAGTGCTTAGGAAGTTTTTTCTTAATGTCCAACCAAAGCCACCCTGGCTGCAATTTAAACCCATAGCGTCTTGTCCTACCCTCAAGACTAAGGAGACTTTTTTCCCCGTTTTCCTCCTCATAAGAATCTTTTATGTACTTGAAAATTGACATCGTAGCCCCCTCAGTCTTCTGTTCTCCAGACTAAACAAATCCAGTTTTTTTAAATCTTCCCTCATAGGTCATGTTCCCTAGCCCTTTAATCAGTTTTGTTCCTCTTCTCTGGACCTTCTCCAAACCTGTCCACATCCTTCCTGAAATGGGGCGCCCAGAACTGGACACACTACTCCAGCTGAGGTGTATTCAGTTTGGAGCAGAGGGGAAGAATTACTTCTAGTGTCTTGTTTACAACATTCCTGCTAATATATTTCCTAGAATGATGTTTGCTGTTTTCTGCAACAGCATTACACTGTTGACTCATATTTAGCTTGTGATTCACTATAAGGAGTCTGAATGCCTACACAAGGAGTACAATAACCACCCAAAACCATGTGAACGCAGGGTTGCTTGTTTCAACAGGAAAACATTTTCTGTGAAGTGTGGTTTCATCACATGAGACTTATCACAGTGAGTTTCCAAGAAGTCTGCATTAACCAAAGGATAATTATCACTGACATGCATACCGCCTCAGAGCATAATGAAGATAGAATAGGACATAGTGCAGACATAACAGTTGTTGCTAAATTACATCAAATACATAACTTCCCATGAATGGTTAACTAATTGATGTAGCTAATGCTGTAGTCCAGTGTTTCTCAACTTTTTTTATAAAGTACCCCCTATAAAAAAATAATTATAAGTACCCCCAGTACCTACAGTTTTCAGACAAACAATTTTTTTTCTACCATTGCAACACATTTGTTTAAACAACTTAATCGTAGCCAGGCGGGTGATGAAATTTTTGGGTGTAAAAAGTACAAAAATAATAAAGCACTGTAAAACTTAAAACAAAAATTCAGTTTTCTTCAAATTTCAGTTGTGTTGACGTACCCCCAGACTTCTCTCAAGTACCCCTAAGGGTACTCGTACCAGTGGTTGAGAAACACTGCTGTAGTCAACTGCAGTGAGAAAAACCACATCAATATAGAACATTTCCAAACGGTAATTAATTAATCTGCATAATACAAGTGAGATGGAGCACGGGGAACCTCATTTCATGGCCATGGAAACAGACACAGATCCTCTGCACCAGGGTTCTGTCCCAAAGCTCCTTTATACTAGTCCAGTGCCCAAGAAGCTAGGACCACATCTGAGCTCTAGTTTACAATGAAGCATTCTCAAGGTTGCTGGAGCATATGCTGGTTTTTAACAGCTTACTATTGCTAGGAACAAGGGTCATGCAAAATTCTCACAAGAAAACTCAAAGACCCAAGAAACTGGGAAGAAGGCAGCTTCCCCTTTCCATTCTTATAACTCTAGCCTCTCTTTCAGTTTCCTTCTCCAAAGACAAGCGACAAGTTGTATAATCTCAGCGAGCAAATATTTTGTACCTGTTAATAGAGACGCAACAGGCATAATTAATGATACTAGAAAGGAAACAATACACCAAGCGAAACAAACTGATCCAGCGATATCGAGAGCATCTCAACATACTTGTGTGATGGCAGGGAGCAACAAGTTCAAAGTTAGAGTAAAGTGAACGTCTAGGTTTTTTAATAGACTTTCATAGGGAAGAGTTGCAGTGCCACACGTGAAGCTGGTACACCAGCACTACATCCCCGGGTGTCAATATTTCACTCTGGGATTAACTGGCAAAGTCCTGAGTGAGACTCCCAAGTGTTGGAGAGACATTTATGCTGATCGACTTGGCTACGCTTGTACCACACCACTCTGTTTTTTTCCCCCACGAACACCATGAAGTCAAGTGCCAAGTCAAGCCACATTCTCTCTAAACTCCTCGGCACTCAGTTGATATGACTCTGCTCAGTATTTACGGGGAGACTTGTTCCTGGCAGTCATCAAGCCATTGGAATATTATGACATCTGTGTGTCAATCAGATACACAGAGGAAAGAAAAACCTGTTACCTACTCCATAGAAAAAGCCGTAAGTACAGATTCACAAAGCGCAGCTGAGTTTCATTCAATTACTAGGCCTCTCTGATACATCCTTTGTTGTGGGAATCACCCGCTACCTTTGCAAGTAGTTGATCATCAAGATTCTCACTGTTCTATTCCACTAGTAACCATCACCTTCCTACATCCGGTGTGGTTAATCCCAGCTCCACACTGCACTGTAGAAACCAGTGTTCCCTGGAAGCGGAGCACTCGGGCGGCCATCCAGAAGAGATTTAGGTGCCACCTAGCTGATCAGCAAAGCGCCCACGCTGCAGCCATGTGTCTCTGCTGGTGATGCACATCCACACATGCTTTGGTGTACATAAAATTTATTCCACACACGGATAGAAAAAGTTAGAGGGAACATTGGTAGAAATCGTTTCACAGGGAAGCATTTGTAGTGTCTGCTGATGCTAACTTTGGCCCCCAAATTTAGGTCCTCCTAAACAGAGAAATACAAAATAAACCAATGTCTCAATGTATCTTTCTTTGGTTCACAACAGTTAAGTAGGTATTTATTTTCAAGGCCCGGTCTCCAGCACTCACCCACAGTACAACCATGTGCAGCTTTAGGAGAGAGGTAGCTAATTGTGCACAACTTCACACCTTGCCTAAGGGAGCACATATGATGAGCCAGAAATGCTGTTTAGCACAAGGCCTGGCCTGTGAGCAAACCCAGCAGGTAAAACTCTCTCTTCCTTAATTATATAATATGGTCTTCCTCATGACAGAATCTGAGCATAACACAGTCTTCAAAATATTCATCCTCATGGTACCTCTGTG
Source organism: Pelochelys cantorii (assembly GCA_032595735.1). Taxonomy (NCBI): domain Eukaryota; kingdom Metazoa; phylum Chordata; order Testudines; family Trionychidae; genus Pelochelys; species Pelochelys cantorii. Next base: position 8,318,907 of record CM064346.1, on the reverse strand, counting down.
GTTGTACCATTTTACAGATGGCGGGCTAAGACCTAGAGAGACTAAGGACAGGATTTCTAAATGTATTTAGGCATCTGAAGGTTCAAAGAACTACTTGGTGAGATTTTCCAAAGTGCCTCAGTGCCTCATTCCCATTGATTTCAATGCCTCTTAGATGCCTAAATACTTTTAAATATCTGGCACTAGGTGAGTTGCCCAAAATCACACAGAAGGTCTGTGGCGGAGTAGGAAACTGAAGCTGCATCTCCCAGGTTCCAGTCTGATACCCTTACCCATGGGCTGTCCTTCCTTCAAGTACTGTGAGCAATATTCAGATATCACTGCGACCAGCAACATTGGCAAGGTCCTTTGGCACACACAACTATTTTGAAAAGCTCCAGGACAGAAAAAGACAATGACATTGTCCTGAATGTAGTTTTATAAAGCCTGTACATTCTTTATGTCTTGTTACATTTTGGGAGACAGCCACCTCTGACTTTTAACTGGTTTACCCACTTCCCAACTTGTAAACATTCCTACTTGTAGTACTAGTATCTGTGAATCCTAGTTGGACAGAACTAAGAAGAACCTCTAGCTACAGAAATTTCACTGCAAGCAAGTAAATGAATGTTTTAAAAATGTAATGCTTGATAAGGAAGACTTTAAGGGTACACTTGATGACGACGTGCCTGGTACTGTTTTGAATACACAATTCAGTCCCTAGCAGCGGTGCCCAAATTTTGCAACAATGAAAAACCACCCACAATGCATGTGGAATCACATATTTATTAAAAAAAGAAAAACAAATTTGCACATATATAAGCAGCTTGAGACAATCTTCCTTGCCACCTCAGTACAGACTGATTGTAGAGTTCCCTGACAATGACAGCCTATAATTGCTTGGTCCCGCCCCATACCTCCTTGAATAGTGTCCGCATCTTAAACAGGGCTTGGCAGTCACATTTCTCAATGGTTTATCATGTCTGAAACACACCCCCTTCCTGCTCATCAAGACGGCAGGTGCTGAGAAATTTCAATAATTATGTGTCGTTCACCAAAGACACCCCCAAAAATGGTTGCAAATAATATGACTTTCTCCTGAATCTAGACTTCTTCATTTCTATATTCTGCCAGCTTGAGCTAACCCGCCCTTTTGAGACCTAACCATTACCAGCACAAGCCTTCTAAGATGGACTGCTTCTAGCTTTTATTTAACCATTAGTTATGTACAGGGCTCCACAAACCGCTGTTTCTACTTGCCCGTGGCGAGTAGATTTCAGCTGGTCGCTCTGTGCGCCCCATTCACCGGCGCTGCGTGCATGCGCAGTGCTGGTCTGGCGCATGCGCGGTGCAGGGCTGGCGAGTAGCTCTCACCGCAGTTTGTCGAGCCCTGGTTATGTATATTTAACATCCAAAAGGGAGGAAGTCAGCTCTGGCCTGTAAGGCATTAACGACTTGATTTGGATGTCAGAATAAAGCTTTATATCAAGTAGTGCAAGATGTTTATTTCACGTCAAACCTCACTAGTGAACAACAGCCCAGTTACCATGATCAGTACAGAAAGTTTTGTATAGGGTCTGGGACGAATGGGAAATTAGTTCGGTCTCTTTCGCCACCGAACCATCTTAGCCCATTATGCTAAAACAAAACATTTGTTTATTTGTTAATTGCTTTCTCTCTTAATAACGATATCTTCTAATTAGCTACACAAAAGCAAATTAAGCTCGGGGGGGGGGGGAGATCTTTCTACTTAGAAATGACAACTGCTACTTACAAGCTTTGCTCTGTTGATTTTTAAACTGCAATGAATAGTTATTTCCTCACGAACATTCTTGTTGTGTAATTCTTCCTTTTGCAGCATTCAATTATCAGCAGATCAGAGCCGGAGTTTACTAATGTTGGCAATGAACAAAAAAACAAATCCGTGCTGTGTTTCCTCTGAAAAAAGAAATGGCTATGCTTGTCCAAAGGCATTAAAACAGTTTCACTGAGGCATGCAAGATAATTAGGAAATGATGTATTAAATAAATGTATGAATATGTCCAGCAGAGAATTCCACTGCAAAAAAAAAAAGGGTATATATTTTTATAGAACAGAAATGGGATACTGTCAAATAGGTCTAGGCCCTAAACTAGACTGAATCTAAACTATAATATATTGGGGGACTATCCTATTGATTCAAATACCGTGTCAATAAACAACTTGACAACATTATTACTAAGAAGAAATCATAAAAACGCCCAACAGTCACAGTTCATGTAAGAAAGACTTTGTGGATAAGGTAATATCTTTTATTGGACCCCCTTCTCTTGGTGAGAGAGACAAGTTTTTGAGTGTACACCAACCTCTTTCTCCAGTCTGGGAAACTAAAGTGGTCTACATTTCTGCTTTGGCGGCAAAATTTATGTCACTCAAGAGCAACACTCCCTCTAATCTTTTTCATCCATGTATAGAATAATTGTATGTGCACCAAGGCATGTGTGAATGTGCACCACTAGTAGAAACAAAAAACCTAGCTGTGGGCACACTGCTAGTCCACTGAGAGGCACTTGAATTAGGGATGTTAAAAATCACTTAAGGTCAACATGTAACAGCTACAGGCTCTGCAGTATAAAGCCTGTAGAAAAGCCTCCGCCCGCATCAGCATATCGGTTAGACTCTAACATCCCTCATTTGAATCTCTCCTGCGTAGCTGCACAAGCACACAGCGTATAGGGAACACCCCTTAAGGGCAAAATCCGTGGGCCGCCAAAGGCTTTATTTACCTATGCGTCCACAGGTACGGCTGCTCGCAGCTCCCAGAGGCTGTGGATTGCCATTCCCGGACAACGGGAGCTACAGAAAGCATTCTCCCCATTCACGCCACTCACCACAGCTCCCATCGACTGGGAACGGTGATCTGGGCCACGGTTGCATTGTAACACCGGGAGCTCGCATGGCTCAACTTGCAGGTTCTGACAGAATTCATAGGTCAAGGCTTTGGGCAATGGTAACAACAAACAAGGATGTAAACTAAGGCAGAGCCACACTGGCTATAGATCAGAAAACAGAGGAAGGGAGGTGGATAAGAAACAATGTTGGTAGATAAACTATAAAACAGAGCAGATCAGCAGGGAGGAAACCTGTTATTTCCAAGGTCCTTGGTATTATAAACACTGGATAATGTCCTCTAAGAGCTGTGCATGGAAATCCTATGACTAGGAATTGCAGCCATTTATGCTTATGAAGGGTAAATTAAAGAGCTATGCTCTCAAGTGGACAAAAAAGAAAAAAAGGTGAAATTCATTCTTTACTCACTGCCTGCTGTTTAGAGGGTGCTGCACCGCTGCCAGTAAGTTCAGCAGGGTACAAGGCAGAATGAGAGCATGCAAGATGAGTGCTTTGGGGAGACTGCTGAACTTAGGGGGAGGAGAGGTGGCAGGCAGGCAGAATAGAAACCAATTTTCCATAAGTCTTGAAGACCTAATCCAATCACCACCCTCTCCCCTCAGTAGTATGTGGTCATGATCAATCATCCCTCTAATTTTTTCCACCCACGTGCAGAAAATTATTTTTTGTGCACCGAAGCATGTGCACCACCAACAGAACCAAAACCTCGCTTTTGATCAGCTGGGCGGCATCTGTTCTGATCAGTTCTGCTGATCAGCTGGGAGGCATCTGAATCTCTCCTGAGCAGTCACCCGAGTGCACAGCTTACAGGGAACATGGTAGACTGTGCTCAGTAATGGGTTGTCATGATAAATAAAAATAATAGTAATACTAAATCATTCTGACATTTCTGATATCACACACAGCTTTCCAACCAAATGAAGGCATATAGGCCTTTAATACAATCTCCTCCATACCAACATTCACTAAAGGGGGGGGGGGGGTGAGAGGAGAACCCAAACAAGCCAACTTCCTGCCAGCATTTTGGGATTAAATGTACTCTTACCTGCAGAAGAATTTTAGTGGTCCCTTAGAACCTAGAACTTGAAATAAGAGTCACTGTCTAACAGCAAGCACTTGCATTTGGATGAAAATCTCCTAGCCTTTGACAAGAGTTGGATGTTCCCTCTAGCTCACAACAGAGAACCAGACACAAAAAGGTGACTTGCCCAGAGTAGGGTTGCCAGATAGTTTCACAAAAAATACCAAACATGGCAGGGAAAACATTGGTTGAGAGAGGAAAAAAAAAGGACCAAAATTGTTGAGCAAAAAAAAAAAACCGCACCCAAAAAAAGAGTCGCTGCACCTTCTTTAAATCCCCACGCTGCCCCGGTCCCCACCAGATGCAGCAGGGAAAGAATATCCCAAGCGGCCTTCTGCTGGTTTTTTTTTTTTTTAACCAGACAGAAGCCGCAAATACCAGACTATCTGGGCCAATACTAGACACCTGGCAACCCTGTACAGAATGACAGGTTTGGAAACAGACCCCAGTTCTCTTGAACATCTAGAACATATGGTGACGCCAAATGACATAACTGGAAACATTTTAAGATCTTCTTCATGCTACCACATCACAAGGTCTGAAATTTATAATGTTAAACCATCTTCCATTAAATTATCTGCAGCCCAGACATGTATGAGAAAACAAGTGAGGGTGCTTTGAATATAAATGTATTCTCTTTGCACCAACACATTGTTCATTTGCAGCCCTATTCACGTTGGTTCAAAGAACTCACATCTCTCCTAAGAAAATTCCCTCGATTTAGTTTTCACCAATGAGAAACCAATTTAGACACATATATGCAGTTTGTTGTACTTGCCTCCATGTTACATTTGCATTAGCCAAAGTTTAAGAACAAAACACCCTAAATAAACACACAAATCTTTTGGTTTGTAAACATACCCTCCCCCCCAATCAATTACTTTTCAACTTCACTCTGAATTGAATGTAAGATTATTCTTGCCCAAAACTGGACCCACCGACTCATTTATTTTATTCTTTACTATTAAACCTTGAGAGCAAAAAATCAGGCAACTGATGATTCTAGAAATCTTTACACAGACTCGATAAATTAATCCCATCAAAGTTACTTACTTCATCTCAAACTCATTTTTGCTGCCTATCGCTCTTGTTTTTGCATTTGGGAGCTGTGTCACATGGTTTTGCAAAGGCAATCTCTCAGATGAGGGTTTTGTCAGGGTAAGAGTTCATCTTATGCTACTGCACCCTGCTTGAAAAACCAACACCCATTAATTATCTTTTTAATTAGCTGTTTGGGAACTGAGAAGGGATGAGGTACATGTTGACCTATTGACCCCAGAAGATTGATAGTTTGCAGCATTGTTCAGAAGTCACAAAAATCAAGAGCAATAAACAAAGTATTTATATGCATATATTATACAGCTGGTCCCCGATTTATGAACGCATCGACTTACAACCATCCTCACTTACGACCAACCTCCCATTAACCCCATTACAGCCGGTCCCCAACTTATGAACGCACCATCCGCACTTACGAACAGCGCGGCTGTATGTAAAAGCATGTATTTCCGACTTACGAACAAATCAAGTTACGACCAGGTGTTTGGAACGTAACCCATTCGTAAGTCGGGGACCGGCTGCATATAAACTCTCGTGACATTGTAAAATCAGATTGACTCATGAATGATAAGAGACTTATCAAAAGAATAATTATCATGATTCCAGGATGAATCTTTGCTCAAAAGATTTGGGAGACACCCCTCTGCCCAGATTTATATTCTAACAAAGGGGGCAATCATTTTTGATGGAGGTCACTCCAAGAGTAGACAAGGGCTGCACTTTTCTAAGGAGGAGGTGTGGAGTTTGAGATGGAGGGTAGGTGCAGAAGGGAGCTTGGAGCAGGAGAGGGTGTGGGATCTGAGAGGGAGTTTGGATGAAGGAGTGGGTTGTGACATGGGGCAGGGGATTGGGATGCAGGGTCTGGGAGGGGCTATGGGTGCAGGAGAGGGTTCTAACCTGGTGGAGGGTGTTAAGGGGGGGTGCAGGGTCTGAGACAGTGTTCTGGCCTGGAGTGGGTGGGGGTGTAGAGAGTTTGGGTGGTGACATGGGGCAAGATTTAGACCTGGGGCAAGCGGGTGGGAATTGGGGTGCTGGAGGGGTTGGGGTGCCAGAGACAGGCTGTGGCCAGGAAGCACTTATCTAGGCAGCTCCCAGCCAGCAGCCCAGAGGAACCCTCAGGTATGTTCCCTGCCTTCCAGAAACCGGACCACTCAAAGCAACCGGCTGTTCCATGTGGCTCCCTGCAGCGTGCACCAGGGAGGTGGGAGGCTCTCACGCTACCCCCACCCCCAGAACAATCTCTCGGCTCCCATTGGCTGCTTTCCAGCCAATAGGAGCTAAGACTCTGAGCTGGAGGCCGGAGGCAGCGCACGAAGCCTCCACTCCTCCCCAGTGCATGGCTCAGAGAGCCACTTGGTGCAGCCAGCCGCACTGAGTGGTGTGGAACTTCTCTGCACCCAATGGTTCTGGTGAGGCGGAGAGTAGGCCAGATTAAAAGGCTTGGTGGGCCAGATCCAGGCCACAGGCTGTATCTTACCCACCCCTGTTCTAACTCCTGGACAGGAGAGAACATTTCAAGCAAGAGGTAAGCAAAAGGGACAATGTATCGACCAGTGAATAGGTATCAAACAGAGCGCCTTCTTATCCATCGCTCGTGGTGCAGCACCTTGTGATGGTTTCCCCCAAGCGTTATGAGAATTTGCTTATGAGTATGAATGTTCATAACTCAAAGATGCTTTAGGAAAAACTGGGTAATATCAATAGCGTATCAATTTTGCAGTTACAGTCTGCAGGGTCGGTATAACCCCATTTTTGTGCATGTATCATTCTTGCATGTGAATTTAGGAATACCGACTGTGGATCTGTTTATAATTTTCAGTGTACTAATTAGGGTCATCACTGATGCCCAGGAAACCTAAGGGTTCGGCGATCAACTGAATGGCCTGTGAATAGCCTTGCTTGTCTTATAAACCCAAACTGGGGTTGGCCCTAGAACAATGGTCACCAGCCAGCAGATCAGGATCCACTGGTAGATCTTGGAGCTTCTGGCAGGGGATCCTGACTAATTTGGCCAAGAGGCTATCAAGTGCCAGCACTTCGGCTGCCCCTCCCCCCACTGCTGAGCATCTCCTGCCCCTTGCCTTGGAGCTGGCCCTCAGGAGCCTCCTGCTTTCTGTGCAGGGCAGGAGAGGCAAAGGAGGGGGTGCGGCTGTCAAAGCACCCCCTCTCCCACCCTGTATCCAATCTCCACAGAGCGAGCACAGCAGGACTTGGGAGGGAGTTTGGTGGCTGCTTTTGGGAGTGGTGCAGGGCCAGGGCAAGGGTGAGCCTGCCTTAGCCCCACTGCACCACCACCCAGGAGCCCACATCCCGAACACCTACCCCAGTCGTGAACCCCCTCCTCCACCCCAACCCCTGCCCTAGCCCCGAGCACCCCGCATCCAAACACCCTCCCAGAGCCTGCACCTAGAACCCCCTCTGGGACCCCAGCTGCCTGCCCCAAGGTCATCTCAGAGCCCCTCTCATGCTCCAAATCCCTTAATCCAAGACCAGAGCCTCCACCCCAACCTGCTGCCCCTGCCTGGTGAAAGTGAGGGAGGATAGGGGAAGGAGGGACGATGGAGTGAGCAGGGGTGGGGCCTCGGAGAAGGGGCACAAAGGAGGTGCGACAAGGATATTTAGGTTTGAAGTAAATTTTGGATTAGGGATGTTAAATATCGGTTAATTGAATAAGTCGATTAACCTCATGAATTATCATAGGTTACTCTACAGTCCCTGGGGATGGGGCCGGCAGCCAATGCGCTCTGGCCCCAATCCCAAGGAACCCCCCTCACTCTGTGCTGCTGCCTTAGACATAAGAAACCAGCTTCCTGCCCCAAAGACAACAACAGCAACAACAGAGAAAAAGTGCAATATTAAACTAAATAATTGACAATGTTGGTGGTGCTTTCTGAAACCTCCAGAAGCAAGCTCTGTGTTATACAGAATACAAACAAAGTTCCGTGCCACCGACAAGTTTATAAGACAAATTTAGACAGGATCAGGCTTGAGAGTATTCAGGTATTTTTGGTTTTATAATTTTGATGGATAATACTGATGTTTGTTTCCAAGCTGTAATATATATATATTTGTATCAATTGAAATTCACAGTTGCACATAATTACGGGTTTTAAACGTTTAACTTTTAGCAATTTAAATATTCACACGTCTCAGAGGGGTAGTGATGTTAGTATGTATCTGGAAAAACAACAAGAAGGCCTGTGGCATTTTAAAAACAAGGGGTACATCTACACTGCAGAGCAAAAGTCGAATTAAACTACGAAACTTCAGATACGTCAATTGCATAGTAGAAGTCGAAATCGCTTAATTCGGCTTTTGGTGCTGTCTACACAGCAGGAAGTCGAAGGAAGAGCACTCTTGGGGTTACAGGAGTCAGAGTAAGAAGGCCTCCCACTTGACATTATTTCAAAATAATGACTTACTGTGTAGACACGCACTATGTTATTTTGAAATAGCGTCAGTTATTCCAAAATAATGCTGCTCTGTAGACATACCCTAATAGATGTATTTGGGCATAAGCTTTCATGGGTAAAAAACACTGTCAGATAAACTTTCAAAGCTGTGGGAAATTATGATGGGGACTTCAGTCAATAGGGAGTATCAGAAAATAATTATTTAATGACTGCAGACACAGAGTCAAACAGTTCAGGTTTTACAGCCATTAAACTGGAATCTGTAACATCACATATAAAAATATACAAAGTAAATACTCTGAAATCAAACCCCAAGACATTCTCAAGCAAAGTTTTTCTTACTTTGCCTATCTGGAAATTCCGATATTCATTAATAGAGCTAGATAAATTCATGGAGGTTAGGTCCATCAATGCCTATTAGCCAGGATGGGCAGGAATGGTATCCCTAGCCTCTGCCTGTCAGAAGCTGGGAATGGGCATCAAGTGGTGGATCACTTGATGATTCCCTGTTCAGTTCATTTCCTCTGGGGCACCTGATATTGGCCACTGTCGGCAGACAGGACACTGGGCTGGATGGACCTTTGGTCTGACCCAGTGAAGCCGATCTTATGTCCTTATGGTTCACGTGTGTACGGTGCAATTAACATTTACCAGCAAAAACATCTAATTCTTCCAAGCCTAGACATGATGCATAAAAGAAAGCAGCAAACAATGGGAGGGAAACAAAGGTAACAGCAGCAGGGCAATTGCATTAATCACGGTTCTGAAATGTCCAGCTCTCACCTGTGCTATTAAAAATATATTGTCCAGATCGTCATCTGGTGTGAATCCCTATACGTCTACCAACTTCACTGGAGTGTCACCAATTTATACCAGGTAACAACCTGCCTCCTATTCCAGTGGCGCTCCATTGAAGACAGTAGGCCTAAAGAGATTAACATCAGCTGAGCACCTGGCTGATAAAATATAGTGTGAAAATATATTTACCCTTTGCCTAGCTGCCATTTCAAAATTAGTGCTTGTTAATTTTAAAAACACAACTTTAAGCCTTGCCTCAATTCATCCCACATTCAGCCAGGGTCTCACCTTTCATTTCATCAACTGCCTTGGTACTCATGGCCATCAGCTTACTTCCACCGTTCCTTCTTTTTAAAAATAAATGTGTTGATTGTAATGCGAGCTTACGGAAAAGAATAATGAATACAGGCATGAGAGCTGGGGTGGCCTACAAGTGGCCAAAGGCCAGCTAACTGGAGGGAGAGGTTAGGAGAGACATGAGCAAAGCCGCCCCCCCTCCCCCCCGCCAAAAAAAACATTTTTTTTTAATTGTGCTATTTTTAAAATTGTTCATTCCCCTGTAGTGATGGAAAGATTTCACAGGGTCAGAGGCAGGGTTCCCTGTAAGCGGCGCACTTGTGTGTCCACTCAGGAGAGATTCAAAGGCCATCAAGCTGATTAGCTGAGTGCCCACAGATAGGTTTTTTTGTTTCTACTGGTGGTGCACATTTGCACACACACCAAAATTTATTCCACACATGGACAGAAAAAAATCCGCGCATGGATGGAAAGGTCCCTGGCTGAAATCCATCCCAAACTAATGGGTACTCAGAAGTCATCCCAGCTTAACAGCAGCACAGGTGCCACATATAAAGATAGCAAAGGCACTTTTAATATCTCACCACAAAAACATCACGGTAGGATGGAGGTTCAATTCCCTACTCATCTTCTCCACTGGTCGCTCCACACTGAGATTTTAGTAGCACTGGTAGGGAGGGGGAGTTAGGGACAGGGAGGGGAAGGGGAAGGAGAGCGCTTCTGGGGTCCGGATCATCAAGCCACCATCCCGTTCACTTTAAAGAAGATCGGGAGAGGGGAAGAATGAAGGGAGAAATGTGTTACGAAACCAACCAAATCTGCTCCCACTTTCATGCCTGATCCTCATGAGCTTCCTCCATCAGAACAGTCCCCTGGGCAAGGGCCTTGGTTTCCGAAGCACTTGCAAAGCATGGTAAACACACACACAAACGGAGCCCTCAGCTGAGAAGGAGAAAGACACACACACACACACCAGACCCTGGGGGCCCCAGATCAGTAGATTGTGTGCGCTCCAACTCCACGGATATCCAATGCGGGGGGGGGGGGGAGGGCAGAGCCTCAGCCCCACACCTTAGGTTCCCAACCCCCTGCTACAGACACAGAACACTACTTCTGCGGTGCATCACCAGAAGAATGACGCTACCTTCGCACCACGTTCAATCCCTAAATCTAGGGTTGCCAGGTGTCCGGTTTTCGCTCGGACAGTTTGGTAATTGGGCCTTCCGTCCGGTAAAAAAACCCAGAAAATACGGGACATGAAGGCTGGTGGAGACATTTTTCCCTGGCTGCATCTGGTGAGGGTTTTTTTTTTTTTTGCTCAACCAATTTTTTTTTCCCCCTGCTATGTTCAGGATTTTTTGTGAAGGTATCTGGCAACTGTACCTAAATCTCTCCCAACAGCTGCAATATAGATATTTAAAAAGAGGGAAGGAATAACATCTTAAAAAAAAAAACCCACAAGTATAAAATCTTCCCCAAGCAGAGCTTTGACCCTGAAAAAGAGAAGGGACCGAAACACCATCGGGCTTCTAAAGGACTTTGCTCCTAACAGTAGATGGAAGGCACTCTGTCTACCTTCAGGTTTCATACCACCACCCAACACGGTGGCATCAGAGTACCGCCCACATATGCAAGGGATGAATATCGCAATCCTAGCTCTATCCATGGTTGCCCGGTTTTGTGGACAAGAACCGCAAGGAGAAGCTGGATGACAACTCATCCAGCTCATCCCTAAACTTGGAAAACAACCTGTTTGTTCGATACCACCTATTTAAAGGTTCAAAATGATGACTTTAACAAAAACATAAAAGATATTACCTCACCCACCCACGTGTCTGTGATATCTGGACCGGCAGGGCTACAATAACACAGCATACAAGGGAAGACGTTAATGCTGACATTAAACATCAGAAAACAAAGTGACTTGATTAGCAATTGAATGGAACAAAGGTCAGCAGTCACTTTTAATTAGTAATGAAACTGTATATTAAAAAAAGACATTTAAGATTTAAGCCTTTAATACCATGTTGAGCATTCAGAGCCAGCAGTAAACAAGGTGCTGATATACATTACACTGCAAACAATGCCAGTGTTGAGCCAACTGGGATGAGTCACAAATCAGAGTGAAATTTCAATGCAAGAAGTTTAACTGTACGAGATAAGGGACTGCAATCAAATTACACCACAAACAGGTCCATTCATCCATGAGCACTATTGAAGAGAGCAGATTGAATTACAGTGTGGAATGGAACAATTTAAAAAATAACCCTAATTTATTCTCTTTTTCTTGCCAGCAAAAGTCGTCTGTCTTTAAACATAAATGCTATTTGGGATGATTTAGGGAAAAATGTTATATACAAGTTAGCAGGGTCAGAAAACAACAACAACAAAAAAAGAGTTTGGGTTATGTTATTTACCTCACACTCTATCACCGTAAAGCAACAAAAGTCAACAAGCTGACAATATTTTTATACTAGATACAGTTTGCCTTGCAATTCAAATGGTCTTCCTCTGAGGTACCTTGGCAGAATGTACATATATATTTTTACAGATTGACAAAGAACAACAAAATATTCGCACACATTGTCTCCCGCTGCTTCCCCCCCGCTCCCCTTCAGCTGCCCCCCACACCAACCGCAACGCTTAACAAATAAATAAATCATCAAATACAAGACTGGACTATTGCAACAATGCATGCACTTCCTCCTTACTCCAGTGCACTCAGCATTTAAACAGGACTCTTAAAAGAGCAAATCGTGCAATGGGTGTTTGTTTTAAAGAACTGCTGCAAGAAAAAAAAAATCCCACACTACTCCTCCTCCTGCTTCTGCTCTTGTCTTTGTTGTCCAGACCGATCGCCTTTTTATTTTTCTTTAAATACTAAAATATACTTTGCAGGCCGCTTCCCCCTCCTTTGCACATTTCCCACACCTGTTTTCATTCATCCATTCATTTACAAGGAACTGCTCTCAGGCGACATATGCATGTTAAAAAGAATAGAAGAGCTAAACAAGGAGACAGGCTGAGGTTCTCTCTCTTTTTTTTTAAAGCAAACAAACAATCAAACCCGAAGCAAAGAAGAAGAAACAAAAGAAGCCCCCGCACCACCCTGCAACGTTTGGAGACAATCAGACAAGGAAGAAAATTATGCAAAGGAACGAAGTTGTTTTCCACTCTCTCCCTCCTCCCCCTCCCCCCTCGCTATCCTAGCTTCTGCAATGGAATTAGCCAAGGCAGTCTGATCTCACTTGCCGGCCCTTTTTCCAGCTTTCATTTTGCGCCCCTTCTTTATTCGGTTGGCACTTACCTGGTCTTGGAGGAAAGAAAAGCAAGTTTGATTAATCCATAGGTAAACAACTGGATGCTCTCCTTGGCTATGCTGGCTACTTTTAGCCTGTGCTCTAAAATGTGCAGCTCCATCTTTTCCTTTTTCTCATTTGTAGTTCATCTATGTTTGGGTTTAATTTTTTTATGGCTAATATTTTTTTTAAATGGGAGGCTTTTTTTTATTATTATTTTCTTCTTCTCCCCCTTTAAGGCTCCAGGAAAGGGGACGGAGGACTGGGATGGGAGAAAACGATCTGAAAGTTAGAGATTTAAAGCAAGAGAAGACGGGGGAAGGGGGGAGCGAAGCCAAGAACCAAAGGGAAAAGGGGTTAAGCGAGCTCAGAGGCAGCAAAAGCTACAGAGTGCAGAAAGCAGCTGGTGTTACAGTGTAACAAACAACTTGCCACTCAAACTGACCTCCACTGGGCATGCGCGCTCTGGTTGGGGCATGCTGGGAGTTGTAGTCTGCTGGGAAGGAAACCTGTAGCCTTGGCCTTCTAAGGGTTTAATAAAGACAGGGAACAAACAGGTCCCATGAGTGTTTTCAGAGCTCCCAGCCGAATTACTCGGAGAAGTGTGTTTGAGTTTTATTCTGCAGCAGTTTGGAAACCATCTTCCCCTAGGGTTTGCCGTAGTTTTCGCTATGGATTGCAAAGGGGCCACTTCCCTGTGTAAAGTTAAGCATGTATGTAAAGCAGTGGTCCGCCACCCAAAGCACACAGCTGCGCCCCATAGGCTGTCCTCAGGGTCGTACAGGTAGTCAGGGGTGAAAGTCACTTAAATTTCTTACAGGTACTGTCCTCTCACAACCCCTCCGCCTTTGGGAGGGAAGAGGGGGGTTGGCCCTACAACAGTACCTGTAAGACAGCGGTCTCCAACTTTTTAAAGCATGAGATCACTTTTTGAATTTAAGTGCAATCCAGGATCTACCTCAAACCCAAACACCCGTGCCCCACCTCCTTCCCGCCCCTTCCCTGAGGCCCCGCCCTGCTCACTCCATCCTCCTTTCCCCCATCCTCACTCACTTTTATTAGGCTGGGGGCAGGAGTTTTGGGTTCAGGAGAGGTTCAGGACTGGGGCCAAGGTGTGGAATGCAGGCTCCAGCTGGGCACTGCTTACCACAGGTGGCTTCTGGGTGGGGGTGGTGCAGGGGGCTAAGGCAGGCTCACCCCTCCCCCTCTTCCTCTTCTTCCCATGCCCTGCATAGCAATCAGGAGGCTCCCACGGGTGCAGAGCAGTTCCAAGGCAGAGGGCAGGAGCTGCATAGCAGTGCTTAGAGGGGCAGATGAAGTGCCCACCCTTGACAGCCTCCCAGCCAAACCTCTCAGGATCACCTGTCAAAGGCTCCAAGATCTACCAGTAGATCCCGATCTACGGGTTGGTGACCACTGGTGTAAGAAGTTTAAGTGTGGGGTGGAGTGTGCAGGGGCTCAGGGCAGAGAATTCGGGTGGGGGAGGTACAGGAGTTAGGGCTGGGGGTGCAAGAGTCAAGGTTGGGGTGTATGGGGGCCAAGAGCAGGGGGTATGAGGAGGGGCCTTGGGACAGGGGTGTGGGGTGTGCAGGAGTTAGGGCTGGGAGGGGATGCAGGAATCAAGGTTGGGGCGTATGAGGAGGAGGCTCAGAGTAGAGGGCTGGGTTACCAGATGGTTTCAACAAAAATACCAGACACACTTGACATGACCTCACAATCTACATTACATCTTAGTTAGAAAATACCAGACATTTCTATTTTCTCATTTCTATTTTCTCAATTTGTTTCCCGAACAGAAAGCTCAAATACTGGGCTGTCTGGTTCAAAACTGGACACCTGGCAACCCTGGGGGAGTGCGACATTTCAGAGGCAAGCAGGGAGGTTGCGGGGGGGGGGTTGCAGCCTCACTAACCAGGGTCGCTGAGTGGGTTTTTTTCTGTTTGCTGACCAAGGCATGAGGCCAAGTGCACAGCCTGCGTCCTTCCTCCTCTACCCTTCCCTGGCAGCCGGGAGTGAGAGCAGCCTGTGAACTTTACCTCACTCCCTAGTCAACAAAAAGAAAAGAAAAGAAAAGAAACCCGCTCAGCAACCAGGGTTGGTGCAGCTGCAACACCTCCCCACCCCCCACCTCGAAATTGTAGGAAGGGGGCAGGAGGCTCTGGGCTGAGGCAGTCCCAGACACTCCCCACCCCGAGCCAGCCCCTTTAACCTGCCAGGCTGCCTGCTTCTAGCACCAGCCTGCGGGAAGCCCAGGGAGCCGGGCTGGGAGTGCCCTATTGCTCCCCCTGCTGCTAAATGCCCCTGCCGGCCATTACTCCATTTTACAAATCGAGAAACTGAGGCACGGAGGAAGGATGCCACTTGCCTGAGGTGACCCAGCAGGCCGGTGGCAATGGAGGTCTGCTCTCCTGAGTTCCTTTCTGGTGCTCTATCCACCGGGCAACACAGCGCTCACACATGGATACAGGAAGTTGGCCTGTGGAGAAGTCATGGGGAGACTGGAATGAATGAAGCATTAAAGGCCTGATTGTTCTCCTGTGGCAAAACTCCTGTTGAGATCAAATTGTGTGCGATAAGGCTCTAAATCCCAGAGGGATAAAATCAGGTCACCCTTTAGTTTTCCCCCCAAAGCAGAACCTCACTTCTTCCCGTTGGGCACCCTCCTGCATGTCAGGAGACAGCTGAACTCTGCCCCAGAGGGTGGCGGTGACCATATCCCAATGGGGCTCTCTCTTTTAATTTTATTGACACACAGAAAGGCTCTGTAAAACTGAGAATAGAGGAATGCCACTATGCAGTTTTCTAAGCATTTGAAAGGTGTTGAGAGTGAAAGGCGCTGACCAGTTCTAAAGAATTTGTTTTAACGCACTGTTCGAGCATTGCTTTTCTGTATTACACTTCTGCCATTATATTCCTTCTTTAATGCATGCGGAAGGATTCAACATTTACCTTCTGGAAGCTGACATAGATTCTCAGATAGGGCATGGCTCCATAGCAGGGCTAAACTTGAAATAAGCTACACAATTTGAGCTATGCTTTTGGCACTGTTTACACAGCAATTATTTCGAGATAGAGCACTCTTCCCCCGACTTCCCTCACTCCTTGTACAATGAAGGTTACAGAAGTTGGAGTAATTAGTCCTCCAGCTAACTGCTTGTGTGTAGACAAGGACTGTGTTATTTCAGAATAACATTAGTTATTCCGAAATAACACTGCTGTGTAGACATAGCCATACCGTCCACTTCCAGTTTAAGGGCTTGGTTCTCATCCTGAAAGCCATTAATAAATTAGATCCTAGCATTTCATAAACGGTCACTAATGGGCTGTGTCTGTACTGGCACGATCTTGCGCCAGAGCTATGCAAATGAGGCTCAGCGTGGAATATCGCCGAGCCTCATTTGCATAACTAATGAGCCGCCATTTTTGCGGAAGAGGCTCTTGCGCAAGACGGAGCTGTCTACACTGCCCCTTCTTGCGCAAGAAAAACCCTCTTGCGCAAAGCCGTTATGCTGATTATTTTCAGGCATAACGGCTTTGCGCAAGAGGGTTTTTCTTGCGCAAGAAGGGGCAGTGTAGACAGCTCCGTCTTGCGCAAGAGCCTCTTCCGCAAAAATGGCGGCTCATTAGTTATGCAAATGAGGCTCGGCGATATTCCACGCTGAGCCTCATTTGCATAGCTCTGCGCAAGATCGCGCCAGTATAGACACAGCCACGGTGCGTCTACACTGCACCGTTATTTCGAGATAACTAGTGTTATTTCAAAATAACAATGCGAGCGTTTACACAGCCATTCCGTTATTTTGAAATAATTTTGAAATAATGGACGGCTTATTCCAAAATCTGTAAGCCTTATTCTGTGAGGAATAATGCCTATTCTGAAATAGCTATTTCGAAATAAGGCCTGTGTAGACGCTCCACTGCTGCTATTTCAAAATAGCGCCTCACCGGGGCCATTCTAAGTTATTCCTCCCCAGTACCTCCTGGGGCTCTAAATCGAGACAGCACGTCCACATTAGGGAAGCCTGACTTGGACTAATTTTGAGGCTTCCCTGCAGTGTAGACATGTTATTTCGAAAGAAGCTATTTCGGAATCACTATTCCGGAATAGCTTATTTCGAAATAGCCATGGAGACGTACCCTAAGATGCTTGAGCTCTTCTGGGACAATGCCGATCGTAAAGTTAAGAAGGATGCAATCAAAACAGCCACAGTCAAAGTTAACTAGTTGCAAATGAGCGTCCAGAGGAAATCAGACAAATGCAGAAACTCACTCATCTACAGAAAACCCTACAAAACCATCCTCTCCAGTAATGCTTTCCCCCCATTATCAAACACCACTCAATCCTTCACTTCGACTTAAAGAGACAAATCTGTCCCAAGCAACCCAGGTCCCTTTAACCCCCAAAAGGAGAAGAATCAAAGAACCAAAATCCGCTACAGATTTTGCTACCACCCCATCTAATTAATGTAGGAGGAGCGCAGAAACTGCAGTGATGGAATGACAGTAAAGACTGAGAGGTAAGGTCAGAGAGGGACATCCTGCAGTAGGTGAATCAAACACTTCACACTGCCTGTGGGGTTGGGGGGGGGGGGGAAGGAAGAGGGGAAGGAATAGTGTGTCAGGTCACCTGGACTCCTAAATAAAAGGCGTTCCCAGCCTGAAAGTTCTGCATCTGTTGTTCTCCAAAACTGCAATTGCCTTCCTGGCTCTGCTTCTCTGTGTGGTCTGATCAGCTGCCAAGATTTACCCAGCCTTTAAGAGAATGCCTTGAAGGTCTCTTTTCAGTTGGAGATGCTGGTCCCATAGCTAAAGGAACTGTCATAGAGTTGACTGTAGAAATGTCTCTTTGGGAGGTATTTAAAGAAAAAGTGTGCCTAGCTCAGCACAGCTCAGCTGGCAAACTGGCAATTAGTCACATCCAAAAAACCCTTCCAGGTCCCTCATTAGCACTCAACTCCCAGTCTTCCCCCATCTGACCAGACAGAACTCTATACATAAATCGAGACTTCCCCCTGAGTTTTCATTCAGGGAGCACAGTGGAATATGTAAAATGATATTAAAATAGCTTCGTGTTGTGTCAATGTCCTTCTTTGTCTGTATCATCACACTCTGTGGGCCTCAACTAGAGATCCGCATCCCTTGTGCTAGGTGCCGTGCACTCCCTGCCCCAAATAGCTTACGGTCTTGGTTTATGAGTATAAAAGGAAGACAAAACAAAAAGTAGGAGGAAGGAGGACCTTGGTAGGAACAGTTACTACCCTCTACTTTTGTTCTGAATTTCTCTCTCTCTCTCACAGAGAGAGAGAGACAGACAGAAAGAGAAAGAACCATGGTGGATGTGGACACGCACAGAGAGAAAGAGAGAGAGTTGACACAAACACAGAGAAAGAGAGAGAGTTCACACACACACACACACACACACACACACAAAGAGTTAGAACCGTGGTAGAAGAGAGGCATGCTACCAGCCAGCATGTGGGCCACCCAGAAGTGCTCTGCAGACAAGTTTTTCCATTTCCAAACTCCAGTAGGTTTTTGATTAGGCCTGGAAACTAAGTATCATCATCATCCCAGAAACTTCCATCCCCAAGCATTGTGCAGACCAATGTCCAATCCTATAGAAAAGTATCATTTTATCAACTACTGAACGACAGCTATCCCCAGAGTAAAACACAACAACCATTTAACACTAAATACAACAATGGACATTTCAGAACAGGAAATGAATATTAACCACAATACTTAGCTTTTCATCAGTTCATTTCAGAACACTTTAGAAAGGAGGCTTCTACCCTGCAGGGCTTAGCTTGAAATAAGCTACGCAAATTGAGCTACGTCAATTCTGTACCTTATTTTGAAATAGCTTATTTCGAAATAGGGAGTGTCTACACAGCACTTATTTC
This sequence comes from Pelochelys cantorii, assembly GCA_032595735.1. Lineage (NCBI taxonomy): Eukaryota > Metazoa > Chordata > Testudines > Trionychidae > Pelochelys > Pelochelys cantorii. The sequence continues at coordinate 8,300,189 of CM064346.1, read as the reverse complement.
GAAATAGAGCACTCTCCCTCCAACTTCCCTTACTCCTCGTACAATAAGGGTTACAGGAGTCGGAGTAAGAAGTCCTCCAGCTTGACAGTATTTGACACTATTTCGAAATAACTGCCTGCTGTGTAGACACGGACTAAGTTATTCTGAAATAGTATTGCAGTGTAGACATACCTTTATGTCTTTATCCCTATTTTACAAATGGGGAAACTGAGGCACAGGCTTTTCCAGCTAACCTGCAAAAAAGAGAGTCTCCTTAAGCTGGATGCACTTGCCCAAAGTGATATTTTCTCAGATTTAACCCTATGTTTTTTTTCCAAATGGAATATTTTTTTACCACAATCCTAGAGCAGGATATTTTATTATTTTATATAGAGTTGTCAATCTTTTGAAGTCCTTTTGATGTCACAAACCATCCAAGTTACCCTGCTTCATAAGCAGAAATGCAGTTGTTTGGCATCCTTTAAGGATGGATTTCAGAATATAAAATCTAAATTTATAGCCAAAACAATCCTGTTTTCAGGAAATAAGTCAAGCAGTATTTAGAATGAAAGCCTTTTGCATGATTTGTCTAAAGGCATTTTGCCACAAACCTGTGTCCACCTCCTCATTCTGTAGACATCAGAACGGTGTTATTTTGATCTCACCAACCCTATGGTGACCTCCAACCAGGAGGCTTATCAGCTTTGGAGATCTAAAATTAGAATACCCAATATTAATTTTAATATGGACAATGCAATGACAAATTCACTATCTTGGATTAATTAGGTTTTGTAAGGGGCTTTGATATCTACAGACAAACAGCGCTATATAAGAATGAATTGATAATTATTTTGCATTCCTTTGTACTAGGGTATATTTTTCCATCATGAATGCATGGACTTTACATTAGTACAGGAGATGCATACTGCATCTAAAGAAAAGCTTCGCATTTCTATAGCACTGTTATAAACCTGGGTCAGTGTGGAAGTCTACAAAGGACATACTGTGTCACAGATCTCTGCTACAAGCTTACAAGATATGCTTGTAGTTTAGGAGGTTTTCCCAGGTGACTTCCTGGTGTATGCCAAGATGGAAGCCACCATGGTATGGCTGAAGTAGTTTAATATCATTAAGTAGTTTATTGTCAGTTGAAAGGTACTTACTCGTTAGTCTCTTGGCACATTTGAACAAGCCCCTCCATGCCCAAGTACCATTGCACCTATTTTACAGATGAGTAAACTCAGGCTCTGAGTGGTAAATACCACATCCAATGTCACACAGTGAGTTGTTTTTCACTCTAAGAACAGATCTTATGGCCCACTGCCCTAACCACTAGGTAGGCATTGGTGTCTGTCACCGTGTCTCTCACGTTAACTAATTGGGGACACTTAAAAACCAACAAATAGTCTTGCAGCACCTTAAAAACTAACAAAACATGTAGATGGTATCATGAACTTTCATGGGCACAACCCACTTCTTCAGATGAATGGAGTTATTAAAGGCCCAGTTTTGAAATAAAACAGTTTATGAGCTGCAGTGTTGCACTGTAATTACATTTAACCTCTTTAAATAAATTAACCCTTTAAGGAAAACCTTCTGTAAAAACTGAAAAATCTTCCCCAGATTCTGGGCTTACCTGTAGAAAATTAGCCATTTAATTGAGAAGAGCAGTTTATCAGGTTAATTTCCTTCTAGCAACAAGAGATCTTTGAAAACCTAATTGCTGCTAATGTGCCAGTGTCTCCAAGTGTTTTATTCAACTATCTAAGAAGATAACAGAGAGCTTTAATTAACTGTTCAAGTACCAAATGAGTTGAATAGGTCAGGCATTTCTAGCCCCAAGGGCTTCTGAGATGAGAGTTGAACTTCTTTGTTGCAACACCAATTGAGAAACGCAACTGTTCCAATGGAAGATTTAGGGAGGCTAAGCTGGCATGAGAATGGAACAGCATGTTCAGAGGCAGCTAGCTCATAACACTGGTTAAGGACCATATTTTATCTGACCCAAAACAAGAGCAAGCAAGATAAGATGACTTCAATGAACCGTTAAGAACCGAGCTTGAAAAAAGGGAGTTGCCTGGCTAAATTCTCTAGTCAGCTTTGGAAATCTCAGCTCCTGTGCCGGGCTTCTGTACTCTGAACTTCTATAGAGCCTTCAACGCAAAATAGAGTTTGCAAAATTTTTCAGCTGAAATTTTTTTCCTGCAACCAACGCAGATATAGTGACTCAGAAACATTTTGCAAAGTCTTGTCGATTTTGTCCAATTGTTTTGGCAAAAAAGTTTTTTAAAAAATCTGAAAAACTGACATTTCATTTTGGCACTTTTCTGACATTTCACTTTTTCAATTCAACATCACTTTGTTTTTCAAAATCTTCTTTCATTTGATTTTGAAAATTAAACCAATGTTATAAAAGCTGAAAAGCAAATTGAAACAGTTCAACCTGAATCAATTTTTTAAACTTCTCATTCACCAAAATTTCAAAAAAACCTTCTTTTTTGAAGCACAGCCCACTTCTTCAGATGTCTTCAGGTGTGCCCACGAAAGCTCATGATACCATCTAAATGTTTTGTTAGTCTTTAAAGTGCTACTGGACTATTTGTTGTTTTTAAGTTTTTCCTGTTATAGACTCACTCAGCTACCCCTCTCAAAATTTCAAAGAAATTCATTTCCAGTTTGATTCAAAACTTTTTTTTCTTCAGTTTTTCAGAATGGCCCATTAATTCCAAAATCCATGATTTGCACAGCTCCAATCAGGTGGGATTTATATGTGAGTGGTATGGGATCACAACATTTTACATTTGGTAGAAGACAGGAAGTAACATTGTCTCCAAAGTGGTGATGGGGAAAGCAAGGAATAGCACTGGTAAGTGACTTGCCAAAGCTCAAGTGGTTTTTGACTGGCAGAGGTGGAAATAGATTAAAGGTGTCTAATTGCCACATGTTGTGGCCAAACAAAGAAGTGTTAGATGTAAATCACTCTTAGGCATCCCATTCATGGAAATAACCTGGAAAGATTATTGGATTGTATTTGTCCAGTATTGCACACTGTTTATTGTGCTACTCAGTGCTTTTTTTGTAACTCTCTCTCTCTATGCCGGTACTATGGTTTGTCGAGCAAAAAAAAAAAAAAAAAAGACGGGGGGCGGGAGAAAGGACGGGGGAAAAAAAGGGCAAAAAAAAGGGCCGGGGAGTAACCAGGGAGATCTGGGAGAGGAAATTCAGGAGATCGGGCCGAAATGTGGTCACAGCCCCTTTAATTGCCATGTGGCTGCGTGTCCCGAGCGAGCTTCCATTGGGCACTGTGTCGGGGGAAAGTGGCACAAGTGCTCCCAGGGCCAGCCAAAAAAAGGTGACAGTACGTGTACTCGTGTGCACCATCACAAAAAAAGCACTGGTGCTATTTAAGTAACTAAGAGTGTTTTAAAATAAAACACAGTAAGGTCAGCTATAAATTAACCTGCTAGATTACAGCTAAAAAACACCCTCACCTCCTACCACCACTGTTCCCTGTAAATGGAGTTCTTGGGTGGCCACGCAGAAGAGATTGAAATGCTGCCCAGCTGATTAGCAGAGCACCCACAGTGCCCATAGCCAGCAGAGTGTGTTTCTACTGGTGGTGCATATCTGCACATTCCTCAGTGCATCTAAGAAAATGTATTCTTCACATGGATAGAAAGAATTAGAGGGAACATTGTCCACCATCACCCAGTACTGTACCAATCTCATAGCTTTATGAGTTTCCCCCACACTCTGCAGATTTAAAAGAATAAGCACCACTACGAGAGATCTAATGGACCAAACACTAGACAAGAACTCAGACAAACTATATTCCTGGATTGATGACTTGCCTGCTGAGTAACCTTAGACAAGTCACTTCCCCTTGCTGAGCCTGTTCACAGCTTACCCTGATCACAGAGTGCTTTGAAATCTGATGACATAGAGCTTGAGAGCTAGACTTTATCACCACCCCTCCTTTTGCTGGGCATCTACAGACTTTTCTATCAATGTTGTTGCCTCATTAGCCCTAGCCAGAAGAAACCTTTCTGAGATCACACAAGCAGACAAAAGCAACAAAGCAAGCAAACAAAAAAGCTACATCTGCTATCAGCGGATGCAACAGGAAGCTTGCCTGCTAGAACAGCTGAATTGGGTCCCTGATCTCTACCTTCTCAGCTCTGCTTCTAGCCATCGTGGAAAGATGGGTAGAAACAGGATGGAGAAAGAAGGCCTGCTCTAGGAAACAGAGGTATGTCAAACATCGGATCTCCAACCTACAAAGAAACACTTTGCCTTTCCAACCAAGGACTATGCAATGCTTGCTATTCTATTGTATATTGGTTCAATAAAACACTCTCACTACAATATTTGCATGTCTTCAAACATAATTAATCACAGAATCATGGAAATGAAGGGCTGGAAGGGACCTTGAGAAGTCATCAAGTCCAGCCCCCTCCACTGGAGCAGGACAAGATAAACCCAGACCATTCCTGACAAGTGTTTGACCAACCTGCTCTTAAAATCCTCCAAGGATGGGGATTCCACAACCCCCTTTGGAAGCCTGTTCCAGAGCTAAACTACCCTGAGAGTTAGGAAGTTGAAAAAGGGGAACCATGTAATGCAGTTTATTAACCCAATATGTTATTTGTAGCACAGCATAAAAATGTCGAGGCCAAGAAAGATTTATTGTCAAGATACTAATTGCCGATGAAAAAGACACCACGTCTGTTATAAGGTGAGCTGTATTGACTCACCCATTGTGATTTGCTTTGACATCATGAACCAGAATCAGCAGATCGTGTGTGTGTGTGTGTGTGTGTGTGTGTGTGTGAGACACACACACACACAACATTTACTATGTAAAGAAGACAAGTTAACTGCTACTGGGACACATTAAACTTGATCTCATAATCTCTCCTACTGCCAGTCATGGAACAGTTAAGTGAAAACATTCCTTCCTCACACAAGGACCAGTAAATCCAAAAATACATTCTGCAAACCTAAGGAAAATACTTTAAAAACTATGAATAGTCCTGTAGCACCTTAGGAGACTAACAAAACATGTAGATGGTATCATGAGCTTTCATGGGCACAACCCACTTCTTTGGATGAATGGAATTAAACGGTCCAGAGTATAAATAAATAGAGAAAAAGAGGGGATGAAGAGGGAAATAGAAGGGGAAAAAATGGGGAAAAAATATTGTCAATTAGGGTATGTCTACACAGCAGTGTTATTTCGGAATAACTGATGTTATTCCGAAATAACATAGTTCGCGTCTAAACTACAAGCAGTTATTTCGACATAATGTCAAAATAATGTTGAGCTGGAGGACTTCTTACTCTGATTCCTGTAACCCTCATTTTATGAGGTGCAAGGGAAGTCAGAGTAAGGGTACATCGACGGAGCCATGTAGATTAGTGTACTCGAAAAAGGGAAATGAAGCGGCGATTTAAATAATCGCCGCTTCATTTACATCAAAATGGCTGCCGCGCTGTGCCGATCAGCTGTTTGGCGGCACAGCGCGGTAGTCTGGACGCTCCACGGTCGACAAAGGGAGCCCTTGTTGACCGCCCCGGTAAACCTCATTCCACAAGGCATAACGGGGCAGTCAACAAGGGCTTCCCTTGTCGACCGCGGAGCATCCAGACTACTGCGCTGTGCCACCAAACAGCTGATCGGCACAGCACGGCAGCCATTTTGATGTAAATGAAGCGGCGATTATTTAAATCACCACTTCATTTCCCTGTGTCTAGAAACCTAATCTACATGGCTCCATCGACGGAGCCATGTAGTCTAGACATACCCTAAGAGTGCTCTTTCTTGGACTGCCTGCTGTGTAGACAGTGCCAAAAGCCGAAATAAGCTATTTCGAATTAAGCTACACCAGTGTTTCCCAAATGGTGTTCTGCGGAACCCCGGGGTTCCACGAAGTGAAAATAAGTGTTTCCGCGAGAAAATTCCATTACAATAATAATTAATATTATGTGATTTTTGTTTTTAAATATGTGCAATTAAACTAAATGTTGATCTCATGACCTTGTTTAGCATTTGTTTTATTATTATCCTTACTTATTCGTGGTCTACTTTTTCAACTCCATATATAAGACTGTTATTAGGGGTTCCGCAAAATTATTTCGAGTTTAAAAGGGTTCTGTGGCCAAATAAAATTGGGAAACACTGAACTACGCAATTATTTCAGCTTTAGCCCAAAGTTCTGCAGCTGGCTTTTGAAATTGCTTTTAAATAATATTGTCACTTTTAGATCCATTAGTGAGTGCCTGGGCAAGTTGAAATGTTCCCTAACAGGTTTCTATGTGTTACCATTTCAAATATCTGATTTGTGTCCATTAATCCTTTGTCATAGAGACTGTCCAGCTTGGCCAATACACATGGCAGAGGGGCATTGCTGGCACTTGATGGCATAGATCACATTGGTGGATGTGCAGTTGTATGAGCCCCTGATGTGGTGGCTGATGTGGTTAGGTCCTTTGATGATGTCACTTGTGTAGATGTGTGGACAAAGTTAGCACCAGAGTAGTTTGCAGGGTTGGGTTCCTGGATGAGTATGATGAAGGTGTTGCTGCAAAGAACTTTGAGGCTCAGGGGTTATCTGTAGGCGAGGACTGGCCTTTCCCCCAAGGCCTGTGAGAATGAGGGGTCATTTTCCAGGATAGGTTGTAGATGGTTGATAATTTGCTGGAGGGGTTGAAGTTGGGGTCTGTAGGTGACGACCAGTGGTGTTCTGTTGTTTTGTTTGTTGGGCCTATCTTCAAGAAGTTTGTTGGTGGCTGGGTACTTGTCTGGCTGTCGATCTGTTTTTTCATTTCTCTGGGTGGGTATTTAAGTTTTAAGAATGCTTCATATAGATCCTGTAGGTGTTTGTCTCTGTCTGTGGGATTCACTGTTTTTAAAGTTTTTAAAAGTTTTAAAGTTTTTAAGACAATTCTCTGTTTTTTTAAGTTTTTAGTTACAGACTGACATGGCTACCCCTTTGAAACTAAGGAAAGTAATCCAGGTTGTAACCTGCCTTATCTCCTGTTGCTTGCTGAATCACGAGGTATCACATGAATTATTGCCTAAAATGTGTGGGTACAGTAACTAATGTGGCGTTAATGATGGATCAGTAGAGATCTGCAACGTTGAACAAATACCTTGTTTCTCAGAACACTTTCCCAACAGATGAAACAGGTGACCTTGTCTTTAAAGGGTTACAAAGTGAAGTTAATGATCTGCAGAGTTAGGATAAAAATCTTAGCTAAATCTATCCACAGATTCCTCTTAACCCTGCAATTGCATGTAGCATTCAAACTGGAACACCATGCAACTGCTGTATGGAAAACCAGCAGAACAGTACCATCCAAATCCTGCCATCTCTGGCACGGTTGGGAGGAACTGGCCTTGCATCCTTTGCAAAAGTCGCCTGCTACCTGGGGTAGGACTCTGTGGCTATGTCTACACTTACGGCTTCTTGCACGAGAAATATGCAAATGAGGCTAAGCGTGGAATATCGCTAAGCCTCATTTGCATACCTAATGAACCGCCATTTTTGCAAAAGAGGCTCTTGTGCCAGAAGGAGCTGTCTACACTGCCCCTTCTTGCGCAAGAAAAACCCTCTTGATCAATGCCACGACACTGATTATTTTCAGGAATAGCTGAAAATAGAAAATAGATTTTTCTAATTTCGGAAGATTTATGAATGTAACAAGGAGTAACACCGAGAGTATTTGTTGTATTTCAAAACCCAAGCATCTAAATATCTTCTCAGAAGCAGCATAATGCATAAGAGTAAATTAATGTTTCCCACACAGAAAGCCTCCATGTCGGGCCAGATTAAGGCATAGATATTATAGGCCCATGCCTAGAGACTCAACTACTAGAGTCAGATGATTGCATCAGAATCCCAGCTTGTCTCTTATTAGAAACTGGAAGATTTACCCAGCATTGCTCAAGTCCTTAACTCAGAAAAGTTTTGTTTCTCTTCGTTTCAATCATTGCTCTGGGGTGGGGCTGGGGAGGAGGGGTTCAGTGGCAGGCTTGCCCTGGGGAGAAAGGACAACGCCAGCCCTCTCTCACTGCAGCAACTTTGAGCCAAGTAAGAAGTGCTTGTTCATGGCCACCGCAGTTGCAGCAGACACAGCGCGGTGAGGGTGCAAGTCCCCTGGCTGGGCTCAGACACACACACACAGACAAACAGCCACACAGACAAACTCTGTGAAATATATAGTAGTCCCTTTCTTCACCTCTGCTCCCACCTGGCCCAATGGGATTATAGATGTCCCGGTCCCCATTGGGTATAAATCCAAGATACGTTCCAAAAAACTTGGACTTATAGTGAAACAACTTAAAGTGGGGAATTTTTTCCCCAGCTGCTGACTTCCATTTGCGCTAGTTGTTGTTTGGGGTTTTTTGCGTGACTTAAGAGCACGGACTTAGAACACATCAGTTCCTACAAGCATCAACAACGTTAGTGCAGAACAGCTGTATACCGGGGCGACTTATAGTGAGGACACCCTGTATACCATGTCAACGCTATTACCCTTATCAACCAAACTTGTAATCTCATAAAAGAAATGAAGTTAGTTTGACAGAGTCAGTTTCATAAGCCATGTAGCCTTGCTTGAGGAGGTTGGGAAGGCTAGGACTATAACAGGATTAAAAAGAAACAAAAGACAGAACTATGTAGCACTTTAAAGACTAACAAGATGGTTTATTAGGTGATGAGCTTTCGTGGGCCAGACCCACTTCCTCAGATCAATATGTGGAAGAAAATTGGCATGACCATATATACCAAAGTGATACAATCAAAAAATATCACTTTGGTATATATGGTTGTGCCAATTTTCTTCCACATATTGATCTGAGGAAGTGGGTCTGGCCCACGAAAGCTCATTACCTAATAAACCACCTTGTTAGTCTTTAAAGTGCTACGTAGTTCTGTCATTTGTTTCAGCTAGACCAGACTAACACGGCTGCATCTCTATCAGGGTTTAAAAGAGAACTAGATACATTCATGGAGGTTAAGTCCATTAATGGCTATTAGCCAGGATGGGTAAGGAATGGTGTCCCTAGCCTCTGTTTGTCAGAGGGTGGAGATGGATGGCAGGAGAGAGAATTATACTGTGTGGTCATCATACAGTATAATTGTCCCTCCTCTTAGAGGCTTTCTATTTTATGAGAAACAATTGAATTCAAAGCACATCCCATTGTCCTGGCACAACCAAACCCTGACCTTGCTTTAAGCTATGATAGAAGGAAGCTGCCTACCAAATTTGGTGGTCCTAGCTCTAACCATTTAGAAGTTCTTGAACAAATGGACAGATAGACACAGACAAACTCTTAAACTATATTATAGATAAACAAATATTTCTAGTCCTCCTGGTTATCCCTCTAGCCCTTATGGTTGCAAAACTATATCTTAAAAATGTAAAAGTGACACATGCCACTAGACTCTCTGGAGGATGTTAAATAGAAGCTACTAAAATTAGGCACTTTTAAATCAGCAGAACCAGGTAATTTGCATTTACAAGTTTTAAAAGAGCTGGCTGAGGAACTTAATGATGGACCATTAATGTTGATTTTTCAACAAGACTTGGAGCACGAGGAAAGAGCCAGAAAACTGCAAAGAAAGATAACGTTTTGCCAACTTTCAAACAGGGTAACCAGATTGATTTAGGTAATTAGAGATCTGTCAGCCTAACATTGATCCTGGGCAAGGTAATGGAGAGGCTGGTATGGAACTTGATTAATAAACAATTACAAGAGGGTAATGTAGTTAATGGAATTCAACATGGCTTATGAAACCTATTCTGTCAAACTAACTTCATTTCTTTTATGAGATTACAAGTTTGGTTGATAGGGGTAATAGCGTTGACATGGTATACAGGGTGTCCCCACTATAAGTCATCCTGGTATACAGCTGTTCTGCACTAACGTTGTTGATGCTTGTAGGAACTGATGTGTTCTAAGTCCACCCATTCCCTGCTCTTGAGTCACGCAAAAAAACCCAAAATAACAATTAGCGCAAATGGAAGTCAACAGCTGGGGAAAAAAATTCCCCACTTTAAGTTGTTTCACTATAAGTCCAAGTTTTTTGGAACGTATCTTGGATTTACAGCAAGGATGGCCTGTACTTCATGTGAACTTAGTAGTGAATTTAGTATATGCATGTATCTTATTAGCTATGTTTTCTTCCAGGGAGAAATCACAGTTAGTATGGATAAGCCTGCTCAGCACCGTCTGTGATTTGGAGGACGTGTTCTTCTTCACACAGCACATAGTCAACCTGTGGAACTCCTTGCTTGAGGAGGCTGTGAAGGCTAGGACTATAACAGGGTTTAAAAGAGAACTAAATACATTCATGGAGATTAAGTCCATTAATGGCTATTAGCCAGTATGGGTAAGGAATGGTGTCCCTAGCCTCTGTTTGTCAGAGGGTGGAGATGGATGGCAGGAGAGAGATCGCTTGATCATTACCTGTTTGGTTCACTCCTTCTGGGGCATCTGGCATTGGTCACTGTTGGCAGACAGGATACTGGGCTGAATGGACCTTTGGTCTGACACAGTATGGCCATTCTTATGTTCTTATGTGTTATGATAACATAACAAGAATGATTAAAGGTCTAGAGAACATGACCTATGAAGGAAGGCTGAAAGAACTGGGTTTGTTTAGTTTAGAAAAGAGAAGGTTGAGGGGGGACATGATAGCGGTTTTCAGGTATCTAAAAGGCTGTCATAAGGAGGAGGGAGAAAACTTGTTCATCTTGGCCTCTGAGGATAGAACAAGAAGCAGTGGGCTTAAACTGCAGCAAGGGAGGTTTAGGTTGGACATTAGGAAAAAGTTCCTAACTGTCACGGTGGTTAAACACTGGAATAAATTGCCCAGGGAGGCTGTGGAATCCCCATCTCTGGAGATATTTAAGAGTAGGTTCGATAAATGTCTATCAGGGATGGTCTAGACAGTATTTGGTCCTGCCATGAGGGCAGGGGGCTGGACTTGATGACCTCTCGAGGTCCCTTCCAGTCCTAGTATTCTATAATTCTATGATATCCCAGATAGCCCAGCATTCAGTAACTAAAGGGTTAAAACCAGCACAGTGGGTATCTAGGAAGTGTTGACAGGGAGCCGGAAGAGAGTGGGAGAAGTTTGAAATGAAGTTTTTGCGTGTTTCAGTTTTCCCTTTGTGTGTGAGTTTAGAGCAGAAGATGGGGAGAGAGCAGGGCTGGCCTTACCATGGGGCGAACTGAGGCAGCTGCCTCAGGTGCCAGACTGTGGATGGGTGCCACTAGGACCCAGAGTGTAGAAAATTGTGTCTGCTGCTGGTGCATATGTAGGTAGCAGAGCAGTACCATGGGAGGAGTAGAACAGGAAGAAGGCAGAATTGAGACCTTTCAAAGTTTTGGCCCAAGTGAGAGGGCACGGGGGCGTCATTTGAGCTCCCCGCCTCAGGTGCCAAAATGTTGTGGGCCAGCCCTGAGAGAGACGGACTGAGCCAGGAATAAAGGCATGGATTCTTTAGCGAGATCTATGCCTAAGGAAAGGCTGAACTCTGGAACAAAAGAACAGAGAATGTTTAGTTAGGTACGATCAGGTTATTTTCTTTGGTTTTAGTTTGGTTAAACTCCTCTGTGCTAACTCCTCTGTCCACTGTAACTGAACTGAATTCCATGGAAGCGATTCTCTGTGCGGTAATCTTTTTTTCTTCTTGTTGCTCTGTAACACCTGGTGAACAGGGGGCTGGCTGCAGACATCAGGGGATGTGCCCAGGGGACAGGAATGGCTGCAGGACTTGGTGCAGAGCTCTCAGGAAAAAGCGGGTAGTGGCTGGTAGTTCCCTTCAGAATTGCCACCTACCTTCTCATCCTCCTCTAATCAAACCTGCCTTTCCTCAAGCACCAGCATTCAAGGTTAAATAAAAAACTATTTCTACTCTGTTTCATTGCAAATATACAGCATTTTAGCTACATTATGGGTTAAATAGGCCTTTGTGGGCTAGCCTGGAAATCTACCTACTATTTATAACATTGTTTCTATGGGAAATGCATTCCGAGTTCCAAACAACTGACTTACCAACGAACTTTTGGAACACAAGTTGGAGACTTCCTGGAGAACTATGATGATATGTGAAGAGCAACTTCAGTGTTCAAGAGGGAGAATGTTCTTAATCCTGTTCCACAGCTGGAAACGGACAACGCTGGGGCCTTGGATCACAACTGAGACCAGGGGGCATTGCTCTACTGTGGGAGCATAGTAGGCTCTCGGCAGAAAAAAGGGTAACCATTTGGAGTAACTCAGGAACAGCTCTTCTGCGAGAGATGAAGCTAACACCTTGTTTACACTTACGTGCTACGTTAGTCTTGCCAGCACAAAATGATACCTCCCTTCCCTGGTACGGACATCATTCTGCCAATTGCAGACCAGCTGGCTGCATACGAATGGAGGGAAGAAGACATGATGAGACTTGGGTGAACAGCTTTCTTTCCCCTGAGGAAAAAAAAGGCCAAGCCAAAGTGCAGCATAGTGAGGCAGGCACCTGGGGTCAACTACAGCTTGCTAGAACCTACCGGCTAATTAGACAGCTGCAGCCAATTAAGGCCCCCCCCCCCCCCGGGAGTGGCTTTAAAAGGTCTCCTCCCCAGAGGCAAGGAAAGGGGGAAGGAAAAGAGCAAAGGACAGGAAGTGATGTATGGGTGTCAGTTGAGGACTGATGGGCAGGTACCAAAGGAACGATGCTGGGAGGGATTATTTGGGGAAGTGGCCCAGGGAAAAGCTGCCAGATTAAGAGTGGTAGTAATCCTGTTATCACTGCCTTAGGGTACCTGGGCCAGAACCCGGAGTAGTGGGCAGGCCTGGGTTCCCCCCAGACTTCCCCAGAACATCTCAAAAATCTGCCCTGAGAAAGATCAGGACTCCAGAGGGGATTTTACCCCAAACTTATGAAGTAGCCTGTGATGAGCATGGCACAGTTGGCTGTGACTCCTGCCTCTAGTAGAAAGAGAGAGGCTGTGTGGAGGGCCACAGCGAGCCTCTGAGGCTAACGCTATCCGCCAGTAGTGCGAGACCCACGGGGAATGGCCGGAGCTTTGCCGCACGATATAATGGTATTTATACTGGTGCAGTAGATGCTTGTTTGCAGCCACACTCCGTATGGACCATTGCTGCTTGCGAGCAACATTTCCCCCGCGAGCGCTCTCTCTCCTGCGAGCAGTCCATTCGGGAAGAGCAACGTAGCTGCCGCATCAGAGCGACACTTGGGACATCTCTTCCAGGGGCAGAGATTGGCGGCAGGGAGGGGCTCAGTCACCTGCAACTGCATCTTGCCACTCTCCTCCCAACCCTGACTACTCAGCACAACATCTGGGCAGGCAGCTGCTTGGCAGAGGCTGTGTGGCGAGCCGGCAGAGGGGGACGTTTCAGGGGAGGGTCTGGAAGGCCGGGATTTTTCGGGATGGGGGACGTAGCAGACGCTCAGTTGCAAAGCCTCCTCCTCCTGCAGTGTCCAGCTTGCAGATGGGGGGCAGGATTGCTCTTTGCAGTGGGGACTAATGTCAGGAACCCCCATCTCCATGCCTGGAGCTGTGCTCTCCTGCTCAGTTGCCAGCAGCAGGGTGTGGATGTGCTGCTTGGCACTGCAGGGCCGGGGGGTCCTCCCTCCCCAGGTCACTGACCTGTTCCCTTCCCCTCCTCCCATCTCCAGTGTCTGTGCTAGGAGCCCCCCTACTCTTCCACTGCAGGCTGCACATGGTGCCCCCTTAGCCATTCACCCCTTGCCAGGGTGGAGCGTGAAGTTGCCAGTGGGCGCACCCTCAGCCTTGCCTGGGCAGCTGGGCTTACTCTGCCACTCTTTTTGCTGATTGAGGGTTCCCTTCCCCCGAAACTTGGGGCTTCCCCACTCCGCACACTCCTCTCCCTCCCCCCAGCGTGGCTGTTCCACTCCTCTTGGGAAACTCTGAGTTCTTCATGCACCTTGGCAAGAGACAGCAACAGCCACTTAGGGGCAGCAGAACAAAAGGGCCTGGATATGTTGCTACTCACAAGCATCCGCTGCACCGTTTATTCCAAATAAGCCAGGCGAAAAAAAGCTTTACTAGGCTAACGTGCCTTATCCTGGCGCAGCATTCAAAGAGAGCGGGCCGAGACAGTGCAACCGTCGGGCTTCACCCCTTGTGCCACGTGCCGTCCTCTGTCCACGGATCACTACTTGAAAGTAGAGTTCTGTGTCCCTAAGCGTTACCAGCTCCACCTAAGGATACTGTCAGGCTCCCACGCCCCTGCCGGGAAGCTGTCCGTTGCAACAACACGAGGGTAATTGTGGCCACACTAGGCCTTTACTAACACTTAAAAAATAATTCTCACCCCGCAGCAAATTAGTTAGATTGATTTTATATAGATCTTGGGGGAGGGTCAGACCCACGCCTGGGTCCCAGACCCCTGCTCTGTCCACAACCCCAGTCTCACTTGCCCGTTCCAATGTTTTGGGCTTCTGTCCCTTGGCTAAGTGGGCGCGGGGGCAGATGCCCTGGTCAGCCTTGCAGGAGTAACCAGTCCTCCTCCGTCACCAGCTGAGCCCTCAGGCCGGTTGGGGAAGGGAGCCCCCTACCTTCCCCGTCTAGTCTGGTAGTGCAGACGTTCTGTTTATTAGCTTCTCTTTCCTTATCAGCTCTCACATCCCTCCACTGTCCCCTGCCCTCCCCCACAGGGAAGGCTTTTAAAGAGGTCCGGTGGCAACCTGAAGTCAGCTCGGCTGGCCCTTAATTGATTTCTATCAGCCCTGTCTCAGCTGCTCCTGATTAACCAGGGCTGTTGCTCTTTTTTCCAGAGCTGCCTCTCTCCCCTTCTAATCAACCCCTCTCACCTGCCCTGTCACTATCTATCTATCTGTCTAAAGCAGTGTTTCCCAAATGATGTTCCACGGAACCCCGGGATCCCGCGAAGTGAAAATAAGGGTTCTGCGAGAAAATTGCATTACAATAACATTTTATGATTTAAAAAATAATCATTAATATTTAAGCATTTATGAATTTTATTGAAAACAATTTTCATTTGTGTTTGCCATGATAAGTGTCCCTGCGTAATGCCAGCTTAGCCAGAGAGTGGGGACGATGTCACTACTCAGCTCTGCACGCACAGTTAGTCAGTGGTGCCTGTTATATACCACCGTAAATCCCCGTACTCACTCTCAGGGAGGGTGGAACACGTGGGTGACTGAATACGAATATATTAGCGTCGTATCAGACAAAGTCTCATGACGTTGTTTAGCATTTGTTTATTATTATCCTTACTATTTGTGGTCTACTTTTTCAGCTCCATATATAAGACTGTTATTAGGGGTTCCGCAAAATTCTTTTGAGTTTAAAAGAGTTCTGTGGCCAGATAAAACTGGGAAACACTGATCTAAAGTATAGCCTGGAACTCCAGCATACAAAAAAAAAAAAAAATCTGCTTTTTTCATAATTAAATGACCATGGGGATAGTTCTTCTTATACTCTTGAAAATCTTTCACCCAGTCTGTGTAAGTAAGAGGACAGTCAGGACTTGTGGTAAAGCAGCTGTATTTTCTATTAACATTTAAAGAATTTAGGATTCTTACTGGAATGCCTGATCCCATTTAACTCTGGCTACAGCAAGACTTATTCCTCTTTTGTTTTAGAGAGCCTGGCTGCATGAAGTCATATTTTTTAGTCTTAACCATGAAAGGCCAAGACTGTCTGCACTTGGATATTAATCCAAAATATCCAGACTAAGGTAAGGTGTGAATTTAACATAGTGGACTGAGCTAACTCAAAATAAGGCACACCCTTATTTTAGGTTACGAGTCTTGACACATGGAGTTCACCTGGAATAGCTAATCAGAAATGGCTTTTCTGGAATAACTCCTTGTGTAGTCCTCAGTGAATACAGGACCTACGGACTCTAAGGCCATGGAGAGTGCCCCATGTTGTTACTTCTACAGGTGGGCACGGTAGGACAGGACCGATGCACATTGGGAGAGCCAGGGAGAGCCGGCATGTTTGTTTGTTTTAGGGACAAGCAGGGCTAAACTCAACTCTACCCTTGTCCATCCTGCAACTTTCAGCCGGACTAAATTCCCATCTGTATAAAAGCTCAGGTAAAACTCTCATTACTGCTCTGTGAGAATGGGCAACTTAAGAGTGGGTTCTTTTTGCAGCGCTGGGCTGACGACAGGAAAAATAGGATTAGGCCTTTCAAAGGCAGCGTAGCTGAATCAAACGGCATTTCCAAAGCAGCAGTGATGAAGAGCCTACAGCCACCTTCAGTCTGGTCTGTCAACTAGCGTTAAAGACTGAGTTACTGATATTTTAGAAACCCTATTCGGGATCTCTGATGTTGAAGCACGCAGAATCAAAGTCCTTCTAGGAAGAGTTAGCCATGCAGCGGCCACGTACAGAAAGCCGTGAGAGGGGCTACATAGGCGAGAGCTGTCTGGTGGGTAGCTGAACATTTTGAGCAACTGCACAATAGGAAGGTTGATAGAGGCAGCATGAATCTGAGTCGTCTAAGGCAGGGCCGGCTTTAGGAAGTGCGGGGCCCAATTCAAACCGTTTCGATGGGGCCCCGGCAACCACGATTTTTTTGTTGAGCGAAAAAAAACCCACCGCACACAGCCCCTTTAAAAAGTCACAGCCCCTTTAAATCCCCAAACCCCCACATGCGCCTGCCCCAGGGCCAAACCCCCCTCCCACAGCACAGCCAAACACCCGTGCGCACCTACCCCCCCTCCTGCGGTACAGGAAAGCCACTGCGCTCCTCCTCAGGGGCCAACGCCCCCTCCCGCGGCACACCTGGCACGCCACAGAGCTGTGGGAGGGGAGCAGCCAGCGCACTTCTGGAACCCCCAGAAGTGGCGCGAAGCTGCAGGCAGGACTTCCATCCACCCCTCGGGAAGCTGGCACTATGCTGGAGGTAGGTAATGGTGCTTCTCGGGGGTGGGGGGAAAATGGGGAGTGGAGGGGCCCGAACGCCTCATGATCGACTGGTCAAGGCCTTGCGATCGACCGGTTGGTGACCACGGCTTTAGGGCATGGGGCCGTCTTAGGCGCGGGACCTGATTCGCGGGAATTGGTGGAATCGGCCTAAATCCGGCCCTGGTCTAAGGAGTGTCCCTCCTATCTGTACAGTTCAGGGGCTGAAGGCGCTCCAGGCACCAAGGGTGAAGCTGTGACCCTCCAGGACTGTCCAAAGGCTGCACTTAGGGCAGTGCGTAGACACAGTGTGCTGAGGAGCACGGAAACGAAGAGGAGTATAAACGGCATGGCACTGCTGAGGAGAGCAGACGAGACGGCGTACCCTATGTGCCTAACCCCTATGCGGCGCTCTACACATCCACATCTCCCCCATCTTCATTGCTAATTTTAGCAGTGTAGCGTCCCAGCTGGTACACACCAGGGAGAAAAAAATTTGTTGAGAGCAAGTGCCTGGGAGGTTGGGGCCGAATGCGGTTGCAGCCCTGAGCAGGCTTCCGTCCAGCATGGTGCAAGTGCTCCCAGGGCCGGCTGGGGGCAGTACCAGAGGAAAGCGGCGAGTGCTCCCAAAAAAAGGTGGATGGTACACTATACCGGTGCATACTGTCATAAAAAAAGCCCTGCACCGAGGCTACATCTACACTGCAGTGCTATTTTGGGATACCAAAGGTATCCCAAAATAGCTATCCCGTGTCTTCACAGCAAGCCCATTATTTCAAAATATAATGGGCTTGCTATTCCGACATCCCCGTAAACCTCATTCCATGAGGAGTGAGGGATGTTTTGGACTAGTGGGTCTGCACAGCGCCGAATTACGCAATACGCTATTTTGAAATTGACTTGAAATAAGCTACGCAATTTTGCGTAGCTCAAATTGAGTAGCTGATTTTGAGCTACGGGTGCAGTGTAGACGCACCCTGAGAGAATTTCCTGACTGTGACCCCCCAGTTCTCCAGTAGCAAACTGAACTGCAAGACCCTAAAATCTGTCATTATTCAGCAAAGGAGCAACAATATCTATCCCATAACCATCTATCCTGAACCCAAACAGTATACCTGAAAAAAGATTAACAAATTTATTTGTTCCCATGGGCAGTCGAAAGTTACATTTCTGAAACATGGGCTAAGGGACAGCGGTGAAAGTAACTTGGATTTCTGACAGGAACTGTCCTACTGCAACCGGGGTCCCTGCCAACTCTTTAAATAGCCCCCTGCTGGCATTTGCCGGTGCTGCACACCGGGACACACCCTCTTCCTTTCACCTCTGCTAAGGGCCCTCCTGAAACCAACCACTATTTCGCATTTTTGGCTAGTAGCTGTTTTTAGTGTTCTCTGAAAATGTAACTTCTTATTGGTGCCAACTATTCAGTTCAAATGTCTGAAGGCGTCATATAAGCTACACTTGGCTATAGCTTTTTGTGGACAGACAAGGAACCCTATACGAGTCAGGCACTCATGTTGCGAATCTAGTTCTTGGCAGCGTTGCATGTGTTTTTACAAACAGAATTTAAACACCACAGGCATATAATTTACAGCCTTGCAACACGGATGATTTCCTGGTGTAAAAATAAAGTCCCAGACCACAACAATGTAGGGTAACGAATTTGGAATTTTGTGATAATTGACTTAATAGAGATGGTTACATCCAATAGGCAGGAGCCAAGAAAAAGAGACAACAGCTTGACGGGCAAGGCAGATTCTATGGGTATATCTCCACTGAAAACTAAATGTGTGTTTATAAAGTGGATTAGCTAGCTCACGTTAACCAATGAGGGGGAAAAATAGCAATGGCTTTTCACTTGGGTTAGCAGCTCAGCTTCAGCCCCAGCTTTAAGTGGAGTTCCTAACCTGTGCTAAAAGCCAAACTCTTGTTCCTTCTCAGATATTTTAGCCCACAATTAAAAAACATCACTTTTTTGTGCAATGAAGACATACTCTCAGATGACTCTTAGCTGCAGGTTTTTGAGAGGTGAATTAGGCATGCCAGGCAGAAGTTTAACATCTCGGATCCTGTGTGTTTGCACTGCACTGTCCCTTTAAAGGCATAACCCTAGCCCTGAGTGAGGGCTGAGAGTGAAGCCCCAGCTGAGGCAGTTCTTGCTAATGGGGGCCCAGCTGGGGGCTATATAAAGAAGGACTCCTGGAGGGAGCTGACTGCCAGGGAAGCAGGAGGTTTTCTGGAGGTAGAGCAGTGCTGGGCGGGCAAGCAAGCAAGCAAGCAAGCAAGCTAGCTGCCTGCAGGGCCTGAAGCAGCCAGGTTAGGCAAAGGCAGCAGGTCCACACCCCTTTGCCAGTGATGAGTGGCCATTACAGACTGCAGTTTGCCCCTGAGGCAGGGGCTGCTAGATGAAGACTGGCAGTGGGTCACTGAGGCAAGATGGGTACAGGGGAACTGGGTGTTCCCTGGGAGGAAAAGAGGGTGCCCTGGGGAGGAGAGGATCCTGGAAAGGAGAGGACCCTGGAGTGCAAGCAGGATATATACACACTCCCCCCCCCCCAGAAGGGGGCTCAGAGAGACTGAAGTGGGCACTGGTGGAGGACAGTGTCCTGAAGAGGATGCTGGGGTCAAAGAGGAACACGGTGAGACACCAGCTAGACGGAGGCATCCAGCAAGTCAACAAGCTAATTCCCAGAGCAACCAGCTGGAGGTGCCATGGTCATTTTTTGAGGAGTAACGTTAGTTCAAACCAAGGGGTTTGGTTTGAACTAACGTGTCCCGGCGCGCACTTTCACTTTCGAAACAGCTGGCATTCGGAGTAGTGCGCCGACGAGATCATGCTAATGAAGCGCGGGATATTTAAATCCCCGCTTCATTGACTATTTTGAATGCCTACATTTGCATCTCTAGTTCGAACTAGGGTGCAAGTGTAGACATACCCTACGTGTGTACATTTTTTCTTTAGATAAGTACAGATGCAAATAGAAGCCCCTAGCATAAACTGCAAGAATAAATTATAGCAAGTTTGTTTTGCTTTAACATTTTCCAAATGGCTGAATAAGTGGAATGGAGGGTGTGTCTGTAACAGTCACATAATCCACATTTTATTGTGTGAAGCAAAGAGATTGCATGGGGGCTGCTATTCAAAACGAACATAAAACTGTATTATAGCTGGTAAGAGAACAACACGTCCCTGAGAAAAGCAATATGTCTTCTTCCTCTTGTCCCTAGGTTCTTGACGAATGTAAATTTAATCCTAATGCCCTAACAGGCAGATGGAAGACACACTGTTGGAGCTCTGACTGTCTTCTGGAAAGAATCGTCAAACGAAATCTTTTTCAGGCTGCTGCTCCGTATTTGTTTTTGTTTCTTATCTGTTCCAGCAGCTAGTGGAACCTTTTAGCAGTGAACTCGGGCAGCTGGGCTGTTATTATTAACATTCCCTGTCCCTTCCCCGAGTCATTTTTATGCATCTGTTTATTGTATGTTTATTCAGATACGTTCCTCTTCCAGGATAGCCTTACCTGGTGTCAATCAGTGTAGCTTCACTGACTTTAATGGAGCAATACTAGTTTGTACCAGCAGGAAATAAAAGTGCAATGCATAGAAAACAAGTACCTTGACTAAATACATCAATAAAACTCCAGTCTTAACGAAACTTAAAAAAAAAAATCCTTCTTGGCAACTAACAAGATTTCCAGTATGGTCTCAGACATAACTTCCCATCCACCTGGGGATATAGTATCATGATTGTCACATGCCCTGGATATTGAGATGTGCATACACAACATAGAACAGATAGGATAAACTGGTAGTTTTATGACAGGTTTAAAAACTAATGGCTACTTTTTATTACTGCTTCTCAGGTATGCGATTCACCTAAATGTTTCTGGTGGTCTACAAACCACTTGGCTTTTACTCCAGGTCTCTGTAGTGCTGAATACTGGCCACTAAGCTATAGGGCAGGCCAACCCTGAGTGTACGTGAGCTGGTTGGGAAACTGGATTAGGAACAGAACATAGGTTTCCTGTAGAGCAGCAAAGAACATCTAACCCTGCAGTCCTTACTGAGGTGCAATTCCTATAGAAGGTTTTTCTTATAAGCGTATGCTAAGTAAAAGCTCTTATCTCCCTGAGAAAACAGGGAGCAAATATTACTACAAAATAGGTATTAGTGTCATGAACATTAGGAATCACTGATATGTAAGCCTTGAGCATGAAACTCCACAGAGAGTTAAAATTCAGCATGGTTTGCACTCCCCCCTTTTTTTCAGGCTAGATTTTTTTTTCTCCCAGTAGTCACTCCTATTTTTTTTCTCAGGTGACCTCTTGGAAAAAATCTGCATATATCATCTAGGACCTGCAAGTCTTGAGGTATTAGATACAGATGAGTGCTACGACCACCCCACCACCTCCGCATCGTGGGACACTCCTGCAGTTTCAAGGGACCCATGTAACTAATCTTGTTCTCAAAATGAATCCCTTCCATGGGCTATTGCATTGCCCTATGCACTGTTGGTTGACCATGAGGCTGGAATCAATGCACAATATGGCTGAAGGAAGTGCAATGGAACAAGGAAGGCAAGGAGAGTGGATTAAATGACCCTCCTTGTTTGAATTTGCTAGAAATGCATATATGATTAATGAATTACAAAGTCATAATCTAGAGAAGAACTCCCAAGAACATGGGAGCCTTCAGTTACATGTGTGTTCTGAATCTGGGGATTTCACTTGTTAGCGCAATATGTTCCCACACTATCTCTGAGCTTGAATAATGATGAGATTCCTAATTACATTGTCATGATTAGAGGTTTCCATTAACGCTTGATTTAACAATGCCTTCATAGATATAATACCCCCATCGTCGTTTACAATTACAACGGTGACTTGGAATAGAACTATGAAATAGTGTGCAATAGAATGAACCCTGCTAACACCATTCTGTGAATGGCCATCAGAGCACCTGTGCTTTTTCCAAAAGGGTTTCTTGCGCAAAAACCCCTCCGGAGCATCCACACCTGTCTTTTTGCACAAGAGCTGTAGCACAAAAGAGTTATTCCTCATGGGGAGAAGAATAACTCTACTGACAAAAGCCCTCTGTTCTGTTGATATTCTTGTGCAAAAACGTGCTTGAAGTGTGGACACTCTGCTGTTTTTTGCGCAAAAACCTTGTAGTGTAGACATAACCTAAGATCCTCTGCATGGATTTGAGCGTGTCTAACAGCGTCTCCACTTGGCTTGTCTTCTTTTATCAATAGTGATTATTGCATAGCACGCTAATGTATCCTAGAAACTTTGGAGAAGACAAAAGAGCTGGCATGCTAAAATATTAGAAGGGTAAAGGGTTATGAATAGGAAGGGAGGGGTAAGAAAGGATGGTGGTAACAGCTCATGGATGAGACGTATGCACTTCAGAATGGTCAAGCGAAAATATCACGTACAAGGAAGATAATGGTAAGATAACCAATACGCTCAACTCACTTATTGTGGTCATTGACCAAAAAAAGTGAGGCTTATCAGACATGTGGCCATTGAGATGATTATATTGGGGGGGAGGGAGGAGGCAAAACTATATATACCTTAGGTGGTAAGGTCAGATCCCCTGTTCAAAACCCGTCTTCACATAACATGAGATTTTTTTCCATCCCAGTACCAACCCAAACATGAATGATGGAAGAATGGCCAAGTGAGCTATATATAAGAGAATATGTATGTGCTGTTCTAGTCAAAGAAAAAGACACACAAGAGAGAAATGTAATACACCAGCCAGGGCCATGAACAGCTCTGGAAGCATCTTGTGTGTGCTACTTTTCTGCTTAGATTTTTATCAAAGCCGTGGTCTACACTAGGGAGTTATTTCAAAATAACCCTCCTTATTTTGAAATAACAAACAGAGTATCCACACTTCCAAGGCCGTTATTTCGAAATAAGGGGCTGGTTGTTTGGAGATAGTAACTCCTGCTTTCCTTGTATGTCTATACTACAGGACAAAGTCGAATTAAGTTACTTTAGCTCCGTTAATTGCATAGTTGAAGTCCAAGTAGCTTAACTTGGCTTTTGGTGCTGTCCCCACTGCGGGAAGTCAAAGGGAAAACACTCTTCTTTTGACTTCCCTTACTCCTCATGAAACTTAGGACGACCGGCATCGACTGGAGCACTCCTCTCACTTTGAATTAGCTGTCTTCAGTATCCTGCTAATTCAAACCCTGGAAGATCGACAAAGGCAGCTTCGATCTTCCCCTGTAACATAGTCGTAGCCTTTGGGAATAAGTTTATTTAGAAATAGTTAGTTATTTTGTGAGTTATTTTGAATTTAGTTATTTCAAAATAATTTCCTAGTGTAGACATGCCCTTGGAAGCCATCCTGTAAAGCTAATGTGGGAAAATACCAATTGCTCACTGAATACGATACTCAGAGGTTTTCAGCAATTCTCAGGATCAGACCTTGAATGTGACATTAGTGGTGACTTAACAGAAGATCTATACAAATAGCTATTTACCAGCTGCCTGCAGCCACAACAAAAAGAAACTGCTGTCTTAATTATGCACGGCAACTTATTTCCCATTATTTACATGCACATTGGAGCTAATAACATGTTTTTACTGGACTTCTCTTGGGGAATAAATATGGCTTTTTGACAAAAGGGAATTTTTCACATGACAATTTTGGAGTTTTGTCAACAGTTTTCAAGTTTCTGTTTTTCTGAAACAAAACAAAAACCCTGGAAAAATCTGAAAGGATTCTGATGGAAATGAAGATGTGTGTGTAAAAACTGTGCATAGCACATGTAGATATTTCTGCCCCTCTAGTGTGTATTAGTAGAGTGAGTGGCCATAAGCAAAGCATCTGTCGACAATGTGCGGAGATCTTTGAAAGGGTCAAGCAGAGATGTGCAGAGACATGTGGAGATGCCACCCAGGGCCAAACCCCCCATCTGACAAATTTAATAATTTACCAGCAGGGGTGGGTGAACTTTGCAAGACCACACCCTGGGTCAGGGTAGCTTTAATAGTAACTCACCCAGAAAACTGTGCGCAACCCAATTGTAGCTCTTGCTTGTACTTGCATGTTGTCTGCTAGATAGACAATGTGTGCAAGTGTTTGATATGTCGAGCCATATCCGCCCCTAGGTCGTCATGCCTGAAAACGCTTGCTGGGAATTTGTAAGCCACATACAGAAAAACGCCTGTTGCAAGAGAGTCTCTTTTTCATAAGAATTAGAATACAGCATACAAGCAACCCAGAAGGCAGCTGCCCCAGCCCAAGAGAGATAAACTAGCCCAATTTCCCCAGAACGCTCAGCCCTCCCCAAATGCTTGGGGACAGACAGATCTTTCAGCAGGCACTGGAAGCCCATGAGAGAACTGCTGGAGCTCATGACTTTTTTTTTTAAACTTTCATCACTAAGGAGGCAAGTCTGCAGCAGCCAGGGCTATGAGCTGCCAATCCCATAGATGCCAGGGCTATGAAAGGCAAAGTGTAGAGATGCTAGGGCTCAGCCCAAGCAAATTAAAGACGCTCAATGACTAGCACTTCTTTAGGCTACAATAGCGGGAGGGAATGCCACAATCAAAGACTCTGATGTAAGAAACTTTCTATTGGCTCTTGGGAGCTGCAGCCTCTATGGAACGCGGCTGAGGCAGGCGCTCATGCTACATCTACATTGCATCCCTCTTGCACAAAAGCCTATGCAAAATGAAGCACGGACTAGCATATTGCCGTGCTTCGTTCACATAATTAGCGGCCGTTTTTGTGCAAGAGGGGGTTTTTGCGCAAAAAGGAGCTGCGTAGACGGCTCCTTTTTGCGCAAAAGCCTCTTGCGCAAAAATGGCCACTAATTAATTATGCAAATGAAGCGCGGCAATATGGTAATCCATGCTTCATTGGTGTAGGCTTTTGTGCAAGAGGGATGCAATGTAGATGTAGCCTTAATGTGGTTCACTGTTCCATGCAGTGGCACATAGATCACAGCAACAACTAAGAACAAGAGACCTCTACAGCAGGGGCTGAGAGCCAGGTGGCTTTTAGCTCAAAGGGTAAAGGCTCCTATACTAAGTTCTAGAGGCCCCAAGTTCAAATCCACCGCCTAGTGGTGGTTACACTCACACCCAACACATGCCCACAATTTCATAGGAAGCCAGCACAGATCATGAAACACTGGTGTAAAACAGGATATTCTGCACAGTAAATTGGCAGCCACTTTCCTTTAGTTTCTGACATAAGTTTATTCTGAAGTATACATTGTTCCAGTGGTGAGCAATTAAGGGTGTGTCTACACTGCAGTGTTTTTCCGGAAAAACTATACTTGCGTCCACACTACAATTGCATTCTTTCGACAGAAAGTCGAAAGAACGGAGGGGTTTTTCCGACGGCGGTAAACCTCATTCTACGAGGAAGAAGCCTTTTTCTGAAAAAGCTTTTTCGGAAAAAGGCGTGTGTGGATGCAGAAGAGGGAGTTGTTTCGATATAAGAGGCCTCCAGGAAATAACACAGGTGCCCTGGTGGGCACTCCATCCAGACTAATCACAACTTAAATGCTCAATAGCGTCCAATCAATGTGGACATTATCTTTCAAAAAAGCACATCATTTTTTCGTTGTGCTTTTGCTGTGTGGACGCTCTTTCAAAATAAGCTTTTCCGGAAGATCTCTTCTGGAAAAGCTTCTTCCGAAAGAAGCTTGCAGTCTAGATGTAGCCTAAGTGGCCCACGGGCTGGATGCAGATTCTCAGGGTTAGCCTTTGGCCGACCACCAGATGCCAAAGATATGGCCACTGGCAGCTCCTGTTGGCCACAGATCGCTGTTCGCAGCCAACGGGACCTGCAGGAAGTGGCGTGGACGAGGCTGTTGCTTTCTGCAGCTCCCATTGTCTGGGAACGGCCATCTGTGGGCAATGGGAGCTGCAAGTGGCTGTACCTGCAGATGAACAGGCAATCAAAGTGTCTGGTAGCCCACCAGAACTAACCCTGGAGAACTGCATTCGGCTCAAGAGTCACTAATCACCCACCTCTGCATTATCCCCTAAGAGAACTATCTAGAGTTCATTGTATCTAGAATATCTATTCTTAGTATGTTTATAGGGATTTGAAGATTATAAAAGCAGATAGAAACAAAAACAGAGTGCAAGTTAGCAGCAAGTCCTGGCCAGCACCCACTTTGGGAGGAAAGGCAGGGCTCTGGTTTTATATTTACATGGCCGGATAAATTCGCTGGATAGATCAGGAGCCAAATTATATTTTTCATTAGCAAGGCTGCCACGGCAATGCAGGGCAGACCTCTCGCTGGCTTCAGTGGGACGAGATTTGGCTCCCAGAGCATGTATTACAAAGTAACAGCCAGGCCACAGTGCTGCAGCTCACACACCAACGGGTGGAAAGGAAATGAAGTGGTAGTACTGCCAGTACTTTGGAGGGGAGAAAAAGGTCAGCATTTTACAGGAATGTCCTTTCAGATACACCAGCGTGTGTTTTTCAGGGAACTTGTTGCTCGCTGTATTGTCTATCTTCTCTTTAGTGTGCACAGTTTTTTATGTCTGAATGCCGCTTTTATAGATGTGTTTATATGGCAGACATTTAATAGATACGTAATATTAAAACACGGATCGATCGAAAAGTTTGCAGCTCTTAGACTGCAGTTTCCGTTATGATCCCATTTCTAGCAACACAGTGTTTTTGGTGTTTAGACTTTGTGGTGCATAGGAGCGAAATCCTGTCCTGCTCTATTAGGAAAGCTGCAATTTAACCAATGTGAGGCAATCGCTAAGATTCAGGGTTTGAGGTTTTGATGGGGACGTAAAGAATTTTTTCCCCCCTTCTGCTAAGCTACATATAACCAATGCATTTTAAAAAAGTCAACTCCCGTCTTGAATATTTGTCTCTGTGTTCAAGTGCATTACAAAACTGTGCTCCCTTCATCACCTCCAGGGATAGGGTTGTTTTGCTCGCGGCACTAGTGTGCCTAGAGTTTGCAGGGGGTGCCGACTGAACCGTAGCAATGCTCTGAGCAGATGCAAAGGGAGTGCCTGGCTCTGACAGTCAGTGTGGTGAGCTCTCTGTGCACACTTCCCAGGCTTTATGTGCGTGTCACTCAGGGGAGCTGGCAGCCATGCTGGGAAAGGTGGGAAGGGTCCCAGCTCCACGCCACTAGAAGTGGTGGAAGGGGTGGGAGTGGGGGAAGCCAGCCCTCAGCACTGCGTGGAGCGCAACACACTGCCACCCAGCACTTAGAGCTGCATGAAGCTCATGCCTTGGTGCTCCAGCGGCAATTTAAAGGGTCCAGGGCTATGGTGGCTGGGCGTCCCAGGCTCTTTAGAACTGCCAGGCTCCAAGGCAACTGTCCCCTTTGCCCTCTCCCCTCCATCCATGGGGCTGGTGTCCCTTTAGTAATATTATTAGTAGGGAAGTAAAAAATATATAAAAATATTAACTGCTGGTGGTTCACTCTAGGCACCGCACGCCCCGGCAGGGGGAGGAGACTTAGCGCACTCCCCTGTCCCCAGGTCTCGATTGGCTTGGGGGCGGGAGAATGGCAAAGCAGCCGCAGACTGGAT
This sequence comes from Pelochelys cantorii, assembly GCA_032595735.1. Lineage (NCBI taxonomy): Eukaryota > Metazoa > Chordata > Testudines > Trionychidae > Pelochelys > Pelochelys cantorii. Next base: position 8,272,745 of record CM064346.1, on the reverse strand, counting down.
CAACCGGCTTAGCGGGCCGGATCTGGCCTATGGAGGCTCTCTTGCCCACCCCTAATGTAGTACCTGGTAACCAAAGGAGATGAAGTTGGAACGAAAGCTTTGTGGGAAGACTGGTTGATTTTGTTTGTGTGTGTCATTTTATATAGTGAGCATCTCCTGTCTACAACAGTCTATGGTTCTAGTAGAGCTGGTCAGAACATTTTCCTCAAAATGAAATTGCACTGAAATCTGCTCCTTTGTTAAAGCTGAAACGTTTTGTAGAGATGTGCTGGTTTCCACAAAATCTTCAATAGGAAGGTTTTAGAGTCAGAGACATAGACAGACACTTGATAGCTGGGTGGCTTGGCTACCATCTCAGAATATGGGATCAAACCCTGCAAGAGCTCTGGGATGAAGAACTGTGCCCTGAATCAGGCAGCATGAGGACTTGAACATACGCCCCCCTCATCCAAGACCAATAATAGCCCAGCTGCCAGGCTAAAGTATGCACAACTGAGGGGTAGGCATTTTGTTTTCTCAAGTCACAATCAGCCCTTACTCAGCCCCAGATACAGTGTTATATATCCCCTAAGGCCATGCATTACTGAGAGCTAAGCAAGGCAGCTGCACTGCTACCTTCTCCTGGCAGCTACTGATCCCGACAGACAGCCACCGTCCAGACTTTTACTCACCATCCCCCCACTCCTGTGCACCAAAGGTTAGGAACCACACTAAGGCATTGTGCGTAGGGAACAAAAGGGGTCAAGGGCATGGGAGTGGGATGTGAAAGAGAGTAGGTGGCACTTCCTGCATTTGGGCTATGCAACCTATTGAGAGCAGTTCAGGGGTGATTAGCTCTATAATGAAATTATGCACTTGAGTGGCATATGTGTCTCAATATATGAATCCAATAGAAAACCCTCTGGCTAACATATCTGAAACTCAATATATTACACAGAAAAAGTGGTTATTTGGTTTTGGCTTCTGGATTCCTGATATTTAGCATCTTAAAAGTAGTTGGGTGGCTGACACCCCTATTAACAAAGTGTCAAGACTTTGTGAATTTATTGTGACAAGCTTGCAAGGAGTTATTCCGCTAATGAGAGGTAAGATCTGTGCTGAGTACTGGAAGAATCAGAAATGCTTCATAGACCTCATATTTTTAAACATGTTATTGCCTTGGACTTAGACATAGCCCAGGAGGCCCATGTCTACACTCGTGACTTCCTGCATGAGAAATATGCAAATGAGGCTAAGCATGGAATAGTGCTGAGCCTCATTTGCATACCTAATGAGCCACCATTTTTGCAGAAGAGGCTCTTGAGCCAGAAGGAGCTGTCTACACTTCCCCTTCTTGCACAAGAAAAACCCTCTTGTGCAATGCCACTATGCCAATTATTTTCAGGAATAACGGCATTGCGCAAGAGGGTTTTTCTTGAACAAGAAGGGGCAGTGTAGACAGCTCCTTCTGGCGCAAGAGCCCCTTCTGCAAAATGGCAGCTTATTAGGTATGCAAATGAGGCTCGGTAATATTCCACGCTTAGCCTCATTTGCATATTTCTCATGCAGGAAGTCGTGAGTGTAGACATAGCCCTGGTGTGCATTAGGTTTCATTGGGTTAGAAGAGTGATATATATTTTTAAATATAAAAAACAACAAATGGTCTGGTAGCACTTTATAGACTAACAAAACATGTAGATGGTATCATGAGCTTTTGTGGGCACAACCCACTTCTTCAGATGACTGGAGTTTTCTTCAGATGATTGGAGTTTAAAAAAAAAAAAACCACACAAAAATGTAATTTTTTAGCATCTAGCAGAGTGATGAATGTAACCCCCCAGATTCTCTTTCGAAAGTGTTGTGCAGTTGTTTGTGAGAAGATTGAGAGGTCCGATTCAGAGTCATCAGTTTGTGTTGGATCTAGAGAAGAGACCCAAGTGGGAGAGCTTTGTATGGCCTGAAAGTCTGTCCCTGTCACCAACAGAAGTTGGTTCAACACACAGTAGACAGCCCCTTGGAGAGACAAGGTGGGTCAGGAATAATGGCATTGCGCAAGAGGGTTTTTCTTACGCAAGAAGGGGCAGTGTAGTCAGCTCTTGGGACCGACGCAGCTACAATTACTCACCATCGGCTGTAACAACTCATCATTATGAACCAAGTGCCTGATTCACTCTTGTCTTGCACCTCATGGAGCTATTTACATCGCTGCCCCGTAACCATGTCAAAACATCATGACTTTGCACCCGGCCTGCACTGGTTTGGGACTGGACAATGGAGAATTGGGTTCTGCGGCTCCAGAGCTCTCTCATGATGATTGAGTGATAATCTCATACTTTAAACTGATGAATAAACCAATCTCCAGATTAATGGATCTATCGCCTACATGGTACGGCACATAATTGTTGATTGCAGTATTTCTGCAGCCGGGTTCTGTTTGTGCCAGGATTTTAGAGACAGAAGGTGGATGAGGTCATATTTTTTATTGTATCAGCTTCTGTGAGTGGAGGGACATGCTTTTGAGCCACAGAGCTTTTTTTTTAGGGCGGAGGAAGCTACTTTGTGTGTTGCGGCTCTGTATAAGTGTGGGGGAGTGGACTCACCACCCTGCTTCAGTGACCCACTGCCAGTCTTCATCTAGCCCCTGTCTCAGGGCAAACTGCCGTCTGTACAGGCCGCTCATCACCGGCGTAGGGGTGTGGACCTGCTACTCCCGCTTACCACAGCTGCCTCTCTCCAGCCCTCCTAGCCCTGGGCCACGCTCCAGGCCCTACAGCCTGAGAGCTCACTTGGCCAGAGCTTCCCCAGGCCCTGCCTTGCTGCCCCAGCACTCCTTGAGCACCTGGGAGCCGCCCGCTTTCCCAGCTGCCAGCACCTTACTGCCCTTTCTCTGAGCGGGGGAACTGCTCCCTTTATATAGCCCCCAGCTGGGCCCTCATTAGCCAGAACTGCCTCAGCTGGGTCTTTGCTTCCAGCCCCGGCTCTGGGCCTGGGTTTTGCCCTTAAAGGGCCAGTGCAGGGCCCGCACCCTGTCACACACCCTCCCTTTCTGTTCGGGCTTCCCTCGCCCCGCCTGCCTCCGTTCCAGGCCTGCGGCTTACTCTCACCCCGGACCTGGCTTCCCCCCAGGGCCCTAGCTACCCCCAGGTTCTTTCTAGCTGCCTCCGGTGTGGGTAAGAGCAGGAGTACCCTGTCTCCTGGTTGGAACATTCTGTGTTTGGCCCCTCGATTATAATATTGTGCCGGCTTATTTTGTGCCTGAAGGAAGTTGTCTCCATCGTAAGTCTAAAATATGGGGCACTGTACCCTTCACCCTCAAATCCTGTTCCTCCCATGTCTCCCACAATAAGTCCAGTATTCCCCGCGGTTGTCTACCGTAAAGTAACTCGAATGGTGAAAACCCTGTTGAGGCCTGGGGTACCTCTTGCATCGCAAATAACAGTGCCAGTAGTAATAGGTCCCAGTCCTTAGGGTCTAGCTCAACAAACCACCACAACATCCCTTTTAAGGTCCTGTTAAAACATTCAAACAGTCCATCCGTTTGTGGATGGTAAACTGAGGTACGTAATAACTTAATGTTTAAGAGGCGACAGTTCCGCCATCAACTTAGACGTCACTTTGGTCCCTTGGTCCATTAATATCTCCCTTGGAGATATTAACCTGTGCAAAAACTTTCACTAGTTTGTTAGCCAGGGTTGGCGCCATCATGTTTTTGAGGGGGACGGCCTCGGGATACTGTGTGGCATAATCAGTTACGACCAGGATATACTGGTTTCCCCGCTGGGACCTTTCCAGGGGCCCCACTAAGTCTAGGGCCACCCGGTCGAAAGGGACATCCACTACGGGAAGGGGAACTAAGGGGGCTTTTGGCACCGCCCCCTGACCCGTCTTCTGGCATTCAGGGCAGGATTCACAAAAGTCTGACTTCCTTATAAATCCCCAGCGAGAAGAACCTTTGTGTTATGCGCTGGAGGGTCTTCTCCCGACCCAAACGTCTTGCCCAGGGATTAGCATGGGCGAGGTTGAATACCTACCTCCGGTACTGTGCGGGGACCAACAACTGGCTGTATCGGTCAGCTGCGCAATCCGATACAGCCAATCGGCTCTTACCCTGAATCGTGGGTTCAGGCTGGGAGACGCTCCAGGGTCGTAATCCCCCATCCCTTCTGCGGCCTGCTCCCAAGCGTGTATCAAGGAGGGATCCTCCCGTTGCAAGTCCCGGTCCTCTCCTACCTCCTCCGAAGCGAGGGTTTTCTCTGGGTCATGAGCCTTCCCTTGAACTCAGGACATCTCCCCTCTCGAGTCCTCACTCATTGCTGGTGGTGGTTGACTCTGCCCCCGCCGGTCCCAGTCGCACAGGTTGCGTCTGAATCAGGGCCAGTTCCATCCCAGGAGTACCGTGTTTACAAGTTTTGAGGCTAAGGCTACTCTGCAAACCACCTCCTCCACCCCGTCAGACATGCGGGCCCACCCCATTGGATAGACCTTAATATCTCCATGTATACATTGCATCAATACGTTACCACCAGCTGCCTCCCACTCAGGAACCAACTGTCTGGACGATGGTCTGGCTGCACCCGGAATCCACCAGGGCAGTCACCGGTTTTCCCTCTAGTCTCACCTGTATGGCAATCTTTGTCCGATCCTGGGGTCTCGCTCAGAGATTAGCAGCCATAACCTGTCTCTACGCACAGCCTGTGGAGGGGCTGCCCGGTTGCAAGTGTCCTTCTTGCCCCTGCTCATACCATAGGCTGCAGGGACTCCGGTCGGGTCTCCCTCGTTTACCCGGGTCATCTGCAGCCAAATATAGTCTTCCATTCATCCTACAGCTTCCTGTAACATTGAAGGCCGGTGACCCCGCACCCACGTCTGGCCCCCGGTCGGGAGTATTTGTAGGAACCGGTCCAACATTATGAGCTCAACTACCTGCTCACTAGTGTGTTTCTCTGGTTCTAACCACCCCCACACTGCCTCCCATAGCCACCTGGCCACCACCCACGGTGGTTCCCCGGGATTATAATGTTCCATCCAAAATTGTTGTCTGCAAGTATCCATACTTGCCTAATTACCAGTCCCCTCCCTTTAGCTGCAACTATCTAATTTTTTTTTTTTTTTTTTTTTTGCAAACACCTTTCATGCTCCCCTTTTAATCGGGGTCATTGCCCACATTCTCCACCACATGTGGGGGAGCGGACTCACCACCCTGCTTCAGTGACCCACTGCCAGTCTTCATCTAGCCCCCGTCTCGGAGCAAACTGCTGTCTGAACAGGCCGCTCATCACCGGCATAGGGGTGTGGACCTGCTACCCCTGCTTACCACAGCTGCCTCTCTACAGCTCTCCTAGCCCTGGGCTGCGCTCCAGGCCCTACATCCTGGGAGCTTGCTTGGCCAGCGTTCCATAGGCCCTGCCTTGCTGCCCCAGCACTCCTTGAGTTCCTGGGAGCCTCCTGCTTTCCCAGCTGCCAGCGCCTTACTGCCCTTTCTCTGAGTGGGGAACTACTCTCCTTTATATAGCCCCCAGCTGGGCCCTCATTAGCCAGAACTGCCTCAGCTGGGTCTTTGCTTCCAGCCCCGGCTCTGGGCCTGGATTTTGCCCTTAAAGGGCCAGTGCAGGGAATGCACCCTGTCACAACAAGGTAGAACAGACTGCTAAGCATAAAGAGTTAACACATGTTGCAAAAGCCCATTCAAGGGGAAGCGGGCAGTTGTAGGACAAAGGAAAGTTAGTTCCAGATTGCTGAAGTGAATCATAAATCCAGTGTCTTTAGTGTTTAGCAGGCAACCCTGCTGATATAAGGCATAGATACAAACTCTAACGAGGCTTAGGAAATTGCCCAGTCTATTTCTCTAAAGCAGAGCTCTATTAAAGTTCAGTGCACAGAAAAGTGTCACACCTCTGAGGCACTCCCTCTGCAAAATGTAAACTCATAATTTTCAATGTTAGGTTTGGCTGCCCTTTCAAATGCTCAAGGCTGAAGCTTGTGGCAGCTTCCAGCTTCTTATCTCCTAGTGCTTTTTCCTTCTTATCAGGGGTTTGCAGACAGCAGAAGGGTGATAGGCCTCTGCTCGTTCTGCCTCAGAAAGAAAAATTATCCCAGCCAACCCAGTTTTCCTCCTGTACACAGCCCCTACTAACTGAGACTCCATCCAGATTGTAGCTTCCTAAGGCTTGATGGATAGAAATTACTCCACATCTTTCAAAAGAAAGGAAAATGGATCTCAAAAACGAAAGCAAACCCAGGTTATACAGTATGTTAGGGTCCTTTCACTTAAGACTCAAAAGGAAGAGCTACAAAAGAGGCATAATAATATCAGTGTATAGGATGTGGCTGTCTAAAATACAAAAACACTGCCTTAGCCAAGAAATCTAAGTGGGCAAAAACTGTCAAATGGAAAAGACTCCCAGTCTGCAAACGTCATCCCAGTCCCACTGTGACGAACTGGGGATTGTATTCACCTGGTTATGTTGCATGTGAGTTCTATTGTCCTATAGTAAACCCATGTGTGTGCCTCAGTTTCCCTGGGCACTGCGCCATACCTAGATGGTGGTGGGAATGTTGGGTGTGATGGCCTCCTGCACGTACACAGTGGCTGATGCCCTTTGTAGCCTGAGCTCGGGAGGAGTGCAACTATATGACACTTTTTGCAGGGGCAGAAGGACAAAGGCAGGAGGAGGAGCTGGGGGGCTGGGCCAGGCTGCTGGGAGTGGGGCAAAGGATGGGAGCCAGGCTGTAGCTCTGGAGTCCTCTCCCCAAAAGGGATTGCACTGGCTGCTTCTGATTACTGTGCTGACAAGTCTGTTCTACGCTGTGTCCCTGTCAACTATTAAACCTTCAGTTCTACCTGCTGGCCAAGAGTTGAATCTGGCTGCAGATGGCGGTGTAGAGCCTGGTGACTCCCCCCACAATTTGGTGTCACCCTCTCAACCAGCCATTATTAAATGTCTTGCTAAACAGCATGCATTAAAGTCAACAGGAGATAGTCTCTGTAACAGAGGGAGTCAAATGTCAGTGGAGGACACTGTCTGCAGCTCCCCCAAGGGAGAAATCTAGACCCTGATCCTGCAACAAACTCTGCTTGTGTGGCACTCCACATATTCCGTGGAGGGTCTGCCTGAATATTACTCATTGCATGCCTGGAGCTAGAGAGACAGAGAAGGCTCAGAGTCCGGCACAATATATTAACTAACCCTGCTGTAGAATAATGGGATTCAAGAAAAACAGCAAACTTTCTGTGTCAACTATCCACTTTTTCCTTCCATCAACTGAAAATATGATGTGAGGATTAAAAATAATGCAAAGGGGTTTTTGTTTGTTTGATTTTAAACATGACAGTTCACTGGTAAATAGAAAGGTAAATTCCAAAGAAAATGTAGTGCCCTCCAAAGGACTGTTGTAGATAGAAGGGGGAAGTGACTTTTATTATGTGTTGTTAAGAAACTAAAAACTAAGAAATTATTGCAACCTTATGCCCCAAAGGTTGATGTGATTTTGTTTTTATAATCTTACTGGCTAAGAGGGTCATTTGGGCGTGAAATCTGTTGGATGTATTGGCATGAAAACTAATAGGCTACATCTATACTGCACGGTTTTTTACACAAAAACCCGTGGAGCGTTCACACCTCAAATGTGCTTTTTCACAAGTAAATCAAGAGTAAAAGGGCAGAACAAAGGGCTTTTTCCAGTGTAGGTAAACCTCCTTTTACGAGGCATAACTCCTTTTTGCGCTACAGCTATTGTGTGAAAAGGCAAGTGTGGACTCTCCAGATGGGTTTCTTGCGCAAGAAACCCCTACGGGAAAAAGCACAGGCCATCAGAGCTTTCTTGTGCAAGAGCGTCCATTCAGTGTGGACACTCTTGCTCAAAAGCACATCACTTTTGCAATGTACTTTGAGGTGTGGACGTGCTCTTGCGCAAGAAGATTTTGTGCAAAAACTCTTGCACAAAAGGCTTCTCGCACAAGAAGCATGTAGTGTAGCCATAGCCATACAGAATCTGCATTAGCTGGTACCCATTGTAGTCTGCCATTTTCTGATGTAGAACAGCCTTTCGGAGAAGATATGATACTCACTGTGGTCTGTTTTCACCTACATTTTAGTTTTGGCTCAACTCGGGGGTGTCTTTCAAACTCTTTCTCTTCGTGATACATATCACACAGTAGCTTTATTTTCCACTATGGTTGGGCTAGACAAGTAGGAAGAAATTGCACTAGGCATTTTGTCTGACACCTTTCTTTCCAGTGCATTTATTTCATAAGGACTTCATGAAATAAATACTCAGGAAAGCAAGGCCTCTGACAAAGGTAAATGCCCTTTTGTTCATTTAAGAAGAAGGAATTTTTGAATGTCTTTATAGGCAGTCCATTCAGTCACACGGGACATGACATCAAGCAATACTGAAGAAACTTTACCTCCGCCTTGTGTATCGAGCATGCAAAGTAAATGTCTGCTGCACATTCTAATATTAGTGATTGATTGGTGCTAACTGGCTTGCATACAGAGCGATGTGGGGATGAATTCTTTGGAGGGCACTACCTTTTCTTTGGAACTTACAAAGAAGCAAACAAGTCTTTTCTTCTGATTTCCTCGGTATACATTGAAGCTTGCCATAAAGCAACGAGGCCTTATCCTGTGGAAACTCAGCCTGGGCTTCCCTTCCACACAGTCTCGTCCCATGGTGTTGGGAATACTCATGTCCAATTCCTTAATGTATCCCACCTCAGCTAAAGTACGTGAATTCCCCTCCCCAACTCCTGATCCCTCACTGTCTGCAAAAAACTTGTCATCCTTCAACCAGACCCTACAAAGACTCCAGTCCAACCTCCAACTGTTTCCAGCCCCAGGTCACTTCCTCTTTCCTGCTTATTCCCAGAAGCGTGAGTTCCTTTCACTTCCCCCATTCCTCCTTTCACATCGCCTCCCTTCCTCACACGCTCACTGCCTTCGTGAGCCTGAGGGGCCATTTCTGCCTGCTGTGGGAAATGGAGAAATTCGAAGTCGTTCAGTTAATGGAAACAGGTGAATATGGGGTCTCCATTCCGGCCATAGGGTTTCCCCTCACATCTTATCTCTTGGCTTGTCTGACCCTACGGACTAGCGCAGGGATCCAACCAGCAGAACCGTTCTAACAATCACTCTCAGCAGAAACAAGCCCAGCCAATTAACTCAGACAGACTGTGTCTCATGCACCTTGCTGTGCTGCTGCTCATCTAAACATAGGGCCTTCATTTGGAGTCTCAGCGGTGGTAATATAAAGGGTATACGCAGGGCTGCTGAAGGGGGATGCCAGAAGAATAGGGTGAGTATATTCCTTGGAACTAAGCTTACCAGACAATTTCTTAGAGATTGCTCATGTTTTATTGTTGTCAGGCACGGAACAAAAGAGGCCTTCCTGACCCTCCAAGATATATATGCTGACCTCTGTGCCAAGATGGTGCAGGTATCCAGGATTCAGATTGTAAAGGTAATATGCAAAAATCATGCTCAGTTAAGTACGCCCATGCCTATGCATCATGCAGTCATGACTATGGTACGTTTAAGGGTCTCCATCCCCTTTCCTCCTAGCGGAGGCTCTCTCTGAACTCTAGCTCTGAATAGCACCATCTGATTAACGAAGAAAATTCCTAGTGACTGAACTGAAGCCAATTCTTCTCAATGAAGTCCATGGGCTTTCAACAGAGAAAGGAATCGTACAGTATTCGTATGGCTATAGGAATCTGCCCCTGCATTTTCCCTTTGAATGTATACTACATTTCACTTGGATCCGCTGTTGAGCGTGCCTGGGCAGTTCCTTGTGTCCTTTTGATGTGGGGCAGAGGCATAGCACTATGGGGGTGGGGGAGCGAAGATTCTAAAAAATTTTCTTTAATGGCTTTTGTGAGTGTAGCTTGATTTTTCTTTTTAAACTCAGAATTTGCTGAATAAAGGTATAATGTTGGCTAGCATCGCTCCTCTGCAGAATTATCTAACCTCTTCCTCCCCGTATCAGGGTTCAGTTTCAATCGGCTTCCTCGGGGAAACTCACATCTGTGGCAAAGCAACATGTTAATGCTTGTTCAGATGTTGTAGAAATACACGCTGGGTAGCTCTACACTGCACTGTTATTTCGAGATAACGAGTGTTATTTCAAAATAACAATGCGAGCGTCTACACAGCCATTCCATTATTTTGAAATAATTTTGAAATAACGGACGGCTGATTCCGAAATCTGTAAACCTCATTCTACGAGGAATAGCGCCTCTTCTGAAATAGCTATTTCGAAATAAGACATGTGTAGACACTCCACTGCTGCTATTTTGAAATAGCCCCTCACTGGGGCCATTCAAAGTTATTCTTCCCCAGTGCCTCCTGGGGCTCTAAATCGAGATAGCACATCTACATTAGGGAAGCCTGCCTCAGACTAATTTTGAGGCTTCCCTGCAGTGTAGATGTGCTATTTTGAAAATAAGCTATTTTGGAATCACTATTCTGGAATAGCTTATTTTGAAATAAGCGTGCAGTGTCGATGTACCCACATTGAAGATAAAACTGATTGTCTTGCCACTAGCCAATGATTCTATGGACATTTGGGTGCAACGGTGTCTTATAGGTAGATTTCTTTGCCACAGAAGAAATGGAAATATGAGCTACTACGATTAGTATGCAGAAAAGCTTCTTCAAGTATCTTGAAAAGGCCACACAATTTATCTTCTGCAATAAAATTAGAGGCTACCCTGTGGCAGGGGTATTTATAGATTTTTGAGCTCAGTCCTGTGCATTCTCAGCTTGTCCTGTCACACAGAACTATTTACAGGAGCAGAGCCTTTGCTGTCAATGTAATGAAGAAATTACATTTTTGGCAGCGAGGCAAATATATATACACATCAGTCAGTGCCACAGGGGGAGACTATTTCAAACCCTGAATCCACGTGGAGTTCCACTTGTGTCCCTTCTGATGTAAGCCCAGTCCACTTTATCTCAGACAGCCCATAGCTGTGAGCCTCCCGGCCTGGGCTGACAGACTCACGCTAGTGGGGCTTGTACTTTCCTGCTAAAAATGGCTTTGAAGGTGCAGTTTGAATTGAAGCATGAGCTCTGAAGGTCACCCACATCCCTAGACTTCACAGCCTGAGGTACGTAAGCAAGTAAGCAGGTGAGCCCTGGTGTGCAGCTCCAGCAAGAGCTGTCTGAGATGTGGTAAAAGCCAGCAGGGAGCTATTTAAAGAGCTGGCAGGGACCCAGGTTGCAATAGGACAGTTCCTGTCAGAAATTTTAAGTTACTTTCACCCTTGGTCTATACAGCTATTTTTAGTGTGATTGCATGAGCGTGAGTCTAGTGACCGAGACAGAGATGCTCTCTGGCAAGGGCTGTATAGACAGACCCTGGCTGTCAAGATTTATATTTTCATTCATAAGGACAGGGTCAGACCAAGGGTCCATCTAGCCCAGTATCCTGTCTGCCAACAGTGGCTGATGCCAGGAACCCCAAAGGGAATGAACAGAACAGGGAATCATCAAGTCACCCATCCCTTTCGCCCATTCCCACCTTCTGACAATAGCTTTTGATTGCTATCCTCCATGTATTTATCTATCTTTTTTGAACCATGTTAGAATCATAGAATCACAGAATCATATGGTGGGAAGAGACCTCAGGAGGTCATCAAGTCCAACCCCCTGACCAAAGCAGGACCAATCCCAACTAAATCATCCCAGCCAGGGCTTTGTTAAGCTGGGACTTAAAAACCTCAAAAGTTGCCTACTCAAACCTAATATCAGCCTCTACCTGATGCTACTGTAATAAGTTCTTAATGCCCGTAATACAATTTCAAATTCAAGTTTGGCAAAGGGTCTCTTTTATAATGGGATGGATCAAATCTCCAGATGTCAACTGGTTCCTCAGGGTGCTCCTTCAACTTAAAGTTTAAATTAGAATACAGATCTGAACAGGCCTGAACTACGGTGTTTTTAAATTACCAACTTCACACCTCGAGTCCAGCCTGGGTTCTGACAGCTCCCTGTTTTGTGATACTGACTTCACATTAGGAAGCCTGCTTGTGCAGTCATGTAATAAGCAACAGCTAAATTCCAATCAGCCTTTGCTTCTCAGCTGCTCCCAGAGCAAGATTCCGAAAGAGATTGCAATGCTTTATTATTAATATAGGACTCATTAAACACGTTATAGCATCTTTTAGGCACAAATTACCATAATGAGATGGCAATGTCTTCAGAATTATCTAAAGAAAAGTGTCAGTTTATTTTGCAAAAAGTCCCTCCTGTTAATGAATTTATAATAGATTCATAAGGCGGAAAAGTAATTTCACCAAATATACAAGTTACATCATCTAGGTTCGCTAGTGCATTTTCAGTAGGGTGCACAATAGCTCCTCCAGCCGAAATGTCTGCCTGTTGGCTGCAGCCAGAGGGCATGTCTGCATTTCGAAATAACAAGGTGAGCGTCCACACTACCAAACCTGTTGTTTTGAAATAATGGGCTTGTTATTTCAAAATAACAACTCCTGCTTATGAAGAGGAATACACTTATTTTGAAATAGTAATTTTGGGTGTTATTATTTCAAAATAACTTGTTTTGAACTAAGCTGGTAGTGTAGACATAGCCAGAGAGGGTGTTCGTGTACTCCACAGTAATGTATTTCTCTCTCTGAACTTGATTCATTGATATTATGAGCTTGCTTTAGCTCCCAGCTATAGATCTTCTCTGTCAATATAAAGAGTAGAAGCTTGCCCTTTTAGTTCTGCAGGTTCTGGGTTCATTTCCCAGTGATGACTAAGACGAAGTCATTGCTTTATGAAAGCCGGAGGGAGATTGTATGTACAATAGAAATGGATGCATTGTGAAGTGAGAATACAGGGAAGGTATAAAATGTCAAAGTAACTGATCCAGTCTCTACAACGACACCTGCATAAACTACACTTAGCATTCACTGCACAACTTCCAATTACAGTCCTAATATGAAACACACACGCACACGTTCAATGTCTTAATCTTAATCAATAATCTTTTATAACATCGGGGCTTACCTCTCAGAAATGTGCCTGAGATGCACAACCCATGTTTATAAAAGATTACAACATATTTGAAAGAGTTTGTCTGATTGTTCAAGAACTCCTAGAGCTAGGACCACCAAATTCAGTATACAGCCTCCTCTTATCATTGAAAGCAAGGTGAGGGTTTGGTTAGGCCAGGACAATGGGATGTGCCTGAAATGGGATTGCTTCTCATAAAACCATACAGAGAAGAAACAGAATCACCACCAGGCAGGAGAAAGGGGCTGGCTGGGGGCGTGCCCCACTCTGGCCAAGACTGCCCTAGCTCCAAGCCAGGCACCCTTTAGGGAGGTTGGGGGGTTCTGAAATTTCCTCCCCCTTCTCCCCATTCATATGGCAACATTGCTGGCTGTTTCCCTTCGCCAGGGAGTGAGGGGAAAGTGCACAGATTGCTGCATTCCTCACTCTGGCTCAGCAGCTCCGGGAGCAGATGAACCTGGACCTGCTCCAGCTGGGAGACATGCACCCCTCCCTCCGCTGTGCTCTGTGGAGCTTCAGCGGCCACAGGAAGGCCCTTCTCACCTGGCTCCAAGTTGCTGCCATGAAAGAGGGCTGGGGTTGTCCTCTCCCCCTGGGGCAGCCTGATCCCGAACCCCTCCTCCCCAGCCCCACCCCAGAGCAATGATTGAAATGAAGCCTGGACATTTTCATTTTATTTTCCAAAAACCAAAAATTAGTTGAGTTAAGAACCTGAGCAATACCGGGTAAATCTTCTCGTTAATTATGAAATCATTCCACAGCTGTTTCCTCCATAGAGTTAGTGCTATTGGCCATGGGAGACGACTGCTCACTGACTCTGGGCTCAGTACAGCTCACATGCTTTACATTAGCAGTGCATTTGGTATTAGCCGGTCCTGTTTAGAATGATCTACTCCTGCTACCAATGCAAGAGACTGAAGGGAACAGTGCTGCAGGGCTCTAAGAGCAGCTTGACCATGCACACCAATACGCTACAGTGTTTTAGATCAGCCACAGGAAAGTTTGGAGCTAAGATTCTGGTCAGCAACAGATCAGAGCCCGCTGGGTTTGGTTAATGAACCCTGTAGGTCTGGCAGCCCACTTTCACACAGGCCTTTTCACGCAATCTGTCCTGTGCATGACCTCGGCATTCCCCGAAGAGTGCTCTCCGACTCCCCATCCCTAAGCAGCCATCTGCAAGTTGCCTCACACTTAATGACATTAACTCCCCGCTCCCCCACAGTGATATCTGAAGAGTGAAGGCTCTCCAAGGTCATATGCCGCTGACAAGAAAGCTGCCGCTGATTCTCCTTACAGAGAAACATTCATCTCTGTTGCTTATGCCTGACGCAGCTCAGCTAATGTCTGGAAGTTTACAGCTGGCCATGTCACTCTCTGACTAACAGACGGCGCTGATCTAGCCTACCTTCGACTACAGCCTGAGGTGTTTTCTTGAGAGAAGACAGCTTAAAAATACTCTTTTATCTTCGCTTTGTCCTGATAGCCTCTTGGGCACAAGGTGCACAGGCAACCTGGGATTGTTGCCATCAGAACACCTACTTTTAAAATAATACATGAATCTTAGTAATGTTTATATTAAGCGGTTCATAAGTATTTTGTTGGAGACAAGGTAGGGGAGGTAATGTCTTTTATTGGACCAACAGAAGCTAGTGGAAGGTATGCTTACATGCTTCTTTCCCCAGACCTGAAGAAGACCTCTGAGTAGCTTGTACCTTCCCCCAATAAAAATTGGTCCAATAAACAATATTACCTCACCTGCCTCATGTCTCTCCTACTCTGGGACCAAGCTGGCTACCACAATACTGCAAACAAATATTTCCATTTGAAAAATTCATGCACCCTAACCTCACATACTATGCTATCATACGAGCCGCAAGGGTAAAAACAACAAACAATTCCATAACAACTTATTTACCATCTGCTTAATGGTTGTGCTTGGCTAGATATTTTGCATCTGAGTGAAGAGAATGACTTTCAGTGATCTTAACTCTAAATTGAGAGTTCTTGCATGAGAACATTGTTTATAATGATAGAGGCCCAGGTCAGAGAACAGGGCAGTCAAGGCATATGTGTGAAACAGGATAGGCCCTGCACCAAGGAGCTCACAACTTCAACATGTTAACAGAACAGAAAGTGACAAAAGAAATTGCTTTCTAGGCATGGTTGTAGCTTCTTGTTAGAGACTCCTAGGATATGTCTACACTGCCACCCTAGTTTGAACTAGGGTGGCTAATGTAGGCATTCGAACTTCAAATGAAGCCCGGGATTTAAATATCCCGGGCTTTATTTGCATGTTCCCGGGCGCTGCCATTTTTAAATGCCCCGTAGTTCGAACTCCCTGCCCGCGGCTACAGGTGGCACGGACTAGGTCGTTTGAATTAAAGCTCCTAATTCGAACTACTGTTACTCCTCATTGCAGGGTGGGTCTAGCTGAGAGAAAAGTCTGAATTTTCTAAGAACCCTCTTGGAACAGAATAAGGGCAGATATGCCAAACTTCCCTCATGCCAGTGGATGATTGCTTAACCTCAAGCCCTTGCAAGTCTTAATCAGCCTTCAACTAGCTGACTTGCAGGCTTAGTTTGTTTTTATTTAGAACCAAAGTTGAAAGAATACAAAACAATCAGGTCCCATTAGCTGCTGGGGAAGCGGAAGTGCAGAGAGGTAAAGTGACCCAAATAATTATCCTCCTCTGCCTCAGTTTCTCCAGCTATAAGCACAAGGTAAGTGACTCGTCTGAATCACACAGCCCAGCGGTGGCACAGCCACAAATACAGGATGCCTGGTTCTACGCTTTCTATTCTAATCACCAGCCCATAGGCTTTGCTCAGCAATGCTGGCCATTTGTCCCTGTGCTAAACACTCACCCAGGGCTATGAGGGAAAGAAGCAGACAGAGTGAGGCCTGCCAAGTATGGGCTAATGAAAGCAGGTAACAGGGAAGCAGCTGTGCTAAAGTAGAGAGAAGAAGTTAAGGTGAAAAAACGAGGAAGATGGAACACCCTGACCTTAAACTGGTGCTTAAATGTTACTTATCTGTATTACAAGGAAGGTAAAACAGGAAATGAATTAAACAAAACTAGGTTTTGAGATTCTATATCATTGTCTTTTTCATCTCAATCACAGATGCTCCAAACACTCATAAAATAAGAATGCGTGGAAGTGTTACCTTGTAGCAATAAAACCCTGGACATAAAACACAGTGGAGGTGAAGTCTTCTATTATTTCCCTGCACTTTAGCATTCCATTGGATATTATTCATAAAAGGCGAATCCATTTAATATCTTCCATGGGTCTCTCCGTCTCTTTCTTAGCCATTTGTTCCTCAGCCTTACCATTTGCATTGAGCATTGTGGTAACGGCCTGCGCTTTACGTCCTGGTTCCACATGATGTGATTGTGGATTCCACAAGATATCTTTTGTCCATAGCTTTGGGGGGGCCCTGTGGGTGTCCTGGGCAGCATGGAGAGTAATGGGGGGGCTGGCCCTGGGAGCAGGGGTCAGCTCCGCAGCAGCCAGTATTTGTGAACTCGGGGGCTATGTCTACACTGCCCCCATTTTGCACAAAAAATATGCAAATGAGGCAAAGCATGGAATATCGCCACACCTCATCTGCATAATTAATGAGGCTCCTTTTTGCGCAAGACCCCCCTCTTGCGCAAGAGCCGTTCTTCATGAAAAAAATGCGGAAGAACAGCTCTTGTGCAAGAGGGTGGTTTTGCACAAAAAGGAGCCTTCTACATGGCTTATGTAGATGGCTCCTTTTTGTGCCAAAGCCTCTTGCACAAAAATGGAGCCTAATTAATTATGCAAATGAGGCATGGCGATATTCCACGCTTCGCCTCATTTGCATATGATTTTGCACAAGAGGCTGTAATGTAGACATAGCCCAGGAGTTAGTTACATTCCCATCCTAAATCCAATTTGCAATATCCATTGTACAGCATATCAATCAAACACACACACAAAGACACATGTAGAATGGAAGTCACATGTATAGAAAGGTACCAGTAAAATTACCATCTCTGAACACCCATGGCTTCTGATCACATGATTACTTTTCATTCCCATTTCAATGCCTGTTTCCTCTGCCCTGGCTGCTTTATCCACTGCTGGGAAGGGGCCAGCTACCAGACATTGATGTTTGTTGTCTTCCATTGTCCGTCTCTTGTTGGGGCATGCCTCACTGTCAGGCTGGGCGTACTAATGCTGTTGGTGAGCTTTCAGGGGGACACCTAGGCTGGCCAGAATCTATACATATATTTTAGAGCTCTGTGCGTCTGTCTGTGACCCCGTTTGTTTAAGAACTCTTCAATGGTAAGGCCTAGGACCACCAGATTTGGTAGGGAGCTTCCTCTTATCCTAACTTAAAGCCAGGCCAGGGTTTGGTTGTGCCAGGAAAATGGGATGTGCTTGGAATTCAATTGTTTTCTGTAGCATGGAGCAGAGGGATGCGATAGTCACAGTCACCACTGGGGGCAGTAAGAGCAGGAGACAGCTATCCTGCAGAGTGACCGCTGGGGGCAACCGTACCACCAAGTGACTGGCCAGCTGGGGAAGGGGCTCATTATCTCGCCTGCCAGCCCAGGTGAGTGCCCCTTCTCCTCCAAACCTCTAACCCCCTGGTCCTTGGCCTCAGCGCCAGACATGGGGAGGGAAAGCCCCACTGCCCCCCCCACCCCACCCCACCCTCCCTCCTAGGCCGGACAGTGCACCACCTAGGTCGGACAGCGCAGCCCTGGCCACCGCTGCAGGAGCCATAGCTCACCCCCTCCAAGAACTACTGGGTGGCCTAGCGCAGCTTCATCTGGCTAGCCTATAGATCCCCCCTTCTGCTCTCTGGGCCAGGCCTGGAGAGAACCAGCAGGAGGCCTGCATGGCCGATAGGGTTACCAGATGGCTTAAAAAAAAATACTGGACACATTTGATCTAAGATGGGGAGGGGAGGGAGGACACTGTCTGGGAGGGGAGTGGGGCTGGCCGGGAGCATGTGTGTGTGTGGGGGGAAACCGGCTGGCAGGAAGCAGGGCTGGCGGGTTGGGGGCAGGGGAGCTGGCTGGGGGAGATTGGGAGGGGGGACCAGCTGGCGGGAAGCAGGTCTGGCCGGGAGGGGGTCAGGGGGAGCGGAGCTGGCCGGGGGCGATCGGGAGGACGGGGCGAGAACCGGTCAGTGGGAAGCAGGGCTGGCTGGGGGAGATCGGGGGGGGGACTAGCCAGCAGGAAGTATGTCTTGCTGGGAGGGGGTCGGGGGGAGCGGAACTGGCCGGGGGAATGGGGGGGGCTAGCTGGCAGAAGCAGGGCTGGTCGAGGGGAGCGGGGCTGGCTGGGGGAGATCGGGGGGGGGGACTAGCCAGCAGGAAGTACGTCTTGCTGGGAGGGGGTCGGGGGGAGCGGAACTGGCCGGGGGAAATGGGGGGGGGGCTAGCTGGCAGGAAGCAGGGCTGGTCGAGGGGAGCGGGGCTGGCTGGGGGAGATCGGGGGGGGGGACTAGCCAGCAGGAAGTACGTCTTGCTGGGAGGGGGTCGGGGGAGCGGAACTGGCCGGGGGAAATGGGGGGGGGGCTAGCCGGCAGGAAGCAGGGCTGGTCGAGGGGAGCGGGGCTGGCTGGGGGAGATCGGGGGGGGGGGAGACTAGCCAGCAGGAAGCACGTCTTGCTGGGAGGGGGTCAGGGGGAGCGGAACTGGCCGGGGGAAATGGGGGGGGGGCTAGCCAGCAGGAAGCAGGGCTGGTTGGGGGGAGTGAGGCTGGCCGGGGGAGATCGGGGGGGAGGGGAACCGGCTGACAGGAAGTGGGGCTGGCCGGGAGTGGTCAGGGAGAGTGGGGCTGGCTGGGGGAGATTTGGTTGGGTGGGGGGGCCTGGCTGGTGGGGAGCAGGGCTGGCCAGGAGAGGGTCGGGGGGAGCAGGGCGCATGCAGATCCTGGGGCACTACCTGTCCTGTGCATGGTCCCGGCGAAGCACGAGCGAGTCCGGCCCTGGGGATTCCCTCCTCCCCCAGTCCCGCCCCTTGCGTGGTTGCAAACTGCCTGGCTGGTAGACATGCTCATGCAGCGTGAGGGTGTGTACCAGCCAGGCAGTTTGCAACTATGTACTGATACGCCTAATAATAATAAAACGTACCTAATTAGAAAATATAAAATGTCCGGTATTTTCTCAATTTGTTTCCGGGACAGAACCCTCAAATACCGGACTGTCTGGTTCAAAACTGGACATCTGGCAACCCTAGTGGCCTACCCCCTCATTCCCTTCTGGCCCCAGGCTGGGTCAATCTGTCACAGTAATGCTGCTTTTATAGAATTGATTGGCCTGTCATTTTGAGGGGGAAATGGGTCACTCCTTGCGTGCACCTAAATAGATTGGACTTCATTTCTGAAACACAGCAAGAGCCTATTAGAGAGATTGGGGACTTAGCTATTGAGAGCATAGATGCAATGCTGAAGTACCGCAAATACATTATGCTACTGCCACAGCCTTTGTAGGGTAAAGACAACCCATCTGTCTCGGACGGATTCAGCCTGGTATTGCTCTCTTTCATTCCGAAGGCTGCCTTCTGAAGGCCAAGCCAACCACTCAGCTCCTGTTAGGCGACGGCGGGTTGTATGAGTGCATTCTCCACTGTGTGTTTGCGAAGTGCCTCTCTGAGCGTTCCACGAATCTTTGAGATACAAGGCTTTTCACTCAGCAGGGCTGTCAGCTTGTTTGGGCAAAGCAGAGGCGGAGAGCATTATCTTTGCTAAAAGCTGGGAAGCCAAGATCCGGACTGCTGTGCACACAGCCAATTTCCCTTTTTAATTATTTGAAGTTCTGTCCAGAAAATACAGCACCTTTTGCACCGGACCGCTGAGCACTCACAAGGCATCTTGTCTGAAAGGAGCCTGTCACTTTCATTACACAGGACACATGAAAATATATTATTTCCAGACAAAATTTCACAGGGTACATATATTTATGATGCATACCATGGTCTCTAGAGCCTATTAAAATAGTAGCAGTGATCTAGCAACTAGAACTACACTGACAGTTGTGTGGGTGCTTGACCTGCTTAAAACTAAATGAATAGGTTTATTACTGGCTATGGGAGACGGGACTTAAAATGGTGAGATCAGCATCACAGATGTGAAAGTTAACTTCTCTTCATGTGAAAAATCCTTTAGATTTTCAATCTGGACAACGCAGTCATCGATCACTTCTCTTGAGTCAACCAGCCTTGTTCCCTGTCCATATTCACCCCCGATGCTATTTGAAAAGGTTATAACAAATAATGGGGCCACCATTCAAGATACTTGCCACTGGCAAATACAAATAATAAGATTTGTACTTTTGCAAATAAATCCTACCAGGATATTTGCTAACCTCTCCTTCTGGGGCTACATCTAGACTACGGGGTTTTTCTGGGATACCAGAGGTATCCCGGAAAAACTCTACCCCATCCAGGGAACACGTCTGCTCTTCCGCTTTTTTTTTGCGGAAGAGCAGACGCACTCTTTCAAAAGCTCTGTCTTCCTCATTCCACGAGGAAGAAGGGCTCTTCCGAAAGAGGAGATTTTTCCAAAATGTGGCCCAGTATAGACGAGCCAAATTTCAGAAAAGCCTCTTCCGACAAAACTATTGGAAAAAGGCATGTCAATTGTGGAGCGCAATTGGCATATCTTTTCCCACTAAAACATTGTAGTCTTGACATAGCCTGAGGGACTTGCCCAACAGTTGATGCAGCAAAGGCAGATTTTATTGGCAGTGCTGATGCAGTGCACTGTTGGACAAAGGATTCTCTGTGGCGCCAGTTGTACACCAGTCTATTTCCACGGCGACCAATGAAATGACACCCACTGGGATTGGAATGGAGACTCATGCTGTGCACCTTGCAAGTGCTGTATGCACATTAATTAACACCTCTATCCAACACCCCCGTGTTTTACACTTTATTTTAGTGACAGGACACACAGAGACAGACAAAGTGACTTCCCCACTGGCCCTGAGCTCAGACTAGGTTCTCACGCCGTGCTGCTTCTCAGTTGACAGCCCACGGACAAGTGCCTTGAGTAGAAAATGTTCTGTCTGTGGCAACTGCTGATGAAGGTCTCAAGGGGGAAGGGGGGCACCAGTCACCTGACCACTTCTTCACACGACCACCCCTAGCCTGAGCAAGGTTCATCCTCTTCCTGCCCTCACTCTGCCCCTGCTTCCCTTCTTCCGCCCTCTCCCTGCCTCTTTCCTCCCCTGCTCTGCCCCCTCCCCCTCCCCACCCCATCTCTTCCCCCAAGCCCTCTCCACCAGGCAACGTGGCCCAGGAGATTGGGTTGGCACTGTCTGCAGGGGTCGAGCTCTCCCACCCTCACTGGCAGCAATGGGAAGTGGAGAAACCCAGCCCAAGCTCACTCTGCCCCACCCGCTCCCTGCCGCATTGCTCCATTTCCACTGCCAGTGAGTGCGGGGGCTGTTCTGCCCCTTCCCCACGCCCCCTCCTCCCAGCAATGTGGCTGGGAGCCAGGGGAGCAGAGTGGGCTCAGTCACAATGCTGCCCGCCCCCACCAGTGAATGTGGGACTGACCCTTGCTGCCAGTGCTAGGCCCCCCGATGCTCTCCAGGCTGCCCTGAGCCTCACGCGGCCCCCAAAGCATAGGGCCTGGGGTGGCTGGATGAACCCTCCACTGGCTGTTGGCTCCTTGCTGCTTCCTCCTCCCCCAGTGTTGAGGGCACATGACCCCCCCCCCACCTTTTTTTTTTGTGCATTGTAGGGAGGGTAGATGACAAGCGAGTTGGAGGAATAAAACAGACTAAATTCAGTTAAACACATCGGAAAAGAGTGAGGCCGCCAGCTCCGAGTCGCTCAATTTGTCTTTGTCACGGGTTTGTTGTATTTTTTGTGTGTTTGTTTTTTTAAATTCCATGCAACTGCTACTGTTCGTTCAAATGGCAAAATATGCTTCCGACTAATGAGCCTGCCAGATGAAGACCGGGTCTGTTCAGTGTAAAGGAATTACAACGGAGACAACAATGAGTCATAATCATGAATGAATAATGAACAACATTTTACAAAGGAACCCGTAAACCCCAAGCAAACGGGAGAAACACCCCACCACAACCCCCAAACCCTGGCATGGTTGCCAGAATATTATTTATTTGTTGAGAGAGGATTTCAAGGGACTGAAGCCACTGCTCAAATCTGAGCTCTTGCTGAATGTTTAGGGGAGTTTGCATTTGGTGTAACACTCATGCAGCACTAATTTTAGTAGCTGACACATTCAAAGTGCTAATTAAGCCTCCCAGCAGCTTTGTGAGAGGGACAGAATCCCAGCTATCACCATTTTACAGGTGGGGATTCTGAGGCCAAAAAGGGTGACCAGGGTCAGGACTGAAATTAGAACTCCACGGTTCTGGACTCCACTCCTGTGCCTGTTCCCCTGGACCATGCTAATTGAACTAGGAGGAGTTCTCACCAATTTTTCCCCCATATTCAGAATGCGATGATTGGTGCTCTGATCCTGCAATCACGTAAGCACAAGTAACTGTACACAGGCAAACTCAGAGGACTGCTTGTATACATAAGAATTAAACAGGATTGGGGCATATGGCAAACACCTGGGCTACGTCTACACAGCTTCCCTCTTCAGCAAAAGCCTATGAAAATGAAGCAAAAATTAGCATATTGCCCTGCTTCATTTGCATAATTAATTAGGAGCCATATTTGCACAAGAGGTTTTTGCGCAAGAGTCGTTCTTCCTGAAAAAATGAGGAAGAACGACTCTTGCGCAAAAATGGCTCCCAATTAATTATGCAAATGAAGCACAGCAATATGCTAATCCACCCTTCATTTGCATAGGCTTTTGTGGAAGAGGGAAGCTGTGTAGACGTAGCCCTACAGAGAAATATATACAGCTAGGCACACATGCACATGCTCCCACAGTCCAAATTTATAATAATATATTGGCAACATCTGCACAACTGTCCCATGCTGGTGTGTATCAGAGAAAAGGTGGCTCTGTAGCTTTGAACTTACACCTCCCCACTCCTATTTCCTATGCTGCTGCAGACTTCTTACAAGATCTTGGGCAAATGACCTAGACCCAGAGCCTCTAAAGGTATTTATATTTAATTGAAATCAATGGAAATTCAATTTCTAAATACCTTTGAGGTCAGGATCTGGGACTTAGCCTTTCTGTGCCTCAGTCGTCCATTTGTAAAATGGGAATAATACCACTGCCTTGGTTTAAGAGGGTGTTAGAGGATAAATACTTCAAAGACTATAATACTACTGTTATAATATACGTAACTGAGATATGCTGAGAAATATTTCCAACAGGACAGACAATACTTAGCAGAAAGTGCTCTATTTCTGCTGCAAAAGGGGCTGAGATTTATGCAGTTTCTCGACTCAGCAACAACAGGCACACAGAAATTCATCTACATAATAAACAAGCTTTAACCAAAGCGTTCATGAGACTAAATATGCTAAACAGAATGTATAAGCAGCAGGGGAAACATTCACAGTATGCAATGGAGAAGATGCATTGCCTCCTGATTGCAGCTCTTCGGGTGTGTGTTTTGAATTATTTTCTTCCCTAAATTACAAGACTGGTTTAATTGATTTTTCTGCCTTATAATTTATAAACATTGAAGACTGTTACATCTTTAATTGAAGAAAAAGTGTCCAAAACAATTTTGTCTGTAAAAGCTAGGTCTAAATTGCTTAATATAATTTGCTTCTACAAATGAGGCCCCAAATCATCTCCAATCAATCTTGAACACTGGAATGGTATAATAAAGTTTGCTTTTCAGGCACATCTCTGTTTAAGTTTTCCTCTCTTTACAGGAATCTTACCATGTTTCAAGCGTTTCCAGAGGCATTTACTACAAATGACTTTGAGTATAACAGAATACCTCCCCCACAGACAAAAAGTTGACACCCCCGCATAGGAAGTTGTACTCCATGATAATTGTGCTATTACAGGCTGTCTTTCATCCCTCCTTCTATAAACACAAATTGTTGCAGTTAGGCAGTACTTCACGACAGTTAAAAGAGCCAGCTAGTATTTCTTTTTTCCAAATCTAAATCTGTAAATGGAATTTAGATATGGAGCAACCGTAGATTTAACAGGAAGGGTGTAACACAGTGGGACTCACCACCGGCGTGCCTCCGGCTGGTTACTCTGGTTGCATCTCCACTGCAGGGCTTAACTTGAAATAAGCTATGCAAATTGAACTATAACAATTGCGTAGCTTATTTTGAAATTGGGAGTGTCTACATAGCACTTATTTCGAAAAAGCACTCTTCCTAAGACTTCCCTTACTCCTCGTACAATGAGGCTTACAGGCATCGGAGTAAGAAGTCCTCCAGCTTGACAGAATTTCGACATTATTTCAAAATAACTGCCTGCTGTGTAGAGACGGACTAAGTAACTTTGAAATAATGTTGCTGCGTAGATGTACCCTCTTTGGTGCTGCAGTGCCCCCTTCTGGCTAGTGTCTCTGCACTCTAGGGCCCTCCCCTCTGGGAACTCCCAATCTCCTACCCCCTCTTTGCCTCAGTGACCCACTGCCAGTCTTCATCTAGCCCCTGCCTCAGGGGCAAACTGCAGTTTGAAATGGCCACTCTTCATTGGCAAGGGATGTGGACTGGCTGTTTCTCTGCAGCTTTAGTACTCTGAGGCCTTGCGTCAGGCCTCACAGCCTGGGAGCTTGCCTGGTCAGAGCTTCCCCAACTCTGCCTGTCTCCTGCCAGACCTGCTCTAACTTCAGCCCTAGTATTCGCAGGCCCTGAGGTCCGGCCAGAGCTTCCCAGCACTGCCCTGTCTCAGGAAGCCTAGTAGCCAGGTACCTCCTACTGCCCAGCTAGAGCAAGAGTATGTCTGAGTCTGCCTCCACCCCTCCAAGAGCCTTTATTTATACTGTCCTCAGCTGGGCCCTAATTGGCTCATACTAGCCACACCTGCTGGCTCCACAGCTCCATGGCTCCAGCCCCCTCCCAGGGCTGGGTTTTAACCCTTAAAGGGCCAGTGTGGAGCAGATGCCCCATCACAAAGAGCATCATCAGAAAATTTCAACCTGCTAATTTGGATGCCTAATTTCAACATGGTGCCTAAGACTGAACAATGCAGGAATAACGGTGCAAGTTTATGGAATATTTTTCAAGACTCTAATATTGAACTGAACATATATACACAATTCATTTTAAAACTAATTTTTCCTCTACATGTAACCATGCCCTTTGCCTCAAAAATTCAGATAGCTTTTAGAAAGAGCATCCGAATGGATACATATGTAGTCCCCTTACTAAAGGGGCCTCTGACATTTTTTGGAGAGAGAGGATCCTTTGTGCTGCAATCTAGCCCTAGAGACTACAACTCCCATGAGCCCTTAAGGAAAAAAGGGGGCACGGTGCCTCTTCCAGGCTATGCAGACAAAGAGTTAGTCAAGGCTCCACTTTTTTGGAGAGAGAAGCCAGGCTGCTGGTGTGGAGCCTTTTCCAGGCCAGGAGCTGTTGTGTTGCAGCTAGAGCCTGTTACTAAGCCTGTTACTGTTACTGCTGGGGCTTGGATCTAGCAGGCTGCTTTGGAGGCTGCTGTTGATTGTCCCTGGAGGGGAGAGACTCTGGCTGTGTCTGTGGCTGGAAAGAGCTTACATAAACATACACAGGAGGTGACTGTGAGTAACTGGGCTGTTTGGAAAAGTGCTGCCTGGGAAGGGGCACAAAAGAAAAACTGACTCTAGATCTAGTGAAAGCCAAAGTGATCTGCCCAGGGAACCAGAGCTGCTGGCATTTGGTGGGGCCTGCTCCAGTGGCAGAGGGATTTTGCAGCTGGCTGCTCAGCTTGGACTAACACACACAAGACCTGCACAGTGCTGTTCTTTATTCCAGCTACAGACCTTCAAGCGTGTCCACACAATCAAGTGTCTGGGACTCTGACTCCAGAGGAGTACACACTGTGGGGTGGGATAAATGGCAGATAGATAAATTCCTCTTATTTCTGTGTACTTTGTTAATTGATTTTATTCACTTTTAATTTGTTAAACCTTGTTTCTTTAAGTTGTTAGTAAAGGTGTTAATTCTAATGTAATCAGTTAGATGTATATTAGTTATAATTGTTATCCTGGAGTTAGATTCAGATTATTGCTGGAATAATTTTATTCCTGGAGGCTCCCAAGGCACACCATTAAGTGTGCACAGGGCCAGCCAGATGGAGGCACCACCATTGTTTATTCTTTATGAACCAGGGACTGCAGGAGGGGGTGGACAGGAAATCCCCAACTAAACAACATCACCATTGGGGTACTAAGGGTCTCCTTTTATGTTAAAACCATCAGGCACCCAGGCACACCTGTGAGTGTGACCTGCTCCCGAGTAACCCGGGGAGGAAAAAGTAGGTTACATTTTGGAGGCACTGCTGGGATGCCCTTTTTACCACCTCTAGTTTTGCTGAAAAAAAAAACCTGTCCCTGCTTTCTTTAATGTTATTGGAGTTATGATTGTTTTCCTGAGCTCTACTGGTATTTAAAACCTTTGGTTGTTTTACTAAACCTGTTACTGGGTACATCATGGAATCTCATAAGTTACTGTGCTGGTGTAAAGTGGTAGGAGTGCCACCCAGGCAAGCACTTATGCTGGGTAAAGTGCCTATAGACACTGAGGATGCTACTATCTACCAAGCACTAGGAACTGTAAAAATCTTTGGGAAAACCACAGTTTATGGTTGCCGAGCTGACACTAACACCCAGACTATGTCAGTACTGGTGAGAATTGCTGCTGAACTGACCCACAGTGTGTAGTAGGTAATGGATGAAGTGGAAGTTGGTATTGTGGATGAAGTTGGCCCCTGGCCTGTGTTTCTGCCTGGGAATGCTCCAAAGGAGGAGACCACACAAGCTGTGAGCTCCGATTTTGCAGCTAAATTGAATGTTTTTCTGCAAGAAGAGGGAAAGTCAATGGAAGATGTGCAGACCATTGTTATCCCAACATCTACTTCCTCAGACAAATGAAGTCTGATAACTGCTTTAGGACAACTGATAGAACAATATACTCCTCCTTCCTATGAAGGAGTTGGATATTGGAAGCTAAGCTTTTTCTCTGAGATTCAGCCTACTCCTATTGGAGAGGATGAATTTGAATCTTGGATGGACCAAGCTGTCCAGATGATGGAGGAGTGGCAATGCCCAGATAATATCAAAAGGCAACGATTAGCTGAAAGTCTGAGGGGACTAGCCTCTGATGTCATTAGATCCTTATGGACAAGTAATCCCTCTGCCGGTGCTATGGAGTATCTCCATGCTTTGGATGATATATATGGGACTACATGTACATCACTGCCCTCTACTGGACAGTGATGGTTTACAGCTAACTGACTAAAGTTATCTAAATTAACCACTAAGGCTACGTCTAAACTACAAAGAAAAGTCGGAAAAAGATATGCAAATTGCAAACCACAATTTGTGTATCTTTTTCCACTTTTCTTCTGAAAGAGGCTTTTCAGAAATTTTGTGCATCTACATGGTGCCAAACATTGGAAAAATCTGCTCTTTCGACACATCCTTTCTGCCTTGTAGAACGATGTTTACCGGGATGGTGAAAGAGCGTGTCCACTTTTCTGAAATTTTTTTCTGAAAAGCGGATGCGTTCCTTGCAGTCTACACATAGCATAAGGGTAAATTAAAATCTACAGCAACAAATGCAGGGCTCTGCTCTCCCGTGTTTTATTTAATCATAATAGGATTATACCTGTCGACATGCAGCATGAATAGATGACTTAGAAGTAGACAAATGCACCAGCTGGTGTGTTAAGTTAGGACAGCCATTGATCGCTGGAGTCTAGTGCTGTGTCGCTTGTCAATAAACTTATTCCTTTTATATATACTGATTCCACTGCTAGCTGAAGTTGCAGCATTGGCCAACATTGTGCACACATGAAGTTGCATGGTCTTATTACCTCTATATAAACCATGGTATGCCCATATCTTGAATACTGCGTACAGATGTGGTCACCTCATCTCAAAAAAGGTATATTGGCATTGGAAAAGGTTCAGAAAAGGGCAACAAAAATGATTAGGGGTTTGGAATGGGTCCCATATAAAGAGAGATTAAAAAGATTTGGACTTTTCAGCTTAGAAAAGAGGATACTAAGGGGGAATTTGATAGAGGTCTATAAAATCATGACCAGTATGGAAAAAATGAATAAGGAAAAGTTATTTACTTATTCCCACAATAAAAGAACTAGGAGTCACCAAATGAAATTAATAGGCAGCACGTTTAAAACAAACAAAAGGAAGTTTTTCTTCACTCAGTGCACAGTCAACCTGTAGAACTCCTTGCCAGAGGATGAGGTGAAGGCTAGAACTTTAACAGGGCTCAAAAAAGAGCTCGATAGATTCATGGAGGTTAGGTCCATCAATGGCTATTAGCCAGGACAGGTAGGAATGGTGTTCCTAGCCTCTGTTTCTCTGGAGGTGGGTGATAGGGGAGGGATCATGTGAAGATTATCTGTTGTGATCCCTCCCTCTATGGCAACTGGTATTGGCCACTGTTGGCAGACAGGATACTGGGCTGGATGGACCTTTGATATGACCCAGTATGGCCGTTCTTATGTTCTTAATTAGGGCAGCCACCGTGAGGCCCCCCATACTATGTCCAGAACAGCTCTCGGACCTGTATTTTTCAATGTAGTCACTAATAATCTAGAAAAGCAGGTGGCCAGGGAAGTGTCACAGTTTGCAGATGACACAAAGATACTTAAGAATGTTAAGTCCAAAGCTGGCTGTGAAGAGCTACAAAGGGATCTCACAAACCTGGGTGGCTGGGTAACAAAATGGCAGATGAAATTCAACACTGAGAAGTGCAAATTAATACTCATTGGAAAAAGATAATCCCAGCTGAATATATACAATGATGGGTTCTAAATTAGCTACTACCACGCTAGAAAGAGCTCTTGGAGTCACCGTGGGTAATTCTCTGAAAGCTTCTACTCCTTGTGCAGCAGCAATCCCAAAGGCTATTGGTGTGTTAGGGATTATTAAGAGAGGTAGAGAAAAATAAGACACAAAATTCCATTGTGCCACTATATAAATCCGTGAAATGTCTGCCCTGGAATACTCTGTCTGGTTTTGGGGGACACATCTCAAAAAGGAGACAGCGGAACTGGAAAAGATTCAGAGAAGGGCAGGTACCTGGCACTAGAGGGCTAAAGAGGCTCTCAAGAACTAACTGTTTAAATAATTGTGAGCAATGAAGTGGAAGAAAATAAGGAATCTTTGCTGGTAACGCGTGTGGGCGATAAAATACTAGCTGAGAGGTAAATAAGGCTGAGGTCAGGGCAGTGACATAGAGTGAGCTGGACCCCCTGGGAAGCTGGACCAATGCTACCTTAGCCCCAAAGCATGCAGGCCACACCCCTGGGAGAGGGAACTCTACCCAGGCAAGCAGTGACTCCGAGAAGGATTTAGGGTTATGTTGGGCACAGGGCCGGCATTAGGCCGATTTGCCCGATTCCCCTGAATTGGGCCCCACGCCTAAGAGGGCCCCGCGCCCTAAGGCCGGAAGTGTGCTGGCGTGCCGGGCGTGCTGCTGGAGGGGGTGTCGGCCCTGGAGGAGGAGCGCAGTGGCTTCCCTGCGCTGCAGGAGGGGTGAGTTGAGCGCCCTGCGCCGCGGGAGGGAGAGTCGGCCCCGGGGTTTGGCGGGAAGGCAGGACTCTGCCCTGTAGCTGGGGATTTAAAGGGGCTATGACTCTTTTTTTGTGTGCTTTTTTTTTTTGCTCAACAAAAAATCCTGGCTGCCAGGGGCCCCATCGAAACTGTTCGAATCGGGCCCCGCACTTCCTAAAGCCGGCCCCGGTTGGGCAAGCCACTCAACAGGACCCCCCAGGGCAATGCTGTGGTGAAGATGGCCAACGCCACCATTAGACATAAGAGCAGAGGCATGACTAGAGCAGGGAGGTGACCCAGCATCCCTGAGACTGAGATGGGACTCTGCAGCCTGTTTTAGGGGCCCTCTTTTCACAAGATGTTGAGAAAGTGGAGCTGGAGCAAACAAAGAGCCCAGTGCTTTCCAGACGGAAGAAAAACGCCTTCTTATGAGCTGCTGAAAGGAGCCCAACGTGTTTAGCTTCTACAAAAGGAGGCTGAGAGGCAACTTCATTGAAAAAGGCCAAGTGCCTGGCTGGAGAGAAAATGTTGGGTATTACAGGGCTGCTGAATGTCCCAGTGTGATGGGGCGTCTGCCCCGCACTGGCCCTTTAAGGGTTAAAACCCAGCCGGGGAGAGGGCTGGAGCAGTAGGGCTGTGGAGCCAGCAGCTGTGGCAGATACAGCCAGTTAGGGTCCAACTGAGGACAATATAAATAAAGGCTCCTGGAGGGGTGGAGTCTCACTCACTCTTGCTCTAGCTGGGGAGCAGGAGAGACCTGGCTGCCAGGGAAACGAGAGGCTCTCTGGCTTAGAAGAGGCTGGGGAAAGGTGGGTTGACGTGGGGAAGATCTGGCCAGGGAAGCTCCCAGGCTGCTGGGCCTGAAGCAAGGCACCAGGGTTGTACGGAGGCAGCAGGTCCATACCCCTTGCCCATGGTGGGTGGCCATTTCAGACTGCAGTTTGCCCCTGAGGAAAGGAGCTACATGATGACTGGCAGTGGGTCACTGAGGCAAGGTGGGTGCATTGGGAACCTCCCACCGTCTGAGGGAGAGGACCCCAGAGTGTGGGGGGCATTGCAGCAGGGTAACACCCAGTGGGGAGGATGCCATGGTCTGGGAGGGGGTCCTAACACAGAGGTGGAGGAAAAATAGGTAACAGCAGGCACATCACCAGCCTGAAAGGGGGTGTTGAAGAGCTAATTCCTAGAGTGCCCAGCAGGAGGTGCTCCTGGTGGTGCGGACTGCCGTGTTTCATGTGGAAAAAGACCTAGTGGATGGAAGGTGAAAGCAGACAAATTCCTATTAGAAATAAGGCCCACACATTTCACAGTGAGGATGATTCAACACTGGAACAAACTACTAAAGCAGGTGATGGATTCTCCATGTCTTGATGTCTTCTACTGAAGACTAGATGCCTTTCTGGTGGGTGCTTGGATCAAAACTTAGTGACTACAGTATACACAAGGGATATGCAGGGATCAGATGCGATACTCTAATGCAGTGTTTCTCATCTTTTTTTTTTTATAAAGTACCCCTTTAAAAAAAATTATAAGTACCCCCAATACCTACAGTTTTCAGACACACACAATTTTTTTCTACCATTGCAACATCTTTGTTTAAACAACTTAATCGTAGCCGGGCGGAGTGATGAAATTTTGGGGTGTAAAAAGTACAAAAATAATAATGTGCTGTAAAACTTACAACAAAAATTTGGTTTTCTCCAAATTTCAGTTGTGTTGATGTAACCCCCAAACTTCTCTTGAGTACTCCTGAGGGTACTCGGACCACTGGTTGAGAAACACTGATCTAATGGTCCCTTCTGGCCTTGAAGTCTACTAATTAATTTAAAAAAAACTGTGTGTGGCCTAGGGAGCAGCCTTTGGTGCTTTACTGTGCAGCCAGCTCAGTCCCCAGACTCGGTTATCATTAAGTGGGATGATCTTGGGGAAGGCATTGAAACATCCAAAGAGATGGACCAGGGTCAGGACACCAGCCTTATAAGGGAGAGGTGGGTGTGGCAGTGACATCACAAAGGCCTGCTGCAGGACCTCAGCCTATTGGGGGATAGTGGTGGGGAGGTGGTGACCTCACAGAGAGCCCTTGACATCAGGCAGGCCGGAAGTGCAAGGCAGGGGCAACCGCAGAGACTCCCATAGCTCTGCAGCAACAAGGCCTCTTTTCAAGGTCTCTCCTTGGGGACTGAGCATTAGGATTAATGTACGTGAGCACGAGGAGGAACCTCGTTGGAATTTCTCCTTCTCTACTACTGATTTTGAAGTCCCTGTTTAGAAGGTAAGAGCCTCAGAGAGGTGTGGAACTTGTTCGGTCTGATCTACCTGGCACCAGCTGAATTCTAGGCATAGAAATCATTAGGTTAAGGTGATTGGATTTCCTGCCAAGGACTTTGTCTCATAGGATCACTGGGGGCATTGGGGGTTTGTTATTTTAGGTTTCCCTTTTCCTCCTTCCTTCCCTTTTTCTCTTCTCCTCTTTTCCCATTTTCCATTCCTCCCTACCTCCACCAAGGAGGTGTGTATGTTTAAGAGGAGTTGCTGACACTGTGGGACGCCTTTCCAAAGATGTGGGGCTGGAAGAGTGCTTGGAGACTGATCCCCTCCAGTCATGATTTGGGCTGTCCTCTTGGACTTCTGCTGAGACCTGTCCACCTCCCAGCTCTCAGAGACTCTATGCTGATTAGCCAAGCTGCTGGGGAGACTGAGGTCCTTTTTTTCTTCTCTCTTTTAAGACCAAATAAGTCACAAACCATCAATTAATTGAAGAGAAGTAGCACAGTCAAATATAGTCTCTGTGCAATTCTTGATTCTCTTTAATGTGACCTTTGACCCCAATTTCCTGACCCCAGGCATAGGCAAGCTGGCTCCAACAGGCTGTAGGGTTTGCAAGTGCAGGGGCTATGAATTGGGAGTGTTCCTCTTGGGGAGGCTGAGCAGGGAATGAGGTAGACTTGACTCAAGTTCATCTTCTCCTGGTTCAGTGATGATCCTGGGTTCTTCTCAAATACGTGCTGAATAATGACGACGAGCAATTGTTGGTCTGTAGCTCTTTTGAGAGCGTTGTATTCTGATCAGTCAGGTTACATCTACACTCGCGGCTCCTTGCGCGAGAAATATGCAAGTGAGGCTAAGCGTGGAATATCGCCGAGCCTCATTTACATACCTAATGAGCCGCCATTTTTGCAGAAGAGGCTCTTGCGCCAGAAGGAGCTGTCTATACTACCCCTTCTTGCGCAAAAAAACCCCTCTTGTGCAATGCCGTTATTCCGGAAAATAATTGGCATAATGGCATTGTGCAAGTGGGGTTTTCTTGCGCAAGAAGGGGCAGTGTAGACAGCTCCTTCTGGTGCAAGAGCATCTTCTGCAAAAATGGTGGCTCATTAGGTATGCAAATGAGGCTTGGGCGATATTCTATGCTTAGCCTCATTTGCATATTTCTGGCGCAAGAAGCCGCGAGTGTAGACATATAGCCTCAGTGTCTGGCTAGGGGCAGGACATCAGACTTGCAGGGGAGGGGTGGGTGTGGCCGTGACATCACAAAGGCCTGTTGCAGAATCTCAGCCTATTGGACCACAGTGGTGGAGAGGTGGTGACCTCACAGAGACCCTGACATCAGCCAGGCAGGACAGAAGTGCAAGGCAGGGACAACCTCAGAGACTGCCCCCTCTACTCTTTATGACTTGTTGGGAGGCTCTCACAAAGAGGTCGGGCAGGAATTGCTCTGAAACTGAACCCTTCTAGTGGTGACCTAGGCCATCTTTTGGGACATCTGCTGAGACCTCTTAGCCTCCCACTTCTCAGTCTTAGTGCTGATCAGCCGAGCAGGGAGCTCTTGACAGGGAGGAGAAGTTTTCCCAACAGTGACCCATGGCTGTCCCTTTCTTTTCAGGCTCTGCACAAGGCCTTGTCTGACCTCCAGCATGTCATGCTGGGGAACCTGCTGGCAGAGTCCCCAGAGACAGACAGGCTCCAATGCATCTTGGACATGAGCGTGGTCAGATGGGGCAGGGACCAGTTTTACCTTAGCGCTGAGGGGAACTGGAATGGGGAGCCTGGAAATCCATTCTCCAGTCTTGTCCTCCTAGCCTGCATCCCAGTGGGCCCTCCTTGCTCAGGGCAGAGCTATGCTGGGCCCTTCCGGGACAGGGGAAGGACATGGAGCTTCAAGACAGGGCTGCCAATAGCAGCGCATAATGAAGGATGGCAGATGATGTTGCTGTCCTTCCTTTCGTGCCACTGCTGGTGGCAACTCTATTTGCCCCCCTGGACAGCTGGACAGACAAAGCCACCACCAGCAGCGGTGGAGAAGGAAGGGTGGTGTGGTGTGGTGTTGCCTCTCTTCCTTGTGTGCCACTGCTGGAGTTGGCATCAGAAGTCACTTATGTCGAATTGAGGGAGGGGGATGGTGAATCAGAATGGGGCTCTGCTGCTCCTTATGGTCTTGACTCTTTTCTGGGACACGCTGGACCTGATGCAGAAGCTGACACCCTGTGGGTGACGGAAGCAGGTCAGGATCAATAGACCAAGGGACATACTATGGAAATAAGCCCACCCTCATTCCTGGGGATGACACTGTGCTCAGGGTGAATGTCATTAGTCATGGTGCTTGAGAAGGGGATTGTCACAATTTGTCCTTGTCTCTCTAGAGTGGGACAATGTTCATTGTCTGGGCTGGTCCGATCCTTTCTGAACTCCTGGTTCATGAGAGAAGAGCAAATTCCTTTCCGGCCCACCTGGTTCTCTAGGAAGGAGTCTGTGAGACTTCTGTGAGCACCAGCTCCTGGATCTCATGGCAGGAGCGGGGGAGGTTGAGGCAGGGGTGGGAGATTTGAGGCTTTCACTGCCAAAGCCAGGCAGGGCCCTGACTTGAAGTTCCATCTCCTTCTTCTACAGGGGTGGCTGGGAATTGCTGGCAACTGGTTCTGTTTTTTCTAAAAGTGGTGAATCTGCTGCACGGTAGGAAAAAATAGCTGCAGGGGGGAAAGGGCTAGAGAGAAAAACAATAGGAAGAGGAAAATAAGGGAGGAATGGACAGAGTCGATGGAAGGGCAGTGAGGAGGGAGAAAAGAAAATTTGGAAGAGATTCTCTTCTTCATCTATGTATTTTAAAAATAAATCCATAACCTTACTTTGAGTGCCAATATTACTATTTACATAGCTCTGGCTGGAAAATTTCCAATAGCACTTTTTTCTGTTGGAAAATGCCACTTCGTCAAAGGTGAAATGTTTTGTGGAAATGTATCAATTCTGACACAATTCTGTTTTTAAAAGAAATCATTTTTGGAGTGGGCCATTTAGGGGTATTTCAAAGGAAAAAAAATCTTTCAATTTTCTTACCTCTTTATAATAGACAAAATTAAGTAAAAATCAGAGCAAAATGTTTTGGTTTATAGAAATATGAAGTGACTCAAAATGACTTTTCCCCCCACAATCTTCATTTACCAGGAAGGTTTGGAAATGATTTTGTTTTCATTCTACTTCAGCACAAGGGGGGAACATTGACATTCAGAATTTCCTAGGAAAGGGAAAACCCTCTTCCCACTTGGCTCTCGAGATAAGGTCCTAGAGGCAGGTGCAGAACGAGGAAGGTGGCCAGTATCAATAAGAAATTCCAGTTTCCTATTGCCCTTGATTTTAGATGTTTTGCCACTGCTCTGGCTCCTTTACACTGTGTGATAGGGATGGAACAATATAAAGGGGAGCCCTTAAAGACCGTTTTCCAATGAGACAAGATTCACCTGGTGCAGGATTAAAGAAGCTAGCCATATAGTTCCCTTCCAAAGACCACCCCTCAGGCATTCTGGGGCAGAGAGTTCAGCTGTGGAAATGCAATGCTGCAGTTTCTGGGCAGCTCTATGATCAGAGGGCAGACTGAAGATGCTGCAGTTACTCAGTCTTGCAAGTTCAGGCACCTTTATCACTGAAGGTGCTAACAGCTTTCTGAATGGTATTCTTCCTGCCTTACCAATCTATCCACTGACTTTGATCTTTATCTGCTCAGGTTTAGCACCCTTTCTCCTGATACTTCATGTATAGAGGTGGTGGTGGGGTGACAAAGCATCTTTCTTTCCCCCCCTTCCCTTCTCCTATTTATTTCAAATTTTCTTATCCCCTAGTCATAACTCTGGTCATCTGAAGAAGTGGGCTGTGCCCACGAGAGCTCATGACACCATCTACATGTTTTGTTAGTCTATAAAGTGCTACCAGACCATTTGCTTGCTGTTTTTTCAGTCATGCAAGGTGATGTGTGTGTGTGTGTGTGTGTGTGTGTGTGTGTGGGGCGGGGTGGTGCCACTAGGACTCAGTGTAGAAAATTGTCTACTGCTGGTGCATATGTAGGTAGCAGAGCAGTACCATGAGAGGAGTAGAACAGGAAGGAGGGCAGAACTGAGACCTTTCAAAATTTTGGCCCAAGCGAGGGGGCATGGGGGCGTCATTTGAGCTCCCTGCCTCAGGTGCCAAAATGTTGTGGGCCGGCCCTGGATCTGAGGTATGATGGGTCACTCCGTTTCTGAATCACGCCCGTTTTGGGATGACGCAAAAATGACCTAAAATCCCCACAGGCCCTCTTCTTCCTTTCATCAGAGAATTTTGTACTTTGTGCCCAGGACAGAATCTCCTTGTTACCTTTGTTTGTTTTAACTGTGAATTCATCTGTTTGAATTGAAATAGAACATGTTGAAACTTTGAAATTTTTGGACAAGTTTTTGCCAACAATTCTTCTGGGAAATGTCCTGATTTTTTTTTTAAATGTCTACCTGAAACCTTATTTCAGTAACAATGAACAGAATTAAATAATTAATACAAGATTTAAAAATATCACAAGAGCACCAGTTAGACATGAAGTATTTTTAATAAATTACAGCTCTGATACTTCCATCTTTATGGGGAATTCTTTAATAGAAAATAACTGTTCTATAGCTATATTTTTTCTCAAATTATTTAAGATGATTCAAAAGCTTAATGGACTATCTTTTTCAATTAAATATTATAGATCTGTAGCTATCATTTCTGTCAAACTTTTAAAATTCCATAGATCCCATCTAGTTTAATCTCTAATAAATGCTACACGTTTCCATAATGTTTCTCTGGAGCTCATAGTTCAAAACCTCATGTGTCTCTTTGCTCCTTTTACGCTGATGCTACCAATAACTTAGCTGTGAATAGTAGTTTTTAAAAATCCAAAGGAACAAAAGCCTTAACGTTTTGCACCTTTGTCATAAGCGTTAAGAACAAATCAGCTGCAGAGAGTTCATCACAGCACTAGGTGGCAACACTACTCTATCATTTTACTTTCAGCCTAATGTAGCTAAAAACCCTTGTTAATTTTTTACAGCTTCAGAAGTCCAGTGGTATCAAGTAGTGTGGGGTGTGTGTGTGTGTGTGGGGGGGGGGAGGTGTCTTTTTGTGATGGTGGAAATTTGGTTATGGAGAACTTGCTCACTTGACTCAACTTTTCCTCCTTTACTTCCATCTCTGCCTGAGTGTATCAGTGTAATCACAGCGTTGGAAGAGACCTCAGGAGGTCATCGAGTCCAACATCCTGCTAGCAGGACCAATCCCAACGAAATCTGTAGACTAGGTAAGCCCAAATCCCTCAGCCTCTCAAGTCATGTGTTCCAGCCCCCTAATCATTTTTGTTGCTCTCTGCTGTACTCTCTCCAATGTGTCCACATCCTTTCTGTAACGGAGGCCCCAGAATTGGACACAGTATTCCAGATGTGGCCTTGCTAGTGCCGAATAAAGGGGAATAATCAATTCCTTAGATCTGTTAGCAATGCTCCTACTAATACACTTCTTTGCCTTTTTGGCTACAAGGGCACACGGTTTACTCATATCTAGCTTCTTATCCACTGTAATCCCCAAATCCTTTTCTACTGAACTGTTGCCTAGCCAGTCAGTCCCCAGCCTGTAACAGTGCTTGGGATTCTTCTGTCCCAAGTGCAGGACTCCCCACTTGCCCTTGTTGAACCTCATGAGATTTTTTTTTTGGCCCAATCCTCTAATTTGTCTAGGTCACTCTGGACCCTATCCCTACCCTCCAATGTATTAGGCTTAGGGTACGTCTAGACTACACGCTTCTTTCAAAAAAGCTTCTTTCAAAAGAGATCATCTAGACTGCCACAACTTTTTCGAAAAAGCAGTCTGCTTTTTCGAAAGAAATCACCCAGGCAATCTGGATGCTTTCTTTCAAAAAAGCTCTGTTTGTGGTCAAGAATGCCTTTTTTCAAAAGAGCTCTTTCAAAAAAAGGTGTTCTTCCTCGTAAAATGAGGTTTACTGCTGTCGAAAAAACCGCCACGTTCTTTCGATTTTTTTTGAAAGAAGATGGCGGCAGTCTAGACGCAGGTGAAGTTTTCTTGAAAAGGTCACTTTTTTCGAAAAAACCCTTTTTTCGAAAAATGCCCACTGGAGCATTTTTGTGTGCCTGCCTAGCGCTGCTCCCGGGCGCCTGGCACATGCGCGGCCCCCGCCCTGGGGGGGGCTCAGCAGCCCCGCGCGGCGCCCGCCACCCAAAAAGGTTGGGGACCACTGCCTTAGTCTATACTAACTTCACTAACTGACTTCAGCTACAAAAATCAACATACTTACCGCAGTGTCTTCTGCGCAATAAGGTGAGCAGGGATTGTTCTCCCATCAACGCTGGCTACTGTCTCATCCTGGTGGAGTACCAGCGTTGACAGGAGAGCACTCAGAGTTTGATTTATCGCATCTAAGCATACATAATAAGTTGACAGCTGGTGGATCAGTCGCTACAGAGTTGATCCCCGGTGTAGTGGAGACAAGCCCTGAATAATGGTATTCTCTTCAAGGCCACATATCTGAATGTAGGCCAAGTGGGCACTGAATGTCAATGGTTATCCATGATGGTGGCTGTGGAATGAGCTGTTTGGTTGGTTATATTTATTCCCTCTCCCTTTAGTCATGGCTTAGCTGCTATTATTTAAAAGCCCTATAGGATTCTATAAAAATTCCTTTAACTCTCTAGACCATTTAATAGAGAATGACCTTCTTTCCATAAAATAGATAGACTTCTCTTTTACCTTTGAGATGAAGGTTCAAAACCCATCTAGAAAGGTGGTTATTTCTGTTAAAATTCTCTAGGCATTTACTGTTTAGTCGGAGTGAATTTTGTTGAGCTCTTCATCTTTCCAGTCCTTCCAACCCCTAATCACTTCATTCTCTGACAGGCCTAGGCTGTGTGCAATTTTCGGTGTCAATGTAACTAAAAAGTTGAGTAGACTGGGAGCTGTTACTCCTCTACATTCTTTGACAGGATGATTTTGGCCTTTTATATTGGCCTTTTCTGCTGTCATATCCCATTGCAAACTAATATATAAGTTGGTGTCCCTGTTCACCTTTTCTTCAGTGTCTCTTTCCAGTTCCGCCTGTTGAATTTTAGTTTCAGATTATATTTCTCCAGAGGTTCACCCCTCAGCCTCCTACACAGTGCTTTTCGCCAATAGATCTTGGAGCTCTTTATGAAGGCAGACGTTACCCTGCTTTACAGATGGGAGAATGGGGAGGGGAGTTACCCAAGCTCACCTAATAGGTTAATGACTGAGATGGGACTGGAACTTGCGTCTCAGGACAGTGCTGTATCTGCTAGGCCATGATGCTGCTTATCTTGTGGCTGTTATGACTGTGGCTTTGTCTACACTAACTCCCACCATCATGCTAATGTATGGGACTTCAGCTATGCAAACAGTGTAGCTGAAGTTGATGTACTTACCGTGGTGTTTTGTGTGTGGTAAGGTCAGTGGGGGCTGCTCTCCCATTGCCTCCGGCTACTTTTCTTATCTCGCTGGAGTACCAGTGTTGATGGGAGAGTGCTTGGAGATTGATTTACTGTGGCCACAGCGTCAATCTCCAGAGTAGTGGAGACAAGCCCTGTATCTCTAGCTTGTTTAGATTCCTGTGTATTACAATTTTTCCTTTTCCAGGCTAATGTAGACAATCTTTCTCAATGTCTAGATGTTTCATCTACCTGCTAGTTACTGCCCATCTTTTAACTCTTCAGTGATGATATGACAAGAGACTGGGAGAAACCAACAGGTGGTTGGTACCCCATAAGAGAGCTCCTTATCTCCTTCATTTGAACCTGTTTTCATTTCCTGGGTTCTGTTCTTGGTTATGACCCTGAGGGAAACTTTAACTGCTCTGTGGTGCAGTCCAGTGAATACACTGTCTCTTACATTCTGTTGTGAAGCATGATCACTTCTGTGAGGTGAAATGTCTAATGCGCTGTGAGTTTTATTTTCCCTCCAAGTTTTCAGTAAGTACCCATTCCTGTAGAATCAGAGTATCCGTTCATAGTGCCGGGGCTTCCGATATCTGGGTACATTTTTAATTGGGTTTGGTGGAGAGCAAACCATGAGCAAGGGTTATTGTAGGTCAGGGTGGCCAACCCGCGGCTTGCGAGCTGCATGCGGCTCTTCACCCCTGAAAGTGTGCCTCACAAAGCCTCCCCCGTGGCTCGCGAAGCTGCCTCATGCAGTTCTCTGTGCTCACCGGGTGCAGGGGAGCTGTCCGGTGCAGCAAAATGGCATCGGCAAGATGGTGTTGGCCGGCAGGAGCCTGAGGTGGCCAAAAAGCCTAACTTGCAGTTTTTAAAGGGGCAGTGTCTTTTTTTTTAAATTTTTAAAATTTTTGCTCAACAATTCTGGTGCGGCTCTCCGCATTTTTTCCGCTGCTGTTTCGGCTCTCTTCGTTTAATGGGTTGGCCACCCCTATTGTAGGTGTCATTCAGTTTCTAACAAATGAGCTAAATTCCCCCTGTGATAATACCCTGTAGCCACCAGATGTCTCTCTTGATTCATGAAAGAAGATATAGTGAGAAACCATTTGGTCCACATGATCTCCTGGTAAATCCCATTAATCCCTAGCCACTTTTGTGCACTGAATTAACTGTATTACAAATGTCTTAGTGCTGGTGAAACATTTAATGTTAGCAATCTGTAGTAGCAATAATTTAGGAGGAGAGGGGAGGGGGTTAACATGAGCAGATGCACAGTCTTTAATTCCTCAATGCCTGGAATCGCAAAATCAACACGTGACATTGATTGGATAATGGAGTGTAAGGGTCCGTTTCGCCCTCATGAACAGAAACTCATGGCTCACAGGGCTTGTGAGGTTTGCCCAACAAGAAATTGGAACTAACTTATCTGAGTAATTACAATTCTGTATTATAGACAGTATTTTGGTTCAGTGACTCTAGTATTCTAATTAGTGCTGGACTTGGAATTTCCAAAGGTGGACAAGTATCATTATCCTTGTTTTGCTTGTGAAGAAAATGAGGCCTGGTAAGGCTGGGGCTTATACCAGGTACCACAGTCAGAGGGAAACTTGGGACTAGAAGCTAGGTCTGTTGACCCTCAGCCAAAGCTGCCTCAGGCCATTTTTCCGACAAAACTCTGTAGAGTAGACATACCTTCAATGGCTCTCAACCTGTCTTTGGCCCATGACCCCAAAAACCAGGTGAGAAATCATCCCATGATTTGCCACAGCCCACCATCTTTTGTGGGCATAAAGGATTATGGGATTTGAGTTTTATAACATGTTTTGTCAGTGTGTGTGTGTGAGGTAATAATGTTGATTATGGGGACTTGTAGTATAAAAATACTGCTCCAGGGTGGAGAGCGTATTGGAGTGCATTTATTTTCCTCTTCAGGACAAATTTTGAGAGTTAGAGAGGAAAAAGGTCTAGATGGGGCCAAATGGCAGAAAAGCTGCCTCCTTTCAGCAGAGCCCTTATCCCTTGTAGAATGAGGAATACAGGGTTCCCCGAAAGAGCACGTTTGCTCTTCTGCAAAAAGAAGTGGATGAGCAAATGCGTTCCTTGGACGCAGTGGAGTTTTTCCGGGATACCTCTAGTATCCTGCAAAAACCCCGCAGTGTAGACGTACTTACAGACTAACTCGGCTACCCCTTTGAAGATTTTATAGGGATAGTCCTAGTAGTCGAGGCTGTGTCTTATACAGGTACCTATTACCACCCTCCTCACCCTGATTTTTTTTTATACTTGCTGTCCGGTCACCCTATTCACTTCTGGGTTGAGCAATGCTGCCTTAGACCATGTTAGGGCTGGGGTTCCCAACCTTTTTCGGTCCCCGTACCCTCTTGGCTTTTAGTAAACCTTCCCGTACCCCCTATTCAATAAGAAAGGAAATAAATTCTAGACTCTAGAATCCACAACTTTTTTCACTAACATTACTACTTTTAGAATATTTCAGTTAGGATAATCTAGTTATTTACCAAATATTCCCTGAACCTCCTTGACAAGCTTCTCGTACCCCCTGGAGGTACGCATATCCCAGGTTGGGAACCCCTGTGTTAGGGCTTGTCTACGCAGTGTCTTATGCTGCACTAGTGTGTTGACTGTGGACTGTTGGTGCACACTAAAAGTTCCAATGAACTAGTGAATTAATGCAGTCTGTCTCAAACAGTACTAAATGCACACTAGAGAACTTTTAGTGTGTGCCAGTAGGACACACAGACCAGTCAGTGCATTACACACTTATGTAAACTAAAATTAACTTCTCTCTGGTGCATCCTATTGCACAGTGTAGACAAGCCCTAGTAGAACAACATCAAAATATGCGTGGGCTTAGCCAGAATACTATATTTTTTCACCATATGTGTTTTTTTGCAAACACTAAAGTCCTACCATTCTGTTCAAAACCAGACTGAGGCTATTAACCATATGTTAAAGCTTTAGTTTCCATTATTTTACCAGACATAGCTGGAGACTAAACTATGCTAATATGAGATCACTTCTTCCACAAAGAAATTGTTTCAATAGCTCATCTGTTTTGTATTCTTGTCCTGATTCCACTCAAAAATATTGAAGGTTTTTTTGGTGGTGGTCCCCCCCTTTTTTTTTGTCCTTCAGTTCTTTTTACAAGTTCGTAGCTTCAAGAAGAATAATGCCTGCTGTGGTGCTAAGGCAGAAAGATAAGCAGGAGGCTCGGGGTACTTGAATTGTTGTAACTTATCTACAGTTCTTTCTCAAGCTTCCCCTCCTCTGAATAGGCTCCCATTTGTTGGGGGGCAGGATCTCTTTGAGGAATTCTGCATTCTTGTTTGGTGGATGTGCACAGAGTGAGAGCCCCCAGAAAGGGACTAACGCACCTTTTCTGGCATAGAATAATATCTTGGATTGACAGCTGAGGCCTTTCTCTGCTGATTGTATAACTCAGTGTTTCTCAATCTTTTTTATAAAGTACTCCTTTTAAAAAAAAATAGTACCCCCAATAGCTACAGTTTTCAGACACACACTTTTTTTCCTATCGTTGCAACACATTTATTTAAGCAACTTAATCATTTCTGGGCTGATGAAATTTTTGGGTGTAAAAAGTACAAAAGTAATAAAATGCTGTAAAATGTACAAGAAATTCCATTTTCTCCAAATTTCAGTTGTGTTGACGTACCCCCCAGACTTCTCTCGAGTATCCCTAAGGGTACTCGTACCACTGGTTGAGAAACCCTGGTATAACTCTTGCACCTGCTGGATGTGATGCACTGTCCCATGTGGTAGCTCTGAGACCACTTAGGCTACGTCTAGACTGCAGGCTTCTTTTGGAAGAAGTTATTCCGGAAGACATCTTTGGAAAAAACTTCTTCTGAAAGAGCGTCCACACTGCCCAAGCGCATCAAAAAAGTGGTCTCCTTTTTTGTCAGATAGCGTCCATTCAGTGTGCATGCTATCTCACATTTAAGCTGCGATGACTATGAACAGAGTGGGCACGTGTGCTTTTTCCTTTTTCCAAAGAACTCCCTCTTCCCCATCCATGCGCCTTTTTCCGAAAGAGCTCTTTTGGAAAAAGGCTTCTGTCTTGTAGAAAGAGGTTTACCAGTGTTGGAAAAACCCCTCTGTTCTTTCGATTTTCTTTCAAAAACGTGATTGCAGTGTGGATGTAAGTGAAGTCTTTTTGGAAAAGCAACTGTTTTCCCAAAAAACTCTGTAGTCTAGACATCGCCTTAGACAGGGCCGGCCCGAAGCATTCTGGTGCCCCAGGCACGGGCGCGCGGTGCCGCCCCCAGGCGCATGGTGCATGCGCGGGCCCACCCGTGGGGAGCGGGCCCGCCCCCCTAGGGTGCACAGGCCCGCCCCCGGGGCACACGGCACATGCGCGACACAGCTATGGCCGCTGGCGCGCAGCCCGGGTCTTGCCCCCGGGGTGCACGGCACAAGCGCAGCCCAGTCCGGCCCGGCTGCTGCTGCTGGTGTGTGCGCCGGGCCGTGCAGGGCCCCGCGGCCGTGGGGGGGAGAGCGCTGCTGGCTGGTGCCGCTGGGATGGGGGCAGGCCTGTGCTGTGGGAGCTGGGCAGCGCCTGATGGCAGCTATAAGGGACGCCATGTGCCCCTTACAGCTGCCATCAGGCACCCCCCATCGGTTGGCACCCCGGGCAGCT
This sequence comes from Pelochelys cantorii, assembly GCA_032595735.1. Lineage (NCBI taxonomy): Eukaryota > Metazoa > Chordata > Testudines > Trionychidae > Pelochelys > Pelochelys cantorii. Next base: position 8,228,720 of record CM064346.1, on the reverse strand, counting down.
GCCTGGCTCACCCACCCCTTAATCCGGCCTGGCCTTAGAGAATAATGAGTCTGCTGGCTTTTTGCTCATGTGGTAGAGGCTCATGCACTAAGCTCCAGAGATCCCATGTCCAGTTCCGCCTGTCGGCGTTGTAATTGCTAGAATCTTACGTGCCATCTTCTAATGTCCTCACTTTGTGGGTTCACAATTAATTGGCATGTGTTAGCTTTTGTATCTAACATAGTATCCAGGCAAACAATGAAATCATTGGTGTACACAGACTCAAGCTAACTTCCTTCTGCTGGAGCAATTAAACTCCAGAATTGCACCGCAGCTGTGGCATCAGCCAGTAATGTCAAAAGTTTGCTTGCATCGCAGTGGGTGAACTGTTCACTTTTTTTCTTCTCCTATGACTTTTTCCACCCGTGGAAGATGCTAAGAGCCGGATACTTGTCAAATGCTATAGCATGAAGTAAAACATTTGACATGGAGAGAATGACACATTGACACTTTTCATTATAATTGCTTCCTACACTGGAAACCTCCAGCTGTTTTAGTGGGAATAACATGTGAGTGTGTTGATAATATAGTCCTTAACCCTGCAGATAGAGAATAGAAATGCGTAGGTCCCATTTTAGTAGAAAAGTAGGGGTTTTAAACGTGTATAACAGGGGTTCCCAAACTTTTTGACATGGGGACCAGTAAATCCATTCACGAGCTTTTGGAGGACCGGTAACATTCATTTGCATATTCATTAAGCAAATGATGAATATTCAGATAAGTTGTTTCTGGTCCTCCCAAGGCCCCCAGTGCCAGCTTTAGCAAAGCTTTTGATACGGTCACCCACAATATTCTTGCCAGCAAGTTAAGGGAATATGGATTGGATAAATGGACTGTAAGATGAATAGAAAGCTGTCTAGACCAGGGTTTCCTAAACTTTTTACTTTAGTTGGAACCCTTTTTTTTTCAATACTGTTTTTTGCAGCCCAAAAATATAAACGCATATAAAAAAAAGAATTAAAAATGAATAAATTTTCAGCGTTTCACCCAGCTGCATCCTCTGCCCAGCCTGGGCCAGGCTCCGGGGACCCAGTGCTGCACGGGCACTCCAGGAGGCGGGAGCAGGAGCAGATTGGGGGTAGGGTATCTGGCTAGGAGGGAGGTTGTAAGGAGGGGTAGGGTTGCCAGGTGTCCGGTTTTGTACCAGACAGTCCAGTATTTGGGGGTTCTGTCTGGGAAACAAATTGAGAAAATACCGGACATGTAAAATGTCCGGTATTTTCTAATTAGGTAAGTTTTATTATAATTAGGTGTATCAGTCCGTAGCTGCGAACTGCCTGGCTGGTAGATGTGCTAACGCTGCGTGAGTGTGTCTACTAGCCAGGCAGTTCGCAACTACTCGAGGAAGGGTATGGGGGGCGCAAAATGGAATCCCCGGGGCTGGACTCCCTCGTGTGCCCGGGTCAGTCCAGCTTCCCAATTCACCCCCCCCCCCGCTTCTCCTTCTGATCTCCCCCCATCCAGCCCTGCTTCTAGTGGCCGGTTCCCCCCCACTCCCCACCGATCTCTCCCAGCCAGCCCCACTCCCCCCGACAACCCTCCAGACCAGGTCTGCTGCCCCCACCCCCTCCTAGCCGGCTGATTCTCCCCCGATCTCCCCTGGCCAGCCCCGCTTCTGGCAGCTGGTTCTGGCGCCCCCATCCCCCGGCCAGCCCTGCTTCCACTGGCCAGTCCCCCCCACATCTCCCCCTCCCAGCCAGCCGATTCTCCCCCGCTTTTCCTCCTGATCTCCCCTGGCTGCTCCTGTCCAGCCCTGCTTCCGGAGGCTGGTTCTCCTGTCCTCCTCCTCCCGATCTCCCCTGGCCAGCCCCTCCCCGCCCCCCATCCAGCCCCCATCTCCGCCGGACAGCCTCGCTGCCTCCAACCCTGCTTCCCGGCGGCCAGTTTCCCCCACACACAAACCTCCTCCCAGCCTACCCCGCTCCCCTCCAGCAGTCACACTGAGGCCCTGTATTTTTTTCCCATGGCCCGGTATCCGGGCCACGGCCCATAGTTTGGGAAATGCTGGTGTATAAGACTGATCACTGGACAGCTGAATACTGAAACTCCAACAACCTAATGAAAGCTCTTTGCCTTGATGTCTCTGCAGCATGAGTCTGCAGGAATATCCTTTGGTCTCATGGGGTACATCTACACAGCAGAATTATTTTGGAATAATGTCCATTATTCTGAAATAATGTTATGTGCTCTCTGCACAAAAAGCCTGTTGTTTTGAAATAAATCCGAAATAACGGGCTTCTTACTCTGACTTCCGATAAACCTCGTATGAGGATTAAGGAAGTCAGTGGAAGAGCGATTATTTTGAAATAAGTGCTGTGTAGATGGCCCAAATTTTCAAAATAAGCTATTATAATTATTTGAAATAAGCGCTGATATGGCATAGCTTATTTCGAGGTACGTGTTACTGTGTAGCCGTACCCACGGTGGAATAAAGTGTCTCACCTCTTTTGCTCTAAAATTGCAGACTGCAAGACTTGTATCATTACTAGATCATCTACAGTGCTGACAGCCCTCAATTGGGAGTGCCGGAAGGCTGAATTGCAAAGGAATCTGAATGACTCCTTACCTTTGAGGAAGTGTGGCTGTTTCAGGTTACACTGAAGTGCATCTTAAGGCCAGCGAGTAAATGGATGCTTATAATGCTTTGTCCTGGACCTCCCCTAAGCACAATAACTGATATGCACAACTGTTGGGGACTACTGGAGTACATTTATTTATTGCTTCCATGCAACATTTCTGATTGAACAATAAGTCTTAATGAAACCATAACTATTCCGTGAGAGGTTGAATATGGCAACTGTTTCATTGTGTATATCCTTGGAATTAATGCCTCTTTCCCTCCTCCCCCGCCGCCCACAATAAAAACAGGATGAACATATGCATGCTAAATCTTTAATGTCTCTAATGGCCTCTTGATCATTTGCATTTCAGATCCTAAAGCAGACACAGTAGCAATCATGGATTTCCAAATATGCTGTTGATTGAAGCTGAAAGCACAGGGTCCCTTCCTCCCATCTCCCATTCAGCTCAAGGATGCCACAGAGAAGAATCCTGCCTAATGCTGCTGGAGGAACCTATTTCTGACATTGCAGCATGTTTGTATAGGGTCCAGGCTGTGCTCTGAAGGGAATATAATTTGATATGCGTCTCTCTTGAAAGACAGTGATTCAGATAAACCACTTTTGTTAAGGCGCCTTCCTGCACATAGTAGGAGCTGCCAGACTAGAGTAGCCAGCCCAGGGATCCATCTTATTTTGTAGCCGATCTTTGAAAGTGGCCTGGACCAGCCCCTTCACTGGAATGGGCAAGGGACCCTCCAGTAGACATTTATGGAATAATCTGATTGGGCAAGTTTCTTCCCCATCCTTATTAGTTAGGTCAATCTTAGAATATTTACAGTGAGCTCACTAAGGCCAGAAATATTTTCCCTGTCTTGATGCAAGTCATCTTTTATTATATATTTTAGAAATATAGATTTCTATACACACACTATGTTTTAGAAATGTCTGTCCATCCATGCAACTTCTCTATCAGCTTCACGTAGCATGGAGACTCTAATTGACTATTTCTCCCCCCCTTTTTCTTCCTTCTCTTCCCCTCCCCCTATTTATTTCAAAACTGGACCTTTAATAACTCCAGTCATCTGAAGAAGTGGGTTGTAACCACAAAAGCTCATGATACCATCTAAATGTTTTCTTAGTCTTTAAGGTGATGCAAGACTAGTTGGTTTTTTTTAAAGTTTTTCCAGAGAGGGTACATCTAGACTACATGGCTCCATTGATGGAGCCATGTAAATTAGTTTACCCGGCATAGCCAATGAAGTGGGGATTTAAATAATCCCTGCTTCTTTAAAATAAAAATGGCTGCCGCACTGTGCCGACGATCAGCGGATCCAGCACAGAGCGGCAGTCTAGATGCGGCGCGGTTGACAAGGGAAGCCTTTGTCGACCGCTCCGGTATGCCTTGTGAAATGAGGTTTACCGGAGAGGTTGACAAAGGCTTCCCTTGTCGACCATGCCACGTCTAGACTGCCGTGCTGTGCCGGATCAGCTGATCGTCAGCACGGCGTGGCGGCCATTTTTATTTTAATAAAGCGGGGATTATTTAAATCCCCGCTTCATTGACTATGCCGGGTAAAGTAGTTTACATGGCTTCATCGATGGAGCCATGTAGTCTAGACGTACCCTTACAGACTAACTCGGCTACCCCTCTGAAATGTTTCATCACTGAGTCTGTTTGTTTAAGAGCTCCTCCTAAATGGTAAGAGCTAGGACCACCCAATTTGGAATGCAGCTTCCTCTTATCATAACTTAAAGTAAATTCAGGGTGTGCCAGGATAATGGGATGTGTGTGGAATTGGATTGTTTCTCATAAAATGGAAAGGGAGGGGTCTGGTAGGAGAGAGTTATACTTCAGAATGACCACAGGGTGGCAGCAAGGGGCCAGACATGGTGACTGGGACAGCTATAATCCCATTAGGCCTGCAGGGAGTATGGGTGGAGAAAGGGACAGCTATATAAATATATTTTAGAGAGTTTGTGTGTCTGTCCCTCAGTTGGGGGCATGCACCCTTCCTATGGATGTGCCCACTGCAACTGCAGCAGCTGTGGAGAGGTACTTCTCACCTGACCCCAAGCTGCTGCAGTGAGAGAGGGCTGGGGTTGTCCTCTCTCCCCGGGGCAGCCTGCTACTGAACCCTTTCTTCCCAGCCCCACTCCAGAGCAACGATGGAAATGAAGAAAAACAAAATGTACTTGAGTTCAGGACCCAAGCAACACTGGTTAAATCGTCTAGAATTTTATATGTAACTTGTTAAAACTTATCCTAATGTTGAAATGAGCTCACTAAAACCTTTGAGAAATGGTCCATTATTTTACTTGCCTTGTCATGGATTCTAAGGCCGAGAAGGGACCACTAGTTATCTAGTATGACTTCCTGTACAGTCCAGGCCACAATAATCCCTGCTTGAACTGGAGCATACTTTGTAGAAAACCCCTCAGTCTCAGTTGAAGACTTGCCAGTGATGACATGACAGGTATGTTCACAGCGTTGGATAATAGGACCAGGCCTGCCGATGGGAGGCAGGGCAAAGAGGGCAATTGCCCTGGGGACTGGTGATTCAAAGGGCATGGAACTCCCTGTGGCAGCCATTGCTACTATGGCCACAGCAGTGGCCAGTGGCCCAGGCCCCTTTGAATTGCCACCACGGCCCCATGCTGGGTGCTCTGCGTGTTTGAGGGTGGGGTAGGCATCTGACTGCCCTCAACCCTACTTCTTCTGCCTTGAAGCCCTACTTCTGAGTGTGAAGACACCTTGCCCCAGGGCCACTCATGTCCGCAATTTTCTTCACTGGCCAGTGACCGATGGGTGCCTAGTTTGAGACTTTTCCAGAGGGTCACATTTCAGAAAACATGGAGCCCACCTGCCTTCTGGAAATCAGGCCTCTTCAATGTGTCTGAAATCAGGAGCCCACGATCACAAGCCACTTGTGAAAATGTGGGTGAATACATCTCCCTTTCACTTCTCCTTCTCAAGATTTCTGTGGGAGCTTTGTTTCAATAGGGCCTATGTGGGTAACCATTTTTCCCCAGCAAAAGAACTCTCTTTCTCAATCCTTTACTGGTCTGAGCTGCCGATTGACTTTCCTCAGGTGCCCTGGATTTCAACCCCACTTCTTTTCCTCAACACCAAGCTGGGGACCAATGAAGACCTGAGCTGGCGGATTCAGGTTAGGCCTCTTCTTGGTGGAACAATTACAAATCTCTCTGGCTGCAGTTGACAATAAGCAGCTGAGCCCTGATTTCATAAGAGAATCAACCATGAAGAATCTGGGCCATAAAGAGGAATGACTAGCAAAGAATAAACATGTGATTTAATTGTCCTTGCCACCTTGTTTTTAGGCTTAAACGAAGATAAGAGGGATTTGCGTGGGGAATCAAATGTGTTGCGTTGGCACAGGCGTTCAGTTAACATCTTTGAGACAGTCTGCTGGACTGATTGCAGGACCCTCCTTGCCACTTTGATGGTCAATGTTTGCTGATCTAGGTCAAGGAAGACAGTGGAGAATATTCAAGATGTTCCATGCCAGCAATATAACTGGGTGAGTATTAAGTCTGCACATATTGTAGGTTGATTCTGGATAAAGAGCAAGAGTCCATACTGACTCTTTGCCACAACCCATTGATAGCATTGGCTGTGACAGCAAATTACATATGTTGGAGCCTGGCAGGGTTAACCTGAGTGCACTGGGGGGGTGGTTTTTCTTTCACTTGGAAAACCCGGAAGACAGAATTGAGTGATTCCTTATTTGCTTCAAGTACCTCCTTATGAGGTACAAAAGGGTCCTGTCCTGTTATCCCTCCTATTCAATGTGTATGTGATGCAACTTGGGGAGGCTGAGAGCTGATTTGGGCTGCAGGCCATTCGTATACATTGCTGCCCCATCTGTACTTCATCGGTGTAATTGGACCCACCTGTGGTTGTTATTAGGCCATAGATGAAAGCTAGCTGGCTGAAACTCAACCCAAATTCATGCTGCTTTCCCCCAGCATCAGGAACGGCAAAAGTCATGGATGCCCCTTGAGTTGATGATGTCTGTAACTTCTCCTTAGCTCCTCCGTTGTTCCTGGCTGTGCAGATAGCAGAGGCAGACAAGAGCCATCTGTTCATGACCTGAAGGTGGGGGCCGTTCTTGCTCGATGCAAACCTTGCCACAGCAATCAATGCCTGTAGTTGCAATGGCCTTTGCTGGAGGTTATGGTTGAAGGCCATTTCATAATTCCACCTAGCGCAAAATGCAGCTGTCTGCTTCCAGTGGTGCTTCATGTGTGGTGTGTACTTAGAGTATCTGCACTGGCTTCCAATTTATTTCCAGGTACAGCTCAGGTGGTCCATTTTGATCCATATAAATCCTGGGTTCAAGATATCTTAGACAACATTTGGGCACTTTTTATCCTGATGGTAGAGATGCGTCGGGAGGCATGGCCCAAGTTTTTCAAAAGCGGCAAGTGATTTTGGCCACCTCAGTTCCTGAGTGTCTGACTTCTGAGACCTGTTAAGAACCTTTGTAGAGGTGGTCACTCAGCACTATTGGAACATAAAAATCTTGCAAGTCATCAAAAAAGACACATAAATGGAGGCAGCCAAAAATCTCTCTACTTTTGGGAACATCTTGCCCTTGACCTGTTCAATCCCTACATATTTTTGGCTGGGGACCAGTAGCAAGGCTTTACCATGGCAGGAGAGCCCTTGATTCCAGACTCAAGATTACAACTCTTTGCCAGTTTGTGATATACACTAAAGAATGATGTGATCTTGCTGTGTAAACTGGCAGTGTTGACAAAAGCTGTGAGATGTGGTTGAAAGGTTGGAAGAATACATTGCGTTCAGTTTTCAAAAGCACTCACTATTGGCCTAAGTTTGATCCAACGGAACTTAATGCTAAAACCTCCCATTCACTTTAATGTGAGCAGCATTTAGCCAGGATGTGGTGGAATATTTTTTTTGAAAATCCCAGCCCCCAATCTTTAAAAGACAAAGATCACTTGCAAATATTAAAAACAGGAACAATTCATCTAGTGTTGGCTAATTCTGCCTGCCTACTTCCTAGCTGCACAGTGCAATTACTTGCTTTTAGAAACTGGTTTCTATTAACTGACTCAGAAGGGGTTGTGTATATTTTGCCTGCGCAGATTTTCAAGCTGCTGTGAAAGACCCTCCAATAATATGAAGTTGATAGATTCATAAAATTCCTTGACTAAATTTTACCACTGGTAGAATTTGCAGTTTCTGGATTGTAAAACTCCTCTTTTCTTCCTGTCTCGTTGTGTTTCTATCTCCAGATACCCAATACAGATGCTCTGTTGTATGCTATATCTTGCTCAGTCTGTTAAATGGAGGCCTTCAGAATGTCTGACCAAAACCAAACAAACCCACCATACGCTAGTAGTTGGATTTACATATTGCTGCAATCACGTTAAAGGCTCAAATACAGCTATTTGAATGATGACGAAGTCTAAAACTGTGGGATTAATATCCAGTGAGGTTGTCATCTTCCTGGAACTTGTTCCTTAAACCTTTAGTCACCTGGAATTGGTTTGTTATTCACATGTCTCTTGTTTAAATGACTAAACTTTCCATTGCTTTCCATTGCTACTTTAATACTTTCAAATCACTGATGGGTTTCTGCCAGCTGACTCTCTACCTACTCTGCCCAAGTCACTGATCATCTCTTCCCATGCTTGTTTTGTTTGTGGGTGAAAACATTCAGAACAGCAAAAGGTCTTGTGCATCATTAAAGTCCTCACATGAAGGCTTATGTGGCATGTAGTTCTCCTGCTGGCTCTCTGCATGTGGTGTGTTGTTTGTTTGGGGCTTTTTAAACAGGTTGAATGTGTCTAGTCCGTTATTCTCTGGTCTGGCATGATTTTAGTTAGCTGGATGTCCAAGTTTCTCATGGTCCCATGAAGTTTGTTTACAGACACCAGTCCTGGCTCAGTGTTCTGTGCTGTTTAGCTGTAATTTACCCCGGAATGTCTTCTAAGAGCCCAGTAAGCCGTGGAAGTGTCAGTAATGCTGCTAGCCAATATTGACTCCCGTGGTTTGGCAAATTCTTTGGTTTGGCACCGGTCAGGTCCTGAGGGTGCCGGATTAGAGAGGTTCAGCCTGTAGTATAGAGATTGTACTTTCTTGACTCTACCTGAACAGTGGCATATCCACTCACACAGTGTGCTCCTTGTGTGCTTGTACATTAGAAAAACACTCTGTCTGGGTCTGTATGGTTCTCATTTCTCCATCAGTGTCCACCCTTGTTTCTTTGACCAGAGATTATGGAGGCGTGTGTGGCAAGGACACCAGAGCAGGACTTGGCTATTAACCCGTGCTTAGCAACTCCTCAGTCTCAAAGACGACTTCCCAAGAGCTGTGATGGGACTGGTGACACTGCAATGGCAATTGACAGTTACCAGGCAGAACACATAGCTAAAATAAAACCAAAAGCCCCAAACTGTCTGAACCCTTGAAGAGTACCAGGAGCAATTGCAAGATGATAGTGTTAGGAACAATTGCCAAATTCATTGTACATGCAATTATTGTGAAGGAGTAATTGTAAAATACTGTGGATCTGCACTTATTTTTTTGTCTTGCAAGTACAGTTTATTTTTCATAAGCTACTTGGTTGTCCCACTAGATTCTACATTCATTGTTTCTAGTGACAGTGATATTATTCATCCTCTGCAGGGCCATTCAATAAAAAATGTAAAGAGATTTCCTGTTAGTACAAGGATTGCATTGCATCCTTGTACTATCTCAGCCAAATCGCTTCCCAATAATGGATACACCCGAGGACCATTATCGGTATTAGTTACAGCTGGTTGTGCCTGCAATGCACTAGGCAAGTCCCAGACAGAAAGGAGGCATGCCCCAAGGACAGCACAGACTCTAAAACAGCCATAAAGTTTGAGGAAGTAGCATGTGACGGCATGTACTATTGTTTTCTTCACCTTGTTAATTGGAATACTCATTGATACTGCTAGTGTGGTGGAAGGTGACACAGGTAGTCTTCTTTATAGACTAGATTTACCTGGCATTGCTCAGATCCTTAACTCAATTACATTTTGTTTTTTGGAAAATAAAATTAGAATGTAGATGCTGCATTTAATTGCTCTGGAGTAGGGCTGGAAATGAGAAGTTGAGTGTGGTTGGGGGAGAGAGGACAGCACCAGCCCCATTCTCCCTGCTTCAGGCCAGGTGAGAAGCACATCTCCATGGCTGCTGCACCTCCAGTGGGCCCAGCTGCGGGGTGTGTGTGTGTGTGTGTGTGTGTATGACCCCTGGCATGGGCAGGTCCAAGTTCATCTACCCCTGATGCTTTCCAGCCAGAGAGGAATGCAGTGAACTGTTCACTTCCCCTCATTGCCTAACAAAGGGGAACAGACAGCAATGTTCCTGTACAAAGTGGGAGAAAAGGGGGAGCTTCACCCCCCCCCCTCCCTGAAGGGTGCTTGGGAGGTGGGAGGCTCAGGGTTGGCACAGTCCCACATGGGAGAGGGCCCCCCCTCAGCCAGCCCCTTTCACCTGCCTGGTGATTCTGTCTCTTTTCTGCATGGTTTCCTGAGAAGCAATCCCATTCCAGGCACACCCTATTTACCTGGCACAACCAAACCATGACCTTGCTTTAAGTTATGATGAGAGGAAGCTGTGTACGGAACTTGACCATCCTATCTCTTACCATTTAGGAGAAGTTCTTGAACAATCATCTGACAAACTCTCTCAAATATACAATGTAGTTAATATTTACAATAGTACAAGACTATGTGCATGTGTTTCACAGATAGCACAGTTTAGTGTTGGGGCCAAATTTTATCAGTGGATTTGCATATGCAACTCCCAATGAAGGCAGAATTTGACTCTTAATTTTATATTTAGAACCTAATCCAGCCTTCAGTGAAGCCAATGGCAATATTCCCATTTGCTAGCTCAGGCTGTTGGTTACATTGCAGCATGCTATGGAGGAGAGGCAATACGTGGGGAGGGGAGGGTGTGGGTCATGTATCTCCCCAGATTTACTGTTTGGCTTGCACTGAGCATGCTCAATAACATTTGCTGGCTCTACTAGCCTCACACTGCCTACCCACCATCTGCAGTGTAGCGGGTTCACTCACTTTCCGCATGGCTTCTTCCCTCAGGGTAGCTTTGGGGAAGTCACCGGCTGCTCCGACGCCAACGCGCCCCCTTTGGGTGAGGTGTTTTCTTCAGGGCACTGCCCTCTGGCAGTGACCACTCCGGTCTTGGTCCTTCCGGGGTGGAGTCATTGTTCTTCCTCTGCTCCTCCTCCAGGGTCCTCCCGACTCCCTAGGACCCCCAGTTCTTCTCCCACTCTGCCTGCCTGGTTGCCTCCTGCAACCCTGCCTTGCGGACTTATGGCCTGGGTCTTCCTTGGCTCAAACTCCCCCAACCTGCCGCAGCTGCCTCCTTGCAAGCCGCAGCTGCCTCCTTGTAGCCTGGCCTTTTAGGGCTGCCTCCATGTGAGCCCTGCCGGGTAGCCTGGGTTTGCTAGGCTGAAGCCTCTCTCACTGCAGGCAGGTCTCTTTCCTTCTCCCAGGAGCTACTCTTATAGTCTCCAGCTGGGCCCTCCTTGTTTGCCTCAGCTGGGCTTCCCCCTGACTCCAGATCTCAGCCCCTTAAAGGGCCAGTGCAGGGCAACACCCTGCCACAGCAGGTACAGGTCATCTTTGCTATGGAGCTGCACACATGGTGTAGGAAGTTACCATCCTTTGATTCTCACCCCACCACCTACACCAATTTAGTTGGTCTGTGATTTGTTCACCCCCATCTGTAAAATGGGGGAGGCTGGTACCTCACAGGGTTTAGTAGCTCAAACTTGAGTTTGCTTTAGGGCACGTGGACATTTCAGTGGCCTCTGCAGGGCAGTTGGCTGCTTCTGAAAAATCGGTTACGATTTTTCAGTCTGAACAGTGAATAATATCAGTAATGTATCACAGCTGTTGTACTAGAAAGTACAATAGACAGTGAACAAAAGCAGATAGTATTGTGACAATATAAAGAATTGCATAAGAAGTTACAAAAGACCTAGTTTTGCGTGATGAGATGGTAAAGTACTTACTGTCTCGAGCTTCTTGCTAATAAATAAATTACCTGCCTCTGGTGCATATATGAATTGCTAATAATCCTTTTAAAATTCAGACACTGCATGCTCTGAGTTAACCCTTAAAGTGCCACCAGGTATCTGTGGCTCAACTCTTTCTAGAGTGGCATCGTTTCAATACAATTCATTTTTTTATTTATTCATCTTACTGCTTTCCTGGTTTAACCTTATAAACTGTAAGTATGATTGAATAAGGACAACTTAAAATGCGAGGTAGGCTACCTGGGCTCACTTGAGCTTATACAGAGCAAATTAAATCAGGGAAAGATTGGAAACCCCCTGTAATGTGCCTTTAGCTAAGCCATCACACTAGAAAATGTATAGACGTGAGTGAATTAGCCAGGGCTAGCTGACCTAGGTATCCATGTCCAAAGTCTGTGGTGGTAAATTCTGGCTTGCCTAAAGGTGACAACCCAATAGGAGTCATTTCTGTAAGCTTGGCAGAGTTTGTTCCTGTTTGTCAAGGGGGAATTTTTATCTTCATCAAAGCTATTGCGATAGGGCAAAGCGAAGAGGGTACCACAGGATTTTAAGTGAAACATGAGGTTAACTTCAACTCGGCTTCCCCTGTCATTGCCTAAATGCTCAGGGGGACGTAACATTTTTGGAGAGAGGCATTGTACTGTGGGAAGTTTGACATAGGACTGGGCTGATCCCTCCCCCGCGCCCCAACCTATGGAAATTAATCCCTTTTCTTGACTTGTTAACTAGTTGTTAGTCAGATACTTTGAAGGAACCCCTCTCTGACTTCATCGGTGTATTGTTTCTGCCAAGTCAGGCTATGGGCCTGTTGTCGAGATGTAATTGCCAGCTTGGGCTGACTTGCATGCGTCCTCTGTAATTGAGCAGATGGCTTTAAAACCAGAAGTGTGAGTGCAATGGTGGGAGGGATTAGCTGCCGGAGTACATACTGAGGGTCCCAGGTGGTACGGTGCTTAGAGGACCAGCCATAACAGCTGCAGATGCTGCCGGGACGACACTTCTATTTTCAACGCACTAGCTCGGTCAAAGCATGACTGCAGATGTCCCTCCAGCATGAATGCAGATGGACCTAAGCACTCATTGGTTTACAAGGATATGTATTTTTAAACAGGATTAGATTCCAATTTCCTTCCCTGTGTTGCCTTGTTCATGTATGGATCCCAAGGGGGAACTGAGCTGCGGTTAACCTCTTCTTTCACTTGGAATCCAGCAGTCTGCTCTTGCCTTGTACTTTAACACAATCGTGTTACTGCTGCTTTAAATACCCAAATGGCCAAGCTCATTTCGTACAGGCCTGGCCCTCTTGCTGAGCCCTGCCAATGTAACTTACTGGGGCAGTAGTTGGAACAATCTTAGGAGTCAAAATTTCTTCTGATTCCCTTCCTAGGTAGCTTCCAAATGCTGACCTCTTGTCTTGGAAAGAGAGAGGAATGTAGCACCAATTAATCTAATGGTGTCCTCCTCACCCCCCCCCCCATTCCAGTTGGACAGGCAAGACTGATCAACTCAAATCTTGATAACATCTCTTCATGGTATTCACGTCACCAATGGATAGGGTCAGCGAGATTTTTGACTGCACTCCAGATTTGGGCCCAGATTAAAAAAAAAAAGTTTAGGTTTTCTTGTATTCAGCATTGCGATACTAACGCTATGTCTACACTACAGAGATTTTGCGGAAAAACAGTCCCCACCTCAAGTGCGATTTTGTGCAAAAAAAAAAAATCGAAAAGAGGAGTTTTTGTGAAAGCGTTATTCCTCTTTCTACGAGGAATAACACCTTACTATGCAAGAGCTCTTGTGTAAAAAGGTGTGTGTGGACAGGGAACTGCCTCTTTTGTGCAAAAAAGCCTTATAGAAAAAAGCACAGGTGCTCTGGTGGCCATTCTGTGAATAGCTATCAGCGCTTTCTTTCGAGAGAGCGTCCATGCAATCTGGATGCTCTCTTCTGCAAAAGTGCCTCGCTTTTTTGATGAGCTTTTGCAGTGTGGATGTGCTTTTGCGCAAGAAGTTTTTGCGGAAGATCTCTTCTGCAAAAAGCTTGCGTAAGAAGCGTGCAGTGTCGACGTAGCCTAATGGGTTTAGCAGCCATGTCTACCCTAGGGGGCAATGTCAAACTAAGGTAAGAAACTTAGGTGACTTGTGGAAGCACATGAGAAGTTCACCCCCCACAAGCTCCCTGCTAACATTTCAGCTGTTAAATGGGGTGCTCCCTCATGTTCCCTCCCTGTTCCTCTGGGTAGCCCTCCCTGCATTTCAGGCACCAGTCACCTGTGGTATGCAACTCCAACCATGTGATTAGTGTAGTTGGAATTGACATAGATTAGTTTGAGCTGCCACTGCATCTCCATGGCAGGGGCTCGGCAGGAGACACTTCCCCATGGACTCCCCTTACTCTTTTCAGTCCAGTGGAATACTGGAGTCATCAGGCGCACAATCAGCGGTCCATTTAGCGGCTCTTTACTAGACCCACTAAACGAACCCTGAGAGATGGATCTCGGCAGTGTGATCTCCCAGTAAGCGTAGACAAGGCCTACACTTCATTTTCTTTGACTGAGACAATGAGGCCAAAACATTTACCAACAGGACAAATTTTAAGCACGTGATTAAAATTGGGCAGCGCTAAGCTTTGAGCTATGCAACAGCATTTTCCTCTAATGGCGGGTGGGGCATACTGGCAAGAGGAAGTCAAAGGGTGGGATTTTCTCACAGGCGTTAGCCAGCCAGAGTTCTGGATGCAGAACTGTCTGCTGCCTTCTCCACCCAACCCAAGCCAGTTAGTGCGTCCCTTGGGGACTGCTCATATCCTAGAATAGAATCGTAGAATACTAGGACTGGAAGGGACCTCGAGAGGTCATCAAGTCCAGTCCCATCCCTTGACTTATGCTTAAGTTGATTGGATGTAAATTTTTTCAAGAACGTAGGACTATTTTGAGTGCCTGTCTCAGTTTTTTGAGGCCTCGACTTTACCCTTGGCAAGGGGCCTGGTTTTCAGAAAGTCCTCTGCTAATCAGCAAGAGCAACGAGAAGTCCTGTGGCACCTTATAGACTAACAGATATAGTGCAGCATAGGCTTTCGTGGGCAAAGACCCACCTCATCAGATGCCCACATCTAATGAAGTGGGTCTTTGCCCATGAAAGCTTATGCTCCAATATATCTGTTAGTCTATAAGGTGCCACAGGACTTCTCGTTGTTCTTTCAGATTCAGACTAACACGGCTACCCCTCTGACTCTGATAATCAGGACTCTGTTTAATGCCCCTTATCTGGGCACGCAAAGTCGCCAGTTACTTTTAAATAAATAGTAAGGCTGTTTTCAGTGTGTGGCTGGCACCACTGCTGTGACATCAGTGCTGGACACAAAGCACAAATGAACTATTTCTTTCAAATGTAGAGAAATCCTTTGGTTTGAAAGCACAAAAATCAGAGATGTAGGAGGGAGAATAGTACGGCAGGAAGGAAAACATCCCCCCCATACTTCATTTTTTCTCCTCTGCCGCTAGATATTTTTTCAGTTGCATACAGGTTTTTTTTCCCCCCCTAGATGTAAGTAAACAGACTGTTTCCCTGTAAGATATTAGCTACAGTTTGTCACCCCATGAAGCATTCCAGTGATTTTGTAGCATACCGCATGCTGAGCTGCTGGAGTACAGAACGAGTGGCAGGTGGTTGCACAGCTTCCAATTACAAAAGGGTAAAGCGAATGTCAGTCGTACATGTATGTAGATATAAATCAGACAGGAGATAATGGAAAAATGTTCGTTCTTCAAGCCAGGCAGCACTATAGCCTTAGTTTCTGCCTGGAATTAGAGCTCACCATTATTACTGGAACTTTCCCGTTAACTTCAAAGTGAGCATGGCACTTTGAGCCCATTAGGATTTCCAGAGGCCCTTGTTGCTCATGTCAGATGTAACAGGATCAGTCCAAACCAGCTTGGGTTGGGCAGAGAATAATAGACTCATAGAACACTAGAACTGGAAGGGACCTTGAGAGGTCATCGAGTCCAGTCCCTTGCCCTCATGGCAGGATCCAGTACCATCTAGATCATCCCTGATAGATGTCTATCTAACCTGCTCTTAAATATCTCCAGAGATGGAGATTCGACAACCTCCCTAGGCAACTTATTCCAGTGTTTAACCACCCTAAGGCAGCAGACCTTTCTGCATCCAGAACTCTGGCTGGCTAACGGCCTGTGAGAAAATCCCACCCTTTGACTTCCTCTGGCCAGCATGCCCCACCCTCCCATTAGAGGAAAATGCTGTTGCATAGCTCAAAGCTTAGCCCTGCCCAAATGTTTCTTGTGCACAGCTGACTTGCCAAGCGAAGTATGTCCCAGAAGTGCCTCTTTAGACTCTGTCACTGATTGGATTTACATGAAGATGCATCCTGTGATTGTATGAAAGAGGGAGAGATATCAGTAAGCCAGCTGGAAACTCCTGATATGTCACTTTCATTGCCGAAAACAAAACTGGCAGAACTCAGTCATCCATTTATTTCAGCCAGTAGTCTAAGCAGAAGAGCCACAAACCACCTGGTCAGATGCTAATTAGCTTCTTAGCAATACCGAGGAGTTGGACCATTTGAAAGCGGCGGTACTTTCCAGTCGCAGCAAGTGGACCATGCCAACTAAACGATCAGAATAGGCGGTACTGATATATGAATATAATACGATTCCAGTTAAGTGAACATGCCCTTTGTGTGTTTACTGCCTATATTTAATGTGGCTGTAGACATTGTTCCCTCTGATTTTTCCCATCTGTGCTGAATAAATTTTATGTGCACCAAGGCATACGTGGATGTGCACCACCAGTAGAGAAACATGCTGCCAGCTGTGGGCTCTCTTCTAATCAGCTGGGTGGCATTTGAACCTTTCCTGGGTGACTGCCCAAGTTCTCAGCTGACAGGGAACACTGGCAGTAGATATAATTTCAGTGACAGTCAGGTAGTCTGCTCTATAAGGGTGCTGGACTTGGGTTCAGGAAACCTGGATTTTATGTCTGCCTTGGCCTTTGGCTTGCTAGTTGGCCTTGATCATACAATTTCCCCTTCCTCAGCCTCTGTTTCCCTATGCCATCCTTTGCCTGTGTAGTATACTTGCATGATAAGCTCTTTGGGGGCAGGGCTGTCTCTTACTAGGTGTATGTACAGTGCCTTCTACAGTGAAGGTTCATTTAGGTCAGGGCTACTCAACTTTGAAAGCCCTGGGGGCCACAATGATACTCACAGCACATGCCGAGGGCCACAACTTAAGTGTGGTTGCATATACGTGCAAATATATATGCAAATAGCTTCTTTCACATGGACAGGCCTGAATACAAAGCTTAAGGCCAGACTACACAACACGCAGGCCCCACATAAGTCAGTTCTGCTGATATTAATAATTTCCACCCACCTGACAGCACTTTTAACGAGCAATGACAGTCCAGGAATTTAACTACTAAAATGCGTATAAATTTAATACCATTTTTGTTTTGGCTCCCACCTGTGGGCCGTGTGTTGAGTCCCACATAAACACAAACTGCACTGCGGGTTGCAAACAAACAGGCCTCGGGCCGCATGTTGAGTAGCCCTGATTTAGGCCCTCAAAGCACTACTATAACAGAGTTAGAGTTACTGTTCACCTGAAGAAGTGGGTTGTGCCCACAAAAGTTCACGATCCCATCTACATTTTTTTGTTAGTCTCTAAGGTGCTGCAGGACTATTCATTGGTTTTTACATTTTTTTTTCTGTTACAACGGACTAGCAGGAAGACTAGTGACAGTACCCCATTGTAGCCAGTGTCATAGGCATGTGCTGTGTGTGTGTGTTTGCTATATGCTAGAAGAGTAGTTGAAATTGGATAGTGAGGGAAGTAGCTTAGCAGTGTGCTAGAAAACAATTGCTTACAGCAACGAGGAAAGAATAATACAAAAGATTGTGATAGGGAATACGAGTCTTGTGCCCCCTGTATCTAATGATGCATTATTCAATGCGGTATGAATCTGAAATACAATAGGCAATTTTTGAAAAGGAAAAAAAATCAATAAACCATAAACAACTGCATTGTATTAGTAACAGCATTGTATTTGATGTCAGTGGTCTCCCAAAGTATGTGCTTTGGGACCTGGCAGTTCTAACAGTGATTTCGAACCATTTAGAACGCTCAGACCATGTGGAAATGCCATAGCTTTACAAACAGCTGGAAATGTGCTAATTAAAAATGCAATGAAAAATTGTGAAGTCTAGTTGAGCAATATATTTGACCTGAGGGGTCTCAGAAGAGTAATTTCTGCCTCAAGGTGCAGTAAAGTCACTGAAGCACAACAACTACATCTCATTCAGACTCAGATCAGAGAAAGAACATGCATGCCTTTGATTTTTGTGTTGCTATTCAAAAGAGAACTAAAAAAAATCATCTAATGTGTGTGCTCATAACGACGAAAGTCTGTCCCCCCCCAGTCTGACTTTTGAAAGACAAAACCTGTAGTATGTATAAAAATTATAGCCATAGTCGAACAGCAATTACAGAGAGGATTGTTACAAAATCTTTCTGCTGTCTGAAACAAAAGACAGGACTATGTAGCACTTTAAAGACTAACAAGATGGTTTATTAGGTGATGAGCTTTCGTGGGCCAGACCCACTTCCTTCCTTTCTGCTGTCTGTTTCTTCTGAATACAGTCTCTCTTCAGAGAAATGAGATGAGTGCACTGGACTAGATTTCAAGAGTTGTGAAATCAGTTCTCAACTATGCCCCAGATTAAGAACAGCCAGACTGGGTCAGACCAAAAGTCCATCTAGCCCAGTATCCTGTCTGTTGACACTGGTCAGTGCCAGGTGCTCCAGAAGGAGGGAACACAACAGGTAATCCTCAAGTGATCACTCTCCTGTCACCCATCTCCAACAAACAGAGGCTAGGGACACCATTCCTACCCATCCTGGCTAATAGCCATTGATAGACCTAACCTCTATGAATCTATCTAGCTCTTTTTTGAACCCTGTTCAAGTTCTAGCCTTCACTGCATCCTCTGGCAAGGAGTTCCACAGGTTGACTATGTGCTGAGTGAAGAAAAACTTCCTTTTGTTTGCTTTAAACCTGCTGACTATTTCATTTGGTGACCCCTAGTTCTTATATTGTAGGAATAAGTAAATAACTTTTCCTTCATTCTTTCCGTACCACCGTCATGATTTTATAGATCTCTATCACATCCCCCCTTAGTCTCCTCTTTTCTAAGCTGAAAAGTCCAAATGTTTTTAGTCTCTCTTCATATGGGACCGGTTCCAAACTCCTAATAATTTTTGTTGCCCTTTTCTGTATTTTTTTTTCCAATACCAATATATCTTTTTTGAGATGAGGCGACCACATCTGTAGATAGTATTCAAGATGTGAATTCAAGATTTGGGGTGAGACTTTGAACTAGTTACCTCAGTTCCTAGCTGTAAATTGGGGATAAAAATATTCCCTTTCTCTGTCTTGTCTATTTAGATCATTCACCTTTAGAGAAGGAAAACTTGTCTTGCACCTATCAACTGCATCTAGCACAAAGAAAGTCCTTATCTTAAGGTGCTACTGTAATATGAATAATAATATTTAAGCAACACACCTCCGCACTTTTCCTCCTCTGCAGAACTTTAAATTCTTCTGCTCTTCTTATTTAGAATTATAGGGTTGGAAGAAACCTCAGGAGGTCACAGAGTTCAACACTCTGCCCAAAGCAGGACCAGGCCCTACTAAATTATCCCAGCCAGGGCTTTGTCAAGCCGGGACTTAAAAACTTCTAGGGATGGAGGTTCCACCACCTCCCTAGGGAACCCATTCCAGTGCTTCACCACCCTCCTAGTGAAATAGTTTTTCCTAATATCCAACCTAGACCTCCCGCACTGTAACTTGAGACCATTGTGCCTTGTTCTGCCATCTGTCACTGAGAACAGCCTCTATCCTTCCTCTCTGGAACCTCCCTTTTGGAAGTTGAAGGCTGCTATCTAATCCCCCCTCACTCTTCTCTTCTGCAGACTAAACAAGCCCAAATCCCTCAGTCTCTCCTTGTAAATCATTTGCTCTAGCCCCCTAATCATTTTGATTGCCCTCCGCTGGACCCTCTCCAATGCATCCACATCCTTTCTGTAGTGGGGGCCCCAGATTTGGATGCAATACTCCAGATGTATCCTCTCCAGTGCCGAATAAAGGGGAATAATCACTTTAGATCTGCTGGAAACACCTTGGTTGTCTGTTCTGATTAGGTGACGTGGATGTAGAGGAGAAGTTTGTATTTTTGCAGACAGATACCCTTGCCACAAATTCCTTTAAGAGATTACCAATTAATTAAAAAAACAAAACAAATACACCCACAGGCTGAATCTGCTATTTTTTTGTGGGGGAGGTGGGGAAGGGGGGAGAAAGGAATCAGAGGAAATGTAGGTTTGCAGATCTTGACATTAGTGAAGGTATGGTTTAAGGGCTTAGTGCTACTCTTCACTAGGCAACATGGCCTGCAATGGCCATCTGCATTTGGGTGGCATGAAGCCATTGAGAAGTTAGCTCTTTGCTTTTATTTCGAAAATCGGAATAGGAACTGGGAACTTACCTCAACTTAGGCAAAACTGAGAGCCAGGAAACTAGAGGATTGTATACTACTCGCTGAGTAGCTACTATTCTCCCAGATTTAATTTGTTAAAGCTCTTTTGGAGTATTTTTCTCCCATTAACCCAGTGGGGCTGTTTTTAGGTACCGTTTGCAGAGGACCAAATCTGTAAGTTGGGCCGGGAGGTTCAGAATTCCTTCAGTGTTAATGGGATCTTGTAGTGTTCTTTTTTCATATGTACTTTTACCCAGGGAGGCAATATCATGATCCCCATTTTACAGACAGGGAAACTGAGGTCAGAGGGGTTAATATGGTGTGCTCAAGTTCATTCAGCAGAATCCAGATATCCTGAGTCTCATTTCAGTGCCTCTGTTTACTGGCTCTGTCTCTGACTGTGTAACACCAATGGAGTTCCATACTTTGTGTCTTGTCCCAACCTCAGTGCATTCTTAGTACACAATAGTTGACTAAACATATGAGTTTGACAAAGTTTGTGGACATTTCCAGTCTCTCTTCCTCCCCCACATAGATAGAGTTACCATGTTTTAAAGGGCTAGTCCCATATTTAAGCCCTCTTGCAGGTGTCCTGATTTTTTCTTTAAAAAATGGGCAAATGGTTCCAAATTTTCTGCCCCCCCCCATTACATGTAGATCCTGCTGAGGACCAGCTGCCCTCGCACCAGCAATGAGCGGGGAGTGGTGCCAGTAGCCACTTAGGGTACGTCTAGACTGTTTTATTTTCTAAAGGAGATATGCAAATTTGGTGCTAATTTGCATATCTTCTTCCGATCGCTTTTTCAAAAGTGAAAGTAGTCTGGATGCATTTTTTTGAACCCCGCCCCCGTTTTTCGAAAAAAACCATGTTAACCACATTTTTTAGGAAGAACGTTTTTTTGAAAAAGGGTTTTTTTTTTAAAAAACCCCACGTCCAGACTACTTTCACTTTCGAAAAACCCGCTTTCAAAAAAGTGATCGGAAGAAGATATGCAAATGAGCACCAAACTTGCATTTCTCCTTTTGAAAATTAAACGTAGTCTAGACGTACCTGAGGGAGGTGGGTCTGCAAAATTGGTGGAAGGGAGAAGATGCAGTGCATGGGGCTGGACACGCCACCTGCTGGTTTGTCAGCTCAACCCCCTGCTGTGTGCCAGCTCTTGGTAGAAGAGCCTTATCCCACTCCCGGCTCCTTCCAAGCCCATCCACATACGCCTTTTTCTGAAATAGCTCTTTCGGAAAAAGGCTTCTCCTCATAGAATGAGGATTACCAATGTCATAAAACCCCTCTGCTCTTTCTATTTTCTTTTGGAAGAACGTGATTGCAGTGTGGACGTAATTGAAGTTTTTTCGGAAAAAACCTGTAGTGTAGACACACCCATAGTTTAGCAATATATGGATCTGCCATTCAGGTGCATTAACCAAGGAAGAAAGACATTTAAAAACAATGCATATGCACATGCATACACGTTCTCCAGTTCTTAGCTCTCTTTGGGATAGGTATCAATGTCAAATTTAAGGCTGGAAAGTCATCCCGGTTGACAGGACACTACTGTGAGGAAACTCATGTATCCAGCAGTCCCACTGACACCATCAGGTGTTGTTTATGCATGTTCAGAGTCTAGATGTCAAGGTAAAACAGATACAATGAATGGAATATGCCAAAAAGGGGTGATAAGAGAAGGGTTAGCTACAAACATATTAAAGCACTGTTTGGCAACTCTGAAGTTAAACGACCAAAAACAAACAAAACACACACACCCCAACCCCCCCCCCATAAACACAAAACCAAAGTCTATTTTAAATCGGAGCAGTTTTGCAGTAAAGGAAGGCTCCTTAAAAATCTGCAATATACGTTACTGGCAATATTTGCATTAGGGGTTTCCAGAACGTTCTAGGCCATTGGGGTGAATCTGTGGCTAATAGGCCAAATTTTATAGGGTTTAGTTCTAAAACAGAACCTGTGGGCTCAAAAAGAGACCATTGTTTGAACAAACGATCCTCATTCCCAACCAAAGATTGCCACATTTCAGTTAGCAGCAAGAATTTGAGTGGGAGAAGCTTCTTTTCCGCTCTAAAGTGGTCCTATCGACAGGACAAATTTGACATTTCTATTTTCATAATCATAGAACTGGAAGGGACCTCGAGAGGTCATCGAGTCCGGTCCCGTGCCTCCACAGGAGGGCCAAGCACCATCTAGTTCATCCCTGGTAGATGTCTGTCCAATATGCTCTTAAATATCTCCAGCTATGGAGATTCCACAACCTCCCTAACCAATTTATTCCAATGTTTAACCACCGACAGGAAGTTTTTCCTAATGTCCAACCTAAACCTCCCTTGCTGCAATTTAAGCCCATTGCTTCTTGTCCTAGGACTTTTGTTTTAAGTTCTTCCTGGAAGAAGATCAGTTTTCACAAATAAAAATCTCACAAATAATTGATCCTGTGGCTGGGGAGAAAGCTCTCACATATCTTTGATTTAAATTCGTCCAGCTCTTATGAACTTTGAGGGGGAAATCATTTGAGTACAACTCTGTAAATAACCATAGGCATGGGAAGTAGGTGTGGAGATTCTTCAGCTCCCCCCCCCCCCCCAGGTGTTCCACCCGAATTCCTCACACCCAGGGGCTGGCCCCACAACCAGCTCTGCCAACCCCATTTCCTGGCCTTGGAGGCCCCTTTGGAGTCCCATTGGCCCTGTGCCCAGCCTGCAGGCAGCGCCTTCTGAGTCCCACTGGCCTTGCTGGCTTGAGGACCTGCTGGGGTCCTGCCACCTGCTGTCCATGGGGTGTAGGCTACTGACCCTACTTCTGCTCTGGGTCCTGCCACTGGCCCAGGACTCCACAGCTGCCTTTAGGTATGGCCAGGTTGCCAGCTGTCCCAGACGGGATACCATTCAGCAGCAACTCTAAGTATGACATGGGGCGAAAGAGGGTGCAAAAAGGTCTGGAGGGGTGCAGTTCAGCACCCCCACTCTAAAAATAATTCCAGCACCCCTGTAAACACCTAATGACCTTGGAGAGCGGTTGGATGTACATGCAAAACACTAGAAGGGCTCTTGAAGATCTGCATGTACTAACCACCATTCCTCATGGAGCAAAGCAAATTCTTCACCCTCAACGGCAAAACATATCTACCCAGAAAGCAGGAGAGTCTTGTGGGGAAGGCACTGGGCTGGCACACAGGAGATCAGGATTCAATGTTCCATTCCCTGTGTCACAGCGGGTCTAACACTTACTCTCTCTGTGCCTCAGTTTCCCACCTATAAAATGGGGGATAAATGTACTTCTCTTCTCCCCCTCTTTCTTATCTATTTGGATTTTAAGCTCTTCACGGGAGATTCTTACTATGTGTTTGTACAGCACCTTGCACAACAGCACTCAACTTTGTTGCTGCATCACGGACTTGTGCTTGGGTTCCTGGGGGCTGTGTAGCCTAGTGGCTAGTTCACAGAGTAAGCAGGCAAAAAGAGAGGGAGGGGACTGGTCCCCTGCTACCTGTGTTCCTGGCCCAGGAACTCTGAACCACTCCCTGTTCAAGTCCTTAAGTTTGAGGCATAGACCCAAGAGTCTAGATTACCCTTAGTTGGGGCTTCTCAGTAGGTTCCCCCCTTTTCTCAGAGCAGACAAGCTCTGGTTCGTGTCCTTAGACTGCTGGACCAAGCTTCTGCGTCCTTGCTAGTCAGCCCCAGATTGAACTAGGCTCCTTCCTTTTTTCCTCACTCCAAACCTGGCATTGGTTGTAGGTAAACCAGGGCGGGGCTAGCTGGGCCCTGAGTCTCTTTAACCCCTGGGACACCAGGCCCTCTTTTTTTCTGCCCCTTCCCCCAACTGCACTCCACCTTTCTTTCGGAAGAAGAGGAAAGAGGAAAAAGCACAGGTGCCCTGGTGGCCATTCCGTCCATAGCAATCACAGAGTACATACGAGAGAGTGTCCATTCAGGGTGGACGCTATCTTTTGAAAAGGCAGATCGCTTTTTTGATGCGCTTTTGCAGTGTGGATGCTCTCTTTCGGAAGAAGTTTTTCCAGAAGATCTCTTCCAGAAAAGCTTCTTCCGAAAGAAGCCTGCAGTCTAGACTTAGCCTATTTCTTACTTATGAAGCCTCAGTATTGTAATATATTCTGGAGTTACGAGATTGTCTTTCCAGATAATAATTAATAAAATAATTTATTTGCTCAGAGTCTACAGGCATGTTATTTGCTTGTGCTATTGAAAGTTACCAATAGATTTGTAAAATAACTTGCCACACCCCTAAATTCTGTACCCTTTCAATCAAATTAATGTCAGAATTTTCTAGCTTCATTTTGTCAAACCTTTACCACTGTCCTTATACTTGTTAGAAGCATCGCATAGAAATGAAGTTTCCACTTACTGTCAGCAGAAGTCTATTCAGAAGTTACCGCTTTTAGCTGTAATGTACAATAAGAAATGTTGCCTTCCTGTCACAAAGCTATATAGTATATGTGCATCCAGTAGGAATCCAGGTCAAATTATTTAAGTGAGTTAAGTTTACAAAGGTTTGATATGCAAGAATTTGGAACCATGTGTAACATTGTTTTCTACCTGCTCATGTTTTGATGTGAAATAATGGAAGCAGCTGCTATTTATATTAAGTCAATATTCATACAATATTTATTTAGGTTCCCAACATTCATTTGGCCTAATCCTGCTGATGTTTGTTATTATTGGTTGTATGCTTGGCACTTAGTGGCTTTTGAATATCTCACTAGGCACATATTGGCAGCTTTAGGCTCCTAAATACCTTTGAAATTCTGTATCATAATTCTTTTGACTAACTGTATTTCTCATTGGCTTCACTCGGATTGGTCATGTGAGTAAAGTTACTCGTGTGCCTAAGCGCTGGCAGGGTTGGGTGGATTGAACAAAGTGTTCCACTAAATGCCATTATGGGCCAGACCCAACGGAGCTATGCAGATTTACATGAGCTGAGAAAGTGGCTTTAAAAGTTAATTCTGTGCCAGGTAATCAGTTTAAGAAGGAGCAGTGTATACTGGTGAATGAAGGTAGAGCTACTGCATGCAGGTATTGAGTGCACGTGGGAGCTAGTCTGCTCAGAGCCAGTCGAATTAGTGTCGCAGGATTGAGACTTGGCCCATGTGCCTGGACAGAAAAGGGGGTAAGGAGCAAGCATTTCTATATGTAAATTTGGTAAGACTTGTTATCAGCTGGCACGTGTGTGTGTGTGTGTGTGTGTTCACCATGTGCCCTCCTAGCGCTGAGCAGGTAACTGGTGCAGCACATCTCAGTAGGACTTTCCAGAAAGGTCATAGTTTGGTGATCAAGGTGCTTGGCCAGGTTTATTTTCCTCAAGGCCTGGGACTATTGTCCCATAGACTTTGCAGGTAAGTAATACATGAGTGCCCCCTGGCAAGGACTCAGCGCAGTAAGCTGCGGGAGTGTCATGGCTCAGTCCTCCAGCCTGACACTCTGCATGCAGATACGGGAGGCCAGCTAGCAGAATAAACTCTGTTTAAAAAACAACAACAACCCTGTTTCTGGCACTCCCCAGAGACAAGCTTATCTGGTCTCAGTGTCCCTGAGATCCAAGAAGAAAAAAAAGATAACAAATAAAAATTTGCTGCTACCACCCAAGTGTACTTGAAAAGATATTAAATAAACCCTTTTCCAGGGAAGAGATCACTTGGGAATCTCCTCCCTAAGGTAAAACTCTTCCCCCTGCCCCCAACCTCCATTTTGCTTGGAGTTGGGAAAACAGAGGGAATCCACAGAGAACAATGGACTCTGTCCCGGTAACTCGGCATGTAAACTTCAGGACACAACAATCAATCAATACCAGTTAATCAAAAGAGAAAAAAGGAAAACTTTTATCATCAAAACAAAACTAGTGTTGCAAGCATACCAAATTGACTAGGCGATAAATAGCTATGAATTGACATAGACTCAGGGAAAGTCCCTGGGCTGTAAGCCTTAGTTACAAAAGAGGCGAAAATTAGCCAGTTCAGACATGATTTCCAAACCCTCTAACAAAGAAAACAATAAACCCTGATGGACTATCTAAACTTTTCCCTACTTACACGTTTCAAGAAGTCTATTCTTGGAGAGCAAAAGCGTCTCCCATCTCCCTCAATACCTGGGAGAAACTGCTCTGCTCTCAAACAAAGGAGAGAGAAACCCCTCTATCTGCATTTGTATTGTCTGATTGAAATTTCTATCTGCATTTGTATTGTCTGATTGCCCGAACCCCCCTGGCCAACACCTTTGCTAGGTACCTGAGTTAACCCCTTAGTCATCGGGTGCTGGTCAGCATTCCTCCTGTTCACGACAGGGAGGTTGGCTGGAAAAAGGTACCTTCATATGACTTCTCTTCTATGCATTGATACAAGCAAGTGATGTACTACGCTCCTGGCTGTACCTATTCATTCAACCACCCCCCTCCAGACTCATTCATTATTCTGTCCTCCCATCCATGTCTTACTCGCTGTTGGTGTGTTCATGTACCATCTTGCAGGAAGGTGGTTTCAGGTGTCTCCGGTACCTGCTACTTACGAGTGCCTGTATTTCAGTAATGCTACCCACGTTTTTGCCAAGTTCATGTACAAGACCGTGAACGTATAAGCAAGTGTCTGCTTTGACAGAGCCTGTCTTTTGCTGACTTTGGTTCAGGTCTTACACTAGCCCCAGGCTTTCTCTCTTTGCTACAAGACACATCGAGCCTACTTTCAGAGTTAATGCCTGCGGTTCTTCACTTGAGAAATATGATTCATCTGGCAGATGGGCTGCACAAGATGAATAAAGAGTGTGCTGCAGGGGGAGCAAAAGGTTGGCTAAAAGGATGTTAATGCCAACGTTTTCTCAGGCCGGTAATGACCTTACTGATGGGAGAGTGTATGCTCCTGACTCTCCGTGTGCACGCATTGGAGTAAAAAGCCACATGACGGTGGTGAAAGTCAGAGAAGTCACTTATTTTCTTAAATAGAGCACCGTTTCATTTGTACATAGTAGCTCTAGGAAGAGATCTGGCCATTTGGAACTATGCCAGCAATCTGATATGTACTCTGAGTCATCGTCAGAAGAGCGGCAGTACAAATAATAAACCTCTTCCCCACACATAAAAGGCCCCCCAGAGCTGGGCTGCAGAGCTGGGCCTTGATTTTTGTTGTTGTTCTGTCCAAAGTTCAGGATGGTTGGGGCAAGGGCCTCTCCCTTTGAACCACTGATCTCCCCTCCTCTACTAAACCCCACTGTGGTCACATTTATAATAACCTTGCAAGTGTTGGATAGTTGATCAGAAATACAGTCTGAAGAAGCAGAGTGACACTACAAGCATGCAGCCTTCTTTCCTCCCTTCCTCCCTCCCTCAGAAAGGTATAAAGCAATTAATCAAACTAGTCCTTACCAAAGTCCACCTGCAGGAATATAGATATTGCAGTTCAGCTAAGAGGGATTTATTACTACTTGGCTCCTATTTTTCTCTCATAAAACTGACTGTCAGGAGGCATCAGTTTAACAATTTTGGGAAAGGAAGCGGAGGGTTTTTTCTTAGTGGCGAACAAACAAGCCTTCGGTGAGTGCAGGTCACTTCCTAGATCCGGAAGAAGGAGAGACCAAGAGAATCGAGTGCAAAGGGTGAACTCTGTTGCAGAACTGTATTTCTATCCAGTCAAGAAGTCATTCCCAGGCAAAACTTAAACAACGAACAGTCCTGTAGCGAGAAAGAGAAGGAGAAAAAAATCTTGTCAATTTATGTCCATGCCAAATGAGGCTAATAGTGGGCTGTAAGTGCCTAGTACTTAACTTTTGATGTCATTAAGGTGTTGAATGTGGTGGCCTAACCAATTCATGTCTTTGTTCAGACCATGATTAAGATGTCAAATTTGCAGATAAAATTGACAAGATTTTTTCCCCCTTTCTTTCCCTCCTCATCCCCTCTTTTTCTGCTATTTATTTGTACCTCTGGACCCTTTGCTCCATTCATCTGAAAGGGGGTTGCACCCACGAAAGCTCATGATACCATCTACATTTTTTGTTAGTTTCTAAGGTGCTGCAGGGCCATTCATTGTTTAAGTTTTTTCCGTTAGGGTGCGTCTAGACAGTGGCGCTATTTTGGGATACGAGCGGTATCCCAAAATAGCGTTTCCTGTGTCTTAACAGCATTCCTGTTATTTCAAAATGCAATTATTTCGAAATGCCTGTTTCGAAATTCCAGTGTCTCGGTAAACCTTGTCGTAATAGTGGTCTATTTTGAAATAAGCTTGAAATAAGCTATGCATAGCTCAAATTGCATAGCTTATTTTGAGCTAGCGCCGTTGTGTAGACGCACCCTTTCAGACTAACATGGCTAGCCCCCTGAGACTTTTATTTCCTGGCAGGTATTTTCTGTCATAATGGCATTACTGGCCATTCTAGAAGACTGCATGGAAGTTAAAAACTTTAAATTTTTTGCTTCATTTACTGAAAAACCTGACTTTGACCATCTCTTCCCAGCAGCAGAGAGCAAAATCTTATTTGACTCACGTCAGCTTAGCTATTCGCTTCCTTTTCCCTAATGTTCATGTCCTCCTTGTCTCTCCCAGCATAGGCTCATAATGATTGTTTGACCACTTGCTTCATAGTATTGTTGTCAGGGTATAAAGTTTGGCTAAAGTTTTTTATGCCTTAGGTAAACGTGAACCATTTGAAATAAGCTTTAAAATTTTTTTTCACCCCAGGAAAATAGTCTCTTCTGAGATATTGTTGGGGAGATGTGCACATAACTTGCATAGGGAAAAAATGTTGAACTGTACTTAATACACACATTTGTCTTAGAAAATGCATTGCATGTAAATAAGTCCCTATTGATCATGTATTTTCCGTAGATTTATCAGCTGTTTCCAAGTTATATTGCACACTTTCATGTAACTAGCTAGCTAATTTTATTTAATTAACTTGTATTATTTGAATTAAGTCTGTTGAATATAAGTTTGGCATTGGCTTGCTACCTGTCAAGCAATGTCAGCATGATTAAGATCTATGAGCTAGAGAAAAAGGGTATCTCGTGGGTGAGGTAACAGGCTTGCACTCTGGAGAGTGAAGTTCCATTCCTGGCTTTTTTTATGGGAGATGGGCCTTAAATCACTTAAGCTTTTTGTCCTCATCTATAAAATGACAATAGTGACACTTCCTACCTCAGCTTTTGTGAAGAAGTGTTGGTTAACGTTTGTGGGACACTCTGAGCTGTGCCTGAGGTTGAGCCAATGTGTAGTAAGCACACTGCAGGAGCTGTTCCATAAGAATCCAAAGCCTGGTCTGCACTAGAGAATTAGGTTGTCTCTGCTCTGTTGCTCAGGGGTGAAATACTTTTGTTCTAAATAAGTGATACTGTTGGTTGCTAAGTATCGCTGCCGGAGGGCACGGACTTGCCGGGTCTGGACATCAGTCAGACCTGCTGAGGTGGGGTGATAGGTGAATACACACGGGGCTGCATCTCCACACCTTGTCTGAGGATGCAAAATTTGTGCGAGGGAATCACTTCAAGGGGATGCACATGGATAGACTAAAAGGGAGGTGGAAGTGTAGCCCAGTATCTGAGTGGGGACATAGAAAGAATCTAAAAGATAGATTCTGGTGAGGCCACATCTGGAGTATTGCATCCAGTTCTGGGCCCCCCACTACAGAAAGGATGTGGACGCATTGGAGAGGGTCCAGAAGAGGGCAACCAAAATGATGAGGGGGCTGGAGCACATGACCTATGAGGAGAGACTGAGGGATTTGGGTTTGTTTAGTCTGCAGAAGAGACGAGTGAAGGAGGATTTGATAGCAGCCTTCAGCTTCCTGAAGGGAGATTCCAAAGAGGATGAAGAAAGGCTGTTCACAGCAGTGACAGATGGCAGAACAAGGAGAAGTGGTCTCAAGTTACAGTGCGGGAGGTCTATGTTGGATATTAGGAAAAACTATTTCACTAGGAGGGTGGTGAAGCACTGGAATGGGTTCCCTAGGGAGGTGGTGGAATCTCCATCCCTAGAGGTGTTTAAGTCTTGTCTTGACAAAGCCCTGGCTGGGTTGATTTAGTTGGGACTGGTCCTGCCTTGGGCAGGGGGCTGGACTTGATGACCTCCTGAGGTCTTTTCCAGCTCTGATTCTATCCCATGGAAGTTTTTATACTGCCCCTCTTTGTCATAGTGTTTAAACACTTTTCAGTAGTGCATTAACTAATGTGAATAACATTTGCCACATGTTCATTCTTTCTCTCCTCTTATGTGTCTTTCCCTCAACCATGAGGACTAGAAATTTACTCCTTAAAAAATGAAAACCAAGGTTCTTACATAATTACATGACTCAAGGAATTTGGGCTTAAATGTCATGAGGATCATGATAAAATCACAGAAGGTAGTCCACACTATTGGCTTGTAAATAATCCATGAATGAGTGGTTCTGTAAAACTGGTAATTAGTGTGATGTCTGAAGACTCCTTTTCAGGGAGATATTTCAACTGTTTTATGGATGATAAACAAGCGTGTTAAAGGCCTGACTCTGCCATTCTTGCTCTTGGTGAGTGCCAGCTTGTTCGGTGAGCTGTTCTTTTTAAGCTTAATGACATGACTGAAGTTGGGCCTCTATTCTTCTCAGATAAAGGTGGCACAAACAGGTCCTTCAGTTGTCTTCGCCTCAGGTCCCTCCATAACTACCTCAAGGTAGCACAGTAAGGGTACGTCTGGACTGCAAGCTTCTTTTGAAAGAGCGCATCCACACCTCAAAACCGGATCGAAAAAGCGATCTGCTTTTCGAAAGTGTCCAGGCTGCATGGACGCTCTCTTGAAAGAAAGCCCTGATTGCTATTCACAGAATAGCCACCAGGGCACCTGTGCTTTTTCCGATTGCCTCTTCTTTCGAAAAATGTTCCTGTTTTACATCCACACATGCCTTTTTTCAAAAGAGCTCTTTTGAAAAAGGTGTTCTTTCTCATAATTTAAGGTTTACCAATGTCGAACCCCCCCCCCCACGTTCTTTCAATTTCATTTTGAAAGAACGCGATTGCAGTGTGGATGCAGGTGAAGTTTTCAAAAAAAGGGCAGTTTTTTAAAAAAAAACAATGTAGTCCAGACATACCCTTAGTCACTGGCAATTGGGCACGGGGCTCTGGTGTCTTGTCTCCAAGTGGCATGCTCTAATCGCTAGACAGCACTGCCTGCCCTAATGCAAGTAGAACCTGTATCTGATCTGACAGAATTTAAGCATGCAAATGGGAGCCTCCAGTCTCGAACGCTATAATTACATACAGGGGTGAACTGCAAAACAAATCATGCGCAAAAGTTGAGTCAAGATTTTTTAAAAAAAATACAGGCCTTTGTGGAGGAAGAGGCTTATTGTGTGGTAGGCTTTAAAATACAAAATGCATTTGTACATTGTGCACAAAGGAGTGGGAACCAAAGCATTACACTGCAGTAGCTAAATTCCCCTCCTCTCCCACAAATGCTCTGCACATTTTAATAATATTGGAGGATGAGTAAGGACATCATTGTGCACAATTTGTTTGCTGACTCCAGTAATAAAGCATTCTGCCCTTTATTTATAGGACTGCCTCGAGGATCTGACAGGAGGAATTGAGTATGCTGCCAAGATATTAAATGAAATTCCCCAGAAAGACATTCAGTGTTCTAAAAGAGCCTCAAAGGCAGGAAGGGAAGGGAACGGGCAAGGTAAGTCATACATAATGATCTCAGTTGGCGTCCATTGATCTGGTCTAGCATCCTTTTGAGGATGGACTATCCATCAAAGTCTTTTAAAAGTCACTCGACTGTTCTGCTTACTGGCTGCTGTCACAAACGCATGTTGTACAGGGGACAGGTTATTTGTGAAAAGGCCAGTTTCTTTTTCCCCAACTAAAGGAAAAAAGAAACACAACCTGGGACTGGGCCTGTCACAGTGCACCTGAAAGTCAGAGAGAAAATGAATTTGAAATACAGGGGGCAGATTGTCTCTTGGACTTCGGGTCCTTTGCATTCCTCATTTCATTAGCTGGGGATTCTCCTTGTATCAGCAAGGCCCCAGATAACACAATGGGTTCCTTCAGCACCTCCTCCTGCGGCTGTTAGTGTAGAGACGGGATGGATTGCAATGAAAGCTGTCCGGAGGATGACCATTCAATTTTTTGAAGTTCTCGGGATTTCTACCTTGGAATGGAACCGCTACCTTTCAAACATTTCCGCAAATAAAAGTCATCACAATGACATTCTTGGGTTAGGAAAACTCAGCTTTTCACTTCGTATGTCTCTTTGTGGTCAGAAGTGACCAGAGACCTCTGGACCTCAAAAGTAAAAACAAACAGCAACAAAAATCTGGTTCAGAGCAGTTGTCTCTGCACAATATTTCAGTCATGGCAGAACAACATATTTCAGTGTCATGAACAGCTTCATGCAACTGTGTTCCAGCTGTTCTGTGCTGTCATAATGGCCCCCTTGGGGAAGAAAACCAGCCAGCATTCTTTAATGTAGCCCCATCGCGGCTCTAAATATTGCCAGTGCTGAGGTTTGTACAGACCTGGCCCTGGGATCACGGAACAACCAATGACTTTTTGCAGTATTTTCGTTGACATTCTAACCATATCTAGTGTTTTTGGGTTTTTTTTTTCAAAACCCTTCTTTTGGATTCATATGAACACGTAATCTCAACTCTCTTTTAGGCATCATGGTTGCAGAGAAAAAAAACTTGAAAAAAGGACTTAAGTGCACACTGAGGGTACGTCTAGACTACAAGTTTCTTTCGAAAGAAGCTTTTTCGAAATAATCTTTTGAAAAATCTTCTTTCAAAGAGATCATCTAGACAGCCACCACTTTTTCAAAAAAGAGAGCACCTAGGAAATCTGGATGCTCTCTTTTGAAAAAGCCCTGTTTGTGTTCAAGAATGCCTTTTTTCGAAAGAGCTCTTTCAAAAAAGGCATTCTTCCTCGTAAAATAAGGTTTACTGCTGTAGAAAAAAATGCTGCGTTCTTTTGATTTAATTTTGAAAGAACACAGCACCAGTCTAGATGCAAGTGAAGTTTTTTTGAAAAAAGGCCACTTCTTTTGAAAAAACCCTGTAGTCTATAGCCTGAAGGTTTAGAAGCCAAAATATATTATTTGTGAAACATCTCATGATGCATAGGGAAGGAAAAGGGCCAGTCTATGATTTTTCAACATCTAGCCTCTGTTTTTCAAGCCTGGGAATGGGTGACAGCCGGGGTATATTTTATGATTACCTGTTCTGTTCATTCCTTCTGGGGCATCTATCATAGGTCCCTGTTGGAATACTGGGATAGATGGACCTCACGTAGTATGGCTGTTCTTATGTTCTTTTGTAGCCAGTAGAGCTATCTTGCCTTTATTATGTTCACTGCCTTGCCTTCGTAACATTCTGTCATTATTGTATTCAGCAGTAATGTAAGGAAACCTACAGACTTCTATCCCATCAGATGTTCACTTCGGCAGTTAGCATAACGCTTGAGGCCTATGAACTTGGCATAGATAAATAACCTATGTCACCTCCTACTCTATAGATCAGGGTACAGAGGTGCAGTGTGACTGACTTTTTCATTTGAAGACAAATTAGCGGTATAGAGACCAGAGAAAAGGAAGGCCAAAAATACAAATTATGCTACTTCCATGGGGAATAGTTGTTGAAAGAATGCTCTTCCGGTAGCAACACTGAGAATATCTTTGACTGGTATAAACTGAAATTTTATGCTGCCATATAAAGGCATGCAATTTCCTTCAGACTTTTGGGCTTGTGATACAAGAACTGAATTACTAAACGGAAACAACTTTAAACAGAATGCAATGCTTATGGTGGGACTGAGACACCGGACTAATGCCTTTGACACACCAGAGAGCTGTACAGAGTACAAGTTGTCCGTGTTTTCTGTAAAATCCATTTTGAACTAGGGCAAATATTTCACCCTGTTCCACAAAACTTTCATAGCATTCGTATTGATAGCAGAGAGCTCTTTAACTTCTGACTGCTCTACCATTGTACTTTGTCATGGACCAACTGCACCTAAACTTCAGCAGATGTTTCCCTCTTGCAGACAACCTCCATCAATGTTGTCCAAGCATATTAAGAGCAAACTGTGAATTACTAAAAGTCAAACGCTGTCATCAAATGAGATAAGTACCTTTTTATAACAAAAAACGGCAATATTAACAGCCTGTACCACTGTTTTTAAAATCAAATTGCAACAAATTATCCAGCATTTAGTCCAATTCATACTTAGTACTGAATACTAACTGGAACAAAATACCATGGCAGTAAAACAAGCTGACTCACTGAAAAAAGAGAATCTATTACAGTTGGGAAATTGCCTTTGATCTGTCATTATTATTTCCATGCAAAAATGTGGGCTAGTGGTAAGCATCACACTTTGTGTGTGTGTGTGTGTGTGTGTGTAATCTGTTTCATATCCTGATATTGAGGCTACTGGAACTAATGATTTAACCAAAGAGTAAATATTATAAGGCGGGAAACTAATATCCTACCATAATATCATAAGACTGGAAGGACCTCAAAAGGTCAGCTAGTCCAGTCCATGGCACACATGGCAGGACTAAGTGTTATCTAGATCAGGTGTTTGTCCGGTGGGGAGATTCATGGAGATTCCACAACCTCCCTAGGCAAAATATGCTAGTGCTTAACCCTCTATCCAAACAACCACCTATTCTATGGAGAAAGCAACACACGGATCTCTTGTGGGCCTATATTTTGAACTGCTTTGCCATAAAGGTCTCCTATGGCAAAGATAAAGAGGGCAGTATGGAATAAGGCTGCTATACCCAGGTGGGTTTTTCAAGCTGTTTCATAGAAGTAACTTCAAAATAACCCATCCTCCAACTCCCTTTCCCATTGGTTTCTGTGTCCCTCCATTTCTCAGGTATCTCTTAGTAAGTTCCATTTCCATTTTTTCCTCGGGGCAGTTTGATATATTCATAAAGTTCAGTGTTCTATTGTTGTTATTGCTTGCTGCAGGCAGCTCTTTAATATCCGCCTCCTGCAAGTCTCCGGAACATCACTTTAAACCACTGCTTTATTATTTTTATTATTTAAAAGTGAATGCAACTCTTGGGAGCATGCCAGATAGACAGCAGTGGAGACAGAAGTTTATCCATGGAGCTGGTAATAGGCAGCCTCTAGAGCATAGAATATTAGTCTCCATGCCCGTTAAATACTCCATCCCTTTGCTGGCACCATCCATGGGTATCTTATTGTGCTGGTCTGTCAGGACATGATGCAAAATAATGATGAATTGGCTTCAGTTTGGGGCCTGATTAGCCATTAGAAAATAAAATCTTTGGTCAGTAGCTACTCTGACCACCTTGTAGCTGTTGAATATGTAACTTAAACAGTCATTGTCTTCTAGTCTTTAAAATCCACAGAGTCTGTAATGACCCTGTCTAAATCTAATGACCATCTCCTGACCGCATGGAGCTAACATTAGGGAGAGCTTTTTGCCAGCTAGTGCTAACTGGGGAGTGAAGTGCCAAACGTTAAATAAGCTTAGGGCTATTTTTAAGCACTGCCTGGTACCCGTGTCTCCCCAGAAAATAATAGCAGCAGCCAAAGGAAGCAAACAAAGCATCCACATGTTAGAAGAAGGGAAACAAGCAAAACAAGAATCCATGTTGTTAAAAGTGGTAATGGGTCCCCAGAGCCCTGGGACCTGATCCCAGAGGACAAATTGGGGTGTGGCCCTAGTTCACGTAGTTTACGGGCACGATGACGGCTGCCCCAACCTTCCTATGAACGGAAGATACCAGGGATTACTGGGCCTGGCACAGGGCGGCAGCAGGGGTCACCCCCCCCAACGCTCACCACGCGGGCGGCGGGAGCTAGAGCGGCCCAGCAGCCTGCTCTGCTCCACTGCGCTGACTGCACCGCCCCCTCCCAGCTGCGCGCGGCTTCTTGGTGGCAGCGGGAAGCAGAGTACTTGGGCCCACTCTGCTTCCCGCCTGCAGGGGGCAGCAGGCCGGCAGGGCGGAGCGAAGTGGAGCAGGTTGCCGGGCTGCTCTGGCTCTTGCTGCCCTTGTGGCGGGGTAGGTGATGCCTCTGCTGCCAGCCCAGGCCCTGTAATCCCCCTGCCGGGCCGTGTTGCTGGGGGTGGAGCAGGGGCATGGCTTGCAGAAGCAGTGGAGTGAGGACAGTGGAGGGGCTGGACCTCCGGCAGGGGTGTTGCCCTAGGTCCCACACCTGGGGAGCTGGGGGGGAGTTGCCCCGGGCCCCGCACCCCACTGGGGGCCACTTTGCCTGATCCTGCAGGATATCAGGTGCCTCCTGTGGCGGGCTTGTCATTCTCTTGCTCCCCTGAAGTTAGGATCCAGAGTCTCACTTTCCCAGGGCTCTGGGTTTGGTTCGTCATGCCATTAAAGTCAAGGCTAATGACAGCATTCACATCCAAAGAACATTAGAATTGTGGGCTCAGATCTGTGATTTGTCTCATCCACGATCCCATCTCCGACAGTGGCCAGTACTAGCTGTTTCCAAGGAAAGCGTAAGAAACTCGGCAGAATGCAGTTGCAAGGAAAGTTTCCCACCTCCCATTGGTTGGAGGCTGATTAGTAAGGCTGAGTATTCTTGTTCTCCACATGGGCGTGGGAAGGAGAGGTGCAGGGGGTGCCCAAGGTCCTGGCTACAGGCCCTGCACCCTTGCAGCCTGGGGGCCCTGCTACTGGGCCCCTCCATCCCACTCAGTCCTGCCACTAGCTCCCTGTGCCCCACTTGGCCCTGCTGTCGGACCCTTGCTCGGTCCCTCATTCGGCCCCACTACCAGCTCCTCACTCAGCTCTACTGTTGGCCTCTCTCAGCCCCACCACCAGCCCCTATGCCTTGCTAGAATGTCAGCCCCCTCCACCCAACTCAACCCTGGCATCCCAGCTGGCTGCCAGTCCCATGTCTGCAGGGGAAGGGGTCTTTTCAATCTCTGGGCCCTGCGTGCAGGATCCTGGCTGTTGGGCCCATCTTTAGGGGGTGGTGAGGGACTCAGACAGGGGTACAGGTTGTGTGTGTAGCTCAACCTCCCCCGTTCTAACAAGCTGTTCACCAATGGTCATGCACATGGATGTCGGTTTGGATCCCACAAAGCTCATTCTGATCCAAATTCCCCCCTAGTTTATGGCAGTTTAAACCTTCGACTTTGGTCGAAGCCTTTCTTAGTTTTACTGCCGCTGCCCCATGAGTAGCTTTTCAGGTGAAAGGCCATGGGCCTGGGAGACCTTGACTCTTAGAAACTTGAAAAGTATTTGTAGATCAGTGCAATAGTTGTCTCCTTTTCTTCAGAACTAAAAGATGTTAACACCATTAAAGGCCTGGACTGTGTCTGAATGTGTTAGACTAAATGTGGCATCCGCCCTAAAGGGACCATGGCATAAGAATATCTGTCACAAGGCTTGAACGCCTTCTGGCTTTCGGGCTTGTGCTCATCTTTACCAAATTAAAATAGAATCCGTTCAAGTACCTAGGCCTGAAATACTTCTGTAGTTTTAACAAAGCTAAATCACATTCCACTTGAGAGAGCAGAAAATCCTGTGAGAACACACTTGAAGGCAAAAGGCGGCGGGAGAGGGGGGAAGGGGAATAAAGAACAGCTTATTGGCGCTGGAGAAGGTAAACACCATGAGGGTTCTAGCCAGTGTTTCCTCTAATTTTTTTCCATCTGGGGGTGGAATAAATGTTGCTATGTTCACCAAAGCATGTGTGGATGTGCACCATCAGTAGACACACATACTGCCAGCTGTAGGTGCTGTGGGCACTCTGCTAATCAGTTGGGTGTTATTTGATTGTCTCCTGGGATGCCACGTAAGCAGTCAGGGAACACCCATTCTAGCTAAATGTCTTCAGTGGTGCTTAATTATTCGTGGAATTGGGAATTTGCCTTCCTGGAGCAGTAGCATTTACTGCATAAAACCTGCAAATATCTCGACGTCTGCTAATTTCCAGGACCATCTCTGCAGATGCCCTGGACCTGCACATTGTCTCCGAGGGTTTCTCCATCACATTGCCTAAAAAGGCAGAGATTTGTATTTAAAGATCTCATTTATCTTCTTGCAATTAGCAGAGACTAATGGTTTATTCTGCTTGGACTGAATCTGGCAGCTCATTGGGTCCAAATAAAAATTCAAGGATTTATTCTGCCAAAGTGGGAGACTTTAAAGGTGCATCTAGACTGCAGGGTTTTTTCAGAAAAACGGCCATTTTTCTGAAAAAACTTCACTTATGTCCACACTGCTATTGCGTTCTTTCGAAAGAAAATCAAAAACGCAGGGTTATTCCAACATTGGTAAACCTCATTCTACGAGGAAGAATGCCTTTTCCAAAAGAGCTCTTTCAGAAAAAGATGTGTGTGGACACGGAAGAGGGAGTTTTTTCAAAAGAAGAGAAAAGAAGAAAAATCACAGGTGCCCTGGTGGCTACTCCATCCATAGTAATCACAGCTTAAATGCAAGATAGCATCCACACTGAATGGATGCTATCTTTCGAAAAAGCACATCGCTTTTTCAATGCACTTTTGCTGTGTGGATGCTCTCTTTTGAAAGAAGTTTTCTCGGAAGATCTCTTCCGAAAAAGCTTCTTTCAAAAGAAGCCTGCAGTCTAGACATATAGTGACTAAATGGTAAACTGGAAAAATTTACTCTTGAGGGTTAAAAGCTGGAACTCCATTGAAGTGTAATTCTGAAAAGGCTGAAATCACTGTTCAGTCACTCAATGCATTAAGTGTTTTTCCTCAGCTGGTGGTTCCTGTTTAAGCAGGTTTTTTTCTACTTTAGCCATAAATAACTACAAAGACTTTCGGTTGAAGCAAATGATTTTGTTCAGCCCTAAATGATTTTCTTTATTTTTCGATTGACTGAACATTTTGACAAATTTGGTTTTCAGTCTATCACAACAAACCCCTTCTCTCCATTTTTTTTGGAATTGCTGGTAAACCAAAAAATTAATTCTCCACACAGTTTTAAAAGTACTTGGCATATGCCAAAACCACACAATCATAAGAGCAGAGGCCTGAAGAACCAACTTCTTCAGGAAAGAACCAACCAATTTCTTTCCCAACTTCTCTCATTATAAGGTTTGAAGAAATGATTTTTTGAAGTGAACTGGGAATACTAAAATGGCCAAAGTTAGCATGGGAGGTATCTATAACTAGAGAGGGATGTGAGCTAATTTTCTGTGTCCTAATGAACCTCAACAGTTGGACTCTAGAGCCAAATTTCATAGCTGGCTTTTACCTGAAAAATAGTTAGAATGGAGACTCGGATAGGCTCAGACAGTCCTGAAACTTCTCTGAAGTTCAGATATGGGTATGTGTTTTGTAGTTAGAGCCCATCTGAGTCCCAGTGTTTCTCTTGAACATGGAATGTGTGTTGGAGCTAACGTAAGACGAGTGTCTTGAAAAAAATATTAATATTTTTCTCAGAATCAATTTTAGATTACCTTGTGTGGGAGAAGTTTTAGTCAAATAGTTGTCACCTGTTGTGAACTAAAGCTGTGGAGACCATTTGCCTACAATATTTAGGCCTGCCAATTTGCTGTATTAGTACTTCATACAAGCTGGTCATGCTTAAGGTAATCAGGTGATATCTCCAGGTGCATGAATTGCTCTTTATAAACTATGCAGCAATTACAACCCACAGATTTCTACCTGCTGTAGCAGCTGCTGGGCCAAACTGAAGTAGCTAAGAATTCTGGGACAGTTCAGTTGAATGAAATCACTTTAAACACATCAGGAGCCTGTATGATTGCCAGTTAGAATGTATAAAATCTTGGGTTTTTTTAATTGCTAAGAGGGTAATTTCAACCGTAACGTACCTGTCTTTTTCAACTGATATTTGCCTAACTAACGTGCGGTTACTTCATGCAGTATTTCAAGATGGTTTGAACACTAGTTCTGCTAGTACCTTCATGCTTTTATGATGATTGAATTGATATTTCCAAGACCAAATGTATCCAGTGAGGTTTGATAGAAGTAGGTGAAAGATTTCAAGTCCTGAATAGGAGAGAGTAAGATGTCTAAATGAAACTGTGGTTCTGAAAGGTATTGCATGTGAACAGCAGATGCTTTATCTTGTGCTATCCAATCATTGTTATTGTCTTATGAACTTCCTTAGAGAAAGGACTAAAAATGTGAATCGTTTTAATAACAGGATGGGAACGGAACAGGCGAGCCAACAGACTTGTCGGGTTCATGAGGAAGGTGGGGGGAGACCCAGCTCCATTCTTTTGGAAGAGGCAGGGCCTTGGGGCAGAAGAGGCAATAGGCCCTCAGAACCACCAGGACCGTGCCCTCCCCAGCACCATCTGGAACAGTCTGGCTCTGGCAGCAATTTAAAGAGGTTCACTTGGCAGGCTTCATATGGGACGTCCAGGGCTGAGCGAGGGGTTGGCAGCTATGTCTACTCAGCAGCGTTATTATGGAATAACATCAGTTATTCCACAATAATGTAGTGTGTGTCTACACAGCACACCTGCTATTTCAAAATCAAGTCGAAATAATGGGCGTCTTGCTCCGACCCCTGTAATCCTCATTGTACGAAGAGTCAGGGAAGTTGGGGGAAGAGTGCTCTATCTCGAAATAACTGCTGTGTAGACAGTGCCAAACATCAAAATAACCTCTTTCAACTTAAGCTGTGCAAGTGGTGTAGCTCAAGGGGCATCACTTACTTCAAGTTTAGCCCTGCTGTGTAGATGTGCCCTAAGGAACCAGTTCAAGAAAAATATCCACGTTCAAGGGAACGCTTCGGTATGAGCTTAAATTTAACAGTAGCTGAAATGCTGTCATGAAAGGGAAAGGTTTTAAGGAAGTGGTTAAGCGCTTCTCTGAATTTCTATAATCAGATGTCCTATTTAATTTTCAAAAAGGAAGGGATGTTCCTGGTAATTGCAAACTGGTTTTTTTTGTTGCTAATATAGTGCAGTAAATATTACTTTTTTTCTAAATGCCTGTAACAGAGCAAGAGAGAGAGATCGCATCTACAGTCAGATCAAGCATGATAGTCCAAATGGTTTAACCCTTCTGTAAACGAGGGAGGGACTTCATACAAGCCCATGAGCAAACCAGGCAGCTGTTGCTGATGGGTGGCATCTTCAAGTATGAGACCTCTGTCCTCTAGACGGACATGGGAAAAGTGGGGAGTCATGGAGACCCCAGTAGTCAGCAGCATATCTGAGTGCTATATGTGATGCATCTGGGCTTTACCCAAAGTTTGGTGTAGAAGATCACAACCCAAGGGTTCGACGGTTGAATCTGTCACAAGAGAAGCATGTTGTTCCCACACAGTATACAGCCTGGAGGTGATGCTCCTAGCAGAGTTGTCCAAATGGGAAGGGAGCTGGTGTTTTGGCATGTCTTCACCTTAAGGAGCAGATTGTGCAAGGTGATGTTGCCTGACATCAGGTGACGGGTTGGACAAGACCAGTGGTTCCATGATACCTGATGCTATACACACGGTTTCATCCAGCTGAGAGACTTGGATGGTTCCTGTGTGCAAAAAGTGGATTAATACAAGGGAGCAATACTCTTCTACAGAACAGCACAAGGCAAGCCCAGAATTTCCTAGTGTCTTTGCACTGGCTTCCCTGGTAGAACCAGCTGATTTGTTGAAGGGGTTGTTTCTTGTCTTGATTTTCAGCAAGACCTCGGTAAGATATTCCTTGAAGTCAATATATCACTCTGATTGGTTTTATTTTTGTAATGAAATGACAAGCTAGTGGATGGAAGAAAAAGTACTGTTAGGCTCTAGCAGGGGTCACATGGGCAGTGGTGAGCTATTACAGTGATGGACAGCAGTATGAAACCCGACTACAGATCTGTTTTAAGACTAATACTATTTAGTATCCTCATTTAATAATCTTAATGGTCAAGATAATTGGAGAGGGTCTGTTTCCAGTGAAACATCTGAGCAGAGTAGTGAATGTTTGAGAAGATGGAGTGAGGAATAAAAAATGCATCTGTGAATGAGAGGCATTACTGCATGAGCTCATGAAACATACAAACAAACAAACAAAATCTGAATTCCGCATGTGGGGGTTGATGATAGAGCCTAAATATAATCCAGGGACTAACAAACTATGTGTATTTTACTTGATCATCTGTGTCCAGGATTTAGCTGCTGTGATCATACATAATATCCCCCCCCCCTCTCCAGTACAGAAGATCAGCTGTTGGTTGTATGGGATAACAGAGGGCAGGTGAACAAGGCATTCCTTCCAATTCTATGAAAATCTGCATTTCTCCATTGGCGGCCTCTAAGGCCGTGATTCCCAACCTTTTT
Organism: Pelochelys cantorii; assembly: GCA_032595735.1. Lineage (NCBI taxonomy): Eukaryota > Metazoa > Chordata > Testudines > Trionychidae > Pelochelys > Pelochelys cantorii. The sequence goes on along the minus strand of CM064346.1, from coordinate 8,186,236 downwards.
CCCACGGAGGAACCCCTAAAATAATTTTTCATATCCCAAGGATCCCCTACCTATGAAAACGTTTGCTTGGCCAGAAAAAGTTGACAGCAGGGGGCGCAATTCAATTACTGCTAAATTTTTTTCAAGAAAATTTATTTGTAAAGAGCTGTTTATATATATATATATATATAGTCAGCTTACATTGTAAGAAAAAAAATTGGAGCATTTTTCCTGTCTTTTTTTGTATTATCTAATCTTTTTTTTCAAATATCAAATATCCTCCCTCTCCTGCCTCACTCTCTCTTTCTCTTCTCCTCTCCCTCCTGCCTCACTCTCTTTTTCTCTTCTTCCCACCCTTCTTCCTGTCTCTCACTCTCTCTTTCTCTTCTCCTCCTCTTGTCTCACTCTCTCTTTCTCTTCTCCTCCCCCTCCTGTCTCTCACTCGCGGAGCCCAAATCACCGCTTGCTCCCACATGGCAGCCCAGCTGAGCCGTGCAGAAGTCAGCCAAGCGCCAGGGCGGGAGGCGAAGGGTGTGACAGACGCTCCAGGCCCCGCCCAGCGTTATTTATTCCACAATTTCTTGCGGAACCCCTGATGATGGTCCGCGGAACCCCAGTTGGGAAACACTGCTCTAAGGATCTTGCCCATAATTGGTATAGCTCCATCAATAGATTCCTGCAAATCTATGGATATCCGCTTTCTATCCATCGGTATCTGCAGCTCATTTTTGCAGCTATAGATGCGGATACAGAATTTTGTATCCATGCCTGACTCTATCCATCAACATCAATACTGGGCATGTGAAACTAAGATTCCTGACAGTAGGAGAGCCAGGAATTAGATAGGTAAGCAGACAGAGAAAGGGAGGGTATGGTGAGAATAGGATAGAAGAAAATGCGGGGAAGTATGGTTAAAAAATAAGAGATTCTGGGGATGAGCATAGCAAGAAAGAGGCAATGCTACTTGTCTCAGAAGGGCAGAAACCTGCATTCAGGACTGGAGAAGATATATTTCGAAACCAACATCATTTGAAATTTGGCACCTCTGTGCCTTTGTTCCATACAAGTTATGGAACCCAATATATATGCAATATCTCGTCTCTCCTGAGCACAACCAAAAAGGCCAGTCCTGTTGATGGGAGGTTGGCTAGCTCTCACCACCACAGAGCAAGTTCTAAATCTGACTCTGCTCCATTTTGTGAAAGGGCCAGTGCCATGTGTTTGCCACGGGACTAATTTTAGCACCAATTTACTTCTGGTGGTATTGAGATGGTCAGATTGTCCTTGTTTGGAGAATGAAAAGGCTGTGCAGTGAAAATACTCTAATGTTGCTCGCCGCTCCTATTAGCAGATGCCCTTCAGTCTGGCGGGCCTGTGCACGCAGTCGAATTCTTTTTTGTAATGTACAACAAGTTTTAAAAGAAATTTGGCTTTGCATACAGGGCATCGATGGGCATGAGGCGGAGTCACAGGACACCCAGAAAATGAAAACTGAGAAGGGAATACATTTTTTGGTGGTGGTTTTAAAACAACTAACAAACCTGTAGAAGGATTAGACAATTAAAAAAAAATCAGCAGCCTGCCAGGGTTAGTCCCTGGTGGACGGCTGCCACTATATCTACCTGCATCTCCACAGGTATCAGGAGATTGTATCTTTCCTTGCGTGTGAATCACGACTCACGGCCAGTTGGAGTGGCAGGAAGCAGGACTGGGACACCATTTCCCACAGCTCCCATTGGCCGGGGACGGTCATATATAGCCAATGGGAGCTGCAATCCCCTGACACTTGCGGAGGTGCAGGTAAATATAGAAGTGGGGGCCTGCCAGGGGCTAACACTGTGGACCGGATTTGGCACATGGGCTAGAATTTGCCCACCCATGGATTAGCTATTTAGATGGATAATCAAAACATCCATATATATTGTTATATAGACAACTGTGCTAGGGTGTGCCTACACAGAGTCACTCGGGAAAGTTAATCTGAATTAACTGCAGCTGTGGATTTTAAATGGCTCAGTTAAATTGCATTCAAGCACACTCATCCAGAATTCAAGTGTCCTTAATGTTTTATCTGTGAATTGAACTAACCCAAATTAAAACCAGTTTAATTCTGAATGAGAGTATCCACCCACGGGTTTAATGCAGTTGAACTTGTACCTTCCTTTGAACCATGTGGCCACTGCCAGGAATCAGATATAGAGCTTAACTGGACCACTGGTCTGCTCCTGCAGGTAAGTCCCTATGTGCAGTGCTGTCCTGGAGGAGGAACTTCTTAACGATGAGACAATAATTAATGAATTATGCAGGCTGCATATTTAAAACCACCTACGTTTGGCATCTCTGCCCCAGTAAAACTGGCACACCACCGTAGGAAGCAGGCTGTGTGCCATCCTGACAGATGGCTTTGGGAGTAAGTAGCCAGGAGGCTCTGTATGAGCATCAAATGCATTTGTTGAGGGCAGGATCCTCAGCCAGAAATATCAAAGTGCTTTTCTGCCCAGAGATGGTGAACCTACATGCAAGAGAATGTCCTGATACTCCAGGTGCTAACGGGATTATCTATGAGGTTAAATCCATAGCTCCAAAACAATGTTTCTGGAAGGAACGTTTGAGCTAGAAAATTAGTTTGCTGCAGGGTTTCAGAGGGGAAAGTGTATTACTATGAGGCTATGTCTAGACAGCGGCGCTATTTCGGGATACCGGAAGTATCCCAAAATAGCTATTCCATGTCTTTATACACACCCATTATTTTGAAATAGCACGCCCATTATTTCAAAATCTATTATGGTGTCCGTGTAACCCTTATTCCACGAGGGTTAAGGGACGTTTCGAAACAAGCTATTTTGAAATGAGATTGAAATAAGATACACAGTTTGCATAGCTAAAATTGCATATCTTATTTTGACCTACGGGTGCAGTGTAGGTGCACCCTGAATGTTCTAATTTTTGTAGCTTTAATAAGATCTCAGTGGAAGGGACTCCAATGTTGAGTGGTCAGATTATGGCCAAATTAGTGACTATGGCATTTTAAAAAAAATCTGATCAGCATTCCTTCAAGTAAGGTCATCAATAGGCTTATAATCACAAAAAATAATCTTGCCCTTAGCGAATGAGTAAATGATCATGTTTTATTTTGCATGGTAAAGTGACAATGAGTGCTTTCCTTCTGAAATCTCTTGAATTTAAATACAATGTTTTAAAGCTGGAAATAACTGTATAGGGAAAAAACCGGTGACTTAGCAAGTGTAAAATGCAGCTGGCACATAAGGAAATATTATCTGTGCTGATCTGTGGAGCCGCAGCACGCACTTTGAAATGTGTAATTACATTGATTAGCTGTATTTATGCAGTAATCAGATCAGTGTCGGGTAAAATGAGGCTTTTACTTTGTGACATAAGGAGATTATTTTCAGAGTTTGTTAGTGCCAATATGATAAAAAATAATTGCTGATGGTCATGTGGTAGAGTAAAAGCATGTTGAGTGACTAGCTGCTAGGTTTGTTTTCTGAGGCGCACTGACCCCATGAGACACGCTTGATCAAGGACATGCTTGCTTTGCAGAGAAGTCAGGGTCACATTCTCCTGCATTATCTATTTATTTATTATAATGGCGGTGCTTGGAGGCTGTGACTGAGATTAGATAGCCCTTCCCCCAAATAGTTTACAGTTTACACAGCAGTCTGAGACAACGGGTGTGGGAAAGGAAATAAAAGTATCCACGCTTGACAAATGGGACACTGGAGGCACAGGAAGACTAAGTGATGAGCACGAGGTCACAGAGTCATTCTGTGGCAGAGTTGGGACAGACCCATGCTCTCTTGAGGTCTTGTGCTGTTTTGAGTTTTATTTTCCAAGTAAAATCTAACTAAATTACACACACATACACACACACATGCAAAAAGTTGTTTAATGTTACTTAGGGTTCCTCGCACCAACAAATGAAATCATTCAATAGCAGGGAATACAAAATTAAGGATTAAAACAGATTAAAAGGTTGCAGAATCCAGTGTTCTCAAACTGTGAAATGCCAGAATAAACATTACTATGCAACCTTAATTCAGCCCATGTGAGAGTCTGCATTAGAAAACAGCCTTTCATCATACATATGTAACCCAGAGGCACTGAGGTCACTGAGAAGGCAGAATGAAGTCTGCTCTACAGCATTCATTGAGACTAAATTGTGTTTTAGTTCATACATTTCCGGCTGATGGCTTTAGCCCCTAAGGTCATAGGTTCAATCGCACTTGCTGACACCTGGGTCTATCGGCTTTACACTAAAAAATGACTACTTGTGAATAATTTAACTGGTTCAAGTTTTCCACGGTATGTTTACAAAAAAAGGTGCTTGAGAAATTGAGGTACAGATCTTGGAAAACAGTGAAGTCTATTGTGAGAGAGCGTAATATGCAGTGTAGAAATTCTGTTTGGCTGACCTCTTACTCTTGGTCTAAATATCACTGTCTACATAAAAAGATGGATGTGCCTACTCCATCCATTTTGTCTAGAGCTATTAATCAAGTCCAGCAGAAGAAGCACTGTCCTGTACAGTGGATTGTCAGTTTTACAATCATTGAGAGTGACAGGACGAGGCAGCAGCCTGTGATACCTACACTCTAAAGGCTCAATTCAGCTGGGCTCTTAGGTGCTTAACTCAAATGTTTGAAGAATCCCAAGGATTTTTCATTTACTCCAAGGGTATGCGAAACATTGTATTGACCATTTTTGGTTTCAGTTCTCCCCTCGCCCTTTATTTCCTTCCCCCTCCATTTTCATTTGTTCTCCTTTCTCTTTCTCCCCCATGTTATCACAGAAAAAAAGAAGTGCATTGGGAAATTATTGGAAATCAGTAAACTAAAAAGACTGCATTTTTCGTTTCGGTGATGTGGGAAAGACTGAATGTTGAAGGATAAAATGACATCTGTGACTATTTTACAGGCTGCATCTCAGCAGGAAAAAAAGGAATGAATTGCAAAAATTTTAGCCCATTCTAACTGGAAGACCGTGAGATGGACAGGGCACCAGAGCTAATGCCTGCCTGAGCATACTGCACGAGGCCGAAGTTTCTGATGACACAAATTCCTCCTGAGGGGAGAGGCTAGTCAGGCTTCCTGTCAGGAAACTGCCATTTTATTCCTATCAAAGTGTGTGCTGTGTACACACTGTTTTCCTGGGACAAGCCCATTGCTAGGAATTTAGCTGCTGCTGTACACGGCCTAATAGCAATGCAGTGAAATGTGCTGAGCTTGAGTTTTCAAAGGGCTTCTTTAAAAATCAAGACTCAGTATTTCATTGTAGTGCTTTGTATAATTTGTGTGTGTAATGTAGTGGTTTTTTTTTTACAAGAAGTGGAAGAACTAGAGACTGAATGTGTGTGAGGGGGTAGAATTCTGTCTTCAGGGAGTGAGCAGAGGGGGCATATAGAGAAGTGGAGATGCTTGCAGAACACTAATGACAATTAAAATACTTCCCATGGAAACCTTAGCCCAGGTTTCACAGCACCCTGTGTCTATTGGGTAGTATTCCTGTAGATGGATATATTTTTAAGGCCATCGCCATTGTGATCTACTTCTAGGCTGCTCACAGACCGAAAAACGTCCTCAGTTATTCCTGCATCAAGCACATAATTTATTTTATCTTACTGCATATCAGAAAATTGAGACCGAGAGGTTGCAACTTGCTAAATAAAATAACTTAAAGTATCTGGAATTCGGCTTTCTAGAGTGTCTCAAGACAGAGTGAAGTGGAGGAGACTTGTAGATGACCTATGCTCTACTTGGAGTACAAAGGTTTAAGAAGAAGAAGAAGAAGAGAGAATCTGGGATGACAATCCTGTGGTGCTATCTTGCTTTCGTATTGCCTAGGGAGGGACTAATAATAATCCAGATAATCCATAAGGATGAGGATCCATAATTTTCCTTGTTGGACTGAATTCCAAAAGTACTTTTTATTATTTTAAAATTAGAGCAAATCCTGGTATTTAAAAGAACAAAGCTGTTTTCCGATATTTAGCCTGTGTAATACTTGGATAGAAATCTAATGTTGACTAGCTCAAAAGCACTGCCTATTATGTCTATGTAGATGGATCAGTGACAGGAACAACAATGGATCTTGGAAAATTCAAATGACTCTGTAAATCTAGGACTATATTAATTCAATACATTTATTGTTGCGTGCCTTTTGAACTCATACACTCATTATTTTGCTTAATGAAATGTCCTGAGGCTGTATTTGCTAATGTTCAAAAGAGAGAACTTGTGATCTCAGTAATGCAGGTGTAATTTTAATCAGACATGCTCAGGCTCTCCGTAGCTTTAAAAAATCGAGTTCAGATTTGATTGCACTATTGTCAGGCACGTAAATGCCTTATACTTGCTGAAAATTATTAAAACATGGTCACCCAGTGGGAACCCAGTTTTCCTCTTGACCTTTATTATTATTGTTTGTTTGGATTGTGTTAGTGTGTAGGAAGCCCAGATGTGGGCCAGGATCCCATTGTGCTAGGTGCAGTACAAATCCAGAACAAAAAATGACCCTGGCTCAAAGCACTCAGTCTAAGCCTGAGCACCTCTCTTTCCTTTTGATAGAAACGTCTTTTATTCAGAGCCTTCTCTTTTTCTTCTATTTTTGGACTCCTGCAATGATCGTTTTTCTAATACTTTGCGTGTCAGCAGTCCTTACTGAACTTGGTGCAGTGTGAGGGTCCTTACTTGATTTCAGGGGACATTTGCTTGCATTAAAGACCTTTGAAGCAGAAGAGACTCTTCTAAGTCAAGGGTTAGTTTCCCTTTCTAGCCAAGCATGCCAAATCACAGTTGTTGGTCTTAATCTAAATTCCACCTAAGGACTGGCTTGGTGATGAAAACTGGGAAGACTGTGAGGCTTGCTACCAACTCTGCTGTGTCTCTTTCCAGCCATCTCTGGAGTGGGGACTCAGCAATCAATGTGTATTCGTTTAGGGTCAGAAGTGAAGAATTCTGTGCCTATTGGAAATGCCCTTTTGAATTTATAGCCCAGTGCAGTCTGCACACTTAAAGGAAACTGGTGCAAGTGACCTCAATCAGGCCTTTTCTGAGCAGTCTGAAAGCCCCTTTGCAATCACTCTTGCATGCCTATTTGCTTATAAGGCAGAAGTGGGCAGTAAAATGGAGGTGGTGTCCCAGGGTTAGCCCCTGGCAAGCCGCTCCTATATTTAGAATCATAGAATCCTAGGACTGGAAGAGACCTCAGAAGGTCATCAAGTCCAGACCCTTGCCCGAGGCAGGACCAATCCCAACTAATCCCAACCTTCCCCTCCACAGGTACTAGCAATTGCAGCTCCCATTGGCAGCAAATTGCTGTTCCCTGCCAATAGGAGCTGCAGGAAGCAGCACAGACTGGGACACTGTTTCCTGCAGCTCCCATTGGCCGGGAATTGTGATCCATGGCCAACAGGGGCTGCAGTCACCCGTCCCTGAAGAGGCACAGGTAGATATAGCAATGGCAGCCCACCAGGGGCTAACCCTGGCGGACTGGATCCAGGCTGCAAGCCAATATTTGCCCACCCCTTTTATAAGGTAATTTACTTTTAACCTGTATGAAATCATCCATTTAAACGTGAATTTTCAGATGCTGTGTCTAATTCCTAATGGCTTTGCTTTTTCTGCACTACTTCTTCTGTGCCCTGTCTGAGGTAGAACTTTCAGAAGATTACCTGCAAAGAAGCCGGCTGTGAATCACTGATCCTTACATGCTGGTGTACCTCATGTTTAATCTACCTTATGAGGACTGCAATGGGGAAATCATTTTTTTTTATGGAAGTCAGTGTGACAGTTCAGCCACTAACAACAATAAATAATTCAATCAACACCGTTCAGTAAATTATAACGGACATTCTCCTTGTTTCATAATTTTAGGAGGCTCTATCCCTTAGACTAGGTCTACGCTACAGTCCTTGGGTCAGAAAAAGCTACACAAATTGCTCTCCACAATTTGCGTAGCTTTTTCTGATCGCTTTTCCGGAAGAGGTTTTTCTGCCACGTGGCCCTGTCTAGACGGGGCCAAATGGTGGAAAAGCCTCTCCTTTCAGCGAAGCCCTTATGCCTCGTGGAACGAGGTATACGGGGCTCCCTGAAATAGCACATTTGCTCTTCCGCAAAAAAAAGTGGAAGAGCAAACGTGTTCCTTGGACGCAGCAGAGTTAACCCCGCAGTGTAGATATAGCCTCAAGTTTGACAAATAATTGCGTGCTTAAATAATTTCCACGTCTCCATGTAAATAGCAAAAGAGAATGCAGAATTCCAGCTTCTTTAAAACAAATGTACTACATACTCCCTTGTTTTGAAGAATTAATCTGAGTTTTCCCTCCCTCCTTTCAGAAATGGATTCCAGGTGTCTCTGAATTCTTCTGCTTCATTTTCCACACAGTCAGGATAATAAATGCTCCAAATAACCACATCCTATTCAGATAGCCATTCTCCTTGTAGCCATCTTTTGGTTTATAGATTTAAGCATTGCTTGGAGTCAATACATTACCAAATCATCGCTGGGAATAATTCAATGACCCAATGCCGTGCTGGAGGAACCCAGGCTGACACATTGTGGGAGATGAGGACAGGAGCAGCCTGAGGCGGTCTGCGGCAGCTGGCACCCCCACCTGCATGGCTGTCAATGGAGTGATGTCATCATCGGGCGCCATTGAAAGCAGCGGCCTAGGTGATGGCCGAGTTGGCCTATAGTCACGGGCCACCCCTGGATGAGGATTACTAAGAAGTCAGTATTGTTTTCTGGTTGGGAATGCATCGATTGATGCTAAGTTCTTAGTTTTCCCTGAGACCATAAATAAATCTATTTTCACTCCTGTTGTCTTTCTCGTGAGGCTGGTGGTAGCTACACCAATAGAGATCACCCTTCAGGAAACATGGACACTTTGGATGGTACAGTCTAGTGCATTGCTCAGGATGCGTCGCTCCCTAAACACAGAGTTCCTCCACTGCGTGATCACAGTAAAACCCTTGAAATACATTTCCCTCTCCTGAGTGGGAAGAGGGAACAAAATGCTAGAGGAGAAGCTTCCAGTAATCTCTCTTTCTCAACTTATCGATATGATTGCACTATTTTATTCTCTTCTTTTTGAGCTTCTTTTACCCCGCCCCCTTCTTCTCTCCGATATTGTGACTGATGCTGACAGAAATGATTATGCCTTGTGAGTGATCCTATAACTCAGTTCTCCTCAAGGAGAGATGCTATCAGAGGGGTTTCTGTTTAGCTATAGGGGTTGAAAAGAGCCATATTTCTTCCTAGAAGAGCAGTTATTAATCTCTTACTAGTACATTTTCATAGCATTTGGGATGTTAATTTCCATACTGTGATCTTATAAAACCAGGCATTTGTGTCAGTTTTGATGCAGGGCAACATGCCGGAACATGAAAAAGCGTAATTACCACCGTGGTCATTTGAATTGCTAACCAGATCCTGACATTTTCAAACTGGGCCAATTTCTTAGCGATCCAGAAGTGAGCATGGGTGCTATGCAAGATGCATTTAAATGAGGCAGCTCAACATTTAAGGCAGGAAATGAAGAGCAATTGCATCCCTGAAGCACTGCCAGAACAAAAATGCACTTTGCTGGTGTTCTGTTGCTAGCTGCAGATTGAATAATTTTTTTTAAAGCCACATTCCAGTTACAGTAAAGTTGATGCATTTTAACTCTCCAAGACAGATCTCTGTGCTTTGAGGGTATGTCTACGTTACAGCATTATTTCGAAATATCTAATTTCGAAATAGTTAATTTGAAATAGCTTATTTCGAAATAACGCGTCTACACACACAATGAATTTCGAAATAGCGTTTTTATATTTCAAAATAGCGCGTCCACACTGAGTGGATGTTGAATCGCATTTAAGGCTGGTTGGAACCAGTTCCATCAGGTCAGAAGTTACCTTGTGGCCAGGACAGCCAGCAGGGCACCCTGGGAAGGGCTGGGAGGCCCCCTATTTCGAAATAAGCGTCTACACAGCGCTTATTTCGAAATAGCAGTTTTGAAATTGGCACTATTCCTTGTGGAATGAGGTTTACTAATTTCAAAATAAGCCCTCCGCTATTTCGAATTAATTTCGAAATAACGGGATGGCTGTGTAGACGCTAGGGAAGGTATTTCAGAATAACTGCTGTTATTTCGAAATAACTTTGCTGTGTAGACATACCCTGAGGGATTCTACTTCAGTTGTAACACTCTTGTATTAATGGGCAGTAACACAAAACCTGTAGGACTCTAATCACAACCATCCTATCTCTTATTTGTCTTCAGAACACCACACTGTCCGTTTGCAGTGCATTGTACTATGGCTCCTGAAGTTACACTTTGAGGAATGCCACTCACCAAGCTGTGTTCATTGGGGCTGGCTGATAGGCGATAGGTATGTGCTCTCAGGGAGATTGGAAAGCGCCCTTTTGCTTCTTAACCAATGGCCAGTGGCTCTTCATGTACTTTCCCTGTGAGGTCACCACATTGTCCTTCATTCATTGGCTTTGCTTGAGGGCTGCTTAGAGTTGTCCTGAGTAGCACTAGCAAGGAAGGGAGAGAATAAAACAGAAGCCCACAAAAAAATCTCTTGATAATTTACAGTCCTTAAAAGGAAAAGTAAGGTTCTTACAGGGGCACTAAAACTCCTCTTATGAAAAAATAATTCAGAGCCTCCCAGTGTCTAAAAGTGGCAGAGTAATGTACTTTTTTTTAAAAGTCATCTTATATTTTTTTTCGCCTGTGAACCTAAGGAATATAACATTAATAGGTAATGACATCTCTTAGTCCTGGGGCCACAGAAGACTACAAAAATCAGGCTATCAGTGTGAGGAAGCAAAGAAAAAGGAAGGAGCTTTTCTTTTCTCATTTTCAGGAGAAGGAAGAAGTGGCAGCTGCAAAAATAACTTTACCCTTCAGCTCAGTTACTATGGAAAAGTGGCACCAGTACTAGAAATGGTGATGGAAAGCAGGAGACAAATGCAAAATAATTTTGCTGTCATTAATAGGAAATGGACCCATTGGTGGCTTCTGTTATGAACAAACCACATCCAAAATTATACTCTTATGTCTTGAATTGGTGTTTCAGTGGGGGAGGACAAACTACAAAATCTAAATATATATATATATATTGGGTCACCTAGAGACTTATTTTTTAAAATTCTTTCCATTTAACTTAATTTCATTGGGGGGGGGGGAGGAAATATTACGTTTAAAATTGAGCTATATTTTCGAATGAAATGTAATTTCTAAATTAAGTTGAAATGTTTCATTTAGACTTTTTTCCATTTTTTTTCCATTCTTGAAACAGTGGTGAATTTAACCAGAATTCAGGACTCATTTGTCACCCTGAAACTATAGTGTTCAGCAAATAAAATTATTTGTGTGAAAAATGTCACTTACCTGTTCTATAAACATTGCTATCTAAATGTGTGCTGTTAATGTGGGGAAAGGTATTTGTTTCGATGACTGAGGGAGTTTGTAGCAACCCTTTCATTCAGGTTGCATTATGTTCTAAACAATTCATGTGCCCTTTTACTGACAAGCACTAAGAATTCTCCAGCTCAGAAAAGGTGAACTGGTTTAGTTGAACCTGAAATGATCTACTTTCCCTTTCCCAATAAAACTGGAACTTTTCCTGCTGTAGGCTCCTTTCAGAGATCACTCGTGAACTTTTCATATATAGGCATTTCACCTTTCCTGCGTGAAGACCAGATTTGCATAGCTGCCACACTAGTTTTGTGCACTGAGCTATAAGTGTGGTCTTTATACAGTTTTATTTGTATCTAAAAAGGTGGGATTCCAATTAGCAGTCACTTTCATATTATTTCGTGTATTTAGTCATTGGCTATTTCTACGCTACCAGGTTATTTCGAAATAACTCCTGAAAAAAACATTTTGAAATAAGCTTATTCCTCTTCCTAAGCAGGAGTAGTTATTTTGAAATAACAGGCTTGGTAGTGTGATGCTCGCCTTATTTCGAAATAAGGGGAGTTATTTTGAATTAAATCCCCAGTGTAGACATGCCCATTGTTACTTCTTTAAAGCATCCCAATGGTTATGGATGCTCTTTATGTAATATACAAAATATTGCCCTCATGGGTAAAATATACCATTATCCTTACTAAGTCACTCAGACGAAAACATTATTTCCCCGTTCTCCGAATAATATTTGTTCATAATCTCCATACTAACCATCCAAAAATCCTTTAAGCCCAATTCTCATCCAAAGCCCATGAGAAAATGAGTTTTGCAGAATATCCTAAAGCGGCGTGGGGAACCTTTTTTGGGTCAGGGGCCTGTGACCCACAGAAAAGTCCATTGGGTGAAGGACAATGGGGGGGGGGAGGGCAGGAGTGCCAGCGCAGGCTCCCCAGTGCTACATGTGCTGGAGGTGGTCCACAAAAAATTTTTGATTGGCCTGTGGACTGAAACGAGTTGAGAACCACTGCATTAATGCATCCCAGAATCCTGTTTAGATGCAGAAAGCTTTGTGCTGGTTCTGCTTTGGCTCCTGGCCTGCTGGGTGGCCTTCGGCAAGTAATTTCACTGTTCTGTGCCTCAGTTTCCCCACTTATTTGGCTATTGATGCTTACCATCTTGGTAAAGTACTTTGAGATCCAGTGTTGAAAAAGCTGTTAAGAGCTAGGTGGTATTAGCTAGGTGAAATGTGAAGCAATGAACATTCAAGCACTCAGTGTGTTACTCTTACCTATTCCTTTGGTTATGTCTACACACTACAGAGTTTTGTTGGAAAAACAGCCATTTTTTCTGACAAAACTTCAATGACATCCACACTGTAATCGTGTTCTTTTGCAAGCAAATCGAAAGAACAGAGGGTTTTTTTCTGGCAAAGAGCTTTTTCGGAAAAAGATGTGTGTGGATGGGAAGGAGGGTTTTCTTTCGAAAGACCAAGACTTCTGGAAATAACACAGGTGCCCTCCCCTGGTGGACACGCTGTCCACAGTAATCACAAATCTATAGTTCCTGTCTCCTACCTCCTCTTAAAGCTGCAGGCACCCTGGACAAGCCTTGTGGCAGGGAGCCGGCCTGAGAGCAGCACTCTGACTGTGCAGTTCTCCCTGCCACAGGCCTTGCCAGCCATGGTGAAGCCACAAGCCCCCCGAGATCTGCCCTGGCCCTCACAGGGAGCAGCCCCAGGGGTCCCAGGACCCACCCAAGGGGACCAAGAGGCGAGCACCCTCCTGGTCCAGACAGGGCCAGCCTGAACCATTCATGTGCCCCGGGCCCTGGGAGCGCAGCCCTGCCCCCGGGCGCCCAGCGCATGTGCGGCCCCGCCCCCGCCCGATCTGGCAGCCCCTCACGGCACCCCCTACAATGGGGCACCCCGGGTAGTAGCCCAGTCAGCCCGTAGCTTAGGCCGGCTCTGGGTCCAGAGCAGAGATCCTGTCCCTCCTCGAGCTGTGGGGCAAGGAGGAGACATTGCAGGATCTCCGCTCCAAGCGCTGCAATGCAGAGATCTTTGAGCACATGGCCAAGTCCCTGATGGAGCACGGACACTCACCCCGGACCTTGGAACAGGTCCGGAGTAAGGTCAAAGAGCTCCGTCAGGGATAACTCACGGCCAAAGAGCACAGCTCGCGCTCAGGGGCAGGACCCCACACCTGCCTGCCCCCACTACTAGGAGCTGCACCAGATTCTGGGGGACAGGGAAATGTCTTCCCCACCTGTCATCGTGGATTCCAGCCTTGAGACCCTTGTCGTTGCCCAGCCAGAGGTCACAGCGGCAGAGGAGGAGGAGGACCAGGGCCAGCAGGAGGAGGAGGAGGAGACGGACACTGTCACCCTGTCCCTGGAGCCGATGCCTGTCAGCCAGGACGTCTCCCAGGCCTTGTCTGACACCGGGGCGGGATCTTCAGGTGAGTGCTCCCAGTTTGTCACACACACACAGGGCAGGGGAGGCGAGCGCACGGGGGGGTGTGTGTGTGCGAGTGTCACTCGGGCTGGACATCATGCTGCAGTCTATGCATGTGGAACCATGTGCAGCATTAGTGTGCACCACACAGACTCAGTAGGCAGCCTCTGAGCATGGGTGGGATCCTGCTGCCAGGCTCAGGGGAGGCCACACATGTCTGGCCCCAGAGGGGGCCCTCCCAGAACCTGCCGTGGCTGGAAGCAGGCTGGCCACAAGGGCACAGGCATGACCCCAGACACCCTGAGGAGTGCCGCACACAGCATGCGGGCATGCCTGCACATGCAAGGCACCACCCGCTCTTGCAGGCAGCAAGCCAGAGACCCCTGTTGGGGAGGTCCTGGGGAGAGTTACTGGAGTCCTGGAGAGAACCTCTCCCTTAGGGCCTCCCGAGTATGCACCTCCCTCTTCCTCTCCACAATGTTGTGCTCCCCCACATCGAGGCAGGTCAGCAGGCACCTGAGCTGCGCCTTGAGGCGGCCGAAGGTGCACTCGACCTGGATCCTGGCCCGGTTCAGGTGGGCATTAAATTGGTCCCTGCTGGGGTCCAGGTGTCTGGTGTATGGCTTCATTAGCCCCCTGGCATTGGGGGTAGGCTGCATCCCCCATGATGCACAGTGGCATCTGCACAGCCCCAATCACAAAGTCCCAGTGGGGGAATAATGTGCCCGCCTCCAGCTTTCCGTAGAGGCTCTAGTTGAGAAAAATCCGGGCATCGTGTGCCCTGCCTGGCCACCCGACAAAAATATCCATGAACTGTCTACGGTGGTTGACCAGAGCCTGCAGCACCATGGGGAAGTAGCCCTTCCTATTAATATACTGGCCCGCTCGATGCTCAAGTGAGCAGATTGGTATGTGGGTCCCATCTATGGCTCCAGCGCAGTTCGGGAGGGCTGTGTGAGGGCAGGATGGCACAACCCTCCGGGGACGGGGCTTCCCCCCCAACCCCACTCCACCTCCCACAGCCCCCAACCCCGGTTTCTCGAGGGTCTCTCTTTTCCAGGACTCTCCCCCCCCCCGCCCCGTGCAGGGACTAAAGCCCCAGAGTGCCTTACCTTCATGAGGAAGGCCCCAACGGTGGACTTCCCCACCCCAAACTGGTTGCCCAGCAACCGGTAGCTGTTGGTGATAACGAGCTTCCAGATGGTGATTGCGACCCTCTCTTCCAGGGGGTGGTGGGCCTCAGGTGGGTGTCGCATCCCCTGAGGGTGGGGGTGAGCCAGACATACAACTCCAAAAAGGTGGACTTCCGCATGTGGAAGTTTTGTAGCCGCTGCTGGTCGTCTCACCGCTCCGTGACCATCCGGTCCCACCTGTCGGATCTGGTGTCCAGCTCCAAAAACGCCTCTCCACTGTGGGGTGGGGTTGCCGGAGTATAGCTCCCGCAGCCACAAAGAGGGTCCCCAGAACAAGCTCGGGGTCCAGGTCATGCAGGACCAGGAAGGCAGCTGGCACAAAGTGCTACAGAAGCTGCAGCATGGCCATGTGGGGCCATCGCATGCACAGGGGCAGCCATCTACATGGCACCAAGAACAAAGCTGTGACGTCCAAAAGAGTGGGGCAACCACAGCAGGCACTGCGAGAACTTTGCTTTCCCTTGAAGACATTGGCTATTAGGAAAAACTATTTCACTAGAAGAGTGGTGAAGCACTGGAATGGGTTACCTAGGGAAGTAGTGGAGTCTCTATCTCTAGTCTCGGCTTGACAAAGCCCTGGCTGCGTTGATTTAGTTGGGATTGGTCCTGCCTAGAGCAGGGGGCTGGACTTGATGACCTTCTGAGGTCTCTTCCAGCTCTATGATTCTATGAGGTAGCAAGCAGGCAGCAGACGCAGAGAAACAGCTGTCCAGGGGGGTCCCTTTAAGCGCGTGTCTCTGCAAGGCTCCAGCACTAGCACTCAGAAGCAACTGGTGACCTAAAGCTCTGGCTGAAGTAGTTCCAGGTGGCCTTTTATGCGAGAGAGTGCCCAATCAGCCTGGACGCTCTCTTTCGCAAAAGGAGATCGCTTTTTTGATGCACTTCTGTGTGTGGACACGTTCTTTCGGAAGAATTTTTTTCGGAAGATCTCTTCCGAGAAAACCTTCTTTCAAAAGGACCTTTAGTGTAGATGTAGCCTTTGTTTCATGCAGTATTCCATTTTACTTCAGTTATGCCACGACGTGATCTGTCAAATACATGTGTGTACAGGCGTGAGTACAGTTACTCCACTGAGCCGCCTTCATGCTGTTTTACAGAGCTGTGAGTTGCAACTTTCCTTAGGGTACTGTAGGCTGGTTACTGTGGAACATGAAAATGTGGTTGCATATCTCATGTATAACTGGAGAGTTGCTATTGTGCAGACATTGCAGTCGTGATCAGTGGATGTGTTCAGGGCTGTCGCCACTGATTTGTATTTTCAGCTATGGCAGGAAATCACTGGACTCGGATTCGGACTGGAGGGGAAGGCTTGAGGGCAGCGCAGTGGTCACTAACCTTCATCGCTTTTCCCTGACAGGGGGCAAGGTCTTGATGACCTTCCAAACTCTTCCAATGCTTGCTGGCAGAACACAAGCTCCATGTCACCCCCACCGTCAAGAAGCCATGTCACCTCCAGTGACAGCCATGACAAGAGAAAGTGGCTTGCAGAGATATAAGAAAGCATCACAATGAACAAAACTTGTCAGCTTTAATTAGCAGTGTTGAATTATGTCTTGAAAGCCTGTAGGAATAAACAACAACAAAAAAGCTGGTAGAATTAAAAACAGATGTTAGACTTTAACTCCTTTAACAACAACTTCCCCCTTGCTCCCCCCCTGCAAAAATATTACCAGCCTAATGTCAGTTTATGCCCAATTCTATTTATACATTTCTCATTTACATTCAGATTTAGGATAATATATTCAGGAAGAGAGTAAGTCAACATGTGTTTTAATGAACAAAGATAGCTTTTTTTGGAATGAGCAGCTATTTCTGTCCTCTCTACTTCCTGCTCAAACACCTAAACAGGATGGAATTTGAGTTCTTAGAATCATAGGGTTAAAACTGGCTGAGCAGTATCTTGAACTCAAAACATTCCAGTCAGATTTGAAATTAAATAAAAAAGTCTGTATGACTATTGCACCAGTTAGACTAATGGAAGGGGTTATGGAAACTGTTATAGGGATTTGCTTTGTAGTTCAAGAGAAAGCCCCTTAGCATGATAAAGCCAGTGATACAGATGTTACTTCCAAGATTCATACGTCTATTCGTAAGAACATATTAATTCTGACCCTGTGTGGGTGAGAGTGGTTTTATACATCTTTTGAATTTTTAATTGCTAAATACCTTATGTTACCTCAGGCCTACACAGGCAGGCCTAAGCTATTGCATTTCTCTTAATTTTGATTTATGGCTTTTGATTGCAGTTTGTTCTCTGTCATGTTGTCGTCTTGTCGGTAGGACCAAAGAGCACAGGGACTTGCCATTAATAATAAACTGGAAGTGGTACAGAACTGTAACTGCTTTGGGGTGTTATGAGAGTTCCAGTTAACTCTTTCAGGGCCATTCAGCACGCTGCCAGGTATTAGCTTTCTCTCAGGGTGTGTCTAGACTAAGGGTTTTGTCTACAAAAGTGGACTTTTGTCGACAAAACTATACCTGCGTCTACACTGCTGCTGAGTTCTGTCAACATAACGTCGACAGAACTCAACAGTTTTGTCGATGGCTGTAAACCTCATTCTACGAGGAATAACGCCTTTTGTCAACAGAGTTCTGTCGACAGAAGGCGTTATTGCAGCTACACTGTCCTTTGCGTCTACACTCTCATGTCGACAAAGCGGCTTGCTTTGTCGACAGAACTGGCTGTAGTCTAGATGCTCTTTGTCCACAGAAGCTTTGTCGACAGTATCTGTCGACAAAGCTTCTGTCGACAAAAGTCTGTAGTCTAGATGTACCCTCAGTGTGTGAGCTCTTGAAGCCAAGCATTTGAATGCCCCCCATGCTGTCAAACACATCATGTTTTGCAGGTGAGGTTCAACCCTGATAGCTGAGGGTAGGCTGAGACACTGGCGTTTCCTAGTCTAGCCAAAGGAAAGGAATAGAATCTTTGCATCCCAGTTCTTCAGCCTCCCAGGTGATTTCAGCGTTCCACATACTCGTCTCTTGTCTGGAAAGCTCATAACACTATCTACATTTTTTGTTTATCTCCAAGGTGCTGCAGGACCATGGGTGGTTTAAGTTTTTTTCTTGTCTGGAAGACAAGTGTGCCCTTGTAGCCAAGAAGGCGAATGACATACTAGGGTGCATTATGTACTAGGGTACATACATAGGAGGAGCATTGCCAGCAGATATAGAGAAGTGATTATTCCCCTTTATTCTGCACTGGTGAAGCCACATCTGGAGTATTGCGTTCAGTTCTGGGCTCCCCAATATAGAAAGGAAGTGGACGCATTGGAGAGGGTCCAGCAGAGGGCAACCAAAATGATTAGGGGGGCTGGAGCACATGACCTATGAGGAGAAGCTGAGGGATTTGGGTTTATTTAGTCTGCAGAAGAGAAGAGTGAGGGGGGATTTGATAGCAGCCTTCAATTTCCTGAAGGGAGGTTCCAAATAGGATGGAGAGAGGCTGTTCTCAGTAATGACGGATGGTAGAACAAGGAGCAATGGTTTCAAGTTACAGTGGGGGAGGTGTAAGTTGGATATTAGGAAAAAGCTATTTCACTAGGAGGGTGATGAAGCACTGGAATGGGTTACCAAAGGAGGGGGTGGAATCTCCATCCCTAGAGGTTTTTAAGTCTTGGCTTGACAAAGCCCTGGCTGGGATGACTTACTTGGGATTGCTCCTGCTTTGGGCAGGGGACTGGACTCGATGACCTCCTTATGTCTCTTCCAGTCCTCGGATTCTGTGATTCTAAGATTACCTGCTTTTTTAGGACTATCTGATACATACGGAAAAGTAAATTGTTCTCCATGATATAACTGCAAACCTTTCCTGCAGTCATCAGAAAATGTCTTTTTTTTTGCCCTTCCTGGTAACATGTGGTGTTAACATTTCCCATTTGAATTAACTGAAACCTAAGTACCAAGTGTTAAGTGCAGCGGTATTTTGTGGTGACTAATTGGAATGTACCATCACAGCTATTAGTCATTGTTTTTGCTGCAGGCTAAACCTGTACTTGTAGAAGCAACAAATGCTCCAGTAAATTATAACTAGATGCTTGGATATATAAATTCAAGTGTTTGAAAGGGAAGGAACATACTAGAAAATCTGTTACAATTCTCTGTTCCATTGCTAAATGCAATATCCAGGAGATGAATGATTATCAATGATACATTGACGTCTGAACATCTTATTGGGTTTTATATTTGGTTCTTGGCTGGTAAGAAACAAACGGTGCATGACAAAACAGCAGACAGACAGAACAAGGTCTCCTATTATTAAGACTAAATTGCTTTTATGAAGTGCACTACCAAAGTACACTTCTTAATGTGCTAAGTAGAAATAACCAACATAGCGTTCGTCTACTCTGCAACACTGTTTCAAAATAACTAGCGCTATTCCGAAATAACTTAATCCGCATCTACACAGCAGGCAGTTATTTCGAAATACTGTCAGAATACTGTCAAGCTGGAGGACTTCTTACTCCGACTCCTGTGACCCTCATTGTACGAGGAATAAGGGAAGTCAGAGGAAGAGTGCTCTATTTCGAAATAAGTGCTGTGTAGATGCTTCCTGTTTCAAAATAAGCTATTTTGAAATAAGATACGTAATTGACTCAATTTGCGTAGCTCATTTCAAGTTAAGCCCTGCAGTGTAGATGCACCTATATATTCAATAAACTTTTAAAAAATCCATGGATTTCAGCCAGCTCCTCAATGTTTAAAATATTTCGGCTTGCTTTCCAGTACTGTACACTCAGCTCAATAACTCTCAGCTGGTCTCCTGATCATTAATTTTTTTGATGCAGAACATTACTCTTGGGGTTTCACTCATTTTTCTGGACCATGCCATGTTGAAAATATGATGGTGGGCAGATACTGAAAGCAATAACTACTATTTTTGTACAATAGCTGTGGGTAAATATTTTACATCAAAATTAACAACGGAAACGTAGAATTTTTGAGGAGTCTGAAAAGTAATCCCTGTTTATGGGAAAACACATTTGAGATTAAGACACTGTAACATCTGCTAAAATTCTCCTGAAGTTTTAAAGGCAGTTTCTTAAGAATTTGTATATATAAAAGGACCTACAGAATTAAAAAAGAGTGAATGTACTAAAACTGAGGTGAGCAGGAGCTGAATGAATGCTTTTCTTACAGTTAGCTGGAAGGGGGCAGAGACTCTGGTGTGTCTATTGTGACAGACCTAAGTCAGCAGCCTGCCTGGGTGGAGGCAGGTATACAGGGCACTATTTGGTGTCCGGGAGGTGGGCGGGCGTTAGCCCGCCCACATCAAAAGGACCTCCCCCCAGCCCGGTCGTAGTCCAGAAGGTCTCCGACTCTGGTGACTTCTGCCAGGACCAACCTCTGGCGCACCAAGGGGGACTCCGCCGCCTGCACACGTAGATGGGGATTGTGTAGCAGGGGCTCCGCGAGGAGGTCTGCCCCCACGGTGGCTCCCAAGGACCTGGTCACTGAGATAGAGCAGTGGACCCGCGCTCCACCTGATGGCCTGAAGCGCGGGTGGGAGGGAGCCCGCCTGCCACCCGGCCCCTACCACCAGGCCAGAGCTCTTGACCCAGTTGACCCGGGCGGAGGAGGCCGCCGAGTAGACAGCTTGGCAAGCCTCCACCCGCGCCAGGTCTCCCGGGTCCTGGACCACAAGGAGCACGTCGTCGGCATACGCCGACAGGACCAGCCTCGTCTCCGGCTCACGGAGCGCCAACCCCGTCAACCTCTTGCGAAGGAGACGGAGGAAGGGCTCTATGGCCAGAGCGTACAGCTGGCCCGACAGCGGACAGCCTTGACGTACTCCCCGTCCGAAGCTGACCGGTGCGGTCAGGGTCCAGTTGAGCTTGACCAAGGACTCTGCGGAGGCGTACAGCACCTGGAGAAACCCCACAAAATGGGGCCCGAAGCCGAAGGCCCGCAGGGTGCCCAGGAGGTACCCGTGGTCCATCCGGTCGAACGCCTTCTCCTGATCCAAGGACAGGAGGGCGAACGACAGACCGTCCCTACACCCGAGCTCTAAGAGATCCCGGACCAGAAAGAGGTTGTCGAAGATGGTTCGGCCCGGGACGGTGTAGGTCTGGTCTGGATGGACCACGTCCGCCAGCACGGACTTTAACCTTAGGGAGATGGCTTTGGCGACAATTTTATAGTCCGTGCTGAGGAGCGAGACGGGACGCCAATTCCTCAGATCGCGGAGGTCCCCCTTCTTGGGCAGCAAGGCGATCACGGCTCGCCTGCACGATACAGGGAGGACCCCGGTCTCCAAGGACTCGGCCCAGACGCTAGCAAGGTCCGGGCCGAGGACGTCCCAGAACACGCGGTAGAACTCCACGGTCAGCCCGTCCATGCCCGGGGATTTATTGGTGGGCATGAGACGGAGGGCTTCCGAGAACTCGGCCAGAGAGAGAGGCAGCTCTAGCCGGTCCCGGTCGCCCGCGCTGAACTGTCGGGAGTTCGTTCCAGAGAACCCTGCGGGCGTCGGCGTCGGTTGGATCCGGGGAGAAGAGAGAGGCGTAGAAGGCATGAGCCCTCTCGCGCATCTCCACCGGATCCGTGAGGGGGGTGCCGTCCTCCGCCAGAAGGCAGAGGACGTGTTTTTTAGCCCCCCTCTTTTTCTCCAGGACGTAGAAGAAGCGGGAGCCTCGATCCATCTCCCGAAGGAGACGGATGCGAGAACGAACAAAGGCACCCCGGGCTCGAAGGTCCTCGAGGGCCCGGAGCTCCTCCCGCTTCTCCCGGTACGCTCCGCAGAGCGGTGGATCCTCGGGGCCGGTGGTCAGCCGCTTCTCTAGCTCTAAAACCTCCCGTTCCAACTGCTCTATCGCCGCATCCCTCCACCGGCTGGCCCCCCGGGCGTAGTCACGGCAGAAGAGCTGCGTGCGCACCTTCCCCACATCCCACCACTGCCGCGCTGAGGGAAAGGCGCACCGCCGCCCGCGCCAGGCCAGCCAGAACTCCCGGAAGGACGCTACGAAGCCCACGTCCTCCAGCAGGCTGTTATTGAAATGCCAATAGGCCGGCCCCGGCCTCTCCGAGGAAAGAGAAGCCCGTACGGCCACCAAGTGGTGGTCCGAGAAAGGGGCTGGCCGAATGCCGGAGGAGTGGGCCCAGAAGAGATGATGACGAGACAGATAAATGCGGTCCAACCGGGAGTGGAAAGACCGACGACCCGCCACCTGGACGTAGGTAAACACCGTTTCCTCGCCCAGGTGGAGGTCTTGCCAGACGTCCACCAGGGAGTGATGGTCTATTATCTCCCTGAGGACGTCCGCAGCGGCGGGGCATTGCTCGAGCCCCGTACGGTCCCGCTCCTCGAGGGTGCAGTTGAAGTCTCCGCCCAGGACCAGGCACTCGCGAGGATCCAAAGTGCCGAGGAAGGCCGACGCCCGCCGAAAGAAGCGGAGCCTCTCCGGGACGGACGTCGGGGCGTAGATGTTGACGAGATTTAGTGTCAGCCCTTCCGTCCGAACCCGGAGATGCAGCAGGCGACCCTGCACGACCTCGGCGGTCCCCAGCACCCCGGGCTGCAGGTTCGGGGAGAACAGGGTAGCCACCCCGGCTTGACGGGCCGACAGGTGGCTAAAATAAACCCTGTCCCCCCACTCCAGCCGCCAGCTAGCCTCGGCGGCCGGAGCTGTGTGAGTCTCCTGGAGGAATATGACGGAGTACCTGCCCCTCCGGAGGAAGGAGAGGACCTGACACCTACGGAGGCCCAACCCACAGCCCCGGGTGTTCAGAGTGGCAAAGATGAGCGGCGGCATCGAGAGGGCTGGGGAAGATCCTGATTGGCAGGAGTGCCGACGGCCCCCATCGGGCCCCGCAGCAAACCGCGACCATTCCCAAAAGTGAGCAGGGCGTCACGGAAGCTGCGGACCCGCTGGTAAGCCGCGGCCCCCCGCCGCCCGGTCCCTTTACCCTCCCGCAAGAGGGCTCTGACTATTTGCAAAATGAGATGAAAATCTCCCCAGCGCTGAAGGGCGAGAGCGACCTTGTTCTTGGAGCCACGGATGTCTTCCAAGAAAACACGCATCTCGCCCTTCAGCGCGTCTGGCGTCGGGGCCTCGGGCCCTCGAACGCCTTGGGGCCAGACCCCTCCGTGAGCCCCGCGACCCATCGGCACGGGGACGCAGGGCGTTTGAGGTCCCTGCTGAGAGGACAGTGGCGGAGGGAGATCAGCCCCAGATGTGCTGGGAGCAGAAGAAACGAAAACCGCCTCCCGGGGGCCAACGTCTGGAGTAAACGTGGCAACCCCAGGGGCGGCAGTAACAGAGTAAGGGGAGGAAAAGAGTTCAGGGAGGGGATCGGGAAAAGGAGGGAGACGAGGAAGGAGAGTAGGGGGAGGAAGAGGTGAGGGATTAGGGAAGAGACAAGAATGGCGGGGAGGAGGAAGAGGGGTGGGAAACTCGATTGAGAGGGCGTTTGAATAGGGAGCAGGAGAAGGAGCAGGGCGAGATGCCTCAGCAGAGGAGGCACCGGGGTGCGGTGCCTCCTCGCAGCGCAGAGGATCGATGGCAGCGGTAGGGGTAGTAATAGTCTCCCCAGCGCTGGGCTCCAGTGCCACAGAGAGTGCAGCACCGGAGGCCTCAGCGCCGGGGGTGACAGATATTAACGGGATCTCCCGCCCGCTGAGAGCCTCAAGGGTTTCCGCGGCCGCGGCCGAGGTGTTGTCGATGGCCGGGCAGACGGTCGCACCCCGGGGCAACTCAGAGGCAGGGAGAAGGGATAGCAGTGGGTCGGAAGGGGAAGGAGAGGTCGGTTGTTGTCCCTCCAGGACCTGATGATCCCCCTCTGAGGCAGCCGGGGTCAGCCCCAAAGCCTCCACCTCCTGAGAGAGGAAGGCGAGCCCGCCGCCCGCCACCAGCTGGTGATCTCTGTCGGTGGCAAGGTCAGCGGCCGCCCCCTCAGTGGAAGCGGGAACAGTGGGAGCATCCTCCATGGACACCCCCTCTTGCAGGGACCCCGGGAGGGAGGTGTTCACCTCTCCCGCGACCGCCGCAGTCACTTCGACCGCTTCGTGGTGCTGTGAATCGCTTGCGGGCTCAGAGGTTGGAATGGCTCCAGCGTCCACCCCCATGGGTACAGGGAGGTTGTCCTCCCCCTCAGAGGGCGGGGTGGAACGCCGAGCACGCTTTCGGCGCTTCCCCATTGCGAGCTCCCATCCCTCGGAGGAAGAGGGCTGGGCCCGAATGGAGGAAGAGCCAGGGGACAAGGGCAGCGTCGGGGGGGCAAGGGTAGATGGGGGCTGGGCAGCAGGGGAAAGGGATACCTCCCTCCGAGGTAGGTCCTGCCCGAGTCCCGTCACTGACCCCGCCGCCCTCTCCTCCGCGGGCCCAGCCTTGCCGCTTTTGGCGGTGGCAGCATCAGCACCCGCACGCTCGTCTGGGCCCTGCGGAACCCGAGCGGGATTGACGCCGGTCACGGTTGGAGGAGGGGCGACCCCAGGGATCCGGACCGTCACGGCCACCGGCAATGGTAGGGCCGGTGCCCTCCCGGGCATCGGGGGTCCTGGATGCCTCTCCAAACCGGGCCAGGGGGCAGTCCCTTTGGACGTGCCCCGTTGCCCGACAGAGAAAACACCGGGCCTCCCCCATGGTGTAGTACACCCGGTACCGGGCCCCTTGATGGGGCACCAGAAATGACCCTTCCAGGGCTTCTCCGCCACGTCCCGCCAGCAGTAGTAGGATTTGTACCTGCCGGCGAAAGGAAAGGACGTGGCGGAGGGTCGGGTCTTTACAGCCCAGAGGAAGGGGACTCAGGACTGACAGAGGCCTCCCCAGGGTGGAGAGGAAAGGCAGTAGGGCGGCATTGGGGAGGAAGGGAGGAACAGAGGACAAAACCACCCGTACGCCCAGGTCCTCCAAAGGCTCGAGGGGAACGTGGACTCCCCCCACCGCCAAACCCCTTTCCACCGCCTTCTGGGCGGCGGCCTCGGACGCCAGGAAGAAGACCACCTTCCCGAACATCTTAGAGGCCGCCACCACGGCCGCGGGCCCCACCACGCATGCCAATGCCCGCACGTAGGTCTCCACGTGGGGCAAGGCCGCCACCAGGAGACAACGGACCCCGTGCCTCCTGGTCAGGGTGGGAAAGGGGCCGCGGCCGCCGGGGATGGTATTCCGGGAGGCGGCTTGGGAGGCGACAGGCGGGGGGGTGGCGGCCACCTGGGCGTACGCCCTGGGGCCCGGGACACCGTTGCCCCCAGAGCTGGTGGAAGGAACAGGGGAGCGGGAAGGAGGGGGAGCCGCGGCCAGCATGTGGGTCGCGGCCGGGGAGTGAGCCCTCGCCTCAGGAGGTTTTGCCTTCCGGGCGGGGCTCTTGCCCTTTTTGGTCCCCAGGCCCTTCCTACCCTTCAGGGGGGCATTCTTGATGGTGGCTGGAGTGCCGCGGCAGAAGCGGTCGAGGCCCCGGGGTCCTTGTCCATGTCCGCCCCTTCTACCGTAGTGACGGGGGGCCCGGCAGCCTCAGAGGAGTTATTGTTTTTAGGGAGGGGTAGGGAAGGTTCTGCAGGGGTGTCATTGGACAACCCCTTCATTGTGGTCATGGGTAGGGAGGAAAGGACAAAACAAACAATTAGGGGAGAACCAAAAAAACACCAGGGAAGGGAACAGGGAGGGAAAGAGAGGGGAGGAAGGAGATTTACCACTCCCCTCCACTAGGCTGGAAGTGGGGTGGGAGGGTGATAATTCAGAAGAAAGGGGAAGGGAAAAGGTGTAAGGAATACAGCTCCCAGCACAGAATGGAAAGAGTGGCTCCTCCGGCTGCACTGGGGAGATGAGGGGTAAATAATCATTAAAAGGACATGGGGACAAGTGAAGCTGTGTGTGTGGGAAGAGTAACTAAAAGGAGGGGGAAGCTCAAGCGCCTAACAAAAGAAAGCGGGGGGGGGGGGAAGCACTGGCACCCAAAGGGGTGGATGGGACAAGCAGTGGAGTGGGAAGACAGGCAGTTAAAAGATGCCTGTTCAAGGGCGGGAGGAGGGAGGAGACACTGCTGAGGGAAAGGGAACCAATGTACCCACAGGCACCTGAGCAGCAGGCCCACAGTACCTGCTGCAAGGCCCAGAAGAGCAGAGAAGGGCAAGGAGACAAGCAGTGTGGCCGAGAATGGAAAGGCCCCTACAGCAACCGGGGCTTGGAGAGGGAGCAGCAGGAGAAGTGTGAGGGCCGATGAACTAGGGGGAGGTAAACCACCCCCTGCCCTCAGCACCCCGAAGGAGCTGCACCAGCCCCCCCACCCAGGAGCCCTGATGGAAAGGGCCCCTAATCTCCCCTCCCCAGCACCAGGCAGGCTGTGGGGAGAGGGAAACCCCAGGGGCTGCTTTAAAGCAGCCCCCTTACCGTCTCTTCTTTGGGGAGAGCAGCAGCAGCAGGAAAGATGAAGGTCCGGCCTGCCAAGGTGGAGAAAAAGGGGGGTGTGTCAAAATAGACCCCCAAGAAAATGGGAAGGGGGGCTCCCCCGCCCCACCCAAAGGTAGGGCAGCAGAAACCCCCCCACCCCCCCCTGCACCCAGCACCCTCAGCAAATAGCTGAGGTGAAGGGGGGGAAAAGCTGCCTGCAAAAAGGCAGGTGGAAAAAGGGGGCCTGGCCCAGAATGTAGGGGTAGCCAAGGCCCAGTTGCTACAACAGCAACAGCCCCCCTCCACAGGCACCCCCTTCCAAAAAGGAAGAAGAGAGGGGAGGTGCAGGAGAAAGTACAGCTCCCCAAGAGCAGAGGGCTGCAGAAACCACGTGGACAGCAGGTATACAGGGCACTGGATTAGTGGTTTTCTCTTTCCAGAGTAAACTACTAGAGCTTGCTGCAATAAAATGAAGGCAGGAAAACACTTGGGGCTAATTAACTAGATTGCTCCCTCAGGCAAGTCACTCAACACCTGCAGCCAATTACAGCCAGTGGAGCTGCTTTCAAAGGCCTCCCCTAGGTAAGGAGAGGGGGGAAGACAAAAAGTGATGGACTAGAGGGAGAAAAGGGAGGAATAAGAAGCTGCGTGTGAGCTGAAAGCTGGTTAACAGGTACTAGAGGGAGACAGTTTGGAGGGGTTGTTTGAGGAAGTGGCCCAGGGAAAAAGCTGCCAAGTTGGAAGGAAAAATAACCTTGACTGCCACTGCTACTTTAGGGTCCCTGGGCCAGAACCCAGAATAGTGGGTGGGTCCGGGTTCCCCCCAAACCTTCCCTCCTGCCAACACAGAGCCTGTTCCAAGAAGGGAGACCAGGTCCCCTAAACTGTGGTCCCTGCCTCCTCTAAGGGGAAAGGTGTTGTGTGTAGGACCACAATGAGTCTCTGAGGCTAATATTATCTACTCGTAGTGCGAGGCCCATGGGTCATGGCCAGAACTTTGCCACACTATGTAAATACAGTTTGCATCTGCTTTGCTTAGATGTGTTAGTCAGCAGATGGAGTGGTATTTTGTTCATTGTAAATCAACTTAACTGGTGACCTAACACCAGCTATGTTTGTATTAAATGCAGGAACAGCTAAAACATGGTTACTAATGTTTTTCATTTTGTGGGTGTACAAAAAAGTGGGACTGTGCTAAATTGTTCCAAAGGGAAGGGCTCACAAGTTCGCAGAAAGAACCTTGCTAAGCAGGGGCTCGACTCTCAGAGCACTAAGAGACAGGAAGGGTGAGGGAAGGTTATTCTGCTTAGGAAGCTACATACCCTCCCCTGCCTGGACTGGTTTGACCTGTTCCCCACGCTGTTGAAAGGATAGAGCTAAACAGGCATCTTACGTTAATTGTGCTGGAGCTGTGTTTCTTCTATCCTGTTTGCTAAGAGTTGCAATCACTAGGAGCTGAAATCCTTTGAGGCTGATGGGCAGAAATCATGGGGTGGCAGCAGATGATGACGGGCCGCCAGCAGGGTGGTGGTGGAAAGATGTGATGAGTGACCAGCAGGGTGGTGGCAGAGGGCAGCCAGATAGGTGGATGACCTGTGACCAGCGGAATGAGATGAGTAAGAAGCTTCTTTACCTCCCCCCACTCAGGGCAGGTGGCACCTCTGAACTCTGGGTTGCTCTGACCAAGGGCAACAATTGTGAGTGGGATGCACAGAAGAGTTGGACATGAGAAGGGAATGGTCAGATGGTTGGACTTAAGAACTCGAGAAGAAAGGGACCCTGCCCAACCTATGTTGGGTGGGACTTTGACTCACGGTTTATGTTTATGAACTCTGCGGTGTTTTCCCAAATGAATGGCAAGTTACTTCCCTCCCTTTTATAAAGTTTCATTTCTACACTCAGACTCTGTGCTTGCATTGCTTCTCAGAGGCACCCGGTGTGGTATGTGAATTTCCCATGTTACTGGCTCGAACCAGTTCTATGTTGGATAGATGGAGAGGAAACCCTAGCTATTGAACTCAGCCCTCACTGCTGCTGGTGCTACCTGGCAGAAGGGTTTTACTTATGTGGGAGTCCAGACAGGAACTGAGAAAGGTAAACCTAGATATTACATTGCCAAGAATCCAGTGATCTGCTGGGGCATTTGAAACAATCAGGGAAAGAACCGTGCAATCTTTTTACGCCAGATTGTTCTGTTCTTATGCCATAGATATTGCCTTTTGATCAGCACTGGTGATGTTTTGACTATTGCACTTTTGGAAGGGGCCTGTCACTTCTGTAGCTTTTAGAGTAAAAATCTATAGGACATTAGGATTGCACCTAGAAATTAAGGGCATCATTTTAACAGGTAGTAAACCATTGGAACAACTATCCTGGGGCTATGGGGATTCTCCATCACTTGATATCTAAGTCAAAATGGAATGTTTTTATATCGGATATGCTTAAGTTATGGAGTAGAAACAGAAATAACTGGTTGAAGGTCCGTGGCCCGTGTTATCCAATAAGGACACGTCTACACTATGAGATAAAGTTGAGTTTATTAAGATTGAATTATGCTGAATTCCCCCACACAGTGGGGATATGGACCTTTGACTTTACAGAATTGGGCATTAAGAAATCAAAGGAGCAAATTCCCAGTAAGGAGACTGACGTTGACTTTGAGAGCAATGCACTGTGGGTAGCTATCCCACAGTGCCTGTGTCACTTTGCATTCTGGGTTATGCTCCTGATGCATTCTGGGAACATAATGGTACAGGGGGTGGTTCTGAGTTCATGTCATCAGTGTCTCGTAATGCGCTCATCTACTCCCTCCCCCCTTGCTTGAGATCAACAGGAAACAATCTTTTTGAACCTTTTTTGGCCCTGGTTACCAGTGCAGACACCATAGACCCCCTCATGAATCCTGTTGCGCATCAAAGCATTGTGATGATGACGTCAACCTTGGTGCACCTAATGGTGGAGTCTGTCAAGAGCAAATGCACGGCACTCCAGCAAGAGGATGAATCTTGGGATGCCATGGACACACGATTCAGGCTAGCCCTTGAGTTAAGCGAATTGGAAACACCGCCAGCATTCGATCCTCTGGAAACAGTAGAACACTGGATCTAGCTCCGTCAGACAAGCACGGACTGGTGGGATTGCGTAGTGCTGCAGGTACAGGACGATCAGCAGTGGCTGCAAAACTTCTGAATGCACAAGACCATTTTTGTGGAACTTGGTGAATTGCTTTCTACTCTCCCTGAAGATTGGCTCTGACAGTGGAGAAGTGATTGGCAATTGCCCTGTGGAAACGGGCAATGCCAGACAGCTACTGTTCAGTGGGGAATCAATTTGGAGGGGGGAAATCTACAGTAGGGGTGGCTGAGATATAAGCAGCCAGAGCAATCAATACCATTTTGTTACAGAGGGCAGCGACTCTGGGAAATGAGGATGCCACAGTGGAGGGCTTTGCCATGATGGGGTTCCCTAACCATGGTAGAGTGATAGAACACACCTCCCCATCTTGGTGCCCAGCACCTTGCCAAGGAGCACACTAACCACCAGGGTATTTCTTGATGGTGCTGCAGACACTGGTGGATCACAAGGGCTGTTTCACCAACCATCAGTGTAGGATGGTTGGGAAAGCTGCACAATGCGTGCCGCCTCAGAAAACAGCAAGCTGGAACTTTTTTCCCAGACCAGAAAATTAGAACTGAAGGGGTGGAAATGCCAATAGTGATTGTTAGTGACCCAGCCTAGCCCTTGAAGCCATACACGGGCAGCTTGGACCGCAGTAAGGAGCAGTTCAGCTACAGGCTGACCAAGTGCAGAATGGTGGTTGAATGTGCTTTTGGATGTTTAAAGGGAAGGTTTAGGTCTCTACTGACTAAATTAGACCTCAGCAAATGCAATGTTCCCTTTGTGGCGGCAGCCTGCTGTGTGATCCATAATATCTGTAAGAACAAGGGGGAATGTTATTTGGCAGGGTGGGGGTTGCAGCAGTGCACCTAGCCAGAGATTTTGAGCTCCCCCCTCTTCCCAATCCCTTGTCCTGATTCCTACCCTGAGCCCCTTTTCACCTCCCCACCCTGACTCCTGCATCCCGCACACCACAAGACCCCTGCCCTGAAAGACCCAGGCAATGCTGGGTGAGTCTTCTAGTTTTAAATAAATCTTTAGTATGTACAGGGCTCGCCAAGTGGCGGCAAGCCCCGCTCGCCAGCCGCGCGGTTCTGTGAGCTGCGCATGTGCAGTTCGCACTGCGCATGCGCAGATCGCACGGTGCCAGCTGTGCCGGCTTGTAATCTACTCGCCACAGGCGAGTAGATAACATGATTTGTCGAGTCCTGAGTATGTATGTTAGCAAATATGTGCCTCTGTGTTTGCCTTTAACCTGACGTATTCAGAGCCATCTCCCTCTCCTAATAGAGTTGGCTGGAAAGCCGATACTTTCAATGATGGTAGAAAATATTGGTTAGCAAAGAGATAAATAAAACACTGTCTGAGACTTGATTGCCTCAGTCTTGGGAGAATTATCTTGACTACATGGCTTTCAAGATTTACAACAAATTTAGCATTGTTACTGATGGGAACAAAATGTGTTCAGATCTTGTTTTTCATACAGAGAGTGATGTCTGTTCAGTTGGAGAAAGAAGGAAGAACTCCCCACCAACCACCGTAGCATGTTCTTACAATCCATTAAGCTTCATCGGACAAACATGCTCCATTTTACTGAGAGAATGGTTCTCTGGATCATTGGCTGATAGGTAAAATTCTGTTGCAGACTAACTTGAAGTTACCCAATCCCATGGTCTTAGTAGACCACTGTTTCTAATAGGTATGCCTCAAAAGCTTTTGATTGATGTAAGATGATACAATGTGGGGAGTTTAAGTCAATTAGTGCCTAATTTTGTTAACAATTGTATATTTGAATTTAGGACAGGTAGATTACTAGTTTTATCTAGCTGTTGGAATACATAAACAAATGCCATCCTTAAATATGTTTATATTGATAAATTCCAGATGGAACTCATGTGGAATGTTTTCGGCTCTACTTCAAAGTGTCACTGCCAGCTTTTTCTTTTTTGATCTACCAACAGACAGTTGTACTCACTTTAGCTAGTTGAGATAAATGCCTGCAGACTCTAAAATGTGTCTAGGAAAAGAATCGTTACTCTAAAGTTGACAGTCTTTCTCTATGGTAGAAAAAACATAGTGTTACAATCATTCCATAGAAGCTCTCTATGCTGTAAAACCTCTTAATGGCTGTTAGTACTAGATTAATAGCCCTTTTCCCCCACTTGTGGATTTTTCTTTCAAACCTCGTGGTCTTTCTTTCTTTCTTAAGATTTTTGTCAAATAAGTTAAAGTTGTGCTTTGAAGTACTTATTAAACACTTTTTCTTTGCGTGCACATAAGTAGCTACTAAACACATTGTTTTGCTTATTTCTTCCAACTATTTATGGGCCTTAGAATCATAGAATCCTAGGGCTAGAAGAGACCTCAGGAGGTCGTCGAGTCTAGCCCCCCGCCCAAAGCAGGACCAACACCAATTAAATCATCTGAACTAGGGCTTTGTCAAGCCGGGACTTAAAAACCTCTAGGGATGGAGATTCCACCACCTCCCTAGGGAACCCATTCCAGTACTTCATCACTCTCTTAGTGAAATAGTTTTTCCTAATATCCAACCTACACCTCCTCCACTGTAACGTGAGACTATTGCTCTTTGTTCTGCTATCCATCACTACGGAGAACAGCCTCTCTCCATCCTCTTTGGAACCTTCCCTTTGGAAGTTGAAGGCTGCTATCAAATCCCCCTTCGCTCTTCTCTTTTGCAGACTAAATAAACCCAAATTCCTCAGCCTCTCCTCATAGGTCATGTGCTCCAGCCCCCTAATCAGTTTGGTTGCCCTCTGCTGGACCTTCTCCAATACTTCCACATCCTTTCTATAGCGGGGACCCCAGAATTGGATGCAATACTCCAGATGTGGCCTCTCCAATGCTGAATAAAGGGGAATAATCACTTCTCTAGATCTGCTGGCAATGCTCCTCTTAGTGTGCCCTTGTAGCCAAGAAGGCTAATGGCATATTAGGGTGCATTGTTGACTCATCCAGCTTCTCATCCACTGTAATCCCCAGGTCCTTTTCTGCTGAGATGCTACTTAGCCAGTTGGTCTCCAGCCTGTAACAATGCTTGGGAGCTACCCCCATTTGTAAAATTATCATGTGGGATGAAACTTGGGGGAGGGAGGTGCCCCCCAATTCCCTAAATGGGGGGAAGGGCTAGTGGGGTAGGAGGTGGTCAGAGCTGTGTAGGGGCTGGCAAGGGAGGGTGCTACTTTCTATTTTAAGGTTAGAAAGCAATATAAAATACAACCCAGGAGCTGACCACTGCATTTCATGTCCCAGTTCCTCCCTGACTGAAAAGACCTGCTCTGCCACTTCATAGCAATTCTCTGGGGTGTGTCAGAGTGAGACAGGAGGCAGAGCTGAATTGTGCTCTCATTGAAACAGTGGCATAGGCAGACTGGGACACCTGGGTGCACCCCAATTTAGGATGGACAGGTAATAACAGGAGGGTGGGACAGGAGCCATCGGGACCACCTCTCCCCCTCTCCAGTGCCCTGTGGGGTTATAGATGCTCTGGCCAGGGGCCCTGGTAAAATGGGGGAGGGAGAGTGAAGAAAAGTGCACTGTTCCCCCGCCTGCACAGTTCCTCCCCTCCCCCTGGCACTATAGCCAGGAAGTGGGATTGGGGGCTTGCCCCGATCTGCCTGGCACTCCATCTGGGAAACAGGGTCAGCTCCAGTGGGGTGCAGTTGGTCAGGCTTACAAGCAAGAGCACCAGGCGGGAGAAGGAGGACAAATCCCCACCCGAGCCCTGGGACTGGATCCCAGATGGGCAGAGCCGGGTAAGCCCTGTGCCCTGCCCTGCCGCCAGGCCTTGTCAGGAGTGCAGGGTGGGTGGAGCGAGCAGGCCTGCTTCCCAGCAAGAGTGCCAGGCTGGCTGGGCAAGGCAGGGGCTGAGACAGGCGCAAAGCTGAGGTGGGGCTGGAGGGCCTGGATGGTAAATGGGTGCCACGGCCCATGAACGGCCCACCTCTGGTTATGCCACGGCATTGAAATCAACTGCCCAATTCCCGCTGTCTTCAGATGGTGCAGAGTAAGTGCTGACCCTCTCCTGCTCCCCTACTCCAGCCCTGAGCTTGCACCCCACACCCTTTCCCATACCCAAACTCCCTCTCACAGCTTGAACCCCGCACCGCAATCCCCTGGGCTATGTCTACACTCGCAGCTTCTTGCGCAAGTACAGCCGTTCTTGCACAAGAATCCGCAGAGCATCCACACTTCCCCCCTTCTCTTGCACAAGGAAATTTACAGTACGGCGTGGTAAGAGAGGGCTTCTTGAGCAAGAGCGATGCTCTTTTCTAACAGGTGTAAGCCCTCTTGCGCAAGAGGGCAGTGTGGATGCTTGGCAGGGATTTCTTGCGCAAGAGAGCCCTATGGCTAAAATGGCCATCAGAGCTTTCTTGTGCAAGAGAGCGTCCACACTGCCATGGGCACTCTTGCGCAAAAGCACAGCTTGCACATGGCCATGTGGATGTTTTCTTGCGCAAGACTTCTTGCACAAGAACCCTTGCGCAAGATGTTATTGCTCAAGAAGCCGCCAGTGTAGACATAGCCCTCGGTTGGGGGATAGCAAGTGAAGGAGAGAGGGTGGATGGAGTGAGGGGGGCGTGGGGCCTCAGAGATGGTGGGGGACAGGGATATGGCCTCAGGGCAGGCCTGCTGCAGGGCAAAGTGGGCAGCTACCCCAGGGCCTGGTGATTCAAAAGATCTTGGGGCTCCTGGGCGTCATTATTGTAGCAGCGGTGGCAGCCAAAGCTCTTTAAATTGCCATTGGAGCACCAGACAGCATTCTCCAGGGGCTATGAGGGATCCTGGGAGCGGGAGGGCCATGTGCTCCAGCCAGCACTGGGGGTTGGCTGTCCCAAGCCCCGCCCCTCCCTTCCAGGGGCCTCCCCACCTTGCCTAGGGGCCTTGCAAATCTGTTGACCCACCTGCTTCATGGGCAGGGGCTGGGAGAAGGTCTTTGGATGTGCACAATTAGACAGTTGGCAACCCCTCCCCATGCTGAAAGTGTGTGCCCAGCAGTGTAGCTGGCATCTTGCTGGGCACCAGCCAGCATGGGCGTAGCACCGTTCACATGCTAGGCATGTGGTATCTGCGTGGGTGCGGCTTGTGTGTGTGTGACTGTTCAGCCCTACGACCTGGAGTTACTGTCGTCAGGCATGGTGCAGAGGTAAGTCTAGTAAATAGCCACCAATCTACAGGCCAGAGTGATGATGAATTTTCCTCTTGTGAGAATTAAGTTTTAAATATTTTTACCTAAAAAAAATCACAACAGTGCGTACAAGTTATTGCTGTAAAATAACCTCTTGACGTCTCCAGCAATCTAAATGATCACTAATTCTTGCTTGTCTTCATCACTGTGGCAGCAGAGCTGCATAGAAATCTTTTTTTTTCTAGATTAAAATGTTTCAGAGGCTCTTGAAAAATCTATTGCTTTTGAAAATCCCACTTGAGGAGATTTAAATAAAAGGAGCAATTGTGAAGCCAGTCCTGGAACTGAGAGGAAAGGTTTGATAAGGATGATGAAGGAACACTAAATGGAATAGTGAACCAATGATACTTTAAAAAAAAAAATGCGGACATAATTAAAATGAAAGTGACAGATTTCAATGTAAACCAACCAGAGATCCTGAGGTATAAAAACATTGTTTATATTTAAAAGTGGAAGACTTACCTGGTGTTGTTCAGGTCTTACTCTCAAATAAGTTTTTTTTTTTCTTCATTTAAATGTCCCCGGGGAGAGAGGACAACCCCAGTCCTCTCTTACTGCAGCAGCTTGGGGCTAGGTGAGAAGCGCCTCTCCATGGCTGCTTCAACTGCAGCTGGCACAGCTTTGGAATAGACAGACAGACAGACAGAAACTCTGAAATATATAGTAAATTGCTGTCCCTTTCTCCACCCTTGTCCCCTACTGGCCCAGGTGATAGCTAGCCTGGTCCGCATCTCTGGCCCTTTGCTGCCCCCCTGTGGTCATTCTGCAGCATAACAGCCATCGTACCAGACCCCTTCTTTTCCATTTTATGCGAAACAATTGAATACCAGGCACATCCCATTGTCCTGGCACCATCAAACCCTGAGCTTGCTTTAAGTTATGGTAAGAGGAATCTATATACCAAATTTGGTGGTCCTAGCTCTTACTGTTTAGGAGGAGTTCTTGAACAAAAGGACTCAGACAGACTTTTCTAAAATATATAGTAATAATAAGACAACCCAGAGTTAACGTTTGCAAGGACCAGTGTAGGGCTTTGACCAGATGGTGGCACTGTGGTTTCACACAAATTCTCGTAGCCAAAATAAATCTAATTTTTCAAATGACCATTCCTGAACGTTCATTCTAGCTAGATACATCAGCAAATGTTATGACTGCAGCGCTGTGTCACTTGGGACGCCTGGCCACAGCTTGCAGTGATATGGAAAGGAAACTGCTTCTTGCTCCATGGTGTGAGACCTTTGATTTCAGCGGTCAGGGGCCTTCGCAGCAGCTCTTTCAGGGGATTTCTAGGTAATGTAACCTTTTGAATGCACAGTGCTGTAAGTGCACTCTCACATCATCAGCTCTGACATGTAGCAGTCACACCCTGTCATATATGGTAAAAGAGTAGCCCATTAAATGCATCTCTGCTGTAAAAGCTCGAGTGACTGTAACTGATGTTTGGGTAAGTGCAAACTTGCTCATAATAGTATATCCATCTCTATCAATCTTCAACAGAAATCTTCCCAGCACTTTGTGAACATTAACGTACTTAGTCTTGCAATAACCACCCCTCCTATCAGTTACATGGGCTAAACAAGGATTGCTAGCCCTATTGTATAGTACAGAAATTGAAGATCTTTGACGTGATTTGCCTGGAGTCATGTGGAAAGTACATAGCAGAGTTAGGAGCAGGACCTTCATCTCCTTATATGATTTTAATCACAAGAATGCACTTTTCCTTACATTCACAAAAGGGAAGAATTTCAGAATTGCCCACAGGGATTTGGAGCATGAAGACCATTGGCTTTCAGTGTGTTACTTATTATCTTCGGGTTTGTCTACACAAGGAAATTATTTCAAAATAACTCCTCAAATAACTATTTTAAAATAGCGCGTCCACACTACTGGGAAGCCTCGAAATTAGTCCGAGGCAGGCTCCTTAAGGCTATGTCTACACAGTAGTGGTATTTCAGAATAACTAACATTAGTCTGCATCTACACAGCAAGCAGTTACTTCGACATAATGTCGTAACCCTCATCTTATAAGTAAGAGAAGTTGGAGGAGGAGTGCTCTAATTTTGACTTCCTGCTGTGTATTTCAAAATAACTCCCTAGTGTAGACCAGGGCTTAAGCACTTAGGAAAATTTTCCTATCCATGGGGGGGAGGGATAGCTCAGTGGTTTGAGCATTGGCCTGCTGAACCCAGGCTTGTGAGTTCAATCCTTGAGGGGGGCCATTTTGGGATCTGGGGCAAAATTTGTCAGGGATGGTACTTGATCCTGCTGTAAAGGCAGGGGACTGGACTCAATGACCTTTCAAGGTCCCTTCCAGTTCTATGAGATAGGTATATCTCCATTTAAAAAAAAAAATTAGTAATTGCCAGGATCACCTCTAGAGGCCTTTTATGTGACTATATGTTAAGTAGTCTTAATTTATCACAGAGTTATAAATTAGAAACCAAACAAAGATCTTAGTAGGTATTATATACTGTCATATATTTTGTTATACTTACCATCTAGAGTTAGTGACTGACTATTTCTGATGATTTTATCTTCTTATCTGAAACCAGCATATTAGAAATCTCAAATTGCATTGTTATTGACATACATACAACACTTTCTAGTTATCTATAAATTGGCATCTGCTGTTCCAGTTTTCTAAAAGACAAATATTTGGACATTGGCAGTGGAACTATTTGTTTTAAAAGTTGAAAATGGGATTTTTAGCATTTACATTCTCTAAACTTTCATCCTAAAGATTGACATGTACATTCATCCACATAGGAAAAAGACATTGTAATGTAATATGTCTGTCTTCAAAAGAGAATTTAGGATAAAGCCATGAGTAACATATTTAACTGTAAAAAAAAAATACTGTATAACCCCAATATTTTTTTTGTTCTGAATGCTGAACTTCATATTCAAATCCCTCCATTTGCCCCAAACAGCTGAACACTATTGAGGTGTAATGTGGAAGCTGTTTAACGGCATGCAGCACAACTGAAAAGTTTAGTGAAGAAGAAATAATTGGGGAAGTGAAGAACACGCATCATGCAGGCCACATCTAAGTCAGTTTTGCTGATATTAATAAAATGCAATATTCACCCCGTTTCCACCCGTATGACAGCACTTTTCACGAGCAATGACAATCCAGGAATTTAACTACTAAAACGTATCTCAACAGAAGACCATTACATTTGACTACTTTTTTGTTTTGGCTCCCACCCCCCGGCCGCATGTTGATCCCCACATAAACCCAAACCTCACCGCGGGCCACAAACAAACGGGCCGTGGGCAGCATGTGGCCAATGGGCCATGTGCTGAGTGGCCCTGGGTGCTTGTTCCTGCTGTGAGGACAGGGGTCTGGACTCTATAACCTCTCAAAGCCCCTTCTAGCTCTAGTGTTCTGTGATTCTATACTGCTCACATGGGCTTAGATAGGGGCTGGGTCCCCACAGCCCATCCATACCTCCATGAGCCAGCCTGTGCCCCCTGCCCTGGGACTGAACCGGAGCCAGCGCCCCCTAGAGAGGTCCTGTAGCCTCCTGTGAACCAGTGGGATTTTGGTGCCAGGACCCTCCCTCAAGTGGATCCCTTGAACTGGGGGTCAGGTCAGGCCCTGTTCTCTCCCACACTATGGGGCTCCAGGGGCTGAGACCTGTGGTGCCTCTAGGGACGTGTCGCAGTGTGAGGGGAGTGGATGAGCTAAATCTGAAGCATTCCCCCCACAGGGCTCAGCAAGTCTGAGGGCGAGGCTGAGCGGGGGGCAGGGGGTGGCTGCCAGGTGTCAGTCTCTGTCCCTCACTGCTGTTAGTTGGGCTGCACCGTGGGCCGGCGGGCAGCTCCCAAGATTGTCTCCTTTGAGCAGGAGCAGCTTGACTGCAGCACAAGCTAGCCAGGGTGTGACTGTTGAAGCCCTCCCCACCCCACAGTTGTTCCCCACATTAGCCAGATTACAGTGAGCCGGGTTATGCCGGCCTGTGCTGCGGTCACTTCTTCGCTACCCACGTAGATAGCCCCCGAACCACTGGAAACTGAGCTTCTAGTTAAGCCTGGTGTCTGACCTCAGACATGTCGCAGCCCCCACTGTGCCTCAATTTCCCCAGCTGTAAAATGGGAAGAATGCTGGCCTCCTTGGGAAAGCCCTCTGCGCGCTACCAATGGCCAGAGTGAGGGCTGGTGAGGATTAGCCTTGCCTTGGTCATGCGGGCTTGGTACCGTTCCCGTGGGCGGATGGCGCCATCGGTTGCTTGACAGCGCTTCGTGTCCATATGAAATCAAGGGAGGTGGTCCAGTGCTAGGCGGGTGAGTGGCTGAAAGTCAGTGGGCAGGGAGCTGGGTGGCAGGCGGTGGGTCACTGGCAAATACAGCATATGAGGAAGGGGGCTCCCCACACCTCTGCTCCCAGCACTTGCAGGTGGAGTTCGCAAATGACAAAGCTCTTCTCCCTTCCCTGCCAGCCAAGCCATCACTTTACTTCGGGTCCTTAATACGTGCTGTCCCTTGCCTTGGCTGGGCACTGCTCCAGGGCAGGCCCGGCTCTCCTAGCCCAGAATCACAGAAGTGCCCAAAAAGTGGGGTTGGGAGGGCACAAGCACTCAGACCCATGATCCCCCACCCTGCTGTTCTTGCTCCAAGGACCCACCCACACACTGTCCCCCCCAAAAAATGCTCCTGAGCTACCTTTTCCTCCAAAGACCCACCCCACTTGCGCTCTACCCCTGCCATTGCCTGCCCTTATACGCCTCTGCTCCTCCTGCTCCATGCCCCCTGGCCCTGGCCTGCCCGACCATGGGCTGCTGCTGGAGACTGGCAGGTTTTCTACAAGCTGATGCCAGAGCCAGGCACCCCCAGTGCCCCCCCTCAAAACAAATCTCCCTCCTGCAGAGCCAGGAATCCCCAGCGCCTGCCCAACCAAATCCCCCTCCCTCAGAACCAGGCACCCCCAGCTCTCCCACTGCAACCCAATTCCCCCTGTCCCCCAGAACATAGTCCCAGACTCTACCCCGGGTCCACTGCACCCCCCCCCCCCAGCACAGTCCCAGCCTGTCCCCCTAGGCTCCCAAACACAGTCCCAGCCCCTACCCTAGCAACCCCCCCCAACACAGTCCCAGGGCTTACCCCCAGCCCGCAGAGCACAGTCCCAGCCCCGTCCCCAGGCTCCACCACAAGGCCTGAATTGCCTCCCCACCCAGGCCCGGCGTGCAGAGCTCACCGGCATGGAAGCAGCCCCGGGACGGCTGCAGACAAGACTACTCCCCGCTAGGCACCAGCCGCGTGTTGAGTAGCCCTGATTTACACAGTGCCCAGTGGTGCAGTTAACTTTGCCAGCCACGAGAGACCCGGCCGGGGCAGCGAGTGGACCCCAGCCCCCCGTGGCTGCAAGCCGGCCAAGGCAGAGTCCTGGCCAGCCAACACTAGCCATGGGAACCCCAGCTGGGGCGGCTGGAAACCTCTCAACCAGACGCCCGGACACCTGGCCTCCACCCCCACCTACCTGAGCTGGGCGCTGCTTCTTCTCTGGGTCACCTAGCCCACCTCCAGGGATATTTTCCTACTCTGCTCTGAGTGACTGACATGGTATTCAATTCAATTGATTGGTTGAACTGCCTGAAGGCTGTGAAACTAATTAAGTTGAGTACCACTTCAGGTGAACGGTTCCTTAAGACTAAGCCAGCTGTGGAGCCTACCTTTTCAAATGTGTGAATGGCTCCTTAAGAGCTACCTGGGGAAACACTTGGAGACCCTTTTGAAATGTAATGGCGACCCATATTTG
The DNA here is from genome assembly GCA_032595735.1 of Pelochelys cantorii. Taxonomy (NCBI): domain Eukaryota; kingdom Metazoa; phylum Chordata; order Testudines; family Trionychidae; genus Pelochelys; species Pelochelys cantorii. Next base: position 8,145,782 of record CM064346.1, on the reverse strand, counting down.
GGTCCCGACCCATAGGTTGGGAAACCCTGAGCTATGAGAATAGCGTAGGTTGAGTCTATGTACCTTACGTCGACTTTCTGCAGAGTCCCCACTGCAGGAGGTCAATGGGAGAAACTCTCTCGTTGACTTCCCTTACTCCTCCTGACGCCATGGAGTATTGGAGTTACTGGGGTACCATCCGTGGTCTATTTAGCAGCTCCTTAAAAAGTACTGAATGCTAGTTGAAAATACCTCTGTCAAGTCTTAATTTTGATTAGAAAGGGAATAACTCATTAGTCCCAAAGGTATCCCAAGAGGAAGTTATAGTTTAACAGCTGTCAAAGTGGAATCTGGGCTGATTTCTTATTGAAGAGAGATGATCTCTTCTAATGTTAAGTACCATAGCAGCCAGCTGAGAAGCAGAGAGTCATTGGCGATTCTTTGTCACTTTAGGATATCTGTGTAATATATTTTATTAATATCAATATTGCCTAGAGAGCCCAGTCATGGATCAGCACCTCCATGTAGGTGCTATACAAACATATTGGCTATGTCTACACTGGCAGCTTCTTGCGCAAGAACAGCCGTTCTTGTGCAAAAACTTGCCTGATGTCTATACTGCACGCGCGTTCTTGCACAAGTAAATTTACAGTATAGCGTTGTAAAATAGGGCTTCTTCCGGAAGAGTTATTCCTCTCCCCATGAGGAATAAGCCCTCTTGCACAAGAGCTCTTCCACAAGAGGGCAGTGTAGACAGGCAACATGAATTTCTTGCGCAAGAAGCCCCTATGGTTAAAATAGCCATCAAAGCTTTCTTGCACAAGAGAGCGTCCACACTGCCATGGATGCTCTTGCGCAAAAGCACATGGCAGTGTGGACGCACTCTTGTGGAAGATTTTTTGCACAAGAACTCTTCCACAAAACAGTTCCGCGCAAGAAGCTGCCAGTGTAGACGTAGCCTCAATGAAAGAATTCCTGCCCCAGAGATCTTCCTATCCAAATATAAGATGAGACAAGTAGATGTAACAAACATAGAGGGATCTACAACACAACAGACAATTAGGGTTAGTGAAATAGGCAATGGTCCTACCGCACTCGGGCTATGTCTACACTGGTGGCTTCTCGCTCAAGAACATCTTGCGCAAGGGTTCTTGTGCAAGAACTCTTGCTCAGGAACACGTCCACACTGCCATGTGCGAGATGTGCTTTTGCGCAAGAGCATCCATGGCAGTGTGGACACTCTCTTGTGCAAGAAAGCTCTGATGGCCATTTTAGCCGTACGGCTTTCTTGCACAAGAAGCCCCTGCCGCAGGTCCACACTGCCCTCTTGCGCAAGAGTTCTTGTGCACGAGAGCTTACACATGTTAGAAAAGAGCGTAGCTCTTGCACAAGAAGCCCTCTTCTACCACGCTTTACTGTAAATCTTCTTGCGCAAGAGCGGGTGGGCAGTGTGGATGCTCTGCGGAAGAACGGCCATTCTTGCGCAATAACTCGCCAGTGTAGACATAGCCTAGCTGTCTGCCACTTTCACATGCTTTGTTCATATCCTGGCATAGGTTGGTTTTAAAGGAAAGACTTTCAGGAGGATATCTTAGCAATTTAGCATATTTGTGAGGCCCTTTTCCAATGCAAAAGGAGAAGCCAAGGAGTTTGTATAATGGTACTTATTAGGGACAACCCCCTAATACAAGCCTTTTAAATGTGTGATGGTATGTAGGTAGAGGAAGGACTTTCAAGAATAAGATGACGGGCTGAAAGTCAGCTTGTTGGTATACTAACTCAGAAAGGAACCTTTTTAAGGCATGTCATGCATTATACATACATTGTCATACATTAATCTTATAAATTAATGGCATGTCAGAAAACCATCTTATGGCGTTTTTATCATTATAAGGTTTTAATGAAATTTGGAGTCATTGGATATTTTCATAAAAATGTCATAAGACGTGTTAATTTATCACCTTTTCTCTGTAGTGCAATCTCTCAAAGTGATCATGCCTGGCCTGTGCTTTTTTGCATTTGATGCATCATTAGCAATTTTGAAAGTACTGAGGCATATTTTTAGAAAAACACACTTTTCAAGATCAGCTATAGGTGATCTGAAAAAGATTGAGTAAGGGGGATCAAAACGAAGTACCACTATTGAATATTTTGTGCGTAAATATTAACCAGTGATAGACCTTTCATCACATAAATTTGACAAAATATCGAGTAACATTTAGCAAGTTTGGGTTTGCAAATATCTCACCACATCCAGAAGGGCAGATTCTGTTACGTCCTGCTGGGATGCTTAAAATGGAATAACTCCGCTGAAGTCATTGGAGTTATTACACTCCAAAATTTACACCAAATGAACATAAGATCATTCCACCCCAAGTGTGTCTAAGATCCATGGAATAAGTAGAGAATCTCAGAAGAAAGGGTGGAGCTGTCAAAAACTCGATAGGCCTAAATGCATTGTGATATAAACAAACCTGGAGAATAAGAACCACAAGTGTTGGCAATGGCCAGAATTCAATAATTTCATTAGGGAATGCAATAGTATAGTCTTTTAATGAGCAGTTAAGGCAGTTAAATAAGGTATCTTACAATTACAGCTGGTCAAAAAATTTCTGCCAAGTTTTCATTGGAAAATTCTCTTTTGACAGCCATTTTTTCCCACAAAATCATATTGATTTTAATGAAATGTCCATAAAAGTTGGAAATATTACTTAGAAAATATTAATATTTCATTTTGACATTTGCAGAAGGTCCCCTCGATTTCTTTTTCAAAATGACTTTCTGATGTAAAGCTCACTCTATTTTATTGGTTGAAATCTCAAAAATGTTTGGACCATCTTGAAACTTTTTGGCTGACCTGAAATTATTTTGGGAGAGGAGAAGAATGAATGAATGAATGATGTTTTATGTTAAAAAAAATAATAAAAAAAATTCATGGGATGGAAAAATCCATTTTATGATGAGCACTACTCAGTATCAATATTTCACATTAAAATATTTTATTGTAGATGAGCAATGGTTTTGCTGCTGACGGTGTGAAGAAAGAACTGTGACAGCTATTTTGAACTACTGATGCCTACTAGAATGCTCTCAGAGGCTACGTTTAGACTGCAAGCCTCTTTCGAAAGAGGCTTTTTCGAAAGATACTTTCAAAAAAGCCTCTTTTGAAAAAGAGCATCTAGACTACAACCAGTACTTTCGAAAAAGCAAGCCGCTTTTTCGAAAGAGAGCACCCTGGCAGTCTGGATGCTCTCTTTCAAAAATGCAGTTTGCATTACATAGCGCCTTTTTTCGAAAGAGCTCTTTCGGATAAAGGCGTTATTCCTCGTAAAACGAGGTTTTCTGCGGTTGAAAAAACTGCTGCGTTCTTTCGATTTACTTTTGAAAGAACGCGGCAGCAGTCTAGACTTGGGGAAGTTTTTTCGAAAAAAGGCCACTTTTTTCAAAAAAACCCTGTAGTCTAGACACACATAGTCTCACAGATCTAACTTGGATGAGCACTTCAGCCTTTTTCTCAGATGAGTACTGATGCCTAGTCAGCATCCCTGAAATGGTAACATGACAAGACAGTGGACGAACCAATGTTGTGGTGACATGATGGACTAAAATTCATGATCACATTAAGTTGTTTATGCAGCAGTTTGAATTAAGGTCTTGTCCCTTACCTTATCAGAAAGAAAGCCTCTTACAGTAAAGCAACATGATATGAAAGTATATGTCACTGTAACAGCCCTTGGGAATTAATGCATCAGGGAAGTCTAAACTAATAATATAGAGGTCAACAAATGAAGTATGAGAAATGCCTGGTCTAGTCTGCACATGAACGGAAATACCAATCTGCCAGAATATTCTATTCACCGCAATGTCAAAGGTACAAACAAAACCACAAGTATATTGTTGGCACGTCAAATAATAAAAAATAAACCATTTCAGGACAGTTCCAGGAAAACTGAAGAATAATTGCATTTCTACACAATAGGCTAGTAGACTCCTCTGTACAATTGTAACACTAGTCTACTATAACCCAGCTACTGACCTATTAGTGATACCATTTAGATGTAAATTTGATGTCTGTAAATATGCTTGTGGAATGTAGCACAAAATACACATTTACAGCTATGGTGTATGTGAGAAAGAAATCTTTATCAGATAATATTTTATTCATTGACAGTAATTTTGGCCATGGGATTTACTCTTCACCTCTACAGAATTCTCTATCATTAAACTGGATCTGAAGCTGCAAAAATGTTGAATGAGCAGCTATGATGAATGATCCTCTTTAGCAGTGGCAGAACCTCAAAGGTTTAACTTTGATGAATGGAGATGAATCTGAAGAAATGGGTTGTGCCCACAAAATCTCATGATACCGTCTACATGTTTTGTTAGTCTTTAAGGTCCTGCTAGCCTATTTGTTGTTTTTTACGTTTTTCCAGTTACAGATTAATACGGCTACCCCTCTGAAGCTCTGAAAGGTTTAGTTCAGCTAGAATAAACGTTCAAAAATGTGGCGCCTTAAAATACTGTTGTTTCCTTGATGTGGGAATTAAATTGGAATGCTTGCAGGATTTTTTACTCACCTGGAAAAACAGCAGGGGGACAGGTTTCTCCTCCCTCCTCTGCTTTATATTTAGTTTGTCTGTCCGTTTCTAGGTTCAATGCCAGAGTGGCAGCAAACAAAACAGTTAACGAAAATTATTCAAACCTAAAAGGATCCAAGATTTGAGCCAATTCTCTGCATTTGTTTAGATTTCCTGCATTTTTGAACATTCCAAACCAGCCTATTACATTTCTGGTAGTGGCAAACCAACTTCAAGGCACAGAATTTCCAGGAAACTCTTTGTGGTGTTGGGTTGCCATCAGCATGCGGTAGAATTACTTCCTTTTATGAAAAAAGAACTGTTAAAAATACAGGAACACCATCTTTCTGAGCTTCCATTATGGAAAATGTTGTGGGGTTCGATTGGGTTGAAACCAATAAGATCCTATAGAAATAAGATAGGGTTCCAAAGAAATTACTTTATACACTTAGGGTATGTCTATACTGCCACCCTCGTTCAAACTAGGGTGGCTAATGTAGGCATTCGAACTTGCAAATGAAGCCCGGGATTTAAATATCCCGGGCTTCATTTGCATGTTCCCGGGAGCCGCCATTTTTAAATGCCCCGTAGTTCGAACTACCTGCACGCGGCTACACGCAGCACGGACTAGGTAGTTCAAATTAAAGCTCCTAATTCAAACTAACGTTAAACCTCCTTGCAGGAGGAATAACGGTAGTTCGAATTAGGAGCTTTAATTTGAACTACCTTGTCCGTGCCGAGTGTAGCCGCAGGCAGGTAGTTCGAACTACAGGGCATTTAAAAATGGCGGCGCCCGGGAACATGCAAATGAAGCCCGGGATATTTAAATCCCGGGCTTCATTTGCAAGTTCGAATGCCTACATTAGCCACCCTAGTTCGAGCTAGGGTGGCAGTGTAGACCTACCCTTATAGAGCTTAGTAGATAATTACCTCTTTTCTGTAGAGTTTGAAAAATGTGGACAATGATAATTAGCTTCCTTGGTAAAGTGCTCTGAGTTGTATAGAGGAAAAAAACTATGGGAGCAGAGTAATTCTATAAATTAAATTAAATTAAAATTCCCTTAAAAGCTTACCAGTCTCTATTAAATTATGCTACACAGGACTTTTCCCATTAGAGTTGAATTGCAGTAATAAGAAGTGGGGGGTAGGATGGGCAGGGTGTATCTAAGCAAGGTGACCCATGACTTCCACATAAAATATTTCTCAACACTAAAACCTTGAAGGATCATCAGAACGTAAATGAATCAGTGTTGTGTAACTAACAACTTATGCTGAAGACTGAACAAAGATCCACAATGCATCAGTAAACTTGCAAATTAGTTTTCCATGGAGGGAATCTGTCTCACTACAATGCTATGCATTGATAAAAGATTTCTCAGTCTTTGTAATTTTCTGTACTTTTAAGTTGATTGGTTTTCATCAGCTCTCATTCAGGCCTTTTAACAAATAGAAAGACACCCTTTAACATGATTTGCTAAGTGGTGCTCTCTGAGCATCAGCGATGCCTTGTGGTTAACGGTGTCTGAATTAAGGACTGAAACAAAGCTGGGCTCAGTTATTGCTCAACCATGGCCATTAACTTTGGTAATCTCCTTTAAAGAAGATTATTGCAACTATTAAATATTTCCCATGATTATACTGGCCATTACGAGGAGGATTCATAACTGGCAGAACTTTGATTTGAAACAGTTCATTTCTGGATAGTTTAGCTATTTTTTTTTACTGGTAATATAAAGTAGGTCTCAGCACCTTAGCAGGGACCCAACAATGATTATAATCAACACCACTTTCTAACCCTGTCTGCAGTTTTTTATGCATTAAGAGTACATCTACACTGAATGGCTATTTCAGGATATCCGAAATAGCTACCCTGCATCTTAACAAGCGGCCCGTTATTTTGAAATATTTTTCGAAATAACAGACATGCTATTTCAGCATCCTGGTAACCCTCGTTCCACGAGGGTTCAGAGATGTCTCAAAATAGTTTGTTATTTTGAACTTTGGCGCAGTGTAAATGCGCCAAATTTCAAAATAAGCTATTTCGAAATAGAATCAAAATAAGAGATGCCATTTGTGCAGCGCAAATTGCGTCTCTTATTTTGAGTTTAGGGTACTGTGTAGATGCACCCTACTTGACTAATGGAGACTTCCCTAACGTCGACCCCTTAGAACGATCTTATGCCGACCATCTCTGCATGCAATGCATATTAGAACACTGGGGCTCTTCATATCTTTCTTGGTGTGATGTGTTGATGAGTCTGCTACTGTCTCTGAACTAGCAGATCTGAGCAGTAGCTCATGGTTTTGGAGCCAGAGATCCTGAATTCAGTACCTATCCAGGCACATCATTCTATTTGGAATTCACATCAGGCTAAATTGTGATCACCTTACTCACACAGAGTAGCACCTTAGTGATTTCAATAGCACTCTTTGCAGCGTCATGTCATTACTGTGAGTAACACTATTGCAGACTGGACCACTGGTGTCACTGGCTATGCAGAACTGATGCATGCCTCAGCGAACAGGCCTTTTTCAGAGCTCTAAAAGCCCAGGATCATTATCATTATTGGCGACTCATTAATCTCAGGCTGTTCACCTTTTCCCTTGCATATGTTGGAGTGCAGTCATATCTCTATCACTGTGTACATGCGGAAAGTCTTTTCTCTCTAATAGCCATTCAGAGAGTACCTGAAAGAACTTGCAAAAACTTATTCAATGTGTTTCCAATTGCTAGATTTTAGTTGAATCTGTTTAAAATCAGGTACAAACCTTATTATTTGTCTAACATGAATGTTCTGGTAGTGGCCAGAAGCTCTCGCTGAACTCAAACCCCACTGTGTAGGACACTGTGCAAACAGAGATGGGCATGGTACATGCCCTAAGAACTTTTAGTTGGAAGTGCATGCAAGTCATGAAGTTGATAAGCGTTTTGCCATATACATCTGTGTACTGTACTGGAAGTTGTATTTTATGTTTATCTGCAAGACACACAGGCTACGTCTACACTGCATCCTTTTTGCGCAAGAAGCTTTTTGCAGAAGAGATCTCTTGGGCAAGAAAGCTCTGATTGCCATTAACAGAATGGCACAAAAAGGAGTTATTCCTTGTAGAAAGAGGTATACCTACACTGCAAAAAGCCCTCTGTTCTGCCATTCTACTGTAAATTTTCTTGCACAGAAACGCATTTGAGGTGTGGATGCTCTGCAGGTTTTTGCATAAAAATGGCCGGTTTTGCACAAAACCCCTGTAGCCTCAGAGGCTACGTCTAGACTGCAACTAGTAATTTCAAAAAAAAGCAAGCTTCTTTTTTGAAAGAGTGTACCCAGGCTGTCTGGATGTTCTCTTTAGAAAAAGCACAGTTTGCATTCCATAGTGCCTGCTGCGTTCTTTCTATTTACTTTTGAAAGAACGTGGCTGCAGTCTAGACGCAGGTGAAGTTTTTTGGAAAAAAGTCTACTTTTTTCAAAAAAAAACCCTGTAGTCTAGACACAGTGGGAGAGTGTGTGTTGATCAGAAAATTCTCTTTGGAGCTGTCACATAACTAAAGTAAAGTAGTGCATTTAAGATCAGATGTCTAGCACAAATACACCTCTTTGTATGGACATGCTACAATGGTGCCATCCCTGTGCATTTGAAAACCAAGATATTGGCTTAAAAACCTTTTAAAACGAATAGCATCTTTGCATTTGCCTTTTGTATTTTGAGCTGTTAGGATAGGTTCTGGTCACACTTTCAGGCATTAGTCTGACCACCACAGGGGTTAAGAGCTTTTCTATAAAAATGCAAGCTGACATTCTAACTGAACGGTTTGACTCCAGCAGCTGGGTCTTTCGTAGAAGCAACTCTGTTATTGCCACTCTTCCTTCATGAAACATCTTGATCAGGGCAGGTGCACGTAAAGAAAGAGCTGACAATTCCATTTTGAAGATGTTGCCAGTAGCTCTGCTTTCTGCATATACTCAGCAAAGCAATTTGCCTTTCTTTCTACCATAGCACAATGCATTGGGCACCCACAGTGGTTCTGGCTCAGTGAGCAACAGAAAACCCCAGGCAAGCAATTTTTCCTAATTTAATCTAATATGATGCAATGTATCCATAGATTATCTGCTTATCATTGTGTGAAGTTCTCCACTTAGCTTTAATATTTCATCCCATCAGGTTCCTGTTATCAGGCAGCATACACTTAGGCAAAACACTAGTTCACTGCACAGAATTTCTCTGCTACATACATGCTTTTTTTTTTTTTTGTAATGTTAGAGTTGTCATGATTATCAGACTCTGGCTTCTTTCGCTTGCATTACACTAGTGAACTGGAACTCTGATAAAGGAGTTATGTACGGCAATGACAAAAATTGATTTCCAATTTCCTGTAGAATGACTCTATCATTGCATGTGACTCAGGCAATTTAGCTTATATTACAGAGCTAGCTGGGGGCTATAGATCACCCTGACAGTCTTCTACTCACAGAGGATGCTGATTTTGACAAGATATTGAAAGAGATTGTATGAATGTTTCCTTTCTTTGAAATGGCATAAAGTGGAGATTTTCTGTTGTGGGAATTGTATGTAGAGAGATGGTGCATCACACTTGGAGTTGGTCTAGTTCAACCTTTCCTTATTTCTGCTGGTGGGCTACCTAGTTTCCAGTTGCTTTTTAATAAAGTAATTAATTAGCTCTTTATCCCAGATCATCCCAGGAAAATAAGAGTCTCTGTTTAGGCTGAGAAATGGATGACCGTAAGCTCCATTTCTCAGCCTAAATTTAAACTCTCATTTCTTAGGCTAATGAGGCTAATTGTGAATCTTAAAAAGGGACCCTGTGACTGAAAAACGTATTGGCCTAGTGGATAAGAGCACTGGGCCAGGAGATGTTGGTTCTATTTATGGCTTTTCTGCTGGCCTTCTGGGTGATTTTCAACAAGTCACGTCCCATCTCCGTGCCTCAGTTTCCCCATCTGTAAACGGAGACAATTGCCTGAAAGCAGGCCCACGGACAGCAATTCTGAGCTCCAGGACACAACAATCAGTGGGGCCCCATGCATGCACAAGCTGCACCTGCTGTCTGCCTGATATTTGGGCAATGTTGCACCTGTGCAGGCTGGTGCCTAGTGAGCTCCCAGTGAGGAAGACTCTGCAACTCATTATGCTGGGGATTGGGGCACTCACTCGGGATACAGGAAACCCAGATTCATGTCTCTGCTCTGCCAATTTGGAGCTGGGACTTGATCTGGCGTCTCCCACACCTCGTGTTACCATTAGGCTATTGGCTCTTCCATGGTGGGTATCTCTCACAGTTTCACATTTTGACCAAGAATTCCATCCTTCCTTTGAAACCTTCCCGACTAAATGTTTTGTTAACTGCCAAATTTCTCTGAAAAGTTTTAATTGCAACCGTCTGCGTTTCTGACCCAAAAAATGATTTCTTGAAAATTATGACCAGCTCTGAATCCATCCAACTCAGGCCCTCTGGGTATCAGGCTGGTGTCACTAACCACTCCTCAGTCCTTCCTCTTTTTTATCCTTAATGGAGCTGACACAGCCAGTGTGTGTGTTTGTATCTCCCTTCCCCCAATCCCATGCTGACAAACTTAACCCAACTGCGCAATTTTAGATTCAGGCTTAGAATGGCTTATCTGGAACAGGACACACACTCTTATTACTCCAGTCATCTGAAGAAGTGGGCTGTGCCCACGAAAGCTCATGATACCATCTCCATGTTTTGTTAGTCTATAAAGTGCTACTAGACCATTTGTTGTTTTTTAAGTTTACTCTTATTACTGTCAGTGCTTTGGAAAACATGAACCAGAGAAGTTTGTCTTCCTTTGCAGGGAATTCCTTAAACTAAACAAATTTTCCTCTTTCTCTCTCTAGTTAAAGGACATTTTAGGGTCTCGTTTTCTTCAAACTGTCAAACAGAGTGAAAGCTGATGAAAACATGCACTAAATACTGAGTTTTTAATTGGATTTTCAAAATCAGCATCTCCAGATAAATGACAGTCCTCTCACGTAAACGACAGCGGGGCTTCGTGAGAGAATTTAAATTCTTTTGACGCAATTGTGAGGATTCAAATTGAAGAGTTCAGGTAATAGTTATAGCAAGTTTAACCCGTTTGTAGGTCTGTGATGGTATGTTTATAAAGTGCATATCATGTTGGAGTCTAGGCATTGATAATACGCAGACCTACTCTTAACAGTCTGTAACACAGTCACATTGTAACATAAGCTTAAAAAATAAATAAAGGAGAGCCTGGCCACAAGCCTTGCGAACAGGAAATAAGAACATAGGAATGGCCGTACTGGGTCAGACCAAAGGTCCATCTCGCCCAGTAGCCTGTCTGCCGACAGTGGCCAATGCCAGGTGCCCCGGAGGGGGTGGACCGAAGACAATGATCAAACGATTTGTCTCCTGCCATCCTTCTCCAGCCTCTGACAAACAGAGGCCAGGGACACCGTTTCTATCCCCTGGCTAATAGCCTTTTATGGACCTAACATCCATGAAATTATCTAGCTTCTCTTTAAACTCTGTTATAATTATCTAGCTTCTCTTTAAACTCTCTAGCAAGGAGTTCCACAGGCTGACTATGCGCTGTGTGAAGAAGAACTTTCTTTTATTAGTTTTAAAGCTGCTACCCATTAACTTCATTTGGTGTCCTCTAGTTCTTCTATTATGGGAACTAATAAATAACTTTTCTTTATTCACCCTCTCCACACCACTCATGATTTTATAGACCTCTATCATATCCTCCCCCTCAGTCTCCTCTTTTCTAAACTGAAAAGTCCCACTCGCTTTAACCTCTCTTCATATGGGACCCATTCCAAACCCCTAATCATTTTAGTTACCCTTTTCTGAACCCTTTCTAAGGCAAAAAATCATAGAAATTACTGTGAATTAGCGAATATAACCCGCGGGTTGTCCATGTTTTTACCAACCACGCCCTCCCCCCCCATGGGGTATACATGTCCGCATCTTATGCAAGTTGATTTTTACTCAGAGTAAAGGAAGACAAGATAAACATAATAAAATCAGCATCTTCGATTTAATAATAATTTAATTTAATAAGAGCGGCAGTATTGTTGTGTTTACTAAAATACAATAAAAGTTAAAATGTTACTTACTGGCAAGTGGCAACCACACAGTGGTGGATATAGGGCAGGGCGAGCAGGGCAGCTGCCCCAGGCCCCACGCTTCAGTAGGCCCCGTGCCAGCGCCAAGGGCGGACTGGTCCGGTGGGATACCGGGAATTTCCCGGTGGGCCGTCCACTGAAGGGCCGGCTGGCGGCTGCTGGAGGAGGCATGTGTGAGGGCACAGAGGCATGAGGCGAATGGGGGCAGAGGGTGGTGAGGGGGTGGGCATCAGGGAAAAAGAGGGCAAAGGGGGCAGGGGCAGTGAAGGAAGGGGAGGCACCAGGAGGGTGCAGGGGTAAGGGAAGGTGCAGGTGCCAGGGGATTCTGGGGGTGAAGCAGAAGGGCAGACACCTGCAGGGGAGGGACCAGCACCAGAGGAGAGAGGCAGGGCAGGTGTGTAGAGGGAGGTGTTAGGAGAGGGGATGAGGAGGGGTAGCTCACAAGCTCAGTGTGGGGCTACTGGAGGAGTGGGCACAGGGGGAACGCCTTTTTTCTATTTTTTCTCCAGAGGGGAGCCCCGAGAAATTGTGCTGCCCTGGGCCTGGCAAAACTCTCATCCGCCCCTGCAACCACATCAAAGACCACCTTTTATGAAGGCGGCAGAAGTCTCTGCGGGTTATGTACGTCCGCGGGTAATCTAATATTTTTTTACACACGATAGAAAAACTGCGGGTAATACATGAGTGTGTGTTATACATGGACGCGTGTTATCGTCGCTAATTTACGGTAGTTATCGTTCAGGTAGCTCCACTAGTGAAGGATAGTTTCCCACAGAGATTTATAACTAGCAGCTGTACTGGAGCACTATCTAGGGACCTCTGATGAGATTAAGGCCCCATTGTGCTAGGTACAGTACCAACACACAGCAAGAGACGGTCCTGCCCCTGCGGTGTTGACAAGGTAAGGCAACGCCAGCCCCTAGGTGGCCCATTGGGGTTCCACCTGTGGGCAGGCCATGCACTCCCTCTCTGTTCTGCCCCCCATGTGCCTCTTGTGCACTGGGATACTGAAGCCCCACACTTATCTACTCCTCCCCCTCCCTCCAGCACTTCTGGAGCACTGTGAATCAGCTGATTCATGGCATTCAAGCTCTGGGAAGGAGGGGCAGGATGGAGCGTGAATTTGCTCCTTCATGGTGCCCTAGTGCTTTTGCACGTGGGAGGTGTCAAGGGAAGGAGCCAGACCGAAGGAGTCCAGGCCCCAGGTGGAACCCCAGTGGGCCTCAGGCTGCAGATTGCTCCCCGCTTTCAGTCTCATGACCCACTGAGGTGAAGGAGGGCCATTTGTGCCTATCACTGAGCTAAGGGATGGTCTACATGGGCAAATAGATTAATCCCAAGCCATTGTGCAAGAGCTATTCCAGGCTGAGGTACAAGAAGATACTTTTAGTGTCGGCTAAAAGCCTCTAGACTATTCCACAAAGGGCTGGTCTGCAGCGAGGCGCTGAGTAGCAAAAGAATGGGAGTGGAACGAAGCACAGAGAAGTGAAGTGACTTGCCCCAGACTACCAAGCAGGCCAGCGACAGGAACGGGGAACAGAACTTGCATCTCTTGACTCTCATTCCCCAGGCCTGCCCACCAGACAGCTGATCTATGGGATTCAAATGTCTTGGTATTGTGGACTTCTTTCTGGACAGAGGTTCTCTCGGGAAACTGGAACTATTTGTTGGGTTGGGGTGCTGAACGGAGCCCCCCAAACCTTTCCTCATTTCTCACTGCCCCAGGCTAGGGTCATACCTCATGTTGCCAACTTTCCCAGACTGGACACCATCACCGCTAATGGTGTCCAGTCCATCTGGTCTGGGAGAGTTGGCAACCTAGTTACAACTGGAGGCAGCTGCCACGCCCCAGGCTGGCAGCAGGACCTGGAGGCCAGGACATGCAGCTGATGGAGTTGGCAGCGGGGCGAGCCTCTGGGTATGGGGAGGTAACAAAGAAAGTAACCGTCCTATGCTCTGGTAACGCTAAGGATACATCTGCTCAGCAGCTGGAGGTGTGATCGCTTCTCTCCAGCTTGCTTTCAACTCACTATCGCAGCTTAAAGTAGCAATGATCATGTGGCAACAGGACCAGGGAATGGCTAGGAATGCAAGTGTGTACTCAGGATTTCAGGCAGATTTGTACAGCCGGCTCACCACATCTGCATTGCTATTCCTAACCAGGCTACCAACAGTAAAGCTAGCATTGGCATGCCTACGGATCTGAGCTGCATTCATACCTCTGAGTACCGGGGCGGCAGTCTACTGGGACTGTAGTCCAAGTAGAAGAAAAAATGAACTGTTTCAAAAAGCCCGATGCTACACTACTACAGTAGCTGGCAAGGTCCAGTCTTGCTTCACGCGTTCCTCACCATCAGCATGGGTTTTCCTCATTTCAGTCTGTTTTCCTTCTTCCATTTCATCTTAAAGCACCACTTATACACTTTGTACCTTCAATAGAACACCGGTGTTTTCATCCTTCACATATTTACATCCCCCGGACCTGAGCTGGTGCTCTATTCTAGTTGGCTCTTCTTAGCCCCGGTTTAGCAAAGTATGTAACCACCTAAAAATACAAAGTTCAACCATCTTATATCAGAAATCAAAACCGTTCAATATTTTTAAACAAAGATTCCACTATAAATTAAAACTTTGGGTACTCAGTCTTTGTTGCTGAATGTGTTTATAGCAAATCAGATATTAAACTGATAAGCCTGCTTAAAAACCCAGCTTTGGATAAATTAAAATTAAAAAACCCAGAAACCACAACAGATTCAACAAGTCATTTACAACCTTGAACAGTTATCTGCAGGGCTCGCCAAGCGGCGGTGAGCCCTGCTCGCCAGCCGTGCTGTTCTGCGAGCTGCGCACGCGCAGATGGCACTGCACATGCGCAGATCGCGTGGCGCCAGCTATGCCAGCTTGTAATCTACTCGCCACGGGCGAGTAGATTACATGATTTGTCGAGCCCTGGTTGTCTGACTCGTGGAGCTTAAATAAAGCTTTATTGCAAAGATGATGAAAATATTAAGTATGTCGCCCTAAATATAGTCATGTGGCAAAGCTATTGTAGAGAGGCCTTTTAAGCTATGTCTACACAGCAGCATTATTTTGGAATAACTGACGTTATTCCGAAATAACCAAGAGTGTGTCTACACTGCAAACCATTATTTCAAAATAATGGTGAGCTGGAAGACTTCTTACACTGACTCATGATAACCCTCATTTTACGAGAAAGAAGGGAAATAGAAGAAAGAGTGTTCTTCCTTCGACTTCCTGCTGTGTAGCCAGTACCAAAAGCCGAAATAAGTATCCATCAAGGTAACAGACTCATTCCATGATGTAGTGTGGCTAAGTGAGTTTGCTATATTAGAGACATATATTTCATTCCTAGCTCTGCCGGAAGTGGATTTGTGAAGCCTCCTAAGTTAACTTATTTCTAAAAAGGATGAATGGTACTTTACTACTTTCTAAGATAAGGTGCAAGATCATTCTCAATACTAACAGCTTTGAAATGCCCAGAAATATCATCAACAATCAGCAGAGAAAACACATATTCAAGAGAGAGTGTACTTTCTCCTTATGCTACAAAGTATAGGAAGAGGAGTCTGTAACTCTCTGGCTAGGTCTACGCTACACCTTTTTCCGATTTTCTTTTTGGAAGAGGCTTTTTCAAAATTTGGCCCATCTACACTGGGCCAAATTTCAGAAAATCCCCCTCTTTCGGAAGATCCCTTCTTCCTCGTAGAATGAGGAAGACAGGGCTTCCAAAAGAGTGCGTTTACTCTTCCGGAAAAAAAAGTGGAAGAGCAAACGCATTACCTGGATGTGGTGTTTTTCCAGGATACCCCCACAGTCTAGATGTACCCTCTTTTTCTTGCTTTCTGCCCCTCCCCTCCAGTGGTGCAGTGGAAGAGTTAGACCAATTCAACTGAAGGAGAATTGCCCATAGACAAGTAATGATTCTATTATTGTGTGTGACTGCAATTCCATTTAATAAACGACCATACTATACTGATACACATTTGGAATGGGAAAGGAAAATTTAGTTACACGAACTTTGTCATTCATGTAAAAAGGACTTATTCATATGCAGTGCAAGGCTGTTGGAATTTGAACTGTAATGTCTGTCACCGGCACTCACAAGACAGTGCTCTAATCAATGCCAGAAATTTGTCAGTTTCATTATATGTGTTTTTTTCTACTGAGGAAGTCGTCAGTCAAGCTACATTTCAATGTTCACTCCCCAGGTCACTTAGAAGTGTTAAAAAAGAGTTTAAAAAACCATGGTCTGCCTCAATGGATGGCTGAAAAAATAATAATTTCCTTTTACGTGTGAACATTTATTAGTCTCAATCACTTCAATCATCAGAGTCCCTTGTATTAAAAACAAGCTCGTTCCCCTTTACTCCGCAGTACTCATATTTTGCATCAGTTGGGTGGCAGATTGTTAACTAAGACTACGTCTACACTGCAGGCTTCTTGTGCAAGAACTTTTTGCTGTCTCGCACAGTCAGGCATGGCTCCATAGTGCGTGTGGCACTCCTCGGGGTGTGTGGGGTCTGGCCTGCGCCCTTGTGGCTAGCCTGCTCCCAGCCTGCGAACCCTACCTCCCCCCCACGCAGGACGTGTGTGTCCAGCAGGATCCCAGGTGTGCCCAGGAGCTGCCTGCAGCATCCATGTGCTACACAGTAACATGGCATGAGGTTGTACATGCACAGAGCCCAGCACCGTGCCCAGCCAGAGCAGCACGAGCGACATACTGTACACAGCTCCCCCCGCGCAACCAGTCCTCCCGCCCTCTGAGTGAGTGACAAAGACACCACTGACCTGAGGATCCCTCCCTGGGGAGGCCTGGGAGACATCCTGGCTGGCAGGCACCGGCTCCAGGGACAAGGCGACGGTGGGACTGGTCTCCTCGTCCTCCGCTGGGGCGGCCGGCTGGCCCTCACCCTCCTGCTGTTCCTGCTCTGGGTGAGCGATGACAGGGCTCCCCAGGCCAGTGTCCAAGAGCGTGGAGGAGGTGTCCTCCTCCTCGTCCCCCAGGATGTGGTGCAGCTCGCGGTAGTAGGGGCAGCTGTGGGCTCGCTGGCCCGTGTGAAGGTGAGCTGGAATTCTTTCGCCTTACTCCAGACCTGCTCAAAAGGTCTGGAGTGGGTGGCCACGGTCAGCCAAGGCATCCGCCATCCGGCCGAAGATCTCGGCATTTCTCTGTCCCCACAGCTCCAAGGGGGCCTTGATCTCAGGCCCAGACCAGGCAGGTGTGCACCTCTTGGTGCCCCAGGTGGGTCCTCTGACCCCTGGGACTGCTCCCCATGAGGGCCAGGAGGGTCGCGGGGTGCCTCAGGGGCAGACATGCCTCGTGCTGGCTGTGGCAGGGAGAGTCGCGTGGAGATAGCTGCTGCTTGGGAACCGCTTCCTGCCACGGGGCTTCTGCAGGGGGCCTGCACCTTTAAGAGGGGCCAGCAGACAGGAACTATAGAGCTGTGATGAGTTTTCAGGGGTGTCCAGCAGAGCACGTGTGCTTTTCCACAGAGGCCAGTTCTTGCGCAAAACCCCCCTGCGGAGTGTCCACACTACCCTTTTTGCACAAGAGCTCTTGCACAAAAAGGCTTATTTCTTGTGGGGAGAGGAATAACTCTTTAGCAAAAAGCCCTCTCTTCTGATGATCTACTGTAAACTTTCTTGTGCAAGCACGGGCTTGTAGCCAAAGAGAGAGAAATTAATTAAGGAAAGAAAGTTTTGGTCAGTCCCATGCCTCACACCCTCTCATTCGCTATTTAAAATGTCTCATGATGTCTAACAATTAAAAACATACAGCCTCTCTCCGACTTACGAACCGGTTACGGACTGAGCAATTGGTCGTAACTCGGTTTGTTAGTAAGTTGGACCCCATAGAGTTACACGCGACCGGGCTGTTCGTAAGTGTGGATCGCATTCGTAACTTGGGGTCTGCCATTTACGATGGCTTCGGTCATAACTGCGAACAGTCATAAGTCAACCGTTCGCAACTTGGGGACCGGCAGTATGTTAACAGCATAGCTAATAGATTCTGAGAGTTTAATGCCAAAAAGGACCATTAGATCATCTTGTGAACTCATATACTGCATACTATTCAGTTTCACCCAGTATTGCTCCTGTGTTGAGCCCAATAGCTTGTGTTGGACTAAATCATATCTTCTAGAAAAACACCCACACTTGATCTGAAGGCATCTTTTTTTTTTAAGCTGTATCTTGGTCTTCATAATCCTCAATTACATCTGGTGATATATTTCCTTGTTTTTCCCTCCACCCAGGCTTCTCCTAGAGAAACTGATCCATCCTTTTTATAGCAAACACAAGATAGATAGGATGATAAGGTTTTTTTTTTCAAAATTTCCCTCTATAATATTGGAGCAAAATCCAGGGCAGCTTTAGTTATTTAAACATTAATGTAATATCTGCTCTTTGTGCATCTGCATTCCCCCAGAAGTTCTAATGGTGCTTTAAAATAAAATCTAATATTGAACCTCAGAGTAACCCCCCTTACGTTTTCATGGTGACTACAGAAGATCAGTGACTGAAGGCAGGGGAGCTGGCAGATTCTGCGGGCCCCTGGACAAGTTGTGAGGGGGCCCAGCTCCGTACTTCTGGAAGAGGCAGGGTCTCAGGTGGAAGGGTCAGGTCTGGGGGCAGCCAACCTTCAGCACTGCTGGGACTGCAGCGTGCCCTCCTCCCCTAGCCCTCAGAGCCACCTGGAGCATGTAGCATGGTGCTGTGGTAGAAATGTAAAGGGCCCAGGACTACAGCCACCACTGCTGCTGGGCCCTGGGGCAACTGCCTGCTTTGCCCCCTTCCCTCATTGGCGGGCCTGACACCAGGTCTAGTCGTGTCGAATGACATAAAAATGAGGGTCAAGTGCGTGATGTTGGACTGACACACGCAGCAAGCCAAAAGAGAGCTTAACACTAACGAGAGATGAGAGAAGCCAGAATAGAAATCATCGAGTGTTTGCAATGCAGCCGAAAGGAGAGAGTCTGGCATTTTGTACACTCAGTGGGGTGGTCACAAGAGAATACAAGGAGCTGCATCTTCTGCAAAATACGCAGGCTCCTTTCTATGACTGGAAGTCTCCACCCAGACAAAGAACATTCTGTGCGTGATATATCGGAGCTCTAGACTAGATTTAGTGCGAAAGGTTCTCAGTGGAATTTTCAAAACCGGAGAATTTGGGGGGGTTTCACATTCTCGTTTTGTTATTGCAAAATCAAACGTTCCTGGAAATCATCCCCGCCTGCTTTGCAAAGACACACAACACAGACACACAGCATCGCTGCACCCTGTGGGCATTGTACAGGCGGGGGGTCTTACATCTCCAGCCTGTGAAGAGCAAGTATTGTTTTCTTGGGTTCCTTTTACTGTTGTAGCGTAATGTGCGACTGTCCAGACATTCTCCTGAAATCAATCAGGAGCAAGGCCAGGGCGAACAATGTAAGTTTGCTCACTGCTAAACTCCGCCAAAAATCTGCTCTTGTCTGACAGATGTTTCCATTTAAAGCCACTAGAAACCATATGGATCATTCCTCCCTCCTACCTTTGGGAGCAAACCCAGCAAATCCACGAGCCAGAAATTTGCCAGGAACAAACAAAAACGCTAATTAGCTCAGTGGACAAAATTTGGATCAAGATTAGAGGGTTTGACATAACAATAGGATTAGTCTGTTAACAAACCATCACAAGGGCTGGCATTGTATCATTTTCAAATAAGTTTTCACACTACACAAAGCAAGCCCCAGAAAGTAACTCCATTGGGAAAAGATACAGGCATAGAGAAGGGGGAGGGGAGTGTGTGTATATATGTTAATATGTGCCCCACGTAGATGCACAATTCAAAGAACAAACATTCCATTCCTGGCTATAGATCCCCGTGTTACCATAATACAGGCTGAACCTCTTTAAACCGGAACTCTGGTCCGGCAATATCTAAGGTCCAGCAGGAGCATGGATGTTCTAGGACCAGAGAGTACTGGTGGAGGACTGGCAGCTGGGAACCCTGGGGGCTGGCAGGGCAGTAGGGCCAGGGGCAGTGGGGAAGCCAGGGCTGGAGGAGCCGGTGGCAAGGGAACCAGAAATGGCCTCCCCTGGTCCAGCAAAATCTCATCTGGGACTGGTCTAGGGATGTAAGCGACTAGTCGACTATGCTTGTTGGATAGTCGAATAATGACTCGACTAGTCGGTTTCTCCCCCCCACTGCCTCTATCAGAGGCAGCAGGGGGGGGGGAGCAGGAGCTGGTACTGAGGGAGCCAGCTTAAAAGTTGGTTTCCCCTAGCACCGTCTCCGTGGGGGGCAGGGGATGCAGAGGTGTAGTGGGGGATGGGGCACGAGCCAGGAATCAGCTGATACCCAGCTCGCGTCCAGTCCCAGGCGCCGCGCCTCTGCTTTTTAAAATGTATTAAGAGGCAGCAGGCTCTTAATACATTTAAAAGGCAGATCTGCAGTGGGGTTAGCTCCTGGGGCCGGGAGCTAACCCCGCGGCGGTTCTGCAGTTTCATCAACTAATCAATTAGTCGATGGAAATTCCGTCGACTCATTGATTAAACGCCGTTTAACATCCCTAGACCAGTCAGGTCCCAAGGCTGCAAGACCAGGGAGGTCTACCCTGTACTTGAAAGATTTAACAATTGCTCTTGGACTCAGTGCCTGTGTACATACTGATGCACGTAGGGCTTGTCCACGTGGCATAGTCGTGCACTAGACAGGTGGGAACTGCACAGTGTACCAATGTGCCGCACATCGACTGGCTCAGAGGTGTGCACTAAAAGTTCCTTAGCCCACACTGCAACTCGTGTCTCCAGGGGAGCTAGATTTCCTCCCTCTCTTGCTGTCAATATCTGTACAACCAGTCTTGGAAACAGAAATTTTCTTCCGTGGGGGGAGGGAGATTAAGTACATTGGTAGCCACTCACTGGCATAGGTGCTGGAACGCAGGGTCTGGGGAGCGCTGCAGCACCCCCTATATTGAATGATTGCCCTTAAAATTGGAGTTTACAGTTTGGTTTCAGTGGCTCTCAGCACCCCCTCTATAAAAACCATTCCAGCGTCCTGCTCACTGTCTTCACCTGAGGAAATGAGCTATCTGGAGGCCTATAATATATAAATAAGGGGAAATTCTGGGCTACCAGTCTTGCAATCTAATCTGCCTGGGAGAAGCTCTTTGGCCCCATCAGCTTCAATCTAGAAGACACACTCTATCCCTGAATTGACTGAATCCCTCCTGTAAGTGAAAAAATCGACTCACCTTCGTGTGAAAGCCGCTACTGCTGCCTCCAGAGATGCTCTGATGGGGCGGCATCACCCCGCGGCGGCGGTGTCGACCGGCCCCACACTAGGACTGCGCCGAGCCCCATGCTGCACGGGGAGCGTGGAGTTGAAGCCGCCGCTTGCGCTGCTTGCTTGCAAGCCGTGGCTTGGCTGGGCGGCATGAGCGCCGGCAAGCCTCAGGCGCCGAGTCCGGGAAAGCGCCCAGGGGGATGATGCTCGCAGAAGGGGGCGTGGAGGAGAACTATCCTTCACCACCCCGGAGAGGGGGTAGGAAGTAGCCCAGGGTGGGGCTTCCCTGAAGGAGGACCGTGGACTGGTGCGTTACGGCCGGAAGCCCCACCAGTTAGACAGGACTCTAGCGGAATCTGTCCGGAGGGCCCTGGGCTGGGTCCCATGAGAGAGGGCGGGTCCGGGCCTCCCTAACTCCCCCCGCCCCCACCATTTTGTGGGCTGCCCTGAACAGGGTCTGGCCACGTAAGTAAATCGACAAGCAACGATCTGGGATTGCCTGGGCAGTGATAAAGCCTGGGGTGACCACGTACCATCCGACTACAAGCGGTTGGCACGTCAGACTGGGCGGAGAGAAGGAGGAGCGATCGCGTCACTCCTCATAGATGCCAACAAAGCCTTGTGTAAGTGTAAGAAAGTGAAATACAAGTTGCTACCCCCACGAAGAATTTTTATTTAACATAGTCAATATACAAAGCTGACAGACCTGGGTGGGCAGCAAGTGGGTTTGAACCTGGGAACCTTAGGAGCTAAAGCCAAGAGCCCCTACATCATGAGTGAAAAAGCAAGGTAGCAGAGCACACTTCGCTCTCCCTTTCCCAGTAGTCTCAGTGTTGTGGGGTTACAAATATATACTCTCTTATTTGGTCAATGTAGTATTTTAGAGGTTGGACCTCCATGGTCCGGCACCCTCGGGACCTGACTGGTCCTGGACAAGGGAGCTTTCCAGACCAGGAGAGGTCTGGAGGAGCTGGAAGGGGGGAAGTTGCCAGCCTCCCCACACGGCACTGGAGCTCCCGATGGCCCCGTCAGCTTTGGCAGCCCAGCTCCAGGTGACCGCCCCCGGCTATGGGATCCACTGCCCCATGAGCTCTGCCCCACCCCCCCAGTTTCCCTGCCCCACTTGCTGCAGGCTCTGGTGCCCCCAGGCTCTACTGCCCTGCTGGCCAGCTCCACTCAGAGCTACTGGCAACCTCTGACGCTGGGGCTCTGTAGTCCGCAACATCCATGGTCCGGTTGCCAGACCAGAGAGTCCCAGATTAGAGAGGTTCAACCTGTACAAGCTACTGCTTGCTACTACTCCACTGCCTTGTGGACCTCCGTCTGTCTCTCTCCTCCTGTTCTCTTGTCTTATACTTAAACTGTAACCCCTGGGGGCAGCAGGAGCAAGTCACCAGCTTGTGTGTAGCCTCAGTTTCCTCTCCTGGAATGTTCAAAGAAAACTTCACCCAGGCTTTATCCAAGTCAAAAATAGCTTTCCCGGGGGACAGGGCTTATTAAATAAACTTCAAAGAAAACTCAACGGATCAAAGCACAATCCAGTAAGTAAGTTCACACATAACAAAGGTTTCTCTTCCTCTGCTCTGGCCTTCCTGCTGGGGGTCTTCTCTGTTTTGGCAGGCTGCTTCCAGATCCTGCTGGCTGGCATCTCAGTCCTACTTGGGGCTCTCTGCCATAGGTGGCGAGTTATTTGGCCCTGTGATTAGACATGATTAATCGATTGCCGAGAGTGCTCCCCTCGACTCTGGCACACCACCAGGACAAGAAGTGCAGCCAGCTTTGATGGGGCAGCAGCTCCCGCCGACCTTACCACATGCAAGACACTGCGGTGAGTATGTGGACTTCAGCTACACAATGTGCACAGCTGAAATAGATCAGTGGTGCTGCAAAGTGTAGACAAGGCCTCGGTGATCAGGACTGACTGGCCTCCGGGTCTCCAGCCCATTGGGCAAGCCACATTACCGCAGGCAGGAGCAGTTTTTTTGTGGTCTATTTGTAAAGGAGCTAGCACAATGGGAGCCTGGTGCATGGACTGTGATGTTATTGGACTCAAATGTATTATAGCAGTATTATAACAATACTCTTTACCAGCACAAGGTGCTGAAAGTGAGGCTTTGAAGCTCCAAGGTACGCTTCTAATCCGGCTGCCAAGGCGTTGCCTCCTCAGAGCTTGCTAAAATGATCCTAAAAGGAGCCAACAATCTGGGCGTATTTGTCATTCTCCAATTCAAGGAGCTTAGGAGAGATTACAGGAGCATTTATAATTTATCAGTGAATAAACTCTAATTCCAAGCAAAGTAATTAAGTGGTGCTAGGCTATAAAATATAAACACCAACCGGAGAGAAAAAAATTCTGAAAAGTACCAGGAATTCTCATGTGAAGCACATTCATATAAAACGCAAAGGGTTGAGTTACTTTGTTAGACCTATAGATGAGTTCAAATCAATTAATCAGCATATACTCTAAGCCCCAATGCATGGATTTCTGATGGCACAAACCCTTGCACCTTTGACATTGCTACTATTAACAGGTTTCATGCTTGGAGATCTTTTAAAACACCAGAGCAAAGAATCAGAGGCAGAAGGTGGGGTTTTGCTATTTTCTCTGGGCCTCCCTTTCAACTGGGTTGCTAGCTTTACACCAAAGGCATTTAGGGTATGTCTAGACTACATGCCTCTGCCGACAGAGGCATGTAAATTAGACGACCCGACATAGTCAGTGAAGCGAGGATTTAAATATCCCCCACTTCATTAAAATAAAAATGGCCGCTGCGCTGTGCCGGCTCAGCTGATCATCGGCATAGCACGGCAGTCAAGACACGGATTGGTCGACAAGGAATGCCTTTGTCAACCACTCCTGTAAACCTCGTTTCACGAGGCATAAGGGAGCAGTCGACAAAGGCGTTCCCTGTCGACCAATCTGCGTCTTGACTGCTGCGCTGTGCTGACCATCAGCTGAGCCGGCACAGTGCGCTGGCCATTTTTATTTTAATGAAGAGGGGGATATTTAAATCCCCGCTTCATTGACTGTCGGGTAGTCTAATTTACATGCCTCTGTCGGCAGAGGCATGTAGTCTAGACATACCCTTAAAGTTTTTATTTATGTTTGTATTCATGTCAAGGTCTACAACAATAAAGTGACACATTGAAGAAATTTGTCCACACCCACAACTGATCAACACACTCTTTGCTGATTAGGCCTCCATTGGAATATTGTGTTCGGTTCTGGGCACCACATTTCAAGAAAGACATGGAGAAATTGGAGAGGGTCCAGAGAAGAGCAACAAAAATGATTAAAGGTCTAGAGAACATGAGCTATGAGGGAAGACTGAAAGAACTGGGCTTGTTTAGTTTAGAAAAGAAAAGACTGAGAGGGGACATGATAGCAGCTTTCAGGTACCTAAAAAATTGTTTCAAGGAGGATGGAGAAAAATGATTCTCCTTAAACATCTGATGATAGGACAAGAAGCAATGGGTTTAAATTGCAGCAAGGGAGGTTTAAATTGGATGTTAGGAAAAACTTCCTAACTGTTAGGGTGGTAAAACACTGGAATAAATTACTTATGGAGGTTGTGAAATCTCCATCATGGGAGATATTTAAGAGCAGTTTAGACAAACATCTATCAGGGATGATTTAGATCGGGGTTGGCAACCTTTTGAAACCAATGAGCCAAACTACATCAAAATTCAGAACAAGTGGTCAACAAAGAGCAGTACAAGAATGCCCATTTGCATGACCGAAAATATACAATTTAGTGACTGATAATTGACATAATGATTAATAATAACATATATCAAACATTGTACTCACAGACTATATAATGGGACTTCAAAGCAGTATGTGAAAAGATGCAGCAGCAGAAGTTATCATCATGAAGCTGGATTTGACCAGGTATGTGCATCTTCAGGCTGTCTTCTGTCAGCCTTATGGCAGGGAGCTGAGGATTGTGGGGGTGCAGGAATCTGGGGATACAGGGGTATGAGGGGCTCAGGGCAGGGGGTTCAGGTGTATGTTGGGCTCAGGGTTGGAGTGTGGGGGGGGGGATGCAGGAGTGTTACGATGCTGCGGCCAAATGGGGGCTGGGCCCCAAATGGAGGCTTGTTGACCAGGCTTCATTTTTAAATACAATAAAATGTTATGTCCAACACAAAAGGGTTCAACATTGTCTTTATGGCAGGGGTGGGGAACCTTTTTTTGGGTTGGGGGCCCACTGACCCACAGAAAAATCAGTTGGGGAGCATACAAGTGACAAGCAAAAAAAAAAAAACCCCCTCCAAACCCCCCCAACCCTCACTGATGTGGTCCCCCAGATGAAACACCTCACTCCCCTAGTGCCAGCAGGACACGGGTTCAAGGCCTCAAGCCAGATTTACTCTTCTGGGCTGTGCATGACAGGGCGGCCAGTGAGTGGGATTGGGAAGGGATTGTAGGATCTGGGTGGGAGGTGGGGTGCAGGAGCAGGCTGGGAATATGGTGTCTAGCTGGGGGGGAAGGGAGCAGGAGCAAGGGAGGGTGCAGGGGCAGGGTGGGGGTCAGTGTCTGGCCAGGGGGGAGGGTGCAGGAGCAGGCTGGGGGTGCAGGGTCTCATTGGGGGAGGTGGTGCTTGAGGGGACTGGGGCTGCAGGGTCTGGTCATGAGGAGTTGGGGGGCATTTACTTGTTTTCATGCCATGCGCCGCTCCCAGACACCGAAGGCTTTCCCGGCTCTCTCCAATGGAAGCAGCAGGGAAAGTCTCCAGGAAGCAGGTCAGTGCACTCACACGAGGGAGGGGGAGGAGCAGCAGTGCACAGCCACCTCTGGCTCCGGCTTCTTCCCTACAAGCCGGATCTGGCGGGGCAGCTCGGGGCTTCCCCCCACCCCTGCTTCTGCAGGAAGCCGGCGCTGGCGCTCCAATCTTGAGGGGGGCTGCAAGGCTGAAGCACCAGCATGAGGGGAACTAGGGGGTGGGGTGGGGGGGGACTGAACTCGAGCTACAAAAGAGCCATATTTGGCTCACGAGCCATAGGTTGCTGACCCCTGATCTAGATAGTGCTTGGTCCTGCCATGAGGGCAGGGGGCTGGACTCGATGACCTCCCGAGGTCCCTCCCAGTTCTAGTGTTCTAGGATTCTATGAAACTCTCCCAGCTGAGGCCTCACCAGTTGTCAAGAGGAGTGGGACATTTACCTCCTCTGTCTTACCCACAAAACTCATGTTAACACCCTCCAGGAGGATATTAGCTGTTTTTGCAACTGCATCACCTGTGGACTCATTCACTTTGCAAGCCACTTGAACCCCCGGATCCTTTTCAGTTAGCCTCCTTTTTGCAGCTGTGAACACAAAGTTTTCCCCTCTCTGTGAAGTATTTGGCATATTTAGGGTTTTCAAAATTTTTCCCGCGATGAAAGACAATAAAGACATGCCAAATTCAAAACTTTGCCTCTGCATCCTATCTTCTCATCAGTGGTGCCAATCACTATTCTGAGAACTAAGCGGGGCATGAGGATTTCTCCTTTCTGCAGTGACGTCTGCTGTGGTATTCTACCATGGCAAATGCTTAACACCACTGGCAGTGCAAACACTTGGACATTTACCTAGAGCCTTTTGTTGCAAAGAATGCCAAAGAGCTTTGAAAACGACACATATGTCCCACGGAAGTGCAACTGCCTCTAATGGAGGCGGAGAGGAAAGCAGGGATCATGTAATAAGTGCTGGGCAGAGTGGGGAGAGAGTTTAGTGGGACAGGAGGAAAAGCCTGTCCTAGGGAACGTCCTAAGGAATGCTAACGTGTGTACACGAGTGAGTCTCAGCCAGGCCCCCAGATGGGGGGAGAAGGGGCAAAGGAGGCAGTTACCCCAGGGCCCAGTGATTTAAAGGGGCCCAGGGTTCCTGGTGGTGGGCCTGGGGCTTCTGTCACTACAGCAGAAGTGGCAGCAGCAGAAGCCCCTGGCCCTTTAAATTGCCACTGGAGTGGTACGCTGTGTGGTCTGGTTGGCTTTAAGGGCTGGGGGGTGACCGCCATGCTCCGGGCGGCACTGAGGGCTGGTGACCCCTGGCCCGTTCCTTCCACCTGAGGCCCCATCCTTTCCAGGAGCATGGAGCTGGGCTCTCCCCATACCTTGCCCAGGGTCCCCTCGTCCTAGCATATGGACTATTTTGCAAATATGGGCCAGAAGTGACGCCTATGATTGTATTTAACTCTATAACGATATCAGAAAGTCCAAAGGTTGAAGTTTGATGACTTGGAATCCAAACTATGATTCCAGAGGGCCCAGGCCTCTTTGCCAGCCTTCACTGTGCTGTATTTATGTACAGTATTTGTTATATTTACATTGAACAATTCACATAACCGTTCCTGTAATAAGCAGGAATAGAACAAGTATCCAAAACAAAAGGAACCTAAGATCTGCAATGCTAAAAAAAAAAAAAAAAAAAAAATCTGTGAGGTCAAGTTAACTGGCCTATGTTCAAGTAGCACACACAGGCCTTTTTATTTCTCTTATCCCTCCTGAGGGTATTGTTGGGAAGACCGCGACAAGCCTCTTCAAACCAACACATCCAAACGTTGCTAAGCATTCAGCTTGATTCGAGGCATTTGGAACGTTTGATGTGTCTAAAACAAAAAAATGTCGCTACCTCCTAGCTAAAGCTTTGAGAACTATACACATGCCACAGAAATGCAGCCGGGTGCCTTTTTACAATCATCACGCCTTGTATCTGCAAAACCCGCTTCAACGGCTCCTTCCGAGAACAGCCTGGATCGGATTATTTTAGCTGCTGTGCATGTCACCCAAAATGGTTTGATTCCCCCCCAAAGACAGGTTTCCAATCCCAGTTAGGCAAAGCACCTCCCTTGTTTTGATTCTGAGCTAGCGCATTCCAGTCTGTTTCAATCTCAATTAGCCAGTAGGAAATTTATTTAGAAATCTGACAGGAACTATTTGGGGGATTAATGATCACTGATTTATGAATATTGAGTAGCATTTCAATAATCCAAGCAGAGTAATCACCTGTAGCTGAAGCCAGTTCACTCAGCCATTATAGTCCCTAGCAATCACTCAAAGGCAGTTAAATGATTCTGATTTATGACCTTAACCTACAGGGCCCAGTACATTTGCTCTATCAGTGTGTAAATTCTAAAAACGCAATTCCCAGCCCCTCTAGAGAGCCAATTTAAGTCAACATTATGCATGAGCTGAGCATGCTTGAATTCTCAGATCTCTTATTTCACTCATTAAATTTGCACGGAACATCTTGCAATTAAAATTTCATATAGATTCCTTTGAATGATTGACATTTGGCCTTGGAAAAACGAGTTTAAATTTTGTTTCTCTGAAGATTTAGAAGTGGATAGATTGATCTAGACATTGTTTTTTGCAAGCCAATGATGATGAAACACTAATGCTTTGATTAGCATTTTGAAAGCCTCCTTTTTTTGTTGTTGAAAGACTGCCTGTAACAATAAGGGAAAGCAATCCAGTAGCCACAAACAAGTCTCCAGTTAGTATTACAGAATCAAAAGCACCGCCACACAAATATACATAGGATTCCTCCTCTTCCTGCTTTTTAGACCAATGTTTCTAACTGGGGCGGTACAAATTGCGTCTTCCAGTATGAACCAACATGTGCTCCCATGGCCTGAGCCATCAGGAATTTTAGTATGTGTTTTTGAAAGTATAACGAAGACTGATAAAATGGAGGAGGAAGTAACAAAACATTTTCAAGCATTGGTTTGTAGGGCTAGATATTTAAGGACAATACCTTCCAACATAAGATAACCATACAAAGAAATAAAGAACCTATAGCGTGAATGGGACAATGGATTTGTCACGTGTGGCAAAGTTCTGGCCGTGCCCCGTGGGTCTCGTGCTACTGGTGGATAATATCAGCCTCAGAGACTCGCTGTGGTCCTATACACGATCCCTTTCTCTTTACAGGAGGCAGGGTCCACAGCTTAGTGAGCCATACTCAGCACAGGCTAGTCCATGGTTTTGGGGTGAAAACCCCTTAATATCTCAACAGGGTCCTGCAAGAAGGTGCACCCTGCCCGCTCTTTACCCCTGACCCTACTGATCTCTCCATCGGCCCTCGGCCCCGCGTGCCTTCCCAACCACCCTCCCCTCATCATCTGAGCTGGCTGTACGCTTTGCAGCCAAAGAGTCATCTGTACATGCTTGTGCTTCACGCTCTTCACGTGGTGGGACTTCTTATCTCCAGTGGAGGGTGGGGAGCTTTGTGGGCCAGTCTTTACTCCACCTTGGTTCCATGGCCCACTGGGGACATCAGCTGGAGAATCCTCCATGGCGCTGTGAGCCTAGGCATGTTCTTGGCATGGTTCAACCCTGTTCCTGACACTTGCCCCTTCTGTGGCGTGAGGTAGACCCCAGCGCACATTTATCTGGAGTGCACCAGGTTACAGCCCCTCTTTCGGCTCCTCCAGAACCTCTTGTTGAGGTTCTGGCTGCACTTCTCCCCTCACCTATTAATTTATGCACACCCCATGCATGGCCCCACAAAGTTGCAGGACCACCTCGTCAACCTCCTCCTGGCTATGGCCAAGATGGCAATTTACAAGACTAGGGAGCAGAAGCTGGCTGAGGGAGGGGCCTGCAACCGTGGGGTCTATTTCCATTCCTGTATCCGTTCAGGCATCCGAGCAGAGTTCCACTGGGTGGTGTCCGCTGGCTCTCTCAAGGCCTTCGAGGGGCAGTGGGCCCTGTCCGGGTTTCTCTGCTTGGTGTCCCCATCCGGCTCCCTCGTTTTGACCCTATGACCTCCACACCCGTCCCTGTTTTCTCTTTATTTGTCCCCAGGACTCATTTGGTGTTCTGGGCTCTGTGAATCCTCCTCGTAGGCTGCGGGAAGGTCCTTTATATGTGGGTAGGCTAAAGCCCGCCCACCTCCTGGAATCCAATAGGACCAGAGTGTAGCAGGCTGCTGGCTTAGGTCTGTCACACATGTTAAATCAGATCATTAGTTCATTATTTCTGGTATCCTGCCCCCAGTGCAATAGGGTGAGCCAACAATGACTTACTTTCTTGAGCATTTGGAAAGCACTTACCTCCTGCAATGCAACAATCTGATCAGTTATTACTATTTTCACCTACAATGGGTTAAGTCCCTGCACTGGAAAGTTCCTAATGTAAGGACAGGAACACTGAGACTAAAGGAAAGACAACGATAATTTGTGCACAAAAATCAACTCGGTTTATTATAATAAGTATAGCAGAAGGGAGCCATTAAGGACTTAACTGTGCACAGGGTAGGTGCTGTGCAGAATAACTCAAGGAACAGCAAAAAAAAAACCCCAAAAAAACCCCCAGTACTTGGTCCTGCCATGGGGGCAGGGGACTGGACTCAATGACCTCTTGAGGTCCCTTCCAGTCCTAGTATTCTATGATTCTATGATAAAATCGTTTACTGTGTCTAAATGCAGCACCGAGCACAATGGGGCCCTGATCTCAACTGGGGTTTCTGGGGACTACTTGGCTGCCAGTAATTAACTGGCACAACCAAGCAGTAGGAGACCAGGTTGTGGGTGGGAGGGGTTGTTTGCAGTTGACAGGTTGGATGTCTGTCAAAAGGACGCAAAGCTAGGAGAAGCGCTTGGAGCAGAGGACGTGGAGTGCATTCCAGCACCGAGAAAATCTGAATGCACATTGAGTCTCAGCTCAGTGCTTGAGGGGGAAGCTGTCGTGCACGTGAGGGAAAGATGTTTTTACCATGGGGCTGTCTAAAGTGGTGGCCAAAGGCTCGCATTCAGTCTGTGCTGCAGATTCTATGGTCACTTGAGGACCCAGATAAAGAACTAGATAATTCAGGGAGGTTAGGTCCATCAATGCTTATTAGCCAGGATGGGCAGGAATGGTGTCCCTAGCCTCTGTTTGTCAGGGGCTGGAAATGGATGATGAGAGAGGGATCACTTGATGATTCCCTGTTTTGTTCACTCCCCCTGGGGCACCTGGTGTTGGCCACTGTCTGCAGATAGGATGCTGGGCTGGATGCACCTTTGGTCTGACCCAGTCTGGCTGTTCTTATTGATGCTAGAGGCCCCAATTCAGAGAAGCAACTGCTTAACTTTAAGTGCTTGAATAATCGAATCCCTTTTCATACATCACACTAGCATGTATTTAAGTCTCATTTTCCTTATTCACTTAAAGCTCGATCTTTGTCAATAGTCACAGCATGCTGAGGAACTTGTCTGACTGGGGAGGGGATTACTCACATGTTTGAAAATGAGCAGATGCGTAAGTGCTTTGCTGAACAGGGGAGAATACCTATTAAAAATGCACATGCTATTCTTCTCTGGAACAGCATAGCCTTTTGACGGGGGAGGGGAGAGTATACATTTGGGGGGAAGCCCAGGAGATGGTCCAAGCTATGCACATTGAACGAAACCCTAAGAACTTGTCAGTGCTCACCTGTAAAGGGGTTACAGGAATGTCCTGTTATGTGTATTTCAGTTCATGACAATGTGTTGTGTAAGCCAGGCTCTCTGTGATCATTAATATTGATGTGAACGGTGCATACCGACGCTCTGTAATAAGTTATGGATGCACGATGAAAATATGGTTCCTAACGTGTGACTCAAAGCAGGGTGGAGTCACAGTTTCCTGACTGACAGGGGATATATACTCCCCAGTCTTTCTGGGTTTGCCGATAAATTAAGCACCAGAGGCCAAAACAACAGAAGCTCCTTTTACGGAGGAAGTCAACAGGGGGATGGGAAACCAGCAAGGGGACAAGAAAGACAGAGCCACAGGGGTTTGCCCTGTATTTGGAGGCAAAAAATGAACTGTGGGGAATATAAAAGAAACGGGAAAAGGGACCCCATTGTACCTAGGGAGTAAATTGATAGCACGTTTACACACTTGTGAAGATGAGACCACAACCAGCCTTGATTGGAAATGCTTCCAAAAGGCTTTGGGGGAGAGAACACTGCTTTCCACTGCAAGTAAGTCTAGTCTCTAGGAAACATGCGTTGATTTTATTGTATAGGTTTCCATTTTCCTTGCTCGTTCTCTCTTAAATCTGGGTCAGTAAACGTACAATTGTGTTCGCTATAAATCAGGGGTTGGCAACCTATAACTCGCGAGCCAAATATGGCTCAGGATCTTTTGCAGCTTGGGCTCAGCCGCCCCACCCCCTGCAGCAGGGAACCCGCGCTGGTATTCCAGCCTCATGGCCCCCGGCAAGATTGGAGCGCCAGGACTGGCTTCCTGCAGTAGGAGAAGGGGGGGAAAGCCTTGAACATCCCTGCCAGATCCGGCTGGTGGGGAAGAAGCTGGAGCCAGAAGAGGCTGAGCACTGCTGCTCCCCTCACCCTCCCCCGGCCGGGGGAACAGAAGCGTGTGGACGTGCTCCCTGGGGGCTTTCTCTGCTGCTCCCATTGTAGTAGTGGGGAAAGCCTCCAGTGGCTGGGAGTGGTGCATGGTGCAAAAACAAGTAAGTGTCCCCCCCCCCAAGCCCCTCATGCCCAGAAACTGCACCCTCAGCCCTCTCACACACACCCTCCCCCCGCCAAGACCCCGCACCCCGAGCCTGCTCCTGCACCCACTCCTCTGGCCAGACTTCCTGCCCTCAGCCTGCTCCTGCACCCTCCCCCCTGGACAGACACCCTACCCCCAGCTTGCTCCTTCCCCCTCCCCTGCTCTTTCCCCCTCCCCTCTGGCCAGACACCTATCCCCAGCCTGCTCCTGCACCCTCCCCCTTGGACAGACACTCTACTCCCAGCCCGCTCCTGCACCCTCCCTCCTGGACAGACATCCTGCCTGCAGCCTGCTCTTGCACCCTCCTCCCTAGCCAGACACCTACCCCCACCTGCTCCTGCACCCTCTCCCTGGCCACACACCCTATCCCCAGCCTGCTCCTCCATCCTACATTGTTCCTGCTTCCTCCCCCGGCCAGACACCCTACTCCCAGCCTGCTCCTGCACCCTACCTCCCCCCCAGATGTCACACCGTCCCCGCCTCCTGCACCCCACCTCTTGCCCAGATCCTGCACCCCACATTCCTATCTCACTTACTGGCTGCTCTGTGCTACACTCTTAACTCCTCATTTTTGGCCCTACCCCAGAGCCTAGGGGGACCCACAAAATCCACTAATCCTGGAACCCCAGAAGAGTAAATCTGGCCTGAGGCCTTAAACCTTAGTCCTCCCTGTCCCTTCTCCCACCATGAGGCTGGAGGACCAGGGGAGTGAGGTGTCTCACTTGAGGGCCACATCAGTGAGGGTTGGGTTTTTTGGAGGGGTTGGCTTTGTTTTGGTTTTTTTTTTTGCTTCTCACTTGTGTGGGTCCCTGACTAATATTCCTGTGGGTCAGTGGCCCCTGACCCCAAAAAGGTTCCCCAGCTCTGCCATAAGTAAAGACAATGTTGAAACCTTTTGCATTGGACATCATATTATACTTTATTTCAAAGTGAAGCCTGGCCAACAAGCCCCCAGTTGGGACCCAATCCCCATCTGGCTGCAGCATCTTAACACTCCAGCATACTCCCCACTTCCCAGCCCTGAGCCCCTCCTATCCCACATCCCCAGACTCCTGCACCCCTACATTTCCAGTCCTCTGCCATAACACTCCTGCCATCCCCCAAACCCCAAACCTGTGCCTTGAGCCCATCATACATGCCAGCCCAGACTCCTGCACCCCCACATTTCCAGTCCTCTGCCATAACACTCCTGCCATCCCCCAAACCCCAAACCTGTGCCTTGAGCCCATCATACACGCCAGCCCAGACTCCTGCACCCCCACATTTCCAGTTCTCTGCCATAATACTCCTGCCATCCCCCAAACCCCAAACCTGTGCCTTGAGCCCATCATACACGCCAGCCCAGAATCCTGCACCCCCACATTTCCAGTCCTCTGCCATAACACTCCTGCCGTCCCCCAAACCCCAAACCTGTGCCTTGAGCCCATCATACACGTCAGCCCAGACTCCTGCACCCCCACATTTCCAGTCCTCTGCCATAACACTCCTGCCATCCCCCAAACCCCAAACCTGTGCCTTGAGCCCATCATACACGCCAGCCCAGACTCCTGCACCCCCACATTTCCAGTTCTCTGCCATAACACTCCTGCCGTCCCCCAAACCCCAAACCTGTGCCTTGAGCCCATCATACACGCCAGCCCAGACCCCTGCACCCCCACATTTCCAGTCCTCTGCCATAACACTCCTGCCGTCCCCCAAACCCCAAAGCTGTGCCTTGAGCCCATCATACACACCAGCCCAGACTCCTGCACCCCCTCCTCCCCAGCTCCCTGCCATAAGATTGACCGAAGACAGCCTGACTGCATGCATGAAGCTGGATTTGGCCAGTTATGATGTTAACTTCAAAGAAATGTGTGAGCAGATGCAGCAGCAGAAGTCCCATTAAATCAAGACTGTGAGTACAATGCTGCATTTATGCTATTGTTAATCATTATGTCAATGATCAATCATACTAAGTTGTATATTTTCAGTCACACAAATGGGCATTCTTATATGGCTCTTCGTTGACCACTTGTTCTGAATGTTGATGTCGTTTGGCTCGAAAAGGTTGCCGACCCCATCTATAAAAGTATCTCAGAGCTGTAGTATTGTACACGGAGCCCATCCTGAGTTGACTCATTCAAGATGGCATGTGCACTGTTCCTTTGGGAGACAGCGGGCCTGCTATTACTGCGAGTGGTCAGTGATCAGGAGCAGAACACTTCAGGGGGACACTTCAAAGGAGAAGTCGGATGTTGGGGTGACCTTTTATTAAACTGCAGAGACACGAGGAGTTTGGTTGGGTGGCAAAGAGACTGGAGGAAACAGGGAGCTAAAACCCAATTAAACACCCACAAGCTCTCTCACTGAAGGTGGAAGGAGGGTAACTTCTGGGGACTCCAGCAACTATCGTAAGAGTCCCATAGCCTGTGGGGAGAGAGGAAAGATTCTTCCACCCACCCCACAGTTTAATTACACATGTTCCTGCCCCGCTCTTTGGGCCAGATGCTGGGCATAATAATTTGCCCGTTAGCAAATTATAAGCAAAGAAAATTAACAGCAATGCATCTCACTGCTGAAGCAAATCAGCGTTGTCCTTAAATTCCACTGTGTAGCTTAGAGGAAGAAGTCCTAAGCACTTTACTTGGAGAGTATCAATCTGGCTGCTGTTACCGAAGGAATATTTTTTAGGGGAAGAGTAATGTCTTTATAGCCTAAGCATAATTAAACCAACATACCAGTATTTTAATATCATCCCTCTGAAATGAAATTTGGTTTCCATGTCCAGTCAATAATTCTGTCTCATCTCCGTGATGAAGAGAGCTCCGAGTATAATTTGTCGTGAATAATTTATTGGCTGCATTTCACCTTCCATCTCCCTTTGAACATTTTGTGAAATTCTGGAACATATTCGTTACACAAAATTATTCAGAAATAGTTCCTGCCTGCAAATCACTCATTGGCGGTTCATTGCAAATATTCAAAATCCCAGCTGTGCCACGTAGTTACTCAGCTTATGGGGTATTGTTTCTGTTTCCTGATTGGCTGTTTTAAGTAACTGAGAGATGTAGATTGAATTTTCAGTGTATTTGAAATTCAAGTATGGGTGTTTGAACTTAAAAATTTACACATTATTACTTCTCGTTTCTAGAGGCCCTACTGTGATCAGGATTCCACTGTTCTAGACACTATACTGAATGTGTCTTAAGACACAGTCCCTGCTTCGAAGTGCTTACAGTCAGAATAGAAAGAACAAATGGAATTTTTATCCCCATTTTACAGCTGGGCGAACTGAGGCACACAGCGAGAAAGTGATTTGCCCAAGGCCATGTGGCAAGTCTCTGAAAGAGATGGGAACTGAAACTAAATCTTGCAAGTCCCAGTCCAATGCCTTAGCCACAAAAGCTCTTTTCCTCCCTTACAAGTAAATATGCCAGCAAAGGTGGGGTTGCTGAAGTACTCATAGTCAAATGCCAAAATAATTCAAATACACTCAAATAGAGCCTGCCAGGAATTTTCCATTGGAGGGTTTTTTCCAATAGAAAAGGCGCTTTCTGCAAAAACCAAATTGCCCAGAGGAAATTCTAAATGAAATATTACAGGCCAGTACAACCTGAATAAGAATTTGTTGCTTTTTTAACTGACCAAAAACATTGTGCTTCCAATCAGTTCAAAAGCATTAAGTTGTAAAACCTCATGGTGCATTACCTTATTGCAGGTGTAGTTCTGACCCCAATTAACTCCAAGTTTTCTGGAAGATTTTATCTCCCATAATGCAACATGGATTTTGGAATCTGTGGTGTATCATGGGAGTCTCATGACTGAGTGTATATTGGGAGATTTGATTGAGCTTTAGGGTACGTCTACACTGCATTCTTAGCTTGAAATAAGCTACGCAATTTGAGCTATGCCAATTGCATAGCTTATTTCTAGTTTATTTCAAAAAAAAAAAAAAATAGATTTTGAAATAGAGCGCTATTCCAAAATGTCCCTTAATCCTTGTGGAATGAGGTTTACAGGGACGTCGGAATAGCACGCCCATGATTTCAAAAGATATTTCGAAATAACGGGTGCGGTGTCAAGACACGGCCTAAGCTGTTTCAGGATACTGGAAATATCCCGAACTAGTGCCACAGTCTGGATGCACCCTTAGGGTGTGTCTAGACTACAGGGTTTTATCGAAAAAAAGTGGACTTTTGTTGACAAAACTATACCTGCGTCTACACTGCCACTGAGTTCTGTTGACATAACGTCAACAGAACTTGGCAGTTTTGTCAATGGCAGTAAACCTCATTCTACGAGGAATAATGCCTTTTGTCAACAGAGTTCTGTTGACAGAAGGAGTTATGGCATCTACACTGTCCTTTGTGTCTACACTGTCATGTTGATAAAGCAGCTTGCTTTGTCGACAGAACTGGATGTAGTCTAGACACTCTTTGTCAACAGAAGCTTTGTCGACAGTATCTGTCAACAAAACTTCTGTCAACAAAAGCCTGTAGTCTAGACGTACTCTTAGTGAGTGGGCCAGAGGGAAGAATGGGAGCATCAGCGTCCTGAACTATACCCCCCATTAGATAATGTAGTACTACAAGAAAATGCCATTTAATATCAAACAGACCCAAAGGAAAGCATTTCAGGCCCCTTCAATAACCAGAAATAATACTTTCAAATCAATTTTTTTCCTCAGAATTTCCCTTTCTACCAAACATTTCATTCCCATTCCAGACAAAAACAAATGAGGACACGTCAGAATTTCCCATGGAGTAGAAATTCAAAATTTGGCTCCGCCCTCAACTGACGTGACTTGTGCATAAATTCTGAGGTGATTTTTCACTCTTGGTGGAGGGTAGGGCTGGGGCAAGGGGTTGCTTCGATTCATTGCACTTTACAGAGAAAAATCCCAATGGAAAGCTTCCCACGTTGCGTTGCAATGAGCAGCCGGTGGCAGGCCTGCCAACAGAGGGGGAAAGAGGGCAGTCGCTCTGGGGCCCAGTGATCCAATGCGGCCTGGGGCTTCCAGCTGCCATCTCTGTTACTACAGCAGCAGTGACAGCCGGAGCCATGGGCTCTTTAATTCACTGCTGGAGTGCTGTGCCGGGTGCCCCAAGCAGCAATGCAGGGTGGAGGTGGGGCTGGATGTCCTGGCCATGCCCCTTCCAGCCAAGGTCCTGTCCCTTCCAGGAGTGTAGTACCACCCCACTCCATCTTGCCCAGGGGCCTGCTGTGGGGTAATCTGCACTGTTTGAGGCAGAAGAAGGAGCACCCCAGTGTACCCTCAGGCATTTCCCAGCGTCAGTCAGCGGTCACCATGAGCGATGGCTGGGCTTTTTCTTGCCCTGCTCCATGGCAGAGAGCAAGCAGGCTACCCAATGCTTGTAGACCCTCTACTTAGACTTGGGTCAGAGCAAGGCTGGGAGTTAGCTGCTGCAGGAAGATGCCTAATAGCAAGGCAGGCCAGAGAGGAACCTGGGGGCCAGTGGAAGGAGAAGAACAACCAGCCCCAGAGACAAAATCTTAAGGAGAAAAGGGAAATCAGAGGCTGCATGTAACACCCCCGCTGGGTGTGTCTAGACTACAGGGTTTTTTCGAAAACAGTGGCCTTTTTTTGAAAAAACTTCACCTGTGTCTAGACTGCTGCCATGGTCTTTCGAAAGTAAATCAAAAGAACACGGCAGTTTTTTCGACCGCAGAAAACCTCATTTTACAAGAAATACTGCCTTTTTTTGAAAGTGTTCTTTCGAAAAAAAGGCGTTATTGAAATGCACACCGTGCTTTTTTGAAAGAGAGCATCCAGACTGCCTTGGTGCTCTCTTTTGAAAAAGTGGCTCTCTTTTTTGAAAAAAGAGGCTGCTGTCTAGACGCTCTCTTTGGAAAGAGGCTTGTAGTCTAGACATACCCTTGGAGACTCCGAAGCAATGGAGAGCACACGGTAGAACCAGCAGCAGGTCAAATGGGAGGTTGACTTCATGGGTGCTCTGGGGCTAGAGCAAATATTTGAATGCAAAGCACCAACTGGCAGCCAGCAACCCCTCCCTCCCACCTCTCTATCTCCCACGCCTTGGTGGCCCCACTT
The DNA here is from genome assembly GCA_032595735.1 of Pelochelys cantorii. NCBI lineage: Eukaryota > Metazoa > Chordata > Testudines > Trionychidae > Pelochelys > Pelochelys cantorii. The sequence goes on along the minus strand of CM064346.1, from coordinate 8,107,292 downwards.
ACCAACGCCTCCCTGCCTTCCCAGTGCTTCTGGAGTGCCATGAACAGCTGATTCGCAGCACTCCGAAAGCTCTGGGAGGAAGGGGGAGGGGCTGGCATGGAGCACAGTCAGGGGAAGGAGATGGGGGAAGAGGCAGGATGCGGGTGAGGGGCTTGGATGGTGGGGTGGAATGGAGCAGAGTCTTGTGAGAAAGAGTGGAGTGAGAGCAAGGCCTGGGGCACTGGGGGGGGGGGGCTCAGCTGGAGGGGAAGTCTACAGACCCAGATATCCCCAAGCTTCTAGTTCTGTAGCACCTTTCAGCAGAGCAGGAGCTAGGTACTTGCAGGGTGTGCTCAGTGATTGCAGGCTAAGGATCCATTTGGTCAGTCATTCAGTGTGATCCAGATCAAAACACTTTAGGGAGCTGTGGAAGGTGACATTTAAAAAAGTCTGGATTGCCATCAAAATCCAGATCTGCACCATTGGTGTCTCCCTGCATAAACACTCCCTGCTGCAATGCGAATCTAAATTCAGCTTTTCAGACATATAGGGATAATCCTGCAAGTATGTCACTTCCAGACAGCCTGTCAATAACCGTCTCCTGAAATCAGACAGCAAGTGTAACTGTTTGAACATGCACTCTGAGAGATTCGTCATGATTGCAAGGGGAAAATTTGACATGGAAATAAAAGGGTGATGATTTGACTCCACTAACAAGAAGAGCTGGATGAATTTTCAGACACAAGTGGCTGTCATGAACAGAACATCCAAATCAACTATATGGTAAATACAGCTGCGTGGGAAACAATTCTTCTCTCTTACAAAATTTTGAGACATCGAATCCTTCCCCCCTTCTGAATCAGGACAAAAGGTCAAAGTGTCAAAAATTTTCATGTACAAATATATCTGGAAAAAAACCTGACTTTGGTCACTGAAACATTTACTTTTGCTTGTTTATAAATGATGGCATTTAAAAAAAGAAACATTTTGTTGAAAAATTCCCAAACAGCTCTGAGTGATAAATGAACAAAAGGAAATGTGTAAGCTATTCTTGTTGTAGTCCCCTGTCTTATATTACCCCTCATCATTTAAGAATACCTATGCCAGTGGTTTTCAGACTTTTTTTCTCATGATCCAGTTGAAAATTGTTGATGCTCGTGACCCAACATAATAATATCTATTGACTAGAGTCCAGGCTTTGCGGGGGTGGGTCAGGAATGAATCATAGAATCATAGAGCTGGAAGAGACCTCAGGAGGTCATCAAGTCCAGCCCCCTGCCCAAGGCAGGACCAATCCCAATTAAATCAACCCAGCCAGGGTTGATGAGGGGTCTGGGGTGCAGAAGGGGGCTCTGGTTCAGGGTGGCCTCAAACCTGGTGCAGGGGGTTGATGCTCATGGTTGGGCACCGCTTACTTCTAGAAGCTCTTGGCCAGCGGCTCAGTGTGGGTGCTAAGGTGGCTTCCTGCCTCCCCTGGCGCTGCAGATCACACTGAGCCCTGGAATTGGTCAGCAGCAGGTCTGGCTCCTAGATGGAGGCACACAAAGCAGCTCTGCATGCTGCTCCTGGCCTACAGGCATGGATCCCCCCGGCAGCTCCCATTGGCCAGCAGTTGGCCAATGGGAGCATGGAGTTCAGGGTGGGGGCAGTGCATAGAGCCCCAGACCTGCTTCTTGGTGATCCATAGTGCCAGGACTGGCAGGAAACCTGCCTTAGCATCCTCCTCACTAGTCACTGGGTTACCCTACCACAGGCGTGGCCAACCCATGGCTCGCGAGCCGCATGCGGCTCTTCCCCCCATCAGTGCAGCTCGCGAAGCTGCCTCCACGCCTCCCAGCTCCCCTGTGCTCACCAGGGCAGGGGAGCCGTCCGGATCAAAATGGCGGATCCAAAATGGCAGCCGCGGCCACGGACAGGAGCCTGCTGAGTCCAAAAAAACCTTTTTAAAGGGCCAGTCCTTTTTTGTTTGGATTTTTTTTTGCTCTACAACTTTTTGGGGGCTCTTCATGGGGGCTCCTTTTTTTTTTTTTTGCTTTACAACTGGTTGGCCACCCCTGCACTACTGCAAGGTGACCCAGCGCTTGACATTGTGCGACCCACTACTGGGTCACAACCCATCGTTTAAAAACCACTGGCCTACGCAATACACCCCAGAGAGCAAAGCATGTCCACAAAACAGATGGCCCAAGGGCATGTAAAACGTGCTGTATGAAAAGCATCGCTTTAAAAAACAAGCCAATTTCCAATTAAGAGCTAACAGTTTCCAGACTCTAAAACTGGCTTGGAAAATAAAGTGCATTTCAAAGCGGTTATTTAGCAGTGGCTTAATTAGGAGAACTAGTCTCTGGGACATAGAGTTGGCAGAATGATCTTTCCTTTCTTTTACAAAGAGGCCACGCAGCCACGGCAAACACTGTTAACATGAGTTTGTTGCACAGGCTGTTTGTATTTGTCATCCTTCTTGTGGCATTTACTATTGTTGCCTGCTGCTCTGAAGGAAAGGGATGAAACACTGTTATACAGAACAGTCCATCATGATGAAAGAAGCGTTGCTTGCCAAATCTCTTCAGACAAACCAGACTGGAACCCTAGTGCATACTATAAAAAGGGTGGCCTTGTTAAGTCTTTGGACTAAAACTCAGAACTGCTTTCATCTGCCTCTGCCACAGATTCCTCATGTATGTTTTTCAGCAAGTCACTTAATCACTCCGTGCCTCGGTTTCCCATCTGCAAAGTGGCAATAATAGCTCTTCCTACTCTTAATCCTTTGTCTGTATTGTTTAGTTTGGGCAAGACTCTGACAGCTTTATTCATTCTGTTGAGCTCATGCGACTAACCTTAATTAAACCAACGGGATTACATAAATGAATAGTATTTTATGAGTAAGTATTTCTTGGCGCTCTAAGTTTTCTGGGATAGGGACTCTCTTTTATGTGTATGTACAGCACCCAGCATCCGGAGGGCCAAATCTTGATTGTAACTTTTAAATAACAACCCTAAGATGAAATGAAAACATGGAAAAAGCCCAGGGGTGACGGGTGAACCTCGGGCTGGAGGAGGCAAGCTCCCAAACCCATCCGTGCCATTTGAGACACCACTCCTACCTCTCATGGCCCCCATGGGAGCCAAATCTCCCCCAGGGAGGGGCAGCTCCCCCCAAGCATGGGTGGCCTGCAGCCTTCTCTTGCCTTTCCTGGAGCATTCACAGCCCACAAACCTGGCCTTGCTGCTCCCCTCCCCAGCATGGAGTTAGGCTTGCCAGATGCTTTCAACAAAAATCCCAAACATGGCAAACTTGGTTGAAAAAACCCCCCCAACAGCATCTTGAAGCAAAGAACTTTAGCATAAGTGTTAAGGGCTAGAAAGTCACTACCCAAATATGCTTTACCGGTGCACACATTGTCCGGTGATGGCCAATACAAAATCAGCATTTGCACACAGTGGTGTCAGATACCGGGCCACGTTCTTGGGGTATCTCCTAATGTGACAAGGCTATCGCTGCCTGGAAACAGTAGATTAATGCTGACTTTTAAAAAAATCTAAGTACCTCTTAAAAACAGCTGCCTGGATTTAGACACTTCCATGGATTACATCTTTTACCCAATTAAATTGCACTGCTGAAGTTACAGAAAAACAGCAACAACAACAGAGCACAACTAAACATATTTAATAAGCATCAGAGGGATATCCGTGTTAGTCTATAAGGTGCCACAGGACTTCTCGTTGTTTATGAAGATTCAGACTAACAGATGTATTGGAGCATAAGCTTTCGTGGGCAAAGACCCACTTCGTCAGATGCATGAAAGCTTATGCTCCAATAAATCTGTTAGTCTATAAGGTGCCATAGGACTTCTCGTTGTTTATATTTAATAAGAGTTTACTGTATGTACAGTTCTACATACAACACAATCCATTTTAGATTAGTAAGGACTCCATCTGGAAATATTAGATAAATAACCATTGATTCTTTTGTGAAGTTAATTTAGGGAAACTGAAATATTCAGAATAATAAGGCTATCATTCATATCTACATGATAGCAAAAGCTAGAGTTACAGAAGTGAAAAGGGTCTCACGGGAGTAACCAGGTCAGTCTGTGTCTGCAAATACAACAAGGAGTCCTGTGGCACCTTAGGGTATGTCTACACACCAGAGCTAAAGTTGATTAAGCTACGCAACTTCAGCTACGTCAATTGTGTAGATGACGTCAAAATAGCTTAATTCAGCTTTTGGCACTGTCTATGCAGCAGGAAGTTTAAAGAAAAACACTCTTCCTTCGACTTCCCTTACTCCTTGTGAAATGAGGGTTACTGTGAGTCGGAATAAGAAGTCCTACAGCTCTACATTATTTCAAATAATGGCTTGTAGAATAGATACGCACTATGTTATTTTGGAATAACATCAATTATTCCAAAATAACACTGCTGTGTAGACATACCCTTATAGACTAACAGATTTATATGGGCATAAGCTTTCATGAGTAAAACCCACTCATCAGATGCATCTGACTAAATGGTTTTTGCCCACGAAAGCTGATGCCGAAATAAATTTGTTAGCCTATAAAGTGCCACAGGACTCCTTATGGTTTTTGCAGAAGCGGAGAGAATAATTCTATTGCTTCACACTCTTGTGTAATTATTTTAATAATTGGAATTTCACCAATGATGATAATATGGCCATCAGTAATTAAAATGTAGACATTTAAAAGTAATTCGTGTTCAGATAAAATTGTCCTTCGCACCTGGATTTCAGTCATTCATGAACCTAAACAATACTGGGAATGGGGGAAATTAAGAGACCCCCCCACCCCCGAAAGCTTTCAATGGGATGTTGCTATAGGAAACCAATAAGAGCAGTGGGGTAGTATGTCAGATGCATTTGTGTGCGGTTGACATGTCAGTATTGATTAATCAGAAAGACGTGACAGGTGCCACCTCCTTTTTCAATCTGTAAGTGTAAGGGGCAGAGAGGCCCACACTACAATTCTGGAAAATCTTTCCCCATTCTGAATACATATGATTGGAAATAAGAGGCATCAAAGATGGTGCAAAGATCCTATTTGTAAAGTCAACACCTTTAGAACATAAAAAGTCTTTTTCTCCTGCTTTCTTTAAACCAGGTGTACTACGAGACGGTTTTTAAATGGAGTAATCGGTAATGACATATTGCTTGGTGGCAGAACGGTGCTATATTTGGAGCTGTAAGTAGTATCCTACTGGGGGAGGAATTAACGCAGTTTAAGAGACTTTTCCACAGAAAGCTGGAGTTGGAAACACACTATTCCTATACTTGTGAAATAAGGAAATTAGCTATCCAGTCATTCCTGACAGCATGTGTGTGTTCAGCAGAGACAATGCGCTGAGACAGATTAAGACAAATGGCTGTGATAAAAGCAACAATTGAAAAATATATTGTATTAATTCTGAAGTCAGAAATTGCAGGGGGCTACTGGATTTAAGTCAAAGCACTGAAGAATGATTAATGTCAAAATTTATACACGCTCTTAAATCAGATTTGTCACCTTGAATTCTAAACCTTAGATTAACGGAAAAACTTACATTTAGTTACCGTGTAATCTAGAGTTGAACAAGGGCCTGTGTGTTGCATGCCAAACAGGAGTGGAACTTGATACCCTGTAGAGCCAATTCTAGAAAAGACGTAGGCACTTCCTTTAGTCCATCTCTAAAACAATAGCGGGCAACCTGCAGACGGCGGGCCACATGCAGCCCATCAGTGTTCTATGGGCAATGGTAAACAAGATATGTTTGTTTACCATTGCCCATGCACAGGGTTGCCAGATTCTGCTGGTTTTTGTCCACATAGGTTTTTTTCCTACCGGCATTACTAAAGTGGCACTCATCTAAAGCAAGGCCACATGGAGCGAGGGGCGAGCTGATTGCACACAACATTGACTGAGAGCCGTGTGCTCCCTCTGCATCCCCCTTTTGCGCAAGATCCCTTATCCCTCAAAAAAGGAGTTATACAGGATCTTGCGCAAAAGGGTTTTTTCACGCAAAATGGCCCCGTCTACACTGCGTTTTTTTCCGCAAAACCTCTTCCGCAAAACAGATCGGAAGAGACTATGCAAATGAGGGTGTGAGAAATGCTAATGAGCACTTCATTTGCATTTCCTCTTCCTCAAAAATGCTACAATGTAGACGTAGCCTCACTGATTTAAGAGAACACTTAAGCATGTGCTTGATGTTAAGCATGTAGATAAGTACCATTATCTTTAAGGGAACTTAAACATAAGATCTCTCAAATAGTTAGGTGCCTAAACTATGAGAAGGTGCTATTGACGTGAGATGCTTCACCCCTCTAAAAAAGCTATTGTGCCTATATGACTCTTTTGGTCCCTGCGTGGGAGATCCCGTCCTCCAAAATAATCCTCCGCTGGGAAGCATTGGCAGAAGATGTCACACATCATGACTTTAACCTTACATCAGCTCTCACCAGTATCCTAGACTACCAGTCCCAAGAGACAAATTTTGTTTTTCTGGCAGGTAATATTTGATTCTGTTGGACCCCAAGATGCTTAATGTTGGATCATGGAAGGCCAGTAGCTGGGTTATTCACCAGAGCATCTGTTGTACACCTACCCATTAACTTTATTTTCCACCCACAGCCAAAATCCTGCATTGCTCAACAGAGAATTGTGTTTCTGCTGCAGAATCATAGTGGGATGATTAAAAAGAAAAACAATAGGAAGGTCCCATTCTCTGTCACCTCCTTTAGAGTGATTTCTCTAGAATTCTTCCATGCAGACAAAAGATATTGCACGACTAGAGTAGCTTACTGCTCTACCAATTCAAAACCAACTGAACATTTTGCTTCCAGCACCAAGGAGTTAGACAAATTAGTCCAGGACTCAAAAACTGAATTATCCACTTTAGCATGGAATGCCCCCAACTGGGTCAAACCCGGAATTCTTCAAGTGATGTCCCCATGGGTCGGGTCGTCCTGGTCCTGCAGATTGGAGTTTTCCCTAGCAGTAAGCCAGCTGGCACCGGCGCCGATGGAGGATTCTTCGGGGCACAGTACACAACATCCTAGGGAACAGCAACATGTTTCTCCTCACAATCCAGTGCCGCAGACCAGGGCTGCCAAAATTTATTTTGTAATAGTACCAAACTTTTCACGAAAAGGTACCAAAACACACAAAAACGTACCAAATTTTAAACATCAATATATAAACCCTATAAAACATCTTAAACAGGAAAAAATACATTTAACTTACATTACATCTTACTAAAACATTGAAATGGAGGAAATACATTCAACTTACCTTATATTTAGTTAAAAGAGAACTTTTTCGTCAACTGCTTCATTACTATACCATCTTTTTTGTTGCATTCTATCACAAAGCTCTTTTGGTGGATTCCACGTCATGCAGTTAATGTCTTGAAGTAAAGATTTAGATCTTATTAACGCATTTAAGGTGGACATTTTCAGAGATGCGCGATTTTTAACTTTAATGTTGTTGAGTAAGGAGAAAACTCTTTCAGCAGCTGCTGAAGAGTGAGGCAATGAAAGAAGATTGATCATAAATTTTGACAACAGAGAGAAGCGATATTCGTCACCTCATTTTTCTTGAGATAAGTTAAACCAAAATTTTTCAGGCCTTTTTTCAGCATTAGGAGGTTGATCTTGCATTGTCAGCTCCCTCCATTCTTTATTTATTTGTTCATAATGTTCTTCATCGACTAGGTTAGAAAATTTCATAACTAGTGGGATAATTGATTTAGGCCTTCCCTCAATAACATTAGCTGGGTCCAACACCTCAAGCAACTCCAATTTTGCAAACAATTCACAAGATAAAAAGCGCTGAAACATCTACTTTGTAAGGCAAACATAGAAATTTAAAATTTTTACTCGAAATTCTTGCAATTCTTTCCGGGAAATTTTTGTTGAATTTTCCAGGTAAATGCTTTCTACAGTGGCACCACAATAAATGTCATCTATCCTGAGATATGTTGAAGGATCATTAATATTGATTTTACTTATATCATTAGGTTTCAAAATTTCTCGCTTGGTGAAATTACTGAGAATCCCTTTAACACTAGTATTAATAGAATTTCTTAACTTATGAATTCTAAATGTTTCTGCTTGATACTCCAAATTGAGCTCATTGATGTCAGGCAAAATGTAAGCTAAGAAAGCATAATACATTTTTGTAATGGGTTTGTGTAATCTCTCTAGAATTCTTGAAGCCATAGGAATGCCATCTTCTAATGCAGCAGATGTAAAGAACAATAAAAGTGCAGGCCATTGTTCTAAAATTCTTTTCACCACTTGCTCAAGGGAAAGCCATCTTGTGCAGCTAATGTGGAGAATTTTTTGAGGATTGGTATTTGTAAATGTTTGAAATTCTTTATATTCATTTAGGCGCTTAGGACTATTGAAAAAATATTTCTGGCTAACTCTTCTAAATAATGTGGCAGTTCAGTGCAGGCTTTAGAAGCACACAAGTGCAATGAATGGCAAACACAAGGTTGTATGAAGATATGAGGATTTTTCTGTTTTAAGAGATGCTGGACTCCTCCTTTGCTTCCCATCATAACACTAGCATTATCGCTGGCAAATCCTATTAGGTTTTCAAAGGGGATTTCATTACAGTTAAAAAACGCCTCTATGCAATTATAAATTTCAAGAGCAGTTGTGTCTTTAATTTCTAAAAGTGTTAGAAATTTGTCCACTGTTTTTTGAACTTCAGCATCATAATGTCTAGCTACCAGAACAAGTTGTTTGATAGTAGAAATGTCTGTTTCATCAATAATAAGAGAAAATTTTGTTACCTTCAACTTAGATACTAGCTTACTGAAGTCATATTCACCGATCATATTAGAAAAAATGTATGTTCCTTTGGTTCTAGCACACTTGATATCCTTTGCTATTTTTGAATCTGGACAAACATTTGCAACGAGGCCAGGCAAATGATCCAAAAGGGCTATAGGTAAATTGTGTTCTGCAATAAATCCACACAGTTTAAGCTCAGCAGCTGCTATCTGTGCTGAGTGAATAGAGGATGGACCAGGTTTCATAAAGTCAGTTACTTTTGAAGTTTGTTTTGTAGATTTTAGGTTTTTTTGATGCTTTTCTGTGTTTTCATGTCTTTCAATTTGACTTAAACTAACCAGCAATTTTGCAACTGCATAATTTGCAGAAACCTTTACCTGAGTTGTATTTACTAACTACTAGCCAGCCAGAAAATTTTTCATATGTCAACAATTTCGACGGCAATTTTCTCTCATAAGAAGCTGTACACTTTTGTTTCTTTTTCTTAGGCGTGTTATCCTTATCATTTTCATCACTATCTGAACGAATATCCATATTTTTCTCTTCACTCATAATGGGTTTACAAAAAACAACATGAAAACACAAAATGTTCACAAAGGACTTGTAAAAGTAAGCAAACAATGCCGAGTAACCGGAACACAGCGCTAACTGCGTCACTGCAACTCAAACTGACGCCAGGGCAGCAGGGCCAGTGACGCGGCAGGGCCAGTGACACGGCCACGTGAAGTGGAGGAATACATCACACGATTGCATCACATTACACAATACACACAGTCACAGTCTCCTCTCCCCAGTCTTCATTTGCATAATAAACCGAAAAGATATTAATGAACATGTATCAGATGTAAGAAATGTTAACGTTTTAAAAATGAGCTTGGAACATAAAATTATAACTTAGAGGCTTCTGAGCAAAAATTTATAATATTAACACAAAATTCCTAAAACGTACCAAAAATATCAGGCGTTGTACCAAACGTACAACAGGAGGTAAATAGTACCAATTTTGCACGAACGTACCAACTTTGGCAGCCCTGCCGCAGACTAGATCATCTCGCAGTACCACAGCCTGACTGCTCTCTCCATTGCCCCCTTTCTCACAAGGCTCATACAGGGGTCCTAGATCTCCGGTGGTATCGGTTCACAGCACCTTTGATGACGCCGAGAGGAGAGGTCATTCCAGGAGATTCACCAATAGGTGACTTGAAACAGTTCCTGGAACTGTTTAAGAGGGTAGCTACCAGTCAGGAGGTACAACTTATGGAGGACCAGGAGAAACAGCATCGTCTCCTTAAAAATCTTCATCCTTCCCACCATGCCAAGATCATATTACCTATCAATGAGGTGATCACGGAAGCAGCTGATAATGTGACAGACCCCAGTGGCTGCCTCTCCTACCAACAAGCGGGATGTTAAGAAATATTTTGTTCCTGTCAATGGCATGGACTTTTTATTCTCGCACCCTGAGCCAAATTCCTTTGTAGTTGACACAGCACATCACAGGTCAAAACGACCACAGTACAAGAATGCGGATCAAGATAAAGAGAGTCAACACATGGACTTGGTTGACAGGAAGATGTATTCTTCCTCAACTCTCCACTTTTGTATTATGAACTACTCAGCCCTTCTAACTGATCATGATTTCGATAATTACTCCAAGCTTACGGGCCTCATGGAACATCTTCTGGACAATGAAAGACCTATTTTAAAGTCTATAGTGCAGAAGGGCTATATTATGTCTCGGACTGCCTTACAAATGGCCCTTGAGGTTGCAGACACTGCAGCCCACTTTATTGCGACTTCTATAGCCATGTGGAAGGCTTCTTGGCTCCAAGTCACTGGAGTCCCTAGTCTACACGCCTTACCAGCAGCACCACAACTTCTCATACCCCTGAAATCGGCAGAGAGGTTTTGAGCAGTCTTGCTCCAGACCACGAGCCCTGAGGAAGTGACCACAAAACAACCACTCTGCTAATCAACAGGTCAACAAACAGCATATTTGAGACATTGGTCGAAGGTCTACCTGACCTCTCTCGTGCACATCCATACTATGAACATGTTCCCATTTTTTACCACAGCTTGTGCCCGTTTTACCACCGATGTGCTGCCATCTACATGGACTGTTGGGTCCTCAAGATTGTGACATTCAGGTACACATCCCCTTTACCTCTCTTCCTCCAACCTCCCCATCCCTCTTCAGGGACCCCTCTCACGAGGAGCTACTAAGACAGGAAGTACATCATCTCCTCACCATTGGAGCAGTTGAGAGAGTTCCAGAACAGTTCAGAGGCAAACCTCTATTCCAATTATTTTCTCATGGAGAAAAGAACAGGTGGCTGGAGACCTAGCTTCACTCTTTGCAAGCTCAACAAAAACTTCGCAAGCAGTGGTTCAAAATGGTTACCCTGGCATCTATAATCCCAGCATTGGACATAGGATACTTTATCACATACTTTCATGTAACCATCCCTCCGGCCCACATGCGATTTCTTCATTTCACAATAGCGTCAGAACATTTCTAATGCCGTGTTTTGCCTTTTGGCCTCTCATCTGCCCCCAGAGTGTTTTCAAAGACACTGGCAGTTGTCGGGGTATATATACATCATCGCGGCATTATGATCTTCCTGTACCTTGACAATTGTTTCATAAAGGGTCCATCCTGCACGGAAACACATGGCATGATATGCACAGCTAGAAATCTATTCAAATTGCTCGGTCTCATCATCAATGAGCAAAAATTCACGTTTCACCCGACGCAGACCCTGGACTTTAGAGGCACCCAGCTAGACTCCATTACTACCTATGCCTACCTACCCATGCAAAGATTCCAGGATCTGGTCGCAGTGGTTTCCATGACCCTGACTGTGCCGGTACTTACCTGTTTGCAACGACTGCGACAACCTATGTTGTATACCACGTCCACCTACACCTTCACTGTCTTCAGCATTGGCGGACATCGGTATACATTTCTTCCAAACATCATATCCACAAGCACATCTCTCCCCCATTCAACATGGTTGCCTCCCTCAAATGGTGGACCAGCCCAGACAATCTTCTTGCAGGGGGTCCCATTCTACCACAAACTGTACAGATCATGACCAATGCCTCTGTCATTGGAAAGGGTGCCCACTTAGATGGACATTTTGCCCAGGATTGATGGTCTGATCATGAAACAACTCTCCAAATCAGCCTTCTGGAATTATGAGTGGTGGCCAACTCTTGCAAACACTTTTGGTCATGTATCCTCAACCGTACAGTCAGAATATTCACCGACAACATAACAACAATGCACTACATCAATTGTCAAGGTGGAGCCCATTCCTGCTCTCTCTGCATGGAGGCTATTCGGCTATGGAATAGGTGTATCCCCACCAATGTAACCAAAACTGCATCATACTTGCCCAGGATAAAAAATACTACAAGCGGACAATTTGAGCAAGCACTTTGCCATAGACTCTGAGTGGGAGATTAATCACCAAGTGCTCCAACTCATCTTTCATCGATGGGGATTTCCCCATATAGATCTGTTCACCTCCCACGACAACAGCAAATGCCCTCCATATTATTCCAGAGCGGGTGTGGGACCCAGATCATTAGAGGATGCCTTCCTAATCAACTGGAATGGCCCATTATTCTAAGCCTTTCTACTGATTCCTCTCATCATGAGAGTCCTCAAAAATGTTAGGAGAAATGGGGCTTGAGTTATCCTCACAGCCCCCCTGGAACAGGCAGACGTGGTTTCCTTATTTTTCTTGGATGTCTCTTTGACCCCCCATCACCTCCTGAACTGCCGTGATCTGCTGGAACCCTCCTGCACCCCCATCCTCAGACTCTTCACCTGACAGCTTGCCTCCTTGCTGGTTTCAGGAGTCTGAAACATGCTGCTCGGATCGCATGAAAGATGTCCTACAGCATAGTAGACAACACGTATGCTACCTACCTCCAAAAATGAGACAGATTCATGGCCTGGTGCATGCAAAATCACATTGAACTATATGTGGCACTTATTTTTAGATTATTTTAGATTAAATTATTTCTACATAGTTTTAGATTACATTCTTGATTTAAAACAGTCAAAGTTATCCCTGGCTTCCCTCAGAGTCCATCTTGTTGCTATTATCACCTTCCTTCCCTAAACTGGCGAATATTCCATTTTTGCACACCCCACCATGAGAAGATTCATTAAAGGTCTTCACAATCTTAACACCCCACATAGGCCTCTCCCAACCCCATCGTGGAACCTAGAGATGGTGTTGGGCACTCTCACTCAGCCTCCATTCGAGCCTTTGGCAAGCTGTCCTCTGTCTCTGATGACTACAAAGGTTGCCTTCTGGCTTGCAATAACATCTACCTGCAGGGTCAGTGAGCTCATGGCCCTTATGGTGACACCTCCTTACCCCACCTTCACTAGAAATAGTGTTATACCATGTCCTCACCCTTCCTTTATGCAAAAGGTGTGGTCCGAGTTCCATAGTAATGAGCCTATTGTTCTCCCTGTCTTTTATCCCAAGCTCCATTCATCCCAACAAGATGCAGTCCTGCACACATAGGATGTCGCAGGGCCCTTTCCTTCTATATAGATAGAACCAGGTCCTTCCATACATCACAACACCTGTTTGTTTCGGTAGCTCAGCATTCCAAGGGGAAATCGATTTTGTCACACTGCATTTCAAGAATCATTGTCTCCTGTACCACCTAATGCTATTTGATATGGAACAAAACACTTCCCGTTCCACTAAGAGCACAGTCCACCAGAATGGTGTCAACATCCACCACCTTTCTCTGGGGTATCCCCCTTCAGGACAGCCAGGCTGCTACATGGTCTTCAAACCACACCTTTATGAAGCATTACGCCATTCTTCCGCATCCCTCCAACGATGCCTCAGTAGCCATTGTGGTGTTATCGACCACCAACAAACGGTGAGTCTGAAGCCCACCTATCTGCTTTTTCAGTCACTGCTACAAAGTCACCTATAGCAGAGCTCCCATGGGGACATCATTTGAAGAAGAAAGGGAAGTTACTCACCTTGTGCAGTAACAACGCTTCTTCAAGATGGGTGTCCCCTGGGTACTCCACTACCCACCCTCCTCCCCTCTTCTTCGGAGTTTCTATTCCTCTCTTTTTCAGATACTTGGGCATACATGAGGAACTTAGGATGGCGGGCTGAAAAACGTGAAGTGCAAGGCGTGAAGAGCATGAGGCACCAGGTGCACACGCGGCCCAGCCAGCTACTGTGAGGGAAAACTCCAATCTGTGGCGCTAGTACGACCCGACACCTACAGTGGAGCACCCACAGGGACACACATTTCAAAGAACTGTTGTTACTGCACAAGGTGAGTAGCATCCCTCTCTTTTAAACCAGACTTTTCATTGGCTGAGAAGATGAACAGACACAGACAGAATAAGAAATTCATCCCCAGTCAAATGCACATGCATACATCAGGACTGTACTTCGCCCAGCAGGGTGCACCTATTGATGGTTACCGAAACGTTGCATGGCATTAGACCTTCTCCACTAGCCACCTCATCAGGATGCTACAGAGTTATGACATGCTGCCAGATCACCGTGGGCAGCACATTCAGGTGTGTAAATGGGGCCTTGTTGCTAATTTCAGGTTTTTACCAGTGACTCATAGACTCACAGACTTTAAGGTCAGAAGGGACCATTATGATCATCTAGTCTGACCCCCTGCACAATGCAGGCCACAGAATCTCACCCACCCACTCCTAGAATAATTCTCTCACCTATATCTCAGATATTGAAGTCCTTGAAACAATGGTTCAAAGACCCCAAGATGCAGAGCATCCTCCAGCTGTGACCTGTACCCTATGCTACAGAGGAAGGCGAAAAACCTCCAGGGCCTCTGCCAATCTACCCTGGAGGAAAATTCCTTCTCGACCCCAAATATGTCTGTCAGCTAAACCCTGAGCATGTGGGCAAGACTCACCAGCCAGACACCCAGAAAGTTCTCTATAGTAACTCCTATCATCCCTCCATTGACCTATTTACCACTGATAATGAATGGTCAATTAGTTACCAAGATCATGTTATCTAATCAAACCATCCCCTTCATAAACCCATCTAGTTTAATCTTGAAGCCAGATAGATCTTTTGCCACCACTACTTCCCTTGGAAGGCCATTCCAGAACCTCACTCCTCTAATGGTTAGAAACCTTCGTCTAATCTCAAGTCTAAACTTCCTACTAGTCAGCTTATATACATTTGTTCTTGTGTCCACATTGGTATTAAGCTTAAATAATTCCTCTCCCTCCCTGGTATTTATCCCTCTAATATATTTAAAGAATGCAATCATGTCCCCCCTCAGCCTTCTTTTGTTTAAGGTAAACAAGCCAAGCTCCTTGAGTCTCCCTTCATAAGACAGGTTTTCCATTCCTTGGATCATCCTAGTGGTCCTTCTTTGTACCTGTTCTAGTTTGAATTCATCCTTCTTAAACATGGGAGACCAGAACTGCACACAGTATTCCAAATGGGGTCTCACCAATGCCTTGTATAATGACACTAACACCTCCTTGTCCCTACTGGAAATACCTCGCCTAATACATCCCAAGACCATATTAGCCTTTTTCACGGCCATGTCACAATGGCGGCTCATAGTCATCCTATAATCAACCAGGACTCCGAGGTCCTTCTCCTCCTCCGTTACTTCCAACTGATGTGTCTCCAGCTTATAACTAAAATTCTTGTTATTAATCCCTAAATGCATAACCTTACACTTCTCACTATTAAATTTCATCCTATTGCTATCACTCCAATTTACAAGGTCATCCAGATCTTCCTGTATGATATCCCGATCCTTTTCTGAATTGGCAATACCTCCCAACTTTGTGTCATCTGCAAATTTTATCAGAACACTTCCACTTTTGGTGCCAAGGTCAGATTCTTCACAACTGTCACAGGACTTGGCTAGGTCTCCATCTGCTCATTTTTTATCACTGCTCCCGTTTCAGTCTTCTCCGCCTCCTGCAAAAATAAATTTAAAAAGCGGAAGACATTTAGCCAAGGAATATTTTATTATTCCTTTTCTGCAACTGAAGTGCCCATAGCTTGCCACGCTGACTGATGCTCTTTGGTGCATCAGTAATGGCCCCCTGCAGAGCCATGTATGTGCTCAGAATGAATGTCTGTGGACAGGTAATTCAGAAAGCGGGGTTGCTCCACAGCCATTGACACATTGGCTCCCTTCCAAAAACGCAGAATGCTGGAACTTGACATTAGTTGGCTTGCCCAGTCTTCTACATCCACTCTGATTCTACTTGTATATACTTTTCTTTGAATGAAATGGAGTGGTAAAACACTGTGCTCGCCTAGACCGTCTACTTCAATGTCCCTTGATCTATCTTGTCTGAACAATCCATTATTTGACATGCTTCTATCAAGTCCCCCCCTTCTCACACCTAAGCCTGGGGATTATATTGTGCACATCCAGGGGGAAAGTGGGTGTAAGAAAAGCCTTACTCTCACCTGCCCAGTGGGCTGATTAGAGTATTGTGTCCAGTGCTGGGCCCCCCCACTATAGAAAGGATGTGGATGATTGGAGAGGGTCGAGTGGAGGGCAACCAAAATGATTCGGGGGCTGGAGCACATGACCTATGAGGAGAGGCTGAGGGTTTGGGGCTTATTTAGTCTGCAGAAGAGAAGATTGAGGGGGGATTTGAAGGGAGGTTCCACAGGGGATGGAGGGAGGCTGTTCTCACCTGTTCTCAGATGGCAGAACAAGGGGCAATGGTCTCAAGTTACAGTGGGGGAGGTCTAGGTTGGATATCAGGAAAAACTGTTTCACTAGGAGGGTGGTGAAGCACTGGAATGGGTTCCCTTGGGAGGGGGTGGAATCTCCATCCCTAGAGGTTTTTAAGTCTCAGCTTGACAAAGCCCTGGCTGGGTTGATTTAGTTGGGATTGGTCCTGCCTTGGGCAGGGGGCTGGACTTGATGACTCCTGAGGTCTCTTCCAGCCCTAGGACTCCATGATTCTATGAGACATGCTGCACTCCTTGAACAGCAGCAGCTGGAAGGAAATTTTTCCTGAATACATTTGCATCTTTGAGATCTAACATCTTCCAGTGCTCCCCGTGGGCTGGTTCAATACCATGTTACCCCTTGTGCGAGGCTATGCCCATTATATACATCAGAGCTGTCTGTCATTTGCACAGATGATCCAGCCACGGTTAATTTTTTATCCCCTTGTGCTGCTACTTTGTGCGTAGATGAGACTGTATTTGCCATGTTTCCAGTTCAGTGTTAGGCCAGGCCTACACTGGGGAGAAAGTCAACCTATGATATGCAAGAATAGTGTATCCAGCTAGAAGACTAGCGTATCCAGTTATAAGAATAGTGTAGCTGCAGTCGACGTATGTTAAGTCAAATTTTTGCAGCATCCCCACTGTGGGAGGTCGATGGGAGAAACTCTCCTATTGATTTCCCTTATTCCTCATGACCCTGGAGGAGTACTGGGGTTGACGGGGGTGCCATCAGTGGTCAATTTAGTGGGTCCTTACTAGACCTGCTAAATCAAGCCTGGGAGATCAATCTCTGGAGTGTCAATCTTGGGGTAAGTGTAGACCTGGCCTTACAGTGGCATACATACAATGAGAGAACAGAGAATGACACTTAAAGTGATCCCACAGGCATTGTTCAATTCCTGGCTCTCCACAAAGAAGAAGGCTCATAACAGTTTAATTCTCCTGCCATCGTCAGATGTAGAAAGCAATAGAGTAGTATTTTTATAATCATTGCAGCAGGAAAGATTTTAATGTCTTAGCACTCAGCAAAAGCTGATCTGTGTTGAGAAGAAAATATGCAACCATCACTAGTTTAGCTGTTGCCAAGAGCTAAGCTGAAACGGATTTGCCTGAAGGAAAAGGTTAATGAGGCCAACTTGTTCACAGATTGAAAAAATTCTTCAAAACCATATCAGAAATGCAGAAGACTTCAGGTGGGAGACTCTCAATGATTACATGACAGAAGACAAACGACGTCTATTCTTAGAGGAGGGATGCACATAGTTTAAGGCCAGAAGGAATTAGTACATCATCTAGTCTCACCTCCAGTACATCACAGGCCACAGAATTTCTCTGAGAGTTGCTTAGAAAGTATGCAGTTGATTTTTTGATTTGTAATAACACAGATCGCCTATTAAAACAAGAGAAATGTAATTCCCCTATCAGTCATTAAGAAAAAAAAGCCCCCTTAAATAACCATGCACAGATTAATTAACAAGTGAATAGCTCTAGTTGGACCGAAGAAGTTCCTCATTTTTCGAAGACATAACAGACAAAAAGGGATATTAAAGCTCTAACTCAATCTTACAACATAACCTAGCTGAGTTCCACTTGAGTTAAAGCTTTAATAATCAGCTTCTCCCCATTTACTATCCTGCAAGTATTAAAGTTACTCACCTCTTGAAAAGAAGCAAAGTGGCAAGGTATCTTTGCCAGGTGTAGTGAAATATTCAGTTACTAATTTGTAAACAATATGATGTCAGGTCTTACCCCCACGGCGTACAAGAAGGCTTCCTATAGGGTGTGTCTAGACTATAGGATTTTTTCGAAAAAAGTGGCCTTTTTTAAAAAAAAACTGTGCCTGCGTCTTGACTACCGCCACGTTCTATCGACAGTAAATCGAAAGAACATGGCAGTTTTGTCAGTGGCGGTAAACCTCATTCTATGAGGAATAATGCCTTTGGTTTTCGAAAAAAGGTGCTATTGCATGAAAACAGGGCTTTTTTGAAAGAGAGCGTCTAGCCTCTCTTTCAAAAAAGGGAGCCGCTTTTTCAAAAAATCTTCTTGTTGTCTAGATGCTCTTTTTTGAAAGAGGCTTTATCGAAAAATACTTTCGAAAAAGCCTCTTTCGAAAGAGGCTTGCAGACTAGACGTAGCCATAGAAACATTTGCCAAATGATTGCATGACTGTCAAACTTTTGTGGGATGAGGAACCATATGTCCTGAGGATAATCATTCTTCTAACAGATATTAGCCAAGTGTCTTGCGCCAGGCTCCTGAAGCGTTCATGGAGGTATGGATGCAGCTTTGCCCTGTAATAACCGTGTGCGTTGAGTATTCTTTTACCAAAAACTCACCACTTGGGCAGTTTGCCTCAGGGCCAAGCAAAGATGCAGTCCCCAAGTGAGACTACCCCTTTACTGCTCTCCTGGGAGTGGACTGTGTCCTAAAAGAGGTTAATGGAGGGCAAGGGTCCTTGTGGAACTAGACAGGAATGCAGTATAGGGTGCAGAGTAGCAGGCATGCTCCTCCTGTGCACCTGAGAGCTCCCAGCAGATCTGGTCTATCCCATATGGAACAATATGCTCAAGATTGTGGCTCAAGAAAGCATCTGCTATCTAATGAGCCTCTTTAGTTCCAGCTGCTAGAACAAGGGTGGGCAAAAGGGCCTCCGCAGGCCAGATTCAGCCTGCCAAGTGGGTTGATCTGGCCCGCAGATGCCCTGCCACTCCCCCACCCCCAGGCCAATTAGGACCCGGGGCTGGGGGAAGCGCTTGAAGTTTTCTTCACCCTGCCAGGAGCATGCAGCGCTTCAAAGTGCCACATGTTCCTGGCAGGGCAGGAGGAGACTTCGCGCGCTCCCCCACCCCCAAACCCTGATTAGCCATGGTTAGGTCCAGTGATGGTGTCACCAGAGTAAATATGTGGACAAAGTTGGCAACAGGGTTTGTTGCAAGGGAAAGTTCCAGGGTTGGTATTAATGTGGTATGTCCTGTGGTTGTTGGTAAGAATCTTCCTGAGGTTAGGTGGTTGTCTATAGGAGAGTATGGGTCTGTCCCCCAGAGCCTCTCGGAGGCCAACTTTCTCCACATATTTACTCTGGTGACACCATCACTGGACCTAACCATGTCAGTTATACGATCAAGGACACATATTCCTGTTCATCCAGAAATATAATTTATGCCATCATGTGCCAACAGTGTCCTTCTGCTGTGTATATTGGACAGACTTCTCAGACACTTCACCAAAGAATTAATGCCCACAAAACAGACATCAGACATCTTCACAAGGAAAAACCTGTCAGCTTGCATTTCAACCTACCTGGACATAGTCTTAACGACCTTACTACATGCATCTTACTTCAAAGAGACTTTAACACCAGATTACAGAGAGAAACTTCAGAACTTTCATTCATGCTTAAATTTGACACTTTACAAATGGGCCTTAACAAAGATGCTAATTACCTTACACATTATAAAGACAGCTTCCCCACTTATCACCCCTGATTAGCCATTCATTAACTTATAAACAGCTTTTCCCTCCCTCCCTTCCCTCGCCCCACCTTCTGTTCTAAATATGATTTGTCAGTTTAATAATGTGTTCACTTTTTTATTGTATTCCTTTGGTATATATGGTCATGCCAATTCTCTTTCAAAATATGATCTGAGGAAGTGGGTCTGGCCCACGAAAGCTCATCACCTATTAAACCATCTTGTTAGTCTTTAAAGTGCTACATAGTTTTTCCTTTTGTTTTAGCAAGATCAGACTAACACGGCTACCTCTCTACTACTATTCAACATGAGATGAAATTGTGACCCCAGTGAGATCAATGGAAGTTTTGCCATTGACTACAATGGAGCCAGGATTTCAGCTCTGGATTTCTAGGGAGGCCTAAGCTTCATTAAAACTATCAAAAAATCACTGAGGCTACATCAACACAGCAGCGGTATTTCGGGATACCTAGGTATCCCGAAATAGCTATCCTGCATCTTAACAGCAAGCCCGTTATTTCAAAATATAACGGGCTCACTACTCTGATGTCCCTGTAAACCTCATTTCATGAGGAGTAAGGGATGTTTCGGAATAGTGGGTTATTTTGAAATTTGGCACTGGGTAGACCGCCAAATTACGAAATGAGCTATTTCAAAATAAGATAAAAATAAGACACGCAATTTGCCTAGCTCAAATTGCGTATCTTATTTTGACCTATGGTGCAGTATAGACGCACCCTGAGCTAACACTAGAGAAACCAGATGAGGAATATTTTTCTTTCTGGCTGCAATAAAATGAACACCCATCGTTCAAATGAAACTTGGCAATGATACTTCAAGAAAGCATAGTGCATACAGAAGTGTTAAATTATCTCCAATGTCTACTAATCAAATTTAATAGAAACAAATGCATTAATCAGTTCAATTTTCAAATCCTCACACTGAGTTCAAGGAAAGTAAGACTGGGTCCTTATCTTTGAGTATTTGTGGAAGATTAAAATGCACAAAAAATGCAGGATCTGGCCACAAGAGTCTTTGAAAAAATTATAATACTCATAAAAATGAAGGGATATTTATTAAGCTATGCTTATCCATAAGACGGAATCTTGAGTTCTTTTCCATAGGCCTTTCTCAGCCAGCTCACTGCTGCCCCTATTCTCCTTACGCTTTTCTTATTAATTTAGCGTTTAAATATTTATAAAAACTTCACAGATGGGGGCGAGGGAGGAGAAGCTGAAGATGTGAAACCAAATTAATTTAATAAGGAAAAGGCTAGAAGCCCATTATTGATTTTGGCAGACTCTTTTCAGGCGGCATATTGTAACAAGGAATAATTAATATGAAAGGCCTTGATCTTTTGGAGAGCTTTCATTAATAATATTATTAATAGCAATTCACAGCCACTCTCCCCACTTCCCTGGTGTCGGCTGTAAGTACTTCATTGCCTCCAGGCACCCACACACTGCCACAGTACGGAAGGCTGGATTTAAAAGGCCTCTGCTTTCTCAAATACCAGGCAGGTTGAAAGCTGGGATGCTATTTGGCATAGGCAGATAGGATTAGTTTAAGGGCATTGCTCTCGACTTTTGCCCCAAACTTTTCCAGATTGTAATAAATAAATTCTTTTCTCTTGCATGTATATCCACTGGTCATTTTATTTTGGTCTGTTTCATAGAATCGTAGAACACTAGAACTGGAAGGGCCCTCGAGAGATCATCAAGTCCAATCCCCTGCCCTCACGGCAGGACCAAGCACCATCTAGATCAGTGGTTCCCAAACTTTCTGGCATCACGCCCCCCCCTTTTTGATTTTTGAAAAACCCTCACACCCACCCCTAAATAGCAGCAAAACTTGTTGAGCGGGAAAAAAAAGGAACTGAACAGGGCAGCAAAACTTGATGGGGGCGGGGGGTGGCTGGGTCGCCTCGCGCCCCCCCCTGGAATTTCTTCACGCCCCACCAAGGACCCATGATCTAGATCATCCCTGACAGATGTCTGTCTAACCTGCTCTTAAATATCTCCAGTGATGGAGATTCCACAACCTCCCTACGCAACTTATTCCAGTGTTTAACCACCTTGAAAGTTAGAAAGTTTTTCCTAATGTCCCAACCTAAACCTCCCTTGCTTCAATTTAAGCTCATTGCTTCTTGTCCTATCCAGAGAGGCCAAGGAAAACAATTTTTCTCCCTCTTCCTTGTAACAATACTTTAGACACTTGAAAAACTGCTATCATGTCTCCTCTCAGTCTTCTCTTTTCTAAACTATACAAGCTCAGTTCTTTCAGTCTTCCCTAATAAGTCATGTTCTCTAGACCTTTAATCCTTTTTGTTCTTCGTCTTTGGACCTTCTCCAATTTCTCCACACCTTTCTTGAAATGTGGTGCCCACAACTGGACACAATACTCCAAATGAGGCCTAATCAACATAGAGTAAAGCGGAAGAATGACTTGTTGTGTCTTGCTCACAACACTCCTGTTAATGCATCCCAGAATCATGTTTGTCTTTTTTGCAGCAGTGTCACACTGTTGACTCACATTTAGCTTGTGGTCCACTATGATCCCTAAATCCCTTTCTGCAAGACTGCTTCCTAGACAGTCTCTCCCCATTCTGTAAGTGTGAAACTGATTGTTCCTTCCTAAGTGGAGTACTTTGCATTTGTCCTTATTAAATTTCATCCTGTTTATCTCAGACCATTTCTCCAGTTTGTCCAGATCACTTTGAAATATGACCCTATCCTCCAAAGCACTTGCAACCCCTTGCAGTTTGGTATCATCTGCAAACTTAATAATCATACTCTCTATGCCATCATCTAAATCATTGATGAAGATATTGAAGAGAACCTGCCCCCAAATAGACCCCTGTGGAACCCCCCTTGTTATGCTCTTCCAGCATGACTGTGAACCATTAATAATGACTCTCTGAGAACAGTTATCCAGCGAGTTATGTACCCACCTTATAGTAGCCCCACCTAGGTTGTATTTCCCTAGTTTATTGATAAGAAGTTCATGTGAGACTGTATCAGATTCTTTACTAAAGTCTACCACTTCTCGCTTATCCACAAGAGTTGTTACGCTATCAAAGCAAGCTATCAGATTGGTTTGGCATGATTTGTTCTTTACAAATCCATGCTGGCTGTTCCCTATCACCCTACTGTCTTCTAGATATTTGCAGATGAATTCCTTAATTATCTGCTCCATTATCTTTCCTGGCACAGAAGTTAAACGGAATGGTCTGTAGTTTGCTGGGTTGTTCTTATTTCCCCTTTTATAGATGGGCACTTGGTTGGAGGCCAAGATGGGGATGTGTGAGCCGTCTATCGCCCCACCGCAGGTAGGGAACCCCACCGCGGCAAAGCCATCCACTGTGGTGTCCATGTTTTCCAGAGTCATAGCCCTCTGTAGCAGAATGTTATTGATCACCTTGGCTATTTGTATCACAGCAGCTTCCAATGTAGAGTTCCTCAATCTGAACTGAGTTGCCATGGACTGGTAGCTTTCTGGCGTTGCAAACTTCCATAGCACAATTGCCATACGCTTCCCCAGGGTCAGAGCAGGTCTCATTCAGGTAGTCTGGTACCTCAGCGCCGGGGCATTCACAAAGTTCCAAGAACGTGGCTTTGTGCATTTGGAAGTTCTACAGCCTCTGCTGATTGTCCCATCTCTGCATCATAGTGCCATCCCACCAGTCTGAGCTTGTCTCAGGGCACCAGAACCGGTGTTGCACTGTGTCCAGAGGATTGACTGGTGGCTGCGCTAGCACCAGCACCAAGCCTTGCAGGAGCAGGGTCCCCATGACACACTGAGCTTCATCCTTGTCCTCTTCCTGGCAGAGTACCACACACACGCTCTCCAAGTACGTCACCATTAAGTGCACTGTAACACACATCACCCTCACAGTGATTTGTTGCAAAGCAGGCTCCATGCTTTCAGTGCTATGGCATCTGTATGAGTGACCAGGGCACAAAAAGATGCGAGCACGCTGTCTCCCTTTTATCTCATGCAAGGGGGGAGGGACGAGATGGGTGCATTATTGGATGTTGACCTCATGAGCCCCTGCCCGCCCGCTGCACAGTTTTGGTTCCCGTGGCCATTGGAAGCATAGCCCAGAATGCAAAGCTACCCATGGTGCATCACTCTCTGAGTCGACAGCAGGCTCCTTAATGGCGATGCGCTACTTTGGACTACATTCGATTCTTTCTCATAGTGAGGACACGGGCCTTCAACTTCTCAAAATCAGGTGCCCAGAAATCGACCATAGTAGATTTGACCTTACCTCGTAGTGTAGACATGCCCTAATAGAGCATTATAATCGCAAAAATGTACAACTGGAAGCGAAACTCAAGAAGTCATTAAGCCCTGACCCCTGCACTGAGGCAGCACCAACTTGTAAGTATAAGTTTGGGAGGCTTTTATTTTTCAAATACCTATATACCAGCCAAATTAGATAGACCTCTAGAGCTAGATTTGCAGAAGAACAACTCAGAGATGTAAGTGGATTTCAGGGCTTTGTCCGTGATTATTCTCCAGTATCCACCCATGTGACAATTCTTGCCCTTGAAACTTGTTTGCTAGAACCTGTGTGGGGAGGGGGAGACAGACCGAGAGCCAGCTCAGCTTGTCACTGGATGAGGAGAAGAAGGGTATCCCAGTGGTTAGGGCACTTTGATTGATCGATTTTGTGTTTGATAGCCCGACAGGTTTGATTTATCTTCTGGCTGACTGATTCACAAGGAACCTCTCTCAGGTTTTCCTACAGGACTGGACATTTACACCCATTGTTCACTTTCATTTGTGAACATCTGAGTCTGGTTCCCAGCTGAGCACATCTGGGGAAGGAGGCGACATATCCAGGATAGCAATGAGCCCCGTGTTTTCCTCCCGAGACCCTGCCCCTTCTCTGGGTTAAACCAGTTGCAATTGTCCCCGAGGGAACATTTCAGGAATTACTGCTTAATTTGTGCCAGGCATTGCCATGGTTGAGTTCCTGCTCCTCTGGGCTCGGCCGTTTCATCACCCCAGCACCTTGGCTTGGCCATATCAGTTATTGAATTTTTAAAAATTTGCTTGTGCCCCAGCACCTAATTGCTCGAGCCCTTGCATTTCTTTCATCATAAATTAAGCACTGGTGTCTTGTTTTGGCTCACACCTCCAGCAAGCCTCTCTGGCACTCTCCATGACCCCTCTCCCAAGATGGGAGAAGGGGAGTGGGTAACGGAGTCAGCCATGATGGCTAGGAATTCTGCTGCATCAACACAACAGTCCCATGCCTCTTCAGTACAACACACCCATGCAAAGGGGCTCTGTTCTGGGGGTGTTTCAGTGTGGAGTGATGTGTGTGTGTGTGTGTGTGTGTGTGTGTGTGTGTGTGTGTAGCTGAAAAATACATGGCCACGCAGGCTATGGCTACTCTGCAGACTTTTGCCGGCAGAGAGTATGCTAATGAAGTGCTCATTAGCATTTGTCATGCTGTCATTTGCATATTCTCTGCTGATGCTTTTTGCGCAAGAGGTTTACCTCAAAAAAGGAGGGATAAGGATCTTGTGCAAAAGGGGGTTTTTTTTGTGCAAAATGGACCCGTCTGCACTGCTTGTTTTTGCGCTAAAACCTCTTGCACAAAGAGCATCAGCAGAGAATATACAAATGACAGCACAACAAATGCTAATGAGCACTTCATTAGCATACTCTCTGCCGGCAAAAGCCTGCAGTGTAGACATAGCCTTACGGGCAGCACTGTCACTGAAACAGGCTGAGGACTCAATAGGTGATAGCTTTAGTCAGGAGAAATGCAGTTTCATGAATACTGATTATAGTGCCATACCATTGTACAAGAATTACACACAATGCTTGTCATAAACAGTAGCAATTCGAGATTGCTTTTCAGCTGGTTTTGCATGAAAGTACCTCCACTGGAACAAAGAAAACCCTCCATTGTCAGACAATTAACCCCGTACAAAAACTATTAGCAAAGTGCAGTTTATCACTCTGGAGTTATACGTCACAAATTAACTGTTAAATATTGTAAATGAGCCCTGTGTCATCCACCCCTCTGTATAATCACAAACTAATACTGAGATCTGATGTTCCCTTTTTGGCTGCGGAAAATGTGCATTCAGCATAGAAGTCAAGTTTCCATGCAGATCGCTAACAGACAGCACGTGAAAAAATAAGTAAGTACTCTCCCGGCTTTGAGACTGTTGTGATTTTGCCTCTAAGTTTTAAAGCTGCTTGCATTCCAACGTATGGCTTGAACGCACCACAGGTGAAATTCATCCCTGCTGTGCAGAAGGTCAGCACAAATCATATGCTCCGTTTAAATCCAACTTCAGCTCCCTTTGGAAGTCTGAAGCAGAATTTCAGTGATACACTGGTCTCCGCTGGCCCTTTGGACAGGGGCAAATTCCGTAAGAGCAACATCTACAGTGTAATAAAAGCGCCAGTAAAAAAATAGAAAAGTCGTTGTGCTTTGTGACATACGCCCCTAAACATGCCTCTCTCTTGCTTTCATGGTTCTGAAGATAGCCGTTTGAATAGGAAATAATGCCTCACTGCATTATTAGAGGCCTGGTCAAATTTCCGTTGAAGTCAACAGAAAGACTCCCATTGACTTCAGTGGGGTGCTGAATAAAGAGCAACATTTGCAAATGTAGGAAAAGCAATTTCACCAAGAGAGGTGTTGTCAGTTTCAAAGCTCAGTGATGGTCATTTAATTGTTCTTCAACTGTAGATAAATCACCAAGAGAGCACCTTCACTTCTTTCCATTGCATTCTGACCTGTTTAGAAGCAGGCATCATTTTTTCAGGCACAGCACAAACTTGTAACATGGGCCTTCTCCCACACCGACATCTCAATTTGCATCCTGGGCCGGGCCCCTAGAGCCTCCAAGCCCTGGTAAAGCGTACCCTTCCCCACTCCCGCAAAAGATATTTCCCCCTGGCAGGCCGCTCACATACAAACTTGCAAATTTGCCCTCCGATTGAAAGGACCAAATATTTTACATGAATCAACCAGGCGTTTTGCTTTTGTGTTTTCAACCCAAGAGTTGCTAAAAGTTGAAGCCTGGGACGTAGCAAGTATCTTTACTGCTGTTTGAAGGCGACATGCATATGGCACTCAAACACATCTGCTGCCATCATCTGCCATCACTGACTTCCTCAGAACAGTCACAAAAGCTTTCAAACTTGATTTGTCCTCGTCAGCCAGAGGTTGGCACATCACTAAATTAATGAGGTGACTTCGTATTTTCAACTCATGTTGAACCAAGGAGGGGAAAAGTAAAGTTTCAAAAGGAACTCATGATTTTGGGTGTCCCATTTTGAAACATTTTAAAAGGGGGACTGGTGTTCAGAAAGCATTACGCTCAAACTTTGTTCTCTGAAAAAAGAGAATTCTTTCATTAGGCAGTCTGATTATCTGATATGAAAGTGGATTGTCCTCCTTTTGAGAGACCTGTCCCCCCCCCCCCATCACACACATACACACAGAGCCAGACGTGACTCTCGGTCAGCAAGTAGAACAGAAGGTTTATTGGTTCACAGGGACACAGCATAGCTCAGACTTCTTGTTACAGGAAACAGGAGCATTCAGTACAGCAAATCTTGCGAAAAGGGGGGCCCCTGCCCCGGCCCCCCAGGCCAGCTAGGCTCCCTTCTCCCCCCAGCCAGCCAAAAACCAACTCCCACTCACAGCCACTGCTCCCAGCCCCCCAGGCAACCCCGCCTCCTGCTTTCTCCTGCTTCCAGACCCAAGGTGTTATTTGCTGTCACCTGGCCCTCAGGACTGGGAGACTGGGAGACTGACATACTTCCACAATGAGTCATGCCCCATCTTCCCCTCCTCATGCAGATAGTACTGCACTGCCCAGGGAAACTGAGGCACACACACACAGAGTCACTGCAGAGCAGCATAGAACAGTAGGAATCACATACAGCACAACAAAGCAAATAGTGAGTGCAAAACCAGAGTGACGCAGGGCTACAAGAGTGGAGAAAATCCCCACTACGTCACATGAGCTCACACTGGCAGGGTGGTGGGCTCTTACAGATGATGTCACACATGCAACATAACCTCGTAGTGTCAGGGGTTTCCTCGTCTGTGCCAAGGAATACTGGAATGTCTTCTATTCTCCCAACATATGGGTGGCCACCGTAACTTTAATGCACTCCACACTGGGCACCCAAAGTTTCTAGTCAGTTTTGGGCACCCAAAGTTACTAGTCAGTTTTGTAAGTGTCTTCACTTAATGATGGGAAAGATTGTCTAAAAGTGCAATATAAGAACTAAGTTTAGGGTAAAAATTACAAAAGAAGGAAGTAAGCCCCATTTTCAAAAGTGACATTTAGGTATCTCAGAGGGGCAGCCGTGTTAGTCTGTAACTACCTAATATAGTATATATTGGAATATAATATATAGTATAATGAGCTTTTATCATCTGAAGAAGTGGGTTTTGCCTATGAAAGCTCCTGATATTATATACTTTCATTAGTCTCTAAGGACAACTCTTTTTATTAAGGAGACCATACTCCCATTGATTTTCAATTATATATAACTTCCTAGGTGCTTTTAAAGAGACAAGGCGAATGAGGTGGTATCTGTTTTGGACCAACTTCTATTAGGAAGAGACAAGCTTTCAAGTCACACTGAGCTATCAAGTACAGTAAAACTCCAATAGTCCAGCACCCAATTGTCCGGCACTCCTGATAGTCCGGCATCAAAATGGCAAGCGCTCCTGATGGAACTGAGACTGAACCCGCAACCGCTTAGGTCAGCCGCTCTCACGTGGGTTACAGCAGGGAGCAGAAGTGTTTGGCTAAAGGGAAGGGGATGTAGAGGGGGATTGGGTTACTCATGGTGTCCCGGCCAGCTGATTTGGGGGGGGAGGGGGATTGGGTTGGGAGTATGCAGTACTTCCTGATACTCTGGCATATCTGATAATCCGGCACCACCTAGGTCCCAAAGTAGACTTATTGGAAGTCTACTGTACCTGCATATTTCTGATTAGAAAAATGAGGCAATGCATTAATGGAACTAGTTTTCACTTAAACCATATGTGATTCAGTCCCACAAGCTATATATTGCAAGAGCAGGTCACTCAGTACATGGATGGAAGGTTTCAGAGGAAATCCCATGTGCTACTACAGCTGTTTTTCTGACAAAACTTGAGGAACGTCCATACTGCAATTGCGTTCTTCAGCAAGAAAATCGAAAGAACAAAGGGTTTTTTCTGGCATCGGTAATCAACATTCTGGGTATGTCTAGACTACATGGCTCTGTTGACGGAGCTATGTAAACTAGTTTACCCGGCATAGGCAAAGAAGTGGGGATTTAAATAATCCCCGCTTCATTAAAATAAACATGGCCACCGCGCTGTGCCGACGATCAGCTGATCCGGCACAGCGCGGTAGTCTAGACGCGGATCGGTCGGCTGGGGAAGCCTTTGCCGACCGATCCTGTAAGCCTAGTTTCATGAGGCATAAGGGATCGGTCGGCAAAGGCTTCCCCAGCCGACTGATCCGCGTCTAGACTACCGCGCTGTGCTGGATCAGCTGATCGTCGGCACAGCACGGCGGCCATGTTTATTTTTATGAAGTGGGGATTATTTAGATCCCTGCTTCTTTGCCTGTGCCAGGTAAAGTAGTTTACATGGCTCTGTTGACGGAGCCATGTAGTCTAGACATACCCTCTACGAGGAAGAAGCCTTTTTGCAAAAGAGCTCTTTTGCAAAAAGGCGTGTGTGGACGGGGAAGAGGGAGTTCTTTCGGAAGAAGAGGAAAGAGGAAAAAGCACAGGTGGTCTGGTGGCCATTCTGTCCATAGCAATTACAGCTTAAATGTGAGAGAGCGTCCATTCAGTCTGGATGCTATCTTTTGAAAAAGCAGATCACGTTTTCGATGTACTTTTGCAGTGTGGATGCTCTCTTTTGGAAGAAGTTTTTTCGGAAGATCTCCACTGAAAAAAGCTTCTTCTGAAAGAAGTCTGTAGTCTAGATGTAGCCTAAGTGGCATGTGATATGATGCCAGGCTGTTGCATGTTACTATCTGGTACTGGGTTTGGATGAGATGTACAACCTGACTACAGCACTATTCAGAAGAGGGTTTTTATTCCTGTATTCATTGAAAAACTTCCACGTACTTTGAATTGAAGATGATGTTCTTTTCTTTTCCTGGGCTACGTCTAGACTACCAGCCTCTTTCAAAAGAGGCTTTTTCGAAAGTATCTTTCAAAAAAGCCTCTTTTGAAAAAGAGTGTCTAGACTACAACCAGTTCTTTCAAAAAGCAGGCCGCTTTTTCATAAGAGAGCACCCAGGCAGTCCGGATGCTCTCTTTTGAAAAAGCAGTTTGCATTACATAGCGCCTTTTTTTGAAAGAGCACTTTCGAAAAAAGGCGTTCTTCCTCGTACAACGAGGTTTATCGCGGTCCAAAAAAACCACCGCGTTCTTTCAATTTGTTGTCGACAAAATGCGGCGGTAATCTAGATGCAGGTAAAGATTTTTCAAAAAAAGGCCAGTTTTTTGGAACAATCCCTGTAGTCTAGACACGCCCCCATAGAAACAGCGGGGCAATGTTGCTAAGTCACACTGGCTGCCACATTGCATGCTTGAAAGGAATGTGTAAGCAGGTGGCTTACCTCTTAAGACATAGAATCATGGGACCAGCCAACCCTGATTACACCTTACTCACCATTATGGCATTTGAAAACAGATGAAAATGTGCAGGCAATTGCTGGAAAAATAAATAATCCTAGGACAGGAAGAAGCCCCGAGAGGTCATCAAGTCCAGTCCCCTACACTCATGGCAGGACCAACCACCATCTTCTCTGCCAAGTATTTTTTCTAACTTACTCTTAAAAATCTTCAATGACAGATCCCACAACCTCCCTAATGAGTTTATTCCTGTGCTTACCTGACCGCTATATGTAAACATCATGGCTATGTCTAGACGGCAAGCCTCTTTCAAAAGAGGCTTTTTCGAAAAAGAGCATCTAGACAACAAGAAGATTTTTCGAAAAAGTGGCTCGCTTTTTTGAAAGAGAGTCTTAGCTGCTCTCTTTCGAAAAAGCCCTGTTTTCATGCAATAGCGCCTTTTTTCAAAAGATGACTTTCAAAAAAAGGCTTTATTCCTCGTAGAATGAGGTTTACTGCCATCAACAAAACAGTCACGTTCTTTCGATTAACTGTTGACAGAATGCGACGGTAGTCTAGCCGCAGGTACAGCTTTTTTGAAAAAAGGCCACTTTTTTCAAAAAAACCTGGTAGTCTAGACACACCCCATATGTTTACATATGGAGGCGGTGAAAGACCATATGACGTTTAACGTGACTGGACAAAAAACTAGAAACAGTGTAACAGGAAGTAATTCTGCACTAGCAGGAAGGGAGAGTCAATGACCTAGCAGATCTTTTCTAGAACGAGATTTTAGCTGTTTGAATTCTGGAAATAATCATGTAAAATGTGGCCCAGGGACGTGAGACCTGTTGGTTCCTTAAATATCAAACAAGATTTTCAGTCACTTCTGTATACATAAGCAAAATACAGGTTACTAGACATTCAATGCTTGGTAGAATGTCATCTCTTCCAACATCTGCTCTGGAGATGGACACCTCTTTGTTTAACGAAGAACTAGAGCAGGGCAAACTGGCATCACACACATATCAGCTGTCAGTCTCTCACACATGACCCCCTCCCTTGCTCATTTGTTGACAGCAGTTTTAAAACCTTCATTCTCTAGCAGATGAGAGAGAATGTATTGGTTGAGACAGAAGGTCTAGTAATAAATTACTCAATGGATAGATAAATACTACACACAAATTCCCTAAAATCTTCCCTCTCCATTTGCTGGACAGATATTAGTAGGATTGAACAGCTGCATTTTAAATTGCTGTGACAAAGTCTAGACAAAGAGGAAAGGGGAAAAAAAATCTCCTGTCACCACCTTCAGAACTGGAATTGCCTTATCACATGACACAAGATGTTTTTACTGTGGACGCCTCGTAACATCCAGTGCGGAAGCCAGTCGGCCAAACAGCAGTGTTCTCAGCCACATATAACAATAATGGGCTAGGCCCTCGGCTGGAGAGACCTTTCAGCATCTGTAACTCAACACTGCAGATTTTGGAGTGCAAGACCCGCTCTGGTTTTGCAATATGCTTCTCTGCATCGGGCATCTAAACAGCCAGGAATTTCAGATGTTTGCAGCTTTTCAGCTAACCTCAGACCCATCCAGTCAGGGCTGTCCTTATCCATATGCAGAATAGGCAGCTGTGTAGGCACTGAAAAATTTGGGGCACAACTGGGTCTTAATGTCCACCCATCTATCTCATCTGATCTCTGTTCTGTGGCTCTGCTTCCTCCAGAGAGGATCTAGTTAACAGTGACAAAGCCTGCCAGAGCTATGACCAGAACCTGTGAAAGAGCCATTCAAGTGGTAACAAAGCCATTTAACAGGGATTTGCAGGAATCAGACAGCCTGCAAGAATACAAACTTCCCCAATCTCTTGTTATACATCTTAACACCTCTGCTTCAGTGCACAGTGGAGCATCCTATTCCCAGAGGGAATTAAAATCCCTTTTTACTGCACCTAAAGAGACATTTGCTCGGTCTCTTGATGTTCTTCACACCGGAATAATTGCATTCTGCATCTTGGCATTATATATGTTTTAGTATTTTAACCACGCTGTGGGAAAATGTACTAGAGCCAAAGTCTGAATTCACCTGACAACATCTCCCTCTGAAGTGGGAATGAAGAAGGTACGCCAATAGCATTGTATTCATAAGAAATTGATCGAGGGGCAGCCTTGGTAGAGTAGGAATCCCTGCCACAACAGAAATGGCAAAAGCAGCAGCCATCATTTGGGTTCCGATGGAAACTAGCCATTTGACACACGTCCACTTCAACTCAATGGTAAGGGCCCTGACTTAGGAGAGATGTCCAAACAACTTTACAGCAAAAAATGTAGCGCTAAAGAAGCTGCATTGGGTTCCAATAATTGCAGAGGTGTCTGCCATCTCTGTACCTTATGAATTTTTTAGTCCTGTTACAGTAAAGTCTCCAAATGAGTTCAGCCCCCTCCCCATGTTATCTGTAATGGTAATACCACAAGAACCCACTGAAATCAAAGCTCATTGTGCTAGACCAGTGGTCCCCAATCTTTTGGGGCTGCTGGGCGCCTGGGGGTGGGGCCGCGCTTGCACCACGCGCCTGGGGCCCGGGGCACAAGAATGGCTTGGGCTGGCCCTGGTCACTCGGCAGGCACACATAAATGCCCCAGCAGGCACCATGGCACCCGTGGGCACCGCATTGGGGACCACTGTGCTAGACAATAGACAATCTTACTGTAGGTTCTTTGGTGCAGGGAATGTCTCTTATGGCCTATCTACAGTGGGCCAGATGTCAGAAAAAAAACCCTTTTTTGGAACATCTCTTCTTCCTCGTAAAACAAGGTTTACAGGGATGCTGAAAAAAATGCGTCTGCTTTTCTGAAATTTTTTTCATGGCTGCATCTGAAATTTTTGCTTATCAGACACAGAAGTACCAGTACAAAGTTGCTTGTCGTGTGTTCTTGATGTGGTCTTGCCTACCATGCTTAATCTGCATTGGTATGTAAAACAATTCCTGACTCTCGGGCCTTGCCTGCGTGCTTTGGCGCACCAGACTTGAAACAGGCCTGGATTTGCTTTTTAGAAATCCGCACTGCGGAAAAGGCGGACATCACCATTTACTGCCAAGGCAGGGTGGTCCAGGCTCCCCCTACACAGTTGTGCTGGCAAACCTTTGTAGTGTAGGCTAAACCTACGCCAGGCAGGCATTAGAGCAACCACAGAGGAGCTAGCTATCGGTTTGTTAATTACAGGTGGTACCTCCCTAAACTGTCCCTCTCTGCTCCAGCAACATGTGTAGTCCAGCAGGGCCACAGATGTTGCTGGACCAGAGAGCCCAAGGATTAGGAGATCTGGCGGAAAGGCCAGGCATGCCGCAGGGGGACTGGTGACGTGGCCAGGAGCCCAATGGCAGGGGGGACAGGGGGCATAACAGGAAGTTCCAGCCCAGAGTAGCCATGGAGCTCCGGCCCTGGCAGCAGCGGGGCTGGCAGCAGTCATGGAGCTTTGGCCCTGGAGATGAGGGAGCTCTGGCCTTGGTGGCAGCAAGTAGCCCCCGCTGGGCTGTCGGTGGAGGTGGGTGGGGACTGGTGCAGCAGCAGGGCTGGGACTGGAACCTGAGCCTGAGCCCAAGGCCAGCAGGGCTGATGCAGGCTGGAAGCATTTGGCAGTAGCAAGGGGCACAGGGCTGGGAGGACAATCACAGGGCATTTCTCTTGGTCAGTCAAATCCCCTTGTTCAGAACCGGCCAGGCCCACGAGGTGCTGGACCAGGGAAGTCCAACCTGTAGTACTTTGGAAAGGATGGGAGTAACTTATTGCACAGGTAAGTTATTAGAACTGAGCAAATAGTTCCCAAAGACTTAAGTTGCAAGCTCTTTGGACCAAGGAATCTTTTGTTCCATGTTTGTACAGCACCCGGTCCAATCTGTTTCTGGTCCATAGCAAGCATTCCTAGACCCTACTGCAATATTGATTTATTTTATATTATTTTGAGCCATTTCTTTTGTATGCTTTTTAAATTCTCTGGGTGGATTACAGCTCGCCGTTAACACGTTGCTTACTGTAATTTGTCAGCTCTGCCGCATGATACTGTTTCCGGACTGAGCAACACAAGCATTTCCGGTGCCGCTGCTGACATTTGTTTCTGTAGAGCAGTGTTTCCCAATTTTATTTGACCATGGAACCCTTTTAAATGCGAAAGAATTTTGCGGAACCCCTAATAAACAGTTTTATATATGGAGCTGAAAAAGAAATCACGCGACTATACTGAAGTAAAGTATTCACGAGAGCACTGCCTACGCATTCCCGTACAAGCAACTGGTTTGACAGCGGAAGCTTTGACATTGTCTGACGTGGCACTAGTATATTCGTATTTAGTCACCCACGTGATCCACGCTCCCTGAGAGTGAGTCCGGGGATTTACGGTGATCTGTAACAGGCGATGGTACCACTGACTGCATGCACAGCACTGAGTAGTGACATCATCGTCCCCACTCTCTGGCTAAGCTGGCATTACGCAGGGACACTTATCCTGGCAAACACAAATGAAAACTGTTTTCAATAAAATTAATAAATGCTTAAATATTAATTATTATTATTTTTTAAATAATACAATTTTTTTGTAATGGAATTTTCTCACAGAAACCTTATTTTCACTTTGTGGAACCCTGGGGTTTCACGGAATACCATTTGGGAAACACTCATGGAATCATAGAATCCCAGGGCT
This sequence comes from Pelochelys cantorii, assembly GCA_032595735.1. Lineage (NCBI taxonomy): Eukaryota > Metazoa > Chordata > Testudines > Trionychidae > Pelochelys > Pelochelys cantorii. The sequence goes on along the minus strand of CM064346.1, from coordinate 8,071,973 downwards.
GAAAGAGACCTCAGGAGGTCATTGAGTCCAGCCCCCTGCCCGAGGCAGGACCAATCCCAACTAAATCAACCCAGCCAGGGCTTTGTCAAGCTGAGACTTAAAAACCTCTAGGGATGGAGACCCCACCACCTCCCTAGGGAACCCATTCCAGTGTTTCACCACCCTCCTAGGGGAAATAGTTTTTCCTAATTTCCAACCTAGGCCTCCCCCACTGTAACTTGAGACCATTGCTCCTTGTTCTGCCATCCGTCACTACTGTGAACAACCTTTTTCCATCTTCTTTGGAACCTCCCTTCAGGAAGTTGAAGGCTGCTATCAAATCCCCCCTCACTCTTCTCTTCTGCAGACTAAACAAACCCAAATCCCTCACTCTCTCCTCATAGGTCATGTGCTCCAGCCCCCTAACCAACACTGCTGTAGATGCCTGCTAACAAACTGAAACATTTGCCCAGTGAACAAAAAAGCGAAGGGAGGCCCACCAAATACATTGGAATAGAACATTCCCAGTCATTCTATTTCTACTGCCCTTTAATTCTAGTTTTTACATTGGTTTTTATTGCTAACGAGATAAGTTATAATAAAACCCACCAGAGAATTCCTCATTAAAGAAAAAACTTTCTATAGACTTTAGAACAACCAGGCTTCCTTCTCAAGCTCATTGCCTTCCGTATTGGAGATCATTACAGCTCATTCTGCCTCTGTATAAAGATTTCATGTACATTTTCTATAAAACCATGGACTCTGTGGCAAAAAGTATTTCCTTTTTTCTTGTATAAATATGCACAAATTATTTATATTTTTACATAATAGCCTATTCAGTGCATTCTTTAAAAGTGTCTACCATGATGGCTCACTCATATAAAGACACAGAAAAAAAGGAACAATAGTACATAATTGCTTTATAAATGGTTTTGTGGAGTAATTATATCATTAGTCCGGAGTGGCTTCAACTTCAAAGTGTTCTGTCGCTAATCTTTAGAATTCATTTTTGTTAGAAACTAAGTGGATAGCACTGGGGAAATGACTTGGATAGAGGAGAATCAGCTTACAAAGATATTATTTTACTCCAATTCCTCTTGGCTTTTTGAAGAACACCCAATTCTCCATTGCTGTTACGCTTGATATAGCCAAAGCGTGAACATCTGACAGCTGCTGCTATGTTCGCACTCTGTAGTAACCTAGAGTGAAAACTCTGCTCACATAGTGGTACACCTGCCATTTCATTTCATTTGCCTCAATATATTTATCCAAGTGTTGAGGGCTCGCTTAAGGATATAGGGCAGTTAAGTCTTACTTAAACCCTTCCTTAAGGACTGAAGCTATGTCTAGACTGCACTATAAAGTCAAAAAAAAAAGATATGCAACTTATTTCATATCTTTTTCTACTTAATTTCGAAAGAGGTTATTTCAAAATTTGGCACATCTATACGGCACCAAATTTTGAAATAAAGTGCTCTTTCAAGCCAGTTCGTATTCCTCATAGTACAAGGTTTACATGGATGGCAAAAGAGTGCAACCGTTATTTAAAAAAAAAAAAAGAGAAATAGCAGATGCGTCCCTTGGATGTGGCTTTGCTATTTTGGGATACTTCCGGTATCCCGAAATAGCAATGCAGTCTAGACGTACCCTGAAACGGCTCATATCCCTTGAAAGACACAACTTTACCCATGCACTTTGCCCACTCATTACTGTGCGTTCACAATCTCCTTCACATGGAACCCCTCTCTAATCTCATAAGCCAGCTCTCCATGTGCTCCCCTTAAGTCATGCTTCTCTTAGAAGACGTATGATCTCGTTCACTTCCAGGCATGAAGAAGAGCATGGTCTACACTTACCGGGAGAGCAGCACTGTGGCGATCAATCTCCCGGGATCAGTTTAGTGGGTCTGATAAAGACCTGCTAAATCGACCACTTCCCATTGACTCTGGTACTCCACCGGACTGAGACGCGTAAGAGGAGTTGACAGGAGAGTTTCTCCCATCAATCCCCCTCAATGGAGACGCCACAGTAACTTGAACTGAGGTACATCCATTCCAGCTGTGCTATTCATGTAGCTGGAGTTGTACACCTTTGTTTAACATCAGTCGCTACTGTAGACCTGGCCTTCGACTTGCTTTTTATTACTGAAAGTCACCATCCTTCACTGGTGCTATGACTTTTTAGGTTGAAATCTTTTTCAGAAGCCCAAAGGTGCTGGAACTAGGAGTGCTGTGGGTGTGGCTGTAAGTGGTTTTCAATGTACACAGTCTTACCGTTTTGGAATGGCTTTCAGGACCCTGACTATAACAACTGTTCCAACACAACTGCAGAAGTGCCCCTGTTTTATTTACCAAGCTAGATCTTCAGCTGGGGTGTGCAGAGCTTCACAGATTCCCACAAGTTTAGGATGCAGACCCATTATCATTAATTGCCTAGAACAGTTATAAGATTAAATAAAGCAACCTGTTCTCAAGCAAAATTAAACTAACTGCGTGAAGTCCCAACCATATTTAATATATTTCAGATCCTTCTTCCCTAATGATCGCTTAGTTCTGAATAACTTTTTCCAGTATACAAATTTAGTTCTAGCTATATTAGTTTGACATTAAATGAATTTATTTAATTGTGCATTGTTCAAATTAATCCTTAAGTGCATGTTGTGTCTACCTTTGTGAAAACTTTGTCAGCATTTAAATATAGCAGATCTAGTTGTTTCACTGGAATATTTATTTATTTAGTTTGTAAAATCTTTGGGGTAGGAGCAATCTTATTCCATCTTCAACCAGCACACTGCATAGGGCAGGGCTATTCAACTTTGGAAGCCCTGGGGGCCACAATGATACTCTCAGCACATGCCGAGGGCCACAACTTAAGTGTGGGTGCATGTACATGCACATATATGCAAATAGCTTCTTTCACTGACAAGCATGAATACAAAGATTAAGGCAAGACTACACAACACTCAGGCCCCATTTAAGTCATATTTACCCAATTTCCACCCATCTGACAGCACTTTGAATGAGCAATGTCAGTCCAGGAATATAACTACTAAAACGCATATCAACAGAAGACCATTGCACTGGCTACTTTTTTGTTTTGGCTCCTACCTGCAGGCCGCATGTTGCGTCCCGTGTAAACCCAAACTGCACCACGGGCCGCAGACAAATGGGTGGCAGGCTGCACGTGGTCTGCGGGCTGCGTGTTGAGTAGCCCTGGCATAGAGAGCCCAAGTCCATAGAATCATAGAGCTGGAAAAGACTTCAGAAGGTCATCAAGTCCAGCCCCCTGCTCTAGGCAGGACCAATCCCAACTAGATCAACCCAGCCATGGCTTTGTCAAGACAAGACTTAAACACCTCTAGGGATGGAGACTCCACTACTTCCCTAGGTAACCCATTCCAGTGCTTCACCACTCTCCTAGTGAAATAGTTTTTCCTAATATCCAACCTGGACCTCTCCCACCGCAACTTGAGACCATTGCTCCTTGTTCTGCCATCTGTCACCACTGAGAACAGCCTTTCTCCATCCTCTTTGGAAGCTCCCTTCAGGAAGTTGAAGGCTGCTATGAAATCCCCCCTTACTCTTTGCTTCTGCAGACTAAACAAACCCAATTCCCTCACCCGCTCCTCATAGGTCATATGCTCCAGCCCCCTAATCATTTTGGTTGCCCTCTACTGGACCCTCTCCAATGCGTCCACATCCTTTTTGTAGTGGGGAGCCCAGAACTGGACACAATACTCCAGATGTGGCCTCACCGGAGCCGAATAAAGGGGAATAATGACATCTCTGGATCTGCTGGCAATGCTCCTCTTAATGCAACCTAATATGCCATTAGCCTTCTTGGCTACAAGGGCACACGGTTGACTCATATCCAGCTTCTCATCCACTGTAACCCCCAGGTCCTTTTCTGCAGAACTACTACTTAGCTGGTTGGTCCCCAGCCTGTAACAATGCTTGGGATTCTTCCGTCCCAAGTGCAGGACTCTGCACTTGTCCTTGTTGAAACTCATCAGATTTCTTGTGGCCCAATCCTCCAATTTGTCTAAGTCACTCTGGACCGTATCTCTGCCCTCAACCGTATCTACCTCTCCCCCTAGCTTAGTGTCATCTGCAAACTTGCTGAGGGTGCAATCCATCCCCTCATCCAGGTTATTAATAAAGATATTGAACAAAACTGGTCCTGGAACTGAACCTTGGGGCACTTCGCTAGAAACCGACTGCCATCCTGACATCGAGCCGTTGATCACTACCCGCTGGGCCCGACCTTCTAGCCAGGTTTCTATCCATCTTACTGTCCATTTATCCAATCCACATTCCTTTAACTTGCTGGGAAGAATATTGTGGGAGACCGTACCAAAAGCCTTGCTAAAGTCAAGGTATATCACATCCACTTACTTTCCCATATCCACAGAGCCAGTTACCTCATCATAGAAGCTAATCAGATTGGTCAGGCACAACTTGCCCTTTGTGAATCCATGCTGACTATTCCTAATCACTTTCCTCTCTTCCAAGTGCCTCAAAATGGATTCCTTAAGGATCCCTTCCATGATTTTTCCAGGAACCGAAGTAAGACTGACCGGCCTATAGTTCCCTGGATTGTCCTTCCTGCCTTTTTTTGAAGATGGGCGCTACATTTGCCTTTTTCCAATCATCCGGGATCTCTCCCAATCTCCACGACTTTTCAAAGATAATGGCCAAAGGCTCCTCAATGACATTTGCCAACTCCCTCAGTACCCTCGGATGCATGGGCATACTAGGCCTTATGATGTAAATAATACATAAATAAAATATTAATATTAATAAGTATAACTAGACGTGACCTTTCCAATATGGGTGTGCTTACTATAGTATAATTCTTGCTCATTTCCTGATTATAGATCTGCAGTCTGGTGCTCCCGTGTAGCATGTTGGGAGGCATCGATTTATTCCATAGAATCTACAGGCTGCACAAGAATTAACTCCTCATTGATCAATTCATTCAAGTGCTAAAAGCCAATTGAGCGAATGTATATGATCTAGTCAAGACATTCCAAATATTGTAGACCAGAGAGGGGCAGCCTAGGCTAGTGAGTGGGCCACATAAGTGGCCCTCCTTCATCTCAGTGAGCTGCAAGATTGTCATAACCAAGATGGTCTCCTGGGATAGGGTAGATTTGCTCACTGAGCTTGCATGCCTAGAATTTGCAGGGTGTGCTGATTGAACAGTAGCAGCAGAGGGAACATGCAACTCTCACAAGGTTGTGTGAATCAGCACAAACTTCACTTGCCTTGCCTTTGCTTTATGCATGTGTCACTTCAGTAATACTAGTGCGGGGCGGAGGAGAACTATGCGGATGAAAACCAGCAGAATCTTGCAACTCTGTGCATGGGCAACAGTAAACAAAATGTCTCCTACATGTGATGAACCCAAATGGGCTGCATGCAGCCTGTGGGCCACAGCCTTGCCCACCACTGTTGGAGACAAACAGCAATAATTCCCTTGATAGTACCCTGCACCTGCTACAAAAATGAGACGACTTCGGAAACGGAATTCAATTAATGTCTTCTCTGCAAAAAATCCCAGCCACTACAGTAGATCATAAGAATCATATTAATGTTGCTCAAGTTACCATGATGTAACAAGACTCTTTATTAATAATCTATACCATGTAAAGACTTCTCAGGAAAATGTGAAGCTGTTTGCTTCAAAGTGTGGGGAGAGAGCATCACATGAATACAAATAATTTGTGAAGTGAATACAGATGTCTGGTAAGCCATTTTTACAGCAATTAATAAGGCCCTGGGGTACGTCAATTTAAATCACTTTGAACATAAACTAAAAATACCTTACATGCACTATTTAGTACAGTTTGTACTTGACAGGTATGAAGGGAACTATTATGCTGTCACATTCACTCTTCTGGAGCCATTAATACAGCACAACGTGACTGATGGTGTTAGACATTTGATGAGACAGGGGATGTAGGTTGGGTTAAGTCAAGAGACTGTTCAGAAGATGTTACATGATTGTTTTCATAGGACTGGCTGGTGATTTCCAGAATCGCACAACAAACTAACATGCAAGTCAGAGCCCTGATTGGAAATCTATTAGAAATACTGTAACATGCTACTTCAAGAGGTAAAGTATATGGCAATTAACTCTGCTTTTAAACCTGCCTAGATCTTGTTATGCTAGCGACTGGCTTAATTTATTTGTGAAGAGACAGATGTATACATTGATGAGCAGCATGTTGAAGACTTTTTATTCAAAACTAAACAAAGGCCCAGATGTTTTGACATTTCCTGCATTATTTTTGGTGGTTTTTTTCCCCCTAAGACAATTCAGCAATTTTGACATGAGTTTGTGAAATGTTTTGAATGACCCCACTCTGCATTTTTCAGTAAACAACAACCCAAAAAACTCCCTAAAAAAGTCACCCAGCTCTACCTGGGAGTGATACATTGTGATGGATAGGAGGAGTGCTGAGCAGCATTCGGTGACTAAAGAGTTAAACTCAGGCAGCTAGGGGTTGTTGGCCGGGAGTCAGGAGAACCAATGGGATACAGTGCTTAAATTTGAATTGAAAAGATATACCTGCCTGCTGTTCTCTTTGTGTGAGTTCTAAACTAGGAGCTGGGGAAACAAGAAGAATTAAACCAAGCAGAATTACCATGACTACAAGAAATACTGAGCATGGAAATGGACTGAACCTTGAAGTGTATCGTGAGTAAATAGCGAAAATTGTATATTTAGTCACGATCAGGTTATTTTCTTTGTTTTGCTTTTTGGTTAAGCTTCTCTGTGCTACGTCCATGTGCCCTCCCATTCCCTGTATCTACGTTGCACCCAGAGATAACCGTTTTCTCTGTGTTTTAATCTGGTCTTTTCTCATTGCCCTGTAACACCTAACAACTAAGCGTGCTTTATCAAGGATATCTTTTTGTTTTGTTAATAAAATCACCTTTTTTAAGGCAATTATTTGATTCCTGTGTCCTGGAAGGTAGCAGGAGGTCTGTGTATGCATGCCTAAGACTGAAAAGTCAGCTGTAAGGAATTGCAGTTTTACTTTGTTTTTCTTCAAGCTCTCCTGTGGTAAAAGAGCTTGGGGATACCCCTCTGGAAGCAGTTTAAGTGCTTCTTCCTGGGTCTAAACAAAAGGGTTTTTTTTTTTTACATTAGATGGCCAAGGCCAGGGAATCTGTAAACTTGGGGAGGTTTTTAAGCAGAAGTCTAGAGAGGCAAGGTATTTAAGGTCTCCTGAGGGCCCCTACTTTCTGCACGTGGAGTGCCAGAGTGGGGAACAGCCATGACATATTTTTTAACATCTGTTTAAGAGACATCATTCTATGTGCTCCAGGGAATAAGGCAGTGGACCAGCAGTGTGGGGGACCTCAATTATATTCCATGTTTTGCTAATGAGCAAGTCATTTACGTTTTTCCCCATCTACAAAATTGCATATTGAAAGTTGCCCTTCTTTTTGAAGGAATTTGATATCCCTGAATGAAAAATTCTATAGAAGGCTAAGAAGTATTTGCTTGAAATAGGTTTGTCATTGCAGATAAGTGCAATTGGCTAGTTTGAAGAACTACTGTTTCATGTGAAATATTTAAAATGTGCTAGTCTACGGAGAGGAAGGGGATACAACTGCTGACATTTTTGTAAATATTATAAAGAACAAAGACAATGAATATCAAAGAACCTGGCTTTTGCAAATATGCAAAATCTACTTTCCATAAACATGAAGTGTACAGTATATGGTAGATCTGCTTGGTTTTCTTTTAACAACAGAAATACTCACTGGTTTCAATGGAACTTCATACAATTTCATTATAGAAGCTATATATTAAGATCTAACACCTCGTACATTCTAATGATTAATGATGAAATATACTGGCCTTTATTAAATAAGGGCAAATCTATACTACAAGGTAAGGTTGAATCTAATATGGTCAATTTCTTACTACCCAATTTTGCGATGTCAAAGGCCTGGGTCCTCACTGTGGGGAAGAATTGAACGTCGTCTGAAGTAATGTGTCCCCATTAGGGAACATCCGGTTAACTCTGAAGCCACTTTGATTCTGGGCTAGGCTCACTGTGCCCACTGCAACCAAAAATGTGCAGTGGGCAGTTATTCACGCATGTCACCAATGTCCCATAATGCACTTGTCTAGTCCTTCCCCCCTTGTTTGAGATAAAGGAGATGCAATGTGCTCACGCCTTTTTGTGCCCTCAACAGACACCATAGGAGCATGAACATGGAGCCCAGTTTGCCACAAACCATTGTGATGGTGATGTGTGTTGGGGTGCACCTAATGGCGCAGTACTTGGAGAGCTGACGCATGTCACTCCTCCAGGAAGAGGTCAAGGATGAAGCTCAGTGTGGCATGGAGGCACAGCTGCCAGTCAATCCTTTGGAGACAGTGCAACACCGGTTCTGGCGCTGTGAGACAATCTCAGACAGGTGGGACGGCACTGTGATACAGAGATGGGATGATCAGCAGGGCCTGCAGAACTTCTGAATGTGGACACAACAGTGGATGGCTTTGCCAGGATGGGGTTCCCTAAGTGCACTGGAGCCAGAGATGGAGCACACATCCCCATCTTAGCCCCTGACAGCCTTGCCACAGAGTACATCAGCCGCAAAGGGTATGTCTAGATGATGCTGCAGATTCTGAAGGACCACAAGGACCATTTCACTGACATCAGCGTGGGATGGCTGGGAAAGGGTGCATGATGCCCTTGTCTTTAGGAACTTCTGCCTATTCCAAAAGATGAAGAGTGGCACTTTTTTCCCAGATAGGAAAATCAGAGTCAGAGAAATGGAAATCCCTATTGTAAACCTTTGTGACCCAGCCTACCCCTTGCTCCTGTGGCTGATTAAGCCATACACAGGCAGTCTGGACCCAAGCAAGGAGGTGTTCAACAACAGGCTGAGCAAGTGCAGAATGAGGGTCAGATGTGCATTAGGACATTTAAAGGGTAGATTTAGGAATGTCCTGACTCAGCAGGCCCTCAGTGACCACAAAATTCCCTTTTTCATGGCAGCTTGTTGTGTGCGCCATAATCTGTGCAAAAGCAAGGGAGGGGAACTCATCTGGCGGGGGTGGGGGGCTGAGGCAGAGTGCCTAGGCAGAGAGCTGGACACCACTGCCATAAGGAGAGGACTGCAAGAGGCAGCGCAAATCAGAGAGGCCTTGGTGGACAGTTTTATGCAAGGCCAGTTTTAAGACTCTTCCACATGGCTCTCAATAAGTTGCCACTGCACTCCCTGTGTTTGCCTTTATTGCTTGAACTGCAGAGGTGGGGGATTAAAGAGACCATTGTTCAAAGAACAGGAGTTTTTATTTGGGGAAAACAAAGGAAACAAGTGGGAACCCGAAGGAGGGAGTGGAGCTCAGGAGCACGAGTGGGACTGCCTTCTGCCTCCTGAGGTGCTGGAGGGTATGGCTGCTCTTGAGTTACGCACCCTCCCCCCCCGCCGCCCATGTCCTGAGGCCCTTGGTGACTCTGGGAGTGGAAGCAATGGTGCTGGGGAAGAAGGGACCAGGGTTGTCATTGGAGCAGACAGGGTTCTTGGAGGAGGCCCTCTTTAGGCATGAAGCCAAATGCTCCATAAAAGCAGTCAGGGAGGTAAACATGGTCTTCTGCTGCCTTGTCTGCTGCTTCCTGGCAGCTCTTCTCTCCTGGTGTTCCTCAATGTGATCCAAGCGCTTTGCCCACATCTCCTCCACAAGGGAGTTCATGCAGTCTATCTGCTCTGGGAACATGTCCTCCCTTGTCGGCTTTCACCTGTGGATCTGAGCCGGGTGGGCAGATGCTGGAAGACAGAGAGTAGGTGCTGAGCTGGATGCAGTCCCAGCTGCAATGAGAAGTTACAAGGGGAGGCATTACAGGAGATACATTGTGTTAAGATGACCCCTAGTCCGTTAGCCTGCACCAAAGGTCTCTGTAAAGACAATGGAGATGTGTTCCATGCAAGGCCAAATGTTTGTTTTTAGAGGGCACTTTACAGCAGGTGCACAGAGTTCTCAAGGGAGCATCAGGACACAGTTAGCTCCGAGGTAGGCAGGCATGGTAAGGGGCCAGCCAGGGCAGGAGCCTGCAGTGGGGAGGAGAAAGATGAGAGAGGGCAGCTTCCTGCTGTGTCTGGCACAAACTGGGTTCTGGCACACATGGCCTCCCGGGGAGAGTGCTTCTTCCCTAATGCACAAGGTGGTATGTCCGGCACACGCAGCCTCCTGGGGAAAGTGCTAATGAACTTCCCCTCCTTCTTCCTCCAGGTTGCCATGTGAGATATCATTCTCCGAATCACACAGAGTGATGGGCAGCAGATGCTGACTGAATGTGATCATAAACCTGGGCCTTATATTGCACTGCTTTATTGTTCAATGATGACAGTTCAGTGAAGCCACTTACCCGTAGCTTGTCACGAGAAGGTGTTCTACCATGGAGGACAGAATAAGGCTGGTCTCACCAGAAACCTTGCGAGAAGGATTAAAGAGTTCCTGTGTGAGAACTTCATGGAACTGTGCAGGCAAGAGTCCTGCTCCATCTGCAGACACATTAACAATTTGTTCCATGCCCCTTCTTCCCCTCGTGCTGTGTCAGCACAGAGCATGCCACACATCATATCCCATTGCCTTAACCTCTTTGTAATTAAAAAAAGTGTGTGAACTCACTGGAAGTGTCCTTCCTGGTGCTGGTGCTAGGTGGGGAGATATTCTGGGAGGACTGGATCAGCTCCAGTGTCATGAACAGCTCCTCACTCTCGAGGATCACCATTTGGCCATGCTTCTCCTCTTTTCCCTCCTCCTCCTCCGTCTCCTCCTCTGCCACCATGCTGTCTTCCATATTGATGTCAGGCATGTCTTGGCCAGACTCCATGGTCATGCTGGGAAATCTGGCTGAGGACCCCCTCTCTCCGAATGGTGTCCAGAGGAGCAGCATGTGTGAGGTGTTGCACCAAACCATCCGCTCGCCTCCTCCACATTGTGGAAGGACTGCCTCCATTCCTTGATTTTCACTCAGCACTGGTGGTCATCCCTAGAATCACTTTTAGCCACTGGGCAGCTTGCAGTCTTGCTGTAAATGTTGGCATTCCTCTTGTCGGTTCAGAGAGCGGATTCTTCTCCCCACGGCTCGAGGAGGTCCAAGATCTCCTGCACACTCCACACTAGTGCTATTCTGCGCCCCTGGAACTGGAACCAGTGGGAGCAGAAGTATTCAAACTCATCACAGTGTGACCAGAATTGGTTGAAGTCATGTCCACATGTGGCACAGTGCGCTGCTCGCTCTGGGATGTGCTCACAATGCTGGCCACACAGGAAAGGCAACTCAACTTTTCCCGAGGCTTTTTGAGCTTATCAGGAGAACAGTAAAGGTGCAAGTTCTGTCCAGAGCGGTCAGAGTGTGGAATAGCCTCAACTTTCGCCCAACACTGCCTCTATGCTACCATAAATTCGACCATGCAAGATCAGGAATTGTGTTACTCCTTGTGAAAAGCAGGAGTACTGAAATCGACTTCAGAGGCCCTTAAAGTCGACACAACAGGCTTAGTAGTGTGGACGCATCACTTACAAAATCGACCATATGCATCTAAATTTGATATAAAAACCAAGTGTAGACCAGGCCTAAAACATTATGAAAAATATTCTGGTTACTGAAATGTCCCTGGAAAATTGTTAGCATTATGGTTTGAGGTTCCATTGCTAATAATAAATATATGTCCAGCATCCTATGATGTAGCTCTGTCTTTGCAATTAACAGAGTGGCCACTAAATTATCACAAGGGTATACGTGTCTCTAGATAAACACTGTCCTCTGGCTAAGAGTTAGATTAGCCAACAATAACAATAAACAACATTTAGCACTTCCAGAGAGCTTTACATTTCTAAAGTGCTTTACCAAACACTAATTAATTAGTGCTCTGGGGGAAGGAAAATAAGAGTAAATATCTTGCATAATGCAATGAAAACAAACATGTTGTAACATACTGGGTAATGTACCACTGTCCTCTCCTGAATATTGTCAGAACTGTTCAACTGTGTATTATAAACCACGTAGGACTAGCTGCTAATGGAGATTCTCCTTAAATTTCAAAGAATAGAAAGATTTATTCAGTCCCCTCTCTTGTTGCAAAGTGACCACGATGTACAATATGTAAATTTATTTGTTGCAGTATGGAAGCAGTCTGGTGTGTTTTCCATCTCCTCTAGAATGTGCTACATAAAAATCAGAGACCAAGACTTTCAAAAATCTATAGCCAGGCATCCAAATAAGAACCCTGATTCTCAGAAAGGCTGAGTACCCAACAATTCAAAGTGGATTTAAACATAGGTTCCAGTTTTTTAAAATCTTTCATTGTTTTGTGCCAGGTGACTTTGCCAGCTCAGTAAAATGTGAGAAACCTTTAAAAGGCCCCTTTTCATTCATTTCGTTCACTCTTTCAAGTAAAAATTCCATGGAGGTTTGAATTTTTTCCAATTATTTTCCCCCTTCTCTGTAAATATTTTCCCCTTCTCTGTAAATATTTCATTTCTTTTCAAATGTAAGCATCCACATTTCTTTCAAGAATTTTACCTCCCAGCCTGCAAAACGGTTTACTCCCTGCCCCCCATAGCTTACCCCATGGCTGCTTCCTGTCAGATTTCTTGTACCTTCCATTGATGCACAGGTGCACCAATGGGACAGGGGGAGGAGGAGGCAAAGGGCTCCCCTTTGAATTGCTGTCGGAGTGCTGGAACGTTGCTCTGCATGGCTCCACATGGCTCCGAGGGCTGGGGGGGGAGGGGGGAAGGTAGGGGTCTTCTGCCCTCAGCCCTGCCCCTTCAGGGGTGCAGAACCAGCCCCCCACACAACTTGCCCCGGGACCCACAGTGGCTGTTGGCCCCACTGCTGATGCACCAGGCATTGTCTGCACTTAAAAGTTTAAAGCGTAGATGCGGCAGCATGTTCAACGGAAAATGTGGCCATGGCAGGAGCCCTCTCTCCCAGCACTCTATGTAAACACCCTCTGTGAGGGGAGTAGCCAACAGCACTGGGAGCAGTGTAGCCAGCTTCACACTGGTGCTTTACAGAGCTGTAAATGAGGGTACGTCTACGCAGGGCTAAAGTCAAATTAAGCTGCACAACATCAGCTACGCCAATTGTGTAGCTTAAGTCAAAGTAGCTTAATTCAGCTTTTGATGCGGTCTACATGGCAGGAAGTCAAAGGCAGAACACTCTTCCTTCGACTTCCTTTACGCCTCATGAGTCAGAGTAAGGACTCCTCCAGGTCGACATTATTTCGAAATACTTATAGTGTAGGGCTATGTCTAGACTATGGGGGTTTTCCGGGATACCAGAGGAATCCCGGAAAAACTCCACTGCATCCAGGGAATGCGCCTGCTCTTCCGCTTTTTTTTGCAGAAGAGCAGACACACTCTTTCGGAAGCCCTGTCTTCCTCCTCCTACGAGGAAGAATGGCTCTTCTGAAAGAGGGTTTTTTTTCCAAAATTTGGCCCAGTGTAGACAGGCTAAATTTCGGAAAAGCCTCTTCCAAAAAAACTATCAGAAAAAGGTATGCAAATTGTGGAGCGCAATTTGTGTATCTTTTTCCAATAAAGCCCCGTAGTGTAGACGTAGCCTAGATATTATTTCAGAATAACGTCAGTTATTCCAAAGCTTCAGAGGGGTGGCCAAGTTAGTCTGTATAGGATAAACTTAAAAAACAATAAATAGTCTGGTAGCACTTTAAAGACTAACAAAACATGTAGGTGGTATCATGAGCTTTCATGGGCACAGCCCACTGTAACGCTCCTGTGTTGACGTACCCTTCCTGTGCTTGCGGGGTTAGGTGTGTGTTTTTTCACACCCCTGAACCAGAAAGTTACAACACTGACCTAAGGCACTGGGCAGTGCCAGAGATACAGTACAAGATCACATGCAGTACAGCACCGCCTGCCTGTCTTTGACCCTGACAAGACACATAATTTAAAAAAGGAAAAAAAAAATCCCAAGTAGTTGTAACGTTTTGACTTTTGACTTCATCCAGGCTCAGACCAGGAACATAAAGGTTTGTTGAGAGAATTGCAACCTGACTCCTCCATAAGAAATTCAAGTTTGTAACCACAGCCCTGAGTAACATGCTTTGTAACACAGGTGGAAGGTTTGAAGCTTGAAAAGAGTGAAGCGGAAGATTAAAAAGCTTACTCTGTGCTTGTGCTCTGTGACATTCATGCATTTACTTTTGCCCGTATTCCAAACTGAATATTCTTTTCATTATGCCCAGCCCAGGTTGCTAGGCACCTGAATAATTTGACTGTGTCATAATGTCATAATAATTGGAACAGAGCTAACTAGAATGAGTGTTTTGTCTTTCCTTAGATTGGGCTCATGATCCGATGCGGGGATGGTGCCCTTTTTTGACTCATTCTTGGAATGGACCTGCAGGGCAGATAGTGTGAGAGGGTTCACTGAGATCTAGGGCAGAACTAATAATATGGCGCTTTTTTCTGTCATACTCAGAATGTGGTTAGATCTGATCATTTTAAATGTATTTTTTTAATCGTAAAGGAACCTGTTTCATTACCTCCATTCTGAATTGACATCTCCGTAGAAAAATGTGGGTATTTGGATTATGCAAACCAAAATCAAAGTATATAATTCCCTTTGAAGCTTACAGGTTTATGACTTTTCCCCCCTCTCTCCCTTTTAATATTCTACCTGCTATCATTTTATTTCACTGAAATTTTCAGCATAATTTGAAGTATGTTGAAGGAACAAAGCAAATATTTGTGATGCACAAATGCCACTTGATATGATTAGTTAAAAAGAGTCTCTTTAAAATGTAATATGTGCATTAAAAAACACACCCACTCAGGGCAGTGGAATCAATTCTGACTATAAATAATTGGATATGTTTTAGGGCATTTTCTGGGATAACTTTTTGAAATGGTGGGAGTATGGGGCAATATTTTCTGCAAATTGCTCATCATCATACAAATGAAAAGCAGGCCATAGTTTAATTCCAGGTCTCTCTATCTCTCTCTTTTCTTTCTTTTTAGGTCACTAAGGGGCTGCGTCCCCTTGCTTGCTACGCTTGACAACCTCCCTCTTTCTGGGGGCAGGAGTGTCTGGCCAGAGGGTAGGGGCAGAACTGGGCTGGGGGCAGGGTGTAAGGCCAGGGGGTAGGGGCAGGAGTGGGCTGGGGGTTAGGTGTCTGGCTGGGGGGGGGGGATGCGGGAGCAGGCTGGGGGTAGGTGTCTGGTGGTGGTGGAAGGGATGCAAGAGTAGGGGAGGGTACAGGAGTAGGCTGGGGATGTGGGGTTTTGGAGGAAAGGGTGAGGGGACTGGAGGGGGTTGGGCTTGCATGGCAGAGGGGATGAAAGGTAGCCCAGTTGGGTTTGGATGGTGGAGGGGCGCCAGGTGGCCCAGGGTGGGGGTAAGGCTTGGAATAGCAGAGGGAATGTGGGATGGCCCGGGATGGTGGTCAGGCTCGAATGGCGGAGAGGATGCCAGGCAGCTCAGGGTGGGGGTAAGGCTTGGAATAGCAGAGGGGATGTGGTGTGGCTAGGGGCGGGGGTCGGGCTCAGATGGCAAAGGGGACACAGCATAGTCCAGGGGGTGGGGTCAGGCTTGGAGGGCAGAGACTTGGTACGGCCATCAGACTTGGATGATGGAAGGGACCCAGTGCCAACAGCTCTTCCCAAGCAGTGCAGCCCCCCAGGGCATGAAGCGGGAGCTGGAGCTGGAGCAGCCCATGGCCAGAGGGGACGGCACCGAGGCTGGCCACAGCGAGCGGCTGAGGTGGAGGTGGGTGGCGGCGGCAGCATGATGTCACTCTGCGGCATGATGTCATGTGATGATGTCACTGTGGTCCTGCAGGAAAATTTTTTTTACATATAGAAAGAGATGAAACAAGCCTATTTTGATCTTTTGCACAGAGCCCATTTCAGGCAAGGAACAAAATAATTTTGAGCAAGAGAGGAGGAGTAAGAAACATTTCTTAGATTCCCAGAACCTGGGTCCAGCTCTGTAGCAGGGAGTAAGTTCTGTGTAGATGGGAAGGGACGGACGTGGACAGAGAATTGGTTCATATGTGGCAGGCACAGCTAAGATATTGCTGGAGGTTTTGGATTTTACTTCTGCTACAGCCCTTCGTACTGTCTAGGTCTGTGGTTCCCAAACTTTTCGGCATCATGCCCCCTTTTTCATTTTTTTGAGAAACCCTTATGCCCCCCCCCCAAAAAATAGCAGCAAAACTTGTTGAGCAAAAAAAAAAAAAAGGAACTGACTGGGGCTGAAAAACAGTTACGGCCCCTTTAATTTCCGGGAGAAGTGTAAAAAAAAAAGTGCCCTTTTAAGAGCAGAGCAGGCATTGCCCTTTTAAGGTGACCATTTTGAAGTCTGCCTGGGATGCTCCATCCTCCTCCCACTCCAGCTAGCCTAAGCTGCACATGTTCTGGCGGACACCCGAGCCATGAAAAACAGAAAATACAGGACATTTCACATGGTATTTTCTGAATTTTTTTACCAGACAGACCGGGCTCTTTCTTGGGGAGAGGGGGGGATTGATGCCTCGCGCCCTCCCCAAAAATTTCTTCACGCCCCCCTGTTTGGGAACCTATGGTCTAGGTAGAAGTAGTGATGGAAACATGACTCAGGTGTGTCTGTGAAGAACAAATTGGGTCAGTGCAGCTCCTTGGTCAAGTCTGTGCCTAAAGTACAACCAGTCTTATTATCGCTAGGTGCTATAGCGTATAGCTGCTTCATCCTCCGTAGATCTCACTCTATCCCAACTATCGAAGCCGTCGTACAAGTTTTAGCCGGTTGACAATTGTCAATTGGGACTGTTGCTCTAAAGAGCCATTCTGCACAAATGTTGCGGATACTGCCTACTGCTGTGCTAATGAACCTTTGCCCTGGGAGACAGGGGTCACCTTATTGGATGTTGATGTGAGCAGGCAAATCATCGTTGCACCCAATAGCATGTGTTTGCCCCAAATTCTGTGCAAACGGGCCAAACGAGGGGTCTAACGAAAGCTTATGGGATGCTGATTCTATGCATAATCCTCATATACGTGTATGATTTTTATATGCTAGATTATGAATATGGGCTCTGTACTTGTATTTTAAGTGTTTTCTGGCTGGGAGACAGCAATAGGACCACCTATTGTGAGGAATGGTTATTCAGGCTCCCAACTCTGCTAATAAACACCAGAAGAATGCTCCTGGGGACCTGTGTTGCATGAAAGACATGGACAGTTGGCTTGATTATGTGATCAGCTCCAGTTTGGGAGGTACCATCACTCAAGAGATTCGCTCCATATGGGCAAGATTATAAAAGTATCCTGAGGGTGCTTCCATCTTGTCCTCACTCCTGCCCTCTGCTGCAGAAGTACCACCGGTAAGGACAGCGGGCCCGGAAGGATTTACTGACCCATCCTAACATAGGTTGTACTCCAGAGACTTTTACGCTGGCAGTTGGTTACAGCTCTCCTAAGAGCCTACATCGAGAAGAGTGATGTATGTCATGTATTATCTTTAACAAGCTCACTCTCAACCCTTTTCTTTCATTTACAAATAAACCTTTATATTGTAGATTCTAAAGGATTGGCACAGCAGGCTTTTTCGGGTAAGATCTGAGGTAAAAGATTGTCCTGGGACTGTGGCTGGTCCTTTGGGACGGGGAGAACCTGTTTGGAGTGGGTGAGACTGATTTTATAACCTCTCGCCTGTGTAAGGAGCGGGGCTGGGTGGGGCACAAGGAACGCTGGGAGGGAAGTTGGGAGGGGGGATGATTTTATAACCTCTCACCTGTGTAAGGAGTGGGGCTGGGTGGGGCACAAGGAACGCTGGGGAGTCTGAGGAGAGGTGGGGAAATGGGTTATAACCTCTCACCTGTGTAAGGAGTGGGGCTGGGTGGGGCACAGGGAACTCTGGGGGTTCTGAGGGGATTTGCTTGTGAGACTTCTTTGCTGGCCAGAGTGGCAGCTGAAGTGCTCTGTGGGACTGGTTTGGTGCCTTATAGGAAGGAACCCAGTCTTGGGCTGTAAGTAGCCCCGGTTCAGAGGAATTCGCCCTGATTTGACCCTCTCAGCAGTGTCCCAACCAACCTGGTATATTACAACAGGTGAATAGTCAGGAGGGGCCAGCTATAAAGGCCTGTGAAGCTGCTCAGTCTGGGCCAACGGCCGACGGGAAAGGAGGTGCTGCTGGAGCTCCTGAAGAGGAGCCGCAGATGGACAGAGATGAGGAGGCCAGTCAGTGGGGGGCTGCAGGAGAAGCCCCCCGTCCAGAGGGGACCGAAGGAGAGGATTACCCAGAAGAGACTGGTAGGAAACAGCCTAGGACGGAGAATTGGTCCCTAGGAACTTGGTACATTGTGGTGAGATTCCCCACTGAGCTAGTCGTGAACCACTACCCTGCTGATAGGGCCCTGGGCTGGGAACCAGCAGAGAGGCCAGGCTCAAGTACCTATACCCCTCATCAACCCCATGAGGGAATGCACACCCATTATTATTGACTCTGGCCATTAGGCCACACTGCCCCGAATGAGAGGGGCATGGCTACAGACTGCTCCGACTGTTAGGCCATTCTTTCCTGAGAGAGGGGGCATCGTTATAGACTCTGACAGCTAGGCCACGCTGTCCTGAGAGTTAAGGGTGTTGTTACAGACTCTGGCTAGTAAGCCACACTGTCCTGAGAGAGAGAGGCATTGTCGGCAGAGGGATGCAGATTAGGCAGGTCGACGTTGCAAATGAAGCGGGGATTTAAATAACCCGTGCTTAATTTGCATAAAAATGGCCGCCGTTTTTGCTGACTCAGCACTTTGTTGGCAAAAAGAGGCTGTCTAGAGGGGGATCTGTTGAGAAAGAAAGCCTTTTTCGACATGCCTCCTGCAAGGAGGTTTACAGGATCTAAGGGATCTGTCGAAAAAGGCTTCCTTTCTCAACAGATCCCCCTCTAGACTGCCTCTTTTTGCTGACAAAGTGCTGTCAGCAAAAGGCGGCCATTTTTATGCAAATTAAGCACGGGATATTTAAATCCGTGCTTCATTTGCAATGTCGACCTGCCTAATCTGCATCCCTCTGCCGACAGAGGAATACAGTCTAGACATACCCTCTGATTGCTAGGCCACACTACCCAGAAAGTAGATGGAATTGACATACATGGGGGGGAATGTTATTTAAGCAGACCCTGAGGACCCAGTGCCGGACCCTGCAATGCATGGGCTTAACTTCTGGTGCATTGACATGATGTTAAACCAAAAGACCCAAAAAATAATGTTGTGCTGCTAATGAAACTTCTGGTGATGTGCTGACTATTGGTGACACTTGGCATTTCCCTTCTGACCCAAGATAATATGAGTTTCTAGTGTGCGATGGAGAGAGCCTCTTCACACGGTAGGCTAATGTAAAAAAAAAAACAAAACACCTTAAAAAACTTTTTACAAGTGGTTTTTTATTTAGTCAAATTCCAGGTTGAACTGCAACCAAATTTGACCTCATCCATCGCATCCCCCTCCTTGTCCTTGTCTTCCTTTGTCCCACAGGAGGACCAGCTAAATCGTACTCTATAGAGCCGAAAATCCCAATTTCACACAAGTTTCTGGAGATAATCATGTTTTGCCACATTAAATAAAAGCTTGCACGGGGCTCAACAGCAACAAAAAAAGCTCATAGTACAGGAGAATGGCAGAAGCCTTTGGATCTAGAACACCAGCCTTTATATATAAGCACCTGCTTTCCCCATCCCCCAATTAGACAGTTTATGGGAAGCAACCTACTTTGCCACAGCTACAGTAAACAAAAAGAAACTGAGAAAAATGGGTTAGTTAGTGATTTTAGTTTGCATTTGATAGAGCAGAAAATGCAACAAGGGAGGTGAGGGAGGTATATCAAAGAGATGGCTTTTTAATTGCCTAGCGGCATAGTAAGAACTGGTGCCTTAACCTGATGCAGACTTAATCTTTCTTTATAATATATGAATGTTGCTTACGTAAATGAATTTCTGCTCAAGCAGAATTCTCTAATTAGACAATAATGTTGGAGAGATGAAACCATTATCTCCATTTATATCAGCACGCGTGCTCTTGCTGGTTAGTGTTTAAATGTGGAAATAATGTATCCTGAGACTACTGTGCAAAATTATTTTCAATAATCTAATAGCTTTTTAATTTTTAAAAAATCTTATATTAATCAGCTGGAACACAGGGTAATCAGATTGACTGATTCAATGAACAGTTATTTGGTCCCTCTTAGCTAATTACTTGTTGTATTCAGGTGTTAAGCCAGTGGGAAAGATATGAGATTATGAACAAAACTATCGTACGAGAAATAGTTTAGGCAGTGAGCAAGGAGCGTAGGACTTCTAAGCAAGCAAGGTAGAGTCCCCACAAACAAATAAGGGGGTTTATTCTGGGGGCCAAAGGCAGCAATCCCTATACGCTGAGCATGTGGATGGCCACCAAGAAGAAATGCATATGCTGCCCAGCTGATTAGCAGAGCGCCCACAGTGCTCACAGCGGCCAGCATGCATTTTATGAGTGGTGCACATGCCTCAGTGCACATAACAAAATTTATTCTGCACATGGATGGAAAACATTAGAGGGAGCACTCTTTGAGAGGTGGCTTCCATGATTCCCTGTTGACCTCACTATATATTAAGCTGTATGTTCAATGATTTAATGAAATGGGTCAGATTCTCTGGCAGCTCGACATTTTCACCCTCCTTTAAAATAACCTCCAGGTTATTTCTTGTCCCAAGAGCTAAACTGATGAGAGAAGCCCTCAGTGGAGGCTCATCAAGTCTTGTCTATACTTGCCCAGAGATCGCTGTTTCGGAGATTGCTCTTCAGGGATTCAATTTAGCAGATCTGTTAAGGACCTGCTAAATCGAATACTGATGGCACCCCCATTGACCTCTGTACTCTCCGGGGTCGTAAGGAGAAAGGGAAGTCAACGGGAGAGTTTCTCCCGTCGACTTCCCGCAGTGGGGATCCCACAGAAATTCAACATAAAATACGTTGACTCTAGCTATGTTATTCACACAGCTGGAGTTGTGTATCTCAAATTGACTTTCTCCCCCAGAGTAGACCTGGATTTGGTGTTAAAGTCAACTTTGACTCGGCCGTCATGAGATACAGACAGGCCTCACGAAGGAAACCTTAGAGAGCATTTACTCCACAGAACTTTTGAAAACTTTGACCCTGGATATGGATGAAAGCTTATAGTGTTCAGCCATTTCAAACCATCTATTGCAATGGCAGGCAAAACACTGTTGCTTTGGAAAGTTATTTTTCGGGGGGGCTACATGGAAAAGATGAATGCCTTCATCAAGCCGTATGCATGACTGAATGACATTTTTCAACTCAAATTTCGTTTTTGAGAAATATGCAGATTTGGGTAGACTGGTGCGTTTGAGGAATTCATGTAGAATTGGTCAAATTATTTTGGTTAAAACCTCTCTCTCTCTCCTGACTCCCTCCACCCCCAAAACAACCCTCTGGAAAAAAATATTCATTCTGACATTTTTGAAACAAAAATTTTGATTCTTTGAAATGTAAAATGATATTTCGTTTTAAGATTTTCTTTAGTTTTATTTAAAAATATAGAAACTTGGAAAACCTTGACCTCTCAATGGCCTGATTCCTTTTGATTTGAACAAGAGGTTTAACTGACCCTGAAATGGTACTTTTTCAACTTTTGAAAATGTAAAAAAGAACTAATTTCAGGTTGACCTGAATTTTTTTTTAAATTTTTTGGAGCTGCCGACAAACCAAAAAGACATTATTCACAGCTTTAGTTATATATTAATTATAAACAAGAATAGTTCTCATTAATTATTTTCCATATAGCATACAGTTGCCATCTGATGAACCTAGACAATAGAGGTCGAGATGCGTTTTTAGTGGCACATACTAAGGGTATGTCTACACTTGCACCCTCTTTCGGGAGAGGGATGCAAATGAAGACATTCAAAATTGCAAATGAAGCTGGGATTTAAATATCCCATGCTTCATTTGCATATTTGCGTTATGATGCTATTTCAAAATAGCGTTATTTGAAATAACAGACGCTATTAAGACGCAGTTATTTCGAGAGAAAAACGCTTCTCTCGAAATAACTGGTAAACCTCATTGTATGAGGAATAAGGGTTATTTCGAGAGAAGGGTTTTCTCTCGAAATAACAGATGCTGTTAAGAAGTGGTTATTTCGAAATAGTGCTATTTCGAAATAGCACCATAACGCAAATATGCAAATGATATTTAAATCCCGGCTTCATTTGCAATTTCAAATGTCTTCATTTGCATCCCTCTCTCAAAAGAGGGTGCAAGTGTAGACATACTCCAAGACATTGCAGATGCTGTGGGAAGTGAATTTGTATGTTGCCTTCTGTTTCTTGGCATTTCTGTAGTATCACTGGAGCAGATGAGCTCTTCACAAATGTTGATGAAGTAACACTCTTAGATGGTATGGAAATCTCCTTTGACCGATGGGAAGACTGAGGCTGTGTGCGTGTGTTTTACGTATTACAGAAGCACCTAGACTCAAAGCAGAGCCCAATTGTGCTATGAGCTACACAAACACACAGTAAAACTAGTCCCTACCCCACAGGGCTCTCACTGTCAATCGACAAGCCAGCAAAAAGTTGGAGGGGAAACAGGCTTAGAGAGGGGAAGTAACTTGCTCACTAAGGGTACATCTAGACTACACACTTCTTTCGAAAGAAGCTTTTTTGAAATAATCTTTTGAAAAAGCTTCTTTCAAAAGAGATTGTCTAAACAGCCACCACTTTTTTCGAAAAAGCGATCCGCTTTTTCAAGAGAGCACCCAGGCAATCTGGATGCTCTCTTTCAAAAAAGCCCTGTTCGCATTCAAGCATGCCTTTTTTCGAAAAAGCTCTTTTGAAAAAAGGCATTCTTCCTTGTAAAATGAGGTTTACCTTGGTCGAAAAAAATGCCACATTCTTTTGATTTAATTTCGAAAGAACGCGGTGGCAGTCTAGGCGCAAGCAAAGTTTTTTAAAAAAAAGGCCACTTTTAAAAAAAACAACCCCTGTAGTCTAGACATAGCCTAAGGGTACATCTATACTGCAGCGCTATTTTGGGATACTTCCGGTATCCCAAAATAGCGTTTTCCATGTCTTAACAGCACGCTATTCCAACATCCCTGTAAATCTTGTTCCATGAGGATTAGGGACGTTTTAGAACAGAGGTTTATTACAAAATTTGGCACTGTGCCAAATGATGAAATACACTATTGCAAAATTGACTTGAAATAAGCTATGCAATTTGTAAAAGTGGCGAGAAGTCCTGTGGCACCTTATAGACTAACAAAAGTGTTGGAGCATAAGCATCTGATGAAGTGGGTCTTTGCCCATGAAAGCTTATGCTCCAACACTTCTGTTAGTCTATAAGGTGCCACAGGACTCCTTGCTGCTTTTGCAGATTCAGACTAACATGGCTATCCCTCTGATACTATGCAATTTGTGTAGCTCAAATTGCCTACTTTATTTCGAGCTAAGGGTGCAGTATAGAAGCACCCTAATAAATAGCAGCTGAGTGGTCAAGATAAGAATAGAATTCACATCTTCTGACTTTAAGACTGGTATCACACTCCTTATCCATGGCACTCTCTGATACATGGATATCATTAAAGATGACAAGCCATGCAGTGTAATGTTAGCCATTCTGAGACAAAGATATTAGAGAGACAAGGTGGATGAGGACATATCTTGTATTGAACCAAATTCTGTAGATGACCTGAATAGTTTTGTGTAACCCCCAAAGCTTGTTTTTCTCACAAATAGAATTTGTCCAATAAAAGCTAACATCTCTAATAAGACAAGGTACGGAGTTCACAGCAGAGCTGATTTGCCAAAGAATTAATGCCCACAAATCAGACATAAGACATCTTCACACGGAAAAACCTGTTAGTTAACATTTTAATCTAACTGGCCATTACCTTAAAGGCCTGACAATGTGCGTCTTACTTCAAAGAGACTTTAACACCAGATTACTGAGAGAGACTTCAAAACTTTTATTCATGCGAATGGGCCTTAATACTTTGCGAATGGGCCTTAATAAAGATGCTAATTACCTTACACATTACAAAGACAGCCTCCCCACCTATTGATAGTTGTAGTAACTCCAGATTAACCACTTACTGATTTACAATAAGCTATTTTCTCCTTCCTTATCTCTTCTTTGACTGTCACCCCCACCTTCTGTTCTAATATCTGATTTGTCAGTACATCATTTGTTTACTTTCTTCATTGTATTCCTTTGTTATATATGGTCATGCCAATTCACTTTCAGAATATGATCTGAAGAAGTGTGTCTGCCCCATGAAAGCTCATCACCTAATAAACTATCTTGTTAGTCTTTAAAGTGCTATGTATTTTTTCCTTTTGTTTTACCAAGATCAGACTAACGTGGCTGCCTCTGTTACTTTTTTACATAGAAAAGTGATACATACACCAAAATAAGATATAGACATCCAGCAGATTGAGACTGTGATGGAGTGCTGGCCAGCACTTGGTGACTGAAGGGTTAAATTCAGGTAGCTAAGGGTGTTGGCAGGGAGCCAGAAGAGTCAATGGGATATAGTACTGAAATTTAAATTGTAAATATATACCTGTTGCTTGCTCTCTTCATGAGAATTCTAAGTTAGGAGTTGGAGGAAGCAAGATGAAGTAATCAGACGGAACTACCATGCCTACAAGAAATATTGGGCATGGGAAAGGAATGGGCCTTGAAGTATGGATCAGTATAGATTGTGAGTAGACAGAGAAATGTATGTTTAGTTGTGATCAGAGTATTTTTCTTTGTTTGGTTGTTTGGTTAAACTTCTGTGTGAGATCCATGTGCCTCCCTCTCCCCATTCACTATACCTAAGCTGTGCCAGAGATCATTCTTCTCTGTGTTTTAATCTGCTCTTTTCTCAGTTGCTCTGTAACACCTAGTAACCAAGTATGCTTTATCAAGTATATCTTTTTGTTTTGTTAATAAAATCACCTTTTTTAAGATGATGATTTGATTTTTGTGTCCTGGAAGGTAACAGGTCTGTGTGTGTGCCTGCCTAGGCTGAGAGCTCAGCTACTAGAGATTGCAGTTTGTTTTCTGTTTTCTTTTTCAAGCTCTCTTGTGGTAAAACAGCTTCAGGGTATTCCTCTGGAAGAAGTTCAAATGATTCTTCCTAGGTTTTAGGAGAAGGAGTTGGACACTTGCAGGTGGCAGCCTATCTCCCAAGGGCAGGAACTCTGTAACTTTGGGGAGCTTTTGTAAACAGAGCCTATAGAGGCAAGGCATTTAAGGTCTCTTGTGGGCCCCCACCTTCTGCACCTGGAGTGCCCAGAGATATTAAAATTGATAGGTCACAAGAGGTAATTTGTCCAAAGCATCTTTGAGTTATGCATATTTGTGTCCATTTCATGAAGCACGGGAGGGAGTCTGTCACATGACCATCTGCCTGTAGGCATGGTATAAATTCATTAGTTCCTAGTCTGCTAAGGGCTAACTCATTTTAGAATGAATGACAGCTGCTTGAGTCTTGACTTTGCCCTGCAGATAAAGGTTGTGGCACATGAATAAAGAACTTGTACAGCATGGATTCCATTGCTAATGGCCAGCAGATTCCTCAGAACTAGTCTTAGGGATTGTCTACACCAGTGTTTCTCAAACTGTGCTCCAGGGGCTTTCTCCCCCAGACATCTCCAGGGGCTCCGCGAGGTTGCCAGACTGGAAAGCCTTCAAAAGCATAATTGAGAATCGCCTCGAACTGATGCAATTAACACACACTGCTGGGGCTCCACATAAATTTTTATGCATGTAAAGGGTTCCGGAGCCCAAAAAGTTTGAGAACCTCTGGTCTACACTGGCATATTTTGTCACCAAAAAGCAGGTTTTCACAATAAAATCCTCCATGCATCAAATGTTGCAACTTATGGCCATTTTTGGCAACAAAAATCTTCCAGCCTCATGAGGGACTTTTATCTCTGCACTGTTGACATTCACGCAGTGTGTACTAAGTAGGTTTTTTGTCGAGTTTATTGGACTCCAGCATGTATCCAACAATTCCCTGTTCAGCCAATCTGGACATCACCTTGAACTCCGCTGCCCTTCAGCCACGTAATGTTTATGGTAAACAGATACTCCCCTCCCACGTGCAAACCCTAGGAACTTTAAATCCATTTTGTGTATCTATGGCATATTGTACAGTGGTCCTCATGGCATTTCTCAAGGCAACAGGGGTGGTGGCTATTGACTCAAACGCTCTCCTGCTTGGAGCAATGCAGAGCTTTTGGATCTAGTTCGGGGTGGGCAATAACTTTTGAAGGGGGGCCACTTCACAAATTTTGGAAGTGGCCATGAGCTGACCTGGAAGGGGCAGGGCCTCGGGCGGAATGGTGGGGCCCTGGGCAGAAGGGGCAGGATTGAGAATTACCTTGCCAGGAACTTTGCTCGGCCTGGGGTCCCTACCCCTTGACTTCTGGCCAATAGAAGGGACCTGGAGCAGATGGGAGGGTGCTGGGAGCGAGCATCCTCCCAGAGTTGTCACATAACCTGTTGCCTGGCAGCTGCCCAGCAGGCACAAGCCCTTCGAATAGAAGCAGTTGAAAGGGCTCGCACCTCCCAGGCAGCTCCCAGGCAATGGGCCAGTGAGGCTGAGAGCTGTGAGCCCTTTCAATGGCTTCTGTTCAAAGGGCTTGTGCCTCCCAGGTGCCTGCCAGGCAATGCAGCCTCCCAGCAAGTGTGAACCCTTTAAACAGAAGCAGTTGAAAAGGCTCGCATGTCTCCAGCTCCCAGGCAACGTGCTGGGACAGGGGTCAGCAACCTTTCAGAGATGGCATGCCGAGATTTGACTTATTTGCCTCTGTGTACGGGTCCAAGTGCCGGTGATACTTTTTAAAGTCAATAATGGTCCGACTTACAGCAGCTTCATTAATAAATAAATAAAGATGCAGATTTTACCTTTTAGTGCAGGGGTCAGCAACCTTTCAGCAGCGGCGTACTGAGACTTAACTTATTCACGGCTCTGTGTGCCGGGGGAAGGAAGCAGGAGGGGAGGTAAGGGCAGGCTGGGTACAGTGACCTTATTTTCTGAACCAGCTGCAGCTAGGGAGAACGGTTTAATTTAAATTAATTTAAAGTTTTAACTTTCTCACGTTAGTTTATCAAACTTCATTTTAAATAAAGTAAAATATGATGTCCAACACAAAAGGTTTCAATGTTTTCTTTATTTATGGCAGGGCTGGGGAACCTTTTTTGGGTCGGGGGTCACTGACCCACAGAAAAATCAGTTGGGGACCACATAAGTGAGAAGCAAAACAACTTCTCCAAAACCTCCCAGTGCTCACTGATGTGGCCCCAACTGAGACACCTCACTCCTCTGGTGCCCCAGCCTCACGGGGTGAGGGGAAGGGAAGGGGAAACTGAGGTTCAGGGCTTCCCATAGATCAGATTTACTTTTCTGGGGTTTTGGAGTTAGTGGATTTTAAGGACATCCTTAGGCTCTGGGGTAGGGACAAAAATGAGGGGTACAGTGTAAGAGACAGGGCTGCCAGCAAGTAGGATAGGGATGGGGTGCAGTGTGTGGCCAGAAGAGAAGGTGCAGGAGCGATGTGGATGAAGGAGTAGGTGCGGTGTCTGGCCAGGAGAGAGGATGCAGGAACAAGGGAGGGTGTCAGAGCAAGCTGGGGTGCCGGGTCTTAGGAGAGAGGGAAGTGAGGGGTTTGGGTGGGGGTGGTCTGGGCATGAGCGGGGATTTTACCTGGTTTTGTGCCCAGTTGTAGTAACAGCCGTAGCCACACTGACCCAGCCACCCCAGAGGGAGGCCCCACTGCCAGGGCCCATATAGTCTGGGCCCAGCCTTGGCCTTGGAGGCCCCACTGCCACTGTTGACACATTCTGGGGTCATCCCAGAGGCCCTACTTCCACTGTGGTCTGGGGCCAGCCCCAGAGGCCCCAAGGCTGCGGCCCACATGGTCCAGGGCTGGCCCTGGAGGCTGGAGGTGCTGCTGCTGCTGCCGTGGCCATGCAGCCCCGGTCTGTGTGGCCATAGAAGCAGCACCTTCAGCCACCAGGGCCAGCCCCAGACTGTGTGGCCACAGCAATGGCACCTCTGGTGCCAGCCCCAGGCCATGTGAACCACAGCTTTGGGGCCTCCGGGGCTGGCCCCAGATTCTTCCAAATGTTGCACAGTGGCACTTTTTTCCCAGACAGGAAAATCAGAACTGGGGAGATGGAACTGCCTACTGTG
Source organism: Pelochelys cantorii (assembly GCA_032595735.1). Taxonomy (NCBI): domain Eukaryota; kingdom Metazoa; phylum Chordata; order Testudines; family Trionychidae; genus Pelochelys; species Pelochelys cantorii. The sequence goes on along the minus strand of CM064346.1, from coordinate 8,043,770 downwards.
CGGCTTGGTGACCTAGTCTACCCCTTGCTCCCATGGTTCATGCAGTCTGGACCCCAGCAAGGTGGAACTCAGTAACAGGCTGAGCAAGTGCGGAATGGTGGTTGAATGTGCTTTTGGACATTTAAAGGGTAGGCTGAGGAGTCTCCTAACTCTGTTGGACCTCAGCGAATACAACATTCCCTTTGGGGTGGCAGCCAGGTGTGTGCTCCATAATCTGTGCGAGAGTAAGGGGAGACTTTTCTGGCAGAGTGGGGGGCTGAGGCAGAGCGCCTAGGCAGAGTTTGAGCAGCCGGACACCAACGCAATCAGGAGAGGACAGCAAGGGGCTGTGTGAATCAGAGAAGCCTTGAGGGACAGCTTTATGCAAGGCCTCTTTTGAGACTCTGCCATGTTTCTCTCCACAAGTTGCCCCTCTGCTCCCCCTGTTTGCCTTTAGTCCCCCACTCCACCTTTGCAGTTCAAGCAATGAAGAGACCTTTGTTCAAAGAACAGAAGGGGTTTTTTTGGGGGAGGAGGGGGGAAACAGCAGGGAAAGGAAAGAAGTGGGAACTCGAAGGGGGAGAGGGGCTCAGGAATGCAAGTGGGACTGCCTTCTACATCCTGAAGTTCTGAAGGGTACAGCTGCCCTTGAATTCCTCCTCCTTCCCACCCCCCCACTCTTACATGTCCTGAGGCCCTAGTGGTTCCAGGGGACCTTGGGAGTGAAAGCAGTGGGGGAGAAGGAACATGGGTTTTCATCAGGGTGCACAAGGTTCTGGGAGGAGGCTGTGTTCAGGCATGAAGCTGGGCGCTCTATAATAGCAGTCAGGAAGGCAAACATGATCTCCTGCTGTCTCGCCTGCTATTCCCTTGTGGCTATTCTCTCCTGTGATCTGGTCCAGGTGCTCTTCCTGCATCTCCTCCACGAGGAAGTTCATGCAGTTCATCTACTCCAGGAACATGTCCTCCCTTGTCCACTTCTGCTTGCAGATCTGAGCCAGGTGGGCAAAAGCCAGGTGCTGTCTCAGCTGCAATGAAAGGTTACAAGGGCAGTCATTACAGGAGATACAGTGTGTTAAGCCTAACCCTAATCTGTTAGCTCACACCAAAAGTCTCTGTGGAGACAATGGAAATGTGTTCCATGCAGGGTCAAATGTTTGTTTAAAGTGGACACTTTAAAGCAGTTGCACAGAGTTCTCCCAGGAGCATCAAGACACACTCGGTCCAGAGGCAGGCAGGCATGTTAAGGGGCCAGCCAGGGCAGGAGCCTGCAGGCAAGAGGCGAAGAGGATGGGAGAGGGCAGCTTCTCGCTGTGTCCAGGGAGAGTGCTAATAGCTCCCCCTCCTCCTTCCGCCAGGTTGCCATGTGTGAGATCAGTCTTCTCCAAATCACACAGAGAGATGAGGAGCAGATGCTGATGGAATGTGGCCAGAAATCTGGGCCTTATGCTGCACCGCTTTGTGGTTCACTGATGCCAGACCAGTAGGTGTCTCGACATGGGAAGGTGTCCTACCGAGGACACCTGGCCTCCCCAAAAACCTTCTGAGAAGAATCAAAGAGTTCCTAAGCGAGAGCTTCATGGAGTTGTGCAGGCAAGATTCTCGTTCCATCTGCAGACACGTTAATAAGCTGTTCCATGCCCCCCAGGCTGTGTGGGCACAGAGCATGCCTTGCCTCACATCCCATTGCCTTAACCCGCTTGTAGTTAGAAAAAGTTTGTGATCTCCCCAGAAGTGCCCTCCTTGAGGCTGATGCTGGCTAGACCCCCCAATAGTAACTAATCCAAATGGAAGACAGCAGCTTAGTTAATGGTATTAATCTGCTAGCTCAAATGATGTGAAGGTGGAGGCATCTATGTTCACATCCTACAGTTGCTGACAGGGGATTACTTCACATGCCCATTTTTATGACGGTTTTCCCTCTAGAAATTCATCATAGGGCATATGCAAGTCTCACTGATGCAAAGACATGTCCTTCGGTGATTTTGATCAACTCCTGAGAATACTGCTGAGTAGTGAGCGAGCTTGTCCTGGCCCTCAAACAAAAATGCAACCACTGCAGTGAGTTATTACAGCTTTGTTGACTTGTAACTTGAAATCTATATCTCGCTGAGTCCTGCTGTGTAGCCGACGTCTCTTTATGTTGGGATTATTGATTGTATTTAAATGTTCTCTTTGTACCCTGCACAGCTAAGGTAATGATTGGACTTTTATTCATGTTGCCACTTGGAAAGTTTAGTTATGTGGGACCATTTCCAACATCTGTACCAGTTTTGAAACATAATGTTTTATCTTGAATTATTTATTGAACATCTTTATACAAAATAAGCGGCTCGCTAAGGTGAAAACCATTCTGCTGGGGGCATCTTGCCCTCTTTATTTACTTGATCAGAAACCTTTTTCGAAGGGGTGCATCATCTTCAATTTAAAGAAACTTCCAATCCAAAGCAATTTCATCGCCATTTAGTTATGCAAAGGCTTGTGTGCCTAACAAAAGAAGATTGCCCAACCTAGCAGAGCATTTTTTTGCTGCAGTAAATACGGGGTGTTGCTACATTTTCTTATTCACTATTGTGGCAAAACTACAGCCATGCCCCATGGGTCTCGCGGTACTGGCAGACAATATTAGCCTCACAGACTCACTGTGGTCCTATACACAGCCCCTTTCTCTTTACAAGAGGCAAGGCCCATAGCTTACTGAGCCATTCTCATCACAGGCTAGTCCATGGTTTCAGGGTGAAAACACCTTTGTAGTCCTGGTCTCCCTTCCCAGGGGCAGTCTCTGTGTTGGCATAGGGGAGGTTTGGGAGGAACTTGGGCCTGCCCACTACCCGGGTTCCAGCCTAGCGACCCTAAGGCAGTGGCAACAGGTGTTTGATTAGCTTGCTCCTTCAGGCAAATCATTAACTACCCCAGGTATCTGCCTGCCTTAATTTTGTGGCAGCAGTCTCTGGGAGTTTATTCAGGGAAAAGAAAGCTATCTAGCCAGCACCGTGTGAACCTGCCCTCCATTAGAGTGCGGCAGCATGCTGGTTTGGGTCTGACACGATACAGCTTAAAAGAGTCCATAAACTTTGTTGCTTGTTGCTTAAATTTTCTCTCAGCATTTTCAAATCATGATAATGGTTTTCATTAGCATTCTATTTACTTCCTCTTCTCTATCATTAGCAAACTCTGGCATTCATCAGAAAATAGCCCCCAAATTTAACATCCTGGTGATTTCATTATTTCTGTATAAGGAATATACTTCATGTTTTTGGAATTCAGGGCTCTGGATTTCCTTCTAGGTTCCATGTCACACCAAACTTTCTGGCCAAATAGCACTGAGATTGGGTCCCCTTTTTGGAATCCATTTGTCCTGTTTTTGGGGATGAGTTCTGCTAACACTTTCTACTACAGTGTTTCTTAAACTTTTTAAGACTGAGGAACACCAAAAAATAATTTTTTTTATGAGGAACAGCAAGGATTTTTTTGTCAAGGGGGGGAAAAAAAGCATCTTCCAGGGGAAAATTGGCAAGCAAAAAAACAAAAACCAAAAAACCAAACCCCACAGGACCTGGGAGACCTGGGGGTTGAAATGCACAATGACCCCCCCCCCGCCCCCGGAAGACTGCCCTAATAACAGTCTGAAAACGTAGACCACAAAAAAGTAAGGATACTAATAAACAAATGCTAAATAAGGTCATGTGTCTGGCCAGGAGGGAGGGTAGAGGAGGGGACTTGGGGCAGGATGTCTGGCCAGGAGGAAGGGTGCAGGAGGGGACTTGGGGCAGGGTGTCTGGCCAGCAGGAAGGGTAGAGGAGGGGTCTTGGGGCAGAATGTCTGGCCAGGAGCAGGTCTCGGGGCAGGGTGTCTGGCCAGGAGGGAGGGTGCAGAAGGGGACTTGGGGCAGGGTGTCAGAGCAAGCTGGGAATGCAGGGGTCTTGGCAGGGGAAGGGGAGTGAGGGGGGTTTGGGTGCAGGGTCCGGGCATGAGGGGGGATGCTTACCTGGCTTGGCACCCTGCTGCATCAGGGAAAGCCACGAGGGAGCATGCTCTTGTTCCGGGGGTGGGGGTGGAGAGCTCAGTTCCCACCACCCCTGCCCATGCAGCAGGGAACCCAGCACAGCTGCAGCACCAGGCCAGGCTTCCTGCTGGCAGGGCAGGGGGGAAGGGAGTAGAAACCCTGACCATCCCCACCTGATTAAACTCTGCCACTTCCTCAGCGGGCTGGGGAGGGACGCGGGGGGGGGGGCAGCAGAGGCCAAGCACACCGTAGGCAGGGGGGAGGGGACAGCAGAGCCCGAGCATGCCCCAGGTGGGGGGTGGCAGAGCCTGAGCCAGGTTCCCCACAGGCAGCAGTTACAAAACGCCGAGGTCCAGGAGTGGCTCCAGTCACCCCTCCCTCTCTCAGCAGCAGTGGCCACTGTAAAAGCAGCCACTTGCACACATGGAGGAGGAGGAGACTGCATAGCAGCGGAGGCCCCGTGGGACAGGGGTCATCCTGCAAGCTAGGGGTGGGCGGGAGCTGTCTACGGGCTCTGCAGGGGGTGGCGGAGCAGAACTTTTTCTGTTCTCTCCACGGCACACCTCTGACTGCCTCGCGGCACACTGCTGTGCTGCAGAACACACGTTAAGAAACGCTGTTCTACTACATGTAGCACCCGACTTCACTGGGCCTCCTCCAGGTAGTAAGCGCTACACGCAGAGGTAAGTAACTATACAATGGCCCAAAGAGTGACTGCAATGGGAATCCAGTTCCTTTTTCTCTGGGCTAACAGTCTGAGCCAGCATCATTTGATGTCACTGCGGTTGTGGGGTTTCTACTCATTTCCGTGTCAGCAGGATGTGGCCCACTGAGTAGACCCTCAGCTGGTGTCACGTGTCACAGCTCCACCGTCTTCAGAGATGACCGTTCACACCAGCTGAGGATTTGTCCTCTCTAGACAGGAGAGGGAGCAAGGAACTGGCTTCTGGAAACAAATCTGGATTTGCTGTGCAGAGCATTAACCCCAGGCATACGCGGCTTTTTTTGGGGGGGCAGGGGGAAACCCTCATTCTTAGGCTGTTTCCAGACCTGGGGGCCAAAGTGGGATCCAGTGATTCAAAAGAGCTCGGGGCTCCCCAGCCACTGCAGACGCTGCTGCAGAAGCGGCAGTGGCCAGAGCCCCTGGCCCTTTAAATTGCCACTGGAGCATTACATGGCACATGCCGGGTGGCACTGTGGTCTAGTTGCCTCCAACCCCACCCCTTCTGTCTGAAGCCCTACCCCTGCCTAAAGTGAAGAGCTGCCCCTCCCCCCTTCCCAGGCGCCCAGCAAGTCTGGCTATTTCTTTGGCTTCCCTTCCAATATTTTCCACTGCAAGTATATTTGGTTCCCTTTCAAATTATTTGGTTTTTTGTTTTTGTTTTTTTAGCAAAGCTTTTGATATGGTCTCCCGCAATAGTCTTGCCAGCAAGCTAAAGAAGTATGGATTGGCTAAATGGACTGTAAGGTGGATAGAAAGCTGGCTAGATCATCAAGCTCAATGGGTAGTGATCAATGGCTCAATGTCTGGTTGGTGGTCCATATCAAGTGGAGTGCCCCCAGGGTCGGTTCTGGGACTGGTTTTGTTTAACACCTTTATGAGTGACCTGGATGAGAGGATGGATTGCACCCTCAGGAAGTCCACAGATGACACTAAGCGGGGAGAGGTAGATATGCTGGAGGGTAGGGATAGGGACCAGAGTACGGACGGACTAGGTAGTTCGAATTAAATCTCCTAATTTGAACTACCGTTACTCCTCATTGTAGGAAGAGTAACAGTAGCTCGAATTAGGAGCTTTAATTCGAACTATCTAGTCCATGCTGCGTGTAGCCACGGGCAGGGAGTTAGAACTATGGGGCATTTAAAAATGGCGGCGCCTGGGAACATGCAAATAAAGCCTGGGATATTTAAATCCCGGGCTTCATTTGCAAGTTCGAATGCCTACATTAGCCACCCTAGTTTGAACTAGGGTGGCAGTGTAGACATACCCTCAGATTCTTTAGGAGGAGCATTGCCAGCAGATCTAGAGAAGTGATTATTCCCCTTTATTCAGCACTGGTGAGGCCACATCTGGAGTATTGTGTCCAATTTTGGGCTCCCCATTACAGAAAGGATGTGGATGCATTGGAGTGGGTCCAGTAGAGGGCAACGAAAATGATTACGGGGCTGGAGCACATGACTTACAAGGAGACACTAAGGAATTTGGGCTTGTTTGGTCTGCAGAAGAGAAGAGTGAAGGAGGATTTGATAGCAGCCTTTGACAACCTGTAGGAGGATTCCAAAAAGGATGGATAGAGGTTGTTCTCAGTGGTGATGGATGGCAGAACAAGGAGCAATGGTCTCACGTTGCAGTGGGGGAGGTCTAGGTTGGATATTAGGAAAAACTATTTGGATCGTGCCTTCAACTCCCTGAAGGGGGGTTCCAAAGAGGATGGAGAGAGGCTGTTCTCGCTGGTGACAGATGACAGTCCACCGCCGGATCAGCAATGCTGACTGGCGCTGCCGGGATCCATTTTTGACTGGGTGTTCCAGTCCAAAAGCAGATTCCTGGTCACCGACCTGCTAATAAGTTTTCACATCTTGTGCTAAGCAGGGGAAGAGCCAGGCACCTCTCTTAGGGTATGTCTAGGCTGCATCCCTCAACCGGCAGAGGTATGCAGATTAGGCAGGTTGACACTGCAAATGAGGCAGGGATTTAAATATCCCGTGCCTAATTTGCATAAAAATGGCCGCCGCGTTTTGCCGACTCAGCACTTTGTTGGCAAAAAGCGGCAGTCTAGAGGGGGATCTGTCGAGAAAGAAAGCCTTTTTCAAGAGATCCTGTAAACCTCCGTGCAGAAGGCATAAGGGGTGCAGTCTAGACATACGCTTAGAATGCTGTGCTACTTACAGTGGAGCTTTCTCCCTGGGAGTGTGAATGAAACGGAAGTGGCTCTAGTACAAGGACTTATTGCTCTGCCCGTGCTGTCACAATGAAGTCGTGCAGGTGCAATTGTTTTCAGGCAGTGGGTCATGTGACCTCTCCGTCACAATCTCAGCTCACAAAGGGAGGCAGATAACCTAGCTGATGCAGCGGCCCAGTCACCTTTGCAGCATCATCTCCCCTTTTTCTGATCCTGCAAAAGCTTCCCTGCTGCTGCTCCATCAGGAACTGGCTTGTCAGGATTTGGGGGGACGGAGCCAGGACACAGCTGATCTCCACAGCATCAATCTGTGGACAGTGTACTAGGAGTAAATGATGCCTCATTCCTGTGACTTCCGCTCCATTATGGCTACCAAATAATGGCAGGATACTCAGCCAATGGAAACTCGGCTCCAAAAGGAGCCATGCTAATGACTGGTAAGGAGAGGGATAGTAACAGTGTTGTGGGAAAAAAAGCCACTTTCTTTCCCACCAGATACCTGGAGGCTCCCCTAGTGGAGATACCCACATTCCATAGGATTCAACTTTATAAACTTCTGGGATTTGACAAGAATGGAGAAGCACAGGAAAAAAGAATTTGGGAAAATATAAAACCACATTATCCCTAAAGCTTGTGTCAGAAATTTTCAAAGCCAGGCACGAGATTAAAGTGATGGGAGACGCATATGTAAATCTACCCTGCTGCTTTGAACATCTCAACCGTGCTGTGACTGTCTCTGTCTTCACTGTCAACATTTGGCTGGATGTATCCCTTGTCCCTTCAATGTAGCTTTGTGCTACAAGCTGAAAACAATATCTGTCTCGCTAAGGTACTTATCTCCCCCTTATTATGGCTATGTCTGAGCATCTCACAGTATTTAATGTACTTATCCTCACAGCAGGGGTGCCATTTCGGATTGGGGGGGACGACACCTGTGCATGTTGTGATGAGGGGGAAGAGATTGAGAGATTGGACGGGGGGGAGTGAGGACAGAGGGTTCAACAATGTTACTGAGCATGCTCAGTACAAGCCAAGCACCAAAATTGTGGGAGAACCAATCCTCCCCCCCTCCACCCCATATATCATCTCTATCCAGGGGCTACAAATATACAAGAGTTTCAAAATTCTTATCGGATGGGAAAACCGTTTTCTTTCCAGCTCTGGTCATAACCCTAGTGGCATTAGTACACAGACTTGTACACCAAGAGCTGGATGTTAGCATTAGTGTGTCCAAATGTTCTTGGTATATAAAAAATGAACGGCCATCAAAACAACTGAGGCGGTTAGGATTGAGATGAGTCCCACACATTAAAATTGCCTGGGAACTGAGATGAATGAATGGCTCAGCTCAGGTGAAGAAATGGTAATAGCTGGTTCATTTAAAGAGGCTTATGACTTTGCTACTGGCTTTATGCTCATACAGCTGGATTTTGGGGTTCCCAGTTTGCATTGGGTTGGGCATCTCAATCCATGTCACGCTCGGCACATTGGTTAAGTTTCTTAACAGATAGATCCAAGGCATGGGAGTCCAGTAACTTAGGCGGGGGAAGGCTTTGCCTTCCCAAACTGCCAGGCATGGCCCTGCCCATACTCCATCCCCAGAAGGCCTGCTGGAGGCGTCCTCGGGTGGAGTTTTGCTGCCCTCAATGCCTGCCCTCCCTGTGGTCTGAGGTGAGGAGCCTGGAGCCATGTGGACTTCTCCCTCCCCGGTACTGGAGTTGCTGAGGCCGCGTATCCTCTTCCCTCACTCGGTACTTCGGTTCCAGGGAGGCTGGGGCTAGCGCATGCATGCCCACTCCCCTTCCCTTCCCTTCCCTCCCTGTGGTTGGGGGTGTGCGCGCATGTGGCGTACTGCCCTGCCTCCCTGTGGCGGGGGGGGGGGGGAGGGGTGGAGAGGGTGGGCCTTAGCAGAAAGGGTGGAAAGCCTGGAACCCTTTAGCATCAGTGAGACTATATTTCAGACCATAGGGTTAGGCAGTGTGTTTTTGTTAAAAAAAAAAAAAAAAGGTGCTGGTACTAGGGTTGCCAGATGGTTTAAAGAAAAAATACTGGACAAAAATGTGATAAAAATGTGTCAAGCAAAAAAAAAAAAAAAAAAAGTGCTGAGGCGGTCTGGAGGGAGGAAGGGAAATGGGGAGGTCAGGGCCGAAATGCAGTTGCAGCCCCTTTAATTGGCATGTGTCCCGAGTGGGCTTCCATTGGGCGCCAAGCCAGGGCCCGGAAAAAGCAGAAAAAAGTCCTTAATTAGAAAATACCGGCATGGCACGAGTGCTCCCAGGGTGGGCTGGGGGAAAAGCAGCGCAGCGTGAGTGCTCCCAAAAAAGGTGACGGTACACCATCACAAAAATAACAGGTAAACAACAAATGATTTTTTTTTATATACTACTTGCCTTATTTCTAAGTTCTTGTAATTACCACTTCCCTTCCCCTCACCTTCAAAAATCAGCCCAAATAGCCTCTTAAGATTCAAAAAGGAATAAAATGTGCCACATGCACAAATTATTCATAGTAAAGATGGGCCTAAGCTTCCATGTTCACATCTGGAGTCACAGCTCAGTAGCGTTTGCATTTTCAGTTCTCTAAATCTTTAATTAACAAATATTGTGTAACAAAAACAGGTCACATACAAAACCATTTAAAATTGACAGTAACACATGTCCTGGCTCAAGCTGATAAATCCTTGTAACATTTTGTTTTCTTTGCAGAAGGAATATTTTATACTATTTAACAGCAGAGAGGGAGGAGGGGAGTGGGCAGGGCAGTTCATTTACTGTTTGTTTATTTTTATGTCAGGAAAATAAATGGAGCAATATAGAAACAACAATAAAACAGATAAATGAGAGGCTAGAGCAGTGTTTCCCAAATGGTGTTCCACAGAACCCCAGGGTTCTGCAAAGTGAAAATAAGGGTTCCGCGAGAGAGATAAAATGTTGTCATTTTCACATAAGCTACAGTCAAGAAAAGAAGAAAAACCATTATTCGCATTGAAAACTGCCAATATAATGCATATTAGTTTTTGAGCTTTATTTATTGTACACATTAAATGTGATGTTTGTTTTTAAATATGTGCAGTTAAACTAAATGTTGATCTCATGACCTTGTTTAGCGTTTGTTTATTATTATCCTTACTTATTTGTGGTCTACTTTTTCAGCTCCATATATTAGACTGTTATTAGGGATTCCGCAAAATTATTTCGAGTTTAAAAGGGTTCCGTAGCCAAATAAAATTGGGAAACACTGGGCTAGAGTGTAATCACTAACGGGTACATTTTCAAAGCACTTGCAAAGTTACAGCAATGTGATTCCTATTTACTTTAATAGGAGCTGGGTGTTAAGTTCACATGTTTTGCTTTGAAAAATTACAATGAATTGTCTTCGTTTGTCTCAGCAATAAAGGAATAATGTGTGTGTGCCATTAAAAAAAAGGAAACTTTTATGTCTGCCTCTTGCAATTGCCTTTATTATCTGAAGAATTCATTGGTGGCCAAAATAGGCTTGCAAGTGCCTGCTTTCGCTTTAATTTCAACCGGAGACTTTAAAAAAATATTAGTTCTAGTTAGGCAATCTCTAGAGCCGTGGTGTCCAACCAGTTCTGAAGCAGTAGCCACTGTAATGGCTACTGCCATAGCGAACTAGCCTCACTTAACTGGCCAAATAGCCACATGTGGCTAGTGTGTTGGACTCCACGGCTCTAAAGTATACAGAATCATAGAATCTTAGGGTTGGAAGAAACCTCAGGAGGTCATCAAATCCAACTCCCTGCCCAAAGCAGGACCAATCCCAACTAAATCAACCCAGCCAGGGCTTTGTCAAGCCGAGACTTAAAAACCTCTAGGGATGGAGATTCCACCCCCTCCCAAGGTAACCCATTCCAGTGCCTCATCACTCTCCCAGTAAAATGGTTTTGCCTAATATCCAACCTAGACTTCCCCCCCTGCAACTTGAGACCATTGCTCCTCATTCTACCATCTGTCACTACTGAGAACAGCCTCTCTCCATCCTCTTTGGAACCTCCTTTCCTTCCAGGTAGCTAAAGGCTGCTATCAAATCTCCCCTCACTCGTCTCTTCTGCAGATTAAACAAGCCCAAATCCCTCAACCTCTCCTCATAGGTCATGTGCTCCAGCCTCCTCATCATTTTGGTTGCCCTCCGCTGGACCCTCTCCAATGCCTCCACATCCTTTCTATAGTGGGGAGCCCAGAATTGGACACAATACTCCAGATGTGTCCTCACCAGTGCCAAATAAAGGGGAATAACCACTTCTCGAGATCTGCTGGCAATGCTCCTCCTAAAGAACCCTAATATGCCATTAGCCTTCTTGGCTACAAGTGACCACTGTTGACCCATATCCAGCTTCTCATCCACTGTAATTCCCAAGTCCTTGTCTGCCAAACTCCTGCTTAGCCAGTCAGTCCCCAGCCTATAACAATGCTTGGTATTCTTCCATCCCAAGTGCAGAACTCTGTACTTGTCCTCATTGAACCTCATGGGATTTCTTTTGGCCCAATCCTCCAATCTGTCTAGGTCACTCTGGACCCTATTCCTACCCTCCACATATCTACCTCTCCCTCTAGCTTAGAGTCATCCACAAACTTGCTGAGGGTGCAATCCATCCCCTCATCCAAGTCACTCATAAAGATGTTGAACAAAACCAGCCCTAGAACCAACTCTTTGAGCACTCTGCTTGATATGGACCACCAATCAGACATCGAGCTGTTGATCACTGCCCACTGGGCCCGACAGTCTAGCCAGCTTTCTATCCACCTTATAGTCCATTTATCCAATCCATACTTCCTTAAACTGCTGGCAAGAATACTGTGGGAGACCGTATCAAAAGCTTTGCTAAAGTCAAGCTATATCACATCCACCACCCTCACCATTTCCACAGAGCCAGTTAGCTTGTCGTAGAAGGCAATTAGGTTGGTCAGGTATGACTTGCCCTTGGTGAATCCATGGTGACTATTCCTGATCAATTTTCTCTATTCCAAGTGCTTCAAAAGGGATTCCTTGAGGATCCCCTCAGTGATTTTTCCAGAGACTGAGGTGAGGCTGACTGGTCCGTAGTTCCCTGGATTGTCCTTCTTCTCTTTTTAAAAGATTGGCACTACATTTGCCTTTTTCTAATCAACCGGGGCCTCCCATGATTGCCACAAGTTTTTCAAAGATAATGGCCAACGGCTCTGCAATGACATCTGCCAACTCCCTTAGAGCACTCAGATGCATTAGATCCAGCTCCATGGATTTGTGTATGTCCAACTTTTCTAAATCGTTGTTAACCTGTTCATTCCCCACCAAGGGCTGCCCACCTCTTTCCAGGGAGCTGACCTTGTCTGTGAAGACAGAGGCAAAAAAAGCATTGAGTACTTCAGCTTTTCCCACATGATCTGTCACTAGGTTACTTCCCTCATCCAGTAAAGGTTCCAAACTTTTCTTGACCACCCTCTTATTGCTAACATGCCTGTAGAAACCTTTCTTGTTACCCTTCACATACCTTACTAGCTGCAATTCCAGTTGTGCGTTGGCCTTCCTGATTACACCCCTGCAGGCTTGAGCAATGTATTTATACTCCTCCCTGGTCATCTGTCCAAGTTTCCACTTCTTGTCAGCTTCCTTTTTGTGTGTGAGCTCGCCAAGGATTTCACTGCTAAGCCAAGCTGGTTGCCTACTATATTTGCTTTTTTACTGCACATCGGGATGGTTTGTTCTTGTGCCTTTAATCAGGCTTCTTTAAAATACAGCCAGCTCTCCTGAACTCCTTTCCCCTTCATGTTAGCATCCCAGGGGATCCTGCCCATCAGTTCACTGAGGGAGTCTAATAGTTCGTTGACTGTGCTAGGACTTCTAATTCTTCCTGCTTGTTCCCAGTCTTCTTGTGTTCATGTAACTAGCTCTTTGCCCTACCTTCTCTGTATGAATCAGGGGTCCTCCTCTGTTGCACCTTCCTCCTTGTGTTTTTTCCCAGTATCCCACTTGCTCACTTACCTCAGAGCTTATGTCACCATCCCCTGACGAACCTAGTTTAAAGCCCTCCTCACTAGGTTTGGAAGCCTACCTGTGAAGATGCTCTTCCTTCTCTTTGTTAGGTAGATCCCATCTTTTCCTAGCAATCCTTGTACCTGGAACAGCATCTCATTGTCAAAGAATCCAAAACCCTCTCTCTGGCACCACCTGTCCAACCATGCATTTACTTCCAAAATTCAACAATCCCTACTTGGAGCTTTTCCTTCAACAGGGAGGATGGACGAGAACACCACTTGCACCTCAAACTTCTTGATCCTTCTTCTCAGTGCTACATGAGCTGCAGTGACCTGCTCAAGATCATTGTTGGCCGTATCGTTAATTCCTACATGAAGAAGTAGGAAGAGGTACTGGTCTGAAGGTCTGATCAGTCTCAGAAGACTCTCGGTCACATCCTGAATTCGAGCTCCTGGTAAGCAGTATGCTTCTTGAGATTCCCGGTCTGGGTGGCAGATGGATGACTCCATCTCTCTTAGATGACAAGTCACTTCCTGCCTCTGTGCTTCAACTTCCTCTCTCTTCCTTAATTTTTCATGTCCGTGTAGATTGTGAGCCCTTCAGGAACGGGATTCACTCCCTCAGTAAGGGTATGGACAGTACCTACAACAATTATGGTTGAGGTCTCTAGCCATGACTGTTTTATATCTGCTGTTTCTACCCACCATGGATGCGAAATGGAGTTATGCCGTCAAAGTCCAATAAAGTTCATTATGAATAGCCTTGCTAAAAGGCTAATGCATGGGCTCTTAACCCTAAGGCAGTGGTCACCAACCAGTAGATCAGGATCTCCTGGTAGATCTTGGAGCCTCTGACGGGTGATCCTGACAGGTTTGGCCAAGAGGCTGTCAAGTGTCTGAACTTCAGCTGCCCCTCCCCCTACTGCAGTGTACCTCCTGCCCTTTGCTTGGAGCTGCCTACCCCTGGAGGAGCCTCTTGCTTGTTGTGCAGGGCAGGGGAGGGAAAAGTGGGGCACTGATGTCAAGGTGCCCCCTTCTCCCACCCCGTATCTTATCTCCACAGAGCAGAGTGGGGGGCACAACAGGACTTGGGAGGGAGTTTGCTGGCTGCTTTGGGGAGTGGTGCAGGGCCAGGGCCAGGGCAGGGGATGAGCCTACCTTAGCGCCACTGCACCACCACCCAGGAGCAGCCTGAGGTAAGCGGTGCCCAGCCGGAGCCCACATCCTGAAACCCTCCCCCAGTCATGAACCCCCTCCTCCACCTCATACCCTTGCATTAGCCCTGAGCACCCTGCATCTAAGCACCCTCCCAGAGTCCCTGCACCTAGAACCCCATCTGGCACCTCAACTGCCTCCCCCAAGCTCAGCTCAGAGCACTTCTTGCACTCGAAATCCCTTAATCCAAGACCAGGAGCTGCACTCATCCCTCTGCCCCTGCCTAGTGAAAGTGAGGGAGGATGGAGTGAGCAGGGGCGGGGCCTTAGAGAAGGGGCGAGAAGGAGGCGGGGCCAGAGTATTTGGGTTTGAGGTAGATCTTGGATTGCACTTAAATTCAAAAAGTGATCTCATGCTTAAAAAGGTTGGAGACCACTGTCCTAAGGTAATCTTTTATACATATGTTAGAGGTGCAATCTGGACTCCTGCCATGCATTTGCTACTCTCAGAAGTTTGTTCTTCGGCACCTTTCTGGATTGGACCTCAGAGATAGCGCTGCATAATCAACATCCATTTCCTTCTGTTCTTTTGATTGGAACAGCTCCATCCATCTTAACTGACTTAATCCATTTTATGAAGCTTGGGAGGAAAGTCACTGAAAATCCATCATGTGTAATGTGTGTGTTAAGCCTTTTCCTTGTTCACCACAGAATTCCATGGGCTGTATGTCTAAAAGGCACTTCCTTGCAAGTCATAGTTTTCTGATTGCGTTTGGCAGCCTTTTTGGCAATAGATGGTTGTGCAAAAGCAATTGCTTTAATTTGGCAGCGTCTGTTGTTCTCCTCCTCCCCGGTTCCCTTTGACATACCGGATTTTGGCAGGGGAAGAGGAGGGCTGGAAACATTGCCATGACATAAGCAACAATGTTCAAGATATTTCAAAAGATGGTAAAGTGAGAAAAAGCTGGCAGGGCACGCCGTCACGCAAGGGAGCTGGCACGGAGAGGCATTTGTTTGCTGAGAGCTTGTGTCTCGGAGTTGCTGATTAGGTTACAGCGGCGGCAGTAGACAGCTTTGGAGGGTTTGATGAGACTACTAAGAGGGTTGTTGTTCCTAGTTGTCACCCCTCAGGGAAGAAAAATTCTGAGGAATGGCTCTGTAAGCACCATTGAGCAGGTGCATGCTGCTAGAACAATGGTTGGCACCGAGATTTGCCGCAGGAAACCTGCTCTGGCATTTCAGTTTCCCACTTGCAGTGGCTGTTGCCAGAGGGGGAGAGATGAGAGAAATGGGCTATAACAGCAGAAAATCTGATTTAAAAAAATCCTGGGGTATTACTAGTATTAAACATACTTAGCATTTTGGCTTGGAGGTACTAAAGTGACATGCAAGGCAGAAGGGAGAAAAGCAAAATGAATAAAACTACTGTGGTTGCCAGTTTCACTTCCATATACACGCACATATATAAAGTGTGCATATGCACATACACAATTAAAAGAAGAGTGCAAGGGTTCATTACAAAATTAAACACGGCTCTTGAGTAACTGCAGTAAAACCTGTGCTATCTGGAAAACTGTAGAAACAGGCAAATTTCTGACACCGGGAAAAGCAAAAAACCAAAAAACCAACCAAACAAAAAGGAAACTGGCCCTTTACGTGCCTGGCCCCTCCTCAGATGAGCGGGCAGCACGTACCTGGGGGAGGGGTGAAGAGCAGCCATCTCGGCTCCCCCCATGGCTCCTGGCACCCCCAGCAGGCCAGCCCCCCTGCAGCTCCCGCCCCCTGCCAGAAGGCCGTCCCCGTCATCTCTGTCTCCCGCCCCCCAGCTTCCACCTCCCTCTCACCAGGCTGCATCTTGACACCCCCCCCCCTGCAACTTGTGGCCCCCCCAGCAGGCCACATCCCGGCCCCCACACAACTCCGGTGTCCCCTTCCCCTGTAGGCCCCGCATGGTTCCTGCCCCCCTCAGATAACCAGAATTTTTAGGTTACCGGCACACCCTAATCCCCAGGCATGCCAGATAACACAGGTTTTACTGTAAAATGATTATCTCTAAAATATCACTTATTAGGATTAAACATTTAGGGCCAGACTGGCAGAATCAAGCAGCCTAAAGGAAAAATGTATATGAAGCTAAAGTAATACTAAGTAATTTACCAAGAGAAGGGAGAAAGTCCTTTTGTATTAGGCCATGGGGATTCTTTGGGGGAACCCCCTTGAAAATACTAAACACACCCTTTAATGCAACATTCATTCCACCACTGTGCAGTCTACATTTCCCTGCTTGTGCTGTGGCCTGATCTGAAACTCATTGACGTAAATAGAAAGACCTCTAATGCTTTCAGTGGGGTTTGGATCAGGCTGCTGGTGATGTGGGTATGGGGAGGAGGCTTAGAGGAAAGCAACAAGTTGTGTGCACGGCAGGAGGCAGACAGATGCTGTGGCCCAACATCTGGCTGCTTCGTGGTCCAGTACAGATCTGTAATGAGTTAGTGTTTGGTTCATCGCTTTGTGCTAAGCATTAGGTAGTGATAACAATGACCGTGGTTGGACTGATACATGTGTTTTTAAATACATGGGAATAGTTAACACAGAATTGTCCATAGAACTGGAATTCTAGTATCTATATAGTCACTACTGAAGGGTAGTACGGTACCGATAACTAACTGATGATCAATGACATTGTTCCAATAGGATACAGTTTAACAGATTATTTGCATCTCCTTTTGGGCTATGTCTCTCTTTTAACTCAATGGCACGCTTCCTAGGCTTTAGCCTGAAATTATAAAGGAAATTCTAAGATCCCAGTTCAGCAAACATTTATTCACATGCTGAAGTTTATGCATGTGAGTTCTGAAGTATTGGCATTGGCTGCCGTGGGCTGCTCATATGCATAAAGTTACGTTTATGTGTAACTATTTGTAGGATTATTGCTGTACTTTCTTTTTTCCTACCTGTGGCAAGCTGTTAAAAGTCCATTTCTGCCCTCCACCCCCCCACCATGGTGGAAGTTTATTTACTAACATTAATAGGAAGAGTCAACCTGTGGAATTCCTTGCCAGAGGATGTGGTGAAGGCTAGAACTTTAACAGGGTTCAAAAAAGAGCTAGATAGATTAATGGAGGTTAGGTCCATCAATGGCTATTAGCCAGGATGGGTAAGAATGGTGTCCCTAGCCTCTGTTTCTCTGGAGGTGGGTGACAGGAGAGGGATCATGTGAGGATTACCTGTTGTGATCCCTCCCTCTGGGGCATCTGTATTGGCCACTATCAGCAGACAGGATACTGGGCTAAATGGACCTTTGGTCTGACCCAGTATGGCCGTTCTTATGTTCTTAACAGGATTGACCCCAGTCTCTGTCATTTTTATGTTAAAAAGTTGTGCTGAGTGAGCAAGTCTTAACATGAAGAGGCAGAGATGGCATTCACCTTTCAAGCAGGGGGAAGACCCTATTCGGACACAGTCTGGCTTACCTAGTGAGGAGGGCTTTAAACTAGGTTCGACGGGGACAGGTGAGCAAAGCCCACAGGTAAGTGGAGAACATGGAGACCTGGGAGATGGGTCGGAAATGGGAGGGAGTGTGGGCTATAATGGCAGAGAGAAAGGAGGGTCAGGGCAAAACTGGGAGGCAAGATCAAATCAGTATCTTAGATGCCTATATACAAACGCGAGAAGTATGGGTAATAAGCAGGAAGAACTGGAAGTGCTAATAAATAAAAACAACTATGACATTGTTGGCATCACAGAAACTCGGTGGGATAATACACATGATTGGAATGTTGGGATGGAAGGGTACAGCTTGCTCAGGAAGGATAGACAGGGAAAAAAGGGAGGAGGTGTTGCCTTATATATATTAAAAATGGGCTTAAACTGCAGCAAGGGAGGTTTAGGTTGGACATTAGGAAAAAGTTCCTAACTGTCAGGGTGGTCAAACACTGGAATAAATTGCCCAGGGAGGTTGTGGAATCTCCATCTCTGGAGATATTTAAGAGTAGGTTAGATAAATGTCTATCAGGGATGGTCTAGTCAATACTTGGTCCTGCCATGAAGGCAGGGGACTGGACTCAATGACCTCTCGCGGTCCCTTCCCATCCTAGTATTCTATGATTCTATGATTCTATGAAATGTCCATGGATGTAGTAAGACTGTAACCTGGAAATGGGCAGTAAAAGTAATGTGGCCCCAAAGAACTACAGGAAAACCAAGAACCTGTGTATTCTTAGCCTCGATCTTCTGTGTACGAGACAGTATATCCTTCAGCGATACAAAGATATTTACTTGCTGCAAAATCTTTGTTTTCCCCAGATGGAATTTGCTCTTTCTTAATTTAATCCAAAATAATATCCAGTGGGAACAGCTGCTACATGTTGGAACAGCATAGTACATCACCTCATCTTTGATAAGGTGGGTTGTTAAACGAAGTATTAATTAAAATGCATGTCAGGAACTTAATGTTCTTAGTGTGGAAACCTTTCAAAGGGTACAGGAGAAGGTTGAAAATATGGAACCAATGACAGCCTGTAAACAGTGGGATGCTTCCTGCAAAACCAACCCTCCCGAGATCAACTACTCTGCATGTGGTCTTTTTAAGAGTAAAAAAATTGTCATCTTTGGGAAACTGTGGCCAAGGGATGTGAAGGACAAGATTACCACTGGGTTAAAAAAAGAACTAGATAAATTCTTGGCAGGCAGGTCCATTAATGGCTATTAGCCAAGATGATCAGGGACACAACCCCATGCTCTGGGTGTCCCTAAATTTCTGCCAATCAGAAACTGGTACTGGCAAAGGGGGGCTGGATGACTGTTCTTTTCATTCCCTCTGAAACATCTGTTCCTGGTTACCTGTGGAAGACAGGACACTGGGGCTACGTCTAGACTGCATCCCTCTGTCTACAGAGGGATGCAAATCAAGCATGTTGAAATTGCTAATGAAGCCGGGATTTAAATATCCCATGCTTCATTAGCATAAACATGGCTGCCGCTTTTTTTTTAAACAGAGCTTTTTCAGAAAAAAAAAAGGCAGCCTAGACACAGATCTGTCGACAATAAAGCCTTTTTTGACAGATCCTGTGTTCCTCAAAAAATGAGGTTTACAGGATCTGTTGAAAAAGGCTTTATTGTCGACAGATATGCGTCTAGATTGCCGTTTTTTTTCCGAAAAAGCTCCATTTCGAAAAAAAGCTGCAGACATGTTTATGCTAATGATGAGCGGGGTATTTAAATCCCAGCTTCATTAGCAATTTTGACGTGGCTAATCTACATCTCTCTGTCAACAGAGAAGTGTAGTCTAGACACACCCTGGGTAAGATGGTCTCACCCAGTGTGGCCTTTCTTAGGTTAATATACATTTCAGTTACAGGTGGCATGTAAAATGAAGCCCGGACAGATAAATAGCAAAATGTAAGCAATGATGTTGAAGGCCACTTTATGCAAAATATCATGTACCTTGTGTCCCTCCTGAAGAAATCAATGTGAATCCAGGGATTAGTGACTGAGTTTGCTTTTCTGTTTTGATTTCCACTTGAAATATGACCTTGCAGAATTCTTAAGGCTTCAGTCTAGACCTTCTGAAACCAGCGGAAGGAGTCCCTTTGAATTCAGTGCTCTTCGCACCAGGGCCTTAATGAGTTATCAATTTTGTCTTTGCTAAATCTTCACTGAAGCCATGCTACGGACACATGCAGGTATGCTAATGCATTGAGCTACAGGCACTACCCCCCTATACATGAGCTTTAGGGAACTGTAAATTCTAAAGCAGGCTACGTAAGCTCATGTTACCACTCCAAAGTTCTTTTTCAAAATGTGGTGGTGGTTTTAAGTTCTGCTCCTGTGTTTTTCAGAGTTTCTGATGAAAATTATGTTATGCTTGTTTTCTAGTAACCCTAACCAAATGCCACATCAGACCAGAGTAGCATTGCTATGGTAACTTTATTTAAAAGTGACTGTTAATAAAAGGAGACCTAATTGGAATTCAGAGAGGCAGTAATTGCAAAAGCAAAGAAAAGGTTAGACTGGTATTTTTATAACAGTAATCAAAATCTGATGTGAACTTACCTCATGTTTGATTCAGTACATAGCCACTTGAAGGATACCATCTCAGCAAAAACCAAATATAACAGGATGTTTAGATTGAAAAGGAGTCAAATGGATGTTTTGAATCCCTAACATAATAATCTTGGAAACAGTTTAGTGCACTTTAGCACTGGATAGTTTTCTCCCTTGACTGATATTTTGAGATCAGATAATTGACTTTTTAAATGATTGCTACAGTTTTGAACTAGGTAACTGGCTGAAATGAAATTTTCTATGTTCAGGGAGATCATTTAAAAAGCTGCACACGCTGTTTGTAACACCCCTGTTCTGGTTTTAATTTCCTTGTTCTTTATCATCATGGACAATATTATTTTAATGTAATAAGAATCTCTTCTTTTCACATCAGTTCGCCAGCCCTAGCTACTTATTTTGCCCTAAATCCTCTGATCAAAAACTGAGACTCTCCACTGAGAAAAAAATTTACATAACTGGCTAAGTGCAAAAAGAGGGTTTTCCTCTCTTTCCCAATCCTCACATTCCCAAAAGCATTTTTGCCCCAATAGTGATTAATAGCCATGCCATAATTTTGAGGTAAGAAAATTTTCTGTTTTTCTTTTATATTTGGCTAGATATGGTTAAAACATGGAAACATTCAATGCCGTTTTTTCTTTTAGTCAGTGTTTTACCACAAAGGAGACAGATGGTTTTTTACATGAACATTTTAGCAAACATTTTTGTATAAAAAAAAAAAAACCCAAAAATTGGATAATGTCATCCGGCTCAGCAAAGAAATGTAAATCATTTACATTTATAATTAGAAATAAATCCTCTTTTAATTGTAATCATTTTGCCTGCTCCGACATAGTCCCTTCTGCAACTATGGTGGTATTTTAAGCTCTCGCAGAATCTACGGAATCTGGGAACAGTGGGATTAATTTTAGGTGCTGAAGTCTTCTAATAACACTGGTGTGGGCATGTGGTACAACTGCCATGATTCAAGATATAGACAATGTGATTAGAAGGACAACTTTAGATCCTGGACTTTGACCTAGGGTAGGGAGGAAATCACCTCTTCCCTCTGTGGATCTCACTCCACCATGAGTTGGATTTGCCCCTTGATTTAGAAGGGCTAAATTTACCCTCAGGAAATGATGCAATGGGCAAAAGATCCTCATTTGGTGTGAATCAGTGCAGATCTATTGACTTGAGGATTTGGCCGTCTCATTGTATTCCGCTTCTTGTTTAAGGAAACAAAACAAGAATGTCAAAAACAAGAAGGGAAGAGAAATCCACAGAATATTGTGTACAGGAGGCAACAGAAATTATTTACCAACCTCTTCTTCCATCTCTCTTCTCCTTACCTCATACTCAAATGGATCCTTGTTTTAGCAGTTTGGTATCATTTTTATCCCCTGTTTGGGGATGTACTTCACGGGGAATCACCTTTCACAAACAAGGATGCTATAATGCAAAGCAAGCACAAGATCATTTGGGAGCCTGACCTATAGAGACCTTTGGTTTGGTTCCATCCCCTTATTTAGCTATGTAGTCTGTCTACATGAAGGCCATGACACCACCATCTAAATGCAAATTATTACTTTTGTAAATAATCCAACTGGATGGTAGACGACTACTTCAATATAGATGGGGCTCACTTTACAATTCAATATGTCTTTGACTGAAACCTTAAGGAGGTTAGATTGAGTTTCTGAATAGCAGAAAGAACTCCTTTCTCTTCATGTGCTCAGTTCACTATGGGTATGTCTACACAAACATCTGTTTTTCCAAAAAAACTTCAATTGCGTCTACATTGTAATTACATTCTACTGAAAGAAAATCAAAAGAACAGAGGGGTTTTCCCAGCATTGGTAATCCTCTTTCTATGAGCAAGAAGCCTTTTCCGAAAGAGCTCTTTCAGAAAAAGGTGTGTGTGGGAGGGGAAGAGGGAGTTCTTTCAGAAGGAGAGGAAAGAGGAAAAAGCACAGGTGTCCTGGTGGCTAGTCTGTCCATAGAAATCACAGTTTAAATGCGAGATAACATCCATACTGAATGGATGCTATCTTTCAAAAAAGCAGATCGCTTTTTCGATGCGCTTTTGTATGTGGACGCACTCTTTCGGAAGAAGTTTTTTCAGAAGATCTCTTCCGGAAAAGCTTCTTCTGAAAGAAGCCTGCAGTCTAGACGTAGCCTATGACTAAAGCATTCTCAACTTTTGCTGGGAGCCAAAGGGCCCCAAATCCGATTTGAATAACATCATATTTGGATGCCTACTAGATAAGACCAATGTGACATATTTTACCATTTTACTGCCTTCCTTCATTAATACTATGGGCTTTAATAGAATTACACTAGAGATAAATGTGGCCCTGTGTATTTAATGGGATGTCTTTTTTCTGGCTGAAAATCTAGAGTGACTGAATATGAAAGGCGCAAGAGTGAATTTGATTGATAAAACCCACCCAATCAAAAAAACTTGCTGTTACATCTAGGATTACAGAAATCTGTGTTTTTTTTAAATTAAGATGAATTCAAAATAACCTTTGTGATGGACAGGAAAAGTGCAGGCCAGCATTCAGTGACTAACAGGTTAAACTCAGGTAAGTAGGGGGTATTGGCAGGAAGCCAGGAGAGCCCATGGAAAAAGGTGTTGAAATTTAAATTGGAAGCCTGCTGTTTTCTTTGTGTGAGTTTTAAGGTAGGAGTTGAGGAAAACAAGATGAATTGAACTAGGTAGAACTACCATGCCTACAAAAAATACTGTGCATGGGACTGTACTTGTCAGGATTAGATAGGAAAAATGTATATTTAGACACGATCAGGTTATTTTCTTTGTTTTGTTGTTTGGTTAAACTTCTCTGTGCTAAATTCACTGTATCTGAGCTGTACCCAGAGATACCATTTTTCTCTGTGTTTTAATCTTTTCTTTTCTCAGTTGCTCTGTAACACCTAGCCACTAAGTATGCTTTATCAAGGATAGCTTTTTTTTGTTACTAAAATTACCTTTTTTAAGGGGATGATTTGATTCTTGTATCCTGGAGGGTAGCAAGAGGTCTGTGTGTGCATGCCTAAGACTGAGAGGTCAGCTATCAAAGACTGCAGTTTGTTTTCTCTTTTTTTTTCTTCAAGCTCTCTTGTGTTAAAAGATCTTGGGTATATCCCTCTGGAAGAAGTTCAAGTGCTTCTTCCTGGGTCTAAGAAGGGGGTTTTCACCTGGTGGTGGCAGCCTATCTCACAAGGCCAGGGAATCTGTGACTTTGGGAAGCTTTTAAGCCAAAGCCTATAGAGGCAAGATATTCTTAAAGTTTCTTGCAGGCCCCCACTTTCTGCACTCAGAGTGCCAGAGTGGGGAACTCCTTGACATGCTGGCAGCATTGGTGGGATCAATCTGAACCAGAAAAACAGACCTCAGGATTTTAAAAGGACAACAAGGCTCCGTATTGTTAATATTCTTTGTAGAAAAGTTAATTTAATTTATCTAAAACCATTATAGTTTTTGCTCCAAACCATAGTTTGTTAAATCATTGTCTTAAAATGAGAATGACAAAGATTACAGCTGTTGAAAACTTTCTGATGGTACAATTATTTATTGGGAAATGCCGATTCAAGAAAATAAAATGTTTCATGGGAGAGAAGGAAGGAAGGAATGCTTGTTACATAGAAGCTGAACCAACTCTTACATAAAGACCAGGAAGAGTTTCTTAATTACTTTAGCACCAATAAGATACAGGAGCTTTACAGAGTGCAATGTTCACTGCTGTGGAAAGTTCACAACCAGGCAATCAAAATGGGCCTGGGAATGGCCCTCCCCATGACGTCACCCCTGCATGCCCCTCAAGCTCCGTCCTCTTTCCCTGCATCATGTCTGGCACACAGCATAAGTGGTGGGTCAGGCTCCGTGTGCCGCATACAGTGTGGACACATAGCTGCTCGGAGTGCAGGGCAACGGTGGCCCGTCATGGGTGGATATGATGGCCCATCATGGGTAGATACGATGGCCCACCGGGAAATTCCCAGTATCCCGCCGGGCCAGTCCGCCCCTGTTCACAACCTAAGGGGAAGATTCTGCCAGCCTTATTCCTGCTGACTGACACAGGGCATGACTTCACTACCCACTGGACTGATGGGCAGCAATAGATCCAGCAAGGTTGATTTATCACAACTATGCCAATGTTAGTTGCTAGTGCATCTGCCATTTATCTTCGTCCAACATGCATTCTTGCTACAGTGAATATTAAACCAACAGGGCCATAAAAAGCCAGGAAATCACTGATGAGTTTTAAACCATCCCTGGAAACCTACAAACATGATTTTTGTTATTTTCTGTCCAGAACAACCACCCACAAGGCTTGTCCCTCCATCTCCATACAAAACATGAAACCTGAACTCTAGTCATTAGCATCAGTTTCTTAAAGAGACAAAAATGATCATACTTCCCCATTACATCACCTGAATACTACTAGAAACATTGCAGACAGGAACTTCCCAAACTCATAAACTCGACTGCAAATGCTTTTCCACTTAAAGAAGAAAACTTTTTTTAATCATCTCCTCATTCCATTCCATGAGGAGTAACGGTAGTTTGAATTAGGATCTTTAATTCGAACTACCTAGTCCGTGCCGTGTGTAGCCGCGGGCACGGAGTTCGGAATAAGGGGGATTTAAAAATGGCGGCGCCCGGGAACATGCAAATGAAGCCTGGGATATTTAAATCCCGGGCTTCATTTGCAACTCCGGTTGCCCTCATTTGCCTATCTAGCTCGAACTAACGAGCTAGTGTAGACATACCCTATCACTGGAGATATTTCAAAGCAGGTTGGATAGACATCTATCAGGGATGATCTAGATCAGTGTTTCTCAACCAGTGTTATGAGTACCCTTAGGGGTACTCAAGAGAATTCTGGGGGGTACATCAATACAACTGAAATTTGGAGAAAACTGAATTTTTGTTTTAAGTTTTACAGTGCTTTATTATTTTTGTACTTTTTACACCCAAAAATTTCATCGCCCGTCCGGCTACGATTAAGTTGTTTAAACAAACGTGTTGCAATGGTAGAAAAAAAATTGTGTGTCTGAAAACTGTAGGTACTGGGGGTACTTATAATTTTTTTTTTCAAAAAGGGCTACTTTATAAAAAAAGGTTAAGAAACACTGATCTAGATGGTGCTTGGTTCTGCCATGAGGTCAGGTGACTGAACTTGATGACCTCTCGAGGTCCCTTCCAGTTCTAGTGTTCTGTGATTCTATGATAAATCAACCACTGAACGCTCTCCCATCAACTCCAGTACTCCCCCAAAATGAGAAGAGTAGGCAGAGTCAATGGGAGAACACCTGCTATCGACTTACCGCTGTGAAGATACCACAGTGAGCAGACCAAAGAAAGTCGACTTATTCATTTAGCCGTAGTTGTGCTACTTAAGTTGACGGCCCACGGTAGTATAGACAAGGCCTAAAATGCACGTGCAAGCAGAGTAAGCTGGCCTGAAACAGAGAATGGAAACATGGAGTGTGGAGGGAGGGGCTGACAGTGATACAGGGCAATGCCTCTTTCCAACGTTATAGCAGCAGCTGAAGGAATCGGTACCAAATGTTGGACACATATGCCTTTTGAGAACTTGCTGGATCCCATACACATATCTACATCAGAGGCATTATGGGCTATTGAACCAATACTCATGTGCTGTCCAGAGACATTTGTTTCCTTTAAGCTGAAATTTCTTACTTGTTTTCCACCCAGAAGGGGAATTGTTATAGCAAGTTAAATTAAAATAACCATCCATTTGGCTGCTCACAATGGTGTGATGTGAGAACAGAGGGTTAGCTTTACCTTTGGAATGTCTGAGCTCTTATCTATCTGCTACAGCCTTAGCAGTGTCGAAATACTCACCGTTTCAGCTCCTCAACGTGCAACGATTTCAGGCTCCCCGTACTGCATATTTGAACACAGGTAGCCTGGCTTGCATTGTTTTTTAAAATGGCCAGTGTGGGCAAAACAAAACAGTTTTCTAATCCCACCCTCTTTGTCAGTGTTTCCCAAATGGTGTTCCCCAGGGTTCTGTGTAGTGAAAGTAAGGGTTCCGCGAGAACTCAATCACTCCCCCCCCCCTTTAAAGAGACAGAGAGGAGCCGCAAAGATGCTGGCTCCTTCTCTGGTTTCCCGCCGGGCTTCAGACACCTCCCCTCCCCTGCTGCCACTCTGTGCTTCCAAAGCCCGCAGGTGTCCTTGGTCCACTCCCCGGTGGTGGTTTTTTGGGGTTTTTTTGTTCAACAAATTCCCCCGGCTGTAGAGGTTCCTTGAACTTCTTCCAAGTTTAAAAGGGAAACACTGCTCTATGTAGTCTAGAAAAGGGTATTTGAGAAGATTGCTGACCTAGGAGCGGTAAATATATGCTACCGTGTGAGGTATGAATGCAACATGTGTAGGCATATTGGAGCTATCTGTGACCTTGCTAGTTCCAATAACAAAAGCAGTGAACCTATGCAGGTTAGCGACTTGAATATATACCCAGGGTCCCAGGTGGGATTGTACAGCCCATGATGCCATGACTTCACTCTTGTTCCTCAAGCTAGCTGGATCAATGTTGGCTTGGGTATGTCTACCCATGTGCTCATCACACCTCTCCTGGCTGGACAGACATACGTAGAGTTTCAGGCTCTCAGTGCCCTTCCCTGAGAAGTGCACCTTGATGTGGTGGTTTGTGTGTTCCAATGACACCAAGAGCTATGCTGGTTAATGCAGAGGCACCCAGCCAGACAGGTCAAAGGTCAGGGATAAAACATAGTCTATTGGTTCTCTAGGTTGGGGTCTGAGTAATAAGTCAACTGCTTAGAGTTGTAAAAAAGTTAAGTGATAGGGCACAAACAAGATTCCGCCCTCCCTATCATGCTGTTTTCTTGGAAAGGCTAACTGGTTGTGTTTCAAAGTACTGTCTGACAATGTGAGAAGAAATCCAGATTTTCAACTCTATGAATATGTTTACATTTCACATATGATCCTTTGCATTTCTGTGTTGTTACACATTGAAAATTTGAGAGACATTTGCTTATTTATCTAAGACACAAATACCTGGACTGAGTGAAGAGAGGACTGGAGAGGTAAATGCAGAGAAGGAAGGAAAATAAATTATACCCTAATGAAGCCAAATAGTGCAGTGCATTTACTTAATGTTTCTCCAGAATATTATATACATAAGGTCTAGAATTAACAATGAAACAGGAGCTCTTTTAGTAAACAGAGTTATCGCAGACCAAAGTGCTTTACATACTATTTCCATTTTACGCATTGGAGACTGAGGTACAGAGAGATGCAAATGCTGGTTGCTGTGTTCATGTCTCTTGCTATATTATTTTTATTCCCATTTGCTATTGAGACAAGATAAGGCTTTGAGTGGTCAGGCAATTTTATACAGAATTATCTTAGCCAAGACCAAAGAGCTACTATCAATTCAGCAAACGCTGCCTAGGCTGAAACCAGCTGCTCTGGGACTTGGAAGACTTGATGAAACTAGTCATGTTATATGATTATTCAAAGGGGACTATAAATGAAAACAGCAAGGACAAATTAAACTTGTCCATGAAATCACTGTGAAACTCCCTTGGTACATTACACGCATTGCCATGCTAGCTAGCCAGACACAGTGACTGGGGAAGGAGCTTTAAAAAAAATATCGGTGAATGGGGGTGAGTGGAGGAAGAAAAGTTAAAAATGCTTAACGGAAACATACAAAGAGGATGAATGGACATTGTGAAAAAGCTTCTACTCAAACTCGGTGGGTCCTGCGCTTTCCGGTAGATTGCTTGCCTCAGAGGCTCACAGCAGCCTTTCTTTTAGGCCCCACGCTTCAGCTTGTTGTTTGTTCAGCTACTCTCATCCTTGGCCAGCATAAGGTATAGTGGGAAAACCTAACTCCACAATCTTGGTGGATCCCTCACATGATACAGGCCTGGGTAGATTACTTTCTTTTCTCTAGCCAGTCATTTCCCCAAGTGGAAATGGGGAAGTGGGTACTGGGGGGAACTCAGGCCTCTACTCCAGGTTCCAGCCCAGGGCCCTGTAATGGCAATAAATACCTATAAAAGTCTCCAATACCAGCTGCAAAGCAGCTACAAAATCTCTGGGCTTCTTCCCCACCTCCTTTCTTATCTCAGGGCTTTTCCTCTAGTACCAGCCGGTGCTTGCTCCTCCCAGAACTTCTGCAGTACTCCCTCCATCCTCTCAGCTTCCCACACACCAACCAACTGCAGGGAAGCTCTTTTTAACCAGTCTCAACTGGTTCTTTAATTGACCCCATGTGTTCCAACTAGCCTTGACTCATCTGACTCCACAAGCCCACTTAATTAGCTCCAGGTGCTTAAATGCCCTGATTGAGTTTGGCAAGTTCTCATTGGTTCTGGACTAGCCCCTGCCAGTTAACCATGGGAACAGAAATTTACTCAATCTGAGGCTAATATACCTCCCTTCCATCACTCTCTTGTACCCCTCTGGCCTGATCCTGTCACAACGTTTACAATAGTATAATATTTTGCACATTGGAATTCTAATTCTTTTAATTTTTTTTTAACTCAAGTAATTCAGAAAAACCAGAATGAATTTACAAAACATTTCAACATTGCTGAATCTGCCTAAATGTCACCTGGCTCGAATCATAATGCAATATTTCCCCAGTGACAAATGCAATCTTGAATTTATTAATCCCCTTCTAACGCAGGAAAGAAAGAAATCATGGTTAACCCTTAGTGAGAGACAATTGTACTCAGTAGAGGAGGGTTCTAGTCTTGGAGCTGCAGGAAGAATGTTGGAAATTACTACTTAGTTCCCAATGTGCAAGCGGGGTGCATGAGGGGAATGTCATGCTTATCTCAAAGTACTTTACAAAGGAGATCAGTGAATGGGTATTATATAACCACAAGGTGGTTTTCTGCCCTCGCGATTTGTAACTCAGTGTCAGGAAAGACTGAATTTTTATGCCCAAATTGGATCGCAAATACTTAGTCCAGGAGACAGTGTTTTCCTACCTTTTTAAAACTACATATAGTTTAAAATCAGTGTGGTGGCATGTTTTTATTTTTTTAGTTCTAGATTTACAACAGAGCAATGCCGAGAGGTCTTCAATATTGTCTACACAATATGGATTGCTGGGCAAGGGGGGCATTGTTTTGTAAAATTCTATATAGCGAGTGAGGCTGTACAGCAGCTCACCTGGCATGAGAGACCATAATGGCTCCAGATATGATAATCTGCTGTGTTAATAATCCATGAATTCAAGGCTCCCCAGCAAGCTCTGAACATGATGGATTAGGTCAAAGATGTGTGTTTCAAGAGTCCCCAGGCAGACTTTGACAGGACAGACCACAGCAGCCCTGAAAGTCTATTGTTATCAATGATTGCTGATTATGTGAATGCATCTAGTGGGAGGGAGCAGCGAGAGGTTAAAAGAAGCTATAAACAGCAGTTTAAGGTTTTTTCAGAGGTCAGAACCACTTTGGTACAAATGGGAAGCCTGTACTAATGTGATCTATGCCATCAAATGCCAGCAATGCCCCACTGCCATGTATATCCGCCAAATTGGACAATCTCTAGGGGAAAGAATTAATGGATATCCAAAAAGGCAACACACAAAAACCTATTGGAGAACACTTTAATCTTCGTGGACACTCGTTAAGGGATCTCCAAGTCACTGTTTTGTTTCAGAGCAATTCCACAAGCCAAATACACAGAGAAGGATCGGAACTCCACTTCATTCACAAGTTTAATTCTCATGCAAAGGATATGAATCGTGATATCGGATGGCTCGCACATTATCAACCAACCAAACAATGAAGGCGCTAATGGTTCTTGATGGCTGTGTAGAATCTGGTGTTGGTCATCTCCCTTTCTAAATGCAAACTAATGGTCCTTATCAGCTTCTTGTAACTATTTAGTCTTTAAGGTGCTACCAGACTATTTGTTGTTTTTTAAGTCTTTCCTGTTACAGACTAACTCAGCTACCCCTTGGAAGCTTATCTACTCATCTCTCTTTTTTTTCCCTCCCCTCCATTTTTTTTCCTTCTCTGACCCTCCCTCCTTCCCTTATTTATTCTTGGATCTGGACTTCCAACACTCCAGTCATCTGAAGAAGTGGGTGGTGCCCACGAAAGCTCATGATACCGTCGACATGTTTTGTGAGTCTTTAAGGTGCTACCAGACTATTTGTTGTTTTTTAAGTTTTTCCTGTTACAGACTAACTCAGCTACTCCTCTGAAGCTGTTTGGTTAACAACATACTGAGTGCCTTTAATCAGTGCACGCGGGGAGTGCTTAGCATCTTGCTAGAATTAATCCCCTGAAGACCAAAGATTAAAAACCATTTGACCATGAAGACTAGTCTGCCTATGCTTAAAAAATACAATGCTTGCTTTTAATCATAGATATAAAATTCAAAATCTCTTGTAATATGATGGTGCATTGGCTATTTTCCTTTATAAGCTCCATGCAATTTCCGACCAGGCCTGTATCACAATAGTAACACACAGGAGGCTTTGTTTTGTCTTGCGACGACACCATCTCCTCTTGTTTTTGATCTGCAGCCTCTGAAGAGGGATGCTGCATCCTCTGTGGAAGATGTTGTGAGTGCAGATTAGTTAGACAAGTGCTGGAACTGAATGCATAAGTAGCGCTTTTGCATAATGAGGTGTGTGAAATCCCACTGGAAGTTGTTAAAACAGATAGACAGCCTGTGGTAAACAAGAAGGAAGGTAGGCTTTGAAAACAGATGGCTTTGAAAACCTGGCAAATGACTGTTTCATACTTAAAAAGCGGGTTTGTTAACATAGACTCTCTTGTTTTAACCTTTGAATGTTTTCAAACCTCTGTTTTAATAATAAAATTCTGTCAGTAATTGTACACCAATTGCATGTCCCATTGCAAACCCGCCTGGAGGCTGTAAAGGATGAGCTTGAATTTTCTAAAATGATTTGTTACAATCAGATGGATGAAGTTACATAGCTCTTGCTGTTTGTCAGGCGTTGGACAGCCCTTGTGTCTTTTGACACGCGTTAGGTACACGCTTTGCACAACAAGTGTCCCTGTGGCACCTTAGAGACTAACAAAAATACATTTCTAGTACCATGAGCTTTTGTGGGCACAACCCACTTCCTCAGATGAGCTTGAGTAGAGCACAAAGCTCTGCAGAGTGAACTTAATGCAGGGCCCCAAGGGTTAATTTGTTCAGAGAAGGTGAGCTAAATGGGATTACTACACAGTTGCTATATTCCAATTGACTAGGAGGGCCATTAGTTAAACAGCCCCAGAATTAATTATAGTGGTAGATGCTCAGTGTCACTGGTGGTTTTCTGCAGAGCTATATTGAGAGCTGCTGGACAATGTGTTATTGCTAGCTTCTCATTTCGGGTAGGCTGATCTCTGAACACCTTGGAAAGCCTATAGTCTATAGCAGGGCTACTCAACACGCAGCCCATTTGTTTGAGGCCCACAATGCTATTTGGGTTTACGCAGGGCTTGACACGCGGCCCGCGGGCGGGATCCTTTGAACATGGCCTCCACTGGGAACATGCTCCACAACGGTGAGGAGTCTCCCAGGTGATCATTGAAAGACGCAAGCGGATGGGCTGGCTGGAACAGATGGGTACAGGGTGTCGACGTTCTAGCCCCCAGGGAGGAGGTGCTGGGAGTGCGTGGGAAGTGCTTTGTATTCATGCCCGTCAGTGTGAAAGAAGTGATTTGCATATATTTGCATATATATATATATATATATATGTATATATATATATATATATTTGCATGTATATGCAACCACACTTCAGTTGTGGCCCTCGGCATGTGCTGTGGGTATCATCGTGGCCTCCAGGGCTTCCAAAGTTGAGTAGCCCTGGTCTATAGCTTGGAGGTATGAACAGACACAGAGGTTGCAACTACCCTCCAATATTTATGGCTAGGTGGGAAGGGAGGCCCCAGTGCATTTTTCAGTTATAAGGTGGAGTCACAATATGGAACAGGTTGAGGCCCACTGGGACCAATTAACACCAGTGGGATTTGGGCTTCTGTATTGGGGGGGAAAAATGTTAAGCATTTTCATCAAGTAATTTGAAGTGTCTGTATTACTAGACACAGCAACCCCATGGTCGTAGAGCTGCTAAGTAGCCCTGGGTTCCCAAATGGTGCAACTGAAAATATTAGCCAATCCAAATGGGAGCCTTGAGACTTTGTCAAATAATCTTTGTTCAGGTATGGCTCTGGGGTAGCTATACATGAGTGAAGCAGCCAGGGCATCTCTTTCAGGGTGGGTGGTGTGTAGCGGGGTCAGACTGACCACTGTGGTGCTTCTTGTTGGGCACACCAGGAATTAGTTCTGACTGTAAAGTGCGCCACCTTCTGGCTGCAGTCTCCCCCATTGTCGTGCCATGCTCCACTCCATCGTTTCTCCACAGAGCACCTCACTCCTTGGACTACAGCATCCTCCTTAGGACACTGCCCTCTGGCCACACAGTTCTCCCCCCTTCCGGAGGTATCAGCAGTCCTCAGTACTGGTGGCCAACTGCAGCCCCAAAGTCTAGCACCTTGCCTCAGGGGCAAGCCGCAGTCTGCAAAGTCTTCTATGTGGCAAGATGTGGTACAAGTAGCCCACCCACTACTCTGGGTCCCAACCCAGGGACCTTCTGGGAGAAGCCTTGTGCTGCCTTCCTTTCCTCCCCCTTTAATGCTCCTGTTCCCTCAACCACTTCACCATGACCCTTGCACTTTCTTGGCCCTTGTTTCAAGGCCACAGCCTAGGAAGTAATAAGCTGGAGCCTCTCTCCAGCTCCCTTAAGCCTGCCCAGCACTGTTCTCCCCAGGTGCTCCTACTCCCTTCTTGGCCAGAGCAAGGGATTGCGCTTCTCTGCCATGTGTAGACGCAGGCAGTTATTCCAGGCTAGTCAGTTTCCAAAATGGCAACCACCCAGGAACATGCTAATGACGCGCAGGATATTTAAATCCCGCACTTCATTTGCAATTTCGATCACCCTCATTAGCCTCCTTAGTTCGAACTAGGGGGCGAGTGTAGACGTACCCTAGGAGATTATTCCCAAAATAAAAGATCTTATTCTCAGGAAGATTGCTAAGAGTCAGCCTATTCCCCCCCACCCCTTTTCTTAATTGATAGTTCCCCCTGATTTAATTCCTACTCTCTTGACTCCTATTGGAATTACTCCATTCCTTCCTGAAATGTTCCCACTCCATGCTAGACAGGCCTCTCAACATTACTCATCAACAGGGCCAGTCCTAACCAATTGGTGACCCCGGGCAATTGCCCAGCCCGGCCGTAAGGTTGCCAGATGGTTTCAAAAAAAATATCGGACAAAAATTTGTCAAGCAAAAAACCCAAAAAGGGGTCAGGGAGTAACCAGGGAAATCTGGGGGGAGGATTCAGGAGGTCACGCCAAAATGCAGTCGCAGCCCAGCCCTAAGACCGGCTTTGTCGGCAGCCCCTTGAAAATGGTGGCCCCGGGCGACCCCCCCCCTCCCCCCGGCTCGCCTGCCCCTAAGACCGGCTCTGCTCTCCTAAGTGTCCCTCTCATTCCAAATCTGGTATTTCCCTTTCCCAAAGGAAAATACGCTCACAATTAAGAGCATATCAGGCAAGAGATTGACCAATTGCTCAGCAAGAGGGCGGCATTCAGAAGGATTGAACAAATTCAGCGGAGATTTGATCTGCTAATAGAATAATTCTCATGCTGTGTTCCTTGGCAGGAGTAATCCTATCAGGAAACTTAATTGCAAAGAAAGTGCATTGACCTAAGGCAAAACCAAATAAAAAAAAAGAAAAGAAAAAAAGA
This sequence comes from Pelochelys cantorii, assembly GCA_032595735.1. Classification (NCBI taxonomy): domain Eukaryota; kingdom Metazoa; phylum Chordata; order Testudines; family Trionychidae; genus Pelochelys; species Pelochelys cantorii. Next base: position 8,009,911 of record CM064346.1, on the reverse strand, counting down.
AACACCTAATTTGAGCCTTATTTGAAGTAGACTAGTCCTCACATACTGTTTATCAGTTTAATGTAGCTGCCATTCAGAGAACCTGGTATCCGATTGTGAATAGTGGCACTGGAGCTATTTTTAGGGTGGGGATACTGATCTATGCCTCCCCCCAGATTTGTTTCTGCCTCTCACCGCCCCAGGCTAGGGGCCACACCTTAGGATTGGCAACTCTCCTGAACTGGACACCATTGCTGCAAATGGTATGGAAGAGTGGGAAATTTAGCCACAGCTAGAGGTGGATGCAGATCCCTGGAATGGCAGCAAGACCTGGACTGGCAGCACAGTCTCCAGGACTGCTGGCTTGGACCCCAGGGATGGCAGCCTGCAGAGCCCACAGGGATGGCAGGCAGTGGGATCTCAGAAGCCGAGACATGGGGCTGACAGAGCCACTGGTGGGGCTGGCCCCTGGCTGCAGGGAAGCTGGGTGGAAAATTTGGGGGTGCTAGAGTACCCCTTGAATCCCTACTTCCCTGTGGTTGTGAAGATTCACAAGATGTGCCAATATGCAAAATAGAAAGGGACGTGTTTATCTGTAGATCCTACTGCTTCTATCATGCTTTGAACAGGGTTTCTTCTGTGACGTGCTGGTGAGTCAGTGGTCAGCTGGAGAAATTCATTCACAGCTGATGGCACCCGTCTGGCCTTGGCATCTTTGGGAAGAAAATACAAGTTCAAATCCTGTCAACTCTTCCTCTCCGTTTTCTTTTTCTTTAGACATTGCTCTTACAACATTTCTACAGACACAGCCAGATGCTCCCAGGCAGCTGCATCAATTCCTGGTGAGTATCAATTACAGGTCCTCCTCTGTGCTTGATCTGTGGCGAATATGAAAATTACACCCCCATCTGGAAAGCCTGGGCTCTTTAGCTCCAGGGGAAGGAGCTCGTGCTTTTAGCGTGGGATGTCTCCTGTTGAATCCCTGGTGTGTTGGCCCAGAGGACCCCTCCCACACTTATCTACCCAACAGTGTCCCCAAATGTGGAGAAATGGGGCTACTCCTTGAGCAATGGCATGAGCTGGAACGCGGTGGAGTTGAGACGGTGGAGCACTAAATCATATCAGTGGGCAACCAGATGCACTCATCACCCTTGGAAATCAGGCTAATGAAGCTATATGGGCCATTTGTTCTTGTGAGTCTGCATTCACCCAGCACCGGATATTCAGGTGCTTAGAATGCACAGCTGGGGGCCAGACTTTCTGAAGAGACCAGTCTCTGTTTAGTCAGCTAAAGTGATACTCAGGGAGAGACTTTTTAAAGAAGTTTTAGTGCTCAACAGTCTGGGCATTTTTTGAAACCTGGTAATATATGGTGACATACTTATCTCATAGAGCTGGAAGGGACCTTGAAAGTTCATCAAGTCCAACCCTCCCTGCACAACCAATTACCATCCCTGGCAGATTTTGCCCCAGATCCCTAACTGGGCCACTCAAGAATCTAACTCCCAATGCTGTGTTTAATTGGCCAATGCTCAAACCACTGAGCTATCTCTTTATCAATTGTGGTGTCTAAGTAAGAGTTGAACTATTCTGAAAAATCTGTCCTCAGGAGTCCTCGGGGAAGTTGCTTTCTGTGCTCCAGCACAAAATATTGCCCGTGTCTGCCTGAGAACTAGAGGGGAACCTGATGGGCAGTAGGTGAACGTAGAGCGAGAGGAGGCAAACTCCCAGTCCTGCCCGAGGCCATGCCCCCCAGAAAAGCCAAACTCCATCACCACAGGGGCAAGACTCTAGCCCCCCCCCACCTGCCATGGGAGCCTTCCCAGACCCAGAGCATGGGGAGGGTACATTGTCTCAGCGTCCCCAGCCTCAGTGTGACTGAAGCCCAAGAGCCGGGCTGAAGCAGGGGGTGTTCTGGGGTCAGGGCCATGCTTCCCCCTGCTGCCCATGGTGAACCTATTGTGTTTATGGAGTAAATAGGAGGGGGCAATATTGCCTTGGATAGGTGAAAAAATGCTCTCATTGTGCTTTCAGGGGTAGAGGTGCGGGGGCACTCCATGGTACGACACCCAAACAGTTCTGCATTACAGAAAAACAGTGTCGCATTTTTCAATTGGAAGATTGCTGTTAGAACTGTTTATTACACAGGGGGGCAGTAGCACACCATAAAGATGCAAATTATGTGCATCCTGCTTGGGTTGATGTATGGGCACAGACTGTACAGTGGGGGGTTTGGAGGCATTTGTTAGAGCTATGCATGGTTAACAGATATCGGCATGCGGTATTAATTGACTTCCTTCTGCTGAACACTAATTAGTAAAGACAAAGTTGAAAGGTTGTATCTGCTTTTGTGACACAATCTGTGTACTCTTGGTCTCAAAGATATTGGAAGGCTGTGTCATGCAGTTCCAAATTTGTCATGAAGGTGTTTTAATCCGCTCATGTGTTACAGACACGGCATAGAAAAGGCTGTTGTAGAGAGCAAAGTAAAAGCAACATTATGTCCTCCAGTCAGAATAAGGATTAGACATTTGTACCTAACTCTCCCTCTTATTGTAAAAGCATTGCAGGTATGTTTGCTGTTTCTTCATTGACTGGGGTGTGTGTAAAAGACAATTTCAAGTATTCCTGCAGGTTTAAGTGGTTTGCTGACCTGACAGAATGCAACCCCCAATGCTCCTTCTATCCAAGTATCTCAGTGCACGTCCAAATCCTTAGTAAGTGAGATCACATGAGACTCTGCCAGGACTTATGTACTCCCAGTGTCCGCTGCTTTACAGATGGAGAACAGAGTGGTTAAATGACTTGCTCAAAGGAACAACGAATAGTCTCGCAGCACCTTAAAGAGTAACAGAACATGTAGATGATATCATGAGCTTTTGTGGGCACAGCCCACTTCTTCAGATGACTGGGTTACAGGAGTCGGAGTAAGAATTCCTCCAGCATGACAGTATTTTGACACTACTTTGAAATAACTGCCTGCTGTGTAGAAGTGGACTAAGTTATTTTGGACTAGCGCTAGTTATTTCGAAATAGTGTTACAGTGTAGACGTACCCTTATGTGAGTCCCAGCACAGGATCTGGCCCTGGCAGCCTTCAGCAATTCTATTCTACATCAGCTTGTTCATTGGGGTTTTGAGCTTCCTGGAGACTCTTCCTGAGCACCTCACCTCCTTCTAGCGACGGCTAGTGCTGACAGACTCCAGTGGGAGTGTGGCCAGTGCATTTCAGGGCAGTGTGGCTATCCTAAAAGACTATCCCCTTCATTCATAAGCATCATAGTTCTTAATATATGCAGTGGCTCCTGATCCTCCCAGCCTTCGTTTACTAACCCTGCAACATGGTCCTGAACAATGTTCCCTCTAAAATTTTCTATCCATGTGTGGAATAAATTGTATGTGCACCGAGGCATCTGTGAATGTGCACCACCAGTAGGAACAAAAATATCTAGCTGTGGGTGCTCTGCTAATCAGCTGGGCAGCACTGGAATCTCTCCTGAGTGGTCGCACAAGTGCACAGCTTTAAGAGGAACACTGCTCTTGAAGACACTCTATAAGAGTGATGCACTATCTTTCCATATTGCATATTAGCATCCTTCTCCTGGAAGCAGAACTCAAATCTTGGCAAGGAAGCATCCGTCTCTCCTAGAAATGTGGTAGCTGGGGGAGTAATTTTAAACCTGCTGTAGCAAGTGACTCCCCTAATATCAATTGCTTTTTATTCTGGTTTGTGGGTGTGATGTAAGCCCCAATGCCCTTACAGGAGGCTGGAGGCCTTGCCACACCCCATCCCAGCAAGAGGAGCAGAAGAGAGGTCCTCCAGGCAGGATAGAGTGGCTGTCTCCACGGCAGCCAACCAGGGCCCAGCAGACTGATATAAAAGAAGCTGCTGGGGTAGGGCCTGGCAGTTTCTCACAGGAGTTTGAGCCAGGAAGTTCTAAATACTGACTGGGAGACCAGCAGCACTACAGACAGCTCTGAGTGCAAGCTGAACTTTAGACCTGGGTGAGGCCCAGGTCCAGTGACTGAAGACTGGTCAGAAGCTGAATATAAGAACTGATAGCACCGCGGAGAGAGCTGGTGAGATCCTAGCCTTAGATCCTTGTGGCAACCAGACAGGGCAGCATCCGGAGGAAGTGACCTAGGCAGCAAGTAAGTACCAGATGGCCCTGCAAAGAGCTTACCCAAAACCCCTCGGCCGCAGGGGGGCGCTCACAAGCAGGCAGGGCCCTTTACAGTAGGTATGAGAAGTATTGCTTGAGATGGTTTAACATGGCTGAAGCTATGCTGAAGCCTCAGGCATCCAGCCAGTTGCTCAGATTGTGCTTTTGCATCTAGAACAAATGATCTGGGCCAGTTTTTTCCTTTCCTTCCCCACCCTGTTCAATATAAGGCTTGTAGTTCAGGGCCTCTTTGCCTGGAAGCTCTGGTACTGGTTGCAGCCAAAACACACCAAGCTGGTGAAATGCAAGAGCCGGCCAGTATGTGAAAGGATCAGGGGCAGAATCTAACTTATTATCTGGGTAGTAGATATGCCTCAGTTTCCAGAACATGACAAAATACTGAACATATCAAAGCACCATAACTCTTTCACTTGGAAAAAAGTCTGTACACTTTTTGCATAGCAAAGCCACTGCTCACTAATTTTAACATTGAAATCAGGAGAGTGGGAGTGGGTCGAGAAAGGCATGTGTTTGTGTTGTTTGGGGGGCTGTTATTCATACATATTTTTCTATACAAGAACAAATAAAAATACATATTAATAAATCATTGATTTTAAATGCAAATGTTTTTTGTGCATCCGTGGCTGGAGATCCCCAGTTATGGACTAGGACTCTGTCATGTAGGGCACTGTACACATATGGACCAAAAACCTAGTTCCCAATGTTCCCTCAAAACTTATTCTACACATGGGTGGAAAAAAATCAGTTATGTGCACCGAGGCGTGTGCAACCCCAATAGCAACACGTGGCATTTGAAATCAGGAGTTCAAACACGTTTCCTTTGAAGGATGTTTTTACAAGCCCTCGTGTTTCCCATGGCAAAAGGAATAACAAGGAAGCGAAAAGCTGAATGGAAGAGTCAGAGGGTGGGGAAAATACCTTCTTGTTACTTGGAACTGTCTTGCAATTTAAGCCGTGGAAGAATGAGAAAGAGTTTGGAAAACGGTGTGACCATGGTTTTCCACCTGAATGGATTTGCAGCATTTAATGTGCAGTTGTCCAGCCTCCAGACAAACTCCTATTCGTCATCCAATATTGTGTATGAAAACGCACTTGCCAGTGTAAGTCACTATTGTGACCCTGCTTTTAGTCAAAGGTTCATTCTATTTAAAAATGACCAGATGTAATTTAATTGCCTCATTCCTCAGGGAAAAGTGTGTTATCTACCTTTAATTAAAAAGCCACCTCTTTTGTATTCGAGTTCTGCCTTAGAGTGCTTTTGTGGTTTGTGGTCTGCTGGCATTCCCAATGGAAGGCACTATTGTTCTTCAGGGGGGCTATGAGCTAGTTCTTTTAATGCCCACTGTGGGATATTGCTGTGCAAAGCCCTAGCCAAACACATCTGAAAATCAGTCTCTTTAATCGGAATAAACGATCACATATCACCAATTATGCTACGTAAGGCCTTTTACGTGACACAGGGCTACACATTATTTTTAACAAGAATATATAGGATCATGAGCTTTTGTGGTGTAGCCAGGGCCCCTCTTCCCCAGGCCACTGCTTGTGCTGGCAGTTTGCCCCCTTCCCCAGGGGTTGGGGCTTGCAGCTTGTTTCTGAGGTAGGAGCCCAGCTACTCCTTCCAGGATTCCCTCCCCTGCTGTTCCTGCTCTAAATCTGTTAGGGCTCACTCTCCAACTCAAGCTCTCTTGCTCTCCAGCAGGCCCACATTGGAGTCAGCTGGTCCCAATCTTGCTGGGCCAGCTCCCTACCAGCTATTTCTAATTGTTTTGTCTCCCTCTGCTTCTGTTTAGCAGGCCTTTTTCACTTTTTGGGTTGCCTTTCTCCCACTCTGTAGCAGCCCTCTGGCCTGACCCTGCCACAGTGCTTAAAATCCCCTTCATCAGATCAGATGAGATGGAATGGAAACAACAGAATCCAAGATCTGTACAACAATAAAAGAAATATCTGTCAATTGTAGGACTCATGTTAATTAAGCTAATTAAGTGGGCTGGATGTGTGAATGGGATACATCTTCTCCGGGCCAGCCAACACAGGGCCACTGGAGCACCTGAAGCTGTCCTCCGTGGCCATGGCGATCTCCTCTGTCAGCCTTCTTCTCCAGTCCCACCGTGGCAGCTCTGCTCCACCGGTCCCCAGCTCCACCCCTTCCACCTGAAGCCCCGCCCTTCTGGGGTCCCAGACTTGCCCTCCCATACAACTTGCCCAGGAGCCTGGCAATTCTGTCCACAGCCCTCCCTGAACCCTTAGTTCCTGTGCCTGTGGCCTGCATCCAGGTCTGGACCTGCACCTAGGAGAGATGGGACTGGCTTTAAGCACCACACTATTAAAAATGTTCCAGTGTTATGAGTGTTAAACCTAATTGGGGAATAGGTGGTCCAGACAACAGCCTACCAAGGCCCACCCATAGCTAGACCCCTGCTCTTTCAGACATTTTTAATCTGCCTAAAAATCAAGGTCAGTTTTTTAGCAATACTCTGAGTCTGGCCATCAAAAATGCATAAAAATGAAGGCGCGGCAAAAAGACAGTTTGTCATCTTATTTTAAAAACCTTAAAGTATTGAATGGAGGACAGTCATCAAAAAATATGAGCAAGGAAGCATCTCAATTATCTGATCACTCGCCAAGTTGTGGGGATACCATGATGACTGTAAAAGTAAAACAAGTAGACTCCGGAGTGGCAATGGAACTACAAATTATTGGTAATTTTGTCAAAGTAAGGGAAGAAACCCTACCCTGAAGACACTGAATTATGGCCAAAATTTATTTCATTGGCTATGATAGAATATCCCTGAGTTCATAAACTGAAAAACATAGGTAATATGGACAATTTGAGAAAAGAGGATGAGATTGGAGGATGAAAGCAATTTAGAGGTCTTCACAAGACCCATTTTCTGAGGATGAAGAATAATGACACCACAGAAATGAGAAATATTAATGCTATGTGTAAGTTTGTTCAATGATGTAAATTATCCAGAAGAATTGATTCTGCATCATCACCTCAGTTTGAGAATGAATGTTCTTACTGGAGGAAAGTGCCTAGACGTGTTGTTGCCACAGTGAAATTGTTGTCTTCTTTGGGACTATCTCTAAGCGGACATGATGAGCCATCAGTGTCAAATTGAAAAGGTCATTTTTTAACCTGACTTGACTATCTTAGTGAATTTGACAACTTTCTCAATGAACATTTAAAAAATTATCAGTATTGTGGCTAAGACCAATTTTTTAATGCACCAAACCTTCACTGAATTCATTACTATAATGGCAGAACAGCTCAGAAACCAATTCACGATGAAATAAAGGATGCCAAGTGCTATTCCAGAATAGTCGATTCAACAACAGATGTGAGTCATGTAGACCAATTAACATTAATTTTAAGATGCGTGACTGGCCACGGTCAAGTTGTAGAGCAATTTCTTTGTTTTGTCCCATTAAAATCCCACACTTCTGAATGTCTAGAGACAGTGGTTTTGGAAATCAATGCAAATTTAGGTTTGGACATCAAAAATGGTCATGGGCAGAGTTTTGATAATGCTGCAAGTATGGCAGGAAAATTTTCAGGTCTACTGGTGAGACTGAACAATGCAAATCCCTCTGTACATTCATACCATGTTTCAGCAATTCCTTAAATTTAATCTGCAATGCTACAGCCGTACCTTGTGGGGGAGCTACACATTTTTTTACTGTGTTCAACACACGTACGCGGTTTTTTTTGGTTTCCACGTATCAGTGGAGTATGCTACAATCACACTTGGAGCAGGCAAATGGAAAACATTTGACAGTCAAACGAATTTGTGACACCAAGTGGTCTGCTTAAGCAGATGCTGTTTTGGCTTTGACAAGGAACTATGATGTTATAAAGAGAACCTAATTAGACACAGCTACATCACATTCTGAAAAACTGTGTGAAAACTGAAGCAAAATCTTTTGTAGAAAAGTTTGAAAAGTATGATATTGCTGTTTTTACTAGTTTGTGGAACCGTTTACTTCAAAGAATTAATGCTGTTAGCAAATCACTGCAAAAAGGTGACACAAATTCATTGAATGCTGCACAATTGTTAGCCTCAGTTACAAGTTTTGTCATGGAAGTTTGAAATGATTATAGGTCCGTTGATGCAGAGGCACTAACATTAACAAAAAATATAGGTCCCTTTGATATATCTGATGAAAAGAGTAAAAAACTTAGGAAGTTATTTTTCAATGAAACGAGAGACAATGAAATCAATTTAAAAGGGAAAAAGATCACTGCAGAAACCGTCAATGTTATTTGTGACACAATAATAGTGAAATTGCAGAATAGAGGTGAATCTCTAAAGAAAACTTGATTTATTTTGCATGTTTTTTTGACAAAAGTATGGATGAAGATACTAAAAGCCACTGTAGTAAGAAATTAAGTGAATTCTACCGAGAGGACATAGACACAAATCTTTTTGAAGATGAAGTGAAACATTTCATTCATATTATTGAAAATGATGAGGTCTGTCTTTTGAGATCACCAGTTGATTTGTATAGACTTATTTTTAACAATACCTGTCTCAAATGCTTCTGATGAGCGTTATTTCTCTGTATTGAAACAAGTTAAAATTATTTGTGAAATATGATGAGTCAGGAATGTTTGACAAGTTCAGCAATATTGACAATTGAAAGTGCCTCTTTAATTTCAAAATAACGGATGGCTTATTCTGAAATCTTTAAATTTCATTCTGCGAGGAATAACACCTATTGTGAAATAACTATTTGGAAATAAGGCATATGGAGTAGCTCCACTGCTACTATTTCGAAATAGCCCCTCACCAGGACCATTCTAAGTTACTCCTCCCCAGTGCCTCCTGGGGCTCTAAATTGAGGTAGCACGTCTACATTAGGGAAGCCTGCCTCAGACTAATTTTGAGGCTTCCCTGCAGCGTAGACGTGCTATTTCGAAATAAGCTATTTTGGAATCACTATTCCGGAATAGCCTATTTCAAAATCGCCGTGCAGTGTAGACATACCCAGAAAGTCATCAGGAAAGTCCAGGCCATCAAAAAGACTTGAGACCCTTGAAGATGAGAAAACAACATCCCTGGTGCCTGAGGCTGGATGAAGGCTGAAGAAAGGAGCCAAATCGCTGAGCCCGGAGACAGGCTGACACTCCCAAGGGTGAGACACACAAAAGATAAGGAACCTGACCACAGACATCAAAGAATAACTGTGGAAAACACAGAAATTAATACCTTTTAAGGATGAATGGTTGCAGCCTGACACTGCAAAACCCAGAGACTCCAATGGAAACTTACACGTATAAGAAGGGGCGCTGTGGCCAGTAAAACTCTGGGTTCAGTCCTGCAGGCCAAGCCTCAGAGGAACCCCAACTCCTCACTCAGTCAGCCTTGCCTGGCCAGTAAGGCTGACTTGAGCCACGACAGACTGGTAACTATGCACCATCTGTAGGACCTCTGTGTGTGTGTCGGGGGTGGAGGGGGGTTGTCTTTATGAAGCATATGCTATCTGCTTTTCTACTGGATTCTCAATAAAAACAGCATATTGCCTTTTCCCCTAGACGATCCCGTGTGCTTCTTATAAGCATAACATTATCTCCTGGAGTACATGCAGGAAAGTCTGAAGGGTGGAGAAACCCATGCAGTGACCGATTGCTTGGGAGTCCACCCAGTCCTCCTGCCTTAGTCCAGGAGGTGGTTCCTGCCAGGACCAATCTTCCATGCACTGAGGAAGATTCTGCCATCTGCCCATGCAAGGACTGGTTGTGTATCAGGGGATCTGAAAGGAGGTCTGCTCCCTCAGTGGCCACAATGGACATGATCGCTGAAAAGAGCTTCCCAGTCTGGAGGTGGTCCTGGTAGAACTCTGAAAGCTCAGAGAGGTCTTGTGGAAGACCTCTCGAGTGGAAAAAAAAAAAAGAACTGCCAGTCGTATCAGTGCCCTAGGAGATGGCAGAGGAAGTCATGCGCCAATGTGTTTCATGCCAGACTACCTGCACCATACAGGATCCTCTGCAGGGTCTGGAGGCAGAAGACAAACCAGGCCCTGGTTTGTGGAGACAAACCAGGATTTGTGCAGCTCCAGATCCCCTTATCCTGCCCCCCTGTTTCCCCATAAAGCAGAAGGAGTCCCCTGACTGCAGAGACAAACCAGCTGCTGTCCTCCAGGTGAAGATTCAGAACTCCTACAGAAGCCCAGTGCAGTCCCAGCCAGAAGAACTCCAGAGCTACCCTTGTTGAGCCGGTGCCAGAGCATAGACAGGATTAGCTAGTTCAGCACCAGTGCCCTCCCTTGCAGGGAGGGACGGTCCTGTCCGCCTCTGCTGATGCTCACCCGCTCTGACCTCCAAACCCTGCCAGTCCTTCAGCAGAGGGGGATGTGTGGCAGAAAAGTGAGCACCGAGATGGAGCAGTGGACCTGTGTTCCACCTAATGGCCTGATGTGCAGGTGGGAAGGAGCTTGCATGCCACCCATCCCCAACCAGCAGGCTAGAGTTCTTGACCTCACTGATGCAGGTGGAGGAGGCTGCTGAGTAAATGGCTTGGCAGGCCTCCATCCACACCAGGTCACCTGGGTCCTGAACTATGAGGAACACATCCTCAGCATTCGCTGACAGGACCAGCTGCAGCTCTGGCTCCCAGAGCACCAACCCCATCAATGCTCGGTGCAGGAGACACAGGAAGGGCTTGATTGCCAGAGCGCATGGCTGGCCCGGCAGCGGACACCCCTGACAGATTCCCCATTGAAGCTGACCGGCTCAGTCAGGGTCCAGTTGAGTCTGACCAAGCACTCTGAGGAGGTGTACAGCGCCCAGAGAAAGCCCACAACGTGGATTCCAAAGGCAAAGGCATGCAGAATGCCCAGGAGTTACCTGTGGTCCATCCTGTTGAATGTGTTCTCTTGGTCCAGAGACAGGAAAGTGAATGACAGACCATCCCTACACCCGAGTTCCAAGAGGTCCCAGATCAGAGCCCCGAACTAGCGGTACAGCCGATTCCACAGGAGAGACTGAGCAGGGGGGCAGTGGATCACATTGAACTATTGGTTTCAGATACTGTAGTTATATTAAAAGGGCAGATCTATCCCATTGGCTCTGGGGGGGAAGTGTCCCTAGTACTGCTACAGTTCTGCTGTGTGAGGGGGAGGGTTCCATTTGAGGATATGTGTGCATCCTCTGCAGGGCTTGGGGTGGGGACTCCATCCACTTTATGAGAGCAGAGTTGGGGAAACGTGGGAGCAGGATAACAGGATCTGGTGCTGCACAAATCCTTCCATCGACCGGCTTCCTGAGCTGGAGCATACTGGGGCTTCTCTGAAGCACAGCACAGCTATCCTACAAGCTATTAGCATCGGACACTCCCCAAGGCACCGGCAAAGATTTTCAGTGCAGAGTCTGCTTCTCCAGTTGCTCTCCAAACCCCAGCCCTTGTTCTGGTTATCTCATCCTATCCATCCAAATAAATCCATGTACGTAGTTGTACTGACAATCAGTCAACTACACTTTGGTCAGTTGCTGCTTTTTCACAAACCTGACAATAAACTCTGGGACTTGCACAATTACCAACCCTGCATTTGAAATGAGACACTTATTTTTTTTTTTAATGGAAAGCTAAACAGAATCCATTCTATAGCCAGCTGCCTTTCATTCTACCAATCCAACAACTGGTCCTAATAATTAAACCTGTGAAAGTTTTTGTGGCAATTGATAGGCCTCATGCATCTCCACTCTGCTCCCAAGAACATAAATATGGCCATACTGTGTCAGACCAATGGTTTGTCTAGCCCAGTATTCTGTCTTCTGACAGTGGCCAATGCCAGGTACCCCAGAGAGAATGTAACATTTAAATGTACCACTCTCAGGCTAGGTCTATGCTACAGGGTTTTTTTTTTTAAAAGCTACGCAAATTGGGCTCTGCAATTTGTGTAGCTTTTTCCGATTGCTTTTCTGGAAGAGGCTTTTCTGCCATTTAGCCCAGTCTAGATGGGGCCAAATGGTGGAAAAACCTCCTCTTTTGGCGGAGCCCTTATCCCTGGTAGAACGAGGCATACAGGGCTCCCTGAAAGAGTATGTTTGCTCTTCCACAAAAAAAAAAAAAAAAAGTGGAAGAACAAATGCGTTCCTTGGATGCAGCGGAGTTTTTCCGGGATACTGGAGGGCATGGAAATGGACTGGACATTGAAGTACAGATTGTGAGTAGATAGAAAAATGACTATTTAGTTGGAATCAGGTTATTTTGTTTTGTTGTTTGGTTAAACTTCTCTGTGCTAAGTCCAAGTCCCTCTCCCCCCCCACCCTCTGCACTCACTGTATCTAAGCTATAGCCCAAAGATACCATTTTTTCTGTGTTTTAATCTGTTCTTTTCTCAGTTGCTCTGTAACACCTAGCCACCAAGTATGCGTTATCAAGTATATCTTTTTATTTTATTAATAAGGAGATGATTTGATTCTTCTGTCCTGGACAGTAACAGGAGCTGTGTGTGTGCATGCCTAAGACTGAGAGGGCAGCTATCAGAGATTGCTGTTTGCTTTCTCTTTTTTTCTTCTTCACATTCTCTTGTGGTAAAAGAGCTTGGGGGTACCCACTGTAAGAAGTTCAAGTGCTTATTCCTGTGTCTAAGAAGAAGGGTTTTTTTACACTTGATGGTGCCAGCCTATCTCCCAAGGCCAAAGAATCTGTGACTTTGGAGAGCTTTTAAGCAGAAGCCTATAGAGGCAAGGCGTTTTTAGGATCTCTTGTTCCGCCCCCACCTTCTGCACTCAGAGTGCCAGAGTGGGGAACAGACTTGCCAGACCCTGATATGAGCTAACAAGGGGGAAGTTTTTTTCCAGGCAGCCTGATTTCTGGAGGGTATTTCTTTTTCAAAGCAGTGATTCATGGGAGGGAGGGTGGAAATTTTCTTTTTCTTCTGTTTAGGCATGAGCCTCTGACATGAATGCTGCTTTGAAGTGTATTTAGGCTGCTATAGGGCAGTTGTAGTTCTCACTTGGAAAATTTTTAAAAAGACTAACATCTTCTAATGCATTTGTATTTATTACAGAAAGGCAAGGACAAAGATATGGCAGCTAACACACAGAGAAAGTCAACTTGCTTAAGCAATGCCAGTGTTGCAATTTTCCCCCAGCCCTGTGGTTGGGGACCTTTTAAATTAAATTCATTAGTTCATGGTAGTTTTAAGATGTAACATAAGCCTCCAAAGGGATCTTAAGCTTTTCTTTTTTATTAAAATGAAATCTTTCCTTGGCATTTCTCTAGGCATTTTCCCAGTCTCAAATAAAAGGAACTCAGCTGAAGGATATTCTTCTGTTTGCTTAAATGCCAGCAACCCAATTAAAGGAATATTTAACCTTTTGTAAATAAAGCTATGGCTTGCACTGCCCTTTGGCGACAAGGGGAAATGTTTTTAAACTTCTTACCCAAGACTGATGTGTGTATTCACAATACAGTTCGTAGTGTTATGAGTCCAAAATGTATTAAAACTACTCTTGTCCCACATGGTCAAATTACCTAAACAGGTATGGCTACAAGTCCCAAGTCCCACAAGTCCCACCCCAAACTTCAAACACTCCAGAACTGGGCAGCATTGAGATTTGGGCTCAGTTCTTTATAAAAATAAAGCTCATTAAGCACAGTGGAGTTAGATTTGAGTTATGGTTTTCCAAGTTCAGAGGCAACTTGATTCAGGCCCATCTCTCATACTTAAATAATGATCTATTCCAAATGTGGGCATCAAGTTTTCTTGCCCTCTTACAAAATCTAAATAGCTCAAAGTAGCTTTGTTACAATTTTGCCTTGCTCCATTGAAGTTCCTAATAATGTAGCATGGTGTGACATGGTGGGATATGGCTTTATATATGGATTATATATTCTCTCTTGTCCTGTTTTCTGCATTGATTATGCACAAGCCTGGACATGCCCAAAGGCAAACTACTGAATTCCAGTCAGTTGCCTTGCTTAAGAAAGTCCTTCGACAAAGTGCCCGAAACCTAACACTGTATGCCAAATTCAACTACTGGCTCACCCCTATGGAGCAATCTTTTTTCTACACAAGAGTTCATGGGGTTGAGGGAAGGGGCAAGTATGACTGAGGATCTGTAGAATGTTACATTAGAATGTGTAGGACCCTTACTAAAGGGGCCTCTGACTTTTTCTGGGAGGATCCTGTGTGCTGCAATCTAGCCCTAAAAACTACAACTCCCATGAACCCTTGAGGAAAAAGGGGGAAGTGGGGCTTGTTCAGGCATGTTGGGAGAGGGGGCTCTCCATTTCAGGACAGAGGATCCAGGCTGCTGTGGAGGAGCCTTATCTAGTCCAGGAGCTGTTGTGTTGTAGCTACGGCCTGGGACTGAGAGCCTGTGGGGCTTGGATCTAGCAGGCTGCTGCAGAGGCTGCTGATTGCCCTAGATGGGAGAGAGACTGACTGTGCCTGTGGCTGAGGAGGACTACACAAAAACGAGCACACAGGAGGAGGCTGTAAGTAAATGGGCTCTTTGGGAAAGTGCTGCCTGGGACTGACCTCAGAGATATAGATTGACTCTGGGTCCAAAAAGAGGCAGAGTGGCCAGCCCAGTGAACCAGAGCTGCTGGCATTGGTGGAGCCTGCTCCAGTGGCAGAGGGATTTTGCAGCTGGCTGCTCAGCTTGGACTAACACACAGGACCTGCACAGGGCTGTCTCCACATCCAGCTACAGACCTTCAAGAGCGCCCACACAAGCGTCTGGGACTCTGATTCCAGAGGAGTGCACACTCTAAGGTGGGATAAATGGTGGCAGTGCAAATGCCAGATAGATAAGTTCCTCTTATTTCTGTGTACTTTAATTGACTTTATTTACTGTTAACCTGTTAAACCCTGTTTCTGTAAGTTGTTAAGTAAAGGTGTGTTAATGCTGTGTAATCAATTAGATGTATATTATTTATAAGTGTTGTCCTGGGGTTAGATCCAGATTACTGCTGGAATAATTTTATTCCTGGAGGCTCCCGAGGCACACCATTAAGTATGTACAGGGCCAGCCGGGTGGAGGTACCACCATTATATATTCTTTATGAGCAAGGGACTGCAGCAAGGGGGTGGACAGGGAATCCCCAATTAAACAACATCACCACTGGGGTACTCAGGATCTCCTTTTATGTTAAAACCATCAGGCGCCCAGCACACATGTGAGTGTGACCTGCTCCCGAGTAACCCAGGGAGGAAAAAGGGGGCTACAGATGTAAAGGTTTTACAAGGAGGAGGGAGAAAAAAATCATCGTAACCTCTGAGGATAGGACAAGAAGCAATGCATTTAAATCAAGAGTAGGTTAAAAGTTGGACACGAGGAAAAACTTCCTAACTGTTAGGGTGGTTAAGCACTGGAATAAATGGCCAAAGAAGGCTGTGGAACCTCCATCACTGGAGATTTTTAAGAGAAGGTTAGGCAAACACCTGTCAGGGATGGTCTACATAATACCTAGTCCTGTTTTGAGTGCAGGGGACTGGATTACATGACCTCTCAGTCCTTCTGTGTCTCAGAGATGGGGGCTGTATTTCACACCAGAGTTCTGCTCTGGGCAGTGTTAGAGGTGGGTTGGCTGACCCCTGCCCTGGGTGAGGACGTGCAAGAGACACGGGGCAGGATGGATTCTCCCCAGCTTGAATGGCTGATGAATAACTGACACACGTGACAAGGTGAGCTCAGGCAAAGGAGGGTGCTTCTCAGGACTGTGTTTTCACACCTCTGTAACTCTCAAGGGTTTCAAGAGTGATGTCACCATGTTAAAAAAAAACCCCTTTGCTGAGAAATGTGCTTCTTGTCTTTCTGAGCCATCGTGCTACCTGGGGTTAGAAGCCCACAGCCCACACAGAACTCTGAGGAGTTGTGTAAGTGACCAAGGGGTCTCTGGATGTGGAGGTCTGTGTAATGAAGATCTTTCTCGAGTTACTGTGGATACCCATTCAGCGTTTTAAAGGCTAAAATGAAAGGACAGGCTGGAATCACTTAGGCTGAGATGTGGAGAACTTCTTGTTTTGTTCTTTGTTAGTGAGATGCCTAGTACAATGCAATCCTAGGCAATGTTCCCTCTAATGTTTTCAATCCATGAGCAGATTTTTTTCCATCCATGTGGGGAATAATTTTTATGTGCAGTGAGGCATGTGCAAATGTGCACCCTCAATAGAAACACAAAACCTAGCTGTGGGCACTCTGCTAAGCAGCTGGGCAGCACTTGAATCTCTCTTGAGTGGCTGCAGAAGTGCACAGCTTACAGGGTACACTGGCCCTAAGGCTCCCAGGTGCTACCACAGTACAAATTATAATGATTAGTGGAACAAACAGAGGATAGCACTGCAAACTCAGTTCGGATCTCATTCCCATTAAGTCTGATTTTATAATCTTGTCTCGTGTATTGAGAGTAGAGTGTGAATATAGCAAATGGGACTAGGGCAGGTAAGTGCCAACTCCATGGATTTTCAATTGAAGATACTGACCTCCCGTGGAAAGCTCTTTGACATCTATGGATGACAGAGGTGGGCCATAACTGCATCTGCCAATGCCGAAAAGTGGCATATTATGCATGACAAAGCACCATAATGACAATCAGATGCAAAAATTACATCTGCCGATCTTAAAATATTGGGACATCAGTTCCTTCACTAGAGATAACTCCTTCTACCATCTCTGGTTCTGGATTCTCCCCCCTGCCACCCGTGTCAATAACTGTCAGCAACAAAAATGAAGGGACACCACATTTGCGTGGAACTTTTGGGGTGTGTCTAGACTACAGGGTTTTTTCGACAACGGTTGGCTTTTGTTGAAAAAACTATACCTGCGTCTACACTACCGCCACGTTTTGTTGACAGTAAGTCGACAGAATGCAGCAGTTTTGTCGACAGCAGTAAACCTGGTTTTATGAGGAAGAACACCTTTGTTGACAGAGATCTGTCAACAAAAGGGTATGTGTGGACACCGGGAGCCAGTTCTGTTGAAAAAAAAGGCCTCCAGGAAGAAGCCCTGGTGGACAGTCCATCTGCATGCCTGGCACCTCTAGTGTTCCTGTCTGCAGCCATCTTTTAAAGGGATAGGCACCCTGCCAGCCATTAGTGGCAGGAAACCAGCCACAGCACACAGCTATTCCTGTCCCACAGGATCCCAGGCATGTCCCAGCCCCAAGACCATCTTGGCCCTTCCAGGGACCCTTCTGAGGACCCATCTAGGAGCTCCAAATGCCGGGCACTGGCATGGTCTGGGCCAGAAATAAAGAGTCTCCTTGAGCTGTGGTCCGAGGAGGAATCCTTACAAGCCCTCCACAAACACCGCAGGAATGCAGAAATTTATAGCTGCATGGTCCAGGGACTGGCCAGGAGAGGGCACCACCCCCGCACCCTGGAGCAAGTGTGGGTCAAAGTTAAAGATTTGCACCAGGGGTATGCGAAGGCCCCGAGATGAGACCTCCTGCTCTGGGGCCACTGCATCTCGTGTAGTCTGGGTCATCGGAGCGTGTGGTGGATGAACCAGAGCAGGAGCACGAGCAGTCCAAGGAATCTGGAGAGCGAGACCTGTTGCTGGAGGAGGAGGAGGAGGCAGACGACAACACCGTGACCCTCACCCTGGAGCCGGTCACCCAGACCCCGGAGGCCTCCCAGGTGTCTTCGGACATCGGGGAAGAACCAGCAGGTGAGTGCTGTGAGGTTGTGGCACACACAGGGTGGGGGAGGTGGGTGCACAGTGAGTGATGCACAAGGGAAACGTGTCGTGCTCAGCCTGGACATCATGCAGCTGGCCGTGCATGTGCAAACATGTGCAGTGGTAGAATGTGACACATGGGTGTGTGCTACAGGGTGCCAGGAGCCATTTCCACAACACACACGGGTGGGTTGGCAGTGTGAGGGGGCATATGGTCCCATTGGCACTTTGGGGCCCCTGTGATGCTCAGGCTGATGCCCAGGTCACACATGGTGTTACCTTCAGAATGTCTGAGTCCCCTGTCTGAAGGAGAGTCCCTTACAGCAAGGGCACGCCCTCGGGGACAGCTGTTGCACACATGACTGATTGTCTCTGCCTCTTTTCCTCGCAGCACCCCAGTCCCACCTCCATCTCGGGGACACGGGAGCCGCAGGCACTGGCGTGCTTATACAGAGGTTCTGAAGATGCATGTGGTGGCCCTGCAGGATCTCAACAAGACCCTGAAAGAGAGGACGGAGGCAGAGGCTCTGTGGCATGATCGCCTGCTGGAAGAGCTTGTACAGCAGCGCACTTCCATTTGCGCCACAATCCGTGAGGTCTGTGGCTTGCCTGCTCCTGTCCCTGGTACCGCTCCTTCGGCACGCCATGACCCTGCCCCACTAAACCCCCCTTCCCTACCACCACCCCCTTCTCCCCTTGCATCTCCCTCTCCCCCAGCCCCCCCTTCCCAGACCTCCTCTCCCCCAGCCCCCCCCAGCCCCCAGCCCCTCCTCTCCCCCAGCCCTCCCAGACCCAAGTGTGCCTCCCCTCTCCTGTCCAGCACTCTGTCAGTCGCCTCACCCGAAACCGAGGCCATGGTGGTCCCCGCACGCGAAGCGGCAGGAGCTTGCGAGCAGGGAAGCACCATCCGACCTGAACCCCCTCCCCCCTCCAGGTTCTAAGCACCCCCACTACCCCCGTTACAGACAATGTTGGTTATTTAAGAAAATGTTTATTTTTGAATCAGAAACTATGCTTTGAGAGAAAACTATGTACAATGAACAAAAGATTTTATGTTTTAGCAACATTTCTAGATGCTTTCAGTTAATGATATTGATAACGATAAAACAGAACTTATTCTTTTCAAACAAAACCTGGTGTTTATTATTTCTAGAGAGAGGGTCAGGGTGAGGGTTATGGAGGGAAGGGTGTATTGGGCCAGGGCCAAGCCCCCATAGAGGAGACCCTCGGGAGACTCAGTGAGCTCCTTCAGAGAATCACTCCCTAAGGATTTCCCGGATGCGAACGCCAGACTGGTGAGCCTGGCAGATGGCAGCTATCTGGGGCTGCTCAAATTGCCTCTCCGCGCCATCAGCACCTGTACCCCACCCTGGGAGGAAGGCCTCCCCTTTTCTCTCCACGAGGTTATGGAGAATGCAACACGTGGCCACCACCTCAGGGATGTTGCATTCCCCCATTTCTAGCCGTGTGAGCAAGCAACAGAATCTCCCTTTTAAACGTCTGAATGCGCATTCCACCTGCACGCGAGCTCGGCTAAGATGAACATTAAACTACTCCTTTCTCGCATCCAGGTGGCCGGTGTAGGGCTTCATCAGCCACGGCATCGGGGGTAGGTGGCATCAGCCACAATGCACACTGGCATGTGCATGTCCCCAAGGGCACGGTCCCGATGCGGGAAAAATTTTCCTGCCTTCAGCCTCCGGTAGAGGTAGGAGTTCCTGAAGATGCAGGCATCATGTGCCCTCCCCGACCACCCAACACAAATGTCAGTAAGCTGTCCCCGGTGGTTGACCAGGGCCTGGAGCACCATTGAAAAGTAGTCCTTCCTATTAATGAATTGGGCTGCTCGATGGGGCGGTGCAGAGATTGGGATATGTGTCCCATTGAGCGCTCCTCCACAGTTTGGGAAGCCAAGGGCAATGAAGCCGGCCACGATGGTGTCCAGGGCTCCCAGACAGACGAACCTGTTCACCAGCTCGAAATTGATGGCCCTCACCACCTGCAGAAAGAGACAAATAGACAGACCAAAAAAAAAAAAGTTAGACTGGGAACCTTAGCCTTTGGGAGGAGAACACCCCCAACCTACCCCGCCAAATGCTCCGGGAATCCTCTCCACAGGACCCCCCCACAAGCAACACAGGGTGAGTGGAGGAGCTCCCTCCCACTCTCACTCCACCCCATCCCCCACTCCTCCTTGCCCTTTCCTGACAGTCCCTCTTTTTCACAACCCCAGCAGTGACTGTCCCCCTAGAATGATTTACCGCCATCAAGACGGCCCCGACAGTAGACCTGCCCATGCCAAACTGGTGTCCCACGGAGCGGTAGCTGTCAGGTGTTGCAAGCTTCCAGAGGGCAATAGCGACCCTCTTTTCCAGAGAGATGGTGGGGCACAGGTGCATGTCCTGTCGTTGGAGAGCAGGGGCGAGCCAGGCACACAGCTCCTGGAATGTGGCCTTCTGCATCTGGAAGTTGCGGAGCCACTGCTGGTCATCCCACAATGCCATAACGAGCCGGTCCCACCAGTCAGAGCTGGTGTCACGCCTTCAAAAACGCCTCTCCAGGAAGAAGTTTGGAGGCAAGGGCATTGGTCCTGCATCCCGGGCGAAGCTTTCATATCTCTGGTCCAGGTCCAGATGGGGAAGGAGCATCATGACTGTGTCATGCAGCTGCAGCAGAACTTGCAGAATGATGGTGTGGGGCCAGCTCCTGCCCAGGGGCAGCTCTGGCTCCATGGCAAAAAAAGGGATCAAAATCAGAAAAACCTCCAAAAAAACCCAAACTGCTGTGGTGTCCCAGGAAGCAGGGCACTCACAGCAAGCACTGTGTCCCTCTAGGAGGTAAGCAAGGCAGCTATAGGAGCAGAGCAATGGCTGTTCAGGGGGGTCCCTTTAAGCACACATCTCTGCAAAGGACAGGCAGTAGCACCAGGAAGTAAATGCTGCCCCCATGCCCTGCCAGAAGCGATTCTGGGTGCCCTCTTTTTTCGACAGAGAATCTGGCAGTCTGGACGCTCTTTTTCGAAAAAGAGGATCAATTTTTCGATCCGCATAATGTAATCTAGACACTCTTTTTCGTCAGAGGCTTTCTCGACAGTATCTGTCGAAAAAGGCATGCAGTCTAGATGTAGCCTTGGACTCCAAACTGAGAGCCAGCCCTCAAAAGGAGAAAGCTGTTCATTGGTCTGCAAACCATCCCGAGCTGGAGTGTGCTTTTGCAAAACTAACACCAGAGCAAAGACTGATTTGGATCCAGCTTTTGTTCTAGATTATGTAACTGTCCAGAAAGAATTTGGATAGGAGGTTTTCAATATTATCCTTTTTTGTATAAATCATGGGCCAGCCAGGTTGGTTTTGCTATTGCATGATTTTTTTCAGGCAGGTCTTGGTTTTCCATACCACAAGAGTGCAAGAGACTTCAGATAATATTCCCATGTTGGTGGGTCTTTGGTGAGAAAGCAACCCAAGGCCCAATTGAAAACAGAGGCCATTTATATGCAAATCACTGAGCTGAATTACTTATTGGTTGAGAAATGAGAGGGAGGGACTACTGGCAGTAATAAACCTACCTTTCCTCAAGGAAAATGGGCTTTCTTCCAGACTCAAATGCCAAAATGTGCATGATTTCCATAGCAATATTTCTGTACGCACCCAATATATCAATCAGGCTGCAAAGGTTCCATAATGTTAAGATAAGCAATCATAATGCTATATTAGTTTGCCATAGGATGGCCCACTGAGTCTCTGTAATTGTCTGCACTTCTGCTACCTTTGTAGTTTGCCAGCTGACTTATTCTTTTATGTTTATGTTTCTCATGTGACTTGGCCTGTATTTTTTGGGCTGGTTATAATGCAGATGTATTTTTCCCCCTGAAAGATCTGGAAAAAACTTTAAACTTTCTTTTTACAAGCGGTTTTAAGCAATTCTGCTTTTTTGAAACTGCATAATTGAAGAGCTCTGAAATAATTGGCATATTATAGTGCACCCGTAAAAATGAATTTGCATCTCATTTATGAAGTACCAGATTCCCTGTCGTATGGGACTGATTGTTCTTAATGTGACTTGCATGTAATTTAGCATTCTTTATTAAAGCACTTTGTAGCTAAATACTGAGATGAATTCAATACCAAATTAGAGGGTTAAACACTGAATTTTGGACCATCCAAGATCCAGACTGTGCAACTTAAACCAAATAATGACTTTGTTCCCTTGATCTACCAATTTACACTCTCCTGAAGAAACCTGAGGACCCCTCCCCTTGTTTTCTTTGACTTTACTTCCTGCAACCTTTAGATCTCAGATTTTAAGTAGGATGCCATTCTTCTGGCTGGCTGGGACTTCCTTCAGGCCTTAAGGTGCTTCTCCTGGTTAATCTGTTAATGTGCAAGCAGTTGTTAAACTCAGTATCAGAGCATTCTTGTCTGAGCTGACATGTCTGGCATACAAAGGGTAATCTTCCCTACTGGTTTTAAATAATGAATTTGCACCATTAGAGACTTTGGCCCTGAATCTTTATTCTTAAATAATGTTGAAGGGTTCTATTCAAACATTTTTAAAGCCAATGGCTGCGTCTAGACTGGCATGATTTTGCGCAAATACTTTTAATGGAAAAGTTTTTCCGTTAAAAGTATTTGTGCAAGGGAGCGTCTACACTGGCATGTGCTTTTGTGCATAAGATTTGCTTTTGCGCAAAAGCATCCGTGCCAGTGTAGACGCTGTCTTGCGCAAGAAAGCTCCGATGGCCATTTTAGCCATTGGGCTTTCTTGCGCAAGAAATTAACATTGCTGTCTACATTGGCCCTCTTGTGCAAGAATACTTGCGCAAGAGGGCTTATCCCTGAGCAGAAGTGTCAGAGTATTTGCACAAGAAGCACTGATTTTGTACAGTACAATGTCAGTGTTCTTGTGCAAATACTCGTAGCCAGTGTAGACAGGCGGCAAGATTTTGCGCAAAATCTTGCCACTGTAGACACAGCTAATGGGTTTCAAAACCTGCACCAATCATAATGTCAGAAATGCAAATGCACTATGCAGCAATGGAAAGATTGTTCAGACATAAAGAACCCAGCACAATCAATGATCATGATTTCTTGAATTCATTTCTGTCAGCACTTCCTGTTGTGTGAAGTAACTGTAAGCATGGATGATTATAAATACCAGTCTTAATATCTGGACCACTATTGTAACTTGAAGGAGTGGCTGAGAGTACAAGAAAAAAATGCAGCAAACCCAAGGCCGTCTTTTAGAACTGAGGGAAATTTGGAGTGCTTTACAAGTAAAATAGTTCAAAGCAAGAGAAAAGTCAGCCGCTTGTGTGAAATACAGCAACAATATTAACTTTTGAAGAAATATTGCTCTATAAATTTACAATCATTTATATATGCTACCTAGCAAAGGACTAAAGAAATGATTAAGGTATGTGTAAGTGTTCTTGTTTAAGTGTTCTCCAATGAGTATAAAAATACTGTCATTGTCTGGAAAATATCTTTAGGTTTTAGAATGGAAACCAACATTAATTTCTCTATGGAAATGGTCAATTAAAAATATTAATGATAGGTATTTAGCAGAAGCAGATGCATTCAGCTATAAGGTCATGTGATGGGAGCTGAATGACCTTCAGCAGTATTTTGGATCTCTTCTGTATGTCTCTTTGTCAGTAGGGGCACATCTACACTATGAGATAAGGTCAAATCTAATATGGTCAATTTCCTACCACCTGATTTTACGGAGTCGAAGGCGGTCTGTGTCCTCACTGCAGGGAAGAATAGAATGTAGTCTGAAGTACCGTGTCCCCATTAGGGAGCCTCCTGTTGACTCTGAGAGCAAGGCGCCATGGGTCGCTTTGCATTCTGGGCTATGTTTGCGGTGTCCGCTGGGCGCAAAACTCTGCAGCGGGTGGCTAGAATAAAAGAATCATAGAGCTGGAAGAGACCTCAGGAGGTCATCAAGTCCAGCTCCCTGCCCAAAGCAGGACCAATCCCAACTAAATCAACCCAGCCAGGGCTTTGTCAAGCCGAGACTTAAAAACCTCTAGGGATGGAGATTCCACCACCTCCCTTGGTAACCCATTCCAGTGCTTCACCACCCTCCTAGGGAAATAGTTTTTCCTAATATCCAATCTAGACCTCTCCCACTGTAACTTAAGACCATTGCTCCTCATTCTGCCATCTGCCATCTTTCTCCATCCTCTTTGGAATCTCCCTTCAGGAAGTTGAAGGCTGCTATCAAATCCCCCCTCACTCTTCTCTTCTGCAGACTAAACAAACCCAAATCCCTCAGCCTCTCCTCTTAGGTCATGTGCTCCAGCCCCCTCATCATTTTGGTTGCTCTCTGCTGGACCCTCTCCTATGCCTCCACATCCTTTCTATAGTGGGAGACACAGAACTGGACATAATATTCCAGATGTGGCCTCACCAGAGATGAATATAGGGGAATAATCACTTCTTTAGATCTGCTGGCAATGCTCCTCCTAATACACCTTATAATGCCATTCGCCTTCTTGGCTACAAGGGCATACTGTTGACTCATATCCAGCTTCTCATCCACTGTAATCCCCAGGTCCTTTTCTGCAGAACTGCTACTTAGCCATTCGGTCCCCAGCCTGTAACAATGCTTGGGATTCTTCCATCCCAAATGCAGGACTCTACACTTGTCCTTGTTGAACCTCATCAGATTTCTTTTGGCCCAATCCTCTAATCTGTCCATGTCACTCTGGACCCTATCCCTGCCCTCCAGCATATCTATCTCTCCTTGTAGCTTAGTGTCATCTGCAAACTTGCTGAGGGTGCAATCCATCCCCTCATCCAGGTCATTAATAAAGATGTTGAATTAAACCGGGGCACATGTTGACAGCGTCCCATAAGACACTAATCTATTCCCTCCTTCCTTGTGTGAGATAAAGGGGAGGCAATGTACTTGTGCCTATTGGTGCTCTGGTTGCCTATATGGATGCCATACAGCACAAGCATGGAACCTGGTTGGCAGGAAAGCATTGTCATGCTCCTGGGTGTCGTGGAGCACGTATGCATGTCTCTCCACTGGGAAGAGGACAAGGACCAAGCTCAGCATGGCATGGAGGCTCTACTTGGGCAAGTAGCTAGCACACCTGCCAGTCAGTCCTCTGGACACAGTGCAACACCAGTTCTGGTGCCATGAAACAAGCTCAGACTGGTGGGACGGCATTGTGATGCAGGCACGGGACGATCAGCAGTGGCTGCAGAACTTCCGAATGCACAAGGCCACACTCCTGGAACTATGTGAATGGCTTGCCCCTACACTGAGGCACCAGAATAGCCAACGGAGATCCACTCTGACCATGGAGAAGCGTGTGTCACTTGCCACCAGACAGCTACTATTCAGTGGGAGTCAGTCCAGAGTGGGGAAATCTACAGGGTCATACAAGTAGTCAAGGCCATCAATAACATTCTGCTACCGAAGATCGTGACTCTGGGAAATGTGGATGCCATAGCGGATGGGTTTCCTATGATGGGCTTCCCTAACTGCGGTGGCACCATAGACGGCATGCGCGTCCCCATCTTGGCCCCAGAACACCTTAGCATGAAGTATATCAACCACAAGGGGCACTTCTCCACGATGCTGCAGGTGCTCGTGGATCACAAGGGCCATTTCACCGACATCACCGTGGGATGGTCGGGAAAGGTGCATGATGACCGCATCTTTCAGAACTCCTGTTTCTTGTCAAAAATGCACACTAGAATGTGCACATTTTTTCCCTGACCAGAAAATCAGAGTCGGAGAGGTGGAAATGCCAATAGTGATTCTTGGAGACCCAGCCTATCCCTTGCTCCCGTGGTTCAAGCAACCATCATGCAGTTTGCAATCCTGCTGTAAATCTTAGTGTTCCTCTTGCTGGTTTGGAGTTCAGTGAGGATGGCTTCATTTCCCCACACCTCTGTGAGGTCCAAGATCTTTTGGATACTCCGTGCTGGTGATCTTCTGCGCCCCCTGGGAACTAGAGCCGGTGGGAGCAGAAGTCCTCAAAGTCTTCATGCTTTTTGTCAGATTACTCAAAGTCTTCTCCACATGCGCCATGATGTTCTGCTCATTCAAGAATGGGCTTGCAATGCGGGCCATGCAGAAAAGGCCCTTCTACTGTTCCTGGACCTTTCTGTGCACAGTAGGAGAGCAGCAGAGGTGCAAATTCTGGTCAGAGTGATCAGAGCAGGAAGCTATGGGAGGCCTCCCAGAAGCCAACAGTGTCAACTTTCCATCAACACTGCATCTACGCTACTATAAATTTGACCTTGTAAGGTGAGGAATAGAGTTACTCCTTGTGAAAAGCAGGAGTACTGAAATAGACTTCCACAGCCCTTAGGATTGATGCACAGGCTTGGTCGTGTGGACACAACTTAGAAAATTGACTGTATGGGGCTAAAGTCGATATAAAGTCCTAGTGCAGACCAGGCCTAAGTGATCATAGAAGCCTTTGCTGGAATATGTGGTTTAATCCAGTGCTGTGTGGTCATTTATTACATGAAAAGTAAGGAGGCTAGCTAAGTGGTATCCTGAATGATGTAAGAGCAGGGAGTGCTGGATTGAAAATTTATAGAAGTATCTTATGCTGCAATAAGAGAGCAACTCTGTTCATTTCAGAAACAAAGCAGAACAGTTCTATCAGAAAGGCAGTAAGGATGCTTTGCATTGCTATCAGTGCTCTTCTTGAGTGTAAGGGTTTTTAGTCTAGCAATGTAATAAACACAGCTGAAATGCATGGTATTCCAAATAAGCCAGGAAGCATCATTTATCTTTTGAGCTCTGATACGGATTAAATTTGGCTTCAGAACTGTGGAAGGACTGCACCTTAAAGAGCTACCACATTGTTTAAGGAAATTATTCACTTTGTACATCAGAACAGATGAGAAATGTGTCAGTACTAATCCTGGGCATTTCCTTGATGTTGTTAGGGGAACAATTACTTCACAGCTGAGTGAAAACCTTACATTGAGGATAATGCTAAGGCAACATATGGTACACTATAGAAATAAGGGCTGTATATCTTGAGAATTCAGGCACTAGCCCATTACAGCAGTGGTTAACATATTTCTTCCACTTCAGCTGTTCTCCTGCATGGTAGAATTTGTTATTGTTGTGCTTAAAAGAGGTTTTATACCTTCGGAACCGTGGAAGATATAATAATGCTGCGTAGTTCAAGGGTTAAGCACAATTGATCTGTTAGCTTTCACAGGCCTCGTGCTCTAGTGCCCTGGCCTTTGAAGGATAAATGTCTTATTCAGACAAATCCAGATTGCTTTTCAAATGGAGTCAGTTTGCGGCACACCGTTGTCAGGCAGTAACGCTGTGGAGCACAGACTGTTGGCACAAAGTAAAGAATACGTTTCGTTTTGTTGAAAACTTCAAAAGCTGTTATTTTTAGTTTTGAATCTAAAATTTCAAGAGTGGTGACATATTGTGGATGCCCCCATTTTTGGATTCTCAACTTCAGATACCTTTAGAATTCCTGATTTTCACACAGTTGGGTGTTCAGCATTTCCCCCAAGTCTGGCTCCTGTCAGGTGTGTTAAATTGCAACATACTTGTCCCTTTACAAAAGTTGGCAAAACTTCCACTGACTTGGGTGAGAATATGTCCTGAATAGCTGAAAACTGACTCAAGGCTTCAGAATCGTATCTGCCTTTATTTTGTTTTTATATTTTACAATAAAGGCTCTCTTCCATCAGAGAGAGAAATGGTAAACCAATATTTTTTCCTTTTGAAGAACAACGACGATGATAATTTTCATACCATATTGACATACATACCTACCTATATATTAGTATTTAGAGAGGGTAAGTTAGAGAAACATACACAATACAGTCACTGCCCAAAAGCTCTTACAAGCTTTGCCCCAAATCCTGAAATCTTCACTTTGTTATGACTTAGGCCAAACTCTCAAGTCCTGCATGTGAAAGTCCAGGAGCAAAGCCTCAGCTGCTTTCAGGTCCTGACAATTTACCTCTGCTTAAATGAGGAATTTTCAGAAGTGACCTGGGGACATCACTTGGATTGAGGACCTGGGCCTTAGTGCAAAAATTCTGCTAAGCTTCAAAGGCATTTGCTGCCTCGCTCCCATTGAAATATTTGAGGAGCTGGGCCTTAGTGCTTTTGGAAATCACTCTCTAAGTTCCTGGTCAAAGTCTCTGGCAGCCTTTCCATTTGACTGGGCTTTGGATCATCCCCGTAGAATGACAGAGACCAATCAAATTCAATATAATGTTTGGTACCATTTAAAAAGCTTGGAAGTGTGTCTGTGATGTGAGTAATGTCACTGACACAACTACAAACCTTGCTCATAACAAGCCCACTGGCAGGGCTAGCCCAGCCATATAGACCTAGGGCACCAGGTTTTATGGGACACCAAATTAGACAGTAGTAAATTTTTTTCTCTATTTAAAATATCTATATTAATACGTTATTTCTTATAAACAAAGGTATCAAATAATAGAACTCAGCTGCTGACTTGGCAACAGTGTCCTGTTTGACAAGTACAATATTTATTTCCCATTGTGGAGCATGGCTGTGTATGTAAATTCTGTTACACTGTGTCAATGCATAGCTTCAAAAGAGCCCCGCCTGGGTTTGCTGCCTGGGGACGGGGGTCTGGCAGTTCAGTCATTCTCAGTAGCCCTGTACTGGTCGGTCTTACAGCTGAGTCAGTGTTGCTCACCATTTATTGAAGACCGGTCAGACACCCATAAGAGCTGATTTGCTGTGTGAGGAGCTAGGATCCCAAAGAAGCTGGGCTCATGAAGAATTGGAATTGTATTGGACTTGAGAAATTTGGTTAGAGGTTAAAAGGAGAATCATAAGCAGTGTTCCCTCTCATCTGGGGGGGCAGCACAACTTCACAGCTGATTAGTCAGTCCCACCCAGTCAGTCAGCTCCGCCCTGAGCCTCTGACTGGACGGGGCTGACCAATCACCTCTGAGACTGTGCTGCTGCACAGCTTAGAGGGAACACTGCTCACAAGTAGAGTGTAATTGTGTTTGGATGCATGAAAAGTAACAAAAAAAAATAAAAATATTTGTTTTTCTATTTTTACATTGTTCTTTTCAAATGCCAACTCCATAAAGGTAACATTTCATTTCAGACTTCTCTTTTTTCTCTATATTGAATAGAGGGGGGCACCAAAGTAATAGTTCACTTAAGGTGGCAAAACCCCTTGGGATGGCCCTGCCCGCTGGAAAGCACAGTGAAGTTTACAGAAGCTTTCTCTAGACTCCAGTGACCCTAAACGTGAAACACGATAAGCAATTTGCAGTACGCAATTTGCATATCTTATTTCGACTGTTTTTCAAAATAGCTGATTTTGAAATTTGGCACATCTGCACAGTACCAAATTTTGAAATAACACACTCTTTTGACATGTCCCTAAACCCCCGTGGAAGATGCAGGGTAGCTATTTCGGGATACCCCTCTGTCTAGATGTACTCTGACAAAGCGTATCTTTCCAAAGGCCAATTTTGAGGGAAAGAGCAATACAAGGATTTTACTCACAATCAGTATTTTGCAAGGCGTTTGTAGTAAGGTAACATCCCTGTGCAAATAGAAGCACAAGTTAAACTGTTGGGGAAGGGTCTAGATTTGGTTTGTAATGGAACTGAGGTGTGCGGAGAGACACTCAATGTAGTGATGGCTGTAGTCACTGATCTTATTGAGAGTCAGCAGAGGGTAAAGGTAGGGGGCCACTTGAATAAAGCTGAGGGCTTGATTTACCAGACACTACCCCTCGTAATCAAAAGGCCCGGTGACACAATTCCTGAACTTCTCCTCATGCAGCTTTCTTGGCTGCTTAATATTTGCACAGTCACTCAACCAAGCCATGTGCTGCGCTGACCAATGTTGGCTCTTGTCACCGCACAGGCCAGAACATTGTATAGTGAAGCCCCTAAAGATGCTGGCAGGGAGAGCTGTTCTCTGGCAGTCACTCCCTGGAGTGACTGAACAGGGCCAGTCCATCAGGACAGGCCTCTTGTTCAGCGGCTGTGTCGCTGATTGAGACTTCGTGTTCTTGGGTGTTCCCAAGACATGACAGTTGCACTAGCTAATACCAGCCAGGATGCAGAATGGACTCACCTGCCCCAATAGAGGGAGTTAGAAATACCTGTAATAATTATTATTTATACCAGGGCTGGCCCCTAGAGAGAGCCAGCTCCGGGTGTCCCAGAAGGGATGGGACCTCAGGCAGAAGAGTCGGGGCTGGCTCCGGTGGTGATTTAAAGGGCCTGGAGCTCTTGCCGCTCCTGAGGTGACAGTGGCATTTGGGAGCCCTGGGCCCTTTTAAATCGCTGGGCCCAGAGCTGGTCTTAGGGGCGGGTGAGCTGGGTGGTCGCCCGGGGCTGCCATTTTCAAGGGGCCGCCAACTGAGCCAGTCTTAGGGGTGGGCCATGAGCACATTTTGGCCCAACCCTCCGAATCCTCCCCCAGGTTTCCTTGGTTACTCTCCAACCCTTCCCCCCTGCTTTTTTTTTGCTCAACAATTTTTCCCCAGCCTGTTTTTTTTTTGTTTGTTTGACAAATTTTTGTCCGGTATTTGTTTTGAAACCATCTGGCAACCCTATAGGTGAGCTGGACGGTCACCTGGGGCCGCCAATTGGTTAGGACTGGCCCTGGCTTGGCCCCAGGGCAACTGCCAGCTTGCCCCCTCCCATTGGCAGCCCTGATTTATACTCAAGTATACCTTAAAAGCCCTGTCAAGATCTGAGCTTCTTTGTAGTGGCTCCTGCACAAATACACATTCCTGTCCTGAGCTCATGCTTGAAATAGACAAGATAGAGAGAGAGGGCAGGAGAAATCGTTTCCCTGGTTTACCACTGGGGAGGTGAGGCACAGAGAGGTCAACCAAGATCACCCAGGAAGCCTGTGTCAAGAATTGAACCAGCGGAGTCCCCATCCCATGTCTTCTTCTCCTTTTGTAAGTATTTGTGGTTATTTGATAGATTTTTCTAAACCAAGCTAAAAACACCCCCAGACATTGTGAATACTCTTCTATAAATCTGGACCGTTGGAGGGCAGACAGGTGAGAAGGAGTAATTCATATTCCTGATCCCAGGCTTGTTATTTTGTTGCACTTGTGTCTTTCATTGCCACAGAGAAGCCAGGCTGATTATCTGCACCGGAGGTCGTTTTGGCATGCGAAAGGAAAACACAGGTACATCTTGCTAATTTGATTCTAATAGCTGTGCCACACTATTGTTTGACCTAGAAATTAGATTGCTTTTTTATTAATATAACTTGTTAATTAAAATGTCTTGTTCTCTAGGAGATGGGGGAAGATACCCAGAGTCCTTATGTGACTAGGGACATAATAAGGTAAACATACATCTGTTCTTAATTCATACAATCCTGTTTAGAACACAAAGAAATATGCTCAACATTCTATATTAATATTTCAGAGAAATTAAGGCCTGATTCTGCATGGTTGTGAGTACAGAAGAGGTACAGGGCCCTTTGTGAACACACAGTTATTTTGACCATCACACATGTCTGTAATTGCAATGTCCCATTACTGATCATATCTTCTAGGCCTTGTCTATACTTACCCAGAGATCACTGCTCTAGAGCTCTGTCTTCTGCGGTTTGCTTTAGCGGGTCTGTAGTGAGCACGGTTGGCCACTCACTGACCACGAAGAGGAAGAACCCCTCCCTGAGCCTGGGTGGGCAGAGACGGAGCCTGCCCCTTTAAGTCCGCAGAGGCCTGGAGGGAGGGGCAGGAAGTATAAAAGCTGAGCCCCGAAGCTCAGTAGGGGGCCAGCTGTCGGAGGGAGCTGAGGCCTACCCTGGAGAGGCTAAGGAGTTGGCCGAGGCAGACGACTGGCCGGGGCCAGCAGGCCCACGCCTTGAGGAGGAGACCTTTTCTCCCTACGCCTAAACTTGGACTATACAGACCCTGCGAACCCGCTACTGCCTGGGAACCAGGTACAAACTGAAGGGGAGTTCAGAAGTGGCCCAGGGGAAGCGGAGGACAGTCAGGGGAACCTGATCACCCTTTAAGCTGTCAGCATGTTTCGAAATGGATTCCCTGCTGACCCCAGCAGATGCCAAGGTTGCCACTGCTTGGGCCCTGGGCCGGGACACGGTGGAGTAGGGAGGGCCCGCATCCCCCCTGCCACTCCCATATTGGGTGGCAGTCTCCCCCCTTCCCACTTGTGCTTTGAAAACTGTTTGGTTGCCTGCCCCACTCTGAACCAGGACCAATGCCACCATTTGACTTGGAGAGATGTTTGTTTGCCGGCCCGCCTTCAGGCCCCCGGTCTTAAAAGGGCTGCTGGGCCAGGAAGTACAGGCCCGAGCACTGGGCAGGGGTGAACTCTTACAGGGTCTAGTAAGGATCTACTAAATTGACTGCTGATGGTGCCCCTGTCAACCCTGGTATGCCATGAGGTTGCCAGGAGTAAGGAAAGTCGACAGGAGAGTTTCTCCCATCGACTTCCCACAGTGAGGATGCCACAGAAAGCCGAACTAAGCTACCTTGACTCCAGCTACACTATTTTCATAGCTGGAGCTGCGTATCTTAGTTTGACTTTCTCACATAGCGTAGATCTGGCCTCAGGTGAGGTTAATACTGAGATGCAAATAAATAGGGTTGATTGAAAATGCCTAGGGTTTTCCCCCTCCAACAGCTATAGTGTCCTCAGTTTTGCCATTTGGAACAGAGATTTGATATTCCCTTTCCCTGTGTCTAGACTGGCAAGTTTTTGCGCAAAAGCGACTGCTTTTGCGCAAAAACTAGACAGCTGTGTACACTGGCTGCTTGATTTTGCGCAAAAGCACTGACGTTCTAATGTAAGAAATCAGTGCTTCTTGCGCAAATACTTTGACGCTCCAGTTCGGGCAAAAGTCCTTTTGCGCAAAAGCTTTTGCGCAAAAGGGCCAGGGTAGACAGCTCAGATTTGTTTTGTGCAAAAAAGCCCTGATTATGAAAATGGCAATCAGGGCTTTTTTTGCGCAAAAGCGTGTCTAGATTGGCCAGGGATGCTTTTGCGCAAAAGCATCCGTGCCAATCTAGACGCGCTTTTGCGCAAATACTTTTAACGGAAAAACTTTTCCGTTAAAAGTATTTGTGCAAAATCATGCCAGTCTAGACGTAGCCTTTGATTTGGTGATAAGGAGATACCAACCACGTTTCAGGGTTGTTCCCCACTCTGGCACTCAGGGTACATTTAGACTACATTCTTCTTTCAAAAGGAGATATGCAAATTTGGCACTAATTTACATATTTTCCTCCATTTACTTTTTCAAAAGTTTTTTTTTTTTTAAAAAAGACACTGTTTGAAAAGTTTAGACATGGTTCTTTCGGGGAAAAAAAACCCTTTTTTGAAAGAACCCTTCTTCCTCAAAAATGAGGCATACAGAGTTCTTTCGAAAAAGGTGGGGTTTTTTGAAAGAATCATGTCTAAACTGCTTTCTTTTTCGAAAAAAAGCTTTTGAAAAAGTGATCAGAAGATATGCAAATTAGCACCAAATTTGCATATCTCCTTTCAAAAGAAGAATGTAGTCTAGATGTACCCTCAGAGTACAGAAGGTGGGGGCCCACAAAATGCTCAAAACCTTGCCCCTATAGACACTGGTTATCAAAACTTCCCCCCAGAATCTCAATACACAGATTTTGGGAGATTTGCTGTCACCATCAAGTGTTTTTTATCCCAAAAACCGGGGGTGAACTTGAACTTGAAATCACCCCCAAGGGAACCCAGTGCTCTTTTACCCCAAAAGAGCTTGCAAAAAAGACAAGAGAAAAACAAGCTGCAGTCTCTGGTAGCTGACCCCTCAGTCAGAGGCCTGCAGATTCACACAGACAGACTTTCCAGAGCGCAAGAATCAAATCATCGCCTTAAAAGAAGTGATTTTTATTACAAAACCAAAGATAAACTGGAGAGAGCATGCTTGGTTGCTAGATGTTACAGAGCAACTAAGGAAAACAAATTAAAACAGAGAAAAACTCTGGCTCAATGCTTTGATGGAAAAGGGGGAGGCGCGGCATAGATTCACACAGAGCAGTTCAAACCAAACCACAAAATAAAGAAAAATTGCCCTGAACGTGACTGGATTCACATTTCCCGGTTGCTTACTTCTAATCTTCTCTTTGTTCAGTCCTCTCCCATGCCTTGAATTCCATGGGGACTTGGTAGTCCTCCCTGGGTTTAAATCATTCTGTCTCTCAACCCCTGGTTTCTCTCTCCCACACAAAGAAAGCGGGCAGGGAACCTATATCCAATTAAAATTTCAACCCTCAATCTCGATTGGTTCTCCCAGCCCCCCAGGCAAAACCTTTGCTAGCTACTTGAGTTAACCCCTTAGTCACAGGTTGCTGATCAGCACTCCTCCTGTCCGTTACACCATGTGGGGAAAGTAGACATGGTACAGTCATTACTTCCATCTTCCATCTGCAGGGAGCTGATAGATGGGCAAAGACAGGTGGAGACTAGATGGAATTTTGGCTCTACACTTCCCCAACCTACCAGCCATCACAGATAAAATGGAGCAGAATGGAAATGGGATTAATTCCCTCCAGTGCCAATTGTGAGAGCCATATTTCCCTCCCTAGGTTGCTCCTAGGATGTTGGTTCTATGCATTATCCCTCATTTGGACTACAGATTAAGTTGCAAACTAGCCCTAAGTATGGAAAGTATATTAGAAATTTATGCTAATGGTATTTCATTTGTATGTGCAAATGTTTTGAATGAAATGTAGACTCACCTATCATCAATTAAAAATGCTGGATGTACTCCAAAGGTACAAATTCCTTCACTCAGGCAGTAGGGGAAAATAATGAATTATAACTAATATAGCCATAAAGTCTATATTTGCATAAGTAATATGAAGCTAATATGTGGGTAAAATTAAATTTTAAAATGAAATATGATTAAAATAAAACGTAATGAATTTGGATATTATTGAGCAGGTATATTTGGCAGCTGGGTAGAACAGATAATTTTAATGAAGGTCTAGTTGAATCAAAATCAATATTGAACATTCCATAACACATTTGAGATGTTTTAGCAAGTTAAATGGGTTCACCTTCTCATTTTGTTGTGATTTATCATCATTAGCCTTCACAGGCATTGCCAGCTTCTCTGTCTGTGTGTCTGTGAGTCCATTTGTTCAGGAACTCCTCTCAAAGAGTAAGAGCTAGGGCCACCGAATGTGGTAAACAGCGTCCTCTTCTCCTAACTTAAAGCAAAGCCAGAGTTTGGTTGTGCCATGAGAACCAGAAGCCCTGGGAAAGGGACAGTTCTCCATAACATGCAAGGGGAAGGGTTGCTGTTCCAAAGAGCGTGATGCTGAGAGTGTCCAGTGGGGGCAGCCACACCACCAAGGGAGTG
The DNA here is from genome assembly GCA_032595735.1 of Pelochelys cantorii. Taxonomy (NCBI): domain Eukaryota; kingdom Metazoa; phylum Chordata; order Testudines; family Trionychidae; genus Pelochelys; species Pelochelys cantorii. The sequence continues at coordinate 7,974,773 of CM064346.1, read as the reverse complement.
GTCAGCGGGGTTGGGACTCTGGAATCCCCCTACCCCAAACTCTTTCCCCGCTCCTGGCCCTTGGTCACAGCGCCGGAGGGAGAAGAGAGAACAGGCCCCAGACGGGCTGCTCAGGTGGCCTGCGGGAGGAGGGGGGATTAGTGAACAGACCCTAGGCGGCCTGAGGGGGTGGTCTGGAGGGGAAGAGAACTAGCCTTGGGAGGGCTGGGGGGGGGGTGCGAACCTCATATTCACCACTGGGGGCAGTGAGTGGAGGGGAGAGCTATCTTGTAGTGGGACCACGTGGGCAGCTGCACTAGCAGTGGAATGGCCTGCTAGGGGTGGGGCTCTGCCTTCTTGTCTGCCACGGCAAGTGGACCTCCTCGCCTGAAACCATGACACCCTGACTCCACCACCGCCAGCCTAGCCCCAGCCGCCCCGACAGGACCAAGGGTGCTCCCCTCCACCTGCACCATTGGGATGGACAGTGTGGCTGCTTTGGGCCAGCCTGTGCAGCCCCCTCTTCTCCTCTCCCTGCACCAGGTCCGGGGAGTGCTGCTTGGGGAGGCATGTGCAGCCTCCCGGGTTGGGCCGAGGGAGCAGTGCCAGGGGAAGCCTACAAGGACCCCCCCGCTTTCTCCTTCCTGCCCTTTGGCCCCAGGCTGGGTCTGGGGAGCGGCAGCAGGGTTTGCGAGGACCCCCCCTTACCCTTTGACCCTCAGTCTGAGGGAATGCCATGGGGGGAGGGGGGGGGCTGTGTGGCCCCCTCACCCAGTTCAGGGAGCATTAGCAAGGGAGGCCTGTGTGGCCCTCCCCTTCACTCCCACCTCCCCAGGCTGGACCCAGGAAGCACTGGCCTGGGCCCCACAAGACCCCAACCCCCAGCTCCAAAGCCCAGCCTGGAACCCCCCCCCCAACATCCCTGAGCCAGACCCCTGCCAAGTTCTGGGGCACCCCCCCTCCAATTCTAGCTGAGCTGGGGGCGCACCAGAGGGAGTCTTGAAACCCTTCCCCCCAGGCCAAACTCGGGCAGTGCAGGGTAAGTCTGCTAGTAAAAAAACAAATAAATAAAAGCTATATGAATATCCAAGTTGGGGAGGGGGGAAATGTGTAATAAAATGCCTGGGTCTGATTTTTTACTCTTTCTCACTGTTGTAACTGCATTGACTGTAGATTCTCATGAGGGTAAGAGAAGAACCATGCGCTATAAATTGATGATTAAGAACTTCATCCATCCATTATCTCTTTGGCTTCCTTGTTCCCTGCCATATATACCTCCACAGAATTGGCAGTAAAAGATCCATTTCTCATTGGATTTGTTTTAATAATTTTAATATTTTTTTCAAGTGTCTTGCTCAGCTTTTCCTTGGCACGAGATTTCAGTCCTGCTCGCATTGACGTCTGGCGTCAGTGGTGCAGGATCCCGGTGGATCTAAATACAGAAATGAAATGCAGCTTTAAATTTCCTTCTGCATTTGGTTGTGCAGTGGTGGACGTGGCTAAACCTCACTCACCATCCCAACCAGTGTGCGTAACCTTGAGGGTATGTCTACACTACAAAGTTAATTCGAACTAACAGCTGTTAGTTCGAATTAACTTTCATAGGCGCTACACACGCAAACCGCTAGTTCGAACTTAATTCGAACTAGCGGAGCGCTTAATTCGAACTAGGTAAACCTCATTCTACGAGGACTAACGCCTAGTTCGAATTAAGTAGTTCGAATTAAGGGCTGTGTAGCCATTTAATTCGAACTAGTGGGAGGCCAGCCCTTCCCAGGTTGCCCTGGTGGCCACTCTGGGCCAAGCCAGGGAAACTCGTCTGCCCCCCTCCTGGCCCTGGAGCCCTTAAAGGGCCACGGTCTGGCTACGGTGCCCGTGCCAGGTGCAAGCCTGCCAGCACCCAGACAGCAGACCCTGCACCTGGCACGGCACAAGCCAGCCACCTGCTGCCACCCAGCCTTCCCCCTCTTCCCAGGACCAGGCTGGCGGCTCCCAGGAGCCTGCCCGGGGCTGCAAGAGGCGGACGCCCGCCTGGTCTAGTGTGGAGATCGTGGACCTCATCCAAGTTTGGGGGGAGGCCTCCAACATCCACAATCTCCGCACTAGGCACAGGAAAGTGGCTGTCTAGGGCAGGATAGCTGCCAGCCTGGCCACCAAAGGCCACATGCGAACCCAGGAGCAGGTTTGCATGAAAATCAAGTTGGTCCAGTGAGACCCCCGACCCTGAGCTTAGAACATAAGAACATAAGAACGGCCGTACTGGGTCAGACCAAAGGTCCATCTCGCCCAGTAGCCTGTCTGCCAACAGCGGCCAACACCAGGTACCCCGGAGGGGATGGACCAAAGACAATGGCCAAGCCATTTGTCTCATGCCATCCATCTCCAGCCTTCCACAAACAGAGGCCAGGGACACCATTCCTACCCCCTGGCTAATAGCACTCCATGGACCCAACCTCCATGACTTTATCTAACTTCTCTTTAAACTCTGTTCTAGTTCTTACCTTCACAGCCTCCTGTGGCAAGGAGTTCCTCAGGTTGACTATTTGCTTTGTGAAGAAGAACTTTCTTTTATTAGTTTGAAGCCTGCTACCCATTCATTTCATTTGGTGTCCTCTAGTCCTTCTATTATGGGAACTAATGAAGAACTTTTCTTTATGCACCCTCTCCACACCACTCATGATTTTATAGACATCTATCATATCCCCCCCTCAGTCTCCTTTTTTCTAAGCTGAAAAGTCCCAGTCTCTTTAGCCTCTCTTCATATGGGACCTGTTCCAAACCCCTAATCATTTTAGTTGCCCTTTTCTGAACCCTTTCCAAGGCCAAAATATCTTTTTTGAGGTGAGGAGACCCCATCTCTACACAATACTGAAGATATGGCGTACCATAGTTTTAGACTTCCCCTCCTCCTTCTTCCCCTGGCTTCCCCCTTCCAGCTCCCTCCTCCCAGGTTTCCACCTCCCCTCTCCCACTCTCTCTCTTCCCCTCTCCCACCTCCTTTTCCCAGTCTCCCCAGAGGTTAATCCCCCCCCTCAGTTTTGTTAAATAAAGAGAGTTTCCATTTTTGAACACACGTGTCCTTTATTTTTTACATCAGGAAGGGGGGCTAGGGAAGGGTAAGTGGAAGGAGGTGAGGGAGGAATGGGGCACGAGCCCCCGATGGGGAGGACTGGGGTGGCTCTGCGGGCTCCTCGGGGTGGAAGCTCTCCTGCAGGGCCTCCTGGATCCTGACAGCCCCCTGAACGACCCCCCCGGATGGCAGCCTGCGGCAAGTGCAGCCGGGCTGATGGCCGAGTGCTGTAATGTGCCGAGGGTGGGCACTCAGGGCACTCCAAGACAGGACTGCTTTGCTGTCCCTCATCGAGGTAGACAAGCAAGCGGGGAACCCTGAGAACTGTCTGTCCGGGGTGGGGGGTCGGGTCCCTTTAAGCACAGCCCTCGGCTAGCCTGAGGCAGCAGCTCCATGCTCTAAGTCCTAAGCTGATGCCCTGCCGGCACTGGTTCTGGCCAGCCTTAACTTCGGTTCAGGGTCCACTCAATGTGGACATGCTAGTTCCAATTAGCAAAACGCTAATTCGAACTAGTTTTTAAGTCTAGATGCGCTAATTCGAATTAGCTTAGTTCGAATTAACTAATTCGAACTAAGTTAGTTCGAATTAGTGCTGTAGTGTAGACATACCCTGAGAGATTAGGTTTGTAATATTAGTTTTGTCTCCATTAATATCATAGTAGAGGAACTGCACGTGCTTTTTTTCTGAAGATGCTTCACAAATCAATTACTTGTGTATTTCAAATTACACACGTTGTCCCCTAGATCTGTAGACACAGGCCAGTCTACAGTAGACCCAGCAACCTGGCTTAAGGTACACAAAGCTGGAGTCGATTTACCTTAAACCAAGCTTGGCGGCATACCCACAGTGGGAATCCAATGTGAGCAAATGCTCCCTTTGGCTTCCCTTCCTCCTTGCAAGAGCAGGAGTACCAGATGCCCGTGGGGGCACTCTCTGAGTTCGATTTAACGAGTCTTAAATAGAACTCTAAATCGCTAAATTGAACTCCAAAAGATCAAGCGCGGCAGCGCTGATCTTCTGCAGAGTGAAGACATGGTCTGAGTGTGTTCATATCTCCAGATCAACTTGCTACACAGGGAAATTGTGTACCAGAATAGCTCCCTCTGTGGACACTCCATTCTAGAATAAATGTGACTATATTCCAGAATAATTACTCTACTTGCAAAAGTGAGTAAATATTCCAGAATCAAATCACATTTATTTCAGAATGGGTGTTCATATGGGAAAAAACGTATTCCAGAATAGCTAAATTATAGAGCTTGTCTTCACTTACCCCAAGATTGATGCTCCCAGGGTTTGATTTAGTGGGTCTAGTAAAGACTCATTAAATCGATCTCTGATGGTGCCCCTGTTGACTCCACCAGATTGCAAAAAGTAAGGGAAGTTGATGGGAGAGGGTTTTTTTTCAACCTTCCACAGTGGGGGACTCTGTGGAAATTCAGTCTAAGGTACGTTGATTCCTGCTGCTCTATTCTTGTAGCTGGAGCTGTGTATCTTACTTAGGTCTACTTTCTCTGGTAGGGTAGACCTGGCCATAGTGGAATAATGCTGCCAGTGAATTTACCCAGTATACACGAGGCCCTGAAATAATTGTGGGGGCAGTATTTATATTGCTTGTGTCTTCTGCCCCTTGGACATGTAAAACTGCAGTCAACCATCCTATTGCTAACCTCTAGGATGAAGAAGGTCACATTGTACAGTAAGCTTGACATCTTGAAAAATACATAGTAATTCTCTTGATAAGGATGCTTATATCTCATAAGTGTACATGTCAGGCACACCACGCACATTCCCGTACAACCTGGAACATACACCTCTGATTTATAACCAGTAGGCTCCAGTTATATTTATGCTGTTGATCCCTCCAAAGGATAGAGTTCTTGAGCAGTTTTTGTTGAAATACGGTGTACAATAAAACCATTCAGAAAGCAACACCTGGATGTTTTATCAGCATGCCCTGTCACTCCTCAGATTGCCAGACATGTACTGTATTGTTACTGCCACCTTTTCTCCCACAAAGACTCCCCTGAAACAAGATAGGGCTTGCTGAATTCCTGGGCTGAGAAAGAAGTGAATCACTGTAATGAGTTTTGGGGACGTCACTGACCTGACTGAAGAATACGTTTATTTGGATAGTTTTGTAGGGGGAGGGTTGGGTGTGAAGTTGGTGGTATTTGTTAGGTTGCGGGGCTGTCACCAGCAATTTCACACCCCACAGCAGAAACACTAATGCAGAAGCTTATCCCTGCAACAAACCCAGTTGCCAGCTCTGTGCACACATCTACTCTAGTGACACTATCACAAGACCTAACCACATCAGCTATCCACATCAAAGGTTCGTTCACCTGCACGTCTACTAATGTAATCTATGCCATCATGTGCCAACAATGCCCCTCTGCATTGGACCAACCAGACTGTCTCGAGGGAAAAGAATAAATGGACACAAATCAGACATTAAGAATGGCAACATACAAAAAGCAGTGGGGAAGAACTTTAACCTCCCTGGACACAGTTTCTGACTTTGCAAATGTAGTGTAAGCCATATGTAGCCCTGCAGGGGTTAAAGTGCTATTCCATTAGGCCAGCCATGAACCCTGCAGGTGGAAACACCAAGTATTCTTTATCAGGTGGCCTTCATCAGCTGCAGCCCTATGCCTAGCTGAGAGCCGAGTATGGGATAAATAACATAACCTCAGTTCTTAGTCCCGTGGGAATGTTGAGAATGGCATTAGGCCAGTATGAGCACACCCAGTAAACAACTGTAGTATAACTGGTATCGGGAGTCCCATGCCCGATGAGTCTCACCAGGGACCTAGACCTCGGAGGGTGCCCTGGATTCCCCCAGCTGGAGCCACGTTCACTGTGGCCTGGTGTGAGGTGACAGGAACGGGATTCCCTGCAGACTGAAAGGGCGTAAGCATTTCTAAGTGCCTGTTGCTCTCTTATGCATTGCTCTGCCTGCTCTTATTGATGTGTCACTTTGCAGTAGCTGTGTAACCATTTGGCAGTATTAACTCTGTAATAGTAGTGATGTAGTGAGATTAATAAAAGCAACTATCCATAATCAACTCTGTTGTGGAGCGAATCCATAATCCTGTTTGGCTATGCCCCTGTGAGTTGACAGCAAGTTACCATTCTCAGGCAAAAAAACCCAAAACAACAACAAACAAAACCACAGACAGTTCTCATATTACAACAGGTACTTTCCCATTCAGGTATGCTCACCTCATCCCTGTTGGAAATAAGCCACATCCATTCTCATTTAATTAGCCCTGATGTCCCACTCCCATCTCTGTAACCCCTCCTTTCTTTTTTTTCTCTTCAACATCTGAGGAAAAGAGTTGTATCTTACAAAAGCTTATGCCCTAGTAGCTTAGTAAATTATTGCCACTGGACTCCTTGTTGATTTTATTCAATATAAAAGAATTCCTGCCAATAAATATGGAGTATGTATGGCCAAATTAGTCCTAGCAAAACACAGCAAGCTGTCCTGTTAATGTTATTGGGAGTTGCCCATACTTACCTAAGCCAAAGCTCAATTAGGTCCTGAGAGTACATTTAACCTCAAAACTGAGAAAAGAACATCTGAAAAAGTGCCCCTATGTTTTTAGACCTCTGTAATTTAGCAGCAGCTGTGTGGGTTTAAATGTATTTTTGATAAGTAGATAAGCCCAAATTGGATCTCCGTACTAATAACTTGAAGTCAAGTTTCAACCTGATCTGATTTGGAGCTGCAGACTTTATAAAACCCTTAACATTGGGCTTTATAATGGAAACAGCAACCCGCTGAACCTTAATTATAGCCGCAGCACTGGCATGTCTTTTAACACACTCTAAGCATATAAAACACAAGAACTCACTGAGACAGGTTGGGTCACAGAGATCCCCTTGAGGTGGTCACTGGATGGGCTGATCATACCTGCTTTCTGCAGTGCCCCTCCGCCGTGTCCTGCTGCGCCAGCTGCTCTGGTCTATCCTAGCAAAGGCACAGAGTTGGAATAATTCCCCCAGCAGAGTAACACAGATACTGAGAACAGCTCAACTCTGGGGCTACATCTACACTGCTGGCTTTGCCAGCAGAGCCTATGCAAATGAAGCGTGGATTAGCATATCACAGTGCTCCATTTGCATAATTTATGTGAGGGTTTTTGCACAAAAACAAATAGTGTGGACTTTTTTTGCATTAAAAAACCCCCTGTGCAAAACCGGCTCGCATACATTATGCAAATGAAGTGTGGCAATATGCTAATCAATACTTCATTTGCATAGCCTCTGCCGGCTTTGCCGGCAGTGTAGACGAAGCCTGGGAGGGCTCATTTACTGGGACTTGACAGCACCCAGGAGCGCAGCCTCCAACCCCCAAATAAATCTATCTTACGAGCTTGCTCTGTCTAAAACTTTTATACAGAGTAAGTTCACTCACTTTCTCAATGAAAGAGAGATGTGCACAGCTGTTGTCCCCCTCCCCCACCCTAGGAATTATTTAACCTGGATTTGATAATAAACAAAAGTGATTTTTAAAGTATAAAGGTGGGATTTAAGTAATTGTAAGTGATGACAGATTAGAGTATTGGGATGCAGTTGGCTTAGAGGCAGGTAGGCATGGCAGGGGGCCAGCCAGGGCAGGATCCTGCAGGCAGGAGGGGGGACTGGAGAGGGCAGCTTCCCACTGTGTCCAGCATATGCCCGGTCCAGCCCATGTGGCCTCCTCGGGAGAGTGCTTCTTTCCCAGCCCAAGGGGGGAGGGCTGTCCAGCACATGTAGTCTCCCAGGGAGCATGTGAATAGCTTCCTTTCCTGCTTCCTCCAGGTTGCCATGTGAGAAATCAGTCTTCTCCAAATCACACAGCATGACTGGGAGCAGATGCTGATGGAATGTGGTCAGCAACCTGGGCCTTATGCTGCAATGCTTTGTAGTTCAATGACACCAAACCACTCACAGGTGGCTTGGTGTGGGAAGGTGTCCTACCGTTGAGGATGGAATAAGGCTGGCCTCCCCAAAACCTTTCGAGAAGGTTCAAAGAGTTCCTATGTGAGAGCTTCATGGAGTTGTGCAGGCAAGATTCTCACTCCATCTGCAGACCCATCAACAAGCTGTTCTGCACCCCCCACACTATATAGGTACAGAGTATATATTTTTGTTTTGTTAATAAAATCATCTTTTTTAAGAGGATGATTTGATTCTTGTGTCCTGGAAGGTAACAGGAAGTCTGTGAGTGCATGCCTAAGACTGAGAGGTCAGCTATCAGAGATGGCAGCTTGCTGTCTTTTTTTTTTTTTTCAAGCTCTCTTGTGGTAAAAAAGAGCTTGGGGGTACCCACTGGAAGAAGTTCAAGAGCTTCTTCCTGGGTTTAAGGGCCCAGAAGGATTTGCTGACCCATCCCAACACAGGATATAGTCCAGAGACTTTTAAGCTGGCAGTTGGTTACATCTCTGCTAAGACCCTGCACCAAGTATGTAATGTAATTTCTTTAACAACTTTTTCTTTCTTTTATTAAGAAACATTTTTATTGTAGATTCTAAGGGATTGGTCCAGCATACTCTTTTGGGTAAGATCTAATGTATACATTGATCTGGGACTGTGGCTGGTCCTTTGGGTCCAGAAGAACCTGTTTTGGAGTTGATGAGATTGGTTTACTTAACCTCTCATCTGTGTAAAGAGTGGTGCTGGTTGTGGCATAGGTAAAGCTGGCGTGTCAAAGGGGATTGCTTATGAGACTTCTTGCTGGCCAGGGTGGCAGCTGTAGTGCTCTGTGTGATTGGTTTGGTGCCTTATGAGGATGACTCCAGTCTTGGGCTGTAAGTAGCCCTGGCTCTAAGGAGTTTGCCCTGATTTGAGCCTCACAGTGATGTCCCAGACCACCTGTTATATTACACCTGGCACACGGGTTGTCACTGAATTGACCCTTACCTCCTGGACCTCTTCAATCTCTTCATCAACTTGTGTCTGTGTATCCAGGACAAGTATTTCTGGCTCTTTTCTCTGAGAACTATCCATTGTCCTAGGGTTTGGTCGTGGGGTCCCCACCCAGGATTCCGTACAGTTCTTTATAAAACTGGCATGATTAGGGTGCCGCACCAGATCAGATGAATGCCTCTTTCACCTTCTGGTACACCTGTCAGAGTTCCTTGCTCATACTTCTTCTCACAGAAGGCTCGAAAATGCGACCGTACATGTCCCATTTCCTACAGGTCACTCGCAGCTCTGACTGTAATGATTCTTCCCCCAAAAACCAATTAGATCCAAAAGCAGGAGAGTGTCTGACTCGAGAACCACCACCTCTGTTTCCTTGAGAAGATGCCATGAGGACCACCACACAATATTCCACAGATATAGGAAGTGGAGTTAAAGTTTCCGGGGTTTGCAGATGGGAGGAAAGCATTTGTTTGCCTATAAACATTACATGGCTGAAGGGCAGTGGAGTTCAAGGTGATGTCCTGAGTGGCTAAGCAGGGCCTTGTGGGATACATGCTGGAGTCCAATCAACTCGACCAAAAACCTACTTAGTACACACTGCAGGATTGTCAACAATGCAGAGACAAAAGTCCCTTCATGGAACTGGAAGTTTTTCATTGCCAAAAATGGCCGTAAGTCACAACATTTGTCACATTGTCATTTGAATGCACAGAGGTTTTTGTCACAAAAAAACCTGGGGTTTTTTGGAGACAAAATGTGCCAGTGTAGACGAGACCTGAGTTTCACACTTAATTTCAATGGGGGCCGCACCCCAGCTCCATACGATTAAAATAGAAACTATTATTAACTTTGTCACACTGAATAGTTGGGAGAGAGTGTCTATCTAACAATGCAAACATTTCCTGCCGATTTATCTTGGCAGCATGGGAGGATCTGAAGAGATTATCTGTTTGGGTTTTTTTGAAAGCTTCATTGGAAACTACTCCATTCTGGATATGAGATTTATTACTTTAGTTTACATTCCATTCCCTACTCCTTTTAGTTTTAGATGAATAAAGACACTAGCGGAGGCACAAGCAATTGATTTATCATTTGTTTACATTCACATGGCCATTTTCTTTAAAAAATGGTTTGAAAACTGTGGCTGGACTGGATCATGAAAAGCCCAATAGAAAAAACTGTGCCAGGAGTCGTAGCAGGAGGTCTAAGAGCTTGGCACTGCTTTGCAGCAGCTCCAGCTCCATGTTGTCAGTGCCGTGGAGTCCGCAAGGGCAACCTGAGCATGCCGTGTGAGTCTGCTGTCCCTCCAGGAGGTAAGCAATGGAGAAGAGTCTGAGACACGGCTCTAGAGGGGAGCTTTGTGCTTAATCACAAGGCTCAGCTAGCCTTAAATAGCAGCTACAGGAAGTGACTGCTTTCCTGATGCTCCACCTGGAGTGTTTCTGGGGGCCTTTAAATGCCATGAAGATGCCAATCACTGTGGATGCGCTATTTTGAAATAATTCTGCACTGTTTCGATGGTGCTTTGTAGTGTGGATGTGCTATTTCGCGATAGTTATTTCGGGACTTGTTATTTCGAAAAAACTTATTTTGAAATCGTTTCCTTGTATAGACATGCCCTTGGAAACTAAGAAATATATATAGTATCATGAGATTTCGTGGGTAAAACCCACTTGATCTGATGATGAGCTCATGGTACAAAAAGAGGTTCCCCACCTCAAAGACTTTAAAAATCTAAGAATGTGGATTTAAAAAAAAAAACAGTAAAAAGTTACCTTGTTTCGACTGTACGTCTAACCATCCTTGGTCATGGGAAACTGATCTCCATTGCCCATCCTTGGTCATGGGAAACTGATTTGCATTCACTATAACATTCTCATTGTACATGGTGGCTAGTGCAGAAATCCTTTTCTGGTTTGGGGTTTGAGTCAGTTTTTCATCACTGTGGGCCTCAGTCAGGTAAACTAGGCTTCTCTGTTAGTAGAGCCCTGCAAAACCATGAATATCTGCTTGACATCCATGGGTATCTGCATTGGTGGATATGGACACAGATATCTGTGGTTCATTTTTGCAGATGCACATACAAACTTTGCATCTAGAACCCTGCAAAAGTGTGGCTATCAGCAGGTATCCTCATCCGTCTGTGGATGCAGATGGCGTTATCCACAGCTCATTTTTGTGGATACAAATTTTGTATCTCTGCAGGGCTCAGCCTGTTAGCATTGATGTGGGAGATGAAAAATAGTATGTATTCAGCAAAGGTAGGTCATCATATCCTTTGGGTGAAGAAGTATTGGGTGAGTTGTTAGTTTTGAGAGCCTTTCCTAGTCATTGAACTAATTAGCTACAGAGCTTGCTGTCAAATAATTGCTTCTTTATTTGTTCATGCACTGAATTTTTACTTTGCCACATATAGATAGAAACCATTCATTTTGTTCACAGCCTACCAGTGTTTATTCACACTGTTCTTTCTTCCCAAATTAATCTGCAATATCTTTGTGTTGCCTTCGAGACATGGCATTCCTTGTCATTTCACTTGTGTGGGAGAGTTTTTCAAATACTGATGCTTCTCCTTCAGACTGGTTATCAGCTATCTGTAAGAGCAGATATTCTAGGCTATGTCTACACTGTAATGCTATTTTGGGATATCAGAGTATCCCAAAATAGCTGTCCTGTGTCTTCACAGCAAGCCCGTTATATCAAAATATAACAGGCTCGCTATTCCGATGTCCCTGTAAACCTCATTTCATGAGCAGTAAGGGACATTTTGGAATAGTGGGTTACTTTTGAAATTTGGCACTATATAGACAGTGCCAAATTTCAAAATAGACTATCTTGAAATAAGCGCAAAATAAACTACACAATTTGCATAGCTCAAATTGGGTAGCTTATTTCGAGCTAGCGCCGCTGTGTGACAAATTCAAACAACTCTTAATGTTTACCAAAATTCAATACTAAAGAAAGCCAGAACTACTAACAATGCAGATCCTCAAAGCATTTAGTTGTTATATTAAAATTTAGAAAGATGGCAACTATATTAGGTGATACACCAAAGTAATCATGCTTAAACATTTAATCACCATGCTGCTTAAATCGTAATCGTGAAGAAAGGCCGGTAAAACCTCTGGATGACAATATATTTAATGGTAGAGCAAAACAGATCTAGTAAAGTTTTTACTAATGTTTATTTGAAGGGTAATTTTCTTGTCAACTATATAATTAATGCGCTATATAGTACAGTAGCCTATTGTTATTCTAGTACTCTGAGATGTGTTTTAAACTGAACGGCTGTTTAACAAAACACTTGGCAGATTTATTACCCTTAGGTAATTCTGTCATTCAGCATTTTCGCACATTTAGTCTAAAGCAGCAGAACCAGTTTGGATATCTATTCTGTGAAATGCAGAACTGTTTAAATTAAAACAAGAAGAAAAAAAACCCTCAAACAGGACTTGACTTGGAGCCTTGTCTATTAGCAGTGAAACATGAATTATCCTTGCAAGTGCCTTGGCTTCTCTTCCCTTAGTCAAAGCATTCTCTGCCACTTTTAATATATTACGGAGAGGTATTTTGTGTGTATGATTTTTTAAAGATATTGTCTTCAACATTATGCTTGTCTTTACTTAACAGAGCACTTGGCACTTCAGAAACTACAGTTCAGAGATAAATGCCTATGTAATGGGAATTTTGAAACATGGAGACATCATGTTGAATTTACTGTTGCTGTGTGTATAAAAATTCAAGATGTTCCCAAGACATAGAATCAAAACTTTCTTCCAACAAATAATGTTTTATCTTCCTTACTGTATGGAAATTAGATTTCAGTGGTACATTATTTTTGGAGGAGATGACATAGGACACACACATGAGTAATTACTTCCTTCACTGGGGATGTTACAGGATAAGGGAGTACAGCTTGGGATAGCAACTCTCCATATGAAAAATTTGTGAAACAGTGCGAAGTTATGTTCTTTGTGCAGGGTTTGAAATGGAACACTTTTTCACTTCTAAAACTTTTTTGAACCCCCACTTTAACCTCTTTTAAAGTTGAAGGTGAATGTCCTCTCTGGGCTCAGGATGGGGGCTGTGGATGTTGGAGGGTCTGAGTAGGGTGGATGTGGGGGTGCAGGATTCAGGTCAGGGGGCTTAAGGGAGGGGGCTGGGGAAGTAGGGGTAAGTGTAGGCAGGGCTAAGGGTGCCATTTTAGGGGGGGAAGGAGGGGGCGGGCTCACCTAGCTGCTCATTATGAGCAGTCAGACACCAGGGTAATAAATGGAGCATATTGAAAGGGGTTGAGTGACAGGCTGCCCATGATGACACCCTTCCCCCACTCTGCAGTCTAGGGTACCTTGGAGAAAGGAGGCCAGGGAATGTGGTGAGGAGGGAAGCTGGTTTATTCCAGGGTTCAGGGGGACTCTGTGCTCCAATTTTTTTTCCTGTTTGCTCCTTCCCAAGCCTCCAGATCTCCTCTTGCCCCCTACGTGCTTTCCGCTCCTCATATTTGGTGCATCTCAGCTGTAATATCGTTCCTCCACTCGTTCAGGTCTGCTCGGTCATTGTGGGTGGCTTGCATTTGCTCATTAAACAATTCATCCCATGCATGTCTTTGCTTTCTGATCGGTAATAACCAAAGTGCTGGGGGATCTCAGGGAGTAGGCAACAGAGTCATTGTTGTCAGTGTGGTGGGAGAAAAAACTACAGAATTAGACTGTAGAGAAGATACCTTGCGAAACACAGAAGGTTCACTCTTTTACAATGCACCATGCTGCCCAAAAAGCATGTGTTATGCGGCAGGCCAAAGTTATCATTTTAAGTGCCTACCGGGCGAGTAGACACAGCACCACATGGGGCAGCTGGGCTCGGTTGGGTGGCAGGTAAGGCAAGTATCAGGTTGGGGTTCTTGCTCCTTGGCTTCCACTTAGAAAACACGTGTGATCGAGTGCTCGCAAAGTACAGCCCTCATGGGTACCTACGGCTTTGTCTACATTGCAGGGTTTCTGAGCAAGAAGCTTCTTGCAGAAAAGATCTTCTGCAAAAACGTCTTGCGCAAAAGCGCGTCCAGGCCTCAAAAGAGCATCGCAAAAGCGATGTGCTTTTGCGCAAGAGAGCAGCCACACTGCATGGACGCTCTTGTGCAAGAAAGCTCTGACTGCCATTCACAGCGTGGCCATCAGAGCACCTGTGTGTTTCTGATAGGCTCTTTGTGTGCAAGAAACCCCTGTGGAGCATCCACACATGCCATTTTGCACAAGAGCTGTAGCACAAAAAGGAGTTATTCCTCGTGGGGGAGAGGAATAATTCTACTGGCAAAAGCCCTCTGTCCTGTGAATTTACTGTATTTTTTTTTTCAAAAACCACTTGAGGTGTGGATGCTCTGCCAGTTTTTGCTCAAAAACTGATGTTTTTGAACAAAAACCTTGTAGTGTAGACATAGCCTAGGTGTCTATTTTCAAAGAGGTGTCACATTCATGTGGGGCCAGGGAAGGACAGGGGACCGGATGGGCTCATGCGGTCAGCATGTGTTCGCCAGGAGAATGCAACTCTCAATGACCTGCCAGGGGGAAGGGAGGGGAGACTACCAGGCATGGTTGTAAAGGCTCATGCGGTCAGCGTGTGTTCACCCCGCCCCTCCTGTGTAAGAGAGAAGAGCCTGTTCTCTGGGATAAGCCCTTCAAGCCCTTTGCACAGAGGGCAGCCAAACAGAGGTGGATTGCCTCAGTGCTATTGATTACAGAATTTCTTCTGTTTCATCCAGGTTCACATGCATGACATCTATCTTCCTCGAATCAGAATGAATCAGAGGGAGCAGATGCTGAGTGAATGTGCCCAGAAATGTGGACCCTATGCTGCTATGCCTTGTGCTGCAATGACACCAGACCACTTACTGCTGGCGTGGCGTGGGAAGGTATCCTACTGTAAAGGACAGAAGAAAGAAGGGCTCCTCAGAAACCCTGTGAGAAGGATTCAAGAGTTCCTCGATGAGAGCAATGTAGGGATGTTCAGGGAGGATTTCAGACATGTTAACACACCGTGCAAGGGAACCCCCGCTGTGCAGGTAGAGGGCACATCTAAACTACATTCCTCTGTCGAAAGAGGAATGTAAATGAGGCAAAATGAAAATGTAAATGAAGCAAGGATTTAAATATCCCACGTTTCATTTGCATATTCATGTCCGAGCGCTTTTTTGAAAAAGGGTTTTTCGAAAGTGAAAGTGAAAGTCTAGACGCGGTTCTTTCAAAAAAAACCCCTTTTTCAAAAGAACCTGTATTCATTTTTTCAGGGACACAAATATGCAAATGAAGCATGGGATACTTAAATCCACGCTTCATTTGCATTTGTGATTTTGGCATAGATATCAGCATTTTTTCTGCTGCTTTGGAGTTCTGCCTACACACAGCAATCAGATCCAGGATCTCCTGCATGCTCCATGCTGGAACTCATTGGTAACCCTGAACATTCATGGTCAGCTGGGCTGCTGAAGTGTGATTCTGTTTTCCTAATAGCATTCTATAACTGCTCTAAAGTGTTACAAACAGGCAAAAGAAAAAAAAAAAAGAAAGGTCATTCACTCCATTGCATTCAAGGGGGAAAAAGATCAATGGGGATAAAAGTAGAAAAAAACAAGCAGCAAACAAAACCTCACACTACAACCAAAAATTCAAAACATGTTGAAACTGACATTTTTTTAAAACTGAACATTTTCAAAACCAAAATGGTGTGCAAGTTACCAATTGCCAGCAAAAAGACCACCCTTTTTTTCTTACAAAAAAAGCTTCAAATAATACAAGATTTTGAATGAAAAAAAATCATGACTTTCACTCCACCTGCAGTGTATTTCTGCAAGGCCAATTTATCCACCAAATAAATCCTGTGGGTAATTTATTGGCTAAATTTGTTAATGTACGTCATAAAGTTGTCAATCAAAGTCACCCGCAGCTAGTGACAACCCATCTGCAGTTGTCAAATAAGACATGGGTTGCATTCACTGTCTCAAAATTATAGCCTTTGAGACACATGTACTGTAAATGCCCCATCATGTGGTAATGATTGTTTCTATGCATCACTTATTTTGGTAGACCCTGCTGCGTTAGGCTGGCAAGCTATTCCATGGGAACCCTACCAGGAATTTCAGCCTGTTCCCCAGAAAGAAAGTGTAGTCCTGTGATACCTTAGAGACTAACAAAAATATATATAGGATCATAAGCTGTCATGGGCACAATCCACTTTAGATGAGCTTATTCATCTCTAAGGTGCCACAGAACTATTTGTGTTTAAAATCACAGACTAACACAGCTCCCTCTCTGAGACAGAAAGAAAGGGCATCTTTGGGTATGTCTACACTACAGAATGCCTTACCTCCATGAGGAGGGCCCCGACGGTGGACTTCCCCAAGCCGAACTGGTTGCCCACTGACTGGTAGCTGTCGGGGGTGGCGAGCTTCCTGGTGGCGATTGTGACCCGCTTCTCCAGGGGGATGGTAGGCGTCTCTGGGGGGGGGGGGGCACCAGGTACATAGCTCCAAGAAGGTGGCCTTCCGCATGTGGAAGTTTTGGCGCCACTGCTGGTCGTTCCACTGCTCCATTACCAGCCAGTCCCACCAATCGGAACTGGTGTCCAGCCTCCAAAAATGCCTCTCCACTGTGGGGTGGGGTTGCCAGAGTGTAGCTCCCACACCCAGGGAGAGGGGTCCCTTCTGAATGTGAACACCATTTGTCTACACTGGAAGTTTTTGCGGCAGAAAATATGCTAATGAAGGACTCATTAGCAGGAGTCGCGATGTCATTAGCATATTTGCTGCCGATTCTTTTTGTGCAAGGGGTTTTTGCGCAAAAAGAAGCAGTGTAGCCGCTTCCATTTTGCGCAAAAACCCCCTTTTGTGCAAGATCCTTATGAGAATAATGACACACAGAGGGAGGGAGGAACCATAGAACACAAACCCATACCTAAAAAGCCAAACTAGCATCTGTCTCACCAATAGAAGTTGGCTCAATAAAAGACCCAGTTCACCCACCTTTACTCTATAATATTGTGGAACTGACTATGCTACAATACCACGGCATATAGATGATCACCCTGAGACTTTTGTTTTTATTTTACAGGGGAAACATACCTTCTCCGCTTTGCTAGAGTTTCATTTGTTTATTCTATCTGACCTGACGTGAACCCCATTCTTTTCTGCTGCCTTGACTACTGGGGCAAGGGGGGGGGGGGCGGCGGAGAAAAGAGTCATAACAGTAATATTTGCCAACTCCATGAAGAGTAAAAGTTGATATTGCTTCAAAGCTTTTCAAGCTTTACCCTTGAAAAATGAACCCATTCCCTCAGATATGTGTAGATGAGCTTAGTTTGAAGACCCAATAAAAGCAACAAAGATGGTATAGAATCATAGGACTGGAAGGGACTTCGAGAGGTCATCTAGTCAAGGCAGGGGGTATGTCTACACTATAGCATTATTTTGAAATATCTAATTTTGAAAGTTATTTCGAAATAGCTTATTTCGAAATAACGCGTCTACACACAAAATGCATTTCGAAATAGTGTTTTGCTATTTCAAATAGCGCGTCCACACTCACGCATATAAGGCCGGCCGGAACCAGGTCCGGCAGGACATCAGGTCAGGAGTTAGCCTCAGGCAGCAGCCATACAAAGTATCTGAGGCCTGTGCTTAAAGGGACCCCCCCCGGACAGCCAGTTCTCAGGTTTCCCTGATTACTTGCCTACCTCGATGAGGGACAGCAAACCATTTTGTCTCTGTGTGCTCTGGTTGCCCTCACTTGGGACACCACAGCACTCTGCAACATGGAGCTGGAGCTGCCCCTGGGCACTCTGGTGCTTCTCTTGGACACGTTGCTGCGAGCCTGGCTGCACTTTCTGCAGGCTGCCATCCGGTAGGTCCATCGGGGCACTGTCAGTATCCACGAGACCCTGCGGGAGAGCTTCCACCCTGAGGAGCACTAAGAGCCTCCCTGGTCTGCCCCACTGGGGGCTTGTGCCTCATTCTTCCCTCATGTCCTTCCACTTACCCTTCCCTAAACCCCCTTCCTGATGTCAAATAAAATACACGTATTTTCATGAACACAAACTCTCTTTATTTCATACAACTGGGCGGGGGGGAGGGCGTGAATGAAACTCTGGTGAGACTGGGGAAAGGAGGGGGGAGAGGGGAGAAGAGAGGGTGAAACGTGGGAGGAGGGAGCTGGAAGGGGGAAGCAAGGGGAAGAAGGGGACGGGGAAGCTCAGGGCTCAGGGTTGGGCCAACTTGATTTTCATGCAAACCTGCTCCTGGGTTCTCATGTGGCCTTTGGTGGCCAGACTGGCAGTTATCCTGCCATAGATGGCCGCATTCCTCTGTCTAGTGCAGAGATCATGGACATTGGGGGCACCCCCCCCAAAACTGAATAAGATCCATGATCTCCATCCTGGACCAGGAAGGTACCCACCTTCTCCAGGCCCTGGCAGGCTCCTGGGAGTTGGCAGACTGCTCCTGGGGAGCAGTGGAGGGCTGGCTGCCAGTGGCTTGCTGGCTCATGTTTTGGGGCCACTGGGTCGGGGCAGTGACTGCTGGCTCTGGGATGGCAGGCTTGGAGCTGGCACAGGCAGTGGCCAGAATCTACCCCTTTAAGGGCTCCGGGGAGGGGAGGGAGGGAGAGGAGTGTTCTTGGTTGAGGCCAGAGTGGCCACCAGGGCACCCTGGGAAGGCTGGAGGCCCCCTATTTCGAAATAAGTGTCTACACAGCACTTATTTTGAAATAGCAATTTCAAAATTGGCATTATTCCTTGTGGAATGAGGTTTACCAATTTCGAAATAAGCCCTCTGCTATTTCGATTTAATTTCGAAATAATGGAATGGCTGTGTAGACGCTAGGATAGTTATTTCGAAATAATGGCTGTTATTTCGAAATAACTTTGCTGTGTAGACATACCCAGGATGAAGTATTATGTAGGCCATCCCTGACAGGTTTTTGGGTTTTTTTTCCAGGCTTGCTCTTTAAAAAACAAATCTCCAATGAAGGTGATTCCAAAATGTCTCTAAATGCTTAATCACTCCGACAGTTTGGAAGATTTTCCTAATGTCCAACTTAAATCGCCCTTGCTGCAATTGAAACCCATGTCCTTTTCTCCGAGCCTCAGAAGTTAATGAGAACAACTTTTCTCCTGTCTCTTTGTAACAAATTTTTATGTATTTGAAAACTGTTATGTTCCCTCTCAATCTTCTTTCACAGGCTGTGTTCCCTGGAGGCAATGTGCTTGTGCAGACGCACAGGAGAGAGTCAGATCCTGGCCAATTGACAGCAGAGTGCCCAAAGCTACGTTTTTTGGGTTTTACTCGTCATGAATATTTGCAGCTGCCTCAGGGCACATAAAAACATATTCCACACAAGGATGGAAAAGATTAGAGGGATCATTGCTTACAGGTCATGTTCTCTAAACTTTGAATCATTTTGATGCTCTTCTCTGGACTTTTGCGAATTTGTCCACATCTTTCCTGAAATATAGTTCCTAGGACTGGACACGATACTCCAGTTGAGGCCATACCAGTGCATAGTAACGCTGAAGAATTACATCTCATGGCTTGTGTACAACACTAATATATCCCAGGGTACGTCTAAACTACATGGCTCCGTTGATGGAGCCATGTAGATTAGTTTACTCGAAAAAGGGAAATGAAGCAGCGATTTAAGCCTTGTTTCACGAGGCATACAGGATCTGCCGATGAAGGGTTCTGGGGTTGGCAGATCCCCGTCTAGACTGCCACGCTGTGCCGACAAACAGCTGATCGGCGCAGCGTGGCGGCCATTTTGATTTAAATGAAGCGGCGATTATTTAAATTGCCACTTCATTTCCCTTTGTTGTCCTGCCTCATCTACATGGCTCTGTCGACGGAGCCATGTAGTCTAGACACACCCCCAGAGTTACATTTGCATTTTTTGGTTACAGTTTTACACCAATGAGTCATATTTTGCTTGTGATTGAATAATTTTACAAATGTGAATATGAACTGAAAAGAATGTTCAAAAGCTTCAGAGGGGTAGCTGAGTTAGTCTGTAACAGGAAAAACTTAAAAAACAACAAATAGTGTAGTAGCACCTTAAAGACTAACAAAACATGTCAATGGTATCATGAGCTTTCGTGGGCACAACCCACTTCTTCAGATGACCGGAGTGTTGGAAGTCCAGATCCAAGAATAAATAAGGGAAGGAGGAGGGCGGAGGGATAGGAAAAAAAATGGAGGGGAGAAAGAAAAAAGAGACAGTGAGTAGATAAGCTTCAGTGATTTATGTAGCTAGCATAGTTGAAATGTAGAAATAGGAAAGCCTTTCTAATATTTACAAGTCATCCTCTAGTATTAAATGATAGATGAAACAAAAAAAAGATTAGTCAAGCACTCTGTGTCTACGTCTGATTTTTCCCACGCAGGTGCTGAAACGCCTCCCTCTCTACTCAAAGAATGGCCCTCTTGATTCACAAGCAACAGCTTTGCCGTGGCATTGTCAGAGTTATTTTCATAATTCATAATGATCTTAGTTCTTAAAAATTTAGGCATACATTTAAAAGCATGATCAAATCTTGCCTGATTGCCACCACATTGTGTTCAAAATAATTACCACTCATTTGGCTTTTGAGGCCGCTGAATGAATTTTCCACACGAGATTAATTTGTACATGTTTTTAAAATATGTTTTGGCAAGCTGCCTAAACGGTAAAGAAATCTTTTATTTCCTATTCCTATGTTATGAAGAACATAAAGTGAAAACTGGGAGCCTTTAGATGGAGGCCTTGAAGTGTATTTTCCTGGTACTTCTAAATTATCCTAACTTAGGTGCAAGCCCACAGGTAAATTAAGGTGGTTAGTCTTGCATGAAAGAGCTGAAATTGTTAGTTTTCATAATAAAAGAGCTAATGTCCCTATACAATATAAAAATCCTCTTTCTGGCCTTGAACTATTGTCCCAAAGGGAAAGTATACTGTGCTTGAAGAGGTTATTAGTGCCTTTGTACTGACTTTCATGCACACTAAGGGAAAACTCCAAGTATGTTAATCTTTCTTCCCTCCGCTCATGTTCTTGTTATTAGCTATCTAGGTTGGCCTTTCAACCATTTTTAGAAGTGTGTTTAATCATTATTTTAGCTGTTCTTTAATAGAATTCAGCCAACAGGATTGGACACCTCTGTGTTTACAACAGCGCTACATCAGCAAGAGCTGAAATGTGATAGAAGGAAAAGGCGTGACTTCTATTCTCCATGCTATCTCCCTCCGACACTGCATTAGTCATTCTATCGTCTCTCTTTCCTCAGCTGTAACTGCTGTTTTCTAGAGCGCCTAAGCATGAAAACGCTGTATGGATATTTTGTAGTATGACGGCCGTAATGTTATGACTAGAAGGCACTTTCTGCAAACTGATTAATGAGTGAACTTGGGTATTAAATACAAGTAAATGCAGACATCAAGGACAAAATACATTTGTTCTGTCTTAGACTGGTAAACTGCAGTAAAGTAGGTCGAATTGCTTTCTACCCTCCTGTAACATTTCTCTTTCCATAAACTTAAAAAACAACAAATAATCTGGTAGCATTTTAAAGACTAACAAAACATGTAGATGGTATCATGAGCTTTTGTGGGCACAGCCCAATTCTTCAGATGACCGGAGTGTTGGATGTCCAGAACCAAAATTAAATAGGGGAGAAGGGAGGGGAGGCAGAGGAAAAAAATGGGAGAGGGAGGGGAACAAACTGAGGCAGTGGGTATATAAATATCAAAGGGAAAACCGAGCTGTATATTACAAGCAAAACTGATAGTCTATAAACACCTAAAGACTGGATAGTTAAAGGACCATTAGTTAGCATTTAGAGAGAAAGAATACTAACACCAGAATCTACACAGACGAAGAACCATTGCTACCTGCATTGTTTGGTAGGTTGATAATGTCCCAGCCATCCGGTATCTCGATTCAAACTATTGGCATGAGAATTAAACTTGTGACTGAATTGTTCCAACCCTTCCCTGTGTATTTGGCTTGTGGAATTGGTCTGTAACAGAACAGCAACTTGAAGATCTCTTAATGAGTGACCATGCAGATTAAAGTGTACACCAACCTAACTATCCAGTTAGGCAAACGTGATTCTAGGATGCATTAACAGGTGTGTTCTGAGCAAGACACAAGAAGTCATTCTTCCGCTCTACTCTGTGCTGATTAGGCCTCAGTTGGAGTATTGTGTCCAGTTCAGGCACCACATTTCAAGAAAGATGTGGAGAAATTGGAGAAGGTCCAGAGAAGAGCAACAAGCATGATTAAAGGTCTAGAGAACATGACCTATGAAGGAAGGCTGAAAGAATTGGGTTTGTTTAATTTAGAAAAGAGAAGATTGAGGGGGGACATGATAGCGGTTTTCAGGTATCTAAAAGGGTGTCACAAGGAGGAGGGAGAAAAATTGTTCTTCCTGGCCTCTGAGGATAGAACAAGAAGCAATGGGTTTAAACTGCAGCAAGGGAGGTTTAGGTTGGTCATTAGGAAAAAGTTCCTAACTGTCAGGGTGGTTAAACACTGGAATAAATTGCCTAGGGAGGTTGCAGAATCTCCATCTCTAGAGATATTTAAAAGTAGATTAGACAGGACTAGATGACCTCTCGAGGTCCCTTCCAGTCCTAGTATTCTATGATTCTATGATAGTAATGCCTTGGCTTTGCTTCTCTATATATCACTGCTCTCAAAATAGCCTTAGCCATTGACTGTCCCCCTTGAAAGAGTTCGTCTCAGCTCTAACACAGTATCAGTGTTCACAAAACCATGGGCTTTTAAAGCAGAACCCCCAACCCCTGGGTTGGCTCATCATTGCTAGCTGGTTCTTTACTGCCTCCTCAGCTGTTTCTTTTGCAAATCCTTATTTTCAGAAGTGTGGAGAACCTGTGAGAGCACTTAGTGTCAACAGTGCGTCTTGTCACAGAACTGCAACTATTTCCTTCCTTTTTGCAGCTATTGGCCCTCAGTCCTTCTGCTTCCTTCCTCTTGTGTACTGTGAGATGATCACAATAGCAATTTGACAGTCAAGCCAATCACTGAGTTTGTATGACATTTTCTTAAACTTCTTTCTCCGTCAATAGTCATAAGGCTTTTAAAGACTCACCATTGGAAAGGCAAAATCCAAAGACTTCCAGTGTCCTGCTTTCGTTGCTCAAGTACATAATTTCAGTTTGTGACAAACTGGAGATTTCTGGCCAACATTTCTCCTTTTCAACAGGGCAAGTTTTTCAGCAAACAGTGAAGAATGGGAGAGGATGGGAGAGAAGGGGAAAAGAGACAGAGCCACCATGTTAAATGTAATGTACTTTCAGTCTCCCTCGAGGAAAAGTCCTTGATAAAACGTATAGTGCTTTTCAATCTTGTTAAAATACATTAAATGTGAAATGTAGTCAGAAAGGAGAAAAGTATCCATACAGAAAATATAATATAGAATAGAGTGGCATTCCAACTAAAGACAAAGGAAAGCAAGTTTTACATTTTTCTGTATTATCCTAGGGTATGTCTACACTGCACGCTTATTTCAAAATAAGCTATTCCGAAAGAAATATTCAGAAATAGTTTATTTCAAAATAGCTCGTCTACACTACATGGAAGCCTCAAAAGTAGTTTGAGGCAGGCTTCCCTAATGTGGATGTGCTACCCCAATTTATGGCCCCAGGAGGCACTGGGGAGTTTGAATGGCCCTGGGGAGGAGCTATTTTGAAATAACAGTAGTGGAGCATCCACACTACTGCTATTCTGAAATAGCTATTTCAGAATAGGCGTTATTCCTTGTGGAATGAGGTTTACAGAAATCGGAATAAGCCGTCCGTTATTTTGAATTTATATCAAAGTAACGGAATTGCTGTGTAGACGCTCACATTGTTATTTTGGAAAAAACAGCTGTTATTGCGAAATAACGCTGCTGTGTAGATGCAGAGACTTTGTAAAAGGGCTATTTTAAGGTCTTTTTATGATGGGCTAAAATTATACAGGTATAACCCAGAGGTACTGAGACCCCTGAGAAAGGAAGAGTGAAGTCTACTCTACAACCATAGTTTTCCATCCGATTTCCTCCTAGCTTTGCTTTCATGAAGTGAGATCAGTTCTACACTACATATTTTTGTCTATGTAGGCTATTAGAGACATGATTTGTGTTAGGAGATTTTTTGTTTAAACTGAACAAATCACTAGTGTAGAATACTTTTGCCAAGATAGCTTATTCCACTCAGAACTTTTTTGCTGGTTTACTCTGATCCTATAATAGAAAGGTTTGCTGGTATAGATAAATCACATATAGTATAGATAAGGGCGCGACTCTATGGTGACAAGTTCTGTAGTAATCAACCCCTCTCCTCACATCTCAATTCTGATTCTGGGACACTTTCTGGAGAAACCCTCAACTTTCTTCAAATCTTAGTTAAAGCCATTGTGACACATTCTGAAGTAACCCTCAACTGTCCTCATAGCTCACTTTGGGCTCTGAAAAACTTGTGACAGAAACCACGAACTTTCTCCAAATCTCATTTACTACACTGTGACAAGTTTTGCACTAATGTGAATCTCTCCTCACATACCAATGTTGGTTTTATGGACCCTTTCAGCAGAAACCCTCAATTTGCCTCAAATCTCAATGAAAGTCCTTGTGACACGTTATACCGCAATCCACAACTCTCCTCACATGTCAATTTTGGTTCTAGGACACTTTCCGTGGAAAAGCTCAAATCTCAGTTAAAGCAATTGTGACACATTCTGCAGTAATCCTAAACTGCCCTCACATCTCAATTTTGGGCCTGAAAACACTTTCCACTATAACACTGAACTTTTCACAATCATATTTGCAGCACTGTTAAATGTTCTGCAGTAATCCCCAACTCTCCTCATATATCAGTTTTGGTTCTGCGACAATTCCCAGTTCAGCCATTGTCACATGTTACACAGGAATCATCATGCCTCAAACCTCAGTTAAAGTCATTTTGACACGTTGTACAGTAATGCAGAACTCTTGTCAGATGTGCATTTCTCTTCTAGGGCACTTTAATCAGAAACCCTCAATTTACCTCAACGCTCAATTAAGTCCATTGTGGCACACTACAGAAATCCATAACTCTCCTCACATGTGCTTTTTGCTGCTGAAGCACTTAAATAAGAAATCATCAATTTGCCGCAAATCTCACTTAAAGCCATTGAGAAAATTCTACTGTAATATACAGCTCACTTCACAGCTTAATGTTGGTTTTTGGGACACTATTTGCAGAAACTCTCAACATACCTCAGATCTCAGTTAAAGCCATTGTGACACGTTTTACAGTAATCCAAAAAGCTTCAGACACCTCAGTTTCAGTTTTAGAAGATTTTCTGTTGAAATTCTCAACTAGCCTCAAATTGCAGGTAAAGATATTTTGACATGTTTTACAGTAGTGTACAGCTCTCCTCACTGGTGCCTTTCGCTTCAGGGGCACTTTAATGAGAAACGCTCAATTTGTCTCAAATCTCTGTTAAAGCTATTGTGACACGTTCTCCATTAATCCACAACACTCCAAACACTTACGTTTCAGTTTTGGAACGCTTTCTGTAGAAACTCTAAATTTGCCTCAAATCTCAGTTAAAGACATTCTGGCACGTTGGATGGTAGTGTCCAACATGAAGAAGTGGGTTGTGCCCACGAAAGCTCATGATACCATCTACATGTTTTGTTAGTCTATAAAGTGCTACCAGACTTCTGAAGCTTTTGAGGATTTCTGAGTGAAGTACCGCAGAAGCGAAATGTACATATGAGCAGGGCTTGACAAACCGCAGCAAAATCTACTCGCCAGCCCCGCACTGCGCATGCGCGCGCCGCCGGTGAACAGGGCGACCGGCTGAAATCTACTCGCCACAGGTGAGTAGATACACTGATTTGTCGAGCCCTGCATATGAGGCTAGTTCAACATGTCACAATGGCTTAAACTGAGATTTGAAGCAAGTTTAGAGTTTCTACAGAAAGTGTTCCAAAACCGAAACGTAGGTGTTTGGAGACTTGTACAATACAGTACAATGTGTCCCAATTGCTTAAAAGAGACTTGAGACACACTGAGGATTTCTGATTAGTGCCCCAGCAGGGAAAGTCACATGTGGAGGGTAGTTGTGCGCCACTGTCCAATGTGTCAAAATATCTTTAACTGAGATTAGAGGCAAATTGAGAATTTCTACAAAAAGAGTTCCAAAAGTGAAATCGATGTGTTTGGAGAGTTGTGGATTACAGTACAATGTGTCACAATGACTTTAATCTCCAGCTCTCCTCACATCTCAATTAGAGTGGAACATGTCAGAATAGCTTTAATCAGAAACTCTCAATTTGGCTCAAACCATTTTTAAAATGCCCCAGAAGCAAAAGGTGCATGTGAGGAGAGTTGTCCATTACTGCAGAATGGGTCAAAGTATCGTTAGCTGAGCTCTGAGGCAAGTTGAGAATTTCTACAGAAAGTATTCCAAAACTAAAACTGAGGCATTGAGAGAGCTGTGGATTACTGTAGAATATATCTCAATGGCTTTAACGGAAGGCAAGTTGAGCGTTACTACAGAAAATACCACAAAAATGGTAACTAAGATGTTTGAGAGTTGGGGATTACTGTAGAACATGTCATAATGTCTTAAACTGAGATTTGAGGCAATTTGAGAGTTTCTACAGAGAGTGTCCCAAAACAGAAATTAAGATATGAGCATTGGAAATTCCTGTAAAATGTGTCACAATGGCATTAAAGGAGATTTGAGGCAAATTGGAGATTTCTGAGTAAAGTGCCCCAGAAGCGAAAGGCACATGTGAGGATAGGCGCACGCTAGTTCCCAACGTGCCACAATGGCTTTAACTGAGATCTGAGGTAAGTTGAGAATGTCTTCACAAAGTGTTCCAAAACCAAAACGTAGGTGTTTGGAGAGTTGTACAATGTGTCACAATAGCTTTATAAGAAACTTGAGACAAACTGAGGATTTCTGATTAGTGCCCCAGCAGGGAAAGTCACATATGCAGGTAGTTTTGCGCTACTGTCTGATATGTCAAATTATCTTTAACTGAGATTAGAGGCAAATTGAGAATTTCTACAAAAAGGATTCCAAAAGTAAAAATCAATGTGTTTGAAGAGTTGTGGATTACAGTACAATGTGTCACAATGGCTTGAATTCAGATGTGAGGAGAGATGGAGATTAAAGTAGAACATGTCACAATAGCTTTAAAAAAGGTTTGAGCCAAATTGAGGGTTTCTGATTAAAGCACCCCAGAAGCGAATGGCACATGTGAGGAGAGTTCATAGAATCATAGAACCATAGAGCTGGAAGAGACCTCAGAAGGTCATCAAGTCCAGCCCCCTGCTCTAGGCAGGACCAATCCCAACTAAATCAACCCAGCCAGGGCTTGGTCAAGCCGAGTTGTTCATTACTGTAGAATGTGTCAAAATAGCTTTAACTGAAATTTGAGAATTTCTACAGAAAGTGTTCCAAAACCGAAATTGAGGTGTTTAGAGGATTTTGGATTACTGT
The DNA here is from genome assembly GCA_032595735.1 of Pelochelys cantorii. Classification (NCBI taxonomy): domain Eukaryota; kingdom Metazoa; phylum Chordata; order Testudines; family Trionychidae; genus Pelochelys; species Pelochelys cantorii. The sequence goes on along the minus strand of CM064346.1, from coordinate 7,947,294 downwards.
AGAACGTGTCACAATGCCTTTCACTCTCCTCACATGTGAATCTCATTTCTGGGGCACATTAGACAGAAACCCTCAACATGCCACAAATCTCATCTAAAGCCATTGTGACAGATTCTAAAGTAATCTACAACTCTTCTCACATTTCAGTTTCCATTTTGGAACACTTTCCGTGGAAACCCTCAACTTTCTTCATGGGAATTCCACATGTGAATTTTAGTTAAGGGGTATATTAAAGAAAAACCTTCCACTTGCCTCAAATCTCTCTTAAAGCCATTGTGACGTGTCCTACAGTAATCCACAATTCCCCTCATATGCAAACTGGATGAATTTAACAGTTCTACCTATTTTTCAAAAGCATTCCAGTTATCTGGGGGGTGAAGGGGAATCTTCTGTTTAGGTTGTTTTACAGTCATTTGTATTGATCCAAAGACATCTTCATTTTTTAAAAAAATCAGAGGTTTTGTGAAATATTTCTTCTCATTTTTAAGTAGGGAAGGAGGCATCTAATAAAAACCAGGTGAAATTTAGCAGCACTGATGAAATGATTTACCATTTACAGAGATGGCTTATTTGCCCAGCATTACTAAGCAGTGTTATATCATCAGGAGATAGTCTGAAAATTTACTTTATAGCTCGCTGCCCAAGTGCTAGCCAGTATGAAAAACACTTAGACTGTGGGAAGAAAATAAAATAAGATAAACATGAATGAGAATTAAGAGCTGGACATAAAAGAGAAGATGACACATTTTTAATGTCCCCATCTATTTTTGTAACTGTGAAGAAGCACCTTCATCAGCTTATTCCAGAAACACACTCCTGATATTAGGCAAAGTCCTCGAGTTCATGTTAATTCAGAAACAGAACAATAAGTTCAGCTCACACTACCTGTGGTTCTTCCAGCATAAATGTGGATAAATGGACTGGTTCCACTGAGTTAATTTGGTACAAAGGCCCACCATTTTTCCAAGTTTATGGAACAACTGAAGAATCATAATAAAATGCCATCTGAGGAAAAAGATTTTCTAAAAATGAGCCTTGTAGTAGCACAGTCCAACCCTGAAATCCTAAGAGAACACACTAGACATGATATCACAGCAGCTGCCATTGTCTACTTTTAAATATTTATATAAACAGAGAGAGAGAGAGCGCGCGCATGCATAGGTACTTCATAAGTGTTCAAATATATACAGGTGAAAGTCTAGGTTAAAGACCTGTCAAAGCTGTACACTGAAATTCTCTGTCCACAGATATAGTACAATGAACAGAGGGGAGCTCTTCACTTGCTAGCAAAATTAGCACCAATTTGGAGGGACTGCCATTTCCAAGAATGAACAATAACCAAATCTACCATCTTTGTTTTTTCATAACCTTACCCCAAAGAAGTTCCTGTAAATTAGGCAGAGACTGCAGCTAATGTGTTATGTAATGTAATTCTAAATTGTGAACGACAATTAAACTGGAATCTGAACTTGAAACACTGGTCTTTCAATGCTATATGAGTGTTTGTTGCAATAAAAGTCCCTGAGCACACCTTGTTTAACGACCTTCGACATATAAAGAGGTCAATAATTGCTATTTTCATTCTTACACCCTGGAAGTGACATAGAAAATTATCACTTGATCAGATCCACTTTCTGATCTCATTACAAACAGCAAACACATGAGCATAAATCAATTTCTCTTGCCTAGATCTCTGTGTTTTTCTCCACCCTTGGATGTCTAGTTACAGAAGATAAATGTGTGTAAACATGAGCTTTATCCTCCATAATCCATCTTCTACCTTACTTGTTTATACAGAGGTTAATAGTAGTAATGATTTTAATGCACTGGGCAAGTTTATAGTCTTCTGTTAGGAACAGCAGGGGATGGAGTTTAAGGAATGAAGATTTGTGGCTTGGTTGAGGGTCACATAAATGAGCCTTTCCAAGACAGACGTCAATGAGCTGAAATGCCCAGTAAATACATTTGCAGAAAGATTTGATTTGTTTTCCAGAAACATTCATTTTCGTTTTCCCCTCTGTTTATCCTTCTGCTTAATAATTCCTTCATGCCTGATTTAGAGAGAAGACAAGTGCATTATCATTCAGAATGCCACGCAATTCAATTAAAGGCTGGCTGCAGCCTCTAGCCTGGATTTTTGAATTGTATAACTCCAATGAGAGGAGGGAAAGGCTTTTTCATCACAAGGCATAGCTGCTAATTTTAAAAAAGTAGACAGCCTTATGCTATGCAGCAATATGGAAGCAATCAAATCACTTCGGGGTGCTCCCATTTACCTTGGGAGCACCCCAAGCCATGCCCTGAGCTTTACAGAGACTAAATTTGGGGCAGAGGAGTATTTCTGAATGAGAGTCACGCTTCCCCTTGCATTTCCACGTCCCTCCCTCATTGTCACATGCCCAAATCAAACGTCTGTCACAACCTTTCCCCATCTTACCACTCCATCACCTGTTAGTTGTCTGGTTTCGAAACCACTATTTTCTTAGATGCAGTCAGAAGCTTGAGGTTATTTTTTTTAGATATGGGAGAAGGAAGAACAGGTAGGAAAGGAGTAGTTGAGAACCTGAGAGAGGGCGTTGGCCCATGGAACATATAGTGGATGTAATGGAGAAAGTACCGAGGTGGAATACAGGAGTTTGCACATCTGATATGCTAAGACCAGATAGAACTCTGCACAGAAACAAAAATGTGTCTCCACATCCATATCTGCAGCCATACCCATAGCTATCTGCAAATGTGCAGTGTTCTAGATACAAAATTTGTATCTGAGGCTATGTCTAGACTACGTAGAATTTTCGAAAGAGGATATTCAAATTTCCGATCTCACTTTTGAAAGAGGATCTTTCAAAAGTGCAAGTAGTCTGGATGCGTTTTTTTCAGAAAAAAACCCCTTTTTCGAAAAAAAACATGTAGTTTAGACGTGTCCTGATTCTACCTCTGTATCGGCAGATATAAAGCAGTTAGGGGAGGAAGAAAATAGTAATTATGCAAAGCTGGGGAAAACCTACGTACAGTTCCAGGACAGTAATTGGACTGCATTTCTATGCTCTGGCTTTAAGTACTTTTAGGGAAGAAAATGGACTTTTCTGAATGTTGCTTTTTTCGGCAAAACATGAGAAAAGAACTGAATACAAGGCGCGGAGAAGAGAGGCACGCTTACTTTCCCTATCTGACTATTTGAGTGGACACTTTTCCCAAATTACTCTATAATAAAAGTCCACGCGTTAGGTATTGTTCTGGATTTTGACTTTAGGCACCACCAGAAAAAGAAAATCAGCTCAGACTAGTCTATCCCTAGGATTTCTTCTTCCTCCATGACGTCTCCCAAAGCAGTCACCTCCATCTCCCGCATATCCAGGAAGAATAATACCTGTCTGTGAAAGGCATCAGAAGCCACTTAATCCTTTTGCAGCAGGACAAAGGGGTTGAGTTGTCTTTTTGTCACCCTCTTCTATAACAATAGATCTGATACGATGCCCATTATCGATCATCATGGCAGGAGCCATCTAAGCACAGGCATAGCAACTGTGGCAAAAGGGACAATTGCCCTGGGGCGTGGTGATTCAGCGGCTCCCAGCTGCTGCCCCGCTACTGCAGTCGCAGCGTCTCCTAGACCCCGGGGCCCTTAAAATCACCGCTGGAATGCCACACAGCGTGCTCTGGGCAGCTCTGAGGGCCGAGGTGAGGGCACGCCTCAGGTTCCGGGGCCTGGTTGCTCCTGGCCCCACCCCTTCTTCCTGAGATCCTGCTCCTTCCAGGAGCATGGAGCCAAGCCCTCCCCACCCAACTTTGCCCACGGGGCTGGCAAGGCTGTCTGCTCCCCTGTCTATGCATATGACAAAGCTGGTTGAATTTGTGTTGCTCAAATATTGCTTTCAATAATCATTAGCGTTGGGCACTTTTGATCTGCCATACTCAGACAAAACTCTTCAGAGACAGACTGCGGAGAGAAACTGCTGGGCTGGAATTCATCTGCAAATTTCACACCCTTTGAACCAAGGTTTAAAGAAATGCAATGGCGTGATTCTCGCATGACAGTACGTCATTTTCCATTCAGGTATCCTCACTTTCTCGCCATTGTTGGAGCTGAACCACAACCTTTCTGATTTAATTAGCACTGATGTCACAGCTCCATCTCTGTATCCTTTCCTGCCCCTCCTCCGTCTTTCTTTTGCTCTTCAGCATCTGAGGAAGTGAGTTGAATCTCACGAAAGCTTTTAATACCCTAATAAACTTTCCGGTCACCATGCTACACAACCACATCATAAGCATCCAGGAACCCCGCCCTGTAATCAGCCACAGTGCCAACTCTGCCCACATATCTATACAAGCAAATTCATCACTGGAGCCAACAATATAAGCTACCAAATCAAAGGCTCATTTAACTGTACATCCAGTAAGTTGATCTATGCCATCAAATGCCAGAAATGCCCCACTGCTATATATATTGGACAAACTGGACAGTCCCTACGGGAAAGAATCAATGGACACAAATCAGATATATGTTAAGGGAACATACAGAAACCTGTTGGAGTAACTACCTAATCACTCTTTAAAAGATCTCCAGGTGGCTGTCTTGTCACAAACCAATTCTACAAGCTAAATACACAGAGAGGCGTTAGAATTACAATTTATCCACAAATTCAGTTCTCACACTGATGACCTCCTTGATCAGGATAACGGATGGCTGGGACATTATCAACCTAACATTCAATGAAGGTGCCAACAGCTCTTTGTCTATGTAGATTCTTGCATTATTACCCTTCCTATCTAATTGCTATCCTATGATCCTTATCTGCTTCTTTTAACTATCCAATCTTTAGGTGCTTATAGGTTACCAGTTCTGACTACTTGTTTTTCCCTTTGATATTTTCATATCCTCTGCTCCTTGTTTCCCACCGCCTTCCTTTTTTTTTCCTTCCCCCCTTTTCCTTCTCCCCTATTTATTTTGGGTCTGCACATCCTAAACTCAAAACTCCGGTCATCTGAAGAAGTGGGCTGTGCCCATGAAAGCTCATGATACCATCTACATGTTTTGTTAGTCTTTAAAGTGCTACCAGACCATTTGTTTTTAAAGTTTATCCTGTACAGACTAACTCAGCTACCCCCTGAAGCTTCCTAATAAACTTGTTAGTTTTTAAAGGGCTACCAGACTCCTTTTTGTTTTTACTGAAACAGAGTAATATGGACTAACAGAGTAACTCTCTGAAATTTATTTTTTTTAGTTTTTTGACAGCTAAAAATTTCCATGGAAAGCATAGGGAAAAGCCACTATATTAATTCAAAATGCCCAGATTTAAAAAGTTAGTTATTTTTTACCCTCTCTGGTGCTTTTAGTTCACTTGTAATATCTACTTCAGTCTCTTAGATGAAGCTATTTGAGTTCAACATGTTCTATGCCTTGACACATTTCCCTGAGTCTGAGACTGTCCTGTTTAAATATTATGTGCAACAGCATTACTTCCAATGATTTACTCGTGGTAAATAGGAAAATTGCTCGTGTTGCCTCATAGGGGTTTCCAAAGCCTTATACCTTCAGCATTTGGCACATCTCTTTCAAGAGAGTTTAAAGATTGTACACAACAACTGAGATGATGGTGGTTCTTCATGCAGTGTCAGTCAGAACACATCAGTTCCATGCAAAAATCTCTAGAGTGCAATGCAAAAAGTATTGTCTGCTAATAGCAATCCGAATGTTATTACCCAGTTGTTATGCCCTGTGACTGTGCTTAGGGGGGTGTCGTCTAACTTGCACTAGAATTCCAGTTTGCTTTTCCTCGCTCATGTTGAGAATCAGATCAGAATCTGTTTTTATGGAGGAGAAACTATAGTGCCACTATAGATTAAACCTTTCTAAACACAAAGAAATACCCATATTTGACAACCATTACAACAACCCCCTGCTACCAATATTTTTACACTGAAAAACATCCTTAAAGGTATTTTTTTTAAATATTTGAGTTTTGCCTTCCGACAATGCAATTTAATTGTAAACACAATGATCTGTGCAATATGTGCAATAAAAGCAAGGCATGGGGGCTAATAACAAAAAGAAAATGGAATTTTTATAGTAATTTATCACTGTGGCCACCAAGGTACTAATATTTCACAGTGCATTTGTATATTCGGATATAATTTGTGTGTGCGCAGCACCTATATTATAATGACCCTGACGGCTCGTTACCTGATAACTTCTCACTTGTGAGATGGAGAGAAAGGGTTAGGCCAATGTAGAATACTGTTACTCAATTCAACAAGCCAGCCAGAAACAGGCCCAATTGCCTCCAAAGGACAGCAAATGGATATTGGTACCAGCTAGGTATACATATAAAATAAGATATGGGAATGGCTTAAGGCAGTAATTCAGATGCCTACGAGTCACAATAGATTGAGGGAAGTGATTATTTCCCTCTATTTGGCACTGGTGAGGCCACAGGTGGAGTAGTGTGTCCAGTTTTGGTCCCCCCACTACAGAAAGGATGTGTGCAAATTGGAGGGAGTCCAGAAGAGGGCAACAAAAATGATTAGGGGGCTTATGATTTAGGCATGACTTATGAGGCTTATTTAGTTTGCAGAAGAGAAGAGTGATAGCGGCATTTAACTACCTGAAGGGGGTTCCAAAGAGGCTATTCTCAATGGTGGCAGATGACAAAACAAGGAGCAGAGGTCTACATTGCAGAGGGGGAGGTCTAGAATGGATTTTAGGAAAAACTATTTCACTAGGAGAGCGGTGAAGCACTGGAAAGGGTTCCTTAGGGAGGTGGTAGAATCTCCATCCCTAGAGGTTTTTAAGGCCAGGCTTGACAAAGCCCTGGCTGGGATGATTTAGATTGGTTGGGTCTGCTTTGAGCAAAGGGTTAGACTAGATAACTCCAGAGGTCTCTTCCAACCCTATAAGCCTATAGAAGCAATATCTGAGCGTAATTAACTGAGGCACAAGGCTTCAACACAGCACATAAGTATCTAACCTATAAATGACTCATAAGAACCTAAGAACGGCCATATTGGGTCAGACCAAAGGTCCATCTAGCTCAGTATCCTGTCTGCTGACAGTGGCCAATACCAGATGCCCCGGAGGCAGGGATCATCCTCCCTGGTCACCCACTTCCAGAGAAACAGAGGCTAGGGACACCATTCCTACCCATCCTGGCTAATAGCCATTGATGGACCTAACTTCCATGAATCTATCTAGCTCTTTTTTGAACCCTGTTAAAGTTCTAGCCTTCACTGCATCCTCTGGCAAGGAGTTCCACAGGTTGACTTTGTGCTAAGTGAAGAAAAACTTCCTTTTGTTTGTAAAACTCTGGTCATCTGAAGAAGTGGGCTGTGCCTACGAAAGCTCATGATACCATCTACATGTTTTGTTAGTCTATAAAGTGCTACCAGACCATTTGTTGTTTTTCAAGTTTTTCCTTTTGTTTGTTTATCAGATGTTTTATCAGATGGTATCTCAAGATAGAATCATGTTTGGTAAACTGTTCATAGGGCAACACAAAATGCTAGTTGATATCAGCTTTAGATATCTTAAGTTATGAACATCAGCAATTGTCTGATGACTTAGAAGCCAAGGACCAACCACTGTTAAGGCTCAAAGGACAAAAGAGGCTGTTTACAGTTGACCAGACATTGATGGAAACACCCTTGATGGCTTGCCTTTGCACATTTAAAACCATAAACTGTTTCATACTGCATGTGTCTAACTTTACACCCAAGAATGATACATTCACCAAAATAAGATATACAGACCCAGTGGATTATGACATTAAGATTGATAGGTCACACGAGGTAACTTGTCCAAAGCATCCTTGAGTTATGCATATTTCCATTTCATAAAGCATGGGGGGGGTGCCCATCACATATAGTACTTCACCCATCGTGTCTCTCATGGTAACTGACATATACACTTATGAGCATGAAGTGAAAGGCCTAGTAATCTATGGCAGAAGGGCACCTGAACAACATTAGCTAAGGAAACACAGAAAGAAAATGGCTTGAAACCCTGACTGAATATGTATTAGGATAGTGGGTGACAGCATAACACTTTATAAAAGCTGAATAGCAGTTTGTGTGCCTTAGGAGGTGCCAGCCTGGCGATCATTGCAGGTGATGAAGAAGATGAAGCTTACCCTTTGGGTTATTCCATGAGGGGTGGTGCAAATATATGGGTGCTTAGACTTTCATTTTATATTCATAGAATCATAGAGCTGGAACAGACCTCAGAGGGTCATCAAGTCCAGCCCCCTGCCCAAGGCAGGACCAATCCCAACTATATTCTACCTTCTTTGAGGGTGTTATGGGGTGGACTAGGCCCTGAGACCCACCACTGGAGTCCTTGTGGTCCTGCCACACCCTACTCCCCAAAAAAGCAATGAAGAGGTTCTCCGAACAAGCTGGAGTGGCTTTCAGAGACACAGCTAATCAGGGGCTAGGAAAGCCATATAAAAGGAGCTGCAGAACAGAGCAGCTTTGAGGAGTTCACAGAGTGAAGACCGGGTGACAGTAGCGGTGCCGTGGACAGCTCAGGTTGGAGAGCTTACGGCAAACAAGACAGAGCCCTGAGGTCTGGGCAAAGACAGCACAAAGTCACAGGGAATTAGAGTAGCAGTGGAATGGAAATAGCAAACACAGCTATCTACAGGGTCTCTGGGCTAGGTCCCATAGTAGAGAGCAAAACTGCCATTAACCACCGGGATAAGTGGCCTGGATACTAAGGCATCCCAGAGAGTGAGAACTGGACTGGAACCAGAAGGTCCCTGAGAGGGCGAAGACACTCTCTCTAGGAAGTCCTGGGGGCACCGCTCTATTCCAGAGTGGGAACAAACTGAGAGACATTAGCGAGGGCACTGAGGGAGACTCTGTAGGACTTGTACTCTGGAAGGGGTTTGTTTTATTTTGCCAACAGGCTGTGTGACTGGACCAGAGGGCTGAGTCATGGAAATGCCTCCATAAACAGAGAGTGCAGGCATATGCACTTGGCCAGGGGAGTGCACGTGCGAGAGATGAGTGCGACCTCATTACAAATGGGTTGGAAAGTTTGTCACTTTGTTAATTCTGCTAACAAAGGTATTACAAACCCATAAGGTCTTTCCCAAGCACAGGCGGGCTCCCATCCTAAAAAAGTCCTCTAAGAATGCTGGCTCTGATGTGAGGCAATCACAGAATGTTAAACTGGGGCTGGTTCTTAATATTTCAATGAATCAAGCTAAGCAAGCAATAGCAGTAATATCCTGAGTAGAGTTGGTTAGAAAATGGTTTGCATGTCCCACACAACTCTGATTTTTTTTTTTTTTAAAAACCCTCCTCTCTCAAATTGGGATGAAAATTAAAAATCTTTTAAAAATTGCACAAGTTAATCATACAATAAATCAATCCAGTGTGGGTAGTAAGAACTTTTTATTTTCAAGAATCTTGGGACATTTAACCATTTTTTGTATAAACTATCATTCATTTGGCCATAAAATCAAAACTTGTTTTTTTGAAATTTTCTAAAGGGGACACTGACAGTTTCAAAAGCCCATCTTCTCCCAGGAGCTTAACTAAGTGGCATTTTATGACAAAACCATAGTCAGAAAATTCCTTTTCAGCTTGAATCCTGAGTTTAGAGGGCAACAGGCTCTGGGACCATTAGGGTATGTCTACATGCAATGTTATTTCGGGATACTGAAGTATCCCAAAATAGCTATCCTGTATCTTAACAGCAAGCCCGTTATTTCACGCCCCCTATTCTGACGTCCCTGTAAACCTCATTCCACGAGGAGTAAGGGACATTTTGGAATAGTGGGTTATTTTGAGATTTGGTGCTGTGTAGACAGCGCCAAATTACAAAATAAACTATGTCGAAATAAGATAGAAATAAGATATGCAATTTGCGTCACTCTGAAGACATCCACACAGTGTGCAGCAGCAGTCAAAAGAGCAAACAGGATGTTAGGAGTAATTAAAAAAGGGATAGAGAATAACATAGAGAATATCTTATTGCCTTTATATAAATCCATGATACGCCCACATCTTGAATACTGCGTACAGATGTGGTCTCCTCAACTCAAAAAAGATATACTGGCATTAAAAACAGTTCAGAGAAGGGCAACTAAAATGATTAGGGGTTTGGAACGGGTCCCATATGAGGAGAGATTGAAGAGACTAGGACTTTTCAGCTTGGAAAAGAGGAGACTAAGGGAGGATATAATAAAGGTCTATAAAATCATGAGTGGTGTGGAGAAAGTGAATAAGGAAAAGTTATTTACTTGTTCCCATAATATAAGAATTAGGGGGCACCAAATGAAATTAATGGGCAGCAGGTTTAAAACAAATAAAAGGAAGTTCTTTGTCACACAGCACACAGTCAACCTGTGGAACTCCTTGCCTGAGGAGGTTGTGAAGGCTAGAACTATAACAGGGTTTAAAAGTGAACTAGATAAATTCATGGAGGTTAAGTCCATTAATAGCTGTTAGCCAGGATGGGTAAGGAATGGTGTCCCTAGTCTGTGTTTGTCAGAGGGTGGAGAAGGATGGCAGGAGAGAGATCGCTTGATCATTACCTGTTTGATTCACTCCCTCTGGGACACCTGGTGCTGGCCACTATCGGCAGACAGGATACTGGGCTGGAAGGACCTTTGGTCTGACCCAGTCTGGCCGTTCTTACGTTCTAACTCTACCAATGTACCTTTGGGAGTCAAGTTTCGGTCCCTAATCCTGTGAAGCGATGCCCATATTGCTCCCCTTCAGCTTCCTTTCTCAGGAGTGGCAAACCACTGCCACTGAGAGCTGTAGGGCCATGGCTGTGGACACTCAATGTAAAGACGCTATCTTGTGGCCCACCGGATTACCCTGTCTCTGATGGGCTGCACGCCAGAGGTTGTCAACCTCTGATTTATACTTCAATTTTTGCCTACATTAAATGTAGACAGTTCATCACTCTGAGCCATCCCGATGAAGGTTTAATTAATCACAGTCTAGACGTGCTTTTAGAGCAATAGTCTCAGCTGTGTCTAATGCAACACAGCTTTTCAGCGAGTCTTTCTTTTTTTTTTTCAGAATGGATTTCATACATTTCTAGACAGAAAACAATGTTGTGTATTCACTTATGGTTCAGAGATGTTTTGCTATGCTATTCCTTCTAAAATGCTGAAGGCATAAACCACTTCATGATGCCTAGGATGAAGTAGGACCACTCTCAGCCTTAGCAACGCCAAAAAGGAACTGGTAATGGGGCTAAAAGCATTATGCAACTGCAGAATGACCCTCTTAAATCATTTATATGACTTGGTCTGCTCCTACTGGATCCATTCCGCACTCCTTTTGTATATAAACACCAAAGTTGCTGCACAGCGTGTTTTTGGAATGTAACAAAATGGCTTTAACAGGTATTGTGTTAAATTGTCACATACAAATGACCCCAGGAAAAATTCTGTTTTCCGGCACATTGTCTGTAACTTGACGGATTGCATTCTCTGTGATATTCAACAAAACAATTAGAAGTACATCTATATTGGGGTATAACAAGGATAGGCTCTTGAAAAGGAGCAGTATTTCGGAGGTGAATAAACCCTTGTCTACCTTTGCAATTCGTGAAAGGTCAGGGAGCAAAAACAAAGCAAAGCAAAGCAAAACAAAACAAAACGCCCTCCCAAAACAAGCTAAAAAAACAAATCAAAACATACCTTCCCATCTTTTCCAATTTAACTATGGCATTTTCTTTCTCTGGGAAGAATTTAGTTACCTGACCTGGAATTTGGTCAGGACAATAGACTTAAATAGCTCTACTCTTAGGCTACGTCTAGACTACATCCCTTTTTCGGAAAAGGGATGTAAATTATACGTATCACAATTGCTGATGAAGCGGGGATTTAAATCTCCCCCGCTTCATTAGCATAAAAATGGCTGCCGCTTTTTTTCCGCATGGAGCTTTGCTGGAAAAAAGCGCCGGTCTAGATGCTGATCTTGCAGAAAATAAAGCCTTTTCTGAAAGATCCCTTATCCCTTATTTCATAGAGGGAAATAATTTGGCCCAGTCGAGATGGGCCAAATGTCGGAAAAGCCTCTTCTGACAAAAGGATAAAAAAAAAGCAACAGTGTAGCCCTACCTTTACAGAAGGCTCTTTAATCCTCCCAATGTTAATTTAGGTCTCAACTTGACTTCAGGTTGGAAGGCTGGCAATATGAGGGTTCGAAGGCTGGCAATAGGAGGGTCCCACACTACCCCAGACTTCTTGCTATTATGTATGACTATTACATAATAGCAAACTTTCTTTTGATGGTAGCCGTTATTGGTTCATTTTCATGTTCTCTGGCCCATGGAGAGACTTGGGAAAGTGTTAAGTGTTAGTGTTTGTCTTTGCCTACACAAGTTGCACTGTATGTTGCACAAGCCAATGTAAAAAAGCTTCAGAGGGGTAGCTGTGTTAGTCTGTGACAGAAAACACTTAAAAACCAGCAAGTAGTCCTGTAGCACCTTAGAGACTAACACAAAAATGTAGATGGTATCATGAGCTTTCATCTGAAGAAGTGGCTTGTGCCCACCAAAGCTCATGATACCATCTACATTTTTGTGTTAGTCTCAAAGGTGCTGCAGGACTACTTGCTGGATTTTAAGCTAATGTAAGATAAACCCATGCAACTCCTGGAGCTTCAGGAGATAGCTGAGTTAGTCTGTTACAGAAAAAAACAACAAATGGTCTGGTAGCATTTTATAGACTAACAAAACATGTAGATGGTATCATGAGCTTTCGTGGGCACAACCCACTTCTTCAGATGACCGGAGTTATAAGTAGGGGATATGAAAACTCGAAATAAATAGGAGAGGGGAAGGAGAGGGGGGAGAAAAAGAAAAAAGGAAAAAGGAAGGGGTGTGTGAGACAGGGCATTATTAAGTATCTGGAGAATGGTTACTTAAACCTAAGCAGATTAAAGTAAATAGATAGATGCTAAGACAGGAAGGATACCACTCACAGAGCTGTTAGTACCTTCAGTGGTTATGAAGTAGGTAGTGTCCCCCTTCCTTTTTCCTTCACACCGTTCATTCTGCAGATATGACCGAATAGCTGTAACTTCCGTTGTATAACCTTCTGCGGTAGGTTCTCTTTCGGCTGTATCTTCCTATATAATTCCTCGTTGGTGACCTTTCTATAACAACTCCTCTTGAACACCAATATCCTTCTCTTCAGATCTTTCGTTATCACCCATGTCTCACATCCATGCAACATGCTGCTAAATACACGTTTTCAAGATGCTCAGCTTCGTTCCTAAGCTAATCGCTTTACTTTTCCAGGACTTATCCATCGCCTTCAAACTCACTCTTGCTTTCACTATTCTAGTCACTATTTCCTTCTTACAGTCTAGATCATCCATCATGTTGCTCCCCAAATATATGAACTTCTCTGCATTCTCTAGTTCGAGCCCATCTGCACTGATCTTCCTTCCTATTTCCTTATCTCCAAATACCATTGTCTTCGTTTTCTCGATATTCATAATCAGTCCAGACTGCTTCCCTTCCTCATTTAGCACCTGCACCAAGGTGTTTAGGCACCTCCTATTGATCTCAGTGAATTGTAGTGACTTTTTCAAGGTCCCGAAGGGAATCTGATGGAGCAAGAAACTGAATCTTGGTCTCCAGAGCCCCAGGCTTGGCCATAACCACTGGGGCCATCCTCTCTCCTGGCCACTCAGTAAATATTAACGTAAGCGTCACTAACAACCTACCTTTGGCATAATGGGGCCGGATTTTTAGTTTGGGATAGCTTTTCTCCACTGTCAAATCTTTTGTCATCATAGAATGTATGTGCAGTGCAAAAACGCAGATTTGGGCATCTTGAAAGCTAATTTGTGTAATTCTTTTTAAAGAAATTGTTCAGCTAAGGGAGGATTTTATTTAGACAAATTCTACAGCCATTTGCCCGTTCCTCTCGCACGGTTTTACCTCTAATATTAGCAGGCAGGCAGAACCACCACGGTACATCCATCCTGATGATATTTCTGAAAAGTCCCATCTGCTGTATCATGTTTCTTATTGCTACTTCTCCTCCCCTTGGGTGAAATCAGTGCATGCTGGCTGGGAGCGCCGGCACCAATGGCCCACCTAGAGTAATAATTTATCCCCATCAAACTAGGCTCTTGGGGACTGATCTAGTTCTGTGTTTGGCCATCAATTCTACTGGCTGCACCATTCACTGGATGACTCTAATTCTATTAGGGCACATCTGCACAGCAGGGCTCAACTCAAAATAAGCGATGCGACTTGAGCTATGCTAATTGCGTTGCTAAGTCGAAATCGCTTATTTCGACTTTTGGCACTGCCTACACAGCAGTTATTTCGAAAAAGAACACTCTTTCCCCCAACTTCCCTTACTCCTCATACCATGAGGGTTTCAGGAGTTGGAGTAAGAAGCCCGTTATTTCAAATTGATTTTGAAATAATGGGCTGGCTGTGTAGACGTACACTACATTTTTTTCAGAATCACTGATGTTATTCCGAAATAACACTGCTGTGTAGACACAGACTTACAGAATTACTAAGGTTACTGAATTCTGGTTAGGAACAGCAATACACAGGGAAAACAGCACTGAGGGGCTTTAGAGCAATGCTCATAGACGATCACCTCTGTATGTGGATAAAATACACAATTATTTTCCTGGGGGACCAATTTTTTATGCAAACTACTTGAATGCAATTTACATAATAGCTCAATCTGATCCTTTTTAGCCCCACTATGAAAATATGTAGAAAAATTAGGAGGAATTAAGATGCATTTAAGGCAATTAGCAATACAAGTCCTATTAAGTCTGACAATGGAAATAATTTAGCAGCCATGAAACATTTAAAGGCAGCGCTCGCTGAGGTTTTATTTTTAAAAGCGGCCTTTGTATGGCATATCCCCGGCAAGGCATGTCTGTGTGTGACAGGCTCACAGTATTTGTGTGAAACCAGATCTCTGCTAATGGGCTGATCACACTGGAAAGTTTCGTGTGGATTTTGCCAATGCTGCAGGCTCCATACTGAAATTGGTGGCACGGATTTGGATTTGGGATAGCTTGTACAAAACAACCCTAAGTACAGCCAGCCTAAAGAGTGGGCTTAGTCTTGGCATTAAAAGAAATCATTTATATTGGGTCAGTAATTTTACATGGTGCTTTACAAACAGAGTGGCTGTGTCTAGACTGGCCAGTTTTTCCGGAAAATCAGCCGCTTTTCCGGAAAAACTTGCCAGCTGTCTAGACTGGCCGCTTGAATTTCTGGCCGCTTGAATCTCATGTATGATCGTCAGTGTTCTTGCGGAAATACTATGCTGCTCCCGTTCGCGCAAGAGGGCCAGATAACATGGTATTGTTTTGCGCAAAAAAGCCCCGATGGCTAAAATGGCAATCGGGGCTTTCTTGTGCAAAAGCGCGTCTAGATTGGCCAGGGACGCTTTTCCGCAAAAAGTGCTTTTGCGGAAAAGCGTCCGTGCCAATCTAGACGCTCTGTTCCGAAAATGCTTTTAACGGAAAACTTTTCGTTAAAAGCATTTCTGGAAAATCATGCCAATCTAGACGCAGCCAGTATGTTTGTATGTTTCTTATTTTCTTATATGTTCTTAGGAGCAATACACATTCTCTGCCGCAAAATGCTCACTCAAACTGAGATGAGACGTGGATCAACAGATGAGAAAGAGAAGGGAAAGAGAAAAGAGATGATGAATGAGCTGAGGTAAAGGTTCATATAGGCAAAAGATCTGCATGTAATGAATGCCTAAGACAGACAAATCATTCGCATAGGAGCTCTCCTATATGAGGGGAGTGTCTTGGCAGGAGTGCTCCTTGAAGTTACTTTTTGCCATTATGATTTTGGTAATGAACTCACTCTTTGAAGACACAACTGTATTTTCCCTTCAAGAGCAGTGTGTTATTTGTCATGGGGGTTGGACGTGGTACTTCTTTATGGTCTGGCCTGGATCCCTGTGGTGAGTCAAAATGGTTCACAGACTTCGCTGGGTCCTGGCCAATGTGTGCGTGTGTCTAGACTACAGGGTTTTTATAGAAAAAAGTGGCCCTTTTTCGAAAAAACTTCCCCTGCGTCCAGACTGCTGCTGCGTTCTTTTGAAAGTAAATCGAAAGAACGTGGCAGTTTTTTCGACCGTGGAGAACCTCGTTTTACGAGGAAGGACGCCTTTTTTCGAAAGTGCTCTTTCGAAAAAAGGCGCTATGGAATGCAAACTGTGCTTTTTTGAAAGAGAGCATCCAGACTGCCTGGGTGCTCTCTTTCGAAAAAGCAGCTTGCTTTTTCGAAAGTACTGGTTGTAGTCTAGATGCTCTTTTTCGGAAGAGGCGTGCAGTCTAGACATAGCCTGGGTGTGTGTGTGGTGGTGGTGGGGGGCGGGGGGAGGCAGCTCTGCTCTGTGCTCCTGGAAGGAGCAGCGCCTCAGACAGAAGGGGCAAAGCCTCCTCCAGCCAGCCCTCGGCGCTGCCCACGGCCCAGACTGTTCCACAAGGGGCTCCAGCAGTGATTTTAATGGGTCCTGGCTGCCACAGTAGCAGCCCAGAACCCCAGCCCCTTTTAAATTGCTGGACCCCAGGACAACTACTCCCTTTGCCCCTCTCCCCCCATCTGTAGCCCTGATCATCCCTCCCTGCCCAGAGGGTGAAATGAGGCACTGGAGAGACAGGGTGAACTGAGAGGCTAAGGGATTTGCCCAAGGCCATCCAGAAAGCCTGTCGCACAATCAGAAATGGAACTTGGACGTCTGAATGCCTGAAGCACACAACCATTGCATCCTCTCTCTGCATAAAGATCTCATTAAACAGATTCACTGCCCAATAACTGAACAGATAAGTGCAAGCAGCTATTTAATGAATACACGGTGCTTCAACCACATATCAGCTAGAGCGATTACAAACAAGGCATCTTTTTCTCCCAGAAAACGGATGGCAGTAAATGAATTAAAAGCCAACAAAAACAAAACATAGACAGCTGAAGTCTACTGTTGTAGTTAAGAGAAATATGTTGATGGGGTTATTAAAGAAAAATTAAAACTGGATGTAGCCTGAAGGCCGATATTCTGAACAAATGGCATGTAAACATGGAGGGAATAAAAATGGAAGTGGTAGAGATTTTACCATATGGGCACACACTGAAGAGATCTTGGGAAACTGGGAAATACACTATCACAGGAAAATAGTTGGAGGGCATTTTTGATGGCAAGAAAAGAAAAATCATTTGTTTAATACAATTCATCCTTTAGCGGTCAGTACAAATTATGGCTAAAACAATACGAATCTCTTAGCCTCAAACGACTTTTTCATTCGAAATGGAGTAAAATAGGCTATAAAGCACAACCCCAAAGGCCATGGAATTTGACAGTACCCTGTACTCTGAAGACTGTGTGCCTAAAATCCTGCTGTAGAATCAGAGGGGGAAAGGTTAGATTGAACTAAAATGAAGGATTACAAAATTAGCATTTTTGTACAAACGTGGCAGGAGATTAAGAGGCTGAGCAAAAATGCCAGGCCCAAGACTCCAACTTCGGGCAGGACAATCTTAAAATATTTTAGATCTACCAGTTTCCACTGATTTTAGCTTTAAAAAAGTAAAGGGATTTTGTCCATGTTGTTTCAAATCAGCTGACAGCATTTCCTAGAGAGGCTATTTGGATCACTGTGAGGAAAGGCACGTTCATTTTGAGAGAAATGCAGTAAGTCCCGATTCCATCTGGTTTGATGTCCAAGAATACAGAAGTGCAACTGAGAAAGTCCTCATGCACAACTCCCATCTCATTCTTCCTCGGCCTTCACTGTGCAGAATCCTTGTGTCACACTTGACCCTGCTTTTCCTACTTACAAATGTACCTCTGGGCTGTTACTCATGGGCCCCACTTTCTCAGGTCCACTTCTGCTTGTATCCTTACAGAGGTGTAGTGAGGGTGTTATGCGCCCGAGGGCAAAGGAAAAATTTGCAGCCCTCCCCCCTCCCTGGCCGCTGCCATGTGGCGGGGCCCCAAACCTGGCGTATGGCTGAGCCTGACCCTGGGAGGAGGGGAGAGGGGGGAAGATTGTACCATGTCTTCCCCCGCTCCCTTCAGTTTGGGGCTGGGCCGTGCACTCACTAACCCAGTGGTCCCCAACGCAGTGCCCGTGAGCGCCATGGCACCCGCCGGCGCATTTATGTGCGCCTGCCGAGTGTTCTTGCGCCCTGGGCACGTGGCACATGCGCGGCCCCGCCTCCGGGCACCCGGCAGCCCCAAAAGGTTGGGGACCACTGCACTAACCCGTCAGCGGAGATGGAGGAGGGTCAGGCTGGGGCCAGTGAGGCGGGGAGGAGGCTGCAGCCAGCGGTGGGCGGAGGAGGAGCAAGCGAGCCAAGGGATGACAGGGGGAGCAGAGGGGGACTAAATTGGCACCCCCCTAGTGTGGCGCCCACTGCCCCCCACCCCCACCGCTCCTTCTCTATGCCACTGTATCCTTACTGATATATTCTATGGAATTTTTGCCTTAAGTCTTCTGCCCACCCAGCCCATACCTACCCCTAGAACTCAACCCAGTGTCGAGGACAAACAAGCGGAATCCCACTGCTAACCTTCTCACAAAGAAATGAATCTCCTTTCAGCATCCAGCCAATCAGCTTCACACATTCCCATCCATTTGAGAAGTCAGCTGAAAATGATCCTTCTTGGGTTAGTGTTGGTTCTCACTCAGCATAGTCCCCAGCATGGGGTATATGTGGTCCTGTGTTATTGAACTATTTCATTGAGCTACAATCGCAGCAAACGTACAAATTACATCATAGATGGTGTCAATGGAAACGTTACAGTCTATCAAATATGATTATCCTGCTTGTATGCCTGGATCATCTTTGTGTCTAACACTAAATACCGATTATGTGCCAGCATTTCAAACGGGGTAACACTCACGTGGTAGATGACATCCAGTGAGCCTTACTGTGGACAATTTAGTCAGAATATGGGGCTGATCCTATGAGTCATCAAAGCCGGAAAGGGCAATGCGACTTGCTCATGACACGCTGGACTCTATCGTGTGCCTGTAATTTTCCACAATCTAAGGCTTTCTGGGAGAAGGTATAACCCACCCCCAGAAGCATTTCCATTTTTGTCTCTTTCTTGTTCTGATCTCTGGACTCTTCGCATCCACTCAGAGGAGCATTCCAAGTTTCCACGAGGAGTAACGGTAGTTCGAATTAGAGATCCTAATTCGAACTACCTACTCCGTGCCGCATGTAGCCCGGGCACGGAGTTCGACCTAAGGGGATTTAAAAATGGCGCCCGCCCGGCAAGATGCAAATGAAGCCCGGGATATTTAAATCCCGGGCTTCATTTGCAACTTCAAATGCCTACATTAACCACCCTAGTTCGAACTAGGGTGGTAGTGTAGACGTAACTTGGGTTATATAGTGAGCTGGGCATGTGGGAAGGGGAAAAGAAGGGAGCCAAAAGCCACTTTGAACAGTGTCGGGCTGCCCTGGGGTCTGGGCAGGGTAGGCCACAGGCCAGATCAAATGGCTTGGCAGGCCGGATCCAGCCCATGGACTGGATCTTGCCCACCCCTGCTACACACTGTCTACCAAACAAACAAGCTTAGCACATGGACCTCCACACAAACAAGCTTAGCACACAGTATCACACAGGAAGTTCACCGCAAACACAAACACACACACTAAAGACCACCACTTCCTACAAGGGTCATGTAATCGCTTCTCCTTCACCTGGAGATCTTCTGCGCCAAACTCCCTTGTTAGCTGCTCCTGTTCTCTTAACTCCCAAACCTGAAACTTAAAAGTAAACTTGAAAGGTGAATAAAAATATCCCACCTTCTTCAGCTGCACTTTCCTACATCATTGGGGGCGCAGAGGGAGAGGAAGAGACACTGCTTTTGTGTATGTATCTCAATAATGTATTAACTTAATGGGAGGAAGAACAATAGCTACAAAACAAGAGGTTACTGTCTGTCGAAAAAAAAGCATGAAAGGGATTTGTACTGTGGAGATTAGAAGGAACAACCAATATGAATTAGCAAATGAACTGCAAATGTGGTACATGCAAGTGTGACTTTAATGTAATGCCAGAGATTTTAGTGAACAAAGAAACAGATATTCTCTGAAGTAATATTACAACTGCTTCTCACTACAGAGCAGTGATCCATTTTTAATGTCTCACAAGGCCCAAAACTACATGGAAAATGGGTAATACTGACCCGCCCCACTCACTCTCTTCCAGCAGATTTCATTGCACCAGGTTGTAGCTTTTGTTCATGCAGTTAATTGGTGTTTGGCACTTGTAGGCGAGAGGCACCTTACATAGATGCATCCATCACGTTTTTTTAGACGCTTGATATGGGAGTGTGAAAAATTGGGATTTTTTTTTCTTTTCAGGGTCAGTATATTGCTGTATATACAAGACAAACCCCCTAAAATCAAGATGTCTGATCACCTTAATACTAGATGGTCAGAGGAGCCAACAGCCTGTGTGGGCCCCTGGGCAAGATGGGGGAGGCTCCATGCTCCTGAAAGGGATGTGGCCTGGCTGCAGGCAGAAGGGACAGGACCCAAACTGGCCACACTTAGTGCTCTAGCAGCAATTTAAAGGATCCACAGCAACTGTGGTAGCAGCCACAGCAGCTGGAAGCACCAGGCCCCTTTGAATCTCTGGGTCCCAGGGGCCACTGGCCCGTTGCCACTCCCTGTCGGTGGGCCAGCAGATAGTTCAACCTTCCTGAAGGGAGGTTCCAAAGAGGATGGAGAGAGGCTATTCACAGTAGTGAAGGATGGCAGAACAAGGAGCAATGGTCTCAAGTCACAGTGGGGGAGGTCTAGATTGGATATTAGGAAAAACTATTTCACTACGAGGATGGGGAAGCACTGGAATGGGTTCCCTAGGGAGGGGGTGAAATCTCCATCCCTAGAGGTTTTTAAGTCTCGGCTTGACAAAGCCCTGGCTGGGTTGATTTAGTTGGGATTGGTCCTGCCTTGGGCAGGGGGCTGGACTTGATGCCCTCCTGAGGTCTCTTCCAGCTCTATGATTCTATGATTCTATAGTTCAGCTGTGGCCAACCTGAGGCTTGTGAGCCTCATGCAGCTCTTCCCCCTCCCCAAGTGTGGCTCACGAAGCCCCCACCCAGTGGCTCGAAAGCTGCCCCCGCACCACCAAAAACGGCCCTCTCCTCCCAGCTCCCTGTGCTGACCTGGGCAGGGGAGCCATCCGGCGTGGCCATGAAAGCTGCAGAAATAAAGATGGCAGCAGGCAGTGGGACCCTGCTGTGGCCAAAAAGCCTCAAAATGCGTTTAAATGTGTTTTCTTAAAGGGGCAGAGCCTTTTTTTTTTAGAGCTCTTTTTTAGAGCTTTTTTTTTACTTGACTAAACACAACCGGGGACTCCTTTTAAAGGGGAAAAGGGACAGTCCTTTTTTTTTCCTTGACAACTTTGCCCCAGCTCTTTGTGCTGAATCCACTGCTATCTTGGGGTATGTCTACACTTGCACCCTCGTTTGAACTATGAGGAGTAACGTTAGTTCCAACCAAGAGGGTTGGTTCAAACTAACGCGTCCCGGCGCACACTTCCTGGTTCGAATCAGCCTGCAGCCAGGCCAAATCCCCGCTTCATTAGCAATTTCGAATGCCTGCATTTGCATCCCTAGTTCGAACTAGGGTGCAAGTGTAGACATACCCTTGGCTCTTTGCCCAGAATGGATTGCCCATCCCTGCTATAGTTCAACAAATTAGGAGGGGGAGCAGAGCCTTTCATTCCCAGATTCCTGGTTTCAACTTAGCCTGGATTAGTAAAGACTGACTGTTATTCTATTTCTCTCACCCATATTCTCTATGCGTTCCTTCCCTCAGCAACCAGCACTAAGTCACTAGATTAATCTTAGCAGTGCTCTTCATGGACAAGGGCTAGCATCACACAATTAAAATCCAGGCCCTTCCATCTCATCCCAGCAGTCATCTTCGTTACTACCCTTTGGAACCTCATTCACATGGAGAGTGACCCTCTAGGTTGTGCCGAAGCTTGCCTGGAGCTTTACGGCTGCTTGTACTACACCTTTCACAGCAGCACCATAAACACACACATTCCGTTATTTTGTAATGGCAACACAACACAACATAATCATTGTTTTGCAAGTTTTTCCAGTTACAGACTAACTCGGCTACCCCTCTGAGGCTGTTCCCTAAAGGCAGGCCTATGCTACTATTTAAGTCCATCTAATTTACATTCCAGTGGGCTGTGAAAAAGACACTGTCCTTAGGGATGCAAGTTACAACGACCTAAGTGCTGCCTACACAGGTGTGTATGTTGGTGGGAGACGCTCTTCCACTGATGTAGCTTCCACCTCTGTTCTATTCATTCCCTCTGGAGCACTGTCGGAAGACAGGACGCTGGGCTAGACAGACCTTTGGTCTGACCCAGTATGGCCGTTCTTATGCTATATTCTCTCACCGAGGTGGAGTAATCCAATGTAGCGCTTCTAGTGTAGACCTGCCCAATGTACCATCTGCCGTTTCTCCTGATAATGGTGGATAATTTATTATCAGTATCAACTTCCCACCCACCCCCCGACCTCTTCATTCGAATAAAAACTCATTTGAAGGTCACTTCCCACAGGCTTGCAGTAAGTTTTCATGGTGTGAACGGCATGTGCTCAAGACACCTCTCTTCCCCTTCTTTTGATCCCAAGGCCCACCACTTGCCCAGTGGCCATCAAACTGCATCCTTGTGTTTTAGCACCTCACAAGGAAATTAATATTAGAACAATATTTATTGTTGTTGTAATTGTGTTCATGCAATTTAGCTGATGCAGCCCCCCCAACATCAGCCAATAGCATGCCTTATTCCTCTTGCTTTTCAATAATCCAGAACCAGCATGTTCTCACAGTTCTCAAAACAAGCCAACCTCTCTCGCCAGAGGGCTCTGGCACTTACACAAGGAGGCCATAAGACCTCACAGAGAGACAAGGTAGGTGAGGTAATACCTTTTATTGGACCAACTTCTGATGGTGACAGACACACATTTTTGAGATTTGCAGAGCTCTTCTTCAGATCTAGGAAAGGCTCTTGGGAAAAATTGTATGTGGTGGGGGCATAGCTCCATGCTCTTGGAAGAGGTGGGGCCTCAGGTGGGAGGGGTGAGGCCTTGGGTGGGAGGGGCAGGGCCAGAGCTAGGGCCAGCCAGCCCTCAGAGTTGCATGGAGCATGCAGTGTGGAGCTCTGGTGATTTAAAGGCTCCAGGATGCCTGAAGCTTCTGCCCTTTTGAATCACTGGGCCCTGGGGCAATTGGTCCTTTGCCCTGACCCATCATCAGTGAGCCAGAGGAAAGGTAAGCAGAGTGTCACAGCTAAATCCATGGTGGAACAAAGGTTAACACACATCATAAAACACTGTTAACAGAGTTACTACTCATCATAGGACACTGTTCAGGTGAAAAGACCTGTTAATACATCTGCAGTAAAAGAAAAGAAAAGAAAAGAAAAGAAGGCGAAGTTAGTGTAGTATAGATTAGTGTATCAGACCATGATTTTTAGTGTTTAGTGCAGTTATTAATTTAAGTTTCCAGGCTCATGTATTGAAGGTGTTGGGCAGATTTTCTTTGAGGATGAGGCCTGGAAGGTCAGATATGGAGTGATCTCTTTGCCCAGGTGATAGGGTGTTTTTCTTTGGTCATTTGAGAGTGTAGCAATTATCTGGAATCACCCACCTAATGGTTATTCATAGAATCATAAAATACTAGGACTGGAAGGGAGCTCGAGAGGTCATCAAGTCCAGTCCCCTGCCCTCATTGCAGGACCAAATACTGTCTAGACCATCCCTGATAGACATTTATCTAACCTACTCTTAAATATCTCTAGAGATGGAGATTCCACAACCTCCCTGGGCAATTTATTCCAGTGTTTGACCACCCTGACAGTTAGGAACTTTTTCCTAATGTCCAACTTAAACCTCCCTTGTTGCAGTTTAAGCCCACTGCTTCTTGTTCTATCCTCAGAGGCCAAGATGAACAAGTTTTCTCCCTCCTCCTTATGACACCCTCTTAGATACCTGAAAACTGCTACCATGTCCCCTCTCAATCTTCTCTTTTCTAAACTAAACAAACCCAATTCTTTCAGCCTTCCTTCATACGTCATGTTCTCTAGACCTTTAATCATTCTTGTTGCTCTTATCTAGACCCTCTCCAATTTCTCCACATCCTTCTTGAAACGCGGTGCCCAGAACTGGACACAATACTCCAACTGACGCCCAACTAGTGCAGAGTAGAGCGGAAGAATGACTTCTCGTGTCTTGCTCACAACACACCTGTTAATGCATCCCAGAATCATGTTTGCTTTTTTTGCAACAGCATCACACTGCTGACTCACATTCAGGTTGTGGTCCACTATAACCCCTAGATCCCTTTCTGCCGTACTCCTTCCTAGACAGTCGCTTCCCATTCTGTATGTGTGAAACTGATTGTTCCTTCCTAAGTGGAGCACTTTACATTTGTCTTTATTAAACTTCATCCTGTTTACCTCAGACCATTTCTCCAATTTGTCCAATTCATTTTGAATTATGACCCTATCCTCCAAATTATTCGCAACCCCTCCCAGCTTGGTATCATCTACAAACTTAATAAGCGTACTTTCTATGCCAATATCTAAATTGTTGACGAAGATATTGAACAGAGCTGGTCCCAAAACAGACCCTTGCGGAACCCCACTTGTTATGCCTTTCCAGCAGGATTGTGAACCATTAATAACTACTCTCCGAGTACGGTTATCCAGCCAGTTATGCACCTACCTTATAGTAGCCCCATCTAAGTTGTATTTGCCTAGTTTATTGATAAGAATATCATGCGAGACCGTATCAAATGTTATCAGGACATTTTGTGCACTGGACAGGCCTGGGGAGAACTCATGGATCTTGCAAGGTGTATTGTGGGGGATTAGTCATCACAGCAGTGGAGATAGACCCGTAGGTTTCGCATCTGTGATGGCAGGGTCTGGGGCCACTTTGAGCTGATGGGCCCTGATCTGTGGACTGCTTGCTTCTGATGGGTTTGGCTAGATGTGTGGGTGGGTGTTGTCAGCTAGAAGAAGAGGTTCAGGAAAGGTTTTGCTCAGGAGGGAGCCCTCCTTGAGTATTTGGGTTTTTACCATCTCATTTGGCATTATGAAGTGCTCTCTGTGTTAGGATGAACATTATTTTTTGTTTAAAAATAGACAGCTCCCCAAGATTTTGCCTCACCCTTCTTCTGCTGTAGTAATGTGACCTTCATTAACAAGCATGAGATGGTGATGCCACAGCACAGCTATGTTCAAGACATCCAATTAAAGAGAAAGACATTAAAAAAAACCCTTCTTTAACTGTGCAACAAAAGCAACACCTGCTACTGCAAAATGTGCTTGCTACAGTGCTGTTACAGCAGAGAAGACGGGATAGGAACAACAACTGCTGTCATGAGAAGGCAGCAGCATTACACTGGTGACTTGATCACACACACAGATGTATTCCCATCTCAATCCAATGCCAACCTGCCTGTCTCTCTCTAAAGAAAGAGCTAATCATTAAGGCTACATCGACACTGGCTGGTTATTTGGAAGTAAGTTATTTCGAAATAATAACTCTCAAATAATAAGCTTATTCCTCCCCTCAAGCAGGAGTTATTATTTCGCAATAACCAGCCCCTTAGGGCTTGGTAGTGTGGACGCTCCGCTTGTTCTTTTGAAATAAGGGGAGTTATTTCGAAATAACTCCCCAGGGTAGACCTGCCCTATGTGCTAGTTATAAGAAAAAGAGGGGGGAAGGAAAAGAGATTCACAGGCATCAGAGGAGAATGACAGACAGAATCCAGCCTGCTTTGTTTGCTATGAAGTAATGCAAAAATGTGCTCTAGGACCACATTGGCTAAAAATATTAGGCATAGAAATGATCTTTCAGTGAAAGATCATTCACTGTCCCAATTTTTATAGGACGTTCCTGATATTTGCAGCTTGGTTTTTTGTAGGCACCTATTTCCCTCCACCCCATGCCTGATTTTTCACACTTGCTACCTGCTCACCCTAGTGGAAGGGAAAATACAGGAATGCGACGCAGAGTGGAGCCAGGAGCAGGCCCGCCGATGGAGGGGGGCAAAGGGAGCAACTGGCCCCGGGGCCCTGCAATTCAATGGGGCAGCCACCCCCAGGCCCTTTAAATTGCCACCAGAGCCCCACAGCATGCTTTGGATAGTGTTCAGAGGGGGGCACAGCCCAGACTGTGCTGCTGAGGGTTGGCTGTTCTGGCCCTGCCCCTTCTTCCCGAAGGTCCCGCCCCTTCTGGAAGCATGGAGTTGGGCCCAGAGAGTCTGTCAGAGTATGAGTTTATACAGGTGCTCTTTCCCTGAATGGCAAAGATCTAATTTTTATGAGGGCTTGGGAGATTTATTTGCTCATTGGCCCTGATTCTGCAATGCACCCAGACACCTGCTTGACTTCATTCATGGGCCTGGTCCCATGGAGGTCGACAGGTGCTTACGAACTGGCACCTATTTAAGTGCTTTGCCAGATCAAGGTTGTGGTAAAGTTTTCCTTAGCTCCCAGGAGGAGAAGTGGGTACGTACCCAGTGTCATTTCAGTAGAATTGGTGCTTAGATGAAAAAGAAAGTTAAAAGGCCCTGACTTGTGGTTGGGAAAATCATTTTGAATGTGCATCCGTGTCAATCAATGTGACGCTGTCTTCTTTCTGAGGCAAAGGGATGCACTAACTCTGATAAGAGAAGACACTCAACCCACAATCTCACTTGAAAACAAACGTGCCTGCTCCAGCCTCCCAAACTGCACAGACCACAGTATGAATCGCTGGAGGGACACACTGAGCCACTAGACCATGCAAGCTGGTTACCTAGGTTCACCGCTTGCTTTCCTTGCGGGCATCAGCATTTTGTACATCACGGCACTGCCAATCTTTTCCTGAATGGTCGGTCGTACAGAAATGGCCCAAAGCACAGGTTAGACCTTCTTGGTGCAGCACCCTTGGGACCTGACTCGCCCGGGATGAGGGATTTTGCCATGCCAAGGAAGGTCATTTCTGGCTTCCCCATGGCTCCACTCCTGTCAGCCCCTCCACATGCAGGGCTCCTGGCCCCATGCTGGCAGCCCCACCGCCGGCATACACAGCCCTACTTGCTGGGGTCCAGCTGCACTGCCAGGTGACAACTCCGCTTGGGCTTCATCCGTGCTTGGCAGCCCTGCTGCCTCCAGGCTTCACTAGGCAGCTCTTCTAGGCAACAATCCCACTGCCAGATTCCTAGCCCCACCACCAGGCAGCCCCGTGGTCAGGCTCCTGGCTCTGTGAGGCAGCGCTGCCTCCTTGTCCCAGCATGCAGCTGAGCCGCTTAGCGGTAAAGAGGCTGCCGGGCCCCACTGCCTCTTTGTCTCACCGGGCAGTTTTGCGGCTGGGCTCCAGCCCCACTGCCTCCTGCCCCCAGGTAGCAGCCCTACTGCTAGGCTCCCAGTTTCACTGCCATGGGGGAACCCTGCTACTGGGTTCTAACCCCACTGTAGGGCTCCCAGCCACCAGCCCTCCACTGGGACCCTCTGGTCCTGGGACATCTGTGGTCCTGCTGGACCAGGGATGTTGCCGGACCAGAGAGTCCCGGTTAAGAGAGGTTCAACCTGTAGCTGCAGTCCAATTTTGCACACCCAAATGACACTGGGATTTCAAGCCTCATTTCTGAAGTGACAGCCATAACGAAATTGTTCCTTTAAAGGAATCACATCCTCCTTTGCTCAAGCAGAGTTCATGCTCCTCAGATGCCTTTTTGGAAAGAAGAAAAAAAAAAAGAACAAAAAGAAAACCACACATGCTGGTTGAGATTTTAATGAATGAATGATCCCAATGCCCTAAACGTAGGATTAGTTGATTTGCAAGGAGTAAAGCATGCAATTTGCTCAGTAGCAAATGTAGCTGCAAGAATCGGAATCCAAGAGGTTGATAAGTTCTTTCATAGGATGAGACAGGCCTCAGAAACGATTTTCTGTTTAAGTAGATAAGATCAAACATGTTTGTCATTTTAGCTTTCTTTGTATTCTGTCTGATTGCAGGATCTCTCTTTAGCTATCATTGCCTTCAGGCTTGTGCTTTTATCATGTTACCAACTCTTCTTGAGCTTTCACACATCAAAATGTCTTGTACGTGCATTATTGAAGTGGGGATATTTATGAAAGGTTCTCAATAAAAAAAAACCTAAAAGAAGTGCATGTCTGAAAAGTTTATATATCCATTCAATTTGTGGGGGGGGGGGGGGGCGATTCTTAATACATGTTTTCTAAATGGGAAAGTTGCAATTACTTCCAATAGGCTTGTTTGGTTTTGTTAGCATGTGAAAACCTATTTAAAAAGTAAGAGTCAGCTCCTACTTCTCAGACTTTTCAATTTCTAGATTGAACATCCTTCTCGTGAATAGTGAACCCATATTGGTGCTACCAGTTCCACTGGTTTTCTGAGAAGCAATCTCATTCCAGGCACATCCCATTTTCCTGGCACAACCAAACCCTTGTGTTGCTTTAAGTTATGATCAGAGAAAACTGTACTGAATTTTGTGTCCTAGCTCTAACTGTTCAGGAGCAGCTCTCGATCAAACAGACAAACTCTCTCAGATATATAGTAGATAGAAACTGAGCCCACTGACGCTAACCTCCATAAATTAACAACCCACAGGACGCTCAGAACAATAGAAATGGGACTACAGAAAAAATTATTTGACAAGCATCATTTTTAATTCCCTTGCTGTGACAAGCACAATTGTTACCCAGCAATGTCCCCTGCCAAACTTTCCTAGACATGATCACTTGCTTTTACAGTATAAAAAAATCTCCACAGCTTGGCTCACACGCATGATTTGCCTACTTATTTGGGCTTGAGCGGTAAGTTATGAGAATAATGTAATATGCATGAATGTAAGGAATGAAAAATTGGAATAAGTTTTCTTAATTTGTTGCCATAGTTACAGCATTTCTAGCCATTCTAACTTGTTCATTCCCTGAAGCATACAATATTACCCTATTTTTCAGTTTGATCATTGATGTTCCTTAAATACATTTGCATAAAATAACACAAAGTGTTACATTTAAAGTGTTGCCATAAATCAGATCCAGAGGGAACCTTTTCCCAAGGTAATTGCAGAAGGGTTTCAACCACCGGGGGAAAGAGAGCCTGCTAAATGAAACTGTGCTTTATTTTCATGCTGCCTAAAGAAAACATAAGCATCCAAGCACTATCCGAGGCATTCCTCCCAGAACAAACCAAATGGCAGGGCTCCGACATAAGTCAGACCTACTGGAAAACCCCTGGTTGATACACAGGGGATTGTGAACCAGCACTCTTCCTGCATTATCACAGCCTGAGAAAGGCAATGGCTCAAGGCCTGAGGCTGGAAGCGAGCACACTCAAAGACCCCAGGAGGGGCCAGAAGTGTAGTTAACCAGGGAAATGTGAAAACGTCCTATGACAAAGCGAGAATTTGCTGTAATATTGTATGGTTCCTGTGTGCCTCAGTTTCCTTCTGTACTTTTCATTGCTAGCCAATGGGTTTAAATAAAGTGTTAAAGGCTTCTCTTGGGACAAAGTACGAGACATGGGACGGGGTCATTTAACTGTGGAACGAATGAGTCCCTAAGGGACTGGTTGATGTTAACCTCATATCAATGCCCAGAATGCTCATCCCTGGGACCCAACTGCCAGGAGGAAGGATATTTTCCACCAATGAACCAAAAGCCATCGGGGGCCTAGCCCAGGCTGCAAGGTATGTATGTGGGAGAGGGCCTATGTTACAAGTTTGTACTAGGCCGAAACATTTTTGCTTTGGTCCTGCAGGGTGGTGCATAGAGCAGACCTTGTGGAGGTGTGGCACGTGTATACTGTTTCAAATACTGTTTCCTCTTATTAGTATTTTTAAAAATATCATGTTTCAACTTGTGCCTGGCCAAGCAAGTAACCGGATGCCCACCCATGATTCTGCTGAAAAACAGCTAGAAGAATATATAGACAGAGAGACCGTGATATGTGCATGTGTGTGTGTGCGTGTGTGTTTGTGTCTGCTTTTTAGGAATGCTGGAGACCGCTCAGCAGTGCAATTCACCAGGGGAACCGTCCCCTAGGCTCCGTTCCCTTCGCTGACTCTTGTCGAATGCCTGGTCAAATTCAAGGCTCTCGTTCTCCGCTTCAAACCTTCATGAGCCTGATCTAAGTTACCTGCAGGCTTGTTCTGACCCCCCTGTGACATGTCACGGCAACAATGGATTGGTCCACCTCAAGGAATAAAAGCTTGCATATACAGTGTAATGCAGTCTAGAGGGAAGGTGACCAGCTGTACTAATATGGGCATCAGCGTAGCATGAGAAAATTTGTACAAATTAGGCCTTGTGAGGTATCATTGGAAAAGTTGTTGTCTGCTAAGTATTACTACCCTCTTTTAAATGGTACAGGGCCATCAACAGGAATGGTGTGGGGAAGAAGGGGCAGCGTCCTTGGGGCCCGATGGTTTACAAAGTGGCTGCTACTATGACAGTGGCCGGAGACCCGGAGGCCCTTTTAATTGCAGCTGGACTCCTGGATGACGTGGGTGGAAAGACTGGCTGGGGGGGAGCCAGTGGTCACCCCCACAACTTGCCCAGGGGGCTGGCCATTCTGTTAGCAGCCCTGTGTGTGTATCATCACGGCATGCAAAATGAATGAAACTTGCTGTGTGTTCAGAGCTCAGACATGTTGTGGGCTTGAGAAATGCCCACAGGTTAGCCCTTTGGGGATTGCAAAGAAACCGTAAATAAGGGTGCCTGCAAGTCAGCCCCAAAGACATCTCAAGCAGCAGCAAGGCAAAGCTGCAGGCTAAAATTTGCAGTTCAGATGAAGGAGGTATAGGAGAGCATCTACCATTTGAAGCTGCCTATCGTGTAACACAGCCAGGATATCTCCACCAAGCACATCTACTATATATTTGAGAGTTTGTCTGTCTGCGTCTGTGCATGAGTCTGTCTGGGTATCTGTATGTTTGTTCAATAACTCCTAAAAGGCAAGAGCCAGGACCACCAAATTTGTTATGGAGCTTCCTTTACCATAACTAAGGTAAGGGTTTGGTGTGCCAGGAAAACCAGAGAATCAGCAGGCAGGTGAAAGGGGATGATTGGAGGCACACCACTCCCTGTCTGGACTGCCCACCCCTGAACCTCTTCCTCCCTCCCCCAGGTGTAGCAGTCAGGATTCATTGGCGTGGTGTCCCAACAGATTTCCGGGTCTGTCAATGATGATAACCAGTCGGTTGTGTGCGTTTCTGCTTTTGCTCCCCTGTTTGCTCGGTTGACTACGTGCAATTAGTCAGCCCAGCAGATGCTGAGAGATCCCCCACAAAACCACAAAATCAGATAAATATCAAAGGCATCCGGCCAGGTTTATTGTGAAATGAAGTAAAATAATAGTTGTCAGTAGACCCTTCCAAACCACTACACATATTATCCCATAACAATGGACTGACTCTGTGATATGGGGTGATATGAGACTCCATCACTGCCCTCTAAGCCAGACAAAGACAACTCTTTGGCTTACACTTTTAGACATGGGTACAAACAAGTTACACACCACTCCTGATGTATCAGGTTGCCACCCTCTGACATTACCTAGATCCACCCAATACCGCGTACATGGGGGTTCGATCACTATCTATCACGTTGGCAGTTTAGACCCGGTCCTGACCCTAGGTTGGTATGCCTGTACTTTGTGGGGTGGAGGTTGGCACCAAGATGTTTCTTAATGAGGGGTTCTGTTGTGGGCCTTCTGGGATGTGCTTACAGCCTGTGCCTGGTATGTCTTAGATGCGATTGTTTTTTGTAGTATCAGCCCTGTTCTTGCCAACTTCTGTGAGCCGGGTATGCCTCATAGACAACGACCATCCCTCTTGGGGAGCTTGTCCTGTCTCGAAGAATGACGTGTCAAAAGCTATTCTGTCTGGCAATCCATGCCCATCATGGAGTAGAAGTTTGAATACAGGGCAGTCAAGACATAGCATCTCAGCAATGAATTTTGCCCCTTCCCCAGTGCCCTTGACAGTTAGCAGGAGCCTTTCCATCAAGTTCAATGGGCATTGGAGCAAAGTATTTATCTCTGAGACATGCAATAGGCTGTATATGCAGAGGGCCTGTAGGGCTTCATTTGGGAAGTGCAGCTGAAGCTGTAAATCCTAGTTTTTCTGTTCAGAACCTTTCTAGTAATTTTTCACTATTAGCTTAGGGCTCATTGGGTTATTTGCCCTGGGGATCTTTTATACCTCCTTTCAGTCTTTTCTTGATACTTAATAGTGTGCTAGGCTAAACTGTTTCTGTGAGATGACATTATTAACTGACCATGAATCTTCTGCTGTCTATAGAGTAAGAGAATGGCATATTTGGGGAGATATTCACTGCAGCTGAGTCAGGTAGAGTGAGATCTGTTACCTTGGTTCCCCCCATATCAAGGTGATGCCTTATCCAATATTCTGGGATGTGTGTGTGTGTTTCTTTCTCTGCTCCCCCTTTTTTTTGGAGGGGAGGGCTAAAGAAGTTTCAAAATGAACAAAAGCAAGACTTTCAAATACTCAAATGGTCATGTTATAGAAATGTGTTTTCATCAGCCCTAGGAGCCTGAAACCTGAAAGAGTCCAGTGGATTTCATAGAGAAAGTATTAAACAAAAAGAGAGCTAGTTCAATATATAGTTCTGTGCTGATTTCTTCCCATAGCCTGGTTAGTGGGGACCTTTAGTGCATTATAATCTGGGCTTAACTCAATTTTCATTCTCCATTTTCAGTTATTTTAAGACTTCTTATGAAAGGTCATACATCAGTGAAAATGAAAAAAAAAGGGGGGAGCACAAGTAATTTGCAATAACTAAAGATAAAATTGTTACATTGCAAAGGGATTGTGTGACATCCACCACACCAAAAGGTATTAGTTCCTTAAATAAAGCTCAACTTGAATACAACATATTGAATGCAGAGGGAGATGAAATGCTAATAACCAGATCAAAAGAGGATATATGAGCAGGGAGATGAGGCTGGGAAATTGCTTGCCAGACGGAACAAAGAGGAGGACAGGAGTAAAGTTATTAGGCTCAATTAAATAGAAAGATGACTTGATGAAAAGCTACACAAGCAAAAATAAATCAACTATTTAGAACATTTGGAAAAAAGTATATAGACGTAAATCTATAAGTAATGATTTAATTGATACCTTCTGAGCCAATGCATCTCTGATTAATAAAAGAATATTACAACAGGCTCTCACCATGAAGCAAACTGCACAATATTTAGCCACTATTTTGTATTTTCTATCAGGGTTTCACAATGCTTTACAGACAGCTAATTATCAGCATCAATGCAGTTGATGGGGGTAGGAAGCAGAGAAGGTGTGTGACTCTGACTGGCTGTATTCTGGGTCTAAGCTGCCAGATGCTGAACCCGAAGTCATCCTTCCAACTCTCATTCCCTCATTGTCCACCCGCTAAGCAGGGAACCTTACCTTCACCGATCACGACAAAACCTTGGGAGAGAGAGCAGTTCAAGTCCAGTGGGCTACAGTCTAAAGTTTCCACAAAATGCGTATGGAACCTTTTCTTAGATGCCATTTTGTTAACATTCAGCTCCTTTAGGGATGGACCCAGAGACACTGAACAGACAATGGGCCACTTACTAACTGATTGGCTATGCTAACTAAACAATCTTGATGGAAAAGATAATCCTCAGAATCCAACCAGACTATTTAATGTACAAAGAGAATAAAAGATCAACTTTTTGAATGTTAGGAACAGCATTTGCTGTGGCTGATTCAGCAAAGCAAGCAGGACTGTGTGTGTGTGTGTGGGGGGGGGATGGTTTATGAAGTAAGCTGTTCCCTACCACATGAAGAAAGCCAAATTAGCCAAGATACTGGAACTGTTCTTTTTCCGGGAAGCAGGGAATAGGTGTATCAGATGGGGGCAAACAGAGAGGGGGCCAGAAGGGCCATTTGGATTAGCAAACACGAGCGGCTAACAGGGAGTTTTGTGAGGGAATTCTCCACATGAAGGAGGAGCGATTACAGGACCTTTGGGGTAAGTGGTTGTCTGTAGTTTGTGTTTGTGTTTGGGGGTTACTTGCAGGTTGCCTGAAAGATACTGTGTGCTGAGCTTGTGTTTGCCTGTTTGCTTGGAGATCCGTGTGCTGACCGGTTTGTTTGAAGGCCAGCAGTTGGAAGCTGTGAGCATCCTAACAAGGATTTGAAATATAGAAGCCTCTGTTCATTGGTCAAGCCTTAACCAGGCGGCATGGCTATCAGAATGGCCAGAGCTACATAAAGCCTGCTAGTAAGCAACCAGGGAGCTTAGTGAACAGGAGCAGCTAACAGGGAGTTTCATGAGGGAATTTAGAGGGGGAGTTGGAAGAGGGCTAGATACACTTGGCATTCTTTAAAACATTTAAAGAAAACTAAAACCAAAACTAGCTCATTTTAAATAATAACCCCATCAATAATCTAATTCTCTGTAGGAGAGAATGCAGGCAGAAGCTCAGCAGCTGAGTGGGGGCAGGTGGCGTATGTGTGCATTTCGTGCAAGGAGCTCCTGGCCCTCAGAGACTGTGTACGGGCTTTGTACGCCAGAGTGGCTTTACAGGCCAGTGTGGCTGAATTGGAGGAGTACAGAATCTTTCAAAAAAGGGTTTTTTTTTTTTGAAAGAACCACATCTAGAGAGCGGTTTCACTTTTGAAATACCCTTTTTCGAAAGAACACTATGACGCGATTATACGAATGAAGCACGGGATATTTAAATCCCCACTTCATTTGCAATTTCAATCTACCTAATTTACATCCCTCTTTCAAATGAGGGATGTAGTTTAGATGTGCCCTCAGTGTGCAGCGGCAGTCAAAAAAGCAACGACAATGTTAGGAATCATTAAAAAAGGGATAGAAAATAAGACAGAGAACATCTTATTGCCTCTACATAAAACCATGGTATGCCCACATCTTGAATACTGCATACAGATGTGATCACCTCATCTCAAAAAAGATACATTGGCAATGGAAAAGGTTCCGAAAAGAGCAACAGAAAAGATTAGGGGTTTGGAACAGGTCCCATATGAAGAGAGATTAAAAAACCTGGAGTTTTCATTTTAGAAAAGAAGAGACTAAGGGAGGAATATGATAGAGGTCTATAAAATCATGACTGGTGTGGAAAAAGTGAATAAGGAAATGTTATTTACTTGTTCCCATAACATAAGAACTAGGGGTCACCAAATGAAATTAATAGGCAGCAGGTTTAAA
The DNA here is from genome assembly GCA_032595735.1 of Pelochelys cantorii. Taxonomy (NCBI): domain Eukaryota; kingdom Metazoa; phylum Chordata; order Testudines; family Trionychidae; genus Pelochelys; species Pelochelys cantorii. The sequence goes on along the minus strand of CM064346.1, from coordinate 7,912,045 downwards.
ACAAACAAAAGGAAGTTTTTCTTCACTCAGTGCACGGTCAACCTGTGGAACTCCTTGCCAGAGGAGGCTGTGAAGACCAGGACTCCAAAAAATGAGGAGTACGGGATCTGCCGAAAAAGCTCCCTGCTGTCAGCAGAGCTGCGGCTAGACTTTACTTTCACTTTCAGAAGGACGCTTGATCGGCACAGTGCCCGAACGTGAGTATGCAAATGAAGCCCAGGATATTTAAATCCTGGGCTCATTTGCACATTCAAAGTGCTTAATTTGCATCCCTCTGTTGGCAGAGCGATGCAGTCTGGAGGTAGCCCCTTTGGGGCACCTGGCATTAGCCACTATTGGCAGACAGGATACTGGGCTAGATGGACCTTTGTTCTGACCCAGTATGGATGTTCTTATGGCCTGGGCCTCAAGTTCAAAAGGGGCCTCACATTTAGACGTATGTTAATATTTTGGCATTTGATAAGTTTCACAACTTGTTTTTATGTGAATCCCTATTGGACCAAAATGTGACCCACTCTCTCAGCTTAGAGCTGCACATTTAAGCAAATAAGAGATGTGAAAAAGGCTCCCAATGCCTCTGTGAGGCAGGGCAGCACTATTATCTGCACTTGACAGAAGGAGAACTGAAGCACAGAAAGGCTAAGTGCCTTGGACAAGCTCTCAGAGGAATGTGGTAGCTGAACAGGAAGTTAAACTCAGGTCCACAAAGTTCTGGGCAAAATCCCCCTACATCAGGAGTGGGCAAAAGAGCTTCCACGGGCCAGATCTGGCCCACCAAGTGGGTTGATCTGGCACATGGAGGCCCTGCTGCTCCCCCGCCCCCAGGCCAAGAAGTGCCATGCGCTCCTGGCAGGGCAAGAGGAGACTTTGTGAGCTCCCCCACCCCAAGCCCTGACTGGCCTGGGGGTAAAAGGGAGAGTATGCAAAGTCTCCTCCCACCACCAAGGGCATGGGCGTCTAGGGAAAACCTCTGGGGGGGCAAACAGTTCACATGCTCCACCACCCCAGACCAATCATGTGGAACCTGTGGAACTCCCTGCCCCTTCTGGTGCGGCCCAGGGCCACTTCAAAAATTTCTGAAGTGGTCCCTGGCAAAAAATTATTGCCCACCCCTGCTCTGCATGATGAATCTCAGTCTGAAAGGCTGGAAAACAGGATCTCTATTGACTGTGTTAAGTAGGAGGATAGAGTAGATGATCATGATAGACCTTTTATAATCTCTGAGTAATCTATTCGCAATGATTCCCAGTCTACCCTGACATCTCTATCTATTGTAGTACGGGCTTGAAGTTAATGCGATCAGTTAAAATGTTATCTGTTTTTTGAAACATTAGGCACTATCAGGGGTTGTTTGTTTTGTTTTTAGTATTCTTCTCTGTCTCCGTGAGTTTTAACAGCTGATGGGCTATTTAAAAAACTGGCAAAGCCTAGGTTGTCTTGAGCTGTGCTGTTTATTGTAGATGAACTTTCATAGAACTGGGTAGAAGATTTTCCCTTCCTATAAAAATATTTCATGATTTCACAGCAGTTTCCCCAATTCTCTAGTGGGATTTTTTGAATGAGAGACAAAACACCCACACGCATGTTCATCTGTATTTTAGAATAGCCACTAAATTGATGGTTGTACGACTCACCAAGGCTGTGGGAGAGACAGGTTCCAGTTTTGCCCCATTTGGATCAGGGATTTAAATCCAGGTCTCCACGAACCCCAGTGTGTTTGTCTCCATCTCTCAGTATACCAACATGGACCCAGGTCCTCTCCTGATCAGCCCCAGAATGTTCCTGTGAAATCTCCCAGCCCTAACGAATCAGTGTTTTCCAACAAAGAAGTGTTATGAAAATTCCCCCCGTCCCCACCGCTACTACTTATGGGGTAGGATCAGCTGTGGAAAATTAAGCACATAACTTGAGCATTTCAGTTTAGTTGCAATTCTGACATGAGCACTGACCGATGGCAGGCATACAGAATTGCATTACATAAATCTTTTCCGGAGTGCACTTAATGGGAGCTTTGCTAAAGCTTTGACAGTCAGACAGACTTTTCCCCAGGGTGTGTCACTTGAATTGGCCACCCATAGCTGAAAGGCATTGGTAAGATGGAGCTGCACTCTATAAAGGAAAAAAATCTTTACACAACAACTTTGCTGACAAAGTGATTGGCACAGTATTTGTAAATAAACCACTAGACCCTATCCTGTAATTTCCTTGTGTATGGGCTTCTGTAGGATAAGTCATGGGAGTACATGCCTGATCTAAAGCCAGCAGTGGACAATAACCAGCCCACAGGTTGGATGCGGTTCACCAGGCTTAACTCCCGGCGGGCCGCTGCCACTGCATTTAACTGATCCTTCACAGGTACAGGTGCTTGCAGCTCCTGCCGGCTGTGGATTGCTGTTCCCAGCCAACGGGAGCTGCGGAAAGCTGGGAACAGTGATCCACAGCCAATTAGAGATTCAGGCCTGTAGTTCTTCAGGGAGGGCTGGTCGGGATTTACTGCCGAGGTGTCCTCAGAGGTCTCTGACTCCGTTGATGATGATAACCAGAAGGCTGCTTGCGTGTGTGCTCAGTGACACGCGCTGTGTTGACTTGTGCACTTAGCCTCCACAGCAGACCCCAAGAGAGCCCCCAAAGATCACAAACCAGATAAGGATCGAAAGTGCCAGGCCAGGTTTATTGTAGAGCCAAGTACAGTCATAGTTGTTTATTGTAGAGCGAAGTACAGTCACAGCTGTCAGTAGACTCTACTGAACCACTACGCACATGTACTCGCCACAATGGAATGATTCAATCGGTGGGAGGTCACACTGCCTCCTAGGTCATTCAGAGGCTGTCCCCCCAAGACACCACCTTACATACAGGTACAACAAGTCACACCTCACTGCTGATGTATCAGGTTGCCACCCTCTGATGTTGTCAGGTTACCAGTTAGTGTTTTGAATACTCAGCCCTGTTCATGCCAAGTTCTGTGAGCTGGGCCCTGCCTCTTGCTCACAGCTTAGCTTTGCTTTATGTTAGCCAGGTTTTGTCCATTGTTAGCTAGGCCTCAGGCCTCAAACCAGGCCTGTGCTGCATTGGTTTATGTTTGAGGCCCTCATCTTACTACAAGGCCCTGTACCTGTGGAGGCGCAGGTAAATAAAGCCACTGCTGGGGAACCACCACTGGGGAACCACCGCTGTCATATTGTCCACCGCTGAACAAAGCCCACTCACATCAGAAGCAGTCTTTCAATCAACCTCAGTGACTTTTGGATCATCGTCTAATCACGGGTGCTTGGCTACCATGGCGACAGGTGCAGTGGAAGAATGACAAATGGACCACATGTTAGGGTTCATGATTTGAGCCATCAAACCATTTTCAGTCAGTATGTTCTGTAAAACCCTTATGCTTAGACGTTTCATACCCATAATTTCTAGGGAAGTTCATAATTTCCTGTGAAGGCAAATGAGAGAGCTCACCTGGTTTAGAGAGTGGCTGTTAGGTTGTACTGATACGTGCTATGCCAAGGTACAGTATGTGCTATACGAAGAGGCAGAGAAAAGGCGGTTCTATAGAAAGGCAGGCTTTGATACCAGTGAAGCCATGAATAAATGGTGCCTTATATCCTTCTGATTTTTACCTTCATGGAAGTCTAGCCCATGAGTGGATTGGATCTTTTGCAAAATGGGAATATTTTTCTTTTAGCGCCTCTGATCTCGACTTCGATCGTGGACAGCGATGAGCAACCTGGGCTATTGAGTGGAATGCATTAGTGGCCCTCCTTTGGCTCAGTGGGACACAGGATTGTCATAACCAAGACGGTCTCCTGAGACAGGGTAGTTTTGCTCACTGTGCACGTGTGTCTAGAATTTGCGGGGGGTGCCGATCGAACCATAGCACCACTGTGATTGGTTGCAGAGGGAGCACATAAGAACATAAGAATGGCCGTACTGGGTCAGACCAAAGGTCCATCTAGCCCAGTGTCCTGTCTGCCGACAGTGGCCAGCACCAGATGCCCCAGAGAGGGTGGACCGAAGACAATGATCAAGCGATTTGTCTCCTGCCATCCCTCTCCAGCCTCTGACAAACAGAGGCCAAGGACACCATTTTATCCCCTGGCTAATAGCCTTTTATGGACCTAACCTCCATGAAATTATCTAGCTTCTCTTTAAACTCTATTATAGTCCTAGCCTTCACAGCCTCCTCTGGCAAGGAGTTCCACAGGCTGACCTACACGCTGTGTGAAGAAGAACTTTCTTTTATTAGTTTTAAACCTGCTACCCATTAATTTCATTTGGTGTCCTCTAGTTCTTCTATTTAGGGAACTAATAAATAACTTCTCTTTATCGGCCCTCTCCACACCACTCATGATTTTATATACCTCTATCATATCCCCCCTCAGTCTCCTGGCAACTTGGTTGGAAACGAGCAGAATCTGGCAATCTTGCGGCATGGGCAACTGTAAACAAAATGTCTTGTGGGCCACACTTAGAACCATGCAGCCCATGGGCCACAAGTAGCCCACACATTTTTTCTACATGCTCCGACTTTCCTTCCTGGCCATCAGAGTAAGAACTGCTAATGCAAAATGCAAAGCCTGAAAAACCCCAGAGCTGATATATGACTTAAGTGCCTCATGTGATGTCCCTAGAGTTGTTTATTATTATTTTTTTTACGATCCTGACAAATACTTTGTTCACTTCCTCCCTCGCCATCCTAATGTACATGGATTGCTGGGCACAGATTCAGTTAGAGTGACTAATTACTTGTGTTGTAATGATCAACCTGCCTAATTTATCACTTCTTTGAACATTTAATTAGCCAGCAGTGCAAGACAATTAGGTTCTGAATTAGGATAAATTGAACCGCTAGTTTAGCAACTTTAAGGGTATGGAAACCACCGCCAATTACTGCTATGAAAATATTCAACAAAGCAGTAAAAGCCCGAGAATTTCAAACAGGTTAATCATCCTGATATGCCAAAGACTTTGACGAACTAACCGTGACAGTTTTATGTTTCATCCAATATAAATGTGAAGATAAGATGCCTGGAAAGAGAAGTTGCTTAACATGTCATCTTCCTGCTCCCTTGTTTAACACTTTGTCTTCCTCTACCGTAAGGTTATGAAAGCATATGACTCCTTGTTCTGGATAGTTCCAACAGGTCCAGAGATCAGTACTAAGCAACCCAAGGGTCACAAACAGGTGGGGATAGCACATTTGAAAGATCAAGTTCTGGTCAGAACTTTGAGGAATGGCATTAGTTCAAGACTGTAGAGGCAAATGGAGAAGCCAGGGTGTGTCTGGCGCAAATGGTCTCTCAACCCTAGGTGGTTTGACCTAGAAATAAGCTATTGTAATAATCTGGAAACAACAAAGTATAAGCCAGAGGCACTGAGACCGCTGCAAAAGGGAGAGTGACATCTACTCTACAGCCTCACCGAAGCACCAGTGGCCTTTAGCTCATGCAGTAGTGACTCCTGGCTTTCACTCTGAAGGTCCCCCGTTCAGTCCCACCTGTTAATGGCTACAGTCTGTTGCCTTTACAAAAGGGTAAAAGTCCTGTTGAATTTCCATGTGATTTGGGCCATTCAAGCCTGCATTAGTTGGAAAATGGGATTTAGGGTCCTAAATCCTTTAGGCATTTTTGAAAATCTTCCCCAAGATGTGTACACGCACACACAGCGAACCACTGGCAGTGAAACATTCAAGAATGCTAAACAGTCTGATGCTTACAAGGTGGATGGACTATGGCAGATGTTAGATTTTTTTTTCTCTAGTGACAGAGTCACAAACCCACAAAGGCTAAAGAAAAGCAAAGAAAAGAAACCTCAGGAGTTGCCCATGTACACATGAAGTCAGGTACCTGCTAAGATAATAGCTATACAATTTTACTACTAAAAAATTCGAAGTACACTTTTCATAGGTATATTTAAGTGCTAATTAATCAATTTTGAATAGCTTGCCTAAACTACTCAATATCACCACTTCATTAAAAAGACTTCAATTAAGGGAAAATAAAAAGAGAAAGTTCCCACCAGAAAGCTATCTGTATGGATTACACCAGCACTCTCAAATTAGAGACAAAATTACAGCTTTCCTGTTACCATGAGAACAGCACCATTTCTCACTAGCTGTTAAAATTCTTAACTCAAAGAGCATATCTCTTTTTAAACTTCATAATTATTTATCTAGGGTTGTATAAGCTTTGGCTGTGCACACAGTAAGTGCCATTAATGAAATGTCAAGGGAACGACTGCAGAGTGAAGGGAAATCCCACCAGCTTTTTCCACAGACGACATAATTGGATTTATTCTCCTATTGCTTTTTTAACACCGCCCTAAGGGGTGTGTGAACGCCACAGACCTAAGAAGAGAGGGTCTGTACTCCAACGGGTTTACAGACTATGCTCCATACTGCTGGTAATTACAACCATGGTGTAAATTTTAGAGGCTCCCAAAATGTTGTACACATCTTATGCAATGCCAGCACTAGCCACGGATTCTATTGCTGGCCCCACATGAGCAATGTTGCCAAGGAGGCAGGTTTATAATATAATAGTACACCAGGGAGAGAGTCTAGGTGAGGCAGGACAATTAATATAGTTTCCCAGTTTTTTGCCCTGCGCAGTCAGCCAAAGTGCAGGGTTCTGCAGATAATTGTCCTCCTCACAGGAACTGAGATGGAGTCTGGTATCAGACACAATCCTGCTTTTTGCCGAGAAGGCACAACGTCTCCTTTCCTAGAACAGCGGGGGATTCAAACCAGCGGAGGCAATTTCTTTGCTCTCAGATCCAGACCTCTTCTGCAAATGTTCTATCCCTAAAGTAGTGCCTCTGGGCTTCTCTCAGGGCCACGGTCACAGTATTGGTTCGGGCAGCATGTGGCGCTTCCCTCTCTCTACTCACTTCTTCAGTCTTCCTGCATGCTCCCTGACATACAAATCCACACAGAACAGGAGCCAGCCAAACCACTCCATCCACAGGCTCACCGGTGGGGGGAGTGCAAAAGGGACAACCTCCCCAAAGGGGCTGGGCTTCCCAGCCGCTGCTGTTGCTGGGATAGAGGAGGCAGCGGTCAGAGCGCCAGGCCCTTTAAATCGGTGCCGGCGTGCCACGTGGCGGGTTCTGGGTGGCTCTGAGGGTTGGCTGCCTCTAGGCCTGCCCCTTCTGTACAAGGCCCCACCTCTTCCAGGAGCACAGCACGGCTCTCCTCCTGCTCCTTGCCCAGGCACCCGGCAAGCCTGTTGGGCCCTGTGTCCACCCTCATACATTTGACTTTGTTTTGGGTAGTGACCCAAGCCTGTGAGCTGTGGGGAAGCCACAATTGTTTCCGCTCTCTGGTTACAGAGGCACGTCTAGACTGCATCCCTCTGTCGACAGAGGGATGCAAATGAAGCACATCGAAATTGCTAATGAAGCAGGGATTGAAATATCCCGTGCCTCATTTGCATAAACATGGCCGCCGCTTTTTTTTTAATGGAGTTTTTTTCGAAAAAAATGGCAGTCTAGATGCAGCTCTGTCAAAAATAAAGCCTTTTTTGACAGATCCTGTAAACCTCATTTTTTGAGGAATATGGGATCCATCGAAAAAGGCTTTATTTTCGACAGATCCGTGTCTAGACTGCCTTTTAAAAAAAAAAACTCCGTTTCAAAAAAAAGCAGCAGCCATGTTTATGCTAAAGAGGCATGAGATATTTAAGTCCCGGCTTCATTAGCAATTTCGATGTGCCTAATCTACATCTCTCTGTCGACAGAGAGGTATAGTCTAGACACACCCATAAAGGCACTGGACGAAACTATGTTAAATAAAGGTCAAATCTCTACAAGTGTGCACGTGCACATACACATCCACACATGCCCACACACACACACACACACACACACACCACCCACCCATACACACAGACGCCAACCCGCCCACCCACACCCACATAGGGTATGTCTACACTTGCACCCTCTTTTGAGAGAGGAATGCAAATGCAGCTGAGCAAAATTGCAAATGAAGCACGGATTTGAATTTCCCGTGCTTCATTTGCATAATCGTGGACCACCGCTATTTCGAAATAACAAATGCTGTGTAAACACGGTTATTTTGAAAGAAACCCCTTCCTCCTCAAAAAATGAGGTTTACTGGTTATTTCGAAAGAAGGGGTTTCTTTCAAAATAACCGTGTCTGCACAGCATTTGTTATTTCGAAATAGGGTATTTTGAAATAGGGGCGGTTCGCGATTATGCAAATGAAGCGTGGGAAATTCAAATCCACGCTTCATTTGCAATTTCGCTCAGCTGCATTTGCATCCCTCTCTCTCGAAAGAGGGTGCAAGTGTAGACATACCATCCACACCCACCCACCCATACACATATACACACACACGCCCATCCACCTATACACACACCCCCACATACACACCCACCCACCCAACCACCCACACATTAAAGAGGTTTAATCCAATTCCTAATTCTATGCCCTGCTTTCCAGCAGTGGTGAAGTCCTCTAACATATGTCCCCACCGTTCCACTCTTTATCACCTCTCACCCACCAGGAGAGATGGTAAATGTTGGCATTAAACAAAGGGGAAGTGAAGAAAAGGCATCGCACATGCGAGGCTCAGCATGAAAATGATTATCTGCACAAGGGGAGATCTGAACTGGAGAAGCAGCTGTCGGTACATGACATCACCCCCGCTTGCCTGGCTCCCTAGTGGAGTTCGAGGTGTGTGTGTTCACTGCCTGACAACTGGAAGGAGACAGCGCTGACATTTGGAACAGGACGGATTCCAGCCGTCTAATTACGTGCTGAACACTATTGGAATTGAATTCGCTGTGGCTGCTGGAGGATCTATCACTGCTCAGGTGCGTGAGGAACTGCCAAATTGCAGGGCTGGAGTGACAGACTACACATCCCACACCAATGGGATGCCATTTCTATGAGCGATGTGGATCTTTCCCCATCCATTGGCAACTACTAACCCGCCCTATCCTATCCCAGTGGCCGAATTGTCTGTTGTTGTAGCTTTCACAACGATTAAGGGTGTCAACATGTATTCCCCCAAATCCCTTCACTGGCCCCCTTCATCTGCCCCATTGTGTAAAGTGTTACCCTTGCAGCCTCATGCTTTTTTAAATGCTAGACACTGCCCATCTAATTGCCTGCTTTTCTTCCCCCTTCTGTCCCCCTCTACTCTCTGCTCTACTTCTCTGGAGCAGGGAGGGCAACAACATTAGGTCATTATTGCTGGACTGTATTGGTGGAGGGTTAGGGGGCACGGTGGGTGACTGCACAGATAACAAGAGCACAGATTCTTCCTATGTGTTGACTCATTTGATCTAACGAGTCAACATGTGTTGACTTAAAACATGCGTTTAAGCATTTGGGGCCAATCAACACTATATTTTAGGGGGTGAGAAGCATTTATCTTTTTTGTATAGAACCCAATGTAAGGGGGCCCACTTCCTTTGAGTGATACTGTAAAGAAGCTGGAAATGGTTCTTTTTAAGTTCTAGCTTTTTCTTGGGCTATGTCTAGACAGTGGGGCTATTTCAGGATACCAGAAGTACCCTGAAATAGCAATTCTGCATGTTTAAACACTCCCGTTATTTTGAAATATATTTTGAAATAATGGGTGTGCTATTCTGTAACCCTCCTTCCATGAGCGTTAAGGGACTTGTTGGAATACCCTTCATTTTGAGGAAAGGGTGCTGTGTAGATGCACCCTTGGAGAGCTGGGGGGCCTAGAGCCATTAGATTTTATGGGGTACTCGAGGCTCCAGGGTGGGGCCAAACGTGAGGGGTGCAGTGTCCAGGAGGGGGCTGCAGGTCAAGGCAGGAGGGTGGGTATGTCTAGCCAAATATATAGCGGATTGTTCAGTTGCATACACATGCCCCATCTCAGAACAGTCGATGGAGAACCAACAAGTACAACTGCAAACCATCCAAACCACTGGGCAGTAAAAAGGAGCATTGTAACAGACAAGGGATCACCCTGCCCGTGAACACACACAAGACTGGGTCATTGTCTGACAAGGGCAAGGAAAGAGTCTTTGCATGCATTTACTGAGGAATCTTATAGAACGGGGGGTGTTTTCTATGACAGATTGGATCCTAGCTCGTTGGAGGCGGGCCAGCTCTGCAACTTTGGGGGAAGACCTACTTAATGAGATCAGCAAGGTCACTATTAAGCAGCGTAGGCCCTAGTTTGTATTTTGTGATTTTGCTTTATGTTGCCACCATTTGTTTTTGTCTCTTGTTTCCAGAGGAACCTCTTTTTTTCCTTCTTCCAATAAAGCAAAAAATGCTCACAAGTGCAGTGCATTATGCAGGAGCAATTACCGAAGGTAAAAATAGGGTTATGCTATTCCTTTGGGAGCAGAGGATCTGGGATTTCTCTGAGTACCTAGGGCTGGGGTGGGAAAATACCTGCCCATGCACCAGATCCACTCCATCAGGGTTGGCTCCTGGCAGGACACCATTGCTATATTTACCTGCACAGCATAGGTACCATTGATTGCAGCTCCTATTGGCCATGCCATTTGCGGCCAATGGGAGCTGTGGGAAGTGGTGTCACAGGCTGCACTACTTTCTGCTGCTCCCATTGGCCGAGAACGGTGATCTGTGGCCAATGGGAGCTGCGATCACTGGTACCTACATCCATGCAGGTAAATATAGTGGCGACCTGCCAGGGGCTCACCTTGGTGAACCGCCACCATGTTTTCGCCCACCTCTGAGCTAGGGCCAGGGACTGGACATCAGAGGAGAAAGCTTTAAGAGGAATGGAGGTAACAGCTCTCATTAACCTTCAAGATGAAGTGAGGGCTGGCATATCCCGGGGGAGAATGCTTTAATGGCTGACAGGCTCGTGGTGTTAAGGAGTTAACCTCTGGTTACAACAGGCAAGAGTCCATCTTGCTGAAGGCAGTGGATAAAAAGATGACTCTCAGTCTCAGGTATCCCAAGGACTTCCACAGGACACAGGGAAGTTAGATTTCAAAACCACAAAAAGCCCCTACATGCTGTGTTTTCCATAAAATTCGTATTCATTTGTTTGTGCCCATATAATGATTTAATTGCCAGCAGGCTGTGAGCAATGGGGCAGGGAGTAGTGGGTGAGGATAATTAATTCACCTGCAAGGGCGACTTGGCATAGAAAGGGTCAGTGTTCAATCCCAGAGCGTTAGCAGTGGAAGTTCTCTTGGCCTGGCACATACATTGGAACATGAGCAGCTGCAATACAGCCAAGGTAGCCATTCTTTCAGCCAAAGCACAATGAGTGAGTCGGGCCAGTTTCAACAGGATTTGGACTGTGGTCTTGCTTTTCACCCTCAGGTCTCATACTTCCATACACCGAATACTAATACTGTATATACTTGAACATACACTCATTCGTTCATAAACCGACCCCTACAACTTAGAATCACAGAACACTAGAACTGGAAGGGACCTCGAGAGCTCATCGAGTCCAGTCCCCTGCCCTGTCTCTAAACCATCCCTGATAGATGTCTATCCAACCTGCTCTTAAATATCTCCAGTGATGGAGATTCCACAACCTCCCTAGGCAACTTATTCCAGTGTTTCACCACCCTGACAGTTAGAAAGTTTTTCCTGATGTCCAATCTCAACCTCCCTTGCTACAATTTAAGCCCATTGCTTCTTGTCCTATCCTCAGAGGCTAAGGAGAACAATTTTTCTCCCTCCTCCTTGTGACACCCTTTTAAATACCTGAAAACTGCTATCACGTCCCCTCTCAGTCTTCTCCTTTCCAAACTAAAGAAGCCCATTTCTTTCAGTCCTCCTTCATAGGTCATGTTCTCTAGACCTTTAATCATTCTTGTTGTTCTTCTCTGGACCTTCTCCAATTTCTCCACATCTTTCTTGAAATGTGGTGCCCAGAACTGGACACAATACTCCAACTGAGGCCTAATCAGCTCAGAGTGGAGCAGAAGAATGACTTCTCGTGTTTTGCTCACAACATACCCATTAATGCATCCCAGAATCAGGTTTGCTTTTTTTGCAACAGTGTCACACTGTTGATTATATTTAGCTTGTGGTCCACTATGACCCCTAGATTGTTTTCTGCAGTACTCCTCCCTAGACAGTCGCTTCCCCTTCTGTATGTGTGAGACCGATTGTTCCTTCTCAAGTGGAGCACTTTGCATTTGTCCTTATTAAACTTCATCCTGTTTACCTCAGACCATTTCTCCAGTTTTACCGAAAAAATGTTAAAAAGTCAATAACACATTTATAAGCCAAGTCAATATTGGCGGTGCCCAAACTTCCGGGCCCAGCTCATCCGCGTCAGCATGGGTCGAGGGGACATGCTGGCTGCAGGCACGGAGCCTCTCAGTTCCCATTGGCTGCTGTTCACTGTTTCCAGCCAATGGGAGCTGAGAGGCTCCGTGGCTGTAGCCAGCATGTCCCTCAACCTCTGCTGCTTCCTGCAGCTCCCATTGGCTGGGAATGGCAAACAGCAGCCAGTCGGAGCTGAGGAGGAAGCACGGGCTAAGAGATGTGCAGGCCACCACTTCCTGCTGCTCCTGTTGACCTGGAATGGTGAACAGTGGCGACTGGACACGACTGAGGTGCTCTGTGCCTGCAGACACTCCAGGTACATACAACGTCCTGGTGTGCCGGCAGTATGCCAGTTGAGCTGGGAATTGAAGTTTGCCTACCTCTCTTCCCAGTGGAAAAAAAACCCCGTGAAGCACAATGACCTACTCATAAGCCAACCCCTGCTCTTCACAGCATGATTTTTTACCAAAAAAAGTCAGCTTATGATCAAGTATATATTGTATATGTATTAAAAACGACACGCTACTTCTCAGAGGGGTAGCCGTGTTAGTCTGTATCTGCAAGAAAACAAACAAGAGAAAAATCTGTTAGTCTCTAAGGTGCCACAGGACTCCCTATTGTTTTTGCAGATGCTATTTGTAGCCACGGAAGGCTGAAAATCCAGGGAACAGTGTGCATTAGTAGCATTTGAATTTACCTCCCTCGTCAGTTACGCCAATACAGTGCAATGCTGATTTTTTTTCATGCTGTGTCTGAGAGTAAGTTTATCTAGCAGAGTGTTGGTTAATTATGCACACAGGATGTTTTCTATAAAATGCACCCAGCTTTGCTGCATTCCCTTTTTTGAAAAAAAACCCCTCTTTTCTTGGTGAGCTATATTTACTGCTTGTGAAAATGTCAATCGCATCAAAAGGACACCACCACCAACAGGGCCAGAGAAATGAAAAAATATGAAGATGAGTAGTTGTGAAGATAAGGAATGCTGGTGTGAGATGGGGAAAATAAGATACCAGAGAGAAAGTACACTATAACAATCTTTATGATAATGGGAGAGAAGCACATTAAGAATTTTATTAGCAAGAACTACAAAAATTAGCTTTCCCCATTTTCATTTTAGAATCACTTGGTGCTGTTTCCACAATAAAAACAGCAATGAAAAGAAAATTGGACACAGGGCATTACACTTTTCCCTCTGCAGGGGATTATTTCTTCTCTTTTGGGGGAAGTGGAAGGGAGGGATGACAAATACGGACAATCAGGGATTGAATTCTGGAAGGCAGGAGGCATGTCAAAAAGGCACAGAATAGCCTAACCATGCTGCCGCCAAATGCTCAGATTCCTCTCCCTGAACTCTGTGATGGGGAAACCTGGGGGGAGGGAGCTGTCAGGGGGAGGCGAGGGGAGGAAGGGGGAGGAGAAGCTCAGGGTTGGGGGTCTCGCCGGCCCAACTGTCTCCCAGCACCATGGGTTTGGGGGTCTCGGCATTGCTGGGGGTGTGGGGAGGAAGAAGCGGGAGGGGGAGGAGGAGAGGTAGCTGGGGAGGCAGCAGGGGCTGGAGCAGCAGGAGGCAGCAAGCTCAGCCCCGAGGTCGATGACCACCTGGGGGGCACAGACCATCCTGCCCCCCAGGATGCAGTCCATGGCATCAATATAGGGGCAGGGGTCTGGGTCTGCCCCTGGCTGGGAGCTGCCCCCCTGTGGCCCTGGCATACGCCTGCCACAGCTCTTTTGTTTTCATGTGAACCTGCTGCTGGGTTCACACGTGGCCTTTGGTGGCCAGGCTGGCAGCCATCTGCCTGTAGATGGTTGAGTTCCTCCGTTTAGTGCGGAGATCATGGATGTTGGAGGTATCCCTCAAACCTGAATTAGGTCCCTGATCTCCGCACTGGACCAGGCAGGCGCCCGCCTTTTCCGGCCCCTGGCAGGCTGCTGGGAGCTGGCAGACTGGTCCTGGGGAGCGGTGGAGGGCTGGCTGGCACTGGCTGCTGGCTCATGGTGGGGCCACTGGGTCGGGTGCAGCGACTGCTGGCTCTGGGCTGGCAGGCTTGGAGCTGGCACAGGCACTGTGGCCAGAGTCTACCCCTTTAAGGGCTCTAGGGAGGAGGGAAGGGAGAGGAGTTTTCTTGGTTGTGCCCAGAGTGGCCACCAGGGCACCCTGGGAAGGGCTGGAGGCCCCCTATTTCAAAATAAGCATCTACACAGCAATTATTTCGAAATAGCAATTTCGAAATTGGCGCTATTCCTCGTGGAATGAGGTTTACCAGTTTCAAAATAAGCCCTCCGCTATTTCGATTTAATTTTGAAATAGCGGTTTGGCTGTGTAGACGCTGGTACAGTTATTTCGAAATAACACCTGTTATTTCGAAATAACTTTGCTGTGTAGACATACCCCAAGGGAACTGGGCTCAGCCTCACTTGATTGATCCTAGTAGGTGACAGGACAATAGGATGTCAAACAAATCTGTAGCTTAACTCAGAGTCAAAAGAGCCTACAGGAGGGAGAGCCTCCATAGGTCCCAGCCAGAGGGTCTGGGGGACAATGCTCTGGCTTAAATACTTAAGTCCTGTCACCTCTTCAATAATCTTTCACCACAGCTCGATATATATTGGACTTCATGTTCTTTCAGTACCTCATTTCCAGTGTTCCTATTGGGCTAGCTGGTGAAGCAGCACTTCCTTTGGGATCCTCACTCCCGTCTCACTGAGGAATGCTTTGCAGTTCAAAAGCAGCATCTCACAGTGGCCATAATGCTGCATTTTGAAGGCCATTTGTCACTTCCAAGAGACCCGTTTCCAGGATTAAAGCTTTACCTGCTTCCCAAACACAATGGCTGCGTCTAGACTGGCATGAATTTGCGCAAATGCTTTTAACGGAAAAGTTTTCCGTTAAAAGTATTTGCGCAAGAGAGTGTCTAGATTGGCACGGACGCTTTTGCGCAAAAGCACTTTTTGCGCAAAAGCGTCCGTGGCCAATCTAGACACGCTTTTGCGCAAGAAAGCCCCAATCGCCATTTTAGCCATCGGGGCTTTTTTGCGCAAAACAAAACTGAGCTGTCTACACTGGCCCTTTTGCGCAAAAGGTTTTGTGCAAAAGGACTTTTGCCCGAACGGGAGTGTCAAAGTATTTGCGCAAGAAGCACTGATTTCTTACATTAGAACGTCAGTGCTCTTGCGCAAATTCAAGAGGCCAGTGTAGACAGCTGGCTAGTTTTTGCGCAAAAGCGATTGCTTTTGCGCAAAAACTGGCCAGTCTAGACACAGCCAATGATCCGTTACCAATATCCAATCCTGGTAATGTAGATTGTGCTCAGGGCTTACTCCGATTTCATTTCCAATGAGTCAGAACGCGGCTTGCGAGGGCCATTAAGCAAGCTCAACAAGGAACAGGCATTTATGTTCAAGGCACGGGAAGCAGAGTGCAATTAAATTCAAAGGGTCAGAGAGAACACAGAAGCAGAATTAGAATGGCCAACTTGGAAAAAAAAGAGCCATTGGAGAAAATCATTGCAAAGCACGAGGCTTTGGGATATGGCAGATTTGGGTGAGAGAAAGAGCTTCCTGTACCAGTCTAGGTCTCAGCACTCAACCCTCCAATATGAGACAGCGCCACGATGTGGAAATAAGATACAAGAGAGGAAGTAGACAGTGTTGGGAGGGAGCAGTCTAATCTAGTGGATACTCTCTATAATCTCAGGCCCAATGAGCAAGAACAACAGGGCATTGCTGCCCCTGTGTGCAATGAAAGAAGAGCTCCAGAGTCTCCAGCTTACAACTAGCCCTCCAGGAAATGAGCTTTTCCCTTATGAGGACTCACGATCACTTCCTATGTTCGAAGGGAAAAAACCTCTGGATGGGTGGAATATTAATGGCACCAAGGATCATCTTTTCAAAAGGATTTAAGTGATTTAGGAGCTTAGTCACCATTAGAACTGACTCAGGCATTTAAGAGGCAAAGTCGCATGGACTTTCAAAGAGCTTTAGGCTCTTCAGTGTCCAAGCCTAGTCTGAGAATTGGACTCACTCCCTCGTGAATTCTGGGGAACACTCTGCCAGCTCCTCACCCATCCCTCTGTTACCTTGAGTGCCTACCTTTTTGTTGACCCCAGCTGTGGCAGCGTGTTGCGGGGAGAAAGGCACACTCTCAGGTTTGGCTCCGATCATGGTGTTCTATTCTGACACGGCACATTGGTCTGACAACAATTCTCTGGCCCTCGCCCAATCTACATGTCCCACTTCCTCATCCCACTGCAGCTCATAACCCAGCACTGAGTGTTTAATACATCAACTTCCAGTATCCAGAAAGTATGAGTCCCCCTCGGATTTCTGGTCGCCTTTTTGGAGACCGCTCCAGTTTAAAGAACAAGCTACAGGACTGACAAACCAGTTCTATCCATCTGAGCCATTAACCTGCTATGGATCTTGTTTATTGCCCTTGATTATGAGTCCTCTCTCTTCACCGAGCTGTAAATAATGGCTTTCGACTTTAAACGCAGCTGAGACATGTCCTGATTGAAAACAGTCTGCTGCTCCCCCCACATGTTTAGCATCTGCAGGAGCAAGAGCAGGGAGCTTGCGAGCAGATGGTTAGGCTTTCTCAACGCGGGCAGTACAGTCTCAATATGCAATATGTGGTCATTCCATCGGTTTCCAAGGTTGATGTGATTCTGTGTGAAGGGAAGATAAATTCCCCTCCCCCAAACATCAAACTCCAGCTCAAATAAATGATCACTTCAGCTCAGGCAGCCCTAAGATGAGTTGAGAAGCTATGAAGACTTTCTCCAGACCGGAGGAAAAAGCCTATGTGCATATGTTGCTGAAGACAGGTGGGGGGTTTGGGAAGAGGAGAGGGGAAGTGATAAGTTGTTTACAGGATTACGGTTCTCGGGGTAACCAGTGAGCAGAGTGTTCCCACGGGCAGTGTTGTCTCCCCGTCTGTTGGTTATGGTAACAGATGGCTTGAGGACAAGCAGCAATGGGCTTAAACTGCAGCAAGGGAGGTTTAGGTTGGACAACAGGAAAAAGTTCCTCACTGTCAGGGTGGTGAAACACTGGAATAAGTTGCCTAGGGAAGTTGTGGAATCTCCATCTCTGGAGATATTTAAGAGCAGGTTAGACAGACATCTATCAGGGATGGTCTAGGCCAGCGTTTCCCAAAGTGTGGTCCGTGGCTCAATACCAGTCCTTAGAAAAAAAAATACTGGTCCTCAGAAAAATTTGCATGCACTATTCCTGGGAGAGAGCCCGCCATCTGTGGTGTCTCTGCCGGGCATGCTTCCAGGCAGCGGGGCTAGATCCGGCAGGGGCTAGGACCCAGGGAGAAGGCAGGGTGCATCGACGCAGAACGGGAGCTGGCACCGGCCAATAAAACCACCAGGATTGGGGCCAGGGGTGAGGGCGTCCGCACTGATGTTACCTCCAGGGACCGTGGAGGTAGCACGGGCTTCCTGTGGGGTCGGAGGGTAGTTCTGCAGCTGCACACCAGGTCCCGGAAGTGCACGGGCTGCTCTCCCCCTGCCCCAACAGCCGGCACAGTACCTAAAATGCCAGTCCATCGCACGCTGGGGAGGGGGTGGGGATCCGGACTGCATCGGCTCCGGCTGCTTGGGCGGCGCGCGCTGCAGTGAGGAGCAGAGGAGCAAGGCGCATACTGCCCCAGTGGTTGGAGCTGGCGTGGTCCAGGACTTCCCCTCCCCCACGCAGGAAGGCATCAGGCGTGCAATGGACCAGCGTTTCGTTTCAGGTGTCGCGCCGCTATTTGGGGGGCGGGGGAGTAGCCCATGCACTTCCTGGGCCTTGGCGTGCAACTGCAGGATCCCCAGCTATTGGTCCCTGTCCCCTCCCACCCATCCACCCAGACCCCCACAAGTACTCTGCCCCAGCACCCACAAGCACCCTGTCCCCTGCCCCAGCACCCATTGGCACCCTGCCCCAGAACCCTGTCCCCGCACCCACAAGCATAGTTGGGGCCACATTAGTGAGGTTTGAGGGGTTGTGTTTTTGTATCTCACTTGTGTGGCCCCAACTGACTTTTCTGTGGGCCAGTGACCTGTGACTCAAAACAGGTTCCCCGCCCTTCTCATAAATAAAGACGATGCTGAAACCTTTTGTGTTTGACAATATTTTATTTAAAAATGAAGCCTGGCCAACAAGCCCCCAGTTGGGGCCAAGTTGTCATTTGGCCACGGCATCATAACCCTCCTGTACTCCCCACCCCGACTCCAAATCTGACCCTTTCATACACTGGAACCCCCTGTTATGAGCCTCTCACATCCCCAAACTCCTGCACCCCCACATCCTCAATCTTCTGCCACAACACTCCTGCACCATTCACACACTGCAAATCTGTGTCCTGAGCCCATCATACTCCCAACCTCTCTGCCCTGAGCCCCTCACACCCCCAACACAAACTCCTGCACCCTCACATCCACAAGCCTGTGGCTTGCTCAGCACCCCAACCCTCCACCTGAGCCCAGCACTCCCCAGCGTGGAGCCCCCTCCCTGAGCCAGCATCTCCTTCTCCACATCCTCCTGCATCCAAATTCCCTCCCAGAGCTTGCACCTCTCACTCTTTCCTACACCTAAATCTCTCTTTCACACCCCAGAGCCCGCACCTCCTGTCTCAACCCAGTTTATATGAGTTTATATTTTTGGGCCGCAAAAAAAGGTACTGAAAAAAAACGGGTTCCAACTATATAAAGTATGGGAAACCCCGGGCCTGACAGTCTAGCCAGCTTTCTATCCATCTTATAGTCCATTTATCCAATCCATACTTCCTTAACTTGTTGGCAAGAATACTGTGGAAGACCATATCAAAAGCTTTGCTAAAGTTGGCACTGGGGGCTCTGGGAGGACCAGAATCAATTTATTTGCATATTCATCCTTTGCTTAATGAATATGCAAATATGCAAATAAATGTTACCAGTCCACCAAAAGCTTGTGAATGGGTGTACTGGTCCCCAGTAGCAAAAAGATTGGGAACCACTGGTATAGACGGTACTGGGTCCTGCCGTGAGGGCAGGGGACTGGACTTGATGACCTCTCGAGGTCCCTTCCAGTTCCAGTGTTCTATGATTCTATGAGAACATGACAGGCTCATGAGAGAGAAAGAAAGCTGATGCTCCTGGGGAAATAGCTGAAACTGACCAAGAAGAAAAGTGTCAAGTGACCAACTTGGCAGGGGCAATGTGCCATCTGCATCCTCTAAGAGGAAAAGGGAGCCGTGTTAATGATAAGAAGCAGGATCTCTCTCTAAGGCTTGACACAAGTGAAAGTTGGCTTGATGTTTCGGCATCACCTGATGCTAAGTCTGGTCTGTCCCGTCAGAAGGGCAAGGGTATGAGAGAGAGAGAGAGAGAGAGAGAGAGAGAAAACCCCAGAAATAAGTGGCTAAGCATTCTGGATTCCAGCAGGAGAATATCTGTAAGCGCTACTTTGACTTTGTAATCGCAAACTATACATACCAAAAAGGTGACGAGTTGAAAAACAATATGAAGCACCGAGAATTTTATTATGTTCTTATTCCCTTTACAGTTGAGCTTTGCTAGAACAAATGTCATATGGTAGGATATTTCTGAAAATATTAATGCTGCCATCTATCAAGGAACTTGTGGAAACACATACGGTAGTTTCTCCTCTGTGTGCACTCGTTTCTTTCTCTCATGAATTTTAAGTGGCAAAATAACTTAAAAAAAAAAAGTTCTGATTTTTTGAAAGGCCAGAGGAGAGGATGATTATTCACTCCAGGCTCCTGCTTAACAGAGGTGATAGAATTCACCGAGCAATTGTATCTTAACAACTTATGACTCAACTTTTGAACTAAAGCCTGTGGCTTAGAAAGGCGAGAAAATTAGACCTAAGAGACTGGCTTTCCTGGTACCCACATTTCCCCCACCCCAGACTACAGGATATCCTTTAAATTGTTATTGGCAAATACTAGTGAGCTTTCAGTGCCTCTGTAGACTGACAGTAATTCAGGCCTGGAGAGCTTCTCTGTGCCTGTCACTTTCATCTTGTCTCCAGTCACACAAAAATTCACGTGTAACCATCCTGGTGCAAATAGTCCCACTGGATTTCATACCTGGGCACCTGTCATTCATTACTTGGTTTTGTAGTTAATATGGATCTGAGTTTATATCATACAAACACCCAGCTGCTGGGAAAGCACATGTTAGAAGCAGAACTATAGCCAGGCCCTGTAGATGAAGGTTTCCAAATACATGCTTTGCTTTACTGCCATTTCATTGCATCGGTAGTTATTCTTCCTTACAAGAGCCATATTACATTTCACATAATGGGTCTGATCTACAGCTCGCTTTCGGTATCAGGCCCTTGACATATGAGTCCATTGGCAGGCTCCTTTTCAGTGATTCCCCTGCCAAGTCGTGTGTGGTGCACAGGGCACAGTGGTGAGTTTCAGAAGTGGCTCTCTTTGTATTATTACTACAGCCATAAAGCGGTTTTTTTGCTAGAACTGAAGCCAAGCATAAAGTCGGGTGTGCTTGAAAGGCACTGAGTGATAGTGTTCATTGTTCGTAGCAACAATATAACGGGTATTGTTACTTCCTCTCCCACATTCCAGCAGCAAACAATTGTTTAAAGAAAACCTTTCTTCGGAATCACACACAGTTTGAAGTAATTTAAAGATAGTCCCTATGTTTTAAAGTATTACAAAAATGGAAAATGAAACATTCGGTCCTATGCACATGAATCCAAAATATTGCAACCTCAGTAGGAGGCAGAATTAGGGATGTGAAAGTATAACTGTGTACTGATGAGACTGGGCTCATTGGTTAACCTTCACAGTTACACACAGGCTCCTGGTATGCTCAGGGAGTCAGCTGAAAAACTGGCGCTGGCTCCTGCCTGCCCTTCCCGCCCCCACACCCCCATACTACTGCCTCTCTATCAGAGGCGGGGGGGCAGGAAGGGCAGGCAGGAACTGGTATGCATGGAGGGAGCTGGCTTAAAAGCCGACTCCCCTGTGCACAGGCTCCCAGGGAGCCAACTACTGCCTGCGTGTAATCACTGAAATTTCAGCAGTTCCATGGTTACTTAAACACATTTTAACATCCCTAGGCAGAACTGCAGTGTCCTTTAAGTTTCAGAATTGCAGAGTCCATTAAGTTCCATGTTCATCTGTTTCAGAAAAAACCCAAAAACCCAAACCCCCATGGAGTTCTTGGCACCTTAAAGACTAACACATTTATTGGGGTATAAGCTTTCGTGGGCTGGAGCCCTCTTCCTCAGATGCATGAAGTGGAAACATCAGTTTCGCAGGGATATATACATACAAAGACAAAGGAGTGTTACATTACTATGCAGAGGACCAGTGCTAACAAGACCATTCAGTCAGTGTGCATGCGGGCACTCCCAACAGTTGACGAGAAACTGAGAATATCCAAAGGGAGGAAATCACTTTTTGTGGTGAGCTGGCGACTCCCAATCTCTATTCAGGCAATGTGATAGTGCCAAGTTTGCATGTGAATTCCAGACTCAGTAGTTTCATGCTGCAGTCTGTTTTTGAAGGTTTTTTGCTTATGTATGGCAACTTTCAAGTCTGTCACTGAGGCTATGTCGACACTATGGGGTTTTTCTGGGATATTGGCAGTATCCCGGAAAAACTCCGCTGCGTCCAGGGAACGTATCTGCTCTTCCGCTGTTTTTTGCGGAAGAGAAGGCGCACTCTTTCAGAAGCCCTGTCTTCCTCCTTCCATGAGGAAGAAGGGGTATTCCGAAAGAGGAAGCTTTTCTGAAATATGGCCCAGTGTAGATGGGACAAATTTCAGAAATGCCTCTTCTGAAAAAACTATTACACAGTAGATCAGTGTAATCTAGACATAGCCTGAGTGTCCAGGGAGACTGAAATGCTCTCAAACTGGTTTTGGAATGTTTGAATGTTCTTGAGGTTTGATTTGTATCTTTTGCATAGAGACAGTCCGGCTTGGCCAATGCACATGGCAGAGAGGTGTTGCTAGCACACGAGGATCGCAGGCCAGTCCTTGCTTACAGACAGCCCCTTGACCTAAAACAGACACACTAACCCAAGAACCAATCCCTGCCACAAACTCCATTGCTTGGGTGGTATCTAGGTAACAGCAGAGGGTGGCAACCTGATACCTCAGGAATGATGATGTTTTTACCGACATCATAGAATCATAGAGCTGGAAGAGACCTCAGGAGGTCATCAAGTCCAACCCCTTGCCAAAGACAGGACCAATCCCAACTAAAACAACCCAGCCAGGGCTTTGTCAAGCCGAGACTTAAAAACCTCTAGGAATGGAGATTCCACCACATCCCTAGGTAACCCATTCCAGGGCTTCACCACCCGCCTAGTGAAATAGTTTTTCCTAATATCCAAACTAGACCTCTCCCACTGTAACTTGAGACCATTGCTCCTTGTTCTGTCATCCGTTATTACTGCGAATGGCCTTTCTCCATCCTCTTTGCAACCTCCCTTCAGGAAGTTGAAGGCTGCTATCAAATCCCCCCTCACTCTTCTCTTCTGCAGACTAAACAAACCCAAATCCCTCAGCCTCTCCTCATAGATCATGTGCTCTAGCCCCCTAATCATTTTGAGGCCCTCGGCCTCCTTGGGGCACTCGGCTAGAAACCGACCGCCAACCTGACATCAAGCCGTTGATCACTACCCGTTGGGCCCGACAGTCTAGCCAGCTTTCTATCCATCTTACAGTCCATTTATCCAATCCATACTCCCTTAACTTGCTGGCAAGAATATTGTGGGAGACCATATCAAAAGCTTTGCTAAAGTTAAGGTATATCACATCCACTGACTTCCACAGATCCAGTTACCTCATCATAGAAGCTAATCAGATTGGTCAGGCATGACTTGCCCTTTGTGAATCCATGTTGACTATTCCTGATCATTTTCCCCTGTTCCAAGTGCTTCAAAATGGATTCCTTGAGGATCCCCTCCATGATTTTTCCGGGGACTGAGGTAAGGCTGACTGGTCTGTAGTTCCCTGGATTGTCGTTCTTCCCTTTTTAAAAGATGGGCGCTGCATTTGCCTTTTTCCAATCATCTGGGATCTCTCCCGATCTCCATGAGTTTTCAAAGATAATGGCCAAAAGCTCCGCAATGACATTTGCCAACTCCCTCAGTATCCTTGGATGCATTAAATTCGGGCCTATGGATTTGTGTATGTTTAGCTTTTCTAAATAGTTCCTAACTTATTCTTTCCCCACCAAGGGCTGTCCACCTCCATCCCATATGCGTCTCCTAGCGCATTTGTCTGGCGGGTGACCTTGTCCATGAAGACAGAGGGAAAGAAAGCATTGAGTACTTCAGCTTTTCCCACATCATCTGTCACTAGGTTACCTCCCTCATCCAGTAAGGGCCCCACACCCTCTATGATCACCCTCTTAGTGCTAAAATGCCTGTATAAACCTTTCTTGTTATCCTTCACATCCCTTGCTAGCTGCAATTCCAACTGCGCTTTCGCCTTCCTGATAACTCCCCTGCATTCTCGAGCAATATATTTATACTCCTCCCAAGTCATCTGTCCAAGTTTCCACTTCTTGCAAGCTTCCTTTTTGTGTTTAAGCTCACCAAGGATGTCTCCGGTAAGCCAATCTGGTTGCCTACCATATTTGCTTTTCTTGTTGTGCATCGGGATGGTTTCTTCCTGTGCCTTTAATAAGTCTTCTTTAAAATACTGCCTGCTCTCCTGGACTCCTTTCCCCTTCATGTTAGCATCCCAGGGAATCCTGCCCATCAGTCCTCTGAGGGAGTCAAAGTCTGCTTTTCTGAAGTCCAGGGTGTGTATTTTGCTACTCTCCTTTCTTCCTTTAGTCAGGATCCTGAAATCTACCATCTCATGATCACTGCTTCCCAGGTTGTCACCCACCTCTACTTCCCCTACTAGTTCCTCCCTCTTTGTGAGCAGCAGGTCAAGCTCCGCATGACCCCTGGTTGGTTCCTTCAGCACTTGTACCAAGAAGTTATCCACAACATTCTCCAAAAACTTCCTGGATATAAAATATAATCTCAGGGAGTTGTCTTTGTCTGGGCTTGGAGGCAGTGGCAAATCCCATGCTACTGCCTGAGCCAAGTCCATTGTCAGGGCACACATTCTTAGCCGAATTGTGGACATCCGATCCAGGGAAGCTATTCCTGTGCTTCATTTACAATGAACCTGACTGGGTGCCTTCAGTCCTTGTCTGATTTTGTGATCTTTGGGGGAGTCTGTGGGATGGGCTATCTGGGCAGAGCCAGTACAATACACAGAGAGGCACACACGCAGCTGAATGGTTGTCATCACTGGTCAGGACACCACACCAGGGACTTCCGACCCACAGTGGTGTTTGCTACACCACCCACTTTCACTCCAGCTGGCTTCACCCCATATATTTTACCTCACTCCACAGATACAATCAACCGTTGTCTCAGAGGGACAGTACGGAGGTTTGCTTGTACCGTGATACAGCAAGAGTTCGCGGTGCGGCTTACTACATTTGCTGGGTGTATGTGGGAGGTAGGAGTATTAAAATGGCCCTGCAGGAAGACATATTTTTACTGCATGCTGGTCATAATTAGGTTCAAACTCAGCTCTGGAAGCAAAAAAGTG
The DNA here is from genome assembly GCA_032595735.1 of Pelochelys cantorii. Taxonomy (NCBI): domain Eukaryota; kingdom Metazoa; phylum Chordata; order Testudines; family Trionychidae; genus Pelochelys; species Pelochelys cantorii. Next base: position 7,887,196 of record CM064346.1, on the reverse strand, counting down.
CTGAGCAACTTCCTTGCTTTGGCAGTGCAAGTCTCTTTCTCTCTTGCTGCCTGAGAAGGCCAGCCCTTGTGCCAGCACTGGTGACTATAGATACGCTCCTTCTCTTTTAATGTAGACTCAGTTACAGGAGAATCTGTCAGTGCAAAGTAAAACATGAACTAAACCATGCCAGGATGTTTCCTAGAGAAAAGACAGCAATTCTAATTGTGTGGAACAACCTTGCTAAACTTCCTACTAAGGATAAGAGAATAAATTAGGCAGCTCATACAGAAGAGAAAGGAGAGGAGGGGGAAAAAAAGGAGCTTTACAAATTCTGCAGCGCTGCTCTCGAAATGCTGATTTACAGTCATTCCCTTCATTGCTTTTCTAATTAAACATCTCCTGAAGGATCAGACCTGCTACTGTGATCTGAGGCCTATAGCCTGATGTGTAAAGTGAGGCAAATTGCCTGACTCACTTGCAATGATAGAGCCATTTTGGAAGGAGATTGGAAATCAATACTTGTCATCCCTGCGCCGTGCTCTTTATTCAGAGTAGCAATTTGTAAGTGTAATTGGAATGAGTGTAGTGGGAGAATGCACCGTTACAGTACCAGTCATGGAGAGGGAAATGACAGATTCTAAAATAGAGGCTCGTTGCGATTTTATTCATATTAATGGCAAGGAAGATTATCAATAAGCACAATTTTAATTCAGCAACGTGCAGAGAGACTGAATACTGGAGTCTTGAGTTTCCTTCTTACGCAACAATCCACGTTAAGGGTACAATGTAATTTCCTTGTTGACAATGCCAGGCATTAGCCATATTGTCAGGTGTCAACCGTGGCAATGCAAATGAGGAGTATAAAAAGAAATAGATAGACCCCAGGTACACCAAGTGAACAGAAGAGATTTTGCAAAAGAGCTCTCACAGACCACGCGGGATTAGTTCTGGGGTGGGCAAAATGGCCTCCGGGGGCTGGATTCAGCTCACCACGCTGGTTGATCAGGACCACAAAGGCCCTGCCACTCCCCCACCCCCCAGTCCAATTAGGGGCTGAGGACGGGAGGAAGTGCACAAAGTTTCTTCCGTCCTGCAAGGAGTGTGCAGTGCTTAGAAGTGCCACGTGCTCCTGGCAGGGTGGGAGGAGACTTCGCGTGCTCCCCCGCCCCAAAGCCCTGATTGGCCTGGGGGTGTGAGATCACGAGAAGTCTCCTCCCACTGCCAGGAGCATGAGTGCCTAGAGGAAACCGGGCGGGGGGGGGCAAAGATGCTCCCCCACTTCCAAACCAATCATGGTCTGTGGGTGGGGAAGCCTGGAAGTATCCTGGCTCCTCCCCTTCCGCTTGAGGCCCCGCCCCTTCTGGTGAGGGCCTGGGGCCATTTCAAACGTTTTTGAAGTTGCCCCCAGCAAAAAAATTATTGCCCACCCCTGGGTTAGTTAGACTTGAGGAGAATGGCAGAGCCATAGCTCAGTGTACATAGATGCAATCAAGGATGACAAAAAGCATTCAAAAGCTTGTTTTTTTTCAAACAAGAGTTCTCATGGGGAGCGGGCAAAGCTGCTGCTTGGGAAGGCAAGTTCCCCAGTATGTGACCCCACCCATACTCCACACCTGCTCCACCTCTGACCCTGCCCCACTCTGCCCAGGCCCCGATCAATGTTCCCTCCAAGTTTTTCCATCCACATGCAGAATAAATTTTGTTTATTTTTGCATGTGCATATGTGCACCGCCAATAGAAACACACCCTGCTGGCTGTGGTCAGTGGTGGGCGCTCTGCCAGTCAGTGGGGCAGCATCTGAATCTCTCCTGGGCGGCCACCCAACTGCTCAGCTTACAGGGAACACTGGATTTGACCCCTCCCCTCTTCCCTGGGCACCCCCTTTCAGCCAAATCCCTAAACTCAAATGTGACATTAGGAAAATAAACACAATTTCTTGCTAAAGAAAAGTGATCTTGTTTTTTTACTGCTTTCCAGAGTGTGAAGACTAGACATGAAAGAGGTACCAAATTAAAAGCACTGCATTTGTGAATAAAAAATGTCAGTCACAGGTTTTTTGATATATCCTGAAATCTGTCAGAGGTTTATTTGCAAAAAACTTCGTGGTAAGGGCAAATCAGCTGTCCTGCTGAATAAAACATTAAATATTATGGCATATGTGATGCAGCTTTTCTCTGTTTTACATTTTTAAAATCAATATTTCTAAGCTGATTTTATAGCTTTAATGTATTCGTAAGCCTTCATTAAGTAATCATTCCAGATTACTACATTATTTAACTCCCTGAAACAAAGATATTATTTTAAATTAATCAATCAGAACATTTTAGTGTGTTCGTAACAAAGTTCATTGTGTTAAGAAAAAGGGAACACTAATTTATTTTGTGTGATTTTCATAACAAGACATGTTTATGAAATGTCACCATATGTTTATGGTAAATATGTTTCCAATTAGTTTAGGCATAACAAAGAATTTTATATCTTGCTACGGTACTGATTTTGGAGAAGTGTTCTCTTAATTCTAACTCATCAAATAGAAGTTAATAAAGCTGGATAAATGAGTTTCCCTATCTGGAAGAAAAGGGATGTTGCCCCTTTAAGGGATCTCTTCAACAGGGAGAATGAACAGAAAAAGATTACAGCAGGGATGGACAGAAAGAAAAGGAAAACTTTGGAAGTAAGTTTTTGTACTATAGTAATTAAAATGTGTATTTTATATAAGAGTGGTCTTTTGAAGAATTTATTTAAAAAAATAGTATGTCTGAAGATCTAAGTATTTAAGGCTAAAGATGAATACTCAGTTTGTGCATCTATAAATCTATGCAAAGATTTTTTTAGAGATGTGATTTTTATAATCTTCAGCAACACATTAATGAAATATTGAAAGCAACTTTTAAACTAAGGCCCCTTAAGGTGTGTCTACACAGCAAAGTTATTTCGGAAATAACAGCAATTCCGTTATTTTGAAATAATTTTGAAATAACGGACGGCTTATTCCGACTTCTGTAAACCTCATTCTACGTAGCATAACGCCTATTCCAAAATACAGCCGTTCCCCGAGTTACGAACAAGTTACGGACCAACACTTGGTCCATAACTTGAAGTGTTCGTAACTCGGATGCCATAGAGTTACATGGCGACCGCGCTGTTCGTAAGCGCGGATCACTGTTCGTAACTCAGATCTGCATTTACGACCACTTTGGTTGTAAGTGTGGATGGTCGTAAGTGGAGGTGGTCGTAACTCGGGGAGCGGCTGTAGCTATTTCAAAATAAGGCGTGTATAGACGCTCCACTTTTGCTATTTCAAAATAGCCCCTCACCAGGGCCATTCTAAGATATTCCTCCTAGGGGTCTAAATTGAGATACCACATCTACATTAGGGAAGCCTGCTTCGGACTGATTTTGAGGCTTCCCTGCAGTGTGGACATGCTATTTCGAAATAAGCTGTTTTGGAATAGCTATTCTGGAATAGCTTATTCCAAAATAACTGTGCAGTGTAGACATAGCCATAGAGACATATTATACAACTATTTTTGTTAGTAAAGTCACAAACTGACAGTATATACCTTTGGATTGGCATATGCCTGTTAAATGACTTCTTAACCACTTACGGGCTTTTTCACAGGTTCAGTGTTACGCTAATAGGTCTGGCAAGCCAGAAGACTTCACTTTTCAAAAGCTTCAGAGGGGGAGCCGAGTTAGTCAGTACCAGGAAAGACTTAAAAAACAAATAGTCTGGTAGCACTTTAAAGATGAACAAAACATGGAGATGGTATCAGGAGCTTTCGTGGGCACAGCCCACTTCTTCAGCTGACTAGATCCACTCCAGAGGAAATCTTACCAGGCTGCAACAGCTTGCTGTAGGAGCCTGCAGGAATGATCAAAATAGGGATCGGAAGAGTCGAGAGGTTGAGCACTAAGACCCAGGGAAAGCAATACCTTCCCTTATCTCTTATACCCATCACCCAAGAGAGTTCTCATGAGTGTGAAATGGGCAGCACTAGTTTAGGTCAAATGACTGCCAGGGATCCAATTGTAAGTGGAAACCCGCAGGGAAGTTACACCGAGACCTAGGAAGGGGGTAAGGGTGGATATTTAAATTAACAGGGTTACACCATTAGTGCTAGGATCTGGATAAAAGTGTATGTCCCTAGAGTGTGGGAGTAACAGAGAATTTTTTTTTTTTAAATGGAAGAGACCTTGAGAGGTCATTGAGTCCAGTCCCCCACGGCAGGACCAAGTACCACACCTGACAGATTTGCCCCAGATCCCTAAGTGACCCCTTCAAAGACTGAACTCCCAACCTTGGGTTTAGTAGGCCAGTGCTCAAATCACTGAGCTACCTCTCCCTTAGGCTGTGTCTAGACTGGCCAGTTTTTCTGGAAAATCAGCCGCTTTTCCGGAAAAACTTGCCAGCTGTCTACACTGGCCGCTTGAATTTCCGCAAGAACACATTACGATCTCATGTAAGATTGTCAGTGTTCTTGCGGAAATACTATGCTGCTCCCGTTCAGGCAAAAGTCCTTTTGTGCAAAAACTTTTGCGCAAAAGGGCCAGTGTAGACAGCGCGGTATTGTTTTGTGCAAAAAAGCCCCGATCGCAAAAATGGCGACCAGGGCTTTTTTGCGCAAAAGCACGTCTAGATTGGCACGAGCGCTTTTCCGCGTGCTTTTGCGGAAAAGCGTCCGTGCCAATCTAGACGCTCTTTTCCGCAAATGCTTTTAACGGAAAACTTTTCCATTAAAAGCATTTGCGGAAAATCATGCCAGTCTAGACGCAGCCTTAGAAGTTAAGTGACTTGCCCAAGAACACACAGGAAGCCTGTGACAGAACAGGGAGTTGGATCCCAGGCTCCCAGTTTTTGGCTAGTGTCCAAACCACTGGATCACTCTTCCCTTCTGTGGGGGTCACACATTTTGTGGAGAATATGCGGGCAATCTAAGGTCATTTGGACCGAATTGATCTAGCCTAACCACACAGAACACTAGTGGCATTTTGTCAAAAGGGGTTGCCACTTGCTTGGCAGAATGTTCCCCCAGAAGCAGGAGGAGGGAAAAGAAAGCCAGCAAAGGGACCAGAAGAGGTGGCGGGTAGCAGAAGAGCCTACCCTCCTTGCTAAATGGATAGCGGAACAAGGTTCATGCCCACAGAGACAAGATTTTTTCCAGGGAAAGGATCCCTTGATTCTGCTTGTGAGGGTTATCAAACCAAAGGAAAAAGCTACCAAAGTAGCAGCAGCATGAGAATTACACCAATCTCTCCGGCCGGCTCACATTCCAGGAAAGGAACAGGGTTATAAATTTGATCTGACTGTTGTTAGGGACAATTTGGCTCAGTAGAAGGCAACTGCACGTGTCAGTGCAGCTTCAGCATTACAAAACGCAACAGCCTTACAAGCAAAACCAGGAGAGTGTGAGCACCCAAAGCTGACAGTGGAAAACTGGAACGGGGAGCTAGCTACCTTGCAAATGAACCTGGGGGACGTTCAGGCAGCTGGCAGAGCAGCGTGACTAGAAAACCAGGATCCGACCTAGACTGGCAGCAAATAGAGAAGCTGGAAAACATGTTGGGAGCCCAGCATAGTAGCAGCAGTAAGGGGAGGTGTGAGTGTGGGTACCGGAGACACAGATACCTGGGAAGACACTTGGAATAGGAATAGCTGGATGGATCCTGGATGCGCCCCCCCTGCCCCCTGATGATTCTCCTGAGGGACCCAATGCCCCTGCACAAACAGAATTACAGGATTCAAAAGGAAAAGTGCAACAGCTCCATCCTGAGGCTCCAGTTATCACAAGGGGGGTAACAAAAACAGAACCAAACCCAGATGGCGCACAACAACACAGGGGCAGTCTACACAGCCCCCTAAACACAGCAGTATATAAATTGCATATCTTATTGTGGATCTATTTTGAAATAGCTTATTTTGAAATTTGGCACTCTACACTGCACCACATTTTGAAATAACACGCTACTTCGAGCCCTCCCTTAACCCTCGTGCCACGAGATTTACTGGGATGGCGAAACAGTGCACCCGTTATTTAAAAAAAAATACTATAACTATCATCCTATTTACTCTTTGAAGTTGTTGCTGAAACCTTTTCACAGTCGACTGTTGGAATATATACAAAATAGGAAATACAGCAGCTCCCTGAGTTACGACCACCCGCACTTACGACCAAAGCTGTCGTAAATGCGGATCCGAGTTACGAACAGCGATCTGCGCTTACGAAAAGCACAGTCGCCATGTAACTCTATGGGATCCGAGTTACGAACACTTCGAGTTACGGACCAAGTATTGGTCCGTAACTTGTTCGTAACTCGGGGAGCGGCTGTAATCATAAAAAAGTTAACAACAACATAAGTTTTGGCAGCTAAATTGGCGCCTCCCTAGCCTGGCACCTGGGGCAACTGCCCCCCCCCCCGGCCTTCCTCGCTACGCCACTGCCACTGTTGGGGCAATAATGGGGAGAGTGGGGGAACAAACATGCCCCACTACACAGACACTGGGTCATCAGTCTGTGTGCTTGGAGAGCACTGGCTTCTCAGGGATGCAGTGGTAACAAAAAATTCAACCCAGCTGGTATCACATACTAGGGAGACAATGACAGCATGTATCCTGAGACCAATCCTGACCCGCTTAGGGAATCGGGAGTCATAGATAAAATACTTTGTTCAGAAACAGGATCAAAGTGTTAAGGGTGGAATATTAGGAATGCCTGACCGGAGTCAGGGGACACGAATAGTGGATTTAGCCTTTCCTCAAAAAGTGATTATGTATAATTTAATGCAGGTTTCAATATACCACATGCTGGAAGTATCAGCCACCAATATAAGCTAGAATAACCAAAAGATCTGCCTTGTCTGGCAGTCCATTATGGCTCTAGAACAGAGTGGTCCAGTCATGCTTTCCCTCCCCCTGCTGACACGATGCACCAGGGACCGTGTGGTAAGGATGGCGGTAGTAGCAAGGTCATTTGCCAGTTGAGTTTCCCTACCCCATCAGAGATGCCTCCTTTATTGCAGGAGTTTGCACTACAGAAAGCAGGCAGGCAGGGACGGTGTTATTGTTCTATCCAGCTACATTTGAACCTCTTTAATCCGGCAACCCGGGAAACAGGGTATGCTGGATTAAAGATTTTGTAAGGCCAGGGACTGAGGGGTCTGGGGATGAGGGGATGACATGCTTACCTGCTGCCCCGCTCCCTGGGGGCACACATGGCTTTGCGCCCCCCACCCCAATGCTCCCAGGCACCGTCCCTGTATGGGAGCAGCAGGAAAAAGCCTCAGCAGAAATGGCTCTACACACTGCTGTTCCCCCAGCTTGGGGGAGAGGGAGCCACAGGGTACAGAGCCACTGACTTCTCTGTACCCTGGCGGGTATTTTGTTGTGCATGCTCAGCATTAATTCTAGCCCCACAATGAATTTCATCTGGTTGTGCATGGACCCTGTGTTCCAAATGCTCTTTTCATGTCTCCATCTTCGAGGGTGATGCCGGCTCATCTTTATAATTCCTTGGCTCAGTGTTGGCTTGACCTGGGGGATCCTTTACAAGTTTGCATAAACAACGAGAAGTCCTGTGGCACCTTATAGACTTAACAGATGTATTGGGGTATGTCTACACTACAGCACTAATTCGAACTAACTTAGTTGGAATTAGTTAATTCGAACTAAGCTAATTCGAATCAGCGCATCTAGACTTAAAAACTAGTTTGAATTAGCGTTTTGCTAATTTGAACTAGCATGTCCACATTGAGTGGATCCTGAACCGAAGTTAAGGCTGGCCGGAACCAGTGCCGGCAGGGCATCAGCTTAGGACTTAGAGCGTGGAGCTGCTGCCTCAGGCTAGCCGAGGGCTGTGCTTAAAGGGACCCGACCCCCACCCCGGACAGACAGTTCTCAGGGTTCCCCGCTTGCTTGTCTACCTCGATGAGGGACAGCAAAGCAGTCCTGTCTTGGAGTGCCCTGAGTGCCCACCCTCGGCACATCACAGCACTCGGCCATCAGCCCGGCTGCACTTGCCGCAAGCTGCCATCCGGGGGGGTCGTTCGGGGGGCTGTCAGGATCCAGGAGGCCCTGCAGGAGAGCTTCCACCCCGAGGAGCCCGCAGAGCCACCCCAGTCCTCCCCATCGGGGGCTCGTGCCCCATTCCTCCCTCACCTCCTTCCACTTACCCTTCCCTAGCCCCCCTTCCTGATGTAAAAAATAAAGGACACGTGTGTTCAAAAATGGAAACTCTCTTTATTTAACAAAACTGAGGGGCGGGGGGGATTAACCTCTGGGGAGACTGGGAAAAGGAGGTGGGAGAGGAGAAGAGAGAGGGTGGGAGAGGGGAGGTGGAAACCTGGGAGGAGGGAGCTGGAAGGGGGAAGCCAGGGGAAGAAGGAGGAGGGGAAGTCTAAAACTATGGTACGCCATATCTTCAGTATTGTGTAGAGATGGGGTCTCCTGACCTCAAAAAAGATATTTTGGCCTTGGAAAGGGTTCAGAAAAGGGCAACTAAAATGATTAGGGGTTTGGAACTGGTCCCATATGAAGAGAGGCTAAAGAGACTGGGACTTTTCAGCTTAGAAAAAAGGAGACTGAGGAGGGATATGATAGATGTCTATAAAATCATGAGTGGTGTGGAGAAGGTGCATAAAGAAAAGTTCTTCATTAGTTCCCATAATAGAAGGACTAGAGGACACCAAATGAAATGAATGGGTAGCAGGCTTCAAACTAATAAAAGAAAGTTCTTCTTCACAAAGCAAATAGTCAACCTGTGGAACTCCTTGCCACAGGAGGTTGTGAAGGTGAGAACTAGAACAGAGTTTAAAGAGAAGTTAGATAAAGTCATGGAGGTTGGGTCCATGGAGTGCTATTAGCCAGGGGGTAGGAATGGTGTCCCTGGCCTCTGTTTGTGGAAGGCTGGAGATGGATGGCACGAGACAAATGGCTTGGCCATTGTCTTTAGTCCATCCCCTCCGGAGTACCTGGTGTTGGCCGCTGTTGGCAGACAGGCTACTGGGCGAGATGGACCTTTGGTCTGACCCAGTATGGCCGTTCTTATGTTCTAAGCTCAGGGTCGGGGGTCTCACTGGACCAACTTGATTTTCATGCAACCCTGCTCCTGGGTTCGCATGTGGCCTTTGGTGGCCAGGCTGGCAGCTATCCTGCCCTAGACGGCCACTTTCCTGTGCCTAGTGCAGAGATTGTGGACGTTGGAGGCCTCCCCCCAAACCTGGATGAGGTCCACGATCTCCGCACTAGACCAGGCGGGCGTCCGCCTCTTGCGGCCCCGGGCAGGCTCCTGGGAGCTGCCAGCCTGGTCCTGGGAAGAGGGGGAGGGCTGGGTGGCAGCGGGTGGCTGGCTCGTGCTGTGCCAGGTGCAGGGTCTGCTGTCTGGGTGCTGGCAGGCTTGCACCTGGCACGGGCACCGTAGCCAGACCGTGGCCCTTTAAGGGCTCCAGGGCCAGGAGGGGGGCAGATGAGTTTCCCTGGCTTGGCCCAGAGTGGCCACCAGGGCAACCTGGGAAGGGCTAGCCTCCCACTAATTCGAATTAAGTGGCTACACAGCCCTTAATTCGAACTACTTAATTCGAACTAGGTGTTAGTCCTCGTAGAATGAGGTTTACCTAGTTCGAATTAAGCGCTCCACTAGTTCGAATTAAGTTCGAACTAGCGGTTTGCGTGTGTAGCGCCTATGAAAGTTAATTCGAACTAACAGCTGTTAGTTCGAATTCACTTTGTAGTGTAGACATACCCTTGGAGCGTAAGCGTTTGTGGGCAAAGACCCACTTTGTCAGATGCATGTCAAGTTGTTAACCTATGTTCACGGGGTGTGAGACTTTTAGCACCGACGACTTGCTTCCATCACGTATGGGCAAGACCTCCCCGTGAAACAATTCAGTCCTCTCCTCAGAAAGGTGGGAAGTAACGATCAGGGAGAAAGAAACAAAAGAGGGTCCCCCTGCCTCCTGAGGCTCTCCTTCAGTGAAACAAGGGCACCCAGGAGCAACATTTTTAAAAATGTAGCACGCTGGATTTTGAAGATAAAAGTTTACCCCCATGCTTTCTTGGGGTATGGTCTATTGAAGTTCCTAACGCAGAGCCATTTGGAGAGGGAAGCATGCCTGCTAACTTGGGGGAGAGGCAAAAAGGGCAGTCGCCCAGGGCCTGGGTTGCTAGCTGCTGCCTCTGCTACTGTGGCAGTGGTCAGAGCCCTATAAATCACCATGAGAACACCACACTGAATGCTCGGAGGGAACACGCCACTCTCTGGGCAGCTCCCAGGGGCCGGTGTGGTGCAGTTCGGGTGGTGTTCATCGCTGGCTGCCCCAATCCCACCCTTTCCACCTGAGGCTCTGTCCCTTCTGGGGGGAGGTGGGGGGGGGGGTGCAGGGGAGCCAGGCCCTCCCTGCACAGACCTTGCTGAAGGGCCTGCTGTTGGTGCCCAGATGGGGGAGCTGAAAACCTCGGTAAAGGAGCATGGTAGGAAACAACCACAGGCATCTTAACTACATTGCTGTTCCCAGCCCAGGCTAAGTACAGCAGTTGGCAAGCCACATTTTCTGCAGATGGATCAGAAGCAGCACACACAGCTAAAGCTTTCTGGCATGCAGGGGACTGGGTCTGTATTCACCAGCAAGCTGGCCAACCAGCCAGCAGCCGGATTTCATCGGGAAGGTTACTGGCCACATTGATTGCACAAAGAGCAGGTTTTTAATCATCCTCCGTTCCCTCGTCTTCCGTCTCATCCTCTGAGTTGTAAATGAGAAGGGCCAGTCAGATGAAATCTGGGCAGAATTTTTCTCGAGCTGTCAAATGAAACACGATTTCTTCATAGGCCAGAAGGCCCTATTGTGATCACCTAGTCTGACCTCTCACCTAACACAGGCTATAGAACAGCAGTGGACAATAATTTTTTGCCGGGGGCCACTTCGGAAATTTTTGAAGTGGCCCCAGGCCGCACAGAAAGAGGCGGGGCATCGAGCGGAAGGGTGGGGCATTGAGTGGACAGGGTGTGGCCAAGACATTTTCGGGTTCCCCACCCCCAGACAATGATTGGTCTGGGGGAGAGGGAGTGCCTTTGCTCCCACCCTATGTTCCCCCAAGGTGCCCATGCCCCTGGTGTGGGAAGAGACTTCCCTCACTCCCCTGCCCCTCGGCCAATTAGGGCCTAGGGGCGGGGGAGCATGCGAAGCCTCCTCCCGCCCTGCCAGGAGCACGCTGCGCTTTGAAGCGCTGCACGCTGCTCACAGGGCTGGGGCAGAGCAGAGAAGGCTTTGTGCACTCCCCCACCCCCCAGGCCCTAATTGGCCTGGGGGAGGCGGAGCAGCAGGGTCTCCGCGGGCCGGATCCACCCACTTGGTGGGCTGGATCTGGCCCATAGAGGCCCTTTTGCCCACTTGAGCTAGAGTACATCCTTGAGGCACGCGTCCAATCTTGATTTAAAGACTGCTAACGATGGAGAATCCACAAGAACGCTTGGTGAATTGTTCCAACATTCATTGCTTAACATTTGCACCATGTGTCTGGTCTGAATTTGTCTAGCTGGAACTTCCAGCCTTTACTTGCTAGACAGACTAACCTATTATCACATTTTTGTTCCCCGGGTACACACTTACAAATTGTGAACAACTCCCCCCACAGCCTTCTCTTTGTTAAACCAAATAGATCGAGCTCCTGGAGTTGATCACAATAGGACTGGGGTGGGCAATAATTTTTGATGGGGGGGGGGCACTTCAAGAATTTGGAAAGTGGTCAAGGGTCACTCTCTTCCGTATTAATGGAGGAGGAGAGGGGTCTGGGATGGAGTTTGGGTGCAGAAGGGAGCTTGAAGGAAGGAATTGGGGTGCAGGAGGAGATGTGGGGTCTGGAAGGGAGTGTGGGTGAAGGAGGCAGTTGGGAACTGGATTAGTGGATTTCGTTGCAGGGGTTTAGGTTGTGACCTGGGGAAGGTGACTAGGGTGCAGAGGTTTGGGCTGTGACATAGGACAGGAGGGGGTTGTAACTTGGGGGAGGGGACTGGAGTGCAGGGTTTGGGTTGTGACCTGGGTCAGGGGATTGGGGTATAGGATCTGGGAGGGGGTATGGGTGCAGGAGGGAAAACAGAGGGTTTGGGTTTGGGTGCAGGATATGGGGGGGGTGATATGGAGGCAGAGGTTTTGGGTTATGTGGGGTAGGGGTGCAAAGGGTTGGGATGCCAGAGGCAGGCTCTGGTTGGGAAACTTACCTCCTTGACTCCCGGCCAGCAGCCTTCCCAAGCAGAGACACTGTCTGCCCTGCCCCCACACTGGCTGCAAGGGCTGTGTGGTTTTTGAACAACTACGAGTCTGTGGGGGGAGGTGCTTCAGCTTCCATTGGCCGGAAAGCAGCCAATGGCATTGCGCTGGCGTGGGAGCAGAGCGCAAACCCTTTCCTCCCTCCCCTGGGTTCATAGCTGTTCAAGCAGCCCTGCAACAGTTGAATTTCTCAGCAGCGTTCGGAGGGCAGGCAGGGAGTCTGCGGGCTGGATCTGGCAGTTTGGTGGGACGGATCCAGCCTGTAGAGGGTGTTTTACCCAGGCCTGCAATAAGGCATGTTTTCTAATCCATCATTCATTCTCCTGGTGCTTCTCTGAATGCCCTCAAAGTTATCATTATCCTTCTTGCACTGTTGACACCAGAACTGGACACGGTATTTCAGCAGCAGTTGCCCCATTGCCAGATACAGAGGTAATGTAACTTCCCTTTTGACCACAGCATTGCATTGGGAGCTCATTTTGAGTTGGTTATGATCCCCACGTATTTTTTCAGAGATACTACTTCCCAGGAGAGTCCACGCCCTGTAAGTATGGCCTGCTGTAGCTGTTCCTAAATGTACAACTTTAAATTGGGCCATGTACATGTTTGCGTCTGCCCAGATGACCACAATATCTAGCTCATGCTGTAAGAGAGATCCTTCACTATTCACCAGTCCCCCATTCTTTGGGTCATCTGCAAACTATCACTCTTGATTTTATTTTCTTATGGGTCATTGATAAAAATATGAAAGGGGCAGGAACTGATCCCTAGAGGACCCCCCTAGAAACACACCTGCTTGGGGGTGATTCCCCGCCCCCCCATAATTACATTTTGAGACCTGTCTGATAGTTTTTAATGTGTGTGCCATGTTAATTTTTTAATCAGTGTCCTGTGGTACCAAGTGAAATGTCTTATGGAAGTCTAAATATTTTAAATCAGCCTGGTTACCTTTACCAACCAATCTTGTAAGCTCATCAAAAGCAGATATCAAGTTAGTTTGGCAGGATCTGTCTTCCAGAAGCCCATGCTGATTGGCATTAATTATGTTACCCTTATTTTATTTTTTTATTAATCAAGTCTCATGGTAGCAGTTCTATTATTGTTGCCAGGGATCAACGTCCGGTTGACAGGCCTGTAATTAGTAGGTCATCTGGTTTACCTTTCCAAATTATTGTCACAGCATTTGCTTTCCTCCAGTCTTCTGTAACTTCCACTGCGTCCCAAGATCTCATTGAACATCCAGGCTATGTCTACACTATAAGGTAGTACACTACGTGGTCATTTTTGTGCAAAACCTGGTGGAGTGGCCACACCTCAAGTGCATTTTTACGCAAAAAAAAAAAACCAGTAAGTTGACAGGACAGAGGGCTTTTGCTGGTCGAGTTATTCCTCTCTCCATGAGGAATAACTCCTTTTTGCACTACAGCTCTTGCACAAAAAGCCACATGTGGATGCTCCGCAGGGGTTTCTTGTGCAAAAAGAGCCTATCAGAAAAAGCACAGGTGCTCTGATAGAGCTTTCTTGAGTTGGAGCATCCATGCAGTGTGGACGCTTTCTTGCACAAAGCACATCACTTTTGCGATGCCCTTTTGAGGTGTGAACATGCTTTTGCACAAGACGTTTTTGCAGAAGATCTCTTGCGCAAAAACCCTGCAGCGTAGACAAAGCCCCAGATTAATAGCCCAAGAAACAACATTGCCTGGATTCAGGACCTTCTGGCACTGTTAAATGTGGGGTTTGGCATCTGGAGGATCCTAGGTCAAATTCAATTCAGATAATTCCCTGTGCAATTTTAATGAGACGTTATTTTTAAAAGTCACTTCCTCTCTGGAGCCATTGTAGCTCTGTTGTGCACTGCTGAGTAGCTGCCAGGTTCCATGCCCAAGACATCTGCGTTTCAATGGTAGACAATATGGGTATGTCTACACTACATGCCTCGTGGGATGAGGTTTACTGGGGCGGTCGACAAAGGCTTTTGATGTCGACCACCGAGCGTCCAGACTACCACGCTGTGCCAACAAACAGCTGATTGGCACAGCACGGCAGCCATTTTGATGTAAATGAAGCGGCGATTATTTAAATCGCTGCTTCATTTTGCTATGTCTACAGCCCTCATCTACACGGCTCTGTTGATGGAGCCATGTAGTGTAGACATACCCTATGGCTGCGTCTAGATTGGCATGATTTTCCGGAAATGTTTTTAACGGAAAAGTTTTCCGTTAAAAGCATTTTCGGAACAGAGCATCTAGATTGGCACGGACGCTCTTCCGCAAAAGCACTTTTTGCGGAAAAGCGTCCCTGGCCAATCTAGACGCGCTTTTGCGCAAGAAAGCCCCGATCGCCATTTTAGCCATCGGGGCTTTTTTGCGCAAAACAATACCACGTTGTCTACATTGGCCCTCTTGCGCAAAAGCATTTGCGCAAGAGGGCTTTTGCCCGAATGGGAGCAGCATAGTATTTCCGCAAGAACACTGACGATCATACATGAGATCGTCAGTGTTCTTGCGGAAATTCAAGCGGCCAGTGTAGACAGCTGGCAAGTTTTTCCGGAAAAGCAGCTGATTTTCTGGAAAAACTTGCCAGTCTAGACACGGCCAATGATTTTATAGAGCTCTGTACACATAGGTGGAAAAAGTATTTACTTCGAACCCATCAGTGACGTTTGCAAAAGTGCTTTGGGATCCGTACATGCTGTCTCTTTCTTCACCACCTCCACACCACATTTCTGTCTCTGAATTTTCCCAACGGCTTGGTGGCAAGATTTTTAAAAGTGACTTACCGTGCAGGCCTCGCTTCAAGGGCCAATTTCAATTACCTTAATAGGGACTTGTTATTTATGGTAGGAACTCAGCACTTTGTGAAAAATCAAACCTGTTTCTGGCATGTCTAGGTGGCAGCCCAAAACTGAGGAAGTGGGTCTGGCTCATGAAAGCTCATCACCTATTAAACCATCTTGTTAGTCTTTAAAGTGCTACATAGTTCTTCCTTTTGTTTTAGCAAGATCAGACTAACATGGCTACCTCTCTATTACTCTCCAAAACTTAAAGCGCTCAAAATCACTAGCCATTCCTGAAGCCCTTTGCCAGATACCACACACAGACTCTCCAAGAGCTTGGCTGCCCTTCTACATTGAGCAAGTAGGACCTTGCTTTTTGAGTAGTCCCCGTGATTGCATCAATTCAGGTACGCCTCATATGAGTAAGGCTGGCAAAATTTGGCCTTAAATAAATAAAGCAACTTTCATTTCCACCAGTGTTGCTTATGTAAGTCCTCAGCTGGAAGATCAAATGGTAAGATGCCTTGCCTGTGGTTTGATCACCCTTCTGAAAATATTCCACACAGAGGAAGTTGCTGGTTTTAAATCCCATTGCTTTGCTGCATGTTCTCTTTCAAAAGGGCTAGTTGTCTTACAGTTTGTACAACACAGTCATGTCATTGGACAACTTCCTGTCACAGCTTCATATGTTTAGGGTTGGAAGAGACCTCAGGAGGTCATTGAGTCCACCCCACTGCTCAAAGCAGGACCAACCCCAACTAAATCATCCCAGCCAGGGCTTTGTCAAGCCGGCCCTTTAAAACCTGTAGGGATGGAGATTCTACCACTTCCCTAGGCAAACCAATCTCATGATTCACCACGCTCCCAGCAAAGTAGTTTTTACTAATATCCATCCTAGACCTCCCCCACTGCAACTGGTCTGGTGTGATGCTGAGGGGGCCGTCTGCTATTGACCACCAGATCAGGGCCTGTGAGCTGGAAACTTCTGTTACACAACACTTTCTCCAGACAACTACTTCATCCTCCTGGTCTGGTGGTCTATAGCAGACGCCCACCACAGCATCACTTTTGTTGTTCTCACCTCTACTCTCACCCAAAGACACTCCACAAGTTTTTCTCCAGTTTCAAACTGGAGCTCAGAGCAGTCACACTTGCAGGAGGCATAAGGATCTGTTGAAAAAGGCTTTCTTTCTCGACAGATCGCCCTCTAGACTGCCGCTTTTTGCCGACAAAGTGCCGCATTGGCTAAAAGCGGTAGCCATTTTTATGCAAATGAAGCCTGGGATATTTAAATCCCCGCTTCATTTGCAATGTCGACCAGCCTAATCTGCATCCCTCTGCTGACAGAGGAATGCAGTCTAGGCATACCCACACACACATGGCAACTCTTCCACCTTTTCTCCCCTGCCTGTCCTTCCTGAACAGTTCATACCTATCCATGATTGTGCTTGACTCATCTGAGTTGCCCCATGAGGCAACGAGGGGGAAGGGAGAGAATGGTTTTACTTCTTCTGAGAAGCAATGTCTTTCCACTTCCATAGCAATAGGTCCATTTACTCAAGCTTCCACACTGAGCCAGGATTTCTTTGGTAATTACACAATATATTTACACAAGTTAGTTTTGGTACCACTATCCATGGTTTAGTTTAGAATTTCATATAGTTGAAGGAGTATGACAGATTTTTTTTATCAGAATCCAAATTTCTTGGCAAGGTATATTAAAAGACCAGGCTCAAAATGAAATAATTGAAAACGAATATTATTGTTAAGTAAATACAAAGACTTCAGGGGCTGTTCAAAAGTATCTAGATCAGTGTTTCTTAACCAGTGGTACGAGTACCTTAGGAATACTTGAGAGAAGTCGGGAGGGTACGTCCACACAACTGAAATTCGGAGAAAATTGAATTTTTGTTGTAAGTTTTACTTTAAGTTTACTTTATTATTTTTGTACTTTTTACACCCAAAAATTTCATCGCCTACCCGGCTACGATTAAGTTGTTTTAAGAAATGTGTTGCAATGGTAGAAACAAAATTAGTGTGCCTGAAAACTGTAGGTACTGGGGATACTTTTAATTTTTTTAAAGGGTACTTTATAAAAAAAGATTGAGAAACACTGGTCTAGATTTGTCCTGCAGTCTGCCTATGACTTCCTAGTACAGGTGTAATTGTACCCGTATAACAATGCTTACATAATAAACTGCACAAATGTAAGTACCTTTTTGACTGGTATAATTACATCCACACTATCTTGGCACAAAAACGACACGTAAATAAGACTTTAGTGCACTCATTTACTTCCATTAGACCCGAGTATGTGCTTAAATCAGAGAATTAGCGAGTAAGTGAACAAACCAACTGAAAGTGGTGCTTAATACTCCACAAAGTGTACCTTGTTCATCTACCTGCAAAGTGCAGCTCGATTTTAATTGCTTGTAACAAAGCTCACTATGGAATCTGGTTTTAAATCTTTGCTGAGATTTAGGGAGACAGTGCTTTTCTGTGTGAAAAAGTAACAGGATATTTGCAAGGGCTAATGAGCAAAATTCGACAGTCATTAATTTTCCATAAGACTGCTTGGATTTCCACAGTTATTTGTAAAGTGAAGCTAATAATTGTGCGGACTACAAATGTGCTGGAATATTAATTCTTTTTTCCCCTCTAAACTACAATTGATTTTCCCTCCCCCTGACATTTTCCAGTTTGCTGGCTATTGTTGCTTTGATGTTTGACTATTTTAAAAACTACTGTTTTTGCTGGAGTCATTAAAATATTAAGACTGTATAGGCATCTTAATAAAAAGTCAAATATTCCAACTTTCTACCCATTTGAGGCTATGGTGCACCATCCTATAATGGTATTTAAGACTGTTCACAGTTAGAGAGCTAGTTTGTGAGCAGTTAATCTCACTTGTGGTTCCACTACAGTCTATAACTCTTTACATGAGTAACTGATCATGAAGAAAAGCAAAGAGTTCACAATTATTGTATATCGGAATAGGGTAGCATCCCTTTAACGTGGTTTGAGTAGCACAGGAGTTCCCTGAAACCAAAAGAGTATTATGTTTGTTGGTCAGGTGTGTTTGTGGATGGTCAGTAAATGTGGTTATTTGAAACCCACGTGTGTCAAAATACTTTCTAATTTAGTTGTTGTCCTTTGTTCTTCACCATAATAACAATCTAGCTCAGAGACAAGCTATATGTTGAACTGGGGCAGTACAACTCCTCCAAATTTACAAAAACAAGCACACCATTTGCAAACTTTCCTGGGTTGAGACAGTCTTCCTGTTACATTTGCATGGCGCCTAGAGCAACAGGGCCCTACAAAACCACACCAGACCCATGCTGCTGATAAAATCGGATACTTACATTTGTAATTCATGAACAATTAACATTAATCTAAATCAGTTAGAACTTCTAATTGGTTGATTAGTTTTAAAGCCAGGCAAAAATAAACAAACATGGAAACTGCTCTGCCGAGCAATCTGCAGGGTTTCATGTCAAACTGCAAAGGGTGAATTACCTTTACATTTCTAATTAGCCAGTCAACAACTGCGAGTGTGGGACAGATTGCTTGGCTCCAAAACAAGACAAATCAAACAATAACATAAGAAAACAAAGGGTAAAGGAAGGCTGCCATGAAATTCATTCAGATTAGTCCATCCATTTCTTTAAGTGATAACCCATTTTGCTCCTTATGGCTTTGTCTACACTGCAGGGTTTTTGCGCAAGAAGTCTTTTGCGGAAGAGTTCTTGAGCAAACACTTCTTGCGCAAAAGCATGTCTAGCCCTCAAAGTGCATAGAATCATAGAACCATAGAGTGGAAGAGACTTCAGAAGGTCATCAAGTCCAGCCCCCTACCCTAGGCAGGACCAATCCCAACTAAATCAACCCAGACAGGGCTTTGTCAAGCCGAGACTTAAAAATCTCTAGGGATGGAGACTCCACTACTTCCCTAGGTAACCCATTCCAGTGCATCACCACTCTCCTAGTGAAATAGTTTTTCCTAATATCCAACCCGGACCTCTCCCACCGCAACTTGAGACCATTGTTCCTTGTTCTGCCATCTGTCACTACTAAGAACAGCTTTTCACCAGCCTCTTTGGAACCTCCCTTCAGGAAGCTGAAGGCTGCTATCAAATCCCCCCTCACTCTTCACTTCTGCAGACTAAACAGACCCAAATCCCTCAGCCTCTCCTGCATCACTTTTGCGATGTGCTTTTGCACAAGAGAGTGTCCACACTGGCCATCAGAGCACCTGTGCTTTTTCAGATAGGCTCTTTTAGTGCAAGAAACCCCTGCAGAGCATCCACACATGCCTTTTTGCACAAGAGCTGTAGCACAAAAAGGAGTTATGCTTCATAGAAGGAGGTATACTTACAATGCAAAAAACCCTCTGTTCTGTCGATTGATTGTTTCTTGCACAAAAACATGTTTGAGGTGTGGATGCTCCGCAGGTCATTGCACAAAAATGGCTGGTTTTGCGCAAAAACCTTGTAGTGTAGACATAGCCTCTGATACACTGTCATGCACGAACCATGGTCTGAGATCTAAATAGATGCAGGAAAAGTAGGGGCAGAGAGAGCCTGGCCTGTTAAAGTAATTGCAGTAAAATCCCAGAGGCTGACTTGTAACTAGATAAAACTGGAAACTACTTTGGGGTGAATGCAGTTGAAATACAACAGTTGTTCATCTCAGACTCCTCTTTTCATTGCTTTGCTCCTACAGTCACAATTAAATCAGCAGGGATTTGGTGAGAACTACTGATTAATTAATAATCAAAGTGTCCAGAAAGAATCTAGGTAGATCAAAGGACTGGTCCCTGCATAAGCCAACTCCTGGCCAATCGTGCTTTTGGCACTCTTTTGTTTTCCTAAATTCAGAGGTACCAGAATGCTGTGTGATGTGACACTTCATTTCACAATGTGATTTGTCACATAATTTCCTGAGGCACGCTGTCTTGGAGCGGGCCATGTGCCAAGATCTGACATCTTGTTAGAAAAGAGTTGGTTCCAATGGACAGATTTTGTCCATTAAAATCTATTACTATTTCCCTTTTAGAACCCAGCTGCTGCCATTATAGAGAATTGGAGTAAAATGGATGTCATGCTTCTGCCATTAAAACGAGAAAGAAAAAGGAATGTTGCTTTCCATTATTTTAAATTGCAGATATTTTTCTCTGATGTGAATATTTTTGTTCATTTCAATTTGGTCCTCATTCATGGCCATGAACCTTCAGTAATGAACAATGAAAGGGACATATGTTTGCACTTTATTTCCCCCCACTCCATGTCTACCTCTGAGTTTTTGTTCTACAAAATGCTTCACTTTAAAGTGCATATCTAATCAGAGCAGTTTTAAACTGTCACTCAATTCTTGGTCGCAAATGGAAGCACCAGAAGATGCATCACTGAAAGGAACTAGGAGACATGTATTTTTACAATTTCAAATTTAGCAGAGCCAGACGTGGCTTTTTATCCACCTTAGAATTAAAACAAAGCACTTGCTTTTATAATGAGAGGGAGGGTAAATAGAGTGTGCTTGATGTAAACGGTAAACTTCCTTTGGCAGAATCGGATTTGTTAGCCTAGTGGAGCTGTCTGATATCACTGGCTTGTGTGAAAAAAAAAAATTAACTCAAGCAACGATGATTCTTATCTCCATCTCTGTAAACTAAGTCATTCCAACCAGGCAAGGGGCTGCCACAATGACTCCACTTAGCCTCTGCCCGTATGAGCCAGCCTGATTTGGACACAGATCTAGAACAGAGAGCACAACTCTCGCTGTCTTTGATTAGATACGTAAGCTATTATTCCCTTCTGGACTCAGCTTCCTCAGAGGTTGATGCAGCTTCCCACCCCCACTAAGTCAGGTTGTCGTAATTGGAATCCTTCTGCCAGGTAGTGCCAACAGCTGCCAGGGCCAGGTTCAATATCAAGTGGTTCCTCTCCATCCCTCCAACACAGAAGTGGCTGGAGCCGCCCCACTCAGTAACCTGGGAAATTCATGCACCCGCTTCTGGGAGGCAATGCTTCCCCTCTCACAACCACAGAGTCTGAGCGTAGAAAATCAATTTTTAATAAAAGGGAGGGAAATAACTTGGCATTAATTTGGGAAAACACCACCAACAGGTGTTCATGAGGAAAAGTCCCACCCCAAGAAGTTTGGGCAATGACCTTTTCCTCTCAGGTTCTTAAGTCCAGCAACATAAATGCCCCTGTCACATGCCCAACCCTTCTCTGCACCCCACTCACAGGTGCTGCCCTTGGTGAGGGCAGACCACAGTTCAGAGGTGCATCGGCAGAGTTCACCTCCCCTCCTGAGTGCGGGGGAGGGAAAGAAGCATCTTACTCCGCTGGTCCGTCGTCATCCGCCTGCTCGCTGCTCTCTGGTACCACCCTGCTGGCCATTCCTCTCACCTCACTGCTACCGCCCTACTGGCTGTTCATTACACCTCTCTGTCACTGCCCTGTTGGCCTCTGCTGGCTGCTCATCGCATCTCCCCGCCACCGACCTGTTGGTCCTCCAGCACCATCCGCTGCCATCTGCTTCTTGGCTGTAACTTCTGCCCATCAGTCTCAAATGATTTCACCTCCCAGTAATTTTAATTCTTGGCAAGCGGGGTAGAAAAAATACAGCCCCAACACAGTTAACGTAAGACGAGAGGCATCTACCGATGCCTATTTAGCTCTATTCTTTGAAGTGTGTGTGTGTGTGTGAGGAGGGGGGACAGGTCAAAGTACTCCAAGCAGGGGAAGCCATCTAGCCTCCAGACCAGAATAACCTTCCCTCACCCCTGACCTTCATAGAGCTCTGAAAGTCGAGCCCCTGCATTTGCGATTCTTTCTGCTAACTCAGCCCTTTCATTTGAAACAATGTAGCACAGTCCTCTTTTTCTGTACCCCCACAAAGCAACACACAGGGGTAACCGTATTTTAGCTGTCCCTGCATTTAATACAAACATAGCTGGGGTTGGGTCACAGATTAAGTTGATGACACTGAGGAAAATACCATTCCATCTGCTGAGTATCGAACACATCTAAGCAAAGCAGGAGCAAACTGTATTCACATAAACATGCCCAGGGTTTCTCTCCCCTTCCAGCTAGCTGCAACAGAAGCATGCCTTCAGATCCTGCTTACATAGTAAAGTCAGTTTTTGCCCATGAATGTTCAAACCAGAAAGAAAGGGAGAATGGAAGATAATGGCAAATGGAACCATGAAAAGCATCATTACACTAACGAGAGACAATGCTTGTGTTGTGAGACCAGGGCCTATCATGCTGACCAAGATTGTCTCAGGGTGTGTCTAGACTGCAGGCTTTTTTCGAAAAAATGGCCTTTTTTCGAAAAAACTTTACCTGCGTCTAGACTGCTGCTGCGATTTTTTGAAAGGTAATCAAAAGAATGCGGCAGTTTTTTCGACCATGGTAAACCCCGTTTTACGAGGAATAACGCCTTTTTTCGAAAGTGCTCTTTCGAAAAAAGGCTCTATGTAACGCAAACTGTGCTTTTTCAAAAGAGAGCATCCAGACTGCCTGGGTGCTCTCTTTCGAAAAAGTAGCTTGCTTTTTCAAAAGTACTGGTTGTAGTCTAGACGCTCTTTTTCAAAAGTCTCTTTCGAAAAAGCCTGTTTCGAAAGACGCTTGCAGTCTTGACGTAGCCTCATTGTTTCCAATTGGGTCTTTTTCTGTGTTTGTTCAGTTCCTAGAACAGTGGAGTCTGGATCCAGGATTGGGTTTTCTTGGAACTGTGATAATATAAAGAAGAGCATCTGAAGTAGAGAAGGACCCAGGTTGCCTCTAATGGCCGTCACCGTTGAGTGCCAGAAGTCTCATGTTTGGAACCCTAGTAAGAGATTTCAGGGAGACTTTGTGTGGATGTTCCAGTCATGTCTACACAATGGCAGAGCTATGCTGCTATAACCCTGATATGTAGCTGCACACGACAGCAATGGAAGTTGCTTTTTCCAAATTGCTACTGGAAGTCTACTTCCCTGAGTGACTTCCTAGGGCAACCATAGAATCATAGAACACTAGAATTGGAAGGGGCCTTGAGAGGTCATAGAGTCCAATTCCCTGCCCTCACACAGTCTAAATCATCCCTGACAGGTATCTGTCTAACCTGCTCTTAAATATCTCTAGCGCTGGAGATTTGGCAACCTCCCTAGGCAATTTATTCCAGTGTTTAAACCACCCTGACAGGCAGGAAGTTTTTCCTGATGTCCAATTTAAACCTCCTTTGCTGCAACTTAAACTCATTGCTTCTTGTCCTATCTTCAGAGGCCAAGGAGAACAACTTTTCTCCCTCCTCCTTGTAACACCCTTTTAAATACTTGGAAACCACTATCATGTCCCCTCTCAGTCTTCTCTTTTCTAAACTAAACAAGCCCAGTTCTTTCAGTCTTCCCTCATAGCTCATGTTTTCTAGACCTTTAATCATTTTTTGTTGCTATTCTCTGGACCTTCTCCAATTTCTCCACATCTTTCATGAAATGTGGTGCCCAGAAGTGGATACAATACTTCAGCTGAGGCCTAATCAGTGCAGAGTAGAATGGAAGAATGACTTCTCATGTCTTGCTCACAACACGCCTTTTAATGCATCCCAGAATCATGTTTGCTTTTTTTGCAACAGTGTCGACTTATGTTTAACTTGTTGTCCACTATGATCCCTAAACCCTTTCAGCAGTACCCTTCCTGGACAATCACTTCCCATTCTGCATGTGGGAAACTGATGGTTCCTTCTGAAGTGGAGTTCTTTGCATTTGTCCTTATTAAACTTTTAATCCCATTTACCTCAGACCATTTCTCTAGTTTGTCCAGATCATTTTAAATTTTGACTCTACCCTCCAAAGCAGTTGCAATGGAAGCATGCATCAACCTAGCTGCATCTATACCAGAATTAGGTAGGCAAAGCTACAAGACTAAGGGGTATGGATTTTTCACACCCATAGCTACATGACTTAAGCATAGACCAGACCTAAGGTTCACTCACATGGATCCACTTACAGAATCAGGGCCCCCTTTCTCGGATCACCTGTGATATTTCCCTTTCTCTAACATCCCTAAACCATGAAATATTGTGAAAGGGCTCTGGCCCCTCCTCTTCCAAGATTCTACATTTGCATCTTTTAATTTAGGTCTTTTGAAACCTTCCCCACCATGAAAATAAAAAGTTAAAAAGGGAATAATAAATTTATCCCTCCGCACAAGGCAGCGTTTCTTCTCTGTTAAAGTCATCAGCCAATTCCATGACTGGAGTGACTGAACATTTCTAGGTGTCCTGTGATAGTCGTTAATGTAAATTAGTTATATATTTTACTAGTTAAGAGAAAACCTATAGTCTGGGTGTTTGCTGAAAGCCCTGTCTGAATTAGACCGAGGAAATTAAAATAAAAACCATTCAATGGTAGCAGTTAATGAGCCATGACTAACTGAAAACTAATCCTCCTTCCAGTTGCAAAATAGTAAGTGGAAGAAGGAATCACAGTTTGTTTTGTAAATGTTCTAAGCATACCATTTGCGTTGCCATAGGCTATTAACCTACCTATAGGTCCCTATGGTGTTTACCAGTATCCTATGACAAACTAAATAGCTTGAGTGGATTTCAGCGGCATTTCTGACAGTATGAGCTTGTATGCAGTGCAGTGCTTGTCCAGTTTCTAAGGACAAATTGTAGGAAAAGGCACTGGCGATGGGATGGGGCTAATACTAAATACCTTACTCACTGCAGCTGATGCTCTGTGTTAAGGCTTCTATGTTGTTGTACCATTGGGGTACATCTAGACTATAGGCTTTTGTCGACAGATACCGTCGACAAAACTTCTGTCGACAAAGAGCGTCTAGACTACAGCCAGTTCTGTCGACAAAGCAAGCCGCTTTGTTGACATGGGAGTGTAGACGCGAAGGACAGTGTAGATGCAATAACGCCTTCTGTTGACAGAACTCTGTCGACAAAAAGCATTATTCCTCATAGAACGAGGTTTACCACCGTCAACAAAACTGCTGAGTTCTGTCGACGTTATGTCATAACGTCGACAGAACTCGGCAGTAGTGTAGACGCAGGTACAGTTTTGTCGACAAAAGTCCACTTTTGTCGACAAAACCCTGTAGTCTAGACACACCCTTGAAGAATGGCTATAGTTTTATTCCACCTCTCTTTGCAGCTGCCAGGTACAGCCATTGCCCTGAATTCTTCTACAGCCCATAAGAACTTCTCTGGCTGTTGCAAAGTCTTACCGCTGTTATTGGAACAATTCAGCCACTGGTAGAAGTGTTTCACTCCCTTGTTATAAATAAGGATGGGCGCCCTCGTGCTAGTGAAATACACCTGGATAAAAAACACTGACCATCTACCAAACTGAAGATGAACTGAGTTTTCTGCAACTCTCAATCCTGACACTTACCCTCAACCACACTTGCATCATTCATTTCTAGTTTAATAAATCTTAAGAGGCCTCAACCAAGATCAAGGCCGCATTGTTCTAGTTTCTGTATACACATATAAAATAGATCATCCCTGCCTACAGCTCTTATGGGTCAAATATTACAGGTAGAATGTAGATATTATAGAAGCTGGGGGTGGGAAACAGGGAATGGATCGCTTGATTGCCTGTTGTGTTCATTCCCTCTGGGAAACCTGGCACGGGCCATTGTCAAAAGACAAGATACTGAGCTAGATGGACATTTGGTCTGACTCTATATGGCCCTTCTTATGTAGATGAGATAGAGAACAGAAACACTATTATTCCCCTTTGTAGAGAACATAGAAAGATTAAGTGGCTTGCCTCAGAGGTCATAGTCAATCTCTGGTAGAGCTGGGAGTTGAACACCGCTTTGTTGAGTCAACACCTTAACCATTCTTCTATCTCTTCACTGAGACTTCATCTGTCAAATTAAATATTCACCTGTCAGAGTCTGAACGGAAGGCCAAGGTATCATCCAATCCTCTATTCTGACCACCAGCACGTCCCACGCCACCAACACCCCCTACATTTTCACACTACACCCAACAACCCAAACTGGACCAACATCTTACAGTCCACAGTTGTCGGCTTAGGGAAACCTGAGAACATCGTCAGTTCCTCATACGGAATTGCCGAATCTCTTCCACAGCTTTTGCCTGTGAAAAGGTTTGTTACATTTCCTGATTTGTTGGGTGCCATCATTTTGAAGGGAAAGGAACATTCGAGGTACCCTGAAATGCATTACTCTTTTTACGGATGCAAAAGAACTCATTTCAGAATTAACAGTTGACATTTCTATAATATGTTTCATCCTCAGAATTTTGTATAACCATAAACCAACCTACAAAGCAATAGGTGGGTCAGGGTTATCACTGTGTCATGAAGGGGGAAAGAAGATGAGAAGTGGAGTTACTCATGCAAAGTCACAAATGAATTTACAGCAGTGACAGAATTAAAACTCAGGACATCTTGCCTGCTACATTTGTATTCAGTTCTTCTGTCCAAGCTGCCTGGAACTGACAACAGGCAAGTGGGAAAAATCTTCATTTAGCTTTGGTATCCCTCAAAATACCACAATGATAGCGACCAGTGTTGTTAGACCAACAGTCAGAGACTGTCTATATGACGCAGTAGTGCACAGAATTGTAAATTCTAGTACTATAACATTCACTAGCTCATTAGGAACTTGTGCATGCCAGCAGTTTCCACATGGGCCAGTTAGTGCAAGATACTAATGTGCACTAGGACTTACACCAGTCTGTGGTGCACTACACGCCATGTAGACATTCCATCATGGTCCGGTGTCCTCTCTTCAGCCTCTCTGGCTTTAGAAGAAAAACTACAAAATATCCATAACGAACCTAAACTTTGGATGACTCTGACATCCAGTTCCTTTCCCTTCCAGTGTCCTGGAATGTGAAGACAGAAAGCTCTTGTAATCTTAATCTCAACTGCAGTAATGACAATACTCTTCTCAGAGGACCAAATTCAGCCCCCATGTGTGTGTGACAACCTCCCAGTCAATGGAAGTGCTTTTGTGAAAATTGTTCAAAAGCCCTGCTGTTAACATTTACAGCAAAACAGCATTTTAACTAGAACAGGATGAAGTTTTTCAATGGTTCATTTGCCCCCCCACCTCCAAAAAAAGTAATTTCAGTGGGCCGTCATTCATAGCGGCAATTCATTGTAATTCCCAAGCAAAAGCAACCAAGGAAGACTCAAGAGCCTAGTGCAAGGGTAGATAATTCTCTAGAATGTGGGAGACCTAAATGTAAGTCCCTGTGTATTCAATTTACGTGAGGGGAACAGCTTCAAATGGAGAGACTGAAAGCACCCCTCTCCCCCAGCATATCCCATGTATTCCAGTTGTTTGGGCACACTACTGTAATATAATACAAATTCAATTCCCTTTTTAATATTAAGCAGCAGGAGAAATTGGTCTTCTATACTCCAAGCCCTGGTCTACACTAGGATTTGTTTTGAAATAACCCTCCTTCCCCACCCAATGTTGAATTTATAAGCGGAGCGTCCACACTACCAAGACCGTTATTTTGAAATAACGGGCTGCAGAATTCAAAATTGGTACTCCTGCTTTTCTTCAGGAGTAACACTAATTCCAAAATAGTTATTTCAAAATAATGGCAGTGTAGACGCGCCGGTGCTGCTATTTCAAAATAATTACTCCCCAGAGTAATTTGAACTAATTATTCCCAAGTGCTAACTGGGGCTCTAAGTCTGAGGTTAAGGAAGCCTTTCACATTAAGGAAGCCTACCTCAGACTAATTTCAAGGCTGCCCCATAGTGTGGAAATGGTAGTTTGAATTTGTTACATCGGGAGTGATTAAGGCATATTTAGTAATTTCAAAATACTTTCCTAGAGCAGAGATGGCCCAAGTGAGTGCTCTAACAATCAGGCCACCAAATATAAAGCCAGCTCCTTTCCTTTGCCTCTAATCTGACAATAGATTTGTGTTGATTGGCCAGGAATGTTTTATCATACTTGCATCGACTCTTTGATCCAAATTGAAGTTGTTGGTTTTGGGTTTTTTGCCTCTTTAGTTACTCACCCAGTTCTAGTTCTACCTCAGTTTGTATTTGGCCAGATTGTGTTTGAACTGGTTTTACAATCCTGTTTCAAGCAAAGTTTTTTTCCCCCTAAAATGCTGATTCTCTTATTTCCTGACCTTATTTCCCGTCACTGCATTCATATGGCTTTTCCCTCCCTGAAGCATAACATCAGCAGTAAGACAACTGAAGCTGGTTCTCTCACAGGACCAGACCCCTGCAATGACGGAGAGCTTGAGAGCTGTGGAGACTGAGTGTGAAAGCCTTTGAATGTGGATTTCCCAAGAGGCTGCTGCTTTTTATTTACAATTCCTATTTCCTGCCAGGCGTTTCAGTTGCTCTTTTGCAAGTTTCTCTTTGGGGAAAAAAAATAAAACAGCAATGTATGATGTTAATGAAAAGATATGGTAAATTGTCTGATGCTGCCTAGGAGGCAACCACCGTCTGCTATACTGTACCTATGCTGCAAGCATTCTCTTGCTGCATGATAGAAGCAAACCAAATGCCCATGGAGGTTCCATTAAGATTAGATGGAGTGTTTAGCCTTTTCCCCTTATTGGTCCTCCTATAACTCCTAAAACTCTTTTCCAAGTCCCCAGAACAGCAAGCATCAGCATGAGGCCTCTGTGACAGATGGATTCTGAACCTTCTGTGGTGTCTGTGACTCTTGGAGAAAACACACTGGAAGCTGCTAAAAGTGTAAAACCTGTCTTTCAAGCCTGCAGGGTCCCTTAAGCAGCTCTAGTTTCCTAGCCGGTGTATCGAGAGTGCTTTGCTTCCCCTCTGCTTTATCACGTTAACATCAACATTTGAGTTCATTTTCATCTAACGCCTCCCCAGCACCCCTTTCCCATCTCCCCGAGCTTAGAAATGTGACTTTGCACTAGTAGAGTGACTTCAGCACAAGCCATCTGCTAAAAATGTTTTAACACTCACAGATCCTATTTTCAGTATAGGCGCTGGAAAGCAACTGCTAAGTGATGCTGTTACGTAATGGGCCTCCATTTCTAAAAGGTTTCTGCTGCTGCAAATCAATGAAATGTCCTTCAGGTCAATACAAATATTATTTTGCTGCTGGGAACATGCAGGTGGTAGTTACTGCATCGTAAGGATTGTTCTTGGGCACAATACAGTTCGAGTGCCACCCACACAGCAGGTATCAATAAAAAAATGTGATCCAGCAGCACAAAATCCAGATATTTAAGTTACTCTTCAAGGTCTGAGAAGATGGGAGGGGAGCAAAGCACATGTAACAGTTTGCTGCTCCTCTGTCGAAGTCAACGGGACTTTTGCAGGTTCGTCCTGATGGCCAGAAAATTGACATACTCCCGTGTTGAAAAGACACAATGGAACAAGCTTGGAAGGTATGTTAGGTGCCCCAGGAATGGAGAAAGGAGACGAGCATTGCTCCTAGTTCATTGAGTTTCTCCTTTAGCTCAAGCGGCAGCATGAGGTACTCTGTGCAGCCCTTATTGATGATTTTGTGCATGTGTGTGCGTGTGGTGTCATTAGGATATTGCCACCAGTGCAAAAAAGTTTGACATTTTTGCTTGGGGAGGACCTTAGAACCCTGATAATAACCATACTTAGCTGGTGCTTGTGCTTGCAGATGTTGTCCAGACATAGAGCATCTAAGGCTCAGCCCACTGGTGAGGGGAGATATTTTACCCAATCTACAGATGGAGCAGAGAGCCACAGAGACCTAAGATACCAAGGTCCCAGCAGAGGTTCTAGAACTAGATGAGAGCTCTTCATTTTCAGCCGGGGGGGGGGGGATCCAGAACTGTAAATTGCTCTTGCCCTTCTGCCTCCGCCTGAGTGAGCTTTGTTGGAGGTTAGATGGTGTCTTAGCTCCTTGCAACACCCGCTGGTCTTCTCACCAACAAACGCCTCAAAGGCCCAAATCTTGCCTAACAGCCCAGGCTCCTGAGAGGAGTTTCTCTGCAATGCACAGCTCCCGGCATGGTACAGTCACAGCAGACATGTTTGCTGCTCTGTTAAAGAATCTGTACATTTCAGTGGATTGGTTTTATCTAGGGTAAATGCACTCTTCCCTTTGAATACTGTGTACAGATGTGGTCTCCTCACCTCAAAAAAGATATTTTGGCCTTGGAAAGGGTTCAGAAAAGGGCAACTAAAATGATTAGGGGTTTGGAACGGGTCCCATATGAGGAGAGGTTAAAGCGACTGGGACTTTTCAGTTTAGAAAAGAGGAGACTGAGGGGGGATATGATAGAGGTATATAAAATCATGAGTGGTGTGGAGAGGGCCGATAAAGAGAAGTTATTTATTAGTTCCCATAATAGAAGAACTAGAGGACACCAAATGAAATTAATGGGTAGCAGGTTTAAAACTAATAAAAGAAAGTTCTTCTTCACACAGCGTGTAGTCAGCCTGTGGAACTCCTTGCCAGAGGAGGCTGTGAAGGCTAGGACTATAATAGAGTTTAAAGAGAAGCTAGATAATTTCATGGAGGTTAGGTCCATAAAAGGCGATTAGCCAGGGGATAAAATGGTGTCCTTGGCCCCTGTTTGTCAGAGGCTGGAGAGGGATGGCAGGAGACAAATCGCTTGATCATTGTCTTCGGTCCACCCTCTCTGGGGCACCTGGTGCTGGCCACTGTCGGCAGACAGGCTACTGGGCTAGATGGACCTTTGGTCTGACCCAGTACGGCCGTTCTTAAGTTCTTATGTAACTCTGCACTGGTTGGACCTCCCTGGTCTGGCACCCTCGGGACCTGAGTGGTCCTGAAGGAGGGAGTTTGCTGGATCAGGGGAGGTCAAGCCTCGGTCTCTCCCCGGGCTCCTGGACTGCCCACCAGCCCAGCAAATGCATGGGCTCCAGCCATTGGTGGGGCTCTACACCCGGCTGCCATCTCGCTCCGGTCCATGGGGCTCCCTTACCTCAGCCAGCTCAGCTTCTCCAGCTGCAGGGTCTCCCTGCTCCCATCGAGCAGCAGTTCTGCATTCCCAGCAGGCACGGGTTCCATGTCCCTGTGCACAGGGGTTTCCCTGCCCCTGGCCGGTGGCGCTCCACTCTTGGCTGGTTGGGCTCCCTGCCTGGCCCTAATCCAGCTGCCATTTGCTGGCTGGGCTCCCTGCCTGCAGGCTGCAGGCCCTCTAGGCTGCTGGCTGTCTCTGTGACTGGGACTCTCTGGTCCAGAGACATCCAGGTGCCGGACCAGAGAGTCCCGGACCATAGAGTTTCAACCTGTAGTAAAACTAAGTTTATTGACAAAAGGACACAGGTTAAGTAGCATCAGCTGGAAGGAATAGAGACTGAAAGGGTTACAAACCAACCAATGTAAGCATATGCTTTCTAAAGCCTAGGACCTGATCCACCAAGTGACAGTCTTTGTCCCAGATAAATACATCATTGCTACTGCTTTTAATGTTTGTGTCTGATGTGGCCGGTTACATTTGTGTTGTGCAGCTGGGATGCTAGAGAAGGACCGGAAAACCCAAACAAAGGAGCATATGACCGCTAATTCAAATCTGTAAGCGGGATTGTGGCTAGCTGAAGAGATGCTAGCTTCTTGGGAGACACATGCCGGGGCTTTATACACAGACACAGCTTAGCAGTGGCTAGATCAGTTCAGGCCTTCAAGGAGCCGTGTTCCATTCCCAGCCCTGCCATGCACTGCTAGGTGACCTTGGAAAAGTCACTTCACCTCTTGGTTTCCCCACCTGTACAACAGCACAAAGGATGCTGACTTTCTTGGTAAAGCGCGCGGAGCCATCCACAGGTAAGAGCTAGGCGTCACTATCTCTCGATGCCGTTGAGTCGCTCCATCAGTTGCGCTTCCTGTTGTGTTTTTCAATTATGGTCTCTCAGCAACGCACTCTGCATTTTGGTGCGAACCGTACACGTTTAAATACGAACTTCTGCTTTTCCAACCCAGTCGAGAGATGGTAATTACCAATGGGAAGTGGGGGTTTTGCTTGTCGGCTTGGGAGATGCAGATATTCTGCCAGTTGCTCCCCCTCTAGTTAGCAATAAGATGCTAGGTCCAACAGTCATTCCTCTAGGTGTCCTCAGGCAGAGTTTTACCAATAAAGAAATTATAACATATCTTGTGACTAATCACATGGGAATAAAATACCTAACTCTTTTACTGCCCTTGGCAGCAGATGCTTTCAACGCCCTAGAGAAAGAAGGGGCTAGCACGGGGTGGCCAATAATTTTGTAAGCGGGGCTACTTCACAAATTTCAGAAGTGGCCATGGGCAAAGCCTTGGGCAGAAGGGGCAGGGCATTGAACTCGTAGGAGCCTCTTAAGACAGGCTCTCCTCTGAGTCACTCCAATGCTTCAGACTGGAGAAGCTCAGCTGTGAGTCTCCCTCTCCCCACCCCCTGCTCTGCAGAGATGGGTCCAGGGGTGGGGGGACACGCTGACTTCAGTGCTCCCCTCTCCTCCCCGACTGCATAGTTTTCAGGAGAATCCTGGGAACAGCTCGGCTGCAGGACAGAGCAAGTGTGTGTGTGTGTGGGGGGGGGGGGGGGCGCTGAACACATGCTGCCAGTTGTAAGTCTGCACCTCTACTCATCAGCTGGGCAGGCCAGAGAGAAATGGTTTGCGGGCTGCATCTAGCCCCTGGGCCTGATTTTGCCCTCCCTTGATCTAACTCTTCCCTGACAGGTGTCTGTGTAACCTGCTCTTAAACATCTCCCATGATAACGATTCCACAACCTCCCTAGGCAATTTATTCCAGTGTTTAACCACCCTGACAGGAAGTTTTTCCTAATGTTCAACCTAAACCTCCCTTGCTACATGCTGACCCTTCTTTCTCAAGGGTTTTGAGAGCAGCTGCTGAAAAGAAGCCCATTGCTTCTTGTCCTATCCTCAGAGGTTAGGGAGAATACATTTCTCTCCCTCCTCCGTGTAACATTTTTTTAGGTACTTAAAAGCTGCTATTGTGTTCCCTCTCAGTCTTCTCTTTTCCAAACCGAAGAAACCCAGTTCTTTCAGTCTTCCATCATACGTCGTGTTTTCTAGATCTTTAATGGCCTGGGCAGCCATTCAGTCTGGGATAACTTTGCGTGTGTTCTTCATCCTTTTCCCCCTGACCATTTCTCCAGTTTGTCCAGATCATTTTGATTTAGAACTCTCTTCTCCAAAGCACTTGCAGCCCCTCCCAGCTTGGTATCATCTGCAAACTTGTAATAGAGCTAGGCAGAGAACTGAGGCTTCCTGATCCAGTGACCTATCCAACATTCAGCTATTTTTGACTGACCACTTCTCAGCTCAGCATGGCTGAAAAAATTCAGGCTCATACCCGGGCATGACAAAAGTTCTTCAAACTGCCTGGACAGAGTGTGATGAGAATGTTGTCGAATGTTGTACAGATCACAGAAACTCAGAGCAAAGAGAATACGACGTCTGTGGAAGGCTAGTCTTGAGGTGAAGACACAGAGCTGGGAGTAATATGACGTGGGATCCATTTGTGTCCAGCAGATGCCTAATGGACCCTCCAGTAGCTAAGAATGAAGACTGTAAACCTTCAGCACCATTTTACAGATGACAGGTACTAGCTTTCTTAACTATGAAAGCTGAGAACTTTACTTCCACATTGTTCCCAGCTCTGGTCAGTCAAAACAGAGTTCTCCTAAAGGAAGAGGAGAGGTGAGGCCACATCTGGAGTATTGTGTCCAGTTCTGGGGCCCCCACTATAGAAAGGATGTGGACGCATTGGAGAGGGTTCAGCGGAGGGCGACCAAAATGATTAGGGGTCTGAAGCGCATGACCTATGAGGAGAGACTGAGGGATTTGGGTTTGTGTAGTCTGCAGAAGAGAAGAGTGAGGGGGTGATAGCAGCCTTCAACTTCCTGAAGGGAGGTTCCAAAGAGGAAGGAGAGAGGTGGTTCACAGTAGTGACGGATGGCAGAAGGAGCAATGGTCTCAAGTTACAGTGGGGGAGGTCTAGGTTGGATATTAGGAAAAACTATTTCCCTAGGAGGGTGGTGAAGCACTGGGATGGGTTCCCTAGGGAGGTGGTGGAATCTCCATCCCTAAAGGTTTTTAAGTCTCGGCTTGACAAAGCCCTAGCTGGGTTGATTTAGTTGGGATTGGTCCTGCTTTGGGCAGGGGGCTGGACTTGACGACCTCCTGAGGTCTCTTCCAGCCCTAGGATTCTATGATTTTATGAAACAATGCCAGCCATTTGGCTAGGAGATCAATTAAGCTTTCTCTTTCCAGACTGTTGGTGAACCAACAAGATCATCAGAAATTACATTGATTTTTTTGTCCTAGATAGCAAATTAAAGCATGCTGAATAAACAGGAGCATATGCAATCTATCTGGACAGATTAATCAAATTCTCTAGTAATAAAACTCATCCAAACTCCTGAGCTCTTCCCAGCCTTCTCTTCTCACTGCATGCCTGGAATCAAGATAATTGGCCATTAGGATTAGTATCTAAAATGATCCACAAATCACACCACAGAAAGTTGAAACTGACTCGCACACTGGGGGTATGTCTAGACTGCAGAGTTCTTCTGGGATACTGGAGGTATCCCAGAAAAACTCTGCCGAGTCCAAGGAATGCATTTGCTCTTCTAAAAATTTTTTCGGAAGAGCAGACGCATTTTTTCGACATCCCTGTAAACCTCATTTTATGAGGAAGAAGGGATGTTCCAAAAAAGGGTTTTTTTTCTGACATTGTGCCCAGTGTAGATGGGCCAAATGTCAGAAAAGCCTCTTCCAAGAAAAGAAGCAGAAAAAGCTACTGCAATTTGCGTATCTTTTTCTGGAAAAACTGTGTAGTCTAGACACAACTTGGAAGACAACAAGAATGCTGTTGTAATTGGAGCAAATAAAAAAAATCCAAATGCTCCTTGTCAAATTGCTGATTTTCGTCCTAATGCACCTGGGTTAGGATGTGCATTGTCACGTGATTACAGAATCAATCAGGAAAAGAAAGTTAACCAAACTGTCTCAAACTTTGAAATAGCTTCACCATGTGGTTTGGGAGAAGGTTGCTGGTGCCCAGGATCATAATTAGGGCCCTACCAAATTCATGGCTCACTTTGACCAATGTCATGGCCACAGGGTCTTAAAATTGGTTAATTTCACAATTTCAGACTTTTGCATCGGAAATGTCATGACATTGTAAGCACAAGGGGCCTGATCCAAAAGGAGATTGTAGGGGGGTGTCAAAGCTGTTGTAGGAGGGTTGCAGTATTGAGATAATCACTTCTGTGCTGCCCAGCTATGGAGTTTCCTGTAGCTGGAGGAGACTCACAAAGGTGGAGACAAGTGTGATCTCCCCAGTGCTGCTGGGAGCTAACTGCTAGCCAGACTCAGGACGGTGGTGGATTAATGTGTGGGCCCAGGGGGTCTGTGCCCAGAGGCCCTGGACAACTTAAAAATGGGTGTCTCAGCTCTGACAGGAGCCATGGAGGCTGAAGCCCTGAGCCTAGGGCCCCAAGCTCATGGTATGTCTACACTGCAGAGGTTTTTTTGGAAAAACAGTCATTTTTCCAAAAAAACTTCACTTACATCCACACTGCAATCGCATTCTTTTGGAAAAAAAAAATTGAAAGAACAGAGGGGTTTTTCTGACATTGGTAAACCTCTTTCAAGGAGGAAGAAGCCTTTTTCCAAAAGAGCTCCAAAAAGGAGTGTGTCGACGGGGAAGAGGGAGTTCTTTCGAAAGAAGAAGGAAGAGAAAAAAGCACAGGTGCCCTGGTGGCCACTCCGCCCATAGTAATCACAGCTGAGATGCGAGAGCGCGTCCATTCAGTGTGGACGCTATCTGTCCAAAAAGCAGATCGCTTTTCCGATGCGCTTTGGCAGTGTGGACGTGCTCTTTCGGAAGAAGTTTTTTCGGAAGATCTCTTCTGGAAAAGCTTCTTCCGAAAGAAGCCTGCAGTCTAGACGTAGCCTCAGTTAGGAACTGGGGGGGAGGAGGGGGTAAAAGGCCCAGGGGCTTGTAGCCCTCTGCACCCAGGAAGAAGCTGCATGGGGTGGAAGCCCTTAGTCCCAAATGGAACCTGAGCACTAGCCACCCCCAGCAGGAACTTGGAGGGGGAGGCAGCAGGACGGAGCCCAGGTCCCCAGAGTGCAGCAGAGGAGAGTGAAGGGTGATGGCAGCGGCGATCCCAGAGTCCACACATCCTGAGCCCAAGCAGGAGCCATGAGGTGGGAGGGGAACAGAAGCCCCGAGCTCTGGCCGGAAATATGGGGGGGGAGCAAAGCAGAGCTCAGGCATGCTCAGCTTGAACAGGAGCCATGCGGGGCGGGGAGGGGCAGCAAGCCCAGAGCTGGATTCCCAGCCAGGCAGGAGCCAATGGGGAAGAGAAGCCCCAGTGGGCAGCCCCGAGCCCTGGCTCGAGTCCGAGAGCCCCCAGCCCCTGCAGGAGCTGACGGGGGAAGCAGCAACTTGGAGTCACAGTAGAAGCTGCGGGGGGAGGGGGGAGACAGTTTCACCCCAAACTGTTGACATTGTCAAAATAGTTCCTCTTGTGTAAAAAATGCCATGCCTTTCCAGTAACTCAAACTTCAAAGTCTTTTTTGCTCAACCAAACGTGGCTGGCACTTTTTTTTGCTCGACAACTCTCCCCCCCCCCCGTCTCTTTGCACTATATGCACAACTATTTTGGCTCTTTGCCTGTAACGGGTTGGCCACCCCTGGTTTAGTGTCTGCTTGACAATGTCCCCTCGACCTCCTGCCTGCATGGGCCAGCTGTGAGGCTCAAGAGGCAGTGCAGGGTCTCTGCTGTGCGGGATACGGGGAGTGGTGTGACCTAGCTCCCGCCCGTGTGCCAATGAAAATCCGCTTGTGTGCCACTGATGGCCACACATGCCGTAGGTTGCCGACCCCTGGCTTATGCGGTAGAGGAAACAGTGAAGGTGGAAACACTAAATATGGTGTCGCCTGTGGTCTGAGTTAGCAGTGGGGTTTGTTGCAGGGATAGGTGTTTGGGTGAGTGTACCTGAGGTATGGTGTGTAACTGTTGGCAAGTATTTGCCTCAGGTTGGGGAGTTGTCCATAGGCGAGGACTGGCCTGTTTCCCAAGGTCTGTGAGAGTGAGGGATTGTTGTCCTGGATAGGTTGTAGATTGTCAATAATGCGCTGGAGGGATTTAAGTTGGGTTTATAAGTGATGGCCAGTGGTGCTCTGTTATTTTCCTTGTTGGGCCTGTCTTGAAGGAGGTGACTTCTGGGTACTTGTCTGTTACTAACATGGCTACCCCCTGACACTGGTTAGAGTTAGTTCCAAAGAAGATGTGGGCTGGCGGGGGGGAGATATATTATTGGGGTAGATCAAGAAATACCACCTCCCCCCCCCCAGTATAGCACAGCTGAGATAGTCAGAGGCATAGTTCTTCCTAGTTTATGCCATTCCCCTTCTACTGCCTGCTCATCAGCTCCGAGAAGGAAGAGAGCAGGCCAGACTGGCACAAGGTACCCTCCCACTTGCTCCTATATTCTCAGACTCCATGTCTGCGTAGCCGCTTATAGGGTGTCAGAGGTTCTTACTCACCCATCACTCCTCTCTCTACAGACCTCGACTCTCACCCTCCTTCGGTTTGTGTCATAACAGCACAGAAGGTGTGGTTTCTAAGTTGGCAGGTGGTGCAAACAGGGCAATACAGTGAACAGCAAGGAAGCACGAAGACCTGCGCTAATAATAAAGTAGCTGACACATGCACATCGAGATAAAAATCACCAGACTTGCAGAAAAAGTCAAGAGAATGCTTGGGTGTTTGTGCAGCATACAGAAGAGGAAGGAGACTAGGAACTTATTGTTGCAAAATCCCTAAAGGCTTAGACACAATGTACCATCTAGCAGCGATGAAGAGAACAAACTAGTTGCTTGGTGTATTGCTGCAGGAATACATTTATATCACAGGAGGTTATTTCCCATCTATAATTAATTTCCCCTGGCTATATATGCTAATTTCTTTTTAGATCTTTCTATTCTCTAAATTCCTTCGCTTCGTGATAATTGGATTAAAGTGTACACATTTCCGGTTGTCCCCCCTTTCCTGCCCCGTGTTGCCTACTGAATTTCTGGCGTTCTCCATATTTAGTGTTTCCACCTTCACTGTTTCCTCTGACTTTTGTGCCCCCAAAGTTAAATCCAGACAGTAATTTAATGTTTAATGCTACGGGCATTTTACCACCAGCAGCTGTCTGCCTTACACACAAAGGAGTCACGATGAGGAAGCCACCAGTGTACAATGCCTGAGCTTGGATTAAGTCGAGTTTCCTTGGATACATTTTGGATGCTGAACTAAATGTTTGGCATCTATATTCAATGATTTACCTTATTAACACTCTATTAAACAGTACCATTGTTTTCTTATCCGCAACCCAGCTGTTTCCAAAAGTACTTTGAAGTAGATTGATTTTACTTTTGCATTTTTTTTACAATATTTTAAATGTAACACTAGCTTGTTATCAAATGGCACAACCAGGACGCCATAGCTTTTCACTATCCCATTTTCCTGTCCATATAGAGACAGTTTACAGTCTTCATTCCATTTCCTTTTAGAGAATATATTTCTTTAGGTTTAAGGAATTGAAAATTTAAAGCCCTGAATTTCTACAGTGTTCCTAAGTGTTTCATTAACTCAGACTTTCTAGCTATTATCTGCCTTCTGTTTTTAGTCATCTGCAAGTTAGGAAATGCCTATTTTGACACTCATCCCCTCTGGAAGTGGTATAACCCTTCTGCCACATACCACCAGCAGCAGCCAGGGCCGGGTTCAATATCTAGGGGTTTCTCTCCATCCATCCAACACAGAACTGACTCAAGCCTCCACCCACTAGCCTGGGAAATTCACCCCTGGGTGCCTCTGGGAGTCAACGCTTCTCCACTCGCAAGCACAGAGTCTGAGTGTAGAAAAGAAAACTTTAATAAAAGGGGAGGAAGTAACGCAGCATTAATTTGGGAAACCACCACAAAGTTCATAACCAAACCCACGAGTGAACGTCCTAGCTCAAGTAAGTTGGGCAAGGTCCTTTTCCTCCCAAGCTCTCAACTCCAGCAATGTAAATGTCCCCTTCACATGCCCAACCTTTCTCTGCACCCCACTCGCAGTCACTGCCCTTGGTCAGGGCAGGCCAGAGTTCAGAGGTGCATGGGCAGAGTTCACCTCCCATCCTGAATGGAGCTGGGGGCGGGAAAGAAGCATCTTACTCGGCTGGTCACTCGTTATCCACCTGCTCGCTGCTGTCTGGCGCCGCCCTGCTGGCCATTCATCTCA
Source organism: Pelochelys cantorii (assembly GCA_032595735.1). Taxonomy (NCBI): domain Eukaryota; kingdom Metazoa; phylum Chordata; order Testudines; family Trionychidae; genus Pelochelys; species Pelochelys cantorii. Next base: position 7,847,943 of record CM064346.1, on the reverse strand, counting down.
CCTCACTGCCACCGATTTGCTGGCTGCTCCTTATGCTTCTCCATCGCCGCCCTGCTGGGCGATCATCATGCTGCTTCTCACATCTTCCACTGGCTTGTGGCGGATTTGGTTCTGGGCCAAACCTAGCGATTTCAGCTCTGAGTGATTTCAGATCTTAGCCCAAAGCACAGTCCAGCCACAAGAGATTCCAGCATCCACTGGAGTAAATTTAAATACAAAAGAGACTCCTTGTGGAGCCTTTCACTCTGTCATTGAAACAGTGGGGAGAAACAGGCTGAAGCAGTCTTACAGCTCATGCCTGCAGGGCATGCAGCCTGCTGGCTCAGAGACCTCCCGCCCCAGCTTCATCTCATAGGGCTCTGGAAGATAAGCCTCAGTCCATCCAAGTGTTTTTACACTGACAGGGTCTGTCCTTCGAACTGAGTTAAACACAGTCTGACTTTTCTGCAATCCAACAATACCTGCAAGCATTGGTGATCATACCTCACAATTCCTGCATTTAGTGTTAACACAATTTGTGACCCCACAACAGCCAAATTGGTTACAATGGGCCCTAAGATATAGCTGGATTTGTTCCAGTCCCACAGACAGGGACAAACACCTACAGGATCTCTATCAGGCATTCTTAAGACTTAAACATCCACCCACAGAAGAAGAAAAAAACAGACTGACATAGCCAGACGAGTACCCAAGTATCAAGATAGGCCCAATAAACAAAATAACAGAACACCTATAGTCATCACCTGCAGTCCAAAACTTAAACCCCTCCAGGGCATCATTAACAATCTATAACCTATCCTGAAAAATGATCCCTCACTCTCACAGACCTTGGGGGACAGGCAATCCTCACTTACAGACAACCCCCTAACCTCAAACAAATTCCTTCCAACAACCACGCAGCACACCTCCATCATAATCGTCCAGGAACCCACCACTGCAATAAACCCCAGTGCCAACTCTGTCCACACATCTACGCTAGCGAAATCATCACAGGACCTAACCACATAAACCACATCAGAGGCTCACACAACTGCACATACACCTATGTGATCTATGCCATTAAGTGCCAGCAATTCCCCTCTGCCATGTATATTGGCCAAACTGGACAATCTCTGCAACAAAGGATTAATGGACACAAATCAGATATTCGAAATGGTAACACAGAAACTGGTTGGGGAACATTTCGACTTGCCCAGGCACTCGCTAATGATTTAAAGGTGGCTATTCTCTTACAAAGCAATTTCAGAAATCAATTAGAGGGGGAGTTTGCAGAACTGGCCCTCATATGCAAATTTGATACTATCTTACACAGCTTGAAGAAAGACATAAACTGGGGGTATGTCTACACTACAGAGTTTTTCCGGAAAAACAGACGTTTTTCCAGAAAAACTACACTTACGTCCACACTGCAATTGTGTTCTTTTGACAGAAAGTTGAAAGAATGCAGGGGTTTTTCTGACAGTGGTAAATCTCTTTCTATGAGGAAGAAGCCTTTTTCTGAAAGAATTCTTTCGGAAAAAAGGCATGTGTGGATGGGGAAGAGGAGTTTTTTTCAAAAGAAGAGGCCTCCAGGAAAAAGCACAGGTGCCCTGGTGGCCACTCCATCCATAGTAATCACAACTTAAATGTGAGATAGCGTTCTATCAATGTGGACGCTATCTTTTGGAAAAGCAGATCACTTTTTTGATGTACTTTTGCTGTGTGGACTCTCTCTTTCTAAAGAAGTTTTTCCGGAAGATCTCTTCCGGAAAAGCTTCTTCTGAAAGAAGCCTGCAGTCTAGACATAGCCTGGATGGGCCTTTATATTCAACACCCAAATGACATCAAAAGCTAAGTATTGGGCACTTACAGCCTACCCTATTAACCTCATTTAGCATGGACACTTTAATTGACAGGTCTTTTTTTTCCTCCTCCCCTTCTACTCCCTGTTCCTGCTTTATATTTCAACCTCTGTGCCTCTTGCTCCATATTTGTCATTTGAAGAAGTGGATTGTGCCACAAAAGCTCATGATACTATCTATCTATATTTTTGGTTAGTCTCTAAGGGTACGTCTACACTACAGAGGAAGATCCAAGCTGCTGCTATCGATCTTCCAGGGTTCAAATTAGCTGGTCTAGTTAAGATAGCTAATTCGAACTGAGAGGGGCACTCCAGTTGATGCCAGTAGTCCTGCCTTCACGAGGAGTAAGGGAAGATGAAGGGAGAGTGTTCTCCCTTCGACTTCCTGCAGTGTGGACAGCACCAAAAGCCGAATAAAGGTACTTTGATTTCAGCTATGCAATTAATGTAATTTGACTTTGTCCTGTAGTGTAGACATACCCTAAGGTGCTACAGGACCATTGTTATTTCTCAAGGTTTTTTTAGTTACAGACTAACACAGATACCCCTCTGAAACTGCAAAGTTCTTGTATGTTAGAAACATGTTTTCCATCTTTTCCCACTTTCCTTGTATGCCTATGGCAGCTACTTTATTCAATAAGCCTTCTTCATCATAAAGTATCATATGAAGGTTGTTTCCTGTTATATATTCTTTATTTCTCATATGTTTTTATGTTTCCACCTGTACTCTTACCATTAGGATTCCTTTAATGAATGTACAAATTTCCCCTTCCTCTCTTATGTCTCTGTCTTATCTATCAATATCTTTTCCTGAGATTCTGAATCTAGTTTTCCTATTAACCAAGTTTCTTATATCAGATAAGCAAAATATCTTCTGATGAGGTTAGTATAAGTCCCTGCCCAAGTACAGTGCATAGTATGATTCTATTTATCCTACAGTGTTTCCTTCACTTAAAAAGCATGAGAGTTGTTCTAGTGATAAGTTGTTAACATGTAGGCATTTTTCTGTTGCTTGAACTCCAATTTTCATTTTCCATCTATGAGGAGCAATTTATAGCTGAAGTCATAAAAAGCAATAAACCTCAACTTTGTCTAAATATAATATCTTCCACTTGTCTCTGCATCACTCATTATATCTTTGATTTATTCTGTGGTGTGTTTATCTCTTTCTCCTCACTGAGTTTTTTTTTCCTCTTCCACTTTTGTTCTTAGATCCTCTTAATGTCCATACAAAATACACTTTTTTGTAACTTCTATTTTGTGTATTTCTCTTGCTTGATTTGTTGCTATATAACCTCAATCTACTACACCAGTGGTTTTCAAAGGTGAGTCACAGGCCTGCCTGCATAAGCTGCTGGCAGGCCTGAGATGTTTTGTTTATCTAAGGTATGGCTACACTACAGAGTTTTGTTGGAAAAACAGCCGTTTTTCCAACAAAACCTGTTACGTCCACACTGCAATCATGTTCTTCTGAAAGTAAATCAAAAGAACAGAGGGGTTTTTCCAGTGCTGATAATCCTCTTTTTATGAGGAAAAAGACTTTTTCCAAAAGAGCTCTTTCGGAAAAAGGTGTGTGAGGACGGGGAAGAGGGAGTTCTTTCAAAATAAGAGGAAAGAGGAAAAAGCACAGGTGCCCTGGTGGCCACTCCATCCATACTAATCACAGCTTAAATACGAGATAGCATCCACACTGAATTGATGCTATCTTTTGAAAAAGCAGATCACTTTTTCAATGCACTTTTGTGTGTGGATGCTTTCTTTTGGAAAAAGTTGTTTTGGAAGATCTCTTCTGAAAAAAGGTTCTTCCGAAAGAAGCCTGCAGTCTAGACATAGCCTAAGTGTTGATAACCACTGCAAGGCTCCGTGACTATGGACACTTAGATGAACAGTGTCATGACCTGCCCGCGGCTTACCCAGGTGAGCCCGCAACCCAGCTTTGAAAACCACTTCACTACACTGTGCTTTCTTCCAGAGCTGTTGCACTTTAAATCTGTCTCATCCCACAGTTGTCATAGAAGAGCGCCCCACATCAAAATAGACATCTATGGACGAATTGTCATGAAGCTCAGTTGGGCGTTTGCTTCACATACTTTTCATGAATGACTCAGGACCCATGGCATCAGAAGACAGTGTTTCCTCCCATGCAAAAGCTAAAGGTAGAGAAATTCTAGGAATTCCAAAGCATGCAAGTGGTATTTGGTTTCTTCATTTTATCCCTAAGGATACTTCTCTATCTTTTTTTTTCAGAATTATAATTATTTAATTGCTATTGGCTAAGGAGCAGTATGACTTGACCTTGATCTTTAAACTTGGTCTCCTTGAGAATGCCCTTGTCATCTGCTGTACTGCCAGGCTCCTGCAAATGTGTTGATTGTGCTTTTTATTGCAACCCATCAACTGCACAGTCACTGTTTCAGCAGCAAGTTTCTTGTGGAAGAAGATCATTTTTTAAATGGGAGTGAAATTGGAAGCTGAAGTTACCAGACACTGTACTTTCTAGATCTATTGTATTTCAAATCAATCAAGAGGCCAACTGAACAAAGAGCTCTAAAGTTAAGTACATGCTTAAGTGTCCTGCTGAGGCAGATCTACGTGAGGTAGTATAGTCCAATGATTAGAGGAGTGACTTAAGTATCCAGAGGTCACTGTTCTAATCCTGGCTCCCTGTGACCTTTGGCAGGTTGCGTCTCTATTCTGCCTCAGTTTCTCCATATGCAAAGTGCAAAAGTGCTCTACCCCCTGCAAGTGCTTTGCCTACAACAGTGGTTGAGCTAAACCTAAACCAATCCAAGTCCATGGGAATATTTCATTTGACTTTAAAGGGGCTTTGGGTCATGGCCTACAGCACATTAGAGTATGGTGGGTCAGTTAGAATCTGGGTGATCAATCAAAAGGTAACTCCTTTTTCAAATGATGCCTATAAAATAAATCATAACACAAGAGTGGGTCTTTCGCCTCATCCACTATTTTTCAAGACCCAAAGGCCTTCTTTTTTGGGTTTGGGGCAAGGTATACCTCAGGTGGCCCATCCAAGCCTGGTTGTCAAGTCCAGTGACAGCGAGTATATAACCATTAGGGGGTGCGTCTACACAGCACCCTAAACTCAAAATAAGATACACAGTTTGCGCTATGCAGATTGCATATGTTATTTCAATTGTATTTCAAAATAGCTCATTTTGAAATTTGGCGCATCTACACAGCACCAAAGTTTGGAATAATGTGCTATTTGGAGACACCCATGAGAGTCAGAGGGATGCTGGAATAGCGCGCTTGTTATTTTGAAAAATATTTTGAAATAACGGGAGTGTTTCAAAGACGTGGGGTAGCTATTTTGGGATACTTCCTGTATCCTGAAATAGCTCTGCAGTGCAGATGTACTGTATGAGAATCCCATGATTTAGCATTTAAGATAAAGTAGCAGTGGTAACTCTCCATCCAAGTGAGTTCACTATGCTCCTTTTAATCTGACTGAGTTTGGAACATTGGCTAGAAAATAATTTTTTTCAGGGCGAATATGCCCCAACAGGGAGGGAAAATGTTCAAACACAAAAATCGCACAACACGAAAATGCTAAAAAACTGTGAGAATTCTTTATCTTTTTGAAGCATAATGGTTTTTAATTTTCTCATGCCCTGATCTCCCTAGCAACAATTTAAAAGCATGTAAGCATTCATGAATCAAAGCTGCAAGCATCTGCATTTTTAATTATGTGTCATGGGACTGAAACTTTCCTTTTGATCTATGCATGTAAAGGGATTTATAATGTAATGGTTATAACCCCCCCATAAAAGTCTATGCTTGTTATGGAGCAAGGTCACCATTGTACAGAAGGGTAAGGGCATTGCACAGGATTTTGGGAACATACAGTAAAACCTGTGTTATCCAGCACGCTTGGAGATTAGGGCGTTCCGGTTATTTAAAAATTCTGGTTATCTGAGAGTCCCATCAACCTAGGAAAAACCAATTTCTGCTCTCAGACTACTAATGTCGACAGTTTCCAATTATTTGTCTTGTGCAGCAAACTCAATCCAAATGCAAAGCACATCCTCAGTACGGCTCTAATGAGTGGGTCTCTCAAACCTATTTGCAAGATATTTAATTTTCTTGATAAATAACAGATTAAAGGTCACTCAGATCTATGCCACATGTGAAATGAATTAATGCTGCTTTTGATGCACTAGTACGAAATCCATGCCATACACAGGCTGCTTTATGTGTCTCATCTTGTATATTCTTGTAAAAAAATCAATGAGAAAGTATTAAACCTAAAAATCCGGAGCAGAATATTTTATATGTTTTAAGTTACTTATGAGTGTGGTTAGGAGAACAAGAATCCCCTTAAGAAATGCCTTGAGTTAGCTTCATGGTGAGATATTCAATTGCATTATTTAAGTTTCAGATTGTCTCCCCTATCTTTGCAGGGTCTTTGTCGAGTAGATTTTGTGAAGTGGGATAGATCTAGTATGTTGCAGTTTGGTAGCATTAAAAAAAAAATCCAAGCTGCCACTGAAATGTATGTGGTGAGATCCCAATCCGGCAAACACTCAAGTACATTAGGACATACCTGTGATTTGCCATTACACTATGCCTGTGACCTACCCTTTACACTATGTTTGTGATGGGATTAGCTGGGTATGGAGATTACCCATCTAACTGAGAGCTGCAGGATCAAATAATTTTAACGAAGTCACTCGCTCTTATTAGATCAAGGCTACATACTATGTTTATATCCATGCCCAAAGGGATGTGCTCCGGACAAATGATCAAGGGGGGGGTGCTAGCCGGGCAGCTGCCTGGGGCGCCAACCTATGGGGGGTGCCTGATGGCAGCTGTAAGGGGCGCCATGTGCCCAGCCACGCGGCGCCCCTTAGAGCTGCCATCAGGCGCCACACGCCCGGGGCCAGGGGCCGCACGGCGCTCCTTAGAGCTGCCATCAGGCACCGCACGCCCGATTGCCACTGTAAGGTGCGCAGCGCGCCGGGGGGTGGGGCCGCGCATGCATCGCACACCCGCTGCCCGGGGCACAGGAATGGCTCGAGCCGGCCCTGCAAATGATACAGGCCAACTGAGAAATAAACATGTCAGACAGTGAGAATGTCTTGGAAATGTTGATACTGGAGTAAGAGAATCAGTTCAAGGGACAAGTGCAAAACCGAGAGAGGGAGAGGAAAAGACATATTCTCCCCCACGGTTCATCTACACTGCACGCTTATTTCAAAACAAGCTACTCCTGAAGAAATACTCCGAAATAGCTTATTTCAAAATAGACCATCTACACTACAGGGAAGCCTCAAAATTAGCCAGAGGCAGGCTCCCCTAATGTGGATGTACTACCTCGACTTAGAGCTGCAAGAGGCCCTGGGGAGGAACTATTTCAAAATAGCAGCAGTGGCATGTCCACACTACTGCTATTCCAAAATAACTATTTCAGAACAGGGTTATTCCTCATGGAATGAGGTTTACAGAAGTCAGAATAAGCCGTCCGTTATTTCAAATTTCTTTCGAAATAATGGAATTGCTGTGTAGACGCTCGGATTGTTATTTAGGAATAACAGCTGTTATTCTGAAATAATGCTGCTGGGTAGAAGTCACCCCCAGTGACTAATTTTCATTCCAATTCCACAAAGCGTACTTTCAATATATTCTGTTATTCATTACGTACTACCTGTCCATGCCTCTCACAATAATTAATACTCTTGACAAGCTTTGTGTGGGTACCTTATATACTGCTCTTTATGAATAAGTATTCTGCAAGATGTGTTTGGTGTAGTGAGTTTGTCAGGTCTGAGCTGAGAGGTGGTTGCAAAGACCAGAGACCCTTTGCCAAGAAGCATCTGTGCCATAGAGCTGTTGCCAGAATTTCAAGTTCGAGTAAGTCTCTAGACAAACCATTTTTCTCGAGGAAACAATGAGACCACGTTGGTCTGTGTGATAGGTAGTGATCTCGCAGACAGCTACCTTAGACCATGAACCAGCAATGAGCTCTGCTCAGATGGACTACAGATACCACGTATGGGGCAGGTGAAGCAACAGAAGAAGTATCACACCAAGGCAGCTGTGGCAATCAGTTAAACCTTATCTCATCTACCGAACCTGGGCTGAGGAAGTCAAATGTCATACTCTGAGCTTAGTGATGACTTAGACTGATGAAAACAAATTAAACATTTCAAGTCCCTGCCCTAGAGGGAGAACATAATGATCCAGACCAATCCCATTTCCCTCTTTAAAATTATCTTTTTTTTCCAAGGAAGCTGATGATTTATGAGCTGTTTAGTGGGCAAAAGCCTCCACAACCACCGCACTGGGAAGGTTATAAATTACCTAGACATAGACTTGCATTTTGCAGGCAATTCATATGCTGTCCGCCCATGAACATACTCCCCTCTCTTATTTTCAAGCACATAGAAATAAAAAAGAGCACTGGGGTATAGCCAAGGACTGCTATAGCAAGTTACCTTACTTGGTGAATATGTGAATTCCCAGCCCACTTAAGCATTCCATGTTTCTTTCTGTCTAAATGGGCAAAATCACAAAAACCAAACAACTATTTGGTCACAAGAAAACGCTTGTAACCTGGTCTCCCGGACAGTGGGGTTCCTGGGTGGTTAGGTCCCGGTGTTAGCTGGGGGTCAGGGTTTTCCAGCCACTTATCAAAGTCTGCTCCTTCAGTTTGAGGCATGGCCCCAAGAAACCAATTTCCCCCTCCTCAGTGGGGGGTTTTCCTCTGGTTCTCCCCCTTTGCACCTGGGGGTGGGGGGCGGGGTTGGAGACTTTCATCCTGTTCTGGCTCAAGTCCTGTGGACAGCAGAACCAACTCCTGCCTCTTCACTGGGCAGCCCTGAACTGAGCCAGGTTCCATCCTTTTATTCTCCCTCCAGGCCTGGCATTGGCTGCCAGTAATATGGGGCGGGGATAATTGGGCAAAAAGGCCTTATTTAGCTCCTGCACTGCCAGGCCCTCGTCCCACTCCCTCACAAGGCTATTCAAGCTCATTGGGGCTTGGCCTGTGAAAAACATAATTCCATTTAGTTAATACAATAGATTTAGGAAAATGGAGAAAAACAGAGGGCAGCAGCAAAATCAACAGCACATCTGTAGCGTAAAGGAACGCTCTATGTGAATGAGGGAGGCAGAATCTCCCCCTTCATGTTGTGTTTTTAAATTGACTTGGTGAGTTTTATTAGTACAGAACAGAAGCACCTAGAACCTGCAGCTGAGGTCCGGGTTCCATTGTGCCATGCACTGTATTCACCCACAGTGAGAGACAGCTTTCAGTCTAGAGAGTGCCCTTCAATTCATTAAGTCTTTGCCAAGTGTTTTGTGCTCCTCTGGTGAATACTACTGTAGAAATACAAATAATTACTTATTTTGTTAAAAAACAGCAATGGATGAGGTTTCCCAAGTGCTTACAACATTCCCTTCCTTTTGGGATTAGCAGAGTGAAATTTAGACTCTGTAAAGACTCCAACAATTTCATTTTAGTCAAGGGCATTTTCAGAGGCAATATTATATGCATATGCAAACCTCTTAAGTGTAGATGTCAAGAGATTGCATGAGGGGGATAAGAAAAGAATTCCAGCACCCTTTCTCCATGTAATAGTAAGGCACAAAGTAATTAAAATAATTTGTGGGTCAAGACTTTTCTTTCCTCTGAAGCATCCAGTGAATGCTGGACTCTTTGGATCTGATTTAACCATGTGTGGCAACTTCTACTTTTTTTTGTTTTTGTTTCCAAGTTCTAGAGAGAGAATATCAGGACCTACATCAAGATGAATCAGAGATCGGTCTCTCTGTTAATCAAGCGGACATGACTTTTCTGTGACTTTGCTTCTCTGTGCAGAAACCACTACGGTATGATCCCTCTTGACCGGTATACTCAGAGAAGACTGATTTTTTTCTTCTTGTGCTGGGTGTGTAACTTCCATTAACCTTAGGGTTTATCTTCACTTACCCCGAGATCAATGCTCCAGAGATTGATTTGCAGGGGTTTGATTTAGTATATATAATAAGGACCCACTAAATCGACCACTGATGGTGCCACCATTGACCCCAGTATTCCTCTGGGTCATGAGGAGTAAGGGAAGTTGAAAGGAGAGTTTCTCCCATCAACTCCCCACAGTGGGATGCCACAGATATTTGACCTAAGATTCGTCGACTCCAGCTACGCTATTCTCACAGCTGGAGTTGTGTATCTTAGGTCAACTTTCTCTCATAGCGTAGACCTGACCTCTGTGTGAGCTTGGTTCACACTCTGAGAAATGGAGAAATCCCACATCAGTTTTCAGTGATGCGAGGTACAGAATTCTAGCCATGCACTATGAACCTGGCAAGATGAGCTCACAGCATCTTCAGTCCAATAGGCTTTGCTTCCTTTTGTGCCTTCGAAAAGTTTCTTCTGTTGTGCCTCACCACAGATTTAAGGGACCAAATTTTAGGCATCCAGCTTTGAAAGTCTTGGCCTGAAACTACATTTAATCTAAAGCACAGATGCATAGATTTTGTACCAATTTAAATAACCTGCATTGGAAAAGAAACTAGATGATCAGTATTTCTGAAAAGCATTTAAGTCAGAATACCCCACTTTTAAAGGGGGTGTGTGGATCAGATTAGCACCTCATCAGCCATTCAATTTCGAATGAAACTGAAAATCCAGATGAAGGTGGGACATGGGGGGCGGGGAAGGAAAAACTCTGAAACAAAGAGCCACAAGATAAATGACTTCCATTCAGAAATTCATACAGTGAAACAATGGTACAAAGTGCGATACAATTCCTGACAAAGATCTGCTCTGTTCTCTAAAGGCCTTTATTGTGCTCCATGTACCTGGAGTTATGTTTTATCTTCACAAGAAAAAAAAAAGTGGTGTTCTTTGTTTTACGTGAGCTTCCTCCCTCCCTCCCGCCTTCCACTTGCTGAGATTTAAGTAAGCTCTTGTATTGCTCTATCTCTGATCAGGCTTAGAGATTTGGAAAGCCCTGAGTTTGCAAGGATAAAAAAGGCCTTAGTATCTAGACACTGATAGATCTGATTCATCACCTCAGGAGGACATTACCACACAGTGAGTGCCACAGATTGCTTCGATAACAAGCACCGGATTCTTCTTGGCATGCACCGTCATTTAAAGGTCAAAGCTCTGAACAGAAGGAGGACTCACTGAGTGTAAAAAAAAAAAAATCTCTCACAGCTTGAAAAAGCCAAATTTCTTTATTGAGCGGCTGGCTTTAGAATGAGACGGGTAGCCCTGTTAGCCACTTTGGCAGCGGGAAACGGGGGCAGGAATGCCTCTCCTCAGACACAGCCAGGGCAGAAGGTCTCCAAACTGGCTCAGCCTCCATCTGGCATGTGGAGTGTGAGCTGAGGCATGAAGGAAGTACGGTAAAACCTGTGTTATCCGGCATGCCCGGGGATTAGGGCGTGCCAGTAACCTAAAAATTCTGGTTATCTGAGGGGGCGGGGGGAATTGGAGACATGTAGGGCCTACCGGGGGAGCATGGGAGCCGTGTGGGGGCCGGGATGTGGCCTGCTAGGGGGGGCCATAAGCTGCGGGGGGAGGAGGCGGCAGGGGCGGCCCTAGATTAGCTGCCAGCAACTGGCGCCCTAGGTGAACCATGCAATCGGCGCCCCCACCTCCAAACCCCTCAATGATATTGCGCCACCAGTTGGCGCCCCATTTAACTTGGTGCCCTAGGCGACCGCCTAGTTCGCCTATATGGACAGGCCACCCTTGGGGGGCGGGATGTGGCCTGGTGAGGGGAGGTGGAAGCTGGAGGGCGGGAGGTGGAAATGATGGAGGCAACCTGCTGAGAGGGGGGCCAGAGCTGCAGGGGGGCTGACCTGCTGGGGGTGCCGGGAGCCGCGGGGAGAGCCAAGATGCTTGCTGCTTGCTTCCGGCTGCCATTCGCCCCTCCCCCAGGTATGTGCTGCATGCTTATCTGAGGAGTGGCTCAGCACTTAAAGGGCCAGTTTCCTTTTTTTTTTTTTTTTTTGCTTTTATTGGCGTCAGAAATTTGCCGGTTTCTATAGTATTCCTGATGCTTAAGTTCCGGATAGCGCAGGTTTTACTGTACTCTACTTCACAGCTAGTCTCTGTTTTCCACTTGGGGGAGCATGGGAAGCAGAGCGAAAGAGAACCCTGAGGCTGCTGTAATTCACATCGTAGGCTGGGCAGGGTCCAGCCTTAAGGTCACCTGTCCTGTGTTCCTCCTTGTTTCTATCTCAAGCACAGGAATGGAGCAAATGATGATGGTTATGGCTTGTAGCATCTAGGAGCCCCCTCTCATGGACCAGCCTCCCCCTGCTGTGAGATGCTACATAACAGGGGTGGGGAACCTCAGGCCTAGGGGCTGGATGCAGCCCCTGGCTTGCCTGGATCTGGCCCCCAAAGCTCAGGGCTCTCTGTCCCAGCATTGGAGAGCCTGGGTTCACACTCCAGCCTCTCCCCGCCCCACCACGGGGCTGGAGCACACACAATCTACTAGCCTGTGCCTCCCTGCGCTCTGGTGTGCGTGGGAATCTGGGGAGTGTCTGTCTCATTCTCATTTGGGGGCCACATCAGTGGGGTGTGTGTGTTCATTTGGGGGATTTTTTGCTTTTCACTTGGGTGTGGCCACCGACTGCTGTATAAACCCAGGACAAAAAGGCAGCCCTAGCCTCAAGCCACTTTAGTGCTGGGATGGCACTAAAAAAGTGAAGACAGACAATCCAGGAAACTATAGACCAGTCAGCCTCACCTCAGTCCCAGGAAAAATCACAGAGGGGATCCTCAAGGAATCCATTTTGAAGCACTTGGAAGAGAGGAAAGTGATCAGGAATAGTCACCATGGATTCACCAAGGGAAAGTCATGCTTGGCCAACCTGATTGCCTTCTATGACAAGCTAACTGGCTCTGTGGACATGGGGGAGGCAGTGGACATGATATACCTTGACTTTAGAAAAGCTTTTGCTACCATCTCCCACAGTATTCTTGCCAGCAAGTTAAGGAAGTATGGATTGGATAAATGGACTGTAAGGTGGATAGAAAGCTGGCTTGATTGTCAGGCTCAATGGGTAGTGATCAACAGTTCGATGTCTGGTTGGTATCAAGCAGAGTGCCCCAAGGATCAGTTCCAGGGCTGGTTTTGTTCAATATCTTTATTAATGACTTGGACAAGGGGATGGATTGCACCCTCAGCAAGATTGCAGATGACACTAAGCAAAGGGGAGAGGTAGATAAGCTGGAGCGCAGGGATAGGGTCCAGAGTGACCTAGACAAATTGGAGGATTGGGCCAAAAGAAATCTGATGAGGTTCAACAAGGACAAGTGCAGAGTCCTGCACTTGGGACAGAAGAATTCCAACCACTGCTACAGGCTGGGGACCAACTGGCTAAGTAGCAGTTCTGCAGAAAAGGACTGGGGATTACAGTGACTGAGAAGCTGGAAATGAGTCAACAGCGTACCCTTGTAGCCAAGAAGGCTAATGGCATATTAGAGTGCATTAGGAGGAGCATTGCCAGCAGATCCAGCGAAGTGATTATTCCCCTTTATTTGGCACTGGTGAGGTCACATATGGAGTACTGCGTCCAATTTTGGGCTCCCCCATTATAGAAAGGATGTGGACACATTGCAGAGAGTCCAGTGGAGGGCAACAAAAATGATTCAGGGGCTGGAGCACATGACTTACGAGGAGAGGCTGAGAAATTTGGGCTTGTTTAGTCTACAGAAGAGAAGAGCGAGGGGGGATTTGATAGCAGCCTTTGACAACCTGAAGGGAGGTTCCAAAGAGGCTGGAGAGAGGCTGTTCTCAGCAGTGACGGATGACAGAACAAGGAGCAATGGTCTCAAGTTACAGTGCGGGAGGTCTATGTTGGATATTAGGAAAAACTATTTCACTAGGAGGGTGGTGAAGCACTGGAATGGATTACCTAGGGAGGTGGTGGGGTCTCCATCCCTAGAGGTTTTTAAGTCTCAGCTTGACAAAGCCCTGGCTGGGATGATTTAGTTGGGTCTGGTCCTGGTTTGGGCAGGGGGCTGGACTCAATGACGTCATGAGGTCTCTTCCAACCATATGATTCCGTGGGTTTTGTTCGGCTGGTGAAGGTTTTTTTCCCCACAGGGTGAGTTCATTTACTTACGAGGAGGTGAGCTAATGGGAAAGAAGAGAGAAGGGAAGGGGGACAGGGCAGGACTGGAGTGAAGCTGAGCTGAGAGACCGTGTGGATGGTAGAGCCGGGACCCATCAGCACTGGGCAGAGACAGTCAGAACGCTCTGTGTGGATTGTCTCAAGGTCTCTGCTTCGGCTGAGTCTGTTCTGATTATGGGTCCCGGCATGTGTCCAGTTTCACATGCATTTCCTGTGTGAATAGGGAGGATTACGATACACATTCAAAGGGACATGTGTTGATTACATGTTTTAGACACATTGTGCATAGGCCTCGTTAGTAGTCACCTCAGAAGCATCGAGGGCCAGTTTTAGGCGCAAGCAGAGGAAGGCACCACACAAGTGGAGAAGGTGGAACTGGAGCAGCTCCGAAACTACCACCCCAACATTCAGATGTTTATCCAAACCGTCCTCACCTTCCTTTGGGCTGGCACAAGCGCCTCCTTTCCTTTAAGAAATAACAATACAACGAACACAGGGAATTTGGGCTTGGTGAAAGGGACTACCATAGTTGTCCTGTCACCCAGGCCCAAAATGTTCATCCCTGGCTATGGATTTTCCCACCAACCCTGGCGACATCTCCAAAGGATGTCTCTTTGGCTCTGTTGTGTGGTAGCACAATCTCATTTGTGCCACCATTTCCTCTGAAGTGATCACTGTACTAGGCAGAGAAGGGTCTGGAGTGTGTTGGGGACCTGATGAAGGAAATGACAGAGACTTTAGGGTGAACCCTGGTTGGGCTGGTTGGCTTGGTAGGAGTATGAATGGAAAATGATGAGGTGGTAGCAGGGCCAGGACATCAAATCCCATTTTTGCATAGGACAGTATAACTGGCGCTAGCCATATAACCACCCCAGCACTCTGATGTTTATCCAAACCGTCCTCACCTTCCTTTGGGCTGGCACAAGCGCCTCCTTTCCTTTAAGAAAAAACAATGCAACACACACAGGATATTTGGGCTTGGTGAAAGGGGCCACCTTGGAAGCCCTGGAGACATGATTTGTCCGCAGAACAGGCCGCCTGGCCAGCTGTACAAGAACATTTCACCCACTGTGCTTTACGAAGGAACCTGCACAGTGCACCTCACCCATGTGTCTTCCTCTTCCTTATTCTCTCATGCACCTGATTTCATAGCTAAGTAATAACCCATGGCAAACAATACACTAAGATTCATCTCCACTTAATCAGGACATCTCCCAGAGCAGTGATTTAGCAACTGTGGCTGCTGCTTAATGGGGACAGTAATTCCACTTAATTGGGATGCCTTCAGGTGAATTAGAGTTGCTGGCATCTCTGGGCGGCTCTCAGTGTCTGGTGCCATGCATTCCTCTAGCAGCAGCTCCCAGTCCTTCTTTCGCAGTGAGCCTCACCGAAAGGTGCTTCATCTTTCCTTAACCTTGCCACATCCAGCTCTCCTTATTACCACAATGTTGGTAATGAATAGGTTGACCAGATGTCCCAATTTTATAGGGATGGTCCCCATATTTGGGCCTTTCTTTGTCCTATATAGGTGTCTATTGCTCCCCACGCCTTGTCCTGATTTTTCACACTTGCTATCTAGTCACCCTAATAATGAACAACCGTTGATATTTAAGCCGTCCATCCATCCATCCATCCATCCATCCAAACTACAAACATTCAAAATTACTGGCCCCAGAGGAGTGAATTTTCCAACATGACAGGCTCAGGGTCAGGGTATGGGTGGGGGTTGGGCTCTGCGCTCTTGGAAGGAGCGAGGCCTTGAGCACGAGGGGCAAGGCCAGGGCAGTCCACCCTCAGCACCACCCACACCAGCCCTCAGAGCCACCCAGAGCACACCACACGGTGCTCCAGCCAGCAATTTAAAAGGCCCAGGGCTCTGGGCATTGTCGCTGCTGCAGTTGGAAGCCGCTGGGCCCCTTGGGAAATTGCCTTTTTTGCTCCCCCCTGTCAGCAGGCCTGGGTCCCAGTGGTCAGGACATGGGTGAAAGAGTTGGGCACCTCTCTTCACCTCTCCCTGCTGCAGTTTCCCCCTCTGGAAAACGATTCCTTTATGGAGTATGTTGCTAGCTTTGGCTGAAAATTGCCTTAAAATAGCCTTTATTGTTTTTGTATTATTATTCAATACCCTCACAAATATTCTTATTTCTTATTTCTTTATTGTCCATTCAGCCAGGACTTCTACCTGCTTGGAGCCAATGCCGCTTACTGTTTAAGCAATGTCTAAAGGCATAAAATATTGCAAAATAGGTAACGTGGCAAGCTCCAAGTCTGTGCTTGGTTGACACTACAGAGTTTTTGCGCAAAAACGTCCATTTTTGTGCAAAACCTTGCAGAGCATCCGTATCTCAAGTGCGTTTTTGCACAAGTAAAATGACAGAACAGAGGGGTTTTTGCGGTGTAGGTATTCCTCTTTCTACGAGGAATAACTCATTTTTGCGCAAGAGCTCTTGCGCAAAAAGGTGTGTGTACACGAGGAACTGGGGGGTTTTTGCACAAAAAGAGGCAATTGAAAAAAGCCCAGGTGCCCTGATGGCCATTCTGTAAATGTCCATGCAGTGTGCATGCTCTTTCTCAAAAGCGCATCGTTTTTGCAATGAGCTTTTGCAGTGTGGACACTCTCCTGCACAAGAAGTTTTTGCAGAAGATCTCTTCTGCAAAAAAACTTCTTGCTCAAGAAGCCTGCAGTGTAGACACAGTCTCAGTGAGATGCCTAGTATGCAGTTCTGCCACATGCAAATTACTGTGTAACTCTAATTACAACAATATCTGTAACATTTATCATATTAAGTGTTCATGTGTTTTGGTATACTTGACATTGATTTTTGTGTGTGCCGGAGGACACATTGGAGATAATTGTTTTCATAAGTAGATTCTATCGCAGCTTCTAAATATTAATCCTTTGTGTACATTGACTTTTCTAATCAATTGTGAAAGTAAATCCTCAGGATTTGCTGGATTATGTGTGAAATGCAATCGGGAGCACTTATGTTTATCAGTAAATAAACAAACACATACATCAAAATCCAGAGGGGGAGAAAGCTGAGTCCTCAGTCTCCTGGCTACTATCCATGTTTATTATTTAACTTTAAAATGACAAATCAATGGCAAAATGGAATTAAGTAGCTGTGTTAGCCCAGAAGTCATTTTATCAGTGTATGAATGCACATGGTTTATATTATACAGAACACAGCATGTTTACTAAGCAATGAACAGATGCCAGGGAGCACTAGAAGTTGCAGCAAGTCTTCAGGGAGTTGTGTTACCACACGAGGGATGAGACCTTGGGGACTGCTTTCTGACAGGCTATACACAGACAACAGTATGAAACTGACGTATTCAGCTCAGTGAGAGAAAGGAATTAAATTATCTTTGGGATTTGCTGCTAGACCTGGGCAACGCAGAGGAGAGAACTTATATAGAGGTCATGGGTGACCTACTCCTGGCTCTTATGATGACAACCATGACCGTGCTGCTAGTGTAGTGGGCATTAGACTTAAGGCTGACCTGGCCCTCACAACCACATCCTCTGTCTCTGAGGCTACATCTACATGATGAGTTTTCTTGGCAAAAAATATGCAAATGAGGGACTCATTTGCATGAGTCAGAGTCTCATTTGCGTCTTTTCTGCTGATCCGTTTTTGCACAAAACCAAGCAGTGTGGACGCTTTCTTTTTGTGCAAAACCCCCTTTTCCCTCAAGAGCCTTATGCCCCCCCCCCAAAGGAGGTATATCGATCTTGCAGAAAAAGGTTTTTTTGCGCAAAAAGAAAATGTCCACACTGCTTTTTTTTGCGCAAAAAGCCCAAAAGCACAAAAACGAATTGGCAGAAAATATGCAAATGAGAGTGCGACTCATGCAAATGCATCCCTCATTTGCATATTTTTTTTGCCGAGAAATCTCGTCGTGTAGACGTAGCCTGAGTGAAAGTCATCACTGTGCGGACCACAGAAAGCGAGCACAAGACTTACGAAGCTGACTCTTTCCACGGGTATCTTTTGCCTGGGTCTAATCCGGTACCCTAATTACAAAATAATCCTTTCTGTGCTGAATTAGGCCTCAAGCCTGCAAATGGGTGCCCGCTGGGGCCTTGATCTAGTCAGATCTTATAAGCTAAGGAGTTTTAGGCCTGATCAGAAATTGGAGATGAGGCTGCAGGAAAATAAGTTAGGGGCTTCAAGAAGGGATCCCCGAATCCCTTTTGAATCAGTATTGAATGAACATCCCCGTTTGGTGTGAGTGGCACTTCACTCTTGAAGGCATTGGCAACTGGTGCCCACGGGGAAGGAGAGTGCAGGGAGGGCCACCCCAGGAAATGGGTGTGGGAGGCACCCCGCTTAGCTATTGAAAACTGTCATCAGGTAAAAAATCCTTCCATGACGACGTTAGTGACAATTTCCACTCTGTCCAATTATAAAGATCTAAAAATCATGAGGTAAGCCTCCCTCTCCCAGCACAGTTGCTTAAAACTCATTAGTTTGTTTTGTAATGAATTTGGGGTTCTTTTTCTTCGCCTCCTGCTTTTGAGTCTGGGGTCACACTTTCAGTTGTTTTCTCTGCAACCATGTGAGTTAAAAACTCACTTAAAAAAAAGTCAAGTCTCTCATGCATTCACTTGGCTAAACAGCTAAGGCTTAAGGAGAACCATTAATTACCATGAGTTTTGTGTTAAATGGGCAAGATCTGGCAACACTGAATGCATCTCACCCTGCAGTTTTTCAGATTTAGTGGGTGCTTTTTACAAATTTTTTGTCTTAAAACAGTTTCCGTCCAGGCCTTTCACTGGTAAGTAGTGCTGTTGGAGGCAATGTGGTATAGTGGGTAGAACACTGGACAGGAGCTCACTTCCTGTCTCTTCTACTGGCCTGCCAGCTGTCACCAGACAAGTCACTTTGCTATTTTGTGCCTCAGTTTTCCCATCTATAAAATGGGTGTGATACTTTTCAAAGCAAAGTTGTGGTCTACTGATGAAAAGCCATATATAAAATTAACACAGTAGTACAAAGTGTTATTAGTATAGTGGTATTATCATTACTATTTGTAAGGCACTATTGGGTCCCTGACATGAAAGCTGTGACCCCATTATATACAGCATTCCTCAGTTGGATAGAGCCAGACTTCGCAGATGAGTGGTTTGATCAGGGATATGTTTGCCTAGGTACTGATATATTCTATGTATCCCTTATTTAATGATTCAGAACAAAGGAGGTTTAGAAGCAAAGGGGATTAGCATCCTCCTTCTACCTTCTGGTAGCTTTAGGGTATCAGTCTCCTTGTACTACTGTTAACCCCTGTGTGTTGTTAACCTGGCTGCTTCACAGACAAATGGTTTTAAACTCCTAAGTATACTAAGTCCATTTCGTACAGCATCTTGTACATCATGTCTGGCCATCCCGTTCATTAATCATCTGTGCCAAAAACCTCTTTTAATTACATTATGTTCAGAATCCATAAAATATAATTAAAATATGTACATCTATTATATTATTTAATGAGTACACGGAGACATGAAAGTTTAAGTTAGATATAAAAGTGACATTGGCCTACCACTATTGATTACTTATATTAATAACTGTCTCTGAATTAGACTGAGGATTTCTTTCCTATTGCATGACAATGACTTTTTATTATTTCATCCATCAATTGTAAAATGTATGCATTCTGGAAAAACTGTTATGAAGTGGTAATTAACAACTATACAACTTTCCTGCAATCTGCTATCCACGCTTTCGTGTGAGATCTTAAATTCAGTTTATTTTGTTCTCTGTTTCAGCAACTGCAGTAGCTGAAACCTCTCTAGTCTGGCACTCTCTGGTCTGGCAACATCCAGACCTTGAACCTCTCTAGTCTGGCACTCTCTGGTCCAGCAACATCCATGGTCCAGCATGATGATAGTTAGCTGAATTTCTACTTATCATGATTGTGGCCAAGTTTCCTGTGGTCCCATAAAGTTTGTTTACAGCCACCAGTCCTGGCTCTTGGTGTTCTGTCCTGTTATTTAGCTCTAATTTACCCCTAACTATCTTCTAAGAGCCCAGTAAGCAGTGAAAGTGTTGGTAATGCTGCTAGACAGTACTGACCTCCTGTGATTCGTCAAATTCTCTGTTTGGCACCGGTCAGGTCCCGAGGATGCCGAACTAAAGAGGTTGAACCTATATTACATTCCGAATCATGAGTCACCTTTGAAAATTCAGTTCGAAACAAGGCCTATCCACGAGTGTGATGCCAACATTGTCATATGATGCTGTGTGGGCGCTGAAAGGGATCCCATGATGGAAAGTGACTCTGGGGACAAAGTCAGAAATGTAGGACAGGAAAGGCAGCACACAAACTGGAAGGAAAGATCTCCAGTTCCAGAATGTGTTAGGCCAGTGTTTCTCAACCAGTGGCATGGGTACCCTCAGGGGTACTCAAGAGAAGTCTGGGGGATATGTCAACACAACTGAAATTTGGAAAAAACTGAATTTTTGTTTTCATTTGTACAGTGCTTTAATATTTTTGTACTTTTTACATCCAAAAATTTTATCACCCGCCTGGCTACGATTAAGTTGTTTTAAACAAATGTATTGCAATGGTAGCAAAAAAAATGTGTGTGTCTGAAAACTGTGGGTGTGTCTAGACTACAGGATTTTTTCGAAAAAAGTAGCCTTTTTTCGAAAAAACTTCACCTGTGTCTAGACTGCAGCCGCGTTCTTTCAAAAGTAAATTGAAAGAATGCAGCAGTTTTTTCGATCGTGGTAAACCTCATTTTAAGAGGAATAACGCCTTTTTTCAAAAGTACTTTTGAAAAAAGGCGCTATTGAATGCTTTTTTTTTGTGCTTTTTTGAAAGAGAGCGTCTAGACTCTCTTTCAAAAAAGTGGCTCGCTTTTTTGAAAAATCTGCTTGTAGTCTAGATGCTCTCTTTCGAAAGAGGCTTGTAGTCTAGACATAGCTTGTAAGTACTGGGGGGACTTATCATTTTTTATTTTATTTTTTAAAAAGGGGTACTTTATTAAAAAAAAAAGGTTGAGAAACACTATGTTAGACTACTCCATGTTCCTAAACAGCTATTGGAATCCACCAGGCAACTGCCCAGAAAATAGAAGTTTTGTTTTGAATTTGGTTCTGATCTTTTTAGCTCTTCTTAGAAGCTTAAAAACTAAGTGCCAGGTTTTAGGAGGGTAGCCACATTAGTCTGTTTCAGCAAAAAGCAACAAGGAATCGGGTGGCACTTTAAAGACTAACACTTTGATTAGGCTATTAGGGCATCTCACTTCCTCCGATGCTGAAGAGAAAAGAAAACAGAAAAGGGAGGGATACAGAGATGGGAGTGTGAGACCAGTGCTAATTAAATCAGAGTGGCTGTGGCTCATCTCCATCAGCGATGAGCAGGTGAAAGTACTTAAATGGGAAGTGACCGATTGTAATGTGAGAACCACTCTGTGTCTATTTAAACTTTGTTTCAGGGGGTCAAATTTGCATACGAATTCCAGGAGGGTTTTTTTGCCCGAAAATGGGGGGGAAATGAAATTCAGGGTGTTTCCCTACCCGTTTTGTTTTCTCTTGGTTCTGTTGCGTACCATGCATTTCTAACACAATGTTCAAGTTAAATTTTCTCAGGTTGTGCTCCTTTAGCCCTTCCTGTAAGCCCCCCTCTGGGAATTCAGGTTAGCTTAGATCAGTGTTTCTCAACCAGTGGTACGAGTACCCTCAGGGCTCCTCGAGAGACATCTGGGGGACACGTCAACACAACTGAAAGTTGGAGAAAACTGAATTTTTGTTTTCAGTTTTACAGCTCTTTATTATTTTTGCGCTTTTTACGCCCAAAAATGTCATCGTCTACCCGGCTATGATTACGTTGTTTAAACAAATGTGTTGCAATGGTAGAAAAACATTTTGTGTGTCTGAAAACTGTATGTACTGGGGGTACTTATAGTTTTTTTTTAAAGGGGTACTTTATTTAAAAAAAAAAGGTTGAGAAACACTGGCTTAGAGAACTGCTGCAGCAAAGCCAGCAGAGGGAGCCCAGCTGCACACAGTACACTTGGCCGGTGAAAAGGTTTCCTGTGATCCATTGTTTTTATCCATTCTGCTTTCTCAGAGCAAGCGTGGAGGCCTTTAAAATGGTGGTGGCATGAAAATCCAAAGGGCATTTCATGTCAGATTATAGCTATTTGAAATGAGATCAGATATTGGGCTGCTGGACAACAGAGGAGACCGGCCTTATCACAGCTGCCTGGCATTATTGCCAGTTTCCTTGATTTTACAAGATCACATGCATCATGCTCATTTAATAACTGCTAACCCCCCTCAGCCAATGCCACCCCACCTCCGGCATTTTCTTCCTATAGGATACGTGTACACACCATCTCCTTTCATTAACATGGAAAGATTCAGCAGATGCGGAGATAAGAATTCATGGACAGCAAAGCACTAATTTCATGTCACATATGTATGATTCCTGTTTAGCAGGCATCTCTCATTTTAGCTAGATGGAATAGCTCTAGGTGCAGAAGGGACAGCAGAAGACAGGCCCATGAAGTGATACTATGGATTTAGTTGGGGTGGGTCCTGCTTTGGGCAGGGGGTTGGACTTGATGACCTCCTGAGGTCTCTTCCAGCCCTGGGATTCTATGGTCCGATTAAAAGATACTTTCTATGGAATGTCAATTAATGCACAGGCTTCCGTTGCTAATGTGTAAAAGCCAGGCTTAATCCATGCAAGCACATTGTAAAGGAAAAAAGAGAAATTTGGACACATGGTTCATGCTCTGATGTGGGACTCAGAAATCCTCTTCTTGGCTTTGCCACAGACTTGCTTGGGTGTCCTTGGACAAGTTAAAATAGGGGGATAATACTTCTTTTCCTCCATCTGTTCAGGGGAGCCGACAGCCTCCAAAGTCTCCCCCGCCCTGAGCAACGGGTGTGGGGAGCCCAGCTTTGTGCCCTGGAAGGGGTGGGGCCAGGGGCAGCCAGCCTTCAGCACCACCGGGACCTGGGTACACCCCCCCTCCCCCGCAGTCCTCAGCGCCAGCCAGAGCAAGTGTCCCAGTGCTTCAGTGGCAATTTAAAGGGCCTAGGCCCCAGTAAATGGGCTTGCCCCCCAAAGCAATTGCTCCTTCCCCCCCCCCCCCATTGGTGGGCTGTTCCTACCAAAACAAGGCTCTAATCTTAACTGGGTCCTCTAGGCATAAAGCTAATGCAAATCATAATTATTTTTTTAAAAGCATTTCAGGGAGCACATTGTACCTGAAAGTGAGCTCATGATAGACTATTCCTGTGGAATTTGCATATTTTCTTCCGATCTCACTTTTGAAAGGGGATCTTTTGAAAGTGAAAGTAGTCGGAATGCGTTTTTCGGGAAAAACCCCTTTTTTGAAAAAAAAAAAAAAAAAAACCCACTCTTCCTTAAAAAGGAGGTTTATGCGGTTTTTTCAAAAAAGAGGTTTTTTCCCGAAAAAAATGTGTTCAGACTACTTTCACTTTCAAAAGATCCTCTTTGGAAAGTGAGATCGGAAGAAGATATGCAAATTCCCATGGAATTGCATATCCTCTTTTGAAAATAAACATAGTTTAGACGTGCCCTAAGTATCCCCAAACCCTGTGAGGGTGTAAATACCCCCAAATGATACGCACCTTATCAAGGAGAGACAGACAAATGTTTAATCTTGTGCACTTACGCAGCTGCATTGAAGGATGTAGTGCAAACAGATACCTGGCTGCATGTTGGAAATTGAGGGAAGGAATTGCCCAGATCCCACCCACATTAAGGTTGCGATCCTGCAAAGACTTCTTCCCAGGCTTAAGTCACTGCGATTCCATTTGGCTTCCATGGGCCTACGCACAGTGCATGATGCATGTGATCACTGCTGGAGCAGGGCTTGGAGCTCTAATGCAATAGAGATAGCCCAGCCTCTCACAACCTGCTCCCCAAAGTCCCTGCTCCAAATCCTTCCACAACGGGAGAGTGATACCAAAATAATCATTAATGTCTGCCCACTGGACATTTAAGATTGGCATGTACGAGTACCTCTCCCTGTGGTTTCTACACACAAAAGAGCCATATAATTAAAAACAGGCATGTAAGAAACTCCTATGAAACATGCATATGGGGCTGCAAAGAGGTAACTGTGTACATAAAATGTGAAGTTGCACATGCATAATGGGCAATTGTGCATGCAAGCATGTATCTGCAATTCCGGTTGGAATTATTTGTCTATGCCAATGTGTGTGTGTATCTGGTACATGCAACGTTTCATACCTATGTCTGAAGACATGGCTCAAAGCACTGGGTTGGTGTTTAGCAGAGATTTAAGCTTCTGATTATGAAGCTGCTTTAATTAGTAACCGGCATTAAGTGTACTCTACAAATTCATGGCCCATCGGGATTCTGCGGCACTATTGTTTCTCCTTCCTTTTGTGGAACTTCTGTAAATCTTTCCTTTGATAGCAAACGGGTTTCAAAGCGGCCCACGCTGGAACCATGAGAGACTAGTAATGATCTAATTAATGAAAGATGTTTTCCCTTCATTGCTGTATTTTATCTCTTCCCCAACGATGTGTTGGTACAAACTAGCTTCAGGCACCCCCATTTCTTCCTCTTCTTTTGTCCCCTGTTGTACTTGTGTAAGGGTGTCATTCTTGAAAAATCTTCCCAAGTGTACCTTGGGTTCAGAAAGTAGCTTTGTTACACCCAGCAGGTTCCCTTCTAGCTCAGATTTGTTTCTTGAGCTCAAACCACTAAGTTTCAGAGGGGTAGTCAAGTTAGTCTACAAGAGAAAAAACTTAAAAAACAACAAATAGTCTGGTAGCACTTTAAAGATGAAAAAAACATGTAGATGGTATCATGGCACAGCCCACTTCTTCAGATGACAGGAGTGTTGGATGTCCAGAACCAAGAATAAATAAGGAAAGGATGGAGGGGAAGAGGGGGAAGGACATAGAGTAGATAAGTTTCAAAGTTTCAAACCACAAAGCCACTGTAATTCTCCCTAAAAGATTTCACTCGGTGTAAACGACAGGGTAGGACATGCTTATTATCCTCCAGAGGGTATTCGCTGCCCCTTCTCCGCCCTCTTTTTCTATTTCGCTTTCATTGTATAAGTTAATGGGCGCCTTTAATTATTTATAGAAGCCTTAACATGCATCACTCTTGCTTTATAGAAGCCTTAACATGCATAACATGCTGCAGTCTCTTCATGTTGCCATATCGGGCCATTTTGCCATGGCCCAGAGAGCGGGGCCTTGCTAATGGCACAGAGAGGTTCCTCATCCAGAAGTGGGTGTTCAAACTGCCATCGAATGAGGCCAGGAGGGGCAAGGGTGGCAGACTGGAATGTGGGAGGTTTTAGATGAGGGATGATCAGTTCTCCAGAGCCCAAACAGTGCTTTGCCATGGGGTGTGCCAAGCTCACCAGCACTTGCCTTCTCCTAATCCCCTGGAGTGCCACTCACAAAGCTAATCCCCAGCCACCTTTTCTGCATGGAAAAGAGGAGACTGAGGGGGAATGCTGCGGCAATGGCTGCTTAGAGTCTCTGGCCCTTGAAATCACCGCTGGAGCGCCTCATGGTGCTGAGGGCTGTCTGGGGGAGGATCGCCCCTAACCTGCCCCTTCTGGAAGTGTGCAGCCAGCCTCCCCTGGCTTGCTCAGGGGCCCAGCCCATCTGTTGGCCCCCTTGCCCCTGCCATGCTCAAATCCTTCCCCAGGCTTAGATGCCTCCCTCAGCCTGGGCTCAACAACACTGTCCAGACTCAGACTAACCTTCTACCCTCCCCTCTGCCCACCCTACTCAGGCCAGAACCCTTCTTCCCCCTCAGTGCACCACCTGCCCCCCTGTTCCTTTACCTCCCTCCTGACTCAGAACCCTCCCTGTCAGCCTCCTGCTCAGGGCTGGATAAGCCCTGCAACAGATCTGAAACCTGCAGACTGAGCCAAGTGCCTCAACTTGCCCACATCTCCAGGGACTGCTGGTGGGGTTCAGGACGACAACCCCAGTATCAGGACGACGGAAAAGGATCCACAGCATGCTAGCTCCATAAATACTCCCTAATGTCTGGGGTGGAGTTGACAGCAGAGACCTCGGTTTACCAGCCTCTAATAGGCTACGTCTACACTGGCCGCTTCTTGCGCAAGAACTCTTTTGCGGAAGAGTTCTTGTGCAAAAAATCTTCCACAAGAGCACGTCCACACTGCCATGTGCTTTTGTGCAAGAGCATCTAGGGCAGTGTGGACACTGTCTTGCGCCAGAAAGCTCTGATGGCCATTTTAACCATAGGGGCTTCTTGCTCAAGAAATTCATGTTGCCTGTCTACACTGGCCTCTTGTGGAAGAGCTCTTGTGCAAGAGGGCATATTTCTCATGGGGCGAGGAATAACTCTTCCGGAAGAAGCCCAGTTTTATAACCCTATACTGTAAATTTACTTGTGCAAGAACGCTCGTGCAGTGTAGACAGCCGGCAAGTTTTTGCGGAAGAACGGCTGTTCTTGTGCAAGAAGCTACCAGTGTAGACGTAGCCTAATGGTATGTCTAAACTACGGGTTTTTTTCGAAAAAGGATCTTCTTCCGATCGCTTTTTTGAAAGCGAGCCTTTCGAAAGTGAAAGTAGTCTGGATGTGGTTTTTTTTGGAAAAAAACCCTTTTTCAAAAAACCGCGTAAACCTCCTTTTTTTAAGAAGAGTGGTTTTTTTTTCTCGAAAAAGGGTTCCCCCCCCAAAAAAACGTGTCCAGACAACTTTCACTTTTAAAAGACCCATTTTCAAAAAAGCGATCGGAAGAAGATATGCAAATTTCCACAGAATTTGCATATCCTCTTTTGAAACCCCTCCCCCCCGTAGTTTAGACGTACCCTCACTGAGCATGCGGGCCGTCGCAGGGAGAGCTGAGGTAGGGTCTGTCTACACTGCAAAGAGACACCTATGGCTAGGCCACACCAGTTGATTCAGGTTTGCGGGGATTGGGCTAAGTGGCTGTTGAATCATGGGGTAGATGTTCAGGACTGGGTTGGAGCTTAGGGTGTAGGACTCTGCAAGAGGAAAGGGTCCCAGAGCCTGGGGTACAACCCCAGCCCGAATAACTACACTGCAGTTAAACAGCCCTTAACCCCAGCCCTGCAAGCCCACGTTGGCTGACACGGGCCAGCCATTGGTATCTAATTAGTCCCCGGTATAAAGAAGGTTGGGAACCTAGAGAGTCTGTAAAATCCTCTTTTGAGAAGAGGTTGGACAAGGCTTTTAGGGCTCGTCTGTGTTTCCTCAGCACTGGCAGCACCTGACATTTCAAGGCTCCTTCCAGGCCTACATTTCTATACGTCGGCAGAAAGTCTCTCTGAATTTTCCTTTGTGTTTTGGCGCAGGCAGGAGGCTTGGTGAACACAAGTGAGCCATGCCAATGAGGTACCTTCCGAGGTGTCAGCAGGTCTCTTGCCACCGGCTGTTTCCTCATTGTTATGCATACGTGACATTGCCTGATACTGCAACAGAACTTGTTTCTGATGGTCTCTACCCCTGCTGACTGCTAATAGCCTGAGCACAAAAGAAATCGCACAACAAACCCAAACAAGTAATTAATTTTTAATCTGAGTCATTTAAAATTTGTGGCATCTTTTTTTTTTTTCAAAATTAATTATAAAATGCATAATTTCCTTGGGTAAAAATGCAGCGCTTCCTGTTTTGTTTTTTAGCAAAGACCCAGCCCGCTAATCCAAGTGGTACCTGTACCGCGCCGCATGAAACCTGATACAGCCTGTCTCGACTTGGATTACTTGGTCTTAGGCCTTGTCTACACTGGCGTATTTTAACACCAAAAACTGCCTTTTGGTGAAAAACAGTGAGAAAGTTTACACTACCATGTGACTTGTTGGGAAAAGCACCAAAATCTTCCAGCCCCGTGCGAGACTTTTGTCTTTTCCCCTTCCTCATCAAAAAGCCAGTGTGGACTCTGTTGTTTGTTTTGTCCAGAGACTTGGCTTCCACCAGTATCCCACAATGCCTGACCTGATGGCTGTGCTCAGTGCTTTGTGATTTCAGCTGCCCTGCAAACAAGTGCCCCTTCCCTTTCATAGCTCCAGGAAGTATCTCGCAGCTGAGTGAGCTGCTCCGTTTGGGGAACAAACAAAAAGAGCTAATCATTGGAATGCTTTTGTTCTGCCCTGCTAGAAACTCAGCAGCAGGCAGGCTGCTGTGCAGCTTCAACATCCCTTGGCCCAGAGAGCTCCCAGAGGTATTCATGATGCTGCTCTCAGGATCTGAGAATGCTGTGGGAGAAGTCAGAGAGAATCTCAACAAGTGCAGGGTTGAGTGCACAATACTGCACTATAGTATGCTTACCCACAATGCTTTGCTCTATCTGTTGACAGGGGAGCTAGCCATGACATGTCAACAAGGGGAGGCAGGAAAACCAGTTTGACCAGTTTTCACTTTTGCTGGCTTTTGCATGTTAAAGGCGCTTTTGTCGCCAAACCTTCCCAGTGTAGACAGAGCCTTGTTTTCTTTTTTACCAGAGCTTTTTGTACTTTATTTATAAAATAGAAACTTGACTCTTCATTATCACTGCCTACTTTCACACTATTAAACCATGTTAACAGCAAACACTGCTTATATGGTTTAATGTGCAAGCAAACTATGTATTTACATTCTTTTATATCCAATTCTTAATTTTATTTCTAGTACAAATATGTAGGTTAAAGTGAGTGTCACGTACTGACAAAACGTGTGTCACACGCCATTCTGGTGGCTGCTCTGGTAAAGGATAAACGACTACTACTGCTACCAGCTAATAGAGTGGATTGTTTAGTTCAAGAGGTGGTGTTCTATGCTGCTTTGTTGAAGATTCCTCGGACAAATGCATGCAGAAGGTCATCATGTGAACACTGAAATACAGGGAACAGTATACTTTAAATTATAATGCACTGTTGTTACATGGTTATACATTTCACAAACTACAGTTGGAATTGAAATTTCTCGTGTTTGGTTGTTGACCAATGATTTGCCAGGTTGCAAAGTTTGAGCAAAAGCCACTCTACCATTGTTCAGTTTAGAAGAGTTTAAATGAACCAATAACAAAAGCTTTTCCAATTGTGCACAAAAATACAATCACTGAGACTCTAGCTATGAGCAAACCAAAAGTTTGAAATGTGTTGTGGCTACAGTTCTCACTGAGGGCTAGAGACCTTTCTTAATTTAAGGGGAAATATTATTTTTTATTTACCACTGCTATGAGCACATGTAAACTTCCTACCGAGCATGCACAGAAAAACAAGTTGTTAGTGTCCAGGGGGCAGAGAACCACATAGAATCATAAAATACTAGAACTGGAAGGGACCTCGAGAGGTCATTGAGTCCAGTCCCCTGCCCTCATGGCAGGACCAAGCACCATCTGGTTATCCCTAATAGATGTCTATCTAGCCTGCTCTTAAATATCTTCAGTGATGGAGATTCCACAACCAGCCTAGGCCACTTATTCCAGTGTTTAACCACCCTGACAGTTAGGAATTTTTTCCTAATGTCCAACCTAAACCTCCCTTGCTGCAATTTAAGCCCATTGCTACTTGTCGTCTCATCAGAGGCCCAGGAGAACAACTTTTCTCCCTCCTTCCTGTAACACCCTTCTAGATACTTGAAAACTGCCATTGAATCCCCTCTCAGTCTTCCCTTTTCTAAACTAAACACGCCCAACACCAAGGGGGTGTGTCCACGTGCAACAGGGAGGGGGAAGGGCCTCAGGTTTGCCAGCATCAACCCTGGTTGCCAGCCTAGCCCAGCCAGCTGTGGCTGTAAGAAAAGCCGCTGGGAGCATTTGAGAAATACTGAAAAGGGCAAGGGGAGGGGTGCTTGAGAAGGCAATGTCTCTAGTGATTTCTGGAGCAAAAGGCAAGCCTAAAGGCCAGAGAGTGAGATTATAGTCAGCAGCAAGAGTTTGCCTTGTGTTTTCTGCCCTGACTTGATGCATATAAGTAATCTTAGAGCAGGTGGGATCTCTGTGTGCTTGTGTGTCATGGCTTCCGTTATGCCTGTATCCAAGCCAGTAAGATTCAGCAATGTGATACATATCCATTGGTTTCACTGATCCTGCCTATGCAGCAAGTCCTTTCACCAAGTGCTACCTAAAGGCCAGTAAAGTGCCAGGAACTCAGCGCTGAACAACATTTGGGTCTCAGTTCATAGAATCATAGAATCCTATGGCTGGAAGAGGCCTCAGGAGGTCATAAAGTCCAGCCCCCTGCCTAAGGCAGGACCAACCCCAACTAAATCATCCCAGCCAGGGCTTTGTCAAGCCAAGACTTAAAAACCTCTAGGGATGGAGATTCCACCACCTCCTTAGGGAACCCATTCCAGTGCTTCACCACCCTCCTAGGGAAATAGTTTTTCCTAATATCCAACATAGACCTCTTCTGCCCCCCCCCCCCCACAACTTGAGACCATTGATCCTCATACTACCATCTGTCACCAGTGAGAACAACCTCTCCATATCCTCTTTGGAACCTCCCTTCAGAAAGTTGAAGGCTGCTATCAAATCCCCCCTCACTCTTCTCTTCTGCAGACTAAACAAACCCAAATCCCTCAGTCTCTCCTCATAGGTCATGTGCTCCAGCCCCCTAATCATTTTGGTTGCCCTCCGCTGGACCCTCTCCAATGCATCCACATCCTTTCTATAGTGGGGGGCCCGGAACTGGACACAATACTCCAGATGTGGCCTCACCAGAGCCAAATAAAGGGGAATAATCACTTCGCTAGATCTGCTGGCAGTGCTCCTCCTAATGTATCCTACTATGCCATTCGCCTTCTTGGCTACAAGGGCACACTGTTGACTCATATCCAGCTTCTCATCCACTGTAATCCCCAGATCCTTTTCTGCTGAACTGCTGCTTAGCCATTCGGTCCCCAGCCTGTAACAATGCTTGGGATTCTTCCGTCCCAAGTGCAGGACTGTACACTTGTCCTTGCTGAACCTCATCAGATTTCTTTTGGCCCAATCCTCTAATCTTTCTAGGTCACTCTGCCCCTATCCCTGCCCTCCAACATATTTACCTCTCCCCCAGTTATCAAGGTCCAGGCCCAATATGTATTGTATCAAGTGTAAACCCAGAAATGGATTCTCTGGTGGTTGCAGAGAGCTGCTCGGGAATCTGGAATTGAAAAGAGCATGCCAGAAACTCAGGTCTGCAGCAACCACAACATCCATCCTCCCCCTAGGAACCTAGAGAGGGTTGTCCCTCTAGTACCACTTTGCAGCTTGGGTGCAAAAGAAGTCTTGGGGGCAGTCATATAAAAGGAGCTACCGAGACAGCCCTACAAACTGAACGGTAATTCATGTCAGCAGGGTTCAGATGGAGAACAAATAGAAGCAGTGTCCACTTCCCAAGCCATCCCAGCAAAGTTCCTCAAAGTAGAGCAGGTTCGGAATCTTTCGATCAAATGGGTCAATTAGTCAAAACCGAAACTTTTAGGAAACTAGGTCGGTTTGGTCGAAACGCCTTTTGGGAAGGTTGCTCAGGTCCAGAGTGGAATGTCTGGCTGCAAAATGAGCTAATTACCTGGCTATTTGGTCTTCGGGGGTGAGTCACTCTCGCGGCCCACAAAAAATGTGAAAGGTCTTGTTATGCTGTGGAATGAAAACATGTTTCATTTCACATCAGAACCTCAACATTCTTTATTTTCTTGCCGCAATATCTCAAACCTTGAGCTGCCAGCCTCTATTCTAGAGAGGAAAAGCGTAGTTCATGTAAACAACAACAACAAACCCAAAAAGATTGTGACTTCATTTCAGTGTAAACATCTCATGCAGCTCTAGGCATCACCCAAACCCTGATGTCAAACTGGAAAAAAACGTGTGCTTCACTGACCCAAAGGGGAAAATAAGGGGGAGGGAGATGTTCCGAAATATTAAAGACAAATATTCATACATTTTTTCCAATGTCGGTTATTATGTAGAAATCAAGTAAGTATGAAATATACTTTCACACAGATTCAGCATAAATAACACTTCTTTGCATTTCATCAGTCTTATTTTCCCCATGGATTCACTGTCGTGTCTCAAATTACACACCACAGGGGTGACTGACTTCAGAAAGGAGTTCGATGAATGTGCCAAAATGTAAGTGGATTAAAAAAAAACCCTCCTTAATCTCAAATTAAATCCAAAACATTTTCAAACTCTAAGGTGCCTCGGTATTAGAGTATTTCTTCTGCTTTTAGTTTATTTGGTTTTACATGAAACCTTTTTTCCTGTGTTGATAATGTTAACATTTCACAGTGTACCATTTTTCATTTTCAGGCATTCACCGGCGATAACTGCTAGCCATCTGTGAATTCAGACAAAGCACTTACTGATCCAAGGTGAAACCAGGGTCTCGTCTGCATCAGAGATAATCAATTTTTAATTACTTTTTCATTAAAATATGTTTTACAAAGTAAAATAATTATAGCTGAATCCTAGGAGGGTGAGACTGCAAATAATGCTGCGGCTGGAGATACAGCGTTTCCGTGGGTATAACAACACTGTACAGCATCAAATAGGAAGGCTAGGCTCATCAGTGGCGGGGAAGAGCGGTCGGCTTCCATACATCCTGCTCATGCTACAGACTCCTAAGCAGAGGCCATATCCAGAGAACTGAGTGTGCGGAGTGATGGAGTATGTGGGACTCTGTGGGGAACTGTGACTCTCCACTACGATGAGGGGGCCTAAATAGCTCAATATCCTTTGCTGCCTCGTCCCTCTCCCCTGGGCTGTGAACCTGGATGGCCACAGTGTCTGTTGAGTATGGAGCTCAGTGTATGTCACCAAGAAGGGGGAGTTTCTTCTGGGAGCACCAGGTTACGGATATTGTGAAGTGCCCCATCCATCGCAAGGATGGCCCTGCCAGTGGCCTTGCCCTCAGTCTGCCTCTTCCCCTGTGCCCCCCCCCCCGCTCACAGTTCTCTATCACGCCTCCCCCTCACACCTCTTTGCTTCCTGAAAGGCATGAGCAGTGGGGAGGGGCGGAGAGGTGGGTGGGGGAGAAGCCAGAGAGAGGCACAAGCAGCGGATGGACAGCCCCCTTGGAGGAGGGGGGGAAGAGGCACTAGCAGCAGGTGGGGGAGGGGGATAACTTGGGCGAGGGGATTGAGTGGGAGCCGGGCCTGGGCATGGGTGGAAAGGGGGTGGGGCATAGGCAAGGTGTCAGGGAGAGGAGCCGGAGCCGGGGGCGTGGTCATGGCACTGGGACCGACCTCTCCAAAAGTAGGATTCACCTGCCACCCGGGGTTAGGCTTGTGACCAAGGCACAGGACTGGGAACCAGGAGATGTGATCTCACCTTCCTATGTGATGCACCTGTCTGTCTGTCCATGCCTCAGTTCCCCTTCTGCAAAATGGGTAGATGAGTATTTCTTTTCCCCTATGCTTTGTCTGTCTTGCACACTTGGATCAAAAGTTCTTCCAGAGTAGACATTGTCTGTCACGGCTTGCATGTGCCACCCCTAGCATGACAGGGCCCTGATTTTAGTTGGGGAAGACACTGGGATACAAATAAATCATAATTTCAGGTAAGCGATAAAAAGCTAGCAACAGGAAAGATTAGATCAATTCATATCCCTTCGCTACAGTCCCCACAGATGTGTGAAGAGTCAATTTTGGAAAGGCAACGTAATATTCCAATGGCTAAATAATTGAGACCTTGTTTGTTTTATAGTCAATGACGTCTCATAAAGGGATTCATTCAAGACATCACAGTAATATTGCAGAGCTAATCCACAGATGGTTCAGTAAAAGGTCACTCTCCTAAATCACCCAGAGGAGATTTATTTGCCCTAATATCTATGAATTTTTCTCTCATATCTATTTATTTATTCACAGGAGAACATTGCACTATCAGTCAATGTTGGAGAGTTCTAGGAGCAGAGGAAGAATTAGTTTGGCGGCTGCTAGCAGCCTTTTATAGAGTGTTTCTTCCCACTCCTCACACCAAGCAAGAGGGATGAGACTCTTCTCTCAAATTCCCATTGCACCCATTCAGGTTGTAAGACAGGCTAAGACTTGTCCAAGGCCATGAATTTAAGTGACTGGGCATGAATTTTCAAGCCAGAACAGCCATTAATCAACAATCTTGCTTTAAACAATTGGAGCCAGATTTACCAACAAGTTCGGCTCCTATTTAGGTGCCTAACCAAGGCCAGATATTACTTCAGGACTGGGCAAAATAGGCTGCGTGGGCCGGATCCGGCCTGCCAAGCCACTGGATCTGGCCCACGGATGCAGCAGGGAGCCTTAGGCAGATTCCCTCCTTGTTCTGGCCCCCGCGCACTGCTCAGAAAAGCTGCTACCGGTCCATTTTTCTCTCTCAGCTGTGAGCCTGGGGGAACAGGGAAAGGCAGTCCCCTTGCCCAGCACAAGGGCTGTTTGAAGAACAGGCAGAGTGCAAAACACCCCTCTGCCTCCCCTCAGGCTCTTATTCACCGATGCACATGGCCTCTGCAGTCTGTGTGGGGTCGGGGCAATCGGGGAAGCTGCCTGAGATAGATGCTGGGACCCCAGCCCCTCTCTCCCAACCCTCTGCCCCCCCACTCTTACCTCCCTACCACACATAAGCCAAACCCTTTGCCTGCCTCCTGAGCCCATACCCCCTCCCAGATCCAGCACCCCAATCACCTGCCCCAGGTCACAATCTGCTGCCCCTGGTCACAACTACCTCCTTCACCCAAACTCCCTCCTAGACCTCACAAGTCCTCCTGTACCCGAATCCCTTACCACAAGCTCCCTTCTGCACCCATCCTGTATCCCAGACACCACACCTCCTCCATTAATGGCATGGAAGAGTGCGGCCCTCGACCGTGTTCCAAAATCTTGGAGTGGTCGAGTGTGGAATGGAGCCTGCACCTCACCAGGAGCGCAGGGACTTCGGCCGGCGGGTGCAAGCGCGGATGTGAACTGGCCCCGCTCAGTCGCACTTCTTGTAGCTCTCCAAACTGACCAGGATCCAGCCTGCTGGCACCAGGGAGAAGGTGCTCAGGCTGACGGTGGACTCCAGTGGCCCCCCAAAGTGGGGAGCAGTGGGGACATGGCCATGGCAGCAGCAGGTCCTTCACGGGCAAGATGGCAGCTGGGCCTGCTTTTGCGCCCCACGCTGTTCTTAGGCTCCCTGTCCCAGGCGTGGCTTCCTGCTGTTCCATTGGCCGGATTCTGGCCAATGGAGTAGCAGGAAAAGCCTCCAGGCAGCGCATCAGTGCACCGCTGTTCCTCCAGCAAGAGGAATGTGCACTGAGCTGTTTGTGTCTCCAGCTTCTTCCCTGATCGGGAAAGGCTCAGGGCTTTCTCCACCCCCCACTTCCGCTGCAGGAAGCTGGCGCTGGCTCTGATCTTGCAAGGGGCGTGAGGCTGGATTGCCCATGCGGGCTCCCTGTTCCCATGGGGGAGCGAGGGGAGGCTGAGCTCAAGCTGCGAGGCAGATTTTGCTCCTGAGTGAGCCATAAGTCGCTGACCCTTGCCATAGGGTAATGTCTCATATAGATGCTGCTACAGCTCACTGAGGCCATGTCTGCACTACAGAGAAGACCAAAGCTGCTTTTGTTGATCTTCCAGGGTTTGAATTAGTGGGTCTACTGAAGACCTGATCATTCGAACTGAAGTCGAAGGGGGAGTAGGCTCCCATCAACCTCCCGCTGCATGGACATAGCTGGAGTTGCATATCTTAAGTCGACTTTCTCCTTTAATGTAGCCCAGGCCTCAAAGTCCTGGACTGCACTCTAATGTACTACAACTTGAAAGTAAAGTACACCAAGTCTCACTCCGGGAATTTCAGTATGTGGGGGTACTGTCCAAACAGACATTACTGCATAGCAAGCTAATGCACTGTAGATTTACTCCCTGGCTTACCAGGCAGTAACTTGTCAAACAAGTTAAATGGGAACTGGGCTCTCTGGACAAGTTAAATGGGAACTGGGCTCTCTGGAAAATCTGACGCTCAGGACCTAAATTTCAGCTGTTCAGTATCCAAAGCTTTGAATCTGCCAGAGATTCTTAGCAACTCTGCAAATCAGCCCCTTACAATTTTAAAAACCCTCTAAAACCCTCTCTGCAGGGTTGTTTGGGGCCGTAGAAACAAGAAAATGTTTACCTGAGGGACCAGCTAAAGAAAAATGTAGTGGCTGATTAACCAGAAGGCTAGTTCTGTGGTTATAAGATTGATAATCCATATGGTACACAGGTTAATGCTACCGGAGCGTCACTGGTGTAAAAAGAAAGACATTTTATGCAAAACGCAATGTACCAATCACCTTGCTTCTGTCTGTTTAATGATAAAAGTAAATGATACTCCACGAACCCTGCTGCGAAACATCTTTCTATCAGAGAGAAACTGCGTAATCATATATATAGTAGCCCAATGTCTGTGACTCTGTAATGCTGAAACACTAGCTGTTCCCTCTGGGTGGTGCTGTTGCCTCCCGCCGTGGTGCTCGACTGAGTTCTGCACCGTTCAGCCGGGCCGCCGCGTGGGAGCAAGTGGCGCAAGCAGCCGTTTGGGGTCTGCACTCCCCATGCAGCACGGGGGTGCTGCATGGGGAGCGCGGGGCCCAAACGGCCGCTTGCGCCACTTGCTCCCGCCCGGATGAGAGGCGCAGAAGTCAGCCGAGCACCACGGCGGGAGGCAACAGCGCCACCCAGAGGGAACAGCCAGGGGGCGGGGCCTGGACAAGCGTGCGTCTCTGACATCAGGAAAGGGCACCAGATTCAAAAGGAGGAAAGTGGAGCAGATACAGAGGACGCGGAGGAGACAGAGAGGAGAACAGAGGAGGCGGAGGACAGCAAGAGAGAGAGACGCAGCAGGAGGAGGAGAAGAGAAACACAGAGTGAGAGGCGGGAGGGGGAGAAGAGAAAGAGAGAGACAGGAGGCGGACGAGAGCTGAGAGAGAGAGGGCGAGGCAGTAGGAGGAGAAGAGAGAGAGAGGCCGTTTGTGCTGCTTGCTCCCGCGCGGCGGCCTGGCTGAGCGGCGCAGAAGTCAGCCAAGCGCCACGGCGGGAGGCGAAGGGGGGCAGGGTGGCGACGTACACGCCCCTGGGGCAGGGCCTGGGCGAGCATGCATCCCCAATGGAGACAGAGGAGAGCGGAGAGAGAGTGAGAGGCAGGAGGGGGAGAAGAGAAAGAGAGTGACGGAGAGAGAGGCAGAAGGCGGAGGAGATCTGAGAGAGAGAGGCGGAGGCAGGAGGAGGAGGAGAAAGAGACACGGAGCAAGAGACCGGAGGCTCAGGAGAGAAGACTGACGTGGAGGAGAGACCTGAAAATCCCATCTTATGACAGGCTAATTGGCTAGTGGTAAAGAAATTCCAAGAACTGGAATTGCAGACCTGGCTGATGGCTTCTGAGCTAAACGGGAGGGAGTTAGAAAAATAGCAACGGAATACGTTTCCTGCACCTGTGCTGCTGAAAAGACTTGTGCACCTCACTGCTCTCATGAGGACCTGGCTCTATGGGACAAAAACAGGGGGAGTTATTAGACATGCTGGGAAGCAGTATCGGAGCAAACAGCAATATTGGTTTCACTTCTTAGCACCCGCTCCATTGAATGTCAGAAAGGGCTGACACACTGGAGTTCTGCTAAGAGGGTAAACTGTTGCTGCACTGCCTGATGAGGGTCAGAGTTGCCCAGGCTAATACTCTGCCTTGTCACCAAATGCAGGCCAATTTTTTCTGTGACATGGAATCTTTCGGATGACGATTGTTCTATTTACAAGCTTATTCTCTATGGCTGTTGTTTCCTTTCTACTGCTTCAGGCAACACTTTTGTTCTTAGAAACCCTGAGGTCTACGCCATTGTGTTGACTGTGTGGGATCTCTCCAACTCAGTTGCTGTTTGCAAGACACCTACAGTGTTTGAAAGCTGTGTAATACGTTTATGCCTCTGACCAATCATTTTAAATCACAGGGGGACAGTTTCTGCACCTTTAATAGGACTATGTATGTGATCCTTAGATCTCTAAGTGTTGGGCAGGAAGGTTAACATTAACTATCTCCTTTTACAAGTTGGGAAACTGAGGCACAGTGCCGGGACTTGCCTGTCAAAGTTCATTCCCCGGGCTAGTGGCAGAGCTGAGAAGACAACGCAGGTTTCTTGCATCTCAGTCCCGTGCTCCAGCCAATGGGCCACCCCATCTCCTACTGATAAATGATACTGGACTCTACAAGTCATGCTGGCTGAACTTCTAGTATCTGTGAACGCAGAGCCTTTTTGGAGAGGAAAAACATCGGAGGCCTCGTAACAGGTTTGTGATTCACCACCATAGCGCCTCCTGCTGGTCTCCTCAGGAACTAGCTCTTCAGCCTTGGAGAGCCTTGTGCTGGCCGTCCTCTGCATTGGCTCAGGCCCCCATGTCCCCGCTGTCCCATGCTGCCCTTTCCTCCCAGTACTGCCCCACAGCAGTGCTGCTGCATTCTGGGGTCCTCCCCTTCCAGCCCCCTAGACCCACCTTGCCTCAGTGACCCAATGCCAGGCAACATCTAGCCCCTGCCTCAGGGGCAAACTGCAGCCTGAAATGGCCACTCAACATTAGCAAGGGGCTGGACCTGCTGCTCCAGCTGTCTACCCCCAGGCCTTGAGAGCAAGGCATCAGCCTGGGAATTTGCTTGGCCAGAGTTCCACAGCCCTGCTCTGTCTCAGGTCCCCCTGCCCTGAGTTCCTCCTTAAGGACCTGAGCCACAGCGGGTAAATGTGCTCATTTACATTATTAGAAAATTGTACTGCCTTGTTGTGGGGAATAAATCCATCCAATTTGGAGTAAAAGCACTTCATTTTCTGCCACCTCCAAAGCCTTTCCTGAGGTGGACAAACATTGCCTCAGTGACAGAGTCGTTACCCAATGCCACTGGAACGTCAGGACATGTGACTCTGGCAAATCAAGCTTAGGGACAGGATCCTCATTCGCTGCAAACCAGCAAGTGGCATTTGAGATATGCAACATTATACCAACAGAGGAGGGTCTTGCATGCTTAATTTAGAGGCCCAACTGATGAATACCAGATGTTAAAAAAGATCGTGGAAAGCTGGTTAAAACCCAGTAAATTCCCTGCGCCAAATGGCTATGCTGTAATTAGGGATGTAAAATTTGGATTAATTGGCTAATCAAATAGTCAATGCAATTTGCATCGACTATTTGATTAGTCGATAAG
Organism: Pelochelys cantorii; assembly: GCA_032595735.1. Taxonomy (NCBI): domain Eukaryota; kingdom Metazoa; phylum Chordata; order Testudines; family Trionychidae; genus Pelochelys; species Pelochelys cantorii. The sequence goes on along the minus strand of CM064346.1, from coordinate 7,808,869 downwards.
GGCGCCTCCACCTTTGAAGTGTAGCAACCGTCCCAGGGCTTCAACGGTGAAAGGGTTGCGGAGAGAACAGGGCCACTGGGGGGCTCAAGCAGTGCCCTGCTGGCCCCATGCGCCACACGGCATTTCAAAGCACCAGCGCCACGTAGAGCCTGGTGTTTGGCCCTGGGATCCATGCACCGCTGCCACTTTGAAGCACCCTCTCTGATCCCTCCCCACCTTGCTGCCTTTTTCTGATAGAGGCAGCGGGGGGGGGGGCGAGGAGGTCAGGGGAAGTGACTAGTCGACTACTATGTCGACTATCCAACAAGCATTTGCTTATCGGATAGTTGACTAGTTGTTCACATCCCTACCTGTAATTAGGAATAATTGTTGTCTGCCTTATATGGAAGTATCCCTTCTGACAGTTTTCCAGAAAAGCACAGCAGTCCATTAACCAAGGCAGTATGGTCTAGCAAATTGAGGGTAAGACTGGGAGCCAGGAACTCTAAGGGTGCAAATCTACACAGCGCCAAATTTTGAAATAACTCGCTATTCTGAAATGTCCCTTAACCCTCGTGGAACAAGGATTGCAGGGATGTTGGAAGAAGCCGCCGGTTGTTTCAAAAACTATTTAGAAATAACAAGCTGCTTCAATAGACGTGGAATAGCTATTTTGGGATACTTCCGGTATCCCAAAATAGAATCATAGAATCATAGAACCATAGAGCTGGAAGAGACCTCAGAAGGTCATCAAGTCCAGCCCCCCACCCTAGGCAGGACCAATCCCAACTAAATCAACCCAGACAGGGCTTTGTCAAGCTGAGACTTAAAAATCTCTAGGGATGGAGACTCCACTACTTCCCTAGGGAACCCATTCCAGTGCTTCACCACTCTCCTAGTGAAATAGTTTTTCCGAATATCCAACCTGGACCTCTCCCACTGCAACTTGAGACCATTGTTCCTTGTTCTGCCATCCATCACTACTGTGAACAGCCTTTTCCAGCCTTTTTGGAACCTCCCTTCGGGAAGTTGAAGGCTGCTATCAAATCCCCCCTCACCCTTCACTTCTGCAGACTAAACAGACCCAACTCCCTCAGCCTCTCCTCGTAGGTCATATGCTCCAACCCCCTAATCATTTTGGTCACCCTCTGCTAGACCCTCTCCAATGCGTCCACATCCTTTCTATAGTGGGGGGCCCAGAACTGGACACACTACTCCATATGTGGCCTCACCAGAGCCGAATAAAGGGGAATAATGACATCTCTGGATCTGCTGGCAATGCTCCTCCTAATGCACCCTAATATGCCATTAGCCTTCTAATAGCCCTGCAGTGTCAATGTACCCTGAGTTCCTATAGTGGGTCTGCCACTCACTTTCTGTACAACCAGCATGAAACCATGTAAACGCTCGTTCCCCGTCTCCAGGGTAGGGTTATACCTAGCGCATGAGGGAAGTTGGAGGATATGTTAGTGGGGGTCTTTTGTTACATTTACAGAAGGTGGTCCAGGATGCCAGGATCTGGATTTGGGTGCCGTGTCGTTTTATCTGTAATGGGATTCTTTCGCTCACTGCAAAAGGGTGGAACGTGGCAGCCATTTGTGGCTCTGACCACTACTCAACAGTTCCTCTCCCTTCGTAATGGAATCCCTTTTGTTGAGACTAAATGGGGAGCAAAGACAAATGCTGCTAATTTTAGTATCATTTGTTCTTTATGGCAATCCTATTGGTGTACTTAAGCCTTTGGTGGAAACAAAGGCTTGCATGTACTGTATAAGAGAAAGCACATATTCTGAATTAATCGGTAGAACAAATAGTTCACCATTGGCCTAGATGTGTTGTCCTTAATAGTGACAAACTGATTTGCTGAGAAAGAGAGAAAATTGAGAATTTAACCAGGAACAAGTCTGAGGCTATGTCTCAACTACATCCCTCTTTCGAAAGACGGATGTAAATTAGACAGATCAAAATTGCAAATGAAGCCGGGATAGGAATCTGAATTTCCCACACTTCATTTGCATAATCGCGTCGTGGCGTTTTTTCAAAAAATGCTATTTCGAAAGTGAAACCGCGGTTTAGATGTGGTGCTTTCAAAAAGAAAAGCCTTTTATAAAGATGCTGTACTCCTCAAAAAATGAGGTTTACAGGATCTTTCGGAAAAGGCTTTTCTTTTCAAAAGAACCACGTCTAGACCGCAGTTTCACTTTCGAAATAGTGTTTTTGAAAAAGCGCCACGATACAATTATGCAGATGAAGTGTGGGAAATTCAAATCCCAGCTTCATTTGCAATTTCAATCTGTCTAACTTACATCCCTCTTTCGAAAGAGAGATGTAGTTTACACGTACTTTGAGTGAGAGTTAATGTTGATATTTATGCAAATATCTTAGGTCATCAGCTGTAGAGAACACAATGTTAATATCCAGACCATGGCATCAGATAGTGTCCCAGAAGAGAGCAGCATTTGAAACATGAAATGTCAATGTACAATTTTAGAAGAACTAACTAACATAGGGATGAAAAGCACCGGTCCCATGTGAATTCTTAAGGAAACACAGTATGACAAAGAAACTAGGCAGTGGTCTCCAACCTTTTTACACTCAAGATCACTTTTTAAATCTCAGAACAAGCAAAGATCTTCTGCCCCACCCCTCCCCTCAAAACCCCACCCCTTCCTTGAAGCCCCACCCTCTCTATTCGCCTCCTCTCCATCACTTGCTATCCCCAGCCCTTATACACTCTACACTGCCACTTTTTTTCTGATTCTTCTGTGGGAAGAGATTTTCCAACGTTTAGCCTGTCTAGATTGGACCAAATGTCAGAAAACCCCCTTCTTTTGGCAGCCCCCTTATTCCTTGTGGAATGAGGAATATAGGGGTTACCGAAAGAGCATGTTTGCTCTTCCACTAAAAAAATGGAAGAGCAAACACATCCCTGGATGCAGAAGAGTTTTTCTGGGATATCTCTGGAATCCTGGAAAAACTCCTGCAGTCTAGCCATACCCTTGCTGGGTTGAGACAGGATGTGTGTGGGCTCTGGGGTGGGAATGAGGGATTTGGGTGTGGGAAGGGGTGAGAGGTGCAAGCTCTGGGAGGAAATCTGGATGCAGGAGGAGGTGGAGAAGGGGACACTGGCTCGGGGAGGGGGCTCCAGGCTGGGCAGTGTTGGGGTCAGATGGAGGGCTGAGGTACTAAGTAAGCCACAGGTTTGTGGATGTGAGGGTGCAGGAATTTGGGTTGGGATATATGAGAGGCTCAGGGCAGGGGGTTCCACTGTATGATAGGCTCAGATCTAGGATCTGGGTGTGTGTGTGTGCAGGAGTGTTATAATGCTGCGGCCAGATGGGGGCTTGGCCCCAATTGGGGGTGTGTTGGCCAGGCTTCATTTTTAAATAAAATACTATGTCAAACACAAAGTTTCTGCGTTGTCTTTATTTATGAGAAGGGCAGGGAACCTTTTTGAGTCAGGGGTCACTGACCCACAGAAAAGTCAGTTGGGGCCACACAAGAGAGATGCAAAAAAAAAAAAAACCACCCCACCACACATCACAACACCACACCTCCTCCAAACCCTCCCCCCCCCAAGCCTCACTAATGTGGCCAGAACTCTGCTGGTGGGAGTAGGGGACGTGGTACTGGGAAAGGGTATTAGTGGGTGCTGGGGCAGGGGACAGGGTGGCAGTGGAGGCAAGGGACAGGATACTGGGGTGGGGGCAGGAGGCAGGGTTCTGCAGCAGGGGGCATGGTGCCAGTGGGGGAGAGGGGACAGGGTTCTGTGGCAGGGGACAGGGTGCCAGTGGGAGCAGGGAGTCCCCAGCAGGTGCCGCCTCCTGGGGCCGCCTCCCCTCTCCTGCAGAGAAGGATGCACTTGGGCTGAACACCGTGACCAGCTGGCCAGGCAGCCCTCCTCTTTGCTCCAGCCCAGCTGCCCTGCACTCAGCCCGGGGAGGCTGCGCTGCGCTCCTTCTGATCTGGAAGCCCTTCTTCTTTGCTCCAGCCCAGCTGAAGCAAGGCGCAGCCTCCCAGGGCCGAGCGCGGGGCTGCTGGGCTGGAGCAAAGAGGAGCGGCTGCCCGGCCAGCTGGCCGTGGTGTTCAGCCCATGTGCATCACGCTCCACATGGGCTGGAGCAGAGGAGAAGCCAGCCCGATCAGCTGGAGCACGGCACAGCCTCTGCTTCTGCTGAACACCGCGGCCAGCTGACCAGGCTGCTTCCCCTGTGCTCCAGCCCACGTGGACCGTGGTGCACCTGGGCTGAACACCAGGGCTAGCTGGCCGGGCAGCCGCTTCTTTGCTCCAGCACAGCTGCACCGCGCTCAGCCCAGAAGGAGCTAAAGATCGACTCATAGAGCCCTTGCGATCTACCGGTAGATCGCGATCTACCGGTTGGTGACCACGGAACTAGAGGGTAGAAAAAAATTAACCTAATATATTTTAACATTAAAATAAATCCTTGAAAATTGGACATGACTGTTGATATTTCATGAAGAATCTTTAACCAAATTAACACATGCTAAGAATATATGTTGTAGATTTAGTGTGTTTTACAAGGAAAGCGTGTCCAAGAATTTTAAACACTATTAAGTGTGATGGAAAGGAAATCTTACTGTATAGTGGTAGAATAACTGAAAGTGAATCTCGCCTTGCCTGTTAAATATTTCATTATCAAAGTTACGGGTCTTCCAAAAACATCCTCACCTCCAAATCTGATGCGTGAGAGAAAATCGTCCTCCGATAGATGGTTTGATAAAGTTTAAAAACAGGTCAATAATTTAGATTGAAAAGCAACAGATAATGAAAGATTGCCTGATTATGAAGCATGCAATCACAGAAAAATCTGTTGATGAGGGTGTCATTTGTCCTTTGCTAGGTTACAGACCAAATTTGCTTCTCTTGGTACGTGAGAACTGCATAGCTCTTAGGTACAGATTCATACAAACATAGATTCATAGAATACTAGAACTGGAAGGGACCTCGAGAGGTCATCAAGTCTGGTTTCCTGCCCTCATGGCAGGACCAAGCACCATCTAGATCATCCCTGATAGATGTCTATCCAACCTGCTCTTAAATATCTCCAGAGACAGAAATTCCACAACATCCTTAGGCAATTTATTCTAGTATTTAACCACCCTGACAGTTAGGAATTTTTTCCTAATGTCCAACCTAAACCTCCCTTGCTGCAGTTTAAGCCCATTGCTTCTTGTCCTATTATCAGAGGCCAAGGAGAACAACTTTTCTCCCTCTTCCCTATAACACCCTTTTAGATACTTGAAAACTGCTACCATGTCCCCTCTCAGTCTTCTCTTTTGTAAACTAAACAAGCCAAATTCTTTCAGTCTTCCCTCATAGGTCAAGTTTTCTAGACCTTTAATCATTTTTGTTGCTCTTCTGTGGACCTTCTCCAAATTATCCCCATCTTTCTTGAAAATGGTGCTCAGAACTAGACACAATACTCCAACTGAGGCCAAATCAGGGCAAAGTAGAGTGGAAGAATTACTTTTCATGTTGTGCCCAAAACACTTCATACTTTCTTTCTTTCCTGTGTGTGGAAAGGAAAGTATGGTGGTGGGGTGGGGGAAGGTATCCAGATATGATTTTAAATTGCAGGCTGTGTTTTTGAGCTCAAAGTCTTTCATGAGAAGTGGCAGAGAAAACAAAAGAGATAGACAGGGAAAGAAACAGAGCTTTGCCTAACAGAAAGAACTGTGGATTGACGGCAACAAAATAAAAATTGCAGTTCTGAGAAAATTGGCCAATGACAAGGTCTTCATTTCCAATCCTGAAGAAAGGAAAGTATTCCTGTTCCTCTCTGTCCAGGCACTTTTTATATTTCAATATGTTATCAAGTTTTGAATGGTAATTCTACATGATTTATCCTTAAAAATTCCTATTGATACTTGTGATTAATTCTCCTTCTCTCTCATGCTCTCTCGTAACATACAGCATGCCTATGAGATGACTATTTAAACCTCAGTAGATATGGCCAGTCATCTGAAAACTCAGGAATTGCTAACTGAGAATTTGAAAAGAAGAACCTTGCCCAAAAATTATATGTAGAGACTCAATGAATGCACTGAAGACTATGAAGTGCTCAGGTACTATACCAATGGGGACCGTATTGTACCTTTACATAGACAGACCGAACTATCGTGATGATTTTATTGTTTTTTCTTAAAGCTCCAGCTCATGGAATTGTGTGATAGGTGAGAATCTCAGCTTTCATTTAAAAAAAGCTTGTGAAGAATAACTGGGAAGTGTGACACATTTGCATCATTAGGGAGTCAAGTAAATAAAGGAAGTAAAAGTAAAAAGAAGCCATTGTTATTTAAAAAACAAATCTACAAAAAGCTTTCTCTCGTGGGGGAGGTCTAGGTTGGATATTGGGAAAAACTATTTCCCTAGGAGGTTGGTGAAGCACTGGAATGGGTTACCTGGGGAGGTGGTAGAATCTCCATCCCTAGAGGTTTTTAAGTCTTGGCTTGACAAAGCCCTGTCTGGGTTGATTTAGTTGGGATTGGTCCTGCCTTGGGCAGGGGGCTGGACTTGATGACCTCCTGAGGTCTCTTCCAGGCCTAGGATTCCATGATTTTGGAGGGCCTTTTCATGTGTGGGAAGGGCAATGTAGACCACTGAATTCAGCATATTACGGACCATCCCCAAAAGTTGATATAGGTGGCTCAAGATGATTCATGCTAATTTCTTTGGGCTTAGAATTAGAGTTGTAATATATTAGCGTTTACGGACATGGTTTAAGGAACATACAAGCATGAATCAGGCATAGCCAGGTTGAAACTCCGCCTCTGGATTTCTATTATAGTTTGATTTGTTCTTCTGCCACTAAGGGATGAAGCCAAAAAAGCTACTGTCTATACATGCAATGAGGGATTCTGCCCTCACTGCGGAGCCTGTAAGTTTCTGCAGTGGCACAGAGAGGCTGTAAAAGTCCCTTAGCCAGCAAGGCGAAATTCCCCAGGCAGGAGCAACACACAGAGCAAACATCAGCTCTTTTCCAAAGGCTTCCTCACAAATTCCTGCAGTGGGAACCTGCTGGAATAAGAACACGTGTTGGAGGAAGAGATTGTTACAGGGATTCTGGGCAGTGATGTGAGCTAAGTTGCACCTTGAATCACTTTGGCCCCTGATCATTCCAGAATCCCAGCCCACCTTTGCCCTCCACTTAGATTCTAAGCTGTTTGGGAAAGGGGCATCATTTTGTCCTGTGTTTGTACAGTGCCTGGTACACAGGGGTCCTGGCCTATGGCTGGAACTGCTAGGCACTATGGTAAGAGAGGTAAATAATTAATACACTGTCCTGGGCTGCCCCTGTAGGTGCTGTGTCTCTTGGACATGCATTACATACTCTCTGCCAGAAAGATTTTCTGCCTGGAAAATTGCAGCCATCAAGACATGAAGAATGAACCTTAAAACGAATGCAGCTGAAGAGTCAAAATGTCTTTAGATTTGTTGGTGGGCAGGCGTGCAATCAACCAAACTTTAGAGAGAGGATGGCTTGGCGTTAAAAGACAAGTGCTCATCAAACAAAGAAGATGATAGACACCGTAAGTGAGGAACTGTGTTCTCTAAGGCTAGGTATACACTACAGCTTTTTCCGATTTTTTTTTTCGGAAGAGGCTTTTCTGAAATTTGGACCAGCTACACTGGGCCACATATCAGAAAATCCCCCTCTTTCGGAAGATCCCTTCTTCCTAGTAAAATAGTTTTTCCTAATATCCAACCTGGACCTCTCCCACCACAACTTGAGACCTTTGCTCCTTGTGCTGCCATCTGTCACTACTGAGAACAGTCTCTCTCCATCCTCTTTGGAAGCTCCCTTCAGGAAGTTGAAGGCTCCTATCAAATCCCCCCTCACTCTTCTCTTCTGCAGACTAAATAGACGCAACTCCCTCAGCCTCTTTTCATAGGTCATATGCTCCAGCCCCCTAATCGTTTTGGTTGCTGTCCGCTGGACCCTCTCCAATGCGTCCACATCCTTTTTGTAGTGGGGGGCCCAGAACTGGACACAATACTCCAGATGTGGCCTCACCAGAGCTGAATAAAGGGGAATAATCACCTCTGGTATCCTGGAAAACCCCCACAGTGTATGTACTGTAACTCACACTTGGCCAAAGTCTTCATTTTTATTTTGTGGAGCATAAGAGGGTCTGAAGAAGGCCCCTCCCCCCCCCCGTTTAAAATACAATTGATGCTTTCTTAACATCTTGGGTGGGACAGAAACAAGTGTAACTGCATCAGAAAGGGACAGAGAACACTTTGTTGATGGAAGATTCAAGGGATTCAAAATTGATCCTACATTCCTTTCTCAAGGAGGTTATACCATTCATTTCAAAAACCCCAAGCAAAAATTTGACCATATCACATCTTATCACAGCCTTCCATACTCAGAGGCTGTGTCTAGACTGGCCAGTTTTTCTGCAAAAGTGGCTGCTTTTGCACAAAAGCTTGCCAGCGGTCTACACTGTCCGCTTGAATTTGCGCAAGAGCACTGACGTTCTAATGTAAGAAATCAGTGCTTCTTGCACAAATACTCTGATGCTCCCATTCGGGCAAAAGGGCCAGTGTAGACAGCTCAGTTTTGTTTTGCGCAAAAAAGCCCCGATGGCTAAAATGGCGATCGGGGCTTTCTTGCGCAAAAGCGCGTCTAGATTGGCCATGGACGCTTTTGTGCAAAAAGTGCTTTTGCGCAAAAGCGTCCGTGCCAATCTAGATGCTCTCTTGCGCAAATACTTTTCATGGAAAACTTTTCCGTTAAAAGCATTTGCGCAAACTCATACCAGTCTAGACGTAGCCAGACTGGGAAAGTGCTTAATCCTACGCTTTCTCTCTAAATTGCAAATTTAATTTATAAACAGCTGCATGAATTATAAATTCCATCTCCTGTAACGAATACAGACCAATTAAGGTTATGAGCAGAAATAATTTACGGGATATGTCAAAAATAAAAGTAGATTTACATGGCGCTGTATCGAATGAAACACAGTCTCATCAATCTGGAGACTGTTTTGGATAATTTTCAAGGGACCTGGAGATGAAAAAGACAGGGAGTCAACACAATAAACTGAGCATCTTTATTTGTAAGCCAACTAAGATGTATCACTGAATCCCAGCTGCTATAATAATTTCCTCTCTACTCACATGGCTGACAATACTGACAAATCTAAATATGAAGAAGAAAAATAACTCCAGAAGGCTGTTATTTTGCTGCCTGAATTGTGTCAGGGAAGTGTAAATATAATCACATTTTATCCTCCAATCTGAAATGGATTTCAGTGGCAGAGATCACAATGCCTTGATTGATAATAACTCCCTTGTTGCCATTAGTAAGATGTTCAAAGAGGGAAAAGCAGTTGAGTTCATGACAGAATTACTAGGCAATTCAATCAAAATCCAACATCTCTATCTATCAAGAAGGATGGGTACAACCCAAAACTTTCCATAAGAAAGAGAGCATCTTAAGGAAATCCTTTCTAGACACATGCTGGCACCAGAGACCCGAGAGACATAATGTGAAGAATGTTCTCTAAATTATCTGTAAGTGACTTACTTCTCTGACATTAGTACTTTAGAAAAGCTAAACGTACACAAATCCATGAGTCCAGATGTAATGCATCCGAGGTTATTGAGGGAGTTGGCAAATGTCATTGCAGAGCTTTTAGCCTTTATCTTTGAAAACTCGTGGAGATCGGGAAAGATCCCAGATGATTGGAAAAAGGCAAATGTAGTGCCCATCTTTAAAAAAGGGAAGAACAACAATCCAGGGAACTACAGACCAGTCAGCCTTACCTCAGTCCCCAAAAAAATCATGGAGGGGATCTCAAGGAATCCATTTTGAAGCACTTGGAAGAGGGGGAAGTGATCAGGAGTAGTCAACATGGATTCACGAAGGGCAAGTCATGCCTGACCAATCTCATTAGCTTCTAAGATGCGGTAACTGGCTGTGTGGACATGGAAAAGTCAGTGGGTGTGATATACCTTGACTTTAGCAAAGCTTTTGATACCATCTCCCACAATATTCTTGCCAGCAAGTTAAGGGAGTATGGATTGGATAAATGGACTATAAGATGGATAGAAAGCTGGCTAGACTGTCGGGCCCAACGGGTAGTGATCAATGGCTCGATGTCAGGTTGATGGTCAGTTTCTAGCGGAGTGCCTAAGGATCGGTTCTAGGGCTGGTTTTGTTCAACATCTTCATTAATGACCTGGATGAGGGGATGGATTGCACCCTCTGCAAGTTTGGGGATGACACTAAGCTAGGGGGAGAGGTAGATAAGCTGGAGAGCAGGGATAGGGTCCAGAGTGACCTAGACAGATTAGAGGATTGGGCCAAAAGAAATCTGATGAGGCTCAACAAGGATAAGTGCAGAGTCCTGCACTTGGGATGGAAGAATCCCAAGCATTGCTACAAGCTGGGGACCAACTGGCTAAGTAGCAGTTTGACAGAAAAGAACCTGGGGATTACAGTGGATGAGAAGCTGGATATGAGTCAACAGTGTGCCCTTGTAGCCAAGAAGGCTAATGGCATATTAGGGTGCATTACGAGGAGCATTGCCAGCAGATCTAGAGAAGTGATTATTCCCCTTTATTTGGCTCTGGTGAGGCCACATCTGGAATATTGTGTCCAGCTCTAGGCCCCCCTCCCCCATTATAGAAAGGATGTGGACGCATTGGAGAGGGTCCAGCAGAGGGCAACCAAAATGATTAGGGGGCTGGAGCACATGACCTGTGAGGAGAGGCTGAGGGATTTGGGTTTGTTTAGTCTGCAGAAGAGAAGAGTGAGGGGGGATTTGATAACAGCCTTCAACTTCCTGAAGGGAGGTTCCAAAGGGGATGGAGAAAGACTGTTCACAGTAGTGATGGATGGCAGAACAAGGAGCAATGGTCTCAAGTTAGTGGGGGAGGTCTAGGTTGGATATTAGGAAAAACTATTTCACTAGGAGGGTGGTGAAGCACTGGAACAGGTTACCTAGGGAGGTGGTAGAATCTCCATCCCTAGAGGTTTTTAAGTCTCAGCTTGACAAAGCCCTGGCTGGGTTGATTTAGTTGGGATTCGTCCTGCTTTGGGCAGGGGGCTGGACTTGATGACCTCCTGAGGTCTCTTCCAGCTCTAGGATTCTACGATTCTTCGCTAAAGTAAAGAAGAGCATGTTAACAAGAAATGAGCAGCTCTTTTCATGGTTCCCTAATTCTTCTACAACACTTGGAAACTGTTTCAAGATACAGCCCTCCAGGTATGTCTACACTACAGAGTTTTGTTGGCAAAACTTGAGGAATGTCCACACTGCAATTGTGTTCTTTTGGAGATAAATCGAAAGAACAGAGGGGTTTTTGTGGTATTGGTAATCCTCATTCTACGAGGAAGAAACCTTTTTCTGAAAGAGCCCTTTCAGAAAAAGGGGTGTGTGGACATGGAAGAGGGAGTTCTTTCGAAAGAAGAAGAAAAAGGAAAAAGCACAGGTGCCCTGGTGGCCATTCCGTCCATAGCAATCACAGCTTAAATGCGAGACAGCGTCCAGGCAGTTTGGACGCTATCTTTCGAAAAAGCGCATCGCTTTTTTGATGTGCTTTTGCAGTGTGGACGTGCTCTTTCACAAGAAGTTTTTTCGGAAGATCTCTTAGCCTCCCAGCCAAGAGAACACAGATTACTTGAGTACGACTGATACGCCCATCCCAGAAGTTGCCCAGACTTCAGAATAAGCTAAAAAGCCATCTGGTTGATTCCTGAAAATGAGACTCCAACAACAGAGGAAGGCAGCTATCAGGCCTTCCCCCAGTAATATTGCACAGCACATAGGGAAGGGCCAGTACTTGTTGATGGAAGGGCCAAAGCTTTTGATAAGCATCTGGAACTGTGGATGACTATGTGAATTGAAGGTTTTGACATCCCTCATGACCAGGGGCCAGCTAAATGTAGTGTGCATGGACTGCAGACAGGATGATCCAGTTATGACCGGGTTGCAAGCCAGTCCACAGATGCAGCTTCTCCCCAGTTTCTCCCACTTGCCTCCTTCAGCGAATGAAATCCCCCCGTGCTCACCAGCTGGCCAAGTCAGCTTATCACTGTAACTCACTGAAGCCTGAATGACTTCAAACTCACACCGCTCCCTCCGTTTCCTTCCCTTTTCCCTAAGAATGAATACAAAATAGCCTGTGCAGGCTGGTTGAGAGAGCACAGTGCATCTGTACATTGGTAGCCAGCCAAAAATGGTGTATGCGGAGACCCCCCTCCCTCCACAGCTGTACCCTTTTCAACGTGATGTTTATCGTTGGGAGCTACAAAAGTGCTATTATGCTGGCTTGAGTGGCTACGCGGGTTGCATTCTGAGCAGAGCGGGGATTAAAGTTTCCATCGTTGCCCATGAGCGATTTGCCTTTGTGCAGCAAGGCGCTTTCTCAGCAGGCTACTATGCTTCTCTGCACTGCACTATTCTGATTCTGTGAAACCTGAAACAGCACCCCCCACCTTTAAAAAAATCCCTTTCTCTCCATTAGCTTTCGAGGGGGAGCCGAGTTAGTGTGTAACGGGAAAAACATAAAAAACAACAAATAGTCTAGTAGCACCTTAGGCTACGTCTACACTGCCGACTTCTTGCGCAAGAGCATGTCCACACCTCCAAGCGCATCGCAAAAGCGACGCGCGTTTGCGCAAGAAAGCGTTCACACTGCATGGATGCTCTTGCACAAGAAAGCTCTGATGGCCATTTGCAGAATGGCCATCAGAGCACCTGTGCTTTTTCCTCTTTCCTCTGGAGCGGTCACACTTGCCTTTTTGTTCAATAGCTGTAGTGCAAAAGGGAGTTATGCCTCGTAGAAGGAGGTTTGCCGACACCAGCCAAAGCCCTCTGTTCTGCCATTTTACTGATGATTTACTTGTGCAAAAGCGCATCTGAGGTGTGGACACTCCACAGTTGTTTGCACAAACATGGCCATTTTTGTGCAAAAACCTTACAGTGTAGATGTAGCCTTAAAGACTAACAAAACATGTTGATGGTATCATGAGCTTTCGTGGGCACAGCCCGCTTCTTTAGATGACTGGAGTGTTTGAAGTCCAGATCCAAGAATAAATAAGTGAAGGAGGGAGGGGGGAGGAGGAGGAAAAAAAATGGAGGGGAAGAAGAAAAAAGAGACAGTAAGTAGATAAGCTTCAGAGGGATAGCTGAGTTAGTCTCTCCATTGTTTGAAATGCCCTCTTGGAAGGCAGAAAAATAACATTTCCCCCCCTCTCCCTTTAATGATTTCATGCTCTTCCTTTTGGCAAATGGTTCTCTATTTCCTTCCCCCTGTGTTTGGGATACAGCTATGTCAATCATGTTGGTTTCCATTCAATAACTCCACCTGATATAAGACCTCATCTTGCTCAAAGATCTTTGGGCAAATCAGTGATGTCAACCCATCCCTGGAGGACAAGTTAGCGGGCTGCTACAGGGGAACCACCAGAGGAAGGAACAACAAAACCGTGCTTGTAGGTCCTACCTTTTAGCAGTGGAGGATGGAATTTTGAAATTCAGGTTTCAAAAGGAAAAGAGCATTTAGACTCAAATTACATTTCTCCCATTAGGTTATAACATTGTCAGGGTGCGTCTACACAGCAGGGCTTAGCTTGCAATAAGCTACACAAATAGGGCTATGCCAATTGCGTTCCTTATTTCGAAATAGCGTATTTCAAAATTGGAAGCGTCTAGACAGCACTGATTTCGAAATAGAGCACTCTTCCTCCAACTTCCCTTACTCTCGTACAATGGGGGATATAGAAGTCAAAGGAAGAAGTCCTCCAGCTTGACAGTATTTCGACATTATTTCGAAATAACTGCCTGCTGTATAGACATGGACTAAGTTATTTCAAAATAACACTAGTTATTTTGAAATAATGTTGCTATGTAGATGTTCCCTCAGTGTACATCCCAAACCTGGGTAAGTCGATAGTTTGAATGAAAACAACAACCCTTTCTCTTTCTCAAAAATTTGCAAGCGTTTTGCATCCAGCAGTGGCCATAATTGTCCACACAGTCTGGATTTTTTCAGAGAAGTGCACAAATCCTGGTCATATACCTGAGTCCACACCTGGAAAATGTTGCACGTAAAGTCTATACCCTGGTGCATCGGCAGTACAAGCTCTCTTAATGTCACCCAAACTTTTGTGTATTGTAGATTCTATTCCACACACAGTTAAATCTCTAATGCTTTTTGGTATCGTACTGACGGCCTGGATAACTGCCTGTGGAGATCTATAAAGGACCGGTTGTATAAATTAGAATCACATCTCAACTACCATGGCTTTTGTTTTACTCGCACATTCACTCCTCTCTGTGATGATGCTAACAACCCCTTCTGACCAATAACCCCCTTCTACCTCTGCCCCCACAAGTCACACACAAAGACCCTCCTCCCCAAGCAGAATTTTGAACAGGAGGAATTCCCAAAGACTCCATGACACCCCCTTAGAGACTTCACTCTTGCTACAAATTTTATGTGGAAGATGTCAGGTCAGTACATGGGTGGCAGCATTAAAACCTAGGACAAGATTAGATTTGAGGCACTCACAGGTGATAGCTTCATATGCAAACTATGAATGAGGAAATGTCAGGGCCTCAGTTCCCAGCGCTATGTTAGGTTCTAAAATGGCCTCCATCGCCGTACCATAGGAGCACCGCACAATCTTTAATGTGTTTAGCCCCATAAGAGCCTTGGGAGGCCATTCTCCCCATTTTACAGATAGGGAACTGAGGCACTGAGGAAAAGCCCCAGATCCTCAGAGGTGTTAAGGTGCCTAAGGACCTTTGAGGATGTGGGCCTAACTGACTTGCCTAAGGTCAAACAGAAACTCTGAGGCAGAACAAGGAGTTTAACCCCACTCTCCTGACCCCATGGCTAATGCCCGACCACTAAACCTGGGCTGGGGAAACTCTTTTGGGTCGGGGGCCACAGACCCACAGAAAAAATCAGTCAGGGGCTGCATACAGGTGAGAGGCAAAAAAACCCAACCAAACTCTCACTGACGTGGACCCCAGCTGAGAAGGAGAAAGACACTCCCATATTCCCCTCACACACCAGAGCCCAAGGGGGCCCAGGATAGAAGATTTTGTGTGCACCAGGCCCCCAGGAGGACAGCAAGGAAGCTAGAGTGCCAGCACAGGCTCCCCAAAACTGGAAGTGGGGCCCAGAGCCCCAACGGCCAGATCCAAGCAAGCCTGGGGCCATATCCAGCCCCCAGGTCTTACATTCCCCATCCCTGCACTAAACCTTTCACTTTGGATCAGGCTTGCGTCAGCACATGGCAGCCACTTTGCCTCTCTGTGCCCCCTGTTCCCAGTGCTTAAAAATGTGGCGTAACATCATGCCGACCCAGTGCTGAAGGAGACTGTGGGGCTTACCTTAAAAAGTACTTTGGGATCCTGAGACATAGAAGGGGGGAGGGTGACGTTTTATTGTTCCTTTGTTAGTAAAATCTGCCAGAAAATGGAACAACCACATGGTTTACCAGTCAGCATTTGTTGGAGCAGAATGATAATGGGTGGAGGAAAGTATTATATTAGTTGAGTTTCCTTCTTCTAAGCCTCTGGGCCAGTGATGGGCAGCCTAGGCTAGTGAATGGGCTACACGAGTGGCCCTCCTTCCTCCGAGTGAGCCGCAAGATTGTTGTCATCAAGACGGTCTCCCGGGATGGGGTTGTTTTGCTACCTGCGCTTGCATAACTAGAATTTGCAGGGTGTGCCAATTGAATTGTAGCAGCACTTTGATTAGATTCAGTCACAGTCAATATTGTGTGCAATCAACATGCACCTTGCCTCTGGTGTCCTTGCTTTGTGTGCATGCCACTTTAGTAATATTGGTAGGAAAAAACCTACGTTGACAGAAATCAGCAGAATTCAGCAATCCTGTATGTGGACCATAGTAAAAAAAATTTCTCATGGGCCACAAGCTGCCCACTATGACTCAAGGCTATTAGTCAAGTGCAGTGCTTCATCAGTTTCACAACAAGGAAACGGTGCCAAACCAAGAGTGTTCCATTCAGGCACAGTGTTTGCATTGTAAGTGCTCGGGAAGGTGTTTCCTGCTGCAGTGTCACATGAAAAAGGCCAATGCACACACCCCATCGCCTCCTCATTTCCTGAGAGAAGCTGAGGCTACGTCTAGACTACAGACTTCTTTCAGAAGAAGCTTTTCCAGAAGAGATCTTCCGAAAAAGCTTCTTCCGAAAGAGCGTCCACACTGCCAAAGCACATCGAAAAAGCGATCTGCTTTTTCGAAAGATAGTGTCCACACTGAATAGACGGTCTCTCACATTTCAGCTGTGATTACTATGGACGGAGTGGACACTAGGGCACATGTGCTTTTTCCTCTTTCCTCTTCTTTCGAAAGAACTCTCTCTTCCCCATCCACACACACCTTTTTCTGAAAAAGCTCTTTCGGCAAAAGGCTTCTTCTTCATAGAAAGAGCTTTACCAATGTCGGAAAAACCCCTCTGTTCTTTCGATTTTTTCCCCAAAAGAACGCGATTACAGTGTGGACGTAAGTAAAATTTTGTTGGAAAAACGGCTGTTTTTCCGACAAAACTCTGTAGTGTAGACATAGCCTGAGACATGGGAAATTGAATGATGATATTGCACCATTCCTGGAGATTTTCAGGATTTATAAATGCTGCTCTCTGGTTTGGAAGAGAGAACCTGAAACAATCTGTGTTGTGTAATGTCCCCTGCTACAGAGAAGAGACAGGAGTCAAATTGGGGTTATTTAAATTAAATTAACATATCAGAGTTGCTAGATAGAGATCTGTTGGTCCTTCTCTGGCTCCTAGACTAATTAACACAGCCTATCCTGCCTATGTTGCCCCACAGCATCTCCCTAAATCCAGGCCCAGAGAACTAAGAATGGAGTGGATTACTGACTTCATTCCACTTTAGAGTATCTTAGCAAGAGATGTTTGCAGTTTTTTTCCTGTCTCTCTTCCTGCAAGCAGATGAAACATGCACTTAATTTTCAGGAAAGTGACTGCTGTGATAGCAGCTGGGGGAAATCATATGCACAGCAGGCCACCATAATTCACAATCATTTTGTGTAGCCGTTGTTGATAATGTGATATCAGGTAAAATTATCTTTGCTATTTTCTGGTATGCCCCATCTTTTGAGCTGCAGCCTGTTTTTCTATTGCTATTTGCATGTGAGCCTCAGGCTGCTGGATTATTGGCTAGAGAGAGGGAAAAGTATCCGAGGTTTAGTCTAACAATCTTCCATGAAAATTCATTGCAAGGGATGCATGCAGTGCTCTGTCGGAGTGTGGTGAGCAAAGACTGCTGTTGTGAACCAGCTAAGGCTACGGCTAGACGACGTTTTCTCCCCAAAAGGCGATATGTAAATTCAGTGCTAATTTGCACATCTTCTTTGGATCACTTTGTCAAAAGCAGGTGTTTTGAAAGTGAAAGCAGTCTGGACGCGTTTTTTGCGGGAAAAAAACCCTTTTTCGAAAAACTTTGTAAACCTCCTTTTCTTTAGGAAGAGCGTTTTTTTTCCAAAAAACCCACGTCCAGACTACTTTCACTTTCAAAAAACCCGTTTTCGAAAAAGCGATCAGAAGAAGATATGCAAATTAGCACCAAATTTGCATATCTTCTTTCAGAAAAATAACAGTCTAGACATACCCTCAGCTCCATTGTTTGTTTGTTTCATTCCCTCACAAAAAGGGACATTCATTTTGACCTATTATATTTACCCACAAATGCCAAATTCACTTCTGCTGAGATAAAGGATCATGTTATCTCCTTGCCACAGACCTTTATTTGAAATGAAAGCGCTAATCGAACCCAATGGGTTTTATTGTTGCTGAAAGTTCAGTTATTCTTCTCTGAAGAATGGCATATTTCTCCACCTGATTCAGCCTGCCATATTGTTGCCTCGGTCTGTTTAAAGGGATGTTGGTGCTCTGGGTGCATGCGCTGCCATTGTGTATGCCTCAAAAAGCAAAAGGACTGTGGAAGATGCTGTCTAGACAGATAGAAGGTGCAGTGCTAAGTAACATGGCTGACAGCAAGCATGTGATACCTAAGACCATTGGGGTGTGCACAGTCCAGGAAGGGCCTTTGAGTAGATACAGTATACTGTGATTAGAGCCTGCTAGGCTACAGAAGGCTGAGAAGCCCTAATATAAGCGGTGAAAAGACTTGGAGAGGCCTGATACTGGTGTGAAGGCTTATATATTTGAGAAAGTATGCCCCTCCCCCTCCAGGACTGGCCCAACCCTGAGCTTCCCACCCCCAGAAGCCCTTCAGGGAGCGTAGGAGGACAGACAACCCAGATTCATAGGGATGTTGCTGGCTGTTAGAACATAAGAACATAAGAAGGACCATACTGGGTCAGACCAAAGGTCCATCCAGCCCAGTATCCTGTCTGCCAACAGTAGCCAATACCAGGTGCCCCAGAGAGAGTGAACCGAACAGGTAATGATCAAGCGATCTCTCTCCTGCCATCCATCTCCATCCTCTGACAAACAGAGGCTAGGGACACCATTCCTTACCCATCCTGGCTAATAGCCATTAATGGACTTAACCTCCATGAATTTATCTAGTTCTCTTTTCACTGTCAGAGAGCAAGGGGAAAGTGCACAAACTAATCGAGTTTAGGATCCAAGCAACACTGGATAAATGTGCTAGTTAGCAATAAAGGAAACCACAGGAAGGACATTTGTGTGTTGGCTATTTAATGATGTGGGCCCTGAAAGAGAAGGGAAACTGAGGCATAGCCCTACCAGATGCTAGGATGCAGGGAAACTAAACCCATATAATTTCTCATGTTGTTTTCCAATAATGCATAATGAATAGGGTACCATAAGGTACCATCAGATGGAAAAGCCATTAAATATTGATAATGTGTGTCTGCTCAATATAGCATTACTTGTACTGAGAGAAACCTTCGAATTTGCAATGCTTTAAAGTAATCAGCTAATGTGTAAAGCATAACATGTACACACATGTAAACTGTATGTATAACTCTCTCAAGATTCCTAGCTAGGCGGGGAGATCAGCAACCTAAAGCCCTGAAGCAGATGCAGCCAAAACCCTTTGGGTGAATGAACAGTATAGAAGGTCCTGAGATTATTTTGGTTCCTCCTTGCCAAGCAATAGCTCATAAGCCAAACTGAGGCTGATCATATAATAAAGACTAAATTGCAAGTAAAAGCACTAACTCCCATTCTCTCAGATTTATCGAGTCATTTTATTACTAGATATTCACAAAAATGTTTACTAATCCTGAGTAGCTTGCAAATTTTCACCCAGTTGACAAAAAACATTGTTATGTGTTCATCATTATTTGGTGTTCTCCTGTTAAAAACATTTCCTTTATCAGTCTCAGAGGGGTAGCCATGTTAGCCTGTAACTAAAACAACTTAGGGTAGGTCTACACTAGCCCCCTAGTTCGAACTGGGGAGGCTAATGAGGGCGACCAAAATTGCAAATGAAGCATGGGATTTAAATATCCCATGCTTCATTAGCATGTTCTCAGCTGGTCGCCATTTTGGAAACTGATTAGTCCGGAATAACTGCCCGCGTCTACACACGGCAGAGAAGCGCGATTCCGAGATAAACACCTGAGTTCGAATTAATAGTTAAACCTCATGGAATTTAATATCCCGTGCTTCATTTGCAATTTCGGTCACCCTCATTAGCCTCCTTAGTTCGAACTAGGGGGCTAGTGTAGACGTACCCTCAGAAAACAACAATGGTCCTGTAGCACCTTAAAACTAACAAAATTATGGCCTTGCTCCATATTTGTCATCTGAAGAAGTGGGTTGTACCCAGGAAAGCTCATGGTACTATTTATATATTTTTGTTAGTCTCTCAGTTGCCGCAGGACCATTGTTGTTTTTTTTAATTTCCTTTATCCTACACCAGGTAGTGGAAACAGTAACATAAATTCATATACCATGAATGAAGAACAGTAAAGATACATCTACACAGCAACTTTAAGCTCTCTGATTCAGGGAGTACCTTTTATTAGATAGATGTACATCATCTAGCACAATGGTGTCCCAATCTCATTTGGGAAATCTAAGAGGTATGGTAATAAATGGGAGCTAAGAGACTTGGAGATTTTGTTACTTTGTGAAGCCGAATATTTGAAAACTGGATCTGATGATACTAAACTCCGGTCATTTGCCTAAGTGACTTGAACAGTGTTTAGAATGCCTGACACTGTGCATAGCATCTGTGCTCCAAAATCTAGTAATATTGCAAGGACAGATCTGTCCATAGTAACCGGACATGTTCACATCTGGATCCAGTAGACACCAGGGCACATCATGTTGAGGAGAAAGAGAAACTTAAGCTTTAAAACCATCTAAAGGTTAGCTGTGGGATACATCTGGGCAAAGTGTAGTTTTGTTGTTTGTGGATGCTTCCTTCCTCTCATTTCCAGCATGTGAATCAGCATAACTTGAAAAATGAGGAAGTTTTAAATTCTTAATGAATTCAGCCGCACTACTGCCCACTCTGATATTTGATGTTGTTCTTAATCTTAACTCCATAGCTCACAAATCAATTGATGACATGAGAATCTCTTCTGTCTACTTCAAAAATAGTAACTTTCTACCTCCTCTGGATGCTGAAAAAAACCCCGGAACATGTAAAATAAGGACACCCTGAAGGTAAATAAACAGACCCTTATATTTATTATTTTGTTAAAAATGTCATGATTTTTGAGTAATGGGAGTTGGCAAGGCTGCTATAGTGACCTTAATACCATTGCTTGTTTTGCACTCTTCTTCATTCTAATCACCAATATAATCAGCTTCCCGAATAAGATAAACTTATGGCAGCTCTAAGTTAAAGTTTGCTTCTGACATTGAGTAGGAACATGAAGTGTATTCCAAAACCCTTTTCCTCTCTGGAATACAAAAAGAAAAACCTCTTACCCTAACAGAACATAGAGAAATGCATGCCACCTTTTTCACAGGGAACACATTTTAGGTAACAGCCCTATTTAGGGGGGGGGGGGGGGGGAGGGAAAAGAAAGAAAAAAAAAAGCTTGAAACTCCATTTATATAGGGAGGTGTCAAGGGTGGAGCTAATCACTAAGCTCTGCCCTGAACATAAATTAACCTCCCACTTTCTTGAGGGAAGCTAGAAAAGGCAATAGGGAAGTCTCTTTGTGACAAGTGCTGTAGATTAGGTGGGGGCTAATTGATAGAGTAAGGTCATGTGTGACAACCCAGAGGGCTGAGAGAGCAAAGCCCCACAGCTGAGGCAGATGTGGCCAATTAGGGCCCATCTGGGGTTGTATAAATGAGGGCTCCTGGAAGGTCCAGAATAAACACTCTTACTGGAGAATAGGAAGGACTTAGCTGCTAGGGAGGTGGAGGGCTTCCTGAGACAGGGCAGTGTGGGGGAGCTCTGGTCTGACCTTGCTCCCAGGCTGTAGAGCCTGAGGCAAGGCCTGAGAACACTGGGGCTGTGTCTAGACTGGCCAGTTTTTCCAGAAAATCAGCTGCTTTTCTGGAAAAACTTGCTAGCCGTCTACACTGGCCATTTGAATTTCTGTAAGAACACTGATGATCTCATGTATGATCGTCAGTGTTCTTGTGCAAATACTATGCTGCTCCCGTTCGGGCAAAAGCCCTCTTGTGCAAATGCTTTTGCGCAAGAGGGCCAGTGTAGACAACCCAGAATTGTTTTGCGCAAAAAAGCCCCGATGGCTAAAATGGTGATCGGGGCTTTCTTGTGCAAAAACGTGTCTAGATTGGCCAGGGATGCTTTTCTGCAAAAAGTGCTTTTGTGGAAAAGTGTCCATGCCAATCTAGATGCTCTTTTCCGCAAATGCTTTTAACGGAAAACTTTTTCCGTTAAAAGCATTTGCAGAAAATCGTGCCAGTCTAGATGCAGCCTAGGGCTGCACAGAGGCACCCAGGACAGGCAAAGGTAAGAGGTCCACACCCCCTTGCCAATGCTTTGGCCACTTCAGACTGCAGTTTACCCCTGATGTAAGGAGCTAGATGACTGTCAGTGGGTCACTAAGGCACGGTGGGATTGGGATTCTCTGGGAGAGGAGGACCCTAGAGTGCAGGGGTACTGATAGGGGATGGTACCAGCAGCCATGACATGAGCTGAAAGGGGGTGCTCCAGGGCTGAAGAGCTAATTCCCAGAGTGACCAGCAGGAGGTGCTTGGGGGGTGAGTTCTCAGGTCTCCACTTACCATGCTAGAGATCAATCTTCTGGCATTTGATTTAGCAGGTTTAGTTAAGAGCTGATAAATCAAATGCTGAGGGCAGTTCTGGCTGGTGCTGGTACTTCTTGTAGTCATGAGGAGTAAGGGAAGCCAGTGGGGTAATTTGCTCTTGTTGACTTCCCACTGAAGATAATGGTGAACTTGACTTATGGTAAATCTGCTCTCGCTATATATTCTATGTACCTGGAGTTGCATACCTTAAGCTGTCTACTGTAGACTTGGTCTAAGAATAACAATAATAGAAAATATCAGAAAATGGAGGTTAGGAAGTCGTGAAAATAAATATAATTAAAAAGCCCTGACTTTGATCGAGGAGAAAAACCCCCTTTGATTGAAGTGTTCTGAGCAACTCTGTTCTGAAGTCAGAACAAACTATACATGAGGTTTTTTCTCTTCTCCTAGCACTTGTGTTGGTATTTGTCTTTATTCTTGCATCCCATTTTAGGGTTAACGGTTTGTTCCATTAAATTCCAGCTTGGAGTAGAGAGCTTCAGCAGGTTAATAGAACTGCACAATGGGGACTGTTTCCAGCCTATAATCTGAGAAGAGGTCCATGTCAGTACTAAGAAGAGGTTTTCTTGTTAGCTGGGTTATTTAAATGTAACCTGTGGTTAACTCTCTTTTAGGGGAAGAGGCTATTTAACCCTTGCCATGCTACCATCAGGTTAAATTTTGAAAGGTGTTATAATTCATGATATTCCCATGGCACTGGGGAAAAGTTGCTGTGTACTGAAATCCAATGCAATATAGACATGAATAAGGAAGGATTTTTGTTAGGAGGGAGGTATTTTGCTGGTGGTTACAGGAAAAACAAGTTTGCATTCTCTCTCCCCCTTCTGCTATCCAAAGCCTCCAAGTTTCCAAACTCATAAAATGAAGCACCATCTAATAGACAAATACTTAGAGATTAATATTTTGCAGCTTTAATGGAAAGTGTATTTCTTTCTCTTAAATATCCTCAGTCCCATTGAGACTTCTTTCAGACTAGGTGTAAAATTTTGAAAAGCACTTAGAGGAGTTGGAACCCTCAATCCCACTTGTGAACATAATTTAGGAACCTTACCCCCACTGACTTTCAATGAGATTTAAGCTTCTAAAGGCCAGATTCTCAAAGGTATTTAGGTGCCTAATTCCATTGATTTCAGAAGATGATTGATACCTTTGAGAATCTGGGCCTAAATCTAATATATAAAGGAGAATGTTTGTGCCCTGATAACTTGGACACCAGGGCTATGTCTACACTGGCATATTATTGCGCAAGAACAGCGGTTCTTCCAGAAAGTGTCCACACTGCCTACCCGCTCTTGTGCAAGAAGATTTACGGTACAGCGTGGTAAGAGGGCTTCTTGCGCAAGAGCTATGCTCTTTTTTAACAGGTGTAAGCCCTCTTGTGCAGGAGCTCTTGTGCAAGAGGGCAGTGTGGACGCTCAGCAGGGGTTTCTTGTGCAAGAGAGCATCCACACTGCCATGGGCACTCTGGCACAAAAGCACATCTCACACATGGCAGTGTGGATGTGTTCTTGCGCAAGACTTCTTGCACAAGAACCCTTGCGCAAGATGCCACCAGTGTAGACATGGGCTATAAGAGCTACCACAACCAAACTTTGCATGGGATAACCTTTTATCCAGGAGAAGGTTTTAAGGTACTGTGGGAGGGAAGAGATGAGACCGATGCCTCTCCCTGGGGCTGCACGGAGCTTGGCAGTGTGGGGAGAAGCGGCTTCCTGGGGGAAGCAGTGGGGACAGTCGCTCACTAAGGCCAGCAGAGGAACAAGGAAGTGGAGGGCGGGCTTGGGTGCTGGCAGCAGGCACGTGGCTCTTTCCCCCTCCCTCCCCTCAGGCTCCTCACTTCAGTTATATCTACTGTCAACTTATATTTCAACAATGTATACTGACAAAGTGCAAGGACAGTCACTTAAAGTAGTTGGAATTGATTTGGAGACATCTTGCTTTTCACATGGACAGCTCTATGTTGCGTGTTCAAGAGTTGGAAGTGGAAAAAATTTGTACATATTAGAATAATGAAACAAATATAGTTTACAATAAAGTTTTTGATAACATGTAAAACTGGTGGTTTTATACTTAAATATTTTTTTAATCCCTATAGAACTCAGTGCAACTTTTCTACCATTCAAAAAATGATAATGGACTACTGTTTTTCTAAATTTTGTTCCTCCACTTTCTCGAGCAACGCTGGATAACTCCTTCTAGTCACTTAGAAATGGATGATTTTAATTCAAGCCAGAGAACGCTAATAAAAACAGGTTAGTGGCAGAAAAGAGATGGAACTTTCTAAAATAAATGATGGTCAGGAGTCCAGTGTTTTAATTCTCAACCCTGAAGAATCCACTTACGTTCATGGCGTCTCCTAAGTGTTCTTTGATATTTTTGTTAAAATAGCAAAGAAATACTGAACGGGTGGGGAAATATGGTCTTTATTCAAATCCACCAGACAAACTTTGGCCTGTCTCAGTAGAGATGCAGTTTGAGACTAAGCAGGAGGGGATCCATATTAATTGCCTAAAGTATTTTCAGTGACTTGAAGTGTTAGATTGTGCAAAGGCATCTGTTAGTTGTTAGCTGGCTTGGCTATTCTTCTTCAGCCAGCTGTTAACAGAGTCTGGCTGTTGCTGTCTTGATATCTAGGACAGATACTTTAAGACACCGTGAATGAGTCACCATCCATAGATCAGAATCAAAATGAACGTATTAGCTCAGATGCTTATGTCAAGTAGGTTGCCAACTCTAACTAAAGCTATTCCAGGAGATATTTTTGTCCAATAGGACATAACAGAATTTTCTTAAACTATTAAAATCTCCAATATGGCTTTCAATAGTCACAGGGAGGTTGATGCTGATTCTGGGAGACTCCAGGCCAAGCCTGGGGGTTGGCAACCCAAATGTCAAGCCCGTGGGTCTGCAAATCAAACCTGGAAGACACACAAAAACCAACTTCTTGGTCAAGTTTCTGGCACATCACTTCAGAACAGCCTTTTGTAGAACATTTTGGCACATGTGAGAGGAGAGTAATTGCTTCATTTTAGAGATTATTTAGGATGAAAAAAGTCAGGCGTTAGAATCATAGAATCCTAGGGCTGGAAGAGACATCAGGAGGTCATCGAGTCCAGCCCCCGGCCCAAGGCAGGACCAACCCCAGCCAGGGCTTTGTCAGGCCAAGACTTAAAAACCTCTAGGGATGGAGATTGCACCACCTCCCTAGGGAACCCATTCCAGTGCTTCACCACCCTCCTAGGGAAATAGTTTTTCCTAATATCCAACCTAGACCTCCCCCACTGTAACTTGAGACCATTGCTCCTTGTTCTGCCATCCGTCACTACTGAGAACAGCCTCTCTCCATCCTCTTTGGAACCTCCCTTCAGGAAGTTGAAGGCTGCTATTGAATCCCCCCTCACTCTTCTCTTCTGCAGACTAAACAAACCCAAATACCTCAGTCTCTCCTCATAGGTCATGTGCTCCAGCCCCCTAATCATTTTGGTTGCCCTCTGCTGGACCCTCTCCAATCATCCACATCCTTTCTATAGTGGGGGGCCCAGAATTGGACTCAGTACTCCAGATGTGGCCTCCCCAGAGCTGAACAAAGGGGAATAATGACATCTCTGGATCTGCTGGCAATGCTCCTCCTAATGTACCCTACTATGCCATTTGCCTTCTTGGCTACAAGGGCACACTGTTGACTCATATCCAGCTTCTCATCCACTGTAATCCTCCAGTTGTGGGTTTTCTTCCTCATTCTTTCATTCTGTTGCTTTATGTTGTGGGGCGAGCATGCCCTACCCCCTTGGGAAGGCAGGGGGGTTCTGGGCCTACGTGGTGCCTCGGGGGTACTCAGTCCCACATGTGTATCAGTTTAGGTGAGGGGGGTGCTGGGCTTGCCCTCCTGAGGGTACCTGTGCTTCATACCAGGCTGTAGGACCTGCAGCTTCAGTCAATAACAATGCCCCTTCTCCATGGGGCAGTCAGGCCTAGTGGCCAGGGTCAATAACCACACCCTCCTTCTCCAATGGCCAGTCAATAACCCTGCCCTTTTCACACAGTGTGCCTAGCAGCTACAGTCACTATCGCAGCTTCCTTCACGCAGGGCAGCATGGCCTAGCAGCCAGAGTCGCTAGCAAAGCTCCCTTCCTGTGGGGAAGCATGGCCTAGAAGCCAGAGTCACTAGCAATGCTCTCTTCTTGATGGCGGGGGGGGGGGGGGGGTCCCTAGCAACCACAGTCACCAAGTTAATAACCAGGACTCTCCTCCATGGGACAATCAGGCCTAGTGGTCAGAGTCAATAACAACACCCTCCTTTCACAGGGCAGTATGTCCCAATGGCCAGAGTCCATAATAATGCCCTTCTCCTGCAGGGCAGTGTGGTCTAGTGGCCAGAGTCACTATCAATGGAGCTGTTGGCCCTGACTAAGCCTCTCCACAGGCCTTTATAGCTGACCTCCAGCTGGAGCATGCCCAGCAGGACTGTGGGGGTGGCGCCTTCTCAGCCAGGTAACCAGGCTTAGCCCTTGCAACCCCATCCCATCACCCTTTACATTTACACAAGTCCCTTAGGGTCTGAATGTTCAAGCTGTTGGACAATGATGGCAAAAGAACCACTGGGCATACATTGGCTACGAATACATGTAGATTGGGAATTAGAAGGTTTCTGATCACAACAGAGCAGTGAGGCTCTGGAGCAACCTCCAGTAGGAGCAGGATTTTCAAGATGGTTTGGATAAGATTACAAAAGAGATCATCTGACAAGGCTGTCTGCAAAGACAGGGCGCTGGACCTCACTGACCCATAAGATCCTTTGTGCTCCTGCGTCCATATCTCTGTGTCTCAGTTTCTCCCCCTGTTAAATGGGCATAATAAGAACATAAGAATGGCCATACTGGGTCAGACTAAAGGTCCATCCAGCCCAGTATCCTGTCTGCCAACAGTAGCCAATACCAGGTGCCCCAGAAGGAGTGAACCGAACAGGAAATGATCAAGCGATCTCTCTCCTACCATCCATCTCCATCCTCTGACAAACAGAGGCTAGGGACACCATTCCTTACCCATACTGGCTAATAGCCATTAATGAACTTAACCTCCATGAATTATCTAGTTCTCTTTTAAACCCTGTTACAGTCCTAGCTTTCATAACCTCCTCAAGCAAGGAGTTCCACAGGTTGATTGTGCACTGTGTGGAGAAGAACTTCCTTTATTTGTTTTAAACCTGCTGCCCATTAATTTCATTTCATGGCCCCTAGTTCTTATATTATGAGAACAAGTAAATAACTTTTCCTTATTCACTTTCTCCACTCCACTCAAGATTTTATAGACCTCTATCATATCCCCCCTTTGTCTCCTCTTCTCCAAGCTGAAAAGTCCTAGTCTCTTTAATCTCTCCTCATATGGGACCCATTCCAAACCTCTAATCATTTTAGTTGCCCTTCTCTGAACCTTTTCTAATGCCAGTATATCTTTTTTGAGATGAGGAGACCACATCTGTACGTGGTATTCAAGATGCGAGCGTACTACATAAAGCGTACCATCATATTATATGTATAATTGGGGTTATTTTTTCCAATGTGCATTACTTTACATTTATCCACATTAAATTTCATTTGCCATTTTTTTGCCCAGTCACTTAGTTTGGTGAGATCTTTCTGAAGTTCTTCACAGTCTGCTTTGGTCTTAACCACCTTGAGCAGTTTAGTATCTTCTGCAAACTTTGCTACCTCATTGTTTACTACTTTCTCCAGATCTTTTATGCATATGTTGAATAGGATTGGTCCTAGGACTGACCCTAGGGAAACACCACTAGTTACCTCTCTCCATTCTGAAAATTTACCATTTATTCCTACCCTTTGTTTCCTGTCTTTTAACCAATTCTCAGTGCATGAAAGGATCTTCCCTCTTATCTCATGACAACTTAATTTACGTAAGAGCCTTTGGTGCGGGACCTTGTCAAAGGCTTTTTGGAAATCTAAGTACACTATATCTACTGGATCCCCCTTGTCCACGTGTTTGTTGACCCCTTCAAAGAACTCTAAGGGTGCATCTAGACTGGCAAGATTTTGCGCAAAAGCAGCTGCTTTTGGGCAAAAACTTGCCGCCTGTCTACACCGGCTGCTTGAATTTGCGCAAGAGCACTGACGTTCTACTGTAAGAAATCAGTGCTTCTTGCGCAAATACTTTGATGCTCCCGCTCAGGGATAAGCCCTCTTGCGCAAGAATACTTGCGCAAGAGGGCCAGTGTAGACAGGCACCTTAATTTCTTGCGCAAGAAAGCCCGATGGCTAAAATGGCCATCAGAGCTTTCTTGCGCAAAAGCGCGACTATACTGGCACGGATGCTTTTGCGCAAAAGATGTCTTTTGCGCAAATGCATTCGTGCCAGTCTAGACGCTCTTTTGCGCAAATACTTTTAATGGAAAAACTTTTCCGTTAAAAGTATTTGCGCAAAATCATGCCAGTCTAGACGCAGCCTAATAGATTAGAACTAATCCTAGAATCATAGAACACTAGAACTGGAAAGGCCCTCAAGAGATCATTAAGTCCAGTCCCCTGCCTTCATGGCAGGACGAAGCGCCATCTAGGACCATCCCTGATTGATGTCTATCTAATCTGCTCTTAAATATCTCCAGTGATGGAGATTCCACAACCTCCCTAGGCAATTTTCCACATAAATAAGACCCTCACATAAATTCATGGCAGTGCATAACTCAATGCCAGATGCCTGTAGAGCTTTACTTACTCATAAGATTAGTCTTTTGGAGTCTGTCATTCCAAACGACGCACATCAAAGCTGTCTTGCACTGATCCAGCTTCTTAATCAGTGACTTTGCCTCATGTACAGCTGATGGTGGTTATCAATCACTTTCAGCTGTGTTTATCAAAGTCTCATGAATTTCAGAATAGTTCATATAAAATGTTCTGGTGGCCCCATTCTATGCTGACTCTGATACGCTTTGTACAACATAGGTATTTTGCTTTGTGTTAGTTACTAATTTAGACCCTCCTTGAGGTGAAGCTGAGAAGAGCGTAAAGAGTGACTGCAAAATCCCAAAAAACCTGACTGCTGCAGGGAAGCACTCCACAGCAGCTGATCCAACCAAATTCAGACTATGGGCAGCACATGGAATCCATTCAGCTGAACTGTTAACTTCACGAAACCTAGCTTGAACCTCTGAATAAATGCCACTCACATGGCTGGCATTAAACAACGGTGACCTGTAACTTGCAATAGCAAGGCCATGAAATCTGAGAATATCCTGCAAAAGATCAAATAAGTATTTTCCATCATGTTGTTCAACAGGAATGAACTGAAGGAATTGCTCAACCACATTTCCATCATTGAATACATAACGAAACACCACTGTAAGCTGATCAGTGTGACTAATCCTAGAATCATAGAACACTAGAACTGGAAGGGACCTTGAGAGATCATCAAGCCAGTCCCCTGCCCTCACGTCAGGACAACCACCATCTAGATCATCCCTGACAGGTGTCTGTCTAACCTGCTCTTAAATATCTCCAGTGATGGAGATTCCACAACCTCCCTAGGCAATTTTCCACCTCATGGCAGAGATGGAAATGGAGGTACAGGGCCAGAGAGCTTGACTCTGGGTTGGCATGGTCAGGGACCTGCCCTGGCCTGTAATTCTGGGGGGAGACTGGGTGAGCTACTTAGCTCTCATGCGGGAAGGCCCAGGACAATGATTCAGGAAAGAAAGCAGAGGGACTGAAAGTTGTGGTGAGAGAACCTCAAAAAAGAGCCCACAAATAGGCACAGAAGGGCCTGGGTGTGAGGGACCTGCTGAGAAAATACCAACAGGAACTAGACGAGACTAACCTTTCCAGAGAGAACGTTATTAGTCACCTCATCCAGGTAGGACAGGAGTTGGCCTGGGCATAGGTGGAGACTGAGGGACAGAGGGAACAAAACTTGGCTCTGAAGGCAGCATTGGCTCAGACCCAAAGGGAGAAAGAGGACTCAGCAGGATACTGAAGAAACCCAGACCAAAGTTAAGGTCCAGCAAAATGCAGTGGGGACTGAGGTTAAAATCCTCAGTGGTCTAATAAGCAAAGAAGTTCAGACAGATTCATTCAAGCTGGAAGAGGTGAAGGAGAAGGGCTGAGATAAAAAGCAGGACTCTAGGATAGGGAATGGGGTAGCACAGGCAGGCCTTGTGAGCTCCCTCCTGAGCGAAGACGATTTGCTGACACAACTATAGGCAGCAAGAAAGGAACTAAAGGATCTTAAGCTCAAGAATGAGCAACAGATTGAAGAGTGAAGTGGGTCATGCCCACGAAAGCTCATGATACCATCTACATGTTTTGTTCGTCTTTAAAGTGCTACCAGACCTTTTGTTGTTTAAGTTTTTCCTGTTACAGACTAACTCGGCTACCCCTCAGAAGGAGAAAAAAGAGTGTTTGCTCCATGCACTGTATGACCAGGAGACACAGTTAGAGACTTTGTATCCAGAACCTGAGAGAAAAGGACCCTGGTAGATCAGGGGACAGAAAGACTATAATCAATCACCTTCCAGACAGAGGAGTCTCGGGGATGGAAGCCTTTTCTGACTCATTTCAAATAACTCGGATAATTAATAGAGATGGTCCAAAACCAGTTTAAAAACTCACAAAAATAATAACTTTTGTCAAAATTTTTGACCTCCCCCAGAATTAATCAAAACGAATACAGTTTTGACCAACTGTGTCAATAACATCGTCTCTCTTCAAAACAACTCCTTTCCCATTGTATTTTCAGTCACAGATGTTATTATCCACATTTTGAACTAAATAATCGTCCGATGCTACTATGGTCTATTAGTCAGCAGCTGTGTTCCTCCCCAGAGGGGGCTGCATTTCTGTGGCAGCAAAGTCGTTTCTGTAAACATATCTGGTACAAATTCAGGCTAGAGAGCAAATAATCTAGACGATAGATGTCTAATTACTATTAAAATCTAATGGAAATTGGGCTTGCAAATCCTGCTGGCAGCGTTGGCAATCTTATTCTTAATGTCTTCAGAACTCCCTATTAATATAGGATTTTTTTTTTAATTGCAATAAAAGGTTGTTAAAACCTGAATATCATAAAATTTGAATGGACTTTTCCCCTACAGAATTGAGTGAATAATGGAACAATTATTTTGAGATGTCTGGATACAAGGTGCTATGATATGCAATACCTTCTTATCATTATCAGTTCATCTTTCCCCTGGCTGACAAACATAAAATAAGCCCAAAGCTGTTGGGAAGGAAGTGACAGTAGTCTCCTTGCCTTGTGGGTAGTTAAAAGTAATATTATATCTTCTCTAGTGCTTGGCTACTTGTAGAATCTCTGTTGCCCTTTTCCCTAATGAGAAGATGCATCATAACATGAACAGAATTCTCAGTCAGTTTATACTAGAAAGCTGTGTAGATAAGTAAGCTCTCCCCTTCTTGAACTGAAGTCAAACATCTGGATTCATTAAAAAGAAAAAAACCTAAATATTTGTAAAAATGAACAGCTCAGTTTTTTCCGGCTTCATAAGTACACATTTACCAATGTTATTTCAGGCATAAAAGCAAAAGCTTATCCAATGCACGCATAGCAGCTGGAGAAGCATACCAAACCTGTTCGATAGGTTTACATTTTACACCTTTTTCTTATATTGAGGCTTGTTCTCAGGTTCATTTGAAGAAAATATTTGCACATGCTAGCTGTGCTGGCTCTGGAAAGCTACAAATGCTAGCTCAGGGCTCCTCAACTTTGGAAGCCCCGGGGGCCACAGTGATACTCACGGCACATGCCGAGGGCCACAACTTAAGTGTGGTTGCACGTACATGCAAATATATGCAAATAGCTTCTTTCACACTGATGGGCATAAATACAAAGATTAAGGCAAGACTACACAACACACAGGCCCCATTTATGTCAGTTCTGCTGATATTAATAAAATGCAATATTAATCCAATTTCCACCCATATAACAGCACTTTTAATGAGCAATGACAGTCCAGGTATTTAACTACTAAAATGCATGCCAACAGAAGGCCATTACATTGATGACTTTTTTGTTTTGGCTCCAACCCATGGACCGCGTGTTGAGCCCGTGTAAACCCAAACCCAAACTGCACTGCGGGCCACAAACAAATGGGTTGTGGGCTGCAAACGGCCCATGGGCCGTGTGTTGAGTAGCCCTGTACTAGCTCCTGCAGTTTCCCACAACCCATGGAAGCTTAGTGCCCCACAGAGCAGAAGTGGGCAAAACCCACTGTTGTAAATGGGAAATTTGATGGGCGACGCCCTCTGTGCCATGCTACAAAAGTAGCTCTAAGAGGGTGACCTTCCAATATTGCCCCTTCACATGGCAATCCTGAGCAGCTGTTCCCATTGTTCCGTTGGACAATAATCCAGTGAATGAGTGGACTCCTCTCTAGATCTCATACTTACTTCTCACCCACCAGCCCCACACTAGCTCTGCTCCTCTGAAGACAGCGCCTATGTAATGTGCATGGGAGAGAAAAAGGGGAAGGTCATTAAAGAAGCAGTTCTGCTAAATGAAGGATCTCATTACGTGCGCTATTTTTAGTCCTCAATTCTCTGCCTTCCTCCCTTTCCCTTGAGGTTCCTGCTGAAATCTGACAGTATTGAGCTTTCTGGTCAGCTTCCATTAGGTAAATCAACCAGAAAAAAAAAAAAGAGAGAAAGATTGGCCTTAGACGTGAGCTGATTCAGCACCAATAATCTCTGTGCGTGTGTACTAAAATGTTTCATTAGTTGACAAATGTGTTGCCCCCTCCAACAAGTCCTTTCAGAGCAATCCCTCAGCACCATGAGTCAGGACCCAGATTTGTTAGATCTGAAGAGATAGGGAAGGCTAATAGCAAATGCCTTCAATGCGGTGACAAAGCAAACGACCTTCAACCTGTTCACCTATCAGAGGACTCATGTGTGTTTTAAAAGGGATCCTCATTATCCCATCTGTGGGCAAACTGGCCAGCAAAACAGAACAGATTCCAAAAACAGGCAGGGGCTCTTTTATAGGATTTAAATTGTCGTCAACAATCTCAACAGTTTTAAAAGTAAATACACTTAAGGAATTTCTCAGTTCATTTTTTTAAAGAAAGTCATTCATTTCCATTATTCCCATTTTTGTGTATTGCATCTATTAACAGATTTCCAATCTCTCATGCTTCAAGGAGTAGCCAGTCTTCCAAGCATGAAGAAATCTAAATACATTGTAACAAATCGACAGCCTCATGCAGAGAGTTCCAAAATCAGCTACACTACACAAATTCAGCACGGAAAAGAGCAAATAGGTTTGTCTGTTTGCAACAGAAAACACAGCTACAGGAGACCTGGCATTAGCTATCAGTAGCAATAGGGCTTCTATTT
Organism: Pelochelys cantorii; assembly: GCA_032595735.1. Lineage (NCBI taxonomy): Eukaryota > Metazoa > Chordata > Testudines > Trionychidae > Pelochelys > Pelochelys cantorii. The sequence goes on along the minus strand of CM064346.1, from coordinate 7,775,304 downwards.
TACTGTACCCTTTTTACAAGCCTTCAACAGCCACGGGACAAAATAAAAATTGGATAGGCCTGATTCTCTCCAGAAGACAACAGAAAGCACAATTTCCAAAGGAGCGCCAAAGAGCCTGTTTGCTCCTCTCCAGTTGTAATGTGTACCTGATCATAATAAATCTGCATGGCCTATTTCACATCAGGTGTCTGAGAGCCACCATCAGACCACACTCACTGGCAACAACTTGTCTGAATGCGCTCGGAGAGATGGGATAAACATTCAGCAAAGTCTTTGTTCAAACCTCAAATGCACCTTCATGAAGTTCAATAATAAAACAGAATGACTCTGTGAGCCTGCCATCAGAGGGTGCTAGAAAAAATAATGTAATGAACCCACACAATACCCCTCTGTGAGACTGGGAAGTATTATTATGTGATGGGGGCTAATTTAGCTACAACTAATCAGGAAAGAGATCTTGGAGTCATCGTGGATAGTTCTCTGAAGATGTCCACGCAGTGTGCAATGGCAGTCAAAAAAGCAAACAGGATGTTAGGAATCATTAAAAAAGGGATAGAGAATAAGACAGAAAATATCCTATTGCCTTTATATAAATCCATGGTACACCCACATCTTGAATAGTGCGTACAGATGTGGTCTCCTCATCTCAAAAAAGATATACTGGCATTAGAAAAGGTTCAGAGAAGGGCAACTAAAATGATTAGGGGTTTGGAACGGGTCCCATATGAGGAGAGATTAAAGCGACTGGGACTTTTCAGCTTGGAAAAGAGGAGATTGAGAGGGGATATGATAGGAGTATATAAAATCATGAGTGGTGTGGAGAACGTGAATAAGGAAAAGTTATTTACTTGTTCCCATAATATAAGAACTAGGGGCCAACAAATGAAACTAATGGGCAGCAGGTTTAAAACAAATAAAGTTCATGTGTTTTGAGGCAACTGCAAAAGATCTCCCACCACCCAACTACAATGAGACCACACAACGCAAATGACTGAGAGCGCAGTTTGTTGATGACATTTGTATGGATAACACTGTCTCGGATTTGAGTGCCAGGGACAAATTTCACACACAGTTCTTCTCTGGATAAACTTATTGTTGAGATGGTGAGATGACGAGCAGCATATGCCACATTGAAAGGGTTTGTTTTCTTGTGGCTAGATCAATGTCCAGTGCTGAAGTCACCTCTAGAGCAAAGGCATTGGTAGATATCTGTCTATCAGATCTCGAACATGCATTTACAGATGAATTTCGACTGTTCTCACATATGTCTGCAGAGACGAAATCTGCGGCAGCAATGATTGGTGCCCAAATAGCAGACAAGTTGGTGACAAGTTTTCCAAATGTCAGCGTTGCTTTCAGAATGTATCTCACCATCTTGGGAACAAACTGCGAAGGGGAGTGCTCTTTTGCAAAGTTAACATGTATAAAGAACAGTTTTTGGTCTACCACGAGACAGAAACAACTGTCTTCCCTTGCATGACTTTTCATTGAAAGTGAGCTTTTGAGAAAAATGACATTTGATGATATGGTCTGTGATTTTGCTGACAAAAAGAGTTGCAAAGTAAATATTTCTTTATATGTTATATCTGTATGCTGTTTATTGACTAAGGATTTAATACACCTGCCTTTACTTGATCTTCAACATTTGCACATGTATGCTAATAAAAATAGCAAATTCTTAAGTGTGATTTAGCAGTTTTCTGTTCTTATTTTTGAGTCCATTATGAATTTTTTGTTAGTCTCTAAACTTTTTGTAGGTCCTAGGTACTGTGCCTAATGGATAATCTGGCCTTGGGACGCCCACATCTTGGGGTATGTCTAGACTACGTGCTTCTGGCCACAGAGGCATGTAGATTAGGCTACCCTGCATAGGAAAACGAAGCGGTGATTTAAATAATCGCCGCTTCATTTAAATTAAATGGCTGCCGCGCTGTGCCGATCAGCTGTTTGTCGACTCAGCATGGTAGTCTGGATGCTCCGCGGTCAACATCAAAGGCATTTGTCGACCTCCCCAGTATGCCTCATGGGATGCGGTTTACTGGGGAGGTCGACAAATGCCTTTGATGTCGACCATGGAGCGTCCAGACTACCGTGCTGAACTGACAAACAGCTGATCGGCACAGCACAGCAGCCATTTTAATTTAAATGAAGCGGCGATTATTTAAATCGTCGCTTCATTTTCCTATGCCGGGTAGCCTAATCTACGTGCCTCTGTCGCCAGAGGCATGTAGTCTAGACATACCCTTGAATTCTGCGAACAGATGTAGTCGCCTCATCTCAAAAAAGATATCTTGGCATTGGAAAAGGTTAAAAAAAGGGCAAAAAAATGGTTAGAGGTTTGGAATGGATGCCATACGAAAAGAGACTAAAAAGAATAGGATTTTTCATCTTAAAAAAGAAGAGACTAAGGGGGGATATGATAGAGGTCTATAAAATCCTGACAGGAATAGAGAAAGTGAATAAGGAAAAGTTATTTACTTCCCATAACGTAAGAACTAGGGGTCACCAAATGAAATGAATAGTTAGAAAGTTTAAAACAAACAAAAGAAAGTTTTTCTTCACATAGTGCACAGTCACTCTGTGGAACTCCTTGCCAGAGGATGTTGTGAAGACCAGGATTTTAACAGGGTTCAAAAAAGAGCTAGATAAATTCATGGATGTTAGGTACATCAATACTTATTAGCTAGGATTGGTAGGAATGGTGTCCCTAGCCTCTGTCTGTCTGGAAATGGGTGACAAGGGAGGGATCACATGATGATTACCAGTTCTGTTCACTCCCTCTGGGGCATCTGGTATTGGTCACTGTCAGAAGACAGGATACTGGGCTAGATGGACCCTTGGTCTGACCAAGTGTGGCCATCCTTGGGTATGTCTAGACTACAGGCTTTTGTCGACAGAAGTTTTGTCGACAGATACTGTCGACAAAGCTTCTCTCGACAAAGAGTGTCCAGACTACATCCAATTCTTCGACAAAGCAAGCTGCTTTGTTGACATGACAGTGTAGATGCAAAGGACAGTGTAGATGCAATAACGCCTTCTGTCGACAGAATTCTGTCGACAAAAGGCTTTATTCCTTGTAGAATGAGGTTTATCGCCGTCGACAAAACTGCTGAGTTCTGTCAACGTTATGTCGACAGAACTCGGCAGTGGTGTAACGCGGGTATAGTTTTGTCGACAAAAGTCCACTTTTGTCAACAAAACCCTGTAGTCTAGACACACCGCTTATGCTCTTATGTTCTTATATCAGCTACACACTTTTATTTGAGTGACTGGATATTATCAATTATGCAACGGCTATCACTATTACTGCAAGAAAGCAGCTTACTGTGGAATTTTTCTCCTCAATAGGCCTTCCTTGCTATTTGAAGCGGAATTGTTTCTTTCTTAGCTCTCCCTCCACCCAAATTCCCCTTCAGTCAGCAACCACTGTCTTGACCTAGGTTAGGGAGACTCCCATAAAACTAGAGCTAGACAAACTAACAGCTACAAAAGTTTAATGTTGATGGATTGCTCACAGACTCTCTATCCTTCTTCTGCTCTACTCTACACTGATTAGGCCTCAGTTGGAGTATTGTGTCCAGTTCTGGGCACCACATTTCAAGAAAGATGTGGAAAAGTTGGAGAAGGTCCACAGAAGAGCAACAAAAATGATGAAAGGTCTAGAAAACTTGACCTAGGAGGGAAGACTGAAAGAATTGGGCTTGTTTAGTTTACAAAAGAGAAGACTGAGAGGGAACATGATAGCCATTTTCAAGTATCTAAAAGGGTGCTATAGGGAGGAGAGAGAAATGTTTTTCTCCTTGGCCTCTGAGGATAGGACAAGAAAAAATGGGCTTAAATTGCAGAAAGGGAAATTTAAGTTGGATATTAGGAAAAACTCCCGAACTGACAGGGTGGTTAAACACTGGAATTAATTGCCTGGGGAGGTTGTGGACTCTCGAACACTGGGGATCTCTAAGAGCAGATTGGCTAGACATCTATCAGGGATGATCTAGTGCTACTCAACACGGGGCCTGCAGGCCGCATGCAGCCCACAGCCCGTTTATTTGATGCCCATAGTATGGTTTAGGTTTACACGAAGCTCAGCACATGGCCCGCGGGTGGGATCCTTTCAACATGGCCTCCATTGGGAACACGCTCCATAACGAGGCAGGGTGAGCATTGAAAGACACAAGCAGACAGGCTGGCTGGAACAGATGGGTACAAGGTGTTGGCATTTCTTGCCCCCAGGAAGGAGGTGCCTGGAGCACCAGGGTATTGTGGGAAGTGCTTTGTATTCATGCCCATCAGTGTGAAAGAAGCTATTTGCATATATATTTGCATGTCTATGCAACCACACTTAAGTGCTGTGAGTATCATTGTGGCCCCCAGAGCTTCCAAAGTTGAGTAGCCTTGATCCAGACAGTGCTTGGTCCTACTGTAAGGGCAGGAGACTGCACTTGATCTCTTGAGGTCTCTTCCACTCCTAGTGTTCTCATTCTATGATCATGGTCCCTTCCTTTTCTCCTCCAGTCACTTCTCTTTCTGTCCTCCCTGCCATCTCCCCTGCACTAACCCTAAAGATGAAATCCCGATGGCCACCACATTACTTCTACTTCTACTGCAAGTGCATTTTAACACTGGATATATTGCTGTTGTAGGCTGGATATGGACATGACGGTTGTTTTTTTAAATCCACTGAAAAATGAACTCAAAGACCAGTTGGCATTCCTAGTTTGCACTGCAAAATATTCAGGGAAACTTGAAACTACAGCTAGCAATCCAAGTGGCAAGTGCAATTTTTGCTGCCCTGTCCCCTTCCAATTGCTGGTCTGTGTTTAAGAAACTACAGCCGGTCCCCAAGTTGCGAACGGTTGACTTACGACCGTTCGCAGTTACGACCGAAGCTGTCGTAAATGGCAGACCCCGAGTTACGAACGCAATCCGCGCTTATGAACAGCGCGGTCGCGTGTAACTCTATGGGGTCCGACTTACGAACAAACCGAGTTACGACCAATTGCTTGGTCTGTAACCGGTTCCTAAGTCGGGAAGAGGCTGTACATACACTTGAACTTCTTTAATCTGGCAATTTTGGGAAATATGCCATGCTGGATTACAGAATTTTCTGGACCATGGGTGTTCGCCCAGCAAACAGTCTCTTACTAAAGCTTTTGTATGTACAAACCATTATAGAGTATAACAAGTCATACGATAAATCCTTGACACGCTGTTTTTAAACTGTGATTGGCAGATGGAGGGGTGGGACATACATGTGTCTGCGCCCCTCCCCCCTTCCCTCCCACTCCAAGGCACATCCTCCTCCCCCCAGACACCTGGATTAAAGAGCTTCCAGTGTATCAATAAAAGAGCCCAGAGAGTCTGCTTAAGACAAGCAAGATGACAGATTGCAATAGGCATTGCTCAGTTTCCTGGCTTCATGCCAGGTTTAGTGCATTACCCTGACTTGAGAAGTCAATGGACAAGTCTCTCTCCACCTAAAACGTTTGGCATCTTTTTTTTTAAACGTACATTTATTGACTTTCAAATACAGCAGAAGGGTGCGACGAGAAGGCAGAGACAGGCTGCGAAGGAAGGCAAAAAGCTATGGTCTTTGATTTATGGATTTGCTCCAGTCTGAGAGGCTCGGCGCTTGCTTCGATAAGGGCCATAAGTGATTAGAAAGTAATGAACTATGGAAAAGGATCGGAAGCTGCTGAGATTAGATCTTCTCCACTGAACAGCAGCCGGTGCTGGAACAAAGTGCGTGAAATGGCCCCTTCGTGTCAAGCCTTTCAAACTGTTGATTTATTTCTGTTATCTTTACATTTCCTTCTGAAGAACAAGATATGAGGGATTAAGTAGCTGATGATACGGACGTTCTCCCTTGGATGTTCTCTTTGCTCCTGTTACTCCCAGGGGAGGGGGGGTTACCCCATGGCTGGGGGGAGGCAAGGCAAGGGAGCTCCCTCCACCAGTGCCCAGGCCTCCCCCTGCACTGTGGTCACTGCTGGTCCCTGCCCAGCCTCCGCACTTGCAATATCGCTACTGGCCCTTGCCCCCTCTGTAGCGCCCCTGGCCTCCTCCACCTCGAGAGAGCTGGCAGGTGGCACATCCGCAGCCTTCCCCAGCCTGGAGAGGCAATCGCTGGCACAGCTGCAGTCTCCCCAGCCCTGGAGCGCTGGTGGGTGGCAGGGCTGCAGCCTGCCCCAGCTCTGAATGTCTGGAGAGCTGGCCAGCAGGCACGGCACAGGGCAGAGGCTGAGCCACCCACACCTACAACCAGCAAGCCGAGCTGCCGGCCTCAGCGCTGGACGGCCAGAGTGGTCCCAGTGCCGGGAGGACAGGTGACACAGCCCCCTACTTGCCTGCCCAAGCCTCTGGCATGACAACAGCAGGCTGGGGGACTGGGTCTATGGGACTCCCGTGGAGCATGGGTGGGGCTAGGTGAGGCAGTTTGGGAAGGTAGTGCCTTCCCCTGCCTATGATACCCACCACCCATGGTTACTCCCTCTCTCTCTCTCTCTCTCTCTGGGAAGTCTAGACTTGTTTTCACTTTCGAAAGAAGATATGCAAATTCAGCACAAATTTGCACATCTTCTTTCGATTGTTTTTTCGAAAGAGGTTCTTTCGAAAAAGAAAGTAGTCTAGACGCGGTTCTTTTGAGGAAAAAAAACCCTTTTTCAAAAGAACCGTGTAAACCTCATTTTTTTTTGGAAGAACGATTCTTTCGAAAAAGGGGTTTTTCTCGAAAGAACCGCATTTAGACTGCTTTCTTTTTCAAAAGAACCTCTTTTGAAAAAGCAATCAGAAGAAGATATGAAAATTTGGGCCAAATTTGCATATCTTTCAAAAGTGAAAGCAAGTCTAGATGTGCCCTGTTTTACTTTTGGTCTATGAGACTGAAAACCTTTGCAGCAAAACTTTCAGAGGGGGTAACCATGTTAGTCTGTAATTGAAAAAATTTAAAAAACAACAAATAGTCCTGCGGCACCTTAGAGACTAACAAAAAATGTAAATGGTATCATGAGCTTTTGTGGGCACAGCCCACTTCTTCAAAAGAATCAGATGAACCTTTGCATCAGTATTACACCAAGGAAAGAGTATTGTGGGTCTAAGAGTCTTTCAGTTTCTTCATTCAGTGCACAGTCAACCTGTGGAACTCCTTGCCAGAGGATGTGGTGAAGGCTAGGACTTTAACAGGGTTCAAAAAGAACTAGATAGACTCATGGAGGTTAGGTCCATCAATGGCTAGTAGCCAGGATGGGTAGGAATGGTGTTCCTAGCCTCTGTTGATCAGGAAATGGGTGACGGGAGGAATAACATGAGGATTTCCTGTTGTGTTCCCTCCCTCTGGGGCATCTGGTATTGGCCAGTCGGCAGACAGGATACTGGGCTATAGACCATTGGTCTGACCCAGTATGGCCATTCTCATGTTCTTATGTTCATAGTCGTATCCTCTGAGTACTCTACGCATAAGAAAGCCAAGTTGTTTATTTTATGGCCTCAGCATACAAAAAAACCTCTTAATCCACCTAAACAATTAATTCTACAAAGAAGCCTCTATGAGGAGAGAGTTTTCCTTTCATGGCAGTCCAGAGAAAGCCATATAATGATTCCAATTGTTATTGCTTGAACTTCAGTAAGACCTAGCAGCCCTCGCGCCAGGTTCTGTTCACCCACAAAAGAGAGAGAATCCTTTGCTGGAAGAGCTTTCATGCATTATTTGATTCCCATTTTATAAGCAGTATCTACACTAATGGGTAGGGGTGTGATCTCCTTGCTGGTATCTCATTGAGCTAACATGAGTACCAGTGTTGTCTCCAAGTCGTCATTGTCAAGTCCAAGTCGAGTCTCAAGTCACTACAGTTCAAGTCTCAAGTCAAGTCTCGAGTCCCTAAAGTCACTTTTGAGTCAAGTCTCAATTCTTAATTTAAAAAATATCAAGTCACTTTTGTACAAGCCATCAATATCGGCATTTTCAGACAATTTTTTCACCAAGTCGATTTAACAAAATCAGCAAGTTTCAAGTCGACTCTCAGGTCTCAAACAATGAACCCGAGTTGAGTCTCAAGTCGAGTCACCTAGGCGACTTAAGTCGGACTCGAGTTCAAGTTGTGGGACTCGAGTCAACAACTCTGAGTACAAATACTAGTATCGCCATGGTAGTAGTGTGGGTAAGTAGTTGGCATGAGCCATTTCTGCCTCTGTTGTCATTAGCCACAGCTATGCTGCTATTTAGGTTCACACCAGCTCCATAAGAGCTATTGCATATATGCATATGCAAGCAGAAGAATCACATCCCTGCCTCATAGTGTAGACATGTTTTTAGAAGGGGACCAAAACTAAAGCAAGACTGAGACTTGCCCACTGTGACTCAGGATGCCTGTATCAGAGATAGGAATTGAACCTGTGTCTGCTGAATCTCAAGACATGTCTACGCTGGGAAATTATTTCAAAATAAGAAGTTATTTCCAAATAATAACTCCTGAAATAACAATTTCAAAATAGCACTATTCCTCTTCACAAGCAGGACTTCTTATTTCGAAATAACGGGCTCGGTCGTGTGGACGCTCACCTTGTCATTTCGAAATAAGGGGAGTTATTTCAAAATGACTCCGAGAATCATAGACCCTGTTGGCAGCTTTGGCAATAATGATCTTCACAACTGCCCATTCCTATAACACTTTTTGAAAAAAATGTACAAAAAGGCTGCTCGAAGCAAGTATCATACCACTCAGATTTATTTTTTCTACAGAGCTGGCTTAAGAAAATTTCTGAACATTTCACAAATCCTAGCCCTTGGGCATTACTTGAGCATAGTTGAGCTTTGCCAAATACTTACGTTGGCAAAGCTTTGAACCGTTTTGTGTCATGCAGTCATGCTAAACTTTATTCAATTCTGAACACAGGCATTCAGACCCACTGATGATGGGGAATGAAACGGGGAGGAAAGAGGGCAATACCTCAGGACCTGGTGATTCTAAAGGGCCTGGACTCCCAGGCAGTAGCAGGAGACCTGGGTCCTTTAGAATTGCCGCTCGAATGCTGTGCAGAGACCCGCACCACGCACTCTAGCCAGCTCTGGGGGACAGACAGCGGAGGGGGGCGGGGCAGAGAGGGGCAGGCCATCCAGGCAGTGCTGGGGGCTGGCTACCCCAATCCTGTGCTTTCTGGCCAAGGCCCTGTCCCTTCTGGGAGCAGGCACCCCCGCCACACACACACACACACACACACACACTGCTCAGGGATCCTGTTGGTTCCTCTCCATGCATTCTAAAAAGAACATGTACATTCTACCAACAGCAACACTTGGATGAAAAATGTAGACATGTCAAAACCAAATGTCATCTCTGGCATCTCCGTGGATACACCTTAGATCATTTATTTACACATATATCGATTACCTTGAGTGCACAAATAGTAATGGGATGGGTTTGCCAATGCTTCTCCAAGTCAAAAAACAAACAAAAACCTAACCACCCGAAGTCATGGGCGGTGGGCATAAGAGGCAGGGGAAGGCATTGCCTTTCCATACTGTCTGGCTGGCCCTGCCCACGTTTAGCACAGCTCCTCCAGTCACCTGGGACTGCCTGGGCTGCAGCCCTGCACTACCAGCCCTCCCCATGCTCCAGGATTGTGGAGGTTGGGGTGACGGGGGTGGGGTGCCCGCCTGCCTACCTGCCCACCCTCCCCGTGCTCTGGAAGAGCCGGGGCTGCACGCCGCAGGTGCCCACCCTTTGTGCTGCAGAGGGGGCAGGAAAGGCCAGGACTGCATGCCCCAAGTGCTCCAGGGAAGGCCCGAGAAGGCTGCAGGCCTCCCATGCTTGAGGGGGCTGTCCCTTCTGTGTGTGGGGACTTGGCTCCCATGGGGGTCATGGCAGGCATGGGCGGAGTCTCAGGTGGCAAGGTCTCAGGTGTCTTGTCTCCCTCAACCCAAGATTGGCCCACCGCCCATGCCCACCCTACCTACAAACTGCAGCGAACAGTGTTTCTGGGACAAGAGGGATATCCATTCATCTCCCAAGGGAAAGAAAAATGTTCACGTTTTCCAGTGAGGAAATCCACCAAAGAAAGAACCTGTGACTTTCTGCCTCTGGCCTTATCAGTGAAGCTGTTGAATTCTCCCAAAGTCTGGTAGGATGTATGAGCGATAGAGCTATATAACTCCACATATTCAGGACACATATCTACACTACAGAGCTTCCCATGGCTACATGAAAGTAGCCACATGGCATAACCCCTTACTGAGGACAAAGCCAACAGTAATGGAAGGTTTTTTCCAGCAGTGTAGAAGCACCACTTCCCCAAGCATAGCAGCTACATTCTATGGACGTTGCTGGTATAGCTACGTCGGTCAGGGATGTGAACTGGTTATGTCCCGGGGGGTGCAGCTACACAGCAGGGCTTCACTCAAAATAAGCTATGCAAATTGAACTACATCAATTGCATAGCTTATTTCTAAATAGCTTATTTCAAAATTGGGAGCGTCTACACAGCACTTGCTTCGAAATAGAGCACTCTTCCTCCAACTTCCCTTACTCCTTGTACAAAGAGGGTTACAGGAGTTGGAGTAAGAAGTCCTCCAGCTTGACAGTATTTCGACATTATTTTGAAATAACGGCCTGCTGTGTAGATGCAGACGAAGTTATTTCAAAATAATGCTAGTTATTTCGAAATAATGTTGCTGTGTAGAAGTACCCTGATTGACGTGGCTATGTTGACCTAACTTTCAAGCGTAGACTAGGTCTCGGCTATATAGATTTGATTTCACACAGTTGCTCAGATGACCTGAATGAGCGGCCTGTCTTTTGGCTGTTTGCCATTTCAGTTTGAGATCTCAGTGAGATAACTACCTCGGTGGAACTTTTAATTTGGTTGTTCATCCCAGCATCCCTGTAGCTAGTCATGTTTGTCTTTCCTTTGCTAGTTCCTTCTTCACGGTAAGCGGGGATTCTTTCCAGCTGGGGTACCTTAGCACACGCAGGGTATTATTGAGAATTATTATTCTGTATAGAGCATGCAGTGTGCTAGGCACTTTGACACCAAATAGGGGAATTGCTGCTCTTGTTTGGATTCAGAGGCGGTATGTTTTTTTGCTGCTGTTGTAAAATGATTGTGCATTTTTATGTGCTGGGTTTGTCCATTAGACGTTCCTGATTCTTTTACAGAATTAATAACTCAGAAAATAAAGCCTCATGTGTTGGCCAATGAAAGAGGGCAAACCATGTCTTACATCTAAGCTAACCTCCCTCTACTTTTGATATGATTTTTGGTTGAAATTGGATACAGCCATTCAGTTGCTCTCTAGACTTTCTAAAAACTTGGCCAAAAATTTAACAACCACAGTGAAATCATCTTTTGGTTTGTAACCACAATCTACAAATTAGGTAAAACTGGGTTCAGGTTTAAAATTCAAATTTGTCTATGAAGAAATAGTGAGGAGCCCAGTCTGCATAATTCATATCAATTCATATCAAAGAGCTTGAGGAAAAAAACACTGCAGTGATATCTGGACTTTTAATATCAGGGTTCACAGTTAAGGGTTTTAAGGGGTCAAGATTTCTGCCCATTTCAGTAGTACTTAGCCTGGTTTGCATCTGGATCTCGAACCCTGCCAAAGTAACTGGCAATATTTGAATTTGTGGTTCTGCTTTAACCCGTTATAGTCAGAAGCCCTAAATACCAACATTTGGGACTACATTCTGGTCTGGATTTCAGTCCCACCAGCATTGAGAATGGATGTGGTCCCATTTTGGGCCTATCCCCATTTATCTCCTTTCTTGACCTAACCAGCCCACTACTGTTTTTTGCACATTGTTTATGGCTCTTTTTTACAGTCACAGGCTAAGGTTTGAAGAATTCCAGAATTTTGAATAAAGTGAAAATGCTACAGTTTATTATTTGATTAGCTTTCCACTTGCCACACGCCATTTCTGGGCCTGTGTGTTACCTAGGAAACAGATGCTGGATGGAGTTGAACTGGATGAAATGTTGGATTGTCAGGGCTGTAGGGGTGTTTTTGAATAGCAGCCAACAAATCTGTGGCTCAAAAGAGAGTAAAATGGCTGACAATTTACATTTTTATTTGTAGGCAGAAACACCCTAGAACTTCAGGTAATTAAAGACAAGTGGGAAACCTCTGAGGAAATAATGAGTACTTTACTGTGCCATATCTGCTCTAGCTCAATAATTTTCTTCCTGACTTCCTCCTTGCAAAAAACAAGCAAATATATTCACATGTATTAATAGCAATATTAATATACATGGAGCAGTCAGGCATGGAGCAACTCTCCACCTCCCACCTGATGTTGATGTGATTATGCTACTGAGCTTCCCAGAAGCTTCCTAGGTATCTCATGAAATGATCTGATTTTGCCTTTGGATACCTGCACCAGTATGGAGTCCTAGGAAATTCAAAGAGATTTAATTTGGGTGCATCAGATTGCAAGGGCTATATTAACTCTGTACGTCTCAGGCTTGGGAGGCAGAAGAGTTCTCCTACTACACATTTAAATCCTAGCAAAGGCTTCAAGCTCCTAGATCTTTATTCTTTTCAGGTGGAAAATGTTGAGTATTATGTTGTGGTGCTAGACTGAACACTTTACATTAATCACAACAAACAATCGTAACTATCTTACCCGACTGCCCATCAAAATAACAATAAAATAGAAAAAGGAACGCATCTGTCTTTGTAGCATTGCATTTGCCCCTGGCAAAGGGTCCCCTATTATTTGCAACCAACTCTCACTCTGGGCCTGACAAACTCACTGCCCCACACATCTGTCTTGCAGGGAGGGTATTAACAGTAAAGGGTAATGTGTAAGGCGTCTACAGAAATTCTGTTACTGATCAAGGCTCATAATCATTGTGAAATGTGTGTCCGAGTAATAGTTAAGGAATAATGCAACTGTATTGAAAGCATGCCTTCTGTCATAAAGTATAAGTTACTTACTAGTGTGAAACTCTGATGACGCATTCAAGCAGGAGAAAGTTGTCACCCTACCCTGGTTAGGCCAGGAAGTGACGCAAGGCTCAATTGTCTAGCCCCGCTCCATCGCAGGGCTATCAATGGAAAACCATCAGAAATGGTTGCAAACAATAGAAACCACTTGGAGATAAATAAGAATATTACATCAGATAGGGAATTGTCCAGTGTATGACTAGGGATAAAAGTCTGTTTCAGTATAACCGTACAGGGAGGCACGCTGTATCCATTCACTGAAAAAACACATGTTGTCGATCAGATGGTGTTTTCATGAAAATTTGGATCCTAGTTCCCGTGAAGCCAGCCAGCTCTTGCAACAGGCTGAACTTTGTGCGGGGAGGGGAAGGGGAGGGAGGGTCCTACTTTATTAGGTAGGAAAGGTAAATATTAATCAGTGTAGGCCTTGTTGAATGTTTATGCTTTTGTTTTGTTTCATAACCATTTGTTTCCTCTGCTCTACCTTGATTCTCTTGTTGAATTTTTATTTCCCCTTAACTATACCTACTTCTATTTTAATGTAAGTATTCACAAGAACTGTGTTAAATAGTTCTCATAGTGGCTGAGGCTATGTCTAGACTGCAGGCTTCTTTCGGAAGAAGCTTTTCCGGAAGAGATCTTCCAAAAAAACTTCTTCCGAAAGCGCGCGTCCACACCGAATGGACGCTATCTCGCATTTAAGCTGTGATTGCTATGGATGGAGTGGCCACCAGGGCATCTGTGCTTTTTCCTCTTTCCTCTTCTTTCGAAATAACTCCTTTTTCCCCGTCCACACACACCTTTTTCTGAAAGAGCTCTTTTGTAAAAAGGCTTTTTCCTCGTAGAAAGAGGCTTACCAATGTCAGAAAAACCCCTCTGTTCTTTCCATTTTTTTTCAAAAGAACGCGATTGCAGTGTGGAAGTTAGTGACCTTTTTCGGGAAAATGGCAATTTTTCAAAAAAACCTCTGCAGTGCAGACATACACTTAGGAAAAGCAGCCGCTTTTGCGCAAAAACTTGCCAGCTGTCTACACTGGCCGCTTGATTTTGTGCAAAAGCACTGACGTTCTAATGTAAGAAATCAGTGCTTCTTGCACAAATACTTTGACGCTCCCGTTCGGGCAAAAGTCCTTTTGCGCAAAAGCTTTTGCGCAAAAGGGCCAGTGTAGACAGCTCAGATTTGTTTTGCGCAAAAAAGCCCTGATGGCTAAAATGGTGATCGGGGCTTTCTTGCGCAAAACCGCGTCTAGATTGGCACGGACGCTTTTCCGCAAAAAGTGCTTTTGCGGAAAAGCGTCCATGCCAATCTAGGCGCTCTTTTCCGCAAATGCTTTTAACGGAAAAACTTTTCCGTTAAAAGCATTTGCGGAAAATCATGCCAGTCTAGACGTAGCCTTAGAGTTAAACTGGTAAAATGGGGCTCACAGCTCCCTTGGGTCTGGGGATTTCTGTGAGTAGCCAGCGTCAAGGGGTGGGTATTGGGAGAATGCTTCAAAGGGACTCAGGAACTGGGGTGCACCTCTTGTTAAGCAGCAGGAGAAAGACAGGGCTGATGTCCAGAGACAAGTGCTTGAATGCTGCAAGGGTGGTGGTGTCAGCGGGCTGATGTACATTTACCACAGGCAAGACTCCAGAGGTGACTGGTGAAGGAAAGTAGGGGGGCCACCAGCTACGTGCCCCCCCCCAGCTTGGGGAAGGGCCAGGACAGCCCCCCTCCACTCCTGGCCTCTCCCCTCCCTGCCCCTACTCTGCTCTTACTCCGCCCCTGCCTCACGTCTTTCTCCTTCCCCTGAGCGATGCAGCCTGGGAGATTAGCAGGGGTAGGGGCCAGAGCCAGCAGCAGGGGTCCATGCCCTCCTGGCACTCACGGGCAGTGGTGGGGGAAGAGCAACAACAGCCCCAGCTTGCTGAGCTCCTCCATCCGTGTCGCTCTGCTTCCCGCCAGGCCAGAGGAGCGGAGCAGGCTGAAGTGCGTTGCTGTGCTTTCCTCACTGCTGCCGGGAGTGCGGAGGAAGCAGCCCCCTCTCCTCCCGCTAGTCTCCCCACTGGCTGGCCCCTCCCACCCCTCATGTGGGAGCATGTGGCCCCACATGTCGCCTATACAAGACTCCCTCATGCCCGATACAGGGGCAAGGTGACTCACCATTCTGGGTTCCCCGAGAGCCACCACACAACCCTACTCCTCTGTTGCAGGGGGTGGGTCTTCAAAGGCCATATCTGCTCTGTGTGGGCACTGAAGCATCCAGGGCTGGTTACAGAAGAACTTTTCCCCACTCTGTTTTGCTGCATGTTTGAAATCCATGGGACTTACGCTCCCAGGCACTTTTGAAAATCCCATTTGGTGACTCTTGGCATATTTAGGTGCCTAAATACCTTTAAAAGTTGGCCCCTCGGTGCTCTATCTTACAGTGCTAGCAGACTTAAATCCCACTGTAGGACCGGCAGGCACCCAACAATGGATTACACACACATGCAGAGGGAAGGAGGCTTTTATTGCTTCCAATCAAGGGTCAGTACAACTGCAGACTTGTTTGTCCGAAGCTCAGACACAAGCCGGGGAATTAAACTGTTGGACCTAAGTAGATCAAGATGGCACCAAACCCAACACTCTTCAAAGATCGGAATTCCAGGTTAGGTCTGCTCGCCTCCCCCACGTTTGTTACCGAGTTGCAGACTCTCGCCGCCAATCAGCCCCTGGTATTACCCACTCAGTCAATTTTCAAACAAGCAGCTTCAGGCTTTTGCCAGGTTGCTCCTCATGCTTGGCAGGCACTTCCCATAATCCTCCATCAAGCTTATCCCACTCCGTAGCATATGCAAAATACGGCCAGGATTCACCACCACATTTAGTCTGCTGGGTGGAACCAGTTTTCCCAGCCCAGGCCGGGTCTTGAGGGGGAGTGCAGTGTGACCCCTGATCCATGCACCCCTTGGGCCATGTCTCAACCTCCCCCAGACTTCTCCTTTGCCTGCAGTAAAGCTGGCACAGTGAGGCTGTTAGAGTGGTGAGGCCACGGCCTGTCGCACTGACCAGTTGTTTCCTTGTACTCTCCTGTCACCATCTGTTGTGCCTTGACTCTGATTGTGAAATCTCTGGGGGCAGAGACCATCTTTTTGTTCTGTCTTTGTCCAGCACCTAGCACAATGGGGGTGGTATGCCTGGCAATCCAAGGCACTCCCATAATACAGACAATAACACACGTGTGTTATGGTAGGCACAGAAGGGGCTACTAGGCGCTTGCAGGCCTGCTGACAGGTGGGGCAAAGGGGACAACTGCCCCAGGGCCTGGAGCTCCTGGCCACCTCCAGTGCTACTGTGGCAGCGGCTGGAGACCTGGGCCCTTTAAATCGCTGCCATACCACCACGCCATGCACTCTGGGCAGTGCTGAGGGCTGCTTAGCCCCAGTCCCGCCCCTTCCTCCACCCTTCCAACTTCTGGGGGCGTGGAGCAGGTCCCCCCCACTTTGCCCCATTTCACTCCAGATTATCGAAGTGGTCCCTACATAGAGTTTGCTACTTTGCTAATAGGAGGGCCTAATCTCACAAGACAATTTTGTGAGGCAAGGCTGGTGAGGTATAAGAACATAAGAACGGCCATACTGGGTCAGACCAAAGGTCCATCTAGCCCAGTATCCTGTCTGACGACAGTAGCCAATACCAGATGCCCCAAAGGGAGGGAACACAACAGGTAATCCTCACGTGATCCCTCTCCTATCACCCACCTCCAGAGAAACAGAGGCTAGGGACACCATTCCTACCCATCCTGGCTCATAGCTGAAGGACCTAACCTCCATGAATCTATCTAGCTCTTTTTTTAACCCTGTTAAAATCCTGGGCTTCACAACATCCTCTGGCAAGGAGTTCCACAGAGTGACTGTGCGCTGACTGAAGAAAAACTTCCTTTTATTTATTTTAAACCTGCTGCCTATTCATTTCATGACTCCTAGTTCTTGAATTGTGGGAATAAGTAAATAACTTTTCCTTATTCACTTTTTCCACACTAGTCATGATTTTATAGACCTATGTCATCCCCACTCCCCCTTAGTCTCCTCTTTTCTAAGCTGAAAAGTCCAAGTCTTTTTAGTCTCTCTTCATATGGGACCCGTTTCAAACCCCTCATCAGTTTTGTTCCCCTTCTCTGAACCTTTTCCAATGCCAATATATCTTTTCTGAGATGAGGTGACCACGTCTGTACACAGTATTCAAGATGTGGGCATACCACGGTTATATCTTTGATTTGAAAAACTGTTGGGCTACATCTAGACTGCATGCCTCTTTTGAAAGAGGCTTTTTCAAAAGATACTTTTGAAAATGCCTCTTTCGAAAACGAACGTCTAAGACTACAACCAGTACTTTCGAAAAAGCAAGCCGCTTTCAGGAAGTCTGGATGTTCTCTTTTGAAAAAGCATAGTTTGCATTACATAGTGACTTTTTTCAAAAGAGCACTTTCGAAAAAAGGCATTATTCCTCGTAAAATGAGGTTTTCCACAGTTGAAAAAACTGCAGCGTTCTTTCAATTTACTTTTGAAAGAACGCAGCAGCAATCTAGATGAAGGGGAAGGTGGGTTTTTTGTGTTTTGTTTTTTTTTTTAAACCCGTAGTCTAAACACACACTTGGTGAGAGAGATGCTTCAGGTTACGCAGAGCTCTTCCTGGACCTTGCTGGACTGGGCCAAGCCCTGGGTGTTCATTCCTGTCTACAAAGTGCTACAGAGATACTCAGCTGATTGGGCACTCTAGGGAAGGGAATGTTATTGTGGATGGCTTTAGTTTGGTTTTACTGATGGTGAACATTCACAGCCTCCCAATCCCAAATGAGCCAGGTTTAATTTCAGACCACTGACCCCCATCTCAGGTCCAAATCTCGTAATGGAAAAAAAAAAGCTTTGTCATTAGCGGCGAGACTGTCTTTAATTGTACAGCGCAGCCCCCCAGCCAACAGTGTCAGACTGTCTCCTCCCTTGTTACCCAGACAGGCTCCCTTTACAAGTCCCGTAATTGGCTCATTAGTGTAACCTGAGGCTACCTGTCCTGCTTGGCTGATTCACTAATGAGGCTCAGCTGCCTTTTCTCCAACCCTGGCAGGCTGAAGAGGGATCTGTAAAACCTACCTATGGTCCTGGGGGTTTTAAAGCCATTCTCCCAGGCCCCTAGTGAGAGAGCCTGGGCTGTCTGTCCTGCCACGGGTGGCCTTTGCACCTCCAAACCACTTGTGCACGGGCAATGGAGCCGTCTTCAGACGTGTAGATACAGATCTTGTGCAAAAGGGAGTTTTTGCACAAAATGGACCCGTCTACACTGCTTGTTTTTGCGCAAAAAGCCTCGGGCAGAGACTATGCTAATGACAGCGCGACAAACACTAATGAGCGCTTCATTAGCATACTCTCTGCCGGCAAAACCCTGCAGTGTAGACAGAATCAGAGATCCACGCAGCTAGGGGCAGGATGATGCATGGGCTGGACTGGTCTGCTGAAGTGATCTGGACAATCCTTTCTAGATGCCTTGTCTAGGGTGACTTGCTCACATGCTCACGGACTGTCCAATGTCTGGATTGGGAAGGCATTTTCCTCCAGAGCAGATTAACAGTGACCTTGGGTATGTCCTCCTCTTTCTTCAGCTAGGATATGGATCACCACCTGGGATCACGGGTATTAGTGGCATCTTGTCACTCTTGTTCCCTGTCCGTGGATGCTTTGGTTTAACTGACTCACCGATCTTATCGTAGCAGTGTTTAGACGGAATGCTGTGACCTGCCAAACACAAGAGGCCAAGATAATGGTCCCTTGTGGCCTCAGTTCTATAGCACTATGAAAGGAGGCTGGGGTGGGGGTATCTTCACAGATCTCTCTTACTTGCTCCAAACCCTGAGGACCGTTTGCATGATCCAAGTTTTCTGTGTCTCCTCGGCTCATCAGTGAAGTGCTGATATTACTGCTGCTGCTGCTTTGGGCATCTCCTCTCGTAATGTGAGCGACACGGTCTGAAGCATGGAACAGCTGCCCTGCTGCCATTAATCATGTGGGAGAGCTAGTGAGTCAAGCGGTGTGCAGAATATGGCCGAAGGCAAATTCATTTTCCTTAGATCTTATTTTTTGGAATTTCTAGGTGGATCCAGCACCCATCAGCCAAACCTCCCCTTTGTCTTTGGAGAAGCTCTAGTGAAACAATAAATATCTCATTGCTAGGAAGACACAATAATTGCACAGTGTAGTGCTGGCTTTTTATGATTTCAGGCAGTCACTATGGAATCATTTAAAACAAAACACCCTATCGGGGCTTGCTAAATAGCAATACAAAGCGGCCCTTACATTTTCCTGGTGTCACGCCGAGCCTTTTCTACTGGCAGAGTTCCAGTTCAAAGGTGTGTACAGGGTAAAAATTCTTCACGGGAAACAAGCCTGGAACTTTCTGACTCTCAATTTCCTCCACAATGTAAGAGGAGGTATTTGCCATAGATGAGCTGAGGTAGACCCTAACCACACAGCAATTACATGAATGGAAAGGTCTCAGTTTTTGGGGGGGAAGTATCATGTCTTTGCCTCTATTAATGGGTTTGGCCTCTCATAGAAGACTATGCAACAGGGAAGAAGAATACAAGTTGTGTGTGGTAGATAGGTATCTTTTCCCGAGCAATATTAATACCAATATCCCAATGTATCTGAAGGGAGAGCTACTGCTGGCAGAAAATGTCATATTTTGGTTATGATCTCTGGTATTTAAATCAAAGTCCAGTGAGAGTACCTATCTTTCACCCATCAAAACTTCTACCTGGCTTATCAGGTGGATAAATTCCCTTGCCATAATCTATTGTATAGTTTCAGTGGGTGTTAGTCTGGAACTGAAAAAACTTAAAGAACAATGAATAGTCCTGCAGCACCTTGGAGACTAAGGGTATGTCTACACTACATGCATCTACCCAAGCTGCTTGTTATTTTGAAATATTTGTCAAAATAATGGGCGTGCTATTTTGGCATCCCGGTAACCCTCGTTCCACGAGGGTTAAGGGATATCTCAAAATAGAACGTTATTTTGAAATTTGGTGCTGTGTAGACATGCCAAATTTCAAAATAAGCTATTTTGAAACAGATTCAAAATAAGATACGCAACGTGCGTATCTTATTTCGAGTTTAGGGTGTTGTGTAAATGCACCCTAATAAAAAATGTAGATGGTTACATGAGCTTTCGTGGGCACAACCGACTTCTTCAGATGAAGAAATGGGTTGTGCCCACAAAAGCTCATGTAACCATCTACATTTTTGTGAGTCTCTAAGGGTACGTCTACACTAGCCCCCTAGATCGATCTAGGGAGGCTAATGAGGGAGACCGCAATTGCAAATCAAGCCTGGGATTTAAATATCCCGCGCTTGATTTGCATGTTCCCGGCCGGTCGCCATTTTAGAAATTGACTAGCCCGAAGTAACTGCCCGCATCTACACGCGGCAGTGAAACGGGATTCCGGAATAAAGCCCTACATTGAATTAGGTGGTAAACCTCATTCCACGAGGAATACCACCTAATTCGATTTAGGGCTTTGTTCCGGAATCTCGTTTCACTGCCGCATATAGACGCGGGCAGTTACTTCGGGCTAGTCAATTTCTAAAATGGCGACTGGCCGGGAACATGCAAATCAAGCGCGGGATATTTAAATCCCGGGCTTGATTTGCAATTCCGGTCACCCTCATTAGCCTTCCTAGATCGATCATGGGGGCTAGTGTAGACGTACCCTAAAGGTGCATCTACATGGCAGGGCTAAAGTTGAATTAAGCTACGCAACTTGAGCTACGTCAATTGTGTAGCTTATGTTGAAATCGCTTAATTTGGCTTTTGGCACTGTCTACACAGACACTCTTCTTCCGACTTCCCTTACTCCTCGTGAAATGGGGGTTACAGGAGTTGAAGTAAGAAGTCCTCCAGCTCAACATTATTTCACAATAATGGCTTGCAGGGTAGATGCAGGGTAGATGAATAACGTCACTTCTGCTGACATCTACGCCAACAGAACCTTTCACCTCTGGATGAAGTTACTCATCACTATATGCCATGCTGCAGCACTGAAATGCGGCAAATACTTTGCTGTTGAGAATACATATAGTAGAGCTCTCACTGACTTCAATGAGAGTGGAATTCAGTCAGCATGGCGTTTTTGAAATGACTGCCCTATATGTTCTAATTTAATGTTCCCTACCCTCAAACTCCTTTTCTCCTACTTCAGATTCTCCTGACTTCCTTGACTCAGATAGGAAGGCCGATTCTGCAAAGACGGATGCACAGATGCTCTCAATCCTGCGTTTCAGAAGAGCCCAGCTTGCAGCGAGTTGAGGAGGGGGGGAGGGTTGCTTGTAAGAAAGGACACCAGGGAGTAGTTGAGCAGAATTAAAATCTCTAGAAAACATCTGCTGTGCCTGGGAATGTCTAGTCTGGTGCATAGGGTGGCAGTTTGTAAGCTGGTGGTGTGCTCCCCTTGTGCCTTACACAGTGTATGCACACTGGATAGGTTTAACTTTGGGGGATTTGTATTTAATGTTGTGTACATGGAGAATTTGTTACCCTATAGATTCTAAGCATCAGAATCCTTTTTTTATATATCCTGTTTTTCCAGCCAGTGCAATTATGCAGTAAATGTCATATGTCCATGGAAATTCTGCCACTGACTCTACCTGGAGTGGGGCCAGGAATTGGCCCAAAATGTTCAAGAAACTCAGTGAATAGAAAATCTGCACAATGTGGTGGTAATTAATTAGTATGTATCAGTATAGTAATTATGTATTAGTACGTATTTGTATTGCAGTAATGCGTAGGTGCCCCAGGCATCGATCAGAACCACATTATATAGGAACTTGTGGCATAAGGCTGGGTGAGATACTGTGGATCACTGAATCTGGTTCCCTGTAAAGGCAGGCAACTCTGTAATATCGTCCTGTTCACAAGGGGGCCAACGGAATTGCCAAGCCCCTGAGCAAGGTGCATGAAGGGACCAGCTCTGTCCACCTGGAAGGGGCGGGGCCTCAGGCGGAAGGGGCGGGGCTGGTGCCAGCCAGCTCGCAGTACAGGGTAGACTCTGATGTACCCTTCTCCTCCTGCCAGTCCTTTGTGCCACCCAGAGTGTGCCTCCTGGGGCTCTGGTGTCAATTTAAAGGGCCCAGGGCTGCAGCTGGGAGCGTAGGCCCTTTTTTGAATAGCCAGGTCCTGGGGCAGTTTTTCCATTTGCCCCATCACCATTGTCAGGCCTGCCAGTTCATAAATGTATCAAGCCCCATTTTTTTAAAACGAATTAGGTTCTTTGTTCCTACTACTTCTGGCAGGCCCTTTTAGCTGTGCTAGGTGTATACAAACACAGCGCCAAAAGATGAGCCTGACCCAAAAGAGGGTGGCCCAGAAGTTCATCTTTTCATCACCGGCTCAGTGCCTGTGGGGGAGGGAAGACAAACTATATCCATTACTGTAACATTTACCCACAGCCCTATGCAGTCGTTACTCCTTCACTGATGCAAAATTAGTCACTTAATTTTATTGGCTCTTTTGTAAATAATGTTATTTTCCAATAGAATTCATTTGTTTGAGGAAGGAGGTGGTCTTATCCTAGACTAATCTTGGGAGAAGCACTAACACAGTTCAGTCGCTGATAAGCAATTATAATGTAAAAGAACAGCAATGAACTCAAATTGCCCCTCACTGCCCATCACTGCTTTGCTTTTTATAGTAATAATATAGTCCATTAAAACCTACAATCACAGTAATGTTTATGCATTATCGGGGAGATAAATTGCATAATTCTCATTTTGCAATTTAAATGTAATTATGAGCTTACTAATGACTAAAACCTGAATTTGCTAGACTATCAGTTTTTCTAACACTTGCCAAAATTATAGGTAATTACTTAGGGCTTACAATAATTATAAGTCCATCTCTTAAATAATTAATGTGCACTTTCATGGTACAAAACAGCTAGTAATCAAACGACCTCCAGCGCATATTGCAAGCCCATGCAATTAGTCCCATTGTGTAGGTCTATAGAAATGCACCCTTCACAAGAGTCTGTTAAGTTGGCAGGCTTGAAATTCATGTTTGTTATATTTGATGGCACTAAACAATGATGAATACACAACAGCCAAGAGAAATGTGCATATGGACAGCACCTAGAGCATTGTGGGAGTCAGCGGAATGCAAATGAATAACTATAATTAAAAATGACAGGGGATTTCCATGGGTTATTGATCCTCTTGCATTGCCAAATGTTCTGCTTAAAGCATCTCTAAAATCCTATCACCCTTTGTACTGAATATTAAGCCAAAAAAGGTTGAGTAATCTGTTCCAGCTGTTTGAATGTTATTACTCTCTGCATTATGGTGGTTGTTATTCATTTATTGTATTTATTATTTGTATTGTGGTTCATTACTAGGGGAGTTGACAGCCACAACGGGCTCATGGGTGAGATGAGTGGGGGCGTGGCTACAGCTTGTGGAAGGGGTGGAGCCTCTGGTGGAAGGGGCAGAGCCTCAGGCAGCCAGCCCTCAGCACCGCCTGGACCACAATGCCCCATCCCACAGTGCTGCCTGGAGTGCACCATGTGATTTCCACGCAGCTCTCAGTGCTGCCTTGAATGTATTGCACAGATATTTAAAAGGTTTGGGGCTGCAGCAGCTGGAACCCTTAGAATCACCAATTGCTCCCTTTGCCCCCCGCTGTCAGTGACCTGCTCATTACACTAAGTTCTGTACAAACACAGAAAGAAACACTGTCATCACCACAAAGATTCAAATTCAAACTGCCTGAAATGGGACGTAGATGCCTCACCTACATAGGTGCCTAGTCAGATTTACAGAAACACCTCTCTGCATTTTTTGCTACCTAAACCTGTTTCTAAATCTGGCTCTGTCTCTCAGCAGGACCGCTTTGCATTGTTTCTTGCCTTCCTTTTTAAGATCCATAGAAAACGCCCTGACTATGAAGTCACTGTTATGAGTCTATTTGGTGTTTTTAACTAAGGGCTGGGGGAAAGCACATGGATCGGTCAGAGACATCCCTTCGGGAAGGGCCTATCAATAGAGATTCTCTCTATGTCCTAATAAAGAAGCAATAGAAGATGATAAAATATGGGTAAGATCTGATGAGAAACAGTCACATGAAAAAGAGTCCCATTCAGTCACATCAGGCAATGACAGACCGCTAAATAGTGACAAGTTTTTAAAGTGTTTATATACAAACACTGGGGGTCTAAACCATAAGGTGGGTGAACTAGAGTGCCCTGTATTGAATGAGGATATTGATATAATAGACATCACAGAAAATTGGTGGACTGAGGATAATCATTGGGACACAGTCATACCAGAGTACTAAATATATCAGAAGGCCAGAACAGATCATGCTGGTGGGGGAATGACACTATCTGTGAAAGAAAGTGTAGAATCAAATGAAGTAATAATCTTAAATAAACCAAACTGTTCCACAGAGTCTTTATGAATAGTAATTCCATTCTCTAATCCCATGAATATTGCAGCAGTGATAATATTAATGACCACCGGACCAGAATGATGAGAGTGACTATGAAATGCTAAGGGAGATTAGAGAGGCTATAAAAATAAAAAAACGTAATGTGGGATTTCAACGATCCATTATTGTGATCGGGTCAGTCCCACTCTTGGGACCCAGACCTCTGTTCAGTCCACTAATTCACAGATTAAGTACAGCAGCACGGGGCCCACTTGTCCTTGTCAGCGTTTGGGCTTCTGTCCCTTGGCTACAAGGTTGTTGGGGCTGGTCTCCCGGGTCAGCCTGGGCTGGGTACCAGTCCTCTCCAGTGATTGATTGAGCTCTCAGGCTACTTAGGTAGGAGCCCCTCGCCTGCCCTGTTGTCTCTGGCAATACTGCTGTTGTCTCTCTTAGCTTTTCTGATTCTTTTCTCATCAGTTATGGCTTCTTTCCACCTCACTCCAAACCCTGCTGGTCTCTCTCCCACCCCCTCAGCAGGGAAGGCTTTTAAAAGGACCCTTGGCCGCCTAAAGTCAAATCACCTGGCCCTTAATTGATTTATAGCAGCCCTGTCCCAGCTGTTTCCATTCTGCCATTAATAGCCTCAGGTTAGCTGCTCCTGGATGCCCTAAAGTGATCCTTTCACTCTCTCTCTCTCTCTCTCTCTCTCTAGCCCTCTAACCCAGGGTTTCTCAATCAGTGGTACGAGTACTCTTAGGGGTACTCAAGAGAAGTCTGGGGGTACATCAACACAACTGACATTTGGAAAAAAATGAATTTTTGTTTTAAGTTTTACAGCGCTTTATTATTTTTGTATTTTTTACACCCAAAAATGTCATCGCCAGCCAAGCTACAATTACGTTGTTTAAACAAATGTGTTGCAATGGTAGAAAAAAAAATTGTGTGTCTGAAAACTGTAGGTACTGGGGGTACTTATAATATTTTTTTTTGAAAAAGGGAGTACTTATAATTTTTTTAAAAGGGGTACTTTATAAAAAAAGGTTGAGAAACACTACTCTAACCTGTTCTGTCACACCATATTGTCTGGGTACACGTCACCTCAGGATGTGATGCAGAGATACAGTTTCTTGACCGATTAAATGACTACTTCTTGGAGCAGCCAGGTTCTGGAACCCACAAGAGGAGAGGCAATTCTTGATTTAGTCCTATGTGGGGCACAGGATCTGGTCCAAGAGGTGAAAATAGCTGGGCACTTGGAAATAGTTACCATGATATCATTAAATGTAACATCCCTGTGGCAAGAAAAGCAACAAAGCAGCCCAAAACTACAGCATTTTATTTCAGAAAGGGTAACTACACAAAAATGAGAAGGTTAGTTAAACAGAAATTAAAAGGTACAGTGCCAAAAATAAAATCCCTGAAAGATGCATGGAAACTTTTCAATGACACCATAATAGAAGCTCAGCTTAAATGTATATTCCAAATTAAAAAACACAGTAGGAGAACCAAAAAAGTGCCAACATGGCTTACCAATCAAATAAAAGAAGCAGTGAGAGATGAAAAAGGTATCATTTTAAAAAGGGAAATTAAATCCTAGTGAGGAAAACAGAAAGAAGCATGAACTCCATCAAATGATGTGTAAAGATACAATTAGGAAGGCCAAAAAAGATTTTGATGAAGAGCTAGCCAAAAACTCAGAATGTAATAGCAATTTTTTTTAAGTATCTCAGAAGCAGAAAACCTGCTAAACAACCAGTGGGGCCCTGAATGATCAAGATGCCAAAGGAGCACTCAAAGATGATAAGGTTATTGCGGAGAAACAAAAAGAATTCTTTGCTTCGGTCTTCACGACTGAGGATGTTAAGAAGATTCCCAAACTTGATCCATTCTTTTTAGGTGACAGATCTCAGGAACGGTCCCAGACTGAGGTGCCATTAGGGAAGATTTTGGAACAAAGTAACATCGCCAGGACCAGATGGCATTCACCCAAGTGTTCAGAAAGAACTCAAATGTGATATTACAGAACTACTAGCTCTGGTTTTTAACCTGTCCTTTAAATCATCTTCTGTACCTAATGACTGGAGGATAGCGAATATAACACCAATTTTTAAGAAGGGCTCTTTGAGGTGATTCTGGCAATTACAGGCCAGTAAATCTAACTTCCCTATGCCAAGTCAGCCTGGGGGAGAAGCCAGCAGGCAGGCAGTGCAGTCCCTGCTGCCCTGGGATGGCCCTGGATGCAGGTACTATTGGGCAAGACTTTCCGTAAACAATTAAGACTCAAAAACCAAAAAGGACATAAAAAGAACCCCCTACTTAAAAAACCCATAGGCTATGTCTACACTGCCCCTGTTTTGCACAAAAAATATGCAAATGAGGCAAAGCGTGGAATATCACCGCATCTCATTTGCATAATTAATTAGGCTCCATTTTTGAGCAAGAGCTGCTCTTCTGCATTTTTTTTCAGGAAGAACAGCTCTTGCGCAAGAGAGAGTTTTTGCGCAAAAACGGAGCCTCATTAATTATGCAAATGAGGCATGGCGATATTCCACGCTTTGCCTCATTTGCAATATTTTTTGTGCAAAAAAATAGCCCCCACGTTCAAAGCAATTGCTTCACAATTAGGGCCTGACTCACGGAAAGCGAGAAGTTAGCCATGCTGGAGTTTTAATCAAGTTAAGTGAGGGCTGGTCTACGGGGTGCAGTAGTGCATAGAAGTGGGGAGTGAATTCTAATATGCACCTGCCTGTTGCACGTGAACCAGGTAGCCCCCTCTGGCATACACTAAAAGTTCCCTAGTGCACATTAACATAGCACTGTTGGAAAAGGCACCATGTTAACTAGCACTGGGGCATTTTTTAGTGCACACTAGCAGGGCCAGCTTGGACCAGTTAGCATGTGACACGGTGCACGTGGGAATGCACCCTACACTGATGCACGCTGCTGCGCCCTGTCGAGAAGCTGAACTGTCATTGCAACATACATTACAAGGGTTCATTTCTAGTCTCAAGCCCTCGTTCCTCTATCCAACATCCTGACTTTCACTCTACCAAATGCTGTGCCCTTCCATCAGGGGAACTGACAGCCTCCGCCAACCCTGGGCAAAGTGGCAAGGTCGGAGGTGGGGGCTGGCGCTATGCTCCCAGAGGTGGGGGGGCTTTGCTGGAAGGGGTGGGGCTGGGGCAGCCAGTCCTCAGAGCTTCCCAGAGTGTGGTGCACTCCCACCCCTCACAGCCACACAGAACCCTGAGCCCCTTTGAATTGCTGTGGTCCGGGGTGACTACCCCCTTTGCACCTCCCCGCTCCCGGTCAGCGGACCTGCCTATGATATCCACCGAGGGATAGTATACTGAAGCCTTTGTGCAAAGGTAGTGTGATGTACTGGGAGCCAGTACCGACTGGGAGTCACGGTTCCTGGATTCTGCTCCCTCTTTTGCCACCAACTTGATTTGCGACTCTGCAAATCACTTAATCTCTCTGAACCTCAGTTTACCAGTCTTTAAAATGAGAATGACACTTATCTAGCTCACCAGGGTGTTGTGAGGCTTAATTAATGTTTGTAAAGACTTTGCAGTCCTCCGAATAAAATTGCTACAGTATATAAGTGCAAAGTAATTATGATCATCATTACTTTCATTTGCATGTATAGTCTGTAATTAGCTGTGGATTTGTATTGCATTTACGGTGAATAATTTAAATTCTCTGCTCCTGAAGGTGTCATTTTAAAGGGGTTTACATTTTGCAGTTAGTAATAGCAAAGTGCTTGTTTTGTTTTTGCTTTCTTCATATCTCAGCAGTGACACATTCTACCATATTTGTTTTATGCCCACACACGTTTTATGCCCACACGTACAGGATGAGAGATCAACGTGAGTAACCTTCGGAGGGGCTCCTGATTTTCTGCATGCTATTCAGAAAAGGGCAAGTTCGCTCTGCTGCAAGAGAAGACTAAGGAAGGAGCTGTGATTTGGAGTCATCATTCCTTAATGGCTCCCCGTCCCACCCCGTGAGCCAAGGGGGAAGTAATCTGCTTCTGCTCTCAGACTACTTTGCCTTCTGTCGTAGCTCAGCACAGCTGATTGGAATTGATGGGGACTAAGCCAAGCTACTGTCCATTCTTAACCCTTCTCCGGAGGGAACCAGCCTTGTGAAGATGGCTCTCTCCTCTTTGAGTACACCGGCAATGGAGAAACAACATGGCGGGAGCCATACATGCCTCATTTCCCTGTGTGAAGACATAGGGCAACGGAGAGTTTGGGTGACCAGGTCACAGCAGCGGCAGCGGAGCCGGGGCTCCAGATGCCACTGCTGAATCGCTGGACGTTGAGGCGACTGGCCTCTTTGTCAGTAGGCCTGCTGGTACTACAATTGGGAGTTCCTTCAGAGCCAGTGGGCTGTGTACAGTCAATAGTCTTGACAAGGAGATGCAGACTCTTAACCTCTATAACAGCCCATGCTTAGCATCAATTATTTGTAATACAGTAGTGCCTGGTAGTCCCAACCAAGATTGGGGGTCTACTCTGTTGTTTGCTGGACAAACCCATAGGGAGAGACAGTCCCTAAGGGTATGTCTACACAGCAAAGTTATTTCAAAATAACAACCATTATTTCAAAATAACTTTTCTAGCGTCTACACAGCCATTCCGTTATTTCGAAATTAATTCGAAATAGCAGAGGGCTTATTTAGAAATCGGTAAACCTCATTCCACGAGGAATAGTTCCAATTTTGAAATTGCTATTTCAAAATAAGCGCTGTGTAGACGCTTATTTCGAAATAGGGGGCCTCCAGCCCTTCCCAGGGTGCCCTGCTGGCCGCCCTGGCCACAAGGTACTTTCTGACCTGATGCCCTGCTGGAACTGGTTCCAACCAGCCTTAGATGCGATTCAACAACCGCTCAGTGTGGACGCGCTATTTTGAAATAGAAAAACGCTATTTCGAAATGCATTTTGTGTGTAGACGCGTTATTTCGAAATAAGCTATTTCGAATTAGCTATTTTGAAATTAGATATTTCGAAATAATGCTGTAGTGTAGACATACCCTAAGAGCTTACAAGTGAAATGGACAGGGCAGACAAAGGTTAGGAGAAGAAACAGAAGCAAAGAGAAAAAGAGACTTTCCGAAGTACACATGGAAGGCAAGCGGCAGCTCTATGGAATACTATTCAGCTCCCCGGAGTCTCTTCCTGCCCCCGGCCACTAGACGAGTGTTTCTAAATCAGTGGTACGAGTACTTTCAGGGGTACTCAAGAGATGTCTGGGGGGGTACATCAACACAACTGAAATTTGGAGAAAACTGAATTATTGTTTTAAGTTTTACAGCGCTTTATTATTTTTGTATTTTTTACATCCAAAAATTTCATTGCCCGCCCGGCTATGATTACATTGTTTAAACAAATGTGTTGTGATGGTAGAAAAAATGTTGTGTCTCTGAAAACTGTAGGTACTGGGGGTACGTATAATTTTTTATACAAAAATTTTTATAAAAAAAGATTGAGAAACACTGAGCTAGCGCACCACAAAGAGCAGAGTCACCATGTGAAACCTTCAGGGTGGGTAGCCCATCTCACTGGCCACGTGGCCGTGGTTACAACTGCTGTTTTTAGGGTGCAAGGTCTGCACCCCAGCTCCTGTGTACATGTGCCGTGAGAGCTGCCTTGGGACTGCTGAGCATGGCACTTTCTTAATCATGTTCCCATCAAAGGCAGGGCACAGGTGCTTCCTTCTAATGGGCACCAGGAACCAGGGAGGTGGGAAAACTTTGGGCCCAGCACATGGTGAGGCATGTTTGCTTAGAACCCCTGGACACATGTGTATATGGGCGTACAGTTCCCAGGGCTGTCCCTGCTCTTCGCTCCTTCTAAGTGCAGCTCCAAAGCATGCAGAGGCAGACGCTGTTTCTGGTGTAAACAAAGAACCAGTGTTACTCATTGTCTATAAAAATGCGCTGGGTTGGCTCAGTACAGGGAGAGATGTCATGATGTTTCAGTCACGGCCTTTCCGTTATCAGAGAGAGAGAGTTTTCTAAACGATGAATGTTGTAAGGTAGCTCATTCAGCCAGAGGCATAGCGAGGGTGTTATGCACCTGGGGCAAAAGCAACATTTGCGCCCCCCTGCTGCCACCGCCATGCGGCAGGGCCCCAAACCTGGTGCATGGCTGAGCCTGACCCTAGGAGATGGGGGGGGGGAGCTTGTACCGTGTCTTCCCCCACCCCCTCCAGTTTGGGTCTGGGTCCCTGCATGTACTAACCCACTGGCGGAGATGGAGGAGAGTGGGGTTCGGGGTGGAGAGGTGGGGAGGAGGCTCCAGCCAGCAGCTGGGTGCAGAGGAGGAGCAGGCGAGCTGAGGGATGACAGGGGGAGAGATGGGGGACTAAACTGGCACCCCCCTAGTGTGGTGCCCAGGGGCAACTGTTCCCCCGTCTCCCCTTGCTGTGCCCCTGTGTTCAGCTACTATTAGTGCTGGGCACTATCATAAGAACCTTGGGACATTGCTCATAAGCCCCCCCATCTGGCCAGTGAGGGGACAACATGATGAGAATTTTGAAGAGATGCTTGTGCAGGCAACTGAGAGGTCAGCTATGGTGGTTGCATCGTAAGGCCTTGGATAGAGAGGAAACCGAGTGGGATTCCCAGGACTTCCCAAGAAGTGAAGACAAGACTGTTTCAGTGAGCACAGGACTAAGACTCAGGAGAAATGGGCTTTAGCCCCCGCTGCTGATGTGCTAGATGGCCTTGGGCAAGTCACTTCACTTTGTGTGCCTTATTTTACCCAGCTATAAAATGGGAATAATCAAGTACTCAGTTAGCTACCGGGGAAAAGTGCTACACAAAAGATGAGTACACACACCATAGAAACAAGAGAATTCCATGTCTTCCCACCCCAACAATGACATTATTGGAGTTCTAGAGTTGTTCTATTTTAATTACTTTCAGCCTTCCATGTCTTGCATAACCTCTGATTTTTTTTAGGCTTTCAAATGACATCCAAGATGGCAGTTAAAACATTCATGAAAAATAAATGTCTGTTTTTAGTTAGAAGTGCTCATCCCCTTCTCAGTCAAATACAGCACAAACACTGGAACAGTCCCTTTAATTAGGAGCTCATTAATAAATCCATCTTGTTCTCAAGTCCCCACACACATAGCACAGTAGTTCATTAGCAGAGGAAGAGGCAATCTAGATTTCCTCAGATAATAGCATCTGTCACTAATCAAATTAAGGAGGATGTGCAAATGTATCCCGAGCTGGACAAGGCATTTTGGAAGAGCAAGGAGGGAAGACAACAAAGCAAAAGGAACTGGAAGAAGGAAATGGAACAGCTGACAGAATTATCTGCCAAAGGCCCAGGAAACCCTCCTGCCAAAAGACAGGTCCTCGGGGCTGGCTGAAGCGAAGGTTCCACTTTAATCCAGCTGTCAGGGACCTGGGCTATGCAGCGGCCAGTTCTCAGAACCACTTGGAGACAGTGGAGAGAGTGTGGATCCGGCTCAGCCCCTTCTATTCCCACAGATTCGTTTCATTCGCTGCACGGTGCACTGACCTCGTCTGGAACCCAGGGTGTAGCTGACCATGGAAATATTCTGAATTTGCCCATCGGGGAGCACTGGCTGCTTGTGTCACTCTTCAGAGTTGAGGTCCCATCATCCCACTTCTGGAAAAAAGGAGAAGGTGACAGGTGTTTGCTCAAGCATAAGACTGAGAACATAAGACCCTCTGTTCACCACAAGGGTGCCCTATTCCCTGGGCCACTCCAGAGCCCACCCCCTCTCCTTCACATACATTATCCTGCTTTCCTAATGTGGGAGCCAGCTCAATACCTGGGGCAGCTGCTGTTGGCTGTCTGGTCACTCCTGGTGTGGGTGGAGGGGAGGCTGGACTTGAGCACACCAGCCAGTGTTCTCCAGGCAATTGTTCTATTCCCTAAGCTACTCCAGATACCTGCCCATCTCCCTAGCTTCAGGGCATCCCTTCCTAATACAAGCATTAGCTCTATCCCTAGGGCAACTGGTATTAGCTACACAGCTGCTCCAAGGGTAGGTAGGACTCAAGCTCATCATCTTGCATTCCCCAGGCAAATGCCCTATCTACTAGGCCACTCCAGCTCCTGGCTTTTTGAGTGATGTGTGTGATGTTTTCAATTGGTCTGATGGTACAGTCTTGACTCATACGTCACACTAACTCACTTGCTGATGCCCTGACCAGCATTCCCTGTAAATTAGCAGCACAGCTACAATCTCTCACAGCCAGCAGCCTGTGTTTCTATTGGTGGTACACATCTGCACATGCCTTGGGTGCATGTAACAAAATGTATTCAGCACACGGATGGGAAAAAATTAGAGGGTTTCTGATTAGGATAGATAAGAACATAGAAATTGACAGAGCTGAACAGGACAATTGTTCATCAAGTCCAGTATCCTGGATTGGATAGCAATGTGCCAGAGAATGGCAGAAGAACCCCTCCCGCCTGCCCTGTCCAGTAAGTCTCATTCTAGTTAAAGATTGGCTTAAAGTAGAAGGTTTAATATCACTTCCAAAAAATATTGTCATTGGTTTTGATAACTTTCAATATTGTTGAATCTTGTTGAGTTCTTGGTTTCAACAACTTATTGTTGTGGTGAATTCCACTGCGTAATTACACATCATATTAAAAAGTATTTCCTTGTTTCGTCTTTGAATTTCCCACATTTTATTTCTGCAGAATGTCTCCTGGCTCCTGTATTATGAGACAGGGAAGAAAGAAGCATCCAATCTCCCTTCACTAGACTGTTGATTATTTTATTATGGCAACCCACCAGTTCCACTTTAGAAGCTTTAGACCAGCTTTTTCTATGAAGCTCTATGCTTCTAAGAGCCTGAATTATCAGAATTCCTCCGATTGCCATGAAATGTGGCATGCTTCATGGAGACATTATCTAAGATTAGTGTGCCCGCCTAGGTGGAGTCATCTGACCAATTGGTAACTGAGATACACATCTTTATAATGTCCCTGCTTATTCATCTCCTTTCTCAGGCTATGTCTATACTGCAGAGCTTTTGTGCAAAAACTCGCAGAGCGTCCACACCTCAAGCGCTTTTTGTGCAAGAAAATTTACAGTGAATAGATAGAACAGAGGGGTTTTTGTGGTACAGGTATTCCTCTTTCAATGAGGCATAATGCCTTTTTGCGCAAGAACTCTTGCGCAAAAAGGTGTATGTGGACGGGAAATGGGTTTTTTGCACAAAAACAGCCTATCTGAAGAAGCACAGGTGCCCTGGTGGCTATTCTGTTAATGGCAATCAGAACTGTCTTGCAAAAGAGCGTCCATGCAGTCTGGACACTCTCTTGTGCAAAAGTACATCATTTTTCTGATGCACTTTTGCAGTGTGGATGTGCTCTTGCGCAAGATGTTTTTGCGGAAGATCTCTTCTGTAAAAAGCTTCTTGCGCAAGAAGCCTGCAGTGTAGATGTATCCTCAGGTAACACTCCCAATCTTTTCAGTCTCTTTTCACATGAGGTTTTTTTTTCCTGATTCACGTGTTACTCAACACACAGCAGGGATGCAGGCCCATATTCCACAATTTCAGGCGAAAATCTATTTGAATTGACAACGATGCACAGTGTGGGATTTGCATTGCTTTGCTGAGGCATTTTCCATTATATCATGATTTTTTTTAACAGAAGCTTTTCATGGTTTTGCAAAGTTCCAGGAACATAAGAATGGCCATACTGGGTCAGACCGAAGGTCTGTCTAGCCCAGTATCCTGTCTGCTGACAGTGGCCAGCACCAGGTGCCCCAAAGGAAGGGAGCACAATAGGTAATCATTACATGATCCCTCCCCTGTCATCCACCTCCAGAGAAACAGAGGCTAGGGACACCATTCCTACCCATCCTGGCTAATAGACATTGATGAACCTAACCTCCATGAATCTATCTAGCTCTTTTTGAACCCTGTTAAAGTTCTAGTCTTCACCATATCCTCTGGCAAGGAGTTCTACAGGTTGACTGTGCGCTGAGTGAAGAAAAACTTTCTTTTGTTTGTTTTAAACCTGCTGCCTATTTATTTCATTTGGTGACCCCTAGTTCTTATATTGTGGGAATAAGTAAATAACTTTTCACTTTTTCTATACCAGTCATGATTTTATAGACCTCTATCACATCCCCCCTTAGTCTCCTCTTTTCTAAGCTGAAAAGTCCAAATCTTTTTCATTTCTCTTCATATGGGACCCATTCTAAACCCCTAATCAATTTTGTTGCCCTTTTCTGAATCTTTTCCAATGCCAATGTATCTTTTTTGAGATGAGGCGACGATATCTGTATGCAGTATTCAAGATGTGGGCGTACGATGGTCTTATATAGAGGCAATAAGATATTTTCTATCTTATTCTCTCCCCTTTTTTAACGACTATTTGCTTTTTTCACTGCCACTGCACACTGAGTGGATGTTTTCAAAGAACTATCCACAATGACTCCAAGATCTTTCTCTTGAGTAGTTGTAGCCAAATTAGTCCCCACCATATTTATGTATAGTTGGGATTATTTTTTTCCAATGTGCATTACTTTACATGTATTAACATTAAATTTCATTTGCCATTTTGTTGCCCAATCACTTAGGAATGATGATCAGTGTGCTGGCAAAGTGAAAAGCAACTGCTAACACGGGAAGCATGAGGCAACTTTAATTTAGAGGTGACTCTCACCTCTACCTGAAAACCCACACTACCTAACTGAAGTCCATCATATTCTTCTTGCCACCTACTGTCCCTATTTCCCCCAGAACCCCAGTAACATTGCAGGCCTGGTTGATGACGGACCTTACTATTAGGCTGCAAAAGCATGAGATCAAAGGAATTAAAGTCCTCCTTTCTCTAGTACTTCAATCCGTGATATAAGTAACTAAAATATGAAGTAATCTAAGGAAGATAAAAATGTGGGGATAGAGCTGCCGGAATCACCTTGAACTTGTGCTCAGCATTGTTTAGCCTGTGTGATTAAAGGCATTTAAAATCCATTAAAAGATCTGGCTGTTACAATGTTAAAAACACCTTGCCAGCTGGTTGTCCTGAATGGCTCCCCTCAGGAATAACCTTTGCACCGACTAGTTCACGTGTGAATTCAGAGTGACTCTCCCTGTAAATAGAAACAAGCAGCACCATTTGGATGTGGGGAAAGGAGATAAGGTGATACCATTTTTTCCCTGGAGCAGCAGTATTGCAATTAGCCATTATGTTTGGCTTGTTCCTGAATCGATCATTACAGGCCCTGACTCTAATTGTTCGGATACTGAATATTACAGGAAAAAGCAGGAATATGGCACAATGGGTAAACTTTACCTCTCTGAAGACCTATGAAGCAGTCTGAGCTCACATAGGCCTGAAAGGGCAATGGAGAATGTGGCCTTGTGTGACTGGAATTAGCTGGCAGTGTTGCCTAGTGGACAAACCACTGGAGCGCTATTCAGGAGAGGTGGACTCTAGTCATGACCCCGTCACTGCCTTGCTAGGCAGTTTGGGGCAAGTCACATCACCTCCCTGATTCCCCCATTTCTAAAATATGGACGATAGTACTGACCTCCTCTGTAATGCACTGGGAGAGCCATAGATGAAAAAAAAAATTCTGCATACAATGATTTGGGGTACAGCCTGCCAAGCACTGACACCCTCGAACAAAGAGCTAACACCCAGCATGTTGTGGCTGATGTCTAGCACGACACAGGAGGCACTCAGATCTCTCAGGGTCAGCCTCTCTCTTGTTTGCAGACTGATGGCCCAAGCAGTACTTCTTATATAGTAATCCCGGAGTGGTTTTCAGCTATAAATTACAGCAATTTACAGATGACATTACTAAATCAATGCTCTGTTTTCTTATTGAACACACAAGTATTTCTGACTGCACGTGGAAAATTGCTTAAACTTTCCTCCCAAAAAATTAATATCTGTCCATGGGTCAAGTTAAAAGGAGAAATCAGAGGGCGAATAAAAAATTCTTGAGTATTAATCATTTCAGAGATGTGCTTTACAATGAGAAGAGAAATAGATTTGTGAAATTAGTACAGGTATAATAATTCTATTAGTACTTACATAGTTGTCAGCTATACCCCACAACCTTTTTTTTATACCAGTCCCCCAAAAAAGCCCAGACCTCAATCTCTTGAGTGGAAGCAGCATCTTTATTAGCAGCGCCAACAGTAGGAATTTTATCCTTTGTGATCTTGTCAGAGGACAGGATGGTCTCATACGCTAAAGGAGGGATCACACTGCATATGGTAGATGGCATGGGTACATGTACGCACTAGCTGGAATAGATGTGTGACAAATCATAAGAACATAAGAATGGCCGTACTGGGTCAGACCAAAGGTCCATCTAGCCCAGTATCCTGTCTGCCGACAGTGGCCAGCACCAGGTGCCCCAGAGAGGGTGGACCGAAGACAATGATCAAGCGATTTGTCTCCTGCCATCTCGCTCCAGCCTCTGTCAAACAGAGGCCAAGGACAGCATTTTATCCCCTGGCTAATAGCCTTTTATGGACCTAATCTCCATGAAATTATCTAGCTTCTCTTTAAACTCTATTATAGTCCTAGCCTTCACAGCCTCCTCTGGCAAGGAGTTCCACAGGCTGACTACACGCTGTGTGAAGAAGAACTTTCTTTTATTAGTTTTAAACCTGCTACCCATTAAATCAGAAATCAAATCTGATGGGTGGAGGGGAGGGTGTAATGGAACCAATAGAACCAAATCTGAGGGAGGGAGTGGTGTAATGGAAATCATAATAAATATACCTTCCTTCACTAGTACATGTGAGTTTAAACAGGAGTTTTCTGCATCAACCACCTATCCACAAGAGGCAAATGGAACTGAAGCCCAACAGCTGGCATTTGTACTAAGGAGAGTGAGAGTGGCACTTTTGCTCATTTCGTGTTCTTTAGGGTTGTGTTTAAATAACATACCTTCTGTTGCTTTATCCTGGACTATGTCCCTTTCCTCCAGTTAAGCCAAATCCACCCCCCCCACACACACACACAAAAGACACAGATCTGGTCCTGACATCACAAGGGGTTTAAAAAGTTCAAATCAATTCTCTGGAGAAAATCCATTATGAAGCAGACCAATCTGCTTTAGTGTTGAAGGGAACTGATACATGTGTGAATTCTGACTGAATATCCCAGATCTCCAGTAGAGGATAGGGAGAGATACGGAATGGCTTATTGCTTAATGGTAAGCAAAGTACTTGCCAGAACTGTTTTCAATCAATTTAACTAAATATTTCCAGACCTCCTCAGTGGTTCTCAGATACCTGTCTCCGGTGCCATTTACACACATTTCAGTTAATTCTCTGGCCACTTCCTGGCTGTCACTCTCTTATTACTGCAGAAATGTGAGGGCACGGGATTACAAGTTACTGCATGCAGTAGATTGGGCAAAGACTCAATAGAAAGGATACTGTGAATTTCACTAGAGTTCTTGTTTAGTAAGAGCTAACTAAACCTGATGTGCTTTCTAGAGCACTTTCTTTTTTAATTATCAGCTCCTTCTTTGGGTCCTGTGCCAAAGAATTGCTAAGTACTCACAGGTTCCATCACTGAAGTTAATGGGAAGTGTGAATGTTCAATATTCTGTAGCTTACCTCCCATTGAAGTCAATCACACAGCTGTCAGTGATTGCGGTAACAGCAGGGTTGGGCCTCAAACCCTCTTAGGATAGGAACCCAAGAAGGAGCTGAGTAATATCTTGATATATCATTTCAAGCAGGCTTCACACACTTTAGGTCTGATTCTTTAAGGGGCTAAGTACAGTCTTGATATATCATCTTATACATGAAGTGTTTATTAAAGAAAACATCTGAAAACTATTGACACTGAGAAATGAGCTTCCACATGGCTTAAGTTCTAGCTTTGTCTCTTTTGTCACCAGGATCCACATTCCTCTGGATGTGTCTACAGCTTACAGAGACAACTAGGGTGTGTCTAGACTACAGGGTTTTGTTGACAAAAGTGGCCTTTTGTCGATAAAACTATACCTGCGTCTACACTACCGCGAGTTCTGTCCCATCTCCCATGGGAGATAAACATATAATTAAAAGCACTTTTTGGAGGATCGTGTATACCCTCAGCTCTCAATTTGAGCCCTTCAGCTTCAACCAGAACAGGAAAGAACCTAGTGAATTGGTCATTCATTCATTTTTGGGGAGTGGATGATGCTCTAATTATGTTTGCTACTGCATCTGGAGTATATTGGGATATCAGTGGTCTTATGTACATTACATGAGGGTATCAGAACCAAAGATGTGGCAAATAGTTTACCAAAAAATATCCCATGAAATGACCGGATTGAACATGAATTAACATTAATTCCCCAGCTTATTCTACCAAGGCTTTTACATCATTAGCGTTGTTCTGGTTTTCATCCCTGCTAAGGTTGGTTTATAACTGGGCTATCGGACAAGGGATTAAACAGAACCTGGAGTGTTTGCCCATTTCTTGCATCTTATCATGGAGTTGCAGAAGAGATTCCATAGTTAAGGAAGTTCTGCTTAGAGCCAGGTTTTCAAGTGTGCTAATATACACATGTTTAGGTAGATGAATTTGAAGATTGCTCTGTCACGTTGGGGAAGAGATGATGTATACATTTTGGAGTTATTTTGCCCAGGTATATCTAAGATTCAGGCTCCCCACCCCCAACACTCCTGATATGTGCTCTGCTTTTAAAAATGAAAGGTTCTTGTAATTGGTTTTTGCACTCAGACTCAGAGCAAGCAGAGGGAAGGAGCTACACAAAATACGTCTCGGTACTATTCCTCTACTGATCTGGTGTCAGGCACTAAGGGTATGTCTAGACAGCAGCGCAGTTTTGGGATGCTTCCGGTATCCCAAAATAGTTATTCTGCATGTCTTAAGCAAGCCCGTTATTTCGAAATATAACGGGCTCACTATTCTGATGTCCCTGTAAACCTCATTCCATGAGGATTAAGGGACATTTCAGAATAGTGGTTTATTTTGAAATTTGGTGCTGTGCAGACAATACTAACTTTTGATATAAGCTATTTCGAAATTAACTCAAATTGCATAGCTCATTTCAAGATAAGGGTGCAGTGTACATGCACCTAATTTAATGTCTAAAGGATGAAAATAGCTTCTCCCGTCTTAATACCCAATCACCAACTCAATGAGTGCTCAATGTAGGAAAAGGGGCAGTCTGGGTAAATACATAGAGGCAACATTTCTTTTGCTATGTCTATTTCCTTCTCTGAAATTTTCTTTTCTCCTTTTGGGGCTGTTTTCCAGGATTGCATGAAAGTGATGTGGCATGAGAGAGCAGTAAAAGCAAAGAATGTTGTGAAGTCATTTTGGGTCGTTATGGAGAAACATTAAAATTGCAGTTTGTTTGCTGGTGTTAGAGAGGGAAATTGGCAGTAGATTTCTGTTGCTGGGAATAGGGATGTGAAATTAACATGTTGGATAATGACAGGAAACAGGAAACGTTTTAACTGGTCTCAGTGGTACAAGACAAAGCGTTTTGATTTAATAATGCGCTGAGTCTGCAAGAACGCCATTTCAGCACCAATATCGACGGTAGGCAAGGCAACAGACTTTTGGTGGGGTGACTTGGGTGCTGGCACTGCAAGCTGAAGCTGCGCTGATCAGATATTTACAATGTCTATTCATGTAATCTGGGAATCCATTTTACACCAAATCAGAACCAACAGGAGTATGGACTAGGGAGAGAAACTGATTTCTAGTGAGTACTACAGTCTAACTGGCAGCATCAGAAGAGAGATGGTAGAGAAGGTGAAAAACTTAGGAGCCTAAGTCCTAGATCCACAAAGGTTAGGTGCCCAACTCTCATTGGTAACATAGTACCATTTGAGCATCCAAGCCAGTGGTGTGCAACCTATGGCCCGAGGGCTGCATGTGGACCATTGGGGTTCTGCGTTGGCCCATGAGACATTTTGTTTACTGCTGTCCATGTGCAGGGTTGTCAGATTCTGCTCGTTTTTGTCAATATCATTTTTTTCCTCCTAGTATGATTAAGGTGACACACATGTAAAGCAATGGCCTGTGAAGGGAGGTGCATGCTGATTGCATAGAATATTGACCATGAGAGCCATGTGCTCCCTCTGCATCCAATCAAAGCGCTGCTACGGTTCAACTGGCACACCCTGAAAATTGTAGGTACGCCCGTGCTATTAGCAAAACTACCCTGTCCCGGGAGGCCATCTTGGTTACACCAATCTTGCAGCCCAGTGAGTCAATCAAGGGGCACTCATGTGCCCATTCACTAGGTTGCCCATTGCAGATCCACACACATAAACGAAATTTTACTGCATGCCCACAGGGTCTACATGGGCCAGTTGGTTTGCAGCACACCTTGATCTTTGTATTTGCTTTAATCCCTAGCCTCTGTTTGTCTGGAAATGGATGACAGGATGTTACAGGGTGGCAGGGACCAGCAGGGAGAGTCCCACACCCCGCACTACCGCGGTGCTCTGTACTGGCACCGCAGCAAGCGCCCGGAGGTGGCTGCACAGTAGCACCCGGTGTGCCCAGTTCAGCAGGGAAGGGGGAGCAGGCGCCGGCATCCTGGAGACGCGGCGCCAACTTTGAAAAGGGCCGGCCAGTGGAGGAGAGAGGGAGAGCAGACAGGAGGGCAGGGAGCCCCGCAAGGAGGGGCAGAGGAGCGTGGGGGCAGCGGAAGAGGCGAGAACCCCAACCACCATAAGCCAGCTGCTGGAGGGGCTGCCTCGGGAGGCAGATGGACCCAGAGTGCGACTGCGGGGAGTGACTCGGCCAGGGCGTTGCAGGAGGGTAGGAAGGAGCCCAGGACAGGGCAGTTACAGAGCCCGCGGGCTGGTGAGTTGCGGTACTCCTGCTGGCCAGACAGGAAGGTGGGCTTCCTGTCCTCAGGGTCCTGGGCTGAGGCCTGGAGAGAGGGCGGGCCCAGGTCTCCCTACCCCTCCGGCAAACCTCAATTATCAGGATCCTAAAAGACTCGCGGGAACTGCCTGAGTGGGAGCATACAGGACAGCGGATGCCCTGGAGGACTCTGGGGGTAAAACTGTAACACAGGAGAAGGATCACATGAGGATTCCCTGTTGTGTTCCCTACCTCTGGGGCACCTGGCATTGGCCCCTGTTGGCAGAGAGGACACTGGGCTAGATGGACTTTTGGTGTGACCCAATATGGCCAGTCTTATGTTCTTAATAAACAACCCAGATTAACTTATTACAGTCTTATCATTGTTAAGCCAAGATACCCCCCATCACCCCACAACCTCCACGTTAGAATGAGAATCCGGTGCATTAAAATTCACACCTTTCCGGTACACATTGCTGCACTCCATGGATACATCATGTGTCGAACTTTGCAACATACGTGCCTAATGTAAATACTTGTTTTAGGCAGGTCAGCGCAGAAGCTGCCGCCTATATAGAGACTTAGGCCTTGTCTTCGCTCCGCGGAAGATCAGCGCAGAGTTCGATTTAGCAAATCTAGCTGAGACTTGCTAAAGCGGACTGAGAGGGCACCCTCTGCTCTTGCGAGGAGTAAGGGAAGCTGATGGGAGCGTTTGCTCTCATCAGTTCCCTGCTGTGGGGACGGCATCAAACTCCGCTTAAGTGAAGCCAACTCTGGCTACGTACTCTACAGC
Organism: Pelochelys cantorii; assembly: GCA_032595735.1. Lineage (NCBI taxonomy): Eukaryota > Metazoa > Chordata > Testudines > Trionychidae > Pelochelys > Pelochelys cantorii. Next base: position 7,733,310 of record CM064346.1, on the reverse strand, counting down.
CTCCAGGGCCCCCTGGGCAAGGTGGGGGAGCAGCTCCGGGCTCACAGAAGGGGTGGAGCCAAGGGTGAAAGGCATGGGGCTGAGGGCAGCTGGCCCTCAGCACTGTCCAGAGTGTGGTGCGCCCTCTGCCCCAGCCCTTAGTGCTGCTCAGAGCACAAGGCGTGGTGCTCCCACAGCGATTTAAAGGGCCCAGGGCTCCGGCTGCTGCTGCTGTTACCATAGAAATGGGACAACTACCCCCTTTGCCCTCCCCCCACCTGTCGGCAGATATGGCAGGATCAGAAGGACTCTAGAGCTACATGCTCACGCCTCTGCTAGATGAGCAAAAAGCCACCCGGCCCTTAGCTAAGGCCGTAGAGCAGACTCACGACTCTCTCTCTCTCTCTCTCTCTCTCTCAGCGCTCTCGGTGCCTCTAGATGGGACAGAACACCAGCCCCAAGAGATGTGGGGGTCACAGCTGCAACATGGAGAAGCACCGGACTTGTACCCAGGCCTGGAGGGAATTACTCCAGCGCAAGACTGTGGTGCAAATGTCAGAGAAGCACCAGGAAGCTGGCCCGGTGGTTGCCTGCACTATCTCCAGTTCGGGTCTATTGCTATTTGGGACGGTGCATCGGGGACCCCCGCCCGATCCTGCACCCCCGTAGCAGCAAGAACAGACTCCGCCAGCCAGTAGAATAGAGAATTGCTTCTCACAGCACAGCATAGACGTGATGTGGCCACCAGAGTCAGGGCCAGGATGCCTCAGACCCCTTAGGTTAGGGGGTCCATCGCCCCCCCCCCAACCCTCAGCACTCAGCTTAGTCTGTTCCCTTCATGTTTCCCAGCCAGAAACTGCCTTGCTCCCAGACCCTGCTCCCCAGCCAGGTGTTCGTCTCCGCCTCCCTTCCTTTGTCTCTCCCCCTGGGAAGAGCTTTGCTAACTGCTCAGGCTGGGACTAGGTGTCTGGGCCAATCCACATGTGGGTGAGTCAGTGGGAATCACACATCCCAGCGCAGGGGAACCCCGGGTTACAGAGCAGACAGCCCCCCACTACGTCACACTGTTCTACCACTAATAGACAGCCCGACATTTCTCTGAGCCGTGCAGTCACTGACAATCGGTGGGGGTTGTATTGTCTTAAACAGGAGACATCTTTAATAAGCTAACCTACATAGCCAGTGTCCAAGCAAATACCAAGATCAATGAACTAAACACAGAGAGACGATCCCTTGCAACGAGGGACCCCCTGCCAGATAGGTTAGGAATACCCACCGGGCAGGTAGCGCGGCTTGGTTGGTTAAACCAAAGTCTCCATTGCCCTGGGATCTCCCCTTATCCAATTAAATTTCTCTAGGCTTAGCCGGATGGAGATGCAAAGTGCAGAAGCGGTGTACAGTGCTTACATAACCTAAGTGTTTTCCGAGGCAATCACTGTAGAAGTTAGCTAATGGCAGGGTAGGAGGGCCTCCCGCTGAGTTTCCATTACCTTGTAATTTTCAGCTTGTTCACTGTTGCAAGAAAGCCTCTCGGTCTTGTAATTCCTCCAGCATTTGTGCCTCATCTTCTCCAGACTTGAAGTACATAAGATGCTTTCTGCTGGGGGATTTATTGAGATAAGTTATTGAAGTCAAGCAGTGAGGCAAGCATCCAAAATGACTCCATTCATCTCTGAATTTATACTCACACTGTCTTTTGAAGGACTAATGTAATCACAAACAATTTGTTTTGTATATGTTTAAAAATTCATAATTTTCTTGTACAATGGGGAAAAAAACCCCAGCGCTTGTGGCTCATTAGTGGTAGGATTCATAAAACATCTGGCTTTTCCTTTTGATGTCATTTCTGTGTGACTCAAATTCTGCCTTCTTTCGGAGCAGTCCATCGAAGAGGTGCAATTGCTCTGCCAGAAACTCATTAAATGTGCCCATGAGTCAAACTATATAATCTTCCAAATGTATTGTCAGAGAATTCGAATCTCTTTTCCCTGGCATATTCTGATCATGAGACGGTGATCTGGAAGGCTCCTTTATGGCTGAATCCTACACAAATGAAGTCTGTCTCTGCTCCAGCTTTCCTCTGCATCTTAAGTCCAGCCAACACCAGAGTGTTCTGACGTTTGTCACTAGAGTGAGGTTATATCCTAGAGGCCCAGACCAGACTGAAGGCATGTGGTTATGAAGTGTTTCTACAGTGGCTAGCGCAAGCAGGACCTACCCTGAAGACCTTGCAGTCTAAGTAAGCCAGCTAGGGCACGTCGTCTAGACTACATTTTACTTTTGACAGCAAATATGCAAATTTGGCGGGAATTTGCATATCTTCTTCCGATCACTTTTTTGAAAGAGGCTTTTTCGAAAAAGCAAACAGTCTAGATGTTGTTCTTTTGGAAAAAAAGCTTTTTTTTGAAAGAACCTGTAAACTCATTTTTTGAGGAAGAACGGTTCTTTCGAAAAAAGGGGTTTTTTTTGAAAGAATCGCGTCTAGACTGCTTGCTTTTTCAAAAAAGCCTCTTTCGAAAAAGCGATTGAAAGAAGATATGCAAATTCCCACCAAATTTGCATATTTTCTTTCGAAAGTAAAACGTAGTCTAGATGTGCCCATAGACACATACAAATGTGATTAAAGCTAATGTTAACAATTTACACAATACACAGGTTAAGAAAAGAACTTGTCTGCATCTGAGGATAGTGCTTAGATTAACCACAAATACAAAGTTTGTTTTAAAAGTTAAAGATACATATAGTTTCTAATCAGCAATAACCGAAATTTAGGAGAATATATTTATAAAGTAGCCCAATGTCTGAGAGTCTGTAATGCTGAAATGCTGGCTGTTCCCTCCGGGTGGCGCTGTTGCCTGAAATGCTGGCTGTTCCCTCTGGGTGGCCCGTGCTGCATGGGGAGTGCGGGGACCAAATGGCCATTTGGGCTCTGCAGTCCCCCGAGTGAGAGGCAGGAGGGGGAGGAGAAGAGAAAGAGAGAGACAGAGAGAGAGGCAGGAGGTGGAGGAGAGCTGAGAGAGAGAGGCAGTAGGAGGAGGAGGAGGAGAGAGAGAGAGAGATGGAGACGGAGATGGAGCGAGATACCGGAGGCTCAGGAGAGAAGACCAACGTGGAGGAGAGACCTGAAAATCCCATCTTATGACGGGCTAGTTGGCTAGTATATTTATATTGTGTGGCAGGGTGTTGCCCTGCACTGGCCCTTTAAGGGGCTGAGACCTGGAGTCAGGGGGCATGTCGGTGTCGGAGCAACCAGTTACTTCCCCAAAGCCACCGTGAGGGAAGAAGCCATGCGGAAAGTGAGTGAACCCGCTAAAATTAAATATATCTGGATGCTAGATATTAGCATCCAGTTATCTGGACACGTTATTCATGAAAGTTTATACAGAGAATTGGTTGAGGAAAGCAGATATATCAATGAATGAAGCTAAGCACTTGGGGCAAGATTGTCCATCAGAAAGGACAGTCCATCAGGAAAGTATTTGAGTTACTTTCCCGACTTCACTTCTCATCAGCACTCAACCTCATACCCTCGGCATTGCTGGTGTTTAGGGTTGCATTCTAGATAGATGTCCCTCTGCCTCCATGAGTTCCCACAGCCGCCGAGCGTAGCGTTGAGCAATTCCACTTTATCCCAACACTCACTGGGAATGGAAGAACAGATATTGCTGATCAGTGGTGGTGCCATTAAAAATAATAAAAAAGGTGGGAAAACTGAGCTCCGTGTTCCCCAAATAAGAAGTTAAACTCCATTTATCTGCTGTTACCCTTGACTGCACAACTGCTACTGCGTGTCCACATTTCCCGTGCACAGGGATGTTCTGAAAATCAGTCCCTCACTGACTTGGCCAAGGTCAAGCAGGACATCTGTGGAAGCACTAGGAACTCTGTTTAAGTCTCTTGCATCCCAGAGCAAAGCCTTAACCATAACAGCATCCTTTCTCTCTGCCTGAGCAACTCACCAGCCTATTATTTATAATATAGATATTTATTCTAATTGCCACCATTATTCTCACTCTGGGCTCATGGACTTCTCTGGCTGAAAAGGCTATTGCGTATTTTTTTGTTTATAACTCACTACGGGGCTGAATTGACATTGTTCTTCTATCATCACTGCTTCAGTCAAGAGCCACAGCGAATAGAGGGGATATATACACCTGAAGCCGGCCCGATGATGGGGGGATCAAGGGTATGTCTACACAGCAAAGTTATTTCAAAATAACAGCCCTTATTTTGAAATAACTTTCCTAGCATCTACACAGCCAAACCGCTATTTTGAAATAAATTCGAAATAGTGGCGCACTTCTTTCGAATTTGGTAAACCTCATTCTACGAGGAATAACGCCAAATTCGAAATAGCTATTTCGAAATAAGTGCTGTGTAGACACTTATTTCAAAATAGGGGGCCTCCAGCCTTTCCAGGGTGTCCTGGTGGCCACTCTGGCCTCAACCAAGAACACTCCTCTCTCTCCTTCCCTCCTCCCCAGAGCCCTTAAAGGGGTAGATTCTGGCCACAGTGCCTGTGCCAGCTCCAAGCTTGCCAGCCCAGAGCCAGCAGTCACTGCCCTGACCCAGTGGCCCCAAAACATGAGCCAGCAAGCCACTGGCAGCCAGCCCTCCACCGCTCCCCAGGAGCAGTCTGCCAGCTCCCAGGAGCCTGCCAGGGCCCAGAGAAGGAAGGCACTTTCCTGGTCCAGGGTGGAGATCATGGACCTTATTCAGGTTTGGAGGGGATGCCCCCAACTTCCATGATCTCCGCATTTGATGGAGGAACGCGGCCGTCTATGGCAGGATAGTTGCCAGCCTGGCCACCAAAGGCAACATGCGAACCCAGGAGCAGGTTTGCATGAAAATCAAGTTGGTCCGGCGAGACCCCCAAGCCTGAGCCCTGAGCTTCCCCTCCCCCTTCTTCCCCTTGCTTTCCCCTTCCAGCTCCCTCCTCCCAGGTTTCCCCCTCCCCTGTCCCACCTCTCTTCTCCCTTCTCCCGCCTCCTTTCCCCAGTCTCTTCCCCTTCCCCTCCCTGCCGCCCAGCTTTCTTAAATAAAGAGAGTTTGTGTTCTGGAAAATACGTGTATTTTATTTGACATCAGGAAGGGGGGCTAGGGAGGGGTAAGTGGAAGGACGTGAGGGAGGAATGAGGCACAAGCCCCCAGTGGGGCAGACCAGGGAGGCTCTTAGTGCTCCTCAGGGTGGAAGCTCTCCCGCAGGGTCTCCTGGATACTGACAGCCCCGCGATGGACCTCCTGGATGGCAGCCTGCAGAAAGTGCAGCCAGGCTCGCAGCAACGTGTCCAAGAGAAGCACCAGAGTGCCCAGGGGCACCTCTGGCTCCATGTTGCAGAGAGCTGTGGTATCCCGAGTGAGGGTACAGGGATGTTCTGAAAATCAGTCCCTCACTGACTTGGCCAAGCAAAATGCTTTGCTGTCCCTCACTGAGGTAGACAATTAAGCAGGGAAACCTCAGAACTGGCTGTCCGGGGGGGGTCCCTTTAAGCACAGACCTCAGCCTCAGGCAGTAGCCCCACACAGTAAGTCCTGACCTGGTGCCCTGCTGGAACTGGTTCCGGCCAGCCTTAAATGCGATTCAGAGTCCACTCGTTCCACGAGGAGTAACGGTAGTTCGAATTAGAGATCCTAATTCGAACTACCTATTCCGTGCCGCGTGTAGCCGCGGGCACGGAGTTCGACCTAAGGGGATTTAAAAATGGCGCCCGCCCGGCAAGATGCAAATGAAGCCCGGGATATTTAAATCCCGGGCTTCATTTGCAACTTCGAATGCCTACATTAACCACCCTAGTTTGAACTAGGGTGGTAGTGTAGACATACCCCTACTGATTCTCTAGTATGGCATCGAGTCATGGTACCCAGCTTGGGAGGGAAATATGACCAGAGAAAAGGAATTGCCTGAATTTGAAGGAATACCGAACCATTCTGGATTGACATTTCATTCAACTGCGGTCTGCTTATCAGTACAACCCTAACAAAGGTCTCTGGCTGTTCTGATGCTCCAGAGAAGAACGTTGAGAAAGCGGCTTTAAGCTGAGCAAAGCCATACATAAGAGCTTCAAAGGGAGGATAGTCTGCTTAAGCAGCTCAGCAACAGTCGATAGCTTCCCATTTTGCCCCCCGGTCATGTCATTCAGTTTACATGGTTTTAGGCATTTATCAGACTTAATCCTCTTCCTATCCAGCAGAATCCTCAGATGTTTGGAGAGGTGTTTGCACCTGCCTGGCCTGGCTGGGAAAGTTACCGTGCCTTGCGACAGGACTGCCCCTGAAATCAAGCTCTCTTTCCACAAGCTCACTTGCACATAGGTCTTAAATTGCTAAGCATGTCTATCCTCTCATTGGTACATGCTCAACGTCTCATTAACGTTAGCAGGTATTCCTTCCTTTTTTAGCTGTATTGCTCTGATTTGCACAACTGATGCGCACTTAGAATCCCCTCATCCCTCAGGATTTCCCTTTTCCAAAACGTTTCTCTCTACCTTTGCCTACTCGTCAGGAATGTGTCGGATCAGGATTTCAAATCCGCCCCTGAAAGTTCAGTGGTGGGTGGAGGTTCCCATTTGCAGCTTGTTTCTTGTACAATGTAAGGGGAATTCGTGGTCTGACAACTTCTGGCCAGCTGGGCTAAACTCATGAGAGAGGAGATTTTCAAAAGCAGTTGTGGTTTTTAATAGGATTTCTGCTCCTGACTCTCTTACTTGCTTTGAAAAACTTACTCTGAAATGCTTCTGATTGCAAAAGTTCTGCCTCCTGCATCCTGTGTGTTCCTATCAAACGATGACCCACACGACTTTTAAGAAGTAGTTTTGGCAAAGCCATCTCCTCACAGCTGCCCACAGCTATCTTTTGCCAAACCAAGCCAGAAGCTTGCTTCAGGAAGAAGTTTTAAAAAAAAACAAAACTTTTTTCAGTAAGAGTAAACTCACATGGCCAGATCCATAGCTGATGAGGATCAACATCCCTCCATTGATTCTGTGGAGACTATTTACAAAAACGTCTAAAATAAGAAAGATGGGTTTGAGCTGCCAATTCAGATTACCACCTGGATTGGGGCCCATCTCTCATTTTATTTCCTTATCTGGAGGAGATTAACTACTGACATTCATAGAATCATAGGGCTGGAAGAGACCTCCGGAGGTCATTGAGTCCAGCCCCCTGCCCAAGGCAGGACCAATCTCAACTAAATCAACCCAGCCAGGACTTTGTCAAGCCGAGACTTAAAAACTTCTAGGGATGGAGATTCCACCCCTTCCCTAGGTAACCCATTCCAGTGCTTCACCCCCCTCCTAGTGAAATAGTTTTTCCTAATATCCAACCTAGACCTCCCGCACTGTAACTTGAGACCATTGCTCCTTGTTCTGCCATCTGTCACTACTGAGAACAGTCTCTCTCCATCCTCTTTGGAACCTCCCTTCAGGAAGCTGAAGGCTGTTATCAAATCCCCCCTCACTCTTCTCTTCTGCAGACTAAATAATCCCAACTCCCTCAGCCTCTCCTCATAGGTCATGCGCTCCAGCCCCCTAATCATTTTGGTCACCCTCCACTGGACCCTCTCCAATGTGTCCACATCCTTTCTATAGTGGGGGGCGCAGAACTGAACGCAATACTCCAGATGATACATTGTTTAAAACAAAACAAGGGACATCATCTAAAAAATGCCTTTTTTCTTGCATCACCAATAAATTGGGTCAGAACTTTTTTTGCTTTTGTTTTTCATCAGGTCCCCAGAGTGCAACTGTTGATAAAGGCTACAATGATTTTGTGATTGGTTGGACATTTCCTCTTCCCCTTACCCTTCCTCCCCCCGCTCTGGGATGCCACTTAGTATACTGGGGTTTCACTGAGCCTCTCCTGCTCCACCACCTTGGATTCTAATTTGGCCTCTTGCAGCATACAAACACTCAGCTGCAGACACAGACTAAAGTTGGTGCTGTGTGAGGGGACTCACCCAGCACTCACGTGCATACCCTGTGTGGGAATGAAACCCAAAATCACCATGTCTTGTGCTGTCCAGAGAGCTGCACTGTGCACGCTCATAAGAAGTCACCTTCTCCCTCGCTGTGGAGAGAGGTATGCACAGAATTTATGCCTCCCCCATATGAACTGCACAAACTGGGGTTTCAAATGAAGAAGTAAGTGTTAGCCACAAAAGGTAAATGTTAAGTGGCTATAAGAGAGAGAAAACAGAACAAAGCAGATTATGTTAATAAGCAAACAAAATCCTCACACTGCGCTTAGCACACTGGATAGAGTGAGAATTTGCTAATGCACATCCTATCTGAGTGATAAAACAGGCTGACAGATTCTTAAGCACAAGTTGCTTTGGCTTCCCAGGTTTTCATACACAGGCTAAAAATCCTACCAGCCTGGGACCATCACATCCCACAGTTCAGTCTTTCGTTCCTCGGGTGTCTCCAGGTGTGTTTGTAACTCAAAGGTACAACCACTGTGAAGGGACACTGATGTTTGCTTGATAGCCTTAGGTAAGAGGAAGTTGGCTTTTAGTGCATGTGGCAGAGAAACTTAGCTTTAGCCCCTAAAGTTCCAGGTTCAATCCCACCTGCCAACACCCTGGGTCTGTCAGCTTTACATGTTGTAGGGAGAGTGAGGTCCTCCCATGATGTCCTTGGATGATGCCCTTCTTATTACACTGTCCCTGCTTCTAGGTTGGACTGTTGAGACTTACTCAATGCAGGGCTTGGGGGAAAGTCAGTTGCAAGGTGCAGTTCCTGTAACACGTGTTGCCCCCCTCTGCAGCAGCAGCAAAGATTGACAAGTGCCTATTACACCTGTACTCCCTACCAGGCCCGCCCATAGTGGTGTGGGGAGGGCAAATGGGGTACTTGTCCTGGGACCCGACAATTCAAAGGAAGCAGGGGCTCCTGGTGACCAGAGCCCTGGGGACTTTTAAATCTCTGCTGGAGCACCGCACCACGTCCTCTGTGCAGCTCTGAGGGCTGGCTGTCCGCCCCTTCCGCCTGAGGTCCCTCCTCTTCTGGGAGCATGGAGCCCCCCACACACACCTTGCTCAGGGGCCTGTGCAGGCCATCTGCCTGCCTGCTCCCTACACGATCTTGGGTTCCCTGTCCGATCCTGTATGTGGCTCAAGGTGCCAAAATTCTGTTTTAAACCCCTGAAGGGCACCTCTGCGCAGCTGGGAGACTTGGGCTTGTGGGGCTGGCACTAGTGCCGAGCAAATAGCTGTTGAGTCAGCATTTTGAAGCGCCCACTTGGGCTGGAGCGCCGACGCCTAGGCAGGAAGTGAGCACCAGAGTCTGAGTTTTAGCTCAAGCCCAACTTCACAGCTGTTCTTAGAGTGCCAGCGCAACCCCCCCTCACCAAAGACCATCAGTCCAGGCTGGGAAGCTCATGGCTGGGGCGCTGTAAATGTATCCTAAGAGGCTAGGACAGTGGTGGGCAGCCTGCGGCCTGAGGTCTGCATGTGGCCATCGGCGTTCTGTGTGTGGCCCACACGACATTTTGTTTACCATTGCCCATGCACAGGGATATCAGATTCAGCTCATTTCCATCCACGTAGGTTTTTTCCTACTGGTATTACTAAGGTGAAATGCATGTAAAGGAGGGGTACGTGAGGTGAGGTGCAGGCTGATTGAGCACAACATTGTCCGTGACTCACCAGGCCCTATTCCAGGAGACCGTCTTGGTTACAACAATCTTGCGGCCCACTGAGGTGAAAGAGAGCCACTCGTGGCTCACTTGTTAGTCTGGGTTGCCCATTGCTGGGCTAGGATCTGGCTGTCGAAGAGACAATCTTTCAGTCCCTGCCAGCTCGATATATCAAGGATAGGGTTGCCAAGTGTCCAGTTTTCGCCTGGACAGTCCATTATTTCTGGCCCCTGTCTGGTAAAAAAACCCAGAAAATACCGGACATGTATTTTCTCTTGGCAGGAAGGCCGATGTGGACCATTAAAGAGGGTCCAGCAGAAAGCAACCTCTCTCGGATAGAAGGCTGGTGGGGACATTCTTCCCCCACCACGTTTGGTGAGGGGGGGGCGGAGTGAGGAGAGCGGGGATATTTAAAGGCGCAGCGACTTTTTTTTTCTTTTGGCTCAGCAATTTTGGCTCCCCAGTTTTTTTTCCTGCCATATTTGGGATTTTTTGTGAAAGTATCTGGGATGATGATGCTTCAGATCCACAGCATGACTCTTTTGGAAGCTGGCAACTGTACATCCAAAACAAGGAGTCCTTACTACAAGGGATCAGCTATAATAACCAGGAGATCTGGGCTCTGCTCCCAGCTTTGCCAAAATCTTATTACATGAGGTTGGTCTGTGAGATTTTCTGAGCTACAGTGCCCCAATTTAAAAATGCCACCTTCTTCGGATATTGTGCAGCTGAATTCATTACTGTGAAGAACAAGGACACCCAGAGTTAGTGCGGTAAGGATTAAACAAACCTAAGAGGGGATAAAGCTTCTGCTAACAGTGATTGGGGAGAAATGTTCCATACGGTTGTGTTATTCCATAACCACCTAGCGTAGCATTGTTTGCACTTTCCTCTGAAATGTTGCTGTTAAATACTAGACTAGATAAACCACGGCTTTGATCAAACGTGGCAAGAACTTTGGGATCCTCCGACCGAAGCGTTCAGAGAACTGCAAAGCGACATCACTACTGTCGTATTGTGGGTAATGAGAGGGCATCCGCACTGCGAATAAAGAAGGCTGTAGAGATAAGCTGGCACTTGTTGAATTTTTCTCTTGTTTTATTATCCTGATGCAAAGAGGGATGATAGCACAGGAAAGTAGGCCAACATCAAACCTGGGATGGAGAGGAAACGTGGATCAAAGCAGCAAGAATGACCTGCTTGAAGAGGGGCAATTGAAAAATGTACGAAAGCCTCCACTGGAATGAGCCCGTCTTTCTTGCTCTAACGGGGCTTTGAAGAGCTGGACGATGAAACGCATGGGTCGGCATATGTCCTTAAAAAAGAGAAGAAAAGAGAGAGAATGAAATCCAGTATTGATTTAGACAGAAAAGTCAAATGTTTCTGTTGCCACAACTGTGACAATAAATTCAAAAATCACTCAGGAGCTTCTGGCTCCCGACATGACAGACTGAGGAGCTCTGCTTCCTGGAGTGGAACCTCCCCCAGGGGTAGCAGAGAGCCAGGGGAGAGGATTAATGACTGCACTGCTGAACCTGCACAATGCACAGCATTAGGAGGGCTTTGCTATAATGAAACCTTCAGCCCTCAGCTGTGTTGCAGACTCACTGAATAGCAGCTGGCAGCACTGTGGAGAAGCCGCGCGCTATGGAAAAAAATAAAAGGGTCAGAGGGAAAAAGCGGAGCCGGAATTAAAAATAATAAGAGAAAGGGGGAAACAAGGAGCTGAGAGAGGAAGGGCTTCTGTTTGGCAGCAGCTAGTTAGTAATTTTCCTAGTTGGCGATGTAGTTATTGTGGGATTTTACATGCACAGTTCTCATTAATTTTAATGGGAACTGGGCAGCCAGTCCCTCAGGCAGTTGTGGAAATCCCTCCCATCCTGTGTAACTGAACACCATAGCTAGCTCCCTCTTATTATTATTTGCCTTGTGGTAGCACTCGAGCCTAGTCATGGGTCAGTCATTGTTCTAGGCTCTATACAAATATTAATAAAAAGATGGTCGCTGTCCCAGACAGCGTACGATGTAAGGCAAAAGACAAGTGGATACAGCTGGACATTTGGGGTGCGTCTACACTGCAGCCTTACCTCAAAATAAGCTACGCAATTTGCACTATGCAAAGTGCGTAGCTTATTTTGAGGTAATTTTGAAATAGCCTATTTTGAAATTTGGCATGGTGTGCACAGCGCTAACATTCGACATAAAGTGCAATTCCGACAAGTCCCTTAATCCTCGTGGAACAAGGGTTACAGGGGTGCTAGAGTAGCGCAACTGTTATTTCGAAATACATTTTGAAATAACGGGAACGTTTAAAAATGTGGAATAGCTATTTTGGAATACTTCCGGTATCCTGAAATAGCGCCGCTGTCTAGCCATAGCCTTGGGGAGCACCAGGGCACAATGAAACTACACTGCTCAGTGTAAAAACTTACCCTCTTTGGCATCAAAGTTCATGCAGCTCCACCAGGACTCTAATGTCCAGGCCTGCCGACATGGAGGGGAGGGACGCAATTGACCCAGGGCCTGGTGAGTCAAAAGAGCCTGGGATTCCCTGCTACTGCCATTGCTATTGCTGCACCTGGAGCCCGGGGCCCTATATAACGTTGCATGGTGGGCTCTGGGCAGCTTTGAGAAGTGGGGAGGGGAGCATGCTGCAGCCTGGGCAGAACTGAGAGTTGTCTGCCATGACCCCACCCTTTCCTCCTAGGTTTGCCAGGTGTCCGGTATTGGCCTGGACAGTCCGGTATTTGTGGCCTCTGTCCAGTAAAAAAACCAGAAAATACCAGACATGTAAAGTTTTTTTCTCAGACAGAAGACCACTTGGGCCATTTTTTTGCTCAACAACTTTGGTCTTTTTTTTTTTTTTGGCTCAACCAATTTTTTTTCCCGCCATGTTTGGTATTTTTTGTGAAAGTATCTGGCAACCCTACTTCCTCCCCAGGCTCCACCCCTTCTGGGAGCATGGAGCTGGGCTCCTCTCCCACCTTACCCAGGGACCTGGCAAGGCTATTGGCTCTCCAGCTAAAGTCCACTGTTAAACATGCTGCAAGGTGCTGAAAATACTGATAAACAGAATGGCCAAAAATATGGGGTCAAAAATATAGACCAAAACACATGCTAAATGCTGCACACAAGCCAAGGAACACATCCCTCATTGTCACATTTGTCTCTGCTTTACTCAAGTGGCTACTTCCCACTTCATCCACTATGGCAGTGATCTGACATAATCCTGCGCCCAGATCTCTGGAGAGCGATGTGTAGCAGCTCTGAGCGCAGCAGTCAGTATCTGAGGTACTCAGAGAGTAGGATGCCCATTTAAAAGGACTGACTGTCTTTGGCAATGCTTAATTCAGGCCTGGGCTGACCCCTAGCACCTTTAAGGCTTGGCAGTTCATAGCCCTGGCATCTCTGGGCTTGCTGCATCAGATATGACAGTAAAAATAAAATAAAAAATTGCTTGAGCCCAGTATCTCTTTACACATAAAGTGCTGGTCTTTGGCTTGGTATTTAAGGAGATAGCACTTAGCACAACAAGAACATCTGCCGCTTGTATAATAGATCTAGCTGAATAGGGTTCTGCTTTTTCAGGTTAACTGCATGTTTCCCTTTAAAAGACTCACAATTCTGTCGGCTTTGCAAATACATGTCAACAATTCCTGGTGGAGTACGCGTGGTAGTTCTGGCTCTGACATGGACTCCCTTTATGATCTGAAGTAAAGCTTCGACCATTGCTCTACCTGTCTTGGACGCCTTGCTATGAAATAGGGATAATATTTTTCCTGTGTGAATTAATTAGGTGATATTTGTAAGGCCCTGCAGAGATAATGCAACATTAATCATAATGCAGCTCTCTTCAGCAGCAGCTCTCCATGGGCTTTTTAATAATAATAGTCGTGAGAATTATCTCCATGATATGGATGGGGAAACTGAGGCACACAGCTGGGAATGACTTGTCCAGGGTCATTGAGAAGGCCAAAGCCATGAAAAGAAGTCTGGTCTCCTGAGTCCAGTCTAGTGCTCTATCCACTAGGCATCAGTGCACTGTGATGTTTGTACACATTTTAATGATGGGGTTGATAGTCATGTGAGGCCAGATTCAGATCTCAAGGATGCTGACATAAATCTGGAGTAGCTGCTGATGATTGAAGCAGTCCCAACTTACCTCTGTGCAGGTGAGATTAAGATCTACCTTATGCAGCGCTCCAAACACTGAGAAAATGGTTTTCTTTTTTTTCCCTCCCAGTTGTTCCTAACAGACCATTCAATTACATCATTTTAAGTGGTGTCACTGGATTTCATGGACTTGCAATTCCATACATGGATTTGCATAAACTGACTGATGGTTTGTGTGGGAACAACACAAAACCCCCCAATCAACAGAATGCCAAAAAGAAGGACAGACCAACTCTGAGGCTATGTCTAGACTACAGAGTTTTGTCAGAAAAACATCTGTTTTTCTGACAAAACTTGAGTTATGTCCACCCTGCATACGTGTTCTTTTGACAGTAAATCGAAAGAACGGAGGGCTTTTTGCTCAATTGGTAATCCTCATTCTACGAGGAAGAAGCCTTTTTGCACAAGAGCTCTTTCAGAAAAAGGCGTGTGTGGACAGGGAAGAAGGTGTTTTTTCAAAAGAAAAGGGAAGAGGAAAAAGCACAGGTGCCCTGGTGGCCACTCTGCCCATAGCAATCACTGCTTACATGCGAGAGAGCATCCATGCAGTCTGGATGCTCTCTTTTGAAAAAGCACACTGCTTTTTTGATGAGCTTTTGCAGTGTGGATGCTCTCTTTCGCAAGAAGTTTTTTCAGAAGATCTCTTCCGAAAAAAGCTTCTTGCACAAGAAGCCTGTAGTCTAGACATAGCCTGAATGAGAATGAGAAACCTAGAAAGCTAAATCATGACAGATGGAGGCAAGGGTGGAGCCAGGAGAAACCCAGGTTACATTATAATACACTAACCAGTGGCAGGCTATGGCACAGGAAGAGAAAGGGTTAAAGAGGAAACAAATAAATTGTTTCACACAATGACCAAAAAAAGACCCCAAAATAAGACCTTACCAAGTAATTGACTCCCAAGCAAACAGGTTCCATCTGCCACCACGCAAAAAGGGCATGCAGTACATAAGGAGATAGTGTAGCTTTATATTTTGTCTCAATAATAAGATAGAAAGCTTCATTTTATTATTTATCTGCTTTTGAATTTTAATGAACAGTTCGAGTGATAATTACTAAATTTCTATATTTATATAAAACTAGCACATAAAACAGCACAATTTGATATTTATGAAGTGTCAGTTTGCCATAAATACAGAGATTTGTTAATGAGTGCTGGGAACTATTCATTAAAATTCAAAAGTAGATAAATAATGAATAGGAATCGCTGTTTATTCATTAAGATTCTCAGGGAAAAAAATTAAAATATCTCTTTGCTTACTGCTGATAAATCCAGTGCATTTTATGAGAGATTTGTTTTAATTAGTGCCAGAATAGCGTAGAGCCATTCGCACATGTGAACAGGACACATTAAGAAAATTTTATTCCATGCTCCTCTACAGAATGGCAAGGACCACATATATAATGCCTGCTGGACATTCTGGGACCTAGATTAAATTGCTCTCTCTCTTGCAATGTTCCCTCTAATTGTTTCCCTTTGTGTGCAGAATAAATGTTGTTATCTGCACCATGGCACATGCAGATGTGTACCACCAATAGAAACACAACAGGACCATTGTTAATGAGACCAGTTAAGTCAGGGTGGATGTGGTTCTCCATGGTCCTACACTGGATAAGTAACTTCCTTATATATATACACACCCCTATCTCTGTAATTTCCACTCCAATTCATCTGACGAAGTGGGTTTTACCCAGGAAAGCTTATGCCCTAATAAATCTGTTAGTCTCTAAAGTGCCTCAGGACTCCTCATTTTAAAATCATAGACAGGAATTCAATATCCCACATGAGCTCATCACTAAGGGTACTTCAACCTTTCTTACACATCTACTGTTCAATCGAAAGTAGCTATAGGAAAAGGGTTTATTTTAGTTCAGCTCAGTGTTACAGGAGAGGGGTAATACTGTAGCAGCACTTGCTATCTGTTTGCTGTTTGAGATTTATAATTTCATAAATGCCAAATATATTGATCCAGCCTGTCATGTTGCAGCTCAGTTTGTAGCTCAAATGGGATTAAACGATTTAGTCAAAGCTCTCCTGATACACTGAAATAGTACAGCAGACATGTAACATTTGGGGAAACGAACATTTGAAAAGTGCAGTTCAAAATCAAAACACCTGCCATGATCCTGCAAAGTCCATAAGCACATGCTTAACTTATGAGCATGTGATCATGGGCATGACTCCTACTGAAGTCAATGGGGCTGCTTACGTGAGTAAAGTTAAGTATGTGCTTCAGTGGATTACTTATGTGATTTGCTAAAGCAGAGCCTCTAAATGCTGCTACAGGATTTGGAGGGGCTGCTCCTTCTTCCCTGAAGGACAATAAGCTCTTTGTTAAGGCTGTGTCTACCTTACAAGCGTGGGGTGTGATTCCCCTACCCTTGTCGGCACACTCACACTAGGTCTATGAGAACCAAGTGCAAAGAAAAATAGCAGTGTATCCATGGTAGCACAGGGCCCGACAGCAGCAGCATGGCTGAGCCTTGCCGAGAACATGCCCATTCTTGGAATGGCTCAGCCAACCTCCATCATTACTAGAGACCTGTATATACTAGTGTATGCTCAATGAAACCTAGAATGAGCATGTCTCCATGAGCAAAGCATCACATCCCTCGCTCATAGTGTAGGAGCAGACACAAGCCTGCTCTACGTGAAAAAGTTAGGTTAATCCATTTACATCGCTCAGGGGTGTGAAAAATCCACACTGCCCCCCTCCCCCCCCCCGAGTAGCATGGTTAAACCCACCTAATCCCAGTGCAAACAGCTTTAAGTTGTTGGAAGAATTCTGTCAGTCTCGTTATTGCCTCCTGGAGACAAGGCATATCTACTCCAATGAGAGAACTGCTCGGGTCAGCCCAAGTTTGTGTCTACATTGAAGCACTACAGTGGTGCCATTGAAGAATTTCAGGTGCAGACAAGCCTTAGACAATATGGAAGAGAACTGGTCTAGTCTGCTGTCTCTTCTTACTCTGACCGGATTCGTTTGAGTGAGTCTACACTGCACTCTTACCTCAAACTAAGCTACGCAATTTACGCTATGCAAATTGCATAGCTTATTTCGAGGAAATTTCAAAATAAAGCGCTATTCCGAAACATCCATTAACGGAAATGGAACGAGGGTTACAGAGACGCCGGAATAGCATTCCCGTTATTTTGAAATCTATTTTGAAATAACGGGCTGCTTTAAAGACATGGAATAGCTATTTTGGGATACTTCCAGTAACACGAAGTAGCTCCACAGTGCAGATGTAGCCCCAGAAAGATAAGCAGCTAACCATCTCCTGCAGATCTCCAAATGAGCTACTCAGACCAGCTGAAATGGGAAGTCTTAAAAAACAACGAATAGTCCTGCAGACTAACAAAACATGTAGATGGTATCATGAGCTTCCGTGGGCACAACCCGCTTCTTCAGATAAAGCTCATGATGCCAGCTACATTATTTGTTAGTCTCTAAGGTGCTGCAGCACCATTGGTTGTTTTTTAATTTTTTTTTCAGTTACAGACTAACACAGCTACCCCTCTGAAAGTGATTTCCCAGGGTACTAAAGCCTTCTGAGAGAATTCCTCGAATAAGTCTAGTGATGGAAAAAAGGAGATTTTGGTTCAGTTGCCAGCCGTAGCACAGATGCCCCCCGGCATGTAACCTTTCAATGGTCACCTCTCAGTGACTGGGTTCCAGTGCTTGGCCAAGGATGGAAAGGCACAGGACAAAGTTGGGTTTAAGCTACTGGTGCAGCCCCTGAGCTGTGCCAATGAGCCTGCTCACACCGGATAAATCAGGGAAACAGTAGGACTGTTCTAAATTAAGAACGACTTCCCACAGCCGCATGTGCCTACCTACAACGAAAGGACATGAATAGGTCTGACAATAAGATGGTTCCCTCCACGAGTGAACAAACAATAAACATACTGACATGAGGCCTGATCCAGTGCAGTTCTGCGCCAATGAATCAAGCCTTGCATTAGGATCAGGATCTGGACCAAGATGCTCCAATCCATTTGGTAGCGCTCTATTGCCCACTCAGCTAGCACCTGCTATTGAAATGTGTCTAACGTCAATCTCATTTAAACTCCAGTCAACTGAAACTCTGGGCCCAATGATTAGTTATGGCTCTTGGGATTGACTGTGTAGTCCGCTCCCCTGAGAGGTTTATAAGTGGAGGCAGAGCCCAGGCTAGGGAAGGGTTTTGGTGAGAGAGGTACAGACCAGGCAGAAGAAAAAGAAGAGGCTGAGTTATATATGGATACAGCTGAAGCAGAGGCAATGAGCTTCATGACCAGTGCTGAAAAATTAACGGCTAGCAAACATGTGCTCAGGGTCACATTTTATTCTCTAGCTTCTCCAGAAACGTTCAATGGCATCAGTATGAGTCCTGCTCAGGGACTGAGTACAGACTATGCCCCCTTCTAATGGTAATATAAATGGGTTACAAAGAAATTGCTCTTCCCTCTCCTGCTCTGATAAATTGAGACAGTCTTGTGGAGAATGAGAGGGGGCAAAATCCTAGCTAGCCACTTTCAATTGAAGAAAGAAAATCTGAAGCCTTGCACATGAAACTGTTGTCCTTTTAACATCTCCTTTTGTGCCTTTCCAAATCCAGCGTGGCAGGGGATGAAAACACAGCGTGCTTCTGCTTTAAATCAACAACTGGCTTATCAGGAACCCTGCTTCACAACAATGGTTGTTCTATGGTTTGGGGGCACTTTTTTTGAGTGCATTTTCCAAGCTGTTTGAACCCCTCTTCTGAAGCAGAGACACTGATTATGTCACCTCAAAGTCTCATTGTACTGTGCCTACCACTGTGCTTAGCATTTCATGTGGCACTATTAAAAATATCAAAGACATATGATGGAAATTCCCCCTACCTTTTTCTCATAACAAAACCAAAATTAAACCCGAGGAGAATTTATAGGCACAATCTCCAGCGTGGCACGAAATATTTTAATTTTCTCTGTTACACCTCTTTTAAATTCTCTTACTCCCTGAAACAGTGGTAACTACAAGCTGTAAAAAAGCAGAATGGCTGTGAGGTATATTTCTGGCTCATCCCATGTCACCCAGAGAACAACAATCCTTTACCTTTAGCTAAAAGCGAGATCATGTTTCTTTAATTGGTGTTATCTCTCTATGGTTTCAAATGCAAACATTTCTGGGAAATGGGTGTATAAAAGCTGAGGCGTTAGGATTCTGTTATGCCCAACCACAGTCCGATTTCCAGTTGTGCTCAACCTTCAGAAAGGAGAGAGGACAGTGTATTCGGGACTGAATGCAGCCGATTTACTGGTTTATTTTTGAATTGTTTAAAAGGCAACGATATCATCACCGACTACTTCCAAAGAATGACACTTCTTGGGGTGCCCAGGACTGAGAGTCATCTTGAAACCCCTCCCTCTCCTCAAGCGTGAGGGAGAGACTTTCTGGTGATAGCTCCCTGGCACCACCAGCCTCCTCAGGGCAATCGTGCCAGCCCTCGCTTTGCTCTGAAGGTTAACAACAGGTGCGCACCGCTTCCTGGCAGGCCCGCTGATGGGAGGGGAGGAAAGGGGGCAATTGCCCCAGCACCCAGCAATTCAAAAAGGCCCATGGCTCCCAGATGCCACTGGGCTCTTTAAATCAACACTGGAGCCCCACGGGGCATGTTCCAGGTGGAGCCAAGGGCTGGTTGGGCCAGGGGTGTGGCATGGTCTGGGCAGCTCTGAGGACTGTCTAGCCCTGCACCTTCTGCCCAAGATTACAACCCATCCAGGAGCATGGAGTCACCAACCCTTGCCTGGCAGTTCTGTCAGTCCTCTCTCCCTCCTGCCTGGTCCCTGCACCTTGTTGAATAAATCCTCTGTGATATCCAGCCCCTATCACTCGCTACTCACAGGAATAGCCTCTCAGATCTCTATGAAACACCTATCTCTCTGTATCTAACACAGTGGTACCTCAGCAGCCTAAGCCAGATTCTCAAATATATTTACATATCTGAAGATGAAATAGCTTCCTAGCAAAAGGGCCCAGATCTTCCAGGTATTTAGATTAAATCAATGGGATTTGAGAACCTAAATATTTCATAGTATATGGGATGACTAGGTGTCTAGATCAGTGTTTCCCAATTTTATTTGGCCACGGAACCCTTTTAAACTCAAAAGAATTTTGCGGAACCCCTAATAACAGTCTAATACATGAAGCTGAAAAAGTAGCCCACAAATAAGTAAGGATAATAATAAACAAATGCTAAACAAGGTCATGAGATCAACATTTAGTTTAATTGCACATATTTAAAAACAAAAATCGCATAATATTAATAATTTTTAAAAAAATTATAAAATGTTTTGTAATGGAATTTTCTCGCAAAACCCTTATTTTCACTTAGCAGAACCCCGGGGCTCCGTGGAACACCATTTGGGAAACACTGGTCTAGATTCTTTTGAAAATCCACTCTAGACCTCTTTACATCGTTAGGCTCCTAAATACCTTTAAAAATCTGCCCCTTGGTGGTGCTGAAAAATGTGTAAAGTTTGTTTGAATTTATTGGACTGGTATGGGACCAAGCAAGCCCCAATATTGTGGATATGTAAGCACACAAATTGTGTCTCTGAGTTCAATGGGGCTACTCACATAGGGTATGTCTACACTAGCTCATTAGTTCAAGCTAGGTAGGCAAATCAGGGAACCGGGGTTGCAAATGAAGCCCGGGATTTAAATATCCCGGGCTTTACTTGCATGTTCCCGTCCGGCCGCCATTTTTAAATCCCCCTTAGTCCGAACTAACTGCCCGCGGCTACACGCGGCAGTTTAAAGTTAATCCGAACTAAGTCCTTAGTTCGAATTAACTGTTACTCCTCATCCCAAAGCAAAGAAAAAAAGACATGTGCAATATTAAGACATATTTTTTTAAAAAATCTTCCAATTCATGACAATTTGCATGTTATTTGCATGTTCCCGTCCGGCCGCCATTTTTAAATCCCCCTTAGTCCGAACTAACTGCCCGCGGCTACACGCGGCAGTTTAAAGTTAATCCGAACTAAGTCCTTAGTTCGGATTAACTGTTACTCCTCATCCCAAAGCAAAGAAAAAAAGACATGTGCAATATTAAGACATATTTTTTTAAAAAATCTTCCAATTCATGACAATTAGGATCACATGCCGTACAACTAAAAACAGACTGTCTCACGTATAAGACCATCGTATTTGGCATGTAAGATTAATTAAAGTTTTCTAATTGCATTTAGGAACATACAAAATACTACAGTCTAAAGTGTAACCAATTAATTCTTCATGCGTAGCCTAATTGGATAAAAATTGATTTATCTTGTTAGGACCAAATGAGCCAGGAAAGCATGACTGGTAATAGTGACAAAGGGAAAATATCATGCTTATTGAGTAACACTAAGTGAAGGGAAATATATAGGAACTACGATGAGCTAAATTTTATCATTTTTCTAAATGGTGAAGTGATGCTACATAGTTTCCACACTTCATATTTTATATATGTGATGGATTAAAAGCCTTTGACTACTTCTGACATCAACATGTGCATATGAAAAATATAGAAGAAATTCTATAAGCAAAATACAGAAGAAATTCGTTTTAGCCCCAATAAAATTGCTTTATGTTAATATAAGAATTCTGATGAAACAATCATGGAAAAGTTAGAATTGGATAGAAAATTGACAGTTTTTCTGAAGAAGCCTATAGAATTCTATAGGGAACTGCTAGAAGTGAGCCTCATCCTCCCTGACTGAACTGACCTCGTTATCTCCAGACTTACTCTTGATTGGTATTCTTTTCTTATGCCTGTATATTTATACCTGCCCCTGGAATTTCCATTACATGCATCTGACAAAGTGGGTCTTTGCCCATGAAAGCTTATGCTCCAATACATCTGTTCGTCTATAAGGTGCCACAGGACTCCTCGTCGCTTTTGCAGATCCAGACTAACACAGCTATCCCTCTGATATAGGGAACTATATATTTCTTCCATAGATCTCCATAGAAGGATTCGAAATGAAAAGATCTCACTTTCTATAATTTCTAATAGAGCCCTATTTCATTTTTTTTTTATAAATCTACTGGGTTCATCCTCATTAAACTGTAGAATCCTTCTCCATGAGATTAGGCCAGAAAAACTGACAGTATCTTGCCTCCTGTCAAGCGACATTGGAACCCACACTGGAAACGATAGCTCCTGCAGCACAGGCTTGGCTCTCACAGCCTCTCCCCTGTAAAACACTGATGGGCAACCTAAGCTAGTGAGTGCGCCTCATGAGTGGCCCTCCATCTCAGTGGGCTGCAAGATTTTCATAACCAAGTTGGTGTCCTTGGGACAAGCTAATTTTCGTATCTGTGCTGGCGCACCTAGAATGTGCTGGGGGTGCCGACTGAACCGAGGCAGAGCTGTGATTGGCTGCAGAGGGAGCGCACAACTTTCACGGTCAATGTTGTGTGCAATCAGCACACCCCTCACTTTATGTGCTGCTGCTTTATGTACACTTCACTTTTGAAACAGCGGTAGGAAAAAAATCTACCTGGACGGAAACCAGTGGAATCTGGCAACCCTGCACATGAGCAACAGTAAACAAAATATCTCAAGGGCCACATATAGAATCCCAATGGGCCGCATGCGGTCCACAGTTTACAGGTTGTCCATCACTGCTGTAAGATCAAATACATAGTGCTATTATGAACTTTGATATGGTGAAACTCCATTTTAAAATCATAGAATCCTAGGGCTAGAAGAGACCTGAGGAGGTCATCAAGTCCAGCCCCCTGACCAATGCAGAACCTATTTTTACAACAGATAGGTCAAAAACAAAACCCCAGGTCCAATTATAGGTTTTGTGCCACAACCTCGTCATTTGCCGATAGACAGAATAAACACCTTGTAATACCTCTGTGAACTCAGTGCATTTCATTTGAGTGTATGTGTGTGTGGGGGGAGGAATAAAATTATATCTGTCCTTAAGTGGCAAAAGGACTTGCACTGTCCTTCTTCAAAGGGGTGACTTTCACTTCTTACATCCACCCTTCTTATATCTTAATGCCGTTTTAAAAGAGATCCAGAGGTTAGGGCTAGTCTTCACTTACAGGGAGAGCGACACTGTAGATTCATCTCCCAGGTTCAGTTTAGGGGGTCGAGTAAGGACCTGCTAAATCGACCGCTGATCACACCCCCATTGACTCTGGTACTCCTCTAGGTCACGAGGAGTGAGGGAAATTGATGGGAAAAACTCTCCCATCGACCTCCCACAATGGCACTGCCGCGGAAATTTCACCTAAGGTATGTCAACTCCAACTATGCTATTCACATAGCTGGAGTTGCATATCTTAGACCGACTTTCTCCCCTAATGTAGACCCGGCCAGCAGCGCATAATTATTCCCCTTCATCCCATCAGACCACAGTGAAAAAGCTCCACCAGATGGAAGTTACTTCAGGATCAGACCTCTGAGGCCACCTTGAGCATGAGTTCAGGAAACTCACTCCTCTTATTGTTACTCACATTAAGAGTAAAAGTAAATTCCAGCACTGCAGTGGGGATAGGCATAAAAAACTACTATTAAATCTCTCCCCCCAAAATGCTGACTCATCAGGGACAACAGGTCTTCATTAAGAAGAGGCTAATTTGCCATAAAGAATTGCATCACTTATTTAAAGGGACCAATTGCTGTCACTGTGGGCAGCATAACAAACACCCCCAAGAGATTAAAAGAGCTGACTGTTCTTGAGTTTTAACTAAACATGTTCTCACACTGCTGTTTTCCCCAGAGGGAAATTAAATCTTTCATTATCTTAAAAATCAGAAGGCATTGGGGATGAAAAAGAAACCATGGAGGAGGGAGGCTGCCAATGTTCCCATCAGAAACTTTCCTATATCTTGAGAGAAACATATTGTCTAGTGGCTTGTATGATAAATATGTAAAAAAGCCCACAACAGATCAATGTCTCAAAAGGTTAATACTGAGGTCAATAGATTATCAGGCAAGAAAACCCTTGATCTATAAATAACACCCACCTCTGAGTAGGGCCCAGCAGTTAGTCACAGCTGGGCAACATGTCAAAAATGCTGTAAGTGTGTGAATGATATGTTGATTTCCATTCACCTGCTCTCTTCCAAATAGTACACAACAGATGTGATACAAGAAACTCATTTGCCAGACAAGCTCTGATGTTGTTCTCAGTTTGGATATTAAACAGCTGTGCAAAACTCACCTTGTTTCAGGGGTGTAGGAACAATTTGTTTAATGGGGAAGGATAGGGCAGAGAGATGCTAACCTATGGAGGTATACCTATCTCATAGAACTGGAAGGGACTTTGAGAGGTCCTCTCTCCTCATGACAGGGCCAAGTATCATCCCTGTCAGATTTGCCCCAGCTCCCTAAATGGTCCCCTCAAGGATGGAGCTCACAAAACCTTGATTTAGGGGGGCTAATGCACAAACCACTGAGCTATCCCTCCCCCCTAAGCTAGGAGCTCTGTGCATGATGGAAATCCAAACTGGCAACTCAGACCATTTCAAACAAAAATTAGACATTTGGGGCAGACCAGGTTGGTTTCACTCCTGCTTCTTTCTCTGTTTTGCATTGGTTGGTTTTGTAGATTTTGGATGTAAAACGAGAACCTCTTCTTGGTTTCAGTGGAGCACAGAAGTACAGGGGCAAAGCAGAATGGTAAAAGAGTTTAAAGACCATGTGTAATGGCTCTGTGGGGTTCACAAGGGAAACCGCCCTGGGATAATGGCATCTAAATCCTGAGTCGCTTATACTCTGGCTTTCAAAAAGTGATATATCTACTTGTGTGTGCAGTTGCACACTTAGTTACCAGTTATGTGTACAGAGTCAGTTGTAAGCAAATAGCTGGTAAAATGTAACTGGTCATTTCTCACATAATTATGGTAACTGTAATGCACATTTTGCACCCAGCTTTAGTGGTGTTGTAGACGACTCCAGCAGGGAGCAGGTTAGCATTAAAGGAAGCTTGCACAACCCTGGCCAGTTAGGGTGGGGAGCAGTCAGCCAATCAGGGCCAGGCTGGGCCCTATAAAAAGCTGCAAGGGCTGACAAGAGTACACTGTTGCTCCAGCTGTGGAGTAGGAAAAATGTGAATGCCTGGGACGCTACAGAGGTACCCAGGACAGGACAGGGCTGGGCTGGGCTGGGCTGGGCTGAGGCAAGCAGAACTGGGGAGCACTGGCCTGACCCCATTCCCAGGCTGCAGGGCCTGATACAGAGGCCTGAAGGATACTGGGACTGCAGGGAGGCATCCAGGGCAGGAGAAGGCAGCAGCTTCATAGCCTCATGCCAATAATGAGTAACCATTTCAGACTGCAGTGTGCTCCTGAGGCAGGGGCTAGATGACAACTGGCAGCGGGTCACTGAGGCAATGTGGGTCTAGAGGACTGGGGCTCCCTGGAAGGAGAGGATCCCAGGCCTTGTCTAAAATGCATAGCTGGAGTCAGCTTACATTATGGTGGCGGGACTGGCGTCCACACAGCAGGAGGCTGACAGGAGCAAACGCTCCCATCGGCTTCCCTTACTCCTTGCAGAAGGAGGAGACTCAGACGCCAGTGGGGGCTGCCCACAGCATTCAAGTGAGGGGTCTATACGAGAAGACTGACCTCTGGAGTGTCACTCTTGTAAGTGTAGACATGCCCTCAGAGGGCAGGGGCTCTGACGTGGGTTAGTACTGCAAGGAAAGGGCACCGAGGTCTCGAAGGGACAAGGGGGCTAAAGTAGTGCAGAAACCAGGTAACCGACAGTGAGAGATTGGTCAACAGGGGGCACTCCAGTGCTGGAAGAGCTAATTCCTCAGGAGACCAACAGGAAGCACCGTGCCGGTGAGGCAACCCTGATACACTAACTTTTCGAAAAGCTGGCCCTTAGAATTCTGTGCCTAAGTGTTCTCATCTGTAAAATGGGGATAACAGCCAGAGTTTAAATGTGTGTAACAGACATTTAAAATTCTTGGCCAGAGCATCAAGATCATAATATTAACTGTTGCCATTATTTTATGTTGTAGTAATAGATGGCTATAACCCCAAGCAGGAAAATGCTATAGAGGTCCATGGCTTAGTAAAATGTTTGGGATCTCTAGAACACACTTCAAGTCTTTCCCCAATGCAGGATCTTTCAGTCACACTCAGGTTAGGCTTTATAGTTTGTGAAAGCATTAATAAGGTGATGCTTAACAGTAAAAATCCTCGGCTGATGTGATGTGCTCCGCTTGACTGGAATCAATAGAGCAACTCAGTAAAAACTTGATCATGAGTTGGGCAGATATAAATCTGGGTGTGTCCAGTGGATTCTCTCATGGGTGGATGTAGTCCAGGATGTAAACTAAAAAGTAGGAGGATGCCAAAAACAGACACTTATGAGCCATACAACAGCGTAAAAGGAAACCTCTGTGAGCACTGATGGGATTGTTTAAAGGAGGTGGTAAATGGCTCAGAATAAAAAATAACATGGTCCAGAATCATCAAGAAGCAATGGGCTTAAGCTGCAGCAAGGGAGGCTTAGGTTGGACATTAGGGAAAAACTTCCTGCCTGTCAGGGAATAAGTTGCCAAGGGAGGTTGTGGAATCTCCATCACTGGAGATATTTAAGAGCAGGTTAGACAGACACCTGTCAGGGATGATCTAGACAATGCTTGGTCCTACCATGAGTGCAGGGAACTAGACTTGATGATCTCTTGAAGTCCCTTCCAGTTCTAGTGGTCTATGATCAGCTGTTTTCTCTCATGTGGGTAAACAATGACACTGTGCTGTCTCAAAGAATTAAAGCAGGGAATTCAAGCAGGGCAAAATTCTCCTTTGTGGGAGTTTACTGTTTACTTGATTTCCCAGCAGCATCCAGCTCTCTAAAGGGTGCCTGCACTGCAATGAAAGGAACCAAGTTTCAGACCTGAGTCAATTGATTTGGGGTCGCCAGGCTTGGGCTGCAGGGCTAAAAAGAGCAGATGTTCCAGCTAGGACTCCTGGGATCGGAAACCTGTGAAGGGGGTGGGGAGGGGACTCAGGGCCATCTGATCTGGGCTCCAAGACTTGTGGATATGAGGGATTTTTTTTATCACACTGTAGACATCCCCAAAGAATCCCAATGTCCTGGGTTAGCTGAGTCTGCAAACAGGCTCCACAGTCGCACTTTATACTTAGGGTCCATGCATAGGTAATTGACCAAGGCTTCAGAATAGATCTTACAAGCATGTTACAGTCACAGGGAGACATATAGCAATTTAGTGTAGACACTATTTCTGCCAATGAGAGGGTTCTCCCGCCACTGTTAGCTACTGCCTTTTAGGGAGGTGGATTACCTAAGTAGATGAAGGAATTGGCTCTGTCAACCTAGCACTGTCTAGGGCTACGTCTACACTGCTGAGCATTTCTGGGATATTGGAGGTATCCCAGAAAAGCTATGTCGCGTCCAAGGAACGTCCGAAAAAGTAGACGTATTCTTTCACTACCCCTGTAATCCTCATTGTATGAGGAAGAAGGGATGTTCCGAAAGAGGAGGTTTTTCTGAAATTTGACGCCGTGTAGACGGGCCAAATTTCAGAAAAGCCTCTTCAAAAAAAAAAGTGGAAAAATACACAAATTGCGGTTCGCAATTTGCGTCTTTTTCCAACTTTTCTTTGCAGTCTAGACGTAACCTAGGTTAGTTGGCATAGCTACGTTTGTCAACTGGGCAGATTTATCCCAGAGGAATGCTGATGAAAGTTCCCAGTGTTGATCAGCCTGTAATGCAGAGTAAATATATCTGGAAGGACAGTTAATGGGAAGAAGCTAAAGAGTTTTAAATTCATCTTAGCTTACTCTGGGATAACTTCCCTGTGTGGACAAGCTCTAAAATATACCTTTAACATAAAATGTGACTGGCTCAGCTACTTTATGTGAGATTTGGCACATACACTGTTCTTGAATTTCAGCTAATGCATCCCCTCCCTCCCCCCAGACCAGTTAGGATGTGGATCTGCACCATATTCAAGTGGGAGGTGTGGCTACCTGTGTGACTGCCTCTGGCCTGTGGCCATCACTGCATTATTGCACTGACAAGCCAAAAGACTCACTGGGTCCCTGGGCAAGGGGGAGGGGAGAACAGCTCCATGCTGTTGAAATGAATGTGGCCTCAAGCAGAAGGGGTGGGGCCATGGCAGCCAGCTATCAGCACTGCCTGGACTGTGCTCCCAGTCAGTGCCATCTGATGTACACCCCCTGTGGCTCCAGCAGCAATTTAAAGGGCCCTGGGCGCCAGCTGCCATGTCTGTGCACAGACAACAGGAGCCCTCCTGGTGTAGAAAACAGACAGAGAGCATTTCCCCAAGGAGCCCCACTCTGTTGCAGAGGCACAGTTTTACTTCCCATTTCAGACCGCTTTCACGGCTCTGAAGCTTAAGAAGTGGAAATCAAGAAGCGTCCGAAAGAAGGAAAAGCCACGCGTGTGCCACACGATCTTGCCATTACAACACACAGAGCATTTTTCCCTGAAGCAGTAAAAGCAGTGCCAACCCACGTGACAATAGCAAACTTCCAGTAAACCATAAATCTGTACCCCCTATGCATGCTCTCAGTGCAAGAAAGCTCTATCTAGCTGCTCCCCCTAAATGATGCTTTTCCCTTCATCCTGACCTTCTGAAGGTATTATTGTTTTGGTATTGGATGCTAACTGAATAGGAGAGAGTACACAGATTGCATATTACAGAACACCAGAGGGAACCCTTGGAGCAGCACTGGGCAATAACCGGCCCACGGGCCAGCTGCGATTTGCTATGTTTAGCCCCTGGCGGGCTGTCGCCGCTGTTTTTACCTGCAGCTCCTGATAGCTGTGGATGTGAGTCCTGGTCCGCACCACTTCCTGCAGCTCCCATTGGCCAGGAACAGTGATCTGCAGCCAAGAGGAGGAGCTGCAAGTGCCTGTATCTGCATAGGTTCAGGTAAATAAAGTGGCGGCTGCCTGCCAGGAGCTAACCCTGGCACACTGCCTCTGTCTTATTGCCCACCTGCGTTTTAGAGGGACAGACAATGCGCCAGATTCTCAGCTGGTGTATCTCAGTGTAACTTCATTGATTCTCTTGAAGTCGTAGGCACCTCAGATATTTACACCAAATGAGAACATGACTTTGTGCGGTCTCTGGAGCCACATCTACTAAAGGCTTGCATTTTTCTCTTTGCTGAGACGACGAAATCCGCTGCTTTTCACATAGGATAATGTTCGTGCTTTATAACATGCTTGGTTAGATGACTATTTTAGGCTTGGAACCTATTTCGTTTCAACACTGGATGCCCCAGGACAGGGATGGGCAATAATTGTTGTAGGGATGCCACTTCACTAATGTTGGTAGTGGCCGCGGGCCAGCTCCGGAGGGGGCGGGGCCTCAGGTGGAGGGGGCGTGGACTCGGGTACATTGGGTGGTTCCCTCTAGGCACTGTATGCTGTGGGAGGGGAGGAGACCACACACTCTCCCATGGGATGGGGGAGCATGGGAGGTTGCCCCACCCTGCCACGGGCATGCAGCATCCAGAGAGAACCATCAACCGTTTTGAACAGCTGATAGTTCCTCTGGTGCTACGAGCCCCTGGTGGAGGGAAGAAAACTTCATATGTTCCCCTGCCACCTGGCTCTCAATTGGCCGGGAGAGGGGGTGGAAATTGGGTGGGCCATGGGCTGGATCAAACAGCTTGGTGGGCCAGATCCGGCCCGTAGGCCGAATCTTCCCCATCTCTGCCACAGGACAATTTGGTAGTATTTGGCATTATGAGAAGCATACACATGGCTGCTGTATTTCTGTAAAAATGTAAGACAGAGAAAAAAAAATTTTCATCAAAAAAGTGCTATTTTTTAAATCAAAGTTGATTTTTTTTTTAATTTCAACGAACTACATACCTGGATGATTGAAAAATGACAGGAGTACTTCCTGAAAAATAGAAATGTTTTCATTGAAAATGGTGAGCATTTTGATCTCCTTTAGGGTACATCTACACGGCACGCTTATTTCAAAATCAGCTATTCAGGAATAGTTATTAAGAAATAGCTTACTTCTAAATAGAGCGTCCACACTGCCGGGAAGCCTCAATATTAGTCTGAGGCAGCATGTATACATTAGGGAAGCCTATCTTGAGTTAGAGCCCCAGGAGGCACTGGGGGGGGAATAACTCAGAATGGCCCCGGTGAGGCGCTATTTCGAAATAGCGGCAGTGGAGCGTCTACACAGGCCTTATTTCAAAATAGCTATTTTAGAACAGGCGTTATTCCTCATAGAATGAGGTTTACAGATTTCGGAATAAGCCATCCATTATTTTGAAATTATTTTGAAATAACGGAATGGCTGTGTGGACGCTCGCATTGTTATTTTGAAGTAACGTTCGTTATCTCGAAATAACGGTGCAGTGTAGATGCACCAGTTCTGAATAATTCTACCAGTACTCAGAGCTGTACTGAGGCAGCTGGATCACTTACCATCCTGGCACAAAACACTGGTTTTAAAGTAGTTCCCAATAAATGAACTTTGGTGACATTTGCACAAGAGATCACCCTTCTTAGACCGCCTTTCGTGTTAAAGGGACAAACATCTCCAAACTGATTAAGCCACATCCTCAGCAGGTGTAAACTGGCATACTTCCAATAGCTCAATCCCTTGTGTGGTTTCTAAATAGACTTTACTCTCCTGTCGACAGCCCTTAGAAATAAAATATTTGGAGCAAAGTAGAAAGAGGCTCAGTTGCTTGTTTTTTATCTGTTACATATATAACTAAAGGGTCCCACATTGAAAAATAAAGCACATTTGTATTGCTTTTCCTGATATATTTTTTCCTTTCTTGAAAGCATATCCCACTTTGGGGTGAGCCACCTATGATCAGGGATGATTGATTGTTTTACTGATTCCTGGAAGTACATCTATTAATAATATACAATGTAATAGGGCAAGATAGCCTAGTGGTTTGAGCAGTGGCCTGGTAAACCTAGGGTTGTGAGTTCAATTCTTCAGAGGGCTGTTCAGGGATCTGGGGCAAATCTGTCAAGGATGATACTTGGTCCTGTTGTGAGGGCAGGGTACTGGACTCAATAACCTCTCAACATCCCTTCTAGTGCTATGAGTAGGTATATCTCTATATTATAAAATATTGATCTAAAAAAAGAAACCTGGAAGCAGTTTAATAGGAATCTGGGTCATGTACAGTATTTATTGGTAAGTGAAAAAACCAGTCATGTCAAGTAGCCCAATTTCTAAAGTGAGGTACTTCTTTCCCTGAGATACACATGAATAATTCTCATTAACCTTCAAGAGATTAATGCTGTTTCTTGCAAATGCCTGCAATATACACTATTAATATTTATGTTTTCCATATGGTCAGTGCTGTCAAACATACTTGTCAAACATGCTGCACCATTCATGGCATTTTACCCAACCAGGTGGGTTTGAACACTCAGAATTTTGAATCCAAATCCTGATGAAAACTGGGCAACATGGAGCCCCTTTTTGTTTTTTAACGATCATGGTGGAGCATTCAGTAGAGCTGTAGCAAAACTCAGAAAGATATTAATTCAGTTAGTTTATGGAAACATATCTCTGAGATGCAGCTTCCTTTAAATTAAAACGTCAAATGTCAGGCTGTCAATTAAATGAAATATAATACATAGCCCTTTGCATTTGACTTTGAAGCACTTTACAGATGCAGACAAAGAATCCCTGACACCATTTTACAGATGGAGAAACTGAGGCACAGAGCAGGCACGTGACCTGACCAAGGTCCCACTGCAAGTCAGTGGCAAAGCCAAGACTAGAAATTAGGAATTCTGACTCCCAGCCCAGTTGCCTGTATACTAGACATTACCTCAAGCTGA
Source organism: Pelochelys cantorii (assembly GCA_032595735.1). Taxonomy (NCBI): domain Eukaryota; kingdom Metazoa; phylum Chordata; order Testudines; family Trionychidae; genus Pelochelys; species Pelochelys cantorii. The sequence goes on along the minus strand of CM064346.1, from coordinate 7,701,705 downwards.
GTCTAGGTATATTTTTAACGCATCTAGTTGTACATACACATCGATATACAGCAGGAAGTTGTCACAGTACACAGGCAATCCCTTCTTCCAGGAGTCTCAGCCTCAGCACCAAATTCCCATGGAGCAGCTCTGTTCCCAGAAATGACTCTATTTAAAGAGATTAATAGAGCCTTGCAGAGTAACACAACATCCCCAAAGAACTGCTCTAAAAACCCCCAACACCAAATTGCTCCCAAGACAAAACTTTCTTGCACGGGGAAAAGAACTTGTAACACTATGTGTAACTGCCCTCTGGTGTCTCCTGCCATAATATTACTTTATATAGAGGGTCATATATGGGCACTGCACATTGCAGTACCGATAAATAAGGTTATTTCTCCCAAGATGTATTCAATCAGAAGATGACGGGCCAGATAGTTAGCTGCTACATCACTTTTACACCAGATGAGAATCTGGCTCTTTAAATAATGATTAACTAAGACCATTGGGCTTTAAGGTCAAAAGAAAAAGGAGGAAGAACATTTACAAGTATTAGGCAAGAATGGAAAAGAGATATTTGGAAAAAAAGGTAAAGGTTCAATGAGGTAGAAAGAGGTGGAGGCGTCTTTTGACATGGATGAGATGCTGATCATTTCTGGCCCAGCTGGCAGCATATGGAGTTTTATTTTTTTTTTAGTTATAATTATAGACATGCTTATATTTTAGGTTGCACAGTGCTGGTCTGGGTCATCACAGCTCATTAGCACAAAAATTAGCTTCACTTTATTTGCCCTCTTTGCACCAAACAAAAAAATGCCTGTAATGGTACAGTATGTGGCCTGTGAGTGTGCCCATAATTAAAAGGTTGAGCTACTCTTGTAAACAAATTACCATGAACAAAGGGGTTTACAAATGCCGGCTAATTAGTTTGGATTCCCTAAAGCTTTTAGCTGCTTTTTTTAATTCAATAACACAGTGTAAATCCTCTAGCCTGAAAACTCTAATAGGAATTGGCAGAAAACTAAATAATTGATATTGTCAGCAATTGCAGCAGCAAGCCCTCAAATGTTATTGTCTGCCAGTAAGTAGGACTGCCGTGATTTCCTGAGAGGATAAAGAACTGGTTTTAATGAATTAACTATATAAATGGTAGACAGCTGGCTCTCAATGGCAGCTCAGGAAGCAAAGCTTCACTAACTCTGTGCACAAGCTCAAACCTTCAAACAGGTTCTTTGCAAAGAAGCCACTAGCTCACAACCAGGGGCCAAATTCCATTTGTTTTACTCAGACAAGTAGCCCCACTGGGGTCAATAGAATTGTCCTCCCTCCCCACCTGGGTAGGCGAGAGGCTCCGGCCCCACACCAGAAAGGATGGGATTAGTGTTGTTTGTCAGTGTGAAGAGAGGGAGAGAAAGGAAGAGAATGTTTTAACCCCAAATGATCTGTAACAGCTGGATACGTTAAGGGAACAGCTTTTAAGAGTACACAAGGGTGCACTGGTGAGCAATCTAACACAGTCTGTTTTGATACACAACGCGCAAACAGACTGTGATTCTGCAAGGTGTCAAATGTGTCCTACAAGTGGCGGGGAGGGGAGTGTTGAGGGCATTCAGCTGGCTTTCCTATCAGGCTCCAAAGTTGCACTTTTGCATGGATTATCGACAGCTGAGTATCCTGGGAAAATCTAATTTGACTTGTTAGATGAGATTCCTCATCTAGAGTGCAGTTAGAGGGAATACGTGTGGCAGCAGAGGCTCTGTTGGGACTCAGGATGAGCAGCCTCTGTGGACTTGCTACTCTGCCTTCTGCTAGGTGTCAGCCTCACTTAGGAAGCAGCAGAGGCTGGGAGAAGCAGCAGCAGCGCTATCCTGGAAATTAGAGTGCGGGGAACAAGTTGCTTATGGTCACTTATTATCAGTGAGATACCTTCTAATATAGCTTCGTGCAGGGCGCTGAGGGTTTGGCCCCAGCCTATGGCTTGGAGGCAGGGGAGTTGGAGTCACTCTGGAGAGGGTGGGAGAAAAGTTCTTTTTCTGCTGATGTCATTAGAAATTGCAGGAGCCTTTAACTGTGGGGCAGGGAAGCTTAGATCACATCCTTGGTTGCTGTGGCTCGGCTGTGTTCCTCTGGCTTCACTGGAGCAAACCTACCTTATACCAGCACGGGATCTAGTCCTCTGTATTTTGCTCACTTCAACTTTCTGCTGCACTTCACTGTGAAGGCTCCCAAGGTGTGGCTCACGCCTCTGTTTTTTCCTTGACCTTTCAGCTCTCTGAGCTTCTCTGCAGGTGGAGACGGCAACTGGTCCCCTTGAGAGCCAGGAGCTGGCCTCTCTTGAAGATAAGCAGCTGTGCTGAGTATGGTTAAGAACTAATTGCCACAAAGCCAGGAGCGCTTCTGCGGCCCCCTGGACAAGATATGTGGGGGCTGACTCTGGGTCCCTGGAAGGAGTGGGCCCTCAATCTGAAGGGGCATCAATGGGCAGCCAGCCCCCCACACTGCCCCGAATGCGGCATTGGCTCCCCATCCCTCTACTCACAGCTGCGCAGAGAGGTGCTTCTAGGGCAATATAAAGGGCCTGGGGCTCCGGCAGCCAGGACCCTCGGGCCTCTTCGAATCACCAGGCCTGAGACAACTTCGCATTGGGAGGAGCATTGCCAGCAGATCTAGAGAAGAGATTATTCCCCTGAACTCAACACGGGTGAGGCCACGTCTGGAGTATTGTGTCCAATTCTGGGCCCCCGTTACAGAAAAGACGTGGATGCATTGGAGAAAGCCCAGTGGAGGACAACAAAAATGATGAGGGGGCTGGAGCACATGACCTATGAGGAGAGGCTAAGAGATTTGGGTTTATTTAGTCTCCAGAAGAAAAGAGTGAGGGGGGATCTGAGAGCAGCCTTCAACTACCTGAAGGGAGGTTTCAAAGAGGACAGAGAGAGGCCGTTCTCACTGGTGACAGATGACAGAAGGAGGAGCAATGGTCTCGAGTTGCAGTGGGGGAAGTCTAGGTTGGATGTTAGGGAAAATCCATTTCCCTAGGAGGGTGGTGAAGCACTGGAATGGGTTCCTAGGGAGGTGGTGGAATCTCCATCCCTAGAGGTTTATAATTCCTGGCTTGACAAAGCCCTGGCTGGGATGATTTAGTTGGGGTTGGTCCTGCTTTGGGCAGGGGGTTGGACTCGATGATCTCCAGCCCTAGGACTCTATGATTTCAGGCCTGGTGCTTCACTAAAAATAATGGGCTGCTCACCCTTCTCATAATCCACATTTTGGAAGCCATTGACCTATTAATTTAAATATCACTTCAGGCAGCTAAACACTTCACCAAAAATAAAAATATGGCCACCTGCATTTTTATTTTTACTATCCTGGGAAAACAGGAGAAAACAGGTTTAAACACTTCTCTAAAACAAAATATCCCATTCATGTTTAAAATAAGGCTAACCCTAATGTCTCACTTTTCCCTGATGTAACTAATAAGCAGATAGTCAAAGACAGTTTGGTGATTTTTTTTTTTTTAACAGTTCATTTACCCATCTGGTCCTTCCCTGTTTATCCTGTCTATTCTACAGCAGTCTTGACTATCAGTGTTTCCTAGCAGAAAGAGCTGTGGACCGGAACTTAGTAGACCCCAGTTCTGATCCCTTTGCTGCATGACCTTGGGAAGTCAGTCCACCTGTGCCTCTATTTCCCCTTCAGAAAAGAGGATAATGATGCAGACGTCCTTTGTAAAGCAGTTTGAGATTTACTGATGAAAAGTGATATATATCAAGGAGATATTATTGCTTTTTAGACTGAGATTTTGAGTGGATCGGTATTGTCTGTTTTAGTGTTGTGTTTATCTCCAGACATATTATCGGGACTTCAAAAATAAAGATAGTGGCTCTGGTTTCTCATTATCAAGGAGCTAGAGGGGGAGTCCCATATTTTCAAAAACGAGTGATTATTTTAGGTCCCTTCATTTTGGATAGCTCATTTTACGACCTCTTAAAAGATCTGATTTTTGTGAGATGCTGACCACCTGCTTCTGAAATTCCAGCCATGTTACTCTGTCTTACACTGAGTATTCATCAACTGGGGCAGTCCTAGTAGTAGGCACTTTGGAAGGTTCACACTAGGAATCTGAAAGGATTTTTTTTGTTTTTAGGTGGGAGGTAGGAGATCAGGAAGTGTTATGAAGAGAGATTAAAAACACTTAGACTTTCCAGCTTAGAAAAGATGAGACTAAGGGGGGATATTCTAGAGGTCTATAAAATCATGACTGGTATGAAAAAAGTGAATAAGGAAAAGTTATTTACTTATTTCCACAATATGACTGCATCTAGACTGCAAGCTTCTTTCAGAAAAAGCTTTTCCGGAAGTGATCTTCTGGAAAAACTTTTTCCGGAAGAGAGCATCAACGCAGCAAAAGTGCAACGAAAAAGTGATGTGATTTTTTTCAAAAGATAGTGTCCACATAGCATCTAGTCAATCTCACATTTCAGTTGTGATTTCTGTGGATGGAGTGGCCACCAGGGCACCTGTGCTTTTTCTGGAGGCCTCTTCTTCCAAAAAAAAAATTCTCTTCCGTATCCACACATGACTTTTTCTGAAAAAGCTTTTTCAGAAAATGGCTTCTTCCTCATAGAAAGAGGTTTACCGCTGTTGGAAAAAACCCTCAGTTCTTTCAACTTTCTGTTGAAAGAATGCAATAGCAGTGTGGACGTAAGTGTAGTTTTTCCGGAAAAATGGCTGTCTTTCTGGAAAAACTGCAGTGTAGACATACCCATATATAAGAATTAGGGGTCACCAAATGAAATGAATAGGCAGCAGGTTCAAAACACACAAAAGGAAGTTTTTCTTCACTCAGCGCAGTCAACCTGTGGCACTCCTTGCCAGAAGATGGGGTGAAGACTAGGACTTTAACAGGGTTCAAAAAAGAGCTAAATAGATTCATGGAGGTTAGGTCTATCAATGGCTATTAGCCAGGTTGGGTAGGAATGGTGACCCTAGCCTCTGTTTGTCTGGAAATGGATGATGAGAGGGATCATGTGAGGATTACCTATTGTGTTTCCTCCCATTGGGGCATCTGATATTGGCCACTGTCGGCAGACAAGATACTGGGCTAGATGGAACTTTGGTTTGACCCAGTGTGGCTGTTCTTATGTTCTTAAGCAGTTTTATATGCAAATCAGCTATGACTTATTTGAGAGATGAATGCATCTCTCAAGTGGAAATATTGTGCTAGTTAAGTCAGAAAGGAAAAAATAAGCATCATACTGAAGGTTACTTAGCACCAATGATAGGTTACTCTATCAAATAATAAGTGTTGCAGAACCGTAACTCTTTTCAATCCATACCAGAAAAAGTGCAAGGCTTTATGCAAGTTGGTTGTTAACTAAGTGTTGCATATCTCTGGCATTAAACACTGAAGAGCTGATACTTGCAACATCCACACATGATCCTACTTCTTTGTTGTGGACCGATTTCAATCCTCCTGTGGTTTATCGTGTGCCGCTGTGAGCTGATCAAAGTCAGAGTTTAGCTTTTGTATGCACATCTGTTTTACCCAGAGATGAGCTGATGCAGCTTAGAGTCAAGAAACTCATCCTGCCTCTGGGGCTAAAATGCCTCCCAAGTAGTGAAAAACTCTGGTTCTCTGTTAATCAGCGTGGGGGGATTAGCAGATACTCCTGGCTAGGAGTGCTCATAGAGGCAAGCAGCAGATTCCATGGAAAGCTGGGTTCTACGGTCAGTCACCGGGGCTAATATCCAGTCCTCGTACAGTAAACAGGACAGAGGAACCCATAGCAAAGGAGTTCTGGAAAACAGAGGGAAAGGGGAGGTTGGCTGAAGCAAGTCAGCTTTGGGTCCCTTGATTTAGACTAAAATGTGCCACAGAAGCTTGACTATTCAGCCAAGCCTGCAGATTGCTTTATTGGGACAGCCACAGATTATATTGCCTATGCAGCCTAGCTAATGCCCGTTATTACCCATTATTTGTACTACAGTGATTCTCATAGGCCCTTGGCCAAGATCAAGGCTACCTTGTGCAAGGTGCCACACAGGCACAGAATAGGAGACTGCCCCTGCCCCTCTGAGCAGACCGTCTAAACACGTGAAGGAAATATTATCCCCCCCCTTTGGCAGGGGCATAGAACTTTAGAGTCTCACCCCAGGATGTCTGTGGGAGAACCAGGAAGTGAACACAGATGAGCAGTGCGCCAATCAAGTGCCATTCCCACAAGAGCATCCTTTCTTACTGTCAGGCCCACTGAGAGGGGGCGGAGGGGAGGGAACTGCCCTGGGGCCCAGAGATTCTAAAAGGCTGGGGAGACCAGCTGCTGCTACTGAGAGCCCCGGGCCCTTTACATTGTCACCAGAGCACCGCACAGTGTGCTCCTGGCAGCCATGAGGGCTGGCTGTCCCAGCCCTGCCCCTTCCACCCAGGATCCTGCCCCTTCTGGGAGCATGGCGCCACATTCCCCCACATTGTTCAGGGGCCTGCCATGGCTGTTGGCTCCCCTGCTTTTCCTCTATCCTTATAAAATACATTTTAAAAACTGACATTGGTGTCAAAATGGAAGGTGAAATGCCATTATGCCAGGACATTATCAGCCTGCTCCTGTGTGGGACTGAGGCCAGATCCACAAAGGGATTTAGGCTCCTGACAGCCATTGAAATCAATGGACATTAGGAGCCTAAATATTTTGGTGATCTGGGCTGGAGAACGGCGGTGCATCTTTGGTTTTGCTGAAGCTAATAGTTACTGAGAGCACTCAGCACATCACAGGATGCCTGCAGGGCGTGGTTGGGTCAGGTGCAAAGCAATCACAAGGATCTAACCCTTCCGCCCTTGCTTTCTCATCATGGGAGTTTTATTCTTCATTATGCGGTGGGTCAACGCTGCAGCGATCGATCCACTGGCTGTTGATTTATTGTGTCTGCTTAGACATGATAAATTGATCTCCAAATGTGTTCCTTTCGACACCGGTACTCCACCAGAAAGAGAAGAGTATTTGGAATTGACAGGGGAGTAGCTCCAGCCAATCTTACTATATAGAAGACACCGTGGTAAGCACATTGGCTTCAGCTACACAATTTGTGTAGCTGAAGTTGCATAGATTAGATCGATGAGGGGGAGGGGTTCATATAGACAAGGCCTTAGTGAGTGTTGAAGTACTTAGCCCAAATACATCCAAGTCTTAGAGGAGAGCTCCTTCCACTTGTCTCTCCATGCACTGTGGTCTCCCCTGGAACAGTCCAACTGTCCCACATCTCAACATCAGATTTGCTGAGGACATAGAAAAAATGTTGCTTCAGAGAGAATATGTGAGCAGGGTGATGAGTTCACCTGGTGATAAAAAGAGTCTAGAGTGAGCTGTCTCTTTCTTTTTGTGGAGAGGTCTGCCTATAAGAGCAGGGCCTATAAGAACTGCAACACGTAAGAGATTCTCTAGCACCCTTCTCCAATTCTGAACTTTAATTTTTTTTCTCCCATTTTGAACACTCTGTATTATAAAGAGCATATCACAATTTCAGAGTAGCTGCACCAGCATGTACCCCGCTGTGGTCCACTCCAGGAGTGCCCCGTCAGATCTCCGGCCACTACTTACGTCTGGGCAGGGATGTCTCCTTGCTGACTGGAGGCTTTTAAAGCACAGATCTCTACCGTAGGATGTCCCCAGTGTAGTAGGTCAGAACCGCAGTGTAATAGGCTTCAAGAGAGCCCCGAGAGACCACAGACTCCAAAAAGATACAAAGGCACCCAGTCAGGTTTATTGTCAAATGAAGTATGGTAAGAGTTGTCAGTAGACAGACTTACCACTGAACCACAAGGCATATGTAATCCCTGACAATGGACCAGGTCAGTCAATAGTATGGGTTTCACTATTGTCTCCTAGGCTGGCCAAAGAGTTACATCAAAGTACCCAAACATTTATAGGCTGTGACAAACAATCTACGATGCACACCTTACGTATCATCTTACGTGCTAGTGACACATTTGGTACCTCCCCTTGTACTTTCCTCCTGACATGTTAGACAATCATTTTGTTGTATGTTCACTCCTGATGTTTCAGACAAAATATTGCTATTCAAAACTGTTTGTCAAACTATTGTGCGCTAGGTTTGGGTGTCTTTGCACTGTCCTGGAGAAATGTATTTACATGTTCTGTGTGTTTTAGCAGTGCTAGCAGTACCAATGGGGAGTGCATGTGCCAGACACTGACTTACAGGTGAACATCTGCTTTTGACAAGGCCTGCCAGTTACTCAAAGTATAACTCTTGCTCACTTTGGTTCAGTCCTCAGGCCTTACACTAGGCTCGTGCTTCAAACTTTTTCTTTTTCCTAGACCCAGCGAGCCATTCTGCTTAACGCCCAGCACTTGTGCATTGCTTTCTCTCTGTTGGCTATGAATAGTTTATTGCTAGCTGGGACAAGTTTCCACACAGATCTTTCCAAGCAACCACATTTATTCTTAAGGTAAAAGCATTACAGAAAAAACATAAAATGCTGGTCTGATGTAAACACACATACCAGGTGTCACCCTCAGTCACATGGGGCCCTAGTAAACCAAAGTCTTCCAAACCTTTCTGTGAGGGTTAGGGCCCCTCAGGACAGATGGTTCTACCTGGTTGCTAGATCAGAAAGAAAGCCCCCTATCATGTCAAACCCATCCTTTTAAATCCTTACCTTGTCCACTAGTCTCTGAAAAAAATCCAGCTTAAGCCGGTGTGATGGCATGTTGGGGATCCTGCACCCCTGTAGCACCCCCGTAGCAGCGAGAACAGACTCCGCCAGCCAGTAGAATAGAGAGGGGTTTATTGCTTCTCCAGGATACAGCACAGCATAGACATGATGTGGTTACAGGAGTCAGGGCCAGGATGCCTCAGACCCCCTGGGTTAGGGGGTCTATCGCCCCCTCAGCACTCAGCTTAGTCTATTCCCTTCATGGTTCCCAGCCAGAACCTGACCCTTCCCCTAACACTTACTGCCTTTGCCCTCAACAGGTAAGAACCGATTGAGTCATTGTCTACATGACCTTGGGCGCTCCACCCCCCACTGTGCGGTGCTTACAGATACAGGCCAGTAGGGGTCACCCACAGCCCAAACACAGTGTATGGCCTGCCCACTACATCACAGCCAGTACATACAAATCACCCTATGGGGCAGGGGAGATGTGTGGGGGACATAAGAGGGCATGCTGTGGGCAAGTGGGTCCAGCCAGCAGCAGGCAAGGAGACCAGTGTGGGGGGGGGGGAGGGCCTGGAGCCCACAGCAAGGGTCTGCTCCCCCCACACTCACTGGCAGTGGTGTGGGTAAGTGGAGCAAGGTGGCTTCAGCTGCTTTGCTCCCGCAGCTGTGTCACAAGGGGGAGGGGGCGGGACCGCCCTTTACATCCTAGCAGAAGCAGACTAACATGGCAGGGGGAACAAAGGGGGCTAGGGTTGCCTTGCTTTGCATACCCCACTGCTGCCGGTGAGTGTGAGTGAGGGCAGCCCCGCTAGTTCCCCGGGCTGCTTTGGTTGGGGGAAGAGGAGGGGCAGGGGTAGACAGGGCCTGGGGCAGAGGCGAGTTGTCCCTGCCCTTCCCCCTTTTGGGGTGGCACTGGGCCCCCCTCACCAGTCGCCTCTGCCGGGGGTGTTACCTGTCTGAAATGGTTTAGTCTCAGTGTTTAGCCTTAATTGCCCACTGCTAGTTTTAGTTCCTGGCGGAGCTGTGGTGACTCTCTCCCATGGAGAAGAACACCATTGGCTATAACCCATTCACAAATGTAACACGGTGGCCCCAAAGGTGCTGCACGGGGTTGCACTCTCTGTCCCAGGGCACTTTAGAGAAGCTGCGCTGTAGATTTAGAGCTGGGATTTAGAAGGGACATACAAGCAGAGGCCAGTAGGGGATGGGGTGTGAAGACATAGGAGGGAAGAGGCCAGGGAGAGATGGGTTAATGTAGGGGACATGGAGGAGAGGAGGCCATGGAAGGATGGGCTATTGTGTAAAGTACAGTAGGAGTAGGGGCCAGACTGGTTGGTGGATTAACGTAAAAGACAGGGCCTGACCTGTCCCAAGGGGAGCACAGGGCCTGGGACAACCCCTCCGGTTCCCCATGTGTGAAGCCCCGGGCATCCCTCCCCTCACAGGACCCTGCCTCACCCCTGCCCCTTCACCAAGCCCTGCCTCTGTTCCATCCCACCCCCTCTTCCTCTCCCCTGAGCAATGCGGCATGGGGGGATTACAGAGGCCTGGTGTGGAAGCAACAGGATCGCCACACCCCCTGAGGCAGGCGGCGGGGGCCAAAGCATCCTGGCAGCCTGCTCCGCCCTGCCCCACCGTCCCAGCCCTGGGAAGTCCACTTCTCCATGGCAATGAGAAGCAAAGCAGCCTGGAGTCGGAGTGCCTTGCTTCCTGCTGCTGCGGAGAAGCTGCACACAGTGGCCGGGAGGGCAGTGGGGCGTGGCATGGAATGGTATGGCTGAGTAGGCTGCCAGGTAGCTCTGGCTCCTGCTGCCCATATGAGTATGTGTGTGTGTGGAGGGGCAACCCTGCTGTTGCCCCACGCCAGGCCTCATAATCCCCTGGGTCTCCCCCATCCATAGAATGATTAGGACAGCCACTGCGCAGCCCCCCCAAAAGCGTGGGGACTGGGGTGGCCACCCTGGTTCATGGCTCTGTACAGGGGCCATACAGGCAGGTGGCAAAGTGTCGGACAGAAAGGAGCAGGGCAGGGTGAAGTCCTGTAGGATCTAACTCTGGAAAAACAAGGCCTGTCCCAAGATTTTCTCTTCCCTTCTGCTTTCCCAGATTTTATTTCTTGTAACCCTCTCTTCCTCCTTTCCGTTCTCTGCATTCACGTGTCACCCATCCTGGTCTAAAGAGGCACGCACAAGCAGTAAAAACTTATTCTAATTCCGGAGGCTCCCTTCATTCCTGCTTCCTCTGAACACTTGATTATGCATACAATGAAATTATAATTTAATGCTAAAGATATAATACATCCATTCTTGGATATAAAACAACCAGGGCTAGGCGCATATGGATTATTTGGTGAACTGAGTACATTTTTTTTTCTTTTAAGAAGCTATTTTGACATATCTTTGATGCACAGCATAATGTGCTTTGAAGCATTGTCATTAGATTTCTCTCTTGCAGGGTGTTAAGGATTATGGTAATTTCTGTTCTCACTTGCTGAGTTGTGCACAAATCCCAGACTTCTCAACCCCCACATGTGCAGTGTCCAAAAAGAAAGGAAGAGTGGTTTTGTGGTAGGGGCACTGGACTTCTAACTTTGTTAATCTTTAAGGGTATGTCTACACAGCAAAGTTATTTCGAAATAACAGCCGTTATTTCAAAATAACAGCCGTTATTTCGAAATAATTTTACTAGTGTCTACACGGCCAAACCGCTATTTCAAAATTAATTTGAAATAGCAGAGCGCTTACTTCAAATTTGGTAAACCTCATTCCACGAGGAATAACGCCAAATTCAAAATAGCTATTTCGAAATAAGTGCTGTGTAGACACTTATATCAAAATAGGGGAGCTCCAGCCTTCCCAGGGTGCCCTGGTGGCCACTCCAGCCTCAACCAAGAACACTCCTCTCTCTCCCTCCCTCCCCTCCCCGGAGCCCTTAAAGGGGTTGACTCTGGCCACAGTGCCTGTGCCAGCTCCGAGCCTACCAGCCCAGAGCCAGCAGTCACTGCGCCTGACCCAGTGGCCCCAAAACATGAGCCAGCAAGCCATTGGCACCCAGCCCTCCATCGCTCCCCAGGAGCAGTCTGCCAGCTCCCAGGAGCCTGCCAGGGCCCGGAGAAGGCGGGCACTTTCCTGGTCCAGGGTGGAGATCATGGACCTTATTCAGGTTTGGAGGGGATGCCCCCAACTTCCATGATCTCCGCACTAGATGGAGGAACGTGGCCATCTATGGCAGGATAGCTGCCAGCCTGGCCACCAAAGGCCACATGTGAACCCAGGAGCAGGTTTGCATAAAAATCAAGTTGGTCCGGCAAGATCCCCAGACCTGAGCCCTGAGCTTCCCCTCCCCCTTCTTCCCCTTGCTTCCCCCTTCCAGCTCCCTCCTTCCGGGTTTCCCCCTCCCCTCTCCCACCCTCTCTTCTCCCCTCTCCTGCCTCCTTTCGCCAGTCTCACCAGAGTTTCATTCCCCTCCCCCAGTTTTGTTAAATAAAGAGAGTTTGTGTTCTGGAAAATACGTGTATTTTATTTGACATCAGGAAGGGGAGTTAGGGAGGGGTAAGTGGAAGGATGTGAAGGAGGAATGAGGCACAAGCCCCCAGTGGGGCAGACCAGGGAGGCTCTTAGTGCTCCTCGGGGTGGACGCTCTCCCGCAGGGCCTCCTGGATACTGACAGCCCGCCGATGGACCTCCTGGATGGCAGCCTGCAGAAAGTGCAGCCAGGCTCACAGCAACGTGTCCAAGAGAAGCACCAGAGTGCCCAGGGGCACCTCTGGCTCCATGTTGCAGAGAGCTGTGGTGTCCCGAGTGAGGGCAACTAGAGAACGCAGAGACAAAATGCTTTGCTGTCCCTCATTGAGGTAGACAAGCAAGCAGGGAAACCTGAGAACTGGCTGTCTGGGGAGGGGGTCCCTTTAAGCACACATCTCAGATACCTTATGTGGCTACTGCCTGAGGCTGACTCCTGACCTGATGCCCTGCCAGAACTGGTTCAGGCCAGCCTTAAATGCGATTCAGCATCCTATCAGTGTGGACACGCTATTTCGAGATAGCAAAGCGCTATTTCGAAATGCATTTTGTGTTTAGACGTATTATTTCGAAATAAGCTATTTCAAAATAACATTGTAGTGTAGACATACCCTAAGGTGCCACAGGACTTGTTTTTGAGTGCTCTTAAGGACCTTAACACCTAAACACCCACAGACGCTCACCAGCACCTAGTTAGCACAATTGATCTCCACTCTTGAATGGGACCTTTCAGGGCCGTTGTAATACACATAAGTAGTAATCCTCTGCTTCCAGATCTGAATTTTGCAAATGGAACCACAACCCAAGATTCAAATACACTAGATTTTCTTCTGTTGAATAATCTGCATCTTTATAGCTTGAAAGCATCTCTCTTTTACCTATGATGTTCAGTGGTCAGTCTGAGGGTACGTCTACACTGCACGCTTATTTAGAAATAAGCTATTCTGGAATAGTTATTCTGAAATAGCTTAATTCGAAATAGCATGTTTACACTACAGGGAAGCCTCAAAATTAGTCCGAGGCAGGCTTCCCTAATGTAGACGTACTATCTTGATTTAGAGCCCGAGGAGACACTGGGGAGGAATAACTTGAAATGGCCCTAGTGAGGGACTATTTCGAAATAGCAGAAGTAGACCATCTATGCACACCTTATTTCGAAATAGCTATTTCGGAAGAGGTGTTATTCTTCGTAGAATGAGGCTTTCAGATTTTGGAATAAGCTATCTGTTATTTCAAAATTATTTTGAAACAACAGAATGGCTGTGTGGATGCTCGCATAGTTATTTCGAAATAACACTAGTTATCTCGAAATAATGGTGCAGTGTAGATGCACTTTCAGGGAATAAACTAGCACAAAAGGGAAAAGGCATGGAAATTGGACCACTAGGACCAACTATAAGCCAGCAATAACTGTGGTTAAGATGCTTCATTAGCTGTGGTGTGTAATACTTCTTTAGGATATCAATGGAAATTTTTTTCCAAGAAGAAAAAGATCATATTTGGGGAAATAGTACTGAATCTGAATGAAAAGTCCAAAATGCAACATTCCAGAAAAAAATCCATTTTGGGAGAACCAAAGCAGATTTTGTTTTTTGGCTTGTCGACTGTGTGCTTGGAAGATTCTTGTGCATACCATACCAGACATGGAAAGTGGAGAGGTTCAGGGTTTTCCTTACCCATACAAAGACTATGCAGTTGCCTAGAGCACCCAAAAATTTGGGGCATCACTAGGTCTTAATGTTCACCTAACCTCTTCTTTCTGTCCCTGTTCTGTGGCTCTGCTTTCTCTGGAGAGCATCTTCTAGTTAACTTAAAAGTGACCAAGCCTGCCAGAGCTATTAGCTGAACATCGAACCTGAGAGAGAGCCATTCAAGGGGTAATGAAGCCATATAACAGGCATTTGCCATCCCCAAGTACATACTGTCAGTTTCTGAATGTACTATGTTACTCTACAGGGTAACTTTAAAATCTGCTTTAAAAGATTTCATTGGCCTGTTACTGAAGATTATAAAATCACTTCTCTAAAACCTCATCATTGGCACCCCGGCTGCTGTCGGGCACAGAGGCACCAGCATAATAGTACCATGTAGGGCCCCATAAATCCTAAGGATGGCCCAACACCTCCCCAGCAGCAAGACTGCAGGGAGCAGGAGACTCTTGGGCTATGTCTACATTGTTGGGTTCTTGTGCAAGAACTCTTGTGCAAGAACCTGTCCATACAGCCATGTGTTTTTGTGCAAGAGCATCCATGGCCATGTGGACGCTCTCTTGCGCAAGAAAGCTCCGATGGCCATTTTAGCCATAGGGCTTTCTTGTTCAATAAACCCTTGCTGCGCATCCACACTGCCCTCTTGCGCAAGAACTCTTGCGCAAGAGAGCTTACACTTGTTATAAAAGAGCGTAGCTCTTGCGCAAGACTCCCTGTCTTCCGACACCGTACTGTAAATCTTCTTGTGCAAGAGCGGGCAAGCAGTGTGGATGCTCTGTGGAAGAACGGCCATTCTTGCTCAAGAATTTGCCAGTGTAGACATAGCCGCTGAGGGGAGGCGTCATGTCAGTTTTCAGAATGGAAAAGAGAAACATTGTCAGCCAGGTTGACATTTTCCCCATTTGGTGGAAAAAGCATTTTCTCCCAGAACATAATTCCACTGGAAAATTCCCAACCAGCTCTAATTTGGGACAAATTATTGTGCAGGTTGAAGCTCTGTGGTCCTGGACTCTATGTTCTGGCAACATCTGTGATCCGGCAGGGCCACGGATGTTGCAAGGACTGGAAAGCCCTAGCAGCAAAAGTTGCTTGTGACTTAGACTGGAGCCGGCTAGTGTGGCAGCAGAGCCCATGGGGCATCAGAGCCTGCAGCCGGTGGGGGAGGCTCGAGCTTGTGGGGCAGTGGAGCCCACAGGTGGTGGGACCACTGGGAGTTCCAGTAGGGTGGCAAAGCTGTCAGAGTTGCCAGGAGTTCCAGTGGGTGGTGAGGCTGCCGCGAGGCCAGTGGCGCCGCTAGGAGCTCTGGAGGGGTGGTGGGGCTCCATGAGGCTCATGGGGCTGCCAGGCTGCTGCAAGGCCTATTCCCCCCAACCCCCCCATCCCGACTTCCTCTGGCCCAGCTAATTCCCTTACCTGGGACTGGTCAGGTTCTGAGGGTGCTGGACCAGGGAGGTCCCACGAATACTGATGTGCAATAATTTTTTTTAATGAGACAATTTGTTTTGATCTTTTTTCCTGCTATGAAATGTGTTGGTTTTACAGGGAATTTGCCTGCCTTCATTGGAGAAATCCTGTAGCTTCTGCTGAGCTTGTCACCAGGGACACAAGACACATGAATAAGGATAATTAATGAGAAGATGATGATTAATAAGAAGCACTTGGCTCTTGTCTAATACAGTGGAAACTGTAACAAGTCCATCCATCAAGTGTGAGGCCAGCATCAACTGCCCAATTTTCCAGATGAGGAGCTAAAGGCACCAAAAGGTTAAGGATGATTTGCTCAAGACAATGAAGCTAGTTAACAGCCAACCTGGAATTAGAATGTAGATGTTGCAAGATCCTAGGATTGAGACCAGTCCCATAAATCCAGTGTTATCCACTGGTAAGAGCATGTTACAGGTCCCCTCGGTGCCGGTCTTCAGAGAATTGGAGTTGTTACTGTGCTAGTCTTGGCTCTGGTTCCTGCGTCAGTCTCTGGTGTGTCAGGTAATAGGTCGCTGCCACACAAATACACTTTTTCTTTTTTCTTTTCTTTTCTTTTCTTTTCAGGGAAGAACACAAACCACAGAATTCCTACCTATATTTCAAATGCCTCAGCATTTGAGAGGAACGTTTGAATGAGTCATTTTTAGCGAGGAAGGACTGCCTAGTGGTTAAGATGTCAGCCTGGCACTTAAAACACCCTGGATCGATTCTCTGGCCTGCCCATTCCTTATGATGTTGGGAAACCTACTTGCTTTCTCAATTCCCCATCTATAAAATGGAGCAAATTGTGCTCTCCATCTCCTAGGGTATGTCTACACTACAGCACTAATTCGAACTAACTTAATTTGAATTAGTTAATTTGAACTAAGCTAATTCGAACTAGTGCATCTAGACCTAAAAACTAATTCGAATTAGCGTTTTGCTAATTCAAACTAGCATGTCCACATTGAGTGAACCCTGAACCGAAGTTAAGGTTGGCCAGAACCAGTGCCAGCAGGGCATCAGGTTAGGAATTAGAGTGTGGAGCTGCTGCCTCAAGCTAGCCGAGGGCTGTGCTTAAAGGGACCCGACCCCCACCCCGGACAGACAGTTCTCAGGGTTCCCCGCTTGCTTGTCTACCTCGATGAGGGACAGCAAAGCAGTCCTGACTTGGAGTGCCCTGAGTACCCACGTTTGGCACATCAGAGCACTCGGCCATCAGCCCGGCTGCACTTGCCGCAGGCTGCCATCCGGGGGGGGAGGGGTCATTCGGGGGGCTGTCAGGATCCAGGAGGCCCTGCAGGAGAGCTTCCACCCCGAGGAGCCCGCAGAGCCACCCCAGTCCTCCCCATCGGGGGCTCGTGCCCCATTCCTCCCTCACCTCCTTCCACTTACCCTTCCCTAGCCCCCCTTCCTGATGTAAAAAATAAAGGACACGTGTTCAAAAATAGAAACTCTCTTTATTTAACAAAACTGGGGGTGGGGGGATTAATCTCTGGGGAGACTGGAAAAAGGAGGTGGGAGAGGGGAAGAGAGAGGGTGGGAGAGGGGAGGTGAAAACCTGGGAGGAGGGAGCTGGAAGGGGGAAGCCAGGGGAAGAAGGAGGAGGGGAAGTATAAAACTATGGTACGCCATATCTTCAGTATTGTGTAGAGATGTGGTCTCCTCACCTCAAAAAAGATATTTTGGCCTTGGAAAGGGTTCAGAAACTAAAATGATTAGGGGTTTGGAACAGGTCCCATATGAAGAGAGGCTAAAGAGACTGGGACTTTTCAGCTTAGAAAAGAGGAGACTGAGGGGGGATATGATAGAGGTCTATAAAATCATGAGTGGTGTGGAGAGGGTGCATAAAGAAAAGTTCTTCATTAGTTCCCATAATAGAAGGACTAGAGGACACCAAATGAAATGAATGGGTGGCAGGCTTCAAACTAATAAAAGAAAGTTCTTCTTCACAAAGCAAATAGTCAACCTGTGGAACTCCTTGCCACAGGAGGCTGTGAAGGTGAGAACTAGAACAGAGTTTAAAGAGAAGTTAGATAAAGTCATGGAGGTTGGGTCCATGGAGTGCTATTAGCCGGGGGTAGGAATGGTGTCCCTGGCCTCTGTTTGTGGAAGGCTGGAGATGGATGGCACGAGACAAATGGCTTGGTCATTGTCTTCGGTCCATCCCCTCCAGGGTACCTGGTGTTGGCCGCTGTTGGCAGACAGGCTACTGGGCTAGATGGACCTTTGGTCTGACCCAGTATGGCCATTCTTATGTTCTTATGTTCTAAGCTCAGGGTTGGGGGTCTCACTGGACCAACTTGATTTTCATGCAAACCTGCTCCTGGGTTCGCATGTGGCCTTTGGTGGCCCGGCTGGCAGCTATCCTGCCCTAGACGGCCGCATTCCTGTGCCTAGTGTGGAGATTGTGGACGTTGGAGGCCTCCCCCCAAACCTCGATGAGGTCCACGATCTCCGCACTAGACCAGGTGGGCGCCCGCCTCTTGCGGCCCCGGGCAGGCTCCTGGGAGCCGCCAGCCTGGTCCTGGGAAGAGGAGGAGGGCTGGGTGGCAGCGGGTGGCTGGCTCATGCCGTGCCAGGTGCAGGGTCTGCTGGCTGGGTGCTGGCAGGCTTGCACCTGGCACGGGCACCGTAGCCAGACCGTGGCCCTTTAAGGGCTCCGGGGCTGGGAGGGGGGCAGAAGAGTTTACCTGGCTTGGCCCAGAGTGGCCACCAGGGCAAGCTGGGAAGGGCTAGCCTCCAACTAGTTCGAATTAAGTGGCTACACAGCCCTTAATTCGAACTACTTAATTCAAACTAGGCGTTAGTCCTCGTAGAATGAGGTTTACCTAGTTCGAATTAAGTGCTCCGCTAGTTCGAATTAAGTTCGAACTAGCGGTTTGCGTGTGTAGCGCCTATGAAAGTTAATTAACTTTGTAGTGTAGACATACCCCTACTGAGTTGTGAGGATAAATACTGTAAAGATCGCAAGAGGTCGATAAATATATCAGTCAGGATCGATTGCAACACTTGGATCTGAACCTACATTTCAGATGTTCCCATGAGCTAGGGAGCATTTGTTCTGGCTCATTGTCAATTTTTAGCAATAATTGATCTGTTTCGCCAATTTGACCTCTGAGTTTTTGTTAGGAAACACACCCTGGAGTTGTTGTCTTACCTTTGCATGTTCGCACACTGTTTTTGATCAAAGCAACATTGTTTTTCACATGCTATTTTTGGCCTCTTGAACTAGTTTCAAAGCTGTTTGGTTCCTGCATATTGCTATTATGGCCACATGCCACTTAAGAAAGCAATGTGGGCTAAACTTCTGAGGTGTTATATTTATTCCTCTGTTCTCAGTATAGAACATCAGCACTCCCTGAGATAAACCTGATTTACAGAAATGTCAGGCTGAATATATAGCAAATTGCTGTGAATAAGCACATGAATATAATTTTAAAAGTACATATCTACCTGTCCTTCCTTCCTTCCTTTTAGAGCGTGTCTGTGTCTGTGTCTGTGAGTCCATTTGTTCAAGAACTCCTCAAAGGTAAGAGCTAGGGCCACCAAATTTCCTCTTCTCCTAACTTAAAGGGAGGTCAGAGTTGGGTTGTGCCAGGACAACTGGAAGCCCCTGCAAAGGGACCATTTTCCATAACGTGCAAAGGGAGGGGCTGCTGTTTAGAGGGTTGTCCTCAGGCAGCCACATCACCAAGGGAGTGGCTAGCAGGGCTGGGGCTTTGCCATCTTGCCCACCAGCACATCAGAAAGGAGCCCTCCTGCCCCAACCTTTCCCACCCTCCCAGCCCTTGGCCACAGCGCCAGAGGCAGGGGAGAGAACAGGCCCCGGCGGGCTGGTGGACTGGCCTAGGAGGGTTCAGGGAGTGCTGCTGGGGGAGGCTTGGGAGGACCCTCTGCTTCCTCCTGCCCCTCAGCCCTAGACTGGGTCTGGGGAGTGCTGGCGAGGATGCCTCCCTTACCCTTGGCCCCGGAGAATGCCCCCCCCCCCGATCCTCGCAGCAGGAGCAAGCTGTATCAAGAAGCAGGGCAGGACTATAATAAAGATTGTATTGGGCATTGGAACAGCTTACGTTTCCTTTACAAAACAACACATTTAACAATTACTTTTGTTAAATTGCTGTCGCACCTAGGCCCCCCCGGCTGTGAACAAGGCTCCATTGTGCGAGGCGCTCTTCATGCACATGGTAGGAGGCAGTCTCTGTGTCAGAGAGTTTACAGTGCCCGTAGGCAAGGTCACATGGGATGGGCACTCTGCCTTGGCATAGAAATGATCGTTAAATTACAGGAGAGACTGACAGGCATGAGGGAGGTGCCCTTTTCCTTTGTGTCTTCTGGGAGCAAAACAACCATCTTGGTGGTACGTATTTGATCCCTCTGATCTGCAATAAAGACATGAGGCCGAAGGATCTTATCTCCCTCCCCTCACCTATGTCGCTTTTCATCCTTTTGTTAATCAGCTCCCTCTGTTGGCTTGATTGCCTTGTTTCCCTTTGATGTGAATGTCCTTTCATTGTCTTTGGCTTACAAAGTGGAACCCAGCAGACAGACAAATGTGCGTTGCTTGTCTCTGACAATCCTGTGTATTCATTCTACTTCCATTGCTGAATCTGAATGTAGTTTAGGAACCTATTTTAAGCACACATGCGTACATCACGCAATGATATCAATGCCCAGCAAGCCTGCAGATAGGGGGAGAGCAAAGGGGCTCAGGGCTTCCAGCCTCTGCTGCTGCTACTGTGACAGTGATGGCAGAATTGCTGCTGGAGCACTGAGCTGGGCATTCTGGGCAGCACTCAGGGCTGGGGGAGCTGGCCTGCCCCTGCCCCTTTCACCTGAGACCCCGCCTTGCTCAGCCCTCTCTGTTCTCCTGATGACCAGGGTGCCACCAATTTTCATTTGAAATCTTCCAGGCTATTTTGGATAAATATTATGACAACAATGTTAGGTGTCATGAGTTTGTCAGGCCCAATAATGGTTGTATCTACATAACAGCAAGCCTGTTGCCTACCAGAACTGACAGGCTCTTAGGGCTACCCCCTTGCAAGCTGCTCATCATTTGGACATATTATCCAATGAATAGATTAGCCAGGGGCCCAAGAGACAAAGGTTAGGTTTGAAGTGGAACCTTTCTGCAATGGAAGGGTCTGGGCTCCTTTCTGAAGAGGATGTGCAAGAGCACAGGATCCATCTATCAATGGGGAAAGACTAGAAGGATCCACGTTTGGAGGTATGATAAAAGTGAGTCATTCCAGGGCCAGTGAAGTTGTGACTATTAAACTCTAGCAAAAGTGTGTTTCTTCTTTCTTTTGGGACAAAGAAAACCTTTGACCCAAAGCACTAGGGGGTCATTATTCCTCCTCTGTTACGCAGGTGTGACCACCATTATCATTCAAAGATAATAAATATACTCAAATGCTCTCTTCGGCTGTTATTAGCACAGTGAACACACCTATGATTAGACTCAACGTTTGTCTGCATTGCAGAAGTTTTCTTCCCCTCTTTGCCAACTGCTGATCAAATACCTTAGAATATGACATACAGGTTGGCATACAGCTATGGAGGGTGACATTCTCCCTTCCTTACTATATTAGAGAGATCCACACATGGGTGGGAAAAAATCAACGAATGGATGGAAAGTATAATTAGAGGGAACATTGCACGGATGTATTGTATCAGGTTATTTTAATCTATTAGTAGTAGATTTCCAGAAAACACCTGTAACGTACATAACATGCAGCCAGGAGAGAGAGCAAATTATCTTGAGAATTTAGATTTTAATTAAGTAGATAATGTATGCTTTCATTTAGTCCTATAAATGCAAATGTATTCACTGTAGATCAGCTTGTTTCTTTTAGGTTTTATTGTATATAAAGAGTATGGGTGATTATCCCAGACTACTGAACTATTAGGGTGCATCTACACTGCAGGGCTTAACTCGAAATAAGCTACGTAAATTGAGCTACGTCAATTGCATATCTTATTTTGAAATAGCTTATTTCAAAATAGGGAGCGTCTACACAGCACTTATTTCAAAATAGAGCACTCTTCCTCCAAATTTTCTTATTCCCCATACAACGAGGATTACAGGAGTCAGAGTAAGAAGTCCGCCAGCTTGACAGTATTTTTATACTAATTTGAAATAACTGCCTGCTGTGTAGATGCAGACTACGTTATTTTGAAATAGTGTTGCACTGTAGACATACCTTTAGGGTATGTCTAGACAGCAAAGTTATTTCAGAATAATGGCCGTTATTCCGAAATAACTATGCAATCATCTACACAGTAATTCCATTATTTCAAAATAATTTGGAAATAATGGATGGCTTATTCCGACTTCTGTAAACCTCATTCTATGAGGAATAATGCCTCTTCCGAAATAGCTATTTCAAAATAAGTCGTATATAGACGTTCCACTGCTGCTATTTCGAAATAGCCCCTCTAAGTTATTCTTCCTGGGGCTCTAAATCAAAATAGCACATCTACATTAGGGAAGCCTGCCTTGGACTCATTTTGAGGCTTCCTTGCTGTGTAGATGTGCTATTTTGAAATAAGCTATTTTGGAATCACTATTCTGGAGTAGCTTTTTCCGAAATCATTGTGCAGTGTAGACATAGCCTGAGAGACTTGTGCCTTGAGCTCCTTGCTTGTAGCTCTGTTTGCCTCTGTTGCTGAAAGGGCCCTCCTATGCCCTTTCCTATCTATGTGTAAAATAAGCAGCATTTGTACTCAGCCTGGATGTTAATTTTAGGTTAATACCCTTGTTAAATAGTACAAACAACAGCGCTGAGTACTTTTCTCTGGTTGCAATGTCCTTGCACTGCTCAACTGAAAGCAAATGTCTATGAGAGACAATAAAAATCACACCCTTCGGCAAATCAGGCAAAAAAATAAGCATATAAATTCTTAAGCGTTGAAGAGCTGAGCCATGGCAGCTACAAGGGATGGCTAAAAAATAAGTGCTCCCTGCTACCAAGCCCAAATGGTGACACAAGCAGACATTGCACCCTGATGTCCACTTAAATATATCCTTCAGGTGGGAACATGGGTCCGAGCTGTCAGGGTTCCCTGTAAGCTGTGCACTTGTGCAGCCTCTCAGGAGAGATTCAGAGGCTGCCCAGTTAGAGTTTTGGTTTCTACTGGAGGTGCCTTTTCACACATGTCTGGGTGAACCATAAAAATGTATGCACACATGGATGGCAAAAATCTGCAAATGAATGGAAGCTACTAGAAGGAACGTTGCAGGCTATGCACAATTTTTAAAACCAGCTTCCAGCTGGGCTCTCCAAATGTTTTTGCAAATGGTAATTAGCTAAGTTCCATGTCTAAGAGGAAGGCAGGTATTTTAGCTATTAAACAAGAAGATCTGAAATGATTTTCCCAAGGTCACCCCAGAAATCTGTTTGAGACTCCAGAAGAGAACACAAATCTCCACTTTCCAGTAACAACCCTGGCCTCTTGTTTATGCCACTAACCTGTCCTCTTATATCACTGCTCAGAGATTAATTTTTTCCCACTCCTTATATTGCCAGTGATGAAGTATGTAGTAAGGTGCAGAATTTCAGGGAACCTTGGACAATACATGTCCCAAATCCTCTCTAGTTTTGCTCCAGCTTCTTTGGCTTAGGACAATACAAAGTGACTGACATTGTTAAATAGCTGGTCGTTTTGTGAGGGGCTACTTTTTGATGAGGGAAAGAAAGCATTGTATAGGACAAAGGGAAGTACTTGGTGTCTACGCCTCTCGCTGGGAGCTGAACAAAAGCTGTCTTTGCCAGTGCATAGCTGAGCCAGCTATGGTCCCTTCATAAAATAATATAAGGTATAAAATTGACAAAAACACAGCAGAGGCCCAACTATTCCTCAT
Organism: Pelochelys cantorii; assembly: GCA_032595735.1. Taxonomy (NCBI): domain Eukaryota; kingdom Metazoa; phylum Chordata; order Testudines; family Trionychidae; genus Pelochelys; species Pelochelys cantorii. The sequence goes on along the minus strand of CM064346.1, from coordinate 7,678,488 downwards.
GAAATCAGTGCACCTGTACCTGCATTGTCTGCTCAGCATACATTATTAAAAGCTCAAGGTTTAGTTGCTTTTGCCACAGGCAGCTTTGGTAATAATCTGTGTATCAGTTCCCAGATGACCTGAGAGCTGATAATGGGATGTATTGTTGTAGCTTCATGGCTTTTTATAACGAAGAAAATGCCATTTCCTTCTGGGATCCAGGCGCACGTGTCCAAAGGAATCAGAGACGTAACCATTAATGTCAAAGTTCCGTAATTAGACTGTGATGGGGCATATCTACCCTGCACTGGTCAGGAGAGGGTTAACTCAGCTCTGAAGGTGAGAGAGGCCACACCCCCTTTAGGTTACTGGGCTTGGTCAGGGTGCACTAGTATAAAAGAGGGTAGCTTAGCTCAGTTGGGGCTGGCAGCCGGAGGGAGAGGATGTACTGAACCAGCTCACTGCAAGCTCCAGTGTTTACCTAGAGGCCAAGACGCTGCCAAGCAAACTGGAGACAGGATGCCTCCGGAGACCTGGTGGGTTCAGGGAAAAGGAGCGGAGCCCAAAACACAAAGGGATGTGGTGAAACTGAGGCCTACCAGTGAGCCCAAAAGCCAGAAGCCGCCCTGGAGTGCCAACAGCAACTAGGGTGAGTGAACCGTGGTTGAGGAGCCCACGGGTTGTGGCCTGGATTCCCCGCTGACTCAGGGGCATGAGCAGGCCACTAGAGCCACCGTGTTGTGGAATTCCCACTGATTCTGTGGCATGAGCAAGCCACTAATTGGACCCCGAGCTGGGGTCCAGTTGTGTGGGAAAGCCTAGACACCCTTGCTGGGGGACACATACTTTGCACTTACCGATTAACTTGTTAAAAAACTAATAACTTTGGGTCACACTGGGACTAGTGAACTGGATTGTCCTGACCCCAGAGGGCAAACCATAGACTGCGACCCATGGGACACAGGAAGGAACATTGGACTGGGAGGCCCGGAAAGAGGGGTGAGCATTGGACCTCAACCCTTGGGTCACTTCAGGGGAGGCTACTGTACAGGGCCCTCCTATCAATTGGGGTGGGGTGACAAGCCAATTCCCAGGACTACCAGCATGAGGCGCCCTGGGGACATGGCCACCCCGTGACACAGACGTTGACTGATTCGCTATTCACTTTCAGAACACTGTACTGTAATTTTTAAAGAATGTCCAAGTTTACTTTAGCCCTTTTAAATAGATTACTCAGCAGCATTTAATTTTACATGGCATTGACTTAATGGGTACAGTTTATATTTACTTAAACCCCTTTCAGCATAATATTTACATATACTTAACATGTATTAATTACTATATAATGACTCTTGTGACTATACTCCTCCTGTTCTCACATGGCTATACAAATGTTATCACCTTGCAAGAAGGGGATTAAAATAAATGGTGCTCCTATTGAATGCTTGGGGGGGTTTAATAGGAAATGTGCAAATTATACAAAAATGTAAAATAGGGCTCCCAGTAAATCAGAAGCAGCTAACAAATGCTCTGAGACATGCTATAATGTTTTTATGAGATGTTTTACAACCCATTCATTACACTGTCTGTCCTTCTGAAAGCTTGTTATTAGACTGACTGTACAAAGTAACATGTGAATGTCTGTGCAACCAACCATGAAATCATAACAAATTTGAACCTATTTTCCCCCTTTTGTTGGGGGAATTAAGGCTTCCTGGAACTTTTGTCTGTGCAAAATGTGTCTTGATACTGTACTCCCACTGAGTATGCATAGAAAAGATTAAAGGGGTCAATTGTTACACAGCAACATAGTCTACATTTGGGATCAAAGTTGAGATCATTCACCCCAGTGGAAGTCCCTGCAAGCAATATGCTTGTGATACTAGATAGGTTGCTCAATACCTTTTGGAGCCACTGGGAAGCATAGGCTCATCCAAGAGTCTGCCTTATCTTCTCCCACCACCACTTATGGCAGGATTAGCAACACTGAATGTTGCAGCGAATGGCCTTATTCCTCACTTATCCTCTCTGTGGAAGACTGGGCCACCAGGCAATAATATCATACAATCATAGAAGATTAGGATTGGAAGAGACCTCAGGAGGTCACCTAGACCAAACCTCTGCTCAAAGAAGGACGAACCCCAACTATCTGGTAGTTGACAGAGAATGGGGTCTGCAGGCTGGTCATCAGCTGAGATAGGATGAAACTTTTGCAGGTTCATTAGCTGGGAGGTGAGTCAGATTGTCAGATGTAACTTGGATCAAGTGGCAATATTAAGTGGCTTCCAGCTGGCAAATTCTCCTACCATACTCCCAAGGGAGAAACAAAGTGAGTTCCAAACCACAAAAGCTTATGCCCAAATAAATGTGTTAGTTTTTAAGGTGCCACAGGACACCCTGTTGTTTTTGTTGAGGCATGTTGTTTCCAAAATTTGTCAGCTGGGACACCAAGGGTACATCTACACTGCACACTTATTTTGGAATACACTATTCTGGAAAAAATACTCCAAAATAGCACGTATACACTACAGGGAAGCTTCGAAATTAATCTGAGGCAGGCTTCCCTAATGTGGATGCGCTACCTCGATTTACAGCCCCAGGAGGCACTAGGAAGTAATTCGTTTGAATGGCCCTGGGAAGGTGCTATTTCAAAATAGCAGCAGTGGAGTGTCCACACTACCGCTATTTTGAAATACCTATTTCAGAATAAGCATTAGTCCTCATGGAATGAGGTTTACAGAAGTTGGAATAAGCCGTCTGTTATTCCAAATTTATTTCAAAATAATTGAATTGCTGTGTAGACAGTCGAATTATTTCGAAATAACTGTGCTGCGTAGACACACCCCAAGTAAGCTTGGTTTGTCATCTGGGAGATGGCTGCAGGTGGGTTTGTCTCTCAAAGAAAGGTTGAAGGGGTGTTTAGCAGTTGGATGCTCAGAGAAATAGAATTCCTGTGATTTTTTTCCTGTGTGTGTGTGTGTGTGTGTGTGTGTGATATGAAAAATAATGGATCTAAATAACCCAAATGCACCTCCCGTGAACACTTTAGACTTAGTAAGCATACCACATGCCGTAATAACAGAAAAAAGTGTACGCGTTTGACAACTGAGTAACATTGGTATTCTGTAATTTCCCTTCCACTGCGACATTACAAACAGTTTCATATTCAAATGGCTGCTTGTCTATGATTGTCCAATTATTCACCGCATTCTTTCTTTGATGGCACAGATGTTCTCAATTTCTTGTGGTAGAGTTCTTTCATCTAAAAAGTCGTTCTGCCTCAGAAATGCAAAATTCTCTACAGTTCACCAAGTTCTCTGATGGGTTTGCATAATTGGCCTTCAATTTGCCCATTGTTTTGTAATAGAAAGCCTACATTTAATTTCATTTTTGTAAACCTGTAGACAAGAGCAGAACATTCTATGTTTAAGTCTTTCTCCTAATTATGATCTGAGCAGGTTGTGAATATTGAGGCTTCATTATCAGGCACAGATTGTGCTGAGAGGAACGCATGCTTTTCTTTTCCATTGTTTTCAATTTATTATGGGGTTGATCCTGCAAGTGCTGAACATCCTCAATTCTCATTGAAGTCCCCTTGCAAGAAATGCTCAGCTACGTGAAAGACTGGGCCTTTAGGGAAAGGTTTTAAAAATGTTTACATGTCTAATTCCCATGCAATTCAATGGGAACTGGGTGCTGAAAAGCTTTGAGGACCTGGGTCTGCCCAAGGTTATACTGTAGTTTGTGGCACAACTGGAAAATAAACCTAGATTTCCTGTCTCCCAAGCCAGTGTCCTCCTAACCCCAAGATTCTCCTCTCTCTGATTAAAGGTATGAAACAATGGCCAAAAAGTGATGGATTAAAACAAAACAAAGGCCCTTAGTCACTAGTTACCAAGGTACATAACACAGGGCAAGCGTGGGAAGCAACTTGTAATAAGCACAGTCGGTGGTGACAGAAACTAATTCCATTCCTTTCACTAGCTCTCACATTTTCAAATGCCATCCCATATCACTATGAGTCACTGCAAACAGCTCACACCCGCTTGTACTCATCTCCAGTGACTCAGAGTTATAAGGAATGGCACTGGAAAATGTGTGAGATCTGGCAAAAGGAATGAAATTAACCTGTGATGCACTATGATATAGTGGCTTGACCATGAGGCTAGAAATCAAGACATCCCTAGCTATCCTGTGTAATGCCAAGTCAGCTACTGGATCTACATTACTCAGGGTGGGTCTACACTGCTAAGTTATTTCAGAATAACGGCTGTTATTCCGAAATAACTATATGAGCATCTACACAGCAATTCCGTTATTTCGAAATAAATAATTTCAAAATAACAGACGGCTTATTCTGACTTCTGTAAACCTCATTCTACGAAGAATAATGCCTATTCCGAAATAGCTATTTCGAAATAAGGCATGTATAGATACTCCACTTCTTCTATTTCTAAATAGCCCCTCACCAGGGCCATTCTAAGTTATTCCTCCTGGGGCTCTAAATTGAGATAGCACGTCTACATTAGGGAAGACTGCCTTGGACTAATTTGGAGGCTTCCCTGCGGTGTAGATGTGCTAGCTTATTTAAAAATGTTTCGGAATAAAAGGGTACGTCTACACTAGGCCCCTAGTTCACGAGGAGTAACAGTTAATTCGAACTAAGGGTTTATCTCGGAATCCCGCTTCTCTGCTGTGTGTAGATGCGAGCAGTTACTTCGGGCTAGTCAGTTTCCAAAATGGCAACCGGCTGGGAATATGCTAATCAAGTGCGGGATATTTAAATCCTGCGCTTCATTAGCAATTTCGGTCACCCTCATTAGCCTCCCTAGTTTGAACTAGGGGGCTAGTGTAGACGTACCCTTTCAGAATAGCTTATTCCAAAATAACTGTGCAGTGTATATGCAGCCTCAGATATGAAACTGCAGAACGACTAACTGGTATGTAACAATAATAAAGAACAGAATGATACAGACCCAAAGAGAAACATATGTCGAAAGAAAGTCAACAAGGCCTTTGTAAAGGGAAATCATGTCTCACCAATTGATTAGAATTCTCTGGGGGATCAACACACATGTGGAAAGGGGCGATCCAACTGCTATTGTAAACATAGGCCTCCAGAAAGCCTTTGACAAGACTCAAAGGCTCTTACAGAAGGTAAGCAGGCATGAGATAGGAGGAAAAGTCCTCTCATGGATCACTAAATGGACAAAAAACAGAAAACAAAGGGCATTAATAAATGGTCCATTTTCACAGTGGAAAGGTAAAGAGCAGCAGTCCCCACTGTGTATTGGAACCACTGCTGTCAATATATTCATAAAAGACGTGGGAAAAGTGAGGTGGCAAAATTTGAAAATGATACAAAAATCAATCATGATCGTGATTGCAAAGTCACAAAGGGCTCTCGCAAATTTGGGTGACCGGGTAACAAAAGGGCAAATGGTATTCAGTGTTGATGAAGTGCAAAGTAACACACACTGGAAAACATGATCCCAATTATGAGTACAAAACGATGGGGTCTAAATTAGCTGTTGCCATTCAAGAAAGAGATCCTGAAGCAGTCATAGATAGTTCTCGGGAAACCTCTTAATGTGCAGCAGCAGTGGAAAAAAAAGCGAACAATGTTAGGAACCATTAGGAAAGAGATAACTAAGAAGACAGAAAAGATCATAATGCCACTATATAAATCCATAGTGCAGCCATACATTGAACCCTGCATGCAGGTCTGGTCACCCCATCTTGAAAGGGATATCTTAGAATTGGAAAAGGTCAACAAAATGATTAGGTGTGTGGAACAGCTTCAGTATGAGGAGAGATGGAAAAAAGACTGGGGCGTAGAAAGGAGGTGACAGGGGAGGAGGGCTATGCTAGAGGGCTATAAAATCAGGAATTGTATGAGAAAGTAAACAGAGAAGTATCATTTATCCCTTCCCATAACACAAGAACCAGGAGTAACCCAGGAAGTTAATACGCAGCAGGATTAAAAAAAATATAAGGAAGTGCTTCTTCACATAACACAGTTGGGCTGTGGAACATGTTACCAGGGGATGTTGCCAAGGCCAAAGAAATAACTAGGTTCAAAAAAAGAATGAGATAAGCTTAGGGAGGATATGTTCCTCAATGGCTATTAGCCAAGATGGTCACGAATGCAACCCAATGCTCTGAGTTTCCTTTAACCTCCAACTGCCAGAAGCTGGGACTGGATGAAAGGAGATGGATCTGAGTAGGCCTGTTCTGTTTATTTCCTCTGAAGCATCTGGCCCTGCCCACTGTCAGAGACAGGATGCTGGGTTAGACGGACCATTGGCGTGACACTATATGACCGTTCTTATCTTACTATGAGGAAGTTGAGATGCAAAATGTAAACAAAATGATGTTGCAGCTGGCAGACTTGAACTTGATTTTGAATAGGAATGAGCAAACTCAGTCTCTGGCTAGTTTGGAAGATAAATGGTGTGTATGGGGACATTTTCAACTGGGACTAGTGATTTTTGGATGATTTGGATGTTGGTTCCCCAGACTGGGATGTCATAAGGGAGCCTCATTTTTCACCAAAGGGCTAAGTACTTCTTGATTGCATGCAGCTGAAAATCATAGAATCATGGAAAAACTAGAACTGGAAGGGACCTTGAGAGGTCACTAGGTCCAGTCCCCTGTATTCACAGCAGAACCAAGCACCATGTAGATCGTCTCTGACATGTTTATCTAACCTGCTCTTAAATATCGTCAGTGATGGAGATTCCACAGCCTCCCTAGGCTATTTATTCCAGTGCTTAACCACCCTGACAATTAGAAAGTTTTTCCTAATCATAGAATCATAGGTCTGGAAGAGACCTCAGGAGGTCATTGAGGCCAGCCCCCTGACCAAAGCAGGACCAACCCCAACTAAACCATCCCAGCCAGGGCTTGGTCAAGCCGAGACTTAAAAACTTCTAGGGATGAAGATTCCACCACCTCCCTAGGTAACCCATTCCAGTGCTTCACCCCCCTCCTAGTGACGTAGTTTTTCCTAATATCCAACCTAGACCTCCCCCACTGTAATTTGAGACCATTGCTCCTTCTTCTGCCATCTGTCACTACTTAGAACAGCCTCTCTTCATCCTCTTTGGAAGCTCCTTTCAGGAAGCTGAAGGCTGTTATCAAATCCCCCTCACTCTTCTCTTCTGCAGACTAAACAAGCCCAAATCCCTCAACCTCTCCTCATAGATCATGCACTCCAGCCCCTTAATCATTTTGGTTGCCCTCCGTTGGATCCTCTCCAATGCGTCCACATACTTTCTGTAGTGGGAGGCCCAGAACAGGATGCAGTACTCCAGATGTGGCCTCACCACTGCCGAATAAAAGGGAATACTCACTTTTCTAGAACTGCTGGCAATGCTCCTTTTAATGCACCCTAATATGCCATTCGCCTTCTTGGCTACAAGGGCAAGGGTTGACTTATAATCAGCTTCTCATCCACTGTAATCCCCAGGTCCTTTTCTGCTGAACTGCTACTTAGCCAGTTGGTTCCCAGCCTGTAACAATGCTTGGGATTCTTCCATCCCAAATGCAGGACTCTGTACTTGTCCTTGTTGAACTTCATCAGATTTCTCTTGACCCAATCCTCTAATCTCTCTAGGTCACACTGGACCCTATCCTTGTCCTGCAATGTATCTACCTCTCCCCCTAGTTTAGTGTCATCCACAAATTTACTGAGGGTGCAATCCATCCCCTCATCCAGGTCATTAATAAAGCCGTTGAACAAAACGGGCTCTAGAACCGATCCTTGGGGCACTCTGCTTGAAACCAACCACCAACCTGACATCAAGCCATTGATCACTAACTGTTGGGTCTGACAGTCTAGCCAGCTTTCTATCTACCTTACAGTCCATTTATCCAATCCATATTTCCTTAAATTGCTGGCAAGAATATTGTAGGAGGCTGTATCAAAAGCTTTGCTAAAGTCAAGGTAATCACATCCACTGACTTCCCAATGTCCACAGAGCCTCATCATAGAAGCTAATCAGATTGGTCAGGCATGACTTGCCCTTGATGAATCCATGTTGACTATTCCTGATCATATTCCCCTCTTCCAAGTGCTTCAAAATGGATTTCTTGAGGATCCCCTCCATGATTTTTCAGGGGACTGAGGTAAGGCTGACTGGTCTGTAGTTCCCTGGATTGTCGTTCTTCCCTTTTTTAAAGATGGGCGCTGCATTTGCCTTTTTCCAGTCATCCGGGATCTCTCCCGATCTCCACGAGTTTTCAAAGATAATGGCCAAAGGCTCTGCAATGACATTTGCCAACTCCCTAATACCTTTGGATGCATGAAATCCGGACCCATGGATTTGTGTATGTCTAGCTTTTCTAGATAGTTCTTAACCTGTTCTTTCTCCACCAAAGGCTGCCCACCTCCTTCCCATACTGCATTGCCTAGGGCAGTAGTCTGGGAGCTGGCGTTGTCTATGAAAACATAGGTAAAAAAAGCATTGAGTACTTCAGCTTTTCCCACATCATCTGTCACTAGGTTACCCCCCTCATCCAGTAACGGCCCCACACCCTCTCTGATCACCCTCTTATTGCTAACATGCCTGTAGAAACCTTTCTTGTTACCCTTCACATCCCTTGCCAGCTGCAATTCCAATTATGCTTTTGCCTTCCTGATTACTCCCCTGCATTCTCAAGCAATATATTTATACTCCTCTCTAATCATCTGCCCAAGTTTACACTTCTTATAAGCTTCTTTTTTGTCTTTAAGCTCACCAAGGATTTCCCCGGTCAGGCAATGTGGTCGCCTACTATATTTGCTCTTCTTACTGCGCATTGGGATGGTTTTATCCTGTGCCTTTAATAAGGCTTCTTTAAAATACTGCCAGCTCTCCTGGACTCCTTTCCCCTTCATGTTAACGTCCCAGGGGATCCTGCCCATCAGTTCTCTGAGGGAGTGAAAGTCTGCTTTTCTCAAGTCCAGGATGTGAATTTTGCTGCTCTCCTATGTCCAACCTAAACCTAATGTCCAACCTAAACCTCCCTTGTTGCAATTTAAGCCATTGCTTTTTATCCTATCCTCAGACGTAAAGGAAAATAATTTCTCTCCCTCCTCCTTGTAATACCCTTTTAGGTACTCAAAAGCCATTGTCATGTCTCCTCTCAGTCTTCTGCTTTCCAAAATAAATAAACCTGATTCCTTCAGTCTTCCCTCATAGGTCATGTTTCCTTTAATCATTCTTGTTGCTTTTCTCTGGACCTTCTCCAATTTCTCCACATCTTTCCTGAAAAGTGATGCCCAGAACTGGATATAATACATCAGTTGAGGCCTAATCAGCACAGAGTAAAGCGGAAGAATGACTTCTCATGTCTTGCTTTCAGTGCTCCTGTTAATGCATCCCAGAATGTTTGCTTTTTTTTAAACAATGTCACACTGTTGACTCTGACTCACATTTAGCTTGTAGTCTACTATGACCATTTCTGCAGGACCCTTTCCAAGACAATTCTTCTCATTTTGTATGTGTGAAACTGATTGTTCCTCCTTAAGTGGAGTACTTTGCATTTGTCCTTATTGAACTTCATGCTGTTTACCTCAGACCATTTTTCCAGTTTGTCCAGATAATTTTGAATTATGACCCTATCCTCCAAAGCACTTGCAACCCCTCCCAGTTTGGTATCTTCTGTACACTTTATAAGTGTACTCTCTATGACATTATCTAACCCATTGATGGCAATATTGAACAGAACCAGACCCAAAACTGATCTCTGCAGAACCTGCTTGTTATGCCCTTCCAGCATGACTGTGAACCATTGATAACTACTCTCTGGCTTTGTCTACACTGCAGGGTTTTTGCGCAAGAAGCTTTTTGCATGGGAGTTTTTGCAGATCTTCTTGCGCAAAAGCACATCCACACCTCAAAAGCGATGTGCTTTTGCGCAAGAGAGCATCCACACTGCATGGACGCTCTTGTGGAAGAAAACAGAATGGCCAACAGAGCACCTGTTCTTTTTGCACAAGAAACCCCTGCGGAGCATCCACACATGCCTTTTTGTGCAAGAGCTGTAGTGCAAAAAGGAATAATTCCTCGTGGAGAGAGGAATAACTCTACCTGCAAAAGCCCTCTGTCCTGTCGATTTACTGTATTTTTTTTTTTTTTTTTGCACAAAAATGAGCTTGAGGTGTGGACACTCTGCCGGTTTTTGCGCCAAAACAGGTGTTTTGGCGCAAAAACCTTGTAGTATAGACAAGGCCTCTGAGAACAGTTATGCATAGTAGCCCCATCTATGTTGTATTTCCCTAGTTTATAGGTTGAAGGTCACAGGAGACTGTATTAAATGTTTCACTGAAGTTTAGGTACATCATATCTACTGCTTCCCCCTTATCCACATGGCTTGTTATCCTATCAAAGAATGCTATCAGGTTGGTTTGACATGATTTGGTCTTTACAAATCTATGCTGACTCTTACTTATCACCTTATTTTCTAGATGTTTGCAAATGGATTCCTTAATTATTTGCTCCTGGCCATTTGCTGAGTGTTGCAGGTCCCCAGTCTCGTCTCTGGGTCCTCAGGTTTTTGTAGCTTGTGGCTGCAGCAGCAACCTGGAGCCTCCACCAACAGTCTTCTCTCCTCAGCGTTCAGCCTAGATTGAGGGGGCTGCTCCCTTTTATACCATGGCAGCAGCTGTAGTATGCCCAACGCAGTCTGAGGGGCCAGGTTTCCGCTGCCCCTAATGCAGTGTTAACCCTCTCTTGCCCAGTGTGCATAGGCATACTCTAGAACATAAGAACATAAGAATGGCCGTACTGGGTCAGACCAAAGGTCCATCTAGCCCAGTATCCTGTCTGCCGACAGTGGCCAGCACCAGGTACCCCAGAGAGGGTGGACCGAAGACAATGATCAAGCGATTTGTCTCCTGCCATCCCTCTCCAGCCTCTGACAAACAGAGGCCAAGGACACCATTTTATCCCCTGGCTAATAGCCTTTTATGGACCTAACCTCCATGAAATTATCTAGCTTCTCTTTAAACTCTATTATAGTCCTAGCCTTCACAGCCTCCTCTGGCAAGGAGTTCCACAGGCTGACTACATGCTGTGTGAAGAAGAACTTTCTTTTATTAGTTTTAAACCTGCTACTCATTCATTTCATTTGGTGTCCTCTAGTTCTTCTATTATGGGAACTAATAAATAACTTTTCTTTATCGGCCCTCTCCACACCACTCATGATTTTATATACCTCTATCATATCCCCCCTCAGTCTCCTCTTTTCTAAACTGAAAAGTCCCAGTTGCTTTAACCTCTCCTCATATGGGACCCGTTCCAAACCCCTAATCATTTTAGTTGCCCTTTTCTGAACCCTTTCCAGGGCCAAAATATCTTTTTTGAGGTGAGGAGGGGATAGGTTACAAACCACAGATAATAGTTCAGCAATTTCCCATTTGAGTTCTTTTAGAACCCTTGGATGAATGCCATCCGGTCCCGGAGATTTGTTAACATTAAGTTTTTCTATTTGTTCCAAAACCTCCTCTAATGACACTTCAGTCCAGGACAGTTCCTCAGATTCATCACCCACAAAGGATGGTGCAGATTTGGGAATCTCCCCAACGTCCTCAGCCGTGAAGACTGAAGCAAAGAAATCATTTAGTTTCTCCGCAATGGCTTTATCGTCCTTGATTGCGCCTTTTATAGTTTGATCGTCTAGGGGACCCACAGGTTTTTTAGCAGGCTTCCTGCTTCTATTGTACTTAAACATTTTGTTATTTCTTTTTGAGTTTTTGGCTAGCTGTTCCTCAATCTTTTTTTGCTTTTCTTATTACATTTTTACACTTGATTTGACAGTGTTTATGTTCCTTTCTATTTATCTCACTAGGATTGGACTTCCACTTCTTAAAAGATGCCTTTTTGTCCCTCACTGCTTCTTTTACATGGTGGTTAAGCCACGGTGACACTTTTTTAGGTCTCTTGCTATGTTTTTTAATTTGGGGTATACATTTAAGTTGGGCCTCTATTATGGTGTCTTTAAAAAGTTTCCATGCAGCTTGCAGGGATTTGGCTCTAGTCACTGTGCCTTTTAATTTCTGTTTAACTAGCCTCCTCATTTTTGTGTAATTCCCCTTTTTGAAATTAAATGCCAGGGTGCTGGACTGCTGAGGTGTTCTCCCCACCACAGGAATGTTGAATGTTATTATATTATGGTCACTATTCCCAAGCGGTCCTGTAACGGTTATTTCCTGGACCTGATCCTGCACTCCACTCAGGACTAAATCGAGAATTGCCTCTCCCCTTGTGGGTTCCTGCACCAGCTGCTCCAAAAGCAGTCATTTAGGCCATTGAGAAATTTTATCTCTGCTTCTCTTCCTGAGGTGACATGTACCCAGTCAATATGGGGATAATTAAAATCCCCCATTATTATAGAGTTCTTTATTTTGATAGCCTCTCTAATCTCCCTCAGCATTTCAATGTCAGTATCACTGTCCTGGTCAGGTGGTCAGTAATATATCCCTACTGCTAATTTCTTATTATTGGAGCATGTAATTACTATCCATAGCGATTCTATTGAGCATGTTGATTCACTTAATATTTTTATTTCATTGATTCTACATTATCTTTCACATACAGTGCCACTCCACCACCCACCCGGCCTGCTCTATCCTTTTGATATATTTTATATCCCGGTATGATTGTGTCCCAGATTTTCATCGTTCCACCAGGTTTCAGTGATGCCTATTATGTCAATCTCCTCATTTAATACTAGGTACTCTAGTTCACCCATCTTATTAGTCAGACTCCTAGCATTTGTGTAGAAGCACTTTAAAAATTTGCCACTGCTTATTTGTCTGCCCTTCCCTGGTGCATTGGATTCCTTTGTATGCGGTTGTTTGTCTGCTCTGGCCCATGGTTTGCCCTCTCCCCTCCTCTCTTTCTGACTACAGCTTAGAGAATCTCTATCAATGGATTCTCCTCTAAGAGAAGTCTCCCTCCGATTTACATGCATCTCCGCACCAATCGGCTTTCCCCCATCTCTTAGTTTAAAAACTGCTCTACGGCCTTTTTAATGTTTAGTGCCAGCAGTCTGGTTCCACCCTGGTTTAGGTGAAGCCCATCCTTCCTGTATAGGCTCCCCCTCTCCCAAAAGTGTCCCCAGTTCCTAATAAATCCAAACCCCTCTTCCCTACACCATCGTCTCATCCACGCATTGAGACTCTGAAGCTCTGCCTGCCTACCTGGCCCTGCGCGTGGAACTGGAAGCATTTCCGAGAATGCCACCATAGAGGTCCTGGATTTCAGTCTCTTTCCTAGCAGCCTAAATTTGGCCTCCAGGACATCTCTCCTACCCTTCCCTACGTCACTGGTACCTACATGTACCACGACCACCGGCTCCTCCCCAGCACTACACATAAATCTATCTAGATGCCTCGAGAGATCCGCAACCTTCGCACCAGGCAGGCAAGTGACCATACGGTTCTCCCGGTCATCACAAACCCAACTTGCTATGTTTCTAACAATCAAATCACCCACTACTAACACCTGCCTCTTCCTAACTGGCATTCCCTCCCCCTCAGAGGTATCCTCAGTACGAGAGGATACCTCAACATCCTCTGGGAGGAGGGTCCCAACTACAGGATGGTTTCCCTCTGCTCCCATTGAATGCTCTATTCCCTTGAGACTTTCATCCTCCTTAAGAGCACTGGGGCTCTCAGACTGGAGGTGGGACAGTACTACAGTGTCCCGGAAAGTCTCATCAACATATCTCACTACCTCCCTTAGCTCCTCCAGTTCAGCCACCCTGGCCTCCAAAGCCCGAACCCGGTCTCTGAGGGTCAGGAGCTCCTTGCAACGGGTGCACACCTAAGCCACCCGCCCACAGGGCAGGTAATCATACATGTTACACTCGACACAATAAACAGGATAGCCCCCACTCTGCTGCTGGGCTTCTGTCTCCATTTTCCTAATGAATAAGTTTAAGCAGAAACTGGGATTCTTTTTAAACCTCTGGAATATAGATAATTACAAGAGTTATGTTTTAAAGAAGGTCAGAAGTCCCTCGTGCCCTCTAACCTCCCCCTCTAACCTCCCTCTCCAAACTCCCTGTTAGCTGTTCCTGTTCACAAGCTCCCTGGTCGCTGAGTCACAGGCTTATATAGCTCTGGTAGCCCCTCCCCCTGACTGAGGCTCAGCCAATTAACAGAGGCTTCTAGATTTCAAACCTTTTAGAAGCTCCTGCAAACAAACAAACCAACCAACCAAACACACAAACACAAGCTCAGCACACAGCAAATAAAATACTCTGTCACAGTAATTTCATAAAATGTATGTAATGGTTTGGTCTCCTCGGGTGATCTCTTCATCCTTGCTGCCAAAAGATAAAATGTGGCAAGAGGGAAGGAATTAATGAACTAGCAATAGCCAAAATACCTTGGTTTGCTAGATCAGAATGAAATTGAAGGATCTGTTATCGCAACCCAATTTTGTTGGGCTTATAGTAGCAAGGGAACTTATTAGCATAACACCATTATCAAAAGCCTTGGTGGGATGATTTAGTTGGGATTGGTCTTGCTTTTAGCAGGAGGTGGGACTTGATGACCTCCTGAGGTCTCTTCTAGCCCTGGGATTCTATGATACTATGAAAACAAAGGACCAAACGGCATCTGACACACCACATGGGAGTGAAATCTAACAACATCACTTAGGAGGCCTCTGCATTTATCACAAGCCTCATTCTCTCTATCAGATAAACTGATGCCTAAGAAGCAACCCTTGTACTATCCATCTCCAAAGGCAGCCTGAAACGGATTACTAGGTTACATGCATGTTCTCTGGGAAGATATCAAATGCCATACTCAACAATACATCAGACATATATATGTGGAGGTGGGAAGGCTGAGAATCTACCAAAATCTCTAAATCAAGGCATGAGGAGAATGTACGAGGAGAATGCACTTTCAGTAGTGGGACTCCCAGCTGATGTCCCAATGAACTAACAAGTGCATTCTTTTCGATTTCAAATACATTTCCCCGACACGGTGTCATAAAGGAGGCAAGCTGCTATATGTGTCAAAAGGGTTTGCTCACCAATAGCAACGGACTCCTTTGATGATGTTATCGTAACAGACATTTATTTCTTCTGTGTTAGCTTAAAAATGAATGAGGCCGTAGCTTTGTTTCACTGCAACTTTAAATAGGCACATCCATTCCAAAACTAACTTGCCCTATGAAGAAGGAGCCACTTTCTGGTAGTATTTTTGGGCTAGTTCTGCAAATCAGCTGAATAAAAATCCCAGCTTTTCATGTGAAACATGTTTTGAGTCAGGGGTTGGGTGTGTCTCTGTTTTCACTAGTGATATACTGTTCTAAGCTTTTTGCATGTGATAACTAGACAGAGAAATGCCTGATGAGATCATAATCCCCGCCCCCCACCCCCTTCACACACACACACACACACACACACACACACACACACACCCCCTTTCAAATTTAGACAGTGTTGGAATCTATATCCTGAGCCACATTTGAATTTTGAAACTCAGGCTTGTTTTCTGAGTAAAACTGCCCCAAATCAAAGCCACCATACACACCTAAGTTCCCCATCAATGTAGTATTTGAGCACCTCACGGACATAAATGAATCCACCCTCTCACAACTCCCTGAGGGAGGTGTGCATTAATAATATTATTTCACGGATGGGGATCTGAGACTCAGACTAATACTGATATTAGCAAACGTGTCTACTGGTTTTGGCAGATGAACCAAAAATACTTAGGTCTTGAGCCTCTGATTTCAGTGCTTCTAAAAATTGGGTCCACACAGACTGCAGTTCGGCATCCAAAATCTAAAACATGTGAAATTAGTAGATAACTTTAAAAGTTTACATGTAAGTGACTTGCCACGATCAGATGACAACCATATGGAAGAGCCAGGAATTGAACCTTCCAATCCTGCATCCTGCCGTGCCTTTTTTAGAAAATCTTTCTCAGCAACAGCATCCTGTAATTGACTAATACCACCCATCTTGGATCTCATAACTTACCATGCCATACTTATCACTCATCAAATGAGATTAAAGGGTGAAAAAATATAGGGCTAACATGCGGCCTTGTTAATTAAAGTGAGCCAACTTTTTTTAGTCTATTGACTCAAACATGCAATTTCAGGGCCACCAAACTATTTGCAAATTCAGGTCAAATATGGCAAAGTGTTTTGACTGAATTTCTTTTACTGTAGGAAAAAGTAAAAAGGTTTTATTATGATATTTTTTAAATCACACATTTCAAATCTTTGGTTTTGAAATGACATTTTGTTTCATAATGCAGTTAGATTTATTTTTAAAAGTCCAGCCACAAACTAACCAAAACAAACATATGAACAAAAATTGTTTGGGGTAAATTTAAAATGGAATTTTTCAGGGACTTCTTGCCAAAACAACATCCATCAAATTCTCCATTTTGGATCCAACCAAAACCAACTGTGCGGGGCCATTTTTCAGCCACTGAACCAACAATTAAATTACTTGTTCGGCTCTGAATTAAAACTTACTATCTCTCTCCAAACTGTTAAACCAATATTAAAGCAGGTTGGAAAGTAGTTTAGAGTCACTTTTGTGGAATTTTCATATCCGAAAGATGAGAAGAATGACAGCAATTTCCCATAAGATGGCAGTCCCCAGCACAAGTCTCAGAAATGCCAACTGTAATTCATATAGATATCTGATATGTATTATTCCTTGGATTCATTGTGACAATTGCTTCTGGGCTTAACTAACTACAAGTAGTTTTTCTTTAAAAGGCACCAAAATGCTCCCTCCAGTAGCTGATTTGTGACTATTTTATTTCATGAATAACGGAGTTTTTAATTGAACAATCTATTTTTATACGGTATCTTCCTAGACATCTCTAATAACCAATATGAGAGAAAAATTCTGAAAGCTCAAAAAAAAAACCAACCCCCCATTAACTCTATTCTTCTTCCAAAAGCCCTTTCCAATGAGAGTTTCAATAAGGATACATCTACACTGCAACGCTATTTCGGGATACCGGAGTATCCCAAAATAGCTATCCCGCGTATTAACAACAAGCATATTATTTCAGGCTTGCTATTCCGACATCCCTGTAAACCTCATTCCATGAGGAGCAAGGGATATTTTGGAACAGCGGACATGCAGTAAGAGGTGCCACAGGAGTGAGGCCACCTTGTCATATGTGGTGGAGAATGTGAGCATAGACCGTCACCCCTGACACAAGGGGAAGGCAGGGACTGGGACAGTTACCTGACAAAGAGACACTACAGACACTGAAGGAAGGTTGATGGACCCAGCATTTACAGACATTTTCTTTGCTGAAGACCCTTGTGCCATCCCTGGCAGGTCTCTGGCATCAGTGCCCAGGTGGAAGGGGACTGACGGATCACAGGAAAGATTCAAGACCTTGTTGCACATGATCCAGGAGAGAGAGTGGGAGGGACAGTGGGCCCTGCAGGTGCAGTTGGAGCAGCTGGTAGAGAACAGTGGGCCTTGGTAAAACTCTTGTGGAGTTTTCTAGGAGCAGTCTAGGACCAGGAGGCTGGTGGTGGAGCAGAGAGTTGTTATAGCTGTAGGTGGCATGGACATTCAAGGGTTAATTGTCCCTACTGGGATGGAGGCAGGGACCCTCAGTCGAAGTGGGGAAAGGGACAAGAGCTTAGCAGAGCCTACCTGCTTGGGAAAACCAGGAGAGAGCGGACATGCTGGACCTGTAGGAAGGGACTCCTATATAGGGATTGCCCAGACCCAGGGAGGGAGCAGGGTCAAGATTAGCTCAGGGGATGAGGCTGAATTGGAGAAGGACGAAGGAAGGCCCAAGGCTGAGAGATGGCAAGGAACCTGCTTCTGGTGCCAACAGAGTGGCCATATCAAGAGGTATTTCCCCTCAGGAGAGGGTGGCCAAAGAAAGAGGTACCTGTGGACTCAACTGGGTCAAAGACGGGTAGAATGGATGCTATGGAATATACCACCCCCAAATGGATGGGCTCGTTGAACATTTCCATGACACCCTGAAATCAATGCTATGACTCCCAACATTGAGATTCAGTCCTACTTGCCCTACTATTTTCCATACGGTAGATCCCCCAAACCTCTACCATCTTCTCCCCTTTCGAACTCCTCTATGGGAGACAACCTTGAGGCGGCCTTGACCTTTTGAGGGAAGACTGGGAGACATAAGAAACTCAGGAGGCCAGTGGGGACTGCATAATATGTATTATGTCTCTGAGAGTGACTCCAATCTTGGGGAGCCTTCCCTGGGGCAAACCTGATACAGTCTCAATAGATTCAGGAACAGCAATATAACTGGGGAACTAAGGTACACAGTTCTGAGCCAGGCAACTGGGTTAGGGTTACCCTCTGTAGAACTGAAACTTTTGGCCAAGTTGCAAGTCCCCTTTGGAGCGTCCTGTAGCATAGGAGTAGGAGACCAGGAGGCCAGGCGAAAGCAAGGAAGTGCATACTCACAATGCAAATCAGCTAAAAGCCTCGCAAGACCAGAGAAGTCTTGTTTATCACACCATTGCCCCCCTGAACCAGAGTTAGGTCCACTAATGGGGGAACACTTAGACCCAAAGTTGGTGGCACTGGTGAAGAGCCTCAGCCCCATGCAGTAAGACCCAATGCAGCACTTCTTACAGGGTTTTCATGAGCCACCATATTGTAACCACACCAGGGCAGAAAGTGTGGGGCAACCACCAACCTCTCTCCTGGAAGATGTGGGCAGCCATCTGCCAGGAACTTGACATGATGCTCGAGATGGGAGTAGTTGAGGAATTGTAGAGTGAGTGGGGGCGTCCCATCATCTTGTTTCCGAAACCCAACGGGACCCTGTGCTGATTTTCACAAAGTTAATGCCATATTCTGGTTTGATGCACATCCATTGCCTTGCCTCAAGGCACTGCTAGAGCAGCTGGGGGAACCAAATATCTATCAGCCCTTAACTAGACAAAAGGGTGTTGGCAAATACCCCTGGTGCCTAACTCCTAGGCAAAGACTGCCTTTCACACTTCACATACCTGTATCAATTCATAACAATGCTGTTCAGATTACATGGGGCACTGCCACCTTCCAGAGGCTAATGAATAACGTGTTGCAGCCTCATGACCACTACTCAGCGGCCTACATAAATGATATCATTATCTACAGCAGCAATTGGGAAGACCACCTTCTAAACCTCCATAATGTCCTCCAGGCCCTACCAGATGCTGACCTCACCACCAACCCCACAAAATGCCATTTTGGGCAGGTAGATGTGACTTAACTTGGGTACATGGTGGGAGATGGTAAGCAACTACTGCTGATTGATAAGGTGCAAGACCTAGCAGAGACCCTGACACTGCGGACAAAGAAGCAAGCACACCATTTCTTAGGACTGGCTGGCTATTATCGGCGTTTCATTCCTGGAGTTGCTACAGTCGTGGTCCCCCTTTCAAACATGACTAAAAATTCTCAACCTTGGTGTGACGGGTCTGCTGGGCCCTGCACTGGAGCCGCCACAGCCTCCACTGCTTTTCCGGTGGGCAGGGGAGGATACGCTGCGCCGTCAGCTCGGGCCGCAATGCTGGGGTGCGCGGGCTACGGGAGGGGGTGGGCTGAATAGGGGAGTGCCTGACGTGACCAGGCGTCAGGGTGTCAGCACGGTGGGACGTCCAGCCAGTGCGTTGGACATCAGGCCCTTGACTCAGGAGACAGGAGGAAGGCAAGAGAACCGCAGGACTCCCAGGGAGATGGAGGGACACCTGAACCAGGAGACGGATCGGAGCGGCGGCCACAGCATCATCGAGGGGAACAAAACTGCCAAGTCTCTGGTAGGAACCCCAAGTCAGGCGAGGAATGAGAAGGACAGGGGAGGGGGAAGGAAGCAGCCTGGGGCAGGGCAGTATTGGCACCCATGGGCTGACGAGTTACAGGGAAACACCCCGTCAGTCGGGTAGGGAGCCATCAGCCCCTACCCTCTAGGGCCCCAGGCTGGGACCCGGTGGAGAGGGAGGGCCTGGGTCCCCATTACCCCGTCTAGAGCAGAGAGGATGTCGACCCTGCATGGTCGGTACACAACCAACCCAGCATAACTGATTATTGAACCTTGACCCTGCGGGGAACAGAGAACTTACGGGAATTTGGGGGTGACTTTAAGGTAGTTGGTTGCTCAGGACCTGGCCCAAACTCATGACTAGGGGTTCCTGGATGGACTGCGCCGCCACACTCGGCAAGTCTAATTCTTCTTGCTTACCACTGAAAGGAAAGCCAATGAGTTTTGGCCTGTCTGGTTCGGATTTTGTTATGAAGTTGGTTTGTGGCTTGGAGTGGGACCCAGACCACGTGGCTTCCATCTCCAATGAGGAAACGGAACAACTGGGTTTCTCTCTGGAGTTCTGAAGCCAAAACTGAAAGTGAAAATCAGGGCATGTGTACCCAGGTGGATCGATAGAGTAAAACAGGCTGACACCACCGAGTTACACAGAGCTCACATAACTTCCCGTAGAGTGGGGGTCTCAGACTCCCAGCCCCTGGGTCATCTACAAGCCCGAGCCCTTCCTCAGTCTGGTCCACAAAATATTTTGAAAAAAAGCTATTTAATCAGGCCCATGTGGCTGCTGGCCTGAGGGACAGATGACACACAGGGACTTGCCCACACATATGGCTCCCAACAGCACCCAGGCTCCCAGCATCTGCACAGTCACCACTAAAGAGGGCACTGCTCGGTCCAGGAAAGCCACGCTGGCTGCCTCTGCAATGAGGCGAACCACTCTGACCAGAGAGCTGCCCGAGCTGATGCTTCTGCAGCCAGTGGAGCGGGGTGGGGTTGGTGGGTTTTAGTTACCCTGGGTAGGGATGGGGATCCCAGAACGAGGATGTGGCTGGGGCTTTCCAAGGGGGAAAAAAAGCCCCAATGATCAGGAGGCTTGTGATCAAATCAGGAGCGTTGGCATCACTGATCTCTAGTCAGTTTCACAAAATGATTCAAAAGTTGGACAACTGACACCTATGGACAGGACGTCTCTGCACACAGCTGCCCCAGGCCACAGGTTGGCGCTGGCAGTGGCGTGGAGCTAGTGGCCAGGAGTCGCTCTATCCCCGCAGTGCTGCAGATGGCAGCAGTAAGGCCCCTCCGGTGGGTTTTAAATCACCTGGGGTGGCAGGCAGGGCCAAGAGATGCGCAGGGGGAAATAAATAGAGCAACTTCCCCCCCCCCCCGCCCGAGCCCTTTGTACAGGGGGATGCCACTCGCCCATTAGGAGGATTCGAATATGAGATCCCTGACATAGAGTATAATGACCCCTTATGTGCAGAGCCCTAGTTTAGATGATGCACTACAAGGAAAACAGATATTTATAGTTCCCCAAAGTGCAGTCTGAGCTTGCAATGTGTACTTGTGCAAATCACCTTGTACTTCCATTGGATGACTTCCCTAGGATTACTCGCATGAATGAACTTTGCAGTTGGTGGTTTCCCCAGGTTGTTATGTTTTATGTGGAAAGAAGAGGATAGATGATCTGGTGTTTAAGACCCTGGGCGAGGACTCAGTAGTGCTCCATTCTTTTGCTGGTTCTGAAATGAATTAGGTGTGACCTTGGGCAAATCACTCAAAGGTGCTAACCTTCATTATTTCCCGTTTTTGCACTGATTTCAATGGACGTCAGTTGGAGCCAGATGTCTACATGCCTTTTAGGATCTTAATCACTCTGTGATTCCATTTCCCATTTGTAAAATAAAGATAATATATACTTCATTTTCTCCATTTTTTGTCTTTTTTCTGATTATGTGCTCCAACCCGAGGATTTGTCTCTTACTATATCTATGTGCAGCCCCAAGCACAATGGGGCCCTGATATCTGCTGAGACCTCCAAGAACTATTGCAATACAAATCGTAATAAATAACAACTTCAAGAAAATGTCACTAGAGAGAAACGTTCCCTCTATTTTTCCATCTATGTGCAGAATAAATTTTGTTATATGAACCAGCGCATGTGCGCCACCAGTAGAAACACATTGGCAGAGCCTCCATAGCCTCCCACAATCAGCTGGATGGCACCTGAATCTCTACTGGGTGGCTGCCCAATGCACGTCTTACAGGGGATATCTTTCAGAAGTTGTGTGCTTGCTTTTATGGCTCTCTGGGCTTGTTCATCACTTTCTGCCAGTTCACACACATATTTCATTTTATTAGCTGCGAGCTTCCAAACCTCTCCCTACCGGGTTCACTACGAGCCTATGTTTTGTGTCTTCATAGATCCACAGCATGTACCAGGCATGAACAATATGCAGTCCAAACTGGGTTAGCCAATCAGCACTGCTTTCACCCGACCAAGTGATGCTGCACTTCCCATCCAAAAGTAAATGAGGGAGTCTGATCTTCTTTAGAAGTATATTGTGAACTTTATTGTTCAATATTAAAGCAGCATTGTGAAAAGTGGCCTATAAATGGCTAATAAAAGCAGAGTTTATAGCTTATAAAGTGCATCAATACTTTACACTGGTCTGCCCAGGGAGATTTATATTTGCGATCGCTGTCTGGGATTTAAGGACTGCCAATGGTTTTAATTTTTTGGACCCATGAAAAATAATGGTGTTGACAAACATCCTCTCTGATTAATTCTGTCGGCCCCTCTCAAGGGTTGCTAGCGCAAAGGAAGAGTTGCTGCTCATTCCAACTGCTCATTAGCATGGGGAAAAGGCCCTGAATGGAGTTCAGCGACAGGTAAGTACTCCAGGGGCTTCTCCTGCTTATTGCAGCATTAAAAGTGCTCTGTGCAAGACTGCTGTTCTAACGCTGCCACGGAGCACAGCTAACGTGATGCTAACTGCCTGATCAATTTAACCCTTGTAAAGCTGTAGTGTAAAATTAACGGTCAGTCCTAGTGCTGAGGGTGTGAACAGTTTTGTGACTGCGGCAGAAATGCCCACATATCAAAGATTTAAACCACCTTCCTGATGCCTTCAGGGCATGTCTACACAGCAGGGCTAAAGCCAAATTAAGCTATGCAGCTTCAGCTACGTCAATTGCGTAGCTGAAGTCGAAGCAGCTTAATTCGGCTTTTGGCGCTGTCTACACAGCAGGAAGTCAAAGGAAGAACACTCTTCCTTTGACTTCCCATATTCCTCATGAAATGAGGGTTACCATGAGCCAGAGTAAGAAGTCCTCCAGCTCGACGTTATTTCGAAATAAAGACTTGCTGTGTAGACGTACTCTTAGTGTCTTCCCTCTTAATGCATCCATGAAATATGGCTACAGTTCTCTTCTTACCTTAATTCACCTTTTAATAACATTCTCGGTGTTTTATCAGGATATATACATTTCATTGTCTCCTCTCATGCCACTGTTTAATCCAGGAATGGATGGTCATTGACCCATGTTTGAAACAAGAAGAACAGTCTTGGAGTTTAGAGCACTGGGCTAGGAGTCAAACAATGTGGGTTCAGTTTCTGGCTCTGTCACAGACTCCCTGTGTAACCTGGGACAAGTCACTTGGTATCTATCTGCCTTGTTCCATTACCCATGGGAATAATGCCTAGCTAAGGCTGTTGTAGAAAGACATTGATAGATGTTGGCCATCTGCTCCAATAACACAGTGACGAGTGCAATAGATTAGATAGATTAGAGGCTATAGTTACAGAAGGGAGCAGTATTTAGTAAGATGACTGGTTAAATTCCCCTTGACCATATTTACCATGCAGTTTTACCCCTTAGCAATCTCTTTATAATAGCTTCGGAGAGTTATTCCTGACTTATGCCAAAGTGACTGTGAGGCAGTAATTGCTGGTAGAGAAACAGGGAGACCCTTTTAATTGAAATATTCCATCTAAACATTGGTGACCTCTGCTGAGAAATGTGGCCTTTGAAATACCTTTGTGGCCTTCACTTTAACCTCAGCCACAAGCACAGATCTGGGCCCACGCGGGTCTGAATTCGCTTTCGGGGATCTGGCAATTCAGACTTTCAGGGTAAATCTGTGTTCACGTCAAAATGGAAATCTTATGAGAAGAAGCCCTCTAAATGTGATAGTGGTGTCATCTCCTTAGCTTCCTCTCTAGCCTTAGAGTAGCAGATCAGCTTTCCACAGGATGCCCGAGAGTCAACATTTTGTGAAGTTTTGTGAATCCTGCAGGGGTAGCTGGCCAATGAATGAAAAAGTGGAAGAAAGTAAAGGCTGGTGGATCTGGCTGGAAGACAATCATGGGAAAGGAGGAGGAGTAACACGACTACCCTCCATGAAGGGGGGGGGCTGAGTCTTTCGAATGAGTAATTGCTAGAGCAGATATAAAGTTTTCCACCTTTGGCTTATTGGCAAAAATGGATTTCTTAGCATGGAAAAATATTAATTTTTCTCTACATTGTTCATTTTTCACACGCACACACAAAGTCCTGAGAACAAAACAGAAAAATTGGCAACAGAAAACAATTCATAACATTTCCCTTCTTTCACAAAAAAAAAAACCCCTGCAAAATTTCATAGAAAAAAAATCAAGAAAACAAAGAAAAAATTGGTTTTCATCAAAAAATTTGCACCGGGAAAAATAACTTCCCTACTAACTTTGATCAGATTTCTGATAGTAGATGCTTCTTTTAATCTAACAGAAAAGGGCACAATGAAATTCAATGGCTAGCTGCAGAAGCTAGACAAATTCACATTAGCAATAAGAGGCTATGTTTTAACAGTGAGAGTAATTAACCTTTGAAGAACGTATCCCCTCCCTCAAACACCTCACACACACTAAAACACCAGAGCCCTGCCCTTCTTACTCCTCCCTATCCCTACCAGCACTTTCAGAGCACCATGAATTGCCTGGTTCGCCCTCCCACAGCTTGAAGAGTTACGAACAGTTGATTCATGATGATCCAGCTCTGGGAGGGAGCTCATGGTAGTTAACCAAATCTAAAACTGACACTGGATGGTGTACTTGACGATAACTGCTGATTTTTAATTAAAAATTTCACCTTGAGGATTTACACACATACACATACACACACACACACACAAGTCCAAGTACCACGAGTTCATAAGGGCTAATCCAATTCTCCGCTTTGGCCCTCACAGCAGTTTATTACCTTGTCCAGGACTTGTGAGCCCATGTTAGTAAGATTTATAGGTTGCCCAGGGATAATCATTTCAAGAGAAAAGATCAATGATATGCAAGTCAGTAGACAGAGCAGCGAGTTCAAATAGCTGCCTTGTAATAAGCTAGCTAATCTCTTTCCTCCATAAACTATTTAAAACCAGAAATTATCATTAACCTTAGCCATCACCATTTCCTAACAGACTGGGCGATGCTGTTTAACATGCACCTCGGCAACTCCCACCTAGTTGGGTATTCAAGGATGCAAATTGTTCATGCTCTGGAAACAGGCTCTGGGCCTGACACCCCTGCAAAAACTCATCTCGGGCCTTCCAAATCCACCCGGCTGACCAACCTCCGTGCAAACTATTGCAAGCGTGCAATGGACCTTGGCCTAACGAGGACTGGGACCACAGGGTGACGAGCGCAAATGGCTTTAATTGCTTTAACCGACTCTGACAGGAGGGGGAAAGGGGAGGCTCACTCTCACTGTCCGCAATCACGCTGACAGTCCAATGAAATGCAGGCTGAGCACCAGGCACCAGGAGGAGTTCATGCTGAGATTCGTGCTCTTGGTATCTGGAACCGGCTCCCTGGCCAGGAGATCCGAGCAGAGGGCACCCCCGGGAAGTCCTGCTTGGGGTTCCTCTTTCAGTTTCTCTCTCTCTTCCTCTGAATCGACGATGTTACAGGCCATGTGCAGCTTCTGGGTCCTTCCTCACTGTCTTCCCTGGGCCGTGTGCACCCTGTGCAGGGGGCCATGTGCACTGCAGGGGATCGTGTGCACCCTGTGCAGGGGGCTGTGTGCACTGCAGGGGGTCATGTGCACCCTGTGCAGAGGGTCGTGTACCCCCTGTGCAGAGGGCTGTATGCACTGCAGGGGGCCGTGTGCACTCTGTGCAGAGGGATGTGTGCACTGCAGGGGGCTGTGTGCAC
Organism: Pelochelys cantorii; assembly: GCA_032595735.1. NCBI lineage: Eukaryota > Metazoa > Chordata > Testudines > Trionychidae > Pelochelys > Pelochelys cantorii. The sequence continues at coordinate 7,652,535 of CM064346.1, read as the reverse complement.
TGCAGGGGGCCGTGTGCACTCTGTGCAGAGGGACGTGTGCACTGCAGGGGGTTGTGTGCACCCTGTGCAGGGGGCTGTGTGCACTGCAGGGGGCCGTGTGCACTCTGTGCAGAGGGATGTGTGCACTGCAGGGGGTTGTGTGCACCCTGTGCAGGGGGCTGTGTGCACTGCAGGGGGCCGTGTGCACTCTGTGCAGAGGGACGTGTGCACTGCAGGGGGTTGTGTGCACCCTGTGCAGGGGGCTGTGTGCACTGCAGGGGGCCGTGTGCACTCTGTGCAGAGGGACGTGTGCACTGCAGGGGGTTGTGTGCACCCTGTGCAGGGGGCTGTGTGCACTGCAGGGGGCCGTGTGCACTCTGTGCAGGGGGCCGTGTGCACTCAAGTTTAGGAGAGTAAAAGTTCATCACTCACTGCATGTTTGTTTCCCACACACACCATGCATTCATTCAGGAAGGGGGAACCATAAAGGGAATTTACAGAACCTAATCCAATAACAATTCAATTTTACATCAAATATAACTTGCAAACAGATAACAACGTCCTTCGCCCTCAACATAAACCACCCCTGCATGAGTTAGTGAGGCCCGGTTTTCCAACTCCCACTCATGCGTCCCACTGCCACGAAGTTGAAAGGACACTACACAGTGGGGAGGTGGAAGAGAAATGTGAGCTGACATAGTGATAGCGAGGTGGGAGGAGGGTTCATAGAATCATAGGACTGGAAGGACCTCGAGAGGTCATTGAGTCCAGTCCCCTGCCTTCATGGCAGGACCAAATACTGTCTAGACCATCCTGATAGACATTTATCTAACCTACTCTTAAATATCTCCAGAGATGGAGATTCCACAACCTCCCCGGGCAATTTATTCCAGTGTTTAACCACCCTGACAGTTAGGGGTGTCAGAGTCTGTTGCCACACAGCAGGTACAAACTTCTGTGGAGTTGGGGGCCCTCTGACACTGGGGTCAATGACATGATGTGCAGGTTCCAAGTTAGTTGCATGCTTAAAGGCTATGCTGGATCCGGGCCAGAGCTGTGTCTGCAACCCACGGAGGAGTGTAAACTACAGGTCTCCTGAGCTGTAGAGAACAGGAGTCTGTTACAGCCCAAGCAAGCGCTGCTTGGCCTTTTCCCGCTGTAGCAGCCTGGACTGCACCACATTGCCCCCACGCCCACCCCCACCTCCAGCCAGCCCTTAGCACTTCCTGGACTTTGCCCTGGGCCCTTTTGAATTACTTTGTCAGTGAGCTGTGGGTGTGAGGTTAATAGAAAAATTCTGAGTCCAAGGCAAGCCTCAGGAGTCCATGCTTTCAACAAGAAATCTGTGAGACCTCCTCTCTCCTCAGTGACTTAAGTGGCTTTGGGATGAGACCACTGAAAAGCAGGATAAATAGTGTAGCATGTCTTTCCTCCCCTCAGACCAGTGCAACTGCCTTTTCTTAACATCACAGGTAATCTGTTCGTAACCTACATTGCTTCTCCCTCCCTACACACACACACACACACACTCACACACTAGATATGGTGCAGATTTATTTTTCTGCTATTGTCAAGGAATTATTATGGTAGCAGCAATCTGTATGGAGCTGGGAGTGGGGAGAAAATGAATATGGCAGAGCCTAGGATGTTTCCATGTATGCACATGGCTAGAATCCTCTCTGAAGGTATGTCTACACTGCAGAGGAAGATCGAAGCTGCCGCTGTCGATCTTCCAGGGTTTGAATTAGTGGCCTAGTTAAGACAGTTATTTTGAAGTGAGAGGGACACTCTGGTCGATGCTGGTAACCCTGCTACCACAAAGAGTAAGGGAAGTCGAAGGAAGAGTGTTCTTCCTTCGACTTCCTGCAGGGTAGGCAGCACCAAAAGCCGAGTTAAGCTACTTTGACTTTAGCTGCGCAATTAACATAGTTGATGTTGCGTGTCTTCACTCGATTTTGTCCTGTAGTGTAGACATACCCTGAGTTGCAGCATGTCAGTAAATTGTTGTCTCAATCAAGATCCAGTTTAGTTTTAGAAGCATGGATTCCTCTCGTGTCATTACTCAGCAGCACGTGGTACATGAAATAATTTACCAATTTTAAAATGTTGCGTGAAATAATCACAACCCAGTTTCTACCTTGTGGATTTGGCATTCAGCTTCTGATCAAACCTCCCATCATTTCTTTCAATCCATTTTGAGGAATTGATGCCATCAGTAGCTATTATTGTTTGAAATATTTGCAACTTTGCAGTATGTCCCTCTGTTGTTTTCTCTTTCCATTTGTAGCATTTACTGTTACACTTAGAACATGATCTGTTGTTGACAATTTCACCACCCCCCTCTTTCTTCCCAGCCTTTTGCTGTCACTGAATCAATTACATTTTTCTTAAGCTGCCTACATTTGGTGTTTTACTGCCGACGGCATGTGGCCCCTTCATTTTAATTACTTCTGCTGTGCCTAGCAAACTATACACTGTTATTTTTTGGAGACTGTTCACAATTAAAATAAAAAATAAAAAATATATTATGGGCTACAACCCAGTCAATGTCTGTGTGTAATTCATGGCAGCTTTTTACTTTCAGCTGTACAAGTGGCTTGTAGCCCACATGGTCATACGGAAACTTTGGGCCACATTCAGCCAGAGAATAACAATGCATAGTGATTTTCTGCTTGTAGAATTTTGAAAAACATCATTTTCTGCTTGATTTTTTCCCCCTTCTTTGCTTTTAAACAAATAAACCAAAATATGTTGCTTCATTTCCTGGTGTTCCGAGAAATTAGTTTAGCCACTGTTCCCCAAGACCATAAGGCACCACTGACCAACTTTGACCTTGGGTTAATGAAATTTGGGGGCACTGAATTATATACGGGGAATTCTCGACTTTCACTGAATGTGTTTGCTTCAATCATTTTTAAGAACAGAAATTGGGAAGTGGAAATCAAATAAATGCTGCAGAGTATAATAGGCAATTCCATATTTCTTAAAATTCCAGATAGACGAGTTTCATCCTTAGGAACACTGGCCAAGTTCACTTTTGAAAAAAAGTAGTTTTCAGCTCTGAAAGCTGAAATCCCCTGTTTCATCCCGAAATACAAAACAGCAGGACACGTGACAAGGCCCTGCAGATCTGACTCAGCTTGGGACTGTAGAAACCCCCATGGTCATTCCCTGTTGGGTCTGCTCGAAGTGAGAAAATTATGATGACGATTTCAACCATACATCTAGAACAGTGGTTCCCAAACTTTTTGGTATCACACCCCCCTTTTGATTTTTGAGAAACCCTCACGCCCCCCCTCCCAAAAAATAGCAGCAAAACTTGGGGTGGGATTGATGGGGGTGTGTGTGGCTGGGTTGCCTCATGCCCCCCCTGGAATTTCTTCATGCCTCCCAGGGGGGCAAGCCCCCCAGTTTGGGAACCTATGATCTAGAACCTAACCAGCAGGAGCTGGGCTGGGACCATCAATTTATTGAATCAAACCACAAAACTCACGCACTGATACTTCCTCGAAGTAGAAAAATATCTAACACCGTTCACACTTCTCCTTCCAGCCATCTAATCTCTACGGGTAAGTCTAGACTACATTTTAATTCCGTGGGAATTTGCATATCTTCTTCCGATCGCTTTTTCGAAAGCGGGTCTTTCGAAAGTGAAAGTAGTCTGGAGTGGCTTAGGGGATAGTGCATGTAACCTCATACACTTCAAACCACCCCGTCCTCCACGGCCCACAGAAAAAATGGGTTTGGCTTTGTGCCCTGCAAGTTTGCAAACTCAGACTCTCTCAGCGCAAGGTGGGCAGCATGATCCCGAACTGGGGAGCCATCATGGAGAACACCTGGCCAGCTACCCCCCTTTCCTGAGAGGCATCAGCAAAATCTTCTGCTGATCCCCACAGGTAGGGGCCTAAGATTTCTTAGGCTGGGCATGAATTTCAGAAGTCTCTCAGCCAGCACTTATAGGGGATCCATGCCGTTCTCCCTGACTGCACAGGAGCCTTCACCACAAAAGAAGAAGAGCAGGAACGGTGCCAATGATCTGATGACTGTAATGTTAAAATGTGTTGAACATTCACAGGCCACAGAGCCGTGCTAAACGAATCAACCATGCCTCCCCAAGGCCATATGTTACGCCACATTTCAGCGGCATCCCTCTTGAAAAGCAAATGTGGCTTTTTAAAAAAAAGTGTGTTGAACTGCTGATACCAGATGCCAGCAGTAATGTAGAGCAGTGGCTTTCAAAGTTGACTCCCGGGCCCATCTGGTTGAGCCACTGGTGGGCCCGAGGCACTTTGTTTATCTAAGCGTCGGTTGCCATGGAGCCTCGCAGCTCCCATTGGCTGTGGTTCACCGTTTCCAGTCCGGGAGGGGGGTCCGCTCAAAGAATTTGACAGGGCCGCCCAGGGCTTACTGCCACCTTCGTCCTCCCTCTACCTGGGCTGCAGGTTCTGTGCTGCACCTGTAAGAGACTCAGCTAAGAATCTCGCCCTCAGTTTGGGCCTAACGGCTCCTAGGGAAGCCAGCGGCAAAACTGACTCCAATGGGACCAGAGTTAGGCCAATGCCGAGAAACCCTCACCCTGTGCATCTTACAGCACCTCCAGAATACCTGTTCTAAAACTTTTCTCTTTGCTCCACTTCCTGCTGGCCAGATGGGTGAAAGAGCTCAACGTATTGAGCAGTTTGGAAAGCCTGGCTTTAAAAGACACACTGGGAGCTGCTAGGAGCTGAGCTTTGTGATAACCTGCCCCTTATTTAGGTACCTATTTCAGCACCTTAAGGAGCTGAACTCTTTAGAAAATCTGGCCCCACATATATCCAGTCATCTCCAGCTTATGTCCTGCTGCCTAGAGCCGGGCTTGGGAAGAAGTGGCGTGATCCTCCTGGGGTTTAAAACAGGCAATATTTATAGTTTATTTCTGTCTTAAAATTCTTAGTAAAGTTTTCCTGTTCCTTGTTAGAGGCCAAATATTCTAATGTTTGGAAAAAGGGGGTGATAGCCAGCAGAGAGTGTGCCTTTATAGCCAAGAACGCTAACTGCATATTGGGGTGTATTATTAGGAGCGTTGCCAGCCGATCTAGGGAAATGTTTATTTCCCTCTGTTCGGTGCTGGTGAGGCCACATGTGGAGTATTGCATCCAATTCTGGGCCTCCCAATACAGAAAGGATGTAGATGCATTCGGGAAAGTCCAATGGATGGCAACAAAAATGATGAGGGGGCTGGAGCACATGACCTATGAGGAGAGGCTGAGGGATTGGGGCTTATTTAATCTGCAGAAGAGAAGAGTGAGGGAGGATTTGATAGCAGCCTTCAGCTACCTGAAGGGAGGTTCCAAAGAGGCTGGAGAGAGGCTGTTATCAGTAGTGACGGATGGCAGAACAAGGAGCAATGGTCTCAAGTTGCAGGGGAGAGGTCTAGGTTGGATATTAGGAAAAACTATTTCCCTCAGAGGGTGGTGAAGTACTGGGATGGGTTCCCTAGGGAACATATGAACATAAGAACGGCCATACTGGGTCAGAGCAAAGGTCCATCTAGCCCAGTATCCTGTCTGCTGATAGTGGCCAATACCAGATGCCCCAGAGGAAGAGATCACAACAGGTAATCCCCACATGATCCCTTCCCTGTCATCCACCTCCAAAGAAACAGAGGCTAGGGACACCATTCCTACCCATCCTGGCTAATAGCCATTGATGGACCTAACCTCCAAGAATCTATCTAGCTCTTTTTTGAACCCTATTAAAGTCCTAGCCTTTACCACATCCTCTGGCAAGGAGTTCCACAGGTTGACTGTATGCTGAGTAAAGAAAAACTTCTTTTATTTGTTTTAAACCTGCTGCCTATGAATTTCATTTGGTTACCCCTAGTTCTTATATGGTGGGAATAAGTTCCTTGTTCATTTTTCCATACCAGTCATGATTTTATAGACCTCTATCATATCCTCCCTTAGTCTCCTCTTTTTTAAGATGAAAAGACCAAGTCTTTTTAATCTCTCTTCATGTGGGACCTCTTCCAAACCCCTAATAATTTTTGTTGCCCTTTTCTGAACATTTTCTCATGCCATAGGCTGGAATCTCCATCCCTAGTGGTTTTGAAGTCCTGGCTTGACAAAGCCCTGGCTAGGATGATTCAGTTGGGGTTGGTCCTGCTTTGGGCAGGTGGTTGGACTCGATGATCTCCTGAGGTCTCTTTCAGCCCTATGAATCTATGATTTTATGACATAGGGATCTTGCAGACTTACATCTCTGCTCAGGTTTATGCACATGAGTGTAATACTACTAAAGGCAGAGATATCTCAAATAAACCAGATAACTAATATGCGTGCACTTAAGAATGTGCATATATTTTGCAAGAGAAAGGCCCTGAATTCTATTCCTGTCTCTCCCAAAAGCTCATTCTGTGATCTTAGGTAAAGCACTTCTCTGAACCCCAGTTTCTCCATCTTTAACACAGAACTAAGAATAGTTTCTCACCTTTGTAAAGCACTCTGAGTACATAGGATTATTTAGCCCAGCAAGTGTGTGCATGTATATATACAATATACTAAATTCATCATTTCATACTGAAATGAAAAATGTCCAGCTTTGTATAACTCCTGACTGTTAAGTGTTTGTTTACATTTTTCCTAATACAATGTTAATGTTTTAAAGTTATTGTCTACCACAATGAAAAGTTGTATTCTGCCTTGGAGACTAGCTAAGACATGTCTAAACAGGGATGTTTCTTCTGTATAACCTAATGTGTGAATTTCAGTATACTAATTATAACTCATTTTGTGGACACTCGTACACAGGCATAAGCTGTTGTTTGTGGTGATTAATTTATGTTGCATGGGAAGTGATTTAATCTATACCAAAAGACCAACTCTTAGGCTATGTCTACGCAGCAGTGTTATTTCGGCATAACTGACATTATTCCGAAAGAATATAGTCTGCATCTACACAGCAAGCAGTTATTTCGACATAATGTCAAAATAATGTTGAGCTGGAAGACTTCTTACTCCGATTCCTGTAACCCTCATTGTACAAGGAGTAAGGGAAGTCAGAGGAAGGCTATGTCTAGACTGCAGGCTTCTTTCAGAAGAAGTTTTTCCTGAAGAGATCTTCTGAAAAAACTTCTTCCGAAAGAGAGCGTCCACACTGCAAAAGCACATCAAATAAGCGATCTGCTTTGTCGAAAGATAGTGTCCACACTGAAGGGACGCTATCTCACATTTGAACTGTAATTACTATGGACGGAGTGGCCATCAGGGCACATGTGCTTTTTCGTCTTTCCTCTTCTTTCGAAAGAACTCCTTCTTCCCCGTCCACATGCTGCCTTTTTCCGAAAGAGCTCTTTCGGAAAAAGGCTTCTTTCTCATAGAATGAGGATTACCAATGTTGGAAAACCCCCTGTTCTTTCGATTTTCTTTTGAAAGAACGCAATTGCAGTGTGGACATAACTTATGTTTTGTCAGAAAAATAGCCGTTTTTCCGAAAAAACTGTCGTGTAGACATACCCAAAGAGTGCTCTAACTCAGACTTCTTGCTGTGTAGACAGCATCAAAAGCTGAGTTAAGCTATTTCAACTTGAGCTCTGCAATTGACATAGCTCAAGTTGCGTCACTTATTTCGGCTTTAGCCCTGCTGTGTAGACTTGCCTTTATAGTGGAATAGGAGTGTCCCATGGGAATTATACCAGTGTAATTGGTAAAACTTCCTTGTATAGAAAAAAGCCTTAGGGAAAATGTTACTGACAAGAGAAGTCCATCTTCTTCATGCAGCTGGAAAGCCATAAATAAGTTACAGCAGTGGTGGGCAACTTGGAACCTGAGGGCCACATGCAGCCCATCAGAATTCCATGTGTGGCCCGTGAGGCATTTTGTTTATTGTTGCCCATGCACAGGGTTGCCAGATTCTGCTGGTTTCCATCCATGTAGGTTTTTTTCCTACCGAGATTACTAAAGTGATATGTACATCAAGCCTGGACACGTGACGTGAGGTGCGAGCTGATTGTACTCAACATTGTGAGAGTCCTGCGCTACCTCTGCATCCAATCAAAGTGCTGCTATGGTTCAGTCGGTACCCCCTGCAAATTCTAGGTACGCAAGCCCAGGTAGCAAAACTACCCTATCCCAGGACACGTCTTGGTTACAACGATCTTGCAGTCCACTGAGATGAAGGAGGGCCACTCATACGGCCCACTCACTAACCTCGGTTGCCCATGGCTGAGTTAAAGGCACAATTCAACATATGGACCACTATAGCCGTGCAAAGGACAAATTACAATTCCATGCTTGCTAGAAAGTTCAAGGACTTTGCAAGTTAAAATAACCCCCTCTCCTTCTCAAAAGCTGGGCATGTTTCTCATCAGGTCAAACAGCCCCTGCATTTCTTTTTAGCAAAGAGGTAAGCTGTACAAAACAACAATTATATCCTTGAGCAGGAGCAACCATGGAATGAAAACAACCCAGCAGGATCGTCGATGCTGAATGATTTGGCTGGCTGTTTAAAACTTCTTTCGGCCCAAGCGCAAGATTCATTGACTCGCTGGCTAGAACCCAGAAAACCAGCCATCCTGGTGATTCATGTGTTCATGGCTCAATCAATGCAGGTGCATCAGAAGGGCCAGAAAGAAGGATGTGGCACTGACAATATTCATTTGTAGAAGCGAGCTTTGGTGGGCAGGGAGGAAACCTGTGTCTGAGCCTGTGCAGTAAAGCTGGGGAGAAACAACGGGAAAGAAATTTAGCTCACCAGGCTACTGCTGGGCTATGTGGACTCAGACAGTCCAAGCCGTCCCTTCCAACGGGGTGACCCGGCTTTTGGGGCACTGTAGCAGCCACCTCAACCATCCTATGGACAGGAGGCGCTTGGGGAATAACGGGCAGTGGCAGCAGGGATCGGCCCCACCCCCGGCCTGCTCTGCCCGTTCCACCATGCCGTCCTCTCCGGGCCTGGTGCACTGTGGCAGGAGGAAGTAGAGAGCCCCAGCCCTCAAGCGTTCCACTTCCCACCACCGCAGAGAGGGGGCAGGGCGAGTCAGAGCGGAGCAGGTTGCCAGGCTGCTCCAGGTCCCGCCACCCTGGTGAATGTGGTGGGGGCTGACCCCTGCTGCTGCCCTACACCAGAACCCCATAATCCCCTGGTTCACATTGCTGGGGGAAGGGGTCAAGTGAGCAGAGCAGGGGCAGGATGCAGGTAGAACAGGGGCAGAACTTGGGGGAAAGGGTGGGGTGGGGGAAGGGTGGAGCAGAGGCAGGGCAGGGGTGGGGCACGGGGCTCTGCACATGAGGTACCAGGGGGACTGCCTTAGGCTCTGCCCCGCCCTCCCTGGCGTGCCCTGCAGATAGCCTTGAGTGGCTCACACTGGTTTGAGTCACGCATGTGTTGTGCAAGAATCTCCTGACTCCCAAGCTACATCCCTATGTACTAGACCAGGGGTGGGCAAAAGGGACTCTATGGGCCAGATCTGGCTCACCAACAGGGTGATCCGGCCCATGGAGGCCCTGCCGCTCCCCCGCCCATAGGCCAATCAGGCCCTAGGGACGCAGGAGTGCATGGTGCTTAGAGTCATCCCTCGTGTTTGACTCTAAGTACTGTGCACCGGAGGGCAGGGAGTGCGAGACTTTGCATGCCCCCACGGCATGCTTCTTGCAGGATGGGGACAGGGTGGGAGGAGACTTCATGCGCTCCCCTCGCCCCCAAGTCCTGATTGGCCTGGGGGTGGAGGGCGTGTGCGAAGTCTCCTCCCACCTCCAAGGGGTGGGGACCTAGTGGGAACTGCCAGCTGTTCAGAACAGCTGACGGTTCTCTCTGTGGGGGGCCAGGGGCAAAGACTTCACATGCTCCCCCACCCCCAGACCAATCAGGATCTGTGGGCGGGGAAGCATGGAAGCATCCTGGCCCCACCCCTTCCGCCTCAGGCCTCATCCCTTCCATGGTGGCCCAGGGCCACTTCAAAAATTTCTGAAGTGGCCCCTGGTCAAAAACTATTGCCTACCCCCACACTAGACCATCCAGCCTCTTACATGACGTTGTTGAGCGGCTCTTGGACTATGTACCATTTCAGTGGTTACGCAGTTACACGTGGGGCGCGTACCGGGAGCCTGCATGTCACCATGAACATTAACGGATGAACCCAGGCTCATGGATTAACCGTTTACACGGTTACATGCTCACAGCCCGAGTAACACTGCATCCTTCCTTTGACCATATCTGTCTCTTGGTGAACTGTTGGCCTCAGTTTCTGTCCCCCACTACCTATACCGCTCTGGAACCATGGAGCAGCTGTAAAGAGGGGAAGAACCCTCATACAGGAGCTCTCCCATGTAACCCTCAGTTTAATGGGGAAGTGGCTAGAGATAAGAGGCCGTGTTTTGAAGGGGAGGAGGCCTGGCCCACAGCTCAGCCCAATGCACGCTGGCATGTGGCTAGAGATAAGAGGCTGTGTTTTGAAGGGGAGGGCATAAAACAACGCAGTTCACGGGCAGCTGTGGATCACCCTGGAGGACCATGCAACAATTTACAATCTGAAGCACAGAGGAAGTGCTAAAAGCAACGTGAAGCTGGTATAAAACCAACGTACAGGCCATTCCCAGATCTGTACTCTATTGTCAGAGTTGAAACTAAGCGGGCTTGGTCTGATCTCCACTGACTAACAGCAGAAGGCACTTGGCGGTCAGATTAATCATTTACTATTGAAGTAGCTGCTACATCAACACAGGGACATGAACAATCCACATTAGTCCTGTTGCAATACAATTATATGTAATCTAGGGCCCTAGTTAAGAACCGCACGCTCATGCCAGGAAATACCGAACTAACATACCCTCAGTCTAGACTCTTTTGCTAAAATGATCAAAAGCATAGTATCCCTCCTCTAGGAAGACAGTAAGTTAGATGCATACCAGCAAAGGTACTCAGAACAATAGCAGTGCATTGTTGCTTCCTCACTTAAACATTCATCATGGCTTCAAATTGTGCTGTGAAGCATTGCTTCGTGCTGCTGCTTACAAGAAGATTCTTGGGCACTGAATTCTGATATTTCCCTTCTTTCCAGCAGTAGCATTTTACTTCTGGGGTTAAGATATTCATAGATATTGCTAGACAAACCGTTTGCTAGAACACTTCAATTCGTGCAATGAGGACAGATTATCCAGTGATTAGAGCACTTGCCTAGGACTTGGAAAACCCATGTTTTATGCCCTGCTTTGCCACAGACTTCCTGTGCTGCCTCAGGCAAGTCACTTCATCTCTCTAGCCCAGCTCAAGGAAGGTATGTCAGCTCCTGAATTTCACTGGAAGTTAGGAGCCTAAATACCTTGGTGGAGCTGAGGTGTAGTGGGTGGATTCGTGGGCTTTGTTCTAGGTTTTGCTGCTAAGATCTGAACATAATTTTTCATCTCTTAGAGTATCAGTCTGTAAAAATGAGTATTCTGAAGTACACGATTTAATGAATGCGGTGCAGTAACCCCGATTGGGCTAATGGGTTGTATAACTCATCCTCATTCCTCAAAGAGAATGAGGTAAGTGCCTGAGATTTAATCTGTCATGATATATCTACACAGCTGCGTTATTTTGGAATAACAGAGTGCGCATCTACACAGCAAGCCAGTTATTTTGAAATAACAGGCTTCTTACTCCAACTTCTGTAACCCTCATTTCATGAGGATTAAGAGAAGTCGAAGGAAAACTGTTCTCCCTTCGACTTCCTGCTGTGTAGGCAGGGTAGCACACCCAGGGAAGATAAATAGACACATGAAATCATCTGTATGGTTGGGAAGTTTTTCCTAATGTCCAAATTGTAGCCAAGGGCTGGAGTGGGGGAGGGTTAAGTTGAACATTAGGAAAAACTTCCAGTCAGGGAGGCTACACACTAGGAAGGTTGTGAAATCTCTGTCATTGGCTACTTTAAAGAGCAGGTTAGATAAACATATGTCAGCGATAGTCTAGCTAGACGGTGCTTGGTCCTGCCATGAGGGCAGGAGACTGGACTTGATGATCTCTCGAGGTCCCTTCCAGTTGTCTGATTCTATGAATATAGGTTCTTTAAAGTGTGTTTCTAATTCAAAGGAAAATATTCCCATGGCTCACATAATGCATTTTGAAATATACTTGTGTGCCCTTCAATTTAAGCCACATGCAATGTCAGCGATTGCAACCACTGCCTCTCTGCCGTCTGAAGTCTAGACAGCTTCACACAGGGCTGTAATCTGAACAGAGCAGAGCTGAGACAGTGGTTATGACTAGCTGTGGCAGTAGGGAAAGCAGGTGGCCGAGCAGTAGGGAGGAAGACTTGCCAACCACGCATTGCAGGGAGCCGAAAAGGAAATAATTTGTTCAGCAAGGTTGCCAGATAATCTCTCTATTTATTGTGAGTGCACCAAACTTCATAGACTTCTTCTTATCGGTGGTTTAATTTCTCCGGTGTGCTTGCTTCATCCCCATTAAATAACTGGAAACAGAACATTAACATTTATCACTGGAGCAAACAGCGCTTAGCCCTAAGCATAAGAATCTGTGGCATTGTATACGACCAATGCGCATCCACAAACTTGCAGACTGGGTCCAAGTTTGCTGAAATGTTTGTTGACCTTTGTAACCTCTACACGTAGCTAATCTGAGTTACAGGTTTGTAGTCAATCTGCAAATGGGCAAATTTCAGGTTCTGTGACAAGCAGTTTGAGCAGCTCCTGTTAGTGGCTATGTTTCTAAAAATAGCAACAGAAACGTCATGAAGGGGCCCAGATTTTTCCAAAAAAACCCCACCTCAGACCCAGACTTTCAAGCACTTCGCACCCACAATGGAGGCCATGTTTTCGAAAGAGCTTATTTCTCATTTAAGCCCCTAAATTTAAGCTAATTAGAAAATGATTTTTTTTTTCCCCACACCAAATTTAGAGTTTTGATTAAATTAAACATTCTTGGCTTGGTTTGAGTTTTTTAAATGAAAACAAAACATTGTTCTTGGAAAGCATACACTTTTCATTTAGTCAAATTATTTCATAGAGTCAAGCCCTCAATTTTCCTTTGAGAAAACCATTCTAATGGATTTTTTGGACCAACCCTACCCTATGAAAGGACCAGATTTTCTTAAGATCACTGCTGCCAACACAACTGAGATGTTTTGAAAATCCAACTACTTATTTTGGTTTAATGGATAAGACAACCTGTTGGTACTTCAGTTATTTAGTCTGAGACTTTCAGAGAAGCTCTAAGAGGTGTAGGTGATGATGGAAATTGGGTCTCCAAATCCTTCACGGGGCTTTGAAAATCTCGACTATTCAGTGCAAACTTTGCTTTCTTAGATTAGCTAAGCAGACCTAGTAAGCATTTTGGGACCACAGGTTCTGATAATCATAGAACACTAGAACTGGAAGGGACCTCGAGAGGTCATTGAGTCCAGTCCCCTGCCTTCATGGCAGGACACAGTACTGTCTAGACCATCCCTGATAGATGTCTATCTAACCTGCTTTTAAATATCTCCAGAGATGGAGATTCCACAACCTACCGAGGCAACTTATTCCAGTGTCTAACCACCCTGACAGTTAGGGTATGTTTACACTTGCAGCCTATTTCAGAATAGGGCTGCAAATGTAGGCATTCAGAATTGCAAATCAAGCCCGGGATGTAAATATCCCGCGCTTGATTTGCATCTTCCCAGCTGGGCTCCATTTTTGAAATTTACAAGCCCAGAATAACTGCCCGCGTCTACACGCGGCAGTGAAACGAGCGTTCGAAATAAAGCCCTAGTTCGAACTACCTGTTAAACCTCATTGCAGGAGGAATAACAGGTAGTTCGAAATAGGGCTTTATTTCGAACACCCGTTTCACGGTTGCGTGTCGACGCGGGCAGTTATTCCGGGCTTGTAAATTTCAAAAATGGCGCCCGGCCGGGAAGATGCAAATCAAGCACAGGATATTTAAATCCTGGGCTTAATTTGCAATTCCGAATGCCTACATTTGCAGCCCTATTCCGAAATAGGCTGCAAGTGTAGACATACCCTTAGAAAGTTTTTCCTAATGTCCAGCCTATACCTCCCTTGCTGCAGTTTAAGCCTATTGCTTCTTGTCCTAATGAAAAGCTTCAGTTCCGCAGCTGCACTGAAGTTTTCCAGGAGCAAAGGAACTTCACTTTTCAGCAGTGAAACTTTGAAGGTAAGGTCTAGGGGAGATTCCCTGGGAGCTGAGGAGCAGTGGTGCTGGAATAGTTTTTACTGTGGGGGTGCTGAAAGCTAGTGCCCCCAAATTTTTTACTTCATACCCTTTATCCTTCTCCATGCCCCCTCTCCTTAGACCCAGAGCCAGGATTAGTCCATGGCGGGGAGAGGGGAGGGAGGGATGCAGACAGGGTAAGAAACCTGAGGTTCCAGATAGTGGAGGAATCAAGGAATCCATTTTGAAGCACTTGGAAGAGGGGAATGTGATCAGGAATAGTCAACATGGATTCACCAAGGGCAAGTCATGCCTGACCAATCTGATTAGCTTCTATGATGAGGTAACTGGCTCTGTGGACATGGGGAAGTCAGTGGATGTGATCTACCTTGACTTTAGCAAAGCTTTTGATATGGTCTCCCACAATATTCTTGCCAGCAAGTTAAGAAAGTATGCATTGGATAAATGGACTGTAAGGTGGATAGAAAGCTGGCTAGACTGTCAGGCCCAACGGGTAGTGATCAATGGCTCGATGTCATGTTGGCGGTCCGTTTCTAGCGGAGTGCCTCAAGGATCACTTCTAGGGCTGGTTTTGTTCAATATCTTTATTAACGATCTGGCTGAGGGGATGGATTGCACCCTCAGCAAGTTTGCGGATGACACTAAGCTAGGGGGAGAGGTAGATATGTTGGAGGGCAGGGATAGGGTCCAGAGTGACTTGGACAGATTAGAGGATTGGGCCAAAAGAAAAATCTGATGAGGTTCAACAAGGACAAGTGTAGAGTCCTGCACTTGGGATGGAAGAATCCCAAGCATTGTTACAGGCTGGGGACCGAATGGCTAAGCAGCAGTTCTGCAGAAAAGGACCTGGGGATTACAGTGGATGAGAAGCTGGATATGATTCAACAGTGTGCCCTTGTAGCCAAGAAGGCAAATGGAATATTAGGTTGCATTAGGAGAAGCATTCCCAGCAGATCTAGAGAAGTGATTATTTCCCTTTATTCAGCTCTGGTGAGGCCACATCTGGAGTATTGCATCCAGTTCTGGGGCCCCCACTATAGAAAGGATGCGGAGGCATTGGAGAAGGTCCAGTGGAGGGCAACCAAGTGATTAGGGGGCTGGAGCACATGACCTATGAGCAGAGACTGAAGGATTTGGGTTTATTTAGTCTGCAGAAGAGAAGAGTGAGGGGGGATTTGATAGCAGCCTTCAATTTCCTGAAGGGAGGTTCCAAAAAGGACGGAGAGAGGCTGTTCACAGTCGTGACGGATGGCAGAACAAGGAGCAATGGTCTCAAGTTACACTGAGGGAGGTCTAGGTTGAATATTAGGAAAAGCTATTTCCCAAGGTGGGTGGTGAAGCACTGGAATGGGTTCCCTAGGGAGGGGGTGGAATCTCCATTCCTAGAGGTTTTTAAGTCCCGGCTTGACAAAGCCCTGGCTGGGTTGATATAGTTGGGTTTGGTCCTGCCTTGGGCTGGGGGCTGGACTTGATGAGCTCCTGAGGTCTCTTCCAGCCCTAGGATTCTTTGACTCTGTGAGGCTGGAAGTACAGCTGCAGGCAGAATTAGAGCTCTGAGTGCAGGCCTCTCAGCAGCTGGGCCCTGAATGTGTGGCTGGGAGTAGAGTTCTCGGGGGGGGCGGGTCCCACACCTGGGACCCCACGCGCAGGGCCAACAGGAGCAAAGCCCTGGGCGTGGATCCTGCAGTCGGGACCCCAGGAGCAGAGCCCCAGGCATAGATAGGACCAGCAGTGCTGGGACTCTGATCACAGGCTTGGAGGCCATGCCCCTGTGCAAAACCTGGGGTGCTGCAGCACCCCCACAACTCTAGCTCCCGGGCCCATGCTTAGCTTCAGGCTCCAGCTCTATGTTGCTCCTTGGTAAGAGTAAACTTTCCATCACTGCAAGCACATGGTTCATCCAGGGGTTTGGTTAACTGGCATTTGGGAAACTGGGCTTGCACTTTAATATTGTGCAGCAATATATTTAATGTAAAGGAAATGGACAATTGCCTGTACATTGAAAGCCATACATAGGGACATTTGGGAAGGAAAACAAGGATGCCCCTTCCCTGTCACTTGAAAAGCATTTGGCTAGAGGCCATTTTGAAATGGATGGACTGGAAAATCAAAGCGTGCAGTGGAAACGTTTGCAGTTGTTAAACCCAAGAGTTAAAGTAACACGGGGATGGCGGGGAGGGTCTTCTCCCTGGCTTAGTGCTCTCCATAACTTCCACTCACTGGCTGGTGTGGTGAGATTTCCCTCTCCTGTTTCTCTCTGCCCTCGCTGGCTGCTTGCGGCAGTATACCATGGTTTATAACACTGATAACTTGAACGATCCATAAACAACAGATGGAACATCCTCAGAATAATAAACCGAGACTAGAACAGAGAATTAAGCCCCTTGACAAGGTAGACGCACGGGCGGCACGTCTTTGAAGCTAAAACCCGAGCTATGTAAATGTAATGCTTTTATAAGTCAAATGAAAAGTCTCATTATTGCAAAACTCCAGTGATCAGAACTCTGACTTGTTCCCTGGGAATTCCCCAAGGAGATGGTTATTTAGCACACTTTCTAATTAATATAAGAGAACTAGAGTACCATGGTTAGAATACATTTCACTTGTGTCTGAAAATTATTCAGCAGATTGCATATAAATAGTGTGAGAGCTGAGGTTTTCCATCTGCTGTGTATCAATAAAGAAAATCACAAACAGGCCTTAATAAGTACCCTAAAGTGTCTCATAGCCATACCATCCCTCAGTGTTGGCAGCTCCTATGAGCCATACTAGGTCAGGTCTGATCTGTTTTTTGGAAGCTACAAAAAAACAGGGCATTGGATTCAGTAGGTGTCTCTCCTCACTGTGAATTAGAATTAAACCAGTCTCCCTTTGAAAGTCTGATGGTCATTATGCTCTTGGAAATACTGCTCGGGTGTATGGGGAAACTGAGGTTCTGACCATTTTGGCTATGGCACACCCATTAGAGTGTAGATGTCTTGGCAAAATTCCAATCTGGCAACCTGTTCTCAACGGATACTGGTAACAGTATTGTGCCTTGTTACACCCTGCCCACTTAACTCCTGGTTGTTTCAATGGTATAAATAGCATTCTCTGACACTTCCTGCCCTATACTGTTAAGCACTGTTACCATTCTTTTTTAACCAGCTGCTGTGTTCTACCTCAGAGGTGGATGCATTGTAGTGGTAGGTGAAGTGATTTACATATAGCTATAGCCATAAAAAGCCAGATTTCCAAGAGGTCAGCATTTCTTTGGAAGATTTGGCCCTTATTAGCATACCTAAATGGAAGCTAAGTTCTCTTGAAAACCTGGCCCAACTGTGGGTCCTGAGCTTTTGTGAAAATTCTATTCGGAGATGGACTTGCTTTGTAAATGTAAAGAGTTATTATTGAACCAGATCCTGAAGGCTTTTACTCTAGCAAGGTCCCCTTGGCTTTGAGGGGAGTTCTAAGAGAGTAAAGAGATAATCTTGAAAAATAAACCAAATAAAACTGCATTTAAGTTTTTCTGTGTACCCAGACATGAATCTATAGACTGTTCACTAGGACTATCAATATTCATGTTTGCTTCATTTGCCGTCGACTAATGCTACAATGATTTTTGGACAGAGGAGATTAAATATTTTATTAATCCTAAAATGCTGAATACCAAACTCATTTGAAATCTGGTGCTTTTCAGAGGAGTTTAGCTAAGGCTCAAAGTCTTAATAAGAAAAGACAGGGTGGGGAAAGGAGAGAATTTCAATAATCTGAAAATAAATGAGTTGAGCTTGTTTTTTGCTCTGGATATAAATTTCAAGAAAGTGGACCAGCAAAGCATATGAAGCTGGCTGAATCGAAGAGTCCCAGCTGTGGAATACTCTTGAGAGGAAAGACAAATAATGAAAATGTCTCACAGGCATCATCAGGAGGGTCGATCTCATCAGGCTGAGCTTGGACCTGCATCGACAAGGCAGTGAAGGAAGAGCCTCCCATCATTACTACATCTAATACAGCTGACCTTGGCTGCCCAGCAATGAGATGGGCAGTGTCAGAGGACAGAGCAGACAAAAACAGAAAACAGGTTTAAAGGTCAGGCCTTCAATGAACACGGAGGAGAGAATTGTGCAGCTCATGTGCTCAGCGCTCCAGGTATTCTAAGAATGCTGGTACAGAAACCTGCCAAAACTCAGAGCAGAGTAGGAAGCTTAATTGTTTTCCCAGGTGGTGATTTCCATCTAACCTGCGTTCTTTCAGAAGGCCTCATGGGATATCATGGAGCCAGGTGCATATGTATTCTCTCTGCTCTAGATGCACAGATATGGTGGAGTGCCATGAGAGGAGCAGAAAAGGAAGAAGGCAGAATTGAGACCTTTCAAAGTTTTGGCCCAAGTGAGGGGACATGGGGGCGTCATTTGAGCTCCCCACCTCAGGTGCCAAAATGTTGTGGGCCGGCCCTGGCAGGGGGGCTACTTCAAAAATTTGGTAAGTGGTCCCAGACCACACTTTTCGACTCTATTAATGCAAGGGGTGCTGGCCCTGGCACGGAGTTTGGGTGCAGGAAGGTGCTCCAGGCACGGATGCAAGAGGGGATGCAGGATCTGGTCGGTTTCTGGCCAATGGGAGCTGTGCAGCTGGTGCTGGAAGCCAGAAATGGCTCGAGGAGAGCTGCTGGCAACTGGCACCCTAGGCGGAATGCGCAATCGGCACTCCCGCCTCCCTAGCCCTCAATGGCGTGACGTCATCATTGGGTGCCGCATTAAACGCGGTGCCCCAGGCAACTGCCGAAGTTGCCTACATCCACAGGCCGCCACTGCTGGAGTGGGGCAGCAGGTGGAGTCACCTCCCTCCTGAATCAAGAGGCTGCCCCAGCAGCCAGCGGCTTTGAGTGGTGTGTGGGGCCATAGTGGGCAGACAGCCTGTCTGAGCGCCAGGCCGGGTTGCGGGACCTTATTGACCTGGACAATCATGCTGGGCCAGATCCAAATGTTTCAAGACTCAAGCCAGTCTATGGCCTGCAGGTCATATTTTGCCTATTTTGTTGAAACCAATGGCCAAGCTCCCATTGATTTCACATCTGGTTTTTCAGGAGTTATCCGGTTATTAAATCTGTAGAGCTGGGCTTCATTATGGTGAAAGACCTTATCAAAAATAAAGTCAACATAGTGACTACCACCAGTAAATTGTCACAGGGCTGGTTACAGAACTGGCCGACAATTAGTAGCAAATGAGATACATGATCCCCCTCTCAATTCCATTCGTTTCATTCCAATGAGTTCAGTGGAGTTATTCCAGACTTATACTAGTATGGGTGAGAGGTGAATTGGGATCTAGTTCTTCTTTACAGTCTACATGAAACAGACACAAAGAGCTCCTTTGGAAAATATGGAGGTTTCCTAAATGTGATACAAGGTATAGTTAAGGTATGCTCCCCTTGCCTCTGCCAGACAGCAGCTTTTTTGCACTGTTGGCTTTGACTCACCCTTTTATTGAACTGCTGTTCCTTGTTGGCAATCATCAGCTTCTGGTGGATTATTTTTGAAACAGCAAGTGACAGCAACAATCATTTCTGTTGTCCGTGCCTAATGGCTGCCTGTCAAAATATTACTTTGCAGTAGCTTGCAGGAGGGGTTAGCCACCCCACAGTGGGTCTGGATTTTCAGAAGAGCCCAGCTTTCAGTTAAGCATTAAAGATTTGGAAGAGTTCAGCATATCGAGTACTATAGCCAGAGGTGTCACTCTGGGAGGTACTGGGAGTTGAGCCCTGCTGAAAATTTGTCCCATAAAGAGCGAGACCAGCATTAGGTATAAGCAAAACAAATGGCTCCACGCACATAGTGTAAAGGAGGAAGAAAAAAATTATCTGGCTATCCCCTATTGCAGTGTTTCCCAATTTAATTTGGCCACGGAGCCCTTTTCATCTTAAAAGAATTTCAAGGAACCCCTAGGATTGTCAGGGTAATTTGTCAAGCAAAAAAAAAAAAAAGCCGCAAAATAGACTGTCTCTTTAAAAGGGGGAAGGGGAGTGCCAAGTTCTCACGGAACCTTTACTTTCACTTCGCGGAACCCCAGGGTTCCGCAGAGCACCAATTGGCAAACACTGCCCTATTGGTAACTCAGAAAAAAAGTGATACTTCATAAAACCATTCCTGATTAAATACACCTGTGCTGATAATAATACCAACACCTTACACAGTCCTTTTCCTTGGGAGTTCTCAGAGCACACCCAGTTTCATTATCCTCATTTTACAAGTGGGGAAACTGAGGCACAGACCATGGCCATGACTTGCCCTAGGACACCTAGCAAGCCAGGGGCAGAGTTGGGAAGAGAACACAGATTCCTGAGCCCCAGCCCTGAGCTCTGTCCATTAGGCAACATAACCTCTGCATTGTCAGAGGCTGCATGGAAATAAGTTCCATCACAATGACATTTACAAAAGGCTGCGGGAAAAACTTTGCAAAAGATTCTTTTGGGGAATAATTCTGCCAATATGTCCAGTGTTTGCTGCAGGGCGGGTTCCCTGGGTTCCCTTCCCTTTCCCCCTCTCTCTGGTGTATTACCAGGGATAGGATTGTTAGCACATATGCTCAGAAGAAGAAATTTAGGTACTTCAGGAATTTTTACTCTGAAAATCTGGGTACCGAGTACGTTTAGATGCCTACAGAGTAAGGCAACAATCACACAAGGATTCTGTGGCTTCAAATGGTGACTAAAACTGGAATGTAGGCACCTAAATTCATGCGTGCATCTAGGCCTTTGTCTTTCTGTGGTTCATAATCCACCCCTAAAGTTATAACTCAGGACTGTGATTTCAAATTCATTCCTACCACTACTCTCTGTGAGTACGTCTACACTGCATGGCTATTTCAAAATAAGCTATTCCGGAATATTTATTCCAACATAACTTATCTCAAAATAGCACGTCTACGCTGCAGGGAAGCCTCAAAATGACTCTGAGGCAGGCTTCCCTAATGTGGATGTGCTATCTCGATTTAGAGTCCCAGAAGGTGCTGGGGAGGAATAATTTAGAATGGCCCTGGTGAGGGGCTATTTTGAAATAGCAGAAGTGGAGCGTCTACACAGGCCTTATTTCAAAATAGCTATTTCAGAATAGGTGTTATTCCTCATAGAATGAGGTTTACAGATTTCGGAATAAGCCATCCATTATTTTGAAATTATTGTGAAGTAATAGAATGGCTGTGTAGACGTTCACATTGATATTTCGAAATAATGCTAGTTATCTCAAAATAACAGTGCAGTATAAATGCACCCTTAGGGGGTTTAAAGCAAGCTGGGTAGGAAACTGTGTCCCATCTTGAGAAATTTTGAGATTTCTGAAAATTTTCCCATCCTCACCTGGGATGGAAAGACAGCCTTAAAAATTTCCACGAACTAATAATGCAAAAAAACCCCTCATATTGTTTTTTATTTTAATTTAATTTAGGTTCCTTTTTAGTATAAATTAAATAAATTTTAAAAACGAAAAGTCCTTCTCAACCACAAATTAATTTTTTTGTTTAAAAATGTCGCAAGGGGATGTTTGGATAATTTTGAAACTTTGTCGTCTTCTTACTATTACTATTATTATTACTATTAGATTTGTCAAAATAAACTCTTTACTACTAATAGTTTCCATTTATAAATGATGGCATTTTCCAATGAAAAAAGCATTTTGTCAGGAAATTCCTGACCAGCTCTGGTTTAAAGTTCTCTATAGCAGAAACCCAAAAGGAAAACACCAGGGAGAATGCTCCCTGAGCTCTGTAATAGGCACTGTAGGAATCAGTGAATTCTGACCCCTGTCATGCGGGAGGGGTGTTCACTTTGGTAGCTCTGACCCAGGGCAGGTGACCGATGTCATGCAATCAAGTTCAGTTTCTTAGCACCAATCCTCACAGGAGGCAAAGGTTTTAGCAGGCAGAGACAGGTGTAATTTATATCTTCTCATGCTAGTTTTTTTTACTCTAACCATGTAATTTCAGCTGGGAAATAAAGCACAACTCTCAGGAGCAGATGAACTGTGTAGACCAAAGATGTCTAACAAAGCACTGATGCTTTGGAAACTGCGTAGAATTGTGCTACCTCAGCCATGTTATCCAGACAATGTTCCAACCAGCATTAGTGCTTTGTAAGGAAAGTCCATGCCGATTTCCATCAGGGTTCATGTTCCCGTTCTTAACCACACAGGTTACATTTCAAATTCAGTAATGCTTCCAGCAAAACCAAATCCTCTTAACGGAGCCTGCTAAAACCTCTTTCTCTCACTCTTCCCCACCATGCTGTACTGACCCCTTCGGGGCTAATGCAGTTTTCTTTCTGTAGGCTATTTCCCAATAAAAATGGAAAGCCCCATTTAATTAGACAAACCAGTGGCAAACCCCCCAAGAGAGCAATTATATTTTATGTGAAGTACTCCTGGCAGGAATCTTGGAAAACTTACATGTGATTAGTACTCTGCTCTAGCCACACCACTGCTTTGAGTACAATACTCTAAGGCTCGTAATGGCAGTATCTTTGGGAGTGCAATTGGCCGGTGATTGCAGATTTGACAGGAATTTGTAAATTCACTGGTCTGAAACAAAAAAATCTGGCCTTTAATTTTCCAGTGTCTCAGCCCCGCCCCATCTGTAAAGCAAAGCTAATGAAATGCCCTGTGTCTGACTTGCCTGATGAGATTGTAAGATCTCAGCAGCAGGGGCTTTCTGCTGCAAAGCATTTGCACAGCGTCTCGAACAGCAGTTGCCAAATGGGAGATCGTGACCCGACATGGGGTTGCGTCATAAACGGATGGGTTGCAGCAATGCTGAGTGTGAGGACAACGCCATTTTACAAAATGCCAACCTCTGCACAGGCTCCCATAGGCATTGTGCATGCAAGATGAGGCCACGTGGAGGACACGATTTTGTTCTACCCATCCGTGCCCTCTGTGGGGCCAACAGCCTCCATGGGTCCTGGGGCAAGGTGTGGATGGGGATCTGGCTCTGGGCCCCGAAAGGGGTGGGGCCTTGGGCAGACGGGGCAAGGCTGGGGCAGTCAGTCCTCGGTGCTGCCTGGACCATGGCACACCCTTGCCCCAGCCTTCAAAGCCACACAGAGTGACACTCCAGCGCTCCAGTGAATTGGGGCAATTGTAGCCTTTGCTCCCTTCCCCATTGGCAGACCTGCATACCCCCTATGCAGCAGAGTGTCCCGCACATCACACATATGCAAGATCACACTGGGCAGCATGACCTGGTTCATATGGTGTGTGTGAGATCATGCGGCCTGAAGAACACTGTGTTGAAATGGCAAACTTCCCGCTGTCTGGGGCTGTGGGAAGCAGAGCAGCTAAAAACGGGATCACGCAGAGAAAAAGTTTGGGAACCGCTGACCTAGAGTAACAGGGTGCTGATCTGAATTGGACTTTCTAGGTGTGGGTAGATGGAACATGAACTAATCAACAGCGATAGAGTCCCAGTTCTTCCCCATTTCTGTGCACATCACAGCTTCACGCAGTTCATACTCCAACTTTCAAAAAAGAAGCCCTTGCCAGTTGAGCTCGAGGCTTCTACTGAAGCACAGGAATAACCTCGCCTTGATTTGCTCATTCATGATGTCAGCGTGTTGGACCGATTTAGACCGTGAGCCTTTCTTCATATTTCCAAGCATGGGCCCAATGCGTCGTCATTGTTAATTTAGAAACGAGTGTCATTCCCAGAATCAGATTAACATGAAATTATAGCCAGACGATTTCCCAGAGCACTGACATCTGCCCTGCTCCTTCAAGCCTCTTGTGGGGAAAAAACTAAGTTAGTAACCAGGCCTCACAGCATGGCGAGGTCCGCAAACATGGATTCCGTTGGACCAGGGCAGGAAAAGAGACAGGGATTCCAAAACGGAGGGTTGTCCACTGAGAATGCCTCAGTCCTAGCCTCTGATAGCCATGAAAATGCTCAGTGTTAGTTCTCCTCACCAGAAAGCATTCCTCTTATTTTTAAATTCATTGACGAGGTAAATGTTAACTTTGCCTAATAACTGAGGGTACGTCACAGCACCCTTCCATTGAAAGAAGCAAATTGTGTAGCTTATTATATGGAGATATACCTATCTCATAGGGTATGTCTACACTTGCCCCCTAGTTCGAACTAGGGAGGCAAATGAAGCATACCGAAGTTGCTAATGAAGCGTGGGATTTAAATATCCCGCGCTTGATTAGCATATTTGCAGCCAGTTGCCATTTTAAAAAGCCGGTAGCCCGAATTAATTCGCCATGTATAGACGCGGTAGTCCGATCCAAAACCCTTCCCTCGAATTAACTGCTACTCCTAGTTACTCAACTAACCAATAAGAATTCATGAAGTTAATCAACTATTCAATTAACTGATATTTAACATCCCTAGTACCAACTCAGAACCCCAGGTTTTCAGGGTGACAAGCCTTAATGAGGGACGATACCGGCTGGGTTGCTCTTTTGTTCCAGGACAGACTATTTGCCAAGGAATTATCACAGCCTTGGAAGTTGTTAGCTTAACCTGATCCCAGGAGGATGGTTGCATATGACGCAACACATGTCATTAGATGAAGAAGGACCATGGACTACACTGAAAATGCTATAGCACTGGCTCAGGCTAAGCCTGTGTAAAGATGTGAGTGTTCCCTGTCCAGAGCTGGCTGGTCCTTTAAAGGGAGTTAGGTTCACCCTTGCCTGGGGCAGATCAACCACACCTCCTTCTCCCAGCTGACCCAGATCAGCTGGCGATCAGGTGGCTCAATTCACATACCAAAGCCGGCTGGGGAAGAGTTTCCATAAAGGGCTGGGGGAGCTCAGTTGCGGAAGAAAGTCGTTTGAGTGAATCTGGCTGATTCTGAAGAGAAAGAGCTGTGTGGGAGATGGAGATACCTGGGGATGGCCTGGGAAAATGGCCAAACCCCAGCAAGATGTAAGTATCCAGCCTAGGGAGACTCCAGGGAAGACGCTGTAAGTCAGGAGGTCAGCACTCTATGCGCAAGCCTGCTAGAAGTGTAGCCCAGGATGGCTGGAAGACTCCTCTGGTTTACGTTGTCCTTGCACTGGAGACTGGCACTGGACAGAGCTCCCTTGTCAGAAGACTATCTGAGGGGCTGAGGGAAACAGGTAGATCCCCTGGTGAGCAAGGGGGTGGTGGGCTGGCACACCTCTCACAGGACATATAATGGGAAGGGAGAATCCTTACCTGAATGCATAAGGCTCTTGATCGTGAATGGAGAATGACAACCTGTGATACGTGTTAGTCACGCTGCTTAAAACTCCTGTGACCCCTGGTGCCACTCTGCAATGCCGAATTTAGCAGAAATTAACGTGTGTGCAGAATTTCCTTTGCTGCAGCTGCCACTAGGGGTCACTCCACAGAGCCCAACTTTCACATAGAAGACACTGGCGGGGCGGGAAGGAAGAGGAAGCTAGAGGGATCTTGGCAGCTGCAGTTCCAAGCATGCCCTGAGGGAAGGAGAGGGCGGTGGTGTACAAGGAACCCCGTGCATCAGGCTGTTAAGACCTCCGGACCCCTGGGCTCTGGGAAGGGTAGAGGGGTTAGGAATTTTGGCTAGGGGGGCCCTGAAGCTGGACTGTGGATGCAGAGGGAAAAGAGGCAGAGAAACAGGAACTGAGTTGTCATAGGTTTCTTCAACCTCTCCTGGTGGAATTTTTGTGTGTGACTGGAGTGTTATTTCAACAAATCAAACTTGCAATTTTTTTTAAATGGCATAAAATGCCCCCAGGAGTATCAGATGAGGGTAGTATAAAAACTTCCATGAAAGAAAGTGAATTGGATGCTCTTCTAGTTGGCGTTCAAGCACTATTTTACACTAGGGATGTGAAGGACTAGTCGACAGATATGTCGACTAGTCGCTTTCCCCTTTCCCCCCGCTGCCTCTATCAGAAAGAGGCAGTAAGAAGGGGAAGAAGAAGGGGTACGTCAAAGCGGCAGCCAGACCCTGGGCTCCACGCAGTGCTGCCACTTTGAAATGCCACGAGAAGCCCAGCATCAGGCTCCTTGTGGTGTTTCAGAGCAGCAGTCACGCACGGGGCCCTGGGTCAGCGGGGGAGTCCCCAACTGACCCCGGGCTCCATGTGGCGCTTTCACCTTTGAAGTGTGCGGAGGCGCCCTATCGATTGATCGAATGTCAATGCAAAAACGCATCTACTATTTGATTAGTCAATTACTCGAAATTTAACATCCCTACTTTACCCTTAATAGTACCTCTTAAAAGCACCTCCTAATCACTTTCTTCAAATCCATGAGGTCTTACAACACTTGGGTGTGGTGCTGGTTCGAAGTCAAGCTCTTTTGTGTAAAAAAAGAAAATTCCAGCCAGCTGCCCATTCTGGGTGCCACAATAAGATGCAGGTTTGTTTCTTTTGCTGTCTAATGGAAATGAGATGAAAATTCAAAGGCTGGCAGCCCATACCTAGGATTATTCACCATGCTCCTCAATGCAAGCAGTCATTAGAGTTTGAACCCATGACCTTGAGCACAAAACCACACTCAACTACTTGGCCTAAGAGGAATCTTTATTATCTGGAGGCAGTTTAGGCTGTTTATCTGCTCTATGAAGAAGCCACTAGTAACACACACTTTACAAGAGTCCTACCCGTAGATCTCACTTGTCTGCAATAAAGACTGTTCAATTAATTTTGGCTTGGCAGTCATAGCTTTGTAATTATCATTCATTGACTTGGATCAGAAAGTCGTTCCAAAAAGGTGTTTCCACGTGGTACTGACAGATTTTCTCTTGTGCAGCCTTGTACTGATAAGGGTCACAGTTGGCTGTGCCAGGAGAGAATTAATTTTCATGGTGTTCACCAGATAGGAAAGAATTTCACACCTTCCTGAGTGCCACTCAATTTGATTTTTTCTTTTTCAGTATGTAGAAGCCATAAGCAAGAGGGCCCCATTTTGCTCAATGCTGTGCAAATACATAGCCAGAGGCAGTCCCTGCCCTAACAAACATTGAAATACATAAACGAGATAAGGGATGGGAGGGAAAACATTAATATTGTACTTAGCGAAAAGGCCACTTGTAACGATTTCTGTGCTCAGTTACTCACTGTGGCCATCACCAACATAGTTCCACCGATGATAACAGAAATGGTGAGATCATATTTAATTTTTATTTATATTTAATTTTAATCTAACTCTGCTCAGCACGGGTCTATGTAACACAGTTCTTAAAATTTCAGCAGCCACTTGCAACTCCTGTACACGTGACTCCTGCATTTCATAATATATAGAGTCACAATCTTCATTACGTAAGAGCGGTTTATTAAAGAAAACAACAGATGACTACAGACACAAACAAGGAAGTTTCTATAGAGATTGAGTTCCATCTCTGTCTCCTTTGTTTACCAGGGATCATTCCCTACCTAGAAAATAAATACACCTAATGGTTAACCAATAATCTGTAACTAAAGATTCCATTGTGCCAGTAGCACTGGGTGGATTTGAAGCATTTGTAACTGGTGTAAATTTTAGAGAAAATACACTTTGGTTTCTGCTCCAGGACTCTAGGGAGTCGGTTGTTTCCCTGCACCGTCTCTCTCTTATGCTGTCCAAACCTGGAATAGCAGTCAGATCTATCCAATATTATGGCAGGTTAAAAATAATCCTTTACACTTATTGATGAAAATTCACACAGCTGTCCTTGAAGAAGTGGAATCAAAGGTTTTATGACAGAAGAAAGAGAGATGTTGAAAAACGGGAAGATAAGAGCCTTTGAACATGTAAGAGAAAGTGAACCAGAAGGACCCAGAAGAAAGATTCTTCAGGGAATCTGAGGAGAAATAGGTAGTAGGGAGGCAGGATTAAAAATGTGTGAAGGCAAAGAGAAAAGTCAGATCTTATGCTTGATCATCAAAAGGCCAAGGGGAAACCGAGTAACCCAAAATGAAACCGACACATTACATAATCTGCAAATCTTCCCTGAAATGGTTTGATCTAGGGGCCAAATTAAAAGGTGCAAATTTTAGATTCTTGTGAAAGGGACAGTATCTATCTTAAAGAAGAGTCAAAGATTCTCCCTGGGATGTGATTGCCAGTATCCAAAGTAAAATGAAGAGACAGCTCAGCATAATCAAGGAAGACCACTAACACAGACTTGAGAGACCAACCTGCCAGTCCTTATTCCAGTCGAAGTCAACAGGAAATTTGCATGAACAGGGATAACAGACCTGGGCCATTTGTTGGCAGCTATTTTTCATTTCTAAATTCCAGGTTGTAGATTTCATCCTCTGACTTGTTGCTAGTGTTGTACTTTTTACATTCTACTAAGCAGGCTTCTTAGGGCACATCTACACAGTAGGGCTAAAGTCGAGTTAAGCTACGCAACTTCAGCTAAGTCAATTGCGTAGCTGAAGTCGAAATTGCTTAATTCGGCTTTTGGCTCTGTCTACATAGCAGGAAGTCAAAGAAGAACAGTCTTCCTTCGACTTCCCTTACTCCTTGTGAAATGAGGGTTACTCTGTGACCAAGCAAGAAGTCCTCCAGCTCGACATTATTTTGAAATAAAGGCTTATAGTGTAGGCACGCACTATGTTATTTCAGAATAATGTCAGTTAGTCCGAAATAATGCTGCTGTGTAGACAAAGTCTTAGGATATAAGAACCAGAAAATGAGAAGCTTTAAGGATAGCTCTACATTCCAGAAAGAAGGGGTTTCCAAATTCCTATCTTTAAAGGCAGTTCAGGGGTGTGTGTGTGTGTGTGTGTGTGTGTGTGTGTGTGTGTGTTTCCAAATTCCTGTCTTTAAAGGCAATTCAGGGGTGTGTGTGTGTGAGTGTGTAGGGTGATGCTCTTGCTGCCAAGTCGACTTTGACAGGCTGGAGCTACAGAATTAATGATGTTGACACAGGAATGGAGACTGGAAAAGAATTTATATCAACAGATTTTAAAGATCTTAAAATATACTGTCTGAGTAGCCTTAGGTTTCCCAGACACTTGCCAGATCAAACTGAATAATAAAATAAATCTGAGTAATAAAGCGATCACACCATGTAAGATTAAGACAGGGCAGAGAGAAGCACCTCTGGGAATTAGTGGATTGGGAGCTTGCTCTTGATAAGTGTGTGGATTCAGCCCGAGAAGAGTGAATCAAAAACAACAGCAAAGTCCCTCCCAATGAAAATATTTCCTATGCATGAAAGGCGAGAACTTCTCTCTCCACTAGATTCCCTGCTACCTCTTTTTCTCCATTATGATGTCTGGACCTGAGGTAGCGAGAGAGTAAGGGACTTCCCTAAGGTCACATAAGAAGTCTGTCCCAGAGACAGGCATTCATTTGGATCTCCTGAGCCTTTGTCTAATGACCCCACCATGACACCTGCCTTCCCCTCAGTGATCCATCCCTTTCTCCATGCTCAAGGGCCTGACCGTCCTTACAGCACAGTAAGCCTCTCTTCAGTGGCTGTCAGTGCCACCCATCAGCCAATCACAAGAAATCACCAATCCAGGGTCATACCTGGCACTCACCCCTTTCTCATTTCCCTGATGACGCCATTTCCAAACTGGCTTCCATTTTCCCCTGGTGTTTTGCTAAACAAACAAGGACACAGGTGAAAATTTGTTTGAGGAACAGCTGCTCCTGCACAAACATGTCAGTAGTTGCACAGAAAGTTTAATATTTTATTGGAGCCCAGTCAAGGGCCCAGACCCTACTGTACCAGGTGCTGTGCAAACATACAACGAAAAGACCATCCCTATCCCAAACAGTTCACAGACTGGGTAAAGATGGAGACATTCCCAATGAACCCTGGGGTTCTGCAAAGCAAAAGTAAGGGTTCTGTGAGAATGTGGCACTCCACCGCTCCCTCTTAAAGAGACAGATTTTTTTTTGCGTGGGTTTTTTTTTTTTTTTTGCTTGACCAATTCTGGCGTGGCTTTCTTTCTTTCTTTCTTTTTTTTTTTTACCCTGGCAACTCTAGGGGTTCCTTGAAATTCTTTTAAGCTGTAAAGGGTTCTGTGGCCAAATAAAATTGGGGAACACTGGGGTAGGCAAAGGGCTTAGTTGCCCAAGGGCCTGGAGTGTCAAAGGGGCCTGCGGCTCCTGGTCACTGTTGTGACTACTGCGACAGAGACAGCCAGAGCCCTTGGGCCCTTTAAATAGTTGTTGTGCGGCTCTGAGGGTTTGGGAGGGGTGTCTCATCCAAAAGCCACTTTAGTCACTAACAAGACATGAGGTCCCATGTTGGTCCTCTTGCTGAACTTCCAGAAGGCTTGCCCTCCGCTCATCATTTTTCTGTTAAACTCACACCCACTGATTTGTTGACAGAGGGAGGCAAAGGGGGCTACTGCCCCAGGGGCCAGCAATTCAAAAGGACCCGGGGCAAGGTCCAGGGGGCACTAAGAGCTAGTTGGGGGAGCAGTGGTGAGGTTCGGTTCAGGTGGTGCTCTCGTTCTTCTGGAGATCCTACAGTCTCCTCACTGAACCTTTAACTATAACATACATACCACCAAGCTTTCCTATGATCTGTCTGCCGCTCCCGGGCAATCTTTTAATCGCCTCTTATCACTTTGGCAACTCGTTCTACTTTATTCTAATTTATCCACATCCCATCTGTAGCTGGTGTTTTATAACTTGCATATTCTGCTTTCTTAGTCTTCATTATTTGGGGCACATTCTTTGTCGTCCTTGTCAGCTTTTTTCTACGCCCAAGGGATATTTATGGCTAACTGGCCCACATGAATGTTAAGTAACCATTAATTTCTCTTAGAGCTCATATTTTATTTACAGTGAGCCAATCCTGCCAGCCCTTACTCTTCCTTGCTCCGATAAAAGCTCTCACCAAAATTAATCAGAGAGGTAGTCGTTGCCACTGGAGTAAATGCTGTGTTTGACCCCGGCTTTGTGCCAGGGTTATATTATTTTGTAACATGTTACCTATATAATATGACTGTCTCTTGCTGGCTCCCCTGTGTGTTGCAGTTTTGTTGCAGGAGAGAAAAGGTATGCAGACAATCCTCTTCTTGCCCTGGGTCTATCTGTCTGTATCTCTCATACCCACAGGATATGTCTACACTAGCCTCCTAGTTCGAACTAGGGAGGCTAATGAGGGCAACCAAAATTGCAAATGAAGCGTGGGATTTAAATATCCTGTGCTTCATTAGCATGTTCCTGGGCAGTCACCATTTTGGAAAACGACTAGCCCGGAGTAACTGCCCACGTCTACACGCAGCAGTGAAACGGGAGTTCGAAGTAAACCCCTAACTCGAATTAGCTGTTACTCCGAAATGGCAACTGCCTGGGAACATGCTAATGAAGTGCGGGATATTTAAATTCCATGCTTCATTTGCAATTTCGGTCGCCCTCATTAGCCTCCCTAGTTCGAACTGAGGATGGCAGGGCAATCTCTCTAAAATGCCCAGGGGGTGGAGAAGGCTGCATTATCAGCCTGTTCCTTCCAGTCTGCAGAGTGCTTTCTGTTATCCAGGGGTGGGCAATCATTTTTGATGGGGGGGGCCACTCCAAGAATTTGGAAAGTGGTCGAGAGCCGCACTCTTCCATGGAAGAGGTGGGGTGTCTGGGATGGAGGCTGAGTGCAGAAGGGAGCTTGGGGTAAGGGAGGAAGTTTAGGTGAAGGAGGCAGTTGTGACCTGGGGCACTGGACTTGGGTGCAGGGGGTTGGATTATGACCTAGGGCAGGAATTTGGGGTACAGGGATTTGGGTTGTGAGCTAAGGCAGGAGGGGACTGTGATCTGGAGCAGGGATATGGAGACAGGACGGTGGCAGAGGATTTGGGTACATGGAATAGGGGGCAGGAGTGGAGGGGCAGAGGGTTGGGGAAGGGAGGGGCTGGGGTGCCAGAGCCAGGGTCTGGCCAGGAGACTTACCAGCCAGCAGCCATTCCTGAAGCAGCCGCCCTGCCTGCCAATGTTCCCTCTGACTGGGTGGGGTTGATTAATCACCTGTGAAGCTGGGCTGACACATAGCGCACAGGGGGCACTGCTGCCTGTCCCGCTCTCACACAGGCAGCAGCCACGTGCTCTGGAGCCCCTTGTGCTTCGTGCCTGCCGGTTATTGTTATTGAGATTGTGCTGGGGGAGGGAGCAGCTCCGAAAGCTTCCCCCTTCCCCTCCAGTCTCACAGGTTTTGAAGAGAAACTGCCCCACAGCCGCATTTCTGAGTAGTGTGCAGGTGGGGCGAGGCAAGCAGGGAGCCTGCCTGGGGCTCTCCACCATGTCTCAGCTCAGATCCGGTGGCTTGTGGGCTGCATCTGGCCCGTGGGCCATATTTTGCCCAGGCCTGCTGTTAGCCAATGCAGGTCATACTCCAAGTCTCTTCCAGCCTGCTTTGGTCCTATGTGGGCTACAGAATACAGAGATAAAGATGATAATGCAGTTTGGGGTATGAAAGGATTTTTGTATCTGCCCTCACAACCCATCGAGTTCAGAGGCATAGATTGCATCAATGGTGGAGTGCAGCGGCAACTGGTGCCTGCCAGGGGATGGAGAGAGGGGAGGACAATCACCAACAGGAAGAGGGAAGGGGGCGTGTTGAGGCAGTGTATCTCTTGAATATTATCACAAGTCGCCTATGGGGTAGTGCATAATTGAATCCAGGACTCTATGCTGCGTCTCTACCTCATCCAGCGTGAAGTCGGACTTAACATATGTCGTAAACATTTATTATTTTGTATGTTAGTTACTCTGTTTAATAACCTATTGGCTCTGGATTGCAAAGGAGTTCCATAAATACAACCACCCATTTATTCAAATGTGGAAGAGAACCAGGTGATAAGTGGATGCCAAAATGGATTTGTCAAGAAAAATGAGGTCCAGTCAAGCTAATTTACGTTTTTGTCGGGCTAACCAGCCTCGTAAATGGGGGAAGCACTAGGTGTGACATACCCGCACTTCAGTAACATGTCCCACGCGACATGTTCATAAGAAAACATAAGGGATTATTAGCTAGATGAAATGGTTACAAATTGGGTGCACAACCAGTTGAAAGTCCATATTCATAGAGTAGTTATCCATAGTTAACCTTCAAACTGGGAGAACAATGAGGGGATTGCAGGAGTCCGTTTTGGGTTTGGCACTATTCGGTGTTTTCATTCAGAACTTGGAGTGCATCTACACAGCAGCCTACACTCGAAATAAGATACGCAGTTTGTGCTACTCAAATTGTGTATCTTATTTTGAAACTATTTTGAAATTTGGCGCATCTACACAGCACCAAATTTCAAAATAATTCACTATTTCAAGCCATCCCGTATCCCTCATGCAACGAGTTTTACCAGGATGGCGAAATAGCGTGTCCATTATTTCAAAAAATATTTCAAGATAACGGGCGGCTTGTGTAGACATGGGGTAGCTATTTCGGGATACCCCCGGTATCCTGAAATAGCTGTGCAATGTAGGTGTACCCTTGGCATGGAGAATATGCTCAAAAGAATGTACAGATGACACAAAGTGTGGGCACTTTGGAGGACAGGATTACAATTCATAATGATCTCGATACATTGGAGGACAGGTCTGAAATCAATACTACAAAATTCATTCCAGGCAAGTACAAAATAATACACTTAGGGAAGAAAAATCAAATGAACAAAAATAAAATGGTTAATGACTGGCTGCCTAGATGATAGTACTGCTGAAAAGGTCCTGGGGGAAATAGTACACTACAAATTGAATATGAGTCTACA
Organism: Pelochelys cantorii; assembly: GCA_032595735.1. Lineage (NCBI taxonomy): Eukaryota > Metazoa > Chordata > Testudines > Trionychidae > Pelochelys > Pelochelys cantorii. Next base: position 7,618,771 of record CM064346.1, on the reverse strand, counting down.
GCATGATGCTATGGCAAAAAAGGAAATGCCATTGGGGCAGAGGTATATTAATAGGAATCTGTAAAACACAGGAAGTGGAGTTTCCTGTTGACTTTCTCCAATTTGTTCCCATCTTCTTAAAACTGGACCAACACAAATAAGAAGTTTGCAATTCATGATCTACATAGAAAGTCTGAAAGAACTGGACGTGTTTAATGAGAATCATGGCCATTTGTTCTCCATGGCCACCACTGTTCCCTGTAAGCTGAGCACGTGGGTAGCCACCCAGGAGAGAGTCAGGTGCCACCCAGCTGATAAGCAGAGCACCCACAACTGGCAGCATGTGTCTCTACTGGAGGTGCACATCCACATATGCCTTGGTGCACAGCACAAAATTTATTCAGCACATGGATGGAAAAAACTTAAGAGGGAACATAGATGGCCACCCAAAGATAGCACAGAGAAGTTATTGGCTTGTTATGCAGCAAGGGAATCTGAGGTCAGATATTAGGAAAAGCTTTCTAACTATTAAGGATAGCCAAGGACTGGATATGTAGGGAGGTTGTAAATCTTCATTGCCCGACTGTCTGGAGACAGTCTGTCAAAAAGAGAATGGATGCCCCAAATTAGTGGCACTTTCTATAATTAGATTTCACCCAGCCAGAAACAAAAGTCAAATCCTGGATCACTGGAACAGTCTTATCATGGAGTCACAGAGAGTCCCCTTAGGGTTTTCAGTTTCTCTTGCCATCCAGGCAAACTGGATTTAGTGGTAAATGGCCACTTTTAACAAAAATCACAAAATATTCACATTGTTTCCAGTCCCAAGGGACCAGCCACTCACCACAAATGAACTGATACCCTACCCGTTATACTACAGACAACACCTGTAGTCAATCCTGTAAGAATCCAAAGCTTTACTAGTTAGGACGAACAAAGAAGAGAAAGCAAACATATACACACAAGTGTGTTACCTTCTGTGATCCCTAAAGATGGCAGAGATGTGGTGTTTTGTCAATTCAAGGTGTCTTTCAGGGCAGCTCCAGGGATAATAGTGGGTGTCTCTGCCTTCATTTAATGTTTCTGGACCTTTGAGAATTCAAAGAGCAAAGAGAAGAAAAACCTTCATGTCAACTATTTTTACAGCTGCTCCCCGAGTTACGAACAAGTTACGGACCAACACTTGGTCTGTAACTTGAAGTGTTCGTAACTCGGATCCCATAGAGTTACATGGCAACCGTGCTGTTCGTAAGCGCGGATTGCCATTCGTAACTTGGATCCGCATTTACGACCGTTTTGGTCGTAAGTGCGGATGGTCGTAAGTGGAGGTGGTCGTAACTCGGGGAGTGGCTGTATTCCCCACTTCCAGCAGTCAAATCAATAGAATAAAGCCTTCCGCACGTATTGCTACATGAGTAGATGGGGCAGTCAACAAAGCCTTTGTCTTATAGGGTATGTCTACACTACAGAGTTTTTTTCAGATAAATGGCCGTTTTTCCGAAAAAACTTCACTTACATGCACACTGCAATTGCATTCTTTCAAAAGAAAATTGAAACAGAGGGGTTTTTACGGCATTGGCAATCCTCTTTCTACCAGGAAGAAGCCTTTTTCCGAAAGAGCTCTTTCGGAAAAAGGTGTGCATGGACACAGGGAAAAGGGAGCTCTTTCAGAAGAAGAGGAAAAAGGAAAAAGCACAGGTGCCCTGGTGGCCACTCCATCCATAGTAATCAGTTTAAATGCGAGATAGTGTTCATTCAATGTAAACTCTATCTTTCGAAAAAGCAGATCACTTTTTCGATGCACTTTAGCAGTGTGGACGCACTTTTTTGGAAGAAGTTTTTTCGGGAGATCTTTTCTAGAAAAGCTTCTTCCAAAAGAAGCCTGCAGTCTAGACACAGCATAATGACCCACTGAATACTTGCTAGTCCTCCTGCATAGGGTGGGTGCATAGGCATGTGCGGGATTCACAAGGTCATAGAAAACATTTTCAAAGTTACAAAGCAAAACATACGTATTTCCGGATAGCATGAAATATTGACAGTGCAAGTGAGATTAATGCTTGCAGCAATGTACAAGAGTCTAAACACTACACGCATTCTGATAAGACTCATATCTATTTTGAATAAAAACCCCTAGCATATAGGTGAGCTGGTTGAGTTTCCAGCTGTGAACCTGTCAGTTCTTAGCTGATGCTTACAGCCTTAGCCAGATCTGGCACTTGGTTAGTATCACATCTATCACCAGAGGTTTTTTCAAAAATGGGTTGGACCAGCAGGTGTTAAGGATGGTCTAGGTTTACATGGTCCTTCCACAACGAACTAGAATGCTCTGGTCCTTTGCAGCCCTATTTTTCTGTGACAGTGTTTGGTCTCCAACCTTTTTAAGCACCATATGACTTTTGAATATAAGTGCAATCCAGGATCTACCTCAAACCCAAACACTCTGGCCCCGCCTTCTTCCCGCCCTTTCTCTGAGGCACCGCCCCTGCTCACTCCATCCTCCCTCCCTCCCCCATCCTCATTCACTTTTATCAGGCAGTGGACAGAGGGCTGGGCTGCGGGGGAAAGGGATGCTGGCTCTGATCTTGGGCTAAAGTGGGTTTGGAGTGTGGGAGGGGCTCTGAGCTGAGCCTGGAGCAGGGAGCTGAGGTGCAGGAAGGGGTTCAGGGTGCAGGCTCTGGGAGGGAGTTTGGGTACAGGGGGGACTCAGGGCTACGGCAGGGGTTTGGGGTGCAGGAAGGGTTCAGGACTGGGGCCAAGGTTCGGAATGTGGACTCTGGTTGGGCACTGCTTACCATGGGTGGCTTCTGGATGGTGGTTCTGGATTCTTCCCCCTACCCTGGCCCTGCACCACCCCCAAAAGCAGCCAGCAAACTCTCTTCATCCCTGTCCCTGCCCTGCTCTGTGGAGATGAGGTACGGGGGAGGGGAGGGCACCCAAATATTAGCACCCCCTCTTCTTCTTCCCATGCCTTGCACAGCAAGTGGGAGGCTCCCAGGGGTGGGAGGCAGCTCCAAGGCAGAGGGCAGGAGCAGCACGGCAGTGCTGAGAGGGTCAGATGAAGTGTTGACACTTGATAGCCTCCCGGCCAAACCAGTCAGGATCCCCTGTCAGAGGCTCCAAAATCTACCAGTAGATCTCAGTCGACTGGTTGGGGACCACTGCTGTATGCTGAGTGCACCCAGGAGAGATTCAAACGCCACCCCGCTGCCTAGCAGAGTAGCCACAGCACCCACAACTGGCAGCATGTGTCTCTACTGGTGGTGCACATCCCCATATGCCTTGGTGCACATAACAAAATTAATTAGAGGAAACATTGGTCTGGGATGGAATATTCGTCAGCAGTTTATTACATATTTCTAGAGATCACCGCGAACGGTCCTTTGTTGTTTCCCAGAAGATTAAATACACGGAAGAGTTTTGGCTGGGATGATAACACTGCGATGATTCCGGGCCAGGAAGTATCACACACTTGCAGAAGGGAGCAGGAGGAAGAAAAAGTCCTTCTCTATTGGCCCTTAGCTGCTCGCTCCCTTCCTAGAGCAAGTGTGTTGGGAGAATTGTGGAACGGGTGTGTCCTTGGCTCCATTCTCTTGCTGGTCCCCACAGCTCAACAGGCTGAAATTAAGTGGGAAACATGGACAAACTCCCTTCCGGGCCTCTGAGAAACTTAGCCTTGCCATGGGTGTGAGCTAGCACACTCCTCCCTCGCCCGAGGCGTGAAAGAAATTGTGACCCAGAAAAGCATTTCCAGGGCCCCCCCCAGGGCTGTTCCAGGATTGTCAAATAGATACAGCACAGCAGAGGAGGCACTTAACTGCAGATAGTGGGGGGCACAATTTAAAGATTCTGTGGGGGCCATGTGACCGCCCCACTGAGGTTCTCAAATTGTGTGAGGTGAGCAGTGCTACCAGGTGGCTTGGGTCAGCAGTGCCACTTGACTTGGGACAGTCTTGTGGGGCAATGGGGGGACCGCCCAATCTGTTTCAGTTGGGGGGGGCACAACCAAAGAATCTGGGGGACACCAGCAAGAGAAAATGTGTTTTTTTTCTATAGCATGTGTGACTTTCTAGCTTTGGTTGAATAAAATAAGTTAATTTTTTTTTCTCTCCTGTAGATTCATTCTTTTTGTGCTAAGAGGAAGATCTCAGTTTAGCTATGCTGTTGGCCTTGAGGCTTTAGGTATCAAGAAGAGATTATTACAGAGATCAAACTGAATGCTGATGCAAAGGAGTATCTCATGCCTTTGGAGAATTCCAGAAGGGAAAAGGAACATTGTCAGTTCAATCTACTGTAGAATTTACAGTATTAATGATCTGAAGAACACTTTAGGGATTTCTATCAGATGTCTATTTTAATTTAACCTCTTGGGTGTTTAACTATCCAAAATATTGAGTTCTACTCATTACAAAAACTAATAACTGGCTTATTTTGCTGCTAATTTAGAGAGTAAGGTTAATTATCTATAGTGAAGTGGAAAGGCACTAATCTAAAGTCTACCTGCATTAGGCACCGTGGTTAATTGATTCCCCATGAAATGATAAAAGACGCCCTCTGAGCAAAGAGATTTTTAATATGTTCGGCTTTGTGAAAGGCACTTTCACATCTCATGAAAGGTTGTTTGCTTGGCTTTACCAGCTCTTCCTTTCCTTTTTTTTAAAAATAGAAAATGGCCTTTGGGAATCCTATAATTCACCTATTGGATTAGATCTAAAATGCTCATATAGTAAATATGTGCAAAGACAACCCTTTGCTCCCGTATTCAAGTCACTAGGAACTGCTTGGATGCTTGTGCTTCTGAAAATCAATCCCAGTATTTAGGAGCCTAAATAATGATTTAGATGAAAACTTAGACACCCAGGTTTGAAAATGTTGGCCCTGTATTAAGCTTACTCATACTCATGTCACCCCATTGGCTTTCATAGGACTACATAGGTGCAAGTAGAAGTGAGGGTAAGATTCGACTTGGTCTGACTTGTCCAAAGCTACTGTGATGGGGCATACCACCCTGCACTGTTCAGGAGGGGGTTAACTCAGCCGCGAGGGCAGGGGAGGCCACACCCCTGTTAGCTTACTGGGCATGCTCCGGCTGCACTAGTATAAGAGAGAGCTGCTCAGCTCAGTTGGGGTGGGTGGCTGGGGAAGAAGGAGCTCTGGACCACGCTCGTGAGCAGGTGAAGCCACCTCCTCAGCAGCATCCCCGGTCAGTGAGGCCATCTGGGAGGCACCAGCTCGCCGAGCAACACTCCGAGGAACACACTGCGCGTGGGGAACAGTAGGAAGTGGCCCAGGGTGGAGGATTGGCCTCTGGGAGCTCAGTGCGCTTCGGCAAGAATCCCCCGTGAGCAGGCAGTGTAATCCGCCACTGCCAACAGGACCCTGGGCTGGGACCCGGTGGAGTGGGAGGGCCCGGGTCCCTCTACCTTCCCCCACCCCACGACAACCCTGCTTCCCAGCTCACTGAGGGGGGCTTACTTGCGAGCAAGGCTGTCCGTCTGTCCGTCCCCTGAAGAAGGGGAAGTGTGTTTGGGACTAGGCCCGAGAGGCCATATTTATCCTAGTGGGGGTGAACTGGATTTTGGGGGGGCTAAGCTGTAGTTACTGTATTAACCCTAATAGGAGTGAATTAGATTTTGGGGTAAGCCATAAGTGCCGTATTTACCTAATAGGGGTGAACTAGACTTTGGGAGTAGGCCCAGGAGGCTGAACCAGCCCTAACCGAGGAGCAGCACTTTGGGAGGATCAGCAAGGGGTGCCTCAGGCACTAGGATGCGCCTTGACAGCCACACAGCAAGTCTGTCTCAGAGTTGGGATTATTACCCCAAGCGCTCTAATTTCTAGTCGTGTGCTCTATCCACTGTGCCGTTCTCAAGGGCTCTGGATTTCCCCGCTCTGCCGCTGGTTTATTTATTAAAAACACATTCTAAGCCAACTGCAATCCACTCAAAAATTTATTTCAACTTCCGCCAAAGAGTATTTGTCAATGTCCAGTATTGTAATTCATTATATTGTATTAGAGCATACTCTACAACATGGTAGTGTGGGAACTCCGATGATGTAGTGCGGTCGCCATGTATAATATATCATATGAGCAGTTTCAAGTTGGATGATATATTAAGCCAGGCTGGGAGGATTTTGAAAACACACTTAAATATCTAGAATTTTTATATATATAAAGTTTAAGTGGTTGATGGCTTCATCCTAAGAGTTTATTGCACCTCTAAATCATTTTTCTCTTGCCCAGCACAGACTCAGGCCAGCAATGCCCATTAACCCATTGGGCTTGGTAAGTTTGCTGACCGGGTTGCAGTACTGAAATCTCCACAGCTGCAGCTCACATTGCCATATTACCTTGATGTTGTTGTGTCTTTTAAACACACAGATGGTATTAAAGGTAATTGCAACCTGATAATGGGCAAGTCAGCTGAGCTCATGAACAAGGGGGGGGAACACGTGTGTATGTATGTCTCCTATCGGATACAATTAGAAAGTCCCGCATGTGTGTCATTGGCCATATACTCCCACTATGGAGAGTCCTCGGGACTGGAAGAAGACAGCTGCTAAAGGTAAGAGGCACAACAATCTTCTTAGTAAACATGCAGGTTCATCATAAGGTGCTCATGCTCTAACCCTGCAGGCATCAGCTCTTGCCACCTCATATTTGGTGGTGGAGCTCTGCGGGCCAATCTGGTATTGATCATCATACACTAAGCTGATGGAGACATGGTTACAGGCGACCATGCACATCATCTCTAGCACCCGGTGGCTGACTCCATTCCCATGGCTTCCTGTTCTGAGCAATATTGCTGCTCATATCAGACAAGAGGTTGCCACTCGCAAGAGGCTGGAGAAAGTATGTCCCAAGCTGCACCTCCTGCTACACCAGCTGCATGTTTGCCATCATGTTGCCCGTTATGGTCTCATCTGCCCTGCCAGGATGCCATAGTGGAAACACGTTGGCAAGCAGAATGAGTATCTGTTACAAGCCCCACACAGTGCCTCATCGTTGCCCCCACAATCTGCTTGCCTGGTTTTGACCTGCCCCATTGCCAATGGTCCCATTGAACAGGTATTGGACAGGCAAGACCTCTGTGCAGCCAGCCAATATCCCAGGGGCCTTTGGGAGGGGCCTTTGTCACAGCTACAGCAACCCACAAAGGATGGCGCACATCGTCGATGACTAGGTTCAGCGGTGGTCTAGAAGAACTGCATCCCTCCACTCAAGATACCATCGCTTTGCTAGATGACTATGCACCCGCAAAATAAATAAACGGGTCTCAGAGGGAGCATGAGTTGAGAATGGTGGAAAAGCTTTCACGTACAAAGGGTAGCTCCAATGTGAGCAGGGAAACCTGATGAAATAATAGATGTAGATAACCTGAGAGCAATACTACCATGGAGCGTTGGAGCAGCAAGTGGCACTGCTGTCCATACTGCAGCCAGAGCTAAGCGCTTTGCACATGACTGCCAGAAGGGGTTCTGGAATGGCTGATGAAAGGCGTTTGCTCACAAACTAGAGTGGGGGGGCCTCCCTGTGAAACTCCATCCTCTAGTAAATCATAACTGGGTATGGAAAGTTGAATAATGAAATCTTGAAAAGAAAGATTTCCTCATGCCGTTTCAGATGCTAGAAAGTTCCCATTGGCAGAGTACAACAGTGATCATACGCTGCTTCCCATGAAGCTGAGGCTGAAACTTAAACTACTTAAACTACCTAGAAAAAACAAAAGACTATGGACCGATGTGGACAGACTTCAACAACAAAAATGGATGGAATATAGTTCAAAAGTTAACCAAATTCTTTATAGCCCCTATGAATACCATGATAAAGGCACCATAGAGGAAACAGGAAAGAGTGTAAGACACTTAGCTGGGGGGAGAAGTAGACATGCTGGAGGGTAGGGACAGAGTCCAGAGTAACCTAGACAAATTGGAGGATTGGGCCAAAAGAAATCTGATGAGTTTCAACAAGGACAAGGGAAGAGTCCTGCCCCTGGGACAGAAGAATCCCAAGCATTGTTACAGGCTGGGGACCAACTGGCTAAGCAGCAGTTTGGTGGAAAAGGATCCAGGGATTACAGTGGGTGAGAAGCTGGATCTGAATGAACAGTGTGGCCTTGTAGCCAAGAACATTAGGCTGCATTAGGAGGAGCATTGCCAGCAGATCTAGAGAAGTGATTATTCCCCTTTATTCAGCACTGGTGAGGCCACATCTGGAGTATTGCATCCAATTCTGGGCTTCCCATTACAGAAAGGATGTGGAGAAAGTCCAGCGGAGGACAACAAGGATGATTAGATGGCTGGAGTACATGACTTAAGAGGAGAGGCTGAGGGAATTAGGCGTGTTTAGTCTGCAGAAGAGACGAGTGAGGGGGGATTTGATAGCAGCCTTTAACTACCTGAAGGGAGGTTCCCAAGAGGATGGAGAGAGGCTGTTCTCAATAGTGACGGATGACAGAACAAGGATCAATGGTCTCAAGTTGCAGGGGGAGGTCTAGGTTGGATATTAGGGAAAACTATTTTACTAGGAGGGTTGTGAAGCACTGGAATGGGTTACTTAGGGAGGTTGTGGAATCTCCATCCGTAGCAGTTTTTCCAGTCCCAGCTTGATAAAGCCCTGGGTGGGATGATTTAGTTGGGATTGGTCCTGCTTTTAGCACGAGGTTGGACTCGATGACTTTCTGAGGTCTCTTCCAACCCTAGGAATCTATGATTCTACTGTATCAGCAGTGGGAAAGAAAAGGTGCAGTACTAAACAACAGCAGATGACTGATGAAATTTGTAAACAGTCAGTGCAAAGACAGCTGAAATGAGGAGTATCAAAAGTTGCACACATTCAAAAAGTATGCAAAGAGGCAAAAGAAAAAAGGGGTACAGCAAAGATGCAAGAAAATCAAAGAATCTGAAATCAGACACAATCACAAAGAAATTCATCACATTATAAAAAGACCCATGAGACTAATACGTCAAGAAAAGGAGTTAGCTGTGTTAAAACCTAAGGACTGCCGAGTATTCTGTGAAATCAACAGCATCCTGGAACATGGACGAAATACGTTAATTAACTTTCATCTTAAAAAAAACTGGAAATGTAACCATCAGAACAGGAGAAGAAAAACCACTGTGGGAATTAGGTGTGGGAACAAGAAAGAACACTGAAAAGTATAAAGTGAGGAAAAGCAGTTGGGAAGAATGGTATTGTGGTTGAAATGCTACCAACCTACCTGAAGATTCAAAATCTTACCTCCTAAAATTTTTCAGTTGAATTATATACACAAGAACTTCCAGAGAACTCCAAAAGGTCATTTCATTTCTCTATCAAAAATTAAAATGAGAGAATGTGAATAACACTAAACTATAAGCCTGATAAGCTACCCACACAACGTTTGAAAATAACCAGCACACACATATATCACCATATCAAGGCAAGAATTTAGTAGAAGTCACTTTGATTTCCACCCAGGAACAGGCATGAGCCAATTTGCCCTGAGGTTCTTGTGGAGCATGCAACAGAAGTGCAAGTGGAAATTTATATGAGCTTTGTCGATTTTGAGAAGACATTCAATTAAATACAGCATGACAAGATGATACATACTCTTGAAGAATGGATTGACTTTCAAGATCCATAATGAATCCAAAGTTTATACTGGGGACAGAAAGCAGCAAAATGAACAAGCTATGCAACATCAAGAAAGGTTTATGCCAAGGCTGCATCCTAACTTGAAACTATTACAGAAGGAATGGCGAGGGAAAGTTTAGAAGGCACCAACCAGGGCATAGGGGTCAGTAGCATATACTTAAACAAAGTAAGAGCTGTGGATATTTGTATCACTTTAAGAAAGAAAAAACTTCAGAATATACTGTGACTACTGCCAGCGAAAACATGTAACAACAATTAATGTTAGAAAGACGAAGTAAACGTAAACACAATATTGCTCAAGGTAGGAAGATTCTTATTATCTTGACGATCAAGTGCTGAAACAAGTGAATCGTTTTCCTCGTTAGAGAGTCTAATGGAAGAGGCAACATAGAATCCAGAGAAGGGTACAGCTTGCAAAAACTGCATTCAAAACCTTCCAAAGACTGAGGGGTTGTCTGAAGTTAAAATTACACATTCACACCAGAGGCGACGTCTAGACTGCAGGCATCTTTCGGAAGAAGCTTTTCCAGAAGACATCTTCCGGAAAAACTGTTTTCAAAAGAGAGCGTCTACCCAGCAAAAGCGATCTGCTTTTTTGAAAGAGACCGTTCACATTGACTGGACGCTCTCTCGCATATAAGGCTGCCCAGAACCAGTTCAGGCTGGGCATTAGGTCAGTTGCTTCTGAGTGCTGTTGCCTAAGGCTAGCTGAGACACCTGCTTAAAGGGACCCCCCCGGACAGCCATTTCTCTGCTTCTGCTGCCTGCTTGCCTACCTCTCTGAGGGGCAGCAAAGCTCTTGCAGTGCAGTGCTCTGATTGCCCAGCTTTGGGACACCACAGCATATTTCTTGCCATGGAGCCAGAGCTGCCTCTGGGCATGCAATGGCCCCACATGGCCATGCTGCAGTTTCTGCAGCTGTTCTGCAGGCTGGCTTCCTGGCCCTGCATGAGCTCGACACTGCGCTCATCACTGAGACCCTCTCCCTGTGTGTGGGAGCAAGGCCCTTGCAACCGCACCCCACAGTGGAGAGACGATTTTGGAAGCTGGACACCAGTTCCAACTGGTGGGACCTGCTGGTCATGGAGCAGTGGGACAGCCAGCAATGGCTCCAAAACTTCTGCATGCAGAAGGCCACCTTCATGGAGCAGTGTGCCTGGCTCACCCCTGCCCTGTGATGATGCGACACCCACCTGCAGCTCGCCATCTTTCTGGAGAAGCGGGTCGCCATCACCATCTGGAAGCTCGCCGCCCCAGACAGCTACCAGTCGACGGGCAACCAGTTCGGCATGGGAAAGTCCACCATCGGGGCCCTCCTCCTGGAGGTAAGGCACTCTGGAGCTGCAGTCCCTGCAGGAGGGAGTTCTGGAAAGGGGGACCCTAGGGAAAGGGGGCTGCGGAGGTGCTGGAGTAGGCTGGGATTGGGAGGAAGCCCTGTCTCCAGGGGTTCTGCCGTCCCGCTCTCACATAGTTCTCCTGCTGGGGGGTGGCCTCATAGGGGGTGGCTCCTGGGCTGTTTGGGGGAGGAGAGGGGGGCGAGCACCTCCCAAGGGCTCAGACACTCCCTCTCTCATTCTCTGTTTCGTGTGTTTGTCTCCTTCTGTGGTGGTGAGGGCCATCAACTCCATCCTGCTGCGCAGGGTCATCCGCCTGGGAGACCTGGACCCCATCGTTGCAGGATTTGCTGCCCTGAGGTTCCCCAACTGTGGGGGAGTGATTGATGGAAGCCATATCCCAATCCACGCGCCACCTCATCAAGCGCTCAGTATTTCAACAGGAAGGGCTGTTTCTCGATGGTGCTGCAGGCCCTGGTCAACCACCATGGGCAGTTTACGGCCATTTTAGTCGGGTGGTCGGGCAGGGTGCACGATGCCTGCATATTTAGAAACTCCAGCCTCTACCAGAAGCTGGAGGCTGGCACATTCTTCCCCCAGCGTGACTTTGGGGTTGGGGACGTGCAGATGCCACCGTGCATCATGGGGGTCGCGGCCTACCCCCTCATGCCGTGGCTGATGAAGTCGTACACCGGCCTGGACCCCAGCAGGGACTAATTCAATGACCACCTTTTCCGGGCCTGCATGCAGGTGGAATGCGCCTTCGGGTGCCTGAAGATGAGTTTCAGGTGCCTCCTGACCCACCTCAATATGGGAGAGCACAACATCCCCAAGGTGGACTCCACGTGTTGTGTCCTCCACAACATTGTGGAGAGGAAAGGGGAGGCCTTCCTACTGGGGTGGGAGGCAGGTGCTGGCCAGGAGGGATGGGCCTTTGAGCAGGTGTGCACAGCTGCCATCCGCCAGGCACATCAGGCCGGGATGCTCATCTGGGAGGCCCTGAGAGAGAGTTTCTCTCAAGGACCCCAGTAACTCTACCCAGGGCCTCCCCAGTAGGGGCCTGTGCCTTGCTCCACTATCCCTTTCCCACCACAACCCCTCCCTTCCCACCTTCACTGAACTCTGAATAAACACACCTCTTTTGATTTGAACAACACAAACTTTGTGTTTTTTATATAATAAAATAAACTGGGGAGGAGGGGGCCTGAGAACCTGGATGGGGGAGGAAGGAGGGGGTCTCAGGGCTGGGAGTGGTGCATGGTGCAGGTGGAAGTGCCACCTCGGGTCCAGGGACCTTGGCGAACTTGGGGTTGGGTGGGGCCTGGGACAACAGGGAAGTGGGCAGGAGGGGGGGCTGGAGCGGGGTCAGGGACGGCAGGGGGGCATAGGCATAGCAGAGGGAGGGAGTGGAGGCATAGCAGAAGGGGTTGGGGGGGCAGGAGCAGGGACAGCAGCCAGGTGTGCCATCATTTCCCGGATGACGACACACATGTTGTCGCCCTGACTCACAAGCTGGTCCCACATGCGGTTCCGCCACTCAGCGTCCTCCTGGACCTTCTGCACCAGGGTCTGCTGCACATTGTGCAGGATGCCCACATGCTGCCTTATGAGGTCCTCCTGGACCCTCGTGCACTTGCGGCTCCCCCGGGGTCAGGCGTCTGCCTCCGATGGTGCAGATCGCCCCTCAACGATGGCTGGTCCGGCTGTGGAGAATACAAAGAGGGAGAGGTGGTCAGTCATCCCTGCAGACACTGTCCCTGAGGCCATGTCCTCCTCTGTGAGCTGTAGCCAACAGTCTTTGGGCCACAGGACGGGAGGGTCCTAGGAGCAAGGCCATGTGTAGCCTTCCCAGTGGGCCCTGCCTCACAGGGGTTTGGAGGTGCCCAGGGGACCATGCTTCTCACGCCCCCCACCTCCCGTCGGCCCATGGACAAGCAGGCAAGGGAAGTGTCTAGCCACAGTGGGATCCCATGGGCGGGAGAGGGGCCTGGAGCAGCCTGGCCCTCCATGGGGCCCGCACGCACACCTGTGCCTGGCGGCACTGTCTGTGGGAGTGGGTGGTGCCTCGCATGGGCAAGCGTGGCCATGCGCTGTGTGTGGCACTCCTCAGTCTATGTGGGGTTGTGCGTGCGCCCTTGTGCCAAGCCTGCTTCCGGCATTGCTCGGTGGTGGCAGGGCACCCCTCCCTCCCAGCCAGCAGTCACGTGTGCGTGGGGCCTCCTGTGAGCAGGATGCTGGGGCTGCTCCAGGGCTGCCTCCTGAGGCCACGTGGCACAGACTCCACTTGCTACAATGGTTCGTGACAAAAGATTTGGGGGTTTTTTTTTTTTGTGGGTTTGACTAAACAAAAAGTGCTCACAGACCGTGTCTGCCTGCCACAGGAAACTTCTTTTCCCATCAAAACAAAACAAAAAAAACCCCCAACTTGACCATAAGTTGAAATTTTCCATGGGAGGCAAACATTTTCCAACCAGCTCTACTTGGTAACTTCCAGGAAGGTTCAGGATATGATACATCAGTGAGCATGTGATGTGTGTGTATTCCCCCCGCACTGTGCAGGAAGGGATTAACTCAGCCCAGAGGGCCGGGGAAGCCACACCCCCTTTAGCCTACTGGGCATGCTCCAATTGCTCTAGGATAAAAGAGAGCTACTCAGGTCAGTTGGGGTGGGCAGCCAGAGGGGAAGGAGCTCGGGAGCAGCCCCTGCAGCAACAGCCGCAACCGCTCCAGGAACAGCAGCCCCGGCAGCAGTGACCCCAGCCTCAGCGACCACCCTGGCCAGAGAGGGTGGCCGGGAGCCACCAATTTGCTGTCCTCCTTGCATACTGAGAACGGTCGGAAGTGGCCCAGGGCGGAGGGCTGAGGGCTCAGCGCGCTTCGGTTGGGACCCTCTCTGAGCCGGCCATGGAAGCTTCCACAGCCTACAGGGCCCTGGACCGGGACCTGGTGGAGTGGGAGGGCCCGGTTCCCCCTACCTCCCCCAAACCCCCACAGTAATGCTGCTCCCAGGCTCTTTGGGAGGCTTACCTGTGAACTAGGCCTGCAGGGCTGTCTGTACCCTGAGAAAGGGAGCTGTACTTTGGTACTAGGCCAGGGAGGCCATATTTACCCCAATAGCGGGAGGTGGATGCCCTAGGAACAAGGACACCCCATGACAGAGCGTCATAGAATCATAGAGCTGGAAAAGACCTCAGGAGGTCATCAAGTCCAGCCCCCTGCTCTAGGCAGGACCAATCCCAACTAAATCAACCCAGCCAAGGCTTTGTCAAGCCGAGACTTAAACACCTCTAGGGATGGAGACTCCATTACTTCCCTAGGTAACCCATTCCAGTGTTTCACCACTCTCCTAGTGAAATAGTTTTTCCTAATATCCAACCTGGACCTCTCCCACCGCAACTTGAGGTCATATGATAAGCAGAATAATGGACCCCACATTTTACTTGGCTGCCGAGAAGCAGTGCCCTCTTTTTGTAAGATTAACTCAGTTCAGCTAAGAGAGGCACCCAGAGCCACTCCTGCTCTCTCTCAGTCCTGACCCACTTTTATACCTCTTCATTGGCCTCTATAATGGGTATATGGATGATGTATTAAGGAAAAATAATATTTGAGCCAATGAGAAGATGTTTTTAGTGTGAGATAAGTCGTAGGCACTTAGTCTGACTCATGTTCCAGTTTAATTACCAGGAACACTACAGTACATAATGAAGATTTAAATCATTTCACATGCCTCATGTGAGTCTTAATGCTTTTTTATTACTAGGTTCTTTGTATTCTTCTTTTCTTGACAGGGCAAAGGCATTTGTTAGCACAGCCCACTGTGGCAGGGTTCTGGACAATGCTCAGGTCACTTTTAGTGCTGATTATGATAACAAGAGGTTTGTTTCCTTTTTGGTTGGACAGCCCAGGTGTGGTGTGTGAAGACTAAAGGGAACTGCCTTTCAGACAGCTTAATCCCCCTGAACAACCTCAATTCCCATTGATTTCCCTGAGAGCCGAGGGCACTCAGTATTCCGCACAATCACGCCCGTCGCTACCAAAACCAGCTCCTTCATGCAAGTCACTCCACTTATGGCCCAATTCTGTATATTGTTCATCCTGAGTGATTCATTAGGTTTCCGATTGACTTCCACCACACCATGGGCGACAATTTGGCTTCAGGCTATATTTACACCCAAAAAGCCATGGTCTGTAGGGGAACCATGAGGTGTAATATTTGGGTCCAAAAAAAGATTCAAAGGCAGAAGTTCAGAGCAGGTGTGCTCACCTGCCTAGAAAACCCCAATTTCCTCTCTTGCTAGATCAGTATGCTTCTAGCATTGAGAAACCTAGCAAGGCTTCACTAAAGGAGCAATACTGAATTACACTGGATGAAAATCTGGCCCTTTCTTTCCCTCCCACAACTGAGTCAGTGAAGCTCAAAGTCCTTAGAGCAAAAGAGAAAACCTCACTATTGAAGGTCGCAGGAATCACTCATCTCAAGGCCAGAGGGAACCATTGTAATCACATAGTCTGAACTCCTGTGTGACACAGGCCCACAGAGGCTCCCCAAAATAAGTCCTAGGGCAGAGCTTTTGGGAGAACATCTAACCTTGATTTAAAGAATCTACCATGACCCTTCCCAATACTGAGACTAGCGCAAAATCATGTCCTAAATACATGAGGGCTGCGTCTAGACTGGCAACTTGAATTTGCGCAAGAGCACTGACGTTCTAATGTAAGAAATCAGTGCTTCTTGTGCAAATACTTTGACGCTCCCGTTCGGGCAAAAGGGCCAGTGTAGACAGCTCAGATTTGTTTTGCGCAAAAAAGCCCCAATGGCTAAAATGGCGATCGGGGCTTTCTTGCACAAAACCGTGTCTAGATTGGCCAGGGATGCTTTTGCACAAAAGCGCTTTTGCGCAAAAGCATCCGTGCCAATCTAGATGCGCTTTTGCGCAAATACTTTTAACGGAAGAACTTTTCCGTTAAAAGTATTTGCGCAAAATCATGCCAGTCTAGACGTAGCCATATTGTTTCTCTGCCCCATACAAAGTCTAGATCTGATTTTCACTCTGTCTTCTCTCTTTTCCAACTTTCATCATATTTCTTCACTGGATTTTCTCCCTTTTCCCTCCACAGCCTTTCCTCCCCAGGGAACTCATTGGAGTGATTCCAAATTAGACAAAGCAGGTGCATCCCTCTCTATTCAGAAAAGTGTTTGGTGATGCTCTTGGATGAAGGTTTGTCCAGAGCTGGTGGCTGTAGCACTGACAGAGGTGACATGTCCCTGGGAGGTGGGCAGATGGGGAGCAGAGGAGGGGCACCTGGTTTCAGTAATTAAAATGGGGGGGCATGTGATCTCACATGCCATTCCCACGTATCACTTATGCACATTGATATACTGTAAAGATACTGCAAAAAGAAATAGCAATGGTGAAATCCGGAGTGTTACAGTATCTGAAGGTCAAACAAGAAGTGCCGATCCCCTTGGCACCTGGTAATATCAGTACTAGTGCCCAAATACTAAACATTTAGGAATCTTCCACCTCTCTGATTAGAAAGTGATGTTGCTTTGGGTGGCTTATAGATCACTGGTAGTATGTCTACACTACAGAGGGTTTTTTTCGGAAAAA
The DNA here is from genome assembly GCA_032595735.1 of Pelochelys cantorii. Classification (NCBI taxonomy): domain Eukaryota; kingdom Metazoa; phylum Chordata; order Testudines; family Trionychidae; genus Pelochelys; species Pelochelys cantorii. The sequence goes on along the minus strand of CM064346.1, from coordinate 7,602,209 downwards.
TGGCCGTTTTTCTGAAAAAAATCCACTTACATCCACACTGCAATCGCGGTCTACTGAAAAAAAATTCTAAAGAACAGAGAGGGTTTTCTGACATTGGTAATCCTTATTCTATGAGGAAGAAGCCTTTTTCCGAAAGAGCTCTTTCAGAAAAAGGTGTGTGTGGATGGGGAAGAGGGAGTTCTTTCGAAAGAAGAGGAAAGAGGAAAAAGCACAGGTGCCCTGGTGGCCACTCTGTCCATAGTAATCACAGCTTAAATGCAAGAGAGCGTCCATTCAGTGTGGACGCTGGCTTTCAAAAAAGCAGATCCCTTTTTTGATACAAGTTTGCAGTGTGGATGCTCTTTTTCAGAAGATCTCTTTCAGAAAAGCTTCTTCCAAAAGAAGCCTGCAATCTAGACATAGCCTGGATGCTCAGCACTGAATTTGGAGTCATGTCTTCAGTGGTGACAATACTGCTTAAATGTTCTGCATCAGGATTATGTCAAAGGTGTGTTATAGCTAGCGATCTGTACAACCGAGCAGTATTTCTCTGTTCTACTCAAGAGTTCTAAATTAGTCTCTGTGTGATATGAAATGTCACAGCAACAGAGCCAAAAGGAAACTTATTCTTTTAACTCCACAGAGGAAAGAACATTCCTCTAAGGGGGAAGAAACTCATAATCTTTTTTGTGTGACAAAAATGAAAGGAATGCTTTATTTATATGACAGCAGCTTTTAGCTGTTCCCGTGAAGATTAGGCCCCTGTGGTGCAAGGCACTGTAGATACACCTCACAAGTCATAGTTCTTGCCCTTAAGAGTTTATAGTCCAAATACTCAAGACCGACACATGGTTGAGAGAGTGGAAATTGTATTTATTTCCAATTTATTCCCAAGAGAGACTGAGGTGCGGAAAAATTAAGTGATTTGCCTAAGGTCAAACAGGTAAGCGGAGGCAGAGCAAAGAGCTGAGCCGGCTCTTCTGAGGATCTGAATCAAAAGGCTATCTATCCATGCAACACAACTGGGAGCTAAACCAGTGATGTTAAGCAATGTACGTTTGTAAGAATAGCAGCATTGAGTTAATTGATCTTGCTGCAGTGCATATTGTCAAAACACTCCATTATGCAATATGCTTTTTCACCACAGCAGTACACTAACATCTAGTCTTACAAATGCTTCTTAAATCACAGCTTTGTGCTCAGTGGCAGACCCTCAGTTCCAATAGTACCTAGTTTCACCCCACCTGTTGTACAACTCAGTGCAATGCGAGTTATTTTGTAGAATTCTCTTTCTGAAACACTTGAAAATAAGTTTTTGTAATTATACTGGGAATTGTTGATATCCCCCAAAATGTCCATTTCCTCACAGACTCTTGTACAGATTGCTAGCTTTAATGACATCCTGTGGCAATGATTTCCACATCCAATTAGGTGGTGTGTGAGAAAGTATTTCCTTTTGGCAGATTTGAATTTACAGCCTTTCAATTTCATTGAATTGAATATCTCCTGGATATGATACTCCTGGATATGAATTCATTATAATTACAAAGGCAAAGGTGGTACACAACATCCTTTTGTATTTTGAACGTTTTGTATTCTCAAAGTCTGAGATTGACTGCACTAGGATATTGGTGTAGGCTAAACAGAGCTTAACATGGATGCACATGAAATGAATTCATTAACAAAACAAATTTCATGAAAAGCTGATACCATTTTATCTAGCGATAAATCTGTGTTTCGATCTATAATATTGGCACATTGTGAAGCTTCTGAAATCCAGTCATGCACCGTTGGGAACTTCTCAGAACTCAGTTGTCTTGTGACATACAAAATAGCATGAAGAGATACAGGACCTTTCTGTTTCTGAGCAGAAATGAAATCTTCTTCAGGAAGAATCTTCACAGAGGGTGAAGAAATTTGAGGGATGTCCATTCTTGCATTGAATGGGGAGTTTTAATTCTTAGCCAAAAGACCATATATTCTCTCTGTATTTTCCCATTACTTTTACACACTTAAATAGATTAAAAATGAGTAGTCCTGTGGCACCTTAGAGACTAACAAAAATGTATAGAATCATGAGATATTGAATGTATAGGATCATGAGGTCTTCATTGAATAAGGACATTAACTGGTAAACCCACTACAAAGCCAATTTTCCCTGCCATTGACATCCACATTTTCACATCAAAAGCTATGAATGGGACATGTCCATAACACTTAATTAGCTTCATTAACACGGGTCCTAAAATTGACAGGTACTTCTTTTGCTGTTAAATATATATCTTGGATTCTGTCATTTCCACTCCAAATCATCTGATGAAGTGAGTCTTATCCACGGAACCTCATGATTTTATATCTATCTATCTATATACAGGGCTCGACAAACCGCTGAATCTACTCGACCGTGGCGAGTAGACTTCAGCTGGTTGCTCCGTGAGCCCCATTCACTGGCGCTTCGCGCATGCGCAGTGCTGGTTTGGCACATGCGCAGTGCAGGGCTGGCGAGTGGCTCTCGCCGGGGTTTGTTAAGCCCTGTATATATGACTTTTACTGGGAGGATCCTTTGTGCTGCAGTCTAGCCCTAGAAACTACAACTCCCATGAGCCCTTGGGGAAAAGGAGGGCATGGTGGCTCTTCCAGGCATGAAAAGAGAGAGTTGTTGGGCTGCATTTTGGAGAAAGCAGCCAGATTGCTAGTGTGGAGACTTTGTCCAGTCCAGGAGCCGCTGCTGGAAGCTGGAGCCTGCTGCTGAGAGCCTGCTGGGACTTGGATCTAGTAGGCTGCTTCAGGGGCTGTGGGTGATTGTCCCTGGAGGGGAGAGACTTCGGCTGTGCCTGTGGCTGAGAAGGAACTACATAAACCTGCCTAGAAGGTAATTGTGTGTTACTGTAGATCTTTGGGAAAATGCTGCCTGGGACAGAGCACAGAAAATAGACTGACTCAGGGTCCAAAGAGAGGCAAAGTGACCAGCCCAGTGAACCAGAGCTGCTGGCATTTGGTAGGGCCTGCTCCAGTGGCAGAGGGATTTTGCAGCTGGCTTCTCAGCTTGGACTGACACACCCAGAACCTGCACAGGGCAGTGTCCCCTTCAGCTGAAGATGTTCAAGTGTGCCCACGCAAGCAAGTGAATCCAGAGGACTGCACACTCTGGGGTGGGATAAAAGGTGGCAGTGTAAATCCCAGTTAGATAAGTTTCCTTTATTTCTGTGTACTTTGTTAGTTGATTTTATTTACTTTTAATCTGTTAAACCTGTTTCTTTAAGTTGTTAAGTATAGATGTGTTAATTCTAATTTCATCAGTTAGATGTATATTAGTTATAATTGTTTTTCGAGTTAGAGCCAGATTATTACTGGAATAATTTTATTTCTGGAGGCTCCCAAGGCACACCATTAAGTGTGTCCAGGGCCAGCCAGGTGGATGCACCGCCACTGTATATTCCTTTAGGAGCAAGGAACAGCAGCAAGGGGTGGATAGGGAATCCCCAAGTAAACAACATCACCACTGGGGTACTCAGCATCTCCTTTAATGTTAAAAACATCAGGCGCCAGCACACAGGTGATTGTGGTCTGCTCCCAAGTAACCTGGGCAGGAAAAAGGGGGTTACATACATTATACATATATATGTATTTGTTAGTCTCTCTAGGTACGTCTACACTTGCACTCTAGTTTGAGCTAGGGATGCAAATGTAGCCCACTGAAATTGCTAATGAAGCGAGGATTTAAATATCCCACACTTCATTAGCATAATCTCACCCATGCGTTATTCCGCGCAACAGCTGATTCGAACCAGGAAGTGCGCTCCGGGACACGTTAGGGTGTATCTACACAGCAAAAGTTATTTTGAAATAATAGCTGTTATTCCGAAATAACCATAGGAGCATCTACACAGCAATTCTGTTGTTTTGAAATAATTTCGAAATAACAAATGGCTTATTCTGACTTCTGTAAACCTCATTCTATGAAGAATAACACCTATCCCAAAATAGCTATTTTGAAATAAGGCCTGTGTAGATGCTCCACTGCTGCTATTTCGAAATAGCCCCTCACCAGGGCCATTCTAAATTATTCCCCCCCCAGTGCCTCCTGGGGCTCTAAATCGAGGTAGCACGTCTACATTAGGGAAGCCTGCCTCGGACTAGTTTGGAGGCTTCCCTGAAGTGTAGACGTGCTATTTTGAAATAAGCTATTTTGGAATAAGTATTCCGGAATAGCTTATTCAGAAATAATTGTACAGTGTAGACATAGCCTAGACATACCACATGGATACTGGGTATCTCCTCTCCTGCTTTAGCTTATCCCAGTCATGTTCCTCATTCACTTTCTGCCTCCCAAATCATAGACTGGTACGTGGGCTGATAATTGCATTGTAGCATTTAGGCCCATCAGCCATTCAGTTGTATCCTCCAGGTGAAATGAGCCTAAATGAGTAAGGCGAGAACGTTCAAGCCTGTTTCATGGAGTCTGACAGGAATGAAAAGAAAAGCCAGCATTCATCATTCAAAAGATAAACATTTGACAGCACAGCTTGACAGTGTCAGGAACACTTCTGTTTTAATAGTATGCCTGCAAGCTTTCAAAACAAGTGTTTACCTGTCACAATAAACAGTTTTGAGCGAAGTACACAAAACACACTAAACGAGGAACTGGCAAGCCTCCAGATGTGCCATGTGTAGTTAAACTCTTGAGCCTGTCATTCCATACAATATAAATCTCTTCCCTTGTCTTCCACGGCCATGGCTTGTACTGTGCAACGTTTCTGATTCCCCTAGAGACATCTGCCTTGCACATAAACACAAAAGTCCCATAAAGAGTAAAAAGTGTCTGAAGTGGACACACACATAATGACTGTGGATCCACTGGCTGGCTGCCAAATCCTTTCACAACTGTAAATTGACTCATCGCTATCTAAATGCATTCCGGCGACTGGTGATATGCAAACTGCTAGCTGTGTTTTACTTTAGAGCTGATCAATTCTGCAAACAGTCAGGAGAGAGTATAAATTCCTGCTTGTAATTACAGCCTCCATTTTGGGAAATGGCTCATCTTAGGGGAAATGATATACAGCAGATAGGAGATAAAAACTAGAGGCCTCATCCAAATATGATCGAAGTCAATGGAAAGGCTCCAATGGGTTTCGCTAGGCTAAATGAGCTGATCTCCCGGTAACTTTATGGGAGTAAATAGTCCGTGCTAGTGTCTTGCCTGATTTGGGATGATATCTGACAAGACAAAGAGTCGTACATTTGCATGGCGTGAGCTTTCCTTGGCAAAGCCGAGCCATGGTCCTTCCCTCTTCCCGTTTTCTCACCTCTCTCGGTAGTACTCCTTGCCAAAGTCCAGTGCAGCACGGTGCGCTGGAACAATGGTTGTAGTCAATAAATAAAGCCCATAAAAAATAAAGAATGTCTGGCACGGGTTTTGCATAGGAAGCAATTACCTCACACAATTTAGTCTGTTCTGTGGGTTAAGGAAAGACTGGGGGTAGTGAGAGGAATTTCCTCCTATTTCTTTTTATATGGCACTAGGGGCTTTACCCAGCATTGCTTGCGGGTCTTGGGGGAGTGTGGTGGGGTCAACACCCACCTCTAATAGGCCCCCTCTCTGCTTGTGTGTCTGCATTCTTTGTCTCCTGCTGACTCCCTTTTAGTGGTTCTCAGGCAGTGTTTCTAGCTCTGCCTGGGGCTTGGTCTTTAAATAATCTCAGCCCTGGTATGGGGCTGTGTCTCCAGGGCTTCCCCCTTGGAGACACTGTTCTCTTGGGCCCTTTCCAGGCTCAGTCCTCAGCCAGTCCGCATAGCCAGCCAGAAACCCCTTGGTCCCTGCCCCCTTTAGCTGTGGTTGTGCTGCAGGTTCCTCAGGCAAGGGGGCATGCGGTCCTTCTCCTCCAGCTCCTAGTGGCAGCTCAGCCCAACAAGTCTTACCAAGACTCCCCCTTGCTCTATTCTGCCACTCCTTTTTCGATGGCCCTGATTGGTTGCCTGTCAGGCAACAATTTTAGCCTGCTTGGATGACCTCTCCACTGCTCTCTTCCAGGGATGGGAGTAGCAGAGCGTGGACGTCTCTGCCGGGTGGCCTTTGAGCTCAGTTTTCCCCCTTTGCAGGGAGTTTATAGTTAGCGTAGGGGGAAGCAACCCTTCACTCCCAAAGAGGCAGCAGAGATGCAGGGCTTCCTCTGGCCTTTCTCTATTTGCTTCTCTCTACTTTTACGGGCAGTCTTCAAAGCACACTGCAAGAAAAGGAGTGCGCCCTTAATTTGGCCCAAAGGAATCCCAGCTAGAGCTGCACGGTTTAAAAAAAAAAAAGCATCTGAACGAAGCCTTCTTAAATGAATGACCATGTAATGAATAAAAGAGAAACAACTGAAGTCTGTGGTAATAGAACAATTATGTGCTGTCATGCTTTCCAGCTGGCTACACGCTGAGCAGTTCTCATAAACTGTTGAAAACACAGCGGCGCATGGCTCGGATACATTTCAGGACAGTCCTTCTGAAGGAAGAAGAACTGTGTGTCAGTCCACCAAAAAACGGCAGAGAGTGGGGTTCTCCTTTCACAATCCCTACATTATTACTGCTTTGAGGCTCATGTCTGTGCTGCCCTCCAATGCTGCACAAGGGAAAAGGCCAGAAGTGCTAACCACTGTGCCTTGCCCACTGTTTCAGCCTTTGCTGCTGTTTTTGTATGCCTCTGAGGCTATGTCTAGACTGCAGGCTTCTTTAGGAAGAAGCTTTTCTGGAAGAGATCTTCCGAAAAAACATCTTCCGAGAGAGTGCGTCCACACAGCAAAAGCAAAAGGAAAAGCGATGCGCTTTTTTGAAAGATAGCATCCACATTGATTGGAGGCTATCTCGCATTTAAGCTCTGATTACTATAGACAGAGTGGCCACCAGGGCACCTGCGCTTTTTCCTGGAGCCCTCTTCTTTCAAAAAAACACTCTCTTCCACGTCCACACACGCCATTTTCCGAAAAAGCGTTTTCAGAAAAAGGCTTCTTCCTCGTAGAAAGAGGTTTTCCAATGTTGGAAAAACCCCTCTGTTCTTTCGACTTTCTGTCAAAAGAACACAAGAGCAGTATGGACGTAAGTGTAGTTTTTCCAGAAAATTTGTGTATACACAGGGAAGTGGGAGGAAAGGAGACCAAGAAAAAAAATTTAAGCATTTTGGGTAGACAAAATATGCTATGGAAATAATTACCTTTGAACTTCTGTAATCGGGTTTCCCTGATCCAGGAACACCCATGGTTCGGACTCTGGCAGGGGAGGAGGAAGCAGTTATCTGCGGTGCCGTTCCTTTTCCCCCTAGCTGGGTTAACAGCAGCTGAGTCAGGAGGGCCTCCCGGACTCTGCATGCCCATTCCTAGCTGCCCCCTTCCTCCTGCTTCCCCAGTGACCTTCATTATGGCCAACACCCATGGTCTGGAAAATTCAAAAATCCAGCATAACCTATTTCCCAAGGCACATATATTCACTAAATCAAGCACTTCTGGAGTATTCATCTCCATTTGCACTCATTCCGATGATGAGGTCACCTATTCTGCCATTAGACACCAGCAGCAGACCCGTGTCAGCTGTCTCTGGTGTATGGAGCCTTGGGCCATGGTGGGGCTGTTTAATGGCAGGGTAGACACTTGGGCTCCAGGTGAAGCCCAGGCACTAAGGCCCTGCAAGACAGGAGGCTTTCAGAGCTTGGACTGCCGCCTGAGCTGGAACATCTACACTCCAGTTAAACAGCCCTGACCACAAGCCCAAGTCAGATGGCACAGGCCAGCCGCCGGTGAATAACTGCGGTGTGGTGGCTAGCAGTTGCAAACTGGTAAACAATCACAACGACCTGCTTGCTTTGGTCAGTCTGGGGAGTGGTAGTTGACTCATTTTTTAATATCTAAACAAAGATTTAGACTTACGCTTGTGTTCTGTTAAGTAGAATGCTACCCCAAAAGTTCTAAAATACAGCCTGGAAGCCCAGTCAGCTTCACAATCACTCTTGAACCTTCTGTCCTTTGGACTCAGGATTTTAATCAAACTGCCTCCTGGGCATTTTGGGAGGGAGAAATAAGAGAAAAAGGGCAGTTTGTTAATGGACATGAAGGCTTCAAACTGCAGGTAGGTCCTCAGAATCACACTTGGCTGATTTCATAATGATCTTCTGTCATTCAAAAAACTAAGGTCATGAGAGGCATTTCTGAGTCTAACGAGTGCTGATTAAACATGATATAAATACTTCTGCTATGTTAGATCTGTGGAATGAATTTAAATGTCTATGTATGCAGACGAGTTGGGACTAATGAGCTGTGAAGGAAGGAGATGTATTTAAGGTGCTCGTGAAAGCTGGGTCACGCTGATAGGATGGGGTTCTTGCTCTGTAGTTAAGATATAAATCCTGTTTAAAAACCCCTGCAGGTATGAGTGCATGTGAGGGGTGTTAACAGCAGAAGTTGTTTGCATAATGGGGATTGGTATGCGGTAATGTGGTTTTTAAAAACCAAGCATTTTCTGTTGAAAATAACCGAACATGTATATTTCCAGTTTGTCAATAAAAATGGAAATTGTAAACATTTCTGGTTTGTTGAGAGGCCATTTTTCACTGTAGAAAAGAAGAGGGGGTTCCATGAAAAATTTCTCAGCCTACTCTCTCTGTTGATCCCACATTTGCATGCCTTACGGCTATTATCATATGTGAAACATGTTCCTATACAGTAGGATATGGGGTGTTGCAGATATCTGGGCACATAAAACCGCTCTTTGATGTGGCTGTGCATGACTAGTGCCAAATCTAGTTGATAATTATAATTGGCATTTTCAAAGGAGTGCATCGCATCTTGGCACATTATCCTCCTCTGCTCCACTGAAAATCTCAGCTGTAATACTTAGGGTGCATCTACACTGCACTGTTATTTCAAGATAACTAGCATTTTTTCAAAATAACAATGCGAGCGTCTATACAGCCATTCTGTTATTTCAAAATAATTTCGAAAAAACAAATGGCTCATTCCGAAATCTGTAAACCTCATTCTACAGGAATAATGCCTATTCTGAAATAAGTACTTAGAAATAAGTCGTGTGTAGACGTTCCACTGCTATTTCGAAATAGCCCCTCACCAGGGCCATTCTAAGTTATTCTTCCCCTGTGCCTCCTGGCACTCTAAATTGAGATAGCATATGTACATTAGGGAAGCCTGCCTTGGACTAATTTTGAGGCTTCCCTGCAGTGTGGATGCTCTATTTAAAAATAAGCTATTTCGGAATAACTATTCCCGAATAGCTTATTTCAAAATAGCTGTGCAGTGTAGATGTACTCTTGGTAACGTAACACTTATTTTTATCTATAAATCTTAAAGCACTTTACAGAAGAAGGGAAGTTATTGTTATCTCCATTCTACAGATGGGGAAATAGAGGCACAAAAAGCAACAATGGCTTGCACTAGGTCAGATAGCAACACAATGGCACAACTGGGAATAGACACTAGAGACCTAGGGTACATCTAGACTACAGGCTTTTGTCGACAGAGGCTTTGTCGACAGATACTGTCGACAAAGCTTCTGTCGACAAAGAGCGTCTAGACTACATCCAGTTCTGTTGACAAAGCAAACTGTTTTGTCAACATGAGAGTGTAGACGCAAAGGACAGTATAGATGAAATAACACCTTCTGTCAACAGAACTCTGTCGACAAAAGGCATTCTTCCTCGTAGAATGAGGTTTACCGCCGTCAACAAAACTGCCGAGTTCTGTCGACATTATGTCGACAGAACTCGGTGGTAGTGTAGACGCAGGTATAGTTCTGTCGACAAAAGTCCACTTTTGTCGACAAAACCCTGTAGTCTAGACACACCCCTAGTGTTCTCTATCTTATGTCTCCACTGTTGGCCAGAAGAGCACAAGATCGCTGTTCCTGTCTACAAACATTATTAGTGGAGTCCATTCTAAAGTAAGACTTAGACTGCAGGGGGTTTTATATTTGATGTTGACCACACAACTAAAGAATATTCAACCTTAATACCACCATTTGTTGGACTGCACTATACCTTCAAATAGGCTGTGTCCTTTCACATGCTATAAGTAGGCATTTGTTCAAAACAACTAGACTCCATGGCCTGATTTTGTACTTAATCAATTTATGTGGATAGCTAAACTACCTGCACATTCCTCTAATAAGTAGTGACACCTTATTAGTAGGGCATCATTATGTGCTTACAGGGAAATTAAATTTTTAATTATGCCACACAAGCTCAATGGAAAATCTAATTATGGCACTGATATTCTTCAGTTCTATATAAATATTATACTTTGTGGAATGCAGTTTGTGAGCCTTACTTTCACTGTAAAGCTCCAGCAGAGGAGATGTGTTCTGCTCAGATATTATACCATGTGTCACTTTATTATTTATTATTAATCATTGCTGTGTATTATTTATCCACTGCCATGACACAGTAAAATAAGTAAGCAGGAGTCCTTGTTTCAAAGAGCTCATAATCATTGGCCCACAAAAATGGCATAATATGGGCAAGCAATTCATCCTGGACACTTGATAATTTGCTCTTTATTCCATGCATTTGAAGAGGCAGCGTTTTCCAGTGGTTAAGCCATAAGATTGGAAGACAGTACTCAGAGGCTCTGATCACTTTGTTCATCTCCCTTCCAATCCTCTCTGTCTTGTCTTGTCTGGTTAGATTACAGATTTTTCAAGGCAGGAACTGTCTCTGGCTCTGTGTTCGTGCCGTGTCCAACAACACAGGACCCTGATCTTGGCTGGTGCCTCTGGGAGCTGGGTAATATTGGCTATTTTCCTATTAATATCGTAGTTTGATGACTGAGGAGGTGCGAAGTTATCTGATGGGACGTGACCATGTGGATCACTGGTGCAACCTATTGTTACATTTTTGCAACAAGTTTGGTGCCAAATGTGGCATGTAAGATGGCTGTGAAGAGTTTATGACTTGCTGGTGATGATTGTGCTATTTGTCATCATGTATCATTTTATCTGAAATTACGAGTTTTGTTTATGAATTGGTATTTCAATGAGTGATTCTGGGAAACACCAACAAGATGTCTGGCCAGCATGCTGTGAGGGACTATTCAAGTTGAATGGCCCATCAAGAGTGACAAGGGGCCTTGGGAGATACCAATCCACAACTGTTGAGCCTTCCTGGAACATGCAGACTAGCAAGTGGGCACTGGTTTCCCCCTTCAAAGTACTGAGTCATGCATGGACAGGTGATTTGCCCATGTGACATCTCGTGACTGGACACCATCTTGTTACTGTATTTGTCCACAATAAGAACAATGGAACTCCCTCCACATGGCAGAAGGTATAAATGGCACCGGGAACAGAGCCGGCCCAAGCTACGGGCTGACCGGGCGATAGCCCAGGGCGCCTGATTGTAAGGGGTGCCGCGCAGTGCTGCCGGGCTAGGCGGGGCCGCAAATGTGCCGTGTGCCCGGGGCCCAGGGCGCAAGAATGAGCCACAGGCTCAGGGGTGGGGCAGCACCGTGCACCCGGGGCCCGGGGCGCAAGAATGGCTCGGGCCGGCTCTGCCTGGGAACTTTACATTTTAGATAACAAAAGGATTTTCAACAGCATGATTCTGGGTAACATCTGAGTTATATATTGACCTGGGCATGTGGCTGGTCCTTTGGGATTGAAAGAACCTTTTATTTTATGAGATTTGTTTTCATAACCAGTCATCCCAATAAGAAGTGTTCCTGGTGGTGCTATAAAGGAATTGGGAGTATCTGAAGGAATTGCTTGCGGGCCTTCGGTGTTTCCCAGAATCACACATTGAAATACAAATTCATAAACAAAGCTCGTAACTTCAAATAAAATGATACATGATGTCAAATAGCACAATCATCACCAGCAAGTCATAAACTCTGTTAGCCTGTGTGGCAAAACAGAAATTCTCTTTTTGACTGATTTGGTGCCCCTTATAAGGGGAGGACCACCAATCTTGGGCTGTGACTAATTGCAGTGGGCAGAGGAGGGTCTAGGCTGGATATTAGGGAAAACTGTTTTACTAGGAGCATGGTGAAGCACTGGAATGGGTTACCTAGGGCACATCTACACAGTAAGGCTAAAGCCTAAATAAGCTACACAAACTTGAGCTATGTCAATTGTGTAGCTTCAGTCGAAATAGCTTATTTCGGCATTTGGTGCTGTCTATACAGCAGGAGGTCCGAGAAAGAGCGCTCTTCCTCCGACTTCCCTTACTCCTGGTAAAATGAGGATTACAGGATTTGGAGTAAGAAGTCCTCCAGCTCGACGCTATTTTGAAATAATGTTGAAATAACTTCTTGTAGTGTAGACACAGTGTCACGAGTTACCCCAAGTCGCCTCCCCTTCGGATGCCTTTCCTAGGGAATGGGGCTCCTGCCCGTAATTCGTGGCCCCACACAGGACGAGCGTTCTCCCACTCCCGTATGGCTCAACAGGGGTGGGGCTTGGCTGCCGGTCCGACCTCGCTTAGCGAAGGGGGTCGTGCCCCAAACCCTCCACTCTCGGGTTTCACAGCCCCGCCCTGGGCTACTTCTTCCCCCCAGCGCTTTGCCGCTCCCGGCTCACTGAGACAGGGCCCGCCTTACTGGGTTCGTCCCCCACCTCGGGCCGGGTCCTCCGTCTCCTCCTCTCCCCCCGCCCCCCCGGGAGCCTACCTGGCCCCCTTTTGAACTCCCCGCCGCCGAGTCTAGGCTCCGCCCCTCGCCGGCCTCCCCCGGGCGCCACGTCCCCGCCCCTTGCGGGGGGGCACTGGTGACATCATCCGCCGGCGCCAGCTCGACCCGGCGCTGCCTGTGGCTGCTTTTCCCCGCCGCATTCTGGCTGTGCGGCTCTAGTGAGCGTTCGCCCACACCGTCTGGTCCCGCGGTGTATTCCCCCCCCCCAGATCCTGGGGGCCGCACAAGTGCGGAGTGCGGCCGTGCCGGTCGCCACCCCGTCACACACCTCCCCCCTCAGACTTCCCCTCATACTTGCCACCCCTCCGATCTCTAGTTCAGGTATCCGGGATAAACTGTCAACATTCACATTAGCGGCGCCAGGTCGGTGTTTTATTTCGAACTGATACGGTTGCAAACTCAGGTACCATCTTAATATGCTAGGGTTCGTATCCTTCATGTTGCGGATCCACTGTAGGGGTGCGTGGTCCGTCACCAGGGTAAACTTGTCACCTAGGAGGAAATATCGCAGCGCATCAATGGCCCATTTCAGGGCTAGGGCTTCTTTCTCAATTGTTGCGTACCCTTTTTCCCTGGGGAAGAGTTTTCGACTCAGATATAATATAGGATGTTCTTCCCCGCCTTCTTCCTGGGCTAGTACGGCCCCCAGTCCTGTCTCGGAGGCATTGGTCTGCAAAATAAAGGGCTTCTTAAAGTCGGGTTGGGATAACACCGGGGCGCTCGTTAGCCTCTGTTTTAGTCTTCTAAAGGCCTCATCACATTGTTCTGTCCACCTCACCCTCTGGGGTTGTCCCTTGCGTGTGAGGTCTGTGAGGGGAGCTGCTAGTGAGGAGAAATTCGCCACGAACCTCCTATAATACCCGGCCAACCCTAAAAATTGGCGCACCTGTCTTTTTGTTGTGGGCCTGGGGTAGTCCCGTACGGCTTGTACCTTGTCAATTAGGTGTTTAAGTTGTCCTTGCCCCACTGTATACCCCAAGTATGACACTTTCAACTTCCCAAATTGGCACTTTTTAGGGTTGGCTGTCAGTCCGCCCTGCTGCAACGCTTCCAGCACCGCCGCTACATGTCTAAGGTGCTGGTCCCATGTTCCGCTGAAGATGACAATATCGTCTATGTAGGCTACTGCGTAATATTGATGTTCCCTCAACACGCAATCCATCAGCCAGAGAATGTAGCGGCTGCCCCATGTAACCCGAATGGCATTTTGGTAAACTGGTGGAGCCCAAACGGCGTAGCGAAGGCCGTTTTTGCCTGGGCTTCTGGGGATAGTGGGATTTGCCAATATCCCTTCGTCAGGTCTATGGTCGATAGGTACCTGGCCCGTCCCAATTGGTTCAGCAGTTTGTCTATGCGGGGCATGGGGTATACGTCAAACCGGGAAATGGCATTGACTTTCCGAAAGTCTATACAAAACCTCGTCGACCCGTCCGTCTTGGGTACCAGGACTATCGGGCTTTGCCATTCACTGTGGGACTCCTCGATCACCCCCCATTCCTGCATTGCCCTCAGCTCCTGCTTCACCGTATCCCTGAGCTTACGGGGGAGGGGGCGGAGGTTGTCCCGTATTATTTTCCCTGGCTCTGACGCGATGTCATGACAGATCATCGTAGTCTGCCCGGGTCGACTGGTCAGCACCTGTTGGAATCGTAAGACTTGCCCTAGCTGTTTTTTCTGGGCCTCGGATAACCCTTCCCCGATTTGGGCTTCCTCCAGCCCCAGCTCGGGGCCTCCCCACGGTCCGAACTGTATGTCACCCGTTCGGGGTTCGATCAAGAGGTCGTCCCGTGGGTTCCACTTTTTTAGTAGGTTTACATGATATATCTGAGTCTCCTTGCGGGCCCCATTTAGCAATATTTCATAATCTACAGGTCCTACCTTTCACATCACCTTAAAGGGACCCTGCCACTGGGCCATTAGCTTTGACTCCCCCACCAGGAGTAACAATAGGACCTGGTCGCTGGGGGTAAACGTCCGGACTCGGGCCCCTTGATCATAATGGGCCCGTTGCCCCTCCTGGGCCTTTTGGAGGTTGTCTCGTGCCCACTTTGCTAGGGAACCTAGGTTCCGGCGTAGCTTCTCCACGTACTGTGCCGCCCCGAGGGCGGGGGACACCTGGGACTCCCACCCCTCCTTCACTAGATCTAAAATCCCCCTGGGTCGCCTCCCATACAACAGTTCAAAGGGGGAATACCCGAGGGAAGCTTGCGGCACTTCTCGGACTGCGAACATCAGGGCTGGCAGGAGCTTATCCCAGCCCCGGGGGTCGTCCTGTACGAATCGACATAACATACCTTTCAGCGTCCAATTAAAGCGCTCGACCAGGCCATCGGTCTGGGGGTGGTAAACGGAGGTCCGGATTTTTTGTATCTGGAGAATTCTGCATAATTCCGACATTACCTTCGAGGTTAAGTTTGGCCCCTGGTCCGTCAATAGCTCCTTGGGCAACCCCACCCAGGAAAATACCTTCACCAACTCTTCCGCAATTGCCTGGGTGGTCGTCTTTCGTAACGGGATAGCCTCGGGGTACCGGGTCGCATAATCCAGTATGACTAATATATGCGTGTGCCCCCAGCTTGATTTCTCCAGGGGTCCCACTAAATCTAGTGCCACGCGTTCTAACGGGGTCCCCACGATCGGGAGGGGTATGAGCGGAGCTGGCGGCACCCGCTTCGAGGAAGTCTTTTGGCACGGGTCACAGGAGGCACAGAAGTCCTTAATTTCTTGATAGACTCCTGGCCAATAGAACCGCTGTAACACCCTCTGTTGGGTCTTCTCAGCCCCCAAATGCCCCGCCCAGGTGTGATCGTGGGCTAATTCCATCACCTTCCATCGGTATGGACGTGGTACCAACAGTTGGTATCTCTCTTCTCCCTCCCCTTCTCCCGGCGCCACCCAGTATAGACGATCGTTTCGTACTTCAAATCGCGTGCCCTGGGGCATGCCTCCAGCCTCCCCCTGCTGTACCTCACCTTTACCCCATACCTGTGCCCATGCATGTTGTAATGTTGGATCCTCTCGTTGAAGGGTGGTGAAGTCTCCCTCATCCAGGTCCAGGCGCAGGGTGCCCAGGGGGTCCATCCGTCCGGGGCCAGTCTTGTGTCTCGGCTTCTCCACCTCCTCCCCGTGGGCTGCTAAGCTGGATCTCTTTAGTAACTGTCTTTTCTGTATCTCCTGAGTCTCGCCCCAATGTCTCAACAGGCGGGCTAACCCCGCCCAATTTCGTCCTAACAGGGTGGGGTACGCTAATCGAGGGGCCACCGCTACCTCGCACATCCCCTCCTTCCCCCCGTCCTGGATCCTTACCCAGGTTGTGGGGTAGGGGTGGATGTCCCCATGGACGCACCGCATATACACTTGTGGTCCCTGGGGCTTCATGGGGCGGATGACATCCGCCCGGATAATTGTTTGCCCACAACCTGAATCCAGCACCGCTTCCACCCACCGGTTATTAACCTGGACCCTTCGCGTTATTTGCGCGCGGTCCCCCCGGCCCTCAGTTACCTTCCTGGCCCGTCCTTGGCCGAACGTGCAGTCCATCAGGGGGCAGTCCTTTCTGAAGTGCCCTTCCTGTCCGCACTGGTAGCAGGTGCCCCTTGTTCCTTCCTCTTGTTTTGGGCTCTGCTCCGGTCCCCCTACGGTGCTACCGGCCTCCTCCGGCCGTTTCCATCGGGAGGCTAGTCTTCTCCCTGGGACTTGGCTTGGCGGATTCCTCCGTCCATACCCCAACCGGGGGGTCATTGCGGCCTTGGGGGGGGGTCCGCCCCGCCCTTCCTGACTTCCTTCGGGCCCATTGTCGGCTTCCGTCCTGCCTCGTCCTCAGCAGCGAGGAAGTGTTCCATTAGGGTCACTGCCTCTTCCAAAGACTCGGGGAGGTGTCGGCGTACCCATTGCTGTCCCCCAGGGGGAAGGATCCGGACGTATTGCTCTAGGATAACGGCCTCCGCCACTTGGACCCCTGACTTGCCTTCCGGTTCTAGCCACCTCATCCCTGCGTCCTTTATTTGTTGGGCCACCACCCTGGTGTGCTCCTGTGGGTCAAAGCATGCCTCACGGAACCTCCGTTGGTGCATTTCGGGGGAGACCCCAATCTGGTCGAGTATGGCCTCTTTCACCTTGTAATAGCATAGGGTTTCCTTTGCTGACATCCCCCGGTAAGCCAGCTGCACCGGTCCGGACAGATACGGCACCAGGAGGGTTGCCCAGTGGTCTTGTGGCCATTTTGCGGCCGTAGCCACCCGCTCAAATGTTATGAGGAACACCTCGGGGTCATCTTCTGGTCCTAGCTTCGTCAGGCGAATCAGCAGCTGGGTCCCCACGGCCCCTCCTCCTTCCCTTGTAAGGGATTGTCCGGCGCCTCCGCCCCTGGTGCTGGGCGCTGCCTCCCAGAGATCCCACATCATTTGGGTTTGCTGCTCTTGGAATTTAGACAAAATTTGCTGCAACACCTGTGTTTGCTGCTGTTGTTGCTGCTTTTGGTTCTCCACCAACCACTCGAGTACTTTAGTTACCGCCATTTTCCTTGGGAATTAGCCAATCGTTAGTTCAGGGAAGGAAAGCCTGACCTCCCCCCACTGCTTCTCCCCCTTGTTTTGGGGTTAGGGTCGTGCCCACATTCTCCACCACGTGTCACAAGTTACCCCAAGTCGCCTCCCCTTCGGATGCCTTTCCTAGGGGATCGGGCTCCTGCCCGCAATTCGTGGCCCCATGCGGGACCAGCGTTCTCCCACTCCCGTATGGCTCAACAGGGGTGGGGCTTGGCTGCCGGTAGGGGGAAGGGGGTCCGGGCCCACCCTTGCTCCGAACCCCAGCCCAGGGCCCTAAGGTGAGGTCGTCCAACCTCGCTTAGCGAAGGAGGTCGTGCCCCAAACCCTCCGCTCTCGGGTTTCACGGCCCTGTCCTGGGCTACTTCTTCCCCCCCAGCGCTTTGCCGCTCCTGGCTCACTGAGATGGGGCCCACCTTACTGGGTTCGTCCCCCACCTCGGGCTGGGTCCTCCGTCTCCTCCTCCCCCCCCCGGGAGCCTACCTGGCCCCCTTTTGAACTCCCCGCCGCTGAGTCTAGGCTCCGCCCCTCGCTGGCCTCCCCCCGGGCGCCGCACCCCCGCCCCTTGTGGGGGGGCGCTGGTGACATCATCCGCCGGTGCCGGCTCGACCCGGCGCTGCCCCTGGCCGCTTTTCCCCACCGCATTCCGGCCGTGCAGCTCTAGTGAGCGTCCGCCCACGCCGTCCGGTCCCGCGGTGCATTCCCCCCCCCGGATCCTGGGGGCCACGCAAGTGTGGGGTGGGGCCGTGCCGGTCACCACCCCATCACACACGGACTATGTTATTTCAGAATAACGTCAGTTATTCTGAAATAATACTGCTTTGTAGACATACCCCTAGGGAGGTGGTGAAATCTCCATCCCTAGAGGTTTTTAAGTCCCAGCTTGACAAAGCCCTGGCTGGGTTGATTTAGTTGGGATTGGTCCTGCTTTGGGCAGGGGGTTGGACTCGATGACCTCCTGAGGTCTGTTCCAGCCCTAGGATTCTATGACTGCCCTGTTTCTCAGCAGTTCATCTTAATTAAGATATTTGCAGAATGTGGAATCCCTCACAATCTCTGTATGCTGGTGGGACATTACTGATAGATTTCTAGTCCTGACAATTTTTTTCTCCATGTAAAGCCTGAATAAAAATACTGTGTACAAAATGACTGAGACTGAGGGCTATCTCGTTATACCCTCCTCCTGTACAACTTCTCTGGGGAGAAGGGGCAATCTGGCCTAAAATATTCAGGGGGATCTAATTGTTGGGGGGGAGGTTAGCATCCATTCACCCGGCATTGCTCTCTATCCACAGGGCGTTCACAAACAGGTTCTTTGGAACAAATTCTGCTCCTCTGTTCCCAGCTGCAGCTTTGTGAATTGAAGTGACTGAATTCTGACAGACATGGCCCAGTGGATTTTGCAAACTACACATCGTTCAAAAGCTCTAGAAGAGAATGTTAACTTTACATCTCTACCTTGTTATCTGTTACTGGTTTGATTGTGAAATGCAAGGAGTGGGATTTTCAAAAAGCACTCAGCATTGGCAGTTCCTTTTGAAGCCTCTAATTAAATTCCATGGGGACAGATCTTGTGCTAAGTGCTTTTGAAAACACCACCTTATCAGCCTCCTGCAGTATCTAGCTTGGGTGAGCAGAATCAAGAAGTCACCCCTGAGGGTTGTATTGACCAGCTACAGAGGAATGGGATCTCCTTCAAATAGCTACCAATGTAATTGCTCAAAACAAAACCAAAGCCCTCGCATGGCAAGGCCCATGACTCAGTTTCTTAATTATGTGCATTAAAATGATCTCTAATGGGATCCAGCCTTTCCTGGTATTGCAGAAGTGTTCAGACCTGGAGCAATTACGGACTCCAAAAAAGATTAGACATTTGCTATATGCCACTAAACAATGCACAGTATTGATAAAATAGCATTAGTAAGGAAAGGGGAAATAATCGTATGTTATATCTTTATTATTAACAGGGATTCCATATGGAGATGCATTATGCCACATCCAGAGCTTTTACTCCTAAATAAATAATGTTAACAGTCTTAAGGGATGGATTCGAATCTGGATATCTCACCTGCTTTGATACTGGCGCACAGGGGCATGCTGGATACTGGCATGCAGCTGGAATGGGAGTCCCACAAACCTGCTTGCTCCTCCTTGAGTTCTCAGTCTTGGCTCCAAGTCCCCTAGCCATCAGAGGGGCCAGAAACTTTCTATTGTCCTCGACCAGGGTAAATTACCTCCCCCTTGGGAAGGAGGGATGGAATTGTGGCTCTCCATTTGTACAATGGGGGCAATAATTCTTCGGTTGTCAGTTGTACGTGTTTTTGGTGTATGTCAGGGGTCTCTAACCTTTTTAAGCACGAGATCGCTTTTTTAATTGAAGTGCATTCCAAGATCTACCTCAAACCCAAATACCCTGGTCCCACCTCCTTTGTGCCCCTTCTCTGAGGCCCCGCCCCCTGCTCACGCCATCCTCCCTCCCTCCCCCATCCTTCCTTACTTTTTCCAGGCAGGGCAGCAGGTTGGGTGCAGGTTCTGGTCTTGGGTTAAGGGATTTGGAGTGCGAGAGGGGGGTTCTGAACTGAGCTCGGAGCAGGCAGTTGGGGTGCTGGAGGGGGTTCTGGGTGCAGGCTCTGGGAGGGTGTTTGGATGCAGGGGTGCTTGGGGCTAGGGCAGGGACTTGGGGTGCAGGAGGGGTTCATGACTGGGGTAGGGGTTTGGGATTCTGGCTCCATCTGGACACTGCTTACCTTAGGTGGCTCCTGGGTAGTGGTGCAGTGGGGCTAAGGCAGGCTCCCCCCTGCCCTGGCCTTGCACCACTCCCAAAAGCAGCCAACAAACTCCCTCCCAAGTCCTGTTGTGCCCCCACCCTGCTCTGTGGAGATAGGATACAGCGTGAGGGAGGGGGCACCTTGACATCAGTTCCCCTCTTCTCCCGCCTCTGCCATGCCCAGCAACCAGGAGGCTCCCGGGGGTGGGGAGAGGCAGCTCCAAGGCAAGGGGTAGGAGATGCGCAGCAGTGGGGGGAGGGGCAGCTGACGTGCCGGCACTTGACAGCCTCTTGGCCAAACCAGTCAGGATCCCCTGCCAGAGGCTCCAAGATCGACCGGCAGATCCCGACCGACTGGCTAGTGACCACTAGTGGCGTATGTGAAGCTCCTGACACATTGGGTCTCCCCGTGTTACTGTGATGCCACTATTACTATGGCAGTGCATGAACTGTGGGCTAATGACAATGTATTAGCCACAGGGCAAGTTCTGCATGTATAAGATAGGATGAGGTAAATGTCACCACATAACATATGGCAACAGCAGCAGCGGTGGCCAGGAAACCCCTGTATCACCAGACCCCAGGACAACTGTCCCCTTTGTCCTCCCCCTTACCTGCCCATCAGGGCGCCTGACTGCAGTATCTCATAGACTTTAAAGGGACCATCTAGTGGGACCTCCTGCCCATTTCAGACTGCAGAATCTCACCCACCCATGCCTGTCATAGACACACACACACATCCCACCAACCTCTGGCTGAGTGACCGAAACTCTTAGTTTAAAGGCTGCCAGTTACCAGATGATCCACCATTTTCACTGGTTTAAACCTGCAGGTGACCCATGCCCCATGTGGCAAAGGAAGGCAACCCCCCCCCACACACACATTGTCTCTTCCAATCTGAACCAACCCGCATATGGCAATCGGTTAGATCCTGAGCATGTGGGCCAGACGGGCCAGGCAGATGCCTGCTCTGACTGCCACTCAGAACACTATAGTCATATAGTGTTATCCAGGCATTGACTGATAAGAATTCCCACCAATTAAATTTTAGTTGTTGAATTATGAGCATCCGGAGAAAGCCTATCAGGTAAAACCATAGCGAACCGGTTCACTAAGAAGCAGAGTAGAGCGATCCTTCATTTCCAATTTATGAGAGTTGCCTCAAACCCGGCAGATCGCTGCCAGACAGAACTGCCTGAGAGGCTACCAAATAGCAGCCTGCCACTTGCATTTTACCATCACATTTGTTAAACTGCAGGACAGCATTAGGCTGGTCTGTCATTTACATCAGTTAGAGGCGTGAAAGCCAGAGAAGCACACTGGGAAAGAAGGAGAAAGTGCCTCTGAAATAATGCCTTCAGCCGCAACCTTCATTTTCACAGTGGTAGCAGAGCAAATACCTGTCTTCACCCAGCCTGCACATTGCGGCCCCATGGCGAGGTGTACCTAGCGATCGCGGCCCGAGCCCTTACTTTCTCAAAATCAGGTAATATCTTCAAGCTGGGAATGATCCCAATTTCCAGCCCATTAGGTGCCAAGATACTTCAGCATCATTGGCCAAAAGAAACATGTGACAGTTAACTACATTACAGAGCCTGATGCCTTCGATGTTGGTGTTAGATTAGATGGCAGACAAAGTAGCAGGGCCAGCGAAGTGAGAGGTTGCAGGAAGAGCAAATTTTCAAAATTGGGGCATCCATCCCTATCAAGGCTCTTTTTCCTCTCCAGAATCCTTTCTTTCCATGAATTCTTTGTTCTTCAAGTAAAAAGCCCCCAATTTAATAACACCATTTGACTTGTTTCATGTTTATTTTATAAGAACTAGGGGTCACCAAATGAAATTAATAGGGAGCAGGTTTAAAACAAACAAAAGGAAATTTTTTTTCTTCAAGCAGTGCAGTCAACCTGTGGAACTCCTTGCCAGAGGATGTGGTGAAAACTAGGACTTTAACAGGGTTCAAAAAAGAACATAAAAACATAAGAACATAAGAATGGCCATACTGGGTCAGACCAAAGGTCCATCTAGCCCAGTAGCCTTTCTGTTAACAGTGGCCAGCACCAAGTGCCCCAGAGGGGGTGGACCGAAGACAATGATCAAGCGATTTGTCTCATGCCATCCATCTCCAGCCTCTGACAAACAGAGGCCAGGGACACCATTTCTATCCCCTGGCTAATAGCCTTTTATGGACTTAACCTCCATGAAATTATCTAGCTTCTCTTTAAACTCTGTTATAATCCTAGCCTTCACAGCCTCCTCTGGCAAGGAGTTCCACAGGTTGACTATGAGCTGTGTGAAGAAGAATTTTCTTTTATTAGTTTTAATTCTTCTATTATGGGAACTAATAAATAACTTTTCTTTATTCACCCTCTCCACACCACTCATGATTTTATAGACCTCTATCATATCCCCCCTTAGTCTCCTCTTTTCTAAACTGAAAAGTCCCAGTCGCTTTAGCCTCTCTTCATATGGCCAGATAAGTTCATGGAGGTTAGGTCCATCAATGGCTATTAGCCAGGATGGGTTTGAATGGTGTCCTTAGCCTCTGTTTGTCTGGAAATGGATGACAGGACAGGGATTACATGATGATCACTCCTTCTGGGGCATCTGTCATTGGCCACTGTCAGCAGACAGGATACTGGGCTAGATGAACCTTTGGTCTACCCCAGTATGGCCGTTCTTATGTACTTTATATGACTGAGGACACATTGTGCAGAAAACACGACACTCGTGTTTTTCAAACAAGCATTTCTGCTTTCTCACTAAAAACTCTGGGCCCTGGGTGACGGTTGGTGTTTGTTGTTCTGCACCGGGGCAGTCTAGGGATCTAACTGAGACGCAGAGAGTCAAATTCTGGTCCTGGTATTCCTCTGCTCCAGCCTGACACTTGGTTTAGATTATGTCTCCTGGGAGGCCAGTGAAGCTGTGCTGGCTGATCAAAGCTCCACCACTCCCGGCTCTTGCCCACCCACAGGCTGCCCACTGTCCTATGCTGCCACCCACATGCAGCCCCTTCTCGCAGGAAGAGCACAATTGGGTCCAGTGATTGCATGTTTCCCATTGCTGCACAGTCAGATCTAAGGACGACTAGCAAGTGCAGGAGACGGAGCACCGCCCTGTGTGGCACACAGAAGTGTAGAACAAGAAGTGAAGAAGAAGCCTGTATCCAACTGGAGCCACTGGCAGAAATTCAGATAATCAGAACTACGGGCAATGTGCACACTGCATTTAAGCACCCGCAACTAGTCTAGCCTGGAGTCGGAACATCACTATCTCCTGAAATTACATATCTGCCCCCAAACGTACCTGAACCCCTCCCCATCCCCATTCTGGCAGGGAAGTGCTATTACCCCATGCAACATTCGGCGAGCGGGGCACAGAGACTGAGTGACTCAGGCGAAGTCATACAGGACGTCTCTAGCAAAGCTGGAATTGAACCAGGGTGTCCCCCAATCCTAGGCCAGGCCCCTGGACAGGGGACCCCCCGGGCTCTTTTCTGAAGCAGAGTTGTTGAGAATTCCATGCCAGCTTGAGCTCTGATTGCTAAGTAGATCCGCCATGGTCACTGTTTGGAGGGGGAGACGCCCATGGCAAACCCGGGCATTTTGGCCATTCGGTGAGTGTGCTTTTGGCATGCAAGTCCGTGCGGCATGAGCTCTCCAGTCTGGTGTTAAGAGGACATTGTGCTGCTCCGCCCCCACTCCACCCCTTCGTACCCCTACTCAAAGCCCCCCCAGCAAACAACACGAGCTTAGGGAATTACCTAGGGGTCTGGCACAGACTGCGACAGGGGTTGCCTCCTGCCCCAGGGCAGTGGGAGCTGGAGTGACCAGGAAGCCTACTCCACCCCACCCTGCTGCCCCCTCCCAGCCTGCTGTGCTCCGCTTCACCGCAGCCACGGGAAAGCCTCCGTAAAGCGGAGTGCAGCCCGCTGGGGGAGGGCAGCCGAGTGCGGCAAGGCAGGGTGGGGCTGAGCTGGGCAAGTCACTCCGGCTCCCGCTGCCACAATGGGGGGGGGGGGCGACCCCTGCTGCCACCCTGTGCCAGGCTACCAGGTCATCTCCCAGGATGCTCTGGGTCTTGTTCAAAGGACTTTTGAGGCAGCAGCTGCAGGGCCCCCTAAGCGCAGGGCCTGGGGTGGCTGCCCTGAACCATCCTATAGCCGGGATGGCTCTGACAACAGCAAAAGCATGAAGAGAGCGGGTGAGAAGTGAATAATCCTGCTTACAAACTATACACAATCAATGTGCAAGACTTAATGACGTGCATCTTGCAGCTCTGGCTGGTTTCTAATACATAGAACACAGTGATGGTATGTCTACACTACAAAGTTAATTCAAAATAACAGCCGTTATTTCGAATTAACTTTAATAGCGTCTACACATACAAAGCACTATTTTGAAATAAAGTCGAAATAGTGGAGCCCTTATTTCGAATTTGGTAAACCTCATTCTACGAGGAATAACACCAAATTCAAAATACCTAATTTAAAATAAGTGCTATGTAGACACTTATTTCAAATTAGGAGGCCTCCAGCCCTTCCCAGTTCCCCCTGGTGGCCACTCTGGGCACAACCAGGAAAACTTGTCTGCTCCCCCCACCTCCCCCCCCAGCCCCGGAGTCATAGAATCATAGAACTGAAAGAGACCTCAGGAGGTCATCAAGTCCAGCCCCCTGCTCTAGGCAGGACCAATCCCAATTAGATCAACCCAGTCAGGGCTGTGTCAAGCAGAGACTTAAACACCACTAGGGATGGAGACTCCACTACTTCCCTAGGTAACCCATTCCAGTGCTTCACCACTCTCCTAGTGAAATAGTTTTTCCTAATATCCAACCTGGACCTCTTCCACCACAACTTAAGACCATTGCTCCTTGTTCTGCCATCCATCGCTACTGAGAACAGCCTCTCTCCATCCTCTTTGGAACCTCCTTTCAGGAAGTTGAAGGCTCCTATCAAATCCCCCCTCACTCTTCGCTTCTGCAGACTAAACAGCCCCAACTCCCTCAGCCTCTCCTCATAGGTCATATACTCCAGCCCCCTAATCATTTTGGTTGCCCTCCGCTGGACCCTCTCCAATGCGTCCACATCCTTTCTATTGTGGGGGGCCCAGAACTGGACACAATACTCCAGATGTGGCCTCACCAGAGCCGAATAAAGGGGAATAATGACATCTCTGGATCTGCTGGCAATGCTCCTCCTAATGCAACCTAATATGCCATTAGCCTTCTTGGCTACAAGGGCACACTGTTGACTCATATCCAGCTTCTCATCCACTGTAACTCCCAGGTCCTTTTCTGCAGAACTACTACTTAGCTGGTTGGTCCCCAGCCTGTAACAATGCTTGGGATTCTTCCGTCCCAAGTGCAGGACTCTGTAATTGTCCTTGTTGAACCTCATCAGATTTCTTGTGGCCCAATCCTCCAATTTGTCTAAGTCACTCTGGACTCTATCCCTGCCCTCCAGCGTATCTACCTCTCCCCCTAGTTTAGTGTCATCTGCAAACTTGCTGAGGGTGCATCCATCCCCTCGTCCAGGTCATTAATAAAGATATTGAACAAAACCGGTCCAAGAACCAAACCTTGGGGCACTCCGCTAGAAACCGACCGCCATCCGGACATCGAGCTGTTGATCACTACCCGCTGGGCCCGGCCTTCTAGCCAGCTTTCTATCCATCTTACCGTCCATTTATCCAATCCACATTCCCTTAACTTGCTTGCAAGAATATTGTGGGAGACTGTATCAAAAGCCTTGCTCAAGTCAAGGTATATCACATCCACTGACTTTCCCATGTCCACAGAGCCAGTTACCTCATCATAGAAGCTAATCAGATTGGTCAGGCACGACTTGCCCTTTGTGAATCCATGTTGACTATTCCTAATCACTTTCCTCTCCTCCAAGTGCCTCAAAATGGATTCCTTAAGGATCCCTTCCATGATTTTTCCAGGAACCAAGGTAAGACTGACCAGCCTATAGTTCCCTGGATCGTCCTCAATGACATTTGCCAACTCCCTCAGAACCCTCAGATGCATTAAGTCCGGACCCATGGATTTGTGTATGTTTAGCTTTTCTATATAGTTCCTTACCTGTTCTTTACCCACTAAGGGCTGTCGATCTTCATCCCATCTTGAGTCACTTAGCGCATTAGTCTGGGAGCCCACCTTGTCCGTGAATACAGAGGCAAAGAAAGCATTGAGTACTTCAGCTTTCCCCACTTCATCTGTCACTAGGTTACCTCCTTCATCCAGTAGGGGCCGCACACCCTCTCTGATCACCTTCTTCTTGTTAATATGCCTGTAGAAACCTTTCTTGTTATCCTTCACATCCTTACCCAGTCGCAATTCCACTTGAGCTTTCACCTTCCTGATAACCCCCCAGCATTTTCGAGCTATACATTTAAACCCCTCCCTGGTCATTTGTCCAAGTTTCCACTTTTTGTAAGCTTCCTTTTTGTGCTTAAGTTCACCAAGGATTTCCCCTGTAAGCCAATCCGGTCTCCTACCATGTTTGCCTCTCTTGCTACGCATCGGGATGGTTTCTTTCTGTGCCTTCAATAAGGCTTCTTTAAAATACTGCCAGCTGTCCTGGACTCCTTTCCCCTTCATGTTAGCATCCCAGGGGATTCTGCCCATCAGGTCTCCGAGGGAGTCAAAATCTGCTTTTCTGAAGTCCAAGGTGTGTATTTTACAGCTCTCTTTTCTTCCTTTGGTCAGGATCCTGAAATCTACCATCTCATGATCACTGCTTCCCGGGTTGTCGCCCACCTCTACTTCCCCTATTAGTTCCTCCCTGTTTGTGAGCAGAAGGTCAAGCTGCGCATGGCCTCTGGTCGGATCCTTCAGCACTTGTACCAAGAAGTTATCCCAACATTCTCCAAAACTTCCTGGATTGCCTTTGTACTGCCATATTGGTTTCCCAATAGATGTCAGGGTGATTAAAGTCCCCCACGAGAACCAGGGCCTGCGATCTGGAAGCTTCTCTCAGTTGTCCGAAGAAACCTAATCTACCTCATCCACCTGATTCGGTGGCCTATAGTAGACACCAACCCCAACATCACTGCTGTTGTTTGCACCTCTAAACTTAACCCATAGACTCTCAACAGGTTTTTCTCCCTCTGTATACTGGAGTTCAGAGCAATCATAGTGCTCTCTTACATATAGTACAACTCCTCCTCCTTTTCTCCCCTGCCTGTTCTTCCTGAACAGTCTATACCCTTCCATGACAGCGCTCCAATCATGCGAGTCATCCCAACAAGTCTCTGTTATCCCAATTAAATCATATTTCTTGGACTGGGCCAGGGCCTCCAGTTCTTCCTGTTTGTTGTCCAGGCTTCTCGCATTAGTGTACAAACTCCTCAGATAACCAGTTGATTGCCCCATCTTCTCCATTTGAATCAGGGGTCCTCCTTTCTTGCTCGTTCCTCTTTGCATTCCCTCCCGGTATCCGACTTTCCCACTCCCCTCAGGGTGTTGGTCACCGTCCCCCAACGAACCTAGTTTAAAGCCCTCCTCACTAGGTTTGCAAGCCTGCCCAAGAAGATGCTCCTTCCTCTCTTCATTAGGTGGATCCCATCTCTTCCTAACAATCCTTGTGCCCGGAACAGAGTCCCATGGTCGAAGAAACCAAAGCCCTCTCTGCGACACCACCTGCGCAACCACGCATTTACTTCCTCAATTCGACGATCCCTGCCCAGTCCTTTCCCTTCAACAGGGAGGATGGACTAGAACACCACTTGCGCTCCGAATTCTTGGGTCCTTCTTCCCAGCGCTACATAATCCGCAGTAACCTGCTCAAGGTCATTCTTGGCCATATCGTTAGTTCCCACGTGGAGAAGCAGGAAGGGGTAGCAATCCGAAGGTTTGATCAGCTTGGTAAGCCTCTCAGTCACATCCTGAATTCGAGCTCCTGGTAAGCAGCACACCTCTCGAGATTCCAGGTCTGGACAGAAGATGGATGGCTCAGTCCCTCTTCGGAGGGAGTCCCCGACCACCACCACCCATCATTTTCTTTTGGGGGTGGTGGTCGTGGAACCCCCATCCCTAGGACTACGCATCCCATGCCTTCCAGTAGGTGGTGTTCCCTTGCGGTTTCTTCCTTGTGAGGTCCCTTCCAAAGCATTCACCACCGCAGAGCCTGTGGAGAGAGCCTGAAAGCGATTACTTACCTCTATAGCATTGGGGGATTCCCGTGCTGGCCTTTTTCCCCTTCTAGAAGTTACATGCTGCCAGTTCTCTTCCTGGTCCCGTACTGCCCTCTCTGGCTCTTCCGCCTGCTGTGCTTGTAGGATTAAATGCTGCCTTCTATCGAGGAAGTCTTCATCCTCTCTGATGGAGCATAGGGTCGACACTTGGGCCTCCAGTCCTCTAATTTTTTCTTCCAAAATGGTGACCAGCTTGCACCTCATGCAGGTGAAATCCGTTCTTTCTTCCGGGAGGAAGACAAACATGGCACACGCTGTGTAGGTAACAACAGCAGACCTATCACCATCCATCCCTGCTGTCCTGGAGAAAGGATTTAAAATAAAGGCAAGAGAACCTCACCCCCTTCCCAACTCCCTCTCTAAACTCCCTGTTAGCACTCACCTCTTCGCAAGCTCCTTGGTCGCTTGCCCACTGCCTTATAAAGCCCTGGACTGCCTGAAAGTCCCTCCCCCTACCAAGGCTCAGCCAATCAGCAGAGGCTTCTAGAATTCAAACTTTAATTAGAAGCCAACAGTTTCCACCTGCCACTCACAGCACACACTCCATGAAGGAGAGGGGGAGAGGAAAGAGGAAGTGGAAAAAAAAAAGCCTCACTCCCAAACAGGGGAAAAAACAAACAAACAAACAAACAAAAAACACACCAACCCTCACTCACAACACAAGCTCATCACACAGCAAGAAAGCCCCAAACACAACACTCACTTCCCTCAAGAGTCCTGTATCTCCTTCTCCTCTACCTGGAGAACTCCCTCTCTAAAGCCTTACTCACAAACACAAAAAACAAAAACAAAAACCAACACAACACCAAACAAACCACCACACACCAACCCTCATTCACAAACACAAGCTCAGCACACAGTAAGAAAGCCCCAATAACAACACACACTTCCCTCAAGAGTCCTGTATCTGCTTCTCCTTTATCTGGAGAACTCCCTCTCTAGACTCCCTGTTAGCACTCACTTGGTCGCTTGCCCACTGCCTTATAAAGCCCTGGACTGCCCAAAAGTCCCTCCCCCTACCAAGGCTCAGCCATTCAGCAGAGTCCTTAAAGGGGCAGACTCTGGCCACAGTGCCTGTGCCAGTTGCAAGCCTGCCAGCGCACAGCCAGCAGACTGTGCACCTGGCGCAGGATGAGCCAGCAACCCGCTACCACCCAGCCCTCCACCGCTCCCCAGGACCAAGCTGGTGGCTCCCAGGAGCCTGCAAGGGGCCACAAAAGGCGGGTGCATTCCTGGTTTAGTGTGGAGATCATGGGCCTCATTGAGTTTTGGGGGGAGGCCTCCAATGCCCATGATCTCCACACTAGACACAGGTATGCAGCCGTCTACAGCTGCATGGCTGCCAGCCTGGCCACCAGAGGCCACATGCGCAGCCAGGAGCAAGTGTGGAGTAAAATAAAGGAGCTGCGGCAGGCCTATGCCAGGGCCTCCCAACCAGGGGCTGACCCGGAGGCCTGCCCGCACTACGAGGCCCTGGACCACATCCTGGGGGGTCAGACAGTCCGTGCCCCCCTGGTCATCATCGACCCCGGGGCAGAGGGCCCTGCCCCTGACACAGGGGAAGAGGAGGAAGGGGAGGACAACGGCAGCCAGGAGCCTGCAGGGAGCGTGCCCTGCACCCAGGACCCCCGAGCTGAACCGGAGAGCCCAGCAGCAGCCTCATCTGAGGCCAGGGAGGCCTCCAGGGTATGTGGAATGAGGAGTAATGGTAGTTTGAATTAGGATCTTTAATTCGAACTACCTAGTCCGTGCCGCGTGTAGCCGTGGGCACGGAGTTCAGACTAAGGGGAATTTAAAAATGGCGGCGCCCGGGAACATGCAAATGAAGCCTGGGATATTTAAATCCCGTGCTTCATTTGCAACTCCGGTTGCCCTCATTTGCCTACCTAGCTCGAACTAACGAGCTAGTGTAGACGTACCCCCATAGATGAGTGCCATCACGGTCCCCTTATGCAGGGCGGGGAGGGGAGGGGAGGGGAGGGGGAGCCCAGGGACCGTGTGCGTGGGCCTTGCCGACCACGGAGCAGGCGGCAACCTGTGCATCTGCCGTGCCAGCCGGTACTTGTGGCCCCAGCTGGGTGCCATGCAGGGGCCCTGGCCTGTTCCCCACACGCGTCTATGCATGAAGACACATGACAGGTTCCTGACCCCGGGGAGAGACACTGCACACTGCCCTCCCTCCAGACGCCCCCTCTACACAGAGGCAGGGCACATCTCCCCTCCCCCCCACACTATAGGCGGCCCAGGGGCTGGGTGCAATCCTGGGCCAGCTCACACTCCCGGGGATAGCAGGACGTGATGGTGCGGAGACCTGCCGTCCTCGCCTTGCAGAGGGGGGCTGGGTTTCACCCACTGTGTCCCCAGGGAGAACTGACCACTGCTCTTGTTTCACCGCAGCCGCAGCACCTGCGAGTGCAGGACGCCCCACCCCGCCTGGACCAGCCACCCGCACCCGGGCCAGCAGGCGCACCCGCACCCAGGAGGAGTTCCAGAGGCAGCAGCTGCGGTTACAGGGAGGGCAGGTCCACAGCCAGGAGCAGCGGGTGCAAGAGGACCTGCAGCTGCGGCGGGAGAGCTTGCGGGAGCTGCGGGAGCAGGGCCGTGCCCTCCCCGAGCACCTGCAGGCCCTGGCGGACCGATTGCTGCCTCCTGCTGCTCCAGCCCCTGCAGCCACCCCACCTATCGCTCCTCCTCCCACTCCTGCTCCCCCTCCCGCTTCTTCCGCCCCCCCCATCCCTCCTACCCCCCCCCATACCCACTCCTCCCCGGGAACGCCGAGGCCCCCGCACCCGCAGTGCTGCGAGACGGAAGGGCCGGCAAGACCCCCAACCCTAAACTTCCCCTTCCCCTTCCTCCCCTCGCCTCCCCCTTCCAGCTCCCTCCTCCCAGGTTTCCCCCCTCACCTCTCCCATCCTCATTCCCTCCCTCCCCCCACCCCAGTTATGTTAAATGAAGGGATTTTTGTGTGGCAACACAGGTGTTTTTATTGGATATCAGGAAGGGGGGTTAGGGAGGGGAAAGGGGAAGGAGGTGGGGGTGGAATGTAAGGCACAAGGCCCCAGTGGGGCATGCCAGGGGGACTTCAGTCCTCGTCCGCCTGGAAGCTCTCCCGCAGGGCTTCCCGGATGTAGACAGCCTCCTGAAGGGCCTCCTGGCTGCATACTGGCCAGCCAGGCGGGCAGCCTCTGCCATCCAGGCTGGCAGGAAAGCCTCCCCCTTCCTCTCACATAAATTGTGGAGCACACAGCACGCTGCCACCACGTACAGAATATTGTGCTGGGAGAGGTCGAGGCGGGTGAGGAGGCATCTAAATTGTGCTTTCAGTCAGCCGAAGGCCCCCTCGACCACAATGTGGGCCCTGCTGAGCCTGGCATTGAAGGCCTTCCAGGAGGGGTTGAAGTGTCCCGTGTAGGGCTTCATCAGCCAGGGCTGTAGGGACTAGGCTGCATCCCCCAGCAGGCACATTGGCATGTCCACATCCCCAACCCTGATGTGGCGGTCGGGGAAGAAAGTCCCAGCATGCAGCCTCTGGCACACGGAGGAGTTGCGGTATACCCGCGCATCATGTGCCTTGCTGGACCAGCCCACATTGATGTCCGTGAACTGGCTCCGGTGGTCAGACACAGCCTGCAGGATCACAGAGAAATACCCCTTCCTGTTGATGTAGAGGGAGGCCTGGTGGTCCAGGGCACAGATGGGGATGTGTGTCCTGTCGATTGCCCCTCCCCCCCGCAGTTGGGGAAGCCCAGGGTGCTGAACCCCTGGATGACCGTGTCCAGGTCGGTAAGGCGGACGACTCTGTGGAGCAGCACCCTGTTGATGGCCTTGACCACCTTCAGAGAGACACACAAAACCGAGGGTCACTGGGGTGCCTGGGTGGCTGGGAGCGTTCATTCCCCACCACTGCCCCACTCCCCACTCCCAGGAACAACCCCCGCTGCAATCCTGGCCATCACAGGTGGTCTGTAGTGCAGCCGGGACAGACCGAACCCTCCCGGGGAGGGCACTTACACCACCTTCTCCCCCGTTTTCCATGGGGCAGCCCATGTCCTTCTTGCAGCCCCTCCTCCTGGCCCAGTGGCCGGTGAGTGCCGTACCTGCATGAGCACTACTCCGATGGTGGATCTCCCCGTGCCGAACTGGTTCCCCACGGATCGGTAGTTATCCGGCGTGGAGAGCTTCCAGAGGGCGATGGCCACCCGCTTGTGGAGAGGAATGGCGGGCCTCGTGCGTATGTCCCGTCACCGCAGAGCAGGGGCAAGCCACTCACAGAGCTCCAGGAAGGTGTCCTTCTTCATCCTGAAGTTCTGGGTCCACTGTTGGTCTCCCCAGGGCTCCAAGACGATGTGGTCCCACCAGTCGCTGCTGGTGTCCAGATGCCAGATGCGGCGGGGCACGCTGGCTTTCAGGCGCCACTCCTCCAGGGCCCCTGGGGGGGCAGGGGGAGGGCCAGGGGGCTGGCCTGCAGCAGAAGGTGCCAGGCAGCCTCCAGCAATTGCTGCCAGGCTTGCAGCAAGATGTTCAACATGAGCACCAGAGTGCCCGGGGCAGCTCTGGCTCCATGATGCCGAGTGCTGTGGTGTCCCAAATGAGAGCGACCAAAGCAGGAAGAGAGGAAAACGCTTTGCTGTCCCTCGGCGAGGTAGGCAAGCAAGTGGGAAAGCTGAGAACCGGCTGTCCAGGGGGGTCCCTTTAAGCACGAGCCTCAGATAGCCTCAGACAGCAGCCACACAAAGCAACTACTGACCTGATGCCCTGCTGGAACCGGTTTCAGCTGCCCTTAAATGCGATCCAGCGTCCAATCAGTGTGGACGCGCTATTTCAAAATAGCAAAATGCTATTCGAATTAGATTTTGTGTCTAGATGTGTTATTTCAAATTAGCTTATTTTGAATTAACTAATTAGAAATAAGTTAATTCGAAGTAGCGCTGTAGTGTAGACATACCCTGAGGGCTCACAAGAGATTTAAAGGAATGTACCTATTGCTAGACATGAGCGGTTTGTGTATACTGCCATTAAATACCACTTCTGGCCCATGTCGGCTGCTTTGGGCTCATGGGGCTCGGGCCTCAGGGCTGTGTAGATGTTCGGGCTCTGGCTGGAGCCTGAACTCTGGGACTCTTTCCCTCCTGCAGGGTCCCAGAGCTCGGGGGCCAGCCCTGTATGCTATGCACATGTGGGGCCACGCAGGCAAGAATCAGATGCCAGCTGATTAGCAGAGCACCCCCACACAGCTAGGTTTTGTTTCTACTAGGGAGTGCACATTCGTACATGCCTCACTGCACCTAAAAAAATTAATTCCGCACAAGGATAAAAAAAATTGCCCCTGGATGGAAAAGATTAAAGGGAACACTGGCTCCAGCTCAGGCCCAAATGGCTACATTGCAAGCCCGAATCAGCCAACTATCTGCAGTTTCCTCCAGTATCATTCTGAAAAAAAATCAGGCTACCGAGTTTTAAAGAGACAACACTGCAAACAACATGGAGTCCTACCACAATTCAGAATGGGATAAAAACAGGAACCCTCCACTAGAGGATTCTAGAGGGGAGGGGAAAACACTGGACTAAGGCCAATATTTAAGCAATAAGACTTTAAGAAGCTGGCATCGTTATAAGATAATTGACTGTGGAGAGCAGTCAAACATCCCAAGGTGAAACACAGGGCACTTAACATATCAATAAGGTCAATTATCTGATTATGTCAGCTGCCGTAGTGCCATTATTAACCTATATTGCTCTTATTAACCTTTTTGATGAAGAATCTTTCAAAAATAATTATATTAAAGTACAAATCTCTCCAGTTTAAAATATGTGACTGTTCCATTTCAGCAGCCGTGTGTCATAGGATAATGAACATCTGATTGCCGGGCTGGCACAAGGAGATTTTTAATCACACCGCCTTTCCTGCGAATCAGTGCGTGAGGCAGAGATGGCCTTCTCTTAGCAGAGGAAGTTGTATGACGAGTGTCACTGTCACGTTACAAGTGGTGGGATGGAAAATCAACATGTGAGGTGACAAGGTAAGAAAAGTAACTGATCAGAGAAGGAAAGCGATGCTGGGAAAATATAAACAAAAAAGACTACTTCAGACAGTTCATGCAGCTGACTCATAGAGCTTATGATTATGTGCATACTCTAGTTATCTGTCAGAGTGGGACTCAAAAGAAAATATTGTTCCTTTGTTGCCCCCAAAATTTCAAAGTTTGAAATTCTGTCACCAGCACCATCATCCTTCCCTGTGTCATGTGAATGAGAGTGGAATACCTGATTTCCTTCTGTCACTGTGACTTCTTAGGGCACAGTCAGCCTCCATGTTTTTATCCAAATAGATGCCAGCTCTCCCTAATGAAAGTTAATATAAGCTACCTTCTGCTCCTTTCGTGAACAACAGAAATGAGGCCGTACACTTCAAAAGTGATTCGTGATTTTGGATGGCGCTTTTTTTTTTAATGTCTGTCTGGAGGCCTCTGTTTCTCAGATCATGCTGAGCACCCCAAAAATTAAGGCCTTCAAAATCCATTCAGAATCTATGATTCTATGATTCAAACAAAAGGGAATCAGCTCTGTTTATGTTTGTTTACCAGGCATTCTGCAGAAAATTTGGGATGATCCATAAAGAGAGACCAAGAGAGAAAATGAGGCCATATGAACAACTTATTTCGCTTGCATTAGATTGTGAATAATCTCTCTCTTTTGTGTTTGAAATCTGCTGTGCGCAAGTAGTGTTCCATAAAAAATATAATGAGAGAGAATATTAAATGAAGTAAACCCTTATGAACAAAGAGGAACAGAACCAAATAGTCTATATTCCAGCCAGTGGAAGTTTAGGACAAACCTAGAAAATAACTTTTTTTTTTCTTGAGCAGATAAAAGAAAAGACTTGCTAATTTTTGTCTGTTTCGTTGGTTGTTTTGGAGGTCTGGAGTGAGGGGGAGGCTGGAGGCAGAGGTCAAGAATTCTTGAGACTCAACGGTGATTCCAGAGACACGGGGCTCAGTTAATAGCAGCATCTCTGAGAACATAAATGTCTGCAGTGTTACTTAAATGGGAGATGTAGTGAGGTGGCCTGGCCTCCACCAGACCCAGAAGGGAAGGAGCTCCACACTGAGTCCTGGTGGGCGGAGCCAAGCCATACTCAACCCTCCCACCAGAAGTCAGTGGGCGGGACTGGAATTATAAAAGGTGGGTCAGAAAGCTCAGTTGGGCTGCAGCTGCTGGAGGAGCCAGGTGCCTGAGCAAGCTGCTACTGGGCCACTCCGGTTTGTTTACTGACTGGCTCCACAGCCATGGACCTCGTGGCTCCCATGGCTGCAGTCGCTGTTTGCAGCCAAGGGGAGCCGCGGGAAGCATTGTGACCTGGGCTGCTGCATCCTGCAGCTCCCCTCCCCTTGGCTGCAAACAGAAAACCGCAGCCAATGGGAGCCGCAAGGCTCTGTGGCTGCAGAGCCGGTAAGTAAATAAACTGGAGCGGCCTGGTAGCAGCTTTCTCAGAGTGGGTCCCTGGACCACTTTGAGAAACACTGCTATAGACCTTTGATGCCCCACCTGACTGAGGGCTGACAATCCCTGGAACTGTTTGCTGCTTGACCCCGAAAACACAGGCTGAGCTATAGACCTTGTTGCCCTCTCTCTGTTTGTTCCTCGACCCAGAGCAGAGGCCTGGGCTCTAGACTCTGGATATGTCACTGATTCCCCATGACAGATGCCCCAAAGCATAGGCTAGATTTACACTACAGCTTTTTCTGACTTTTTTTTTTTCGGAAGAGGCTTTTCCGAAATTCGTCCCATCTACACTGGGCCAAATTTCAGAAAATCCCCCTCTTTTGGAAGATGCCTTCTTCCTCATGGAATGAGGAAGACAGTGCTTCCGAAAGAGCGCGTTTGCACTTCCGCAAAAAAAAGCGGAAGAGCAAACACGTTCCCTGGATGTGGTGGAGTTTTTCTGGGATACCTCTGGTTTCCCGAACCCCTCCTCCCCCCCGGAAAACCGTGTAGACGTACCCATAGTGAGGCAACCTGGCCTCCTATAGACCCAGAAGAGGAGGGTCCCTGCCACAGAACTGCTACTGGAGAATACAAATTTGATTTATATGGGGATTTTCCCATAAAAGCAGTGTTAAGTTTGATGGAATTTTAATGACATGTCCCAACTGGATGTTGCTTTCACAAGCAATATTACTCATATGAAAAACGAGGCTCTTATCATTCATAGAGATATAAAAAGTATGGACCCTTTCTGAGGTCCTGAATTGAAAAAAGTGCTGAACTGGTCAAAACAGATCCCAGAGATAGTCAGCAAACATGAACTGTGTGTGTTCTGGTTTATGTGGTGGGTTTTTGGAGGGGGTTTTATTGGCTTCTGAAGAGGCCACCAAAACAATTGAGAGGAAATGATCTCAAGTGATGGGTGCACTCCTACAAAAAGTACTGAAGCAGAATTATAGAATCACAGAATCATAGAGCTGGAAGAGACCTCAGGAGGTCATCAAGTCCAGCCCCCTGCCCAAGGCAGGACCAACCCCAATTCAGTTTGGTTAAGCTCCCAAAACTTTGGATGTTTTCCTGAATTACACAAACCTTTTCAGCTTGCAGAAATGGAATATGGTGATCGCACAGAAACAAGCATAGTCCTCTGGGCTTTCAGTGCTTCCCCCTCTGTTCTCAGCAAAAACCACAAAATCCAGAGACATGTGAAAATGAAAACTAGTGAAAATGCAATGTCAACATGTGAGTCAATTCTTATTTTATCTGACATCCTTAATCATCTCCCTAGAATACCGTGAGCTTCAGGCTTTGCTGGGTCATGTCAGTGGAATCACAAGTAATGCTTCATTACACAGCCATGGAATAATCCCTGAGACAACTTAAAAAGTTTCTGGGACCTGAACCAAAACCCTGGTTCTCAATAATTCCGAACTCCCAGAATTAGGGATGTTAAATTTAGATTAATTGGCTAATCGAATAGTTGATGAAATTTGCATCGACTATTCAATTAGTCAGTAAGGGTGCCTCTGCCTTTGAAGTGTAACAACAGCCACAGGGCTATTGCTACACTTCAAAGGCGAAAGCGCTGCAGGGAGCATGGGGCCAGCGGGGAACTCAAGCAGATCCTGCTGGCCCCGTGCTCCCTGCAGTGTTTCAAAGTGCCGGCTTCAGGTGACGTTTCAAAGCAGCAGCACTGCATGGAGCTTGGGGTCAGTGAGGGAGTCCCCAGCTGACTCCAGGCTCCACGTGGTGCTGCTGCTTTGAAACTCTGCATGCAGCCCCGGCCAGCTGGGGAGTCCCCAACTGTCCCCGGGCTGCACACGGTGTTTCAAAGTGGCAGTGCCGTGTGAAGCCCCGGGTCAGGTCCCGGGCTCCATGCGTTGCTGCTCCTTTGAAGCACTCACTCATCTCCCCCCTCCTTCTGATACAAGCAGTAAGAGGGGGGGAAGCAACTAGTCTACTCGTGTGTCGACTATCCGATTAGCATTTGCTTATCGGATAGTCGACTAGTCGTCCACATCCCTAGTTGAGGTACGGATAAGAACTTTATCAGACTCACTTCTACCTCTGACTCACTTCCTCATCTGTTACCTGACAGCTTCGACACCCTTTGTGTGGATGCTGCAAAAGAAATGGCAATAACATTATTGATACTCGCTTGCTAAACATTGCTGAGTTTAATCCTTGAGACAGGATCTTGGTGAGCATGAACCTTAGATCATCCAGAGCTAAGAAAAAAGTTGTGACACACCTGCCGCATCCCAGAGCCCTGTACTGACTGCTGTAGAATGCTGAAGCTTTGACAGGACTTGAGAGCCAGGCACAGCACTTGAAAAGGGTCCTACTCAGGGCTGTTCCTTATTATTTATGGGGCCCTACGCAGTACTATTAAACTGGTGCCCTTATGCCCAATGGCAGTGGGGGGACGGGACAGGACAACAACGATTTTTTAGAGATGTGATTTTATAACCTTCAGCTACACACTAATGAAATATTTTTAAAACAAATTTTAAACTCAGGTCCTGTCAACTGACCCAGTAAATTCAGAAACTGAAAGGGTACGTCTACGCTAGCCCCCTAGTTCGAACTAGGGAGGCTAATGAGGGCGACCGAAATTGCTAATGAAGTGCGGGATTTAAATATCCCGCGCTTGATTAGCATATTCCCGGCCGGTCGACATTTTTGGAAACTGACTAGCCCGAAGTAACTGCCCTCATCTACACGCAGCAGAGAAGCAGGATTCCGAGATAAACCCCTTAGTTCGAATTAACTGTCAAACCTCATTCCACGAGGAGTAACAGTTAATTCAAACTAAGGGGTTTATTTCGGAATCCCGCTTCTCTGCCATGTGTAGACGCAGGCCGTTACTTTGGGCTAGTCAGTTTCCAAAATGGCGACCGGCCGGGAATATGCTAATCAAGAGCAGGATATTTAAATCCCACGCTTCATTAGCAATTTCGGTCACCCTCATTAGCCTCCCTAGTTTGAACTAGGGGGCTAGTGTAGATGTACCCAAAGTGTGTACCTGGGGTTGGCAAATGCCTGTTAAATGGTTTCATTGCCACTTGAATGGCTCTTTCACAGGTTCGATGTGATTCTAATAGCCCTGGCATGCAGGGTACGTCTACACAGCAACATTATTTTGAATGTCGAAATACTGTCAAGCTGGAGGACTTTTTACTCCGACTCCCGTCACCCTCATTGTACGAGAGTAAGGGGAGTCGGAGGAAGAGTGCTCCATTTCGAAATAAGCGCCGTGTAGATGCTCCCAATTTCGAAATAAGCTTTTCTGAAATAAGCTATGTAATTGTCTTAGCTCCATTTGCGTAGCTTATTTCGAGTTAAGCCCTGCTGCGTAGACGCACCCTCAGGGTTTTTCACATTTGAGTTAACTAGATCCTCTCCAGAGGAAGCCGAGCCACAGAACAGGGATAGGAAGAGACGGGTGAGTGGACATGAAGACCCCATGCTGCCCCAAATTTTTGGATGCCCCTACACATCTGTGTATTCTGTGTATGGGTAAAGACAGCACTCATCCTGGAGTTAGCCAGTTTCATGGGATGCTATTAGGGTACATTTAAAATTTGTGACCAAAGCCAGGAGGAAGAGTTTTTAAAATCTCTTTAGTTCATTCTAATTGGTGCTTCAAAAGGCAACAGAATTTATTTCTGTGGCCTGGAAGGAAAGGGAAGGAAAAGGAAGATGCTGTGGCCAAAAACAGCTAATGTTATCCTGGGATGAGTAAACAGGAGGATCTCAAGTAAGGGTGTAAGAACGGCCATACTGGGCCAGATAAGGGCCCATCTAGCCCAGTATCCTGTCTTTCAGCAGTGGCCAATACCAGGTGCCCCCAGAGGGAATGAACAGAACAGGTAATCTTCAAGTGATCCCTCCCCTGTCAACCATTCCCAGCTTCTGACAAACCGAGGCTAGGGACACCATTCCTACCCATCCTGGCTAATAAGCATTGATGGACCTATCCTCTATGAATTTATCTAATTCTTTTTTGAGCCCTTTTAAAGTCCTGGTCTTCACAACATCCTCTGGCAAGGAGTTCCACAGGTTGACTGTGTGCTTTGTGGGAGGAGAGAGATTAATTTCTCTGTATTTGGCATTGGTGTAACTGCTGCTAGAATACTATGGCTATGTCTAGACTGCAGGCTTCTTTCGGAAGAAGCTTTTCCGGAAGAAATCTTCCGAAAAAACTTCTTCCGAATGAGAGCATCCACACTGCCAAAGTGCATCAAAAGAGCGATCTCCTTTTTTGAAAGATAGCGTCCATACTGAATCTCGCATCTCAGCTGTGATTACTATGGATGGAGTGTTTTTTCCTCTTTCCTCTTCTTTAGAAAAAAAACCCTCTTCCCCATCCACACATGCCTTTTTCCGAAAGAGCTCTTTCGGCCGAAGGCTTCTGCCTTGTAGAAAAAGGTTGACTATTGTCGGAAAAACCCCTCTGTTCTTTTGATTTTTTTTCTGAAAGAACATGATTGCAATGTGGACGTAACTCAAGTTTTTCCGAAAAAACTCTGTAGTGTAGACAAAGCCTGAGTCCCACAATTCAAGAAGGATTTTGATAAACTTAAGATGTTTTAGAAAAGAGACAAAAGAATAATTAAAGGATTAGAAAATGATAGGCTCCAAGGGCACAATCCACATAGTTTAAAAAAAGAGAAAGTTAAGAAGTGACCTGATTAAAGTTATAAGTATCTACATGGGAACAAATATTTAATAACAGGGTTCTTTAATCTACCAGAGAAAGCTATCACACAATCAGATGGCTAGAAATTGAAGCTAGACAGAGTCACACTGGGAGCAAGGCATACACTTTTGACACAGAGGGTGATTAACTCCTGGACCGACTTACAAAATGTTGTGGTGCATTCTCAATTATTGACATTTTTAAAACCAAGTGTGATGGGATGTGTCAGCCCTGTGCTGGCCCAGCAGGGGTTCACACTTCTCTTTTAGACAAGGAGGCCACAAACACATACTGCCCCAGCTCTTCTGGGCATGCTCCAGATGGAGCCAGAATACAAAAGACAGCAACAGCTCAGCCTGGGCTGACTGCCAGAGGGGAAGGAGGCACATCGATTGCTCGTGAGGGAGGAGTGCAGTGGCCAGCTGGACGGAGACAGGCCCTGAAGCACAGACATGGT
Source organism: Pelochelys cantorii (assembly GCA_032595735.1). Taxonomy (NCBI): domain Eukaryota; kingdom Metazoa; phylum Chordata; order Testudines; family Trionychidae; genus Pelochelys; species Pelochelys cantorii. The sequence continues at coordinate 7,561,414 of CM064346.1, read as the reverse complement.
ACATCACACAGAGTGCACAGACCATCGAGTCCCAGAGACTCCGGAGATTCAGGTAGGAAATAACCCACAAAGGCTTTACCTTTGACCTACAAGGGAAGGAACTTCCCAGCTTCCCTCGAAATATTTTGGGATGCACCTCCTTTGAACCACATGACTGATTTTCTTTGTGCTTAATGAAGAGCTTCTGAGATTGGTGACCGGGCTGAATGCAGCCTCTAGGGGCTACAATAGCACCCATAAATAATAACCTATTACTAGATTAGTAGGCCAGAAGAGCCAGTAATGATCAAATCTGATCTTTATAAACCAAGCCATGCCCAGAATGAAATCTGGTGTTAACTGAGCACGTCTCTTAGAAACCCATCCACTTGTGATTTGAGCATTGCGAGTGAGGAAAAACATCCACTACTGCCCATGTCAGTGGCTCTGCAAACTGTTTTCCCTCCTGGGAGAGATTAAATCTCTCAATCAGGGGTGGTCAATTTGCGGCTCTAGAGCAGTGGTTCTCAACTCGTTTCAGTCCACGGACCACCAGGCCAATCAAAAAATGTTCGTGGACCACCTTCTTTCTGAGACATGATAAAAAAGAGCAGACAACGAACGTTTTGGTTTGAAATTTATTTCTTACGAACAAATTTTTGGTGCCTGCTCATGCCGTGTGACTTTGGACAATGTTCCTGTGAACCACCGAAAAGGTCACCATGAACCACCAGTTGAGAACCACAGCTCTAAAGCCACCTGTGGCTCTTCTGAAGTTAATATGCGGCTCCTTGCTCAGGCCCTGACTCTGGGGCTGCAGCTACAGGTGCCAACTTCCTAGTGCTCAACTCCTGGCTCCACCTCCTCCTCCAGGCGCATTGGGGCCTTGCTTCTCCCCTCCCCCACAGAGCCTCCTGAGTGCCATGAAACAGCTGATTGCAGTGGGCAGGAAGCACAGAGAAGGAAGAGGAAGCATTGATCGGTGGGGCTGCTGGTGAGCAACAAATACTGGAGACGGGAGAGGAGGCACCTGATGGGGACTGCTGACAAATCACTGTAGCTCTTTGGCAATGTACATTGGTATGCCGTGGCTCCGTCTCAGGCTCAGGTTGGCCAGCCCTGCTCTAAAGAACTCATCAGTTTCCAGGTGGTGGTCACAAATGTGGCAAGAATGTCAGAACAGATGCCGAAAGATAAATACAACCCAGAAGCAAAGTGAACTTGAACCTACAAGGGTGTATCTGACCTCCATCCTAGGCCAGAAATCCCTCTCCAGAGCCTACCACTTTTACATTGGTTTTGTTTCTAACATGACTCAAGTTCACCTAAATGGTTTGCAAAGTGAAATTTTGGAGCAGAAAACAAAGATCACATTGACTTAGATGATTTTTGTTGGAGTCTTCTCCCACCTCTCCCTCCCCCCCCCCCCACCCACCCACACACACACACTGTAATCATGTCTCTGTAGGCTTCACTTTAAGAAAAAGCTAGCATGCTGTGTAGGTTTCTCATCTGTGGTAGTGCAACATATTGCTTAAAGAATCAGGTGAATGGTGCAGTGCACAAAGATGTGGAGCCAGCTGTGTCCAGACATTTTTTCTAGTAACAGGGATTGACGATCAGATGAAACTCTGAGAAAAAGTGTCAGAGCAAAGATTTTTGCCCCCATTGCAGACAGCTAGAAAACAACATTGATCAACAGCGTAACTGGCATGAACATGTTCTGAGGTGGAATTTATGCCTAGGGTTGCCAGATACTTCCACAAAAAATCCCAAACATGGTGGGAAAACAATTGGTTGAGCAAAAAATATGGGGGACCAAACTTGTTGAGGAAAAAAAAAAGGTCTCTGCACCTTTAAATCCCCATGCTCCCCGCTCCAACCTGCCCCCACCAGAAGCAGCAAGGGAAGAATGTCCCCACTGGCTTTCCATCCAAGAAAAACAGAAAATGATGAACATTTTACATGTGTGGTATTTTCTGGTTTTTTTACCAGACAGGGGCCACAAATGCCAGGTGACTGTCCAGGTGAAAACCAGACACCTGGCAACACTATTTACGCCTCCTTTGTAGAGTGGAACTAGCAATGCTGCCAGCACTCATTCCCACTCATGTGTTTCTGGCCATTCAAGGCAGCTCAGGGTTTCCTTTGTCCTCAGGGACTGCAAGTTTCCAGCTTTGGGGCACTACTTCCTTCTACGAAGGGCTGCAATTAATCCCACAGTTGGTTCATTCTCTAGAAACACAGAGCGGCGCTGAACCCTGAGTGCCTTGGAACAGTGGCAGGTGTTAAATAGTAACAGATGTTAATATTGACAAACTGAAGTGGCTAAATGTGGAAACACAGCACTGCTGAGACGTGTAAAATAAAGCAATGACCTTCACATGGGACAGATCTAGTCAATAAAAGGGAGCTCAACGTGAGTGAAATGATGCTGCTTTAATGTCAGGACATTAGGCAGGAGGCAAACATGCTTCATTGGAGGCAGCAAGAAAGCCATGCATCAGTGCCAGATGGCGTCTGCCTAGTGATGTGTCTGAGATGTTGGGTGCCAGGCAAAGGTAGGAGGAAACAAATCCCAAACCATCGCTGGTAAGACAAAGACCCTGATGCTGGTGGCTTTGTTCCTCTGATCTAAGATTCAATTGCTGTCAAACATCTGTTATGGGGAAGGGGAGTAGAGCTCTCTCAGAACATTGGTCCCATGTTAGTATCACAGCATGAGGCGGAGTTCTGATAAGCAATGAAACCCCCTGCTGCATTCACCCCTTTTCCACATTCTGCGCTTCATCTGAATGTAAGAATAGAGAATGTGGACTATAGCCTATTGGTGGCAGCAAGAGTCTTTCCATGGCCTTCAGTGGACTTTGAATCAAGGCCCCAGGGTCAAACCAAACTCACTGATGTTTTCCCCCAGGCTACGTCTACACTACAAGGTTTTTGCGCAAAACCAGCAGTTTTTGCGCAAAAACCTGCAGAGCATCCACACCTCAAATGAGCTCTTGTGCAATTAAATGGGTAGTTAAACGGCAGAACAGAGGGCTTTTTCCGCCGTAGGTAAACCTCCTTTTCTGAGGCATAACTGCTTTTAGCGCTACAGCTATTGTGTAAGAAGGCAAGTGTGGATGCTCCAGAGGAAGAAACAAGAAACCCCTATGGGAAAAAGCACAAGAAACCCCTATGGGAAAAAGCACAGGTGCTCTGATGGCCATTCTGTGAATGGCAGTCAGAACTTTCTTGCACAAGAGCGTCCATACAGCGTGGACGCTCTCTTGCACAAAAGCACATCGATTTTGCGATGTGCTTTGAGGTGTGGACATGCTCTTGTGCAAGAAGTTTTTGCGCAAAAACTCTTGCGCAAAAGGCTTCTTGCGCAAGAAGCATGTAGTGCAGGCGTAGCCCCAGTGACTTCGCAGCTTTGTTCTGCGATGGCCAAAGGAATGACAGCTGTCCCTGGCGCAGCAGGTCACGTTATTTTTAAATCGGTGGAAATGAAAGAGGTTTGAGGGACTGAAGAGAGATGGAGTTCATTTTGAAGTTGTCCCGGGCTTAAGGTTTTTACAAGCTGAAGCTAACTCCTTGAGTCTGCTTTCTCTCCATGCGCTGCACAAATCCAATATCTTAGATTGTGCCGTCTGGATCAGCATGTGGTTGTGAGCCTAGGCTGGCCTATCTATGTTATAAAAGTACTACCTCACAGGACTGACAGTAGAGTTGTAAAAGGCAGGGAAATCTCTTTGTTCCCTGCAATAGGTTCTGTGAAACTAGAGAAAAGGATGAAGTTCAATAAGGACAAATGCAAAGTACTCCACTTAGGAAGGAACAATCAGTTTCACACATACAGAATGGGAAGTGACTATCTAGGAAGGATTACTGCAGAAAGGGATCTAGGGGTCATAGTGGACGACAAGTTAAACCTGAGTCGATGCTGTTGCTAAAAAAACAAACATGATTCTGGGATGCATAAACAGGAGTGTTGTGAGCATGACACAAGAAGTCATTCTTCCGCTCTACTCTGTGCTGATTAGGCCTCAGTTGGAGTGTTGTGTCCAGTTCTGGGCACCACATTTCAAGAAAGATATGGAGAAATTGGAAAAGGTCCAGAGAAGAGCAACAAAAAGGATTAAAGGTCGAGAAACCATGAGCTATGAGGGAAGACTGAAAGAACTGGGTTTGTTTAGTTTAGAAAAGAGAAGACTGAGAGGGGACATGAGAGCAGTTTTCAAGTATCTAAAAGGGTGTTACAAAGAGGGGGGAGAAAAATTGTTCTCTTTGGCCTCTGTGGATAGGACAAGAAGCAATGGGCTTAAATTATAGCAAGGGAGGTTTAGGTTGGACATCAGGGAAAACTTTCTGCCTGTCAGGGTGGTTAAACACTGGAATAAATTGCCTAGGGGAGTTGTGGAATCTCCATCACTGGAGATATTTAAGAGCAGGTTAGACAGACATCTATCAGGGATGATCTAGACAGTGCTTGGTTCCTCCACGAGGGCAGGGGACTGGACTCGATGACCTCTCAAGGGCCCTTCCAGTTCTCTTGTTCTATGATTCTATGAGTCTACCTTTCCTTGGCATCACTTTTTAAAAAGCAAATTGATGCAGAAGGAAGCCACTCTCTACAGATCAACTCAGGCGTTTGGTCTTATGTACTACCTAGCATAGAGGGCTGACCGAAAGCCCACAGGAATCAATGGAACGACTCCCCTTGGTTTGAACAGGCTTTGGTCAAAGCTACATACCCCACAGCGGAAACATCCTGAGGCACAGGTACCAAACCATTCCCCATGGCTGATCCTGACGGGTTCTTAAATGGCATCCAGTCATCCACACTGAAGCATGCACATAGCCCACAGCCCAGGAGACCGCTCAGCAATGTTCATTTTTCACTTTCCGTTTCAGGGCAGACCAGCCTCACGCAGGAGTGGCCTGAGGCCAGCTGCGGCAGCTGGCACCCCAGGTGGAACGCGCGATCAGCGCTCCCGCCTGCATGGCCGTCAATGGAGTGACGTCATCATCAGGCGCCCCGGGCGCCCCGTGATGTCATCATCGGGCCCCCCGCGGGCGCCCCGTTGAAGGCCGGCTCCCTAGGCGATGGCCGAGTCAGCCTATAGTCATGGGCTGCCCCTGGCCTCACATGATCCCAGCCCTCATTAGCAAAACAAGCTCCTCCAGCACTACTTAACCAGGAATTCAGGCAGTTTTTCTTTTCTTTTGGAGATGGGAACCACAAATGTTACTGTAGCAAAGTGCTCATTTTTATCAATGAAACTTAACCTTCATTAGAGAGCCATGACCTCCATAATGAAGATTACTAGGGCCTGAACGCATTGCCACACTGAATGGCTCTTGAATGAATAGCTCCCTCTCTTACCTTCTGAAATCCTACCCTTGTCATTTGCATAAAGATAAGTGACAGTGAGATGTTTTGTGGCTGTTCATTTATTTCAACAGTAGTCTTTGCATAAGTACTATCATAAAATGGGGCCCAATAGTTTTCATAGCTTTCAAAGGTCATGTCTTGACTAGGTAAAGAAGGAGGGATTTAAAACATGTCAGCTAACACATTTTAACTAACGTCCTTGGAAGATCCATGATTTCATCGATGCCAATAGTCCCACCACCGATGCAGATCGCAACTTTTCCACGCCGCCCTGTTTTGTGTGGTTCTCATCCATGTCCTTCCATGAATTCTCAATAAAGGATTCACCCAATGTGCTGGAGGCCTTCCTCTTGTTCTTTTTATATCTTGTTCTTTTTACATTTTTACACCAATGGAGTATACGCGCTGTCCATCTGTTGTCTTTCAGTCTCGCTGTATGGCCAGCCCAGCTCCTTTTCCAATCATACGTAACTTGGATGATATTTTTGACACTGCTTCTTGCACGCAAATCGTCGATAATAACATGCTTACACCCACCATGTGTCTTTCAATTGCTCTTTGAGTGGTTTGCAGCTTTAATTCTTCTGTAAGTGTCATGTTCCAGGTTTTGCAATCATACAGCATTACTGGAGGGACACTGGTGTTAAAGAGATGGGGTTTTGCGGTGGTGGAAAGTTTGGGATCAACAAAAACACTGCAGACTCCCAAAGGCAACCCAACCCGACCTCCTCCTCCTGCTCAACTCTGGGCCCAACTCATTGTCCATCTACAACACTTGTCCAAGATATACATATTGATCCACTAACTCGACAGACTGTGCGTCCAGCTGTATGACATACTCTCTATAATATACATTTTTCACTAACACAGACATAAAAACAATGAGTCATCCTGTGGCACCTTAGGACTTAGGACTTCAAATCGTATCCAGTGCCTACAGTCAAGCCTAGGTGCTCCCCTAAATTGGCTTATGAATGTAAATATGCATACCTTGAAGATGCTTTGGACAAAATACCTCATGTGATCTATCAATTTTAATTACATCTGACGAAGTGGGTCTTTGTCCACGAAAGCTTATGCTCTAATAAATCTGTGAGTCTGTAAGGTGCCACAGGACTCCTCGTCACTTTTGCATCAATTTTATGTTCCAGTCTGCTGAATTGGCATATCTTATTTTGGTGCATGTCTCCTTCTTGTATGTAAAGTTAGAAATATGAAGTATGAGGTTGTTTAAGGTGTTAAAGGTGCTAATGACAGTCATCACCGTGCAGTGCTGTGGGGGAGATTTAAAGGGCTCAGGGCTCTAGCCACTGCCATTCCTGCAGTGGCCGTGGTCAGGAGCTCTGGGCCCTTTTGAATTGCTGGCTTTTGGAGCAAGCAGTTCCATTCCCCTTTCTCCCCCATCGGTGGCCTACTCCCAAGCTACAACTGCATTTGAATGGTTAGGGCATCGATTGCTTTCTGCAGAAAATTTCAAATTTCAAATTTCAAAAAACAAACACCCCCAAATAAAATATTTAAGTTTGAAAATGCTGTTACAATGCCGCCTCATGAGAGTTCTAATTCAGATGCCTTGTGGAGCCATTCTCCTCTAGAACTTGGGCGCCTTAGCTGGACTACATTTCCCATGATGCTCCATGACCAGAGACTCCCATCATGCTCCTTTTCTCCCACCTAAGTGGAGCAACTACGAGGCAGCATGAAAGAGGCTCTTCCATAGGCCAGGCTCCCTGCTTGAACTATCAGGGACTTGAACTACAGCTCCCATAAATCACCATGTCTTCATTTCCAAACAGAGATATTTAGGTTTTCAGCTGAAATGCCTTGGCTGGGTTGATTTAGTTGGGATTGGTCCTCCCTTGGGCAGGAGGCTGGACTTGATGACCTCCGGGGGTCTCTTCCAGCTCTATGATTCTATGATTTTTCAAATTTCCCACTGCATTGGGGGTGAGGGGACTGGATCATTATTCAGCTCTAAAGACTTTTGTTTCCATCAAGGAACATTCAGGCTGTTCCTTTTAAGGTATGTCTACACAGCAGCGCTATTTCAGAATAACTAACGTTATTCTGAAATAACATAGTCGTGTCTACACTACAAGCAGTTATTTCAACATAATGTCAAAATAATGTTAAGCTGGAGGACTTCTTACTCCAGACTTCCTGCTGCGTAGACAGCACCAAAAGCCGAATTAAGCTATTTTGATTTCAGCTATGCAATTGACGTAGCTGAAGTTGTGTAGTTTATTTTGGCTTTAGCCCTGCTGTGTAGATGTGCCCTTAGGATGTGTCTACATAGCAAAGTTATTTTGGAATAGGTCCTCACCAGGGCCATTCTAAGTTTTTCTTCCTGGGGGTCTAAATCGAGATAGCACATCTACATTAGGGAAGCCTGCCTCGGACTAATTTTGAGGCTTCCTTGCAGTGTACATGTGCTATTTCAAAATAAGCTATTTTGGAATAACTATTCTGGAATAACTGTGCAGTATAGTTGTACCCTCAGTGGCTAACCGTGCATTGTGAACAGGTATTAAGTCTGCATTTCTGCTCTCACATATACAACTTCCATTGATCCTAATGGGACAGGATTGGACCCTATTTTTTTTTTTTTTGTGGGCTGTGGCAACTATCATATGATTCCCTTCCAATAGGCCTATGTGCCTTCCAAAGTGACCCTTATGGGGCTCTCCAGACCACATTTACTAGTTACAGTGCTGCTCCATGACATTGACAAATCACAACATATTGTTCAACATCTTGTTCCCAGTCCAACATATTGTTCCCATTCATCAAGGAAGCAATTCATTTAGACCATTTTATTATAAACCTGTTTCCTGACACTTGTCATTAGGTCATTAACCTTAACAACGCCAACATGCTCTCAGAATGCAGTTTAATTGACGTGCAGTGCAAAAGCAATCACAAGGCATACTGCATGCACGGCATGCTGAGGTGTGCGGGATAAATGTACTGGGGCATCCGCATCAGCGTGGAACCTTTCTATATTTTGTTTCAGAGAGACTTGGCCAGCGGATGACAAGCTAAAGAGACACTTCAAGGATTCATTAGGAAAGCGTCTCTTAAGCACCTGTGTCAGCGAGGGGGTTTCACTTTCATTGTACCAGCCATTTTAAACACCGTGGGTGTCCTAAATGGGTTTGCTTTGTTTTGGCAGCTTTGACAAAACCAAGGCAAAACAATGAAGAGTATTCTGTCACCTTTGCGACAGCCAAGTGTTTCTTTTAGCATCTTTGTGCTACTTTGGTGAGACGGCCTCTTAAGCAAATTGTGCTCATCCCTCTATGATCCACGGGCTTCCCCCCAGTGGCTCACCTGCAGGACACGTGGTACTTTGATAAAAAGCCAACAAGTAGCTCTGCTGAAAGAGAGGCCTGGTAGGGGAAAGTAGGCCCCTGTTGGGGAAATGGCCTGGTTTATCTGTGGAGCTGTTTTGAGTTGAAGAAATAAAACTCAATCATGGAGAACTAGATAAATTCATGGAGGTTAAGTCCATTAATGGTAAGGAATGGTGTCCCTAGCCTTTGTTTGTCAGAGGGTGGAGATAGATGGTAGGAGAGAGATCACTTGATCATTACCTGTTCGGGTCACGCCCGCTGGGGCACCTGGTATTGGCCACTGTTGGCAGACAGGATACTGGGCTGGATGGACCTTTGGTCTGACCCAGTATGGCCGTTCTTGTGTTCTTATGGTAAGAAAAGAGACTAAACATCTGCTGCTGCTCACAATGTTATTGATAGCCCTGCTGGTCAGGTGGCACACCAGAGGTACGTCTACACTGCAATGCTATTTCAGAATACCGGAGTATCCCAAAATAGCTATCCTGTGTCTTCACAGCAAGCCCACTCCGACGTCCCTGTAAACCTCGTTCTATGAAGGATAAAGGACATTTCGGAATAGCACTTTATTTCAAAATGTGGTGCTGTATATACAGCACCAAATGATGAAATAAGCTATTTTGAAATAGACCCAAAATAAGATAGGCAATTTGCATAGCTCAAATTGCGTATCTTATTTCAAGTAACAGTGCTGTGTAGAGGCACCTCAGTTTACTGGCCCTCCTTGGTTTCCCTGTCATTTTAAAGACAAACTTGAAACTCGGGTGTTGAATGCTTGTTGGAACCCCTAACTTGCCAGGCAGCTGCCCATGTCACCAGGCCGTTGTGGGGTGTCTCTCCTTATTCTACTCTTAAGGTAAAGAAGCTAGCGCAAGATCGATATTCTGCTAACTTCCCACTTAGTCCTCATTTTGAGGACCTCCATGCCGTTCAGCCTCGGGCTAGACCTCTGCACAGGAGCATACTGGCAATCAAAATAGGCCCGGGAAATGAGCTGAGAACAGCCCTCCCCATGACATCACCCCTGCGTGCCCCTCAAGCCCCGCCCCTGCCTCATGTCCGGCTCTGCGTGCTGCATACAGCGCGGATGCGGAGCTGCTCAGAGTGAGGGGCAACAGCGTGCGGACACGACGGCCCACCAGGAAATTCCCGGTATCCCGCCGGGCCAGTCCAACCCAGCTTCTGCACAGAGATGATCATTTTCATCCTCAACATCTCACTGAAACTTTCCAAGTGTTGGAATTGCTCCGAATTAGGAGCAGCTTGCATGCAGAAGCGGGGATAGCATTCAGTCACATAAACTGTGTAATTGTGAGTAACAGTTAGTAGGAAACTTAGAGGCTGTTGGAAATACTGTGTAAGGAAGAGCTTGGGAGAGTGTTGATTCTGATAATGTGATGGGAAACCATCCGTTGTTCTTGTCAATAAAGCGTTGCACGGGGGCTCTGGGTTCAATTCTCTGCCAAAGATTCCTTGTTTGATCCTTGGTAAAAATGGAGTCAATAATCCTTCCATTCTTCTATCCTTCTTCTCTCCTGTCTGTTTAGATTGCAAGCCATTCAAAGAGCGGACAGTCTCTTGTCATGTGTTCCTACAGTGCCCATTGTAAAGGTGACCAGATCTTAGCTAGGTTCTCTGGGCACTTTGGTATTGTTAATAATTAAAAACAACAACTCAGTCCCTAGGTTTGAACATCAAGGGCTAAGACTTTGAAAGCTACCTATGGGATTTGGACACCTAGCCCCTTTTAATGGGAATTAAGTATCCAACCCCCATAGGGTACATCTATACTGCATGATTATTTTGAAATAAGCTATTCCGGAATAGTTATTCCAAAATAGCTTATTTCAAAATAGAGCATCCACACTTCAGGGAAGCCTCAAAATCAGTCCAAGGCAGGTTCCCCTAATGTAGATGTGTTATCTTGATTTAGAGACCCAGGAGGCACTGAAGAGGAATAACTTAGAATGGCCTCAGTGAGGGGCTATTTTGAAATAGCAGCAGTGGAGCGTCCACACAGGCCTTATTTCGAAATAGCTATTTCAGAAGAGGCATTATTCCTCGTAGAATGAGGTTTGCAGATTTCGGAATAAGCCGTCCGTTATTTCGAAATTATTTCTAAATAATGGAATAGCTGTGTAGATGCTTGCATTGTTATTTCGGAATAACGCTACTTATCTCAAAATAACGGCGCAGTGTAGACTCACCCCGTACAGAGCTTTGAATATTTCAGCCCAATATTTTCTTTCTCTTACCTTCAACATGTGTCTTTATGTGAGAGTAGCTCAGAGGCGCTGGGACCACTAAGAAATCTGCTTGGCAGTCTTGGCTATGAGGCTGTTGGCTTCTAGCTCAGGCTGTAGAGGCACATGGCTCTAGCCCTAAGATGCCAGGTTCAATGCCAGACCTTAGGTCCATAGGTTTTACATGAGTGAAAGAGAATTAATACATGCACACAAAACTGAGCTCTGTGTGTTTGTTTTCAATGAAGTAGTTTTTCTCCACACCATGGAGCACTGTCAGAGAGGCAGGGGTGCAGACAGGAAATGGCAAATGAAAAGCGTCTTGCTCTAGCTGTAGATTTCAGCAGGAGTGGAGAGAACCTCTGATCTGACGTTTCTATTCCTTTCTCTTCTTCGCACCTGCCCTGTTTAACCCACAGAGGAACCTATTTAATCAATGTGCTGCTGCCTCAGCCTTTTCTTGCTTGGGCATTGGCCTCTGTACTTGCCTAGGAGGGAGTCCAGGGGTCGGAGTGACACCTTGTTTCTTGCCGTTACAAAATAAACTAATTTCTTCAGCCTCACACAATATTCTTCTGAAAACAGTTATTGATCTACACGTCGCGGGACTGGGTAATCGATACTCACCAGTTAAAAAAAGCCATATGGAGAGTGATGGATGGGAATACCATTGAGTGCTTTTTCAGCTGATGCTGTGTTCAGGTAATTCAGCTGTGAAAGGGGTGTTGTTGTTTGACTTAAAGCTGATGCAGAAACATTTAGATTTTTAGCCTCTAACTAAACCAGAATCTCTTGTTGGCCTCAGATGGGTGGGGCTTCATATGCTGTCTTTTTATCTGAGTTTATAAGCCTTCTAAAAGGAAAAATCCTTACTTTCCCCATAGAAGTTTAATTTATATAACCTGCGTTAGTGGTTTGGCACCGGGACACCTCTCATTACCTGCTGAGTCGCTAAGACGGAAGACAGACCAATACAGCGTGTACAGTAAGGATGGCAAAGAGATGAGAGACAAATCAAAAGCATGACGAGGCTGAGTGGATCATAGAAACCTGCATACGTTGTCAATTAAAAAATCATCTACCAAATGTAGCATGTGGGGTGAAATTCAGCTCATGCTGAGAGCTCACTCAAAGCCTACATGCCACTTCAACTCTCGAAGTACAGTGTAAACGAAACCTGAGTGGTGCATAAGCCTCATCTAAACTATCTACATTGGGTGCAATTTCAGTCATTATATTTGGCAGTTACAAATTACAAAACAGGAGGAAACCTGACCTGAGTTATTCTGTAACTCCTGCAGTGGGCAAAAAAACATCCTGCAGCTGCGGAACCCACTGTTTCTTTGGGTAATGGGCAAACAATGTGTTTATTTCCTGTGGAACAACATGGAAATGGCCTGCGTAGAGGAATACGGGGGTAACTGGATCAGGTTTTGCTAAATGAACAGCCTGCTTAAAGTATGAGGGTCAACTTCTTTAATCTGGTATTTCTTATTTCTAAAGCTATTCAAGCACTAGAAGTTTTCCAAAAGTTTCAAAGTTATGATTAAACAAACAAAAGGTGGGGAGAAATAGGCGGGAATCAGTGCAGAACTATTTCCCATCTTCATTGAATACTCTTCCTCAAATACAATATTCATTGCATATGAGCAAAACGTATTGCAAAGGGTTTGTATGTGGAAGGATTTTAACGGTTGTACTTACAATCCTAAACTATAAGCCATTTCCGGCTGGATATTAGTATCTGTCACGGGAGTGCTGTGTAAAAGGAAGCTGTCTGCAAATAGTTCTTAGTTAAGGTGTTAATGGTGCTCCCACATGTGCAGCATTGTTTTGTAGGGCCAACAAAACTTCTAATTCATTAAAAATGGCCTCTTGTATGAACCACTTTTAAAAGGACATGCTCCTGCCTGCCTCCCCTGGATTGTGTGGTTCAAAGAGACCCTTTCTCAAATTCTTTTCTTCCCTTTTGAAGGCTATGAAGACTGCAGGCTTCTTTCAGAAGAAGCTTTTCTGGAAGAGATCTTCCGAAAAAACTTCTTCCAAAAGAGCGTCCACACTGCCAAAGCACATCAGAAAAGTGTTCTGCTTTTTTGAAAGATAGCGTCCACACTGAAGAGATGCTATCTCGCATTTCAGCTGTGATTACTGTAGACAGAGTGGCCATCAGGGCACCTGTGCTTTTTCCTTTTTCCTCTTCTGAAAGAACTCCCTCTTCCCCATCCCCACACGCCTTTTTCTGAAAGAGCTCTTTTGGAAAAGGCTTCTTCCTCATAGAAAGAGGATTACCAATGTCGGAAAAACCCCTCTATTCTTTCCATTTTTTTTCTGAAACAACGCAATTGCAGTGTAGACATAAGTGAAGTTTTTTCCGAAAAACGGCCATTTTTCCGAAGAAAACCTCTGCAGTGTAAACATACCCAAGATGACTGAAGTTCACCAAAGTAAACTGTTGTATACTGGGGTGTCCCAGGGGATCCTACTTTCCAGAGGCTCCATTTGCGACATACCCTAAAACATACAACCCCTAGCTTCCAGTGGGCTTTGGCTCAGGCCCAAGGGGCTTAGATCCACTGTGTGACAGCCCTTCCCCAAGACTAGCCCTTACAGTTGTTATATAGCAATGCAGGAAGTATCTTGACAGGAAAATCCTATAGAACTGAACTGAGAGCAATAGCCTGTTACTAAATGTTTTTCAAACAGCCTCTAGCCCTGCGTAGCAAAGAGGCCATTCTCTCTAAAATTCAGTAGGTTCTAGGGTCATTAATTAGTATTAACCAATTAACGGGGGGGGGGTTGACAGCCACGCTGGGCCACTGGGAATGTTGGCAGGGCTCAGATCTGTGCTCCTATAAGGAGCGAGGCCTCAGGCGGAAAGGGGAGGGGCTGAGCCAGCCCTCAGCACTGTGTGGGGTGCGCCATGCCAAGCCCCCAGCACTAAGCACTGTCTGCAGAGTACCACATGGCACTCCGCAGAGGTTTAAAAGGCCTGGGGCCTGTGGCGGTAGTAACCAGGATTGCTAGGCCCCGGAGCATTTTCCCTCTTTGCACCGCCCTCCCCCCCCCACCCCATCAGCAGGCCTGCCAGTTCATTAACCGATAGAATTCGATTGGCTTGACCCCTATTCAGTTCCCTTAGCTGTTTCTGCAGCTTCTGGCTCAAAGAAATGCCTTGTCTCGATGAAGAACAGGTGCTGTGGTAGAACAACCCTTCTCAGTTATATTAAAAATCATTTTGCAGTCAAGAGAAGGCCGGTCTGACCAACGTGAATCATAATAACACACAAACTTAACAAGCCAGAAAGTACAAAGGATTCCCATTGTCATAAAAAATAGAATTTATTTCAGTTTATTCAGTCTGACCGTACAGCCAGCTCTCAGCAAAACCTCCCCCAGACTCCCCTCGTCAGCATATAACCAGTTCTCCTCCTCCCTTGACTGCCAGTCTGGCCCCCCCATCTATCAGCAGAGCAGCCTTGACTCCAGTGCATGATGCAGAGGTGGCAGCGGGTTGTTTCATTTAAATATTGATGAACTATGGGAAAGGTTGGTTCTTGTTTATACGGCGGGAGTTGAGGGCTTCAGATGACATTGGTCATCTAATAGGGCACATTTAGAAAAGAAAGAGGCAAGGAATCAAGCTGTCCTCAGCTAACTTCCATTGGTGGCAAGGTAGAAGACCGGAGATACCAGAAATACAGGTAAGTGCGGGCTACGAAAGGGAGTGACCAATGATATGATAAGTTTGAAAGTCTCTAAACTGGGCCTCTGTGGTCCGGCAACATCCATAGCCTGGCACGGATGTTGCCAGGCCAGAGAGTCCTGTTGGAGGGCCTGTAGCAGGAGCCCTCAGGCCAGCAGGGCTGCTCGCAGCGAGTTGCCAGGCGGGGCCACCCAGCGCACAACAGTGAGGCTGTCCAGCGGGAGTGGGAGACCTGGTGCGTGGCTGCCCGGTGGGGCTGGGAGCCATGTTGGCGGTGGCCCAGCAGGGCCCGGAGCAGAGGCACGCAGCTTCCCAACAGGGCCGAGAGACCTAGTGTGTGGCTTCCCGTGGGGGGCCCGGAGCGGTGGTGTGCAGCTGCCTGGGGGAGCAAGAACCCCAGTGTGTAGCTGCCTGAAGGGGGGTCGGCAGGACAGTGGGGCTGGCAGCAGGTGGGGAGCCAGCCAGGAGGCCAGTGGGCCAGGCCAGAGCTGGGGGGCTGGTCACAGAGGGGCCAGAAATGACCTCCCCAGGTCTGGCAAAATCCCTCATCCGGGACTGGTCACATCCCGAGGGTGCTGGACCAGGGGGATCCAACCTGCAGAAATAGAGCAGAGGATTGGGAGACAGGAATCTTATTTATGGATACAAGTGAGGATGCCTTGAGTTACACTTAAATGTGGTATCCAGGTGACTAAACGTTGTTTTAGATGTCTAACATTAGACCCCCATGTTTCAAAATGAACCTACACTACGCACCTTGCAGTACAAATATCCTCAAGATGGTATTAATCTAGTATTTCTATTATTATGTTGTCAAAAGGTCAGCTATCATGGCCACATTGCACCAGGCATCTCTCTCTTGCACACACATGCTCATGCTCTCTCTCTCTCTCTCTCACACACACACACACACACACCACAAAGATATGGTCAATATACAATAAGTAATTTCACATTGCTAATTCTATATTACATACCTCTCTGTGTCCTGACAATGTAATTGCCATGTCTTATTGTAAATGACCCAAAATATAAATAAATAAAATATTTAAAAAGCAGTCATACAGCTTACAATCTGAGTAGTTCCAGAGGCAGTCATTTGAATAATTCATTCATGTTTCTCAAGTGAGCTCCTAGGAGACAGAGCTATAAAAGTGCACATAATAAGGATCACCTCATCTTTGTACCATAGGGAACACCTCCAAAGTATTATTTACCAGCCTGCCTTAGTTTCTTTCTCTAGAAGGCAAGGATGAGTCACTTGAACAAAGTCTCACAGTGAGACTTGGATCAGGATAGATCAAGAAGTTCTTCTTTGCAATCCTTGTCCACCAGACATTGCAACAAACACCCCTCTTTTTAGCAGACCATTTCTGTTGCACTATAACTAGACGTATCAGACACAGCTGACCTTTTTGATTTGTATATTTCTATTAAACACACCATAACATATGAAGTAGCATGTTCTAAAGATCTGCTCCTGCCATGGACTTTTTGCTTCTGTATTTACCAAGATGGTGGGGGAAATGCTATTTCTAGGAAGTTATCTGTCCCTATAATGATCAGTTCTCAGTAAGCAAGAAAAGAAATTATCCCAGTTACTTCTGCTGGCTAGAGATGAATGCTGTGAAGCCACATGAAATATAATACAATTATAACATTTAATTGGAAAACGTAGAATACAGCATCCAGTTAAGCTAACATTAAGCATTTTAGTTCTAGACATCCAACACTCCGGTCATCTGAAGAAGTGGGCTGTGCCCACAAAAGCTCATGATACCATCTACATATTTTGTTAAAGTCTTTAAAGTGCTACCAGACTATTTGTTGTTTTTCAAGCTTTTCCTGTTACAGACTAACTCGCCTACCCCTCTGAAGCTATTAAGCATATGGTTAAGTCCATCCATATTCAGTGAAGCACTTAAGCGCATGCTTAACTAAAAACACAAAGTCAAATTTAATTGAACTCAGCTGTCCTTAAGCACATTCTTCAAATACAAGGGGAAGTGCTTTGCTGAACAGGGGTGCACTGCTACTTCCTAGCCTTACAGAGTAGTCTCTTAAGTCTGGAAAAACAGTAAGAGCCTGTTAAGTGCCAGACCAGAGAAGCCATTTGCAGTCTATATCAACTTTTTTAAAAAGTATGAACTTGGGGAAAATGCTGCATATTTTAGGGCCCAATGAACAGTGTTCAGTTTGCTACCTATATCTGTAGATACATTTCCCTCATATAGCACTCCCAATGAAAAATGTCTAACTTGTCACAACGTCCTTTATGGAGAAGTCATACAGGATTTAAGAGGGTTTGGAGCAATTTAACTGGATTTTATAGAAACTAATCTATAAACAGGCAGAATCTCAATATGTTTTAGAACCATTCTATAGCATTGCACAGCAAGGATGACGTCCTATTCAATTGTATAGCTAAACCCTATATAAATGTTACCATGCCTTGTTTAATTTCCTAGGAGAATCCACTAGGATTGGATGCAATGAGTTAAATCCTATGCTACTGAAGTAAATGGAAGTTATGTTATTCACTTCAGTGGAACCAGAATTTTACCCAAAGGATGTTGGGTTTTTTTTAAAAGACAGGACTATGTAGCACTTTAAAGACTAACAAGATGGTTTATTAGGTGATGAGCTTTCGTGGGCCAGATCCACTTCCTCAGATCAAATTGTGGAAGAAAATTGGCATGACCATATATACCAAAGGGATATGTTATACACATGTAACAAGTTGGCTAAGTATATTGTGTCTGTTCCAGAGACTGGCCAACCTAAGAGCCTACTTCTGCTGCTAGCTGATGGAGTTGCTCCTTTAGCTCAACTGGAAGAAGCTTTTGCTTTGTTCAGAAGATCTAGATTCAATTCCTGTTGAAGAAACACGATGGGGTTGTTACATGTATTAAAGGCCCTTGTGATGGGAATTAAGCAAACTTCACTACTGCAGCAATTCACTATTGAAGTAACGGATTATAACTTAGAAGACTGACCTCATATATTGTGGAGGTTAGTCCCCTAAAAATGAATGAAATACATGGGGGAAACATCTGCATTAAGCATTTGGCTTGCTTGCATAAATTCTGTTTGTAAATTACACCTCACTTTGGACACTGGTACACCTTGTTCGATCAATGAAAGGAAAGGCCATTCTGTTTTCTATGCATTGCGCCTTTAAACACTGAGCTCTGTCTTGAGTGATCCTTAGGTATAGGGCTCAAAAAAAGCCAGACTGATTTATGGCATACCCACTGTAAATCAATAAAGAGATTCATAGACATTGACAATATGTTCACAGCCCATTTCTTTAAATGTAAGGCATTTTCGTATCCCTCCCATTTCATTCTGGTCAGCAAACAGGAGGCTTCTGCTATTAACACATGCTAAAAGAACCTATAAAAGATGTAAATGCTGCATATATGCAGTATGTATATCTACACACACTCACTATCCCACCTCCATCCAGTGTCAAAATGGGCCGTGACTCAAGTTCTTTCTAGATACCATCACTCAATCATATACAGAGGTCAGCAGAGCAAAAATGCATCTGAGTTATT
Source organism: Pelochelys cantorii (assembly GCA_032595735.1). Taxonomy (NCBI): domain Eukaryota; kingdom Metazoa; phylum Chordata; order Testudines; family Trionychidae; genus Pelochelys; species Pelochelys cantorii. The sequence goes on along the minus strand of CM064346.1, from coordinate 7,543,196 downwards.
AGAGTCTGAGTTGCTTCAAGTCACAAAGCAGACTTAGTGCATTGACATCTGATGACTATCAAAGCTTGGTTTAGGTTTCCAATAAAAGGGAGTTTTATTATATTTATCCTAAATTCCATTTGTGTATTTTGCTCTGGTTCCAGCTATCACCAAGGGCTTAGTGTATTACTGCCTGTAATGTGTATCTCTGCTTCTTTACTTTGGGGGAAATTCATCCCTGTACAGGCCAGCACTATATCTGTGCATCACTTTGGTCCCCCTCAAGTCCTGCTTTGCAAAATTAAGTGGTGGATAGGCCTAATGCAAACCTGCTGCACGAAAGTAAATTTCGCTCTAGAAAGAATATGGTGTTCAGGTAAACCTGACCAGCAGAGCCGGCCCAAGGTACGGGCCAGCCAGGCTACCACCTGGGGTGCCCCATTGTAGGGGGCCCCATGCAGGGCTGCCAGGCCGAGTGGGGGCGGCACCGTGCATGCTCCGCATGCCCGGGGGCGGGGCCACACATGCATCGCACTCCCGGGGGCGGCGCCGTGCTCCCAGGGCCTGGGGCACGCGAATGGCTCGGGCCAGCCTTGCTGACCAGACAATAAATAAAACTAATAATGTTGTCCATTTCCGAATACCTATGTCCTTTTTCTGATACTCCTAAGCAGTAACTGAACTGTAGGGCCTTGTAGGTCAGGATCCCAGTGGAAGAGAAACATTAGCATGGGTACATATGTAGGTTGCTAGGCCCTGGTCTACACTAGGGAGTTATTTCAGAAATAACAAGTGGGGCATCCACACTACCAAGCCCGTTATTTCAAAATAATATTCAAAATCTTTCGAAATGGGCTGGGTATTTAGAAATCTGCACTCCCACTCTCCTCGGGGAGTAAGGCTTATTTTGAAATTGTTATTTCAAAGTAGCATTAGTGTGGATGCTCAGCTGCTGCTAATTCGAAATAATTGGCCTCCAGAGGCCTCTCAGAGCTGCACTTGCGGCCACTCTAGCCATACCTGCCAGCTCCACTGCTCCCCTTCTCCTGTGGAGCTTAAAGCAGCAGGCAGCAGGAAAAGGGCTTGTGGCATGAGGAGAGCTTTGCCAGCCCCATGCCATACTGCACCCATCTCAGGAGCCCTGGCAGACCCCAGTGCTCCTTCTGAGCCCCCCACAGCTGCCAGCACTCCCGCAGTGCTCTCGGCTGCCACTGGCCAGGGACGCAAGAGAGCACTGGACTGGCCCGGAGCAGAGATCCTGGATCTCATCGAGGTCTGGGGGGAGGAGACCAACCTCCAGGATCTGTGCACCAGGAAGTGAAACGCCGATGTCTATGACTGGGTGGCCACCGGCCTGGCCGAAAAAGGACAAACCCAGATGCTTGACAATGAAAATCAAGGAGCTCTGGCAGGCCTACAATAAGGGTAGGGAGCAGAGTGGACGATCTGAGGTAGCACCTCAATGTGCTGGTACTACAACCAGCCTGATGCCATCCTGGAAGGGGGGGTCGGTCACCTCCCCCCAGTCATCATTGAATCCGGCCAGGACAAACCCGGCATCAGCCTCCAGAAGGCCGGAGTTGTGGAGACGCCTGGCCTGGCCGGCACCCTCCCATGCCTGCTTGTCCCTGGGCCATGGGTGTTGCAATGCTCCCCTAGGATGTCCATGCCCTTGCTGAAGAGTGCCCGCTGTCTAGGCAATGAATGGCCTGGCTCGAAGCACATCGCCATCGTCTGAACCGAGACCTTCAGTGTCAGCACAGATATTAGGGCTCGGCCTCATGCACAGTGTCTCCTGGGGTGACTGCCAGGAGTGTCTCCTTGTCGCTTTTCTTCACTGCAAGCGTGGCATGTCCACCACCTCCCATGCCATCTGCACAAGGAAGAGAAGACCATGAGCAGATGGCCTGCCTACTGTCCCTCATCCAGGGGCTTGACAAAGAATGCCAGGAGCAGGCCACTGACCGGGAGCAGTGGAAGGCCTCCTGGGACCAGCTGGCACACCAGCACAAAGCCATGTGCTCTTCCCTCACCTGGGTGAGGGAATGTGGAGCGGGCCACCAGCCCCTTCCCCCCTGTTCCCTCCCACCCCAGTGACTTCCCCTCCTAAGCCCTTCAGGGGCCACTGGGGCCCCGGAACATGGGGTGGTGGGACCTCTAGGGCAGCTGAAGCCTCACGAGCTGACCGGGGCAGGTGCCACTCCCAACCCCATCCTTGAGCCCCGTTCCCCCTTCTCTCCCCCTTCCAGATTCTTTCCCCAATCCCTCTCCCATTTTATATCCCCCAAATAAACAAAATTGTTTGTCCCGTCCTCCCCAAAGAAAAGGCTTTTTTATTTGCTCTGCAGGGGAAGGGGGAAGCTAGGAAGGGAGGGCAGGGGAAGGGAGGGGTGGGGAAGGAAAGGCACACAGGGGAAATGCAGGGGCCCTTTGTGGAGAGGCACAGAAGAGAGTCTCACAGCTGGCCATGGCTGAAACTCTTCCTCAAGGCCTCCTGAATAAACACAGTTCCTTGTTATGCTCACTGAATGCCACTGGTGTTTGGCTGCTTATAAGCCCTGGCCAGCCCTTCAGCCTCTGTCCCCCACCCTGGCAGGAAAATCTCCCGCTTGTTCTCACAGAGGTTGTGGAGTGCACAGAAGGCCACCACAAAGGTGATGTTGCACTCACTAAGGTCCAGGCGGGTGAGGAGACTCCTGAACCTCCCCTTTGTGTGACTGAATGCACACTCCACCACCTTGCGGCACCTACTCAGCCTGGTATTGATGTGCTCATTGGTGAGGTCCAGGCTGTCCATGTAGGGCTTCATAAGCCATGGGAGCAAGGGGTAGGCTGCATCACCCAGGATGCAGATGGGCATGTCCATATCCCCAGCCCTGACAGTGTGGTCAGGGAAAAAAGTGCCAGCCTGCATCTTCTGGAATGGGCAGGAGTTCCAGGAGATATGGGCGTCATGCACCTTCCTCAACCAGCTGGCACTGATGATGGTGAAGTATCTCTTTTGGTCCATGAGGGCCTGCAGCACCATCGAGAAGTACCCCTTCCTGTTTATGTCATCTGAGGCACAGTGGTCGGGGGCTAGGCTGGCAATGTGAGTGCCGTCTATGGCCCCCACACAACTGGGGAAGCCCATGATGGCAAAGCCATTCATGATGGTGTCAGTGTTGCCCAGAGTGATGATTGTCTGTAGCAGCACCTGGTTGGTGGCCATGGCTACCTGTAGAAGCAGGGCCCCAACTGGTTTTCCCCGTGCTGAACTGGTTCCTGACAGAGCGGTAGTGTCTGGCGTGGTGAGTTTCCACAGGGCAATGGTAATGCACGTCTGCAGGGGGGTGGCGGGTCTCAGTCAGGTGTCCTGTCACCTGAGGGCAGGGGTGAGCCATTCGCAGAGCTCCAGGAAGGTGGCCTTCTGCATGTGGAAGTTCTGGAGCCAAAGCTGGTCGGCCCGTCGCTCCAGGACGATGCGGTCCCACGAATTGGAACTGGTCTCCCTTCGCTACAAGCGGCTTTTCACAGTATGCAGGGATTTAGAGGCATTCGCAGCAGCAGGAGCGCCAGGACCTGGGTGAAGAGGCCCTCCGGTTCGGGCTGGTCATTGTGCTGGAACAGCATGAGGGCAGTTTGATGAACTGCGCCATGAGGTGCAGCACGAGGCCCGTGAGCTTGGCACTGCTTTGCAGCTGCTCTGGCTCCATGGTGTCAGTGCTGTGGCATCGGCAAGGGCAACCAGAGCGCACTGAGTCCGTATGGTGTTCTCGGAGCGGGGAGGCAGTGGAGGAGGGGTGTGTGAGATGCGGTGATAGAGAGGAGCCCCTGAAAGCCTGACCGAGCAGCCACAGGAAGTATCCACCCTTCTGGTTCCTCCCCAGAGTGCTTCCGGGGGCCCTAAATCTGAGGCAGGCTCCAATCAGTGTGGCTGCGCTAATTTGAAATAATTCTGAGCTGTTTCAGTGTTCCCCTGAAGTGTGGACGCACTATTTCAGTTTTGTTATTCTGGGAGTTATTATTTCAAATTTACTTATTTCAAAATAATTTCCTAGTGTAGCCAGGCCCTATGGCCACATCTACACTGCGGCAGTTTTTCAGAAGAGGAAATGCAAATGAAAAGCTCATTTGCAAATCTCGCACTCTCATTTGCATATTCTTTTCTGATCCTTTTTGCGGAAGAGGTTTTTGTGCTAAAAAGCCCTGTGTAGATGGGGCCATTTGTCAGAAAAACCCCGTTTTGCTCAAGATCCTGTAAACATTTTTTGAGGAATAAGGGATCTTGCGCAAAATGGTTTTTTTCCCAAAACTGGCCCCATCTACACAGGGCTTTTTATCGCAAAAACCTCTTCCGCAAAAAGGATCGGAAGAGAATATGCAAATGAGAGCACGAGATTTGCAAAGGAGCGCTTCATTTGCATTTCCTCTTCCGCAAAACTGCCGCAGTGTACATAAGTGTACATATGCCCAAATTCTAGAATTTGGGCAGCCAACACAATCCACAGGCAATTCACTCCTCCAGAAGTGACAGCACACATGCTAATGCGTGTTTCCCAAGAAGCTCCTCTGTTCCAGGTATTGCCTCCAAATACAAAGAATAAAGCAGAGCACAAACTGTCTGCCATTGCCACGGCTGCTTTCAAAGCACAATTAGCAAACCATACAATGACATTTCTTCAACAACTAAAAACTTACTCACACATTTAGGGAAAAAATGTTCATAAGGCCCTTTGTAACAATGCCATCTGTTGATTCCTGCTATAACAACAACACTTCAATGACATGATTTTTTTCCAGCAATGTCCCATTCAAGAAAGCATTGCTCTTTAGGATAGTACTTAAGCACATGTTACATTTCCACTGGACTCTAGCATGTGCTTAGAGGCTGTCTTGATAGGCATGGACCCACATGCATGCATGATACCAGATGTTTCTGTGCCCCCTCTCTCTCACATATAAATCAATAGGCTGCATGCCTCAGATGGTAAGCTCTACCTGCAGAATCCCAGTATTACCTCATCATGGTGTGCAAAAGAAAATAAAAAGGCAACTGTGATTCTAATTACTGTATGCTAATTGGGCTGCATTCAGGCTTCATTGATGATGCTATTATGCTGCAACAAAACAATGGCAGCATATGTACTTATCTTGCTCTATTTATTCCATGATTATTCCCCTTTCATAAGGAAAGTAACAACCTGCACACAAATTAGCCTCTGAAATGGACCACTAGGAGTTCAGCCCGCAAGCATATTCATTCTCCTTTGATTTGCATATAATGCAAAAAATCTTCTGTGCCACATCAGCCCCGACCGCTTTTATCTTGCCTTGGCTTTGGTTGTAACAGCGTTTTGTCTTCTGTTTCCTCTGAAATGGAACATTTTGTATTCCCACTGAATCCTTTCTGGTGTCCTTATCTGTTAATATCTCCAATCAGAACTTTCATCATTGTGGAGCCTGGAAGTTATGCAGACTAAGGAAGCATTGCCTGAACTTCATGAATGCAGACACGCTCCCCTGCAGCACTTGCTGATTCGCTATCTAGAGTAAATTTGGATAGGAGACAGGCATATTCCGTCCCATATTACTAATTCATGTCTGCTGTGGAAGCATGAGTATAACATGATTTGTATCAACAAACCATGCTGGATTATTTGCATTCTGTACTTTACAACTGGCATCTAAGACATTTCATACTCTTGGAATCATGAGTTACATACACAGTCGTCACATGCAGGATCCAATGTCTTACATTCAGTCTGTCTGATTGCCTATCATATCTATATCTCAGAGCTTGCTGAATGTAATTCTGTGGATTTTGCTTATTTTGTCACTGTTCGGCCAGCTTGCTCGCTCACACACATGCATATACAGACCCCAAACTATAATCTTACCTAATGAGTTTGAAAACATCCAACATAATGGTATCCAAATGCAAAACTACCTCACCAAGGTCTTAACAAGAACAACCAGTGAAGAGATCCTCCTTCACCGCACCCACCCCATCCGTCCCAGGTGTGTACCCAGCCCTGATTATGCTAACGGGACTTGTGAAGTTCCCCCCCTTGGGGGTCCTGTATTTTACTTTTTATATATGCGTGTGTGTGTTTGTGTGTGTGTGTGTTGTAAGCCACCTCAAATATTTTAAATAGAGAGGTGGGGTAAAAATATTTGAAATAAAATTAACTAATTAATTGATTAATTAATAGTACTGTAGAACATTGTTCTGAGTTCGAAGCCTTGTGGGACTGCCTCACCCCAATGGGCGCTCTTGGGCTATGTCTACACTGGCGGGTTCTTACGCAAGAACGACCATTCTTCCTCAGAGCGTCCACACTGCCCACCCGCTCTTGAGCAAGAAGAGTTACAGTAAAGCATGGGAAGAGAGGGCTTCTTGCGCAAGAGCTATGCTCTTTTCTAACAAGTGTAAACTCTCTTGCGCAAGAAGGCAGTGTGGACGCGCAGTTGACGTCTAATTTAAAACCAGCCTCAAATTCTGAACCTCTTGAGAGTCCCCCTGTTCTCCCAGATGCCTGTCTCATATTGTACAATAGCTATGATGTCACATACAATATTGTGGTCTCATCAGCTCAACTGCTTTGTGTTGCGTTAAGCAAGATGAGATTGCTAATCTCCACTGAGATTTACATGGGAAATTTAAAGCCCATTCCAGTATATTAAATGAGGCTGAAAAGCTTAGATCAATAATTTCTCTTGTATGAAAAATAAAAGGGATGAAAATGATGGTTGATTGATTCCAAAGACTTTAATTCCAGCTCCCAGCTGATGCAAGTACCTTGTAAATAGCATTTTGTATGGTTGCCAATGAATTAGTCTAAATTGTGAGGGTGATTGAAATGTATTTTATAATGTTCATCTCCACTTTAGTGGCCATTTACAAAATTTAGACGCATATGAATCCCTGAGGAGTAAGTAAGCAGACTACAAAGAAATAGGGGGAATGAGCAGCAGGAGTGGTAAATGGGATCTTGGAGGATTTGAGAAGACAAAAAGCCTAAGACTTTCACAAGCAGGAAGAATTAGCGTAATAGTGTTTTTAAAATTTAAAATGGCTTTTTTTCCATCAGCTGCATGTTTACACTGGGGTTACCTGCAATGTGAAAAACGAAAGTGGTTTAAAAAAACCACGCTATTTAGTAATAGGAGGAAGAGTAAATTCCACCACTCAGTCAAGACCTGCTTGAATCCCAGCTTCAAGGACTGGCGCTGAGAATTCATCCTCCTTTCTGTGAGCAAGGGGGTAGGGAACTCAGGGTTTTCGGCACTGGATAGTTTCGCTAATGCAGGAGCATCCCTGGGAGAGGTTAGCAGGAAATGGCTACCTCACGGGACCAACGTGCCTAAAAGGGAGTCCGGGAGGGACGATGTCATGTTGGCTACTCCTAAGACGGTTCAATAGATTCACCATGGACCTGGTAAAACGGATGCGGTGCACACGGCTTCTGCCGTGAGAGTGATGCATGGGCCTTTGTTTCAGCTCCCCCTTCTCCCTGCACCCACAGCTCTTCCTGCAAAGTCCTAGCCAGCAATTTCATGTTTTCACTTAGCAGATTGATTCCACGTTCTAGGGAGTTCTCGGCTGTTTACACTTCCTCTTAATAAACTCAGGGAAAAAACTTTCCAAGTCCCTATGGGTATGTCTACATTAGCCACCCTAGTTCGAACTAGGATGGGTAGTGTAGACATACCCTACTTATTTAGCTTAATTGATTTTGCCATGCTCGTATTCTCTCCCCTTGACTAGAGCCACTCTCTGCCTTCAATTATATCCTGACCCACTCCTGTCCTAACTTGGTTCTAAGGGGTGACCAAAGCGGGAATGTCTCTGCCTTCCTCCTCCACTGCTCTGCCAAAGCTCCTTTTCTGAATTTTTCCTTCAACCACTCCCCATCTGGAGCCTTCTGCCAGGGGTGGATTGTCTCTTCTGCGGGCTTGGGGCTATTTGATTTTATGGGGCCCCCTAGGCTCTGGGGTGGGGCCAAAATAAGGGATTCCATGAGCAGGAGGAGTCTGTGGGTTAAGGCAGGAGGGAGTGAAGCTCTGACTGGCAATGCAGGCTCTGAGGTGGGGTGGGAGATGAGGTGTTTGAGGTGCGGGAAGGGGCTCCAGGCTGGGGCCAAGGGGTTTGGAGTAGGAGAGCGGGATACTGGGATAGAGGTGTGGGTCCTATGCAGGAGTTAGGATGGAGGAAGGGGCTCCGGGTTGGGGGGTGTGGTCTAGGAAGGAGCTAGGGTGCTGGAGTGGGCTAAGGGCTGGGGTACAGGAGTTAGGCCATGGGAGGGTGCTCACAGCTGGGCAGAGGGTGGGGTTCGGGATACTTACCTGGGGCAGCTCCCCTTTGGAGTGAGTGTGTGGGGCAAGCAGATGACTCAGTGGGGCTTCTTGACTGGAGGCACCACCCCCCTGCAGTGCCCATTGGCCGTGATTTCTGGCCAGTGGGAACTGTGTGGGCCATGTCTCCAGGTGAAGACAGAGCGAGGATAGAACTTTCTGGGCTCCCGCCCCACCAGGAAAGGCTGGCCTGGAACACTTGGGGCTTTAGTGCCTGCAGCTCTGGGGCCCTCGGCTGTAGCCCCGAAAGCTCCTTTCTTAATCTGGCCCTGCCTTCTGTCATGGCTCCCCATCTGCTTGGAAGAAGTACCCCACCCTCCTAACTCTCTTCCTTCAAAAAGAGTCTCCTGGAGAGCCCACCCAGCTCTTCAGCAAATTGTCCCCCACATAAAGACCATCCACTCTTGGTGTTAAAGGGTTCGTCCCTGTGCCCAATGAATTCTGTGGTGCAGCTTCTGCTGAGTTCACTGGGGCAGGACCCGGTCCTGAGGGTCACATTTTCATAAGCACTTTGCTGCCAGTGCACAGAGCTCTTTTGTGAACATCTGCTACAACTGCCATACAGCTAGTGGTCCTTAGAGCTCAATGGGGAGCAGAACTCTTTGCAAACCTGGCCCCAGTTGTGGGCTCTGGAAACTTGGAAAATCTAGTTCTGGACTCTTTCCAAAACTGGGCCTTTAATCATTGGGGGCAGGGACTTTATTTTGGGGAGATCATTTTCTTATTGAACTCACTGACTAGCTTTAGTGCGGTAAGAAAGGCTAGAGTCAAAGTTCAAAATGATCTGGACAAACTGGAGAAATGGTCTGAGGTAAATAGGATGAAGCTTAATAAGGACAAATGCAAAGTCCTCCACTTAGGAAGGAACAATCAGTTTCACACATACAGAATGGGAAGTGGCTGTCTAGGAAGGAGTCCTGCAGAAAGGGATTTATAGTGGACCACAAGTTAAACATGAGTCGACACTGTTGCAAAAAAAGCAAACATGATTCTGGGAGGCATTAACAGGAGTGTTGTGAGCAAGACACGGTAAGTCATTCTTTCGCTCTACTATGCACTAGTTAGGCCTCAATTGGAGTACTATGTCCAGTTCTGGGCACCACATTTCATGAAAGATGTGGAGAAATTGGAGAAGGTCCAGAGAAGAGCAACAAAAAGGATTAAAGGTCTAGAAACCATGAGCTATGAGGGAAGACTGAAAGAACTGGGTTTGTTTCGTTTAGAAAAAAGAGGAAGGGACATCATAGCAATTTTCAAGTATCTAAAAGGGTGTTATAAGGAGGAGGGAGAAGATTTGTTTTCCTTGCCCCCTGATGATAGGACAAGAAGCAATGGGTTTAAATTGCAGCAAGGGAGGTTTAGGTTGGACATTAGGAAAAACTTCTGAACTGTCAGGTGGTTAAACACTGGAATAAGTTGCCTAGGGGGGTTGTGGAAGCTCCATCACTGCAGATATTTAAGAGCAGGTTGGACAGACACCTGTCAGGGACGATCTAGGCGGTGCTTGGTCCTGCTGCAAGGGCAGGGGCTGGACTCGATGACCTCTCGAGGTCCTTTCTAGTTCTATGATACTAGAAGAACAATAATTAAACTCAACCCAGTGTGAAGGATTAGCCCAAAGCCAATGCATGACTTAAGCCTTATTAAGAGTGCTTAAATGGGACCTAAGTCATGCATTGGCTTTATTCTAGCACTCCCTAGAAGGATTTAGTTCACCTTATGCCTCATGGAGGTTCCCTTCTGCTTCACGTCCAAATGGCAGAGAACTGGTCCCCATTGTTTCCCGCTGCAAATTCCATCAAGTGCAAATTGGCGTTTTGGCGAAGCGTTTATAGGTGAATGCTTACCCTAATGCCTCATCATTTTATAATAGGAAGGAGAAGCAGGAGACAGAACAGCATGTACTTTATTAATCTTGTAACAAGAATGGCTAATGATTGATGATCTTGGCCTTTGCCTTCCTGTGTTTTATTGTAATGGAAAGGAAATACAACAAATGAATAGCTGTGCAGCAGGCAGAAGATTGTCTTGATCAATTGTGCCAAACAAAAGGTGATGGAACAGGCATATCTGCCTGCATCTTTTCATGAGTCACAGTTTCTCTCTAGTGGCTGCCTACTAATTAGCTACAAATACCATTAGCAATTATCCAATCCATAGAAGGGTGACTTTTTCCAGGAAATGGATCTTGCTTTTTATAAATTGTTGTTCTAGCAAGTCACAATTCTTAATTAAGTGCCTTAAGGATATTTTTCCCCTTCTTGTTAGTAGCCCTGTAACTGTGCTGGTAGGCAGACTTCCGTGAGATACGTTGCCTTCTGCGAGTTATCGCCAAGACTGGTTGGATGATTTTTGCAGCAGCCTGACATTCAAATATATGAGAAGAAAAACAGTGCAGATGGAATAATATAAAGCAGAATACTTCAGAAGTATCAGTTAGATGCATTCTGCTTTGAGAAGTAACCTTGTAAATGTCACCTCTTTACCCAGTGGTTTTTCTCCCTGTGTGTGTCTCGGGGACATGTCTGCTGGCTTCTATGGGGGGAAGGGATCTGCTTTTTCTGCTCCAGTGAGCCATATAGAGCCTACAGAGTGAAGAGAGAATGAATTGGATTCTGTTCCATCTTGCACACCATCAATAGGTTTTTTACTAAGGGTATGTCTAGACTACATGGCTCCATCGACAGAGCCATGTAAACTAGTTTACCCAACATAGTCGATGAAGCAGGGATTTAAATAATCCCTGCTTCATTAAAATTAAAATGGCCGCCACGCTGTGCCGACAATCAGCTGAGCCGGCACAGCGCAGCCATCTAGACACGGATCGTTCAACAAGAGAAGCCTTTGTCGACCACTCCCTTGTGCCTCATGAAACGAAGTTTACAGGAGCAGTAGATAAAGGCTTCCCTTGTCAGCCGATGTGCGTCTAGACTGACGCGCTATGCCGGATCAGCTGATTGTCGGCACAGCGCAGTGGCCATTTTTATTTTAATGAAGCGGGGATTATTTAAATCCCCACTTCATTGACTATGTCGGGTAAACTAGTTTACATGGCTCCGTCGATGGAGCCATGTAGTCTAGACATACCCTAAGCTGCAATAAGTAAAATCTCTGTAAACCCATTGAAATAATGGGTTGGCACATGTGACAGGGTGTAATTTGATCTCTAAAATATTTGCTAGGTAATGGTGAAAGTGAGTGAGATGGAAAGAACACAGATTGACTCTCAGGCTAAGTCTACACTACAGAGTTTTTGTGCAAAACAGCTATTTTTGGGCAAAAACTTGCGGAGCATCCACACCTCAAGTGAGTTTTTGCACAGTTAAAACGACAGACCAGAGGGGTTTTTCCATTGTAGGTATTCCTCCTTCTACGAGGAATAATTCCTTTTTGCGCAAGAGTTCTTGCGCGAAAAGGTGTGTGTGGACAGGGAACAGGGTTTTTTTGCACAAAAAGAGGCAATCGTAAAAAGCATAGGTGCCCTCATGGCCATTCTGTAAATAGTAATCAGAGTTTCCTTTCGAGAGAGCGTCCATGCAATCTGGACGTTCTCTTGTGCAAAAATGCATCACTTTTTCGATGCACTTTTGCAGTGTGGATGCACTCTTGAGCAAGAAGTTTTTGCGAAAGATCTCTTTCACAAAAAACTTCTTGCATAAGAAACCTGTAGTGCAGACGTAGACTCAGATCCCTGGCTTATAAAGCATCATCTTTTTGCTTGCAAATATATGATCCAGAAATACTGATCCACTAATATTACTAATAATTCAGCATTCCCTTGTCATGAATACAAAGAGTAAAACCTCACTTTAATGACCTTTTTTAAAAAGTAAACTGTCCATAAGGAAATAGACATGGTAAGGAAAGAAATGCCACTGTCACATCTTGCAAGCAACTAACAAAAAACCATTTGGGGATTCTTGACCTTGTGTTTCAGATATCTCTCCCCTCAATCGCTATTATACCTTTTATACCCTATTGTACAACTTAGATATTGATTCAGTCATCCGTGCAATTCATGTGGAGACAGACCAATATGCATAAAACAAGAGTCTGCCTAATCATCTGGCCAAAATGCAAAAAGACTTTAAGGTTTTTAAAAAGTTGATTTCACTTAATTCCCTCTTGTTATCCCTTTTCAGGCTCCTCTTTACTCAGATCTTCTGACTGGAACCAAAGTAGCCTAATATGAGCCAAAATAGCGGAATAAATGTGTCCTGGCAGGATCACCCAATCTAGAGGTATTCCAAGACCTGACCCAGGCTTTGGCTTATATTACAAGCAAGTTCTTTGCAAACAGGGCATGAGTCTGTACTACAAGAGCAAATGAAACTGTTCTTGGAGCGGGATGTCAGATGTCATTCTGATTCCAGATGCATTCATGCAAAGGCAGCGCCTGTAAAAATAACAAAGGGTGTGTGACACTTGAGAAAAGAGTCAATAGTCCTTTTGGCTCAGCAAAACTGTGGACCGTGGAGCGGATGTTTTGAGTCACAGCTGTGGTGAATTTGGACATCTTTGGACAGATGAACGAGAAACTTTCATGTGTTGGGAGCATTTTAATAAGTTAAATCAAAAAATAGATAAATGCTAGCAAAGTGGCTTCTCCCTCTTTTCCCTAATGAAATGGGAAGCTGTATAAACACTTTAAGGTGTGATTTTGCCACCCTAGAGTAGTACCTTACTCCATGAGTCATTCTACTGAAACCAATGGAGCTACAGGCTGAACCTCTCTAGTCCGGAACCTTTGGGACCTGACTGGTTCCAAATGAAAGAATTTTCTGGAATTTTCTAGATCATTATTGTCTAGCAGTATTACCAACACTTCCACTGCTAACTGTGCTGTCAGGGGATATTTAGGGGTAAATTAGAGCTAAATAACAGCACAGAACCCTGAGAGCTAGGACTGGGGACTGTAAACAAACTTTATGGGACCGCAGGAAACTTGGCCACACCCATGAAAAGCGGACATCTGGCTCACTAAAATCATTCTGGACAACGGAAGTTTCTGGACTAGAGAGTTCTGGATTAGAGAGATTCAGCCTGTAGGAAGAGGGGCAATGTCTGGCCCCTTAAATACCAGGAGAACTTGTGCACGTGCACCTGTGCAGCAAGCAGGGTGTGAAGCTATTCCCATATTAACACCTCTCTAGGGCCTACCATAGGTTAAAAAAACCTGGTTACACCTGTCATAGCATATATTCCAGCCTCAGTTCATCCCTGATTCTAGTGCGCAGTCCCAGGGGACACTAAAAAAGAAATTGCTGATGCATTTTTCAGGAGCACTGATAGATAACAAATGTAAGAGGAGAGGAAAAAGTACACTCTGGTACGAGTGCCAGCATATTTAATGCTTCACAAATTCTGAATAAAAAGAACAATGTCTCAAAATTCAATTCCAGCTGCCCCAGGGATGATGAAACAACACAAATCTTCACTGCACATTTTTGAAGTAAGTTCTCTTTGTGTGCATGCCTGAGCTAGGTATATGCACTAAGAAGATCAAATTGTCCTTTGTTTTCATGTGGATGTGCAATGTATAATGATTTGTGGTTTGGGTTAGATAATCCACAAAATAAATAATAACAGCACAGCCCCATTTTCTAGAGGAGGGCACTGAAGCAGGGAAATCAATGGTCCAGCATGCTCACATCAAGTCGTACTGACTCCATGAATAGTCCCAGGTAGCTAGATGGTGACCTGTGCCACACAACAGCGCAACAGAGGAAAAGGGTGTCAAACTCCCCACATCTCTCCAGGGCTGGATTTTAAAGGGGGCTTTATGGGTTCAGGCCTCAGGCCAAGGGAAGGGCCCTGAAAAAATATCCCCAGGCTGCCAAAAAATGCAAATCTTTTTGTGACGCCATCTTAGCCCGAGGCCCTGGGCAGCAGCCATTCAAGCCCCTGAGCGTTATCCTGCCCTACCTGGCCTGGGCGGGGGCAGGTGGCTCTGCCAGCTGCTGCCCCCTCTGCTGGGCTGGAGCTGCCTCACCGCAAGCATTGCGGGAAACTTAGTCCCCAGGCAGCCCTGGCCTGCAGACTCTGCCTCCGGCAGCTCCCAGTGTGTGAGGGCAGGGCAGCGCACCCCACAATGAGCCCCCTGCTTCCCCCACCCTCCCGAGAAGCTGCACCAGGCCCCTGCCCCAGGCCTGCACCCTAACCCTCCCCAAGACTGCAAACCCCAGCCCTGAGCCCACTTCAGTACCCTATCTCCCCCCAGAGCTAGCACTCGAACCCCAACTCCCTCCTAGATCCCACACCCCAACTCTGAGCCCCAGCCCTGAGCTTGTTCCAGCACCCCAACTCCTGCCCAGGTCCTGCACTCCCACCCCAGCCTCTGGACTCAAGCCCCTCCTTCACACCACATGCCTGGGCCCCAGCCCTATCCCACAGCCCACACCCTCAGTGGAAGCCCTCCACCCTCCCACACCCACCCTCTTGCCTCAACCCGCAGCCCCTTCCTACACGCTGAACCCTTCACTTTGGCCCCACCCCTAGGCCTAGGAGGCCCCACTAAATCGAATAGCCCTGGGCCCCCAAAAGAGTTAATCTGGCCCTACATATTGCGACCTGGACTACCAGGCCTTGGGTCCAGGCAGACATGTGAACTGAACTACATGTCTACCAAGTCCCTTCCCTGATCAGTGAGGGAAGAGTTGCCTTCTGCATCTTTTGGTCTGCAGCGCACAGGACCAAAAACAAAATTAAAAAATTCTGACGATCATCCAATTTTATATAAATCGGAGATGGATTCAGATGATGAAATTTGGTCTTAGACCTGTATCAAGCTTTCAACTCCCTTTAAAGTTTAGGGCTGTTCTGCTTTGGAGTTTTGGTTTTAGTCTAGGATAAAAAAGAGGGGCAAGCGGTTATATCTGGAGCAAAAACTCAGTTCTTTTTCTGATCCCCTTCTAAAAGTCTCTGGGGAGGTGTCTCTAAAATAGGTTTTAAAAAATAGTTCCTGGTAATTTTATCAGTTATAAGCAACTGACAGTGACAACACATGCTATTCAAATCCAAAGGCTCGCTATTCACCTCCAACATTTCTTTATGTATTTGAAAATCCTGTTTAGTATTTGTGAATGCACATATACAATAAGCTCCTGGTACTCACTCATAATTTAACTTTGGAATTTATTAAAGGTAATACACTGTTGTGGAATGCATTTTTATGAGCTATCTCCACTGCAAGAGCTTTTGAAATATTTATTAAAGTTCCTGCGTTTTCATTTGAGGAGGATGAGTAAATGAGGGTTAATATTCATCACTCAACATTTTGAAAACCTGGTCTAACCCACCTCTAGATTATCCCAACTCTGGGCTAAATCCCTGAAAATGTGAATGCAGATACTCAGCAATGTTCCCTCTAGTTTTTCCATCTGTGTGCAGAATAATTTTTTTATGTGCACAGAGACATGTGCAGATGTGCACCACCCGTAGAAACACATGCTGTCAGCTATGGCCACTCTGTCAATCAGCTGGACAGCATTTGACTCTCTCCTGGGTGGCCGCCCAAGTGCTCAACTTACAGGGAACATAGGACTGCTCAGTATTTTGCAGGATATAAACCTTTCACTGTTTCTCCATAATTAAACACTTTGCCCTTGTTGACTTATATGGAGGAGCTGGTAGGCAGGATGGGTCTATCTGTGTATTTATACAGTGCCAATCACTATGGGATCTGGGTATAATAATACCTAGTGCCATCATTTTCACAGATGTGGAAACTGAGGCACAGAGAGAAGTGACTTGCCCAAGATCACCCATTGGGTTAGTAATTGTAGGGTAAATGGAGGCAGTCCATGGTATCTTGCTGAGAACTGACAAATTCAAATCTCAAATCATTAGGCCAGCCCTGGGAAGCACCCAGACAGCAGTTAACTTGTTAACTTGACCCTGGTCGTCCTGGCAACTACATTCCAAAGGGCCTCACTTTGATAAGGCCGGTACCAAACAACCGCGCGGGATTGTTTTTCATTGTCTGCTTTGTTCCTAGAAAATAAGCTTGGATCCCAAAGATCGCGCCAAGGCAATACCACCCCCGCAGGAGACGCATTATATTTCCGGCTGACAAAATGACCATCAACATGCCTTTGTTTATGTTGGCTCATTTAGCTTGTTAGGAATAATTATTTGTATTAGTGATAACATGTTTAATTGGCAATGGGCGGAGATGCTGTGTAACTGTCGTAGACCATTGGCTTATGTGCACATATCTCACTTCCGCTGCTAGACCTATCAAATCACTTCTCCTCTGTCCATCTGCTACCTATATAATCTAATGTATGTTTTGGTTAAGTTAGTGCGCTCCAGGCTAACCCCTGGTCCACACTCCACCAGCGCTGTGTGTTCAATAAATCCTCTGCTTGTTTTCACCTGCACCCAGTGTGTCCGAGAATTATTCCCAACAGTTATGAATGTGGCCTCATAGGCTGAACACTAGACAGGGATTCAGGAGCAGTATTCTTTCTAATCTTTACCATCCATGTGTGGATTCTTTCCAGACAGGAAAATACATTCTTTATGTGCACTGAGGTATTTGCAAATATGCACCTCCAACAGAAACACAAAGCCCAGCTGTGATCACGCTGCTAATCAGCTGGGCAGCATGTGAATTTCTCCTGAGTGACCGCAGGAGTGCACAGCTTACAGGGAACACAATTCAGGAGACTTAGTTTCTATTCCTGGCTTTAACACTGGTCTGGTGGGTGCCCTTGGGCAAGTGCGTGAGTGTGCCTCGGTTTCCCCAATTGTAAACCACTTTGAGACAGGGTTGCCAGTTGTAATTCAACACATTCCTAGTGGTTTCATCAGACGACATAATCTTTACTTGAAAAATCATGGAGACCACGCGAGGAGGGGAGGTAGGCTATGCAACTTTAAGATCTTCAGATGAAAAGAGCTATGTAGAAAGCAGTGACACATACATCACTGAATTCCTATTCTGAGGTCAGGGAACAGTGTGTGGCCCTCTGCACAGAGAATTTCCTAGACGTTCACAGTTCTCACTGCTATGAAAAAAAAGGGGGGATGCAAAACAGGAGAAACTAGACACATGCCTCATTTCCTGTCATCTAAATAGCAAACAAACAAGCACTAATCAGGAAATGTGCTGTAATGTTTTTCCCCAGCCTCTGGTCTTCAGATGGCCTGTTCATGCTAATTCTTCTTAGCACTGAGTCACATGCAAGGCAGAAATCTCTGAACGAGAAATTTTAAATTTATACTATCTAGGAGAAAAACTTCTCACCGGGGCTGGTTTATAGATTGCAACAAATAATAGCCGACCCCAGCTGAACACCAATGATGCCGTTGCATTTCAGAGGCTGCTGTTAATTCATAAACATCACAAGTGGTTGATTTCAGCAGAACCCCTTGATTTAATTACACTCTCGTATACAATGGGGACCTTGTGTTTTCCTATATCTAATGAATATTAAGCGGATAGTCCTGTAATTTCCTGTGCTGGGCTTGCTCTCATTTTTTGCATATTGATACCACATTGGGTTTGTTATTTTCCAATTTTCCAGCCTTCTAGGCTTGTGCTCAGCAAGTTCTTCATAGTAATTGCTGTTGGCACACACATTTCCTTCCTTCAATCTGCTCGAACACCCTGCAATGAATTTCGTCTCATCCTGGAGATTGGCTGGGTTTGAGTTCCCCTAGTAAGCAAGTCCTTCGACTCAATAACCCTGGAGTGACACAGGACACTGGATAGCATTCCATAGTTTTCATTTCCTTCTTTTATCCTGAAGAGGCCAACGTCCTTCCCACCCCGCCCCCCACGCACACACATTATTTCCAGGCCTGCTGACAGGGGGAGGCAAAAGGGGCAACTGTCCCAGGGCCTGGTAATTCAAAAGGGCCGAGGGCTCCTCACCATTGCTACCACTGCTGCAGCCATGGCAATGCCCAGAACCCTGGGTCCTTTAAATCACCACCAGAGTGCCATGCCGCACGCTACAGGCCGCACTGAGGGCTGAGGGGACGGGGGTGCACCATGGTTTGGGCCTGCAAGGCTGTAGCTCCCCTGTTCCTGCCTGACCTGTGACTTAACCTCCCAGGCATCACTATGGTACTTTTGAAGGGTCAGCTCCTGGGAATGTGGAGCGTCCCCAAACCATTTCTCTGGAGGGTTTTTGCGCCAAACCTCCACCTTCCCTCAGCCTCTCTCTGGCCCTGTTCTTTAACCCAATGGGATTGCTCACATGTTTAAACACTGTCCTGAACCAAGGCCTCTAGCTCTCTGGCTAATTTGCTAGCCTCCCTAAATGCAAAATTCAATGGTGAGGCAGGTCAGTGAGAGGTCTGTGAGCTCCTTCAGACTTAGAACAGTGGCATGTGTATAAGGTCCAGTGCAGGCCCTCTACGCACAGAGAATTTTTCCCTAATAAAAAAAAAAAAAAAACCCTTAGCACTCTTCTTTTCTACTGATCAAATTGACAACAGATTTGGAGACTTCCATCTGGAAACCGCCAGACTGCAGACCATTTCCTGCCCCCGGTATGCTTCAACAGCAGAGGGCTTGCCATTTGGCCTCTGGATGTCCCATTCCCACCCCACTCTCCGGTAGTCCAGAATGGCCTGGCACTCACCATGATCTGTGCCAGTGGCATGTGGCTTGGCAGTTCCCGTTCTGAGACAATTGGGAGGGAAGGAAAAATAAGGGTCATCCGACTGAAAACCTAGTATCAGTCTCTCTGCCAAAACTCATGTTCCTACAATGTGTCTCAAGCGGAGCAGCCCATCTCGCTAGTTTTAATTTGAGAATGAATTACGCCCAATAAGGTTACATATTGTATCCATTCCCGATAATGTCACATTTTACATTACTAGGTAGACAATTTCCAAATGTACATGCCCATATTCGGTTGACTATTGACCACTCAGATTTACTTCTTTTTGCTCAGACACGTGTTTCAGGAGGTTAAATAGTAGTTTGGAGTGTCCAAATGCAGAAATTGGCCCACATTTGTAAACTGGGCTCCTCACGCATCATTCCAATGCTTTGCAGAATTACATGTGTTTCACATTTTCTACCACATGCCTAGCATCAGTTGGCTCGAGATCTGACACCAACCCCTTTCTGACTATTTTTCTGTGAACTCTTTCCAATACCAATTAGGGAGAGGCTACACGTGGCAGGTAATCAGCCTCAGTATGACTGATGCAGCAGAAATGATCTCCATCCAAAATGCCATTAGACTTCATTTCACTATTAGCAATGAGCAAACCAGAAAATCTGTGTGTTCCATCCAAAAAACAAAAACCCTCTCTCATTATCCCAAATGTATCCAGGCATTGTTGATCTAAAAATGAGGCTGAAAATTGAACAAGAACAGGCTTCTTCGTTAGATCCTGCAAAGGTCGTGCTCTGTGTCTTTATTCTGCATTGACCCACATCCCGTGGCATCAAATCATGAGACAGAAAGCTGGATGGCAACCTCCTGATGGGTTTCAGGTGGGTAGGTGGTGCTGCACCTGGAGAAGGGAACAAAGAACAAATTACAGCAGGTATGGGCAATAATTTTGGAAGGGGGCCACTTCACAAATTTTGGAAGTGGCCACGGGCCGACCCGGAAGGGGTGGGGCTTTGGGTGGAAGGGGCACGGCCTCGGGTGGAAGGGGTGGGTTTTTTTTGTTTCTAGGGAGAGCAGGGCATACCCAGAGGTCTCTTCC
The DNA here is from genome assembly GCA_032595735.1 of Pelochelys cantorii. Lineage (NCBI taxonomy): Eukaryota > Metazoa > Chordata > Testudines > Trionychidae > Pelochelys > Pelochelys cantorii. Next base: position 7,523,201 of record CM064346.1, on the reverse strand, counting down.
ATGCCCAGATATTGACTCAGTGTAGATCAAGGTTTAAACTCCCTAGGTTGGGCTCATCTCTAGCTTTTATACCCTTAATTTAGTTCATACACTCATATCTTTTTTTTTTTTGTCTGCTGCTTGTTGTTATCTTTTGTCACACATTGTAATGGACCTATCACACAAGTTTCTGTTCAGATGAGCATCCAACTTCCCTCTCGTTCCTTATCTCTCAGGTTCCACGGACAAAATTCACTACAGTTGGTACTATATTCCTGGTCCCTCAATCACTTGCATTGCATGGTGTATAAGGCTATGTCTACACAGCAGCGTTATTGTGGAATAACTGATGTTATTCCGAAACAACAAAGAGTGTGTCTACCCTGCAAGCCATTATTTTGAAATAAGCAGCTGGCGCCCCAGGTGGAAGGCACCATTGGCGCCCCCGCCTGCACAGCTGTCAATGGCCGTGACATCATCACGGGGCGCCCAGGAGCTCTGTGACATCATCATCAGGAACCCGGGCTGGCGGCACACTAGGCGACCGCCTAGTCTGCCTAGGCTCACGGGCCACCCCTGGCCTTGAGGCAATAGCAACCCACAGGAGCAGCACTGCGGATTGAAGCGGTTGTTGATAGGAAATGAAGGAGATGCTGGCTTTGCTGCGTGATCCATATAGAATTTGTCTGTCTCATGCTGAAAATATAAGACTTCACAAGCTGAGCTCTGGATCAAAGAGGCCTTAGTTTGAATCCCTCCAGAATTTTGTCAGCTTTTGCTACTGCAGAGCAATCTATCTTCTAAGTGTTTTCTGATGCAACCAGAGGCATGGTGCTATACAATTAACAATCAGAGAGAGATTGCCACTTGGGAAAGCTGTCAGGGTACTGTCTTTCCATGTTAACTCTTCTTTTCCCTCTGTTCTTTCAAGGTCTCTTAGGGTATGTCTAGACTGCATCCTTCTGTTGGCAGAGGGATGGAGATTAGGCAGGTCAACATTGCAAATGAGGCAGGGATTTAAATATCGCACACCTAATTTGCATAAAAATGGCCACCGCATTTTGCTGACTCAGCCCTTTGTTGGCAAAAAGTGGCAGTCTAGAGGGAGATCTGTCGAGAAAGAAAGCCTTTTTCGACAGATCCCTTATGCCTCCTGCAAGGAGGTTTACAGGATCTGTCGAAAAAGGCTTTCTTTCTCGACAGATCCCCCTCTAGACTGCCACTTTTTGCCGACAAAGTGCTGAGTCGGCAAAACATGGTGGCCATTTTTATGCACATTAAGTGCAGGATATTTAAATCCCTGCTTCATTTGCAATATCAACCTGCCTAATCTGCATCCCTCTGCCGACAGAGGGATGCAGTCTAGACATACCCTTAGTTGCTTCTCAGGGTACAATTCATACTTACAAGCTCAGCAATTATTGATATCTTCCTTTGCCAGAAGAACTGTGTGTGCATCGTTTGCCAGGCCCACACTACAGTTCTAACTATGCCGCATACAGCACGAGAGGATTAGGAGTCATAAACAAACAAATCTCTCACCTATAAAAGCCTCATTTCCTAAAGCAGAATTAATGTCAATAACTGCTCTTTGGTAAATGAACAGAGATTGTTCTCCTTTGCTTGCGGATGTTAATTGTCCAGAGGAAAATTTCGGCCTTTAACTTTTGGCCATTCTATCTCTATTTCTCTTGCCATTTTTATGAGAAGCAAGCCATTCAATGGAAAATGGAGAGCCCGTCCTGCCAGATTTCTCCAAGTCTGAAGGTTCCTCCATTATGCTGCATTGTCTTGCCTCGCAAAACCTGCCAGTGTTGGATTTCGTTCTTAAGAAGTATCGCTGGGGTAGGGTAACTTACTAACATAAGTATAATGCAGTATTCACACTAACGTGTCTGTGAAATACCCGTAGTCCCACAGGGAACTATATCAGTATAACAGTTGTAGTATCATTCTACCACTAAATTGTGCTGGTAAACTTCCCCATGTTTGATAAACCTTTGTTTGCAGCCACTGTAATATTGTGACGTGTAGATAGGTACCACTGGAACAGCGAGTCTGCTGCTTCGAGCTCATGCACATGACTTCTCAGTATGGGAGTGACACAGACTTGCTGGGAAGTTAGGAACTGTGGGAAAGTGAGAAACATTTTTTAAATTTCTTCTTAAAAACGTTATTGTTGTGGGACCTCAACATTTCAACAAGCTTCTTCATCAACACTGAGAAATGAGAACCAGTCCCACTGACAACCTTCCCAGTATTTGCTCTTTGTTCCTTTTGCTACAGGCTCTGAATTAACAAAGCCCTTAAATAAAGCACCTGTTTAAATCTCAGTTGTTCTTTGTGTCCTACCCGGGTAGTCAGTTATTTTGAATTTTTCCAAGTAGACACACACCTGTTAAGTTTGAAAGTATTCTTGGAAGCCCCTATGACATTGAAGGTTACTTTATCTAGGTTCTTAGAAGGGGAGCCAAGTTAGTCTGTAACTGGAAAAACTTAAAAAACAACAAATAGTCTAGAAGCACCTTAAAGACTAACAAAACATGAAGATGGTATCATGAGCTTTCATGGGTACAACCCACTTTTTCAGATGACTGGAATATTAGAAGTCCACATCCAAGAATAAATAAGGGAAGGGGAGGGGAGAAAAAAAGAGAAAAAATAGTGAATTGGATTGTTCAAGTTACAAGAGGCTGATAAGAACAATTTGCACCTCTATGAGCACCTGTTGGTCGGTTAAGTCATTAGGATGTGGAAGGTAGTATGTGAGCAGCAGATATCTTTATTCATTCCTCCCTGATAGGAATCAAACTTTTAAATGAAGTTAAGTTCCAACCCTTCCCTGTGTATTTATCTAGGTGGAAAGTCCCGCATATATGCACTTTGACTTATACGTCTGGGACCTTTCATCTGGATAGCTGTCTGCTAGCTTTGCCTTAGCTCAACATCCAGGATGTGGCCTATAAGTCTCTTCTGTTACAGCAAAACTCTTTTAATATAAACCTACTGTAACCTATTATCATAATCACATAATCAAACCATAAGGAAATGAAAAAATCTGTAAGAAAATCTATCTGGAGGCAAGCAAGCAGGTTAGCCCTATAAGCTACACAGTGAAAGCAATGGGACTTAAGTACGTGCTGAAGTGTTTAATTGAAGAGGGATGAATTGAAGCATGTGCTTAAGGGCTTTGCCAAATCAGACACTCACTGACTAGGTCAGCTGAAGTGTGGATCAGAATTCCATGGGCTAGTGAAAAGCTGCGCTATGTTGGGCATCTTGCCCTTGTGTTCAGACTGTGGTCCTTCTATTGAAGTGATCCATGTGGATGCTAATGAGTGACAGATGTGACAGTGGCAGAGGGCTTTTTGTTGGTGCTGTGGGTGTGAATCTTTTTGCGACTGAAACAGACAATCCATTCCACATAGATTACTGAACATATTGCAGGTAGCAGAGACTGGTTGTTATGACGCCGGTTCATATTTGATCTGATAACCTAAAAGCGAATGGCTGGGCATCTATCATTTGTAGAGAAATAAAATAATCCCTCTTAATCCCATGCGATTAAAATAATCGCTGCTAGGGAGCTGGGGTACATCAAATTACATCATTTCCTGTACTTTGTATTAGGAGAGGGGAAGAAGAAGTTGCTGGGAGAAATTGTGTCACACGCTTGCAATATTCTTGGCGCATGAGCGTCTGCTGTCGTACCGACTGAGTACAGGGGCACTTATGACCTAATTGGTTCCTGGAGAACCGTTGTAAGTCAAGCCATCATAAGTCAAACCCTTATTTCCCATAAGTACAATGTTATAAATGGTGGTTCTGTTCCTGGAAACCCATTTCATACCCTAAAAAACCCAAAATTGACTATGGAAATGGAGGAAAGCTAAACTAAATAGTTCAAATAATGCACAAAAATAACTAAAAAATGAAGACTGGTTTAGTGGAGACGGGCGTAGTTCAAGCAGCAGCTGCAGACTGGCGAGTCTGACTGACTTTGTGCGTTTCCTGTTTTGGGATGACGCATGTGTCATATGCCGTCGTAAATGTGAGCTGTGGACGTAAATGGGGGCGGAGGGGTTAGGATAAAAAAATGGTAGTAAATGTGGGGGGTCATAAGTCGGGGGTCACCTGTACATAATTGTATATAATACAGCTGAAATGTTTTCCTGCCTGAGAGGCATTTGCTACTGACTGGTGTATAATTGTCTTACCTGGGAATGTCTAGGGACTAAGAATCTGAAAAACTTCGGGCAGAAGTACTTATCCCTCCCATCTGAAAACTGTGAAGCAAAATGGCCTCACGATAAACAGGCAAGACACATAACAGCCTTTCAAAAGCCTGTTTCATAAAACCATGACAGACGACAATGGCCAGCTCCTCAAATGGTCCAAATCAGCATAACCACCCTGAATTCAATGGTGCTATGACAATTTGCACCCGCTAAGTATCTGGCCTGAAGAGATCTAGGGAAATGTATAACAAAGGCGGGCTGATTTTCCATTTGGCTTCAGCAAAGCTAGAAATAGGCCATGGAGTCAGGTTTCCACTGTGAACACTACTGTTTACAAACCCGATATTTGCTTTTAGCTGGTGTTTGCCTAACATTCGCTGTAGTGTCTTGGCAAACTTTACTGTCAGTCAACGTGTTTGTCTAGAATACTAGTTGAATGAGCAGGCAGGCAAGTGGATGGATTTCGAAATTTGAATAAATATTTGTGAATCGTCTTTTGCAGCCTTCAGCCCGGCATCACTGCAGGTCAATGGGCAGTCTGGCTCCTTTAAAATTCCTCTCTACTGATTATAGAGGGTTATCATTAGAAGGCTGATCGGAATCCAGGACAGCAATGATAATGCAGTTGCTTACTGAGAGTCGTGAAATGGGTTCTGAGGTCTCGGTCCAGTTCCTAGTAGTCAAGTGCCCACATCAGTAATAACTTACTAATTGACAGTCCTTGTAAGTCACCTCGGAATAGAGGCAAAGGAGATCGACACTGTGGAGATCAATCTTGGGGGATTGATTTAGCTGGTCTAATAAAGACCCACTAAATCAACCACTGATCCCACTCCCTTCAACTCCAGTACTCCACCAGGTCACAAGGAATAAGAGAAGTTGACAGGTGAGTTTCTCCTTTTGATGCCCCAAAGTGGAAGTGTTGGGGTAAGTTGAACTAAGGTACGTCGATTCCAGCTATGCTATTCACATAGTGGGAGTTGCAAATCTTAGTTTGACTTTGCCCCCTAGTGTAGACCTGGCTTAAGACCTGACTGTGCAGCGACTGAGCTACCTTCTGTCCAGGGCGTGGCTGAGGCATAACAGTAAGGCAAAGAGAGGGAAATTAGCATGGCTGCTGTTTACTAGTTTGATGGCGAAGCAGAGGAATTCAGTCTCGGGGCTCTCGGTCCAAGACTTTTCACCTCCATTAAATTAACTTTTAAAATTGTAATACCATAAAAGCTCTGTTATCCAGCACTCAGCTAACCAGCAAGCTCATTTACACCTCATTTCCGAGATCGCCCAAAACAAGTCTTCAGTCTAGTACCTGGGACAAGTATACTGCTCGGCCCATTGCGCAATCACATATTCTGCACTCTACTTTTATACAATGAGGCACAAGACAAGGAAGCTGAAATCAGAGATTTGTTCATAATGCGGTTTGCAGCATGTGTCTCAGGGTCTTTACACAGCCAGCCCAATCTCCTATGCCTTCTCCATCTCCAATAATAAAGGAAGTTGATAATGATATTTTGAGGTACTGCGAGATCCTGAAGTGCCTTCTGAATCATAAGAGAAAGATTCAATTTGATCCGTATACTTTTAGCTTAGGGGTGGGGAACTAAAATGAGGCTCTTGGCTTGCCTGGATCTGGTACCCTTGGCTTGGGCCTCCCTCCCAGCATTGGGGCACCCATGCTGGTGCTCCAGCCCCTCTGCCATCCCTCTGTGGGGCTGGAGCACACAAAATCCACTAGGGTGGGTCTCCCTCGGCTCTGGTGTCTGCCTCCTTCTCAGTCGAGCGGCCACGTCCGTGAGGGTTTGTTTGGGGCTTTTTGTCTTCTCACTTGTGTGTAGCCCCTGACTGATTTTTCTGTGGGTTAGCAGCCCCCAATGAAAAAAAGGTTCCCCACCCTTGTTTTAGTTGTTCAGTGTATTCTTACGGATCTGGATGTATGCCGTGTGCTGCCCACAGTGACATGTAGTCTCAGAAGACAACCTACTGTATAGAATAAACTTAAAATACCGCAAAGGGGAGGGATAGCTCAGTGGTTTGAGCATTACCCTGCTAAACCCACAGTTGTAAACCCAATCCTTGAAGGGGGCCATTTAGGGATCTGGGGTAAATCTGTCAGGGATGGTACTTGGTCCTGCCATGAGGGCAGGGAGCTGGACTTGATGACCTCTCAAGGTCCCTTCCAGCTCTATGAGATAGGTATATCTATCTATCTATATATAAAAGTAGTCTGGTAACACTTATTAGATTAACAAAATATGTAGATGGCATTAAGAGCTTTCGTAGGCATATCCCACTTCTTCAGAGGACCAGAGTTTTGAGTTTAGGATGTCCAGACCCAAAATAAATAGGGGAGAAGGTAGGGAGAGGAAAAAATGGAAATAAATAGGGGAGAAGGTGGGGGGAGGGAGGAAAAAAATGGAAGAGAGAGGGAAACAGGAAGCAGAGGGTATGTAAATATCAAAGGGAAAACCAAAGAGGCAAAACTGGTAATTTATAAGCACCTAAAAATTGGATAGTTAAAAGAAGCAGATAAGGATCATAGGATAGCAATTAGAGAGGTAGAGTACTAGCATAAGAATCTACACAGACAAAGAGCTGTTGGCACCTTCATTATTTGTTAGGTTGATAATGTCCCAGCCATCCGTTATCTCGATTGAGGCCATATGTGTGAGAATTAAATTTGTGGATGAATTGTAATTCCAACCCTTCTCTGTGTATTTGGCTGGTAGAATTGGTCTGCAACAAGACAGCCACTTGGAGATCTTTTAAAGTGTGACCAGGTAGACTGAAGTGTTCCCCAACTGGTTTCTGTATGTTCCCTTTACGGATGTCTGATTTGTGTCCATTGATTCTTTCTATAAAGTGCTACCAGACTACTTGTTGTTTTTTAAGTTTATCCTGTACAGACTAACTTGGCTACCCCCTGAAGCTACTGTATAGAAAACTTTACCTGTGAACACCTAAGTGCTTCAAGAAACCAACTGCTCTTCAGTGGCTTGCTGAGCACCTTTGTACAGTTTTCTATTTTATTGGGGTAGTCTAATTCTTTGGAAACTAGTATTCCATTGGTGAAGTATAACTCTGTTTGCCAAAATAGTCAGTTAACCTGCTTCCCCCAAGCTCCAACATGCTGGATAACAGAGTGTATTACTAAAAGGCAAGCCAGAGGAGTGTCACTGAGCCAACCCTGCTATCCGAACGTAAGCAATTACACTCAGGAAAGGACTGCAGTGTGAAGGAACTGGAGGTTCAGCTATAGATTGCGAAACCATGTGGCGTTCCAATGTGCTTTACAAAGTGCAAGTGGATGAATTTCTGAAGCGTGTCTCTATTAACTGCTGTAAAGGCAGAGGGAAGGTTACACAGATAGATAACTTTATGGAAGCCGAATAATCACACTGCCTATTACTCTATTCAATCTCCATCGACCTTTTATGCTTTTCTACTGAGCAATGATACAGAAGATGTTTCTGTGTGCAGAGATTATAGTTCTAGAAATCAATTCCAACAGAGCAAATAAGGTCCCGTTTACAGTTAACAGGGGGGAAATCACCCACAGGATGCTGTCCATTAATGAGAGAGTTTGCTGACCATTAAAGAGGACAAAAAGATGTCAAACTTCACAAATCAGCCCTCAGCATATCTTGACAAACCTAGTACAAGCAAGCAACACACAATTAAACTGAATGAAGAAATGATCTTACCTTTCTACAGCACCGTTCGGGCCAAGGACTTGCTTAAGATTGTTGAGTGCGATTAGTATTGGCTCAAGGCACCCTTCTGGGAATCTTGATATCATCTCCAGGCACTGTGTGAGGGAGGAGCAAGCTTCAAACAAAGACAAACTCTCCCTTGAGACAGATCCAACCGCCATGCACCCTCGTTTGGGACTTCCACGCCATCTCTCAGTAAAGCTCCATCACTTACGACGCCAGGTGATCTGATGGGCTTTTGTGGGGCTTTTGTGACCCCATTCTTTGCCTCTGCGACTAGTTAGGGGTATGTCTACACTACCACCCTAGTTCGAACTAGGGTGGTTAATGTAGGCATTCGAAGTTGCAAATGAAGCCCGGGATTTAAATATCCCGGGCTTCATTTGCATCTTGCCGGGCGGGCGCCATTTTTAAATCCCCTTAGGTCGAACTCCGTGCCTGCGGCTACACGTGGCACGGAGTAGGTAGTTCGAATTAGGATCTCTAATTCGTGGAAAGAGGTGTACCGGTAGTTCGAATTAGAGATCCTAATTCGAACTACCTACTCCGTGCCGCGTGTAGCCGCGGGCACGGAGTTCGACCTAAGGGGATTTAAAAATGGCGCCTGCCTGGCAAGATGCAAATGAAGCCCGGGATATTTAAATCCCGGGCTTCATTTGCAACTTCGAATGCCTACATTAACCACCCTAGTTCGAACTAGGGTGGTAGTGTAGACATACCCTAGAAGAGTTAGGCCATGTGCTTTCAGGTTGCACCCATGGGTAAGGACTGCCTGATTGCTGCGTAGACTTGCCCAGTGCCATTCCTCCGCTACTTCACGATTAAGATACTTACATTGACTTGGCTCTCTATATAGATGCAACTGCAATATATATAATGCTAAAGGATCCATTATTTAGTATCTATTTTGTATTTTGCAGCTCAGTGCATCAGACAAACATTAAACAACTGGTCCATTAAATCTCACAATGCCGCTCATCCCAAAGTATCCATATTGATCTAGGGCTATGGCTACACTGCCTTTTTTTTTTTTTTTTTTTGCGGAAGAGCATATGCAAATTGCACTCTCATTTGCATATCTTCTTCTGATTCTTTTTGCAGAAGAGGTTTTGCCAATAAAAAGCCCCATGTAGACGGGGCCATTTGTCAGGAAAAAAATCCCCTCTTTTGCAAGCTCCTGTAAATCTCAATTTTTGAGGAATAAGGGATCTTGCGAAAAAAGGGTTTTTCCCGACAAATGGCCCTGTCTACACGGGGCTTTTTATCCATAAAACCTCTTCCGCAAAAAGAATCGGGAGAAGATATGTAAATGAGAGCACGATTTGCATATCCTCTTCCGCAAAATAAAAAGGCAGTATAGCTGTAGCCCTAGTGAATATCTATGAAAACACAGATATGGAGATAAAAATACAATGAAATAGTAACAAATACCACCATTTTGCAGATGAGGCAATACTACTTCACCCTCTTTGCATCCTCGGCGCGGTTAGACTGCGTGTTTTTGAGGACAAAGGCTGATTTTTACCATCTGTTGGCATAACGCCTAACACCAGAAGTTCCCAGTTTGGGTACATATTTTGCATGTGTCAAATGTGCTAGGAGGATCAAAAATCACTCCATGAGCAGTGATAAATGGGGCCAACCCCAACCAACCCGGGGTGATGGGTAGGTACCAGGGGAGCCAACCCTCTCCGTGGGACAGGCCGGCCGCATAATCCCAGAAGGGGAGCGGCCTCAGGTGGAAGGGGCTGGGCTGGGGGCAATCAGCCCTCTGCACTCTCCGGAGCGCAGCACATCCCCCTGGCCCTCAGAGCCACACAGTGCGGCGCAGTGCTCCCACAGCGCTTGAAAGGACCCGGAGCTCTGGCAGTAGCAGTGATGGCAGCTGAGAGCCTCAGGCCCCTTTGAATCGCTGGGCCCCAGGGTCTCTCCCCCCTTCCCTCTTGCTGGCAGGCCTGGCGGGTACCATTATCCCTGTGTCACAGGTGGATTCCCTGAGGCACAGAGCTGGAGTGACTGGCCCAAGGTTACGCACTGAGTCCATCGCGCAGCAACGGGCCCTGAATTCCAACACCGTCCTCCTCCCTCCCACCTCCACTTCCCACGCTCCGCGAGCTGCCAAAGCCAACTCCTTCCCTGCCTCCCAGGGGAAAAGCGCCTCCCCCGCCACCCGTGCTGCTTTTTAGCACTGAGCTCCTTTGGTCCCCACAGGAAAAAGGTCCTCGCCCATTACTGCCTGTTGCTTCTGGGACTAGCGCCTAAAGGAAAAGAGGCAGGAAGGGGAGGTGGCCGCTTAGAAGAGAGCGTGTGGGTCGGACTGGGTCTGCTTCAGCCTCAGGCTCCTCTCAGCCGGATCCGGCTCAGCCCTGTCGCCACGGAGTAGGCGCTGCTAATTTCAGAATGCTGCTCAGTCCCTGCTTGGCGTCAAACACGGCCTGAATGGCGGGCAGCCGAGAGGGGGAATCCCTGAAGAGCCTAAGGCAGCCACTCACTCTACTCTGACTGAAACTCACGGGAGTGGGGGGGCCTCACTCCATTAGGCTGCTTGGAAAGCCCCAGCCTTGCAAAGGACTAATTCAGGGATTGGGGGAGTCCTCTGTCACACATGCAGCTAACTGAAAATGGAGGCCTGGGTACAAACTCCATGAGAGCAGCTTGGGCAGGGGAGCTGTGAGGGAGGAGTGCAGGGGAGGCCGACTGAATTGCCAGCCCCGGGGCAGTGGCTCAGCTCCCTGCTCGCAGAAAGGGTGAGGCAGCAGGGGCAGGAGTGGGGCAGCCCACCCTCAGCATCACCCAGACTGCGCCGAGCACGGCCGGTCCTAACCAACCAGTGGCCCCGGGCGACCATTCGGCTCTCCCGTAAGGTTGCCAGATGGTTTAAAAAAAAAAACCACCAGACAAAAATGTGTCACAAAAAACAGAAAAAAAGAAAAAACACCGGGTAAAATTTTTCAAGAAAAAAAAATGGGTTGGGGAGTAACCAGGAGGATTCGGGCGGTCGGGCTGAAAGACCGGCTCCGTCGGCGGCCCCGAGCAACCGCCTGGCTCGCCCGCCCCTAAGACCAGCTCTAGCGCTGAGCCCCTTACATTCCTGTGAGCCCTTAGCACCACCCAGAGCATGCTGTACGGTGCTCTGGCGGTGGATTAAAGGGCCCAGGACCCCAGTCACTGCCACAGTAATGATGGCAGCAGCCAGGAACTCTGGGCCCTTGGGAATCACAGGACCTCAAGTCAGAACTCCTTTGCCCCGCTTTCCCCCCGCCCCCATCAGCAAGCTTGGGTAGCGTAGAAGCTCTTAAGTAGCCCCACATTTTATGAGCATTCCCGGAGGAAGATGTGACCTTCGCAGAAGCCACAACGTGGCCCATCTCTAAAACAGGCTGACTTGAAGCCCCATTAACCAAACTCCCTGAACTTTAAGAACCATTTAGATTCAGCTGCAAACTTTATAGCTTGGCCCTGCCTTCGCCTTTTCATAAATGCCCTGCAATCTAGGAACTGTTCGAACCTGCTTGCGGGGTCCCTAATGGGAAAAAAGCTTTGACACTGAGGCTATGTCTTAACTACATCCCTCTTTGGAAAGAGGGATGTAAATTATACAGATCGAAATTGCAAATGAAGCCGGGATTTGAATTTCCCATGCTTCATTTGCATAACGGCAGCCGCGTGGTCTTTCGAAAAAGCACTTTTTGAAAGTAAAACCGCTGTCTAGACACGGTTCTTTCAGAAAATAAAAAAAAGGAGTACAGGATCTTTTAGAAAGGGTTGGTTTTTTTTAAAGAACCGCGTCTAGACAGCGGTTTTACTTTCGAAAAGCCTTTTTCAGAAGACCGCGTGACTGCCATTATGCAAATGAAGCGTGGGAAATTCAAATCCCGGCTTCATTTGCAATTTCAATCTGTCTAATTTACATCCCTCTTTCGAAAGAGAGATGTAGTTTAGACATGCCCAAAGTGAGGGTAAAAGAAAGAAAGGGGAAATTACAGCTGAGTTATATTATTGGGATTTAAAAAAAAAAGTGAATTCTACCCTGTCAGCCTTCGTTGTTTCTGGACATGTAATTGTTTATGAACAGATACATAGTAATGTCGGTATCCACAGGGGGCCAATATAAATTGTTAGTGGTGCTTTCTTCTGCCATTTCATGTAGCTACGTCGGAGGCCTTGAATGTTACAGGAAGGAAGCAAAATACAACCCATCCTGTCACAAGCTGCTCTGTATTGTAATTGCAGTATCTATAAGGAGTGTCAGCTTTGGATTACTGGCGATGTCAGAAACAAAATGGGAGAGATTAAACGGGCACAAAGAGCTGCAGAATGAGAAGGTAATTGCACTTCACCAGCGCGCAACGCAGTTAGGTAATAGTGGGGAATGTGGATCTCAGACGCATCACTGAGTGGCACTGGAAGTGCCCTAGTCTCTAAGTGTGCTCTCAGGAGCGAGGACAATGCCCAGTCTATCGAAGCGGCACTTTCAATAAGTGCAGCGCAGCTGCACGGTACAGAGAAAGACGGCGTGGAAGAAAGGTGAACGCTGCAGCGTGTTACACAGCCTTGGACGGCACAACCTGTCTCCCTTCTGAAGGCAAGAAGCAGGGAAGACATGGAAGCGGAATCCAAATCCAGGGTCCACCCCCAGAACGCCGCTTGTAGGTGTACTGAGGAGGAGCGTTGCTCCTCCCAGGCGCCCGCCCTCCCTGTGCTCTGGACAAGGGAGGCTGGGGCCGCATGGCCTCCTCCCTCCCCGGTGCTTCGGGCTGGGGAATGCACGCTCAACCTCTTTTCTCCCCATGGTGGGGGGATGCGTGCTCGGCACACACTGGCCCACCCCCTTCTCTCCCAGTGGTGGGGGGGCAGGGCCTCAGCAGAAGGGGCAGGGCTGTAGTTGGGTCTGGGCCTCCCAACCCTACCATCACTGAGAGCCCATGCATGGCGCTCATGCAGCAAGAGGGGCCCGGGGAGGAGCTGGCTGGCATTCCAAGCATCTTCTGGACACAGTGCTCATTGAGGGCTGACAGCATGTACGGATTAACCTTTTAAACATTGACAATGGCCTGCCCATTCTGTGCTAATGAATGGCTATTACTAGGCTATTATATCCCAGAGAAGAGAGACAGAGTGCAAGCTCATTGTGTTCCCAGAGAGTCCTGCTGCCAGCCCATTATATCGCAACTGCTTTAAGTCAGTGGGTGATCTGATGAGGCTTTAATCATCAGTGGCCGGCTCGTGTTATTGGCTGCCTCTAGGAGCGCGGTCCCCAGTGAAAGCCCGTGTGTGCCTAACATATTTAGTGCTGTTGTACAGTCATTTATTGTACAAAGACTTGCACCTTGTGAATCCACTACCCCTCCCAGGCACTGGGGAACAGAATTCGAAGTCCAGGCCCTCGTTTACAAGCGCATTGCTTCGCAGGATGATCCTCCCTCGCTAAGCTCCAGTCGACATGACATCGTTACGGCGGCTCCGTAGCACTTCTGGTGAACAGACTCCACGTTGACAGGTGAGAGCTGTCCCATTGGCTGCTTAGCTACTGCCTCTCATGAAGGCGGGGCTTCCGTCAGCAGGAGATGCTCTCCCACCCACAAAGCGCTGTCGCCGTGGTCCTTTGGTTGGTAGAATGTACATGGTTCAGGAGTGTGGTTTATTCATAACCATGGGTGTCCGGTAGCCTAAGCAGGGGGAGGCTTTGCCTTCCCAACCCACCAGCAGGGCCGGATTAAGGCATGGGCTAGCCAGGCAGCTGCCCAGGGCACCCACCTATGGGGGGCGCCTGATGGCAGCTGTAAGGGGCACACAGTGCCCCTTATAGCTGCCATCAGGCGCCGCGGGCCCAGCTCCCAGATCGCGGCCTGCAGCAGCTCCCAGTGGCCACCCTGCAGCGGCCGCCCGGGGCGGGGGCCGTGTTAGCCCCCGCAGTGCCAGCCAGCAGCACCCTTCCCCCTGTGGCCCCGGGGCCCTGCACGGCCAGGCTCAGCCCGCCCCGGGCGGCCCCGGGTTGCGCGCCAGCGGCGGTAGTCGGGCCTGGCCGGGCACGTGTGTCCTGCCGCCGCCAGCTCCACGTGCCCCCCATCTCAATCAGGAATACAGCCGACCTGGAGATGAGTTTGGCGTGTAGGAAGGACGGGGGGGCTAGGAAGGGGCTTGGGGTGCAGGGTCGAGGCAAAACTTCTCTATGGCTCCCAGGAAAGGCCAACAGGCCCCTTGGGCTCCTAGTCGTACAGGGAGCCAGGAAGGCTCAGGGCACTGCCCCCAGTTACCTTCTTGGACTGTGACTTCTCTGGGGCAGGGACTCTTCTATTGATATATAACAGGGGTGGGCAATAATTTTTTGCCAGGGGCCAGAAATTTTTGAAGTGGCCCCAGGCTGCACCGGAAGGGGCGGGGACAGGATACTTCCCTGTTTCCTCACCCACAGACCATGATTGGTCTGGCAATGGGGGAGCGCATAAAGTCTTTGCTCCCCCCCTCCCCCCCCCCCGCCCAGAGATTCCCCCTAGGTGCCCATGCCCCTGGTGGTGGGAGGAGACTTGCACACTTCCCCTTCTGCCCCAGGCCCATCAGGGCGTGGGGGCGGGGGAGCGCATGAAGTCTCCACCTGCCCTGCCAGGAGCACATGGTGCTTCTAAGCACCACATGCTCCTTGCGGGGTGAAGGCAGGGTGGAGGAAATTTTGCACAGCTCCCCCACCCCCACGCCCTAATTGGCCTGGGGGAAGGGCAGGGAATCCACGGGCCAGATCAACCTGCTTGGTGGGCCGGATCCAGCTTGCGGAAGCCCTTTTGCCCACCCCTGGTATATAAAATATCTAACCTGCTGCCCAATGTACATTTCAAAGCCAAGCCATGAGGAGAAATCATTGGCTTTACCCCTGTGTAACTGCTAGCAGGGCTTGGTACCTGGGAAACCCACCAGGACTGAAAACCCACTGGAGGGTGCAATGATAGTGCCAACTGGTGGGATCTTGCTCGCTTGCTTTTGTCATTGCAAAGGCTTCAGAGCAGGGAGGTGACACTCTCCTCTCCGTCAATAGAGAGCCTAGCACAGTGGGGTGCTGATCATGATTAACACCTGCTGATGCTGTTGTAACCCACATGGCTTAGAATCAACACCCATGTGAAGGCCTGAGCCAGAGCCCACTGGATTCCAATGGAAAATCGGGGGTGGGGGGCATCTTTCTAATGGCACAAAGCCAAACCCACTGCTCCCGGGGTGAGAGGGCTGAGGTGCAGGAACAGACTCAGGGCTGGAACCAAGGGACTTTAGCATGTGGGAGGGGGTGCAGGCTCTGGGAGGGGTTTTGGAGGTGAGTAGGGGCTCAGGGCTGGGGCAGAAGGTTGACATGGGGGGGCAAGTTCTGGGGTCGGGCCTGACACGGAGTGTTTGGGGTGTAGGAGGGGCTCAGGATGGGTCAGGGGTTTGGGGTGCAGGCTCTAGGCAGCACTTATTTATGGCAGCTCCTGGGAAAGGCCAGCAGGTTCCTGTGGCTCCTAGACATGTCGGGGGGGCTCCCTGCAGCCACAGGCACTGCCCACACATTGGTTGCAGTTCCCAGCCAATAGGAGCTGTGGAATTGGTGCTCAGGCAGCACATGGACTCATGGAGCCTCCCTGGCCGCACACACGCTTGGGAGCCTCAGCGACCTGCTGGCTGCTTCCCAAGTAGGAACCATGTGGAGTCAGGGCAGGTAGGAAGCTTGCCTTAGCCCTGCTGCACCACTGACCAGACTTTTAACGGCCCCCTTGGGTGCTGACCAGAGCTACTAGGGTCCCTTTTCAACTGGGCATTCCAGTCGAAAACCAGACGCCTGGGCACCCTAAAGAAACTCTTCCATTGATTTAATTGGACTTTGGCCTGATGTATGCAGGAAACTTGGGATGCATCAAGAGATGCCCAGCAACATCAAGTAACTCCCACCAATGCGCTTCTCTATCTAGTGCCTGTGGCCTGACGTTTCTTTTGACAATGGAACAAATTTAACAATTGAGAAGTTGAACGTTTCCACATGGCTCCCTCTCGGCTGTCGACCGGCCCAGCATGAGACGCCACTGTACTGTACCATCACCCCTGGCTGCTGCCTGATACTGAAAAGATTGCAGGAGTGTTTTCTAGTCAAACACATGACAAATGACTGGGGACGACGTCACCAGTGTTCCTTCTGTCTCTCCACCGGTGTGTTCTAAGGGTTTTCTAATAACTCCGGATAGCCAGGCTGATTCATCTTTCCTCCTCATGCCTAGTTGTGAGGAGAGCAGTGCCAAGATCACAGGTTGCACACTATTGCACTTCCTTCCTGTCCAAAACACAGACAGGACTTTTTGCAGACTTACTCTGAATGGAAGGACCATTTTTCTGTAAAAAAAATAATATTGTACCCGGCTATATTTGCCTTGTGTACACTTGGCTGTCCTGCTTTGCGTATCCTACTGTCACTTATACCAGTGCTACTAAAGCACTCTAGTACAGACAAAGAGCTCTTGGCCTCTAGCAGTCTCACTGATGTATTGTCTTGATGCGTTTGAACCTAACGCTCCACCTCAGCCAGTCAGGTCCTGATCTAAGGCCCATAGAACTCAATGGGAATCTTGTCGTTGGCCTCAGTGGGTTTCGAATCAAGGTGGCCTGGTCTTTGTAGGATCAACCACAGTTTAGGCTTACAGGAAAAACAAAACCATTCACGGGTCATTGACTCGAGCACTGGACCATTAAGCCCTTTGGCACCACTAATGTCTCTCACTAGTAATTCTAGATTAGTAAGCGGGTTTATATATTTCTAACTTCACAGACAAGAATGACATGTGCACAGAAATAGAATATAGCAGGGGTTCTCAAACTTGTGATACCGCGACCCCCTTCTCAGTTGTTTGCGACCCCCCTCTCCATTGCTGCAACCACCCTCTCAGTTGCTTGCGACCCCCCTCTAAGTTGTTCGCAAACCCCTTCTAAGTTGCTCATGACCCCCCAGGGGGTCGGGACCCACAGTTTGAGAAACACTAGAATATAGACATTCGGCAGATTGTAACTTTAAATATATTTTGCCTAATGCCTCTGAGTTATGCATATTCATATTCATAAGCCAGTTTTCATAAAGCATGTGGGGGCTCCATGACACCTCTAGGGGTACATGTACCCCCGGTTGAGAAGTACCAGCCTATCTCTTCTTAAACAAAAGGCTTGATCTTGAGTCAGTGTAAATCAGGACAGTTCCATTGATGTCTGCACAGCTCAATGGATTGGCCTCAGTTTATATCTATGATGAAGGCCCTGGGTGTTGGGAGGTTTTCACTCACATCGCTATGCACAGTCCATTGATTTGAGTTCTGTAGAGAGGAAAGAATTTGGACCTACGCCTTCTTTCTGTTGCCAAATTGGATGAATTGATATTTGACGTATGTAGATAGCACTACCAAGTAAACTGAAGTGAGCAAAGGTTAAGTATCCACTGCAGGCAATTATCCATTAGTATAAAACACCTTGGTATAATATTTATACATTGAAATGCCAGAAGAAATTGGACATCGTTTTTGCAATACTATATAATTCATGTCTTGCAGCTCCTTTGTTTTGTTTGTTTTTAATATTTCAGCAATAACAGAACATTTCTCATAGGGGCCTGACGTGCAATAGTCTATAAATAAAATAAGCACTGAAACAGACGTCTCCAATTCTTACCACCATTCTCTTCCGAGCTTTTTAAACATTTTGGAATATTTGGCACATGGCATACATGTGAAAGAGTAAAATTACGAGCCAATCCCTCAGCTGGTATACATCAGCCCCGCTCTATTGGAATCAATGGGCAGAATCCTGTCTCCATTGAAATTAAGAACAAAACTCACAATGACTTCACCGTAGAGAAAATTTCACCCACAATCTCTTTCATGCGGGAGACTCTCAGCCCTTCCTTGCTAACAATGCCAATGGTACCTAGACAATGTGAGTTACAGTCAAAAAATATTAACAAGTAGGTATAGCAAGAGGTTCAACAACCTAGTACCATTCTGTACAAATCTGTCCTGGAGTAGTGCACTTGTCCCTCTCCCAGGGGCGCTGTTGAGTCCCTGGGCTTCTTGAGTCCACAACCAACCCTGCATCTCCTGCAACACAATTGTGGTTATATACCAATGCTCCCCCCTCACCAGGGCAGTGCAGCCTAGTGGCCGGAATCTCTAGGAAACATCCTGCTCACCAAGGAAGTGTGGCCTAGCAGCCGGAGTCTCTAGCAAATGCCCCTCTCACCAGGGCAATGAGGCCTAACAGCCAGAGTCTCTAGGAAACAGGTGCTGGTGGTAGGGGGACCTGGGCCCTCACTACTCCACCAGGTTCCATCCCAGGGCCCTATTGGAGCAATGGAACGTGCCACTGCTTTCAGCGGGGCATCCCACCACACCATACTGAGAACCACAGGTTACACTATCCCACCCTTGGCTACTTCCTAACAGTCTCCACTGGCCTCCTTCCAGGGTTCTTCCTCCAGACCCTCTGTAGCACAGATGTCTCACTGGTTGGCCTCCCAATCCAGTCCCTCAGGCGGTTCCCTTGCAGGAGCTCTGGTCAGGCCTGCTTCCTCCCAATCTCCTTCAGTAGGGTAGGTGTTTCACTGGCTGGTTTCCAGCTCTGGCCTTTCTGACAGTTCACTTGCAGGAGCTCAGGCAGTACCTCCTCCCTCCTCAGCAGCCAGCCCCAACTGAGCCTCTCTTCAGGCTTTTATACCTGGGCTGTAGTGTGAGCATGCCCAGTACAGTTGCGGGGGCAGGGCTTCTTCAGCCAGTGGACCTGGGTAAGATCAGCTTTCCCCATCTGGGGCTGGTACATAGTCACATTTTAAAAGAAATATATTTTATTTCAGGAATGCTCTTTCTGATCAACCCTGGAATGGTGTATTTTTAGACTGCCTCAAGCATATTAGCATACTTCCATACCACTGTCTGCCTACACCCCACCCCCAGTCTCAGGCACTTCACCAACCTTCATGTTCATATGTTGAGTGTGAGAAAAGTTTAAATGATTTTTTTTAAATTTTTTGTCTGAAAATATTCACCAGGTGGGATCCAAATTGGAAGGTTCAGTCCACCCAAAACAGCATTTTTCAGTGAAAAATGTATTTATCTGGAAAATTTGCCTGACTCGATTTCTGTGAGGCTACCGTTATCAATACCATGCCTATGCTACAACGGTTATGTTGGGCCATAGAGAAGTTCATTGACCTGCTATTCCAAGGTCACACAGCAAGCCACTGTTATAGCTGAGAATAAAGCCAAGACTCCTGCCTCTAACCAATGTAACCAACTCCCCTGGTCTAAGGATATTGTGTGTTTTGCTTAAAGCCCCACCTTCCAGAGTCATGTGCTTACACGAGACTCTCAACATTCATTTAATAAAAAGGTCACCCACAGGTTGGACGTCTCTGGCACAGCACCTCGGGACCCGACTGTTCCCGAACGAGGGAATTTGCCAGACCAGAGGAGGTCCCCTGCTACCAGCTCCCCAGACCACCTTCCTTCCCCACTGCTGGTCCCAGCTGCCTCCCCCCAACCAGGCTTCCAAGCTGCTATGGCCCCAACAGCCCAGATTGCCCCGGCCCCATTGTTGGAGCTGCCATGCCCCTGGTCCTGGCCCCGCTACCTGAGCTGCCATGGCTGCTGCGTCTCCAGATGTGGCCCCACTACTGGGGCTGCCTTGTCTCTGGCCCCGGCCCTGCTATTGGGGCTGCCACAGTCCCTACTGCACTACCAGGGCTCTGGCACCAGTCCCGGCCCCGGCCCCAGCCCCACCGAGCTCCGAACCACCAGCCCTCTTACCTCTGGGTCTCCCAGGCAGGACTGCCTGGTCCAGGAACATCCATGGTCCTACCCATGTTCCTCCAGTTTTGGGAGGCCCAACCTGTAGTCCTCATGGTTCTGGAGAAAAGGCTACAATTGTAAGCCCCAAAAGGATCAGAAACCAGAAAGCAATTTCAAAAATAAATAACAAAAAAAAATCTCATGGCTTGAGGGTGAGCGGTGGCAGCTGGAGTCTTGATTTTTGACTGTTGGGTGTTTGTTGTTCTGCAGTCTGCAGTTCTAGCCTCTAGATATAGCCTCATTCAGATTCCTATATGAGAATGACAGGTGATCGCTCGTTGCTGAGTATGATCATCTTCCATGGGAGTTACGGATTCTCAGGTGGTTGATAAGGCAGATCTTTGAACCACAAGTTCTGTTACAGTGAGGACAGATGTTTCCAGGTACAGCAGGAAGCTGTTGACCACAACTAGAAGCCAGTCTCCCCTTCTTCCTTCACCTCTTCTCCTCCTCAGCTTGTTGGTGGATAAATTCAAAATGTACGGAGCCACTGTGTAGGACTTGTCAACATTTTGAGCGATGCTGGGTGAGTGTCTTCCACATGTCAACATCAATGTTGTACTTCTTGAAGTTATCTTTTAATAAGTCCTTAGAACACTTCCATTGCCCTCCTGCATTACGGTGTCCCTCTTTCAGGTGAGAAAACAGGACCTGTTTTGGGAGGCGATGGTCTGGCATCCGAACAACATGACCAGTCCAGCGAAGGTGCTGACGGATGATCACTGTCTCCATACTGGTGGTCTTTGCCTCTTCCAGAACACTGATGTTAGTGCGCCTGTCTTCCCATTTGATCTTCAAGGTCTTGCAGAGGCAGCGTTGGTGATACCGCTCAAGGACTTTCAAATGATGTCCGTAGGTCGTCCAGGTTTCAGATCCATACGATAGTGTTGGGAGAATGACGGCTTGATAGACAAGAAGATTCATATATATTGCAAGATTTGCCATATGAAGTGTCCTCTCTTATTTACAACTACAAGTTGAACCTCTCTAGTTGGGCACTCTCTAATCCAGCATGATTTTAGTAAGCCGCATGTCCACTTATCATGGGTTTCTCGCGGTCCCATAAAGTTTGTTTACAGCCACCAGGCCAGGCTTTCAGGGTACGTCGAGACTACAGGCTTTTGTCAACAAAGGCAAAGAGCATCGACAAAGAGCATCTAGACTACAGCCAGTTCTGTCAACAAAGCAAGCCGCTTTGTCGACATGGGAGTGTAGACGCAAAGGACAGTGTAGATGCAATAACACCTTCTGTCGACAGAACTCTGTCGACAAAAGGCGTTATTCCTCATTAGAATGAGGTTTACCACCGTCAACAAAACTGCCGAGTTCTGTCAACGTTATGTCGACAGAACTCAGCGGTAGTGTAGACACAGGTATAGTTACGTCCACAAAAGTCCACTTTTGTTGAAAAAACCCTGTAGTCTCTAGACACACCCTCAGTGTGTGTGCTGGTATTTAGCTCTAATTTGCCCCTATATTGCACAGGGCAGGGGGGGCTAAGGGTTTGGGAGGTACAGGAATCAGAGCTGGGAGGTGAGGAGGGACTCTGGGCATGGGACTCTGTGTGTATGTGTGTGTGTGTGTGTGTGTGTGTGTATGGAGGAGAGAGCACGGGGGGCAAAGCCCCCCCCCGGATATTCATACCAGGGCAGCTTACTCTTCCCCTTCCTGTCCCTGTCAGAGAGTGAGAGCAAAGTGCACAGCTTGTCTGCCCCCTGCGCTCTCCAGCGAGAGTGAAAAATGCAGCAAACTGTGCACTTTCCCCTCACTCCCTGACAGAGGGGGACAACCAGCAATGTTCTTGTATGAATGTGGGGAGGGAGACTGGGCCCTCACCCCCACCTTAGAATCATAGAATCTAGGGCTGGAAGAGACCTCAGGAGGTCATCAAGTCCAGCCCCCTGCCCAAGGCAGGACCAATCCCAACTAAATCATCCCAGCCAGATGATTAAGTCTTTGTCAAGCCGAGACTTAAACACCTCTAGGGATGGAGATTCCACCACCTCCCTAAGTCACCTATTCCAGTGCTTCACCATCCTCCTGGCGAAATAGATTTCCCTAATATCCAACCTAGACCTCCCGCATTGTAATTTCAAATCTTTGCTCCTTGTTCTGCCATCCGTCACTACTGTGAACAGCCTTTCTCCATCCTCTTTAGAACCCCCCTTCAGGAAGTTGAAGGCTGCTATCAAATACCCCCCTCACTCTTCTCTTCTGCAGACTAAACAAACCCAAATCCCTCAGCCTCTCCTCGTAGGTCCTGCGCTCCAGCCCCCTCATCATTTTGGTCATTCTCCGCTGGACCCTCTCCAGTGAGTCCACATCCTTTCTGTAGTGGGGGGCCCAGAACTGGACACAATACTCCAGATGTGGCCTCACCAGAGCCACACCTCTAAGGGAAGTGGGAGGCTCGGGGCTGATGCAGTTCTGGATGGGGGTGGGATGCACACCCAGCCTGCCTTTTCCACTTGCTTGGTGATTCTGTCTCTTTTCTGTATGGTTTGAAGAGAAGCATTCCTATTCCAGGCACATCCCATTGTCCTGGCACAACCAAAACACGTATGTGTGGCAGCGCGTCGGGGTCCCCTGCCTCCTGCACCCCCGTAGTGGCATGAATAGACTCCACCAGACAGTAGAATAGAGGGAGTTTATTGCTTCTCCAGGATACAGCACAGCATAGATGTAATCTGGTTACAGGGCCAGGCCTAGGATGCCTCAGCTCCTCTTGGGATGGGGGAGACTGGGCCCCTAAATCCCAGCCCCCCTTTGCTCAGACTGCTTCCTCCATGATTCCAGACAGAAACCTAACTAACTCACTTCCAGCCCTACCCCCAGCCAGGGCTCCACTCCCCTCCTTCCCATTGTTCCGCTCCCTGGGGGATAACTCATTGGACAAGTTCAGAGCCCCCTTGCATAATGACTCATCCCCTGCCCTGCTGGGCCATGCTACAGACAGCAGCCAGCGGAGGTCACCCATGGCCCACTGCCCAGCATAGCAACCAGAAAGGTACCCACACTACGTCACAGTACGTTACGACAAGAGGAAGCGGTATACTGAATTTGGAGGTCCTAGCTCCTACTGTTTAGGAAAAGTTCTTAAACAAAAAGACAGATAAACTCTCTCCGATATATAATAGATATTTGCTTCTTTGCCTCCAGTCAGTCCAGTACCTGTCTGTCTATCTGTGGTCCCTCTTTATTCTTCCATTGAAATCAGTAAGTCATTCCACTCACTTCTGTGGACATTGGATGAGACCCAATAAAAATTTGACCAGTCATTGCAAAAAATGTCAATACCTACCAAAGCATGGGTTCAGATATAGCATGTATTTGACTTCTTCAAGAATAGATCTTCATTTTCGCTGCAAACAAGGTTTATTTTGCACACCAATGGCATTTTCTCTCATTCTGAGCACATAGAATACTCATAATCCATTTTGCAGAGACTCCAGCCCTTGATGTGAAAGCATGTATGTCTCATGCATCTGTGCTATTGTAAATCTGTTAGTGCTTCTACACAGATGGCTTAAGAAGCAGAAAAGACACATAAACATCTGTTTAGAGTTTTAAGCAGCTTGTTAGATGAATTCTGCACCTGGGTTTCCTGCAGTGAATCAACTGTGCTCTCTTCAGTATGTATGAGGCGATCTAGGAATACTCCTAGGGATATACACTTTGATCAGTTCCTGAGGGATTTCTCTGGGAAACTTCTGCTGGTGCCATTAAGAGTTGCCTATGTAAAACCTCTTTGCTCTATTGGCTTTTTACAGACTTAGCTTTCTCTCTTCAGAGCTGTATTCTGCTGTAGATGTAAAGTATATCCTGGTATAAAGACACTGACTCCAAAAGAGTTACAGCAAAAGAGAATGTGGCCCTTTACATTTCAATAGCGTGGCTGAAATACACACTTCTGTTTATGCACTGCATGTATGACAGGGATGTGCTACGGGGCTAAGGTCAGCTGGTTTAAATCAGCTCAGGTCTGTTGGCTTTACTGCAGCCGCACTTACTTATCCCAGCTGAAATCTGGCCCCTAACATCAATGAGAGCACTTGACTGCTTCCTTAGTAGCATTGGTATAAATTAGTTCCATTCCCAGTGTTACCATTGGCATTTCCGAGATAATCTCCAATTGTTTATAAGTAATTATCTCTGGCCTGAAAACAGGCCTGCACCTTCTCAGGCGTGCAATGATTTCCCCACCCACACCTCCCAAAAAGAAAGATCTCTTCAGATACTTCTTGACTGAGGATGAACATCAAAAATAGAAATTGCATTTTGCAGGGAGTTTCTGGCAAGGCTGTAAATTCAATACACAATGCTGATTTTGCTCGCAGGCATGCTAGGGTAAATCCAGCAGAACAGTGCTATTAATAGTTACCTCCAGCATGACAAGCTGAAGTTCCCTCTCTGCAATGTGGCAGGCATCCACAAATGACAATGGCTAAGTACATATTTAAAATCTGCACTGACACATGGCTGAGGAGAAGAATGCCTGCATTCTGCTTGCTTCTGGGGTCCGCCCTGGGAGCCACAGGTTGACGGGGCAAATATTATTGCTCTTGTGATGTGGGAGGGAGCCGGGTTTAGGATGAGGCGTGCAGAGCTAGACTGTACTGAGATGGGGTAGGGGAAATGGGCGATGGCATCACAGAGCAACCAAGATAGATCAGAGGAGGATGCAAAGGTGGAACACCTCAGGGGAGTTCTGACTTGTCTGCGGATTGTGCCCTGCTGTGTACCTGGAGTAACTGATGTCCCTGCACTGGTGTGGTAGGGAGGCTTTGTGGGATGCCAGACCAGAGCTGTCTTTGATCATGCTGCAAGACATAAGGTGCGGCATCGACTCCTTCTCCACTCCCTCCGGGAAGGAAGACTCGTCTGTGTTACACACACATCCCTGCAGGAGAATAGTAATAGAGAGGTAGCCGTGTTGTGTTAGTCTAGCTCATCACCTATTAAACCATCTTGTTAGTCTTTAAAGTGCTACATAGTTTTTCCTTTTGTTTTATCCCTGCAGGACTGAGCTTGGAGCCCTGGCACTTCAACTCCCCATCTTTAGCTCCCCTCTGAAGCACACACAAATTTCTATTATTGGCTGTACCTGCAGGGCATCTCTTGCTCTTGGGCCAGCTGGGAGCGGAGAGGCAGCACTCAGCCGTACCGGCACAGCCCCATAAACCCAGTACATTCCATAGCGGTGCTGCCAGCTGCCACCTTGGGCAGAGCCAAAGCCCTCTGAGCTCAGTGGAAAGACTCCCCTTGATTTCCATGTGCTTTGGCTGCAGCGTTCGAGCTGCACTTACATTCCAGGAATTCAGAGGCTAGGATGGGGTCTGACGCCTCACTACCCCAGGGGCTGATTATTCTGAATAACATTTCATGGCCTCTGATTTTATTTTATCCAATTCATAGTGCAACCTCAGGGAGCTTGCAATTGTATTCCACCCTTGCATTCCGCCCAGTGGAAGCAATGGTATGTATAACTGAAAGACCTTTTAATAAATATTTAGTATTCCTTTTATCTGTCTTTATGTCATCTCTGTCATCTAATCCTGCTATTCCATCATGTATCTTTTAATGATCTTTATTTCTGCATGCACTCTCCACTAATTCCACTTTCTCCTATTCCAGAGGCAAGTCTTGAATGTTTTTGTCAATATTTCTTAACGCAAAACAATTGTTCCATGGATGAGGTTATAAATAATATTGAATTGTCTTGTGTTGAATTTGGTTCTATGGAAGTAAAATGTATCTGAAAGGAGTCCAAAGGGCTTCAGGAGTCAGCATGGTCTATCAGGGTACGTCTAGACTGCACACTTCTTTTGAAAGAAGCCTTTTCAAAACGATCTTTCAAAAAAGCTTTGTTCAAAAGAGATCGTCTCTCGACAGCCACAACTTTTTTCGAAAAAGCGATCTGCTTTTTCGAAAGAGAGCACCCAGGCAATCTGGATGCTCACTTTCAAAAAAGCCCTGTTTACGGTCAAGAACGCCTTTTTTTGAAAAAGCTCTTTCGAAAAAAGGCATTCTTCCTTGTAAAATGAGGTTTACCGCTGTCAAAAAAACCGTCGCGTTCTTTCGATTTAATTTCAAAAGAATGCAGCGGCAGTCTAGATGCAGGTGAAGTTTTTTTGAAAAAAGGCCACTTTTTTTCGAAAAAACCCTGTAGTCTAGACATAGCCTTAGATGGGTCTAGGTAATATTTTTGGCTCTGCCCGAGACTACCTGCGTGACTCTGGACACATCACTTGATCGCTCTGTGCCTCTTTTCCCTTTCACTCTTTGCCTGTGTAGACTGAAAGATGTTTCCTCTAATTTTTTTATCCATGTGCAGAATAAATTTTATGTGCACCAAGGCATGTGCATATGTACACCACCAGTAGAAACGTGCTGCCAGCTGTGGGCACTCTGCTGGGTGGCTGCCAAGTGCACAGCTTTCAGGGAACACCGGCAGGAACTGTCCCTTTTATTATGTTTTTGAGCAGTGCCTAACACAGGGGAGCCTCCAAGTACCACTAGAAAGAAAATAGCAAGATAGAAATTACTTTCCACGCCCCTGAAGAAAAGCAAAGTTTATGGTGCAACATGGCAGCAGTGCTGTGGAGTACAGCAACACAACCCCTGGAACTGCAAGGCTAGGTAAAATCTCAGTTCTTGCGTTGGGATTCTGCCACAGTAGGTCTAATCAGGATCTTGAATTCATCCCTCAAGCAAAGGATGAACATCATCATCAGGATAGTATTTTAGAGAAGACTACCACCTCCAGAGTCACCAACCCCCCTTCTTCCAGCATCCTCTCTTCTCTTGCACCGTGTGCGGTCAAGCACACCTGTTCCAAGTGAGTGCAGTGTTTCTTTTACAGATGGAACACACCGTGCAAAATGTCAGGTGGTGAAAATCAAGCCATGCATTTTTTTCTTGGACCTCACTTAGCCAAACACTGCTGGCTTAGGTGGTGAGATCAGACATGATCACAGTAGCCTGATACTGGGAGGGGAAAGGGATAGTTCAGTGGTTTGACTCTTGGCCTATTAAACCCAGGATTGTGAGTTCAATCCTTGCAGAGGCCATTTAGGGAAGTGGGGCAGATCTGTCAGAGATGGTATTTGGTCCTGCTGTGAAGGCAGGGGATTAGACTTGATGACCTGGCAAGGTTCCTTCTAGCTCTATGAGATAGAGAGATGCCACTAACAAGGAAGGAACAGTGTGTTAAAGCCATCTCAGGCTGCACCTATACTGCAGCAGTTTGTCAGAAGAGGAAATGCAAATGGAGTGCTCATTTGCATATTCTCTTCCAATCCTTTTTGCGGAAGAGGTTTTTGCAATATAAAAGTCCTGTGTAGATGGGGCCATTTGTTGGAAAAACCCCATTTTGCTCAAGAGCCTGTAAACCTCATTTTTTGAGGAATAAGGGATCTTGTGCAAAACGGGGTTTTCCTACAAATGGCCCCATCTACACAGGGCTTTTTATCGCAAAAACCTCTTCTGCGAAAAGAATCGGAAGAGAATATGCAAATGAGAGCATGAGATTTGCAAATGAGCCCTGCATTTGCATTTCCTCTTCCAACAAACTGCCGCAGTGTAGACGTAGCATCAGAGACATCACAATACAGGGAATAACCTAAGAACCCAAACAAAATAGAAAAGTGTGCATCTATAATGGCACAGGGTGTCAGTAGCTGAAAGTCAGTTGCTTGCACAGTGAATTGCCATTCATTAAAATTAACTAATTCTATAATGCTAGTAATAAAACATCAGTGTTCCTTAAAACAGCAATAAAGCTAAACCAAGCAGACATGACGAGTTCTGATCAGCTATTAATTGTAAAATAGGACTGCTTGAGTAAGTTCCCCAAATTCCTATGATTTGGCATTAAATGCTAACCTCCTTTAAAGAACGCTTAGTGCACCTCAGTAGTGCGTTTTATAGTGTATGGGATTTTAATTGCTTTATTATAAAAGAAAGCAATATTTGCCCTTTTATGAATTTTGATTTAATGACTTTAGCACATTCATTATTAGTTCATTATGTTTCTGTGGAATTGAGGCCTCCTGAGTTAAAAGGATGTCCCCATGCTAATCTGGCCTCAATTAAAATGCAATCATATTGTGGTTAATCTCAAGGACTCACTGGGGCTATGTGAGGGGGAGAACAAGTGAAGAGACTATCATGCAGATAGAGAAGAGAAACAACTGACAAGGAAACAGTATCTGTAGGGGGACGAATCTGTTTAAAGGTCTTTCACTGAAAACTCAAATACAACTTGTTTCTACTGTATACCACAGGAGTGGGCAATAATTTTTTGCCCAGGGGCCACTTCAAAAAATTTTTAAGTGGGCCAGGCCGCACGGGAAGGGACAGGGACAGGATACTTCCCGGCTTCCCCACCCACAGACCTTCACCCCCCCCCCCAGGTTCCCTCTAGGTGCCCATGCCCCTGGTGGTGGGAGAAGACTTCCTGCACTCCCCCACCCCCAGGCCAATCAGGGCCTGGGAACAGGGGAGCGCGTGAAGTCTCCTCCCGCCCTGACAGTAGCACATGGCGCGTCTAAGCGCTGTGCGCTCCTCGCAGGGTGGGGGCAGGGCAGAGGAAACTTCGTACACTCCCCCCTCTCCCAAGGCCAATCAGGGCTTGGGGGAAGGGGAGCGCATGAAGTCTCTTCCCACCCTGCCAGGAGTGCGTGGTGCTTCTAAGCGCTGTGCGCTCCTTGCAGGGCGGGGGCAGGGCAGAGGACACTTCTTACGCTTCCCCCCACTCCCAGGCCCTAATTGGCCTGGGGGCCAGGGAACAGCAGGGCCTCCGCAGGCCAGATCAACCCGCTTGGCAGGCCGAATCCGGCCCACAGAGTCCCTTTTGCCCACCCCTGGTATACCACATTCAGGATGGTTTTGGAAATATTGATATCCAATGGATGGGTTGGTGGAGCGTGGTTGGATATTCTGCTGTTCTCCTATCTGTGTTCTGGATAGTATACCAGGAAATACCCTGCCTTTTCTGGCATTGTGCATCAGCATTTAACCAGCGGCTAATGCTAAATAAAACCATCAACTGGGGTAGCTTTGTGGATGAGGAGAAATTCCACCCACAAATGATATGTTGAAAGATCACCCATAAACTCTACTAAGAATTTTGTAAGACTGACTGATTGTAACAACCCAACCAAATGGACGTTCTGTCTGGAACTCATTTTATGTTACGTCCTGTTCTTGTGTATCTTCTACTCTTATTGAAAGGACCTTGAGTACTTGCCTGTCATCTTTTATGTTTCAGGATCCCTTCAAGCTTAGATTTTTGCTATAAATAACATGGGTATTGCTAGTAAAGCTTTGTAATTAATGTGACCACTTTTTTGAAAGGTTATGTCATTTTTTTCCCCCAGAGTCAGACTTAGGCTCTGTTAGGTTTGTGTGGAGGTCAGATTTCTACAAAGTATTTAGCAATTTTTGTGGGTGCAAGTGGGTTATGGACAGCTTTTATAATGGTACCACAGAACATTAGAGCCTCAACTGGTGTAAATCAGCATAGCTCCCTTGACTTAGCCAAATCCTATCAGTCAGATTTTGGCTTCTTTAGAAGAATGAAGCAAAAATACGCAAAGCTCCTAGGAAACAAAGATTGTTTTCATGTAATGTCCTTGATGATAAAAATGCCCAGATCATTTTTAAGAGCAGCAATTCTTAAAGCATAAGGCCCTTTGTTTCTGTAGAGTGGCGTGTCAATTAAATCTAAAAGGCCACTTATGATAAGTACACCCCACCAGATTCTGTGCCATTTTAATTATTATGAAAGATAATTGCTGTTGGGGGACCGTTAATAACTAGGGTCATGTCAATTTTTCTTAACTTCTATCGCTTACAGGAATACACTGTAAAGAGACACATTTCATCGAATAGCAAATATTATTTTGGAAAACGATACTTTTATGGCACTGAATTACAAGCAGAATTTTAAACCATCTTTCTAGAGTAGAGTTTTCCTCCTTGGTTTACAGCTGCTCTGAGACTTTCCTTTCCCAAATTTCAAAAGTCTCTTTAAATCATAATCATGTCATGGAGGATCAAAGCCCAGGGCAAACTGGCCAATGTTACATGTAAACTCTTAGCGTTCCCAAGTTAAATATTCACATCCCACAGATGTGAAGTATAAGCCCTGTGTTCCTGGTCACCTGCTAATTTTTCTTTATTAGCTCATCTCATTACTTAAGCTTGGAAGGATTAGATTTTTTTTATCAGTACATATCAGTTAAACATAGACTTCGCCCTACATACACAAACCTCTGAACAAATATTTCTATTGATAAGCATTGAAACTTACAAATGAGCAAAGAAAGAAGCTGCTTGAGAGCGGATTAGAGTTTGATTTATGGATATTGCCTCTGTGTATTTTTACATATAATATTGACAGTTTTGTGTTAATAGTTCTAAAGCTTTAATTTTCTAAATCTCAGCATCTATCATTAAATACTTGTTGTCTGACCTGCCATGATCCTGCAATTTTCTGTGAAACATTTAAGTTGACAAACTAAAAATGTTTTTTAATTAAATTTTGCCAATTTGAGACAAAAATACATACATTCTCACACCCGCATGTGTATCTATAGAGATTTCTGAATACACACATGAAGAAGAGGTTGTCACATTATAGTGAACAATTATTTGGTTTATTAACTTTTTTCCAGTCAATGAACAGCACTAAAAACAGTTCCCCATATGTACAAATAGAATTGGATTCTTTATTAATGTGTTGGTTGTTTGAAATTATTCCAAGAATGATTTACAGTGACATTCCATAATGTGTCTCCCTCAAGCTATTATTTCAAGTATTTCCTATTCATTATTCATACTAAAGCCGAAGTCATATGCTTGGGTTTCTACTCTGGGTGAGTGGCTTCCAAAAAGGCAGAAGTCACAAACATAATCAGTGCAAACTCGTTTATAACCAGTATCCACAAATATTCTTTTCAGTGTTCATGCATTTGGAGTGTATATCTCCACACTTCGGCTACATCAACACTGAAGGCTTCTTGCGCAAGAAGCTTTTTGCAGAAGAGATCTTCCACAAAAACTTCTTGCACAAGAGAGTGTCCACAGTGCATGGCTACCAGAGCACCTGTGCTTTTTTTGATTGGCTCTTTTTGCACAAAAACACTCTGTTGCCCATCCACACATACCTTTTTGCACAAGAACTAATGCGTAAAAAGGAGTTATTCCTTGTAGAAAGAGGAATACCTACACCACAAAAACCCCTCTGTTCTTTTGATTTACTGTAAATTTACTTGTGCAAAAATGCACTTAAGGTGTGGACCCATTTTTGTGCAAAAACCCTGTAGTGTAGACATAGCCTTCCAGGGCACGTCTGCACAGCAAGGCTAACACCGAAAAAAGCTATGCAACTTGAGTTATGTCAATTGCGTAGCTTATGTCAAAAGAGCTTATTTCAGTTTTTGGCGCTGTCCACGCAGCAAAAAGTCTGAGTTAGAGCACTCCTCCTCCAACTTCCCTTACGCCTCGTGCAATGAGAGTTACAGGAGTTGGAGTAAGAAATCCTCCAGCTCAACATTATTGCAACATAATGTTGAAATAACGGCTTGCTGTGTGGATGCGGGCTATGTTATTTTGGAATAATGTCTGTAATTCCCAAATAACACTGCTGTGTAGACATAGCCCCACAGAGAGAGATCTGGTCCTATATACATTGGAGTGAACACAGACCATCTCCTCCAAAGTCAATGGATAATGTTCAGATGTTGTTTACTCCTTACACCAGGCCCACTGAAGGGCAGAAGCAAAGGGGGAAATTGCCCCAGGGGCCCAGTGATTCAAAAGGACCTGGGGCTCCCAGCTATGCAGCAGCTGGAGCTCTGGGCCTTCAAAATGGGGTCGGTGTACCAGGAGCTCTCAGGGCTGCCCTTGAGGGGAGCGTCAGCGTAGTGCTCTCTGGGCAGCGCTCTCCAGTACAACATTGTACTCCAGCCAACTCCAGTTGGCTGCCCCAACCCAGCCCCTTCTTCCCAAGGCCCCACCCCTTCTGGGAGCACCAAATAGGCCCCCCCTCCAACTTGCCTAGGGGTCTGGTGATTAGCCTCCTTCCCTCTCCCCCTGCCTTAGAGTGTGACTGAGCTTAGCTCTGCGTGTCCCTGGAAGTGAGTCGTGATGGTATCGGACCGATCTTTAGCCTGCAGAGCGGTGGCACCGAGGGCTTGGTATGGGGATGCATTGACTGGTAATGGCTCTCTGACAGGATCCTGGACAAAGCTGACTGAGCTGAGTTTAAAATCAGAGGCACCCGTTGTACTCCAGTGCCATTGGTTAGGTGTT
Source organism: Pelochelys cantorii (assembly GCA_032595735.1). Taxonomy (NCBI): domain Eukaryota; kingdom Metazoa; phylum Chordata; order Testudines; family Trionychidae; genus Pelochelys; species Pelochelys cantorii. The sequence goes on along the minus strand of CM064346.1, from coordinate 7,491,113 downwards.
CCTGAGACCCTACAGGAAGGGTAAATAGGAGACTAGCAGGAATCCGATCCCCATCCCTGCCCTGCCTCTTCCCATCCCTTCCATGAAAGCACACTCCATCCCGACTCCTCCCCGCGCCCCTGCATTGCCTCCCATCGATTCTGGTGAGTGGGAAGCTCTGGGAGAGAGGGGGAGGAGTTCATCGACAGGGCTGCCAGTGAGTGGGAGACACTGGTGGATGTAGGGGGAAATTGGCTGTCAGTGGGTGTTAAGCACCCACTAACTTTTTTTTTTGCAGGGGGGGGGGAGGGCCTCCAACCCTAAAGCTCCCATGCAGATGGTGGTTGGGCTGGGCTGGCAGACTGCCTCGGTGCCACACAGTCACTCTTGCTCAAGCCAGGAGGCAGAAATGCGTTGGCTAGCAACCCAGATCTTCCTGCAGATTCAGCACACAGTAGCCACATCAGCCACCATACTCAAGCTTCTTCCTCAGACTAAGTGAGATCCACATCTCCATTTTGGGGGGGGGGGAGGGAATTGCAGGGGGTAGTTTCTTCTCTATGATTCACAGCAGCAGGGAGAGGAGTGGACCCCACCTTTAACCGCTCGCCCTGCTTTTAGTAGTTTGCAAAGTCAAATAATTGAATCTCCACACACCTCTGTGTGCTGCAGCCATCTTGATCCGTGATCTTTCCCAAGGCAATCTTTCACCCAGTATACAAATATCTGCATTGAAGTCAATAAAATGGTGGCAGTAAAGTCATTTCCTCAGGTAGATTATTCTGCCTTTCCATTCAATAAGGTTGAAGAAGGTAAAAATTATCATACTATGGGCACTGTGACCATGAAGAGAGAATGATGCCAGACGTGAGCAGGGGGAAATTCCTCTTATCCATGGGAATATTTTAGTATTACATTAATTCCCCTATCTCTTGCCTTTTTAATGGGAAAGCTTTCAGCTCTCTGTTAGGTAGAAGGTCCACATTTGCATTTAGATGGAGCTATTCTAAAGCTTGTCATGTACTTAGGGGCTTGGATCACTTTCACAGTAGATTCCATAAGAGAAAATTAAATATCTTAAGAGTGGTTGTTTTTCCAGGAGTCTTAGAATCAGAACCAGCAACTCAAGTATGCAATCTGACTTAATAAATACAAAAGTAATTCATATGACATACTTTATCCCACTAGTGAGAAAGGAGAAACGCTTTAACCAGGGAGGGGCTATGCTTACTCTTCTGTCACAAGATAGCCCCCGAATTCTGCCTGCTTTGTCATTCCAACTGACAGGGCCCGGGAGACTTTTTATTCGCATAACACAGCCTGTTGCCTCCAGTGAGATGCTTTTCTATAGCATCACGAAAATACTGCAGAGCAGTGGTGATTATTATAAGGCCCCTGTCCCACAAAGTGTTCCTGACAAGTTAGCCTTTATGTCTATGCGGTGTCCTATTGAAATCACTGTTATTTGTAGGACAGTAGCAGCTTCTGGCTCCCCTGGGATACGGCACATGTGTGGCATGTACCACTGTATGAGTACACAGTAAGAGCCCCCTCATGGACACCTTATTGACTAAATAGACAAGGCAGACAAAGGAAGAATTATTTTCCCCATTTCACCAATGGGGAAATAGGATACAGATCTAAGCAAACATACCATTAAAGCCATCACTATTGAGGAGAACACTTAAGTATGTTCCTAGGACGTCAGTGGCAGAGGTCGGTAGGTATTGGGGCCCATAGCATCACTGTGCGAGTCTAGTATTTAACCACAAGACCACCCTGCCTTGGTGGCGGAGGGTTTTATATTCCAGTGCTAGAACACCCCTCATCAGAAAAGGGGAGCTCCTCAGCCATGTTCCCTTGCCAACGGAGGACTGAGGTGCTATAGTTCCATTTTCTGTGCATTAATTCCGGTGACAGGGCTAGGCTAAAGTAACAATGGAAAAATCAGTAACTTTGGGCTCCTATCACATCCACTTTCACACAGGTGAATTACTCTTCAGGATCAAACCTTTTCCAAAGCCCATGCAGCCGGGATAGCCCAGAAAGAAGCCACAGAAATGGCTAGTGTCACATGAAGTCTGCAGGTCATCTGACAGAACTTCCCATCCATATATATGTTTTCTCTATCACTGGTATGCAGGGGAGGAGTTCCAGGGTCATCCTACAAAACCCTTATTAAATTCTTATACTGAATTAAAAGGCAGGTTTGGATGATTCTGTAGCCTCTGATCGAGCTCACCCCCTTTCAAGATGGGACAAAAATCTCCTTTCTAGTTGATGACTTATCTGTTGGGCTCTTAAAAATAATTCTGGAGAGCAAGGGTGAAATCCTAACCCCAGTGAAATCAATGAGAGTTTTGCCAATGACTTTAACAGAGCCAGTGTGTCATCACAAATTGTCTTTGCGGTGAGCCAGACAGCTCCAAATAGCATATACTTTTCAAATATTTCCCATGGAAATGTGTTCCCCTGGCTCTCTAAAAGGTCAGCTTAGAACTGGGTGGGAATCAGCTTGTTTTCATTTTTCCAGAAATACCATGATTTTGAAACTTTTCCTTTCCCAAAAAGGCCAAAACTCCCAAATTTTGAAATTTCCTATACCTACAAAATTCCAGGGGGAATTGAGGTTGAATGAAAATAAATGTTTTATTCTGATAATAGTAAAATGTTTCATTTGCATTTGACATTTTTTATCTATCTATCTATCTATATATTTTAGGATGCATCTATACTACATTCCTTTCGCTTTTTCGGAAGAGTTTTTTTTGGAAAAAAAAAGCAGTCTAGCTGGGGTTCTTTCGGGAAAAAAACCCTTTTTCGAAAGAACCCTGTAAACCTCATTTTTTCAGGAATAAGGGTTCTTTCAAAAAAGGGGGTGTTTTTCAAAAGAACCCCATCTAGACTGCTTTTTTTTTTTTAAATCTCTTCTGAAAAAGTGATTGGAAGAGATTATGCAAATGAAGCGTGAGATTTGTAAATCAGCGCTTCATTTGCATTTTCAATTTCCCTTATTTGCATTCCTCTTTCAAAAGAGGAACGTAGTCTAGACGCACCCTTAGAGATTTGTGCGTCTGTCTGTCTGTGTGTCTCTCTGCGAGCCTGTTACTTCAAGAAATCCTCCTAAATGGTAAGAGCTAGGACCACCAAATTCAGTAAGTAGCGTCCTCTTCGACTAACGTAAACCAAGGTCAGGGGTTGGTTGTTCCAGGACAACTGGAAGTGCTGGACAGGGACTCTTTTCCATAACATAGAAAGGAAGGGGCTGTTTGGAGGGACACAATACCAGGAATGGTCATTGGAGGCAGTAAACCTGCAGGGGAGAGCTATCCTGTGGAATATCAACTGGGGGGCAGCCATGCCACCAACGGAGTGGCCAGCAGGGTTGCAGATCCACCATCTTGCCTGCCAGCATACCAAGTAAATAGCCCCTCTGCCCCAAAGCCTTTTGCCCCAGAGCTGGTGGGGGGGAGAAAGAAAAGGCTCCTGGCTGATGATGGAGGGGAGCTGGTGAGAGGAAAAGGGCCTCTGGTGGCTGGGGGAACTGGGGGAGGTTAGGAGCGGGGGAAAGGCCCCTAGCAGTTGAGGGGTGCCTGGGGGGAGAGAAAAGGCCCATGCTGGCTGTGACCCCCACCCTTAGCTCCTCATCTTCCAACCCTCACTCTTGAACTCCCCCACCCCCTAGTCTCCTGAACTGCCCCCACACACACAGCCCCAAAGCTCTGCCCTGACTCCTGCACCTCCCACGCTGCCAGTTCCCTGCCCTGAAGGATACCCGGTAAGTCTGCTAGTATAACATACAAATATTAAAGCAATATTAAAACAAAAAGTTATTTTGAAATACAAAAAAAAAGGTTCTATTCCAACCAGGTCAAAACATTTTGATCTTTAAAACATTTTTAAATGTTTTATTTCCAAGTGAACGTTCATCAAAATCAACCTATTGCCTTGACAACGAGGAGTCTTGTGGCACTTTACAGACTTATTAGGGCATAAACTTTTGTGGGTTAAATCCGCTTCATCAGATGAAGCGTCTGTAACTTCCACTCCAATTCATCTGATGAAGTGAGATTTACTCACAAAAGCTTATGCCCTAATAAATCTGTTAGTCTCTAAGGTGTCATACGCCTCCCGTCTGTGTTTGCAGATACAGACTAACACAGCTACCCCTCTGAGACTATTGCCTTAAAACATTTTGCCTTTGGTAAATCAGGATTTTCCAACAGAAATATAGTCAGGAAACTTCCGATTTAGCTCCAGTCATCTTCACTCCATCCCATTTCAAAAGCACTGAATCAGCCATTCATTGTTCAGGAATTCATACACATTTTCAGGAAATGCATTTAATGCACATTTGCTTGCCTCTTAGTGTGGGCACCTTCTTTCTGCACTGTCACAAGAAAGCATTTGAATCAATAAGGGAAAAAAAGGATAGACTTGCTAGTCTCCTCTTCTGAGTTTGTGTGCTGTCGCACATTCGAATAGACAGAGACTGCCCATGGGAAAAATCTAATCAACATTAGAGAGGATTTGTGCCAACCTCCCTGCCAGACTTCAACCCCCACAAACACTGAGGAGGTCTGAGATCCAAATCTGGATTTGAACTTTAATTTTGCAAATGGACAGCTACCATAATAGGACTACTACGCACTCGTCTGCTGGATTCTTCTATGAAAGATCAAGTACATACTTTACTGAGCGAACATGTGTTTTGGACTGGTTACCTTGGCTTGACAAGAAGGGTGGGAGTACTGAAAGTTGTCACACTGACTCCTGTTGACAAGGCTAATGCCAAATACTTGCTTATCTTTAGAGATTTCTCAAGGCCAGTAGGCTTTGTCATTGGGTAATGATGGCTGAGGGAAAAGAGGGAGGTGGAACATATACAGCGCAGGCGCAAGGGAGATGCAGATTAAAACAAATGAAAAGCCTCGGCCCTTCACATTTCAAGTGCCAAATCATGCTTGACACTTCCATTTTCCCCAGGCACTTCCATAAAATCATCTTGAGATGCCAGGTCTTTCACGGGCTCTTCCATAGACTCAAACAGGTTTGATTCATTTCTATCTCGTGTGTGAAATGGAATCATTATTACAATACAGCACAACTGGAATATAGAAAGGGAACCAAGTGTCTGCAATGCGTTCCTGGCCAGGATTCACAATCAGCTTCGTTCTGAGGGAGGAAAGAAATGTCATTTGAAACACATAATTGTGATTCAGAGAGGAGATGAGTAACCTCGTTAAGCTGTGTGCCACTGAATCGCCAAAGTTCCAGCCACACCAAGCAGATGCTTACTGGAGTAATGTTACCATGTTGAAGCTTGGGGAATCTCAAAGCACTCCAATTATTTTGACCTATCAGTAGCAACTCAGGAATCTGCCCTCATTTTTTTTTAATTTATCAATGTTGTCAAAATTTTGAAATCTGTAAACATTTTGACCAATTTTAGAACTCAGAACCCCCTATTGCAACAGCTGCCAAACTTTGGGCCATAGCAGGGATGGGCAATAATTTTTGGCCAGGCACCCCGGAAGGGGCAGGGCTTAAAATAGAAGGGGCAGGACCATGATGCTTCCAGGCTTCCCCACCCACAGACCATGATTGGTCTGGGGATGGGGGAGCGCCTTTGCCCCACCCTTCCCACTAAGCACCCATGCACCTGGCAGGGTGGGAAGAGGCTTCGCACGCTCCCCCACCCCCAAGCCAATGAAGGTCTGGGGCCGGGGAAGTGCACAAAGTTTCCTCCGCCTTGCCAGGAGCACGTAGCTCCTCACAGGCCAGGGGTAGGACGGAGGAAACTTTGAGTGCTCCTCCCACCCTTCAGGCTAATCAGGGCTTGGGGACAGGGGAGAGCAAGAAGTCTCCATCCACCCTGCCAGGAGCGCGTGGCACTTTAAAGTGCCACATGCTCCTGGCAGGGCGAGGAAACTTTGTGCGCTTCCCCGCCCCCAGACCCTAAGTGGCCTGGGGGCGGGGGAGTGGCAGGGCCTCTGCGGGACGGATCAACCCACTTGGTGGGCTAGATCCGGCCTGCGTAGGCCCCTTTGCCCACCCATGGGCTATAGACTAGCAGAGTCTGGGTCTGTGTAGCATTTCATGGCTGGCCATGGGGTGTTGGCTTTCTTCTTTCCCAGCAGCTAAAAGCAAGTGTACATTGAATGCTCCGACAGCCAGACCCTCAGCCATGCTGCGGAGTTTACACTTGGTGCCGCTGAGGAAAGCAATTGAAGATTCTCCCTGGCCCTGAACAGTTTGTGTGGAACAGCTGCTCCTGTTATGTCAGGAATATGGGAAACATGGCAGTAGAAACTAAGAGTGGGACGGGACAGGACAGAGTGCGTCAGGCTACACCCATTGGTGCAATATGTAAAGTTGAGACAAAAAGAAGGAAATTGTGAAAGGGATGTGCTCCAGCTCACAGCAACAGGGACAACACAGAATCTGTAGCTGCCTCCAGAGAAGTCCTGCTGTACCTCAGCAGCACACTATAACCGGGATTGAACCTTGAACCTCTGTTTCTTTGTGTAAGCAGGTAGGCCTTGCCTGTCAGACATTTCCCACTCTTCAGAGAGCAGGCCTTGAATAATGCACCCCCCTCATTAATCTCACAGCCCCAGGTTTGATTCTTACGCCAGAACATTCATAGCAGTTGCTGTAATTTGATGGTAACACTTAAAGGACATACAATTGACATCTTCCGACTTCTCCCATAATGTAGCATGATACAACTAGGCAGCCGGGGATATCGTCACTCTCCTAAAAACTGTCGTTCAAGCATTGGTGTCCATTTCTCAAGGCTAATAAACCCTCTCCTATTCCCATGGAAGATGGGGAAACAGGGTACTTCATGCATTGCGGGAAAGACAGGCACCAGCAGGAGATGCTGTAAGAATGGGTCAGCATTGGTGGGTTTCCCATTGCTCTCACTGTGTAACTGCTTCAGTGACGTAGCTCATGGCTGGGACACTTCTGCATCTATACTGCGGGTATTTGGCAGAAGAGGAAATGCGAATGGGGCACTCATTTGCGTATCTCACACTCTTATTTGCATATCTTCTTCCGATCCTTTTTGCGGAAGAGATTTTTGCCATAAAAAGCCCTGTGTAGATGGGGCCATTTGTCAGGAAAAAAAACCCGTTTTGCGCAAGATCCCTTATTCCTCAAAAAATGAGGTTTACGGGCTCTGGTGAAAAAGGGTTTTTTTTTCCGACAAATGGCCCTGTCGACACAGGGCTTTTTATCGTAAGAACCTCTTCCGCAAAAAGGATCGGAAGAAGATATGCAAATAAGAGTGTGAGATATGCAAATGAGTGCTCCATTTGCATTTCCTCTTCCACAAAACACCTGCAGTGTAGATGTAGCCTAAAAAACAAGGTACCTACAAAGTTCAGGAATTCCTGTACCTTTGGGGCACCTTGAAAGGTTTCTAGGAGGTAGAATAGCAAACAGGGAAATTATATATATTTTCATTCCCTCTATATAATATTCTTTCTAAATAATATTCTAATTTATTTGCAGGGAGATTCTGTGTATTCTCATTCCTTCTTCCTCATCACCTACTCTCAATTAAGATCTGTCTGCATTGAGATCCATTCCTCTCCAACCAATGCCACGGCAGCCAAAGGTTAATGTAGGCAGGTTGGCTTGGCACAAGGCAGCAAGCCCTGCCACAATAGATCTTTAAAATCAAATGATAAATTATGCTCTGTTGCCCAGTGCAACTGGAAAGTGATTTTAATGTGGATTAAAATAAGAGGTTGGCTAGATGCTGGAAACGTCTCCCGTTAGCTGTTAAAAATATATCTGAATGCCTGTAATATTTCTGTAGAGAATTACAACAATTGATATTTAAATAGCCTTCTGAGCAGAGCTGCAGGAGCCAGGGAAAGCCAACACTGGGAGCAAGATCTCCTCCTGTTTCTAAGCACTCTGCCAGCCTCAGGAGCTTAGAAGAAAAGCCTCAATTGCTGGGAATGTAAAGCATGCCTTTACTTTGGCTTCAGAGCACCACCACAGCAGGAGTAGCAGGTCTGTTCCAGAAACAAATATTTCTCTTTGCCTCCTCACGGCAGAAGCCCACAGACTCCGAGGGCATGTCTGCACTAGGAAATCATTTCAAAATAAGTGCAATGGAAATAATAACTCCCAAAACAACAAAATTGAGATAGCACATCCACACTACGGGGAAGCGGGGAAACAGCTCCGAATTATTTCGAAATCATGTGTCCACACTAGAGCCTGCCTCGGATTTAGAGCTCCCGGAAGCACTCTGGGGAAGGCACCGGGAGGGCGGATACTTCCTGTGGCTGCCTGGTCAAGCAAGCAGAGACATGTGCTTAAAGGGGCTCCTCTCTATGGCTACGTCTCCCAGGCCACGCCTCCACTGCCTAGCCCCTCGCAAGACACCAAATGGACGCAGTGCGCTCTGGTTGCCCTTGCGGACACCACACCACTGACATCATGGAGCCAGAGCGGCTGCAAAGTAGCACCAGGCTCATGGGCCTCGTGCTGCACCTCATGGTGCATTTCGTCCAGACTGCCCACATGCTGCTCTGGCAGGACGATGACCAGCCCGAACCAGAGGACCCCTGGTGCTCCTGCTGCTGCAAATGCCTCTAAGCCCTCTTGACCCCATGGAACGCTGGAGGAAAACCAGTTCCGACCGGTGGGACCACATCGTCCTGAAGCAACGGGACAACCATTAGTGGCTCCAGAATTTCTGCACGTGGAAGGGCACCTTCCAGGCGCCCTCCAAGTGGCTCACCCCTGCCCTCAGGGGACAGGACACCCGACTGCGACCCACCATCCCCCTGCAGAAGTGCATCATCATTGCCCTGTGGAAACTCGCCACGCTGGATACTACTGCTCTGTTGGGAAGCAGTTTGGTGTGGGGAAATCCACAGTCATGGCCGTGCTTTCACAGGTAGACAAGGCCATCAACAACGTTCTGCTACGGAGGGTTGTCACTCTGGGGAATGTCAACACCATCGTGGAGGGCTTTGCTGCCATGAGCTTCTCCAGCTGCGGGTGCGGGTCCATAGATGGCGCTTATATCCCCATCCTAGCTCCCAACCACCATGCTTCAGACTATATAAACTTCTTGATGGTGCCGCAGACCCTGGTGGACCACAAGGGCCAGTTCATGAACATCAATATCAGTTGGTCAGGGAAGGAGCACAATGCCTGCATCTGCATACTCCAGAAGACGCACACCAGCACTTTTTTCTCCAACCGCATCATCAGAGTCGGGGACACGGATGTGCCCAGGTGCACCCTGGGTGATGCAGCTTTCCCCGTGCTCCCCTGGCTTATGAAGCCCTACACGGGCAGTCTGGACCCACCAGTGAGCACTTCAACGCCAGGCTGAGCAGGTGCTGCAAGGTGGTGGCGTGTGCATTCGGCCGCTTAAAGGGGAGGTTCGGGAGTCTCCTCACACGTCTCGACCCCAGCGAGCGAAATATCCCTTTTGTGGTGGTGGCCTGCTATGTGCGCCACAACCTGAGCAAAAGCAAGTGGGGGACTTTACTACCAGGTTGTGCAGGGGGCGTGGTGAGCGGCTGGCCAGGGCTTACAAGCAGCCAGACTCCAGTGCTATACAGAGCGCATGTCAAGGGATAGTGCTCATCCAGGAGGCCTTGAGTCAGAGTGTCAGCCAAGACCAGCTGTGAGACTCTCCCTCAGGCCTCTCCACAAGGGGTCCCTGAATTCCCCCTGTGAGCCTTTCCTCCACCACCCCTCCCTTCCCCGTCCTCTCTTTCCACCTTCCCCCTCCCCTGCAGAACAAATACAAAAGCCTTTTTTTTTTTAAACAATCAAGTCTCTTTATTTGGGAGCAGGGCTGACCTTGCCATGAGGCAAACTGAGGCGGCCGCCTCAGGTGCCAGACTGTGGGGGGGCGGGGGAGGCGCCACTAGGACGCAGAGAACTGAGACTTTTCAAAGTTTTGGCCCAAGCGAGGGGACACGGGGGCGTCATTTGCGCTCCCCGCCTCAGGTGCCAAAATGTTGTGGGCCGGCCCTGCTTAGGAGGCATGGAGCAGGGGAGAGGGAAGGAGAAGGGCTCAAGGACGGGGCTTGGAGTGGCGCCTGCCCTGTTCAGCTCTGGAGGCTTCCGCTGCCCTCGAGGTCCCACCGTCCCGTGTTCAGGGGCCCCAGCAGCTCCTGTGAGGGCTAGGAGGGGAAGCCGCAGGGGGTGGGGTGGTGCGAGGAGGTGGCTGGTGGCCCGATCTGTGCATGACCAAGGTGAGGGAGGAGCACATGGCGCCATGCTGGCTCACCTGCCCGGCAGCCTTTCTGCTGTTCCAGTCAGCCTGGCACTCCTCCCAGTTAGCGGCTGGCTCCTGGCACTCATCCTCAAGGGCCTGGGCAAGGCCACCTGCTCCTGCAGCAGGCCCTCATGGCTTTTCTTCCTCCAGTGGGCCCACAGGGTCGTGCAGACGGCACGGGAGGTGGTGCGCGTGCCACACTCGCAGCTGGCCCATGTGTGAAGCAAAGTTGCAAGAGCAATCATCCCAGGAGACACTGCAGGAAGCCTAGCTCTGACCTCTGAGCTGGTGCTCGCTCGTGCCCCTGATCACACTGCTCTACAGCCAAAATGCTTCTGCAATAAATGTAGTCCAACATTACTAATTCTGGGTCACTGAGAACGAAAACGATGCTTAAAATTGTTGACTGGCTCTAGTGTCCAAGATATGCTATTGGGTCAGTATATACGACCCTTGCTTGGGAATGGCGGAGGATAAGTGAGTTATAAAGGGAAGGGATCTCAATTTAAACCAGAAATGACTAAAATACATCTTTGACTGGATCTATGAATAAAGCTATGACTGGGTTTGGACAGTACTTGCTTTTTAGGCAAGACAATGAATGATGCAATCTGAAGTGGGTATTCGTCATACATGATATGAATTGCATTATGTTATTCCTAGAAGTCATGGATGATGCAATCATAACGAAGCTTACATCACTCTGCTGAACAAATTGCCCTATATCAGCTCTAGAAATCATACAGTGTCGTGCTCTCTTATTTGTCAGTGTTTGATTTTGCAAAGGGACACATTTCTGTTTAGCCAAAGTGAGCAGAGATGCCTCGTACTTGTGTGAACAGTGCAGATAACTTCTGCTATGTTTGTGGTGAAGTGACTTTTGCATCACAAAAGCGCAGTATAACCAGTTTGGTTAAGAAAGCCTATCACCTTTATTTTGGCTGCAAAATTGGAGATCAGGACAAGAGGTGGGCCCCACACATATGCTGCAACACTTGTGCAACAAATCTTCGCCAGTGGTTGAACAGGAAAAGGAAATCTATGCCTTTTGCAGTGCCAATGATTTGGAGAGAGCCAACAGATCATACCAGCAATTGTTACTTCTGCATGGTGCCTCCAGTTGGGAAAGGTGTGTCAAAGAAGAAAAAGTGGACTGTGCATTATCCAGACATTCCATCAGCTATACGCCCAGTACCCCACGGAGAAGGACTGCCGGTTCCTGATGCACCAGAATCATTCTCACTTGAGTCAGACAAGGAAGAGGAAGAGGATGAAACTTCTGGTCCTGAACCATCAATGTCACAGGACCCACATTTTCTCCCATCCTCCTCCTCTGAACCACACCTCATAACACAAGGTGAACTGAATGACCTTGTCGAGGATTTGGAACTACCCAAGAGTAAGGCAGAGCTGTTGGGCTCCAGACTACAGCAGTGGCATCTCCTGGCAGGTGATGTTAGGGTTTCCATGTTCAGTGACCGTCAAAAGGATCTTGTCCCATTCTTCTTCATGGAAGGTGATCTTGTAGCCTGCAACAACATCGATGGTGTGATGGCAGCCCTCAACATCATTCACGATCCAGATGAGTGGAGACTGTTCATTGATTCATCGAAGACGAGTCTTAAAGCTGTTTTGCTGCATAATGGCAATGTTTTGCCATCAATTCCAGTTGGTCATGCAGTCCATATGAAGGAAACCTATGACAACATGAAACAACTTTTGAGGTGCATAAACTATGACCAACATCAGTGGCAGCTTTGTGGCGATCTGAAGGTTGTTGCTCTCTTGCTTGGTCTGCAGACTGGATACACAAAGTACTGCTGTTTTCTCTGCGAATGGGATAGTCGTGCAAGAGATTCCCACTACATCAAGATAGATTGGCCACTCCGACAGTCATTGGAGCCTGGGAGGAAAAGTGTTCAGCATCCACCACTTGTTGAATCAAAGAAGATTTTGTTACCACCCTTACACATCAAGCTGGGTCTGATGAAGAACTTTGTCAAGGCCATGGACAAAACACAAGCAGCTTTCAAGTACCTCCGTGGAAAATTTCCAAGGTTAAGTGAAGCTAAGATAAAGGAAGGTGTCTTTGTTGGTCCTCAGATTCGTGAACTTCTTCGAGATGATGCATTTGACCATGCACTGCGTGGCAAGGAAAAGACGGCATGGAAAGCCTTCCAGTTAGTGGCAATAAATTTTCTCGGAAACAACAAGGCAGACAACTACAGGTTGTTGGTGGAAAACCTCCTCAAGGCATACAAAAGCCTTGGTTGCAACATGTCACTAAAGATACATTTTTTGCACTCATCTAGATTTTTTTCCACGGAACTGCGGAGCAGTGAGCGACGAGCATGGCGAGCGATTTCACCAGGACTTTGCAACAATGGAGAAACGCTATCAGGGCAAATGGAGCCCATCAATGCTTGCAGACTGTTGCTGGACAGTGACAAGAGATGCTCCATTTAATGAATACAAGAGACAAGCCAAGAAGCGCCGAGTAGACACTGAATAGGACTAAACTATGTACATAATAGTTTTTTGCCTTTTGTTTCATAATAAATTTTATTTATATAATCCTTTGGCTGATTTTTAAAGTGTTACATAAACAGGACAGGTGAAATATTATCACGTAAAGCAACCATAAACACATGAAAAGACCTAGGTTTACAGTTTATGATTAAAACTCTACTATCTACACAATATACGTAGACGTAAAATATAAAAACTTAAATATCTTGGCAACAGTAGCCAATCAGTTGTTTTAATTGTCATATTTGAATTCAGCACATCAAAATACATAATAAATAGCACATTTTATCTCTGAAGCAGACGACTTCTAAAAAATTGTAGACCAGTGTCACTTGCAGCTGAGGGTGCTGCGGGAGTCTTGGCAACCATGGGGGACTCAGAGGGACTTCTAAGGTCAGCCATGGCTCCTGGGGTTTTGTGGTGTGGCACAGGGTGGGCCAGGCTGTCCTCCTGCCACAAGCCCTTTTCCTGCAGCCCGCTACTTTAAAAGCTCCGTAGGAGAAGGGGAGCAGTGGAGCTGGCAGGTGTGGCTAGAGCGGCCGCAAGTGCAGCTCTGAGAGGCCTCTGGAGGCCAATTATTTTGAAACTAGCCAATTAGCCCATCATAAGACGGGATTTCAGGTCTCTCCTCCACATCAGTCTTCTCTTCTGAGCCTCCGGTCTCTTGCTTCGTCTCTCTCTCTCTCTCTCCTCCTCCTACTGCCTCCCCCTCTCTCTCTCTCTCTCTCAGCTCTCCTCCGCCTCCTGCCTCTCTCTCTGTCTCTCTCTCTTTCTCTTCTCCTCCCCCTCCTGCCTCTCACTCAGGGGACCCCGGAGCCCAAACGGCCGTTTGGGCCCCGCACTCCCCGTGCTGCATGGGGAGCGCAGAGCCCAAACGGTCACTTGCGCCACTTGCTCCCATGAGGTGGCCTGGCTGAGCGGCGCAGAAGTCAGCCGAGTGCCACGGCGGGAGGCGAAGGGGGGCGGGGAGGTGACGTTCACGGCCGGGGGCAGGGCCTGGAGCCGCTGTCACGCTGCACGTCACCGCCCCGCCCTCCTTCCCCTCCTGCCGTGGCGCTCCGCTGACTTCTGCGCCGCTCAGCCAGGCCGCCGCAGGGGAGCAAGCAGATCAAGCGGCCTTTTGGGCCCCGCACTCCCCATGCAGCACGGGCCGCCCAGAGGGAACAGCCAGCATTTCAGGCAACAGCGCCGCCCAGAGAGAACAGCCAGCATTTCAGGCAACAGCGCCGCCCAGAGGGAACAGCCAGCATTTCGGCAACAGCGCCGCCCAGAGGGAACAGCCAGCATTTCGGCAACAGCACCACCCAGAGGGAACAGCCAGCATTTCAGGCAACAGCGCCGCCCAGAGGGAACAGCCAGCATTTCAGGCAACAGCGCCGCCCAGAGGGAACAGCCAGCATTTCGGCAACAGCGCCGCCCAGAGGGAACAGCCAGCATTTCAGGCAACAGCGCCGCCCAGAGGGAACAGCCAGCATTTCAGGCAACAGCGCCGCCCAGAGGGAACAGCCAGCATTTCAGGCAACAGCGCCGCCCAGAGGGAACAGCCAGCATTTCGGCAACAGCGCCGCCCAGAGGGAACAGCCAGCATTTCGGCAACAGCACCACCCAGAGGGAACAGCCAGCATTTCAGGCAACAGCGCCGCCCAGAGGGAACAGCCAGCATTTCGGCAACAGCGCCGCCCAGAGGGAACAGCCAGCATTTCAACGTTACAGACTCACAGACATTAGGCTACTATATATTTTTGAAATAGGAGCAGCTGAGTGTCCACACTAACGCTACTTTAAAATAACAGTTTCAAAATAAGCGTTATTCCTCATGGAAAACAGAAGTTATTGTTTCAAAATATCCAGCCTGTTATCTCGAAATAAGGGGAGTCACTTTGAAATAACTGAAGGTCTCAGTTCAGACAATGGCAATGTCCTTCAAGCAATGCCATATGGTCTTCTCGCCCCAGACCTCGATCAGGTCCAGGATCCCTGCATCTCTCTAGGCTGGTGCTCACTGGTGTTCCTGACCACTTGCAGCTGAGGGTGCTGCAGGAGTCCTGGCAACCATGTAGACCAGGGCCAAATTTTTTCATCCTCATCCCAATTCCCTCATTTTCACTTATGTCAAATAAGTGATTTGCCTGGGCTCCCACCAGAACCCAAAACTAACTGAGGCTGGTGATCCAGTAGGGGGCACCTTTCTCTCTGCGTCTACTGGGCCCTCGAGCCAGCTTGGCTCTAGAATGATTTCTGCTGATAGAAGTGCCATTTTTCAGAGGACATATTAACACCATGGTCCTATCCATCTGTGATCATAAAATATCCCATTTCCATGACCCTTATATCCCAGACCTGTGAGCTCTTGAACAGTTGATGTGTTCCACCTCAGAAATGGGTGCATTTCATCGTGTCATGTGACTGTGCACTGAAGCAAGGTAACCCCACTATTCTGGCCAGGAGGGGCTAGAGTTGGACTTAGCAAGGAGGCGGAGCACTGGTGTCAAAGGCCTTTGTGATGAAAGTTATTGTGCTCTGTAAACACAAGGCTTAAAAGTGACTTAATTAGACCCTTTGCACAGGGCTGAAAGTCACCCTTTTTTGAATAGCAGGTGGGTGTTGGCTCTCACTTAGCTGAGCTTTCCCCATTGCTAGGGATCACCCTGATTAACACCAAAATGCCAGATGAAGAAAGGAAAATAAATGAGCTTCCTTAGGCCTGACCACCTTTCTGCTAAGTAAATTGGCTGGCCTGCCTCGTAGCCAGGGACCGTGACCTTAAATGGCTTCCACATCCTGGCTGAGAAGGAGGAATTGTTACAGATGACTAGAAGTCATATACAAAAGTGGTTAGATCCTCTTAGTGCTCATTAAGTAGAATTGTCAGGATTAATGCAAAAGATTTGGCAGCTCAACAGAAGAAAGTTTTAGCACAGATAATTCACTGGAACTAGCTAGAGGTGAGGGAAGTGTCAGCTACTATCTAACACACAACAGGTGAAGGAGACGGGTTCGTTCGAACAGGACGTAAAACAGGAACATCTCCATGAAAAATGACTGTGGTGATGTCCAGAGTACATTTAACCAAGCAAATATCAATATTCATTTGACTTAGGCTATGTCTAGACTGCAGGCTTCCTTCGGAAGAAGCTTTTCAGGAAGAGATCTTCCAAAAAAACGTCTTCCGAAAGAGAGCGTCCACACTGCAAAAGCACATCGAAAAAGCAATCTGCTTTTTCAAAAGATAGCATCCACACTGAATGGACACTAGCTCGCATTTCCACTGTGATTACTATGGACGGAGTAGCCACCAGGACATCTGTGCTTTTTCCTCTTTCCTCTTCTTTCGAAAGAACTCCCTCTTCCCCGTCCACACACGCCTTTTTCCAAAAGAGCTCTTTCAGAAAAAGGCTTCTTCCTCGTAGAATGAGGATTACCAATGGCGGAAAAAACCCCTCTGTTCTTTCCATTTTCTTTCGGAAGAACGCGATTGCAGTGTGGACGTAATTGAAGTTTTTTCGGAAAAATGGTCATTTTTCTGAAAGAACTCTGTAGTGTTGACATACCTTTAATAGAACTGGAGACTGACAATCTTATTGAATCAGGGCTTATAGTCTATTACTCATCCCAAGCTACAGGATTCGATATAAAAGCCGGGAGCTGGGACTTCCAAAAGCAATGAAAGTAAAGTTATTTCTAGACTCAGGATGAAAATTGTCCCTTTGCAGAGAGCCAGCAAACAGCTCTAAATACTTTCTCTGTGCTTGCTTTTAGCACAGGGGTGAGCATCACTGTGTACTGGTGCAGAAGCCAAAGGCCTAAAACAAAGCTGTCCAGTGCGTGCAATATTGTACATGTGCCTGACAGATCACAGCTCTCTAGTCCTGTTTCAGTTTGGCAGGTCAGTCAGTGCAAACTGGGTGAAACTGATCCCTGTGCAGCAAGCCAGGGACAAGACCTTGCATCTGTTCGGAGGGATCAGTTGGTGCATAAGTCATGTGCAGGCTTTTCTACACAGGGCTGGATCTCAGCCTCCACTTGCATTAGCCCCAAGCAATCAGATGCTGAGCGGAGAGGAGGGGGTTGATGAGGTACACTCTAACCTCTGTAAATATTTGGGGAGGTCCTTACAGATCCAGGTGCTCTCGTAACAAAGCTGGTGACCGTTAGCCATATCCTGGTTATCCTGCTTATCTATGAAGTTTTGCATTTTCATCTGGACAGCACTCTCTTCTCTTCCTGCCCTAAATGATTGTCCAATGTTATTGTGTGCTGCCATGTTTCACCCCAGAAACAGCTGCACTCTAGTCTCAGGTAAAGCCATGGGAGAAAGACACTTCTGATAGTTATAGGGTGAGAAACATGTAAAGCAGATTAACCCTGATTAAAAAAAAACAAAACAAAACAAAAGAAGTGACATGGAGGAGCTAGACACAGGAGTAATTCAACACTGTGTGAGCATTGTCCATTTTATGTGCATTGGGTTTTACTCCTTATCATTTTCGGTATTACAATTATTCCTTCACAAGTAAAAGTAACTCAAATGTCCCTAATCTTTTTAGCATGGACTTTTAGATTCTAATGGGCTTGTTCTAATTTGCACACATTCTTGTTAATAATGAAATCTGTTTAAAGTGAGTTAAAACTAAAAGCCTGTAATGGTAATTCAAAACATAAAACTTGACTGCATTTCTGTAAGGATTCCCCATTAATATTCTTAAGGATTTTAACAGATACTTTAAGCAGGCATTGGGATTAGCAGGAGCATTGCACAAATTGAAATTAGGCTCTTGGTAACTATTTAAAAATGAATATTCACTGACTTTTCAGCATGAAATTAAATCTAGTTACATTTTGGTGCCTCTGGTACATTTTAAGGAAATGTCTTTTGCGGAAAATAATGATAATGCTGCCTATGAATTTGATAGTGACACACAATAATCATTTACCATCATCTTTGAGGAATGCAGCTTGGATATAACAAGCTATATTTAGTGTAATGTGGAAGCATGTTCCAGGGTTAAAACAGATCTGAGATTAAGTCTGGCCTAGTAGTTAGATGGTGGAACCAGACAGCTGGACTGCAAAGGCCTAGCTGAGACTCTGCTAGTGAGTCGTGTGACTTTGACTAATCCATAACTTCCCCATTGCTTTACCCAACATGGTGCTTAGCAGCTACTATAAAGTTTGAAAACTGGCTTTGAAGCTGTGGGATTGTCCTAATATTCTTTCAGGAGCGTGTACAGTATCCCCGATTTCCGGTGTAGAAGCACATACTGGGTGTGTCTAGACTACAGGGTTTATCTGAAAAAAAGTGGCCTTTTTCAAAAAAACTTCCCCTGCATCTAAACTGCTGCCGCGTCCTTTCGAAAGTAAATCGAAAGAACGCGGCAGGTTTTTCGACCATGGAAAACCTCGTTTTACGAGGAATAACGCCTTTTTTCGTAAAAAAGGCGCTATGTAAAGCAAACCGTGCTTTTTCAGAAGAGAGCATCCAGACTGCCTGGGTGCTCTTTTTTGAAAAAGCGGCTTGCTTTTTCGAAAGTACTGATTGCAGTCTAAACGCTCTTTATCGAAAAAGGCTTTTTCGAAAGTATTTTTCAAAAAAGCCTCTTTCGAAAGAGGCTTGCAGTCTAGACATAGCCACTGAGTCTACTTTCAGTAAACCCTCTGGACCTGGGGCAGCTAAACACTTTCACACCTGCCGCTGGGCATTCTGCCTGTGAGGTGCAAATGACTCTCTTCAGGTACATCTAGACTACATGCCTCTGGCGACGCTTCATTTAAATTAAAATGGCTGCTGCACTGAGCCGATCAGCTGTTTGTCAGCTCAGCGCGGTAGTCTGGACACTCCGCGGTAGACATCAAAGGCATTTGTCGACCTCCCAGGTAAACCTCATCCCAGGAGGCATACCTGGGAGGTTGACAAATACCTTTGATGTTGACCGCGGAGCGTCCAGACTACCGCGCTGAGCCGACAAACAGCTGATCGGCTCAGCGCGGCAGCCATTTAAATTTAAATGAAGCGGCGATTATTTAAATTGCCACTTCATTTTCCTATGACGGGTAGCCTAATCTACATGCCTCTGTTGACAGAGGCATGTAGTCTAGACGTACCCTTCCAAATGATTTTAGGGGAAGCTATTTTATTTAGATGTAGGTGCCTTTCCACAGATTCACTCCTCTGGTTTGCACAGATATATATCCGGGATAACTCTATTGAAGTCGACAGAACTGAACCAGTGTAAGGGTATGTCTACACTACATGGCTCCGTCGACGGAGCCATGTAGATGAGGTTTGTAGACATAGCAAAATGAAGCGGCGATTTAAATAATCGCCGCTTCATTTACATAAAAATGGCTGCCGTGCTGTGCCGATCAGCTGTTTGTCGGCTCAGCGCGGTAGTCTGGACGCTTGGCGGTCAACATCATAAGCCTTTGTCAACCGCCCCGGTAAACCTCATCCCACGAGGCATAACAGGGTGGTCGACAAAGGCTTTTGATGTCGACCGCTGAGCGTCCAGACTACCGCGCTGAGCCGACAAACAGCTGATCGGCACAGCACGGCAGCCGTTTTGATGTAAATGAAGCGGCGATTATTTAAATCGCCGCTTCATTTTGCTATGTCTACAAAGCTCATCTACATGGCTCCGTCGACGGAGCTATGTAGTGTAGAATACCCAAAGGCAGACAGGACCTTTCTTCATAAGAACAGTCCCTTCAGGTTAGTCATTTAGTTGCTCTTGCCTGAATTATTTTCTCTTTCTCTTCTCTTTCTTTGGAGTATGCAGAACTAAACACAGTACAATAAGGCCTTGATTACCGTCCCTGTGCAGCATGGTCCTGAAGCATTTATTTAACATTAAAGCACATAATTACATCCTGCACTGATTAGGGATGGACTTGAGAACATGCATAAGTGATTTGCTCAATTGGGGCTTACAGCAAGAGAGAGAGGTTATTACCTCTCTTGTCCATGTGAAGATACCTCTGTGATATCTTACCTCTTACCCTCAGCTACTCAAAGAGAAAAGCTGAGGCGGATTTGATGGGCTGTTATTTTGAAGACAGTCCACCTGCCTGCCTGCAGGTGTCTGGAACGAGCCAGCACTTTCTGTGATATACAAGTGAGTCTTTAAAATACAAAAGCCACGTGTGAGGCCTCTGGTGATGTATAGCATACAGAGCTATCACTCCCCGGGATGAAGTGTCGTGGGGGAATGGCTTCACGTCAAAATGCATCACTCAAGTCGTGGCACTTTGAGCTTGAACTGCCTGGACGGCAGGTATTCGAACTGCTCACAAATATAGACAGGAAAGGGTCAAAGGACTTTCCGTTCAGGCTGGCAAGCAGGTAACACTTGGTTTAAATGAATATTCATCTGAAGTGCAACAACTAAATGATCCTGGGTAAAATTTTCCAAAGCATCTAGGGCGTTGCTCCGCAGGGTGTTCGTATGCCCCAGCTGGGGTGTAAATTCCAGTGTGCACCAGCATGTGGTGCACTAGTGGCCCATGTGGATCCTCTTGAAGTACACTAAAAGTTCCCTTGCACACGTTGGTGTGGTACTGTTTGGAAAAGGCGTACACTGACAGATACTAGGCAACTTTTTAGTGCACCCCAGTTAATTAAACTTAAAAAACAACAAATAGTCTGGTCGCATTTTAAAGACTAACAAAACATGGAGATGGCATCATGAGTTTTCGTGGGCACAGCCCACTTCTTCAGATGACCGGAGTGTTGGATGTCCAGAACTAGAATAAATAGAAGAGAAGGGTGGGGGGAGAAGGAAAAAATGGGAGGAGGGACAAGAAGAGGCAGTGGGTATGAAAATATCAAGGGGAAAGCGGAGCTGGAATGTAACAGGAAAAACAAATAGTCTATAAGCACCTAAAGACTGGATAGCCAAAAGAGGCAGATAAGAACCATTAGTAGGCAATTAGAGAGGAAGAGTGCTAACACCAATACAATACAGACAAATAACCATTGGCACCTTCATTGTTTGGCAGGCTGATAATGTTAATTAGACACCCTCCTGCCCACTGAATTCACAACCCCAGTTGGTGCATGCTGCTGCACAGAGTAGACAGGTCCTAAATCCTTTAGGAGCCTAAATCCCATTTGCAAAAGTGAAAGATCTTCTAATAATCCATGGCTGTCTATATTCAGAACCCACAGCTGACTGCTTAAATGGTCATTGGCTGTTAGGTTTGAGTGAGTTTTTCTCTGTCTCACAAGCTTTTAACAAAAAAATCCCCATCCTGAATTGGCACAAAAATCAAAATCTTGAATTGTCACCTACTGATGCTAAACAAAAAAACTGGCTTGGGACATTTGAAACATTTTGCTTTGGTAGTCTTCACATTATTTCTTTTAATTTTTACCTCCTTTACTGTTTGAAGTGTACGAAGTGTAACAACTAACATCTCAGAACAAAAAGTCATTTCAAACTAGACCACAAAGCTTTCAGTTTGGAATTTTTTCAAAGTTTAATTGAATCAGGAGACTCCTAGAAGCCCGCCCTTTCTTGGGACTTGATTTGATTTCAGCAAATTGGCATTTTCCATTAGAAAACATTTTGACAGAAAATTCTCAGTCAGAGGTATTGGTTATACAATTCCTGTTTGGATTTGCAGTTCCTTAAAAGCACTTGGAGGGGGTTACCCCAGAAAGCCTGTTCACAATTTCTTCAAATATCACAGGTTATGAAACATGAGTGAAAGGAAAGGAAAGCAAAGCATTCAGCCTGTGCAACAACATGGCTGCCTTTTCCTCTGGAGCTAAGTCATATTCTACGTGGTTAGACTCAGAACATTTTTAAAGATGATGTAAGTCCTCCAAATCCAATATAGCTCTAATTTACCCATTTCTCTTATTAGAAATCATTACAAAATATTAAACCCAAATAAACATCTTACTGTTCATATTGTTCAACATCTTTATTAATGACCTGGATGAGGGGATGGATTACACCCTCAGCAAGTTTGCAGATGACACTAAGCTAGGGGGAGAGGTAGATATGCTGGAGGGAAAGGATAGAGTCCAGAGTGACTTAGACAAATTGGAGGACTGGGCCACAAGAAATCTGATGAGGTTCAACAAGGACAAGTGTAGAGTCCTGCACTTGGGACAGAAGAATCCCAAGCATTGTTACAGGCTGGGGACCAACTGGCTAAGTAGCAGTTCTGTAGAAGAGGACCTAGGGATTACAGTGGATGAGAAGCTGGACGTGAGTCAAAAGTGTGCCCTTGTAGCCAAGAAGGCTAATGGCATATTAGGTTGCATTAAGAGGAGCATTGCCAGTCGATCCAGAGATGTGATTATTCCTCTTTACTCGGCTCTGGTGAGGCCACATCTGGAGTATTGTGTCCAGTTTTGGGCCCCCAATTACAGGAAGGATGTGGATGCATTGGAGAAGGTCCAGCGGAGGGTGACCAAAATGATTAGGGGGCTGGAGCATATGACCTACGAGGAGAGGCTGAGGGAGTTGGGTCTATTTAGTCTGCAGAAGAGAAGAGTGAGGGGGGATTTGATAGCAGCCTTCAATTTCCTGAAGGGAGGTTCCAAAGAGGCTGGAGAAAGGCTGTTCACAGTAGTGATGGATGGCAGAACAAGGAACAATGGTCTCAAGTTGCGGTGGGAGAGGTCCAGGTTGGATATTAGGAAAAACTATTTCACTAGGAGGGTGGTGAAGCACTGGAATGGGTTATCTAGGGAAGTGGTAGAGTCTCCATCCCTAGAGGTGTTTAAGTCCCGGCTTGACAAAGCCCTGGCTGGGTTGATTTAATTGGGATTGGTCCTGCCTTGGGCAGGGGGCTGGACTTGATGGCCTTCTAAGGTCTCTTCCAGCTCTATGATTCTATGATTCTATGAAATATTATAAAGAACAATTGAACATGCTAATTTCTAAATCTCAGAGAGGTAGCTGTGTGAGCCTGTAATTTTAAAAACAATGAGTAGTCCTATGGCATGAGGAGGAGTCCATCCAGGCAACCATGCCCTCCAGTCAGGACCTACTCCTCACTTTGGAGCTGCCCTCCCCCCTACCCCTCTCCCTCCAGGATGTCTCCCAGGTTTCCAGGAAACCCAGGGAGGGCACTTTAGGTAAGTTCTTTAACTTTCCCTATCTACACAGGGGGGCAGGAGATAGGCTGTGAGGGGCTGTATGCTCCTTTCTCGACCTACTCAGCCTGGTGGGGGTGGCACCTGTTCACTCAGCTCCATGACACTCTCACACAGGAACCCCTTACTCCTTCTCACAAGGTTCCTGAAGAGGCCTGCCTTACTGCGGCCCCTGTGGTGGGACACCAGGCCACCACTAAGGAGTCAGGGGTCATGGAACCACACAGCTGTGTCACACATGGCACAGCACATGCCTGCACTCAGTCAGCATCCGCTCCTGGTTAAGCACGGTGATGTGGACGAGACTGATCCCCTACATGGGAACCTGCTGGTGTGAGGAAGAGGAGGGCAACCCAGTAGCACTCTCTCCGGCAAGGCATGTCTGCCACTCGCCCACATCTCCCCCAGCACCCTCCCCCTCCTCCAGTGGGTATCTCTCTGTGGGAGGCCACCAGTGCTGGACTTGGCATATGTGGGACAGAGAAGGAAGCCAAGCTGCCCCATCCCCCCCTCTCGCCCACAGGCTCCTGACCTGGCTGGCACCTCCCCAGGCCTGCTTGTCCCTGGTTCATGGGTGTAGGGATGCTCCTCTGCGATGTCTGTGCCCCTGAAGGGAAGTGCCCACTGTCCAGGCAACATATGGCCTTGCTCGAAGCACATCACCATTATCTGAACCAGTCAGACTTGGAGCAGAGAAAGGCCCCCTGGGACCAGCTGGCATTCTAGTATGAAGCCCAAAAAAGATCCCTGTTTTTTCACAAAAGATGTCTTTATTGTTTGCTCTGCAGGAGCAGGGGCTAGGTGGGAAGGGAGGCCAGGGGAAGGGAAGGGTGGGGGATGAAAGGCATATGCAGGCCCTTTGTGGAGAGGCACGGGGGAGAGTATTAAGACTGGCCTTGCATGAAACCCTCCTTCAAGGCCTCCTAATGAGCACAGCCCTTTGCTGTGTCCTCCTGACGGCGTTCGTGTCTGGTTGCTCAAATATTAGGAGCGGACATTCAGCATCAGCCTCCCTGGCCAGACATTCAGCATCAGCCTCCCTCCCTGGCAGAAAAGTCTCCCCCTGGCTTTCATACAGGTTGTGGTGCACACAACAGGCCACCACCACCAAGGGGATGTCGTGCTCACTGAGGTCCAGATGGGTGAGGAGACTCCTGAACCTCCCCTTTAAATGGCTGAACACACATTCCACAACCATGCGGCACCTGCTCAGCCTGGCGTTGAAGGGCTCCTTGCTGGGGTCCAGGCTGCCTGTGTGGGGTTTCATGAGCCAGGAGAGCAAGGGGTAGGCTGCGTCGCCCAGGATTACCATGGGCAAGTCCACCTCTCCGACTCTGATGGTGTGGTCGGGAAAAAAGTGCCAGCGTGCATCTTTTGGAACAGGCAGGAGCTCTGCAAAATAAGGGCAACACATGCCTTTCCCGACCAGCCAACACTGATGTCGGTGAAGTGTCCCTTATGATCCATGAGGGCCTGCAGCACCATGGAGAAGTACCCCTTCCTGTTGATATAATCCAAAGCACAGAGGTTGGGGGCTAGGATGGGGAGAGGGCCGGCTTGAGCCATTCCTGCGCCCCGGGCAGCAGACTCACGATGCATACGCGGCTCCGCCCCCGAGCGCATGGCGCATACGCGGCCCCGCCCCCCGGCGTGCTGCGCACCTTACAGCTGCCATCAGGCGCCGCATGCCCGGGGCTGGGGGCCGCGTGGCGTCCCTTACAGCTGCCATCAGGCACCCCCCATAGTTTGGTGCACCGGGCAGCTGCCCGGCTAGCCCCCCTCTTAATCCAGTCCTGGATATGCGAGTAGTCTATGCTCCCCTGCACCCCCAGTTGGGGAAGCCCACGGCAACAAAGCTGTCGAGGATGGTGTCTGTGTTTCCAGAGTGACGACCCTGTGTAGCAGCACATGGTTGATGGCCTTAGCTACTTGTATAAGCACACCCCAGCTGTGGATTTCCCCAGGCTGAACTGATTCCCGACTGAGCAGTAGCTGTCCGGCGTGGCGAGCTTCCATAGGGAGATGGCGATGTACTTCTGCACGGGGATGGCGTGTGGCATGCAGGAGTCCTGTTGCCTGAGAGCAGGGGTGAGCCTCTCGCAGAGCTCCAGGAAGGTGGCCTTTTGCATGCAGAGATTCTGCAGCCACTGCTGGTTGTCCCATACCTGCATAACAATAAGGTCCCACCACTCCAAGCTCATCTCCCGCTGCCAGAAGCAGCTTTCCACGGTGTCCAGGGGATTGCGGGGAGCACCAGGACCTGGGTGAGCAGGGCCTGTGGGCCACACTGGGATTCGTCCTGATGATCCTCATCCTGGAGCAACACATGGGCAATCTGGACGAACTGCGCCAGGTGCGGCATGGGGCCTGTGAGCCTGGCACTGCTTTGCAGCAGTTCTGGCTCCATGGTGTGAGCGCTGTTGTGTCCACAAGGGCCACCAGAGCACAAGAAAGTGCATGTTCACTGTGTCCCTTCTGTGTCCCACGAGGGGGGAGGCAGTGCAGTGCAGAAGCGGCGTGTGAGATGTGGCTGTAGAGAGAAGCCCCTGAAAGCATGCGTCGAGCTACTTCAGATTATTCAAACTGATTTCAATGTTTCCCCCGCATGTGATTTCAAACTTGCTAAATCGGGAGTTACATCGAATTGAGTAATGTCTAAATATATAGTAGCCCAATGTCTGTGACTCTGTAACGCTGAAATGCTGGCTGTTCCCTCTGGGCGGCGCTGTTGCCTGAGTCACATCCTTCGCCTCCCACTGTGGCACTCAGCTGACTTCTGCGCCGCTCAGCCGGGCCGCCGTGGGGGAGCAAGCAGCACAAGCGGCCGTTTGGGCGTCGTAATCCCCATGCAGCACCCCTGTGCTGCTTGGGGAGCATGGGGCCCAAATGGCTGCTTGCGCCGCTTGCTCCCCCGCAGCGGCCCGGCTGAGCGGCGCAGAAGTCAGCTGAGTGCCACAGTGGGAGGCAACAGCGCCACGCAGAGGGAACAGCCAGGGGGCAGGGCTTGGACGAGCGTGCGTCTCTGATGTCAGGAAAGGGCACCAGATTCAAAAGGAGAAAAGTGGAGCAGACGCAGAGGATGTGGAAGAGACAGAGAGGAGAATGGAGGAGGCGGAGGACAGCGAGAGAGAGAGAGAGAGAGATGCAGCAGGAGGAGGAGGAGAAGAGAAACACAGAGTGAGAGGTGGGAGGGGGAGAAGAGAAAGAGAGAGAGACGGAGAGAGAGGCAGAAGGCGGAGGAGAGCTGAGAGAGAGAGGGGGAGGCAGTAGGAGGAGGAGAGTGAGAGACCGGAGGCTCAGGAGAGAAGACCGACGTGGAGGAGAGACCTGAAAATCCTGTCTTATGGCGGGCTAGTTGGCTAGTTTCTAAATAGTTTCTTAGTGTAGACATGGCCTCAGAGATGATCAAAAATATATAAAATCAATTGATAGATACTTCTTCTGCTGTTATATATATCTCTTGGTTTCTATTATTTCTACTCCAATTCATCTGATAAAGTGGGTTTTGCCCACGAAAGCTGATGGTTCTATATATTTTGGTTAGTCTCTAAGGTGCCACAGGACCATTCATTGCTTTTAATGTTAATTTCTAATTTGCTTTAAAAAGTAGGACTTTAAATTATTCAGTAGCACCATTAGCACTGGACTATCAGCAATTCTGAGATGGGTTTCTCTCTCTCTCTTTCTCTCTCTGAAAACACATTTCATTGAAAAATTCCTGGCCATTTTCCCCTTGCTGCAAGGAGTTCTATGATATTAGTCAGCGCATTCATGTGCCTTAGTATTGCCGAATCAGGCCAGCCTATTTACATGAGTCTTTACCCCAATTATACTGAGTCCTTGAGAAGTTCAGGGATAAACATAATTCCTGGGGGGTAGATCCTCACATAGTGTAAATCAGAGAGGTTGAATTAAAATCAATGGAACTACATCTTCCATGGTCTCTGTCCATTAGATCTGCCAGGAAAGTGAACGTTGTCAGCAAGCACACAAGTTTTAGTTATGAGTTCGAGCATCTTTCGGTTTGTTGCTTTGATTTTGCTATGTGCTACTGCTGGGAAATTATGCAAAATCTTGTTGTACAAGGAAAGAATACTGGTAATTAAGCAACGTGCAGCTTGACTTCAAGATAATTTCCCCAATCCGTGTCACTGTTCTTCCCAGCAGCGTGTTAATTGCTGTTATCTGACACCAAACACTAGACTCTGAGCCCCATGAAAGGTCACTGTGCACAGTTTTAACGTAAGCTGCATGCTGGCATAGCAAAAGAGGTGCCTGGTATGCCCTAAGGGGCATAGCTCCAAATGCCTTAGGTGCGGGACTGAGATTCCCTAACAGAATTGTGTGAGGAAAACTCGCACAGTGACTACCTGGTGCTATGCTGACTCAGAGCAGAGAGATGAGTCTTTCACCTTCCCAGCCACTACAGTCTGAAAAGCATACACATGTCCGTGGTGTTGCTGTAGCCGTGCCAGTCTCCGGATGTGAGGCTCACAAAGTAGGAGAGTAACAGATTGGATAGCAGCCTTCAACTTCCTGAAGGGAGGTTCCAAAGAGGCTGGAGAGAGACTGTTCTCAGTAGTGACAGATGGCAGAACAAGGAGCAATGGTCTCAAGTTGCAGTGGGGAAGGTCTAGGTTGGATATTAGGAAAAACTATTTCCCTAGGAGGGTGGTGAAGCACTGGAATGGGTTCCCTAGGGAGGGGGTGGAATCTCCATTCCTAGAGGTTTTTAAGTCCCAGCTGACAAAGCCCTGGCTGGGACGATTTAGGTGGGGTTGGTCCTGCCTTGGGCAGGGGGCTGGACTCGATGACTCCTGAGGTCTCTTCCAGCCCTGGGATTCTATGATTCAATGAATATGTTTTATTGGAGCCACTCCTCTTAGTAGAAGGGACAAGTTTTCAAGCTTCACAGAGTTCTTTTTACAGCTCTGGAGAAGGTAACTAGATTGTCACAGAGAACAGCTCTGTGAGATCAACCATGACACCATTTTATCCTTTGGGTATGTCTACACTACAGCACTAATTCGAACTAACTTAGTTCCAATTAGTTAATTCGAACTAAGCTAATTCAAATTAGCGCATCTAGACCTAAAAACTCATTCGAATTAGCGTTTTCCTAATTCAAACTAGCATGTCCACATTGAGTGGACCCTGAACCGAAGTTAAGGCTGACCGGAACCAGTGCCGGCAGGGCATCAGGTTAGGAATTAGTGTGTGGAGCTGCTGCCTCAGGCTAGCCGAGGGCTGTGCTTAAAGGGACCCGACCCCCACCCCGGACAGACAGTTCTCAGGGTTCCCCGCTTGCTTGTCTACCTCGATGAGGGACAGCAAAGCAGTCCTGTCTTGGAGTGCCCTGAGTGCCCACCCTCGGCACATCACAGCACTCGGCCATCAGCCCGGCTGCATTTGCCGCAGGCTGCCATCCGGGGGTGTCAGTCGGGGGGCTGTCAGGATCCAGGAGGCCCTGCAGGAGAGTTTCCACCCCGAGGAGCCCGCAGAGCCACCCCAGTCCTCCCCATCGGGGGCTCGTGCCCCATTCCTCCCTCACCTCCTTCCACTTACCCTTCCCTAGCCCCCCTTCCTGATGTAAAAAATAAAGGACACGTATGTTAAAAAATAGAAACTCTCTTTATTTAACAAAACTGAGGGTGGGGAGGGGGATTAACCTCTGGGGAAACTGGGAAAAGGAGGTGGGAGAGGGGAAAAGAGAGGGTGGGAGAGGGGAGGTGGAAACCTGGGAGGAGGGAGCTGGAAGGGGGAAGCCAGGGGAAGAAGGAGGAGGGGGAGTATAAAACTATGGTACGCCATATCTTCAGTATTGTGTAGAGATGGGGTCTCCTCACCTCAAAAAAGATATTTTGGCCTTGGAAAGGGTTCAGAAAAGGGCAACTACAATGATTAGGGGTTTGGAACTGGTCCTATATGAAGAGAGGCTAAAGAGACTGGGACTTTTCAGCTTAGAAAAAAGGAGACTGATGGGGGATATGATAGAGGTCTATAAAATCATGAGTGGTGGGGAGAGGGGGAATAAAGAAAAGTTCTTCATTAGTTCCCATAATAGAAGGACTAGAGGACACCAAATGAAATGAATGGGTAGCAGGCTTCAAACTAATAAAAGAAAGTTCTTCTTCACAAAGCAAATAGTCAACCTGTGGAACTCCTTGCCACAGGAGGCTGTGAAGGTGAGAACTAGAACAGAGTTTAAAGAGAAGTTAGATAAAGTCATGGAGGTTGGGTCCATGGAGTGCTATTAGCCAGGAGGTAGGAACGGTGTCCCTGGCCTCTGTTTGTGGAAGGCTGGAGATGGATGGCACGAGACAAATGGCTTGGCCATTGTCTTCGGTCCATCCCCTCCGGGGTACCTGGTGTTGGCCGCTGTTTGCAGACAGGCTACTGGGCGAGATGGACCTTTGGTCTGACCCAGTACGGCCGTTCTTATGTTTTAAGCTCAGGGTCGGGGGTCTCACTGGACCAACTTGATTTTCATGCAAACCTGCTCCTGGGTTCGCATGTGGCCTTTGGTGGCCGGGCTGGCAGCTATCCTGCCCTAGACGGCCGCTTTCCTGTGCCTGGTGCAGAGATTGTGGACGTTGGAGGTCTCCCCCCAAACCTCGATGAGGTCCACAATCTCCGCACTAGACCAGGCGGGTGTCTGCCTCTTGCAGCCCCGGGCAGGCTCCTGGGAGCCGCCAGCCTGGTCCTGGGAAGAGGCGGAGGGCTGGGTGGCAGCGGGTGGCTGGCTCATGCCGTGCCAGGTGCAGGGTCTGCTGGCTGGGTGCTGGCAGGCTTGCACCTGGCACGGGCACCGTTGCCAGACCATGCCCCTTTAAGGGCTCCGGGGCCGGCAGGGGGGCAGACGAGTTTCCCTGGCTTGGCCCAGAGTGGCCACCAGGGCAACCTGGGAAGGGCTAGCCTCCAACTAGTTCGAATTAAATGGCTACACAGCCCTTAATTCGAACTACTTAATTCGAACTAGGCGTTAGTCCTCGTAGAATGAGGTTTACCTAGTTCGAATTAAGTGCTCCGCTAGTTCGAATTAAGTTCAAACTAGCGGTTTGCGTGTGTAGCGCCTATGAAAGTTAATTCGAACTAACAGCTGTTAGTTCGAATTAACTTTGTAGTGTAGACATACCCTTTCTCCTCTAAGACTTGAGAGGTGTCAATGATCTAGTTGACGTGAATGCGCCAATGAAATATGCATTAACTACTTGTGCTACACTATTCTACCTTCTATGTAGTTATAACACTGTGAGTATATTCCCCACAACTGAAGAATCTGTGTAAGGCTATACAGCAGCATTATTTCAAAATAACGTCACATATTCTGAAATAACATAGTGTGCGTCTACACAGCAAGTCCGTTATTTTGAAATAAATTTGAAATACCGGACTTCTTGCTCTGACTCCTGTAACCCTCGTTGTATAAGGAGTAAAGGAAGTCGGGGGAAGAGTGTTCTATTTTGAAATAACTGCTGTGTAAACAGCGCCAAAAGTCAAAATAAGCTATTTGAACATAAGCTATGCAATTAGCGTAGCTAAAGTTGTGTAACTTATTTTGAGTTTAGCCCTGCTGTGTAAGGCTATGTCTAGGCAGCAGGTTTCTTTTGGAAGAAGCTTTTTTTCAGAAGAGATCTTCTGAAAAAACTTCTTCCGAAAGAGAGCATTCACACACAAAAGCACATCAAAAAAGCGATCTGCTTTTTCGAAAGATAGCGTCTACACTGAATGGACATTCTCTCGCGTTTAAGCTGTGATTACTATGGACAGAGTGGCCACCAGGTCACCTGTGTTTTTTCCTCTTTCCTCTTCTTTCAAAAGAACTCCCTCTTCCCCGTCCACACACACCTTTTCTCTAAAGAGCTCTTTCGGAAAAAGGCTTCTTCCTCGTAGAAAGAGGATTACCAATGCCAGAAAAAGCCCTCTGTTCTTTTGATTTACTTTCAGAAGAACGCAATTGCAGTGTGTATGTAACTCAGGTTTTGTCTGCTTGACGTTTCATACAGGAGAAACCTAAGCCAAAAGGATCGAGGTCCCAGTTATTGGCTGGAATCCCCCTGGCTATGCATTTTAGACTATAACCATAGACTAAGTGCCAGAGGCACTTTTGCAGCTACAAGATCAGCATCTCAGTTATGTAACTGAACCTCAGGAACTGGACTCAGGACTGTTTCTCTGCTGATCTTTTCCCAAATATGCTCTCCTTTTTCTTGTTTAATAAATCTTAGTTTAGTTAATAAGAATTGTCTGTAAGTATGTATTTGGAATAAGGTCTGAAATGGCATTGAACTGGCAGGTAATGTGTCCCATCTTTTGGGACTGGTAGAACTTTATTTGATGGGGTACCTGGGTGGTGGTCTGTAGATGGGTATTTTAAGGGAACTGCATGGTTTGGATTTCTGATTGACCAAGAAGGGAATACAGGAGCTGTTTTGTGCTGGCTCAGTGACTATAAATAATGGAATAACCCCCATCTTTTGGCTGCTGCCTTTCTTGCAGTGCGTTGTAATTGAAGCCATGCCTACACAAGAAAACTATTTTGAAATAACTACATTCGACTTAATAACTCCCGATTTTGCAAAATAAAAATAGCATGTCCCCACTATGGGGAAGCCTCAAAATTAGTCCAAGGCAGGCTCCCTCATGTGGACATGTTACCTTAATTTAGAGCCTGAGGATATATTGGGGAGGAATTAGTTTGAATTCCTCTGGGGGTAGTTATTTTGAATTAGCATCCATACTGATCCCATTTCAAAAGAACTATTTCGAAATTAGCATTATTCCCCAAGAAAAGCAGGAGTACAGATTTCGAAAGAAGCAGCCCCTTAACTGTGAAATCTCGGGCATGGTAGTGCGGACGTGCTTCTTATCAATTCGCCCTAAGGGGGATTATTTTGAAAGAAAGCCCTGGTGTAGCCCAGGGCTGAGTGGCCTCAGCTGGGATCCCTCATTATCACACAACCATTACCGTTTTCGTTCACGTAGAAGATCCTACTGGGGGAAATTTAGAAAGAACATTGTCTTGACTCTCTGGGTTGGTTGGTTTGTTTGTTTGTTTGTTTTCCAAACGACAAGATACTACTACAGAGCAATATCATTCTCCCTCCGGCTACAGTTGTCAGTTCCCACCTAGAGAAGGAATGGGCTTTTTCTTATTCCGTCTCAGTAACCTATTACCAGTTTCCACAAATTGTGGAGTTGAAAATCTTCACACCGCGAGGCTGCCTGACAGTGGAGATCAAAAGTCCAATGACTGTACAGCCTTGCTAAGCTTTTGAGTGTATGTAGATTCATATGTAACTGGCAATTCTGCTCCCAGTTCCAATGGTCTCTTATTCAAACGTGAAAGGCCGCCAGTTAAAGTCCGTTTCAGCGGATGGCCGGGATGGCACGGTGGGTGGTGGTCAAGGGCGGTGTGTGAGAAAACGGCATGATGGTGTTTTGCAGGAAGCAAATTAAAAACTTCTGAGACTCGTGAAAAATCACAGCTCAGCTGGTTAAATCAATCGAGTTCCAGAATATTTTCGAGGGGGGGGGCTGACACTCCCCCCGCACACACACACACTTTCCTTGCCCTGCCTCCATCTCCCAGCAGAGGCCGGGATCAAAGCCCTGGAATGCGGGCAGCAGCCAGGACCCAGGGCATGGGGCTGGCAGTGGAGCACCCAGCATATGGGGCTGAAGCAGAGTCCCCTAGCAGGAAGGGCTGGAAGCATAGCCCCAGGGACATGTGGCAGCAACCAGGACTCAGCAGCAGAGTCCCCAGAGTGCTGGGATAGCAGCTGGGTCTTCAGGTGTGGGACTGGCAGCAGAGCGCACGGGCCTGCAGGGAGGCAGCCAGCCTGGGTGCTAAGCCGGGAACCCTGGGGTGCTGCAGCACCTCCCGCACTGCCAATCCCCATGCCTATGCTGGCGCCAATAGAATTATTGATGACAGCTGAGGAGCTGACCCAGTGCACTATTAAAAGTTGCCATAACTCTCGTGTGTACAATCGCTGTGCACATCAAGATGTGTAGAAGTGAAAAGCAGGCTACAAATCGTGCACTGTATTCCTCACGCCACGGCGCCGGCAGGTGCAGGGCTAGCACACCTTTCACGTCAGTGTTTTACAGACCCAGTGGTTTGGTCTGTGCTTTGTTGGATTTTTTTTTTTTTTTTTTAAACGCACAGCCTTCTAAACCACAGGGGAACTCAGTTTCCCAAAATTAAATGTGAACCCAGTGAGTTCTTTTTCAATATACGATTCCTTTTGTGGTTTACCACCGAGGTGTAGAAGTACATCCAGCCATATGCAGAAAAGACCCATCTCTCCTCATCAACAGCTGAAGGGAGGGAGAGAGAGAGAGATTAGAGAGAGAAAATGCTTTGAAAACCTGAAAGGATTTGACAATCCCTCACCAGCTATTTCTAGGGCACAGTCAATGACAGGCCAGGATTATCTTCATTAGACTGGTTGGCCTCCAGTTCTGTTTCAAGTGAAGAGCAGCATTCAGTGGTTGGGCTTCTACATCTGAAATAATAGCCTGAGAGAATCAAACTCCCTTACGCCATTCATAAAATCATGCTCTGGCTGTGTGTAATGGAGCTTGGCAATACAATACACAGCAAAAGAGAGTCGCCTTTTAACTTGGCCACCCTACAAAATAGTCAAGTGGTCCATCTAGTCCAGTTTCCTGTTACTGAACCTGGCCAATACCATCTGAGGAAGGTGCAAGGACCTTGTAGAAGGGAAATGTGGGGAAACATGTCCCCCAAGGAAAGTCCCAACACCACCACCAATAGTTAGAGGTTGGTTTAATCCTTCAAGTATGAAGATTTAGATCCCCCCCCCATCACATTTATTTATTTTTCATATTGATTATTGGAACCAGATAGTCTTCTTGTTACCCCAAAGAAATTCCCAACGTTCACTGCTAAATTCTTGATCTCAGTGTCATCCTGGGACAATGAGTTCCAAAGGCCAATTTAGCACCGTGGACAAGTGTTTCCAACTATCAGTTTTTAGTGTGACAGCTTCAATGTGATCAGCCGGAGAGCCGGGTAAATTCGGCAGAATAAAGCAAAAATGCAGAAATATTCATTTGAATTCTCACTAATTATCTTTGGGGATTGTTTTCTGGATCAAACGCTCTTCTTTGGGGTGGTGGAGCCAGTTCCAAGTCCTCCACAGCAGCTAAACCCCTTGCAGGGAATGCGGTAAGGTGCAAGAGAGACAGGGCCTTTCAGCTAGGGATCATGCACCCTACAAAGCACCCTAAAAATTCATCAGAAAAATCCTTGTGTGAGGTAAAAGATCAGTGTTATTAATTTATATTCATATTACAGTTGTAGTTACCAGGACACAGGACTTACTGCACTACCAAAAAAAAACCGCTACGTACTTAATTCAACACAGTTGACACAAGGCACAGTCTTTGTGAAGACAAGGCATTTGTGGTTTTCCCAGGAGGTATCAAGTCCACTGCTCTGCTATAGCATTTATGATTAACCTGGAATTAACAGTTCAAGTTAAACTACATTTGCCTTGTTCTCGCTCTGGGATTTTACATCAAATTAAGAACACACCTGTTGGGTTGGTTTGTTTGTTTGTGAAGACCTGGCTGTCGAGGGGTTAAGTGAGTACCCCAAGGTCACATGGATCAGTGGCAGAGTCAGCAATGGACCACAGGAATTCCACACAATCTACTGCCCTACCCACTCACTGATGTTTCCTCTTTAATTGTTAATGTAATGGGCAACTTTCCTTTGACTTTAGTGTGCTTTGGATCAGGTGCCAGATGTCTCTGGTTCAGAATTTCCTTTTTTTAGGTGACAACCTGCAGACTGACTTCTAATTTGTTCCCATTAGGAAAACACTCAACACTTCATTGATCGCGACATAGCTCAGCCACCAGAATTATGGAAGGCTTGGATTGTGAGCATGAAGAGGGTCTAATTAACAAAGTCTGCACTCCAAGAATTTGCAATTTTCAAGGCATTTCTTCTTCACCTGCTAAGTTGTGTTAATGTTAGCAGTGCACATCCATCGTGTGGAGTTTCAAAACGAGCGTTTTCCAAACAGAAAAGCCTGTCCTTGAAAAAAGTGAAGACAGTTCCTTAAAGGCCTGGCTGAATTCTTTTAATTGGTGGAATAAATTTTGTTATGTGCACTGAGGCATAGGCAAATGCACACCACCAGTGAAAACACATGCTACTGGCTGTGGGTACTGTACTAATCAACTGGGTGGCATTTGGAGCTCTCCTGGGTGGCCACCCAAGCGCTCAGCTTACGGGATGCACTGCTTCCAATCCTGTAGCCGTCACTCCTTCGAGGCCTTTGGGTTTTTTCTTGTTATTATATTAACATACTTTTTCTTCTTAACCAGTTTGCCTGCCAAAGTCTCTTTAACACAAACCGGGAGTCTTATTTTGAATATGACAGTCTATAATCCTCAGTAAGAATGGAACCTGTGCTCTCCTTTTTACGATTTCATACTGGAAGATTTACCCGGTGTTGCTCAGGTCCTTAACTCAAATACATTTTGTTTTTCTTCCTTTAAATCATTGTTCTGGGGTGGGGCTGGGGATGAGGCATTCGGTATACAGGCTCCCTGAGGACAACCCCAGCCCTCTCCATAGCAGCTTGGGGCTGGAGGGACAGGCAGAAACAAAGACAAATAGACAAACCATCTGAAATATATAGCTACCCCTGCCCCCTGCTGGCCCAATGGGGGTTGAGCTGTCCCATCCCCATCTTTGGCCCCTTGCTGCCCCCCTGTGGTCATTCTGCAGTATAACTGTCCCTCATGCCAGGCCCCTCCCTTTCCATTTTATGAGAAATAATCAAATTCCAGACACTTCCCATTGCCCTGGCACTTTGCTTTAATTTATGATAAGAGGAAACTGCCTACTGAATGTGGTGGTCCTAATTGTTACCTTTTAGGAGGAGTTGTTGAATAAACAGACTCATAGACAGACAGACAGATGCACATTTCTAAAATATATAGTAAGATGTATCTCCCGTTCTTGACATGTATTTCATATGAACTATTCCTCAGAGTTCTATGACACAAGTTTATTTGCTATTGTATCCTAAGCGCTCCCTGGAGAAGTGGGTTGTGCCCATGAAAGCTAGTGACAGTCACATGGGCCCTCGTTTGCTTTCCAAAAGTTAGCAGCTTGGACTGGTTAATGTCATCACATTCTTCCTGGGTCCATCATATTGCTGAGGCTGTGTGTACACAGCATAGTTAAACCAGGAGAAGTCCTGTGCACGGTTCCCTGTAACCTGCACGCCTGCACACTCACGCAGCAATTTTCTGAGCTCCGCTCAGAAGTTCAAAGGTCCTGCACAGGCAGGGAGCTCAGGTGATTTGCAGAGGGAGAGGCATCTCACTGAGCAAGCAGCTAAACAGAGCTAGCTGCCTGCTTGAACTGAGGAGCTCCAGGAGCTGGTAAAAAGAGAGACAAGGAGCCAATGAGTGGCTGGGGGGATGGGCAGGAAGGGAGGGAGGAATGAATTAATTAATTGGCTGATGAGGAGTGGGAGCTTAGCGCATCCCTCTGCAGGAAGAGAGGCAAAAACTCATCACTTTCAAGCCTCCTGGGAATGGGGAGGTAAGAGGCTGACTGCATGGGGCAGGTTGGGGAAAGAGAGGGTGGGTGGGTGCTGGAGTATGTGCAGTGAGGTGAAGGCAAGGGGGCAGTTTGTTTGGGGTGTCTGACCCACTGCAGTCCTCTGTCTGACTGGGTTGAGCTGGGGGAGCAGGCTGCATGGGAAGTATGTGTGCCGGGACATTTACAAGATTGCATTTCAAACAAAGTTTGCATAAGATGTTAATGGCTTAAGATAAGAAAAAAAAAAGATTCCTTTAATGGAATGTTTTCAGAGTGTTGCAGAGATCTAACACTCTGAACTTAATTATTTTTTTAAAAATCTGTGTTACCAATTAATACATGGTAAATTGTATTTCATTAAGGCCAGATCATATGAATCAGAAGTAGCAAATACTAGCTTGAGCTGTTAGAAAGGTTGATACCTGTACTCCAAGGGTAGCATTCATTTTCTTTTCTATTTAATTTCATATTGAATATTGCATGCATTGCTCCCTGCTTTAATGTATTTTCTTACACACTTATGGACTGCTTAAAATTAGGGGGGGAGTATTTTGTTTATATTGGTGGTACACATACACACACACACTTTCTCAATATTGGTGGTGCAGATAAGAAATTTCAACCCTCCCAAGGATAGAAAATGTTAGCAGGAACACTGGTCCTGTGGTACCTTCACCCTGGTCTACACTAGAAAGTTATTTTGAAATAACTCCCCTTATTTTGAAATAACAAGCAGATCATCCACATGACCAAACCCGTTATTCCAAAATAATGGGATGGCTATTTCAAAATCATAACTCCTGCTTTCCTCAAGGAATAACGCTTCTTTCGAAATAGTTATTTTGTAATAGCATTAGTGTGGATGTTCCAGTGCTGCTATTCCCAAAATAACTACTCTACAGAGTCATTCAAAGTAATTACTCCCCAATTCTTCCTGGGAGTCTGAGGGTGTGTCTACACTACACCTCTCTGTCAACAGAGAAATGTAGATTAGGGACATCGAAATTGCTTATGAAGCAGGGATTTCAATAGCCCGTGCCTCATTAGCATAAACATGGCTGCCGCTTTTTTTCAAAACAGAGGTTTTTTTGAAAAAAATGGCAGTCTAGACGTGGATCCATCAAAAATAAACCCTTTTTTGACAGATCCTGTAAACCTCATTTTTTGAGGAATACAGGATCTGTTGAAAAAGACTTTATTTTTGACAGATCAGCATGTAGACTGCCGGGGGGGGGGGGTTTCGAAAAAACTCCATTTTGGAAAAAAGCAGTGACCATGTTTATGCTAATGAGGCACGGGTTGTTTAAATCCCAGCTTCATTAGCA
This sequence comes from Pelochelys cantorii, assembly GCA_032595735.1. Classification (NCBI taxonomy): domain Eukaryota; kingdom Metazoa; phylum Chordata; order Testudines; family Trionychidae; genus Pelochelys; species Pelochelys cantorii. The sequence goes on along the minus strand of CM064346.1, from coordinate 7,453,308 downwards.
ATTTCGATGTGCTTGATTTGCATCCCTCTGTCAACAGAGAGATGCAGTCTAGACGTAGCCTGTGTAGTACATCTGTATTAAGGGAACCTGGCTCAGTCTAAGTTTGAGGCTTCCCTCTAGTATGGACTCGCTATTTTGAAATAGTTATTTTGGGAGTCATTATTTTGAAATAAGTTATTTCAAAATAATTTCCTAGAGTACGACTAAACTGCAGGAGGGTTTGGGACACCAGAGGTATCCCAAAAAAACTTCACTGCATCCAGGGTGCTGGACCCCGGGGCTTCCAAAGTTGAGTAGCCCTGGATTAACTGCTTTAGGTGATGCAGAGTAGATGACAGAAATGGAAGTAGAAGACTAGTAGAAAGGTGACTTTGGCCTTGTCCACATTATAGTTTCGTGCTGGTGTGTGTGTGTCACTCAGAAGTGAGAAGAGGTGTGATCCCAGACCAACATAAAAGCCCAGAGGGTGTGTCTAGACTACAGGGTTTTGGCGACAAAAGTGGACTTTTGTCGACAAAACTATACCTGCGTCTACACTGCTGCTGAGTTCTGTCGACATAACGTCAACATAACGTCGACAGAACTCAGCAGTTTTGTCGACGGCTATAAACCTCATTCAATGACAGAGTTCTGTCGACAGAAGGCGTTAGTGCAGCTACACTGTCCTTTGCGTCTACACTGTCATGCTGACAAAGCGGCTTGCTTTGTCGACGGAACTGGATGTAGTCTACATGCTCTTTGTCGACAGAGGCTTTGTCGACAGTATCTGTCGACAAAGCCTCTGTTGACAAAAGCCTGTAGTCTAGACGTATCCTTAGTGTAAATGCACGTGCTAGCAAAGTGCTTTTAGTGTGGATTTTCCCTTACATGGATACAGTATTTCTGTATGGAAATAGCTCTAAAAGTACTTTGATATGGTATTACTTTATCTCTACTGATAAAATTAAAGCAGCATGGCTTTCTAGAGCAAACAAGCAGCATGAGGCATTTCAGTATCATTATTCCCCTGTGAGACTGGGCATAACTGAGGCATGGAGTGGTTACGTGTCTTATCTAAGGCCACCCAGCAAGGCCACGACAGAGTTGAAATTGGAACTCGGCCATTCTCATCCCTCTCTGCCCATAGCCAGTAACTAATACTAGACTCTGCGACATTTCACATATGAAGGGCAAGCAAATGAGAATTCCATGGAGATGAAAGTTCAGAGAGGTGTGGAGGGAAAAGGATGTGGCAGGAGGCGTTGTATGAAAAGAATCGCTGGCTGAGATTTCTTGACAGAATTATACTTCATTACTGACACTTCAGAGCCTGGATTTTCATATTTATTTGTGACTTTTTTTAAATCAGAGACTCTTTTGACACGAGAGTCATGCTGTGTGAAGCACTATTGATTGGAGTTTCTAATTTCATGCCATTACAGCATTGCCATTGGGGAATGAAATGTGTTTTTTTTTCCCCCCATCACAACTATGCCAGCAATGTTCACTCCACAGTTTTTCATCAGCCTAAGTTTTCCCGAACGATATCTCCGCGATACCATCCAAAGGTCAAATGCTCCCAAAGTCTAGCACTTAGCACAGTGTGTCGTTACTGGAATTAAAATAAATCAGCACCAATGGACAACTTAAGGCTGAGATTTTCTAATGAATAGTGATTTTGGTTGCTATCTGTTTTGGCTTGGATGCCTTACATGAGCCTGCTATCCAAAAGGGTAGAGGTCAGTACCTTCCAAAAAACAGGTCGCCTTGGTAGGAACTTGAAAAGGGACCTCTCCAAAATCAATCACCTGGGATAAGTCTACACTGCAGCACATCAGCTCCCAGGGCTGTAACTCCTGAGGCATCCTGTCTACACTGTCAAGGCATTTAGTGCGCACAAACTCTGCCATTGCTGCACTCGAGGTAAACCACCTCCATGAGACGTGTAGAGCTGGCTGCGTTCTGGATACCACGCTGGGAGGCCAGTGTGGGCACTTGAATTGTTTGCTGCATTCTGGCTGTCCTCTGGAAATGGCCTATAATCCCTCAAGTCCCCTCTGCTCCTTGTTTCAAATTCCACGAGCTGCCCTGCAGGCATGTGCGTGTCCCCTTTCAGAGCTCCCAATCTGCTCCGGGCCTCAGTGGAATGCTCCTGCTGTTGAACACAGTGAGTGAGTGCAAAGAACGGGGAGGAAGGGGGAAGGTTGAGTTATCATGGATTCCCTCTCCCCCTGCCTCAGGAATGGTTGTTTCCTGCCGCTGTCTGAACTTAAAGCATACTGGCATCCTCCATAACACAGTGTCTCCATCCCCTCCACCCTGCCCCGCACCCCTCCACACACACACCCTGCTACACTGCCCCCTCCCTGACTTCTGTTGAAAAGTAGCTGTCAGTGTAGTAGGATGACCATGGATCATATGATGCTGCCTGCCCCAGGAGGCATTGCAAACCCTTCCCAAAGGACCCTCTAGCTGGTTGCACAGTGGCATAGCTCCCACAATGCCCGGCTCTCTGCGATGTTGCAAGAGCTGCTCATGTGGACATGCTCCACCATCAGAAGGAGCGCAGTGTGGACACCCAAAAACGGTTTTCCTGCAGCGCTCTGGGTATGTCTACACTACAGAGTTTTATCGGGAAAACGGCCGTTTTTCCAACGAAACTTGAGGAACGTCCACACTGCAATTGCGTTCTTCTTCAAGAAAATCGAAAGAACAGTGGGGTTTTTTCCAACACTGATAATCCTCGTTCTACGAGGAAGAATCCTTCTTCCGAAAGAGCTCTTTCACAAACAGGCGTGTGTGGACGGGGAAGGGGAGTTCTTTCAGAAGAGGAGGAAAGAGGAAAAAGCACAGATGCTCTGATGGCCATTCCATTCAAAACAATCACAGCTTACATGCGAGAGAGCGTCCATTCAATCTGGACGCTCTCTTTGGAAAAAGCAAATCACTTCTTCGATGCGCTTTGGCAGTGTGGACGCTCTTTCGGAAGAAGTTTTTTCAGAAGATCTCTTCTGGAAAAGCTTCTTCTGAAAGAAGCCTGCAGTCTAGACACAGCCTCTGTGAGCAGCCTGCAATTGCAGCGCAGTTCATGTGCCAGTGTAGCCATAACATTAGAAGTATCATTGCCTATGTCTGATGTGATGAGGTGTATAATACCCATGCAGCCTCATGGCCAGGAAAAAGTTAACTTTATACTGGGTATTGCTAATCAGCCACAAATGGAAGATGGCAAACAGTTAGAGCATCCCAGACATATACGCTAAGGCAGGGGCCTGCAACCTTTGGCTCTCGAGCCAAATATGGCTCAGTATGGAAGCAAATATGGTTCTTTTGTCATTCTGCATAATGGATCTGTCGAAAAAGGCTTTCTTCCTCAACAGATCCCCCTCTAGAATGTCGCTTTTTGCCGACAAAGTGCTGAGTCGGCAAAACACGGCGGCCATTTTTATGCAAATTAGGCACGGGATATTTAAATCCCTGCCTCATTTGCAATGTCGACCTGCCTAATCTGCATCCCTCTGCTGACAGAGGGATGCAGTCTAGACATAGCCCAAGAGTGGTGCAGGCGGAGTCTGACCTCACTTAAATCTGGTATAAATCCCGAGTGACACCAGTGAAGCTAAATGAGTCAGACTGGGATGAAACCAATGTCTGTGAAATTAGAATTGGGCATTTCAAAGGCCCATCTAATCCTGTCTGGTTAAGTCTGCCAAGTCTGTACGCTCAGAAGATTTGGTTCGTCATAGCATTAGAATGTCAGCAGGTCGCCAGCCCTCCACTTCCCAAGTTCAAGGGGAAGGAGTGAGCTTTGATGTCCCTCAGGATCCCCTCCACTTCCTGCTAATTGTTGCTGCAGGAATCCCGAAGCACAGACTTCTCTGAGCTAGTCTTGCAACGTGATGATGTCACAGCCATGATGGCATCATGCCGCGATATAGTTCCTGGTTCCATTGGGGTTGCGTCTCAGCTTTCCACCTTTTAATTAGAACCAGATTTCTTCAGCGTCACCACGATCATGATTACCCAGCAGCCCTGGAAAACAAAACCATGCTGTTTCCTATGAACCAAAGACAGGAGTCAAGTATATAAAAAAGACAAGCAGCCACATCGATGGATGGGTGCGTAGAAAGGGAAATCCAAGCTTTTAGCGCATGGCCATGCCAGTTTGCTTCCTTGTGATTCTGAAAGAAACAGCACATCCTCGACTGTGTTTCAAGTTTGCCACTCCAAGAGAATGTGTGTGTTAAGGGGAAACCATTTTCTGGCCTTTTCATGTTTTCACGGGAGCATGAAGTGCAGCTCTGTCTGAAACATCTCAGAAAGGTAAGATGAAAGGGATACTGTCAAGGTGTGCCATCATTTTTCAAATATGTTGTCTGGATGCTTCAAACTAAAGGCTGTCTCCTGGCGGATTTGGTATCTTCCATCAGGCATGTACCATAGATCGTTACTGAAGATTGCCTCGTTAGAGGTGGGAGTGAGTCCTTTCCCTGCCCTACCAATACAGGACAGTCACAATTCCTTAATACCCTTATGGGTCCTGTGGGCTTTGAAGTGCTTGCTTAAATCTGTTTGTATGTCTAATAGTGACACATTTGTAGGCTGGGGGAAATATGTGAAGAACAGAATGGACTTGCCAAACAGTGAGGAGAAAAGTCAGTTCACATTTTAGTAACCTTGACTGCCTCCCTTCACCTGTCATGAGGAACCAAGCTTTCTCATCTGACTCTAACTGGGAGACACTGTGCCCTGTGCAAGACCTGAAATGAACTTCTTGAGGTTTACCCCCAACGTAAATACTAATCCAGCTCATAAACCGTATTGAAGTGCAGCACTGTTTATAGACTTGGTTCGTCTTGAGCCTTGCACTCTATGAGGTTGGCAGCAGATTTTATTTCCCAGCGCGAACCGATTTTGTGCAGCGACACCCTAGAAACTGGCTCACAAATGCCATATTGTAATAAGGAAGTATATGGCGGGCAGAATAAACTGTGGTGTTTTGTAACAACGGAATAGCATTGTATATGTAAAATGGGTAAGGGCCATTCTGCAATACCCACTTCTGTTTTTTAATTTCCCTTGATTTCAACTTTCTCCTGTCTCACATTAAAACTAATGGATGGTACAAATGCATACCTGTGCCTTTTCCGCTTTTCGCCGCCCCTGTGGTATAAAAACTATCTAAAGCTGCCTGATACAGGAACCTGGGAAACCCGCACTGTTGGAGACATGAAAGACAAGAGGGAACGTGACCAGAATGCACTGAGGTCCCGTGAGCCCTGGCGGGGAGAAAGTTACTAGTCAGTTAGAATAGCTCTGAGACTGCCCTACTGGGAATCAGGTGAGTGCAAAGATGTTGCTCACCAGGGGTCTCCAACCTTTTTAAGCACGAGATCACTTTTTGAATTTAAGTGCAATCCACAATCTACCTCAAACCCAAATACCCTGGCCCCACCTCCTTCATGCCCCTTTTCCGAGGCCCCGCCCCCGCTTCCTGCATCCTTCCTCCCTCCTCACGCCTCACTTGCTTTCACCAGGCTGGGGCAGAGGGTTGGGGTGCAGGTTCTGGTCGCGGGCTAAGGGATTTGGAGTGTGAGAGGGGCTCTGAGCTGAGCTTGGGGCAGGGAGTGGGGGTGCAGAAGGAGGTTCAGGGTGCAGGCTCTGGGAGGGAGTTGGGAAGCAGGGACACTCGGATCTAAGGCAGAATTTTGGGGAGCAGGAGGGGGTTCAGGATGCAGGCTCCAGCTGGGTACCGCTTACCTCAGGTGGCTCCTGGGTGGTGGAACTAAGGCAGGCTCATCCCTGGCCTGGCCCTGCACAACTCCCAAAGGAGCAGCCAACAAACTACCTTCATCCCAAGCTCTGTTGTGCCTCCCCCCTCCGCTCTGGAAAGATAGAGCACAGGATGGGAGAGGGGGCACCTTGGCCAAACCAGTCAGGATCACCTATCAGAGGCTCCAGGATCTACCAGTAGATTCCAATCTACTGGTTGGTGAGCACTGGTGTACACCCATCTTTCCCACTGGTTTCGGTACTGCATAGAATGGAGCCTGATCAAGGCCTAGAACCAGAGCCAAGCCTCTATTTTCCAAGGGAGATAAAGGCAGTTTTTCTGTTTGACATTTTACAGTGTACCCAGGCCCTTCCAGTAACAAACTACGCTTTACTAACACATCAGAACAACACACTGAGGGCCTGAGGGCCTGCCTCACCAAATGAGAGAAGAAGAGTCCCAGGGAATATGCAGGATTTTGCAAACACACAGCCAGTTCTAAACCCCTTCAAATGGTACATGTTTCTTTACTCTTGCTGACAATACAATAATTGTTGCGCACAGGATAAAACAGGTTGCCTGACATGTTTCAACATTATTTTCTTGTTCCATTTTTTTTCCACCGTTGAACAAGACTGAGCCATTCTTGGTCTGCGACCAAACAAAACAGGATCTCTTTTTTCCCCTGATGACAATAAACAAGGGAGCATGAATGTGTCTCTGCATAACTAAAAGCATGCTAAGTCTAAAAATATTTCACTTATTTTACCCGCATTTACTCTGAGCTCCTGTTGATTTTCTGCAGTGCAAAACAAATAAAAGCAAATAAACAAACAGTGTTTCTGCGACAACTGAGTTTTGGATTTTGTGGCTTACTAAACCAGTTCATTGGAATGCTATGTCGTAGCCGGCTGCCCAGCGAGGACCGGATATCTGGGGTTCCATCCTTGCCCGTTTGCCTTCCAGAATTTGCAAGCTTACCCTGCTCAGATTTGAAATCAGTTTTCCTTCCCCTAGACAGGCTTACTGTCAATATTGACGGGGCCCAGATATCCCTGGACATGATATAGTACCTGCCAGATTCCTTCACCAAATAGACAAAAAACCAACAAGAAGTGATGCTCTTTCAGATTTAAATTTAGTAAATAGCGAGGCTTCCTAGAAGAACAGGTTGTAGAGCAATGTTCCCGCTAACCTTCTCCATTCATATGTGCATTTTTTCCATTCACAGGTGGAATAAATTTTTTATATACACTGAGGCGTGTGTGAATGTACCTACCAGTAGAAACAAAAAACCTAGAGGTGAGCGCTCTCCGCATCAGTTGGGCAGCTTTTGAATCTCTCCTGAGTGGTCACACAAGCACACAGCTTATAGGGAACACTGTTGGGGTATGTCTACACTACAAAGTTAATTCGAACTAACAGCCGTTAGTTCGAATTAACTTTCATAGCGTCTATACATACAAACCGCTAGTTCGAACTTAATTCGAAATAGCGGAGCGCTTAATTCGAACTACGTAAACCTCATTCTACGAGGACTAACGCCTAGTTCGAATTAAGTAGTTCGAATTAAGGGCTGTATAGCCACTTAATTCGAACTAGCTGGAGGCTAGCCCTTCCCAGGTTACCCTGGTGGCCACTCTGGGCCAAACCAGGGAAACTTTTCTGCCCCCCTCCCGGCCCCGGAGCCCTTAAAGGGGCATGGTCTGGCTACAGTGCTTGTGCCAGTTGCAAACCTGCCAGCACCCAGCCATCAGACCCTGAACCTGGCACGGCATGAGCCAGGCACCCCCTGCCACCCAGCCCTCCGCCTCTTCCCAGGACCAGGCTGGTGGCTCCCAGGAGCCTGCCCGGGGCCGCAAGAGGCGGGCGCCTGCCTTGTCTAGTGTGGAGATCATGGACCTCATCGAGGTTTGGGGGGAGACCTCCAACGTCCACGACCTCCGCACTAGGCACAGGAAAGCGGCCGTCTAGGGCAGGATAGCTGCCAGCCTGGCCACCAAAGGCCACATGCGAACCCAGGAGCAGGTTTGCATGAAAATCAAGTTGGTCCAGTGAGACCCCCGACCCTGAGCCCTGAGCTTAGAATATAAGACAAAAAGAATGGCTGTACTGGGTCAGACCAAAGGTCCATCTAGCCCAGTAGCCTGTCTGCCGACAGAGGCCAGCACCAAGTACCCCGGAGGGGATGGACCGAAGACAATGACCAAGCAATTTGTCTCATGCCATCCATCTCCAGCCTTCCACAAACAGAGGCCAGGGACACCTTTCCTACCCCCTGGCTAATAGCACTCCATGGACCCAACCTCCATGAATTTATCTAACTTCTCTTTAAACTCTGTTCTAGTTCTAGCCTTCACAGCCTCCTGTGGCAAGGAGTTCCACAGGTTGACTATGTGCTGTGTGAAGAAGAACTTTCGCTTATTAGTTTTAAACCTGCTGTCCATTCATTTCATGTGGTGTCCTCTAGTCCTTCTATTATGGGAACTAATGAAGAACTTTTCTTTATTCACCCTCTCCACACCACTCATGCTTTTATAGACCTCTATCATATCCCCCCTCAGTCTCCTCTTTTCTAAGCTGAAAAGTCCCAGTCTCTTTAGCCTCTCTTCATATGGGACCTGTTCCAAACCCCTAATCATTTTAGTTGCCCTTTTCTGAATCCTTTCCAAGGCCAAAATATCTTTTTTGAGGTGAGGAGACCATATCTCTACACAATACTGAAGATATGGCGTACCATAGTTTTAGACTTCCCCTCCTCCTTCTTCCCCTGGCTTCCCCCTTCCAGCTCCCTCCTCCCAGGTTTCCCCCTCCCCTCTCCCACCCTCTCTTTTCCCCTCTCCCACCTCCTTCTCCCAGTCTCCCCAGAGGTTAATCCCCCCCACCCTCAGTTTTGTTAAATAAAGAGAGTTTCTATTTTTGAACACGTGTCCTTTATTTTTTACATCAGGAAGGGGGGCTGGGAAGGGTACGTGGAAGGAGGTGAGGGAGGAATGGGGCACAAGCCCCCGATGGGGAGGACTGGGGTGGCTCTGCGGGCTCCTCGGGGTGGAAGCTCTCCTGCAGGGCCTCCTGGATCCTGACAGCCCCCTGAACGACCCCCCCGGATGGCAGCCTGCGGCAAGTGCAGCCAGGCTGAGGGCCGAGTGCTGTGATGTGCCAAGTGTGGGCACTCAGGGCAGTCCAAGACAGGACTGCTTTGCTGTCCCTCATTGAGGTAGACAAGCAAGCGGGGAACCCTGAGAACTGTCTGTCCGGGGTGGGGGTCGGGTCCCTTTAAGCACAGCCCTCGGCTAGCCTGAGGCAGCAGCTCCACACTCTAATTCCTAACCTGATGCCCTGCCGGCACTGGTTCCGGCCAGCCTTAACTTTGGTTCAGGGTCCACTCAATGTGGACATGCTAGTTCGAATTAGCAAAACACTAATTCAAATTAGTTTTTAGGTCTAGAATTAGTGCTGTAGTGTAGACATACCCTTGTAGAAGACAAACTTGGTGAAAGCGATCTTGCGTTAATTCCTTTTAATTTAAATGGAAGGGTATCAAAAATAGGTCTGCAACTAGGATCTTTGATTTTAAAAGGGTCAATTTAAATATGTAGGGAATTAGGGAAGTAGATTGGACTGAAGAACTCAAGGCTCTGAATGTAGATGAAGTTTGGAATAAATCAGAGGTGCAGAAACTATCTGAAGACTGCATCCCAAGCAAGGGGAAAAATTAGAGGATGGGGTTGTCTACCTGTTCATACTCAGGACTCTGAAAGACACAGGGCCCACTGAGGAAGACACTAAATACAGCAGCCCCCCAAGTGTGCTAGTTGAGGGAGCATTATCAGGGCTGTGAATGTGAGAGACGTTTTACATTCAAAATTCCTTAGTGTGATTGCACTGTGCCCTGCCCGGCTGGGTAAATTCTTTTCCACATCATCTGCCACATTCCATGTGAAGTCCCAAAGGCCACCGTCACGCACCAGAAGCAAGAGACAGCATTTGATATTTTATCAAAGGGATTTTTGGGCCACAACTTTTGGAGTGAGCAAACTCTTGCAAGTTTCATTCCATTGTGTTAAGAGCAGTGGGACATCCTGGGCATTACACAATCTCTTTTTCAGTCGGAGAGAGGAACAGTCTTTTATCAGCACTAGTCTGCATCATTTGTTAAGACATTGCTTGCCTGTCACCAGCCGTGCAGAAGCAGCAAATCTGGAGGATGCCATAGTAAGGTGTGATCCTGGAAGACAGGCAGAAAAGGATTAATGAAGGGTGTGACGGACACCCCCTCCCCCCCCCCCATGCTTTAGGAAATGGACTTAAGGACACAAATATGCACAACTTGAAAATGCTTTGGACAAAATATCTCATGTAACCGATCACTCTTAATGTCATGATCTGCTGGATCTGTATCTCTTATTTTGGTGAATGTATCATTCTTGGATGTAATGTTAGATATATGGAGCATGGAGTGCATTATGGTTCTGAATGTGCATATGAAGGCCATCAAGGGAGTTACCTCAATGTCTAGATGAGTTGTAAACAGCCTGCTTTGTCCTTTAAATCTTAGCAGTGGTTGGTCCTGGGAAATCATGTGACCCCTCCCACCCCCAACCAAAATAGTAGGGTCTGAACAGCTGTGATTTTCCATGTAAGACTCACTGATGGAGGGGGGAAGGAAGGGGACAAAGGAGGACCACCCCTCCCTCTGCCACCATGCCCAGGGACCTGGCAAGTCCGTCGGCACCCCATCGATCGCCGGGATAAAGCCTTGGCACTTTATGCTTGGGCAGGGGCAGGCGGGGAGAGCTTCCACACCTCTGAATGACTAAAATTTTAGTGCTGAAAATGACACAGCTTTCGAGTAGACACCGCTCATACTGGCAAAAAAGTGCTGTTACTGACACAGCCTATACCCAGCATTCCCTGAACAAAACAAACTATCCCAATGAAAGCCTTGATTTGCTGGTACAACAGCTTCGACGCTCGGGCTTTTCCCAGGAGAGAAATGCCATAAAACCCCCACACCTCTAAATGACATTACGCTTTAGGCAAATGCTTCTAGTGCAAAACCGGGAAAAGATTCACAATTGCTTTAGTGAGTTTTGGATAAGACTTTAGGGCTACTCAACTTTGGAAGCCCCAGGGGCCGCAATGATACTCACAGCACATGCCAAGGGCCGCAACTTAAGTGTGGTTGCATATACATGCAAATATATATGCAAATATATGGAAATAGCTTATTTCACACCGATGGGCATGAATACAAAAATTAAGCCTTCAGCCGGGGTGCAGGGCCCAGACGTGGCCAGTGTGAGCTAGTCTGCACCTCTCAGGCTCTGCCCACAAGGCTAAGAAGCCAGCACTTCCCACAATGCCTCAGTGCTTCCAGCACCTCCTCCCTGGGGGCTAGAAATGCCGACACCCTGCACCTGTCTGTTCCAGCCAGCCCCTCCGCTTGTGTCTTTCAATGCTCACCCCGCCTGGGAGACACCTTGCCATTGTGGAGTGTGTTCCCAGTGGAGGCCATGTTCAAAGGATCCCACCTGCGGACCGCATGTTGAGCCCCGCGCAAACCCAAATCACACCGCGGGAAAACAAATGGGAGGCATGTGGCCCACAGGCCGCTTGTTGAGTAGCCCTGCTTTCGGGCATTAAAGGCATTCTACACACATGGCTAGAGGAGAGCTGAACCCTCCTTTGTCTCTGAAATCCAGACCCAAATTTGCCTGCCTGCGGACTGTACTCATGAAGACTTATCTGTGCTATTCTGTGTTATTGTTGATCAGTACATGGGTGAGCCATACAATTTCCATACTCAGATGTAGCCCTGAGGCCAAAAACTTTGCCCACCTCTGCTTTAGACCACTGTGCCCAATCCTTCCGAAGTGCCAAGTTCCTGGTGCCACGGGTATAAATTAGAACAGCTCCTTTGCTGTGACAGCATATGGCTGCGGATAATAGCTCCCTGCAGCCTTCCCCTCTCTAGTAGCAGAGCCCATGCGGCTGGAAAATCTGACCTTGCACAGAGCCGGCCCACAACATTTTGGCACCTGATGCGGGGAGCTCAAATGACGCCCCCGTGCCCTCTCACTTGGGCCAAAACTTTGAAAGGTCTCAATTCTGCCTTCTTCCTGTTCTACTCCTCTCATGGTACTGCAGAGAGAATACATCTGCACCAGCAGCAGACATCATTTTCTACACGCTGGGTCCTAGTGGCGCCCACCCACAGTCTGGCACCTGAGGCTGCCGCCTCAGTTCGCCTCATGGTAAGGCCAGCCCTGCCCTTGCAAGTATATTAGGGTATGTCTACACTACAAAGTTAATTCGAACTAACAGCCGTTAGTTCGAATTAACTTTCATAGCGTCTATACATACAAACCGCTAGTTCGAACTTAATTCGAACTCGCGGAGCGCTTAATTCGAACTACGTAAACCTCATTCTACGAGGAGTAACGCCTAGTTCGAATTAAGTAGTTCGAATTAAGGGCTGTGTAGCCACTTAATTCGAACTAGTGGGAGGCTAGCTCTTCCCAGCTTGCCCTGGTGGCCACTCTGGGCCAAGCCAGGGAAACTCGTCTGCCCCCCTGCCGGCCCCGGAGCCCTTAAAGGGGCATGGTCTGGCAACGGTGCCCGTGCCAGGTGCAAGCCTGCCAGCACCCAGCCAGCAGACCCTGCACCTGGCACGGGATGAGCCAGCCACCCCCTGCCACCCAGCCCTCCCCCTCTTCCCAGGACCAGGCTGGCGGCTCCCAGGAACCTGCCCGGGGCCGCAAGAGGCGGGCGCCCGCCTGGTCTAGTGCGGAGATCGTGGACCTCATCGAGGTTTGGGGGGGAGGCCTCCAACGTCCACGACCTCTGCACTAGGCACAGGAATGCGGCCGTCTAGGGCAGAATAGCTGCCAGCCTGGCCACCAGAGGCCACATGCAAACCCAGGAGCAGGTTTGCATGAAAATCAAGTTGGTCCAGTAAGACCCCCGACCCTGAGCCCTGAGCTTAGAACATAAGAACATAAGAACAGCCATACTGGGTCAGACCAAAGGTCCATCTAGCCCAGTAGCCTCTCTGCCAACAGCAGCCAGCACCAGGTACCCCGGAGGGGATGGACCGAAGACAATGACCAAGCAATTTGTCTCGTGCCATCCATCTCCAGCCTTCCACAAACAGAGGCCGGGGACACCGTTCCTACCTCCTGGCTAATAGCACTCCATGGACCCAACCTCCATGAATTTATCTAACTTCTCTTTAAACTCTGTTATAGTTCTAGTCTTCACAGCCTCCTGTGGCAAGGAGTTCCACAGGTTGACTATGTGCTGTGTGAAGAAGAACTTTCGCTTATTAGTTTTAAACCTGCTGTCCATTCATTTCATTTGGTGTCCTCTAGTCCTTCTATTATGGGAACTAATGAAGAACTTTTCTTTATTCACCCTCTCCACACCACTCATGCTTTTATAGACCTCTATCATATCCCCCCTCAGTCTCCTCTTTTCTAAGCTGAAAAGTCCCAGCCTCTTTAGCCTCTCTTCATATGGGACCTGTTCCAAACCCCTAATCATTTTAGTTGCCCTTTTCTGAACCCTTTCCAAGGCCAAAATATCTTTTTTGAGGTGAGGAGACCACATCTCTACACAATACTGAAGATATGGCGTACCATAGTTTTATACTCCCCCTCCTCCTTCTTCCCCTGGCTTCCCCCTTCCAGCTCCCTCCTCCCAGGTTTCCCCCTCCCCTCTCCCACCCTCTCTCTTCCCCTCTCCCACCTCCTTTTCCCAGTCTCCCCAGAGGTTAATTCCCCCCCCTCAGTTTTGTTAAATAAAGAGAGTTTCTATTTTTGAACATGTGTCCTTTATATTTTACATCAGGAAGGGGGGCTAGGGAGGGGTAAGCGGAAGGAAGTGAGGGAGGAATGGGGCACGAGCCCCTGATGGGGAGGACTGGGGTGGCTCTGCGGGCTCCTCAGGGTGGAAGCTCTCCTGCAGGGCCTCCTGGATCCTGACAGCCCCCCGATTGACCCCCCCCCCCCAGATGGCAGCCTGCGGCAAGTGCAGCCGGGCTGATGGCTGAGTGCTGTGATGTGCCGAGTGTGGGCACTCAGGGCACTCCAAGACAGGACTGCTTTGCTGCCCCTCATTGAGGTAGACAAGCAAGCAGGGAACCCTGAGAACTGTCTGTCCGGGGTGGGGGTCGGGTCCCTTTAAGCATGGATCTCAGTTAGTCTCAGGCAGCAGCTCCACACTCTAAGACCTAACCTGATGCCCTGCTGGCACTGGTTCTGGCCAACCTTAACTTCGGTTCAGGGTCCACTCAATGTGGACATGCTAGTTCGAATTAGCAAAACGCTAATTCGAATTAGTTTTTAGGTCTAGATGCACTAGTTCGAATTAGCTTAGTTCGAATTAGTGCTGTAGTGTAGACATACCCTTAGAGCCCAGGCTATCAGGGGGAATGCACAAGCTGGAAGGGAGATGCATGCTACTTTCTATGCCTACGGAAGGAATGAGTCAGCTAAAAAATGCAAAATTCAGTCTCTGAATCTTTCATTTGGTTTGCGAGTTCCTCCGTAACTTGTCTCTTCCAGCACAATAAGATCTTGGAAGTCATTATTTGTCCAAAGAATCACTAATTCAATCAGACTGCCACGTTACATGAAGAACATCCATACAATATTAATGCAGCCCCCCACACATCGTCATTGCATAAACCAAAAGCTGTTAATAGAATGCAAAAAAGGCCTTAAGACAAGAAAGTCATTAATGTGATAGTCACTGTTGCCCATGCACTGCTAATGCTGGATTGAAGTTCTGGAAATTATTATTGCAAAGCACATTTTTTGGATGCCATTCATTAAAAAAAAACAGTTCAAACTTCAAATAGAACTAGGAAGGCTGCCTGGCATTACACGATAACATAGCACTTTATCGTCCCTCCTCAACGGTTTGACGTCTGTTTAGCAATGCTGTTCATTATCTTTCTCCAATTAACGGAGAAAGTTTTTTTCAGATGATGTTTTATGAAAGTCTCATTTAATTAACATTACAGTGGAGTCTCAAACTGCACTTTTAAAACTATCCTCACACCCTACAAACAGCCAAATGGTCTGGCGGAGATAGTTGCAAAGCTGCAAACCTCAGTGCCGCTGCTAGTTATCCCGCTGCTTTGATGACGAGGACGTGTACACCTGACAATCAGTGCTCATTCACTCGAAGCCTTCATTACGCATCGTGTGGAAAAATACAAATTTCACTTATTAAACCCTTCTCATGGGCTTGTCTCTGAATAAAAGACGTGCTTTAACAAGCATTTTTCAGACCCTACACAATAGATGGGGAATTAAAATAATAGATGATCACTAATAAAAAACAGGTGTGACTTGGAACCATTCACCAAGCATTGCAGAGGCGCTGAACAATAGCAGAAGTATGTTTATAATACAAGAATGAAAGCTCAAAAAAATTAAATAAAATAAACAGTAAAATTTCATTGAATGGGCCCTCCTGTTACGCAGCTGGAGATGATTATGGTATTTAGCAACACAATCAAGAACTAATGCACAAAATGAGCTTAAAATGAATTTCTGCGGAGAATGAGGGAATGTACTGGATGCATATAACAATCACTTAATCCAGAGCTGAACTGCAGCCACATCTGGGATGTAGAGGGTTCCTGTCATTCAAATATCATTCTATAGTGATATACTATACTCCCTAGCATAGATTCTCCTCTCAGATTAGCCTGGGGAATTCATTGCCACAAGATATAACTCATGTCAATGCTTAGTACTGTGAAACAAAGGATTTGAAATGTCTGCGGACAATACATTCACATTCACAGCTACGTGGGATTATAGGAAATAATAAAATCCCCAAAATTTGGAAGAGAAAGAAATCCACATACCTGAGCAGTGGTCTAGGTATTCCTAAGCCTGCCTCATCAGGGGTACAGACTAGACTCCTGAGGTTCCTTCCACCCCACACTTCTGTGATGCTATAAGACTTCAAGGTATAATCCTACCTCCCACCAAGGAGGTTGAAAAGAAACTTTCTCTGTGGAAGGTTTATGTCATAATTGCACATTTCACAGTTTCTGCACCTTCTTCAGACGCAAAGGGTATTGATCACTGAGAGAGACAAGTCTAAATGTACCACTGGGCAGATGCAGTAGGACAGTCACTATGCTCCTACCCGCAGTTACACTTATGCCTTGCCATAAAGACCATAGGAGTGAGGGAAATGTGAGTTTAGAATGTGACCCTTTCTATTTATTGAAATGCATGTTACCTTTGCAACTGTCCCCTAACAGCTGGCACTCATTGCAACAGGATCCAAACACATACCCCATTTTTGTGTGTTTGGAGGGGGGGAAGGGACTTATTAGCTGGTTCTCCCCAGATATTAAAGGAGAATAAAAAAATACTCTGTTTCTACTAGATAAATACAGCATGCACCTCAGAGAGTCACTTTGGATCTCCAGTGACAGTAATATATTGTTATGAATCTCTATCAAGGCATTTGTAGTGCAGCTAGAGATTATGTCTGACATTGCCTTCTGTGACCTTTTCAATATTGTCCAAGTACTAAGGAGCTGGTGTTTCAAGAGGAATTCAAATCAAATTTGCTCAGGCAGAAAGACTGTGGCTGTGGGTAGTCCTATCACTCTCTTCCCGTTCTGCTTTGTCATTTTCATGTAAATTGCAGAGCTTTATTAGCAAGGCTGAGGTTCCTGGGCAGCACGGATGTGTCCATTTCCACAGCAGGAGCAAACAGGCCCTGGAAATTGTGCAGTGGAAGGTCGCTTCTGCAGGCCGAGGCGCGGCCATGGCGGCCATCAGAGCAGTCCCCATGGATACGACGAATCAGGGAGGCCACCCCAGGCCTCGCCATTCTGGGGCCTCACGGCAGCCACCCCGAGTGTCCTATGGAGGGGAGGGACCCGGGAGATTATGGGGGCTCGGCGCTGGGCAACAGCAGATGTTCCCCCGCCCCCGCACTCACCATGTGGGCGGTGGGAGCCAAAGTGGCCCAGCAGCGTGCTCTGTCCTGCCCTGCTGCCCTGGTAGCCCACTGCGCTCTGCTTCTCCGCACGGCCCCAGGACACTCTGCTCCCTGCCGCGGAGGAGAAGTGGGGTGCAGCAGGCTGGGAGAGGGTGGGGCAGCGAGGTGGAGCAGGCTCCCCCCATACGGAGGGAGTGGCCCCTACTGCCCCCTTCCCTGGCCTCTGTAATCCCCCAGGCTATGTTGCTCGGGGGAAGGCACAAGGGGGCAGAATGGGGTGGAACAGGTGTGGGGCTTATAGAAGGGGTGGGACAAGGGTGGGGCACGGGAGGCTCCCCTGGACCCGGCAGCTGGATGTGTGGGAGGGATGACCCATGCCCCACTCCCCTCTTGGGACAGCCCTGGCTGCCATGCCACAGCCTGACATTGCAGAGCAGGGACGCACCAGCAGGAGCTGTAGAAGCTGGAATAAAGGGATAGTATGTTTACATTTGAAAAAAACATGCCAATGGTCAGTGAGCTAATAGCATCCTAAAATACTCTCGGTTTTCAGTGAGAATTGGGGCTCCGCTTCCAGGGGCATTGGGAGCCTAAATACCTGTGATAATCTGGGCCTACCCACCATCCCAACAACACAGGGACAAGCCAACAAGTCACAGGGCAGTGCCCCTCTGTGACAGCACAGACAGGGACCGCAGGAAAGCGTCAATACTCGAGACTAATTGCGCCTGTTTGAGTTCTCTGCACTTTATCGTGCGTGAGAGAGACAGAGGGGGTAAATTTTCATGCGATTTGCCTGGCACATTATGATTATTTCGTACATGTTTACATGAAGGGTACTTTAGAAATGTAATTTATTTGATTAATTTGATGGCTCTACTTTCACTGTTTTGCTCGCTCCAATTTCTGACAAAATTGAACAAAGTGGGTTACAAAATATAGCCCTGTCAGGCTCCTGTCTCCGCAGAAATAAAGAAAAATGTGAAACTGTCAGAGGCCCAAATGTGCCAAACCCCAAGGAAAATTATTACATAGTTCTTGGCATTTACCTTAATTTTACAAAATTCAGTAATACCCGTATAAATAATCATCATAAAAAGTTACATGGAAATATTGTTAACTATTTATTTTCATTTGACTGTTTTATAATATATATGGGGGGTTGTTTTATTATTTTCCCCTTCTCCAAATCGTGAGAAAGATGTCACACTTTGCCCCTGCTGGATAGAAATGTCTATCCTAGGAAATCAGAAATGAGTTGCATCATGCAGGGAGAAATGCCTTGTTTTGAATCATGAAGGAGAAAATAATGGTAATTTTTACCTCTGTAAACTCCATTGGCCTGATTCTACTTTTCTCACTTTCTCTGTAAATCTGGGCTATCTCCATAGGAATGGAATGGGAAGCCAGATCCTCAACTGCTGTAAATCTGTGGGTAGCTCCAATTACATTGATTTACCGCCACTGAGATCCTGCCCGCAGTGAGTTTCTTCTAAGGGGTAGCATGTGGCTGTGAGGAGCCCAGAGAGTAATTACAGCTCAAGTTCCATATCTTTCCTGCTTCCTACCTATTGCAACCTGGGGGAGAATGCATCTTATTTCCTGGTTCTTCCCAGCTCAGCTCTGCTTAATGGTGAAGGGAGCAGTAGCCAAGGGACTACCCCCTTGGTCATAGATAGGAGTATCTAGACAGCAGGAGCTAACAGTTCCAGATAGGCCTGTCTTAGCCACGCAGGAGTGTGTGGGCCTTAATCTCCCTCAGTCCCCTGGTGAAATGAATAAGTCAAGGGCATACAGTGAAGTGGAGTTACAAGTTACAAGTAATGCGGTGTGAATGCTGCTCGTAAGTCTCCTGTATTACACACACCACACACATGCATAGCAAAAAGCAATGGGCCTGATGCTCCATTGTCTTTGCAACTTGTACAGTTGCTTAACACCAGTGCAAAAAGAGGGTACAAAACACTGTTGGAGTGGAATGTTCTACGTGATGGCACAAGGTGCAGGACAGCAGAGAATTAGGTCTGGAAGGGACCTCGAGAGGTCATCAAGTCCAGTCCCCTGCATTCACAGCAGGACAAAGCACCATACGTTTATCTAACCCGCTCTTAAATATCTCCAGTGATGGAGATTCCACAACCTGTCCCCCCAGGCAATTTATCAGGTGTTTAACCACCCTGACAATTAGGACGTTTTTCCTGATGTCCAACCTAAACCTCTCTTGCTGCAATTTAAGCCCATTGCCTCTTACCCTATCATCAGAGGTTAAGGAGAACATTTTTCTCGCTCCTCTGGTAACACCCGTCTAGGTATTTGAAAGCTGCTATCATATCCTCTCTCAGTCTTCTCTTTTCCAAACTAAAAAAAAAAAGCAGTCTTCCCTCAAGGTCATGTTTTCTAGACCTTTAATCATTCTTGTTGCTCTTCTCTGGACCCTCTCCAATTTCTCTATATCTTTCCTGAAATGTGGTGCCCAGAACAGGACGCAACACTTTAGCTGAGGCCTAATCAGTGCAGAATAGAGCAGAAGGATTGCTTCTTGTGTCTTGCTTACAACACTCCTGTTAATGCATCCCAGAATTGTTTGCTTTGACCCCACTATGACCCCTAGATCCCTCTCTACAATACTCCTTCCTAGATAGTCACTTCCCGTTCTGCATGTGCGAAACTGATGGTTCCTCCCTAAGTGGAGGACTTTGCATTTGTCCTTATTAAACTTCATCCTATTTACCTCAGACCATTTCTCCCATTTGTCCAGATCATTTTGAATTAATACAACCCTATATTCCAAAGTACTTGCAACCGCTCCCAGCTTGGCGTCGTCTCTGTGCCATTATCTAAATTGTTGATGAAGATATTGAACAAAACCAGTTCCAAAACTGATCCCTGCAGAACCCCACTTGTTATGCCCTTTCAGCATGATTGTGAACCATTAATAACTAGTCTCTGAGAATGATTATCCAACCAGTTATGCACCCATCTTATAGTAGCCCCACCTTGTATGTCCCTAGTTTATTGATAAGAAGGTCATGCGAGACTGTTCTTTACAAATCCATGCTGGCTGTTACTTATCATTATTATCTTCCAGATGTTTGCAGATGGATTCCTTAATTATATTCTCCATTTGCTCCATTCTTTTTCCTGGCACAGAACTTAAGATGACTGGTCTTTAGTTTCCTGGGTTGTCCTTATTTCCTTTTTTATAGATGGGCACTAGATTTGCCCTTTTCCAGTCTTCTGGACTCTATCCCCTCTTCCATGACTTTTCAAAGATGATAGCTAATGACTCAGATACCTCTTCAATCAGCTCGTTGAGTATTCTAGGATGCACTTCATCAGGCATTGGTGACCTGAAGACATCCAACTTTCCTAAGTAATTTTTAACTTGTTCTCTTCCTATCTTAACATCTGAACCTACCTCCTTTTCTCCAGCATTCACTATTATAGGCATCCAATCACCACCAACCTTCTTGGTTAAGACCAAAACAATGAAGTCATTAAATACCTCTGCCATTTCTACATTTTCTATTATCGCTTTTCCCTCTTCATTGAGTAATTGACTTACCCTGTCCTTGGTCTTCCTCTTGTTTCTAATATATTTTTAGATTGTTTTTTATTACCCTTTATATGTCTAGCAAGATTGAGCTCATTTTGTGCCTTCGCCTTTCTAATTTTACACCTACATGCTTGTGTTATTTGTTTATATTCATCCTTGGTAGTTTGACCTAATTTCTACCTTTTATAGGACTCCTTTTTGGTTTTTAGATCATTCAAGATCTCCTGGCTGGTCTCTTGCCATACTTTCTATCTTTTCTATGCAGAGGAATAGTATGGCCTTACACCCTTAAAAATGTCCCTTTGAAAAACTGCCAACTCTTTTCAATTATTTTTCCTCTTAATCTTGTTTCTCATGGAACCTCACCTACCATCTCCCTGAGTTTGCTAAAGTCTGCCTCCTTGAAATCCATTGTCTTTATTTTGCTGTTCCCCCTTCTACAATTCCTGAGAATCACGAACTCTATTGTTTCATGATCACTTTCACCCCAGCTGCCTTCCACTTTCAAATTTTTCAACCGGTTCTTCCCTATTTGCTAAAATCAAATCTAGAACATCCTCCCCCTAGTAACTTTCTCCACCTTCTGAAATAAAAAATTGTCTCCAATACATTCCAAGAACTAGTTGGATAATCTGTACTCTGCTGTGTTATTTTCCCAGGAGATGTCAACATAGTTGAAGTCTCTTACCACCTGTGCTTTGAATGATTTTGTTAGTTATTTAAAAAAAAAAAGCCTCATCCACCTCTTCTTCCCCATTACATGGTCTGTAATAGATCCCCACCAAGACATCACCCTAGTTTTTTACCCCTTTTAACCTTACCCAGAGACTCTCAACAAATCTGTCTCCTATGTCCATCTCACCGCAAGGCAAGTGTATACCTTTTTAATATATAAGGCAACACCTCCTCCCTTCTTTTCCCCTGCCTAGCCTTCCTGAGCAAGCTGTACCCTTCTATATCAAGGGCCCTAACCAGCAGCCAACCATCTATAAATGAAGAGGGATGGGAAATCCCGAAGAAAGATAAAACTCTGCTCTTATGAAATTGGTCATGTGACCTTGGAGGGTCTAATCCTACTCCCTTATGACCCATTGGGCCATATAAAGTAAAAAGGGTTTATCTCCCAATGGCCACGCTCTTTTGGACTGTGAGATATCTATTTAGAAATCCCCCCCCCCCTTGCACAAAGTACTTTTGAATCTTCAGGTGGGTTGGTTTCAAGGAGAACATTCCAGCTCTTGGGTGGAATTTTCAAAAGCCAATGGAATTTGTTCTCCGAGTCACGCTGGTGGTGTTGAAAATCCCTCTTTGGTTCACTTCTCCCTGGGACGCTGTAAGTAAAGCCACCCAGCTCAGGAAATGGAAGAAAAAAACCACTCCTGCATCAAGGTGACTTTTCCTCTGACAGATGAAGACAAAGAAAAGTGTGTGAAAATGATTGATTAGATATTGCGAGGGAAGCTGACATCATTTACATACTGCTCTGACACCGTGTGCTAGTCACAAGCCCCTTCCACTATAAATAATGCTTTATAGTGACACAAAAAGCCCAATTCATCTTGAAAGTTAAAAAGGCACCATCCAAGAGGAAAACGTGTATCTGGACTCACCAAGAAAATGTTTATCTGAGGTAGGTTACCGTGGTTTAGAGGAAGAAATATAACCCACTCTGTGCTGGCAAAGGCTCCCACTATAATTCAAGAGCTGAGCACTGAAAACCATCGACAGACAATTCCCGACTGCTCAGATTTAGCCAGGAGCTAGATCATTTGCTTGAATGTGGGACGTGACCCAAAGCCCTCTGAAGTCCATGGAAAGATTCCTAATGAACGTCAAGAGACTTTGGATCCGACCCATGAGTAGTGGATGTTTCTTTCTACAAAATGAGAAAGTTCCCAGCAGCCATATAATCTCTTCATGCTGAGGTGTCTGTATGGCTCCACTCACCATAGTGACTGGCCTATGAGAAGAGGCTGAGGGATTTGGGTTTGTTTAATCTGCAGAAGAGAAGAGCGGGGGGGGAGGGGGGATTTGATAGCAGCCTTCAACTTCCTAAAGGGAAGTTCCAAAAAGGATGGAGAGAGGCTGTTCTCAGTAGTGACGGATGGCAGAACAAGGAGCAATGGGCTCAAGTTACAGTGGGAGAGGTCTAGGTTGGATATTAGGAAAAACTATTTCACTAGCAGGTTGGTGAAGCACTGGAATGGGTTCCCTAGGGAGGGGGTGGAATTTCCATCCCTAGAGGTTTTTAAGTCTGTGGGTCCCCTAGACAATCGAACTATAAAAGGCACAATCAAGGACGATAAAGCCATTGCGGAGAAACTAAATGATTTCTTTGCTTCAGTCTTCACGGCTGAGGACGTTGGGGAGATTCCCAAATCTGCACCGTCCTTTGTGGGTGATGAATCTGAGGAACTGTCCCGGACTGAAGTGTCATTAGAGGAGGTTTTGGAACAAATAGAAAAACTTAATGTTAACAAATCTCCGGGACCAGATGGCATTCATCCAAGGGTTCTAAAAGAACTCAAACGGGAAATTGCTGAACTATTATCTGTGGCTTGTAACCTATCCCTTAAATCGGCTTCCGTACCTAATGACTGGAAGGTAGCCAACGTGACACCAATATTTAAAAAGGGCTCTAGAGGCGATCCGGGCAATTACAGACCGGTAAGTCTAACTTCAGTACCGGGCAAATTAGTCAAAACAATAGTAAAGAATAAAATTGTGAAGCATGTAGAAAAACATAATTTGCTGGACAAAAGTCAACATGGTTTCTGTAAAGGGAAATCCTGTCTTACTAATCTATTAGAGTTCTTTGAAGGGGTTAACAAACATGCGGACAAGGGGGATCCAGTAGATATAGTATACTTAGATTTTCAGAAAGCCTTTGACAAGGTCCCTCACCAAAGGCTCTTGTGTAAATTACATGGCCATGGGATAAGAGGGAAGGTCCTTTCTTGGATTGAGAACTGGTTAAAAGACAGGAAACAAAGGGTAGGAATAAATGGTAAATTTTCAGAATGGAGAGGGGTAACTAGTGGTGTCCCCCAAGGGTCAGTCCTGGGACCAATCCTGTTCAACTTATTCATAAATGATCTGGAGAAAGGGGTAAGCAGTGAGGTGGTAAAGTTTGCAGATGATACCAAACTGTTTAGGATAGTCAAGACAGAAGCAGACTGTGAGGGACTCCAAGAAGATCTCACCAAACTGAGTGAATGGGCAACAAAATGGCAAATGAAATTTAATGTGGATAAGTGTAAAGTAATGCACATCGGAAAAAATAACCCCAGCTATACGTCCAGTATGATGGGGGCTAATTTGGCTATGACAAATCAGGAAAGAGATCTTGGAGTTATCGTGGACAGTTCTCTGAAAACTTCCACACAGTGTGCAGCAGCAGTCAAAAAGGCAAATAGGATGGTAGGAATTATTAAGAAAGCGATAGAAAATAAGACCCAGAATATCTTACTGCCCCTGTATAAAACTATGGTACGCCCACATCTTGAATACTGTGTACAGATGTGGTCTCCTGACCTCAAAAAAGATATTTTGGCCTTGGAAAGGGTTCAGAAAAGGGCAACTAAAATGATTAGGGGTTTGGAACGGGTCCCATATGAGGAGAGGTTAAAGCGACTGGGACTTTTCAGTTTAGAAAAGAGGAGACTGAGGGGGGATATGATAGAGGTATATAAAATCATGAGTGGTGTGGAGAGGGCCGATAAAGAAAAGTTATTTATTAGTTCCCATAATAGAAGAACTAGAGGACACCAAATGAAATTAATGGGTAGCAGGTTTAAAACTAATAAAAGAAAGTTCTTCTTCACACAGCGTGTAGTCAGCCTGTGGAACTCCTTGCCAGAGGAGGCTGTGAAGGCTAGGACTATAACAGAGTTTAAAGAAAAGCTAGATAATTTCATGGAGGTTAGGTCCATAAAAGGCTATTAGCCAGGGGATAAAATGGTGTCCTTGGCCTCTGTTTGTCAGAGGCTGGAGAGGGATGGCAGGAGACAAATCGCTTGATCATTGTCTTCGGTCCACCCTCTCTGGGGCACCTGGTGCTGGCCACTGTCGGCAGACAGGATACTGGGCTAGATGGACCTTTGGTCTGACCCAGTACGGCCATTCTTATGTTCTTATGTCTCAGCTTGACAAAGCCCTGGCTGGGTTGATTTAGTTGGGATTGGTCCTGCCTTGGGCAGGGGGCTGGACTTGATGACTCCTGAGGTCTCTTCCAGCCCTATGAGTGGAACAGAAGGTAAAAGTCACTCCGAAGATGTGAGTTCAATTTCTCTGCGCTGCTGCCTAAGCCATTGCCCTGATCACTGGACCAAACTCCATCTGCACCCACAATTGAGGGTCTGGCAGAAGAGACCAAAGCAGCAGACGCCTCTTTGGGAGACAGGGATTTTCCTTTTGGAAGTTAGATTTAATGTAACTGGAATCTAGTGAAGACTGATTCACTTCCAAACACAAAGGCTGTGTCCCTTTGGGAGCCAAACCATGCAGTATCTTCAGGGCCGGCCTTCAATCGCTCAGTATTGCAATGGAGGTGCAGTCCCAGGGTCATGTCATGCAAGAAAGTTGGGTTTAAAACAAACTCTTGGTGCCAAAATCCACACAAATGGTCACTTGGGTTCTGAAAAGCAACAGGGGTGGGGTGGAGAGCAGTTTGTTTTATAGACATATTTCCCCTCAGGGTCTTTGTTAGCTGTTCTGCAGCTAACCTTCAATCGGAGGCTGTGATTAGGATGAATAGCAGGCCTATAGGCTCCAGAATGAGAAGCCAGATGGACCAGCTGGGAAATTCACCCCCTGTGTGCTGGTTGGGATTCAAGTGGCTCCACCCTGCAATACGAACACAGAATTTCTGTATTTCACTCTGCAGTACAGTTTCCTGGCTAGGTAAGTATTTAACTTGTAGCTTTGGAGTCAATACGGAGGGAAATTGGCCTATTTGTGAAATGAATAGTAACGCTATTTTGAAAGTTCAGTTCTTGGTTTGGTATTTCACTTTCCTGGCTCATCTGTGCTGCTTGGTTTCAGCTTGGGTAGGGAAAATGTTACCAAACCTGTAGCAAACTCACAACCAGATAGGAACTTCTCAGTTGTTACTATTCTGTAGGGTGCTTATTGTGTAGCTTATTTTGAGTGTTTTTTAAAATAGCCTCTTTCGAAATTAAGCTGGCTCTGTGGAATGAGGTTTACATGGACGTCGGTATAGCGAGCCCATTATTTCAAAAGCTATTTCGAAATAACGGATTTGTTTAAAAGACATGGAATAGCTTTTTCAGGATACCAGAAGTAGCCCAAAATAACGCCACTGTCTAGATGCACCCTATAAGATGAACACTGAACCTCCACATTGACTATGGGGATAGGGCTCTGATTGTCCAGCTCCCAAAGTACCAAGCTCTTGCTACTGAAAAGAGAATCACCATTAACTTTTTGCAGTATTAGGTCTATGAAACATAGTTATTCAATTCTGATTCCATCCAGTGAAAACAAGTTATGTTCACATTGATATTTGCCATCCAGCCTGTATTTTACAAAAAGAAGATTGCAGCGGTATTCTGCTGGTTTAACTGGGATCATTAAGTATCTGGAATTTGGCAAGAAATTCTTATTTCATAATGTTTCAATCCAAATTTTTAGACCACAGAGCATTGAATAAGTTCAAGTAAGTGCCTGAATTTTCAAATGTTCATCCAAACGTGACAGACTATCAGAAGCTCTCATCTCTCCTTTTACCGTTTCCCTGTGTATCTAGCACCAAGAGGAGATGGTAGAGTGGTAGCTCTGGAGAATAAACCCTTCTGTAGGATCTGAATAATAATTAATACCTAGGTCCTGTACAATGCTATTTATCCGTAGTACACAAATGAGGGCAATATCCTCATGCCCATTTTACAGCTGGAAAAACTGAGGCACAGCAAGGGGAAGTGACTCCTTTTTGGTTTCTCAGAATCTGTGCTGCAGCCCGTAGGCAGCCTAGCCCAGGGTGATCAGGGTCAGAGAGGGCTTTGAGCCCCGTTTGCACTTTGTGCGCTGTGAGCGGTTTGAAAGCCAGCCCAGAGAGGTGCTCTAAATTACTACAGCCACCTGGGGAAGCTGATGGATTGTTCCATGGCCCAGAATCTCCTGACACACACCTGTGCTTTGTGCTGATGAGGGGTCACGTGGGAGGCGCACAATGCTGAGCACCGCACCCGTCCATGGCTCCTTCGTCGGGGGAATTCAGCCTCCGTCACTTTCGACAGCCTCCCCGTTAATTTGCCACCAAAGCCAGAAGTTCCTTTACTGCAAGAAACTCTGGCTGAGGTGTGTACCAGAGTTCCCTGCAACCCTGCAGCCTACTAAGGCGTGTGCAGACACTTAGGGAACGATGAGTGAAGGATGGGCACCCCTCTCCCAGCCCAAACCTATATCCACTTAGGGTTGCCAGGTGTCCGATTTTGAACCGGACAGTCCAGTATTTGAGCTCTCTGTTCGGGAAACAAATTGAGAAAATAGAAATGAGAAAATAGAAATGTCCGGTATTTTCTAAATAAGATGTAATGTAGATTGTGATGTAATGGCAAGTGTGTCCGGTATTTTTGTTGACACCATCTGGCAACCCTATATCCACTCTGGACCTGACATGGCTGGGGGATGGACACTCACTCCTCCAGACCATACCCAGACCTGGCCTGGACCTACCATGGCCGGGGGAGGGGGCTCAACTCAGCCCCGGCGCTGCCACAATGGGAAAATGCACTTTTCCCCCTCCCTGCAGGTACTGCTGCAGGGTGAGAAAGGAGAGGGGAGCCCTTTCTTCCTACTGTAGCCTCAGGGCAGCTTGCACCCTAAATCCCTTATCTCTGGCCCCATCATACCCCTAGCCGGAGCCCTCATACCCCGGCACCCCAAAGCTCTGTCCCAGCCCGAAGCCCCCTCCCACATTCCAAATCCCTTAGCCCCCGCCCCAACCGCATGAATGTTGTTACGTGAACTGATATGGAGGTGATACGTTCTAACTCTCAGGGTGGTTAGACACTGGAATAAGTTGCCCAGGGAGGCTGTGGAATCTCTATCACTGAAGATATTTAAAAGCAGGTTAGGCAGATGTTTATCAGGGATGGTCTAGACCAGGGGTCTCCAGCCTTTTGAATCACAAGATCGCTTTTTCAATTTAAGTGCAATGTAAAATCTACTGCAAACCCAAATACCCTTGCCCCATTTCCTTCCTGCCCCTTCTTTGAGGCCCTGCCCGTGCTCCACCCTGCTCCGAGGCCTCACCCTGCCCCCTCCATCCCCCTTCTTCTCCTATCCTCACTCACTTGCACAGGCTGGGGTAGGGAGTTGGGGTGCAGGCTCTGATCTTGGGCCAAGGGGTTTGGAGTGTGGGAGGGGCTCAGGGCTTCGCCCAGGGTGGAGGATTGGAGTCCAGAAGGGGTTTATGGGTGCAAGCTCTGGGAAGGAGTTTGGGTGCAGGGGAACTCCCATGGCTTAAGGCAGGCTTACTCCTACCCTGGCCCCGCACCACTCCTGAAAGCAGGTGGCATGTACAGCAATGTCTCCATGTGCTGCCCCTCTTCTACAGGCACTGAGCCCACGGCTTCTACTGGACATGGTTCCCTATTATTGATCATTGGGAGCTGCAGGAGTCTGCACATAAGGACAGCATGTGGAGACCCCCGGCTCTGCCTTTCTCAGGGGCTCCAGGGACATGCCAGCCACTTCCAGGAGCAGCAATGACCACAGGGAGAATGACTCCAGCCACAGCATGACAGGTTCGGCATTTTAGAACTCACTCCTCAATTAAATTTAAGAAATGAAAATGATGAAATGCACAGGCCAGTCAAAAACCAAAACTAACCCACTTTGCAAACAATAAAAGAAGTAACAATCCCCTCCACCCCGTGTGTTGGGTCAGAGATGAAAGTGAAGGACAGTGTGTGTGTTTGTCAGACAGTCATTCTCACGCACTGGGTGTATATCTGTCAGAGATTTGCATTGCCAAGCTCCCTCCATCCCCTTCTCTCTGGCTACGTCTAGACTGGCATGATTTTGCGCAAATGCTTTTAACGGAAAAGTTTTTCCGTTAAAAGTATTTGCACAAGAGAGAGTCTAGATTGGTACGGTCACTTTTGCGCAAAAGCGTCCGTGGCCAATCTAGAAGCGCTTTTGCGCAAGAAAGCCCCGATCGCCATTTTAGCCATCGGGGCTTTTTTGCGCAAAACAAAACTGAGCTGTCTACACTGGCCCTTTTGCGCAAAAGGTTTTGCGCAAAAGGACTTTTGCCCAAACGGGAGCGTCAAAGTATTTGTGCAAGAAGCACTGATTTCTTACATTAGAACGTCAGTGTTCTTGCGCAAATTCAAGCGGCCAGTGTAGACAGCTGGCAAGTTTTTGCGCAAAAGCGGCTGCTTTTGCGGAAAAACTGGCCAGTCTAGACACAGCCTCTGTGTGGAGACAGGATACAGGAGTGGGGGGAGAAGGGACACCCTGACATCCGCACACACACCCCCTTTTCCCTCCCACACCCTGCACAGCAAGCAGGAGGCTCCCAAGGGCAGCTCCGAGGCAGGGGGCAGGAGCAGCAGGGCAGTGGGTAGAGAGGCAACTGAAGCGCCAGCACTTGACAGCTTCCTGGCCAAACCAGTCAGGATCCCCTGTCAGAAGCTCCAAGATCTACCAGGAGATCCCGATCTACGGTTGGTGACCACTGCTCTGGACAGTCCTGGGTCCTGCCGTGAGGGCAGGGGACTGGACTCGATGACCTCTCGAGGTCCCTTCCAATTCTAGTGTTCTATGACTCTATGATATCACATTCATATTCTGCTGAGAGTGGGAACAATTCGAGGGGACCCCGTCATGTACTGTTACCGCATGTCTGAATTACCAGAGATCAGTGTAAGTTTATGTCAAGCAAGGATGGGCCCATTCCTGTATCCCTCTCAGTTAGGCTAATCAAACGAAGTGGGCTCTATCTTCACTCAGCTCCCTTTTGTTAAACTCTGCCTCTCCATTAAAATCCTCTGCCTCTGAGTGACTTTCTGTTAGTGAATGGATTGTCTCTCACCCTCTACCTCCTTTTATGGCCCTTCTGTGAGGCAAAACATGCTGACCAATCAGGAAAAGGCATTATAATGGGTAACCACCTATTGAGGAAGATGGATTGCAGAGTTGTGAATCAATCGAGAGGTTGCGATGGCATCATAAATCATGAGCGCTGAGCATTTCAAGAAAACTGACGATTGATTTATAACTTATCACAGTCCATTTTTCCCCCAGCCAAGATTTTTAGAATGAAAAACATTTTCGTTAAGTTTAATTTAACGTTTTTCCCACACTGTCGGCAACGTCTCTGCAGAATTGCATGGGCGTTTTTTATTCCACACGCCCCGCTAAAACAATTCACAGCCAACATCAACCAAATGACATGCAAAGGTCTCGTTCCACGTCGCAAAGCTTGACAGGTTTTCAATTTTTTCCCAGGCTGGTGTCATATTTTGAGAGGCTTGACTTCTTATGAGGTCTTTTAATAGCGCTGAGATTCAGCGTCTTTCACCTCTAGGTCACCAGTTCAGCTCCAGATCACACTAGCACAACCGGAAAGCATTTCCATGTAAGGGCGACTTAGTAGCCTATGTAAACTTAGTTATGGTTTCAGCCAATGGATGGGTGACCACTTCACCAGCAGGCCTGCCGACAGGGAGGGGCCAAGGGGACAGGAGCGGTCGTGGCTGGAGCCCCTGGCTCTTTAAATAGTTTCCAGAACACTGCGTGACATGGCCCAGGCAGCTCTCAAGGCTGGCTGCCTCTCAGCCCCAACCCTTCTCAACAAGTCTCCTCCCCTTCCAGGAGCACAGTGCCATCCTCCCCTCCTCCCCCCCACCTTGCCCAGGGGCCCAGCAAGTCTGTCAGCCTCTCTGTTCACCAGAACCTACCATTGCAGCCAGTACTAATAGGCCTGCTATTGGGCAGTGTCAGCAGAGGGGCCAAGGACTTAAACGGTGCAAAGACGGAACCACTTTCTCAACCCAAACAGCTGTAGTACTGAGGTGAGGTGGCTTAGCTCACCTGATTGCTGGCTACTGCTGTCAGCATTCTGTGGATAATAAATAGGTAACTTCAATCACTTGACTTGAAAGTACTTCTTCACACAACACACAGTCAACCTGTGGAACTCCTTGCCAGAGGATGTAGTGAAGTCCAAGACTATAAAACTATGTCTACACTGCAGCGCTATTTTGGGATACCAGAGATATACTGAAATCGCTCTCCTGTATCTTCACAGCAAGGCCCTTATTTCAAAATATAACGGGCTCACTATTCCTATGTCCCTGTAAACCTCTTTCCACAAGGAGAAAGGGACGTTTTGGAATAGCGGGTTATTTTGACATTTGGCGCTGTATAGACAGCACCAAATTATGAAATAAGCTATTTTGAAATAAGATACGCAATTTGCATAGCTCAGATTGCATATTTTATTTGGATGCACCCTATTAGGGTTCAAGAAAAAGCTAGATAAATGTATGGAGGATATCAGGGATGGTGTCCTTAGCCTCTGTCAGAAACTGGGACTGGGTGACAGGAGAGGGAACACTTGATGATTCCCTGTTCCGTTGACCCCCTCTGGGGCTAATGCTGGCATTGGCCACTGTCAGAACACGGGACACTGGACTAGGTGGAATATTGGTCTGACTCCGTCTGGCTGTTAAGTTCTTAGGTTTTGAAACCATTCCAGTCCCACCCTGTTAAGCACTTCAGAAATTCTAACATGGGATTTGCTCTGTTGCAGTTTTCCTTTACATGTAGTCCCATGGCCCTCGTTTCATCTGGGTCAGAATACCGGCCAATTTGTACAGGCAGAAATCTGAGCGACATTCCAGGACTAATCCCATCAGCCCTGTTCAGTCCTGTCGCTGTGCCCTCTCAGACGAGGCCGCATGTGTGCTTTTTAATGAGAGGAATTGGTCTGCTAAAAGCCAATCCCTTTACATCACATGATAGGCCATGACAGATATGTCTACCCAGCGGCAGGTCTTGCCGCCCGGGTCAACGGCCTGATGATAACAGGGCCTGGGTAGCAAGGTGGAGGCTCCAGCTGGGCCTGGATCTTGGGTTCTGAAGCCAAGGAAGTCGAGTGGGCTTCCGAGCCTGAGCTCCAGCCCAAGCTCAAATGTCAAAGCAACTTCTGTGCTGCTATTTTTAGCATGCTGGTCCAGACCCTGGTCGTGCAGGACTTGCTCCCAGCAGCAGGGTAGGCGAAGCCTTGGAGGCTGATTCAGCTGCATGATGCCTTTGAGTTCAGCGTGGAACCTCCATGCAGCAAGGGCTTCGCTACATCCCATAACTACACTCGCATGGGGGTGGGGGAGACGGAATGGCCAGGACCCTTGGCGGGGGGGGGGTAGCTCTGTGCTCTTGAAAGGGGTGGGGCTTTTGGCGGAAGGGGTGGGGCTGAGGCAGCCAGCCCTCAGCACTAACCGGACTGTGCCGCACCCTCCCAGTCAGCATTTAGCACTGCCCGGAGGGCATCGCCTAGGGCTCTGGTGTCAATTTAAAGGGCCCAGGGCTCCAGCCACTGCCACTGGGCCCCCAGGAGGCCTCTCTACATTGTGTGCATGGGGAGGGGCTGGTGCAGCGATAGAGGCACAGCCTGGTCCTTTGGAGATCCCTTTAAGAAAGTCAGTGCAGTCCGGAGCTATATTGCGCTTTCAGGAAAGCCCCAAGGTGCAACTCAGCCCAGGAGTGTCCTGGTAGCTCCAACGGAGCAGCAAAGACCAACTGTATGTATAAGGACTTCACGCCACTCTCTAGGAATCAACCAAGTTTTGGGGCAGGCCCCACAACGTTGTCTATGGGGAGCAAATTCAGCTCTCCAGTTAGATTCATAGACTTAAAGGCCGGAAGGGAAGTTGTGATCATCTAGCCTGACCTCCTGTGTAACACGGGCTAGAAAACGTCTTCCAACCCTTTTTGGGTTGGGGGCCACTGACCCACAGAAAAATCAGTTGGGGGCTACACACAAGTGAGAAGTGGGAAAAAACCCTCACAGTGGCCCCCAACGGAGAAGGAGAAAGACACTCCCCACATTCCCCTTGCACACCAGAACCTGGGGGGGTCCAGCCTAGTAGATTTTGTGCACTCCAGCCTCCAGGAGGACAGCAGGGGGACTGGAGCACCAGCACAGGCTACCCAATGCTGAGGAGGAGCCCTGAGCCTTGGGGGCCGGATCCAAGCAAGCCCTCGGGCCTGAGGTTCCCCACCCCGTTCTAGGTTGATTTTAAAACTGTCATTTTGATTTTAAAACTGTCATTGATGGAGACTTTACCATGACCCCGGGGAAAATTGTTCCAATGGTTAATTACTCTCCCTGTCAAAACCATATGCCTTATTACTTTCAATCTAAATTTGTCTAGTTTCAGTTTCTAGCAATTGGATCATGTTCTAGACCAGTCTCTGCTAGGTGGGAGAGTCCATTCATGCTCTTCACAAAGGGTGTCCCACTGTAACTACCACAAGGCAGATTTGAACTGGGGAACCTCCAAAACTTAACATAGACACCTCTACAGCTTGAGCTACAAAGCCATCTAGCACTTAACCCCTGCTGTAGAGTCTCTTGTTCTTCTCTGTTGCTGTGGTCTAGGTGCCACTACCTGGGACAGTGAACCGCACTAGGGGTACATCTAGACTACATGGCTCCGTCGACAGGAGCCATGTAGATTAGTTTACTTGACAAAGGGAAATGAAGCGGCGATTTAAATAATCGCCGCTTCATTTAAATCAAAATGGCCGCCGCGCTGTGCCGATCAGCTGTTTGTTGGCACAGCGCGGCAGTCTAGACAGGGATCTGCCGACCCCAGAACCCTTTGTCGGCAGATCCTTTATGCATCGCCCTTTGTCGGCAGAGCCTGTAAGCCTCGTTTCACAAGGCATAAAGGATCTGCCGACAAAGGGTTCTGGGGTCGGCAGATCCCTGTCGAGACTGCCGTGCTGTGCCGCCAAACAGCTGATCGTCACAGCGCGGCGGCCATTTTGATTTAAATGAAGCGGCGATTATTTAAATTGCTGCTTCATTTCCCTTTGTCGTCCTGCCTCATCTACATGGCTCCGTCGATGGAGCCATGTAGTCTAGACGCACCCTAGGTGTGTGGGTTACACCAACACAGATTCCTTCCCCCTGAGATTATTGCTGTCAGTTTTACAAGGAGAACTGATGAGCCAGACCCCCAAATTGAGGGCACTGCAGGGTTCCATGATGGCACAACTGGAAGCATGGGTCGTTGCTAACAAAAGGACTCATTCTGCCCTTAGGTCCCTCGAGCATTGTGTCCATCTGTGCCTGCTGATCACACCCTGGCTGAGGATGAGATTCAGTGTGATTCCTGCTGACACCCTGGAAGAGGACTCCGGAGGCAAAACGGTGATTGCAACTTAGTCCTACCATGGATGGCCATAGGTGGCCAGGAGAATCCAGCAACAGGGCAGCACTGGCTTGGAAACACAGCATGACCAGGCTCATGGCTGTAAACCCCCAAAGAAAAACCTAATGGAGACCTGAACATGATAATGCTTTCTACCTGCACTACGGGGAGAAAATTCACCCCTCCCCACCGCCAACATCAGGCACACAAGAGACCTCGCTGGTTCCGGCAGCTGCAAATGATCCCTTCCTGCACCAGCAAGAAACAAGGCTACATCTACACTGCAGGTTTCTTGTGCAAGAACTTTTTGCAAAAGAGATCTTCCGCAAAAAGTTCTTGTACAAGAGCACATCCACACTGCCATGTGCTTTTGCACAAGAGAGCTTCCACACTTCCATGAACGCTCTTGCTCAAGAAAGCTCTGATAGGGGTTTCTTGTGCAAGAAACCCCTGGTGTCTGTCCACACACGCCTTTTTGCACAAGAGCTCTTATTCCTCGTAGAAAAAGGAATAACTCTTGCACAAAAAGTCCTGTCTTCTGACGATCTCCTGTACTTTTTCTTGTGCAAAAATGCTCTTGTAGTGTGGATGCTCGGCGAGTTTTTGTGCAAAAACAGATGTTTTTGCGCAAAAACTCTGCAAGTGTAGCCGTAGCCCTAGGCTACGTCTACACTGCACCTCTCTTGCGCAAAAGCATATGCAAATGAAGCATGGATTAGCATATTGCTGCTCTTCATTTGTGTAATTATTTAGGGGCCATTTTTGTGCATGTGGCTTTTGCGCAAAAAGGCTCTGTGTAATTGGCTCCTTTTTGCACAAAACCCCCCTCTTGCACAAGAGCTGTTCTTCCTCATTTTTTCAGCATAATATGCATAGGCTTTTGCGCAAGTGAGGTGCAGTGTAGACGAAGCCCTAGGGAATAAGCCAAATCCATCTGCAGCATTCCTGGAAGCCGGTGAGAGTCATTAGTCAGAACTCCTTCCGCTTTTGGCATCCATAGCAATCCACCCCTGGTCTCTTTCACTCTGTTTGAGAATGTGCATTCTCCAAAGCAGGAGCAAGCTCTCCCCAGGTAACAGTTCACTCTCTTGTCCAGCATATGGTTTCTATTTCCACAGCAATGTAGATCATGTGCCTCCACGTGATCCTCCAGCCCTTACTCCCTCAAAATATTTCTTTCCTTCTTTTCAAGCAAAAGGTAATTTCCCTCTTGACCCTGGCTTGTGCCCATGCTGGAGTATAATCCTGAACCACGCCAGATGTGCTTGAATCTGATCACCTTTATCAAGCACCGTTCCAGCTTCTTCCTCATCACTTTGCTGAGGCCATGTGAAATTGTCAACGCCACCTACCTTGCCTGGCAGTAAAGATGCATTTGCAGTCGTACTGGATGCATTATGATCAGAGCTGGCAGCTGCAGAGCTGGTGCACTCAGATTTCATTCGAAAGACCTCCTCGGCCTCCCCCTCTAATTGGAAGGGGAACTCATGGTACAGCAAAGATCCTAAATGGGTCAGACCGGCAGGCGGGCTCCAAAACAAACACAATTAATGCCAAACCACTGAACCAGATAGTGTGAGCTGACAGTGCTTCTTTTGCCTGCTGACATTGACCACACAGGTTCAATCTTCTTAAAGAAACAGACCAAGTTGATTAGTTCAGTGACTTCCGGCAGGTTACTGCAACAAAGAGGAAGGAATGCCAGCACAAAGGGGCAAATTCTGAGGCCGTCACTCCCCCCAGGAGTTCTGCAGGGGGAAGGATGAGGTAAAACTCCACAAAGCCATTAAGGTTTGGTCCACATGAATCAATCTCATCCCCTCTGGACCATGCTTCTTGCTTCCTTCCCACGTTCAATGTCACGGGAAACAGTTCAAGAATCCTGACCACAAGTTTTAGACCTAGGCAAGGGGGGAATAACAGGAGCCACAGTGGTGCTGTGTTTTATGCATCTGCCCAACTCTGTGGCAAATTGTTCAATGTTGACACCTCCCGGAGGCATGTGCCTATGAATTGTTCCATTGTTCCGCAGCCTGAGCGGCGTTCACAGTGATGTGATAGAAAGCGCAGTCCTACAACTCCCCAGCCAAAAAAAAAAAAAAAAAAATCCTCCACTTATAAATGGTGCCTATGGTCCATTTAGTTTCATATACGCAAAGTAATATCATTCATAGCCAAATTCCCAGAAGCCACCCAGAATACAGAGTGGAATTGTGTTGCCTAGCTACCACTGGTACACCGGAACACTAAGATAAATCAAATCAATACAACTCCAAATATTAAAGCCTTCAGAAATAAAATCAAAGCCATGTCCCTAATCCCTCAGGCTACGTCTACACTGCAGAGTTTTTGTGCAAAACCAGCCATTTTTGCCCCAAAACTCACGGAGCATCCACACTACAAGTGCGTTTTTGTGCAAGAAAAAGTACAGGAGATCATGAGAAGACAGGGCTTTTTGCGCAAGAGTTATTCCTCTTTCTACGAGGAATAAGCCTTTTTGCACAAGAGCTCTTGCGCAAACAGGCATGCGTGGATGGACACTAGGGGTTTCTTGCGCAAGAAACCCCTATGGGAAAAAGCACAGGTGCTCTGATGGCCAGTCTGTGAATGGCCGTCAGAGCTTTCTTGCCCAAAAGCATCCATAGCAGTGTGGACGCTCTCTTGCGCAAAAGCACATGGCAGTGTGGACTCACTCTTGTGCAAGAACTTTTTGCTAAAGATCTCTTCCGCAAAAAGTTCTTGCGCAAGAAGCCAGCAGTGTAGAAGTAGCCTGAGCTTCCTTTTCTCTTTACCTTCTAACAACTATGGCATCATGTTTATTACTAGTTTATGACTCTTGCAAATGCAACAAACTAGAGATGTGTTCATTTATGTCTTACCTTTTACAGGGAGCTGGAACCAATTGTCATGGGTTACATCTACACTACAGGTTTTCTTGGCAAAAATATGCTAATGAGGGACTCATTTGCATAAATCGCAATCTCATTTGTATATTTTCTGCTGATCTGTTTCTGCGCTGGGGTTTTTGCGCAAAAACAAGCAGTGTGGACTTTGTCTTTTTGTGCAAAAACCCCTTTTTCCGCAAGATCCTTATGCCCCAAAAAAGGAGGTTTTGGAGGGGATGGGAAAGTGCTGTGTTGTGGAGGGATGAACAGGCAGGGCTGGTGGCAGCACAGCAGGGCTGGGAGAACAGCGCCCCCCCACCCGTGAGGAACGGTTTGGCCAGAAGCCCCGCTGGCCAGAAGCCCCATCCACACTCACCCAGCGCTGACCTCCCTGAGCAGGTAGATCACACAGAGGCTGAGGGAGCAGAAGGCCATGGTGGCCATGTTTCCCACAATGATCTCAGAAGGCAATTTCTATCAAACATTTAATACTGCATAAATGTTTAGTATGTTATAACAAAATCATTTTACCAATCACTATTTCCACTCAAATTTTTCATTAACCTCTCTTATGCATATTCATTGCATGAATACTTTGAACTCCTTTGTATTTAAAAACATTGTGGCCCACATTTACAAAAAAAACCCACACGCACATCCCCCGCACAGAAATTCCTGTGTACAGGCCTGCCTTTCTTAACGATGCCCAACATTCTGTTTGCTCTTTTTTGACTTCGTTGTCCTAGGTGTTGTACATTCATATAGTAACAGGCATGCCCTCACAGAAACAGACCATAGAATCATAGAATCCTAGGGCTGGAAGAGACCTCAGGCGGTCATCAAGTCCAGCCCCCTGCCCAAAGCAGGACCAATCCCAACTAAATCATCCCAGCCAGGGCTTTGTCAAGCTGAGACTTAAACACCTCTAGGGATGGAGATTCCCCCATCTCCCTAAGTCACCTATTCCAGTGCTTCACCACCCTCCTAGTGAAATAGTTTTTCCTAATATCCAACCTAGACCTCCCCCACTGCAGCTTGAGACCACTGCTCTTTGGAACCTCCGTTCAGGCAGTTGAAGTTGAAACAAAACAATGGTGGAGAAAGGGGAACTGAAGCCCTGAGAAAATTTCGTGCCCAGCTGGAAGTGTCACAGGAAATTTGTAACAAAGCTGGGAAGCTAAATCCAGATTTCCTAAACTCCTAGGGTATGTCTACACTTGCAGCCTATTTCGGAATAGGGCTGCAAATGTAGGCATTCGGAATTGCAGATCAAGCCCGGGATTTAAATATCCTGCGCTTGATTTGCATCTTCCCGGCCGGGCGCCATTTTTGAAATTTACAAGCCCAGAATAACCGCCCGCGTCTACGTGCGGCAGTGAAACGGGCGTTCGAAATAAAGCCCTATTTCGAACTACCTGTTAAACCTCATTGCAGGAGGAATAACAGGTAGTTCGAAATAGGGTTTTATTTCAAACCCCCGTTTCACTGCCGCGTATAGACGCGGGCAGTTATTCCGGGCTTGTAAATTTCAAAAATGGTGCCCGGCCAGGAAGATGCAAATCAAGCGCAGGATATTTAAATCCCGGGCTTGATTTGCAATTTTGAATGCCTACATTTGCAGCCCTATTCCAAAATAGGCTGCAAGTGTAGACATACCCCTAGTGAGTGTCTAAACCACACGCGCACCTTAGTACTTGAGAATATAGAGGTAAATATCAACATTCGTTTTAATTGCTAACTAGCAGAGACCAATTCTGCCCTGAGATTAATGAAACAAAGATGCTGCTTGGTTGTGACTTAACCAAAATGTGAACACTGGTGCATAATGTAATGCCAGACCTATTTAATTCCAAAGAAACCTTACTGACCCTATCACACACACAAGCTGTCTCACCCACTCCTAACCTCAGAAGGCCAAGAAGGACATATTTAGGTTTTAAGTCAATACAGGGGAGTTTCTTGTGCTTTTTTAATGAGACAAGTGAGAGGAAGGGCAAGACTTGGGAGACATGGGTTCTTGGCACTCCTCTGTGACCTTGTGTAAGTCACTTAGTCTCTCTGTGCCTCAGTTCATCATAAGTGAAGTGGGGATACTAGCACAGCCTTGCCTCTCAGGGGTGTTGTGAGAATTCATGTACAGGTGATGAGTACTCAGCTACTGCATTAAGGGGACCAGCTAAGAACCCTGCGAGAGTGGAAAGTATCTATTTGTTTTTAAAATAAATGCTTTGAGTAGATTCGATGGAGGAAGCAAAGGTAAAAAATGGCTATTGGCTCATGTCAGTTCTGTGGAGAATAGAGGGAACAAGGAGAGGTCAGCAGCTGAGGTCTTGAGATCTGATCCAGGACTTACTGATGTCACTACTGAAGAGGTTCTCATTGACTTTTATGGGCTTCAAGCCTTCATTCTGTACCTTGAAAAGCTCTCATTGCCCTCACAGGCTCAGGCCTTGTCTGGGCAGGAAAATTAACATATCTTCTCATCTCTCAAGCTATGTCTACACTACAGGGTTTTTCCGGGATACCGGCAAAACTCTGCTGCATCCAGGGAACGCGTCTGCTCTTCCACTTTTTTTTGCGGAAGAGCAGAAGCGCTCTTTCAGAAGCCCACTCTTCCTCCTCCCACGATGAAGAAGGGCTCTTCTGAAAGAGGATGCTTTTCCAAAATTTGGCCCAGTGTAGACGGGCCAAATTTCAGAAAAGCCTCTTCCGAAAAAAACCATCAGAAAAAGGTACACAAATTGCGGCACGCAATTTGCTTACCTTTTTCTGATAGATCAGTGTAGGTGTAGACATAGCCTCAGGTGGTCTATCCAGGACAGGAAAGATATGCCTGAGCAGGAAAACGGGGTCTGGCATGAGAAGTGTAATGCTGCTATCGGGGATGGTTTAAAAATGAGAAAATTGCTCGTGACCATTTTTATAAATAATGTGTCTCTTTTTAGTTTGTTATCAAAATCCATTTTGTTCTAATCTCTGCAGCTGCTTAAAAAATGGGATTTTTTTTAACCAGAATGTTTTCAAAATCCCACATCCAATCTTTTTATAGAAATTCAATACATGTTCACCAACTAACATTTGTAGAATTGCAGACAATTCTGGAGGCTGCCCTGTTCTGTGGATGAACCACAAGGAGTCCTGTAGAGACTAACAATTTTATTATGGAAAAAGTTTCATGACTTGCAACTCATGCATCTGATGAAGTGAGTTGCAATTCACAAAAATTCACGCCATAGTAAAATTGTTCAGCTTTAAAGTGCCACTGGACTCCTTATTGTTTTTGCTGAAACAGACTAAGGGTATGTCTACACTACCACCCTAGTTCGAACTAGAGTGGTTAATGTAGGCATTCGAAGTTGCAAATGAAGCCCAGGATTTAAATATCCCGGGCTTCATTTGCATCTTGCTGGGCGGGCGCCATTTTTAAATCCCCTTAGGTCGAACTCCGTGCCCGTGGCTACACGCGGCACGGAGTAGGTAGTTCGAATTAGGATCTCTAATTCGAACTACCGTTACTCCTCGTGGAATGAGGTGTACCGGTAGTTTGAATTAGAGATCCTAATTCGAACTACCTACTCCGTGCCGCGTGTAGCCGCGGGCACGGAGTTGGACCTAAGGGGATTTAAAAATGGCGCCCGCCCGGCAAGATGCAAATGAAGCCCGGGATATTTAAATCCCGGGCTTCATTTGCAACTTCGAATGCCTACATTAACCACCCTAGTTTGAACTAGGGTGATAGTGTAGACATACCCTAACATGGTTACCTTTGAAACCTGTGGATGAACTGAGACTTTTGCCTGCAAGAGTGTCATGCTCATAGCTTTCCCCGGCACTGAGAATTCTCAGGGAAAAATAGGAAAAAGAAAACAGATGTAAGCTGAAATATTTAACTTCTGCTAGAGTAACAGACAAACAGAAAAGGCACACACAGATGTATTATCATGCATGCTACTGGAGATAGGTATAATATTCATTTTAATTGAGCTGTCATGAACTCTTAAAACAGACCCAGCTACTTTGCCTCTACATGCTAAGTCATTCTGTTGAAGCTGAGGCTTATTCAATGAGAATTGCAAGTCAGAAGAATTCAAATTATTGCTGTCCAACCTGGGGTGAGAAAACACATTTGCACCAAAAGCAGCCAGCTTAAATTAGCAGGAGGCAGAGTGGGATGCAAACAGAGAAATAGTTGCAGACTGATAAAGACAGATGTAAGATATAAACAGCTTAGATCTGGCTTAAATATTTATAAGAACCCAAGAGTTCTCCTACAAATATTATGTTTGTGAAAGAGAGAGGTTGATTTGTAATTGTTATTTGCTATGCCCTCTCCCCTTTCATTGATTGGTCCTGCCATGAGGGCAGGGGGCTGGACTTGATGATCTCTCGAGGTCCCTTCCAGTTCTATGATTATATGATTGTGCTAACTGGGTAGCCACATGAATTAAAACAAAGCTTAAGGTGCCATTAACAGCATGAAACTGTTTTATGTTATCTTACAATTCATTCTTACTTCTTACTTCTTACTTCAACTCCTGTAACCCTCATTTCATGAGGAGTAAGGGAAGTCGGAGGAAGAGTGCTCTGCCTTGGACTTCCTGCTGTATAGCAGCGCCAACGGCCAGAATAAGCTATTTGGACTTACGCTATGCAATTGACGTACCTCAAGTTCCAGAGCTTGTTTTGGCTTTAGCCCTGCTGTGTAGATGTGCCCTACAAGGGCACCCATTTCAATAGGGTCATCCTATGTGGGGCCTTCAGATGCTTCTATAGGGTCAGATTGGAGCCATAATTATATGTAATAATTATTGTTGTTTTTGTATTTAGGGTCTAACACATATATGAATGAAAGACTAGGTCATGCTGGTGTGGAATACAGGATCTGGTCCAAGAGGTGAATAAAATGTAATATAATTTCATTTCTTTGTAGGGAGGAAAATACCAAATGAACCTGTCACACTTGCAATTAACTTCAAAGAGTTAGCAATTAACAAAAACAGAGGAAACAAGTTAAAAGGAAATTAAACAAAAAAGGAGGAAAACTAATTAAAAGAAACCGTCACAAGAGTGAAACGCCTGCAAATTGCAGTGATTTTTAGAATACCCTAATACCGGCTCAAACTGAATGTGTACCCCAAATTAAAAAAAAAACAATGAGGACAAAAAAAGCCACCATGGCTAAACAGCAGAGTAAAAGAGGCAGACACAGACTTCCTTTAAAAATTGAAGTCAAATAGGAGCATAAACACTGGCAAGTCAAGTGTAAAATTATAAATAGTCAGGCCTCAAAAGAATATGAAGACCAACTGGCAAAAGACCCCAAAAGTAACAGCAATAATTCTTTAAGTACATGAGAAGGAGGAAGCCTGGCAAACATTTGGTGGTGACACTAGATGATCAAAGTGTTAAAGGAGCACTCAAGAAAGACCAGACCATGACAGAGAAACTAAATTAATTCTTTGCATTTATCTTCACTGTAGAAGATATGTGGGAGATTCCTAATTTTAACAATGTTCTTTCAATATTTTGTGTGTGCAGAATAGGAAAGGGATTTACACAAAACATGAACTTCATTCATAACTTTGTAAGAGCCACAACATATGTAGAGTGTTTTTTCGTCTACAGTCATAACCAGCTTGAACCATCACTGATGTCAGATTAGGCTCCGAGATGTGGGGCTGGTTGACATTGAAAA
This sequence comes from Pelochelys cantorii, assembly GCA_032595735.1. Classification (NCBI taxonomy): domain Eukaryota; kingdom Metazoa; phylum Chordata; order Testudines; family Trionychidae; genus Pelochelys; species Pelochelys cantorii. Next base: position 7,411,028 of record CM064346.1, on the reverse strand, counting down.
CATACATGACTCTGGAACACATAGTCAAGCCAGCCTAACCCCCAGGGTGTGTCTAGACTACACCTCTCTGTTGACAGAGAAATGTAGATTAGGCACATCGAAATTGCTAATGAAGCAGGATTTTAAATATCCCGCGCTTCATTAGCATAAACATAGCAGCCGCTTTTTTTCGAAACAGAGTTTAAAAAAAAATTGCCGTCTAGACGCGGATCTGTCAAAAGTAAACCCTTTTTCAACAGATCCTGTATTCCTCCAAAAATGAGGTTTACAGTATCTGATGGAAAAGGGTTTATTTTCGACAGATCCACATCTAGACTGCCGGGGGGGGTGGGGGGTTTGAAAAAAAGCGGCGGCCATGTTTATGCTAATGAAGTGCGGGATATTTAAATCCCTGCTTCATTAGCAATTTCGATGTGCCTAATCTACATCTCTCTGTCAACAGAGGGATGCAGTCTAGACATAGCCCCAGTGTAGACAATGGTAGGTTAAACTCTTCTGAAAAATATTTCTGTCAGCCTAGCGACCCACTTTCAAGGAGGTAGATTAAGTACAGCAGCAGGAAAATCACTCTCGTCACTGTGGAGCATGTCCACTTTGAAACACTTCAGCAATACCACTGCCAATCAGCGCAAAGCTGAGCATGACCTCCAAAGACAAACGCCCCTGCTTGCAAACTAGAGGAGCATAATCCACCGTCATTAGTTATTAATGAAATCCCACAGAGCTTCCTTAAGATGCAGGCAATTCTTTTTGGCAAGGATAATGAAAAAATCAAATTGAAGAATCATTCCATGTAAATAGATAGATAGATATTTTTGGTGAAGAAAATCCTGTGATTTATAGCCCCAATTTATTGTTATCAATTAGAGCATGTAGCAATGAATTTGCACGTGTGTCCGCCAGGATTGTAAACTGCCTCGTGTTTATAAGAAGTGTTACTCTGATGACATCAAGCAGCATGAAAGGAATGTACGTGACAACTGCTCTGTTGTGGGAAACACTCTAAATGAGCCTCGCAGACTTGATTTAGAGGGGCTGGCTTGTTAATGGGATATGGCGGTGTTTCCGGAACATTCTGAAACCCTCCAGTGGGTTGTGGGAAATCAGTATTGGGTCATCACATTCAGGGCTAGTTTAACCTGAAACTGGGGCCCTGCTGAGGCAAATGGACACTTTTCCCAGACCAGCAGTGGGAGCAGCAGGGGGTTGTAGACATCTAGACACTGCAGCCTAGCACACAGGGGTTGCAGTGCCACTCAGGTTGGTCCTGATCACCCTTCCACCATGATGGAGCAGCAGCGGGGCAAAGCTGAGGGGCATTACAACCCCATGCTCCTGTTGCTGCATCTGGAGACAAGACCTGTAGCTCCAAGGCAAGTGGAGGGCAAGTTTGCTTTCCAGCCCCACACCCGAAAGGGTCTCTTCTCTGCACTGGGCAGAGATAAAGGCTGCAGTGCCAAGACCACAACAGGGTTCAGAAATGAGCTAGATACATTATAGAATCATGGAATCATAGAGCTGGAAGAGACCTCAGGAGGTCATCAAGTCCAGCCCCCTGCCCAAGGCAAGACCAATCCCAATTCATGGAGGCTAGATCCACCAACAGCTATTAGCCAGGATGGGCAGGAATGAGTTTGAAATTTGTTTTAAATATTTCATTCATGTGGTTTTGAATATTATGAAATCACATCTCTAAAAAAATCAACAACCCCCCCCCCCAGCTGCCATCGGGTATAGAGGCAGTTTAATAGTACTGCCTAGGGCCCCACAAAGCCTAAAGACAACCCTGCCTCCAAGGTCTTTAGATGCCTAAAAACCTTGGGGGATCAAACCCTTAGATTCTGTCTGGAGAAACTATTGTAATAGGGTCCATACAAGTACTGTGGGCTCCATTTATATTCATCCAGATCAAATTTTGCTCAGTTTGGAAGTTGTAAGGGGCTGTCTCTCAGAGCCAGAACCACACACTCCAGCTGGGATCTGAAATGGAAGCTAAAAAATTCAGGTTCTGCAGTAGGCATTGGACAGTCTGTGTTGAAAAACCATGAGCCCAGTCTGAATTCAGCTTGCTCTTCCCGACCAGCGCTGGCTCTGAAGTGCAGACATGCACTAAAAATAACACAATGTGATTGTTTTGGCAAAGTGAGCTGCTGTGACTTGAAGAGCCAGATCTTGGAATTGGAGGCTGTGGAGAGAGGAGATGCATAATCTTCTGGGTAGCAGCAACTGACATTACTCCTGCAGAGGTCGATGATAGTCATAATGTTCTAAAAGTCTCAGAGGGATAGCCATGTTAGTCTGTAACTTAAACCTTAAAAAATGAGTGGTCCTGTAGCACCTTAAGGCACGTCTAAACGACAAAGATTTTTCGAAAGAGGACATGCAAATTCAGGAAAAAAAACCCTTTTTCAAAAAAAAACGCTCTTCCTAAAAAAAAAGGAGGTTTACGCGGTTTTTCGAAAAAGAAGTTTTTTTTCCGAAAAAAAACGCATCCAGACTACTTTCACTTTCAAAAGATCCTCTTTCGAAAATGCGATCGAAAGAAGAGATGCAAATTCCCACATAATTTGTATATCTTCTTTTGAAAAATCTTTGTAGTTTAGACGTGCCCTGAGAGACTAACTAACTATATATATATATATATATATGTGATGAGCTTTCATGGGCACAACCCACTTCTTCAGATGAGTGGAACAAAAGGCATCAGGCACTTAAAGCCCACTCTATTAGCCTCATTTAGCATGGAAAAATGGACAGGGTTTTTTCCCTTCCCCTCCCCCTCTCCTTTCATTTTCCTGCTTTAAATTTTGAGGTTTCTGTGCCTATAGTTAGTCTCTCTGGGTATGTCTACACTGCACCATAGCTCAAAATAAGATACACAATTTGAGCTATGCAAATTACGTATCTTATTTTGATCTTATTTCAAAATAGCTTATTTCGTCACTTGGCACTGTCTACACATCCCTTACTCCTCGTGGGATGAGGTTTACAGGGATGTCGGAATAGCGAGCCCAAAACAATGGGCTTGCTGCTAAGACATGGGATAGCTATTTCGGGATCCTCCGGTATCCCGAAATAGCGTTGCAGTGTGGACGTAGCCTAAGGTGCTACAGGACCACTCATTGTTTTTTAAGTTTGTATAATGTTCTAAGGCATGCTCAATGAGTCCTGTCTGCTTCTCTTCGCTCCACAGCTTTTTCTCCTGCTTCCATTTCCTTCCCCACTTTACCTCTGTACCAGGCTGGCCTGCACCTGTAAGGGCCAGTGTCAGGACCCCAGGGCTGGCCGCATTGCTCTGAAGCCCAGCCATATTGAGAAAAACACACCTTTTCTCCTAAGCAAGAGAAACCCTTCCTGTGTAATCTTCTCTCTCATCTTTCCATCTCCACATCCCCCAGTGCACCCAGAACTAAGCTCACATTAGTCCCCTACCGTGCCCCGGCCATTTTTTCCCTTTTCGTTTGACATTAAATAAAACTTTCCAGCCTAAACCATATTCTCCTCGTTCTGGTGGGGTTTGTCACCGTGTCCAACTCCCCCCCCCCTCCAACGTTTGCTCATCTCAACAGCGAAAACCCCTTTCTGTTACAAAAGGAACGGACAAGAGGCAGCCCCGAGCAGCTTAAAGACAGATCTGCGGGATGACCATGCTGAACGAGGGATATATTTAAAATAAACTATCCCCTCGTTTTCTTCCTAGCACTCCACCGCACAGCCTCCTGCCCACCAGCCAAACCCACGAAGCAGAACCAAGCGGGGAGGGGAACAGATTCAGAATGCGAGCGGATGAAGCCTGCTCAGCAGCGTGGCAATTGCTCGCTAAGCAGCTGTGCTTAGCCAGGCCGAACCCTGCTGGTCCTGTGATGCCCGCTATTGAAGAGGACATGGTCCTGGATGTAATTCCAACTTCCCTGGAGTTGGACAGGGCCAGTTCACTCCTCGCACCTTTTTCCTTCACCTGGAAAGTGTCTGTCTAGCGCAGGGCTACTCTACTTTGGAAACCCCGGGGGCCACAATGATACTCACGGCACACGCTGAGGGCCGCAACTTAAGTGTGGTTGCATATACATGCATATGTATATGCAAATATATGCAAATAGCTTCTTTCACACTGACAGGCATGAATACAAAGATTAAGGCAAGACTACACAATAGCAGGACCCACTTAAGTCAGCTTTGCTGATATCAATAAAATGCAACATTTACCTGATTTCCACCCATATGACAGCACTTTGAATGAGCAAGGACAGTCCAGGAATTTAACTACTAAAACACATCTCAACAGAAGACCATTCTGTTGGCTACTTTTTTGTTTTGGCTCCTACCCGGGGGGCCGCGTGTTGAGCCCTGTGTAAACCCAAACTGCATCGTGGGCCGCATGCGGCCCACGGGCCATGTGTTGAGTAGCCCTGGTCTAAAGCCCTGCCTATCCATGGTTAGTGGAGCAGATACCCACACAGAGCACTTCCCCCTGCGTCTGCCTGCCAGGCGGGCAGGACGGGACACCAGGGCAGCCCCTGTACTGCTGGCAGGGAACGTACACAACCAGCATCCCTGCAGGGGGGGTGAATGCTGGCCCTGCCCAGCTCCTCTCCCCCTCCCTAGTGAGGCATTGATCGGGGTCCCTGCTGCCCCGGACCCCATCCCCACTTTCGTGCTGCCTGCCTCTTCCTGCACGACCCTGCCCCCTTCTCATTCAGCTGAGCTCCTTCCCACTGCCCTCCAGACAGCGTGCTGTGTAAATGTGGCTGGAAGTCCAGTCTGGCGTGCCGCTCGGACGATGAGGGGAGCCTGGCGGACGTGGGTGGGATGCGGAGCCACATTTCTGTATCCGTGCAGTGAGTGGCAGTGAGTTCCGAGCTTTCTTCCCAGCAGGCACCATTCGCTTCAGGCAGCGTCTGGCCATTCAACCAGCCCGAGTGGCATCAGCTAGGTGTTGTAAAGAGACACCGTTTGCTTCTTTGACCCCTGACCAACTCAGCACTGCCCCCCTCCCCCACTCTATTTTCATCTCTCTCTGTCAAAGCGTAGAAGGCTCCCCGTTGCTGTCTGCCAGCAACCTCTGCCACGGCACGAGGATTTTCTACCAAGGTTTCTTTGGCTTTCAATGACATGTCAAACGTAATTTGTGCTGGCAATCTGAACTCTGACTGTCCTCTGAAACGATATAACGGCTCAGGATGGCGTTACCTTGGGATCTGTCTAGCAGAGCAGTGGGGGGTGGATTTTAATAGCTAGGACAGCTCAGTCAGGCAGAAAGGAGCACGAGCTATTTCACTGGCTCAGTTTACAGGTCTCATGAAACCCCCTGTAACTGTTCCGGAGGACATTAATTTCAATAGCCGGGACAGATGTAATCATAACATTAATAATGTTAAGCCTTGCCAAAATAAATAGTATTGTATCTTAGGTTGCTTTAAAATAATTCCTCACCGTACAGCAATCTATTGAGTTATAAAGCAATTGCTTTGAGAATTATAGCAGCACCCGACTGCACCACTAGAGTTAATGATCAGTTGCCATTTCCATCATAAACTCTGTTTTTCAGAGGTTTATAACTCAGATGTTTTAATTTGTGTTGATTTTATGTTCCGCATATAATTTTTCATTCTGGTGTGAACTTGCTTCTGAGGTGGCGATGGGGGGACCCAATCGAAAAGCAACACTTTTTTTAAAAAAAATCTTTAAAGATACAGAGGAATTAAATGCAGCTTTCCCTGGCTAATGGCTGAAATTCCTGGCTCGCTAAGGCATTTCCCTGCCTAGCTTCAGGGTATGGATGCAGTTCAGGGGTTTCCTGCTCAAAATCCAAGGAAAACCCAAAAATCCCTGGCCCACAGCAAAGAAATCCTTGCTTTGCTCTGGGAATTGCAGGTTTGGAGTAAAATTCCTTCCCTGGCTGCTGGAGTTTTACCTAACTCCTGATGCGGAACACTTACCTAACTCAGATTCACAAGGGGATTGAGGGGGATTAATTAATGTCTGTAAAGTTCTTTGGAGGGAAAGCTGTTAGATAACTAAAGCGAGTGCCAAACGTTGCATTGTGTTTATTATTTCAATAGATTCCACTCCACTGAGGCAGGGGATTCAGTTTCAGGGTAAAGAAACAAAACATATTTTATTTAAATAGTTCCAGTCTCATCCGACAAGCACTCATAACTCACTTTTCTCTTGTTCTTCCTAGTCCAAGCATCATCTATTTTTGGTGCTGTTGCTTCATTCTACATAGGTTCTTATATGCCTTCCTCACTGTAATATCGAAGCACCTTCAATAGATGCTGACATATGTGACTGCCATATGTCACAAATGATTCATTCTTACTCAAGTGCAGCACTCTGTTCTGTTTTCCTAGAGGTGCTGGTTCAACTCTAGTACACCCAGGTATGGTTACGCCAGCTAAGAAAGGAGGATTTCGTTACATAATTCAGATCCTATGCAGTGAGCATTGCAGTACTGGGATGAAACCCTTCTAATCTGGGGGCCTGAGCTAAATGTATAACTAAGGCCTGATGTGACCCTTATGGCCAATTTTTCAAAAGAGCGGGTTAAAATTTTCAGTTGCTGATGACACACTTGAAATAACAGGGTCTGCTTGATCAGCTAGAGCCATTGAAAATTAGTTGGTGATTAAATGCTCGGCTGAAATTTCTGAACACTTTTTCCTTATCAAAATTTTGAAAATCAGTCCAATGGTGAAATGCTTCTAAAATGTTTTTCTGATTCTCCCCTCCCCCACATGCTTTTGAAAATTTAACATCATTTGTGAGGGGTCGTGCCCTTCTAAATGTCTTGATACATTTGTGTTATTATAAGCATCAAGTCATTCCCAGCAGGGATGGCTGAAGCATTATCTAGTGAGGACAAGGAAATACTTCTACCCCCCTGTTTAAATTTGGTAGCAGAATTTTCACAAGGGGCCTCCCATATGCCCACGCAAAAAATACTAGTTGCTAGAATGACCAGATAAAAGCAGAAGGGGGAGGAAGCCCTCAAATAGCAACTTGTAATAGTGTTTCTCTATGGTTTTCCTCTTCATTCCCACCCTTTTCTCTCATTCTTTCTCCCGCTGTCAAATTCTCTCTTTTCTATGCTAGGTGAATCACCCTACTTGTTAAAACCGCACAGCAGCAAACATTAGCAATGCAGTGCCTTGTGGTGGTGATTAGGTCAAATCAAACACATTTGTCACTGAAGAGATGCCCCCAGCTCTTTATCTGGGAAATATAATTGAATACTAATGTGGGGAGAGACAACAGTTGCCAGTTCCACCAAAGCTGTCTGCCAAAAGTCTAATGGGGGTGTGGGCTTTTCCTCTTCAGGCTATGCCATGTATTTTGGTGCCAAGTGCAAATGAAGCTGACGACTCACAGCCTAGATCTGCAGATCTTTGTGGGGTCTATAGTGTGACATAGGAACTGGGAAAGGCAGGGGTGCAGAACTCAGTGTGGAATTGGGGGGGCTGTGCTTTAAGGGCTGAGCTTCCCAGACAGAGTCCGGTGGGGGTGCTCTGGAGTGCTTATTGGAACCAACCACAGAATACAGCAGAGCTCTTGCAAGCACCTTTACACTGAGAGCTTGTCTGCATTAGCAAGGCCATAGCACATCATGGAGACAGTAACTTGATCTCCGGTCAGAGTAGGTATTTGACCTCTTTGAGAGGCGATAGCTATGTTCAGGGCCATCCTGAAGGGGGTGCGGGGCGTGGAGCAACCTCCCCCCAGAGGCCCAGGTGCGGGGCCTGGGACAACCCCACCACCACCACAAGCCCCACCTTGCCCCTGTTCCATCCCTTGCACAATCTCCACCCTTGCTTCGCCCTGACCCCTTTGCACTGCGGTCCGGGGTATTATGGGAGGCTTGGCACCGTGGCAGCAGGAGTTGCCCTCCTTGACTCACTAAGAGTGGCCCAGCAGCTTGCTCTGTCTTGCCATGCCATCCTCCTGGCCTGCTGCTCCTCGCTTCTCTGCAGCGGTGGGAAAGCCCTGAGGAAGGAAGGAACAGATGGGAGTGAAAATTTGACACCCTGAGACCAAGGTAACACGTGGAGTGGTTCTCTCATTACAATATGTAATTTCCCATTTAAGTTCTTTTCACCTTCTCACCACTGCTGGAGATGAGTCACATCCACTCCGATTTAATTAGAACTGATGTCACACTCCCAACTTTCTTTCTTTCTTCGGGTACGACTAGACTGCAGGGGTTTATCAGGATACCAGAGGTATCTCAAAAAAACTCCACCACATCCAGGGAATGCATTTGCTCTTCCACTCTTTTTTGTGGAAGACCAAATGCACTCTTTCGGAAGCCCCTGTATTCCTCATTCTACAAGGAAGAAGGGGGCTTCCGAAAGATGAGTTTTTTTCCGACATTTGGCCCAGTCTAGACAGGCCAAACGTCAGAAAAGCCTCTTCCGACAAAAGAATCGGAAAAAGGTACGTAAAATGCGCTCTGCAGTTTGCATACCTTTTTCCAACAAAAAATTGTAGTCTAGCCATACCCTTTCTTTCTTGCTTGCTTTCTTTGGCTGTGTCTAGACTACACTTCTCGTTCGACAGAGAGATGTAGATTAGGCACATCAAAATTGCTAACGAAGCAGGGATTTAAATATCTAGTGCTTCGTTAAGCATAAACATGGCCGCCGCTTTTTTTCAAAACGGAGCTTTTTCACACAAAAAAAATGAGGTTTACAAGATCTTTCGAAAAAGGGTTTATTTTTTGAAAGGTCCACATCTAGACTGCTGGGGTTTTTTTCGAAAAAGCTCCGTATCGAAAAAAAGCGGTGGCCATGTTTATGCTAATGAAGCACGGGATATTTAAATCCCTGCTTCATTAGCAATTTCAACATGCTTGATTTGCATCCCTCTGTCGACAGAGGGATGCAATCTAGACGTAGCCTTTCTTTCTTTCTTTCTTTCTTTCTGACAAAGCGAGTTGTAGCTCACGAAAGCTTGTGCCCTAATACCCTAATAAATTTGTTAGTTTTCAAAGTGTCACTGGAACCCTTGATGTTGTTTTTAATATACAAGGTAAGTTGTCTTTCCTTCCACAGTAAAATGGCAATGCTTTGGTGCTGAGATATGCAATGCCGTGTTCTCTATACATGTTGCTGTCATTATTTCCCCCCGGGGGTCTCTCACGAAGATGAATGAAACTTCAAGATGGGGAATTAGGCAGGCACTGCTCCAAGCAATGAGCTGAAACGGAACATTTTAATATAGGTGCAGAAGGATTGATTCTCCATTGTTTCCCCAGTTTTACAATGGTGTAACTCCATTGATTTCAGTCTTGCCCCTAGCTCTCAGATCTCACCTGGTTATTAAAATTAACCCTTGAATGTAAGAGGAACTACACAGATACAACATTTAGGTGCCAGCAACATCTAAGACCTTAAACAGCCATTGTAAACAGTTCCCTGCTGAAAACATTTCTCGAGGGGTATGTCTACACAGCAAAGTTATTTCGAAATAACAGCCGTTATTTTGAAATAACTTGCTTAGCGTCTACACAAGCCAAAAAGCTATTTCGAAATGCATTTTGTGTGTAGATATTTTGAAATAACTATTTCGAAATTAGATATTTCGAAATAACGCTGTAGTGTAGACATACCCTCGGTCAATGACGGGCAACCTAGGCTAATGAGTGGGCTGCGTGAATGGGCCTTCTTCATCTCAATGGGCTACAAGATTGTTGCAACCAAGACAGTTTCCCAGGATAGGGCAGTTTTGCTAACTACGCTTGCGTACCTAGAACTAGCTGGGTGTGCTAATTGAATCGTAGCAGTCCTTTGATTGGATGCTGAAGGAGCACACAGCTCTTACGGTCACTGTTGTATGCCCTTGCTTTAAGTGACTGTCACTTTCGTGATACCGGTAGGAAAAAACCCACATGGACATAAATCAGTGGCACCGGCAACAATAGAACCTGATGGGCCGTATGCAGACTACGGGTCACAGGTTGTCTGCCACTGCTCTAGGTTGACTTTTGACAACTAATGCTCTTATGAATTGGTGACCCAACAGCAGGTGCTGTAATTTTCATGTCCTTTATTGACTTGTTTTAGACTCGTTAACTGATTGATAAAAGATCTGGGGAAATGCAAGTGTATTTTATTTGTGCAATTCACGCGGGCTGAATTGCTTGGCAACTTATTTAGATGAATTGCAATCCTGGGAGTCTGATTTAGGGCTAGTGTTTGTCCCATAGAGCTAAGAATCTTTTTGTTCGCTCTGTACAGCACCAAGTGCAATGTGTCAGGGTCCATGGACTAGTTTCTTAGATGCTACCACAATGCAAATAAATAACACTTCTTGGAGGGGTGGGAAAGATGTGAACTTAACAGGAGGAATTATTGGATTTTGATTGAGTTGCCTCATATACTTGTCTTCAGCATTACAGGAGCCCTGTAGCATGGCTTTGACACATGGCAGTAACACTGATTGGGCCCATCACCTGTAATGGTCAGTGATTTAAAATGCTCCACAATAGCTGAAATAATATTTTCCTGCTGCTCCTAATGGCATAATCTCCTAATGACATAATCTAAACCTGTGTCATGAGGCAGTTGGAGGTGTGCCATGGAGAACAACAGAATTCAAAATGGCCACCCTTAAAGGGGCAAGCAACCTTTTTTTTTGCTCAACAAAAAATCCTTGGTGTTCCTCATAAAAAATTATTGTTTGGTGTTCCTCGGTCTTAAAAAGTTTAAGAAACACTGATCTAAATGCATTTATTGTCTTCGGGAATGTTGCCTATTATTCACCAGTGCTGTAAAATGCAGTCTATGCACTGACCTGAGAGAACAGGAGAAACTGAGCATGTCTCTTGTGCAGAGGCTGTCAAGCAGGCACAATTGCCTTTGACTCTTGGCACCAAACATTCTGGACCTTTTTAGTGGGGCCAAATCATAGAATCATAGACTCCTAGAACTGAAAGGGACCTCCAGAGGTCATCGGGTCCAGTCCCCTGCACTCACGGCAGGAACAAGCACTGCCTAGATCATCCCTGATAGATGCCTATCCAACCTGCATTTGAATAGATGTCTATCCAAATACTACTAAGTTATTAGTCCAAATACTACAAAGTTATTAGTCTTTGCTGTCCTACTAGACGCCTGTTTGGGTTACAATGGGGTCTGGAGAATTAAAATCTAACAGTGAAGCCTCCGAGATCTACTCCACTGAGATTTAATCCACTATTAGGTGCTAATGCAATATCAAAAGCCAAAAACTGAGGCCACATATCCGCTTGCAGGAAGATTGACACCGTGGTGGTTGATCATCTGTCATTTGATTTAGCAGGTCTAGTAAAGACCCACTAAATCGAATGCTGAGAGCATCCCCATCACTGTTGCAAGGAGTAAGTGAAGTCAACAGGAGCATTTCTCCCATCGACCTCCCACTGTGAAAATGGTGCCAACCTCTGTTTACAGTACATCAACACTAGCTATGTTATTTACGTGCTGGAGTTGTGCACCTTAAGCTGACCATCCAGGTGTAATATAGACCTGGCCTGAGGCTTTGACACTGGCTTACTTTGTGATTTGCGTTTTCCTCAAGTCACAACCTCTTCATGCCATAACTTCCCCACCCATGAGTAGAGGAGCATAACACTTTCGTAGTCCTAGTGTTGTGATGAATATTAATTAGGACTAGACTCCCTTAACTAATTCTCGCCAGGGCAGGATGGGAGTAGGAAAGGGGAACTCAAAAACAATGTTAACATAAATGCAGTTACAATGTCTAAGAGTACTTTCCAGAGACCCTCATCTCTGCACAAGCCTATAATGAGAGAGTCCAGCCCTTCCTAACTTCCAGAGTAATTAGAAAAGACAGATGAGTGCAAAGGGAACACAGGGGCAAAAGTGTCTTGTCCAAGGTCACACACAGGTTAATTGCACAGCTGGATTAGAATATAAATCCGAATAGAACTTGTCAGAGAGTTTTTGACTGTTTTTCTTTTCCAAAAAAAATGCCATTTTGTTGAAATTGAAACTGTCCATGAGCTTTGGCTGAATGCCCTGACTTGAAAAATGTTGTGTTTTTATCAAATTTGCAGAAATAGCCTGTTATGACATTTGTAATACAAATTTTTAGTTTTTTCTTTAGAAATATCTTTTCATCTAGAAAATTGACTTAACTTACCCTAAAACAGATTTAAAAGAAAAAAGGCCAATGTGGCAATGAAACATTTCTAAATTAATGCAACTGTTTTGTTTCAGTGACCTGAAATGTGGTTTTTTTTCATATGCTGGTTTGCAAAAATTATCGTGACTTAAAACATATTTTTTCTGAACTGGGACAAGAAGTCAGCCTCAAGTCTTCATGGCCTGGCAAACCACTGGCTACCTAGCCCTACTCCTGAGTCTCTGGCCACTCGACCATCCTTCCTCAAAAAACAAAGTGATGGTCTCATCTGTAGACTCGAAACCAGGCTGATGGTGAAGTCTAGGACACCTAGACAATATGGTCTGTCTAGAGGTGACCTGTAAATGGAATGAACACAATTTCATCATCTGCAGTAATAGGTGCTAACTAATCAGTCCCTCATTCCTCAGTCAAATAGAAAACACATTTTATCTCACCACATCCATCCCCTTCCCCTCCCCCCCCAGCTTCTGCTGTAATGACACTGGCCACACCTTAAGCTGGGGATACCCCATCACGAAAGTCCAGTTTAGCAGCCAACCAGGTTGGGGTGGCTGGTTTTTAACTATTCTGCAGAGCTTTGCAATTTTTCCTTTTCACTATATATTTTACAAACATTGTGCGTGTGTGTGTGTGTGTGTGTACATCCATTCATCTGTGAATGCATTTGTTCAAGAACTTCTCTTACACAGTAAGAGCTAGGGATCAGCAAATTTGGTACACAGCGTCCTCTTACCATAACTTACATCAAGGTAAAGTTTTGGTGGCACTGGGACAATGGGATGTGCCTGGAATTTGATTGTTTCTCATAGAATAGAAAGGGAGAGGTCTGGTAGGAGGGGCAATAACACTGTAGAATGACCACAGGGCGGCAGCAAAGGGTGAGAAATGGGGACCAGGACAGCTATAAACCCATTGGGTCAGCAGGAGGCATGGATGGAGAAAGGGACAGCTATCTACAATATATTTCAGAGTTTGTCTGTTTGTGTGTCTGTTTGTCTATATGTCCCCCAGCTGGGGGACATGCACCTCTCCCTTGGCTGTGCTCACTGCAACTGCCGCGGCCATGAACAGGAGCTTCTCACCCGGCCTCACGCTGAGGCTGTGCAAGAGGGCTGGAGCTGTCCTCTCTCCCTGGGGCTGCCTGCATGCTGAACCCCTCATCCACAGCCCCACCCAGAGCAAGGACTGAAATGAAGAAAAACAACACTTATTTGAGTTAAGGACCTGAGCAACTTCAGGTAAACCCTCTCAGGGTTTCCCAAATATGGGTCGCCATTACATTTCAAAAGGGTCGCCAAGTGTCTCCCCAGGTGGCTCTGCTCCCTCCCCCCCCTTGCCTCTTCCTGTTTTTTAATTGTCTTGGGTCACCAAGTCTTCCTGAATTGTCAAAATGGGTCCCCACCTGGAAAAGGTTGGGAACCACTGCACGTTATTTTATAACAACTAGGAGGAGAAATGTGCATAACTACAACCAGTATTTCTAAAGGTGATCTGATGCAATTCTCAGCCATGTCAGCCCTAGCGTGGCTCTATGGCGCATGTGATAGGGGCAGCTACTCATAGCAGAAGTGAGCTGTCCATTTCTGTGCAATTTTTAAACACAGACTGGGTCTCTACACTACAGCAGCCTAGCAATGGTGCTGCCGCTTAGCTGCTGTCGCAGTGGAGCATAGAGACTTACCGTATGGATGGAACAGGATTTTCCATCAATGCTATTAGTCATTTAAAGAGAGGGTAGCTAGGCTGACAGAGTAACTCTAGCCACATCTACACCAGTGGCTAAGTCAATCCAGGTACAGCCCCCAGGGCACAGAATTTTCCACCACCCTGAGCAACAAAGTTAGGTTGATGTAATTGTAAGTGCAGACCAGACCACAGAGAGGGTAAAATGTTGAATATCTCCCCCTGGACAAGCTTAGTAGATAGACAACACATGGGCTGTCTCTATACTGGCGCGATCTCGCACAAAAGTGGCCGCTCTTGCTCAAAAACTTTCTGCCTGTCTACACTGGCCGCGTATCCTTGCGCAAGTAAACTGACGTTCTAATGTATAAAATCAGGGCTTCTTGCGTGAGAACTCTGACGCTCCCGCTCAGGAAGAAGCCCTCTTGCACATGAGCTCTTCCAGAAGAGGCCAGTGTAGACAGGCAAAATGAATTTCTTGCGCAAGAAAGCCCTATGGTTAATATGGCCATCAGAGCTTTCTTGCGCAAGAGAGCGTCTACACTGGCATGGATGCTCTTGCGCAAAAGCACATCTCTTGCGCAAAAGCACATGCCAGTGTAGACGCTTTCTTCTGGAAGAGTTTTTGCAGAAGAACTCTTCCGCAAAAGAGTTTTTGCGTGAGAACGCGCCAGTGTAGACGTAGCCATGGGGTATGGTTCTAGTAAGGATCAAGCCCAGGTGTGACACAGCCATATCTTGTGGGCCCTGCCGACACGGACAGAAAGTAAGCTACAGATGGACAAGGCACTGATGTAGGGGTTTGTCTGAGTAAGAAGTTAAATCCACTGTCTTCAGTCATGCTTATGTAGGCTGAGCTTTTCAAAGGAGCCTAAAGGAAGTAGGTGTCTGACTCCCATTGAATTCTCTTAGGCTTCTTTGAAAATACCAGCTATTGTTGTTAACTGAAGCACAGAGAGACACTGCAAGCTCCTTTGGAACTCCTTTATCAGCAATGACTGTAAAGGGCTATGCAGATGTCTCCTGATTATCCACACGTGGGACCCTGCACATGTTAACTAGCTACATTAATCATACCTGAATTTTTCAGGATTTTAAAACAGTGAAGAAGCCAGACAGACAGATGACCAGCAAATCCTTACCTGGCTGACAAATCACTTCCTCTTCCCATTATTCCCAGTATCCGCCTTACACTGGTCTTAGATCAGGTAAGTCACTACAGGGCATTGATTGTGAAAGGAGCAGAGGCAAAGCACAATAACGATGTGAGCAGAAAGACTACAGGAGTACACCACAGGTTCACTTAACTCCTGCTTGGTCGATATGTTGTTTATTGAAACGCATTATTCTTCTGTTCCTGGTTCCCAGAAGTGTCTGAGCTGCCTGGAAGATGGTAACAAACCAGGGTGCCTCCTCAGTCTGCCATTGATTTTAATAGAAAAAGACAGAGCCGTGTGTAATGAAGTGTAAAATTATGATTGCCCAAAAATGAATCACACAGGAGGATAACAAAGATATTCGTTGTCATGGAGTTGTTTCAGACCTCTCACCTTTGCACAACATTGAGCCAATGTTGGCTTTGTGACATCGTCAGCTCTCCCATCCTTATATTTTTACAGATGCAAATAGAGTTAATTAAATAAGGGCCTTGGCTGACGATAGCTCCAAGTAAGGCGTGCAAAGTAAAAATAAGACAGTTTGACATAGATTTTGTTCTGTGAAATTCTAGCCTCTTGGATTATACTCATGTTTTATACTGAAGAATACAAGGTTCCCTTTTACTTATCTGGAATCACAGCCATATTCATCTCGGCAGGAGTTGCTAACTGCAGAAGGTCAAGCGAACCCCAGAGAGAGAAAATTAAGTCAGAATATAATTATCTTTGCAAAGAATAAGGAGATGTGCGTAGAAGGAATGTTCACCATTGGTGCAAAAGCCGTGTTTAGCAAAGGTTAGATGGGCAAATGGAACCTCTTGATGGAAGTCTTCAAAAGGCAATTTAGTGAAAAGTCTACCACTGTGGATTCAGACTGAAAAAGCCTAAGGCAATGATGAGGGTAAGGCACAAAAAGGTCACATCAGAGTAAGTATTCTATCTAACAATAATAAAAAAAAGCTTTTTCTAAACAGCATTTCCTCCAGAAAGGACTGCAATGGATTCCTTTAATGCAACCCAGACATGGGCCTGTTTTCAAATGTTGTTCCTATTTCAAACTCAGGATTCCATTGCCCTGGCACAGGGAGAAATTTTTAATCTTTCGTCCCTCTTAACCCGTCCCACGTCAAACTACCTTGTTTTTTCTTTGTACGCGTTAATTGAAACTATCTTCTATTGTAGTATCTTCAGCCACAGCCCCACAGGCATTACCTGCTAGCTTGTGTACCCTGGATGGGAGTTAGAGTGATACATAGAGGCTAGGTCTACACTACAGAGTTTTTGTGCAAAAATGGCCTTTTTTCCGCAAAAACTCGTGGAGCATCCACACCTCAAGGGCATTTTTGCACAAGTAAAATGAAAAAACAGGGGTTTTTCTGGTGTAAGTATTCCTCATTCTATGAGGAATAACTCCTTTTTGCGCAAGAGCTCTTGCGCAAAAAAGTGTGCGTGGATGGGGAACGGGGTTTTTTTGCTCAAAAAGAGGCAATTGAAAAAAGTACAGGTGCCCTGGTGGCCATTCTGTAAATAGCAATCAGAGTTTCCTTTCGAGAGCACATCCAGGCAATCTGGATGCTCTCTTGCGCAAAACCACATCACTTTTCCGACGCGCTTTTGCAGTGTGGACATGCTCTTGCGCAAGAAGTTTTGGCGGAAAATCTCTTCCGCAAAAAGCTTCTTGCGCAAGAAGTCTGTAGTGTAGACATAGCCAGAGACAAGTTTCATCTCTCGGGCTCTGCTGTTGTGCTATTTTGGCCAGTAGGACTGATTGTAAATAATATAAAAAAGGTGCTAAAATCCATTCTGAAGCCTAGGTCATTAATGGCAGGGAATTCAATGCAAAGCCCATTGCAGTCAAGGAAAAGACTCTCATCGACTCGAGTGGACTTGGATCAATCACTGGACTTTCCACACAGTGTCCTAATTTATTACTTCAGCCATGCCAAGCTGACATTTCTTTGTCATGATAGTCTGGCCAGTTTGCAAAAGCCTTGCAAACCCTGTCCATGCATGCAGTAAGCAGTACTCATCCAAACAGGTTATCATGAGGTCCAGGCTAGTTAGCACTTTACTGATCATATTCGAGAACATAACAGCTGCATTTTCCCTGCCAGGAGGCAACCCAGAGGCAGTTGCAACTGATTTTGCAGTAATGTGACTTGCCAAAAGTCCCTCCTCATATCTCTTGCATTCAAACCTTTCTGGGAGATTGGTCGGTTCTTTGCTCCCATGATCATTTTAATTTGGGTGTGCTCTGTCCACACCACCCAACACAATGGTAGGACTTGAAAGCCTTCCCAAGATTAGCTCTTGAAAACTGATTCAGAACTCAGGCAATTTGAGGGTGAGGGTGTATCTTCACTTCTAATAAAAAATACTCACAGTTGGCCCATGCCAACTAACTGGGTCTCAGGCTGTGGGGCTGTTGAATTGCCATGTAGACTTCTGGGCTTCGGCTGCAGCCTGAGTTCTGGGACCCTTCCACCTTGCAGGTTCCTAGAGGCGAAGCTACAGAGCAGTTAAAGAGTCCCAGAGCCTAAGTCACCTGAGCCTGGGTCAGCTGGTGACCGTCAGCCATGCATGGGTTCTTGATTATAGGGTAAACATACCTTCGTGCATCAGCTTATGAGAAGTCTTGAGATTTAGGACTTCTCTACATGGAGACATCCAAGAAAATTAATCTGAGTTAACTAAAGGTATCAGTCTGAAGTGGGTTAGTTTAACCACATTAAACCCTCATGTGGATCCAGTTATTCAGAACTAAAGTGTCCTTAATTCAGCCTAAGAACATAAGAACGGCCATACTGGGTCAGACCAAAGGTCCATCTAACCAGGTATCCTGTCTGCCAACAGCGGCCAATTCCAGATGCCCCAGAGGGACGGAACACAACAGGTAACCCACACGTGATCCGTCCCCTGTCACCCATTTCCAGACAAACAGAGGCTAGGAACAACTGGCTAATAGCCATTAATGGACCTAACCTCCATGAATCTATCTAGCAGCCTGAGCTTGGTTTAATTCATTTCCAAAATGCTCTCTCTTAAAGAGAAGTGAAGAACAGTTTCCCCATCTGAAACTGGAGGGTGAATTTAAGCCAGGTAGAATGTAATCCATATTAGGGCAGGTCTACACTATGGGGGAGCTTGACTTAAGTTATGCAGCTTCAGCTACATGACTAGCTTAGCTGAAGCCAATGTACTTAGATCTATCTACCACAGTGTCTCCACTGTGGTGTGTTCTCAGGAGATGCTCTCCCACCAACTCCCCTTGCACTTCCCATTGAGGAATACCAGAGTCGAGAGGAGAGCAGTCCGCAGTGGATTTATCACGTCTATCCTAGGATCGATTGCTGCCCCGTTGATCCAGCCAGTAGTGAAGATAAGCCCTTGGAAAGACTCCCCTATTGCAGATAATATGATACACTTACCTAGCGCTTTTCATCAGTCGGTCTCAAAGTGCTTTACAAAGGAGGTTAGCAACACCGCCATTGCACAAAAGATGAAACTCAGGCACAGAGGTGGAAGTGACTTTGCCGATGTCACCCTGCAGGTTGATGGCACAGTTGGGAACTTAGTCTCCTGAGACCAGTCTTCTCTTTTAGCTACTAGACATGCAATGTTCCCTATTAGTGCGATAACACCTTTCATGGACACAAGCAGTGGTCTAGCTCATCCTAAGCACAGCAGATATAGCGTTCCCTGCTGCAGGTACTGATGTTCGTGGAATCTGAACTGCTGGGAATTTATCTGTCACTGGCTACTAATCTGGAAACCTTTGTATTTTATTGCAGCCCTTCGTCTAATGACTGACCAGGCCTTGGTGTCTGAGAACCGAGCAGGTCACAACCCTGATGTAGCAAACACAAAGTAGACAGCCAAAAAGCGGACACTCCTTTAAGTAAGATTCAGAGGAGTGCTGGTACAGGTCGAACCTCTCTAGTCCAGGATTCTCTGGTCAGGTAACAGATTCTCCTAGGAGCCCTTGTGGCTAGGAGCAGGGGCCAGCTGGGAGTCCAGCGGTAGAGGGGCCAGTGGAGGAAGCACAGTCAGTGGGATGGAAGCAGAGTTGGTCCCATGGGTGGGGGGCTAGTGGCTCTGAGCCTGGTCAGGGGGCTTGGACTGGAGCCAGACTCATGGCCAGGGGACTAGTGGTCTAGAGCCTGGCTGGGGGGCCAGGAACAGAGCCGGTCTGGTGGCTGGGGTCAGGGAGCCCAGTGGTCAGGTCTGGCAGTGGAGTCAGCGACCGTGAGGAAAAGTCCAGCGAGGAGGTTGGCAGCCCCAAGGGAGAGCCCTAAGACTGGCAACAGAGGGGTCAGAATTGACCATCCCTGGTCCAACAAAATCCCTCATTCAGGACTAGTCAGGTCCTGAGGGTACCAGGTACCAAGATGTACAAAAAAAGACACAAAAGAAATAACAATTTCTTGCCTTGTGAATTGAATATTTTTCTCTCTAAGGCATTTCCCTCCCACCTCCCCCACTTAACAAGAGACTGGTGACACCCCACAATAGCTTAATTGTGAAAAGAAGGTGGATAGGTATGGGAGAAAAGGTATAATTAGGGGTGGAATCTGGGATTCTTACCAGATTAGG
Organism: Pelochelys cantorii; assembly: GCA_032595735.1. Taxonomy (NCBI): domain Eukaryota; kingdom Metazoa; phylum Chordata; order Testudines; family Trionychidae; genus Pelochelys; species Pelochelys cantorii. The sequence goes on along the minus strand of CM064346.1, from coordinate 7,391,448 downwards.
CCCCTGCAGAAGGCTTCCTTCACAAAGCGTACTGTTGAAAGAGGGAATGATTGTGCCTTTCCCACCACCATTATCAAAGCTACAGTCAGTCAAGTCTTCCCTGTTATTAAATGTGGCTCTGAAAGTCTGCATTGTGAAACTGAAGGATATAATCACAGGTGCCAGACATGGGGAGAAAGCTGATCCAGAGGTGTGTGTGTGTAGGGGGGGAAGAAAACACAAAGATGAGCTGAATAAAAACACAAAGATGAGGTGTAAAAATCAGATTCCAGGGGGCAGAGAAGGTGGGAGTAAAATGAAGCAGAAAAAAAATCCATCTTATTGGTGGGGGGTTGTGGTTTGGGATTTCCTTTTGTTAATGTAGCAGAAATGAAGACAATGCCAGCCTGTGCTGAGTCCTTTGCCAGCGTTTGACTGCGGTGCTTCAGGTATGCAGCAAATGCGTTGCCTCGTCAATTCGTAGTTCATGCATTTGTTGCCTTGTCATTGGCTGAGAATTTCTACCAGTTCTAGTGCACAATGGGCTTGCTCCTGCAAAGGACACAACAGGGGCTGGCATTGTCTTCATTTCCTTCTGCATATTGGAATGGTGGGGTGCTCGCGACTTCCAGGAGTGTTCAGCCCTTCTCAAGGGGGGGGGGGGAACCCAGTACCTGAGAGAATCAGGCCCAACATGCACTGCAATGAGGATAGCCCTGGAACAGATCCCAGGAACTCTCCAGGAGCAACAGTTTTACTGGACACACTGGGCAGCAGATGATTTGTGGGTCGACTCTTATGCCTGTGTAGCGCTCATTGAAATCATAGAATCATAGCACCCTAGAAGTGGAAGGGACCTCAAGAGGTCGTCAAGTCCAGTGCCCTGCCCCCACGGCTGGATCAAGCCCCGTTTAGACCAGTTTTTCAAACTACGGGGCGTGACTCAGGCCTGGGCGGTGGAATGTCGGGTGCTGGCTCTCGTTGTTGCAGGGGCATCAGGTGAGCAGGGGGGTGTGCCTGTCCTGGCACCACAGACTGTACAGCACGCCTGGCTCCTAGGTGGGGGAGGAGTGAGTGCACAGGGCTCTGTGCACTGCCCCTGCCCCGAGCACTAGCTCCGCACTCCCGTTGCTGCTGGCTGCTTCGGGGGGCAGCCTCGTCTGTGGTGCCAGGAAAGGCAGGAAGCTGCCTTAGACCCCCAGCTGCACCGCTGACCGGGAGTCACTCAAGCTAAGCCCCTCCCACCCCAGCCCTGACCCTCCCCCCAAAGCCAGAGCCCCCCTTCTCCACCCCAAAGCTCTCCTCCTCAGCCCCACCCCAGAGTCCACACTCCAGTCAATTATTTTGGGTCGCAGCATCAACAATTTTCTTCAATTGGGTCATGAGAAAAAGAGTTTGAAAACCATCGACTTAAACCTCCGCTGACAGATGTCTGTCGAACCTGCTCTTAAATATCTCCAATGATGGAGATGCCACAACCTCCTGAGGCAATTTATTCCAGTGTTCCACCACTCTGACAGTTAGGACGTTTTTCCTAATGTCGAACCTAAACCTCCCTTGCTGCAATTTCAGCCCATTGCTTCTTCTCCTGTCATCAGAGGCCAAGGAGAACAATTTTTCTCCCTCCTCCTTGTAACACCCTTTTAGGTACTTGAAAACTGCTATTGTGTCCCCTCTCAGTCTTCTCTTTTCTAAACTAAACAAGCTCAGTTCTTTCAGTCTTCCCTCATAGCTCATGTTCTCCAGACCAGTGTTGTTCAACTTTTTTTTATAAAGTACCCCTTTAAAAAAAAATTATAAGTACCCTCAGTACCTACAGTTTTCAGACACACCAATTTTTTTTCTACCATTGCAACACATTTGATTAAACAACTTAATCATAGCCGAGCGGGAGATGAAATTTTTGGGTGTAAAAAGTACAAAAATAATAAAACGCTGTAAAACTTAAAACAAAAATTCAGTTTTCTCCAAATTTCAGTTGTGTTGATGTACCCCCGCCCCCTGCCAGACTTCTCTCGAGTACCCCTAAGGGTACTCGTACCATTGGTTGAGAAACACTGCTCTAGACCTTTAATCATTTTTGTTGCTCTTCTCTGGACCTTCTCCAGTTTCTCCACATCTTTCTTGAAATGTGGTGCCCAGAACTGGACACAATGCTCCAGTTGAGGCCTATTCAGCATGGAGTAGAGCAGAAGAATGACTTCTAGTGTCTGCTTACAACACTTGGGTTAATGTCAGCACTTTAGACAGAGTATGTGTTTTGAAGATCATTAATCCTAAAACCTTAACTTCACTTCCTTAACTTCATCACCTTTCTTTCGCCTTCAGCACTAGCTTTGTGTATCTGACAGAAGCCCATTCTTTCTTTTAACTCTGGGGCAGGTGCATGTGCAACTTTGCACTGATTTATTTAAACAAGTTCAGACCCCCAGCTGGCCCTTGTTTCAGATTACATGGGCCTTATTTTAGTTTATCCTCTTCTACGTGGGTTTACGCTAAATCAAAACTGAAATAAGAGCTTCCACATTGCCTTTTTCTCACCAGTTTAACTAATTCACTTAAAAATTCTACCTTTAGTTAAACTTAGTGTAACTTTACATTAAAAAGCCTAAATCTCCGGCTTGCTTATTACACTTTCCTGGATGAAAGCTCTAGATCAAACCATTTATAAAGGAACAGGCCTCATTTTTCTCCAGTCAAAGTTTCTTAAGCATCAGAGGGGTAGCTGAGTTAGTCTGTAATGGGAAAAACTTAAAAAACAACAAATAGTCTAGTAGCACCTTAAAGACTCACAAAACATGCAGATGGTATCATGAGCTTCCATGGGCAAAAGCCACTTCTTCTGATGACCAGAGTGTGTCAATGGCAGATTCACTCTGAGGTACAGTTTTTGGCTACAACATAAAAATTGTATCTTGAGATCAAGAGAGAGGATAAGGCCACCGAGTGGAGTCTTGGCCCCAGGGGCCAAGGTGGGGTGGCAGCTCTGCATTCGCAGAAGGGGCGTGGCCTCAGATGGAAGGGGTGGAGTTGGGATCTAGCTTCCCCCTGCCAGCTTTTCAGTTCTGCCCGGAGCACACCACCTGGGGCTCTGGTGGCAACTTAAGAGGCCCGGGGCTCCAGCCACCACCATTACAGCAGGGAGGAGGGGGGTGTGGTGGGAAGTGCCAGCCCCTTTTGAATCCCCTCCCACACTCCGAACCCCTTGGCCCAAGACCAGAGCCTGCACCCCAACCCCGTACCCTACCCTGGTGAAAGTAAATGAGATTCGGGGAGGAAAGGGGATGGAGCGAGCAGAGTGAGGCCTTGGAGAAGGGGCGGAGCAGGGGCGGGGCCTCAGAGAAGGGGGGAAGGAAGCGGGGTGGAGGTATTTGGGTTTGAGGTAGATCTTCCATTGCACTTAAATTGAAAAAGTGCTCTTATGGTTGAAAAGGTTGGAGGCCACTGATCTACGCTATGGCATAAGGTTGGATTAAGATACGCAACTTCAGCTCCATTAATTACGTAGCTGAAGTCGAAGTACCTTAACTCGACTTTTGGCGCTGTCCACACTGCAGGAAGTCAAAGGGAGAACACTCTCCCTTGGACTTCCCTTACTCCTTGTGGAAGCAGGGTTACTGGCATTCACCGGAGCACCTCCCAGTTCGAATTGCTGTCTTCACTAGACCCACTAATGCAAACCATGGAAGATCAACAGCGGCAGCTTCGATCATCTCTGTAGTGTCGACATACCCTTATAGTTCAAACAACCATGGTCTTAATGAAAAAATTACGGGGTGACGTTCTCTAGTATGTATCATGTAAGAGGACAAACTAGAAGATCCTAATGATCCCTGTTAATCAAAAGCCAACTCCATTAGCGGATGCTAATCTTCCATCCCTTTGGTTTGTGCCTATTACAACACATCAGTGGTTTGTTGCTGTTAGAGCACAGATCTAGTCCATCCCAATTTACCCGCTGAATGAGACAAAGCCCCAAATCGTTTTCTTGAGCACCTGTAAACGTAGGTGAGTTCAGATATGAGCCGCCCTTGTAAACCTAGCGTCTGATATGGGTAAGGTTAATATTGTACCAGGTGAGGCATTTGCCACGTCAGCATCATTTTCGTTCAAAATCTACTATATTCCACTTATTATAGATTTTAAAAGACACGTTTCTAACCTAACGCTTCTGAAAAGCGATGATATAAAATGTGACAGATCTTTTTGCTGGCAAGGTTAACACAAAAGGACAGGGTGCCACCAAAAAAACCAGGTAGTTTACATCAGGGGTCTTGAGCGACTGTGTAATCTGGCCCAGAATTCCCATTGGGTGGGGCAGGCTGTCCTTTACTGGCCCACAAGCTCCGCCCCTTCCTACCATCACCCTGGCCTCTCTTCCCATGGCACCCTGTCCCTTGAGCATGTGGGTTTGGGGTCACGGGGTGGGGGGGCCACCCATGGCTCCCCCCCCCCTTTTCCTGGTGATTCCCAAGGCTAGGTGCTTGAGGGCGGGTGCCATGACGGGGAGAGGGTGAGGTGATGGTGGGAGTTGGGGGACGGTAACAGACAGGCCCCGCCAGCAATCCCAGGCCAGATTGCACAATCACTCTGGCCAGGACTGGCCCACGGGCCAGGAGTTTGCAATCCCTGGTTTACAGGCTCAGCAGTCATCCTTATACAGGCTGTAAAATGCTACTGTGACTACACTTCAACAATACCCTTGGGCTATGTCTACTCTCACGGCTTCCTGCGCGAGAAATATGCAAATGAGGCTAAGCGTGCAACATCTCCGAGCCTCATTTGCATACCTAATGAGCCGCCATTTTTGCAGAAGAGGCTCTTGAGCCAGAAGGCGCTGTCTACACTGCCCCTTCTTGCGCAGGAAAAACCCTCTTGTGCAATGCCGTTACACCGATTATTTTCAGGAATAACGGCATTGCGCAAGAGGGTTTTTCTTGTGCAAGAAGGGGCAGTGTAGACAGCTCCTTCTGGCGCAAGAGCCTCTTCTGCAAAAGTGGCGGCTTATTAGGTATGCAAATGAGGCTCGGCAATATTCCACGCTTAGCTTCATTTGCGTATTTCTCGCGCAAGAAGCCGCGAGTGTAGACGTAGCCCTGGATTTTTAGGAGTAAACTTTCAATTGGCCTTTACCTGAGCTAACATGTACACAACCGGAAACGGCTTTTGAATGATTATCGAACGGCATCCATGGCAGGGCTGGTTCCTCATCTTAATTTCCAAAGTGAGGTAAACGGGACTATATCTGGGCTTGGATTTCGGATCGGACTCACCTCGTCCTCATTGAAATAACATAGCTTTGCTCAGCACGGATGTAACGATACCTCACTCTTATCCAATGACAGACCTTGGTGCGCTTTCCAAAGGAGGCCCCTAGTATGATCCTCTTTTGGAAATGGGGACACTGAGGTATAGAGCAGGGACGTGACTTGCCAAACACATGACTTTCCTGAGGTCCCATGAAGTTTGTTTTTAGCCACCTCTCCTGGCTCTTAGGGCTCTGTGCTGTTATTTAGCTCTGCTGTACCCCTAAATGTCTGCTAAGAGCCCAGTCAGCAGGGGAAGTGTGAGTAATGTTTCTAGACGCTATTGACCTCCTGTGGCCCAAGGATGCAGAACTAGAGAGGTGTCACCTGTATAATGACTGATGCCCTTTGTATGCTAATGATCTGGCTTCTATATAAATCCATCCTATGTACGGCAGACAACTTGCTTTTACTTCACGATGGGTCATGTCATGGGATCCGAAAGCTCATGTGCATGTTAATACTCTGTCAACATGAACCCCTGAGAGATCATTCCATACATCCTGTATGACAATTAAGCTTTCCTCTTGCACATGTCAGATGACTATTAGTGAAACTCTAGAGCTCGATATCCCGCCTCCCAGACAACCAAGCATGCCTGAGGGGGATTCTTTAGGTATCCATTAGCTCAGACTTTACCCCCAGCCTATAGCACAAATGCGACAGTTACATTAAAAATGTACAATAAGATGAACCGGAAAATATTGATCCAATTTATAATAGCCTTACAAATCCCCAAATCATTACATCCTAGTAATAACTAATTTTTATATAACTAAGTGGCTTTATCTACTCCACTGCACTTCATAATCACAAGTAAATAGCTCCTTCTTCCCAGTCTTTCAGAGAAGAAATTTCATTTCTTCAGTAATAGGTCTGTACCATACAGCGCCCTCTCGCTGCCGCACCCATAGATCCTTGAGATTTGCAAAATCTCACCTTCTTTGAAGTTTTTGCTTAAATAAATAGCCCCCTGCTTTTCCTCCAAAGGCCGATTTTAGGAAAATAAACACACAAGCAGTGTTTTTTGTTAGCATCTATTTGACAAGCAAATACGTGCAATGATAGATGCAGCCTCTGTTCTTGAGGCCAGCTCTACTGATATATTAGTAAGGTGGTGAAGGAACATGGAACTTTATCACTGCCAGGGGTGACAGTCCTGCCTCAAATTAGGCATAAAGCAAAATTTCTCTCCCCAAACAGGGTGGTGAAGACACTGGAGAGGGACTCAGAAGATCAGGATTCCGTTTTTGGGCCTGACACAGATTCCCTGTGTGCAGGCCCACTGGTAACGAGGGGGCGGGGGACAAAAGAGGCAGTTGCTCCAGGACCCAGCGATTCAAAGGGGCCCAGGGGTCTCGGCCCCTGCTGCTGCTACTGTGGACCTTGAAATCACTGCTGGAGCACTGCGCCGAGTGCTCCCAGCAGCGCTAAGGGCTGAGGAAGGGGACACTACATTGCATCACATGGTGCTCAGGGCTGGCTACACCCGGCCCTGCCCCTTCCGTGGGGCACTGAGCCAGCCTTCCCCGCACCTTGCCTAGGGGCCAGCAGAAGCAGTCCACTCCCCTGCCTGTGAAATCTGGGGGACATCACTGAGGGCACGTCTACACTGCAGCCAGAGGTGTGAGCTGTAACTTCAGTAGCCATTCCCCAGCTAGTTTGAATCCCGGTAGCTCACTAAAAACCGCACTGAGGAGGGGACAGTTCCCATTTCTCCCTGGTGGTGACCAGGTGGGTTTGTGCAGCCCAGGCTGAAACCTATCCTGCCAGGTCCTCGCTGCTATTTTTAGTGTGCTAGCTAGGGATGTTAAAGACTAGTCGACTATCTGACAAGCATTTGCATAGTCTTTTGACGAGTCGACTAGTCGATTCTCCCCCCCCCCCCTTGCTGCCTTTATGAGATAGAGGCAGCAAAGGGGGGGGAAGGGGTACTTCAAAGTGGGTACTTCCACGGATCAGCTGTGTGGCAGCTGCCCCTTTAAAATGCCACTTCTGCATTTCAAAGGAGCAGCTTCCGAAGAGCCTGGGGTCAGCTGGGAGTCCCCAGCTGATCCCAGGCTCCACGCAGAACTTCCCTAGAACCCGGGGTGGGTTCCGAGGAAGTGCCGCACGGAGCCCGGGGTCAGCTGGGGTGTCATCAGCTGACCCCAGCGCTCCTAGCAGCCTGTAGCGTACCATGGAGCCCGGGGTCAACAGGGGACTCTGAGTCCCCCGCTGACCCCGGGCTCCATGGCTTTGAAATGCACGAGTCCCCTCTGGGGGGCCCTGCTGGCCCTGGGGGGCTGTACGCAGAGTTCCCCATTCCTCCTTTGAAATGTACAAGATCCCCAGTGGGGGATCTTGTACATTTCAAAGGAGGAATGGGGACATGTCTATCGACTAGTCGACTAGTTGATGGAAATTCCATCGACTAGCCGATTAACCACATTTTAACATCCTTAGTGCTAGCCAGACCAAAGCCAGTGCAGATACCGCTACCCAATCTGCAAATCACAATGCTGGCTGCAATGCAGATGGACCTGTAATCTCTCTGTGCCTTTGTTCTCCACCTGCAAAATGGGGGTGACGTAATGTCTTTCGCAAAGTGCTTAATTGGCTACGTAACTACATAAGCGGCAGGTTCATTATTAGTACTTACTTTCTCTTCTCTCTCATCTATTTGGCCTGTGAGTTCTTTGGGACCAGGGCTGCCTCGTAATATGTTTACCTTCTGTGCTACAATGAGGGCCATGTCTTCATTGGAGTCTCTCACTGCTACCATAACACAAAGGAATAATAATTAATAACACCTGGCTTCTTCCAATGCATCTGTCTTTTTTTTTTCTCTTTACACCACAAAAAGAATACGAAGAAGAAATCACACAGGCATAATTAGGTCTCAAATAACTGTTTACTGAACTCACACAAACCTGTCAGGCCTAGTTACTCACTTTGCTGCTCTGAATGAATTCTGGTGGCTTCCAAAACACATCCCCTCGTGTAGGCCAGGCCTTTGAGAGTCTTCTGCTGATTCTCACTGTGCGCTAAGTTCAAATTACGATACACAACTTCAGCTACATTAAGTGCGTAGCTGAAGTCGAAGTATCTTAACTCGAATTTCGGCACCATCCACATAGCAGGAGGCTGGTGGGAGCATACTCTCCCTTCGACTTCCCTTGCTCCTCGTGGAAGCAGGACTTCCAGCACCGATGGAGAGCCCTCTCAGCTCAGATTAGGGCTTCTTCCATTAGATCCACTAATTCAAACCCTGGGAGATCGACTGCGGCTGCTTCTATCTTATATGTAGTGTAGACGTGGCCAAACTGCATAAAGGGGCACTGCCTTGTTTCCATATACTGAAGCATCTGCAACCTGCAGCAAGCCTGATATCGGAGTCTTCCAAGATACTTATGTGGGAACAATTCAAGGGATCAGTGGTTTGGGGAGGAAGAGGAAAATAGAATGCTGCCCTTTGCCCATCATGCGCCTGTAACCACCACGAGGGGGATTTGAACCTGTAACCTCTGGAGCTTAGTATAGGAGCAGCTTGAGGTATAAAACCAGCTAGCGCTCAGCTAAGGCTGTAGAGCTCCCTTGCTCTTATCTCTCACTGTAAGTGGTCTAAGTGCCCCTACATGGGACAGTGAACAATACTCAGGGCTCATCTAGACTATGGGGAACGGTAGAAAGAAGATATGCAAATTCCACAGAGCTTTCAAAAGTGAAAGTAGTTAAGATGCAGCTTTTTCGGCAACCCCCCCCCCTTTGTCGAAAAGCCACATAAACCTCCTTTTTTGAGGAAGGGGGGCTTTTCGACAAGGGGGGGAGGTGGTTGCCAAAAAAGCCGCGTCTTAACTACTTTCACTTTCAAAGGCTTCGCGGAATTTGCACATCGGAACTCACGGAAAGTGCGATGGGAAGAAGATATGCAAATTCCCACGGCATTTGCATATCTTCTTTTGACTGTTCCCCGTAGTCTAGATGAGTCCAAGGTGTGCGGGTTACACTCCTTCGGGGATGACTGCTTGGTCCTTTAAGAAACACATCCCAGTGTTACTGTAGTATTATTATTAGTGTTATTAAAGCAATGCTACTGTGTTCTCTCAGCCCAGTTCTGCACTTGTCTTTGGTCTAATGGGGATTATTTGCCATGGAGTGGTAGCTAACAGCTAGTGATCAGCTGCTTCGACTGAGTAATTGGTGCTCACTAACAAGCCTGTTTTGTTGCTCGAGTGCTGTGTCAATTTTCTGTGTAAGAACCTGAAATCTACATGGGATTCCTACATGAACTACTGCAGCTATGAAAGCAGTTGGATCTTTTATCAACATTTAGCATCAAACCACATCATGAATTCTTAAAGAAGCAGGGGCACTCCAGCAGCAAAAGGCCTTAATTTTGTGGTCTCCCACTAACTGCTGTTGCCAGTCTCCACCGTGGCTTCAGGGGATTGACTTTATGAAACAGGAAGGCTACTTCCTACATCATCTGATAAATGTGGAGAGAACTTCAATCCACATGGTATCTGTCTATGACTGATCCGGCTGTACTGCTGCCCTGAAAGGCTTTTGAAGATTTCCAGTTACATGGCTTCTGTATCTTCTCCATCACCATTGACAAAGGGACCTGGTCCACACCCCTGTATCTTTTAGCTCATCTACTTCTCCTCCTCTCTGACTTTTTTGCATCTCTTCTTGACCTGTTTTCATTGAGCCCAAAATGTGCCTTCCCAGTCATCTTCCACTCCTGCTTCCCTGATTCTGTCACTACCCTATTCCAGACCCCTTCTCCTGCCTCCCATATTTGATTCTAGCTTCTTGTCCTCACCTCCAGGGTCATTTCTACACTCATTTTCTCTTACTTCCCCCGATACTCCTCCTGTCTTTCCCGTACCCCACTCCTTCCCCTCCCAAACTCTTTCCAAAAAGTCTCCTAAATGTCCTCTCCCTTCTTCTGTGTTGCCCAGATAAATATGTAGCTTCATTTATACTTCCTTTGCTGAAGTACTACAAGACAGACCGCTTGGCATAGAGAAAAGGTTCTTCATAGGCAACTCCAGCTCCATCTTTTTCCTCCTTGTCTCAGACCTCTCATTTTTCTCCACTGGGTAAAATTATGTTCTTTCTCCATTGCAAAATCCATAGCAACTGCATTGACTATGTAGCCTTTTGAGGTAACTTTGGGCCCTTTCCTGACTCAGAATTCTCCTCACAAGGATGGTGGGCCTGATTCTCCACCACCTGGTACTTTATGTTGTGTCTCTCCCTTCACAGTGTGCAACAGGGCACCAAATGCTCCCTTTTCTGATGTGACAGTGTGTCATGCTGCACTCACTCTGCACAGATATCAATGCCACAGAGTGCATGGCTGTGGAGAATGAGGCCCCTTGTATCTGCATAAATGACATTGGGTGAATTTGTAATATTGTCCCCCGTATGCCTTGACTCCACCTCCACTGGGCTTTTCTTTCTCGTCTTTGTCTTCTCTTGGCTTTACTAACTTCAGGTTGAAGTTCTCTAGTTGGCACTCTCTGGTCCAGCAACATCCATAGTCTGGCAGGATGTTCGTTAGCTGGATGTCCACTTATCATGACTGTGGCCATGTTTCCTGTGGTCCCATAAAGCTTGTTTACAGCCACCAGTCCTGGCTCTCAGGGTTCTGTGCTGTTATTTAGCTCTAATTTACCCCTAACTATCTTCTAAGAGCCCAGTATGCAGTGGAAGTGTTGGTAATGCTGTTAGACAATATTCATCTCTCGTGGTTCAGCAACTTCTCTGGTTTGGCTCCAGTCAGGTCCCAAGGTTGCCGGACTAGAGGTTGCCTGTACAGCTTCAATCTCTCTGGGCTCACCAGTTCTCCACCCTCAAGACACCAGCTTGGGCAGAACACTGCTGCTTGCTTTCCCACAAGAAACAAGGCCATGTCAACTGCATTGCCAAGCAATGCCAAAAACTTCTCATTGTTTCAGGACACAGTAAAATAATTATCTCTGTATGCCGGATGCCCTCCAGTAGAGTTGCACTGACTTGTCCCAGCTGAGCGTCTGCTCCCAAGCTTGTCTGTGAACTCCTCTAACTCTTGTCACTATCTTCAGTGGGTGGCCGAGTTAGTCTGTACAGGATAAACTTAAAAAACAACAAATGGTCTGGTAGCACTTTATAGACTAACAAAACATGTAAATGGTATCTACACAAGCAAATTCATCACTGGAGCCAACAACATAAGCTACCAAATCAAAAGGTCATTTGACTGCACATCCAGTAATTTGATCTATGCCATCAAATGCCAGCAATGCCCCACTGCTATATATACTGGACAAACTGGACAGTCCTTACAGGATAGAATCAATGGACACAAATCAGATATACATAAAGGGAACATACAGAAACCTGTTGGGGAACACTTTAATCTACCTAATCACTGTTTAAAAGATCTTCGAGTGGCTGTCTTGTCACAAACCAATTCTACTAGCCAAATACATAGAGAGGCGTTGGAATTACAATTCATCCACATGTTCAATTCTCATGCTAATGGCCTCAGTCGTGATGAAGGATGGTTGGGATACTATCAAACTAACATTCAATGAAGGTGCAAAAAGGTCTTTGTGTAGATTCCTGTTATTGCCTTTGATTCTTATCTGCTTCGTTTTAACTACCCAATCTTCAGGTGCTTATTATTCCCAGTTCTGCCTTCCTGTTTTTCCCTTTGATATTTCCATACCCTCTGCTCCTTGTTTACTTCCCCTCCCCCCCCCCCCTTCTCCCATATTTATTTATTTTGGGTCTGCACGTCCTAAACTCAAAACTCCGGTCATCTGAAGAAATGGGCTGTGCCCACGAAAGCTCATGATACCATCTACATGTTTTGTTTGTCTATAAAGTGCTACCAGACATTTGTTGTTTTTTAAGTTTATCTTGTCACTATCTGAATCCTGCCTACTTTCTGTCACTTAACACAGTTTCGCTCCTGATGGTGCAAGACTCTGCCTCGTCACTGAAATCCACTTTCAAATATGGCCTGATGATACATCTTTTTTCTCTGACCTAATCTGCTTCACTTCTTTCTCCTTTTCTTTCTTATTTTAAGTTTGTAACTGCATCATTTTAATCTGAAGAGTGCAGTTAGCATGCCTGGCTCTGTGCAAAAAACAGCTGTATGGCTAAGCAGAAAGGATTTCAGAGAGATCCTAGCAGTGTCATTATTCCCAGCTTGCTAAGTGTTCTTCTGGCATTATTCTTTCTCTTCATAGAAATCAGTATCCGTGGCGCTATTATCCTTTGTTTTATAGCCTGCATATTACATTCTAGAAAGGTTGTGAGGCATTCGCTCATAATGGGGAAGATTTCCTAAATCTTTTTCATTCCTTTGCAATTTATGTTTTATCTGCGTCTATAAAACAGGATTTTTCGTGGTATAAGGGTGCCACATTAGGGATCAGAACCCTAATGCAAGAAATTATCTTCTCCAGTGACTGCAGCCCATAGCAGTACAGTTAGAGGGTGGCCATGTCCTGACAGGCAGGTTGTTTTCCAAAATTGCTGTTTACAAATGTCAGAGGGTGGACGTGTCCCTCTGAAGGCCTGATCCTTAACTTGTATAAATAGGGGTAGCGTCGCTGAATCGAACGTAGACACAAAGATGTAGCGGAGCTGGTCTGCTGAACCAGACAAGGCCGCCGCGGCATCTTGTGCTGGTGCCACCCCAAGGAGGTCTACATGACACGCTGATGAAAAGGGCTGGGAGATGCTGGAGACAGGGCCAGTCCGAACCAATTGGTGGCCCTGGGCAACCGGCTTCCCCTTAGGGTTGCCAGATGGTTTCAAAAAAATTACCGGACAAAAATTCAGGAGGTTGGCCAAAATGTGGCCCGCCCCTAACACCGGCTCTGTTGGTGGCCCCTTGAAAGTGCCGGTCCCGGGTAACTGTCCAGCTCACCCGCCCTAAGACCAGCTCTGGCTGGAGACTTCCATAAATGATCATTTCCAACAAAGCGATAGTCTATGCAGCTGGAACTGCTGGTGGAACAGCTGAGAACATTCTTCCTAAAAGTCTCTGGTGTAGCTCAGGCATAAAAGCCCAATCCCGCTCCCATTAAGTCACGGGGCCTGCACTGTGTAAGAAGATCTCTGGACCCACATGGGCACATTGTCTTAGAAACTGGTTTTGAAGAGTGCTCTGTACCCATAGTCCAGTGGGCCCCATGCAGGCCCATCCTTTTTAGTGGAGCACTTTGCAAGCTCAGAGCCAACAGAGGTGAGGCTTTCAAACGCTCTCCTGTTTCATTGAATTAAATGGCAAAACTCCCATTGACATTCGTGGGCGTAGGATCCCGGCCCTTAATACCTTATGCAGGCAGGATCTGAATGTGTGTTTTTTGTAGGATGCCAACTGTCTGCAATTCCCATTGACTCAAGGAGGCATTGTCTATGCTCAGCACTTCATAACACCAGTCCTTGAGTGCCCACAACGTTGTAGTCTCCAGACAATTACACAGACTATTCAGGTGCATTAAAGAAGCCTTGCTGAGCCTGATTAATGTCACTTTTTTAGAAAACAAAGCAAACACAAGCCCTCCCTCCCCCAGCAGTTGCTCGTGTGCTGACAAATTATTCAGTGTATCAAGTTGCAGGCTGAGATGAATTAATATGGGCTTTCTATAACAGAAACATCAAGAGACTCTTAAGTAGTGGAGAGCCATGGGCTGTTCTGATATGTACACAGCATTTGAGGGAGAGGAGGGGCGAGCCAGATTTCAGTGCTACCCATTGCCAAAGGAAGTATCACTGCTACCCTCAGGTCTTTTATCATTCAGTGTTTGAGGTCCTGCCGTGTCCTCTCCAAAGCAATCCATCCTTGCTCTTTCATTGATAACTACCCACCCAAAAGGCTTGATTCATGCACTACCACTACAAACTTCTGACACAAGGCTCTGAGGGGCTTAGACATTTTTCTTCCTTCCCACCCCATATAAAGTAAGAGCTTTTTAAGATCTATGAAACCTCAGTTTCCCCCTGCAAACAAATAATGACTCTCAGCTTAACTCGTGAGGGCTCTGCCCAGGTTTGGAACACGGACGTGTTACACGGAGAAAAAGGAACACTTCAAAGAGCTCGGTGTTAGCAGGGCAAGAGAAGGGACATCATGCATGTGATATAAATTAGCAGGCTCTTCCCCTAGCTGTCATTCCAGCTACTTTAGAGGCTACGTCTAGACTGCAAGTAGAGCCGTAAAAAGAATGGGGTAATTGGGGCACTCTCCCCAAGTGCAGTACATTTAGGGGCGCAAAATTAAAAATTAGAAAGTTAAAATATTATTTCATTGCTATCTTTACTATCATCTATTTGCCATCTCAATATATGTGCAATTAACAACATGTGCAATGAATAAAATTAATACAAAAAATTAAGAATTTTTCATTTTTGGGGGGTGGGGGGAGGGGGAGCGCAGTTCACTAGCTTGCCCCAGGCACAGAAAACCTTAGTTTTGGCTCTGACTGCAAGCTTCTTTCAGAAATCTTCTGGAAAAGCTTATTTTGAAAGAGAGCGTCCACACAGCAAAAGTGCAACGAAAAAGCAATGTGCTTTTTCGAAAGATGGCGTCCACATTGATTGGACGCTATCTCACATTTAAGTTGTGATTAGTCTGGACAGAGTGGCCACTAAGGCACCTGTGTTATTTCCTGGAGGCCTCTTCTTTCGAAAGAACTCCCTCTTCTGCGTCCACACACGTCTTTTTCCGAAAAAGCTTTTTTCGGAAAAAGGCTTCTTCCTCATAGAATGAGGTTTACCGCCATTGGAAAAAACCTCTCTTTTATTTCGACTTTCTGTCACAAGAAGTCAATGATAGTGTGGACACAAGTATTGGCTGTTTTTCCAGAAAAACGCTGCAGTGTAGACACACCCAGAGTGACATACAATAACTAACACAATTTGAGTATCGTCTAACAAAGCCACGTGCTCTCACTTCATGTGTGTTAAACACAAAATACCACTAAAGGCTGATGACTCAAGGACTCAAGAGGGTAGATGAATATTCTTATCACAATTGGAGGATATTTTATTATTTTAAATAAAGATGGTCAAAAAGCTGGGGAAGGAGGTGGCAATTAGAAAAAAAAATATGTTTTATTCAAAATATTGATGGAAATGTTCATTCCGCAAATCAAAATTTTCAAAAGATTTTTTAAAAGCATGTAACATTTTGGCAAAATTTAGAAAAAAATTTAGGTCAGAAAACATTTTCTTTTTCCAAAGAATGCAATTTTTCATCAAAATCCAAAAAAAAACTTCAGTCAATATTTAGATTTTTCCCAAAAGGGGTTTCTTTTTCAATTTTCTTATAAAAATGGATATTTTGAAGAAATCCAAATCTGTCTGAGGAAATTTTTGTTTACCTGAAAACTCAGTTTCCCACCTTAAAAAAAAAGTTGCATCAAATATAGGCTGTTATAATGTCACAGGGTTTCATGATGTGTCCCTCTTCCTGTTTCTGCTGTAAAAAGTTTCATGTAGCAAGTAGCCTCCTTGTTGGTATTCTCCACACAAACACGGAGAGCCAATTGGTCATGGAAACTGAGGCACTGTCAACCGGTTTAACTGAAGATGTGTTTTTTAAACGATTTTCTTTAACCCATGCCAAAGACCTGGTGCTTATTCCTATTTGCAAGTATCCTATGTTGGTTGAGTTTAAACCCATCCCCTAGTCATAGATTGTTGTTGTTGTTTGTTGCAAGTTGAAGGCCAGAAGAGCCAATTAGCTCATCTAGTCTGACTTCTGCATAAAAGAAGCCAAAGAATTGCAACCAGGTATTCCTCTGAGCCCGATAATTTGTGCCTCACCAAAGACTCTTCCAGAAAGACCAGGCTTGACTAAAGAACTTCAAGGGACAAAGAATCTACCATTTCCTTTGGTAGTTTGTGCCAATGATTAATCACCTTCATTATTAAAGATTTGTGCCTGAATTTCCAATATTAATTTGATTGACTTTAAGTTCCTGCTATTGGTTCTTGTCTTTCTCGCCTTACTTGATTTAAGCCCATGCAGAATAAACCCGGTGTGAAGGGATATGCCCTCACCCTGGTGTGAAGGAAGCTAATGAGTGCCTCTGGGCCTGCTCCGGGCTAAGGAGACACAGCTGCAAGAGTCACTCAGCCTGGAGGGAGAGGAGCTTAAAAGAGGGAAACTTGCCACAGGAAGGAGCTGTGAACAGGGTTGTTCTGCCTAAGGGCTGCATGGAACAGAGCTGTGGAGGGGACAGCTGCAAGGCACGTGCTGATGAAGCCACCCTACCCGACAGCAAACCAACAGCCCCCACGAATAGGGGCTGGAGATAAACCCCAAAAGGGGCTATAGGTCCTCTTAGACCACGCCCCTAAAGAGCTGACTCTTTAGGGCAGAAGTCCCTGAACTGTGATATGTCCCTCCAGGCCAGCCCCCAATGGGTGTGGGATGGGAGCGGCTCCCAGTCCCACTGTGCTCCCAGCTTTGCTCCAGCCCAGCCCCCAGCTACAGCTCTGTCCATGGCCTGGCCCCACCCCCAGACTCAACTGCTGGCTACAGCTGCATTCATGGCCCTGCTCCTAGCCACAGACCTGTCTTCTTACCCCCTACTGCGCCACTTTCCCCGCTTGCCCCAGACCTGTGGCCCCATTTCTGGCCCTAGCTGTAAGGGGGAGGGACCCTGAAAAGTTTGGGGACCACTGCTCTTAAGGCTGCCTGAGAGACTAGACCGCCAGATCTTCCTTCACTTGCAAAGAGGAAGGAGGACCAAGAGCCAAACCCTGATCTATGAACAATAGCCCGCATAGAGATTTCCCTCCCCCCCAAAGACTTCCATTCCTCCCACATGTCTCTGGCTATACTGAGATAACAGGATGCACCCAGCCTTTTGCACCAGTTTTGCATACTTATAATCATCATATGGCCCTCTCAGCTCAGGAAGGGAAGGGAAGTCAATCAGGATTCGGAGCTGCAGTGTGACGCCCCTGACCTGAGCAGTACCTGTTCTGTTCTGTAGCATGAGCACAAGATCTCCCAAATAGGCAGATTGGAACCTCTCATAACCCTTACGTTCACTCCTAAAACAAGCGAACTGAACTTATGTCCAAGAGCCTGGGCATGAGATGTTTCCGCCAACTTGCCAAAACTCACTTCCTCCTGGTACGTGACGCCAGGGGAAGTCATGATCCTCTCTTAATTTGCACTTCTACCGTGCTTTCTGTTTTGAGGATTTCCAAGGATTTTATCAGCAATAATTAATTTAACAATCCTCCCAACAACTCTAGTGAAGGAAGTCAGCAATATCCTTCCTGGGAAGCAGGGTTTTTCCGATGAATGCAACGGAGAAGGGAGCTGTTTGGACTATCGGCTTGTGTTCTCTCTGCTAATAATTTCCTATGGGACTTTAGCCAAATCATTTTGCCTTCCTGTATCTTTGTTTCTTGATCTGCAAACCAAGGCTACTGAATTTTGCCCAGCTGTGAGATTTAAGGGATTTATGCATGCAATACGTGCAAAATAATTGGTATGAGCCTCCTCGTACGCATAGAGAAACTGAGGTACAGAGAGGCTTAAACAATAATGATGCCACTTAGCCTTTTGTATTTGCAAAGATTATCATTAATTAATCCTCACAGTACCTCCTTTAAAGTAGCTTTGTGTACAGTCACAAAACAAAAGCCCCGTGGTAAATAATTATGTAACATACATACATATGGCTTCCAAGAACTGAAAGGCTGAGCCTCCTCCATTGAGCACCATAATAATAACCATAAATGTGAATACACAATCAATAACCCCTTGAAAAATTGTTAAGAGGATAAAACAATCTAGACCCATAATCCATGTTGTGAGGTCACCCAAAGGACCAGTCATATCTGATATGATCAAAAAAGAGATTTCTTTGATAGAGAAAATGTGATCTTGCATCTCTCTCAGGCTATGTCTAGACTACAGACTTCTTGCACAAGAAGCTTTTTTCAGAAGAGATCTTCCGAAAAAACTTCTTGCGAAAGAGAGCATCCACACTGCAAAAGCACATCGAAAAGGCGAAGTACTTTTTCAAAAGAGAGCGTCCAGACTGTCTGGATGTTATCTCACCTTTAAGCAGTGATTGCTATGGACAGAATGGCCACCAGAGCACCTGTGCTTTTTCCTCTTCCCTCTTCTTCCGAAAAAACTCCCTCTTCCCCGTCCACACATGCCTTTTTGTGAAAGAGCTCTTTCGCAAAAAGGCTTCTTCCTTGTAGAACGAGTATTACCAATTGCTCAGAAAGCCCTCTGTTCTTTCAATTTACCGTCGAAAGAACACTATTGCAGTGTGGACATAACTCAAGTTTTGGCAGAAAAATGCTGTTTTTCTGATTAAACTCTGTAGTCTAGACGTAGCCCCAGCCTTGATGTCCTTTCAAAGACTTCTTTGTTCTGCAGGGCTAAGAATGAAACTAAATCACAGCTGATATAAATGCTGATTTGGAATGGCTGGGAGCCAACCTTATATCCCTTAGCAACCCCATGCCCCTCCCACTGTATCAGACTTCTCCCAATCCTCCAAACTAAGAAAGGGATGAATGTTGAACATTTGTTACTTAGCTGGAAACACTGTGATGGGAGAACAAAAACTGAACAAATGCCTGTCAGGGAAGGTCTTGGTATATTTAATCTTGCCTGAGGGTGAGGGGGGGATGGACTGGATTACCTCATGAGATCCCTTCCTGCCTTACATTTCTATGATTCCGATAAAAGCAGACCGTTGTCTTTCTGATGTGAAAATAGATCAGGTGGAAAACACAGTAATCTCCAAATTGCTGAGGACTAGAAATTATTACAGCTGGGTAAATTATTTCTTCTGAATTATTTTACCCTTTCATGTGTGAATTGTTCATGCGAAAATAGTGGTTTCACAGCATCTACTTATTTTGTAAGTATCCTTCATACACTTTGGCTGAAAAGTTTTCCTGCCAAGGCCAGTTCACAAACTGTCCTCTTTGTGTATTTAGGGTGTGATTCATTTTATGTCACATGGCACCATTTTTGTTTACTGGTTGGATGACTCAGATGTAGGGAATGGAGACTAAAATAACTGGTGTGGTTTGGGGGGTGAATATTCACTCATAAAGATTGTGGATATGTAAATGTTAGCTTGTCCGAATACTCAGGAATTGCAGCCAATCAAGCATACCACCCTCATTTCCAAAAATCTTTCATGAAGTACTTTATTTTAATCGGAAAATGCCATGGACTCTTGATCCTGTTTTTTCATGGACGTTCACAGAAAGAATCCCATTAATTACACTGGGAGTTGGACCTGATCTAATTTTGAGCCTTACATTTCATATTTTTACAGCAACCTGAATTTTTTTTAATTTAAAATGGCAGCACATGGAGCTCTGAGACGCTGGAAGAAATCTCAGGGGAGATAGATCTGTGTGCAGCCGGCTTGTGATATGCCAAAAGGGCATTATGAAGACAACTGATGACATGGCTCTTCAGTTTGTCTCTGACATTACCTCCACACCACATAGACATACGCACAGCTAGTCCATTTCTCTGTGGAAAACATGAGTTTCTGCTTTGCAAAGGATATTATCACGTGTGTTGTACACGTCTCTCATCAAATCGTGTAAATGAACCAGAGTAGCTCCAGGCAATCACTCAATATTGATTATCTGAGTCACTGAAAGCTCTTGCAGCAGGAATTGCCCAGAGGGAGATGGGGCTCTCTTTGTAGCTAAAAAGAAATAACCTAGTGAAGGTTAAATCCATTGGCTGTACCCAACTGGCAACTACTCAGCAGAGCAGATGAGAGAGCACACAACTGAATGAACTGAAACTGAGGCATTGCCACAGTTACAGCCATTGATGGTATCATTGCAAAGCCTCGTTCATGTTGGACTTCCCTGGTCCGGCACCCTCGGAACTTCACCAGTCCTGCATGAGAGAATTTGCGGACCACGGGAGGTCAACACTGGCACCCCTGCCCCAGCCTCCCGACTCCCGAACTGTCTTGCTGCTAATCCAGCTGGTCTGTTGCTCCCAGCCACCAGACTCACAGCTGCCAAAGCTCTCAGGTCCTGCTGGACCCTGGATGTTGCTGGCTCAGAGAGTCTCAGTTTAGAGAAGCTCAACTCGTATATGCAGGCAGCACCATGTTTTGCATCAGTGCTGCGTAGTGTTGTGAGCAAGACACGAGAAGTCATTCTTCCACTCTACTCTGCACCGATTAGGCCTCAACTGGAGTATTGTGTCCAGTTCTGGGCACCACATTTCATGAAAGATGTGGAGAAATTGGAGAAGGTCCAGAGAATAGCAACAAGAATGATTAAAGGTCTAGAGAACGTGAGCTATGAAGGAAGACTGAAAGAATTGGGCTTGTTTAGTTTGGAAAGGAGAAGACTGAGAGGGGACATGATAGCAGTCTTCAGGTATCTAGAAGGGTGTCACAAGGACGAGGGAGAAAAATTGTTCTCCTTAGCCTCTGAGGATAAGACAAGAAGCAATGGGCTTAAACTGCAGCAAGGGAGGTTTAGGTTGGACATCAGGAAACATCTTCCTCACTGTCAGGGTGGTTAAACTCTGGAATATGTTGCCTAGGGAGGTTGTGGAATCTCCATCTCTGGAGATATTTAAGAGCAAGTTAGATAGATATCTATCAGGGATGGTTAGGCCAGTGTTTCTCAACCTTTTTTTATAATGTACCCCTTTTTCAAAAAAATAAAATTAGAAGTACCCCTAGTACCTAGTTTTCATACACACACAATTCTTTTCTACCATTGCAACACATCTGTTTAAACAACTTAGTCATAGCCGGGCAGGCGATGAAATTTTTGGGTATAAAAAGTACAAATATAATAAAGCGCTGTAAAACTTACAACAAAAATTCAGTTTTCTCCAAATTTCAGTTGTGTTGACGTACCCCCCAGACTTCTCTCAAGCACCCCTAAGGGTATTCATACCACTGGTTGAGAAACACTGGTCTAGACAGTACTGGATCCTGCCATGAGGACAGGGGACTGGACTTGATGACCTCTTGAGGTCCCTTCCAGTTCTAGTGTTCTAGGATTCTATGATTCCAGGATCAAGCAGGTGCACAGTGCACCGAATGCAAATGGCAGCTTTTAGCTACTTGGCCTTTCTACAATAAGGGTCTGCATGGCACTACTACACCAGGGATTTTAATCCCCAGCACACACAAGACCTGAAATACAATTGCAGGCAGATCCGAGAAAGCATCTCACTCATCACTACAAGGCAGTTCACTGTCAGGCATCAGCGCCTCATGTGAGCGTGTATCCGTCTTGGATCCAAATTCTAGTGCAGTGCTAAGCCAGGGGAGGGGTGTCCACTCCACATGAACGCTGAGCTCACAAAGCTTTGTTTGATTGAAACCATCAGGCCTGGCTGAAATCTCCAGTCGCAGCAGAGGAAAAGCCAATGTCTTCATCCTTGGAGCTGCTTGAGGGGAAGCGCCTCTTTCACAGCTCTGTCAGGAAATTCTCTGAGGGCTCGTCTAGATTACGTGGAAGATTCAAAAGAGGATATGCAAATTCTGTGGGAATTTGCATATCTTCTTCTGTTCTCACTTTCAAAAGCGGAGCTTTCAAAAGTGAAAGTAGTCTAGACGCATTTTTTTTTTGGCAGCCCCTCCCCCCTTTTTTCGAAAAGCCGCGTAAACCTCATTTTTTGAGGAAAATCAAGTCCTCTTTCAAATCTTCCGTGTAGTCTAGACATAGCCTGAGTGGGAAACCCAGCTGCTCAATCAATGGCTGGCCCACGTCGGTGGAATGGGTTTTGTGGGGCTTGGGCTGCAGGGCTGTGGCACTGCAGGGAAGATGGCTGGCTTGGGCTGGAGCCCAAAATCTGGAGCCCTCCTCCCTCACAGAGTCTCACAGGGGCTGAGCCCAGTCACCGACATGGCCATTTTCTAGCCCCGTGACCGAGTCAGCTGACACAGCCAGTTTAATTGCACTGTAAATATACCCTGAAAGGCTCAGAACCAGGGCTAGATTACCCAATAGGCAGACTAAGCATGTGCTTAGGGCACCAGCAAAGCAGGGGCACCAAAAAAAAAAGAGATTTTGTGGTACAGTATTGTTTTCATTTTGAATTACATATGGGGGGGCACCATAATCTTTTCAGTGCTTAGGGCCTCTAAAGGTCTTAATCCGGCCCTGCTCAGAACCAATGTTCTGCAGGTATTTTCAAGCTTCACCAACCCCTCAAAGGCCAGATCCTCTGTTGCGCATATTAGCATTAACTCCACTGTCTTCAATGAAGCTATGTAGATTTACACCAGTTGAAGTTCTGGCTCAAAACACACTGGGGGAAGGAAGTAGGTGGGAGGAGACTTCAATCCATTGACTTTTTTCCTCTTTAATTAAAAGCAGATTTTTTTTTAATGTTTGCAGTGGGAAACTGTAATTTAGTTTTAGAATTTCCCATTTAATACTCCCCTAACGCCTGTGAAAAGCTTTGAGTTGCAGTTCATGATTTGAATCTTTATGGGTAATTAGCTGGCAGACTGATTTGGAGAAAAGCAGGTATATATTTTCAGAGCCTGCGGGAAGAGAAGGAGGCCACAGGCTTGAAGTCTCAGGCAGTTTTGCCATGAAAAAAAATCTTCTCCATCTCCTCATTTATTTAAAGGTTCATGTGCCTGCTTTTCTTGAGGCAGAATCATGTCAGGTAACCGTGATTAAAATCTGTTTTGACCAGGCCTTGGAGTCACACTTACATATTGTGGCGTTGAAAGGGGTAATTTTTAAATTGAGATGCCCAGTAATTTTATTTTTAAAAATACCACAGATATTTCGTTTAGAGAAACGGAACAGTGGGCCAGCTCTTCCTGCCAGTTTCTACGTGACTCCCCCTGCTGTAGCCAGATGGGTTCTTTTATAACACGTAAAGGACACCATAATCAAGACCAAACAAAATAAACCTTTATTAACCATAGCATGTTATTATTCAAGAGAATGAAAATAACTAACCCAAACCACACAAGTAACCAAACACTTGTTCTGGTCTCTTCAGTATGTCTCCATGTGGACAGCTCTGACGGGAGATTACACCCTTCAGAGTGAAGTAAACTAAGACTATATTAGAATATATCCTGCATCGTATTGTGAATTCAGTGTTACTATCTTCAAATTATTTTGCCTACCCAAACAGCTTGTTCAAGGGTAAGAAAGTCTATCCAGTTATTAATAACCCAAGCACTTTGTAATTGGGCAAAGCAAGCAATGTTAAGTAAGAAGCCATTTCAGAAGCTGTCTTAAAACAGGCTAATTATGAATATTAAGAATGATAAGTCAAACTAAATCTCCTTATTTCTCTGTTTCCCAATGTTTAACTGGACCCCTCTCCAAGACTAGATGGTCTCTAACCATCTGGCGACAAACAGGAGAAATGGTTAATAATTGTAGGTTAGAGCAACATTTCAGCATCATATGAATTTAAATCTGAGCATCTGGCAGGGTTTCAGTTAACCCAAATCACCAATCCTTGTGGAAGCTTTGTGTGGTTGGTTTGTCCTTGAGTCTTCTGTTTTGCTTATGTCTGTGTCAGCTCGCTTGTAGGAATACACGGACGGGGCAAGCGTTTGCTGTTTAAACACAGTGGTGGTATGTGTGTGTCTCACTTCACTTTTATACCCTTCTTATTTTTATGAAATTATAGGAAAACACACTTCTTTCCGGATTGTTTAGAGTCACGTTGGTTGCTGTCACTCTTTCACTGGCTCTCTGATTTCTACTTCTATTCCTTGTATCTTTTGAATATGTAATTTTATCACTATGTAAGATTGTCTTTGTTCTTCTTGTGGCAGGAAAGCATCAGATAGCATTCCAAGCTAGTCTTAACTCTTTGTATTCAGGACAATCTGAGACATTCTTTCAGTTTTACTACAGTTTGACAGGAAATGAAATCTGTTTTCAAAGAAGTCTGAACAATCCCGCTTCTATATAAAACTTTTTAATTTGCTGCCACCAGCTCTGGACAGCCCTGCTGCCACTGGCCCAGCTGGGCCGGGGCCCTGGACACTGGTGCGGCTGGGTTCCTAGCTGCCAGCCCTCCTGTTGCTGGACTCCCGGCCACCAGGCCTCTCTGGTCCAGAAACATTTGTGGTCCTGCTGGAGTCCTGGTTTAGAGAAGTGCAACCTGTAGTTGTTTTTTTTTTTTAACCCCAGGATAGTTTTGAAATTCCCCTGGCAATATGTTCTGCAGGTTGACTGTGGGTATGTCTACACTACAGAGTTTTGTCAGAAAAATGGCCATTTTTCCGACAAAACTTGAGGACCATCCACACTGCAATTGCGTTCTTCCGCAAGAAAATCAAAAGATCAGAGGGGTTTTTCTGGCATTGGTAATCCTTATTCTACGAGGAAGAAGCCTTTTTCCAAAAGAGCTTTTTTGCAAAAAGGCATGGGTAGACGGGGAAGAGGGAGTTCTTTTGGAAGAAGAGCAAAGAGGAAAAAGCACAGGTGCCCTGGTGGCCATTTCATCCACAGCAATCACAGCGTACATGCGAGAGAGCGTCCATTCAGTCTGGACACTCTCTTTCAAAAAAGCAGATCGGTTTTTCAATGCACTTTTTCAGTGTGAAGGTTTTTTTTTGGAAAAAGCTTTTTCAAGATCTCTCCCAAAAAAAGCTTCTTGCGAAAGAAGCCTGTAGTCTAGACCAGTGGTCCCCAACGCGGTGCCCGCGAGCGCCATGGCGCCCGCCGGGGCATTTATATGCGCCTTCCGAGTGACCAGGGCTGGCCCAAGCCATTCTTGCGCCCTGGGCCCCGGGAGCCCGGCGCATGCGCAGCCTCGCCCCTGGTGCACGGCGCATGAGCGGCCCCGCCCCTGGGCACCCGGTAGCCCCAAAAGGTTGGGGACCACTGGTCTAGACATAACCTGTGTTGTGTGAAGTATTTCCTTTTGTTTGTTTTTAAGCCTGCTGCCTATTAATTTCATTGGGTGACTCCTAGTTCTTTTGTTATGTAGCGTTTCAGAGGGATGGCCATGTTAGTCTGTATCTGCAAAAACAGCAAGGAGTCCTGTGGCATCTTAGACAGATTTATTAGTGCATAAGGGCCACTTCATCAGATGACATGGGGTTTATCCATGTAAGCTTATGCCCTAATAAAACTGTTAGTCTCTCAGGGTATGTCTACACTACCTCATTAATTCGAGCTAGGTAGGCAAATCAGGCAACCGGAGTTGCAAATGAAACCCGGGATTTAAATATCCCGGGCTTTATTTGCATGTTCCCGTCCGGCCGCCATTTTTAAATCCCCCTTAGTTTGAACGAACTGCCCGCGGCTACACGCGGCAGTTTAAAGTTAATCCGAACTAAGTCCTTAGTTCGGATTAACTGTTACTCCTCGTGGAGTTGCCTGATTTGCCTACCTAGCTCAAATTAACGAGCTAGTGTAGACATACCCTAAGGTACCATGGGACTCCTCATTGTTTTTGTTATGTAAAGTCATAAATTACTCTTCCTTATTCACTTTCTCCACACCATTCACAATTTTACAGACCTTTATCCCCTCTTAGTCGTCTCTTTTCCAAGCTAAAAAGTCCCAGTCTTTTTAATCTCTCCTCATACAGAAGCTGTTCTATACCCTTAATCATTTTTGTTGCCCTTCTCTGTACCTTTTCCAATTCTAATATATCTTTTTTGAGATGGAGGGACTGAAACTGCAGGCAGTATTCAACGTGGGGGCGTACCATGGATTTATATAGTGTCATTATGATAGTTTGAGTCTTGTTATCTATCCATTTCCTAATGGTTCCTAACATTCTGTTAGCAGCAGTCAGGAAAAAAAAGCTGACAGAACGTTAACACTTTGTAACATCACTTGTTGAACATGTGTAGTGTTATCCACTTGAACTTCTTTAATCCAGCAACCTTGGGAAATAGGCTATACTGGATTATGGAGTTTTCCAGACGATGGATGTTTGTCATAGTGAAGTCTACTACAAAAGATGTTGCATGTTCAAACCATTATAGAGTACTGTACATGTATAATATGTTATATGTATTAATGCAATGTATTTAAACTATTATTGGGGATAGGTGTGCGGGACCTGGGAAGGGGGGTGCAGGAGCATGCTAGGGTGGCAGTGCAGGGTCTGGATCGTGTAAGTCAGGACAGCGATGCAGTAAATTCGGGGTTCACTGGTGTGGCATCCTGACAAGTCTCCTGCTCCGTTAGTGACGATAAACGTTTGGCTGTGTGCGTTTTTGTATGCTCCCTCAATATATCGTGCCAGCACTGTGCAGGTAGCTCGCATAATAGACTTCACGAGAGCCCCCAAAGACCTAGGGCTGTTAAATATCGGTTAATTGAATAGTCGATTCATGAATTCATGAATTCTTATCAGTTAGTCGACTATTCTATAGTCCCTGGGTGGGGCTGGCAGCCAGTGCACTCCGGACCCACTCCTGGGGAGCTCCCTGCCACCCCGCGCTGCTGCTGATCGATCAGAGGCAGCAGTGCGGGATGCCAGGAGGGAGCCGGTCTGCGAGGAGAGCCAGTTTAAAAACCAGCTCCCTTAGTGGACCGGCTGCCTACCACCCTGCACTGCTGCCTCTGATATGTTGGCAGCAGCCCCTGCCCGGAGGGCGGGGAGAGGGGGCTCTGAGCTCCTGGATCCAACGTGAGCTGGAACTGAGCCGGGCTGCCTGCCCACCTGGCTCCTAATACACCTTAAATGCAGAGCTGCAGTGGGAGTAGGTCTCAGACCCAGCACAAGCTGGGACAGAGCCGGGCTGCTGGCCAGCCTGCTAAATATTTTACTGGGGGGGGGGGAGTGGAATGCATGTAGTCTATAACATTAACCTATAAGCTTTTGCTTATCGGTTAATCAGTTAATCGACTATACTATTACATCCCTAAAAAGACCACAGTCTCAGATAAGATACGAAGGCACCCGAGTCAGGTTTATTGTCCAATGAAGTACATTAATAGTCATTGGTCGCCAGATGGCCTCCGAGCCCCGATGCATTTGTACCCAGGACAATGGACACGGCTCAATCAAAAGTATGAATTTCACTATTTCCCCTGAGGCCAGCCAAAGACTTACCTTGAGGTATCCCAACATTTATAGACAGAGATAAACAATCTATGACACACACACCGGACGTATCATCTTACGCATGAAAGACACGTTTGGTACCTCCCCTTGTACTTTCCTCCAAAGCATTCCTATTTACCACTCATTGGCTATGCTTTCCCTCCTGTTGTTTCAAATTATGTTACTATATACTAAGTTGGGGTGTCCATGTACTGTCCTGGTGGAAGGTATTTACATATTCCATGGGCTTCTATCCGTACTAGCAGTGCTAGTGCCGCGAGACACTGGCTATGTCTAAACTACATTCCTCTTCCGAAAGAAAGATGAGCCCGATCGAAAATGCAAATGAAGCACGGATTTACAAATCTCGTACTTCATTTGCATAATCGCGTGAGAGCTTTTTTTTAAAAAAGGGTTTTTTGAAAAAGAAACTGCAGTCTAGATGGGGTTCTTTCGAAAAAGGGGTGGTTTTTTTCAAAAGAACCCCATCTAGACTGTGGTTTCTTTTTTGAAAAACCCTTTTTCAAAAAAAGCACGCTCACGATTATGCAAATGAAGCACGAGATTTGTAAATCCGCGCTTCATTTGCATTTTCGATCGGGCTCATTTACGTTCCTCTTTCAGAAGAGGTATGTAGTTTAGACGTGCCCACTGACTTGCAGGCAAACATCTGCTTTTGAGGAGACCTGTCCATGACGCAGCGTACAACTCTTGCTTACATTGGCTCACGCACCAGGCCCATGCTTCAGGCTCATTCTTTCTCTGATATTCCCCCACTCTTTGTCTTTTTGTGGGGAGGATTTTTACCCCTCACCTTTGAAAAGCATAATGCACGGCTTTGAGGTGACCGCCTTATTTTACTGTTTACACGGTAACGCTCCATTTGTTTTTTAGTTTGCACACTTTTTGTACGACGGACAGATTTTATTCGCCAATTGTGTTAAGCTCCTCATGGCGAGCCTGGGAGTATCAGGGTTGGGACTTTGGTGGAGGAATGTAGTTTTATAATAGAACCTTGGAGCACTGCTGAAAAGTCTCAGGCACCAGGCCAAGACTTTCTCCTACAGATGGGAGAGGGATGGGAATGGGTCGTTAAGCGGGCATCCCACTCCCTGGACCACACGTGGCTCCACGCCCCACCACTCCCAGGCACCCCCCACCCCCTCTGTGCTGCTGTCAGCTGTGAATCAGGGAAAAATCTCCAGACAAGCAGGTGTAGTAAGATGAGGGCCTAAAACATAAGCCCATGCAGCACAGGCCTGGTTTGAGGCCTGAGGCCTGTTAACAATGGACAACACATGGCTAACATAGAGCAGAGCTAAGCACTAAGCAAGAGGCAGGGCCCAGCTCACAGAACGTGGCATGAACGGGGCTAAGAACACTAACTGGTAATAGGCCCAGGTGCAGAACAATAATTGGTCCTGGTCATAAGTGGAAAGAACAGAATATCACTAGCTCATTAAAAAAGACCTTGGTACCCACTCCTCACAGATACAGACTCAGGTTCAAGAAAGGGTCTAAAATGACAGTGTGATGGCTAGAGATGATCTAATCAAACCACGAGGGACAGGGTGATGGGTGGTATCTTCCTAGCATCAGAGGGTGGTAACTTGACAACGTCAGAGGGTGGCAACCTGATATGTCAGCAACAACAACCTGACTTGTTGTACCTGTATATAAGGTGGTGTCTTGGGGGGACAGTCTTTGTATGACCTAGGAGGCAGTGGAAATTTCCCACTGGTTGAGTCACTCCACTGTGGCAAGTACATGTGTGTAGTGGTTCAGTAGAGTCTACTGACAGCTATGACTATACTTCGCTCTACAATAAACCTGGCCTGGCACCTTCGATCCTTATCTGGTTTGTGGTCTTTTGGGGCCCTCTTGGGGTCTGCTGTGGAGGCTAAGTGCAGAAGTCAACACAGCGCACGTCACTGAGCACGCACGCAAGCAGCCTTCTGGTTATCATCATCAACGGAGCCAGAGACCTGTGAGGTCACCTCGGCGGTAAATCCCGACCAGCGCTCCATGAAGAACCACAGCAGGGAGGAGGAGCAGCAACATGCAGAGCCGCTTCCTCCTTCCCCCTGCCAGGCAGAGCCCATGGCCAGATCCAGCCTATGCCTTGCCCGGATCCGGGCCGTGAGGCTCAGGTTTCTCCCCACCCCCGCAATGGGAAGGCGGCACTCATGCTCCAGCCATGCAGGGGCCCAAACCACAGGTGTTCCCAAATCATAGACACCTGGATTAAGGACGTCCAAGTGTATGTCTAAGCATCCGGGCTGATATACCTGTGACTATAAATCTTATTCCACAAAAGAGGCAAACAAGTTTCTAACCATCTAGAAAAAAAAGCTGTAATTTTTAAATATATTTTTACCTCACTATGGAGGTCTTTCTCCAACCATACTGATGTGTCCCGCTCCTCTCCCTGCTTTGAATTTTACCCCTTGAATCTAGGGGAGTCAGTTGGTGAAATGGACGTGGGCCATTTCTCAAAAAGGTGTTCTTCCTCGTAGAATGAGGAATACCTACGCTGGAAAAAACCCCTCTGGTTTTTCGATTTTTTTGCGCAAAAACGCACTTGAGGTGTGGACGCTCCACGAGCTTTTTCGGAAAAACGGCCGTTTTTCTGAAAAAAACTGTAGTATAGACACAGCCTCGTGAGACAGGACAGTCCTCCCTGGAAGAAGACTGCTGCCCTTCTAGGGGAGAGGAAAAGTGTCAAGTTGTCTGATTACCTCTGGTGAGCGTGAAGTAGGATGGGTGGGTGACGTTTCAATCCCAGGCACGATTGTGTCTGAGTCCAACCAGCCATGAGCCTGCACTTTGTATGGTGACCTCAGGCCAGCCCACGGAAGAAGGGGGTTGTTAGAAAAAAACTGCCCCCCCAGTAAAAAGTTTGGCCAGGCCGCTCTTGCTATAGTGGGCTGCAGTACTCCTTGGGAGAAACCAGCCGCACCCTTCCTGCATACCATTGCCTTTAGAAAAAGGGAAGGTGTGAAAAGGGGAAAATAGCCTTGGACTCTCCCACCCATCACCTTGGCGTTAGAACTGCGGGGCTTACCTGGTCGCATGAAACCTGCACAGTTTCGGCCCAACCTCTGGGACACAGACCCCCACTTGGTGACCGTTGGGCCGTATATGGTAATATGCAAATGCAGGAAAGCGATGTGCAGACTTGGGGATAAATAACCATTGCACAGTTCGCTCGAGGAGGTCTTCGCAACACACATACCACCATATGTGTGCCTTCCCATATACTTCGAAGCGCTGCCGGCCTGATGAACCGATCAGCAACCTCCCCCAACTCTCGGGTGTAACCAAGGCCTTCGCAACCGAACCAATATCTTTGAAATGTTCCATGTGCTGTGTAAGTTGATATGTATGATTTGATTGTGTTTGTTATATAAGCTTAGTGTTGTAGTTGTTTTGGTAGTACATAGAGTTTGTAGTTATCACTGTTATTTAATTAGTGTAGCTGGATATCTTTAGAATAGAGACTATTCCCCTTGCCGTTCCCATCCTTATATTTCTGACACGTTTAACTAGAAACCGTAGAATAAATATAATAAATACTGTAAATTCATTATTGAAACAGTCTATTAAAAATCTTAGAATAAATACTATAAATTCATCACTGTCATAAATAAATATCTTTTATTTGCTAAAATGGTCCACCTGGTTCTGTCCTTCCCCCCTTGGGTATGCATCATCGGACCTGTGGTTCTCGCGACAGGGTAACAAAGGAGGCCGCTGCCCCAGGGTCTGGTAATTCAAAGGAGCCTGAGGTCTCTATTGGCTGCCACTGCCAAGTCCCAGGCCCTTTAAACCCCAGTGGAAGCACCAGGTGCCATGCCCTGAGTGACACTAAGGGCGGGCTGGGTTGGGGGGTGCCACAGTGCAGGCAGCACTGAGGGCTGGTGGCTCCCAGTCCGGCCCCTTCTGCCTTAGGCCCCACCCCTTCCAGGAGCCACAGCTGCCTCGCCCACTCTTTGCCGTGGGGCCCGCGGGGGCTGTCGGCACCTCCGGGAGGTATCCAGGGTAGGCAGGTGGAGAAGAGCTGAAGAAAGGGAAGGGGAAGGTGCGTCCAACTCTGCTGTCAAAAGATACTGACTTGGTACTGCTTAAGAGCTAGATGGCCAGCAATCCATAGTGTGCATTGGAGTTAGCATTGGTATAGCTGCACTATTGGATCAGATGCATTAAGGTATGTCTGGGGGAGGGAATTGCTGTGGTACCTGACTAATGGTATGCAGGTGAACTAAGAGCCATACCAGGATGGCCCAGAGGCTCTTCATCCACCTGCAGCTGTTTCCCAGGGAATGTCTCCCAGGACCAGTAGAAGTCATGTGGACACATAATCCGCGCTGAAACGGGGACTTACCCTGCTGTTAGCTTTGCCCACACTTCTAAAATGAAAGTGCAGCCGGGGCAGCATTTAAACACCACAGTGTGGCCCCGGCAGGAGCGCTGGGAGAGAGCCCTCACCACCGCCACGAGGAGAGTAGCTAACAGTGCTGGGGGCCAGTGTTCCCTGGACGATGCGCACTCGTGCGACTGCTCAGGCGAGGTTCAAATGGCTCCCAGCTGACTAGCAGCGTGCTCACAGCTAGGTTAGGTGTCTACTAGCTGTGCACATTGATACAAGGTGCACATGCAAATATTATTCCGCATGCGGATGGAAAAGATTAGAGGAAACATTGCTGGGAGCTGTCCACACTGTCACTTTACTACAGTGTTTCTCAACCAGTGGTACGAGTACCCTCGAGGTACTCGAGAGAAGTCTGGGGGCACATCAACAGAACTGAAATTTGGAGAAAACTGATTTTTTGTTTTAAGTTTTACAGCACTTTATTATTTTTGTACTTTTTACACCCAAAAATTTTATTGCCCACCCAACTACGATTAAGTTGTTTAAACAAATGTGTTGCAATGGTAGAAAAAAATGGTGCATCTGAAAATTGTAGGTACTGGAGGTACTTACAATTTTTTTTTTGAAAAAGGGGGTACTTTATAAAAAAAAAGGTTGAGAAACACTGCTTTACTGTGCTGCAATTTGCTGCGCTCGAGGGAGAGGGTTGTTCACACCTGTGAGCCAGAAGGTTGCAGCACGGTGCAGTGGCAGTGTAGACTTAGCCTGTAACAAAGCGTCCTGCTTATGTATTATGGCCGTGCTGTCAAGGTATAAGTAATTGCTTCCATCCTCCCTGAGCAGCATGGTCATGCAGGTTTAATAAATGACACGCAGCAGATGCACCATTCGGAGGTTCACAAAGTCGTCCTGTTGGCAATATTTGCTATAGTGCTACTGGATCAGTGAGGTGCATGGGAAGGGGATACTAATGTGGCAAACCTATCGTTTTCTTTGGGCTTTGGGATTTGGTCTCATCAAAAAATTAGGCTGCGTCCTGGCAACGTATTCCTTATTCCATAAGCCTTCACCCAAATTAGTTTCATTGCTAGTGTTGGGCTTTGTTCATCTGTTCCATTGGGGGTTTCACATGCTCCCGTGTGCACGCTGTAATGGTGTGGGACGATAAAGCCGTTTGCTGCGATCCTGCCAACCGACTCTCAGGGGGAAGTTTGACTGGAGGCTGTTTTCACACAGCACTGCTCATCCTCAGGAACTCTCATGAAAGACGGTGATGGAGCCGCAGGGAAGCGTAGCTGCAGTGGCGTTCCACAGAGGTGCTCACACCGTGTCAAACCGGTTTGATTGAGAGAGTGCGCGCTGCCCAGACTTCGCTTCAGCAGCACCCAAAGACGTCGGCTGAGCTTTTGAGAAAGTGCCGCGCACCCTCTAACTTAGCTGGCTGCCCACCAGAAACCACGGCTTCATGCTGCCTCTGAGGGACATGACAGGATCATTTAAAACATTCTTTTTTAAATCTAAAGGGGACCTATGGCACTCTGGGAGACTGATTCTAAGGTAGTATTGCACCGCCTTTCACAGACACTACCACTGAGCTTCAGAGGCTTTCAAAGGGTGGCAGTTCCAGGACCCCCAAGAAGCGTTAGGTTCATATCTCTTGTTACAGAGTAATGATGCACAAGTTACATCTGCACAACTGTTTTTAGTCTACTTGTCAGTTTCCAGGGAGCGGGGGTTAAATAGTCAGCTGACTACATTACGAGGTATGTGGTAAGTTGTACACCATGAAATGTGAGATGTGCAATGGAGTTAACTCCACGTCGGGAACTGCTCTTGGACACTACGCCTCACCACACACCCCAGCACCCTGCCCTGACTCCTGCACCCCACCACACACCCCCAACCCTTGCCCTGACTCTTTCACCCCCTCCTCAAGTCCCCCACACAGCCAGCCCTGAGTCCTACACCCTCCACATCTCCTGCAGCCCTGAGCCCCCTCCCACCAGAATTGCATCGGTTTACTGTGACACACACAGCCACGCTCTGACATGACTGACACCACAGGGAGTGGTTCCACTGAAGCTCAAGGTGTTGGGAAGGGTATAAGTCAGGGCAGCATTTCCCTCTGTGTCATTTTATTTGTAAACCTCTGGCATCTCTGATAACCATCAGGAGTGGAGCGACAACACATCTCTCTCCTGGACGGCTGCGAGGCCCTGGCTATGTGGCCTCTACTCACAAAGAAATGTGAAGCAAGGCCGCTTTTGCCATAGCGGGAGCTAAATCTTGCAGCCCCAGAGACTACGCAGAGTGTGAGATGTTTTAGAAAACAGCCTTCTTAGGCAGAAAGGTACCACGGGATTGAGAGTACAAAACTAATATATGGCCAGGGGACTCTCTCTGGCTGCATAGAAATCCCTGAGGCCCACTAAATTAGCGCAGATGCTGAATAGCAGGATGATGCGAAATTGGCTTGTGTAGACACAGTCTTGCAGTGCAAAAACAGGAGCTGCATGGGCAGCGGGTTCAGGGCAATGCCTTCCCTGGCACTACCACCGACCTGTCGCCGGGTAACTGGGCCGCAGAACCCCACAGCCTCCTCCACTCCGTTTGACGCCCCCAAAGGTCCCAGCTGCTCACCATGGCCCTCCTCCCAGGGATGGGGCAGTGAGGAGAGACACGGAGAGCCAGCAAGCTGAGGAGCCTTGGCTGGGTGCTGCGGGGGCTGGCGGCTGGTGCCTTTCAGACAGGAGGAGCTGGTGCTTGGAGAAGCTGCTAGTGACACGCCTCAGTGCAACTGGTGGCCCTGGAACAGTCTGGTGCTTGGGGAGTTGACTCAGCCGCACGTTGGGGCCAGCCCAGTGCTCAGAGGCCAGGTCCTGATGTGGCTGGAGCAGGCAGGCCAGGGATTCTTCGGTCTGAGTTGGAGGGGCAGGCTTCGGGGCTCTGGCATGTGGGGGCAGCTGGGGTAGAAGGGGGGGTGCTATAACCCCCCCCATGCGATAAAAATTATCCCACTCACTTGTGCCACAACAACTGGTTTTCTGCATTTAAAGCCAGAGCTGGTGTCAGGGGGCAAGCAAGCAGGGCAATTGCCCGGGCCCCCATGCAAAACTAAGCTCGGCTGGTGGGGCTCAGGGCCCCAGATTTCAGCCTCGTGTAATGGGGTTTTGACTTTGTGCCCTGAGCCCCAGCGAGCCTAACACTGGCT
The DNA here is from genome assembly GCA_032595735.1 of Pelochelys cantorii. Classification (NCBI taxonomy): domain Eukaryota; kingdom Metazoa; phylum Chordata; order Testudines; family Trionychidae; genus Pelochelys; species Pelochelys cantorii. The sequence continues at coordinate 7,356,541 of CM064346.1, read as the reverse complement.
TTGCTTGGTGGAGCCCTGAAAGTTCCTCTGATGGACCCCCAGACCCCCGATTGAGAACTGGCTCACAGGCCTTGTTGCGCCAGACGCTGTCCATATACAGAGATGTTCCAAGGCAAAGCGCTTAACTCCTAAATGGGCAAGACAAAGGAAGCATTAATAGTCGCATTTGTATGGATGTTGAGCCGAGTCCTAGGGATTGCATGACTTGGTGGTGATCCCACGGGACAGAACCAGAGCCTGGATCCAGACCTGAAGCAGAGTCCAGGGCCTTACCCAAAAGACACCTGCTTGGAACTTCAGTTTCCTCATCCCCATTCTCATCTGTTCACATGAAAACCCATCCAGGATTTCTATCCGAGGGTTGGCTGTGATGCTGCCATGGACTACGCTACAGAGGTTGTCTGACTGTGTAGTGACTGATGCCGTCCTGAAATTGTTTTATCTGATTATATGGGGAGAGAAAAACTCTGCCAGGCCCAGTGTGCTGTGGAGTCTTGTGCCCAGCACAGTCTAGCTGGAAGAAAATGCCTGCATATATTGACCGGTGCAGGAGTGCCCAACTAGCGCACTCTCCCCGACGACCAATGTTTCAGCCAGCAGATCAGTAACAAAAGGGGCTTTCTTTTCCCGCTGCTCTTCTGAGCACTATGGCCGTGGAGAAGCAGGCAAACGTGATAATTACAGGTTATACTGCCAAATGCTAACTTGGATTGACCACAGTATTTTAAGATTGGCACAAAGTTCACATGGCTTTCTGGTTGCCTTTGGAGCCGTACAACCTAGCACTTCAGTGCCTGGAATGGATGCCATTAAACATAACTGGGAGAAAAACGGAAACTAAATAGGCAGAGATGTGCTTGACCAGGCTGAGCCAAAGGAAAAAGATTAGCATGTCTGTTGCATACCGAGCCTTCTTATGGGTCATGTGTACTGATGGAATATAGGACCTGTAGGTCTTTTTCCTCTACTCGCCCCCAATTTAGAGCTAGAAATGGGCCCCTGCACAGATAGTGTTTATATTTAGAACTGGGTCCGGGTCCAATTCCAAACTAGGAATTGCTTGTTTCAGAGGCAGGCTGGAATTTCTCCAAAGTTCAGGGAACTCAGATCCAGTGTCCTAATTTGGATCCATCTGAAAGACAAACCTTATATCGCTGGAACATGGGGACAAGGTAAGCAAGTCCCTGGAAGGCATTGCCTGCTCTAGAGAGGGACAATGAAGGTACTATGAAATTAGAGATTCCAAGAGGTCTAGTTTTAATCTATTCTGAAAAGTTTCTTATGTCCTGTAGGAGGGTCACCAAATGAAATGACTAGGTAGCAGGTTAAAACAAACAAAAGGAAGTGTTTCTTCACACAATGCACAGTCAACCTATGGAACTCCTTGCCAGAAGACATTGTGAAGACCAGGACTTTAACAGGGTTCAAAAAAGAACTACATAAATTCATGGAGGATAGATGGATCAATGGCTATTAGGCCAGGATGGGCAGGAACGGTGTCTCTGTTTGTCAGAAGTTGAGAATGAGTGACACATGAAGATTCCCTGTTCTGTTCATTCCCTCTACGGCACGTGGCATTGGCCACTGTCAAAAGACAGGACGCTGGGCTAGATGGACTTTTGGTCTGGCCCAGTATGGCTGTTTTTATGTTTTACGTATTGAGTGCTGCAAGAGTGCCCAACTAGCGCACTCACCCCGACGACCAATGTTTCAGCCGGCAGATCAGTAATAAAAGGGGCTTTCTTTTCCCGCTGCTTTTCTGAGCAATATGGCCATGGAGAAGCAGGCAAACGTGATAATTGCCGGTTATTCTGCCAAATGCTAACTTGGATTGACCACAGTATTTCAAGATTGGCACAAAGTTCACACGGCTTTCTGGTTGCCTTTGGAGCCGTACAACCCAGTGCAATTCCTAGTTTGGAATTGGATCTGAAGAGCTCTTTCAGAAAAAGGTGTGCGGTGGACGCAGAAGAGGGAGTTTTTTCGAAAGAAGAGGCCCCCAGGAAAAAGCACAGGTGCCCTGGTGGCCATTCCGTCCACAGTAATCAGAACTCTACTTGTGAAATAGCGTCCAATCAATGTGGACGCTATCTTTCGAAAAAGCAGATCGCTTTTTCAATGCTCTTTTGCAGTGTGGACGTTCCCTTTCGGAAGTTTTTTCAGAAGATCTCTTCCAAAAAAGCTTCTTTTGAAAGAAGCCTGCAGTCTAGACATACCCTAAGTTCCTTACTGTGTCATTAGAGATCCTGGAAATCTGTCCAAGAGCAACAAGTGTGATGTTGTCTCATGCAAAAGGATCTGAGTAAATAAGCCCTCTGACATTAGTGCATAGAGCACAGCAACAATGTTGCCTGCCTTGTGAAAAATATTCTGTATCTTTCCCTATCCACTAGGTTTAAAACAAAAATCTATTCCTTCTACAAATAAAAAATAGCCCTATAGTCCCATTATCTGCCCTTATTAAGTATGTTTTCATGCTGTGTTTTTCTTCATGCCCACAGTCAATAATAATTTAAATGATACTCTCTGATGCCCTTTGTTCACATCATTTATTTCCATCTCTTTATCTGATTTTGCCAACAGGACCTAATTTGAGAGAGGCTTCAGTTCATTGCCAGGAGGGATTTAAACACCGTTAAGACTGACATTTTCCCTCATCTCTCATCCCGTGGGGTACCTGATTGCAAATTTATAACACATTAGAGGTCTTGCCATCAGAAGATACAGACTTACAGTAATAGCAACTAATTTAAAAAAAGATCACCCGCGCATCAGTGTCTGCGGCTGGTTTACACAGGCTAATTAATCCTTATTTGACCTGAATTAACTCTTAATCTGTGTGAAATGAAAGAGCTTTAAGGATACTGCAAATTTTAGAAGCTGGAAAATCCTTTCTCTGCAGGAAGCTCCTGCATCTGGGTGACATGTGGATTTAAACATGTTGGCTTCCTCCTGGAAATTAGCTTCCTTTTTTCCAGCCAATACAAGGGAAGGGGAATTTCCTTCACCACAAGGAGAATGGAGGTTTTAATTGAAAGGCTCCCTGGGATTTGAATTAAACATCTAGTGCCAGTACAAAAACGGATGTCGGAACAAAAACTGGCAGCTTGCCCCTCCCAACACTAAACTGGAATCTGACCAATAAGCAGCTTCCCCCTGGTATGGACATAGATGGATTAGGATTTGGTCGATTAACTCAGCCACCTCCTAACCCATTTTCATTCTACCTCTTAGGAGCAATAGAAGAACACAGGACTGCAAAACCTGGTCATCAACTTAGACTGTGAGCACTCTACGCAGTTGGGAATGCCATTTTTGTTCGGAGTTTGTTCTGCACCTTGTACAGAGGAGACGTGATCCAGGACTGGGGCTCCAAAGTGCTACTGTCATATAACTAAAATAATGATTTTTTTTAAAGGACAAAGGAGTTAATCAGTGTTGATCATGCCTCAAAGGCAGGCGTCAGCAACCTATGGCTCTCGAGCCACATGTATCTCTTTTGCAGCTTCAGCTCAGCCTCCCCTTTCAAGCACCTCCCGCAGCAGGCAGCCTGCAGCCTGGTGGCTCCCCACAAGATTGGAGTGTCAGCATCAGCTCTCTGCCGGATCTGGCTTGTGGGGAAGTGGAGCCAGAAATGGCTGCACACGCTGCCATTTCCCTTCCCCCGGCTGGGGAAACAGCAGCGTAAGAACGCGTTTCCTGGAGGTTTTTTCCACTGCTCCTATTGGCCAGAATTTGGCCAATGGGAGCATTGGGAGGCTATGCCTGTGACGTGGCATGAAAGCAAGTGAGTGGCCCCCCCACCCCCTCATGCCCAGACCCCACACGCTCAGTCCCCTCACTCAATCCCCCGCTGAGACCCCACACACCCAGCTTGCTCACTCACTACCCTGCTGAGACCCTGCACCTCCACCCCCCTCACTCACTGCCCTGCCAAGACCCCGCACCCCCAGCCTGCTCCTGCCCTCTCCCTTGCTCCTGCCCCCTCCCCACTGGCCAGACATCCTGCCTCCAGCCTGCTCCTGCCCCCTCTCCTCTGGCCACACACCCTGCCCCAGCCAGCTCCTCCTTCCTTCCTTGCTCCTGCCTCCTCCCCCCAGCCAGACACCTTACTCCCAGCCTGCTCCTGCACCCTGCCTCCAACCCAGACCTTGCACCCTCACCCCCTCCTGCACCTCACTTCCCACTCAGATCCTGCGCCACCATCCCTATCCCACTCACTGGCAGCCTTGTCATGCACGCTTAACCCTCATTTTTTGCCCTACCCCAGAGCCTGGGCGGGGGCACAAAATCCATTAACCCGGGAACCCCAGAAGAGTAAATCTGGCCTGAGGCCTTGAACCTTAGTCCACCCTGCTCCTCCTCCCACCCTGGGGCTGGAGCACCAGGGGAATGTGGCGTCTCAGTGATGTGTGGGGCTTAGCACAGAATGCCGCAGCTCTACAAAGGTGTAGAAAAGGTAGCTTTGTGACAGATCCTCTCCAAAACATGCCTTTCCAAATGACACAAACCCCTGGGGACCAAGCTGCGTTCGGCACTTGCTCGGGGAGTAGTCAAATGAGTACGAATTCTGAAAGCAAACCCTCCAACAGCGCCGCGACTGCCCTAATTCCATGTCCTTATGCAGCCCACACAAGGGAGGGAGATTTCCTCTTCTCTGTCCCACCACTGTGCAGTCCCGAGAGGGACAGGGACACCCTAGTACTTTGGCATTGCTAGTCCCATTTGACAAAAGGGGCAGGATAGGATACAAAGAACCTTTCTGGGCCCCATGGCTACAGTACTCTCTGAGCCAGGCCTTAAGCTGAACATGGAGTAGAAGGTGGTGATTGGAAGCAGAAGCAAACCCACGAGACGTGTCGGAGCCTCCCGATTCAATGTGGGGATACTAAAGAGAAGCCACTGACCTTGTCAGCAAAGGCACGAGGCAGTTAGGGCGGGGGCTGACCTCAAGTGAGCTCTCTCAATAAAAGCAAGGTGGGAATGTCTGCGGAAAGGGAGGCCAGGTGGGGTCTGACCACTCCATGGCGTGGTAGCTCTGAAAACTGACATCAGTGGTTAGGGATGTTTGCTTTTGGGGCCTTGTAAATCCCACTGCTAAGCTCTTCCAGAGAAAAGGATTTTTGTCTCTCCCTCAAAAGTCGGCTGATTGTTGAGGGCTCAGCCCCGGACAACTGTGGAGCCAGCGTAAGGTCTGGGACCAGAACCCCATAATCCTAACAACCAGCATCAGAGGAAACTGGAAGGGTCCCCACTGCTGCCTATATGGGGAGTTACTTCGTAGCCACAGGCAGTTAATGACTTGTTGATGTCCTGAAACAAAAGGGATTGGAATGTTTATAGATTTTAGCCTGGTCACTTGCTCACCTTAGTGGAACTCCCCAACCATACTGGGACCCTGAAGACTTCCCTGTCTAAACAGGCAACAGTAGAAGACATTGTCTCCATTTTACAGACACAGAACTAGAACGCAAGGGACTTAAGTGACTTTCCCAAGGGGAGAGAGGAAATTTGTGGCAGAGCCTGGAATGGAACTGATGACTTCCTGAATCCTACTGACATAGCTGAATTCTTTCTCTTATTCTACCCAGAGACAGTTAAATGCCCCCTGCTCAAAGGACAAGTGATCTGCATTAAAAGAGCTACCAAAATGTGTGTAATACATGTCACCCTTCAAATCAGCTATCAGTCTACAGCTTAAGGTAATAATTTAAAGGCTTTTATCTACAAGATCCAGTGCTGTTTTATATTGCCCCCACTTTTGGCTCTGAAGTGCTCAGAGAGAAAATAAATCATAGCTCAGTGTAGTATTTTCATCATTGGTAATGCCATGACAAGCTCAGAGGCTCACAAGATTATATTGATAAGAGTCTAGTTTTAACATTTTTACCAGTTCCCAGCTGGATCTCTGACCTCAGACTGCATTAAGGCTGTGCCGTTTTCAGATCTAATGCCAATCTCTGTCTTGCAACCAATCATCATTTTAATGCCTGCTTTACTCTTTGAATTATGGTAATATATTGGAATCGTGTGTTTTGACCTTTTTAGTATTTCGTATTTTTATTGGATAAATGTTTCACTGCTTTCCCCAGAGGTTAAACAAGATTGTTAGAGGGAGAGAGACTGGCAAACCAGCCAATCCAAATACAGAATATTGAAAAGGTCAAACTGCAAGAGCATCCTTCTAATTCAGAGAACAGGGAAGGCATGGAAATTCAATGACAAGATCTGTGACAAACACCACAACAAGACCAGAAATGACAAATTGTCGGCATTACAGATTAAAGGGCATTGTCTCGGCAGCATCTGGAGAGTTGCCCACAAACCAATGTGCAATGAGCTGAGAATATGCAAGTGTGTGTGTGTGTGTGAAATTACCTCCTTGTATATGCAGGTGTGTTGTGTATATTGCAGTCATGGCTTGGGTACTGATATTTACATCTCTGGCCCCCTTAAAATGCCATTCCGGAGGAGAATCTTTAATTTTAGAGGAAATTGGTGCTATAAAAAGGACTTCAACCCACCGGGCAGGGGCATTTTAAAGGGGCCAGGAGAGTAATTAAAAATATGGCCCTTTAAAGGATTTCTTTAAAAAACTGCCCCTTAAAGGAATTCCATTGTCTTGAGGCATCTGATCATACACTGGCATCGCAGCCAGGTTCCTTATTAAAACGTAATTCACTAAAACAAAACCAGAAGCCTTTTAAGTAATTGCAACGCTGAGCTCATCCTTTGATTCTTGATCTTCCTTTTCTAACAGCATTGAACTTATTTCCTGAACCACATCCCTCCTCAACCCCTCCTACTTAGCATAAAAACCAATATCTGCACCCCTGCACTTAGCATTCTGCCTTAGGAGTTCACCCCAGGGAGTTCACCCCGCAGAGGCAGGCTGGGATAATAGCTTCCCCTGGGGCAACTGAAAGATCATTGTTGCGGAGTGTGGTCCCTACAGACCAGGGATGTTAAGGACTAATGGACTATCTAATAAGCCAATACTTTCTGGACAGTCAACAGGATAGTTGACTAGTCACTTCCCCCATCCCCTCCTTGCTGCCTCTATCAGATAGAGGCAGCAAGGAGGGGGAAGAGGGAGGTACTTCAAAGCAGCAGCGCCGCATGGATCCTCGGGTCAGCTGTGCAGCGCTGCCCCTTTGAAACGCCACCGCAATGTTTCAAAGCAGCAGCACTGCGTAGAGTTCCCAGCTGACCCCGGGCTCCATGTAGTGCTGCCCCTTTGAAATGCTGTAGTGGCCTTTCAAAGGGGCAGTGCCGCCTTATTGACTAATTGTATAGTCGATGCAAAAATGCATCGACTATTTGATTAGTCAATTACACGCTATTTAACATCCTTACTACAGACCAGGTGCCAGCTCATGGCAAAAACCTAGGGCAGGGTTACTCAGCACACGGTCCGCAGGTGGGATCCTTTGAACATGGCCACCACTGGGAACACGCTCCACAATGGCGAGGCATCTCCCAGGCAGGGTGAGCATTGATGGGCTGGCTGGAACAGACAGGTATAGGATATTGATGTTTCTAGCCCCCAGGGAGGAGGTGCCAGGTGCACTGGGGCATTGTGGGAAGTGCTTTGTATTCATGCCCGTCAGTGTGAAATAAGTTATTTGCATATATTTGCATATATATTTGCATGTGTATGCAACCACGCTTAAACTGAGGCCCTCAGCATGTGCTGTGAGTATCTTTGTGGCCCCCAGGGCTTCCAAAGTTGAATAGCCCTGACCTAGGGCTTCTCTGACCACTGACAAATGCAGCGGTGGAAACCTGTCTGTGTGGATTAGAGCTACATCTACACTGCACAGTTATTTCAGAATAAGCTATTCCGGAATAGTTATTCTGAAATAACTTATTTCAAAATAGCATGTCTACACTGCAGGGAAGCCTCAAAATTAGTCCGAAGCAGGTTTCCCTAATGTAGACGTGCTATCTCGATTTACAGCCGCAGGAGGAATAACTTAGAATGGCCCCGGTCACGCGTCACACCTTATTTTGAAATAGCTGTTTTGGAAGAGGCATTCTTCCTCATGGAATGAGGTTTACAGAAATCGGAATAAGCCATCTGTTATTTTGAAATTATTTCGAAATAACGGAATTGCTGTGTAGACGCTCACATTGTTATTTCGGAATAACGGCCACTATTCCAAAATAACTTTGCTGTGTAGACACACCCTAGAAGAGTTACACTAGATATTCATGTTTGTCTTCAGTGTTTAGACTTTATGGAATGCCAGTAGGATGCTCTCTGTATTCATCCTGCTTACAGTATCTGCATTCTGTGACAGAAAGTTCTCCTGAGTATTTGCATTGCAAACCACTGTGTAATTCCCCAAGCAAGAAAAGAAGCATTAGTTAAGGTAAAGTTCTCCTCTTGCACATTAAATGGCCCATTTACAGCAAATGAGGCATTGTGTTGCTTCAAAGGGCAGAGATCTCGATTATATTCCTAGCTCTCTCCAGGAAGGGGAGACCTGTGCGTGAACTCATCCCATCAGCTTGGCTTCTCCGTGATGAGGATAAAAATTCCCAATAAAGGACAAAAATTCCTAAACAGAAGCAAGAGAGCCCAGTTCTGCTTAGCCTGGCTAAAGGACACACAGAGATGTTTGTTACCTTTTTAAATCAAAGACTGCAACTCAGCTGTGTGGGGGTTTCCTGATTTAACCTTGTAAATAACGCTCCCTGCTTTTCTTAGTTAATAAATCTTTAGATAGCTTATTACAAGGTTGGCTACAGGCATTGTTTTCTGGATTGAGAGCTGAATATAATTGGTTAGGGGGGTAAGTGACAGGTCCTTGGGGACTGGGAGTAATATGAATATTGTTGTGATTTTGGGTGTACGTTGGCCATCCATCACATAGTCTGACTTGTGTGGGTGGCAAGATAGACTGGCCCAGGGGGACCAACTGTCTGTGACTTGATGGTAAGAATGCTACTCTCCTTTAGTAGTTCCCATGTGTTATGCTTTTGGTGAAAGAACATGCAGCCAGGTTAGGGTTTCTGTGCTGATTTTGAACAGTCTGTCCTGGGTTGGCTCTTATGACCATGAGTCACTCAAGAATGCATGATAATGAGCTTCAGATGAAGCCAAGTCCAATCCTGCCCCAGTAATTGCCACAGGAAGCTTGATGAAAGAAAAGGGAGGAAGAAGTAAAAGAGGAAAATGGGGGGATATTCCAGCCAGCAAAGCAAGCACGGAATCCTTTGGGATGAAAGGAGAGCAAAGTATTATTATAATCAATTCAGCTTGAATAGTAGATAAGCTCTTGGCATGGCTTGTCTTTTTCTTCTGTTTGCACTGGAGTCCCGGCCCATGGCTGGGGGTTTCTAGGCACCATACTAATATCAACAATAAATGATAAAATGCCCTGTGTACAAAACAAGAAGCCAAGCCACGTGGAGAAGGGTGTTGTCCCTCTGAAAGTGCATTCTGTACTTTGTGTACAACCTCTGCCCTCCTTAGACATGTAGGCTGGTGTCCTACAAAACGATACACATCAGGTGGAACTAAGCATTTCTATTCAGTGGCATTATATGCTGCATTGTAACTGAACCCCAGAGGCGACAGCTGCAATCCAGCATGATGTGTTAACAGATAAATCAAAAGCGACAGTAAAATATACGTTTTTTTTTTTAGGGGGAAATTGCATTCCTAGGCACCTCCAGTTTCTTCGGAGCCCTTTGTTTCATCCATAACCAAGAACTAATTTATGGCACTTACTCAAAGCAAATGGTTCCACTGTGGGAGATGTGATGGAGTTAGGAAATGTACCACATTTCTTCTCGGCTCTCCTGCTTTACCTATGAAACACACAATTCTTCTTGCTTGCTGTGCTTGCTGTTTTGTATTCTCAAGGTAAAGATGAAGCCATTCCCACTTATTCCAATGGGCATTTTGTCTGTTCCTAGGTTCTGTTGGCGAGAGGTCTTGAGGTTTCTCACTGCTGGGTTTTAACAAGACCTCGGTGCAGCTGCATTGTGTAGTAAAATTACACACAGAGCCTGATCCTGACATCAATGGGAGATACGGGTGCTTAGCATCTCACTGGTCCAATGTACAATCCCATGCACTTTAATGGAACTGCAAGTCCTAAGGATTGAATTGGGCCAGTAGATTTCCTGGGATTGCAGATGTGGGACAGAGGCTAGAATGTGGCCTTATTCTTCTGTCCCATCCATTTAGCTTATCTTGCAAATGGGGGCTGCTGTTGTTTATCAAAATAAAGGTAAAACTGTTTAACACCTTTCGAAACAAATAATGGCACCGAACTGATTGGGAAAGTTCATTTTCCATAACACACATATTATCCCAAAAGCACACATGAATGTGAAGTGCAAATGGTTATGCGGACATACCTGTGCATGCAACAGTCTGATTTGCCTGGATAACTGCATGAAAAGTTACTGTGATTATGCCTAAAGCAGCATAAACATTCTGTGCTTAAAAATGTATCCCCTTAAGTTTTCTCTCATAACCTGTTACTGCTGTGAGATCTTAAACAATTCTTTTAAAATATGCAGGCAAAAATGTGCGCACCTTTCCATTTCTATAGATCATAGAGAACAAAAATGATTGCTCATTGGTTTATTTTATCATCTATTCCATTTGCTTTGCTGGGATTTTTTCCCCCTACACAGATCTCAGAATACTGAGACCAAAGAGAGTGAAGTGGATCTAATTAACTTCTCTCAAGGGTATTTGACTGTCTGCAAAGGAAGTGGGAAGCAATGAGGAATACATTACGGAAGCCTATTCATAGCAAACTCTGTTATGTACAGTAGCAAGCCTTGCTCCTCCAAAACCAGCATTTGTGTATTTTCTTGTTTGATAGCCCCAACTGCTTCTATGTAATAGAAAAATATATTGTTTCATGATGAGAGAGAACATAAGCAAAAAAGGAAAATGAGGCTACAATGCTTTGTGTCGGTAGCAGAGACTCGAAATGCATATCGAGGCTTTGTTTCCAGAGAAAGAAAAGTGAAACACAAAACAGGTTGTTGGTGCGTCGGTATTTGTATGAGTTGAAAGTCACTGTCACATCTTAGCACCAAGGTCAAGAGACCTTTCTGAGTGAGGGTCCTTGACATTCTTGTGGAAATAGTGCAGTTAAGCAGTTTCCCACTGCAGAATGTTCCCATTGTCTCAGTGCATCTCTGCCACTGAAAGAGAGAATCTTTGTGCATATGGAAGCGCGGAGTAAATCACAGCTGCAATTTAGTTTCTTAAATACATTCCTGAAATAAAAATACCTCTGTGAATGCCAGTTTGAGGATCTGAAGCAAGTCTCTGTCCATAGCGCTACCAGGATATAAAGGAAGTCGGTGTGTGTGGGGATTCAAGGCAACTTACAAGCAGCAGGGATTGTTTTCAGATGTCAGAAGCTAACAAGGTGCCAGCCCTTCTGCTAAATTGAAATCCATTTCGAATGTCCCTGTGGCTGACACAGATATGTTGATTGTCACCTTTATTATAACCTGCACAAATAAAAGCATAATAGCATCTCGCCAAGAGGTAATGCTATTACAGATGTATACATAATCTGTTTGTCTAACATAGTGTCAGTGTTACCTAATGAATTCATTTTTCTACCAATTTCTGCAGGGCAAAGCCCTTGTCTTGTATTACTGTCACCAATTATTCAGCACAGAGCTCAATAAGCATGCCAGTTAGGTACAATCATGATTTCAGAGGGTGGGGTTAGTTGGGTGGCTGTGGAAATACTATCAATGGCTGCAAGGTGTAATATTAATCTGCAAACATTGAGGCTATGTCTAGACAGCAGAGATATTTCAGGATACTGGAAATAGCTATTCTGCATCTTTAAATGCACCCGTTATTTTGAAATATATTTCGAAATAACAGGCGCACTATTCCAGTGTCGCTGTAACCGTCATCCCACGAGGGTTAAGGGTTTTGTCAGAATAGTGCTTTATTTCAAAATTTGGCACTGTGTAGACAGCGCCAAATTTCAAAATAAGCTATTTCAAAATTACCACAAAATAAGCTACGCAATTTGCGTAGTGCAAATTGCGTAGCTTATTTCCAGGTAAGGGTGCAGTGTAGACGCTTCTTCAGATGTTATCAGTGGCATGGCAACAATGGAATGGAGTCTGTGTTTTCAGAACATTTGCACCTATTTAATCATATGAATATTTACTGGCTTTTAGACACAATCATTCTATTAATGAGATTTGATCACAGAAGAAGCCACAATGAATTTTCCACAGACATCTGCTAAAAATTCCCTAATATTTACCTAATTTTACAACAGGCTACATAAAAAGCACTGATGTAGTCAGTACTAACTAAAATTGCACACAGACAATGACTTATTTATATAGATCTATATACTATACACTGAAATAGTGCAATATTTGAACTGATATATTTTGTAATATGGTAGAAATGACAGAGTAAGCACTTTTTTAGTATTGGCATGCTGTGGTACTTGTATTTTTACGTCAGACTTTCTGTAAGCGAGTAGATTTTAAGTGAGATGAAACTTGGGGTACGCATGATAAATCAGACTCCTGAAACAGGTACAATAATCTGGAATGGCTGAGTGCTTAATGCAGCATGACTCGGGCTCAATCCAAGATGAGATTCTATTGCCTAAGAACATGTTTGTCTAAAGCAGGGGAGGGCAATAATTTTGGAAGGGGGGTCACTTCACAAATTTAGGAAGTGGCTGTGGGCTAATCCAGAAGGGGAGGGGTCTCAGGCGGAAGGGGAGGGGTGGAGGACTACCCTGCTGGGTACGGTGACCTTATTTTCTGAACAAGCTGCAGCTAGTAGTAACACTTTAATTTAAATTATGATACAGATTAAGCGTTTTAACTTTCTCATGTTAGTTCATCAAACTTCATTTTAAATAAAGTAAAATACGATGTCCCACACAAAAGGTTTCAAAGTTTTCTTTATTTATGGCAGGGGTGGAGAATCCTTAGGGGTCAGGGGTCACTGACTCACAAAAAAATCAGTTGGGGACCACCCTAGTGAGAAGTAAAAAACTCCTCCAGAACCCCCCAACACTCATGATTTGGCCCCAACTGAGACACTTCACTCCTCTGGTGTCCCAGCCTCGTGTGGTGTGGTGTGGAGGGGAAGGGAAGGTGGGGGACTGAGGTTCAGGGCTTCCCATAGACCAGATTTACTTCTCTGGGGGTCTGGAGTTAGTGGATTTTATGGACCTCCCTAGGGGTAAGGACAAAAATGAGGGGTACAGTGCATGAGACCAAGCTGCCAGCAAGTAGGATAGGGATGGGGTGCAGGATCTGGGAAGGAGCTGGGGTGCAGAAGCAGGCTGGGAGTAGGGTGTCCGGCCAAGTGAAGGGAGCAGGAACAAGGGAGGGGGCAGTGTGTGGCCAGGAGAGAGGGGCCCCCACTTCTGCAGTTATCGTGCTAGAGTGGAGATTAGGCCTTGACAGTAGCTGAAGCCACGAACATTGGTGGCTTCTCTCCCCTCCCTGCCCTGCATGCTGTGGGGCTGAATTTCATCCCTGCAGCAGGAGAGGGAAGATGGGAAGCCGCCAGCCCTCTGAGCTTCAGCCACTGAAGCCCTGAGCGCCAGGTGGTTTGTACAGATCTGCTCCCTATAGGACTATGCTACTTAGGGAGAATTTAGGGTTACTGAGCATGCTCAGTAGCTCTGCTGAAGCCCTTGCCCTGCACCATGCCCACACTACCTATAAGTTTCTGCTTACTACTTTTTACAGGGGGTTAAAATGGGGGGAAAGGGGTTAAACAGAGGAGGAGACGAAAATTGACTGGGGTGGGGAGTGAAACGGCTGCAGGCAGGGTTAGGATCGGTGCTAGAGGCAAAATCAGGGCTAGTGGAGGGGAGGAGCGGGGAGCAGGTAACAATATCTTATAGGAGCATTTCCTTATGATCATACGTATCAGAAACTACTACCAGTAGCACATCACTACAGGGAGCAGTTCTATACAAAAATTTGTATGTAACTGCTACCTGTAGAATTGTGCTACTTCTGGTAGCTATATCTTATAGGAGCAGTGCCTTATGACTGAACAAATCAGTAACTGCTACCAGTAGCACAGTCCTACAGGGAGCAGCCAGCCATAAGCCACCCACGGCTCCTACACTCCCACCCCCCATGGGGCTGAAGCCCCAAGTGCCAGTCCCCCCCCCCCCATAGGGCTGAAGGACCAAGCACCAACAGGGCCCAAGCACCTTAGGACTAAAGCCCTGAGTGCCAGCAGCCCCCCACTTTGTTGTCCTATATTCAGCATAGGGAAATATGGTCACCCTATGGAAAGAAGCCTAGGAAAGAAGTCAGCATCTTGCAGTGGAAGGAAAGCATTAAATAGCTGGTGTGTTTCACTCTAGACATGATTGCTTTTCAGTGGTGGATGAAGAGATCAGTATGTGTTTATGGGCATGCATGCACTGGTATTTGTGTCTGTAGCTGTATTTGTGCCTTTCCCCCGCAAGACACCAGGCACTATGTTAATCTAAGATACCCATCTTAGCAGCAGCTATTATTAAATGCAATAATTATCTGCTCTCCAAACGATGCATGCATGCTTTGTATCCACATGTATTCCTGCTGATACATTCTGTAACTGGAAAGGAAAAGATGGTTTATAGGCCAAGGCAGTGTTTTTATCCGCTTTCCAGTGAAGTTGTCAGTTAAAACCTCATGTAATGAGTGGAATGGCTCAGCAATATTGGATCTTTATTCTCCTAGGTTCTGTAATTATTGCTTCATATCCTGTGACTGAGTGTTCCTCTCCTAAAGCTTGCCATAGTGGAAATCTTAACCTCTTGCATGCTACATAACCTACCCAGTACTTGGTACAAGGCTCTTTCAGCATGGCCTGGTGAGCCCAGTCCCCGGTGAATTACTGGCACTCAGCACGTGGCACAGGGCAATTCCATGTGCATGTGAAAGAAGGACTCTCACTCTTACCAAATTGCATGTGAAATTCAGGCCTCTAGCTCTTTGCTGACGCGAAGAGGAAGGATGGTCTTGTGTTGCTGGACTAGGGCTCAGGGTTCAACTCTTGACTCTGTCACAAACCATATTCACCAACCCCTTCTGTGCCTCCTCGTCCCTTTGGAAGAAACGAAGAAAATAATGCCCTCCAGGGGGATAAATCCACAAGTCCTACTGTAGTGGGAGCCTCCACCTAGGGAGGTAGACAGAGGGAGAGATTCTTCTTGGGTCTGAACTATGGAGTTCCAAGACTGGGATTTTGAAAAGGTCCTAAGTCAATTGACCTTCATTTGGAGCTGTATGAAAATCGGATGTGTTTGTTTGATGCCCGGCCCATTTTGGTAATGCTCATGGGGAGCAACCCATGGCTGATGTGAGGGAATTGCATTGGCGGGGCCAGACTGTCTGTCTCTAGTGGGCGTCTGGGAGCTAACTGGAGCTTACAAGGCACTTCTCAATGAGACCAGACGGGGGAGAAGCCTAAGCGTTCAAGCCAACATCTCGTGCATTACGTTCTCCTCCCCTGCCTTTGGCTATACGTGAGCAATGCTAAGCACTTGGTCTGATTCACAGCGCTGGCATAAACCAGCTCGATACTTTGAAAAGCACTTTGGGATTTCTTGACTATTGAGAAGGTGCCACTGAAAATCAAAGTCTCTCTTGCTGAACTGAACTGCCCCATGTCATTAATTAAGGTCTAACAGCCAATATGGAGTTACCAAACGGCTGGAGGATTTAAGGGCTCAAAGCAAAGCCATCTGTATTCAGTTCTACCAGCCATGCTCGCAGCACTAAACCTCATAAAACAGGGTTTTTTTTCTTTTCGAACTGCCTACTCCAAGGGAGATTGACCAGCTCCAGAGTTTGCAATGGCAAGGTCCCTCGTGTAGACAATTCACTGATATAGAATCATTGAATCATAGAGCGGAAAGAGATCTCAGGAGCTCATCAAGTCCAGCCCCTTGCCCAAGGCAAGACCAATCCCAACTAGATCAACCCATCCAGGGCTTTGTCAAGCCGAGACTTAAACACCTCTAGGGATGGAGATTCCACCCCTTCCCTAGGGAACCCATTCCAGTGCTTAACCAGCCTCCTAGTGAAATAGATTTCTGTAATATCCAACCTAAACCTCTCCCACTGTAACTTGAGACCATTGCTCCTTGTTCTGCCATCTGTCACTACTGTGAACAGCCTCTCTCCATCCTCTTTGGAACCTCCCTTCAGGAAGTTGAAGGCTGTTATCAAATCCCCCCTCACTCTTCTCTTCTGCAGACTAAACAAACCCAAATCCCTCAGCCTCTCCTCATAGGACATGTGCTGCAGCCCCCTAATCATTTTGGTTGCCCTCCGCTGGACCCTCTCCAATGTGTCCACATCCTTTCTATAGTGGGGGGCCCAGATCTGGACACAATGCTCCAGATGTGGCCTCACCAGCGCCGAATAAAGGGGAATAATCACTTCTCTAGATCTGTTGGCAATGCTCTTCCTAATGTACCCTAATATGCCATTAGGCTTCTTGGCTACAAGGGCACACTGTTGACTCATATCCAGCTTCTCATCCACTGTAACCCCTAGGTCCTTTTCTGCAGAACTGCTGCTTAGCCAGTCGGTCCCCAGCCTGTAACAATGCTTGGGATTCTTCCATTCCAAGTGCAGGACTCTGCACTTGTCCTTGTTGAACCTCATCAGATTTCTTTTGGCTCAAAACTCCAATTTGTCCAGGTCACTCTGGACCCTATCCCTGCCCTTCAGCATATCTACCTCTCCCCCTAGCTTAGTGTCATCCACAAACTTACGAAGGGTGCAATCCATCCCCTCATCCAGGTCATTAATAAAGATGTTGAACAAAACCGGTCCTAGCAGCCTACCTACAAGTCTTTTAAGTCCTCCCTTTTTGAGCAAGGTTAGATGAGCCAGCTCGGGGGAGCCAACAGCCTGGCCGGCCCACTGGACCAGGCGGGAGAGGAGGCCCAGCTCCATGGTCCCAGAAGGGGAGGGGCCTCTGACAGAAGGGGCAGGGCTAGAAATCTTAACAAATCTGTTAATAACAGCAAAGGAGGTTATCATTCATGGCAAACTCTTCCTTCTCGACTGGCTTTTATGTTCACAGCCAGTCATCACTTGTTTCACCATTTCACTTCCCAGTGACTAGACAGGCATATTTCAGAGGGAATTTTTAGTGGCTACGAGGGATGGGTACTACCCACTTTGAGACCATGCCACGGTGAGCTTATTGCCGCAAGGCATCCTGTGGCCCTCGTGGCACTCTGCCTGGCAGGCCCACTCCTTAGGACAGGGGTGGGGAACCTCAGGCCCAGGGGCTACATCCAGCCCCCGAGGCTCAGGGCTCCCCCAGCATTGGGGAGCCTGCACTGGCACTCCTCCAGGCTGCTGCGTCATGGAGTGGGCGCACACAAAATCTACTAGGCTGCCTCCCCCCCCCCACACACACACACAGACTCTGGGGTGGGAGGGGAATGGGAGGAGTATCTTTCTCCTTCTCAGCCAGGGACCACATCAGTAAGGGAGGAGGGCGTTTTATTTTGCTTCTCCCTCGTGTGCAGGCCCCGACTGATTTTTCTGGGGGTCTGCATGCCCCTACACAAAAAAAGTTTCCCTCCCCTGCCTTAGGAGTTCAGTGCCATATCAGGCCCTGAGTCAAGTTACCCACCGGGGCACCAGAACAATTTTTATAGCGGGGGTGCTGAACGAAACTGTAAACCTTGCATATATAATGGAATCTTCAAACCAAAGGAGGTGGCAGGGCCTCCAGTTCCAGCCTCTTGCTGAAGGTATTTCAGGACCTCTCTCTCCTGGCTGATGTCAAAACAGGAACCTCACAATAAACCACCCCGCTTAGTTCACAAGACTCTCTGTTTTCCAAATGATCCTTCAGGTGACAGTATCAGATTATAGGCTTAATTACATCCTGTTATAGCCACAGAAAGGCTTCAGCAAGAACAGCTGGCTGCCAGTTTTCCCACTGCTTATGAAAAATACGTCCTACGGAGTCATTTTCTTTCTCCCCATCTAATTATTTTAAGCCATGCTGCATAGATTTTTATGCTTCATACAGAGTGGTGCTGCATCCCTGAATGAGCCGAGAAGATGAGCTAAATTTCCCAGTACAGACCCCAAAGCTGGACCTCCAGACCACATGGGTGGGCTCCCGACAGGTCGGCAGACTCTGAATTTGCAAACGCAGATTTAGGCAGGTGGACGTGGGGGTTAAAGCACTGGCCAGCGTCCTGGAAAGACTGCCCGGAGTTCTTTTCTGTGCCGAGATTGCCTGTGTGACCTCGGGCAAAACACTCAGGCCCAGATCTTCAAAGGTATTTAAGTGCCTAACTCCCCTTGATTTTAATGGCATTAGGTACCCAAATACTCTGAGGGAGATGGGCCTTTCTTTCTCTGGGCAGTTTTATGTCGGATAGGTGTTCTGCAGTAACTTACTGCACCTCTTCACCTCAGTTGACCCTTTGCCAAAAATGAGTCTAATTCCCACCTTAAAGACTACTGGGAGTTAATTCTTCTAAAGAGTTTTGAAGCTACTGCTAGGAACGTGCTAATTACTGTTCTGGTTACAAAAACATAAACAACATCAGCACCAGGAAACAAATCACAAAGGGGAACAGTCCTCGTGTTTCAGGAGCTATCCTGGTCACCTCTAGAACCAGGAAGAAATGTTCCTACCTGGTAGAGAATAGCTGCCAAGTGGGGTGTGTCTAGACTACAAGGTTTTTTCGAAAAAAGTGGCCTTTTTTCGAAAAAACTGTACCTGCGGCTAGACTACCGCCGCTTTCTGTTGACAGTAAATCGAAAGAACGTGGCAGTTTTGTCGATGGCGATAAACCTCATTCCACGAGGAATAACGCCTTTTTTCGAAAGTCATCTTTCAAAAAAAGGCGCTATTGCCTGAAAACAGGGCTTTTTCGAAAGAGAGCATCTAGACTCTCTTTTGAAAAAGGAAGCTGCTTTTTAGAAAAATCTTGTTGTTTAGACGCTCTTTTTCGAAAGAGGCTTTTTCGAAAGTATCTTTCAAAAAAGCCTCTTTCGAAAGAGGCTTGCAGTCTAGACGTAGCCTGGATATTAACACAGATTCCTCTCAAGTGACTGATGGAGACAGGATGCCAGACTAGGGTGCTATTATTATGTATATTATTAATCACAGTAGCGCCTAAGAGCCAACCAAGTGTACAGCCCATTGTGCTAAGTGCTGTACAAATAGAACAGTAGCTGGCCCTTGCCCCAGAATGCTTATAATCAAAACAAGCAACACAGACACATGGAGAAGGAAGGGGTATAACACACAAGCAGAGTGAACAATGTGATGGCAGCAAACAGCTGTTTTAAAAGCACCTAAGTCAGGCATGTCAAACGCGAAGCCTACTGAGGACTGCACAAACAAAAACGGATAGCTTTCAGGGCCACCAAAGAAAATGTACTTCTATTGGAAAGTCATAATTATTCATTATTATAGATTATGTTTTAGGTATATTTTATAATTTTTCAGGTCTTGTTTTAATATAATAACAATTTTACACATCAAATTATTGTATTTGCCCGTATAAAATATTTTTAAATTTAAATATAAATTTAAGGTACTTTTTAATTTTTTATATGATACATAACTTGTTTTGTTGAAATCAAAACAAGTATACACCATAGTTAATCAAATAGACCAGGCTTCTGTGAAAATTTCAGATACTTTGTAAGTTTACGATTTTGCATAAACATATATTCGTGAAATTGCAAAAAATTGACATGAGTATTGATATAAAATTAATATACATTTTGTAATTTTATTTGGGAATAAATAAATAAAAAACAAAATATTAACAAAATATCTCCCTCTTCTCCCCTGAGCCAGGCACTCACATGCCCCTGTTCTAACCCAATCCCTGTCCGCTCCCCCAAAACCCCCCCGCTCAAACCCAGTGCCTCATCCCTCCCCTGGAGCCAGGCACACACTCTCTCTAACCCAATGCCTTTCCCCTCCCGCAGAACCAGGCCCCCCCCAACCTAATGTCTCCCCCCTCCTCCAGAGCTAAACACCCCCAACCTAATGCAGCTCCCCTCCCCCAGAGCCAGGTACTCCCAACCCCCCCAACCTAATGCCTGGGTCCCGGAGCCACCGCTGCTGCCACACATTTCTTCCTCAGGCGCTGGGGCAGCATGAGCACAGCGGCCAGCTGTGAGCAGGCGCTTTATGCCTGTGCAGAGCAGCCTGGCCGGCCACGAGCAGCCACTGTGGCGCGGTGCACAGAACGGCCGGCCAGCTGTGATCTGCTCTGGGCCACATGCTCCAAGCGGCCCACGGGCCACACTTTAGTCTTTTATAAAATGCAGTGGCGGGCTGCAAAAAATTTTAATCGGGCCACATGCAGCCCACCAGAGGCCTGTTTGACATGCCTGACCTAAGTCCTATTTTCAAAAGTGACTTCGCCACCTAGGAACCCAGCGCTACATCTAAACTTACAGCAGCACATATAATACTGGCACTACAGGTGTAGCTGCAGCCGACATACCTCAGGGAAAGGCTTCAGTTGTGGGAGGCAGAGGTGAAAGGCTTGGATGGGGA
Organism: Pelochelys cantorii; assembly: GCA_032595735.1. NCBI lineage: Eukaryota > Metazoa > Chordata > Testudines > Trionychidae > Pelochelys > Pelochelys cantorii. The sequence continues at coordinate 7,335,984 of CM064346.1, read as the reverse complement.
AAGTGATGGAGAAAGACTTCTCCACCAGGGAAAGTAGACACTGACATAAATGTCGACATACATACCTTAGGTCTCAGTGAGATTTGGACAATAGAAGTTAGAAGCCTAGATACCTCTGTAAATCAGGGTCTAAGTCATTTTTGAGAATGGGTCTTAGCCATCTAAGTCACTTAGACCTATCAATGATGAGTGACATGGCACCTAAATACTTTTAAAAATCTGAGCCCCAAGGTATTTAGGCACCTATCTCACAGAAATCAAAGGGAGCTAGGTGTCTAGCTAGCTGTGTGGCCTGGGCCCTAGCTCCAACTGTTGCTGGGTGCTTTTGAAAATCCCGTTAGGTGTCTTGATATATTTAAAAATTTTGCTCTTTAATGTCTTTTTTGAAAATGGGACTTTGGCTGCTAAGTCCCCTAGGCACCTATGAAAATGGTATCTCAAGATCAATCATTGTTCTAATTAGAGTAGGAAAAAAACTCCTATGGTCCCCAGGCCAAACCCTGATCCATCTGAATTCTACGACAAAACTCCTATTGACTTCATTCAAAAAAGGATTTGGCTGCTAGCTTGGACCAGTTCATCTCTACTGTACGATGTAGAGGGTATCAAAGACGCACCAGGTGTTTGGATTTGAAGCAAAGTGGGACATTTATACTCAGTTGAATGCCAATGGGCAGAATCGGCTTCCAACTCACAGCCATTTCAAAGTGCTTTGAGACCGCAGGGATGGTGCTCTAGAACAGTATTTCTCAACCGGTGGTACGAGTATCCTCAGGGGTACTCGGGAGAAGTCTGCGGGGGTTCGTCAACACCACTGAAATTTGGAGAAAACTGAATATTTGTTTTACGTTTTACAGGGCTTTATTATTTTTGTATTTTTTGCACCCAAAAATTTAATCGCCCGCCCAGCTACAATTAAGTTGTTTAAACAAATGTGTTGCAATGGTAGAAAAAAATTGTGTGTCTAAAAACTGTAGTTACTGGGGGTACTTTTTTTTTTTTTTAAAGGGGGTACTTTATAAAAAAAAAGTTGAAAAACACTGCTCTAGAACACCCTATGCTAGACAGGTAGGTAGACAGTTGTGCTGCTGTTAGAGACCTGGGAATTGCTGAGAGGTTTTAGGCATTGTTGTAGGCCCTGGGTTCTTTTCTACTAGTATATGAAAAATTGATTTACTGTAGTTGTAAAGAAGTTTGCCATGTACTATCTGAGTGATATAATAGACAGTTCTGCAGTACTCTTTCACATGAATATATTGCATTTGGAACAGCCGAAACGTACTGAAGGGTGACTGCACAGTAGAGGAAATTATTGTACGAGGGTTGAGATGTAGTACTTTGTCTATTGCTGTGTGGCGCCACATATAAAAAAAATTTAAGAGTCTTTCTTTTTCATCCTAACATGAATCCACGAAGTATGAGCATTGTAATTAAACTCAGTCTTGAGTTAGGACGTTGCATGCAAAACGCTCATGTTGGGAATACAGTAATGCGTGTTAGCACTGTTTGTCAAAACAATTGTATTGTAACACAACATATTTCAGATTACATTATGTCAGAACAATAGCATGTTGAGTACAATAAAAAAAATTGCAAGTGCCAGTGAATGCCACAGACCAGTATTTTCAAGACCACACGCCTGATTCTGATCTCTCTTCCACCAGTTTTACATCAGTGCCGGAATTACTGCAGATTTACACCACCGTCAGAGAGACCATTGTCTGGCACAGTAGTTGTACCATCTTGTGGCCGTTCCTCGGCACCCAAACAGGGATTATACACTGAAGCCATTGAATAAAGCACTGAACAAGCAAAAAGCACAGAGACTGGGTCTTCGTGTGGACAACGTTCCTGTTTCCAAGACTCTCTTTCCCTCTGTGGTTTAACCTGATACCAGGGTTGGTTTGCTGTGAAACCCTGGGGCTATGTCTACACTGGCGGCTTCTTGCGCAAGAACAACTGTTCTTGCGCAAAAACTTGCCGGGTGTCTACACTGCACGCGCATTCTTGCGCAAGTAAATTTACAGTCTAGCGTCGGAAAACAGGGCTTCTTCCAGAAGAGTTATTTCTCTCCCCATGAGGAATAAGCCCTTTTGCGCAAGAGCTCTTTCACAAGAGGGCAGTGTAGACAGGCAACATGAATTTCTTGTGCAAGAAAGCCCTATGGCTAAAATGGCCATTAGAGCTTTCTTGCGCAAGAGAGCGTCCACACTGCCATAGATGCTCTTGCGCAAAAGCACATGCCAGTGTGGACGCGCTCTTGTGGAACACTTTTTGCACAAGAACTCTTCCACAAAACAGTTCTTGCGAAAGAAGCTGCCAGTGTAGATGTGGCCTGGATGTTCAGACAATGGGACCTTTAAAAGAAGCCAGAACCAGTGAGCAATACTAGATGTTCTTCGCTAGTCTCTCTCCTTCCCCAGATTGCTCTTTCTGTAATGATGACTTGAATTAGCCAACTAACCAACCACGCACACAGAGCAATGTGCAGGATCCTGGGTTTCCCCTTCTCTTGATCACCTCTCTGTTGTAGTCAGACTAGGGCAGTGGTCCGCCAGCTGCATGCAGCCCATCAGGGTCCTATGTGTGGCCCATGAGACATGTTGCTTACCGTTGCCCATGCATTGGGTTGTTAGATTCTGCTGGTTTCTGTCCGTGTTGTTTTTTCCTACCAGTATTACTCAGGCAGTGGTCACCAACCAGTAGATTGGGATCTAATGGTAGATCCTGGAGCCTCTGACAGGTGATCCTGACTGGTGTAGCCCAGATGCTTGGGTGCCCCCTCTCCCACCCTGTACCCTATCTTCCCAGAGCAGAGGGGGGAGGCACAACAGGGGTTGGGATGAAGGGAGTTTGTTGGTTGCTCCTTTGGGAGTTGTGCAGGGCCAGGCCAGGGATGAGCCTGCCTTAGTTCCACCACCCAGGAGCCACCTGAGGTAAGCGGTACCCAGCTGGAGCCTGCATCCTGAACCCCCTCCTGCTCCCCAAAATTCTGCCTTAGACCTGAGTGTCCCTGCTTCCCAACTCCCTCCCAGAGCCTGCACCCTGAACCCCCTCCTGCACCCTCACTCCCTGCCCCAGGCTCAGCTCAGAACCCCTCCCACACTCCAAATCCCTCAGCCCAAGACCAGAACTTGGATCCCAACTCTCTGCCCCAGCCTGGTGAAAGCAAGTGAGGGGCGAGGAGGGAGGAAGGATACAGTGAGCAGGGGTGAGGCCTTGGAGAAGGGGCACGAAGGAGGCAGGGCCAGGGTATTTGGGTTTGAGGTAGATCATGAAACAAGGCTTACAGGATCTGCTGATGAAGGGTTCTGGGGTCGGCAGATCCCCATCTAGACTGCCATGCTGTGCCGACAAACAGCTGATCGGCACAGCGCAGCAGCCATTTTGATTTAAATGAAGTGGCAATTATTTAAATCGCCACTTCATTTCCCTTTGCTGAGTAAACTCATCTACATGGCTCCGTTGATAGAGCCATGTAGTCTAGACACACCCACAGTGTTACTATGGTTCAGTCAGCACTCCCTACAAATTCTAGGTATGCAACCGCAGTGAGCAAAGCTGCCCTAGCCCTGGAGACCATCTTGGCTGTGACAATCTTGCAGCCCACTGAGATGAAGGAAGGCCACTCATGGGGGCCCGCTCACTAGCCTCTCTCTGGTGTAGGGGCTGAACTCTCACAGATCAAAGCAGGTGTAAATCCTCCCCTTGGGGAGAGTAAGTAGTTAAAGTATCTATGGCTGTAGAAGAAGGCTCCCTTGACTTTCTCCACAGACATGTCAAGCCTCCTTCCCCGTATCTTGCCGTTCTTCGGTTGTGTTGTAGGATGGATTCACCTCAAGGGCCATAATTTGATGACGGCCCATTGACCGCAAAGACTCGGATATCGGTTAACTTGTACCAGACAGGGTCACGCTTTACTACTGAACCTGGCCCTGCCTGCCTTTGCCATGGATCGATGTCATTGTGCCACGTTCCTGTCGCCCAGCTTGTGCTGCTGAGCCTGTTTCCCTCAGCCAGGACATTCCACTTAAATGGACTGCAGGACACCTTGTGCCAGCCCATAGGTTTAGATAGATGGCCTTGCCTCTAGCTAGGAGAGCTGAAGACCTTCCAGCAGGTGCGAGGACATCCAGGGATTCTGCAAAGAGCCTTGCTGAGCAGATTACTCGGAGCTGTAACGCTTCCTCCCTGTCACATGGCAGGCCTCCCCACCAAGAGCGCCTCCTGCTGCTCACTCAGGGAATTCACATTTTTGGGTGCTGAGGCGCCCCCTTCTGGCTGGCATCTCCCCCGCTGTTACTATTATTCTCCACCAGTTCTGCGAGGAGCCATGTCTCTCCCGGACCGTGGCACCTTCCTACCAGGGTACTGCCCTACCGCAGTGCCCCCATGCTCTGGGGACCCTCAGTCCCCGTATGCCCACCTTGCCTCAGTGACCCACTGCCAGTCTTCATCTAGTCCTTGCCACAGGGGCAAACTACAGTCTGAAGTGGCCACTCATAATAGGCAGGGGGTGTGGACCTGCTGCTTTTGCCTATCCTGGATGCCTCCCTGCAGCCCTAATGCCCTGCGGCCTTGCCTCAGGACCTGCAGCCTGGGAGCCTGCCTGGTCAGAGCTTCCCCAGCGCTGCCTGCCTCCTCCCAACCCTGCTCTAAATCAGGAGGCCTCCAGCTTCCCTAGCAACCAGGTCCCTCCTGCTCCCCAGCCAGAGCCAGAGTGAGTCTCCCTCTTCCACCTGCTGGGAGCCCTTATTTATACAGCCCAAGCTGGGTCCTAATTGGCAGCTGTCTGCTGCAGCTGCCTGCTCCATGGCTCCAGCCTTCCAGCCCTCACCCAGGGCTGGGGTTTAACCCCTTAAAGGGCCAGTGCAGGGCAGATGCCCTGTCACACACCCTTTCTATCAAGCAGGTGGCTGCTAGGCTGCTTGCCTAGTGTTCCCTTGTGTTTGGGTGTGTGCGTGTCTGTGAGGCTCTGGCTCATGGCTGGAGCGCCAGGCTTCACATTAATGCAAATAATAATAATGCACTACAAACGATGTGCTCCACCTATGTGCCTTTATTGTATTTCTACCTCATGCATGGAGCATTAATAATAATAAAAAACCAATTTATTACAGAGCCCACATGGTCTCTTGGGCAGCAGAGCTGACAGTATAAATGTGAATTAATATTCTGTAGCCTCAGGGGACCAGGCAGGAGCCGATAAAAGCATAACCAATGACATTAGTAATTGTCAACCACTTGAAAGGGAAAGGGTTGGGTAATACCAGGGGTGGGCAAAAGGGCCAGATCCGGCCCGCCAAACAGGTTGATCCGGCCAGCGGAGGCCCTGCCGCTCCCCTCCCCCAGGCCAATTAGGGCCTAGGGGCAGGGGAGTGCCCTAAGCCTCCTCCCGCCCCGTGAGCAGCATGCAGCGCTTTGAAGCACCACATGCTGCTCGCAGGTGGGGGTAGGGCAGGAGGAGGCCTGGGGGCGGGGGGAGTGTGTGAAGCTCCTTCCCACCCTGCCAGGGGCATGGGCACCTAGTGGGAAGGGGGGTCAAAGGAGCTCCCCCACCCCCAGACCAACTATGGTCTGGGAGTGGGAAAGCCCAGAAGCATTCTGGCCCCGCCCCTTCCTGATTAGGCCCCGGCCAAAAATTATTGCCTACCCGTGGGTAATACGGACCCCAAAATGTACAGAATCCCGGACAGTCTGAAGCCAGGGCAATACTCAACGGGATGATCAACGGGTTCAGAGCAAGGTACATTCCCAAATAAGGAAGCAAAAGGTCAGAGATGTTACACACCTGCGCGCTGTATCATCCAGGCTTACATAATGTTCCAGGTCCATACGCAAGGACAGGTCTCTTTCCGGTGTGCTGGATGTGTGACGGGACAGATGTAACCCATTCCTGACAGGAATGCGTATCTGCGCTGACAACTGCTGCTGGGTGGTTTCATGTGCAGTATAAATACAGCAGCAAATGACACACTGAGAAATGTGCTTCCTTCATCCACAACGTGCAAATGATTCCTTCTCGGCCAGGGCGGACCCGTATGGCGCTGTCGGGGACCCACCGCCCTATCCCAGTGGGCCTGCTGCCTGTAGCGCCCTCTGCAGGCTTGCCACCGCTGGATGATCTATGCCAGGGCCTCGAACAGCAGAGGGGCTCTGGCCTGGAATCAGGCACGCACTGTACAGCAGGCTGTGCCTCAACACAGGTCCTTTGATGCTCAGCCTGGAAGCTCTCACACCATCCAATAGAAGGGAGTGGCTCCAGCAAGGGGCAGGATAGTGCAAAGTGAGTACCTAGGGGTGGGCGGGCATCGGTCCACCCACATCTTAAAGCCCCTCCCCCAGCCTTGCGGGAGCTGCATGTCCAATAACTTTGCTTCCCCACCCCGAGGAGTTGCTAAGTGCCTCATCCTCTACACGTTGCTGAGTGTCTTTGATGGCCCCTGAAGCCAATGAAATCAGGAGCTCTTCAGCTCCTCATGCAGGGTACTCAAAACCAGGCAGGTGGACTCCTGGTGTTTTCAGAGGGACCGAGCCTTGCAACATCGCCCACAATCATTGAGCGCCGGGAAATTTCCAAAGGATATTTGGGAATGAAGTGTCAATGTCCTGTCGCTTCTGCCAGCAGCCATCCCTGGCCAGGAACATGTGCCTCTCTAGTAGCACAGCTGCGGCACTGGAGTGCTTCTGGGTAGATGCTACCTACCTTCTGCAAACAATGGGAGCTGATATTACTCAGCAGCTTTCAGGATCCAGCCTTGTGTGATTAAAAATCATCAGCGTTTAAAAAACTCAAGTCTGTTTTCAGTCTCTATTGTCCACAGTTTTATTCTAGCCCATTCTCAGCCGTCGCAGCAACTATTCATCTTCAGCCCAGCTAATGCTCCTGTCAAAGATTTAGCAACAAGCTTGTGAAATGTCAAACAGCAGAAAAGGCAAAGCAATTTTTTTGCCCCCTTTTAGGAGACATGTCCTCACACCCACACAAAAAGCTCAGGCCGTGATTTGTGTGAAGCGAGCGGAATTCTGTCGGGTCAGACTGGGGATGTTTCATCAGGGACCCAAAAAATTGCAAAAAAAATTAAAAACCAATGCATGGTCCTGTAGCACCTTAGGCTATGTCTAGACTACTGGGGGTTTTTTGAAAAAACTTCACCTGTGTCTAGAGTGCCTCCATGTTCTTTCGAAATTAAATTGAAAGAACGCAGCGGTTTTTTTGACAGTGGTAAACCTCGTTTTACAAGGAAGAACGCCTTTTTTCGAAAGAGCTCTTTCGAAAAAAGGTGTTCTTGAATGCAAACAAGGCTTTTTCAAAAGAGAGCATCCAGATTGCCTGGATGCTCCCTTTCAAAAGAGCAGATCGCTTTTTCGAAAAAAGTGATGGCTGTCTCGACGATTTCTTTCGAAAGAAACGTGTAGTCTAGCGTACCCTTAAAAACTAACAAAAAATGTAGATAGTATTATGAACTTTCGTGGGCTCAACCCCCTTCTTCTTTCTTGTGCCCACGAAAGCTCATGATACTATCTATATTTTGTTAGTCTCTAAGGGTATGTCTACGCTACCACCCTAGTTTGAACTAGGGTGGTTAATGTAGGCATTTGAAGTTGCAAATGAAGCCCAGGATTTAAATATCCCGGGCTTCATTTGCATCTTGCCGGGCGGGCGCCATTTTTAAATCCCCTTAGGTCGAACTCCGTGCCCGCGGCTACACGCGGCACGGAGTAGGTAGTTCGAATTAGGATCTCTAATTCGAACTACCGGTACACCTCGTTCCACAAGGAGTAACGGTAGTTCGAATTAGAGATCCTAATTCTAACTACCTACTCCGTGCCGCGTGTAGCCGCGGGCACGGAGTTCGACCTAAGGGGATTTAAAAATGGCGCCCGCCCGGCAAGATGCAAATGAAGCCCGGGATATTTAAATCCCGGGCTTCATTTGCAACTTCGAATGCCTACAGTAACCACCCTAGTTCGAACTAGGGTGGTAGTATAGACATACCCTAAGGTGCTACAGGACCACACATTGTTTTTTCAATTTTTTTGTTACAGACTAACACAGCTACCCCTCTGAGACTTTCCAAAAATTGCTATTAGTGATTTTCCCTCCCAATTCCCCCATACCTGAGCTGCCTCTTTTAGTCTTGGGGAGCCAAAAGGTTTGTTTCAATTGCCTTGGCTTATCATGAATGTGGGGAAAACCATAACGTAACAGAGGCAAACTCCCTCCCTGAAAAAAGAACATAAAAACAGCCATACTGGGTCAGACCAATAGTCCATCCAGCCCAGTATCCTGATTTCTGACAGTGGCCAATACCAGATGCTCCAGAGGGAGGGAACACAACAGGTAATCCTTACGTGATCCCTCCCCTGTCACCCACCTCCAGAGAAGCAGAGGCTAGGGACACCATTCCTACCTATCCTGGCTAATAGCCATCAGTGGACCTAACCTCTATGAATCTATCTAGCTCTTTTTTGAACCCTGTTAGATTCCTAGCCTTCACCATATCTTCTGGCAAGGAGTTCCATAGGTTGACTGTGCACTGCATGAAGAAAAACTTCCTTTTGTTTGTTTTAAACCTGCTGCCAGCAAAATTCAGTGAATTAGCTGCTCTGGTTTCTCCAATTGTACAGAAGAAGCTACCCAGGTTGTTCCCCTTGCTCCAAGAGTCAGCTGATCTCTTCCTCACCACGGCAGACTCCTGAATATGTTTTTTTTTTAAACAATAATGAATACAAATGGGTTCCAAGCCAGATTATTCTGGGCCCCACCAGCGAGTGCTGGGCTTCTTTTAAAAGCAGCCCCTGGCAGACCTGGATGTGTTTTGATGCTGCCGTGACCTGTATCTACGAAGGCTCAGCAGGCCCCAGATTAAATAGACACAGTTTGTAATCTAGCACATGCATATGCATGCAGACACCAAATGGGGGGGGAGGGAGTTTGTCCCATATTACTGTGGCATCCCCATGCTGCATCTGGCTCATGCTGCTGTGTCACTGATCCTGGGCGATCAGTTTTCTGGCAGCCTTGGAAAGCAAGACTCTATACTCCAGGCAGTGGATGCTGTATGAAGCATTTGAAAATGTAAAGGCCAGACCCTGTGAGGTTCGGAGCCACTTGTGAGTCAGCACTTGGTAGGACTGGACTCCAGCTCAGCAGTGTCCGTGAACTGTCAGAACTGCTCCTTTCTGTAAACGGAGGTAGGCCCGGGGGAACGCAGCTGCTGCCTATCACAGGCTCGCCGTTTTCAACACCATCATGCGGCCCATACTGGCTAAATTTGCAAGGTACCATGGAAACCTACTGCACCTTGCCCTTCTGGGGAGCTGGGCCACTAATCCCTACTTCTGGCAGGGTTCAGCCCAGAATAACATAGGAACGGCCAGACTGGGTCAGACCAAAGGTCCATCTAGCCAGTATCCTGTCTGCCAACAGTGGCCAATGCCAGATACCCCAGAGGGAGGGAACACAACAGGTAATCCTCATGTGATCCTTCCCCTGTCTCCCACTTCCAGAGAAACAGAGGCTAGGGACATCGTTTGGCTCATAGCCATTGATGGACCTAACCTCCATGAATCTATCTAGCTCTTTTTAAAGTTCTAGCCTTTCCAGCATCCTCTGGCAAGGAGTTCCACAGGTTGACTGTGCGCCAAGTGAAGAAAAACTTTCTTTTGTTTATTTTAAACCCAGTCATGCCTGTTAATGACTGTTCACCTTTTTTGATTGCAAATCACTTTTATGGTGGGTTTCCTATTTGCTCAGGCCAAACAGTTGAATGTGGAGGTGAGAGAGTCCATAGTGCAAGGCCCATGACTAGGATTAGGGCGAGTTGAGTCCAGTTCCTAACTCTGCTGTCCATTTGCTGAGTAGTTATGAGCAAGTCCTTTAGGCCCAGGTCCTCAGTTTGTGGTCCCTAACGCCCATTGATTTCAATGAGGGGTCTATGCCTGAAGGCCTGGATCTGGCAGAATTCTTCCAAGACTGTCCTTCCTGTTCAGGCATCAGAATCAGGGACCAGACTCTGGAAACAGCTCAGTGCTCTGTGTTGGAAAATCTGGCCATGGGTGTCCCAGTGGGAGCTGCTGGTTGCTGAGCACTGCTGAGAAAAATCTCTCTGCTATTTAAGTACCTACATGGGAGCTGAGTACTTAAGAAAGTTAAGCCCCTAGCTGTGGGAATTCTCTTTAGGGTACGTCTACACAGCAACATTATTTTGAAATAACTAGCGTTATTTTGAAATAACTTAGTCCGCGTCTACACAGCCGGCCGTTATTTCGAAATAATGTTGAAATACTGTCAAGCTGGAGGACTTCTTACTCCAACTCCTGTAACCCTCATTGTACAAGGCATAAGGGAAGTCAGAGGAAAAGTGCTGTTTTGAAATAAGTGCTGTGTAAACACTCCCAATTTCGAAATATGCTACGCGATTGACGTAGCTCAATTGGTGTAACTTATTTTGAGTTAAGCCTTGCTGTGTAGACACACCCTTAAAAAGGCAGAAAACCCAAATCTTACAGAAGTGCAATGGGAGGGGCGTCATTGGGGCTTAGCGCCTTTGATATCAGGCTACTCATTTCTCTGTATTTCTACTCCCTACCTGGGAAAATGGAGAAGCTGTGGTGCATAGTAATAACCATTAGATGGCTTTTCTGTACACAAATCTAGCTGGGTTAGTACTTACTTGCCATAATAAAAAAGTTGACTCCCAGGAAAAGTTCCCAAATTTTTCGGCATCATGCACCTTTTTGATTTTTGAGAAACCCTCACACTCCCCCCCAGCAACTGACCGGGACTGAAAGACAAAAATAGCAGCAAAACTTGTTGAGTTAAAAAAAAAAAATTGGCCTTTTAAGAGCAGAACAGGCATTGCCCTTTTAAGGTGGCCATTTTGAAGTCTGCTCCAGCCAGCCTGAGCAGACGGACGGACCGAGCTCTTTCTTGGGGGGGGCTGGGTCGCCTCGTGCCCCCCACACACAGTTTGGGAACCCATGGAGTATAGCATAGCTGGAGTCAATGCACCTTAAGTCAATTTTCTGTAGGGTCCACTTTTGGGGGCTCTCCATTTTTGAGTGCCTAACTTGAGACACTTAAAAGGAGCTTGATTCCCAGAGGTTGGGTGCTCAGTGCTTTCTGAAAAGTGGGCCCCAAAAATAGGCGCCTAAAAACAAAATGTCTAGATGCTTCTGAGTATGTAGGCCCTTCAATTTTGTAACAGACAAGAGCATCTAGAACTGCAGTAAAGACACGCAAGCCATTAAAGCTCTTTATTATGAGCTCCCAGTTCTCACAACTTCCTACAACACACATAGGTGAACAATCTATGTACCCTAAAAAACAACCCTTGCACCGGAAGAAACAAGCACTTCTACGATATAAAAATTCATCCGAAAGAAAGCTGCCTTGGACTTTGTGGTTTGGCAAAGCTGTAGGTAAAGGAAATGAGAATGGTAATGTAATCTAAATGGGTGTTCTACTTTATGAAGCTTTACATGAATGTGAGGTATGAATTGTAACACCCTCTCTCTTCTGGTGCAGAAGGAAAATGCTAGGGCAGGATTGAAATATTAGGTTTCTAAGTTCACTACCATGTAATGTCACCACAAAAAGCATATGTGATGCATAGAAGTCTATGGTGCATTATCAGTACAGCAATTATAAGGCTGAAATCCCTAACAAAATTAAAAAGTCTTAGAGGAGTAGCTGTGTTAATCTGTAACTTTAAAAACAATGAGTAGTCCTGTGGCACCTTACAGACTAACAAAAATATATATAGTATCATGAGCTTTCATGGGCAAAACCCACTTCTTCCGATGAGTTTGAGTGCAGAGAAAAAATTTAGTTATATCTCCATAGGGGACTTCTTTGTTATCTCTTCATTTCAAAGCTAAAGTTAATCACTGAGTACAGATGCAATTTTAGAAGCTGCCCTTCAAACACCTCCAAAGCTTAGTGGTGCTTTTATTCAAGGATTTTGGTTTGAGTCCTCTGTAGTAGGACAAGAGTGCATTAGGCATCCAATCAGAAGTCTCTCGAGCCAACGGAAAGGCCCCTATTGACTTGAATTCAGATTTAATCCAGACCCATTGATTTCCGTGGGGTTTGGATTGCTCTCTAGAGCCTTTCAACACTTTCCCACGATGGCTACGTCGAACTGCAGACTTCTCATGCAAGAAGCTTTTTGCCGAAGAGATCTTCCACAAAAACTTCTTGTGTAAGCGCACGTCCACACTGCAATAGCGCACTGGAAAAATGATGCGATTTGTGCAAGAGAACGTCCAGACTTCATGGACACTCTCTTGCAAGAAAGCTCTGATTGCCATTCACAGAATGGCCACCAAGGCACCTGTGCTTTTTTCGATTGCCTCTTTTTGTGCAAAAACCCGTTTCCTGTCCACACACACTTTTTTGTGCAAGCAGTTATTCCTTGTAGAAAGAGGAATACCTACACCGCAAAAACCTCTCTATTCTGCCAATTCACTGTAAATTTTTCCTGTGCAAAAACGCACTTGAGGTGTGGACACTCTGTGGGTTTTTGCCCAAAAATGGCTGGTTTTGCGCAGAAACCCTGTACTGTAGATGTAGTCTCAGTCCAGTCAAACTACTGTTCATTAGAGCTGGCGGGAAAAAATTCCAGTGAAACTTTTTTTTGTCAGAATTTGACAAGTCATCAACACTGACATGTTTTGTGAGAGCATTCACATTCTACACAGGTCCAGTGGAAAAGCAGGAATCTGCCAGAACCCTGCCTGCCAGGCAAGTTTCAAAACCAGCCTGTCACGAAAGTGTTTTTTGGAAACCCATCTGCTCTCCTATTGGTTCACGCGTCTGGCTCAACGGCAACCTGTCACGCAAGATTGTCTTTCCTGGAGAGGGTCCAAAGGATTGGGAGTTCGTTCGGAATCGGAATGAAACCCATTTTCGAAAGATTGAAATCTTGTGTGAACTGGAATTCCCTTTCACTTCACAGCTGCACTGTGGGAGGCATCTGACTCTTTTAATGCTGAGTGACACAAACTTGTGCGACTTTGGGAGATGTAATTGAATCAATCCATGCAAGCAGGCCCACTGACAGAGGGGTGAGGGAACAAAGAGAGAGTTGCCCCAGGGCCTGGCAATTCAAGGGGACCCAGGGCTCCTGGCCACTCATGCTGCTACTGCAATAGCAACGGCAACTGGAATCCTGCACCCTTTAAATTGCCACCGGAGCGCCATGCTGGGTGCTCAGCGCGGCTGAGGGCTGAGGAAAGGGGGCACGCTGTGCTCTGGGTAGCTGGCTGCCCCTGGTCCCACCCCAAGGCCTCACCCCAGACCTTGCCCAGAGGCCTGTGGTGACTGCCAGCCCCTCTGTGTGCACTGCTTCCTCAGGTGTAAAATGGGAAGAAGAATTATCTTTATCCCGTTGTTTGTATCATCTACTTAGACTGAAAGCTTCTTACAGCAGGGACTGTCTCTTACCATGTGTTGGCACAAACTCAGGCCCTTAGCACCACTATACTATATAACCTCACAAATTCACTTTTCTGTAAATCTGCTAGAACTGATCCCATTTTTTCAAGCTTTTAAATGTTACTAGTTAGGAGACATTTTTCTGCAAAATATTCGGCAACAATCTTTCCCCTCATCTTTTCCTGCTAAGTGTTCCGCAAACTATAGCATTCATACAATGTACTAGGTGGCAGGTGAGGTCTAATCTTAGGCCATGTCTACACTGCAGTTTTCTTGCACAAGAATTTTTTTGCGGAAGAGATCTTCCGCCAAAACATCTTGCGCAAGAGTGCGTCCACACTGCAATAGCGCATCGAAAAAGCAATGCGCTTTTGCACAAGAGAGTGTCCAGACTGCATGGATGCTCTCTCAAAAGGAAACTCTGCTTGCTATTTACAGAATGGCCACCAGGGCACCTGGGCTTTTTTCGATTGCCTCTTTTTGCGCAAAAAAACCCTGTTCTCCGTCCACACACTTTTTTGTGCAAGAGCTCTTGCGCAAAAAGGAGTTATTCCTCATAGAAGGAGGAATACCTACACCAGAAAAAACCTTCTGTTCTTTCATTTTTTTACTAGCACAAAAACACGCTTGAGGTGTGGACACTCCGCAAGTTTTTGCACAAAAACAGCCATTTTTGTGCAAAAACTCTGTGGTGTAGACCTTGCCTGAGTAAGGTTTCTTTATCGTTATTAATAGGCTGCAGGACTTTTGGGAATGCATGAGGAAGAATTGTCATAAATAGAGCCAAAAAGTAACAAATCAGCGGCTGTATAATCCTTTCTTTTGTTTGCTTGTTCAGGGTCTGACGCCAGCTCCTCAGAAAGTTTGTGGCTAGGGCTGTCCAAAGCTTGGAATTTCTATCCTTTGGTAAATCTCAACTCTGTAAAGAATTTTCATTCCCAATTGGAGGCAGAACTAGAAAGTTCTGGAAGTTAGGACATTCCAAAAATGAAACCTCGAGCTGTTCATTTTCCCCAGAAAAACCCAAAATGCCTCAGGCTGTTGTGGGAAGCAGAGAGCCTGAAAGTCTCCAAAGCCCCATCTCCTGCTGGCTCTGCCAGGGTGCCTGCTGAAAACTGAGGCGCCTTGAATGTCTGTCAGCTATCAGCCTGGCAAAGCTGCCTAGAGCCACCAACGGTGGCATCTTGGGCTTGCCAGCAGCCTACCAGGCAAACATCAGACAATCTGCCTATGTTTTTGGCAGAAGTTCGTCAAAACCAAAAGGTTTCCACAAAACATTTTTTTTAATCTGCATTTTCTGACAAAAGCCTGGTTTTTTTCATAGGGAAATTTCGAAGCAGCTCTACCTGTGTGAAACACCACTAACTTGAGCCATGAGTCATTCTGCCTCCCCTTGGTAATTTGCAAGGAGCCAGGCCTTGACTGCACAGCATCATGCACCTTGTGTTGTCACAGAAACCTGTGCCAGAGGGGTGTGACAAAGTGCTGGACTAGAAAGGTAGCGTGTCAGACCCTCTTCACACAGGGATAAATGATGCCCCATGATGCAAGGCAGTGGAGAATCCAGGTCCCTTGCAACGCATTTCCCAGTCATTAGTGAGGTTCCCCCAAAGTATACTTTCTAAAACAAGTATCCAAAATGCCTTTTTCGTGGCCGGATAGGACAGTCACAGCCTCATTCAGACGGCGGGCGGGGGTTAGAAAGACAAGAAACATAAGCAGCAAGAGGGGAAACTCTTGTAGGTCAGAACAGCAACTGTGAGAAAAATCCAGTTTCCACAATGTTCATAAATGACTTTATAGTCCCCGCCCCCTCCCCCTGCCCCATAGCTTCCTTGGGATGCTCTGTGGTAACTTTGACCATCTCTCATTCTTGCAACCTTCCCCTTTTATTTCTGCTGATTTCTTCCCTGTCACTCACGCTGCTGGAAGGTGGCATTCAACAGAAGCCGAGAGAGAATGCACATGAATAGAAAGCTGCCTTGCCTGGCTTTGGCAGGGCCCTGCCTTGGACAGCATAAATAACCAGGGGAAGCCCAAAAGGCAGAGACTCTTGGTTCTGTGATGAGACAGTTTCTTGACTCTGCATACATGGGAGTGAAATGCCTTTTCATCCCCATTAAAGACTAGGATCTGAGCCAGGTCCATGAGTGGCAGTAGCTTGGTGTGCCTAGGTTTGGATGCAGCCAGGGGATTATTGCCTTCCCTTACTTCAGGGGACCTGAAACATCTCAAAAGTATCAGGGAGGTGATGGGACTTGTGTGTGAGACTAACACTCGGGGTTTCTATATGAGCTGGTGTGGAAACATTGAATGCAGAAGAGTTATTTACTCCTTCACATAATTCAAGAACTAGGGGTCACCAAATGAAATTCATAGATAGCAAGTTTAAAACAAAAGGAAATATTTCTTCATACAATGCACATTCAACCTGTGGAACTCCTTGCCAGAGGATGTTGTGAAGTCCAAGACTATAACAGGGTTCAAATAAAGAGCTAGATAAATTCATGGAGGTTAGGTCCATCAATGCCTATTAGTCAGGATAGGTAAGAATGGTGTTCCTGGCCTTTGTTTGTCAAAGGCTGAGAATGGGTGACCGGGGTGGGATCACATGATGATTCCCTGTTCTGTTCATTCCTTCTGGGGCACCTGGCATTGGTCACTATCGGAAGACAGGATCCTGGGCTAGATGGGCCTTTGGTCTGACCCAGGATGGCCGTTCTTATGAGCATCGTCTGTAGCACTGATCTGTTCTTAAGAGAAGCCTCAGCTACATGCCCGCTTGCCCGTCAGCTGTACTCCAGAGAAGGGGCTGTGAATGGAACACTTCAGCTATGCTCAGTTAGAAAACGCGAAGGGGCTATGAACAGGACAGCTGGGGCTCCCATTCTGCGGTGCTGTGCTTGTTCCCGACAGGCCAGTAGGTTTGACAGGTACATGAGGCCACGTTCTTCCATAAGAGCTCAGGAACCGATATTCACGGACTCCGCATCCATGGCTGGGCCCAGAATAGCCAAAGCGTTCACCTCCCACACTCTCTGAAATAAGGGACGTTATTTCCGCCCCCCACACACAGCTCAACACCCAGCGTATCCAGCTGTGACACTGATAGCTGGATTTTCAAAAGGACACCGCACGTGCGGGACTACATGTGTAAGGTGGCACTGAGCTCATCGGACAGAGAATGCTGAAAAATTCTGGCCCTTGTGATTTCCAGAAAGAAAGGGGACGGGGTGGGAGGTGTTGTAGCACTTCACAGGGCCGGAACGTGCTAAGAGGGAGACCTCCAGCGGGGACTCATGATTTTGGCTTTTATGCACTTCCATCTCTGGAAAGAGCCTCTCTAGCCAATTGGAAGGAAAACAGCAGTTCGCCACCCCCACCCTTTCTCGTCCCCGTGATGCCTTTCCATTCCGCTGTGCCCGTGGCGTTTGCCACAGCACTCTTGGAATCCTGGCTCGCAGCTGGACTGTTAAACAAACCCATTCAGTCCACGAAGCAAAGCAGAGATCAAAATCAGGAAAGGCAAAAAGCGCATGGATAATTAACACGAAAGAACCCCTCATCCTGTGCCAGAGCCGTTTCGAGTGCAAAGGCCTCTTGCCGGCTTGTCCCTGCAAACCACCAGATGGATAGCATGAAAGGGTTTTCCCTTATGGCCGTGCCAGCCGCACAGCCAGGATGTCCTAATGAGGAATCCTGTTCCCTTTGCTGTGGCTATAATAGAAAAGGGAGCCCTTCAGAGCAGACTTACTAGCAAATCGGAAGGCACCCTGGCCCTGGGGCAGGAGGGATAAGGGGTGCTCTGACAGTAAGCTAGCAGGACAGGCTCCTGCATGGCTTAAGGGCTAGGGCACTCACCTGGGGAGGACAGGATGATGGGCTCATGTCCCACCTCCCCCAGAACCAGCAAGGTCAGCTAGCCCTGGAGATACTGCATGCAGGAGACAGCCCCCAGAAGAAAGCAAAAAGAATCTAGTGCTGGGAACTAGAGAGAGATGGGAGTCTGCAGGAAGGGCTGCAAATACTGGAGCGTCTGCTCTGAAAGGGGCCATTTAGGCTAGAACCAGAACCCACCCAGGCAGCAGCCAAGTTTTGGCCAAACTTACCCATGACGTTAGGCCCCGGGGGTTTGGCCAAAAGGCTACCAAGTGCTGGCATTTAAGCTGCCCCTCCCCCCACTATTGCACATCTCCTGCCCTTTGCCTTGGAGCTACTACTCCCGCCCCCGCCCCCAGGAGCCCCCTGCTTGCTGTGCAAAGCAGGGGAGGGAGAAGAGGGGTGCTGATGTCCGGGTGCCCCCTCCCTGGATTCTATCTCCACAGGCACAACAGTGGATGGAGGGGTTTGCTGGCTGCTTTTGAGAGTGGTGCAGGGCCAGGGCAGGGGGGAGCTTGCCTTAGCCCCACTGCACCACCACCCAGGAGCCACCTGAGGTAAGCAGTGCCCAGCCGGAGCCAGCTCCAAACCCCTGCCCCAGCCATGAACCCCCTCTACACCCCAAACTCCTGCCCCTACCCTGCTCCCCTTGGACCCAAACTCCATTAGAGAACCTGTACCCTGAACCCCCTCCTACATCCCAACTCCCTTCCCTAGGTTCAGCTCAGAGCCCCCTCACACTCCAAATCCCTTAGCCCAAGACCAGAGCCTGTGCCCCAATTCTCTGCCCCGCCTGGTGAAAGGGAGGGAGAATGGGGGAAGGACGGAGGATGGAGTGAGCAGGGGCAGGGCTTCGGAGAAGGGGCATGAAGGAGGCGGGGCCAGGATATTCAGATGTGAGGTAGATTTTGGATTGCACTTAAATTCAAAAAGTAATCTCATGCTTAAAAAGGTTGGAGACCTCTGCATTAGGCTGGTTGGTCCCCTACATCCAGATAGGTGACTGCGCCTCACATCATACTTGTGTCTACTTAGAAAGAACAGAGCCCCTCCATCTGTGTGACAGAGAATAGGAAGTAAGCACTGGATAGGGAGAGAAGACTGGATCTCAGAGCCGACCGCACTTAGCAGAGCCAGTGGGTGCAATTCATGGAGTGTGACATGGAGCTCACCCAAAGCAGAACCGAGGGTGCTGCTGTCAACACTCTCACAGGACGGTGCGGGTGTTTCTGAGGAGGAACAGCTTTAGTGGCGCGTCAATGGAAAAGGCTGACGAGGGGATATTGTGACTCAATGCATTCCCCGCCACGGCCCCTTCCCAGCCTGAACGGCATGATTTCTGGCCTGTGCTGCTTCCTCCCTCTTCTCTCACCACTGCCAAGTAAGTTACAGCTGTTTTCAAGTACCTAAAAGAGTGTTGCAAGGAGGAGGGAGAAAAATTGTCACCTTGGCCTCTGAGGATAGGACAAGAAGCAAAAAAAGCAAACATGATTCTGGGATGCAGCAACAGGAGTGCTGTGAGTAAGAGATGAGAAGTCATTCCTCCACTCTACTTTGCACTGATCAGGCCTCAATTGGAATATTGTGTCCAGTTCTGGGCATCACATTTCAAGAAATATGTGGAGAAATTGGAGAAGATCTAGCAAAGAGCAACAAAAAGGTTTAAAGGTCCAGAAAACAAGACCTACACAGGAAGACTGAAAGAATTGGGCTTGTTTAGTTTAGAAAAGAGAAGATTGAGAGGGGACATGATAGCGGTTTTCAGGTATCTAAAATGGTGCCATAAGGGGGAGGGAGAAAAAAAATTCTCCTTGCCTCTGAGGATAGGACAAGAAGCAATGGGCTTAAACTGCAGCAAAGGAGGTTTAGGTTGGACATTAGGAAAAACTTCCTGCCTGTCAGGGTGGTTAAACTCTAGAATAAGTTGCCTAGGGAAGTTCTGGAATCTCCATCACTGGAGATATTGAAGAGCAGGTGAGACAGACACCTACCAGGGATGAGCTAGACAGTGCTTGGTTCTGCCATGAAGGCCGGGGCCTGGACTTGATGGTCTCTCAAGGTCCCTTCCAGTTGTATGAATCTATGATTCTGTAGCTACTGCCTTCCCCGAGCGTGCGGCGCATGCGTGGCCCCCGCCCCAAGCGTGCAGCCTGTGTGTGGCCCCCTCCCCCGGCAGCCCCAAAAGGTTGGGGACCACTGGGCTAGGGGTTATGGCTCACCACTGGCCATGTCTGACCAGTAGAGATTTAGATTCCTGTCTCAATTCAGGCTACAGAGAGAGGGAGAACCCATGGACCAGTATCTCGAAAGGGGAGTTTTGGGACACATAGCGAGAACACTCAAACTGAGTACTTCTATTGGAAAGTCATAATTATTTATTATTATAGATTATGTTTTAGGTATATTTTATAATTTTTCAGGTCTTGTTTTAATATAATACAATAATTTGATGTGTAAAATTGTTATTTGCTCATATCTATTTTTAATTTAAGTATAAAATTAAGGTACTTTTTAATTTTTATATGATACATAACTTGTTCAAATAAAAACAAATATAGACAGTGGTTAATCAAATAGAACAGGCTTCTGTGAAAATTTGAGATACTTTGTAAGTTAGAGATTTTGCATAAACATATAATTATTCGTGCGATTGCAAAAAAAGGACATATTTATTGATATAACATTAATACAATACATTTTGTGATTTTATTTGGGAATAAATAAATAAAAAGCAAAAGATTAGCAAAATATCCGCTTCTGCTCCCCCAGAATCAGGCACTCCCGGCCCCACCCCCACTCTAACCCAATGCCTCACCCCTCCCTCAGAGCCAGGCACCCCCAGCGCCCCCCAAACTAATGCCTTCCCACTCCCCCAGAGCCAGTCACTCCCAGCCTCCCCTCCAACCTAATGCCTGCGTCCCGGAGCCACTATCGCTGCCACCGCCACACTTCTTCCTCCAGGCAGTGGGGCGCGTGAGCAGAGCGGGTGCTGTGATCTGCACTCGGCCACGTGCTCTGAGCGGCCAGTGGGCCGCACTTTGTTCTTTCACAAAAATGCAATGGTGGGCCGCAAAACACTTCGATCGGGGAGCATGCGGCCCGCCAGACGCCTGTTTGACATGCCCGGGCTACAGTAAGAGACGGAAATCCTGGTGCGTGAATTGCTTGTGAAAGGTGCTAAATACATATCCTTGGAATGGGAAATCGTCCTTCATACCTAGGCTTAGACATCTTTGCCTCCAGAACTCTCTGCGGATGCTGCCAGAAAGGGGGGGTGAGTGGTTGTGCGGTGTGTTCCTGTTGTCCCCACTCAGACAGCCCCCCATTGCTAACAAGTTCCTGTGCCCTGGGCTAAGCAGCCACCTCCCAAGAAGTGGCTAGTTTTGAAGAATGGAGAAGTCCGTCACCCAGAGGCAATCTTATGAATCTGTCAAGCTGCTTCTGACTGGGGCACAGAGCAAAAATTATTGCTCACCAGTTTGTCCCTGGTTCTTTTCCAGCTTTGGTAGCTCTTTACACATGTGCCAAGGACGTATAAAACACCCTGCCGGTGGTGTGAGTGGCGAATTCTGATTTCTTAGGGCATTGCAGCCCGTTTGCACGGGCACAAGTGAACAGAGCAGGTGAATTCTAGTGAGGAATTGGCCCCTTTGGGTCCTCAGCCAGAGTTGCTCTACAGTTGGCTTCAATGGAGCAGTGCCAGTTTGTAAAGCACCTAGGAATCTGACCCTTGTTTTCCAACAGGCCCCATAATTCTCCTGGTTAGCAAACTAGTAATCAATCAGCTAGAGCTGCTTGCTCAGGGGAACATTTCATCTGCCCTGGCAGGGTGGGAGGGAGAGAAAATCTGGAAAGAAGAACCCTTGGGAGACCTGGGAAGACGAAGCCAACATACCAAGCTGCTGAGCAATGGCTGACAGAGCAGGGTGCCTCTCTTTTCCCCCTCCTCTTTCTGTGATAGATCATAAACATATGTTCTGTGTGGCCTGAGCGGCAATCTTTTATTTCGCTACATTTCAGCTCCCTTGCATCATTTCTTTTTATTCTGCGTGTGACACGATTTCATCTGAAAAGGGGGATAACGTGTCCCATTCTTTTGATAAATGAACGTGGAAACGGCCTGGAAGCAACATTTTCTCCTCGCCTTTTTTTTTATTTCTTGCATAGATCGCGGCTTTAAATCTGCTGTCCTGATCTTCCGCTGCAATAGCTGCTACTCCACAACGGGAGAGGAAGGGCAGAAGGACTCAGGCGATCGACATTCGGGGCCCGGCTTCGCTGCACACCTCCTGGCGTAAATCGCCCAATCAACCACGCCGCTGGTTTGAGCATAACCCCCTTCTGTTCACATACAAATTAGGGATATAAAATCTGAATTCATCAGTTAAATGTTTATGTGGTTCACCCACTGAGCGGGATCTCTGGCCCCAGGGTTGCTGCTGCCACCAGCATCAGGAGGCTCCTGGTCCCAGCCCTGGGGCTGCCACTGCTGCCGTCACCATCAGTGGCAGGAAGCTCCTGGCCCTGGCCCTGCTGGGGCAGCCTTTGGGGAAGGGGTCTGCTCCCAGGCACCAGTTAGCTGGTACCCAGTAACCATCACCCAGGAAGGGTTCACCGGTTACCCATTCACATCCCTAACACAAATCAGTCTAACTCAGGTCAAGCACTCAGGTTATGTCTACACTATCAGTTTTTGCCAGACAAGGCAATGCAAATGAAGTGCTGATTAGCATATTGTCACGCTTCATTTGCATAATCTAGTCCGAGCCATTTTTGCTCCCGGGGTTTTTGCGCAAAACCAAGCAGTGTGGACACTTCCTTTTTGCGAAAAAAAAAACCCTTTTTGCACAAGATCCTTATCCAGAAGGGTTTTTGCGCAAAAAGCAAACATCCACACTGCTTGTTTTTGTGCAAAAACCCCTTGCGCCAAAACGGCTCGGAATGCATTATGCAAATGAAGCATGATAATATGCTAATCAGCACTTCATTTGCATTGCCTCTTTCGGCAAAAGCCTTAGGGTACGTCTAGACTACATGGCTCCATCGACAGAGCCATGTAGATTTGTTTGTTCGGCAAAGGGAAATGAAGCCGCGATTTAAATAATCGCGGCTTCATTTAAATTTAAATGGCTGCTGCGCTCTGCCGACCAGCTGTTTGTCGGCAGATCGGGGCAGTCTGGACACTCCCCTGTCGACCTGAAAGCCCTTTGTCGACCTCCCCGGTAAACCTCATCCTACGAGGCATAAGGGGAAGGTTGACAAAGGACTTTGATGTCGACTGCGGAGCGTCCAGACTAGCGTGCTGAGCCGACAAACAGCGGATCGGCTGTTTGTCGGCTCAGCGCGGCAGCCATTTAAATTTAAATGAAGCAGCGATTATTTAAATCGCCGCTTCATTTCCCTTTGCCTACAACCCTAATCTACATGGCTCCGTCGATGGAGCCATGTAGTCTAGACACAGCCCTAGTGTAGACAAAGCCTCAGTGCCCAAGTTCTCAGAGCTCCCTGGGAGAGGGGTGGCAGCCCCCTCGATAACTCTGCAAAAAAAGATAGGTCTGGGGACAAATGCAGATGCAGCTCAAGATGCAGACCTGAATGAGAAGGTCTCCATAGTGCAGTATGGAGGCATTAGCACATCCACGAGACCCAGGTAACTAAGGTTTACAATGCAGTGTGTAGAGCTAAATAGGAATCAACAGTGTGACGCTGTTGGAAAAAAGGGGGGGGGGAAGCAAACATCATTCTGGGATGTAGTAACAGGAGTGTTGTGAGCAAGACACGAGAAGTCATTCTTCCGCTCTACTCTGCGCTGGTTAGGCCTCAACTGGAGTATTGTGTCCAGTTCTGGGCACCGCATTTCAAGATGTGGAGAAACCGGAGAAGGTCCAGAGAAGAGCAACAAGAATGATGAAAGGTCTAGAACACATGACCTATGAGGGAAGACTGAAAGAACTGGGCTTGTTTAGTTTGGAATAGAGAAGTCTGTGAGGGGACATGAGAGCAGTTTTCAAGTACCTAAAAGGGTGTTACAAGGAGGAGGGAGAAAAATTGTTCTCCTTGGCCTCTGAGGATAGGACAAGAAGCAATGGGCTTAAATTGCAGCAAGGGAGGTGTTTAGGTTGAACAATAGGAAACATTTCCTAAAGGTACGGGTGGTTAAACACTAGAATAAATTGCCTAGGGAGGTTGTGGCATCTCCATCATTGGAGATTTTTAAAAGCGGGTTAAACAAATGCCTATCAGGGATGATCTAGATAGTTCTTGGTCCTGCCATGAAGGCAGGGGACTGGACCTGATGACCTCTCGAGGTCCCTTTCAGTCCCAGTGTTCTATTATTCTATGATTCGAGCATGGAGTTGGAACCAGCAAGCCAACAAGGGTGGGTCCTATAGACATAGGTTTGTTTGCAGTGTAGCCATACTCTATGGCTACGTCTAGACTTTGCGCAAGCCAGTTTTTCCGTTAAAAGTATTTGCGCAAAAGCACGTCTAGATTGACATGGATGCTTTTGCGCAAAAGCACTTTTTGCGCAAAAGCATCCCTGGCCAATCTAGACGCGGTTTTGCGCAAGAAAGCCCCGATCGTCATTTTTGCGATCGAGGCTTTTTTGCGCAAAACAAATCTGAGCTGTCTAAACTGGCCCTTTTGCGCAAAAGCTTTTGTGCAAAAGGACTTTTGCTCGAATGGGAGCGTCAAAGTATTTGCGCAAGAAGCACTGATTTCTTACATAAAAACGTCAGTGCTCTTGCGCAAATTCAAGTGGCCAGTGTAGACAGCTGGCAAGTTTTGCACAAAAGCGGCTGCTTTTGTGCAAAATCATGCCAGTCTAGACGCAGCCTATGTGTCAGGATTTCAAAAATACTCAGCATTTCTCCTTATTCTCAGTGGGAGCAAATGAAAATGGAGCCCATTCACAAAAATATCTCCTTTAACCTGTCCAGCCTCAGTTCCCTATGGGTAAAATGGTGATAAAACCAGTGTTCCCTGTAAGCTGTGTGCTTCTGCAGCCAATCAGGAGAGATTACAATGCTGCCCAGCGGATTAGCAGAGCGCCCACAGCTAGGTTTTTTCCCGAATGGAAAAAAAATCTGCCCATGGAGGGAAAAGATTGGAGGGAACATTGGATAAGAGTACTTTCTTTGCCCTGTTTCTTGGACTTTTGGAATCGGGATTGGGTGGCCTCCATGGCCTACCATATTGCAAACAATGAAATGGCCCAAAACATGCAGTCAAGGTTATGACCTGGGATTTCTGGCCTAATTTAAAGTGGCCCAAGGGAGTGCACAGCAATGAAAACTTTAAAAGTTCAATGCGTTTTCCACCCTCCAAGTGGCAGCATGTCTCCAAGTGACTATTTCTAAAAGCATTTTGAAGGCCCTGGTAATTCAAAGAAAAACACATGCCTTGAAGCCTTCAGCACTGTAACAAAATGTTAACGTTTAAAGATATCCCCTCTTCCTATTTCAGGAAGCAATTGCAAGTCCCACAGTAGAAACCATTCTCCCTTTTTAAAGGGAAATATTTAACTTGGAACAGCAGAACCCACAGCAGCTCCAAGATAAACTTTCCTTGGCAATTGCAGCCGGAGTATAATGCTAAAAGCAGCTCCGTTGTCAGCTGGGGTTTTTAAGTTCATTTTGGAGAGCCATGCTGTGACTTATGCTGAGGGCTTGAGCATTGGAGTTGGTCTTTTGCCGACGAATGCAGAAGCTTGAATGCGATTCAGAAGTCCGTGTGTAGGGGGGCAGAGATTATCACAGAAGGTCAGACCAATTAAATCCAGAGAAGTTTGCAAAGAGCCCAAAGCTTCTACACATAATATCTGCAAAGCTCCCATGCGTGCGGGGTGCGATAAGAAACCAGGTCAACTCGACACTTTCATCTGCCTGCAAAAGGACAACAGGAAAGCACACAAAAATAAAATATATACATTTGGTTCCATAGTAGTGGGGAAATACATTCCTGCTCTAGCTCCCACCATCCGTCCTGAGGACCGTATGGGCTCTCTTTGCTTGTTAATACAATACAAAAATGCTTTGATTGCAGATCAAGTGCTCAGTTGCAAAATCTTTGGTCTATCATGCCTCCCTACCGAGCAGACTCTAAAATGAGCGGCTCCCTTCGTGAGCAGCAAAGAAAAGTCACAAAAACAACAAAAAAGCAAATGTGAGGTGGAGGAAGAGAAGCTGGAACATAAGGGCCATAGGAGAGCAGCAGAGAGCAAGCTAGATGAATAGAGGAAGGTGGGACAAAAGGGGCCATCCAAGCATGCACATTTTTCTCGAACTGGATGTCCCAAAATCTGCTCTAGCCTACAGATTATGAAAATGTTGGAGTCTGCTTTGTTTTGGGGTTTTTTTCCAGAGAGGCCAAGCACCTATAGTGCCCTTTAACGTCCATCACCATTGGGGGAGCTCAGTCCTTCTGTAAATCGGGCCTTCAGGGTTTGAAAATGGACATATTGAGGTGGCCTATAGCAGAAACGCTTGCTGAGGACTTTCCAATGCCACATGTGTGGTCCTGGAGCTCTAGTGCAAGTGCTTCAATCTAGGAGCAGATGTCCCAGTAAAGGAGCAGATGTCCCAGTAGAAGGCAGAAGATCCCCATGGATATATGGCAACATGGGCAACGAGTGAACTGTAGGCCCTGGCCGGGCCTGCGTCTTCTGCCCACAGGGCTGGCCTTACCATGAGGCGGACTAAGGCGGCCGCCTCAGGTGCCAGACTGTGGGGGGGCGCCAGTAGGACCCAGAGTGTAGAAAATTGTGTCTGCTGCTGGTGCAGATGTATTTTCTCTGCTCTAGATGCACAGAGATGGTGGAGTGTCATGAGAGGAGTAGAACAGGCAGAAGGCAGAACTGAGACCTTTTAAAGTTTTGGCCCAAGCAAGGGGCAATGGGGGCGTCATTTGAGCTCCCCGCCTCAGGTGCCAAAATGTTGTGGGCTGGCCCTGTCTGCCCAGCCCCTGTCTTCGCCCGCTGGAGCCCAGAGGTCTCCCTGACATGCGGCCACCAGCCTCTCCCCTCAGGCCCAGGAGTGCCAGACCGCTCACCCCAACCCCCAAGCACTAGGTGGGTAGGAAGCACAGCTCCCCAGCCCCCACCCTTCCACCCAGCCCTACAGCACCAGCGGCCAGGTGGCGTAAGCACCAGTTCCAGATACCCAGAGTCCCTGGCAGCTGACTGGCCCCCATTAGCTCCAGCCCAGGGCCCTGAGCACAGGAAAAGAGGCATAGTCTGTATTGGCAGGAAGCAGGAGTCTAGGGGCAGACATGGACAGGTCTCTGCAGGGCTGTACGGGGAGGGTTAGGCTCTCTTGTCCCTAGGGTTGCCAGGTGTCCAGTATTCACCCAGACAATTCGGTATTTTCACCTCCTGTCTGGTAAAAAAAATTCAGAAAATACCGGACACCTAAGCTGTCCAGTATTTTCTGATTTTTTTCCCCAGCCAGGAGGCAAAAATGCTGGGCACCTGACAACCCTACAAACACCTAGTGCCTGGCCTCCCCCGAGTCCCTCCCCCAGCCCTCAACACCCTCAGCCCCCTGATCCCAGACCCCATGCTTACCTGGTTCTGCAAGGCTGCTGGCCCAAAATGGCTGCCGGCAAAAAGACCAAGGGGAAGCAATGACTCCACTGGGTCTTAGTGCTCAACCCCTCCCCTGTTCCTATCCCTGCACTCACTCTTAAAGGGGACATGCTGTTTTAATGCTGTTTTATTTTAATTTTTTTTTTTTGCTCAGCAACTTTGGTCTCCCCCCCTTTTTTTTTCTTCCGTAGAATTTTTTCCCGGTGTTTTTTGTTGGGGGGGAGTGTTCAGTATTTTTGTTTCAACCATCTGGCAACCCTACTTGCCCCTCGATACCTGTCGCCCCCATGTAAGGCTGTCTGACAGGGGAGAGAGGAAGCAGCCTGAAAAGAACACAGATGAATCATGGAACGTGACAGAAAATACAAAAGTCTGCATTGCTGCTCACTCATGATTTTATCACAGGTTTCTTCTGGGGGCATGGGGGCTTGTTACCCTCATTCCTGGAAGCCTGTGATTAGTTAAGAACCTATGCTTTCATTTTTGTAAGAAAAGTAGCCTTTGTCAGTGCAGAGAAAAGTGTGAAAATGTGTCCTTGAGCACACCCTAAACAAACAAACAGAAACCCTTCTGAATTACTATTTTTAAGTCAATCTCCTGATTTTTTTTGTTTCTGAGTGCTCCAGTTTGGCAATATAGAGTTTAAAACTGATCCAAAGGAGAGTGGCAGGAGACTCTGTCTTTCAGAAAAGCACAAGGGTTTTCTTGCTCTTCACAGCAGGATGAGATCCCCTGGCTGAGGTGAACCAAAGCCAGGATTCACACCTAAGTAAGTCAAGAGTAACTTCACTGAAGCCTAGAAGCCTGGTTTCTCTTCTCACCTGCAGCACTTTAAAACTAATGTAATGTCACTGACTATGCTAGTTACTCCTGATTTACATCATTCCAGGTGAAACCAGACTTGGTCCAGCTCACATAAGTAGGCCCAGGATTCCCTTTTATTCAGTTGGGCTTTAAAGCACTTCAAAGGAATTGCCTTGCTGCGGTGCGTCCATATACACCCACACCAGTGCTGCTTTAACAGCCCCAGCAGAGCATTTCAAATAGTCGCAAGGCTCCCTGAAAGCATGGGGCTGATCTTTCTCAGCACAAAGCAGAGGGGCTGCTCTGTCATGTTTCCATTCTATTCCAGTGAGACATCTGCGCAGCACTTGGGATGAATTCAGCACTCCGGATGACTCACCTCTTGCTGAATTCAGTTTCCATTCCAGGTCTGAACTATGCTCATCACTCCAGAAGTTGACTGTCAGTCTGTGTTCCACATCGTTCTCGGGGCAGAGACAACCATTATAAAGCAAGACTATCCAAAAGTGTTCATCCCTTCTGCCCTCCCAGCTTTCTGATTGCTCTAGCAATTCCGGCATCATTAGCATTTCCTTTTTAAAAGCCCACTAATTAGTTGTAAGTGCAAGCAAACCTTTTAAAATTGCTTTCATGGCATTGGTTTAAAGAGCACAGAGGTACTCATGTGCTTTCAGAAGCTGCGTGTTGAATAAGGGTACGTCTAGACTACAGGCTTTTGTCGACAAAGAGCATCTAGACTACATCCAGTTCTGTCAACAAAGCAGCTTGCTTTGTCGATATGAGAGTGTAGACACAAAGGACAGTATAGCTGCAGTAACACCTTCTGTCGACAGAACTCTGTCGACAAAAGGGGTTCTTCCTCATAGAATGAGGTTTACCGCCGTCGACAAAACATTATGTCCACAGAACTCGGCGGCAGTGTAGATGCAGGTATAGTTCTGCCAACAAAAGTCCACTTTTGTCGACAAAACCCTGTAGTCTAGACACATCCCTAAGTGTGTGTCTGGTTGGCAAACTCTCCTTTTCAGTTGACCCTGACTCAGTGTGCGGCTATCTGGGATGGGAGCGGGGGGAGAAGGGCAGGTTGCCTGTGTTCCGATATGTAAAAAGACACGCTCTTTTCCAAGAGATATCCGGACAGCTGCATCTGCATAGACTGAATGCCGCTCAGCATCAGCAATAGAGCAGATACAGAATTTGCCATGGAAACTGCTCTTCTTTGACTAAACAATTTTTTTCAAGAAAAGTATCCAGATTCTGTGAAAAACTGACTTTCTGGTGCAAAAATAAATTCCTGAAATGTTTTCTGTTGTCATCCCAAGCCAAAAATATTTAGGGAAAAAACAAACTTTTTTAGTGGGAAAGGTTGACACTGCATCTCATGATAATTGTGGCCTCCAGCTTCAGTTTTTCTGAGTGGTTGGACTATGTCTCCCATGATGCACCACTCTAGCTTACCAAGAAGACATTGGGGTTCTTTGAGGGTGGAGGGTTGTAATTCTTAGTTATGGTGCCTACATGTTTCTACTCCATCTTACGTGACCCTGATATAAATCTATGCTCAGGGTACACCTAGACTGCAGAGTTTTTCCGGGATACCAGAGGTATCCCGGA
Source organism: Pelochelys cantorii (assembly GCA_032595735.1). Taxonomy (NCBI): domain Eukaryota; kingdom Metazoa; phylum Chordata; order Testudines; family Trionychidae; genus Pelochelys; species Pelochelys cantorii. Next base: position 7,306,657 of record CM064346.1, on the reverse strand, counting down.
AAAACTCTGCCATGTCGAAGGAATGCGTCTGCTCTTCCAAAATTTTTTTCAGAAAAGCAGACGCATTTTTTCAGCATCCCCATAAACCTCGTTTTACAAGGAAGAAGGGATGTTCTGAAAAAGGGGAAGCTGGGCCAAATGTCGGAAAAGCCTCTTCCAAAAAAAGAAGCAGAAAAAGCTACCAAATTGCGGTTCGCAATTTGCATATCTTTTTCCGGAAGAACTGTGTAGTCTAGACATAGCCTCAGCCTGGGCTTTTACTCTTATCTTTGTACAAAAAGCAACCATGATCAGTCAGTCCAAGCTACTTTAAAAATCGAGGACCACTGCTGACAAGAAAGAACAAAAATAGTGTGTGCTTTTGAAGTGTAGAGCATAGCTGGTTTTCAACTGTAACTGGAAAACTACCTTGCATGGGTCTCAGAGGGGTAGCCCTGTGAGTCTGTATCTGTAGAAACAATGAGGAGTCTTGTGGCACCTTAAGGACTAACAGATTTATTGGGGCATCAGCTTTTGTGGGTAAAAATGACTTCATCAGATGCCTCTGACAAAGTGTTTTTTACCCACAAATCTTAAGCCCAAATAAAGCTGTTAGTCTTTAAGGTGCCACAGGACTCCTTGTTGTTTTTGAAAACTACCCAATTTCTTCTTCCCAATGTCCAAATGCCACTTTTCAAGAGAACAACCATTGGCTAGAGTCCAGTCCCTCTCTATGTCCAAATGCCCTTATAGGCAGGGCATGAGATAGTCTCTCTACTATATATGTTGAAGACAGCAGAACAAATCAATGTGCAGCAGACACAGTTGGTACATAAACTACACACCCACCTTTTGAGGTATAAGGACAAGAAAGTGGGTCCATCTGCTCCAAAAAACCCACTTATCTCCACTGAATAAGCTCACAAACGTCTTCCACTAGGTCCCTTTCAGGAGCTGTAACAGATCCTTTATCCTTTCTGCTGACACGGAGCAATCTCGCTTGGTCTTGCTCTCAAAACCAGCACCATATTGCGAATTAGCTGCCCATAAAAGGTGGTCAGGAAATGGAAGGCTAGGTGTTTTACCCTGTGGTGGAGTGGGGGATGCTTCTTCCAACGCCAGTGTGAGGAAGAGGAGAAGGTGGAAGGATCTTTCATTTTATAAAAGAGCTGGGGAAAGGGAACAGATTATGTATAATCCTAGAGAGTGGATAGTTACTTTGTGTAAGTTAGACAGGAAAGCCCTGTTTTTCATTTGAATGAGGAGGAAATTAAATTGGTCCCAGTAGGATTACTCTTAATTCTTTCCATTTATATACTCTGGTTTTATTACAGTTATGTGGTGATGGTACTTTGTTACGGAGAACTAACAGATAATGCTATCAAAAAGACCCATATTGAAGGATTTGTCTGGGCTATCAATATTTCTGGCATCATGCATGAATTGTTTTTCTTTCTATCCTTCCATCACTTCCTGGGGGTTTTAGCTAGGCAGTTAACTATGGGATGGGAAACGCACCTGTTTCCCTGCCTAGTGACAGGCATTTTCTGCCATTCCAGAGGCTAAAAAATCACTCTCCTGAATGTAAGTTGGCAACCCAATCCAATCCAATCCAAGAGCATTACATTTCCATTCTGTGTCTTTGTACCTCTCAGCCTGCAATTAAGAAGGAAATATGGCTCAAGAACACTCTACATGTTACAGCAGAAAGAGAGATTTTTATGGTAGGCAGTAAAAGAGTAGCAGCAAGCTGTTTGCCAGAGATACCGGGCTCTAGCAAATACCATGAGCTGCTCCGAGTTCGCTGCACAGCAAATGGCGAACCACTGAAAATCAATATGCTCCAGTTGCTTGTCATGCTAAAGGCCCTATTGCTGTGCTAATAGCAAATTTCAGTTGCCCTAAGGCCATGATTCAGAAAAGCAAACACACTACTGGAAGTCAGTGGATGGATTTAAGCACATGCTCAATCGGTGCCCAAGTGCTGGAGTTAATGGAGTTGCTATAACCAAGGCCAAGTCTACACTGGGGGAGAAATTCGATTGAAGATATGCAACTCCAGCTACGAGAATAGTGTAGCTGAAGTTGACGTACCAGTGCCATAACTAGCTAATTTTGCGCCTGAGGCAAGAATATAAAATTGGGCCCCCTCATGTTTATATATCGCGCCCTCTCAGCTATGTGCCCGAGGCAAGTGCCTCACTCGCCTCACCCTTGTTATGGCCATGTGATATACCTTATTTCAAATTTCTCCACAGGCCCTACCGTGGGAGGCCAACGGGAAATACTCTCCCATCAACTTCCCTTATACCTCGCAGCCCTGAGACTACTGAGGTCAATGGGGCTGCTCTCAGCATTTGATTTAGTGGGTCCTTTTTTTAGACCTGCTAAATCAAATCCCAGAAGATCGATCTGAAGAGCATCGATCTCCTGGTAAGTATAGGCAAGGCCTTAGTTTAGACAAATCACTATACTACATTATTCTCAAGACAAGTTTTGTTTTTTTTGTTGGTTCTTTCAGTGCGCAGTAAGCAAGATTCTAGCATCAGACAGGAAGGGGTGAAGCATTTATCGAGTGCATTTCATTGGTTCCGTATTACCTCTTGAATACTCTCCCAAAAAATGCTGAGGTTGCCCTCACACAAGTCATTTACAACCACAGTGCACAAAGCACTTGTAAACTACATTATTGGGCTGGAATTTGCACTACACAGGGAAACAACCAGAGAGTTCGAGAGAGAGAGGCCTGAACCAAATTCATTCCAAGAGTTCTTCAAGGGGCTCATGAATATGTAGCATTGTTCTTGGGTTATGCAGGACTAATATGCAGGAGTAGTTAGCTATAGTACAGCAAAGGGCTCTTTGCAGCTCTTTCCATCAGCTCTAGAGCCAAGCAGACCTGAACCCAGGTCTTGAAACCCTGTATCAAGATGCAGATTTTGTGGCATGAGCCTATCTCTGCTTCCGAGGTCTCTTTCATCTCTAATTTCTATGATTTTATAATTTATTCTATAGCCTCAAGGACGTGGATTGATCTCTACAGATTAACCCCTTCCAAGTTTCAGGTGTTCTTTTGCAATCCCATGAGACTGTGGGCATGAGCACAAAACCTTGAATTCCACAGGCAGGTTAGATTTGAGTTTTCTAAACACCGAGGCCAAGAGCAGAACATCATTCTCCAGCTCCTACCAAGACACAGGCTGAGGGAGGAAAGACTAGACGGCGGCAATATGGTACAATTAATCACCTCTCTGCTATCTGCTCATGGATAGTTTGCTCTCATACCAAACTGAACGTTGCAGAGATCACATTCGCTTTGATGAGACCTGTATATCTACATCATATAAGGGGCTTTGATCATCTCAGCCTAAATATGGTTGCAAACTTGATCTTCTTTTTAAATGTGCATATGAGATCATTAGGAGGAATGTCATGGCTTTTTTCTTGGAAATCTCCAGATGACAGAACACTGCAGGCACTTAGCTTGGAGCTAAACATTTTGCCGTTTAGAAAAAGCCTTTTCCGTTGGTCACTGGAAGCATTCCATGGTGGGGAAAGTAGCACTGATTAAAAGCCAAGATCACTACAGGAAAGAGTCATTCTTTAGGAATTAAATTTAAGTGGTTAAGTTAACTTGCGATAGTGTGGATTTTGCAATATCAGACTTCCAACCCAACAGGGACAACAGCGGAAAATCACAGAAAAGCAGGAAAGTACTTGATGATCACAAATAATACAATCCATTATTACTCTTCCACAAATTTCCATGGCTTGTCCACAACACAGGTGCAATTTTTTGAGACTTGTCCTGCAGTTCAAGTAGGGCCTTAAGATACAGCATGAGACACATAAAGACATGGACCTTGAGGTACTGTTGTTGTGTTCCAGCCCATGTTTTTACATCTTCCGTTAGATGGCATCTTTGGATGTCTGGACAGTTTTCCTCTCTTTCTGTCTAAGGGCCAGACCCTGCAAGGTGCCAAAAGTCTCCTGAGAGAGTCTAAACACCGGGAGGTACAGGGCACTCAGTATATTGCAGGATCAGTCCTTCTGCTGGCTTCAAGGCCACCACACAATAAAAACTCTATAGCACAGTGCCCAGTGCAGTGGTGGGCAGCCTATAACCCAGGGGCCGTATGCAGCCCCTCCGAGTTCTATGTGTGGCCCATGAGACATTTTATTTACCATTGTCCATGCACAGGGTTGCCTGATGCAGCTGGTTTCTGCCCATGTCATTTTTTTCATCCTGCTAGTCCGAAAGTGACACACACCTGAAACGAGGGCCCGTGGAGTGAGGTGCGCGCTGATTGCACACCACACTGACTGCGAGAGCCGGGCGCTCCCTCTGCAGCCAATCAAAGTGCCGCTACGGTTCAATCGTCACATCCTGCAAATTCCAGGTACGCCAGCGCAGTCAGCAAAACTACCCCATCCCGGAAGACGGTCTTGGTTACGACACTCTTGCGGCCGACTGAGATGAAGTGGGGCTACTCACGTGGCCCATTCACTAGCCTTGGTTGCTGTTGCTGGCCTAGTCCTCAGGGGGCCTGATCTTTGATTGGCGTCCTCCAGGGGAGAAAGGATGATGCAGTTTCTAGGGCTCAGGAGCTGCGGGTCGGACACTTGCTGTGCCACACACATACTACCTGTGTGTCTTGGATAAGTCCTTTCCTCTGTCTCTCTGCCTCACTTTCCCTCCTGCCAATGGAGATAACAGCTGTGCACTGCCCCAGCGGGATCTGGGAGGATAACGACAGTGACAATGAGGAACCACTCCAAAACCACAGTACAGGTTGAATTTCTCTAAATTAGCACTCTCTGGTCCAGCAACATCCAGGAACCCAGTAGAGAGCCCCAGTGGTAGGAGGAGACCTGTGGGCTGGCAGGGCAGTGGGTTGCCAGCAGCAAGCTGCCAGCAGGGTTGTGAGCCCATTGGGTCAGCAGCGCAGCAGGGAAGGAGCCGGCCACGAGGCCGGTGGCCAGGCCAGAACTGTGGCAGTGGGCCCAGAAATGACCTCCCCTGGTTCAGCAAAATCCCTCATCTGGGACCACTTAGGTCCTGAGGGTGCCAGACCAGGGAGATCCCACCTGTGATGATGGGCCCAAATAAGGTAGGTGTTATAGCAGGACAAACTAATGACACAGTTACAGAGCAAACTGGGGATTGGCACTGACCCTCTGTTGTCTCACCTCCCCTCAACTAAAGATCACTGTAAAAACAAACTGACAGCAGCATCAATAGTCAACTACAGATGCAGCTGCTTTTAATTAGTTAATTTCAGACTTACTGGATTTGCGTCACAGCCAGAATCCGCTTTGAGAGCGCTGATTTTGCTTAGGTTAGCAGCTTACACAGTCGGCCTTCTGTGTAAAACAGAAGTGATCTGATTTCATTAGCAGAATGATTGGTTTTCAATGATTCTGTCCATACACTGTATTATGTAGATTGTGGGGAGGGTGCATGAGAGAGAGAGAGAGAAAGAGAGAGAGAGTTAGTTATTTTTCTGTTTACTTGTGGGTCTGTGTCTGCGAGATCAGAAGTGAAACTAAACCGGCTACAATTTAGCTCCAAAACCCATCAGAAAACCCCACTATGCAATTCTTAGGCACAATACAACTGAGTTGGCAGGGTCATTGCTCAAAAAAGACCCAGGAGCGAGCCAGCATGAAGATTGAATTACTTCTCATTCACAGAGAGGGGAGTGTAGCTATCCCTGTGGGCACGGATCCAGATCAGCAACGCAGCGCTGTGGCAAAGTGACATTAATGAGTTCTTCACATGACTACTCTGCCTGGCCACCTCTCAAAAATGTGCAACCCGCAGAACAAACACACTCAGCCAAACTGGAATACAAAGGATGTGGGACTGGCCGGGCAGCCGCTGGATTCTAAGCCCGATCAAGGGGATTCTTCAAATCCAGCCAGAAATGTGTGGGCCAGTCCGCAGCAGGACTGTGGAGGTTTTTTGCTGTCAAAGGCGCTACAGTGACTTACATCAGCTGCAGACCTGGCTCTGAAGAGACTAAAAATAGCCTTCTGCATATTTGTCCAAATGGGCTGTACATCCATGGGAAATGACCTCCTGTGTCATGTTTTGTGAAAGGAAAACATGTCGGGGCACCCGTCTCTGCCTCTGGATCTCTCGGTTTGAGAGGGGTGTAATTTGAGGCAGAACTTGCCCTGTGTTCAAGGGGGTATGAAAGGCATCATATGGTCATCTGAGGGCCAAATTCCTCGCTGGTGTAGCGCCAGTGAAATCAGTAGCAATTTGGCCCTCATGGTTTCTGTGATGAAGCGAAGTCAATTTGGCATGTCCTGTGTGCTACATATTGTAACTGCTACTTCAACGCCGACTGAGAATCTCAGAGCTGTCTCCAAGACTTGGATGTTTAATTTCCAGTAATTGTTAATGGTGGTCAAATTAGGGATGTTAGAGAGCGGGTCATTGAATAGTTGTGTAACCGCATCAAATTTTAGCTCTCAGGGAGCCCACTGCCACCCCGCATTGGTACCTCTGATAGAAAGGCAGCAGCATGGGGTGGCAGCAGCCCCTGTCTGTGGTGGGGGGGGGATCCAAGCTTCGTGGCAGCCTCCCCTGCCCACCCCCACACTGCTGCATCTAAAAAAGGCAGCAGTATGGGGGAGGGGGGCAGGCAGCTCTGTGGAGCTGGTGCTGGGGGAAGCCGACTTTTAAGCTGGCTCCCCCAGCACTGGCTTCTGCCTGCCTGCCCTGCTGCCTGTGTAGGAGGCAGCAAGAGGAGGGGCAGGCGGGTCTGCAGAACCAGCACATGTGAAGAGTTGGGTTAAAAGCCAACTCCCCACTCTTACCAGCACCCACCTGCCTCCCTCAGCCTCTGCACTGCTGCCTCTTTATCAGAGGCAGCAGTGCAGGGGTGGGGATGCAGGCAGATCCCACAGACACCATATCCCACCTCCCCGCCACTTGCTGCTTCTGATACAGAGGCAGCAAGAGGGGTAGTGTATTCACAGGATTAACTAATAAACCCAGGCTTATCGGTTAATCATGTAGTAGTCTACACATTGACATCCCTCTTCTGAATCCCTCAGACATCTCATCCTTAGGTTGTAAATTCCTTAGAGCAGGAAATGGACCTTCTTTTGTATCCCTGATCACACTCTCGGGTCTGGATTTTTGTTTCTTTGCTTGTTTGTTTTTTATGATTTGCTGAAATACTCTGTTAAAAGAAAACTTCTGAAGGTTGCAAAGTCAACCACTGGAAAGTTCAGGAATGCCAGAAATAAGTTTATCTGTGCAACTTTAATTCAGCCTCCTTATGCCCATACATTATGACACAGTAATGGGATAACTGATTTTTCAAAGGCATATCATTGGGGCAGATTTTCACACAGGTGAAAAGAGGCACATGCCTGCCCTCAAGGCTACCCTGCCAAATTTCAGATTTCCCTGCTACCTACCTTTTGGACATCCCTTATCCTGCCTTCCAAATGCTACAGCCAGCTCCTGCTCTGGGGCAGCATGTGTTGGCTGTTCAGCTGCTCCAAGGGTGGGGTGGGGGGACTAAAACCCACCACCCTGCAGTCCCCAGGCAAATGTTTGCATGATCAAACTAGAACTTTTTAGAGAAAGTCTTACATATTTAACATGGGCATAACAACATATTTCTCCCTAGCCTTATTCTCAAAAATGGCTGAATAATTTTGGATGAAATTTCTCAGAAACATTCAGCCTGAAGCAGATGCCTGCCTGAAAAATTTCTGCTCAAACAGTTTCGGTTTGGCAAAGTTTTATAAGCAATTGCAAAGAGTGGGACATATCTGGAAACCTTACTGATAAATGGGGCTGCCAGGCCTGCCTGTAATAATATTCTAACTCTTTTCACCCCAGGATCTCAATACACTTTACAAACAATTGGCTTTGTCTACAATCATCCCCCCCCCCCCCCCAGACTGGAATAGATAATATTGTTCAGAAACTTAACAGCTTCATTTTGTAGCACATCAATCCTGCCTGCGTTCCAGGATGTCCCCTTATTACCGTGTGTTGTATGTGTCAGAAATAGCAGGGCACATTTCAGCAACCATATAGCAATTGGCAAACAAGTGCAAAAATATTTGCAACACATAGAGAAAAGGGCACTCAACAGTCAAAATAGTAAGGGAACCCTTTTCACAAGTGATTTACGCACTAAGGAGGATTGGGCACCATCTGGGACTTTCACATGGCCACATGAGATGTTACTACATGACAAGCTCATGCGCTGGAGACTCCTACCTTGGTTTGCCATGCAGTAACGTTTCGCATAAACCATATGGGTTCGTGTACACAGCAGCGTTATTCTGAAATAACATAGTCTGCGTCTGCACTACCAGCAGTTATTTTGACATAGTGTCAAAATAATGTTGAGCTGGAGGACTTCTTACTCCAATTCCTGTAACCCTCACTGCATGAGGAGCAAGGGAAGTTGGAAGAAGAATGCTCTTTCTTGGACTCTCTGCTGTGTAGACAGCACCAAAAGCAGAAATAAGCTCTTTCGACGTAAGCTACACAATTGACGTAACTCAAGTTGTGTGGGTCATTTCGGCTTTAGCCCTGCTGTGAAGACGTGCCCTAATTGTATGTGTCTGGAGGCACATGAATACATTGGAGTAACAATTTCTTTTTTCCAGAGTCTCCTTCCACAGACTTGTTTAGAGGCATGCTTTGAGACAGCTGTATCCACACAATTCTCTGAGGTGGATATTAATAAATCCACTGTATGCAGCGCTCCGTTGAATTTGAGCGGAAGAAGTAAAACAGTATTACAACCTATAATAGGCCTGGTTCTCCTCTTATTTACAATGGTTTTATACTAGTATGACTCCATTGACCTCCATGGAGTTACTCCTGCCCTGCACTAATTACCCAAGGGGGAAATTGGCCAGTGAATACAGAATACTTCTCTGTGAATAGTCAGTAGAAAGTGTGTAGTTTTAGAGGTAGATTCACAGTAATTATTCTGGGTTTTGCCCCCTCCCCTCCACTGCAATAGCCCTATTAACAATAAATCTTTTTTCCCTCTATTATGGTGATTGATTTCCATTAGGGGAACAAATGTGAACATCAACTGTTTTGCATGGAGCCGGCTCCCTGAGCAATGCACAGTTCTGACTGTGTTAGTAAAAGTTTAATGGCAATCTTCTTGCACCACTTAAATCTTTGAAACTGGGCTTAAATGAGATTTTGTTAACACAAAACCGGGCTGCCCCCCTGCACAAAGGTGAATTTCACCCAAAACGGGGGTGTTAAACCAAGGGCTGGAATTAAATGCCAATCTCAGCACTACAAGGCAGCAATGCGTTTTTTGCATGCACTCAGTGAAATAATGATATCAATATGTAATTCAATAGCATTGCATGCACCTGACTATAAACACAACAGTTACGTACATCATCACATCATTCCCTGATGAGTAAAGCCCAAGGGTTGTTGAGAGGGTCATCTTCTGAGACTACTGCAAGAGGCTGCTTCCGGATGATCGGCCATTCATCGCGGTTCTTGTTCAGCAAACCAAACAAACAGAGCTTGTCCCTCAGGAGGTGGAGGCCTCGTTCTAAAGACGGCCTGACCCAGATCATCACAGGCAGACACCCCCAGACTTTGGACCCTGACCTGAACTTCTTGTCTGGTGCCCAAGTCAGTGTGGTGGGTCCGAACAGGCACAGAGGATCTGAAATACTCACTTCTCTCCACTGAACCCTGCAAGGTGCAGCCAAACCAGAATAGTGGATTCTAATCCTCTTTATCTGGGGCAGGGGGAGTTTTGGATCCTCTATGCACAGATCCTTGGCTCAACCCCATCAATATTGAACTCCCCAATGGCACGAGATTGGTTGTGGCGGCTACCATCACCTTCGTAACCAGATTGTGACATGTAGCCAGTGGCCCAAGGTGGGTGTTTTGTAGGGCCCTGCTACCCCAGAGCACAGCACCATGCAACATACCTCAGCACCAGGCCGGCCCTGTCAGACAGCTTGAAATGGAGGGCAGGGCCTCACCTTCTCCCTGTGTTTTGGAGCGTATTAGCACTGGCCTTGGGATATGTAGAAGGTGCAGTCTCTGACCTTCCTGCAGCTCTTTGTACCAGCACAAGATACGGCAGAAATCTGGTTCTTGTGAAGGGATATTTATCCTGCACTTGCCAGAAAAAGGCTAACGTAGAGTGAGAAGGGTGCTAATTAATCCAACAAGCCATGGCCGAGAGGGATCAGATGGCCAAGCAATCCCCTGAGTGAGAGAGGGAGCCCAGATAAGGAGGAACAGGCCGGGCTGGGGTTATCAAGGCAAAGAATGGGCAGCTGAGGGGAGCTGCTAGCAAAGTCTGCAGTCACTCCCCGGGAGAAGGCAGGTGCATCTGAGCCAGCAAACCAGAGAGGGGGGAAGCCAGGAAGGTAGGACAGGGCTTAGGAAAGGGCAGTCAGGTCTAGTAGGGAACAGGTCTTGACTGCTGGTTAGAGGGTGTCTGCACTGGAACGGACACCTCCACACTGCTTTTTTTTGCGCAAAAGCCTCTTCTGCAAAACGGATCAGAAGAGATTATGCAAATGAAGTGTGAGAAAATGATAATGAGCACTTCATTTGCATCGCCTCTTCCACAAAAAAACATAGTGTAGACATAGCCATGGAGTGAGAGAGTGAGACTGACCCAAAGAGAGAGATGGCGAGACAGCCAGGAGCACGCTCCTCCAGTGGTGAGTGAGTCAAACAGTCTGTCACTCTCCCATTGATCCAGAGGTTTTCCTGGGGACTAGGGGAGGTAAAGCATGGTAGTGCTGTCCCAGAGTTGCAAACCCTGGAAGTCTGGGCTCTCCAGCCACCCACCAGTCTCCACTGGAACCCTGCTTGTGACTTGATGATAGTTTCCTGAACAGGAAATGTCACAAGGAATCTTTATGCTGGGTCTTGCAGAAGTCCCTTAGACAGATAATCTGTGGGTGAAACACCAGTTTAAACGTCTTCCCACATGCTTCTTGAAATGCTGGGCAAGGCTTTCAAGGGCCGTCACTGATGAGAGGGGACGACTTACTGCATGCCTTCTGATATTCCCTCCTCTAAACGTTGTTTTTAAAGGTAGGACGTCCTGATGATGATGCACAATGAAATTGTCCTTTGTTTCCTGAAACTAGGCATCTAGCTTCACTGAACCAGGTTTATTGTTGCCCTCCTGTTGGATGAACAGGATTGGTGACATATCCCCTGCCTCTCCAGAAAGGGCTGGTAGAAAAGATGTACTGCTGCCATTTCACTTCTGAAAAGAGACACTCTCTGTGTGAATTCTGTGTTTGAGGGGAGCAGAGAGGAGCACAGGCAAAGGTTACCTGACAAACAGTCGAAGGAAAACCACAGTGCAGTTGCAGTGGGAAGTGCCGCAGGGCCTCAGGACCAGCAGGACCTCGTGAGGTAAATATCTACCCGGACAAAGCAGCCCTGATGTTCAATCAGCATTTGGAACCATTTATTTGTATAGGTATCCAAAGGAGGATGGGGAGGGGGGGAGGAGGTTTGCTGTCTTCAAAGCTATTTTTAGTGCCTTTTAGCTGACAGAACATCAGTGCACTGAACACACAGCAGGAACAGAGTGTATAACAGAACATTTCGTTAAATTGCATTACATTAGAGTAGGGCCGGGTCCCTGCAATGTAACTCCAGGTAATAACTGCTTATTGATTTGTGAATTGAATTCACTTGGAATTCTATCCTGCTCTAGACAGCAAGACATTGGCGCTGTGATTGCTTTCAGGGCCACTTGAATGTCAATAACACATCCCTTTTTTAACAGGGCCACCAAATATACACTGCTTTCAATTCAGTGCCTTCTAGGCCTCCCCCCACTCCATTTGTCCTCTCTCTTAGTGTATCAACCTGTCAAAGGCCTAACCCCATGCATGCCCACGCACGTTGGTCAAACATCTGCGCTTTCTTCCACGCACCCTTTTAGGCACCAGAAAAACACTAAACATCTGCAAAGTGATGCCACTGTCCTCCTTCAAACCCTTCTCACAATTCCTCTCTGCCGTGGTCCTTCCAAATATGCACAGGGGTTAGACAGGTGCAGAGGTGGTTTCATCCCGCTTGATCTGGATGTCTCATTGGCTATGTCTACACTGCTGCCCAGAGGGGTTACTGCCCCAGCTAATGTACACCTACTCAAGGTAGGGCATGTGGGCTTGTGCAAGCAGGCCTGCTGACAGTAGGGGCAAAGAGGGTAGTTGGAGAGTCAAAGGGCCCCAGGGCTCCTGGCTGCTGTCGCTGCTGCTACTGCAGATTTAAAGGGGCTCTGGCCCTTTAAATCACCGCCAGAGTGCTGCACGGCTCTTAGAGATGTGGGGGCATATCACGCTCTGGGTGGCGCTGAGGGCTCACTGTCCTAGCCCCAGCCCTTCCGCCCAAAGCCTTCTGGGAGCATGGGGCTGGCCCCCCACCTCACCTTGCCCAGGGGCCCGCACAGGCAGTTGGCTCCCCTGAGGGTGAGTCCGAATAGCAGATGAGCTGGGATAGCACGGCCGACGTGGCTGAGCTGAGCCAAGTACGTTCCCACTGTTTTCCAGCAGCTTTGGATTCAGTATGGCACAGCCAGGCGTCTGTTGCCCAGGCTGTTTAAACATGGGCCGGCACTCATCAAGCTACCACAAGCGTGTGACAGGAATCGCACCAGTGGCTTGAGTGTAGACAGAGCCATTGTTGCCTCCTGCTCCCCTAGCTAACCTGTCCATCATTCGTTTTAGACTATATCCTCTCTGGTGCCCTGATTTGCATCCGTCTGAATCGGTCGCTACCTAGACACGGTAAAACTGACAACGAGCTAGAAAGTGGGTTCCAAGTTCCCAATGCACAGATTTTCCCCACCGGCCCATGGCACTAGATTTTCCCCTAAAAGTCACATCTGTAGGGGTAGGTTTACACAGCACCTAGCAGGCCCATTTGTGAGTGGGCGGGAGGGGGTGAAGTGTGCGAAAGCATCCCCTATGGTCCCCTAAATGAGCATGCTCTGGACGGCCAGGGGAAGGCAGGAGCAGCACGCTCCCCAAGTCTCCCTCCCCCATGCTCTGCCCAGCCAGGGAAAGGCTGGGGCTGATTTCCCTGCTTACTTGGGGGACCATGGGGGTGCATTCTCACCCTCGCAGTCCACATTTCCAAAAAAAGCACCCCACAGAAATTCCTGTGTACAGGCCTGCCTTATAGCTGTCCCTGCTGACTGATTCCGGCTCCGGCAGCAAGGCAAGTTCATTGCTCTGGAGATTTCTGCGCTCCGCTTAGAGCCCAGAATAGAGGATGCCGTGGGGGTCCCCAAGTGGGACTCCAGCCTGCGCCTGGTAGGCGACATCACAATAGCACCGCCCCGCAGGCCTGAGACAGTGGACACAGGCTGGCTGCTGGATTTTCTTTGTTGTGTAGACGCAGCCTCAGGGCCAGCAAGGCAGGCGCTCTGATGCAGGCAAAGTACTGATGGCAATGGCTGCTCTCCCCGCCCAGTCCTGCGCAAGTCCAAGAACACCGGGGTTAAAATACTGGCAGCCAGTCTGCGCGAGCACATCTCCCTGCCTGTGCAGACCTCCAGATACTGAACCGCCCTGTCAGTTCCTTTGCATTTGCCCTCCGCCCGACTGCTCCATCCACCACATTCTCTAGTTCCATTTGCTCCTCCGCGCTCCGCCCAGGAGAAGGAAGAGACCCGGCTCTGTGAGCTTGTCGAGCTCTCTCTCCCTCCCCCGTACTTCCTTCCTGGGCTGACTTAAGCCTCCTATGTTAATGGGCCAATTTGCTTACGAGTCCTCCTCTCGTCCATTCTGAGCCACTAATTAGGCCCCAACAGATGCACCCCAGAGAGATGCAATTGGTGTCTGTGACCAGAGTGCTGGTTCAGCTCTTGTTCCCCAGCAACCGGTGATGGGGAGGTTGGAACAGGGATACTTGAGAAACAGAAGGATGCTCCTTTTCTCCTGGCCTGCACCTTCCTCAGCATTGACTACTGGGCTGTGCACTCGGGAGATTCCACCCCTCTCTGCCACTTCTGTGGTCCCTGTTTGGCCTGCTGTGCTGAGGGAAAGCCAGGTGGACTCACTCTACTCAGGCCCATATGAGGGGGGAGGGAGGTGCAAAGGGTGCAAAAGCACCCCTGCTTGGTGCCCCAAGTAAGCATGTTCCAGCCGGCCAGGAGACGGCAGGAGCAGCGCGCTGCCCGAGCCTCCTTCCCCAATGCCCTAGCTGGCCGGGGAAGGCTTTGGCTGATTTCCCCGCTTACCTGGAGGACCATGGGGGGTGCATTCACACCCTCGCAGTCCACATTTCCCAAAAAAAGCACCCCACAGAAATTCTTGCATGTGGATCTGCTGCTCCACCTCCTTGTCCACTCCTCTGGGCGTAGGAAGCTGCCATATACAGTGCATGTGGCATGCAGACATCCTGTATCCTGCCCAGTCCCATCCTCCTTCACACCAGAATCAGGCTGGCTTCACTGTATTCACAACCTTCCAAGCCTCCAGTGCAAAGCAGAGGCCAAATAAGTCCCACCAAGATGTTTTCACTGGGTACGGACTTCCAGCTAGAATCTTGTCTGACATGCATTGCTCCTCCCAGAAGAGGTTTCTGCACAAAGTACGCCACTAGCAAACACCACCTCCTCCATGCAAATGGAGACCAATGAACCTCCGATGTCAGTTCTCTCAGATGGCTGGGCTGGTTGAGTACTGCCTTCCCAGCAGCTGGAACCTTCTGTCTCCTTCTGGGCATAGGTTTTTAGTTGGGACATCCTAGATGTCGTCTCTTTCGAACCTTGTTGCACGTTGGATGGGTTTGTTTGTACCGAGGGCTCTCCCCTGATGCTTAGTTCATTATTTGCCCCCTTGCTCTTTCTGACGCTCTGTGATGGGGCTTCACGCACAAAGAGGTAGAGGTATTTTGCTGACTCCACCGTAGCTGACAGAGGAGATGGGTCCTACCAGTTTCAATTCAAGACTTAAAAACAAAGGTCAACAGCCTCTGTTGCGGGGGCGGTGGAAGGGATTAAAACTGAAAGCAGGGTCAGACGGGATGCTAGGAGTAGTTAAACGTGGAAGGAAGTGCTTTGTTTTGTTTAACCATCCAGGCTAAGCCCAGGAGCAAGCTGAGCTTGGCTAACGTCCTGCGTGTATGTGCTATATTTGGAGCCAGCTTGGAATGTTACCCACACACATCACCGCTCGCCTCAGCAGTGCTTCTCTCCAGGCGTCAGAGGTAAGAAAGTGAGCACACAGCCCTGAATCTGCTCTTTTATTATCTACACATGCTAATTCCATGTAGACGCTTTCTCTTGGGGGGGAGGAGGGTGGAAAGGGGAAATTCCATTCACATGACACGCATTGAAATAACCTTGATGGGCTGTCATTTTTAACTGCCACCAGTCAGATGCTTTGATAACACGTTGTATCTATTCAGTGAACCCCAAATCACCCTCGCTAATAGAAAAGGGAGATAAAAGATTCCTCCTTCCTCATCCTTTAACAGGAGTAGAGCCCCGATATTTCAAAGGCAAGGCTGGGATCCTGGAGTTAGGAAGCACAGAGATTAAACACATTTTAAAGACAAGTAGAAGAGAGTTTGTTTGAACAGCCCCATTAATGTTTCAATCCTCCATGTGAGATATCCTGATTCTACAGCGGGGTGACTTGGGGCAGGGCTGGCCTTACCATGAGGCGAACTGAGGCGGCAGCCTCAGGTGCCAGACTGTGGGGGGCGCCACTAGGACCCAGAGTGTAGAAAATTGTGTCCGCTGCTGTTAGCTCCTTTATTGGGGTAGGTAGCAGAGCAGTACCATGAGAGGAGTAGAACAGGAAGAAGGCAGAATTGAGACCTTTTAAAGTTTTGGCCCAAGAGAGAGGGCATGGGGGCGTCATTTGAGCTCCCCGCCTCAGGTGCCAAAATGTTGTGGCCCGCCCCCAACTTGGGGCTTAACTTACATAGCAAACAGGAGGTAAAGTCCTGGCCCATTGAATTTCGTGGACTGGGTTGCCATTGACTTCACTGGAGCCAGATTTCTGCTGGGGTCTGTTCAGGTGCCCTTTCTTCGGAATGATGTGGGAAGAAACAGGCTTACCTTTTAGGGCCTTTTTCTGAGCATTCAGACCTTTGCTACCGCTAATCAGTTTTGTAGTCCAGTGACTGCGTGCTTGTTTTGTCCGTATTGCTGCTTGATATGACTAAGGAGTCTGCTTGCTTGTCCAAACTGCAGCCCTCTCTGTAAGTAAGGACGGCAGACTTAGACCCACGTTTCCCAGTGCCAGGCACTGCAGCATTAGAATTGGTGGTGCTTACCCGAAGCACCTGAGGTTTGCTCTGCAGAAGCCATACAGTAAATGGGCCAGATCCTCCATGGGTGTAATTGGCATTGCTCCATTGTGCAGCTGCGTCACATTCTGCTGGATGAGAATCTGGCCCTAGCAGCCTGTCGTGGATTATCATGGGGAGAGAACCTGTATCTTTCTACGCCAGACCATGAGCCTCTTAGTCAACTGCTGCTGGAAGCTGAGGTATTTGAGCTAAATGAGTAAGTCTATTATCCTCATTGCAGGCCAGGGATGGTGTGTGTGGGACAATGACTCCTTCAAACTTGAAATATTTAAACCAATTAAACCAGATTAAAATAAACAAAAGGAAGTACTTCTTCACCCAATGCACAGCCAATCTGTGGAACTCCTTGCCAGAAGATGTTGTGAAGTCCAAAACCATGTAAGAGTTCTGAAAAAGAGGTAGATAAATTCATGGAGGATATGTCCATCAATGGCTGTTAGCCAGGATGAGCAGGAATGGTGGCCCTAGCCTCTGTTTGTCAGTAGCTGGGAATGGGTGACAGGAGATGGATCACATGATGATTCCCTGTTCTGTTCATTCCCTTTGGGGGCACCTGGCATTGGCCACTGCTGGGAGACAGGATCCTGGGCTAGATGGAACTTTGGTCTGACCTAAGATAGCTGTTCTTGTGCATTCATATGATGCCTTTCAGACTATCGATCCCAAGTCACTCCTCTTTAAATCATTGTCGGTGTGGACTAGGCCCTGAGACCCCCTGCTGGAGGCTTGTGGCCTTGCCACACCCTGCCCTAGAAGGGTATCTCTACATTTCATTCCTCCTTCAAGGGAGGAATGCAAATGCAGACAAACGAAATTGCAAATGAAGCGTGGATTTGAATTTCCAGCACTTCATTTGCATAACGGTGACTGGCCGCTTTTCCAAAATACCATATTTTGAGGGAAAAAAAGGGGTTATTTCAAAAAGAAACCCTTCCTTCGAAATAACCCTTACTCCTTAAAGAATCAGGTTTAAGGGTTATTTCAAAGGAAGGGTTTCTTTTCTAAATAACCCCATGTGGGCCGCATTTTTTTTTTCTTGAAATACCGTATTTCGGAAAAGCAGCCTGCCGTGATTATACAAATGAAGTGCAGGAAATTAAAATCTGTGCTTCATTTGCAATTTTGTTTGTCTGCATTTGCATTCCTTTCTTGAAGGAGGAATGCAATGTAGACATACCCGAAGAGACAGACAATAGAGAAGTCCTCCAAGGAGACTAGAGTGGCCGCAGAGAAAGCAGCCAATCAGGGCACAGGAAGGCCTACAAGAGGGAGCTGAAGAACAGAGCTGGAGTCAGTTTCACTGGAGTTGGGTGGGTGGGCACACAGGCAAAGCTGTCTCCTGGAGGGGAAGCCCTGGAGGCACTGTTGTCTCCAAGTGGGGAACAGACTAAGGGCGGGGGGGCTCCCTGTTGAGGATGTCCCCCGGAGGGGTTTGAGTGAGTCACACAGGGTTGGCCGGAGGGCTGAGTAGCTGAAAAGGCTGACAACTGAGAAGGTGCAGGCCCACACACTCTGCCAGACAAGGACGCTCACAAGAGGTGAGTGCCGCCCCATTACAATCATGTACCTAAACCCTCACCATTCATGGGGGATGAGTTCCTGGCAGCACCACACATGGTGATATCCCCAAATACTGGGGGCGGGGAAGCAGAATGAGTGTTGTTTCCCAGAGAGTGGGAGTCAGACCCCCAAATCCTCTAAAAGTTCATGGGCTGAAACTTCTTTTTTTCAGAAAGAGAGAGAAAAGAGAGAACTGAGGAAACTTCTATCATTTACTACTATCGTGTGAGTAACTGAGCAAATTTGCTTGGGTCCAAAAGTAAAGAGATTTGACAAACCTGAGTCATCACTAGAGCTGTTCAAACAATGGATATTTTTCCCAGTTCATTGAACATTCTGGGAAATTTGGATGGCAGAGGAAACCCTTTCTGACTGAACTGAAGGGCATGGTATTAAAATGTTTGGTAAATGGAAATGTTAAACGAAACGGTTTTGGATCAAACAATGTTTGTTTGACCTGAAATGAAATGAAATGAAATGAAACGAAACATTTTGTTTTGAACTTTTCTCTTCTTAAAATCCTCGTTAAATACGATGAGGTAATTTTGAAACCAGTCACTTTGAACTGAAAAGTCAAATTTAGGAAACATGGAAACATTTTGTGACTTTTTCTAGATGGGGGAAGGGGATCCCTGACTGAAACAATGCACCAAAATAGACATAAATTTGCAAATTGTGCGGATTGTTCTGAATCACTTTTTTTTCAGTACCCCCTCACTGCCAAAATTCAGACAAAAAACTCTAGAAGTTGCTGCCTTGTGCTTTGCTTTATTGCTTAAACTTGTGCAAAACATGTAAAATGCTACCAGTACAACCTTCCACAGTCACTTGGCATTCATTCTACAAAAGGACAAATGATGATACAAGATAGTCGAAAATTAGAACTGACGAATACATTGAGGACATGTGTCAATTAGCAGGAAAAAATTATTCATAGGCCTGTCCTATATACACTGTTTGTATAAGGAAGTGTATTCAGAGGCTCAGTGTGTATTGTGGGGTTGGGTGTTTTGTACTAAAATGGTTATATTGGTACAATTCCTCCTTTCTCTAGACACAGTTATACACATGTAAAAATGCCATATAGTGGGATAGTTTATTAACCTTTCTATAAGGAAACAAGCAGTATAAGCATCTTTATAACTTAAGCCTCACGAGAGGGGTTGTATAGCTTTAACTATACTGATGTACATGTATATTAGCCAGACTGGACAGTCTCTATGGGAAAGAATTAATGGACACAAATCAGATATCTGAAAATGCAACACACAGAAACCTTTTGAAGAACACTTTAACCTGCCGGGGCACTCATTAATGGATCTCAAAGTCACCGTGCTGTTTCAGGCCAATTCCACAAGCCAAATACACAGGAAAGGGTTGTAACTTAACTTCATTTACAAGTTTGATTCCCATCAGAGAGGAATGAATAAAGATATTGGCTACCTTCCATATCTTAATGACTTAACCAACCAATGGGTGCTTACGGAGGTGCAAATTATTCTCATCAGCCTCCTGTTAACTTCAACAATTCAATTCACTATTTTTTTTCTATTTTTTTTTCTTTTCCCCTCTCCTCCCCACCCCCCCGCCTTCCCTAATTTATTCTTGGATCTGGACTTCGAATACTCCAGTCATCTGAAGAAGTGATGACGGAAGCTCATGATATCATCAACATGTTTTGTTAGGCTTTAAGGTGCTGCCGGACTATTTCTTGTTTTTTAAGTTTATGCTGATGTAGTTAAGCAGTACATTTGTGTGTGGCAGCCAAGGCCTAACTGTGCCAAACAATTCCTGGCCCCTCTCCTTTCTGACAGCAGGTGTAAGACTTCTCTAGGATTCAAGCTTGTGAAATCCTTTTGAAATCCTTCCCTCTTCTTGCCCCCTTCCCCTGAAAAAAAAACCCCAACCACAAGCAACCTGATGCCATGTGTGTCCAATAGGCAGGTTTCAAAATGCAGATCCACAAAGGATCTCTGAGACAGGCAGAGGAAGGTGATAGGAAAGATTGGGATAGTGAAATGCCTGCAAGGAGAAGTGGGCGTATTAGGAATGTGGCAACTGATTGAAACACATGGAATTGTCTCTTTTTGGATAGCAACGTAAGGACTCTTAGGGTGTGTCTAGACTACAGGGTTTTGTCGACAAAACTATACCTGCATCTACACTACCGCCGAATTCTGTCGACATAATGTCGACAGAACGCAGCAGTTTTGTCGATGGCTGTAAACCTCATTCTACGAGGGAAAAACGCCTTTTGTCGACAGAGTTCTGTTGACAGAAGGCACTATTGCATCTACACTGTCCTTTGCATCTACACTGTCATGTCGACAAATCAGCTTGCTTTGTCTACAGAACTGGATGTAGTCTAGATGCTCTTTGTCGACAGAAGCTTTGTCAACAGTATCTGTTGACAAAACTTCTGTCGACAAAAGCCCGTAGTCTAGACGTACCCTTACTTTTACACCAAAAGAGAGAATAACAGGCAATTAATTAGTAGCAGAACTGGCTGCATGGAAAAGAAACAATATGCTACCCTTCTGCTTATTTACATGTAAATATGGGGAGGGGAAGCTTGAAGAGGGCCAGGTGGCAAATTATGCCAGGGCGGATTTAAATTTGACTATTGCAAAGGCGTTCTCATACTCATTTAGACACACGTGCAGGTCAGCTAGACAATGGAAGAGGATAAATAGGGAGAGAGAATAGAATAATAATTGAAGATACCTGTGGGCTCATGGCATGACTACATTTGTTGTAACTGACCTGTGCATGGTTTGCTGATGATTCTCCTGTAGTAATAGCCAGTTAATGTCCTCTGTGTGCCAGCGTGGACGTGTTAAAAAATAATTGCAGCTTTAGCTCAATCTAGTTTCCATTCTTCTGGAGAATAGCTAATTTATTGCAGAAAATAGTGACTAATGTTAGAATAAACAATATTCTGAGTCAAGTGACTTATCTAGGTTGCAGAAATGATTTCCATGTAAGAGGACATATCTTATGCAGACACGTAATTCTTTTTTTCTGAGCAGAGTAAAGTAAGTGTGGCAGAAATGCCAGAAACAGCTTTGCAATTGGAATATGCAATTTAAAATAAGTAAAGATTACTCCCAGCTAGTTTATTGCTTTAACTACATCAAGGCAGGTCCCTGCAGCAAACTGCATAATGACTCCCATTTCATTTTTGGTTTGTGTCAAATATCTTCAGTTAGTTTTGCTTTATTGGCTTCATGCAATTTATTGCGGCACTAGAATGTGATTGTAATGCAACTAGTATTTTAGTTTTATCTTCCACTCGTAATTTTTCTTCTTTATGGAGACTCTACTGTCTGCATTAATAAAAGCCATAGAAATTATATAGTGTGGAACCATGTTTTAGTAAAGCCCAGTTCACTACAGGAAAAACAGAACTAGAATAGGCATTCCTCACTTTGCGACCCCAGCAGGGAAATGCAGGAAAACTAACCCATGATAGCTCTGCCTATTATGATGCTAAGCAGATAAATCTCATGCTACACAATCAATGATTATACATTTGTTAGAAAAAATGCACGGACAGAATTAATCTCCCACAATGGCATGTTTGAGAAACAGCTGCTAATAGGTACAAAAGCCATCCGTTCACACAGCTAGCCCATGGAAGGGGCCCCTCACATCAGAGAGGCCAGTGTCTGAAGGGCCTATCAGAGGTTTCATGCTGTGCCAAAGCTGTCTCTCCAGGTCCAGAATAAAGCACATTTGCGGGGAGAAGGGGCATGTCGTGCCACCGTTGCTTCTCATGTCGCTTCAGGAAGGAAAGATGGTCTTGTGGTGAAGAGGTTTGACCAGGACTCAGAGTATCTGGGCCTGCTTCTAGGTTGGGCCATACATTCCCAGAGCAGTCTTGGGAAAATCACATTCTGCCAGACACTCAAGGGCTCAACACCCCTCCAATAAGTCCAGCGTCCAGAAGTGCTCAGCTCCTATGCTGGCATTTAAAGGCAGGTGTAATAACCTCTCGTGCAAACCTGGCCATTAATCACTGTTGCCCTTTGGCTCCGTGCTGTGAGAATAAATGTATGTAAAGTGTTCAGTAGGGATGTAAAAGGTTAACCGGTAAGCCTCACCCTTAACTGATGAGGCTTGCTGGTTCTGGTTAATTGGTGGGGTTGGAGCAGCAAGCCTGGCCCAGGCTGTTCCAGACAGCCAAAACGGCCCTTGTCCATGGGGGAGTGGGGGGCCTCTGCAGACCAGCCAGCAGGAGCAGCCCTCCTGCCCACATCCCCTTTAACTGGTCAACCAGTTTAACACCATGTTTAACCTCTTTAGTCTCTTAGGCTATGTCTAGACTGCAGGCTTCTTTCGGAAGAAGCTTTTCTGGAAGAGATCTTCTGAAAAAACTTTTTCTGAAAGAGCGTCCACACTGCCAAAGCGCATCGAAAAAGAGATCTGCTTTTTCAAAAGATAGTGTCCACACTGAATGGACGCTATCTCGCATCTCAGTTGTGATTCTGTGATTACTATGGATGGAGTGGCCACCAGGGTACCTGTGTTTTTCCTCTTTCCTCTTCTTTCGAAAGAACTCCCTCTTCCCCGTCCACACACACCTTTTTCCTAAAGAGCTTCTTCCTCGTAGAAAGAGGCTTACCAATGTCGGGAAAACCTCTCTGTTCTTTCCATTTTTTTTCAAAAGAACGCGATTGCAGTGTGGACGTAAGTGATGTTTTTTCGGGAAAACGGCCATTTTTCCGAAAAAATTCTGCAGTGTAGACATATCCTTAGCCTTTGTGTGCTTCAGTTCCTCATCTATAAATGGGGGATAAAGCAGTGACCTGTATTATAGGGCTGTTACAAAAGACAGGACTATGCAGCACTTTAAAGACTAACAAGATGGTTTATTAGGTGATGAGCTTTCATGGGCCAGACCCACTTCCTCAGATCAAATTGTGGAAGAAAATTGGCATGACCATATATACCACAGGGATACAATAAAAAAAAATGAACACATATAAAACTGACAAATCAGATTTTAGAACGGGGAGTGGGGTGAGGGGGGGGGGAGGTTAGTGTCTATGAGATAATGATATTAGGGGTGATAATTGGGGAAACTATCTTTGTAATGGGTAAGATAATTAGCATCTTTGTTAAGGCCCATTCGTAAAGTGTCACATTTAAGCATGAATGACAGTTCTGAGACTTCCCTTTGTAGTCTACATTACCAGGGTGGTGAAGTGCTTTGAGATTTGCCAATGAAAAGCAAAATAGGCATTCTTACACAGCTTACTCCTGTACAAGAAGGGAAATAACAAGGTGTGTATAACACACCTTTATACTGGTATATCTGCACCCCCACTATGGCTTGTAGCACCAGGCCTATGTCCATAGACAATCGCTTGCCTACCCACAATAGTCAGACCCGCACAAAAGCTGTGCCAAGACCAGACCTTACTCCCATTTTTTAAAAAGTCTCTCTTCTCTGACCATGATAAGTCCTCTGTGCCTGTGTTTACTTTTCAGCATTGTGGGTCAACCGCAGGTTGGGAACTCCTGGGCATTATTGCCTGCCAAATTTTTTTCTGACGGAAAGGGCTGCATTTTTCTTAGCAAAATGTTTCCATCTGCCAGTTAGCTGCACTGGATTGAGGGAAGGGAAGTAGCATAGCCTGCTAGGGCTACTGCAGAAATAGCTCCTGAGATTTCACTGGACTGAAAAGCTGACCCTCTCCTCCCCCGCTGTTTCTCCAGTGACCCACATATACACTTGGATTGCAGGTGAGGTTTGAATTCAGGACCTTCAGGGCTAAAAGCCTATATCTCTTTTGCCTGAGGTAAAGTAGTAACTCCATGACCTTGCAGATTCAGTAGACTATTATCCTCTTTGGTAGACCAGCCACTTCAAAGGGACGAAGATGTATATGCTCACCTGTGAAGAAAGCACCCTGTCCCCAGTGAATGAATTCAGAGGAAATTTATGGAGAAACCTTATTTTGCCATACCACTCTGGTGTGTTTTCCCAGGGGAGAACAGAATCTAGGTCAGGGGTGGGCAAAAGGGCGGGGAACAGGGGAGCCTCCTCCCACCCTGCCAGGGGCATGTGGCTCTTTGAAGCACCATGCATTGCTCACGGGAGAGGGGGGGAGAGCGGAGGAGGCTTTGCTCGCTCTCCCGCTCCAGGCCCTAATTGGCCTAGGGGCATGGGTACCTGGGGGGAATGTGGGGTGAGGGCAAAGTCACTCCCTCACCCCCAGACCAATCACTGTCTGCGGGTGGGGAACCCGGAAATATCTTGGCCCCGCCCCTTCCGCTTGATGCCCCTCCCCTTCCTATGCGGCCCAGGGCCACTTCAAAAATTTCCGAAGTAGCCTCTAGCAAAAAATTATTGCCCAGCCCTGATCTAAGTCCAAGATGTCTCTATTTCTGCCAGTCCCTAAATACCATGGTGACATTTCAACACCCGTGTTGATGAATGCATGAGTGTTAAAACCTCTTGCGAGGAAAACTGAGCCCAGTTTCCCACTATAAAGTTCACGCCCTCATTCCTGAGGCCAGTCCTGAAGGATGGGGACATGCAACCTCAGTGCCATTCACGTAATGGATGCCAAAGTGAGTCCTGTCACAGCCTAAGCTTGCTTAGTCGCACTGAATAAATCTCCTCCGGCATTGCTCACGTTTTCTGTTTGGGTTTTTAAAAATAGCTGAGGCTGGCGTGGGGGGAAAGTGAACAAGGCAGGGAATACGCAGTGTGGAGAGCAAGCAGAGAGCCTCCTTTTCAATCCCCTCCACAATGCAAGTGCTCCCTAGATAGGGGAAAATCTCACGGAAGATGGGTCATAATCCTTATCACTGTGGCAAATGGAACTATCAAACTGGAAAAGATCATAGCGCAGTTAAGATAAAGGTTTGACTTGCTCCAGCGCTGGGCTTATCAGGGTTTCGCAGTAAGTGATTTTTGTTGTGTCGGCTGCATTTAAAAACTTCATTGATTTGAAGCTAATACCGAGTTGTCATAGTTTCATGAGTAACAGCTTGTGGTTTGCAGAACCAAAGCCTTTTCCTAAATCAATAAGAACAGATTCAGTCAGGTGGTGAGACGACTGAGGTGTACTGAAAAGAGAGAATCAGTAAATTTACTCACGCTGCTAGAGCTGAAGTGAGAGAATGAAAAGTCCCCAACTTCCAGGTCCACTGAAGAGCCTGAACCGAAGGTTTGGCATCAAAGAGCCCACTGCTAGCAGATAGGCATTGGAGGTGGCTGGTGCAAAGAGTGATTAGCTGGCAGCTTTACTCCCTACTCCCCTGACACAGCTGCATCCCCTACATTGCTCCACCCACAGCCACCTGTGGCAGGCTTGATAGATGCAACCGGGAGGGGGGGGGGCCCTGCAGGGTTCCCATCAGAAGGGCCACTAGATAGGTTGTTTCACGGGGGTTGGACGTGGACGAACCCCTGCACGTTTGGCTGGCTGGTCAATATTGTTGAAACTGAAACAGATTACGGCTAGTGCTCTCTACCCAACATGCTCAAAAATCTCTGAACATCCCTTCCCTCACCCGGCACCTTCTACTGTCCCAGCATGTGCAAGAACAGTCCCATGTCTCCTATGGGCACCTTCTAATGCACTAGCAAGCCCAGAGACTCCTTCCTACCCACCCATTCCAGCTCCCATCACAGCACCGGTGAGCCCAGGTCTCGCTCCACCTCCCCTCGCCAGCACGCTGTACTTCTCTAGCAAAACTAGCTCACCTCTCCCCTCCCAGCTAGCACCTTCGATTGCCTCAGCAAGCCAAACGAATACTCCCTTAGTCCTCGCTAGCATCCTCTGCTGTGCAAGGACTCCTGCCCATCAGGTCTGCAACCTCTACTGCCCATTCTCTGTAACTCAAAGTCTTTAAATCACGATTTGAGGATTGCAATAACTCCGCCAAAAGTCTGGGGGAACTATTGCAAGTGTGGGTGGGTGAGGTTCTGTGGCCTGCAATGCGCAGGAGGCCAGACTAGGTGATCATGATAGTCCCTTCTGGCTATGATTAAAATAAACCACATCGGTGGATCTCTGATGGTCCACTCTGCCGAACTGTGTCCCCCCTCTCTGCCCCCTCCCTTTCCATGTTATGGAAAACAGTCCCATTCCCAACACTTTCCATTTTCCTGACACAACCAAATCCAGACCTTGCTTTACGTTAGGATAAGAGGAAGCTGCCCACCAAATTTGGTGGACCTAGCTCTTATCATTAAAGAAGAATTCTTGAACAAATGGATTCACAAACAGATGTATATGGTCTAGACAAGGATGGTCTAGACGGTACTGGGTCCTGCCAAGAGGGCACAGGACTGAACTGTCTCTTCCAGGTCTAGTATTCTATGATTATATATATATATATATATATATGTGTGTGTGTGTGTGTGACAGATGTGTGGTGCAGCAATTTCATAATAATAAATTATTATTATTATGGGATGGAATTGCTGCACCACACATCTCACCTAAGTTTTGCCTCTTCTTCCCTGTTTTTCTCCTTTCTTCTTTTTTCTCCTCACCTCCTTTCTTCTTCCCCTCCCACCTTCTCATCTGAATGAGACTGCCAGGGTATCTTAGATGAAGTATTTTAAGAATTCATGACTTCAAGGTTTTCTATTTTGAGTGTCTGCAAAACAAGTTGTATTTGAATTCTATTTGCCCAGCCCAACTGCACATTTCACTTTGCACATACAGAGATTATTTTTTCCTAGATGAGCATTTGTTGATTTTACTTTATTTATTCCAGCTGCAAAGGAATCTGGCATTTACTCACAGTGTGGGTGCCAGTCCCACAATGACTTCTCTCGGGGCTCCAGCTGCTGATTGTTCTCCTTCCCTGTCTTTATTTGTAATGTTTTCACGAATTCTGTGGTGAAGTGGTCAATGCTCAAGCCAATGTTTGGGGCCAGTGCAATGGGTATCATTAGTTTTTTTGGCTTCTTCCGAGGCCCCTTTGTTGTCTTCGCAGCTGTTACTGATATGGAAACATGCTAGAGACCTGCCTGCAAGTCCAACAAACTAAACCAATTCTTGCCCTTCATCTAGGACATACTTCATATATAGAAGGGAATCATGAAGGCTCTTGAGGGGTACAGCCTGTGCCAGGAAGTACTTCTTCACACAGTCAACTTGTAGAACTTGTTGCCAGGGGATGATGCAGCTTTCATGTAATAACAAGCAAATTCCAACCTTCATGGTTGTAGGAAGAAGCTTGAAAGTAGCAATTCCCAACCTTTTCCAAATGGGGACCCATTTTGATAATTCAGGAAGACTTGGTGACCCAAGGCAATTCAAAAACGGGGGGAGGAGAAGGGGCAGAGCCACCTGGGGAGACACTTGGCGACCCTTTTGAAATGTAATGGCGACCCATATTTGGGTCCCGACCCATAGGTTGGGATACCCTGCTTGAAAGTGTGACCCCAGGGCATGCTAAAATTTCAAACCCAGAAGGTGAGTAGAAAGAAGTGGAAGTTCCCACCCCCTGCCCAGAAAAAAAATCACATGATCTTTAAGAACATCATGGGGATTGGGGCTTGGAACATGCTTTTTTCAACATTTGGTTTTGGCAATATAGTGGTAAAGGCTGGCTAGCTGTACTAGATTGGGACTTGGGGGATGGGAAGGTTCATTTCCAGCTCTGCCAGGCACTTATTTTGTGATGTGGGTCCTTCGTTTCATCTCTCTGCATCCTAGTTGCCTATCTGTAACATGAAGGCAAAAGCACTGCCGCACCTCAGAGGATTGTTGATGGGATAAATGCACTAGAACTGCGAGGTGCTTAGGTGAAAAGGAGTCATAAGCACCCGAGAGAGAAATTTCACCTATTTGCTGCCCCTTGTTTTACATAACTTCCTGATCTTACAATGCGTAAGCACAGACGGAGTAACAGCAAGGGGCTACTCACATGCACAAGTTTTTTAAACACTCAGTGATTAAACTGCATGTTCTTTAGGAACGGGAGCATTTATCATCATGTTTGCACGGCACCAAGTACAATGAGGCCCCTGATTATAGCTGAAGCTTCTGGATGCTATTGCAATGCAAATGGTTATTACTAATACCTGCACAGGCTATAAAAGCCACTAGACACTTTTTCAGACCAGTTATGTGTTTGTTTTTGCATTCTGAAGTTTAGAGCCACAAAACCACACCCCGTTTCAAATAACCCAGACAAATCAGCTCACACCAGCTAAGCCACGTCTTACAGCACGTGGGGACTCTGTCGCTGTCTGCCTAGCAAGGGATGTCCACATATGCCTTGCAAATATGCCCATCCAAAGTATTACAGACGAAGGGCGGGAGGAACAGCAAAATGCCTGCAGTTCCCCAATTGACATCTTTGTTTCAGACAGATGATATCGAACTGTATGCTGATGGCTCTACTCACCAATCTCATTTTTAGTCTTTTCTTCAAGGCTCACTTTTTTGACTTCATACAGGAAAAAAGTGTGCAACATGTAACAAACGGTCTGGTTAAGGGTTCACACTGGGGCCTTCCAGGCTATTAATGGGGCAGACTGCACTGTTACCTGAACAAATCAAGTCTACAGTGTTTAGCTTATTCTCATGTCTTAAAAAGGAAATCAATTGTTGGTCTAGCCCAGAGCCTTAGAACACCCTAATAATTTATAGGCTCTTTTAAGCACCACATCCTCTATTGGTTCTCTCTCAGATCCACATATCCCTTTTCCATTTTTGTCTTTACAAAAAATCTGTCCTTGTAATGGAGAGGATGTAGCCCACAGTTTTATTACTGTGCTTTTGAGTAAACTTTCCCTACCACCACTCCCCTCAAAAAAAAATCCCCTTTGCAGCAGCATTTTCATTCACGAGGCAGCTGTAGTGTAATTGTGCAAAATTCTCAGATTAAACTTCACTGACATGCCATTTAGACACAGTACATTCTCAGAGAACCATGCAGGGTTTTAGCAGCATGACTCCCATTAAAACCCCATGCAAATTCTTGCAAAATTTGCCTCTAAGGTATGTCTACCCTGCAATTAAACACCGGTGGCTGGCCCAGATCAGCTGACTTGAGTTTTTGGGGCTTGGGCTACAAAGCTACCGTGTAGCAGTCCGGGCTCGTGTTGGAACCTGGGCTCTTGGACCCCCGGATATCAGCTGGAACCCAAATGTCTACACTGCAGTTGTGTAGCCTGAACCAAAGTCAGCTGACTTGGGCCAGCCATGAGTGTTTAATTACAATTTAGACACACCCTAGAGGACCTTATATGTAGACATAGCTGCCTTCTGTGGATTTTGCACCTTAACTCATCTGACCATGGACTCTGTTCAAAGGAAGCAGATTCTAACTCTTACAACATAAACCAGGTTAATCTCTGTTTTCAAAAGGTTTTTGGTTGGTCGAGTTATATGTTTGCTGCGAGGGACAACTAGGAGTAGAATGCTAAGCAGCAGTTTCTTCTATCTGTAGCATTTAACTCTCCAAAATAACACTAAGCTAACAGCTGTCTATGGGTATTATATATTGCGTCACAATAATTGTACAAGGCTGTGTGTCTTGGAAACGCTACTTTTCTTCACATGCTTTGGGTTTAGATATGTTTGTGATTAGAAGTACATTCTCTGGAGAGCGATTATGCAAATTTGTATCACTGAGCTAGGAGGCAAGTGGAGGAAGGGAAAGAAGAATTGCTCCCTTGATTAGCCTCTACATTTTGGAGTCATTTGAAGTTCAGAATGCTCTGCCCCTTACAGGTTCTGGTCCAAAAGGCAAGCTGGAGGTAAGTGCTGACTAGTAATTAATAAATAAATGAGCTACCTTAGCCCCTTTTTATGGCAATTTTGTAGTTAAGTTTATGGGCTATGGGTATGTCTACACTGCACACTTACTTTGGAAAAAGCTATTCCGGAAGATATATCTTCTAGAATAGCTTATTTTGAAATAGCACGTCCACACTACAGGGAAGCCTCAAAATTAGTCCGAGACAGGCTCCCTTAATGTGGACGTGCTATCTCGATTTAGAGCCCCAGGAGGCACTGGGGAGGAATAACTTTAGAATGGTCCTAGGGAGAAGCTATTTTGACATAGCAGCAGTGGTGCATCCACACACACCCTATTGTGAAAGAGTTTTCTCAGAAGAGGCGTTATTCCTCATGGAATGAGGTTTACCAACGCCGGAAAAAGCCCTCCGTTATTTAGATTTTTCTTTCAGAATCACGCAATTGCTGTGTGGACATTAGTATTGTTTTTCCAGAATAATGGCTGTTATTCCGGAAAAACAGTGCAGTGTAGACACACCCTATAAGGGGGAGAGGTCAGATTTCGAGATGCACAGAACTCTTAGAAAAAATGTAAAAAACAGTGAAGAGTTCTGCAGCACCCGAGAAACTAACCAAAAAAAACCAAAAGCTTTTGTTATTCTCTAAGGTGCTGCAGAACTATTTGTTGCTTTTTTATATTTTTTCAGTTACAGGCTACACCCTTCAGAAGTCTTAGAGGCACTATTTAATTTTTCTCAGAATTAGCCATAATAAAGGTGTGTCCAGTAATGGGTTAAAAAGGGTCTGATTCTCCTTTGTTAAGCTAGTTAAACTCCAGAATTTCACTTGTGCATTTAATTGTACTGCTCCACTAAATCCAATGGAGCTGCACTGATTTACACCGCTTGAAGATCAGGCTGGCTTCAATGGAACTAAACTTGACTTAAGTCAGTGAAACAGAACAGAAAATCTAGCCCAAAGTGCTGAAGACTAAGGATTTAAAGCAAACTATCATGAGCGTAAGGTAGGTTCACTCAGAGGATGCAAGCATGAACTGGCATTTTAATAGTGATCTTTAATAACTAGCAGTTTCCTCTGGTCATCGACTGCTTTTAAAAAAAAAAAAAAACAGATCATAAACTATATCTAGTATTTTTTTATTTCCTTACAACTAAATTTAAAAACACGCCAAAGGACATTGAAATTTCTTGTTTAGCTCAGCACATTGGAAGGCAGAGGGCTGTGTTGCAGAATTGCTTGATAACATTTCTAGTGAGTTCTGTCCACCGTCATACCGTCCTGGGAATTCTTTTCACTGTGCTAACATAAATCTCTCATGCTGGGATGCACCAGTCATTCATTCATAAATAATCGTCAATTGTCGTGCTAAATTTTTTTTAATTATTATTCTTTTTGTGCCAGTGCTTTCAATGTTGCGTCTGCTACAGGACAGAAACCAAGTAAACACTGATACTCCTGGTGGCTTTGAAAGACTGTTTGACACTTAGCTTTCTACACTTGCCTTTACTAGAAAAATTACCTGGTGATGTGCTTCGAATGCCTATGATGATGAGTGTCTGGAGTGCGGAAAAAAAACTAAACAACCCTTTTCTTGAAACAGACTGAAGGAAACTATGTGGTTGCGTCTAGACTGGCATGATTTTGCACAAAAGCAGCCACTTTTGCGCAAAAACTTGCCAGCTGTCTACACTGGCTGCTTGAATTTGCACAAGAACACTGACGTTCTAATGTAAGAAATCAGTGCTTCTTGTGCAAATACTTTGACGCTCCCATTCGGGCAAAAGTCCTTTTGCGCAAAAACTTTTGTGCAAAAGGGCCAGTGTAGACAGCTGAGATTTGTTTTGCGCAAAAAAGCCCCGATCACGAAAATGGCGATCAGGGCTTTCTTGCGCAAAACCGCGTCTAGATTGGCACGGACGCTTTTCTGCAAAAAGTGCTTTTGCGCAAAAGAGTCCGTGCCAATCTAGACACTCTTTTGCGCAAATACTTTTAGCGGAAAAACTTTTCCGTTAAAAGCATTTGCGCAAAATCATGCCAGTCTAGACGTAGCCCTTGTGTGTTGCTGCCAGATGCTGACATTTTGATTTGCATAAAGGTAAACTTTTGTGTCGATGGCAAGTTTAATTTTCCAAAATCTTCCAGAGCAATAGTGAGCCTTCATCATAAGCAGCTCTGCTCAGTCAAGCAACTTGGCAAATTAAGTCCCCGTGAGTAGTCTCTTTATGACATATGGACTTGATTCTCCTCTCATACAAGTGGAAGGTGGGCAGAGCTTTGTTGAAGCCAAGTGAGTTACCGGAGCATAATATTGGGTAAGTTAAGGGAATGAGGCTGTGTCTATGAAGTCACAGAAGTACTGAATCTTTCATTGTGACTTGTGTAGGAAGTTACTATGGCCAGGAAAGTGTTATGGGCTCTCTTGAGGACATAGTATAAGGTCATATGTTTCCCTCCTGCTGCTTCTAAGGTAACTTCCAGCTGAGGTCAGAAAGATTAAGGCCTCCTCTGTGAAGAACAGCATGTAGTAGCTATCATTCGACAGGTGGGGAAACTGAGGCACAGATGTATGACAATAACCTAAGGAGACAGTAGCAGGGCCAGCAATAGAACCCAGAAGTCTAGATTAGGAGCTCCCTGCTGTCATGGAGGTAACGTTTCCTTCTCTCCTGACACAAACAGTCATTCTGAGCTTCCTTTTAGATAAAAGCATTTCATTATCTAGAACAAGCCTGTCCTACCCCCTGGTGCAAATGCAAATGGCTAGCCCAGCGGTTCTCAAACAGTGAGTCAGGTTCGCAATTTAATGGTCACCAGGGCTGATTTAGTCTTGCTGGGGGCCACGGTTTTTGCTCTGGGTGGCAGGGCTCAGGTTACGGGCCCTCTGCCTGGGCTGCAGCCGGTGGGCTTCAGCTTTGATCTCCTCCCCAAGGAGCGGTGGGACTTGGGCTCGGGTCTTGGGCAGGTTCAGACTTTGGGCCCCTTTCTGGGGCCATGTAGCAATTTTTGTGGTCAGAAGGGGGTCACAGTGCAATGACCTGTGAGACTCTCTGGGCTAGCCCATGCTGCATTGGCCATGCTGCTATTTTTAGAACACCAGCACAAGTGGAGCTAGCGCGTCTGTCTCCTTGGCCGGAAGTGCCAGCTTCTAGCTGTGGCTTCGATGCACCCTAGGGCAGGGGTGGGCAATAATTTTTGCCTGGGAGCCACTTCCGGAAGGGGCGGGGCCTAAACAGGAAGGAGCAGGGCTACCCCACCCCCAAACCATGATTGGGCTGGGGTTGGGGGAGCCCCTTTGCCCCCCCTTCCCACTAGGCATCTATGCCCTGGAAGACGCTTGGCATGCTCCCCCACCCCCAGGTCAATCAGGGCCTGGGGGCGGGGGAGCACAGAAAGCCTCCTCCCGCCCTGAGAGGAGCATGTGGCACTTTAAAGTGCCTCTGGCTCCTTGCAGGGCCGGGGCAGGGCAAAGGAAGCTTCACATAGCTCCCCTGCCCCCCAGGTCCTGATTGGCCTGTGGGGGTGGGGGAATACACGAAGCCTCCTCCACTCTCCCCGCCACACACCCTGCGAGCAGCTCGCAGCACTTCAAAGCACCACATGCTCCTGGCAGGGTGGGAGGAGGCTTCCTGCACTCCCCTGCCCCCAAGCTAATTAAGGCCTGGGGGGCGGGGGAGCACATGAAGCCTTCTCCGCTCTGCCTCCACCCTACGTCCAGCGCTTTGAAGCGCCGCTCACTGCTCACAGGGCGGGGGCAGAGCAGAGAAAGCTTCGGGCACTCCCCCGCTCCCAGGCTCTAACTGGCCTGAGAGCGAGGGAGCAGCAGGGCCTCTGCAGGCCGGATCCACCCGCCTGGCGGGCCGGGAGGCCCTTTTGCCCACCCCTGCTCTAGGGGCATGTCTACACTAGGAAATTATTTCGAAACAAGTTATTTCGAAATAGCGCATCCACACTACAGGGAAGCCTCGAAATTAGTCTGAGGCTGGCTCCCTTAATGTGGGCACGCTACCTCGACTTAGAGCCCCAAGAAGCCCTGGGGAGTAATTACTTTGAATGACTCTGGGGAGTCGTTATTTTGAAATAGCAGCAGCAGTGTCCACACACCACTCTTTCCAAATAAGCGTTATTCCTCACGGAAAGCGGGAATTATTATTTTGAAATAACCAGCCCCTGACTTCGAAATAATGGGCTTGGTCGTGTGGACGCTTTGCTTGTTATTTCGAAATAAGGGGAGTTGTTTTGAAATAATTCCCTAGTCTAGACCAGGGCTAGTAGACCTGTGTTTCCTTAGGGTAGGCTGGAAGGACTGGGCCTATCATTCAACTATGTACTTGTCCTGAGCTAAAGCTGTGATGAACTGGTAACCACAAGGAATTCCCCTTTGTGGAGGGTTGAAAGACTGCTCCTGTCAGGTCACCATATAAGGGTGGTCTCTGGCAGGCTTATTAGCAAGCATGTGTAAGTGGTTCTCTTGTGTTTAATGTTTTCTCTGTCATGCTTGTTGCCTTGAGAATGAAGTGGGCAAGTGCTGCGTAACGATTTCACCCATTAACTCTTTCTGAAGAGAGCCAGCTGTTGTCCTTGGGCAGCCTAGCTGTGCTGGGAGGAACGCAGTGAAGGCATGGAACTGCGGTCTGAGATACCCGGTCAAAAGAGAGAGAGACATAGGTCTTCACCAACAAGACAACAGCTGAGGAACTAGAAGCCTGAAAGGGCTACCTTTGGCTGAACCTCGAATGGCTTACCCTGAAGTATCACATACATAGTGGCAACACTGAAACGGTAATAAAATATCTTTGAACCTTATAACCATTTCCATGGTATCTCAGAAGTAGGGTCTCTTTTCTTGCCTCGCCTGGGCCTCTACCAAGTTTCCTCTAATCTTTTCCATCCATGTGCAGATTTTTTTCCATCCGTGTGTGGAATAAATTGTTATGTGCACAGAAGCATGTGCACCATCAGTAGAAACAAAAAGACCTGTCTGTGGGCTCTCTGCTAATCAGCGGAGCAGCACTGGAGTCTCTCCTGAGCACAGCTTACAGGGAACAGCGGCCTCCTGTGAAGTCTCTCTGTGGCTGCTTTCTCTCCAGCCCAATCACTGTGCTCAGTGTCTCATACTAATGATCAAAGCTGTTCTCCCATGCTGACAAGTCATATAGGCCTATAGGCTAAGCAACATTTTCCGTCAGCTCTTATTGTTCTCTCGTTCCTGCTGAGCTGCCATGCAAGAATCACCTTGTCTGGTTGTTGTAGGCTCCTTGCTTTAGACCATATCCTAGAGTAAGGCCGTGAGAAATGGATTTACGGCTCTGACTGTGACTGGAGACAGCTGGCAAGGCTATCTTAGTGGCCTCGGTAATAAAGCTTCCAAATGTTCACTGTGATGGGGGGCACAGGGCAGCTGTTGGAAGCAACTGGGCCCAATCCTCAACTGGTGTAAATCAGCTTATTATCAATCATCCATTATGGCTACATGGTTCTATTGCAAGAGCAGCTAGAAGCCAACCGGGTCAGGGCTGCCCAATGGCAGGCACCATACAGACACATAGTTAATGATACCCCCTGCTGCTCTTTGGAAGTCAGTACAGATTTGATGACTTATGCAAGATAAGGATCTGTCCTAGTTTGTTCAATATGTCACCAGGGAACATCTTGTGACTCGGTACAAAAGGCCTGTATCTGTAGAAAATCAGCTCATGCTGGTGTCTAGTGTCTTGGTCGGGTGGGGGGGAGGGGAGTAAGCGGTCCATAGGCCAAAAGCGGTTTGCTAGGGTTAGCCTCTGGTGGGCTGGCAGAAGCTTTATTTACCTGTGCCTCTGCAGGTGCGGCTTCTCGCAGCTCCTGTTAGCCACAGATTGCTGTTCTTAGCCAATGGGAACTGTGGGAAATGGTGTCCTGGTCCTTACCACTTCCCACAGCTTCCATTGGCTGGGACCGGTGGTCCCTGACTGACAGGAGCTGTGAACAGCCCTACCTGCGGACGTGCAGGTAAATAAAGTGTCTGGCGGCCGCTGGTGAACCACGCCAGCCTGTGGGCTACTTGTTGTCCACCCCTGGGCCATGTTCAGGTGCCGTTGCTTTGGAAGGAAAATGCAAATATACAAGTTGCTATATGACTTTGGGTAAGTTCTTTGACCTTTCTGCCTTAGTTGTCCTCAAAAATCATGAGTCAGGCTGCAAACAAGCAAACAAACAAGCAAACAAACCCGAGAGACTCTCACATAATCAGAGGACTCCAGAAGCCAGGACTTCAAGGAAAATAATCAAATATCCGCAGACTTGTTCAAGTTGGCAAAGGATAAATACCCTTGCCCACCTTCCCAAGAGTAAGATGAAGCTTCTTTTCTGCATGTGAGATTCTTGGGTGGAAGGCACTATTGAAATGCAAAGTCTTATCATTGCTGTGTAAGCCTCAGCTGAAACATGCTAGATAAGTGCAAATTGCTGTTTTACATCATAAATATCAAAAGGCGATAAGTGCATAATAATGGCCTAACTGGCTGATTTGTTTTATTTTGTTACCAGGAGCATTGTAAAGAGGTAGACTAAAGAAATTCCCTCCTGCCGGGGGAGGCCTATGACTCCAAATATTGATAGGGAAAAGTAAAACAATACCCTGGCAGACTTTCGGAGCACTTCCTTTTCCTCTCAGAGCCTGTGATTAAAATCACTTCCCCAGGGACGGGAAATCATTCTAAAGAATTGTAACAACAGTGGGATGGAGGTTAGGTCAGGAAATTATGAATGGGTCATGGAACTTTTCACCTCCAGGATAATGGTTGGAATCGATAGCAAGCTGATAATGAACAAGAGAGTCTGCTCGGAGGTTTCTGCAGATGGAGTAGGGGGATATCTACAGCGCAAAAGTTGAGCTCTCATTGACTCCCCTG
Organism: Pelochelys cantorii; assembly: GCA_032595735.1. Classification (NCBI taxonomy): domain Eukaryota; kingdom Metazoa; phylum Chordata; order Testudines; family Trionychidae; genus Pelochelys; species Pelochelys cantorii. Next base: position 7,270,145 of record CM064346.1, on the reverse strand, counting down.
ATGGACATTGGATGTCAATTGAATTGGCAAGGGAAACTGAGTCCCACAGAGGTGGTTCTGCCAGACAGGACTTGGACACTGGGTGGAACAATCTCTGTAACACTTCTGTGGAGTGCAAGGACTTCGCTCACTCTTCGTTGCCAATTAAGCACCTAACTTGACATGGTATTTTTAACAGAGTGTGAACAGGAGCTTCTTTAGCGCTAGACTTTCCCCCACCATTTATCTTATGGGCTCTGAACTGTCCTAATATGTGACCAGCCTTGTGGCAGAGCGACCCCATCCCTTTCACAGCTGGGTGCAACAGAGAGAGCTGCTTTGTACCCAGATAACTTTGCTTGTGCTTACTACTATGCTGCCAGCTAACATGGTGCACTCCCTCGACATGCAAAGGTTGCTATCTGGAGAGCAGCTGATTCATTAGACATAGAATAAAGGATGATTTGGGAAGTAAATCCCAGGAACAGGACCCGGGCACTGTTGCAGATATCCTGTCTAACTTTACGGGAGGCTCATTGAACTAGAGCTTTTCCCACTCTCTAAACTGAACCAAAGGAGATGCCTAATCTGTGCCTCAGTTTTCCCGTGTTACAGGCATTCTAGGGGAGTGAATTTCATTAGTATCCCTGGACAGGCCATGCAAGAAAGGCAAATGACTTTTCCCATTGCACACTTACATGAGGACTAAGCATACGCAACGTTTGGCCTTTGTGCTCTCAGAGTACATCAAAGCTAAAGGATAGGTTATTCCATTGGCACTCATTCAAGGGCAGTAACAAGGTGGCTGGCACTTCAGCTGGGGAACTTGGGCTGAGCCAGCCCAGATGACAAAATGAGCTTCACCTGAGAGGAATCAGGTGCTTGCAACTGAAAAGTCCTCTGGAAAGGTGTGTAGTGGAGGGAGCATTTGCTGCGGCTGCCTGAGGCAGGGAGCTTGGCGATAAACCATGGGATGTTCTGAAACCAGAAGCCTGAGAGGCTATCACTGGCTGGAGAAGTAGCTGTAGCCGAGGCGCTGAACTGTTACCCAGCTCTGGGAAAGAGAACCTGGAATCCACCAATTAAGGGAGGGGAGGGAGACGCCAGACTGGGATTAGGGCCTGGAGGGCCATTGTGTATTGGACCCCAAGTGGGGAACGTTTTAATTTTCCTGTGGACTCTATGAGGCATAAGGAGCCTGTGAGGGAGAAGAAAGAACGGAGGCACTGCATCGGGTGGGCACTAGGGCAGCACGGGTTGGTCAGCATGCTGCAGTATCCAGAGCTCCTCTGTGAGCATTGGCCTTGGCTCTCATGGGTGGAATGGCCTTTGGGTTCCAGCGCCCTGAAGTCAGCACCCTGCCGAGTGCTCAAGCAGGGGTTCCTGTGGTGGGAATATTAATGCTTAACAGGACTGTTCTTATCCAACGTCTCTGTCCTTGGAACCCCGGCCTTGTTTTGCAATGGAGGGGGAGAGAGTCACGGGGAGGGATCAGCGGGGAAGAAAGCCTCTCTGCAAAGGGTGAAGAGCTTGGCGCTGTCTCTATTCACCCACCCAGAAGTGAGGTGAGCAGGTCTGTGCACTTCCAGAGCATGCGGGAGGGGACCAGGATCCCCTTAGGCCTCCTTGGCCACTCAGCCCAGCTGGCTGGGAACCTCCAGAGGACTCCCCTCCCTAGAGGTGCCAGGCTTGAGGCGCTAGCCTGGGATGCAGGTGGTTGCTCAGCAACCTGCCGTGCTCTGTACTCTGTGTGTGCGTGCTATTATGTTAACGCCATAGCCCCATAACGAACCAGTACCTGCCCAAGCCGGGCTGACTACACTGGCAGGCCGGAATAAGTCCACAGCTCAGCAGTGGCTGAGGGAGGAATGAACCTGCTTTTTAAAACCACCATTTTAAAGTGACGGCCTCCTTTTCCCCTCCAAAGGAGAAAGCTCTGTGCCCTCAATCCAGATTTTAATTGCTTTGGGCCTTTGGGGGCCATGCTGCACTTTAAAGGCTCTCGCTGGCTGACTGGCTCTGGCTGTGCAGTCAGCCTGAGAGAACCATAAATACTGAAACCCAGGCCGCCCGTGGGTGGATATGTGCGCAGCGCACCGTCATGACACTCGGATCAGCTTTTCTACTCCGCCCGCACCAGGACAGATCGGCTTGTTTCACCTCCGGGGCGGCGGGTGAGATTTTGAGAGGCAAGCAAAGATGGCCACCCGGTAGGATCCTCGGAATCCCCTGCAGTAAATCTGCTCGAGGTCAAGCCTGCCTGAGGGCTGAACGGCAGACTCACCACGCAGTGGCACAGCCTCTTTTTGTGTCCCAGAGACCTGCTCACAACACGCATCCGTGCTATTTAAAGCACCAGCCAGTCCTGCAAGAGCCCAGCCCAGCGGGATCCCTCTGTGTTAGGCCTTTTAGGGGTTTCCAACGCGCAGCCACCCTGCTCCCTGTCAGAGCAGAGTGAACCAAGCAGGTCATAGAATCATAGAATCAGAGCTGAAAGAGATCTCAGGAGGTCATCAAGTCTAGCCCCCTGCCCAAGGCAGGACCAATCCCAACTAAACCATCCCAGCCAGGGCTTTGTCAAGCCAAGACTTAAAAACCTCGAGGGATGGAGATTCCACCCCCTCCCTAGGGAACCCATTCCAGTGTTTCACCACCCTCCTAGGGAAATAGTTTTTCCTAATATCCAACCTAGACCTCCCCCACTGTAACTTGAGACCATTGCTCCTTGTTCTGCCATCCCTCACTACTGAGAGCAGCCTCTCTCCATCCTCTTTGGAACCTCCCTTCAGGAAGTTGAAGGCTGCTCTCAAATCCCCCCTCACTCTTCTCTTCTGCAGACTAAACAAACCCAAATCCCTCACTCTCTCCTCATAGGTCATGTGCTCCAGCCCCCTAATCATTTTGGTCGCCCTTCGCTGGACCCTCTCCAATGCGTCCACATCCTTTCTATAGTGGGGGGCCCAGAACTGGACACAATACTCCAGATGTGGCCTCACCAGGTGACTTGCAGCAGGTGACTGTTCATTAGAAACCAGCCCTTTCTATCCGTCTACCCAGGAAGATATTAGCACAATCAGGTCGTAGCTGCCTACATGTGGCTTTAGTTCTGCAAGTGCTTGAGCCAATTAGGGCCAGCAAATTAGGTGCAGCCCTCAAGGACCAGGCAAATGGCCAGTGTGGGTCTTTGTGTTGCAAAGCTCGGGTGCCTTGATCTGTGTCCCCCCTCTCTGTTGATGGCACAGCTTGTGTCACTACCAGCTGTGATGCACATGGAGCATGATGTGCTTGCGGCACCCGGGGCCAGCATTTCACAAGAGTTGGTTGCTTTTTAACATCTTTATTCTTCCCCTCTGACTGCTGTGCAAGCAGGAGTCGGTCCTAGGATCTGTGCAGCAATCCCTTCAGTGGCTTTCGCTCAGGGAAGGAACGTGCAGAAGGAAGACTCGTGTTCTTTTCTAGTTCCGTCCCTTCGCTGAACTTTTTAGCCATCCGTGTGGGCTCTCGCCCATCACCGATACTCCCCATGGGTAGAACTGACTTTGTTTTCGGTAGGCTCACCAGCCTTCATTTACAGTAAAAGAGCAGCGTTCCCTCCTCCAACTCCATCTCACGGGCTGCAGAGAGAGTAGCAAACACAGTAAGTGAGGGTGCTGTGAGGAGCAAGGAACCGTTGGGTAGATTTGCTGGTTACAGCAAAGACTATCCATGTCACTTTCTAAATCAGCAGCGACACCCTCTGCATCAACCTTTTTTATGCGGCAGACTGGCAAACCCACTCACAAACGTTTGGTGGACTGGTATCATTTTATTTTCATATTTGCATATTCATCATGCAGCTAATGAATATGCAAATAAAATGTTCCTGGTCTGCCTAGCCCCAACCCAGCCCCTTGCCCCCCGGTGCCTAACACCCTTTGACCCCCACTCCTATGCTCCATGCCTTTTGACCCTTTAACCTCTGACCCCTACAGCCCATGCCAACACCCTCTGGTCCCATGACCCATGCCCTCACCCATCACTGCTTTGCCCCCACCCCTGCACTCACCAAAGCAAGACTGCCCCCTCTAGAGAGTGTGGCCATTACTGCCGTGTGGGCAGGGAGAGTGGCCCTCCTCCATAGAATCATAGAACACTGGCACTGGAAGGGACCTCGAGAGGTCATCGAGTCCAACCCCCTGCCCTCACGGCAGGACCCAGGATCCTTCATGCCCCAAGTGCGCCCATGGGTGGGGGGGGGAGTGCGGCACCCCGACTGGCCACCATTACCGGGGAGGGGGACGAGAGAGGAAGGTGCCTCATTCTGCCACCGCTTCAGCCCATCAGAGGAAGAAGAAGAAGCGGCAGCTGCATATCAAATTTGATAGCCCTAGCTTTTACCATTTAGGAGGAGTTCTTCAACACGCTCACAGACCGACACACAGACAAAACACCAGATAGATAGATCGATTAGACAGATAAAGCCTGTTGCTTATAGAGCACTTCACAGGTTCAAAGTGCTTGACAAATATGCGCCAAGGGATGTGTGTAGATATGTAATTAAGGGGGCATAATCATCGATTTGTGAAATTCTTTTTAAAAAGGAGTGTAAAACCAAAGTGTGATCTTGAAGTGACAGATCAAGGTGAACAGCACGTCCTGCTGCATTTGACATATGACTGTGCAAACTCTAGAGCTTAACTTAGGAAGTCATTGAATGCTGTAGAACCAGAATCACTGTGAATTCCCTTGGGCATCATTCTAGAACCACAAAGCACTCCAGATTCACTGGCTGGTTAAACCAGGCTTCTATCTGCACTGAGTCTCTGGAGTGGCACAAAGCCGCCATACATACGCGTGAGTCTGCTCGTCAGGGAAAGGAGGCCAGTTCAGCTCTGGTGAGTAGAGTGACTCCAGAGCTATAGCCATGTACTGGCGCGGAATATGGCCTAGGCAGCTGTTTTCCACTATCAGACACTTAGCAGCTCACCCACAGGTAGGTTTTATGTTTCTACTGGTGGTGCATATTCGCACATGTCTCAGTGCACATAAAAATGCATTCCACACGTAGATGGAAAAAATCCACACATGCATAGATGAGACTAGAGGGAACATTGCTTGGCACTCATCCTCTTTCTGAGGGGAGCACATGCGTTGCAAGGCTGGCCCAGGCATGCTAAGCAATCAGGAGAATCCTCTGTAAGGGGGTATAATATCTTGGTAGTTTTGCTGTGTAGGCAAGGGGGTGACCTCAGAGATATTTCACTGGCACACCCAAATTCCCCGTGCTAAAATCTTTGGGCTATGGGTAGGGCCTGTCGTTTTTGTGCCCCAAGCAATGACTTCCTCTGTTTCTGCCTGCCGTCACTACTACCACTAACTGATGAAGCACTGAATAATGAACATAGATGAACTCCCATCTCGCCCAAACTGCTGCCAAATCGTTATTATAAAGAACTTAGCCAAGTTGCTATATGCACCAACATCTATAACACTTCTTCTTGGTAAGGAAATAAAAGACAACATCAATGTGTCTAGAATGTGTAGCCTTTTTTCAAAAAAACTTCTCCTGCATCTACACTGCAGCCGCGTTCTTTCAAAAGTAAATTGAAAGAACACGGCAGTTTTTTCGATGGCAGTAAACCTCATTTTACGAGGAATAACGCCTTTTTTCGAAAGTATTATTTCGAAAAAAGGCACTATTGAATGCAAACTGTGCTTTTTCGAAAGAGAGCGTCTAGACTCTCTTTTGAAAAAATGGCTCGTTTTTTCGAAAAATCTGCTTGTAGTCTAGACGCTCTTTTTCAAAAGAGGCTTTTTCAAAAGTATCTTTCGAAAAAGCATCTTTCGAAAGAGGCTTGTAGTCTAGACCTAGTCTAGTCTAGGGCCTTCCTCTCAGAGGTAATTTCACAGAGAGCAACTGGGGGCTTCCTGGTGATTGCAATAAACAGATGTCCTTATACAAGCTTGGCTCTTTCTTTCATTTTAACAGTTCTGTACAGAGCTGCTGAGGTGTAGAGAGCAGCAAACAGCCGCCAACAAATTTCTATTTTCTTATTTCACACAGGCTGCCGACTAGCCAGAAGAACCTCATATTGTTCTCTGAATTATTTTCCTCTCTTACTGTTGCCTTTTATTATTTCATCTTCCTCCCCATAACCGGCAATCCTCATCCATCCATCTCAAAGTCCTTTCACTTTCTGCGCATTCTTGTTCATGTCACGTTGTTAGTGTTTGCAGCTGAGATGACTGGGAGTGCCTTTATTTTGTTCTTGTTGTAGTTGTAGAGTGGTAGCTTTTCTTATTCTCATCTGCCACCTTTCATGTATGTGTGTGTGTGTGTGTGTGTGTGTGTGTGTGTGTGTGTGTGTGTGTGTGTGTGTGTGTGTGTGTATGTTGTTTTTCAGCTAATTGGCATTATAAAATTTGTTCTTCAGCCTTCGGAGCAGCAGAAGGAATGAGCTGTCACTAATATCATTTTGTGTCCAATAACATTGCTCTTCTCCCCCATCCTGCATGCCTTTCATCCATGTGCTAACGCAATGCTGAGTTTTGTTGGGCTCACGTCAACCAAATCCAACATTACTGATGGTCTTTTAAAGATGATTTTTATCTCCAGCTGAGGCCTGCAGCAAGCAGTTCATGTTTAGAATCTGAACTATCAACCAACATGATTGGGTATGGGGAACAGTTAGATTGTCTACTGGATTCCTATGCAAGTATCTACATTCAATTACTCCTCCTGCTTGTTGCTAGCCAGCTGTATTTATGAGTCTTTACTGGCAATTCTGATGAACCAATGTAGCTGTCCCTGTGTGCCCCAATAACCTCTGATGTATTATGATGAACATGACTCTGCAGCTGTTTTTTTTGCATAGCTGAGGGCTTTGAGGAGCTGATGTGGAATATCCTCAATACAAGAGGACTTTTATAGGAGAACACTCAGCACCAGACTGGATGGAGCCTGCTGCGGATAGAGCAGTCATGAATTTGCAGATCAGAAGCTCAGAGTTCAAATTCTGATCATTTGTTTGACAGCAAAGAGGCAGGTAACAATCACCTGGGGGCACTGACTAAATATAATCATTTCTCAGATGAACCCTGTGTGAGCCAAAGAGACAGATGTACTTGTGTACATCTTAACCAGATGCAATAAACTCAGAGGAAGACATTGTTATCTGATTGCCGCTCAGAATAGGTGTTCAAATGTGGGTGCCCAGGAGGACACAGGGAGAGTTTAAAATATGTGACTTCATTTTCATGCTCTTTGGAGAGAACTGGAAACAGGAGGGATGTGAAAGATTTTTACAGCCGGTGCCTAACACTGTGTAAGAGTCATGAAATGTTTGCCTTAGTTTAAAAGCAGCTGGAGGAGCACTTTAGCTTATTGGAGGCAGGCTAACATTGAGGACATTTGATATCTCTGTGTTGTTTGTTTATAGCGCCTTTTTTTCCAGGGGGCATATCAAGCCTATTCAAGAATTGGGGTGCATCTACACTGTACCGTTATTTCGAGATAACTAGCGTTATTTTGAAATAACCATGTGAACATCCACACAGCCATTCCATTATTTTGAAATAATTTCAGATCTCAGCTCTGTGCCTTGGCGGGAGGAGACCAGGGAGCTGGCCCAGAAGGACAGGGTGGTGAGAAGACCCAGAGAGCAAAGAGGCAAGTGTCAGTGGCTTCGTCTGCGCTCCGGGAAACAGCCCCAAGGGGTCTTCGGTGACCGCACCCCCTCACACGCTGTGCATGGGAAATGGTAAACAAAATGTCTCACAGGCCACACCTAGAACCCCAATAGGCTACATGCGGCCTGCAGGTTGTCCTCCATTGATTTAGCACCATTACATATTAAACATCACTTGTTCTCCATACTGATAACAGAAAAACTGCAATCTGTCAGATTTTTCCACTGACTCCAGTAATTAAGATCTTTGCACTTGATCTGAGCTCACTACAACATGCAGTGGAAACAATACTCCCAAGAAGAAAGAAAGAAAGAAAGAAAGAAGCAATGGAGACCTAAAACAGATGAAAAATTAACCCAGGAGAGCAAAGATATTCAAGATGAAGCCTGCAGGTGTTTCAGTGCTGTGGACCTCTCTGAAAATGTGGGAATGAAAGTAATATAACACTGCAGTATGCAGAATAGAACCTGGGGTATGTCTATGCTACAGCGCTATTTCGAATTAACTTATTTCGAATTAGTTAATTCAAAATAAGCTAATTCGAAGTAATGCATCTAGACACAAAAACTAATTCAAAATAGCATTTTGCTATTTTGAAATAGCGCGTCCACACTGATTGGACGCTGGATCGCATTTAAGGGCACCTGAAACCGGTTCCAGCAGGGCATCAGGTCAGTAGTTGCTTTGTGTGGCTGCTGTCTGAGGCTATCTGAGGCTCGTGCTTAAAGGGACCCCCCTGGACAGCCAGTTCTCAGCTTCCCCGCTTGCTTGCCTACCTCGCCGAGGGACAGCAAAGCGTTTTCCTCTCCGCCTGTTTCGGTCGCTCTCATTTGGGACACTGCAGCACTTGGCACCATGGAGCCAGAGCCGCCCCTGGGCACTCTGGTGCTCATGCTGAAGGTCTTGCTGCAAGCCTGGCAGCAATTGCTAGAGGCTGCCTGGCACCTTCTGATGCAGGCCAGCCCCCTGGCCCTCCCCCTGCCCACCCTGGGGGCCCTGGAGGAGCGGCGCCTGGATGCCAGCGTACCCCGCCGCATCTGGCATCTGGACACCAGCAGCGACTGGTGGGACCACATCGTCCTGAAGCCCTGGGGAGACCAACAGTGGACCCAGAACTTCAGGATAAAGAAGGACACCTTCCTGGAGCTCTGCAAGTGGCTCGCCCCTGCTCTGCGGTGACGGGACACATGCATGAGGCCCGCCATTCCTCTCCACAAGCGGGTGGCCATCGCCCTCTGGAAGCTCTCCACGCCGGATAACTTCTGATCCGTGGGGAACCAGTTGGGCATGGGAAGATCCACCGTCTGAGCGGTGCTCATGCAGGTATGGCACTCACTGGCCACTGGGCCAGGACAGGGGGCTGCAAGGAGGACATGGGCTGCCCCAGGGAAAATGGGGGGGAGGTGGTGTAAGTGCCCTCCCCAGGAGGGTTCGGTCTGTCCCGGCTGCGCTACAGACCGCCCGCGATGGACAGGATTGCAGCGGGGGTTGCTCCTGGGAGTGGGGCGCGGGGCAGTGGCGGGGAATGAACGCTCCCAGCCACCTGGGCACCCCAGTGACCCTCAGTTTTGTGTGTCTCTCTGCAGGTGGTGAAGGCCATCAACAGGGTGCTGCTCCGCAGAGTCGTCCACCTCACTGACCTGGACGCGGTCATCCAGGGGTTCGGCGCCCTGGGCTTCCCCAACTGCGGGGGGGCAATCGTTGGGACACACATCCCCATCTGTGCTCCGGACCACCAGGCCTCCCTCTTCATCAACAGGAAGGGGTACTTCTCCGTGATCCTGCAGGCCGTGTCTGACCACCAGGGCCAGTTCACGGACATCAGTGTGGGCTGGTTCAGCAAGGCACACGACGTGCGGGTATACCGCAACTCCTCCGTGTGCCAGAGGCTGCATGCTGGGACTTTCTTCCCCAACTGCCACATCAGGGTTGGGGACGTGGACATGCCAGTGTGCCTGCTGGGAGATGAGGCATACCCCCTACAGCCCTGGCTGATGAAGCCCTACACGGGACACCTCGGCCCCTCCCGGAAGACCTTCGATGCCAGGCTCAGCAGGGCCCGCATCATGGTCACAGGGGCCTTTGGCCGACTGAAAGCACGATTTAGATGCCTCCTCGCCCACCTCGACCTCTCCCAGCACAATATTCCGCACATGGTGGCAGCGTGCTGTGTGCTCCACAATTTATGTGAGAGGAAGGAGGAGGCTTTCCTGCCAGCCTGGATGGCAGAGGCTGACTGCCTGGCTGGCCTGTACGCACAGCCCTGTACAGCTGCCAGCCGGGAGGCCCCTCGGGGGGCTGTCCGCATCCGGGAAGCCCTGCGGGAGAGCTTCCAGGCGGACGAGGACTGAAGTCCCCCTACCGTGCCCCACTGGGGCCTTGTACCTTACATTCCACCCCCACCTCCTTCCCCTTTCCCCTCCCTAACCCCCCTTCCTGATATCCAATAAAAACACCTGTGTTGCCACACAAAAATCCCTTTATTTAACATAACTGGGGTGGGGGGAGGGAGGGAATGAGGATGGGAGAGGGGAGGGGGGAAACCTGGGAGGAGGGAGCTGGAAGGGGGAGGCGAGGGGAGGAAGGGGAAGGGGAAGTTTAGGGTTGGGGGTCTTGCCGGCCCTCCCGTCTCGCAGCACTGCGGGTGCGGGGGCCTCGGCGTTCCCGGGGAGGAGTGGGTATGGGGGGGGGGGTAAGAGGGATGGGGGGGGCGGAAGAAGCGGGAGGGGGAGCAGGAGTGGGAGGAGGAGCGATAGCTGGGGTGGCTGCAGGGGCTGGAGCAGCAGGAGGCAGCAATCGGTCCGCCAGGGCCTGCAGGTGCTCGGGGAGGGCACGGCCCTGCTCCCGCAGCTCCCGCAAGCTCTCCCGCCGCAGCTGCAGGTCCTCTTGCACCCGCTGCTCCTGGCTGTGGACCTGCCCTCCCTGTAACCGCAGCTGCTGCCTCTGGAACTCCTCCTGGGTGCAGGTGCGCCTGCTGGCCCAGGTGCGGGTGGCTGGTCCAGGCGGGGTGGGGCGTCCTGCACTCGCAGGTGCTGTGGCTGCGGTGAAACAAGAGCAGTGTCAGTTCTCCCTGGGGACACAGTGGGTGAAACCCAGCCCCCCTCTGCAAGGCGAGGACGGCAGGTCTCCGCACCATCACGTCCTGCTATCCCCGGGAGTGTGAGCTGGCCCAGGACTGCACCCAGCCCCTGGGCCGCCTATAGTGTGGGGGGGAGAGGGGAGATGTGCCCTGCCTCTGTGTAGAGGGGGCGTCTGGAGGGAGGGCAGTGTGCAGTGTCTCTCCCCGGGGTCAGGAACCTGTCATGTGTCTTCATGCATAGACGCGTGTGGGGAACAGGCCAGGGCCCCTGCATGGCACCCAGCTGGGGCCACAAGTCCTGGCTGGCACGGCAGATGCACAGGTTGCCGCCTGCTCCGTGGTCGGCAAGGCCGACGCACACGGTCCCTGGGCTCCCCCTCCCCTCCCCGCCCCGCATAAGGGGACCGTGATGTCACTCACATGTGGAGGCCTCCCTGGCCTCGGATGAGGCTGCTGATGGGCTCTCCGGTTCGGCTCGGGGGTCCTGGGTGCAGGGCACGCTCCCTGCAGGCTTCTGGCTGCCGTCGTCCTCCCCTTCCTCCTCTTCCCCTGTGTCAGGGGCAGGGCCCTCTGCCCCGGGGTCGATGACGACCAGGGGGGCATGGACCGTCTGACTCCCCAGGATGTGGTCCAGGGCCTCAAAGTGCGGGCAGGCCTCCGGGTCAGCCCCTGGTTGGGAGGCCCTGGCATAGGCCTGCCGCAGGTCTTTAATTTTGCTGCACACCTGCTCCTGGCTGCGCATGTGGCCTCTGGGGGCCAGGCTGGCAGCCATGCAGCTGTAGACGGCTGCATTCCTGCGCCTAGTGCGGAGATCATGGGCATTGGAGGCCTCCCCCCAAACCTCAATGAGGCCCACGATCTCCGCACTAGACCAGGAATGCACCCGCCTTTTGCGGCCCCTGGCAGGCTCCTGGGAGCCGCCAGCCTGGTCCTGGGGAGCGGTGGAGGGCGGGTGGCAGCAGGTGGTTGGCTTATGCTGTGCCAGGTGCACGGTCTGCTGGCTGGGTGCTGGCGGGCTGGCAACTGGCACAGGCACTGTGGCCAGAGTCTGCCCCTTTAAGGGCTCCGGGGCTGGGGGAGGAGCAGACAAGTTTTCCTGGTTGTGCCCAAAGTGGCCACCAGGGCTCCCTGGGAAGGGCTGGAGGCCCCCTAATTCGAAATATGTGTCTGCACAGCACTTATTTCAAATTAGCTATTTCGAATTTGGTGTTATTCCTCGTAGAATGAGGTTTACCAAATTTGAAATAAGGGCTCCACTATTTCGAATTTATTTCGAAATAGCGGTTTGTATGTGTAGATGCTACTAAAGTTAATTTGAAATAATAGCTGTTATTTCGAATTAACTTTGTAGTGTAGAAATACCCTTGGAGGGGAGGGGAGGGATGAGATAGCAGTGTTAATGGAATGTATAAAACGCTATGGTATAAAATATCCTCAAAGAGGCAGTTTCCCCTTTTTAAAAAAACAAATTGCTCACCTCTCTGTTGCTATTTTAGAAAGTTGTGTGGAGAAGACATTTCCTCTCCAGCCCAACCTGCATTGAAATCCGAGTCTCGTCTGGTGTAACGGCCTGCTGACATGGAAATGAACAACAGACATCAGTCAGTCGCAATGTTGATATAACAGCTGTACTGCAGGATCCAGTAGGCAAGGAAGCCAAGCTCGGGAAGAAGCCTCCACTATGTTAAATGCAAGTATCCTCCCTAATTGAAAATGTGATAAGTAAATGGAGTTGTAGTTTCAGTTGCATAGTGTGATAAATGCCAGTAGTAGTTGAACTCTGAATAAGATCTCCTCCTATGAAAGTTTCTCACTATTTTATTTTTTTTTTTTTTTTGGCCTCCTAATATTGATTTGAGTTTTTCTGTAAACCTACTGTTGTTCTTGCTTTAGTTTACAGTAACCGCTTCCCTTTCCTTTAGGAAGACAAGCTGTCCAAGTTAATCCATTAGTGAGTTTTCTATATTACAAGAAACACATGGTGCTTCATGCTTCATTAGCAGACAGGGAACATTCCAAATACAGCATTACTGAGCGTGTTAGGCTCCTCTGGCTTCCTCTCTAGACTCTTCTTTCCCATTTTATGTTTACTATTGAAAGAAAGAAAGAAAGAAAGAAAATGAAAATATAACATCTTAGAATAGTTGACTTCACCCTATAAATCTGGGCTCATATCCCTGCTCTGCTGCCAGCTCTCTATTTTCTCTGTGGACTAATACTTCCTTCTCAGTAGGAACAGATCTGCACTGTTTGGCCCAGAGGTCTCATTTTCATGCAAGACTGTCCTCCAGTTTTCTCCCTGCCCTGTTCAGAGTGAAACAAAAGAGTGAATGTATTCCAATAACAGATCCAAGGCAAGACTGATAGTGTTGAGAATACCATTTTTTTCAGGGAAGGTCTAGACTACCAGCTGGATTGACGGGCAGCAATCAACCAAGCAAAGGTCGATTTATCGAGTTAGTACAGACACGATAAATTGACCATCGATTGCTCTTATTGTCAACTCCAGGAATCCATCTCAACAAGAAGTGCAAGGGGAGTCAATAGGAGAGCATCCACCATCAACACACTGCAGTGAAGACATGTACTAAGTAGATTTAAGTACATCAACCTCACCTACGTTATTTACATAGCTAACGTTGAGTTACTTAGATCTCTCTCCCCAAGTAGTGCAGACCAGCCCTCGGTTTAGTGTCAGATTGCAAACTAGACTAGCAGTGGAGATAATGATGGATGAAGGATGCAAAACTGTAACTAGTTTGTTCTGAATTTCCATTGATTATCTAATAAAGGTCTCGTTCTTCACATATGAAACAGAGATTGTTTTTAATGTAATTGTTCATGTTGTGGTAGAACCAGTAGGTTTGGTTCATGGAGGTTCATGCAAACTCATTTTTTTTCTCACCCTTTGTCCAAATGAGTTCTGTAGTAAGTGTCTAGTTTTACAGATATAGATACACGAGCCACTCAGGGCTGGTCTGCATTACAAGGAAAGATCAATGCAACTTATGCAGCTTCAGTTACAAGGACAACAGAGCTGACGTTGACATACTTAGACCCAGGGGCAAAGTGTGCACCCCCAAAGTGGGGCACCCCGTTTCCTCCCCATCACCAGTTGCCTCTGCTTAGCTCTGCATACTACAGTGTCCTCACTACAGTGTGTCAAAGAGAGATGCTCTCTCATCAACTCCCCTTTTGCTTCTCATTGCGATGGAGTGCTGGAGTCTGAACTAGAGCGACCTTTGGAGCACCTGCCCCAAATGGCTAGCAGCAGGAGTCTGGACATGCCCACACTCACCGGCCGTGTTGCTTGGGGGAGGGGTGGAACCTCCCCACACTCACCTGCAAGAAGCGGAGCGACACTGCCAGGGGAGCAAAGCAATATGGGACTGCATTGCTCGGCTTGCTCCACCGTTGCCCATGAATGTAGAGTGGGACGCAGACCTCTGCTGCCAGCACCAGCTCCTAGACCCAGTAGGCCCTGGAGAGAAGGAAGAGGCAGGGTGGGGGTGGAGCAAAAGCAGGAGAGAGACAGGGACAGGGTGGAACAAGGACAAGGAGAGGTGGGGCCTGGGGCAGAGGCAGTTGTCCTGACCTTTCCCTGGACTGGAGTGAGTCACCTGTCCACCTTCCCCAGTCACTTCTGACTCCAAACCATAAGGCTCAGCTGTCCGTATACAAACCTTGTTCCTTAAATATTACCCATGTATACTTCTTGCAAGGACTTTGAGTATGGATCAGTTACAAGCTTTGAACTCATTTGAGTCAAATGAAAGGTTTTGTGTGACCCAAAGATTTTGTTTTTGTTTCAAACATTTTTTTAAACATTGTTTTAAAGGAAATTTTGAAACTGTCATTTTAAATTGCAAAATTGGATCATTTTTGTTGAGAAAATGTCAAAACAATATTTGCTTCTCCCCGTTTTACATTGTATTTTCAGTAAAATCAATTCACCTTCATTACATTTTTGAGTAGTGGAATCTGCATTTCTCACAGAAAATTTTCAGTCAACACTTTTGCCCACTTGCCTGCAGCGTAGACTCCTTCACTAATCTGTGTTCCATGACTGGATATGCTTATTATGCAGTTTGAGGTGGCTCACCCCATTCTATGTATAGTATTGTCCTGTCTACACATTTTGGGTGGTATAATTACATTTAGAGTCTGTTGGAGTTCTTATAGAAAATAAAAGCATGTGTGACATTATCTGTTCATTACAAGGTCGCTTTTGGTATGTTAAACCTGATTCTCTGCCCACACCAGTCTTGCTCTGGCAACTTAAGTGAAGTCACTCTAGTTTATGACTGTGTAAAAGGGAAGAGAATCAGCCCCAGTTGATTTTTAACAAGTGAGAAAAAAATGAAGCGTAGTCATTTTACACTGGCTGTAAAATGTAAAATGTTCTGCCCCTCCACCATGTTGCATCAGTTTGATGTTGGTGTGGCTCAATGAACTTAAATAGTTACTCCACTTTTATTTCATTGACTTCAGTTGGTTAGAGGGGCATAGAACCCATATAAAGGAATGTAAAATCAAATCCACTTAAAAAATGTACAAGACATTTTAACTAATGATAATCCAGTTGAAAACCTCCCAGTACGTTTTCTGACCACGATCTTTTTTCCCTGTGGAAAATTATAAGGAATTCATTGTAAAAGGACCCTGCTCTCATTTGGGATCATTACTATCATAATAAACCAATAATAGCCAAATGATTTACCTATATATTAATATCTCACCTTATTCCTCCTTTAATATGTAGGCAGGGAGACTTCCGTCTGAAAAGACACAGCACTCAGAGAAAGGCTGTACCATACTTCCAGTGCTGGAAAGGTGTTCACCAGCGTTCCCTATAAGTTTGGGTGCTTGGGCAGCTGCCCAAGAGAGATTCAAATGCCGCCCTGCTAATTAGCAGAGTGCCAATGGCACCCACAGTTGGCAGCATGTGTTTCTACTGGTGGTGCACATCTGCACTCACGTTGCTGCGCATAACAAAATTTATTCTGAACATGGATGGAAAAAATTAGAAGGACTAATGGTGCTCACGGTAAAACATTTCTGTGGTTCCTTTACTTGCTCTCGTACTAGGGAACAAAGCAAGATGGTCCAGAACTTTGATCTTCAGCCCTTGCCCTCAGCCTCGCAGGATTTGGAGAGGAGTTAAGAAATACTGACAGGAAAGCTAATAGTAGCAAGAGAGGTAGGCTGGAATTACAATGTGTGAGGAGCAGGGTCTTTAGGGAACTCAAGTGCCCTGTGACTCAGATCAACAAACAGTCCCTCTCTGCGTGCCAGATTTGCAAACTGAAGTGTGAGAAGAGATATCTCATGGAGGATCTTCGTCTTGTAAGGACGACTAAACTACCCCAGTTTCCAGCAGAATTTTCCTCACACAAGGGAGACATTCACCACACGAGTACAACCAAAGGCACACTGGTTTCTCTTTACAAATGTGAAGAGAGAGACATGTGCCTTTTTTTCCAGCTGTCAGTGCTGATATTATTTCATTTAGCAGAAGCCCGTGTACAGCATCTCTTTTCAAGGATAGCGGGGAAGCTGAATTTTGTTATATCAGTATATCAAGTTATGTTGGATTATATATAATGTTATCACAGATGACTGCTTGCTGGCTTCCCATCAAAAATTTAAAGAGCTATAGATCTCTTTTCGGCTATGATTGCTGATAACATTTTATGCATACGTCATCGACGCGCAAATAGAGATGCAAGCTACTGATGAAGTAGTACTGACAGATTACACATTGAGTATTTTAAGGCTCAGATACCAATTTGCACAAGCCACCCAATCAGACATTTTTAAAATTGCAACAAAACAAAAAACCTAAATTCCAGCTAATTGCCCCAATAATGTGTTTCCGCTGGGCTGGTGTTAGAGAGTATGAACCAAAGCACTCCCACAGGAAATGGGACGAGAGCAGAAATTTACAAACAAGGCAGCATAGGTGGTTGCCCAATGGGAAGTACAGTGCTTCTTTTGGCTTCGTCTACACTGGCAGGTTCACAGAGCCCTGCAGGGAAACCATTGTTGTGTGTCCGCACTGTGCCCCTTGTGACGGAGGAGCATGTCCACATGAGCAGCTCTTGCAATGCCACGGAGAGCAGTGCATGGTGGGAGCTATCCCAGTGTGTGTCTAAACTACATGGCTCCGTCAACGGAGCCATGTAGATGAGGCAGGACAACAAAGGGAAATGAAGCGACGATTTAAATAATTGCCGCGTCATTTAAATCAAAATGGCCGCCGCGCTGTGCCGATCAGCTGTTTGTCAGCACAACACAGCATAAAGGATCTGCCGACGAAGGGTTCTGGGGTTGGCAGATCCCCGTCTAGACTGCCATGCTGTGCCGACAAACAACTGATCGGCACAGCACGGTGGCCATTTTGATTTAAATGAAGCGGCGATTATTTAAATCGCCGCTTCATTTCCCTTTTTCGAGTAAACTAATCTACATGGCTCCGTCGACGGAGCCATGTAGTTTAGACGTACCTCCACTGTGCAACTGGTCACAGGGTGCTTTGGGAAGGCTTTGCAATGCTACATGGAGCAGGTAGCATCAGATGATGAAGGTCCTCATGCCCCAAAAAAGGAGGTTTACCAATCTTGTGGGAAAAGGGGTTTTTGCATGAAAAGAAAACGTCCACACTGCTTGTTTTTGCACAAAAACCCTAGTGACAAAACGGATCGGCAGAAAATATGCATATGAGATTGCGACTCATGCAAATGAGTCCCTCATTAGCATGTTTTTTGCCAAGAAACTCGTAGTGTAGACATAGCCTTATTGTATGAGGAATAAGGGAAGTCGGAGGGAGAGTGCTCTGTTTCAAACTCAGTGCTGTGTCGATGCTCCCTATTTCAAAATAAGCTATTTCCAAATAAGCTGTGAAATGGATGTAGCTCCATTTGCGTAGCTTATTTCGAGTTAAGCCCTGCAGTGTAGACACACCCCAGAGAGAGAGAGAGTATTTGGGGGGAAGTCAGTATGATGTCTTGTCAGGTAGCGGCAATTCATCCTGAGGCAGGAGGAGAGGAAAACCCCCGACATCGATTCCCCTCCACTCCCTGGACAACACAGATGCTTGCTTCTGTGCTCAACAGCAGGAGCAGGCCACCTGCCTGGTTCACTATGTGTTGGGAGCAGATCAGCACAGGCTGTGGTCTGTCCCAAAGAGGACATGCGCAGGCCTGCAGGGCAGCCAGCTGTGTTCAAAACGAGGAGCGGAGGGGCTCCTGGAGCGATCATGGGACATTGCCAGAGGCCAGTCACCATGCAGCAAACAACTGAAGTGCCCACGCTGGCCTCCCCACGTTGTATCCAGAGCGCAGCCAGCTCTACGCATCTCATCGAAGTGGTTTGCCTGGAGTGCAGCCACGGCAGAGTTAGCGCGCACGACGGGCTTTGCCAGCGTGGACAGGGCGCCCCGGGAGTTCCTGATTTGCTGCACGGTCCCTTGCCAGTGTAGACAAGGCCTCAGCGAGGGAATGTTGTCCAGGAGCCGGAGCAACGGCCGCGGAGAGCTGGTTCTATGCTTGGTTCTCACGCTGACCGACTGTACACAAGAGGTGAAAATACGGCGCCGCACCCCAGCTGCGCTGTTCTGGCAAGGAGCGGCTGCAGGAGGCGGTGCAGCACACTTCCAGCCAGGCTCCTGGGGCTCCCCCCTAAGCAGCAGGCAGGTTAAAGGATGCAGCGGGGGGGCCCCCCTCGCCACTGGTCCGGAACTGCCGCAGCCCCGAGCCCCCCACAGGGCACCCTTTTGGGAAGGCGGCGGAGGCTGAAGCCCCCCACGCCCCAAAATTGGTCCTGGGATGCGGCTTGCGGTTTCCCTTCCTGTCAGGAGGTGGGAGGAAAGCACACAGCGAGCGGGTTGGCACTGTTCTCCCTCCTGGCTCGGGAGGGGAGGGGGCAGGCATGAGCCACCCGCATTGCGTGTTTTCCTCTTGCTCCCTGGAGGTGATGAAGGGGGACAGCCAGCAGCGTCATGGAAGGGAGGGGGAGCTTCCGGCCTCCTGCCCTCCTTTAAGAGTGCACTGGCCCTCCCGCCGTACTCCCTCCTACACGCACCCCCCCCAGGCCTCTGCCATGAGTCCCTCCACACCCCAACCCTGATTCCTGTCCCCCCATTCATCCCCAACCATCTGCTCTGATCCCCCCGCATCAACACCCACCACAACCCCCTGCCTTGAGCCCTCTACACTCCCCAACCCTGGCTCTTGCAACCCCAACACACCTCAACTCTGTGCCCAGAGCCCCTCCTCACACTCCCCAATCCTGACTCCTGCGTGGCCACACCCCCAGCTCCCTACCCTGACTTCTGCGCCCCCATAGCCCCACCCTGAGGTCCCCGGCGGGGGGTGTGTGTGCGATATGACACAGCCTGTACGAAAATTAAGTTACTTTCACCTCTGCACTTTTCCTTTCTGTGCCTCTGTTTCCCCTTCCCCTCTGCCTTGCCTCTTCAGGGCCGGGGCTGCCTCCCACACCGAGTTTGTTCATCACCTGACAGTTGAGATCTGAACGGTGTTGAGACTTCTATGTGTTATTCTAATGCATAGTAATAATAATGATGGAGTTGGGGCAATTCCCATTTGGATATGTTTGATTCCAAGCATAAATAATTCACAAGGGGCAAGAAATGGAAAAGGCATCTTGCTCGACGGAGGCAACCCATGTCACTTAAGTGATAACAGGAACATGTTCTGATACTATGGCGATGGGCACAGTACAGGTTGAATCTGTCTAGTCCAGCACTCTCTGGTCCAGCAACATCTGTGGCCTAGCATGGTTTTAGTTAGCCAGATGTCCTTTTATTATGGGTGTGGCCAAGTATCCCACAGTCCCATAAAGTTTGTTTACAGCACCCAGTCCTGGCTCTCAGTGTGCTGTGCTGTTACTTAGCTCTAATTCACCCCTAAATGTCTTTGAAGAGCCCAGGAAGCAGTGGAAGTGCTGGTAACGCTGCTAAACAATGTTGACCTCCCATGGTTCGACAAATTCTCTTGTTCGGCACCGGTCAGGTCCCTATGGTGCCAAACGAGAGAAGCTCAACCTATGTAAGAATCTAACTAGAAGGGGCTGTGACCAGGAAGAGTGAGCTTTGCTTTCCAAATCAACGATCTGCATAGAAGCAAAATCTCCATCACGCAAGGTCCGAGTGAGATCTGCTAGGAATGACCAGAGAGGTCATTTTGGTTATAATTGGCTCTAATTAGCCAAGGGATGCTCAGGAAAGTGAGGGATTGCTTACTTGCCTTGAAAATATAAAGGAAACGACTTGCGATCTGATCTGTACGGCTAGTGCAGCATTCACAAAAGCAACAGGCTTTTGGAGAATAACTTTTGGTCCACATACAGGAATGATCCTTACAAACAGTGATCCCGGGATCTGTGTTCCGCTGTCCTAAACAGAACGGAGGAGGAGTGGGACGCACGGTTAAATACATTAACATTATTGTATGCCACATACTGAAGGAAGTTGAATGACAGTAATGATGCAACAGACGGATAAATATATCTTGAAGGGATGTCATGCCTAGATGAGCGATAGGGCACCCTGAAAAAGACTATCGCTGGGATTTTCAAAGGAGCCTAATGGATTTAGGAATCCATCCCAGGGAAGGTGGGTACTCCCTTCCTTGGGTTTCCTCAAAAATCTGCCCAAATCCTTGTCCCACTTAATCAAGGTTCTTTAAATCAAAGGATGGAAGCATAGTAGACAGCCACATAGCTCTGACTTTCACTGTTCACATCTGCAGTCCATGGTATGTGAGTAAACTCCCAAATCTCACTAGTGCATGCATGGGGTTAAGTGTACCATCTGCCCCTAAGAAACACCATTCCAATGACTGTGATTGTTCCAAAGCATTGGTGAAGACTCCTGAGTCCTGTCTCCAATATGCTCGCTAATTAAGAAGCCATTGTGTCTTCACAAATGCTTATCAATATTAAGGAATGTTCTGTTTCTTTAACGATTGCATCAGCACAGTGCTATGATTGTCATTATTTTTCAAAGTATTTTCCCCTTGAATATGGATGCAAAACAATGTCTCTCAGAAAATAATGAGTTCCTTGCAGTTAGTTGTTGAATTGTTTACTGAATAATAATAGCACATCAAAGACGTCTGCTGTAATTAAAAGATTGGAAAACATAGGTTAACAAATTAGTGCATCATAATGTGTTATTGTCTAATTAGGACCAAAATGCTAATTCCACCTACAAAGACTGAGAAGAAGCAGTTTTAATAAGCGCATCAATGCTATTGGACATTTGAGGTGGTGCTACCGGTCTACACATTTTGTGGGCTAAGGATACATGCACACTGCAATAAAACAACCCACAAGGCTCGGAGCCCAGGTCAATTGGCTGAAGCTCACGGAGTTTGGTCTGCAGGGCTGTAAGTAGCAGTGTCGATGCTGAGGCTGGGATCAGGACCCTGACATCCAAGCCTCCTGTGAGTTTCAGGCCTGGAACATTTGTGCTACAATTTTGAGCCTTGTGGGCCCTCGTCAGCTGACCTGGATGAGCTATGACTGTGCTGCAGAGCTTTTACTGCCATGTAAAACCCCATTGTGCTTAGGGTTGCCAGATGTCCGGTTTTTGCCCGGACAGTCCAGTATTTGTGGCCACTGTCCAGTAAAAAAAAACAGAAAACACCGGGCATGTAAAATGTCTGGTATTTTCTGTTTTTCTCGGATGGAAGGCCAGTGGGGACATTCTTCTCCTGCCGCGTCTGGTGGGGGGAGCGGGTAGAGTGGGGATTTAAAGGCGCAGTGACTTTTTTTTTTTTTTTGCTCAACAGTTTTTTTGGTTTTGTTTTTTGCTCAACCAATTTTTTTCCCGCCATGTCCGGGATTTTTTGTGAAAGTATCTGGTAACTCTAATTGTGCTAGATGCTGTATGTGTGCAAGCAAGAGCTCAAACATTAGTCAGACCACAGAAAGGGCTGAAATATTATTACGGTGTGGGGACAGGGGTGAATTCAGACACAGACTGGATAAAAGCCTGAATTCACTGAAGTTACGGGAGTTGACAGCCTGTGTGGGTGCCTGAGCAAGGTGGGGGAGCCTGGCTTTACACTCCCAGATGAGGTGGGACCTCGGGTAGAAGGGGTGGGACCTGGGGCAGCCAGCCCCCCATGCTGCCCAGCACGTGATACGCCGCCACAGCCCTCAGAGCCACCCAGAGCATGAGGAGCTCTGGCAGCCATTTAAAGGGCCAGGGGCTCCAACTACCACTGCTGCCACGGTGAGTCACCAGGCCCCGAGTCCACTGCCCCCTCTGTTCCCCAACCCAATCAGTGGACCAGCCTGACGTCAATGGCAAACCTCTCAATGATTTTAAAATGAGAGAAGATTCGTCCTAGAGTGACACAAGCCAGAATTTTGGGACCAAACCAAGCGGCCGTCATTTCAAAATAGCTTAGGATAATGGGGTTCTTTTGAAACTCTGGCGATCAGAGTCACAGTGGGAGCTGTTGAACACTTGCAGATCTGACCCTTATGTAGGTACCTAAACGGGAGCAGACCACTTGAAAGTGCGGCCCCATCTGAGTTGCTGAAAATCATGCAGGCAGCTTGCGACTAAGATAGGAATGTTTAGAATCCCAGTTTATGCAGTGATCAGCTGGACATGTTTTTAAAAACTACCATTGAGGTTTTTCAGCAGAATAAAGAATTGTCACAGGATTCCAAGTCATGGGAGGAAAACGCTCACATTATGGTTGACATTTGTTAAAATATACTATATATTAAAGGAGATTTTTTTTAAAATTGGCAATGCTTTTCATAATGTTTCAAAAATTTCCATCAGTAAAATAAACAGCAGGATAAATATATGCATACATGAATGCAAATCAACTTTCTGTACATCAATACATCCAGTACAGAGATTGTTTAAACAAAAATACAGAGGGCCACTGATAGATTATTCTTAAAATAAATTGATGTAAGCAGACAAATCCTAAGATAAGTGGCAACAATACATAAAAGCCAAATCATAAAAATCAATTAGAGAAACAAAGAATGTTTAAACAATATTCGGCCTTCCAATTTGTTTTATGTTGCATTCTATATTACTTTTCCCACAATAGCTTTATAAGTGGCAGGATCCTGTAGTCTTCACACAAATTTCCAAATACAATATTAGAGGTTGAATATAGGTCAAGATTTTTAAAATGGGTGAGTGAAATTAGACGTAAGTACCAATTTAGATTGGGTTTGTACAGAAAGCTGAAGTGGGTTCCATCAACAAACCCCCCCAAAATTCAATGAAGTACTCTGAAACTTCTTTGAAAATCCCAGCTTTAATTAATGACCCTTCTTTCACAAGCACAGAGTACCTGTTCATTTCTATGGACTTTGTGGGTGTTCAGCAGGCAAGACCACTTTTAAGGCATCTAACCTTGTCAATCCAAACTTCACTTCAGACATCCACTTTTAGAAAGCCTTGGCCTAGTTTAAATAGACAGATGAGACAAGTGGATAGCGGTCCGTCAGATTGCTTAGAACTATTTGTATATCCCTGGAGCCTTTTCAGTGTCCTACAGCTGTTGCGTTTACACAGTTCTCTTTATCTTGACCTTAGCCCTTGGATTTCTCAGCTATTCTATTCTCCTAACATCTGGGCATAAAAGGTCACGAATGTAGTTTATGTTCCCCTCCTGTGGGGCCACTGGGTTGAGTGGGTATGCTCAGAAAATAACACTCTGTTGGTGGTCTGCTGTCACTAAAGTCTCCCATCTCAGTGCCATCCTGGGACCATTTTCCCCCACAGCAGCTATAAGTCATCAAACATCTGTTCTCAAGTGCACTGAAGTGTACATGTTGGCATCCTAATGTGTTAATCCTGCAAATCAGGTATCCAGTATGCTGATATTGGATTTCTTTTGTATTTTGCCTGGAGAATGGAGCAGGGAGCTGTATTTGTATAGCCTTTTTAATGCATCTCAAAAGACCATGATCAACATATCCTGGAGGGTAAAAAGAAAATACATATGTATGGTAAATTATGAAATATGGGCATACCTAATAACATTCTATCTCAATCATTTAATATTTAGTAAAATGCTAGATTATGTGACACCAGATCTGGCTTCATTTCAAGCCCAGGTCAGTTAGGTCAGCTGGGGAAATTATAAGAACTTCCATTCACTTTATATTGGCAGATCTCCCAATCTATTTCACATCCATATGTTTTTAGAAGCTCTGTGAGCAATCCAAAGTAATTTCTCACATTCCAGGGCCAGACAACATTTTAAAATCTTTTTGCACATAGGAGATTACTTCAGTAATTAACAGGTCAGCTCTTCTATTGATTTTAATAAACAGCTGTTTGCAGCAAATTTCTTGATTATAAAAAAGTTTGCCTGCTTAGAGCTTACTCTCAAGTCCAGCACTGCAGTACAGAGCATACAAGTGTAGAGAAAGAATAAGACAGTATGAAAAGAACCAGAATTTAGACTTCTGGGACCAAATTCAGATGATGTGCTTAATTCTCTGAAGTTAATGGAACTGCAATCTGCTCTGCCTGAATTTGGTTCAATTGGTGACAATTAAGACAATTTGGAAATAGCAAGAAAAAGACATTTGCGGACTTTCTAAAGCTCATCCCATTATCTGTGCTCTCTTTTTTGCATGAACCTACCCCAGAACTTCGGTTATTTAAGTCATTTGGCTTCTGTAACCAATATGTCTGCAAATGATTTTCCATGATGTCCTGAAAAAGCGTGTATTTAAACTGTCCAAGACTTTTCAAAAGAGACACTTTTGCTATGGTTTTCCAGAACCTCCTGTTCTCCTCAGTAAAGCCATTGCAGAAAGGTAGACATTCATACAAAAATATTTAATACTCTGATATAAATGCACCCCTGTTTACTGCAAAGCAGCTATATGACAAGTTCCTTTTAAATAATTCTGGTCATTGGAAAACAAGGACTTTTCTGAGGGTATGTCTACACTACAGAGTTTTGTTGGAAAAACTGCCATTTTTCTGACAAAACCTGAGTTACGTCCACACTGCAATCACAGTCTGCAATCGCAGTCTGCGATCGCAATCTTCCAAAAGTAAATCGAAAGAACAGAGGGGTTTTTCCGGCCTTGGTAATCCTCTTTCTACGAGGAAGAAGCCTTTTTCCAAAAGAGCTCTTTCAGAAAAAGGTGTGTATGGATGGGGAAGAGGGAGTTCTTTCGAAAGAAGAAGAAAGAGGAAAAAGCACAGATGCCCTGGTGGCCACTCCATCCATAGTAATCACAGCTTACATGCGAGATAGCGTCCATTCAGTGTGGATGCTATCTTTTGAAAAGGCAGATCGCTTTTTCAATGCGCTTTTGTGTGTGGATGCTCTCTTTTGGAAGAAGCTTTTCCGGAAGATCTCTTCTGAAAAAAGATTCTTCTGAAAGAAACCTGCAGTCTAGATGTAGCCTGACAATCCATTACTTTAAGACACACAAAAATTTAGAAGTCTCAGAGAGTAGCTGTGTTAGTCTGTAACTTAAAAATGTGGCACCTTAGGGTACGTCTAGACTACAGGCTTTTGTCGACAGAGGCTTTGTCGACAGATACTGTTGACAAAGCTTCTGTCGACAAAGAGCGTCTAGACTACATCCAGTTCTGTCGACAAAGCAAGCCGCTTTGTCGACATGAGAGTGTAGACGCAAAGGATAGTGTAGATGCAATAAAGCCTTCTGTTGACAGAACTCTGTCGACAAAAGGCTTTATTCCTCGTAGAATGAGGTTTACCGCCATCGACAAAACTGCTGAGTTCTGTCGATGTTATGTCAACAGAACTCAGTGGTAGTGTAGACGCAGGTATAGTTTTGTCAACAAAAGGCCACTTTTGTCGACAAAACCCTGTAGTCTAGACACACCCTTAGAGACTAACAAATATATATATATAGTATCATGAGCTTTTGTGAGCAAAACCCACTTCTCCAGATCATTTGCAGCGTCTGTTGGCCATGGATCACCCTTCCCGGCCAATGGAAACTGCAGGAATCAGAGCCCTGGTCCGCATCACTTGCCACAGTTCCCATTGGCTGGGAAGGGCGATCCGCAGCAAATGGGAGCTGCAAGCAGCCGTACCCGCGGACATGCAGGTAAATAACACATTTTATGGCCTAACTGTGTCCGGCTTGCAAGCAGCTTACAGCCCACCCCTGCATTAGAGTCAACTGGGGATCAGAATTCTGAGCCTACCTTCCAAACTGTTGGAAGAGTTAAATAGTTAACTTCTGGATGGTGCTTTGAACAGATAAAGGGCAGTAAAAATATAACCCGGGGGGAGGGGGATGCTTTAGGAGTCCCACTCTGGCATGATCTACACAGAACAGGAGTTTGCTCCAGTTAGAGAGTCTGGACTCATCAGCATCTCAATTTTTTAGCCCACAGGTGCTCAGTTCAATCCTTCCTGTGTTAGCCAGGTTGGTGGCCATAACCCGAGCGCTCTGAGTGGAGTCATGGCCCCATGGAAATCAAGAAATGTTTTGCTCTTGACTTCAGTGGGGAGTAAAATCCAAAGTAAGTGGCTCAGTCAGCAGTGCAGGTTGGACCTCCCTGGTCCAGCACCCTCGGGATCTGGTCAGTCCTGGATGAGGGATTTTGCTGGACCAGGGGAGGTCATTTCTGGTCTCTCTTCTACCGGCCCCCCGGGTGCGAAGCTGGCAGCAGGCCCCACTGCCCTGCCAGTCCCCACCTTCCTTTGCCTGCCGTGCTGGGCAATCCAGCTTACAGCATGCCAGGATCCTGCCCTGCCACGCAGCCCAGCTGGTGTGTGCCGGGCAGCCGAGCTGTGCAGCCCTGCTGCGGTGCGCCGTGCTCCCAACCCCACCAGGCAGCCCCGCTGGGCACGCCCAGCTTCTCAGCTGCGGTGAGCTAGGCTCCTGGCCCCATTGGCAGCTTGCTGCCAGTAGCCCGCAACCCTGCCAGTCTGCAGGGCTCCTGGGCACCAGCCCCGCCCAGGGAATCTCTGGTCATGGAACATCCATGTCTGGCATGGTGCCGGACCAGAGAGTCCCGCTGTACATACGTTCAACCTGTGACTTTTTAAAAAAATAAAGGCCCATCACTGAGATTCAAGAAGCATCAAGAAGAGCCACACTGAGCAACAATTATTTCATGCATATTACGTCACAGCCATGATCAAGAGGGATCATGGCAGTGACAGATAACATCTCCCTGTGCAGAATGCAGAGAGCTGGAGAAAGGGAAATATTTCGTTAGTTTGCTAAACTGGTGTTGTGGCATTTAGCTTTAAATATCGTATATTTCCCTCAGTAGCTGACCTTTCCCTTTCTCATATGACTAGCACTCTGCTCCTCCAGCAATAGCAGCAACCAGCCATTATCAGAGTCTTCCTGACAGCGCTGACCATTAATATTAATCATATTCCCTCCTTCCACCCTTCTCCATCTCAAACCCTCAGAATTGTATTTACTCCCTCAATGAAAGCTCCCTGCACAAGGGGTGCAAACATATGGTGAAGTAAGCAGCGGTCGAGCAGCTAAACGATGAGAGGCAAGTACTTCCCAGCTGCTAAGCAACTTCACTTCTCTCCAGCGGGACACAAAAGAGCCAGGATTGAAGCAGCTAAAAATCTGTAGATCATCTTCCCATAATTTCCCCTCAGACTGATGTGCTGGCGGCTGTGAGATGCACTAGCAGTGGCACGTTAGCACTGCCAATGGCATCCAGCTAGCAGAACATTTCTAATAGTGGCCATTTATCCATCAGTGCATGCTAGCAGAAGTGCACTGTTTGAAAGGAAAGGCCTGCATTACATGGGTGATAGTCCACCCTTGGACTAAAGGCGGTGCCATGATGGAGTGGGTGCAGTGGTGCATAAGAAGTTCACTTAAAATGGACAGAAAAAGGAGAAAGAAAGCGGGAGGGAGAGAGAGAAAGAGAGAGAGAGAGACAGGGAGGATGTGAGGAGGGGATGACAAAACAGAAAAAGCTGCAAGTAACAGAAAAGGCGGGCGACAAGACCGGGAAACAAGGCTTAATCTAAGAACAGAAAGGCGTGTTCCGGATTTGCGCATGAGCAGCTTGCCTGGAGAGAAAACCAAAGGGGAAAGAGAGAGATCTGCAGCGAACACTAGAAGTCCAAAGGCATTGGTCCTGCAGTCAGCATCGGAGAGCAGAAGGAGGCACTTTAAAGCAGTGGTGGGGAACGTACAGCCTGCGGGCCTGATCCGTCCCCCAGCTTAATTCGATCAGGCCCACGGCAAGTCTCAGGCTATATCTAGATGACACTGATCTATTGGAAAAAGGCATGCAAACTGCACGCCGCAATTGGTGTACCTTTTTCCGATAGATTTTTCGGAAGAGGCTTTTCCGAAATGTGGCCCATCTATGCTGGGTCACATTTTGGAAAATGCTCCTCTTTCGGAAGAGCCCTTCTCCCTCGTGGGAGGAGGAAGACAGGGCTTCTGAAAGAGCGTGTCTGCCCTTCTGCAAAAAAAAGCGGAAGAGCAGAGGCATTCCCTGGATGCGGCAGAGTTTTTCCAGGATACCAGAGGTATCCGGGAAAAACCCCATAGCCTAGACCCACCCCCGGTGTCCCTCCCCCATGAGTGTGGCATGCGAGTGCTGGCTTGCTCAGCTGCATGGGGAAGCTCCAACCTCAGTGCCCCTCATGGGGCTGGAGCGCCAAGAGAAATGTGTGCAAGGGGTGTTTGGGTTGCGGGGACGGGGTTGTTTGGGGGGTTTTCTTCTTTTTGCTTCTTCCTTGTGAGCAGGTTTGGTTGGGTTTTTTTGTGGTTGTGTGCCCCCCCCCCCAACTGATTTTTTTCTGTGGGTCACTGGCCCTGGACTGAAGAAAGGTTCTCCAGCCTTGCTCTAAAAAAACTTTTAAGTGATCATTAAAATTATTCACACTGATGTGGCTAGGCAGTTTGAGCTAATGTGTAGAGAAGACAAGAGTGAGGGGGGATTTGATAGCAGCTTTCAACTACCTGAAGGGGGGTTTCAGAGGGGATGGAGAGAGGCTGTTCTCAGTAGTGACGGATGGCAGAACGAGGAGCAATTGTTTCTAGTTGCAGTGGTGGAGGTCTAGGTTGAATATTAGGAAAAACAATTTCACTAGGAGGGTGGTGAAGCACTGGAATGGGTTACCTAGGGAGGGGGTGGAATCTCCATCCCTAGAGGTTTTTAAGTCCCAGCTTGACAAAGCCCTGGCTGGATTGATTTAGGTGGGGTTGGTCCTGCTTTGGGCAGGGGGCTGGACTCGTTGACCTCCTGAGGTCTCTTCCAACCCTAGGATTCTATAATTCGATGATTCTAAGAGGGGAAAGTAAAAGCTGATAAAAAGCAATAAGACGTGGAAACAGAGCAAAGAATGTGTAGCCCAGTTACTCTGGGTTTAATCAAGTTTAACAGCAAGGAAGAATAAGAGGTAAAGAGGAAAATTGTAACAGCTGTAATAAAAGTTAATGCTGCAAATCACAAAAAAGGGAGGATGGACTGGCAGGATGGAGACCTGAGTTCCATCCTAGCTCTAATACAGATTTTCTGTGTAAGAGTGAGTAAATCTTTCCATACATCGATCAGATTCAGCATCTGTAAAGTGCTCTAAAAAATCACCCATTCTTTGTCTGACTTGTCCTTTTAAATGATAGGCTATTTGGGGCAAGGACTACTTTACAATAGGACTGAGTCAATAGGACATATAAGCAAGCTCATAACTTTAAACATGTGCATAGTCCCATCAAGCTTGACAAGATTACGCATGTGATTAGAGATAAGCAGGTCCTTAGGTCCCAGTTCAGCAAGGTTCTCTGGTGTATGTTCAATACTTAGCACAGTGGGCTGTGGTCTGAGCGAGGGCCACTAATATAACAACTGTCATAAGGGTAAATCTCTGGGAAAGAGACAGGTTTCTTGGGGGCTGGTCTGAGAGGCTGGAACAAACTGTCTCAGGAAGTGAGAGAATTCAAGGCTAGACGCGACCTCACCAGATCATCTTGTCTGATCCAGTTTAAGAGATAGGGAAGGAATTTATCTCTATATATTATAGTGGTGTTTTTTAAAAAAAAAAACAAGCAGTAAATGTTATTTTTGCATGGACTTTTAAGTGTCTGTCACCCATTTTGTTTCTGTTGTTAACGGTATTATTTTCAGTCCCTTAATTGTAGCAGGTAGGCAAATGATCCAGAACAATCTTCTCTTCTACAGGTCACTTTTGACTATCAATAAAGAAAAGTGTTGTAATCACAAAAACAATGGTGGAGTAAAAGATTTGGATCCAGTTCAATTTTAGTGCCACACCACCACAACTGAATCCTTGGAGCAACTACATCCTTATCAACACTAGAACCTTAGTCCGAAATTAGCTCCCCAAAGCTGAATTTCTAAGCAGTGTGTCCACGCTACCAAGCCTGTTATTCCAGAATAAGGGGCCGCGGAATTTTAACTCTGCAGTCCTGCTTTTCGTGAGGAGTAATGCTATTTCTGAACTTGTAAGTCCGAAATAACATTAGTGTAGATACTCCGGTGCCGCTAACTCGAACTAATTGGCCTCTGGGAGGCCTCCCACAGCGCTTCCTGGGGCTCAGAGTCTGAAGCGGGCTCCGTTAATGTGGGCGTGCTGCCTCAGACTACATTTGATTCTTCCCCGTAGTGAGGGCACGGAACTTCGCGTTCGTAAAATCGGGTGCCCAGAAGTCAAACTCAGTAAATTCTAAATACTTGCCTAGTGGAGACATGGCCTAAATCAGTGTTCCCAACGCGGTGCCCGCGGGTGCCATGGTGCCCACCGGGCCATTTCTGTGTGCCTGCCGAGTGAACGGGGCCGGCCCTGCCCCCGGGCGCATGGCACATGGGCGGTGCCGGCCCCCTGGGTGCACGGCATATGGGCAGCATCAGCCCCGGGCGTGCAGCACATGGAAGGCCCCGCCCCCAGGTGCGCAGCGTTTGGGTGGCCCTGCCCCTGGGTGCATGGTGCAAGGGCTGTGCCGGCCCCGGCGCGCGGCATATGGGCGGTGCTGGCCCTGGGCGCGCGGCACAGGGGTGGCCCCGGCTGCGGGCGTGCAGCACAGGAGCAGCCCGGCCCCAGGCATGCAGCACATGGGCAGGGCCGGGCCCGGGCATGCGGCATTTGGGTGGCCCCGCCCTTGGGTGCACAGCGCAAGGGCTGTGCCAGCCCCAGGCACGTGGCATATGGGTGGTGCCGGCCCCTGTGTGCGTGGCACAGGGGTGGCACTGGCCCTGGGCGCGCAGCACAGGAGCGGCGCCGGCCCCAGGCATGCAGCACACAGGCGGTGGTGGCCCAGGCGTGCAGCGCATGAGCTGTTCCGGCCCCGGCGCACGGCATATGGGCAGCTCCACCCCTGGGCGCGCGGCACAGGAGCGGCGCCGGCCCCGGCAGTGCAGCGCATGGGTGGTGCCAGCACCGGGCGCACGCTGTATGGGTGGCCCCGCCCCCGGGTGCATGTGTGGCCCCACCCCTGGGTGCCTGGCGTGTGAGTAGCCCCGCCCCCAGGCGCCCGGCAGCCCCAAGAGGTTGGGGACCACTGGCCTAAATGAAAACTACCAATGAAACTTTTGTGGAAGGAAAATCCTTTCTCCCATCTTTATGCTGCTGCATGGTCCCCTGGATTCCAGGCATTTCTCTCTTCCACCCCTTGATAGTAAGAGAGGAGTGGTCAGGTGAGCTGGTCCAAGAGGGGTAGCACCCTGCTGTGGAGATGGGCCATTGACGGATAAGTACGTTCCCGGGGGTGGATGGAAGGGAGACAATCAAGCCTCTGAGACAGATTCTTTCCCATCATTGTTCCTGGGACGATGCAGTTCCACATTTCACCTCACACAGCTTGTGGCAAAACCATAGGCTGGCTCTATGGGTTGAATAAAACATTCAGAGGAGCAAGCAAGGTCAACAAGGAAAATGAGGGGAGAGGGAGAGAACTCATTTGTGTAATCAACAATGATGGGAAGGGGGGGGAGACCTGTCAGAATGCACACATTAAATCTGTATAATCAAGTGAACCAAGTAAGCGAAACTGCAGAGACACACAAGAGTGATGCTGAGGGACAGAGAAGGGAAGTGAGCACAGTGCAGCAGAGGAACCACTGCTGAGAGAGATTAAAATTCATGATAAGGGCCAAAAGGGAACTCGGAGCTCTCAAAAGGGAACATGACGGGTAGCAAAGGTACGTATTACTAATACATGGTGTCTGTCAGTGAGTCAGGAACTGTGCAAACCAATTCACAAAGGAATTGGTAATTGGATGAGAAAGTCAATGGAGTATTAAACATCCTCCCAATCCGTGATCACCCAGGTCAAAAAGCCAATAGAACCATTCAGAGTAGCCCTTTCAAAGAGGCCATTCAAATCTCATCCATAATTAATTTTATTTTTAATTAATGTGCCATCATCCACCAGACTATTCACCAACTGTCAAGTGTCAAGCAAGAGTCTGACACATCTCTTAATTTGCCTGCCTTCCTTGTGTACATTCTGGTAGTCCTGTGTGCAGCTGAACAGAATGAGCATGATAGGTGCTACTAAGCCTATAAAAAGTTAGAAGATTTTGAGAACACAGTTCTCCAAAGCGCATCGCCTGAATGTCCAGGTAGGTCTCATTAGTTAGGAAAACGTTAGTAGTAGTTAGGCTCACTTGGCCAACCGGCATATGGCTTTGGGGTAAACCATGCTCAGTGCCATAGCTAATAACTATTTTATATTCAACTTTACATACTGCTTTGTATCATTATAGCACTAGGATCAGGACTCCAAACCAAAAGATAATCCCTGCCTAAAGAGCTCCCAGTCTCAGTATAAGACAAGACAACGGATGAAGGAATCCAAGGAAAGAATGAGATGCTATTGGTCAGTGTCCTATTTAGGTCCATATTTTACTGTAGACAGTTGGTATTTTGCCTCTGAAACTGGTGTGTGGCAGCTTTAAGTAATCGATGTGGCTCTATATACCGGTCCTATGTCATGACACAGAACTTGGTGAAGAAAGGTATCGTTTGTTTCTTCATTGGTGGAATGCTTTGATGGGAACAGAACGCGTGACTCTCATGTGGAGGAACAGGAGAATTCCATTTCATAGAAAAAGGCATAACTGGAGTTATCCTTCAGCTGGTAACATATGAGCTGGTTCTTTAGTTAATGTGACCTGAAATTGGACTTGTGTCCTTTCCCATTCTGTACGATGTAGAAAGGCTGGTTAAACGATTCATTGGTTGCTGATTTGTTTTTAGAGTTTTGGGTGAGGAGCTGCCTTTTTACCTTAGAAATGTCAGGAATGCGAGGCCTGGATTAGCTGGATTACAGTTTGGGCGGATCTCAAAGGATGTGCATTGTTTGCCCTCACAATTCATCTGAGAGGGTGACAGTGATGAAATTTTACCAAAGGCTTCCTCTCTCCAGCTTCACTACAGCTGCAGCAATCCATCCACTGGCCATCTGCTTCTTCTAGGGCTGGGTTTAACCCTTGGTAGGCCAGTGCGGGACAGCCTTCCCGTCACACCCACCCTGAGCCACAAGAACAGAGGTCAGGACTTCTTAAGGGAAGCATCTCAAAGACGGCAATTACCTCGTGATACTATATTATTATCATTTATTATTTAAATAGAATATAGGCTTGGGTTTCCTGGTTAGCAGGAGATTAGCTATATTCCCTATCACTGCCCTGGCTGAACCTGCACTCCTACAGAGTCCTTTGCTCCACAAGGGTCAGCTTCCCTCCTGCAGAATGTCAAAGCTTAACGAAGCCCAGGATAAGATTCAGGACTGAAGAGCCCAAATTATTCTGACCTCTATTTTCAGACAGATTTCATATGTCCCTGGAAACCTGTGGAAAACTGAGACTCTATTGTACTGAACAAACAAATTTTTCTAATGAAATTTCTTGTCTTTGCTGTCAGATAAACGAGGGCAGAGAAATCTTTCTGTCTGCAGGAAAAAAAAGAATGTCTTCACTTTACAAAACAACTTAGCTGCCATCAAATTACCAACAGGGCATGGTTCTATTGATTACACAAGTTGCATTATATATGGGCTATGCAATAAATGATAGAGCCTCACATATATCTTATTGCTAGAGAAGTGATTGCAGAAAAGGGCTGTCCCTGTATAAGGCATTGTCTGAAATGTTTCAGGCAAAGCACTTGCTTTCCAGGACTGTATAAGAAAACTGGAAGTTCTGGGTCTTTCTAGTATAGCTTTGCACAATACCATGTCTAACATGTATTAGGGAGACACCATTTGCACCTCTGTTGTGAAAACAGAGCTGAGTTTTTGTATTGAAAGCTATAGCCAGGTTAATAGCTCAGCTCATCCTGGGACCATTGTGATAGCAGAAGAATCTCAGCCAGTCATGACCCTTCCTCCCTAATTTGTGTGCTGCCATTTTATTGCTGGACTTTGGAGTGAAGAGGAAGGCTCTATCCAGCAAATACATATTCGTGGCAGGTATTTGTGGCAGGTATACATATTCACAGCAAATAAGTATCCGTGCTTAACTTTTCTACTTTGAATAGCGCAATTGACTCCAGTAGGATTCTTTGCAATACTCACTTTCAGCTCATGCATAGATAGCTGCAAGATCAATCCTTAGTTTTGTTGATCAATGTAACCTCTGGGAGGCCAGCTGATGTGTTTAAGATACCACTGAGCTTACCTTCTCAGTCAGCCTGGGCCCCTTTTCCCTGTTCTTGCTAAAGCCAAGCTCTCAAGCCTCCTCCTGCAAAGTACACAGGCGGGGTCACAACCAGCTGCTGATACAGCCATTGACAGCAAGGCCAACAGCCTCCGCAGGCAAAGTGCGTGGGGATCTCTGTGCTCTCGGAAGGGGCAGGGCCTCAGGAGGAAGGGGCAGGACTGGGGGCAGGCAGCTCTTAGTGCTGCCCACAGTGTGGCACTGCCCCACCCCAGCCCTCAGAGCTATGTGAAGCGTGTGGTGCTGCACTCCAGTGGCCTCTTTATTCAACGTGAAGGAAGATCTTCACCCCCTCCCCCCATTAGAAATTACATTAACTGGGTTATGTTATAAACCAGACATAGGTTTATTAAAGGGCCCAGGACTCCCGCTGCCACTGCTACCCCTTTGAATCGTCAGACCGCAGGGAAATTTCCCCCTTTGCCTTTCCCCCATCCCCTGTCGATGGGCCTGACCACTGAGAAGAGGACTCAGTTAAAGGGATTTATTACAGCACCCAGATGTTCAACTGTCCCCCCCACCTTGGGGTAAAAACCCAAGTTATAAGAAGTTTGCCTCTTTACTCAATGTGAAGGAAGGTCTTCACAACCTCCCCCATTAGAAATTACATTAACCTGGTTTATTAACTATGAAAAGGTGGATTTTAAGTGGCCAAAGAGGTA
This sequence comes from Pelochelys cantorii, assembly GCA_032595735.1. Lineage (NCBI taxonomy): Eukaryota > Metazoa > Chordata > Testudines > Trionychidae > Pelochelys > Pelochelys cantorii. The sequence goes on along the minus strand of CM064346.1, from coordinate 7,235,074 downwards.
GCAAACAGGACAAAGCAAATTACTAAGAATCTGAACTAGATTCCCTAAAATAAATTCTCGCCCAAGTTACTGTTTCTGGTAGAGTCCTTCACAGGCCAGGTAACTCTTAACCTGGTTCTAACATTCTTCTCCCAACCCCACCCCCTCCATTACAACCCTTTCGTTTTTAGGTGTGTTCAAGTATCTCTTTGGGATGGGGAGGTGGAAGTGAGGCATGCTGAAAACAATCATTGTTTTCCTCCCCCGCCTTATAAAGAATTTCCTTATGCAGAAAACCTTTGTTTGAATCCCCTCAACTCCCCATGCAGCTGTCCAAGATGCAGGTTAGCATCAAGCAATCAGATTATTACCTTACTCTGTCATCCATGAGTCAGTAGCACTACGGAACATCCCCAGGAAATCTAAGCCCCTCCGCAGTCCCTTGGGTCGTCCTCTCTGTCTGGCTTTCCCATGGTAGTCCCTGAAGGGTCAGCAGTGGCCGTGTCCTAAAGCAGCCACTATGAAATGCAGACAAGGGTCCTCACGTCCGAGACAAACATGATACAGGCATATGGGTAAATCGTAACCCTTCCAGTGACCGCTCACATGAGTTACCTTGCATAAAGCATTTCTCAGCTATGTCATCTTCACATCATAGGCCCGCGCCCATAAAGCAGACAGAATGCCACGTCACAATACGGTAGACAGGAGCTGGTGCTGCTCCTGCTGGAATGTTCTCTTAATCATAGAATCAGAGAATCCCAGGGATAGAAGAGGCCTCAGGAGGTCATCAAGTCCAGCCTCCTGCCCAAGGCAGGACCAATCCCAGCTACATCAACCCAGCCAGGGTTTTGTCGAGCCCAGACTTAAAAACCTCTAGGAATGGAGATTCCACCACCTCCCTAGGGAACCCATTCCAGTGCTTCCCCATCCTCGTAGTGAAATAGTTTTTCCTAATATTCAGCCTAGACCTGCCCTACTGTAACTTGAGACCATTGCTCCTTGTTCTGCCATCCGTCACTACTGAGAACAGTCTCTCTCCATCCTCTTTGCAACCTCCCTTCAGGAAGTTGAAGGCTGCTATCAAATCCCCCCTCACTCTTCTCTTCTGCAGACTAAACAAACCAAAATCCCTCATAGGTCATGTGCTCCAGCACCCTAATCATTTTGGTCATCCTCTGCTGGACCCTTTCCAATCCGTCCACATCCTTTCTATAGTGGGGGGCCCAGAACTGGACACAATACTCCAGATGTGGCCTCACCAGAGCCAAATAAAGGGGCTAATATTACCTATCATGTAGGAACTAGCTTATATTTATTATGCAGAGTATAAAAGACACTTGCTCCCTGGGGCACTCTCCTGCCTGTTGTGGCCTGTCTACACTGCTGCACTGTATTCCTGCCTCATCCCGAAGTCAGGGCCCACCCATATGAACCTATCTACGCCACCGCTCGGTACCCAGGTTTCTCCCAGTCACTGCAGTATTGTCGCTTCCTTTGCATTAATACATGATTATTAAAGAATAAAATAAGGCTTTCTGCCAGACTCCATCCAGTACTGTGCTACTTGATAAATATAAGTACAATCCTATAACAAAAGGTAACATTACAAGCCACCCGGTATTATATTTTTTAGTCTGAAGGTGGCCCCGTCACTCAGTTGACAAAAGGAATATTATGATCAGTGTCCAAGGGAAAAGCAGTTGGTCTGAGTTCTAGTAAACAGATAAGATATCTAGGCCACGCATTTAAGCATGGAAACAAATGCACATATTAAATACAACTACGAGACGCGGAGAAGAGAAATCCTTAAAATGGAAGTATGTGAAAGGTGAAAAGGAAAATAGCAAAATCAATACCAAAGTAAACGAAGAGAAAATCAAGAACAAACAGAAAGCAAATTGACAAAAACAACAAAAACAACCCATTGGGATCTTGACAAGATAACATTCAGTCAGGCTACAGAAAGAGTCATGTTCTGACAGTGCAGTTGGCTGAAATAATAAAGCCTGTTTAACTTAAGATGGTCAGGAACAGTGCATAATGTTCGGTGCATGTCTCACGTTTCTAGAGTGGTTCACAATCCAAGAGAAATGCGGCTTTTGTGGGATGTTCTATTCTATACCGAGCTGAGATGATTGACGCAAAGTCCACTGCCCCATTGTTTTATGGTGGGCAGGCAAAAACCTGCCTGTGGGCCCAATCCTGTTCCCCAGGGTTAGCCCCGGGTGGGTGGGGAAATACCTGCCTGTGAGCTTGTCAAGATAAATGCAGAAGTGGGGGCCTGCAAAAGTACCCCAAAACCTTATCTTTCCAGGCTTTGGTAAAAAACTCCCCCCCCCTCCCCCCAAATCTTAACAACCTAGATTTTGGGGATAAAAACTCCACTGCCACCACCCAAGTAATGATAAGACAATCAGGGGAGAGATCACTTGGGAAATCTCACCCCTAAAGTACAAACCAGGACACAAAAATTAACCAATGCCAGGTTAATAAAAAGAAAAGAGAAAGAACTTTTATTATCACCACAATATTCCTGTTGCAAGCATAGTGACTAGATGAAAAAGTAACAAAGTAATATACTCATGGAGGGGAAACCCACCATGGGCCAAGAGCTTAGTTACAAAGGAGAGCAAAACCCATTTTTAAATGCACAGACATCAGATCCCATTTCTCAAACCATAAAACACTAAAACCTAACGGATTTATCTAAACTTTACCCTACTTACAAAAGAGTGAAGAGTCTATTCTTGCAGGGAGACATTCTGTCTGACTCCCTCAGTAGCTGGAGAGAAACTGCCCAGGACAAAGGAGGGAGAAACCAAACATTCCTTTGTCCGAGTTTGAAATTCCTACCTACATTTCTATTGGCTGAATCTACCTGACTTAGGTAAGGTTAACCCCTTAGTTCCCAGGCTGCTGGCTAACCCTCATGATCATGACAGAGCCCGATTCACTTCCCCAGGGTTAAACCCTGGCGGGCCACCGCCACTATATTTACCTGCAGCTCCCGTTGGCCACAGATCGCTATTCCCAGTCAAAGAGAGCTGTGGGAATCATAGAATCATAGAATCCAAGGGCTGGAAGAGACCTCAGGAGGTCATTGAGTCCAGCCCCCTGCCCAAAGCAGGACCAATCCCAATTAATCAATCCAGCCAGGGCTTTGTCAAGCTGGGACTTAAAAACCTCTAGGGATAGAGATTCCACGCCCTCCCTAGGGAACCCATTCCAGTGCTTCACCACCCTCCTAGTGAAATAGTTTTTCCTAATATCCAATCTAGACCTCCCCCACTGCAACTTGAGACCATTGCTCCTTGTTTTGCCATCTGTCACTACTGAGAACAGCCTCTCTCCATCCTCTTTGGAACCCCCTTTCAAGTAGTTGAAGGCTGCTATCAAATCCCCCCTCACTCTTCTCTTCTGCAGACTAAATAAGCCCAGTTCCCTCAATCTCTCCTTGTAAGTCATGTGCTCCAGCCCCCTAATCATTTTGGTTGCCCTCTGCTGGACTTTCTCCAATGCGTCCACATCCTTTCTGTAGTGGGGGGACCAGAACTGGATGCAATACTCCAGATGTGGCCCCACCAGCACCTAATAAAGGAATAATCACTTCTCTAGATCCACGCTGCTTCCCGCAGCTCTCCTTGGCCGGGAACAGTGATCCGCAGCCAACAGGAGATGCAATCACCTGTACCTGTAGAGGCACAGATAAATATAGTGGTAGCAGTCTGCCAGCGGCTAACCCGAGTGAACCGCAGCCATTTGATTACCCACCCCTATTCTATGGTAACTCTGTGAAAGAAGGACAAGATGGAAAGTCCACCCACACACTTGTCCAGAGAAGTGTACTTCAGAGTGAGAAGGGGGCCAATTAACCCAACAGGCCACAGCTGAGATGAATCAGGTGGCCAAATATTCCTCTGACTGGGGGAGCCCACCTGAGGAGAAAGAAGCTGGCCTGGGATTATCAAAACAGGAACTGGAAGCAGAAGGAGGGGGCTGTTGGGAAATTTGTTGTTAGGTTCTGGCAAAGGAGAGGTGTATTTGGGCTGACAAATGCAGGGGGCAAGCTAGTAAGGTAGGCAAGGACAGTGTAGGCAACCTGCTGTCCATCAGAATTCTATGCGTGACCCAGGAGACATTTTGTTCACTGTTCCTCATATGCAGGGTTGCCAGATTCCACTGGTTTCCATCATGTAGATTTCTTTTCTACGGGTAACACTAAAGCAGGGCTGGCCAACCCATTAAATGAAGAGAGCCGAAACAGTGGCGGAAAAAATACAAAGAGCCGCACCAGAATTGTTGAGCAAAAAAAAGGAAGAGCTCCCCACCAGCCAGAATTGTTGAGAAAAAAAACCCCTTTAAAAACCACGGGTTAGGCTTTTTGGCCACATCAGGCTTCTGCCAGCCGACGCCATCTTGCCGATGCCATTTTGCCACACCGGATGGCTCCCCTGCACAGGGGGCTGGGGGCCGTTTGTTGGGGCACATGGGGCGGCTTCACGAGCCACACTTTCAGGGGTGAAGAGCCACATGCGGCTCACAAGCCGCAGGTTGGCCACCCCTGCACTAAAGAGACCAGGGCATGTGGAGTGAGGGGGGTGCTGACTGCGCACAACATGCTGTGTAGGACCCACGCACTCTCTCTACATCCAATCACAGTGCTGCTACGGTTCAATTGGCAGACTCTGCAAATTCTAGGTGCGCCAGTGCAGTTAGCAAGAGTACCGGATGCCAGGAGACCATCTGAGTTACTACGGTCTTGCTGCCACTCAGTTAAAGGAGGACCACTTAGGTGCCCACTCATTAGCCTAGGTTGCCGATCACTGCAGAAAGGTCTATAAGGAAATAGATCTTGACTGATGGCTAGGAAGCCCCTGGCAGAGTCAAGGGTAGGCCTGGGTTCCCTTGCCAACCGCTGAGGGAATGGCCCCATGAGGCAGTACATGGGAGAGGGTTTAAGGCAGCTAGCAAAGATAGATATCGATACCCCGGAAAGGGAAAATACGTATAATGACCTGGCTGGAGGGCTAAGTGACAAAGAGGCAGCCTCCACTTTTGAAGTGAGAGAGGGGGCTGCAAACCCATAGAGTGGGGGGGTGGGAAGAGTGGGGCACAACTACAGGAAGAGGCATCAGCGTTGGGAGTGACCAGGAGGAGGCACAGTCACAATCAACCCAAATTTGACTCTCTTCTTATGCCCACTGCCAAAGCCATTGGGTAGACAGGCTCTGTGAGGAAAGGTTGAGCCCATGCGACTCGGTCTGAGAGGCTTTTTGGAATCCGTCTCGGCGCGCTTAGGTAAACTCCAGCCTGTTACTTAAGGCTGTGGGGTGAGGAAATAAATGTTTTTGTATATTCATATTTATGCTGCCCAAGGGTGGTGGTTGTTTGGAAACCCTAATTATTGTCAGGGCCCTCGGAGCTTCCGTATGGTGCTTGGTCCTGCTGTGAGGGCAGGAGACTGGACTTGATGATCTCTCGAGGGCCCTTCCAGTTCTGGTCGTCTATGATTTTTTATCTATTTTAACAATAAACCTAAAGAACCTAAGGGACAGATTGTGGTCTGGCCAGTGCAAGGAATAAGCGGGTTTAAATCATCTCTGCAGTATCACACATGGAGAGTAACAGATGCCACAGGAGAGCTGATACATGGTCTCGTGATAGCACTCCCACACCCTGCACAGCCAATGTGTTCAGAAACATTGGGGAGTGTATGTGTGACAGGTACAGCAGGCCTGTCTACTCCCTCCACAGAACAATAGAAGGGAGACTTGACTCTCCAAGTCAATCTTGTGCTAGTGATTACACAGCCTGTTCCTATAGTCTAGCGCGCCAAATGACGATCTACTTCTAAATTAATGATGTTTTGGAGCTAACTAATTCCTCCTCCCCCCTCTTCTTTCTCTCTTCCACATCTACCTGGCCTGGTTAATTATATTAATTCCCCTTTTATTATCCCTAATATTTCTGGAAAATGTGGTAAAACTTTCCTATTGCCCCTCCTCCTTTGTATATTTTTGTTTGAATTTTAAAACTTCGGTGGTAACTTTCTTGGAGGAGGGGAACACTTAAAAATTACAAGCAACCCTACCATAAATGTTCCTTCCATGCGTTATTGTGAGTGAAGTAACCAAATCAGCATGTATGAAATTATACTATCAATGATGTCAACAGTCAAACATCCATTGTGGCGCAGATACCAAGATCTTCCATCATGAAATTAGCCTTCTTTCCCCCAATAGTCAAGTGTCCCATGGTTGTGCTCAAACCTAGGCCTCCCGTAGGGCAGACCATCATTCTGCTAATGCTGTATTAAATTTAAATACTGGCTTGAAGTGAGGAATGTGGAGTATAAATCAGGATTCATATTTATTACTTTAAAAACACTGACGTAAAATAGCAGATGTGGCCTGTTCTTGAAATCGGAGTCCCAGTCCTGGACCAAGTGCTTGGTGCTGTACAAAAGAGAATAAAAAGACACTTTGCCCCCCCAAAACTTATAACCCATTGTTTTTTGTTGCTTTTGTTGAAATGAGATTGGAAGAACCAATTTGTTTCTCTTTGTTTTGTCACTGGCCTAAGGTGGTGTTGGGCTATTGTCGAAATAAATATTCCTGTCCCATAGGTCAATTTTTTTGCAACTGAGATTTTCTTTATGTGGTCAGAATACCAAAAAAAAAAAAAAAAAAAAAAAAAAAAGTATTTAAAAGAACAAGTACAAATTTTTTTAAAGAAAGGGCTCAGAACAAAAAAAAAAAATGCTAATGAACTGCTAAAGTAGTATTGGAAATTGTAAGGACTCTAATTATAGTAACTGGCAATGAGAGCCAAAGAAAAGGTGAAATGCGCATGAGATTAAATTTTAAATGGCAAGAAAGATCTGCCAGAGAAAATGAGAACAGAAAAGGAAGAGGCACACATTCAGATCTTAAAGCAGAATCTTCCCACCAAAACTCTCTCCTTTGTCAGTTGTCCTTCGTGTGTGTGTGTTTCTCCTGGCTTGTTAGAAGGGCTTGGGCCCTGGAAGGTAGAAGCCTAAATGTCTTTGTGGATTTGTGCCTTGGATTCTCAATGTGCCGTACCTTGCATGACTGGATGGATCTCTGCCAAAGCTGGGAAGAAGGGCTCTCAAGGTTTGATTTAGAGCCTCTTAAAATCAATGGTGGTCTCTTCATAGACTTAGTGGGCTTTGGATCAGGCTTTCACTGCACTAAAAGGATTACTGCATAAACCAGATGTACAATGGAGATCATAGAAGCAAACAACAAAAGACAGGATATTATAGGCTGGTTTCTATACTGACATGCAGCTGAAACAAAATCTGAACTTCAGCATGAATGAATAATGCAAGTGGCCATATTTTATTACCTTTGCTTGAAATTGTCTACAAGTTGAACAACCTTTTGAGCTTTTTAACTCTCATGCAATTTGTGTTTGCAGTAATGATCTTTTTTGGGGTAAGCGGCGGTAGGTAATCTGATTTTAGTGTTTCAGTAATTGTGTCAGTGAATGTGTGTTGGGAATAATTTCATTCCATGAAATGAATACTAGGTGAATATTTAACGGGTACAATTTTGCTACATTAAGAACTTATGGGCCAGGCACATAAATTGACAGACAACCCACTGATTGCCAGATTAAGGATTCCGGAAGCAAAGCTAACAAATAGAGTTATATTTATAAAAGAAAAGAAAAGAAAAGAAAAGAAAAGAAAAGAAAAGAAAAGAAAAGAAAATTTGATAGGTTAGACTCCTGCACCCAGGAGTTCCACTGATTACAACAAAAGTAATGTTCCATGTTAAAGGAGCCCATTGCACACCTACGAGGGCCAAATCAATGCTTAATGCAGGCCCGCCAACAAGGGGGCAAAGAGGCAACTCCCCCAGACCTTTTAAATCACCCCAAAGCCCTGTGTGGCATGCTCTGGGCAGTGCTCAGAGCTGTCTTGAGTAGGTAGGGGAAGATAACTCCAGCCCTGCCCCTTCTGCCTGAGGCCCCGCCTCTTCCACCTCCCGCCTTGCCCAGAGGCATGGGATGCTGTCAGCCTCAATGCTTACATGCTTCCATTCTGAAGCAACTCAGCAAATCTATTGCTGCTAACAAGAGCAGTATAGTCTCTAATAGATATATGTATGTTTTTAGTCTTTTTGGGCCCAATCCAGTGGAGAAACCTTTGCTAACTTCATTGGGAATTGGATCAGACTGGATCGGCCTAATGTTGAAGGAGTTTGTTCTGCCTTAGGACAATAATACTCAGCTCTATGTTGCGCTTTGTACAAATATATAGCTATTGATATAATACAACCTTAATAAAATTCATAGTATATTGACCAGTGCTGGCTAGAAACAGTTGCCTGTGGTGCTGTTTGTTCAGATACTTTTGCAAGCTGAGCAAATTTTACAACCACTGACAAATATTGGTTGGAGTTGTTATTTAAGGTCAAGTGCGGTTACTATTTTTATTGTTAATATCAGAAAGGAAGATTGTGCTTTGATTTGTCTCCTGAAGCAACATGCTCAAATATGAGAATTTATAGCACCTCTCTCCTTATAATGATGACTTATTTTGCAACCCATTTTGAATGTAGCTGAAAAGTGTATTAAATGTTGATGTTTCGAGTTTTGTATATAAAGTTAGTGTTTGATTTTATGTGCCACAGCCTCCTCTGATGTACTCTTGCAAAGGTCTGACATTAATGGAGTTATATCGGTTTACACTAGCTCAGGATCCGCACATTGTGGTGTTTATTTGAGGACCCAATTGTGTTTTCAAACTTACTTATGGAAGATACGCAAGGAATTCCTTCCCAAATCCAATCTGTCGTGTCTTGCGGATGCAGTATTACAGGTTACGACTAATAAAATGTGTACTGGATGCATGGAGATTAAGTTGGTGAATAACTAGGTTGTTAAGCAAGGTCTGTTGAGAAAGTTAGAAATTAAGCTGGGATTTTTGAAGGCACTAAAAGCATTTGGGTCCGTTGGTCCATGTGGGCCCTTTGCAAATCCCACTCATTCTTCAATGGATAAAATCAAATAGACCATTTTAGTTTCATTGCATGAAGTCAAACCTAAATGTAAAGGGGAAAACCCCATCTCTCTTTCCACATGCAGTCACCAAAATCAGAGGAGTTCTGCTGCGCAAAGGCTGGGGGGAACAGGAGTTAGACAGGCGATGAAGAAAGTGAATCTTGTAGGCCAGCCCACAAAGATGGGGTCAAAAGATACACTGCTACAAAGCTTCCCATTTCCTTCATCCCTGCCCCTTCTCCCCAGTTCAGATTGATATAGATATAAACCAGACTGGACAATACAGTGCAGGGAATGTGACAACAAACGCCATTTTAAAAGATGCTGTTCACGTGTAGATCCTATAAATGTCACTGATTTAGGGCTGCTTAGCACCTCTGGAAAATTAGACTGTACATATTCAAGTGCCTAAATATGAGTTTAGGGACTTCAGTTGCCCAGGTTCAAAGACATGGGCAAATGAGCCTGAGGCCAGGCCTACACTAGGGGATAAGTTTGAATTAAGATAGGCAACTCCAGCTATGTTAATTGCATAGTTGGAGTTGATGTACCTTGATTCGAATTTTGGCGCCATCTCCAAAGCGGGAGGTTGACAGGAGAAACGCTCCCTTCAACTTCCCTTACTGCTCGCAAGGAATAGGAGTACCCAAGCTGACAGGGACGCCCTTAACATTCAGTTTAGCGGGTCCTTAATAGATCCGCTAAATCGAACTCCAGAAGATCAATCTCCAGAGCATCGCTCTGCAAGTAAGTATAGAGGTGGCCTAATTCTGCTCACACATGGTAGAAATGAGGAATAACTCCCCTGAACTCGATGGAATTACTGCCTAAAAAGTGCGAACAGAACAAGCCACCTAGAGACCTACCTCTGCCAAATAAAGGTCACTTTACCCAAGCATTAAGACAAAAAGGAATGAAAAGATTTATACTGAAAAAAACATAAACCTGAGCTGCTTTGTGTTTAAAAATCAATTTTCATAATAAACTTGAGGCAGATCTCATAGAGTTCTGTAATATCCTTAATTATGTTTTAATAATTGCTATGCCAGCGCAGAGTAAAGTGCAAGACATAAAGAAGGATTTTTTTAAGATTTAGAGGATTTGGAACAAAATGCACACTTTCTTTTTATAAGACCAAGTTTAGTCGGAGAAAACAATTGTAGAAAAAGGGGTGTCATTTGGAAGGAAATTGTGCTCCCCATATTTATGGGGAATCCCCTAAAATCATAAGTTTAAGGGATCAAGTTACTCATTTATTCATAGGGTTTGAGGCCCAAAGGGATCACTAGATCATTTAATCTGGCCACCATTACATTTCATCCAGTTATCCTAGTATTGCATGGCATAACCTATTTAACTGAAGCATAACTTTCACTAAATATGGGTTTAAAATGCTGGGGAAACAGGCAGTGGCATCTCCTTTACGTGCTCATGGGCCAGGGTAAGAAAGAGACTGATAACAGATTACAGTGACACTGAGCAGGCAGATTTGTTACAGCATATGATGGTGAAAGCTTAATCTGCCCATCACTGGGATACAAAGGTTGGCATTGTTCTGGCAATTATAGGAGAAGTTGAGTGATTGTAGAAAAGGCTCACATGCTACCTATGAGATTATCAGGTTGCCTTTCATGAAGCATTTCAATAAGAAACAAAGGGTGGGCTGCACTCAAATCTGTCAGGCATTTTTGAAAAGCAGATTCTAAAACTGAAAACCTCAGGAGCTAAATTGGGGTCCAATTGAAGTCAATAGGAATTTTGCTATTGACTTTAATGGGGCCAGAATTTCACCATAGAAGTTTGATTAACTTTTCATTATACTAATTAAAAACTGTTTGACCTGATATTTATTTTTAAAAACCTCATATTTTCCCCACATTTTACTCTTACAGCATTTCTTTCTCCATCCATACTAATATTTGCAATTCCTCCCAATTTAGTACCATCTGTGAATTTCATTAACATTCCATTTACTCCATTTAAATAAGATGTGATGTCAATAGGAAATGAAAAAGTACCCTTGATCAAGTACACCTTGATAAATATATACCTATTCACTCCCATTCCTCAACTGTCTGTCTCTATACTTTATATATAACTTTTCAGTCAATTTTCAGTCCGAACATTGTTCCTATCTAAACCAATTTGAATCAGACTTTCAGGTAAGATTTCATGAAATTCAATATCGAATGCTTCTATGAAATTCAATTACATCCTCTTCATTCCCTTTATCTGCCAATGCTGTGATTTTCTAACACTTGCACAGAGTCTGATCAGCTAAATGATAAAGGAATTATAAGCAATTAAAATCATAGGTTCACTTGAATTCCATGTGTGTATTGCAATCTGCATTAGCAAATCCTGATCTAATTTTTGTAGTAATATACAAAAAGATCATCAAGTGGGTCTAGTACCTATTCTTTTATAAACCTTTGCTACTGTCATGACTCCGTTATAGAGACCAGCTCCACACCTGATGTAAATGTGTGCAGGTGGCTAATTTATGCCAACTGAGATGCTTACTCTAGCTGCATTACTGATTTTTGCCATTAAGATTTGTTCCTTTTATTAACCAGTGGTAGACGATAGGTTTACAGGTTAGTATTTGATCATTTTGATATTCCTTGTTGTGACAGTTAATACTACAATTGATACATTGTATTTCTTCTATTTAGGTAGCTCCTTCATTATCTATTATTTTTCAGAATAATTAGCTAGTGAAAATCATTGTGTTCCTCATAAGTCTAACTATTCTAGAATGTGTTTCTTCTGGTCTGGCTTATATCTGTATTAGAACTCCCTTTCTAAATCTGATTGCCACAGGAAAAAAACTTTTAACAGCTAGGAATATTGAAAAACAACAGATAAGGGAATATTGGAAAATACTTTTATTATATATTTGCCTATATCCCCTTTTCAGTTGCTTGTCAATAACTGTTCCTTGTTTCCTAATTGATAGGTACTTTTTTTCTTGCTGCAGACAGATTTACAAAGAGAGTTCAGATTCTGAGTCATTTTTAGTCATTAATGTAAGCGGGACATAGGAACTGCCAACTTGGATCAAACCAGAGGTGCAACTAGTACAGTATTCGGTCTCTGGCTATGTACCAGCTGCTTCATTGAAAGGAGAAAGAAACCTTGCATTTCACACCTAGGGAAAATGTGAGAGATTAGCCTATCTCCAGCTATGTCTAGACTGCAGAGTTAAATCGGAAAAAAATATGCAGTTTGCGTAATGCTAATTGTGTATCTTTTTCCGATTTACTTACGAAAGAGGCTTTTCCAAAATTTGGCGCATCTACACGGCACCAAATTTTGGAAAAAAGTGTTCTTTCAACACATCCTTGTGCCCTGCAGAACGAGATTTACAGAGATGGCGAAAGAGCACGTCCCCTTTTCTGAAAACTTTTTCGGAAAAGTGGATGCGTTCCTTGGATGCAACATTGCTTTTCCCAATGCAGTCTAAAAGTAGCCTCCTAAGCATGAGGATGCATGGCTCTTACAAAATGCCTCTGAATTTTCATTCTAACTCCTGGCCTTAATTATACCTTGTGGCAATGAGTTCCACAGACTGATTATTCCTGCTCAGACAACTTTCTCTTTCTTACTCTATTCCCCCTCCCAATATACTTATAGAATCCTATCTTGTTCCCTTTAATATTTTTGGCTCTTATCGACCCATCCTGCTTTTACTGCCGCCCCAATCTTCTCTCTGCAAAACTTTCCATCGCTCTTCTCCAGTTCCAGTTTAGGTTTTTATTAAATCTCTGGAATTTTAAAAAATTTTCCTCATATGTTCATTTTGGCCACTGCTTCTTTCTTATAGTCTTCTAATTCCCATTTCCTAATACTAATAAAAAGAGAAAATGCAAGATACCTGGGCAGGATTCATAACAATTAAAGAGGCCTATTTTTTCCACCCTCTGAGGACAATTGAACAGGTGCTGTCTGGAATACTGTATTAACATTCAGTCTGTTTTTAAAGGTCTATAAAATAAGCAAGCTGATGAAAATAAAGTTGCTTAACGTGGCTTTTATTTTAGCATATGTTTTAAGTTTCCGGTTTTTTTTCCTATAATTTTCAAAATTATCCAAGCTCTTTTTGGTATTTGAATTTTATTTTTTCATCTTCTCTTAGTCTTTTAAATACATCCAAACAGCAAGGCAAAATCTCCTTTAATTTGTTTTATTTATCCTGGTTTTGCATTTGCAACTCAAGGCTTTACTAAATAAATAAACAAACAACTTCTAACGTACAATGGACAAGTTCTGATACATTTAAATATCTGTCTCAGGTGTCAATAAAGGCTGGTCCCAAAAAGGCATTTTTAAACTCCACTGAATCTCATACATGGATAAAAAATTCTTTTCAACATTATCCAAAGATGCAGTTATAAAATACTTCCTAGAGGCAAAGTTCTTGCAGCTTTTCCAAGCAATGAATTACTTCCCCATTTTCCAGCTACTATACAATATTTTTCACAAGTAGGCATGCTGGGGGCTAATCTAGAAAGTTGCTAATAAAAAACTTTATTATTACATTTGGAAATTTCATTTTGTCCTAATATAGGATGATGTGCAAAAGTTGTTATAACTGTTACTTTTGGTCTCTTCATTGCTAGGATGGTTGCAACATCAGGCCCACAAACCAGTGTGCTTTTAGTGCCTGCTTCCAATCTGTAGGCTGATGAACATATGCTTACAATCCATAAAAGTAGCTTTTCTGTGGGTGCTATGCTTGAGATCTGAGTCTAGCAAAGCCAGGAAGCTCAATAACAGTGACTCAGCAACTGAGTCGTACAAACGAGTTTTTTCATGTCAGGTGCCTGTGAGGATACCTTTTGCTCTAAAAATATAACAGGTGGCCAAGGAACATGGTATGCATGAGTGTCTATAGTATCTTCTCTGACAGCAAAGCTTAAAATTCTTGGCTGGGGAAAACAGCACATGGGAAAGATGTGTGTGCATTTCTTAGATACAATTTTTGTGCATTTTAACTTAAACACGATATATAAACCCATGTAAAGATCGCTCTGACGGGTTGAATCACAGGAGTCCCCTTGGGGGTGTCCCCCGGCCTGCTGATCATGCCACTAATACCTGCCTTTCTGCTCTCTGGGGCTCCCCAACATGCTGTCCTGCTGGGCCAGAAGCTCGAGTCTCCCTCCAGATCTGGGGTTACCACCTCACTGCTGAGCAACACAGATGCTAAGCTCTTATAGCTCAGCCCTCCCAGAACTGAACTGGTTCAGCATTTGTGTAGCCCTACAGGGAGATGGTAACCCACAACCTTGTGCCTTGGTTGAAGAGAGACCTCAGCTCTGAGCAGCATGATCAACACACTGGGAGACAATCCCAAGGAGATTTTCTGTGCTCTAACCTGTCACAATCACTATCTAAATAATTAGTCATCTGTAGCAAGGGGATGATTCAAAGTCAATAGAGGTCAATGGAAGGCCTCCCATTGACTTTGAATCAGGTCCCAGACCTGCATATTCCCAGGAGAAAATGACCAATGCATCTATGCTCTTAACTGGAGACATATGTATATTATCCAGATGGAAACCACTCTCTGTTCTCTAATGAAGTGTGTGGTGCAAAATATGTCCTTTCATCTTTTTTGAGTAGACGTGCAAATCTAGGGATTTGCCATGAAGAATATGAAACAAATCATGTGCTGCACTTTCTGTGTGAATGCACATGTGCGGAAAATAAGCTTACACAAGCAGACTCTCATCCATGCCAAGAAAATCTGCAGAAACATTTCTGAGTACTGGGTTCTTAAGTAATTTTAATGATGATGGATGTGCAGGACACTATCATCCATTAAACTGCCTTGAAAATTACCTAGTTATTTTCCAAAAGAACAATGAGTAACAGATATTTGCTACAGTACAGTTTGATATCTCTTGCTCTGTACTTTTAGAACTTTGTAAAGATCTGGGGAGATGGGGATTTGTGATATCTGTTCTTGTCTACACGCACAAGTTGTATCACCTTAACTGTATTGGTATCGTTTTCTGCTGCATCATGAATTTCCCTTGATGTCTGTGTGGGTGTTTGATACCGCTACAAATTAAAAAAGAGAACTTTGAAAATTAAAGGAAAATATGATTGTAAAGCACAAAATGTATTTGAGGGACTCGGGGCCAGGTGTAGAACCTGAAGCATCTTTCAACTTGATTTTTGAAACTGTCTATATTAGAAATTGAAAATTTGAAATTAGAGGTGTGGTCTGCCTTTTTATTGACAATGTTTTATTTTTTTCAAATACAGTAAATATACCAATACTAGGGTCATCATGATACACCAAATAACTAAAGAGGGTTAGGATAAAGGGAAGGGAGGGGAAATCTGTTACTCACAGACCTCTTATAATCAGCCTGCATGACTTTGAATTTTGGGGACATTCCCTTTATGTGGTGGTGTGGCCGCCTTAATTATAAGCTTTCCTATGTGCTATTAGCTGCTATTTTTTTTTTCTGGTTACACTCCTTTCTTCTGGCCCCTTGCTCTTAGATTCCGGGTAAAGTTAAGAGGAGAAGAGACATACAAGTGACCTTTTGGTAAGCAAGTGTGGGCCTGATTTCTCACTGCCTTCTCTTTTGTGGAGTCCTTTAGACCTGTGCAAAGTGGGCTTAAAAGGCTACCTCACCAAAAGTAACAGGACAAGTGTAAATAACCACATGGTATGGATGACAGGGGAGAACCCTTTCCTGGGAGACTGTTGATTTCAGCTTTGACTTCCCTCTGTCCGTGACCCTATACATCTAAGCTACGTCTAGACTGCCCCCTCTTGCGCAAGAGAATATGCAAATGAGGCAAAGCGGTGAATATCATAGAATCATAGAATCATAGAGCTGAAAGAGACCTCAGGAGGTCATCAAGTCCAGCCCCCTGCTCTAGGCAGGACCAATCCCAATTAGATATCGCCGCACCTCATTTGCATACTTAACGAGCCACCATTTTTGCACAAGGGACTTTTGCGCAAAAAGGAGCTGTCTACACTGCTCCATTTTGTGCAAAACCCCCCTCTTGCGCAGAGCTGTTCTGCTGCTTTTTTTCAGGCAGAACAGCTCTTGCGCAAGTGGGGGGTTTTTCGCCAAAAGGAGCCCTGTAGACGGCTCCTTTTCGCGCAAAAGCCCCTGGCGCAAAAATGGCGGCTCATTAAGTATGCAAATGAGGCGCGGCGATATTCACCATTTCGCCTCATTTGCATATCCTCTTGAGCAAGAGGGGGCAGTCTAGGTGTAGCCCTACATTATTATAAAGTAGGACCTACTTTGAGCCTCAACGTCTCACTTAAGAGGAGAATAGTAGGTAGCTCCCAAACTATGTTGCCTCCTTAAATCCAAGAGCAAGTTCCTCTAGAAGTGCTTGTGGGGCAGAGGGGACCAAGTCCTGAGAACTCCCAAAATACAATGAAGCAGTCTGTTTTAATAGCCCTCTGACTTCCCTTGGTGAGACTCTGGCTTTATGCCAGAGTCCATCCAACTCGGTGGTGCCAAGATTCTCGCATTTCGACGTGCTTTTTCCAGGTTCTCTCTTGGTGCCCCATCTTCCCACATTCTTTTATTTTTCTCTTTGATTCCTCCTCCTTCCCCTTTCCAGTTTTCCTTTGTTCCAATTAACTAACCTCATCCAGCTCCCCGCTCCTCAGCCTCTTCTCCTCACCCCTCAGCTCCTCTTCAATTTGTCTCCTTTCCCTTGCTTTCTTTCATTCCTACTCACTCAGCCCCCTTCCCAGTCTTCTATCACTTTTTCCAGATGCCCCTTCAGTCTCATTCAGGCCCTTCTCCACCCCCTTCATTTCCTGCTCATCTGCCCCACTTCTCTCCTCATTGGCCCCATACGTTCAGATCTAGCTCCAAACCATGTGCTTCACTGGCTGAGAAAGTGAAGAATACAGGAAGGTGAACTGATACAACTCTAAGCAGTAGGAAGGAAATAAAGCAGGGGTGGGGAACCTTTTTTGAGTCAGGGGCTGCTGACCCACAGAAAAATCAGTTGGGGGCTGCACACAAGTGACAAGAATAAAAAAACCCTCCACACATCCTCACTGAGGAGGCCCCCAACTCAGAAGGAGAAAGACATTTTTCACATTCCCCTCACACACCAGAGCTTAATGAGGCCCAGGCTAGTAGATTATGTGTGCACCAGCCCCATAGGGTCAATGGGGGGCAGGCTGGAACACCAGTATGAGCTCCCCAATGCTGGGGGGGGGAGGCGAGTCTCGAGGGCCGTACCCAGGCAAGCCTTCTCCACCTGAAATAAAGTGAAGAAAGACCAAATAAGAAGCAAAGGAAAACTAAGCCCCAGAGAGTAGGAAAAGGAGGCAAGTTGTGTATAGATTCATGCGATTCATAGATTCATCTCTTGTCTGTGAAATGATATGACTAATCATTCTAGCAGGAAACACCAACTCTTCTCCCAAGCAATGGAAGTTAGGACTCTGGCCTGGGGAGGAACCGAGGTACAAGAAGTAAAAGTGGCCGCTATCAGAGGAAGCAGAGGCCTGGATGGACCCAGTTGTAGATGAGAGGATGGCAGAGGGAAGTAGTGCATAGATGGAACAGATGGCAGAGCCCAGCTCCCACAACAGTGCTTCTTTGAGGTGGTGTGGTCAGCTGTTGGAGAGGCCATGCCCCCAAATCTGTTCCAACAGGCTTGCCTGCAGGCTGGTGGGGGAACAGCTCAGCCCTTTGGTGCAGGGATGAGATGTGGAAGACTTAGCAATTACAGGTGAGGCCCCCTCCAGACAGTGGGGCAAGGCATCCTTCCTCCCATGGAAACCATCAGTAGTGGAGCTGAGAATCAGGCCCGGGATTTATGGGGTCAGGAGTTTCTCTGGTCAAAGTAAAAAGACCGAGGAGTCCTATGGCACCTTACGGTATGTCTACACAGCAGCGTTGTTTATAACGGTCGTTTTTCCGAAATAACATAGTCCATGTCTACACTACGAGCAGTTATTTCGACATGTCAAAATAATGGTGAGCTGGAGGACTTCTTACTCCGACTCCTGTAATCCTCATTTTATGAGGAGCAAAGGAAGTCGGAGGAAGAGCGCGCTTTCCCCAACCTCCTGCTGTGCGGACAGTGCCACAAGCCAAAACAAGCTCTTTCGACTGAAGCGACGCAACTGATGTAGCTCAAGTTACGTAGCTTATTTCGGCTTTAGCCCTGCTGTGTAGACCAGGGCCTCCCGGGGGGGGGGGTAAGTGGGGCAATTTGCCCCAGGCCCCACAGGGGCCCCCACGAGAATGTCTGAAGTCTGAGGTCTGAGACAGGGAGTGCCAGGAAGGGGCCCCTGAAATTGCTTTGCCCCAGGCCTCCTGAATCCTCTGGGCGGCCCTGGTGTAGACTAGGGATGTAATAGTGTAGTCGAGTAACTGATTAACCGATAAGCAAAAGCTTATAAGTTAATGCTACAGACTACACTCATTTCCCCCTCCCTCCCAACAGTAAATTTTTTAGCAGGCTGGCCAGCAACCCTCCTCAGTTCTGGCTCACGCCACATCCAGGACCTACCCCCCACTGCGGCTCTGCATTTAAAGTGTACTAGGAGCCAGCCAGGCAAGCAGGCAGCCCAGCTCAGTTGTGGCTTGTGCTGGGTCGGGGAGCTGGTTTTTAGACTGGCTCCCCTCCCAGACCAGCTCCTGCAGGGCATCCCATATGGCCTCTGCTACATGGCAACCTTTCGGAGCGGGGCCGGAACACGCTGGCTGCTAGCCACACCCCCAGGGACTATAGAATAGTCGAGTAACCAATAAGAATTCGTGAGGTTAATCGACTACTCAGTTAACCGATATGTAACATCCCTAGTGTAGACGCGCTCTTAGGGACTAACTAACATCCTTTATATGGGCGTCAGCGTCCCTGCTAAAACCACTTCGTCCGCGGGCCGGGTTCCAGGGTGAGATCCCCCTTGCGGAGGCCCAGGGAGAGATGGCTGGGCAGTGCCCCACTGGAAATGAAGGGGGCAGTGAGCCTGGCAGGGCCAGCAGCTGTCTCTGGGGAGGGAGGTGCAGCTTGCACAGCCGGGGAAGGGGTGGGGGGGGGCAGCAGTGGGACTTATGGGGGGGCAGGCACAAGGGAGACTGCGGGGGGCGAGGGGGGGTTGGCTGGAAGCAGCAGGGAGGCAGCTAGGGGGCGCCGCAGGGCGCTAGAGGGACGGCCCCTCTTAAAGGACCCGCGTCCCTTTGCCCGGCGGCCCCCGTCCCACCCCGAGAGTCCATCTGCCCCCCCGCAGCAGCCTCCCGGGCGCGCAGGCTCCGTGCGCCTGCCTGCGACTGATTTCGCGCGCCCGGCGAGCCTGCTTTCACGCCGCCCAGCCAGGGCAGGGGCCCACGTGACCGCTCTGGGTGGCAGGGAGGGGGGGGGAAAGAGGCAGGGCGAGGGGAACGGGGCCGAATCCCGGCCGCTGCTGCAGCCGCGCGGGGCGCGAGCGCCCGTGCCCCCCCCCCCCCACTCTAGCTGCAGTCGCCGCCGCCCCGGCCGTAGGGGGGGGAGGGCGCGTCCCTAGGCACCTTCTCCCAGCCCAGCTCGGGGGGGGGGGGGGGGGGGGGCAGCGCCGGGAGCAGCCAACACCCCCGGTGCCTCCCCAGCTGCGAGCTTTATCTTTATTTATTGGGGGGGGTGCACGTGTGTCAATCCCCCCCCCCGTCCGCAATTAATCCGCCGAACGACTCCGATTGATCCGTATTAATAGATTGGCCGGGTGGGCGTGTTTGGGAAGGGAGGGGGGGGGCGTGACGAGCTCCCACTCGCGCTTCCCTCCCCGGCCGGTGCCGGAGCAAATTGCATCGGGATGCATCGCTGCTATGATCATTATTAATCCCCCCGCTCGCTTCCGAGAGCTGGAGCCGGAGGGAGCCGAAGTCTGTGTGCGGCTGGGGGGCGGCTGCATCCTCCAGACACGTTTCTGTGCAAGTTTGCCTAGTTGGGGCGGTCAGGAAGAAAGGAAATCAATTTTTTTTTTTTCCGCTGCAAGGAAAATCTTTCACCTTCTTCCCCGTGGGTCGGGTCTCTCGCTTTCTTTTTTTTTTTTTTTCCCCTTTTTTTTTTTTGTTCTCTGTTGGAAATACTCCAGCTCCGGCCCTTTGATCGAAGCATTCCGCTATTCTGATTTATTGCCTGCTCGGTGAGGGTGGGTTTTCTTCTTCTTCTTTTCTTCTTTCTTTCTTTTTTTTTTTTTTTTTTTTTACAAAGGCGACCTGTGATCAGCCATTACTTTCCTTGGCTCGCTTATAGGAATCTCTTCCATTCGGTGTGCGCTGGTGGTGGAACCGCACTTGGATTCTTTTATTTCTCCCCCCCCCCCTCTCTCCACTTCCACCCCCCACCCGCACCCCTCCCCTCTGTCCTCTCCTCCCTCTTTCTCCTTCTCTCCCTCCCCCTGTATTCCATTGGGGAAGCCGGATTTGTGGCTGTGTTGGGGGGGGGGTGGGGTGGGGGGAGAGGGAGAGCGAGCGAGAGAGCGAGCAAGAGCCATGGATGGCCCGGCACGATGCAACGGGCTTCGGAAAAAGAGGCGATCCCGGTCGCAGAGAGATAGGGAGAGGCGATCCCAGGGCGGATTAGCGGGGGCTGCCGCCGGTGGGGCGAGCCGGATCCGGGCTGCTTCGCTCCTCTCTTCGTCGGGCTCGGAGAAGGAAGACAATGGGAACCCACCCTCGTCCCGACGCAGACCCCCCCGGAGGAAGAGGCGCGAGCCCTCCTCGGCCGAAGAAGACATTATCGATGGCTTTGCAATGTGCAGCTTTGTCACTTTTGAAGCTTTGGAGGTAAGACCCCCCCTCCCCTCCCCTCCTCTCCTCTCCCCCCCCCCCGCCGCCTCCAGTCCCCTTCTGCCTTCCCCTGCCCGCCCCGAGGCTGCTGCTGTGTGTGGCTCGCTCATTGTTGGGCGAGGGGGCGGAGGGAGAGATGGCAGGGAAATCTGTCTGGTGCCCCTGGCTCCAGGCGCTCTCCTGCCTGCGATTTCGCCCTGCCTGGATAACAATGCAGCCCCCCCCCCTGCCTAGCCCCCCTCTCTCCCCCCCCCAGCATTGCTGTGGCTGCTTGTCTGATTTGTTTTGGCTGCAGTTTGGGGGGGGAGGGGGGGAGGATTTCCCCCCTCCTCTCTCTCCAGCACTGGGGAGCGGTGGGGCTGCTCTTTGCAGGGAAGGAGGGAGGGGGGGGCGGGGGGCGTATTCCCCTTCCCTAGGAGAAAATGGGGGAGGGTTCGCTTCCTTTATTCTGCATGGGGCTCTCGCAGCTTGCAAGGGTTAAACGCCCAGAAGGGAGGGAGAAGGGGGAATCCCTGGCTGACATCTGAAGGGCTTGTTACCCGATTGTCCCTCTTCCTCCGAAGTGCTTCTGCTTTGTGTGTGCGTGGAGAGCCCTGGCTTTCTTTATTCCGTGAACACCTGCAGCGTTGCTTTCCAAATGCACATTTCCCAGCCAGCGAGGCTGGGCGGGGGGGGGGGGGGGGGAAGGAGGGAGATGGATTAAAAAGGGTGCCTGTCGCGATTGGGAGAAACCTACATCCGGATAGATGGGGGAGGAGGGGGGGAGTATAAAAATGGGAGGGGCGCTTTTTCCTCTTTGGGATGGAGGAGAAGTGTTTGGACCCACAACCCGTCTGTGGGAAGGAGAGAGAATTGCTTGCTGTCTGTGTGTGTGTGTGTGCTTTTTCTTTTCCAACCACAGCATGTGGGTTGCAACCTTTCTCTCCTGCCCCCCACCCCCCCCCAGTGTGCTCGTAGAGGATCCTAATGAAACTTTTTCTCGGCTATGCTGTAGGATCATGATTTTTGGTGGCCCCTTGCGCGGGGAGGCCAAGGCACTGGACTGGTGTCCTGCAGGCAGGGCAAGGGGATTGGCTGTGGCTGTTGTGTTTGAATGTTCCAGCCCTACTTCATTGTCAAGGTTATTCCTTTCCAGGGGTGGAGGGCGTGCCTGGATATTTTGTGGGCAGGGGCAGGCAACGCCTGGTGAGAACCACTTACCAAGTACTAACACGGCTGAATGTCTGATTTCCAAGGTCTCTGTGTTTGGAGGTGTTCTGAGGTTTTTTTAAAATATATAATTGTATTTGTTTTGGTTATGTGTGTACTATCCCTTTAACTTGGGGGACACTCCCCCTCCTTTTCTCTCCTTGAAGTATGTGATGAAACAGCTTCTGTTCTGATCTGAAATGCTTCTGTGAATCCGAACTACAATCCCTGTTTCTACTGCTGTCTCAGGACACATCAAAGACTGTTACAAGTGGTTCTACTTATTGTTGGTCGTCTTCTTAGTGCCTTCACCCCCCCCTTTTTTTTATTTTAACATGTGCTATCCTATGTGGGGGGGCTGGCAGTCAAACTGAGGGGTAGTTTATATGTTGGCACCACATAGTCTTGTCTTAAAAAAAAATAAATAAAACCAAAACATGATGGGAAATTGAATGCGTGGTTTAACTCCTAGATTTTTTTTAAAATTTTATTACTTGCTGAATGTACCCAGTTTGTCTCCTTTTGAACTCAGGGAGTTACCACTTCAGTGTCATTCCAGGCTCCAGTGTGTCCTTTCATGCCCTTTTTTGGCTCAGGCTGTATTATAGACTATTCAGGCTCAGTCTTGGAAAGTACAGCCTATGCGTTTCTCCCCCCTCCCCCCAACCTCCCAGCCTAATCAGGATTCATTGAACAACATTTTAAAATCGTGTAATCCTGCACTATGTAATCAAAGGGCTACAGTTGTTTTACGACAGCTTTGGCAGTTTATTTTAAGGGCCTTTGTTTATAAACTATGCGTTGTAGAATTTTGCAAAGTTTGTGTTGGGAAAATCAGATTTATTTGGGTTTACATTTAATGGAATTGCAACTGTAACAGTTTCATGAACTGTCAAATAAAGAGGAAAATGCAACTGATCATTTTAACAACAACAAAAAGTGTGTATTTAAATTATTTAAATGTTTATCCAGTAGTAATAGCATTCTGTTTTCTTTACACTGGGATCCAAATTTCTGTTCTCTGTCATAAAGCCAGAGTAATTCCACTCAAGTATCTTACTCTAGTGTCGCTCAGAGGAGAATTTCTCCTACGTGAGAAATACAGAACCCGCCTTGTGATCCCTAGTAAACAATTACCAGTTTTAGTTCCCTTCCAGGCTTTGGTGAGTGCTTCAGTGTGTAGCCCCATTGAAGCCAATGGGAGTACTTCTGTGATTAAGGCTTTGTCTCTACTTCTGCAGTAAGTAGACTTAATATACACAGCTCCAGATACAGAGTAAAGTAGCTGGAGTCAACATACCTTAGCTCAATTTACTGCAGTGTCTCCACCTCACTGGGTCAATGGGAGATGCTTTTCTATCCACTTATCTTACTCTTCTAGTCAGAATAGAGCGCTGGGATCAACTGCAGTGTGATCTGCGGTCATTTTGGCAGGTCTTCACTTGACTCACTAGATCGACCTCTGGTGCATCGATCTCCAGAGCATAGATTCCAGCTGGAGTGGAGATGTATTCACCAACAGGATTGAGATTTGCACAGTTAGGCTCAGTACACCAAAATCTGTTCTCACTCAAACATCCCATTCATGTCAATGACTGTTCTATTTGAATAAGGACTCCAGAATTTAGTCAAAATTCTTACTTTTTGGGGAGTACATTTTATGATCAATACAAAAGTTGAAGGGTTTCTGTCAGTGAGGAGCTTTTATAAAAGAACTTAATTAGATTTGGCTTTGCTTATTTGTTAAAGTGGAAATTGAAATTTCCTTTTTTCCCCTCTGCTAGGCCAAG
Source organism: Pelochelys cantorii (assembly GCA_032595735.1). Taxonomy (NCBI): domain Eukaryota; kingdom Metazoa; phylum Chordata; order Testudines; family Trionychidae; genus Pelochelys; species Pelochelys cantorii. Next base: position 7,211,298 of record CM064346.1, on the reverse strand, counting down.
AATGACTATTAGTAGCTTCCTGTTGTACTTCTGCATCACTTGAAAGGAGTTCAAAAACATTAGCTAGCTAACATCTTATTTAGATCATACAATAGCCAGCAAACTCAGATTTGGCATAACTGAATATTCCTGTGACAGATGGAACATTTTGACCTAATGATTTCATGCTCCTTGACAAATATTGTTAGAAACTGATTTTAAAAAAAACCATAAGACTAAGACTAAATATATTTGTTGAGAAAGTTGTTCCAAAGGACCAGAGAGAGACAAATGGGTCAAGCACACTGGTCTAACACAAATGAGATTAATGTATATGTTTCCTATGGCCGATTGAAGTTTTGGTTGAAATTTTAAAGCACTAACTAGCAAGAAGACCTGCAAGTCAATACAGAGGGTAAGATGATCTTGGTCATAAGCAAGATCTGTAGGTGCTGAAATACTTGAGTGGACACATGCAGCTGCGGGTGACGCAAGACATTTCCTTGATATTTGTTAATTTGCTTGTTGAGGGTCTGGTCCAAAGCCAAGCGAAATCAGCAAGAGTCTTTCCATTCATTTCAGTGGGCTTTAGTGTCTGAGAACTGAAAAAATTGCCCCAAATTCTTTTTTTTTCTTTTTTCCTGTGGCTGAACTTCAGATGTGAACTCAAGATTCAACACTGCTGCAATAGTGTGGAAAGAGACAAAGGAACATTTCCTCAGCAGGTGTAACTCAGTCTAGCTCTAATCATATAATGGAACTACATTGATTTATACCCATTGAGGATCCCACCTCAAAACTCAGAAAAGGAGAAGCAAGAGATTTTGTTTCTTAAAGAAAGTAGTCAGACAAGGACAGTGACATGAACTGCAGCTCTTTGAGAACATCTTTCCAGCTGCCTTCAGTGGCTGCATGGTGCTGCCTCTAGTTTATTATGAATACCATAGTGATTACAACCAGGAGTCGGGTGACATTTTAAAGTCTATTCCCTAATAAATTTGTGAAGCTTATGCCCTAGTTCCCTAATACGTTTGTTAGTCTTTAAAGGGTCACCGGACTCCTCGTTGGTTTTTGCTGAAACTGTAACATGGCTACCTCTCAGAAACTGAAATGATTGTACATAACACTGTTGATGAACAGGCTGAAGCGCCATCCTGTTACTAAACACATTGTGTTGGCACAGCTGGAAAAAAATGCTCCTGAATTGTGCAGCAGACCAATGGCTAGGATGTGGGAGGAATATTGTAAACTGGTTGGTACAGGAATTTGTATTCATAGTTGAGAGGTGTGTGTTGCTAATGTTAGTTGTGGTATAATGCACCTTGAAAGAAGACCAAAGCGCCTTGTTCCACTGATTGCCACCCTCTAACCTGCTATTCTTTCTGGCACTTAAAGCCTTTTCCTTAAATGGGATGTAGATAGCCACCTCTTATCTCTTGATGTCTTGTTATCTCCACAACACCATGTCTTGGTCTCTCAAGTGTTTGCCTGAAGTAGAAGGGGGAAGAAAACAGGGATGAAGGGAGAGTGGGAACTTAGGGTATGTCTACACTTGCACTTTCTTTTGAGAGAGGGATGCAAATGCAGCTGAGCGAAATTGCAAATGAAGCACGGATTTGACTTTCCCGTGCTTCATTTGCATAATCATGGACCGCCGCTGTTTCGAAATAACAAACGCTGTGTAGACGCGGTTATTTTGAAAGAAACCCCTCCTTTTGAAATAACCAGTAAACCTCACTTTTTGAGGAGTAAGGGTTATTTTGAAAGAAGGGGTTTCTTTCAAAATAACCGCGTCTACACAGCGTTTGTTATTTCGAAACAGCGGCAGTCCATGATTATGCAAATGAAGCGTGGGAAATTCAAATCCGCGCTTCATTTGCAATTTCGCTCAGCTGCATTTGCATCCCTCTCTCGAAAGAGGGTGCAAGTGCAGACATACCCTTAGTGTCGGTACAATGTTTCTGGCTTCCACAAATCAATAACCAAGCAAACCAGGGTCTTCCAGTTAACGGTGCTTGGAAGTGCTGCTTGAGTGCAAATTTGCCAGGAGCGGTCCTAGCCTTGCCCTAGTTCTCTGATTAGCAAAGAGCTTGTAGGGCTGGATGTGTCTATTCTCGAAAGCCAGAGGTTCTGTTTCATGCATTGGGGGGGGGGGGAGACTTTGAAACCTTCAGATCCGGTCATTCCTTGAAGCCTTTGGGAAGGATTGCTGGAATCTGCTATGAGATACTGCTCTCTTGCTGTGACTGCGTACAGCAGGGTTACTCAACAGGCGGCCCATGAGCTGTATGCGGCCCTTGGCCTGCTTGTTTGCGCTCTGCGGTGCGGTTTGGGTTTACGCGGGGCTCAACACGTGGCCCATGGGTGGGAGCCAAAACAAAAAAGTAGTCAATATAGTGGTCTGCTGTTGATATGCATTTTAGTAGTTAAATTCCTGGACTGTCATTGCTCATTTAAAAGTGCTGTCATATGGGTGGAAATCAGGTAAATATTGCGTTTTATTAATATCAGCAGAACTGACTTAAATGGGGCCTGTGTTGTGTGGTTTTGACTTAATCTGTGTATTCATGCCCCTCAGTGTGAAAGAAGCTATTTGCATATATTTGCATGTACATGCAACCACACTTAATTTGCGGCCCTCGGCATGTGCTGTGAGTATCGTTATCACCCCTGGGGCTTCCAAAGTTGAGTAGCGCTGGCATGCAACATGCATTACAAGTTCTATAGCTTTGTTGTTCCTGTATTGGCTCTTAGGTCGTTCCACACATTATCTGAGGTGGAACGGGATTTGGTGCCCCAATTCATGGCGCTCTGTGTTCTGACTGCTTTATTCAAGTGGGGCAACCAGACGTGATCCTATGGTGTGTTTCTGATGAGCAGTACTTGTGTGGCTCTGGCCGACAGTAGACTCTTCAGCCGGTTTTGGGTAAGGAACAAGGAAGGAGTTTCCAGAATCTCTTGGAATGATGATGCCATCATCATTCCATTTGTAACATTCCCTCATTTGGTTTTTCTATAATCAGTGGTGGCAATTTTGAGAGGGAGGTTTATAGACAAGTGGGCTGGTGAAATAAGACTTCACTAATTCTGCATCTTCTCCTTTCCCCTGCTATCCCAAACATCATGTGTATGTGCTGGGGAAGGGTACAGAAGTAGTGGAGATGGCTTATTGTGATGAGAAATGAAATCTGACCTTAGTACTGAGATAGCTTTGACCCAGGGGAATTTCCACCTCCCCTCCCTCCCACACTCAGCTTAGCTGGGCCCTGTAGAGTAAGCAGTTGGTTTTGTTTTCTGAACACTGAGCAATGTAGCTAGTTTTCAGTGCGGGCAATTCCTTAGCTTCAGCTCCGACTGTTTACTTGAAATAGGACACATAGATAAAGCAAACAACAAATGTGCATGATATGCCTGACAATCAGGAAGAACCCTACAGTTAAACAGTGATGTTTCTTAAAAATTAGGCACAATTCTTAACACGTGTCTGCTGATAACCTGTGTTTGATATGCAGATGGTTTTGAGACTATGATAAATCCAGCATAATTAATTCCAAATGGGAAAGGATTTCAGATGTGTGTAAAGGAGCTGTTACATATTCTCTGTTGAATCATTCCATCCACTTCATGTAAATAATTTTAAGGAGCCGTTCCACTGATGTGTATGCATGATGAAGGCAGATGTTGCTATTTACAGCAGCTCTATGTAGTGGAAAGAGAATGACGTAAGACTACTTGGGGTAAAGTTTACCTGCTGGGGAGGGCTTCAGAAGGTGGGGGCAGCAACAAAATGAGAAAATAGGACAAGGTATTTGGAAGCTGCCCTGTGCTAAATTCTTTCTGTGCATTTGTCACAGCTAGTTCTGTGCATGCATCTGAGAAGAGGATTTTGCCTTTGATATGTACCTACAATCATGATGACTTACTGGAAAATTTAAAATATGTATGTTTTTGTTGTAGAAGTTGGAAACACATGGTGAAAAATAATTTGTTTCTGAGTTGGGTACCAGAATGCATGGCTTGTGATGTCTCTTACCTGTCTGTTAGCCTACAGAATTTATAGCTCCATATTTCTTGAGTCTTCATGAAATCAAGCACTTTTATCTGCCTTTTTTTCTCTCTCCTTACTACTGAAAAAATGTCATCTTCACATTGTTACCTTGCTGTGCCAGCATTGTAACATCAAGTGTTTGTTCAGTGCCATCAGCAAATCTCGGGCGCCCAATGATGTTTTTTGATGACTTAGATTGTTAGGAGTTTCTCCTGTAACCTCTTTGCATGTGTGTGTGCCAAGATTTAGACTAACAGGGAACAACACCAGGTAAAACCTGCCAGTGGTGGGTAGTGTTAAGCTGGGTACAGCTGGTCCTGGATGCAGGGGGGTCAGTACTGGAGAGAGGTTTTTTTTTTTTTTTTTTTTTTTGAGAAGGTAGAGGAAATGGTAAATTTATTCAGGATCAAATTTGTGGATGATCTGGAAGGGTGTGTGTGTCCCATCAGAAACATGTTCAACTGTAGAGTGACCTGGAGAAATTTTAAAATGATGGGACAACCCCCACACAATGAGGCTCCAGTAGCAAACCTGAGTGTGTCTAAAATTTAAGCTCTTCAGTAAGTGACTTGAAATTTTTCAGAGAAGGCAAAGTTTAGGCAACACAGCACCAGGGATGAGATGTGTCGATTACTGGGAGATTCACATGGTCTTTTTTGACTCATCTTTCAGCGGTGATGGGAGTTACACGAACATGTGAATAGGACAAAAAGCCCCCTTTATCCTTCCCTATGAGAGTATGTTTTTCCTATACCATTTGAGAAAGAAAGCTCTTTCTCATTAAGTATCTGGAGTCCTTGCTAGGATATGGGAGTCTGAAGAAATACTATTATAAAATAAAGATAAAGGATCAGGAACTTGGAAGGACAGTGATCATCAGGGAAAGGCAAAGACCTGAAGAGCCCAAGTAATTAAAAGATTGAGTTACAACACTGAGATCGATAGAGGAATATCAGGTACTGGACAGGAACACTGAGCCATAGAGAGATGTGGAACGTTCAGGTAAAACCTATTGCTTCATATGTAAATCTTCCTCTTGGAAGACTGATACTGGCAGTCACAAACAGTTACTTTCCAGATGGGAGGTGTCTAGCCAGAACACTCTGCTGTGTATTTTTTTTAAAGAACTATTTCTATCTGTTTGACTTTGAGTTCTCACCATGTTACGCTGAAGATCTGACCTTCAGCCTTCTAATTATCTACAGTAAATTAGAAGTTTTTAATCTTTATTCTGAGTAACAATAGGTTGAGTCAGATAGGTTTTAAAAATAGCCCGAGATGAAGTTTAGTGAAGTCTCAAACACAATTAGTAAAAGGGTAATGGAGTTAGGAAGCTGCGGACTGAAATGTGGAAATGTTTAACCCACTGTCTGCCTTTGGTTGAATTTCAACATTTTGTTTGAGGCAATCTAATACAAGTTCTATGAAGGGAAATTGATTGCAATACTCCTCTATGCTGTTACGGATCCTCCTTACAACTTACCAGTTCAGGTTTCTGTGCTCTAGTTGGGGTTTGACTCCACAAATTATCAATTGTATGGGGGGGGGCGGTATTGTTAAGTCCGTTTGTTGGTTTAGGATTTGTTCAATTAAGACAATTTCAGAAATTGTGAAACCCCTCTGCTGTAAAATGGACAATCCGGTTTTGGAAGTAATTGAAAATGGCTAATGCAGGGTGGGATTTGTTTTTCTGTAACAGCAGAATCCGTGGTGACAATGTGTCAAATCCCAAGGTGGGCTCCGCTGTACCTTTTGCCTTTACATCAGTGTTTCCCAGCCAGGTTTCCGTGGAACCCTGGGGTTCCGCAGACCATCATCAGGGGTTCCGCGAGAAATCATGGAATAAGACATTGAAGATGTCTTGTCTGAAATACTAAAAAATACTAACATTGCTCTCAAAGTCGACGAGTCAACAGACATAACAAGTAAAGCCTAACTGTTGGCATTCATATGATTTGAAAACGAAGGTGAAATAATGGAAAATTTTCTTAGGTAGGGGTTCCTTGGGATATGAAAAATTATTTTAGGGGTTCCTCCATGGGAAAAAGGTTGGGAATCACTGCTTTACATAATGTTAACTACATAGCTTTAGATTCTTTTTCCCTGGTAGGATAGCTTAGCAGCTCTAGTATTGACAGTTATGTATTGAGGAAGAGACAGGAGGTTTTAACGGAAAGGATAAACCCTGAGAATGGGACACACTGGAAGGAAGTCTTACATTTTATTTTTTTGGGCGAGTTAGGGCACGAGGGAGGTGAAAATAGGTCAGCCTGAGAACTAGAATAGGATTACCCAGCACTTCATATATATATATATATGAGAGAGAGAGAGAGAGAGAGAGAGCTTGCTTATCAAGTTTAATTTTGATCACATTACATGACACGCTCTCTGTGTGAATTTATGCGGATGTCGCTATATTTACCCAAATCTTATTAGTTTTAAAACAGGTGAAATGAAGCTACAGATTTATTAATTTCTGCGTGCCCTGGAGTTCCTTCATCTGTGAATCTTTTATTATTGCATGTTCTTTGATGCAAAAAGTGCTGATTATTCTAAATGTCATGTTGGTCATTCCACGGCACTTCCTGGGGTCATAGTGTGCCTTTATAGGGTGAGGTTAGCCGATCTTGTCCCTCAAATGTTTGAGATAATTTGTAATAATTAACATTTTAATTTAATTGACATGTTCTTTCTATCAAATTGCACCTCGAGAGGCAGATTTTATTTTTTGAATCTGGCTTGTGTTGATCCCCCTCCCAGAGCCCACCTACGTGTTATAAGCTCATTCACTAATCAACCATCCTAATCCAATGCAAAGAGGCTGCACACTCTGTAAGGGGTGTCATTTGAGTTAAGCTGTCTGGGAGAGGTTTGGTGGATGCTGCAAGATGACTGTGCAGAATCAGATCAGAAAGATGAATTGTAGCATTCAGTACTAGATTGCAATTCTTTCTACGGTGGAGTTCACAGCCCTGCATTGGGTTAGTCACTGCATGTCCACTACCTAGGAGGATAATAGGGATATGAATGGTTAATCGGTTATCTGGTAAGCACCGACCTTACCAGGCGATGCTTACCAGGTATCGGTTAACCGGTACCCGGGAGCAGGTTTCCCTGCCCCCCGCGGCCCACCACAGGTGGAAGCCTGCTCCTGCCCCACCCCCCACGTGGGACTGCCGGCTCCTGCTCCCGTGCAGCCAGAGGGACCTGGGCAGGAGCAGTTCTGGGCTGGGATCCTGCACTTAATTGGTTAAACTTAATATTTAACTGGTTAACTGATTAACTGGGATTTTACATGCCTCCATCATAGGCAATTAGGGTTCATTCCTGCCTATTTTGCAAGGAATACTGAATAATTAAAAGGCTTTCATGCAAGGATCTCAGAATTTTCATTCAAGGATCTCATAGAATTTTTACTGATGCTATAACTCCTGGTGCTATGAAGGGGTGTTAAACCCATTTTACAGGTGTTTGATTTGAGGCACTTACATCAGCAAATGTGCCGTGCATCTGTCTTGGGCTTGTGTGGAGAGATGTACACCTGAGGAGACCCACACGCTCACACACATGTAGCTCTGACTTATTTGCACATCTGTCATTGTACATGGGCAAATCCGGTGGGTCCAAAAGTACATGCATGTATTTGAACACATGGGGCTGCGGGACCTGATCAGTGTCACAGGAGGAATCCGTATCCGAGACAGGTACGCTGGCTTCTCTCCTGGAACCTGCCTTTAATCAATGGACAAACTAGTTCAGTGGGGGGCAGCTGTTACCCATTCGGGTTCTATGAGTGGCCCATGAGCCAGTTTGTTTACCATTGCCCATGTACAAGGTTGCCAGACTCTGCTTGTTTCCATCCACATTGTTTTTTCCTACCAACATTACTAAGACACACACACACACACACACACACACACACACACACACACACACACACACACACACACAGAGAGCGAAAGCGTGAGAGAGCAAGAGCGAGCAAGGGCACACACACACACACACACACACACACACACACACACACACACAGAGAGCGAAAGCGTGAGAGAGCAAGAGCGAGCAAGGGCACATGAAGTGAGGTGTGTGCTGATTGCCTCTCAGAGCCAGGTGCTCACGCTGCATCCAACCACAGCGCTGCCACCATTCAGTCGGCACACCCTGCGGATTCTAGGTATGCAACTGTAGTTATTAAAACTACCCTATCCCAGGAGACCATCTTGGTTATGACAGTCTTGCAGCCCACTGAGATGGAGGCTACTCATGTGACCCACTCACTAGCTTAGGTTGCCCAGCGCTGACCCCGTATCTATTATCCCAGTGAAACATGATTATGGGTCATTAGATGAAATGAAGAGCAGAAGCAGAAATGAGATGAAATTATACTTCACATCGTGTATAGCTGAGGCTGGTTACCAAAAAAAAAAAAAAAGAGGGAGAAGTCGTGGCTTTATCCTAGCCAAAAAATTCTCGTCTTCATTTTAATTTTGAAAAGTCCTAGCACAAGGAAATCTATGCATTTAGCTACTGGCATTCTGAGAAGTCAAATATTCTTTGTTTCATAATAACATGCTTTGTGGATTTTTCAGCAACAGTTTAAAATCTTTAGAACACGATTAGAGAAGTCATCCATGAAGGCAAATCTGGGAAAATTCAAGATTTGCTTAATAGTAGGCTGGGTGAGTTACAGAAACCATCCTGTGTTAGAGGTACAGTAAGTAGTGGTGATAATACTTGGCACAAATAGACCCTTATCACTGAGAGGTAGGTGGTTGCAGATATTACTGTTTTCACACACAGGTGCTTGAGAAGTCAGAGGGACTCCACCTAAGATAGGTTTGCCTATCACCTTGGGGAATGTACATGTGTTAACTAATTGTCACAATTGTGAGGTCAGTAAGGCTGTTTTGAGTTTCCCCATCATGGGGGACATGAGATGGAAAAGTAGCTATGAATTACGATGACTAGATGTCTCGTTTTTTTGTTTTTTTTTTAAATTGGGATAGGCCCCATATTCAGGGGGTTCCCTTATATACGTGCCTGTTACCCACCCCCACCCCCCACCGTCTTCATATTTCACGCTTGCTATCTGGTCATCCTGCTATAATTTTACCCAACACCATGCAGTATGTGAGTGGCCAACCAGTCATTAGAAATCATTCCTAAGTCTATGAGATGTATGCAGTCAGGGCTGTCTATGGGGCAGTAAAGGGGTCAGTTGCCCTGTAGTCTGGCAATTTAAAGGGACCAGAGCTGCCACCCATCTCGCATTGCCCAGGAGCTGGTGATGTCTGTTGCCAGCCCTGCATGCAGTAGATCTTCCTCCAGCTGGACCATTGCTATGTTTTCGCCGGGGTTTTGCGGTTTGCGCACTCGACCCATTGCTGGAGTTTAGCTGAAGTAGAAATATCGTTTCATTAAGACATCGATCCCTCCTCCATCCCCCATAAAGCCCTGAGTCACCTGAGACCTTCCTATCGGAGAAAGCACCCCTCTCCCTGTGACCTTTTGCAGTGGAAATGATAGGCATGCACTAAGGCAGTGGTCACCAACCGGTCGGTTGGGATCTACTGGTAGATCTAGGAGCTTCTGACAGGGGATCCTGACTGGTTTGGCCAAGAGGTTATCAAGCGCAGCACTTCAGCTACCCCACCCCAGCCTGCCTGCACATCTCCCCCCCCTTTGCTTTGGAGCTGCCTCCCTCCCACCCCTGGGAGCCTCCAGCTTGCTGTGCAGGGGAGGAAGAAGTGGGGCGCTGATGTCAAGGTGCCTCCTCTCCCACCCTGTATCCTATCTCCACAGAGCAGAGAGGGGGCACAACAGGGCTTGGGATGGAATTTGCTGGCTGCTTTTGGGAGTGGTGCAAGGCCAGGGCAGGGGTGAGCCTGACTTAGCCCCACTGCTCCACCACCCAGGAGCCACCTAAGGTAAGCAGTGCCCAGGGTACTCACATCCCGAAACCCTACCCTTATCATGAACCCCCTTCTGCAACCCAAGCCCCTGTGCTAGCCCCAAGCACCCCTGCACCTAGAACCCCCTCTGACACCGCAACTGCCTGCACCAGCCTGGTGAAAGTGAAGGAGGGTGGGGGAGGATGGAGTGAGCAGGGGCAGGGCGTCAGAAAAGTGGCACAAAGGAGGCGGGGCCAGGGTGTTTGGTTGTGAGGTAGATCTTGGATTGCACTTAAATTCAAAAAGTGATCTCGTGCTTAAAAAGGTTGGAGACTACTTCTCTAAGGGCACGTCTACACAGCAGGGCTAAAGTCAGAATAAGCTATGCAACTTTGGCTACGTCTGTTGCGTCGCATAAGTGGAAATAGTGCCAACAGCCGAAATTAGCTGTCTTGACAGGAGGCAGTCGTGGGAAGAACATGCTTCCTTCGATTTCCCTTACTCCTCGTGCAATGAGGGTTACAGGAGTCGGAGTAAGAAGTCCTCCAGCTCAGCGTTATTTCAAAATAAAGGTTTGTAGTGTAAACGTGCTCTTTCTTCTTTCGGACGAACGTCAGTTATTCTGAAATAACGCTGCTGTGTGGACGTACCCTAAGTGAACTCCTTCTTACTTTAGAGGAGGAAGGGGGCTGCTGGTGGTAACCTGGCAACCTTCCAGCTATGCTGCGAAGGCCTGTCTGTTTGAATGGGCATTGGCGGACGGCTGAGGCAGTAGACCAGGGCTACTCCACACGTGGCCCGTGAGGCCCACGGCCCGTTTGCAGCTGGTGGGTGGGAGCTGAAACAAAAAAGTAGTCAATAGAACGGTCTTGTGGTGGTATGTGTTTTAGTAGTTAAAATTCCTGACTGTCATTGCTCATTCAAAGTGCTGACATATGGGTGGAAATTGGGTAACTATTGCATTTTATTAATATCAGCAGAACTGACTTAAGTGGGGCCTGCGTGTTGTGTAGGCTTGCCTTAATCTTTGTATTCATGCCCCTCAGTGAGAAATAAGCTATTTGCATATATGTGCATATACATTTGCATGTATATGCAACCGCACTTAAGTTGAGGCCCTTGGCGTGTGCTGTGAGTATCATTGTGGCCCCCGGGGCTTCCAAAGTTTGAGTAGCCCTGCAGTAGACGGTAGGAATGATGTCCAGATATACTGCAACATGCTGCTGCTTTGGACAATTTATGCTGCAATCCATTTTAATATTGTGGCTTTCAAAGGCCAAAGTGCCCTTGATGTACATAGTATCGACAGCCTTTGGTGTGAATGTTTTCCCCCCTCCCCTCCTTTTTTTTTTTTTTTTTTTTTAAAGATCACAATAAATGCTGAAATTCACTGAGGTTCAGAATATGGGTACCAGTTTTAAGGGGACAAATTTATTGTCTTTGTTTTTATGCATTTTAGATATTACAGAACAGTTAGACATTACAGTAGCTATTATTGACTGGCCATTGTGCTCTTAGGCAGTGGCTATTCCAACATTCATTATTTTAACTATGGAAAAAAAAAATGCAATTATTGTGGTTCAACAGCTGAGTCTGCAGGACGTTTAAAAATAAATGTTAATGAGTTCTGTGATCATAAAGATGCATCTGGTGGATGGATTTGCCAAATTTTCAACCTCCGAATGTGTGTTGAAAAATCCCAGTGAATTATGTAGTTACAAAAGTGGATCTTTACATGTGGATAAGACCTCAGTGCAATTGACTTATATTTTTCTAACTATGAACAGACAGTCTCCCTAAACAATGTAATCCAGAAGGACACAAATGTCTCCGTGAACTGACAGAATTTGTGGCAGTATGCTGCTGCTCAAAGAACTTCTGAAGAGCAAATAAATCTATTAAAATCTTATTTCTGGATGGAAACAAATAGAGAGAGGATGGCTGAGACTTTGAATATGCATGATGTGTGTGCTAACCTACTGTGGCTGTTTGCTGGTGAACCAGAAAACTTGTAACAACTGGTGTGTGTGTAAAATATATGTGTTTATAGCCAGCCACATAATGAAGAAATTCCGTGAGATTGTAATAACATAGAAAGATGAATGGAATTAAAAGAAAAGCAAATTGACACTCCTAGATTAAAGACAAACTGTAAACTAATACACCTGTATGCTATCATTTATGTATTAGATGTCTTTGGCAATCTGCCAGATATGCAAATAAAAAGACATTGACAAATTTCCTTGGATGTGTGGTTGTGGAAAATACAACTACTGTATTTTATTTTACCTAGTGCCTTCTGGGTTTGCCACAACAATAGACTTTAAAAATGTTGCATCCCTGACACCTCATGATTAGAATACGGTCATAATAATAGACAGAGGTGGTAGGTAGGAGGATCAAATATAGGGTCTTGCCACCAGAATAACTGACAAATGTAAAGAGTACCTCTTACCCTGGAGCATAATGTTGTTGTCGACCAGATTGCAAGAGGCACCATTATAGATCTTTCCCATCACTTCAGCTTTGTGATATTTATCGATCTGTGTGTTGACTTTCCATAGGATTTGTGCTCTTCTAGGTGTGTTGGAAAATTCCACAAAAAATGCATGGCTTTTTTATTTGTCTGTTCTCTTTCCTCCTCCCTCCCCCCCCCCCCCCCCCCGCCATGCTGTTGTTGCTTGAAGCTCTCAATAGTCCATGGCATGAGTTCAAAAAACAGATGTTTTGGACATACTGGGCCAAGTTCAGATCTGATGCAAAGTAGACTTGCACAGTTGTACACCTGTTCTGAATTTGGTTTATCGTTTGTTTCAAAGATCTGCCTCTCAAGTTCTGGTCTGGCTCCCAACATGGTTTGTTTAACTCTTTAAGCGCTGAAGATGCTGTCCCAGTGGATAGGGATTGCTCGGACTGGAGTGGGAAGGGAATTTTCTATGTCTATTGACTAGGACCAAGCACCCTAACTGGAATAATGGTGGAATCTCCATCTCTGGAGATATTTAAGAGCAGTGAGTCTTACCGTGAGGGCAGGGGACTGGACTCAGTGATCTCTCGAGGTCCCTTCCAGTTCTAGTGTTCTGTGATTCTAAAAAACTTAAACAATTAATAGTCTTGCAGCACCTTATTCATAGTTTTTTAAGTTTTTCCAGTTAGAGACTAACTCGGCTACTTCTCTGAAGCTTTGGAATATTTAAAAGATCCTTTCTTTAGAAGTTTTTTCAAGGTTCCATGTCTCTGTCTTGATGAGTGACTGACCAAATGGCTCTCACTTTACATAAGAATGCTTTGCACTTCTTAGAGTCACTTCCTATTCTCAAACGGCTACTTCTCTATTCCTATTCAGAGGCTCTCAAATACTTAGGGAAACCTTGATTATGCTAGCAATGCTATCTGTAGGATAGTGTAGCATCAATCTTGCAGAGAGTTAAACTCAGCCACTTAGGGGCTAAGGAACAGACTTCAATAGGCTTTGAGTCAGGCCCTGAATTACCTGCCCCAGGCTCACACAGCAGTGGCAGAGCCTGATTTCCAGTGTACTTCAGTCACTGACTAGACCTTTCCTTTGATATAAATAAAATCATGCCATGATCTGTAATTTTAGAGAAGGGTGTTTGCATAATGCAAAATTTGTTCCTGGTTGTTTGCAGAAAGGCACAAAAATGCATGTTGATGTATTTTATATGTAATTTAAAAAGTCTTTTTTTCTTTTAATACATTTGGACATGGAAGAAGATCAACCATTCCAGGTTCATAGCTTCAAAGTGATTTTTAAATGCTAAGTTTTTGTCTTTGATACTTCCAATTTTTCTCCACATTTAATCTTTCATGAGTGCAAGCTTCAAAAAGATAATCAGTAAAACATGCTTTTATCTTCATTAATTCAAAACACCATTAATTTTTAACTGCAATTACAGACAATCATTTCAAGGTTCCTTTATATTAATTAGTAAATTCCCCTCTATTTTTTATTATTTTGTATGCCTAAATACTGCCACGTTGCCAAAATGGAAAGGTACGCTGTAAGTATAGGTTGTTTTCTTTGTTTTGGATAGTATTTCAGTTTCCAGGAAGCAATATTTCTTATGTATTAAAGGCTTTGAAAGGCTGTTGTGCAGGTTCATTGGATTCTTTTGAGGGGTTGACAATGATAAGTACTGGATCTTGCACTTGTCTTTTTAGTATCCAGCTGTAGACACACTTATAATTTCAACTGGTATCTGTATTACTCTTTTGTTCTGTAATAGGCTACAGTGACTCTGTGTGTGTGTGTGTGTGTGTGAGAGAGAGAGAGAGGACAGGAACACTGGAAAGAAAGAATTAGCTTGTTTTTATAAATCAGTAGATTAGTAAATTTCACTTTTATTTTTCGTCTTTATGGAAATTTTAGGCTGGTTTTCTTCTATTTTTGTCATTAGTGATGACCCAGGCTTCCGTTGTTATTCCTTTCTTCACGTCCCTGTTTTTATCCTCCCTCGTCTAGTTATATAAAACATAGGGGAAAAGCTCCTGGAGCTTATTAGGCAGAAACAGAATCATAATGCCTGATTTCCATTAGGCTGAATCCCCTTTAGGCACATCTGATGGTGCAAAGGCTCCGTCTGCCTCAGCCCTGCTTTCAGCTTCTATATGTAGGACAGTGGTTCTCGACCAAGGGTACGCATATCCCTAGTGCAATGGTCTCAAAGTGTGGTCAGGTTTGGGGCTTGCCCTCCCCCCCCCCCCTTCAACAGGGAGCCCACGCTGGTGCCCCAGCCCTGCTTCGCCCCCCCCCTCACACACGCAAGATTGGAGCACCAGTGCTGGCTTTGCATTGCTGGAGGGAAGGCCAAGCCTCATGGTCTGGATCCAGCTTGCAAGGGAAGGAAGCTGCTCCGTGCACTGCCACTCCCCCTCCCCTGGCTGCGGGAATGGTAATACAGGAAACTGCTCCCTAGAGGCTTTCCCCACTGCTCCCATTGCCCAGAATCAGGGCCAATGGGAGCAGCGGTGCCTGGGAACGGCAGGAGGCACGGAGCAAGTAAGCAACCCCTATCCCCCTCCTGCACCCAACCTCCCTGCCAGACCCTGGGCCCCCCCCCCCACTTCTCCTGCACCCATTTTGTCATCATGGATGTTGGCTGGTGGTCCATGGGAAAGTCTGTGTTGAGCAGGGTGGGCCGCAGGGGGAGAAGTTTGAGAACTACTGCACTAATGGTACAGACAGGCCTTTCTAAGGAGTATTCATCTCCTCTGGGGCAGGCTTTTCTTCTCCATCTGGGAGTTGCAGGCTGTGGGCAAGGAGGTATCACAGGAAGGGTTTAGGGGGATTGCAAATACAGGGTCCGCATGGGGGGGGATAACAAGGAGGGCAATTTCCTGGGGGGTATAGGGTGCAAAACAGGGGACACCCTTTGGCTTGAAGTGGTTTCATTCTATACAGAGTCTACCCTTTGGTGCAATGGCTCTCAGCACCCTCACTATACACATTCTTCTAGCCCTACTGCACAGGGGGGCTCCACAAAGCTAAGTTACATGTTTCAGCCCCGCTGCCTGGGGCTTGGGCTTCAGACAATACTGGCAAGTGGGAGAGAGGGCTCAAATATCACACTGACCTGTCCCTGCAGCATTTCTAGTCCAGTCAGGGACGCTCTTGTATTTTTGGCAACATTTGAGGTATGCAAGACAAAGGTGGAAGAGGTACAAGAGTCTGGGAAGGTTGAGAACTACTGATGGAGGGGATTGGGCATGGAAAGGAGGAGATATGTTTGAAGTAATTCGCATTCCAGCTATTGTCTGCTTTCTGGGGGCCAGTGAAGTGTAATGTAGAGCAGCCTTAAAGCTGCTCCAACTGATGATTGGGACACAAGGCACAGGGTAGAGGAGAATGACAGTAGTGTAAAGCTGCTTTTTTGTCTCCCTGCTTTACCGGCAGAAACAGAGGAACTGGATAATCGGACGTTAAGAGTTTTAGGGAAGTTAATATCCTGTTGTCAGGCAGACCATCCTCCCGCCAATGCTGAATAATTTCCTGCAGTTTGGTACAGTTTTCAGGGACTCAAGAGAATTACATTTTCCTTTTGTGGGGCCATTCCACAACCTTGGATGCCCCACTATTAAACTGAAAAGTATATATCAGGAAAAGTTTATTTAATTTCATCCCATTATCCCTAGTCCCATTTCTTTGATCACCTCTTTCCCCTTAGCGTTGATGCCCTTCGGATACTTGCATACAGTTGCATATGTGGTTTGTATAAAGCCAAATAGTCTCTGAACAATCGCAGTAATGAATTGGGCTGCTTTATGGAAAAGCATATAAATATCAGATTTCTGATGGAATCAGGTGCTAGAAAGCCCCTGTAATGGAGAGTAATGGAGTGTGAATAGCCTTTTGAGAAGTGCTTTGCTTGCTTTCTCTATTTTGTACCCTGACACAAATGGCTCTAGTATCCTCATTTGCACATTTTGCATCTGTTCTCTATATTTCATATTTGTTCTGGCTGCGGTCTTATTTTGTTTTGCAAAATCTACCTGAGATTAGGGACAGAGATGTATGTTTGAGGCAGATTTGGAAATTGCATTGTTGAAATACAGCCCATATGGGCCATTGTACAATGGTTACTGCAGCATATAATTGCCTTCACAGTGATGTGCTTTGTCATTTTCCTTCCATCTTCAAAGAGGTACTGCTGTAGCTTGCTGACAGCAGCGGTGGGATTTGAAAACACATGGATTTGCAAAGGCATTAAACTGTCTTTAGTTCAAGGATTAGATTACTGTGGTGGAGTATGGGTCACTACATTTTCAGTAGGTAACTAGCCTGTAGTCTACACTTGACTACATTAGTGAATGTTAGGCATTCGTAATGGGACTTCATGTATTGATTTAAACCTATATGGAGTGATACCCCTTGGGGTGTATGGAGATGGCAGCATTTCTGCAGCCATAAATTCTTCGTGTTGGGCCTTACTATCCTTCTAGTCCTCATTCAGTGCTTCCCGCAACCACTGCAAAAGCTCCAGGAGAGTCTCTGGAGCTAGTTTTCCCATACAACATGGCTGCCTGCATGAGTTTAAAAAAAAAAATACGCCTGGCTCCCTAAAATCATGAGATTGGTGTAAAAAATTAAGGTGTTTTTAAAAAAAAATTATTTACCTTGTTCTTGTGTAACCGTGTGCATGCCCTTGGGGTGTAATTTTAAATGTTGTTGTTTTCCTGCAGCTGTAAGGGCTGGAAACATTTTGTGACTGAAAACTGAGATGCCGACATGACTCCAGGAGCGGGTCCTGTAAGACTGGTCACAAACTGCTCCATTAAAATCTCCAGAGGTAGCAACATTGCAAATCCATCTAAGGGTATGTCTAGACTACACGCTTCTTTCGAAAGAAGCTTTTTTCAAAAGAGTCTTTTGAAAAAGCTTCTTTCGAAAGAGAGCGTCTAGACAGCCACAACTTTTTTGAAAAAGCGATCTGCTTTTTCGAAAGAGAGCACCCCGGCAACCTGGATGCTCTCTTTCGAAAAAGCCCTGTTTGCGGTCAAGATCGCCTTTTTTCGAAAGAAAAAAGCCGTTCTTCCTTGTAAAATGAGGTTTACTGCTGTCGAAAAAACCGCAGCGTTCTTTTGATTTAATTTTGAAAACACGGCGGCAGTCTAGACGCAGGTGAAGTTTTTTCGAAAAAGGCCACTTTTTTTCGAAAAAATCCTGTAGTCTAGACATAGCCTAGATGTGTGACCTTGCAGAAGGTCGACCTGGATATTTCTCAGTCATAGAGTTTTCAAGCCAGAAGGGACCTACAAGTCATCTTAGCCTATCCTGCTGTGTCGCAGGCCTCCAACACCTGCCAACCTGCACGCCGCACCCAACAACTGAAATTGTCCTATTGTCAGTAGTCTCGTCTCCCAGGATGTGCCAGACAGCACAGCCTACATTGCTCACTGTTGTTGTGCATTTCAGTGATAACACAGAAGGAAGGGGGAGGATTTCAGGCCTGGGAAATCGTGGGGGGTAACACATTGAAAGCATAAATAAGATGCCCTTTTCCCTCTTTTCTCCTGCTCCTTCTCTTCCACCCCCACCCCGCCCCATAATCCTGCTTTACCATGGGTTTCTAGAGCCTATATTAAAAAAACAAACAAATCCGGTCTGTAAACAGTTAAGTGCCAGATAAAGAATGAATCTTAACACATAGTGCCACTTGGACAGTAACCAGGCGAAAGGGACTTCCTATGTACATATCACAAATATCTGGCAGAAATCATAAAGAACCCTTTCTCTGGAACTTCCCCTCCCGTTTCCAATTCTATTAATGACTTCACAGCTGTTGTCTAGTGTGAAACCCGTTGCCTTAACAGTCACATGTGCCTCGGTAATATTTTGTGCTTCTCTGATGCTTTCCATCCAAAGGTCTCAAAGCGCTTCGCACTGAGAAGGCTGTTGCCTCCAAATACAGACGGTCCTGTAGGCTCATGTTACAGGACAGGCCAGGGAGCCTTCAGAGGTGTGTTTCTGATCTCATAGGGGCGAGCCCGAATACGGGCGAACGCTGCTGATCTTGGTGCGCTTGTCCCGGTGTAAGGGAAATGAGACTGCCCCCTACCTGCCAGGCTGAAAGTCACACAGCTAGACAGAGAAACTGCGGTTCCTTGTTCCCAGTCTCCCACTACTGCTGTTAAACCGCGCTTCCTCTCACTGCCGCTGCATCGCCAGTTACCTGCCCTGATCTGCCTGAAAATGGCTCAGTCTGTGACCCAAGGGGGCGGCACAGTTGATTTCTCACTGACAAATGTGGGAGAGGAGAAGGAATCCATGCCATTTCCTTCTCCTGCCCTGCTGAAATTTTCTCACTAGTTCTGTTTTTCTTCACTCAATACACTGTCAACCTGTGGAACTCCTTGTCCGAGGATGTGGGGAAGACTAGGACTTTAACAGGATTTAAAAAAGAGCTAGACAGATTCATGGAGGTGCTGTCCATCAATGGCTATTAGCCAGGATGGGTAGGAATGGTATCCCTAGCCTCTGTTTCTCTGGAGGTGGGTGATAGGGGAGGGATCATGTAAAGATTATCTCTTGTGTTCCCTCTCTCTGGGGCATCAGGTATTGGCCACTGTCAGCAGACAGGATACTGGGCTGGATGGACTGTTGGTCTGACCCCGTATGGCTGTTCCTATGTCTCAATTAAATCTCTTTCCCTCAAAAGCAAACTGGACAGTGTCATGTTGGCCAGTCGCAATTGGCATCACCTTCCGACTCTCATGCGGTAGCAGAAAGTTGCGGTTAGCATTTGCAAGCGTGCAGAGACACAGAAAGGCCTCTCAAACCCATTGTCTTGCTGCTTGGAGAGGTGGTGAACTGGGATTTGGGAGATGTGGGCTGAGCTGCTGGCCGTGCTCCCGTGTGACCTTGAGCAAATCCCTTAGCCCCGGGTACAGAACCGGGCAGGGGGGAACGGGGTTGGTCGGGAGCGGGGAGGGGGGAGCCAAGCTGGCCAGGGGGGAACTGGCTGGCGGGGAGCAGGGCTGGCCTGGAGGGGGTTGGGGGGAGTGGGGCTGGCCGGGGGAGATTGGGGGAAGGGAACTGGCTGGCAGGAAGCAGGGTTGGCCGGGAGGGAGTCGGGGGGAACGGGACTGGTTGGGGGGGAACCAGCTGGCAGGGAGCAGGGCTGGGGGGACGACGCAGATCCTGGGGTGCTGCTCATCCCACGCATGGTCCCGGTGGGGCGCATGGGCGAGTCCGGCCCCGGGGATTCAATTCCGCCCCGGCTCCACCCCCCCTCCTCTCTACTGCGTAGCTGCGTACTGCCTGGCTGGTAGACACACTCACGCAGTACGCAACTACGTACTGATACTCATGATAACAATAAAACTTACTTAATTAGAAAATACTGGACATTTATATGTCCGGTATTTTCTCAATCTGTTTCCTGGACAGAAAACTCAAATACCGGACACCTGGCAACCCTGAGTTTTATGCATGTACTTAAATGCTTTGCTCACCTGGGCTCTTAAGTCCTTATTCAGTATAGCACTTAAGCACATGCTTAACTTAACGAGACTTCAAACAAAGCACATAGTGCTTAAAATGTAGCCTTAATCTTGCAGTGTTTGTTCGCCCCCCCCCCCCATCTGAAGAATGAGTCTGGTACTACTTCGACACCGAGGGAGAAATTCAATTTAAAATACACAACTCTAGCTACGAAAATAGCATGGTTGGAGTCAACGTACCTTAAACTGAATTTCTCCCACTGGGGGAAGTCGATGGGAGAAACTCTCCCTTACTTTTCACCACCCCATGGAGTACCAGGGTCTATAAGGGTGCCATCAGTGTTCAATTTAGCAGGTCCTTAGTAGACATAGTAAATCGAGCCCTGAAAGATCGAGTCATCAGAAATCATCAGCCTCAACATGTCTATCCAGTTGTGGATGAATGGAATACCTTGTTAGGTAACCGTTTTTAAAAACAAAGCCAACATTGTGAGCCCAAAATATTGACAGTGATTATTTCCATACAGAAAATGGACACGGTGTAAACCTGTGGCAGTACCTGAGGAATGCTTTATTTTTCCTCTGAACTGCAACTTTTACCGGAACGGGGAAGTTAGCATTATTTAGTCCGGTTTTGCTTGAGTTTTAAATCAACGTCTAACAGCCTCTTTCCACGCTGCGGCACACATCAAGGCTAAGCTACAGCAATATCTTAAATCCAAGGCGGCGTAAGGGAGAAAAAAATCCCGGTTGTGGCTTTGAGAAATGTTAAAGGATGTATTGCTGCTTCTGGCAGCTGGGACTGTGATAAACAAATTAGGCCTGTCATGACTGCCAGGGAATTCTAGTGTAATATGTGTGTCACCGAGCTAGGATCTCTCTGTCTCACAGAGTGGCCCTGTAAAAATTAAACACACATGAGGATTTTTAGACATCTTCACTACTTGGGTAAAACATTGAAGCACAGTCTCGGTGTGATCGGGAGTTGCGTGTATTTGCATGTGGGAGCAAATAATCCAGAGATGAAAGGGTTAAAAGCCTAATCCAAAATTCATTAGTCCAATGCAACAACGACATTAATTAACACCATTGCACTTTGCATCAGACCCTAAATAGGGTGTTGTTTCAGGAGAGCCTGTAAGTACATGCTTAAATCCAACCCTGTTAGTGATACTTACGTCCCTCTGTGAAGAGCTTTGAGGGCTACTGCTGACAGTAATTGACAACTAGGTATTAAGCATGTGCTTAATTTTAAGCATATTCCTAAGTACTGATGGGCACAGAGATGGCATCAAGCATGTACTTGGATGCTGTCCTTAAGCTGGGCCTACGTACACAAACGTGTGGTGGTGTTGGCTTTTGGTGGTGTTTTTGAGGGGCTGGGAGACAACTGAATCCAGAAGCTATAAAACGCTGAGACTCGGCACTGCCCGGGCGCAAGCCCTTGCAGAGAGACGTCTCGAGGCTTGTGCCTCATTGTGCAGAAAGGACGTATTTTCACTTCGCTAGCAGGAACATCTAATAATTGCATAGTCGTGACAAAGCCTCAAGACCTCCCTGGCACGTAGCGCCACCCTTGGATTCTGGGGACGTACAAACTGAGGTTCTCTGCCTGCCCTCCTTGCCTCCCCTCCCACCCACGTGTCTTGGTGTTCTCCAGTACGGACTAAACAGGTGGTAAGCTTCAAATCACCACTCTCGGAATGGAGTTGAGTTCAGTCTCCACAATAGCTCACCAGAGGCCTGTTTTGTTACAGAACATTGATTAAATAAATATTCCTGTGCATACAAAAGAGGAGAAATCTGTTACAGCACTCCACGGTTATTTTTTTTCTGTAGTTATTTTTCCATTAGCAGCAAGGAGCTCTCTAATTTTTCTACCTCCTCCTCCACCCCACCCCCCACGAACACCTTCTAATGCATGAGTAATGTGCAAACAATCTAACCTCCCTCCAGTTCACATATGCTAGCAGATTAGCTATGGCTCAACTATGTTTTGATAACCCCTGGTACTCTGTGCCGGGTGTAGTTAAGTGGCTCATGCCAGCATTTTCCATGAAGAGGACATTTTTGTTTTAATTTCTGTATTCGCTGTATTGGATAACTATTTTCTGTGGCGCCACTGGTGCTGCAAAATTAGCTGTTGTGAAATATTGACAGTTTGGGCTGAGTATCAAACTTCTGGAGCCATGCAAAAATGGCTGAAATTTATTTCCCCGGTCTTCCTATTGGGGTGACGTTTTATTCTATATAGTGATGTCAAATAGTAGCAAAGAGGTTGAAGTGTGTGTAGCACATAAAAAACATAATGGATTCTGGTCTGTCTTACATTAATGTCATCCAGATGTGACTGCTATCATCAGTGGCGTTAAATACCCGTGTTACACCAATTTGTGAGATGAAAATGATGGCAGAGGTGTCTCTGAAGGAAGGCACATATATATATATATGTGTGTGTGTGTGGAGATATACCATCTCATAGAGCTGGATGGGACCTTGAGAGATCATTGAGTCCAGTCCCCTGCCCTCGCAGCAGGACTAAATACCATCCCTGACAGATTTGCCCCAGATCCCTAAATGGCCTCCTCAAGGATTGAACTCACAGCTGTTTAGCAGGCCAGTGCTTAAACCACTGAGCTATCCCTCCCCCCTCTGGGTCTGAGCTCAACAGATGTCCACATGACCTGCATCGAGATCTGTTGGCTGAAAGTAACCATTCAGATTTGGATCTGACACCGCTTTCAATGTGAAATAATGCTACTGACGTATCCATGTCTCTGCCTTCATACTGTTGTGACTGAGCTCACACGCTGGTGGAAGGAGTAGTTTGACGGGAATGACCGACAGAGTTTAGCTGACAATAGCTCATGTCCGGTGTAAAGTGTTGCTGGTTTAGACCCATCAGAAATGAGCCTTTGTAAGCCATCAGCTTCCTGGCGCACATTCCCTGGAATCTGCAATTACTAAATGATACCTTAGTACTTTAGTAAGTACACAACTTGGGGGGGGGGTATTAACCGAATGCTGTAGAGAAGTTTAAGTTGTTAGTATTATTGATTAGCGTGAGAGGCAGTGCTTCACTCACACCCCTTTGATGGGGGGAGACTGGAGTAGCTAGTATGGGATAGCAGTGTACTAACTCCATAAGACCATTTCTTAAACCTCTCCCCTCCCCACATGGGGAAGTAGCTATTCCACACTCCCAGTGCATGAAGAATGAAAGGATTCACACAGGGAGTTGGTGCAGGGTAGCTGGTGCACTGTAAGTTTCACACGCTAGCTCGTTCCACACTAACCTCTTCGTGGATACGCTCTTGATGGGGCTTGGTAAGCCAAGGAACCATGCTAATAATGTTGTTCATTTGTGTGCATCCTTTTGCAAGAGTGAATCACGGGGAAGAATGGGGACCCTGCTTCTGTACTGAGTTCCCATATCTTTCACAGGATCGCCAAAAGGCGTGGATAGTCACTTCTCCTCCATCCACTGCTCTGTGTTGCGGTGGGCAAACTGAAGACTGGTAGGAACAGTAGAACCTCAAGGTATCTCCTCCATCTGTAGTTAATTAGTTGGAAATGACATTTAACCCAGTTGTAGTCTTACACAGGAACAACATGCCAGCTCTCTACTGTCTTCTTCCTTGCTGATGTAATTTTCTTTTTTACTTTTTCTAGATGTAATGTTTGTGTATGGTTGTCCCCCCTCCTCCCCTCCTCCGAGCCCTGCACAGATACAGATTTTTGTATCTGCATCTGTATCCACAAAAATGAGCCGTGGATATGTGCATTGATCTCTGCTGACGTGGATAACCGTGAATATAAAGCACATACTCACAAATTTGTATCTGCATCCATATCCACAAAAATGAGCTACATATATCTGCATCCGTATCCTCGGCTGCAGATACCTGCAGATTTGCAGGGCTCTACCTCCCTTTCACCCGCCTCCAACCCTTTTGGCAAAAGGGAACAGGCTGATCTTAATTCCTGGTGCCAAATGTCAGTATTAAGGATGGCCCCGGAGCAATGCACAAAAGCTCCAATGAAGAGAACAGGACGTAGGGTGGCAGGGAGGATGGGCCAATCTCAGGCAGTCTGAAAGCCACTGGGATGAGCGCAGTGATTAATGACATCGTTGCTTGTTAGCTTCATCAAAAGGCTTCAATTTGCGAGATTGTAAGGCATGCGGATTGTCACAAGAACCTATCAAAGGGTGCAGAAAATATGAAATGAGCAGGAAGGAATGGGAGTTAATTACTGAACAGTGGTTACTCTGATATAACCAATTATTGGATCATTAAATGTTTATTACCTTTTTATGCTTCTTTCCCCCGTAAGTGCAGTTTTGTACTCACAGTATTTTTAAAAGGGGTCTAAAACGTAAAAGGCTGTTTCAAAGTACAGTTGCAGTAAGAGTGTTTTCTGCTAGCCCTGGCAACTTGGTCCATTCATTTGGGTTTTCTCAAATCCTGTGGTCCTTATTAAAGGCCAGATTACCTCCCTCCTCTCAGGAAAAAAAGAGCGTGGAAGAGGCCTCGAAAGAAACGGGAGAATCCAGGTGTGGTTTCTATTTTGCAATTTTCCCCAGATTGTTCCAGTAGAGAGATGGGGTTTGACTCCTTCGCCATTCCTGCAGAATGATCAGTGGGTTCCGTTTCCATCAACCATGAATTCTTCCAGAATCCTGTGTATCTTTAGTGACCGCTGGAGGCTGGTGCAGTCCAAAGGCTGCTTGCTTCCAATGGAGGGGAATCACATTTAATGGGGGTTCTTTTCTGTCTGGACAGTGACCACAAAACCTTTTAAAGGGAAGTGGAGTTTCATGCCTTAGAGGCGGCTTTCTAAGAAACTGGGGTTTAAGTGGTGTCTGGATCGTGTGGACCTCTCTGTACAGCAGTGAATTCCATACCTTCAAACGAGGGTGAAATTGACAAGGTTCTCCAAGGACGAGTGCAGAGTCCTGCACTTGGGATGGAAGAATCCCAAGCATCGTTACAGGCTGGGGACCGACTGGCTAAGGCAGTTCTGCAGAAAAGGACCTGGGGGTTACAGTGGATGAGAAGCTGGATATGGGTCAACAGTGTGCCCTTGTAGCCAAGAAGGCTAATGGCATATTAGGTTGCATTAGGAGGAGCATTGCCAGCAGATCTAGAGAAGTGATTATTCCCCTCTGTTCGGCATTGGTGAGGCCTCATCTGGAGTGTTGTGTCCAGTTCTGGGTCCCCCACTATAGAAAGGATGTGGAGGCATTGGGGAGGGTCCAGGGGAGGGCAACCAAAATGATTAGGGGGCTGGAGCGCATGACCTATGAGGAGAGACTGAGGGATTTATTAATAGAGATGTAGCCATGTTAGTCTGATCTTGCTGAAACAAAAGACAGGACTATGCAGCACTTTAAAGACTAACAAGATGGCTTATTAGGTGATGAGCTTTTGTGGGCCAGATCAAATTGTGGAAGAAAATGGGCATGACCAATTTTCTTCCACAGTTTGATCTGAGGAAGTGGGACTGGCCCACGAAAGCTCATCACCTAATAAACCACCTTGTTAGTCTTTAAAGTGCTGCATAGTCCTGTCTGAGGGATTTAGGTTTGTTTAGTCTGCAGAAGAGAAGAGAGAGAGAGTGTGTGTGTGTGTGTGTGTGTGTGGGGCGGGCGGGCGGGCGGGTTTGATAGCAGCCTTCGACTTCCTGAAGGGAGGTTCCAAAGAGGATGGAGAGAGACTGTTCTCAGTAGTGACGGATGGCAGAACAAGGAGCAATGGTCTCAAGTCACAGTGAGGGAGGTCTAGGTTGGATATTAGGAAAAACTGTTTCCCTAGGAGGGGGGTGAAGCACTGGAATGGGTTCCCTAGGGAGGTGGTGGAATCTCCATCCCTAGAGGTGTTTAAGTCTCAGCTTAACAAAGCCCTGGCTGGGATGATTTAGTTGGGATTGGTCCTGCCTTGGGCAGGGGGCTGGACTAGATGACCTCCTGAGGTCTTTTCCAGCTCTGATTCGATGACAACTGCGCTTACATGGGATGTTCTAAGTCCAGTGTTGTTAAATGTAGCGGAGGCATCTATTCCTCATTGAGGGCTGCTTGTGTGAGAAGACTGAAGACTGAAAAGCCACCTGTCTCTCTGAG
Source organism: Pelochelys cantorii (assembly GCA_032595735.1). Lineage (NCBI taxonomy): Eukaryota > Metazoa > Chordata > Testudines > Trionychidae > Pelochelys > Pelochelys cantorii. The sequence goes on along the minus strand of CM064346.1, from coordinate 7,185,299 downwards.
CAGGGGGGGCCCCTATTGCTCTTTCTGTTACACACGGATCCATATGGTGAAGAAATTTCCGTGAAGTTGCCTTTACTGCAGCAGCTATGGCCGAGCCATTGCCCGGTGCTGGAAGTTTTCATACACTTTGGAAATCTTGTAATGATTTTAACTGGCCTTTTTATGTACACCTTTCAAATACAGAGCCTTCCAGTTGCCTCCCCGGAAAAACGGATTTTACTTCTAGAAAGGATAACACTCTGGCACTTTGTGGGACAAATATATTCAGCATTAGGGATGAGTTTGTTGTATGGTGCCCCTTTCTACTGTTTCATGGCTGCAGTGCAAGTCTGGAGAGTAAGAACTTGTCAGAAATGATTAGGGGATGTGTCACTTGAAGGAATTCTGGTTCCTACCAGACCTTTGGTCTGCACTAAATATTGTTGCCACTATCCGGCGGTGAATCGTAGCCATAAAAACACCATTATTTTGTAATAATCTCTCTGCCAGGGATGCCAGCTAATTCGCAGAGCTCAGTGTCCTGTATGTTACGGCTGAGAAAGTGGAGTGCAGCATAGCCACTTTACTTGTTGCTTCTGCTTGTAGACACATGTGCAATTATCCCTTTTTGACAGCCTCCGTGTAAAATAGCAGTAATAATGAAATGTCCCTGTGGATTTCCTCTAATAACAGAATGCACCCGAGCAGTTGTAAACTGTCTCTGTAATGTCACAGCCTCGCTGAGAACAGCGAACGATAAGCGACCTCAGACTGGAAGGAAGCAGCCCCAGCAGCAATGCAAAAGGCATTAAGTACTTGAGACCTTTTTTGAAGATGTATCACTTGTAGCAGAGATGTGGAAGATAGGCCAGGCTGCTAGGCTGCTACACGTGTTAGATTTCAGAAAAAAGGCAGTCAGGAACAAGGTCAGAACAAGGCTGATCTGCATAGCAAACAGTGAAGCTGTAAACTGGCTATCAAGGTTAATGTGCAAGGCTATTGGCATTAGTACAGCATGTGGTCAGCTGGCTGCTGAATAGGTTCTGAACCAGGAGTTAACGAGGAAAGCTCACTCTAATTCTACGATACTGGATAATTAAGGAGCAAACGGAGAACCGTTTTCTGTGTGTGTATCTAAAGACTTGTTTTCAGGTTCTGTTGAATTCTGCCATGCTTCCAGCGTTTTGCATATGAGCTGCTTTGGGAGCCATACAAAAGGGTGTGTGTGTGTGTGTGTGTGTGTGTGTGAGAGAGCTGCTTTGGGAGCCATACAAAAGGGTGTGTGTGTGTGTGTGTGTGTGTGTGTGTGTGTGTGTGTGTGGCTTTTCATCATGTCCGTGTGCTCACAAAGTTGTCAGTGTCTGGTTTTTCTCTAGTGCTGCTCTGCCTCTGGAAATGGCAGCACTGGGCATCACAGTCACTGCCAGTAAGGCAGACTGGTGTCTTGTAAATTGCTTGTAAGGTTCACGTTTCGGGGGAGCGGGAGCAACTGAGACTCACTCCTCTCTGGGCTATTCCTCTTCAGTTCACACTGGGTCAGCTCAAGGCCAGGGCACCACATAGCCTCACTTAAAGCTTCCATACAGAGCTGACTGGCACACTGGCCTTGTGCCGACCTTTTGCACAGGGTGACTGAGGCTATGGTAGGACCCAAACAAGTCTCAAATTTGGGACTTGAATTTTCCTGCAGTTTAGAGGCCACGTAACAGAGGAATAAAACTGGAAGCTGTCCAAATGTGCACCTCTCGGGGTCTCTGACTTACCCTGACTAGCTATTGAAAATAAAAATGAAAGAGGATACAATAGTTTGTTGCTGGCTCTCACATCTTGATTTATCTTGTAAGCCTTAGTGTGTGTCTTAAGACCTTGGACCCCAGTGTCACAAGAGCAGGACAGTTCTAGCTCCTGGGGTACGTCTAGACTACAGGTTTTTGTTGACAGAGGCTTTGTCAACAGATACTGTCAACAAAGTCTTCTGTCGACAAATAGCGTCTAGACTACATCCAGTTCTGTCAACAAAGCAAGCTGCTTTGTCGATATGAGAGTGTAGACGCAAAGGACAGTGTAGAAGCAATAACGCCTTCTGTCGACAGAACTCTGTCAACAAAAGGCGTTATTCCTTGTCGAATGAGGTTTACCGCTGTCGACAAAACTGCCGAGTTCTGTCAACGTTCTGTCGACAGAACTCGGCGGTAGTGTAGATGCAGGTATAGTTTTGTCGACAAAAGTCCACTTTTGTTGACAAAACCCTGTAGTCTAGACACACCCTTGATGTTAAGGAGAACTATTGGAAAACATGAAGGGAAAAGAATCCCAAATTGGCTTCAAAACCAGGTTATGTGTTTAAATCTCATATCTTGTTGTTTTTTTGGGGGGAAGGGTGGAATGGGAGGTGGAGATTGACTCATGACTTTGAGTGTTTGGCAATACTGATGTCTGTCAGCTGGATGGAAATAACCCCTCCCGCTAGTCGCAGCTGTTCCAGAAAAAGGCTGAGGTTTGGAGACTGTATCCCAGCTCTGTGAAATGTTATTGGGAAACTTGCAGCTACAGCCTCTTGCATGTTGAGTTCAGAAGGTTTCTCAAGTTATTTGGGAGTTAAAGATACTAGAAGTTCCAAGTGGTGTGTTATGCTTGTTAAGTTTCTACCTTTGTGACACTAAGGCGTTATTTACACTTTCCAGAACTGTCGATCTATGCAAATAATATAGCTGAAGCCAAGGTACATCCCGCAGCCTCTTGCGTGTGGTAAGTGCTTTCCTGTCAACGCTGGCTACTCTTCTCATCTTGGTGCAGTACCAGCGTCGAGGGAGCACGCTCGGAGATCGATTTATCATGTCTAAGCAGACATGATTAATTGATGGCCGGTGGATCGATTGCTGCAGTGTCAATCCACCGTGCAGTGTAAATAAGGTCTATGTCTTTAACAGCTAGGGAGCTGCTTCGTGACTGAGTGGAGTCTCTGAGAATCACCAAAGGCTGATGTGTATTTGGCATCCAAGACAGTGTGTGAAATGAGTGTATTATAAAGTAATAGCTAATGCACTCATCAAACCAGGTGAACAAAGGTTACAGTATGAATGACATTATGTTACATTTGCAGCCCTCTTAAGCAAAATAACACTAATTGTCATGAGTAGAGGGATGCCAGGGTCGTATATATACCTGTCACTGTGCTTACGTGGAGCCAAGAAGAGAACAGGGATTGGAAATTTAGGCATAAGCAGTCTGGCCCACAGCTCAGTTTAGCAGATGTCAATGGCAGGATTGCCCTGTGGCTCCAGGAGCTGTTGCAGGGTGGGACTTGCTGCTGCAGCGCCTCCTGCTGGTTGCTCTGGGGAATTAGTTCTTACTCAGCATGGTGCCCCACCTATCTTTGCTCCGCGCTTCCACCCTGCGTCACTCCCGTATCATAATGTCCTCTTCGGGATGCTGCCCTCTGGCAGTGCCCAATCCAATGGCCTCTTGCTCCCTTCCTAGGAGGGGCATTGTATTGGCAGTGCTTGGTCTAGTGCCTGCCACCGTGGCCAGCTGCAGCCTTCCAGGCCACATGCTAACGGTGGCTAGACGTGATGTGGGGGGGGCCCAGGCCACTACTCTCAGTCCCGACCCAAGGACCGTCCGACGGCAGCCTTGTCCTGCCCTCCTCCACTCTCCCTGCACTCTCTTCTTCCCTGGACTGCTTCCCTTGTGAACATAAGAACGGCCATACTGGGTCAGACCAAAGGTCCATCCAGCCCAGTATCCTGTCTGCTGACAGTGGCCAATGCCAGGTGTCCCAGAGGGAATAAACTGAACAGGTAATGGTCAAGCAATCTCTCTCCTGCCATCCATCTCCATCCTCTGACAAACAGAGGCTAGGGACACCATTCCTTACCCATCCTGGCTAATAGCCATTAATGAACTTAACCTCCATGAATTTATCTAGTTCTCTTTTAAACCCTGTTATAGTCCTAAACCTTCACAACCTCCTCAGGCAAGGAGTTCCACAGGTTGACTGTGCGCTGTGTGAAGAGGAACTTCCTTTTATTTGTTTTTAAACCTGCTGCCCATTAATTTCATTTGGTGGCCTCTAGTTCTTATATTATGGGAACAAGTAAATAAACTTTTCCTTATTCACTTTCTCCACGCCACTCATGATTTTATAGACCTCTATCATATCCCCCTAAGTCTCCTTTTTTCCAAGCTGAAAAGTCATGTGGTGTGTTGCAGCCTGGCAGGTATCAGGCTGGAGTCTCCCTCTCTAGCTCCCCTGAGCCTGCCCCGCCCTGCTCTCCCGAAGGTACTTCTCTGGGAACCAGTCTTGCCTACGCTCTGCTCAAGCCCGGACGACCTACTCTCAGCTGACCAGCTCTTTTTATACAGGGCTGCCCCAGCAAGTTGCACCCTGATTGGCTGGGGCTCTGTGCAGGCTCCCTCCAGCCTGTTTTAACCTCTTCCGGCCCGCGTGCGGCAGTCGCCCTATCGCAGTGACTGATCTCAACTCTTAAAACAATCTCATGTCCTTCAGAAAAGCATGCGATTGTAATCCTACTCCTCTCACCTGGCACCGAGGGTGGAAACAAATGCTACGGATCTCTGGAAAGAGGAGCACGCCTCAGCTTTGCCTCGGTTTATTTTGTGTCTTGGGCTGGTGGCGGCATGAGCAACAGCCTCCCGTAAAATCGCAGTACTCTGCCTTTCCTCCCATCCCTGGTTGCATTCACACCACCATGTCAGTGACCTGTTTCACACCGCCCTACCCCGGCAAGAAACCAATTCTGTGTGCTCTCGGGAGGCTTCAACACCAACACGGCATGTGTGGGTGTGCGTGAGAAATCTATTGCTGGATCAGGCGGCGGCGGCCATGTGGAAAGTGGAAAGAAAATCAAGGGAGTAATTTGAAAATCCCACTGTGTCTTTCCAAGACTGTGGCATGGGAAAATTTGTAAGAGTGGGGGTGCTGGCATCTCCCACCTGTCTCATGTCCTGCCTTACCCCACCCCCCAGCTGAGGCCGGGAGGAAAGCCCTGGCACACGGGGTCTGCAGCTAGGACCCAGCGCATGGGGCTGGCAGCTAGGACTCTGGCCCGGAGCTGCAGCAGAGTCCTGGGTGCACAGGTCAGCAGCCAGGACTCCGGGCGCAGAGCCAGCAGCGGGGTCCTCGGATGTGGGGCTGGCAGCAGAGCCCATGGCATGTGGGGAGGCAACTGGGATCCTGGGTGCTAGGCTAGGAGCCGGTGGTTGCTGCAGCACCTCCTCCCCCCTTAGCTCTCATGCCTGTGTCCCAAAATGCAGAAAGGAGTTAGGTGCCCGGCTCTCATTGACAGTCAATGCCAATAGCTGATTTTGAAAATCGTCCTTGCAACGTGGCACTATAATGCCCTGAATGGGTCAAAATGCTGTTTTGGCGCACCCAAGGGCTCGCTTAGCCCTCCGCATCCTGCCAGCCTCCCCCAGTGAGGAATCCATGCTGAGGTCTCAGTCCTGCAAAGCACTGCAGCGCTCTTTCCTCCCATGGAAGCCAGTGGGAGTGGAAAGCTGCTTAGCGTCTTGCGGGATTGAGCCCGAACACCGGCATGGAGGAGGAGGTGGGGAAGGGATTTACTCCGTGGAACCTGGCTTTCCATAACCCCCTTCACAAGAGCTCATGCCTGTTGTCCCACTGGCTCCTATGGGACCTCTCACGTGAGCCAAGAGAAGGGGGATAAGCCCAGCTCTGCTTCCACAGAAGTTGGTGAGGAAAATGGACCTAAATGAATACAAAACTGGGCTGGAGAACCGTAATGGAGTAGTTAGAGATTGAATAGGCCTGTTCGGATATGGTGGCAATGTCCTTCATAGAGCTAGATCCAGCTGGATAGGTATTACACCTGCAGTGGGAGTCATCAAGCAATGTATTTCTTCTCATGCCAGTGGTGGAGAGTTTGCTTTGAGAAAGGCCATACCGAGTGTATTTTGAGCCTGTTTCTTTTTCCGTTGCGCTGGCTCATTAAACAAGAATGCCTGTGTTTTATTGTTTCTCCTCACCTCCTCCAGGAGCTCAGAGAACTAATTCTGCATCCGCTTCCCAAGGCAGACAGGTGTCCCGGAAGCCTCCTCCATTGTGAATCGGTGTGCTGAGCGAGGGAGACCACGTGCCAGGCTGTGACAAACTCCTTCTCCACTTGGTAGGAAAAGAAAAGGAAATGCTCCAACAGCCTCGAAACACCAGGCCCCTACTCGAGGCGGCTTCTTCCTTTTCTTAGCTTTCTGAGTAATTCCAGGCTGAAGCCAGATGTAATTTCTTAGCCCACTAGCGGCGTGAGTGGTTCTGGGACAGTGCCCTGGCTGATGTCAGAGCTCTGCTGAGACCCATCAGCGTGTGATCCGGCCCTACACAGCTTCCTTTTCCAAGCTGGGTTCACAGCTGGGGTGATTATTGCTTTATATCAATGAGCGTTTCAAAAAAGAGAGGAAAGGAAACGCCTCCACTGTAAGTGATTTGTGGCGCAGCCACAGCCTCTGGGTTTTCATTTTGGACTGTGTTAAGATTGTAGTAGCTTAAATGGAGTTTTTATTAGCTATTGTTTGACCCATAAACACAATGGGCTGTGGCATCAATCCCAGACAGATGCCTTGCCAAACCAAGTCCTGTTTACATTGGAGGATGGGAAAGGTCTTCTTAACTAGCAGGTGACTTTGGGGACTTTCTTGTTTACCCTTCCTCCGTGGGGAGGGTGCCCGTTGACAGACACATGTATGCTACCGGTACATGGGCATTAGAGAGGAAAAGGGAAAACGGATTCTTGATTCTGCTTCTTGGGCTGGCCTAAATCACAAAGAACTCGGCCTGAAGCCAGTGGGAGTCACGCCTGTATAAAACCGGTGTAAGGGAGAGCAGAATTTATGCTCCTCTGTTTTCTTTTTTCTGATCGCTAATACTATCCCAACTGTAATGCTGTAAACTAGTGGTTCCCAAACTTTTTGGCATCACGCCCCCCCCTTTTTGATTTTTGAAAAACCCTCACGCCTGCCCTGCCCCCATACAGCAGCAAAACTTGTTGAGCAAAAAAGAAAAAAGGAACTGAACAGGGCAGCAAAACTTGATGGGGGGGGGGGGAGGCTGGGTTGCCTCGCGCCCCCCTGGAATTTCTTCATGCCCCCCAGTTTGGGAACCCATGCTGTAAACTGAAGAGAGTTTGAGGAATCGGGCAGGCTGAGTTCAAAGGGATATGGATGGATTATTTAAGCACAACGTTGACTGTGCAGGGTTTTATTTTACAAAACCAAACAATAAAAACACTGGGACGTTCCCCTGCCATGTTTGCAACCCAGATATTGCAACATTCTGCTAGTACATGGGAGCCAGAATGCAGTTTCCTTGGATTGATTCTCTCGTCTTACAGAAATTCCACCAGCAGCCAGAGACATTCAGTCTGGCAGATAAACTCTGTGCTCCCTGCTGCCAGCTGGTGAGGAGGGTCTGTATCCAGTCCCCTCTGGCCCCCACTTTGAAGCGTCTCTTGGCAAGGTCCGCTCCTCAGCTGGTGGAAGTTGCCATATGCCTATAGATCTGTGGCTGTTTGTTTTATCCATTGAGGATCCAGTCCCCAGAGCACAAAAACGAGGATTGTCTCCAGCCCCCAGGCAGGTGTAAAAGAAGAGCGGAGGCTTTTTATGGTCACAGTCTTGCAAGGGGCTGAATACTCTAGGGTAGCGCTTACGCACACGTTTAATTGTCAGCACTGAACTCCAGGCCCGATCAAGCCCATGTACCACTTGTGCATCCAATCGGGCCGAGCACAGTCTGTTTGATGCCTGGTGACCTGTGTGATGTTTCACCATGGTCTCCATCCCTGTGAAAACATGGCCGGAACATGTGTCCTCTCTGTGATGCTCAGATGGATTTAATCCCATGAGGATACTGGGGAGTCACATCATTCTAGAGAGCTCGAGACCTCAGCATCTTGTGGGCAGACAGCTGCCCTTTCCTCCACATATGCTCCATTTCCCCTTGTTTCCACCTCTGGAGGATTTAGTGACTGGCTCTGGAAACTTAAGGCTGGTATTTTCCAAGGGAGCTACTTACCTGCCGCTCGAAGTAAACGGTGACTGGCTGATGAATCCCCTTCTTTCAGGCCTTGTCTACACCCACCCCTGCCATCAATCTAATCTACGTCAGCTACACAAATAGTGCAGCTGTAGTCAAGGTACTTACGGCAGCGTCCTGTGTGGGGTAAGGTCGGCAGGAGCTGCTCTCCCGTTGCGTCCAGCTACTCTTCTCATCCTGGTGGACTACTGGCACCGACGGGAGTGCGCTTGGAGATCAATTTAATTGACGGCCGGCGGATTAATCACCTCAGCATTGATCCCTGGCGTATTGGAGGCAAACCCTTACGAGTTCCTGCCATTGGGGCCCCAACATGTGCTGGACCTTTTACATTCATACAGTATGCTCTGAAGATGTACTTAAGAGTGCCATTCACCCAGGCAGAGGTGGCCGGAAGGATCTGTGTATCGCTCGTCCTTGGAAATTGGGTTTTATGTGTTATCGACCATGTAAACAACACTTGCCCTGGCTCTCTGCTCAGGGATAAGTCTATAGAACACATGGAACAAAGAGGAAATCCTGAATAACTGGTGGGTGAAGCCAACAAGAGGCACAGGTGTTGAGTAACTCAACTAGTGGGTTGTGGGTGATCTTTAGCCATTTGTGAGCAGTAAACCTCTTGCCCCCTGGCTAAAGAGAAGTGTGTCATCCCAGTGCCTGCCACTGGAGGTCTTCAGTCTCAGGCTTCCTTTTGGCTGTTTTGTTTGCTCTTTTTGCCTGGGTGAATCACCTTTTACGCCCTTCTGACTGCATGAATTGGCAGTTCAGGTGGCCAATGAAGCTGGGCAGTGCTGAGATGGCCTGTAAGCCACCCGGTGGCATTTTCTGCCCTGAGCTGGACAGTGGATAGCAAATCCCAAAGGGCCTGGGCAGACTCCGGTGAGCTGCTTTTAGAGCCTTGACTTCCTTATGCTTAGCTGTTACCACATGCGGTGTGGTGTGTGTGGGTTTTTGGAGAGAGGTGAGGGTTGCTGGAGGGCCCGATCGTGCACCCATTGAATTCAAAGGCAAAATCCCCACAGACTGCGGTGCTCCTCGTGGAGTCCCTGCTCCAGGAAAACCTGCTGGTTTGGATAGAATTAGAAGCTGTTGTGGGCTCCCGGTGAACATGTCCCATGCTCCAGCGTGTGTTCTCATGACACAGAGAAACTCCCTTGAAGGACCGGGACACGAGTCCGGGAACCCTTTGGGTATGTCTACACTACAGCACTAATTCGAACTAACTTAGTTCGAATTAGTTAATTCGAACTAAGCTAATTCGAATTAGCGTATCTAGACTTAAAAACTAGTTCAAATTAGCGTTTTGCTAATTCGAACTAGCATGTCCACATTGAGTGGACCCTGAACCGAAGTTAAGGCTGGCCGGAACCAGTGCCAGCAGGGCATCAGGTTAGGGCTTACAGCGTGGAGCTGCTGCCTCAGGCTAGCCGAGGGCTGTGCTTAAAGGGACCCGACCCCCACCCCAGACAGACAGTTTTCAGGGTTCCCCGCTTGCTTGTCTACCTCGATGAGGGGCAGCAAAGCAGTCCTGTCTTGGAGTGCCCTGAGTGCCCACCCTCGGCACATCACAGCACTCGGCCATCAGCCCGGCTGCACTTGCCGCAGGCTGCCATCCGGGGGGGTGAGTCAGGGGGCTGTCAGGATCTAGGAGGCCCTGCGGGAGAGCTTCCACCCCGAGGAGCCCGCAGAGCCACCCCAGTCCTCCCCATTGGGGCTCGTGCCCCCTTCCTCCCTCATCTCCTTCCACTTACCCTTCCCTAGCCCCCCTTCCTGATGTAAAAAATAAAGGACACTTGTGTTCAAAAATAGAAACTCTCTTTATTTAACAAAACTGAGGGAGGGTGGGTGGGGGGGATTAACCTCTGGGGAGACTGGGAAAAGGAAGTGGGAGAGGGGAAGAGAGAGAGTGGGAGAGGGGAGGTGGGGAGCTGGAAGGGGGAAGCCAGGGGAAGAAGGAGGAGGGGAAGTATAAAACTATGGTACGCCATATCTTCAGTATTGTGTAGAGATGGGGTCTCCTCACCTCAAAAAAGATATTTTGGCCTTGGAAAGGGTTCAGAAAAGGGCAACTAAAATGATTAGGGGTTTGGAACAGGTCCCATATGAAGAGAGGCTAAAGAGACTGGGACTTTTCAGCTTAGAAAAAAGGAGACGTGGGGGGGAGATATGATAGAGGTCTATAAAATCATGAGTGGTGTGGAGAGGGTGCATAAAGAAAAGTTCTTCATTAGTTCCCATAATAGAAGGACTAGAGGACACCAAATGAAATGAATGGGTAGCAGGCTTCAAACTAATAAAAGAAAGTTCTTCTTCACAAAGCAAATAGTCAACCTGTGGAACTCCTTGCCACAGGAGGCTGTGAAGGTGAGAACTAGAACAGAGTTTAAAGAGAAGTTAGATAAAGTCATGGAGGTTGGGTCCATGGAGTGCTATTAGCCAAGGGATAGGAAAGGTGTCCCTGGCCTCTGTTTGTGGAAGGCTGGAGATGGATGGCACGAGACAAATGGCTTAGCCATTGTCTTTAGTCCATCCCCTCCGGGGTACCTGGTGTTGGCCGCTGTTGGCAGACAGGCTACTGGGCGAGATGGACCTTTGGTCTGACCCAGTACGGCCATTCTTATGTTCTTATGTTCTAAGCTCAGGGTCGGGGGTCTCACTGGACCAACTTGATTTTCATGCAAACCTGCTCCTGGGTTCGCATGTGGCCTTTGGTCGCCAGGCTGGCAGCTATCCTGCCCTAGACGGCCGCTTTCCTGTGCCTAGTGCGGAGATTGTGGACGTTGGAGGCCTCCCCCCCCAAACCTGGATGAGGTCCACGATCTCCGCACTAGACCAGGCGGGCATCCGCCTCTTGCGGCCCCGGGCAGGCTCCTGGGAGCCACCAGCCTGGTCCTGGGAAGAGGGGGAGGGCTGGGTGGCAGCGGGTGGCTGGTTCGTGCCGTGCCAGGTGCAGGGTCTGCTGGCTGGGTGCTGGCAGGCTTGCACCTGGCACGGGCACCGTAGCCAGACCATGCCCCTTTAAGGGCTCCGGGGCCGGGAGGGGGGCAGACGAGTTTCCCTGGCTTGGCTCAGAGTGGCCACCAGGGCAACCTGGGAAGGGCTAGCCTCCCACTAGTTCGAGTTAAGTGGCTACACAGCCCTTAATTCAAACTACTTAATTCGAACTAGGCGTTAGTCCTCGTAGAATGAGGTTTACCTAGTTCGAATTAAGCGCTCCGCTAGTTCGAATTAAGTTCGAACTAGCGGTTTGCGTGTGTAGCGCCTATGAAAGTTAATTTGAACTAACAGCTGTTAGTTCGAATTAACTTTGTAGTGTAGACATACCCTTTGAGAGGAAGGGGTTTAACAGTGAATAAGACTGAGTCCCTGTCATTTGAGGACCGTTGAAAGGAATGTCGGCATCATGCAGGGCTAGATGGCACTGTGGAATAATGCTCTGGGCTCATCTTCTCTGAGATCTGGCATAGATTTCCCCATCTCCAGATCTGCAGCCTCTAGGGTTAAGAGGAAAGAGACTGGAAATGCATCATTTTCTCTGCCACAGGAGGTACTTAAACCAGGGAAAGGAGGAGCATTAACAAATCACACTGAGGCAAGCAGATCTGTCATGAATCAATGCTAGCTGCTGAAGGAGAAGTGGCAGCTATATTTTATAAAGCCGCAGAGAATACCGCCAAAGCCATTTTGTCTGCTTCTTTCCTTAAAGCCTTCTCTCCCCAAATAAAAAGTTTATTTTTTATGGTGCCAGAATGAGGAAATCTTCACCTTTCTCTTCCCTCTGAACATTTCACAGAGGAATTAATTTGTGACCGGCTCAGTTAGGCTTTGTCCTGCTCATTATTTTTTTTTAAAGGGCTTTTTACTCTAATCATATTCGCTGTCTCAGACAGCAAAACCATTTACACTTGTCTTTGCTAGGGATGTGAATGACTAGTCGATTCTCTGATAAGCAAATGCTTATGGGACAGTCGACAGGCTGGTTGACTAGTTGCTTCCCCCCCCACTTGCTGCCTCTATGAAAGAGGCAGCAAGGGGGGGAAGAGTTGGGGGTGCTTCGAAGGGGCAGCGCGCATGGAACCTGGAGCCAGGCCCTGGGCTTCTCGCGGCGCTGCCGCTTTGAAATACCTCAGGGAGCACAGGGTCAGCTGAGGACTGCTTGAGTCCCTCGCTGGCCCCCTGCTTCCCGCAGCGCTTTCGCCTTTGAAGTGTAGCAACAGCCCTGGGGTCTTCCCACATGGTGGCAGGGTCCACTGGCTCCTCGGGGGCTGCGCCTCCCTGGTAGTCTGCGGTGGTTACGTCCCAAGCTGCTCTCCTCACGGGCGGGCGGCTGGCTGCTGCTGATCAGGAGCTCTAGCCTGAGGTCCTTCTCCTCCAGCAGTCAGCCCAGACTGAGCCTCTTCCCAGGCTTTTATACCTGGGCTACAGTCTGAGCATGCCCAGCAGGGCTGTGGGGGCTGGACTCTTTCAGCCAGGGTAACCTGGCTAAACCCTAGTTCAGTGCGGGGCTGGTATGCCCCGTCACGCCCCTAATGTCTTCTAACTGCCCAGTAAGCAGTAGAAGTGTTGGCAATGCCGCTAGACAGTGTTGACCTCCTCTGGTTTTGACAAATTCTCTAGTTTGCACCAGTCAGGGTGCCACACTAGAGAGGTTCAACCTGTAGAGTCTAGGGCAGGGCGATTCAACTTTGGGAGCCACAATGATACTCGCAGCACGTGCGGAGGGCCGCAACTTAAGTGTGGTTGCATAGATACGCAAATATATGCAAATAGCTTCTTTCACACTGACGGGCACGAATACAAAGATTAAGGCAAGACTGCACAAGGCCCCATTTAAGTCAGTTCTGCTGATATTAATAAAATGCAATATTTACCCAATTTCCACCTTTGACAGCACTTTGAATGAGCAATGACAGTCCAGGAATTTAACTACTAAAACACATCTCACCACAAGACCATTACATTGACTACTTTTTTGTTTTGGCTCCCACCCGCGGGCAGCAAACAAACGGGCTGCGGGCCGCGTGCGGCCCGTGGGCCATGTGTTGAGTAGCCCTGGTCTAGAGGTAATAACAAGTCCTGGAATGCTGTAGAAACCATTGTGCTTCACCAAGATAGGATAGAATACCTCTTAAGTGCCACAGTATTTCATAATACTTCCCTTTATTGTACGTTAAATGATAAAGTAGTGTAATAAAATACACCCAGAGAGTACTTACCTATTTTATGTCCTGGAACGTTTCTGTATTTGCATCAAATATTCAACTCTAATCAAAAATGATTGGGATAGGCCAGAATGTAAGACAGTGAGATGGCTACAGTACTTTCTGTTGAAGTGAGCTGAGAAGTATGGTTTCTAAAGAAAAGTCTTATACAAATATTGTCATTATTTAAACAGCATTCCTCCTCTTTCCGTGAAGAACAGCTAACCTGATCTTTGCACGTGACAGGGGAGGTTCTTAGGCCTATGGCAGTAGTTAAATGTGACTCATTTTACAAGTAAAACAAAACTGATTTGAATTCAGTCCCTTGTGGATACCAGTCTGCATCAAATACAAGCACATCGTTCAGTATAATTGCCAGTTTTTGTGCACTAGAAGCCCAAGGACAGTTATCTGAGAGCGGGAATATAATTTGCAAGTTTCAGTGGAGGAACTGAGCAAGGAAGCTTATGCAAGAGCTTGCTTACGGCGCTGTACATCACTCATTAAGATGGCCTCAGTGTCTGATTTTTTTTTTTTTTTTTCATGAGCTGAAGTACATGCAAGATTTTAAAATTACTTGCATCCTCTGAGTGAAATAATGATTTTGGGGAATGGGTTTCTTCTTCATCTTGCATTTTTATTTACATGTGTTCTTACATATGGTCCAGTCTGTTTCATCCTACAATTTAAGGTTATACAAAGCCTAATGCTATTAAAACACTAATTTCTCCCCCCCCCCCCCCGCTATTACCAATCTAAGTGTTATAGCTGTTCCCTAGGACTAGAATCCCTCTGAAAGCAGAGAATTGGCACTTCATTAAGAGGCAGGCATGAGTGTGTGTGTGTGTGTGTGTGTGTGTGTATATATATATATATATATATATATATATATAAAATAATATTACTTTTTCAGTTTACATAGCAAATTCCAGTTGGAAGGAGAAGCAACCTCAACTAGACACCTTGCTTTTGCCTATATTTATCAGCAAGTGTTTGGCTTCCCCTTGATGTATCAGAATTAGCTATGGATCTGGATCTAGGTTAATGAATCATTAAGATGCATTTCTTTTGTTTAATATGCACAAAGTCTAATGACTCTTTCCCAAGTCAGTATATCCACTTTTAGAAGAATTCCCACATTCCGTTGCTCCCAGCCAAATGTGTTCCTTTATGATCCTGGATGGCTTAATCAAAACATTGTTTGTTTTGCCTCCTTAGTTTCTTGTAAATGGATGCCCCTTACCTTCTGGATTTAGGTAACTCTTTGGGTTGGACTCAAAATATCAACACTGGTGAAGTAGGGATTTCCTGCTGAAATGAAATAATCTTTCTCTTAGTGTTTGGTTACCCTAATTAGCTAAGTGAATGTTGTTTTAAAATCTGTGTGGAGGTGGAACGGGACAGAACTATAAGCCACTTCCTGATCATAACATTACCTATTAATGAAGACATTGCCAAAACTTTCTTGGCTGTAAACCGGAAAATCAAATTTTACACCTCAATCTACTCTTTACAGAAAATCCTTTTGCCTCATAGACTTTCAGGTCAGAAGGGACCATTATGATCATCTAGTCTGTCCCCTACACAATGCAGGCCACAGAATCTCACCCACCCACTCCTGGAATAATCCTCTCACCTATATCTCAGATATTGAAGTCCTCAAATGATGGTTTGAAGACCCCAAGATGCAGAGAATCCTCCAGCAAGTGATCCGTGCACCATGCTACAGATGATCCTCTTGTCTCGGACCATTATCTAGATGCCTGTTCTCACAGTGACCTTGTTCTGTGTCTCTGACCTGGAGAAAATGTTTGTATTCTGTTTTATAGGAAACAAAAAGCCACTTAAAGTGGGGCATGCTACCTCCCAGAGTGGGCTTTTGCTCCATTTAAAAAAAAAAAAAAAAGCTAACAATGTTTTTTCTTTCCTTTTTGCTTTAAACAAATACACTACAACCTGACATCTACGTGCAGTTTGCCAATTACCTAATTATACCACAAATTTGGGCCCTCACATGCTTGTGTGCACACAGATAGGTTTAAAGCAGACGGCTGCTATTCCCTTCCTGTACAAGGGTTTTAGTCACTGTACATCTTGTGTCTTTAAATAATGTATTAGGAACATTTTCAAGTCTGTAAGTGCTTTTTTAATGAGAGTGTGAAGATTTTAATGGGACTAGATTGCTTTTCATGACATTTCAGAGTGACTTAATTGTAACAATGTTGAGAGGCTGTATTTTAAAGTTTGCTAAGTATGTCTGCTGTGGATTTTAGTCAGTGCTTTAAAGGCAGAATGGCTGATGAGATCAGATGTACGTTGTGCTTTTTTTTTTTATGTCAGCTTTGTTGAACATGGATTCCAAAGCCAACATAGACGGCTTTGCTCAGCACAGGAATAGGACCTGTAAGTTATAGTTTCATTAGTACTGCTTAGACCTCTTCTCAGTTATTTTCAAGTTGTTTTCTTTAATCTCAGGCTTGTCTATGTAAACAATGATCTTTAGACTTGAATGATTCAGAGAGCCCCTCCCCTAACCCACTGAAACTGAATGATACTTTAGCAACTGGATTTGGATGAAGAGTCATATTGTGAGAGTTTGTGAAATGAGGCAGGTGGTGATTACAGAACTTTCTAAGAAACCTTTTGGTGCTTAGAGCGAGAAGCAGACAGTTGTTGTTTTTTTTTTAACTCCTGACAATCAAGACTTATTGCTGAAGACAATGTCCTGACTTTCTCCCCTGAATTCCCCAATCAGAGCTGCCAAAATAGATGGGAGTTAGAAAGTGGGGGTAGGGAAGGACCCCCCACACTTAAAGAGATCAAATGAAAATTGTCTCCCACTTTATGTAAACAATAGTTTGTAATACAATAGCAGTGGTATTAGTAGAAGGGAAATCACCCTGGGATGCTAATTACCGACTGGTGCTGTGAAATAGAGCAAAACTCAGAAGTATTTCTACAGCACCTTTCTTCCAAGGGCTTCAAAATGCTATCCAAATATTAATGAATTGAATATCGCATAAAGCAAAGATCCTGAGCATGCATATTGGGAAGCAGAGGCTTAAAGGCACAGGGTCTGTGGCAGACCCTGAAAGGGATCCATATATCCTGACACCTCATCTTGTGCTTAGCCACAAGATTGCTCTTTCTGATACCAAGGAGATGTATTCTGGCAAATGTCCATGATGATGAAGAAAACTTCATTTACAGATAAAAGGGCCGTAACACCAGCGTAGATCCAGAGAAGCCTCCTTGACTTAAACCTGTGCCTTCATACTCTGTTGCACTGAAGAAAGACAATTTAAATAGGCATTGGAAGGAGTCATCCATTTACATATCAAACAGTTATTAAAATGTGCTAGCGATAAATTTTTTTTCCTTCATATTTTTTCATTGAACTTCTCTGGCTTACATCACCTGAGGATGTGGTGCATTGGCTCCGGCTGGATCCTGTTTCAGTGTCCTCTGCTGAGATGCTAATTTTGTTATCTCCCCTTGTCAGCAAATTCCAGCTGCTATCCACGAGTTTCACACTACAGCAAAAGTGCATTCTGCTTTCTGATGGTGGCTGATTTTGTGCAAGCCCGACGGGACAAATCACTGCTTTGGAACAGCAGAAGGACAAGCTACAGATACTGTGATTTCCTTAGTGTTCAAAGTTCGAAGATTTATTTATTTTAGTTTTGGAGGAACAAGAAGTCCCGCAGTAGCCTGTTGTATCTTGAGGGCATTTAAGCCTTGATTCCAAGGAGGATGTATTCCCACTGGAAGGCGATGAGAATTTGCGCATGTAAGGGGGAAAAATGTATTAGGTAGAGTTGCGGCGGAAGTTCTGGTGAGAAGGCAGCATCCTTTCTCCAAGCCCATATAAGTCAGGATCAGCTGAAATGCTTTAGACTTCCCAGTGTCTTTATGCTTGAATATTGGTCTGTTGTGAGAGCTGAATTACTGGAGTTAGCCAAATCTTGCCCAGAGGCTGCTACAGGCTTTCCTGTCTCTCTCATCCTCCTGATAAATATCACGGCAGCAAAGACTCCTCGAGTAGTCCTTGAAAATACAAGGTAGCCTGCCTGATTTTTTTTTTTTCCCAGAGATGCTGAGCAAGTCCAGTCCTGATGCAGCCATGGTGGGCCCAAGACACTCAGCAGTTCCTGAAAACCAGGGGTCTGCATGTTTAATTGAAGAATTCAGAACAGGGCTTGTGGATCCTATATTTGCCAGCAGATGTGCATTCAGGAAGGGATGGTATCTTGTGCAACGCTGCCCCAGCCCCTGGGGGTCATCCCACTATTTCTAGACCTGCCAGTTGGGAGATGGTATCCCGTGTGGGGAATACATGGGAAAGTCCCCTGGGGAAATCTATGAGAACTCCAAGTAAAGCCTGAATTGTATTTTTTTTTCCGCCTAGTCCTCTTCATGCCTAGAATCCCTTCTTCCCATTGCTTGGGGGAGTTCCAAATAGATCAAGGAGCCTCGAAGCTGGTTTGGCTGTCTTTGGATAAACCTTCAGGCAATTTTTGATAGTTGAGGGCCAAAAGCTCTGGTTTTGTTCCTGCAAAAATGCCTGCATTTGAACGACTGTAACCACTGCATGCACAAATGCAAGAATGGATGAAAAACAACCTCCCAAGGAAACAAACCAGGGAAGGCTTTTACATGGGCTGAAACTCACCAGGTGCAGTGCCACCTTTGCTGTGCTTGCTGATTGTGCTCCCAGCCCCTATTGGTGACTATGTGACTACGGCAGTGTGTTTCTAAACGTCTGTCTTCTGGCGCTAGATTTCAGTGCGGGCATAGAGGTGAATTTTGTGCCACCCCTCTGGGGTATGCTAGTTTCCTTTTACGGTAGGGTCTCCTATTGCCCATGGAACACCCACCAGCTTTGGAGGCAGCCTTTCATCTGACCCGCTGTCTGGGATTTCATCGGGAAAGTTTAAGCATACACCCCTCGACTGGGAGGAAGGGATTTCTTTTTAAAGCCCGAAAAAGCGGACATATTCCTTGGATACCTCCAGTATTCTGGAAAAGCTTTGTAGTCTAGATGTATCCATAGTCAGGGCTGTGAGCATCCCACCAAAAGTGCTCAATTCTTCACAGGGTCAGACTAAGCTGTTTCAAGGGTATGCTTGAGAGTGGAGATTGGTCTTGATTGTGACTGCTTGCACATAATGGAATTTGGATGAAAGTTGCCTATTGAGTTGTAGTATGTAAATGACTAATGTCCATTAACAAAGTATAGGTAGGCAGCCTTGATTAGATTAGATTAGATTCAACCAAATGGTTGCAGAAACTGGAGCCTCCAGCATGCAAGGGACATCCTAAAGATCCTGATAGTGTTCCCAAATCCTGTTAGATCTGTTAATCTGATTGGAGAACGCATTCCAGGGCTACATAAACCGCATTGCTAGAATACTTTCTGCGGCAGCCTAATCCTTTAAGGTAAACTGTCCGAGACTGTTGTAATGCAGTGCTCTGTGGCACTGTTGTAATGCAGTGCTCTGTGGCACTGTTGTAATGCAGTGCTCTGGAAACCTTTCTGTAAAACTAGGGATGTAAACCATCGTTTAAAAAGTTAACCGGTTAAACACCGGTTAACTGTGGAGCAGCCCTTTGTCCACAGCGTGGTGGGGCTGGTTGGGGTGCTCCAGCATGGCCGGGCTGCTAGTTATCTGGATGATGCTTATCAGGTAACTGGTTACCCCTTTACATCTCTATGTAACAACGTGACTTAGAAAAAAGAAGGCATGTTCGGAACCCATTAGAGAAGGGGATGGATAATAATGCAGAAAATATGGGGACTGGTCAGCTTGAAAAAGAGATGGCTAAAGGCAATATTGCAGAGGTCTGTAAACTCCTGACTAGTGTGGAGAAAGTGAAGAGGGAAGTGCTGTTTACTGCTTCAGATAATACAAAGACTAGGTGTTGCCCAGTGAAATAAAGAGGCAGGAGGCCTTAAAACAAGCAAAAGGAAGCACCACTCAAAGTACTTCAGCCTGTGGAACCAGTGGATGTTGTGAAAGCCAGAAGCATGACTGGGTTCGCAGAAGAATTGGATAAGCTCATGGAAAATAAGTCCATGGGTGGCTAGTAGCTAAGATGGTTAGGATTGCAACCCCATCCTCTAGGTGTCCCTAAACCTCCAGTTGCCAGAGATATCTGGTGCTTGCTGCTGTCAGAGACAGGATACTGGGCTAGGTGGCCCATTGGTCTGACCCAGTTGGGCCATTCTTAGGTTCTCAACATGTAACCCCTCATTCCCCAAACAAAACTACGGTGTGTTTTTTGAAACACAAAGTATCCCTGCTACACATGCAGGCCAAGATGGAGAGACTGTGCTTCATGAGGTAAGGGTCAAGATAGGGATGTAAAAGAGTAGTCGATTAGGCGGCTACCCAATAAGCCTAGACTTCTGTGTAGAGGCAGCAAGGGCGGGGAAATGCATGTAGTTGACAAGATTAACCGATTAACCGATAAGGCTTATCGGTTAATCGTGTAGTTGGCTACTCATTGATATCCCTACTCCTGTAGCACCTTAGAGACTAACAAAATATATAGTATCATGTGAAGCAGCTAATTAAGCTCCACTGGGTAGAGACACTTCATAATAAGCCACACCCTTATTTACAATGATTAGTACCTTACTTGGGATTCAGTGTTGTTGGAAGTACCTCTAGAGGAATTTGCTGCTCAGTGTGTGTGTGAGATATCAGAGGAACTTGTCCTGGAATAAGGTACTATTTGACGTGAGTCAAGGTAGCAGAATCTGAGCCTGTATGGGGAATTGTACAGTTGTCTGTCCATCTGCAGCAGCCTTGTGCTCTCTCCCGGGCCGATTCCATCTCGGTACAATCATTTCTTTTATGTATGTGACCCAACCTCTGGAAAGAATTCTCCAGTTGGCAGAGTAAAGTGGAGCTGAAAATCAGAGATGATAGCTTCATTCCAAATGAATGGAAATCAAAAGTATTTTTCCTCTCTCCCTCTCTCATGGTGCATTTTACTTGATACGCTTAAAAATTGTCATTCATTTTCATTGACTCTCTGCTGCACCCTTGACAGGAACTCTTGTCAGGTTTCCCCCACCCTAGGAACTGTGGTTCGAACAGCATGTGAAATTTCTCCCCGTTGAGATGCTGGAGGGCTGAAGAGAACAGAGCTGCCCTCTTTTTTTTTTTTTTTTTAAACGCTTAACCAAGAGGTTTGAAGCAGAATCCTCCACTTAAACACGAGGCTCTAGATGGTAAAGTTACCATCTGTCCTCAGCAGAAGAGCAAGGAGGAGCTGTTCTGTCCCGGAAGTCGGCCCAAGGTTGCATGGTAGTTCCATCACCATTCTTCCCTCTTTTTCCAGGGATGCAATGGGGAAAGTTACTCATCATCTTACTGCTTCTGGGCCACAGACTCAGACCAATGATTATCAGGAGTGAGGACTGAGATTTGAGTCCATTGCATCTCTGGCTACACTGGTGGGGTTTTTAGCTCATGCTCTAAGCCAGGGGTGGGCAATCATTTTTGATGGGGGGGGCCACGCCAAGATTTTGGAAAATGATTGGGGGCTGCACTCTTCCATGATATTAATGGAGATGCGGGGTCTGGGATGGAGGTTGGGTGCAGAAGGGAGTTCGGGGTGAGGGATTGGGGTGCGGGAGGGAGACTGGAGTCTGGGAGGGAGTTGGGATGAAGCAGTGGTTGTGAAGTAGGACAGGGGACTGGAGTGCAGGGGTTTGGGATGTGACCTAGAGTAGGAGGGGATTGTGATCTGGGGCAGGAGATTGGGGTACCAGATCTGGGAGGGAGTATGGGTATGTTGACGGGGCATGGGGTAGAGAATTGGGGCAGGAAAGAGCTGGGGTGCCAGAAGCAGGCTGTGGCTAAGAGACTTACTTGCCAGCTGCCAAACTAGCCTGCCTGCAGAGCTTAAAATGTTTCCCTGCCTGGCCATGTGCTTCATGAATAACTGAGCCCAGGAGAGGGGGCGTGATTCTTCTTAGCTGCCTGTTATTCCAACAGGCAGCTTCTGTTGGCTGGTTTCTGCCAGAAGACGGCCAATGGGAATGTGCTGGGAGTGGGGCAGCTCCTAAAACTTCCCCCCTCCCCTCCAGTTTCAAAACAGAAAGGGAGCCCTGCAGCCACCTTTCTGCACGGCGTGTGGGGCAAGTTGGGGAGCCTGCCTGGGGCTCCTTGTTGCCTCCGTGGGCCGGATCCGGTTGCTTGGCTGGCTGGCTGGCTGGCTCCGGCCTACGGGCCGTATTTTGCCCCGGCTTTCTTCTCTATGGCTGGAGTCACAGTCTGAGCATTGGAGAAGGCTGCACAGGTGAATATTAGGGATGTGAACGACTCGTTGACTATCCGATGAGCAAATGCTTATCGGCTAGTCAACAGACGAGTCGCTCCTCCCCCCCATCAGAAAGAGGCAGTGGGGGGGGGGCGCGGCGGGAAGAAGAGGGGGTATTTCAAAGCAGCAGCGCCACATGGAGCCTGGGGTCACAGGGGAAACCTCAGCTGACCCCGGGCTCCACACGGCGCTTTTGCCTTTGAAGTGTAGCAACGGCCCTAGTGCTGTTGCTACACTTCAAAGGCAGAGGTGCCCTATTGACCAATCGAATAGTCGATGCAAAATGCATCGACTATTCGATTAGTCAGTTACTTGAAATTTAACATCCCTAGTGAGTATGAAGGAGCAAGGTGGAAACTAGGTATGTAGGGAGCCTGGAGGTGATCTGCCTCACTGTGGAGTTAGCATTAAAAAGCAGTGGGAGCCTACAGCTGGCGTGGACCTTTACTCACACCTGTGCTGTGGCATGACATGAATGGGCCGGGACTTATGGCCCACTCCAGCTCCTCTGTGTTGCTCTGGTAACGTAAAGGGCTGCATTGCCTGCCGGGTGAGAGGTCTGTGTGGCTCCCTGCAGCATGGAGGGGGCACACTGGAAGGAAAACATGGCCATGGCCATGGCCAGCAAAACATCCTCCTTGGCTCACTGTAGAAGGGCATAGTTTAATAACAGGCCTAGGCTATTCCAAATTGTACTGAGAGCCTGACTGGCTAATGAACCCTTAGACTATATTATTAAATCCGTGGCTTACACTTTCCCCTGCCGTTTCATTCCTCTGCAGTGCAGGTGGGATGAAGAATCTGCCTCTAGGCAGGTGTATCAGAGAATTGCATGTGCAGCTGCTTGGATATGTGTGACACTATGCAAATACCTTTGTAGTAACTATCCTTCTGTCTAGCGAGTGAATGTACGGCCTGGCGGGATGCAGTTACATAAGTCCTACTTGTTGACCATTTGACATTTAACAGTCTGCCGTTACTGGTTTACAGTTATTAATTATCCATGAAACAAAATCCCATATTTTTTTACAGTACAGTCCTGCTTTGACTTTCTACACAATAACCTCTTGTTGGTACAGTGGAGCAGACACTACTTTAACAGATGTTTTCCGTATTAAAAAGAGCAGCGCTTGCGTATTAATTTGCTGTTGCTTGTGTTGCTTTTCACTGCACAAATCCATTGCCTGTACGATCGGCTTTTGATTAATTTGATGCTACATTTGCTTTCAGTTTTTCCATATGGTGCTGTGAGGTGGAGGAGCAAATCCCATGAAACTAGAACAGAGCCCTTAGGAAAGCAAATCTCCTCCCACCCCACCCCCTTTTTGGGAGGGGGGAACAAGCCTCCCAAAGAGAATATGCGCATCGCTCGTGCTCTCCGTGTAGAATCAGGCTCCTGTTGGTCTTTTGCATCTGTCATTCACTTCAGAAGATGCGCGGCATCTGCGAATGCTCTCCAGTTACCAGGGTTTGGCCTAGACACTGGGATAAGGCAGGGCAGCCACCACCCGTGCCGAGCCACTGGGCACGGTAAGGGGGCTTGGCTCTGTGCTCCTGGAAGGGGTGGAGCCTCAGGTACAAGGGGTGGGGCCGGGGCAGCCAGTCCTCAGTTATACCCCATCCTTAGAACGGCCTGGAACATGCTTTACAGAGCTCTGACGGTGATTTAAAAAGGATCTAAGGCTCCAGGCACCTGGCAGTGGCAACCGGGGGCTCTGGGCACCTGGCAGCAGCAACTGAGAGTGCTGGGTCCTTTAGAATCGCCAGGCCCCAGGGCAGATGCCTCCTTTGCCCCACCCTGTCCGCAGGCCAGGACTTAAAAGCGCAAGGATTAACTCTTGCGGAGTCAATGGAAAACCACCACAAGTGACTCAGCAAGGGAGAGGCAGAGCGTCATGGACCAGTACCTCCCAAGAAGAGAGAGAGTTACAGAGATCGTGAGGAGAATCACAACTTCTCCATGCAAGCAAAAATGCAAGGATTATACGGGGCTCATGGATGGAACACTCCCGTTTCTTAACCAGGTATGTTCCTTGCATTGAACCTTGAGAAATTAAGGCTCCCTCCAGAAAACCACGTAAGCACGTGTTTGCTCCAAAGAATGTGAGTCCCTGAAAGGTACGAAAATGTTGGGAATAGAGGTTGTTCTAAATGCTCAAATGCTTGTAATGCTGAACAAAATGTTAGGGTTCCAAGTGTACAGCTTGTTCCAAGTGTACAGCTGAACAGTGGTTTCATGCAGCTTTCGAACTTCACTATGCAGAAGAAAAATGCTGCTTTTAATGCACAGGTCCACTGATGGGAGGGGGGCAAAGTGGTCAGTTGTTCTGGGGCCTGGCAATTCAAAGGGGCCTGGGGCTCCCAGCCTCCGCCATTGCTACTGGGACAGAGGCGGTAGCTGGAGCCCCGGGCCCTTTAAACCACTGCCAGAGCCCCAGCTGTGTGCACTGTGTGGCTCTGAGGCCTAGGGGGGAGGGTACACTGTGCTCTGGGTGGTGCGAAGACCTGGCTGCCCCAGCCCTGCCCCTTCTGCTCGAGGCCACGCCTCTTCTGCTTGAGGCCACGCCCCTTCTGGAAGTGCAGAACCAGGCCCCTCCTCCCCGCGCCTTGCCCAGGGGCCCGCGCAGGCAGCTGGTTCCCTAGTTAACACAGAACTGTACTGCATTTGCTTTTCTTGAGCTCTGGCTTTGTACTTTTGGCTCCAAATGAGGAGGGTGTGGGGTTGAGTGATCTGTTCCTAATCCTGGTGTTTGTAACTCAGAGGTTCTGCCATAGTCCCACTGTTTTCCGATGGGAATGTTATCGCACTGAAGTCTTGTACTGGATTGGGGCCATTATTCTTCAGTGCAGTAGAGAATCCATATACCTGTGCCAGGTTGGTCCCCCCCCTCCCCATTTTAAGGCTGATTGACTTCTCTGAGGCTGAGTCCTGGGGGAAGGGGTGGGGGGGTTCTGAGATCTTCATGGCATTGGATGCATTGTGGCCTGTGAGAAATTAGAAAAGAATTGAACTTCAGAGAAACTTCCTACCATTCATGTAGTACTGGAATGTGGTTAACTGTTTGCTTTCGCCAAGATTTTGCACTGGAGCTTTCAAATGGATCAAAGTATGCACGGGGCTATTGCTGTTGCTCATATGAATGAAATCATACTTCACTTGTGTCCTCTCAGTAGCGAGGTTTGCAAACAAGTTGTCTGGTGCCCCTGCTGATTACAAGTCTTTGGCCAGGTCTATACTTACCCCGAGATTGATACTTTGGGGATTGATCTTCCTGCCTTTGATTTAGTGGGTCTAGTGAATTGACTGTTGATAGTTAATTCCATCAACGCTGGTATTCCATGGGGTGACAAGGAGTCAGGAAAAGTTGGTCGGTCTCCCACAGTATGGCCACTACAGAAATTCAACGTAAAGTATGTTGACTCCAGCTATGATATTCTTGTAGCTGCAGTGGTGTATCTTAGGTTGACTTCCTCATGTAGCATAGACCTGGTCTGAGTGAGCAAAACCTAATGCAACAGAACCATCTGACCTCTAGTTCTAACTAGATTTTTTTTTTCACCTGCTGAAAGCATTCTGTATGGTTAATGTGCTCCCAGTAGTGTGTGGTGCATTTTGCTAAATCAAGTTTAAAATAGCAGAATTGCTTTAGTAGGTTTCCTTCACTCACTATTTTTCAAAACTGAGCATTTCTTTAAATTAATCCAACTAGATTGGTTGTCAGTTTACTGGCTTCAGAAGGGGCTACCTTATGGGTCTCATGTAACTTATCACATGAGTAGAGCTACCTTACTGTAATAGGATTTATTACAGTAGCAGAATCTCTTGGTTTTTTTGGTATTGAATAACTGCGTAGCCAGATTCCAAGCTGCTTTAGAAGTGGCAGTACTAGTAAGCATGTGCCAGTCCACAGCTGCCTGGAACGGGTTGTTCGGAGAAGATGTAAATTGCTCTTTTGTCACTTCCATCAGATTTTTTTACATTGGCCTGCGATGTGGGAACGTTTCGTGAAGGGTGAGCATCTCTGTGGTACCTTTTTAACTCTGAACTGTGTCTGAGCCAATCTTGGTTTTACTTGCTTTGGGCTGCCTGGCTAACCCACCCCTAACCCTCTGTTGACTTGGTATTACAGGTGCCTCCCCCTACCTCCCCAGCCTGAGACGGGTTACTGCTCATTGTGCCTGTGCAAATGTTTAGTAAAACATCATCTGTCCCGAAGAACTTGCTGTGTGAGCCCCTGAACCTGTTGGTGAGCTCTGTGTTGAACACATCGCTGTGTGCAGAGCCCAGTAAAGTTGGTAGGAATCTGCCCCCGTGGAGCAGATTGCAGGATCAAGGCCTTAGTTAAAGACAAAGCTCAAAGGGTGGGTGAAACAAATGGATGGGGCAAGAAGAAATTGGCTCTAATGGTAAAGCACGTGTGTCCCTTGCTCCCAAATAGGGTCCAGACCCTCCATTCCTCACCCTCTCCCCTATAAGGAGAACCAAAATCCCAATTGCCATTAACTGCCATCTAAACCACAGCAAAATCTGTTCTGAAATGATTAGATTACATCTGCCATAAAGTCTCCTCTGGCAGACGGGTCCTGCTGATTAGATCAGCCCTTGAACAAAACAGATTGTGGACTCTTCGATTATCTGGAGCCCCTTTGGTGCAGACAAATATTTCTGACCCAGGCCAGCCCATTTTTTCTGCTGACCTTTCACCTCCGGAAAACCTGAGATTGAATCTTCCTCGACTACATGGCTTCAAAACAGGCTTCAGTGACAACCAAAAGATTCTGGTGGAATAAACAACAGAGACCTCTGAGCTTGTATCTGTGAAGTAAGGTCAGGCATAATCGGAACAGGGCCCGGAATGCAGACCTGTCAGTTACGAGTTCAGCATCATGCTCTCCAGAAATGCTCATTTGCAAAGGACTCTCACAAGTGTTCTGGCACTATGATTTTTTTTTTTGCTTTAATTGTTGCCTCTTACATTTGTCAAGGTGCCTTTCAATCCAGGTTATGCCGGGTGTTACATAAAGGCCCACTGACGCCTGCATAGATAACTGTGAAAGCATTCTGTTCAGAAACAACCCTGCCAATATATTCCCCAGCTTGTTATTTTTACTTACTGGGAAATTTACATGGTAACTCAAATTTCTCAAAAGCTCACACTTCCATCACACTTGCCTTTGTTTGGGACCTAGCGTCTGGAAAGCCCTGTACAGGGGAACAAGAATTCCGAGGACAGAAAGAATGCACGAATGCTTGAGCAAGAACAGGCGAACGATCCTAGGCCAAATCTACTTTTTACTAATGTTGGTGTAAATCTGGAATAACTTCACAGATTCATACTGATGCAGTTGAGACTGGAATAAGTTCTTGCTTTTAACATCTCCGTCCTCATTTAACGAGCGAGGAGAGAATAACCAAGATAAGTCCCAAGGTCCAGATGGTCACCTCTTTATGAGTAACCCTGCTGAAGCACTGCTTTGGTGAAGAAGGGGTTGATAGTTGAACTAAATAAACTAGTTCATGTTGGGTGTGTAGGTGGGGTTAGAAAGTAAACTAGCCCAGAGGGAAGCCCTTTTTCTTGGGTCAATTTGCTGTACCCAAAGGATGAATCTGGCCTATTTGTCTTACTTTTTATCCTGCTACAATATAGGATGCGGGGCAACATTTGAATTCTATGTGCCCATGGTGATACAACATTGCCATACAGGGAAATGATTATCCCACCTCCATGAAAGCCTTTTAAAAAGTCACACTTTTTTTTTTCTGTTTCACACTCTTGCATGAAGAACCAGATGAGCAGTGTAAAATTAAATCAAAGTCTGCACCATTCAGTGCTGTGAGGCGCTTTTCCTTTCATGTCTGATAACTTCATTCTGATTGTTGGGATCAGAAATACTGTGCTGCTGTTACTGATAACGTCTAGCCCGTTTCAAGTTTTTGGCACTTCCAACAAGCGTAAAATGGGGAGGGAGTCAAATTGCTCCTTTCCTGGGGAAGATGGCAGGAGATTGGGAATATGGGGTTGGGAGATAAGGAGGGCTAGGGGTTCACCTGACACCATGGAGACTTGGGTTCAGGTCTCTGCTCTGCCACAAACTCAGCGTATGCTAAAGGAAATCAGTTTGTGTCTCTGGTCCCATCTGCAGAACAAAGATAATAGTACGTCAGACCTCCTACAGACACTGTGAGGTGTTTGGCTACTACAGTTGTCCGGGCCATATAAATATCTAAGTTAGACTATCAAGAATCTGAACTCTGAGAACTAAATTTTGGTCCTGTTAAAGTTTAGCTCAGATCCCAGAGTGATACACAGCCGTTCTTGCGCAAAAAGCCTGCAGTGTAGACATAGCCATGGAGTTTGGTCTGATTCGCTCGTCAATTAAACTGAGGGAAATGAGGAATAATTCTGTCGGTGTCAATGGAATTACATGGGGCACAACTGAGCGGGGAACTGAGATTTTTGCACGCCGATTAGCTGAAGGTGTGGAAATGTGAGAGAGCTATTTCAAACATGCTCAGCATGTTCCCAGCTCTGGGCTTCTCCCCTTGATTTCAGTGAGGAGAGCAAGACCAATGCTGTGTGTGTAAGAAGCATAGATAGAAAACTCCACTACCAACCAGTGGTGTAAACAGAAGGGCCCAAAGTGGGTCCCTGGCTCTGAGTGGGTGGGAAATGCTGCGGGGGAGGGGTAAGCCCTGGCACCCCGATCTCATTCCCCAGCTGCAGTGCTGGAGCGGAGCTGGATAAGCCCCCAGTACCTCAACCCCACTTCCCAGCTGGAGCGCCAGGCGGGTTGACAGGGGGCGGGTCAGAAAGCAAAGTGGGTGGGCCACATCCCACGCAGGCTCATCTGTGGCTATGCCCCTCTTGCCAATCTGGTAGGGTTGCCAGGTGTCCGGTATTAACCCGGACAGTCCGGTATTTTCGCCTCCTATCCTGTAAAAAAAAAATTCAGAAAATACCGGACACCTAAAATGTGTCCAACTTTGGTCTCCCCTCTTTTTTTTTTTCTCAACAGAATTTTCTCCCTGTTTTTTTTTTGGGGGGGGGGGCGGAGTTTGTGCAGTATTTTGGTTAAACCATCTGGCAACCCTAACAGCAGGTAACACTCAGGCTGGAGCATCTGAATACCACTTAGTTGGTGTCATAAAGAACTCCTCACTGAGAAGGTCATCCAACAGTGGAATAGGGCCTGTGTGAATGTGATTTGTGCTGGGCGACTGGGGGAACATAGTGGCTACAATTTAACACTAGAAAAGACATTGAGACAGGAGCATGTGGCTGAAACTTGCTGATAATAAAATGCTGAGGCGTTACCCCGGCAATGTCTGAATAGAGGAAAAAGCATGCCTGAGATGGCGCCTCACACAGCACCTACATGCTACAGAAATGAGAGGGGAAAGAAGGGTCTGAACCACATTCGAACACCACTGAAATTAGGGGGTGCCAAAAGGGCAGGCTGTGTCTGTCTGATAACGAGGCGTGACAAGATATGTCAGAGCTGTCCACTCCAGAACTGTGAGGAAACGCTATTCAATCTCCAGCAAAACCATCAGCGTTAACCTTTTCTCATTCTGGTCTACATGGATATAGGAACTATGGTGGAAAATAAAACCCTTCATGAGAGACCACAAAGTTTATATTTTGAATAACCGTGCAAGTGGCATTACTTAGGTGCCGCTGTCAGAGATTTGGGGTGGAGGGTGTTGGGCAACGCACGATACACATGTACAAGTTCATGAAGAAAATGTGACCCTTTCTATAAAGAAAACCAGGGGCGGCCCTAGACTAACCATGCAATCGGCGTGCCCCCCACCTCCAAACCCCTCAGTGATATTGCACCACCATTTGGCGCCCCATTTAACTTGGTGCCTTAGGCGACCGCCTAGTTCGCCTATATGGACGGGCCGCCCCTGAAGAAAACACATCTGGGTACGTCTACATAGCAAGTGGGAGGTGCAATCCCAGTGTTGGGAGAGGCACATGCTAGCTCTGCTCAAGCTAGTCCCTAAAAATAGCAGTGTGACTGAGGCAGTGCGGGTAGTAGGTTGGGCTAGTCACCCAAGTATATACTCAAGAAATAGAATCATAGAGCACTAGAACTGGAAGAGACCTCAAGAGGTCATCGAGTCCAGTCCCCTGCCCTCGCGGCAGGACCAAGCACCGTCTAGACCATCCCAGATAGATGTCTATACAACCTGCTCTTAAACATCTTCAGTGATGGAGATTCCACAGTCTCCCTAGGCAGTTAATTCCAGTGTTTAACTACCCTGACAGGCAGGAAGTTTTTCCTAATGTCCAACCTAAACCTCCCT
This sequence comes from Pelochelys cantorii, assembly GCA_032595735.1. NCBI lineage: Eukaryota > Metazoa > Chordata > Testudines > Trionychidae > Pelochelys > Pelochelys cantorii. Next base: position 7,155,400 of record CM064346.1, on the reverse strand, counting down.
TGCTGCAGTTTAAGTCCATTATTTCTTGCACTATCCTCAAGGGCCAAGGAGAACAATTTTTCTCCCTCCTCCTTATAACACCCTTTTAGATACTAGAAAACTGCTATCATGTCCCCTCTCAGTCTTCTCCTTTCCAAACTAAACAAGCCCAATTCTTTCAGTCTTCCCTCATAGATCATTTCTAGACCTTTAATCATTTTTGTTGCATTTCTCTGGACCTTCTCCAATTTCTCCACATCTTTCTTGAAATGTGGTGCCCAGAGCTGGCCACAGTACTCCATTTGAGGCCTAATCAACACAGGGTAGAGTGGAAGAATGACTTATTGTGTCTTGCTCACAACACTCCTGTTAATGCATCCCAGAATCATGTTTTGCTTTTTTTTGCAACAGTGTCACACTGTTGACTCATATTTAGCTTGTGGTCCAGTATGACTCCTAGATCCTTTTTCTGTGGTACTCCTTCCTGGACCGTCACTTCCCATTCTGTATGTTTTAAACTGATTATTCCTTCCTAAGTGGAGCACTTCGCATTTGTCCTTATTCAGCGTCATCCTATTTACCTCAGACTGTTCCTCTAGATGGTTTTGTATTCTGACCCTATCCTCCAAAGCACTTGCAACCCCTCCCAGCTTGGTATCCTCTGCAAACTTAATAGATTGGGCCAGCTTGTACTTGTGCAGCTCTTCCAAGTTGTCATGACCACTCTGCTCTTTTTTGAGGTGTTGGCTGGAGCAGAATTACCAGTGCATGTCTGCCCCAGCTGGGAATCACACCTCTCCAGCTGCGGTGTAGATGCATGCTAAGTAATGTTGTAGCATTTTAATGCCACAGGGTAATGGAACAGAGTGAGCGGATTGAAAATCTAGTGCGTGCCCTTTTCTTTTTTTTTTTTTTTTTTTTTTAAGGTTAGAAGGTTTTGGTCTAAATTGTTTGCTGAAGAGGAGGTAATGGCATGGAGATTGATCTCCACAAATACCTTTCTGTGTCATCTGAAGAAGTGGGTTGCGCCCACGAAAGCTCATGATACCATCAACATGTTTTGTCAGTCTTTAAGGTGCTACTAGACTAGTTGTTGTTTTTTAAGTTTTTAACAAATACCAAGTTGAGCTAAGAAAGGACAAGGTAGTAGGGCATCACAGGTGCAATTACTCTACATGTAGAATGCTGAGTAATCTACAGCACCAAAGGCAGGAATAGGAGCCCTGAAAATAAATAGTCTTTATTAAAAATACAGACAAATTTGGAAAGTGAAAATAATAGTATGAAGTTTGAAAACTGACACTGGACGTGTTTTGCGAGAGTCTTGTCGAGATCTTCTTGACCTTTAGCTCTCTCAAAATGTTTCACTGGTGTCCTAACAGTGAAACCAAAATGCTAAGTGGCAGAGCAAGTATCCCCATGGGTGCTGCAATAAAATATTCTGAAGGTTCCCACTTTAGGTCAAGCTTTTGGCCATCCTTCTGCACTGCACCCACAGAACTTGGGTGCAACTGTTTGCGAACATAAAAATCCACCTCTGGGCGTGTTGTCAATTTGTGCGGGCACGGCAGTTGTACTGGCAAGTCCCTGCTTCTGGTGGCCTGACTTGAATGTGCACATGTAACCACCACCAGGCGGATTTGAACCTGGGACCTCTGAAGCAGAGTATAGGAACTGCTACCCTCTGAGCTAAAAGCCAGCTGCTGCTGAGCTCATGCTGTAGAGGTCTCTTGGTCTTAACTGTTGCTATGGTCTAGGTACCACTTGCAGTGCTCAGTAACCACACTAGGTGTGTGGGTTACACACACGCACAACTTAGATTAACACATAAAATACAGACGTTTGCAAGGACCTTCAGGACCCAAATTGCAGATATCTTCCACTTGAACTCCGTGCTGCGCATGTTGTAGTGAGCTGTTACTGGCATCTCCACTAGAGGGGGAGAGGCTCACTAAGCCAGTTTATTAGTGGCATATTGAGCAGGTAGTTAGCAGCAGTTATCTGATTTGTACATATGTCCCTGTGCAAGAGACTGGTTCTTACTTACTGAAATTAATAGATTTTGTCCTTGGTGGGAGCCATTATGGAGACCTGTTCCCTCTTGGAGTTGTTAAATATAATATGAGAATAACCATCCAGATAGATATAGTGATATGCTGGTTTTCAAATATCTAGTACTTACAATAGAATTGTGCTCTGAACTGCTGAGGAGCTCCATCCATTTTACACCAACACCATATTAGACCCAGGATAGTTATTGTTGCAGTTTAGCTGTATTGGGGGGAGACCCCACAGTACAGAACGAGAGATGCAAACTTACTGGTAAGGAATTGAGGAGAGGAAACGCATTGGGGAGTATTGGTTTCCTTCACATTTATATATCCAGCTGGAAACATTTTCCTGGATTTTCAGAGCATGGTAATTTTTCTTAGAGTGGTGATCCTTTTTATGTTTGTATTTAAAGGTGGTACTATTCTCTAGTGGGGTTTGGGTTTAAATGGCACAATAGTGTGTGTATTTTATTTTTATATATATATATATATATATATATATATAAGATTAGTGTGTGGGTGTATATATGTGGTAAATTATTTTCTTGTGGAGCATTCATTGCTTTGTTGGCTGAATTAGCTCTTGTGCTATGTGAGGCATGCAATGTATTGTTAGAGAGATGGTTTTAGTACATAGCAGCACTAAATGTTTTATCTTGTTGGCAAGCAGTATTGTTGCAGAAGATTTGAAGTTCAAAGAGAGCTCCACTAAAATGCCTATAAAATAAAATAACAAAAAGAAGGGGGCTGGGGCTAGAAGATACAAGAATTACTTGATCCCCTCTGGAAAGATTTCATAGAAGGATTGTTATCCACTGAGACTCAAGGCTTCTATTTGACCTCCTACTGACATCGCTAAACAAGATTTGTAGGATGTTTTAAAGCACTAAAATATAAAAGCCGCGCTGCCCAAGTATCATTGTACACAGAGAGATCCACAGCTGTATTTTTCTAAGTGATGCACTTAGAAGGTGTTAAGCGCACTCAGAAAGTATGTTGTCTGCGTCTCATTTCCAGGAACAGGGAGTCAAACTAGCCACTTTATTTTATTTCTTGCAGTGCTTGATTGCCTTAGATTTTGTTTGTCTGCTCTTGCTGTACCATGTTCTGATCTGTTACTAGTTAGGGAGCTCTTTTGTGGAAAAGACACAAGATAGCCACTTAAAATGCGGCTCTTCTGGTGTACAGTACATCAGAGACAATTCAGAAGATTCTGGAAAGAAGACTCAAAAGCCAGTTTCAAGGCACAGGAATTGCCAACCAACCTGCTAATGAAAGCTGGCTTTTTGACAGCAAAGCAGAGTGTGACACAACTTGTCACGGAAGTGGTGTAAAAAACAACTTTAATGGAGCAAGAGCCAAAAGGGAGCAGCACATCATGCGCCGTGTGGCAAACCCTGCTACATCCCCTGCAGCCAGGGAGGCTCAACAGGGTTGGGGAAGGGAGAGGATTTAAGGAATAATCTCCGTGGGGAGCCCATGTCCCCAGTAATGTTCTCACTAATCTTTTTCCTCCGTGTGGATTTTTTTCCATCCATGGCATGGAATAAATTTTAAGTGCACCCAGGCATGTGCGAATGTGCACCACCAGTAAAAACAAAAAACCCAGCTGTGGATGCTGAAGTGCACAGCTTACAGGGAACACTGGTCCCCACTGCCTGCTAAAGGCCTCAGTGGCCTGCAGGCTTCCTGTTGGCATAGAATAGAAGGTCAGAGGAATAGTGAAGGTAAAACTGGAACCTACTGCTACACAGATTTTTTACAACAGTGGTTGTGGGAGCAGAAGTAGGGTTGCTGTGGGATGGGTGATTCTGCTCCAACGTGTAGCGTTTAAGACCGTGATGGACAATCTGGGCTAGTGAGTGGGCCGCATGAGTGGCCCTCCTTCATCTCAATAAGCTGCAAGATTGGCATAACCCAGATGGTTTCCTGGGATTGAGTAGTTTTGACAACTGCGTTTATAGAATTATATAATCCTAGAACAGGAAGGGACCTCGAGAGATCATTGAGTCCAGTCTTCTGCCCTCACGCAGGACCAGGCACTGTCTAGATCTTGCATACCTAGAATTTGCGGGGTGGGGGGGGGCGCCAAATGAACCATAGCAGTGCTTTGATTGGACTCACAGGGAGCACACGGCTCTCACAGTTGATGTTGTGAGCAGTCAGCACGCACCTCACTTCACGTGTCTTTGCTTGACGTGCTTATTACTTTAGTAATCAGTGTGTGTGTGTGTGTGAGAGAGAGAGAGAGAGAGAGAGAGAGACTATGCAGATGGAAATTACCAGAATCCGGCAACCCTACACGTGGGCAACGGTAAACAAAATGTCTCGTCAGCCGCGCGTAGAATCCCGATGGGCCACAGGTTGCCCACCCTTGGTCTAAAGGTATACTTTCACCACACACCATTGGTAGTGTCACATAGGTAGAAGCCCCAGTGAAATGCAGGCTGTGGGTTCACCCTTCCTTGGGTAGCTACGCACAGCAGTGGGAGGCACTGGCTGAAGGAAGCATGGGGGAAGACTCCAGCAATGGGCCACTACACTCCTCCAAAACTGGGAGGGTAGACAGGAGAGGCACCGTTTTGGGCACGTAGAGAGCAGTGTAGGGTACAACCAAGGGTTTAGGTGTGTCTTTTCTTGCCTCAGCTATGCCTTACCATCTGCACTGCTCCTTAGACTCGTCCTAGGGGCCTTGCAGTGTATGTGGTTTGTGTGGTACTGAAAGGATTGTGCTGTAGACTTAAGATAGGGAGGGAAGTCTGCTCTTAAAAAAGAGGTTCCTGTTTTGGTGGCTACCTCAACATAAATACCATACAACAGTACTGCTGTCTGTCTGCAGTTGTTTTGGGATTCATCGGGAAGAAATATGCCCAATATATGGAATATTGCTGAATGGACAAGACATCATATGTGAAGTCTGAACCAGCTAATAGTCTAGGGATCTGTAGTACTGAGATTTACCTTAGTGTTGGGTGAGGGCTGGGGAGGAAATCCATCCATTCGTTCCATACAGAAATGAACTTGTATAATGTATAGACTAGCTGAGATGCAACCCGGCAAGCAACTTAATAGATTGTGTTCACTAATTAAGGGCGATATTCAGTGCTGTTAAATGCAGTCTGTCCCATACATTGTAGATGAGAATCGGTCTATTGGCAAAAGCAGGCAGTAGCCTACAAACAAGACTTGGCAAGTTCTTATCACTAATGGATGGACGAGTTCATTTCAGGGCACCTTACCACTTTGTGTCCCTGTTCCCATTTGTCTCCGCTCATTCTGTCTTTTGTTTGGCCTCTAAACAGACCTAATTTCTGTTTCACTGAGTTTGTGAACCGACATTATTTTAATGAACGGCTAGAAACCTGACTGAGGTTACAATGTGGAGCCCGAGTAACCCAGGCCCTTGTTCACCGCAGAACATCTGTGATGAAATGCTATAGGGCAGGCAAGGTCAGCCCCCGGACAAATGTGTGAGTTCGGGCTGTGAACTTCGCACAGATGTACGTTTGAATCTCATTCTGGCTGCATGTGCAGGCACCTTTTCTGCAGAAAGCAATTAGAGACATCATTCTGCAGCAGGAGGAACGTGACTCAAAAACTGTAGATCAAGGTGAACTCAAGAGTAGTTAATAAACCAATTACTGGTTTAAGCAGAGGGTGACATGGGCAAGGACCCAGATTTATAGATGCTGTCATAGCTCTACAGTGTTAAGAGAAAAGGTTATTCCCACCAGTACTGTCCATGGATAAGCAGAGTTGTTACAAGTTTACCAAAGGCGCGCGTGTGCATGTGCATGTGCATGTGCGTGTGTGTGTGTGTATTTTTTAAATGCACAAAATTTCCTTCGTTTTTATTATGAGATGATTCAGTTTGGGACAGAAATCCTGTGACGATAGAGCGATGTTTCCGCATGCCTTGCGCTTAACATTGTAACTGCATGTCACCTCTGAGCAAGGGAAACAAGGCAAGATCTTAAATTAACTAGGAAAACGAGAAACCTCATACATTTGGATACTGTTTAAATGGCAACTCCTCCTGCTGTTTCTTGTTGTGCTGGAAGAGAGAAGCGTTTTGGACCTGATCCAATGCCCACTGATGTCAATGGAAAGACTCCCATTGACTTCAAAGAAAATTGGGTCAGGGCCTCCTGTGGGTAGGATGTTTGCTGTAAAAGGGTATTTATAATAGCATCATTTGAGTTCTATTGGGAGTGAGTTCTGTGAGGAGTAAAAGCTAGAGACCAGTGCAGCTTGATCACAGTCCCATTATTGCATCGGCTGTGCTGTGTCCATTGAGAATCTCACTCTAGGAAAGACCCTGTTTGCTTTTTGGGTCCAGAGAGGGAGAGGTAAGAATGCACTCGCTTTGGTTTGAATTGCAATTCTGTTCTGTATGTTTGCAGATGGCTTGGTCACAAAAAGGTGTGATGGGAGCACATGACAATGCTAATCATTCTTTGACATGACATGGCTGTGAAATCCAAGCACAAGCGCTGAAAAGATAGGAGAGACTGGCTTTTTGTCTATTAAATATACAACAAAGAACTAGAGCTCTGTTTGCTTTGGCAAACAAATACATCCCCAAATGGATCAAACAAGTTATAATGCAGAACAAACTGAAGTAGCAGAGGATTTGTCTGAGATACTTAACGTCATATTTTATCCTCCGGTCTTTATATTGCCATCTACTCAAAGAAAAAAAGATCTTTTGAAATAACCATGGAAAAAAGCTGAGCAGTCATTGTTCTAGAGCAGCCTGATACAGCTGTGTAGTACCGGATTCTATTTCGGTCTTATGCTCTTTGCTACAAGATTAGAAAACACCAGCAGTTTCAGGTATCCATCTTCTCCCCTGAAAAGCTTGCAAAAATTATTTGTAATTAAGCCGGGTAGAAAATTGTGATTTCTAACACAGAGCATTCATTTTCAATTTCTCTAGCCAAGCAAAATGACAAATACAAAATGCAAGTGCAACCAGATGGACTAACTATATTAGGAGCGCCACATGCATATTTTGTGTCACTTATTAGCATTCATTAAGTCAGACGGGGGGAGGAGAGGGATAAGCTTTGCCTACATGTATTAAACCAATAAGGCTGGCATGGTTCCAAGCCTCCTCGCACAGATTAATTGTTTTATAACTGCTTTAATTAAAATTGTTCAGTATATGATTAACCCAAAAGTTTTAATTTCCACAAAATTGTTGAACAAATGAGACATTAATATTTTACATTAACTGTGGAGAGCTTGCCTCCGTTTGCTAAATGGCTTGCTAACTGTAAATGTGAAGCAAATGGCATTGTGGAAAGAGCTTAGTTGTACCCATTTTAGGGAGGCCTGGGAGTGGGTCTCATAATGGCCCACTGTGATGAAGGACTTGGGCTGGAGTTCTCTATTATGATGTAAATTCGGTAGAGAGCCAGATAAGTGTTTTGTATAGTAAATTTCTCTGCTCCGAATGACAGCTTAGACTTGGACCAGTGTTGTCAATTGTTACAGTGGGGCGATTAACAATGCAGCAATAAGGCAAGAATAATAGATTTATTACACTGGATAAAGCAATCACCTTCATGGGGGTATTATGCAGCACATTAAGTTCTTGGAAGTTGGAGGGTCGCTATGGGAACTGTACAATTAACACTGCAAGTGTGTGCATTGCCTTTTATTTAAAAGGAGTCAGTCACATGGTCTGATTGAAAATTTGGAGAGGCAAACGCTGCAGGCTCAAAAATATATCTGAACTGTGACTCCTAACTCTGCTTCAATTCAGTGGGATCTCGTACTGAACATCAACCTTGTCCTTCTCTGCAAAAGATGTTACCCAAGCATCCAGATCAGTGTTTCTTAAACTGTATCCTGTGGCACACCAGTGTGCCGCGAGGCAGTCGGAGGTCTGCCGTGGAGAACAGCAGAGTTCAAAATGGCCACCCTTAAAGGGACAGGTGACTTTTCCCCCCTCAATAACTTTTCCCCGGTCTCTTTTTTTTTTTCTCTCAACAAAAAGTCCTTGGTGTTCCTCATAAAAAAAACAACAACATTGTTTGGTGTTCCTCCATCTTAAAAAGTTTAAGAAACACTGATCCAGATCATCAGTTAGCTGGGAGTAGAAATGTAGGCGGAGGGTTAGGGATGTGTTATCCCTCAGTCTTTCTTGTCTATTTTAACATCAAGCTCTGGTAGGAGTAATTCATGTTTATAATACGTAGCGTCTGTCATCTGAGGACTGCACAGTGCTTCCTGAACAATTAATTACCCTCCCCCCCCCCCCCCACACACACAGACACAATGTCCCAGTGAAATTGTTTATACCTATTTTTCAGAGGGATAAGCGGAGGAAGAGCGCGAGCTGGTGGCTTGTCCTATGTAGCAGAATATGAAGAGATGTCCGGAGTCTAGGCATTTTTACTGTGATCGTTACTTGGGTATATTAAGTACCCTTGCCAGACTCCTATCTCCCTTTTCTATTATACCACAATACCTTGTGTATGTAGTTGGTTTTAAATTATACTTAATTGATTGGTATAAATAGCAGAGGGAATTTGTGTTGTGTTATAAACAAGCAACAAATGCCACAAGAGAAACATAGCTCGGTGAGCCACGGTACTGTTACGGGGAAGCACTGAACACATGTTCAGTAAAGAAATGCTAGACGCTGTGACCTCCTGTCTGTGTTAACTTCAGCGTGGCTGCCCTGAAAAACCTAAGCAGCTCTTAAGCCTGGGGACGTAGAACACTTTTGGGACGGAATGTGGTAGCTGTTGAGTTTAGGCAGAAAGAATCCAATTACCTGAGCTGGAATTTGGCCAGGGCAAGGGTTAATTCACGTACTCTGAGGGGAAATGTCGTGGGGCTTTGGAACCACAAGAGGCTGGGCCTTTTCTTTTATGCATCTCATCAGAAAGGTGGAACTTTCCTGAGACCAGCCCTGCCTCCCCAAGCCTTGCCCCAGGTGCTTGGTTTAGTAAAGCTAGAGAAGGAAGAACACAATGAGCAGCACTGATTAGTCAGTAGCACTTCTGGGAGATCTAATGCACATCCTCACCCAGCCTGACCCTGCTTAGCTTGGGATTTCACAGCCCAAAGGGGTGATAAGGCTGCAGGGTATGCTTGTGCGCATGTTTGTGGGTTGATGGTTTCCTGTGATAGGGAAAGCCCATGATCTGAGCAATTGCTTGCTAAATAGCCCCTTTTTGTTTATGATGATTACACAATTGGGTGTTTAATATAGCACCCTTCCCGTTAAAGATGGCACTGCCCTGGCCTCACTGACTGTCCGTGGCAAAACTCCCATTAACTAGAATGAGGCCAGGTTTTCACCAGAAGGCTTCTCTTGGACTTTTGGAAACTTGAGTGAGCATTATGAGCACCCAGGGGCTCTGCAGGTCTAGCTCCAAAACTTGCAGGAAGAGGAGAATGACCCTGAAGGAAAGGGGTCGTGCATGGCCTTTGTTTGTGCTGCCAAGAGAAGTGTCCGGTTTCTATCAAGTTGGGGACTGACTTAGTCCTTTCAAATACAGCTTTGGTGACCCCTTCTTGGTTAGAGAACGGCAGAAAACAAGGTGGAAGAACCCAGTTTTAGGCTACTTGTCTTGGGTAAAACTTAAGTGGACGATGGAATCGCAGAAAGTTATTGTAAGTGGGTATTAATGAAAAGGGACCTCCTCGTGTGTTGTAGCTGGATTGTTGTAGAGGCATCTAAGACTCTGTCTACATGGAAAACTGTCAGCAACACTAACGTCAACTCAGGGTATGACTATTCCACGCCTAGGGGCACATAAGTTACCCCGGCATAAGCAATATGTACATGAGCACTTATGTTTGTGGGAGAACTTCTCCCATCAGCATAGAATATCTTCATCTGACACCGTATCGGTGCAACGGCACCACTGCAGTACAGTATATATACACACAGCCTAAGATAGTTACATTAGTGACGAGTGGATGGGACAAGTTCTATGGCTCTCCTCCCTTGGACCTCAAGAGTAAAGGAACTAAATGGTGACTAGCGAGGAAAGGATTTAAACTGCATCAGAAGATGCACTTAATGGTTTGGCTTTCAAATCCCATGATGACCTATTGATATTTAGTGCTACAAAGTAGTTTCTGCTGCCTCTGCTTTTTGTGTGTTTGTCTTCCCTCCATGAGAGGAGTCAAATTAAGCCCTGCAGGCAAAAGCTGGAGTTTTCAAAGGCATATCTGGGAGTCCTGTGCCTGGATGTCAATGGGATGCAGGCACCTGATAATGTTGGGCTGTTCAGAAAATTCCACCAGGCAGAGGTCTCAAATACCACCCTGTCCGGTAGGATACTGGACACCTGGCAACCCTACCTAAGAGATTGTTTAATTGTGGTGTAGACTTTGGGCTTGAGGACACTTCAAGGTGGGAGGGGTTGCAGGCCTCAGACGGCAGCCTGAATCCAAGGGTCTACCTCACAGTTAAACAGCCCTTAGGCTGAGTCCTGTGAGCCTGAGTCAGCTGGAACAGGCTAGCTGTGTGTGTGTGTGTGTGTGTGTGTGTGTGTGTGTGTGTGTGTGAAGTGTGTGTGTGTGTGTGTGTGTGTGTGTGTGTGTGTGTGTGTGTGTGTGTGTGTGTGTGTGTGTGTGTGTGTGTGTGTGTGTGTGTGTGTGTGTGTGTGTCCCCTTCTCATCACGTAGGGAAGGATTTTTGCCTCGGGGCTTCACATTACCATTGAGGGTGAAAATCTGTGTCCTGAAGCCCACTTTGTAAAAAGCTATAGTGGAAGAGGATGGCCTATCCAGTCAAAACAAATGCAAGATGGATTTCTTCAGAGAGAAACTGTTCTGCTGGGACCAGTGGAGAGTGTGAAATGAAATGTGAAAAGCTAGGTTCTGGTGGGATGAGCACTAAAAGCTCTGGCATTCCTTTGTGTCTCAAAGGCCCATGTGGAAATCCTAGCGTGTATAGCCTTCAGGTAAGTCACCTTGATGGACCCGGGAAAAACAAAACAGTGGGGAGTGCTGCATTAAACATAAGGCAGGCTCCTCTGGGTGTAGTTTTTCAGTTCACTGGCTATCCCTTCTACCTGCAACATGGATGCTTGTTGAGCACATGTACTGAGACTTTAAACAAGTGTGCTGGTTGCTTGACCGTAAAGAGGAGACAGTCGTTACTCCCACAGGAGCGGCTTCCTGTAGGGTGCCACAACCTCTGTGATTGTCTCACCCAGCGCTTGTTACTGAGGGGTTTTACTGGGGCTTGGGGCCTAAAGGGCACTGCTGGTAACCCTAGGCCACTCGGTTTAGCCATGGGGAACTGCAGCAATGTCAAGGCCCCAGGAGAACAAGGGATGGCTCACAGCATGATATTCATTATTGTAATTGCTTTGCCTGCCTGCCATGATGTACCAACATACCTAGTCTTTTTCTTTTTTCTTTTTTGTTAAAGCATCTTGCTTCATAGCCACCCCGTTATCTCGGGAGTCTTTCTTGATCGTTTACCAGAGCGCTGCGGGACTGGTCTGTGTACAGTACCTGTGTGGAAGCAGTTTTGTGCAGTGGCAGCTGTGGAGCAGAGGTTGGAGACGGGACTGAGCGGGGTCCAAGCACGTGGGAAGTGATAAAGCTGTGAAGCTGTATGCTTGGGAATCTTCAGCTAAGGACCAAACCTATCCGTGTGCAGTGGTACCCTGGTGGGGTGGGCATGTGTTATAGACTCCCCCTGTCAGCAGTCTGTTATGTGTTCAGCTATGGACAGGCCCACCGATGGGGGGAGGGGCAAAGGGAGTAGTTACCCCCCGACTGAGTGATTTAAAGAGGCCCAGAGCTCCCGGAAGCTGCTACTGCTACTATTGCAGTAGCGGCAACCAGAGCCCCTCGGCCAGGTGCCTCTCCATGCTGCAGTTCCAGCAGGTGCAGCTGGGGGAAGGGTGAATGTGACCTGTCTGGGGCAGCTCCAGATTTATCTGCCCCCTGCGCTCGCCAGCCAGAGGGAGGAATGCAACCAACTGTGCACCGTCCCCTTGCTCCCTGGCGAAGGGGAACAGCCAGAAATGTTCCTGTACAAATTGAGGGAGGGAGGGCTAAAGCTGCCCCCCTAAAAGGCACCTGGTGGGGGGGGGGGAGGCTTGGGGCTGGGGCAGGCATTTTAGAACTCACTACTCAAAGAATTACATTTAAGCGTAAGAGACAAATGACAGTAATGAAATGCACAGACCAGTCAAAAACCAAAATGGAATTAATTGATAAGCTGAATAGTAACAAGTCTCCGGGACCAGACGGCATTCACCCAAGGGTTCTGAAAGAACTCAAATGTGAAATTGCGGAGTTATTAACAGTGGTTTGTAACCTATCCTTTAAATCCACTTTGGTACCAAATGACTGGAAGATGGCCAATATAACACCAATATTTAAAAAAGGCTCTAGAGGAGATCCTGGCAATTATAGACCGATAAGTTTAACATCAGTACCAGGCAAATTAGTAGAAACACTAGTAAAGAGTAAAATTGCAAGGCACATAGAAGAGCACGAATTGTTGGGCAAAAGTCAGCATGGTTTCTGCAGAGGGAAGTCGTGTCTAACTAATCTGTTAGAATTCTTTGAAGGGGTTAATAAACATGCGGACAAGGGGCACCCAGTGGATATAATATACCTAGATTTCCAGAAAGCCTTTGACACGGTCCCACACCAAAGGCTTTTACGTAAATTAGGTGGTCATGGGATAGGAGGAAAGGTCCTTTCATGGATCAAGAATTGGTTAAAAGACAGAAAACAAAGGGTGGGAATAAATGGTAAATTTTCACAATGGAGGAGGGTAACTAGTGGTGTTCCCCAGGGGTCAGTACTGGGACCAATCCTGTTCAACTTGTTCATCAATGATCTAGAAAATGAGGTAAGCAGTGAGGTGGCCAAGTTTGCAGATGACACAAAGTTGTTCAGGACAGTCAAAAGCAAAAGGGATTGTGAAGAACTACAAAAAGATCTCAGCAAACTGAGTGATTGGGCAGCAAAATGGCAAATGAAATTTAATGTGGGTAAGTGTAAGGTAATGCATGTTGGAAAAAATAACCCAAATTACACGTACTACATGATGGGGTCAAATTTAGCTACGACAGATCAGGAAAGGGATCTTGGAGTTATAGTGGATAGTTCTATGAAGACATCCACGCAGTGTGCAGCGGCAGTTAGTAAGGCAAATAGGATGTTAGGAATTATTAAAAAAGGGATAGATAATAAGACAAAAGATATCATACTTCCCCTATATAAAACTATGGTACGCCCACATCTCGAGTACTGCGTGCAGATGTGGTCTCCTCACCTCAAAAAAGATATATTGGCATTAGAAAAGGTTCAGAAAAGGGCGACTAAGATGATTAGGGGCTTGGAAAGGGTCCCATATGGGGAGAGGCTAGAGAGACTGGGACTTTTCAGTTTGGAAAAAAGGCGATTGAGGGGCGATATGATAGAGGTATATAAAATCATGAATGGTGTGGAGAAAGTGATTATAGAAAAATTATTTACCTTTTCCCATAATACAAGAACTAGGGGACACCAAATGAAATTGATGGGTAGTAGGTTCAAAACTAATAAAAGGAAATTTTTCTTCACACAGCGCACAGTCAACCTGTGGAACTCCTTGCCCGGGGAGGCTGTGAAGGCCAGGACTCTATTAGGGTTTAAAAAAGAGCTTGATAAATTTTTGCAGGTTAGGTCCATAAATGGCTATTAGCCAGGGATAAAGTATGGTGCCCTAGCCTTCATAACAAGGGCAGGAGATGGATGGCAGGAGATAAATCACTTGATCATTGTCTTCTGTTCTCCTTCTCTGGGGCACCTGGCATTGGCCACCGTCGGCAGATGGGATGCTGGGCTCGATGGACCTTTGGTCTGACCCAGTATGGCCAGTTCTTATGTTCTTATGTAAAATTAACTCACTTTGCAGGCAGTAAAAGTAACAACAAACTCTCCCCCCCCCCCGCCACGTATGTGTTGGGTTGGGAGAATAAAGGACAGTGTGTGTTTATGAGAACGACACACACACACACGCACACACACAGTGTGTGAGAGTGACAGAGATTTGAATTGCCACGCTCCCTCCATCCCCTTCTCTCTGTGTGGAGACGGGGTACAGATGTGGGGGGAGGAGGGACACCCTGACATCAGCGCCCCCCTCTTCTCCCTCCCACACCCTGCACAGCGAGCAGGAGGCTCCCAGCGGGCAGCTCCAAGGCGGAGGGCAGGAGCAGCAGGGCAGTGCGGGGAGGGGCTGATGAAGCGCTGGCACTTGACAGCTTCCCGGCCAAACCAGTCAGGAGCCCCTGTCAGAAGCTCCAAGATCTACCAGTAAATCCTGATGGATTGGTTGGTGATCACTGCTTTATGCACTGTGTGTCCATGGACTAGAGTCTAATTCCAGGTCTCTGCGCTCATAGTCCAAAGCCCTGTATATGGTAATGGCTCTTGCTACCTGAGGGAGAACATCTTCCCTTCTGTCTGCCTTTTCTGTAGGTAGATGCCATCTGAGGCAGTTAACAGTACGCGTCCCAAGAGCAATATAGCTGTTGACTTCAGTGAGCTTGAATCAGGCTGGTGAGAAAAGGGGAGTTGTAGGGACTCCTTTCTGAATCTTACACCCAAATGTGATGCATATTAATTTGGATTCCTCTTTTCAAGAGAACTGAATGCTACATCTTCCACCCAGCCGCATTTTATTTCGCTTCTCTCTTACTTCAGTCCAGGATCTGTTGTTCTGTTCATTTTTGCTCCAGACAGGTTTTTTTCTTTCATTTCCTTTAGAAATATATAGCATTTTCATTGGCCTCTTGGCTATGGAAGGGATTTCATATATTGTTTGTTTTTATCTCTATGGTCACTGTTAATAATAATAATAATAATAAAAAATAATATTTATTATTACTGTCAAGACTCTTCTTCTCTCCTTTCCTACCACCTTTTGAATAATCTCTAGGAATGGGAAGAGGGACTCTGTATGAAGTGGTATGTTTGAAATATCTGATAATAAATATTAAACTTGTAAATTGTAAAGATTTTTTTTTAATTTTCTTTCGGCAGTTTGAGTTTTTTAGCCTGGTAGACCACATACTGTGGGCAGAATTTTCCAAAGCTGTTTTGCAGATTATGCCTAGACTCGTAAATAGAGGCATTTTATTTACGCACAGCAATTTATTTTGCAATTCCAATGCATGTTCTGTAATCACAGTGTGGACACTTCAGTGCACAAGTAGAAGGAGGCAGGGTTCAAGCATCGGTCTGAAGTGCCATTAATTTGTGAGTTCTAATCCCAGCTCCAGCACATATCTTGGTGACTTTTGACAAATCATGTAACCAGGTCTCTGCCTCAGCTTTACCCCCATGTGAAGTAGGGGAGAATAAGGTTTACTGACCTCATGTGGTGTTGAATTGTGTCGAGTGAGATTCTGTTCCCTTCACACATACTGAGTAGTCCTTTTCACCTCAAGAAATCCTGTTGAAATCAATGGGACTTAGTATGGAAGAAGATACCATCTTATTTAATTTGAGGGCAGGGGTAAAATCTCACCCTGAACTTTTTGATTTTTAAAAGGATGCTGAATCCGATTTGGCCCCAATAATAAGCCCTTAGCACCTCAATAGAAAGGTTTTGGGACTTCTAAAAATGGGAATGGAAATATTTGCCACAAAACAAGTAAAACTTCCTATAGCTATGTTTGCAACCTGGATGTTGCATGACTGTGAACCCATATTTCCCAATGGCTAAATAGTAAATCTGACTAAACTGAATTTTTATTAATTTATTGAAAAAGAGACTTAGGGTATGTCTACACTTGCACCCTCTTTTGAGCGAGGGATGCAAATGAAGAGATTCGAAATTGCAAATGAATCTGGGATTTAAATATCCCACACTTCATTTACATATTCGCATTATGGCACTATTTTGAAATCGCGCTATTTCGAAATAACAGACACTGTTAAGAGGCGGTTATTTCGCGAGAAAACCCTTCTCTCGAAATAACCTTTATTCCTCATACAATGAGGTTTACCAGTTATTTCAAGAGAAGGGTTTTCTCTCAAAATAACCATCTCTTAACAGCGCCTGATGTTTTGAAATAGTGCCATAACGTGAATATGCAAATGAAGTGTGGGATATTTAAATCCCAGCTTCATTTGCAATTTTGAATCTCTTCATTTGCATCCCTCTCTTGAAAGAGGGTGCAAGTGTAGACATACCCTTAAACAATAGGATGGAAACTTTAAAGAGAAAACTGAATTTTAAAATACTTGTGGTTTTAAGATTTCAAGGGCACGTCACTAAAACAGTTAACAGATAGTAATTTCTCAAAAAAAAAGATGTTATCCACTTGAAAGTATTTACACCATACTGTAAAGTAGAAGAAAAATACCCTCTAGCTACAACTGGTCTTATTGGTTAACTTTCCTGTGTATATCATATAGAAGATGGCAGTTGTCTGTCCTGGGGAGTTCATGGTGTGGGCATATGTCAATCCTGTTTGCACATGCAGGATCAGAGCCACAGTGCATATTTGTTGTGACATCCAGAGCTTTCCCATGGTGCTTTTCTTGAAACATTACTCATATTATTTACTGCACTAGTTTAAACATATCAGCCATCTGTTGTTAATTTTGTAAGTGCATTCACTTCTATTCAGGGCTGTTTTTGAGCATGGAGACTGTGTGTGTATACAGAACAAAGCAGCCTTTGCCATTGCGATTGATTTTGCCTATAGATATGGTTTAAAAAAATCAATATCAGATTTTCAGGCTTCAGTAGTGTGTATTTAGTTGCAATGTCCCATTCAGCTTCACTTGAAATCATAGGAAGACTTGCATGGACTTGACTGGGTGTTGGGTTGACTCCTCTGAGGGGGCTGTGTGAGGTAGTGGCAGAGAGCAAGGGACTGAACATAAGGACTCCTTTTTGGTTATTGTAAGGGACTGAAAATCAGAATTTCCTTTGTGCGATAGTTGGCCTTGCCACCGACTGACAGTGTATGCCTGGATAGATCACTTCAGCTCTGTGCAACCATCTGTAACACTAGGATAGAGCATTTCTGTGCTTCCCGGGGCATTGGGAGTATTGACTGGTCTGTGTAAAGTTTCTTGGCTGAAAGGCAATGCAAGACCAGTTGTCCTACATTTAGTCAGCCCAACATAGGGGACCGGAAAGTGAGTGCAGGGTGGTATGTGGAAACAGAGAGGCTTCATGTGAAAGATTTCAAGGGACTCCGCGGAACTGTCACCATTCGGCGTACATCCGAGCTGGAAAACCCATTTCAAGTGAGAACTGGGGTGAGAAAGGGAAGGAGGGAGGGAGGTGGCTTAGCAAAAAAGCAGTTGCGCAGCCCTGCTCCTCTCCATCATTGGTTTGGGGTACTGCTCAGAGAGGGTGAAAATGTGCTGTAATACAGTGGAAGACAAAATGGGAAACC
Source organism: Pelochelys cantorii (assembly GCA_032595735.1). Lineage (NCBI taxonomy): Eukaryota > Metazoa > Chordata > Testudines > Trionychidae > Pelochelys > Pelochelys cantorii. The sequence goes on along the minus strand of CM064346.1, from coordinate 7,137,966 downwards.
GCTCTGCATACCAATGGGAGCAACGGAGGGTGTTCTCACAGGAGGCAAAAAAGGCAGTGGGAGTCGGGGGAGAGGATACATGAAGAGAAGAAAGGTGGCAGATAAAAGTACTCGCACTTGGGGTTCTGATCAGATTGTAGCGAGGGATGGGGTAGGCTGCATTAAAAGTTGGGGGGAGTGTTCGGACCCGCCTCGGCCAAAGAGACCCAGTGGCTGGGTTGTTTCTAGAGTACCTGAGCTCCTCTCATATCTTCCTTCGATGCTGGAGGTCTCTTTCTTCTGGAGGTCTGATTTTTTTTTTTTTTAATCATGGCCTAATCTAACAGTGCCCAGCGTTCGTAGTTCTTTTCTCCACTGACCAGTTGTACACTTGGAGCCTCTGGCAATATGCTGCCTTCCATAACACGATAGCACCTGAGATGTGACAGAAATGGTATGATCTTCTTCGGTCTCTAGCTACGTCACAATCCTAGGGTGCAAGTGTGGTTTTTGTAGCCATACCAGAGCTAGTTGAATCTAGGCAGCTCAAGTTCTGGAGTAGTGAAGTCATGGTAATATGTGCATCAGCTGGGCATCTACTTGGACAGCTAGCCTGGGCGGCTATAAGCTGCTCTGCTCCTGTACTCGGGCTAGCTGGAGTAAATCTAGCTCAGGTATGTTGAGCTGCAGTCTGAGAAACAGATTTACTCTCTGAGCCTCACATGGATGCCCCTCTGTTTCAGAACCCTCCATCCTGACCTGTGTTATGTTTAAGGAAGGACCTGGCTGGGAGGGGAGTGTTTTAAAGTGAGCCATTGCTGTGTTTGAGGCAGAGGATCCAGGTCATGGCATGACCCTAGAGCTGAGAAACATCTGCTTATATTCACATCTTCACTGTTAGAAAGGTATTTGGGGGGGTTTCTGTGGTGTCCCTTGCCTCTATTATCTGAATATCAGTTTTGCTTTTTACCTTTAAATGCACTCCAGGGCCTTTGGTCTGAAGATATGAAATTTAATCAATTTTATATATTTGCGAGAGCGAGTCTGTTGAAGAACTCCTCCTAAACGGTAAGAGCTAGGACCACCAAATTCAGTACACAGCTTCCTGTTATCCTGCCTTAAACCAACGCGAGGGTTTGGTTGTGCCAGGAAAATGGGATGTGCCTGGAATGGGATTGCTTCTCAGAAAACCACGGAGAAGAGAAAATCACCAGGTAGGTGAAAGGGGCTGGCTGGGGGTGCCCCCCCTCTCTGTGAGTGCCTCAGCCTTGGCTCTCCCACCCTCCAGGTGCCCTTTAGGGAGGTTGGTGGTGGGGGGGGTCTGAAGCTCTCCCCACCTTCAGTTTGTATAGGAACATTGCTGGCTGTTTCCCCTCATCAGGGAATGAGAGGAAAGTGCACAGTTTGCTGCATTCTGGCTGGGGAGCACACGGGGAAGACCAACTTAGCCCTGCCCCAATTGAGGGATATGCACCTCACCTTGAGCTGTGCCTTCTAGAGAGGTGCTTCTCCCCTGGCCCCAAGCTACTGCAGTGAGCGTGTGCAGGGACTGTCGTATCTTCCCAGGGCAGCCTGCATACCGAACCCCTCATCCTCAGCCCCACGCCACAGCAATGACTTAAATGAAGCATGAATACTTTCATTTTATTTTCCTATTGCTTACCGCCGGTGTCCTGCTTACTGAGCTGGCGATTCAGACTCAAACCAGACTAAACCGAGCCGAATGATCACAGCCACAACTAGGCTGCCCGTTTACAAAGGAATTCTGTACATGTCCTATCTGGTTCCCCAAGGCAGAGGCAAAGAGTCATACTGAGGTTGAGGGGTTTGTTTATTATCCAGTGGATATTTCTTTGTGTGTCAGAGGAATGAACAATGCTTTTGGATTGCATATGCTACGTTTATGGGATGTCAGAGCAAGTGGTGGGCAGCTAGAGAACTTCATAAAAATGTGAGGAGATAAAATGCTGCTGTCAACCATTGGATCTTAATGCTCCCCTGTCTTCATTTTATATTAATTTTACAGTCAAACATATTGCCTCTGGGGCCAGTCACATATGGTAAGGTAGGAGCAGCCTTCTTCTAGCAGTTGGAGAACAGGACAGATTGGGAAGAGGATGAGTTAGGGCTCAGACATGCAGGGTGCTGAATACTTTGACTTTTTGACCAAGAAAAACCTTCATACATGGGCTTAACTTGAAGCATGTGAGTCCTCTTACTGATTTTCTGTAGGACTGCGTACTTGAATGAGTAAGTTAAGCACATGTTGAAGGGCTTTGCTGGAAGGGGGACAGAGTGCTTAGCACTTTGCAGGATTTAGTCCTTCCCAGGGGAGCAGACAGGCCCTTGTAGGGTTGCCAGATAATTTAACAAAAAATACCGAACACCCCCCTCCCGCCCAAAAAGAACCACTGGGAAAAAAAAGGAGGGGGACCAAAGTTGTTGAGCAAAAACAAGTGCAGTGCCTTTAAATGGCCCCACACTCCTCCTCCGGCCCCCCTCCCCCCAAGACGCAGCAGGGGAAAATTGTCCCCCATGAAACAGGAAATACTGGACATTTCACATGTCCAGTATTTTCTGTGGTTTTTTTTTAAACCGGACGGGAGACCCAAATAACGGACAGTCGGGGCAAAAACCGGACACCTGGCAACCCTAGGCCCTTGGGCCATGTGTATGGGGGGTTGGCTCTGTGCTCCAGGAAGGGGCGGGGCCTCTGGCAGAAGGGGTGGGGCTGGTGCAGCCAGCCCCCCCACTGCCTGGACAGGGCCCTCCTGCTGGCTCTCAGAGCTGGCTGGAGTGGGGCATGTGGGGCTTTGGAGCGCAGCGATTCTGAAGTACCGGGGGATCCCAGCTGCTACTACTGCAGTGGCCCCAGGCTCTTCAGAATCGCTGGACCCCAGGGCAGTTCTCCTCTCTCCCTCATCAGCAGGCCTAGCCCCTCCGCAGTGTTGTGTATGTATTTGATTTCATTTCAACAAAAGCCTTCATGGGAAAGTGGCAGCAGTAAATAAATCAGATCCATTAGTCGTTTACTAGAACCTGAAAACCTTCATACAAATATCCATATAAGTGTAATTCATCTTGTATATTTCCTCCAATAAGTCTTGTGGCGGGGTAGCATTTTCAAAAGGACCTCAGTCTTATTGACTTATATTTTGACCCCTCTCTCTTCTGTTTCTTGTAAAGTTTTTATATTTGATTACTGTTGCTGCCATTCCTTAATATATATCTGTGACAGAAAAGGCAAACCAAAAAAAGAAGCCCTTACTGCTTACTCCTTAAACACCTTTCACGTGAGCATCTTGTTAAACAGTTTCCTTCTAATATTTTTATGACCCGTGGATTAATCTGTCTGTTTGTTTCTACTGAAATCTAGCAAGTATATCTAAATCTGTTATCTGACTCCTTGTCTAGTAATGGCCATCGTTACTGTACTGAATCATTTTTATCCCAAAGGACAGGTCTAAAGACCTAATTGGAGTATTACAATACTAAGGAGATTCTCATTAGCCATTCTTTGCAATTGAATACACGTTTGGTTCTGTGGAGTCAACTGTGTTTGCATTTGTATTTCTCCCAGCTCATCTCATTACATCAGTAATTGCAAGTGACTTAATGCATGATGTGTTCTTTAGCAAAATACTTCCAGACCCCAGCAGAAAACTGCCTGAGCAATATGGGAGGGATGGTTGGATTTTGCTGCTTTTTCTTTTGTAACCATGGTCACCTTATTTCCCTGTCCTCTGCCTTTATTTTTAAAATTGTGCCTCTGCGTGAAGCAAATGGAAGTTTTGACATTCACTTCTATGGGCTGGGATTTCACAATCTGATTTAGACAGGAGGCAGTCTATTTTAGATACTTGTACGGCCCTCATTACTGCAGTAACATATTCTCCCAGCAGAGGCAGATAAGAAAAGTCATCCCCATTTTACAGAAGGGAAGTGAGGCACAGAAACCAAGGGACTTGCTGCAGATCACACAGGAGGTCTGTGATGGAGCTGAGAACTGAATTTGGATCTCCCGAGTCCCAGGCTAGCCAATAGATTACCTAACCAATAGATCACCCTTTCTCTTCCTCCAATACTTGAAATGGTATTTTCCAACATGGACACGAGGCCCATCTCCACGTTCAGCATGCTTGCGTAGGTTTCAGGGAGAGACGCAAATGTGAAAGATTTGGGATGGCGGGTGTTCAGTAATAGGTGCCTATATAGGAAAAAGCCCACGAGTTGAGACTGTCCTTATGAAATCACATCTCTATGTGACCTCTGAATGTGGTAAAACGGGCAGTGCAAATCTTGAACCGTGTTGAGTTTCAGGCTCTGACAGCTGTGGCTGACACAAGACCCTTCTTCAAACTGAACTCAGCAGCTCTTCTGCTGAAATAAGGCTTGGGAGTATCCGAGGCATTGATCTTCTCAATCGATTGCAACTCTTCAGTCTCCTAAAGGCTGTAATGCATGTTGGATCTAATTCAGATGGTTGGGACTTGATGTGGGAGGACCTGGCTGGCTAGTGGCCTGTGATGTGCCAAAATCAGACTAAGATGATCTGTTGGTCTCCCTTGGATATAACGATCATGTGACTACTAGGAGCACTGACTCAAGCCTCTGAATGTCCCGTCTCATTAACTTTATATTCAGCATCACATGCTCTCTATAAATTCATTTGTGCTCTTGCTCTTAGGAATGGGCACTGTTGTACATTTGAGTGCTTTCTTTTTTAAACTACTGGCAGCGTCTGTGCTGCTATTGCACTTTCAAACAAATTGTGCAAATGCTCCTTTCCATTTTGGTTTAGCATCTCTAAATCTGTACAGTAGGCACGCGAGGGTGCAGCCTTTCTGGATATCTAATGACCTGGTACTTGTGCAGTTTCGAGTCTGATGCTGTAATAAGAGCGTCCTTGTATCTCCGATTTTCTTAGCTGCTAATTCCAGTTATGGGTGGAGGAGGGGTTGGAAAAGAAAATGTTTGTTTCTCTTCTAAACTTATCTTTTTCTGTACCACACAGTCTTGATGGTCAGGGGAAAAATTGGTTGACAACCGTACTTTAGTCTCTTTGAAATATGATTGTAGGTTTCAAGTCTAGATCTGTGAAATATAATAAAAGTCAGTGGGAGATTATAGCATGGCTGAAATATCCTTTTGCCACTGTTATTTTTTTAGCCAGTTAGGCTGTGTTTTCAGCAGCTGTTCACTGGATGAGAAAGAGGTCAGCCTACGTGATAAGACAAAGCCAGAGTGAGGGAAGGTTTGGGATGGATCCTGAAAATGATTATACGTTTCAAAACTAGAGCTTTGAAGTGCCAGGAAATTTGATCTGGATTAACTCACAAGGGATCAGTGCATAAATAGGGATGTTAAATTTAGATTAATGGGCTAATCGAATGGTTGATGAAACTTGCATCGACTATTCGATTAGTCAATAAGGGTGCCTCTGCCTTTGAAGTGTACCAACAGCCCCAGGCGAAAGTGCTGCAGGGAGCACGGTGTGGTCCCCTGCTGGCCTCGTGCTCCCTGCAGCATTTCAAAGTGGCAGCTGACCTGGGGCTCCATGTGGCACTGCTGCTTTGAAACGTTGCCTGCAGCCCAGGGCAGCTGGGAACTTTCAAAGGATCTGGCCCTGGCCACTTTGAAGTACCCCCTCCTCTTCCCCCTGTCCTTACTGTCTCTTTCTTACAGAGGCAGCAAGGGCGGGGGGAAGCAACTACTTGATTAGTATGTTGACTAGTCATTCACATCCCTATGCACAAGGGTGAAACCACGTGGGATTGCGAACTCTGTGTTCAGTCTGGCTACGCCTACCTGCCTGACCTCCCCAGAAATCACTGTTTGCATAAGACAGAATGGGTCTGAACTCCCCCGGTAGTTAGGTGAGTTTTTGGTCCAGGGATTTGGTTGCGGTTAGGTGTCCCGCTACAGTAAGCAATCCTTTCTGTGACGGCTGTGTCCAAGCCACTGCATAGTGACACTAGAAAACGTTTCAGTCATCTGTGTGCTAGAGAGACCCCCCAGGTGTGTCTAGATCCAGCAGTATCAACACAGCCCATTACATAGGGTTGTCCAGTATTTTCTGTTTTTCCCAAGGCCCAGCTCAGGTGCCCGATGGAAGGCTGCCTGGGACATGCTGGGGCGGAGGGAGCGGCCTAGAACGGCTTTTTTTTTTTTTTTTTTTTTTGTCTCAACAGAATATTTTCTCGGCCTTTTGGGGAGGGGGGGTTGGTATTTTTTGTGAAACCATCTGGCAACCCTACCATTACATGATTTAATAATTGCCACAGAGTTCTATCTCTTCTCTATTATGACGGCTATGCTTTGGCGCCTAGCCTGCTTTTCCTGGAGGGGTGTCTTTCCTGGACTCTCCTCCTCTCTCCTTCTTTTGTGCCTGCGGAGCCCTTTTCTTTCTTCCAGGTGGACACTGTGCACAGCGGGTTTGGATTTTGAAACACTCTTTTCCCAAATGAGCCAACTAGTGTAGTCAAGCGACAGCTGCGTGGATTTCGGTGCAGGCTGGGCTGGTCCCCCCCCAAACCTTGGGTGCTTATACGGGTGACTAGCCCAAGCTGTTGCTGCTTGATTGGTATTAGTACCTGAAGTAGCTAAATTTAAAGCTAGTGCAGCTACTTCTGCATGAGCTGCAATCACATCCCATGATTGCAGTGTAGACATGGTTGCAGTGTTTATTAAGAGTGGTTGGCTCTTAATATAGCTGACGGGACCTGCTGCAGTTTGGTGATGGGACTTGGAGGAACTGAACCATGATGAGAAATGTTTCATGGTCTCTTGCAGAATGTAGAGGATCTTTTCACTCCCATTCTCGCTCACCGCTCAAATTAGAGCACTTGGGGTGTCCCTCTCTAGACATGACTTGCAGGGGGCACATTGGCTGCCTTTTGTTCTGTGTTTTGAGTTGCTGTGGCCGTTTGTGATGGATTGACTCAGTCTCCTCTTTGCACCAGCCTGGCCTTCACACCCTGTTGCTATTTGTGTGCTTGGGTTTTTTTTGATGAATGATTAATTAGAAAAACAATCCATTTGCACACTGTGAGTGAATCAGATGTTTGGCCCTGCCTGTAGGGAAATTGAGTCTCTGAGCTCTGGTGCAGTGCACAGCCTGTTCACAAACGCAGGAGAATTCCCGGGCTGGTGATGAATTTGCATGAAGTTCCCTCTTCAGCATTTTAATGACTGTTACGGCTCAATAACTAATGAAAGATATTAACAAACAGAAAGAGTAAATATTTAATGTTTCTATAACAGTTTTGGCTTATTACCACCAGGGTGGGTTATTTTTAGTGCTCAGAATAGAGACGTTCATTGTCCTGATTTACTTATCGCTGCCTTCACGGGACCTAGGTTTGCCAAAGTGATTATGGAACCCTCATCACTGGAGGTTTTAAGAACAGCTGTGAGCGATGGTGTCAAGATAGTTGGTCCTGCCTCAGTACAGGGGGCTGGCCTAGATGACGTCTCGAGGTCCCTTCCAGCTCTGCTGGTCTATGATATTATCGTCTTCAAACATCTCTTTCTTAGCCATTTTTGACCTGGCGAGACATCACCGTGGTGGTAGTTGGGGGTTGTGCACAGTTTGTGGTAGCAGCAGTGTTAGGAGAGAGGCATGGTATGAGCTGCCTTTGCTGTCTGCCTTGGGCTCCGATTGGAGTACATTGATGAGGCAGTGTTGCTTTCTGGGAACTGGGCATGGGTGGTGTTGGGCTGAGATATCTGGAAGGAGGGATTGCCCTGCGTGCTGTTTGCCCATCTCGCTTCAGGACTGGTCTGCGTGTGTGTAAAGCAGTTCCGTTCGACTGTGTGTACACAATAGACTCTGCAGCAGCACAGCTCTACCGCGGTGTGCTGCACCACTGTGAGGTCTCCCGCGAGGCTTCTCTCTATGCTGGTGGGGGAGAGGCCTAATTAAACCACCCCTACCGAATGGTGGCAGCCGTGTTGGCAGGAGAGTCTTTTGCCAACATAGCGCTGTCCACCCCGGCACTTTTGTTGGTGAATCTTACGTTAGTCGTGGGATGTGTGTGTCCTTTCTTCACACACCTGATCAGCAGCATTTTTGGGGAAAATTGCTAATGTAGACAAACCCTCAAGTATACTATATTTGGTGTCACTGAGTTGTCATTTGCTAGGAAGCTGACTTGCTAAGGCCTCTGCTCTGTGGGAGTGAGGACAGGAGCAACAATATGTCTTTAGTCTCCATGGATACTCCCTTTTTCCGCAAGATCAGTTACCTCCTTTTTTGGGGCATAAGGATCTTGCAGAAAAAGGGTTTTTTGCACAAAAAGAAAATGTCCACACTGCTTGTTTTTGCGCAAAAATGGATCTGCAGAAAATATGCAAATGAGATCACAACTCATGCAAATGAGTCCCTCATTAGCATTATTTTTTGCCGAGAAAATTCGTAGAGTAGACGTAGCCCATGCGAAGAAAATGCTGATTAGAAAAAGCCGTTCCTCACCTTGTGTAATGCTGATAGGCGGACTCAAACCTAGGACCTCTGGAGCTGAATGCATGAGCTTCTATAGCTTGAGCTAAAAGGCAGCTAGTTGTTAGCTAAGGCTGTAGAGCAGACTCATTATTCTCTCTATAAGTGTCTCAGTGCCACTACAAGGGACAGCGTGTGGGTTACACTTGCTCTTCCTCTCTACTCCCCTTCCTCCTTCCTTCCTTCCTACAACAGCCCAGAGGGGACGGCTTGAGTCCGCGGTAGGACTGTTAGGATCTAGGTGTGAGCACGTTTTACATACTGGGTTGATAAAATCAAGCCTCTAAGGGTTTCTCTAACCTCACCACAGACAGGGCGGGTGAAGTAATTTCTTTTATTGTACCAACTACTGTTGGTGAGAGAAACAGGCTTTTGAGTCAACACCAAGCTCTTCTTCAGAGGCTGGCATGGTGTCAAGTATCAGAGGGGTAGCTGTGTTAGTCTGAATCTGCAACAGCGACAAGGAGTCCTGTGGCACCTTATAGACTAACAGATTTATTGGAGCATAAGCTTTTGTGGGCAAAGACCCACTTCGTCAGATGCATGTAGTGGAAATTCCAGAGGCAGAGAGTGTACATCTACACTTGCATCCTAGTTCGAACTAGGGATGCAAATGTAGGCGACCGAAATCACTAATAAAGCGGGGATTTAAATATCCTGAACTTTATTAGCATGATCTTGCCGGCGCGTTACTCCGCTCAACAGCTGTTCCGAAAGTGAAATTGTGCACCAGGTTAGTTCGAACCAAACCGCTTGGTTCGAACTAACGTTACTCCTCATTTTTTTGAAAGTAACGTTAGTGTGAACCAAGGGGTTTGGTTCGAACTAACGCGTCCCGGCGCACAATTTCACTTTCAGAACAGCTGTTGAGCGGAGTAACGCGCCGGCAAGATCATGCTAATAAAGTTCAGGATATTTAAATCCCCGCTTCATTAGTAATTTCGGTCGCCTACATTTGCATCCCTAGTTCGAACTAGGGTGCAAGTGTAGATGTACCCTCTCTCCCTCTGGAATTTCCACTACATGCATCTGACGAAGTGGGTCTTTACCCATGCAAGCTTATGCTCCAATAAATCTGTTAGTATATAAGGTGCCACAGGACTCCTCATTGCTTCTTCAAAGGCTGGCCCTCTTGGACAGCATAATTGTTAATACCCATACAAATCACGCTGTTGTGAGTTGGGTAGGGATCGGAAGTTATTGCTGTCTGATGACTGTTCAGCACCCCAGGTTTTAGTCCAGGTAAATGGTTAGAATCCTAGTTGCCAGAGTTACAATACTGGGTCTCCTTTTTTGGCAGTCCCAGGGTGAACTGGAGCTTGAAGAACAATCATGCCACTCCCAAACTAGGGGCTGACTGGGTGCAGTGAGTAAACTTGCTCCGTGCTCTATGGCAAAAGACAGCATTTCCTCATGCAGGGCAGACAAGGAGACCTTTCCCGAGCATGGAATTTGCTCACACGTTCTCAATAAAATGTATACGCATATATGGGGGCCGGTACGCATACCTATTATCTAAAATAGAACATGAGCCTGCAGGATGCATATGAAAACATAAAAGGGGAATTGAGTATATTTGTACTCAATGAACTATGACCGTTTCTCTTCAGAAGGTGGATGTATCTTTTGCAAGACTCCACACTTTTTCTTCATAAACTTGTAATGTTTATAAAAAGGAGTGGTAATTCAGTGCACAGCATGATTTTATAGTTGAATTATGCAGCCTTTCATGTAGTGGATACATTTGGGTATAAGACCTTTTAGCCACTACCATTATGAGCAATGGGGACAATAAAAATGTGCCCCAAGAAATGATTATATGAGGAAATGGCTGAGTATATTCGCTATACTTTAGGACAGAGTAGATCAGGGTCAACTATAAGCCATCTGACAAGGATGCCCTTGAGGCTATCAATTTTATTACATGCACATGCGTACATACACACACATGCGCGTGCGCATAATATATCATTCAAATGCATTAGGTTTGGTGAGCAGAGAGAGGTACTTTTTCAGCTATGCAAATCAGGCTTTCAGCCTGCGTCAGATACAAAGAGGAAACTCCCCCAGTTTGTCCTTCAGTGAATGACAAATACATTCTTCCACCTTTCTGGGCCATCACATCCCTACAAAGGGTTTAGTGTTGCACTGAGTAAATCTGGGGGTGGTGTACAGTAAATATTATGCTTTGATGGTCATCAGTTGACATTTTTGCTGAGGTATGCATGTAATGTTTGAATACAACGGGCTCAACTTTGATCAGAAATACACGGTGCTCTTTGCTGCGTGCGTGGAGAAACTGGCCATTGCACTTGGAGGCTCATGCACAGTGTCTGATTGTTTAAGATGTCCGTGGTGCCCCAAAAGATATAAATTAATTTTCAGGTACAATAAAATTGTATTGTACCTTACTGGCTAGACAAAAGTCTCATAGAGCAACATACTGAGAGAGGCTGCAGTGTTCCATTTTAAAAAGGGACTTGTTCTGGCCATCCCTTGTTTATTTGTTTGTTTGTTTTTTATGGGAAGGCAGGTTGTGCAGTTCTGAATAAGTGGTGATGACACAATCAAGGGCGGCCCGTGCGTATAGGCTGACTCGGCCGTTGCCTAGGGCGCCGCCTTCAACGGGGCGCCCAGTGATGATGTCATGCCATTGAGGGCCGTGCAGGCGGGGGCGCCGATCGCGCATTCTGCCTGGGGCGCCAGCTGCTGGCAGCCCGCCTCAGGCCGCCCCTGGACACAATTAGTAGAGTGCTGTTTTGTCTGCATGGTACAATGAATTCCTTGATGTTGTCAAGGGAGGTTTGGAACTACAGTCGGTCATCTTAAAAACTCTTTTTCAGGTAGACCACACTATGAACTTTTCTTCCTCTTCCTCTCCATGAAACCTGGGCTTATCCATGTTCACATGCCTTTCACCCACTCTTTTGGATAGAGCGTTGCAGGGTCTTTACTTTGAATGTTGTGGGATGACAAAAAAGACTCCTATCTTTGGTGGATTCATACCCCAAAATAGTTCCTAGGGGAGGTCTTTTAGAAAAACGGCCGATCTTCCTTTAAACGTGGCCAGGAATGGAGAATACTCCCACCATTATAAATTTACAACCGATTTCCAGGGTGGTGGCAGGGAAGGGTTCATCCTTTGCCACTAGCCATAGACCTTCCGAGGACCAATCAATGCAAAACTATTCAGGAGAGGTCATATGAGAAGGTCATATGACAGCCTCTGGAGACTATTTTGAGTGTTTGAAGCGCTGCCTGAGGAGACATCAAGGCCTGCGAATGACCAATTGTGACGTTCTCCAGAGGACAGCTGCATGGGGAAAGAGCAGCAATCGAGGGCCTGGTGTGAACGCTGGTGGGGGAGCCACGTGGACTGTGGTGAGCTAGGGCAGGGTCTTGGCAGCAGGGGAGGCCTTGCTAGGCACAGGTGGTGAAACCCTGGGACAAGCCTGAATGTAAAATCCAGTGGAGAAGGTTAGAAAGGACTTGGAATCGCTGCATGCCAGGGCAGAGAATGAATGCTCTGTTGATTGATATTAATTATCTGGGAGTAGGTAATTTCAAACAGCTGCTGGCAGTGTTCATAGCATATTAGGACTGGATGGGATGTTGAAGTCTTCTGTACAGTCTCCTGTACTCAAGGGCAGGGCTAATCATTGTCTACATAATCCCTGACAGGTGTTTGTTTAAGCTGCTCTTCAAAAATCTCCAATGGCAGAGATTCTACAACCTCCCTTGGCAATTTATTCCAGTGCTTAGCCACCTTGACAGTCAGGAAGCGTTTCCTAATGTCCAATGTAAACTTCCCTTGCTGCAATTTAAGCCTTGTTGCGTCTTGTTCTAGCTTCACTAAACAGAGCAAGTTTTCTCCCTCCTCCTTGTAACAACCTTCCATGTGTTGCATGAAAGCAGGGGAATTGAGGCACGGGAGTGTACCCTAGCAGAAACTGAGTGCAACAACACTGTGACAATGCAACCTTGTGACTAATAGTGCACACCCAGAGCTGGCACTATGGAATTCACACGTTCTTAGCCTGCTGGATTATAACTCTAGCTCCCTCCTCTCTGGTCTTGTGCAAACAATAACCTCTCATTCCATTTCCCTGCTATTAAAATGGAGGATAATATTTTACTTGGCTACCCTACATTGGTGGTGCTGGGAATTAATTGCCTTTCACAGAGTGGTGTGAAGGATAAGTGTAACTGGAGTGCTAAGCATGATTCTGCTGCTTCATAGGAGAGAGCATATTAATAGAGCCCTGCACAGATATAAAATTTGTATCCGCATCCACATTTGCAAAAATGAGTCACAGGTATCCACATCCATATAAAGCAGGTATCTGCAGATTTGCAGGGTTCTACATATTAGATTCTGGAGCAGAAAATTCCTTTTTTTTGTAATATAATTGATGGCTGGAGACAGGATGTTAACAGGGGAAAACTTCTGAAGTTTGATAGATCCTTGGTGGTGATCTTTAGGACACAGTGCAAGGTCAATGTTCAATTAGGCTTTTTCTGAGGATGAGAGTTATGTAGGGAAAGTCTGGTGTGTGCAGTGGGGACAGGTTTTGTAATGAATCAGTAAAGCACTCTTCCAAGAACACAATGCTAACTAAAGCAACACTCAATAATCGCAAAGGTCTTGAAGGGCATTATATCAATAGGGTAAGTATTACTATCCCCATTTTGGAGGCAGGATGGTTTTGTTCCCAGCTGCCCCACATGCATCATGTGTGACTTAAGCAAGTCATACCGACCCCCACTCTCAAGAGAGACAGCATTCCATAGTTTTGTGGATGCCAGTCTAGTGCCTAATAGTTTTCAGAGTGTGAGTCCTTCCACCTGCTGATAAAGGCAGAGAAGCAATTTTGCGTAGCATTTAAAATGAAAAACAAATTCATTGAAGTTGGCCAAGTGCTTTGAGAAACTCTTCATGGAAGGCTCCGTACTATTTCCAAGCATTGTTAAACCACAGTTCTGGTGTTCGTATTTTTCTGTCTTTACCATCAGGAACATCCATCTAGAAGTCAATTGCCATTTTGAAAGGCAGAAGCCGCAGAACTAATCAGTTCTCGATGGGACTGGTCCCAAACCATTCTTAGTTCTGGATGTTTTGTCTCCAGGCTTGCATAACATTATCCCCTGAAATCGTCCCCTGAAAGCTTGTATTGATTATATAAGCTGTTTCCTCAGCCCTCTGTCATGCCAGAAATACGGCGTAGGCTTCTTGTAGCATGTTACATGCTAATAAAACTCTCTACGGACATTTAATTATACAAAGACAATCCTACTTAGTTTTTGAGAATGTGGCAATGGAAATGGGAATCGACATTTGTTGTTACTCATCGTCGTGTTGTAGTGTCCATATCTGCTAAGGTCAGAAGAAAGGCATTGGAATCCAGTGTTATGGGGCAGGACTTCCAAAAGTATTTAATTTTGGCCAATTACTGCTGCTGTTGATGTCAGTGTTAAAACTCCCATTGGCTTCAATGGGAGTGCAATTAGGCTATGCTGAGGACTTTGGAGAATTCTACCCACTTGTTCATTGTCTGGGCACAGATTGCATAGCAGCAATATAAGCTTTCTAGCTATGCAGTTCTCGGACTCTTGTCCTAGAGCCTTGTGCATCTCCAGGAGCGCAAAGGCAAGACAGTCTTGGTGAGCCATTGGCTCCATTACCGCCCTGAAGAGACTGCCTCCGAGGAAAGCTTCTACAATGTTGATACTGCTCTCCTTAGAAGATCCCAAACCCATGTTCCCTAGAACAGACAAGTATCTGGCACTAGCACCTTGGAGTTGTTAACACTGTGGGTCTCATTCATACCAGTGACCTGGAAGTGAAAGGGTGTATCGCATGAATCTCCTGAGCCATCCAGTTGCCTTGCTGCTTCTTAGCATTGTGACTGGACAGTTCAGAAGCAGAGGTGGGTGTGTCATACGTAGCAAACGTACTCAGCAAATTTCAGTCCCTTTTTTCTCCTCTGTTTACAGTTGTCTGAGAACAGCTTCCAATTCCCTCACCTGCAGATATCATTCAAAATAATGGCCCAAGCGTAGACTGAAGTCTGTAGACTGAACTCTGTAGCATGTCACTGCTTCTTCTAATGCTTTACCACCTGACAGACCAAGCAGAAAAGCCATCACAAACCTTCAGTAGTGCAAAACTAATGGGAGAGTCACCGAGAGCAGTCGTTTGCACCATGGCCTCCTTTTGGCAACAAAAATTAGCACACCGCCCAGAAAGTGGGACAGAAGACCAAGCCCACCCAAGCCCCACCACCAAAGCTAAAGCCCAAGGACGTCTGCCCAGGGTAGAGGGATGTAACCTTAGTCCTGCGTGATGGGCTTTTGGCTTGGGCTTCAGACTTGCTGGGGCCCAAAGCAAACAGCAACCGTGGCAACACCATTAAAATTAGGTTATGACCCAATTTGGGGGCCCAACACACAGTGTGAGAACTCCTGCCCTAGTGGCTTGGTGGTTCTAATGCAGAAAGAACATTTGGGATGAAACCTTCAAGACTCCCAGTTGGTCTTTGAGATACATCCTTGCATGGTAGTCATTTGTCAAGGAATCCTTCAGTCAATTTTGTCTCAGTAGGTTCCCCCATTCCCTTGGGGTTGCAGTGGCGGAATGGGAGAACATGGCAATCAGTCTCTACTTACGTTGTGAGTTCTTCTCCTGCTGTTGACATTCGCTGCTGTGAACATCCCATTGAATGTGCAGAAGTCTAGGGGTTTTTTTTTTAGACCCTTTGTGTTTTATCCCATTGAGGAAGAGAGTAAGCCTGGTCTTACTAGAAAAAATGTCAGGGGAATGAAAAATCCACCTCCCTGGGTAGCATTGTGAAGCTGACCAAAGTCCTCGTGTAGACCGTACCATGTCAATGGAAGAGTTCTTCTACCAACCTAGCTACCGCTATTAAGATGGTGGCTTGCCCGTGCCTCCAAGAGAACCCCTGCCCTCAGCTTGGGCAATGTCTACACTGAAGTGCTAAAGCAGCAGCACTCCAGTGCTATGGTGTTTAAGTGTAGACAAGCCTCTAGAGGAGTCAGTTGCTTCTTTCAAGACAGATCGGGGTGATATATGGGAGAGGAGGGCGCAAGCGGCACATACCCCCCCCAAACGCCATGAGTGGGAGGGGCAAGAGGCCAGCTAGCAACCAGTGGGGCCAGAGTCCCAGGGCATCCAAGAGGACTAGCAGGTGGGTTTTGTGCCCACAGCAAAGGCCCCCTCCCCCACTCTCTGGCAGTGGCAGGGAAAGCGGAGCAGTGCAGGACCAGCTCACTCAACTCTCCCGGTGCATCGCGTTGGGAAATGGGTGGGACTTGCCCTCACACTCACCCGTGCAACAGTGTAGCCGGGGAGGCAGAATAAGCAGGAGCCCACATTGCTCCGCTTTTCCTGCCACTGCCAGTGCGTGGGAGGGCTCTGGCTCCTGCTGCCAGCATTGGACCCCCAGACCCATTAATCCCCTCGGCTGGGGGAAGAGGCAGAGTAGGGAGGAAAAAGAGAGAGGTGGGGTCTGAGGCAAAGGGAATTGTCCTGGCCCTTCCCTAGGCTTGGGGGAGCATGTGACTGGTGGCCCCCATGTCCTCCCAGCACCAATCGCCCTCAAGTTAGATGGAGTTTTTTGTAGTAAATGTGTTGTCTGGACTGAAGGGGATAAATCCTGTTGCTAATTTACTGTTGGCTCCTGCCCCTCTGAAATCAGTGGGAGTCTTTTGATTGACTTCAGGGCTCTTTAGATACAGCCCTTTCAACTTTATTGTACGTCAGGTTTGGAAGTGGTCAGTCGAATCTAGGTAGTGATCCTGGGAGGGAGAATCAGACCTACGACCGAGGGATGGGTTAGTCTGTTTTTAGGCTCTGACAGGAAAAGAGGAAGGGCCCTGTACACATGGCTGGATCCAGAGTTGGTTGAAAGTTAACACAGCTCCATTGAAGTCAGTAGAACTGAGCTGACTGAAACCAGCTGAGGACCTGGCCTGATAGGTCTGTGTGAGGAAATCCCCGGGAGAGTATTTTTTTTCCTTTTGTTTGCTGCCTTCATCATTTGTAATAGCAAAAAAGTCATGCTTGTCAACATATTTACTAGAACATGTGGGGAAAGCAAACGCAGATGGTACGCAGGCGAGTTGAAACGGACTGAGGTGAGCAATTTTTGCACCGTAATTGCCCTGTTCTCCTGGAGAAAAGCTTCTTCTGCAAGTGCAAGAAATTGGTATTGTTGCTCAGAAGCCAGATGGAGTAGAAATCCAGATTAAAGAGAACCAAGTCGAATTCAAAGAAGGGTTAGAGCCAAAGCACAACTGCGAATTAAAGAGAACACGACAGAGCCCATAAACTGAACAATCCTTTTTCCTCCAGCATCCCGCCGAGCTCAGAGCACTCCAGTGGGAGTTGGCACGCGGGGTACTTGACGGTGCTGTAAATGCGCTTCTCCTCCAGAACTGAAGGTCTGGCTCCCAAAGCCAATCAGCAACATAGGGATCTGATTTCCCCTGTGCTGTCTAAATAAAATGCTGCTTCAGATAGAACGCTCCCTGGAAGCTGCTCCTGGATCCGTTCCACTTCTTTATGATAGCTCCAGTCGGGCATGGTGGAGCGTTTAGAAATGTAACCCTTTGCTTGCTGTGCTCCCTAGAAATTCAGCAGGGGCGAGGGCAATGAACCGCTGAAGCATTTGCTGGATTCACTGGGGAAAGGGTGCAGCGACAGCCTGGGTCTGTGGAGCCATGCGCTTGCCCTGGGACCGAGAGGAAACGATTTACGATGGGAGACTCCCTGGACGCGCTGCAAAGTGGTGGCTCAGCTGGTGACCCCAGGGGACAGTTCCCTCCCTCTCTCAAATGTGTTCTCCCCTGGAGCAGACATGCTGTACAAAATGGCATCCCCCATAGAGCACAACCTTGCCGGGAGCAAATGTCTGAGGTCATGCTGCTTGGAGAACAGCGCTTTCTGCATCCAAGTTGCAACCCCGTGTAAGAGTTCTCGCTCAGTCCTGGGCCCCCGAATGGTGCTCAGGCCTATACTTATTAGTCTGGTGGCCCCTTTAAAACAGTGGGGCCTGAGGGCGGGGCAGGCCGCAATGCCTGCACTAGCCTAAAGGGCAACACAGCCCCGACGCTGGTTCAGGGCGGGCAGGCAAGCAAACAGTTCCCACGGTCAGTTTTAGCCCAGGCCCTGGTTCAGGGCGGGGCAGACCAATTAACAGTTCTTGGCACAAGTGGGGAGGGGGAGACTGCCACCCAGTAGGAGGGTGGCAGGGGCGATGCAGGCTCTCCCTACTCCACTGTGTCCCGGCCCAGGGCCCTAGCAGTGGCTGCCTTGGCGGCCACTGGGGTCAGCAGGGAATCCGCTCCGAAACACGCTGACACACATCAAAGGGCTATCAGGTCCACCTGACCATCCTCTGCTTCCCCATGGCCACTTCTGGACTCCCCCAGTCTGTACCTAGCTCCCAGGCAGCGGCAGGTTCACAGGGTCTGTGGAGTCCACATTTGGGGGTAGGGAGTAAACGATCTCCTCCTCAATGCCTGGGACCAGTGGCCCAGGCCAGTCGTCGGCCAGATCCTCAGGGTCCTCCCTAGGAGAGAGTTCAGAGTTGGCCTCTGCTCCCTCTGGCAGCTGGCCCCCTACTGAGCTTCTGGGATCAGCTTTTATACTGCCTGCCCCGCCCCCCCAGGCCTCTGTGGACTCAAAGGGGCAGGCTCCACCCGGGCTTAGGGAGGGATTCTTCCTTCTCAGGGTCAATGAGCGGCCAACCCTGCTCACTACACCTCTGCATGGTGTGATCTTGCAGTAGTGAGGTTTTTGTGCTGCTGTGCACTCTTTTGTCGGTGCAGAGAAGGAGAACTTAGAATATGTTGGATGATCTGACTGCTTCCTCACAAGCATTCACATGTATTGGGCGAATAGAAATCGGAGTCCCTGATGCCATGCACCTTTATAGCCATGTATACCTGCCCAGCGTGGATGCAAAACACACGACTGAAGTACATGGTTGTGTTCTCTGTTCAGTGTGAGCGGGGGTGAATAGCTGCACCAGATGTGACGCAGCAGACACTCAAGTTTGCATGGATACAAGGAGCACCTAAATAATTGGACATAGTAGCACATTTACTAAGAATTAATAAGCAAAAACACCCCCTTTTTTTAGCAAAGTTCAAACTGTGTAATATCTAAGTGGATGGAGGAGGAGAGTGTTCTCATAGCTAAGGTACAGAGGTGGGGAGGGGGAGAGCAGGTTAGGAGATGTGCCACCGAGCTGGCATGAGAATGGGGTTGTCACTTAGCCTTTCTTGTGCCTCAG
Source organism: Pelochelys cantorii (assembly GCA_032595735.1). NCBI lineage: Eukaryota > Metazoa > Chordata > Testudines > Trionychidae > Pelochelys > Pelochelys cantorii. The sequence continues at coordinate 7,119,171 of CM064346.1, read as the reverse complement.
TTTATGCACCTGTACAACCGAAGTGAGCAGACTGTGCTGCTTCGCAGGAAGGCTGGGAAGCTTATGCTAAGTGTTCTCAAAGTGCCTTGAGGTTATTGGTTGGGAGGAGCTTAACAGGAGCTATAAACGTATCGAGTATTAATATTTCTGCAATACAGCCATAGCTTAAATGCCTGGCGGGGGGTGGTTGCCCAGGGCAGGGTGGAATTTTATCTCTAGCTATCGTTGGCAGATAGAGACCAAACATTCAAACACACTGTATCAGAGGCTGGCTCCCCACGAGCACCGGATCCCGCGGAATTGCCTGCTCCTCCCCCAGACTGCTGCCTCTAATAGAGAGGCGGCAGTGCGGAGAGTGAGGGAGGGCAGGTGGGAGACAGTACATGGGGGAAGCCGGCTTTCAAGCGAGCTGTCTGCGTGGGCTGGCTCCGTGTAGACGTTCCCCTCCCCCCCACGCTTGCTGCCTCGCACCCGTCCCCCCTGCCCTTACCGCCGCTCAGAGCGTGTGGCCCCGTGCTCCGGTGGCAAATTAAAGGGCCCAGTGGCCATAGTCCTAGGCCACTTTGATTCACCAGTCTTGGGGCAGTTGCCCCCTTTGATTCTCCTGTCGGTGGGCCTGCTTATGTCCATCCAGTAAAGCAAAGTCCAGCCTTACGTTGGCTGCTCAACAGCTGTGGTGTGGTCTGTGTGCACCAGTGCCAATGCGGGAAGGGACGGTGTGTGCGAATGACCTTGCGTGGCAGGCCCTGCAGGACATTGCTAGGAGCGTGGGGAATGGGATGGGAAGAGGCGAATGCTTGGAGCGCACTGAAGTCAATGGAAAGATTCCTTCCCTTTTAAAATCAAACCAGCCATTTGAATGGGGTCACCCTGATATTCTAGAAATGCTCTTCAGCAGCACTAGGTTAATTATTGACATTTTTAATGAGGCTTGGAGCCTGCTAAAGACTGCTGCGCAAGAAAGGGATGTCAGAGTTTTTTGAAGTGGCATTTAGCTGCATAAGTGGGAGACGAACGTTTCCTGACCTCAGCACGGCCGGAATGCTCGACCCTCTTGTCGCTGGGTGCATTAACTCTGTAATGGGTTCACGTCAGTCCTAAGGAAGGTTCTTTCTGGTCACTTTTAGTTTAAAAAAATATATGTATATAGAATATCTCCTACCTAAACATCATACTGTCCCATGCTTTACATTAATGAGAATAATTTGCATTTATATAGCTCCTTTCATCCCAAAGGATGCCAGAGTGCCTTAGACTTAAGTACCCACAGTGTCACCACTGAAATGCAAACTTGCTTGCAGTGGATTGAGCCAGCCAGGCACAAAAACAGTGCAAAGCCATCACTGCATAGTTATCTGGAGAAGGTAGGAAAGAGAAACTTGGCAACTGAGATAAATCTTTACTTTTATATAGAGCAAAGTAAAATTATACCTATCTCATAGAGCTGGAAGGGCCCTTGAGAGGTTATTGAGTCCAGTCCCCCACCCTCACCACAGGACCAAGTACCATCCCTGATAGATTTGCCCCAGATCTCTAAATGCCCCCCCTCAAGGATAGAGCTTACAACCTGGGGTTTAGTAGGCTAGTGCTCAAACCACTGAGCTATCCCTCCCCTCACATGTAGCTATGGAGACCTGACTGGTTTACAAAATGTTAAGGTCCTTTCTGAAGTACCTGCCAGGTAGTGAACCTGAAGGCTTTAAGTTTTAGTCCTTCCTCCTTCCAAGAGAGAAGTTCAGCTCGGTGGGATCTGAGTTCCAGGGAATGCAGAGAATTCTCTTCCAATGACTGAACACTTCTGATTTTACAAAAGTAAAGCATTGGAATCACCTGTTTGAAAAATGTATTGATACTGAGCTGAGAGGGGCTGTTGCTCGCCCCGCAGCTTCATAGCACTATTAGAGGAAATTCGTGTTACTCATAGAGCCCTGTGTGTGTACAACACTTATCCTCAAAAATAATCTCCTGATACGAAGTGGATATACATGGATATGCAAAGCTCTAGTTTTCTGCATGTTACAGATGGTCAGAAGGAGGCACAGAGAGGAGTGACTTGCCCAAGGTTACCCAGTAGGGCAGTAGCACAGTCTATAGTAGGTTACAGCAGGTTTTTCCCAAAGTGAGCTTCTCAGAGTCCTGGGGCTCTGTGCCATGGGTCGGGGGCCTCCAAAAGAAAATATTAATGATAGTTGTAAGGAGTGAAGTTTTTGATCAAAATTGAGCAGACTGTTTATAAATAACCTATTATATTGAGAATTATGGTGTCAATATTTAATAAATAAGCTTGACATTGCAACATGAAAGGGGGGTAGGGGGCATATAAAACTATGCATAGCGTGGCAAGACACTGAGCCGATAGCTGACATAAAGGCTCGCTGCAGGAGCATCATTGCATGTTACACTCAAGCTGCAGGCCCATTGACAAATTAGATGCTTCAAAATGCTGGATTCAACGATCTGGCCTCGCTCTTCAGAAGTCAAAGACTGAAGATGATATTTTTTTCCCCGCTTTCTTCGGACCCAAGCCCAGTGCAATACAGTGCTCTTCATGCCATGTTTTCGTTCAACGTTTGGCAGTATATCGCCACCTATCCTTAGGACCAAACATATTCTGCATGGTATGGGGCTAAAAAAAGAAACTTTGGCTTCTGACAATCAGACTTTATCTGGAACAAATGAGCCAAATGTCAGGACAGGAAAAGGAGGACAATCACAGCCTTTTATGACAGAAGAATCGGAAAGTGAGCTGTCAAAGAGGAAACCACTCTCACCCGCTGGATTACCAGCTGGCAAAAAGAAACGCAAGTATGATGAAAGTTATTGGTCTCTTGGATTTACTTGCATTGGAAATAAAGATGCTCCCGATGTGCAGTGCGCGGTGTATAACAAAGTATTTTCCAATAGTTCTCTCATACCTGCTAAACTATTTAAGGCATATAGAAATAAATCATTCTGAAGACAAAGGCGTAAGCTTTTTCCAGTGGAAGCTTGACACTCTTTCAAATTGTAAATTCTCAGTGATGAAAATCACTAAATCAGACAACGAAAACAACAAAAGCATCCTACAAAGTGAGCTACTTTATTGCACTCGCTTGGAGAAGCATGTACAATTTCAGAAAAACTCATCAAGCCTTGTGCAAAATATATTGTGATGTGTATGCTTGATGAGCAGTCTAGTAAAAAAGTGCTGCTGTCAAGCAATACTGTTGAGCGTTGCATTCAAGCTCTTGCTGCTGACAACAATAAAGAGGTAGTAAGGGTGCTGCCAAATGTTCAGTACCCTATAGGGGCTCCGGAGCTGAAAAGTTTGGGAAACCCTTGATTACAGGTTTGCTGACTTCAAATCAAAAAGTCAGCTCAGTACACTGAACAAAAACCAGCTGCTTTCCCTAGGCACTGTTTAGTTGCTACTTGCTCATCCTTCCAAACCATGTAGCTTCCTCATAGCCTTTTGTGAAAGGGAATTTTAAATGTAGGGTGTTGATTTTTTTTTTAAACACACATTTTAAATGCTACCAGAGTTTACAGGCAGCATTTATAAATGAGGACTGTATTAAGAGATCTTGACGCATTAGTGCATGAGGCCACTTCAAATATTCATGAAGTACAGTGGAACCTGGTGTCAGGAGGGATTGGATTCGCTCTGGCTGCTGCTCCTGGAGTAGAGCACACATTCTGTGATAGCACAGTAATAGCCATGCTGATTAAGATGCTGAGACAGGCTGCAGCTTAAGAAGGAGGATCGCTTTTTAAGATGCCCTCATTTCACTAGCATTAATTGTAATGTTACTTGGTTTGGGATTAAGCGAGCTGTAAAAATACACCTGGAAAAAAAGCAGAGGTCTCTCAGGATTAATTAGTCTCAAGATGCCTTTAATACTCCAGAACTCGTTCCCCAGTGGACTCCAGTGAGCATTAATGGAGGTTAAGCGAAGTTGAGGCGTATGCTAAGGTGAAAATTCTGACAGTTGCATGGATCTGAGCTATTACAAGCACCGAAGGGGCATGGACTCGGATAGACGAGGCAGAGAAGGGAGGTATATTCCCCACTAGAGACGAGGAACACAAGGAGATGACATGGCTTGCTTAAATTCATATGGAAATCTATGGCAGAGCTCGGTCAAACTCCTATCTCCTGGGTCTTAACTACAAGATCATTTTGTCTCTAACAGAGTCTGACTTTGAGGCCCCGAGCACCCATAGCTAGAGCCCTGCACGGATACAAAATTTGTATTTGCATCTCTATCCACAAAAATAAGTTGCGGATATCCGTACTGACCTCTGCAGATACCCGCAGATATAAAGTGGATATCCGCAGATTTGCAGGGTTCTAGACAGAAAAATGTGCATCCGAATCCATATCAGCAAAAATAAGCTGTGAATATCCAAGGATGTGCATACCCGCAGATATAAAACAGATGTCCGCAGATTTTCAGGGCTCTGTGTAAGTCTGCAGATGCTTAGCACCTTGGAGAATCAGATGTCAGTTGATCTATTTATGTACTCCAAGATGGAGGCACCCAAAATTAGTGGGTTAAATTAGCCTTCACCTGTCTGTAATTCAGTTTCTCCTTCCATAAAATCCACAGAGGTTAAAGAGGTGAGAGACTTATTAGGGCATCCTGCTCGTTTGCCTTGTGTGGTTTAAGGATATACTTATATTTATAAAGTGCTCCAAACCCATTTAAATTAAAGGTCTATACTCCAGTGTAAAATATGCCAAGATGCAGTTGCATGCTGCCATTAGGAGCACAGAGAAATGGAGAAGGCTGTAAACTTTGTTAAATAACCTCCAGTGGGAAATTTATTTCTTTGAGATGTGACAATGATCTTTAGTATTGAGGATTTTCTCTCTTTCCCACCTTTTCAATATACCACCCCCCTCATTATTGCACTAAAACCATTTGTCCTAGCTGCCATATTTCTGCCTGTTGGAAACCAGTCCATAATCCTCAGAGCTTGTGTGTTGCTTCTCTTTAATCAAGCCATTCTGACTTCAAACATTTAACTATTGCTAGGAGGAGGTACATGTGAAAATTGAACTGTATCTACAGACATTTAATGAGACAAACGATTAGAGACGGGAATGATTTACTGGGTTACTCTGTGTGTAAATGGATGGAGCTATCTATACAGATAAAAGGCTGCAGGTATTTTAAATCAATCTTGGTGTTTTAAAGAAGCATGATTTAAAGACCTCATCTTTTAAGAGAGAGGAAAGTGCAAGCAGCACCTCATATTACCCACCAAGCATTGGCCTTTTCTTGCTTTATAAATGCTCCCAAACCACAACTCTACTTAAGAAAAATTGATTTGTCACTGAATTTCCATGCCTCATCCTTGCAGAAATGTAAATGTTGTTCTGGGCTTTAGTGCTGTGCCTTCAAGCTTGGATTTAATGCTGATCATTATACTTTTAGAGCAGGTTATCTAGGAAAAGGGAAGCAGGGAGGTTGATTTAAAAGCCTTCAGTTTTGCTCTTGTTCACCATTTTGATCTGGAGAGGACCCTTCATATTTATTACAAACATCCCGCTTTTACAGGAAAAAACATGAGTTAAATGTGGGAGACTCTCCATTTACAGTTGTTCCTGTTAAGCTTAATTGTGCTGTATCTTGGGACAAAGCTCGTTCTCTGTCTGGGTGGGTCCCCTGCTTTCAGGCATATGGCTTGCCTCAGAGGCTCCTGGCAGCCCTTGGTTTAGGCACTTTCCCTGGAGCACAAGTTTGCTGTTTGTTTAATCACTGTCATCATTGGCCAGCACTAGGAAAGGAGAGTGGACCAAACCCCATAGTCTCTGTTGCCCCTCCCAGAGGTTCAGGGAGAGGACAAACCCTTTTTTCCAAATTAGTCCTTCCTCTGTGATGCATCCCACTGTCCAAATCAACTTTCCCATGGCGTAATGAGCTGGGGAGTGGAGAGAACCTGGGCCTGCCCTCTGCTTCAGTTCCAGCCCAGGGACCATCTGATAACAGCTGTGTGTAATGTCTCCAGCGTTAGCTGTGTGAGAGCTGAGTCCCTGGGCCACTTCTCCACGGCCCTCCCCAGCACCTTCCTTACTGCGAATTCTTCCTCCTGGTACCTGCTAGCACTCTTCCCTCCCAGATCATGCACAGCATCCTCTCTCCCGAGCTCCTCTCACGCAATGAGTGAACCAAAGAGAAGTCCTTTTTTAATGGTACCAACTGGTTCTTCATTGGCTCCAGGTATCCTGATTAGCCTCTGTTAAATGGTTGTGGAAAGTTACTGATTGACTTCAGGTGTCTTAATTGGCTTGTCTGCCTTAATTGTTTCTGGCAACTTCCTGCTTGTTCTGGAGTAGCCATTTGTTCGTTTACCCCAGGAAAAGGGACCTATTTAATCTGGGGCTAATATATTTTTCTTTACCAATCTCCTATAGCCATCTCAACAGCTCAATGCTAGACCCCGAGGACAGCACCAAAATATACCTTGATAGGGTCAGATGCAGGCTGCAGCAGGACAGCTTCATACATCTTATTGTACGCTTATTAAGTTGGCAGATGATACCAAGCTGGGAGGGATTGCAACTGCTTTGGAGGAAAGGGTCATAATTCAAAATGATCTGGACAAACTGGAGAAATGGTCTGAGGTAAATAGGATGAAGTTTAATAAGGACAAATGCAAAGTACTCCACTTAGGAAGGAGCGATCTGTTTCACACATACAGAATGGGAAGTGACTGTCTAGTAAGGAGTACTGCAGACAGGGATCTAGGGGTCATAGTGGATGACAAGTTAAACATGAGTCAACAGTGTGACGATCTTCCAAAAAAAGCAAATACGATTCTGGGAGGCATTAACAGGAGTGTTGTGAACAAGACAGTAGAAATCATTCTTCCGCTATACTCTGTGGTAATCAGGCCTCAATTGGAGTACTGTGTCCAGTTCTGGGCACCACATTTCAAGAAAGATGTGGAGAAATTGGAGAAGGTCCAGAGAAGAGCAACAAGAATGATTAAAGGTCTAGAGAACATAACTTATACAGGAAGACTGAAAGAATTGGGTTTGTTTAGTTTGGCAAGGAGATTGAGAGGGGACATGATAGCAGTTTTCAGGTATCTAAAAGGGTGTCACAAGGAGGAGGGAGAAAGATTGTTCTCCTTGACCTCTAAACAAACAGACTAAACAAACCCAATTATTTCCATCTTCCCTCATAGCTCATGTTTTCTAGACAGTGAGTCATTTTGGTTGCTTTTTTCTGGACCTTCTCCAATTTGTACACATTTCCTGAAATAGATAAGAACTATTTAGAAAAGCTAGACATACACAAATCCATGGGTCAATATTTAATGCATCCGAGGTACTGAGGGAGTTGGCAAATATCATTGCAGAGCCTTTGGCCTTATCTTTGAAAACTCGTGGAGATCGGGAAAGATCCCAGATTATTGGAAAAAGGCAAATGTAGTGCCCATCTTTAAAAAGGGGAAGAAGGACAATCCAGGGAACTACAGACCAGTCAGCCTTACCTCAGTCCCTGGAAACATCATGGATCCTCAAGGAATCCATTTTGAATCACTTGGAAGAGCGGAAAGTGATCAGGAATAGTCAACATGGATTCACTAAGGGCAAGTCTTGCCTGACCAATCTGATTAGCTTCTGTAATGAGGTAACTGGCTCTGTGAACATGGGGAAGTCAGTGGATGTGATATACCTTGACTTTAGCAAAGCTTTTGATACGGTCTCCCACAATATTCTTGCCAGCAAGTTAAGGAAATATGGATTGGATAAATGGACTATAAGGTGGAGAGAAAGCTGGCTAGATTGTCAGGCCCAATGTGTAGTGATCCACGGCTCAATGTCTGGTTGGCGGTCGGTTTCAAGTGGAGTGCCCCAAGGATCCGTTTTAGGGCCGGTTTTATTCAACATCTTCATTAATGACCTGGATGAGAGGATGGATTGCACCCTCAGCAAGTTTACGGATGATTCTAAGCTAGGGGGAGAGGTAGATACACTGGAGGGCAGGGATAGGGTCCAGAGCGACCTAGACAGATTAGAGGAGTGGGCCAAAAGAAATCTGATGAGGTTCAACAAGGATAAGTGCAGAGTCCTGCACTTGGGATGGAAGAATCCAAAGCATGGTTAGAGGCTGGGGACCGACTGGCTGGGTAGCAGTTCAGCAGAAAAGAACCTGGGGATTCCAGTGGATGAGAAGCTGGATATGAGTCAACAGCGCCCTTGTAGCCGAGAAGGCTAATGGCATTTTACTAAAGTAAAACAAGTTGTCCTGAGAAAATACTCTGACTTGGTGTCATGGATTTTTCCTGTTGGGTACATCTAGACTACTTTCTTTTTTCAAAGGGAGATATGCAAATTAGGCGAATTAGGAGGAGCATTGCCAGCAGATCTAGAGAAGTGATTCTCCTTTATTTGACATTAATGAGGCCACATCTGGAATATTGCATCCAATTCTGGGCCCCCCATTACTAAAAGGATGTGGACGCATTGGAGAGGGTCCAGCGGAGGGCAACCACAATGATTAGGGGCTGGAGCACATGACCTACAAGGAGAGGCTGAGGGATTTGGGCTTATTTAGTCTGCAGAAGAGAAGAGGGAGGGGAGATTTGATAGCAGCCTTCAACTCCCTGAAGGGAAGTTCCAAAGAGGATGGAGAGAGGCTGCTCTCAGAAGTGACGGATGGCAGAACAAGGAGCAATGGTCTTAATTTACCGTGGGGGAGGTCTAGGTTGGATATTTGGAAAAACTATTTCACTAGGAGGGTGGTGAAGTGCTGGAATGGGTTCCCTAGGGAGATGGTGGAATCTCTATCCCTAGTGGTTTTTAAGTCTCGGCTTGATAAAGCCCTGGCAGGGTTGCTTTAGTTGGGGTTGGTCCTGCTTTGGGTAGGGGGTTGGACTTGATGACCTCCTGAGGTCTCTTCCATCCCTAGGATTCTACGAAATGTGGTGCCCAGAAGTAGACATAGCACTCCAGTTGAGGCCTAATTGGCGCAGAGTAGAGTGGAAGAATTATTTCTCCTGTCTTGCTCACAACGCTCCTGTTAATGGTTCTTGACCTTTTTTATGCCCCCCTCCCCGTGTGCTATAAAAATCCATAGCGTACCTGTGCCAGAACTGGTTTTCTGCATACAAAAGTCAGGGCCATCATTAGGGGGTATCAAGTAGGACAATTTCTTGGGGTTCCATACCAGAGGGAGCCCTGTAAAGCTGAGATGGACAGGTTTCGGCTTCAGCTTTCTACCCTGGGCCCCAGCAAGTCTAATGCCAGCCATGGTAGGTTGACCTCCTGATAACCGCTCAGACCCCTGGCTTAGAACTACTGGTCTAGGTTTACTTGGTCCTGCTTTAGTGTCAGGACTGGACTCGAGGATTTCTCAGGGTCCCTTCCAGCACTATACTTCTTTGAGTCTCCCTCTTCTCCCTTTTTTGGTCAGCAAGGGGCACAGTACGTGAGGGTTTTAAATAATTCTTTATACGTTATGTTACTGTTGTTATGGCAGGAGTCAGATGGTGTGTGTAACATACTATTCTAAGTGACATCTCGTAGCACCTTAGCACTGTTGTGACTTTGAACGAATGCTGCATTGTCCTTAATTGTGTGATGAATGCTTTTTGAGAAGGACCTCCTTGAAGCAGCAGGAGAGTTTGTAGTCCACCTTTAATCTCTGTATCTAAAAGTCAGTTCTTGGGCCACAGTTGCTCCTGGGATCCCGGAAATGCATGCCCTTTGCGACTGTTTTGTTTAAGGACTGGTGTGTTTAGTGTAAATAAAACAAGTCCTAAGAAAATACTCTGACTTGGTGTCGTGGATTTCTCCTGTAGGGTACATCTTGATTACGTTCTTTTTTCGAAAGGAGATATGCAAATTTGGCGCTAATTTGAGTATCTTCCTCCGATTGCTTTTTCGAAAGCTTTTTTTTCCGAAAAAGAAAGCAGTTTAGACGCGGTTCTTTCGAAAAAAATCCCTTTCTTGAAAAAACCCTGCACACCTCATTTTTTGAGGGTTTTTTCGAGAAAGGGATTTTTTTCGAAAGAACCGCGTCTAAACTGCTTTCTTTTTCAAAAAAACTGCTTTCGAAAAAGCAATAGGAAGAAGATAAGAAAATTTGGTGCTAATTTGCGTATCTCCTTTCGAAAAAGGACGTAGTCTGGATGCTGGCTTGGTGGGAAACTGACTTCCAAGGCCCCAAGATTTGCCACCAGTGTGATTCTGTGGTGGCTGTGCTTAGCTTGTTTGCCACTGCAGGTGAGGTCTGTGCGCCTTGTGGGTGTCACAGCTGGTAATGTGTGATTAGTGTTGCCTCACAGAAGCCCTTTCCTGTTTCTGTGGAAAAAGGGAAATTGATCCCGAGCAAGAGGAGCCAGCCAGAGGCCTGGGTACCACTTCTGCTCTGATTTCTTACATGGAATGGGACTTGCGTGGTGAAGAACAGACCTGCTGCTCGGGAGGGTGTGGGCAAAAGGGGGCAACTGCCCCGTGGCTTGCTGATTTCAATTGCCGCCAGAACGCTGAGGGCCGGGGGGGAAGGGTGCACCGCGGCAGGGCAGTGCTGGTGGGGGGGCACTGTTGTCCAGGCAGTGCTGAGGACTGGCTGCCTGAGGCCCTGCCCCTTCCAGGAGCATGGAGCCACCTCTCCACATGATCCGGTGAGGCTGTTGGCTCCCCTGGTGAAGAGGCTTGGTCTCTGCACAGGGGTGAACTTCATCCCTAACGAATTGGGACTTAATAAGTCTAGGTGACAGATGAGAACGGAGGACAAATTTGCGGTTCTGGACTTACACCCTTCATGTTATTCCCCTGTAACGTTGGCAAAAGTGTGTCACGTGCTATTCGGCAAGTAAGTGCAATTTATTAGTCCGTTTTCGCTCTATTCAACGACAGCTCGCCTTTTACAAGTGCTGCACTTTTTCAAATAGCTTCAGCTTCAGTTCCCTTAATAGTGTCAAGGGCAAGTTTTAAAAACTGGGTGTTCTGGCAGACTTGTATCTTGCTCAGTGCTACAGACCCTGATGCCCCTCTTTGGCACAGTGATTCAAGCATAAATAGCACCAGTGATTAGGACTCTTAATACACCAGATGCATGCTTCGTGAGGGTGCTCGGTGATGTGATGTTGAGCAAATGACCTCTGATCTCTGGGATCACAGTTCAGACCCTAAAGGCAAGCTTTCTCCTTGAGTACTTAGCTACAGAAATTGGCAGTCAATTTCAGCAATCAAATGAACATAAACTTGAAACACTGGCAGCCTGGGCTTAAGGAGACGTCCAGGAAGTGAGCAACAGAGACACTGAATTATCTTACATCTCTTGGGAGGCTGGCGTGTCCAGGTCAGGGTTGATTTCACTGGAAAGACAGCGTAGGGGAAATTCATAATGCACAGCAGCTGCATAGCTGAAAAGGCTTTGAGAGGCAGTAGCTACTGAAAAGATTTTTTTTTCTCCTTTTTCTAAAAAAAATCACCCTTTGAAATCTTTCTGCTTTAGTCATGCTGTTTTGCAAGTGCTTTTAAAGGCAGATTCAGGAAGGCTGTTTAAGTGTTATCAACCTCAATGCAAGGGATCTACTGGGGAAGTAGTGAAAACAGGGCTACAGAATTAAAGGCATTTCAGTATGTTGCTCATTTATTTACCTAAAGCAATGAAAGGCTCTAGCACAGGGGTGGGTTAGCTCCTGGCAGGCAGTCGCTGCTTTATTTACTTGTGCCTCTGCAAGTACTGGTGATTGCCGCTCCTGTTGGCCAGAGATCACTATTCCCGACTAATGGGAGATGCGGGAAATGGTGCAGACTGAGACACCACTTCCCTCAGGTCCCATTGGCTGGGAATGGCGATCCACAGGCTGGTATTTGCACACCCTTGCACTAGCAAGTTTGCTGTTGCCATATCCCGGACAAGGCCTGTAGGTAATTAAGTCTGTTTAGTGACTCAAGGTTGTGGGAGATGAGTTTTAGAAGTTGTTGCTATATACTTAATTTTGCCTTTGTTTCCTGGATAGCTCGGGTTTGATTCCCCGCGTGTTCACCCCAGCATAAATTAGGTGTACCTTCACCAGAGTCCGTCTCTATTCCTGAAGATGGTTAAGAGAAGCAGGGAAAAACCTATCTTAGGTCCTGTTAAACTGGCCATTCTATATCTATAAGAGATGTAACACTACACAAGGAGCTGAGATACATGTTCATCTAAAGTCCTTTGTTACTCAACAGTTATTCACTACGGATTATGCAGCTTACTGTGGACAGTTTTGATTTTTATAGATCTGGTTCAAGATTATCCTCCTGTTCAGGTATGTTCCTTTAGTCTCTGAGCCTTGCCTTTTATGTTGGATTTTCTGCTGATTTTGTAGCCCAGCTGTTCAGGCAGTGAATAAGGAATGTAGTCTGGCCAGCGAAGAATTACTCTAGTGCAGGAGAATGCCTAGCTGATTAAAAGCTAGTGTAGGCGGTAGGAAACTCCTGTTCCAGTCCCCCAATCCTGCCCCCTTAAATAGGGGTTGTCTTGCAGGGGAAATCAGAGGCACTGTTACTGTGGGGAAAAGGGTAGGGTATGGTAGGCTCTCTCTGCTCCACAGGTGTAAGGTCACCTAAGAATCCTATGCCAGTGTGGTATATCGAAGTAAATACTTGATATAACTATTGTTGTAACTATTGTTGGTGTGCAAGTCACTTGGGAACTCTATGGAAAATCGTATCCATAAGATTTAATGTTGACGTGTCGGTGGTATAATCAAATTGTCCACTCCCCCATAACCTCATGGTTAGCGTCCTGCCTCTCCTGCCCCACACTGTCCTACCGTCCTGAAGCCTATACCTCAAATAGCATCTGTGAAACCTGGCACAGCTATTTCCTCTTGGTTGACTGAATTATTGTCTACATGGGAAGCTAAGAAGTGTCATCATCTGTGCGTTATGTTCTGGGGCTCTTGCCCCTTGCCAGCAGGGGTGAGCATATGAGTGTATTTGGCGTGCGGGTGGGGTGTCGCCCAAAGTTCAGTAACCCTTTGGTTTGTAATGCATTCTGGTCAAGTCCTTTCTGTTTATATTAAGAGCTCCCTGCCTTGCATTAATCGTGGCTTTGTTGCCTTAACCTAAAATAACCCAGCAGGGCTAGGAATCTTTGCAACAGAAGTTTTGTAAAATGACTTACATGTTCTGTTTTTATTCTAAGGTGCTAAGTAAAATGGGTAAACCCCCTTATTTAACTTTGGACTTACACATTAGCTTGCTATTAGTGTAAGGATGGTATGGTACATTATTCTCCTGCCCAGCAACAACACACTTGCTGACTCAAAGCTAATCCACAGGATCATAGTTTTCTCGTAAACTTTGTCTATCTAAATGTTTTGACATTTTTATTGCAAGCCTGTCCTATCGAGGGGTGGTGGGTTAAGTTGAGCTTTGTGTGAGCAAGTGGAATTTCTGTTGCTTGGAATCAAAGTTATATCTACATATGCCAGAATAGTTTTTGACCATGCAACTTGTAATTCAGATAACAAACTCTTGCTCATCCCAAATGCGCTATGGAACCTTTTCAGTGATGAAATTGTATCAGTTTATTGATTTTTTTTTTTCATGTAGAAAAACAAGATGTTTTATACCTCCTATTGACAAAAGCACGGACTAAATCAAATTACACAGCTCTCGTAATTCCCATAAGTAATTTCCAAATTGTTACATACCTTGCTTCTTTGTTGCATGCAATTGAATAGCACATTGAAAGACTTACAGCTTGTCATGGTTCAAATCTTAATTAGCTCATGAAATTGCATCCTTTTGAAACACAATGCTATAGCTTTTTGGCTATGGTTCCACCCCCCCCCCCCCGAAAGTAATTAAAACATCCACAGTTATAATGAAGCTTGTTACTGATTGTATGTGCCAGTTGAATTTTGTTCTAAAAGTGCATTGATTTAAAAGAAGCAAGGCCAAGGTTTTGGACTGTATGTATTAAGGCTAGACTCTAGGGTGTTTATCTATACTGCTAGTCTCCTGTTACAGGGGCTGGCACACAGCTGCAGAATGACACTGACTTAATTGATTTAGTGTGGTTCATTTTGGGAACCTGAAGGAACGGGGTGTGTTTGTGTGTGTGGAAATAAATATATTTAAGTACAGCATATAATACAATATGTGAAAATACCCATGTAATAAACTGAGGTTGTATGATAAGTGATTTTACTGTTCAGTTGTGAAGGCTTCATCTTATCTCTTTGGTACTTATCTGGCCCCCTGCTCCTGTAAATATCTGAGCATCTCATGATCTTCAGTGTATTTAACCTTTTAGCACTCTGGGGAGGTAGGGCAGTGGTATTATCCCCCCGTTTACACATGGGGAACTGACGCACAGAGATGTTGTGACTTGATCAAGATCACACAGGAAGCCTGTGGGTTTCCTGTGAACTGATCTTGAGTCTCCTGGCTTGTCCCAGGCAAGCACCCAAGCTCCTGGACTGTCTCCACTATTCTGTCTCTCCTGCTACATTAGTCGCGTAGCTCAAATCATTGATCCACTTCAATCATTTTCCTTTCCGTCAACTTGCCGGAGTTGCTCTTTCTCTTCCAGTGATACACTGGGTAGACAAGCAAATCTCTCACCTTGTGCAGTCCATTATTTCACGTCTCCACAGAGCTAGGAATATCCCCCTCCCCCCAGAAATGGGGAAATTCCCATCTTCCTAGTGGGATCCAGAACCTGTTCCCAGCCAGGAAGGAGATGTCTACGGTGGAGTAAGACCTGCAGCATCACTGTCTGGCCTATGTCAGCTGACTCGGGCTCACGGTTTTTGGGCTGAGGAGCTAAAAATGGCAGTGTGGAGTCGGACTCAAGCTGGAGCATGGGTTTTGGAAACTGCGCCCCCCCACTCCGATCAGGGTATTTAATTGCTTTGTAGACACACCTGAAAAGGCCGGAATCTGTATAATATAATTTGTTTCAGGTCACTTCTAGAACTTTTCATGGTTCCTTCTGTACAGGGAGAGATGGACTTCAGGTGTTTATTTAGAACTTGATGCTACAGTAGCTCTATGAGGATGGATACCCACTGACCCAGCTGGGCACAAAATCTATTCATAAAATGATGAGAGGAATGCAACAAATACACCCACCGAAACAACACATTTTAAAAAACTCTAAAGTATTCTTACGTAGATTTTCTATGCCTTTATGTGCTTCTTGCTGAATACATTGTGGTGTGGTCAGGTGTGAAGGTTTTGTTGCCATTCGGTGAGGATTAACCTATGTAGTTGAATCCTTGCCTTGATTAACCCTTCCAGTCTGCCACACCTCAAAGCTTTGCACAGTCTTTGTCAAGTCTAGTGTACGTTTGTTTATTTTTAGAAAATCTATTGGGCTCAATTGTATTCTGCTGTAAATTGCCATCAACTTCAATGGAGCTATGCCAATGAACAGCACCTAAAGACCGGGCCAGCCCATGAATTGAGTGTGTATGTGTATTTGTGTGAGATACAGCATGAATATATGCATTTTGGGTTCGAGCCTTAGCTAGTGTCATTTGGTGTTACTTCCACAGGGTCCAAAGGAGCTGGGCAGATGGACACCAGTTAAATATAAGGCCCACTGCATGAGTAGACTATTTAGATGCAGGCTATTTAAAAAGCTAACGCTGAACAAATGACGTGGGGAGTGCCTTTACTGTCACTTCATCCTGTTCTTTTTAAATAAACATAGAGCGCGTCGCTCTAGCAAGTCCCTAACTGCAGCACTTCAGACACGTTTCCAGTGACTGATTTCTGCCCAGCGGAGTGACGCTCCTATAAAACTTGCCTGGTGGTGGTTTCTGAAGTCTGCAGAACCTGGTTAATCGATTAAATGGGATTTTATATCCCTCGTGTCGACATGGCAGTGCTGCTAAAAACTGTACAGCAGGGGTGCTGCGTACGGGGAGAGCCTGAGGGGGAACATGCACCCTCAAATGCCATGAGCAGAGGGGGAAAGGGTGGGGCTAGAGCAAGGGTGGGCAAAAGGGCCTCAGCGAGCTGGTTCCGGCCCACCAAGCAAATTGATCCAGCCCACGGAAGCCCTGCCGCTCCCCCGCCCCCAGGCCAATCAGGGTTTGCAGGCGGGGGGAGCTCGTGAAGTCTCCTCCCGCCCTGCAAGGGGCTCGCAGTTAAAGACAACCACCAGGTGCTGCTCATACAGGAAGCGCGGCACTCTCTTGCAGGACGGGGCAGGGGGCGAGAGACTTCACGTCCCCCCCCTCCCCAGTACCTGATTGACCTGGAGGTGGCGGGGGAGGAGTACGTGAAGTCTTCTCCCACTGCCAGGGACACGGAACAGCTGGCGGTTCAGAACAGCTGGCGGTTCTCTCTGGCTGGGCAAAGACTTTACACACTCCTCTACCCCCAGATCAGTCAGGGTCTGTGGGTGGGGGAGCATGGAAGTCTCTTGGCCCCGCCCCTTCCAGGGTGGCCCAGGGCCACTTCAAACTTTTCTGAAGTGGCCCCCTGTCTAAGATTATTGTCACCCCTGGGCTAGAGTCTCTGGGCAGACTGGGACTAGCAGGAGGGCCTAGCGCCCACAGCAGTGGTTTGCGCCTCCCTCCTCCACCCCCGTTCACCGGCGGTGACAGGGGAAGCGGAGCAATGTAGCCCAAGGTCGTTCTGCTTTCTCAGTGCGTCGCTCCAGGGAAGGGGGAGCCTCCCCCACGCTCGCCGGTGGGAAGTGGAATGACGCGGCTGGGAGAGCAGAGCAAGCTGTGCTTCCCTGCCGCTGCTGGTGAGTGCAGTGGGGCTGGTCTCCAGCCCTTCTTTTGTCCCCAGGCCACATTGCTTGGGGGAGGGGTTTGGGGGGAGGAGGTGGGGCTTGGGGCCGAAGGGGCTGAGAGGGCAGTCATGTGGCTGGTGCCCCCCATGTCCTCCCTCACCAGTCACCCCGGTGTATACTGTAAATGATAGAGATGCAGAGCAAACCAATGCTATAAGAGTAGGACGGTGATGGTCAACGTAGGCTAGTCAGTGGGCCTGGTGGTGGCCTCATCTTCATCTCAGTGGGCTGGAAGATTGTTGGAACCAAGCCAGTCTCACGGGATCGGGGAGGTTTGCTCACTGCGCTTGCATACCTAGTATTTGCAAGCCATGCCGATTGATCCCTAGTTTGCCGTGCGCTCCTTCTGCATCCAATCCCAGCGCTGCTACGGTTCCATCCTCAAATTCTAGCTGTGCAAGAGCAGTAAGCAAAACTACCCTGTCCCAGGAGGCCATCTTGGTTACAACAATCTCATGGCCCACGAAATGGAGGGCCACTCCTGCGGTCCACGCGTGAGCGTGGGTTGCCCGTCACTGCGGTACCGATGGGCACAGAGGAGCCCCATCTTTCTGAGAATAAGCCATTGTTGGCGGGGAGTGCAGTGTTTTCATGCACAAATGCACCCTTTTACGGCTCTCTCCTCTCTAAAGTTCTCTTATGAAAAGAAATTGGTTGGGTTTTTTTTCTTATTCCAAAATCTATTTTTGTAACGCACACCCAGCGACGCGCGTATACAGAAGAGAAGGTGGTTTTGTTCTAAAATGTTGTCAGCTGGGTCATCTGATATCTTTGTGGCTTGGGTGGAAGCACGGGCATTTTCGAAATACAAAGTGAGGCTGGTGTGCTTGTGAGCATGCGGGGCAGTGCAATTAACAGGAGATATTGTGGTTCAGCAAGGGCCAATGCCAGTAGTTTCAAAATAATCAAAACTGTTGTTTAAATGGATGGCTAATGGAGAACAGAGGCTCAAGTGTGAGCTGCCAGCATCCTGCTAACAAAGCATTCTTTACTGAGTCTGCCTAAGCCGCTTCTCAGTGTGTACATTAGAGCAGGAGTCTGGCAGGCTGTCTCATCATGTGTCTTGTCCTGTAGAGTCACTTGATTGGATTTCAGCTGCTTACCCTTGTGTGATCGTCAGGGCAGCGCTTAAGAGCAGCTCTTGTATGAAAACAAGCACAGCGGATTATCCAGCCTCCATCTCTTGGTAGAAGAGAAGGGGGAGAATGGGGCAGAGAGGAAGTGTCAATTCTTGACCTTTAACTCAGCAGTAAACATAAATCTCCACTAATGCTCCATGTTGTCTGGAAATAAGTCATGAAAAGGTGGTGAACTTACAAGGAGAATTGTTTGTAACTGCATATGTTGTGTCCAGAATTAAATATAATGAAAATACCACACTGATTTGCTTTCCCAGTTAAAGGGTCTTGCCAGAAACTATGATGTTTTCTGTGTTTCTAAATTTCTGTTTTCTCCCCTTGGCTCCTCTATACGTAGGCTCATATAGTCCCCTTAAAGCCTCCCTACTTAATATCTCCAAGTTCAAGGCATGACATAAATATAGTAGGTGCTACTCCTTTCAGGTCCTTGATCACAGAATCATAGAACCCTAGAACTGGAAGGGACCTCGAGAGGTCATGGAGTCCAGTGCCCTCACGGCAGGACAAAGCACCAAGTAGACCAGTGTTTCTCAAATTTTTTTTAATAAAGTACCACTTTAAAAAAAATTGTAAGTACCCCAGTACCTACAGTTTTTAGATGCACAATTTTTTTTTCTACCATTGCAACACATTTGTTTAAACAGCTTAATCGTAGCTGGGCGGGTGATGAAATTTGTGGGTGTCGAAAGTACAAAAATAATAAAGCACTGTAAAACTTGAAACAAAAATTCAGTTTTCTCCAAATTTCAGTTGTGTTGACGCACCCCCCAGATTTCTCGTGAGTACCCCTGAGGATACTCCTACCACTGATTGAGAAACACTGAACTAGACCATCCCTGACAGATGACCAGTGCAGATCCCATTTAGGGATGTGAACGACTAGTCAACTATTTAATAAGCAAGTGCTTATTGGATAGTCGACACACTAGTTGGCTAGTCGCTTCTCCCTCCCTCCCCCCCCCCCTCGCCTTGCTGCCTTTATCAGAAAGAGGCAGCAAGGGGGGAAGATGAGGGGGCACTTCAAAGCGGCAGTGCCGCATTGAGCCTGGGGTCACCTAGTGTCTCCAGCTGATCCTGGGCTCCATGCTGCACTGCTACTTTGAAACACCATGAGGAGCATAGGGCCAGCGGGGGACTGTTTGAATCCCCTGCTGGCCCCATGCTCCCCACAGTCCTTTTGCCTTTGAAGTGTAGCAACAGCCCTGGAGCTGTTGCTACACTTCAAAGGTGGAAGCACCTTTATCAAATAATCGATGCAAATTGCATCGACTATTCGATTAGCCGATTAACATCCCTAATCCCATTGGCAGGGATTGCTATAAAAAGATTGGGGCACTGAATCTGACCTCCTCCTTTCGAGACTAAATCCATTGGTTTCAACAGTGCCACTGTACATGGAGGGAAAGGGGCTGAGTGGCAGGAGAACCCAACCTGGGTTTCTTGCACAACAGTCCAGAAGACACCAGGCAACGGGGCTGGCTCAAGTCAAATGTTGCTTTGGGGCTGCATGAGGAAGAGGTGTTTGGTCCCAGACTAGCTGTGACGAAGCGAGGATTGTATTCGCTTTGGTCCCTGTATGCTGCATGGGCTTTCGACTGTCCTGCGCGTGTGCCTCAGTTTCCCTGGGCACTTCACGAAAACCTAGATGGTGATATGAATTTTCATGTGATAGCCTCCCCCACGTACACCATAGCTGATGCGTTCTGTAACCTGAGCCCAGGAGGGGGAGTTGACCAAGTAACACCTTTTGCCCTAGAGCAGGCTGGAGGCAGGGCTGGCTGCAGAGCTGAGAGGGGCTGCTGGGTGTGTTAGTCTTGGGTGGCTTGGGGGCAGAGAGGTGGGTCAGGGCCCTTGGCTCTGAGCCCCTCGCTCGCTCCACAAGATAGATTATACTGACTGCTTCTGCTTATTGTGCTGTCAGGTCTATTCTACACTATGTCCTTGTTGACTAATAAACCTGCTCTACCTGGCTGAGAGTCCGTTCTGCCTGTGGATGGGGGTTCAGGACCTGGTGATGTCTCACATCTCAGTGACATTAGCCTTGTCAGAGGTTCAGGTTCAAGGCCAAATTGTGGTTCAAATTCAGATTTGTTGCTAAAATTTCTTGAAGACTAAGATTTTCAGGCTGAAATCTCACCAATGCAACAGTTCCAGAAGATGTCCGATGCTGGGGACTAAAATCTCACTAAAGCTTGGTTTCAACAGGATTTAGGTGTGGAGGCACTTCTGAAAATCCCACTAGGAACCTATCTGCATCTTTAAACATCTAAATAGCTCTCAGATCGGGCCCAGAGAGAGGAAGCCACTTGTCCAAGGATGTGCAGTGTGTCTGTGGTAAAGCTGGGAACCCTGGTATCTCCCTGAGTCCCACTTGTGTCTTTCCCTCCTTTTCGCTCCTGATGTCTGCCCTTGGGAGATTCCGCTTGCATCTGAACTGGAACCAGAAGCCAATTTGTACAGTCAACTCACAACCAGCATTCAAAGGTGGGTTTAGAGCTGGAGAGTTCTAATCCATCAAATGAAATTGAGAGAGTCTCGCTGGAAAGGTTTCAGATTTGGCCTCCTTTATTTTCATTTCGACTTTTTAAAACTTCTGAGCCGCATCTCTTTCTCCATGGTGGGTGCACGTTACATCCAGCGTGGGTTCAGAAACATTTAAGTACTTTAGTGATGGCCCTGAAAGCCCTACAGTAGCTTGAAAACTCCCATGGTGGCCTCAAGTGTTGTGTGGGGGAAGAGAGGAGAGAGAAAGTCGATAACTGTATTTATCCCTGGTGTCTGCATGTGGTGCATTTGTTTGGGATTTAAAGCCATCATGATTACTGCTGTTAATCATGAGGAAGGCATATGGTCTAAGAACTTATGAATTCACGGAGGGAGTGGAACCACTGGATTGGGCGTGGGTAATTAATAGCAAGTGGAGCGACAGTTTTGTTCTTTGGTAAGGACACAGACATCGTTGGAGGGGAAAATCACATTATTCTTTCACAGGGAGGCAGCTGTAATTCTGGTTGGATGGAATCCAATTAAAAGAAACTGACACATAAATTGATGGTCATGGAATGACAGTGCTGGAGAGGACAAGGAAGAGTTCCATCTGAAACTGCAGGGAACAGGCTAAGTAATGTAGCATGATGATTTGTGCAAGATAAATGGAAGCCCGTTCATGCTTAGTAGAAGTGGTAATGAGGAGCTTGGGCAGGAATGGATTATTTGACCACAAATTTTTGGGCCAGGATCCGTGCGGTGTTAACAAGGGAATGGGAACAACACCTATTTAATACGATGGAACCAACTGGTTATCTTATGGTTTGTTCTCATGTTGTTGCTTGGTGTCTGACATTAGCAACTGGAGGTCACTGATACTGGAGCCCGATTGTATTAAGCATTGTGGAAAAACAAGTAAAACTATAACTGCACCAAGGAGCTAACACACTAAATAGACAAGACAGACACAAATGAGAGGAAGGGAACATTGTTATTGACACTTTTCAGGTGAAGACCAAGCCACAGAAGGATTAAGTGACTTGACCATAGTCCCACAGGAAGTCAGTGGCAAAATTGGGAACTGACCCCAGATTTTCTTTCTTAGTGGAGTGTGTGAAGATCCAGCCAGAGACTCCATCTATTTTTCAGGTGTGAGTTTTAGTTGCACAACGTGTTTTAAAGGGGCTGGACTCCTGTGCAGCTCCTTACAGATTTTCTGCTGTAAAGCTGCAGGTAACTTGTAACGTGTACCTGCTAGTAGCTCAGCACAAAATAACTCTGAGAGAAGCTGTGTAATCACATAGGCAGGGAGACTATTTCACTGGCAAAATTATCCAACTATTTCTTACAATGTAATCAAAATATTTGTGTCCGTGTGTCCTGCTCCAGCTATTAAAAGGAACTCTTTGGTGGGATGCAGGGATGGGGGAGAACTTGATTTTCTGAGGATAAGACTACAAAAAAGGCTTAGTGAAGGCAGTGTTTCCAAGTGGTTAGAGCACTGAACTAGAGCTTGATGCAGGTTCTGTTCTCAGTTCTGCCACTGTCCTGGTGGGTGACCTTGGGCAAGTCCCTTAATTGCCCCATGCCTCCGTTTCCCCACCTGTAAATAGGGGATAGTAATATTGATCACCTTCAAAAGTGCTTTGAGATCTGCTGTTGAAAAGTGCTAACCACGCAAGAATGAGTTGGTACTATGATTATTTTTGGGGGTGCTGCAGTAAATAGATTGAGAAATAGATACAGGCATACAAATATATCCATTCATTCTGACAGAAAACATGAAGGATGAAGAGGGAGGTACAGAGAGAAAATGTAGTCAGTGGACTGAAGTTGACAGGGGAGAGGAGGACTCAACTAATTGAGATGTGAACATACAATGCAAACTGAGCTTGCAGGTGCCTACATGGATTTCCATGCACTCATCGATAATGCTAGACACTGAAGGACATCATAATCAGAAGAACAGAAACAACACTAGAATAATCTAGGACCACAGGTTCATGTGCGCTTTTCCTATGCGGTGGCTTTGTGGATAGGAATTAGTCTTACCTTCCATGAAATTGATTTAGTTATCAACTGGGCGCCATTCTATTATGCCATTCTACGAGAGGGTGGGTTTCCCTTTGTCAAATCAGTACAGCTGGTCCCTGAGTTGCGAACGGTCGACTTACGACCGTTCGCAGTTACAAACAAAGCTGTCGTAAATGGCGAACCCCGAGGTACGAATGCGATCCGCGCTTACAAACAGTGTGGTCGTGTGTAACTCTATGGGGTCCAACTTATGAACGAACCGAGTTACAACCAATTGCTTGGTCCGTAACTGGTTCGTAAGTCGGGAAGAGGCTGTTGTTAATATTTACATATTTTATGGCAAGATGATGTGCAAGAAATGGAGGTGGGGAAGGAGGAAACACAATACGGTTTTAAATCAAGAGAATTTGTTTGGTGTACCTGTGGGCTAAACACATAAAGGAGTCAGAATTAATGAATGGAGAATATATGGAAGACTATGTAACATTGCAAAAGAAGAGCAAAGGTGGGTTTTTTCCCACCAGGCGCCATAAATATGGAGAAGAGAAGTATCATTTGCATATCTGTAATACAGAACTAGCATTTCTGTTTTACTAGCTATGAGCTTCGCAAGATAGATGCCGGGGCTGTGATAAATATTCACAGTGAAATTTGAGGCTTGTGGCATTTTGTTTGCATGTTGGTGAAGGTTGATTTGCGGGGGGCAGTGGGTCTTTTGTGCAAAACAAGACAATTTTTTATGGAGGAAATAAATACCTTTTCCCTGAAAAATTGAATTCATATTTTTTAAGACAGTGAACACTCTTTGCATCCTCATGAGATTTTGAGATGGTTTTTGTCCAAGCCAAGTGCAGGATTGGGACCTTAGTTTAAATATTAATTTCCAAGTGGCACATTTCTGAAGTGTTCTGGTAGCCTTATTGTCTTTATGAGTACAGGAAGATTTCCAGGGAGAGTGGCAAATGGAAGGTTTAAGATTTAAACTCTGGGTGTGAGGTTAAATTTATAGATAGGTTTCTGATGACTCTAAATCAGTGCTCCTTGGGTGTTCATAGTGTTTCCTTTGCTCTCAATGGCTTCCTTTTACTTGGAAGGGCAAGGATTAAAGCCTGACTTTTGTAGTCTGTTGGTTTCCTGGTGCTTTGGGGCCTGATCCAGAATCCACTGACGTCAATGCGAAGACCCCCACGGAACCACACTGCATGTGAAGAGTTAACATAAATAATAAACACTTTGGGAGTGGTGCATAGAGCTTTAAATCCACAACATAGTGTCCGTCTGATGCCCATTTGGCTTGTGTAAGATGAGCACAGGGCGGTTGTGGAATCTCCATCACTGGAGATATTTAAGAATGGGTTAGACTGATATCTGTCAGGGATGATCTGGTGCTTGGTCCTGCCATGAGGGCAGGGGACTGGACCTGACGGTCTCGCAAGGCCCCTTCCAGTTCTAGTGTTCTATGAGAAGTTGGTTTGAGTCAGTTGCCTAATGGTCCCATCACAATTGGCACTGATTGCAGTCTCAGTGAATAGGTCATGGATTCATTTGAGTTGCAGACAGAAGGAGAGAGAGCCCTTTTGATAAAAGGGATGAGGCACATTGGAAGTGCAGGGGAAAGATGGTACTATCACTGCCCCCAGATGATGCCTTGTTAGTAGACCTAGAGAACACTTCAGCTGCCAGCATTGTTGAAGTTAGGGAGAAAGCCACACTAGATTAACCTGCAGCCGTGCACTACTTAAACCCTATTTGGAGGACCTAAGTGGGACTTGGAGTGCATGTGCAAATGATGATCTTAAGTAGCACTTGTGCTCCTATTGCATGCGCTCAGGAACAGGAGAAGACGGAACTGGAGTGCTACAGAATAAGCTGCTGTCAACCTAGAGCAGAGTGTTGATCTTCAGGTTTTTCAAATGATTATTTCGAAGAAATTCTTGTTCAGAAGCGCGTAAAGCTTTAATCGCTTGGCTTGTGCGGGACTTGTCTCTTTCATCCCTTGCCCTTTTGTTTTTTGTTTCCTTCAAATAATCTCCACGGCATTAGTGTCACTGTTGCCTTGTGCTTACGAAGCAGCCCTTCTTTGTGTACAACAAACCCAAAATGATAGAACCTGGATTTTGAGAAGAGTTGATGGCAATCCTGTTTTCTAAAGGAATTTTTCAGGCCCTGCTCCAGGTCTGTGTACCCGGTAGACATTCAGATTAGGGATGTTAAATTTCAGTTAATCAGCTAATCGAGTAGTTGATGGAATTTCCATAGACTACTCGATTAGTCGATAAGGGGGAGGTGGAGCGCTCGCTATTCCGACGGCACCTCTGCCTTTGTAGCTCTTGCTACATTTCAAAGGCAGAGGCGCAGCAGTCTGCTTGAGTCCCCGCTCGTGCCATTTCCTTGTTGTGCCTCTGCCTCCCCTGTGCCCCCCCTCAGAAACGATGCTGGGGGAACTGGCTTTTAAGCCGGCTCTCCCCAACATCCCCCTTGCTGCCTCCCTCTGATAGAAGTAGCATTGCGGGGATGTGAGGAGTGACTATGCTTATTGGGTAGTTGACTAGTTGCTTACCTCCCTAGTTCAGGTGGTTACATTTGTGGGCCAGAAGACTCTTGCTAGCTCTGAATATGTAACTATTTGGGTCCTGATCTTGGTGTGGTTACCATCAATGGTAAAACTCTCCAATTGGGGCGCAGGCTTTGGCCTATAGGAATTTATTGTCTGGAGAACAGGAGGAGCTCAGTTCTTACTTCCTTATTTGTATATATCCAGCCCTTCTTTCAGAAGCTCTAAACATCTTGCCCAACTCAGAAAACAGAGAGCCAGGAACACCTGCAACCCCAAGCTCGTGTGAAATCACAGCAATCCCAGGGCTCAGTGGCTGACGTAGAAAAGCAGTGGTGGGGTTGTGGTAGCTCCATTGCTGTATTATGTTGCCATTGGACCTGTTATGCAAGCGTGTTCTTGCACAGCACACCCTAATCAGGTCCTTCTCCACTGTGAACAATCTCAATTCCAGCTTATTTTAAAACTTAGATTTTTTTGGTAAGACGTTTCATTCATACGTGTAAATTTTCTTTGCACAATTAATTTTCCCTTCTACTTGCAACACACTCGTGAACTATACATAGTGATCCAATGGAATGGGAGAGGGCTTGAAAAATCATAACATTAACTTTTTTTTCCTATGTAGCCTTTCTTTCTTTGCTTTGGATAGTCACTTTTTACCCTTTGTAACTGAGCCGAATGCCATTCTGTGACACTAAAACATAAACCCTGTAAACCAATTTGTTTCAAGGGAACACGCTTTCCTAAAGGAGACAAAAGTGTGCATCTTGTCACCAAAGTCATTCTCCTAGCTATACAAGTTCCTTAACCGCTGTAGAAAATTAATTTTCAGGAGGGGATAGTAGAGCTTTAATCTTAGCTTCGGATAGTAGAGCTTTAATCTTAGCTTCTCTGCTCAGGGTTATGGAAAATGTTCCCTAGAAAACAGCTGATACCAACTCGCCCCAACATGTTCAAATTCTACATGAACACCAGGTTTTTGGGTGCTTTCCGAATACAAGCAGCATGGAAAATCCTACAGTGGTTTAGATTTGACAGCGAACGCTGTCAGGACAGAGTGTCTTGCTTGAAAGCAAAAAGCTTTGATGCATTTACATTTTTTTTAATGTTTGCAGACCTGGTTTCTTAAGATGTGATCAAGGACATTTGCAGTGCATTAGGAAAGGGCAAATGTACTTAGCTGGGGACCTGCATATGTGTGTCTGCAATAAATCTCTCATAAGCTGCATCATCTATATTTAAAGAGAGGGCTGGTCATAACATTTCCGTTTCTGTAGAGGAAACAATATCTAGCCTCCCCCTCTCCAGCTGAAGCCTTGTTTTTATTGCTGTAATAACCTCAACATAAAAACCTTGCATAGCATAACCAACTGTTCTAAACTGATGCAAGTCAATTGACAAGTGTTTACTTTCCAAGGTTGGTATATGTTTGAAGTGCCTGTGATCTTGTGGTTTGTGGGAAGCCTTGAATGTTTGGAACTGTGTATTACCAGCAGTTGTTGCCTTCTCTAGAAATGCTGAGTAGAGCAAAATTCAGCTCTTGGCTAGGTGATGGCAACAATATTAGCATTAATAGTGCTTTCATTAGAGCATCTCTGAACGTCTGCTGGTGAGGGTTTGTAAGCCTTGTGACAGTCCCATGAGCTACAGCAGGAAAGTCTCATTTTGTCTGTTCTACAGATAGGTAAACTGAGGCACAGAGGGCAAAAACAAACAAACAAACAAAAAAGACGTTTCAAATGTGAGCCCCAGAAGTGGAGGCAGAAATACTTACTGCAGGGGAAATTCTAGTTTTGGGGCTTCTCGCTCCTGCTATTTCTAGGCAGATGGGTGTTGGGGAGCAGCAAAAACCATAAGACTGTGAAGGCGAGAACTCAGCTTCTTGCCGTCTTTCGTCTCGCCCATGCAGAGAATCTTTTGGCCCTAACTTTCACCGTTACATCTTTTTTCTGAATAAAAGAATTGTCAGAAACTACATTCCACTTACTTGGCATCTCCCAGTCCTGCCTTACGCTGTTCTGTTGGCTAATATATGCAACTGCATATTGTTGGTTTCTGCTTTTCAGCCTTTTTGCTAATGCCGGTGGTCCCATTTTCTGGTTCATTGCTCAAAGGAACATCAGTGCTTGTTTGCCACAGTGGCTCAGCCGCTATAAATGCAGTCAAGATGGTTCATTCTCAGAATTGTCCTGAATTTGGAGCTTGATTCTGACCTCACACTGGGTTTAGAACAGCATAGCCGCGCTGTCTGTAGAGAAATTTCTCCTGAGAAGAATGAGAGGCACGAATCAGGCCCCAGAAGTCTCTTACGGTTCAGATCATCCCCCTTTTAGCTGTGCTGTTAATTTCAGGCAGGAGATTGCATTCACCATGCAGATTGAATGAAGGGGGTTCTTAGCTCAGGGTCAGGGTGTTGTAACCAGTCTGCTCTTCACATATTGCTAAATGGGAGAGGAAAATGATGAAGCCTCAGAAGCAGAGTATCTGGTGGCAGAAATGCCAGTGTTGCCTTTTGTTTCAGGGTTTTCTCTAGGGCTCTGAGTTGTGTGGAAGACTTGATATGGGGAAAGAAATTTCCCCAAGCTGCCTTCCTGACAGTCTTCTGTAATCCCTGAAAAGCTTTGCACTGTGTTTCCTTGCCACTAATTACTGTTGCTAACACGAGCATTGCTTTGAGTTGCGTGCAGGAAATGCGGGCCCACAGCGACGGTAAAAGTAGCTTTATGCCGAGCAGATTAGTCACAAGAACAAAGATTTTTGCCTCAAAATTCACCCTTGTGAAGAGTAGGGACGCTAGACAGTGTTTAATCGAATAGTCATGTAACAGCATCAAATTTTAGCTGTTACATAATTATTCGAGAGCCCTCAGGGGCGGGGCTTGCCGTTGTGCTCCTGGCCCCACCCCTGGGGAACCCAGGCACCACACACTGCTGCCTCTGTATCAGAGGCAGCAGAACCCTGTCTATGGGGGGGGAGACGTAGCAGCAGCTCTGCAGAGTCAGCACACGAGAAGAGCTGGCTTAAAAGCTGGCTCCCCACATGTATCGGCTCCCGCTTCCTGTACCCCTGTGTTGCTGCCTCTGATAGAGGGGTGGGGAGAAGCGGCTCTCGTTTCCAATATGTGTGGGGTGCTGGCTTGAAAGTCGGCTTCCCGCATGTACCAGCCCCCGCCTGCCCCTCTCACCCTCAGCACTGCTGCCTCTCTGTCAGAGGCAGCAGTGCGGGGGTGGGGGCGGTGGCTGCTGATCCAGTGCTCATAGGGAGCTGGCTTAAAAGCTGGCTCCCCGTGGGCACAAGCTCCGCTCCCTTCCTGCCTCTGATATAGAGGCAGCAAGGCGGGGGAAGTGTGTGTATTCAATAAGATTAACGAATAAGCCTGTGCTTATCGGTGAATTGTATAGTCACGTTGACACTCCTACTAGAGAGAACTGGCAGAAGGCCAACACACCACCTAAATCCCACTAAAATCCTTAAAGTGAAACTTATGTGCTGCCTAGAGATCTTCTATCAGCTGTGCTGTGAAGTCCATTGGCAGCTGCCCCTGCTAGCAGTCACCTTCCCCTTTGCACTGCAGACATGACCGTGGTTTATTTTTCTCCCGGGTGTAGTTACTAAATACTAATCCCTCCCTTTTTACCGATGATGTTAACATGGGAAGTGGAGCTGCATACAGCCCTAAATCTGGTTCACTCCCTTCTCCAGGGGAGAGCTTTTTGAAGCGTGCCTCCCTTCACCCAGCATTTCATTGCCCTTGAGGATTTATACTGCAAATGGATCTGAGGCAAGCTGGTGGAAATGTCAGCTCCACTAATATTTAGAGCAATAAAATTCTGGCTATTGGACAAGCTCTTAGTTACTCTGAATCTGTCTTAATCTTAATAAAAATGGGATAGCGCCCACTAAAAGAAGATAGTTATATTTGTGTTAATCTACAAATACAGGTTAGTTTTTTTCTTTTTAAGCAGTCTGATGGAGGAGGAGAAGGCCATGAAAACTTGTTTTCCATTTCTAGATTTTCAAAGAAGGACCTTGCTGTAGAGAGTTTGCTTTTGCCATTTCAGCCCTCTGGTATTAGAGGCAAGTGTCAGTAGTGCCTTCTGATCTCCCTTCTCCATGTTCCGAACTAATGCATGCTGCCTGGTCTGTGCATTCTGTAAGACTTCGCACAGGTGTAAGAATCCACCTCCTCGGAAATCCCTCAACAGGAGCCATAATTGATGTCTTCAATTAACAAAATAAAGCAAAAAAAGTGCCCTTCGTTCCCCTCCCCCTTCTTCAATATATAACGTGTTGGTTATATTTCTCAGGGAGGGAAAATAGGTTGTTCAGTTCATTCACCCTCAAGTTGATCCGTCTGTCATTCTCACCTATAGAGAGAGTGTCTGTCTGTGAGTCCATCTGCCTGTCTGTCTGTGAGTCCGTTTCTTCAAGAACTCCTCCTGAACAGTGAGAGCGAGCGCCACCAAATTTGGTAGGCAGCTTCCTCTCATCCTAGCTTAAAGCAAGATCAGGGTTTGACAGTGCCAGGAAAACAGGAAGTGCCTGGAATGGGATTGTGTTCCATAACTTGGACAGGTAGGGAACTCAAGAGCAGGAGAATGGCCAGCTGGAGATGGGGATCCACATGGCCAGTCATGGAACCAGGTAAGTGGCCCCTGGCCCCAAACAGTGCCAAACATGGGAGAGGGAATCCCCTACCCACTGGCCCCACTGCTGTTTCCCCCCAGGACTGCCCCCTCTGTGGAGATGCCCCTCCCCCGGAGGAGACACCCCCCCCCCCCAGGAGAGGATACCCGTAGGAGAGCCCAAACTCTGGACTAGCTGCAGGGCCAGGGAAGCTGGAGGCCAGGGCCAGCCTCTGGATCCCTGCTCCCACCCCCGGATGAGCTGGAGGGTGGGGAGGGCAGCTGGAAGCTGGAGCTGACCCCCAGAGCCATCACCCCTGACAGGCCAGGGCCGCTAGCCGAGGAGTGCAGGCCTGGCCCCCTGCGGGCAGCTGCTGCCGAAGCAGCACCACCCTCGCCACAATGGTTGGCCCCACTAAGCCCTCCTACATGCAAATCACTGCCCTGACTTCTACATCCCCACTCCCTACCCGGCCCTCACTGCAGCACCTTCCCTCCCCGAGCCTCCCACCTCTCCACCCTGCTCTGAGCTTCCCTCTACCCTGAGCCCCCCCACACCTGACCCTGTGCCCTGAACCCCCCACCCCCTGCTCTCACTTCTCCAATCTCTGCCCCTACCCCTGCCCTGACTCCTGTACCTGCACAGCCACCCCCTCCCTGATACACTCATTTCAATACAGCATGTGCATTTTCATTTTTAATTCCCCCCCTCCCCCCGCCCAAAAAAACCCCACAGCCATTACTCCAGTTAAGGACCCAAGTCATGCTGGGTAAATCCGCTAGTGAGTCAATATTTCAGAAATGTGTTCTTGGGGCTCTGCAAAGTGGCATGCTGCTAAAACAGCCAGACTCTCTTCTGATCAGCTGATCGATAAGCTGCATTTCCATAAAGCAATATTTACTTGCTCTACAGCTCAAATATAATATTTACAGTTGTAAATATTCTGCACAGCTGGTAGCTGAATTCTACATCCTGCTTTTATGATAAATTTGCAGTACATTGCTATCTCCAGGCTCAGTTGTGCATGTTTCTCCTCCCCCCCTCTTTTGGCAGTCTCATGAGATTGGGGGGTGGGAGGAGAAGCAAGACTGCTTTGAAGTATTGGATAGTGTTTATGTATGAGGCTGCTTTTTTTTCTGTTGGGTTAAATCCTGAACATAACCTTTCCTGTGCGTGATAGTATTTATGTACATAGGCAGTGCAAATAATCTTAGTTCTATAAGAATTATCTAAAGACTGGTGAGAATAATGTAAACGAGACATCCCACAGCTGAGGTCAGCCAGCCTATGCGTGTGTTTCTTTAACGTGTTCTTGAGCCTTTTAAAATCAGACTAGGGAGCAATCCTGCCCTTGTTGGGGAATAAACAGCAAAAAACGATGTGGATTTCCTAAGATCCTGAAGGAGTTAAGGTCCAGATCCTTGAAGATATCGAAGTACCAAAATCAGTGGGAGTTAGACACCTAACTAGTAGGGATGTTAAAATGTGTTTGTTTTTGTAAACACGTAACCACTGAGATTTACAGCGGTTACATGTTTACACATGGGGGAGACAACTCCCGTCTGACCCCCCTCGCTGCCTCTGTATCAGAGGCAGCAGTGTAGGGGGCAGGTGTCTCCATGGGAACTGGTGCTTGCCTGCCCCATCCCCTATGGGAGACAGCGGTGGGTGGGGGGGAGGCTTTGCATGGGGAGCCTGTTTAAAAGCCAGATCTCCACATGCACCAGCTCCTGCCCACCCCCCAACCCCCCTTTGTCCTTCTGCCTTTGTATCAGAGGAACCAGCATGGGGCGGGGGAGGGCAGCTCCGTGGGAGCCAGCACGCATGGGGAGCCAATTTAAAAGCCGGTTTCCTGTGCATACGGCTCCCACCTGCCCCCCTTCCTGGTGCCTCTGTATCAGAGACAGTGGGGGGACGGGGGGATGCATCATCATCTGTACCAGCTCCTATCTCCCCCCGTCCACCTCTGATAGAGGCGGGGGGAGGAGGGGCGAGGGGGACGGCTGCGTGTAACTGTTAGGATTAATGGATGAGCCCAGACTCATTGTTAATCCTATAAACGGGTGCACATTCGCATCCTTACTAACTAGTGATGAGGATGGAAACCTAGCTCCAACTCCTCCTCACTTTCAATGGGCGTTAAGTGCCTTACTCCTTTATTCTGTTTTGAAAACCCTAAGAAAGATGACCCAATAGGTGGTCTCTCTTTACCTCTCATATATTAACACTGGTTGTAGCATTGATAGTGCAACAATTATTTTAAGACAGCATAATTTCACTGGTGTCAGCTGCTGTCAATTTAACAACCTTATTAGCATTTTTACATCACCTTTCTAATTCATAAATCACTTCCTTGATTAGTCTGCAAGCAGGTCATAAATAAAACAGGAAGCTCTGGGAGCAGACATGCATTATGTCCTATGATTTAGTGAGAGCACTCTGTACAAGTTGTTTGTTTGTTCCCCCTCCTTTCTCTCTCCCCAGTCCTCCCCCATATGCTGTCAAGTTGTGTCATGAACAGGAAATGTACATTTTGTAAAATTGTAACTGTTGTTAGCACCATTCAAGATGTAGGAGGCTTTTCACTCCCCGGGAAATGTGTTTGAAGAATAATAGTGTGTAGGCAAAAGTGTTTGTCCTCCGTTTTTGATTTAAGTCATCCTATTGTTCCCAGACAGTTATTTATCAAGTCCTGTTGCATTTGGGCAAAGTGAATAACGAAAAATTGTCACACTGGTGTTGCTAAGAGGATATCTGATGTAACAGTGAGTCATCTCAGTTAACAGCGTTGGTCACTCCACCTAGATGCATAAATACAAAACCAATTTGGACATCTTGGATGACTATAATGTGAGACTTGAATGACAGAATTGACCACGGCACATGGCTGTAGGAAGCTACATCCCTTTACCTTAAGGAAACTAACATAGCCTCCATATGAAACAAAAGACAGAATTATGTAGCACTTTAAAGACTAACAAGATGTTTTATTAGGTGATGAGCTTTAGTGGGCCAGACCCACTTCCTCAGATCAATATGTGGAAGAAAATTGGCACGACCATATATATCAAAGTGATACAATCAAAAAAAGTGAACACATATAAAATTGACAAATCAAATTTTAGAACAGAGTGGAGGTGAGGGGGGAAGGTTAGTGTCTGTGAGGTAATGACATTAGGGGTGATAATTGGGGAAGCTATCTTTGTAATGGGGGTGAGATAATTAGCATCTGTGTTGAGACCCATGCATAAAGTGTCAAATTTAAGCACGAATGACAATTCTGAAGCTTCTCTTTGAAGTCTGGAGTTAAAATCTCTCTGAAGCAATATGCATGTTTTAAGGTCATTGAGAGAATGGTCAGTCTGGCTGAAATGGCAAGCAACAGCTTTCTCTCTGTGGCGAATACCCAGAAACCATCTACTTCAAGACAGATGACCAACAATAGAACACCACTTGTCATCACCTATAGCCCCCAATTTAAACCCATCCAATGCATTATCAATAAACTACAACCTATACTGGAACAGGATACTACCCTCCGAGAGGCTCTGGGAGACAGACCCATAGTCTCCTATAGACAACCACCTAACCTCAGGATGATTCTTACCTACAACTACAGGACATACCACACTAATACCAACCCTGGAACTTTCCCTTGCAACAAACCCTGGTGCCAGCTTTGTCCACATATTTACTCTGCTGACACCGTTATTGGACCTAACCATGCCTATTACAAGATCAAGAACACATATTCCTGTTCATCCAGAAATATAATTTATGCCATCATGTGCCTAAAGTGTCTGTCTGCTATGTACATTGGACAAACTTCTCAGACACTTCGCCAAAGAATCAATGCACAGAAAACAGACATCAGACTCTCTCACAGAGAGAAAGCTGTTGCTTGCCATTTCAGCCAGACTGACCATTCTCTCAATGACCTTAAAACATGCATATTGCTTCAGAGAGATTTTAACTCCAGACTTCAAAGAGAAGCTTCAGAATTGTCATTCATGCTTAAATTTGACCCTTTATGTATGGGTCTCAACACAGATGCTAATTATCTCACCGCCATTACAAAGATAGCTTCCCCAATTATCACCCCTAATGTCATTACCTCACAGACACTAACCTTCCCCCCTCACCTCCACTCTGTTCTAAAATTTGATTTGTCAGTTTTATATGTGTTCACTTTTTTTGATTGTATCACTTTGGTATATATGGTCGTGCCAATTTTCTTCCACATATTGATCTGAGGAAGTGGGTCTGGCCCACTAAAGCTCATCACCTAATAAGCCATCTTGTTAGTCTTTAAAGTGCTACATAGTCCTGTCTTTTGTTTCAGCTAGACCAGACTAACACGGCTGCATCTCTATCAATAGTCTCCATGTGATTATTAACTTCTGCACAGAATCCTCATAATATAATAATTATACTAAGCTCTTTGATCAGTAGATCACAAGCGCATAAAAAAGGGGTCAATGTGATTAGCCTAATTTTACCAATAGAGAAACTGAGGCACAGAGGGGCAGTGGATTGCTCAAGGTCTGCGGCAGAATCAGGAACGGAACCTAACTTTCCTGAGCTCCAGTCCAGTGCTTGACATGCTAATGTGGATAATATAGAGCTGCCACTGCCCCCAAAAGGCAATAGAAATGTCCTCTATGGGCTGTTAATTTGAGGCATTGGTTGAAAATAAGTTGACGGTCCCTGTCCTGTTCTCTGCAGATGGGTTTGGCACAAGCTGGCATGCATTGGTCCCCTCGGCAGTCAGATAAAGGACTGAGTGGATGTAGTCTAGTCTCTATTTTCAGTTCCTTAGAAGTTTTTAAGGCCAGAGGTTAGACACACCGGAGCGTGAAAACAGCTTGAACTGTTGCAGTCTGAGCTGTACTCGGTCTGTGGAAGAACAGGGATTTCGTTTTCTGGGGCTGTCAGTTTGGCCCCTTTTAATGAGCACTGCATTGCTAAGGGAAAATATAACCTTTGTTTTCAAAGTTCCTTTGGAAGCAGTTGCCTTTCTGGTACTCCTCCTCCAAAAGGATGAGAATGGTGCTTCCATTAAGACACTGGGGTGAGGGGTTCGGTTCCCTAAAGAGGTCCTTGGGCTAGTCACTTAATCTCTCAGGGCCTCTGTTTCCTATGGCGATCGTACTTTTCCTCCTACCCTTTGTCGGTCTTTACTGTTCAGAGCGTGAACACTTTGGGGCAGGCAGGCCAGCCAATGGGGGATGGAGGAGGGCACAGTGGGCAACTGCCTCAGGGCCCAGGGCTATCAGCCACTGCTGGCGGTGACTGGAGCCCCAGGTCCTTTAAATTGCTGCTGGAGTGCCATGGGCTGGGGGGGGAGGTGCTGCGGTCTGGGTAGCTGTGACGGCTGGCTGCCCCAGCATTGCCCCTTCCACCTGAGTCCCCACCCTTCCGGGGGCAGGGATTAGAGCCTCCCCGCCTTGCCCATTGGCCCCTCTGGGGGGCAGGAATTGCCGTGTGTCTGTAAAGTGCCAAGAGTAATGAGGCCCTGTTCTTATTAAAGGCCCCACGGGCTCCTGCAATTCAAGCACCCTAGAGTCTGTGGGATTCACTGCAAGACCCATTGTGAGCAAGGTGGAGCATTCCTGCTCTGTAGAGCCAGGTGTGGGTGTAGTGGTTGAATTGGCAGGAAGAACTGTGCCCAGAGACCACTGGGTATTTCACCGACGCTACTCGTAGGAAGTACTTTGAAATTTCATAAATAGCTAGACAGAACTTCGGTTAAATGTTTTGCAAGTAATCATTTACCCTGAATATTTTTGGCCCCTTGGCTCTATTTTAACTCTCCATCTATTAGTCTAATTTCTCATATTAGCTATGTAATGAATGTGATTTTTTTAATAGTGGTATAGATGGTTGCTAATTACAACATAGAGATGAAGGTCAAGTTAATTATGGAACTGGTTCTCTTGATATTACCTAGCAACTGTCCTTTTAATATTTTAAAGAATGGGATTAATTAGAGATAATCATTCAAAACTGACAGCTTTGCTTCATAACACTGTGAAGTTTAAAAACAAGCATGCCTCTGGTCTCAAAGTGTGTATCCACACATGGCAGGACTGGCAGAACGGCATTCGGCCAAAGAGGGTATTCAGAATAAATGGCTAAATACCAGCCCCTGAAGAGAGTTTGGCTTATTGCACGGGCTCTCATGCTTCTTTGCACTGTAACCCCCTCCTGACAACAAAAATTACCACATTACCCCAAGAGAGATGAACCGAAGCCCAAGCCCCACCGCTTCGGGCCAGGAGGTCACAGCTAAAGCTATAACCTGAGCCCTGTAACTCAGGACTGAAGGCCTTCAGATTTGGGTTTGTCCCTTGGGGGTGGGGTTTAGGCCACAGCCAGCCCCGGCAACTCCATTACAATGGGGTTGCAACCCATTCTGGGGTCCCAAACAGTATTCCCTGTAAGCTGAGCGCTTGGGCAACTACTCAGGAAAGGGTCATATGCTGCCCAGCAGAGCGCCCACAGCCGGCTCTCACATAACAAAAGTTATCCCGTACATGGATGGAAAAAATTAGAAGGAACATGGGTCCCAGCCCGCAGTTTGAGAACGGCTGGCTTATTGCCTTCTTGAGCATCAATTTCAAATATGGCGGCGGGCTTTTGCCAAGGGAATCGCTAGAGCGGTAGGCCTGTTATCAAAGGAATTAGATTAAGACTCATTGCTGGTTCTAAGGAACATCTGCCTGGGGTAATAGGGAGAGGAGTGGAGAGGGCATTCTCTTAGCAGTGTAACGACAGTCAAGCATTAACTAGCAGTATGCAAATACTCTGTGTCACATACGGGCTTTTCTGTGCTACTGCTCTGATCTGAAAACCCAATGGTATGATGCAGAACGTCCTTAGGGCATCTGAATTGTAACTGTCCAGGGATCGGCACCTGAAGAGCCTCGCTGAACATTCTCTAATTGAGAGAATCATGACAGCTAGAGATGGGTGAGGTCTATCCAGAGAAGCCATCAATCTCTCCGTGTCAGTATTGCCGAGGTAAACACTGTACGTAATCCTGTCCAGAAACAGCTAACGTTTACTCTGGAAGGATTTCAAGATAGCGCGTCAGTGTTGGTTTACAGAGCCGCACGCAGACATTAACTTCGTATCTGTTTAAAAATGCCCTGTGGTGATGTTCATTAGTGTGCAGCCTGCACCAATGATTAGTGCCTGGGGATTGGCTGATCCCGGTGTGAATTGGGGATGCTGTCATCTGGCTCCAGTTGGTGCTACTTCAGATGACATACAAGCTGCTACATCAGAGCCTTCTCTACTTTGCTGGCTGAAGGTAGCTGTGTGACACTCGGGGATTTATTTCTGTCTCCAAGAAACAGTTACTGATGTTAAAAGTCCATCTGCTACCAGGCTGGTGACACTGGAGTCACAAAATAATCCCACACATATGGGAAAACCGTGGAACACATACAGAGGATGGGATAGTCCTGCTATGTGCATAGGAGTAGTTTAAAGAATATGTGTTTAAGATGATGTCTTATGTGCATATGTTCCAGTTATCCCCGTTTAAGTGGCACAGTGTCTACATTTATCTAGAGGTGTGTCAGCAAAATAGTTTTTTTTTATTATGCCCCTCCAAAAAGTTCTTGGCGTTAAAACGATGCACATTTTTCTTTCCAAATATCCTTGGTTGTATCTGTCAAACGTATGCAAGTAGTATGGATAGACACTAAAGCCTGTGTCTGTTGAGGATCATTGCTTGATTATCCTATGTGGCAGACTGTGGGAAAAATCACAAATTGGGGCTTTAAGATGTTTTCAGCAACTAGAGAAATGTCATCCAATCCCTCCCTCTACCAACTTGAGGAAAACACCTGACTTGGTGTGGGTTTTTTTTTTTGCAAGGTTGTACAGTGTACCATTGTTGTTTTGGCACAAGTCTTCTGCTTTTCTTTTCCCCCTTCATTCTCTATCCCTCTTCACAGGGTTTGCCCTTGGATTACTATTTCCCAGTGTAGTGCCAAAAAACTTGCTCTGTTGCTTGGCGTGTAATCTAAACCAATGTTTCTCAACTTTTTTTTATGAAGTACCCCTTTTATAAAACCAAAAAAATTATAAGTACCCCCAGTATCTACAGTTTTCAGGCACAATTTTCTTCTACCATTGCAACACATTTGTTTAAACAACTTAATTGTAGCAGGGCAGGCAATGAAATTTTTGGGCGTAAAAAGTACAAAAATAATAAAGCGCTGTAAAACTGAAAACAAAAATTCAGTTTTCTCCGAATTTCAGTTGTGTTGATGTACCCCCCCCCCCCGACTTCTCTTGAGTACCTCGAAGGGTACTCGTACCACTGGCTGAGAAAAGCTGATCTAAACCAAATGATTTCATGCAAGGTAAAAGGAACTCCGCTTTCATTTGGGATGCATAGTACCACTGTGAAAGAATGGAGACCCTGAGTCGGAGTAGTCTCAGGGCACTTTCATCATCTAAGCTTCTTCTCTATGTACAGATTTGATTAAAAAAAAAGAAGTATGGGAGTAATGCTAAAAGAGGGGAATATCGGCAGGTGATTTTTGGCATGTTGGCGTCCCTCGGCAGCCACGTTCCTGATGGGCTCCCTTGTATGGTTACATCTGGGTGTCCAAACCAGGCCCGGCCTTATGGCTGGGCAGGGTGCCCACGGCGCCACAACCAGAGGGGCGCTGCAAAGGGGTTGGACACAGCCCCTCCCCTTTGGCCCCTTTTTCCTGCTGGCAGGCAGGCTTTTCTCTCCCCCCTGCCCTCCACCCCCTCCCCTCTGGCCTCTTCTCCTTCCAGGCCAGCAAGATTTTCTCTACCCCCTCCCCTCCAGTCCTTTCCCTTCTCCATGCTGGAGGGAAGGCTTCTCCACGCCCTTCCCCTCTGGCCAGCTGAGGGCTTCAGTTCCCCCAACTCCCCCCCCCCCCCGTCTTGGGGGAGCCCAGAGTTGCAACAGGGTCCCTCTCTGCCAGGAGAAAAAGTTGCAGCATATGAGTGAGCCTCAAGGCTGGGGAGAGGGGGAGCCAAGCTCAGGGAGTAGAGCCAGGCACTAGACTTCAGGAAACTGTGTGTCTGGGGCGGGGGAAGCAGGCTGGGGATGGCTGCAAGGAGAGTGGGGCAGGAAGGGAAAGCAGGCATGGGCAGGGGGAGGGAGGCACACACTCAGCCTGGCTACAGAGGAGGGGAAGTTACAAGAAAATACAAGGTGACTGCTCCTGCCCATGATGAACAACACGCCTGTGTCAATAAGACATTGACACTAAAACAAAAGGAGCTGGAGCAGAAAAGCAGCAATCAGGGCAGCAGAATGCAAGGGAGGGAGCGACTTCTTACCCGTCTGGGCAGGAAGACGGATTTGCTTTGGAAAACTTTTATTTGGGGACAAGATTTATTTGCTTTGTCTTGTGGGCCGTGCATGAGTAGATTCCTCCTCTTCTTCAGCAGCACAGTCCAAGCACTTCTTTGTCCTTCAGGCTGGGAGATGAAAAGGCCGATTGGGAGGTGATGTTCCAGAGCCATGGCAGGCGAGGGCTGGGCCCAGTCACTGGTATAAGCTAGTTCTTTTTTGTC
Source organism: Pelochelys cantorii (assembly GCA_032595735.1). Classification (NCBI taxonomy): domain Eukaryota; kingdom Metazoa; phylum Chordata; order Testudines; family Trionychidae; genus Pelochelys; species Pelochelys cantorii. The sequence continues at coordinate 7,080,001 of CM064346.1, read as the reverse complement.
ATTTAAATAGATGTAGGGTCATGGTTGGTATCTCAACCACCATGTAAAATGCTTCCCTGTGGCCTTTTGCCAGGCACCCAGGGTATGTCTAGACTGCATCCCTCTGTCGGCAGAGGGATGCAGATTAGGCAGGTCGACATTGCAAATGAAGTGGGGATTTAAATATCCCGTGCTTAATTTGCATAAAAATGGCCGCCGTTTTTGCCGACTCCTCACACTGTCGGCAAAGAGCAGCAGTCTAGAGGGGGATCTGTCGAGAAAGAAAGCCTTTTTCGGCAGATCCTGTAAACCTCCTTGCAGGAGGCATAAGGGATGCAGTCTAGACATACCCCCAGAGGTCTCTCCCTGCCAAGTCCCTATCATCGGAGAGAGTAGGAGGTGGGGGGAGGGGGGAAGAGTGTGATTTCTCACCTCAGCCAGTGGCCTGCACTCCTCCCTCCCATGCTGGCTCCACCACATTTACTTATTGATGATAAAATGTGCAGAGTTTTAAAATATTGTGCACAGAATGGTTTGTGTGTATGTGTTGGGGGGGGGAGTTGGTGCCAGATGCCCTCAGGAATATGGGGTGCTGGGCAGTCTGGAGGGTCTGTGGGGAGACGGCACTGGACACAGGGATTTGTGGTGATCTTTGGGTGAGAGGCCCCTGGGAAGGGGGGTTACTGGGCATAGCAGGTTGGGTGATACTGGGCAGGGAGGCAGTGTAGTGAGCACACTGGCAGTGCAGGGCTGGAGTTGGGGGTGCAGGTGGGAGGGAAGTACAGGGGGTGGGGTGAAGATGGTATTGTGCAGAGGGTAGGGTGAAGGTGGCAAAAACATTGGGGTTAGGGGCAAGGATGGCACAGTGTAGGAGTTAGGATGCAGGAGGGGCAGGAGTTAATGGAAAAGGGGGCACAGAAGAGAGGTTTGGAGTGGGGGAGCCCATGACAGCCAAATCAAATAGGCCTGCGTTGGCGGGCCTGTGCCTGCGTTGGCGGGGGCAAGGGCACCAAAATACAAGTTTGACCCTTGTGCCCTTTTCCCGAAGGCCGGCCTTGGTCCAAACTTCGATAATTTCACCTTGCCCCTTCATTTAAAAAAAATCAGTTCTTGTGTCCGTTCATTCTTTGTCTGCCTCCCAAATGACTGCAATGCGTTAATCCGCATAGAGAGAAGGCATTAATGGTTTCTTCTTCCATTTTCTCTTAATCAGCTGTCTTGCCTGCAAGTGTAGTTTTATCCCCGGCTTTGTGGATGCATGAAAGATGAAAAGTAAATCTTGTCAAATACACTGATTTTGGTTTTAGCCATAAACTCTCTGCGGTTCAGTTAAATATTTTATATTTTGCTCCTCTTGAGCAATGTGATAATGATCAGTTGCACTCAACTACTCAGTAGCACAATGGTTTCTTGTTTGGTTTCACTTTACTACAGGGGATTTAAACCCCCCCCCCATAAAACTGTATTCACAACAGTCCTGGGAGGCCCAAACTAAGATTGGGGCCCCACCGTGCTAGGCACTGTACACACACAGAAGTCCTTGTCTTGAAGAGGTTACAGTCTAAATAGATGGGACAAAGAGAGGGTGAGAGAGGAGGAAAATTTTTCAGGTGGGGAACTGAGGCATTTAGGTACTTGTTCCAGGTCACACAGACTGATTTCCAGAGCTGTGCCCAGTTTCTTAACCACATGCCCAACCATTCTCCCCAGTTTCAACAACAATTCTTCGGTTTCCTATGCTCGCACTGTCTTGTTGGGCTTTTCAATAGTACAGGAGGAATGCAAAGGAATTGATAATATTTATTAAGTTTTTTTTGTAGAAGCCTTTTAATATGTTGTAACCAAAACCTTTTATTTTAGGTGTAATTGGACAGTGTCTTCTTAAGAAAACAATTTCTGAAGCTCATTGCAGAGGATCCGTTCCCTTGATGAGAAAAACGCTCTTGGTTTCTATTGATTTTTTTTGTTAAATGGGGTTATGCAGTATAGTAACATACAGAAGGTGACCTTCAGAAACTGTACAGCAATGGTCTCCTATCTTTTTAAGCGCAAGATCACGTTTTGAATGTAAGTGCAATCAACGATCTACCTCAAACCCAAGTACCTTGGCCCCGCCTCCTTCCTGCCCCTTCTCCAAGGCCCCGCCTCTGCTCACTCCATCCTCCCTCCCCCCCCCCCCATTCTCACTCACTTTCACCGGGCTGGAGCAGCGGGTTGGGATGCAGGCTCTGGCCTTGGGTTAAGGGATTTGGAGTGCGAGAGGGGCCCTGAGCTGAGCTTGGGGCAGGCAGTTGCGGTGCCGGAGGGGGTTTTAGGTGCAGGCTCTGGGAGGACGTTTGGATGCAGGGGTGCTCCAGCTGGGCTCTGCTTACCTCAGGTGGCTCCTGGGTGATGGTGCAGTGGGGCTAAAGCAGGTTCACCGCTGACCTAGCCCTGCACCACTCCCAAAAGCAGCCAGCAAACTCTCCCCTGCCCAAGTCTTGTTGTGCCCCCTCTTCGCTCTATGGAGACAGGATACAAAGCAGAAGAAGGGGCACCTTGACATCAGTTTCCCTCTTCTCCCTCCCTTCCCCTGCGCAGAAAGCAGGAGGCTCCTGAGGGCCAGCTGCAAGGCAAGGGGCAGGAGATGCTCAGCGGTGAGGGGAGGGGCAGCTGAAGTGCCGGCACTTGGTAGCCTCTTGGCCAAACCAGTCAGGATCCCCTGCCAGAGGCTCCAAGATCTACCAGTAGATCCCGATCTATTGGTTGGTGACCACTGCTTTACAGTACGTGCCAGACCAAGAGGGACATGCAGTATCTTATCAAAAATAACCTGTGCCATAGCCAATCCTGATGCATGTATTGACTTCATATGTATAGTAAGGATCTGTGAAACAACGATTTGTGTGTCCATGCATGGGCAAGACGAGTGATCGTGAGAGGGTGGTACATCACGCAATGCTCAGAACTGGAGTTGTCCAGAGGCTCTTTCTGTTAAGCCCAGTCAGGGAAAATCTCTGGAAACTCTTCTCGGGAATGTCTACGCTGCAGTAGGTTGGCCTGAGCAGGCTCCAGGACTCAAGCTGTGGGTCTGTAACAGGAGTGGGGAACCTTTTTTGGGTCAGGTGCCGCTGCCCCATAGAAAAATCAGTCAGGGGCTACACACAAATGAGAAGCAAAAAACCAGCCAACCAAAACCCAACCCAACCCTCACTGACATAGCTCTCAACAGAGGAGAAAGAAACTCCCCGTGTTCTCCTCACACACCAGAGTCTAGGGGGCCCAGCCTAGTAGATTTTGTGTGCTCCAGCCCATGGTGGGGCAGTGGGGGAGCTGGAGTGCCAGCACAGGCAATGCCAGAGTGCCAATGCCAGAGGGGGCCTGAGCCTCTGGGGTGGGGTGGGGTGGGGGGGGACAGATCCAGGCAAGTTGGGCCTGAGGTTCCCCACGCCCGGTCTATAAAACTGTACTGTAAACATTTGGGCTCCTCCCTCCAGCGTTCAACCTAAGCCTGACCAGCTATGCTGCAATGTCCTAGACCTGCTGCCAGAGCCCTGCAGTTGTAGTCCATCTCACACGGGCACATCACAGGTGTGTTATTGCAGTGTCGACAGACCCCTGGCATCCCACAGTGGCCTGCAAAGGTTCAGGAGGTATACCTGTGTGAAGACTTGAGCGATGCTTCGTTAGTCAGTCTGAAACCCTTCTGCCAACTACCCAGAAATACTCTGTGGTCTCTGTGATTGGCAGCTCAGAATTTGAGATCCCTTGCCACAGCCACCTGGTACCATGAGAATATGTAGTTGTTGCAAAAAGTAGATTGTTCCAAGTTTCGCACTCATGATCTTCTGCTAGCTAATAATGTACATGACCTCTTCATAAGAAGAAAATGTGTCCCTGCAGACCAATCCATGTCATTCAGGAGGGAAGTATTGGCTGTTGCAGATTTGTAAAGAGTCCTTTCAAAAACGTAACTTCCTTTCCACCCTGAAAAGGAAACTGAGTTGTTATTGAAACTTTCATTTCTCGGCCTGATTCGATTCTTGCGTATGCCAGAACAAATCCACCAAACCTGATTTGCACTCGTGTAAAACCAGTGCAAGACTAGAGAATTCTAGTCTGTGTCCTCAATGCTCTCCCTTGTCTGCGGATTTTGTAGAGTGAGGTGATAAGTGGTGCGTATGCACTGTGAGAGTTAGGACCAGACAGTGCGTCAAATTTTTAAGCATTAAGTTGCTTCTGAAGATTTGAGACAGAGCCTTGAACGTTACTTTGCTTTAATAATTTGTATGATTTTTGTGATGCAAAGAATCAAACTAAAAAGCAGTTTTTTTCTTTTAAAAAACACAACCCTCTGAGGTATAACTAGCTGATGAACAAGAGGATTGTTAAACTCCCAGTTTTCTTCAAAGAAGACTTAATAAAGGTCTCGACTGTGTTCCTGAGCTAACAAGATTTTTAAAAAAATCAACAGACTGTAGCTTGTAGCAGAATAAAGTAGCTAACAAATAGACTATTGTATGTCAGAGGCAGAACTGAGCTCTACAAAGTCACAGGCAGAGGAAAATCTATTGCAGCAAAAAACAGACTAGTAAGAACAAAGCATTTTCTTTCCTAGAAACGATTGCTTGCACCTTTTGATCACAACAGACTGTATTGTTTAATGTGCATCCTTTAGACATAAAGAAGCATAATGAGTGAAAGCATCCAAACACACTGGCAGACAGGAGACTGTAGAAGTCTGGGAGTGTTATTTTTATTTAACGCCTCTTGAAGAGTGACTCATGAGAGAGTTTGAATAATTGAACAAAGACAAAAAAGCAGGTTATCATGAGAAGTGCACTTAAGATTTTTAGTTGATTCTCTAGATGGAAAATAACTTTCCATGGAGTTTTTTTTTAATTTAAGAATACAGAAAGGGATGGTTTTAAAGACAGAATCAGTAATTGATTTCATGAGGTTGATGCGCGGAAACTGGATTTTTCACACACCGCTGCCTGCTAAGTGTCTCCACTGGACCCAGAGACTGGAGCACTGGACTGGAAATCAAGAGACCTGGTTTCTCTGCTTTGCTTCTCTGCTGGCTGTGAGACCGTGAAGAGGTGAAGTCACGTTACCTCTTTGTGCCTCAGTTTCTCCATCTGTAAAATGGGGGTAGCGTTACTGATCACCTCTGTAAATCTGCAGATGAATAGTCCTATATAAGAGCTAAGTACTTAATTTATGTATTTGGACTCTCCTTGCCGTCGTATCTGAGTGATGCATGCTCATTTCCTGGGTTTGATTCTCATCACTTCTGCCTTATGCACAGGTATTTCCAAAAGAGAAGACATTTGGGGTAGGGATTGTCGGTTTGCAGTTTGCACTACAAATGCAGTGCATGACACAATGGGATCCCTGATTTTTGGATAGGAAACACTACACTACACATCAGAGCAAACAGTTCCTCCCCATCTTCTCTCCTCACTATACCCATAGTCACTTCTGGGCCTGGGCCTCTTTTCCCACAATCCCTTGTGCTTAGACCACATTCTCACTTAGCATTAGCCAGGCATATTGGGCTCCACCCTGAAATTGCTCTAAAAGCCCACACCACCCAGCAATCATCTCTGCAAGAATAGCCAGACCCCCCTGTTCGTTGGCTAGTTGTTACAGTCCCAATAGTAACCCTCAGGTGATTAATTTAGGGTTATAATAAAAACCTTTGCCAGTGTCAGTTACGGATGTGATCCTTTCTGACCTTCTTAGATTGGCCAAAAGCACTAGTGTAAAGGTGATAATATTGGCAAAAATGTGCTTCTTTCCCGTGTGGGTTGTGATGTTCTGGGGATTGTATGAGCTATCCTGCAAAAGCTCACTTTAGCTGGCGTAAGTGTAGTAATACTGGCAAATCCTTACTAGAGTAGGCTAAGGCAAACTTCTTTTAGGACAGCCAGGAGTTTGCTCATATCCAGGTGTCTGTAGACTGCTGATAAGTTAGGGGTTCGTCTACGGAGCAACATTAATTGTAATATTTAGGTACCTGATTGGAGGCATCTTCTTTGCCCTTAGGCAGGGATCAGTCAATCCGGCAAGGCTCCATGCAATAATTTCAAAAGATGAAACATTGTGTGGAACCCTGTGAATCTCTGCCCCTCCCTGGCAGTCTCCTCAACAATGCGGGTGTTCAAGGAGCAATAGAAACTACTCCTAACTCATGGGCAAGGCACTGGAGAGCACTACCACAATGGTTCCAACACCAGAGCTGTTGCTGGACTTTCAGCACCTTTCATGCCTATATGAGCTGGGAATGTAGCCACTTTAAAAAAATGTAACCAGTTCTAATCTTGGAGAGGACACCGAAATGGGCCTCGTTACAGCCTAATGCGGGTGGGGTGAAACAGGTATTTATGTGAAGTGAGATGAAAAAGGAAAGGGAATTTTGAAAGAAAGGAAATAGGAGATAAGTACAGTTAGGCACTCCTATTTCTTCACTTATGCAGAAGGGGACGCTTAGTGAAGTAAAGGCACAGTATTTTAAAATAACTGTAATAAACATAACACATGGTACTCATGGAACCTTTGGAACTCACTGCCTCAGTAGATGGCGACACTTAACTCAGCAAGTATGAATGCAAGGAATAGATATCAATCATTAAAAACAGCTGCAACCCCCATTGATGGGTTGAAATTCCACAGCTTGTCTGCAGTTGGGAGGGAACTGTCACTAGTAGTTTGGTGTTTGGGCAATAGCTTGTTGTGTAAGGATATTAACATTGCTATCTTCTGAAGTGCTGGTATTGGCCACCATCAGACAGAATGCTGGATTACATGGCTCACTGCTCAGTTTGTATGGTACTTCGTATATTGGCATGTGCAATTCACACTCCTTGCTCTGTTGCAACTGCATCAAAGCATTTTAATCAACTTGGTTTCATTGATGTGTAAAAATTTTCTTCTCATTACATCTGCCAGCTCTCAAGTTTACAGGCATGAGCTTCTTGGATAGACTAATATTACTTGGTCACCCTAGCGTGCAAATTTAAAATTTAATATCTTGCTGCAGGTCTATTCATTTTTATGTAAATTCCAATGTCAGATTATATTTTGCCATTGTAAATTAGAAATTTTCATAAATTATGCAGGGGACATGTATGGAAAATAGCATCCATGTATGTGTTTAAACAAGGTAATCCTAGTCATTTGGCCAGTGTGTAGATGAACATCCTTCGTACAGGAAGAAGGTTTGAATAGCAAAATTTTATTTAAAAGAGCCTTCAATCCAGTGGCTATTAATGAAGAGACAGGAGTTACTGGACGTTGTTAAAAGGCTGTCTTTCAGTCGAGTGTGTTTTCTAAAAGTAGGAAAAAGATGCCAGCAGTAGGTTAATAATTGTGGTTTATCATACCATCAAGACCCTATTAATTTCTTTATCTGAAGCACTTTTTTACTCCTAATTCTGATACAGCCTTTTCTGATTACATAGTCTCTTGGTTATGAAGGTTGGAACGAGTTCCTCCCCCTCATCAGGCAGAACTGTTATGGCCTTTGGCTGGTTTTATGCTTTGATTGCTTAGCTCAGTGAGGGGTGGAGAGACGGTGCTGCCACGATCCTGTTGTCGTCATACCCTTTCCAACGTGGACGCTCTGGTATGTAGGCATGAAGTGGTTTCTCAGACAGGGCTTGCAAGCTCTTGGTTCCAGCCATCCAGACCACCACTTCACTTTCCTGGGCTGTTGTTCCCTTCGCACTCCCTCTTTCCCCCATTTAATAATTAAAAGGAGATAAATACACTTTCTGCTTGAGCCATATCCCTCAGGAAGAAGGAAGGGGCCAGGCTAATCGGACAGTCAGAATCCCACAACAAAACCAGGCCCGTTCCAGGTTTGCCCCGTCCCCGGTTTGCCCCTCAAGCGGGAGCTGTGGTCTGTGTTTCTGCTCCCACGTGGCGCTGCATGAAATTACGAAGCAGCTGCAGTCTCTGACCTAGCCCAGAGTAATTCTGGCTGCTCCTGGACCTAGGGCATAAAAGAAAAAAATCTGCAAAGCTAGCAGCACCTCGACTCTACCTCTGTAGTAATGAGTAGTCAGAAGAATGGAAGAAACCAGCTCTGCACTCTGGGTTTGGCTGTTGCTTTCTTGTTGAGGGGGCTTCAGGTGATGCTTTAGGGAAAGGGGTTTAATTCCATTGAGACAGCTCTTTAGTGACTCTCCCTCCTGACTCAGAGGTAAAGTGCGCTATTCTACTCCCTCTTGCACCACGCTTGTATGTACTCATCAAGGGGGTTTTGCTAGTAGTCATGGCATCTGGGGCTTCTCTTCAGGAAATAAGGAGCGTTAAGTCTGGACAGGTTACTCTGTAGAGTTGGAGGGAGGCTCGATCCAGCTCTTTGGCGTGTGGTTATTTCCAAGCGAGATAAAGCTCTGTTTGCCTAAGTGCTCGTTGTTTGTGGTATGGTGGCAGCAAGGAGCCCTGGTCACGGATCAAGGTTTTGTTGTGCTAAGTGCTAAACAAATGATACAAAAAAGCTTGTAATCAAGGTCCATAGGCTGGCAGAATGTCCACTATATACCTGTATCAAACAGGAAGTCAGTGGAATGCTGTGTATTTCCTTGAAGGACATAACACAACTATGTACATCAGGGCTACTCAACACACAGCCCATGGGTTGGTTTGTTTGCGGCCTGCAGTGTGGTTTGGGTTTACGCAGGGCTCAGGGCCCGCAGGTGGTATCCTTTGAACGTGGTCTCCACTGGGAACATGCTCCATAATGGTGAGTCAATATAATGGTCTTCTGTTGATATGTGTTTTAGTAGTTAAATTCCTGGACTATCATTGCTCATTAAAAGTGCTGTTGTAATCCACTGTCATGTGGGTGGAAATCGGGTAAATATTGCATTTTTATAAATATCAGCAGAACTGACTTAAATGGGGCCTGCGTGTTGTGTAGTCTTACCTTAATCTTTGTATTCATGCCCGTCAATGTGAAAGAAGCTATTTACATATATTTGCATATATATTTGCACGTACATGCAACCACGCTTACGTTGCGGCCCTCGGCATGTGCTGTGAGTATCATTGTGGCCCCTGGGGCTTCCAAAGTTGAGTGGCCCTGGTGTACATGCTACTGATGGGTATATTCTGACTTTCTTGGACAAAGTCATTTATTGGGCACTGTACCTAAGAACCCTCTCCATTATTCTACCTCTGGTTTTAAAGTGGGGACTACTATAGGTCTGTGATCCTAATGAGGGCCCTTGGATGTTACCAGAAGAAAAAAAATATGTTTGAAGCATTTCCCTGAATACAGTCTTCAGCTGTGTGGGCAGAAGGGAAGGTTAAGGGTTAGGTGCTGATATTGTATGCAACCTGCAAAGGCTGGTTCCCTTTCTGCACAATAAGCTCTAGGTATTAAGGTGCCAAACACACGGTCTCAGTGTTTTGCGTTGTCCACACCCTTATGAAGCAGCTTCATTTTGGCTGTTACAGTGGTGGCGTGTCTGTGTTTGTGTGTGTGTATAAAAGCGTTTCTGTTTGGCTAGCAGCTTCTTTGCTGCCATGTTGACAAATGCTCTTTCCAGCAAAATGTACAAAAATAAATAACAGCAGAGGGATGGGAAATGCAGGAACTAAGTGAAATCATTTCACTTGTAGGGCACCATTCACATTTGTTCTAGGAAACTGCCCTGCATAGCAAGAAAACAAACACAAAAACACCACCACAAATTCAGAGTCCTTCTGTTCACATTACACAGGCAGCTCTGAAGGATTTGTCTTCAGGAGTGACCCTTAGCCGTACTGAAATTCTCACTGAAATAGCTCTGAGAAGGAGAGGGGGGACTCTCTGAATAACCCTTTAATGTTTAACGTCAGGGCTGTTGAATGCAATATCAATATCTAGACACTGTAGTTTGTTTTTTTTTAATCAAAAACATTTATATAACAGCTAAGGGAGTGGCAGGCTTTATTGGTATCGTATTGGAGCCGAGTTTTTTAAATATATATAAAAATGAATTGCACCCAATAGAATTAAAAGTTAATGGATAATAATGTTTTCAAAGTTAGTTAGGAGCTTTTGTGCCATTGACTTTCAGTGAGACTAGGCTGCTTTGCACCTAAATCACAGATGAAAAGGAAGTTAGGGCCCTAAAATGATGTGGGTTGTTTTGAAAATATTTGCCCTGTGGCTACAAGATATCCGTGTGTTTCTAGAATAATCTTGATTGCTTAGTGAAATGTTACCCATCCCCTTTCCAGAATGTTCTATCTGGAAATAATGGAATGGAATCATTCAAGCATGTGTCTCAGAGTCAGGACTTTTGGGTTCTATCCCTAATATTAGGCAAGTCACGGAATTGCTTGCCTCAGTTTCCCAATCTGTAGCAGGAATATTAATAATTGATAAGGCTTAATTAGTGCTCATAAAGTGTTTTGGTGTCCTTTGATGAAAGGTGATGCAGAAGGGATTAGTTAGTATATCATTCAGAGTATGCAATGATTGGAAATCCTGTTTGGGTTTCCCCTGTGGTTTTTGGAAGGGAAAGAAGAACTAATTTTAAATCCATCCGAGAGGGAGCAGCATAAACAGACTTGCTTTGAATCCTCCTGGTGTGAATCACTTTTCACATGCAGTTCAAACTTTCAGCTAATGGCTGTTTTACCAGCTTGTCATTCTACCGTCCATTTTCAGAGGCTTCTATGTTATGAAAAGGCAACCTGTATTTTATGTATTTTTATTACAGAGAGAGCTCTTCATTTAAAAAAAAAAACCTCTTCATTTTAGTTACTCAAATTTACTTCCACTCCACAGATCTGCTGTTATCTCACTTTAATAACTGTATCTGAAACTAAGTGCTTTCTTTAAAGCATGGTGAGAGACAAGTGGGTGAAGGGGATTACATTGCACGCAGCAATGGGAGGAGCTGGCGCTGTTCAGATCAACCAGGTGCTCTCTGAGCTCCCATGCACCTGCTTATGAGCAATCACTACGCCCGTCAAACATCTCTGCTCTGCTCCCTCTGTAGATACCTCTGTCTCACTGAGCAGAGGGTTGGCTCTTCTTCCCCTTTTCCCCACCATATTGGTCCTTAGTCTGTCTGCCTCTGCTACACAGCTCACCTAATGGAATATCCACTTTCTAAATGGGGTTAGGAAAACTTGTTCTGCGTTCTAAGCACCATAAAAATGGCGCAGTGATACATGAGTCGTAGGGCTTGTCTACCTTGGGGGAAAAAAGCCTGGTGAAGCTGGTCTGAATCACTATTCTTCACGCACAATAGGAGTGCCTTTGTGTGTGTTAGCGGTGCAAGTGGCTGTACATGTATGCAAGTGAGCCAGCACTTCATTAATTTGTCTGGCTAGGTAAAAGCCTTCATACGTGTTCTGGGTCTTGTGTTTTCCTCCAATTTCACTGGGAGTGCTAGTAGAGTCAGGAGTTAGAGCTCTCTTCTTTTAAACCAAGCACCAGTCATTCTGCAGTTAACTTCTTGCCCCGTTGCTTATCCAGATGCCATGGAATCCTTCCTCTGAATGTTTTTGCCAGTATAAGGAAAATACAGGCTGGACCTCCGTGGTCCGGCACCCTTGGGATCTGACCAGTCCCAAAGGAGGGAATTTATCATAGTAGGAGAGGTACCCTATCACCCGCCTGCTGCCCTTCCCGGCCACCAGCTCCACCCTCTGTGCAACCTTTGTTCTGCCCCTGTTGGCATTCACCCTGTATCCTGAATAAGGCAGGAGTTGCAAACATAATGTGTGACAATGTAATGAGAGACTGCATTGTGATGTAACTTCCTTGTGATGTAATTTTTGATGCAACATCCCAGTATTTTTTTTTTTTTAACAAAAACGATAAGACCATATTCATGCACAGTCATCAGCATTTGAACTCTGAACCATCAGCAGGAATAAGTACCAAGTTGGTAGCAAAAGAAGGCGGTTGTCCCAGGCTTGTAATAATGGGCTTCTCAGGCCATATGGTGGGTCCAAGAGGTGATGAGCCCAGCTAGTCTTCTGTATCCTCTTCCTAAGGCATGAGGGAGGTCCACTCCCACACAGTGTAAGAGGATGGGGACTATGGGGCATGAACTCCTAGGAATTCTTTCTCATTAGAGTGCCTGCATTGGTTGCATGATGCTTGCAAACTGCCAACATTTTCCCAGAAGGGAAATGTTAAAATAATCAATTTTTGTATCTCAGGAAAAAATAATCAGATTTCATGGAACAAAGAGAAGGCATTTCCTGAAGTCCCAAAGCTCTCCCTCTGCTGAATATCAAAGAGCTGCTGTCAACGGTAGAAGTGTGACAGCTTCCAATGAAAGGTCCCAAGAGAACTGAATGTGGGAAGGAGGAGGGCTCCAAAATATAGGGGTGACTACCTGTACCCCCTAATATATTCAAAATACGTTCTGTCCCCTTTCCTAGGTCAGTCTGGGAGGAACTTTAGTTTGTCGGGTTTTTTTTAAATAAAGAGAATGATCAGGAATATCAGTCTCCCTCAACCCAAAAGGGAAGCAACTATACATGTGGGATCTTCTTTGCTAATAAATCTCTTCCCCTCCCCATTCAGAAGTGTGTCCTACCCCTTATCTCTGTTACCACAGGTGTACTCTAATAAGGACAATTTTTAATTAATTATGGGTCTGCTGGAGTTACAGTAAAAGGCATCTGTCTGAAATTTGTTCTGTGTAGTTTCCGTGTTCTGCAACTACCTGTGGAGGAATTTGCTTTGCTAATAAAATGTTATATTTAACATGGACATGGCCAAATGTGATAGTTTGGATAAAGGCTTAAGGAAAAGGGGCTTGATTTGCCTCTCACTGGCAGAACTCTTGCTTCCCATGAGGATTTCTTCAAAGAAACCAAATACATCTTCTCGATCCAACTTCCCACAAATATGGCTGACCACTGTATGTTCCTGAATGCTTTCTCCAGCCTAATTTTGATTGGCTCCAGTTCAGAGGCTTCTGCCACTTTTCTTGGGAAAAATATTCCCTCGTATAATAGACACACCCTGGTTTCTTGATAGTCCCAATACTACCGGTGTTGCTCGGGTCCTTATTTATTTTTTTTTAAGTAAAAAGAAAATGTACATGCTATATCAAAATGATTGTATCTTTCAAAAATAGAAGTTAATTTTGAATTTCTTTAAAAAGGGATGTTAAAAATGTGGGTTTTTTTAGTAATTTTTTAAAAAACGGGAATTCCATCAAGTGTATTTTTTCATCTCTATAAACTCTTATCATTCGCCATGTTTTAACAAAAATGGGTTATGGTTTCCAGTAACATTGTCTTCTAGTTTTCAGATTGATTTAGCTGCACCAAAACCAAGCACTACTCCAAATTTCTCCATTTTTATCCCTTTTCTGTAAGGTCTATTGAGAAGCAATACAAGGTTCATCCTATGTTTCTGGCTCACCTCGGTTCAGTCTTTTTCAGCATTCACTCAGTTATGTCAGTGTTGAGGACTGTACTTGATTTGGTGAATCTGTCTCTTTTTTCTGTTTGTTTGGTGGTGTGGGTTGTTTTTGTTTTTTTTTTAAAACAATCCCAGTCTAGGCACATCCCATTTTTCCTGGCAGAATCAAAACCATATGTTGCTTTAAGTTATGGTAAGAGGGAGCGGGGTGTGTGTGTGTGTGTGTGTGTGTGTGTGTGTGTGTATCCTTGATGTGTAGGGGTTTTTTATTTTTTATATATATAGTTTGTATTCATGCTGGCATAACTGTGACCACTGTTTTCATTCCAGCTGCCACCCTGGAATTGCTGCTCTGCTGGCTACACTTGCCTTCTAATCCTTTTGTAATGATTAAGATAGAATCAGACAGAAAGCAGAGTTGGCACAGCCTGGCTGTTGCTCTATTAGAAGGTCCAGATGTACTGACTCAAGGTTCCTCATTGCTTCTGATGGGGGTGGGGTGGGGGGAGAAACAGAACAGGGCGCTCGTTAGCTTTAAAGGATTTGGTAAGTGTACATGTGTCACCATTCTAACTGCCTTTGATGGGTACCAGATGGCAAACAGAAAAGGAGCAGCAGAGAAAGGGGGAAGGGAGAGATTCTTTGTGATCTCGTTAACATAAATGTCACATTTAAAAGACACATGCCATGTAGCTTAAATTTTTATATCTGCTACATAATTATAACCACTCCACCCTACCATTTCTTGCTGTCTCCCACATACTGCTTTTATTTGGATTGATTGATGTATTCAGAATTATGATGAATAGTTCCTGCTGGGATTTTTAACTATTTCTTCTTATAAAGTAAGAAGACCCTCTCAACTGGTAGAATTACCACTGGGTCAGCCAGAAGTGGATGAAGCTGTGGCAGTTTACACTAGGGCTACGTCTAGACTGCTTTGTTCTGCCGAAAGAAGATATGCAAATTCAGAGCTTATTTGCATATCGTCTTCCGATCACGTTCTTGGAAGAGGTTTTGTCGAAAAAAGAAAGCAGTTTAGACGTGGTTCTTTCGAAAAACCCTTTTTCGAAAGAACCTTTCTTCCTAAAAAAAAAAAGGGGGGGGGTTCGAAAGAACCGCGTCTAAACTGCTTTCTTTTTCTACAAAACCTCTTCTGATAACGCAATCGGAAGATGATATGCAAATTAGCTCCGAATTTGCATGTCTTCTTTCGGCAGAAGAAAGCAGTCTAGACATAGCTTTGCTGAGGATCTGTCCGGGTATATTTCAGCGCGCTCTCAAATCTGTATTCGGGTTATAACCTTAGAAGAGGGTAGGATGCAGGCCCATGCACCTCCACCTCCTACCCATCCCCCACACCAGCTCCTGGAGTCCTAGCAATATGGTTTATTGTTGGCCCTGTGCTCACAGCGCACACTGTGCTGCATAAGAAACATACATGAAGTCTGTTCCCGCCCTGAAGAATGTAGAGTGTTAATTGAGTGCTAATTAACAAAATCCTTGATGTGTAGGGTTTTTATTTTTTATGAAAGAAAACAAGTCATTGGGAAACAGATGAAGCTTTGAGAGGATTTATGTAGACCTAAAATATTGCAATTCTTTCTGTCACTCGATTAATGTCATGAAGCCAGACAAAGCTAGGCGCAAAGATTATTGCGCACAGCAGAGATGCTGGAAAGGGACATCTTTTCACATGCCAAGGGTTTCTTGTTCATTATTTTTACAACTGTTGCTTGTAATGGGGAAATATTTCACCTCTTGGGTAACTGGGGATTTAAAATATGGGCTCGGATGCTCAGCTGGTGTAAATCAGTATTGCTCCTTTGACGCGGGTGATTCATATTGTGATTTCTATCAGCTTGAGGGTCTGACCCATTCTCCCCCCCCCCCAGTGATTAGTTATAATAGTGCATTAGGGATGATTGAAAAGTCGTGTAACCACATGAAATCTTAGCGGTTACACAGCTATTCGATAGTCTCCGGGGGTGGGGCTGGCAGCCAGTTCGCTCCTGGCCCCATTCCTCAGGGAGCCCCCTGGCACCCCGTGATACTGCTCGCTGCAGACACAGACTGCTCCATAGGATGTGGAGCAGCCTCTGTCCGTGGGGCGCTCGCCTTTTAAGCCAGATCTTAAGTTGGCTCTCCCCAGCACCGGCTCCTGCTCCCCCCCAACCTTGCTGCAAAGTGGGGGAGAAATGCATGTAGTTGACAGGATTAACCAATAAGTTTCAGCTTATCGGTTAATCATGTAGTTGAGTACACGTTGACATCCCTGTCGTGTATGGCTTATAAGATTACTCAGCTGCATTACAGTGCCTGGCAAGGAAAGTGGAGTAAATAATTGGTTCCAGTTCTCGTTATTTCCTTCTTCCTGGGCTAAGACCTCAAATAGAATATCTAATGCCCATCATCTTCCATTCAGTTCTGAACCTTCTCAGACTCTATGGTTCTTAGGCTTATCCCATGACTTGCGTTTGCCACAACTGCAGCTGCATTGTGGGCTGAAGGGAACATGGTTGAACGTGTATATGTAGGGAAGGGGTATAGTAGATCACAGATCCATCATTAGTAAAGAAAAGGGGAACTTGTCATAGAAGCCTAGATCATCTCTAGTGGGGTGTGTGTGTGTGAAGGAACCACTAGGCAAGATGACTCATTTACAGGGTTAGTGAGCTCTGTCTGCATATTCTTCTTGTGAAACTCTTAGAGCCCTGCCCGGATACAAAATTTGGTATCTGTATCTGCAAAAATGAGCTGCGGATATCTACGTCCACGGATTCGGATATCTGCACATTTACAGGGTTCTAGATACAAAATTTGCGTCGTCCTCCATCTCCACAAGAACGAGCGGCGGCGCTCATATTCACATCCATGGGTGTGGCTACCCCTGGATATAAAGCAGATATCTGCAGATTTGCAGGGCTGTGCTCATCAGAACACAGTACAGCCCCACTCTGTTTGATGGGTGGAGTTATGGAACAGGCGCTGCAAAGTCTATTTTTGCTGGTGTGTGTCAGAGCAGGGCCAAGAGGAAGGGGGGGTGTTGCTGCCATGCCTCGTGATTGTGGAGAAAAGCTCCTAGATGCCAAAGGTCTGAGAAGATGATTGGCTCCAAACTATGCATTGAACTGGCTGTGAGCAATAAAAGCATCGCTGTGCCAACTGGAGCACAGCTGCGTTTTCATTACCTAATGCCTCTTCAATCCCAGCTCTCAAGAGACCCTCACTGAGGTGGGACAAGAATTGCCAATGTTAAGTGAGAAGGGAAGGACTGTTGGAGATCTCTAGCGGGATGGTCTTACTGGGAAGAAACTACAATGTGATATCTACCCTGTGCCTATGGCAAATAGGTTTTCCTGTATTCTGTGTGCTGACTACAATCTGATCCTTAGCTTGGTTTAAAGAACCAGATTTCAAAAAGCTATGTCCTCATGGGGTTAGTATTGCTAATTTTCCTGTCAGTGTGTTTATATCCGAGATAACTGTTAGAGCTCTAGGCCACTTTATTTATATATATTTGCCTCAGTGTGAAAGACTTTATATAATTTAATTCAATTTTTTTAAATGTTATTTTTGATATTTTTTTAAAATCTTTCACACTGAGGCAAACGGTTAGTGAGAAATATTCGTGTTACAAGTAATTCAATTTGCTTGCAACGCAAAAGCGTGCAGTATTTCGGCGGCTACTACTGTGCACTCCAGTGTACTCCTTTTATCTTGAAGTGCTTTTCAGACACAAATGTACCAGCACTGCCTCCGCTACCATCCCCAAGGTAGGGGGTAATTATTGGTGCCTGTTTGTTTCCACACCTACAAAAATGATCTGTGGATATTCACATCCATATCTGCAGGTGCATACACCTGCGGGTATATAGTGGATGGGCACAGATTTGCATGGCTCGAATAATTATCCCCATTTTAATAATGGGAAAATAAGACAAAGGCAAGTGAAATGACTTCTCCTAGGTCCCATAATGACTCAGCAGCAGCGGATCCAGGGCTGGAACACAGGAGTCCTGATTCTGCGTACCTCTGTGTCTCAACTTTTTTCACACTTGGCCTTGCCAGGAAGTCATAAATGCGTATTGGCGTACTCTCCCATTGCTGTGGGAATACGTGATGTCACAGCATTGGGATTCCATTGCAGAATATGCTGTAGCTAGAGGTAAGCTGTGCAGTCTTCCAATCTTCCGTTCCAGCAAAGGTAAAGTACGTAGGGAGGCGTCCTCATGTGACCAGAAAAAGCCTAGAAATAAATTAAGCGTTCATGAGCCTTGGGAATGCTCAGCTTGTCCTGCCATCTGCAGGGTAAATATTTGCAATTATTTCAGCATAAAAATGTGCCAGCTGCAGGAGGAGTCCATAGAAGGGAAATTGTAAATGTGATATGATGCTGCTTTATATGGCATTGCTGGGGATGCGAAATCCTTTCCTTAAAACAAACACCAAATGATCCTGCCTGAATAGGCTTGAATACTTTAGATTACATCCCGAAAAACATCTGCACCAAAGGCCATCTTTGGGAAGGAGGACCCAGGTCTCTTGAAAGGAGCAACTCTTGAGTATTCTCTCAAATATAATGATTTAAAGGGTAGGAGCCGTTCCATTGCCCTGACTAGAGATGTAAGAGTGTAGTTAATTAACTGATGAGCAAAAGCTTATAGGTTAATGCTATAGACTACACGCATTCCTCCCCCCACTCCTCCTCCCCCACCTCCAGTAAATTTTTTAGCAGGCTGGCCAGCAGCCCATCTCAGTCCTGACTTGCACCAAGACCTACCCCTGCTGCAGCTCTGCATTTAAAGTGTATTAGGAGCCGGGTGGGCAGGCAGCCTGGCTCAGTCCCAGCTCATGCTGGGTCTGGGAGTTCAGACCCTCCATCCCACCCCCCAGACAGCGTGATAGGCAGCCAGGACAGGCGACAGGCAGCCGGTCCGCAGGGGGAGCTGGTTTTTAAACCGTCTCACCCCGCGGACTAGCTCCCGCCTGATACCCCACACTGCTGCCTCTAATACAGAGGCAGCAGCGTGCAGTGGCAAGGGCTACTCAGGAGTGGAGCCAGAACACACTGGCTGCTGGCTTCGCCCCCGGATACTATAGCATAGTCGAGTAACCAATAAGAATTCATGAGTTTAACCAACTATTCAGCTAACCGACTTCTAACATCCCTAGCCCGGACTGGTTTTAGGTCGATGCACTTTTAACATGAAACAAGTCTCGAAAAGATACACAACCCGTGAGAAATTATGACCCACCTCTTTTAAGGGCCACCTGAGGCTTCTGGCTATCCAAATCTCCCCTGCTAGTCTTTCAGTTGACACTACCTGGCATGAAAATAAGTGACGTGGCAGTCTTTTTTCCTGTTGATTTGCCTGTGCAACAGCTGCATATTCTGTGCATTGACACTGGGGTTTTCAGGGAGAGAGAGGCAGAATTCTGTTGTCATGCAGTGAAAACACAAGGGCGAGTTTATCATTGCTTGGGGGAATAGGACACATGCCACTACCATGTGGGAAAGAAGGAGAGGACTACAGGGCTTATGTATTAGTAGGAAGGAAAGCATTCTAGATCCTGTACTTTGAGGTCCCAAAGCCCTTGTAGGTTCAGAGAGAAGCAAGATTGTTTGTCTTATTTATATCCATCAGTAATTGCTTCCTTTAATTGCCCTGGTTTGTGAGCTTCTTCCTAGCAGGATAGGCTAAGTTTTCAGTTTAATTTTTATTTGTATAATCACTTGAGTCTGTCTCTCAAGTATTTTGCTTGACTCTAAAGACTTTGCTGGAGTAGAATTTTGTCAATTATTGTCTCTATCCCTTCCTTGGAAGCAGGTGTGAATCTCTGGCTTTATTTCAAGGGAGAAGTGGCCTAAATGCACTGTTACAGGCAAGGATCTGTTTAATTGGGGCCTTAGTCTTTGGTGGTTTCTCACTCATACTTATTCGCACATCTGTCTTGCTCAACAAATAGATCACTTTTAGAAGCTATACCTAGTGTCTCCCACTGGGCTGTGCAGAGTGAAGTATGTCTACCCAGGTTGTCTGCATTTTCCTTTCTTTTATTAAAATGACTAATATTGTCTTGTCTTTTCCAGATGCTGGGTTCTGACCCCTTGGGGTCCTGGGAAAGTTCTTAGATGAGTCAGGGGGCTGTAGACAACACAACGCTTGTCGTGGGCCAGTACAGAGGGGATGCCAAGCAGCGTTCCCTCTAATTTTTTCCATTCACATGTGGAATAAATTTTATTACATGCACCGAGACGTGTGCAGATGTGCACCAGCCATAGAAATTCATGCTGCTGGCTGTGGGTGCTGTGCTAAGCAGGTGGGCAGAATTTGAATCTCTCCTGGGTGACTGTCCAAGCACTCAGCTTACAGGGAACACTGATGCCAAGCATTGTTACGCGTGAGGTTTTGATGCCACTCAGGTTTGTCCCAGCCATCTGTCCAACTGGATGCACGGAGTCAGTTTTCTTACTATAAATGTATCTATTTATGCCATAATATATACTATATATTTGAGAGAGTCTGTGCGTCTGTGTGTTCTTCTGTCCATCTGTGAATCTGATTGTTCAAGAACGCCTCCTAGGAGCTAGGACCACCAAATTTGGAATGCAGCTTCCTCATATCCTAATTTAAATCAAGGTCAGGTCAGGACAACAGGATGTGCCTGTAATATGTCCATTTCTCATCAGACGGAAAGGGAGGGCTGTGACAGCAGGGGCCGTTATACTTCCTGAATGACGACAAGGGGCAGCAAGCAAGTGTCACCCCCCCCCCCACCCTGATAGCCCCAGGCTGGCCCCGGGGTACTGCTGCTGGCACAGCCTCTACTTCCCTGGGGAGCAGCCACTGGCTGCCCCCACCCCTGCCCTGATTCCTGCACCCCCCCCCCCCACCTTCAGCCCCCTGTCCTGAAGGACCCAAGCAGCACAAGGTAAATCTTCTAGAATATTTACGTGTGTAGGAAGATTTATTTTGTGTATATGTGTCTCTATATGGTATGCCATTTCTTTGTGTGCGAATGTGACTCCCTTACAGACCACATTATGAACACTGCCAGAGACTGTAAATATGTATATATTATGCTACATGTACATTAACATATTTATATGGCACCTTCTGTTGTAGCTGTGGTGACACATGTGCCTGGTTTCTATCTCTAGACGCAGCAGGCGCATCACTTAGGACTTGATAAACTCAACGTAGCATCGTCAATATTTCACCCTAAGATGATGTGAAGAAGATATACGTTGTCATCTGACAAAGGTCTGCCCCACTTAAGCATTTGTTCCTCCCTCGAAGATGTGACTAGGATTGCTTGCTTGTTCACTTTCCCTCTAAGCTAGTCGAGTTAATACATAAAATGCTATAAATGGTTCCTAATTGAACATCAGTAACGTTGACTGGTATCCATGTGGTGAATATTGGTACCCATATATTCACTCTGAAAGACTAACTAAAATATTAAAACATACAACGAGGATAAATACTTATTTGTCTCTCTTTATAGGCAACCATAAATACATTCATCCTTATAGCTCTGGGCTCTTTTTACGCATTTTTAAAAGCTGCCATATCCGATAATAAGAGGACAATAGTAAAGTGTAATGACCTGCCATAGAGCTCTGGGTTTATCAACAGTAGTTGTCATCACAGGGCACGTCTACACAGAGGGTCTAAAGTCGGAATAAGCCACGCAACTTCAGCTATGTGAATTACCTAGCTTAAGTCGAAATAATTTATTTTGGCCTTTGGCGCTGTCTACACAGCAGGAAGTCGAAGGAAGAACAATCTTCCTTTGACTTCCCTTATGCCTCGTAAAATGAGCGTTACCATGAGTCAGAGTAAGAACTCTGCCAGTTTGACATTATGTCAAAATAAAGGCTTGTAGTGTAGTGGCGCTCTGTTATTTTGAAATAACGTCAGTTCTGAAATAACGCTGCTGCCTAGATGTACCCTTTAACATTAGTTTTGTAGCCCAAGGTTTAGCCAAAGCCACAAGCGACAGACATTTTAGCAGTGGTTCTGTTCTAGCAAATGATGTAAACACATGCTTGACTGTAAGCAAATGGGAAGCACCATTTAAAGTCAGTGGGATGCCCATGTGCTTAATATTAAAGATGTGCTTAAATGCTTTTGCAAATCTGGAGCTCTGGAGATATGTCTCCTGCTAATGGCTTAAGGATAACTGCCTTCTGCTACTACCGGCTCATGGCACTGCTCCTTTGAAAAAGACTTCTCTGTCCCTGTACATGAGTCACACAACCATTTATTTGTAACTTTGAACTTATCCCCTGGGAAGGCAAGCACAAATATGTACTTATGAAACTTAAGTCAAGCGTGTTCTGCATTTTACTTCCAGTCCGACAGATTCTCCTCTCATTTTGAGCAGGGGGCTTGAATTTTCATATGACGTGGGCTCCATGCCTTTTGAAGAGGTGTTACAGGAGTTGTCAGCAGTGGTCTCTAGGGTGGCATTTAACTTGTGTAGTTTTTAGTTGCTTGGGCCAACTTTTATGTAATGGGGAAGAGTCCAGTGTATTGGTTAAGTGTGTGTGAGGGTGTCTTCTGCTAGTAGCTCAAGGGTAACCATGTTCTACTACTTTCTGTGTTATTCCTTTGCAAAAAAGATATATTGGCATTAGAAAAGGTTCAGAAAAGGGCGACTAAGATGATTAGGGGCTTGGAAAGGGTCCCATATGGGGAGAGGCTAGAGAGACTGGGACTTTTCAGTTTGGAAAAAAGGCGATTGAGGGGCGATATGATAGAGGTATATAAAATTATGAATGGTGTGGAGAAAGTGATTATAGAAAAATTATTTACCTTTTCCCATAATACAAGAACTAGGGGACACCAAATGAAATTGATGGGTAGTAGGTTCAAAACTAATAAAAGGAAATTTTTCTTCACACAGCGCACAGTCAACCTGTGGAACTCCTTGCCCGAGGAGGCTGTGAAGGCCAGGACTCTATTAGGGTTTAAAAAAGAGCTTGATAAATTTTTGCAGGTTAGGTCCATAAATGGCTATTAGCCAGGGATAAAGTATGGTGCCCTAGCCTTCATAACAAGGGCAGGAGATGGATGGCAGGAGATAAATCACTTGATCATTGTCTTCTGTTCTCCTTCTCTGGGGCACCTGGCATTGGCCACCGTCGGCAGATGGGATGCTGGGCTCGATGGACCTTTGGTCTGACCCAGTATGGCCATTCTTATGTTCTTATGTTCTTAAAAAGGGTCATAACTCTTGCACAAAAGGCTTTAGGGAAAGAAAAATTAAACTCTTCCCTCTTCAAGCCCCTGTAAGAAGCAGTGAATATTTCAAGAAGCCTAGATGTGTAATAAATCGTGGCACTAACCTATCAGGAGGCATGTACACCTGGTAGAAGTGTTCACAATTGCTGTTGAAAATTTGTGAAAATATCATAGTGGGAGAAGCACAGATGGCTTTACATGACATTTCCCCTGCCTTGGGCATGTTCAGAGCTATAGCATGCCTCTGTACTCACCACTGGCTAGATTTGAACTGGGAACCTCTGTAGTTTAGTGTAGGAGCAGCTACAGCGTGCACTATGAAGCCAGCTGGCTCTTAAGCACTGCTGTAGGTGTCTCTTGTTCTTCCCTGTTGCTGTGGTCTAGGTGCCACTGCATGGAACAGTGAACCACACTAGGGCTGCGTCTACACTGCGGCAGTTTTTTGGAAAAGGAGCACTCTCATTCGCATATTCTCTTCCGATCCTTTTTGCAGATCCTAAATGAGGTTTACAGGATCTTGCGCAAAACGGGGTTTTTCCAACAAATGGCCCTGTCCACATAGGGCTTTTTATCGCAAAAACCTCTTCCACAAAAAGGATCGGAAGAGAATATGCAAATGAGAGCGATCCATTTGCAAATGAGCACTCCATTTGCATTTCCTCTTCCGAAAAACTGTACTTTTTGAATTTAAATGCAATGCAGGATCTACCTCAGACCCAAATACCCTGGCCCCGCCTCCTTCGTGCCTCTTCTCCAAGGCCCCGCCCCTGCTCACCCCATCCTCCCTACCTCCTCCATCCTCCCTTCCTTTCACCAGGGAGGGCGGAGGGTTGGGGTGCAGGCTCTGGTCTTGGGCTAAGGGGTTTGTAATGTGTGAGGGGTTCTGAGCTGAGCCAGGGGCAGGGATTTGGGGCACAGGAGAAGGTTCATGACTGGGGCAGGGGGTCGGAGCTGGCTCCATCTGGACACTGCTTACCTCAGATGGCTCCTGGGTGGTGGTGCAGTGGGGCTAAGGCAGGCTCCCCCGCCCTGGCCCTGTACCACTTTCAAAAGCAGCCAACAAACTCCCTCCAAGTGCTGTTGTGCCCCCCTCCACTCTGTGAAGGTGGAGGGGCACCCTGACATCAGCGCCCCCTCCTTTCCCTTCCCTGCTCTGCACGTCAAGCGGGAGGCTCTGAGTGAGTGGTGGTGGGGGCAGCTCCAAGGCAAAGGGAAGGAGATGGGCAGTAGTGGAGGGAGGGGCAGCTGAAGTGCCGGCACTTGATAGCCTGTTGGCCGACTAGTCAGGATCACCTATCAGAGCCTGCAAGATCTACCAATAGGTCCCGACCTCCTGGCTGGTGACCACTGCTCTACTGCTTCTGAGTGCAATTGAGGTAGCAGACAATCGGGGCCAAATTAGAAAACTAAAGGGTGTCTTGTCAGGCTACAAATGTTGCCCTTCTCTCATCTGGCTTTGCTATTGTTGAAGTCGCCTTTCCCCCCCCCCCCCAATTTGTCAATCCATCAAATTAGACTTTTTACTGCCAAGTGACAATAAGGCCTCTGGAGAAATGCAGGGGCTCAGTAGCTGTTTCGAAAGAGAATTTCAGCAAAGGGATGACAAAACCTCATACAACTTAAAAGGGGCAAAGAAATGTGATTTTCTAAAATGAAAAAAATGTATTTGGGTATGATGTGAATTTTATGGGATTCTTCTTGTTTATAAAGTTAAAGGGACTCTGTCAAGTGTATTAAGTCCCACATTAAAGCTTACTTCAAATTGCTAAAAGCTAGTGAGGAAAAGCTCTGTAGGTTACAAATAGGTTTGCCAGATACTTTCACAAAAAATGCCAAACATGGAGAGGGGAAAAAAAAATTGGTTGGGGGGGGGAAAAAAAGGTCATTGCACTTTTAGATTTCCCCGCTTCCCCTGCCCCCATGAGACACGGTAGGGGAAAAATGTCCCCACCGGCCATCTGTCTGAGAAACAAAAAAAACCAGATGGTTTTTTTACCAGACAGAAGACGCAATTACTGGACTGTCCGGGCAAAAACCGGACACCTGGCTACCCTACTTACAAATAACGGAAGGTTTCCCTCTCCAGAATTCACTCTCTTGTTAAGAAACTGAACATTTTGATAACTTATATAGGACGCAGGGTATTTTTAAAAAAGCGTTTTTTGGCATTTTAGCTCTGTAGCGAAACTGTCTTAACAGCTACACTGATTGTGTTGCTAATGTAGTAACAAAGAATTCAACAGTCATGTTAATTTCAAATTCTGTTTGAAATACAAGTAGATAATCCAGTGTTCACAATCGATAAAAAGAAGATGACTATTAAAGATTGTTAGGGTTACAAAAAGCGCAGCGTAAAATAAGCAGAACTACAACGAAAATAAAATGTATGTTCTTAATGCCCATCAGTTCAGGAAAACACTGTGTATTGGCCAGCTGTCTGAGGAGCATGATGGGAGTCAGCACTCCTGAGTTTTGTACCGCATGGCGCTAGTGATCTGCAGAGTCACCTTAGGCCAATTTGTTCTTTGCCTCCATTCACCTCTCTGTGACAGGGACGTAATTACTTATTATCTTACTGTGATGATGTGGCCTTGTGGTAAACATTTGGAATGTGCTTAGTTATTCTCAGATGAAATAAGTCTTACAAATTCTTTGGAGTGGGGATTTTCACACTGTCTTATGCACTGCAGTGTTGCATATAATGAATAAGAGTGGCAATTAAAGTTATTTCTATTGTTTGCCTTGCTGACCAAGGCTAATGGAAAGCCATCTCCTATTGCAGGGGTGGCCAACCCATTAAAGGCAAAGAACCACAATAGCTGGGGATATAGACCCGGGGGAAAAAGTTGTCGAGCAAAAAAAGATGCTGCCCCTTTAAACACAACTCTGGATGGCTTTTGGCCACATCAGGCTCCTGCAAATCCGGCGCGGCAAAGCAAAATGGATGGTGAGCACAGGGAAACGAGGGTTTCTTCGCAAGCCGCGCTTGAAGGGGGGAAGATAGGGTTGCCAGATGGTTTCAGCAAAAATACCGGACACACTTGACATTACATCACAATCTCCATTACATCTTATTTAGAAAATACTGGACATTTATATTTTCTCAGTTATATTTTCTCAATTTGTTTCCCGAACAGAAAGCTCAAATACTGGACTGTCCAGTTCAAAACCAGATGGCAGCCCTAGGGGAAGAGCTGCATGCGGCTTGCGAGCTGCGGGTTGGCCAGCCCTGTCCTATTGGATCAAGACCCTTATGGGTCCCTGTTAGATTCTGGCCCCTGACTGTTCTCTCTTCAGATGCACCCAGAATAATAACAGATGGCTTTGTTAGCCACATTCTCTGCATTGCTTTCCTTGGCTGCAGCTGGAGCAATCCTGCTGAAACTGTGAGGATCCTGAGCTCTCTTGAGAGGCTGGATGTTAATTTCCTGAGATGCTGTGAAGTGGATTTGTGTAATGATGAAATTAGTGGCCCACACTGCCGCCTGTGTGTGTGCCTGGCATCTCAGCTGTGCGCCTGAAGAGCCTGTGACAGGACTACTGTTGAGAATAACATTTTATAACCAAGGGAGTTGCTGTGGAGACAAGGGTTGAAGAGGTGGGTCAGGGTAGTGTGTGGGGGGGGGGGGGGAGGGGGAGGAATATGAATAAGTTGCTAGAGGGATATTTCATCTATTAGCTTTTAAGGGCAATTAGGATTTGGCACAAGTTTGCTGAAAGCAGGGTAATCTGGGGCTAGGAAAAAAGATGTTCAAAATATTCATATGTACACTGTCATGTAGCCTGGCACATGTTTATATATTAAATGTATAACTTGCCATTATTATACAGCAGTCCCATTTAATTGATCTGCTACTTGATATTCATATGGTGGACTCATCTCTTTTTCTTTTTGTACACTCAGAAGGAAGAAATAATTAGTTTTGCAGCCTGTATCTGACTCATGTGTTCACCATATGCACTGAGTTAAGACTGATTGGGTTTAAAGCACCACGTGCAGGAGTCTGGACAATCAGAAATTACTGTGCTTGTGCCTAGAAACTTAGGCATTTCTGCTTATGTTATGAAGGATATTGTCATTTGATAAGACAGAAAACGTAACATCTGATGTTTTTTTTTTCAAAGTTGCATGTGTAACAGTAGCCTCTCGAGGTGGCTGGTTTTCCCCCTGCTCGGTATCCATGCACTCAAGTGATTAATGTTCATGTGTTGTACAGGATTGATCCCTGCAGGCAGCTTGCAGGGTTTTTTTGTTCTCAGTAAGCGACCACAAAAAGACAACTTAGTAAGGAAAAAAAAAAAAAACCTCACTACCAGTAGCAGTTGATTTTGATGACACAAACCACATGAGTAAGGCTTTCAGGATAATACCCTGAGGCTAACATTCTCCAAAGTGAGGAGTGATTTTAGGTGGTTCCATTTTTGGGAGCCCAACTTGACACCGCTCAACAGGGTTTGATTTTCATGGGGCAAGTGCTCAATTATTTCAGAAAATAAGGCTTTTTAAGATAGCTATAGTTGGGCACCCAGAATTCACTAGCCACTCTTGAAAACCTTGACCCAAATTAAACTTTACAAATTCACAGATATATAATAATTTGTTGAGTCAGGCCTGATCTTTTCTTTTTTGTATTAATACCTTTACTAGCATAAGTTATCTTATGAACTCAGTGAGTCTGCACACATAAGTAAACTTACTCATAAACATACAGGATCAAGGCATAAATTGTGGGGTTTTTTTTATCTTGACTCAGGAAGGTGCTGTAGAAGGTGCTTACTTTTGACCTAGCGATTGTCTGACAATAGATAATCTCTGGAGTGGGTTTCTTAGGGTGGTTTTTTAAAATTTACTTTCAACATCCAGATGTGATAGCAGAGGACACGTCTACACAGGAAATTATTTTGAAATAACTTATTTCAAAATAATAACTCCCAAAATAACTATTTCAAAATAGTGTGTCCCCGCTACGGGGGAGCCTTGAAATTAATGCAAGGCAGGACCAATAATGAGAGTGCGCTACCTTGACTTAGAACTCCAGGAAGCACTGGGGAGTAATTACTTTGAATGACAGAGGGGAGTCGTAATTTCAGAATGGCAGCAGTAGAGCATCCAGACTACTGCTGTTTCACAATAACTATTTCAAAATAAGCATTATTCCTTGTGGAAAGCAGGAGTTATTATTTTGAAATAACTAGCCCCTTACTTTGAAATAATGGGCTCGGTAGTGTGGATGCTCCACTTGTTATTTCGAAATAAGGGGAGTTATTTCGAAATAACTCCCTAGTTTAGACCAGGGCAGAGGGTGACACTGATGGTTTAGAAACAAGCCGTGAGGAAAACATACCCCTGTATTTATCATCGAGTTGCTTGTTCCTTTGCACTAACATGTAGTTGTTCCCAGAGCAAGAGGGATATTTAAAATAAAACTAATTAAAACTTTCATGTTAAGTGTTAGCTAAAAATTAGGCCATCTTCTTTCCCCTTAGGGCATATCTACACTACGGAGTATTGTTGGAAAAACAGCCATTTTTCCAACAAACCCTGAGTTACTTCCACACTGCAATCGCATTCTTCTGAAAGTAAATCGAAAGAACAAAGGGGTTTTTCTGGCATTGGTAATCCTCTTTCTACAAAGAAGTAGTCTTTTTCCGAATGAGTTCTTTCGGAAAAAGGCATGTATGGACTGGGAAGAGGGAGTTCTTTCAAAAGAAGAGGAAAACGGAAAAAGCAGAGGAGCTTTAGTGGCCATTCCTGTCTTAGAAATCACAGCTTACATGCGAGAGAGCGTCCATTCATTGTGGACTCCATCTTTCGAAAAAGCAGATCACTTTTTCCGTATGCTTTTGTGTGTGGACACTCTTTTTCGGAAGAAGTTTTTTCGGAATATCTCTTCTGAAAAAGGGTTCTTCCAAAAGAAGCCTGCAGTCTAGACATAGCCTTACTTATTTTTAACCAGGCTTCAAAATTGTACCTATACTGCTTGTCAGTACCCCGTCAAAAACATGTTGAGTTGGTTGAACATAAGAATTGGTGAATACTAAATGTTCTGGTTTATGGTGCAGTTGATGAAGATGGGGGTGGATTAGTATTTTAGTTTACATTGACAGTAGAGGAAGCCTGAGCTAGCAGCAAGTGTGTCAAACTGGATACCAGTCAATCCAAAGAGCCTCTTGATGGATGGGTTGCGTGTTGGCTTGTCTGACACTTCTCAAAGATAACGACAATGACATGCACCAAACAGGACTGCCTGTCAGCTCGTCTTCAGATGTCGGTTGCCAATCCTTTTAATGTAAATCATATTAAAATTGGAGATGGGCCCAAATTGGAACTTCAGATTCACAGTGCTTGCTATGTTGAATCTGGATGAGGATCTCAGGTCTGACTGATCGCCCCCAAATCTTTCCGTGTACCCTACCTGTAGGGAAATTTGAAATGTGGAGAGGAATCCGACTCTCGTTTCACGCCCTTTCTGATGTTAATTAGTGTGGTGACTCACTGGCAGTGAGCCAAGTTAAACGTGCAAAAGCAAACAAGTCCAGATTGGCAATAGCAATGTGATTGCTCACCCCCCATATTGGCTTTAGAAGGTGCATCATGTATGTGATGCGATTGGCTCATCGTGGGCAAATTCTTTCCACTATTGATCCAGTGGTGGATTGCTATTAACTAAATGGGTTTGGATTTGACCCCAAGTTAGAATGTTAGAAAGGCACAGCAGACGAGGTTAAAGAACATAGGAGTTTTTATACCAATCCAGCAGTGTGTCCAAGTCCAATATCCTTCTGCAGAGGTGCATACTTTCTGCTCCAGAGGAAGCAATAGCTCCCCTTACCTCAGTAAATCTGGATAACCCTTTACAACAAACAGTCCTGCTTTGTCTACAGCGTTTGACCCTGGTCTCCTTGGCTAGTGAATTCTACAGGCTGACTGGACTTGATATGGAATTGCAGATTAAACTCAGGAATTTCTCATTGTCTGGTGTCAGAACCCTGTCTGTTGGATCCTATTTTTGTAACATCGTGTCTCCATCAGGATTCTATTGTAACGGCTGCTTGGGAGGTTAAACAAGACTTTTGAGGTTTATCCTTGCTTTTGTGGGTGACAGCTAGATAAACAGAGACTATCTGATCTGCAGTGACAGGCATGTCACACGGTGTCTTCTGATTTGCTGAAATATCCAGTATTACAAGTAGGTAGAGCAGCATATACACAGATGACAAAACAATTAAACAGCAATGAAACACAAAGGAAGGAAATTAACAAGTAACCCAATGCATTTGACACAGAGATCAAAACATATTGACGGTGTCTCACAACTCTAATAATTCTGTTGAGCGGTGCAAAGCTTAACATTGATGCTCGTGCACAACCTCTGATTAACATTAAGTGGGGCTGTCATTCTGACATAGCTGGATAAACCAATATTGAATAATCTATTAAATATGTCAGACTCAAAGAGGGAGAGCAAATCTTATTATATTATTTCAGCTGTAATGAGGTGGGAGATAAAATCATAAATGGCTATGTTTAGTGACTTTTTCTCTGACTGTATCTAAAGGCACCTGGGTTTTAGTTGCATTAGGGGAGAAGCTGGATGTGCGCCAAAAACGAACTGCTGCCCAGGAAATAGGAGGCGGAGAGGTGACTTATGTAATCTGCACAGAGCACGTTTATAAATCCAATGAAATTAGCTACAATCTTCTTTGAGCTCCCGACAATTGTAATGAATGTCATTGCATTTAACTGGAAATACTAGTTCTGTGGTTTTACAATACGAAGCCTGCCTTCTTTGGTTTTTTCTGCTTGATACACATTTCTTTTGAGACCTCGTTTTGTTTAAGGATGTTAGCTGTGCTATTGTCATTAATAAAGTGGATCAGACCCTTACAAACACTCGCACACAAAGCCATCTATCCTGCTATCTAATCCTACATTTTAAAGATCATCAGTGTGGCTAAGTGAAGCCTAGAAAGTTAAGGCTGCCTCTGCAACCTTAACTCTACCCTCTTGTGTATACATTACAATGCTGTCTGTTATTATGTGATCTCATACTATTCTTTCCACACAGGAGGGGACCCTGTCTCATTTATGACTTGATCCTGCAAGGTGTGCATCACCCTGGTCCTGACCCAGCAGTGGGACTGGAAGGGACAGCCTGCTTTGCTGGATTTGGGTCAGAGTAGCGTTCTCTGTAAACTGTGCAGTTGCTAAGGAGAGATTCAGATGCCATCCAACTGATTAGCAGAGCACTCATAGCTAGGTTCTCTGTTTCTAATGGTGGTACACATTCGCACATGCTTTGGTGCACCTAGAAATTTATTCCGTGTATGGGTGGAAAGAATCCACATATGGATGGAAAAGATTAGAGGGAACATTGAGTCAAGGTCTTGACCTCTTTGCAATATCAGTGCCTTAATGTGCAGGATGGATGGTGTCCCGGGATGAGCCAGCCGTTTATTATTTCTTGTCATTCAGTTAAGTTAGTCTGTGGGCCCTTGCCTTGTTTACTGCACATTATCCAAATCTTGCCCTCCTCATTATAGTATCTAAGCCATTCCAGGACATGCAATGCATTCATTGTCTCAGCACTCCTGTGCACCAGCGAAGTATTATCACCATTATTTTACAAATGCAGAAATGAGACACAGCAAAATTAAGTGGCTTGCCTAAGATAACATGGGAAGGCAGTAACAGGGGCAGGAAGAAGCTGCATACCTTCTCCTTTTCCATTGGACTCCATCTTCACTTGCTACTCACCATACAGTCTCTGTCGTGAATGAGTAGATATGTGCTGTGGGTATTGGTCTCGCAGCGTGGAATTCAGGCTATGTCTAGACTGCAAGAGATCTTCTGCAAAAACGTCTTGTGTAAGAGCACGTCCACACTGCAAAAGCACGTTGAAAAAGCGATGCGCTTTTGCGCAAGAGAGCGTCCGGACTGCATGGATGCTCTCTTGAAAGGAAACTCTGATTGCTATTTACAGAATGGCCATCAGGGCACCTGGGCTTTTTTCGATTGCCTCTTTGTGTGCAAAAAACCCCCTGTTCCCCGTCTACACACACCTTTTTGTGCAAGAGCTCTTGCACAAAAACGAGTTATTCCTGGTAGAACGAGGAATACCTATTGCGCAAAAATCCCTCTGCTCTTTCGATTTTTTTGGCACAAAAACACTTGTAAGGTGTGGACGTGCCACGAGTTTTTGCAGAAAAATGGCCGTTTTTCCGAAAAAACACTGTCGTGTAGACATAGCCACTGTGACTGCAGTGGACGAACAGGAGAACATGGAGCCTCATCCCCAATACAGGATGAAATCCTGGCTATGTTGAAATCTGTGGGTGATCTGCCATCAACTCCAGTGAAACGAGAGTTTCACCCTCAGTATGGAACACTGCCCCATTCTCTCGCCAATGTTTGAGATAAATGGGGCATACGTTGAGTGAAAAAATGTGTGTCAAATCTGGAGGTACTCTAAGATAGGCTTAATTGGATGCCGATCCTGTCCTAACAGGCCAGGTAAGCTATTTCCAGCACTGCTTAAAGTCATAGATTTAACCTCTAGCGTTTGCATTCCACAGTGAAAGGGACTGGAGAGTTCTAAAAAGCAGACCTAAATGATATCGGGTATCCATGGGTTTGGTCCTGTGCTTCTGTTGGAGGAAGGGACAAATGGTTTGTGAATAAATAGAATCATATTTACACTCTTTGTTCAACTCAGCTGCTTGCCCAGCTTCTTTCTTCCAGTTGGAATGGCAGAGTGCTGAATAATTCATATAAAGAGTTGTTAATCCCTCCTTCACCTTCCCTATTGCTCTGGGGTACACCTGCTTTTGATATGTTGCAGCAAGCAACCACTGAGGGTTTTTTATTGCAGCTTCCCTAGTGAAAGCTACAGAACCAGCCTGCCTTCTAGATGGCAGCTAATAAGAATAGACTGATTGGCATGCAAATACATAACCATACTCAATGCCCCTGGATTTAGGTAGCAGGGCACCCATGTGAATTTTAGGTTTTTTGTTTTTGTTTTTTAATTTTTTAGTGCTGATTTAGAATTGGTGGTTTCTGATTTTTTTTTTTTTTAACCATCTAACTAGGTGCAGCTGACATTTTGAAAGGAGCCAGCAAAATTCAAATGGATTATGAAGTCTCTGGCACACAAATCTGTTAGCAATCTGTGCAAACAGAATCTCGTTCTGGTAAATTATGAATTACTAGATAAATACTTGTGGGATAAACAGAATATGTAATAAGAAACCATTAAGTGTATTCCCATATGGAAGGAAATTATATTTGAACTCCCCCTACTTTTATGGTGTCAGGAAATGGCATAAAAGGGAAAATTACATGGGATAATTAGAAGCTTTTAAAATTGCACTTTGCCTATGAACAACTATATTTGTTTGACCTCGTAGGCTGAATACAACCAGTTGTCTTTTCTCTCCTCAGACCTGTAGGTGTTGTTGAATGAAACTCTTCTTATGGCAACAGCAGATAAAATTATTTGCTCTCTCTGGCTGTGTCTGTCTTTTTTTTTTTTTTTCATGGCTCCATTTATAGGTAATACTTTTGCCTTGATTGTATATAGGCTTGGACACCATTGCTTTTATTAACATTTTACTACTTTATAGTGTTGGACTGGACAAAGCACAAGAGGGAACAATCCCGTATTGACAGAGTTGTGGCTAATGTGTTTTTAACTTCTTACTGCGTGAATACACTTAAAGAAAAGCACCAATAGAAATATGGGAAGATGTAAATTCATATTAGCATGGATTCTTCTAGGGGTTTTATCCTGCTATGAAAACTGGGTGATGCAGTCAGTTAGTGTTTAAATCTCTAGTGACTTGAGTTCTTGAATCGTAGGCTTCACGTCTGCAATGATTTAGGCATGTGCTTAATGTTTCCCGTATAAGTGGACCTGTGGCGGGATGCTGCTAGAGAAACCTTAATCCGATCCAGCCCCAATCATGCAGATTGGATTGGGGCTGGGTAAATAGCCTGGTGCTTGCCTGGCAACTGACCGCACCTGCCAAGCTCATTAGCAGGAACTGTAAGGCTGTGAGGAAGTGAGAGAAAAGGTGGGGGCCTGGAAGACAAGTCCCAAACTCCCTCGTTCAGGACTGGTGAAGTCCCAAGGGTGCCAGACCAGGGAGGTCCAATCTGTACACCTCTACTTCATTCTTTAGGTAAAAACTCTGCAGAAAAAAACATGGAAAAAGAGCCTGCACACAATCAGTTCCCTTGTCTGTTGCTGTCTGGGCTTATGGTAGGCCAGGCAGCTGTAAAAAGCCTGCATATGTTAGAAATTGGTGATGGGAACGTGGTCCCAAGTTAATGTTACCCAAAAAATTCCCACTGGAGACCACCCAGGTTTACACTAGTATGGATTTATTGATTGAGGAATTAACACTCCACTATATGCACTGTATGGCTCAACTAAAGAGGATAAAGCTGCCATTAAAGGTTTAAACTAAAGGGGGAACCAGCTATCTCTCTTACACACAAACACACACACCTCTTCATTCATTCACTCATTCACACACATTCATTCCTGCCCTCAGGCACTCACAGAGGCATATGGGTTGCAGAAGGAGCCAAGACATGTTGCACCTGGAGGGTCTGTCTGCTGATCATGGCTGGTCAGCTGGTCAGGAAAGAAACTGGCTGCAGAAAGAGGAGCTTCTCAGAAAGAGGGTTACTGCCACGTGCTCTCTCCTTTTATTGCCTCTGTACAACTCCAGTGACGCATCCACATTCATCACCAGGGAGCATGCCCAGACTTCCGTTGATCCAGCAGAGCAGCAGCGTCTCCTTGATTGGTCTGATGACTCATCACCTGACTCCATGTGCTCAGCTTTGAAGTTTCTAATCCCAAACACTCAATAGTCTCCACTAACACACACACACATTTATATCTTGGGGGAGAATACAGTTTAGAGCAAGTTACAAGCAGTGGATGAAAGTTACAAAAAGTTACAAAGTTGCAAGGTTTTACAAAGATTACAGAGTTGCATGGTTTAAGATTACAGCAAATTGAAGAGTTTAAAAGGCAATGCAGCTGAAACAATTACAAAGCTTTCAGAGAATCATTTCCAAATCATCAGTAATGAAGTGATTTAGAAGATAACTCCCCCGTCCCCCCACAGCAATGCAGTCAGCAGGAGTTTTTCTCAGTCTCTAAGTGATGTGTTGGCAGGACCTTACATTTTAGAGTATTTCTAGAAAATCCATGTGTAAAATCAAGTAATAGCTCGGGCAGTGGCTTTTATGCAACAGTGAAGAGTACTGGTGTGGCACCAGCCTGAAGTGTTCCTGAGTCTGTGAGGAGAGGGGGGAAAAGGAGTTGAACCCAGAAGGGCACGACAGAAACTCGTTATAGGTGGTAATGAGATTATTCATGTAAAAGGGCCTCTGCTGGTTTCAAAGAGTTGGTGTATCTAATGGGTCTCCTAATTTCAGTTTGGAAGAACATAGAATTATCTTGACTTGTAAAGTAGAGAGCTACTTAGTAATATGAAGTGGATTCAGACAACATCCAATCCATAGTTATTTTATTTCCAGCCTAGCTAAACCAGCTTTTATTGCCCATTGGTGGCCATACCCAGGTGTAGGAAGCCATGACTGGGAAGGAATTGCTGAATGGATGGGGACTACTGCAGAATTCCACATGAGTAAAGAGTCTCTCCGCAAGAGGACCCCAGGGATAGCATAGCAGAAGTTGGGTGTAAGGTAGGTTGGCAGAGTGTGGCAAATCCTGCTCTGCACCTGGCTTCTAAGGATTCTACAGAGTATTAAGGCTCTTGAAAACCTGACCGTTTTGAAAGCAATAGAGAGATTTATTGTTTCCAAACAATGGCAGGTTTGAAAGAGTCAGAATGCTTCGAATAATGCCGGATGCACCTATTGGGGAGAAAAATAAGGGCATCCGCTCAATTGGGCGAGCTATTGGCAGGATACATGCAGGTGGTGATAAATACTTAGCTAATGAAAGTCTGATTCTCTAAATGGGAATCATTGGTCTTGTCCATTCAAGATTAGCAGCAGAAGATGGTATTTCACTCAATGGCAATCCGTAAGAACGTTGTCTTCGTTCTTTTTGGAGGTTCAATGAAACACATTGAAGAAGAACCCAACTTGCCCTTACCAAAGCCAATTAGCTCTCTGCAATTTGTGGAAGGCTCAAGAACAAGTAGAACATGGCAATAAAATAAATGCTAGGGGAAACTGCTAAAATAGCTGACTGTGTGAAGGACTTGAATTGGGACCTGACAAGGAGCAGAGTGCCCTCTGGTCCCGGCTGTTAGGAGTCAGCCCGGACTGCAAAATCAGGCCCATGAGGACAATCCATTTTTTTAAGGGTAAGTCTCAACCTGTCCAGCCAAGTTGTGATTGTATCTGAGTCAGCCTTAATGCGGCTAGTTTGGGTACCAAGAGCAATGAAGCTGCTGCAGCATGGGTGTCTTCCTGTAAACCCATCCAGGATCTGGTTACATACCTGAGCAGCTGGTCCATGCCGATGTCCAGTCTGCTGCTGCTTTGCTGCTGTTGGTACCCCAGCGAGCCTGGTGAAAGCTAGCTTGTGCATATCTGTGTGCTGCAGTCACAGCTTTGGTCACCGCATAGATGTGCTCTCAAAGGGCACAGTCACTGATGAAATTTGAGGCCAAAACTGTTGACGTCTGTGTTCATGTACATATGCAAAGGAGCGTGCGTTTGGAGAGGATTATTGGGATTCTGGCACTGAAAATCTCCCAAAGAAATCTTAATGCTGTAAGAAACTTTATTAAGTTAAATCTTACTGAATTCAAGTTAATGCCTTTGGGGAGTAAACTATTAAAATGCATCTGTCAGTGTGATAGTAAGTCATTGTATGTGGCTTCTCGAATAGGGAGGAGGGCGTTAAGATACATCCTCCAAAGATACTCCCTTGGAGAGATGCATGCAAACTGCATTCACTAGGCTAAATAGCCACCTTTTATACTGGCTCAGGGTAGCCTCCCTATTCCAGGAGACAAACAGGAGCCCTGGCCCACTGGGGGCCTCAATCCAAAGGGTAGAGTTGGAAAGACTGGGCCTACTGAGGCCCCATAAGACCGGTTGCTTGTTCGGAATGGAGACAATGATGAACCTGTGACTACAAAGAGACCCCCCCCATGTCTGGTGCGTTAAGGACTGCTCTGGTCAGAGCTCATGGTAGACTGGAGGGATTCTCTGGTGAGCTTGTTTTTGTGTGTGGAGGCTCTTTGTTACATTGTCTTTGTAGCGCCTTTACCTTAAGAATAAAGTTGACTTGTACAGATTGGACCTCCCCAGTCCGGCACCCTCGGGACTTCACTATTCCCAAATGAAGGAGTTTGCTAGACCAGGAGAGGTCCGTTCTGGCCCTTCTTCTGCTGCCTCTTGGCAGAGCTCCCCTCCTGGCTGTGGGCTCTGGCTCCCTCACTGCTGCTGACCTCACTGCCTGCCGCAGCCACCAGGCTCTGCTCCTAGCCCCAACCAGTTCCATTCCTGGCCCTGGACAGGCCCCTGGATTCCCGGAGCGCCCCTGTTCCCCACTCCCAGCCACCAGGGCGCTCTGGTCTGGCAACATCTGTGGTTCTTCAGGACCACAGATGTTGCCAGACCAGAGAGGTTCAACCCGTGTAAAGGTGTTCTGTGGGTAACTTATAACTGTAGCTGTTACATCTGTTAACCACCTCTGAAGACAAAGCAAGCAGGTGTGCGTGGGCAGCCTTTGTGGCCTGAAATAACCCAGTGGAGGGAGAGAGTTGCGCGTCTCCGCCCAAGAAAGGCAGCAACTGGGGATCTGGAAGCTTGAAATCAGGTGCCCAGTGCCTAAAAATCTTCTTGGCTTGGACATTTCATAGCCTTGTCACCTGTGGGTTTCCTGTCTCCATTAGGAATGTGTAAAAATGGCTTGAGCCTCAGCTCCTCGTGGGTTACAAGTTAGGTTCTGCGCTGCGGGGTCCCTTGCTGGACCCAGCAAGGGTGGAAGCCCTGAAATGTGATGTGGATCGTGACATTTCTCTGTGGGCCACCCCTGCAGTGATTACACATTTAGAATGTGTCTAGAATGCACTTCTCTGTCGACAGAGAGAGGTACATTAGGCACGTCGAAATTGCTAATGAAGCAGGGATTTAAATATCCCGTGCTTTATTAGCATAAACGTGGCTGCCGCTTTTTTCGACACGGAGCTTTTTCGAAAAAAAAAAAAAAAAAGGCAGTCTAGATGGGGATCTATCGAAAAATAAACCCTTTTTCAACAGATCCTGTAATCCTCATTTTTTGATCCCGTGTGGTCTGCCCAGGTAACTAACGACCGAGTCTCTCCTCCAGAGAGAGAGAGAGTTAAATCTATCCCAGCACTCCTGCTTACTCATCAGACTTGGAGCAGCCTTTTCATTTAAACGTTCGGTGCTGCCTCGGCTGAGTCTGAAAATGACAGGCTTGCTCTCAGAGAGCATATTGCCTGGGTTCCCTGCCGGGCTAGAGCCATTACACATGGTTTTGGTGTTGCCTGATGGGAGCAAGGATTCATCAGGGGAAAGTTACTTGCCATGGAGCAAGGCATCTTAAGAAGCCGAATGGCTGAGCTGAACTTGGCTGAGGATGCCGAGAGGCGCTGTGTCGAGGCTGCTGCGCTTTCAGCCAGGCTCTGTGGGGTCAGAAATACCCGCACATTAACTGCAGCGGGTCCCAGTTAAAAACCTCTCCCCAAAGCCAAGGCAGAGAAGGACATTTCTGGGCAGAGCGGTACGGGTGTGAGAGACGCTGACAAGTGATATAAAGTCCTGCAGTCTGCAAAGGGTCATGATCAAAGTGTCTACCATCGAGGGGAGACGAAAATTAAGAGGGGAAATCAGATGCATCTAGCCCAGTGGTCACCGGCCGCTAGATCGGGATCTACTGGTAGATCGTGGAGCTTCTGACAGGGGCTCCTGACTGGTTTGGCCAGGAAGCTGTCAAGTGGTGGCACTTCAATTGCCCCTCCCCCTCACTGCCCTGCTGCTCCTGCCCTCTGCCTTGGAGCTGCCCGCTGGGAGCCTCCTGCTCGCTGTGCAGGGTGTGGGAGGGAGAAGGGGGGGCGCTGATGTCAGGGTGTCCCTCCTCCCCCCACATCTGTACCCTGTCTCCACACAGAGAGAAGGGGATGGAGGGAGCTTGGCAATGCAAATCTCTGTCACTCACACACCCTGTGTGTGTTGTCTTTTTCACAAACATGCACTGTCCTTCCCTCTCATCTCCTGACCCAGCATGTACATGGAGGGTGGTTGTTACTTTTCCTGCTTGCCAAGTGAGTGAGTTTTGGTTTTTGGCTGGTCTGTGCATTTTATAACTTTCATTTCTCCCTTACTCTGACATTTAATTCTTTGAGCAGTGAGTTCTAAAATGCCTGACCTGTCAGGCCTGGTGTAATTACCCCAAATTGTGCTCATGGAGGTGGCTGGCATGTCCCTGAGAGAGGCAGAGCAGGGGGTCTCCACATGCTGTCCTTGCCTGCGAACACCTCTGCTGCAGCTCCCATTGATCAATAACAGGTAACTGTGGCCAGGAGAAGCTGTGGGGTTGGGGCCTGTAGCTGTGGGGCAGCACATGGAGCCACTGCCGTACATGCCAGCTGCTTTCAGGAGTGGTGCAGGGCCAGGGCAGGCCATTGGCTCTGCCCCTGGGGTAGCTGGATGGGTGGGGACTCATCCCCCCCAACCCTGTGCTCCCCAGGCGAATGCTGTATCCCCTAGTCCACTGTAGAACTCACCCCATCTCCAAGGGCCCCTTATCCTGATTTCCTAATGCAGGAACCAGCTTCATCCCTGGGCTAGCCTGTATTGCCACTCCTGGGGCATGCAGGGGGCTCAGACCCACCACCCTGTGCACCCCAGGTGGATGCCCTATCTCATAACCCACTCCACCTCTTCAGGGTGTCCCCTCCCATACTCTGAATGCCTTGGCCCAAGACCAGAGCCTGCACCCCAACCCCCTACCCCAGCCTGGTGAAAGTGAATGAGATTCAGGGAGGAAGGGGGATGGAGTGAGCAGGGTGAGGCCTCGGAGAAGGGGTGGAGCCTCAGAGAAGGAGGGGCAGGAAGCCAGGTAAGGGTACTTGGGTTTGAGGTCGATTTTCTATTACACTTACATTGAAAAAGTGATCTTGTGGTTAAAAAGGTTGGAGCCCCCTGATCTAGCCCTTCTCTCCAGTGCACCGAAATGCCTAGGGGAAAGCAGGGGTGAGCAAGTTGCTGCTAGGGAGGGGTGTTGCTAATGGTTTGTGGATTGCAAAAATCAGCTTTGACTCTGTTGTTGCCAGTATTTGTACTAACTTGGTGCATAGGGGCTCTATTGTGCTAGGTACAGAACAAACACATAGTAAGAGCTTGCAGTCTGCACGGAAGCCAGGAGGGGCGTTAGAGACCGAGAGAGGCGAACAGACCTACTCAAGGCCAAAGGGGAGTGAGGAAGTAGGAATGCAGATTGTTCTGCGTATACAGCGCCTACTTGCAGTGGTTCTCTGGGCTCTGGCTTGGGGTCCAGGGCCTGCAATAATACGAGTGGGACTGTCGGTCCCGTGCACAACTAATCAGCACTGAGTGCCAGTCAGTGAGTGACGTGCAGTGGGTTAAGCATGGGCAATGCAGTCCGATTGGAAATGAAGACTTGAGTAACTTATTTCAAACTCAGAGCTTAAAGCTCTTCTGAAGTGGAGTGTTTGGATGACTAGTTGTCCAGTTGTATCCATTTTCTCCCCCATAGCCTGGCACGTCCACCATCGAGATGGGAACACCGAAGGAGGTTAATTTCCCAATATTTGCCTTTATCAGAAGGGGAAGCACTAGAGACCTCCAAGGAATCCCATCCTCCTGAGACCACCAGCTCAGTTTTTCATATTCATGAGGTTTGATTACCGGACTGAACTTTTGGAAGCTTATCTCAACCTCCTCGCCTGAGGAAGTTCTTCCATTCACCAACGCACAGTGTGCCAGCCGGTGAACTAGAGCAAGAAGTAGGAGCTGTGTTCCTCGACGTCTTGCCCTTCATGAGGCAAATCGGCAGCAGTTGATTTTCTTTTCTAGTACAGTAGTAGGCTGGGTCATTCTCTTTCAGTCTTACTCTGACCAATACAGAGCATTTCAGTAATACACCCATATAATTGCACAATACTAGAACCAGGAGGGATTCCTTATTCCTGTTGATGGAGATATAATTCCTGGAAGTGGAAAGACTGAGTGTCTTTAAATATTTAATCTTAGCTTATGTAGCTACAGGTGCAGCTCTTTTTCCATGTCCTCCTTAAAAACAACCCACCAAGCAAACCAACCCCCAATTTTATAACCTCTTTGCCTGGATGACATCCTGTGGCAGTGAGTTCCACAAGTTGAATAGAAACATCTCTTTTTACTTGTGGCTATTTTATGACTTAGGCGATGTTTGAGGTTCCTTCTAGCACTGATGGAAAAGGGCACACTTTTTAAGGTAATTTCAGACACATTGTGATTTGGAACGGCTGCTGCAGATAAAAAAAACACAGATGGCTGTTCATATAAGTGCAAGGTAAAAAGAAGAGGATAAGAGTACAGGGGAACCTTAATTAGAATGATGTTGCAACGGCAGCAATTTATTCCTGGCTGCTATCCAGAATGGAGTGTGTGTGTATGTGCATAGCAAGCATCTTTGTTTTCATGCTGAGAATTTCTTTTGATCCTGTGTCCTCTCCAGATGTGCCCATTTTATGCCCACATGCCCCCTTTTTACTCTAATTATGGTGGTCAACGCAGTGGATGCCCAAGGGGATAGAAACTTGCTACCGCTCTGTGCCACCTGCACCGAGTACTTAAGCTTCCTTCTGCCCCAGTGAGAGTCTCTTTACCGTCCATGCAGAGCACAGCCTCCTTGTGCTCCCCTGCTGTTGTGAAGCCGCTTGGAGGATCAAGGCTTAAATGCTATAACTCAGCAAAGGGCGCCTGGTATAAATGATGTATTTATCCATAGAAAATTGGCAGGGAAAATCAATTATAGAATTTCTAATAGTATAGAAATCTTGGTAGGTAGCTGTAAACTGAGTAGACCTTTGCGTAATGATGGCAATAGACATGAGAACACATCCGATTTTAGTTTTTATGACCAGTTCTATTCATTTTAATTAATTATAAATGTATGGGTGATACATTTGGAGGAGCCCATGCTTAATTATAATTACAATGTACTTAATTATAGTAACTTTGCTGGGACATGAACATAAATAGAACAGGAGTGATGCTCAGAAAATTGCATTTGACCTCTCTTTGCTTTGAAACCTGTTGACACGATGTTGTAGAGGAAAAAGGCGGCAGTAGGTTGGGAGTAGAACCTGTTAATTCTCCATTCACGGGTCTTGGCAAGTGTGATTATAAACCAAGCCCAACTCTACTAACTGACATAAAAAGACCATCCAGGACTTAGCGGAAGTCACTGTAGCTGATGAATTGGTGATAATGTCACAGTCCCGCAGCTGCTGTGCACACAGAGTGAGTGATGTTGTGCCCCAGGCTTTCTTAAGCTTGTCTAGGTTGACACTGTCGGTGTGAACCACACAAGGGTTTGGAGTCTGGGCTTGCTTCAGATAAACATTCAGAAGTCTGAGTGTCTACCCAGCCCCATTAGCAACTGGGAAGGAAATCTAGTGGGAGCAGCTTCTCTCTCTGCTTTGGATTCCAGATCCAAGATCAGGATTTAATTTTCACTAATATTTTTGCAAGGCCAAACCCCCAGAACACAATAATTTAGGGCTAGGTGCACAAAGATACTGAAGATGCAAATACACGCTCACTGGAGAAGGTTCTGTGGTCTAGTGGTTAGAGCAGTGGTCTGGTATGCAGAAGACCCTGGGTTGTCCTCGATCTGCTGCTGGTCTCCTGGGTTACATTATGCAAGGCACTTTACTTTGCTGCAGTCCCGCCAATGGGGGAGTGGGGGTGAGGGGAGGGTACAAAGAGGGCATTTGCTTTGGGTCCTGGAGAATCAAAGGCGGTGGCTGGAGCTCTAGGCCCCTTTGAATTGCTGTTGAGCATTGGAGCTCTACTCTGCATAGCTCTTAGGACTTGGGGGGGGGGGGAGGAATGGCTGCCTGAAGCCCCACCCCTTCTGCCTGAAGCCCCACCCCTTCTGGGAGTGCGGTGCCAGCCCCACCCACACCTTGCCTGGGGGCTCACAGTGACTGTCGGCCCTGCTGCCTTGGTGTGCCTTAATTTCCTTATCTTTAAAATGGCGGGGGTGGGGGTGGGGGTGGGGGAAATGATGCTTTGCTAGGAGAATACAAAAGATAATGATCTTTTATAGAATGCTTTGAGATCTACTGAAGAGAAGTGCTGTGTGAAAAATTAGGATTTATTATTAAACTCTTTTGAAAATCTGGCCCTGAGTTCTTAAAAATGGAAAATGGTTGAGGAACAGCATTCCCTGTAAGCTGTGTGCTTCTGTGGCCACCCTGGAAAGATTCACATGCCACCCAGAGGACTAGCAGAGCCATAGTTAGGTTTTTTTGTTGGTGGTGCACAGTCACACATGCCTCGATGCATTTAAAACAATTTATTCCACACATGGATGGAAAAGGTTAGCGGGAGCA
This sequence comes from Pelochelys cantorii, assembly GCA_032595735.1. Taxonomy (NCBI): domain Eukaryota; kingdom Metazoa; phylum Chordata; order Testudines; family Trionychidae; genus Pelochelys; species Pelochelys cantorii. The sequence continues at coordinate 7,036,795 of CM064346.1, read as the reverse complement.
TTGCTGAGGAGAGGTTCTTTGCTTTCTCCAGACCAGTTACATGCATCCCTAAATAAAAGCCAGCACGATGATACCATTATAAGGAGGAAGTGGGGATGTTGCATTATGAAGAGCTTTTGGCCTATGGACAATTTGAGAACCCTGAGGTCACTCAAGAAGAATTGCCATAATAAATGGGCATTTAAACTGAGTACAGAAGCTGGAATGGCAAGCCCTTGTTTTCTTGATATTTTGTTTTCTTGTTACCAAGACTCCAGTCATTGTTTGCCCAGGCTCAGTGTTACATTTCCCCAAGGTGTGTGGGGTGGAAGTACGTTATTCTTATTCTTGTTGCCACCACAATTTTTGTGTGTTGTCGGGTTCTGTCTGGGCCTACGTTTCCAGAAGCAGGCATAGGCCAGTGTTTCTCAACCTTTTTTTTTATAAAGTACCCCTTTAAAAAAATATATAAGTACCCCCAGTACCTACAGTTTTCAGACACACACAATTTTTTTCTACCATCGCAACACATTTGTTTAAACAGCTTCATCGTAGCTGGGCAAGTGATGTAATTTTTGGGTATAAAAAGTACAAAAATAAAAAAGCGCTGTAAAACTTAAAACAAAAATTCAGTTTTCTCCAAATTTCAGTTGTGTTGACATACCCCCCAGACTTCTCTCAAGTACCTCTGAGGGTACTTGTTCCACTGGTTGTGAAACACTGGCATAGACCTGGCCAGTAACAACTGCTTAAAAGACTCCTTCCCTTTTGGCTCCTGCCCACACAGAAACCTGTGATAAACGACTATTATACTTGAGCACATACTCTGAGACATGCAAAAGGTCACTTCAAATGACCAGCCCTCTGGAGTGGGTGCTGTGTGCTTTCCTCTGGCCACTTATAGCACAGGTCGTATAGCAGGGAAACTGGCCACGACCAGTGAAGTCATCAGACTCTATCCTCTCTGCCCCATTGAGGCTCCGTGTCAGAAACATGCCATCATTTGAAAAGTACTCATTCTCCGAGGCAAAAATGAGTTCAAGTGAGCCTGGTTAGAAGCTCGGTAGAGCCCGGCATGGATACAAAGTATCTGCATCCATAAAAATGAGCCACGGATATCTGCATCCGTATCAGCAGATATGGACGCTCGTGGATATCCATGGATTTGCAGAGCTCTACAGAGAGGCGCTAATACCTCTTTCCTTTACTGCAGACATAGTTTGGAGGAGTCATAACTTGCATGTAAGAGAGGATGGTGACACACCCTGCATGGGTGCTTGCTGCTGTGCACGCGATTTGGATCATGGCCGTTCACGTTTTGTGGGGCAGAAGACTGGACCTCAGTTGGATAAATCCTGTGATCAAAGGCAAAGTTCCTATTCCTGGCCACTATATGTAGCCCATGTATCCAGGCTAGTTTTTGCATGGCTCCATTAGCGCCTTAAGTCCATTCCTGTCTTGCAAGATAACGACTCTACCTTGTCTAGTAGTTTGTAATCGGTTATTAGGACAAGACTTCACTGAAAGAATATCCGAGGGCAAAGGAAAGTGACATGCCTGTGGCATAAAAATGCTGTTAGCGAGCTTGAGGCATATCAGAGAGATTGGTCCTGAGAGTCACATTTTGCTGCCTTTCTGCTTTGAACTTTTTTTTTTCATTTGCCTCTGTCTGAGGTCTGGGATTTATCCTGAATTGAAGAACTGACTGTTTTTGATAATTTGAATAGGTATCACCAATCAGTGGGGAATACATGTGCAGCCGGAAATGTCTCTGAAAGCCAATTTGTACTACAAGTTGTATGAAATGATTTCTGGAGACTGCAGTGTGTTTCTGCTGCAGTCTCTCTGCCTGTATTGCTTGCATTCATCACCTGTGCCATGGCATATGCATACCCCGTCTCTTCAGATGAGGGTTCCCAGGGGTGTGGACAATGCCTGGTCAGCTGCTGGATTGTCAGCAACCTTACTGGTCTGTACTCCCAGCCTTTAGTCCAGGGCAGTACAGCCTAATGGCTAGAGTCAATAGCAACAAGGATCAACAGGGGTAACCCTTGCTTCAGGGCAGCATGGTCCAATGGCCAGAGTCAACAGAGGTAGCCCTTGGTTTAGGGCAGCACGGCCCAATGGCCAGAGTCAACAGAGGTAGCCCTTGGTTCAGGGCAGCACAGCCCAATGGCCAGAGTCAATAGGGGTAGCCCTCGGTTTAGGGCAGCACAGCCCAATGGCCAGAGTCAATAGGGGTAGCCCTCGGTTTAGGGCAGCATGGCCCAATGGCCAGAGTCAATAGGGGTAGCCCTTGGTTCAGGGCAGCACAGCCTAATGGCCAGAGTCAATAGGGGTTTGGGGTAAGGATGTTAAATTGCAGTTAATTGACTAGTCGAGTAGTCGATCGAATTGCTGCAGTCTTCTCGCTTTTATATGGCTCTAGCATTTGGAGCATGCCCAGTCTGAGTGGAGGGTGGGACTTCCTCTGCCCACGGTGTTTTAACCCATCTTGTCTCAGTGTGGGGTATGCACAGCCTGATTTTACCAAGCTGAATTGCTTCACTCTGCCGCCTTGTCACCCATACTCAGCCACTACCCTCCAGGTGCTTCAGTGTATTCTGTAACATGAATACATATTAAACTACGGAAAAATGACTTTAAGCTACAATGCAAGTAATCCAGGGACACAACTGTTTCTGATCCTAACCCCATCCTCTCCTGCTTATCCACTGCATCTCATGTTCTGGTGCCTAAGATCAACCCTTCTTTTAAAAACCCCAATACAAAACCCCTCCAGTGACATCACTGCAAATAACTTGGGGGCTGAGTCTGACGCCTTTCCACATGCAGAGCAGTATTTTATTTTGCAGGCAGTTGCATTGATGCCCATGTTAATACTAAATGTAGGCACGGCAGCATTGAGACGATGGATATTAACTGTGGCCCACAAGACATGGTATACAGGTTTATTTATTGGCATTGTGTTATTAATGGGGCCATACCTGATGATTGCATGAGCAGTGGATTTATATGAGCAGTATGTTTATAATGATTTGAAAGCGATCTCCAGAGCTTGGAATATGTGGTGTCTCTTGCCTGCTTTTTTAAAATAAATTAAAATGAGCCTACTAGCCCACTTGAAACTTGGCAGCTTCTACAGAACTTCTCTGAGATATTTGCAGCCAAAATGAAACCTCAGAAGGGCAGGTGGAGACAAATACATGCAAGCTGACACCCAAGACTATGGGAGTTTGCCTGTTAATTTCAATGGAGCCAGGATTTCATGCTTTGTTCGTATGCCTCATTGGCCCAGGGAAGTTGCCTGTGTTTGTGCAACTGGAGTCAAACCAGCGAAAGAATGTCATCTTAACAAACATGTTTGCAGCAACATTGGAAACAAGTGCATCTCTGCCCCCCGCCCCTCCCCCTTCTCACACACACAGAGGAAAGGTCTTTTTTCCCATGGTAAATTGTAGATCAGCCAGCACCAGCTGTCTAATCCTTTCCTTTTGCTGTCCCTAAATAATGGTCTTGAGAGGGATGGGAAACAGTTATGCAGGGTGCATTTTCATTATCATGGGTGTGGAGAGATTGGAGAAGAGGTGGAAGCTACTGACAGGTGAATAGTATCTATCAGCCTGTGAGGAAGTTGGTATATAGCCTTTTAACTTGTTAAAACCCTAATGTTCCCCGTCAGAATCTTTGGAAACCCTGAAGGCTGTGATGTACAAGTTGAAATTTCGGGTAGAACTCTCCAGGGTTTGCAGGGCATGAAGCGGGAGTGTCTTCTCAGGCTAGGTCTAGACTACAGCCCTTTGTCAGAAAAAGCTACGCAAATTGCGCTTCGCAATTTGCGTAGCTTTTTCCGATCACTTTTCCAGAAGAGGTTTTTCCACCATTTGGCCCTGTCTAGACGGGGCCAAATGGTGGAAAAGCCTCTTCTTTCGGCAGAGCCCTTATCCCTCGCAGAATGAGGTATACAGGGCTCCCCGAAAGAGTGCCTTTGCTCTTCTGCAAAAAAAAAAAAGCAGAAGAGAAAACACGTTCCTTGGACATGGCAGAGTTTTTCCGGGATACCTCTAGTATCCTGGAAAACCCCCACAGTGTAGACGTACCCTCATTCACTGACCATCTTAAAGTCCCCACATGGTTTCCTAAATGTCAACCAGTCCCTTGATGCTAGTGCCCCCCTCATTAGGGAATGCAGCTGATATGAACACGGAGAGCTTTGACTGTTCATTTGATGAGTAATCAGCAGTGAGGGAAGGGGTGTTATTGTACCTGAAAATAGAGCAGCTTTGCCTTATAATATAATAATAATAATTAATAATTTTACTGTACCTGAAAATAGAGCAGCTTTGCATTCCAGTCTTACCTGAATGAAACCAGCTTTTAGATGTGAGATGGAGTAGGAAGGAAAAGGGTTGTTTACTGTTTTGGGGGTTCTGGACCATCTCTTGCACATAGGGATGGAGTGTATTTTCGGGGTAGTGTGCATGCAATTCAATATAAACAGCATTAATTTAATGGGGGCTCGAGTGGTGCAAACAGAAAAGAGCTTCCTAAAAAATAATGCCTGTGATCTAGCAGGTGAAGTTACACAGTATAAGTGTTTGTGCGGTGAGGGACAGCAGAGACTCAGAGGTGGGGGACTGGCAGGCAGGTGTCTGTCTAACCTGTTCTTAACCTCCAGTGACTGGGATTCCATTGCCTCCATGGACAATTGGTTCCAGTATTAACCAACCTGACAGCTAGGGAGCAGACAGAATACAGAGTCAGGACACTGCGAGTGTATTTGTGGCTCTGTCACTGAGTCACACTGTAGTCTGTGAGAAGCCACTTAACTTCCTTGGTATTTTTTTATGAGGTTTAATCATTCCATTAGAGGGGTATTGCATTAGAGGGGTTGTACGGGGCTTTATAAAATGGTCGTTGAAGTAGTATTCACCGACTGGATTCACTTTGTAGTGAGACCATCAGCAGTATTCCTGTAGATGTAATTGCCTGAGGCCTTGCCTTTTTGTTGATTTTTACACCAGTGTAGTTCCACGGTCTCTAGTCAAGTTACTCCTGATTTACCCTGGTGTGGTGTTTGTGTATCAAACTCCTGGTCTTGAGAGGGATGGAAAACAGTTATGAAGTCAGTAGTACAACTCTTGTTGACTACAGAGGAGTTGGAATTTCATTCCTAGTATTAAGTCTCATTTTGATTTAGGAGCCATAAGCTAACACAGCAGGATCCAATGTGGCTGCTACTCTTAACTGTCTAATTCTTCTAAACTATCTGTTGTTATCTGCAGTGAAATTTTCCATCTAGAAAGGGTAACTAGGCATTTTTTCTTCATTTCAGACTGAAGACAGAATTTATTTGCTTGTCTGTTATCCCCATGCTCCCACCTAAAAGTACTCGCCATATGATGAGCATATGGGCAATATCAATTTGATAGACCAAGTGGGTGGGGGAATATTTTATATTGGACCATCAGTGGGTGAGGGAGACATGCTTACACAGAGTTTTTCTTCAGCTCTTGAAAGCTAGTTTCTCTCACCAAGATAAGTTGTTTCAATAAAAAGATATTCCCTCGCCCACTTTGTCTCGCATAGCTTGGGACCAATATGGCTGCAACAACACTGCATATATCAACGGATAAAATCCACTGTACCTGGATGTAAAAACTGAATCCATAAATGTCATAGAGATGCTACAGAATTACTCTGATTATATATACAAAAGTTTTGTTGAGATATGTAAGAATTAACAGGAGTCCGGGAAGGCAATACAATAGTGGTAGAGGTCTGGCAAGGGCAGGCATTGTCCTTTCTATCCCTATAAACGTGCTCTTTCCCTTCGTTCTTGCAGTCTAGAAAGATAGACAAGCATGCAGTTGAACAGTGTCGTCTTTGGTTTTTTCTCGCTTGTTCTCACTTGCTCTGTAAAAATACTTTCAGGGTCATATCCTTTGTAACCTCCGTAACCTGCTGATTCGGGAAGTATGTAATGTAGAAAAGTGCTGGTCTAACTGAAAATCCTGTGAACAGTAACCAGGGGCGGGTATAATAATATTAATCACCTGCCTATTAATATTAATTGTATAGGCGTTCATATTACTAAATAAGGATTTAAGGGAAGTAATGATAGATGTGTAAATTTACATACTAAAATGGATAAAGGAGGGTAACTGGTGCTAGATCATTGCTTACTCGGAACGTTGTGTTGGAGGGCGAGGTGGATTGAGTATCTACAGTAAGAAGGTCCATTTACTCCATCCGCTCCTGGGTCTCCTGTTGCTTCTCTAACAAGTTTTATATTGAGTAACTGTCCTACTGTAACCCATGCACCTACTGGGTGCGGCGCACTGTCCTATCGAGTGGCACTGAGACCACTTACAGAGGGAATAATGAGTCTCCTCTATACCATAACTAGTAGCCAGCTATTTTTTAGCTCTTGTGGTAGAGGCTCATGGTCTGAGCTCCAGAGGTCCCAGATTCAATTCCGCCTGTCAGCGTTATGCTTCCGTTTATTGCACTACTTGAAATAGTGAAACAAGAAGAAAAGTGGTGCATAGCAAGAGAGATTTCAGGGGTGGATTAAATGCTGTCTGTGAGTGTGTGGTTGCTGTGGTTCTCAGTTTGCTGGCAGGTGCCCGGCAGTCCACTGTTATTTCTTTCTTGAAGTAGACTGGGAAACATTAGTGATGCTTTGTCAAGTTTCAGAGGCTCTTGAGGATCACCAGCAAGCTGATTTTTCTCTTACTCTGCTTCCCTCTTGCTCTGAGCAGGTGCTGATGGGGCTGGGGTAGTCACATGTCACTCTGTGGAAGAAAGGTAGAAAAATCTGCAAAAGTAGTTGCCTAGGTGACAGGAGGAGAAAATATCTTGTACTAAGGAGGATTCTACTTCTGGAGCCAGAATGCCTCTCTGTTCCTAAATTAAGGCAGGGTGGATCTTTGATGGGAATATGTTGTCCTGTCCCATGATTTGGGGGTGTATTCAGCCATGGACAGGGAAGAGGTTGATAATACCTAACTCTTAGAATAGCTTTCATCAATAGCTTTCAAAGCATTTTACAAAGGCGATCAGTATTAGCATTCCCATTTTACAGGTAAGGCAACTGAGGAGCAGAAGTGCAGCTCACCTTGCCTGCGGTCACCCAGCAGGCCAGTGGTAGACCCAGGAATAGGATCCTCTTCTCCTGAGCCTCAGTCCAATGCTCTAACCCAATGGGCTGACATTGCTTGTCATAAAAACGAGGCCTCCTGAGCCTGCTGGAATCCAGGGGTATGAAATGATTCTTCTGATTGTTGATAAATGCTGCTGGGCTTAGCAGGTTGATATATGGTGTAAATGTGAGATTTTTTTTTAATGCATCAAGTATGGAAACAATTGGTTTTGAGGGGTGGAAAGAGCCGTCCTTTTTTCTGCTACGTTTTCTACGCTCAGCCCGTGAGACTGTGTTTGATTGTCCTGTCGAATTCTCAAAATCACTTTGGCTGGCCACACAACTCTAGATTTTTGCACTACGGGCCAGATTTTCTGAAGTGCTTGGCACATTGTGTGCCTATTAGATGAGTTCTGGAGAGAATCTTGCTGTACGTGTCACAATTGCAGGTGATGGATGCGAGCATTATTAAAAATCTGACCCTTCCATATTTCGGCACCTTACTGGGGGAGTTGAGCTCTCTTGAGAATTTGTCCTTGGTTTTGGGCACTGAGCACTTCAAAGTATGTCCCTACATAAGCCTTCCAAACCTGTGTTGGAAACCCAATTTAGGGTGTGTCTAGGCTACAGGGTTTTTTCGAAAAAAAGTGGCCTTTTTTCGAAAAACTTTACCTGCGTCTAGACTGCTGCCGCGTTCTTTCGAAAGTAAATCGAAAGAACGTGGCAGTTTTTTCGACCAGGGAAAACCTCGTTTTACGAGGAAGTACGCCTTTTTTCGAAAGTGCTCTTTCGAAAAAAGGTGCTATGTAATGCAAACTGTGCTTTTTTGAAAGAGAGCATCCAGACTGCCTGGGTGCTCTCTTTCGAAAAAGCGGCTTACTTTTTCAAAAGTGCGGGTTGTAGTCTAGACGCTCTTTTTCGAAAGAAGCTTTTTCGAAAGTATCTTTCGAAAGAGGCTTGCAGTCTAGACGTAGCCTCATTGTATGGATGCGCACTTAGGTTTTACATTTTAACTTAGCCTTATAAAAAGTTCATTTTTCTGAAATGCAGCTGGGGTCACATACTAACCGTACCCTCTCTGTCTCATTAGTAAATACTATTTCTGTAGCTCTGGTTGCATTCAGCAAATATAGCTGTAATTGTTAAATTGCATTTCCTGTGCACTTAGACGTGATTAGCCTAATATAAAAGGAATTTTTAGGCTTCCTCAAATTTTAGGCTTGGAAACTTTGGTATGGTTGGATGCAAGATTCCCATAACAGATTTAGGTTTTTCTGAACATTTCACTAGACTTTGGTTTTATTAACTACATGATGTTATAAGGTTTATTTGTCAAGGATATAGGATATAGAGATTCTCAATGAATTTGGAATTGAATAGGTTCTGCTTAAATTCCTCAAGCTCCAGTGACCATAATGTTCAGTCTGGGTATATTGTATCATTAGCGGGTTACTGAAGCTGAGTGAGGCATGAACTCACATCTATGGAGACATGAGACGGTTTGGATTTTTTTGTATTATCTGTACTTTTCAAACAAAAAGTCCAGCTTCATTCTCTAAATGTACTTAAATGTCTAATTTCCACCCAGTGGAAAGAAGAGATTAACTTTCCAGTTAATTGACAAAGCTCAACTCAGGTCAGAAACTAATACATGGGGCCACCTGTTTTATGGGGGGTTTTCCCCCTAGAAAGATGGCAGAGCTCAGTATTTAGGCTGCTAAATTCAGAGGGAGACATTCAGAGAGAAATTATTAGCCAACCTTGGCCCAGATGCAGACCCCAGTGCCAGCTTTATTGTCCTCAATGGGTCATCCCTGAAAATGTACATTTCTTGTGCGATTTCCATCTGCTTGAGCTCTTTATGGCATATGCATCATAACTAGTAAGGAGTCAAGTGCTGACGACCAAAAATGTTTTAATTAACAATGATCTTCAAATCTTTGCAGTGGAGCTGCACAGATGTAATTGATCAAAGACGTTGCTCCTTTAGGTAGAATCCAAGTAACTATTGTAGCAGTATTGGTTCTGCAGGGCTAACAGAAATAAGCAGCAATAGTACTAATATGGCCACTAGCAGATAACACTGTGCCGATGTACCAAGAGATCTTTTGCCGAAAATAGATCCATTATTACAAAGACCATTTTCAGAGTAAAATTGTGCTTTAACCTAATGTGGTGCAAGTTCACCCCACGTTACCAAATGTGCACATGAAAGAACGTTTTGAAAAAAACATTTCATGTATGATTAGAAGGTACTAAATTTGGAGCTTTAATCAGACATGTTGACTGAAACGACTTAGGTGCGCTCATATGAATGACAGTTTCCTTCAGTTGTACGTTTTGTGTAGTGTTTTGCTTTTTGTTGCCTTATTTTGTAACTTCTGACATCCTCTTTGGTAATATGGCTGGAGGAAGCGCTTTCCTGGCCGTCTTGATTCTGCAGGCTGATCTACGTGGGTTTCAGAAGTCCCTTTACATGGATGTGGTTCTTCATATGATTGTGGTGTTAGGTCAATGCTGAGAGACACGGAGTCAAAGGAATTATAAGTGCATCAGCTCTTGATCAATGCATCTTCCCCAGTATTGAGAACCCATCTCTTCTTGCTATTAATTGACCTAGAGATGTTGTTCCCTACTTCAAAAAATGGCACCTATCATCATCAGAAAGTGTGGAATGAAATATAGCGATAGATAACAATATGCGTATTTAGGCTGCTGAGTAGCTTGCGTTGCTTTAAAATAAAGATACAGGGGGTGGAGATGTATATTGCTTTTAACTGCAGGGAGGTGCTGTTGCAGTTGGGTTATTGGTGAGAATCACAAATTGCACTGTCATAAAGGATGTGACATTCGTCAAGTGAGCTCCTCCTTGTACATATATCTATTAAATACCTGTTGGAGCCACTGGATTGTCTTGGCCTCCCCTTACCTGCAAGCTGTATGGCAGCACTGTCACTGCTGGGAATGAAAATTGAATTATTCAAATAATCTGGGCCAGTGACTCCTTTTTCTTTATTTACACTGAGCAGTTTTTGTTTTGGATATGCAACAAAGCAAGACTCTACCCTGACCTTGCAAGGCTGCAGAGCTACACTGAGATAAATGAAAGCGCCTGTTGTTTGAGGCAGCTGGGGATTTATGGCATTCTAGGAGACTCTGGCTCCAGCGTGGATTGTTGGCAGCTGTACAGATAATGAGTGTGATAGCAACCCGGCTGCATTATTTCAGATGTGTTTAAATCTTATTTTTTTAGCATTGTAAGGTTATGTATTCACAGGCTACCAGAATTTTACAAGGAACGGAGGGGGGAGGAGAGGAAAGCCCATCACAGTACTCTTTTTTGCAAGGCTAAACACATAAATCCAATTTAAACCAATGACCTGACCTTGTTTTCATGTAGGAAAGATAGAGACCAATTATTCATGTAGTCGACAACTTGATTTTCCAAACCTCAGTTACCCCTAAACCCTTTCTGAAACAGGGAGATGCCACCCTGCCTCTGTTAGAACAGCATCTTCCTGTTGCCCACCAGTGATTTGGGACTGGGAGACCCATTGTAAGAGGATTTTCTCCGTTAGCCAACTGGTGAACAAAAGCAAAGCGAATGCATCACAAAGTATGCTGTAATCTGAATGTTCGCTTCAGTGATTTCTGGTAAAACTTTGCAGTGTGCTAGTAAATCTACTGTAGTGTCTCTTGTACAAGCTGTAAGGTCTTTAGTGATGTGGTACCTACAGCATTGATTCCTGAATCTTTATTGGGAGTCGAGAGAGTCTGCAAACAATGTATATGGATTATAAATGTTTAAATGTACCCTTCAGCAAAGCAGTCCTAGCATAATTGCAGCGAGTATTCCCTTAGTTAACAAAAGCTGAATCATGCACGCTTACCTGGGTTCTTTTAAATAAGGGTTTGTGCTGTGCTATCTGTATTATTTGTTTAGTAAGAGCCAACACTGTGTTTGGCTTTGCGCATAACATAAAGCAGAGACATATATGTAATAGACAGCAGATCCAGGTCACGAGGACAAATTACTGTGAAATAGCATGGATCTGTTGTTCTGCAGGGTGCATTACAAAGTCTTTTTTCTCCTAGGCTTTTGGGGGAAGGGACAAGTCAATGTTGGGCTATGATGGGTGTATTGTGGGTCTCTTATTTGTGCAGTGACATGGGGCGAGTGGGTATTCCTCTCCCCTTCTGATTTGGGGAGCTGCTAGGTTTTATTTTTGTTTGTCTGTGTTTGGCCTGATTTCAAAGGCCATCAAAATCAAATTTATTGTATCTGCCCTCTCAGGGCATCTTGCGTTACATGTGCATTTTATAGCTTGTAGAAATTCATATTAATAAACCAATTGAAAATGTTACATGTGAGGAATTACGGTACTGAATATTATTCAAGGGAAGACATACTGATGTGGAATCTTCGCAGATAAGTAATATGAAATCATATGCAAATATAACTGTATTGCTTAAATATATTGGCACTTTAATTACACTGTTATAGTAGAACATCAGACTTAATGAACTTCTTTGGTGTAGAGGTGGTTTGTAACTTTGAACAAACATTACATTTCAAAAGTTTGCAACTCCACATTGACTTAATACAGCTCGGAAACGTCACCATGCAAACGAAAAATGTTAATTTTAACCATCTCAGTTTAAATGAAACACACACACAAGTAGTTTTCCTACCTTTTTTGCAATTTTTAAAAATTTCCCTTTCGGTTTTTTTTACTAGTTTACATTTAACACAGTACTGTACTGTATAGTATTTGCTTTTTTTTTGTCTCTGTTTCCTGACTGCATATTTCTAGTTCTTGGGAAATGTTATGAACTACCCCAATTCCCAAGAAATTATGTGTGTGGCTGACTGGTCAGTTTGTAACTCTGAGGTTCTACTATATGTATCTATCTACATTTTAAAACATGAATTTGTATTGCAGGAAACAATCCATGCATCCATTTGTAAATGTTAGGTATATTATTTTATCACAGCCTCTGTCAGATCACAAATTTCAAAAATTACATTTGGACTTTAATTCCATAATATGTTGTATGTGACTACAATACATTAAATATGTTACATGAAATTTTTCCATGTTAGGCCAAAGTTCATTAATATGTGGTTGTGTTTTCCTATTTTTGTGTATTACAACTGTTGCTAGCAGTATTCTGACTTCCACTGTAAACTCTTTCCTCAATATGTCCCTAACCTGCGTGCAAATCCTTTGTGCCTGACAGTTTCCGTATTTTGTAGAAATATAAGGCAGGCAGGGACTTTCAGAGGTCATCAAGTTGAGCCCTGTGTGCTGAGGCAGGACAGAGTAAATCTAGACTATCCTGATAGGCGTTTGTCCAAATGGTTCTTAAGTTTCCAACGATGGGGATTCCACTGCCTTCCTTGGAAGCCTGTTCTAGACCACCTGTAGTGAGCAGGGATGGCCGCTCATTAACCCCGAGGAGGTAGAACCCTTCTCTGAGCCTGGATAGGCTAAGTTGGAGCCTGCCCCTTTAAGTTCGCAGCAGCCTTGGGGTGGGGCGGGAAGTATAAAAGCCAGGCCCAGAAGCTCAGTAGGGGGCCGGCTGTTGGAGGGAGCAGAGGCCTACCCTGAGAAGGCTGAGGAGCTGGCTGGGGCGTACGACTGGCCGGGGCCATCAGGCCCTGACCCGGAGAAGGAGACCCTTTTCGCCCTACATCTAGACTGGGACCATACAGACCGTGGGGACCCGCCCCGACCAGGGGAAGAGATACAACCAGAGGCTGGAAGTGGCCCGGGGAAGCAACGGCTGATCAGGCGGATGTGATCACCCTTTAAGCTGGGTCAGCAGGCTTTGGTGCGGATCTCCTGCTGATCCTGGTGGCTGCGTGGTGGCCACTGCTAGGGCCCTGGGCCAGGACGTGGTGGAGTAGGGCGTGCCTACGTCCCCCCTGCCACCTCCGCATTTGGGTGGCAGTCTCCCCCTTTCCACTTGACTGCAGAAACTGTTTGTTTGTCTGCCCCACCCTGACCGGGGGCCCAGGTCGCCATTTTGACTGTGGGGGATTGTTTGTTTGTTGGCCCCCCTTCCAGGTCTGGTCTTAAAGGGGCCGCCAGGCTAGGACGTACAGGCCCAAGCACTGGGCAGGGACTCAGAACCAAACAAGAACTTTTACACCTTCCCTTCCCTTTCCCTGTAGTTTAGGTCCCACCCTCGTATTCAACCTGAATCTCTCTTGCAGTGGATCACGCCCATTGCTTCTTGTCTTGCTGTTGGTGGTTGAAAAGAAAAATTGACCAGTACTCTTTACAACTGCCCTTAATATATTTGAAGACCATTATTACACCTACCTTCAGCCACCTTTTCTCAGGAATAAACATGCCCAGTTTTCTAACTCTTTCCTTCTAGGTAAGGTATTCAGTACTTTCGGGACCTGACTTGTCCCAAACAAGGGAGTTTGCCAAACCAGGGGAAGTCAGCTCCAGTTCCCCTGCCCAGCTCTGCTCCTGTCCTCAGCTGCCAGCCCCTTCCCCACTCTGGCCCTGGGTGCCAGCCCCACTGCCACCTGCTCCACCTGGGTTGCTGGCCCTGCTGCCGTCAGCCCCAGATCGATGTTGCCAGACCAGAGAGTCCTGGTTTTCATAGGTCCAGCCTGTACCATGTTGCCTAGTATCTAAAGTGTTTGATTTTTTTTCTCTTAAAGCTCTGATCCTGCAATCAGATCTGCACTTGTGGACTCTCGCACTTCCACCCCCCCCTCCCCCCGTGGGTATGAGCAGGTCACAGTATTTGTCTAGTAAGTAGAAATGGAACTGGGATTCGAGATCTGGTTTCAACTTCAGGCTCAGCTGCAAATTCCTGCGTAACTTTGGGCAAGTCACTTCTCTAATTTATATAGGCTCTTATGTCCCTCATATCTGAGAGCCTCAGTATCATGAATGGATTTTATACCCAGAAGGGGTCAAGGGTCAATTTTTCTCAGGTATTTAGGTACCTAAGGATGCAAACAAGTGCTGAGTGGGATCCAGGCCAGGTTAACACTGGTGGAAAAAATCGATGCAAGATACACAACTCCAGCTACATGAATTGCGTAGCTGGACTCAGAATACCTTGCACTGATTTTCTGGGGTGGTCCTGCAGCAGGAAGTCAAGGGGAGAAATTCTCCCATCAGCTTCCCTTATTCCTTGTGACTGCAAGGAGTTCCAGGGTCAACAGGAGCACTTTTAGCATTTGATTTAGCAGGTCCTTACCAGACTCACTAAACTGAATGCTGGAAGATCGACTTGTGAAAGTGTAGAGGAGCCCTCAGTGTTCCCTGTAAGCTTTGTGCTTCTGCAGCCACTCAGGAGAGATTCAAATGCCATCCAGCTGATGAGCAGTGCCGCAGCTAGTTTTTTTCTTCTGGTGGTGCACCATTGCAATGCCTTAGTGTACATAAAATTTATTCCGCACATGTGTGGAAAAATTCCAGATGTGAATGGAAAAGATTCAAGGGAACATTGCTTGTCTCCACTTGTTCAGGTACCTGATCCAGGAATGTATTGAAGCACATTAGTAATCCCGTGACAATCAATGAGGCTCCTCTTATGCTTAGTTATCTGAATCAGAATCCTGCTTGCGCAGTCTGATAGTGCTTACGCCACCAACAAATCTCTGTCTTCTCCTTCTATGACGCTGTTTGCTTCAATGGCTCCCTTGTTATGTGTAACTTCACTTTTTTAATAGGATTGGCTTGTAGTTGAGCGCTCAGCCTGGAGAATCAGTGGACTGCTCTTTCATCTGGTCCCTACCCTTTGGCCTGCTGTGTAGCTCTACCTGAAATTGGATCTCCTGCCAGCATAATTCTCAAAGTCATTGGAACGTATAAGCCCTCCCATTGCAACAAGATGCAGTCTGAAGAGAAAGGACATCGGATTATGTATTTTTTGAAGAGCTTTATTGTACTTTTAAAAAGTAATTTTTTTTAAAAATTTGCAAGGGTCATTTAATGCACTACGAGATTGCCTCTAAGGTTCTTGAAGTGATACCCTGCTGGGTCTTTAAAGATGTTACCCCTTTGAGTCAGAATAGAACAGTGCCAAAGAGAATCTGCAGAGATAACAATAGGACATCAAAATGAAATAACGCAAGGGCAAGGCAACTTTATGGAGATGGCACGACAGCAGGAAAGTAACCAAAATTAAACTGTCAGTTCAGATTTATCAAAGATGTTCTCATGTCAGCTAGAAGACACATCAGTACAAGTGACTGGGTGATGTCAAGGTGATGGCAGAATGATGTCTGACCAATTAAGAGAGATGCTTTTGCAATGGTGGTGGGAGAGGAAACCATGTCAGCACAGATGATGTCAGAGGGACACATTTTGCACATTATATTTTACATGGAGCATTGTTTCTGCCAAAACAATCAGGCTGTGTCTAGACTGGCTAGTTTTTCCGCAAAAGCAGCCGCTTTTGCGCAAAAACTTGCCAGCTGTCTACACTGGCCGCTTGAATTTGCGCAAGAGCACTGACGTTCTAATGTAAGAAATCAGTGCTTCTTGCGCAAATACTTTGACGCTCCTGTTCGGGCAAAAGTCCTTTTGCGCAAAACCTTTTGCGCAAAAGGGCCAGTGTAGACAGCTCAGTTTTGTTTTGCACAAAAAAGCCCCGATGGCTAAATGGCGATCGGGGCTTTCTTGCGCAAAAGCACGTCTAGATTGGCCATGGACGCTTTTGCACAAAAAGTGCTTTTGCGCAAAAGTGTCCGTGCCAATCTAGACGCTCTCCTGCGCAAATACTTTTAACGGAAAAACTTTTGAAGCATTTGCGCAAATTCATGCCAGTCTAGATGCCGCCTCAGAGTTTAGTGCAGACAAATGTCCCAGAATCCAAAGAGGTTCCAAATTGTGGCTGGTATCCATGGATCAGCCACGCGAGGCCGAGGAATTGCAGCGTAGACGTGTCCTGTCAGAGTCCTGCAACAGGAGGCACTGTTGCTGGCCACTTTGAGATAATTAAATTCACCACTGTGGACTGTTCATGTGGCTTGCTATAGGAAAGCTACTTTTTTCATGGATGTAGATTTAAATTAGGAAGTGGATGCCTATCCAAGCTCTGGGCTCTGTAACATCAGTGATAACCCAATCGGTAAAATCTCAGCAGCCTTAACGTAACCATTTCAACGGGAACTTGGCTAATGGATTGTTTACAGGTAGAAAAGCTGGTGGGGGACCCCAATATTGCTCAGCACTGCCTCCAGCTATAATGGATATGCACGTGAGCAGTAGGTTTGTGCTAAAATAGATACCAAGGTAGACTTGGATGCCATGTGGCTGTGTAACGCTGGCAGGTGGAACTGAAGCTGGGACCTCTGGAGCTTCGTGCATGAACGTCTACTGCATGAGCTAAAAACCAGATGCCCATCAGCTAAGGCTGTAGAACAGCCTCATTATTATCTCTGGTAGTGGCCTCAGGGTCACTTGTCGACTCTCCAATAAGCACAAATACTTATCGGATAGTCGACAAGCTTGTCAACTAGTGGACCACCCTTTGCTGCCTCTACCAGAAAGAGGCAGGAAGGGCGGGCGGAAAAGGGGGTACTTCAAAGTGGCAGTGCTGAGTGGAGCCTGCGACCAGACCCCGGGCTCCACGCGGTACTGCCGCTTTGAAATTCCGCGAGAAGCCAGATGCCGGGCTCCACGCAGCGCTGCCCCTTTGAAATTCTGCGAGAAGCCAGATGCCAGGCTCCACGCAGTGCTGCCGCTTTGAAATTCCACGAGAAGCCAGATGCCGGGCTCCACGCAGCGCTGCTGCTTTGAAATTCCGTGAGAAGCTGGATGCCGGGCTCCACACGGCGTTGCCCCTTTGAAATTCCGTGAGAAGCCGGACGCTGGGCTCCACACGGCGCTGCCCCTTTGAAATTCCGTGAGAAGCCGGACGCTGGGTTCCCGCGGCAGCATTTCAAAGGAGTCTGGGATCAGCTGGGGACTCCCCAGCTGACCCCGGGCTCCACGTGGCACTGCCACTTTGAAGCACCGCGGGGAGCCTGACTCCGGGCTTCTACCGCGTTTCAAAGCGGCAGCGCCACACAAAGCCTGGGGTCAGCGGGGAGTCCCCAGCTGACCCTGGGCTCCACATGGCGGTTTCGCCTTTAAACTGTATAGGGCTCCTTCTACACTTCAAAGGTGGAGACGCCCTATCGACTAGTTGCACAGTTGATGCCAAATGCATCGGCTATTCGATTAGTCAATTACCCGCAATTTACCATCCCGAGTGTGGGTTACAGTTCCAGGATGAACACTATAGTAATGGGGGTGGAAGTAGGTCATGCTTTCGAGAGATCATTGTGTCAGAATGTTTAGGCTCATGAAGAGGACACTGTGTTCACTCACATACTTAAGGTTTTCTTTGTAGACTTATGGGTGACGAGAACTGGAACTTTATTGACTTGAAGTCTTAGGTTCACCAGTGCACTTCTTTGGAAAGGGATGGATTGTGTGACAGTGTTCTAGGTGCAATTTGAGAGGAGCTGGAGCCTTGGTCCTTAGTGCATTCACCTCTGGGATGAAACTTTCATTTTCCTTGTACCACAGTTATGCAAGTTAGCGCTCCTTTTTTGAGTCAACTTGCTGATAAGGTGCTCTTAGACTTGGAGGATACCACACGCACATCTCCCCTGATACCATCCTCTGAGGCACGCTCCGTCTGACACTACTTTGAAGGTATGATTTCCCTGTTAGTTAAACATTTGCATTCGCCCTCGTTCTGTGTCCTGTATAACAAAACACAAAAGACAATATAAAGTATTCCAACCCAATAATAAATCCCCTGTCTTCAGATACACAGTCAGTGCCAGCTGCAGTTTAATTAAACTCAACAGTTCACAGGTGTTCATGGGAAAGACTAACACAACAGTGCTCTCCTCTTTAGGGCTCATTAACATTTATCAGAGCTCTTTAAATTTCAAACACTAACACCACCAAACTAAACCAGCTAAGAGATTTACAAAAGGAGATGAATTACAGTCAGAAGCACCCTCGCAGTTGGCCCCAGCCGCGTTCCAGCTAAATCCAACAGCTTCTGTGTGTTCATGGATGTGTCTTTTTTTAAAAAAAATAAACCTCTGCTTTCATAAAAATGTCCAGAGCTTCTCATACAGAATCTCATGCCTGTCTCCATAGCTCATTAAACAGATTTGTAGCCCAGTGGGAGAGCCACTGTCTGTGCTTGAAAATCATGCATACCCTATGGAGTCCTTCACTGCCCCAGGAGCAATTCCTTCTGAATCTATAATTCTTAGGAAGGCCATACTGATTACCCTTGACTGACCTGATACAGGATGAACCTCTCTAGTCTGGCAACATCCATGATCTGGTATGATTTTAATTAGGTGGGTGTCTCCTTATCATGGGGCGGCCAAGTTTCCTGCAGCCCTATAAAGTTTGTTTACGACCGCACTTTGAGAACCAGAGTGCTAAGACTATGTGTCCTGTGTGAACTGGGAGAAGCTGAGCCAGGAACAGAGAGCAGGTTGCTGTCCCTCACTCTGCAACACTGCAGCAAGTAGTGAGGGTGTTCACCCTCTAACAGGGAACATGGGTAATATTAATTATAGCAAGGGGAAACTGGGAGGGAAAATAACTTCTTCTGTTTTAGTTGTATGCTGGGAATGGTTTTGATTTTAGCCAAACTGTTCTAGTTAGCTTTCTCAGCTAGTGTGAGTCTTCAGCTTTTCTTTAAATGTAGCAATAGACAAAGAGTATTTTTTCTTTTTTGTCTTTCTCAGGGTTTGTGTATTCTTGTAACAGGGTTTTCTTTGTCTGTATCCTTGTGGCTTATCTGAGTGATTAATCAGTGAGCTGGCTGGCTTAGTAGTGACCCTCAGCAGAGGGAGGGTCTGCCTGGATTTCAACTGAGGATTCCTACAAGCAAGTAGAGGGAAGATGTATCAGACTTTGCAAACTGCAGCTTTGGTAATCCAAGACACTAACTGAGACTTGGGTGAACAAAACCTTTTGGGATCTCTCAAAAGGTTTTCTTTTGATCTTTCTTCTTCCTGTGGCTTGTGTGGACTGAATTGTTCAAATTTTACTTTTGGCTTGCTTGCTTGCTTTCTTCTGCTGAAGACCTAAAGAGCAGGCCGCTACCAGAGATCTTTTGACAGACTGTGATCAAGTCTTAACCTGCTCTTGGATGTTTTGAAGAGCTCTAACCTCCCAAGAAATATATGGATTCTATATGGTGTCTAAAACAAACGATTCTTCCATTTGGAACCTATCTCCCAGATAACTCAATGAGCACAGCTCCCTTTTTGGAGATAAGCATGTCTGAGAGAATTGCTTTAATCAAATTAAGCTAAATGTGTGCAGAGGAACCTGCCAACTAGTTGTTGAGCCATGTGTGGCCAAGATTTAGGAAAATCAAAGATCCTCATAATTACAGCCCAATTGAGAAACTTAAAAGCCCTGAAGGACCTTCAAACAGCTACGTAGCAAATCGTTTTTTCACTTTTGTAAACATGTGCTGCAAAGTCTATTATTATAACTTAGACTTATGGTTAATTCATTCCCCTTAAAAAACAATGTAATGTAAAAGGAGCCATGGGATGGATCTCAACTTCTGAACTTCTTATCAAAGGAGAGAAACCAGATGTTGAGGTGGGTCGTTACTCTCCAGTGGTTTCAAGGTTATCTTTTATCCTCTATGGAATTAAAAAAGCCAGTGTATATGATCAGATCAGTTCCTGCCTAAGATGAGGGGAAAGCCTGAACACTTTAAAGTGTAGTCTTTTTAATTTCATTTCTTGTGAAACTGAAGACTCCACGAATGAGGTTACTTCTGATATCAAGGTAATAGTACATTGCTCCACTCTCACTTGAGTGTTTCTCGGGGGACATGCACACTCTTACGGAAGGCCAGTTTATTTCAGTTTAATAATGAAATCAATCTGAAAGTGAGAGTCAGCAAGGATGCATGCATCATGTCTACGGCGGCACCCTGTCCACGTAAGTAGAATAACTTCAGCTTTGCTACCCTTACTTCTGCACTGCTGGGCAGTTGGAGAGCGGTGGGTGTAATGCAAGTTGGATGCTCAGCTTGGGAGGTAGCACCCTGTCAGCAGCAGTAATGGGGACAGCACCATACCCATGACACCCTTACTTCTGTGCTGCTGCTTTCAGAGCTGGATGGCCAGAGAGTGCTGGCTGCTGACCGAGGGTCCAGCTGTCTAACTCTAACTACCACCAGGTGGATTTGAACCTGGGACCTTTGAAGCTGAAGTATAGGAGCCTCTACCCTCTGAGCTAAAAGCCACCTGCCTCCTAGCCTATGCTGTAGAGGTCTCTTGGTCTCAGCTATTGCTGTGGTCTGGGTGCCACTGCATTGGTCAGTGAACCACACTAGGGGTATGTCTACACTGCCTTCCTCTTTCGAGAGGAATGCAAATGCAGCTGAGTGAAATTGCAAATGAAGCCCGGATTTGAATTTCCTGTGCTTCATTTGCATAATCACGTCCAGGCGTTATTTTGAAATACCCTATTTCGAAAAAAGAAACGCAGTCTAGACGTGGTTATTTTGAAAGAAAACCCTTCTTTCGGAATTACCTTTGCTCCTTATAAAATTTTCCTCGAAAGAGGAAAGCAGTGTAGACATACCCTAGGTGTGTGGGTTACATACTTCCCCGAGGTGAGGAAGCGCGTCCTGAGCTTCAGAGACCCAGTTGAGATCCTGGACGAGCCCCCACTTGTAACTGCCACCAGGTGGATTTGAAATTGGGATCTCTGAAGCTTAGTATAGGAGCCTCTATACCCTCTGAGCTAAAAGCCAGCTGCCTCCCAGCCTGTGCTGCAGAGGTCTCTTGATCTTAGCTGTTGCTGTGGTCTAGGTGCCACTGCATGGGACAGTGACCCACACTAGGTGTGTGGGTTACATAAGCAGCAGTGCGGGACTAGAGGTGACAATCCTAATCCTGCCATCCTTATTCCTGCACAGCTGCTAGTGGCGGCTCTGCCTTCAGAGCTCAGTTGTTGGCTAGAAGCTGCCACTTTCCAGCTGCTCCTCTCTGAAGGCAACACTGCTGCCAGCAGCTGCGCAGAAGTAGAGTTAGCTGTTCGCAAGCCCCGCACAACAACCTTGCAACCACCCCACAACTCCTGCAGGACCCCTACAATTACAGCACCCTGAACTTTGAGATGGAAATGTCTGAAATCATGATTTTTGCCATTTTCAGAATCCTATGATTGTGAAATGAACCAACGCGGACTGTGAGTTTGGTGAGACCCTACTTATTAAAAGGAAGACATTGGAGTATTCCCTCATTGGCAAGCCAAGATTGGGGGGCACATCAGTATTTTAATTTGCTCTTAATGTTGTCTCTTGAATGAACCCAGGTACACGGAAACCCATTGTGAGAGCCAGTGTATGAGCTACTTAAAGCAAGAAAGAAACTGCAGTGTGTGAGGAAACTAAGGGCTTTCATTAGGCTCATGTTGCCAGGGAAAAAGGCTTCCCACGTCTGTACATACTGAGAATTGCTGATTTGTTTGGAGGTCTTGTCAGCTTGGCAGCTTGATTTGTGTTGTGACTAAGAGGAAAATAAGCAAAAAGAAGGGATGGGGGAGGAGGGAAGAAACTCTTCTCTTTCTTGACGGTATATGTGGGTGTATGTGTACATGCAGATTAAGTGTCTTAGGATCCTTTGCCTTTGCTTGACAGGTTTTCGCGTTGTTTCATAAAAAAGAGGTCAACATACCTGCTTTGGTTTCTCTCCGAAGCAGTTTTGTGAACAACAATAAAACCGGTGAGCTGCGGGGCCTTGCCCACCCTCTCCAAAACTCTCTTGCACAACTTTCTGCACCTTCCTTTGAAGTAGGTGAGAGCTTACATGTAGTTAGAGAATGTCAGAACACCCATTTTTGTTTGAATTCCCCCCCTACCCAGCTCAGACACTGTGGGCTAATCTGATTTGGGTTTCACTGCCTGAAAGGGTCTGATTCAAAGTCCATTGAAATCAGTGGGAGCCTTTCTATTGACTGTGATGGTCTTTGCATCAAACCCTACAAGGGTGATAGTGGTTATCCTCTCCTCTTCACAGGCATGATGTGAAAATTAATAATTTATCAAATGCTTAGAGGTTAGGCAGATGGGCGTTTCTATAGAAGTCCCAAGTGTAAGCGATAAGGTAGGTAAGCAGTCAGAAATCAGAAACAAATCTTCAGGAATTGAAGAGGCCAGACGCACTTCCTGCAGAAGCAAGGTTGTTTACTCCGTTCTGCTAGTTCATATTGAATAAGAAATACTTCCCTTCCAGCCCTCACTTGTTTGGGGGAATTGTTAAAATGGTTACACTGTGGCATCCCAGAAGCAGTTGTGAGGAACTGTGTGTTGGGGATCTCTCTGGATGAAAGGCACTAAAAAAGATAACTTACTTAAGAGTATGATCATAGTACGCAGCTTTTAGTGCTGATGCAGTCTTGTCACTAAAAGTCAGTGTGTGTGAATGCTTGTTTGTCAGCACTTTTGCTGACAAAATACTTCTCACCCAATGAGGGGATTTATACTTTCACTTGCCATGGCAAAACTTTGTCATTCTTGGGAGAAAGGGGGTTAAGTGCCCATGAACAACAACTTTTGTTGATCAAGTGCAAGTGTAGACATACCCTAAATAATAAATCTGAAAGGTGTCCTCTGAATCCATACGAATCTGGCTAGGTTTTCAAAAATGCCAGTATATCTTTAACATGCCATTAAACTTCCTCATTAAACTGGATGAAAGGGGAAATAACTTGTAAGGCCGTGATTGTAATATTTTGCAGCTTTTGTTCCCTTTGCATTATAGTTCCAAAATGAGCTCCAGATGATGCAACATTGTGATTTTTGGTGGTTACAATATAACAAGGATATTTTCCTGGAAAGTAATATCTGGGAGGTGGGGGAGAGGGAGAAATGCTTTCATCTTGGGGAGAATATTCTCAAGCCCTTTCTGTAGTGGTCTTACATTCAATAGAATATTGTGCTACAGTTAAAAAAACCCCAGCAACCTCACAGTACTGCATTTTGAGGCTAAAACCACATCCAAGTTATCGCGCCTAGATTTACTGACACAGTAACTAGGGCATGTTTTGAAACATCCCCCCCACAAAGATGTCATATTCAGGAGTTGACATGAAAAGGCATTTCAGTCTGGTTTTCATTTATCCTGAGCACATGCTTTGCTGCTATAGTGTTGCTGTGTACTTGACCTTCTGTACTGGACAGTGAACTTTGACTCTCAAGACCTGGATGAATTCCAAATTTGGGAATGAGTTTATCTAGTCTCCTCATAAATGCAAGTGAACCGCCCCACAGAACTATGGAGTAGATGACCTGAGTTCTGTGTGCCGTGGAGTGTCCATTTGAGCAAGGCTGAAAACCACTTCACTTACGTCCACACGGCAATCGCATTCTTTCAAATAAAAATTGAAAGAACAGAGGGGTTTTTCCAACATTGGTAAACCTCTTTCTATGAGAGAGAATCCTTTTTCCGAAAGAGTCTAGACGTAGTCCAATAGAAACAAAAAGTGTGTGGGGGCGGGATATGATAATTAGGAAACTAAGGATAATTACTCCAGCCAGGACAGGTTAGCATTTTAGAACCGACTACTTGAATTAAACGTAAGTGCAAGAGAAAAATTATGAAATGCTTAGGCCAGTCAAAAACCTAAAATAATGTCCTTTGAAAGAGGTATTAAGAAGTAACAACAGTAATACAAGTGTGTGTTGGGAGGTGAGCATGAAAGACCAAATGTGTGTAACAGACATACTATGTGAGCGTTTGTGTGACAGAGAGAAACATTACCCCTTTTAAGTTCCACGAGGAGGAAGGGGGCTTTCGAAAGAGGGTTTTTTTCCGAAATCTGGCTCAGTCTAGATGGGCCAAATTTCAGAAAAGCCTCTTCTGATAAACGTATCGGAAAAAGATACGCAAAATGCGGAGCGCCTTTTGCATATCTTTTTCCGAGATATCCCTGCAGTCTAGCCATAGCCTAATATTTGTGAAGTGCTGTTTTCATCAGCCAGATATTATTATTATTAATAATAATAATTTATTTATTTCAACCCCATCAATAAATATTCAGGGAAAAAAACAACCCCAAAAGCACATCATATGGAGCACTTGTGTTTTGTCTAAAATTCCAAGTTGGACCAGAAAGAGGAAAAGAGGAAATCAAAGTTCATCAAAGCTGCATTTCCATATTGCCCCCCATGCCAAGCCTCTCATAGCACTTAACTAAATATTGGAAGCTGTACAACTCGGAATAGCACTGGCATGTCAATCAAGGGAAATAAATCCCCTGCCTGGATTTGAAAACTGGAACCATAGAAGGCCAGTTACTGTTCCAGACACACTTTGTTGGCAGGAATGGTGGAGTTCTGTTCTCCAGTGATGCAGCTAAGCCTTGCTTAAATATCTTTAACTTAAGCCAGTCTGTGCTTTGCCATCACGCTTTCTGGTTGTCATAATATTCCAAGTAATAGGATTTGGGTTCTCCTTTGCAGAAGTAGCAGCAAAATGAGCCCACTTCTTCAGTTCTTTAGTGGGTTTTAGGTACTCTTGTGTTTAAAGTTTAGGATTCTGTCCTGGGAGGCAGGAGCACCGAGATCTGTTCTCGGGGTTAGTGTTGACGCACTGTGTGACCTTCAGGGAAAGCCACTCCTATTGTGAAGCATTTTGACATTCTTTCATGCCAGGTGTGATAAAATATGTATTTATTTATAATATAGTAAAAATCAGTTTGTTGCCACCTTCTTCCACAGAAGCTTGCTGTGCCGTCTCTTCCACCATGATGCAAAACAGCTGCATTTCATGTTGTTGTTCTACATGAAATGCACACACCCGTGCTAGCCCCAGCAGGCGGGAATGCTTTTGTTCTCCACTTGAGGTACATCTTCAGCAGGCAATACATGTAGCTGGAAGAAGGGTCGATTTGTGACTGCTTGTGAACCAAAATATAGCACATCTGAGGCCAAAAGAAGGCCAGAACAGTGTTAGCACTCAACATGTAAAATACAAAGAAGTTAAGTCAGGCTATGCCTACGCTGCAGAGATTTTGCGCAAAAACAGCTGTTTTTGCGCAAAAACTCACAGAGCGTCCACACTACAAGCACATTTTTGCGCAAGAAAAAGTACAGTAGATTGTCAGAAGACAGGGCTTTTTGTGCAAGAGTTATTCCTCTTTCTACGAGGAATAAGCCTTTTTGCGCAAGAGCTCTTGTGCAAAAAGGCGTGTGTGGATGGACACACGCCTATCAGAAAAAGCACAAGTGCTCTTCCGCAAAAAGTTCTTGTGAAAGAAGCCTGCAGTGTAGACGTAGTCTCAGTGAAAGGTATCCTGGATTCAGCTGCGGTACTTCCAACACATAGCCCATTGTATTATCCTGAGGACAACTGTGTGTGATGGTGAACAATAAGATCGGAGTGTGGGACTTCACCTTTTGAAACACTGGTATGTGTGTTCTACACAACCAGTTGAGTATAGGACTGTTGCTTCTCTTACCAGAAATAATTGCGACTGAGATAATGGTTTAAACCTCTGGTGTCACAGTCTGAATCTGTTCTGCGACACTCATAAATTGCAGAGTCCTAGACCGATTAGTAATTCTAACGAGTAATATTAATACTGTGTAATTCTGTGCTATTTCTCTTAAAATATTTTTTGTCCCAACTGTCAGAGTGAGTGAGACAGTTGGCATGTACTGTATCAAGAAGGAGCAGAAGCCAGCTGGAGGAGGGGGAATGCAGTGAGGTTGACGGGAAGGACAAGAAAATAGCGGCTGGCTGCTGTTAGAGATGAAGATGAGTCACGCGGCAATGAAAGGCATCAAATGATGACAACGGCTGGCATACTACAGCATGCAGTGGGCCACCTATCTCCGAAGAGGGAAGCAGGCATGAAGACGACAAAGCCACACTTTTGCTTTCAAGAAATGTTTCCCAGATCTAAACTACATAAGTCTCAGCTACATGAACATCTGATTCGGGTTCCTACCTGTGTGAAAGGCTTCTGTATAGAACAGGCAAGGCCAGCTTCTGGGCCAGTGGTAGGCAACCTGCAGCCCATTGGGGTTTTATGTGTGGCCTGCGAGACATTTTGTTGACTGTTGCCCACATGCAGGGTTGCCATATTCCCCTGGTTTCTGTCTGTGTAGTTTTTTTTCCCGATTGGGATTACTAAAGCATGTAAAGCAAGGGCAGGTGACACGAGGTGTGTGCTAATTGCACACAACATTGACCGCGAGAGCCATGCACTCCCTCTGCATCACAGCGCTGCTACGGTTCAGTCAGCACACCCCACGAATTCTAGGAACACAAGCACCGTTAGCAACACTACCCTATTCCAGAAGACCATGTTGCGACAGTCTTGCGGCCCTCTGAGGTGGAGGGCCCCTCACGCAGCTCCCTCACTAGCCTAGGTTGCCCATCCTGCCCTTATTAGAAACTTAACCCTCTGTCCTGTCAACAGTAACCCCCCTGACCTTCTGTCATCTAAGAACAATGGCTTGCATCCCCTTAATGACAATAGTTCATGATTGACAAACCCTGCCACATCTTGTTCCCCCAAACACTTCCAGAATTAGTGCTGTCTGCCTCCCCCACTACCTGTCCTGCTGGGCCCCACATGCAGGAATGCCTGTGTGAAGGAGGGAGAGAGACGGCTGAGAGAGAGACAGAAGCTGACATGAGTTGCTGACAGTCATTGACGGTGCCTTATGTTGTCCAAGAATAATGTTGCCGGGACAGGAGAAGTCCCAGGGGCCGCTTTGTCAGGGAAGCAATGTCTTCAGAATATTTCTGGCCCCACTAAAGTTTAGTTGAAATCCTCGGCCACAGCAAGGCTTGTGGTAATGCCAGGAAAGTGTCAGCAAGCCTCATTTCAGCACTCACATATGAGGAGTGAACGCAATCCATCACTAGTCCAATGAGGTTTTTTTGCCAAGAAAAATCAGTTGCAACTCTTTTTTCCTGGTTTAATGCTTCTCTAGCATTCTGAATTTTATATTGCTTTAACCCTTTCCATGCCATTCTGTGGAGAGACCCTCCCAAAGGGTAAAACAGCACTCGAATAGACTGTATTGCCTGGCATTTTGTTTCAGTCCCATCCTCGTTATCCTTTTTCATTGGTTTTTTTTTAAGGCTTTTTAATGAACATGAGCTGAGGGCGAAATGTGTTATTGGGAGCCAATTATCTTAGCATTTGTATTCATAGGGGAGCAGAATAAAAAGCCTTCCCGTGGTCTGTGATTAGATGCTCCGTGGGGTGGCGTCCATACCTGGTGCTGAATCAACCACACAGCAGGGCTACCAAACTTTCCAGGGCTTTTTAAAAAAATGACTTATCCACAACTGCTAAAGCAGCTTTTACTCTATTTTCTTAATAGTGCTCCAAAGAATAGGAGATGCTTCTACTTTTTATTACCCAGCTCTCGGCTTTCACGGACCTATATGTATGCTTTTAGCTTTGATGGTCGTTTGGAGAAGTTTGCAAGAAATGTTCAGTTTTGCAAGTGATGTGTGACTTGTTCGAGGGTGCCAATTTCTTTCCTTCTCCCTGCCCCCAAGAGCTGGATGAACTGCATATTTGTTACAATTCCCCAACCTCCGCACCATAACTGATGCTTTTATTTTACTTGTTAGCTTTTCAAAACAGCATTGTCTTTGTCATTCTGTTAGAAACAGGGCAGTTTTCTTGGTCTGGTCCTGATGAAAGACGTAGCGATTCATGTTCCTCTCAATAGGAACTTGCAAAGGATGATAGTTCATTTTATGTATCCGCTGGGCTTTTTCTAGAGGGGATAGAAAAGCAAATTATTTTGTTTAGGAAAAATAACATTTTAATCACGTAGTAGTCTAACCTTTATGTTAATTGCCCCAGGCTTTTAATGAAGCAATATAAAATTAGTCTTGGGAGTCTTCATTAATCAAATATAGACGCTGACTATATAGTATTGAGATGCTATGCTACCTCGGTCTGAAAATCCTGCTCCACATGCAGCATTGACATTTGCTTACATTTGGAGTAGAAAGGAATGCTATTTCTTTTTATATGGGTCATTAAAATAATTAGTGTATTTGGCTATTTTATTTCTGTTCTTGAAAATTCCTTTAATGGGGAAGGATAGGGAGGGGAAACACAGGACAAAGTCAAAGGAATCAACATTAAGGTGGAAAAAACTGGTGGCTAGAGGCTCCCTTTGAACTTAAGATTAACATATGTTAATGGTGGCCATGGGCTGAAACTCCTGCATAACGCACCTTTTTTGTTCGTTTCAGAACTTGTATTGGAAGCAAATCACTTCAAAGGAATTATGTTTGGGGTTTGTTTTAATGTATCATTGGCTTAACTTTACAAGGGCTCCCCCAGGCTTCCTATGCATTTCCTCAAGACCTCTGTATTTCTACCAGTTTTGTATACCAGCCACATCTGTATCACTGGCAAACGTGTTTTATAATTCCATGTGTGTATCCAGCGATACATCTAGCCTGCGATACAAGACCCATGGCATGGCCACAGCTGATCTGGGTCTATTGGGCTACAAGTTGCAGTGTAGACGTCCAGGCACGGCAGGAGCCTGGGCTCTGAAACTCTGGTTCTCAACAGGAGTTGAAGGAACGTGCTACCTAGCAGTGTTGTCTTCAAGTCGTCATTGTCAAGTCCAAGTCGAGTCTCAAGTCACTACAGTTCAAGTCTCAAGTCAAGTCTCGAGTCCCTAAAGTCACTTTCGAGTCAAGTCCCAAGTCGAGTTTCAAGTCTTAATTTAAAAAATCTCAAGTCACTTTTGTAGAAGCCGTCGATATCGGCATTTTCGGACAATTTTTTCACCAAGTCGATTTAACAAAATTAGCAAGTCTCCAAGTCGAGTCTCAAGTCACAAACAATGAACCCGAGTCGAGTCTCAAGTCGAGTCACCTAGGCGACTTAAGTTGGACTCGAGTTCAAGTTGTGGGACTGGAGTCAACAACTCTGCTACCTAGTAAGAAACGTGATTCTGAGCATCTCAGAATCTAGTGCACTGCTGGGCAACCTGCAACCCACGGACCACATGCAGCCCATCGGGGTTCTATGTGTGGCCCACGAGACATTTTATTTACTGTTGCTCACATGCAGGGTTGCCAGATTCTGCTAGTTTCCATCCACATTTTTTTTCCTCCCAACTGGTGTTACTAAAGTGACATGCCTGTAAATGAAGGGCATGTGAAGTGAGGTGCATGCTGATTGCACACAACATTGACTGTGAGAGTCGGGCACTTCCTCTGCATCCAGTCAAAGCGCTGCTACGGTTCAGTCGGCACACCCCACAAATTCTAGGTACGCAAGCGCAGTGAGCAAAACTACCTTGTCCTGGGAGATCATCTTGATTGTGACAATCTTGCAACCCACTGAGATGAATGAGGGCCACTCAGCATGGCCAACTTGCTAGCACCTCTGCTCTAATGCATTGAGGGTGGAACAGCAACACAATGTTGAGTTCCCTAATCTGAACCACTTCTGAGCTTGCCTGTAGTTTATTGGGTTTCACCGCCATGTCAAAAGGGTTGCTATGCAAAGTAGGAATTTCTAGCTCGTAAGGTGATAACTTCTCTGCCTAAACGGAATCGTGACTGCTTTTTTTCTAGCCAAATGTCAACCCGACTATATTTCAGTGTTTTTAAGGATCGGGAGGAAAATTTTGGGGCTGCTAGTGGATAGACATCCACATCCTGAAAACCACTTCCACACTTGCCATGTCTGTTGTCCATTTTAGGCCAAGAATTATTATTTATTCACTGATTTACACAGGGCGTTTTGCAGTCCCATTGGACTTGATGTGGTATACATGTATGTACTCACAGATTTACCTGCTATTGCTCGGGTCCTTAATTCAATTAATTTTGTTTTTGTAAAATAGAAGGAAAATGCACATGCCTTTTTGAAATGATTGTATTTTTCAAAAATACAGTGTTATTTTTATAAAGTTAATTGTATTAAATTATTTTAAATGGGAATTCCATCAAGTGTAATTTTTTATCTTAATCTCTATAAACTCTTATCATTCTCCATGTTTTAACAAAAAAGGGCAATAGTCAGTTTGGTTTCCAGTAACATTGTCTTCTAGTTTTTAAACCTTACGCTGTGCCAAAATAGAGCACTACTCCAAATTTGTCCATTTGATCTCTTTTCTGTAAGGGTATGTCTAAACGACATCCCTCTGTCAAAATTAGGCAAATCAAAAGGGTATTTCAAAAGTGAAACCGCTGTCTAGATGATTGAGGAGTACAGGATCTTTCGAAAAAGGTGGGTTTTTTTTAAAGAACTGCGTCTAGATGGTAGTTTCACTTTCGAAATACCCTTTTTTGAAAGACCGCTGTGACACGATTATGCAAATGAAGCACAGGATATTAAATCCCCGCTTTACTTGCACTTTTGATTTGCCTAATTTACATCACTATTTTGACAGAGGGATGTCGTTTAGAAATACCCTAATGGTTATTGAGAAGCAATCCTACTGCAGGGTCATCCTATTTTTCTGGTCCATCTTGGTTCAATCTCTTCCAACATTCACTCAGTTATGTCAATTTTGAGAACTGTTCTTGACTTGGCGATTTTGTCTCTTTTTCTTTGGTTTTCTGAGAAGCAATCCCATTCCAGGCACATCCCATTGTCCTGGCACAACCAAGCCTTTACATTGCTTTACGTTATGATCAGAGGAAGCTGTATAATGAATTTGATGGTCCTGGCTCTTACCATTTAGGAGGAGTTCTTGTTCAAACAGACAAACAAACACTAAAATATAAAGGTAAGCTGATTCTTGCCCTTCAGAGTCTAAATAGCAACATTCATGTACCCTCACCTGTTAAAATTATCCTTCTCAAGTTAGGATTGGAGGTACTGTAGAGAAGCTTGTATGTTCTGCAGATGAACGGCTTTGGTGGTCCTGTGCATGGGGCCCAGCGCTGGGAGTTAGGAGACTGTATTCCTATTGTGTTGCTGCATGACTTGGGCAAGTCACTTTCCCTGCGTCAAGAATAAGGACAATGATGTGTTGCTTACTAAAATACTTCGGAATGACCAACACACGCACGAGAATGACACGGGTTTTCAAGGTAAATGTCGCCATTCTCACGGCTTTAACTGGTTAGGAGTGCAGCTACATCGTTAGTATGAGGAAGGTCTCCGATCCCCTCCCCCTCCTACTTCTTTGTTTTTCCAATTTTAGGGTGTCCCTGTTCTCTGAGGAATTACTGCATGTTCCCTGCCTGTTTTTGAGTACCCCCATGTCTTCCCCCTCCCTCAAATTCCATCTCTTCCCTGTGCCTTGCCTCCAAAAAAAACAAAAAAAACCCCAAAACACCCCGGACAGGAGAAAAGAAGTCCTTCCCCATGGACCTAGGGCACTAACTAGGCAGTCAGAGATGGTGATCTGGAAAAATATTAACACTCCTTGTTCTAGAGCTGCTTTGCCCACTGGCCATGGACATGTCTATGCTGCACTATAACCCAGGTCTTTGGGAGCTGAGCTTGTTCACTCAATGTTTCCAAACCTGTGCTTGAATGTCCACACTGTGTTGTAACCCTGGGCTTAATATTGCTGCCCGTAGGTTTCATAGATAGGCTGACATGTGCACAGTGAACCCTACAAATCTTTGCACTTGAGTCTGACACTAGAGCTGCTGCCACGCTGTAAAATGATAGTGCTCTTACTCACTCTGCCTATGTGTTGCGGCCTACGCATGCTCCGTCTCTGGGGTTGAGGGGACCCAGGTGTGTAGATGCTGCCTAGTCGGTGGCTAGGTTGTCGGCAGGCTCTTTTCGTCTGTAAACAACAATCCTCGGTGTAGGGTTGTATAGCCTAATGGCTAAAGTCAGTAAGGTTAGCCCTTATCTCATGGCCATACAACCCAATGTCCGGAGTCAATGAAGTTAGCCCTTTTCTCAGGGCATCATGACCTACCGGCCAAAGTCAATGAAGGGGAATGGACCCTTTGTTTAGGGCAGCATGGCTTTCCAGCCAGAGTCAATAGGGAATGGCCCTTTAATACAGGGCAAAGCAGTCTAAGGGCCAGAGGCAATAAATTGTGAGCACTCACTCGGCGGGGAATCCGGCCAGAATACACCAAATTTACCTAGGTGGGAGATACCACTCCACTTCCCTCCCTGGGTCACTTCCAGCATTCCCTTGAAGCGTTCCCTGCATGGAGCCCTGATCCTCTGACTGAACAGTGCTAATTTTCACCTGTGAAGCTGTGCTGCCACGCAGCTTAGAGGGAACACTTCCTACTAGTGTTGGTGGGGCGGTGTCCCATGTAGTTCCTGGGTCCTCTGGTTCTCTTGCGGCCGCTTCTCCCTGGGTCTCCTCCGGTGCCGGCAGCTCACAGTGGTCTCCAGGGTTCCTGGCTCCCATCCTCTGAGTCTCTGTCTGGCATGGCTCTGGAGATCCTACTGGAGATCCTTCTCTGGTGGCCAGTCCACAATGAGCTGGGCAGCTCTCTTTTATACTGGTCCAGCATTTGGCGCATGCTCAGTCTGGGTGGAGGGGCGGGATTCCCTCCACCCACAGGGTTTTAACACCCCCTCCCCTCCAGTTTAGTGTGGGGTGTGCACACGCCGTCACACTACCACACAGCTTCTTGAATACATGTTGGGTGATTATTTCCCCCAGAGTGCTTCAGAGATGAAAACGGAAAAAATCACTAGCAGATCTTGGCATCTGTGTGTGTCCATGTCCCACATGTCTTGCTTGAAAGCTTTCCCTTGTACTAGAGTGTGATTTACATAAGGAGCAGTCATCAGTGTTTGCCATTGATCATTCCTTATGTATATGCAAAACCTGACTGATGAAGACTGTGGGATTATATTTAATTATAATTTTTTCTGATCCTCTGGCCAGTCAGAAGAGGTTTCATGAGGGTAGGATCATTACCTCATGAGTAGCTTTGCCTGGAATTTCTAAGCGGTGGAATAAGCTGTCTCTGGCTATCTGCTGATTCTGAATTGATTCTGTGGGATTCAGTTGATGGACACATTATATAAAGAATTCTGATTGGGCAAATTGCAGCCTTCTGTAATAATGTGGAGCTAGCTGGCGTTGGTTTTGATTAATTTTAATCACTTGCAGTATTTGATCAGGCAGTGAATATGTGTCAGTTTATGAGTAGCAGGTTTCAGGGGGAATTTGGCAGATTGCCTAAAGAAGCAGGAGAGCAAGGAGGTTGGTGTGGTCTGTGGTTTTGAGAACAGAGTTGGGAGTCCAGAGACTTGCCCTCTTGCTGAGTTATTAGGAGATTGCAGAATAACCCGCTAAAAATACAGAGAGGTTTAATTGTCTTTAAGGTGGGAGTTTTCATACTTTGCCCACCTTTTGCAAAAGTGTATTGACATCTACAGAAGGAAAGTGTTGTACCTCTATACATTCTCAGTATTGCTGCTATTCACAGCAAACACTGAATGCTAGAATATTGTATCCAACATGCATTATTCCCCTGATATATTTACCAGTAAAATTCTTGTTTACATACAGCGCCACATACCATCATAGTAGCAAGGTGTTGACAGAACAGTTGCAGTTTTTAATATGCTTAATAAATACAAATGGGTAGAAACAATGTGGTATCCATCTGTCTGACTCATCTTGCTGTAGTGGCAAGCTATTGTCTCTGCCAGTAATTGTATTAAAAAACTGAACTAATAGAGACTTGAGTTTTTGACTTTTTTTCATAGTGATTGGCTGAAAATTACCATAAACCTCTCTTGCTCCTCATTTAATGCAAGGAATTGAATAATATTAATGTCCCCTCACACACAGGGAAAAGAAAGAGAAGTGGAAAGAATAACTCCAAAGTAGTGGAGCATACTGCTTAGAGCAATAAACATTTCCCTCGCTCATAAGCACCTGAGCCTGTGACCTCTGTGTTTACAAGATATTTATTGCCACTTGCACTTTCCACTATTTCAGAATTATCACTTCAGTGCCTTGTAAAATTTGATTGCATTTAATAAATATATTCAGCTTTTTTTTTTTTTTTTTTTTTTGCTGTGTTTGGTAGAGGGCCAGCCTCTCAATTTCTCTGTCTCACAAACACCTTAGCAGCCTGCACGTTCTCGTACAAACGTGTATTATTGCTTCTGGCGTAGTGGAGGCACTTTCGGATTCATCTCAATTAGATCATTTTTCTCTTCTAATTAAATAAGTACTTGTGGTCATAATGAACGTGTGGCTCTGAATACTGAATAACTGCGAGGAACTGCTGCAGTGCTTCTCCTACTTCTCCATGTTGTCTGCTTTGTAACACTGAGATGCTACTGTTGTTACCTCTCCTGCTAACCTTCCAGTCTTCGACTCTAGAGAGGAAGGCCATCTTTGGCTGGGAGCTGGGATTGCTGGAGTCAGTCCCCAGCTCTGTCAGGGTATGGCTACACTATAGCGTTATTTCGAAATCTCTAATTTCGAAATAGTTATTTCGAAATATCTTATTTTGAAATAACGCGCCTACACACAAAATGCATTTCGAAATAGCTTTTTGCTGTTTCGAAATAGCGCATCCACACTGAATGGATGCTGAATTGCATTTAAGGCCAGCCGGAACCAGTTCCAGCAGGGCACCAGGTCAGTAGTTACCTTGTGGCCAGGGCGGCTAGCAGGGCACCCTGGGAAAGGCTGGAGGCCCCCTATTTCGAAATAGCAGTTTCGAAATTGGGGCTATTCCTTGTGGAATGAGGTTTACCAATTTCGAAATAAGCCCTCCACTATTTCGAATTAATTTCGAAATAGCAGTTGGCTTGTGTAGATGCTAGGAAAGTTATTTCGAAATAACTTTGCTGTGTAGACATACCCTCATAGACTTTGTGTACCCCTGGGTAAGTCATTTAGTCTTTGTGCCTTAATTTGCTATGGGGATAACACCCCCCTAGTTCACAAGGTTGTTGTGAACATAAAGACAATAAAGAGTGAGAGAAATGTGGATATTGCGCTAACATTGGCTATATAAGCTTCAGAGAGGGAGCCGAGTTAGTCTGTAACAGGAAAAAATTTAAAAAACAACAAATAGACTAGTAGCACCTTAAAGACTCACAAAACATGTCGATGGTATCGTGAGCTTTGTGGGCGCAACCCACTTCTTCAGATGACTGGCTATATAATCAGCAAAGATACCGACTGCTCATGAAGCAGAGTGCTTAATTACAGGGCATTGGTTAAAAGAAGTGTTGTCTTCACTGTAATGGAAGGAGCTTCTTATATTCTCCCCATCGTGTATCTGGGAATGTTTATCTGAATGTGGGGTCCTTATTTTAATAGCAGTGAAGCACCTCTCTGTTCCATAATCTCTCTGGGCCATGTCACGCTTCAGTGCTGTTATCTAAGGAGTTTGGTCCCTGTCCAAGACACTGTTATTCACAATGCATCATGGTTGAATTTGCCTAGAGAAGGAAATGAGCAGCTGTGTGAAGTGCAGGGAGGGGCTTGATTTTTTTTTTGTAAGTTTAATTGGTGGGGAAAATCTGTCTGCTGGACAGCCAGATGTCAGGAACTGAGTTGCTGGAAGGGTTGCTGACTTGGAGGCTAATAGAAGCCCTTAAGGGTGCTCGACGGGCTGCTAAACTACAATATATTGGCTAATGCTTTTTTTTGGATCCTGAAGCAATGGCAAAACTTCTGTGTGAACTCTCCTTAGGAAATCACCCCAATGTCATTACCTCACAGACACTAACGTTCCCCGCTCACCTCCACTGTGTCCTAAAATTTGATTTGTCAATTTCATATGTGTTCATTTTTTTGATTGTATCACTTTGGTATATATGGTTGTACCAGTTTTCTTCCACAAATTGATCTGAGGAAGTGGGTCTGGCCCATGAAAGCTCATCACCCAATAAACCATCTTGTTAGTCTTTAAAGTGCTACATAGTTCTTTCTGTCTTTTGTTTCAGCTAGACCAGACTAACATGGCTGCATCTCTATCACTCTCCTTAGGAGGGTACATGTTGCTGTCAAATGTATTAAAAAAAAAAAAAGACTGGTAACTTTATAAGAAGGTTTGAGTAAGTGCAAAGGGAGAGAGCCCTGTGTGTCTCCTTAGCTCTTATTTACATGTTTGTCTTGTAAATATCGAGTACTTGATAAAATTGCATCCTTCTCTTAAGGGGCGAGGCTTATCCAGTAAGCCCGTTAAACTTTCACATACCTAACTTGGGATGGTGTCAAGCATTATAACTACTGAAAGTGGTGGAGTAAAAATTCAGTGTCTTATTCTGTGATTACTGGTGATTTTTCTAGGTTACAGATTAACCCCAGTGAGCAATTGACATTTCTGTTTCAACTAGTGTGCCTAGCAGAAGCTGTACTGTACAATTTCATATGATGGCACAGTTAATAGTACAGTACAGGACTTCATCTTTATTAGTCATCTTCTGAACTAAGTGGTCTGTACCAATTGAACTCTCATTTAATGAAAACCCATGTGATAAAATGTTCAGAAGTCCCCATGTTGCATTTTCAAAAGGCATTTAGGCACGTGGGTCTGAGGACTTTTCTTAACATTTATGTTCCTAAATGCTAAAATAAAAAAGATTTATGCTAAAATTAAAAAATGGCCCCATCTACACTGTGTTTTTTTGCACAAAAACCCCTTCCGCAAAATGGATAGGAAGAGACTATGCAAATGAGAGCGTGAGAAATGCTAATGAGCGCTTCATTTGCATTGTCTGTGCCGACAAAGGAAGCAGTGTAGACGTAGCCAATGAGAAAATCTACTATTGGTTAGGCCTGTGTGATCTCCCCCCATTTGTTTTTCTTCCTTCCTCATCTTCCTTTTGCCGTTTTTTTTTCTCACTCTTCTCTTCTTTGGGTGTGTTCTGTCTTTCTCTCTACATATTTTCCCTACAACAACTCCCAGCTCCAACTCCTTGAGTGCTTCATTCCAAATCCCTTTCCCAGTCTATCTACAGAAGTGGCCAGTAATGGAGTAGTTTGTGTTGACACTGAAGTGGTGTCAGGCTTTAGAAGTGACACACCAGAGAGATTAATCTGGGAACAGGGCAGCTCGCATCTGCGAGTCATTGTTTCTGGATGTCTTCAGACTTCACACATCCTGACATGGATTTACATTTGGTGTGTGTTATCTCTGCTGCTATGCAAAATTACTGGATGTGCATTAAACTAGGAAGAGGGAAACCATTTCTTCTTCATCATCAGATACTGGCAACTTCCAGAGGCAGAAAGCTGGGTTTAATGATTCACTCATCTGATGCAAATCCCACATTCTACATTGAACAGTTAAATTCTTCTTTCCAACCAAACTCAGGTCTTTTTCTGCAGTTTGTCACTTTGCTTAAAACACTAATGAAAGATGCTCAGAGGTATAGCAACCTTTTAATGATTTAGATAATGGCAGAAAGAGTACGCTTATTAAGTTTGCGGATGATACCAAGTTGGGAGGGATTGTAAGAGCTTTGGAGGAAAGGGTCATAATTCACAATGATCTGGACAAACTGGAGAAATGGTCTGAGGTAAATAGGATGAAGTTTAATAAGGACAAATGCAAAGTGCTTCACTTAGGAAGGAACAATTAGTTTCATGTACACAGAATGGGAAGTGACTGTCTAGGAAGGAGTACTGCAGAAAGGGATCTAGAGGTCATAGTGGACCACAAGCTAAATATGAGTCAATAGTGTGACACTATTGCAAAAAAAAAAAAAAAAAAAAAAAAAAAAGCAATGCATTAACAGGAGTGTTGTGAGCAAGACACAAGAAGTCATTCTTCCACACTACTCTGCACCGATTAGGCCTCGGTCTGAGTATTGTGTCCCGTTCTGGGCTCTGCATTTCAAGAATGATCATCATAACAAAGATGGAATGAAGCAAGTGTTGACGACGTGACAATGAGCGAACCTAGAGAGTGCGGAGGCGATAGTGGATTCCGGATGAAACAGGAAGCCAATGGGTTTGCCTGCTCTTGCAGCTGAACATGTAACTTAAGCTAGCACACTGAAAACAGACATGGTGGCACGGTGGCCTGGGCAGCAGGATGCTCTCGCCACTTTGGGCTCTCAGACAGGCATGTGCTCTGCTCATACTGCCACAGATATGCTCCTGTCTTAAGCATATAAGCTCAATCAAAGCTAGCTTACTTAGGTCTACCCGAGCTGAAAATTACACCTCCAGCGCCCAGTGCAGATGTACCCAGTAACACTTTGGCTGTCATGCTGTGGATAGGGTTGCCAGGTGTCCAGTACTGAACCGGACAGTCCGGTATTTTCGCCTCCTGTCCAGTAAAAAAAATTCAGAAAATTCCGGAAACCTAAAATGTCCGGTATTTTCTGATTTTTTTTTCCTGGCCAGGAGGCGAAAATACCGGGTGCTTACCAGGGTTCCGCAGGGGAGCTGTCTGACCCAGCGCAGGGAGGCAAAATGCCGCTGGCAGCCTGGTAGGGTAAAAAATCCTCAAACTCTTGGAGTCTCGGGGTCCTTTTTTCCTTTTTTTTTTCCTCAGTAACTTTGGTCTCTCCCCTTTTTTTTCCCTCAACAGAATTTTTCCTGGTGGTTTTTTGTTTTTGTTTTTTTGCAGGGGGAAGCGGAGTGTTTGGTATTTTTTGTTAAACCATCTGGCAACCCTAGCTGGGACTGTTCAGTTCAATTTTTCACTTGCACTGAATTTTCCAGAGTAAAAACATGCTCTTCCTCCCCCCTCCCAATATAAAGGTTTATTGAAGCAATGTAGCCAAACAGTGCATAGCAGCCCTTCCTCAACCCCCATCCCCAAGCCATGCAAGAAAATAAAGGTAACGGTGTAGAAATCCATCCAGCCCTTTTCCTGCCACAGTGGCCTGGGGCCCATTTTAAGGACAGCCCTGACCTTACTTCTACAATACACATTGATTTGAAAGAAAAAGGGGAAAATCCTATTTACTTTTCCATTTGAGAACCAACAAAAATGAACAGTTGTACTGTGAGTTCCTCCGAGCTCCTGGGTTGAGGGAATATGGGATTCATTTTCACTTCCAGTTTAAACGCCACTGCTGCACATTTATGTACACCCTCGGTCCCCCCCACCTTTTTTGTTTTGCCCTTCTGTTCCCCAAAAGGGAATATTGGCACTAAGGCGCATTCAGACTGGCAGTGCTGGAAAATTAAGTTGTCATTTTATCTGTAAACCTGCCACGGTGTCGACAGGCACAGGGCAAGCGCCCTGCCAATGATTTTAACCTCTGTCTTCAAGGGTCTTCCCTCCCTTTGGTATGAGAGGTAATTCGCATTCCCTGCTCATCTCCCCTGTCTCTTGAGCTGCCAATTATACAGTGTTGTGTCAGGTTAGCTCGGGGTATATACAGAAGGAGCACAATTAACCAGGACTGGCTTGAGAAACACTGCAGGTAACTGCTGGCAGGGCCGGATTGAGGCATGCTGCCCAGGGCGCCAACCGATGGGGGGCACCTGATGGCAGCTGTAAGGGGCACGCAGCGTCCCTTATAGCTGCCATCAGGCGCTGCGTGCCCAGCTCCCGCAGCACCAGCCCGCCCCATTCCCGCGGTGCCAGCCAGCAGCGCCCTTGCCCCCATGGCCACGGGGCCCTGCATGGCCTGGCGCGCACACTAGCAACCATAGCTGGGCCGCACATGCGCCGTGTGCCCCGGGGGTGGGCCCACGCTCCCTAGCGGGGGCGGGCCCGCACATGCGCCATGCGCCCGGGGGCAGCGCCGCGCGCCCGGGCCCGAGGCACCAAAATGTCTCGGGCTGGCCCTGACTGCTGGTGAAATGTACCAAGTGAGAACAACTTGGATACAATTGAATTTCTTTCCTCCTCCTACCACTGAAACCTTAAGACATAAACATGAGCCTGTCCTGAGGTTTGAGAAAGTTGAGGCTTTTGTTTCTTTTTAATTTGTATTTTGTTTCAGGGCCTCTGCACATAAGGCCTCTAGGGGTAGGTCTACACAGTAGCACGTACCTTGAAATAAACTACGCAATTTGAGCTACGCAGATTACCTAGCTTTATTTTTGAAATCGATTATTTCGAGATTTGGCGCTCGCCACACAGCGCTTACTTTGAAATAAATCGCTATTCCGCTGACTTCCTTAATCCTCGTACAACAAGGTTTACAGGAAGCAGGAGTAAGGATCCCGTTATTTCAAATTTATTTTGAAATAATGGGTTTCTTGTGTAGACCGTGCATAACGTTATTTCGGAATGATGGACGTTATTCCGAGATAACTCTGCTGTGTAGATGTACCCTAGCTGGGAAACTGATGTGTCAAAATTCCATAAAGAATAGTTTCTGCAGTACTTCTGGTGCAGAGATAGCAGAACCTGGAGATAGCAGAAGTCTCATGGGGGATTCTGTTTTTTAGCCCCGTTTTGTAGACTCCAATGTCTCTGTAAATTCAGTTAAAGGCTCCTGTGAGGTTGAGAGGCCTGATGCATTTCACAACATTTTAGGTTCTGCCATTGATAAAACCTGCAATACTGCTTTTTCCACTTCATCATTGAAAGATGAGGGATGTAAGTTGAATAAACCAAAGGAAGTGAGTGTAGGGTTGCCAGGTATCCGGTATTCGCCCAGACAGTCCAGTATTTTCGCCTCCTGTCCAGTAAAAAAATTCAGAAAATACTGGACACCTAAGATGTCTGTTATGTTCTGATTTTTTTCCCCGGACAGGAGGTGAAAATGCCGGGCACCTGGCAACCCTACAAACACTCAGCGCCCGGCCTCTCCTCCCCCGAACCTCTCCCGGCCCCCAACAGCCCCAGCCCCCCGACCCCAGCCCCCATGTTTACCTGGTTCCGCAGGGCTGCTGGCACAAAATGGCTGCTGGCAAAAAGACCAAAGGGAAGCAATGACCCCCCTGGGTCTTAGTGCTCAACCGTTCCCCTGTTCCTATGCCTGCATTCACTCTTAAAGGGAACATGCTGTTTTAATGCTGTTTTATTTTAATAATTTTTTTTTTTGCTTAATAAGTCTTGGAGTCTTTTTTTTTTTTTTTTTGGGTTTTTTTCTTTTTTTGTTTTTTGGGGGGGGGGGTGGGAGGGTGTTCGATATTTTTGTTTTAACCATCTGACAACCCTAAGTGAGTGACCAAGCAATGGAGAAATCCGTCCCTTTTTACGAATTTTTATCCTTTCGAAGGGCTTAGAAATTACTTTGAGTTTTATGGGGATGAGTGACCTGTGCTCAGTAAGAGGCTCAAACTGCAAAGTTTGGTTCCAGTTACACATTTTCCTCAAAGTTTGGATTTGGGGTGCTAGGTTTTTAATTTATAGACAAAGCCATCTAGAAAAGTTTGGTTGAGAGCTGAACGTGGCTAATGTCTGAGCATCTTCAAAACCAAGAGTTTTGGTTGGGGCTCATTGTAATCAGCCTCTTCGGAGATTGAGAATTGAACTGGTGGGTCGGATACTTAAATAGAGCCTTACTTCTGAGGCTTTCAAAGTGCTTTAGAGCCTGTTAAGCCTCTCAACCCACTTTATAGATGAGGAAGATGAGACACAGATATCCCAGGTATATGGGGATTTTTGAAAGTGCTTAAATGACTTTGGAGCACAAGTCCCATTGGGTTTTTTAAATGGGACACAGTGACCCAAAATGACTGAGGTGCTTTTGATAAGTTCTCTGCTGTGTTATGTGAGCGGTTGATCTTGCACATTAAATCGGTGAATAGCACTCAGTAGACCTTGCTTCCAGTCTCTTGTTCTAACCACTCCACTGCAGTGCTCTCTGGGGCTTGTTGGTTCAATCTGTGCAGTGTCTGCAGACTCCCAGACAAAGAATAAAACTGTCATAAATTAATGTCCCCTTGTTTACGAGTCAACTTCCCTGCTAGCAACATCAATTACGTAGCCGCAGACCCGTCTATGTACTCAGCCCTTTTTTATTGATCTGAATATGCGCCCCCATCAAGAGGAAGCCGTGACCCAGAACTGTACATTCTTTGAGTGCTATCCGATGTTCCCTCTAACCTTTTCCATCCATGTGTGGATTTTTTCCATCCAGGTGTGGAATACATTTTATGTGCACCAAGGCATGTGTGAATGTGCACCACCAGGAGAAACAAACACCTAACTGTGGGTGCTCTGCTAATCAGCTGGTTCTCTCCTCATTGGACACACCAAGTACACAGCTTACAGGGAACACTGGTGCCGTCCCTCTGTATTCCACATGAGAGTACGCATGCGCTCAGAGACTTTAAGGTCAGACGAGACCATCATGATCATCCAGTCTGATCTGCACGTTGCAGGCCGCAAAACCTCACCCCACATTCCTGAAGCAGACTTCCAACCTCTGGCTGAGTTAAAGTCCTCAAACCATGGTTTAACTGTTCAAATTACAGAAAATTCACCATTTACACCACTTTAAACC
The DNA here is from genome assembly GCA_032595735.1 of Pelochelys cantorii. Classification (NCBI taxonomy): domain Eukaryota; kingdom Metazoa; phylum Chordata; order Testudines; family Trionychidae; genus Pelochelys; species Pelochelys cantorii. Next base: position 6,994,351 of record CM064346.1, on the reverse strand, counting down.
TGCAGGAGACCAGGGCCCATGCTGCAGAGAGAGGTGAAATCCCCCCCCAGGATATTGGCCAGTGTTCCCTGTAAGCTGAGCGCTTGGGCCAGTGACCCAGGAGAGATTCAGGTGCCAACCAGCTGATTGGCAGGACACCCACAGCCAGCACCATGTGTTTCTACTAGTGGTGCACATCAGGACATTCCTTGGTGCACACAACAAAATTTATTCCACCCATGGATAGAAAATATTAGAAGGAACAATGGTATTGGCCAGTCTGACTTGGGGTCCTTATCTGTATTGCTTACATGCATGTTCTCAGATGTTCCTCTCCTGTTCTGCACTGAGGCCACGTCTACACTGCGGGGTTTTTGCGCAAGAACTCTTTTGCAGAAGAGTTATTGCGCAAACACTTCTTGCGCAAAAGCACGTCCAAACCTCAACAGCTATAGTGCAAAAAGGGAGTTATGCCTCATAGAAGGAGGTTTACCTGCACCACAAAAAGCCCTCTGTTCTGCCGTTTTACTGCTGATTTACTTGTGCAAAAGTGCGCTTGAGGTGTGGACGCTCCACGGGTTTTTGCACAAAAACCCTGAGTGTAGACATAGCCTGAGGATATTAGAGATATAAAATCCCAGGTAATCAGTTAACCAGTTAAAATGAAGCGGGATCCCGCTCGAGATCCTCTATGCAGGGCTGCCAGCACCAGGAACCAGCAACCCCCTGCATGAGGGAGCCGGCTTCTGCTCCTGGCCCCACCGCATGGCTGGAGCAGCCCTCTGCCCACGGCGGGCTGAGGATGGGGGACTGCTCCCAGGTACCGGTTAACTGGTACCCAGTAAGCATCACCCAGTAAGGGTAATGTTTACCGTGTAGCCCATTAACCGATTACCCTTTCACATCCCTTAGAGAGCATAGAGGGAGGTCTGGACCATTCCCTCTCCAGTTCCTCCTTTCTGCTGCATGGCCTGAGTCAGAAACCTCTGTGTCTGACGCTAACTGGGGTTGATCCTGCTCTGGGCAGAGGGTTAGATTAAGATGGACCTCCCGAGGTCTCTTCCAGCCCTAATCTATGACTCTCTCTTTGCCTCATCTTCAAACCTGGCAACTGAATTGTATATAGTTTGTGTCCTTCAGAGCCACCGCCATATATTGCGACCTTCATTGCAAAGAAATGCCCTTTGAGGAAGTCTGACTGTGCTTGCCAGTGTTTGTCTTGCCCATGTAGTGAGGGAAAAACCTGCTCTTAATTCTGAGGCTACATCAAAGGAGCAGCCTTGTGTGTAATGCCTCTCCTCCAGACTGTAGTCTATAAATATGAGAATCACTTTGTCATAATACAGTAAATCATCTGAGAAACAGACACTCAGAAATAAACAGCTTACATTTTAAGCTGGGAGTACCCTTCCCAGCATTGCTTTCTCAGGTAAAGCTCCCACTATAACACAAGTGGCTCCTTCCTCAGGCGGTATTCCCTGGGAGCTTTGCCTCAGCAGGGAATGTTGAACAGGAAATTCAGTCGGTTGGTTTTTTCAGCTCTCATTTAAAATGAAAGCGTGCATCCAGAGGGAGTAGCACGGAAGCTGATGAAGCTGTCAGTCTTCATCTACGGGAGAGGAGGCATCGGGCTGAGTTAACCCCGCTGGTGCCAGTTGAGATGGAGGGGAGATGGACATGCGGGTGAGGCACTGGACGGTGGCTATGGAACTGGGCTCCGAGCAGGGAACTCTATCTCCTATGACCTAGACTAGTACCCTAATCACGGAACCATCCCAGCTCTCATACTTCCTTGGTTTTGCCTGTTTAGTTTGCAAATGCTTTTCAAATTGGATGCGGCTTGGCACTCCAGCCATTCCCATTTACTCTTGCTTTCATCTGGCCCAGTCCCATGAGTACCTCTATCTTAGCTAAATATTCTTTAGCTCGTTCTGTTCCTATTGTGGCTTGCATTCCTTAGCCCTTATTGTTAATGTTGTGTGCAATTTCTGGTCACCATGAACTTTTTTTAGGTGAAGATAAGCAATGTAGATATTAAACATCTCTGCATTCTTGGTGTCAGTTACTAGCTCTCCTTCCCCGCTAAGTACATTTTCCTTTGCCTCTTTTCTGGCTCCAAATGTATTTGTATATATATCATGATCCTTGCTAAGAATAATTCATTTTCTGCCTTAGCCATTCTGACTTTGTCCATGTATGCTTGTATTGTCCTTTTGGACTTTTCCTCAGCAAATTTTCTGATTTCAATTTTTGTAGGATCTTTTATATATTTAGTTAGTTAGTTAGTTAGTTTCAGGTCATTAAAAAACTCTTGTTGGAGCTATACTATCTCTTAATATATTTCCTTTGCATTGGAATAGTTTGCAGGTTACCTTTAATAGTGTCTCTTTGAGAGCTGACCAAACTCATTTTGTCCTTTAAATTTTCTTCCCGTAAGACCTTACCAGTTCTGCATGAGAAGGGTGCTTTTTTGAAGTCAGCAGTTCTTATTCTGCAGCTCTCACACCTTCTTTTTTTTTTTTCTTGGCATCATGAAATCACCTCTTCACGATCACTTGGACCCAAGTTGCATTCCCTCTTCAGATTGGCAGTCATGTCCTCTCCCCTGGTCAGAATCGAGTCTCCAGGGGCTGACCCCTTAGCTGCTTCCCTTGCGTTCTGAAACAAAAAGTTGTCCTCGATTCATTCCATGAATTGAACGGACATTTTGTGATTTGCCACCGCACTGTGTTCCAATAGATGCCTGGGTAATTCAAGTCCCCTGTTTCTATCAGGTCTTGTTTTTTGGACATTTCGCTCTGTCCTAGCAATACCTCATCTGACTCTCCTTCCTGACTTGGTGACGTATAACAGACCCTTACTATGACATCACTCCTCTTCTTCTCCCCTTATGTTCACACAGAAATTTTCTGCTGGTCTGCCTCACTTCCTTCTGGACTTCAGATGTATTCTTGATGTATAATGCAACACCTCTTTACCCTGCATGTCTTCCTGCTCATGCTGTAAGAACATAAGAATGGCCATATTAGGTCAGAACAAAGGTCCATCTAGCCCAGTGTCCTGTCTGCCAACAGTGGCCAATACCAGATACCCAAGAGGGAGGGATCACAACAGGTAATCCTCATGTGATCCCTCTCCTGTCACCCATTTCCAGACAAACAGCGGCTAGGGACACCATTCCTACCCATCCTGGCTAATAGCCATTGATGGACCTAACCTCCATGAATCTAGCTAGCTCTTTTTGGAACCCTGTTAAAATCCTAGTCTTCACCACATCCTCTGGGCAAGGAGTTCCACAGGTTGACTCCTATGCCTCTCTGTAGTAATCCAGTTTTTCGACTTCTCCTACAGAGTCTCTGATGTCGCCAATTAGGTCGTAAGTTATCTTATTCACTAATACTTCCAGTTTTTCTTTTCCATGCTCCTTGTAAAGAAGTTGATCAGATTGCCTCCATTGACTCCACTCTTGTTCCTTCTGTGACCCTATTTTAATTTTCCATGCCCCACCAATGCCAACATCTGACCCTCTGTTAAGGTTCCCTGTGTCTGGATATCTGTTACCAGCCCTTTTGAACATAGTTTAAAGCCCTCCTCACTAGGTTGTTGAGTAGGGGTATGGAGATGCTTTTCCTCTCCTTGGTTAGGTGGAACCCATCTTTTCCTAGCAGACCTTCTTCCTGGAACAGCATCCCAGAATTAAGGAAGGTGAAGCCCTTCCAGTCACGCTGCCGGCACAGCTCTGCATTTGGAATGGCCAGGATGTGTCTGTAGCTGCCTGAGCCCTTACACTCCACTGGGAGGATGGGTGAGAAGTCACTCTGCACCCCTGATCCGTTCACCCTTGCTTCTAGTGCTCTGTAGTCACTGCTAATGCACTCAGGGTCAGACCTGACAGTGTCATTAATGCCCACCTGGATAAGCAGCAAGGGGGCGGCAATGCGCCTTCGAATTCTTTCGACAGTGTCTTGGTAGCACACCTCTCAGGCCATCAGCTTGTTCCTCCGGCTCCTGAGCTGTACCAAGATAAGCACCTTTACAATGATACATTCTCCTCTTGGGTATCCTACCATTATAGCTATCTTGATTCAAAACAACCACACCCACCTGTTTCATTGTCGCAGTACAAAAGTACTGGAAGTAGCAAAGTTGTGTGCCAGGAACTAAGCACACTCAATTTCCACTGTGCCCTGCAAACTCTGGCAATAGTAATCTCTAGCTCTTCTATTGCACTTTTTCATCCGTAGATCTCAAAAAGTGCTCAAAGGTCAGTCGTTGCTTATGGTCTTTTATAATTGGAACCTTTAGCATTTTCATAATGGCCGCCTCTGACGTCACACGATAGGGAAGTTCAAGGCCTCACCTTTACATTGAAGCGTGTGCTACCCAAATGACTCCAAACGTTTTTGAAATAAAATGGTTTTCAATGCTTTCACCTCCTGGCTGAGGCCATTTATTAGCCCTGACTGTGTTTTATTATTGTGGGAGGAATATGTGAATGGGAGGGATTGGAGTGGCAAGCTGCATTGAATATAAAAAGCTGAAGGGAAAGTCTCTTGATCAGAGGTCTCTGTTCTGCTAGCCAATTTGGGATTTTTCGTGCTTTCTTTAGCTCGTCTCTTTTTAAACAGTTCCTTTTTAGAGTAGCACAGGAGTTAGATTAGCCAACATAGTACATTTTCCCAATTAGAGGTTATTGGGGGAAGCGTGGAAGGGCTTCAGTAAACCAGTGTTTGTATGTGTAAGGTATAATTATTTCTTTGAATAGTCAGAGTAAAGCAGGAGGAAGTGCAGTGTGGAAAGAGGCTGCTAAAAATGTCACTTTAATTAACAGGGGTGTTGTGAGCAAGACACGAAAAGTCATTCTTCCACTCTACTCTGAACCGATTAGGCCTCAATTGGAATATTGTGTCCAGTTCTGGGCACCACATTTCAAGAAAGATGTGGAGAAATTGGAGACGGTCCAGGAGAAGAACAACAAAAATGATTAATGGTCTAGAAAACATGAGCTATGAGGCAAGGCTGAAGAAATTGGGCTTTAGTTTAGAAAAGAGAAGACTGAGAGGGGACATGATAGCAGTTTTCAGGTATCTAAAAGGGTGTCACAGGGAGGTGGGGGGAAATTGTTCTCCTAGGCCTCTGATAATAGGACAAGAAGCAGTGGGCTTAAACTGCAGCAAGGGAGTTTTAGGTTGGAATTTATTCCAATGTTGCCTAGGCAAGTTGAGGAATCTCTATCACTTGAGATATTTAAGAGCAGGTTGGATAGACATCTATCAGGGAAGATCTAGATTGTGCTTGGTCCTGCTGTGAAGGCAGGGGACTGGACTTGACCTCTTGAGGGCCCTTCCAGTTCTAGTGTTTTATGCTTCTGTGAATATATGACTTCTAGTCGCACGAGGGTTTTGACATTCCAGGGCTTAGATTTTGCTTATTGTATAGTAGGCCTCATTTTATGTATATTGAAGGGGAAGGGGTTAGAGCACACTGAAGAAGCCTTCCTGAGTCTGTTTCCTGCACTGTCTTCAACCCCGTGGGGTTGTTAGACATGCAGAACTCAGTGAAAGTGTTTGAACTGAGGCTCTTGAATGCAGAATGCCATTGAACTGCTACTTTACAGTGTGTGGCTTCCTAAGGCACACTTCTCCCCTCCTTCCCCCAACCCAGCTCTGTTTCTGCTGCCTCCTCTCTTGATAAATGATGGATCTTGTTGGGTTGTGTCAATGCACAGGATAGAAAGCCCTCTGCCACGCAAGGCCTTTTGAGCTGGAAATTAGCACCTGAATATGTTCCCATTCCTGCACTAGACAGCTTGTGATAGAAACATTTCTGTTCTTTTTCTTTATGAATCATGTACATAATTAATAGGTAGTATCTGACATTTATAGGACACCTTTCATCCCAAGATATGTACAAAGAAAATACAAGGTGGGATTTTCAAAGGCGCCTTAGGGAAGCAATTGCTCAGCCCCCACTGAATTTCTGTATTTGGTTCCCTGTCTCCATCCTTAGAAAATCCCAGCAACAGATACTCTACTGGTCATGGGAGACTCTGCCATGAAAATCTGTCTAGCCAAGCCAAGTGGTGAGGCACTGGGATGACTCTGCTGGTATGTGAATGGGTGGGATTGTGTACATACATGAGTGTTTTTATAGAATTGTGGTTTTTATAGTTCTGTGGTACTGTTGGTCCCAAGATTATGGGAGACAAATGGGGGTGAAATAACTTCTCCTATTGGACCAACTTCGGTGGGTGGAAGAGACGAGGTTTTGAGCTCCAAAGGGCTTGAGACAATTCCACAGAGTGACCTGAAAGAGAGCACTGTGGCCAAGGCCAATGGGGCTGACAGCTTCACTGGACCCCTTGGGCAGAAGGGACAGGGCTAGGCCTGGTGTGTGTCGTTCCAGCAGCAATTTAAAGAGCCTGGGGCTTTGGCCCTTTCGCATCACCGGGACCCACGGCAGTTGCCACTTTTACCACTCCCTCAACTCCCGTTGGGCGGGCCTGTCTCTGGCGCTTGCTGGATGATTTGCCAAAAGAAGTTGGGTCAATAAAATACTTACATCACTCACCTTGCATCTCAGCATGTTTTATGTGCAGAAAGTTGCTGACTTTTGAATTTTATTACTTAGTTCAAATGATAAAATAGACACACATATTTAATGAAAATGATCTCACTTTAAGGCAGAAAAATGAATGTTGCCCTACATATTATATTGAGGGTCTGAGAGTCAACAGTCATGACTCTGTTCACAGCTATGTCATTGACTTCCTGTGTAATCTTCAGCAAACCACTTCATCTGTTACCTCAGTTAATCCATCTGTAAAATGGGTCTGACCACAACTCACTGGGTCTTGGAGATTGTTTAATTGAAAGGAGCTATGAGAGAGAGACTGAGGAAAGGATCTATATGGCAAAGTATGAGAGGAGAGAGAGAGGATTTCTGCCACATGATGGAGAGAAGATGTATTTTTTTAGGATTGCCTAACAACACTGCTCAAGTGATTAGGACAGATGATGAAAAATATTGTATCTGCCTGAGCACCAAACTCAAATTGCTTAGGGTGTGTTGACAGAGCAATTAAACACTCACAGCTGGCCAGGGTCTGCCGTTTTGGGCTCATGGCATTAAAACGGCTGTGTAGATATTCAGTTCTGGGGTCCTCTCCCCTCAGAGACCCAGAACTCGGGCTGCAGCCTGAGCCTGCATGTTTACGCAGCAAGTTTTCAGCCTAAGCCCCACAAGCCTGAATAAGCTGACCCCAGTGAGCTGCGAGTGCCTAATTGCTGTGTAGATTTGCTCTTGGGATCACATTTGGCTCTTATTCCCTCTCTCTTTAGCCTGCTCTCCAGTTTGTGTCTCAGGTTGTGTCCTGTATCACCTGCAGAGTTAATTGTTTGTACAGGGCTTAGAACTATTGTAGGACAAATAATAGCCCAAAGAGACAGTTTTGCACACAGAAGCCCAGAGGTGAAATACACTTTGTTTCATCCACTGTTGTATTTATCTTCTACCTGTTTCCCACTAGAGGCATTCTAGAAATCTTCCCTATTACTGCTTTTAAACATTTTTCATAGAAGAGAGGAGCAATCATATTTAATAATGCAATTATAATCAAGGGAGTATGTTTATTCTGTAAGATTTCCACTGCTATGAGAACCCAAGGGCATTCTTGGAAATGAAATGCAAATCTCAAGGATTACCTCCTTCTAAAGATACCAGAAACAAACAAACAAAAAATTGTTCTGTCTAGCCTGTTATTGCCATTAGATGCTCTCAAGAGGTTAGATTCTTAAACATAAAGGGCCACTCCAACCTATGAATTATAACTTTGCTGCAACAAGACTCTGAAGTAAGTGTGTTTGGAAAAGAGCTGAAAAAAATATTCCCGCAAACAAATGATCTAAGGTCTGATAAATGCAGTTGAAACTTGCACAGGTAATATCGTAAGAAACAAGCCCCAGGTCTCATTTTTCACCATAATCCAAAGATGCTTGGTTTGGCCTGTGGCGCTTGCTAAATGAAGACACATTTCAGCAATGCCTTGTGACTAAATTAATTTCCAGAGTCTTAACTCATTTACTAACTTGGCTCAAGGGCCATGAAAAATATTATTAATTGTATGAAGTTTCTAAGAATATTTCATACATATAGCAGTGACAGGGTATTGCATGCTGCTGTGTCCCAAATAGAGGGAGGTCCGCATTGTGTAGCATGTCTTGCATAAGTCAGTGTGCATTATTTATATATTTGCTGCTTATCAAGTAGCAATAAGCAGGGCTTGACAAAGTACTGAATCTACTCGCCCGTGGTGAGTAGATTTCAGCTGGGTGCCCCGTTCATTTGCGGCGCACGCATGCGCAATGTGGGTCTTGCGCATGCGCAGTGCGGGACTGGCGAGCGGCATTTGCTGCTGTTTGTCAAGCCCTGGCAATAAGCATAAGACCAGTTCTGAGTTGACATTAGCCTTATACCCTTCTAATATCTAAGGTTGGGGAAACCATGTCAAGAGCTAATGGGAACTAAAGGTGTCCAAAGTTTTAGTGACGAAGAGTCCTGTGGCACCTCATAGACTAACAGATTTGTTGGAGCGTAAGCTTTTGTGGGCAAAGACTGGCTTTGTTAGATGCATGTAGTGGAAATTCCAGAGGCAGGTATAAATATACAGGCATAAGAAAAGAATACCAATCAAGAGTAAGTCTGGAGATAACAAGGTCAATTCAGTCAGGGAGGATGAGGCCCACTTCTAGCAGCTGATGTGGAGGTGTGAACACCAAGAGAGGAGAAACTGTTTTTGTAGTTGGCTAGCCATTCACAGTCTGTTTAATCCTAAACTGATGGTGTCAAATATGCAGATGAACTGTAGCTCAGCAGTTTCTCTTTGAAGTCTGGTCTTGAAGGTTTTTTTGTTGCAGAATGGCTACCTTTAAATCTGCTACTGTGTGTCCAAGGAGATTAAAGTGTTCTCCTACAGGTTTTTGTACATTACCATTCCTGATATCTGAAAGTTTATCACAAAGTTTAATGTGATCATTTTATTGGCACTTAGGCCAAGTCTACACTTGCAACCAAAATGATTCGGGGGCTGGAGCACATGACCTATGAGGAGAGGCTGAGGGATTCGGGTTTGTTTAGTCTGCAGAAGAGAAGAGTGAGGGGGGATTTGAAAGCAGCCTTCAACTACTTGAAAGGGGGTTCCAAAGAGGATGGAGAGAGGCTGTTCTCAGTAGTGACAGATGGCAGAACAAGGAGCAATGGTCTCAAGTTACGGTGGGGGAGGTCTAGGTTGAATATTAGGAAAAACTATTTCCCTAGGAGGCTGGTTAAGCACTGGAATGGGTTCCCTGGGGAGGTGGTGGAATCTCCATCCCTAGAGGTTTTAAGTCTCGGCTTGACAAAGCCCTGGCTGGGTTGATTTAGTTGGGATTGGTCCTGCCTTGGGCAAGGGGCTGGACTTGATGACCTCCTGAGGTCTCTTCCTGCTCTATGATTCTATGACTTTACAGCAATGCAACTTTCAGGCTCTGGGGAGTGAAAAAACACCCCCCTCCTACACTCTGAGCACAGCAAGTGACAGGGTTGTAAAGTGTCAGTGTGAACCAGGCTACATTTAGCTACTCCTCTTGTGGAGGTGGCTTGCATAGAGCCCTGGGAGAGCTCATACCATTGTCACACTTACAACTGTGCTTTCAACTTTTAAGTGTGGACAAAGCCTTAGAATTCCACGGCAATAGTGAGCATGGAATTCCGCTCCTTTACCATTTGAGCTACAGAAGAATCTCTTTGTTGTTTGCAGCAGAAATGCCTCTGGCCTATAAATGAACCCACTGCCAGGCAGTGGCCATATATACACACTACCTTGCTTATTACAATGCATCGGTTGTCCCTAATGGTTGCCGTCTTCTAAGGAAGGTCTGTAGGAACCTGCTTTCTGCTCCACTCAGTATTATGAAGGGCTGCTGCCCTGCTGACTCTGAAAAAGACATGAGGACATTGCAGAGCCCCATTCTCTTACTGAAGTTAACGAGACGACTCCTGCTAACTTGAGTGGAATCGGGAGCAAGTCCACGAGCTACCCTCAGAATGAAGCTGGGCTGGCAATCCAAATCACAGCTAGGAGAGCGACTGCCACTTAATGAAGGTGCAATGATTATTAGTAAGGTACTTTTTGGGTTGGAGGACAAATAGAATAGAGGAGGTACATGTGCTAAATGTGATGGGGGGTTTGGATTCAGTGGCCTGGTGTGTAGTTGGGTGAATGAAATAAAAGTGTCCCTCAAAAGTTTTGGAATCTGGCTCTTTTGGGGCAGACCCCTTAGAACAGATTTCCTTGTGGTATTCAGTTACGGAAGCTTGTAGGCTGAAATCTTCAGTCGGAGCTGAGGTGAATTTTAAGCACCCATTTCCCTGAGGGTCCTCTGAAAATCCCAGCATGAATCCCTGACTGGAACTGTGAAATGTGCCTGAACTCTTAATCTGGTCCATTTGGGTGTTCTTAACATGCCCATTATTGTGGTATTTGAGCACCTAAAGCACGCTTATGTTAAACGGTGTGCATTTATTTATGTATTCAACATTTCCAGACGACATACCCATCTTCATTTGGTAGGAGTAGCTGGGGAAGATGTGGGCTGGATCTTTATTCAAGCCAATCTCCAGTCAGAAGCTACGTCTTGCATGGTTGTGACACCACAAGGCTTTTATGAGCCAGGAAGGGGCGGAGAGGCTCTCTCATTCACTCCTTGCATTGTTGTTCCCGTCCATTTGGTTCATCTCAAGTTGTCTGGAGAAGGCAGCTTGCCATTTACCGCTCAGGTATGGATTTGTGTCAAAAATCTGTCGCTTCATTCCTCTGGCGAGCTGCGATTTCAGCCGAGAAAGCACTTTACATTGTATAGACAAGTTATTGCTATTTAAACCTTTGCCAATTTAAGGGATAATACTGTGTTCAGTTACATTTGCACATTGCTTTTCAGACTGTATTTGGAAGTTGCCTCCATGTGGTGCTAAGGCAGAGTTTCCCAAAGTGGTCCATGAAACCACTTGGAGAAACCTGCTCACTGGCTGCTCCTGTGTGTTCCTTTACCAACTCCGCGACCGTGGGGCCTCACAGCTCGTCTTGGCTCTGGTTCTCCGTTTGCAGCCTGGGGGAGCCTCAGGAAGCAGCGTGGGCTGGGCCCCAAAGGCAGAATTTTGGGCAGGTGAGGGGGTGGGAGGAAGCAGCCGTGCGTTCCGGGACACGGTTTGCTTTTCACCCCGTGCCCCGCATGCCAAGGGAGTGAGGGGAAAGTACTTGTGTTCCGTGCACGCCTCTCACACCTGGCTGGTGAGCCAGGCATATACGGAATGCAAGTACTTTCCCCTCGCTCTCTTAGCATGCGGGGCACGGGGTGAAAAACAAGCTGCGTCCCGGAGCGTGCGGCTGCTGCCCCCCCCCCCACCCGCCCAAATTTCTGCTCTTGCTGGGCCACCACTTCCTGCAGCTCCCCTTGGCTGCAGACAGTGAACCAGAGCCAACAGGAGCCGCGAGGCTCTGTGGCCGCGGAGCCGGTAAATAAACACACTGGAACAGCCAGTTAGCAGGTTCCTCCAAGTGGTTTTGCGGACCTCTTTGAGAAACACTGGGCTAAGGGCAGAATTTGGCCTTCTGTCAAATCAGTCCATTGTAGGCTTCCAGAGGGAGTCCAGTCTTCTGTAAGAGGGGGGAAAAAGCCTGCTAAATATGAATGCTCCATATGACAATATCTAAGTACCACTGCATCTGCTAGCCATGGGGCATGTGGCAGAGCACAGCTCTCTCACTTGGGCATGATTCTCACTGCCACTAGGCTTGCCAGATGGTTTAAGCAAAAATACTGAACGCTGCCCACCCCCCCCCAGAAAGAAAACACTGGGAAAAAATTAATTCTGTTGAGAGGAAAAAAAAAAGGGGGAGCCCAAAGTTGTTAAGCAAAAAAAAAAAAAAAGAAAGAAAGAAAGAAGAGGGCACTGTGCCTTTAAATGGCCCTGCGTTCCTCATTCCCCATCCCCTGCCAGACATGGCAGGGGAAATTGTCCCCGCTGGGCTTCCGTCTGAGGGAAACAGGAAATACCGGACATTTCACATGTCTGGAATTTTCTGGTTTTTTTTTTTTTTTTTTACCGGACAGGGGACCCGAATACCGAACTGTCCGGGTGAAAACCGGACACCTGGCAACCCTAATTGCCACAAGCTACTTTAACAACCACCCCGAGAACAAAGAAAGTGCTTGGGTAAATATTTTTGACACCATGTTTAAACATGCAGAATAAGTCCATTTTGTCAATATCCTTGTAGAAATAATTTTGAGGCCGCGGCTTCGCCAAGAGCTTTGCTCACTGCATTGATCTGAGCTTAATCCACAGCCCAGACAGCATCTGGTGCATTAAAAAGAGGAGGAGACTCTGAGGCAGGAACTGCAGGTGTTCTGCCATGCTAGGAGGGAGGGAGCCAGGCCACACAGAATCTTAATAATTAACATTAGCAAGCAAATGGATCCATCTGCTAAGCAGCTTGTGTCAGGCCAATCAAAGGGGCTGTGCTCCTGCTTATGCTTCGTGTCAGAAGTCAGCACACGCACACGCACTGCGAAGGTCCCAGGCACCGCATGGTTTTTGTGAGCGGAGTCCATGAAGGAATGCTTTTCATTTAGAGTTAGCTTGTAGGTGAATTGAGCAGTTTGGGTCTGAACTGGGTGGGCTGGTGCACTTGAATTGTGCATGCCTGATGGCCCCATAAGACAAGATATCACAACAGATCTGTAGCTGCCTAGAACTTCTGGGGGTTGCGAGCTGTGCTCTCTTGGGAACTGTATGGCAGGAGTGGGGAAGCATTCCTGATTCTCATGCTCCAACAATAAAGGTTCCTCGTGTTTGAGCACCGTTTTCACCCAGCAGTCGTATGTATGGGGTCTAGGATGCATGGCTGAGCTGTTCTCATTCTATCCAGTAGAAATGATGCATATGCAGGAGGCTTTTCATTACAGCATAATGAACCTGGGGACTGATTTGTTCTCTAGCTTTGGCAGAATCCAGTACTTGGAATTCATTCGTTTTGGAGAATTGGGGGGATTGGGGGTGGGATTCATCTGGCAGCTGCAGAACTTAGTGTGTTGCTGTGTGACTCGTTATGCAGGGCAGTTGTGTGTTTTCAGAATTGACTTGTTCAGTTTTGTTTCTGACTGGTTCTTGCTGAAAATATTTCCCTGCATTGCTTCCGCTTGAGGAAAAATACTTCCCCTCCTCAGGAGCAAGCGATTAAGCCTTGTCATTCTTTCTCAAACAGCTCAGAATTCTTGGACTTGTGGGATGTGGTGATTTATCCTATGTCTGCCCGAAATCTGTCCCTCATGCTCAGAGTCGTTCTTGCTTGACCAGTGCCCAGGAATACAGGAAATCCAGACATTTATTTTGGACAGTGCTATATATTCAGAGGGGGAGGGGAGCTTGAGCTCCTATATTCACCTCCTTTCTGGCTAGGTGATCCATTTAGGATAAAATATTTACCAGTGGATGCTCCCTTGAACCTCCATGTGGCATCAGAACCAAATCCCGTACATTCGGGAGAGTGCATTTTTTCCCCAGCATTGTTCCTTTACCTTTCAGACTTGCAACAGCAACTGAATCCCCAAAAGTACTCTGCCTAAGGGGATCCTTGTGTGTGTACGGAACCCTATTGAAATCTCACTGGGTCCATGCATAAGCAACATATGGTATAACTCGCAGGGCAGCAATAAGACCGAAAGCAGTGGTTTATGAATGCGCTAAAGACGTCATGCTTGCATTATTTTTGGGGGGGGGGTCATCGGGAGCGGGGAAGCCACAGGAATCCCACGAGGAAGATGTACTTCTCATAAAATGTCCAGACAGGCAGATTTTCGCCAGCCTAGTACATTGGGATACAGGCCCGTATGCAGGAATGTCTGTGTGTGTTGGTGGGGGAAGGGTGAGACTGCACCATCATGGTCCCCCAAGGAAGTGGGGAAATCAGCCCCAGCCTTCCCCCACCTGGTCAGAGCTTGGGGGAGGGAGGCTTGGGCAATGAGCTGTTCCTGCCTTCCTCTGGCTGGCTGGAGCATGCTTACTTGGTGGAAATGGGGAGGCATGGGTGTCTGGTATGTAAGGCAGGGGAAGGCTCTGCCTTCCCAAACCGCCGGACACAGCCCTGACCACACTCCGCTCCACAGCGCCTACTGCTGGCGTTCTGGGGGTGGAGCGTAGCTGCCCCCAGTGCCCACCCTCCCGGTGCTCTGGGACTGGGGAGGCCAGGCCTGTCCGCGTGGTGCACCATCCTCCCTCCCCCAGTGCTCCGGGGCTGGAGAGGCTGGGCCGGGCGGCACAGCATGCCCTGCCCCTCCCTCCCCAGTGCGCCACGTGGCCCTGCCCAGCCCAGCCTCTCCAGCCCCGGGGCACCTGGGGAGGGAGGAGGAAGGGTGTGTTGCCCAGCCCGGCCTAACCTCCACCCTTCCCCGGTGCTCGAGAGGGTGGGCTGGGCTCGGGCAGGCTGCGCTTTCCACTGGGGCTGGGGAGGCTGTGGCAAGCACATGCCTGCTCCTCTTCCTGTGTTTGGAAGGGTGGGGCACGTGTGGCGTGCCGCCCTGCACCGCACCGCCTCCAAGGGCAGGGACGGGGCCTAGCAGAAGCGGCAGGGCAGGAGGTGGGGCTGGGGGCTTCCCTCCCGCAGCCCTGCCTTCACCGCCCGCCCATGATGGGGGGTTGCTTTCGCACCCGCTCTGCATACAGGCCTGGGATAGTTGCAGTTGGGTGGGTAAATGTATCTCAACCAAACCGTGGTTCCTTTTGTGGTTGGCTTGTCACCAGGGACTGGGTTTTGTTTCAGGTGTTTCCCCCTTGTTAACTTGTTCAGTGACAATAGGCCAGTGCTCCAGGTTTCAAGCGCAAATGAGCATGTTACTGGCGGGGTGGGAGAAGGGGGGTTTCTTCTAGCATCAATGACAACACGGGGTTATTGGAGGACAGTCCCCCAGTACCCTCAGGGGACCGTCCCTTTCAGTCCTTCGAGGTGTTTGCCGTGAACTCCTCACTCAGATGCTAATTTGGGAGAGGAAAAATGTCAGCCAAAATATTTTGCACAAGGCTTGGGCTGGAATATGCTTTGCAGGCACGGCCCTGTGCCTGGGAGCAAAGGGGTGTGTGCCTGTGTGGGTGTGGAGCGTGTTGCATTGGAAGCTGGATGTAGGGTCAAGTCTGGCTGACTCAGCTAGAATTACCCGGCGGTTTCTCATTGGGGAGGTGAAATCCTGTGGAAACTGTTAACTGGGCTGCTGCGTCGCACAAGAGACGGGGGGCCACTGGAGCAGCCCCATGGTGTGGTGTAGAGGGCCCAGCTCGCCTGGAGCATTCCCCGCCCCTCCCAGCGTAGCCCCTGTGACACACTGTGGGTGGGGGGCTGCTCCCGCTGAGCCCTGGTTAACCAGTGAAGCATCACTTGGTAAGGTTTGCACCCCATTTACGTTCCTACTTCTGATAACGCCGACACTGTAGCTCCGTCCTCCTTGAAATGGGCGGTTTGTTTCCCCCGGCATGTGCAGTCATTCCGGTTGTTTCTCTTTTGGAGGACGCTGTGGGTCTACTCCCCAGAGACCTGGTAACTGGTCCGTGTACGTGAGAAGGCTCCGTGACTCTTGTCCACACACGCCTTTTGCTCACCCAAGTCTGGCCCAGATTGTGCCTCTTAAGGGCTGCATTCTGCTCTCTTTTCTAGCAGTGTGAACTGGGAGCAACTCCACTGACCTCAAACTGGTGTAAACCGAGTGGAGAATCCAGCCACAGATAAGTGGAAGGCTTGTTCTGCATACCCCCAGACTCCTTTCTCAGAATCTGCACAGTCATTTGGGGTAATAATCTGCTTCCAATCTTTAGCCTATTGACTGCTGCATAGAATACCCCCAAGGCAAACGGCACATCTGTAAATTAAGCTGCTGAATTTCAGCTCGGTTACCCAGAGCGGTTTTTGACAGTGAGATTATTGACGCTGTTTAACTGATAGTTCTGCTCTTGAAAAGCTCATTCTCCTAACACAAATCACTGCACTACCAGGATTTATTGAACTGCCTGATGGAGAGGTACTGCACAACCTTCTATTAGTTTATTTCCTGAGCTTTGCCATCAGCAGGCCTTAAATAATTGTTTTTGGAAGAAATATCAGAGTGACAGGATCGGGTGCAAAGGCCCATAGATTTTCCCCTTCCACTTCTTTCTCTGTTTTCTGGACTTGATGATTTTAGATGATTCCTGCAGCTGCATAGTCAGCAGATGTAAAGGCACCGAGTCGATTCCCATTTCAGTCGTGCCAGTGAGATGGGAAACGTACCCGCTTCAGGCACCTGGGTGGATTTGCTCAGACAGAGCCGGACGAGGCTGCCAGAGGCGGAACTGTCATGGGAACGCTCCTAGCAGCTCTGTAGAGCGAAGGACGCCGAAGGCTGTTCACCTCGCCATGAGCACAGGGCTGCAAAGGTGCACAGGCAGTGCTGGGTGGCTCCAGCAAGATGTCTACCCACCTGGCTGTCAAGAAGGCCAGGGCTGGGATTGCCTCATTTCTAAGTCTGTGTGCCAAGGAAAGCATCTTGTGCGGAGTGGCCGTCAATGAAACCCTAAGGCAGCCTGGAAAGCCAGGCATGCTCCGTTGTTGCTGACATCAGAGATGAATTCCCTCTGCTCTAAAGTCAATGGATGACCATGAATGTGTCCAAAAACCTATTGTATAGGGCAGCAGTGGGCAACCTAGGCTAGTGAGGGGCAACATAAATGGCCCTCCTTCCTCTCAGTGAGCCACAAGATTGTCATAACCAAGATGGTCTCCTGGGATAGGACGGTTTTGCTCCCTGCACTTGCGTACCTGGAATTTGTGCCGAGGGAACCGTAGCAGCGCTGTGTTTGGATAGAGAGGGCACTCACGGCTCTCACACTGTTGTCTGCAACCAGCATGCCCCTCACTCCATGTGCCCTTGCTTACCTGTGGGTCACCTCAGTGATGCTGGTAGGAAAAACCTGTGCAGATGAAAACCAGCAGAATCTGGTAAACTGGCAACAGTAAACGAAATGTCTTGTAGAACCCTGATGAGCCGCATGCGGCCCATGGGCTGTAGGTTGCCCACAACAGGTATAGGGGCTCCCTGCTAAAAAATGGCCTTCTATTTGCCAGTCCACCCTTTCATGTGCTCTAGAGAGTGATATTAATGGTGTCAAACATATGGATCTGGCTGAATGTGGCCCATGGGCCATATTTTGTCGTCCCCCCCCCCCCAGACAATTACCATTCCCACCACTCTCGGTGTCACCTTGTGATCTGGTAACTCCCACTCCGGCAAAATCAGGTCAATACATCCCTTGAGATGGAAGAGGTGGGCTCCCCAAACTCTTCCTCAAGGACGCTAACCTTTCTGAAGGAGTGCTATGTGACCCTTCCATCCGGGTGAATAGTATTACTTTTGAAATACCTATAAAAACACCTGTTCAGCAGGAGAAATATCTTTTTTACAGGAATTTGGTGTTCTTTAGTGCAGCTGACCCTGCAAAGGGCTACATTCCTCTGCAATACAATAGAGCAGGGGTGAGAAACCACAGGCCGGGGGCTGGAAACAGCCCTCAGCTTGCCTGGATCTGGCTCCCAAGGCTCAGGGCCCCCACCCCAACACTAGGGAGCCCGTGCTAGTTCACCTGCCCCTCTGCTGCCCCCCCTAGGAGCTGGAGAGGACAAAATCTACTAGGCAGCCCCCCCAGGCTCTGGTGTACGAGGGGAATGTGGGGAGAGTCTTTCTCAGTCGGGGGCCACTGTGAGGATTTTGTTTTCCACTTCTCACTTGTGTGCGGCCCCCGACTGATTTTTCTGTGGGTCAGTGGCCCTCAACCCCAATGGTTCCCCACCCCTGCGGTAGGGTCTAGGAAGCAGATGGTAAGAAGTGCTAAGATGTTATAGCTCCAGTAGGAAATGAGTGATATTGGCAGGTGCTCTCCAAACTAGCCCCTCGGGTAGCACTGGTGATACTTGCTCTCCTTTTAACCTCTCAAAAGCATCCCTAGTAAGGCTTTATGCTCACTACGGTATCCTGTGGGTGGTCTTGTATAACGTTCTCATTTTGGGTCCGGGGGTTGCTCTCATCTCCGGACTCCCAAGGCAGAATTGTTCCTCACTTCCTTTTGGCAAAATTCAGACCAGTACTCTCTGTAAGCTGAGTGCATGGGCGACCACCCGGGAGAGATCCAAATGCCGCCCAGCTAATTAGCAGAGAGCCCACAGCTGGCAGCAGGTGTTTACCGGCCATGCACATTCGCACACGCCTCGGGGCACATAAAATTTATTCTGCACACAGATGGGAAACATTGGTTCAGACTTGGTGATTCACATATGGTGACTCTTGTCCCCCCTTCCTTCCTGATGTAGTGGAGCCATCTCTCATATGCTTGCCAGTCTGCGTTTTAAAACATTTCTGTTCCAAGGAATACCTGGTAAGATTTCTAATCCATACCCTGTGTCCCATGGTTTTCTTATTATCTCAGCAAGCACCAAACAATAATAAGGCAGTAAACACCCCTTTTTTATAAGCTTATTACAGGCTTCCCTGTACTGTAATATGATTAGTCAGCACTGACTCATTTGTGTCATAAAGGTAAATTGGGGGGAATCAGGGATTTGTTTGTTTGGATGTAGTAATTTATTGCACATTCTCACTTGTGCTACAGAAATCACAGTTACTGCTCATCAACTTAGCTTCCATTTTGCTGGGAGGCTCCATGTGACATTAGCAAAAACTCCACTTTTCACTGGTATTATCCAGCCGATTTTTGCAGAGGAAATAATGTTAAACGAAGCTTTTTGTTTAATACAAGCCCTTTTCCAGTTATGCTGGTAATTTCAGTGTGTCACAGAATGTCAGCTCTCTCTAGGTGGTCCAAGTAGCTTCCATCATTAAGTAGTTCTACCAAAATGCAGTGACACTTCCCCCATGAAGTTGGTGAGCTAGTGAAACTGAGTTGGAATTGACATTGGGAATGTTTGCTTGTTTATTTTCTTGGTAATAGAGAAGAAATGTGGCTGAGATTAGGTTACTGGTGATGGATTCCAATGCTCTCGACTCCTCCATTCCAGTATAGGCCCAATCTATAATGACCAAAAGCTGCCAGTCAGTGGATATAAAATGAATTGATCATCTAAGCCTGGATGGAGGTGGACAGGTTGCCAAGTTCGGGAGCGACAAAACCCCAGTTGGCACAGATTGTAGTTGCTGGCTCTTAGGGTATGTCTAGACTACAGGGTTTTGTCAACAAAAGTGGACTTTTGTTGACAAAACTATACCTGCATCTACACTGCCGCCGAGTTCTGTCGACATAACGTCGACAGAACTCGGCAGTTTTGTCGACGGCGGTAAACCTCATTCTACGAGGAATAATGCCTTTTGTTGACAGAGTTCTGTTGACAGAAGGCATTATTGCATCTATACTGTCCTTTGCGTCTACACTGTCATGTCAACAAAGCGGCTTGCTTTGTCAACAGAACTGGATGTAGACTAGACGCTCTTTGTCGACAGAGCCTCGGTCGACAAAAGCCTGTAGTCTAGATGTACCCTTAGTTATAGGGATGATGGGTATTATGGAAACCAGTTGGGTTGGTAGATACCAGTTGGTAATTAGTACTCTTGCTGGTAGACTCAGCAGAAGTCAACCAGAATGAAAGCGGTTTCTCCTGGTCGGAACAGAAACTCACGATGTGGAAGCTCGAATACTGCTCTTTGTCTGCATGTCTGACTCTCCACTGCCTTGCACCGTGTGGAGTCCCCTTACAGCCCTACTTATGTCCCCAGCGTAGGCTTTTTTGAAGATATGGATGTGACTTAAATAAGAGGCAGGACATGTCCTGGTGTTCTATGTGCAGCAAGCCTATTTCTGCACAACCACAGAAAGTTGCCCTACGGTACGGAACTCCACATACGTTATTCACTTAGCTGGAGTCAGCCTTCCCTACGTTGAGTTACTGAGGGGGCTACACAATGGGGGCTTGATGGGAGAAATTCTTCTCATCTGTGGTAGAGTAATGGGCTAGAGAGTGATCTGCAGTTGATTTGTTATGTCTTCCCTACGTCCGCTAAATCAACTGCTGGTGGGTGCGGGAGGGGCAGAGGCTTGGAGGAGTGAGGGCTCTGGCTGCAGGTGTGAGCTCTGGGATGTGGCTGGGCCAGGGATGAGGAACTCAAGCTCTAGGGTGAAGCAGGCCAGCTGCCCTGGGGCCCGAGAGGAGTAGTGCCTCTTTTTCTCCCTCCTGGCGCTCACCCATGCCCCATAGGAGTCCACTTGGAGTCTCCTGCTCAAGGGGCCCCCCTCCTGCACTGCAGATGCAGCAGTCAGCCTGCAACTGGCACCGCTCCCTCATAGCCAGGCTGTGGCGGCAGTAGTCAGTGAGGGACTGCTGACTGACTGGGGCAGCTACCTGCTGCCCAGGTACAGGTCAGGTCAGGTAGCTGGGGAAGGCATGCGTGGGGGAGAGACCCTGCCTTGTCATTGGTGGAACCCCCAGAACCCCAACATTGGTAGAACATGGGCACCTTGGACCCCTACAACTTGCTGCCCCTGCTTCAGTCAAATATCTGAAGTAAAGCTGCTAATATTTTCTCTAGGCTCTGGGGTTATTAACAGCTGAATATTATTAACAGCTGTTAGTAATTGTTTAAAAGGTATAAAGTTCCCTTGTTTAAATGTAAATCTATGCAAATGACAGTATTTTACAGTAATCGGTCCACAGCTCCAGTGCTCCCTGTAAGCTGAGTGATTGGGTGGCCATCCAGGAGAGATTCAAATACCACCCTGCTGATTAGCAGAGTGCCCACAGCTGGCTGCATGTGTCTCTACTGGTAGGTGCACATCAGCACATGCCGTGGTGCACATCACAAAATTTATTCTGCACATGGATGGAAAAAATTAGAGGGAACTCTGCAGATGGAACACGCCTGTCGGTAGTGCGCTTGCATGTTTCCCTTTGCAAAAAGGACTGTGTTGCAAAGGAGAAAACTTGAAATGACTTAGCCTGACTAGATGAAACAGGATGCTATTGCAAATAAGTGCTGATGTTGTTCTGCGCCATATACAATTTCCAGCTGCACGCTAATGCTAATTAGTGATGCTAGAAATATTATTCTGTCTTAGAATTGCCACTTGTATAGGTGTAAATTTCAGCATTTGTGTGATCATGCAGTAAAAGCCCAGCCATTAGCATATGAATCAACAAGTCTTTGGGGGAGGATGTGAAATTCAAGTACTTTGCTTCCTGGCCACTGATCTCTGCTACTGAAATGGGATCTCAGTTCTTTGACCCTGAAAACAGCAGTAACAACAGGAGAAATAAATGCTGTGCCCTGAAATGAAACCTCTAAGACAGCCAGCCAGCATGTGCTGATCTTTTACCTCTTCTTGCAGCTGTGACAAATTGGGGTTGACCTGTCCTTGCCTGGGTTTTAAACAAATCAATAAAACTGGGAGTTTGGAAGAAGTCTGGGGGAGTTAGGCACTGAGTTGTTATGGGAATTCAGTAGATGCTGAGCAGTTCACTCATTTCAAAATCCCAGCCCAAATATATAGCATCCCGCTTCAGAGTGTGTGAGAGGATCTGTCTTGATAGAGTTGGGATATGATAAACCATGAATGATAATGGCCCTAGCATCAGAATTAAAAGCAAAAATTGATAAGTAAAGTTTGAGGGGCTTACTAATTTCCGTTCAAGAAGGCTTTTACCATAGCATAGGGCAGTTCCATCACGAGACGTATTTCTCCTCTAGTGGCTGCAAGTCCTCCCAATGTCTGTCTGATCTGGCCTGGAATTCTCCGCTGTCATGTATGTTTCCATAAACATTCCATTGAAAATGGTTTCCTGCCTGTCCTCCCCAGCCCCCCCCCCCCGCCCCAGATTGTTTTGCAGTGTAATCTGCCACCATACTGCAAAAGAAGCTGGTGTAACTGAAAGACAGGCTGGTGTAGTTGGATAATAGTTTGTTCCTTACGTAAAGCATTTACCATATGTCTCAGACACGTGTTTGAGTGAATTCTAATGCTTCTGAAAGTGAATGTTGTCCTGTGTCAGTGAAACTTTTTTTTTTAATGCAGAGTCAATTTACTATAGTAGCACATATTTGGGACCTAGTTCTGCTCCCATTTAAATAAGTGGCAGCAGAATCAACCCCCGCAAGCAGTATGCATTTGTAGTAGAGCATTGTGACATTTTCTGTGACTTTTCAGCTTCTTTGCCAAAATAAAAAAAGAAACATAAATAACATGGGGGCGAGGGAAATTGTTCAGATGATTGAAGATAAAGATAGATAAACAGCAATTTGTGAGTTTTATTCCCCAGTCCACTTAATAACCGCAGCCACTATTAAGAAATGGAGATCTCCATTAATCTTCAGATCTTCTCCTTGTTTGGGAGCAGAGCTATTTCAAATGGAATGAGCCTTCCTTTCCATCAGGTTGTGAAAGATATTTTACCATCTTTGTTGACTTGATTTTGAGCTAAGGAAATAGACTCTGTGTGTGTGTGTGTATTTGTCTTGAGATCTTAAGAGAAAGAGATCACCTTTCCACTTTCAACTACAATAGCCTGAAAAGGGAGGCACTGGGGAGAAATCCATTGTGGTTTGAAGAAATCCTCATCAGAAAACCGATGAGGAACATGACAGAGTATGAAAGAGACCTCTCCCTCAGAAGAAGAGTAATATATATTTTATTCTCTTATTAATATTTCATTGGCAAGAAGGTCAAAATCTACATTTAAATGGAAATATTTAAAAAAGCAGAAGCATAGTATTTGACTTGTGGAGCCTTTATGGTTTGAGAAAACCAAGGGCTTGAACGCATCAGTTCAAAATTTGCAGGGCGGGGAGGGAATTCCATATGAAATCTATAAAGAAAAAGGAATCAGCCATTTGCCTCCATCGACACCTCTGATAACAGGTTTATGTTCTTGATACAGTGCTCCCTTTTAATATAAAAAACCTTTTAAGTATGTCGTTTCAGCCAGAAAAGAGTGTTTAGAGGAGAGACTGTCACTACTTAGAATATTATCTTGGTAGATAGTGTTCCCTGGCTTGTGCCGACTATCTACATTATTTCTTCAAGGGATGGTTGAGATTAGTTGTTGGTACGTGTGGTGTAGGCAGCGTGGATTTACCGACTAGTGTTTCAAAGGGACGTTGCCTTCAAGGCATGAGGAACCTGCATCTGTTGTAGCTGTACTACTTTTAGCAGGGCAGGCTCCACTGGAGCAGGAAGTAGCGTCCCTTTTAGCTGCAGGGCAGACCTATGCCATGTAGTTATTCTAGGGTTGCCAGGTGTCCAGTTTTGAACCGGACAGTCTGGTATTTGAGGGTTCTGTCCGAGAAACAAATGTCCGGTATTTTCTAATTAGGTAAGTTTTATTATTATTAGGAGTATCAGTACGTAGTTGTGAACTACCTGGCTGGTAGACATGCTCACGTTGCATGAGTGTGTCTACCAGCCAGGCAATAAGCAACTACGTGAGGGGAGGGGGCAGGGCCAGGGCGAGAGGGAATCCCTGGGGCTGGACTCGCTTGTGCTTCGCCGGGACCATGCGCTGGACGGGCAGTGCCTCGGGATCTGCGTGCACCCGGGTCAGTCCCGCCTCCTCCCCCCCGGCCAGCCCCGCTCCCCCCAACTCCCCCCCTCCCCCCCGGCCAGCTCTGCTTCCCGCTGGCCAGTCATTCCCCCCCTCGATCTGCCCCGGCCAGCCCCGCTCCCCCCAACCCCCTCCCTGATCTCCCCCGGCCAGCCCCGCTCCCCCCGACCAGCCCTGCTTCCCGCTGGCCGGTTCTCCCTTCCTCCTTCTCCCGATTTCCCCGGCCAGCTCTGCTCTCCCCGACCCCCTCTCAGCCATCCCTGCTTTCCGCCGGTTGGTTCCTCCCCCCACCTCCTCCTGGCCAGCCCCATTCCCCTCCCGGCCGGTCCCCCCTCCCCATCTGAGATCAAGTGTGTCTGGTATTTTTTTTTGAAGCCACCTGGTAACCCTAAGTTATTCAGGAGGAAAAGGAGTGGATGCTGTGTGGACGTCAGTTGCATGCCTAGTTTGCTGGCTTTTCACCTCTGGTGAGGTGGGTAGGTCGCAGTGAGCCGCCCAGTAAAGAGAGGTATATCCCTGAATGATGGGATTATCAGTGACCCACAGACGCATTGGCTTTTGGTTGCATATGACAAAACTGGCCCTCAGAGCAATGACAAAGCAGAGTTATTGGTGTTGCCACAACACTTGATCAAGTATGACACCCTGGTGCAGAGGGTGAATTTTCTAAAAATTGTGCTGGCTCGCAGGGGGTTGGTGGGTAGTCGGGAATACTTGCTAGCAACCCAGCCCTTTGTTTCCTGCCCAGTACTCCCCGACCCCCTCTCCTGTGTGTAATTTGTTGGCAAATGAGACACAGGAGTGCCTAGGCTTGCAGTATAAGAGAGAAAATACTCGCTACCGCTTGACAGGCTTGTAACTAGATTCCTGTTTCTGCCACATTGCCCCTTCATGTAACCCTATTAAAGAGCTGTAAATAGTAATATAAATGATGTCACAGTCATTTGTTTTGATGTATCTGAGACTTTAATAAATCAGCTGTGGCTTGGTTAATAGGAATATGAGAGTGTGGTGTTTGTTGCCAGCAGCTGCTACTAAATTACAAAGCAGTCATCTGTTCTACAAGGGAATTAAATGTTTGTGTGCACAGGCGCTCTTGCTCTTGCTTTCCCTCAGCTTCAGAACTAGAGCAGAACTAGTCTCTTTGCTTTGTAAGGTGCCTCCTGATTTTCTAGATATAAGAGTGACTGTGTCTGGGAAAATATCTCCCATGAATCCAGGTCATCAGGGTGCAGCTACATCATTGTCTATTGCTGCTCGGGGGGCAGTCTACAAAGCAACTGTTACATTGCATTTATTTTTGTAATGGTCCCCTTCCCTGGGTTATCGGCAGGCTTTGAAACTGGGACCATAGAATCATAGGGTTGGAAGAGACCTCAGGAAGTCAAATCCAACCCGTTGCCCAAAGCAGGACCAACTCCAACTAAATCATCCCAACCAGGGCTTTCTCAGTCTGGGACTTAAAAACATCTAGGAATGGAGATTAGACCACCTCCCTAGGTAACCCATTCCAGTGCTTCACCACCCTCCTAGTGAAATAGTTTTTCCTAATATCCAGCCTAAATCTCCCCCACTGCAACTCGAGACCATTGCTCCTTCTTCTGTCATCTGTCACCAGTGAGAATAGTCTCTCTCCATCTTCTTTGGAACCCCCCTTCAGGTAGTTAAAGGCTGCTATCAAATCCCCCTCCACGCTTCTGTAGACTAAATGGCTATGTCTACACTGGTGGGTTTTTGCACAAGAACATCTTGCGCAAGGGTTCTTGTGCAAGAAGTCTTGCACAAGAAAACGTCCACACTGCCATGTGCCAGCTGTGCTTTTGCGCAAGAGCGCCCATGGCAGTATGGACGCTCTCTTGCGCAAGAAAGTGCTCATGGCCATTTTAGCCATAGGGCTTTCTTGTGCAAGAAACCCCTGCCGAATGTTCACACTGCCCTCTTGTGCAAGACCGCCTGTGCAAGACGGCTTACACCTGTTAAAAAAGAGTGTAGCTCTTGTGCAAGACGCCCTCTCTTACCAGCCAATACTGTAAATCTTCTTGTGCAAGAGCCAGTGGGCAGTGTGGACGCTTTCGAGAAGAATTGCCATTCTTGTGCAATAACCCGCCAGTGTAGACATAGCCAATAAGCCAAAATCCCTCAGCTTCTCCTTTTAAGTCATGTGTTCCAGTCCCCTAATCATTTTTGTTGACCTCTGCTGGACTTTCTTCAATGCATCCACATCCTTTCTATAATGGAGTGTCCAGAATTGCATCAGCACCAAATAACATAATCACTTCTCTAGATCTGCTGGAAATGTTCCTCGTAATGCAACCTATTATGCCATTAGGCTTCTTGGCTACAAGGGCACACTGTTGACTCATATCCGGCTTCTCATCCACTGTAATCCCCAGGTCCTTTTCTGCCGAACTGCTGCTTAGCCACTCTGTCCCCAGCCTGTAACAATGCTTGGCATTCTTCTGTCCCAAGTGCAGGACTCTACACTTGTCCTTGTTTAATCTCATCAGATTTCTTTTGGCCCAATCCTCTAATCTGTCTAGGTCACTCTGGACCCTATCCCTGCCCTCCAGCGTATCTACCTCTCCCCCTAGCTTAGTGTCATCTGTGAACTTGCTGAGGGTGGAACCCATTCCCTCATCCAGGTCGTTAATAAAGATGTTGAACAAAATCAGCCCCAGTATCGACCCTTGGACACTCTGCTTGATGCCGACTGCCAACCAGAGATCAAGCCATTGATCACTGCCTGTTGAGCCCGACAATCTAGCCAGCTTTCTACCCACCTTACAGTCCATCTATCCAATCCATACTTCCTTAACTTGCTGGCAAGAATACTGTGGCAGACCGTATCAAAGGCTTTGCTAACATCAAAATATATCACATCCACCAACTTTCCCATGTCCACAGAGCCAGGTACCTTGTCATAGAAGGCAATCAGGTTGGTCAGGCAGGACTTGCCCATGGTGAATCCATGGTGACTGTTCCTGATCGCTTTCCTCTCTTCCAAGTGCTTCAAAATGGATTCCTTGAAGCTCCCCTCCGTGATTTTTCCAGGGACTGAGGTGAGGCTGACTGGTCTGAGTTAAGATCCACAGAGTTAAAGGTAGCTTCGTGAACATATAGGCTGATAACATTCGTGGGACCAGCCTGTGGAAGAGGGGACTACAACACACATTTTGCCTGCCAGTTACACTTCTGCTTCCTTGGTGTGTCTGTGAGCAGGCCCTCTGACCAGACGGGGGAGGAGAAGAGAGGACTTGCCCCAGGATCCGATAATTCAAAAGGGCCCAGAGCTTGAGAATGGCTGGAACCCTGGTCCTTCTAAATTGCCACCGGAGCGCTATGCACTCTGGGCAGCTTTGAGGGCTGGATGGAGAGGTGCGCCAGCCCTGCCGCTTTCAGGAGCATGGAGTGCCCCTCCCACACACACACCGTGCCCAGGGGCCCAGCGAGACTGTTGGGTCCCCTGACTGTGAGAGAGAGGGGGTCCCATTTTAAGATGGCTCAGCAGCACACAACAAATTGTACATCCGGCACTATAGACATTTCAGTCAAATTGAAGTACAGTAGAGTCCCAATTATCCTGTGGTCGGATGACCGAATATGTTGGATGATAGGGACTCTACTATAGCCTGGCCCCATCCCTGCCTGGCCCTGGCCCCTTCCCTCCTTGTTCTCCCTGCCCGCGCCCTGGAGCCTCTGATGCCTGCAGCTCCCGGGGACGAAGTGCCACCGGCAGGAGCGGCATCAGTGGCTCCAGGGCATGGGGCGGGAGAATGGCCCCGCTCGCTGCCCCGTTGCTCTCTTGGAGCCGCTGATGCCGCTCCTGCCGGCGCCGCTTCGTCCCCGGGAGCTGCAGGCATCAGTGGCTCCAGGAGAGCGACGGGGCAGCAAGCGGGGCCGTTCTCCCAGCCCATGCTTTATCTGACCCTGCAGCTCCCGGGGACAAAGCGGCGCCGGCAGGAGCGGCATCAGCGGCTCCAAGAGAGTGACGGGGCAGCGAGTGGGGCCATTCTCCCACCCCGTGCCCTGGAGTCGCTGATGCCGTGGTACCGCTTTGTCCCCGGGAGCTGCAGGGTCGGATAAAGCGGAGTGTCGGATTACTGAATGACGGATAATCTGGACTCCACTGTAGTCCATTTCATTTTGCTTTGGAAATATTGCTTCATCGGCTAAGAGGACAAAGGAAAATGGACATAGGAGCAGGTGCTTCTTTACTAACCTACCCCCGCCTCTGAGAAATGACATAGCCCCAAGGGAATCCTTCTGTTCTCTCTGCGACTGTTTATAAAGGCATGTCCACGCTTGCATGAGTTTGCTCTGCGTGTACAAGTCTCATCTTAAGTTCATTTCCAGTTGAACAAAGTGAAGAGAGAAATTATTCAGTGACTCCACATTAAAATGAATCAATTTCTTTTTTCCTGTCTTAAAGTGAAGACTCTAAGGAAGTCCTTAGTGGACCAAATTCTGCAAATTAACATTAATCTGCCTCTCACAGTCCATCTGCTGACAGGTATATAGAATCTGAGATGAAAATCAGATCTCTGTTGGCCTTATTAAATAAAAAAAAAAGAAAAAGAAAGGAAGGAAGTAGTGAGCATGATGAGGTTGATATTGCCCTTTGGAAGCTGATGTTAATACTTTTGTTTGTGCTTTATTATTTGTCCTGAAGGTCTCTCTTCAGCTCTTAAAGACTATTCCATGCAAGGTTTGCATTTTTTTTCTAAATGTCTGAGATCTGGTTTCACAAAAAAACAACAAAACTCTCTCTGCATGAAATGTAACTGATTTTCCCAAACTCCAAAGCAATTTTATGGAAGGAAATATTATCTGATGGATAGTGCAGGACATTGGGGCTATGTCTACACTACCAGGTTATTTTAAAATTAGTTATTTTGAAATAGTAACTCCCAAAATAACTATTTTGAAATAAGCTTATTCCTCTTCACAAGCAGGAGTTGTTATCTTGAAATAACAAGCCCATTATTTTCAGCGGCGGCCCGAGGCGGGCTGCAGCAGCTGGCGCCCCAGGTGGAACGCGCGATTGGCGCCCCTGCCTGCACGGCCGTCAATGGCCGTGACATAATCATTGGGCGCCTCTTTGAAGATGGCGCTCTAGGTGACTATGCTCACGGGCCGCCCTGGATTATTTTGAAATAACAGGCTTAGTAGTGTGGACACTCGCTTTGTTATTTTGAAATATGGAAATGTAGACATGCCCTGGGAGACTAATCCAAAATCCATTCAAGTGAATGGAAAGAAGGCTTTGGGAATTAAAAACTTTGGGTTCTGTTTCTAGCGCTGACAGATATTTGTTTTTAAAAGACTAAACTTTATTAATGTTAATCAAAACCCAAGTGAGGTGACTCACTTAAGCAATGTGCCTAAGTCCTGTAGGAGACGGTGGATTTTAAGAACAGGCTTGTGCTTTGCCGAATTGGGACCTTTAAAAAGAAAAACAAAAAGTCAGCTTGACAAGTAAGTAAGTAAATACATAATAAAATTTAACTGGGAAGGATGATGCCAGTTTAAAGATTTAAAGTGAAACTCTCTTATCAATATTGTCCTTGCTCCCACTGAAAATTGGTGTTTAAAACACCCATTGACTTCAGCGGTACAGTACCAGGCTGAATGAAGGCTGATTTGTTTTCTTTTTTTCCTTTCCCTCTCCCTTTGAAGAATTAGACCCTAAGTCATTAAATCCAAAGTACCTGAACTTAAAGTGAAGCAGGAGACTTGGTATAATAATCAGATTTGCAGTTAGCACATTGGTGTCTTGAAACAACTTTCAAGTCTTTGCTGTGATGTGCCATAAACAGAGCTTTGTCGCATACCAGTTCAGTATTGGCAGGTTGCTGCATTTAACTGTCCAAAGCCCAAAGAGACTGTATGACAGGAGTTAACCGTTCTTGGTAATGTAAAGTACATTCCAATTCCTTCTGGAAAATGCATTGTTTCAGTTTGGTATGTACGAGCTCAGGTCATTCTCCATGTGCTCTGTGAGTGGTCTGGCACACTTGCTGATGGTATCCAGACATCCTTTACAGCCTCTGCCACCAATTCGTACAGGAGGATTAAAACGACTGTTTCATACTTCCACAGAGGGATTTCTACTTCAAAGCCAGACGGGTATGGACTGTGGTTCTAGGGGAGGAAAGCTCAAGCTATGAACTTTAGATTAAATCAGTGCATTGGGCCAAGAAGGCCACAGAGGAATGTTCATGGCACTTTCAGCTGTTCTTGGCTTGAGTGACGAGTCTCAAGTGTCAGGTGTGCCATTAGTGTCTCCTTTCTCTGTGAAGAACAGGGTGATGACACTGGAGAGCAATTAATAGCCTTGTGTAACATAATAAAGACAGTGGCCGCAGTGAGACCGAAAAGAATTTTTTTTTTATTCTGACGCCTTAAAAACGCCAAGGGAGAAAGTGTCTGTCATGTACTTCCCGCTACAAGAGTGTGTGTCCACTTCAGCATCTCACAATGGAGTAGCGTTGCCAGCTATTCATCTCCCCCTACAAAGGGCTAAGACTGCCCGGTGATGCTCTTCTGAGTGAGTGTCAAGATGAAGCTTTGCTCCTTGCCTGCAGCTTGCAGGCTTTATTTACCATTTCCTCCATTGTGCGGAGTGAAGTGGGGACTCAGTGTGCGCCTGAATGAGTTGTGTCAGGCCCGCACACAGGAATTTCTGGGGGTGGTGGTGCTTTTCTTTGTAAATGTGGACCACAAGGGTGTGAATGCACACCCCCCCCTCCCCATGCCCCGTAAGTAAGCAGGGAAATCAGCCCCAGCCTTTCCCGGCCAGCCAGACCACGCGGGGAGGAGAGGGAGGCTCGGGCAGTGAGTTGCTCCTGCTTTGCGGTGGCCAGCCAGAGCATGGCTACTTGGAGACCATGGAGGGGTGCTTTTGCACCCCCCTGCGTACAGGCCTGTGTGTATGCCAGAGCAAAAATACACCATGGACAAGGTTTTCCGAATGGAAGGAGAAAGCAGTTCAGGTCTGTGGCTGTCACAGGGTATTAACGTGCTCCTTCCATACATGAGCAAATGGTAAAGTTTTGTGGATAAATAGTCAGGGGTCCTGTATGAAGGGGAAAAGGGGCCCATGTCTGGTATTCAAAGGGAATTATTGCCCAATCCTACTGTACCAGAACATGTATTTAGCCTCTATCAAGTATTCATTACTAGAGCTTACCTAAAAATGAGCCACTTTCACAGTAACAAATCTGTGGGGTATCAGCCGTTATAGTTCAAAGAACATCCTATACGTCAGAGACATTACCTGGGAATTGCTATACATTTTCAGGGAACCAACTGGTAATCAGTACTTTAGTAATGTCATGTAATGAGATTAGAATTAACTTCTCTAAGTGTTTTTCAGTTGTAGCTGTTTTTATTTATAGGAACTTGATTTCTGACATTTTTTCCTCTTCCCTGTCTATTCCAGTCAGCTGATAAACCCACTACTATATATCTCGAGTTTGACAGAAATTGGTAACAAGGGTCTTCTGCTTAATAATATGGATCAATCAAAACATCTTCTTGCATGAAGAGTGAAATATATTTTCTAGGCAGACAGAAATGCGTGTTTTGAAACACTCGACATATGAAAATTTTGTGTTCTATTTTAAAAAAAAATATAGTATTTGGAATCTGATGAAAATTCTTCAAATTATATGAGCAACAAGATTCTCTAATCCACAAGACTGCAGACAAATGTAAAGAAAATGATCTTGTCTTGTTTCTATGCTCAAATGCTATTATACAATAAAATCATAGCTGCTGCATTTGACTGACCCTTCCAGAACTTTTGTCAGCTGCTATAGACAACTATATTCTCTTGTGTTAGAGGTATTGGTTGTTTTTTGTTTCGTTTTGTTTTTTTCTGGGAACTCTGCTAAACTTGCCCCAGGGTAGAGAAATCTGTGTGGCTGGGGCCTATCATTTGAATATGAAAATTGTTTCTGCTTATCTCTTGCATAACTATTCTGTGGAAGGCATACATGTGACAATCTCAACTCTATCTGAGTGTGATGGTTAACTGCAGTGCACTGTGGTATTTTCTATTCTTCAGATTTAAATATGGGTCAGACAGTTTTGTTGAAATAACTCACCTGAACTTTGGCCCTAAACTTGAGCTGAAGCCAAAATGAACCTTGCTTGAGTTGGCAAAATGTTTGGTTAAATATTACTAGTTCCTGGCCCATTGACTGCCAAATTGTGTTTTAACACCATATTAATTCACACTGCTCCTCGAGGTTCCTATTTGTGATCTTGTACTCGAGTGAAGATAAACTGTTGTAGCCTTCTAGCAGGTGAAGTTTGGTGTGTCTGTGTGTACATTATCCACCTGTATTACAATGGACAGATTGTGGTTTGCTGGCAGAACGATTTAAGTATAACATCTGGCCTTCAGTCCTTAACAAAGAAACCGATGTTTTCTTTTAAGCTGTGGGTTTTGTGAAGTCCATTATTACCAGCAATTAAGTGCTGGAGTTAAAGGGCTGACAGCTGTGTGATAAACTGATGGTTAAATGTTAGGGATTACATGCTCTCAAAAGAAGTAAACTAGATTTAGGAGTTGGCTGGACTAATAGTGTAGGGCAAATATAGTGCCAATCTATAAAAAAGGAAATAAGGGCAACCCAGGGAATTACAGCCCCCCAGCCCGGCTTAACTGCAGAAAGATAATGGAGCAAATAATTAAGCAATCCGTTTGCAAGCACCTAAAAGATAATAAGTCATAGTGTGGATTTGTCGAGAACGGTCATGTCAGACCATCCTAATAGCTTTCTTTGAGTAACAGTACTTGTGGATGGGGGAAGCGGTAGATGTGGGTTTTTTTAGTAAAGCTTTTGATTCTGTCTTGCATGACCTTCTCATAAACAAACAGTGGAAATACAACCGAGATGGTTTATCACACATGCATCTGACGAAGTGGGTCTTTGCCCACAAAAGCTTATGCTCCAATAAATCTGTTAGTCTATAAGGTGCCACAGGACTCTTCATCGCTTTAACCTAGATGGAGCTACTATAAGGTGACTGCATAAGTACTTGGATAGCGGTTCCCAGATATCAGTAGGGTTGCCAGATGGTTGAAACAAAAATACCAACCCCCCCTCAGAAAAAAAACACTGGGGAAAAAATTCTGTTGAAGGGGGAAAAAAAAGGCGGGGGGGGGGGGAGACCAAAGTTGTCGAGCAAAAAAAAGGGACTCCAAGGACTTATTAAGCCAAAAAAAAAAATTTAAGATAAAACAGCATGTCCCCTTTAAGAGTGAGTGCAGGGATAGGAACAGGGGAGTGGTTGAGTACTAAGACCAGGGGAAGCATTGCTTCCCCTAGGTCTTTTGGGGCAGCCTTGGGGAACCAAGTAAGCATGGGGGCTGAGGTCGGGGGGCTGAGGGTGTTGGGGGCCAGGAAGGGTTGGGGGGGGGAGGCCAGGCGCTGAGTGTTTGTAGGGTTGCCAGGTGCCCGGCATTTTTGCCTCCTGGCCGGGGAAAAATTCAGAAAATACTGGACATCTCAGGTGTCCAGTATTCTCTGAATTTTTTTACCGGACAGGAGGCGAAAATACCGGACTGTCCGGGTGAATACTGGACACCTGGCAACCCTAGATACCAGTTATCAGAGGTTTATAGTCAAGCTGGAAGGGCATGTAGAGTGGGATCCTATATGGATAATTTCTGAGTCTATTTCTGTTCAATGATTTAGATAATGGCCTAGATAGTGCACTTATAAAGTTTGTGGATGATACCAAGCTGGGAGGGGTTGTGACTGCTTTGAAGGATGGGATTAAAATACACAGTGACCAAGACAACCGGAGAAATGGTTAGAAGTAAAAAGGATGAAATTCAATAAGGATGGATTTAAAGTCCTCCACTTAAGAAGGAATAAGCAGTTGTACACACACAAAATGGGAAGGGACTATCCAGGAAGAAGTACTGCAGAAAGGGATCTGGGGGTCAGAGTGGATTCTGAGGGTATGTCTACACTACATGGCTCCGTTAACAGAGCCATGTAGATGAGCTTTGTAGACATAAGCAAAGTGAAGCGGCTATTTAAATAATCGCTGCTTCATTTGCATCAAAATGGCTGCCGCACTGTGCCGATCAGCTGTTTGGCGGCACAGCGCGGTAGTCTGGACGCTCAGCGGTCAACATCAAAAGCCTTTGTCGACCGCCCTGTTATGCCTCGTGGGATGAGGTTTACCGGGGCGGTCAACAAAGGCTTTTGATGTCAACCGCCGAGCGTCCAGACTACTGCGCTGAGCCGACAAACAGCTGATTGGCACAGCGTGGCAGCCATTTTGATGTAAATGAAGCGGCGATTATTTAAATTGCCGCTTCATTTTGCTCTGTCTACAAAGCTCATCTACATGGCTCCGTCGACGGAGCCATGTAGTGTAGACATACCCTGAGCTACTTCTGAGTCTGCAATGTAAGACAGTTGCAAAAAAAAGGTAAAATTCTGGGCTTTACTAGTAGGAATGTTGCTAGTGAGACAAAAAGTAATTTTTCCACTATGCTCCACACTGATACGGCCTCAGCTGCAATATTGTATTGAGTTCTGGGCGCCACATTCCAGGAAAGATATGGACAAATCTGCATTCATTTAAATAACATTAATAGTTCCATTGTTTAATTGTCTGGTGTTTTAGGCTATGTCTCCACCATGAACTGAGGTGTCAGTTGGTTTATATAGATGCGTGTGGTATGTGTCCACATCTATAACAAGACCATCCAATCCCTGTCTAGCACCCTCTCTAATGAAGGAGAGAATGTTCTAAACAGATGTCTAGGTGTGACCCAAGATGGCAAAGCCAGGTGGCTTATACGGAAGTCTGAAAAATCCATCTTTAATTCCCAGGAAGTACTGCAGAAATATAAACCACAAGGGCTCTCAATACATCGAGACCAACAATGAAGATCCCACTGGCCCACGCAACTATTGTAACTTACATTTTTCTTTGGTGTAATACCCTTAGCTTTTGTTGACGTCATTGGGAAGCTATGGGTCCTCAGCAGCCAGTTAAAACTAAGCTATTATTGTGTGTAGCTTGTGTTCTCTGGTGATCTTAACCCGGTTTTACTTAGAGGAAGAGAAAAGTCCCTGGAATTGTTGGAAGAACTTGAATTGTTTTGACTCCTGGTCCACTGCTCTACCTGCTACAGCAGAATCCAGCACACTGGTGACTTTGGATGCTTTTGTGAATGTTACTTTTATTTTAAAAGGAGGATTTAAAAATTAAGTGGCAGCAGGAGGCCGATGATGTGGTTGTGAGCTTGAAGGAGGACTTGAGATCTGGGTTCAGTATCTCAGCAGTGAAGCGGAGCAGGGATAAACCCTCTTCCCTCCCACCTTTTGAGTGTCTTGTTGCTTCAGGTTGTAACGTCTTCAGCTGAGGAACGCTTCTTATTATGGGCTTGATCCCTCACTATTGACTTCAGTGGGCAAAAGATGACAGACCAGGCATACATAGCCCCATGGGACCCTAATATCAGTCCTCTGTGTGCTGCTGTAGTACCAATAATTAAGAAAAATAATAAGTAAGCTCAGTAGAAGAAAATGGTCCTTAACTTGCCATTGAATTGACTGATCTGTCTCAAAGCCCAGCAGTGTTTTGAGTTAGCAGGCCACAAAATTGCCTGAGGTTGTCACAATCTTTTATTTTTTTCTAATTCCTTCTGTAATTGAAATATCAACCATATGCTTTATTTTTGAAAGCTTCCTTTAAAAAGTAAATTTTACGTTTATGGCTCTCAAAAGCCTGGTGCTCTTGTGCTTGAATCACAAGTATAACTAAAACTTTTTAAAACCCCCAGTAAATAACGCAGCCAAATAATAATTAATGATCTAAGTCTGGGTTCTTTGCATGCATAGTTCAGCCTGAGAAAACTTTTATACTCTGGTTCTTGGTCTCCCTACAACAGAGTTTATTATGCAAATACAGACAGTCCTTTTCATGACAAAAATGGGAACGGTGCTGTTCTTACTTAAGGAATTTTATTAGACTTCTTTTGAGCAATAATTCAGCAATAGCCCTATAGTAGCAAACAGATACATAACGGGAACATTTCTCTTGTGTGCTTATTACAGAGAAAATTGCATTTCTTTATTACTACTGAATGGTTTAGCACTTTTCCAAGCACTGGACACTAGTGGATTTGTTTCTGTTTTAAAACGATTGTTGGATTTCGATTTTGGAGATAGCATGGCCATGAAAAGATGCCATTTTGTATATCAGAGTGCTGTATAGCTGACTATTGGCTGTCTCATGCATTTAGTCTGTAGGTGAGTGGTTATTGTATTTTTTTAAAGGAAGTTTTTCTTTTCTCAGTACCCAGGAGTGATAGAAGCAAAAGTATACCCAGGATATTTTTCATTTACTATGCCAGATAATAAATGAAACTCCAGGCGGATGCAATCCCTTTCATATATAAACACAAGGAGGTTATGCAGGACTTGTCCTCTTCAGGGTGTGTCCAACTTGCTGGTGCCATGTGAAACCACCCTGAGGTGGGGCAAAGGTGCATCATATTTGCTTCCGAGATACCCCATTCCTCACGTGGTTTCTCCTGTTGTGCCAGACAGGGAGTAATTTGTAACATCTCTGTGGAGGTCCCCATCCACCCAGCCAACACCGCTACTCAGTGTGAGACCAGCTTTACCCACCCTCTTTCTGCCCCCCTGCTCACGGCTTTGATGTGAGGCGGTGGGAGAACGCATGGCAGACGGAGTTAAGATACGTTTTCACTGATTTTTTTTTTACAGGTATATTTTACACCAAGATAGGCATCTTGCTAGTGAGGCTGAGGCATGAATGTCGCTTGTAGAGGTCAATCATGTACTCCTCAGTCTAGCTACACTAGTGGTGGGCAACCAAAGCTAGTGAGTGGGCTACTTGAGTGGCCCTCATTCATCTCAGTGGGCTGCAAACTGTTGTAAGCAAGACGGTCTCCCGAGAGAGGGTAGTTTTGCTCACTGAGCGCATGTATCTAGAAGGCGGGGTGTGCCGGCTCAACCATGGCTGCGCTTTGAGTGGATGCAGGACTAATGCCCGGCTCTCGCAGGCTGTGTTGTGTGCAGTCAGCTTGCTTTACGTGTGCTTGCTTTATGTGTGTGTCACTTTAGTGATCTAGGTAGGGGGGGAAAAAAACCCAAGACATGGACAGAAACCTGCAGAATCTGGCAACCCTGTGTGTGGAAACAATACGTAAAATGTCTCGTAGGCCACATACAGAACCCCAGTGGGCTGTTCAGGCCTCAGGTTGCTCACCACTGAAAACTACTTATACCTTGTCTCCACTACCTCACAGTGGCCATCAAGAAAGCCCTGGCTGGGTTGATTTAGTTGGGATTGGTCCTGCCTAGGGCAGGGGGCTGGACTTGATGACCTCCTGAGGTTTCTTCCAGCTCTATGATTCTATGAAATAAACATGCCGGTTTTTTTAATGAATCCGTAGCCTCAGTGAGGAAATTCTTGTCCTACTCCCCTCTCCCCAAGGGCCACGTTAAGAACGAGCCATCATCTAGCCCTCACGTAGTTAACCTTCCCAGTACCCCTGTGACGTTCACAGGGATTCGTTGTCTCTGTGCCACAGAGGGGTTAGCGGGACTTTTAGTTAGCAGAACCGTGGAGACATCACTTCTGTTTACATCTTTTATTCAAATGCCTGCTTGGCAGGATGACGTCTGCCTGCCTTTTGGAAAAAACCCATAACCACCCATCATTTCCTTTGCACAGGAGCGCTGCTATGGCGTAAATTTGATTCTGATCTTTAATTGAACAAAATAGCTTTCAGATGAGAAACAAGCCTCATCCCCATGCAGGGCTGCAGCTTAGAGGATCTGGGAAATATTCTTCTTGATGCAATGAATGTGAAAAGTAAGCAGGAAAGGAGACTATCTGGGTCAGGGAGGGGCAACCTAGGCTACGTCTATACTGCACCTTTCTTCTGCAAAAGCATATGTAAATGAAGTCTGGAGTAGAATATCGCTGCACTTCATTTGCATAATTAATTAGGGGCTGTTATTGAGCAAGAGGCTTTTGCGCAAAAAGGAGCTGTATAGACGGCTCCTTTTTGCGCAAAACCCCCCTCTTGCGCAAGAGCCATTCTTCCTGAAAAAAGATGTTTTTTTTTCTGAAAACCGCATCTAGACAGCGGTTTCACTTTCGAAATACCTGTTTTCGAAAGAACGTGTGGCCGCCATTATGCAAATGAACACGGGAAATTCAAATCCTGGCTTCATTTGCAATTTTGATCTGTCTAATTTATATCCCTCTTTCGAAAGAGGGATGTAGTTTAGACATGCCCTTAATGAGCAATGACAGTCCAGGAGTTTAACTACTAAAATGTATAACAGAAGACCATTATATTGACTACTTTTTTGTTTTGGCTCCCACCCGTGGGCCCCACATAAACTGCACCATGGGCTGCAAACAAATGGGCCACGTGCCACACGTAGCCCGTGGGCCGCATGTTGAGTAGCCCTGACCTACAGGCCTCTAGTATCGATCAGGTTGGCACTCCTGAAATTTTTGTCTCCAACTTTATCACTGCATTGTGCAGTGTCTTCTTCTGTGGACCAAAATGCCAAGATTTATCAGCATAGGTCTGTGCTCTGCCTTTACCAGCCTTCGGTGTAACCTCTCTCCCTTTGCTTTTGAGGCAGATCAGGTAAGAAGTGTTGTGTGAGTTTTCTTTGCCTCTCTAACTCCAGCTCTGCCCACTGGTGCTGGAATCACGGTGCCGGGGATGAGGCTGCACCCTCTGGCATGAAGAACTGTAGTGGCAACAAACTGCAAATACCTGGTTTCCCTCATCCCCACTTCCTCTACAAAAAGTGTCCCAGTGTCCTGGCTCTGTCGCCACTTCCCTCAGGAGCGACCTGCGGCACCTTCTGGTGTTAGTCTGGGATGGGCAGCTGCCAGCTGGGCCCAGTTGTATAGCAGATTTGTGAAGTGGGACGGTGGGTTTGTAGAATGGAACCGGTGTTGGTGAAATGTTACAGGTACGGCCTAGTGTTCCAGTTCAGCTCCTGCACGCTGTTCCTTAGCTTTGGGTGTTGGTTGCCATTTCCATGGCAACCATGGTTATGCTTTTAGTGTTCGATTTCTGCTAACTTCCTATAAAGTAATCCTGAATATAGAGGCCTCCTTCACCTTTAATCTTCTTTCTCTGTCCCTTTTGCCTTCCTTCTGTGTAATTTTCTTTCAGTTTAACACTTCAGAGTGTCTCTTCAGTGAGTCTCCTTCTCACCCCTCAGGGCCAATATTTTTTCTTTTTTATCATTTACATTTTAGGAATCTGCCCCTGTGGTGGCTTCTTCTCCCGGTGGCCACTTGTGTTCCTGAAGTTTTTCATCGTGTTCTCTTGCTCCCATTCCCCCCCCCATCCCATCCAAAATGCCTCTCCTCCCTTCCATTCTCCTCACAACTGAGCCTCAAGGTCCATTACCCATGAGCGTGTGTCTCCTTCTCCCTTCGATGGCAATTCTTTTGTCCTCCTGTCTCTACTAGGTAACAGGCTGATCTCTTTCTGTGGACGCTGATGCTCCCAGGTAGGTGGCTAGGTTGCCAGAAGATCTTAAGCCAGTGTGGGAAGTGAAGCGAAAATGACAAAGAGCATCCCACATGGACATTTTGCTTTGTGAGCTGGAGATGGTTGCTCAGATAGTGCTGTCTTTTTTTCAGGCAGCACTTTCTGCCTATGGCTTGTCTGCTCCACCTGACACCCATTCAGATGAAGTCAACAACAGAGGCTGGGGCCTGTCCCTGAACTTTCTAGGGGTTCAGAGTCCAGGTCCTAGCTTGGTAAACTGCTTCTTCTGGATCCTGATAGTTCTTGCTAATTCATATCTTAAGGGCAAATGTTTCAGAAGGTACTCTAAGAAAAGCTTCAGTACTATTAAGAAACAGTCATTTATCTGAATTAACATTCTGCTCTAGATGAGGTAATTAATTAGGGAAAAGAAAATAATCTTTAGTACTTTGCTCTGATAATTAACCACGTTAAATCTGCCATTGGTAATTTACTACTGTACACTGGGAACAGAAAATTTCAATTGTTCAGCATCAACCTGCAAGCCTTTTATGTCCATGCAAGCTTTTTTCAGTAATCCTTTATCAGCTTACATTAGGAGAAAACATACAAGAGCAGGGAGGCCTTTCTCAAGATGCTTACTTAACCTTTAAAGAATTGCTGACATTTACAGAAGGTGCCTCTTTCAAATTGACAAACTGCTTGTACATTACATTACCCTGTATTGTGACAGGCAGAGCTTCTTGGAACAGGACCAGCACGGAGTTAGGTCTCCTAAACTCCTGCTCCAGTCTAATAGTTTTAAAAATAAGTGGGTCAACTAAACTAAACTCTGTATTCCCCAAATGAGAATGTGGCTTAATTCCACTGATCCTTAACTACATTACTGATCCTACTACAACGGTTCCCCAACTTGTTCATTCTGCAGACTATTTCATAGGAGAAATTCTCACAGTGCTTCGTTGTCTTGCTGTAATCCCTAGCAGCATGGTGGGGGTCTTTGTCCACCACCAGTGTCCGGGCAACCTAAAAGGATAGAAATAAGCCATAGCAACTATCTTGGAAAGTTGCCATTTCAGCTTAAGTGGTACACGTTCATGTTTGTCTAATGCCAGCACTACTTGGTGGGTTACGCTGCACAAAGTTTGAACCTGGATCTTTGACTCTTAATGCATGAACCTCCCCTGTGCTAAAATGGTCATTTCTCTTAGCCAAGGGTGTGGATGACTGATCACTTTCTAGTTGGCTTACCCACCCCAAGATATCCCATTTTCACATTCAACAAGCAGTCTGATGGGATGGTTTAAACTATAGGCCGCCACAAGCGACTCGGCAGACTACTGGCTGTCCAATGAATACGTGCCCTGGACTTCAGACAAGCAGACTCGGGGTGTGTCTAGAGACTACATCCCTGTGTCGCCAGAGGGATGTAAATTAGACATACCAACATTGCAAATGAAGCGGGGATTTAAATCTCCCGCGCTTCATTTGAATAAAAATGGCCACAGTGTTTTGCCGAGTCGGCACTTTGTCGGCAAAAAGCAGCTGTCAAGACGGGGATCGGATGACAAAGAAAGCCTTTGTCGGCCAATCCTGTAAACCTCATTTTACGAGGCATAAGGGATTGGCAATGTCGGTATGTCTAATTTACATCCCTCTGGCAACAGAGGGATCTAATCTAGACATACCCTTTGACTCCCTGATGGGCAGTCCCTGATGGGCAGGATCGCCTGGGATGCTAAGGGGAAAGGAGTCTAGGAGAGCTGGCAGTATTTTAAAGAAGCCTTATTGAAGGTGGAGGAACAAACCATCCTGATTCGCAGTGATAAAAGCAAATATGGTAGGCGACCAGCTTGGCTTACCGGGGAAAACCTTGGTGAGCTTATACACAAAAAGGAAGCTGACAAGAAGTGGAAACTTGGGCTTGCAGCTAGCAAGGGATGTGAAGGGTAACAAGAATGGTTTCTACAGGTCTGTTAGCAATAAGAGGGTGATCAGAGAGAGTGTGGGACCCTTACTGGATGAGGGAGGTAACCTAGTGACAGATGATGTGGCTGAGGTACTCAGTGCTTTCTTTGCCTCTGTCTTCACAGACAAGGTCAGCTCCCAGACAATGCAGTATGGGAAGGAGGTGGGTAACCCTCATTGCAGAAAGAACAGGTTAAGAACTATTTAGAAAAGTTGGACAGGCACAAATCCATGGGGCTGGATTTAATGCATCTGAGAGTGCTGAGGGAGTTGGCTGATATGATTGCAGAGCCATTGACCATTAGTTTTGAAAACTTGTGGTGATCAGAGGGGGTCCTGGGCGATTAGAAAAAGGCAATTGTAGTGCCCATCTTTTAAAAAAGGGAAGAGGGACAATCCAGGGAACTACAGACTGGTTAGCCTCACCTCAGTCCTCGGAAAAAACATTGTGGGGAGAGGAGGAATCCTCAAGGAATCCATTTTGAAACACTTGGAAGAGAGGAAATTGATCAGGAATAGTCAACATGGATTCACCAAGGGCAAGTCATGCCTGACCAATCTGATTGCCTTCTATGACAAGTTAACTGGCTCCGTGGATATGGGAAGGTCGGTGGATGTGATATATCTTAATGTTAGCAAAGCTTTTGATATGGTCTCCCACAGTATTCTTGCCAGCCAGTTAAGTAAGTATGGTTTGGATAAATGGACTGTAAGGTGGATAGAAAGTTGGCTGTATTGTCAGGCTCAACAGGCAGTGATCAATGGCTTGTGTGTTTGGTTGGCAGTCGGTATCAAGCAGAGTGTCCCAAGGGTTGGTACTGGGGCTGGTTTTGTTCATCATGATTAATGACCTGAATGAGGGGATGGATTGCACCCTCAGCAAGTTTGCAGGTGACACTAAGCTAGGGGGACAGGTAGATATGTTGGAGGGTAAGGATAGGGTCTAGAGCACTGGTCTCCAACCCTTTTACACCCATGATCACTTTTTAAATGTCAGGGCAAGCCAAGATCTACCGCATACCTTCCCCAAGAGCCCACCCCATCCCTGAGGTCCCACCCTCTCCATTCCCCTCCTCTCCAACATTTGCTGTCCCCAGCCCTTACTCACTGTGACTGGGTTGAGACAGGAGTTATGGGCTCTGGAGCGGGAATGAGGGATTTGGGTATGGGAAGGGGTGAGAGGTGCAAGCTCTGGGAGGGAATTTGGGTGCAGGAGGAGGTGGAGAAGGGGATATGGGCTCAGGAAGGGGGCTCCAGGCTGGAAAGTGTTGGGGTCAGGTGGAGGGTTGGGGTTCTGAGCAAGCCACAGGCTTGTGGATGTAGGGGTGCAGGAGTTTGGGTTGGGGTCTACGAGGGGCTCAGGGCAGGGAGGTTGGGACACTTCCTGAGAAGTCGGATCTGGCACACAGCCCTGGGACTTCTTTCCCTCCTCCCCCATCCCGCCAGAAGGCAGGCAGGCAGCACAGGGATGGAAGTCTAGGTCCGACCTCTCAGGAAATGCGCCAAGTGTTGTGGGGAAGGGAGGAGCAGTGCGGGTACTTCTTGAGATGCTGCAGGAAGCCGGTGCTACCTCCATTTTCCCGGGAGGTTGTAGCACCAGTACAGGCTCCTTCTTGGGGGTGGGGAGAATAAGAAGTTGGCTGGAACACCTCGTGATCAACTGATCGTTCCCCCACAATCGCCAGTTGATCGCAATTGATGGCTTCGTGACCATGGATCTAGAGTGACCTGGAGAAATTTGAGGATTGAGCAAAAAGAAATCTGAGGAGGTTCAACAAGGACAAGTGCAGAGTCCTGCACTTGGGACGGAAGAATCCCGAGCACTGTTACAGGCTGGAGACCGACTAGCTAAGCAGCAGTTCAGCAGAAAAAGACCTGGGGGTTACAGGGGATGAGAAGCTGGATATAAGTCAATAGTGTTTTCTTGTAGCCAAGAAGGTTAATGGCATATTAGGTTGCATTAGGAGGAGCATTGCCAGCAGATCTAGAGAAGTGATTATTCCCCTTCATTCCGCACTGGTGAGGCCACATCTGGAGTATTGTGTCCAGTTTTGGGACCCCCCACTGCAGAAAGGAGAAAACACAGCGGAGGGCAACCGAAATGATTAGGGGTCTGGAGCGCTTGTCTTATTAGGAGAGGCTGAAGGATTTGGGCTTATTAAGTCTGCAGAAGAGAAGAGTGAGGGGGGATTTGATAGCAGCCTTCAACTACCTGAAGGGTTGGAGGATGGAGAGAGGCATGATGGATGGCAGAACAAGGAGCAGTGGTCTCAAGTTGCAGCAGGGGAGGTCTAGGTTGGATATTAGGAAAAACTATTTCACTAGGAGGGTGCTGAAGCACTGGGTTACCTAGGGACGTGATGGAATCTCCATCTCTAGAGATTTTTAAGTCCTGGCTTGACAAACCCTGGCTGGGGTGATTTAATTGAGATTGGTCCTTCTTCAGGCAGGGGGTTGGACTCAATGACCTCCTGAGGTCTCTTCCACCCCTATGATTCTATAACTGCACTTTGAAAACCAGTTGTGACAGATATGAAAGGGTTTATATAAATCCTCTCTTCTGTCTGACTCAGTCCTATAGTGGATTCCACTCCCCTACAGATGTGTTATGGCCCTGCTAAGATTCAATAGTGAATGCTTAACTGAAAGTGAAGAACAGCTAAAAGTAGGAATTTCATGTTCTATGAACATTCAGACTCCTGAGTGTGGCTTTGGAACAGATGTTGCCATAGTAAATCCATCCCAGGCAATATACTGAGCCTGGGGAGTATTGGAAAAATACATGAGGGATTTAATCTGTTAGATGCAAATACTCCTGATCATCACAGGTAACATCTGCCAAAGTGTTTTTTACCCACAAAAACTTATGCCTAAATAAATGGTGCCACCGGACTCCTCATTGTTTTTGGAGATACAGACTATCATGGCTACACCTCTGAGACAGATGTATAAATGCATTCCTCTCTATCAGGTCTCAATTCTCCGATATAATAAGCTCTTAGTAATTAGTAACATAGCTGAGAGGAGAGTAAGCTTAATATATCGGAGAGATTGGCTCTATCTTGTATGAAGCTGGTAGCACTGGTGCAGTAATGTATTCAGATGCAATTTGATAAAAAAGAATAGATGCTTCAGCAGCCACAGGATCTATGGTGAACTAAGATGCAGTGTTAAATGAAAAGAAAAATGTTAACGTTTTCCATAGTGTTCCA
Source organism: Pelochelys cantorii (assembly GCA_032595735.1). NCBI lineage: Eukaryota > Metazoa > Chordata > Testudines > Trionychidae > Pelochelys > Pelochelys cantorii. Next base: position 6,949,998 of record CM064346.1, on the reverse strand, counting down.
TGTAGTGATGTAATAGCTTTATAGTGGGGTATTGGTGATTATGCTCTATGTAACAGTATCACGCTCTGGTATCTTGAATATCATCCCATTGGGTGTATTAAAAGTTCTTTTAACTACCTCTCTCTAGTTTTCATTCGTAAGGTTCATGAACATGCAAGAATTGAACGATTTATGACTTACATGTTTAATGATGTTTGTTTTTTAAATTGCATATTTTGAATGCTGTCTTTTGCAAACCATCCTTCTAGGGGTTGTGTATGCCTCAGCGAGGGGGTTCTAAATGGAGACTTCTGGAGTTAGAGCCAAGATGTAAAGGCTTGATGGCTGAACATTTTTTTACCAGATGGTACACAAAACGTAGGCCTTTGTCTTGAAGGAGTTCTTTAAAGCTGTATTTTTATGCGTCTCCAGTTACCATGTTCATAGTACTTTATAATCACCATGGTGTTGTAAAATGCTCTACCTTTCATGGGGTGAAATGGAGTGAAGAAGAGAAATGTAGTTCCTATGTCAGGTAGCTTTCAGGTTTCAGTATATTTTTTCAGGATGGGCACATAGAATGGTGCTGCGCTTCTGTTTTATAGGCTTTTTTTTTTTATGCGGTGCTCATCTCCTTAGAAACTGAACACCGCACAGACCTAATGGATTTAACCCCATACCACCCTAGGGAGGTAAGATTTAACCTCATCACACCCTGGTGAGGTAGGAACCTTTGTTACCAGCATGTTAAAGAGGGATTGAGGGATTGCAGGGTTTGTCCAAGGTCACAGAGAAAATCTATGGCAAAGCCTTGATTGCTGGATTGCAGTCCTCTGCATTCTCCTACATCTCTAGGCTTGCCATCCAGCACTGGGGGTCCCTTTACAGCTCCAGGAGGAAACAGGACCAGATCAGTCACTCACAGGGAAGAATTTTTAGCTCCCCTTTCTGGGAAATTTTCCAATTCATTCTTCTTCTTGATATGTTCAGTATGTGCTCTCCAGTCCTAGTGCTATCTCAGATTACAGAGCACAGGGAAACCTTTAAGTTTGCACATTCAGCCCATAATCCTTTTTCCTAACTTCTTTTTTATTTGTTCCCATTTTGAGTCCATGGTCTGTTCTTTTGGGGTTTCAACACCCTCCAAGACCCTCCCCCCTCCAGAAAGAAAGATCTACAGCAGAGCTTACGTCTACAAACTTGGGCTCATGTGGTTTCACGGGGCTTGAAAAAGCAGTGTAAAAAGCAGTCCTGTTCCCTCTCAGGCTCTGGGATCTATCTCCCTCCCTGGATTTCAGAGCCTGAGCCGCAAGCCCAGTTCTATAAGTCCAGGCTCTGAGACATGCTGCCACGTGTCTCTTTTGCAGTGTAGACACAAGTTTCATTTTGAGGCCTTGAGGGGAAAAAAGAAAATCGTTTACTCACTCCCAGGATGTCATGTGCCATGGGGCTTTCAGCAGGGAACTACAGGGGTCAGGATTTCGGGTTTCTAATCCTAGCTCTTCCCATTAGATATTCCATGACCTCTGCTGAGAAGACACTTACAGTCTCTGAGTCTTTTGTTCTCAGTGGGTATGTCTAAACTAGATCTCTTTTTTGATAAAGGGATGTAAATTAGACAGATCAAAATTGCAAATGAAGCCAGGATTTGAATTTCCTGTGCTTCATTTGCATAATGGCGGCCACGGCTTTTTTTCGAAAAGCTGCTTTTCGGGGAAAAAAACCATGGTCAAGACGGGGATTTTTTGACAGAAATGCCCTGTTTCGAAAGATCCTGTAACCCTCAAAAAATGAGGATTACAGGACCTTTCAAAAAAGCCTGCCGTTTTTGAAAGAACTACGTCCAGACCGCAGTTTTACTTTCGAAATGGCGCTTTTTGGAAAGAGCGCCATTATGCAATTATGCAAATGAAGCACAGGATATTTAAATCCCCGCTTCATTTGCGCTTTCAAACTGTCTAATTTACATCCCTCTGCCAAAAGAGAGATGTAGTCTAGAGACAGACTGAGGGAATAACTATCTCATAGTGATGCTGAGGTTTAATATATGTTTAAGCACTCTTTAAGATGCTCCTTAGATGCATTTAGCTTCATAGTGCTGTTGGGTCATTTCTCTGAGACTCCTGATTAAACTCTTCCTGTTGTATAGGTCATGCACAGTTGGACCAAAAGCTGATTTTTTTTTTTAAAATCTCGGCATTGTGTGTTAAAACTTTCCTTGTGGATATTCATGATGGAATACAGGCATCGTGAAGAAATTTTGCCAAGGCTGATATTGTTTCTTGATAAGATCAAAGAGCAGTGTGAAAGATGTAGGCCAACTATCTTCCTTTCATCCAGGCTATTGTGGGATTTAGTAGACAACAAAAAAGATCAAGTTTTGCACCTCTGTCAAAGGTGAATTCTTTTCCTATGGAATGATTCATCAGCCACGAGAAAGGAAGAGGGTTAGTCCTAGTACTTTCATGTCTGGTAAAAACAGGGAGTTCCAGTGAGCAAATACAAGTGGATCCATTTTTTATTTATGTAACCCACGCACCCAGTGGGATTCACTGTCCCATGTAATGGTATTTAGACCATTTACTGCCAGACCTAAGAACAAGGGCACTCTACAGCCTAAGCTGAGAGCTAGCTGACTTTTAGCTCAAGTGGTAGAGGTTCCTACACTAAGCTCCAGAGATGCCAGGTTCAAATCTGCCTGGTGGCGGTTACATTTACTGGGAGCAAAACTTGCTTAAAGACCCATTTGTGAAGGTGGGGGTGGGAGGAAACAGTGTTATTTTTAAGTTCTATAGGTGGTTCACTCCCTTACATTTACCATAGATCATGAGTATGTCCCATAGATCTTTCAGTCCCCTAAGGTTAAGACTATTTCATGAGTGTTGATGAAGTGCTCTACTCTACTTTTTTTATTCCAAATGTATATGTTAGTACAGAGTGTCCCCACTATAAGTCCAAGATACGTTGAAAAAAATGTGGACGTATAGCGAAAGGACGTAAAGCAGGGAATTTTTTCCTGTGGCGGACTTCCGTTTGTGCGAATTGGCCTTTGTGTATGTGTGTGTGTGTGTGCATGCATGTGTGCGTGCACGCGCGATAGACGTACGGGGAGTGGAAGGACTTATAATGGAACCGTTCCCATAAGCGTCAGCGACGCTAGTGTGGAACAAATGTATACCAAGGAGACTTATAGCGGGGATGCCCTGTAATACTTCCCTTGGCTTCTTGGCACTTTGTACATGAAGAATGACTTGTGCCATTATGCACAGTAGATTCAAAGGAAACGTCATTTTTTAAAACAGATCTTTCAGTTCCAATGCTGCATGAGTGAAGAAAACACACACTGCTTGTACGTAAATGAAACATGAGCTGCTGATGGTGATTGGATTGAAATTCATGAGTGAGAAAAAGGAAGTGAGTCTGTACCCACCGATTCTACAGAGCAAGATTCATGCTAGATCTTTCTTTGTGCTTCCTTTGTATTGGGATTTAGCACATGCTAGCCATGTGTGATCACAGCATAGGACATACGATGAGGTGAACTGAGACATCTGCCTTTCATCCTTCCACTCTGTGGGATTATCTAGCATAGCTGTATTTAGTGGGGTTTACACCTTCTGAAGTATTTGGCCTTTGGTCACCATTGGAGACGAGATCAGGCTGGCTGGACCAGGTGTCAGTTCTCCTACAGAAATCCCCGTACTCAATTTTTTTCATATACCTGAGATTCTTTACCTCGTGGCTTTCCCTTTTCTCCTACATGCAGTGCTAGCCACTCAGATGCCCCCTGGTTACTTAGATGTTACTTGTCAGCTCCATTCAGCCCCCGTGGGCCTCTCTCTTTCTCTTTTTTGGTTCCCACATGTTGTTCAATCCTTTCTCTGCACTGATTTATTCCATCTCTCTTCTCTTCTTCTCCCTATTCCCCTTGGCCTCCACAGATTTCCCCCCCTCCCTGCCCAGTTCCCCAGACCCTCTGCTGCCTCAAGCCTTCTTCAGGATGATCTGTCAGTTCATTCAAGGGCTTTTTTAAGCTTCTCGCCTGTGTCAACCCTGTCACCGAAGTCTTCCTAATGCTTTGTAGTCCATCTCTCTCAGCTCCCCTGGATCCTTTTGCATCATCCATAGCTGGCTGACACTTCCTTTTCACTCAGCTAGGCCTTTTCCATGATCTTTTTTCTGTTTCTCCAGCTACCTTTGCTTTCCCTCCATTTCTTACCTGATACCCTTGTTTCCATCCTCTCTCTGTTTCCTGGATGTTGTACTGCTCTGCCTTGGGCCATCTCATCTTGCCTCTGGCCTCCTCCCTTCCTCGGAGCTCATCACTGAATTGCCTTCATATCCCATAGCACTCTCTGGTTCAAGGAAGCCACCCCATGTGTTTCCTCCACGGGACTGCTGCCCTCAGTGGTTTTGAAGCTCCTCTACTGTGCAGCGATGACTACCACTCTTTGCTCTGCAAAAGTGCTGTGCAGTGCTGCAGAAAGTCCTTAAAAAAGAAGAGGAGGCAAAATCGCCAAATGAGATTTCAACGTTGCTGTATTCTTCACCTTGAGGACACTCTTCATGCTTAGTATCAATGACACTGGACTGTAATTGCTTTCCATTGCCAAGCGTCCTATGTTAATCCTCCAACAGCAGTGTTCTGCTCGTCACCAGAGTCAGTGATTTTAGTATAGCCTGGGAAGCCTGCAATGTTTAATTTCCTGCAAAGGAGGGGGACAGGAAGGGCTGTGAGATTCCTTTTTCTTTAGAAAAGAGATGTACTGTGTTCTGGTGCATTGCCTGCTCAGTACTGTTAACTGAGAAGCACAGGTGTGATGGGGAATGGTACCCGGATTACTATGGAGAGCCTTCCTTCTGAGCTGGTATGAAAATCCATCCAGCTGATAATGCTGCCCTTGTTGTCCGCTGCGGTAAGTTTAAACATCCGGTTCCGATTTTCAAATCTCTCTAGGAACTCTGGGCAGTCAGTTTCCATTAAAATTCATAGGAACTGGGTGTTCCAATACCATTAGGCCAGGGGTTCTCAAACTTGTGATACCACAACCCCCCTCTCAGTTGCTCGGGACCCCCTTTTAATTTGTTTGCAATCCCCCTGTAAGTTGCTCACGACCCCCCTGGGGGTCGGGACCCACAGTTTGAGAAACGCTGCATTAGGCAGTATGAAAATATCAGTCCTTGTCCTGCCTTTCAAGACACTATATAATTTTGTCTTGGTCCATGTCTGTGACTATGTAGCTTATCATGCCAACCTCTAGCCCCTGTGCCATGCCACCAGTACCCAATTTGTTGGCTTTTCCTAGAATTCTCTTGGTGCCCTCTTCTACAGTAACCCTTTGGTATAGTTCTGATTTTAATTCTGCTATTAAATTATAGGGGTTGGTGTCCAATGACTATTGCCTTGGCATTTGGAATGGAGTCTTAAAATCAGTCTCTCACCTCTCTTCATTCTGGTACTTCCTAGAGACCAACTTCTTTCTTTTGCCTACGAAGGCTGTGTGCCTGTATATCTCATTATTCCGTCCCTCTACACTGTCTCTGTGTTTGCTGTAAGCTTCTCAGGTCATGTGCTATCTTTATTTTATTTGTTTATCTGCAAGAGCACCAAGCAGATTTGCTTCACCATTTAACAAATAACAAACAATGTTTATCTGGATGCTTTCCAGGAAGAGTCTGCTCCAGTCATCTTCATCCTGTTCAGATACATTAATAGTGGCATGATGACTGAGATCATCAGAGAAAGGCAAGATGGAGAGGAGAAGAGCAAATGAATGAGAGGTTCATTGGAAAAAAAAAAGCATAAAATACACAAATCTTGCAAATTGCGAAGTGCCAGAGGAATTGGTTTTATTAATCCTACTTGGACATAATCAAGTAATGTGTTTGTGCCTAATTTCTCTGTAGGATAAAAACTAACATAAATACCCTGCAAACTCACTACAGCCAGTCCCCGAGTTACGAACGCATCGACTTATGACCGTTCGTATTTACGACCGACCTCCTATACAGCCGGAACCCGAGTTACGAACGAAATCCACACTTACGAACAGTGCAGCCGTACATCAGTGAATGTAATCCAACTTACGAACAGATCGAGTTACGACCTAGTGTTTGGTATGTAACTCGTTCGTAAGTCGGGGACCGGCTGTATATAACTACACTAAATATTTATTTTTCTCTTAGTGTGCTTTATACACTGGGCATATCCTCTTTTCTAGACTATATAGGCCAAATGCGTACAGTTTGTATGCCTCTTAAGCATATATGAACGTGCATATGATGGAAACATTTGGAATTGGTCACCCATACAATCTGGTTTATGATACTTAAACTGCCATTGCTATGTGTTTAATTTGCTTATCTTATGGGAAAAATGTGTATTGCATTCCTTGGGAGAGGAAGGTAAAAGGTATTACATTCCTTTTGTTGTCTGCTTTAAGGATGTTTGAGTCCCTGAAGCTAATTTAGAGTGTAGATGCAATGTTATCCCATCACCAAGGGTAAAATATGAAGCTTGTTTAATTTTTCTATGGGGGCTGGTCAGAGGAAAGTAAGTTTTGCTGACTTCAGGAGTTCAGATAAAGATATATTCACGAGACTTACTTTGAACACCAAACTTTGTTCTGTTCCCTTCCCTCCTTCTCCAGTAGTGGTCTTCAAGGCCTTAGTGTCTTCCCTGCAGGCAAAGCCAGGAATTCCCAAGCCTTCAACATCTTTATCCAGCTCAGTCATTCACACAAGCACATGTTTGGGCAGCCTGTGCAGGCATGGGCAGGGCAGGCTGGCTGAGGGACTTTTTAAGCTTTGCAAGCATTTAGCTCTGCAGGTAGGTGGGAAGGCTGGTTGGGCTGCTGGCTGGTAAGTCTCCTGACCAGAGCCTGCCTCTGACACCCCAGCCCCTCCCTTCCCCAACCTTCTGCCCCCCCCACTCAACATATCCAAATCCTCTGACCCCCTCCTACACCCATACCCCCTCCCAGATCTGGCACCCAAATCCCCTTTTCAGATCACAATCCCCTTTTACCCTAGGTTACAAACCAAACTTCTGCACCCTTGTCCCCTCCCTTAGGTGACAAAGTAAATCCCTGCACCCCACTCTCCTGCCCTAGGTCACAACTGCCTTCACACAAACTCCCTCCTAGACTCCACTTTCCCTCCTGTACCTCAATCCCTTACCCCAAGCTCCCTTCTGCACCCAACCTCCATCCCACACCCCGTACCTCCTCCATTAATATCATGAGAGAGTGCGGCCCTTGACCACTTTCCAAAATCTTGGAGGGGCCCCCCCGTCAAAAATTATTGCCCAACGCTGTACTAAGTAATCTTTGAACTATATTGAGCCAAAACATGGTACCAGGGTGGGGAGAGGGGAGGAGTACAGGCATAGACCATGCCTCTGCAGAGGAATCAAATGCTTCTGCAGCAGGGTAGAAGATGCTTTAGAAACTCTAATTCAGGAAAATCTGAAATGCTGATCAAATTTGCAGGCTGTTTCTTTTTTAATGAGTTGATTCTGAGACATGGGTACAAGCGTATTGATGCTTGGGAAACTAAACAAGAAAAAAAAGTGTATAAATACCTAATAATCCCTTCACTAGAGAGAAATAAGAAGCTTATCTGATTGGTTGTAGTGTGCAAAAGCACATCAGAAAAAACAAGCTAGCCCAGAGACTTTTTTTTAAATCCAGCTCAAATCGTTTTAATCATTTAAAGGGCACATAAATTGAGCAGCTATCAGCGGAAACCAAGGAAGAGCTGATATGCCTGAAAGGAAAATGTTGATGCCACAAAAATATCACGGCTCTGTAGATTAAAGAGAGGCAATTTATAACTTCATGAGGCAGTGGTGGAGAGCTTTTAAACATGGGGACTTCATAAAGTACATTTCTGCTAGCTGAGAGCTTGATAAATTGGCCTGAACAATATATAGTTTCATATTTTCCTGTAAATGCAACCCAGAGCTGTGCCTGTACTTCTGCAGATGCATGCTATAGGCAAATGCTTGGGTACATCTGATTAAAAATTACTTTCCCAAAGTTGGCAGGGAAACTCCTGAAGAATTGTTCTATTCACCTTTATATAATAAGTGATGTGGAAAATATAATGTGACCATCTGTTAATTCACCATTTATAGAAGTTGTATCTCCTTTTCATTACGTCCATTCTCTGTCTCTCGCGTGTATAAAGTACCTTCAGCCAGGTAAAGGAAGGAAGGTAAATGGTGTTATACATATAAGACCAGGAAATACATTTGCACACAAACATAAGAATGGCCATGCTGGGTCAGACCAAAGGTCCATCAAGCCCAGTATCCTGTCTGCTGACAGTGGCCAGTGCCAAGCACCCCTGTGGTAATGATCAGAACAGGCAACCATCAAATGATCCATCCTTTTTTGCCCATTCCCTGCTTCTGACAAAAAGAGGCTAGAGACACCATTCCTGCCCATCCGGATAATAGCCGTTGATGGACCTATCCTCCATGCATTTATCTAGCTCTTTTAACATCCTCAGGCAAGGAGTTCCACAGGTTGATTGTGCATTGTGTAAATAAGTACTTTTTTTGGGGTTTGTTTTAAACCTGCTACCTATTAATCATAGAATCATAGAATACTAGGACTGGAAGGGACCTCGAGAGGTCATCGAGTCCAGACCCCTGCCCTCATGGCAGGACCAAATACTGTCTAGACTATCCCTAATAGACATTTATCTAACCTACTCTTAAATATCTCCAGAGATGGAGATTCCACAACCTCCCGGGCAATTTATTCCAGTGTTTGACTACCCTGACAGTTAGGAACTTTTTCCTAATGTCCAACCTAAACCTCCCTTGCTGCAGTTTAAGCCCATTGCTTCTTGTTCTATCCTCAGAGGCCAAGATGAACAAGTTTTCTCCCTGCTCCTTCTGACACCCTTTTAGATACCTGAAAACTGCTATCATGTCCCCCCTCAATCTTCTCTTTTGTAAACTAAACAAACCCAATTCTTTCAGCCTTCCTTCATAGGTCATGTTCTCTAGACCTTTAATCATTCTTGTTGCTCTTCTCTGGACCCTCTCCAATTTTTCCACATCCTTCTTGAAATGCGGTGCCCAGAACTGGACACAATACTCCAGCTGAGGCCTAACAAGCGCAGAGTAGAGCGGAAGAATGACTTCTTGTGTCTTGCTCACAACACACCTGTTAATGCATCCCAGAATCATGTTTGCTTTTTTTGCAACAGCATCACACTGCTGACTCATATTCAGCTTGTGGTCCACTATAACCCCTAGATCCCTTTCTGCCGTACTCCTTCCTAGACAGTCGCTTCCCATTCTGTATGTGTGAAACTGATTGTTCCTTCCTAAGTGGAGCACTTTGCATTTGTCTTTATTAAACTTCATCCTGTTTACCTCCGACCATTTCTCCAATTTGCCCAGATCATTTTGAATTATGACCCTATCCTCCAGATTAGTCGCAACCCCTCCCAGCTTGGTATCATCTGCAAACTTAATAAGCGTACTTTCTATGCCATCTAAATCGTTGATGAAGATATTGAAGAGAGCCGGTCCCAAAACAGACCCCTGCGGAACCCCACTTGTTATACCTTTCCAGCAGGATTGTGAACCTTTAATAACTACTCTCTGAGTACGGTTATCCAGCCAGTTATGCACCCAGCTTATAGTAGCCCCATCTAAGTTGTATTTGCCTAGTTTATTGATAAGAATAAACTACATTCTCATTCACATAAAGCTTCAGTCTCATCGTCATCTTGAATTTTGTTGATGCTTGTGATGTTTGGGCCCATCAGCACCATGGAAACAGATTTGAGAGAAACAAAAACGCTTCTTTGAATCTTGATGTTTGCACTGGGATATACAGGAGAAAAGAAGACAACATGCTTTTGATAGGAACAGGATATTGAAACGGGAAAGTATATCTTTTCCCACCCATTTCGCAGTCTTTACTCTCCACTCTGCCCCTTTTCCAGCTCTTCCCATGCAGAGGCAGAGCGAGGGTGTTATGCACCCGGGGGCAAAGGAAAAATTTGCCCCCGGGCACAAACCTGGTGCACAGCTGAGGGGAACTTGTACCGCATCTTCCCCCACCCCCTACAGTTTGGGGCCGGGCTCACATGCACTAACCCGCCAGTGGAGATGGAGGAGGGTCGGGCTTGGAGCAGGGTCGGGCTTGGAGCAGAGAGGCAGGGAGGAGGCTTCAGCTGCAGTGGCGGGAGTAGGCACGTGAGCTGAAGAGATAATGGGGGAAGCAGAATGGGATTAAATTGGAGCTTCCCCAGCATGGTGCCCAGGGGCAACTGACCCCTCCAGCCCCCTCGGTATGCCACTGCCCCCCCTCCTGCAGATCTATCATCTTATGCATGTGCAAGATCTGTGAGAGCCGTCCCATGAATCTGCAGTTAGTGTCTGTGGTGGCTACTTCTGGGTGGTGTCTCAATGCTGCCACATTCACCTCGAAAGAGGGGGCTTCCCAAAACAAGCCCTTGCTGCTGACCCCCAAGGCATCCACAGATCCAGTCTCCTTTCAATGTGCCCACTTCCCAGGGCTCATTGATCTTGGATCTGGCTTCCATCCCCTCTCCAACCTTTGCAACTGCCCAGAGTTGCTCACCTTCTGCCTTATCCATTCCCACCTCATTCACCCCACAGGGACAGTCTCTGCCTCACTTGTCCTAGGGACTGTTCTACCAAGACGTAATACAAAGTTTCCATGTAAAAGGACTCAATGCAAAGCTAAAAACGTCAATGAGAGAATGATTAATACAGAGACGTGTCTACATGTGCTGCAGGGAGACACCCCTGCCTGCCTCCACCCCTCTCCCCCCAGAGTGTACAGCCCCATTGCAGAACGGGGGAGGGGAAGAAAAGAGGCTGAAGCCCATCTAATGGGACTGAAGCAGTCATGAGCAAGCCATGCCCGGGAGCCATTCTCCTGTCCATTGCTGGTGCTATGTTGCTTCAGGCACGCTGAAATGCAGTCACCTCTAGGGTGGGCTGGACAGCTGTTTAACACCTGCACAAGGTTTCGGGCATGGGGCAGTGCGGGCTGCCTTCCTGCAGAGCCCCCATCAGAACTACTGTGCCCTCCTGGTTTAGGAAAAGAATAAACAGGAGGATTGGAAATTAACCTGCCCAGTCTCACGTCCCCTAGGCAGGGAAGGAGCCATCTACATTAGGCCCCAGCTGGAGTATCATGTCCAGTTCTGGGCGCCACATTTCAGGAAATGTGGAGAAACTGGAGAAAGTCCAGAGAAGATCAACACAAATGATGAAAGGTTTAGAGAACATGAGATATGAGGCAAGGCTGAAGGAATTGGCCTTGTTTACCTTGGAAAAGAGAAGACCGAAAAGGGACATGAGAGCAGCTTTCAAGTATCTAAAAGAGTATCATAAGGAGGAGGAAGAAAAATTGTTCTCCTTAGCCTCTGAAGTTAGAATGAGAAGCAATGGGCTTAAATTGCAGCAAGGGAGGTTTAGGTTGGACATTAGGAAAAACTTCCTGCCTGTCAGGGTGGTTAAACACTGGAATAAATTGCCTAGGGAGACTGCAGAATCTCCATCACTGGAGATATTTAAGACCAGGTTAGACAGACACCTGTCAGGGATGAGCTAGGCCAACTCAACTTTGGAAGCCCCAAGGGTCACACTGATACTTACAGAACATGCTGAGGGCCTCAACTTAAGTGTGGTTGCATATGCAAGCAAATATATACAAATAGCTTTTCTCACACTGACAGGCATGAACACAAAGATTAAGGCAAGACTACACAACACACAGGCCCCATTTAAGTCAGCTCTGCTGATATTAATAAAATGCAATATTTACCCGATTTCTACCCATGTGACAGCACTTTTCATGAGCAATGGCAGTCCAAGAATTTAACTACTAAAATGCATATCAACAGAAGATCATTACACTGACTACTTTTTTGTTTTGGCTCCCACTCGCCGGCCATGTGTTGATCCCCACATAAACCCAAACTGCACCGCGGGGCGCAAACAAACTGGCCGTGGGCAGCATACCAAGTTATTAATAAATATTTTTAAACCTTTACCTTTTCTCTCTGCTGCCATGTCTCCTCTCCTTGCTCCATCATCTCCCCTGGTGCCTGCTGCCCCCCAACTCCTCACCCTCCTCTGCTGTCCTGACTCCCGCCCTTCTCACTGCCCTCAGCCCTCCTGCGACCTGTCCCCCTCCACCAGCCGTTCTCTCCCCCCTGTGCCCACTCCTCCAGTAGCCCCACTCTGATCAAGTGAGCTACCCCTCCTCATCCCCTCTTCTAACACCTTCCTCTACACACCTGCCCTGCCTCTCTCCTCTGGTGCTGGTCCCTCCCCTGCAGGTGTCTGCCCTTCTGCTTTACCCTCAGAATCCCCTGGCACCTGCACCTTCCCTTAGCCCTGCACCCTCCTGGTGCCTCCCCCTTCCCTCACTGCCCCTGCTGCCTTTGCCCTCTTTTTCCCTGATGCCCACCCCTCACCACCCTCTGCCTCTGTTCCCCTCATGCCCCCCTGTGCCCTCACACATGCCTTGCTCCATCCCCACCTTTCTCATGCCCACCCCTTCTTTCAAGCCTTCTCCCAGCACCTCCCCCTCCCCCCTCTAGACCCTAATGCCCTTCCCCTCTCCTCTCCTCTCCCAGCATCACCCTGTCCCCCCCTCCCACTGACACCTCCCATCCTGCCCTTTTCCTCATTGTCTGCACTTGGCCCCCTAGCATTTGTATCTTCCCTCTCCCCTCCCCCCCCTCTGTACAAGCCCCTTCCCCTTCCTCCCCCCTCCCTTCCGCACAAGCCCCTTCCTCCCTCTTTGCACAAGCCCCTTCCTCTCCCCTCCCCTCCCCCTCCACACAAGCCCCTTCCTCCCCCTCCCCTACCTTCTGCCTTCCACTTTGCGGGGCTGGAGTCTGCGCTCGGGCCCCAGAAGTCCCCGGACTCCAAACCGGAAGCTAGGCCGTGCGGCACCACTTGGCACCGAACACTTTTTTAAAATCCTGGGCCGTGACGTCACATCATGCCTGGGCGTCTCCCCGGTCACCTGGAAACGCTGCGCATGGCGGCAGCAGCAGCCAGCAGCGTGCGCGGGCAAGGGGGAGCTGACTGAATGCTGCGCACGGCAGGGACGGTCCGGGGTCTGGGGGGCCGGCCATATAACTCGCCGCCCATGCCAGGTGAGCCTGCGCAGTGTGCGCTCACTCTCACCCCGGCCCGGCGCCCCCCTAGCGTGGCGCCCGGGGGCAATTGCCCCCCCACCCCCCGCACCCCCTTTGCTACGCCTCTGTTCCCATGTGACACAGTTGTCAAAATCTCAAATGCACAGCGTTGGTATATTATATTTGAAACTGGCAGTAAAGCCAGGAAGCAGCTTGTATTCACATTCAATGGCAAAACCAACAACAGATAGCCTGCCATAATGGAATCCAGGCATCGGAAGATTTGCGGGGTTGCAAGGCCTCTTGGGGCACAGGCTTAAAAACGCCTTTTGTGGCTGAGTCCTATGCTCAGGTTTCATGTTCAGAGCACAGAAGGGGTTGCAGCGTAGGGGAGACAATATAGAACCACAAGATTGGTTCTGTTCCACTTTGATTTCATCTGAGTGCCACCCCCCTGGAGCTCGTTTGGCTGCCAATTTCCTTCAACAGTTGTGATCTGCCTTTATCTAATGCCCTGAGGCTACATCTACACTACAGGGCTTTGCGGGCAGAGAGCATGCTAATGAAGTGCTCATTAGCATTTGTCACACTGCCATTAGCATATTCTCTGCTCGAGGCTTTTTGCGCAAAAAGCAGCAGTGTAGATGGATCCGTTTTATGCAAAAACTCCCTTTTGCGCAAGATCCTTATGCCTCAAAAAAGGAGGTATCACAATCTTGCGCAAAAGGGAGTTTTTGTGCAAAATGGATCTGTCTACACTGCTTGTTTTTGTGCAAAAACAGTGATTGGATAGTGGATTTCCATCAAGGTTTCCCTGCTTGCTTGAGTGGGTTGTTTTCTTTCTCACCTTGGAAGCATTTTCAGCATAGCTCCTTCCAGATTTTGAGAGACCCTCTGAGGCCTTGTCTATACTTACCTGGAGATTGAAACTTTGGAGATTGATTTTCTGGGGTTCGATTTACTGGGTCTAGTAACGACCCGCTAAATCGACCACTGATGTCATCCCTGTTGACCCTGAGACTTCACAAGGACACGAGGAATAAGGGAAGTTGACGGAAGAATTTCTCCAGTCGACCTCCCGCAGTGGGGATGCCACGGTAATTTGAGTTAAAGTATGTCGACTCCAGCTATGCTATTCATGGAGCTGGAGTTGCACATCTTAGTTCGACTTTCTTCCCCAGTGTAGACCTGGCCTCAGAGCTGGAGCAGGTGGAGCATGCACTGTGTTGAGACTATCACTTCCTCCAGCTCTGACTCTGTCCTTTTGTACAACTTCCAGAGGGACTTGTGATTATTCTCTCTGAAGCTCTTTATCCTTTCTAGCCTCAACTCATTCCTTTGGGGAACATCAAAATGAGGGCTACACAGCAAATATACTTGAGTCGCTTTCTCTGAAGGGTAAGCATTTTTAATCACGGCACTGTGGCAAGATGTATTATCCTGTGGGAGACAGTCTGCACCTTACAACCAAGACAGCAGGGGTGCAATCAAGGAGCACCTTTGCTTTGGAACTGTACTATAGCAACTGGAAAAGGAAGCCGAGTAAGAGATGGGAGACTAGAAACCCAGGTGGCGACTAGAAGCCTACAGGGTTACTGTCCTGAGCTGATCACTTGAGGCTGTTTTTCTGACTATATGTTTGGCTGCTCTGACTTAAGGCTTGGAGGCTTGGAAGGATTAGGGGTTTATCAGTAAATGTCTGTAAAAGTTGATTTCACTGTGCATACACAAACTAAGGATAAAATATTTTTGTTTGAAATTTATGACTAGGCAAAGCGAGAAAAATGCTGCTTGAGAACTTAGAGCATTTGATTTAAAGCTGACTTTGTATATTTTGTCATGATGTTGACAGTTTTGTGTGTTAAGTTATAAAGCTTAATCTTTTTGAATCTCAGCATCTCCTGTCATGAAATAGTGATTGCTTGGCCTTCCCTATTGTGTGACATCTTCCCAGTAATCTCCCATACGGTGAAAAATTAAGTAGATAAAATTTTTAAAAAGCTTAAAAATAATCTGTCATCTGTTGAAATGTAAAGAGTTCTGCTAAACCTACTTATGAAGTGTATTAGCCCCTCCTCTCTTGACCTGGTATGTAAAGATAAGAGGGAAAGTCTGTCTGTCTCCTAGAACAGTAAGAGAACTAGGAACTCTATCCAGAGTGGGACACGTGGTTTTTTTGTAGTGTGGTTTTTGGTATGCTGCAGAATGCAGTCAGGTTTATGGCTTAATACAGGGGCTTACATGGCATGGATGTTGCAGATGCTTACAATGATACAGAAGATAGGTATGCTAGAGTATATATTTCATAGCTTCTGCAGTTGAGACTATCTTCCATGTGGGAGGTGCATCCTGGAAGAAAAACAGGGTAACTCTAATGATAGTGCCTCAAAGAACACAAATAAATATGTGTAACCCACACACCTAGTGTGGTTCACTGACCAATGCAGTGGCACCAAGGCCACTTACAGTAACAGATAAGAACAAGAGACCTCTACGGTGGGGGCTGAGAGTCAGCTGGCTTTTAGCTCAGAGGGTAGAGGCTCCTATACTAAGCTTCAGAGATCCCAGGTTCAAATCCACCCGGTATTACAAGTGTGGGCTCATCTGCAATTTTAACTCAGTCTTTGAAGCTCTGGATGCTTCCTTGAGGAAGAAGGGATCTTGAGCAAAAGGAGGTTTTTGCGCAAAAAGGCGCCATCTACACAGCATTTTTTTGTGCAAAAACCTCTTCTGCAAAAAGGATTGGAAGAGAATATGCAAATGAGAGTGTGTGATATGCAAATGAGCACTCCATTTGCATTTCCTCTTCTGGAAAACGTTAGTAGTGTAGCCACAGCCTGGGTTACATACTTCCCCTTGCTGAGGAAGCGTGTGCCAGCTTTAGAGACCCAGTTGGGATCCCAGATGAGCACCCACTTGTAACTGCTACTGGGAGTGGAAACTGGCAATTCTGCAGCTTAGTATTGGAGCTCCTGCTGCTTGAGCTAAAAGCCAGCTGCTTTTTTTAGGTGGAGCAGTAGAGGCTCCTGTACTAAGCTCCAGAGGTCCCAAGTTCAAATCTGCCTTCTGGCAGTTACATATGCTTGGAAGAACCTCTGAGATCCCAAAAGAGCTTTCTGATGCTATTTGACAATGTTACATGACATCTAGAAAAGACCAATATCTGATTAATTCACACACCTAAAAACTGAACAAATGTGATAATGGATTTGTTGTGTTTCTTGCACTAGGGAAGATCACTGAAAGCTGCAAACCAAGATTTCCAAACTCAGGTTACTCCTCACCTAAGAACAGTTTATGGCCTAACTGAGTGAGACCCCACAGGCCCAGAGGTGGTTCAGTTACTTTCCATTAGCTTTCTAGCTTTGAGAAGGTGTGTGTGGAATGACACCTTTGCAACCAGACAAAACGCCACCTCCGGGAGCCCTATCAAGTTCTTCCTTTGGCATCTTGGATGGATTTAGAAACTTGTTAAATCTCTGATCTTTGCCTGGGGCATTATGTCCTTTAATAGTCACAGCTTGGGGTGCTGGTGGACAGGTTTCCGGTTAATGAAAAGAAGGGGAACCATGAAGCCTTTTTAAAAAGAGAGATTTATTATGCCAACATGTTTGTTCCATTTCTGTAGACAGCTCTTCTAATGATAAAGGTGCACGTATCTCAGTGTGAAGTAAACAACGTGATGGATGGCCTGCAGTTTATGTGAAGAAAATATTGGAAGCTTTTTATTTATTTGTAAAGCTTCCTAGGAGGCTGAGAACAGGTGGCCTGGGACAGTCACATAGGTATATCATCATTACAGCCAGTCAGGCTGTTTGCAGGGTACAGACTCAAGCCAACATTTCTGTTCTGAAAACAATCAGCTAGCAAAAGAGTGAGAAATGAATCTCAAAGTCAGCAAGCCATTTCTTTCTCCATTACAATTTAAAAACAAAATTAGGAATGATGGATAATATTAATGTAATAGCTGGTGATAAATGTATATAGTAAAATCGTTCTTTACATCTTAAGAAAAAAAGTTGGTGATTTACTAGTGCTGAGTTACACAGGTGTATATTTTGATCATAATGGGTGCTAGTTTGTAAGCTAGAGGGACAAGATTAGGCACTAACTATTTTAGAGGCAGAGAATACATTATGGTCTGAATTGCTAAAAAGGCAGTCTTCCCTTTGCAGAGGAAAACTGCAGTCATAAACTTTTGTCCACATTTTTAGACCCGCAATTGATTTGGAGGCACAATCGTTTATTTATTTTGCAAGGGAAGACTTTGCATCTGCAGAAATTGCACTTAAAGGGATTTTAAGCTGGATTTTATCCATCACGAATATGTCAACTAGAGCCATAGAGTTTGATGCCAATTTAACACTAAAGAAATGAAGTACTGAAAGCCTTCACAATTCTAAAGTTGTAATATGATGGGTTTAATATAGTGCCTAAAGTAAAATGTTATAGAATGTTGCCCTAAGTGATGTATCTTGCCGAATCCCCTAGCACACAGGATCACAAGTAATGAATATGGACTGCTTGGTACATTTTATATGTCTTTAAATCAGCGGAAGACTTTCCCCTGACTTTCCTTTTAAGATAGCTCAAGAAAGTTTACCAGACTGCCAGAATTCAACCCCACCCTGCTTCTGGTTGTTTCTTGGCTTTGAGTTGAATGGCACCACCCTGCTTATAGAGCATGGGCTATCCCGGTTTATGTGTACGTATTGTTGTTTACTTTGTTACTATTTAAAACAGGTGCTTGTTCATGTGAAGGCTGTTCAAGCCAATGGACATCTTCATGTTGGATCCATCTTGGAATGGGCATTGGATCAAACCAGTATTGCTCGCAGCTCTGAAGGCTGGGAGGCAAGCATGGAAGATAATTATGCAGGTCACCTTGAAAGTGGCTGCATGGGTTCCATCTTTTGCAGGGAGGTGAGATGACAGCCTCATGGGGCTATTGGCTCTGGAAGCTCAGTGTTGTGAATGGGTGGGTAAAGGGTGAGTTTGCTTGAGATGGCTAACTGACTTTACATAGAAAGATAAAGGCTTGGAAAAACTGATTTTGTATATGTAAATTCTGAAAGTCCAAGTAGACAGGACTGTCTGCAACATGATCACATGATAGCGAATGATCTGATCTCATGAGTGGAGCATAAACCTGAATTGAGAGTGTGAGCATCCTACCATAGGGGACAACAGGAGTGGAAAAGGGTCATCTTGTGTGAAGGCCCAGGAATGTGAACCAATAGCTCCGGGGGTGCTTCTGATTTCCTATGGGACCTGGGCAAGTTTTTTAATCTCTCTGTTCCATGGTTATATTACCCATAAAAATGGGGTAAATAATGCTTACCCACTCCATGGAGTTTGAGAGAATTAATTGGCTTGTGCAGCAGTCCAAGATCCTCAGATACAGGATGCTGCAAGACTGCAAAGAGGCATTAGGATGGCAGTGTTGCCTAATGGGTGGAATGCTAGGCTGGGATTCAGGAGAGCTGGATTCTATTCCCAGCTTTTTCCTGGGCTTACTTGGAGAGCTTGGGCAAGTCACTTCACTGCTCCATCTCACTTCACTCATCTGTAGAATGAAACTGACCTGTGTACAGTGCTTTGAGATCTAGTGATGAAAAGCACTATGTAAGTGCTAGGCATTACTGTAATTATTTGAAAGCCTCTAAGATCTTTGGTTTGCTTCCTCTTTTCCATACAAAAAGCATAGTACATAGTAAAAAAAGCATTCAGCCATCAGGTTGCTGGCTCCTGAAAACAAGCCATGATAATCTGATGAGGTTCAACAAAGACAAATGTAGAGTCCTGCACTTGGGATGGAAGAATCCCAAGCATTGTTACAGGCTGGGGGCCGAATGGCTAAGTAGCAGTTCTACAGAAAAGGACCTGGGATTACAGTGGATGAGAAGCTGGATATGAGTCAACAGTGTGCTCTTGTAGCCAAGAAGCCTAATGGCATATTAGGTTGCATTACGAGGAACATTGCCAGCAGATCTAGAGAAGTGATTATTTCCTTTACTTGGCTCTGGTAAGGCCACATCAGGAGTATTGCGTCCAGTTCTGGACCCCCCCACTGTAGAAAGGATGTGGATACATTGGAGAGGGTCCAATGGAGGGCAACCAAAATGATTAGGGGGCTGGACCACATGACCTATGAGGAGAGGCTGAGGGATTTCGGCTTATTTAGTCTGCAGAAGAGAAGAGTGAGGGGGGGATTTGATAGAAGCCTTCAGCTTCCTGAAGGGAGGTTCCAAAGAGGATGGAGAGAGGCTGTTCTCAGTGGTGATGGATGGCAGAACAAGGAGCAAAGGTCTCAAGCTACAGTGCGGGAGGTCTAGGTTGGATATTAGGAAAAACAATTTCACTAGGAGGGTGGTGAAGCACTGGAATGGGTTCCCTAGGGACGTGGTGGAATCTCCATCCCTAGAAGTTTTTAAGTCTTGGCTTGACAAAGCCCTGGCAGGGTTGATTTAGTTGGGATTGGTCCTGCCTTGGGCAGGGGGCTGGACTTGATGACCTCCTGAGGTCTCTTCCACCCCTAGGATTCTATGATCTATGATTCTATGGTACACAAAGGCATGTTAAGAGAATGGAGCTACCACCCAAAGGGGGTGGAGGACTCCAGTGTTCACCTTCCATGGGATTTGTCGTGAAAATGATCCACGAATTTTTAGAGCCTCACCTCATTATGCTTTACACATAATAGCTTTTTTTCACATTGAAATATGAAAACTGGGCAAACTTCTCCGTTACCCTGATTAGATTGCATTAGATAGGCAGGTATTTCAATCCGCCTTGTCACTGTAATATCCGAATACCTGGCTTTTTAATGCAACACTGGTTTGGAATTGACTCGGGACCTAGTTGAGCTTAAAGAAAAAATGTTCCTCTCAGAGGGTGGCTGCTCTTCAAGGGAAGCTGGGCCCAGTCTCATTGACAGCTGCGTCCTAGCTGAGGCGGGTGGTTTGCGACCGGTTGCTTATAAAAGCCAGCGTAGAGAGCAGCCCTGGCAGAAAGAGGCTCTGGCATGGAGCCCGTGGTCCAAGGGGAAGGAGCCACCAGACGGGACTGGCTCCTTTGGGATGTCCTGGAGCAGGATATGGCTCTTGAGCACATGGTCTGTAGAATGATAGTCTGCAAGGGTAGACCGGCAGAAGTTGATGGCATAGAGGAAAGGAGCAATTGATGTAGAATTTCTCGGATGGCTTTTTACGTGGAAGAAAAAGCTGAAGGCCTGTGAAGAAAGGACTCTGAATATTGTCAGCATCTTCTCAGCTGGGGCGAAAGGCCAGCAGCCTGTAGGCTGCTGAATGACATTGTGGTTTTAGCTGTGCACACTCTCTAGTGCGTAATGAAATGAGAGAAACGCTGTTTGTCTTGCCCATTGGCACTTCCTTACCTAGGTTTTGCGCATCTCGGTTACGATTGTTGCCAGGCGAGCCGACAAACTTGCCGGGCCCCTGGGCGAAGTTGGGGGAGAGGAGAGCTTCATGGTTCTGGAAGGGGTGGGGCTGGAGCAGCTGGCTCTCAGCACCACCCGGACCGTACCCTGCTCCCAAGTGCCGTCCAAAGCGTTCTGGTTGGGGTTCTGCAGAGTGCCGTGGAGTGACCCAGCCGTGATTTAAACTCCACTACCGCAGTAGCAGCAGTAGTAGCCAGGAACTCCAGGCCCCTTTGAATAGTCGGGCAACTGGCCCCTTTGTGTTCCCCTGCCCCCCGCCAGGCCTGACTGTTGTCTATTATTATTATTATGGATGGCCTAAAAGAGTTAAGATCATGTAATTAAAGACTGTACCATGATGTGTACACAGGGGGCTAGGTGGCCTGATCAACCCTCAGCCTGGGATTTCCTCACTTCTGAGTGCTTGACTTTGCAACCTTAACATTCTTTTAACATACTTATTTTTACTTTTTTGGGGGAGAGGGTGGAACTAATACTACAGTAATGCTCAGAAGTGCTAGCTGGAATTTGGGGCCGCATGGTAGCAGCTGCCTTAGAAACACATGAAGGTGTAGTCCGCAGTGTAAGGAGCTCCCAGTCTAAGAAAAGAATTGATAGGCTCTCGTAAAGATACATATTTCTACTGGGTTTAGAGCAAGCAACTAAACAGCATAAAAAAGTAAATAAGCCGTGATCTGTTATAAACTAGTTCAAACTCATTCAGCGCATACAGCCTAGAGCAGTGTTTCTTCAACTTTTTAAGACTGAGGAACACCAAACGATAACTTTTTTTATGAGGAACCCCAAGGATTTTTTGTTGAGTGAAAAAAAAGGGTTGAGGGAAAGTTATTTAGGAAAAAAAAAAGGTCTCCTGCCCCTTTAAGGGCGGTCATTTTGAATTCTGTTGTTCTCCGCAGCACACCTCCGACTGCCTGGTGTGCCATGGAACACAGTTTAAGAAACACTGGCCTAGTGTCTGTCTCCAGTCCAGGTTTCTGTTTTCTTACGTGGGCAGATATGAGGTAGGGATGTACAATCTCATTTAATTTGTTAACCAGTTAAATGTTAACTGTCACCAGTGAACTAATTAAATGGAGAGGCAAGTGGGGGAGCCTAACTGGAGCCCCTCCTCTGCCTCAGATGGCGGCTGCTCCGGCTGGGCTGGAGCACCCCTGCCTGCAGCATGCTGGGGCCAGACCCACCACGGAGGGGGAGCTGCTCCAGCCTCCGTTATTTAATTGTCACGGGTAAGCCTCACCTGTTAAAGTTAACCAGTCAACCATTAACATCCCTCATTGGAAACTGCTCAGTTTGGCCTCCAAGCCGTTACACAGATCTCATTCCCATGGATGCTCATTTGAAAATCCAGCATGTATGCTTAACGCTAAAAGCCACAACGCTCTCACTAAGAGGACACCGAGATGTTCCTTCAGACAGGATGGAGCTTTTAATTGAATCCAAATCACATCACTCACACTGTGATCTCTGCAAAGTGGTACATTTTTAACTAGAACCAGCATTACTTATTTATTAGCTATGAGACTAATTTATCCTGAATGAGTTTTTTAGTATTCCGTGATGTACGAAGTGTGTGATATGATGATGTAATAGCATTGTGCTCCTGCACGGAAATGGTAGCTTTTAGAGCCAATGTATCTGGGCATCTGCTTCCTCTGTCTCATAATTTTAATAGGCATTCAAATATTTAGCCATACCTGCTGTATCAGGTTGCTTATCCGAGAGTTAGGAGGCGGCATTGGGGCCGTTCTTGTGAGCGAGGAAATGTACTTTTCAGGAGGGCTGCTGACTGCTGCTTAGACCCAATCCATTAATATTTAGCTGCCCTGGAAATAGGAATGTCACCGTGTAGTCCACACGATTAACCGATAAATCCAGGCTTATCAGTTAATCCTATCGACTATACACACTCCTCCTCCTGCCTCGCCTCCCACAGAGCCAGCAGCACAGGGAAGGAGAGTGGGGGCAGAAGGGAGCCAATAATCAGCGGAAGCCGGCTTAAAAGAGGCAGCGGTGCGGGGAAGAGGGGCAGGCGGGAGCCAGTACTTGCAGGGAACATCTTTCAATCTGGCTCCCCACACATATCAGCTCCTGTGAAGTCGTCTGCCCCCTGCACTGTGGGAGCTAGTGCTCGCAGGGAGATGGCCCTGCCTGTGTGTAAACATGTAACTGCTAATATTTCCAGTGGTTACACGTTTGCTCAATAGTTAACATCCCTAACTTGAAATAAAAGCAGTACCGCAATAATAATACTTTGCATTTATATAGCATATTTCCCCTGAGGATCTCAAAACGCGTTCCAAAGGTTTAATTAAGCTTTGTGTAATCCCTGTGGAACAGGCATGTATTAGCCCCATTTTACAGATGGTTAAGCAGAGGCATAAACAGGTTAAGTGACTTGCCCAAGCAAGTTAGTGGCAAAAGTGAGAACAAAATTCTGGAGTCCTGACTACAGGTACCAAGTGCCTTCCTGTTAGCAGAAAGTATGCAATGGGTGTACAGCAGCTCAGTAGTACCACTCAAGCTTAGCAGCTGAAAAGTTACTGAGGCTATGTCTAGACTGCCAGCTTCTTTTGGAAGAAGCTTTTCCGGAAGAGATCTTCCAAAAAAACTTCTTCCGAAAGAGCGCGTCCACACTGCAAAAGTGCATTGAAAAAGCGATCAGCTTTTTTGAAAGAGAGCATTCAGACTGAATGAACGCTCTCTTGCATGAAAGCTGTGATTACTGTGGGTGGAGTGGCCACCATGGCACCTGTGCTTTTTCCTCTTTCCTCTTCTTCCGAAAGAACTCCCTCTTCCCCATCCACACACACCTTTTTCCAAAAGAGCTCTTTTGCAAAAAGGCTTCTTCCTCGTAGAATGAGGATTACCAATGTCGGAGAAACCCCCTGTTCTTTCGATTTTCTTTTGGAAGAATGTGATTGCAGTGTGGACGTAAGTGAAGTTTTTATCGGAAAAAAAAGTCCGTTTTTCTGAAAAAACTGTAGTGTAGACATACCCTGAGGTGAAAAAGGGGTTGGCTTAAGTCAGTCTGCTGTGAATGCCCCCAGAAGTAACACCCTGCAGTGTGTTCAGACAACTTTCCCCGTGTGTCCAAGAAAGACCTTGGTGCTGTGTTTGATACTGGCTCTGTGGCTCGTTGCCAGAAAAGAGCTATTCCCACTAGTCAGGAACAAAATTCTTGTCACTGCATGTGCAATTAGTTGTATAATTTAGCAGCTGTTTCCCCTTAGATGCCCAACATGAAAGGTTGCTGTGTCAAGATGCAAAGCAGGAGCAGGCAGGCAGAGGAACTTGTGCTCACTGCTCAGCTGAGAGGCATTTAGGAGGGGTGTTCGTGTACAAATGCATTAGATTATGGTTAAGCAGCTTATGGACATAAAAACACATTAGAACTTTACAGCGTACTATAAATTACAGTTTTTGCAGTGTTCACAGCCACAATGCTAGGTAATTACACTCATTAATCTACTACTAAGAAGAGCATATAAAGTTGCCTCCCAAATGGTACTGTATGTGCTTGTGCTCAGCTGGGAGAAAGACAAATCTCTCCCCCGCAGCCCTTCCCACCTTTCAATTACGCCTTGTACAGAAGCTTTTTGATTTTATGAGGATCCACAGTCCAGACGTTCAACCATATTGTCCTAAATATTTAGGATCCACAGAGGAAACGTGTCTCAATAATCTTGTCTCAGTTCATTTTCTAATAGACTGGAACCTTTTTAATCCGGCAACCTTGGGAAATGGGCTATGCCCGATTATGGAACTTTGGAGACCATGTGTATTTGCCATAATGACAGGTAAATGGTCTCTCTTTGAAGGTGCAGGAGCTCGTGGGAGGTGGGGTCTGGGAGGGAAATAAGGAGGGTGCAGGAGCGTGCTGAGGTGGGGGGGTGAGGTTTGGGAAAGAGGGAGGGTATGTGAGGAAGATGGCACCCCACTCCCGGGGACACACATGGCTCTGTGCTCAACCACCTCTGTCGTTATGGAAGTGTCAGGGGAAAAGTCTCTGGAGGGGAGGGAGAGCGGCAGCATGCAGAGCCGCTTCCTTCTCCCCCCTCCAGCATCCAAACTATGGATGTTTCCGGATCAGGGACACCTGGATTAAGGAAGTCAAGTGTGCTCTGTAGCTGTATACAGACTTACCACAGTAATTCAGTGGGCAGTCGGGTTAGTTGCCTCATTCCAGGTGTGCATACAGGTGGTCCCTGAGTTACGAACGCATCGACTAACGACCGTTCGTCCTTACAACCAACCTCCCATTAAGCCAGTCCCAGAGTTACGAACACGATCCACGCTTACGAACAGAGCGGTCACATTTAAATGAATGGGGTCCGACTTACGAACAGATCGAGTTACGACCAAGTGTTTGGTACGTAACTCATTCATAAGTCGGGGACTATCTGTATATTTACTGAATATAATGTTCTGTTAGGCTACGCAGCTTTTCAACACACTACGTGATCAGTAACTAACCTCCAGCGTCCTCTGGCAAAGAGCCACAGTTCATTCTATGTTGTATACAGAAGTAATTCCTTTATAGTCCTGACCCTCAGCTGGCAGGAACTGGAGTAACTCCACTGTCGTCACTGGAGCTATGTTGATCGATACAGGCTGAGCCTCTTCCCCACAGATTCTAAGTTTCCGTTCTCGTTCCTTTATGGCTTCCTGTATCTTGAAGTACAGAGAGGGGCATTCAAAGTGTCTGATTCATTCTCTCTGTGGGCCTGATCCTAGATCGTTGAGGTCACTGGCAACAGGACTGAATCCTGTAAACCATTTGCTGTGTTAGGTATGTCTCTCATATGTCATCTTGCTCTTCTTTTTTTTTTTTTTTTTCCACTGCAGGGTTCTAGATTTTTAGTAGGGTTGTTAGATGGCGCGTAATTGAGTAGCTGTGTAACCGCCTCAAATTTTAGTGGTTATCAGACTATTCAGTAGTCCCCAGAGGGTGGGGCTGGTAGCCAGTTTGCTCTGACCTTACTCCAGAGGAGCCCCTGGCAACTCTACACTTCTGCCTCTGTGTCAGAAGCTGCAGCATGGGGTGGCAGGTGGGAGCTGGTCCCTGAAGGGAGCCAGTTTAACACCAGTTTCCCATGCAGACCAGCTCCTGCCTGCCACCCTGCGCTGCTGCCTCTGATACAGAGGCAGCAGCACAAGGTGGCAGCAGCCCCTCTTCAACGGGGGGTCTGAGCTCCCCATAATCAGAGGCTGCTCTGCGGCAAGAGCCTCTGTCCGCAGGGAGCTCGGACCCCCATGGAGAGGGGCTGCTGCCATGGAGTGGCCTCTGTCCGCAGCGAGCCCAGGCCACCGTGGACAGAGGGTGCTTCTCAGCAACCTCCCCTGCCACCCCCCGGGCTGCTGTCTCTGATAGAGGCAGCAGCACAGGGCAGGGGGACAGCAGCACTGTGGAGCATGGCCTGTATCAGAGGCAGCAGCATGAAGGGGCAGGCAGGATACCCCCTCTGATAGAGAGGCAGCCGTGTGAGGTGGTAAGGAGCTCCCCGGGAGTCGGGCCAGGAACACACTGGCTGCCAGCCCCATCCCTGGGGACCATTTAATAATTGCATAACAGTTAAGATTTGGTGCAGTTACACAATTATTACATCAAACGATATCTAACATCCCTACTCCATACTGGCTCCATCTCTAGCCCTTGCCAGCTTGTTGATCCCGGCCAGGTTGCTGGCGGCCCTGGCTGGACTCCCAGTTCTGGCAGGGCTCCTGGTTACAGGCCCTTCTGCTGCCCAGCTCCCGACTGCTGGGACTCTTTGGTCCAGGAACATCTGTAGTGCTGCTGGACTGTGTATGTTGCTGGACCAGAGAGTCCTGGTTTTCGAGGTGCAACTGTACTTTGCATTTCTTCTTATTCATCCTATTTACCTCAGTCCATTTCTTTGTTTTGTCCAGTTAATTTAGAATTTATATCCTATCCTCTGAAGCATCTGCCAATCTCTCCCAGTTTGGTATAATCTGAAATTTCGTAAGTGTACTTTCTATGCCGTTATCTAAATAATAGATGAAGACATGGAACAGAACTGATCCGTGTAGGACCTTACTTGGGTGCTCTTCCAGCTTCCTGTGCAAGTGTAATGCTGACAGACCCCAGTCGGCGGCAGGTGGAATAGAACCTGGGATCTTTGAAACATGGTATGTGAGCCTCTACTACATGAGCTAAAAGCCAGCTGGCTTTTCAATGAGTCTGTCCAGCAAACTCATTATCCTCTCAGTAAGTGGTCTCAGTACCACTGCCTGGGACAGTGCACCACACCCAGGAGGTGGGTGGGTTACAGAAGCTTAGAAGGGTGCACGGCAGCTCGAGATGGCTGGAGAAGAAAGCACTTGGTTAGCTCAGTCTCTAGCATCTTTAAAACATCAAGCCTCTCCTATCAGCTTATGCATTCATTTTAAAAGCATCAATTAAAAAACCATAAACAAGGAAGCCAACCCAGCAGGAAGCTTTACCCTCACACATCGGGCTGCCTTTGAGAGAGGTGAGGCTTGTATCCATCACAAGACAGAATCTGGATCATGTTTTGTTGCCAAATTCATAATCAAACTGACTTCTTTACAATGTAAGGCCATAAAACCTGAAATGAATATTGCCTGGAGAAGATGACCTACTGTTTTACTTTTTAATGTGAACTTCAGTTTTTCAAAGGGTGGGTTCCTCTTCTGTCTAAATGTTTTTTACGTGTATTTAAAGAAGGAAAAAAGCATGAACATTACCTGTGTCATTGGAGTAGTAGGAGCTAACTGCTGGCCATTATATATTGCATAAGAAACAGTGACAGACGCTTCATCATACTGCAGTCTCCAGTTAAGGCATCCATCTTTTTGCTAAATAGATGTGGTTTCAATGACACTTGACCATGGCTCTTTCCAGGGAATATCTTTGCTATTACTGACACATCTATTACCTTGATCATTAAATTAATATAACACAGAGCCCATGGCAACTCCTTCTGACGAGATGAGATCAGGATGCCATCTTCCGATCCCACAATCAATGTGGTTCAGTGGGGAGCCTCTACTTGTCTGCTAAAGGTATTTTCAATTACGCTGTATTGTTCTGAATGAATTCCATCAGTGGCGGTGGATTTTAATGCTACGCTGTGTGCCTGTGTGTAAATCTGTGAACTGAGTGCATTGGATACGCGTTGGTCAGTAGCTACAGGAATTGCAAGTGTCTCTGCCTTATTCCAGGAGCTCTCATGGTGATGGATGCTGTAGAACCTGAGTAGAAAATGCTCTGTTAACAAGAAAAAATACCCCATGAGGCAGATTCTGGGCTACGTGGTGGCTAATTGGTGCTTCACCATTGAATAGCACAAGGCAGGTTTAAGCCTGGCAAGCCAAACCATACAAGAAGCAACCCAGCCTATAGGGAAACCTCTACCGTGATATGATCAGTGAACAGGCTCCCACGCTACGTCTAAACTACAGGCTTCTTTCCTAAGAAGCTTTTTTTGGAAGAGGTCTTCCAAAAAAACTTCTTCCGAAAGAGAGTGTCCACACTGCCAAAGTGCATCGACAAAGCGATCTGCTTTTTTGAAAGAGAGCGTCCAGACTGAATGGATGCTCTCTTGAATGTAAGCTGTGATTGTTATGAACGGAGTGGCCACCAGAGCACTTGTGCTTTTTCCTTTTTCCTTTTCTTCCAAAAGAACTCCCTGTTCCCTGTCCACATATGCCTTTTTCTGAAAGAGCTCTTTTGCAAAAAGGCTTCTTCCTCGTAGAATGAGGATTACCAATGCTGGAAAAATCCCTTTGCTCTTTTGATTTTCTTGCAGAAGAACGCAATTACAGTGTGGACGCTCTTCAATTTTGTCGGAAAAATGGCCATCTTTCCAACAAAACTCTGTAGTGTAGACATACCCCCAGTCTGTGGTTGGCATTAGCATTGTGGGGATGTCACCGTGATGTCCTTGGTTTCTGCTGATCCCCAGCTGTCAGCGTGAAAGTTAAAACACCATCCCCTCTGCCGTCATTTATGCCAGGAAAGCTGTCAGGCACATGGCTGGGGGAAGAGAGAGAAGATAAGTGGTCTGAAGCCATTTTTGCCTCCATTGCTCATCTCTTCTTTATTGTCCTTTGTATTGTAGGGCTTCAGGCAAAGCTCTGAGGAGAAGAATGGACCGTCTTGTGGTTAAGGCTCATGACTGGGTGATAGATCTGGGTTCGGTTCCTGTCTGTGACATGGATTACCAAGGACATCTTGTTGTGAACCTTGTCTCCTCATCTATACAGCTGGGGCAGAGAGTACACTTAAGTTTGCAGATGATACCCAGCGGGGAGGGGTTGCAAGCAGTGCGGGGTGGTGGGCGGGAGCTGGTCTGCACAGGGAGCTGGTTTTTAAACTGGCTCCCCTCGTGGACCAGCTCTGGCCTGCCACACCGCACTGCTGCTTCTGATACAGAGACAGCAGTGTAGGATGGCAGGAGGCTCCCCAGGACAGGGGCTGGGAGCACACTGGCTGCTGGCCCCGCCCCTGGGGACTATCGAATCGTGTAACTGATACTATTTTGTGCAATTACACAACTATGCAATTCAGCGCTATCTAACATCCCTATTTTGGACTACCTGAAGCAGCATGGGAATGCAGGAATCGGGCACATGGCCGGGTCAGGCCTGTGGTTAAAATTCAGGACGCAGCTTTCTGAAAGGAAGCTTAGAGCCCAGACTTGTGAGCCCACAAAGCAGGTTTCAGCAGTTTATTCTCTGTGCTGCTTTAGAGCCTGACCTTGCAGCTGTTTGTCTTGGGAATGGTCTTATCGCCTTCCGTGGGCATGGCTCGTGACTCAGAGCTCCAGGCGTGGGCCCTAGGTTTCTGACTGCATTGCGAGATGGCAGTGCTGGAGAACTACCCATTGAGAAAATGAAGTGTCCGAAGAGGAGCAGCATCCTTTCTTTGCCTCGGCGTCAGGATTGCCAGTTGTATACTGACTCAAGCCTGTTTTAGGCAGGAGATGGCTTCCATTTCCACCCTTCCCTCCCAAGGTCTCAGTCATAAGTGACACGTGGTAGCACTAGGGAGGTGCACTGTCCCCCCCCCCCATAGAATCATAGAGCCCTGGGGCTGGAAGAGACCCCAGGAGGTCATCAAGTTCAGCCCCCCTGCCCAAGGCAGGACCAATCCCAACTAAATCAACCCAGCCAGGGCTTTGTCAAGCCGAGACTTAAAAACCTCTAGGAATGGAGATTCCACCACCTCCCTTGGTAACCCATTCTAGTACTTCACCACCCTCCTAGTGAAATAGTTTTTCCTAATATCCAACCTAGACCTCCCCCACTGTAACTTGAGACCATTGCTCCTTGGTCTGCCATCTGTCACTACTGAGAACAGCCTCTCTCCATCCTCTTTGGAACCTCCCTTCAGGAAGTTGAAGGCTGCTATCAAATCCCCCCTCACTCTTCTCTTCTGCAGACTAAATAAGCCCAAACAACAAAAGGCAAACAACACAGGAATGCAGGGGCAAGATTAGAAAGGCAAAGGCACAAAATGAGCTCAAACTAGCTACGGGAATAAAGGGAAACAAGAAGACTTTTTATAAATACATTAGAAGCAAGAGGAAGACCAAGGACAGGGTAGGCCCACTGGTCAGTGAGGAGGGAGAAACAGTAACAGGAAACTTGGAAATGGCAGAGATACTTAGTGACTTCTTTGTTTCGGTCTTCACCGAGAAGTCTGAAGGAATGCCTAACATAGGGAATGCTAGTGGGAAGGGGGTAGGTTTAGAAGATAAAATAAAAAAAGAACAAGTTAAAAATCACCTAGAAAAGTTAGATGCCTGCAAGTCACCAGGGCCTGACAAAATGCATCCTAGAATACTCAAGGAGCTGATAGAGGAGGTATCTGAGCCTCTAGCTATCATCTTTGGAAAATCATGGGAGACAGGAGAGATTCCAGAAGGCTGGAAAAGGGCAAATATAGTGCCCATCTATAAAAAGGGAAATAACAACAACCCAGGAAACTACAGACCAGTTAGTTTAACTTCTGTGCCAGGGAAGATAATGGAGCAGGTAATTAAGGAAATCATCTGTAAACATATGGAAGGTGGCAAGGTGATAGGGAACAGCCAGCATGGATTTGTAAAGAACAAATCGTGTCAAACCAATCTCATAGCTTTCTTTGATAGGATAACGAGCCTTGTGGATAAGGGAGAAATGGTGGATGTGGTATACCTAGACTTTAGTAAGGCGTTTGATACGGTCTCGCATGATATTCTTATCAATAAACTAGGCAAATGCAACTTAGATGGGGCTACTATAAGGTGGGTGCATAACTGGCTGGATAACCGTACTCAGAGAGTAGTTATTAATGGTTCACAATCCTACTGGAAAGGTATAACAAGTGGGATTCCGCAGGGGTCTGTTTTGGGACCGGCTCTCTTCAATATCTTCATCAACGATTTAGATATTGGCATAGAAAGTACGCTTATTAAGTTTGCAGATGACACCAAGCTGGGAGGGGTTGCGACTAATCTGAAGGATAGGGTCATAATTCAAAATGATCTGGACAAACTGGAGAAATGGTCTGAGGTAAACAGGATGAAGTTTAATAAAGACAAATGCAAAGTGCTCCACTTAGGAAGGAACAATCAGTTTCACACATACAGAATGGGAAGCGACTGTCTAGGAAGGAGTACGGCAGAAAGGGATCTAGGGGTTATAGTGGACCACAAGCTGAATATGAGTCAGCAGTGTGATGCTGTTACAAAAAAAGCAAACATAATTCTGGGATGCATTAACAGGTGTGTTGTGAGTAAGACACGAGAAGTCATTCCTCCTCTCTACTCTGCGCTAGTTAGACCTCAGTTGGAGTATTGTGTCCAGTTCTGGGCACCGCATTTCAAGAAGGATGTGGAGAAATTGGAGAGGGTCCAGAGAAGAGCAACAAGAATGATTAAAGGTCTAGAGAACATGACCTATGAAGGAAGGCTGAAAGAATTGGGTTTGTTTAGTTTACAAAAGAGAAGATTGAAGGGGGACATGATAGCAGTTTTCAGGTATCTAAAAGGGTGTCATAAGGAGGAGGGAGAAAACTTGTTCATCTTGGCCTCTGAGGATAGAACAAGAAGCAATGGGCTTAAACTGCAGCAAGGGAGGTTTAGGTTGGACATTAGGAAAAAGTTCCTAACTGTCAGGGTAGTCAAACACTGGAATAAATTGCCCAGGGAGGTTGTGGAATCTCCATCTCTGGAGATATTTAAGAGTAGGTTAGATAAATGTCTATCAGGGATGGTCAAGACAGTATTTGGTTCTGCCATGAGGGCAGGGGACTGGACTCGATGACCTCTCGAGGTCCCTTCCAGTCCTAGTATTCTATGATTCTATGAAATCCCTCAGCCGCTCCTCATAGGTCATGCGCTCCAGCCCCTTAATCATTTTGGTCGCCCTCTGCTGGACACTCTCCAATGAGTCCACATCCTTTCTATAGTGGGGGGCCCATAACTGGACACAAAACTGGCCTCATCAGAGTTTTAATTGCTAAATAGGGTGCCCTCTCAGGACCCCTGCCTCTCCTTCTTAGGGTTGCCAGGTGTTCAGTTTCCGCCCAGACAGTCCGGTAATTGCATCTTCTGTCCAGTAAAAATAAAACAGAAAACACTGGACATGTAAAATGTAAAATTTTCTGGTTTTTTTTGGACGGCTGGCCAGCAGGGACATTTCCCCCTGCTGCGTCTGGTGGGGGCAGGGGGAGCAGGGAGCACGGGAATCTAAAGGCGCAGCAACCTTTTTTTTTTTCTCAACCAATTTTTTTCCCCCTGCCATGTTCGGGGAACCCTAGTCCCTCTAAATGGCCCTCCATGCACCTTCCCACTGGCACCAGGTGCCTATGGCCCGTCCCCTATTGGTCGTAAGATAAGGAATTTCATATCATATGCAGTTTGCACTTCCCCTTCAGCACCAACAGATATGGAACATTGTGAGGGCAAATCCCTTTCCCTTTGGCCCAGGTGGATGGAATCGAAGGCCACACCGCTAACCGATGGCACAGGCTGCCGCTGGGTGAGTGACAAGCAAGCCAGGAGGGCAGTGTGCTGAAATAAATTGGGGTCCCACTGAAGATTGTCAGGACAGCAGGGAGTTGTCAGACCTTGACATTTTGGTCCGCTTTCATATACGGTTCCTAACCTGGGCCTTGCCCTCCTGACAAAACAGCTGCCATTTTGGATTAGCGTCAGAGTCAGCGGAGCAGAGTGATTGCCAATGCCATCTGTCTGATGGAGATACAGTGTGAATGTTCTCTGCAACAGAAAGACAACATAATAAAAATGGGTTCTGCCGTAAAGCTTGCGGAGTCCTGCTGGGACTTCTGCTGCCCTTTCTCACACACACACTGTCTTGGAGCTCATGCAACACTGAGTGTGTCCTGGATTCAGCAAGGGATTTCGTTATACGCTGGTATTGATGTGTAATTGAACAGCCCTTGTATTTATTGATCGTAGTGTGCCAGATGGATCGGAGTAGCCGTGTGTTTCATTTAGCTCTTTTGGGCCATTTATTAGATATTAGGAAGATTTTCCTTTTCCGTTTAGGGCTGGTAGCAATCTCTACAGTGGAAAGCTCTCAGAAAACAGTTGAATCGGGTTTGTGATGATTTGTTTATTGGGAGAAGCCTATGCTGGGATAATTTCAGGGCATCCATTCCTTGATATCTGTTCTATTCACAAGTGAAAGGATAATGAGGGTATGGCAGTGCTCAAGCAGCAGTTTTTTCAAAGGCAGTGAAAGCAACATTGGCTCAGTTAGTACTTGTTGGCAAATTGCTGTTCCTTTTGCTTGTTCTTATACAAGGCATGGAGAAATGAGGTACCCAGGAATGGATTCCCCGATTGTATTTACAAAGGGCCCAAGGGATAGTAGAGCCTGTTTAAAAACCAGCTAAGCCCCTCTAAGTCAGTAAAACTTCAGCTGGTAATTTTTTGGGGGGCCGTCTATTATTTTGTAAAGTTTATTTCTTGTCAGGTTCTTATGTTTTCCTTTTCATGTTGAGGCATTTCCTTGGGCTTATTGAGCTTTGCTGGCAGTGGAGAATCAGAGTTGTGGCCTCTCAGAAAAACGTGACGATAAAACCAGAGCAAACCAAATGTTCCATTATCCCAATTTCCCCCGCTGTTTACAATTGTTCAGATTAACACAGTCGTGCCTCTGAGTGAAGGATCCATGCTGGAGAATGGCTATTCATGGATGAACATTCTTGTAGGTACTCCAGTGCAGCGAGTCGTGAGTAAACTTTGTAAAGTCTTTGGGCAGGAACTGTGTGTTGCAAACACAGGTACTGACAGCACAGCACCCCGTGAAATAGAGCTTCAGGTTGCTTGGAGCCTTGGATGGCAACTGCAGAGGAGGTAAGGGCAGAATGGTAGTGGTGTACAACCTGGAGGCTGCAGCGGAGGACTAAGAAGGCACAGATCCCCAAGCAGTGTTTTACCTGGAATGGGGCCACCTATGCTTATTGTAATTCTGGGCTCCTGTCTGGTCACATTTTTTCCTGAGGCACTGAGAGTCGGTGCTTTAAAAAAGGAACATTATTAGGGCCACAATCGTGGGGGAGGGGCAAAGGGAACACTTGCCCTGGGACCTGGCAATTTAAAAGGGCCCAGGCCTTTGGACTGCTCTTGTGGCACCAGCGGCATTTGGAACCCCGGGCCCTTTAAATCGCCACTGGAGCTCCGTGCAATGTGGTCCAAGTGACACTGAGGACTGGCTGGGGAAAGCTAGCCTCTAGCCCCGCCCCTTCAGCCTGAGGTCATGCCCCTTCTTGAGGTGTATGGGGTGGAGCCCCCACATTGCCCAGGTCCCAGCTAAGTCTTGTTAGCAGCTCTTAACGTTAACAAATAAAAGGAAGTTCTTCTTAACACAGCTCATAGTCAATCTGTGGAACTCCTTGCCTGAGGAGGTTGTGAGGGCTATGACTATAACTGGGTTTAAAAGAGAACTAGATAAATTCATAGAGGTTAAGTCCATTAATGGCTATTAGCCAGGATGGGTAAGGAATGGTGTCCCTAGCCTCTGTTTGTCAGAGGGTGGAGATGGATGGCAGGAGAGAGATCGCTTGAGCATTGCCTGTTCAGTTCACTCCCTCTGGGGCACCTGGCATTGGCCACTGTCTGCAGACAGGATACTGGGCTGAATGGACCTTTCGTCTGACCCAGTATGGCCTTTCTTAAGTTCTTATAATTCTAAAAATGCCTCACTCAAAATGTACAACTGAAGTACAGGTTGAACCTTTCTGGTCCTGCAACATCCATGGTCTGGCATGATGTTAGTTAGCCGGATGTTCTCTAATCATGAGTGTGGCCAAGTTTCCTTCATTCCCATAAAGTTTTTTTACAGCCACTAGTCCTGGCTCTCAGGGTTCTGTGCTGTTATTTAGCTCTAATTTACCCCTAAATGTCTGCTAAGCAATGGAAGTGTCGGTAATGCTGCTAGACAATATTGACCTCCTGTGGTTTGGCAAATTCTCTGGTTTGGCTCTGGGCAGGTCCTGAGGGTGTTGGACTGGAGAAGTCCAACCTGTATTACATCCATTTATCAGTAGCCACAGAATTATTGTTGTTTCAATAGATTTTGTGACAAGCAATGACTGTTGTTGTCTCAAGTTTTGTCTTTGGTGATATCTACCTTGGAAACTGCTGGCAATCAACAGGCTCTGATCCTCAAAACAGAACTGACAGTGTCATGGTGCAAATGGCAATAACTCTTTTGGGTGACTATAATAATAAGCCTAAGATGCAGCTGAGTTTGACAAATCGAGGTTTTTCATTTCTGCCTGTTTGCTTTATTTTTATGCACAAACATGGGATTGAACTATAGAATCCTCCTAGGAGAACAGATCTGCATCCTTTTTTTGTATTTCACGAGAGCAGAACAAACAGAAGGATCAGGGAACTATGTGTTCTCAAGCCACTGACTTTTCATTTCAGGGTTTTTTTTATAGCCAAATGTGAGTCCAGATGATTGTACTCCAAATGACAACTAGATGAACCTCTGGACGATCTGAAACAGAAGTCTCAGCTAACCTACCAGCCTGGAAGTTTAAATCATGGAATCTAAACTAAAGACTTCATTGTAGAGATGGTTACAAGTCCCCCCCTTCCCCCGCCCTCTTCCTCCCCCCAAAAAAGTTCTGAAATCAGATTTGGAACTTTCCTCTAAAGTTTGGAGTTTTGTTTCAAGTCCATTTTTAGTTCTTATGCCAGTAGCTACCATTCCATGTCCATGTTTTAGGCCGTGGGGGTGGATTTTGAGGGGAGCAAGGAGAAGTTAGTGGGGTTCTATATCTGCCTAATTAAGGTGTGGCCTAAATGGTGTTTAAAGTTCAGGTTTTTTAAGGGGAAGGCCCTCACTGAGATTGAGGGTATTTAGGATGAGCGTGACACTAAGCATTGTGCTGCAGTGAGGGCCACCGAGGAATCAGGCAGAGCCAGGGGAGGAAGAAAATAAAGGATTCAGAACAAGCTGTTCTGTCTCTACACAGAAGATTTCAGTGGGACAAACAAAATAAACAAAGAGATTGATTTGGCTTTATATATTATTAAGCTTGATACCTAGTCTGCACAGAACCCTAAAAGTGTATGTCCTCTGCTCTCTAATAGTTACAGAACCCTGGCAATGGGTCCGTCATCCTATTGCACAGCAGCAAATTCATCTCCCCCTTGCATGTGCAACTGACAAAGAAGCCAAATGCTCCTCTTAACGGAGGAAGAAATAATGGTTTTGGAGGCCGTGTTTAAAGCTTTCTGCAAATCTTTTGCAGCTCACGTTTTTACACTGCAGTCGTTTTCTCGAGTCAGACATCCCTGCTGCCTGTTAAGTAACACAGAAAGCATAGATTATGAGTTAAGGGTATCGACAGCATTTCAAGTGCTATCAGAGAACATTTAATTCAGCTTAATTTTGTGATAAATCTCATGTTTAATCCTCTGGTTGCTCCGTACTCATGTCTGTATTGATCTTTGCTGAATGACTGCGTGCAGTTTAATAAACTTTGCCATTAACCCAGGGTTTCTAAAGGGGGAGATTGATCCTACTATCAAGTCTGATAGAACCAATAAGTACATGAGCATCATATAAAACATTTGCGTGAAGATAAAGGTAAGGGTGCAGTGGACATGCTGCTTATTAGCGAGAGAGTTTAGAATCAGGAAGCCTCGGCATGTCAGTCTCTCTTCCTCAAAATCCGCAGCCAATCTTGGCTTGGTTGATTTGCGCTGACACCTCCTTTCATGTCTCATTTCTCAAGTCAGTCTTTTAGCCCATGAACCAACCTCCTTCTTTTTCCAACCATAATTACAGGATCCAATTCGTTCCATCTTCTCAGTTCCAAGCACTGGTTTTGTCCGGGTTTCTGAGGTGGTTTTGGCTTACAGGAGTGCCGTGAGCATTG
This sequence comes from Pelochelys cantorii, assembly GCA_032595735.1. Lineage (NCBI taxonomy): Eukaryota > Metazoa > Chordata > Testudines > Trionychidae > Pelochelys > Pelochelys cantorii. The sequence continues at coordinate 6,913,015 of CM064346.1, read as the reverse complement.
AATAGGATTTTAAATGCGCATTGAATAGGGTTTTAAATGCGTCTGCACTCAGACGATCAGGTGACATTTAATACTGGGAAGCGAAGGGAAGACCGGCTATAGCAGTGAAAGGTAACTTCCTACGTATGTGGAAAACATCTTTTTCTTATGGCCCATTGCCAGTGTCCTCCTTTCTGCCGGTAATCTTGTTGACTTTTCATGCAAAAAGAGGCTGCAGGATTGTCCTAGCACTGTGAAGTAAAGACTCTACCACTGGGAACAGATTTCTCTCTGCTCCAAGAGCTACAGACTTTGTCAGCAGATTAGAGGTGCGGATTCTGAAAGATGCAACTCTGGTTCAGTGTTACTTTCCTGAAGACTCCCGTCACACATGAGCTATTCAGAATCTGCCTTGACTTACGTCTGTGAAGTCAGAATGGATAGGGTTGCAACCCTATCCATAAGAATTCACGAGGTTAACTGACTATTCAATTAACCGATATTTAACATCCCTAGCCCGTCATGGAAGAAAAAGGAAGACACAGGAGCCCCCTCTGGCATGTTGCAGGTTCAGTGAAGACAGCCTGGTAGATGATAGCTAACAAATGGACTCAATCTAAGTTCTGCTCAGCTAGTAATATTCTTGGTTTCCATAGCTCCCTGCGAGCCTGCTGTAATTATTGGAGAAACTCTTGGTTTGAGATGCTCAGTTTGGCAGATGTAAACACACAAAATATGTAACCCTAGAAAGTTGCTTCTGGGTGGCTATAAACCTGAAATATTACTGAGGTTGCTTTTCTCAGTCACTGAGTGGCCGTGTACGTTACATTACATTTCACTAAAAAAGAAACTTTTCTCCAGACACTGAGTGGCTGAAAAGGTTGAATATTTGCACAAGAAGTCACAAATCCAGCTTCAGTGTGATCGTAAAATGTAGCTCTAATTGAATCATTTTACCCCTTACTCCTTCTGTTATTTTCACAAGTTCTGTGCCATGTAACAAAACCAGAAAGCTTCTCAGCTTCTCCCTTTTACTTGTGCACGCTGCCTTTTTCTACCCATTGACTGAAGACGACATTTCTTAAAAACGGGTTGAGCTGGGGAGAACTGTTGTTTCTCCTCTTCGAGCTGGCTTGATAAAGAGGGTCTGAAGTTTTTTGGCTATGGGTAGAGCATCAGTAGTCCTAAAACTGAAAGGAATGGTGTATCCAGATCTGTATCTGCAAAAATTGAGCTGTGGAATGTGCACCCACATTCGCGGATATAAAGCGGATATCCACAGGTGTGCAGGGCTCTAGTTGTTTGGCTCAGGTAGTCCATCAGCTAGACTGGAGGCGAGGAGAGAGGAGAAACTTCTTGTGCCCTCACTGCACAGGAGTGTGTCTACACAGAGGACAAGGCAGTGATGAAACGGGCACTCGATATCAAGTGCTCATCAGGTCTGTTGAGTCTTGTCCTTTTAGATGATTGCTGCAAACAATGGGATTTGCCAGGGTCAGCACCACGCTGCAGTTGGCTCTCAGCATTTCCAGACTCTTCTCTCCTTTCAGGAATCTGATTTGTCTTGTGAAACCCAGGCTACGCTTCATTTGAAAACTACTTGCTTATAAAATCAGACATAAAAATACAAAACCCTCAGCGCGCACTAGCACTGAAAAATGGCTGACTTTCTGATTTTTGTCATGTAATTATAAAACAAATCAATTGGAATATCAATATTGTACTTACATTTCAGCATATAGCATATAGAGCAGTGTAAACAAGTCACAATCAGTATGAAACATTAGTTTGTACTGACTTTCCTAGTATTTTTTTCGGCAGCCTGTTATAAACTTCTGTAAATATCTAGATGAGTTGATGTTCCCCCAGATGCACACAAAGCTCTGGTTGAGAGCCACTTCTGTAGAGAATCCATCTCTTAATCCCTCCACTTGATGAGAACCAAAATGCCCCTCAAAGAAGAGAACTATAATAATAATAATAATAATTAATAATAACTCTCTCGTTCATCAATAGATCTCATAGTGCTTTACAAAGCAGATGGCTTGTATCATTATCCCCATTTTACAGACTAGAAAATGCTAAATGCCAGTTAACGAGGCTTTTGGTCATTTATTTGAGAGAAATTTCAGAGGCCTCTGTAAGTTAGCACACTCCTAACTTCTGCCCAGAAGCGGATGGGTTTCAGTGGTGAATAACCTCATCCTGTACATGGCTTCCATGCAAGCTTGAATTGATACATTATTTTGGGATTGCTTTATTGGGATGAAAGGTGCTGTGTCTGAATGAGAGAGAATTAATGTTTCTATGTAGCTAATGTGTGGTGATACGGAGCCTAATTCACCCTTTTCTCGGAGCCGGCTAAGTGTTCCTTTTTCTTTCTTCCTATAATGATAATTGCGCTGCAAGAAAGAGTAGTAAAACTCCATCTATTGGCATGAAGACTGAAAGCAGGCGCCACTAGGGACTCTTTTCTCCCCACACCCTTTTTCTTTTTCAGTCTTTAAACAAAGAAAATAAACATGTGGTGGGACTGTGTGTGCGCCGCTCATATAGCGTATCAGGCACATTTATTTAAGGCCTAGCACTGTGAAATAAAGACTCTACCATTGGGAACAGATTTCTCTCTGCTCCATGCTCCAAAAGCTACAGACTTTGTCAGCAGATTTGGAAGTGTGGATTCTGTAAGATGCGATTCTGGTTCATTGTTACTTTACTGAAGACTCCCGTCACACATGAGCTATTCAGAATCTGCCTTGACTGACGTCTGTGAAGTCCGAATGGACAGGGTTGCCAGGTGTCTAGTTTTGAACCGGACAGTCCAGTATTTGAGCTTTCTGTTTGGGAAACAAATTGAGAAAATAGAAATGAGAAAATATAAATGCCCGGTATTTTCGAAATAAGATGTAATGTAGCTTGTGATGTAATGTCAAGTGTGTCCAGTATTTTTGTTGAAACCATCTGGCAACCCTAAGAATGGACCCAATGCATAGTTGTTTTAAATAGGCCCAGTGTTTTAATAAACATGTCGTTTTCATAGGCTTTTCCATAAAATGCATGTGTACCCAGATGCTTTGCAGAGTTAAATGATGCATTTGTAGCGTTGAGGGAGAAAAGTGGCAAAAAGAAGGAAAAAGTGGGGATTTCTCGAAGGAGGTCCGGAAAGAGTAGAATCCACAAGGTTCAGAGAGAGAAAGTTTTCCAGACAGCAGAAGAGGCAAACTTGTGACAGGTAGGGAGGCCAAATCTAGCTATTTGCATTGGTGATGAAGTTTGAAATGATATAAACTAGTCAAAAGGTGGGGAGCCGACAGGTTTAGGTAGGGGATAATCTTACTCTACCTTTTGGTCAGTGGAGGCACCATGTTTCTTTTACTTCAACAAACGACCTTGCCTCCTCCGCGGAACTCCAAACTGCACCTTGGGGTGCAGTTGGACTTCCAATAGGGGAGGGAGAGAGGGAGTAGATTGAGAACAGCTTTAGTCTGAGGAATGTTTGTAAAAGGATTTAAGGAATGAGCTGAGATCAAGTGCTTTGATATCCATCCTTCTTTCCTTCAGATAAACATCAATGGCTCCTTAGCTTGTCAGCCTGGATTTCACCACATACATCTGACATGACCTCGTGCATCACTCCTTTAGGTTTCAGATGTAGATTTATATGGTATCACGCTTAGAGAGCTGGGTGAAAGCTGCAAAAAAAATGTACATGAATAGCCATATGGTTTTAAAAACTGAATTGCTTCAGCTGTCTCAGTAACCCTCTTCTGAGTTTGCTTTCTGCAAACGGTTGTGTGACTAAATTCTGCGGTCAAAGTCTGGGAATGTTACTCTCTTGTGCTCAGGTATATGCAAAAATTGTGTTCTACATAGACTTTCTCTGAAGTCACACCAGATACCAGATTATGGCCCTGATTCAGCATTCTACAGGTTGGACCTCTCTGGTTCGGCACCCTCTGGACCGGACTGGTCCCGAACGAGGGAATTTGCCAGACCAGGGAGGTCCCCTCCTATCGGCCCCCCAGTCTGCCTCCCCTCCCCGCTGTCAGTCCCAGCCACCCCTCTCCCCCTGCAGGGCTGCTGTGCTGCTTCGGCCCTGGCAGCCCAGACTGCCACATCCCCGGACCGCTATTGAGGATGTGGCATCATCAGGTCTGGCCCTGCTAACAGGGCTGCTGCGTCCCCAGCCCTGCCTCCACTACCAGGGCTGGCATGTTCCTGGCCCCACTGGGACTCTCAGCCAGAACGTCCTGGTTCAGGAGCATCCGTGGTCCATTGCTGGACGCGGGAGTCCCGGTTTTTGGAGGTCCACCCTGTATATGTATTCAGCAAAGCACTTCTGAAGCATTTTATTGAGTCCCATTGACTTCAGCACATTTACATGTTTAACTTAATTATGTCATAAATGTGTGATTCTTGTCCATACAGTGAACAGATACAATTTCATGTAGCCTATGTAACTAACAAATAAGCAACCCAGATCTGATTTTTGAAAAGTAAGCCATAACATAAATGAATGTTGTTGAAAATGTCACAGATTATGAATAGAGTCCTGCATGGATACAAAATGTGTATTCACATCTGTATCCCAGAGTCCTGGAACCTCTCTACCCCCTTAGGACTTGCCTCTTTCTCCCCTGTGAGACACTGACTGGATCAGGAGCAATATTCCCTTTATTTTTTCCCATCTGTGTGTGGAATAAATTTTGTTTTGTGCACTGATGCATGTGCAGATGTGTACCATCTGCAAAAAGAAATGGTGCCAGTTGTGGGTGCTCTGCTGTTCAGCTGAGTGGCATGTGAATCGCTCCTGAATGGCTACCTAAGCACTCAGCATACAGGGAACCCTGGCCAGGGGGTTACACCTGTGGAGCGGGGGTGGGAGCTGTGGCCACCTGCCTACCTGCCCAGTTCCTAATACACTTTAAATGAAGAGCTGAAGTGGCGGTAGGTCCCAGACCTGGCATGAGCCAGGACTGAGCCGGGCTGCTGGACAGCCTGCTAAAAAATTTCCTGGTGTGGGGAGGGAGGAGAGGGAAATGCCTATAGTCTATAGCAGTGGTCTCCAACCTTTTTACGTCCAAGATCACTTTTTAAATGTCAGAACAAGCCAAGATCTACCGCCCCATCCTTCCCCCAAAACCCCACCCCTTCCCTAAAGCCCTGCCCTCTGTTCTCCTCCTCTCCATCACTTGCTATCCCCAGCCCTTATAAACTCTCAGGGTACAGCTAAACGGCTGCTTTTTTTCTGATTCTGTCTAGGCTGGACCAAATGTCAGAAAAACCCCTTCTTTTGAAAGCCCCCTTATTCCTCATGGAACGAGGAATACAGGGGTTACCGAAAGAGCATGTTTGCTGTTCTGCTAAAAAAAGCGGAAGAACAAACGCGTCCCTGGACACCGAACAGTTTTTCTGGGATACCTCTGGAATCCCGGAAAAACTCCTGCAGTCTAGCCATACCCTCACTGGGTTGAGACAGGATGTGTGGGCTCTGGGGTGGGAATGAGGGATTTGGGTGTGGGAAGGGGTGAGAGGTGCAAGGTCTGGAGGAGGTAGAGAAGGGGATGCTGACTTGGTGAGAGGGCTCCAGGATGGGGAGTGTTGGGGTTTGGGTACTGAGCAAGCCACAAGCAGGAGTTTGTGTTGGAGTATGTGAGGGGCTCAGGGCAGGGAGCTTGGGAGTAAGATGGGCAGTGTGTGGATGGTGCAGGAGTGTTGTGGCAGAAGACTGAAGATGTGGGGCTGCAGGAGTTTGGGGATGTGAGAGGCTCAGGACAGGGGGTTCCAGTGTATGGTAGGCTCAGATCTAGGATCCGGGGGGCAGGTGGGGAGGGTACAGGAGTGTTACAATGCTGTGGCCAGATGGGGGCTTGGCCCCAATTGGGGGTTTGTTGGCCAGGCTTCATTTTTAAATAAAATATTGTGTCAAACACAAAAAGTTTCAGCATTGTCTTTATTTCTGAGAAGGGCAGGGGACCTGTTTTGAGTCAGGGGTCACTGACCCACAGAAAAGTCAGTTGGGGCCACACAAGTGAGATGCAAAAAAAACCTCTTCCAGCCCCCCCCCCCACCTCACTAATGTGGCCCCAACTGTGGTCGTGGGAGCAGAGGACATGGTACTGGGGAAGGGTGCTAGTGGGTGCTGGGGGAGGGGACAGGGTGCCAGTGGGGGGCAGAGGCCAGGGTGCCAGTGGGTTCTGCGGCAGGGGACAGGGTTCTGCAGCAGGGGACGGGGGTGCCAGTGGGAACAGGGTGCCAGTGAGTTCTGCAACAGGGGTCAGGGGACAGGATGCCAGTGGGTTCTGCTGCAGAGGACAGGGTGCGAGTGGGGACAAGGATCAGGGGACAGGGTGCCAGTGGGGACAGGGTGCCAGTGGGTTCTGCTGCAGGAGACAGGGTGCCAGTGGCGATAGGGGGCAGGGTGCCAGTGGGTTCTGCTGCAAGGGACAGGGTGTGAGTGGGGACAAGGGTCAGGGGACAGGGTGCCAGTGGGGACAGGGTGCCAGTGGGTTCTGCTGCAGGGGACAGGGAATCCCCAGCACGCGCCTCCTCTGGGGATTCCTCCCCCCGTAGAGGAGGGAAGCCCGGGCGTACGCCTCTTCACAGGACTTCCAACCCTCCGCCCCCGTGCGGAGAAGGGAAGCCCCGGCGCGCGCCTCCTCCGGGGACTCCTAACTCCCCCCCCGCGCAGAGAGTCCCCGGCGTGCCACAGACCTGCTTTGTGGTACGGCGCCAGCTGTTTGGGGGAGGGGGAGCAGCCTGCGCACTTCCTCAAACCCCGGAAGTGGCATGTAGCTGCTGGACTTCCGTCCACCCTGCAGGTAGCCAGCACTACCTCTCTCATTGCTGGAGGTAGGTAGTGGGGCTTCTTTGGGGTGGAGGGAAACGGGGGGTCCCGAACACCTCGCAAATGACTGGTCGGGGCTTCCCGATCGACCAGTCGATCGTGATTGACAGTTTGGTGACCATGGGTCTATAGCATTAACCTATAAGCTTTTGCTTACAGGTGGACCCTGACTTGCGATGTGATTGGTTCCTGGGGAAGCATCGCAAGTTGGGGGTGTCGTAACTTGAACCCTCATTTACGGTAGGTGCCGTGTGCCGTCGTAAATGCGGGCCAAGGACGTAAGTCGGGAGGTTTCGGCCCCTTCCGCACTTATAAAAATGGTTGTTAAGTGTGGGGGGTTGTAAGTCGGGCAGGCGGAAGTCAGGGGTTTCCCGTATTGGTTAATCGGTTAATTGGCTACACTATTACATGCCCAGTAGGTACTCTTTAAAAAAATCAGGCATCTCAAATTGGGCACCCAAAATTAGTGGACCATTTGACCTTAATATCTCAGTGCCACAGTTCATCTGTATTTTTGGGGAAGAATATTGTCAATTCTCAAATGTGTTGTGTAAATAAATTAATATTTATGAAGCACTCATATATTATAGTGATAAATGCCATGGAAGAATCCATGAGGAAATTACCTTCTGTCATTAAAGCTGATTGAATGTTGTGCAGTCAGTAAGCAGGGGGCCACACACTGAACACTGAGAAGAAAACACAATACTGAATAGCTGCTCCCTAACTGAACACCATCATTTCTGCACACTGTGTGGGGGAAAATAGTATGTGATCATGTAATTAAAGACCATCACGAGGGGGCTGAATTAAGGTTACACAGAGAATCTTTATTCTGGCATCTCCTGGTTTTTGAAGGGTTGACTTTTTGAGGCCTTAATGTTCCTCTGATGTTGTTTTTTCATGGGTAATTTATATCCGCAGCACCCAAAAAGGAACTGCATGTATATCAGTGATGTTGTTAACCACTGATTTCGGTATGAAAAATCAAAGCAATCTCATTCCTACAGACTCTCTTTAGGAACCATATCTCAAACAGACAGCAAAGTGCTCTCTTTCTATTGTTTCTGCCTTCATCTATAACCATCACAGGGTCCTGTAGACTGGTACAACCTTTCATCTGCCGTTTGTTGCTCAGCCTCTTTTGCACAACACTGAACGATTTTGCGGCGATATTCCAGAGAGATGCAGGAGACGTTGGAGAATAATTTTACAAAAAACCCAAAGCAAACAAAAGACCAATATCAAACCTTTCTGCAGCGCTTTAGTAACTTGAAGAAATTGTTTGGGTTAGTGGATCTATTAGCCAGCTGCTCTGGTTGACCTCCTGGCTCTTTCTTCCAATCCTCAGTGTTCTAAAAATCATATAATTTCCATAGTTTGAGAAATCTATTCTCTTTTGTAGTGCACTTCCTATTCACCCATATCCCCATGCCGTATTGCTTCCATAAATGCTTCCAGAAACTTGGTTTCAGCATAATCCAGCTAAAACTGCATTGAGCTGATCTATCGGAAGGAAAAAAATGAATGACTATTAAAAACATCTCATGCAACTTTGATTTTTTTTTAAGATTTCAGAGAGCAGTCAGTGCATCATTTTCAGGCCTCCAAGTCTTGCTAAGGTTGCCAAAATGATAGTGGAAAATTAGTAAAAACAACTGAGAAGGTTAACAAGGTAAGAGATTCCATCCATCCGGAGAACTCTTCTACAACTGAGTTGAGCAAGATTTCCAGGGCTCAGTAGTAATTTTGGTGATCATCTGATTGGAATTATTTCTTGCCAGGCAGTTTGTGCAGCTGCTTGCTAGTGGTTTGGCTAACTTACTACACAGAGAGATTTGGTTCATGTGTAACCACTACCGGGTGGATTTGAACAAGGGCCTTCTGAAGCTTAATATAGGAGCTTCTATAGCTTGAGCTATAAAGCCAGCTGGCTCACAAACCATCCTGTAGAGGTCTTTTGTTCTTCTCTGTTGCTGTGGTCTAGGTGCCACTGCATGGGACAGTGAACCACACTAGGTGTGTGGGTTACACATGCTGCTAATTAAATTGCAGGCAGGGGAACCGACAGTGATGCCAGGCCCCTGGGAAAGATGTGGGGGCTGACTCCTCCCTCCTGGAGGGGGCAGGGCTTTGGGCAGAAGGGGCAGGGCTAGGGCAGCCACCCCTTAGTGCTTCCCAAAGTGCATTGCACCACCCTCCCCCCACCCCTTAGAGCCACCTCTGGTTCACTGCAGGGGTTCTGGTAGCAATTTAAAAGGCCTGGAGCTCTGGGCACTGCTACAGTAGTAGCAGCAGCAGCTGACAGCCTCAGGCCCTTTAGAATTGCGGGGTGCCAGAGCAGTTGTCCCTTTAGGGACCCACCCCATTAACAGGCCTAATTTCAGGATTTCTAGCTCCTAGTTGTATAGTCTAGACATTTTAATTTCTTGGACACTAAATTCTGAATATCCGGCATGCTGTATTTGAAATGAACAAATAAATCCCTCCTGAAAAATAGATATTTCCCCTTCACACTTATATTTCAGTCCTGCATGTGTCACTGCCTGCAGGCAGATTCGAACCCTGAACCTCTGGAGCTTAGTAGAGGCTCCTACACTAAGCTCTGGAGGTTGTAGGTTCAAATCTGCCTGTAGGCAGTTACATGTGGTCCTTCTTTTGCAACTCCCATTGGCTTCAATGAAAATAGCGGGTACTTTAGCATCTCCAAAGACAAGGTCCATAAAGCATAGGCAAAACTGGCAGCTGCTTCCACCTATGTATTTTGTAACACCATAAAACCAGATTTTCTAAATGGCATAAAAAGAACCGCTCCCTCATTCTTTGGACCCATGGCAGACACTGACCTCAGCCCTCTCATAGTCTATTTATAAGACCTTATTAGATGGCGTTTTCTTTGAAATCCAGCATTCCTTGTTCTGTTGAGGTTCTGAATAGTATGCACAACTGTTAGACTGGTCTGAAAAGTCATCTTGGTGTAATCATTGTGCTTGGATGCAGGCACAGAGGCTGTGGACACTTCAAGGGAGAGGTACTACCTGCACTCGGCATGTGCACAGAAACATGAGGGTATGCTGAGTGATGAAAAGCTTTCTCAAAGGCTGAGCAGAGCTGTTTGAATTTCTGGCTGTTCTCCAGTTGGCAGTAAAATGGAGTTACAAAACTAAGGTTGCTTTTTAATGGGTTGTTTGGGGTTTTTTTTAGTGAACATTTAATTTGAAGTCACATGGCTTTCTAACACACGCCGTTTCTTTCTTTCAACAAAACCACACTCTTCTCTTAAGGGTTTTGACAAGCATGATATAGATTTTCAAGCTTCACTCCAAATGAACTGTGGACGTTTAGATAGGCTAGCTCTGAAATATCATGTTCCATAAAAATTTCCATTCTCTAAGACCATATTCAATTGGATTCAGAAATGAAATTCCCTTCCAGTTTGGAACAAAACCAGAAGAAAAAGTAACCCATTAAAAATATTCCATGGAGACTGAGGCTATGTCTAGACTGCAGGCTTCTTTTGGAAGAAGCTTTTCCAGAAGAGATCTTTCGAAAAAATTTCTTCCAAAAGAAGAAAGCGCATCAAAAAAGTGATCTGCTTTTTTGAAAGATAGTGTCCGCACTGAATGGATGCTATCTCACATTTAAGCTGTGTTACTATGGAGGGAGTGGCCACCAGGGCACTTGTGCTTTTTCTTTTTCCTCTTTTCTCTTCTTCCGAAAGAACTCCCTCTTCCCCGTCCACACACTCCTTTTTCCTAAAGAGCTCTTTCAGAAAAAGGCTTCTTCCTCGTAGAAGGAGGTTTACCAATGTCAGAAAAACCCCTCTGTTCTTTTGATTTACTTTCGGAAGAACGTGATTTCAGTGTGGATGTAATTGAAGTTTTTTCAGAAAAATGGCCATTTTTCCGAAAAAAACCTCTGTAGTGTAGGCATACCCTGAGGTTTGAACCTGTGTATCTTGCCTAAAACTCCAGCTGTTCCAATTAGAAAGGTCTTGTTCTCTGCTGCATTAAAGCTTCTTTCTGTGGCTTTGGCTTTACTGGGGGAAGCAACCCTCAGCATAGGGTGACAGAACTGCTCTATCAGCTGCTATAGCACAAATCCCCTCTTGGTCACTGGCATAGATGGCTGTGGCATAAGGCCTGGCGGGGGGGACTAGGATCCCCCCCACCAAGCTATTCTCTAGATGCGGGAATGGAATTTCAAGACTCTAGGCATCAGACACAAGGGACAAGGTGCCTATGGTGAACCCAACAGAGTTGTGAGAACCACTATAAAGCTGCCAGTGAGAATCTGGCACGTTACGTCTAAGCTGGCACTCAGATACTATGGGGATTAATTCTTTTGGAATAAACAAGGCACGTTTCACCCAACCCTGGTATGTTAAGAAATCTGTGTCTTTCGACGCTCCGGCTGTGCAAAACGGTCTCTGCATGTCCTGGCTTTCCCTCCCCCCTTCCTGAACACACAGTTTTGTTTGAAATCTCAATATTAATTGGAGTAAGATGATGGCACTGCCAGGCGGCAGTCGTCAGCAGGCCTCCTGCTTGCTAGTGCCACAGCAGGAGACCATCCCGCATAGGCAGCTCTTCCGCGCTAAGGAACATGCTGAGGGATCGGTTTGATTAAAGTGCCTGATAGAAATAAAACAAATGGGGTTTTTTTAGACTATGCAGTACGCTCATAAATAGTGATGTGCATTTGTATTGAATTGTGCGTAATTATGTATTTATGCTTTTGAGGCACTTTTGTGATGAAAGGTGTCTCTGAATAATATGACACAGTTTAGTTTTGAAATAAGACTTACATGTTTGTCTTACTTATTTAATAATATAGATGTTTATGTGAAGGGGGGAGAGGAGAGGGACATACCAAGATAAGAATGTTGGCAGGATCAGCTATCTACTTTGAATCAGCTCGGAGTGTAGCTGTTGAAAGCTGCCTGACACAACATATGAACTTTCCTTATCTGTCCAGGTATGTGGATGCCCTGTCACCTTAGCAGCATTGATTATTTGTATTATAGGAGGGTCTAGAGACCATGAGTGAGATTGGGCCTTCGTTATGCTTTGTTTTGTACATGGATATAGCAAGAGATGGTCCCTGCTCTGAAAAGATGTCCGCCTAAATAAAAAGGCAAAGGGACAGGGACAGGCAAAGGGAAACTGAGACATTGTCTACACTTGAAAGTGTGAAGCATGGCTGCACAGCAGTGTGGCCATGGCATGAGTGCTGGGAAAGAGCGCTCCATGTAAACCACCTCCGCAAAGGAAGTAGCTTGCTGTACTCGTGTGTGTGATTTTCACACCCCGAGCCACAACGTTGCAGCGCAGTAAAGTGCCCTGAGACACAAAGGCTATGCCTGCACTGTGGGGTTTCCTGGAAAAACTTTGCCGTGTCCAAGGAACGTGTTTGCTCTTCCACTTTTTTTCACGGAAGAGCAAATGCTCTCTTTCAGGGAGCCCTGTATATCTCATTCTACAAGGGATAAGGGCTCCGCCGAAAGAGGAGGCTTTCCCACCATATCAGTCTAGATGGGGCCAAATGGCGGAAAAGCCTCTTCTGGAAAAGCGATCGGAAAAAGCTACGCAAATTGCCCTAAGCTTTTTCCAACAAGGGACTGTAGCGTAGACCTAGCCAAAGAGGGGAAATTTTGACTTGCCCATGGCAAAGCTGGGAACAGAGCGTAAGTCCCCTAATTCATAGTCCAGTGCACGAGTCGCTGGCCCACGCTTGTCATTGAACATGGAACTTTTTTCTTTCTCTGGGTGTAGAAGTGTGCGTCCCTCTTGGTTCCCCTCAGCCGTGACTTCATCTTTTTGTCTCTCTCGCTGTGGAAAGGGAGCAGACTGTAGTAAGGATGGGGGAACTGCCTTGTTCCAGACTGTCTGCTGATCGCTGGGTCAGGAAGGACCTGGAGAGGCTGCTATTCAAATGAGGCAGCCCAGTGAGGCGCTCTTCCCATCAAGTGCCAAGCGCATTGTACCCCCTGTTCCCTGCTAAATCAGCCCTTTGCCATCCCTTTCCTTTCTCCCCAGCAGCTTAAAAGAGAGGAACAAAGGAATTACCATAGCAGAACACAGCCAGTGATGTATGTGATCTGTTATTCTGTCAGACAGTGGCCTATTTCAGAGGCGTCCAAGGCAGAAGGGGAAAAATACATCAAACCTGGCCTTTTCTGGAGTCCCATACCATCTATGGGCACAGAGCAGTTTGTCCTAAAGCATGGGGGCTGTCAGCATGTGTAATTTTTATCATATTTTGGTGTGACACACACTATGCATACATGTCTAATCTTGTGTACTCGTTCAATTCCATTTCATTCACCTGCCAGTCAGGTCTGCAGGCAGAGCACTGAAGGCACATCTGACTTTTCTAGGGGCTAAATCTTAGGCTAGGTCTAGATTGCGATGTTTTTGTGGCAAAAGCTACGCAAAATGTGCTCTGCATTTTCTGTAGCTTTTTCCGCTTTTTTTTTTGCGGAAAAGCTCCTCTTTCGGCAGAGCCCTTATGCCTCGTGGAGAGCAAACGCATTTCTTGGACATGGCAGGGTTTTTGCAGGATATCTCTCGTATCCCGCAAAAGCCCCGTAGTCTAGACATAGCCTTAGTGAAATTGAAGGCAGTGAGAAGTTTAGCCTTTGATTTCCATGGGAGATTTTGGTTTGAGCACTCAGTTGTGAATGCTACCGTGGTATAAGGCAGTACAGTGCTGGTTCCTGTTCTGGAGTAACTAGTTTCTTGGGGTTTTTTTTTGTTTTGTATTGAGTTATTGAAAGTGAATTCAAAGCTAACTGACCAAATTGGAGGCAAGACCGGGTTCATGATTTGGAACAGCAAATTGCATGTATGAATTGCTCCCTTGTCTCTTTCTAGCAGTAAACAGAGCAAATCACTTTTTTAGGTGAATGCAGCAATTTTCTCCTCCCTGATAATTAGGTCATGACATGGCCCCAATAACTTAAGGTCCCATGTGTTCACTTGCCTTGGTTGTATACCTACACCAAACATACACACACACAGACCCCCCTGTCAATCTAAGTTGTGCGACTTCAGCTGCACAAATAATGTAACTGAAGTCGACATACTTACTGTGGTGTCTTCTCTGTGGTAAGGTCAGTGGGGGCTGCTCTCTTGCCTACTCTAGCAACTTTTCTTGTCGTGGTGCAGTACCAGAGCTGACTACTATGTCAGTCCACTGTGTAGTGATTCCCATAGATGTGCAATCTACCCCCAAATGATAAACTAACTGAACTCTGCATAGGGATGGCTCTAAACTCAAGAAAATTGTTGTCAAATTTGGCTTAGAAATGGGGGGTTTGGTTTAAAAGATGTAACCCATCTGTATCTGGGCTACTCTTCAGAGCAGCAGGGAATTATGGCCAATCCAGCAGCTCTCATTAATGCTAATGGGAGTTAGTCACTTCTTGATGGAAATATTAGCCCGTGGAGACATTTTATATGTTTGGAATTGTGCCACGGTTACATTTAGATTCCTAGCCATGGAAACATTCCTGCAGAAGCTCTCTCACTGTAAGGAGGAGGTGTGTGTGTGTGGGGGGGGATTTCCACAAGAGCCTCTCCTCCCCCTCCCCTTGGAATTTACAGTAAGTCCTTCTGACAGTACTTTTAAGGCACAGCCACTAAATCCTGTAGCCTAACAAAATCCCTCCGTACAAGTAAGACTGGGTTTGTCTAAGTGTCCCAACCAGTAGATCGTATGCTGACTTCACAGAATAAATGTGTCTGTGAGCTCAGAAAGAACATAACTTCCTTCATAATTGTTTCGGAGCATTGCAGTGTGTGAATTGTAATTCCAGCATGTTCACTTACTGTGAAGGGGGTCTGAGGCAAGTATGGCTTTACTTAAAGCGTTTGCCAAAGTTATTCAGTATAGTTCAAGTTCACAAGTTACTGAGCTGAATGCTGGAAATTCCGAGTAATGCAGGTCAGACTAGATGATAGCGATTCCCTCTGAGTTTAAAATCAAGTCCCCAAATTGATAGACTACTCCTGAAGTCAATCTTCAGTGGAATTATGCTGTTTTACATCAGCTGAAGATCTGACCTCATCAGTCTGTAAAAAATATCTGCCAAAATATGAATTTTTAGGCAAAGGGACATTATTTTAGTGGGAGTGGGAAGACAAGCTAACATTTTCACTGATTCCATATTAATAATTCCCTAGCTGCCTTATAGCTGGGCTTTAAGGCTGTGTCTACACTGCAGGCTTCTTGCGCAAGAAGCTTTTTGCAGAAGAGATCTTCCACAAAAACTTCTTCCTCAAGAGCGCGTCCACACTGCAAAAGCGCATCGGAAAAGCGATGCGCTTTTGCGCAAGAAGTTTTTGTGGAAGATCTCTCACAAGAAAGTTCTGATTGCCATTAACAGAATGGCCACTAAGGCACGTGTGCTTGTTTCGATAGGCTATTTTTGTTCAAAAAAACCCTGCTGCCCGTCCACACACACCTTTTTGGGCAATAACTCTTGCGCAAAAAGGAGTTATTCCTTGTAGAAAGAGGAATACCTACACCGCAAAACCTCCTCTGTTCTGTTGATTCACTGTACATTTTCTTGTGCAAAAACACGCTTGAGGTGTGGGCGCTCCAAGTTTTTGTGCAAAAACGGCTGTTTTGCACCAAAACTCTGCAGTGTAGATGTAGACTGAAAGGTTAGAAGTTTAGTGGCATATGTCGATTTCACCATACACACACAACCTTATGAAAAATATATTCATTAGTGATAACAGACCTTTACAGATAAGTAGCATTTTTCTTTCTTTGCCCGAGAACTTGTTAGTGTTTGATTTCAGGATATTGATGTGTGATGCTGACAATTTTTGTTCTAATGGTTATAACGCTTTAACTTTCTCAATCTCAACATCTTCTCTCATTACATAATTATTGTCTGTCCCTTCCTTAACGCTGCACAACTGTGAATATTTACATAGGTTGAATATTTACAAATGCTTTAAAATAAGCATTGATGATATTTGTCATTTTTAAAATAAATGAATTCTGCCGAGCCTATACGGAATGCTTTTCTTCAGTAGTTCTCAAAGCTTTGTACACAGGGGAGGGATGGGCAGACTAAAGTACAGAGAGGTGAAGTGACTTGATCTTAAAGCCTTTTCACAAACATGGATTAAGGCTACTAACTCTCCTGTGAGATGAGTAATAACAAATGGATAAAACTGAGGCACAGAGAAGCTAAGGAACTTGCCTAAAATGCCGTAAGTGAATGGCAGACCTGGGAATAGAACCTGCTTCCTCCTCCAATCCTCTCAAAAGACTGTAAATACTCCCTGTTCTTTTCAGTATCAAAGCTGAATAGTGATCGCTTCCAGTTCAGCTAACTTTGTTAATGGTTTGGGGCATAAATTCTGTGACCATCCTGGTGTTGAAGTGAGCAGTTGGGGAAAGTTTTTGAACAAAAGCCAAATGGATCGTAAGGTGTGCTCTGCTCACTGATCCAAATCAGGGAAATTTGCCTGGCTTCTTAAACAATATTTCTGGCAACAAGTAGTCCTGTGACACCTTAGGGTATGTCTACACTACCACCCTAGTTCGAACTAGGGTGGCTAATGTAGGCATTCGAAGTCACAAATGAAGCCCGGGATTTAAATATCCCAGGCTTCATTTGCATCTTGCCGGGCGGGCGCCATTTTTAAATCCCCTTGTTCCATGAGGTGTACCAGTAGTTCGAATTAGACATCCTAATTCGAACTACCTACTCCGTGCCGCGTGTAGCCGCGGGCACGGAGTTCGACCTAAGGGGATTTTAAAATGGCACCCGCCCGGCAAGATGCAAATGAAGCCCGGGATATTTAAATCCCGGGCTTCATTTGCAACTTCGAATGCCTACATTAGCCACCCTAGTTCGAACTAGGGTGGTAGTGTAGACATACCCTTAGAGACTAACAAAAATATATATAAAGCTCATGATACTCTGTGTGTGTGCGTGTGTATGTGTATGTAAAGTATCATGAGCTTTCACTGGCAAAGCCCACTTCCTCAGATGAGATGAGCTTGAGATTATTTCTGGCAGCATCTGTGGTATATTTTTCTTCTTGTCTGAACGTACATGCCCTAAGAGGACCCAGGGCTATGTAGCTTTTCATGCTCTATCTTTGTGATACCTAGCTTGCTGCATTAGAAGTTGCAATGTTGAAGTTAGGATGAACTGAGCTCTGAATTCTCCAGTACTAGAGCACATGAAACCTGGAGCTAGGAAAGCTGATAGCTTTTCTTGGGCATGCTCTAGATGCACTTAGCCTGACTTGTTAGCAGAGTATGCTCCCTGTACTGTCATTGAGCGAGGCTTGGCAGAATTACATTTTTATTTTTTTAAATGTTGACAGCTAATCTTAATGCAGATTTTAAGCATTTTTAATTATCTATGTATATTTTCAAAGTTGTGAGTAATTATGAGAGTGAGATAATTGGGGGTCAGACAATAATTATTTAATGACTAGACATTGACGTTAAATCTTTAAAATGATACAGCACAAATTGTCAACATCACATGTTGAAATATACAGTATCCTGGAGGGCTGGGAGGCATGTAACCATTATGGGTAACCTATAGGCGCATGCTTATCTACTAACCAATAGAGGGTCACACTGTTACATCTGTACTCTGAATGGCACAGAGAGGCTGGGACAGGTCCACAGGCCATTTCAGTGAAGTAGAGTTGCACAAATGCAATGGGCTTATTTTTTTACTTAAGACGTTTCTCAGCCTGTACCACAACCAATAATTCTATTATTTCTCTCTTCTCCTCCCCACTTTTCCCCTCTTGTGCAGAAGGACGTAGCCCTGAAGCCTCAGGAACGTGTGGAGAAGCATCAGAATCCTCTGGCCAAAAAGAAACGGGAAGCACTTACCAATGGGCTGTCGTACCATCCCAAAAAGCACAGACTTAACCATCACCAGTACAGCTCCGACCGGGAAAATGACCGCAATCTGTGCCAGCACCTTGGGAAAAGGAAGAAATTACTGAAGGGGCTCAGACAGGTGGGAGACAAGTTATTTGTTGGGGAAAGGGTTGGGCATATAGCATGTGGAATCTGCTTATTGAATTTGGGCAGTTCTTATGTTTCTTTTAACCCGTTTCTGGTTGTCTTACTGTTGGGCCACTTGTTGTATTTTAGGGATTTTTGATGTTTTCATTTGCAGATCCTCACTGAAGCAGGCTGAGACTGGCAGGGCAGGGCAGGGGAGCACAGTGTCTTAGAGTTCTCAAGGCAGCAGAAAGCCATAGGTATTCAGAATGAATCTGTGGTATGCATATGCTTTTGTTGACTTGAGATTTTGTACACAGCAGCATGAATATCCAGGGCAGGGTGAGGTAATTGTGAGAAGGGGAGCTGCTAATCAAGACAAATGGAAGTGGAAGACTGATTGCTGCATGAGCGGCTCATTTGTGGAGGTCTGTGGTACTTGTGCGTACTCTTTTGGGTTACTAATCACCATTCCCCAGTGCAAGAACGTCACACCTACCTTGCATTGTTATTGTCAGCAGTAGTTGTGGCTCATAGGTGAGAAAATGAATGAGTGCATAGCATCTGGGATTACAGCACTGGAGCCTGGCAATCTGGGCTCATAATTCAACAATCTGTGGAGAAGTCTCTTCCGTATGTAAAATAATAAGTAAAAAAACCAAAATCCCTTAGCGGCAGGTCTGATATTTGTGGCAGGGGTAAAACTGCAGAAAAATAGCCTTGTGTCAATGCTTTTTTTTAGAAATATATGTTTCTCCTCCTGTATTTTCCTTTATTATTTTTATCTGCTGTGTACGGAAGACTGTGTATGTACCCTTTGGAGTCTTTTGTATATCATTTATAAAAATATCCTATATGCTAATGTGGCTGTCAAGCTAGAGAATGGCAGAGTTAAGTGGCAATACCTACACGTACAGATTTGTCCTAAATTGAAGTATGATAAAAGCTCATTTTTAACCTCAGATGAAAATGATTCTCTCCATGTCTGCTTTTAATTCCAGTGAAAACTATGAGTGAATGACTGAGCTCTTCTTCTCTGGAATGTTTGCAACCTAAATGGTGCAGAATGAGAACATGAAGGTGGAAATGACTATAGACAAAAATGTTTTTCATTGTCTGAGCTCAGGGAGACTCAAAGAATAAATGAAATATCAATAAAATTGCCTATTCATTTTTCATCGATGAAGTTGTAAATATACCTTAAAAATTACAGTATTTTTAAACTTAACAATATTTAGAAATAAGGTAGTTGGAGATTCGAGTGGTTCAGCACATGGGACAGCTTAAAATGCTGTTCTGCCCCACCATGCATGCAATTGTATTTTTTATCTTTTTACTTTTTTTTTATTTGAAAGTTGGCGAGTTATCTTATTTAATAAAGGCGAAGCAGCACTGTGTGTGAAGTACGTATTGGCTTCTTTGAGTAGGCAGTTTCCACTACAGAGCGGTTCATGGCAGGGTTGGGGACTTAAAATTGTGTTTAAGAAATGGAGAGAGAAGCATTTTCTATGTTTTTACACTAATTTCTGACTCTATTCATTTTAAAAGACTGTAATTACTGTAAATGTCTACAGTGCGCATCATCTAGATCCTATAAAACGTGACGTGTTACACCATTCGATCTCCGTGTTATCCCATGCAAATCTTCTACTTGGCTCTTCAGCAATGAGAGTCAGCCTACCTGCTGATAGAGGTTATTTATGAGACTGTAGGGTTTGGCTTGGGTTTTTTTTTCTAAGAATAAATATGTCCTGACTCAGAAGCTATTGATTGGACTGATGTCATAGAAAGTGGATTCACTTTTAGGTGGTAAATCTGAGCTTAATTCCAGAGGGATAAGATTGAGGAATAAGACAGAGTAAGAAGGAACAAAATACCCTACCCGGTATCAGTGCCTACATGTGATGGAGGTACTTTTCTTTAGATCAGTGTTTCTTAAGCTTTTTAAGACCGAGGAAAAGCAAACAATCATTTTTTTTTATGGGGAACACCAAGGAGTTTTTTGTTGAGGAAAAAAAAAAAGCCCCCGGGGAAAAGTTGTTGAGCAAAAAAATAAAATAAAATAAAAAGGAAGCTTGTCCCTTTAAGGGCATCCATTTTGAATTCTGTTCTCTAGTGTGCCGCGGAACACACTTTAAGAAATGCTGCTTTAGATAAGAACACACTCTCCTAAGCAGGCCAGCCAATGGGGGGAGGGGAGGGCAAAGGGGGCAATTGCCCCAGGGCCCAGAGTTTCAATGGGGCCTGGGGCTCCCAGCTTCTGCAGATACTGTTGCGGCAGCAACACTGGCTGAAGCCCTGGACCCTTTAAATTGCCACGAGCACCATGCTGCAGACTCCTCATGGCTCTGGGGGCTGGGCAGTGAGGCCAGTGCTACACTCTCTGCAGTGCTGGGGGATGGCTGCCCTTGCCCCGCCCCTTCTGCTCAAGGCCCCGCCCCTTCTGGAGGCATGGAGCCAGCCTCCCCTAAATCTTGCCCAGGGGCTTATGGAAGCTCTTGGCCCCCCTGCTCGTAAGCAGTTCAGATGCTGATAAATCCATGTGCTTTTGGCTCTTAAACTGAGGAGAGGTCATGGAAAAGATGGCAAAGCTGACTGACGGAAGAAGATACTCCAAGAGGCATTAAATACAGCATTTCTCTCCTTGTTTTGTTTTTCAGTGCAAGTAGTCAGGGCCGGCTTTAGGAAGTACGGGGCCCAATTCGAACCAAATTTTGGTTGAGCAAAAGAAAAGAAAAAATACCCAGCACACAAAAAAACAACTCACAGCCCCTTTAAATCCCCAGCTACAGGGCAGAGTCCTGCCTTCCAGCCAAACCCATGGGCCGACTCCCCCTCCCGCAGCGCACAGAAGCCGCCACGCTCCTCTTCCAGGGCCGACGCTCCCTTCCGCAGCACGCCCGGCACACTTCCGGGTTTAGGGCATGGGGCCTGATTCGGGGGAATCGGGCGAACCGGCCTAAAGCCGGCCCTGCAAGTAGTAAACAACCTGCAGAAAGTAGGCAAAGGAAAGGTGCTACATGCCGTTTCGTTTTCTGTATTAATGAAGCATCCTCTCTCCCCGCACCACCTCACAACAATACACCTTTATTCTTATTTCCCCAGCAAGCACTGTGCCTTTTCCAGCCGCCAGCTGATCTCCTGGGGTTTTGGATGAGACTGATTCACACCACTGAAGTCAATAGTATTACATTCTCATCAGGATGAGAGGAACATGGGGCCTATTGATTGTAAACCTGGCAGAGAAACAAGGCAATGGGGTTAGCAGTGAGAAGATAATCGAGAGGCGGTGGGGACCTGCTTTGTTAGAGCTGTTTTGTGTGTGGGCGTGCATAAGTAAAACATATTTATCTCACAGTTCAACAAGAAATGCTGAATTGTCCCAGAGGCGCATGTTACACTGATGCAAAATGATACAATCTTGATGCCGTCACTTGGCACTCCCGTGCTGGAGTAGCATTCTGGCTCCAGGACAGCCCTGGTGGGAAGTGTTGTATGCCTCGAGATTGTTCATTGTTTCAGTGCCGGTTAGCAGCCCTGGCTGACGTGCCTCTGTGAAATCTGTTCTCAGCTGAATGCAACTCTGACATGCAGGATTTCCAAGACACAGCACTCTCATCAAACGGATTTTGTTCAAGTCAGCCATCATAAAGGATGCTAATTAGCTTTTGGAGGGAATCCTTGC
The DNA here is from genome assembly GCA_032595735.1 of Pelochelys cantorii. Lineage (NCBI taxonomy): Eukaryota > Metazoa > Chordata > Testudines > Trionychidae > Pelochelys > Pelochelys cantorii. The sequence continues at coordinate 6,891,503 of CM064346.1, read as the reverse complement.
AGGATCCATGCAGATATTTATACAGCTAGGCTGTCGTGCCCACAAGTTTATTAAAATCCAGAAAATAAGAAACAGTAGATTAGTTAACAGGTCTCAAACTATGTCTAGACTACAGGCTTCTTTCGGAAGAAGCTTTTCCAGAATAGATCTTCCGGAAAAACTTCTTCTGAAAGAGAGCGTCCACGCTGCCAAGCGCATCGAAAAAGCGATCTGCTTTTTCGAAAGAGAGCGTCCACACTGAATGGACGCTCTCTTGCATGTTAGCTGTGATTACTATGGACGGAGTAGCCACCAGGGCACGTGTGCTTTTTCCTCTTTCCTCTTCTTTCGAAAGAACTCCCTCTTCCCTGTCCACACACACCTTTTACCAAAAGAGCTTTTTCAGAAAAAGGCTTCTTCCTCGTAGAATGAGGATTACCAATGTTGGAAAAACCCCTCTGTTCTTTCCATTTTTTTTCAGAAGAACGCAATTGTAGTATGGATGTAATTGAAGTTTTTTCAGAAAAATGGCTGTTTTTCCAAAAAAACCTCTGTAGTGTAGACATATCCTCAGAAGTAGCTGTGTTAGTCTGTTTCAGCAAAAACAGCAAGGAGTCCAATGGCACTTTAAAGACTAAGAAATGTATTAGGGTACCCAGGTTTGCTCTGTCTTTAATTGAATAATGGGTTTTTGTGTGGAATATAAAAGGAAAATATCCATGTGTTAGTTAAATAAATGCATTTTCCTCAAAAATGAAGGAAAAAAATAAGTTTGTATTAATAAAAGAAGGCAAGTGATTCAAACAGTCGATAGAGCTTGTTATTTGATATTTGCTCTCGATCTGTCTTTTGCTAGAATAAAAAGGGGTGGGTGTGTAGGAGTGAAGGCAGGGGGCTGTGAGGGTTGGGAGGCTCCTGGCAGAGGCTGGAGGGTGCTAGAGTGAGGACAGGGAGTTTTAGGGCACAGAGTTTGATGGGGGGGGGGTGTTCAGAAGTAAGGGCAGGTGGCTGGGAGGGTTGGGGGCCCTCATGGTGGAGGTTTGAGGGGGCTGGAATGAGGGCAGAGGGTGGAGGGCTGAGGGCTCAGGGTTTGGGGGAGCTCAAGGCAGGGTGCTGTGAGGTTTGAGGGGGCTCAGGGCAGGGGGTTGTAGGGCGCTCAAGTGAGGGCAGGGCTTGGGGGCTGAGGGCACAGGGTTCAGTATGGAAGGGGCTCAAGGAAGGAGTAGAGGGTGCAGGACTCAGGGCAGGAGGCTGGGGTGGCTCCAAGGGCTGGCCCCAGCTTGCAGGCCTCTCCCCCCCGTAGCCTGAAGCCTATGGGGTGGTGGAGGAGGCTCTAGGGGCTGGCCCAGGCCTGCAGTGCCTCCCCCCATGGCTTGCAGGCCTGTAGTTTGTCTGGGGCTGGGCCATGGTTCTAGCCCCATCTTCTCTTTGGGGGGCCTCCTGGGTGAGGCCAGGTGATCCTAGGCAGGCGGGGAGGGCAGGAGGCCCCACTAACCCAGTCTGGTGGCAGGGAAGCTGGCAGGGCCTAGCCCTGCTGCCCACTCTCTTGGTGGTGTGGCTGCCCCAGTGGTCACTCTGCAGGATAGCTCTCCCCTGTGGGTTTGCTGCAACTGACGGCAACATCTTCTTACTGCTTGCTCTTTCCATCATCTCTAGTAGGAGGTTCTGAAGCCTTCCTTTCAGTAAGAGAGGTGATCGTGTGTGCTCCTGAAATAGCATGCAGTATGCAAAACATGCTGGGTGTAATGGCTGCTCCCCCTAAAATACAAGAGTCTGTTAACACTGCTGCTTCTCTAATGTTGTTATGCCTTTAGCTCAAGGGGTAGAGCCCTGTGCATTAGAATGAAAGGTCCTAGCTTTTATTCATGCTGGTGACCTGTAGCCAATGTTTCATCTAATCGTTTCCATCCAAGTGAGGAATGAATTTTGGCATGTGCACCAAGGCATGTGCACCACCAGCTGAAATAAAAACCCTAGCTGTGATTACTCTGCTAATCAGTGAAGTGGTATTTGAATCTCTCCTGATCTTCTTCCGAAAGAAGCCTGCAGTCTAGACATAGCCCTATGCATGTCCTCGCATGCTGCTATGAACTGATTAAACGTAGCATTTTTCCCCACTGATATGGAGGTGCTAGAATGCTCTAGAAGTGTAACAGATCTCTGTTCCAGAAGATGAAATAACCCAGAGTGGGTGACAGGTGACCCTTCAGGGCCACAAGGCTATTACACTTCAATTTGTGAACTGTCTCCACCCAAACACCACTTCACTTCTAGCATTTATAACAATGTTAACTGTAAAAAAGTGGTTTTAATTTATGAAGGGGGAGGTGGTCACAATCTGGCTCGCTGTGGGAAAGGAATCACCACCCGTGCAAAAGTCTGAGAACCATGGAAATAACGGTTGCAATGATGTGCAGTCGTGTGTGCGCTGGCAGTTTTGCACATCCTTATGCAAGCCTATGCATGGCAGGTAACAGCGAGAGCAGGGAGGTTGGTAGTAGCTGAATGGATTGTGATAGCATTGGTCTGGGAGCGAAGCAGATGGGTTTGATTGTCACTTGCTGTGTGATTCCAGTGAGAGTTGACAGCGGTTGACAAGCAATTTACAATGTGCTATTTACAGTTTGGATTTGCGGTCTTTCAATGACATCGGAGCGCTCTTTGCAACTGCTTCTATTACTGCCTTTCCAGGAGCTGCTAATTGAAAATGATATTGAGGATGGGCTTAGAGAAACAAGAAACTATGTGTATTGTACGTAACCCTTTAGAACAGCTTGATTTTTTGACTGAAAATTGGGACTTTGTCTGGAAAAGGGGGTGGAGGGAAACGCATGCCTGTCTATGGGGAAGATCAGTTTATGGTGTGTACATGCACACATATCATTCACATAACAGTGAGGTCTTGATTCTCCTCCCACTTGGCTGGTGTAATTCAGGAGTAATTCTGTTGAAATCAGTAGACTTAAACCACTGTCAAATGTCAGGGGAGAAGTACCTTGGAGTATACCGTAGGTGAGGAAATAAATGTTTTTGCAGTACAGGGTATACACATCTGACCAGATTCTGCCCTCTTGGGGGGTCTAATTCTGCACTAGTGAAATGAATGGGAGTTTTGCTTTTGTCTTTAGTGGCAACACAGTTGGGCCCTGAGAGCTTTGAGAATAGCACTGTTTTCAACTTGGCTTGGCAGAATGCAATTTTTTTCTATCATTTCAGCATATAATCATGCTTATTTAAAGCTTTTTTCCCCATTTTTATTGGCTGAAATGTTCACAGTTGAAGGAAATTTATGGATGGGTGAGACTGCAGGGAGTCAGACAATAATTACTTAATGACAGTAGATGCTGAGATTCAAAAATTAAAGATTTATAACTTTAAAGCATAAATTGTCAATATCAGGTCAAAATTCACAAAGTAAATATCCTTTAATCAGACTCTTGTGTTTTCAAGCAGCATTTTTCTTTGCCCATCTCTAAATTTCTATTATCATTTGAAATACATTTTCGTTGCTTTGTGTGTGTGCAGTGAAATTGATGTTTACCAACATTTTACTCATCTAATCCTTCCAAGCCAACTTGTACCTATGGGCAGAGTTTGGCCCATAGGAAATATTGTGATGCAATAAGATTTTCATCTCCTAATACACATTAGCATGTTTTACCATTCTCCAGTTCTCTTCAAAAGAAAAGGGTATCTTTATTTAATCAATCTGTGCACAGAGGGGGTTTTTTTAAGTTAAAAAAGCAGATTAATGATGTTGCAACCTACAAGGCATATATTTGTGTTGTGATCACAAATTAAAATGACTAGGTCACATGCAACAAGAGGGAACATTATCAAAATGAAGGGAACACTATCAAAATGAAGCTGCATACAGTACTATTGCCTGTAGGTTTTATGAAAAGGCATTGTTAACTTGATTTTGTTTCTCAGTGCCCCCTTATTGACATGACACTATCTAAAAAGTGCTTTTTTATTTGCTTCAACTCCTGGGAGTCTTGGAGCTTCATTCGTATGTAGTTTTCTTAACTTAATGATCTGGAGAATCAACTTTTTCATGGTCTTCATTGTGAAAAATTTAGATTACTGCACTTAAAACCCACTTTACAGGATAAGGAGAAGACAACATATGGGTAACAGTGAGCTGTGCAAACACATCCTGTGGATATAATAATGGGAAAAGAAAATAGAAGAATAAATCTATTTTAAGACTTACAGTGCCCCTTGCAGATGATCGGGATTAAGGAGGAAGAATTTATGAATGGGAGGAAGACTGGGCAGTAGGTGAAGGGTGTGTTTGTTACTCCTGGGGGAATTCTGTACCATTGCACAGATGCAGAATTCATGTGTCTCGTAGATTTCTCTGCTTCCCCACAGAAAAATGACTTTCTGAAGGGGAAACAAAGGGAAGCTGCAAGAGCAGTCATTCACCATTCCCAAGCAGTGCAGCTACATTGTTTCAGGCAGACTGGTAAATCAGTGCAGGGCTGGGGACACCCCAGCCAGTGACTGTGGCCATGAACTGAAATCAGCAGCTAGTCCTAGCTGGGCTGAAGGCAGGAGAGGACTGGACTTTGTTTTTCCCTGCAAGGAGTGGCTTGGACAGTGTCAACCCCACCCCCAGCTGCAGGAAGCTCAGCATCCTCCCTGTTTCCTGCTCCTATGGCTGTACGGGGAGCTTCTCCACCATCCCTCTGTGCATCTGGACCTCCCATACCCAGACACCCCTGCTATGCCTCACCTGGTACATCCAGAACCTCCATACCCAAACCCCACCCCACTGAATCTCAGCCCCTGCATCTGGAGCCCCCCATGCACTGAGACTATCCCACCCTGAACTCCCTGCACAAAAACTCCCACCCTGATACGCCCCATCTCCCTGAGCTTCCACGTCCAGACCAACACACTGCTGACCCCCCAAGTAGCTGCACCCAGGTGTCTACACCACCAAGCCCCTTCTCTTCCAGCACCCAGACCCCCAAACTCAGGCTCCTCCAGTGAGCCCCAACCACCTTCACCTGGAATCTCCTGCAGAGTCCTGTTATGCCAACACCTAGAACCCCACCAACCAGCCTTTATGCATCCAACCCTCCCCCCCAACTAGACCCTTCCCCCACTGAGCTACCTGCATCCAGACTGTCCCACACAGAATCCCCTCACCGCCCACTTGGATCCCCCCAACATGGGGCCTTTCCACACTTGGATCCTGCCTGCTTGAGCTGACTTGCCCCACACTTTGTGTGCCTGTCACAGGGCCCCAGGGTCTTTCGGGGCAGGCTTGGGCCTTTTTGGGAGCAGGCTCATCTCCAAGTCCGTGTCACGGGGAGGGATGGGGGAGGAGCTGCAAGTGATCTCCCATCTTTGCGCAGCCAGTGGCCTTGGCTCCCCACTGCCATGCTGGAGCCTCTGCGTCCATATATTGACCGATCAGGCGTGAAGAAATGTGGCAGAATGTTAAAATGGGTGCAGAATTTCTTTAATTTTTGGCACAGAATACCCTCAGGAGTAAACAGCTGTAGGGCATGGGTGTAGAAGAATCTATATGGGGGCAAAAAAAGGAGAAAGAATGGCCCATTTGTCTGTACAAGTTGTGCAGTAGCAGTGGGTGTGGAAGGGAGCTCCTTTGTGTGAGATGCCTTATTTGAGTGGGTTGAAAATCTTGCTGGATTCAGTATTCTCCCCTCCCTCATCATTGTGCCATTACTATGCAGCTGATAACTATTCCTTTGAAAGGGATAACCTTTTATTTTATAGACACACTGTGTGTGTGTGTGTGTGTGTGTGTGTGTGTGTGTGTAAACGCCACGATTATTTCATCTCCTTTCTAACGTTCCTCTAGGAAATTACCATTTGTGACAAACTGTTGAAATACAAGCAATTCTTGTGATGGTGAACTGTTTGCGTCTGAGCAGAGGTTACAGAAATCTCATCTGCACTTAACCCACAATTCCCATTTCCAGGATGTCGTTTGTGAAGGCCCCCAGCTGCTGAGAAGTATCCAAACAGCCGCTGGGGCCTAATGACATATAATTGAGCTGATTGGGCATACAGGGGCTTTTGGTATTCTGTGAAAAGCACTGACAAATTCTGTATTGTTGCATGCTCCTATTGTTCTGTGCTGCACATCCACGCAGATTTAATAAAGTTCCTGGAAAGGCCCTTTGGCTTCCTTTAAAAAAAAACAAAACACATGCACAGCCACAGAATGTGAAATCCAGAACCTTTCACTGAGCCAAGCAAGAGATGACAGGATGCAGCTAATGTTTTCTGAGCGACGTGATGGGCTGTGTTTTGTGGCGTGCTGAAGCAAACACCTGCATTCATTGATCAACTGGTCATAGAAGCCGCCACTTCACTGAAGATTTGCCTGCAATGACATGTCGCAGGCTTTTCCCCCTTATAATCGCCAGTTTCACTTGCAATTTTTCAATGAGCAATTGAATTACACCGCTCTAAATGATGCACTGCCAATCTGGCAGGTACTAATTGCTAATGATGGTTCTGAGAGACTTTCATTTGACTGTAATTAGGTTTGCAAGCAATCAGCTGCCCTTATCAGAATTGAAAAACACATGTAATGTAAAATATGGCCTAGTGGGAATGTAGCATTTTCTTAGTTTAAAAGGAGGAGGGGAAAGGGAGATGTTCTATTAGCAGAAGCTGTGACATGTTCTAACACCTTGAAAACATCATGTGTGAAATTAATTCTGTTCAGTATTATACCATCTGGCAATGTTACTGTTCTATATATATAACGCTATGTACAGTGCTTCCCTCCCCACTCCCAGTTGGGTATGAGGCTGCATTTGAAATAGTACTTGTGAGCCAAATTGATTTACTAAGGATATTCCTGCTAGATACGTTAAGAAAACAAATACTGGGACGTGCCATAGACTCAAAATGGCTGCTCAAAGATAAACCTTTCCCTCAGCACTAATGAAAGTGGGAGGAAATGGACACATTCCCCTCTATCCACACACTGTCTTTCTCAGTTAATGAGAGTGCATGTGTTTAAAAGGAGCTATAGCCCAGTACTGGCTCCTGGACTGAAAGCAAACAAGAAAATGTCAGCCCCTCAGAGCCACGCCATCAAGCTTGTAAGTATTTTGCTGCCCATTGTGCCTGCCCTGTACTGCAGCTAATCTCCAGAGAAGTGCATTAGGAAGGAGACTCTCTGCTTCCATTGAAAGACAGAATGAATTGTCTGGATCAACCTGCAGGCTCCGATTTAGGTGACTGTATATTGTAAAAAGTGCAGGATAGGGCCCCAGCTGCACGATAACTGTGATTAAGGACCTGGCTACAACATGGTTGTCACCCACCCTGGTGAGCAAGAAGGGTCTCTTTCACAGTGTAGGTGGATAATTTCACATGCCCCCAAGTGTGCTTAGAGGCTTGGATGATCTCTGGGACTACATCAGACAGCATTGCTATTTTGGGATACCACAAGTATCCTGAAATATCTATTCCGCGTCTTTAAACACGCCTGTTATTTTGAAATAACGGGCGTGCTATTCCGGAGTCCATGTAACCCTCATTCCACAAGGGTTAAGGGACTTGTCAGAATTTGAAATAAGCTATTTTGAAATTCCCTCGAAATATTTCAAGATAAAGTTGCAAGTGTAGACGCACCCTGGGGGACCCGACAGGGCAAGGAGCAGAACTATGTTTCTTGAGAGAGTTTCATTTGTAGTGGGGTTCAGATCACAGGTCCTGTAGCATGGTGGATTACATGTAGAAAAGGGATGAAAAGGTAGGGTGTCAAAAACTCACAGCTAGACCTGAACTCTATGGCATGAGTTTTGTAGGGAGCGAGTTTACTAAGGACTTGGAAGAAACAAAGTCTAGTCATGGGACAGAGATAGGAGGAGGATCATCTGTACTTTTTTACTTTACCATATCATATTATCATTGTTGCTTAGAAAGCAGTGTGGTTTGGAAGAAGACCTCAATTGGCAGCTATTACGTTTGAGTTGTGTACCAGATTCTTCCATTGAATCTCTGTGCAGCTTAGGGGAGGTCTCTTCACTTTTCTGCCTCAGTTTCCTTGTCTATAAAATGGAGGTAAGAATTATCTTGCAACGATGTCACGATTAGATCATTGCTATACAGATTTTGAATCTATATGACATGGCTAGAATTTTCAGAAGCCCTCATCATCCACAAATGGAGCCAAATTTTCAAGAACTCTCAGTAGGCACCTAAATAGGTGCACCAGTTGTTGAACTCCTTTGAAATTTGTAACCATAATGGGTGTGGAGCCGCTTTGGAAATTGGTTTTGGCAGTCCCAGATCTGGACACTGAGCATATGAAAGTCCAGCCTTGAGATCTTTTCAATATTATGTGCATGCATTGTGTTACAAACATGCCTTTAAACTTCTACCGACTTCAGTAGCATTTAGTGTGGCCAGTACTTTGCATTATCTGCAGACCACTGTCAGAGGAAATGGAAAATTGACTTCCCAGCAGAGCATATGTAAGGCTGTCTTAACTGTGTATAGGGAGGAGTTGTTGTTGTGCTCTAGTTGACTGCTTTTTTCTAACCCTCTGACACTTACTGAATTGCAAACAGATATGATTCAGTGTATGCAGTGGGAGATGAACTATATTTCATGTGGCTCATACTATTGATTCAGTGTCTTTAAAGTTCCTAAGAATACTACCAATAAGGAGTGAAGCAAAAATTCATTCTTATTGAGGTGCTCTGAAATGATACGGCTCTGGCTTCTTTCCTAAAGAACTGTCGAATCCGATGTTTACACAGGATGTTAATATTGTCATGCTTTCAGAAAAAGAGGGAGGGGTGGCATTTTGATTTGAGTCCAAGTTACAACCCATGACCTGCAGATTTCCCTAGGTGTCACCTGGCAGCTTAGTAATTCAGCTGACTAATTTTTTCCTGTTTCTAGAAAATGAAATTTTACTCAGCTGAGGATTGGAGTTGAAATTACTTCATTAGACGTATTCAGAAGTTTGTTTCCTGTTACAAATAAAATTTAATATCACTTGTTTTAGATTTAAAAAAAAACCTTCCTCTTGGCAGCGTCTTTTTAAAAAAAAACCAATTGTCCTATAATACAGTACACTGTCTGAGGGAGTCACACAATGGTTTTCAATGAGGAGACCATTTCATTTCAATGTCTGCTGCAAACTAATGTGTAGAATATGTACCCTGAATATCTGAAAGGAGGAGCATTAATGAGAGCATCATATTTCAACATTGATATAAAATACAGCTATATTGTGAGTGTTGACATTTAGAAGACCAGGAAACTGAAATTATTTTTTTTTGAGCATCTCTTGTTTACCTAAGCTCTTTTCTAGCCCTTAGTTATGTTTTCTTTTCAGGGTGTTTTTGTTGGTCTGAATAAATGTAGGGTAAGATACTAAACAGCAGTGTTGTCTTCAAGTCGTCATTGTCAAGTCCAAGTCGAGTCTCAAGTCACTACAGTTCAAGTCTCAAGTCGAGTCTCAAGTCCCTAAAGTCACTTTTGAGTCAAGTCCCAAGTCGAGTCTCAAGTCTTAATTTTAAAAATGTCAAATCACTTTTGTACAAGCCATCAATATCGGCATTTTTGGACAGTTTTTTCACCAAGTCGATTTAACAAAATTAGCAAGTCTCAAGTTGAGTCTCAAGTCACAAACAATGAACCCGAGTCGCGTCTCAAGTCGAGTCACCTAGGCGACTTAAGTCGGACTCGAGTTCAAGTCGTGGGACTCGAGTCAACAACTCTGCTAAACAGTGCCCGAGTTGAGAAGGAACCCACACATCACAGAAGCATTTTCATATTCCTGACAGTGAACATCAAAACCTCATCATCCACAACCTCCAGAATTATGTGTCTGGCTCCCTAAGAAAGCAACCGGGCAGATGAATAGAGAAGCCTAAACTATAAATTTCAGAGGCTTACCCCTTACAATGCATAAGTACTAACAGCTGCTTTCTAGTTTTGCTTTGTTGGAATCAAGAGTTGATGGGCATGGGAATTCCTGCGTTACCCCAGACTAGCATTATGCTTTCATTATTGCTTTCACAGCCATCAATGCTTCGTGGTGTCATCACTGTGGCCAAGTGATTACTGGATTTAACTGTATTCTTATTGTGAACGTGGAAGTCACAGTGGCTGCCAGTTTCAGAATTCTCTTTGGTTTCAAAGCTTGGACATTTTGTCCTTCTGATATATGTCACACAATTGTTGATTTATACCCAATTGTCTTGACGCATAACAAGGAAGGCTCTTACCTCCATTCTCTAAGGAAAACGCAACAAAATATCATTAGAATTATTTAGTTCCTCTTTTTTCAAACGTTCTGATTTTCAGCATTGGCAGAAATAGTGAACAGTTTACCCTATTCTAAAGCTCTGATGACAGTTTTCCCTCAACCCGTAAGGAGGTTTTTCTCCAATTCAGGGCTTGTCTTCACTGCCACGGAGATCAAGGCTGTGGCTGGTGATCTTCCGACATTCTATTTAATGGGTTTAGTAAAGACTCGCTAAATCAAATACTGACGCCACCCCCTGTTGACAGTTATAATCACAAGGAGTAAAGGAAGTCAGCAGGCCCAGAAAACCGATGTAAGGTATGTTGACTCCAGCTATGCAATTGTCGTAGCTGGAATTGCGTATCTTACATTGTTTTTCTCTGCCAGTGTCACCCTGGCCTCAGACAACTTCAAATGTCCCTTTTCCTTTGGAATGTAACAAAATGATGATGGAATTTCTGCAGCGTTTCATCACAAAAACAAATCCTGGATTTTTAACTTTGAATGTAGTTGCCTCCCATATCCCATTTCCATAAAGGAGTGGGCTTCTTTTCCCAGAAAAGGGGCTCATATTTGACTGGAAAATGGGCAAAATGTAACACATGCTGGCTTATTTTTATGCCTGAAACCATTACAGTCTTTACAATCCCCTTCGGACACAAGGACAATGGAGCCCCTCTATGACTATAACTACAAAGAAGTATGCAGCAGTAACACAGACAAACAGTCTCGGTATTTTGGCCTAACCCACCCTGATCTTTCATCCAAAACAATCTGAAAAAAATTAAGGCACTGTGGGGTTCATGTGAGTGAAAATTAGTGTCTGCCTAGAACTGATAGTGACATGGGAAGAAAAATGTAAAGCTACTTTACTCCATTTTTACAGTAAGATTTTTTTCTTAACACTATATAACACATTCCTATAACAAGGAATGAAAATTTTGTATTTTTACTAGAGCATTAAAAGGTTTATACGAACAACTGACAAACATCACTTTTGTCTGAAAGTCTGCCAAGTACTGTTAAAAGTATAACGATAGCTGTAGATGCTAAAACTGTGGGTCGGCTGCGCATCCTGGCTTAAAGTGGTTTCCATCTTGTACAGTTGGGTACCTTATTAACTAAATAGAATGACCAGTAAAGCAAGGGTATGTCTACACTTGTAGCCTAATTCGAAATAGAGCTGCAAATGTAGGCATTCGAAATTGCAAATCAAGCCCGGGATTTAAATATCCCGCGCTTGATTTGCATCTTCCCGGTCGGGCGCCATTTTTTGAAATTGACAAGCCCGGAATAACTGCCCGCGTCTACACGCGGCAGTGAAACGGGCGTTCGAAATAAAGCCCTATTTCGAAATACCTGTTATTCCTCCTGCAATGTGGTTTAACAAGTATTTCGAAATAGGGCTTTATTTTGAATGCCCGTTTCACTGCCGCATGTAGACGTGGGCAGTTATTCTGGGCTTGTCAATTTCAAAAAAAAAAAAAAAAAAAAAATGGCGCCCGACCGGGAAGATGCAAATCAAGCGCGGGATATTTAAATCCCGGGCTTGATTTGCAATTTCGAATGCCTACATTTGCAGCCCTATTTCAAATTAGGCTGCAAGTGTAGACATACCCCAAGTGAATTTAAGAAAATATGAATGTCCATACTGGGTCAGATTAGCCCACGTCCATCTAGCCCAGTATCCTGTCTTCTAATTGTGTAAGTGCCGGGTGCTTTAGAGGGAATAAACCAAATAGGGAAATTATCCAGTGATCCTTCCCTTATGATCCAGTCCCAACTTCTGTCATTCAGTGGCTTAGAGACAGGCGGTAGATTCATTGACCAAAGCAAAGAATTAATATAGCTTCTCTACAGTGGCTTTGCCTTTCCTGACAGTAATTGCCAATAACAGTCTGAAAAAAATCAAACAAGAGTACAAGAAAAAAAAATCCAGGATATCTTTTTAATTTTGCCCCAAAACAATCCATTCAGGGATGATTTTTAAAAAAGAATAACTTCGAATCAAATACAGATGGATTTGTTCTGATTTTACAGACCAAGTGAGTGTCATATGTCAGATGTAAAAAATGGAGTCTCAGAGGGGTAGCCGTGTTGGTCTGTATCTGCCAAAACAGCAAGGAGTGCTGTGACTAATGGATTTATTTGGGCATAATCTTTTGTGGGTAAAAACTACTTCATTAGATGCATTGGGGTAGAAATTAGAGGCAGGAAGTAAGAGAATTGTGTAGTAAGTGTAGCCTCTCTCCCATATGGGGAGAGGCTAGAGAGACTGGGACTTTTCAGTTTGGAAAAAAGGCGATTGAGGGGCGATATGATAGAGGTATATAAAATCATGAATGGTGTGGAGAAAGTGATTATAGAAAAATTATTTACCTTTTCCCATAATACAAGAACTAGGGGACACCAAATGAAATTGATGGGTAGTAGGTTCAAAACTAATAAAAGGAAATTTTTCTTCACACAGCGCACAGTCAACCTGTGGAACTCCTTGCCCGAGGAGGCTGTGAAGGCCAGGACTCTATTAGGGTTTAAAAAAGAGCTTGATAAATTTTTGCAGGTTAGGTCCATAAATGGCTATTAGCCAGGGATAAAGTATGGTGCCCTAGCCTTCATAACAAGGGCAGGAGATGGATGGCAGGAGATAAATCACTTGATCATTGTCTTCTGTTCTCCTTCTCTGGGGCACCTGGCATTGGCCACCGTCGGCAGATGGGATGCTGGGCTCGATGGACCTTTGGTCTGACCCAGTATGGCCATTCTTATGTTCTTATGTTCTTATGACCATTGTTAATGTGGCCAATTCAGTCAGGGTGGATGTGCTCACTCCCAGAAGCTGGTGGGGAAATGTGAATACCAAGAGAGGGGGAAATTGGCTTTTTAGTGAGATAACCATTCTAAAGACTTATTCAGTCCTAATTTGATTGTGTTACATTTATAAATGTTTCTCTTTGTAGTTTGGTTTTGACATTTTTGTAGAAGGATGGCTACTTTTAAATCCATTTACTGAGTGTCCAGGGAGGTCAAAGAGTTCTCCTACTGTTTTTTGTGTTACCTTTCTTTATGTCTGACTTTGTGTCCACTTATCTTTTGGCGCAGAGATTGTCCTGTTTGACCAATATACATGGCAGAAGGGCATTGCTGGCACATGATGGCATATCTCATGTTAGTAGATGTGCAGGTGAAATTAAGTGATAAAGGATACAGTTCTAATAAAAATGGGAATTTGATTATAATTATCAGGCTGTTCAACATTTTATAGTCCTCCCCATTCTTACTACCTGCTGCTTGTTTACAGGTTTTTAACAAGTCAGGCAGTTTTCGGATTGCTTTGATGTTAATTATAAAACGTGTTTAATAAGGTTTCTTATGTGACGGAAAATAGCTCCTGTTTTTAAGAAAATAAATAATAAAAATGCAGATACTCTGTGCTTTGTTCGTGAAGGAGTCAGAGACAGGATTCTTTCTATACTGGATACTTACATTTAGTTTTCATGGTGGAATATTTTCTCACTGGGGAAAAAAATCTGTATATTACTTTATTTTTTGCATCAAATTACTTTAAAAATCCTTTAGCTAGCATGCCTCCCTCAAGGATGACAGCAGAGTGTAGTGGTGATAGCATGAGAACAGGAAGTTAGGACATCTGCAGTCCATCTTGGCTCTGCAACATACTTGATGTGTGCTGTGACTGTACGGAAGGCATTTAGTCCCTCTGAGCCTCAACTTTGAATTTGGGGTTAATAATAAAGCACTCCTCTGCCAATCAGGTGCAGAAAGGATGAGCAAATTAATTTGTAAAGCTTTTGGAGAACCTCAGATGGGAGCTTTTGTGAGTGGTGGTGGTGTATTAATAGAAATATTTTACAAGGCGAAGCCACTTAGCCCTTGGGACTGACTGTATAATACATATGAAAAATAAATGCTACTGAGTGGCATGAGATTAATTGGGAACCTGATATAAAGACACAGGCATAATGTTGCCTTATTTGTAAAAAGGGTATACTTATAGATTATTAACATATATGGACAAAAGGTGCTATCTAATTATAAAATACTATTACTGCTAGATTTGCAGTAAAATTTAGTCTAGTGCTTCCCTATAGTAATAACTTTTTCTTGATGAAAAGATATTTTTATATTAAGACTTGTGTTTGAAATATTTTAAATGAACCTGCACTTTACTGTGTAATAAATATTGAAAATGACCTCCTCAAACTTTCTGCTTGATAATAACAGTTCACTCCAGTGTAATTATTACTGTGTGGTATTATTGGCCTGCAGTAGGTACCAGTGGGTGCATCATTTTGAAAAGCAATAAATGGAATGGTATCTTGCATGCTATTTTAGAGCACTCATAAAGCATTTCCTGGAGAATAAAACAATATGAGATTGCAAGACCTCGCTGGGAGAAAGGGCCGTACCTATCCATAGCAATTGGAAGTGTGTAATTTTAAATCTTTTCAATTTAAATCATTATAATCTGTTTCACATGAATAATTCAGCGAGACCTGATTTAATGGAATTATTTTTGACCTATCTATAATAAACAGACAACTTGCATTTCCGGTTCCGTTAAAGACCCTATTGTAAGGTATTTTCTCATTTCAAGGAAATAATCATTTTGCCTGCTTTCGAACATAATTGTGCTGCAGTATTTATTGTGCCTCTGAATGTATGAGATTTTTTTTAATCTCTTAAATTTAAAATTCTGGCTGTAAAAAATAACCCTCTCTGCACAGTAGCTCCTAAAATTGAATTTGGAAAGAGTAAATCTTGTAGTATATCCATTAAGAAAATGGGAGTATTCCGTCATTTCCTGGTTCCTGATGTTATTCAATTACTTTTTTCTGCCCTTGCTTTTAGTGTAAACTGTATGTGTTAGCTCATGACCTTTGACAGCCAGTTGAATTACAAGTGAAGGTTCGATGAATTTTTCTTCTTAAAATCATTCAAATGTAGGAAACTTTCTGGTTTCCTACTACATCTTTCCTTTGATCTTTATAGGACAGTACACATTCCTTGGAAAAACCAGATTACCGGTACGTTTAAATTTGTGAACCTCTCATCTTCTTTTCTTTGGACAATAGAACCTTTTAGGATAGCTGTTGATTCTGTTAAAATTAGCAACTCGTATTTTTATTTTATGCCAAGCCCCTTCTATCTGCAGAGTTTGATTTATTTAAGTGCAGTGTTTGTTTAATTTATCATTAATTCTTGTTTGGATTGGATTAGCACTTTAAGAAAACTATTTCGCTTGTAACATGATTCCCTTTATATGAACTGTTTAGAAGTCGTTTTATAGGAAAAACTCAGGTTAGTTGAACCTCCATCTACATACATTTCAGAATTTACAGAAATATAAAAATTGGTAATGTGTTTTTTAAGTCTTGGTGTGGAAGTAAAAATGTCATTATTTCATCAAGCACCCTGGTGGGGAATGACTAATTGTAATTCTGATGAAACGAGGGATGGCCCTTTCTGTCAAGACATTACAGTGTAGTAGAGCTCCTAAATGGCTGTGCCCAGCTGTTCACAACTTTTGTGCTGTGGATAAACATTTAGTCACATTCCTGATGGTTTCTTTTCCACATATGAATCTGAATCGAAAGAACTCTCTAAGAAACTGCTTGTTTATAAATAATGCAGTGTGCATGGGTGTATATATTGTTAGATTTATGAAACCTACAAAAATACTTCTACAATACTTCTACAATCTTCTACAATCCAGTTAAAATACATAATGTGAAAGGAAGAGAATGCCTAGACAAATCAAACTTGGTAGATAGAAGGGGCTTGGCTTTCATCTCATACCAATTTTTATCCCATGAAAAGACAGTAACTAGGAGTGTAGTTTTCAAAAGTGCCAAAGCACAATAGGAGTCTAATTCCCATTTTGAAAACTGACTTGGGCACTTAGGAAGCTACGTCTCACTTCAGGCTGATGGGATTTAGGTATTTTAAGGTGCCCAAGTCAATTGTGGAATTTTACTCCAGATTTTTTTTTCTTACTCTAATTTAAGTCGGGAGTAATTGGCATAAGTGACCGGAAAATCAGGTCCATTGACTGAAACACAATTACTTCTGATGGGCAAGTGGTTTAAGGGAGGAAAATCAGACCTCAGAAACGTGCTACTCTGGATAGTGTAGTTTTAGTATGTGCAAGTGATTTGATTTAAGCCTCCCTTATTTTACCCCCTTGCCTCCTACCCCTAGAAAGGAGGCAGATGGAAATGGATAAATAAAACACTTAAGATAAAGGAACAAATACAGAGAGAGACACTCTTTGTTCAAGTACATAGGTTAACCATGCTGCAAATCTGATCTCTCAGTCAGAAAACAGCATCTCTTCTCCTACACTCTAATGATTAGACCTATCTTGGGCAAATTATAGCTCCTACATTCACAAGCCTTACATCACATTATATCCATTAAGACCTGAGCAGCATGGAGACAAAAATAAATCACAAACAATTGGTTTCCTTGAGCGAAGCCTAAAACTTACTTAAAGCTCCACCAAGCTGGAGGAAACATTGTAAGAACATCAAGACACAGACACTCGGGCACATTCTTAACGCACATGCTAAAGCCAACAGAGCCATCCCCAATTACATAAACATGCGGAAGCAGATTCCATGATCAGCAGTATCAGGGCTTGCACATTAAACAGCTCCTCAACCTGCAGGTCATACGGTAGTTCAGAACATGCCTGATTCAGTTTCCACAGTCTCTTGTCTGAGACCAGGAAGTTCTCACTTTTACTAAATAGGAATCTCTGTGCCACTCGCGTCCCACAAGATGTACCGGTTGCAGTAAGCCTGGAGCTGTTCAGAATACAGATATTTTAAGTCAGGAAACAGCCTGCCAGTGAGATGGGAACTTTAAAATAGGGTTGCCAACTTTCTGATGGCTCAAAACCAACACCTTTGTCATGCCCCACCCCTTCCCTGAGGCCCCACCCCCACTCTACCCCTTCCCTGAGGACCAACACCTTTGTCCCTGCCCCCCTCACATTCACAGGGCTGGGATGGTGGAGGCTGTGGTGTGGAAGGAGTTGAAGGCTCCGGCTGAGGGGGTGGGTTCTGAAGTGGGGCCAGGGAAGAAGGGCTGGGGGTATGGGGAGGAGTGCAGAGTCCAGGCAGTGCTTACCTAAGACAGCTTCCAAGAAGTGGCGTACTGGTCCCTGCAGCCCTTAGACGGGCAGCCAAGGAGGCTCTGTGTGATGTCCACGCTCAGAGGCACCATCTCCACAATCTGATTGGTTGCAGTTTCAGACCAATGAGAGCTGCTGCGCAGCTGGTGCTCGGGAGAGGATGCAGGGCATGGAGCCTCCCTGGTCCCCTGTATGCCTAAGAGCTGCAGCTACATGCCCGCCACTTCCCAGCAGTGGCATGGAGCCAAGGCAGGTAAGGAGCCTGTCATAGTCCCACTGTGCTGAGGTCGAGGTAGGGGGCCACGTTTCCATGGCTCAGTCAATCCTTGGTGGCCCTGCTAATAGTACCCACAAAGGTGTCAATTAGCTCTATTTGTTATGGGTTGACTGGTGGAGACACCTGTCCATTAGTAACTGGACTGAGACAATGAGCTTGTTCCCCATTAGGCCAACGAGCATCTGATGGTGATTTTAAGGCTCAACTCACTGCCACGTAGAGGTGAAAGGCTTTTTATCTAGTTATAAATCCCACACTAAGCCATCTGGTTCCCCTGGGGTGTCTGGTCATTTTGGATGTACTGTACACAGGAAGTTGCTTGCTAGGCTTTCTGTAACCTCTGTGCCATAGCAAACAATATTCAGGACTAAGGAGCCAGAAGAAAGACACTTGAAAATTTCTAATGCTTTACACTGAACTTTGGGGCTGGATTATTCGTACAATTGTTTTGAAATGTGACAAATGACACAATTTTCAGGAAAACCTCGTAACTTTTATTTACAATTCTAACTGGTTTAATATAAAAAGTTTGCTTTGCCATTATACAGTATTGGTTGTATATTGGTATATGGAGTATTTTGTGTTTCTTATGTGTAAATTCTCTCCTTCATCTCCCTCCGCCATGCACCTTCTGTTCCTTTATATCGAAAGTGTGTCAATACTAGAGTGATGTTTCGATAGCATGCATAAATTGATCGAGTCCAATAGCAAACTGTCATCAGTTTTTTTTTTTTTTAGGTCAGTGGGAACTCTGCACTTCCTTTGCTCGGTTTCTGAGAGCAGATATTGATGCTATTAGCAGTCAGGATAGCCAATAAATGCTTTTTGCCCAGTGCCTCTGAAATAGCATTTCAGCGTCTGGTTAAGTAAGTAGTATGATCTTTCAATAGGGCACCAGAGCATTGGAATCAGGAAATGTAGCTTCCATGGAGCGTGCTGTGGACTTGCTCTCTGCCTTTAGGTGGTTCCTTCACCTTTGTGGGCCTCAGTTTCCTACCCCTGGGAGGCTATTCTCTTTGTAAAGTGACTCGAGATTTATGAAGAAAAGCGCTAAATAAATACTAAATATTAGCCCCTTGTGCCAAAGGAAAGGAATTGGTTTGGCGATCTTTGTGCTGAACGTTTTTCAATTAAAGAGAGGAGGAGACAACAACAGTGCACAATGAATTAGGAGACTTAGGAGCTCCATGAAAGAGCAGGGTGCAGAATCCATGTGGCCTTCAACAAAATCACTTCACCTGTGTCTGTTTACCCTTGGCCCTTTGGTTACTCTTGTCTGTTTAGATTGCATGCTCTGCAGGGCGGACACTTCAGCACCCAAACCAATGTGGTTCTGGCCCTGACTGGTGTCTCCAGGTCAGGGGTGGGCAATCATTTTTTGCTGGGTGCCACTTCAGAAATGTTATAAGTGGTCCCGGGCCTCACTTAATGATGTGTCCTCAAGCGGAAGGGGCGGGGCTAGGATACTTCCCTGCATTCTCACCCACAGACCATGATTGGTCTGGGGGTGGGGGAGCACGTGAAGTCTTTCCGCCCCTCTCCCGAGGCTCCCCCTAAGTGCGCATCTCCCTGGTGGTGGGAGGAGACTTCACCTGTTCCCCCTTCTGCCCCCAGGCCAATCAGGGTTTGGGGGTGGGGGAGCGTGTGAAGTCTCCTCCCGCTCTGCCAGGAGCATGTGGTGCTTCTAAGCGCCGTGCACTCCTAGCAGGGGGGAGGAAACTTTGTGCACTCCCCCCAGGCCCTAATTGACCTGGGGGCAAAAGGCGGAGCGGCAGGGCCTCCGTGGGCCGGATCAACCTGCTTTGTGGACCCGATCTGGCCCACAGAGGCCCTTTTGCCCACTCCTGCTCTGGGTGCTACAGCAATGCAAATAATAATTATGCTTTGTTTTATTAAGTTGGTTTGCTTTGTAATGTTCTCCCCCTTCTCCTCTGATGCATTTATCAAGGGGGTTCTGTTTCTGTGGATGGAGGCAGTCTGAACTCATTTTAGGATTTTTTTAAAAAATAGGAATCTGTCTATCTAGCTGTTGAGGGAGCCTGTGTATGATTCCTCCATGGAAAGGTTTTAGCTCCCTCTGCAGTCGAAAACCAAACAGTGCTGTTCTTTTCATTTCACTAAGGCATTCTGCGTAGTCCTGCAGACCGAGCCAGCATCTGTCCACTGTGTACAGTATGGCTAAGCCATCTGCTGGGAAAGCTTGCGTCTTTTTTCTGAGAAGGATCAACTTGAGCTTCATCCTGAGCAAAGCATGCTCCCCAGGCGGATTCTTTGTTTGAAAACAGCACTGGAGGAACATGCAGAGTAGTAAATCCCAACTCAGGGGGAAAACAAGCAAATAAAATCTAGCTACTTCCCCTGCCTTTTAGCCAGATTTGTACTCAATGCTGGGCACCTCTTTCATGTTACTTTTTTTGTGCTCTAGAATGTGTAAAACCAAAAACAAAGAATCTAGCTGTTATGGTTGCTGAAAGACACTATGGTCGTAGTTTTGAGTGAACTGATGTAGTAATTGTGATAGAATGTACACCCTACACACTATAATAACACCCTTTGTACAAGGTATGTCTGGTAAGGTATCGTTTGAAAACTCATTATTTGCCGGTCAGAATCACCCTGATCAAAATGTGTGTCAAGACTGCATGTGGATTATAAGATTTTCATTGTGTGGTGTTAATGCATGTTCCAAACTGAGGCTGGCAAAAAAGTCAGCCCTAAACAAAGAAGAGTGTGGTCTGCTTAATTTACACTGAAGCAGTAAACAGAGTCTCAAGCAGGAACGGAAACCAAGGAAGCAGAGACTTAGGAGAAAACAGCAGCAGGGAACATCCTTCCATTCAGATTTTTTTTTGTCTCCTGGTACCCATCTAGAAACATTTTCCAAGAGAGGGATTGAAAGTATAAAAAGGAGGGGCAAGTACACCAAGGAACGCTCCCCGTACCTGCCCATCAATTTACTGCACTAAAGAGAGAAAAGAAGCAGCCAATAGAATGGAGGAAGGGTCCTGACCTGGGAAGTCCAGTCAGTAAGACTGCTGAAAGCACGTGGTGAAAAAACAGCTTTGATTTTAATATCGTTTATTCTAGGGATATGAAGGACTAATCAACTAGATCAGCCGTGGCCAAACCGAGGCTCGCGAGCTGCATGTGGCTCTCCCTCCCCCCCCGGCGAGTGTAGCTCACAAACCACCCCCCCCCCGTGACCCCCGCACCCCGAAAAACAGCCCTCTCCTCCCGGCTCCCTGTGCTGACCTGGGCAGGGGAGCTGTCCGGCGCGGCCATGAAAGCTGCAGAAATAAATATGGCGGCAGGCGGTGGGAGCCTCAAAAGTAGAGCCTTTTTTTTAAAGGGGCAGTCTTTTTTTTTTCCCCTGGCTCTTCACGCTGGATCCACTGCTATCTTGGCTCTTTGCCCAGAATGGGTTGGCCGCCCCTGAACTAGATAGTCGAATAATTGCTTCCCCCCTTGCTGCCTTTATCAGACAGAGGCAACAAAGGGGTGGGGAGAAGAGGGGGCTACTTCAAAGCGGCAGCGCCGCACAGAGCCTGGGATCAGTGGGGGAGTGAGTCCCCAGCTGACCTCAGGCATCAGCACTTTTGCCTTTAAAGTGTAGCAACAGCCCCTAGGGAGGCGCCCTATCGATTAATCGAATAGTCAGTGCAAAAATGCATCGACTATTTGATTAGTCAATTATCTGATACGTAACATCCTTCATTTATTCCACTAGAACACATGTAGTACCTATCTCTATTTTTTTTAACCACTTCTGACTTTTTTTGTCATTACATGTATTCACTTAAAAAGCTCTCTGTTGCTAATAATACACCTAGGCTACGGTTACACTACACGCTTTGCCAGAAGCAATGCAAATGAAGCACGGATTAGCATTTTCTCACGCTTCGTTTGCATAATCTCTTCCCGTCCGTTTTTGCGCAAA
This sequence comes from Pelochelys cantorii, assembly GCA_032595735.1. Classification (NCBI taxonomy): domain Eukaryota; kingdom Metazoa; phylum Chordata; order Testudines; family Trionychidae; genus Pelochelys; species Pelochelys cantorii. Next base: position 6,869,890 of record CM064346.1, on the reverse strand, counting down.
AACAAGCAGTATGGACGTTTCCTTTTTGCGAAAAACCCCTTTTTGCGCAAGATCCTTATGCCTCCCGGGGAGAGGCAAAAGGATCTTGTGCTAAAAGGGGTTTTTGCGGAAAAAGGAAACGTCCACACTGCTGGTTTTTGCGCAAAAACCCCTAGCGCAAAAATGGAGCAGAAGAGATTATGCAAATGAAGTGTGAGAAAATGCTAATCCATGCTTCATTTGCATTGCCTCTTCCAGCAAAGCATGTAATGTAGACAAAGCCTTACTTTATTGTTTTATTTGATCCAGTGTGTTTAAACGGAAGTGTCTGGGAAACTCCTTTTGGGGTGCATGAGATAATGGGCTTTATGTAACGTGTATTGTGCAGGAAAACACTGGGCATTACAGGACATACTGTGGGAGAGGGGCAATCTAAGACTTTGGGGTGTGTTGAGGTCATCCTAAGCATAACCAAGGCTGGTAAGATCCAGAATGTAATCCAAGTGTGGCAGGCACGCTGTAGTTACGCACAAACACTCAGGTTGTGCCTTGCATGCAGGTTGTTTGGGAATGGCCCAGGTGGAAATAATTTCAGCAAAACATTGTAAGGCACCCAGAAGGTTGCAGGGCAGGGGTGACACAGCTACATCAGTCTGGAGTGTACTGTGGTATGTCACGGTAACGTCTGCCTGCCTCTGGAGCAGGGCTGTCATTTCCCATACACAGAATATGCAGCCACATAGGGTACCCATAAATGTGGGGGGCTGCTGGCTCTTAATGTCCACCCACCTGCCTCTTCCTATCCCTATTCTGTGGCTCTGCTTCTTCCAGAGAGGATCTAGTTAACTTACAAGTGAAAAAAGCCTGCCAGATCAATTAGCAGAACATTGAACCTGTGAAAGAGCCATTCAACGGGCAATAAAGCCATTTAACAAGCATTTGCCAACCTTGTCAGCTCCCAAATTTACTGTGTTACTCCACAGGACCTTAGTATAAAATTTGCTTTAAAAATATTTCATGACTGTGTGTTTAAAAAATCACATCTCTGAAAAATTGCCCTTTCCCCCCCGAGCTGTCACTGGGGATAGGGGCACTGCATAAATCCTAAGGATGGCCCTCTGTTGAAGTAATCTCTCTCATGGGCAACGAGTGAAAATGGTGGACTACACCAGTGTTTCTCAACCTTTTTTTTTAATAAAGTACCCCTTTAAAAAAAATTATAAGTACCCCCAGGACCTACAGTTTATAGCCACACAATTTTTTTTCTACTATTGCAACACATTTGTTTAATCAACTTAATTGTAGCTGGGTGGGTGATGAAATTTTTGGGTGTAAAAAGTACAAAAATAATAAAGCGCTGTAAAACTTAAAACAAAAATTGAGTTTTCTCCAAATTTCAATTGTGTTGATGTAACCCCCAGACTTCTCTCAAGTACCCTTAAGGGTATTTACACCACTGGTTGAGAAACACTAGACTGTACCTCAGCCAAGTGTGTGTGTGGGTGTCATTATGTCACCACAAACATGAATTGACTCATTCATCTCCCTGGGTGCTAACTTAGATGCCAGTGACAATGCTCTTAAGTGTCAAGTGTAATAGCCACAAGGTGGATTTTAACCTGGGACCCCTGGAGCTTAGTATAGGAGCCTCTGCCATTTGAGCTAAAACCCAGCTGACCCTTAGCCCAGGCTGTAGAGGTCTCTTGTTCTTTGCTGGGTCCTGCTGTGAGGGCATGGGATTGGACTCGATGACCTCTTGAGGTTCCTTCCAGTTCTAGTGATCTGTGATTCTATGATCATTGTTAATGCTCTTGCAGGCATGGAAGAAAGGGGCGGGAGGGTCTGTGTGACAGCTTGTTTTGATATTCTGAGCCGGCTTGGGAGAGCATGGCCAATGCCACACAAATCAAGGGGCCAAGCCCTCGCACCTACTAAGGCCCAGAGCGGTATCTGAACCTTCACTTATTGAGCTTAGCTTTCCCCTTAAAGGAATCCAGTGAGACACATTAATCCCACCTGGGGAAGCCAAACTCACAGAGTGCATCAGAGCCCCACTGAGAGAGCATGAGCCCAGAGAGTACGTGTAATCAATCATCCTTTGGACATCTGCATAGTCTAATGAGAGTTACGTCTCATGGGCAGTGTTACCTGTAAGCTGAGTGCTTGGATGGCTGCCCAGGAGAGATTCAGATGCCACCCAGATGATTAGCAGAGCACCCATAGCCGACGGCATGTGTTTTTACTGGTGGTGCACGTCCACACATGGCTTGGTGCACATAACAAAACATTTATTCCACACATGGATAGGAAAAAAAATAGAGGCAACATTACTCATGTGTGGAGCTTACTTTGTGAGCAGCGTTTGGAAGAATATCACTCACTTTCTCTGTTCTGCCCACCACAACCATCTTGACGACAGCCTACAAAATGAGAAGCCAAAATGTCAGGAAACATGCTTTTAGGATCAAATCATAGAAGCTGCAATAGCTTGTGCTGACTTCTCAAAACAGCAGTGAAAGCAGAGCAAAGAGGAGAACTAATAAGCTATATTTTACTTTGTCGTGAACATTACGAATACATCTGATTTAAAAAAATTTTTAGAAATGCAATAAGCATCTTGGAGATTGGTTGGGGGAAAGATTCTCATAATTCTAATATAATGTGTGTGTGGGGGGGATGTTAGTGAATGTTAATATTATATTTTGCCTGTTGAAACATTCTATAAAACACTTCGAATATAAAACAACTAATCCATGGGTGGAGGTGTGTTTATCATTTTTAGATGTGATGCAGCAATTACCCCGAAATAACAAAAATCCTGATTTTAAAAGTAAACCATTCATAAGCTAGTTATTATGTTCATAACAAATATAAAGACGAGTTTGGTTTTTTAACTGGTTATTTCCTATTTGTCTAAGCTCTGGAGTAGTAATACCACACAGATGATGTGTGGGTGGTGCACATTTCTATGTAAGAAATTAGGTTTAATCATCATGGCAAATAAAAGAATCTGTTGTGCATCATTTTTGATTAAAAGATTCCAGGCCTGTACACACAAAAAAAGAAATGCATATTTTTTTTCTTGAGGAACTGAGTCCTACATATTTACTCCTTTATTAATAATTTGATATACTAGGGAGCCAGAATCAGTATATGGATTTTGTAACACAAAATAAACATTACTTATATTAAGTCGGGTAGAAAAGCTGATCTGAAAAGCTAGAGATTTCCATTTAATTTCTTCAGCTGAACTTTTGACCTCAGCCTTTGAGAGAGTGTGTGAGAGAAAAGGCTTGTTACACCTAAAGATAGAAAATTTGAACAAGCAGAAAACACATCTTTAGGATTTTGCATTTAACAGAGAAAGAGGTAGCTAGCTAGTCATTATGAGAATCTTTAGAGGAATCTTCTCATGCTGTGAAAAGAGCTTTCATTATATGTGTGAAACATTGCAAAATGAGCAACTAATTAACAACAAATGCATACTGGGCTGGGCTGTTAGACTTGGTAAGCTAAATGGGGTCAGGCTCAATTTGTACTTGAATGGGAGACCTTAGAGATGGAGAGGAGACAACCCAGCTGTCTTGTTGCTAGAAGTGGTGGTGGTTTCTCTGTTTGCTAGGCTTCCCTTTGCTGTTTCTTGGAGGCATAAGTGTAGGGGTCATTCTACATCTGAAAGCACTGTACAGGTTGACCCTCGCTGGTCCGGGCTGGGAGCCCCAATGGTTGGAGTGGGGCTGGGGGCAGGGGTTTCCATAGGCTGGGAGCAGGGAGCCCTGCCAGCCAGGAGAAGACCTCAGCCAGCTGCAGTGGGGCCACTCTTGGTGACCAAAGAAGGGAGCTCCGGGAGAGCCAAAGGCCTGACCTTGCCTGGTCCAGCAAATTCTCTTAGTGCCATCCATTGTGTGTTGCTCCATCTTTGTTAATAGTGTTGAGTTTGCAAATGGATTCCAGTTCAGTTGTATTCCTTTGTAATTTTTTTTTGGGGGGGGTAGAAGGATGGCTACTTTCAACTCCATTACTGAATGCCTAGGGAGTTTAAATGTTCCCCTAGATACAGGTTTATATGTGTCACCTTTCCTGATGTCTGATTTGTGTCCATTTATCTTTTGGTGTAAAGACTGTCGAGTTTGGCCAGTATACATGGCAGAGGGGCATTGCATGTTTTAAAGTGGCTGTTGTGTCTCTGAAAATTGTGATGTAGTGTGCTGTTATAACAGTTGACGTGTACCACTCCAGAGGAGTTTGCACTTGACTTCTGAATGTTGAGTTAAAGTGCTCTCAGTGATTTGCTACCCTTACTGATACATAGCAGTAGCACGAGTTGTCTCTTTACACTTTATTGTTGCTTTCAAATATAGGGTGAATGCAAGTGAATATGTTAAAAAACAAATGACTCAAAAAGGAAAGTGAAAAAGCAGTATATATATTAGAAGACTATTTGAAATAAAAGTTTTAAACCTTTCAAAGAGTTGTAATGTTCTTCTGCCTTGAGATGCTAAAGCTGAAATCTGAAACATAGCACAACAAAATAATTAGCAATTAAACATATCTCTGGTCTCCTCTTGCATCTTGTAAGTCTTCTGCAAATCAAAAATTAGATGTACTCAAATCTAATAAAATAATTATTTAGAAATTAGAGCTCCAAAGCCCTGTTTTCAGTTCACAGGCAGCATCTTCATGCCTGCCTGGCATATATTTTGTAAAGTTTTAGAATTAAATAATTGCTTCCAGGCTTTGAATTTTTGAAGATGGAATTTTGCTCTTTACCTGTGCATAGTTTACCTTCTGTCCTATGCCACTTTTTTTTCTTTTTTCCATTCTGCAATGTGATAAGGTTTATTTTCAATTCTTTTATTAGCTCTTCTTTTATTAGTTTTCCTTCATCGTATTTTTGGTGGGCATGATTGATGCATCTGATGAAGTGGGTCTTTGCCCACGAAAGCTTATGCTCCAATAAATCTGTTAGTTTATAAGGTGCCACAGGACTCCTCCTTGCTTTTGATGATTATGCATTGTTTTTCCCATAGCTGCAAGTGTATATGATAAACATTGAACTTCTTAAGTAATTTATGAAGAAAAATTTAGCCGTAAGCTATAAGCTTGAGTACTGCATTGTAAATTGATGATTGACCAAAGATGGGAATAAACTACATTCTTGGTGAATGTTTCCAATTCACTGTGGTTTAGTATGCTTTATTCTGTTTATATTGATTGTTACAATGAGATTGTGTATGCACTCTTGTGTGTGAACACGATTTTCTTGTAACTGTATGGAATGTAAATGTGAACACTCACATCTTATTAAAATAATGACATTAGCTTCAACCTACAAAACACATTTGCAAGCTCTTTCAGTATGTAACACATATGTCATTAATTCTGTATGTTACATACCAGAAGATACCCATATGTTAGTGATATTTATATTGAAGGATTTTGTCTTGTGGGTCGGTATAAAGTTTGGAATATATAATGTGCATTTGCACCTGTCGGTGTTGTGATAGCGTGACACACAAAATATGAATTAATCTAATTCAGTGTGCCTATGGTGAGTTAGATTAATTAAAGGTGAAGAGTTTTTAATGGTTATGTTGTTCATATATATATTTAGGGTTGCCAGGTGTCCGGTTTTGAACTGGACAGTCCAGTATTTGAGCTTTCTGTTCGGGAAACAAATTGAGAAAATATAAATGAGAAAATATAAATGTCTGGTATTTTCTAAATAAGATGTAATGTAGATTGTGACATAATGTCAAGTGTGTCCAGTATTTTTGTTGAAACCATCTGGCAACCCTATATATATTTTAATAAGGAATTGTTTACTTAGACAGAAGTTTTTTTAAAGGGAGATATTCCGTGTGTCTGTATGTATGTTTATGTATATATAAAATATGAATGCATTTTGTGCAAGACTGTTTTAAAAACAGAGAGTATATGTATGTACCATGTTAAGAGGCACATGCAAGAAGAGTTTCTGGTGAAAATGTAGTTTGCTGTGCATATAGTGTGAACTATACATTTGGACGTCTGTGAAATTCTGTGGAAACCATATGAGTTTGCAGTAGAGTTTTAGGAATATAATGTATTGCCTGGCTCAGAAATCACCTGTCCAACCCTTTCCTCCCCCTGTCTCCCGGACAAAAAGTGATTATTTTGCATCACCCTGGGCACAGTGCTTTCTACTGTCATTTTAAGATGACTGATATCAGTTAAAATAAGTGCACATAAAGGTGCAAACAAAGCAGAAAGTGTGTGTATTTAGTAATCCATTATATATTGACAAGTTATAAATATAGGATTATGATGGAGTGGGGTAGGCCTGGCCCTGTCATGCCCTGCCCCCAGAAAAGGGCAGTAGAGAAGTCCTCCAAGCTGCTTAGAGTGGCTGCTTCCCATGCAGCTGATTAGGGCTCAGTATAAGAACCATGGCAGGGCCAGAGTGAGTGCAGTTCTTTAGTGGAGCTGGAATAGAGCAGATGGTGCTCTGGGCCTGGCTACAGGGGCGAGGCCCCGAGATACGGGAGAAGAATACACTAGAGCTGTAGGGAAGTGGCCCAAGGAATTGTAGCAGCAGAGCAGTTCATTTAAAGGCAAATGGCCGGTGGCTGCTATCTACAGGGTTTCTGGGCTTGGACCTGGAGCAGAGGGCACGCCCAAATCCCTCCACATAGCTACTGAGAAAGTGGCCTGGACTGTGAGGCGCTCCAGAAGGTGGACTGATAGGGTTGCCAGGTGTCTGTCATTGAACCGGACAGCCCGGTATTTGCGCCTTCCTTCTTAACTTTTCCTGTGGCCTTTTTTTGCTCAACAGAATTTTTTCCTGACCTTTTTTTGGGGGTGGGGGGCTCAGTATTTTTTGTGAAACCATCTGGCAACCCTAGGGACTGAACTGTAGGGGCCCAGCTGAAGGTCCCAGAAAGGCCCTGAGACGAGAAAGATGTTGGTTCCAGGGAAGGAGCCCTAGGTTCCCTGCTTTATTCTGGAGCAGGAACAAACTGAGAGATGCCCCTGCTGGATCCGTACCCCAAAAGCAGTTTGCTTTGCTTTTACCTCACAAACAGACTCTGTGTGACTGGGTTGCAGGGATTAGCCAGTGAAGACCTACCACAAACAAAGTGAGAGGGCAGGCATACACATTAAGCCAAAGGGCGCTTGTGAGTTCTAACAAGGATAAACACAAGGGCTACAGTACCTGGTAGTGTGTATTTGTGGTAAATACTGCTAGATTTACAGCCCCTTGAGTGCGTCCTGTGGTTTCTATATCCTTCAGGTCAGTGGGAAACACTAGCAGATTGTGTACTGAAAGAGACAACTAATTCATAATATAGACATATTGCTTTTCAGGTGAGAGACTATATTATGCGATTGTATGCATTGGGTAAACATTCTTCAATTACCAGAGCCATAAAAGTGTTTACTGCTTGTTGTAGGGCCTATTGGTATCAATCTAAAGACACTGAGTTCCTGGGTTGAGCACAGCTGCATTGCTGGAGAAATGTGAAATGTTCCCTTAGTATGTCATTGAAGTGGGTGTACTTAAGGTGTCAGTTTTGATTTAACTGGGAGCATTTTGGAAGAATTTATATAATAGCACTTCACCAAAGACTAGAGAGAATCTTGTAAACTCTACTGTGAAAATATGGAGCAATGTTCAGCTCCCCTTTTTTTTTCGTTATAGAACCAATTGCTTCAGGGTAAGACAATGGTAATAAGCAATGAATAGAGAGTTAATCTGAATCTTTTTATAACAGTCTACGCTTGTTAGCACTCTTCATCCTAGTGTTCCATATGCTTGTTAAAGGAGGAGGGTGTGTTGTTATCTTAACTTTACAGATAGGAGACCATGCTTGCAAAAGGTTTTTATAACATAGCTGACTATAGAACCCAGGCCTCTTCTCTTGCTGATTCATGCTCAAAGCACAATAGCTACTGTCTTTATATTATGATATATTTAAAAATATATTTGTATCACAGGTTGATGCTTACTGGGTACCAGTTAACTGGTACCCAGGAGCAACCCCCTTCTTCTGGCAAACAGAGGCTAGGGTCACCATTCCTGCCTATCCTCACTACTAGCCATTTATGGACCTATCCTCCATTAATCTATCTAGCTCTTTTTTGAGCCCTGTTAAAGTCTTGGCCTTCATAGCATCCTCTGGCAAGGAGTTCCACAGATTGACTGTGCATTGTGTGAAGAAATACTTCCTTTTGTCTGTTTTGGACCTGCTAACTATTCATTTCATTTGGTGACACACCCATCTGTGGCTAAACAAGAAGAAAAAGGTTTCCTGCTAGACAGGAGAGCAAGCAGCTATCTACCAGACTCTAGGGAGATTAAGCATGGTATGGTCAAAAACAGTGGAAGCCCATTTACATAGAAATCATACAGGGAGACTGGAGTTCCACAGCAGGGGACGGACAGTTTTGTTCAACATCTTTATTAATGACCTGGATGAGGGGATGGATTGCACCCTCAGCAAGTGTGCAGATGACACTAAGCTAGGGGGAGAGGTAGATATGCTAGAGGGTGGGGATAGGGTCCAGAGTGACCGAGACAAATTGGAGGACTTGGCCACAAGAAGTCTGACGAGGTTCAACAAGAAGTGCAGAGTCCTACACTTGGCACGAAAGACTCCCAAGCACTGCTACAGGCAGGGGAACTAAGCAGCAGTTTGGCAGAAAAGGACCTGGGGATAACAGTGGATGAGAATCTGGATGAGTCAACAGTGTGCCCTTGTAGCCAAGAAGGCTAATGGCATATTGAGATGCAGTGGGAGGAGCATTTCCAGCAGATCTCGAGAAGTGATTATTCCCCTTTATTCAGCTCTGGTGAGGCCACATCTGGAATATTGTGTCCAGTTCTGGGATCCCTACTATAAAAAGGATGTGGACACATTGGAGAGGATCCAGCAGAGGGCAAACAAAATGATTAGGGGCTGGAGCACATGACCTGCGAGGAAAGGTTGAAGGATTGGGGCTCATTTAGTCTGCAGAAGAGATGAGGGGAGGGAGGATTTGATAGCAGCCTTCAACTTCCTGAAGGGTGGTTCCACAGAAGATGGAACGAGGCTTTTCTCAGTGGTGATGGATGGCAGAACAAGGAGCAATGGTCTCAAGTTACAGTGGGGGAGGTCTAGGTTGGATATTAGGGAAAATTATTTCCCTAGGAGGGTGGTGAAGCACTGGGATGGGTTCCCTAGGGAGGTGGTGGAATGTCCATCCCTAGAGGTTTTTAAGTCCCGACTTGACAAAGCCCTGGTGGGTTGATTTAGTTGGGGCTGGTCCTGCTTCCAGTAAGGAGTTGGACTCGATGACCTCCTGAGGTCTCTTCCAGCCCCAGGATTCTATGATTCTATGACAGTATGAAGGCATCCTACACGTTGAAACAAAGTTCCTGAATTTTGGAAGATATAAGCAAAATATTGGAAGATAAAAGCCATCTTTGGCATTTATCATTAGACAGACGGGGGGAACAGAGCTCTTGGACGCTGAGAAAGATGGGCCCTTCCACCAATAGGGGTTTGAAGTGTCTGGTGAGAGACCAGCTTAACCAAAGATCTTTCATCCTGGGAGACTTGGTAAACCAACTTGTGTTTCTGTGGAAGATCTTGATTGATTCAACCATGTCTGGGAAGAAGAAAAATTGGTTGGGAGAGACCATCTTGAGCAAAGCCTGTACCTTACTAGATTGTAGCTTCAGTTTTAAATGTGTGTTTTCACTTTTATTTGCGTAAAACTCTTTCTTTATCTCCTAGGATTTTAAGTGAATTCAGGTATATCTTCTTTTGTTAATAAACTTGTTTAACTATTGATATAAACAAAATGGCGTGTTCAATGGAAGGGTGTATTTACCCCAGTTAAGCTAATAAGCTGTGATGTGATTTTGTGTCTTTGCAAGAACAAATAGACCTAATTATTTCTCTGAACTCTCCAGAATAGGAGTGGGTGTTCTGGAGCATATGGTTATGGAGAAATGAGAACTAGGTGCATGTTGTGGTCACCTTGCAAGCAGTAACCAAGGCTGGTAGAGACCGGGGATTGTGACTGTTATTTTGCTGGCAGGCATCTGGAGTCATAGTTGTTGGGCCCTGTTTGTTGTTATATGCAGACACATTGGGTGTGATGCCTATGTTTATTGCTGATTGTCAACGTTCCATCCAGAGTTATAGGGCAGGTAGTGATATAGCCCTTTACTGATCCAGATTCCACCCCAAATGCTGTAAGAGGGGAATAATGTGAAGAATTCCCACACCTATTAATTTTTAAAATATTTACTTATTATTGTTCTTTTCCAACTTTTTCTTTATGTAATAAGGAAAACATGCAGACCTTGGTGTCAGATCACGTTGGTTTCACTCATTCCAGCCAGGACTATAAGAAAAATGTGTCTGTTACAATGATGAAAAATAAATAGCAACAGAGGCAGAGAGTTGTTTGCAAGGGAAAGCTCTAAAATCACCTAAGCTGTGGGGAAAACTTAGTCTGGAATTTGTGTTACTACTTTATGCTAATAGTAAAACCAGTCCCCAAGTAGGGAGTAAGTTTGGATCAGATCTATATTTTAGGTGTAGAATTTGGGAAAACAAGCTTCCTGCACCTACATTTTATTTTATGAGCAGAAGTAAAAATACTAAATTTTATTTCAAAGCTGTCCACATGCTTCAAAAACAGACACTGAAAAGCAGTAGCCAGTGTGAAATTTGTGGCTTTTTTACAAAGGCAAATCTCTCTCCCCCCCCTTCTCACCACACTCTTCCAACAGGTGTCACTGTAAGGCAGCACTGCTGAAAATTAACATAGGGAGAAAATGGTAGGAAACATGGTCTCATATCCCAGCTCTTTGCAGTGTATTTCTCTGACAGAGCTAATGCAAATCAAGGGGAATTATTCGTAGTTAGAGTATTTTATTTACATAGGCGGTTATATGCCCATTTGCTAAAACTTTTTCTCACCCTTCAAACCATTCCTTGAAATCAGTTATTGAAGTTCAAATGGATAGTCATGCAGCCGCAGAGCAATGATACACAAGTATCAAAATTAGTTTCAGTCTCAGATGTTCAGAGTTTTAGGACAGTCGATTTAGGTTGTAGAAGCTGCATTTTTGGAGCAGTGAAGGGTAAGAGCAAATTCCTTCCGTGTAACTCCTCAGACTTGCAAACAATTGTAAATGTTAATAATAGACCACAGTGTTTCTGGCACTGTGTGGCTCTGTCTATGAGAGGATGAAAGCCTGCCTTGTTTGTTTGCCAGCCAGATACTGGTATATCACATTATATCTCTGCACAGATCCTAGCCCCTCTGGCTGCGTGAGTCCTAACAGATGATTTTTTGGGGTGAGCAGTTCAGCGCAGTAATGATAACAGTCCCCCAAGAATGGTGTGCTGATAGTTAAAATTGGGATTTTTAGATATGACCCTCAGGATCCCTTGTGCACCCCTTTAAGGCTATGACTAGACTGCAGTCTTCTTGTGCAAGAAGCTTCTTTCAGAAGAGATCTTCCAAAAAAACTTCTTGCGAAAGAGAGCGTCCACACTGCAAAAGCACATCGAAAAAGTGATGCGCTTTGTCGAAAGAGAGCGACCAGACTGCCTGGATGCCATCTCTCATGTAAGCAGTGATTGCTATGGACAGAATGGCCACCAGTGATTGCTATGGACAGAATGGCCACCGGAATGACCTGTGCTTTTTACTCTTCCCTCTTCTTCCAAAAAAACTCCCTCTTCCCCGTCCACACATGCCTTTTTTTGAAAGAGCTTTTCACAAAAAGGCTTCTTCCTCCTAGAATGCGGATTACCAATTGCGCAAAAAGTCCTCTGTTCTTGTGATTTACTGTCAAAAGAACGCGCTTGCAGTGTGGACGTAACTCAAGTTTTGTTGGAAAAATGGCTGTTTTTCCGACAAAACTCTGTAGTCTAGACATAGTCTAAGTGTCTAATAGTGATGGACCACCGCAGAAGTGGCCAGTAAACAAAGAGTATTTGCCCTGGATTGATGCATTCTTTGAAAGTTTCTGATCTAGTGTAGAATTACTGTAATGGTTTTCTCTGGCTAATGAGGATGACCCTGAGCTACCCCTTTCTCTGTGCTGTTAGGTGTACAGTACACATGGGCCTCATTGCGCTCCTTTTCCTGCAGAAAAACCCACAGAAATGGAGCCATGGAAATAAAACTCTTTCTCTCCGTCAAATGAAGAGGCTTCTGCTGCAGCCTTGCTATGAAAATCCACAGACAAGTGCTGTCTTTGGGTCCACACTAGGGCATCTTCTCTCTGGGTGTTGGACAACAATCTGACGCATGCCTCTTCTAATGGTCTTTTACAGCTCCAGCTCCCTAACTTGTCAGAGAATGCTTGGATGATGCCCCTTGGATCATTGCCAGTCCCCCCCCCCCACTCCCCTCGCTTCATCTCATGAAAGGAGGGAGCCTCCTATGGAGGTCTTACAAGACATGATCTGTCCATTTGACAATAGAAATCAAAGCCTAATTTCAAACCCTCTAGTGTGTTGCTTCTCTGAGATTGTAAGCTGTTCAGAACGGGGTTCATGTCTTCATTTGTGTTTGCACAGTACTTACTGCGATAGGAACCCAGTCCCAAATGGAATACGAGTGCAATTGCAATAGAAACAAAGCATGGTTTGTGTTAGTTTATCTGGGTGAAATCATAGCCCCTGTTGACATCAGTAGAGTTTTGCCACTGACTTCATTGTGTTTACAGAGGGTTTACACCTTCTGCCAGGAGATTCTGAGCTGAGGTGATCCCTTGGCATAGCTTGGCAAGGAGGTGTCTGGAAAGTGACAGAGCTCGTGACAGATTCTCCATACCATTGTGGCTGTCTGGATCAAGTGATACAAAGTACATGAGGTTTCTGCATATCTAGAAAGTCTGTTACTGCTTGGGAGGGCTCCGAGCTGCTGAATGTTAGACCTTGAATAAATTATTGTTGACTGCTTAACTCAGAACCTCTTCCCTCCTCTATTGCCTTCGCCACAGCTTGGTGGTTCACATAATTTTTTGTTCGGCAAGCACTATCTACCACACATATCCATAGGATGATGCTAGTAACATTTGGCTGGAGATGTGTTGCTTTCTCCCCAGTCACCAGAGATCCATTTATATACTGTAAGCTGCAGAACATATGGAAAACCCTAAAGTCCTGATTTATTGCTGAGCAGGAATTTATGAAGTTGCCAAAATAAGCAAAATGCAACCAATTCTTTCCAGCTACAAGATTAAAAAGGGGAAGGGACAGGAAGGTTTGTTTTGTGTATTGGCTTAACACTCTCTTTGCATGTTAAATCACTAACACATTTCTCCTTCCAAATGCTAACACTAGATTTCCAGTTAGGCTAATTATACGTGACCAGGCAGGTCTAGTGACTGTTACCTGGGTAGCATCTTCTATGAGATGCTGTTTAGGTGTTTTTCCTCTGTGATTTCATTTTGTTGCATCTGGTTTGAATGCAATGGAAAGAGCAGAAAAGGTGGGTAGGAAAGAGAGGGAGGAGGGAAAGGAATGGAAGGAGAAGCAAAGAGAATTTGATAGTGGAGGTGGAAAACGCAGAGATGGGGATCTTAGTCTGCTCAGAACTTCCATGTAAAGAGTGACCGCCCTCATCCATGTGCACACGTGTGTGTGTGTGTGTGTGTGGGTTTTCCCCCTCAGACTATGAGGCTACGTCTACACTACAAGATTTTTTGGCAGAAAATATGCTAATGAGGAACTCATTAGCATGAGTCACGACTTCATTAGCATATTTTCTGCCATTTCTTTTTGCGCAAGGGGTTTTTGCTCAAAAAAAAGTCCACGCTGCTTCTTTTTGCACAAAAAAACCCTTGCGCAGAAAGAAACGGCAGAAAATATGCTAATGATGTCGTGACTCATGCTAATGAGTCCCTCATTAGCATATTTTCTGCCAAAAAAACTCGTAGTGTAGACATAGCCTGATTTTGAGTGCCCATGTGGAAACACGTTGAAAAAAGCCTGTGTCATAGCCTGATTCATCCTCATTTCTACCCATCCTCCCCCAAAAATTGTGTGTTTGAGGTTTTAATTTCAGATCCCCGAAACTTAAGGCATTCCAAATCACTAGCCACCTTTGGAAATCTTGACATACTGACTTTGTGCTGCATAACTGTGTTTCATTGATTTTCAGATTTTTTCCCCCATTTTGTTTATCCTTAAAAATAAATCTTATAGAATTGTTGAAATAAGAGATGGAAAATACCCATTCTGTCTTCCAATTGCTTCCCACTCCCATCTTTTCTCTGTCTAGGATTGTTTCCTGTCATATGTTTTCTGCTATTTCAGTCTCAAGTGGTCTGGGCTGCTTCTTCAGCCAACTGATCACTAACCGAGTAAATCTCTTGGTGAGAAAATTGTTTTGCTCTCACAAGTTCTGAAAAAGCGTTGCATTTGGATTGCAAGCTCTTTGGGGCAGCCACCCTCTTTGTGCGTTGTGTTTGCACAGTGCATGGCACCGTGTGGCCCTTGTCCATGGAGCTCTAGGCACTACTGCAAAAAAAAAAATTCATCGTCCTTTCAGTGGCATAGCGAGGGGGGTTGGGGGGTGGGCAGTTGTCCCCAGGCACCACACTAGGAGGGCGCTAATTTAGTCCCCCTCTGCTCCCCCTGTCATCCCTCAGTTTGCCTGCTCCTCCTCCACCCCTCGCTGCCTGCTGGAGACTCCTCCCCACCTCATCGCCCCCAGCCCGACCCTCCTCCATGTCTGCCGGCGGATTAGTGTGTGCAGGGGCCCGGCCCCAAACTGGAGGGTGCAGGGGAAGACGTGGTGCAAGCTCTCTCACCCCCTCCCCCAGGTCAGGCTCAGCTGCATACCAGGTTTGGGGGCGGCCGAGTGGGGGTGGGGGAACAAATTTTGCCTTTGTCCCCGGGCACATAACACCCTCGGTACGTCTCCGCGTCCTTTGACATCTGTGGTAGCAGTGTTGATGGGAACACAACTCTTGAATTCACTGTGCTTTGGGTGGTCAAAGCAAACCCTAAAGAAGATATGTGAGCGATGTGGAACACAGATTATCTTATTTGCTGTGATTTTTGTAGAGCCGTCAGCACATTGGGGGCCTGATCATTTGGTGTCTGGCTCATGTTACAAGTAACTTTAACCTCCCTGTATGCTAGGGATGTAAAATCCTGTTTAATCAGTTCACTGGTTAAACATTATAGAGTGCCCCTTCCCATGGCATGTCGGGTCAAACCTGCTCCGGAGCGGGGCTGCTCCACCCGGGTTAGTGCACCCTCCCCATCTGTGGTGGGCCCCGCTGGAGGGGAGCAACTCCCTGCTTGCTGCAGCCCCCACCAATTAACCGTGCCGGTAAGTATCACCAAGTAAGGACGATGCTTACTGGTTAACCATTTACATCCCTCCTGTATGTCTCTTTCCCCATCTGTGATGCATGAATAACGATACTGACTTCCTTAAGTAAAGCGTTTTGAGATCCACTAATGACAAGCAACAGAAGAGCAAGTGTTATAAATATTGTAGCACACTGGAATCACCTGATTACGTACAGTGGCTTTGGTAAAATGTTTGGGGAGGGCATGCTGAGCTGCGCAGCCAGCAGCCGGGACCGCAGGCAAGGGGCCAGCAGATGGGGGCCCTGGGGTTGGCAGAGGAGGGCCAGAGGAGTGTAGCACCCCGTGAACTCAGACTTCGCATGCCTACGATTGCATAAACATAATTCAATATTACAGAGAATACTCTATTTAATTCTACTGTTTCAGGGATTGGTTTTTCCTAAGCACAAGCTCGACTAGTGAACACACAAAACCACCGGTACAAAATTGACATGTGTTCACAGCTGAAGTATGCCCAGCAACATACCTAGACTGTTCAGCATAGGAAGTAGCAAAAACTGCCAAATCTGATTGAAACCGCCGAGGGATATTGAGAGAGGCAAAACACAGAGATTTCTACAGACACCTGTTTATAGAATTTTCTCTCCTTTTCATGTCTAGCCCACCTTAAAACCACACCAGCTCTCCTTCTGGAAAAAAGCTTTAAAAGTTCTATTTGATTACGTCTTGTTTCAAGGAAACTCTTACCATCAATCGTACAGTGCTGGGGTATGGTGAAAAATTTTGAGCAGATGGTACTGTAAGCGTTGCTATAACTGTGTGTTTAATCTACACTCTAGACATTTCAAGAAATGTTGTTGCTGCATTGCGGTTTTTATTCTTTCATCAGATCTTTCCAAAAATGTTTACAAGAGACATTTTTCATCTAGAGGTTTGAGTTCATGTGGTGCAGAGCTTTTATTAAGAGATCGGTGATGGTCAATTAAAAAGCTTCGTGAGGATTCTCACACAGGTTTAAAAATTATGCCTTGGAATTTTGAATGCTAAATCTGTTTTTCTGCATTGTTAACAGAATTGGCTAAATTAAAAAGTTGACATAAGTGAGTAAACTCTGGTTCTCAGAATCCTGCATTCTTAGTGAAGAACTCTTTCTATGAACATGTGGGGGGAAAAAAGGAAAGGAAATGGCTTCTTTTAATGTACTAGTCCAAGGGTCCTCAAACTTTGTGATACTGCGACCCCCCTCTAAGTTGTTTGCGACCCCCCTCGAGGGGTCGGAACCTACAGTTTGAGAAACACGGTACTAGTCAATAAATGGGCAGTGTGACCATTAGATTTTGGAAACCCGTCTTATTGTGACCTGATGTCGTTAGCACATCACACAATCGGGTGAAGTAGAATCACGCTGATGTGGTTGGTAATGTATAGTAATGAGGAGCTAGATTCCATTCCTAGCTCCATCACAAACTTGCTGTGCAACCTTACGGAAGTGAAGTAACTTGCTTTTATCTAAGTTTCTCTGCCACCCTTTCACACAGAGCTGTTATGAAACTTAATTTAAGAATGTTTACAAACACCATCAGTGGGCAAAATATAATCATTATTCCTTAGAGGTTTGGGGCCCATTTTGAAATCACTTCCTTTTTTTCCTCCGTTTCCCTGGGGTTTCATATTTTTTCCTACACGTATCTATTGTCAGTCATTTTCATTGGCTGGTCTTATGACTGCGGTTGTTGCAGGATGCTCAGGAAAACGTGACCTTCCGTGAGTGACATCACTCTTCTTTAAATAGCTAATGGAGGCAAGGGTAAGTTGACGCTTTCAAGTGTGACCAATGGTGCCTGAAATCATTGACAAAGCTATTTGTAACTGTAAAAACTAGGTTTCAGGGAGAAGTGTCAAAGCTTAGCATTGCTAATAATACAGCTGTTAACTAATCTAATACTGATCCTATTTCCCCCAGACCTTAGCACTGACATTTTGTGGCATTATGTGAAGCCAGCTATGGCAACAGAGTGGCTGTCAAGAGAAGACAAGCTTGGTCTCTTGTCATGTGCCAGCTGCCTCTGTCATTCTGTAGTGAACGCAAGATGACTGGCACAGGGCAGTTCACACCTCATGTTGAGGATGGAACGTTCACATTGTACGTGGCCCTCATCAGAAAGGGCACGTCTATGCTGCAGGGCTTCACTCGAAATAAGCTAGGCCAGCGGTTCTCAAACTTTTTGGGCTCTGGAGCCCTTTACATGCGTAAAAATTTATGCGGAGCCCCAGCGGTCCACTGATGTATGTGTTGTACCTATCGATGTTTCCAGTTTGTCAACCTCGCGGAGCCCCTGGAGATGTCTCGCGGAGCCCTGGGGCCCTGCGGAGCACAGTTTGAGAAACACTGAGCTAGGCAAACTGAGCTACGTCAATTGCGTAGCTTCTTTCGAAATAGGGAGCGTCTACACAGCACTGATTTCGAAACAGAGCACTCTTCCTCTGATTTCCCTTATTTCTCGTACGATGAGGGTTACAGGAGTTGGAGTAAGAAGTCCTCCAGCTTAACAATATTTTGACACTATTTCAAAATCACTGCAAGCTGTCTAGACGTGGACTAAGTTATTGCAGAATAGTGCTCGTTATTTCGGAATACTGTTGCAATGTAGACATACCCAAAAGGTAGGGACACCTGGACTTGAGCATGGATTCCCACTCTCTGGGTGCTCTGAGGCTGGAGCACCCACAGGGAAAACACGGTGGCTGCTGAGCACCCATTGGCACCCCCCATTGGGTCCCTTCCACCCCTTCTGCCCGCTGGCAATCAGCTGTTTTGCAGTGTTGAGAAGGCTGGGGAGGGGGTGGAGTGAGGATGGGAAGAGGCGGGGCTGTGGTAGGGCTTTCAGGCAGGCCTGGAGCAGAACTGGAGGTTGAGCACCCCCGTGACATTTTGGAAAGTCTGTACTTGTCAGTTTGAGGATGTGAGGCAATACAATCTCCAGTCGTTACTAATGCCAGCATGCCCGAGTAGGGGTTACTGAAGCATTCTACAGCTGTTGAAAGCATAAAGTACTTGCTTATATAATAAACAAACAGGGGTGGATAAAAAAGCTTAGTTAATGCTTACTGGTGTGTAAAATGGATTTAATGAATAATGCTTTCTATCAAAGGATACGCAGAGGAGCAGAGATCCATTTTCATGCACCAATTGCACGAGCATGACCTATGTCTAGATAGCTAAAGTGGGGGCGGGGAGGGGATTCATTGCAAAGGCCTGATTTAAAATCCATTCATCTGTGTATGCACTCAGGTTAATTCAACTTGCATCTTTTCATATGTTCTGATTTGTTTTTGTTCTCTCTGTGCTCCCTCGTCCACCCCCTCCTCATGTAAGTTTCATCATCTTACCATGGCAGGGCTCGTATCTCTGTTCACATGACCTCTAAACTTCGGTCCAGTGAGCACTGTTCCCTTCGTATTTAAATCCAATGAAGTCAGGTTTTCAGGGCCACCTATGGGCTTTTGACACTGAAGTGAAGTTTAAATGAATAGGAATGGGGCAGCCAAATCAACTAGGTGACTTTGATATTCTCAACCAGAGATGAGCATAACTAAGGCTCTGCCAAATTCACAGCTGTGAAAAATGTATCATGGACCGTGAAATTTGGTCTTTGTGTACATTTGCCCTCTACTATTCAGATTTGACAGGAGACCAGCTTTTCTCAAACTGGGAGTCCTGACCCAACAGAGACCCTGGGGGGAGGGGGGTGTGTGTCACAGAATTGCCTCTTCTGCATTGCCTCCAGAGCTGGGTGGCTAGAGAGCAGTGGCTGCTGGCTGAGGGCCCAGCTCTGAAGGCAGCACTGCAGAAATAAGCAGTGCAATACTGCCACCCCCCTACAGTAAACTTCTGACCTCCCTCATCCCCCTTTTGGGCCAGGACCCCTACCGTCACAGTACCATGACATGTCAGAGGTAAATATCTGAAATCATGAAAATTTACAATTTTTAAAATTCTAGGACTGTGAAATTGACCACAATGGACGTGTAATTGAAAGGGCCATATATGTAACATTCTGTACTAGCTGATAACTTGCACATTTCTGCATGACGATCTACATAGTAAGATAAACCAGTCCCAATTATGCCCCAGCTCAGGAAGGCCTCCATATTCAGGACAGTGTTTATGGGTATGAAGTCAGCGAGATGGACACTTTGGAGTTTAGCCCATGCTAGGGAAAGGAGTGGTTAACTGGTTAATTGGTAAGTTTTCTCACCCTTAAGAGGTGAGGCTTGCTGGTTTAGGTCAACCAGTGGGGGCTGGAGCAGCTGCTTGAGGCGGGGCTCGCCTCAGACAGGAGGTGCTCCAGCAGGCCCAGACACCAGTGTTCCCTCTAAGCTGGGCGGCAGCGCAGCTTCACAGGTGATTAATCAGCCCTGCCCAGTCAGAGGCTTAGGGGGGAGCTGACTGACTGGGCAGGGCTGATTAGTCACCTGTGAAGCTGTGCTGACATGCAGCTTAGAGGGAACACTGCCAGGCACCACACACTCCAGTTAGCCAATTACATGGGATTTTACATTCACTAAGTTCTGTCATGTCACTGCCTTCTATGCAACTGGGTGCCTTCAGTGTTGTGTTCCTGTTCCTCTCAGCTGTGACATAAAGAGCCAGCATAACACTGATAAGTGGAATCAAACCTGGGCCCTCTGGAGCTTTGTGCATGAGCCTCTACTGCATGAATTAAAAGCCAACTGCCTATTAGCTAAGGCTATAGAGCAGCCTCATTAGTCTCTCTGTCAGTGGTCTCAGTGCCACTAGGTGGCATAGTGCACCACACCCAAAAGGTGTGTTGGTTACATATTTCCCATAGCTGCAGAAGGGCTCTCCATCCCACATCACAATTAAGTAATCATCCCTCTCCACTTGCTCTCCTGATGGCTTTCTTTATCTAGACTTTTCTTTGTCTTTAGTCACACTTTGCCTAATTTACATTGGAGACATTGCATTGAATAGCTGCCTTCCCTCCTATCTAGGAGAAAACTTTTCTCTTCCTTTGGTCACAGACTTTAAAGCATAACCTCAGTGAGTATCCATAATTCCTCAGGCAGTGTTAAGATATATTTCACTATGACATTAATCACCAGTGTGTCCTTAGCTTTCAAATGGTAAATGCATGACCTCTTTTAGATATCAGTTATGACAACAGTGTGTTAGGTGTAGTGGTAAGACTTGCTGACACTGGGTAGTGAACCATTGGTGGGCCTCTGTGTCAGTGATCTAAGCAAACCACTTAAAGCAGGGGTGGGGAATCTTAGGCCTGTGGGCCGGATGCGGCTCCCGGCTTGCATGGATGTGGCCCCTTAGGTTCAGGCCTCCCCCCAGCACTGGGGTGCCTGTGCTGGCACTCCAGGCCCCCCCCACTCTACCGCAGTCTGGAGCACACAGAATCTACTAGCCTGGGCCCCCCTAGGCTATGGTGTGCAAGCGGAATGTGGAGCGTGTTGTTCTCCATCTCAGTCAGAGACCACATTAGTGAGGGATTTTTGTTTTTGTTGTTTGCTTCTCACTTGTATGTGGCCCCCGACTGAATTTTCTATGGGTCAGCAGCCCATGACCCAAAAAAGTTTCCCCAACCCTGACTTAAAGTTTAACCTGTTGACCCGGCATCAGTAGATTTAGACATAAGGTTAATGCTTCTATTAACAATAAGTAAACAGTGACATGTACATGGGAGTTTTCAGTTGCACGAGCATTTGAGTCGTTTGTATCTACATGTCTGCACAGTTATTTCTCTTCTGTATTCTGCGTGTGCGAGTTTCTTAAGAACTGGAGAAAGACTCCCCTTTCTTCCTTTTTCCAATGATAAAAACAGTAGTCAGAACATAGTTTGAAGAAGTTCATTGTTAAAAATGCCTATTTAAACAATGGCCAGGCCTTTCCGATTGCAAAACCAGTATTTAAACAGTATTGTCGTCAGTTTCTGACGTCTTCCACATTGAGCTCATGCTGTCACAAATCATTTCTCTTCTTAGGGAGAGGGGCGCCTCCAGCAAAAGGTTGAGTTTAATTGGAATTTAAAAACGTTACTTTCAAATACATTTTACTGGTCTCTCTCTCTCTTACTGCGAAGTGTTCATCTTGCCTTTATTTTTAATAAGATAAATAATGAGAATCTTCACAGAGAGGTCTGTCACTGCCAGTCAGGGCCACAATTAGAAAAATGGCCATGAAAGGCTTGCAGCACCTTTAGCCATATGCTGCCCCCGAACTGCGGTTGTTGTCTGTCAATGCATTGGATTCGCCCAGAGAATTCGTTCCATCCATACTGATTTGATTAAAATGGTCCTGAAATTCCACCACTGGGAATGATTTGCAGCTTGAAGCTAAGCATTAAACAGCAAAGCCTCCAGTGGACATATGAGGGCCTGGTTTGGCATTCAGGATGTGGGGGAATGCTAGTTGTCTGCACTTCCTGTTGCTTACCTTCATGTGGTAGCAATTACCTCGAATTTACCTTTCTTTGGTATTGCTTGATCCACTTCTCGCTGAAGACAAGAACAGCTGGCTTAAAGGTGGGGAGGGTGGGGAAGCTTTGTATGGGGGACATAGCATGCACGTGTATAGCTTTTCACGTTGCTTGTTTGAACGGTCAGCTCTGGAGCATTTCATGTTGGCAAACATTGCTTGACAGTCTACTGAAAATTGCTTTTATTTATTTCTATTTTTGATGTGCAGACTTTCTTGACTTCAAAACAAGGAACATTATTTCTATTCTGTGCCTGTCATCCCCCTATTTTTGACAATTTTACTGTTCTGTTACAGAACTCCCCTGGCCCTCTGGTTTTCTACTTGTTCTTCAGGGATTCATTGTCTTCAGTCCATCTGCCAACTGTTCTGTAATCAACGTCCAATAAAACTGCTTACTCGCTCCCTTCCTCTTCCTCCCCTCCTTCCCCCTGTCAGTCCCCAGAGCCTTCCACAAATCAAAGAAAATCTGTGGTTTATTTTTAAATACAACACTTGTTAAGTAAAAGAGATAGTATAATTTCATTATGATGGCATCCTTTAATACCAAGCAGTAGCAGCTGTTGCTAACTTTCTTTGTTCATCTATCCCACAGTTGCTTGCAGGCTGTGCTAGTTTATTCACTGGGCAAATAGAATGGCTATTAGTTTTAGCTTGACTTCTTCAGCGAAGGAGAGACAAAGCCAAACAGAAGGAGTACAAAAGATGTGAGTGCCACCCATGTACCGTCAATATTTAGGTAGTTGCTAGAGCTAGGGGCTCAGTCCTGCAGCATGTTTGGCATATTCATCATCCGTTGACTTCTCTGGAAGTTGAGGGTTATGACAGCATTGCAAATGGTGCTTTTATTCTGTATTTCTAATGCATAAAATAACAATGTGGCACTAGGAATACTCTCTCTCCACACCATAGGAATGGATACTGTCATTCATCTCAATATATGTCTTTGGTTTTTGGTGATGTGCAGTTGGGTGGTGGAAGGGGTTTGAGAGGAGAAGGAGCATCCTTGCTTCACACAGATGCACGTTGTAAAACGATACAGGGAAAGATCCCCACTCCATCCTGCCCCGCACATCAAGGCTGAATCTGGATCTAAATAAGATTGTCTAGCTCTTATAGAAGTTGA
The DNA here is from genome assembly GCA_032595735.1 of Pelochelys cantorii. Taxonomy (NCBI): domain Eukaryota; kingdom Metazoa; phylum Chordata; order Testudines; family Trionychidae; genus Pelochelys; species Pelochelys cantorii. Next base: position 6,846,957 of record CM064346.1, on the reverse strand, counting down.
CTAGCCCAAACACAAAGCTTGAACACAATACAGTAAGGCTACGTCTACACTACGAGTTTTCTCAGCAAAAAATATGCAAATGAGGAACTCAGAAAAGGGGGTTTTTGCGCAAAAAGAAAATGTCCACACCGCTTGTTTTTGCGCAAAAATCCCAGTGCAAATATGGATTTGCAGAAAATATGCAAATGAGATAACACCTCATGTAAATGAGTCCCTCATTTGCATACTTTTTGTCGCAAAAACTCGTAGTGTAGACATAGCCTAAAGGATAAGTTTCTGGAGAGGGAAACTGTTCTACAAGCAGGATTACAATCAAAGCTGTATCAAGCATACTCCTTCACTGTGTATGACCACAAGTGAACTCAGGAGACATAGGTGACTACCTATACAAATTAAAAAATAGAAGGGTTGGAGGATCAAATGCAATATTAAAAATAGGCTTGACAAGATTGGGTGCTAAAAGGTGTTCCTTTCTGTAGCCACCTTTTTAATGCTGCGTGTGAAATCAAGGTTCATTTGAAGAAGTAATTTAAAATGGACTCAGGACTCATGCTAGATGAATCACAAACGTTTGCAGATGCGGTTTGTTTGAAGATTGAATCATTTTAATGCTTATTCAAGTTATCTGGCCTCTTGATTCTGCAGCCTTGGCCTGGATATCTAGTTCTTACTTGCAAGAGTTTTAAAAAATTAACAGTACTTCCTGCAGCTGGTGGGAAAACGGAGACAAGATTATTGCAGAGTTAGAAATAGAAATCAGTTCTCTGACCCCGGTTCTGTGTGATTAAGAACAAGATCATCTTTCCTCTGCCATTAGCAGCCTCTATTGTGGCCAGAATAAAGAAGGGAATAATTACATAACATGTAAAATAATAGCAAACATAATAATCTGAAAACTACAGATTGGACCGCCCTGGTCCAGCACTCCATCCCAGACAAGGGAATTTGCTGGACCACGGGAGGTGGGGAGGTGAGAGGGGAGTGCCAGCCTCTCTGCTTGGCTCTTCTCTCCAGCCACCTGGAAACTCTGACCTAACCCCTGGCTATGGCAGCCCCGGGAGCTCCAGCAGCCCTGCCAACCATGGCCCAAGAGGTCTGCCAGCTCTGCTGGCCCCGCCGGCTTCACTGCCCTGCTGGCCCCGCCGGCTTCACTGCCCTGCTGGCTGCGGGTTCTAGTGCCCCACAGGCTCCGCTGGCCCCACCCCAGCCAGCACCACTCCCAGCCGCCAGCAAACTCTGCCTCTGGGGCTCTCTATTCCAGAAACATCCATGATTCTGCTGGACCCCAGATATTGTTGGACCAGAGTCCTGGACCACAGAGGTTCAACCTCGATTAGAATAAATCCTAACTTTGGGCTTTTATTTTAAGTTTTAGGTGTCAAAGTTTGGTATAGTTCTTAATTTTTATGAATAGGGTTGTATTCCCCTATGTGTATTAAAGGTAAAAGCGACTCTGTTAACCCCCCAAAACGTCATCAGATCTCTTTGAATATCTTACTTTCTATTCAATAAAAGATTCATATCATACTTCACATTAAACACATTTCCAGATTAATTTAAAATCGTGCCTGCTGCGGCATAGATTTATGGTCATGTTCACAGAATCATAGTCTGTGTAGCCTGATCATTAGTGAACGTTGATTTACGTTATGCATTTGCATCATGCAACCCAAACTACATACACGGCAATTTATCTTGCGAAGAAGAAAAAGAACCCGCTTTCCCTCCATGTCTTCGCTAAAAAAACATGTCTAGAGATTTGCAGTACTTCTGAATGCCTCCTTTATTTGCACAGACACAGCAAAAGAGGATGTTGTACCTCTTTTACTTGGAGTTACCCCTCCAGTGTGCTTTGCAAGAATTTAGAAACCAGTGAATTACAGCGTTCAAGAGGAAGCAAGTCATTTGTAAGGAGCTACTCCCCAGCCTCTCTATTTCAAGGCTGGGTGACTAAAGAAGACTACAGTGTCACCAGCAATACTGAAACACATTAGTCCTGTTGCTTAGTCGCAGTTTGCTATGTCTAAATTTGCTCCCTTATGAAAAAGAGAGCAGAGCCTGACATTACATTAACAACTCTAGACAGGGAACAAGTCAGTTGTTGTAAAACCCATTTTGGGCCGGTGGGGGGAAGGTAGTGCCGAAATGAAACACACAACTGGAAGTTTAACATGCACTTTCTTGCAATAACACCACCACACTCTGGCTTCTCTGTGTATAGTGGGTTTTGCATGCAGAGACTGAAAGCTCTACCGGCTGATGCCTTCTCACTTTACAATGCAGAAAACCTTGGTGCAAATTTCCTAGCCCCACATTGCTTCAATTTGAATCATTGTAGGGGAGGCAGCATGACCAATGGAGAGAACTCAGGAGAGCCAGATTGTATTCCCAGTTTTGCTGCTCACCTGCTGGGTGTCCTGGGATAAGTGACTTCACTGTTCTTTGCTTCAATTTCCCTTTCTATAAAAAGCAGCTCGTGAGTTGTTATGCAGTTGGCACAGGGCAGCTACAAACTGCCCTGTGAGGCAGACAACTCTTGCCACATAGGTATTTGAACCACCATGGGATGGTAACAGCTTTGGCTTCCTGTTGACTTTCAGTAGGTTTGATTCAGTCATTTAGGGGCAAAAGGAACCCCATTCCCCCTAAGCCATCCAGTTGCTCACCATGGGCATAAGCATGAAAAGCTGGTGTGCCCTGCTTAGCTGGAATTACTTGATGGAAGCAGCCTTTGTTCTCCATGCACGAAGGGAACACACTAGTACCAAAGTACATGACCTATGAAGGAAGGCTGAAAGAATTGGGATTGTTTAGTTTAGAAAAGAGAAGATTGAGAAGGGGACATGAAAGCAGTTTTCAGGTATCTAAAAGGGTGTCATAAGGAGGAGGGAGAAAACTTGTTCATCTTGGCCTCTGAGGATAGAACAAGAGGCAATGGGCTTAAACTGCAGCAAGGGAGGTTTAGGTTGGACATTAGGAACAATTTCCTAACTGTCAGGGTAGTCAAACACTGGAATAAATTGCCCAGGGAGGTTGTGGAATCTCCATCTCTGGAGATATTTAAGAGTAGGTTAGATAAATGTCTATCAGGGATGGTCTAGACAGTAATTGGTCCTGCCATGAGGGCAGGGGTCTGGACTCGATGACCTCTCGAGGTCCCTTCCAGTCCTAGTATTCTATGATTCTATGAAGGTGAATAGATCATACACTGCAGTATACACTGCAGTATACATTGCAGGTTGATGGAGCAGTGAAACCCAACTTATGTGAGGGAGTGTTTTTAACCTGTTGTCCGACAAGTGTGAATTGGGATCAGTGAAATGTCCTCTGGACCTGCCAACAATGCATTGTCCTCATCAGAGTTTTAATTTCTAATTCAGATCACAACTTCATTGAGACAGCTAGCAAGGAGAAACCAGCAATAACATTTACCTCGGGGTCACTGGCTTCCTCTGGTGATGTCTTTGTGAGCAGTTACCCTTCCACGGTGCGTCATACCATCTCAACAGTGTTATGTGACATGGTGAATCGGAGTGTCTGGATTCTGTATAGATCCAGCTACCCACATGTCACTTGATGACATCTGCAAAGAACCCCTGGAGTGAAATGTAACATTCTGAATTGCAGTCTTGAGCCAAAATGGCATTTCATAGTGGTGAGAGGGTGACAGGCATGTTGTTTAACTTGCCTGTTGTCTGCATGATGACACACATACCTTAAGGAATGTCTGACTTTGATGTCTCCTGTTCAAAGAGTTGAGTTTTATTATAGCTACACTCTCCTGGCTAACTGGTCAACATATGGGGCGAGGTGCCCTTTTGACCAATGCAAACAATCGTGTGTGTGTGTGTGTGTGTGTGTGTGTGTGTGTGTGTGTGTAAATTTGTCATATTATTTGTTTTAATTCTGCAGTGGGAACCTGCTGATCAGTTCAGTGTCTGGTATGCTCTTTACCCAAGGAAAGTGTTTTACATTGTTCGGAAAACCAGCTCTGATATAATAGCTGATTTATAATTCAGTCCTCTGAGATTTGACCAGTGACAACAGTGAGCAAAAACAGTCTCTCTCTTTTGTATCTCTTTTACAGATCAGCTTTCTTGCAGGTTGCCTTTTTGGTGCTTTGTATAGGTGTTCTCTGATCAGGTATTTATTTTTGAGGGCTATCCTGTGTTTTATATATGTTTACTTACAGCACTTTAAAAAAGTATCACTGATCACAACCAACGATCAGATTCATCAGAGTCTTGTTAGCTTTTCCAGAGTGAAACTATCGGCTGTAGAGGCATTGGAATTGCCTAAAGGGTCAGGAAGTTAGTACCGCATTGGTTCATATTCGGACAGCTATCTGAGTCTAGTAAATGCCATTATAGAGACTTACATTTGAAATAATTTTAAAAGATACTGCCTACATGGTGGATATTGCCTCCATCCAAAATTTTCACTGAGATTATTATTGCTGCTTGTGGGACCCGTATCTAAAAGTGTGCTTTTAGCAGACATTTTCCAGTAACAGGAATCCTTAAAGAACCTCTATTGTTTCGTGAACAAAAGAGAATAAGTGCAGTTGAGTCTATATGTACAGAAAATACATTCCTTTAGTAGATCAGCTGACTTGTGATTTTGTCTCTGGATCAAACTAAGTTTTCTTCTGTTTTCTGAAATTAACTTGAAAGCAATTCAGAGCTTATGAGTATTTCTTGAATTTGACACAGCAAATGTAACCTTTATGGCGGATTCTTTTAGTGAGCTATTAACTAATGCTTTTACACTGTGAGTGTCAAAGAAAGATGCATTATTTTTAACAGATTTTATGCAGTTCCAGTAGAATCTCCAAGTTACAAACTGACTGATCAACCACACACCTCATTTGAAACTGGAAATACGCAATCAAGGATCAGCAGAGATAAAAAGGCAAATACAGTACAGTACTTTGTTTAACATAAACTACTAAAAATAAAGGGACATTTTTAAAAAGGGTTTGACAAGGGAAGGAAGTTAAGATGTAGTCAATCTTAAGTATTGGGGCTTCAAGAAAAACAACAGTGAGAGTTTCAATAAAATTTGTAAGAGGTAGCACTCTGTTAGTCTAAATCAGTGTTTCTTAAAGTGTGTTCCGGAGCAGTCGGAGGTGTGCCGCGGAGAGAACAGAATTCAAAATGTCCACCCTTAAAGGGACATGCCTCCTTTTTTGTGTGTGGGTTTTTTTTTTTGTCAACACCTTTTCCCTGGGGAATGGCTGCCCGTAAAGGGGCAAGCCTCCTTTTTTTAAATTTTTTTGCGCAACAAAAAAATCCTTGGTATTCCCCATAAAAATAATTATTGTTTGGCATTCCTCGGTCTTAAAAAGTTTAAGAAACATTAGTCTAAATAATACATTTATGGCCTTACTATCCATCATATTGTGTATGCATGTGCTATATACTTATGCCATCATATCTATATCTATAGTATATAAAATGAGATGATATAACTAGACCGATGTTTCTCAAAGTGGTCCGCGGACCCACTCTGAGAAACCTGCTAAGTGGCTGCTCCTGTTTGTTTGTTTACCAGCTCCGCAGACACAGGAGCACCCAGTTAGCAAGTTTCTTAGTGTGGGTCCACGGATCACTTTGAAAAACACTGAACTAGACAATCCAGCAATACAAAAATCAACGATGGCTTCTCTGTACAGTAGAGAGAGTGTGTGTCTAAATTTACAGTTATAGCTGCATGGCATATCTATAATACAAAATATATGCACATGCTATAATGAAAAGGAGGCCAGAAGCACCAAATCAAGAAATACATTGTATCCCCCCCTCTTGCAGTGCCCTCCAGTTGTATAATACTTTTGATGGCAGCTGCTGGATTAGACCCAGAAGCTTAAAAGATTAAAGAAACTACTACAAGAAGCCAGGAGGAAGTGAATGGTCCGTTTGTCTGAATGTTTGTGTTTTCATATTGGTGCTTGAGAAGAAAATTGCAAGCAGGCTCTTCCCTGCAGCAGAGGACTCTCAAACATCTGGGTGTTGCAAAGGCCCAGCCTTCTGTTCCAGCCACACACTCGGATGCCCTCTGGCCTGCAGTAGTCTGTGGGCAAAGGAACGAAAGCTCAGCGCATGCATTAGTAATCAGAATTCTGCGTCTGGGATGCTGCATGTTAAAAGTGCCTTTCCTGTACCTGCTCCCTCCCTCCCTTCCCTACCGTGCATAACAACTCAATTATTTAATGCCCTACAGTGTACCATATTTTCTTAATGAGCAAGATTTAAACTTTGAAACGGAAAAACACGTACAAAATGGCTGGATGGGGTGAGTATCAGTCATTCTATCTGCTGCCGCTTCCGCTGTCTGGTAAATGGCAGGGGAAATGTATTTAGAATCCATTTGATTCTTCCCCACATGGGTCCAATCACTGTCCGAGACAAGCAACACATACTACCTGAAGTGAAAGATGTTCTGGTTCTGTCTCACCATTTCCCCCTTCCCTCCCTGCATCCACAACCTGGTACTTAAAAGCAGCCAGGGTTGCCAGAGGGTTTCAACAAAAATACTGGACACACTTGACATTACATCACAATCTACATTACATCTTATTTAGAAAATACCGGAGATTTATATGTTCTCATTTCTATTTTCTCAATTTGTTTCCCGAAAGCTCAAATACTGGACTGTCCAGTTCACAACTGGACACCTGGCAACCCTAAAAGCAGCTGTTTCAAAGAGTGACTTTTTCTTTCTTTCTAATGTGGCACTTTGGCTGTATGAAACATCTGCTGCTTTTGGGCTGATCCTTAAACATTGCCCGTGGTTTGTGCAAGGCTCAGGAGAGAGGTGAGCCAGTCTCCATACATTACTCTAAATAAGCCATCCCACGGCACAAGATGGACCCCGGTGGAGGCAGAATAAAACGCTTGTGCGCTCCGCTCTGCTAGGTCAAAAAAGAATGTCACCAAGCACATTAGGATTATTAACATTTAATCTAATCTTTTCATTTGTCCAACAGATTTTTGAGTGCATGGAGACAGCTTACTCTGTTCTTAAGACAGTGCTCCCAGATCAGCTTGCAGTTTATTCTGTAATGCCATGTGGATTTGCCTGGATTTTCAAGTAAATACATTATGTATATGGCTTACAGATTGCTTAGGCTGTCTGCATCAATAATTAAAATGTGCGGGTGGCCACTCTGTGTGCCCCTCCAGAGTGTTTCTCCTCTCTTTTTCGCTTCTTTTTTTCTTCCTCTCCCAAGGTAGGAAAATAAACCCGTCGCAGAGGAGGTTTGTCAGAGCCACGCTGCTGAACTAACTCTTTTTACAGTATGCAGTTGTGGCTCCTCCCAGCTCGCAAAATCAGCCTGACCTCGGCTATTCTCTGTACGACACGTTGATTTGGCCTTGTCAAGGGCTGCCAACCTGTTCCCTTCCCTCTTAAAACAATCAAACCATTTCTATGGAGGCAGGGCTATGAAAACCAAAGCCAAGCTTTGGAGTCTTTCACAGAAGAGGCCCCCCCTAGGTTTATTCAACATTGTTTGGTTGCTGTATTGCCCAAATCAAGGGCAAAAGTGATATATTTGGTCAAGTAGTGTGGCGATATGGAAATACAATGTAAGACCCATAGGCCAGAATATTTTAAAGCCACTTCTGTTGCATTTTACCATTGTTTCTGCAAACTATGATTTAAATCTAGAGCACGCCACAAGAATAACTAACCTCTCCCGCATCCCTGTACCTCTCCCCTACTTACCATGGAAAGGTGCACAGAGTTTTGCAGAAATTATATTTTAAAATACACAGATATGAGCCTGTTGTATATGTGCACTTTGGTCTTGGTTTTCAGAAGTGACATTTTCAGCATCCATGGTAAATTGAGTCAAATTAACTATGACAGGGGTTCCCAAATGGAGGAACTGGCTAGAGATGAGTAACTCTTAGGTTACCAGAGAATTATTGCAGGGTCGTTACCTTAATTTATTTTGACCTGGACTACACCTAGGCCATGTCTACACTTACCAGTGCAATCAATGCAGCAGTGTCAATTTAGCATTGTGAAGACCTGCTATGTCGGTGGCAGAGTACTCTCCCATTGACTGCAGTGCTACAGCCCCCTGAAATGAGACAGGCAAGTCAGGAAGGGAGTGTCTCCCCTTGACACAGTCCAGTGTACTCACCTCGGTAAGTTGTCCTAACCTATGTCAACTTCAGTTAAATGATTCACAGGACTGAGGTAGTGTACCTGAGGCTGACTCACCGCAGTGGTGTACACCAGCTCTAAGCAGGGCTGCCAAGCACCGAGTTTTGGACCGGCATGCCTCGTCAAAAAGGGACCCTGGCACCTCTGGGTAGCTCTGGTGACAGGGCCACTAAAAGTCTGGTTGGCCACAGTGGGGCAAGCAGGCAGGCTCTTTGCCCAGTACCAGTTCTGGGAAGCAGCTGCCATGTCCAGCTCCTAAGTGGAGGGGCAGACACATGTGCTACCCTGCACACCAACTCCCCGGTTCCCCTTGGCCACAGATCACAGCCAATGGGAGTGGCAGGGGCAGTGCCTGCGAGTGGGGACAGTGTGCAGGGTTCCCTGGCTCCCCTTTTCGCCTAGCAGTATTGGAGCTGCACAGATTTCCTCCATTCCTGGGCAATGCCGGGGCTTCCTGAGGTCAGGACAGGTCAGAGTCCGAACCCACTTCCATGCCTCAACCCTCTGCTCCAGCTCAGACCCCCCGCCCTGACCCCACCTCGGGGCCTGCACCTGCAGCCGGAGCCTTCACCTTCCCTGAATCCCAATCCCCTGCCCCAGCCCGGAGCCTCTCCTCCCTCCAGCCCTCTGCCTCAGCCTGGCGAAAATAAGAGAGGGTGGGGGAGAGCAAGCAATGGGGGGAGCGGGAAGGAAAGGGCGGGGTGTTTGCTCTTCTGCAATTAGAAAGTTGGCATCCCTAGCACTGAGCAATCTAGAGTCGCTCCTCACATTTCATTACCAGTTCAAATTAAAATACAGTCCACAATGGGGAATCCTGCCGATACCCATTTGGATAGACAAAACGCCGTCTGTATTAGACCATCTGCACTCCGGTTTCCAAGTCTTCGTATTAAAGCTGGTAATGCTATATAGCTGACGTGAATGTAACACTATATCCTGGACCATCCACTGAGGTCAGGCAGGATAGGCAATTGGTTTGTCCAAGCTGCACTTCAGTAATTTATGGAAGAAGAGCCTTTATTCACATTGCTCTACCGCTGTGAATTTCTCTGTTTCTTTATCGTGGGCATGTTCTGTGCATTTCTTCTCTTCTGGTCAGACTGGAAGGGAAGTTGTGTGGATGAGAAAGGAAATGACGCTGTGAATCATCGTGTGGAATCTCACAGGGTCAACTCCTGGATTGATCAACTCTAGAGGAAAGAAGTATGAACTACTATGGAAACTCTTCTCCAATTCCTCCCTCCCTCCTTCCCCCCTCCTCCCCCCCGCAAACAAAACCTTGCCATTGAACAATTTAGACTTTAGTTTCAACAATTCCCCATTTTGAGTATAAGGATTGCTGCAAATAGAGAAGAAAAGGTTTCCTATTGCACATTGCCTGCAGTAGAACACAGTTCATGTGTCCTTCTGTATCACACCCACAACATTAAATTCCGATTAGTTCATTGCTAAAACAATTGCATTTCTTACATTGTTAGACAAGTGTCTATAACCACAATGAGAGTGAGTGCCTGATTCTATTCGGTTGCACCAATGTAGGTCCAGAGTCATTTTGCTTGTAGTGGGACTACTCTGGATAGAGCTGGGTATACTTTTTATCTAAGTTTGAAGGCTAGTGGGCCCCCAGTTCTTGAGTGGGGTCTCTAAGTGCTGCTATAATACAAATAATTATTTTCTTCTATGATTGCACATGTCCATTCCACTTTAGGTGTGTGCACGCCAGCGGCACCAGAGCCAGAGATTTTTCCCAAAGTGATTCCTGTTGAGGAAGTGCATGCTCCCTCAGCACTGCCCAAGACCACCTTCATTTCCTTTTTACTGTTCATGAGAGGTAGTGAGAGCACATGGGTTTGCTACTGGGATTTTTCTCCCACTGCAAGGGGATTATCTCCTGTCTGTAAATGGCTAGTGGTACTTATTAGTGTAAATTCATGTAGGCTTTCTTTTTTGTTGTTACTCTGTCTTTTTATAAGAGGGCTCTGATGCCCAAAGTGTGCCACTAGCCAAGATCTGCTATGTTTTGGTCTCTGGGTTTCAAGCCTTGCACCAGTTGCAAAAAAGTCTGCGCTTACGAATTACCTGAATTCCAGATGCCTACTGTGCCTTGGTCAAGACTGTTGCCAGGTCTATAGTGAGTTCAAACCCTGGACTAAACAAGGGTAGAGGTGAGACTGTGCTACTTCATCATGAAAGCTAAGCCCGTGTCCGCCTTGGCTTCTGAGCCTTCATCCTCAGGGCATGCACTGAGCCCGGCATGAACTGAGGACTTCTGGCTCTGGCATTTCCCTCCAGACAGTCCCTTCTCTGATGCCAAGGAAGATGCATAGAACATCAAAGCACCTTTCTTCAAAGGAGCTGTGCTTCTGTAGAAGGTCAAGGATCCAAGTGTTGCCATGCTCCATCTCATGGCTTGCAGATGAATTTCACAGTTAATGTCTCAAGATGGAGAATGTTCAGCAAATGTGCAAAACATTCTCCTGAATATCAGGAAGCCTTCTACTAGCTATAGTTACCTGTTACTGTAGAAATTATATTGGTTTTGGTCAAAGCCGAAGGCTGTGATCCTGTCCCCAGTCACTCTCCGTGCAGCAGGGGCTGGTACAAACACATTTTGGACTGTTTGTTCCACCAGAAACAGTAGAGCCTATCACTTAGCTCCATCAGAGTTCAGCTGTCAAAGTGTCAGTGTCCATCCACCATTGTGGGCTGCTCAGTGTTCTCCAATAATATGTCAATCAGATGCTTAATTGGTGTGCATTAAGGATGTTAACTAATGATTATTTTACTAGTTGAGCAGTTGATGGAATTTCCTGATACTTTCCATCGACTACTTTCCATCGATGCTAATTTCCATCAACTACTCGACTAGCTGATAGGCACTTCCGCATTCCTTCTTTGAAATGTACAAGAGCCCCTGCTGGGGCTCTTGTACATTTCAAAGGAGGTACGCGGAACTTTGGGTGCAGTCTAGGGCCAGTGGGGGCTCTTGGGCATTTCAAAGCGGAAGTGCCTTCATGGAGCCTGGGGTTAGAGGGGACTTAGAGTCCCCCCACTGACCCCAGGCTCCATGCTGTGCTGCTACTTTGAAGCGGAGCCCAGGGTTAGCTGGGGACTCCCCAGCTGATCCCGGTCTCCCTGTGGAATTTCCACACGGCATTTCCCCAGAACCTGGGGTCAGCTGAGGACTCTCCAGCTGATCCCGGGTTCCACGGAAATGCCACGCGGAGTCCGGGATCAGCTCCCCAGCTGACCCTGGGCTCCATGCAGTGCTACTGCTTTGAAACATCATGGCGGTGTTTCAAAGGGGCAGTGCTGCACAGCTGAACCGGGGATCAGCTGTGCAGTGCTGTCCCTTTGAAATGCCCCCTCTCATTTCAAAGGGCAGTGCCGCAAAGAGCTGACCACGGGCTCCATGCAGTGCTGCCACTTTGAAGTACTCCCTCTTTCCCCCCCTTTGCTGCCTCTATTTATAGAGGCAGCAAGGGAGGGAGGGAATTGACTAGTCAACAGTACTATCCGATAATCTTTTGCTCATCGGATGGTCTACTAGTCCTTAACATCTGAGTGTGCACAGTCTATATAAGTCCTTGTCATGGATCCCATTCCTACCTGGAACTTAAATATGGTGTCGGCAGCATTGATGAATCCACCCTTGAACTGATGGCTACCTGTTCCTTAGTGAACCTAACTATAAAAGTAGCGTTGTTGGTAGCTATTAGAAATATGAGAAGTGATGGAGTTGTGAGTGGTGTGAGATGGCCATCCTTACATGATGTTTTTGAAAGGATAAAGTGTCCTTCATCTCCATCTGAAATTCCTGTCTAATGTAGTTTTGGAATTCCACCTCAGTAAGCCATATAATTAATGACATTCTTTCCTAAGACCTGTTCTCTGAAAGTTGAAAAGGTGCTCTGGTCCAAATACCTTGGATGTCTAAAGGGCTTTGGATTTTTATTTGGACAGAATTAGGGGTTTTGCATCATCATCAGAGCTGTTCATTTCAGTTGCTGACAGTTTGAAAGGCCTTCCAGTCTCAACACAGATGATTTCAGCCAGGGTTTCATCTTGTATAGAGATCTGTGCTACAACATTGCTTCCTCCAAACAAGTGACTGAATACGTGATCTCAAGTTGAAAACCCTTCCTAGACTTGCAAAATTTGAATACATGTATAAAGAACTTCCATCATCCCCTGGTTAGATTCTGGTGACTGTTATGCTGCCCTCTACTCGAAGGGTTGTTGTATTTCCATGTGGTTATCCAACAAAGACCTTGGAGATTTCTGATCAACACCACTCATCAGTTTAAAGTCTGTGGTTTGGCCTATCTGCAGTCCCACAAGTATTTACAAAATGCATGGTAGTGATGGCTGTAATCTTAAGGAAAGCAAGTTTGTATCTTCTTTCCTTACCAAGATAACCGGACAGTGCCCGACAGAATGAGAACACCTTCTAATCATGATGCAGAAGTTTGCATTCAAACCCATCTCTGGGTTGAACTGCCTGTGAGTTACCAGCTTCGGAGGAGTAGCCAAGTTAGTCTGTAACAGGAAAAACTTAAAAAACAACTAATGTTGTTTCAGGCCAATTCTACAAGCCAAATACACAGGGAAGGGTTGGAACTTAACTTCATTTGCACATTTAATTCTTATGTGAATGGAATGAACAGAGACATCGGCTGGCTCGCACACTACCTTCCGCATCCTAATGACTTAACCAACCAACCAACCAATGGAGGTGCAAATTGTTCTTATCAGCCTCTTATAACTACTTGAACAATCTATTCACTGTCTCCCCCCCCCACCCTTCCCTCCCTCCTTCTGTTTTTTATTCTTGGATCTGGACTTCTAATAATGCAGTCATCTGAAGAAGTGGGTTGTGCCCATGAAAGCTCATGATGCCATTGACATGTTTGGTTAGTCTTTAAGATGCTACTAGACTATTCATTGTTTTTTAAGGGTTTTTTTTGTGAGTTACCAGTAGTGGAGTGGGCCATTTGCAAACAGCCAAAGAAGAAAAATCTATTACTACCTGTTCTGTAACTGTTACTCTTTGAGATGCATTGCACAGGTCCACTTCCTGACCCACTCTACTTCTCCTTGGTCAGAGTCTGTCCAATATAAAGGAACTAAGAGAAGTCTGCAGCAACTCTGCCCTTGAAGGCTGGTTTTGCGCATGGAGAGCATCCAATCCAGCTGACCCGAGTGCAGACTGTAGCTTTGTATGTACAGAAGCATGTATGCATATACGCTTGGAGCCCTAGGTGTACAACAGCCCATGGCAGCAAAAAAATCAGCTGAACCTGCATAGAGAATGCATCCCTGTGCATTGACACAGTTGAAGGCACACCTGCCCTGTTGGTTACCGCTTGGGGGGAAATCTCCAACTTGCATGTACACCTGAAGTACAGTGGTCATATGCAACACCTCTCGAAGAACAACAATTACACAAACAGGTTAGGAACTTTTTTACCATAATATCGCTGAGACAGGAATTTGGCTTAAGGAGCTGAACTGAAAAATTAATCAAGAGCCATTGGTGCTTAGCTATCCTGGCTGTATTAGAATATGCTGATGTAATAGATGCATTGTCCCTTGATCTAAAAGTATTAACTCAGCTGTGCAACCAAATAAGCAAAGAGAAGAGGCAACTTAGGCTATAACCCCATTTGTGCTCAGAAAGATGAGTTCAAAAACGCTGAATCTTTTTTAATAAACTGGTACAATGTCTGAACTGTTTAAGTGGAGACTTATGATACATATGTTTGTGACAGTTTTCCAGAGGGATGGTTTGGCTAGTGCTTAGTAACCAGGCTCATTTTGTGATAATGCAAGTGTTATTTGCAAAGTATTACCATAATTGGTGCATCGAGTCACTGTAGAGTAAATAATGTGTTGTGTGTGGGAAGAAAGCTAGAAGTCAATGAATATTAAAGAACATAACCTCATTTTTAAAGGGAGACTTCACATTCATTATAATAACTCTGACGTTAAATGGCAACATAAGTTAAAACTGGCAAGTTGCTTTGTAGTTTTATATTATATAATATGTCATCTTGTATGATACTGTGTGTATGTGCATTGCACATGCGTGTGTACACACATGGGAGCATTCTCTGTGCAGGTTCAGCTGATTTTTTTGCTGCCATGGGCTGTTGTACATCTAGGGTGTCAGGCGTATCTGCATACATGCTTCTGTACGTACAAAGCTACAGTCTACGCTCGGGTCAGCTGGATTGGCTGCTCTCCATGTGCAAAACCAGCCTTCAGTCTAGATTAAAATGACTTGTGAGCATTCTGCCTGTGTGCGGAAATCTCTGCGGGCGCGTCTACACTAGGAAATGATTTTGAAATAATTAAATTCGAAATAATAACTCCCAAAATCACTATTTTGAAATAAGCTCATTCCCCTAGGAAAGCAGGAGTATAGATTTTGAAATAACCAGCCCTTTCTTTCGAAATAACGGGCTTGGCGGTGTGGACGCTCCGCTTATTATTTCCAAATAAAAGGGGTTATTATGGTTATTATTAGTACTGGGTGGTGGAATGTCAGGCACTGGGTCTCGTTGCTGCAGGGGGGGGGAGATCAGATGTGCAGTTGGGGGGCTCAGGCAGCGACCTGGCTGTCCTGGCACCGCAGACTGTGCTATGCCCTAAAAGCGACCCACAGCAGGCCGGGCTCCATGGTGGGGGAGGAGAGAGCACACTGCCTCTACCCTGAGCGCTAGTTCCGCACTCCCATTAGCTGGGGACTGCTGCTGGCTGCTTCTGGGGCGGAGCATGGTCTGCACTGCCAAGAGAGGCAGGAAGATGCCTTAGCCCCCCTGTTACACTGCTGACTGGGAGCTCCTGCTGCCCCAGCACTGACACCCCCAAAGCCAGAGCCCTCTCCTGCATGCTAAAGCTCTCCTCCTCAGCCACACACTGGAGCCCACACTTTCGTGAAATTATGTTGGGTTGTAGCATCAACAAGTTTCTTCAGCTGGGTCATGAGAAAAAAAGTGTGAAACCCCCCGCGTACAGTCACACTGCAAGCCAGCAGTAGTCTGGCACTGAATCCAGGTCGCCGGATGATCATGCTCTAACCACTAGACATGCTGCCTTTTTGGTTTACTAAGAACAAAAAGCAAATGGGAAGTCTTGGTTTGTAGTAGTAATAGAAGTTATGTCTAGAACATATCTGTAGCACCTTGGATCTGAACTCCAAGCTCTTTATAAGCATTTATTGACCTTCACAAATACCCCACTGAGATTCTTCTCTTTTTACCAGTGGAGGAAGAGATACAGAGGGCCAAATTTACCCCAGTATAAACTTGTGTAACTTGTGATATGCACAAGGGCTGTGTGTGCTCAGCTCCTCTGAGAAAGAGTGCCTATAGTATCTTAAAACATGGCATTGTGGTGCAGTCCCTTATGTCATGTCATGTAAGTGGTTTTCCTTGATGTAACAAGATGAAACCAAGTATGTCAGAAGCAACATATTGTGAACAATTGGGAGGCTGGCTTTAATTAACCATTCTTGGTATAGATGTGGCCAGTCTGTCTCTTGCCGTTGAATATGTGAATTTAGTGATGTTATATTTCTTTCTTTAAACTTTGTTTCCCACCCTTTGAACCTTTAAGATGTGTGGTTATTCCTCAGCCTTAATTTCATCTAGAAAAGTTAGCTCACTTGTGAATGTAATGTGCCCCCACCCATGCGCTCTGCATCATGAGAAAAGATGGCTCTTCAATCTAGCCTTTTTGCTTTGTCACCTAAAATATGTTCTAGATACCCTTTGAACTGGGAAGCAATGCTTGCTTGTTTTTGTTTTGCTTTTTTTCTGTGAAAGAGGAGTTTTTCTATCTGGTATATATCCTGAGGTACACGCGGTTGCTCTGGGAGTTGTAACTTCCCACTCTGGAAGATTGCTGACATGAGCAAGAGTGACAAATTCAGGAATGAAGGAAATTACTGGTTTTTGGAATTGGTTTGCAGTGTCTTTAAGACAGAGAGCTTTTAAAACCTGTGCTGTGAGGCAACACTCACGTTGGTGTGGCTGCAATAAATTATACCAAGGCATGAGTGTTGAGTGGGCAGGGATGGGATTAAATAAATACAAAAGTGTTGGATTGCCACAGTTGGGGATAAAAGCCCTCCTTCCATAAAACAAATACACGGTGATGGGAGATGCCTGCTTTCTCCCCCCCCCCCAGCAATGTGACATGGAACCACCCTAAATGGTCCATTTCTAGGGGGTTTAGAGATAAATTTGTTCTCTACACCCATTTCATCCTTGATCTCTCTGCTGAGTTTGCCAACAATGGTTCTGGTTACAATTACTGTGAGCATTAATACACTGTACATTGGACACCAGCTAATTTTATATATGCCTCTACACAGCTATCAAATCCTAATAGCACTCAGATATTTCCAGCCTGTGTTGGATTTAAATCAGTTTCCTTTTTCAAGTATGAACATAAGTATGATTTGACAACAGCATGTTTATGAAGAGATTTTCAGACAGCTCTCAAGATGAAGGAACAGATGGTGTTGATGGAAGAGCATGGTTAAAAGGAACCAGAAAGGATTGTTATCCTATTAATGACAGACAGCAAGATCCCACATTGTTCTACATGAACCAGAACAGTGAGGGTTCTCCTTAGGCCTTCATGTGAATCAAATGCACCCTGTAATCTGGGTCCCCTGAGGATACTGGAATCCTGGTGTGTTTAGCACATTGTATTTGAGACAAATCCATTTTTGTTTTTAAATTCCCACTCATTTTGGCACCACTCCTTGAAAGCCCCTGCACCAAGCTTGGTGCCTTCTAGGTACGTAAAGGAGCTCGGGCAAAGACGAGCTGGCATAAATTTGGATTTGTTCTGGAACAGAAATGCTTCTTGGAAACATGGGTGCTATAAAATCAATCTGACTCGATGACGGTCTAGTCTAAATCTTGGGGAATCGGCCATCTCCCCTGGCAGGTGAAAAGGGACACATAATAGAGGCCTCATAATTTGGGATTATTTTAAACTAAATCCAGTCTCCTGGGTTGAGGTATTCCGAACACCTGTGCGCTTTGGAAATGTTTGCACTTTTGCAGAACTTGTACCTTTGCCCTTTGCTTCTAATAAATTTCCAGCAGTCACTGGTTTTGGTGATGATTTAGAATCCACTTATGATGTCTGAAATGTTGTTACCCTATCCTAGCATCTGAACAATAATTCTTGCAAGGTTACAATTCTTGTTGTTATATAGTTTACTCCCCAAATTTGTAACACTCATGCTCCATTTTATTGTCTGGAAGGTATAAATGCAACTTTGGTAAAATAAGGCCAGATTCTTTCCTTTTCTGGCAGTGGCAAGCAGCCAAAAAAAACAGATGCAGGTAGCTGAGAATTTGTTGAGTGTGGTGGCTGTGTTCACAGCAGGTGTAGAGCCAAGAGAGGCGCCTCTTCTCCGTTCCTAGGCACCTTTGGAAGGGAGGCACGCCCTTTGAACCTTTAGATCGCTTGAACAGATTTTGTGGCTAAGTACAGACCATCCACAAGAATCAGGGAGCCGTAAAAGGTGGATCCAGCCTTTCGGCTGGCCTCTTGGAGCATCTGCTTGTCTTCCCAGCTAATTGATTCTTGGGCTTTTATACTACAGGGGTTGGGTGGCTAGCTTCATAAATCCCAGCAACTCTCCAACCAGTGTAGCTACCAAAGGGGTGTGTAGCAGGGTAAGCTTTTCCAATCATTGTCTTTTTCCTTTACCCCCCCGGGCAGGAGCAGGCAGGGAATGCTGGCACAAATGAAAAAAAAATATATGATGTTTGGGCTGGAGTCGTATGCTGTTTTTAAAAGCATCTTCAGAGTCAAATCTAAGGTGCCTCTCTGTGGGAATGGTGAAAATGTCACACAGCATATGGAGTGATATACAGTAAAGGATTATTAGGGTGTGTAAATAAACTTGGACCAATGGCCTGTTAAAAAGGAACCTAGTAAATAAGCAACCTCCATTCCTTTACCCTATCCCAGATTCCAAACTACACTGGAATAGGGCAATACCTACTTAATAAATCTGAAGGAAGCTCTTTAGTTCAGGATAGTTGCAGATATTAAGCTGAAAGACATCTACCTGCAGAAAAAGGCACATATGGGTTCTAGTTGTACACCAGTAGATCTACACAGTAAATAACTTCATCTTGTTGTTGGATGTATGAGAGAGGTACAGAAGAGCATAATTTTGGACATGGATGTTTTCACGTATTAAGGGATGAATTTGTAACAAATGTTTTGTTTGTGCAGTGACAATTCCCTTAACAAGTGAAGATGAATTGCCTAGCTGAAGCTAAGCTATTGTATAATGAACTGTTTAGACAATAGCTGTATTAAATATGAAACACAAATACATTGCCTGACAAAATGCTGACACAGGGAGCGTTGAAATAAACGATCATGCTGTTCTCAAGTCATGAAGATAAATGTTATGTTTAAAATTAAGCCGTTGTATTCTCTGTGTGTAGTTTGTGTAGCTGTCTGCGCACGTAAGCAACAGTCTGACTGGATTGGTGCTAATTGGAGTCTTCACTGGTTGTTTCAGCAGCGGTGTGAAAGATTGAGTGAGCATGGCAAGGGATCTGCTCTACCATGGCCTGCAGCCGCTCCACCTAGGTCAGCTGGAGAAGCTTGCATTTCTGTTACCCATTCTGTGATTGCCCTGGGGTAATGAAAGGTCTCTAGAGTTGTCAGCCCATGGTACTCAAGTGTGCCGGGATGAGAATAAAATGCTAGCGCTCTCTTTCATGGCTCAGGAGCTCTAGATACCGCAAGATGTCACTGAGCCACTGGCTGGTTGTCTCCAGAGTCCTGAATCCAAGACTCAGTTGTTGCTTTCAGCCATAGTCCTGTGCTGGGGATAATGGGGGGCTATGCTACCGCAAACGGAGCACCAAGAGATACTGTGCCTCAGGTACAGTCCGTCCTGGAGTTCCAGGGGCAACACAATTCCAGGCGCTGCTACTCCTCACAAGACGGGGGAGAAGAATATGCTGTTCTTTGTGGACGCTGGCATTTGGGAGGGTGTGTATATGGCTTTGGCCTGCCCCAGGTAGGGTGGATAATTGCCTAGTTGATGCTAGCAGGGAGCATGTTGCGGTTCAGATATTGCAATAATTGCAGTCCTTTATGCAGAGGTGTAGGGTGGAGACTGAGGGTATGTCTACACTGAAGAGTTTTCCCGGAAAAACGGCCATTTTCTGAGAAAAACTACACTTACGTCCACATTGCAATTGCGTTCTTTCGAGAGAAAGTCGAAAGAAGGCAGAGCTTTTCCCGACAACGGTAAACCTCTTTCTACGAGGAAGGAGCCTTTTTGCAAAAGAGCTCTTTCAAAAAAAGGCATGTGTAGACGGGGAAGAGGGAGTTCTTTCGAAAGAAGAGGAAAGAGGAAAAAAACACAGGTGCCCTCGTGGCCACTCCCTCCATAGTAATCACAGCTTACATGCAAGAGAGCGTCCATTCAGTGTGGACGCTATCTTTTGAAAAAGCAGTTCGCTTTTTCGATTCTCTTTTGCTGTGTGGACGCTCTCTTTCGGAAGAAGTTTTTCTGGAAGATATCTAGAAGTCTGCAGTCTAGACGTAGCCTGAGAGGCTCCATGTGCTGCCCCCTCTCTGGCACACTGTGTACAGCTTAGCCACACTCTGGTCCATTTATTTATTTTCCACTTCAGGTGGTGGCTTCTACTGCATGAAGAAACCAGAAATGGACACATTTTAAACTGCTCTGGTTTCATCTGGTTTTCACTTACACTTGCTGTTTGAATTCTTCCGTTGCCTTATTGGAGTTAGTAAGTGCCATGCCGATCTTTTCTGAAATTTCTGATAAACCGACAGAGGCTGAAATTTTCAAAGTCACTTACTGTTTTTAGAGTCACAACTTTCATTCAGTTCGGTGGAGGTTATGCATTTACATCCCTTACACACACCTCAGTGGACTCAGTCATCACAGCATGTATTTCATACACTAGCCTGTCCTATCTGCAGTAAGATCACCTTTTTCTGGCAGGGAATATTAACATGTATGGTCTATTTTTATCTGGGTTTTACCCCATCCTATTTTTGTATATTTTGTGGGTGGGAAGCAATTTTGGGCCTGCAATCCATTTTTAGGTGCAAACAATAACAGTTATAAGACTAATGGCTTCATCTGACTTAATACAATTGCAGGAACAAAGCATTTTGTACTGAAATCATCAGCCTGATTTGCAGAATATTTAACATGCTAATCTTTAAATTCACACTGGATGGCAGGCACAAAATTAACCACAAAAGCAGAGGCTGTATTTAAAACTGACCACTAAATTTAGTGTTTTGAAGAAAGAAATAATTGTTTAATAAAGAAGACAGATGATCTTATACCTTAGGCCCTAGACTAGGACTTAAAAATATGGCTCTACTTCCCTTGCTTGCCACAAACTTGCTATGTGACTGTGGGCAAGTCACTTAGGGTATGTCTATACTACAGAGTTTTGTCGGGAAAACGGCCATTTTTCCAACAAAACTTGAGGAACGTCCATACTGTAATTGTGTTCTTCCACAAGAAAATCGAAAGAACAGAGGGTTTTTTCTGGCATTGGTAATCCTCATTCTATGAGGAAGAAGCTCTTTCGCAAAAAGGCGTGTGTGGACGGGGAAGAGGGAGTTCTTCTGGAAGAAGAGGAAAGAGGTAAAAGTACAGGTGCCCTGGTGGCCATTCCGACCATAGCAATCACAGCTTACATGCGGGAGAGCGTCCATGGAGTCTGGATGCTCTCTTTTGAAAAAACAGATCGCTTTTTCGATGCACTTTGGCAGGGTGGACGCTCTCTTTCGAAAGAAGTTTTTTTTTGAAGATCTCTTCCGAAAAAAGCTCCTTCGGAAAGTAGTCTAGATATAGCCACAATCTCGCTTGTGTTTCAAAATGGGTTACTGCTTCCTTATCTCAAAAAGCCGGCATATAAATGAATATTTGTTGGGCACTCATATGGTCCATAGGCTCATTGTATAGAAACACCTACACAGATGTCAGAGAAAGTAATTCCCTTTGTGCGGTTTTGTGCCCAAGCTGAGGTGCTGAGCTCATGAGGAATACATCAGGATATATGTCTACTTAGTTATTATCATAGTATGTAACAAATAAAAGGGAAATAAAAGAGTCTGTTTTTTTTTCCTGTCCTGATGAATGGTCTAATAGGTCTTTTCCAATGGCAGTTTCCATCATTCTGTGGACATGATTCTCACGTTGCTGGCTGGTGAAAGTGTTCACACGTGGTATTGCAAAATACGAATCCAATGGTATCAAAGATTAGTTTATCCGTCTGCTCCTGGGGAGGGAGGCTTAGGAGTGAGAAGAAGAGTCTCTGGCTTTTGATTGCATGCTCTGGTTACATGGCCATGTTACTAAAGCTACAGAATTGGAAAGGAGATATTTGCTTTATGCTTAAGAGGCTTTATTGTTTCTAAACTATATTTAGTTCTGTAATCTTAGGATGGGAGGAGGAGCACTGGGGGAGGGACACCCTCAGAATGCTGCTGTTCTGATTAGTTGGGGGGGAAGGGGTTAAAGCGATGTGGTGGACTCTGAATGGGCCAGTGCCTTGTCAGAATAATGTTTAGCCAGGTGTTAATCTGTGCCTGGAGGGAAGCGCTGGAATTCATTATTCATCCCGCTGGGGGAGGTCGTGGTCCTGGGAGGCTGCCAGGGCTGAAGCCAGCCTCCTGGCTTTACTGACATGTGCCATTTGTGATGAATGCAGCTGAAGTCCATTTCAGGAATTCTCTTGTCAGGCAGCCAAGCTGCCGGAGAAACGCGGAGCCAGGCATTCAGAGAGCACTGTTTCAGAAGGCAAGATCATACTCAGCATTAGGAGGGCATAAAGGGACAAAATTGGAGTCCCAAAGGGAGAGCATCCTTTTTTAGTTTTTTCCCCTCTTTCCCAGCTCCCCCCACCCCCATGCACACACAGTCCCTTGCCTCTCTTAAATATTGTGCAGACCCTGGGAAAACATTGACTCTGGAGGAAACCTCGCTGGTGGCACATTGCTATTTCTCAGCAGACTAGTGTTTTTTTCTCAAGGGCAGGAGGTGAGACAATGATCAAGTCAAGTTGGTTCTATGTCAAGTTCAAGTATGCGGAGAAGGTAAGTCCATATGTTTTCTCTTCCAGTCTTTCCCAAGGGAGATGAGCATGTGTAGCCCTCCAGACCCCTTTTCTTGACAGGCAGTTCTGGCCACCATCTGAGCTAATGCTGCTTAGAAGTTTCACTGGGGAATGCATTTTCCCATGGCTTAATAATTCTCGGATGAAACCCAGCACACTGCAGAATGTTCCCTTGACATCTGACAGGTAGCAGGCAGCCGGAACTGTGGCACGGTACAAAGTGGAAGGAGAAGAAAATCCTGGATCTGATTCCTAAGGCAGTCTTTTTAAAACAGCAGTTGTAAAGATGTGCTTCTTTCTTTGCTGGGGGGTAGGGGATGAGGAGGTATGAAAACAGAATGTGTCTTGTTCTGTGGAGCTGGTTCTGAAATGTGACCTGCTTCGGTGCTGAAATTGGTGCTTTAGTTTCTTGAATGGTGACCTTAATTCTTCATGAAAAAAGAAGTCTTTATTGATCAAACAGGGGAGAAATGTATTTCAAGGCTGTTTAACGACAGTATTTTGATACTTTGCAATCTAATTGAATGCCTAATGATTATTACTGACATAATGTGTCCCCCCTTGGCTCTCATCGATCTCCTTCTCAGCCTTTGTGCACAACGTCCTTTAGCACCTGATTACTAGGGGTGGGAGACAGATGACAGGGGTTTACATGGAAACATAATTGCACTGACTCGCCCTTGTGGGGTTTTCCTACCGCAGGCTAAAGATTGATCTCATTGTGGGTAGCCTTGAGACCCACACAGACACAGCCTTAGTATAATTTTCATCCCAGCAAAATGGTGAAAAGTCAGAACCAACTGACTGAGAACTACAACAACAACCACCATCTCCCCTTCCTGGCCCTGAACGTCCCTCGCCAATTTTCAAATCTCCCTCTCCAAACAAGAGACGAACCTTTGTATGTTCAACGTGACTTGCATTTTCCATCGTGGCAAGAAGTCTCATTTTGATTTATTTTCTTACTTCTCTGCCTCGGTGGTGCTACATTTCATTTACCGGAATAGTCCGGTCATTATTGCTGGCTACAAATAGCTTGTTCAGTGATGTCACAACTTTAACTGTCTGGTTTTCTTTTGTTTTGCACAGTATTGCAAAGAAAACCCACTTTAATAAATACCCATAAAAGGCCTCACCTGTTCCTTCCCCACCAACAACTTCAGGCCAGGAGAAGCTAAAACACAGATTTGCCTTAAAACGGAAAACACCACAGAACTGCATATTTAGTAAATGAAAATCATCCAGGAAATGAAACTGTAATGAAGTTGGCGGGCTTCCAGACATCCAGTTCTGAGTGACAATGCTTTTTTTTTCTAAACAATCACATGCAGCTTGGGTTTTTTTATCTTGACATTTTGGGATTTATTTAACTTTCTCTTTTTAAAGAAACACTCTTTGTAATTCAGCTAGTGTTAAAAAGCCCTTTGGTGCCCGAACATGGCAGATAATGCTGTGGCTGTTCCATCACTTGGGGACAAGCTTACTTTTTGTTGTGCTTGATTATATAACCTGTCATACCAGTTCTGTCAAAGACCAGTTTTCTGAAAGTTACAACTTGAGAATTTTTTAGCCTGGATGGAAACCAGGAAATCCATTCTTTTATTAAAAACAAAACAAACTACTCCCCTTTTCCCCTCCAGAAAGCCCTCTAGTTTACCACTCTTTCTTCAGAAAGCTGCCCTTTCATTTTATTTTCTGGTGTACCAGCACTAGTCTTTTGCACTTAACATAATACCTTTCAAGTTGGAAAGCCCTTGGAGAAATTAGGGGCTTGTTTACATAAGAGAGGTGCACCAGTACTAACTTCAGTGATTTTAAAACTGATTTAATTAAACTAATGTAGCTCCCTGTATAGGAATTTGTATTCAGTGGATTCCTAAACCAAAATAAGTGTCTAGGGAAGTTTAATTATACTTGTTTGAAAATGGAGTTAGGTTAAACTGTTGCAATTTTCCCATAAGAAGGCCTTAAGAGTTGGCTTAATCTTAATAGAAATAAACCACTCTTAAATCAATATGAGTGCCCATGCAGACTTTTCACTTAATGAGTGTTAAATCACACCACTAGTTAAACTGCTGCATGCCTAAGATTAGATTCATAGAACACTAGAACTGGAAGGGACCTTGAAAGGTCATCAAGTCCAGTCCCCTGACCTCACAGCAGGACCAAACTCTGTCTAGAATAGATCATCCCTGATGTCTATCCAATCTGCTCTTAAATATCTCCAGTGATGGAGATTCCACAACCCTCCCTAGGCAATTTTTCCAGTGTTTAACCACCCTGACAGTTAGGAAGTTTTTCCTGATGTCCAGCGTAAACCTCCCTTGTTACACTTTAAGCCCATTGCTTCTTGTCCTATCATCAGAGGTCAAGGAGAACAATTTTTCTCCCTCTACCTTGGAACAACCTTTTAAGTACTTGAAAACTGCTATCATGTCCCCTCTCAGTCTTCCCTTTTCAAAACTGAACAAACCCAATTATTTCAGTCTTCCCTCATACTCATGTTTGTCTAGACTTTTAATCATTTTTGTTACTCTTCTCTGGATGCTCTCTGAATTCTCTACATCTTTCTTGAAATGTGGTGCCCAGAACTGGACACAATACTCCAATTGAGGCCTAGTCAGCACAGAGTAGAGCAGAAGAATTACTTCTGTCTTCATCACAACAGTCCCATTAATGTATCCTATTGACTCATGTTTAGTTGTCGTGCACTATGACCCCTAGAATCTTTTCTGAAGTTAATTAAGCTTCACCCTGAATAAGTAGAGAGAAGTTATGCCCTTATTCTGATTCATTGCAATATCTTGATCGAGTTGGATTCCTCCGCTGGAATCTCTAGATTACACTTGTCTCTCTGTGCAAAACACAGTTCCACTGACGTTTTATTGCCCAGTTTGTGTAGCTGAAATCGACACCCTTAACTTTGGCCAGATCAAGTTGCTTTGCTGCTTGCCTATTCCCTGTAGAATACTGCACTTCTCACCTTAACTGGTGAGGGTTACCCATTAAGGTTAACTGGTGGGGCTGGAGCAGCTCCCCATCCTGCCACGGGCAGAAGGCTGCTTTAGTTCTGCATGAGGCCGGCCATGGTCAGTGGCTTCTCTAGCTGGGACAGCCCCTGCCCATGGGGTGCCCTGGCTTACTGAAAGCAGGGACTGCTTTGGCATCCCGGCCTGCGCAGCCCCTGCCTGTGTTGGGGGGCCCACAGGCAGAGACTGCTCTGGGAGGGTGGAACAGCCCCTTCTTGTCCCCCCTTCAATCAGTTAACTGGTTAAACAGTATGTTTAACTAGTAATTATAAAATATCCCTCCTGTACAGTGAGGGAGCGTTTACACTGAACCGTTATTTCGAGATAACTGGCGTTATTTTCAAATAACAATGTGACCATCTCTACAGCCATTCCGTTATTTCAAAATAATTTCGAAATAATGGACGGCTTATTCTGACCTCTGTAAACCTCATTCTATGAGGAATAACGCCTCTTCTAAAACAACTGTTTCAAAATAAGGCCTGTGTAGATGCTCCACTGCTGCTATTTCAAAATAGCCCCTCACCAGGGCCATTCTGAGTTATTCCTCCCCAGTGCCTCCTGGAGCTCTAAATCGAGATAGCATGTCTACATTAGGGAATCCTGCCTCCGTCTCATTTTGAGGCTTACCTGCAGTGTAGATGTGCTATTTCGAAATGAGCTGTTTTGGAATCACTATTCCAGAATAGCTTATTTCGAAATAACCGTGCTGTGTAGACGTACCCTTGATGCCCCTGTTTCATCATCCTGTGGTTCCTGAGGAACATCAGCTATCCTAATCCCAGATCTTCTATGTCTATGTGGCGGCGCCTCCTCCTTAAGGGTATGTCTAGACTGCATCCCTCTATCAGCAGAGGGATGCAGATTAGGCAGGTCGACATTGCAAATGAGGCAGGGATTTAAATATCCCGTGCCTAATTTGCATAAAAATGGCCACCGCGTTTTGCCGACTCTGCACTGTGTCGGCAGAAAGCGGCAGTCTAGAGGGGGATCTGTCGAGAAAGAAAGCCTTTTTCGACAGATCCTGTAAACCTCCTTGCAGGAGGCATAAGGGATCTGTCAAAAAAGGCTTTCTTTCTCGATAGATCCCCCTCTAGACTGCTGCTTTTTGCCGACAAAGTGCTGAGTTGGTAAAATGTGGTGGCCATTTTTATGCAAATTAGGCATGGGATATTTAAATCCCTGTCTCATTTGCAATGTTGACCTGCATAATCTGCATCCCTCTGCCAACAGAGGGATGCAGTCTAGACATACCCTCAGTGTATTGCCTGTAGTCCCATTACTAGAGAAGGGCCCGAGTCAAAACTCTGGGCTCCGCTGAATTGTGAGGAAGTTCAGATCTGGATTCAAGTCTTGCTTCTTGGACCCACCTCTGCTTATTGCTTTTGGTATGCTGCTTTGAAATTAATAAGCTGCCATCCTTTACATGCTTTGTTCCTCTGACTTCATACTGGCTGGCCCACTCTGTTTCATACCAGCAACAAGTTCCATTGCCTTGGTACACACTGCATTGCTCCCTTTCCTTCTGCGGTTAGTACACTAGGGCTACGTCTACACTGCAGAGTTTTTGCGGAAGAGGAAATGCAGATGAAGCGCTCATTAGCATTTCTCACACTCTCATTTGCATAGTCTCTTCTGATCCATTTTACGGAAGAGGTTTTTGCGCAAAAAAACCCTTTTGTGCAAGATCCCTTCTCCCTCAAAAAAGGAGTTATACAGGATCTTGCGCAAAAGGGTTTTTTTGAGCAAAATGGCCACGTCTACACGGCGTTTTTCCCCGCAGAAACCTCTTCCACAAAACAGATCAGAAGAGACTATGCAAATGAGAGCACAAGAAATGCTAATGAGCGCTTCATTTGCATTTCCTCTTCCGCAAAAATGCTACAGTGTAGACATAGCCCGAGTGAATGAAGTGGGTCCCTTTGCCATATGCCATAGCTCGTGGCTGGTAGGCAGTGCGTTCTGGGAGCGCTGGCTGCTGGCCCCACTCCCAGAGAGCTGCCTGTGCTGTGGGTCTGCAGTGTAAGCTTTATCCTGCAGAGCCTGTAACCGTGTAACCGCTAAACATTTTAACAGTTACACAGTTACTTAATTAACTGCTTTTTAACATCCCTACTTCCCAGTGCTCTGCTCTTTCCACTTACAGGAGTTCAGGGGCCACCCTAGGGATACACAGGGTCCCAAATAGGTGAGAGAATATGAGAGCTAGGCTGCATTCCCCCACACCAGCCTGCCCAGGGGAAGATACTAGGGATGTAAGCGACTAGTTGAGTGACTACTGGTCACCGCATAGTCACTATTATATTATTATTATTATTTATTATTATTATTATTATTATAATAATAATAATAATAATAATTAGAAATAATTTGTCCAATTTCCTGTCCAGACTGTTGCAGATCAGCTACAATGTCCTATTACAGAATCTCTGAGGCACGGGAACTACGTTTTAGGTTTCAACTTACAAAAGTGTAATGTAAGGTCATTTGAACATGAGGCTTTTTTCTACTGTACACATATCCAGTCGGAGTGCATTAACAATACTGTGGTAGGATATGAGTGATGATGCTAAGAAATCATTTTGATATGAAAAAATAGGGAGGTTCTTGGAAGGTAATGACATTCTGGAGGGTTTGGAAATATGTAATTAGGCAACATGCATAATTGGTCATGAAGGCGCCTGTCAAGGGTGATGGGGCAATTGTAGGGATTTTGCTGGGTTCTTGAAAACCCCAGCCTCTTTATTAGGCTCATTGATCTTACTGAGCCCGGTCTCCAGCTGAGGCAAAATTCCCTGTTCCTGGCAGGGCTGCAGGGAGGAAATTGACATTCCAAACAGTAACGTTAGATTAAAACACCTAGTGCCTCGATGCAGTGTGCATTCATCTCCTCTCCTACAGGAAGACTCCTACTCCTGTGAAAGGCAGCTTACAGCTTTGACAGCTAAAATAAAAGGCCTTAAGGGCAAGCAACCACTTGAATGTTCCAAGGGCTTCATTTCCAACGGAAAGATTTCAATTACAGTCATTTCCCTTGACTAAGTACAAAGAGGTAAATGGAACCCCTGTTTCAAACGTTAAACTCGCAGACTATATTATTACCGGTTGTGCTTTGAAAGTAAAGGATGCAGCCAATCTAAATCAAAGTCCTGATTCCAAATTACTTTTTAAGAGTATGATGAGGTCTACACCTAGTAATTCAGCCTCTTGGTATTGAAGAGTTCATACATCAAATGTGACTTTCATTAGACCGTGTTGCTCTTCTGGCGATCTGGATGCAGTAGGCATCCTTCTCGACAGGCAGGAAGAGAGGTACCTTGAGAGGCTGCGGCACACCTGCAGCAGACAAAGAAAGAAAGATGTCGATGAATGTCTTGATGCTATGTTGTGCTATTTTAGTGATGTCTCTCCTCCGTGCGTTTGGTGTGTTGTTGTTTCACCTTTTGATCTCGGCGTTGTCTCTTCCTCCTTGTCATGCAGTAGCCAGATTTTCAAGAATTCAGCCATCGCCACTTGGGACTAGATTTTCCAAAGGGCTCAGCATTATGACACTGATGGCCAAAAGAGTTAGACACTCAATGTGCCGAGCTCATTGAAAGTCTGGCCACTTACTTTGCTGTCTCAGTGGGATCTGAACTCACTTGAACATCCAATCCCAAATGGTGCTGAATTGTTTTGAAAATGAAGCCCATAGGACCTGATCCCAAAGCCTTGGAAGTTATCAGGAGCCTTTCTATTAAATTCAATCACCTTTCGGTACGTCTAAACTACTGGTTTTTTTCAAAAGAGGATATGCAAATTCTGTGGGAATTTGCATATCTTCTTCCGATTGCTTTTTTGAAAGCGGGTTTTTTTAAAGTGAAAGTAGTCTGGACGCCGGGTTTTTTTGGAAAAAAAACGCTTTTTTGAAAAAAACCCCGCTCTTCCTAAAAAAAGGAGGTTTACGCGGTTTTTCGAAAAAGGGGCTTTTTCCCCAAAAAACTGCATCAGACTACTATCACTTTCAAAAGATCCGCTTCCGAAAAAGCGATTGGAAGGAGATATGCAAATTCCACCAGAATTTGCATATCCTCTTTCAAAAAAACCCCCCATAGTTTAGACATACCCTTTGAGATCAGGTAGGACCGTACCAAATTCATGGTGCATTTTGGTCCATTTGACGGCCCTAGAAGTTTCAAAATCATGTATTTCAAGATTTCAGCTATTTAAATCTGAAATTCCTTCCTGGTGTAATTGAAGGGATCCTGACCCCTGGGCTTCGGCCCTCAAATCATGTAACGAGTTGTGGGAGGGTTGCAAGGTTATTATGGGCGGAGGTTGTGGTACTGCTCCCCTTTCTTCTGTTTTGCTGCTTACAGGCAGCGCTGATGTGAGGGCTGGGCTAGGACTCTGCTCTGCAGGCAGAGCTGCTGCTGGCAGTAACCCAGCAGCAAGAATGGCATACTGTAGCACTGCCACCTTTATTCCTGTGGTGCTGCCTGCAGAGGAGACTCCACAGTCTCCAGCCCCCCAGTCTGACGGCCGCAACACGGAAGTAAGGGTGGCATGGTATGATATTGCCAACTTCTGCACTGCTGCTGGCAGGGACTGCAGAGCTGCATTCCTGGCCAAAAGCTGCCACTCTCTGGCTGCTCGGCTGGGACACTGCTTCCCGCAGCTCCCTCTGACCAGGAACGGTGATCTGCAGCCCGTGGGAACTGCAGTCGCATATACCTGCAGAGGCACAGGTAAATATAACGGCGGCGGCCCACAACAGTGAACCTGGTGAACCAGATCTGGCCCGTGAGCCGGTACGTGTCCACCCCTTCCTTAGATGTAGGTTTCTGAACAACCAGATGTTGTTTGCTTCAAGTTCCCTATTAGATGAACAGATAATTTTTTGAGGATTACAGGATCTTTCGAAAAAGGGTTGGTTTTTTCTGAAAGAACCGTGTCTAGACAGCAGTATTCGAAAAATACCCTTTTTCGAAAGAATGCTGTGACGCAATTATTCAAATGAAGTGCGGGATATTTAAATCCCTGCTTCATTTGTACTTTTGATCTGCCTAATTTACATCCCTCTTTCGAAAGAGGGATGTAGTTTAGACATGGCCTAAAGGTGTTTCTTTTGTGTGCGCCTGTTTGATTTAGGGCTGAAGATGCTGGCTGGGTATTTTCATCAAATTATTTTCACATCCCCAGACACTCTTGAGGAAGAACGCTGCTTGCTGGAAACAATCACCGTTCTTTCCACTCAGCTTTTCAAATTGGCAAATGTAGGAAAAAATCATTTCCAGGAAACTAGGGGGCTGCGCCCCATGATCGCTACACTTGCCAACCCCCCCTCTCTCTGGCCACGGCGTGAAAGCCTGATGATGTCATTCTGTCGGACAATAGGAGAAGCTTTGTAATATATATAGCTATTTCCAGTTCTGCCACAAATAGAGCAAGAACCTGGATGATGTATTCATAATGTTACTAATATGACACTCCCTGGCTTGCAGGAAATGATACAAGAGGGAGCTGACTTTCTCATTTTTGTTGTAACAAAATATATTCGAGGCCTATTGTGTGCTTTAAGTGCTGGATATTTTCCCTTGCCTGAGTGGCAAGAGAGAAAGACTGGTCTGTATTTCAAAGGCATAACTTTCTCACCGTGCAATTGCAACTACCAATACTTCAGAGAGGGAAGGATGGCTATCTTTCTCAGTATGCATATCCCGGGCTGGCTCCTTAGCTGGTGTAAATTGTCATAGCTTCACTAAAATCAATAGCACTATACTGGTTTATACCAGCTGCAAATATGTCCATATGCAGCAGGCAGTGGGTAGGTAGTGCATGGGAGTAAACACCATGCCTTAACTTTCACATGGTTTGTTAAATGGCTTTGCAATTGGACATGCCACAGCATCACAAAGACTATGCCCTGCTTTTTTCTTTGGCCTTCCAGGGTATGTCTAGACTACATGGCTCCATTGACGGAGCCATGTAGATGAGTTTACTAGACATAGGAAAATGAAGCAGCGATTTAAATAATCGCCGCTTCATTTACATCAAAATGGCCGCCGCGCTGTGCCGATCGGCTGTTTGGCGGCACAGCACGGTAGTCTGGATGCTCCGCGGTCGACAACGGAAGCCTTTGTCGACCGCTCCATTATGCCTCGTGGAATGAGGTTTACTGGAGCGGTTGACAAAGGCTTCCGTTGTCGACCGCGGCGCGTCCAGACTACCACGCTGTGCCGCCAAACAGCCAATCGGCACAGCGCGGTGGCCATTTTGATGTAAGGAAGCGGCGATTATTTAAATCGCCGCTTCATTTTCCTATGTCTAGTAAATTCATCTACATGGCTCCGTTGACGGAGCCATGTAGTCTAGACATACCCCCAGTGTTGGGTTATGAGGTTATCTGGTGTTTCACTGAACTTAAAGCTTCTTAAAGGACACATTTGAAGACACTGGGGTCAGTGCTGTTGCTGTCATTTTCTCAAGGTTGGTAGATGGAGTTGTCAAATACTTTCCTTTAAACTTACTGCACCTGACAAAGTGGGTCTTTGCCCACGAAAGCTTGTGCTCCAATAAATCTGTTAGTCTATAAGGTGCCACCGAACTCCTTTAAACTATTAAGCTATGTCTAGACTGCAGCTCTGCCGCATCCAAGGAACATATCCGCTTTTCTGAAAAAAAATTCAGAAAAGTGGACGCACTCTTTCGCCATTCCTGTAAACCTTGCTTTACGAGGAAGAAGGGATGTGTTGAAAGAGGAGGTTTTTCTGAAATTTGGCACCATGTAGACGTGCCCACATTTTGGAAAAGACTCTTTCAAAAGAAAAGCAGAAAGATATGCAAATTTCTACGCAAAAGCGGAAGAAGATACATAAGTTGGGGTTGGTCCTGCTTTGGGCAGGGGGCTGGACTCAATGACCTCCTGAGGTCTCTTCCAGCCCTAGGATTCTATGAAGCTGCTAGCACATCTCTGTGCCACATCAAGATACCCCTAACTGGTATATGTGTATCAGATCAGGGGTGTGGAATCTTTCTGCCACTTGATTAAGACTGTTGCAGGGCAGTTTTGTCCTTAACACAGGCCACAATGTGGCTGTGAATCTTTGGTGCTGGGTCTCAAGTTCTGTGTGTATGTGTCTGTGAACCAAAGGAGAATAATATGCTACTAGGGATAACCACTCAGAGGTGAAATGGCAGGAGAAAAAAATCCTCTTTCATTTTTATGCTGTAAATTTTTAATTAAATATATTGCTTCTGTCAAGCAACTTTTACAGCCCAATGCACAAAACATACAGCTCAAGACAAAGAAAGTTTGCACAATGAACTGCATGTAATAAGCTAGTTACGCGTCCAATTGTATGCGAGGATTTTTTAATATTTTTTGTAGTGTGTGCAATAAAGGAGAATTTAAATGCGTATCCAGAGCTTTGTAGCCTTGGTAAGGTAATTAGAATGTGTACAATGCTGCTTTCATAGTTGCTTAGGCTTTTTCCAGATTGGAAAGCTCAGGAGAACTGCATAAGGATTGCAGCTTACAAGACAGAGAGGAATGCATTTTTAAACACGTTGTTAGACTCCAGGCTAGTGCTATTTTCTCGGTGCCTAGCATCAATGGACTTTGTTGCCCTGCACACCTGTGGTGACAAAACTGGTAAGGGATACGTTGAGTTTTATGTTACTTGACTGTTTAAGTAGCAGTCTTTAATCCAACAGATTTAGCGTTTACCCACATTGTAAACATCAAAGCAGCCATATGATGTGGATTGGTAATGAATGCCTGTTTTACAGATGGCTGCATTAGAGAAATATAGCAGCCTAGGTCACACAATAAGTCAGTGGAAGATCTGAAGTGTCTTTTCTCAGTCCTCTAATATAACAACTAAGTAATACTCCTTTCTCTACCTTGGATCTCTCGGCAATGAAATTGCTATTAATGTAAGCTGCTGGTTCAATGAAAGGCATTTGTGTACTGAAGTGCCTAACAATCACTTTGGGGTTTGGCCAGATGCAGTATATTTTCAAAGAAAGGAGTAAGCAGGCACACCGTTTTTGTGTGTATTCTCTTAAACAAGAGTAGCGTCTACAGGTCTCCGCTGTGCATCTTTCCAGCGTGAAGACTAATCCAAGGTGAATTGATGCAACAGTATGTAAGAGAAACGTATGCTGGTTACATTCCCTTGGGCATTGAACTGATATAAGACCTGCTGTCGGGAAGGAATTGTTATGTAGCCGATAGGGAAGAAACACATTTGTAAGTGTACGTACACACACGAATTCTTTTGAGCGTCTGCTAGGGACAGAGCATTTGACTTGTAAGCCTGTGGTATATTGAGAGTTGTAAAAATTTAGGAATGTAAATTCCTGTTTCATTGGTTAACTGGTTAAACGTGATGTTGAACCAGATCACCAACTACAGGGGAAGCGGGAGGGTCCACTCACCCTGCCTGCCGTGTCTGGGCTGGAGCGCTTCTGTCCTCAGCAGGCCCTGAGGGGCTGGAGCAGGCAGGGAGCTATGCCAGCCCCCACCAGTTAACCAGAACCAGTTAACCATTAAGGGTGATACTTACCGGTTAACATTCCACATCCCTATAACCAATAACCTGTTATTAATATTCCAGACACAATAGGTGTCAGAGGTGGGCCAGGGAGATGTCAGACTCAATCTGTTGACGTAGAATGATTTGCTGTTCTGAAGCTAGACTTCCCGGTTGTGTAGACAATTAAATTAAAAAAAAAAAAAAAGCACCTGGGGACTTATTCTGTGATTTTTCTTTTCCCCTCCCTGGACTTCATCTGCCTAAGGGCTTGTCCTGCCTTTTAATTATTTAAGAACTGGGCTTTGTTTACAGTTTGTAATAAAACTGATAAAAGATTAACGAGGACCTTATGCCTCCTTCAGCAAATTAAAGCGTTGGAACACTTACAAAATACAAATACTTGAAAACTGAAAAGAGAAGGGGGACCAGTAGGCCAAAATAAACAATCAAGCTATTGGATTTAATTTTTAAAAAAATCCTGTTTTGTGCTGGAACACAAAAAGTGCCTACTCTATCAAACATTTATGAATGCTTTTATTGTGGGGCCTTTTGTATGACACTTAGCATTGAGTATGTTAATGTGTCCTTGCCATAAAGAGACAACTGCATTAGGAATATGGAGAGAGGGTGTTGGGGGAATCTAGGAGCCATGGTGAAGAGATGGATAACAATTGGAGGGGAGACATGTTATCCTTATTTCCCCCGCCTGCACCCTTCCCCCCCAGCAGTTGTGCCTTTACCAAAACCAACCCTAGCTTTGCATACATAGATGTTTGAGGAAATGACTGGTCAGTATCTCTGTACAAGAGCATGCATTATTATTGTTATTTATTATTTATTAATTTCTGAGTATTTATTATTTATTATTATTTACTGAGCCTGCTCAGTAAAAGCTGCAGGAAGGGCTGCTGGCAGGGCGTTCTCAGGGGGCTTCTTCAGCTTTGGAATGCACTCTTGTCCCCGGTGCGCCTGAGTCTGCCAAGCCCACGTTCGCTTCCAGGATGACACGTGGAAGCGGGCCAAAGATGCCCAAGCAGAGGAGAGCGAGACTGCATGATGACTGAGGTGATGTTGTGTAGAACATTTGGGGGGGGGGGGAAGGTAGGAAGGAGCTTCCATAAGTTGCAGGATTTGTGATTGGAAAAATGGCCACGTTCACCTACTGAAGTACAACGTTTAGATGTGTAATTGTTTGTTTATGTTGCTTTTTGAAAGATTCCTCGACAGCCGAGTAGGTAGCAGAGGAATGAAAGGAATGAATAATACAATGAGCAGCGGCACTTCTTATCTTTCCTGGCAGACACGCTGTGCTTTCTGGATTTCCAGCGCATCTATTGCAGCGCTCGCCCTTCTGTCAAAAACAAGGTTTAACCCTGACCTGCAGTTTGGAACAGGGTAAGAGATGTGATGGAGAGCTGTGTCCGCTGTAGGGTAGGATGTCGCCATAGTGTGCAAGGGAGCTGCAAACTCCCTTGTCCTGTGCCCAAGTACCAGCTTCTCAAGGGCCTGTGTCTACAGATTAGGGTGCAAATCCTGTCTCTATCCAGGCAGCATATAACAATGACCAGCAGTATTTATGGGTAGGCTGTGTGCTTCTTTCCCCCCCTACCCAAGAGCCATCTGCTGCCCATCCCCCACCTGCCCCTTTTAATTGCACTTTTCATTATTCTTTTTTTAAAGGTGCCACCCAGCTTTGTGGCAGCCCCTACTCATTTCTGCCATAGATGAGACCCATTGTGGCTGACTGGCCTTCAAAGTCTATGTAGTATTGAAATCCGTGGACACTCTCCATAAGTACAAAGCGTTATTATCTGCTTCCTTTAACTATCCAGTCTTTAAGTGTTTATAGACTATCAGTTTTGCTTGTTACATACCAGCTCGGTTTTCCCTTTGATATTTATGTACCCACTGCCTCTTCCCCCCCTCCACCCCCTTCTACTTTTTCCTCCCCGCCCCCTCTTCTTCCCTATTTATTTTGGTTTTGGACATCCAACACTCTGGTCATCTGAAGAAGTGGATTTTGCCCTCTCGAAAGCTCATGATACCATCTCCCTATTTTGTTAGTCTTTAAAGTGCTACCAGACTATTTGTTGTTTTTTAAGTTTATCTTGTACACACTAACTCGGCTACCCCTCTGAAGATTATTTTTTTAACGATGGCGTATTGCTAACACTCACTCGAGGAGCCACAAAAAATCTGCATTTTAGATAAATTACTGTATTGTTAGTGTCCTTAGCTCCCTAAAGACAAATGAGTACAAATGCTCAAGTGTAGTTTATATTTGCATCTAAATTAACTGCAAGCAAATCCCTGAAAGGGTCAGGGCAGATGACCTGGTTTTAACTTCTTTCTAATTAAAGAGCCATTGTATTCCCTTGTGGAAGAGCTGTTTAAAGACAGAATGGTAACACATCAGGTTCAAAGGTCTGCATGTAGATCCTAATCCATTTAGGAGACGGGATAGAATGTCATTGACTGTATTATACACTCAGGTCCAATAGCCAACGTGTTCCTCTGTTGGATAGAAAAGGAAAGTGGAAGAAGTTAAGAGAGGTGAACCAGTCCTTGCTTCTCAATCTCAGGGTACATGGCTGCCAGAGCTCTGGCATCAGGGCGATTTGTATCACCCGAAGACACTGGAGAGAAAATGGCTCCAAGCCCATCACTTTTCATTCTAGCAATTCCCACTATATTAGATAGCATCACATTATTCATTTTCTGGCTATTTTAACTTATACTAATGTTAAAACTACACTGGAAGGCAAATACGTAAGCAGTGGACACTAGTGATTGTTTTAAAGTAGGGAAGCAGAACTAACACTATTACCCTTTTTGCTGGGCTGGGGGCCTTTTTTTCTTTTCTTCTGTTGCTGATTATTTCCCTTGTTTCTCTGATTCGTGCAGAACACTGAAAAACTGGTGCTGAACACAGATTGGGTGCATACACTTGAGCAGGTCTGATCTGCAGTCCAGTTGAGAGCAGTACTGTAAACATATTCTGTGGGCCCTGGTCTACACTAGCAAGTTATTTCAAAATAACAAGCGGAGCGTCCACACTACTAAGCTCGTTATTTCAAAAAAAGGGGCTAGTGGTTTCAAAATAATAATTATTTCAAAATAGTTATTTCAGGAATTATTTCAAATTTAGCTTTTTCGAAATAATTTCCTAGTGTAGATATGCCCTGGGATTGTATTGCTACGTAACCTGATACAGATAGTATTTATAGCTTCTAGTATTTTACTTGTTACAAGTGTTAAACAGATCAGACCACACTACTACTATTTCCTTGTTTATTCTTGACATATGGATACCAATGTTGAAAACATTATGCTCAGTGTTCTTCAGACTTTACTGGTCCTTAACATGTTCTGTGAGACAGGCAGCAGTCTGGTCTCCTTTAAGTTTAGGAACTCTTCCATCTTGCCCTGGAGACTTGGCGAGCAATAAGAGAGTTTCCCTGAGCACTGGCGCAGAGGAGTCAATTCATGGATAAAAAGATTAAAGTCCTGAAATCAGAAAAGCTGGAACAATATAACAATTTTGACTCTACCAGGGAGACCTCTTTGTTGTCATAAGATTTTTAATCCAAGCTGAAAAAGAGAGATTTGGAATTGTAATTCAGTTCTCTTGTCAGTCGGGGAGAGTTAAAACCGAAATTGCATTAGAACAGTGGCATTGTGAGGGAGGGACGGTGGGGGTGAGGCAGTTACCCCCGGGTCCCACGCTATAGGGTGCCAATTTAGCTGCTGGGCCACTTGCTCCCTGCAGACAAGCCGCCGAGGCAGGACCGGGTGGTGGGAGCAGGCATTTCAAAGGCCTGCTCGGGAGCCGCTGCTGCCCCCGCTGCGCAGTTCGGCGCTTTTTTGCCTTTGCTTTCCCCCCCCCCCAACCCCGGGGCAATAACACCCTCGCTACGCCACTGTGTTAGAATTCATATGGGGTTCATGGGCAGGAATAGAAATTTAGCTGCCCCCTTTAAGACAGTTTTGTGCTGGTTTCCAAACAATCTCACTTACAGGTTTTATTACATCTGTAAATAAAAGCTATCTTGCATTGCTTACCATAAGTGGCAGGAAGTTGATCATGCAGTGAATCCTAAGGAATTAATTTCCTTGTGTGCCTGTGGACGTATCTCATAAAATAGATGTATTGCATGAGGATGGTTTGACCGTTGGAAATTACAGCTGGAGAGTCAGAGCAGAGAAGGAGCTGTGGCAAGCAATGCTATACAGAGGACCACTGGTTAGATATGCTAGGGCATTATGCCTTCCTTCTTCTGAGAATCTCCACCTTTTTTATCAGAGTGTGACAGTATTTGGGGGGATCCATAGATTTTAGAATCTTCATTTCTTTAGCTTATTTGTTTGGTGTGTGAATTAGAATAAATGGTTTGCTTTCCCATTGCAAGGTGGTTTTTCTTTAAAGCCTATGATCATCTTGCCATGGATGATTGACTGATGCCACAGTCTAATCTGGCAATGTCCAAAATCATTAGCAAACTTTAAACATGAGTTGTGTGGGTTTGTGAAGTGCATTTACCTTGCTGAAAAGGCATGTAGAGGTTGGTTAAAATACCAGAAGTGGAATAATAGAACTCTGATGTCACTGTTGCATATCAGAAGAATTTTCCATACACCTGGGGTGCTAGTCTACAGGCTGATAAATTTACCAGAATGGGAGCTCAATCTATTTACCTTATCAAAGAAAAAGCTAAAGTGTAACTTGATCACAATCAACACTTATCTTCCCCGGGTAGAAGAACTTTGGTAATAAATGGCTAGGATAGCAGACAAAGATCCAGTATCTAAAAGCTGAAGGTAGACAAATTTGGTCTTAACATTTTTAACAGTGAGGACAGTTAACCCTTGGAACATTTTACTAAAGGCTGTCATGGAGTCTCCATCGCTACACATTTTAAAACTAAACTTGAATGTTCCTTGTAAAAAATATGTTCGCATTCAAACTGAAATTAACTCAGGGAAGTCCTGTATTGTACTGAAGGGCAGTGTTTCTCAACCTTTTTGAATAAAGTACCCCCTTTAAAAAAATAATTATAAGTATCCCCCAGCACCTACAGTTTTCAGACACAATTTTTTTTCTACCATTGCAACACATCTGTTTAAACGACTTAATAGTAGCCGGGCGGGTGATGAAATTTTTCGGTGTAAAAAGTACAAAAATAATAAAGCTCTGTAAAACTTAACACAAAAATTCAGTTTTCTCCAAATTTCAGTTGTGTTGACATATCCCACAGACTTCTCTTGAGAACCCCTAAGGGTACGTGTACCACTGGTTGAGAAACAATGGACTAGATGATCACAGTTGTCCCTTGAAGAGACAAAGGATGAGCCTGTTGTCAAGGGCGGCCTGAGGCAGGCTGCCGGCAGCTGGAGCCCCAGGCAGAATGTGCAATCAGCGCCCCCACCTCCACATTCCTCAATGGTGTGACGTCATCATTGGGCGCCCGTTTAACACGGCGCCCTAGGTGACGGCCTAGTTGGCCTATACGCACGGGCTGTCCCTGCCTGTTGTTAGGCCATTAGCCTGTGACTTGAGAGTCCTAGGTTCAATTTTCTCCCCCTGCTACAAGCTCCCTGCCTGACCTTCTGGGAAATCAATCTGGGTCAAATTTTCAAAACTGACTACAAAGTTAGGCACCTAACCTGCTCGGGTGCTTTTGTAAATCCCGTGGAATTCCTCTCTGCATCTTCAGGTACCTTACTCCCTTTGGAAAGTCTTGCCTGTAGTCTCTGCCGCAGTTCCCTATTTATATTATGCAGATAATAACACTCTTCTTCCTTCGCCAGAAGGGTCTCAGGAAGGCTGTGGTCAGGCCAGGATGTTCCGAATCACAAACCAGTGCCTTAGCTATCAGGCCACACTTCATAGCACAGATCTCGCCATTGTATTTCACTTCAAGATCCCTGCATGTTTTCCTAACATTAATAAATTAAGCCTCCCTGCTCTCATAACCATCCACTGTACTTTTCTTTTTTTTATTCTAAATGTGTCCTTGGGGGTGGGGGTGGGGGACAGAAGCAGTCAAGTGTCTTAACTGAGATCACACAACTCCTCAATAACAGAGTAGTTCATAGAATCATAGAATCCTTGGGCTGGAAGAGACCTCAGGAGGTCATCGAGTCCAGCCCCCTGCCCAAAGCAGGACCAACCCCAACTAACTCATCCCAGCCAGGGCTTTCTCAAGCCAAGACTTAAAAACCTCTAGGGATGGAGATTCTACCATCTCCCTAGGGAACCCATTCCAGTGCTTCACCAACCTCCCAGTGAAATAGTTTTTCCTAATATCCAACTAGACCTCTCCCATTGCAACTTGAGACCATTGCTCCTTGTTCTGTCATCCGTCACTACTGAGAGCAGCCTCTCTCCATCCTCTTTGGAACCTCCCTTCAGGAAGTTGAAGGCTGCTATTAAATTCCCCCTCACTCTTCTCTTCTGCAGACTAAATAAGCCCAAATCCCTCAGTCTCTTCTCATAGGTCATGTGCCCCAGCCCCCTAATCATCCTTGTTGTCCTCTGCTGGACCCTCTCCAATGTATCCACATCCTTTCTGTAATGGGAGCCCCAGAATTGGGCACAGTCCTCTAAATATGGCCTCACCAGAGCCGAATAAAGGGGAATAATCACTTCTCTGGATCTGCTGGCAATGCTCCTACTAATGCACCCTAATATGCCATTAGCCTTCCTGGCTACAAGGGCACACTGTTGATTCAGATCCAGCTTCTCATCCACTGTAGTCCCCAGGTCCTTTTCTGCCGAACTGCTGCTTAGCCAGTCGGTCCCCAGCCTGTAACAATGCTTGGGATTCTTCCGTCCCAAGTGCAGGACTCTACACTTGTCCTCATCAGATTTCTTTTGACCCAATCATCTAATTTATCTAGGTCACTCTGGACCCTATCCCTGCCCTCCAACATATCTACCTCTCCCCTAGCTTAATGTCGTGTGCGAGCATGCTGAGGGTGCAATCCATCCCTTCATCCATTAATAAAGATGTTGAACAAAACCGGCCCTAGAACCGATCCTTGGGGCACTCTGCTTGATACTAACCGCCAACCAGACATCGAGCCATTGATCACTACCTGTTGAGCCCAACAATCCAGCCAGCTTTCTATTCACCTTACAGTCCATTTATCCAATACATATTTGCTGGCAAGAATACTGTGGGAGACTGTATCAAAAGTTTTGCTCAAGTCAAGGTATATCACATCCACTACCTTCCCCATGTCCACAGAGCCAGTTACCTTGTCATAGAATGCAGTCAGGTTGGTCAGGTGTGACTTGCCCTTTGTGAATCCATGTTAACTGATCCTGA
Organism: Pelochelys cantorii; assembly: GCA_032595735.1. Classification (NCBI taxonomy): domain Eukaryota; kingdom Metazoa; phylum Chordata; order Testudines; family Trionychidae; genus Pelochelys; species Pelochelys cantorii. The sequence continues at coordinate 6,805,738 of CM064346.1, read as the reverse complement.
TCACTTTCCTTTCTTCCAAGTGCTTTACAGTGGATTCCTTGAGGATCCCCTCTGTGATTTTTTTGCAGGGACTGAGGTGAGGCTGACTGGTCTGTAGTTCCCTGGATTATCCTTCTTCCCTTTTTTAAAGATGGGCACTGCATTTGCCTTGTTCCAATCTCCTGGGACCTCTCCTGATCGCCACGAGTTTTCAAAGAGTTCTGTCTGCTCTCTGCCATCCCTTAGTACACAAACCACCCTTAAGATCAGTAGTGGCTGTACGAAGAATAGGGTTTGCATACCTGCTAAAGTTGACATATGCTTGTAGTTATGTCATTTACATTTCTTTCATCTCTCCTTAGTTCTAAAAATCATAAACGGAGTCCATAGATTCACAAACGTTTCCAGCCATATATGAATGGTCCTCGTATGGAATGTATTCAGTGATAGGCACTTAATTGGGAAGAATCCGTATGGAGCTGCAGAATGTTTTTTTATAGTGGGTAAGATCAAAATATCTCAGGGTTTTTGTGTGTGTGTTTGGTAATATTTGTTGATTTAAACATTATGAAAAGCAGATTCTGTTGTTATGCAGCTTTCTAATTTCAATATACAATCTAAAATGTTTTCATTTCATAAATGTCAGTGAACACTATTGAAAAATATGAGCAAATCGGGGGACTCTTGCTTGTTAAGTAATCTGATTCCCACTGCCGACACCAGCAAAAGTTAACATGACTAGCCTTGGCCATTTTGACAGGAGCCCACATTGCTTTGTGTGTTTCCCGGAGACTTTTTCAACTGATTTTTTTCTACTCTGTAATAAATAGAGAATTCTCTACCGCTCTGAGTCTTCATTAAACTTGTTTATGGTTTAGGTGGAATAGAAATTGTGGACTAAAGGACAGATTTGCAAAGGTATTTAGGCACTTAAAGATGCAGATGAGTACCTAACGGGATTTACAAAAGCACCTAAGCAGATTAGGAACCTAGTTCCCTTTAACATCAATGGGACTTATTTGAGAGCAAATCTCCTTTAGGAGACTGGAAATCTCACTAGACCCTATCTGCAGGTTTAGGCGCCTAAATACTTGAGTAAATCTGGCCCCAGATCTTAAAATGGTATAAATCAGTGTACCTTCATCGATGTCAGAGTGGGTGCCTATGTAATTGATCTCCACTTGAAACATTTACTCTCTCAAAGTGATGTAAAATGGCCCTTGTGTAAATGAAAGTCAGGTCCTCAGCTTTTACATGTGGTGTGGAGACATGATTTAGGATCAGCAGACAAATCATTTAACCTGATCTTTAGAAGAACTCTGTATTCTGTGAATATGCAAGAGGTGGGGTAGAACTCGCTGAGATGTTAGGAATTTCTTTGTCTGATTTTTTTCCCCCTTCTTTCAGTTCAGAAAATCTGTTAGAGCTTTAAGCTTAAAAATAAAAAACTCTCAGGTTTTGTCTTCACTGCCAGTTTTTGCGGCAGAAAATATGCTAATGAGGGACTCATTAGCATAAGGTGCAATCTCATTAGCATATTTGCTGCCGTTTCTTTTTGTGCAAGGGGTTTTTGCGCAAAAAGAAGCAATATGGACTTTTTTGTGTGTGCAAAAAGCCCGTTTTGCGCAAAATCCTTATGCCTCTCCGGGACAAGGGGGTTTTGCGCAAAAAAAAGTCCACACTGCTTCTTTTTGTGCAAAAACCCCTTGCGCAAAAAGAAACGGCAGAAAATATGCTATTGAGATCGTGACTTATGCTAATGAGTCCCTCATTAGCATATTTTCTGCTGCAAAAACTGGCAGTGTAGACGTAGCCTCACAGACAATATCTATACATTTGCTGTGTGGCTTTATTTTCAGACAAGACCCAGCTGCTGGTTTGAGCTAAGAGGGATTTAAGACAGGAAAGATCAGAACTGGGATGGTCAGGAAATAGAGCTGCATGAAGGCAGAAACATAAGTATCTTCAATGACAGGCCAAATGCCTTCACAAGCTATTTTTCTATAATGGTTTTTAAGGTATCGGGACAAGTCCAGTCTCTCTCTGCCTGTCTGTCTGGCAAGATCCAGTGTTCTACTTACTTCTCCAGTTAAGTTGTAAGCCTTCCAAGTGCCAGATGCATTGGTCCATATTCAACACTAACTTAACCAGTGGCATGGGTGTCTTTGAAGAACAAGTGTCATAGTGAAATAATGAAATGTGTATTCATTTAGCATTCAGTAGCTGTGCAAATAAGTGTAGCTTCCAGCTCTTGTCCACCTCACGCAATGTACATCTGGAATAGCAACTAGACTATCCTTTCTGGTTACTTGGCAGCAAGATTGACTCACTGTAGTTCTGTCTCACTTCAGTGGTAGCAGAATCAAGCAACCAGTGTCAAAATGGAAGTTTACCATTTACATCCACTTTGAACCCATTTCAGTCACTCTACCATCTGAATCTTTCCTGAATTTGCTCCAGTACTTCATGTGTGTTGCACTACTTACACCAAATATGAATTTGATTAGTGGTTTGTTTAGCATTGTGCCTCACTGAACCCTAACTTACACAATTTTAGCATAATATAAATAGAAACAAATGGAAAGCTGGAAACTAATGTTTTGTCTTGGACAGAATCTTCATTCAGGGAGAAATAATAATGCCTTGCATCTGAGGGCCTGAATTTCTCTCTGGATCTTTAATTGTTGGTCTCTATGACTACATCTAGACTGCACTGTAAAATCGAAAAAAGATACGCAATTTGTGGTACGCAAATTTCAAAATAAAGTGCTCTTTCGAGCCGTCCCTTATTCCTCGTAGAACAAGGTTTACAGGGATGGCAAAAGAGCATGTCTGCTATTTTGAAATTTTTCTGAAATAACAGATGCATTCCTTGGATGCAGCATTGCTATTTCGGGATATTTCCAGTATCCCAACATAGCAATGCAGTCTAGACATAGCCTATGTATAGAGTCAAATTGTCTTGTTAAAAAAATGTAGTGTATCTCTCCCCTCCACACACACACACCAGGGCCTGCCCGTCCATATAGGCGAACTAGGCAATCGCCTAGGGCGCCAAGCTAAATGGGGCGCCAAATAGTGGTGCAATATCATTGAGGGGTTTGGAGGTGGGGTTGCCGATTGCATGGTTCGCCTAGGGTGCCAGTTGCTGGCAGCTAGTCTAGGGCCACCCCTGACACACACACACACACACACACAGACCACTAAAAGCTAACCTAAAACACAAAAGACACACACACACACACACACACACACACACACACCCCACTAATAGCTAACCTAAAGCATGAGACACACACACACACCACTAAAAGCTAACCTAAAACACGACACACACACACACACACACACATACACACCGCTAATAGCTAACCTAAAGCACAAGAGCTACTTCTCTTGGGAGAATTGAGAGCATTGTGTAAAAACATTCCCACAGCTGAGCCTTGTCATTAGGGAGTGCATGGTAGGATTTGACCCAGGGAGCATGGTCAATTACAGATGGGGTGTAAGTGGTTTTAAGTGAGGCTGACCAGGCTTTCCCTGGTGTGAGTTTGGTGAGTGGATTTCAGTACTGGAAAATGGCATTAAATTAAATGGAGATCAGCCTGGTATTCTGAGAACTGAATGTCAGCTCTGATAAAGCAGAGGCCCTGTCTTTCCCAGAGGATCTTTGCAATTCAATTGAAAGCTTTTTTTTTTTAACAATCCCAGAGGATAAATGTTGCTCTTGCAATATTGCTGTGCTACTTTTTGTTCTTGGAGCGTGTTGAGACTACCAGCACAAAAGCTGATTGACAGTGCTGCTTCCAGCTCTATGTAAAGAGGAAGTGACCTTAAACACTGTGGTTGTGGTTATTTTTTAAATGCAAGGTTTTTTTTTTTTTAATATTGACCTAATCCTTTTGGTGACCTGACTTGATTTTCATACATCTTTTTAGAAGGCTTAACCCCTTCCTGCCTGGAGGAAGGATTAAATTGGCTTTGCAATCAGCTCATCATCATTTTTTTTAAATAGCGACACCAAGAGAGGTGACCTTGGGAGGCTTCCTGTAGAAAAGGGATCTCTCGTCCCAGGAGCCTACAGTAATTAGCTTTATTTTTGGAGTCTCCTTGCATGAGTTGTTTGCATGTCTTAGATGGCGGCATAAATGGGTGGTGATACCATGAGTATGCTTTGCAGAAGGGATAGATAGTAGATGTCACACGTGGCTGCCCAATACACCAGATGGGTTTGCTCAATGCACCAAGCGTTTGCTAAGCAGTACTCTTCAGACCCCAGAAAATGACTATAATCATCCCCTGGGGCAAATCTCATCTGAGAGAGATCAGAGCTTGATACAGCAATTGCAGAAACTCAGGACAACTCTGAACAGGAGAGAACTTAAAGCTGCTGTCTTAAAACAAAGTCCTGTTTGGCCTCTGTCCCCGAGTGGAGAAGAAAGTGTGATGTGATGGTCGGTGCACGGGACAGAGAGTCCTGTCCCGTTCACACTGGCATGCATGCCTAGTCCTGGCCGGTGAGAGAGCACCGATGAAAAGTAGAAGTGAAATGACTTATGAAGTCATGTACTGCATGGGCACATGGTGTGATAGGCTAAAGTGTATCTGAGTTCAGAATGAGCACCGATATGGGAATGGTCTCCATCAGAGGAACCAGCAGTGAAAGAAGAGTTCTTCACCTGCAAGCTGTATTGTTGAAATCCAGCACCAGTTGGCACCCAATGGATGTTGATCCTTTGAGATAGTGGATATGTAAAATGGGTTGATACTCTTTCTGATCTCTTTCTGATCTGTTGAAAAGATGTGGACGCATCAGAGAGGGTCCAGCGGAGGGCGACCAAAATGATTAGGGGGCTGGAGCACCTGACCTATGAGGAAGGGCCGAGGGATTTGGGTTTATTTAGTCTGCAGAAGAGAAGAGTGAGGGGGGATTTGAGAGCAGCCTTCAACTACCTGAAGGGGGGTTCCAAAGAGGATGGAGAGAGGCTGTTCGCAGTAGTGACGGATGGCAGAACAAGGAGCAATGGTCTCAAGTCACAGTGGGGGAGGTCTAGGTTGGATATTAGGAAAAACTATTTCACTAGGAGGGTGGTGAAGCACTGGAATGGGTTCCCTAGGGAGGTAGTGGAATCTCCATCCCTAGAGGTTTTTAAGTCTCAGCTTGACAAAGCCCTGGCTGGGTTGATTTAATTGGGGTTGGTCCTGCCTTGGGCAGGGGACTTGATGACCTCCTGAGGTCTCTTCCAGCTCTATGATTCTATGATTCTAATGCATTCATTTTTGTGACAGCTGAGCTCCAGAATTAGGAGTCTTTGGCTAGTTTCTGGGGGGCTGGATCAAATGATCCTAACTGGCATTAGGCAGTTTTAATGGAGAAGCGGCCCAAACTTCTCTTGCCTTTAGTAAAAAGTCCTTGAGGCACACTGATGGGGTGACCAAGGGGTACATAAGAACATAAGAACATAAGAACGGCCGTACCGGGTCAGACCAAAGGTCCATCTAGCCCAGTATCCTGTCTGCCGACAGTGGCCAGCACCAGGTGCCCCAGAGGGGGTGGACCGAAGACAATGATCAAGCGCTTTGTCTCCTGCCATCCCTCTCCAGCCTCTGTCAAACAGAGGCCAAGGACACCATTTTATCCCCTGGCTAATAGCCTTTTATGGACCTAACCTCCATGAAATTATCTAGCTTCTCTTTAAACTCTGTTATAGTCCTAGCCTTCACAGCCTCCTCTGGCAAGGAGTTCCACATGCTGACTACACGCTGTGTGAAGAAGAACTTTCTTTTATTAGTTTTAAACCTGCTACCCATTAATTTCATTTGGTGTCCTCTAGTTCTTCTATTTAGGGAACTAATAAATAACTTTTCTTTATCGGCCCTCTCCATACCACTCATGATTTTATACACCTCTATCATATCCCCCCTCAGTCTCCTCTTTTCTAAACTGAAAAGTCCCAGTCGCTTTAACCTCTCCTCATATGGGACCCGTTCCAAACCCCTAATCAATTTAGTTGCCCTTTTCTGAACCCTTTCCAAGGCCAAAATATCTTTTTTGAGGTGAGGAGACCACATCTGTACACAGTATTCAAGATGTGGGCGTACCATAGTTTTATACAGGGGCAGTAAGATATTCCGGGTCTTATTTTCTATCCCTTTCTTAATAATACCTAGCATCCTATTTGCCTTTTTGACCGCCGCTGCACACTGTGTGGAAGTTTTCAGAGAACTGTCCACGATAACTCCAAGATCTCTTTCCTGATTTGTCGTAGCCAAATTAGCCCCCATCATACTGTACGTATAGTTGGGGTTATTTTTCCCAATGTGCATTACTTTACACTTATCCACATTAAATTTCATTTGCCATTTTGTTGCCCAATCACTCAGTTTGGTGAGATCTTCTTGGAGTCCCTTACAGTCTGCTTCTGTCTTGACTATCCTAAACAGTTTGGTATCATCCGCAAACTTTACCACCTCACTGCTTACCCCTTTCTCCAGATCATTTATGAATAAGTTGAACAGGATTGGTCCTAGGACTGACCCTTGGGGGACACCACTAGTTACCCCTCTCCACTCTGAAAATTTACCATTTATTCCTACCCTTTGTTTCCTGTCTTTTAACCAGTTCTCAATCCAAGAAAGGACCTTCCCTCTTATCCCATGGCCATGTAATTTACACAAGAGCCTTTGGTGAGGGACCTTGTCAAAGGCTTTCTGGAAATCTAAGTATACTATATCTACTGGATCCCCCTTGTCCGCATGTTTGTTAACCCCTTCAAAGAACTCTAATAGATTAGTAAGACAGGATTTCCCTTTACAAAACCCATGTTGACTTTTGTCCAACAAATTATGTTCTTCTACATGCTTCACAATTTTATTCTTTACTATTGTTTCGACTAATTTGCCCGGTACTGAAGTTAGACTTACCGGTCTGTAATTGCCCGGATCGCCTCTAGAGCCCTTTTTAAATATTGGTGTCACGTTGGCTACCTTCCAGTCATTAGGTACGGAAGCCGATTTAAGGGATAGGTTACAAACCACAGATAATAGTTCAGCAATTTCCCATTTGAGTTCTTTTAGAACCCTTGGATGAATGCCATCCGGTCCCGGAGATTTGTTAACATTAAGTTTTTCTATTTGTTCCAAAACCTCCTCTAATGACACTTCAATCCGGGACAGTTCCTCGGGTACGATTGCCAACTTCCTCATCACGCAAAACCAAACACCTCTGCTCCGCCCCTTCCCTGAGGCCCTGCCCCCCCTCTTCCATCTCCCCCTCCCTCTGTCACTCTCTTGTTCCCCACTCTCACTTGTTTTCACCCAGCTTTGTAGAGATGGTGGGTTTCTGGATACAGCTGGGGGGTGTGGGCTCTGAGGCGGGGCCAGGGCTGAAGTGAGTGTTGTGCAGGAAGCGGCTCTGGGCTTGGGGCCAAGGGGTTTGGAGTGCAGTAAGGAGTGCATGCTCTGGTAGGATGGTAGATTCGGGAGTGAGGATGAGGATGACAGGAGAGGGCTCCAGGTTGGGGCCGAGAAGTTCGGAGTGCAGAATGGTGTGTGTGCTCTCGATTGGCAGTGGGCTGTGGGGTGGGGCCGAGGGCTTTGGGGTGGAGGAGGGTACTCTGGGCTGGAGCACAGAATTGGAGTGGAGGAGGGGGTTGGGCATAGGGTCCTCTGGGGTACATACCGTGGCTCCCAGGAAGCAGATGCCAGGTTCCTGTGGTCTCTGGGCAATGGGGCAGCAAAGAGCTAGGTCTACGCTGCAGCGCTATTTTGGGATACCGGAGTATCCCGAAATAGCTATCCCGCATCTTCACAGCAAGCCCATGATTTCAGGCTCGCTATTCCAACGTCCCTTGTCAACCTCATTCTACGAGGAGTAAAGGATGTTTCGGAATAGCACCTTCTTTCAAAATTTGGTGCAGTGTAGACAGCGCCAAATGACAAAACACGCTATTTCGAAATAGCCTCAAAATAAGATATGCAATTGGAGCGACACTAATTGTGTATCTTATTTTGAGTTATGGTGCTGTGTCGACACACCCAAGGAGGCCAGTAAGCTCTGCCCACTGCCAGCGTACCCCCGGCTCCATCCCCTCAGCTCTCATTGCTCGCTGTTTCTGGCCAATAGGAGCCATGGAGCTGGCACTTAGGGGAGGGCCAACTCATGGAGCTTCCCAGTCCTTGACTGCGCAAGCGCCGAGGGGCCACAGGAACCTGGTAGCCTCTTCCAGGAGCAGCATGGAGCCAGGGCGGGCAGGGAGCCTGACTTAGCCTGGACCTCCGCCGCTGCATGCAGACCAGACTTTTGACAGCCCCGTTGGTGGTGCTGTGCAGAGCTGCAAGGTTCCCTTTTCTGGGGGATGTCTGGATTGCTGCCCATGCTCTGAATAGTGCAAAAGAGAAATTCACAGTGTGGGGCTGTCGATCTGACGCTTCTCCTGCATGCCATGATTTACACAAAGCAATGAAAGAGTAAATACACAGTTGTAGTTCTGTGGCTATGAACGTGTTTTCTGTCAGCATGGCCAGAGGTGAGTAATGCTTTTGTTTTTAATTACTGTGCGTTTTATAGTTTTGGATTTTAGGGTAAAGAAGTAATCTGGTTTTGGCACAAGATGATGCATTGTGTCTGAAAACCTTTGTTTCCAATCAAGATGGAGGATTAACCCTTTATCAGCTGCCGGGAAGTGGTATTAATCTTAGCACAAAAGAGCTGCATTGTTCTACTTCACTCAGATGTTTCTCACCATTAAAATTCAACACTATTCCGAACTGGAAGGGAAGCAGTTCCAGTCAGTGGATAAAACAGCCTTGTTATAAGTGGAACAGGAATTGCCAGATCGAATGAGACTCACAGTCTGCCTAGTCCAGTGGGCCTGTCAGTGATGTGCCAGATGCTTCCGAGGGAGTTGTAAAACCCTCCCAGATGTGAGATAAGCTATCCTCCACATAGGCCTCATCCTTGTCTATAATAGCGATTAGCTCAAATCCCGAACCCAATATGCTGTCTAATGAGAGCAGTTCATTGAATTCAGTTTAAATTAAGCCCAAAAATTGACCCAGAAGGCTCGATTATGCTCTGTGTAGATCAGGCACGACTTAACGGAAACATTGGAATTACACCGTGGTAAAACTTGCCTGCAATCGCACTCCAGCTTAATACATTTCCTTAATACATAAGGAAATATTAGGATATTACAGATCCCAGCACTTTGGTGCATGTACTTTATATGCATTTAGGGCAAGGGTGGGGAACCTTTTTTGGATCAGGGGCCACTCACCCACAGAAAAATCAGGTGGGGGCTGCACACAAGTGAAAAGCAACAAAACAAAACAAACAAAAACAAACAAAAAACCACCCCTCACTGCTGTGGCCCCTGACTGAGGAGAAAGATGCTCCCCACATTCCCCTCACACACCAGGGCTTGGAGGGAGGCCCAGCCTAATAGATTTTGTGTGCTCCAGCCCTGTAGGAGGGCAGCAGGGGGGCTGGAGAGCCAGTGTGGACTTCCCAGTGTGGGGGTGGGGAAGAGTGAGCCTCAGGGGCCAGATCCAGGCAAGCCGGAGGCCACATCTGGCCCCCGGGCCTGAGGTTCCCCACTCCTGGTTTAGGTGATCATTTGAATTCCTTAGTTATGATACTCCACATTGAGGGTGTGTCTAGACTACACCTCTCTGTCGACAGAGAGATGTAGATTAGGCACATCGAAATTGCTAATGAAGCAGGGATTTAAATATCTCACGCTTCATTAGCATAAACATGGTTGCCATTTTTTTCAAAAAAACCCAACAAAACGGCAGTCTAGATGCAGATCTGTCAAAAATAAACCCTTTTTCAACAGATCCTGTAAACCTCATTTTTTGAGGAATACAGGATCTGTCGAAAAAGGCTTTATTTTTGACAGATCTGCGTCTAGACTGCCAGGTTTTTGTTTTTAGAAAAAACTCCATTTTGGAAAAAAGCGGCAGCCATGTTTATGCTAATGAAGCACGGGATATTTAAATCCCTGCTTCATTAGCAATTTCGATGTGCTTGATTTGCATCCCTCTGTCGACAGAGGGGTGCAGTCTAGACATCGCCTGAGATTCTGTGTAACAGCTCTTAAAAAGGATATATGCTCTTACTGGCTTAGTAGGATAAAGTACATGTCTAAATGGGGTTTTGAAAAGAGGCTTCAGTCAAGTTGCTCTTCAGAATTATTCTTGTTCCTTTCATTTATCTAAATGCATCAGCTGTAATTTCTTTATATACAACTTGTGTGGTCCCCCGGTTTTTAAAATAAACTGGGACTGTCACTGCCAGCTCCTAATCTTGCCTCTATTGCAGTAAATAAATGCTAGACGTTACAAGTTTAGGAAAGAACAAGAATAACTGGTTCCAAAGATATCATATTTTTGGAGGGTATGTTTTGATTAGTTGCTATGATTTGTTTACAGCACTCTCTGGAAAACTAGAGCATTTTGGGTGGATCAGAGCAGGTAATGGCTATATACTCCTGGGGTCAGAAAAACATGTAATATGACACGGACTACACTGTCTCTCATTTACTTGTTTAGCAGTATATATATTTCCCTTGTCTCTCTTTTTTCCCCTCTCAGATCAAACATTTTCAAGGAATTGAATAAGCTTAGTTTTTTCTTCTTCTTCTTCTTCTTTGTTCAATGTTTAAGCCCTGTAAAATCTATTAGAAAAGATGCATTGTTTGATAGTCTCTGATAGCATCAGCTGGCGGTGTATCTTTCATGTTGCACAGTGGCTTCCCTTACTCCCCAGTGGTTTGATGCTTAGATTGTTCCCATAATTTTGGTGGCTTCTGACCCACAATAGTCCTTAACTGGCCCCAGAGCTTCAATAAACCCTCTGTTGTTGGAATTCCAAATATTGGTATACCTATCAGAATCTGGCACTATGTCAGGGCTGTGGGCGTCCTTTAGATTCATCATCGATAGATCACGTGCCTTTTACTCTTCAGAGGAAACAAGCACTTTTTTGTTTAAATTAACTAATGTTTGGCAAAGAAATATAGCAGTAATTATACACCCAGCCTGCCCCCTCGCCCCTGCCAGCTTTACAAAAGCAACTAGTGCTGGAACTGAAATAAATGTCATGAACGAATAATAATTTCTTTCATTTACACCATAATTAAACTTGTTGAATACAGACTTAATGCTTTACTGCACACTGTTTCATTTGACTTGTGGATATGGGCTTTTGTTGAATTCAAGAATGAGGGGAAAAAAGAAGTTAAATATCTGCTGTGACTAAGGGAGTACTTTCTTACAGACACTTAACTTTTTTCTTGCTGTATTTTATTTAAGGACAAACTTTTTCAGATTCAAGTGCTTAACTTTAGATGCCTGGGCCCTTTACCTAAGCACATAATGTCCTGATTATCAGTGTACGTCTAGACTACACAGTTTTTCCGGGATACCTGGAAAAAATGTTCCGCATCCAGGGAACACGTTTGCTCTTCCGCTTTTTTTTAAGGAAGAGCAAACACGCTATTTCGGAAGCCTCTGTATTCCTCGTTCCACAAGGAATAAGGGGGCTTCGGAAAGAGGGTTTTTTCCCAACATTTGGCCCAGTCTAGATGGGCCAAATGTCGGAAAAGCCTCTTCTGACAAAAGAATCGGAAAAGGCTACGCAAAATGTGGAGCACATTTTGTGTAGCTTTTTCCGAAAAAAAGATGTAGTCTAACCATATCCTCAGGGTGTTACATACCCACAGTCTCTCAATTCATGTCCATTGCATCTCTGAAAGTCAGGAAACTTACTGATGTTCCTATTTAGGTTCATAACGTTAGGCGTTTCAATTTCAAACACAGTTACTTTCATTTTTTCGTCATTATCATCTTTATGTTCTTCCTTACCATTGATGTCTTTGCGGTTTAACTGGGATGAGGCTTTCACTCATGCTTGCTTGCTTACTTGCATTAAATTATTAGAGGTAAATACAGGTGGTAGCCAGAGAGGTTATCTTACTGAGCTCAACATCCCATTGGAAATGGCAATACAGGTTGCACCTCTGAAATCCAGGATTCTCTGGTCCGGCAACATCTGTGGAACAGCATGACCTTGGATGTTTCAGGATCAAAAAGTCCCGGCGTGTTGCGGAAGGGTGGGGGCCCAGGAGCCGGCGCGCGGCTCAGTGGGGCTGTGGGGGAGGGCGGGGAACCTGCACGTGGTTCATCTGGGCTGGGGGGAGGGGGCATGCAGGGAGCTGGGATGTGGCTCAGCTGGGTGCAGGGTGGAGGTGGGAGGAACCAGGAGACAGCAGGGGGGCTGAAATGACCTCCCCTGGTCTGGAAAAATCCCTCAGCTGGGACCAGCGAGGTCCCGCGGGTGCTGGACCAGGGAGGTCCAACCTGTACTCTTTTGAACCATGGGTACTGAACTTAGCCATGGTGATGCACCCTCTCTCCTTCTAAACAAGGTATGTTGGGATTATTTTCAGATGGCAATAGAAAGGCATGGTGCCTGAGCTGGTGAATTTACCTGGTGTCTTACCTAAAAAAAGGTGAATGGAAAATGGGGTATGGGAAGGTGGCATGAAGGTTAGATCAATAACATGACATACTCACTTGGCTGATGCCAGGCTGGTGGTTAATTTGACAATCTCTTCCCTCCCTCCCACACTTGTTTGGAAGTGCCATGTGTAACCCACACTCCCAGTGTGGTTCACTGTCCCATGCAGCGGTACTTAGACCACAGCAACAAGAGAACTCTACAGCCTATGCTGGGAGCCAGCTGGCTTTATTGCTCAACCTGTAGAGGCTTCTATGCTAAGCTCCAGAGGTCCTATGTTTGAAGCTGCCTGGTATGGTTACACATGCAGTTTGTTTTGTGCTCTTATCTGAGGGTATGTCTACACATCAAAGTTATTTCGGGATACCAGAGGTATCCTGAAATAGCTTCCCCGCATCTTCACAAGCCACCCATTATTTCGAAATGTTTTTGGAAATAACGGGCATGCTATTTTGGGCATCCTGGTAACCCTCATTCCATGAGGGTTACGGGATGTCTCGAAATAGCACTTTATTTTGAAATTTGGTGCTGTGTAAATAGCACCAAATTTCGAAATAGCCTATTTAGAAATAAACTCAAAATAAGTACGCAATTTGCATTGTGCAGTTTGCATATTCTATTTCGAGTTTAGAGTGCAGTGTAGACATATTAGAGACCTAGATTCATAGTTGCCAAGGCCAGAAGGGGCCACTGTGAGCAGCTAGTCTGAATTCCTAGGGCTTGTATTTTAGAATAAACACCCAGTCTTGATTTAGAAATTGTCAGCAATGGAGAATCCATCACAAACCCTTGGTAAGTTGTTCCAGTGGTTTATTGCTCTCACTGTAAAAGTATTGAATATTAAATATTTGTTCTTCATATGGGTACTTGTAGACCATGACCTTAATTTTCTCTTTAAGCGAAATAGACTCCTGGAGTCTATTACAACAAGGTTTGTTTTCGAATGCCTTTAATGACTTGACAGAGTCCTTATTTGTTTGCAATGGACATTTGAGGTACAGGTACTCTGTGGGTTTTGTTCCCAAATCTTCGTTAAAATCATTCCCAGTCTCTTGTGATTCTGGGTGTGTTGCTATGGGTTAGTCGTTGCCTGCTCTACTTGTACTCCAGAGGTGGCTGCATTTCATAGTCTGCCAAGTGACTCTCTTATGTCTATACAGCTGCTTGCAAAGTACTTTGAGATCCTTGGAGAGAAGGCAGGAGTTCTGTAATGGATTTAAGTGGTGCCAAGGTTTCCTCCAGAATATGTATGTAAAAATAATGTTACTTAGGAGATGAAGCCCAAGGAACCCATCTTTTAGGCAGGCCCATGTGTTAGAGGATTGGTGATGTTGAACAGCAGTGGGTTATGCCTGAAAGGTGGGTGTGATAGCCGAGGAGAGCCAGGCCTGCCGACAGCAGGGGAGGAACCAGGGGGGTCGGGAAGGGCAGTTGCCCCAGGACCCAGGAATGCAAAGGGGCCCAGAGCTCTGGTCACCATCCCAGGCCAGAGCACAGCTCCGTGCAGCGCTGAGGGCTGGCTGCCCTTGGCCTCGCCCCTTCTGGGGACACGGAGTCAGTCGCCCCCCCAGCCCCCAGCTTGCCACAGTGGCTGTTGGCCCGCTGAGGAGAGGGGATAGTGAAAAATTGTTTCACAGGCCCACCCAGTCTAGCTGTACTCTCAGCAGTGTTAAAACCATGGCCCTTGAAGAAGCAATAGGTGTTGCATGTGAATGCAATGACATGTTCAGCCATTATGCTTGCCAACTCCCTGTTTGAAGCTTGCAAGCCCTCTGGATGTAATTAGATGAGTATGTAGCATACATTTGTAGGGAGGTGAACACAGCTAACTGAGATTTCATTAACAGGCGCTCCCAGCAGTCAGAATGTTGTATAGGAGAAATTGTAATTCATTTAGGGAAATGACGGGTGGGTTATGCATGTAGATCTGAGTCATGAGGCAGCCGTTAAAGATCAGAGTCACATAAATCTCCCGAGAATCTTTCTAGAGCACTCTTTTTAGAAACCAGAAGATGTATTTTAATTGTCAGAAGCCCAAGGATCCTTCTCTTTTATGTTCTCTTGGGGCTGACGTCAACAAATGTGTGTTAGTAACTTCATTTTCTATTTTAGCAGAGGAATGAGAAGCACTCTGGGTGTTTTGTTTATAGCTGCGGTATGTGCAGGCTGCATATCTGGAGATGAAGGTGACAGCTTGAGATTTGTGAGCCTAATTGGCATACAAAAATAAAGTCCTCTGGGAAATGAGTTATTGGCAATTATCTGTAAATTTGGCTTTATTTCATGAAGACAAATATATCTGCTTGGTGACTTAATTACAACATTTTGAGACAAAAAGATTTTTAAAAGCTTGTAGTTATTAAAATGGTCTTGAGTCTATGATTCCATAATTATAACTATGGCGCTAATTGATAGCTTTTAAAAATAGGTGGGAGTTTTTTAATTAAAATTGTGACATCCATTCTGTACAGATGTGTTGCGTATCACCTTGGGTAATGGAACCTTTAGTTACTTGCCGTAAACTAATACAAACTCTACCATGCTAGGATGTTATTGCAATTAAGGCCCTGAGATATCCATGCTAAAATATTCCTTAATAACCAGTTTCGGAGATGAGAGAAAATAATCAGTGAAGTATCTAATCATCCACATCTGATTTGATTAGTGAGGCTGCAGACGAAATCAGGTCAGGGAGAACAAAGGAAAGAGCTAAATACTCTGCTCACGTGTGGCTTCCACTGCTGTCAATGGCACTCAGAACATCAGAGGGCAGAATTTGTCTAATTCTTCATTGACCATCCAAATCACTCTAATTGACACTGGACTGCTACAGTCCAAGGGATTGAAAACCTAGCTGCTGACTGACACAATTCAGGCCAGCCCAGCCCCACTGTTTCTCCTGCTACACCAATCGTGGGAATAGAGGGGATGTGTTTTAAGAACCCATATGTCAGCTCTTTGCCAATGGAGGGTCACCAAAGTGAGGTTTCCCAGGCTGGCTAAATAGGATTTAGGGCTAGATTATACCAGTGATATGGCACAAACAGCCACATGACACTCAAGAAGCTATGTTTAGCAGATTTATGATGAATGCCGTAAAACTAGGGTTGCCAGATGGTTTCAACAAAAATACCGGACACATTTGACATTACATCACCATCTACAGTACATTTTATTTAGAAAATACCGGACATTTATATTTTCTCATTTATATTTTCTGAATTTGTTTCCCAAACAGAAAGCTCAAATACTGGACTGTCCGGTTCAAAACCGGACACCTGGCAACCCTACATAAAACATAGATTCAGAGATTCAGTGTATGAATTTTGTGATGGTTAGGAAAGCGGTGCTTGTAGTGCTTTAAATTCCAGGGTTATGATATGTCTCAGCAGATGGAAATCATCTGCACTTAATGTGTCCTCTCCTAATTTGGTTTGATCTCTATTACCAAGGTGCACTGGTCAAAAAGAAATGACTGCATCCTTATAATGTATTGGAAGAATTTTATATGTCCTTATCGTAATATGATACCATCATTAATTGCATTAGCATTTGTTTCCTTCCATTTCTGAACATAATCTATTGCACTGATTAAAGAAGTATGGTTAGAATTATCTCTCTTCTAATGAGAGCTTGTCTTAATTAGAGCAAGAAATCACCTTTAGAGGCACTATGGATATTCGTGTTACCTTCACCTAAAATTATCTCTGGACTTTTTATCCTATTTTGCACAAATAACTGAACAGCATGCCACAATATGCCCTGTCAACTGTGTGCTTATGCAGCTGCTAAGGAGAGATTCAGATGCCACCCAGCTGATTAGCAGAGCACCCACAGCAAGTGCAGGGTTTTTTTGTTTCTACTGGTGGTGCACATCACACATGCCTTGGTGCACATAAAATTATTCTGCACCTGGCTGGAAACGATTAGAGGGAATGTTGACCATGGATTGTGTGTTTGAAATTTTGTAGGATGAGTGATTAGAGAAATATACTGTAACGACTTCTATTTTCACATAGATTCACTCATGAGTGAAATTTATCCTATGCTAAGGGAGAGGGTAAGGCCTATGCAGCTCTTACAAGTACAGTAAGTATGTAGCAGCTTACTTTACCCAGTGTACTTGAGTGATGATGTCGACCTACATTAGAGTATTGCACATTAACTACACAGATGGTTTCCTGAAACAGTGTCTGTGTGTCACATAACATACAGTCACCATCCTCCTAAACTTTATGAAAAGCAGGCACTGGATCATTGACTCTGTCTTTTCTGACATGCAGGTCAGCTCTACTAAATGCGTAAGAGCAGATTCTGCATCATGGTGAGTCCATTTTGTAACAGTGAAGTTTGCTCTGATCTGGCCTTTGATCCTAGAGGAGATCATCCAACTGCTTGGGTTTGTCTCTAAAATCCGTATTGTGACCTTGGGATTTACTTTGCCAGAGGTGAAATTGACTGGATGAGATCTAGTGTCTGCACAGATGTGCCTGACTCAATTCTCCTCTCACCCACACTGGGTTACCTCTGTTCCCCTTCATTTGCAATAGTGTAACGCCCAATCCAGTGCCCTCCAGAGTCCTGGGAAGTCCATGGGCATTGAACTAGACTGTAAATTAGGGGAGAATTGGGCATGCAGTATTAAAATGAGTGTTGCCATAGCTGGGAAAGTATTCAGGCAGTCCCCAAAGGTAAGATCTCTTTTAAGCAAAGTGTGTTCATTTCTTATTAGTGAAGTTGTTATCGGCAATAAGATATTCTAATTGAATTACTCCTAATTAAAATAATTATGTTTTCTAAGTAATCTGATCTACAGAGACCATGTAGTGAATCAAGGATAGAAAATAAACAACATCTAGTAAATTCTCTCTAAGCTGCTTCACTTGATGATGCTTAAAGCATGTTTTAGGATTCCTGAGAGCACGTTTCCTCTGCAGATGGGATTATGCTGATACAGCAACAATAGCTATCTGAAGCCTCCCTTTGTGCTTTCCCCCACCTATCCAGTACTATGTGATGGGTGGGCTTGTGGCTAACGCATTGATGATCAACTCAATAGGCCTTAGTTCAATTCCCAGCTCTGCTTCTAATGTCCTGTGAGATCTTGAGCAAGATACTTTGTCCCTGGATGTAAAATGTTGCTACTGCCTAAATCTGCAGTTCTCCTGCTGTTCACTGGCTGGTGAGATATTTATTGGGAGCAACTCCCAAAGGTGTGCGGCAGCAAAAGCATGAAGGTGCTTTTTAAAACAAGAAATGGCCTTATGGCCAATCAGAAGCCAGTCCAGAGAGAACTTTTCAGTTGTGAGTGAGGATAATAGGGTGGGGGTAGGCCATGAAAGACCTAGAAAGAGCAGACAAATAGCTTTTATGGATTTATAGCATATTGTCATCAAAAGTTCTTGTTCTTTTGTTGTCCCTGCCCCCGCAACGGCAGTTGATATTTGGGTACTCAGACATCCTTTGAGAGGAAGTATGGTTTTATTTGGATTTGAGTGGACTTTTAAGATACATTGATGATGGGAACTTCTATGTCTGCATCAGTGCATTACATTTAGCCCTGCATGTATGCTTGTTTGGGTTTGTTTTTATGTGCTTTGTTTTGCTTATGTAGTTAGTTATTCACAGATTTGTTTTCTCACTGCTGGTAGCTGTCTTGCTGAGTGTTTTGGTGGTTAGGATCTGTTGCTCTTGAATTTCCTGAGTTTGTGTGCTTATTCAATTGTAGTGTTATTCTGGATTTCCTTGTTAATTTTAGGAACAGATCATTTTAGGAACAGATCATAGGGAAAAGAAAACTCAGTAGCAACAAGAGTGGATATTTGTAATTGTTCAGATAAAGGCAGATTTCAAGGTAAGTAAATCTGGTGCTAAGAAGTCCGAAATTCTCTGAAGAAGTTTCTCTGGGCAGCACTGTTGTGGGAGTTGAACTCTTTGAGTTCTGTAAACACTGTGTTTCTCTATCCCCTTGTCTCCAGGTGCATCAACATATGTAAGAACCACATAAAATGTTGTCTCTTTTGCACAAGCAGGAAAAGATACTTCCTCAAAATAAACACAAATTTCTAGAAACAAATACTTGAGAAAAAGAGAGAGCCCTTTTGTTGCACCATACAGCTAAACCCTAAGGAAGATTCAGTCTGCATGGAACCAGCCAGGAAATCAGATTAAAAAATGGAGAGCCTTGTGCTAAGAATACCTTCCCATTAGTCCTGGAGTATTCAGGTCTAGTGCCTGGTAGTGGGGGCACCTCACCGCAGTATGGGGTTACGAACTCTCTCTTAGATAACCCTATGGGGTTGCTCCTCAAAGTTAACAGAAAGCCAGTGCAGTTCCAGGATAATTGACAGAATAATTTAGTGTGGCTAAAACTGTTTAGAAAGGGGAGCAGAGACAATTTGTGCAAGCAGTAGCCTCTGTGTGACCTTCCTGGCCTGTAGTTCCTAGCTGCACCCCTCTCCCAAGCTCCCAGTCCCCACCCTGGTGGGGAACCCTGCGGCTGCCCCGCCATGGCAGGGGGACCCAGAGCACCCTGGAACTCCAGTAGCAGTGTGTGCTGAGCCTGCCTCCCTCCCCATCTTGTCAGGGATATTTTTAGTGAAAGTCAGGGACAAGTCATGAACTTCTGTGAATTTTTGCTTATTGCCCTGCTCATGACTTTTACTAAAAACATCCCTCTCAACATCTTAGCCTTACATATAGGGGATCCGCACGGAACGTGTCACTATGTGCAGTCACTGTGAGATCGATGTACGGGTCATATGGAAGGAATCATAAAAATGTAGGGCTGCAAGGGGCATAGAGCAATCACATCCAGCCCTCTGGGCTGAGGCAGACCCCAGTAAACCTAGATCATCCCTGACAGGTGTTGGTACAACTTCCCCTTCAGCCATTTCAGCCGCTGAAATCAGAACCTCTGCTGCCATCCCCACGCTTCTGGGGCTATATCTAAACTGCAAGCTTCTTTCGGAAGAAGCTTTTCCAGAAGAGATCTTCCGGAAAAACTTTTTCCAAAAGAGAGCGTCTACACAGCAAAAACACATCGAAAAAGTATCTGCTTTTTCAAAAGATAGCGTCCACACTGAATGGACGCTCTCTCGCATTTAAACTGGGATTGCTATGGATGGAGTAGCCACCAGGGCACCTGTGCTTTTTCCTCTTTCCTCTTTTTTCAAAAGAACTCCCTCTTCCCCATCCACACACACCTTTTTCTGAAAGAGCTCTTTTGGAAAAAGGCTTCTTCCTCGTAGAAAGAGGTTTACCAATGTCAGAAAAAACCCTCTGTTCTTTCGATTTTTTTTTTGAAAGAACGCGATTGCAGTGTGGACATAACTGGAGGTTTTTTTGAAAAACGGCCGTTTTTCCAAAAAAACCCTGCAGTGCAGACATATCCTGAGAGCACCCAGGCATTTTTTCTCTGCAGTTGCATCACTGTGCATGCAGAATCCCCACATTCCTCTCATGCTAGGACCCAGAGTGGCCAAATTATCCACAATGAGAAGAGGAGTGGGAGGCAGAGGAAGAGGTGGGAGAAATAGAAGAGGGATTTTTTTTTTGGTTTTATTTAGTATTATCTGTTGGTTTTTTAATTTTATTTTATTTGGTGGTTTTTTGTATTTGCAGAAAAACACAGGGCTTTGTTCAGTTTCCGTCTCTGTGTCGCTTAGGTCAGTAAAATCTAACGCTTCCTTCATCTGCTGGGTTTAATCGTCATTTCTGTGATGTTCCACACTCCCCATTTCAGCATAACCCATCTCAGTATTGTTCTCCCCTCCAAGGGCAGTCACAAATCTACCCAGCTAATTCCAGGGCTATGTCTAGACTGCCCCCTCTTGTGCAAGAGAATATGCAAATGAGGCGAAGTGGTGAATATCACTGCACCTCATTTGCATACTTAATGAGCTGCCATTTTGCGCAAGGGGCTTTTGCGCAAGAGCTGTTCTTCCTGAAAAAAAGTGGCAGAATGGCTTTTGCGTAAGAGGGGGGGGTTTGTGCAAGGAATCGTGTAGATGGTTCCTTCTTGTGCAAAAGCCCCTTGTGCAAAATGGCGGCTCATTAAGTATGCAAATGAGGCATGGTGATATTCATCGCCGCACCTCATTTATATATGTTCTTGCGCAAGACTGGGGTCTTACAGGATCTTTTGAAAAAGGGTATATTTTTCGAAAGACCCGCATCTAGACTGCCGCTTTTTTTTGAAAAAGCTCCGTTTAGAAAAAAAGCAGTGGCCATGTTTATGCTAATGAAGGAGGGGATATTTAAATCCCCACTTCATTAGCAATTTCGGTGTGCCTAATCTACATCTGTCTATCAACAGAAAGGTGTAGTCTAGACACAGCCAGTATGTCTATGTAGGTGCTCACATTATTATCTCAAAATAACAGTGCAGTGTAGACACAGCCTTAGAGAGAAAATACACAGCTATTGTTGATTTTCATTAATTATTTCTAGTTCATAACATTGTCATATATAGTTGCCATTTCACCTAAACCTAATCAACACTTATGGCATCTCTCTTGGAGGTGCATAACTAGTAATCACTTTTGAAAGTCTTGGCTGTGGGGTTTTGGCACTTGACCTCAAGTAAAGTCTGCCATCTTGGCAGAACATTTGAGACACTGTGATATTGCCTTGCATACATCCTGAGCCTAATGAGTCCCAGCTAAAGCTAATATTTGTCATCCCTAAAGTTAACAAAAACCAAAACACTGTCAATTTTGTGAGAAGGAAGTATTGGAGCAAGTTTCAAAGGATTCTCACTTCAAATACTGCTGTTTTCTTTTCCCATTTTTTATGATCATGATTAAAATTCGTTCAGCATCTCCTCACAAGGTGTGTGTGAGTGTGTGTTTGTGTAATATATATGATGCCTTTCTGCTTTTTTCCCCCCACTGTAAAAATAGAAAAGCTTTCAGATGTTTCATGAACAAAGATATGGAAATGTGACAAGAGGGCAGCATCTGGAGGTTTTCAAACACAAGAACACGGGCTGTACGTTTCTTTTGCTGTTAGAAGAGTGAAAAGCTGTTTCCTGTCATTTCCCATCTTGTCACTTGTAGGGCTGGCATCTTGCAGCTTCTTGCACCAGCTGTTGTTTTTTTCTCCACAGACAGATGGTGCAAGCTCTTTGATAATTTTTTCCATGTTCTGACGATTTTGCATGTGTACTACCTTCATGTAGTGATCCTATAATTCTGTCACTCACTTTATCCTGTTAGCAGTGCCATCGTATAATGGCGAGAGGAGGGGGGAAGGGAATGGAACTACAGGGAACTTAATCTTCTTATGTTCTGACATGCTTGGAAAATATATGGCAGAATTGATGAGTAACAAATGTCTCCAAAAGCCTTTTTTTATTCTTGTGTGAGGGTTATTGGCATGGTAACAGAGTGACTCTTAGGTCCTTTTTTGTTTGGGTGAGTTTGGGTGAAATGTCTCTATCTAGTGGCGTTTTTAAGTATGAAGTCTAGGACAATTGTAAGTCTGCACTAGATGGTTGGGGTTTAATTCTGTCCCATTGTGAACAATGATGCCCCTTGACTTCAGTGGATTTATACTTGCATCAGATCAAACTTGGGCCCTGGAATAATGTCTCTGTCATATGAAATAGCTGTAGTTTAAGTAGAGATATAGTGTAATTGAATAGTCATGTAACCACGTGAAATATTATCGGTTACATGACTATTCGATAGTCCCTAGGGGTGGGGCTGGCAGCAGGTACGCTCCCAGCCCCATTCCCGTTGAGCCCCCTGCTGCCCCACGCTGCTCCCTCTGTATCAGCCTGTTTAAAAACCAGCTCCCCACGCAGACCGGCTGCCTGCTGCCCCACGCTGCTCCCTCTGTATCAGCCTGTTTAAAAACCAGCTCCCCACGCAGACCGGCTGCCTGCTGCCCCACGCTACTGCCTCTGATACAGAGGCAGCAGCGCAGGTCGGAGCGCCCCGCAGACAGAGGCTGCTGTTGGGAGCGGCGGGAGGCAGGGGCGGCTGCCACAAAGCAGCCTCTTCCCACGGTGGACCCAGGCTCCCCATGGATATAGGCTGCTCTGCCTCCACGGCTTCGTGGAAGCCTCCCGTGCTCCCCTCCCTAGCACTGCTGCTTCTGTTAGGGGCAGCAATGCGGAGGAGCAGGGCAGGCAGCACTGCAGAGCTGGTGCTGGGGGGAAACCAGCTTTTAAGCTGGCTCCCCCCAGCACTGCCCCCTTCTTGCTCACGCCTTGCTGCTTCTGTAGGAGACAGCAAGGGGAGGGGGCAGGTGGGTCTGCAGAGCCAGCATGTGCAGAGAGCCAAAAGCCAGCTCCCCATGCATATCAGCTCCAGCCTTCCTCTCTCACCTTCCACGCTACTGCCTCTCTATCCAAGGCAGCAGCACCGGGCTGGGGGAGTAGGCAGGTCCGGTACTCATGGGGAGCCTGCTTAAAGCCAGCTCCTCCCGGGCACCAGCTCCTGCTCCCCCCTCCTTGCTGCCTCTGATATAGAGTCAGCAAGGGAGGGGGAGTGTGTGTAGTAAATAAGATTAGTCAATAAGCCAAGGCTTATCAGTTTATCATGTAGTGGACTACATGTTGGCATCCCTAATTTTAAGCTGAGGTGACTATATTCCCATTGATATCTTCCTTCTTTCAGGTATTGATGGCACAATTGTCCTTCTGATTCTTGTGTGACACTGAAGGTTAAACCCCCTCCTTGGCTTGTTGAAGATGCCGGACCACCTTGACACCGAATCATTGGATCCCATCACACCTTCTCCTTTTCAAAAACTGACTTGAATGGCCTTTGCATTAAGCAGCATGAGAAGTAAATCCCAAAGACTGGAATTTAGCGCGGTTTGCCCTGTGAAGCAAACTCTTCTGTTCGTGATGGCATCTCGCCTCATTGCAAGGAAGCCTTGCAAAATGATGCCATCAAACAACCTTCCAATGTTACCAGTGAGACACGGTGACACCGCCCCATCAGGTGGTAAATAGCCCTGCCAGCCATACTGGTGAAGTAAAAAAAGGGTGTGTTCTGATATGGGGTTAAAGCTTGTTGCAATCAAAATGGATCTTGGAGAATTTGGGAAAAGTGGCATCAGGATTAGAGACTAACGCTATTGTGTTCACTGTCTGTGACCATGGCCTGCTCTTGTTTTCACCAGAGTAAACCTAGGGCAAATGCATTCAAATCAATGTACTGTAGCGGGTTCACTCATTTTCCGCACGGCTTCTTCCCTCAGGGTGGCTTTGGGGAAGTAGCTGGCCACTCCGACGCGCCCCCTTTGGGTGTAGTGTTCTCTTCAGGGCACTGCCCTCTGGCAGTGACCACTCCGATCTTGGTCTGCACCCCCTTCCGGGGGGGGAGGGAGAGTCATTGTTCTTCCTTCAGTCCAGGGTCCTCCCTACTCCCTAGGACCCCCAATTCTTCTTCCCGGAACACCCAGCTCCCTCCAGGAACACACAGTTCCTCAGCACCATCCAGGCCTCAGTGGCCCACTGCCAGTCCCTCTCTAGCCCTGTCTCCAGGCAGACTGCAGTCTCTCCCGGCCATTTGTCCCTGGCCAAAGGCATGCCTCTGCCTGCCCGGTTGCTTCCTGCAACCCTGCCTTGTGGTCTTATGGCCTGGGGCTTCCCTGGCTCAAAGTCACCCAGCCTGCCACAGATGCCTCCTTGCAGCCCGGCCTTTTAGGGCTGCCTCCTTGCAGCCCTGGGCCTCAGGCCGGGTAGCCTGGGTTTGCTAGACCGAAGCCTCTCTCATTGCAGCCCCTTAAAGGGCCAATGCAGGGCAACGCCCTGCTACAGTGCCCCGGTGTAAATGAGTAGAATTTTTGGAAAATTTCCTTGGTAAACAACTGAATCATGTTGCAGTGAATGGATTTTACAGGGTGTGCTTGTTGCCCATTTATTTATTAGCTTCACAAGGTAAAATACAAAGATGAACCTTATAAAAAACGACTTTCAAAGATACTAACGTATACACTCTGTGGACAATGCTAATTCCCAGCCAACCCTCGTTTTAATTACTGCGGGTGTGCTCTAGTGGGCTGAGGCCAATATTTTGGTTTTTTTGCTCCATGGCACTTGCCGTATTCCTGTCCTTAGAATAGGAAATAGTGTTGTGCGGTAAATGTTGCTCTTTTCATTAGTGCCGTACTGTAAATCCATCATTCCCTGTTGTCACAGAAGTAATGGATGTGACTGGCACACAGACAGATAGAAATGTGCCGTTTTGTACTGCGCTCTCTTTGTGTGCTCGTGGAATGTGTTCAGCTGCATTTGTAGCACAGTCTGTGAAAAGAGCAACCTCTTCCCACATCCAAAGAACCATTTGCTCTGAGTTGTTTACTTTAAATGCCGTGTATTAAAGTGCAGCTGCTGTCAGGAAAAGTGACTGTAAAAGTGACACCGTGGGGTTCTGTGTTTATCCTCTCCCTTCCCTCTCTCGCAAAGACCTTCTACAGCACATTTTCTCAGTTTACCTGCCAGCACTGTAATCTCCACCTGGCAGCAGGGAAATTAGAGCTTTATGAATCCGGCAGGGTTCGCTTCATGACAGCGTTAGTAAACTCAAAGCTGCAGTCTGGTTTGTGAGAGCTCGGACCTGAACCAACTCCTTGGGTTCACCGTCATCATAGCTAGTTCTCAAGGAACCCAAGGGCCTCTCTCCTTCCTTCTTCTGATTGCCTCTACCCCATCTTCGGTCTTCCGTGTGCGCAGGGAGGGCGGGTGTTCGGCAGGCTGGCAAACTGTTACTGTAGGAGGAAATGGGAAGGAAGTAGTGGGCTAGGTAAAGCATTCCGATAGGTCACAGGGGAAAGGAATTCCTCTGTGGGCAATAGCAGCAAATCTGCACTAAACTGTAGTGGTGGGCAATGTCCCTTAAGGCCTACTAGTGTGGATTCTACAGATGGGCCCCAAACACAATCCTGGGTCAGATCACATCCACCGTCTTTGGGGAAATTGGGATCTTGGTTTGAACTTTGTGCCTTAAGTCTTCTCTACATTTACCTGCACTGTTGATCTACTTCAGCTAGGCAAATAGCATAGCTGGAGTCACCAGACTTACATCTTACAGGTAATAAGGTTGGTGGGGGAGGGAGCGCTATCTTGGGGGAGGGAGCGCTATCTCATCACCGCCACCTACTCTTCTCATCTTGCTGGAGTACCAGCATCTACAGGAGAGCGCTCGGAGATCAATTTACAGCCCCCCATTGGAAGGTTCTTTAGTTTGTGTTTTAAGTACCACGTGCAATTTTTATGGGGTTGTTAGCTTTTTCTGTACCTTTATATGAAAAGTTGGAGTTGGGAGGAGAGCCGTAAGGAAGGATCTATAAATATGTGATCTGAACACAACACACCCATGTAAACCTGGAGAAAACTGATTTACTGAACGTTGGTACATAAGAGATGTTGCTACCATTTTTCTTGATCTGAGAGAAAATACTATATAGCTCTGCCTGATGGTGGAATATAGACACAGCTTTTGGAAAATGATGAATGACATGGAATTGTCTTTTTTTGGGTGCCAAACTTGAGATGCCTTAATAAGGTCTGTTTTCAGAAAGTTCCTTCCTCTGAACTAGAGATGTTTGAGTGTAAATGACTAACTGTTTAACTAATAACGAAGACAGCTGTCCTGCTGTCTTTCCATTAAAGCTTCGTCTTTCTTGACCTAGGAGTTCCCCATCTTTGGGACTGCATTTCCAGATGTATAAGGAATTAGAAAACAACAAACTACGAGGCTATTTTCCTGTTATTTTCAGGAAGTCACCCAACCTGCAAAGTTGTCAAGGATTTTAATTTAAGTGCTGGTTCAGTAATTTCTCACTAGATCAAAACCTACTAGAACTGGAAGTCTGAGGCCGCCCTGAGCGCCACAATTTCCAGTCCAATTTGTAGTCTGGATGGTTCGTGTATTATCCAGACTGAAATGCCCTGAAACGCACATAGCACTAGCTAGTTGTGATATGAATTTAAGAAGAATTAGAAGCAGCTTTCCTGGATTTGGCAAATTCATCCTCATGTCTACAGAAGCACTTAAAAGGATTATTGAAATATGTCTTGTAAAACCCCCTGAAGATTTTTGTAGCTTGTGTGGGATTTTGGTTTCCATTCGTAGGAACGAGCAGGCTCAACAGTTCTACCAAAGGTTCCATAATCCCTCAAAAGATGGTGAAGTATGGTAAAGCTCTAGAATATAAAAATAAATGCTGCCATTTCTGCCTATTAAGAGGTGGTTATCACTGTGCTCTGTCTATATTTCAGTACTATTCAACTTCTTTTAACTCCTCTTGTGCTATGGAGTAATGAGGAGGTTGCATTCTGTTACCCTGTAAAGTAGCCCAGTGGTTCTTGTCCCACAATTTAGTATCACTGAAGGTACTTAACTACTGTGTTTGGGTGGCATTCCACACGGTCCCAACTCCTCAAAATAAGAAAGTTAAATCTTGCTCCATTTTTGGTAGGAACAGTTGTTTTGAATGCTAGTTCAAAGCTTAAATTGTCCGTCTGCACAAACTAAGCAGGATACATACTTCCAGGGCATAATAGGTAGAAGTCGTTCACACACCTCATTCTTTTGAGGAGGCAGCTTTCTGAGGGGATGTAGTATACATTGTGTGGAGTGAGAGAGATACATCAAGCTGGATTGTGTAAATCATTAGCCTACACAGAGTAAAGGGGAAAAAATGACCTGGCCAGGAAGAGGCTGGATAGCATTCATTAATGGGGCTCTTTCATCTATAAGTCTATGAATAGATGATTCTGTGTGCCCAAGCATACCATGGCCATATCCTTTTACTGTGCTTGGCCAAAGAATATGCTCTCCTCAGGAGAGTTGAGCAACTAATTGACCTTAAAGAAGACACTGAATGAATTTAGCTTCTGTGGCTGCTCACAAATATCTGTATAGATATTTTTCCATGCTTGTTCTTTGAATTTACTTGGTTAAAATCTTTCTGGTTTATTTTTACTGAATAGACTGATTACAAATATTGAAGTTGGAGGAGCTGCTTCTGCTACTCTTTGTATAATGGTAGCTTGGAGAGAGATCCATCAGAATTTGGGCCTCCTGGTGCTGGAAAATGTTATACAGTAATTCCTCATTTAACACTATAGATATGTTTCAGAAAATGATCATGTTAAGTGAAAACGTGTTATGCGGGGTCAATTTTCCCATTGAAAATAATGGAAAAGGTGGGGGTTGCGTTTCAAGCGGTGGTGTCTGTTGGGGCTGGGACATAAGGTTGGAGGAGAAAGGGGACTGGGTTACAGCAGGGAGAGGAGGTGTTTGGCTCTGGGGAAGGGAAGGGGAGGAGAGGGGAGGGGGATGGGTTGGGAGTATGCCCCTGTGATGGCTCTGCCGGGACCTGCACTGCGTCCAGTGAGAGGGGGTCGCTGGGGAACGGCGTGGCGAGCGGCAAACCCTCCACCACTTTGCAGGGAGACGGGGGAAGCCCGTCACAACTGCTGGCGATGGGCCGGCCGTGGAAACCCAGACGCCAGCCTGCAAGCGGGGGCGGAGGAGGGGGGCAAGGCGTCTGGTGAGGGGGAGTCAGCGGGGAAAGGCGCGGCAAGCGGTGAACCATCTACCGCTTTGCAGGGAGGCGGGGGAAGCCCCACACAGCCGCCAGCAACAGGCCAGCTGGAGAAATTGTGTTATTCCGGGGACGGTCGTGTAATTCAAAAAACGTTCCCTAAAAAAAAATTGTGCTATCGTGAAAACATGTTAAGCAGGCAGTGTTAAATGAGGAATTACTGTAAACATAATATGAGAGACCAGCCATTAGGGAATTGACTACTGCTCTTAATTTTACATAGGTGTTCAGATATTACAGTGATAGGCAGTAGCATCTGCCTGAAAATAGACATTCTTGCACCAAATTTAAAGTTCTGTTGGGATTGTCCAGGAAGGTTTTGTTTTATTTTGTTTTGTTTCTCTTTCCTGATTGGATGGACAGAGCAAGTCCCAGAACAGGTACTTCTGTGTGGGATTTAAAATTTGGTTTCTCTTAATCCTGAATGTAACTTTGAAATTCACTTCCCATGAGTGTTCATGCCAGTAAAACTCAAGTGTTTACAGAAAGCAAAGACAAAACAGGCAAAAGCAGACTCATTTAAATTTCAGAGAGGTCATAGCATGGAACTCCTGTGACCTTATTCGCCTGTCTCTAATCACCAAACTACAGTGAGGGCAATTGCAATGCTAATAACCTCTTTTCTCTCCATGACAAACACATTGAGTGATATAAGATACAAAGCAGGTTCACTTGAGAGCTGTAATGTTCTCTTCTGTGGTGGTGTTTCTCCTCCTCACAAAAACGATGCACGTGGAATTGCACGTGTAAATCCCAGTCCGTTTCCTGCTGCACCAAACACACCTGCTAAGACCAGAGATAACGTTGGTAGTGGAGTTGTCGCTGAATAATGGTGTAGGTATTCGTGTACCTGCCTGTGACTGGGTGTACCCACCCCTCACTGATCAGGAGGGGGTTAACCCAGCCCTGAGGGCGGAGGAAGCCACACCCCCTTTAGCTTACTGGGCATGCTCGGGCTGCACTACTATAAAAGAGAGCAGCTCAGCTCAGTTGGGGCTGGCAGCCGGTGGGAGAGGACGTGCCAAGCCAGCTCCCTGCAAGCCCCAGCGCCTACCTATAGGCCAGGATGCTACCACACAGACTGGAAACTGGACACCTCTTGAGACCTTGTTGGATCCGGGGGGAAAGAAGCAGTACCCAAAACACAGAGGGACGTGGTGAATCTGAGATTCACCAGTGAGCTGAGAAGCAGGAAGCAGGCCGGAAGCAGCAACGGCAACCGGGGTGAGCGAGCTGCTGTGGAGGAGTCTGTGTGTTGTGGTCGGGATTCCCTGCTGACTCAGGGTCATGAGCAAGCCCCTAACAGAGCCCTGGGCTGGGGTCCAGCTGAGTGGGAGGGCCTAACCCCCCCTGCTGGGGGAGACAAACCTTGCTCTTACCTACTAATGCTTCAACAGAACATAAGAACATAAGAACCATACTGGGTCAGACCATAGGTCCATCTAGCCCAGTATCCTGTCTGCAGACAGTGGCCAATACCAGATGCCCCAGAGGGAGGGAACACAACAGGTAATCCTCATGTGATCCCTCCCCTGTCACCCACCTCCAGAGAAACAGAGGCTAGGGACACCATTCCTACCTATCCTGGCTAATAGCCATTGATGGACCTAACCTCCATGAATCTATCTAGCTCTTTTTTGAACCCAGTTAAAATTCTACCCTTCACCGCATCCTCTAGCAAGGAGTTCCACAGGTCCACAGACTACTACCTGCAGGTTACGGAGGGACTATTGAACTGTGCTGCCCTGACCCCGGAGGGCAAACTATAGACCTCAACCCTTGGGTCACTTTGGGGGACTTTTGGACGGGGCCGTCCTGTCAATAGGAGTGAAATGTAGGTCGAGCGGCGCGGCTTGAAGGCAGAGGGAGTAAAACCGACTCCCGGGTGGAAATAGAGGCTCCGGCCGGGGGAGGTAAAGGGTGGGGACAAGTACACTAGGGGCGCAGTGGGCCTATCCCCAGGACATGGTCATCGCCATAGCCATGTGACACTGCCTTAGAACCCCAAAGAAAGCCATCTTGAGAACCAATGACCCTTAATCCAGAGGTGGAACTCCAGAGTATTCTGAAATGTGCACCAACAAGCAGAATCTTTGGATGATAATATACATGCACATTTTTCTGCTTGCATTTGCCTTTTTTCCCAGGGAAGAAAGTGCATCTGCTCCCAACTATGGCTAGATAACAGGCATAATGGCAATCACGATCATTTAAAATTAGGAAAAGGGCAAGATTTACCCAAAGGGACTTATTTTATACCATGATTGAATAAAGGGGGAAAGGCAGCTGCTGAGGCTGGAAAAGGTCACCCAGTCACATTGGTTGATGAAAGAATCAGAGAAGCTGTCATTTCCGCAGTTGCTTAGCTCCCCGACTGATGGCTAGACTTGACGTGCACACGGAACACAGCCTTGATGAAACAAAGCTGTCACTTCTGGCATCTGTCACGACTCTCTCTCTGCATGCTGGAGCACACGCGTTAGTAGGCGAGGGAGAGCGCAGAGCAAGGGGAGCAGAGCATTATCTCATCTCCTGGGACCAATTGTTTGCTTGGTGGATGGTGTTAGAAGACTCTGGCTTTTATCTTTTACAATTTGGAAGATCAAGTTAAGCTAAATATTTGAAGCCACCGTGTGCTGGTATTGACAAAACACTGTGCCAGGGCACTCAGCTGAAAGAAGAACTGTGTAATAAGGAGCAGGATGTGTTGAGGGCTTTGCAGATCAGATGTCTGTGATGTATTTATAATTTAAGGTATTTCTAGAATGAGGTGAAGGGGGGTAACAAAAAGAAATGGCTAAGCTGGTTGAGGGTTTGCATTGCAGGAAGACAGCAAAATACGAGGTAAGCTGTAGTGTTCAGAATTCATTTTAGGATTAGGAATAAATCCATTCTCCCTCCCGTCCGGTTTCTTTAGCAGGGAGACACCCAGTGTGGTTTCGTTTGACTGGCATTGCTGTGCTTCACTGAATGAATAAGAGCTCTGTACATTTCAGTCATGAACATGCACAAAGACTACGAGAAATTAAAATGGCTTCTTGTTCCACAAGCTTGTGGCCATTCCTGCCACGTACGAGACAGCTGTAGTGTTCACGTCAAGTTGTCTCTGACGCAGGTGTCCCTCGAGCTTCGAGAGAGCCTCGAAACCCCCCAATCCCTAGTTCAATGAGTTTTACCTGGACGCGCTCACAGCAAAATTGGAGTTTGAAGGTGGAAAATTCTCAAAAGCTCCAAGCACTGGCTTAGCTCTACCCCTGCTGAAATCAATACGGAATGATTTTGCAAATAATGAATTTTCAAATATGCAAATAAAATGTTACCCGTTTCCAACACTTTGTAAATGGGTTAGCTGATCCGTGGTATATAAAGCCCCCAGCACCCCAGTGCCAGCCCTAACCCTTAGAGCCCCCCACCCCTTCACTATCCCCCAGCACCACTAACTGACCCCAGAGTCCCCTAGACATACCCCCCAGTGCCAGTCTACCGCCCTCAGAGTCCCCCAGTGCCAGCCCCCCTTCCCAAATGCCTCAGTGTCAGCTCCCCACCCCTTAGAGCCCCCCCCACCGCCCCCCCCCCAGTGCTAGCCTCCTTTTTCCAGAGCCCCACTGAATCCAAACCCTGAAGGGCTGCCCCCCGTGCCAGCCCCCAGTCTCCAATATCAGCCCCGTCCCCAATGCCAGCCCTGCCCCTGTAGCCACCTCACTACTAGCCCTGTCCCCAGAGCTCCCCAGTGCCAGCTCCCCACCCCAGATGCCCCCCAGTGTCAGTCCCCCACCTCTTAGAGCTCCCCAGCACTAGCCCCGCCCCCGAAACCGCCACTGCCGGCCCTGCCCCTCTCACCTAGCCCTGCACTGTCTCCCAGCCACCAGCTGAGCCCTGCTGCCTGGGTTGTGGCTGCTCTAAGGCTGCTGTGCCGGGCTCCGTGCAGCCCTCCCGCCGCACAGTGAACCACTCTTCCACAGCCAGGTGAGACCTCGCCCCTGCCCGGCGCTGGCTGGCTGAGAGGCGGGGCAGGACACGCCTCTCCCAACAGTCGCGGCGGGAGGGGAGGCGCTGGGCAATGTATCCCAGCAGCCAGCAGTTCATGACCCGGCACTGGCCCACAGCCCAGCGGCTGGGAACCACTACCCTAAAGAACAGATTTCCATACCTCCCGGGGACAATAGCGCAGACTACTCTCCTTTGGTGCAGATGGCTTCTCAGGTTTGGTAGGCGGTAGTGGGAGACAGAGGTCCGTTCTGCCATCTCTTCTGGCATACGGGGGTTGGCATCGGATAACTCTGTGCCGCTCTTGTCTTGCATTTCACGTGGCACTGGGCGCTCTGTAACTTCAGAACCGGTGACACGTACATGCGGCGCTCGGGGCTGGGGAAGGCCCAGACGTGGAAATGGGGCAGGCGAGAGTGTGGGAGCCCCAAGATCACCTGGCGACACGCTGCGCCACCCAGTGCAGGGGAAGCTGTTCTTGTGACCCCCAGCTTGCACTTGAAAAAGGTGAAAGGGGCTACCCAGCAAAGACGAGAGGAAGGATCAGGCTCTTTGGCTCCCTCACAGAGGTTGTCAGTACTGTTGATAAATGGTGGGGAGTTGCGAGGTGTGAGGGAAGGGAGCTTTTGATTTAACTCAGAGGCGTGATTCAGTGAGGGGGAGATGGTAGGGAATCGTTCTGTTATTTCCACCCCTCTCATACCTTACCCTGTGATGTTTTCCACAATCTGTCATGATTTTAATGTCAATTGCACTGCAGCCAATGCATATAAATAGATGTAATGCCTTAGGCCTCCCTTAACAGGGGGATTTACTGCCATATTTATACCAGTATTCCACTGTAGCTGTGCCAGTACAACTCTTTGCCTGGATACTTTCATTCAGGATTTAAAGTGCTGCTTGCACCTCTTTGGAACTGGTTTAACACTAAATTCTGAAAGAGTGTTCTCATGGGGGGTTGCATCAGCCTGGCTATAACAGTGTAATTAATTGTACCAAGCAGCGCTCTGCTGGTAAGTTTCCCCATGTCGGCTAGCCCTGAATCTAGAGTCCATGCTGCTGGGCTTCAGAATCAGAATCTTCTTCGGCGATGAATCTGAACAGGAACTATACATTAACAGTAAGCCAAGCAAACAATGGCACAAGAATAGTTTTGTCTTCATTGGTTTTGTCAAAACATTAGTTACTTTCACTACGACCCCTCGAAACGCACATTTTGAAGAAAAATGAATCCACATTTCAAGCTATGCAGCTCAAGGAGCAAACAGAGTCTTCCCCGGTATGTAAATTAGATTTGTAGTCAAGCAGAATTGATTCTGTGGAGACTAAATTAATCACAGCGCTTAATCACTGTAACCTTTAAACGTAGCAGTCTTGACCATGGCTGCAGGGGAGCACTGTGCTCACATACGATTTCTATCTTTTTAAAGGCAGTGTGACTGACTCTGAAATAGAATACAAGCAGGCAAGCAGCAAGCTACAATTGCTTTACAATGGCCTACGTCAGGGGTGGGCAAAAGCCATTGAGCGGGCCGGCTCTGGCTTTGATCCGGCCCGCGTGGCTGTTCCAGGCCCCACCCCTTAGCATGTTGCCTGGGAGCCAGAACCTCGCGAGCCCTTTCACCTGCTTCTATTTAAAGGGCTCGCACCTTCCCCGGGCCTGGCAGGCAACTGCGGGGAAGGCGCGAGCTCTTGAAATAGAAGTAGTTAAAAGGGCTCATGAGTCTCCGACCCCCAGGCAGTGCGCTAGCAGCACCGGAGTTGCGAGCCCTTTTAACTGTTCCTATTTAAAGGGCTTGCACCTCCCAGGCGGCTGCGTTGCCTGGCAGCCACCCAGCAGTCAAAAGCCCTTTAAATAGAAGCAATTGAAAGACCTTGCAGCTCCGGCCCCACACAAGCCCGTTGCTTGGGCACACGAGTCCTTTCAACGACTTCTATTTAAAGGGCTCGCACCTTCTCCGTGGCCGGCAGGCAACAGCCCCCGGGAAGGCGCAAGCCCTTTAAATAGGAGCAGTTGAAAGGGCTCGCATGTCCCCGGCTCCCAGGCAACCCATGAGCAGCGAGCCCTCTAAATCGCAGTAACTGAAAGGGCTTGCAGCTCCCATCTCCGGCAAATGTGATGTCTGGGAGCTGCAGGGGAGGTGTGAGCCCTTTCAACCCCTGGTATTTAAAAGCTCCACCCTTTCAGCCTGAGGCTCCACCCCTTCTTTCTGAGGTCCCGCCCTTTCCCTGGCTCCCAGGCAACTCACGAACAGCAAGCCCTCTAAATCGCGGGAATTTGAAGGGCTTGCAGCTCCCATCTCCGGTGAACATGATGCCTGGGAGCTGCAGGGGAGGCGCGAGCCCTTTCAACCTCTGGTATTTAAAGGCCCCGCCCTTTTAGCCTGAGGCCCCACCCCTTCTGTCTGAGGCTCCACCCCTTCTGTCTGAGGCCCCACGCCTTCCCGGGCAGCCCGCAACCCACTTCAAAATTTTTGTAAGTAAACCTCGCTCAAAAATTATTGCCCACCCCTGGCCTAAGATCTAATACCCTTTAGCATATTAAAGGTAAAACTTTTCTTCCTTCAGGTCAATACTGATTCTTCCCTTTTGTATGTAAAGGGATTCTTCCCTTTTGTCTGTGGTCAGCGTACAGTTGTCATGTTCTGTACACTGGCCTCCTTGCATTTGTTTTCTAGGGCTGAACATCCAGTACTGTGGGGCATGAGGTCACAAAAGGTATTGTCTGCCCAATTAGCTTGATTCTGTTCCCATTCAACTCAATGGAAAAAAAATAAAACTCTTCCCATTAACTTTTAATGGTTCAGGATTAGGTCATCGGGTGCAAAATGTAACATGTGCACACACGACTCACCAGTTTTTCAGCAGCCATAAACGGTCTTGCTTGCTGTGATATAAACTTGTTTCATACCCCACCTTTCCCTGGTAATCATAATAGATTTTTGTGACAATGAACTGAGCAGTGTCTATTATCAAAACTCAGTCTCTCCATCTTACTTTACTGCAAATTATTAATTCTAAACGGCATCCGTGTGGGGCTAACTAGCTGTCCCCTGCTGGGAGGGACGCACAGGTGAAAGCTGAATAACATTGTGCCATTGCAGATGCTTAAAAACTTAGGCAGATGAAGTTAATTGCTGCCAATGTGCAAAATTGCACAGAAATATGAACAGAGTAATTTAAGCCCTTTTTAAAAGATCTTGCCTTAATGACTATACATTTCCATTTCACAGCTCACATCTCTACTCGATTAGCATGGAAAGGGAGCCAAGTGTGCTATTTGTGTGATGGTTTCAAGAGAAAAGAAAACTGGAAAGATTTAAGAGCAGCACAGTCTTCTCTGACCTTCAGATTTGTACATCTAGATTTTATTCCTGGTTCTGCCACTGCCACAATGTTTTACTACCTAGCAGAAAGGTTGTCAGAAGGGTTTGAGCCCTGTACTTTCATCACCACAACACAGATCTCTAACTTAATTAGCTGGTATCAGTTGGATGTTACTTACTAGGGCACCAATCACTGGCAGGGGTTGTTGTACCTGCTTGACCCGTGTATTACTTTTGGTTTTGGAAACGTCATTTACCTTACAGGTATTGGGGCTGGTCCTGCTTTTAGCAGGGGGCTGGACTCGAAGTCCTCATGAGGTCTCTTCCAGCCCAAGGATTCTATGGGGCTCTGTAACAAGGGAAGAAAGACGTTGTATCCAGTCAAAACAGCAGTGGGGGTTCAGATACAGTGATTGCCCTGACAAACTTGCCCCTTGTTTTAGAATGGGGTCTTGGGGCCTGATCCAGTTCCCATAGACATCCACAGGAGTCTTTTCACTGACTTTGGCCTTCTGTCCTAGGGTTGCCAGATACTTTCCCCAAAAATCCCGAACAAGGCAAGGAAAAAAATTGGTTGAGGAAAAAAAAAAAAAGACCAAACTTATTGAGAAAAAAAAAGTCACTGCACCTTTAAATTCCCGCTCACCCTGCCCTCACCAGATGCAGCAGGGGAAAACAGAATATATATGCCCAGTATTTTCTGGTTTTTTTTACCGGACAGAAGACGCAATTACTGGACTGTCTGGGCGAAAACTGGGCACCTGGCAACCCTATTCTCTCTCCTATGAAAAACAGGGGTATTCTTAACACAAGTTAGCTAACCTGAGGCAAAATCACAGTGAAGACAGGGCAATCTGAAGTTATCATATGAGCTAGCAGCTCAAGTGACAGCCAACAAGAGGACCCTTGCATTTGAGTCTGCAAACGTATGTGAAAACTACAAACTGCTTTGTCTTCATTAGGATTTGACTTGATTGGTTAGCTCAAGTTAAGAGCCTATCTTTTGTCTATAGAGAAGATCAGGCTTTGCTAGGAATTTGACTGGGCCCCTAAGTAACATACGTACCTTGGTATGAGCAGCAATCTGGCATCGGGAGAGAATGTTCTGAGGCAACCTAGGTATTTAAAGAAAAATGGCATATTTTGTGTGATCACTCTAGGCAGAATAATTAAGTGAAGTGGGATTTGACGGCTAAGGTTAACACTCATGCTTTTAAGAAAAACGCCCTAGGATCTTAAATGATTACATATAAGGCAGCCAGACCTCTGTTTTACTTGTCATTTATTTAAAAAGTATGATTCACCTTTAAGACTGGCTTTCTGGTACAGCTTTGCAAGTTCCAAAGAAGTCTGGTTATCAGTGGCAGCCTACAATTATCTTTAATATCCCACTTAACTCTCTCTCTTTAAATGGTCTGCCCATTCTGAGACAGCATGATGACCTAGTGCGGATGTTTCTTGCAGCCAGGCAATGAAACCCAGGTTCATTCTGAAAACGAGAGTTTAGCAACAGAGGTTTTTTTTCTTTTGATCCTTGAAATTAGCAGAGGCCTGCAGGAATCCCACCGGGGAAGTAGGAAGTACCTCTTGTCACTAAAACAGATCAAGTGTCTGTCTTGGGATGATGCAGAAGCAGTGTTAAGGGGCACAGTGAACATAAGAACATAAGAATGGCCATTCTGGGTCAGACTAAATGTCCATCCAGCCCAGTATCCTGTCTGCCAACAGTGGCCAATGCCAGGTGCCCCAGGGGGAGTGAACTGAACAGGCAATGCTCAAGCGATCTCTCTCCTGCCATCCATCTCCACCCTCTGACAAACAGAGGCTAGGGACACCATTCCTTACCCATCCTGGCTAATAAACATGAATGGACCTATCCTCCATGAATTTATCTAGTTCTCTTTTAAATCCTGTTATAGTCCTATCCTTCACAACCTCCTCAGGCAAGGCGTTCCACAGGTTTTACAGTGGCATTTAAAGGCATTACCTGGTGCTTGGGAACTAGGTCAGCTTTCCTTTTGCCCTTTCATGTGTGTTCAGGGGAAGGGTTGTCAGCTGTTTGGGGTTCTAAGGGGAATGGGTCTGGAGGAAATCAGTTCCATGGTTGCTCAGAGGACCCAGTTGAAAACCAGGCAGTGGGAGTTTACAGCTCCAGGATGGTGACTGTAGCATGGCCATGGAATAAAGATGGTGGAAATGGAAGGAATCATAGCCTAGAGGAAATGCCTTATGCATTAACATATGGTAGAGCCATGTGAAACTGAATTGTTTTACTACAATGGCAAGCAAGCGTCTGACCACTGATTGCAGATGTTCCTTCCTCTTCTGTAGAGTGGAAGGGTAGAAAGAATACCCCCACTGCCACACCAGGATCAAGAAGGGATCATAAATACAGCATTTATGGAAAATGCACCCAGGGGCCGCGGTCCTGGAATAAAGCTGCAGACAGAACCCTGCCTACAGTCCCATTATCTTCAGTGGGACTCTGCTTGTGTAGAGCTCATTGCAGACTCTGGATGTCAGTTGGCTGTTACTCATTAGAGAAAAGCACACACGTTACCACAGCATGTGCTTGTGGTGAGGATAAAGGCCTCGCATTTTACTACCTACACTAGTGTGGGGTGCCCGTTATTAAAAACAAACCCAAGTTCTTGTAATTCAGATTAATAGAGCATTTAGAGAGTTTTGCATATTTCCTGACAAGCAGTATCCCCCCTCTGGAGAATTGCTGTGGCGACAAGGCAGAGAGGGAGGGAGTGAAGAAGTAAATCGTTGTGGAATCCCAGT
This sequence comes from Pelochelys cantorii, assembly GCA_032595735.1. Classification (NCBI taxonomy): domain Eukaryota; kingdom Metazoa; phylum Chordata; order Testudines; family Trionychidae; genus Pelochelys; species Pelochelys cantorii. Next base: position 6,767,566 of record CM064346.1, on the reverse strand, counting down.
TACTCCTGTGTTAAAAATTGTGAATGACGTCAGTTTTCTTACCCCCCTTCTCCCACTTCATGTGCTTTGCCCTAGTTAGGAATATTTTGATGTGAATTTAGTCCTTGTGAAAGACACTGAGATGTCAGCTCTGAAGGATGGGCATTTTCTGTTTGTTCACAGGTCAGACATGACTGATGCATTAGCTGCGCCTGCTTCCCCGCACTGTCTAGATAACAGGCCTTGTAAGGCCCTTTGGTTTTGGTGTTTACTGATTTTTCTCAGAAAAATTCCCGGTTTTGAAAAAGTCATGTCACAGCCCCCCTATGCTTTATGGATATTGGCTTATGAATATGCATAAGTTGAAGGCGCTTACTGCAAAACAGGTCATGAGGATATTTCAAACATATCACTTTGAAAGTCTGAATCTGCTGAATCTGTATACATCCTATTTTTGTGCATGATGTGCAATTAGAAATATGAAGCGTGAATCTGTTTTCAATTTTGAATGTGGTGATGACGGCCCTTAGTGATACATTAGGAACTTAATGGCTCAGTATTCAAACCAATTACCTGTGAATAGTTTTATTTTTCCTGTAAGCCCAAACTGGGGTTGCACCTAGAAAGACCCATGACCATGCAACTTTGTTCTGGCATCCATCTTGAATGTTGTACTTTTCCATGGGGATGGAGAGACTGAAGAAAGGGTTCCGCCTTGGGAGAAAGTCTATTTAAGGACTGGAAGACAATATGGTTGTTGTCTTGAGCTGGCTAGAGAAGTTGCCTCCCCACTCTAAGAGGATAAACATGAAGAGATCTGCAAACAAAGAACTGTAGCAAGAGAGTGAAGGCAAAGCTGCTGGGCCCAGGTCAGAAAAAAGATCAACGCTGGACTGAGATAAGAATGAGGATGAGAACTGCAGCTTGAACATCTTTTCTTAGTGTATTAGAATTAGCTGGAGTTTTTTGTTTATTTTGCCTTTGTAACTTACTTTGTTCTGTCTGTTTCACTTGCAACCACTTAAATCCTACTTTTTATACTTAATAAAAACACTTTTGTTTATCATCAAGGCCAGTGTAAATAATTGTTACTGGGGTGGGGGAAGCAACCAATGTGCATATCTCTCTTTCACTGATGAAGGGTGCAGACATCTTTATGAACTTTCTCTGTGTAAAACTTTTAAACATGGTAAGATGGATTTATTTGGGGGTTGAGTTCCTGGGTGCTGTGAATGGCCTTATAGCTGAGCCCACGTAGAGCTGAGCTGGTTCAGCACCTGTGTTGCTCTGCAGGGGGAGGTAACCCCAAGACCATGCCTTGTCTAGGGGACACCAGAGCTTCTGGCTCAGCAGGACAGGGTGGTGGGGAGCCCCTGAGGCCAGGAAAGCGAGCATTCATGAGCTGATCAGCACACCGGGGAACAACCTCAAGGAATTTCTGAGGTTCAACCCGTCATAAGTCAGTCACTGTGTTTGACCAGGATTTTTTCCCCTTCCACCTGAACGTTAGGTGAGCCAGGACGTGGCTACCCCCTTAAAATCTGTGCTGCCAATGTACAGGGGTGGGGGAAGGCAGGCTGAGAACCAGGTCCTGACAGCTGAGACTGCCTGACTGCTGCAGTGATAGGCCCACAGGGAGCGGGAGGCTGCACCCCATGAATACTGATCCCCAAAGCTGTGCCCTTTGGCACAGCTCTGTCCTCTTTCTCTGCTGGACAGAGCCCTCTCTTGACCTCCGCCCTGCAGCACAGCCCTATCCAATTAGATTGGGCAGTGATGAATCCCCTAGGTCAGTGGCTCCCAACCGCCGGTCCATGAACCGGTGCCAGGCTGTGAACTGCTGGCTGCTGGGCCATGGCACACTGCCAAGCCATGCCCCTCTGGCTTGATGATTGTCTCGGCATGCTCCCCCATGCATCTCCCCACCATCAGCAGAGGGGCTGCAATTTTCCCCTGACGGCCTCCCCCCTGCAGGCTCCACTTGCTACTGTCAGGCTCCCCAGGCTTGGGGATCGGTGGGGAGGGGGAGTGGAAACGATCAATCGATGTGCAAAGGGAGCCAGCCCAAAGCTGGGCAAAGCAGCAGCCTCAACATCCACCTGGCTGGGTGCAGCCCAGAGTGGAGGCTTGCATAAAACCAGGCAAATCTCTCATGCCTGTGGCTTGCATCCCGTCCCTGGGCAAGGGGGTTGTGTGCAGAGATGCAGCCTCTAGCTTGCTCCTTCTGCCCCGCCCCAGTGCGCTGGCTCCTGCAGCTGCAAAGGGCAAACCTCCACCCTGCGTCCATGGCGGCCTCGGCGGCCGCTCTAGATGCCCCAGGTCCCTAAGATGTGGAATTATAACTCCTGTATCACCTGCGTTGCGTAGAGGCTGCGTTTCAGCCCCGGGTCAGGATCAGCTTGCCCCGGGTCCTATAGGAATCCACGGCAGTCCCTTGAGGAGGGCTCTCACTAACACCCAGCTACAGGCGTGGCTCCATGGGAGCCAGGAGCTCTGGATGGGGGGGGTTACCCTCCCTCCCTGCTTGTGTACACTACAATGAGAAGCTCTATGGCCAAAGTGTCCCTGGCTCAGACCACTGCTGCTGTCTGCTGGGGAAAGCGGCTGGCCGTTTGTGCTCATGACAGTCTCCCTTTCTGGGTAGGGTTGCCAGGTGTCGAGGGTTGAACCGGACAGTCGGTATTTGAGCTTTCTGTCTGGGAAACAAATTGAGAAAATACCAGACATATAAATGTCCGGTATTTTCTAATTCAGTAAGTTTTATTATTATCTTGAGTATCAGTACGTAGCTGCGTACTGCGTGAGTGTGTCTACCAGCCAGGCAGTACGCAGCTACGCAGTAGAGAGGAGGGGGGCAGGGCTGGGGTGGGATGGAATCCCCGGGGCTGGATTCGCCTGTGCGCCCTGCTAGGACCGTGCACAGGACAGGCAGGACCCCGGGATCTGCGTGTGCCCAGGCCAGCCCCGCTCTCTGCCAGCCGGTGCTACCCCCTGGCCAGCCCCACTCCCCCTGACCCTCTCCTGGCCAGCCCTGCTCCCTGCTGGCCGTTTCCCCCCCGGCCAGCCCTGCTCCCCTCAACCTCCTCCTGGCCAGCCCTGCTTCCCGCCAGCTGGTTTCCCCCACCCCCGATCTCCCCCGGCCAGCCCTGCTCCCCCTGGCCCCCTCCCAGCCAACCCCGCTCCCTGCTGGCCGGTTGCTCCCTGGCCAGTCCCACTCCCTCCCAATCCCCTCCCGTCCAGCCCCACTCCCCACCGGCTGGTTCCCCCCCGGCTAGTCCCACTCCCCCCAATCTCCTCCAGCCAGCCCTGCTTCCCGCCAGCCATTCCCCCCGCCAAATCTCCCCTGGCCAGCCCTCCTCCCCCCAACCTCCTCCTGGCCAGCCCCGCTCCCCTCCCAGCCGCCCTCCCACCTCCCGATCTGAGATCAAATGTGTCCAGTATTTTTTTTGAAATCATCTGGTAACCCTATTTCTGGGGGAAGGGACACAAGCCTCATGCTCCAGGGCTGGGGATTTGGGAGCCACCCAGCCACAGGGCCCTAGCTGCAGAAAAAGCCATCAGCTCTGGTCCCAGCTCTGCACAGAAGCAGAGCCAATACACATTTCCCAAAAGAGACTTTCCCGCATTGTGTAAATGGCCTGGCCCCAAAGCAGACATTATTCGCTTCCCCCCAGCCAAGCAAGAAGCAGCTGTAGATCATATCAACCCAGCAAAATACTTTGGGTAGCTAGCGATGTGTTGTGTGATTTGTTTTTTAAGGTGGAAAGTGAATACTTTTGGGCAGGGGGAGAGGAATAATAATAAAAGAATCAGTTACAATGACATGTATTGTGTGCGTCCAGATGCAATGTAAAATAAAACACGGACCACTTAAAATTAAGAAGTATGCAAATGGTTCTAGGCCAGTCTGCCAAAAGTTTGCCGGTCCTCGGTATAAAAAGTGTTGGGACCCACTGCCCTAGGGGAAACTGCCTGCCTGCAACAGGCCCAGAGGGAATGGAAAGCTTCCTCAGCTGCTATGTGGTGAGCGCTGGGCCATTAGTGGGCACTGGACCCATGATGAACAGGATTTGCTAACAGGGAGTTTGGAGAGGGAGTTCTCCAGGTGAAAGAGGAGTAAAAACGGGACCCTTGTGGTAAGTGGCTGTCTGGAGTGTGTGTTTGTGTGTGGGGGAGTTATTTGCTGTGTGCAGAGCTTGTGTTTATCTGTTTGGTTGGTTGGTTGGTTTGATTGTTTGATTGCTTGAAGGAGCTTCTAAAAGGTTTGAAATCTAGAAGCCTCTGTTAATTGGCTAAGCCTCAGTCAGGGGGAGGGGCTACCAGAGCTATATAAGCCTGTGACTCAGCGACCAGGGAGCTTGCGAACAGGATTTGCTAACAGGGAGTTTGGAGAGGGAGTTCTCCAGGTGAAAGAGGAGTAAAAACGGGACCCTTGTGGTAAGTGGCTGTCTGGAGTGTGTGTTTGTGTGTGGGGGAGTTATTTGCTGTGTGCAGAGCTTGTGTTTATCTGTTTGGTTGGTTGGTTTGATTGTTTGATTGCTTGAAGGAGCTTCTAAAAGGTTTGAAATCTAGAAGCCTCTGTTAATTGGCTAAGCCTCAGTCAGGGGGAGGGGCTACCAGAGCTATATAAGCCTGTGACTCAGCGACCAGGGAGCTTGGGAACAGGATTTGCTAACAGGGAGTTTGGAGAGGGAGTTCTCCAGGTGAAAGAGGAGTAAAAACGGGACCCTTGTGGTAAGTGGCTGTCTGGAGTGTGTGTTTGTGTGTGGGGGAGTTATTTGCTGTGTGCAGAGCTTGTGTTTATCTGTTTGGTTGGTTGGTTTGATTGTTTGATTGCTTGAAGGAGCTTCTAAAAGGTTTGAAATCTAGAAGCCTCTGTTAATTGGCTAAGCCTCAGTCAGGGGGAGGGGCTACCAGAGCTATATAAGCCTGTGACTCAGCGACCAGGGAGCTTGCGAACAGGATTTGCTAACAGGGAGTTTGGAGAGGGAGTTCTCCAGGTGAAAGAGGAGTAAAAACGGGACCCTTGTGGTAAGTGGCTGTCTGGAGTGTGTGTTTGTGTGTGGGGGAGTTATTTGCTGTGTGCAGAGCTTGTGTTTATCTGTTTGGTTGGTTGGTTTGATTGTTTGATTGCTTGAAGGAGCTTCTAAAAGGTTTGAAATCTAGAAGCCTCTGTTAATTGGCTAAGCCTCAGTCAGGGGGAGGGGCTACCAGAGCTATATAAGCCTGTGACTCAGCGACCAGGGAGCTTGCGAACAGGATTTGCTAACAGGGAGTTTGGAGAGGGAGTTCTCCAGGTGAAAGAGGAGTAAAAACGGGACCCTTGTGGTAAGTGGCTGTCTGGAGTGTGTGTTTGTGTGTGGGGGAGTTATTTGCTGTGTGCAGAGCTTGTGTTTATCTGTTTGGTTGGTTGGTTTGATTGTTTGATTGCTTGAAGGAGCTTCTAAAAGGTTTGAAATCTAGAAGCCTCTGTTAATTGGCTAAGCCTCAGTCAGGGGGAGGGGCTACCAGAGCTATATAAGCCTGTGACTCAGCGACCAGGGAGCTTGCGAACAGGAATTGCTAACAGGGAGTTTGGAGAGGGAGGTTAGAGGGCACTAGTGACTTCTGGCCTTCTTTAAAACATAACTCTTATCGTAATCTATATTCCAGAGGTTTAAAAAGAATCCCAGTTTATACTTAAACTTGTTCATTAGAAAAATGGAGACAGAAGCCCAGCAGCAGAGTGGGGGCTATCCTGTTTATTGCGTCGAGTGTAACATGTATGATTACCTGCCCTGTGGGCGGGTGGCGTATGTGTGCACCCGTTGCAAGGAGCTCCTGACCCTCAGAGACCGAGTTCGGGCTTTGGAGGCCAGGGTGGCTGAACTGGAGGAGCTAAGGGAGGTAGAGAGATTTGTGGATGAGACTTTCTGGGACACTGTAGTACTGTCCCACCTCCAGTCTGAGAGCCCCAGTGCTCTTAAGGAGGATGAAAGTCTCAAGGGAACAGAGCATTCAATGGGAGCAGAGGGAAACCATCCCGTAGTTGGGACCCTCCTCCCAGAGGATGTTGCGGTATCCTCTCGCACTGAGGTTACCTCTGAGGGGGAGGGAAAGCCAGTTCGGAAGAGGCAGGTGTTAGTAGTGGGTGATTCGATCGTTAGAAACATAGATAGTTGGGTTTGTGATGACCGGGAGAACCGTATGGTCACTTGCCTGCCTGGTGCGAAGGTTGCGGATCTCTCGAGGCATCTAGATAGACTTATGTGTAGTGCTGGGGAGGAGCCGGTGGTCGTGGTACATGTAGGTACCAATGACGTAGGGAAGGGTAGGAGAGATGTCCTGGAGGCCAAATTTAGGCTGCTAGGAAAGAGACTGAAATCCAGGACCTCTATGGTGGCGTTCTCGGAAATGCTTCCGGTTCCACGCGCAGGGCCGGGTAGGCAGGCAGAGATTCAGAATCTCAATGCGTGGATGAGACGATGGTGTAGGGAAGAGGGGTTTGGATTTATTAGGAACTGGGGACACTTTTGGGAGAGGGGGAGCCTATACAGGAAGGATGGGCTCCACCTAAACCAGGGTGGAACCAGACTGCTGGCACTAAACATTAAAAAGGCCGTAGAGCAGTTTTTAAACTGAGAGATGGGGGAAAGCCGATTGGTGTGGAGATGCACGTAAATCGGAGGGAGACTACTCTTAGAGGAGAATCCATTGATAGAGATTCTCTAAGCTGTAGTCAGAAAGAGAGGAGGGGAGAGGGCAAACCATGGGCCAGAGCAGACAAACAACCGTGTACAAAGGAATCCAATGCATCAGGGAAGGGCAGACAAATAAGCAGTGGCAAATTTTTAAAGTGCTTCTACACAAATGCTAGGAGTCTGACTAATAAGATGGGTGAACTAGAGTACCTAGTATTAAATGAGGAGGTTGACATAATAGGCATCACTGAAACCTGGTGGAATGAGGAAAATCTGTGGGACACAATCATACCGGGATATAAAATATATCGAAAGGATAGAGCAGGCCGGGTGGGTGGCGGAGTGGCACTGTATGTGAAAGATAATGTAGAATCAAATGAAATAAAAATATTAAATGAATCAACATGTTCAATAGAATCGCTATGGATAGTAATTCCATGCTCCAAAAATAAGAAATTAGCAGTAGGGATATATTACCGACCACCTGACCAGGACAGGGATACTGACATTGAAATGCTGAGGGAGATTAGAGAGGCTACCAAAACAAAGAACTCTATAATAATGGGGGATTTTAATTACCCCCATATTGACTGGATACATGTCACCTCAGGAAGAGAAGCGGAGATAAAATTTCTCAATGGCTTAAATGACTGCTTCTTGGAGCAGCTAGTGCAGGAACCCACAAGGGGAGAGGCAATTCTCGATTTAGTCCTGAGTGGAGCGCAGGAACAGGTCCAGGAAATAACCGTTACAGGACCGCTTGGGAATAGTGACCATAATATAATAACATTCAACATTCCTGTGGTGGGAAGAACACCTCAGCAGACCAGCACCCTGGCATTTAATTTCAAAAAGGGGAATTACACAAAAATGAGGAGGTTAGTTAAACAGAAATTAAAAGGCACAGTGACTAGAGCCAAATCCCTGCAAGCTGCATGGAAACTTCTTAAAGACACCATAATAGAGGCCCAACTTAAATGTATACCCCAAATTAAAAAACATAGCAAGAGAACTAAAAAAGAGTCACCGTGGCTTAACCACCATGTAAAAGAAGCAGTGAGGGACAAAAAGGCATCTTTTAAGAAGTGGAAGTCCAATCCTAGTGAGATAAATAGAAAGGAACATAAACACTGTCAAATCAAGTGTAAAAATGTAATAAGAAAAGCAAAAAAAGATTTTGAGGAACAGCTAGCCAAAAACTCAAAAAGAAATAACAAAATGTTTTTTAAGTACATTAGAAGCAGGAAGCCTGCTAAAAAACCTGTGGGTCCCCTAGACGATCGAACTATAAAAGGCGCAATCAAGGACGATAAAGCCATTGCGGAGAAACTAAATGATTTCTTTGCTTCAGTCTTCACGGCTGAGGACGTTGGGGAGATTCCCAAATCTGCACCGTCCTTTGTGGGTAATGAATCTGAGGAACTGTCCCGGATTGAAGTGTCATTAGAGGAGGTTTTGGAACAAATAGAAAAACTTAATGTTAACAAATCTCCGGGACCGGATGGCATTCATCCAAGGGTTCTAAAAGAACTCAAATGGGAAATTGCTGAACTATTATCTGTGGTTTGTAACCTATCCCTTAAATCGGCTTCCGTACCTAATGACTGGAAGGTAGCCAATGTGACACCAATATTTAAAAAGGGCTCTAGAGGCGATCCGGGCAATTACAGACCGGTAAGTCTAACTTCAGTACCGGGCAAATTAGTCGAAACAATAGTAAAGAATAAAATTGTGAAGCATGTAGAAGAACATAATTTGTTGGACAAAAGTCAACATGGTTTCTGTAAAGGGAAATCCTGTCTTACTAATCTATTAGAGTTCTTTGAAGGGGTTAACAAACATGCGGACAAGGGGGATCCAGTAGATATAGTATACTTAGATTTCCAGAAAGCCTTTGACAAGGTCCCTCACCAAAGGCTCTTGTGTAAATTACATGGCCATGGGATAAGAGGGAAGGTCCTTTCTTGGATTGAGAACTGGTTAAAAGACAGGAAACAAAGGGTAGGAATAAATGGTAAATTTTCAGAGTGGAGAGGGGTAACTAGTGGTGTCCCCCAAGGGTCAGTCCTAGGACCAATCCTGTTCAACTTATTCATAAATGATCTGGAGAAAGGGGTAAGCAGTGAGGTGGTAAAGTTTGCGGATGATACCAAACTGTTTAGGATAGTCAAGACAGAAGCAGACTGTAAGGGACTCCAAGAAGATCTCACCAAACTGAGTGATTGGGCAACAAAATGGCAAATGAAATTTAATGTGGATAAGTGTAAAGTAATGCACATTGGGAAAAATAACCCCAACTATACGTACAGTATGATGGGGGCTAATTTGGCTACGACAAATCAGGAAAGAGATCTTGGAGTTATCGTGGACAGTTCTCTGAAAACTTCCACACAGTGTGCAGCGGCGGTCAAAAAGGCAAATAGGATGCTAGGTATTATTAAGAAAGGGATAGAAAATAAGACCCGGAATATCTTACTGCCCCTGTATAAAACTATGGTACGCCCACATCTTGAATACTGTGTACAGATGTGGTCTCCTCACCTCAAAAAAGATATTTTGGCCTTGGAAAGGGTTCAGAAAAGGGCAACTAAATTGATTAGGGGTTTGGAACGGGTCCCATATGAGGAGAGGTTAAAGCGACTGGGACTTTTCAGTTTAGAAAAGAGGAGACTGAGGGGGGATATGATAGAGGTGTATAAAATCATGAGTGGTATGGAGAGGGCCGATAAAGAAAAGTTATTTATTAGTTCCCTAAATAGAAGAACTAGAGGACACCAAATGAAATTAATGGGTAGCAGGTTTAAAACTAATAAAAGAAAGTTCTTCTTCACACAGCGTGTAGTCAGCATGTGGAACTCCTTGCCAGAGGAGGCTGTGAAGGCTAGGACTATAACAGAGTTTAAAGAGAAGCTAGATAATTTCATGGAGGTTAGGTCCATAAAAGGCTATTAGCCAGGGGATAAAATGGTGTCCTTGGCCTCTGTTCGACAGAGGCTGGAGAGGGATGGCAGGAGACAAAGCGCTTGATCATTGTCTTCGGTCCACCCCCTCTGGGGCACCTGGTGCTGGCCACTGTCGGCAGACAGGATACTGGGCTAGATGGACCTTTGGTCTGACCCGGTACGGCCGTTCTTATGTTCTTATGTTCTTATCCTCATCGTTACCTGCCCCCCCCCACCAGCTGCCTGAAATGAGGCCAGGCACGCCTCAGTTTCCCTCTCTGCCACCAGCTGCAGCTCATGAGGAATGGGCTCCCCTGCCTGCTGCGCCTTATGTATACCGACTGCCCCAGCTGCTTGTGGGTACTGGCTGCCCCTCATCTCTACCAGATGCCCTCTCTTTTTGGGTGGGAGTGCATGGACTGCTTTTGGAACTTTGGGAGAAACATGGAAAATTCCCAGGGAATTTTAAACAAAATGAAAACTGAAAATTAGCCTTATCATATGTGTCTGGCGACCCCCTAGAGCAGGGGTGGGGAACCTCAGGCCCAAGGGCCAGATATAGTCCCCGGCTTGTCTGGATCATAGAATCATAGGGTATGTCTACACTACAGTGCTATTTTGAATTAACTTAATTCGAAATAGTTAATTCGAATTAAGCTAATTCGAAATAACGCATCTGTACCCAAAAACTATTTCGAAATAGCGCGTCCACACTGAGTGGACCCTGAACCGAAGTTAAGGCTGGCCGGAACCAGTGCCAGCAGGGCATCAGTTTAGGACTTAGTGTGTGGGGCTGCTGCCTGAGGCTAACTGAGCTCCGTGCTTAAAGGGACCCTACCCCCACCCCAGACAGACAGGTCTCAGGGTTCCCCGCTGGCTTGTCTACCTCGATGAGGGACAGCAAAGCAGTCCTGTCTTGTAGTGCCCTGAGTGTCCGCACTCGGGACACCACAGCACTCGGCCACATGGAGCCAGAGCTGCTCCTGGGCACGCCGGTGCATCTCGTGGGGTCATTGCCATCAGCCCAGCTGCACTTGCTGCAGGCTGCCATCCGGGGGGTTTATCGGGGGGCTGTGAGGATCCAGGAGGCCCTGCGGGAGAGCGTCCACCTCGAGGAGCCCTCAGAGCCTCCCCGGTCCTCCCCACCGGGGGCTCGTGCCCCATTCCTCCCTCACGTCCTTCCACTTACCCCCCCCCAACCCCCCTTCCTGATGTCAAATAAAAGACACGTAGTTCAAAAATAGAAACTGGGTTTATTGAACAAAACTGGGGGGGGGGGATGAACCTCTGGGGAGACTGGGGAAAGGAGGTGGGAGAGGGGAAGAGAGAGGGTGGAAGAGGGGAGGGGGAAACCTGGGAGGAGGGAGCTGGAAGGGGGAAGCAAGGGGAAGAAGGGGGAGGGGAAGCTCAGGCCCAGGGTTGGGGGTCTTGCCAGACCAACTTGATTTTCATGCAAACCTGCTCCTGGGTTCGCATGTGGCCTTTGGTGGCCAGGCTGGCAGCTATCTTGCCATAGACGGCCGCATTCCTCTGTCTAGTGCGGAGATCATGGACGTTGGGGGCATCCCCCCCTAACCTGAATAAGGTCCATGATCTCCACCCTGGACCAGGAAGGCGCCCGCCTTCTCCAGCCCTGGCAGGCTCCAGGGAGCTGGCAGACTGCTCCTGGGGAGCGGTGGAGGGCTGGCTGCCAGTGGCTTGCTGGCTCCTGTTTTGGGGCCACTGGGTCAGGGGCCCCGGTGGCCACTGCTGGCTCTGGGCTGGCAGGCTTGGAGCTGGCACAGGCACTGTGGCCAGGGTCTACCCCTTTAATGGCTCCGAGGCTGAGGGAGAGGAGAGGAAGTTTTCCTGGTTGTGCCATCAGGGCTCCCTGGGAAGGGCTGGAGGCCCCCTATTTCGAATTAGATGTCTACACAGGACTTAATTCGAAATAGCTATTTTGAATTTGGTGTTACTCCTCGTAGAATGAGGTTTATCAAATTCGAAATAAGGGCTCCACTATTTCGAATTTATTTTGAAATAGCGGTTTGCCTGTGTAGACGCTATTAAAGTTAATTCGAAATAACTGCTGTTATTTCAAATTAACTTTGTAGTGCAGACATACCCATAGAGCTGGAAGAGGCTTCAGGAGGTCATGAGGTCCAGCCCCCTGCCCAAGGCAGGACCAATCCCAACTAAATCAACCCAGCCAGGGCTTTGTCAAGCCAGGACTTAAAAACCTCTAGGGATGGAGATTCCACCCCCTCCCTAGGGAACCCATTCCAGTGCTTCACCACCCTCCTAGGGAAACAGTTTTTCCTAATATCCAACCTAGACCTCCCCCACTGTAACTTGAGACCATTGCTCCTTGTTCTGCCATCCTTCACTACTGTGAACAGCCTTTCTCCATCCTCTTTGGAACCTCCCTTCAGGAAGTTGAAGGCTGCTCTCAAATCCCCCCTCACTCTTCTCTTCTGCAGACTAAACAAACCCAAATCCCTCAGTCTCTCCTCATAGGTCATGTGCTCCAGCCCCCTTCATTTTGGTCGCCCTCCGCTGGTCCCTCTCCAGTGCCTCCACATCCTTTCTATAGTGGGGGGCCCAGCTGGAGCACACAAAATCTACTAGCTTGCCCCCCCCGCAAGGCTCTGGTGTGTGAGGGGAATGTGAGGAGTGTCTTTCTCCTTCTCAGTCAGGGGCTTCACACTTTGCTTCTCACTTATGTGCAGCCCCCGACTGATTTTTGTGACCCAAAAAAGGTTCCCCACCTCTATCGGAATGAGAGTCTAATTCACTGCCTGTGGGCTACTCACTCCTTGACCCCTTGAGACTGCCCTCTGTGAGTGCCAGTAGGTGCTGGTTTTGAAACTAGTTATAGCATTTACCAGTACCTGACAACCCATTTCACAAGAGCCCACAGACAGGGGACTCATCTCTGCCATATTCACCAACTTTGAATAGTATCTTCATCCACAAGTAGACCCACTGAAATCAGACTCCTTGTGGGCTAGGGCGTTACTCAGTGTAAGTGAAGGTGGCAGATATGATCCTGGTACTAAGTTTAAAATAAACCATTCTTTTCTTGGTTTTATGATGCACACAATTAATATTTTGAAATTGAATGCTGCAAACAGTTGTATATTTTGCCATTTCTCACAGCTGAAAATTTATTGTAGATTAAAACATACAGGTTTCTGTGACCTTTTGCTAATTACTAGATAGAGATAAGCATGTACAGAAGTGACAAATTGCCTTTAATGACATTTAATCTGCACAGTGACATTAATGACAGGTTTAGTAGCCTGGTTACAGTCTTTGTTGCTGAGAGACAAAAAGAGCAAGGACTTTTATCTTAATTTGACCTTATTCAAAAGGTGTTTGTAGTAGTAGTCAATTTCTGATTAACTTAATCACCTGTTTTACAGGGAAAGCAGTCAAACATTGATCTATGAAAGGGCTGTTACGAGATAGAGTAAGCAGTCAGTGATATTTGCCAGACTCTAACTCTAATGAATCAACTTTTAGAAGGCAGGCAGGGGTGGAGGGAAAAAACAAAAACTAGCAGAAGCCAAAAACAAAACAAAGCTGTGCTTCTTTATAGGAAAGTGAGCAAATCAGGAAAAGGTTGCCATTAATGTGCCTGGTGGATGAATATCATATCTCATTCAGAATGACTGGAATGGTGACTGGTATTCTGTGCACAGAAAAATAATCAACACAATGCAAGATTTTAAAATACAAGGGCACGCTGTGATCTGTTGTCCTCACTGTGGATGTGGGCCTATGAAGTCCTGAGCACTCTTCAAGGGGACTGAAAAATAATTTTAGTTGGGATTGGTCCTGCCTTGGGCAGGGGGCTGGACTTGATGACCTCCTGAGGTCTCTTCCAACTCTATGATTCTACGACTTCAGAGTCATGAAGAATTGTCCTTTTTTTCTTTCCTACAAGTGCATTTATTTCCTGAGGAGGATGTTAGAGGACTGGAAGTTCACTGCACTCTTTAGGATCCAAATGAAATAATGAGCCTGGCAAAAGGGACTCCATCAGAGAACACAGCTTTGGGCTGAATCCATCTGGGCGTTGTGCATTAGTGCTGCACCATATTGAGGTCAGCACATTCTATTTCTATGACAACGGAGAGACTACAGATCCTTAAGGATGGTTGGGTTTTTTTTTTCAAGACAGCAGCAACCCAGATTGAAAACTTTCTGTCTGTCTCCATTTCTTTTGCTTTGCATTATATCTGCAGAATGATTTAAGGGCAACTTAAATAACTAGAGCGGAGGTTATCAACTGCATTTAGTAAAAGTAAACACCTAAGAAAATCATTCAAGGACCCATTAACTGGCTAGACAGGTCCTATAAACACAGATCACGATACATTTAAGAATGCTTCACAAACCACCACCAACAGTAACTTTTCCTCTTTGAAGCTCTTGAAAAGTTTCATTTGACTGATTAAAACGATTCCTTGTACACCTCTGAAAAATGCAAAGATGCAATTCAGACCATAGCCGGAAGGATAATCATGAACCTCAGGCTTCTAAAACAATTAACTGATGTATGGCTTATGCATTTTTAAATACAACAGAAATGCACTGAACTCCACCAAACTGGGTTGCAAGTTGACGCAAATGTTTAGTGAATTCAGGTCAACATTTATAGCATCAAATTACATTACAAATTACATGAAACTGCAAACAGAACGTTGTGGCATGTTGCTCAGAGGCAGTGGTCACCAACCAGTAGATCGGGATTGACTGGTAGATCCTGGAGTCTCTGACAGAGGATCCTGGTTGGTTTGGCCAGGATGCTACCAAATGCCAGCACTTCAGCTACTCCTCCCCCTACTGTCATGCTTCTCCTGCCCTGTGCCTAGGAGCAGCTCCCTGGGAGCCTTCTGCTTGCTGTGCAGAATAGGAGAGGCAGAAGAGGGGGGCACTAATGTCAGGGTGTCCCCCACTCTGCAACCCTGTACCCTATCTCCACAGAGACTGGGCTCGGGATGTGGGAGCTTGCTGGGAGTTGATCCTGTGTCTAGGGTTGCCAGATGGTTTCAACAAAAATACCGGACACTTGACATTACATCACAATCTACATTACATCTTAGTTAGAAAATACCGGACATGTATATTTTCTCATTTATATTTTCTCAATTTGTTTCCCAACAGAAAGCTCAAATACTGGACTGTCCAGTTCAAAACCGGACACCTGGCAACCCTACCTGTGTCGGAATGTGTTCAGCCTATAGAAAAGGGCAGTGTGAATTTCTGTCACTCTTGCACGCCATGTGTGTCTGTCACTCCCACAAACACACTCTTGTCTTTCACACTCACCTCCCAACCCAACACATCCTTGTGGTGCTCTTACTTCCTTTGCTTCTTTCAAAGTGGGCTATTTAGGTTTTTGACTAGATTGTCATAATTTTTCTTTCTCTTCTGCTCAAACTTAGTTCTCTGAGGAGTGAGTTCTAAAATGCCTGAGCTGTTGTGGCTGGAGAAATTATCCTTATGGTAATTTAAAAAAATATATCTAGGTTTTTGGGTTCTACTGGTGATGAACATCACCCTGATATTGGTACACTTCACAAAATGCATTCCCTCTAATTGTTTCCATCAGTGCGAGGAACACTAACTCGCAGGCTCCTGGAATCTGGCTGAATCGCTGCTCAATCTCCTGCAGCCAAATCGGGAGATCGGCTGCTAACTGTCCAGCCGCACTGTGAGGCAAAGACAAACTCCTCCATGCCCTGGCCCTGCACCGCTCCTGGAAGCAGCTGGCAAATCTCTGCAGCCACTGGGGGAGGCAGGAACAGGGGTCTCCGTGTAACAGCCTTTCCATAGATCAACATCTGACTGCTGTCCGTGTAAAACAGGTGATTAAGTGAATCAGAAATTGGCTACTACTGCAAATACCTTTTGAAACATGGCCAATGGGAGGAGTGAGGGGAGTGCTTGCAAACAGCTGTGGGGGGTGCAGCGTGGGGAGCCACCTGCCCCTCTCCTCCAAGAGCCACTGCTGGACATGTCAGCTGCTTTTGGGAGCAGGAACTGCCTGAGGTAAGGAGTGCACAGCTGGACCCTGCATCGTGTCCCCGTCCCAGCCCTGAATCCCCTCCTGCACCCAAATTCCCTGCCAGAGCCTGTACTCTGAGCCCCCTCCTATACCCCACCCTAGGTATGTAAGTGACGAGTTGACTAGCCGATGAGCATAAGCTTATCAGATAGTTGACTAGTCCCTCAGCTAGTCTCTTCCCCCTCCCCCCGCTGCCACTATAAGAGGCAGCAAGTGGGGGAGCAGGAGCCGGTGCTGGGGGAAGCCGGCTTAAAAGCCAGTTCCCCCGAGTACCATCTCCACGGAGGGTAGGGAAGTAGCGGGCACTGGACACGAACCGGCCCAGCTGATTCCCAGCTCACACTCAGTCCCAAACCTGCCGGCTGTTAATACATTTAAAAGGCAGAGCCGCAATGGGGTTAGTTCCCAGGGCCAGGAGCTAACCCTGTTGTGGCTCCCTCGCTTAGCGACTAATCGACTACTCGATGGAAATTCCATCAACTCGGCAATTAGTTAATTAAACTAAAATTAACATCCGTACTCCAATCCCCTGCCCCAGGCTCAGCCCAGGGCCCCTCCCACATGGAACCCTTCAGTCCAAGACCAGAGCCTGCACTCCAACCCCCTGCCCAAGCCCAATGAAAGTGAATGATGGGGGAGGGAAGGAGATGGAGCAAGCAGGTCGGGGCCTCAGAGAGGGGGCAGGGAAGGAGGCGAGGCCAGGGTGCCTGGGTTTGTGGTAAATCCCATATTGCACTTCTTTTCAAAAAGGGATTTTGTGCTTAAAAAGGTTGGTGACTGCTGCTCTAAAGCTGTCCAGCTGTCAACTGGCTGCGTCGGAAGTTTTGGGTGCTATAACTGTATCAGTCGTAGGACAATGGTGTAGAGGCTCTGAAAGTGCTAGATGCACTAGATGGAATTGTTGCCATATATTCATAGATCCCGAGGCCAGAATGGGCGATGTATGTAGTATGACTGTAACACTAGCCACAAAACTTTCCCAAAATAATTCCTCACACACCAATTTTAGAAGCACATGCAGTCTGGCTTTAGAAATTGTCAGTGATCCACCACAATCCTGGATCGTTTCTTTCAATGGTTAATTACCCTCATGGTGAGAAAGTTGGTCTTTCTTTCCAGCTCCTTTAGCCTGTCATTTATAGGGCAGGTTTTCTAATCCTTCAATCAGACTCTTGCCTTTTTTCTGAACCTCTTTATTTAATCTATATCCTTCTTCAATTGTGGACACCAGAACTGGACACAGTATTCAAGCAGCAGTTTCACCAGTGTCAAATATGGACGGAGAATAAACGCTCTATTCTGACTTGAGATTTTCCTGACTCTGCATCCAAGGATTATATTAGCTCTTTTGGCCACAACATCATACTGAGAGCTCATGTTGCGTTGATTATCTACTATGACCCAGCAAAATATTTTTTGGAGTCATTGTAAGCATGACCTATGTTGTTTGTTCCTAGGTGTACACATTTACATTGAGGCATATAGAACCATACATTCTTTGATTGCACTCAGCTTACCAAGATCACCAGCTTGCTTCGTGACCTGTGCTCCTTATTATTTACCACTCCCCTAATTTTTCTATCAGCTGCAGATTTGATCAGTGATGGTTTTATTTTTTCACCGCATCATTGATAAAGAATAGCATAGGGCCAAAAGACTTTTGCAGGACCTGGTTATAAACGCACACCTGCTCAGTGAAAATTCCCCATTTACAGTTACATTTTGGGACCTGTCAGTTAATCCATTTAATGTGAGACATATTAATTTTATATTCTAATTATTTTATTAAAATGTGTGGCTCCATGTCAAATGCCTTAGAGGAGACTAAGTATGTTACACTGCAGCCTATGTCAATGAAATTTGTAATCTTGTGTTTCAAAAATCAAGTTAATTTGACAGGATCTGTTATCCATAAACCCATGCTGATTGACATTAATTATATTACTCTCCTTTCATTCTGTATCAAGTCCTGTCTCTTCCTCTCCCTTATTTTGCCCGGATCAATGTCATATAGGTAGGCCCATCATTACCCAGGTCAATCTGTTTCTCTTTTGAAAATATTGTCACAGCATTAGCTCTCTTCCAGTCTTCTGGGACTTTCCCAGGGTTCCAAGACTTAATGAAAATCAAATTCAAGGATGTTTTCGTAATGGCAGCATGAGACTTCCAGCATGTGCCTAATGAGCTTTTTTTCCCCTACATGTAATGTACAATTGCCTAAGTAGCTAGTCATTCCATTCCCTAATGTGAGATGGGGGATCTGCAGCAGACACTATCTAATACCCCATCTTATAATTTCAGTGTTAGAATACTGCTCCATATGATCCATGTGATTGCAGGACAATGTTCTTCTCAGTTATCAGTGACTTGGAAACTAATAATGTTTTGCCTTCTCAAGCCTCCCTAAATACGTGTCTAACCCATGGATTTTAACTTCTCAATTATGTAAATTATTCCATCAGTTTGAATAATGATTCACTAGATCAAATGTGTGTTCATAAGTGACCAATTCCAATTCCTCTTGTTGGTTACCGAGGGCTCTAATATTGCTGTGCAGGTAGGCAATGGATTTCTTCTCTCATGTTCTTTGGCTCCTTACTTAATTTTGTTCTCAGCATCTACTCATATCCTCCCTCTTTTTACCCTTCTCTGTTGTGGGCAGTGTAACATCCTCACTACTCTTGCCAACATGTCCTAGGGGAGATGGGTTTCTCTTCTGTTGAGACAGAGGGCTATCAAGCTATACAGTCCTATTGCCCCATAGAAGGTAGATCAGTGTTCCACAAAACAAACCCCTCCACACTTACCTCGCCAGTAGTTCCAGAAAGTTTTGCTCTTTGTCTCCCTTCACTTGTGGAACGGAAAGAATCCCAGAGAAGATTACTTGGATTCCTCTTCTTCAGCATGCTTCCAAGTTCTCTGAAATTATGTGTTACCTGTGAGCGTCATTAACACCAAAAGTATCATCACCAATGACCAAAGAAATCTATCCAGTCATAGAGTTCTGTCTTGTGTTTTGATCCTGGGAAGGCAGCTTTTACCATCCTCATGTCCCTCGTAGAATGTTCCTTCAATTCTTCTGACTATTAAGTACCCAATAAGGAGTCTTCTCAGATAACTGAACAAGTTTGTAGCCAAGCTTGGTTTTCTTACATCTTTTAAACTGGAAAATGGCAGTTCTACTTCTAATTGTTAGATGTGAAATAAATATAATAAAGAGGTTATAAATATAGATAGATAGACAGAAAATCTGTATATAACACCAGCACAATCCCCAATCACAAATATGGAAGAGAATAAACAATAAAATTTAAAAATTCCTCCCAACAGAAGAAAATTTCAGTGTATACGTTCATCTTAAACATCATACACAGTCTGAAAGCATATCTACTATTTTTACAAATAACATAGCTGAAAGTGAGTAGAAATTTTTTTTTTTTTTGCTGTTTTTGGTGGGATTTTTTAAATTTTTTTTCATTTAATAGGACCCTTGTTTGTGTGGGTCTTTCACATACCAGCAAGAGAGAAAACAACAAGATGCAGCAAATGAAAACATGTTGGTAAGTCACATGAGATTAGCACAGGGCTTTGGGAGCGCTTGTAATTAGAGCCCTGCATGGATACAAAATTGGTATCTGCATTTGCCAAAATGATCAACAGGTATCTGTGGATTTGTAGGGCTCTACCTGTAATACCTGAAAGAATTTTCAATTTGTATCTTTTTTTCAAAATGACTAGATTTCAGTTTGGTGTCCCATGCATTTTTTGAACTGTTTAGTGCTCCAATAACAGCCCTGAATGTCCTACGTTATAAATATAATGAAGATAGTTAACATTATTGTTTCTTGGAGTCATGACTGTAGTATTTATGCGGTTGCATCTGACTCACTATGGGTACTTCTACACTGCACGGCTATTTTGAAATAAGTTCTTCCAAAATAGCTTATTTTGAAATAGCACATCTACACTGCAGGGAAGCCTCAAAATTAGTCCAAGGCAGGCTTCCCTAAAGTAGATGTGCTATCTCCATTTAGAGCCCCAGGAGGCACTGGGGAGGAATAACTTAGAATGGCCCTGGTGAGGGGCTATTTCGAAATAGCAGCAGTGGAGTGTCTACACAGGCCTTATTTCCAAATAGCTATTTCTGAATAGGTGTTATTCCATGTAGAATGAGGTTTACAGATTTCAGAATAAGCTGTCCATTATTTCTAAATGATTTTGAAATAACAGAATAGCTGTGTAAATGCTCGCATTATTATTTCGAAATAACGCTAGTTATCTTGAAATAATGGAGCAGTGTAAGCAAGGCAAGCCACTTAATATCTCTGGTTCAGGTTATACACCTGTACAGTGGCTATTACAACCCTTTGCTATTTTCAGAGGGGTAGAACCATTCAGTTTGTAATGCACTCTTAGACTTTTGAATGAAAGTCACTGTAGCATAGCAGTGTAAAAAATAAACTATGATAACAGCATTGAACATTACACCTATGTTGGCTTTTGTACCATCACCTATACGTCTCACGTAGCTACTATTTTTTGTTGGAGAGAAACCTCAGGGAGGGAATTAATTCACTTTCTCTCACTGATAGTTAATTATTTAATATATCACTTAGCAATATATCTTCACTAAAGAACGAGTGAACTTTTTGAGATCACAGCTTTACCCACGCTTATATTTGCAATACATAGCGAAATTAGCTCAGCTATTTACATCTAGCATTCTTTCTTCCTTTCTAATGCTTGTGGAACATAGAAATCCAATGATGAAATGAAACACAATGTCCAGTTCATGACACAACTGTTGGACATCCCTAGGAAAGCAGTAATTATATCAAATCTTTGATGCTATCATACCTGCATATGCTATCTTAATAGCTAAGAACTAGAAAGAGGTTGACCCACAGACCTGAACCTGAACCTCCACAAATTTGGGAAAGGGGGATGCGTCAAAACTTAGTTCATGTTCGTGGCTCAGGTCCATCCAGTTTTCACCAAAAGTAGTTTTCATATAAGGCCAGTCTTCATCCAGTCTGTATTGCTGCCATGCATCCTATGTTGATCAATTTCTTTCCTCCAACATCTATCCTGGAAGTGTATTTGCCTTTTTTAATTTCTAACTAGCTCTGTAATGACCTAATAACTGGACACAGAGAAAGATGAGGATGGTTAAAATACTGCCTCACAAACAAACGGGCATTAGACCTCTAGTATTGTTTCCAGTTATAATTGGTTTGCTGAGTTTGGCCAGCAGTGATATGCTGGCAGAGAGCACTCGGGCGGTGTCCGCAAGACTTGTATCTGTGCCATTGAGGCTCAGGCTGGCTGTGGCTCTTATTTTATTGCAAAGACTGCAGATACGTTTGGACGTGTTTGCCGTGACAAGTTGGATGGCTTTCTGGACATCAGATGGCGATGTTGATTTTGGAGGACTTTTACCCACCAACATATGCAAGTGTTGAATTGGATGGAGTGAAACAGCACATTTCTCTTTCTGTTTGAAGTTTGGCTTCATATGTGTGTGTGTGAGTTAGAACTGAGCGAAGGCTGTGTTCAATTTTCTGCATGTCTTCCTTGGAATTTTTAAATAAACTATGTTCACCCCCTCCATCTCCCTGGCTTTTTTCCCCTTTTTATGGCTGTTCTCCTTCCCTTGTGATTTTACTGGCAGGAACATTGTGGAACAAGCAACTGTAAGTTCACATCAGAAAATATTCACCCAAAGCATATTTATACACATGTATACACATCAGAACCTTGATTATAAATGGTCCAGACAGGGAACAAAACATACTGTTTGACCAAGTATGTCCATTCAGCACTAAGCAACACAATCCAGCTAAAAAAAATAACACTAAAGGCCCAAAATTAATTAAGACACAAAGATCTTCCTGTGTAACCCTGAACAAGTTAGAATCATAGAATACGAGAACTGGAAGGCACCTCGAGAGGTCATCGAGTCCAGTCCCCTGCCCTCATGGCAGGACCCAGTACTGTCTACCATCCCTGACAGATGTCTATGAAACCTGCTCTTCAATATCTCCAAAGATGGAGATTCCACAACCTCCCTAGGCAACTTATTACAGTGTTTAAACACCCTGGCAGTTAGGAAGTTTTTCCTAAAGTCCAACCTAAACCTCCCATTGCTTTTTGTCTTATCATCAGAGGCCAAGGAGAACAATTTTTCTCCCTCCTCCTTGTGACACCCTTTTAGATACTTGAAAACCGCTATCATGTCCCCTCTCAGTCTTCTCTTTTCTAAACTCAACAAGACCAATTCTTTCAGTCTTCCTTCATAGCTCATGTTCTCTAGATCTTTTATCATTCTTGTTGCTCTTCTCTGGATCTTCCCCAGTTTCTCCACATCTTTCTTGAAATGTGATGCCCAAAACTGGACACAATACTCTAATTGAAGCCTAATCAGCACAGAGTAGAGCAGAAGAATGACTTCTTGTGTCTTGCTCACAACACTCCTGTTAATGAATCCCAGAATCATGTTTGCTTTTTTTGCAATAGCGTCACACTGTTGACTCATATTTAGCTTGTGGTCCATTATGACACCTAGATCCCTTTCTGCGGGACTCCTTCCTAGACAGTCGCTTCACATTCTGTATGTGTGAAACAGTTTGTTCCTTCCTAAGTAGAGCACTTTGCATTTGTCCTTATTAAACTTCATCCTGTTTACCTCAGACCATTTCTCCAGTTTGTCCAGATCAGTTTGAATTATGACCCTATCCTCCAAAGCAATTGCAACCCCTCCCAGCTTGGTATCCTCTGCAAACTTAATAAGCGTACTCTCGATGCCCATCTGGTTCCCACCTGCTTGGTCCCACCTGTAAAACAGGGATACTGTTTCCTTTTTCAAAACCATTTTGACGTTTAGATTGTAGGCTCTTTAGGATGAAGACTGACCATCTCTCTGTGCATGCATAGTGGCCAGCATAGTCAGATGCCAGTCTCAGCTGGAGCTTCTCTTTGCTATTTTAATACAAATGATGAATCATAATAAAAATGTAGAAAGAAAATAAATTCTCTTTGTATGGAATGATAGAATACTAGCTGTGACATGGAAGAATAACATTTTAAGAGTCTGGAGGAATCACATTAGTTTCTTTGAAACATCAGTTATATTTTTTTCTGCCTCAAAGACGACAATGATTTCAATGTGCAAACTGCACTCCAGTTGCACACTGAATTCAAAACAGGATAGTATATATTCATCTTTGGGGTTATGCAGGTTTTGTTACCCTCGTTCTAGATGAAACCATGGATGCCTCTGGAGAGTGGGAATTACATAGATCAGTATTAGAGAAACTTGTATTGATTGTGTCCCTGAATTTAAAGAGACAAACTCAGGCCCGGTCTTGCTAGGATTTATGCACATAAGTAATTATTATTTTGGAATTCATTTCATACTCTTATTAGGTCTACTCAGTGGTTTAAGTACCTGCATGATCAGACCCCTATACTAAGAAGAAACAGTGTTCTATTAGTTGTAATAATTACATGAGTCTGTAGAGTTGCCAGATGGTTTTGGAAAGAATATCGAACCGCCCCCCCCCCCCCCACACACACACACAAAAAACCACGCCAGGAAAAAGTTTGTTGAGCAAAAAAAAGGACCTGAGAATGGCCCCTTTAATAAAACGCATGCTGAGGCTTTTTGGCCCTAACAGGCTGCTGGCGGTTGCCCGCCTTCTTGCCTCCCTGTGCCGGGCCAGACAGCTGCCTGGTGAGCACTAGGGTTGCCAGGCTGCCTCCGTATTGAGCTGGACAGCCCAGGATTTTCACCTCCTGGCTGGGAAAAAAATCAGAAAATACCAGACATTTTAGGTGTCCAGTATTTTCTGAATTTTTTTACCAGACGGGAGGCGAAAATACCAGACTGTCTGGTTCCATACCGGACACCTGGCAACTCTATGAGTCTGGTGCATAGTTCCCACTAAAGTGTGTGCCTGTGCGGCCACGCACAAAAAGTTCTTCCCTTGCCCACCTCCTGTAGAGAGCTGCGCAGCAGTTAGAGAGGCAGTGGGATGGGGGGCCAGGACCTGCCACATGGCAGGGGGAAGAGGCCTGCTCCGGTGGCCAGGGCTGCCATGTAATAGGGGGCACTGGGACCTATTCTGGTGTCTGGGGCTGGGAACGGGACATAATGCATGGCAGGGGAGGGGAGGTATTTCTGCTCTGGTGGCTGGGAACGTGTGTGTGTTAATAAATTAGGTGCCACAGTGGCACACCTCCAAACCCGCGCACATGACCTCAATACTGGTGCACAAGCCAAAACTCACTCTGCTCATGGTTGGAAAATCTTAGCAGGAACACCGGTCTGGAGAGTTCTCTGTCAGCTGGAATTTTGTTTTCCTTTACAAATGCTGGATGCTGTCGTGTGGGCAAGTAAATTGTCAGATGTTCAGTGAGATGTGCACAGTCTGTTAGATGTGCCGCAATACAGTTTCGGATTCAGATTGCTACTTCATGCAGTAAATATGATGCTGCTGTGTTTGTCTGCAATGTCTTGCATACAGTAATTCTTCTCCAGCCTCCGAGGCCTTTTCTGGGCTAGTTTCCTGTATTCTCCCAGTGTGACAACCACAGGCTCAGCTCCAGCAGCAGGAGCAAAGTGGGTGTTGGGGGGTGCTTGTCTGTCTGGAGCACTAGGGACTGCCAGTGTTTAGGGCAGTACGCCTAAATTTGTAACCCACTTCCCCCCTTGTGCCCAGTGAGAAGCACTCCTTGCAAGCCGGTAATTATGTACCTTGAGCATCTGAGCTGTTAGAATGGATGGCAGGTGATGCTTCCCCCTGAAGAGGCTAAGCCCCTGCTTGCTTCTTCCAGGTTGTGACGGCGCGTTGGGATTTCCCCGTCTCCTGCACCCCTGTAGTGGCACGAACAGACTCCACCAGCCAGTAGAATAGAGGGAGTTTATTGCTTCTCCAGGATACAGCACAGCACAGATGTAATCTGGTTACAGGGCAGGCCTAGGATGCCTCAGCCCCCCTTGAGATGGGGGAGACTGGGCCCTAAATTTCAGCCCCTTCCTTAGGCTGTCTCCTCCATGATCCCAGACAGCAACTAACCAACTCCCTTCCAGCCCTGCCCCCAGCCAGGGCTCCACTCCGCCTTCTTCCCATTGTTCCGCTCCCTGGGAGATAACTCGTCGGACAGGTTCAGAGCCCCCTTGCATAATGACTCATCCCCTGCCCTGCTGGGCCGTGCTACAGACAGCAGCCAGCGGAGGTCACCCACAGCCCAAGCCTAGCAACCAGCAAGGTACCCACACTGCGTCACACAGGTGAGGCCCTGCCCCTGTAGGCTGCTCTGAGCCTTCTCTCCCGTGAAACCAGCCAGTGTAGGGTCGGGGAGCTGAGATATCAGACAGGGCCCCCGGGGAAGCTAGAGATGAGCCACCTCCTCCATTCGTCCCCTTTGGCCCCACCCCATTCCACTTCTTTCCCTGAGGCCTTGCTCCTTGCTCACTTTCTCCCCCGCCCCCATCACCACCACCTCAAGACCAGAAAAGTTCTGTGCCACTGCTATGGCTCTAAGTCAGTGTTTTTCAACCAGTGGTACGAGTACCCTTAGGGATGCTGGAGAGAAGTCTGGGGGGTGCGTCAACACAACTGTAATTTGGAGAAAACTGAATTTTTGTTTCAAGTTTTACAGTGCTTTATTATTTTTGTACTTTTTACACCCAAAAATGTCATCGCCCGCCCAGCTGCGATTAAGTTGTTGAAACAAATGTGTCGCAACGGTAGAAACAAGTTTTGTGAGTCTGAAAACTGTAGGTACTGGGGGTACTTATGATTTTTTTAAAGAAGTACTTTATAAAAAAAGGTTGAGAAACGCTGCTCAAAGTCCATGGCAGGTAACAGGAGCAACCCCAGCTCTGGGTTGTGTAGCAGGGGGCTGCAAATCCACTGCTGCTCCCCCTCTGGGGGTGAGAAGTTTGGGGCGCATGAGTGGCCTTACCTTGCCTCCATTATGAATTGCTTAATGGCTGCTAGTGAAGTGGATTGAGTATGCGGAACCATTATACACCATCCCTTGCCTAGCCATTCCCAAGGCATGAAATATAGACCTTTTTTTGCAACTATTTACAACTTGATTCACTTGTTACCCTTTAAAAATGAACATTATCCAGGGAAATCAAGAATCTGCATTGCATCACCTCTCTCCTGTTTGGAAGAGGGTGCTGTCCACATACCACAGTGTGATGTGATGCGGCATTTTCACAGGAGGTGAAAATCTGCTCGTGTTGCATTTTCTGGTTTAATGGGGTGCCCTAGGCTCCTGGGGTTCTCTCTCTAGCTTTGCACCTCGCTTCCCCTGTCTGTAAATGTGCAAATTTCTTACCCACCTCAAGTAGGGTTGCCAGATGGTTGAAACAAAAATACTGAACACCTTCCCCTCCCCCACCAAAAAAAAGACTGGGAAAAAATTCTGTTGAAGTTGTTGAGAAAAAAAAAAGACTCCAAGGACTTATTAAGCCAAAAAATAAAATAAAATAAAACAGCATGATTAGCATATTGTCATGCTTCATTTGCATAATCTATTCTGAGCTGTTTTTGTGCAAGCAGTGTAGACGTGTCCATTTTGCGTCTCCCTTATCCCAGACACATCCACGCTGCTTGTTTTTGCGCAAAAAACCCTTGCACAAAAATGGCTCGGAATAGATTATGCAAATGAAGTGCGACAATATGCTAATCAGCGCTTTCATTTGCATTGCCTCTTCCGGCAAAAACTGATAGTGTAGACATAGCCTGACTTGCTCTCTGACACCTGGCGAGATGACCAACGACATTTTCCCCCTGACTGTTTTTTTCAAGACCAGATTTTTTTTCCTCAAGCGGGAAAACGAAGGACTCACTCACAGACATCTGTGTATCAACCTTGGCTGCATCAAATTGGATTAGACTCTGTTAATTCAATTAATGACTGCACTGAAAGTTGGTTTTAGCTCATAGTGAAAACAGGAGGGCAGGGCCTGATAGCCTATATGGATTTAATGACTGCATCTTTGAAGAGTGTTAAGCTAAAGTGAAATTCAGAATGGCTTGTTAACTGGGTTTATTAGCTGTTGACCTTCCCTTTCAGCATTATAGTGGCAGGCACACCGAAGAAAGCACTAACATCCTGATTAGCATTTTATCTAAAGATAGTCTGTTGCCCGTTCCACAGTAAATTAGTTCAATCAGCTGGAAAGAGCCTCAGAAACATTTTCGTCCTTATTATTCATATAAAAAGAATTAGATGTTAGGACAGTTCATCTAGCTAAATATGCTCTGGATTAAGCAACTGTCCTTGCTTGTAAGGAAGGTGCCTTTGCAAGTTTTGACTTACTGAACAAATTCCCCTTTACATCTGAGGATGCGCAGCACTTTGAATGAAGTCCTTCGTGTGATTGTTTGTAAAGAGCCACCATTTTGCTGCTTGGTTATTTATAGACTTTTGTGCAAATAAGTCTCTTAAAGCTCTTCTTCCTAATACTGTGTCTGGCTCTTGGGCTGTTTCTTGACATTGCAAAACTCTTCTTTTAGATACAAAAATTCACAAGGGATCAAACTGTGGAATGGGCTTATTTCAAAACATGTCCTTTGAAAGGACAGTGGGGTCTGGGATACAAAAGTTCTCTTCCAGCAACTAAAATCCCCCATCCTGGTATTTTCCCATTTTTGGAACTTGATGGGATTGATTTATATTCAGAGTTGTTCTCCTGTGAAGTTAGGGGTGATGAAATACACTAGATTGACAACTGGATTCTTCCCTGTCTGCTACCTCAGGCATCAGTGCTGCAAGCAATATGTTGAATGTTCTGACCTTGAGAGACAAAGTTTGAGTAGAAGAGAAGTGGTTATTTCGGTACCTCTCTGGCCAAATGCTGCCATGAATGAAGTCACTGACAAAAATACTCCTTCTTGGATACCACGGAGGAACAATCAGATCCTCCATCTTGACTTCTACTCAGAACATGGACAAAGGTGCCAGTCTGATGTTGTTGCATTGCTAGGAACTTTTAACAGAGAACACCAGCTCCACTCATTTAGACACCCTCTGGATTGTGAGGTTATTAGCTTTGAGAAACTAGACCAGTGTTTCTTAAACTTTTTAAGATGGAGGAACACCAAACAATATTTTTTTATGAGGAACACACAAAAAAAGAGGCAAAAAAAAAAAAAGAAAAATAGGGTTGAGGGGAAAGTTATTGAGCAAAAAAGAAAAATAGCATTGAGGGGAAAGTTGTTGAGGGGGAAAAAGAAGTTGCCTGTCCCTTTGAGGGTGGCCATTTTGAACTCTGTTGTTCTCTGCGGCACACCTCTGACTGCCTCATGGCACACCGGTGTGCCACAAAACACAATTTAAGAAACACTGGACTAGACCTAGTCCTCCTATATGAAGTGTATCCAATGCCTTTGTCTTTCTGTAGAGAAAACTGCTCAAGTCCTCATCCGATCTGTAGATTGTATGCCTGACTAGTTGCTTACAAGGAAATGCTCATTAGTAAGATCTGAAGCAGTCTGCTATTGATAGACTCAGGGAGCTCACTGGCTCTGGGCTACACCAAGGGAAACTAGAATTAAAAAAAACAGTGAGTTCTCTTAAAAAAAGACCAAACAATAAATAATCCCTGCTGTAAAAGGTTGGGGATGTTTTTGTGCATGTTAACTCTTACGTGTACGTATTACAAGGTGCTGATAACACTGTCAGTGATGCTTGGGGGGCGGGCGGGACACAGTTCTTAATTCTAAACTGAAATTTAAATTAAGCAGTCTACTCACGTACTTAAAGTTAAGAGTGCTAAAATGTTTTGCTGGATTAATTCCTGTTGTTCTTTCAAGGTGTTCCACCAAATACTAATATACAGGTCACCATGTTGCTATTAAAATAAAAATATGCCCAAATAAGATAATGTATTGAAAATTCTCAGACAAGCCCTGCAAATCTGCAGGTACTCGCTTTATATCCAGGAGAAGCCGTACCCACAGCTCATTTTTGTGGATATGGATGCAAAATCAGATATATAGTTTGTATCTACAACCCTGCAAGTTTGCAGCTATCCCCTTTATATCCGCAGATGTCATTGTGGATATCCATGACTCATTTTTGTGGATGCAGATGTGGATAAAGATACTACTTTTGGATCTGCGCAGGGCTTAAATATTTTCCCATTTACTATGTTGTTGCCAACAGCAAAAGTTTCCGGGCAAAGTTGAGATAAATAGGACAGTGCTAAAGGAAAGTTAAATACTAGAACCATTAACTAGTCACCATTTTCTACCAAGATAGAAAACCATTGCTAGTTTTATTAGCTCTGGTGTGTTCCGGTATATGATGACACCAATTTTAAATTATTATTTGTATGGCACTAGGTGTTAGGGGTACATCTACACTGCAATAAAAGGCCTGCAGCTGGGCCAGTCAGCTGATTCAGGCTTACAATGCACGCTCAGGCTTGGGTCAGAGCCTGAATTCTGAGAAGCCATGAGGGGAGTTTTGGGGGGAGGGGCATTTCAAAGCCCAGGTCTCAAGCACCAGTTGTTTTTCTAATTTCAATGAAGTCATATCCTAAGCACTCCTATCAGGATCAGGGCCTCATTCTAGGTATCATACAAACATTCTCCTGCCTCAAAGAGCTTGCCATTTTGATTGCAACAGGTAGACAAAACAATCTTCAAGGCGGGGGAAGCAGGGAAGGAAGTAATGTAAGATGAGATAGTAAAACAATCTTCGTATCGTGAACATTGCTTCTGATTGGCTGTCTGCCGAGCCACTTAATGAACCTGAATAGGTAGAAAGAATGAGATACTTGAATTCCAGGGTACTTAGTTGCTGTTGGTAGATAATCTTTATGGAGGCCTTGAGTTTTTCTGCTTTATTCACTGAAAGAGACAGCAACAACACAACGATTTTGCATCCTTTTATTTTCTTTTAAAGTCCCCTTGACATGAATAATGGTCTGAAAAGAGCAGCCTTAGAATCTAGTTATTGAAATTGCCACTATTCCCTCTGACTGCTGTCTGAAAGGTTTTAGAACCATGTTGATCTCAATGTAATTTCAGTAGATTTATATCAGTATGAGTCAATATCAGGACCTATGTAGGGATACAAAATTTGTACAGGGTGTCCCCTGCTATAAGTCTCCCCGGTAGACGACCGTTCTGCAAGTCGTTGACGCTTGTAGGAACTGATGCATTATAAGTCCTCTCATTCCCCTCTCTTAAGTCGCACAACCTTCCACCCCCAATTTGTGCAAATGAAAGTCAGCCACAGGAAAAAAATCCCCCACTTTAAGTTGTTTCACTATAAGTCCGAGTCTTTTGGAACGTATCTTGGACTCATGACGAGAACGGCCTCTATCCACATCCATATCTGTATCCACAAGGAGCCTCCGATATCTGCCTCCACATCTGCAGCTATGAAGACAATACCTGCAGCATTGCAGGACTCTCCTCGTGTATCTGCATGAGCTATCCAGTCCCCTGTATTCCTAGCTGCTTGTTTATGCACCCTTTAGCTGTCCATCATTCAGTGCATTTATGATGCTGCTCTATAGCAATAGTAGAAAGTTTAGAACTTTTGTCCACTTTCTAGTTTCATTTTGACAAAGTCCAAATATGCAGAATATTCTGCTAAAGAGGAAAGGGTGGATGTTTCTTGAGACGTATTCAAAATATTTTTCTAACTATGCCACTCTGAAGTTCACAGTGAGTCCTTCTTATTTTTAAACTGTCATTTCCTATTGCCTGGTTTCCTCCTCCCTCTTTCCTGCTCTTTCTTCTGTAGCGGTTTCCCACTGGAAGTGATTTTGTTAACCTGGCAAACCAGGTGAGCAGTTGTACACACTGCTGCCTGTGTGACTTTAATGCTGCTGTGTAGCCAGTGGGCAGGTTGAAGGCATAATGTAAGAGACAGATGGTCCCTTTCCTCTTGCCCTTGCTCCTGAGTAACTAACCATGTCTCTCTGATATGAACTCCCTTAGCCTTTGGCTCTCTGATCCTATCTATTTCCCCAAAGTGGGTCCCTTAGTTATCCTTTGGCCTTGCTGCTGGGCTGCTGTCTTACTCTAAAAAGAGAGGAACAACTCTGTTAGAACTGGATTTTAACCAAGCTTTCTTGTCATAAATGTAGATGGAATAAATGGGCCAAATGTTTTAACCTAACTCACTTTCTGTCTCGCATTAAATAGGGTTCAACAATGTCTGAAATTGCGTATACAGAGACATCAGCCTGCTCAGTCGCATGGCAAGCAGACCATTAAAAATCTTTTAAACTTTGTGTTAAAGATTTTAAAAAGGTTAAAGCATTTGAAAGGTAATGTAGTACGTGAGGCTTTTGCTTTAACAACATATCTTGTTTCCTCTTCCTTTGGCAGGAGAGCGCTTTGTAAGGGAAGTCCCTCCCCCCAGTTGTTTGACACTCTGTTAGATGGAATTAAAGATGACGTCCTTTGGGGGGGAAGAGAAGAAGTTAGTTGAAACAAGCTGGTGCTTCTGTTTGCTGCTGCTGCGATAAGTCTGATCCTGTTTCATGTCAAGCTGGAGCTGCTAGGAGTAGTGATTTAATCTGGATACCTCTCTCTGGCCCAGGCCAGCCAGGACATGCCCCAGAATCAGGATGATGAAGGCCTGAAGTCCCAGAAAATAGAAGGGAGGCAGCCAAAATGGGGAGGCTCATGTCAGTAGCCTCCGTCTATTCTCTCCCTCCCATTACGTCTCTTTTTAAGGGCCCAAAAAGGCATCGATGGGTGGAATAGGCTCATTCTTTAGTCCACCAGCAAGGCCTAATGTCTGCACCAATTTGGGAGAATTAATTTCTGGTTCCACATCTTCTGTTTTCACCGAGGATGGTTTTAATGGAGTCCTTGAACCATGTCCTTAGCACCTTTGGCTTAAACCTTTAGCTTTTCCTTGAGGGGGGGAGGGATAGCTCAGTGTTTTGCACATTGGTCTGCTAAACCCAGGATTGTGAGCTCAATCCTTGAGGGGGCCATTTAGGGATCAGGGGCAAATCTGTCAGGGATGGTATTTGGTCCTGCTGTGTGGGCAGGGGACTGGACTCAATGACCTCTCAAGGTCCCTTCCAGTTCTATGAGATAGGTATATCTCCATAGTATTAATTCATTGGGCCTCCTTTTCATGCCTTGCCCCATCTACAGTTGTTATTATGTTTCTGTGACATTTTCTGCCCTCTCCCATATGTGTGACAGCTGACCTCACAAGGAGGATACACGTGTATGCCTCTATTACAACTTAGAGTCCCTGCCACACTCTGAATTAGCAAAGGAGGGAGTATGCAGCAGGAACCACTCACTACCTGAGGTCATATGTGAGTTTTGCCGTTGGCCCTTCTCTCATTTGCTGCCCGTAGCTGTGTTGCATCTGACACCCCAGAACACTAAGGTGTTCTGCAGACTGATCCAGTCAGAATTTTTTACTTTGCATCCACCTATTGCCTTTATCTTGCAATAACCACAGCCTAACACCTTTACTCCTGTAAGGTTAGACTTCTAGGTCCATATTCAGGCTTCTGAAATAAGAGTTTGCTCCTGCAAAGTGCTGGGCGCTCCACCCTGGTCCAGCAAAGCACTTATGTGTGTAACTTAAACCATATTTACATTTAAGCATGTCCTGAAGTGTTTGGCTGAATCAAAACTAAAGCACCTAGCACTGTGCAGGATAAAGCCATCAGAGTGGCCTGTTTTTCAAAGATATTGAACACTCCACAACTAGGGATGTACCATCCCATTTAAAAAGTTAACTTGTTAAATGTCAAGTTTAACCCGTTAACCAGGATCCTGTCCCTGGCCTGGCTGCCAGTTAACCCTTTGCATCCCTACCTACAACCCCCATTTTAGCTGATTTTTGGATGCTCTGCTTTTCTGTGAATCAGGCGATTTTACTTAGGTGCATCAGGGAACCTAAGTTTAGGCAGCCCGCCTTGAAAATTTTGGCCATGGATTTTTTAGTTGAACTTTGGAATGTATGAAATGAAGGATGATTTTTTTTCTACTATATAGTATAACTGAGACCAAGCAGCAGAGGTTTAGGATATTAACTTGTCTATTATTGTGTAATGATGATTTGTGTTTCTGTGCACACCTGAATTTCTGATTCCACACTACGTGTTTTTGTGCGTATGTGCACAGAGGGGCAAATATATATAAAATAGTAAAGCTATTAAAATGCTTGTTTAACAAGTAAATTCTCTTACAATACAGGCCAATTAAAAATATAGTTTCATTGAAGATCACACTAAATACATTGTTGGGAATTACGCCATTATTTTGTGGCACAAGACTGGAGATAACACTTAGAAAAATTGATCTGTAAGGATAAATCCACACTGTTTTAAAATCAGAAACTGTCTGAGTAGCTTTGTAACTGCATATATTAGTGTTTGACCCTTTCATTCATAATGGTATATTTCCTTAAATAGAGTAACAGTTCAGAAGGGAAGTACAGTGAATAACTTGCAAGTTTATTGGAGGGAAATTCAAGACCAGGGATTGCAAGACATGGCTACTGCATGATGTGTAAGTCAAGTCCCATTCAAGCTATATTTTGAGGACATCAGTGGTTCACAAGTCTCCTGCTGAGTCTTTGCACAAAGGTGAAATTCACCCTAGGATAAGAAATGACCTCAAATAGCATTATTGCAAACAGCTCCACCAAGACAACTGTCCTGTGTGTCCTTGCAGATTTTTTTTTTTATGGAACTACTTTGCTCTTAATACCATAATATCCCAAATAGTAGCTTCTGAGTAACATTAGATGTAGGGAAGGCTTGAATAAATGCGAAACAGAAGTGAGAGATTCCTTCTGCATTGAACAGTGCACATGATATCCGGATTATATAGGCTGGCTTTATCTCTGCCAAAGGAACTGAAAGCATTTTCAAGCAACAGAAAAGCTGGTCAGTAGCACCATCTGCAGGCTGCAGAAGAGGACATTCTTCCATATATTCTATCAGTCACTCTAACGCGGGGCTTTTGCAGAGTGAAAGGGGGCAGGATCCCGAAAGAAATAGGGTTTAGGAACCTATGTCCAACTACAAGAGTTAGGATACAGAGTTGCTGTCCATAATTACATGTGTGTGCGTGCACACACACACTCACGATGGAGGGGATAAGAGAAGGAAACCGCAGAATCCTGTAATTGTCTCTGCCTTGTTACAGGAGGGCAGAGGGGTCAAGAAGGTGTCCCCTAATTCTTCTTGCAAACACCTTGGGGGTGTTTTGGGGATAAGTGACTGGACATAGATGAGGGAGAGAAAGGAACTGAGAGAGAATTGTTCTATGTTGTATTCCATCATTTCCTCAGCAACCTAGTGTGAAAATTCCTGTTAGTTAATGCTGATCCCGTCAAACATGGGTAGTTGTGGAATGATAGCACTATTCCAGAGGAAGTGGGTCAGAAATTTACCCTGAATTTTTCCCATAATTCTCAGGTCATCTGTGGGTTTGGACGGCCATCACCCTTTTCTGGGGGGAGGGAGGGATCCTTTCACCTACCTCCCCATCCCCAAATAATTGGTGTTAGCTGTAAGACTCAGCATGATGCTTTTGTACTTTGTGGGGTGATGATGCCCCCTGAGATTAAACATTGTCTCTTAGGCTATTTTAAGCAGGTAATATCAAATAATTCCTTGGCATGAAAGTGAATTGGACAGGTGAATTTTGGGTAAGTGCCACTGCCCCTATATTCTCCTCTGCTTCTTCCCATGAGTGGTTTCATCCAAGTCAGCTGAGCCTCCTGGCGTAAGTCAAGCAGGAGTCAAGCAAGTCGGCTTTGGCCCAAGGAGAGCTGTCTGACATAAGGTCCAAGGTAACAACTAATAGCTGGACTAATAGTGCACTCTGCTGAGCTCTTATCCAAACAGTGATGTTACCATGTCTCTAACCCATGCAGCCCTGCTGTTAATGGGGTTTATAATCAATGGGAAATTTCAGGACTGCATCTGTTAGGTTCTAATTATCCCTAATGCTAGAAAACAATTGTGCATAAAACACTAACTGCTTTCTTATGAGATGCTGTCTGATTTATGCTCCTTTGATGGTTTAATATCCTTGCACTGAGCTCAGTGCTGCTACCTTTCCTTTTTCTCTTCCAGGGCTTGAGGTTTTTCCTGTTTTTGCACCAGATGGCACTCTTTAGTTCTGTTTCAAACCCTCTCCTTCTGGAAGTTTCTCTGGGAGATTCTGTTTTAAACGAGTCTCGCCAATTATACATCCGTATTCTCAGTGAAGCTTCACGAAAGCTTGTAAAAGGCCATTGACTCAGAAATGAAGCCGGCGCTGTGTTTGGACTCCGCGTTTCTCTCCGGCAATTGCACACAAATTGTGAAAGGTCTCAGCAAGCTTTGGTGTCAGAGGCTGATAATGTCTTTGCAAAAATGCTTCTGATGTTTTCCTTCTGCATGTATACCAGCCACACTGATCCTCCCAGCAAGGCCACATGGGTTTCTAATTAATCCAATAAATTTGTGTATTCTTTATAAAACGCAGCAGGGAAAGGACCCCTTTGCACATTCTTAAAGGCACCTTTATTTTGTAAACATGGTTCTGATTTGCATATTTTAAGATCCATGGTGGTGTTCTGATCAATTATTTCGTATAATTAGAACAACAACAACTAAAATGAAGGCAGCTCTCCCCACTTATGCAGGTGTTTGACACAGAGATGTGAAAGCAAAGGACAATAGAGTAAATAAAACTTGCATCGTTGGCTAGTCCTTCATTGTGTATCTGAATGAAGCAGGCTTATATCTAAACATACTTCTTCACAACACATACTTTTTCAGTATGAGAAAACCCCATAGTCTAAAATGTAACCTTATCATGCAAACAGGCAGGAACTCGAGGTGCTTATTATCACTACTGTTTCCCTCCTCTCTCACTCTTTCTACTGAGGTGCTGTTGACCATAATTGTAGGACAGATTGCACAAAGGGTTCACTTCTGTAGCTTTCATGGTGATTGGTGCCTGGGTAAGATGAGGAAAATGGTAATAAGTGAGTGTTGATAAGGCACTTGGCTGAAGTGGCTGCAGGGAAAAAGCAGAGCAAGATGAAAAGCCAGTGTGGGTTTTGGGAAGACTGTGCAGGCTAGCAGTTAGAGAGAAAGAGTTAAGCCATTGGGTTTGTTCTTAAGACCTCATGCCTCCGTCAATCCAGCAATAAGATGGGGTGGGGGGGGGGAGTCAGGAATCTCTTTGAAAAGCAAACATTGCCTCTGGAGCAGAGAAACAATAAAAATGAAATTCTGTCCATGCAGAAGGGGCAGATGTATAGATTGTTTGTTTCATATGTTGTTTATAATTCTTCTCGGTATTTGGTTTTCCTGTGGACATTTTACTTTCCAGGGGGTTCTGGAATCACACAAAAGTGTTTAGATAAATAGCTGTGTTGTGTCTATGTGTTCGTCTTCAGACCTCAGTGCTGCAGTATGTGTAGTTCAGAGCTTTGCAGCCTTCACTTTGGTTTCGGTAGCTAGTGATATTCCTTACATTTTGGATGCGCTGATTCGTATGGGTTGTTTGCTCATTCTTAGGCTGGGCTTTTATTATTATTTCCCCTCTCTTGCAAAGGGCATTCACTTGGGTTTTACTAATTATATGGCAGCTCTTCTTTTTGGGAGAAATTGTTGTCCAGGGAAGTACAGTACAAGACAGCTCTCCTCCATAAATCAATCCTGGGATTTTATTAGACTGTTTATGTAACCTCAGTTTATGTGCTATAATTCTTTGCTGTGTTGCCTAGAGGAATTCCCAAAGAGGATGTTTGTTCTTTTTTTTCACCCTTATAAATTCTTTAGTGCAGGCTTTTGTTATGACATCTTTCTCTCCCCCCACCTTTTCCCCCTCTCTTTTGGTTACACTTGATTGCATTTTACTGCCTGAAGTTTATAAATCAAACCTGTATCTGTTACTTGCATTTCATGAGATATAATGAATGCCTTTAAGAGGGAAGAATTTTATCTTGATTTTTGTTGACTTTTGTAATATATATAGAAAGAGAAGAAATTGTCCATTTAACTAAATGAACAAAGCCAAAGTCTAGTTGTAGATCTTATAGAAAACCAATCCTTCCTGGTAGATAATGTGGATTATACCCGTGTTCCCTCTGTCAGAACACCCCATCTACAAGATAATTAGAAAAATGAGAGGATAAAAAAATTCTGAAAATGTCAGGAAAAGTGCAAACCATAAGTTAAGCATGAGATGTAGGGATCTGGTGTGGGATAGGAAGCCTACAGGTTGGAACAAAGCCCCTGATTCTACAAACAATTAGGCAAGTATAGTGTAAAATGGAGTTAAGCTTATCTAACTAGGGATGTGAATGTTTAACCGGTTAATCGGTAAATCTTACTCTTAATGACCTCCCCTCCCCCACTCATTCCTCCTGTAATGGGTTTACTGGTTAACCAATTGCAGGGGATTTTATATCCCTATATCTAACAAACTTAGGGAAGTCTACAAATGCTATATGCACACTGAAGTCAGTGGGAATCATAGAATCCTAGGGCTGGAAGAGACCTCAGGAGGTCATTGAGTCCAACCCCCTGCCCAAAGCAGGACCAATCCCAACTAAATCAACCCAGCCAGGACTTTGTCAAGCCGGGACTTAAAAACCACTAGGGATGGAGATTCCACCACCTCCCGAGGTAACCCATTCCAGTGCTTCACCACCACGGTGGGGTAGCCGTGTTAGTCTGAATCTGCAAAAGCGAAGAGGAATCCTGCGGCACCTTATAGACTAACAGATTTATGGGAGCATAAGCTTTCGTGGGCAAAGACCCACTTGGTCAGATGCATGCATCTGACCAAGTGGGTCTTTGCCCACTAGGGAAATAGTTTTTCCTAATATCCAACCTAGACCTCTCCCACCGTAACTTGAGACCATTGCTCCTCCTTCTGTCATCTGTCTCCACTAAGTACAGCCTCTCTCCACCCTCTTTGGAACGTCCCTTCAGGTAGTTGAAAGTTGCTATCAAATCCCCCCTCACTCTTCTCTTCTTTAGACTAAATGAGCCCAAATCTTTCAGCCTCTCCTCGGAGGTCATGTGCTCCAGCCCCCTAATCATTTTGGTTGCCCTCCGCTGGGCCCTCTCCAATGTGTCCACCACAGAACTGGACACAATTCTCCAAATGTGGCCTCACCAGTGCGGAATAAAGGGGAATAATTACTTCCCTAGATCTTCTGGCAATGCTCCTCCTAATGCACCCTGATATGCTGTTAGCCTTCTTGGCTTCAAGGACACACTGAATGTTCTTGTCTGTAAACTAAGGTAAATTCACAAGTGTTTGCAGGATTGGAGACTAAGCCCGGAAGGCCTGTTGTGACTGAAGGCACCCCTGTATTCACCCCCTATGCACTATCATGATAATTTTGGTATAAAGTAAGTCTTGTGAGGTATCATGTGAAAACTGATAACTCCCTGGTCAATAATCACCTTCAGCTCTCCTATAGATTGTGCTGATCACAACACGTCCTCCTCCATTCTTCTCTTACCCTGGCCTGCCTTCTCTGTGTGGCCATCCGTTTTGACGATAAAATCTTCCCATCTCTCTGGAGGCCAGCTGAGTGTTCATTTCAGTTTCTGAGGGTATCACTTGGAGACCTCAGTAGTCTAACCATTGGGCAGTGAGCCTTGCTAAATGCCCAGTCCGCTACATTTTACCAGGCCTGCTTTCAACAGTGATGTGCACTCATTGTTCTGTCTGATCACTTCACTGGGGACTCAATCACGGATTGACATCCCCAGAATTCTTCTTTCCATTGCCTTTTTTGTGACTGTTATTGCTCCTGTATCATCGTTGGAGCCCACGTTTCAGCAATGATACCATGAAGAAATGTGCATAGTAGCATTGTATGTACAATTATAAACATGCACTGAGAATGTTTACTAGCCATGTCTGGATAAACCTGTTTCTCGAAGACAAAAGACAGG
The DNA here is from genome assembly GCA_032595735.1 of Pelochelys cantorii. Classification (NCBI taxonomy): domain Eukaryota; kingdom Metazoa; phylum Chordata; order Testudines; family Trionychidae; genus Pelochelys; species Pelochelys cantorii. The sequence goes on along the minus strand of CM064346.1, from coordinate 6,728,965 downwards.
TTGATGCCTCTGGCTGCAAGTGTCCTCCAAATTGATGGGCAGTCGCCTGTCAAGTGTCCATTCTTCAGCAAGGATGGAGGAAGGGGCTGGAGGAAAGAGAAATGCATCTTAGCAAACAGCATGAAACCTCTTTGCCTTGAGATTCCCAGTCTCTAGCCTCAAGTGAAGGGCAAAAGCCTTAAGGGATATCTCTTTCACCTAAGGAGACAAAAGAAACATTTTTTGGACTTTGGGAGCAGATCCTGAGCTGAGAATTTGGCCAGCAATGTTACTGGGAACATGTGGTAAGGGTTTTCACCTTGAACCTAATCTCATTTTAGTACTAGAAAGCCTTTTTTTCTTTGTCTTGTAACTATTCCCGTTTTTAATGCCTTGTATTCACTTAACATGTATCTCTTTCTAGTTACATACATTTGTTTTATTCTTTAATCAATGCTGATTGAGTGTTGTAAATTGTTTGGGTAATTCCATTTGAAGTATAAACTGTTGCATATGTTTCTGTTAGAGGGACAACAGATCTAAAAATATCTGAACTTTCCAGGAGAAGATTGGACAGTGCAGAACACTGGAATTTCACTGCAGGTTGGAAATTCAGAACTGGGAGTGTGTTGGGGTCACCCAGCAAGTGGTAACCGAGGCTGGTGGAAACCAGAGTGTGACTAGAATGTGCTAGCAGACTGCAGCTATACCTAGTTACTCAGAGGGTGACCTGCATGCTGTTGGAAGCTACAGTAGCAAACCACTGTGAGATACCCCAAGTTTCAGAAAAAGGGTGACATAGCCCAGCATTGCACCCTGGAAAGTCATAACCACACATCCAATTGCCAAATTATGGGCCAAATTCTCAGCTAGTGTAACTCATTTGTATTTCTCCTCTGAAGTCATTATAGAAGTGTTCAGTTATCGTCACCCATGTCTATGGAACTATAGTAAAAGTAGCTACATGGGGGTGCAAACAATGTCCTGTATTGCCCTGCAAAGACCAGAGTTCAAAATTCTGAATTTCTCTGCTTCTGCTGTGCCCATGATGCCTATTTCATTCTTTATATCTTGTCAGTTCTTTGCTTGTCTGCTGAGATGACTAACATATGGTAAATTGCCAGGCCCAACGAAGGGAGGAGTAAAGGGGCAACTGCCCCAGGGTCTGGCACGGCCAGAGCCCTGGACCCTTTAAATAGCTGCCAGCGCCCCGCATGGAACACTCTGGGCCGTGTCGAGGGTTGCCTGGGGGAAGCTAGCCCCAGCCCCTCCCCTTTCACATTAAGCCCCGCCCCTTCCAGGGAGAGGCTGTTGGCCTCCTCACCTTACCCAAGGGCTTGGTGAGGCTCTCAGCCCCACTGTATATTGCAGTCTACTATATGATATTAACACTAGCTTGCAAATCACTGAGCTGAGAGAAACTCTTTTTGTCCAGACCACCCAACAGGCGTTGGATAACAACTTGTGGTATCTGCTGACTGAGACTGGAGTCAACCCACCAACCTAAGGACAAAAGTGATTTTCTTTTAGGCTACGTCTACACTATGAGTTTTGCCGCAAGAGCCTATGCAAATGAAGTGTGAATTAGCATTTTTTCATGCTTCATTTGCATAGTCTCTTCCGATCCGTTTTTTCACTAGGGGTTTTTGAGCAAAAACAAGCAGTGTGGACGTTTCCTTTTTGCGCAAAATACCCTTTTTTGTGCAAGATCGGTATACCTCAAGGAAACGTCCACACTGCTTGTTTTTGCGCAAAAACTCCTAGCGCAAAAACGGATTGGAAGAGAGTATGCAAATGAAGCGCGAGAAAATGCTAATCCACGCTTCATTTGCATAGGCTCTTCTGGCAAAACTCGTAGTGTAGACGTAGCCTTACAGTCTTCTGAATTGTCCAGGGCATAAGTGTCCTATTTTCAGTCATTTGGGATCTTACACACTAATTTGTTTTTTACATGCATCCATTCATTCTGAATGTCCTTGCAATCACAATGGGCCAACTGATCAGAGCTATCACCAAGCCATTTTTTGTGCTTCATAATATTTATTCATTTCACAAGCAAGTTTTCTCCTCACTGTTTAATGTTAATCTTATTGCCCCTTTTTTGTGAGCAAATATATCTTTGAGGCTGTTGAGTGAATGTATCCGAGTTATCATCAACACTTGTAAGGCTGGGAAGGCCAGTTTGCTGCTTACCCAGATTTTGCCTCTCACCCCATAATTGGCTTTTTTCTGATTAATTTGCTCAGAGCTAATCAATCACAAATGAAACAAGGGAAGGGAGAGGGCATGTGTATTTGATAGTATTGTCCTGAGGCAGAAGCAGACCTTGCTGTAAAGAAGTGGCAGTCTTTCAGAGAACCAGCGTTGCTTACAGGAATCTGTAACATATTTATGGACAGCCTGCCTTCTCCCCCCTGTAAACATATGAAAGAAACATGAGAGAGCATTAAACCGCAGAAGACAAATCATGGTCAGGATAAATATGCAGTTTGCTGGCAAATTTAAAAATATGCTTGAGGATTCTAATAGCTATAGGCAAGAGTTGGATATTTATTGCAACTAAGGCTTACTGTGGTTTACTTTGTTTATAAAACAATTTAATACTACTTTTCTTTTAAAATGAGTTTTTAATTTAGAATAATTTTTTAGGATTTGTTTCCCGAGTACAGATGGCTGAACGCTGCAGGGGTGCCGGGAGGGGGGAGAACATTGTGCTTGTGGGTGTGTTTTAAAAGCACTCCCAGATGGAGTGTATCGAGTGAAATTTAAACCATTGCCCTGCGAACTACAAGTGTGATAAATAGAATCAGTCAATCTAAGGGGGGATTGAGGAGGGAAACAAAAATAGATTGATGGAGCTGCATTACAGAGTGAAGTAGGTTATACAGTGCCCCCACAAAAAGCTGAGGTAGAGTGACGTAACCAATCTCAGAGTTCTATTATAAAGAGTATGTGTCATACTTAATCTGTACCACTAGCCAACTAATACCAGTACCGACTAATCTGTAATTCATTCCTATCACTTATATCCTCCAAAGTGTAGGAGTCACTCAGGGTGTGTCTAGACTGCATCCCTCTGTCGACAGAGGGATGCAGATTAGGCACATCGAAATTGCTAATGAAGCCGGGATTTAAATATCCCACGCCTCATTAGCATAAATATGGCCACCGCTTTTTTTCGACACTGAGCTTTGTTGACAATAAGCGGCAGCCTACACGCAGATCTGTCGAAAATAAACCCTTTTTTGACAGATCCTGTAAATGAGGTTTATTTTCGACAGATCTGCATCTAGACTGCTGCTTTTTGTCCACAAAGCTCCGTGTCGAAAAAAAGCGGTGGCCATGTTTATGCTAATGCAGTGCGGGATATTTAAATCCTGGCTTCATTAGCAATTTCGATGTGCCTAATCTGCATCCCTCTGTCGACAGAGGGATGCAGTCTAGACGTAGCCTCAGAGGTGGGATAAAAGAAAGACACATTCAAGATAAAATAGTGGACCAGCTACTGAAAACATGGAGCTCCTGGAGTTATGAGGTTTTTTTCTCCCATTTACTGAATCCTAATTATCAGTGTAAGAGTCTAAAGACACCTTGGTTTCTTTCCAGGACTTTATGCATTTCAGTGTTCAAAACCCATAGGTTTCCTTAGAAGGATTTGTAAGTACAATTCTTTGTGTTTTAACAAATGTAACTCACTGAATAAATGTCACATGATTATTTGGAAGATACAGCTGAGCAGGTGAAGGAAATCAAGGAGATGTTAATTGCTTTAAGGATGTGAGATGTCCCAGGCTCTGGGAACCAAGTTTTGAGCTAAAAATGATCTGTGAACATTGACTCATACTGTGGGAAAGTGTATATTTGTGTTCTAACTTATAATCAAACACTGCAACAGCCTCTTCCAATTAAACTGCTGAAGACATTTAAAGAGGAATTCTTGGCAATCGGTTGCTTTGTCTTTTTGTCAATAGCGCCTAAAGACTCTTGTTCACTGGCAAATATCTTAGGGAATAAGACATGATTGTTTGTCATGATTCCTTTTCACTCTTGAATTTGTGTCACTTATAAGGCACTAGCATGCAAAACGCAGTAGATGTTTTCACCTGTACTAGTCTTATCCAGAATAAAGAACAGTTCTTTAAGTTACAGAATCCAGACCCTCAGTGGGTGTAAATCAGTCTGGGCTATTGAAATCAAATTTAAATTAACTTGGCTAACTAAAAATCAGTGTTCGTAATGAGACATTGGAAACAAAATCCATCTTGTACACCAAGCTCTAGTATTAATTACAGTGTGTAAGAAAAGCATCTGAGGTAAAACTGTAAGTTGCATCTTTGGCCTCTATACATCAAGTTCTGTGGTTTACTCCTATTACATCTATTTCCCCCCTTTATCCCATTCTTTTTTTTTAAGTCTCTCCATTGACCCTCACAGTGACATGAATAGACCTTCCCCAACAATGAAATCCTACTAACACCAATCCATTTTCTTGCCTCCGTGTTGATGAGAACCTTGGATTCATGCCCTCCCTCTGATTTTTCCCTTTCCTATGGAGACATGCACTCCAAAGGAGAGACTCTTTCCCTAAGGCTGTCGTTGATGAACCTTTCTGTAACCAGTTATGATTCAAAGCATTTTCTATTTTAAATTGAAAACTTTGTTCATCTCATCTGCCACTCTTATTCCCCCTCCGTTCCTTTTCCCCTTTCTTTCTCTACAAACTAAACCAAAAAAACAGTTAATGCTCTCTGCCATAAGAAATTAATTTGTTGCGGAAGTTTGCTTACTGGCAATATTGGGAAGTAGACCTCCCAAGATAAAGTAACAAGAGTCTCAAAACTCTTCTGTAGTATCTGAAGCCTTAGTACCAGGTATCAACAGTGGTCTAGTCAATTAAGAAATTAATTCAGGAATTTTGAAATTTTTGTTCAGCCAATTGCTCAAACAAGTTTATTTAAATTTGCAGGAAATAATGCTGCCTGCTTCTTGTTTACATCACCAGAATATGGGAATAGGCATTTGCGTGGAACTGTTATAGAAGGTGTTACTAAATATTTCTTGCCAGGTATGCTAAAGATTTGTATGTCTCCATGTTCTAACCACCATTCCAGAAGAATAGAGGACAGGTTTTGCTCAATAACAATGCGAGCAACGTGGACTAATGCATGTTCATTTTCCTCTTTTAAGTCTGATGCCACCAGCAGAAGCTTGATTTTCTTTTTTTTGGTGGTTTGAGATATGTAGTATCCACACCGGACTGTTGCTCTTTTCCTTCTGAAATCATGCTCTACACTTTGTTCCTCTTAGATTTTGGACAGCACTTCAGATTCTTAAACCTTCGGTTGAGTGCTATAGCTATCTTTAGAAATCTCATATTGGTACCTCCTTTGCATTTTGTCCAATCTGCAGTGAAGTTGTTCTTAAAATGAGCAACATGTACAGGGTCATCATCAATGTTCCCTCTAATCCTTTCCATCCATGTGTGGATTTTTACTATTCACGTATGAAATAAGTTTTTTTCTGTGCACCGAGGCATGTGTGAATGTACATCACCAATACAAACACCAAAACTAGCTGTGGACTCTCTGCTAATGAGCTCAACAGCATTTGAATCTCTCCTAGGTGGCTGCGTTAATGTACAGCTTACAGGGAACACTGGTCACATCTGAGACCACTAAGACATGAAATACATGGCACACTATAGGTGAAACAGAGCAGGTGACATACAATTATCCCCCAAGGAGCTGACACACATTAATTAAATCATTTTTTAGGGAGCGTCATCTATGCATGTCCTTTGGAATGATGTCCAAAACATGAAGGGGCATATTAGTGTTTAGCATATTTGGCATGTAAATATCTTGCAATGCCAGCTACAAAAGTGCCATGCAAATGCCTGTTCTCACTTTCAAGTGACACTCTAAATAAGAAACTGGCTTAATTATCTCCTGTAAATGTAAACAAACTTTTTTCTTAGTGATTAGCTGTATAACTAGGAGAACTAAGTGGACTTTTAGGCTCTAAAGTTTTACTTTATTTTAGTTTTTTTAGGTAACAAAAATAATCTGTCTTTGTAAATTGCACTTTCATGATAAAGAGGTTGCACCACATTACTTGTATTGGGTGAATTCACAAATACTATTTCTTTTGTTTATCATTTTTACAGTACAAATATTTGTTATCAAAATAACATAAAGTGAGCACTGTACACTTTGTATTGTGTATTGTAATTGAAATAAATTTCAGTTTTTTGAAAATGTAGAAAAACATCGAAAATATTTAATATATTTCAATTGACATTCTATTGTTTAACAGTGTGATTAAAACTGATTAATTGCCATTATTTTTTAAATCACACTTTTTTTAGTTAATTGCATGAGTTAACTCCATATATTTCTCCTTGGGTTTGTAGATTAAATACATGTGGCATCACTTGATAAAGCTCTTTCCAATGTGGATCCTGGTTTTCAAATGTCAAACGGTTTAAAAAATAGGTAAAGAATTTTAAAACTGATTTTGATGCTAGGATTAGTAATGGTTTGGATAGAAAAGGTCTGATAATGGGGTGGTGAAATGTGAACACTGAAAATATTTTTGTATAGCAGATTTGGGGATTTTTAAAGTTTTTTAACATATTTTCTCCATGTTTTCAGTTTCAAACAGTATTGTTTAATTTTCCCGTTTTACTGCCTCTCCTTTTCCTATGTTGTCCTTTTGCCACTGAAAATGAAGAGTGTGAAGGTAATTGAGGAAGTATGGGGGAATAAAAGGGAGAAAAAGCCAAAACTAATTGGGAGGGGAGGGATTTTTGAATTTTTTGAGAATTTTTTAAACAAAAACCACGAAGGCTACGGCTACACTGTGGGTATGTCTAGACTATATCCCTCTGTCACCGGAGGGGTGTAAGTTAGATATACCAAAATTGCTAATGAAGCGGGGATTTAAATATCGGTTTACAGAATCGGTCAGAAAAGGCTTTCCTTGTCGACTGATCCCTGTCTAGACTGCTGCTTTTTGCTGGCAAAGTGCTGCGTTGGCAAAAAGCAGTGGCCATTTTTATTCTAATGAAGCACGGGATATTTAAATCCCCTCTTCATTAGCAATTTCGGTATGTCTAATTTACATCCCTCTGTCGCCAGAGGGATGTAGTCTAGATATACCCTATGAGTTTTTCCGCAAGAGGCAATGCAAATGAAGCACGGATTAGCATTTTCCTGCGCTTCATTTACATATCCTCTTTCGTTCCATTTTTGCACTAGGGGTTTTTCCACAAAAACAGGCAGTGTGGCCGTGGCCATTCTTCACAAAAAACCCTTTTTCCCCAAGATCCTTATGCCTGTCCCAGAGGCTTCATTTGCATTGCTTCTTGCGGAAAGACTCATAGTGTAGACAAAGCCTAAATGTTTGTTGTAGGGAAAAAAGTCCATTTTTGACCAAAGGGGAATGTGAATCCCTCTGAAAAATACTGACCAACTCTAAAGAGATGTGCCGGGCTGTGCCTAGATGTTCTGGTGCCCTATGCAGCCCCATTGGAGGGGAGGTGCTCTATGTGTGTGGGGCGGGTAAGGAGCTACGGTCAAGGCTGCAGGGCTGTGGGGGCAGGCCCAATGTGGCAGGAGGCAGGAGCAGGAACAGGGCAGGAAGGCAGCCTGGCTCGGGCCCGCCCTGCCCCTTCACTCATCAGCAGCAATAGGATGCTGAATGGCCAAGCTCCCAGCCTGCTCCGCTCCCCCAGCTCACAGCCATGTCTCTCCTGGAGGGAGCTTGGGGGAAAGGGAGGAACTGTCCTGTGCATTCACTGGTGGCGGGAAGCAGAGCAACACCACCAGGAGCCGGCAGAGCAGAGCGGGCTGGGGGCAGATCACTCTGCTTCTCCCTGCTACGGCCAGTGAGTGCAAGTGGGGCAGGCCCGACCCTCCTGCCGGAGCCAGGCCTCCTGGTAGTCCTCTGGGGAGAGGGTTTGGGGGAAGGAGTGGAATGAGGAGAGGGGGTAGAGTAGGGGCAAGAAGAGGTGGGGAATGGACACAGGCAGGGTGGAGTAGGGACGGGGGCTTAAAGGAAAAAGTGGAGTGTGTGTGGTGGGTGTTCCAGGCCCCGCAACCCCTCAGGGGACTGACTCGGAGAAGGGTCTGGCTGCCAGAGTCTGCAACTCCACATACACATCATGCAGCCGTACAGGCCATCATGTAATTTAGGGCACCTTCACCCCAAATTTTGTGTGCCTTACACAAGTGCATATTTTGCATATTGGTAGGGAATGCTTTGGAAATTTCCACCAGTCGTTGCCTGGCTGAAATCCTGCCCAGTTCAGTAGTGACTGAAGACTATCTGGTGGGTTGGTCACCCAGGGAAAATGAAAGGCATAAGCATTGTCAGTTGAAAAGTCTCAGAAGAGTAGCCATGTTAGTCTGTAAGGGTATGTCTACACTTGCACCCTCTTTCGAGAGAGGGATGCAAATGCAGCTGAGTGAAATTGCAAATGAAGCACGGATTTGAATTTCCCATGCTTCATTTGCATATTCGCGTTATGGCTCTATTTCGAAATAGCGCTATTTCGAAATAACAAACGCTGTGTAGATGCGGTTATTTCGAAAGAAAACCCTTCTTCTGAAATAACTGGTAAACCTCATTGTAAGAGGAATAAGGGTTATTTCAGAAGAAGGGTTTTCTTTCGAAATAACCGCGTCTACACAGCGTTTGTTATTTCGAAATAGCGCCATTTCAAAATAGCGCCCTAACGCGAATATGCAAATGAAGCACGGGAAATTCAAATCTGCGCTTCATTTGCAATTTCGCTCAGTGGCATTTGCATCCCTCTCTCGAAAGAGAGTACAAGTGTAGACATACCCTAACTTTAGAAACAATGAGTAGTCCTCTGGCCCCTTGGAGACTAACAAATATATAGTATCATGAGCTTCTGTGGGCAAAACCCAGTTCCTCAGATGAGATGATCTTGAGTGGAGATCACTGTGTGTTGAGTTACTGATTGTCAGCCAGTGTGCAGGCTTACAACCTGAGGATGGCAAAACCAAATCCTAGCAATGTTCCTCTGCATTTCCCTTTCTTTGGGCCTTGCTTTATCCTCAGAGCACACACTCCAAGTCAGAACAAATCAGGCTCAGACTACTGGTTAGATACCACCCCCAACTCTCCCAGCTTCAGCTGGAGGCAGGATGACACTCTCTACCCATGTGCTGTCCATTACTGGATAGAGAGTAGAGATCCACTCCAGGTTTTCCTGAGCTTAGGTCTCTCCTATCTTCAGGCCTGTCCATGGGAGGAGGCAAAGGGGCAATTACCCCAGGGCCCAACAATTCAGAAGGGCCCAGGGCTCCCAGCTGCCACTGCCTCCACTGTGGCAGTAGTGGCACCCAGGCCCCTCCCCCCCCCGGGCCCTTTAAATTGCCACAGGAGTGTGGCGTGATCCAGACACTGGGAGGGTTGCCACGCTCCAGGAGGTGCTGAGGGCTGGCTAGCCCTGGCTCCTCCCTTTCTGCCCAAAGACATGCCCCTTCCAGTAGCTCGGAGTTGGCTCCCCCACCTTGCCCAGCCTGGTGATAGGGTTGCCAGGTGTCTGGTATTAACTCGAACAGTCCGGTATTTTCACCTCCTGTCCGTTAAAAAAATTCAGAAAATACCAGACACCTGAAATGTCCAGTATTTTCTGGTTTTTTTCCCTGCCAGGAGGCGAAAATACCGGACACCTGGCAACCCTACAACACACTCGGCAACTGGGCCCAGCCCCCAGCCTCCGACACCCCCCGCCCCCAGACTCCCTGCTTACCTGGTTCCGCAGGGAAGCTGTGTTCTGGCTTGATCAAGAAAACAAAATGGCCACCGGCAAAAAGCCTAAAGACCAAGGGGAAGCAATGCCTTCCCTAGGTCTTAGTGCTCAACCACTCCCCTGTTCCTATCCCTATTCTGACTCTGCATGCACTGAAAGGGCTATGCTGTTTTAATACTAGGATTTTTTCAATTTTTTTTGCTTAATAGCTCTCGGAGTCCTTTTTTTCCCCCTGTTTTTTTTTGGGGTGGGGGGAGGGTGTTTGGTATTTTTGGTTAAACCATCTGGCAACCCTACCTGGTGAGGCTGCCCTGTCTATCTGCTATCCAGTCCTGTCAAGATAAATTCAAGGCCCTGGTGCATCATGTTCCCTAAGGGCCTACTCCCTCCCATTTCACTTTATTTACACGGGGAATATCGGTATTTGGAGGAGCACTTGAGCTTGGGCCTCCAGTGCCATTGTCTCCTTCTCCCCCAAATACTGCTGCTATCCCTGTCTAAAAGGCGGGAAACTTTCTGCCTGGTTTCCTATGGGACACCAGGCTGCTCCTACTCATACATCTTACAACTACCGCTCTCAGTTTTAAAAGGCCTAAGGGCTATAACAAGTACCATGGGTCATACATCTGCACCCCAAGGCCCAGTGTCTTGTTAGGTAGGTGCATCCTAATTGGTTGGGAGCCTGGTTTTTGGAAGCCAGGGAGTCAGTGGACATAAGGATCAAATTGCTTTTTCATCTCTACAGGTCAGGATTAAAGCCTGCGTCATGGCTAATATGGAATGTGATGGCTTGAAGATAGTCTCTTCTCCCATGGGTGCAGGTGCTTAATTTTTCATAGTTGTTAATCACGTGGGGATTGCACATCAGCATGGAGAGTCAAATAGAATAAAACTAGGGCCTGTTTAAAGGCCCTGGTTCCAGAGTCACTCTTTTTTAGAGAAAAAAAGTATAAATATTTTGCTATTTTATTTGCCTGCTCACCTGTTTTTGTCTAGGTTGTTTTTCTAATGGAAGCTTAAGCATGTATGTACATATTTAGTAACTGCCAGCAGGTGGAGTTGAATCTGGGCTCTCTGAAGTTTAGGGCAGGAGCTTCTACCCCTTGAGCTAAAAGCCAGCTGACTCTTAACCCATGCTGTAGAGGTCTCTTGTTCTTATCTGTTGCTGTGCTCTAGGTGTAACTACATGGGACAGTGAACCACAGTAGGGCTACATCTACAATGCAGAGCTTTTGCGCAAAAACTTGTGGAGCATCCACACTAGAAGCGCGTTTTTGCGCAAGAAAAAGTACAGTAGATTGTCAGAAGACAGATCTTATTGCACAAGAGTTATTACTCTTTCTAGGAGGAATAAGCCTTTTTGCGCAAGAGCTCTTGCACAAAAAGGTTTGTGTGGACGGACAACAGGGGTTTCTTGCGCAAGAAACCCCTTTCGGAAAAAGCACTGGTGTTCTGATGGCCATTCTGCGAATGGCCATCAGAGCTTTCTTGTGCAAGAGCATCCATGGCAGTGTGGATGCTCTTTTGCACAAAAGCACACGGCAGTGTAGACACGCTCTTGCACAAGAACTTTTTGCGGAAGATCTCTTCTGCAAAAAGTTCTTGCGCAAGAAGCCTGCAGTGTAGACATAGCCTAGGAGTGTGGGAATCCCTCCATGACATTTTGTGGGAGTTGTAGTAATTTTTTCCATTGTCTCATTCACCTTCCTCTGTCTTTCATAACTCCAAGCAGATCAGAATCCCTCCTGAATTGGTCAGAAGTGACCTCTTTCCGCCTCAAGGACTCTATTAGCTTCACAGTGCTCTTTTTTCTCTCTAGCTCCAAGAGCAAATGACCAGCCAGCTCCAGAGGCAAATTTCCCAGTATGGCAGTGCATTACCACTGGTAGATTGTTTAACCAGCTTATGTGATTGACATAGTTCCTTTGCAGAGTGTACATTAGGTCTTCAGCATTTAAAAGGTTTTGCAGTTCCATTTTGGAATGTTTGCATAGGGGTTTCATTTTGGAGACATAATGGGAAATACGGCTGCACCTGTATAGCTTTGGCCAAAAAAGGGTTAATGCTACAGACCCAATCTTCTGATAAAGAAAAGTAGGAAAAACTATTTCCATCATGGTAAATAAAAGTGCATTAAAAGACATTTAGTCATGGGAATAAAAGCTAAGGAAACACATGCCTCATTGGAATGGTTTATATTAGTGTCATTAACTCCTATGTTTTGGAATAACTCCCAGATGAGGGATTATGCTGAACGTAGGAATTAATGGCACTAATGTAAGCCATTCCTTGTAGTGTGCATTTTTATCTTTGATTTTCTAGGCATGCAGTGAACAGTCAGTAATGCAATGAAGCTGTATATTATATAGACTATGATTAAAACTTAGTACAAGTTAGAGCTCCCTAATCTGGTACCCTTGGGACCTAACCAATCCCAGATGAGGGATTTTTTTGGACCAGGGGGAGGTAATTTCTGGCCCCCTGCCACCAGTCCCCCATTGCCACCAGTCTCTAAGCAAGTTGGGAGCACAAGTCCCACCAAAAGTCCTTTCCTTAATGATTGTATTGACCCCTGCCAGGTTTGGGGTCCCATTGTAAAAGGCACTATACGAATGTCTAATAGGATATGGCCCTCCCACAGAGTGCTTGCAGTCTACAGTACATATAAACCTGCCTCATAGTTCCATTAAACTACTTGTGTAAAAAAATGATGTACATATTTAATGGTTAACAGAATTGATCCCTAAGAGGAGTCTAATGGTTTGTTTTTTGCCACCATCTAAAGCACCAGTTAAACCAATATAGACAAAACGTGTTTTGTGGTAGGAAACAGCTGGCAGTTTATGTCGTATTTAAAATTGTAGATGAAACGTTTGGTGGCAACTATAGTTAAGGTTGCCTAAATGTTTCCATTCTACAGGCTCCTTGTTAGTTGCTTACAGTTTTATGAAACCTTAACTTTTTGGGTTAAAATGTCACAGGTCTGATCTTGGCCTCAAAGCTGACTCTATTCATTTATTGATTTAAATACGTTTCTGTGTAATGGTCCAGCTGTTTTTGAGAGTAAAGGGGGAAAGAAAAGTACCTTTAGCATTATATCATTTTTTAGATTTTTTTTCACAGTTCTAGCATCTCAATGGTTTTTGGGGTAGGAATTTGAAATGTGACTCAGAGATAGAATTTAGGGAGCAGATATAGTTGAGCATTACACATATATAAAAGGAAAAAATAATTAGACAGTTATTGGGGGACTTAAAAATCTTTTTATGTTGGGGTCCTTTTCTCTATTAATAACAGTCTCCTTCCGTTTTGATCACAAAGGGCTGCGTTGTTCGTTATTTGCATCATAATAGCACCTTGGAGCCATAATCCTGGTCTAGGACTGCATTGTATTGGGTGCTGTACAAACAGAGCACAAAAGAAATTCCCTGCCCTGAAGACCTTACAATTTAAATATAAGTTAAGAGGCAGCACATGGATACAGACATAGGGGAGAGGACAAGGAAAGAATCAAACCGTATTGGCCAGCATGATAGTTAGGCAGCAGTTTCCGGGCACCAGCAGCCTACCTCTTAGCAAGTTCTTTGTAGGCATCCATTTCTGAACCCCTCTCTCATTCTGTCTGACGGCCTGAGGTCTGTGTTGTATGAAGTAGTGCCCTGTATCCTGGTCTGACGACTTTAGAAGGTCAGCACACAGGCAAGGACTCCTTTTTGGCAAATCATCTAGCAGTCACGTCTGGACTTGCAAAATCTCTCTGGTTGTGATTGTGAGTCCAATGGTGAAATCAGGGAAGAGTTTTTGTTTGTTACTGCAATTTTTTCCACTAACCCCTCATCTTACTCTTCCATCATCCGTACAGTTAAAAAACCAACAACCTCAAGAGCTGAGAGAGCCAATATTTTTGTATTTTATTTATTTTCCTTTACATTTTTATCCACTTACAGTGAGCAGCCTCCCTTCCCGCCCCAGACTTTGAAATGGAAACGCTAACTTTGCTAACAGCAAAAAGCTTCCTAGTTTCTGGACTAATCCTGGAATTGCAGACTGGATTTGCTTTATGGAAATATATGCTTAAAAGTTACCTACGGTAAGTGCGTTTACACGGCTTCAAGAGAACTGGGAGTGATGACTTCATTTAACCCATCTGCCGACATCTTTTATCCTAGAAAGTATAAGAAGATAGATTCAACACAGTTACCTTGTTTGTGCCACAAATAGACCGTGTGCTTGAGGCTTCCTGGAAGTTTTCTCATGTGTTTAGTATTGACGTAGGACTTTAGCTTTAGAATTGAAAAATATGTATCAATAACGTTGCACAGACAGAACTCAGTTCTTCTTGCTTCCAAACAAAAGGAGAGGATTCATTAGTAGTTCTCAACGTAAGGCCTCTGTGGAATGCCTTACTAGAGTAAATGCCTTGTGAAGGCAAAGACTATAACAGGTTCAGAAAGAACTAGATACATTCATGGTGGATAAGTCCATTAATGGCTGTATACCAGAAGCTGGAAAGAGTCAACAGGAGGTAGATTACTTGATGATTACCTGTTCTATTCCTTCCCTCTGGGGCATCTGGCATTGGCCACTGTTGAAAGACAGGACTGCTCTATATGGATCTTTGGTCTGACCCAGTGTGGCAGTTCTTATGTTCCCCTCTGGTTGCATCTATTATTGTGTGCAAGCTCCTACATTTGAGTAAGTTTCATTTTGTCTTATTTGTTTTGGTCCTCCTCCTCTCTCAAGAAAGGGTAACATTAAATGAAGAAAATAAAACTGCAAGCTGACAGATTAAAATATTATTAAGGATTTGCCGTAAATCCACAAAAGCAGGAAAAATGTTACTCTTGTACTAAGATTGTGCAAATTTAAATCTCTGCGTGAATTGCAATTTTTACAATTGAAGAACAAAACCCTTTGAAACGGGCTGTAATGGAAACACTGACGGATCATTAACTATAGCAGTGGTAGTTGGTACAGATAATGATAAGACAATGTATCTGTCAAAAATGCTCAGTAAAGTAGTTCAATGTCATGTATTATTCTCCTAAATATTTTAGGCCTTTTAACATAATAAATAACACATGCAATTGAACATCATATCTAGGTGGTCAATAAACATCCTTCATGAATAAACATCCTTCATGAAACTCTTTGAGAATCCTAGATTGGCAGCTGAACGGCATAATAATAATGGATTTAAATAGGTGATGCATTGATTGCATCTGAGAAAATGGAGATTTCTCTTGTTAGCAGTTTATCCAGATAGTTTTGCCTTTAAAACAGCATTTCCCCCTATCCAATTTCTGCTTCGGCTGTTCACTGATGACATTGCCACCCACTCCATTTTTCTGTCCACTCCCCGCCCCCACCCACCTTGGATTTGTTCTCGCTTGGGTGTTTTTCCTTCTTTTTTGTGCATATGCTTTTTTAAACTTTGTATTGTTCAGCTTTTGCTGTCTTGGTTTCTTTGTTCCTCCTTCTTTTCTCCCACCGTTCTCCCCCCACGCCCACACATGGCAGGCTACATGCTGTTCAAGTAGTTATCCATTGATGGTTCCAGAAGATTACATCCCATGCATTCTTGTCGCTGAGCCGAGTGCCACAGGATTAGAACAGTTTATAACAGCATGGCTGCTGCCTGAGCATCCAGCTCCGCATCCATGAGTAGTTTCTATGGCCTAAAAGCATTATGAAGCACTGTTAGCAATGGAAGGGAAAGGGAACAGCTTTCAAGGAGTTACCTGTCATTTTATCCCTAATCATGGGCGCCTCTCACAGAGAATATGGATAGTTTGTGTCACTTCCCCTACTCCACTGTTCTCCACGTCTTCCCTGAGTAACACCTGGACTTGTCGCAACGGCACATCCCTTTTTTGGCACATCATTTTTCCTCTCTTCTGTACCCTATTCGCGTTTCGTAACCCTGTCCTCCTGCTGAAGGAAATAAAATAGTAATCCATCTTCATGCATATATGAAGAAAGTGGATGAAAAAGGGGCATGGCTAATTGGCTGTACATGTTTCATTTCATTCTCAGTAACAAGGCCTGGTTGAATTTCAAGTCTCGACGTCAAGAGAATCTTCTTCTAAAAGAATTGCAAGAAGTTGTGTGTCACATTCTGTGGTGCAGACCAGTAAAAGGTTGTCATCATGTGCGCTGTTACCTTCAGTGCCCAACGACCTTTTTTGGGCACTTCCGGCGAGAGTAGAAACATGCACTGAGAACCTGTGTGTTAAGTCACCCTGACCAGCAACTCTCAGCAGCCTGTTTGTTACACAGACCCCAGCACCTCATGGTTTTGAATGTCCCCCAAACCATGTCCTCTATAATGTCCAACCCTGTCCTGGAACTCTTAGACTAATAATAATAATGTTTGTTTGCTCCTGTAAAGAGGCAAAATACACAATTTAATACTTCAACCACTGTTACTTGTCACTTCAGTTCAAACACAGAAGTGGGTTGGTTTAGATTAAAAGTTTGACCACATTTATTAACAAAAAGGAGAGGATTTTAAGTGAGCTCAAATATAATATAGACGTGAAAATATTTATAATGAAATAAAAGTGGAAAACACTTTCTAGTGGCTAAGAATTAACAAGAACAGTCTTTGTTCAAAGTAGTTTCTGTACCTTTCTACCCTCCATCAAAATGGCTGACCACCCCACTGATTAGGATTATAGGCCGTCTTTGCTATACATCTAAGATACGTTCCAAAAAACTTGAACTTATAGCAAAACAACTTAAAGTGGGGAATTGTTTTAATGCAGCTGACTTCCATTTGTGCAAACTGGTTGGTTTTTTTTTGTTTGGTTGGGTTTTTTTTGTGTGACTTAAGAGCAGAGAATGGGAGGACTTCTCGGGTCCTACAAGCATCAGTGACTTTAGTGCAGAAGGGATGTATACCATGGCAACATATAGCAGGGACGCCCTGTACCGCAGAGGCCAAAGTGATTCATTCCTTGGCTGTCTTACGTGATTGATAACTTGGGGTACTCTGCCCCTGCTTTATAGTCAAGATTCATTCTAAGCTGCGTGGTAGCACGGCCCGACAGCTGCTTAATGAGTCCTGCCCAGCTGGGGCTCAGGGCTCCTCTCATGGAGTTGCCTGGCTAGGGGAAGGGCACTTCTTCCTCAGCTACAGCAGCAGCTCCCTGCTGAGGACAGAGAAGTGTAGGGAGAGAATGTGTCTCTACTGGCTGGGAGAGACTCACTGCTTTGTCCTCAGCAAGGAGCTGCTGCTGTAACTGAGGAAGAAGTACCCTTCCCCAGACCAGGCAGCTCCATGGGCAAAGCCCTGAGCCCCTGGCTGTGTGGGGCTCATTAAGTGGCTGTTAGGGTTGCCAGGTGTCCAGTTTTCACCTGGACAGTCCATTATTTCTGGCCCCCGTCCAGTAAAAAAAAAACAGAAAATACCAGACATGTAAAATGTTTTTCTTGGATGGAAAGCCCAGCGGGGACATTCTTCCCCTGCTGTGTCTGGTGGGGGGAGTGAGGAGCACGGGGATTCTTAAAGGCACAGTGACTTTTTTTTGTTCGCTCTTTTTTTTATTTGTTCAACAACTTTTGTCTCCTGTTTTTTTTTCCCATCTGGCAAGCCTAGTGGCTGTGTACCACGCAGCTTGGAGGGAACCTTATTTATAGTCCAATGGTCCAATGAACCTTTGAAATGGATTCTTCTGAATGTTCAAAATCAAGTTCATGCAAGTGATGAGGAAGACTTTGCAAAGTTCCGTGGGGAAGGAAATTTCCTGCTGTTTTTTCCCTCCGGTGATGTTTGCTATAATACAATTGCTCTGTCTCCTGCAATCCTCTGCTCTTGCCTTGATGCTGAGTGGTTATCTCCTTGTCTTGCTGGCTTGATTGTCTTGTGAACCTTTGATATAAATTGCATTCCCATTGTCTCTTAATGTAAGAGAAGCTGACACTTAAGTCTCTTAAGACCCAACTTTCTAAAGCAAGTGAAAAGATCCTCCTTGTTACTTTTTCATTAAAAGGAAGTGCTGAATACATGTTCAGATTACACTAATGACTTCATCAGTAATAAATTAGGTTAAGAACAGTGTGATAGTATCACTATAGCCAACAGGGCTTTCATTTTCTATTTTTAAATGTAGCTGATGTCATGTCTTGGGAGAGTGAAAGAGCTTTCCTTGGAGGCCAGAGAGCGAAGAAAAGTTTGAGAATAGGAATGTTGATCTAAATTTCACATCATTAGTGTCCTCTGGAAATAGGTCATGATCAAAGGCAATCAGGGGCTAGTGAAGTCATATTGTCCTCTTGGGGCAATCAGTGGTAGACAGCCTATGGCCCGTGGGCCACATGTGGCCCACGGGGAATCTACTTGCAGCTCATGGACTCCTTGGCAGCCCCCATCCCTCATATACCTCTTGTGCACTGGAGGACAGTAGCTCCGCACTTACTTACTTCTCCCTCCCAGCACTTTTGGAGAAGGCATGAATCACATGATTTGCATGCTCCAATAGTGCTGGGAGGGAGGGAGGAGGAGCAGGTAAGTGAAGAGCAGCCCACTGAGGTGAAAAAAGGCCACTTATGTGGCCCACCCATCATTCCTGGTTACCCATCCCTGCGTTAGAGTGTTGTAGATGTTCATGATGTCAACAATTCTGCTCAAGAGGGTTGGAGAACGGAACAAGGGATTTTGTGAAAAGAGAGGATGTTTATTTTTAAAATCTGCATTCCTATATGCCTCTCATCTCCCCTTCTATACGTATAATACCACTTTCTTGATACATTACAGTAATCTATTCCCACCAAGCTACCCTACAGAGAATAAATACAACACAATGTGAGGAAAACACAAAGATGGTACACATTCTGTACAATTGTACACATTCTGTACAATTGAAGGGAGGTACCTGGGTATTAACAACACAGTAGGATTAAGGTATATACTAAAATCCCACAATCATAGAAATATAGGGCTGGAAAGGACGTTGAGTAGTCTTCAAGTCCAGCCTCACTCCCCATTAGGTTTTCTAAATCTTTAATCATTTTTGTTGCTGTTCCCTGGAATCTTCATTTTTTCCACATCTTTCCTAAGATTGGGTGCTCAGAATTGAACACAGTACTCTAATGAAGCCTTGTTAATTCTATTTGGAGCAGGACAGTTACTTCCCATGTCTTTTTTGTGACCCTCCTGGTAATGCAGCCCAAAATATTTATCTATTTTTGCAATTGCTTTGAATTATTTTGCACTTTTCTCTATTGAATTTCTTCTGGTTTAATTCAGATCCTATTTCCAACTTGTCAAGGCCATGTTGAATTCTATTCATGTTCTCCAAAGTGATTGCAAACCCTCTCATTTGGAGTCGTCTGCAAATTTTATAAAGGTATTCTCCATACCATTACTAAAGTCATGAATGAAAATATTGGACCTGAAGCTGAACGCACTAAATACTCCCCCGAGGCTGACAGTAAACTATTCAGAACTAATCTTTGAGGACGGTCATTCACTCAGACGACGTCTACACTACGAGTTTTGCCGCAAGAGCCTATGCAAATGATGTGTGGATTAGTATTTTCTCGCGCTTCATTTGCGTACTCTCTTCCCATCCATTTCCCATGTGGGATGGTGCCAAAAGCTTTACTAAAATTATGATTTATAATGTCTACTGCTTCCTGTAAATAGGGCAGTAACCTTGTCCAAGAAGGAAATTAGGCTGGTTTGGCATGATTTGTTCTTGACAAGTCTTATAACCCTATTATTGTCCAAGTGCTTACAAGCTGCAGTTAGTTAATAATTTCTTCCAGTAACTTTCCAAATACTGAAATGAGGCGAACTGGTCTATAATTCCCTGGAACCTCTTTGTTCCCATTTTTTTAAAATGTAAATACTATGTTTGCCCTTCTTCAGCCCTCTGAGACCTCACCAGTCCTCCACGAGTTGTGTTGATAATCAATGATGGTTCTGAGATTGCTCCAGTTACTTCCTTGAGTACCCTAAGATGAATTTCATCAGGCCCTGCTGACTTGAATACATCAAATTTATTCTTTGACGCGTTATTTCCCTATTTCAGCGAGGGATGATAAATTGCAATTAATCGACTAATTGAGTAGTCGATGGAATTTCCATCGACTACTTGATTAGTCAGTAAGGGGTGGGGAGGAGCACTCGCTGTCCCTGTTGCACCTCTGCCTTTTAAATATAATAAGAGCCTCCCTTGCTACATTTCAAAGGGAGAGGCGGAACGCCAGGCGAGTGGGGACTGCCTGAGTCCGTGCTGCTCTTCTGCCTTTGAAATGCAGTAAGAGCCGCGGGTGGTTTTTAAGCTGGCTCCCCCTAGCACTGGCTCCTGCTCCATCTTCTTGCTGCCTCTCTCTGATAGAGGCAGCAGGGTGGAGGAGCAACTAGTCAAGTCACTACTCGACTACCCGATAAGCATTATCGGGTAGTCAGCTAGTTGCTTGCATCCCTAATTTCAGCTTGTATTTCTTCTCCCTTGTCGTTAATATTGAGTTGAATATTTCAGTGAAGGCAGCAAAATATGTATTGAACACCTCTACTTTCTTATTGTAATCAGTTACTAGATTTCATTCTTTGCTAAGTAAGGAGCCTACTTTTTCATCTTTGTCTTGCTCCTGATGTATTTAGACAACCTCTTTTTATTGCCTTTTCTGTCCTTTCATGATGCATCTCATTTTGTGCTTCAGCCTTTCATTTGAACCGACATGCTTATACTGTTGTGCTGTTCTTTTGCACCTCTCCTTAGCAATTAATCCATGTTTCCACGTTTTAAAGGATTCCTTTATGATTTTCAGGTCATAAAAGAGCTCCAGAAGAAGCCATATTGGGCTCTTCCTCTTCTTCCTAACTTTACTTTACATTGGGATTATTTGTGTTGTGTTTTTAAAGTGTTGCCTTGGGAAAATGCCTGTTCTCTGGAGTTCCTTTTCCACTTATATTTTCTTCCCATGGGATCTTACCTATTGATCCCCCAAGTTTGTTAAAAATCTGCCTTTTTGTAAGTCCATTGTCCTTACTGTGTTGCTCTCGTTAATTGCTTTCCTTAGAATTATGAAACATTTCTTTCATGAACTGTCAACTTGATACCTGTGTTAGTCAGAATGAAGTCTAAAATGGCTCGCCACCTGATTACTTCCTCCACTTTGTGAAACAAAAAAGATGCCCCCCATACATTCCTGGAATTTCTGAACATTTTGTGTTTTGCCTTATTTCTTTTTCACCAGATGCCTCAATAATTAAAGTCCCCAATTACTTCCAAGACTTGTGTTTTGGATATTTGCATTATAGCAATACCTCATCCACCCTCTCTTCTTCATTAAGTGATCTATAGTAGACCCTGTCATGAGGCCAAACCCATTTTTACCTCCTTTTTTTAATGATTACCTAAACACCAGTGTTCTCAATTTCTGTAACCTGCTGCCAATATCCCCTTTACAATTCATGGCCAGATCTTGTCCAGACACACACACATGTGTTAGGCTTTTTTGACCTAATCCCCTGTAGTTTGGTTCTTTTCCTTGAATCATTCATTCATCATTTGTGTAGTTCATGGACTGAAATGTTTTTTTCCCCTCCCAGCTGGTTCTTTGCATAGTCTGTTGCTTTGCATCTTAATGCTGCCTATATCTCATAACCTAGCTATGAGATCATGGGGACTGGCCAAACAGTATAGTTGTCTTCCATCTAATCACTTAGAAGGCCAGCCGTGCATAGTGATTTACTGGAAAGGCTATTGTGGTCTGAAATACATCCTTCCCATATGCTATCTCCACTGCTTGTTCTTCTGGTTTAACTAGTCAAGTTTGTAGGTGAACCAAATCTTGCAGCCATACAAACCTTTTTTATTAATGGGCACTTAACTTCAGATTAGGAGACTGGACAAGTTTCCCTGATGAAAGATCATCTCATTGCTCTTTTCCTTGAGTGGTGCCAATTGCAATTTGATTGTTTGGTCTCCTATTGCCTCAGACTTGCTGTGTCTACATGAAAAGGCATTGGGTACCTTCTGCAGGTTGTGCTCTGTCAGCCTCTAAAGGATTCTAGCCCAATCCCATGAACGACTTAGGTTCTTGAGAGCAATGAGTAAATACCACACCATTTATCTCCAGAGTGGACATACATCATCAGTTGATCACGTGTTTAAACTTGATCTTCCCCTAGAAGAAGCTCAGCTATCTGACCCATTTAGTAGTTATTATTTAGAATGGGGGTACTGAGTATCAGTTGGATTCTATTTTAGCTTTGTCACTGGCTTTGAGATGTGCTTCAGTTTATTCATATAAAAACAGTCTGCAGTACTTGCCTACCTCCAAAGAATATAATGAAGCTGAATGTTTATAAGGCCCATTGGTCAAAGAGAAAGCAAATGAAAACTACAGAAAAGTTTCAGATCCCCGTCCAGATTTTGGTGGCGTGACTCCATTTTGAGTATTCACATTAAGAATCAGAGTGGGGTTTCAAAAATATTTACATGCATTACATGCCCATTTTCCCCTTTAACTTCCTATGGCAGGGGTGGGCAAAAATTTTTGCTCGGGGGGCCACTTCAAAAATTTTTGAAGTAGCCCCAGGCCACCCTGGAAGGGGCAGGGCCTAAACAGGAAGGAATGGGGCCTAAACAGAAAGGGGCGCAGCCTCTTTGTCCCCCCTTCCCACTAGACACCCATGCTCTGGAAGAGCCTCCTCCCACCATGTGAGGAGCACGTGGCACTTTGAAATGCAGCAGGCTATTTGCAGGACCGGGGCAGGATGAAGGAAGGTTCACACAGCTCCCCTGCTACCAGGCCCTGATTGGTCTGGGGGCGGGGGAACGCGTAAAGCCTCCTCCTCTCTCTGCACGCTGCTCTCAGGGCGGGGGCAGAGCGGAGAAGGCTTTGCGTGCTCCCCCGCTCCCAGACCCTAATTGGCCTGGGAGTGGGGGAGCAGCAGGGCCAGAGCAGGCCAGATCCACCCGCTTGGTGGGCTGAATCCGGCCCACCGAGGCCCTTTTGCCCACCCCGTCCTATGGGAATTGGATGCCTAACACCACATGTGCTTTTACAACCCCCAGCTTAATTTGTTTCTTACTTCCTAGCCAAAGTATGGCGTGTGGGACTTTCTGGCGACACTCATGACAGCCTGCTTCCAAAATCCCCCAAAACATCAAGCCCATCAATATTTTCCTCAAATGTATAATGATACAAACCGGCCCATTTCAGATTTCTGTTACTGCTGTAATGCAGTTTTATATAGTTGCTCCCGGTAATGCTCAGAACAGTTTACAAAGAGGCACTTTTTCTGTGACATTCTGTCTTCAAAACGATATAAAAATGAGAAGCTGATTCTCAGTCGGCAGGTGGCTTGGTGTTGTTCCATTGTCAGCATGCTTTTTTCATATTGGCTTGTTGCTACAGGGTCTGATGCTGGCAGATTACAACTCTGTAGCTAGTCATTTTCGATTTATTTGAACCTATTTCTCCAGTCTACTGAGCTTTCACTGGCTAGCATCAATTCAGACACATTGCAATTCTTCAGAACCTCTATCCCCCATCAGATGGTTCGATCTGTGAGAAATTTAGCTAGAGGCGCATAGACAAAAAAGAAATATTGTGGCTAGGGAAGCATTTAAGTTAGAGGAGGCAGCCAGGGCTGTTTTATTACTTAGGCCTCTGTCACCTGTGATGACCCATGAGAGTGGAGAATATTGATCGCTTGTCACTCACGGCATTCAGCAGATTGCATTGACAAAGCTTGTCAGGCCTCTAATAGCGGGGTTAGTGGCCTTGGCTGCAACCCAGAGGAAAATTCTACAGTGCCTATTATTTGGCGGCCTTTAACTCTTACAGAATTGAGAGTGAGTGTTGACAAAAGTGAGGGAATAATTTTACAGTTACAAATGCCCTTTCCTGCTCTGTTCTGGCTTTCCATTTTAATTTATTTTTATTTTTGCTTCTCATCAGCATTGCTGTCTTGCAGCTTAAGGTCAGAGGTGGTGGATTTTACGATGGAGACCCTTACTTGTTCCATTGGAGGCGTCACGCCAGCTTCATTGACTTAAGATATCTAAAAAAAACCCTGGCCTTTTAGTCCTATAAACATCACATATTGTCAAAGATTAGTCTTAATCGAAGGATGGGGAGAAGAGATTCAGAGAGACACCAGTCCTGACAGCTGCAGCCATTTAAAAATACAGTTATCAATCACAGCAGACCAAAGGTTACTGAACCACAGCAGATCTGTGTTTATCTTCGGATCTTTTCCGCTGTCGCCGCTTCTTGTTAAAAAGATAGAGACGTGGCGTGGTGGGTTTATCATCCCTTCCTGTTATCTCCCTTGTCATCTGAGATCAGGGCTAGAATCAAGTTTATTAAAAATAAAAAGGGGAAGAAAGCATGAGAGAGAAGTGCTCTGTGCACATGGAAGTATCTCTCTCTCGTGCACACTTACACACACGCACGCGCGTGCGTGCACTCCACTCTGTGAGGCAACATTGACTACATGTGGTGCAAGACATTGGAGGATCAAGACTGACTGACAGCTTCTCTGACCAATCAGATCTGGTGAATCCAATAAAATGGAAAAAAAACCCCACCAATACTATGGGTGTTGTGACCACTCTGAGGCAAAGTGGAATGTTTAGTGCAGCGTTTCTTAAACTTTTTAAGACCGAGGAACACCAAACAATATTTTTTTTTTATGAGGAACACCAAGGATTTTTTGTTGAGGAAAAAAAAAGTCGCCTGCCCTTTTAAGGGTGGCCATTTTGAATTCTGTTCTCTGCGGCACACCTCCGACTGCCTCGGAACACAGTTTAAGAAACACTGGTTTAGTGTGTGTCTGCCCAGAGTGCTCTCCTTAGTTCACAGCAGTTACACAAATAATGCTGGAGTCTGAGCTCTGCAGATGCTTGGAAAGGTTTGAGTGCGTGGACGTGTGGTAAATTAATTCCAGTGTGAGGGGGTTTTGTTCACAATGTTCACGTCTATTGATAAAAACAAAAAGAAAATACCATTCCTTTTTTGAAAAGAACTGGATACCTGACTCCATGGAATGAGATCAATAACGTGAGAGAATTCATTCTCCATAGAAATCATGGGGGGAAATCATCCAAGCTACTTTGAATTTTGTTTTAGTTAAGTTTCAGTATGTATGTAGTAGGATATCCTTCAGTTCAATATGTATTTGACCGGTTTTTATACAGAACGGCAGGCTAGATGACCATACTAATCCTTTCTGTCCTTATAGTATGTGAGTCGGTGTGATGGGCCTGCCCAAATAATCTGGAATGCGACCTAGATGCCCCCATAGTCAGGGGGAATGAGATTGAATGTAGCTTTTCTGGCTCAGTTTCATCTGATATATTGACAACTGCAGATTTTACCCTAAATGATCCTCTTTGCTGTTTTGCCCCTTGGACAGAGTATATTCAGGATGGGAGAGAATGATACTTAATCTACACCTCCCACCATGCGCACGCTCTCCTCAGAGATCAGGCCCACCAAGACCCAGTGATTCTAAAGGGCCAGGGTTCCTGGCTGCCCACAGTCCCAGACCCTTTAAACCACAGCTGGAGCACTGCACAACCTGCGCCAGACGGCTCTAAGGGCTGGGGGTGTGCGTACTGAACTCTGGGTGGTGCAGAGGCCAGGGCTGGGGGGGCTTTTATGGTGCACTTGCTGCCCCCACCCCCACCCCTTCCACCCCAGGCTGTGCCCCTTCTGGGAGTGTGGAGCCCTCCCACGCACCTTGCCCAGGGACCTGGGCAGGCTGTTGACTCCCCTGCCTGAGACTGAGTGTTCTGTGGGTGAGAATGTGTGGTACAAAATTCTGCAGTTTGAGCTCACATGAGATTCGACGCTATAAACTGTGTTTTGGTGTTTATTCTCGTGTGCGTCTTCATATCAAACACCAACGCCAAGTTTATATAGTTGAAACTGATGTGAACTGATACATGTTGGACCTCCTTGGTCCGGCACCCTCAGTCCTGACTGGTCCCGGATGTGGATTTTTCCCGACCGGGGGGGGGTTATTTCAGGGTCCCCCTGATGCCGCTCTCCCTACTTCTTGGCTCCCCCTGCAGCCCAGCTGAGCTCCTGGCTGCTCCCCAGTCCAGCTGAGCCACGCATTGGCTTCCTCCCCTGCTCAGTAGCCCAGCTGAGCTGCGGGCTGGCTCCTGGCTCCTCCCTCACAGCCAAACTGAGCCGCGAGCCAGTTTCCCGGCCCCCATTCCGCTGCAGCACACTGGGACTCTCTGGTCCTGGAACATCCATGATTTTGACGGACCACAGATGTTGCCGGACCAGAAAATCCTGGATTTTAGAGGTGTAACCTGTACTAAATTTTACACTGAGTCCTTACCCTTAAACCATGGTGGATAATAAGTGTACTGTTAATAGCAATGAGAGAATGAAGATTTGCTAATGTTCAGTTCAGAAAGCCTCCATTTTCCCCCCTGAAAGAATCTGATTCCACAGCTGTTGATCATTCCCTTTTCCTCTTGCAAAAACATGATGTCCCATTGCACTCTGGTAGGCTTCTGTTATCTAATCTGTCTCCCAAACTCCATGAACACCAGGATTCAGGTGTCAAAATACTTGGAAGCTGGCTGTTTTTCTAAGGTTTGGCTCAATGAAGAACCACTTACACTTGGTTAGGAAACCATTCTGCTAAAATCCTAAATAAATTCTTCATTAATCAGGTAAGCTGCAGAGTATTCTGTCCTAACTCCAGTAAAACACTTAAAACACATGCTTAAAAAAATCAGTGGAATTATTCATGTCACATGTTTAAATTCTTTCATGGATCAGTTCAGTGGCTAACAAAATTGAGCTGTTAAACAAGTATTACTGTGTATGTGTTGAAAACATCACTTCCCATGCTTATCAGCCATACCCAATGCTGACCGGGTTGTTATAGGGTTAGGGCATATCTCTTGTTATCTGTGATGCAGAGGTGCCTATCTTAAAAGCTAGCCTGAAAGACTACTTCATGCACCTGGTGCATGATCCTTCTTTTTGTGTTTTTGTCTGTGAATAAAAAGGGCTTTCAACTTTAGAGAAAAATATATTGTAAATGAGCTATTGTTTTAAAAGATGTGGATCTGGAGATAGAATGATGGTGGGGGGGGGGGGAGAATTAATTACCCTGTCAACTTTGTCCCAGATTGAAATCAAGCTCTGAAAAATGAGGTGTTCAACATATTCATTCACTAGCACATTGAGTCCCAAGTTTGAGCTTAGATGTTTATCTGTGAATGGTTTTATAATTCATATCACCTAAAATAATTTACACCTAATTAGATTTTCTCAGCTGAGTAATCCTGTCTCTTGCTGCCTCTGTGGAATAATTTTAAGCAACTTTATTTTATCCTCAAAATAGTTGTAAATGTCACATTCATTTTGTTGACATGAGCAACTTGTAGGTAAGCCACTTGGCAGAATTGTTTGTCAACCAAATACGTTATGGACTTTGACTGAATGAACAGGATTTAATAGAAGAATAATTTCTCTTATTTATTTATTTAGCTTGGGCTGTTGCTGCAGTGTTCCTTTTTGTGATACAGTGCGCATCCCTTCACTGAAGGGGAAGAGAAAAACGTCACTACAAGCAGTACTGCTCCATTTGTCATTTCTTCATAGCCACTGCCTTATACAAAACAAAAGCTGCTCATGAAGAAAATGTTTAAATGTACTGTTAGGTGGTAAAATGATTCAGCAGTCTCCACCTAGATGCTCCTCAGCAGAAATCTTTGTTAGCAAAGCATAAAGAGAGTGAACAGAAAGGCTCCCCAACTTGGGGAAGTAATTAATCCTATAAACTTTTAGATGTGAGCTTGACCTTGCTCAAGGGTTTCTTCCCCCTTGACTTCCTAAATCACCTCTTCTAAAGCTCTCCCCAGAACACCTCTCAAAAGGACTCAGACTCCTCATGAGTTGCCCTGCTGCACCTTTTTGAAAGCATTGTTTTTCCTCGATCACATTCATCATCGAACAATGGGGTATTAATACATTTCTGTTTCAACATAAAAACGGTTGCAATTTCCAGCCAAGCTACAAGGCCGAGGATGGAATGGGCATGTTTATTATCCTTTCTCCACAAAAGAAGTCCTTCCACCTTATGGGCGATGCACACTAGCAAGATGAGGTACAGCTGCTTGTGCTGTAATTGTTGTATGGGGGAATTAAAGAACTTTGATCTTGATGGGAAGAAGAACTGAAATAGCTGGCACTGCACTAAGTGAGGCAAATCTTGCACTTTCTCTGTAAAAATATTAAATTTGTACCATTTCCATGCAGTGGACAAATTCACCTACCCCCAGCAGTACACTGTCATGTGCAGGTCACATCTGTGATGACACCAATTCCAGAATTCCAAAACAAGTGTGATCTTCAGCATCGTACATGCCCACTGTGTGGGAGCATGGAGGTGTTAGTCAACGGACAAAACTGAAAGTCTGCAAAGCCATTGTGTTGCTTGCTCTGATGTAGGCAAGCAAAACCTGGGCAGTGTATAGATGCCATCCTGTATAGTTGAATCACTGTCACGTGGGCAGGGAGACGAAACAGATGAGGATAAGATAATGAGACAAAGTTCCAGATACTAAAGTTCTCATATGGACAGATACTCCAAGGATTGGTACTTGGTTGGTGATAGAGGAGATGAGCAGGCCAAGTCGCCAGAATGTCAAAGGGACAACTGCCAAAGGAGATCTTGTGTAATCAGCTAAAGGAGGGAAAACATTGTCAGGAAGGCCAGAAGACAAGTTTCAAAAATACCCTCAAGATATCCTTGAGGTGTTTCAACGTTAATTCACCATTTTGAGAAGATCTCGCTTATGATCATGAGTGAGCCTCATCCTTTCAGAAACTATAGCCTACAAGCAGAGGGGAACTGTTGAGGCAGATAAGAAGCACCATCAACATAAATCTCAACATAAAATATATCTCCTCTATTAATCAAGTAACCCATAGAGGCATCTCATGGTCAGTGTGCCATTGACAGTGCAAAGCTCAAATTGATCTGATGAAAGTTCCCTAAATCAAAAATAATCAGTGATGCCATGATGAATCATCCACTTCTAACTCGAAGGGTGAACAATAACAACAAACAGGATTGAGGTCAGTCTGCATAGAGGATACGACTCTGCTACTGCTTCTTGGTGATGGCATTACTCCTTTAATTTAAATAGTGAAGGCTTGTGCTTTGATGCTGAAGTTTCCATGTTCAGTCACTCACTGCTGATCCATATTTGTTAAACATAGGATATAATATGATCAGTTTTCAGTTCTCAGAATAAAAGTGGGATGATGATAAATACAGGACGTATGAAAATTAAAGATGTGAAAATGTTTCAATAGGCTTTTTTGGGGTGATGTTTGAAAACTGAAGCTAGAGATGAAATATTTCTGACCACATGTTTATGAAATGCCCTGGGAGCTTACTGTGCTACCCATTGCATTTAATAGTAATCTTTTTTCAATTATAATAGCTAAAACACGCTGTTGGTCAGAACGTATAAAATCTGTTGCTAATTGTTTTGATGCATGCTGTTCATGTTGAATTTTTCATTTAGTCGCCTGGAACAAGACCAGGACTAAGTTTACTAAAGTTCACAGAATGAAAAGGAATGAAATGTATTATCAGACTAAAAGCATTGTTTTATTTTGTTTTGTTTTGTTGTGTTTTTAACACAAGAACAGTACAGTAGTAACAAAATATACACAAAGAAATGAAGACCCAGTTAGTGAATTGGACTAGTCTTGTAACCATGTGCACTTGGGGCCAAATTCTGATCCTGTTCAAATAAATGGCAAAAATCCTATTGGCTTCACTGGGATCTGATTTTGGCGTATAGTCTTTAGATTGCCCTTTTCTGCAAGTTCTAATTATACTGCTACTTAGCGTAGGAAGTGTCTGTTAGACGACTCTGCTGCTGCTTCTTCTTCTGTGTCCTTGTTACAAACAAAATGTTTCTCCAGAACTAAGCACAAATGATGGCTCTTTCTATCACGGCAGCAAGATCTTCCTTCTTACGGGTGTCCCCCAAAAAACAGCAAAAGAGCAGGTGCTCCATGTGAGTCTTTGATCTGCCTGTTTGCATGTGCAAGTGGATCAGGTATTGCCAATGTTGATGAGTCTGCATCTACCACACTGAGAAGGTCCTCCTGAGAGTCCAGATCTAGTTCAGACTGTCCAACTGTGTCTAGTCTTCCATTTCATAACCTCAGTTGTGCCTTACTAGTGTCGTATCCAAAGGCACAATGCTGGTTATAACAATCATTTGCAATTTAAGGGGTTTGATTACTCCTGTGTGATCATGTCATGGATGCCTTGTTACTATGCTCCTGAAAATCCTTAAAGAGAGTGGGGTATGTCTGTTTGGCATGAGAAAAAATAAATGTCTGTGAATCGCTAGCAGCAAACCAAATGGTCTTTCTTTCCATAGAATAATCCCACATGTGTACAAAATGCCATTAAACAACAGGTTTGTACCATGCTCGATCCCACTCTTTTAAAAAAAATGGGACATAATGCCTTGTCTACATGGTACGTTAGTGTATGATTGCTGGGGTGCAAATTCTAGCACATGCCAGCAAGTTGTGCACAAATTGGTCATTAGAACGAAAAGTTTCTGGGAGTGCTAATAGGGTCTGTACAGTCAGTGTCGCAGTGAGAGCTGCTTGTGACCCTTTGACTCCAGTTGTCCGATGGGGCAAGATCAGTTCTTACTCTGAAGATTTTAGTCTGAAAGGAGTCTTGATATCTAAAACTACACCTGGACCTTAATTACTGCTGATGTATAGTTTCGGAGTCACAAAGGAGAATGGGGGAGCCTCACACTCCCAGTGAAAGTCCGTGGGAATTGGGTGCATAATTTGTGATTGTTCTTTTGAAAATACATTTGAATTCATGTGAAAATGAAAGTCTTCAAGCAGAGATTAGAGACAGAAAAAAATTAAAAAACAACAAATAGTCTAGTAGCACCTTAAAGACTAACAAAACATGTCGATGGTATCATAAGCTTTCGTGGACACAGCCCACTTCTTCAGATGGCCGGCGAGACAGGGTTATCCTTTAGAAATAGAGCTGTTCTTGATTTAAAGAGTTGAAATAATGGAAAATTTACAGATTCCAGTTGTAAGTTTGCCTAGAGGTTAATTATGTTCCTATGTTATGTATCCTTTAAGATACAAAAATATTTTTTGTTTAATTTTTTTTCTTCAAATTCCAGCCAATGGATCCATTGGTTAATAATTGGGAATCCAGTTCCACATATAACTCCATCATGAGTCTATTCGTCGATGGTGATACTGACTGACACTCAGGCTACGTCTACACTGCAGGCTTCTTGCACAAGCAGCTTTTTGTGGAAGAGATCTTCTGCAAAAACTTCTTGCGCAAGAGTGTGTCCACACTACAAAAGCACATGGACGCTCTCTCAAAAGAAAGCTCTGATGGCTATTCATGGAATAGCCACCAGAGCACCTGTGCTTTTTTCAATTGGCTCCTTTTGTGCAAAAACCCCCTGTTGCCCGTCCACACACACCTTTTTGCGCAAGAACTCTTGCGCAAAAACGAGTTATTCCTTGTCGAAAGAGGAATACCTACATCGCAAAAACCCCTCTATTCTTTTAATTTACTGTAAATTTATTTACGCAAAAACGTGCTTGAGTTGTGGACGCTCTGTGCGTTTTTGCGCAAAAACAGCTGGTTTTATGCAAAAACCCTGTAGTGTAGACATAGCCTTAGAGAGGTATAGATATGATATGTAGTCTCCTCAAATTACAATGACCGTGACCTACAGGCAGAGGAGAGAATTCAGCAAACAGACCTTGCACAGGTTGCCGTAAACAGAGGTCTCTTTCATAGCAGGTCATTTTCATTGGGCTGTTGGTAAAATGAGCTCAGCTTCCACAAGTAGAAGCCAGTTCACCTAGAAATTGTTGGTGTGTTGAGTGTATTGGATGCTATATGGCTGCTGTTAAAAAAGAAAGTGCTATTCCTGATAGAGTAAAAGGAATCTGTGCCATAGCTCAGATTTATCATGTTAAGCACATTTCAGCCATAAACTTAATTGTCACAAGGATTCCAAATGACTCCCAACCAGTTTGAGATTCGGTACCAAAGGATGCCATGTTTTATTATTGAGCTGATAAAATCCTCCTCCTGGAAGCATTTGTTTATCATATTACAGCTTTGCATGAGCAGAGCTCAAGTCTGACCTGATGTTAAGTGTCTGTGGTGGATTTCATTACATCCATATACTGGAAGTCCTGCCAATATACTGGCAGTGAAAGCCTAGTGGAAAATAAATGGCAATAAAGAAGAGAAATGATAGCCGGTGTGAGTGTTGAGGAGCGTAGCTTTATTGAGACCGGACAACCCTAGAGATGTCACTTGGCATGCAGACATGAGCTTAAGAGAGTGTGAGCGAAATCTGATATTGGAATAAAGACTCTGTGGCACAGACATGGGAATAATTTAATTAATTGCACTGAAATTTCTTTGATGAATAGTTATGTGGTGATAAGCATGAGGTCGAACAGTAGAATGAGTTTCAGCTTTTTAATGGGCCAGCACAGCTGCAATTTTGGATGTTTTCCCATTTTTATTTTTTCCCTTCAGCTTTCCTCAATTTTCTTTCTCACTTGCACGCATTTATAGACACTCTCTCGCTCGCTTCACCAACACTACCATCCCATGTCTGTGTGGGAGGAGAGTTGGCTAAGGATAGCAGGGCTGGTAGCCACTTTGAAATGAATACCAGATCGAACGGAAATTATAGGATGGTTTCTTTATGAATCCTGCATTTTTTTCCTGTGATGCTTTTAAGGATCTCGTTTGCAAAAAGCTGCATGAAGATTTTAATAACTTTTCTGGTCTCCAGGGGAGGAGGCATGTCTTTGTTGTCGAAGAGCTTGAGAGGGGGAAAAACAAAGCAACACAGCTGGAATTTGAGCATTAATTCTATGATTAGTAAGCCCATATCTTCAGACAGATCAGTTACTTATAGCTGTAACCAACCTCAAGCCACGTTCTTGCTGTGCAGGGCTGCATTTATAGTCATTTGGTTGCTGCAGCTTGACATAACCTACTAACTTTATAGAACTGTAACTGTAAATGTCGTGCTTTAGACCTAGAGCCACTATCAACTGTGACTTAGCACGAGTCATTAACTCAAAAACTAGGAGTAAGAATTGTGGGTGGCACTAGCTGCCTGGTTGGAAGTAATATTTAGTACTGCAGGGATATAGGAAGCTTTGTACTGAAGCTGCAATGCAGTATACCTGAACGTTTTTAGTGGATCACACAGTGGTTTGAACTTCCCCTTTTTGATAACGGGATAGCAAATGTGATGGCCTCAGTGGAGAAAAAAGCTCGTGTCTTTGTGGATCTGTATTAGGAGACTGGGATTCCAGACAAGCCTAGGAGAAAAGAAATGCATGTCTTGCCAGGTAACCTGCCCCTAGTGACTTGCTCAGCAAATGAGGAGACCCTAATTTTTCATTCCATGCCTGGCGCCAGTGGATATATTGCCGAAAAGTATATGGCGCCTTCTAACCAATGGAAGGAATATAGGGACTCTTCTAACCAATGGAAGAAAAACCGGTCAACATAAAAACATTTTTTGAAATGCAGCAAAGCTGCACAGAAACCCTTGTTTTTGAAATAAATTTTCCTCTCAACCTACTGGTGTAACGCCAATTTATTTGAGTTGGCGTAATAATGGCTCCTTACATTTTAATAGGACTTTCCATCCAAGGATCTCAACATGCTTGACACACGTCCATTAACAAATTAAGCCTTGCAGGGCCCCTACTCTGTCACTGGTCCTTAAACGGGCCACGGCTTGCTTGATGCATTATACAGGTCTATCTTCCAATGTATTACAAGCTCATCTCTGTCTTTACTCAATGTGGAAGGACACAAGAGGTTTCCATTAGAATGGGACAACGTGTACTCTTTTCTAAACCAGGATTTTCTTCCAAGTCTCCCACTTCGTTTAATGCCTCAAGGGTATAACGTGCAATAAGACACATCTTAAGCAGCAATAGCAGACATTTCCCCCTTCCCAGCCTAATTTACATGAATCTGTGTTTTATTAGCTGATTTATTAAGTAGTATGGAAAAGGACGACTAGTAGAACTGCAAGACAGTCCCGCAGTCTGAGCCTTTGCCAGCAGCAGACAATAATGGGGGGAAATGTACAGTTCGTTCAGTTAGCTGTTCGGGTTCCTTTTTTCTTTCTTGGAACTTCGCCCATCTTATTATGAGTTCTTTAGAGAAATGAAATGCAGCAGTAGCTTGGAGAAATCATGGACCCTTTCCAGCAGTAAAAGAGCTCTGGAGTCGGTGTATAAGCTCTTTCCCCTGGTTGCAGTTAGGAAGAGAGTTGGTAGTATAATAGGCTTTCAGAGGGAGAGCAGTGGTTTGTGTGTTCTGTTTGCTGTTGCAACTACTGAGCCTTTAGGGAGATCCGGAAAGAGGAAGTTCTGTTCTTTAAGAAAGGAAAAAAAATTAACCTGAAATGTGAATTGAAGCTTAGGTGTCCTAAAAAGACTTGGGTGCATGAGAAGATGAGTTGACTTATTTTGATGGAAGTGTCTTCTGGGTAAGCTGTATATCCCATAATGAAGGTACAAGAATTGACTTTTTTCCAACCAATCTGCTTGTGTACATAAAAAATGAAAAGAATAGTCAGAGCTAGGGGTGGGGGAACCTCAAAAAGTGTGGCAGCTCATTTGAAAGAAACTTTCAGATGTTTGGATATTCTTTTGCCTCCCACGTGGGGCTGGAAGTTTCTCTCAACCTTCTTTCCTGCTTTCTAAGGAGATTTCTAGAAGTTCCTGTTTCTAATTTGGTTAGAAATATCACTTTTCTGATGGTATTTTGTCACTTTTGCTTCCATTAATGCCTAGGAAAGGGTTTTGAACTGAAATATTTTTTAAGAGAGACCAAAATTCTAGTTGGGTAGGTAGGGGGATTTTACGTCCATTTTCATTTGACCTATACCAGTTTTCCTATTCCTGGGAAATAAGAGACAACAACTTATATAGATCTATTTCAGAAGTTTTCACCTGTCTGCGTTATAACCTTTCCACACAAAATCTGTTTTGTATAGACTGAGGTTGAGGCTTGGTGGGGTTAGGATCCAGTGCAGGTGGCTCATGGAAGTGGTCCAGGAACAGGGGGAGTTGGGCTTGCTGGGGGGGGGGAGGGAGAGCAAGTGAGGCTTGGCAGAAGAGTCTGGATGTACAGGTGTTGGGTGGATAGGGGAGCAGCTCCCTATAAAGTGATGACTTCCCCTGCAGCTGAGGAGTGATGGGTACAGGAAGTTGGGGGGCAATTTGCGGAGGTTCCTAAACCTGGAGGAGAAGTCTGACACAACCCTGGATGTTGTACAGGGGAAGAGAAAGTCCCATCCTTCTCGTCCTACCCAGGGCTAGCAGTTGAGCTGGTCACAGGGTAAGAGCTGACAGCTACATCTTCCTCAGTCCTGCCTCTTGCCCCACAGTGATTTACTTCTCTGCTGGCTGCCCTGGACAGCCAAAATGAACTGGCAGTAGGTTTGTATGACTGCTTTTGTGGCTTCATCAGTAAGTCATTTTTCTGCAGGGAAGCAGTGAAATCTGTGGGGGACATAAATTTTGTATGTGGAACAAAATTCCCCCAGGAGACTGCTTACTAAGCTACTAATGTCATGGCGATATAGTGAAGTGTCATGAAGGCTACGACTACATTGCAGAGTTTTTGCGCAAAACCAGCTGTTTTTGCGCAAAAACTTGCGGAGCGTCCACAGTACAAGCACGTTTTTGCGCAAGAAAAAGTACAGTAGATCATCAGAAGACAGGGCTTTTTGCACAAGAGTTATTCCTCTTTCTATGAGGATTAAGCCTTTTTGCTCAAGAGCTCTTGCGCAAAAAGGCGTGTGTGGACGGGCACCAGGGGTTTCTTGCACAAGAAACCCCTATCGGAAAAAGCACAGGTGCGCTGATGGCCATTCTGTGAATGGCCATCAGAGCTTTCTTGGGCAAGAGCGTAAATGCCAGTGTGGACGCTTTCTTGCACAAAAGCACATGGCTGATCTCTTTCACAAAAAGCTCTCGCGCAAGAAGCCTGCAGTGTAGACGAAGCCTTACACCAGCCTCATTTTCCTCATTTGCTGAATATTACAGATGGATGCACTAGATCACTGCAGTGCTCAGTTGCTATATATAAATGTAGTTCCCACACTGATGTCTAATCAGTTGTATTTATCCAGTTCAGAGACTTCTCCTTTGCCTTCAGTGCTCATGTGCAATTTTTTTTTGCGTGGGCTCGAATTTTTCATATGTATGATTTTTTTAAGTTCTTACCATTTGCACACACAATAATCCAGGCTTATGGACTCTTTGACACTTTAAGCAGAAACGCTGCTCAACTTGTCTGGGTTTAGTTTCACACGTTTCTATGTATGTGCTTCTCTTTGGCACATCAAGGCTTTTTTATTTCTACGCAGGAAAGGGGTGATTAATACCTGAAATTTGTGAAGTGTGTGTCTCATAGGAATCACTGGCTTTTTTATTGATTGTACTAAACTGATTTCTGCCTACACAGTAAAGTCAAAAATGGGGATTGTCAAGAGAGCTTTAATGGAGTTCAAAGCCCAGGTGACCAGCTCCCTTCAGGTTCCTTTGAAATCCTAGCCTTAATGTATGGAAATAACTCTGTGCACAGTGATACTTCAAAGATGTTTTTGTTCCCTCTCAATAATAAGATATCTGTAGTTCTGGGAATAGGTTTTTTTTTAAAAGTAAAGTATCTGCCCTTTCCTGGTCCATAGAAACCACATAAAATTGTGTTCTTGAATGATGCTAAAGGCACATTCTCTGTTGTCCTGCATTTGCTTTCCTTTGTATTTTCATGTATTGTGTTTATTTTAAATATTGTTGACCAACTTATCATTGTGATGCTTGTATCAAGAGGCTTACCCACTGCAGTAATGTTTAGAGATCTACCATAGCCACACTATTCCAAAGAATGAAGTTTCACAAGGGCTATTGTGTGCCCTTGTAGCGAAGAGGAATAATGGCATATTAGGGTGCATTAGGAGTAGCATTACCAGCAGATCCAGAGAAGTGATTATTCCCCTTTATTCAGCTTTGGTGAGGCCACATCTGAAGTATTGTGTCCAGTTCTGGGCCCCCCACTATAGAAAGGATGAGGACACATTGGAGAGAGTCCAGCGTAGGGCAACCAAAATGATTAGGGGGCTGAAGGGCATGACCTATGAGGAGAGACTGAGGGATTCGGGTTTGTTTAGTCTTCAGAAGAGAAGAGTGTTTGGGGGGGTGGGATTTGATAACAGCCTTCAACTTCCTGAAGGGAGGTTCCAAAGAGGACGAAGAAAGGCTGTTAACAGTAGTGACGGATGTCAGAACAAGGAGCAATGGTCTCAAGTTACAGTGGGGGAGGTCTAAGTTGGATATTAGGAAAAACTATTTCACTAGGAGGATGGTGAAGCACTGGAATGGGTTACCTAGGGAGGTGGTGGAATCTCCATCCCTAGAAGTTTTTAAGTCTCGGCTTGACAAAGCCCTGGCTGGGTTGATTTAGTTGGGATTGGTCCTGCCTTGGGCAGGGGGCTGGACTTGATGACCTCCTGAGGTCTCTTCTAGCTCTATGATTCTATGATTCTATGAATTATTATTACACAAAGAATCTTGATCCAGGGCCACATTGTGAATTATAATACCATGGGACTTTCTTCTCCAAAATTCAGTACAAATGGAACTTTGAGCATACTGAGAACCTCAGATAATAGACATTACCAGGACTGTCCATGTCATGCTGGTGAGGATGTTTCAATACATCTTTCTTTAATCCTTGGTCCTTAAAACTGCACCTCTTGCATGAGGTGTCCCTTTCAGCAGTAGGAATTCTACCTACTGAGGTTTGTTCCTAGAACAGCCTCTCCTTACAGGATGGGTGGAATTCTAACTTTGCAGTGGTCTGTGAGTCAGACTGTGATTGTCAGAAAAATAGCAATGAACCTGCTATTTTTAAAGGGGTTTTTTTTAGGTGTTATAAATTTTCAAAACAGGAGCATTTTTTAGAGTGTGAATCTAATAATTCGTTTCAAAAATGTATTATCCCAGTGTCCCTTTGCATTGGCACTCCATATCCAAACTTGTTTAAACTATAGAGGGATAACAGAGACTTGGTGGGATGACTCGCATGACTTGGAGCGCTGTCATGGAAGGGTATAAACTGTTCAGGAAGAACAGGCAGTGGAGAAAAGGAGGAGGAGTTGCACTATATGTAAGAGAGCACTATGATTGCTCTGAACTCCAGTATAAAGAGGGAGAAAAACCTGTTGGGAGTCTATGGGTTAAGTTTAAAGGAGCAAACAACAGCAGTGATGTTGTGGTTGCTGTCTGCTACAGGCCACCGAATCAGGTGGATGAGGTAGATGAGGCTTTCTTAGGACAACTGAGAGAAGCTTCCAGATCTCAGGCCCTGGTTCTCGCGGGGGACTTTAATCACCCTGACATCTGTTGGGAAACCAATACGGCAGTATACAGGCAATCCAGGAAGTTTTTGGAGAATGTTGGGGATAACTTCTTGGTACAAGTGCTGAAGGATCCGACCAGGGGCCGTGCGCAGCTTGACCTTCTGCTCACAAACAGGGAGGAACTAATAGGGGAAGTAGAGGTGGGTGACAACCTGGGAAGCAGTGATCATGAGATGGTAGATTTCAGGATCCTGACCAAAGGAAGAAAAGAGAGTAGTAAAATACACACCTTGGACTTCAAAAAAGCAGATTTTGACTCCCTCAGAGATCTGATGGGCAGAATCCCCTGTGATGCTAACATGAAGGGGAAAGGAGTCCAGGACAACTGGCAGTATTTTAAAGAAGCCTTATTGAAGGCACAGAAAGAAACCATCCCGACGCGTAGCAAGAGAGGCAAAAATGGTAGGAGACCGGATTGGCTTACGGGGAAATCCCTGGTGAACTTAAGCACAAAAAGGAAGCTTACAAAAAGTGGAAACTTGGTCAAATGACCAGGGAGGGGTTTAAATGTATAGCTCGAGAATGCTGGGAGGTTATCAGGAAGGCGAAAGCGCAAATGGAATTGTGACTGGCTAAGGATGTGAAGGATAACAAGAAAGGTTTCTACAGGCATATTAACAAGAAGAAGGTGATCAGAGAGGGTGTGTGGCCCCTACTGGATGAAGGAGGTAACCTAGTGACAGATGATGTGGGGAAAGCTGAAGTACTCAATGCTTTCTTTGCCTCTGTATTCACGGACAAGGTCAGTGCAGAAGTCCAGGAGCCAAGTGATGCAAGATGGGATGAAGATGGACAACCCGTGGTGGGTAAAGAACAGGTTAGGAACTATTTAGAAAAGCTAAACGTACACAAATCCATGGGTCCAGAATTAATGCATCCGAGGGTACTGAGAGAGTTGGCAAATGTCATTGAGGAGCCTTTGGCCATTATCTTTGAAAAGTCGTGGAGATCGGGAGCAATCCCGGATGATTGGAAAAAGGCAAATGTAGTGCCCATCTTCAAAAAAGGGAAGAAGGACGATCCAGGGAACTATAGGCCGGTCAGTCTTACCTCGGTTCCTGGAAAAATCATGGAAGGGATCCTTAAGGAATCCATTTTGAGGCACTTGGAAGAGAGGAAAGTGATTAGGAATAGTCAGCATGGATTCACAAAGGGCAAGTCGTGCCTGACCAATTTGATTAGCTTCCATGATGAGGTAACTGGCTCTATGGACGTGGGAAAGTCAGTGGATGTGATTTACCTTGACTTTAGCAAGGCTTTTGATACGGTCTCCCACAATATTCTTGCCAGCAAGTTAAGGGAATGTGGATTGGATAAATGGACAGAAAGCTGGCTAGAAGGCTGGGTCCAGTGGGTAGTGATCAACGGCTCGATGTCAGGATGGCGGTCGGTTTCTAGCGGAGTGCCCCAAGGTTCGGTTCTAGGACCGGTTTTGTTCAATATCTTTATTAATGACCTGGATGAGGGGATGGATTGCACCCTCAGCAAGTTTGCAGATGACACTAAGCTAGGGGGAGAGGTAGATATGCTTGAGGGCAGAGATAGGGTCCAGAGTGACTTAGACAAATTGGAGGATTGGGCCACAAGAAATCTGATGAAGTTCAACAAGGATAAGTGCAGAGTCCTGCACTTGGGACGGAAGAATCCCAAGCATAGTTACAAGCTGGGGACCAACCAGTTAAGTAGTAGTTCTTCAGAAAAGGACCTGAGGGTTACAGTGGATGAGAAGCTGGATATGAGTCAACAGTGTGCCCTTGTAGCCAAGAAGGCTAATGGCATATTAGGTTGCATTAAGAGGAGCATTGCCAGCAGATCCAGAGATATGATTATTCCCCTTTATTCGGCTCTGGTGAGGCCACATCTGGAGTATTGTGTCCAGTTCTGGGCCCCCCACTACAAAAAGGATGTGGACGCATTGGAGAGGGACCAGCGGAGGGCAACCAAAATGATTAGGGGACTGGAGCATATGACTTATGAGGAGAGGCTGAGGGAGTTGGGTCTGTTTAGTCTGCAGAAGAGAAGAGTGTTTGGGGGGGGTGGGATTTGATAACAGCCTTCAACTTCCTGAAGGGAGGTTCCAAAGAGGATGGAGAGAGGCTGTTCTCAGTAGTGACAGATGGCAGAACAAGGAGCAATGGTCTCAAGTTGTGGTAGGAGAGGTCCAGGTTGGATATTAGGAAAAGCTATTTCACTAGGAGGATAGTGAAGCACTGGAATGGGTTTCCTCGGGAAGTAGTGGAGTCTCCATCTCTAGAGGTATTTAAGTCTCAGCTTGACCAAGCCCTGGCTGGGTTGATTTAGTTGGGATGGGTCCTGCCTAGAGCAGGGAGCTGGACTTGATGACCTTCTGAGGTCTCTTCCAGCTCTATGGTTCTATGATTCTAAGTTTGGATCTGGAGCCAGAGCCCAATTTCATCTCTGGCTCATCTCCTCTTTTTTCTCATTTTTAGTTCCCTATTGCATTACATTAAAAAATGGGACTCCAGTAATTTTCTTCCTCATTGTGACTTATTGTTCCCACTTTCCCCTATTTTTAGCTATCACTTTTGCACCATAACTGTGGCAAGAAGGGCATAGAATTGCTTAAATCCCTGATGTTGCAAAGTTGTATGCATATGCTAAACTTTACTCACTATGGGTGTGTCTATACAGCAGAGTTATTTCAGAATAACGGCTGTTATTTTGAAATAACAATGCAAGCATCTACACAGCAATTCCATTATTTCAAAATAAACGGACGGCTTATTCCAACTTCTGTAAACTTCATTCTATGAAGAATAACGCTATTTCGAAATAAGGCCTGTGTAGATGCTCCACTGCTGCTATTTCAAAATAGCCCCTCACCAGGGCCATTCTAAGTTATTCCTCCTGGGGCTGTAACTCGAGATAGCACATCTACATTAGGGAAGCCTGCCTGGGACTAATTTTGAGGCTTCCCTGCAGTGTAGATGTGCTATTTCGAAATAAGCTATTTCAGATTAACTATTCCAGAATAGTTTATTCCGAAATAACTGTGCAGTGTAGACGTAGCTTATGAGTAGCATCATTGACTTGAATGTGATT
This sequence comes from Pelochelys cantorii, assembly GCA_032595735.1. Lineage (NCBI taxonomy): Eukaryota > Metazoa > Chordata > Testudines > Trionychidae > Pelochelys > Pelochelys cantorii. Next base: position 6,687,622 of record CM064346.1, on the reverse strand, counting down.
ACTCACAGTGTATAAAGTTAAGCACATATTTACAAGATTGGTGGTGCCCTTCTCTGTAAGTAACATCCACTCTGGAGCAATTTGTGGATACTGAGGGCGTGTCTACACTAGGAAATGATTTAGAAATAACTTATTTTGAAATAATCCCTCAGGAAATAACTATTTTGAAATAGCGTGTCCACACTACAGGGAAGCCTTGAAATTAGTCCAAGACAGGCTCCCTTAATGTGGACGGGCTATCTCGACTTAGGGCCCCAGGAAGCACTGGGGAGTCATTACTTTGAATGACTCTGGGGAGTTGTTATTTTGAAATAGCAGCAATGAAGACTCCAGACTACTGCTGTTTCACAATAACTATTTCAAAATAAGCATTATTCCTCACGGAAAGCATGAATTATTATTCTGAAATAACCAGCCCCTTATTTCAAAATAACAGGCTTGGTAGTGTGGACGCTCTGCTTTTTAGTTCGAAATAAGGGGAGTTATTTCAAAATAACTCCCCAGTGTAGACCAGGGCTGAGTGACTGTTGTGGTTACTGTTTTTCCCATTAAATAATATTGCATCTTTGCAGTGCACACCATCTCTTCTCAGACCTGGATGCCAGTCAGGTTGGCAAGTCTGCTGAAAGGGCTTGCTATCCTGAAAAGGTTTATAAGTACCATTGTACATCTGAAGAGGGAGTTACAGGCCCTTCAAAGTATTTGCTAATGGAAACTCTATCTAAGACAACGTCTTAACTAATATGTGGAATCAGCATGCTGCCTTAAAAATAAAATAAAATAAAATAAAATAAAATAAAATAATGCTGGGCGTGAGGAAAAGGTTGGCGCCAATAAAAATAGCTTTGTAATGATTAGCAGGGGCCCAGTATAATTTAAAATATTCTTTACAGTTTATAAATATGGACTCATAAAAAGGATAGCTATAAGGAAACTGTGACTTTAAGTCATTAGAAGCCCAGTGGTTTGATAAAATAACAGGAAACAGACAATTTATTATGAGCGGTCTCGGTAGCTCAGGATTATCTATAAAACTTTTATGGCCCTCCCCAAGTGGCAAGAGGCCATAAAACTTGCCTGAATGAGGGACTTGTTAATTTACTTGTTAAAGCAAATTAAAAATTTATAAGCGCTTTTAGGTAAATGAGATCTTCTCTCATTGCTGCCCTTGCGGGGCTCAGGAGTCCTAGGAGAGGGAGGAAGTGGTTGGCTTGAACATCACAGCAGAACAATAAAAGCTATTAAATTGTTTCAGTTTATTACTACAGAGCTGTGCAGCTGTTGCCATGGTTTGCTGTGGAATACCAGGGGCTGACAGCATGGCATTTCAGTGGCTTTAAAAAGAATGCAATAACTCCACCTTTCACCCACATCAACAGCTTTCTTACATGTCTCATTCTTCCCTCTCTCTGTTGTACATACAGCATTTTTAGAGTCGTTCTTGTACATGTCCAACGGATATGGGCATCTTCTTTATTGATCCCCTTCTGGCTGTTCATAAAAATGTGTTTTCAGACACTAAAAACAGCCAAGTATAATATCCCATTTCATTTGATCTCCTAGCCAATACGCTAACACTAAACAGTCTTCTACTCTTTCCAGTGCAACCAGTTGTAGATAAATGCAACAGTAAGGTAAAAGGGGATGTCAAGGGAAGATCCACTTTCTAGCATTGTTGTACCTCCCTGAGACAGCTTTCAAAATGGATTCCAGAAGGATTTTTCCTTGTTGTTCGAACATGAGCCAGTTAACAAAGAGTTCCTGCTAGTCGTACCATCTGGAGTTGAAATTTGTCCACGTAGCTGAAGTGTACAGAAAACTGGTTCTGAAATAAACCCATAGTGCTTGGCGCTTAGTTCTATGTTGAGAAAAATACTTTCTTCACGTGATGTTTAGGATGAAAAAAGATTTAATTCTGGCTGCCCTTGAATTTACCAAGGATTCTCTAAAACCCACTTGTTTCCCTTGTTCTCTTTCTCCTTTGTTCTGGCAGAGTCTTTCACAGAACCAGTATTTTGTATCTGCTGCATTGATTGTACTCCCAGTGGGGACAGAGCTATCTATGTTTGCAGAATTGGTGCTCAACACCTTAGAAGTTGGGCAATGAAAAATGGAGGCCTCCAAAATCAGCCACTTCTTTGAGCCATGTCTCACTTCATTTTGCATTATTTCAGTATGAAGTGATGACGTTACACATCCCCTGGGAGACACTAAGAAGCCACAATTTGTATCGACTGCAGTAGGAATTGTGGTGACTCAGAAACTTCAGACTCATGCCCCTAAGTCCTGATTTCCATCACGGCTGAATCCTAACACTAGCAAGATCTCCTTACTCTGTCACGTTGCTAGACCAAACGAAATCTTACAATCTCACAGAGATCAAATACTTCCTGTACTTCAGTATGGCACTTCCATAGCACTGTTGTTCCATAATAAATATTTCCTGGAAAAAAATGAAGCCACAGAGGTATTATTTTTGTAGAATTCCAACATTCTATCAAGGCATAAAATGGGTGAAAGTCAGATTTTAATATTGTGCTTCCCCTCACCAAGTAAAGTGTTATAATCTGACACTGGCATTTAAAATTAAAAATGGGATATATTAATGAGAGTTGCAAGACTAACTCTCAGGATATTACTTCTATAGAATGCATATTTGTCTATACCAGTTATTGCCAGTTGGGACGGCATCCTAAAAACCAATGTGGTATCTTCCTAGAAACTGTTCAAACTTTATTTCCATCCATGAGCAATCAATACATGGTGAGATTTTCAAAGGTGTTTCAAAGCTTTTTAAGAGGCAGATGAGTGTCCAGTTCTGTTTGGCAATTTTGAATGAATTACAATGAATTTCAAGTCAGGCACATCATCTTTAACGCATTTCTGTACTTAGCTACAGTTTTAGGACTGAGTCTGAGAACAATGACTTCAAATGATCGGCACTGCTCAGAATGAGGCCTTTATATGGTACCAGACATTCTTCTGCAAACTCCATAATTAAGAACCAAAACAATAAGCATTCCTTAGTCAAACCCTGCTTGAGAGAGAGGCAGCTTTGAACAAGCTTTACCGTGACTTTTTACATGATTCTGTACACTACATGATATGAATTTTTCAACTGTGTGTATATAGTTACAGGGAAACATATTACAAGCATTTCTTATACTTGTAATAAATACTATACAGTACAAGGTCTAAATTCAGCCTAAAGATTAGAGTTGAGTCTATAGAGCAGCTTATCAGTGTACAATGAGATAATCCTAGTGGCAGATTAAGTCTTGGTGAGGCTTTCGTCCAGAAGTGCATTAATTTTGAGAAGGTGTTCATATATGTTTGATTGCCAGGGGAAGGAACATTACGTTGATTTTGTATGATGGTTAGCAGACTGTGACCTCAAATCTTGTTGGGGCTCTGGACACTACTGCAACGCCATTAATAAATTATAATGAATGAGAGAACTTTGCAAAGGTATTACTATTGAAGTGGATAAAATGTTCTCCATTCAGAAATGGGTAAACCTTGAATACCTTGTGGTAATTTATTCATCTAGAAATGGAATGACAGGAGCTACTAAAATTAATTTTGGGAGTTTTTCTTCCAGGAGTTAGAATACTCTTTGGTTATTGTGTTCATTGAAATCCTTTATTACTGGTACTAGCCTGACAAAGTTTTTAAAAAAGAAAGAAAAATGCTGCTTGACAATAGAGTATCTGTGACAAATTGTAACAGACAGAGGAAGTTGGTATTAGACAAAATCCTCTTGTAGCAGCATTGGGGATCGAGTCTGTCTTCTACATTCCTCTAAATAAGAATCAAATATCAGTTTTGGTCTTCTCTGATCAGGGATTAATCCAGGGAACACAAAATATGAAATCTGACATAACAAAAAGTTAGTGACTGATCTATTTTATTCGTACTTGTTCCTATAAAAGTTGTTGCCAACAGCTTAGAATTTTATCTCTTAAAAAAAGAGTTTGCCTACAGTTTAGCTACTACTTATTTTCTTCTCTTCTTCTTCTAGCATGTTAAAATTTCCCACCTATCTAGTAGAAAGTGAGTAACACTTTTTTAAGGCTCTTAGTGATATTCAATGGCATTCACCCTGCAGGCTAGGAAATTCCTTATGGCGGAGGTTTGGGGGAAATTTTTAAGAATCCATAACTCTGCTCTGTGATCCAGATTCATGATCTGTGGTTACGTCCCAGAGGAAAGCTCTTGGAGATGGAAAAGCAAACTTGCTGACTGCAGATAGATTCTGTGAGAGAAATTGGACTTGATATTATGTAGCCATGTGTTTCACATCGACATAGAGGTCATGCAGCAAATCCTCAAAACTAGGTTTTCCCCCCTACCTTGTAATGTACCCACTTACGCTCAAGGAAGCAACCCTCAAAAGGAACAGAAGAGGGTCCTATTGATGTCCTTTCCCAAAGCCACAAAACTAGTATAGCCAAAATTAGGGGGAGAGAGAGAGTTGCCCGAAGTAAGGTTCCCAAAGCCACATTTAGGCATCTGAACTAGTGGCCTGCGTTTTCCAAAAAGTTGAATGCACATCAGCTCTCATTAAAATCAATGTGACCTCCTGGGTACTCGTTCCATCCGAAAACTGGGCCTACATATTTATTTATATTCAATGAAAGAGGAGTCTGCTGTTGGAATCCATCAGGAAATGTGTCTGTGTTCATTGCAGAACATTTTCAGTACTTCTAAATTATGTACCTGATTAAGATATGCATGAATTCAATGGCTTGGTTTCTGCGGTTAAAAGCCTTTATATAATACACACACACACACACACACACACACACTTCCAAATAGATGCGTCTTTGATTAATACCACCCAATATTCTTATCACACATGAGAAAAGGGAACATAAATTAGAAGCTCATAAATACAGGATTCAAGTTGCCTTTGAAGAACTTCATTTCAATATGGTTTGCATCAGAATGTCTTTGTTGGCTTTAAAAAAAATTGGTTTTGGCTAAACTGAAACTAATAACTGTACCACAATATTCTAAATTAGTATTTTTATTCTTCTGAAGAATTACATAAAAGGGGCAGCAGATCTGCAAGGGGTTAATACATATGGTCCAAAAGAAAACGTAATTAGAAAATGAATTCTCTTTTTAAATCCCCACTATAAGTGCACATCAAAGCCATCATAGGAGTAAATTTATGTCTGATAGTGTGGACGGTTTCAATGCACACTGGCAAAATATCATGCTGATTGCTGATTGAAAACAGTTGTTAATTCTCTACTTCACTAAATTCAGAGTGGAAAAACTTTCCTTAATAAAGAACAGATTGAAGAGAACCAAGACCTTACTGTGTGGAAATTAATGGCAGATGCATATACTGGTAGTTAAAATGTTTCATTAGATGTTAATGTCTTGCTGTGTTTTTAATTGTTCAGAAATTAGCCTCTAGAATATTAAAACCATCTGTTTGTTATCATGATGAAACAGAATACTTAAATAGTTATTAATTTTGTGGGCTTTTTTCCTTGTCTGCAAAACTTTGATCTGCTGAGATTTCAGGGAATGCTGGATGCAGAAGTGAAAAACAATTTTAAAACACCTCAGTGCCAAAATATCTGCATTAGATGCCTGCCACCCATATTTTGCATGCCTGCTTTCTTTCACAAATTATTGTTCTCCAGGGACAAGTTGACATATTTTAGTACATGGTGGGACTGTGCCAAAGCTTGCTGAGCCTGTATTATGGTTGATTTAAACTGTAATATGGAACACTTTCACATGCTGATGTTTTATTTTTAGGTCTTGTGGGTCATTTTAAAGACCAAATATTTCCATGCATGGAAGAGATTCAGTATAGATTCACCAATGAGGGCTTTGCATCTCCTTCCATACCAAATAGTTACCTTTATTTCTTTGTCTTAGTCTCTGTTTGAAATTGATAGCAAAAAATGGGGATTGAGTCAGATAAACATTCTTGTCCAGGACTGCACATAAGGATAGGCTTAACTTTATGGTTAACTGGTTAAAGTTAAGCATATGCTTATATTTCATCTGGAGGAGAGATGGATTTAAGCACGTGTTAAGTGATTTTTCTGTATTGCAGCCAGGGTCTATATGTATTATACTATGCTTTGACGGGGTGGGCAATAATTTTTGATGGGGGAGCCACTCCAAGAATTTGGAAAGTGGTCGAGGGCCGCACTCCTCCATATTAATGGGATGGAGGTTGGATGCAGAAGGGAGCGTGCAGTAAGGGATTGGGGTGAAGGACAGGGTGTGGGCTCTGGGAGGGAGTTTGGGTAAAGAAGGCAGTTGTGACCTGGGGAAGGGGACTAGGGTACAAGAGGGGGTGGAGAGGTTTGGGCTGTGACCTAGGCAGTGGCGGCCCGTCAATACAGGTGACCTAGGTGGTCGCATAGGGTGCCAAGATAAAAGGCCATTGAGGGCTTTGGAGGCGGGGGCGCCTATCATGCATTTCACCTAGGGCGCCAGTTGCCAGCAGCTTGTCGAGGACCTGGACCTAGGGCAGGAGGGGTTGTGACTTGGGACAGAGGACTGAGGTGTAGGAGGGGTGCAGGGGTCTGAGTTGTGACCTGGGGCAGGGGATTGGGGTGCAGGATCTGGGAGGGGATATGGGGGCAGGAGGGGGCAGAGGGTTTGGGTTCTGTGAGGTAGGGGGGCAAAGGGTTGGGGTGCCAGAGGCAGGCTCTGGCTAGGAGACTTACTGGCTTGTCTCCCAGCCGGCAGCCTTCTCAAGCAGACTCCCTGCCTGCCCCATGCCCACGTTGGCTGCAGGGGCCATGTGGTTTTTGAACAGCTACAAGCATGGGGGGGGGGTGCTTCCCAAGCTGCCTGTTGACAACAGGCAGCTCCCATTGGTCGAAATCTAACCAATGGGATTGTGCTGGGGGCGGAAGCAGCAAGAGAAACCTTTCCTCCCTCCCCCAGGCCCACAGCTATTCAAACAGAACCCCGCAATGGCTGCATTTCTCAGCAGCGTGCAAGGAGCTGGCAGAGAGTCTACTTGAGGTTCCCCGCTGCATCTGCAGGCAGGATCTGGCAGCTTCGTGGGCCAAATCCGGCCCATGGAGAGTATTTTGCCCAGGCCTGCTTTATCATGACAGGAATACATTTCCTGATAAATGTTTATGTACAAACAATGTAAAAGTGGAAATGTATTTAAGATCTAAATAGTAATTAGAAAACTATTAACATTATCTTTGCAGTGATTTTTTTTCTTGAATAAACTATTTAAATTCTGAAATGCCAGGATGAGGATTAGTTAAACTACCATAGTTTGATAGTCTCTCATTTTATAATTATTTCATTTATCTAAAAATAATGACAACAGCAAAATCAGTGTTTTAAACTGTATATGAGATTTTCAAGATTGGTAGAATATATGGAAGAGGAACCAAATTATAATATTTAGGACTATAGGGTACATGAATTCAATGGTGAAAAATTACTGTAGACGCTAAATTTTGATATTAGAATTTACTCGATAGTGCGCAATTGCATTGCATATTGTGGTTATTAAACCATTATTGTGTATATTAAACCATTTTATACACAGGTTATTGTGTATATTAAAACCATTTTAAAACAAAACAACCCACCCCTGCTGAAAATAGAATAGAAACATTGAAATGGAGAGCTGGAAAGGACTTTGAGAGGTCATCTAGTCCAGCCCTTTGTACTGAAGTAGGACAAAGTATACCAAGACCATCTCTGATATTTGTTTTATAATTAGGAAAGTTTTTTAATGTCTAACCTAAATCTCCATGGCTTCAGATTCAGCCCACTCTTTCGTGTCCTACCTTTAGTTGATATGGAGAAAAATTGATCATAGACTCATAGACTTTAAGGTCAGAAGGGACCATTATGATCATCTAGTCTGACCCCCCGCACAATGCAGGCCGCAGAATTTCACCCACCCACTCCTAGAATAATCCTCACCCCTATCTCTCAGATATTGAAGCCTTCAAATAGTTTGAAGACCCCAAGATGCAGAGAATCCTCCAGCTGTGATCTGTACCCCATGCTACAGAGGAAGGCGAAAAACCTCCAGGGCCTCTGCCAATCTACCCTGGAGGAAAATTCCTTCCCGACCCCAAATATGGCGATCAGCTAAACCCTGAGCATGTGGGCAAGACTCCCCAGCCAGACACCCAGAAAGTTCTCTATAGTAACCCCTATCATCCCTCCATTGACCTATTTACCACTGATAATGACTAGTCAATTAATTACCAAGACCATGTTATCTTGTCAAACCATCCCCTTCATAAACCCATCTAGTTTAATTTTGAAGCCAGGTAGATCTTTTGCCCCCACTACTTCCCTTGGAAGGCCATTCCAGAACCTCACTCCTCTAATGGTTAGAAACCTTCGTCTAATCTCAAGTCTAAACTTCCTACTAGCCAGCTTATATCCATTTGTTCTTGTGTCCACATTGGTATTAAGTTTAAATAATTCCTCTCCCTCCCTAGTATTTATCCCTCTAATATATTTAAAGAGTGCAATCAAATCCCCCCTCAGCCTTCTTTTGGTTAAGGTAAACAAGCCAAGCTCCCTGAGTCTCCTTTCATAAGACAGGTTCTCCATTCCTCGAATCATCCTAGTGGCCCTTCTTTGTACCTGTTCTAATTTGAATTCATCCTTCTTAAACATGGGAGACCAGAACTGCACACAGTATTCCAAATGAGGTCTCACCAATGCCTTGTATAATGGCACTAACACCTCCTTATCCCTACTGGAAATACCTCGCCTAATACATCCCAAGACCATATTAGCCTTTTTCACAGCCATGTCACAGTGGCGGCTCATAGTCATCCTATAATCAACCAGGACTCCGAGGTCCTTCTCCTCCTCCGTTACTTCCAACTGATGTGTCCCCAGCTTATAACTAAAATTCTTGTTATTAATCCCTAAATGCATAACCTTACACTTCTCACTGTTAAATTTCATCCTGTTGCTATCACTCCAATTTACAAGATCATCCAGATCTTTCTGTATGATATCCCGATCCTTTTCTGAATTAGCAATACCTCCCAACTTTGTGTCATCTGCAAATTTTATCAGGACACTTCCACTTTTGGTGCCAAGGTCAGCAATAAAAAGATTAAATAAAATTGGCCCCAAAACTGATCCCTGAGGAACTCCGCTAGTAACCTTCCTCCAACCTGACAGTTCCCCTTTCAATATGACCCGCTGTAGTCTCCCCTTTAACCAGTTGCTTATCCACCTCTCAACTTTCATATTAATCCCTATTTTTTCCAATTTAACCAATAATTCCCCATGTGGTACTGTATCAAATGCCTTACTAAAATCGAGGTAGATTAGATCCACTGCATTTCCTTTATCTAAAAAATCTGTTACTTTCTCAAAAAAAGAGATCAGATTGGTTTGGCACGATCTACCTTTTGTAAAACCATGTTGCAACTTATCCCAATTGCCATTAACCTCAATGTCTCTAACTACTTTCTCCTTCAAAATTTTTTCCAAGATCTTGCATGCTACAGATATCAAACTAACAGGCCTATAGTTACCCGGGTCACTTTTTTTTCCTCTCTTAAAAATAGGAACTATATTAGCAATTCTCCAATCAAATGGTACAACCCCTGAGTTTAGAGATTTATTAAAAATTTTTGCTAATGGACCTGCAATTTCATGTGCCAGTTCCTTTAATATTCTTGGATGAAGATTATCTGGGCCCCCCGATTTACTCCCATTAAGCTGTTCAAGTTTGGCTTTTACCTCAGATATGGTAATATCTACCTCTATATCCTTAGTCCCATTTGTTATATTACCATTATCCCTAAGCTCTTCACTAGCCTCATTAAAGACTGAAGCAAAGTATTTGTTTAGATATTGGGCCATTCCTAGATTATCCTTAACCTCCACTCCATCCTTAGTAATTAGCGGTCCTACTTCTTCTTTTTTTGTTTTTTTCCTATTTATATAGCTATAAAACCTTTTACCATTGGTTTTAATTCCCTTTGCAAGGTCCAACTCTACCTGCCTTTTAGCCTCTCTCACTTTGTCCCTACATGCTCTAACCTCAATAAGGTAACTTTCTTTACTTATCCCTCCCATCTTCCACTCCTTATATGCTTTCTGCTTTTTCATAATCACCTCTCTGAGATGCTTGCTCATCCAGCTTGGTCTAACACACCTGCCTATAATTTTTTTCCCTTTTCTTGGGATACAGGCTTCTGACAATTTCTGCAACTTTAACTTAAAATAATCCCAGGCCTCCTCCACCTCAAGATCCATAATTTCTTTAGTCCAATCAACTTCCCTAACTAATTTCCTTAATTTATTAAAGTTAGCCCTTTTGAAATCAAAAACCCTAGTCTCAGATTTATTTTTGTTTATCCTTCCATTCAATTTGAACTGTATTAGCTCATGATCACTCGAGCCAAGATTATCCCCTACAACCATTTCATCTATGAGGTCCTCGCTACTCACCAAAACCAAATCTAAAATAGCATCCCCCCTTGTAGGTTCAGCAACTACTTGATGAAGGAATTCATCAGCTATCACTTCTAGGAATCTCTGAGCCCTATTATTATTACTAGCACTTATTCTCCAATCTATATCTGGAAAGTTGAATCTCCCATGATTATGCAGTTTCCACGAGTATTTACTTCATTAAAAACATTAAAGAGGTCTCTATCCATATCCAAAGTGGATCCTGGTGGTCTATAACACACCCCAAGCACTATCCCAGGGGAGGATCTGATAGTTTTCTTCCCCAATGTGATTTTTGCCCAAACAGACTCTGTCTTCTCCATTCCATCACTTTTTATTTCTTTACAATCTACCTCATCTTTGATATACAATGCGACTCCACCACCTTTACCCTTATTTCTGTCTTTCCTAAACAGCACATACCCTTCAATACCTGTACTCCAATCATGCCTAGTATTCCACCATGTTTCTGTTATTCCTATAATATCTGGTTTCACTTCCTGGACCATTAACTCTAGTTCCTCCATTTTGTTACCCAGGCTCCTCGCATTGGTGTACAAACATCTTAATTTTTGCTGTTTGGCCTCACTCACATTCTTTACCCAATTTGGCACGGACGTTGTACCTCCAATATGACCTATTAGACTAGTATCCACCCTACCCTTCCTCATGTACATTCTCCTACCCCCAGCTATATCCTTTACTTCATTTGCCTCCCCCTCAGTGTTCAAATCTGGCGTAGAGATTACCTGAACATCTCCCAACCATCTCCCCCAAATTCCTAGTTTAAAGCTCTCTTTATCAGTTGAGCCAACCTCCATCCTAGAAGTCTATTTCCCTCCCTACTTAGGTGAAGTCCATCCCGAGAGAACAGTCCTCTGTCCATAAATGCCTCCCAGTGGCCATACATCCCAAAGCCCTCCTTATAGCACCACTGCCTAAGCCAACTATTGATCATCATAATCCTGTCACATCTTAGTTGCCCTTCTCTAGGAACAGGCAGGATGCCACTAAAGATCACCTGAGCCTCAATTTCCTTAAGCATCCTCCCTAGCCTAGCATAGTCGCCCTTAATTCGTTCCAGCGAAAATCTAGCCGTATCATTTGTTCCTACATGAAAGATGATCAACGGATTCCTTCCTGCTCCCTTAATAATACTCTTCAACCTCAGTTCCACATCCCGTATCTTAGCACCTGGCAGACAACACACCCTTCTATTCTCTGGATCAGCTCTGGTTACAGGCCTATCTATTCTTCTCAATAAGGAGTCCCCAATCACATAGACCTGCCTTTTCCTAGTGACAGTGTGATTGTCTGGTCTATCTCTAGCTGCAAGTCCTTGCCATTCCTGTTTTCCCTTGTAATCCTCTTTAACCCATCCTGTATCCTCCTGATGCTCATTATTGGTGTTGTTTCCATTAACTCTTCCCCTTTATCTATAGGACTAGCCACTCTTCTCTTCTTCCTTACCCTTCCATCTTCATTATCTGCCTGTTGTACCCCTTCTTCATTCTCCAACTCCACATACCTATTCTTAAGCTCTATTTTTCCTTCACTGACCCATCTTTTCCTCTGCCTGGTTCTCTTAGTCACATGCTTCCACTGTCCATTTTCTTCACCCAGCAGTCCCCCCTCTAAGGGGCTTGATCCTGCTTCCATCTGCATATCTAAACTTTCCCCTTCAGCCACGTCATGCCTTTGCTCCATCATCTGCTCAAACCCCCTTCTAAACTCAACCAAAGTTTCCACCTGCATCTCCAATCCTGAGATTTTTTCCTCCATCAGCTCTATCAGGCGGCACTTCATGCAAACAAAACTCCTTTCGGGTAACCCCTCCAGAATCATGTACATACCGCAGCTACCACATCCAATCATCCTCCTTGTGTTCTCTACTACTTGGGTCATGGCACTACTGTCTCTGTTATATCTACTTTCTCTTCAAAATCCTATTAGTCCGGTGAACACAAAAACAAACCAAAACACCCCCTCCACAGCAAAAACAAACCCCAAACAAGTCCCAATATCCAAACTCCCTTTACAAACTCCCACTCAAACTCCCCTGTTTACAGCTCTGTTTGCTGGCTCCTGTGCTGCTGCAGCTGTCTGTGCTGCTGCCTGACTAGAAGGCTACCTTTATAGGACCCCTAATCAGTGAAGCCCCGCCCCCTAATCAGGGCTCAGCTTCTCTCCCAGCACACTACCCCTACAAGCCTCTACACATACAAACAATACAAATACAAACTTCTCCTCCAACAGAACTCCCACTCAAACTCCCCTGTTTACAGCTCTGTTTGCTGGCTCCTGTGCTGCTGCAGCTGTCTGTGCTGCTGCCTGACTAGAAGGCTACCTTTATAGGACCCCTAATCAGTGAAGCCCCGCCCCCTAATCAGGGCTCAGCTTCTCTCCCAGCACACTACCCCTACAAGCCTCTACACATACAAACAATACAAATACAAACTTCTCCTCCAACAGAACTCCCACTCAAACTCCCCTGTTTACAGCTCTGTTTGCTGGCTCCTGTGCTGCTGCAGCTGTCTGTCAAAGTCATTTTTAACAGCCTTTAACATATCTGAAGACTGTTAGCAGGTCCGCCCTCAGTTTTCTTTTCTCAGGACTGAAGATGCCCATTTTTTTTAACCTTTCCTCATTAAGTCGGGTTTTCAAAACCTTTGATCATTTTTGTTGTTTTTCTCTGGACTTTTTCCAATTTGTCCATCTCGCTCCTAAAGTGTGACATCGTGAACTGGACACATTACTCCAGCTCAGGCCTTACTGCTGCTGAATATCATGGGATTAGTACTGCTGTGACTTATATACTGTATTCCTGTTAAGAGACCCTAGAATAATATTCGCCTTTTTCATAACTACATCATGCTGTTGATTCATATTCAGTTTGTGATCCACTCGAACCCCAGATCTGTTTTAGCAGTACAGCTGCTTAGCCAGTTATTCTCCACTTTCTAATTATGCATTTGATTTCCCTTCCTAAACTGTGCTTTGCGATTATCTTCACTAAATCCCATCTTATTGAATTCAGACCAGTTCTCCAATTTTGACAAGATCTTTTTGAATTCTCAGCTAGCACTCCAAAGTGCTTGTGATCTCTATCAGTTTGGTACCATCTGTAAATTTTATTAGCAAACCACCCCTCCAGTTCATTACCCAGGTGATGAATAAGAATATTGAATAGTACTGGACTCAGGACTGACATTTGTGGGATCCCAGTAGATACTTCCCCTCCAGTTTGACAGCGAATCATTGGCAGCCAGCTAGCCTTTGAATGTGGTCTTTCAACCAGTTTTGTACCCTCCTTATAGCGGTGAAGCATGGCGTTTTTGTCTGAAGGGGGAAAACTTCTATTCAGAGAATATGAACTTGCTGGATGTCTGAAACCAAATCCCCTTCATCAATGCTATTGAATAACAGCTCATTAGGACTTTCTCAATGAAACTTTTTTTCTTGTTGTTGGAACGAACCAGTTCATTAAAACTGAAAACTCATTGGCCTGCATTTTGCAGGGGGTCAGACTAGGTGATCATAATGGTCCCTTCTGGCCTTAAAGTCCTATGCAACTTTTGGTGGAAATGAATCAATTTTACTAAAACTTAAATTAAGGAGGTTTCTTGGGTTTAGCATAGAATGTTTGGAGAGAGAGATCAAGGCCCGCATTATACAAAACCAGTTGTCTGGCTTGAACAGATCAGGAAATTGAACCTGCGTCTTCTGCGTCCCTGCTCGGTGCCCAAACCAGCGGGCTACCGGCTATTTTGGGATAGATGTGTCTCTCGTATTTTGAGTGAAAATGTATCATTTATCATGAAATTTCATAGAATCATAGAACCATAGAGCTGGAAGAGACCTCAGAAGGCCATCAAGTCCAGCCCCCTACCCAAGGCAGGACCAAACCCAATTCCAATTCATTGCACTACAGAACAAAAAGTAAATGTAAAAATCTCACATTTTTGGGGGCAAAACAAAATTCTTGTTTTCCAGCCAGCTCCGCTGTTGAATGGTTTTAAAGGTAAATAGATCCATGATCTACATCTGAGTTGGTTGCCCTCCTCATCCATTGCTCCTCTTTTGTGTTTACAGGCCAGAAGATTTACGGTCTTATTCTGATTGGCAATATTAATAACTATGCTTTGCTTGCACAACTCCAACATGGTACAGAATGTGATTTTTTTCTTTTCTCTTTGTTCTTTATCAAGGAGTTTAGGCTATTGAAATTTGGAGAAATTCTTACTGCTGAATTGAATACTCAGTGATGATACACCTGGTTGTAATATTTAAAACCTATCTGTTGGGAGTGTGTCCCCCAAGGTGGAAGGGCAGATGAGGGACGGTGGGGCAGGAGTCCCTGGGGCAGGGACAGACTGAGGTTGGGCCCTGTGGCATCCCTGCCCCCCCAGGTCTGCCTGACGCTGACGGCCAAGTGCATGGCACGCAAGAACTGCCTGGTGAAGAACCTGGAGGTGGTGGAGACGCTGGGCTCCACCTCCACCATCTGCTCTGACAAGATGGGCACCCTGACCCAAAACCGCATGACGGTCGCCCAGGTACCGCTGTTCAAATTTCCTCGGTGTCTTTTTTTTATATGCATAAGTGTTCACCTAGATCAGGGTTGGGCAACAAGTAGCCTGCGAGCTAGACATGGTTCACCACGGTTAGCCCCCGATGGGCCACCAGATCATCCATTTATCTGGGCATCTGCAAATATGATCACTCGTAGCTCCGATTGGTCTCAGTTTGCCATTCCTTCCCAATGAGAGCTGCAGGAATTGGTGCAGACTGGGACACATCTTCCTGCAGCTCCTATTGGCCAAGGACAGTGATCCGTGGCCAATGGGAGCTGTGAACAGCCCTACCTGCAGAGGTACAGGTAAATAAAGCTTCTGATGGCCTGCCAGTGGCTAACCCTGGCAAACCATGTACAGGTAGCTTATTGCCCACTCCTGATCTAGATGAAGCATCTGGAAGAGATGAGGAGTTATTAGGTCTCTATGTCCAGGTACAATCTGATTCGGCATACTTTGAACTCAGTGGAAAAAATCTATTTGACTTCTACGCGCATTGGATTGTGGCCTGACTCCTTGTCTCTGTTGAGGCTGTCAGCAAAAGGGCGTATTAGGGCTTACTGTCAGCTGGTGCAGTGATTTTATATGTGTTCAAGCTTGCTCTGGATCTCAACTGAGGCAACTAACTTGTCAAATTGATCGAATAGCAAATCACCTTGGGTCAGTGCTGACAAGGATCAGGCTGTAAGATGCACTATGAGATTTCTTGACATTTGCAAATACCAGAAGTCATTATTTCCATTGGCAATAACAGTTTAAGGTGAAAGTATAATGCTGTAAAAATGTGTTGCATTATTTCTCATTATAAGAACAGAAGGAGAATTTTTAACGGAAGCTTTGAAGCTCTCAAGACTTTTCCAATCCAGCACTAGTCATTGCTAAAATGTTTACCCAGAGAAAGGTTTTAACAAGTCCTAAAAAAAAATAAAAATAGTTTTCAGAAGTTCCACTGAAGTAAATGTGAATATAATTTTAATACACTATAAATGGAAATGACTGAAGATGAATATTCTACATTATTTAAAGAAACAAGGCGAATTTCGAAGACAGAGAACAAAAGTACTAAGCCATGCTTATGTAACAATGGCTTTTGTAATAATTCTGTAATTTTGCTCTTAGGGTATGTCTACACAAGCTCATTAATTCGAGCTAGGTGGGCAAATCAGGGAACTGGGGGTGCAAATGAAGCCCGGGATTTAAATATCCCGGGCTTTATTTGCATGTTCCCATCCGGCCGCCATTTTTAAATCCCCCTTAGTCCGAACTAACTGCCCGCGGCTACACGCAACAGTTTAAAGTTAATCCGAACTCCACAAGGAGTAACAGTTAATCCGAACTAAGGACTTAGTTCGGATTAACTTTAAACTGCCGCGTGTAGCCGCGGGCAGTTAGTTCGGACTAAGGGGGATTTAAAAATGGCGGCCGGATGGGAACATGCAAATAAAGCCCGGGATATTTAAATCCCGGGCTTCATTTGCAACCCCGGTTCCCTGATTTGCCTACCTAGCTCAAACTAACGAGCTAGTGTCGACATACCCTTAGACATTAAGATTTTGATAGTAACCATGAGGCTTAATGTTGCTTAGAATCAAGGAAGAAAGCCTTGTAGCAGAGACATTTTTATTAATAATAATACTTTTGTATTTCTGTTTCATGTGAGAATCTGAAAGCTGCTTACAATACTGCTAGCCTTAATTTACTGATGAAAAAAATAAGAGAAATGTTGAGTGACCTGTCAAAATAACAGGCAGGTCTCTGTTTACATCGGAGAAGAACCCAGGAGTCTTGACAGGTGGTATTGAGTTAACTCTGGCCAGCACTGCCCAGGATCCAGAACTGTACAGTGGAAACCCATACTTGAGGGGTATTATAGCTCAGGCAGCACCTCCTCTCCCCTGCCCACTTATTCCTCAGCTGTGGAGAGGAGCCAGCCAGCTCATAGGGCCAGAAGGAGCCAAAGCAGAGACCTTGGCTCCTCTGGAAATTTGAGGAACTTTTTACAGTTTTGACTGGCCTGTCTCTGCCCTGTGCCAGTTGGTGTTTGGACCAATCCTCCGTCTCCTTCTTCCTCACAATCTTTTCACATAAGCTTCCTTCCAGTCTTGCCCCTCTTACTCTTTTCTCCCCATCCTGCCCCCCTCATTACTTTCCTTTCCCTTCCATTTACCTGATCCCCCTCCTAACTAAACCAACCCCAAATAAATAAACCCATGTAGAAACAACATGCCATTGCCAATCACCTTGCTCACTCTCCTCTCCCACCCGCCCCCATCCCTGTTTCAATCTTGTCTATTTAGATGTACGGCTGTGGTATGCTCAAACTGCTAGAGTTGTGCAGCTAGAAAGAGAGAGAGCTCTCCCGTCAGCATAATAAATCCACCTCTGCAAGAGGTGGTAGCTATGCCAGTGGACGAAGCTCTCCCACCAACATAGCACTGCCTACACTGGAGCTTGGGTCTGTGTTAACTTACCTTGCTTGGGGAGGGTGGGGGATGGTCTTTTTCCTGCTCTGAGTAACATAGGTGAGAGCAACAGAAGAGCTAGTGTGTATAAACCATTAGATTAGATTAAAACTGTCCTGGTCAAGAACTTTCTACTGCTGTTTGCACAGTGCCTAGCACAATAGGGCTCTGTTCTGCGTTGGCCTTTGGCACTGCAGTAATAAACATGTTAAATAAAATAATAAAATGGGCTATTTTGCTCGAACAGATTGCCTGTAAAAGGAGGGTGGAGTGGATAGTAGATAAGCACTTGACAGCTTGCCATCCAGCAGAAGCTAATCCACATTTAAACCAAAGTAAACAAGGGTTCCTCTCTTGGCTTTTCTCCTGAGCTATTTCGTAATGACTAACACCTTCTCTTCATCTCTAAATTCATCTCCACATCAATGACATTGCTAATGAATTCTGATGCATTAGTTCCTTCCCTTCCATGCTCCTCAGTTAGACTTTTCTTTGCCAGACATTTTAGCTGCCCCTTGGGGTGTGTGTTGTTATGAATTTTGGTTCTATCATTCAGCATGTGGGAAAATACGTAGATAGACAGATAGATAGATAGAGATAGAGATATGATACCAAGTAGTACTTCCATGGTTTCCCTCTCTTGCCTTCATATTATTAAATTATAAAGAAATACTGTCATCCTGGTCTCTCTTAGCCAAGTCATGGAGAGCAAGCAGAGTTATGGGTCCCTTGATAAATTGCAAAGCATTATTAAGTTTTGCACTTTGGACAGAGAGTATTGGCATAAAAGGACATCAACCACAGTCACGTTGCTCTCGATTGCTGCTTAATTGCTGCTTGTTTGTGTTAGAGATCATGTGGGTTTGATTGATCTTGCCCTGCTTTTGTGATTATAGTTACAACTTCCTCGTTTTCTCCTTGTACCTAGACCACAGGATGACTTTTAAATCCTGAATAATTTATGTGGCTGGCCAGTTAAATAGCTTAAAATAGTATTATATATTTAAGCCAATAGCTCAGCCTTGAAATCATCATTTATGCAACCAAGGCATTAAATATTTATTTGGGGCTTATGTTGTAATATCAAATAGGAGGGCTTTTTCAGGCTTTTTTAAGAGTAAACAATGGCAAACATCCTTGGATCCATCCATGAATACTGATTCCCTCCTCCCCCTTCCTCTTTATTTTTAAAAAAATATTTAATTATCAGAATTGCAAGTTTATGATTTGCACTAAAACATTAGCCACAATTCAGCAACGCATGTGCTTAACTTCAAGTATGTGAGTAATCTCATTCCAGTCTTATTTTAGGTTGACTTCAGTGGGGTGGCTCACATAGCTACTTGTTTGAAAATCTTGCTGAGTCTTGCTATTTTCTTACCATACAGATCAGGTACAGCACAGATAGTGGAACTACAAGCTTCCACACAAGTTCCTGCCAGTGGGCCTCTAGAGGCACTACCGCTTTTCAGGAGAGGATAGTTCAATCAATTTCCTGTACCTATTTAATGTTGGTGTCTATTGAAATTGTCATTTAGTGCTAATGATGATTGGATAACATTTTCAAAAGAATCCAAGCAGTGTAGGAGCCTCAATCTCATCAACTAGGCCAGGTCTACAGTACTGGAGAAAATTGACCCAAGTTACGCAACTCCAGCTATGTGAAATAGCGTAGCTGGAGTTGACAAACCTTAGGTTGAATTTCTATGGCATCCCCACCGCGAGAGGTCGATGGCAGAAACTCTCCCTTCGACTTCCCGTAACCCTTGCAACTTGGTGGAGTAGAGGAGTTGTCGGGGGTGTCATCAGAGATTAATTTAATGATTCCTTACTAGACCCGCTAAATTGAACCCTGGGAGATCAATGTCCAGAGTGTCAATCTTGGGGTAAGTGAAGACAAGCCCTTGCATCAAGACTTGGCTAAAATGTTCATAAACTCCTGTCACCTCTGCTGCTCTGCTCTGTTACTAAGATTTGTCTGAGACTCATCAAACCTACTATAGAGGGCAAGCAGACAAGTCTAAAGCTCAGGTGTCATTAGGCTTTCTTACTGTGGCCTGTTTATTTTTGTTCCATCGTGTGATTAATTTTTTACCTCCCTACATTCTTAGGTATTCCTCCTGTAGCTTGTACATTTCAAGTCAAACAAAGATCAAGCTGTTTCTTCCTAGTGAGTTGTATATCAGACACTTTTTCCTAAATGAGATGGTAGGTCTTTCTCTTCTCTTTTTCAATATTTGACAAAGCTGTAGATAGACTCCAAATGAAGGATTTGGGGTTTGCTCATTCTTTCCTGGATAATGCAGCCAAAACTCCCAACACCTCTGAGAGATGTCAAATAAGTCTGGAGTAGTATCTCCATCACTATCAATATTTAATGGAAGAGTTGATAAAATTCTAGTGGGGGGGAAAGTACAGGATAGTCCTGGAAAATGGCAAATGCTCAAAAATAGGTTTTTTTGTGTTTAATGTAGTGGTGAAATGTCTTCTGTGTTGGTCCTCTACACTTGTAAATGTCACAGCAGCCTTCAACTTCCTGAAGGGAGGTTCCAAAGAGGATGGAGAAAGGCTGTTCACAGTAGTGACGGATGGCAGAACAAGGAACAATGGTCTCAAATTGTGGCGGGAGAGGTCCAGGTTGGATATGAGGAAAAACTATTTCACTAGGAGGGTGGTGAAGCACTGGAATGGGTTACCTAGGGAAGTAGTGGAGTCTCCATCCCTAGAGATTTTTAAGTCTTGGCTTGACAAAGCCCTGGCTGGGTTGATTTAGTTGGGATTGGTCCTGCCTAGGGCAGGGGGCTGGACTTGATGACCTCCTGAGGTCTCTTCCAGCTCTATGGTTCTATGGTTCTACATGGCAGAGCACTATAAAGCTACTCCTATGTGAAAACCCCCCACAACAAACATGCAGAGAATGCACTGCTATTGAACACTCACATGCAGCTATTAGAAGCCCCTATCCATGTCACAATGGTCACGAGGCATAAGGGATCGGTCGGCAAAGGCTTCCCCAGCCGACAGATCCGCGTCTAGACTGCCGCGCTGTGCTGGATCAGCTGATTGTCGGCACAGCGCGGCGGCCATGTTTATTTTAATGAAGCATGGATTATTTAAATCCCCGCTTCTTTGCCTATGCCGGGTAAACTAGTTTACATGGCTCCATCGATGGAGCCATGTAGTCTAGACATACCCTGAGTGCATGAGATGTATTTAAAGGGGAGAAAGATTCCATCTTGATACTCACAAACTTGGTTGGCTCCTTGCATACAGGAGTAATTTTTCTAGCCCCGCTGTCTGTGATTCTGTGATTTTTTTAAAGAAGCTGGTTGGAGGGAGTGATTGATACAATAGAGTGCTTTGCAAGGTGCAATTTTAAAGGCTATGTTTCTTTCTGTGCAACTATCAAAATGCAAAGGGTAAGAAGAATCCTCTCTCTCTCTCTCTCTCTCTCAATATATATATATATTTTGCAATTCAAATTTTAAGTATATAGAAATACTTCATATATTCCAGTTGCTAGTAGCTTTCTGTTTCATACATATGTTTTAACAGGTGCCATGGTGCACAGCAAATTTTTTATATTTATAGGGGTTTATATAGTTTATATAGATCGAAGACTCCATTTTGAGGTGTTTATGCCAGGTTTATCTTTGATTTCCATGTAAAGGATTACAGGAATAAAAAGCAAAAAAAAAAGGGGGTCTCTCTAAATCTGGATAAAATAGAGCTACTTCAAAACATTTTTAGTTTGGTCAGTGTTTGTGGCTGCCGAAGCAGATGATGAAGGAAAAAAGGCTCCAGGACTGCATGCCAGTTTATGATGATGATTTTTTTTAAAACAAGTGTACCATTTACCCTAGCTCCTGACTTCTGGTGATATTACTGTGGGTATGTCTACACTGCAGAGTTTTTCTGGGAAAACGGCCATTTTTCTGGAAAAACTACACTTACATCCACACTGCTATTGCGTTCTTTCGACAGAAAGTCGAAAGAATGGAGGGTTTTTTCCAGCAGCGGTAAACCGCTTTCTAAGAGGAAGAAGACTTTTTCTGAAAAATAGTAGAGTAAACACAATTTTTACAGGCTTTTTATTTTAATTTTTACTAAAGCATTTCCATTGATTTCAATGAAATTTTGCTCATTTATGTTGGCAGAGAATTTGTTACCCAAATCTTACTAAGCAAGAGCAACTCTGATCAGGTCAAAAGTGCACTGGAAATGAGAGTTATTTTAAACTCAAAACCAGAGTTGTTGACTTGAGTCCCACGATTTGAACTTGAGTCCGACTTAAGTTGCCTAGGTGACTCGACTTGAGACTCGACTCGAGTTCATTGTTTGTGACTTGAGACTCGACTTGAGACTTGCTCATTTTGTTAAATCGACTTGGTGAAAAAATTGTCCGAAAATGCCGATATTGATGGCTTCTACAAAAGTGACTTGAGATTTTTTAAATTAAGACTTGAGACTCGACTTGGGACTTGACTCGAAAGTGACTTTAGAGACTCGACTTGAGACTTGAACTGTAGTGACTTGAGACTCGACTTGGACTTGACAACGACTACTTGAAGACAACACTGCTCAAAACATAGTCACTTCAGTTGTATGGGTCTGTATCCACTTGATATTTTATAGCTACAGTGACAACCTCAGTTAGACTTACATACATTATTGTGGGGATGGAGGAAGAAAAGCTGTGTGTATATACATATTCTTGTCTTATTTTCAGTAACAGGACTTTGGGGGAGGGGGAAACTACTTAAATAATACTCCAAGAAAAATCAGGAATGAAACACATAGAGGTGAAATCTTTACTTTGATTGTTAAATTGAATTGTGTGTGTGTGTGTTTGTGCGTATTTGCTTAAATCGTTAATTTTTAAGCACCCTGATCAGAGGCTTTTGGGAACTTAGCTTTTCTTCCTCTTAGCACAATGAAGATAAATCAATTCAGAGCGTATGATGACATCACTAGCAGAGAACATGTTGGCAAAGCCTTTCAGGGCATCAAAATGGCAACATTGCAACCATCCACATGTGATGATTATGTTGAAGCTGGTCTCCTATTGTGTGCTACATAACCAGACTGTTCCTGTCCTGATAAATGCTTATGATTAAATCATGAATCACATCACAACCTTCCCAGCTATTCTCCTTTTATCAAAAGTAGGGGATTTTCACTTGACCAGGCTGGTGTTCTAGTAGTAGAAGCTTGGC
The DNA here is from genome assembly GCA_032595735.1 of Pelochelys cantorii. Lineage (NCBI taxonomy): Eukaryota > Metazoa > Chordata > Testudines > Trionychidae > Pelochelys > Pelochelys cantorii. Next base: position 6,664,918 of record CM064346.1, on the reverse strand, counting down.
TCCAATGGGCTTGATTCAAAGTTTGGGGCCAGAGTCTCTTGCTCTTTTGCCCTTTTGGGGATCCCGAGAGAAAAAAAGAATAAAATTTACAAAATAACTTACTGAAAATGCCCGAGTGACAAAAGCTCGTGTGATCTGAGCCTTTTGCTGTGTTCTCCCAAAGAAGAGTGCAAGTAATGGTCTTGGATGTGAATTTCACTACAATTATGACCTCAATGAAAACAAGCTGCTGTAGTGCACTTGGCATTTGACTATGTCTTTTGAGACCTAGTGGAAAAATAAGGCAAGAGTGGAATGCACTTGTAATGGAAATTTACTCTCAGAGCCACAGAACACCATGAGTTGCATTGGCTGCATGCTGGCATCTGGGGTGGAATTCCAGATGTTCATTTTTAACCCACACAGTACCAAATGGTTTGTGCTCTAGAGCCCAAAGCAACTGCCTCTTTCTCCAGCCTGAACTTAGCAAATGCACTGCAGCCCTGCAGGCCTAAATGAAAAGGGACCGTCCGCTGGATATTCTCTGAATTTCCCTGACTTTGGAACACACTTCCAGACCTGTGATCAGTCAGAGACAGATTTGTTTACATCAACGATTTAGAGCAAGGCTGGTCTGGTTTTAGTTTATTTTCTACACATTTCTAGAAGGGGCATTTAGATGATCTCGGAGGTAGCCTGTGGATTCACTAATATTTATTTTTTGTATTCAGTAGCACACAGAAACCCAGACTTATATGTAGGGACAGATTATATTGTTGTTGGCCATTATATTATTCAGCCTTTAACAAATAATAGTAATCAGGATAAGGTATTGCTAATGTTGTATACATTTCCATTTTATTCAACAGACTGTGCTCACAGAGCGGGATCACAGAGCTTTTGGCTTCTCTTGCTCATACGAAAACTGTGTAACGTTCTATGATTCTGGGAAATAAAGACTGACAGGCGGAAGTGAGAGCTTAATCCCACTCCTTGCAAGAAGGAAGGTTATTGTCTCCCTGCGGGAGCAGGGCGTCCTCTTCCTCTCGGGCTCTGGCAACGGCTTCGTTTACTGCGTGGGGGAGAAGGGTTGTTATTCCTAGTTTAAAAGTACAAGGTAGTGAAATAATCCTTTAATTCCATATGGAGCAGAAACTCAAGCGCCTCAGAACTATACCACAGCCTAGATTTAGAGCTGCCACATGGTGTGGAGTTTAAATAAGTAAATGCAAATAGCTCTGAAGAACATCATAAAGGAGCTTTTGATACATTCTGTAAGCGTGGTGAAAAGGCTTGCACTTAATTCTCAGTAAATTTATTGATTTTGCTTTTCATTACATGCTAACCAGGTATCAGCATGGGCCCGGATTTTTAAACCTGTTTTGATGGTAGTGTGCTCTATACCACATTGCCTACTGATTTGGGAGCCTAAATCTCTTTTTCAAAAGGAATGTAGGCACTTAGGAGCAGAAGTTCCATCCAGCCCATTGAATTTAGAGTCACGAGTGTCTAAATCCCTTTGGGAAATGGGATTTAGGCTCCTATAATGGTTAAACACTGTGACGTCAATCAATGCCTTTAAAAATCTTGGCCTAAGGGAGCTAGCCGAATAGATTGGAAACCTGATAGGATGTTGCTATTTGCTCTTTGGCACTCTCATTCTTTCTGTACCCTCCCCTCTCATGATTATCTTCATTGTCCTGCCCAGAGGCGAAGAAACCAACATAAATCCAGGTTTCTATGCATTTTTTTGAATACTATTTCATGGTTTGTACTCTTGTGTACATGAATCATATCTGAGCTGCCTGGTTAATATAGTGTCTACAGACTGATGCTTCTATAAATACTGTAAAGGCTGTACAGTTAGCCTAGCTTTTCCCTTCAACCTACATCTTCAGCATAGAACTCCAGTAAGAGCTTAATTCTTTGCGGGTAACGTTGGTTATTTAGGTTGCTCTTTGACGCTCATGGATTTAAGTGGTCCATTATCTCATACATGTGCACGCAGCTTGCGTTGATATTTATGATGGTTGTGTGCAAAAATTCCTTCATACTGAGAATCTCCTTTGTGTGTCTATGTCATCCAACATTATTTTCAGTCCATTCCTCTTCACGTTTTCCAGTGCTTATTACAGTGAGAGAGGTTGTACGTTTCTCTTATTGTGTTCATTTTGGAAAACTATAGGCTTATTCAGAAGCCTAGCAATTTTTGGTCAGTTCCTTTGTGATTTGACCATGCATTCAAACTTCAACTAATCTCTCTGTTTTTCTCTCATCTATTGATACAGAAACTGATACTGTCAGACCGCCCTTGCTGAGAGCTAAACGCAATGTGTCTATAACTCCCTGCATGCCCCTCAGCAGTTTGAGCTCTGCACATTACACTAAGCTCTGCAGTAGCTCATTCTTTCTTATCACATTTCTAATTCTGCTGACAAGCAGCTCAGTGCCTTTGATCAAACCTAAGATAATATCTTTACAATTTGCTGATCAGAATTTGGGGGGGGGGGAGACCAACAAGAAAAATCAGGTGGGGTGTGTGTATACTTTTTTTTTATTATAATCATAACGATTCCCCAAGCCTGTTCTGCGAGGGTGCACACACCTGCATGCACTTGATTTTTATTACCGTAAATAATTACTTGTATTTCAGGATCACCTAGAAGCCTCAACCCTGATTGGACCCTCTGTTCTGGGTACTGTACAGACACATAGGCATTGTCTAGACTACAGGCTTCTTTCGGAAGAACCTTTTTTTGGAAGAGATCTTCTGAAAAAAAGTTTCCGACAGAACTCTGTAGTGTAGACATATAGTAAGAGACAGTTCTTTCTCCAAAAATCTTACAGCCTAAGTAGTAGACCGGGCAAATAGGGTGGGAGAAAAGATGTGGTAGTATTCTCCTTTGTCTGAGAGAGGAGGGCACAGACAATTTAAGGTCACACAAGAAGCCTTTATGACATAGATATTGAACTTATATCTCCTGAGTCACAATCCAATGCCTTAACCACAAGACCTCTCTCTTTCTCCTTTTCTTGTTTTTCTTTTTTCATTCAGTGCTACTTTTAATAGAAAAATTCAGGTGCCTGGGAAATGTTTTTATATTTGGCCTTCAGTGCCCACCTCTTAGTTCTTGATGGCACTAAGCATCACCCAATGGAGTTTTAAAATGGCAAATGTCTTTTTTAGCTCATGGTCTCCCTGTTACTCAGCTGGCGCAAATAGAACTAATGTGTTCACTTTCTGGTCTCTGTACGCTAGCACAATTCTGTATTACTTGGACTTCTAACATGATGATCAAATTATGAAACAATCCCAAGTTGTGCTTGCTGGCGTATTTTGGATCATGAAAACATTTCTTAGTTTGTTGGGTTTTTTTTAATAAGCCCCCATGGCCATATTCTGAAGTATGGCCATGGAGCTCTCAGTGTATCCCTGGAGCAAGGAGTGGAAGTTGCTAGTTGCAAACCCTTGCTCAAGCATTGTCCAGCTCAGCAGAAGGCTAGGTTCCCAGTGTAGTTTAGTCTGGATGCTGCTGTAAACTGTGTGGTGTCAGCTGTCATTGGCCAGCAGTGGGCATTCTCGTATGGGGGCCCTTTTCGCTGGTTCTGTCCTATGCACTTGGTCCCAGGAGAGGAATATTATATGAACGATCGCAGCGGCTATGCCCCCCCAGACTAGTGACAAGGCTGCTTCATGCCAACAGAGCAGGGCTCCAAGCTTATTCACCCCACTGGCAGACTCATGGGTTGTGATGGCCCTGCTTGCGCTCTGCTTCTTCCTGTCCCTGCTCCTCCCCTTCCCCAAGGCTCCCATCATCCTCCATTGCTTGGTTGAGTCTCTTCACTCCATCCTCCCCCCTTCATTGCTTGCCCTGGCCCTGCATGCAGTGGAAGCTTGAAGGTTAAGGGAGTGTGGAGGAAAGGAGGATGCATTGATTGGGGGGCAGTGGGGACCTCGTGAGGGTGGAGGAGAAGAGGGCCACAGTGAGCAGAGGGCAGAGTTGAGGATAGGGTTGCCAGATGGTTTCAACAAAAATACTGGACACACTTGACGTTACGTCACAATCCACATGACATCTAATTTAGAAAATACCGGACATTTATATTTTCTCATTTATATTTTCTCAATTTGTTTCCCAAACAGAAAGCTCAAATACTGGACAAAACCGGACACCTGGCAACTCTAGTTGAGGAAGGATGCTGAGTGGTGGGCACCTCACAAGAGAGAGGGGAGGAGGAATACAGCGAGGGGGCTAGGTTGGGAAGAGGCGGGGCCTGAGGTAGAACTGGGGCAGGATCTAGGACAAAAAAAACCGGAGTCGTGGGGCATAGAAGTAGAATAAGGAGCTAACCTCCCTCAGGAGAAACTTCACCCACTGCCCATGTCAGAATGGCTGGGACTCTAGCTTTTTATTAGGATTGCTATTGAAGTTTCTCTTAAACTTTGACCAGCCGAATCTGTGTGAAGTCTGTCAGGAGAGATTGCTTGTCCATTTAAACTGGCCTCACATGCATGTGCATGTATGTGTAAGTTCAGATGTCTTGAAAGAGGGTACTGGGCCAGTTTTCATCTCCTTTTTTTTCGAAAGTATAGTATAGTTCACTACTTTCTTATTTCTTTTTGGAATAAAAAGGAAACCCACAACAGCCTGGCATGAGAAACTCACTGCTTGGAGAAACAAAGGAAAATGGAGAGAAATGAGAAATCTTAACTTGGACTTGCTTCTGAGTTTGCTCTACAGTCCACACAATTCATCTGAGATCTGGGCTCAGATATCTCAGTCATATCCTCTTTCTGTAAATTGTGTCTGGAAAAATAACACCTGCTGGGCTTCTCTTCTCTCCCTGGAAGTATCTGGAACTCACTACATAATGGAAGAGCTATAAAAATGAGCAGTGCTGCTAACTAATTCTTGAAAGCTGTGCACCAAATAAATCAAGTTTCTGTCAAGCCCTGGGGTGATGGGAGTTTGTAAGGTCTTCAGCAAGAGCAATGAAAACAGCGATCAAAAATTTCCTGGCTGGGTATTAAAGATGGTTAACCAGCATAATTAGATCAGAATCCCAAAGACTGAAGGACCTATTGACCATACAGTCTGGCATAGAAAAAGGAAGGCTTCCTGCTACAATGAAAAAATGTTGCTTCTTTTATTTCTATACTATATTCACACAGTGGTTTTTAAAATTATTTTTAAGCTAGCTTGTACAGTTTCTTCTCTGTGAGGAGAACTTAGTGCAGGCACTGAAAGACGAAAGTTACTGTTGCAGTTAGAAGCCTGATGATTAAATAGTGGGACAGGAAAACATTTAATAAAATACCAAAAACTCTAGTATAAAAAGATGTGAAAAACTCCTGCCATAAAAATTATCAAGCCTCCATTACAATAAGAGATTTTCCACCACTGAGCAGTTGTTCATACAATACCAAGTCAGTGAAAGTAGATCAGTTTTCCTGAGGGTGGTTGAATTTTAAACCTAGAGCCATAACTGTACAGTACATCTTGGTCATAGATAAGAACTGTGAATTATATATGAAGGATTAGACTTCTTGAATTAATTATGATGCCAAAAACAGATCCATTAGATCGGTCTGATAAGGCATTATGTTTGCAATAAAGGTCTGTTTACCTGAGATTTTCATGGCTTAGCCATAGTGCTTTAGGATAATACATTATGAACATTTTTTTCCAGCTTTTTTCTTTTGTTTTAAATTTTCAGGTGCTCAGGGGGACCAAAGAGCTTTTTTTAATGTTGTTTAAGCCAACACAGAGGTTGAGCATGTGGTGAGGCAGGAATTGTGGATACTAGGTTGCTCTGACAGAGCTTCTGGAGCATTCTGCGCTTATCTTGTGAGCACCCATTCTTGCTTCAGCTGGGTGTCTTCCCACAAAGAATTCTAGCTGCTACCACATTGAGAACATTTCTGGCCTTCAGAGCCAAGCTACCTTGATTTTAGAGGACATGAAATAATTCCTTCTTTGTGGGTAGAGGTTAGGGAAAGTTTTCTAACTCTCCTTGTCCCTTCAATCCCATGAACCTCAATTTGCACACACACAATTGCGAATCTGCACTGGCAGGCTACTGCTGTTCCCAACCCATTCTGTCTACATTCCATGGTAAAGATCCAGTGCCAGATGGTTCAGCTGGTGTAATGTTCAGCTAGGTAGCCCCTTAGCCCTGTGAAAAAAACTCAGTTTTCTTGGCGTACAGCTAACGAGCAGGTGATATTGAAGATGAGTTGCTGTCCTAGCAGGAAATACAAGTGGCAAAGTGCCTACTTTTCTTGGAGTTTGTCCTTGACCAAATTGGCATGGGGCGGGGGGACAGTCTACAACTAGGGCACAAGTTTCACAGTGCTTCATGCATTCATCTGATAAAGGAGAAGAGAGCAAGTGTGGGTGAGTGTGAAAATGCGTGTACGTATTGTGTTGAGAAAATTTTCCAGTCTGCTTTCGAGAACAACTGGGCCAGAAATAAAAAATCAGAGAAAAGTGAATAAAGTAAAAGAATAAGAAATTGGATTGGTCAACAAGATGTAAGTTCTGTGAATGGAGACATTTTGGTTTCTGCTGAATCTGTTAGGGACTCAAGACGCTGTGGTTCTCAGGTACTCTATGGCTATGTCTAGACTACAAGCCTCTTTTGAAAGAGAGCGTCTAGACTACAAGCAGTTTTTTCGAAAAAGCAAGCCGCTTTTTCGAAAGAGAGTCTAGACGCTCTCTTTCGAAAAACCACAGTTTGCATTCAATAGCACCTTTTTTCGAAAGAGCGCTTTTGAAAAAAAGCGTTATTCCTCATAAAATGAGGTTTACCACGATCGAAAAAACTGCCACATTCTTTCGATTTACTTTTGAACAAATGTGGCTGCAGTCTAGACGCAGATGAAGTTTTTTTGAAAAAAGGCTACTTTTTTCGAAAAAACCCTGTAGTCTAGACACACCCTATAAGCAAGACAGAACAATAGTGCTTTCTGTATGCTCCAGAAAGCAAAGTGGAAAAATGGAGAATTTAGTAATCTCCTTGGACTGCTTTATCCATATTTGTGCTCAGATAATCATTCCCAATAAAAAATGTGTCCAAGCACTTTTAAAAACCCTATCTTTAGATTTTGTTTTGCTGTTCACCTTGAATTTATTCATCAGTAGAAAGAATTAGATGAGTTGTTTTACTAATTATTTATAGTTGATTATGCATATCTTTTTGGCAAATATTTGGCAGTAGTTCTTTGAACTATTGCTAAGTTGTGATTTGGTCTGATAAATCACATAGTATTTTTGCTACATGGTGCAAAATATTCAATGTGTTCATTTGAAATTCAGTTTCCATATATACATACACAGCTTTAAAATTTGTATTCTGCAAATATTCATGCCAGTAGAACCCAGTCACAGAAACATTCACAGAAAATAATGCAAAAGGGCATCCGCAGGGCAGAAGCAAATTATTTCAGAAAATTGAGCAAATGGTAGTGAAATGTAGATAAATAGTTACATGCTTTGTCAGTATTCACTCAGTTCTACTAATTATATCATGTTTAGACAGCAGTCTATCTGAATTAATACTCTGAGTGATTAATTTGTACAATCTACAACATCAGAAGGCAGTACGTGTTGTCAGCTACAAAGAAAGAGTAGGGATTTTTTAACCTCCAAGACTGTTATAACGAATCATCATTTATAAATTAGTATGGAACACAAGAAAAATATGGAAGCTAACAAATAGATCTTGTTGGTTTAAGAATATATAGAACAGCCAAGAAGCTTTTGTGGAGCTAAGTAGGGAATTTAGGCTCCAATCCTGCCAAGACATCCCCATAGTGAAGATCTTGCCCTCTATAAAGTATCTTTAGTTGCTCTTAGATCATCAATTGTTCTTACTAAATTAGGCATCAGTGATGTACGTGCTTAGTTGGGATTGGTGGCGGGTAACTTTATGAAAACAAGCAACCAGTGCTTTGAGTAATTTATGTGGCTAATGTTTGCAGGCTCAAGGCCTTAAATTGTAAGTTCTTTGCAACAGGGACCTGGTCTGATGTATTTCAGCAAATGATCGCACTTGTGGACATTAATGTGCAGTTGAGATGCCACTTGGGTTTCACCTGTGATTGTAAGACACCTCTACAAGTTAAGTCTGGATCTTGCCATCATGGCCGTATGGGTGCCACAGCCATGAGGCTAAGGAATGATATCACTGAGGACGAGTTATCTGAGCCCAGCTAAACTTCTGCTTTTTGTATGTTCTCTCTCTCTGCAGCTCAAGCCAGGCCAGAACAGTTGCCGAGACAGTGACAGTGAAAGTGCCAGTGGAGAATCTAAAGGATTCCATCGGAGCAGCTCTCGGGAAAGACTCAGTGAAGTAAGTAAAAGCTCCGAGGACAAATACTGCCCTGACTTGTGTCATTTTCTTGAGGCGTGTAAGTCAGGGCAGAATTTTGCCAGCGGGAGGAAATGTGCTGCTAAATTCCTCTTGCCACCCCACTGGTGGGGAGTTGCTCTCCTGTCCCTTTGTGGGATAGACACCTTCTAAATGTGATAAGTCTCCATTTATATGTAGATGGGCACTTGCTTGTGGCCAGTTGAAAGAAGAGTTGGTTAAATTTGTTATGTTGCAATAAACTAGACAGTTGTAGCCTCTATAATATTAATAGGTTGGTATCGTAGACCATAGTGACCTGTGCCACAGATGTGAGCTCCCGAATAACTATGGTATCAGGATTAACGGTATGAGAACTACTCTGATAAATATCAATAGATTTGGAGTGTTCTGGAGTACATGAGGAAGCGTGATCACAAGTAATATACTCACAAGTTATCAAAAGTCCTTTTGTTAACAATTTCATAATCAAATTAACAACGCCACAATTACTAACAGCTACTCAGAGATGAAGATAAACCATAAATTGTCCAGCATCAAAGATTTCATACCCGCATTCCTTGGGGAAACATCAAGGGGAGCAGGATAATTATCAGGTGGATGTCTCCATCCTGGTGGATGTCTCCTGATGTGCTTTCCGGGCTAAACAACAGCTTTTATCCTGATTTTCTTTTACACTCATGCAAATGCATAAGAGTGACATTCGGTCTTTCCTTATTTGCACTTCCACACCCCGTGAATTTTAGGGTGACCCATTTCTCATAGGCTATTGCCTTCATTCCCCTTGTTCTCATTAACATCTGCATCAGTGAGTTACCATAGGAACTTGAGGTTATTGCAGAGTGGCCTGAAATGTTACTGTCGGGCATCTTGTGGCATTAACTGGTACATTGCTGCAGAATTTTCCAGTTTATTGCTGCATAGTTGCCAGAGCTTCAGCACTCAAACCCATCTCTTATTGTAATCTTACAGTTTCCTAGTACTATCTCTCCATTATTAATCATGCAACCTGCTTGAGGCCTCCATGGCTTTCTGTGGACAAGTTTCACATCTCAACAACCTAAAGCCTAAAGGCCTTGCATTGTAGTCTTATCTTACTTACATACCTAATACACACTCATTGATACATACTTAAGAACTGTGATCTAATCTGTTATCTGTACATTGATTACAAAATTATGTGATGATGTGTATAATTAGTGACATAGTGAATAGTAGTTTGATATGAAGCAGTTTGATCTCTCCCATATGAAGAGAAATTAAAAAGACTTGGACTTTTCAGCTTACAAAAGAGGAGACTAAGGGGGGATAGGATCGAGATCTATAAAATCATGACTGGCATGGAAAAAGCGAATAAGGAAAAGTTATTTACTTGTTCCCACAATATAAGAACTAGGGGTCACCAAATGAAATTCATAGGCAGGAGGTTTAAAACAAACAAAAGGAAGTTTTTCTTGACTCAGAGCACGGTCAACCTGTGGAACTCCTTGCCAGAGGATGTGGTGAAGGCTAGGACTTTAACAGGGTTCAGAAAAGAGCTAGATAGATTCATGGAGATTAGGTCCATCAATGGCTATTAGCCAGTATGAGTAGGAATGGTGTCCCTAGCCTCTGTTTCTCTGGAGGTGGGTGACAGGGGAGGGATCATATGAGGATTACCTGTTGTGATCCCTCCCTCTGGGGCATCTGGTATTGGCCACTGTTGGCAGACAGGATACTGAGCTGGATGGACCGTTGGTCTGACCCAGAATGGCCGTTCTTATGTTTTTATGATAAGCACTGTAGGCTCTTCCCCAGGATGGGAAGGTGGGGAGTGCATTTTCTGTAGCAAAGTTAGTACTTGCGAAAGGTGTTGGGGAATGGGGTCGACTCAAGTAATTTTTATTCACTGAACTGGTATAACATGGCCAGCAGCCACACAAGTTTCACCTGCACTGCTCTGCCAAACTTCACCTTGAAGGAGCCAACGCTAATGATGATAGGATATCTCTATGCAAAAAACCAAACCTTTCCCCTTCTCTCAGTTGCAGAGTATGAACAATTCACTGATTAAACCGTGTATCAGTTATTCAACCTCAAATGGGAGTAGACACATCCTGGGAACAAAACGGATCCTCTTTTGCCATCTAATGATCATACAATCATAGAATCATAGAGCTGGAAAAGACCTCAGGAGGTCATCAAGTCCAGACCCCTGCTCTAGGCAGGACCAATCCCAACTAAATCAACCCAGACAGGGCTTTGTCAAGCCGCTAGGGAAGGAGACTCCACTACTTCCCTAGGTAACCCATTCCAGTGCTTCACCACTCTCCTAGTGAAATAATTTTTCCTAATATCCAACCTGGACCTCTCCCACCGCAACTTGAGACCATTGCTCCTTGTTCTGCCATCTGTCACCACTGAGAACAGCCTCTCTCCATCCTCTTTGGAACCTCCCTTCAGGAAGTTGAAGGCTGCTATCAAATCCCCCCTCACTCTTCTCTTCTGCAGACTAAACAGACCCAACTCCCTCAGCCTCCCCTCATAGGTCATATGCTCCAGCCCCCTAATCATTGTGGTTGCCCTCCGCTGGACCCTCTCCAATGCGTCCACATCCTTTTTTAGTGGGGGGCCCAGAACTGGACACTCCGGATGTGGCCTCACCAGAGCCAAGTAAAGGGGAATAATCACATCTCTGGATCTGCTGGCAATGCTCCTCTTAATGCAACCTAATATGCCATTAGCCTTCTTGGCTACAAGGGCACACTGTTGACTCATATCCAGCTTCTCATCCACTGTAACCCCCAGGTCCTTTTCTGCAGAACTACTACTTAGCTGGTTGGTCCCCAGCCTGTAACAATGCTTGGGATTCTTCCGTCCCAAGTGCAGGACTCTACACTTATCCTTGTTGAACCTCATCAGATTTCTTGTGGCCCAATCCTCCAATAACTCTGGACCCTATCTCTGCCCTCAAGTGTATCTACCTCTCCCCCTACCTTAGTGTCATCTGCAGACTTGCTGAGGGTGCAATCTATCCCCTCATCCAGGTCATTAATAAAGATATTGAACAAAACTGGTCCTAGAACCGAACGTTGGGGCACTCCGCTAGAAACCGACCGCCATCCTGACATCGAGCCATTGATCGCTACCTGCTGGGCCCGGCCTTCTAGCCATCTTTCTATCCATCTTACTGTCCATTTATCCACTTCATATTCCTTTAACTTGCTGGTAAGAATATTGTGGGAGACCGTATCAAAAGCCTTGCTAAAGTCAAGGTATATCACATCCACTGACTTTCCCATGTCCACAGAGCCAGTTACCTCATCATAGAAGCTAATCAGATTGGTCAGGCACGACTTGCCCTTTGTGAATCCATGCTGACTATTCCTAATCACTTTCCTCTCTTCCAAGTGCCTCAAAATGGATTCCTTAAGGATCCCTTCCATGATTTTTCCAGGAACCGAGGTGAGACTGACCGGCCTATAGTTCCCTGGATCGTCCTTCTTTCCTTTTTTGAAGATGGGCACTACATTTGCCTTTTTCCAATCATCCGGGATCTCTCCCGATCTCCACGACTTTTCAAAGATAATGGCCAAAGGCTCCTCAATGACATTTGCCAACTCTCTCAGAACCCTTGGATGCATTAAGTCTGGCCCCATGGATTTGTGTTCGTTTAGCTTTTCTAAATAGTTCCTAACCTGTTCTTTACCCACTAAGGGCTGTCGATCTTCATCCCATCTTGTGTCACTTAGCACATTAGTCCGGGAGCCGACCTTGTCCGTGAATACAGAGGCAAAGAAAGCATTGAGTACTTCAGCTTTCCCCACATCATCTGTCACTAGGTTACCTCCTTCATCCAGTAGGGGCCGCACGCCCTCTCTGATCACCTTCTTCTTGTTAACATGCCTGTAGAAACCTTTCTTGTTATCCTTCACATCCTTTGCCAGTCGCAATTCCACTTGGCTTTCGCCTTCCTGATAACCCCCCGGCATGCTCGAGCTATACATTTAAACCCCTTCCTGGTCATTTGTCCAGTTTCCACTTTTTGGAAGCTTCCTTTTTGTGCTTAAGTTCACCAAGGATTTCCCCTGTAAGCCAATCCGGTCTCCTACCATGTTTGCCTCTCTTGCTACGCATCGGGATGGTTTCTTTCTGTGCCTTCAATAAGGCTTCTTTAAAATACTGCCAGCTGTCCTGGACTCCTTTCCCCTTCATGTTAGCATCCCAGAGGATTCTACCCATCAGGTGTCTGAGGGAGTCAAAATCTGCTTTTCTGAAGTCCAAGGTGTGCATTTTACGACTCTCTTTTCTTCCTTTGGTCAAGATCCTGAAATCTACCATCTCATGATCACTGCTTCCCAGGTTGTCACCCACCTCTACTTCCCCTATTAGTTCCTCCCTGTTTGTGAGCAGAAGGTCAAGCTCTGCTCATCTGATCATCTAACTGACGCAATTCATCGTAGTTTCACCAGACCCACTCCACCCGAGGGGCTGGTCCTACATATCTAGTGCATAATAAAAGATACTGAAGACTCCGAAATCAGTGTTCATGGGTGGGGTGGGGCGCTCGCACAGATAAGATGAAGTTGAACAGAAATGAAACTGAGAACAGCAGAACTTTTTAAACCGTTTTTTTCTTAGCCAAGTCGCAGAGCTAGTTCTCCCTGCATTGGGCAGGATCACAGCAGTGGCCTCCTAATCTGCTGGTGTGAGGGTATACCTCATTTGAAACCTTCAGATCTCTGTCTTTCTCTTCTTCCCTCCATTATTTGCCCCTCCCCCCCCACTCAACCTTCATGAATTGCCTCATGTTAATTCAAAGTCTGACCCTCTGGCTATCATCAGGAAGACGACACCATCAAAGGAGCAAGTAACTTGAGGTTTTCCATTTACTTAGCTCTTTGGCCACACTCATGGTACTTCACTGTTGTCATCATGGTTGTGTTGTGTGCCTGCATTGCAGCACGAGGCTGATCAGAACATTTCACACTTGCATCGCATCTTTGATCCAAGAACTTTTAGGCTCTTTGCAAATACAATTTAATTTAGCCTCAAAACTCCTTTGCATTGTAGTAAAGAGGGGGACGTCCAGGCAGAGAAAGTTCTGCGATTTATCAAATGCCCCCCAACAAGTCAGTACCAGACACCCGCTGCTCCTCATTCCAGTCCCCTACATGCATCCTATATTCTCTGGCATTACGTTCTCTTCAACCTGACCGAGCAGATCCTGGAAAGGAGGAGGGGAATACTTTTAGCTCCCGTTAGGCATCCAAAAGATCACTTGAGGATTAAATTATCAGATAGTCAGGATCTCAGTAATAATCTTGTTAATATATTTGATATCTTTTGCCCAAGTTTATCGCAAATCCTGTGCTTTGATAGCGTGCCTTTTCAAGAGACCCCTCGATCTCTGTCCAGTGCTGCCAGTCCACACGAGGGATGTTAGCGACTAGTTGACGATCCGACTAGTCACTTCTCCTCCTGCCCCTTCCCTGCTGCCTCTATCAGAGGCAGCAAGTGGGGGGAGCAGGAGCTGGTGCTGGGGGGAGTGGGCTTGAAAGCTGGTTCCCCCCTCCAGCACTGTCTCCGTGGGGGGCAGGGAAAGCAGAGGGGTAGCAGGGATTGGGCATGAGCCGGGAATCAGCTGATTCCTGGCTCATGCCCAGTCCCCCCCTTGCTGCGCTTGTGCTTTTTAAATGTATTAAGAGCCTGCTGGCTCTTAATACATTTTAAAAGCAGAAATGCAGTGGGAGGATTGGGGCGGGGGGGATGACCCAGCATGAGTCCCAGCTCATTTTCGGTCCCCAGAGCTGCACACCAGCCTTTTAAATGTATTAAGAGCCCTGCTGTGGCTCCCCCCACTTATCGACCAGTCAACGGAAATTCCATTGACTAGTTGATTAGTTGATTCAAATAAATTTAACGTCCCTAGTCCATGCATAAGAGGGATATGTTGTTATCTGGGCCTGTGGTGGCCTCCAGCCTTTTTTGGATTATTTCAGTTATGAAAAGTAAATATCATTGTACGTTTCCTTCTCAGGCTACAGCTGAGATCTTGTTTTTTAAAAGATGGATTCCCAGATAACGTCTCTGATCATTTCACTTCCAGCTCTGTGTGATCCCTCACCCTGAATTCCATTCTGACAAGCAAACACAGTTTGAGAGTTTAATAGATATTTAAAAATAATACATTTAAACAGGTGCCAGCTGTCTGAGTATGTCTTATTTGCCAACAGTGATTATCCTGAAAAGAACAATAGATGAGACTAAGAACTCTCCCGTTCCTCTCTCTTTCTCTCTGCAGAATTTTTTCTGACAGAGGCACTTTTCACCTGGGAAAAAAACACACAAAGGGATTGTGTAATCAGTGGAAAATATAGGTAAAATTGAAAATACCTCATTTGAGTTCAGCCCAAAAGTCACAGAGTAAACCTTGGGCTCTCAACATGATGAATTTCTATTGTGGTCGCCATACAAGCTAGAATAGCAGGCATGGTTCCTGCATGCAGATGTACAATGAAGGGAATGCATATATTTTTGATAGATAATCTGTTTTCAAATCCCCACTTGTAAGTAAGCTATTAAAACAGAAATGGTAACTTCATGAGCTTGAATGAAAAGCCTACATGATCGGCCAGTGACAGATGCAGAAAGGAGATAGTATCATTAAGAATCAGTTGCAAACTCACTTGTCAGGGGCATCATTCCCTCTCCTGACCAGTATCTTTCAACTATGCCTTCTATAAATGTGCCTACAATCTTTGGTGAATCCAAGTGTTTCTAGAAGGGATCATTCTTTTGCAGCCTGATGAGATCCAAGCAGGTAATTTGCAGCACTTGTGAGAGCAGGGGTCATATCCAAAAAGGAAACAATACCATGAAAAGACCTTGTTAATCAGGAGACTTCTCTCATAATGAGTTTTCAAATAGTATCAGAAAATAAGAAGTGGAATTTCCCTGTGTTCTTGTCAAATGCAATGCAGTGAAACTGATTTCTGTCACCTCATTTTTCTCTCTCTCTCTCCCCACACCCCTTTTCCCTCTAAATCTAGAAAAGAATTTAATTAACGGAGAACTTGACCTCTGGTAAATTAAGGATAATGATTACCTGACAGCTCCATTGCAACTGTTTGTCAGTGAGCTGATAAATCTCATTGTTTGAGTTTGTAAACCTGACTTCTACCTGGCCTCCCTTCCCCCCAAACAAACACACTCTCTCTCCCTCCCTTTTCCTGTGTTTCTTCTTCTGTAGGCTTTTTTTGGAATGACAGCTTGCTTTCTGCTTTCTAGCCTCAAGGCCCTACAGCCAAGAAATTTGAGATCATCTTCTGCGTAGCTGGGAATATATAGGGTGCTGTAGTCATTTTAATCTCATCAAAATCTTGCCAGTAGTGGAATTCATTTTGTTGAGGTTTTGCTTGAAGAGAACATGGTGGTGCCTTCTCTTTTCCTCAGCCTGGAACTCACTCAACTTTTAGTCCCCTTTTGGAAATACTTGAGATTATCTTCCTTGCCTGAGTTGCCAGAAGAGTGAAGGGAATCCTTGGGACAAAATATGAACACAGCAGGCCTGGATGGCAAACATTCCACGGTGTTTAGGAGATTAGGCTGTGAGTCTTCTATACCACTGATTATTATTTTTGACAGAGTAGAAGTGTCAACTTGCTGCCAAACTCCCCACCGAAGCTTGATCCTGAGCGCTCTGTCTTTGGTGCAACAAAGCACTGATGCAAATTTAAGCCTGGGAATTTTAAGCACAGAATTAGTCCCACTGAAGCCCCTTCTTGTCTTCTTCATGGTTCGCCCATTCCTAAATGTGCATGCCACATGCATGTGGGTAGTGACAAAGAGCTGAGGCGTCCTGGCATCTCTGAAATACGTGACTTGTTCTCTCTCTCCTGCAGAAATTAAATGATTGTTGTAGACCATGGGCAGCAATGGTAAAATCTGCTATTTTTCTTCTCCGTGATCTCAGCTAGGAGATGATTGTTATAATGACTCACCAATGGCATTAAAACCATGCGGTTTAGAACTCCAGTTGTATAACCAAATGAGAGACGTCTGAGCTGGGGGTGGGAAGTAACCACTCTGTTCCTCCATCTCCCTGACCTCAACCGTCTGCACACACAGCTCCTGCTTTCCTTCTGTGGCTCTCATCTCAGTGCCCCAGCAAAGCACACCACCTCTCTCATGGATTGTTCAGTTTCTCTTGTTTTCTGGCTGTCCAAGTGCATTGGGTACCCAGAATCAGAGAGGAGATTATGCTGGTGACTGAGTGAAATGAGACCATCCTGAACACCCTACAGGGGGCACGTCTAGACTATGTTTTTCTTTTGAAAGAAGATATGCAAATTTGGCACGAATTTGCATATCTTCTTCCGATCACTTGTTCGAAAGAGGGTTTTTTGAAAAAGCAAGCCGTCTAGACGCGGTTCTTTCGAAAAAAACCCTTTTTCGAAAGAATACTGTAAACCTCATTTTCTGAGGAAGAAGGGTTATTTCGAAAAAAGGGATTTTTTTCAGAAGAACCGTGTCTAGACTGCTTGCTTTTTCGAAAAAACCTTTTTCGAAAAAGCGATCAGAAGAAGATATGCAAATTGCACCGAATTTGCATTTCTTCTTTCGAAAGAAAAACGTAATCTAGATGTGCCCAGGTAGTTAAGCTGAGCTCTCATTAATGAGTGAAGCTACCAGGCCCCAACAAAGCCAGGATCTTTATCACCTTCTCACATCCCCAGCATCCATTTCAGCATCAGCTGTTAGGGCATTTGTGCTGCTCTGCCTTCAGCTTCTTCTAAAATAATGTTTAGTCCAAAAAAATCCAGAATGAGGCTTACCCTGGAGGTCTCAGCTGATGCTCTCCTAGCACGTCCTCTCCTTCAGAATAGTTTGGCTTTTTGGAGGTATTCACATTGGAATAATACCAGGAAGCTCTGTGCGTGCACGCGCGTGCACGCCCACGCACGCGTACAAGAAGCTGATGGGCTGCACATTGTGTCTCTTTTTATTTTTTTTTGTCTGAGGCTGGGAGCTTAAATGCTTTGTTGCATTATGTTAATTTGGCAGTGCAATCAAATTCATGTCGTAATTAAAGCTGTCAGTTGGAAGGCAAGCCAATCGCCAGGAAAACACAGCATAACAAATGAAGTGAAATGATTCTGCGTGTAGCTATACAATGCTTCGCCAGGCATGAAATTAAATAAGTAATTTGATGTTGACATCAGAAATTGAAATGATACCCACTGTTCCTTCATTCAGTCAGACCTGCATAAACAATAGCCAGAACAAATATGTACAGCACAGCCCTTCTCCCCACCCCGCTCCCCAAGTAATACACAATATATATGCAAAATGGGTATAACTGTGCCTTCCAAGACCCGAAGGATGCAATTTTCTTTGGTACACAAATAAGCTGATACTTCCAAGAGCATTACTACTTCTTTGCTCCTGGCCCAAAAGTTCTTTTCTTGAAAAAAAAATACAATAAAAAGGGAGCCATTTATTTTAAACGAGAGCCTCTGCTAGACCTGGCACTCACATTTTACTCTTGGGCTCCTGATGCAGGCGTCTCCTGTTGGTTGTGTGACTTTCGAATGGGATGCTCACTGTTGTATTGTGTATCCGGTATTTTATCTAAAACAGACGCTCTCTTCGTAGAAGTAGAGCCATCCGATGTGGGCTCACGACGCAGGCTGGGGCATGTAGAGATGCTGCCTGCTTCAGCGGTTTGTACCAAAACTGGGGCCAGGGGAGCATGATCCTTTAGCTATTGGGAGATGCCAAAAAGGTCTGAAGCTTTCTTCTGACATCAGAGATGTCCTTAGGGATATGCAGCTGCGTAGGGCCCCAGATTTCAGGGCGGCCTAGGCTGCGACGTGCTGCATATGCCTAGGACAGGAGAACAAGGCGTGGGCAGCCCCAGTTTCAACAGCCCCTCTCCTCATGTAGGCACCAGAAGGGGAAATCACTGCCTATCTCTAACCAGCTGTGCAGCCGCCCCCTGCTCTACGTCCAGCCCACAGCATACACCACTCCCGCCTGACACTTCCTGCCTGCTCCCCCACCAGCCTCCCTGCTCTGCTCCTGCCCCCCACAGTCTTGTGCCTGCCCCCAATTGCTTCTAGCCCCGCAACCTTGAGTGGAAGCCTCCATCCCCCCCTGCAAAAAGGGGCCGCCGCAAGTGCTTAGGTTGCGTAAGGCACCAGGAATGATAAGAACCCTGCCTTATGTGGTCCTTGCTTCAGCCTACATGCATTGTCCATACGTCATTCACAGCCACGCTAGATTGGGGCCGGCTTTCTTAGCTACACACTTGTCACAATGAACAAAATCCCTGTGAAAATGTACTGTCCATATCTGGCTAACAACGCTCAAAATCAAATCAAAATCAAACTTCCCTAGGATACTGAAAAGCATTTCTCTTCAATTAAGGCCATTTCATTGCTACATTTCAACTTTCTATCCATAGCCTTTATAGCACTGGTGCTTTTCATGGTAAAGGTCACAACATTTTTAGTATAGGAAATAAATCTATTTGCTTATTCTTTTTTGTGCTTAGTCTGAGCCATGTTTGCTGAACTTTTCACCAACCCCTCTTGCTCCCCCACCCCCTATACATTTGGGCAAGATCCAATCTTGGAAAATTTCAGCCTGGAGGGTGAATGTTTTATGAAGTTGCAAGTGTCACAGAATTGAATTAGAATGAGAATCATTGACAGCAGCAGAGTAATAATAATAATACACCTACAGTACTTCACAGTAAAGTCATACAAGTTATATAGCATGAAATAAAATGCTAAAAGCCAGAGCATATGCCCTCCTTTAAAAGAAAAAAAAATAAAATAAAGGCGGATTAGATAATGGAGTCTGGTTGACAACAAACTTCTGATCAAGCAATAGCAGCTATAAGTTTTCAATAGTGGGGATGGAGGAGCTGAAGAACAGCAGTAACTGGAGTCAACTGCAAACCTTTGCAGCCACCCCTTTCTCTCTCCCCCCCGCCCCCCAGTTCAGTAATTTGTTCACCTCAGATGTCGTAGTAGAATCCTTAAGGTGAGTGGTGTCAGAATACAGGTGCCCTTCAGGATACAGGTAAATGGAAAGATCTCTCAGGTAACCAGGTTTCTAACAATTAATGGCACTGAAGAGAACCACTTCAAGCCTCTTTATTTGGTCCTTAATTGGTGAACTCCCAAGGGCATGCTGACTTACTTACAACAAGCCATTGCTGTGACTGCAGCTTGTTGATACAATCCGGCTCTGTTCAGTTCACTAGAAATTGGTACCGTATAGGCTTCCTCGGGCCACAATTTCTCTGTCATTGGTGTGCTGCTGTGGCGAAAAGTGGTATTTAGTGTAACACCGAGTCCTACTGCCGAGAGGACTGCCTGTTATGGCTTCCTGCAGCAGTTTTTGAGACTGACGGGCGTTCCAAGCACTGCCCTCCAGGCCACTCGCAGAAGTGTCTGGGCCATCCCTGCAGCCTCTGGGTGTGGGGAGGTGGTCTCCTCACACCACTCTAACTGCCGACTCTGCAGCTCTCATTGGCTGGGGACTGTGGTCAGTTTGACCTATGGGGGTCGTCCCTACAAACAGCACACTGAGACTCTCTGGCTCCCTTGCATAGGAGCCGTTGCCAGAAGAGTGTGGTGGACGAGTTGCTTTTGGTAGCTGCCTGAGGTAAACACTGCCCCCTTCCTGCACTCCAACCCAAGGCCAGAACCCTCACCCCACAGCCAAGCTCCGTCCCAGCCCCCCCAGCCCCGCCCACACCCCAAATACCCTGCCCCAGCCCAGACTCCACACCACCTCTCACACCCAAATGCCCTCCGAGAGCCCCGTCCCTTCACCCCAATTTCCTGCCCCAGCTCAGAGCCTGTACTCCGCACCAGAATTCCCTCCTGGAGCTCACGCTCTCTTCCCCAATGCCCTCCCACAGCGTGACCCCTTGCCCCCTCCCACATACCAACCCACAGCCCAGTACCAGCACCCAAACTTGCTCCCAGAGCCTGCCCTCCCACACACACACCCAGATTCCCTCCCAGAGCCTGCACCCCAACCCCCTGCCCCAGCCTGGTGAGAGTGAGTGAGGACGGGGGAAAATGAGTAACAGAGGGAGAGGGAACAGAATGAGTGAGGGCGGGGCCTCTGAGAAGGGATGGAGAAGGGGCGTGGCCTCAGGGAAGAGGTGTGGCAGGGGCAGGGCAATGGCTTTTTGGATGTCCTGAATACACCATTGGCAACTCTACTGGGCAGATACACAGAAGCCCTGACCACGTCAGAAGAGCTCACTTAGCAGCACGGCTCACTGGGCACCAGCCAGCACAGATGCTGCACCGCTGAAATATCAGGCCGACCACGCCCATGCAGACATGGCTTGTATAGGCATGGGGGCCCATTGACTGCGCTGGCCTGGAATTGCTGTCGGCGGGCCTGGTTAGGGGCGTCTTCCCAGCGAGGAGGAGGGGCTTGAGGCTGTAGTCCCATGAGAACCATTTTCTGGGGCTCAGCTCTTCAGCAGGAGTGGGGCTGAAGCCCCAAGCCTCTCAGGAACTCCTTGCAGGAGCTGAAACCTCAAGCCCTGTCGAACATCCTGCTCTCAGACTTCTGAAGATTGTCATATGCAGCTGCGAGGGTGAGTAAGGGCCACCCCTGTAATCAGTGGTGACCTGGACTGTGACTGGAGTACTCCCCATCTCCCTTTATCTCTCTAATTCCTGTGACTACAGAGATTACCGTTATGCACCACCTTAAACTGGAACTTGATGACACCTATTTTATTCACATTTTAAACCTGACTCCTTTGTTGTTTGCTATTGCTTGAGAGGTTGAGTTTTAAAATCTCTTTCCTGCTGTGGGATTTATTCTTTGGTTTACTTATTTTTCCTCTAAAATCCCTGGGTTGTCTAACATAGATGGAAGTCTAAATTGGAAATTCTTGTGACCGTCTGTCCGGGAAAATGGACGTGGGCTGTCGCTGCTTCTCTGTGCTCACGTGTTCTTTACATTTCAGTCTTCTAATTATGTTTACAAAATGTCTCATTGTAGAAAAGCAGTGTGTGCACTAACCAGGGCCTTTCGTGATTAAATTGGCAAACAGGTCATACTCTGAAAAAGTCATCCAAATCCACCGGGCTTTTTATTTTGAAGTCAGTCTATGGTATCTTTTTTCCTCCTTCCACCTGCCCCTTTGTGGTCACAAAGCTGAGTAGCTGGAGTCCAGGGCATTGAATGTCAGCATGTCAGGGAGGCTGGTTGATGAGTGTCTGTTTAGTCTCGTTGCAGGGCGAAATGCCATCATTAATTCATTACCCAGCTGCCTGTCAAATAAATTGGCAATTACGTCCACTGCAGAAGCTTGGAATTCAGTAAATAGCACGTTACCATCTCAGAGTCGTTGAGAGATGTAAAGGGAAAAATTAAGCATCACGGTGTTTGTTTCAGTAGCAGATGACAAGGGGCAGCACATTGGTGCTGTGATGTAGTGATGAAAAGCTTGGAAAGGGCTGATAATGAGCTGTGTGGATTGGAACGTGTTAAAAACCATCACTGACTTTCCACTTTGTCTTTGTGTTTTATTGCAGAGCTCAGCTCCTTCCAGCTTGGGAACAGGCTACTTTGTAAGTGTATCTCAACTTCAACACATGTGCCTCTGAACAGCTTAGCATTGCTCCTGAAAAGAGAGCTCTTTATTATGTTGAAACAGCATAAATAACCAACCAAGTCTGCCCGATAGGTTTACTGATCAGCTTCTATGCCTATCATAGGTAATCAATTATAGCCGGAATTGCAAGACCTGTTGGACAATGGTTTTATACACTGACCTTTTGTCAGTTTAATTAATATAAAAATTACCACTGCACTTAATGGGTATGATTGCAACAAACAGTATGAAACACAATCCTATGCCTTAGTTCCAACAGTTTCTGATATGAGATTCAATTGTCTTTGATTCTTCCTTACCCAATTTTGTTTATAGATTCGCAGATTCTAAAGTCAGATGGCCCCATTGTGATGATCTCTTTCTATTTTGACTCGCTGCATTACATAAGACACACCGAGGGTGTGTCTAGACTACATGGCTCTGCCGACAGAGCCATGTAAACTAGTTTACCCGACACAGTCGATGAAGCGGTGATTTAAATAATCCCCGCTTCATTAAAATAAAAATGGCTGCCGCACTGTGCCGACAATCAGCTGATCCGGCACAGCGCGGGAGTCTAGACGCGGATCGGTCGACAAGAGAAGCCTTTGTCAACCGTTCTTGTAAACTTCGTTTCATGAGGCATAAGGGAGCGGTCAACAAAGGCTTCCCTTGTCGACCGATCCGCATCTAGACTCTGACACTGTGCCGGATCAGCTGATTGTCGGCACAGCGTGGCGGCCATTTTTATTTTAATGAAGCAGGGATTATTTAAATCCCCACTTCATCGACTATATCAGGTAAACTAGTTTACATGGCTCTGTCAACAGAGCCATGTAGTCTAGACACACCCTGACTGTCAAGCACTGATTTCTTCACCAAGACCTGTAAGTTGGGCTTAAACTAGAGTATATGTTTTAGTAAGACACTGGTGGCACTCCTTTGACCCTTGTAGAATTATATTACTTTTACATCAGCGTGAGAAGAGAATTGGGCCCAAAATATATTGATCAGTCTTATCTGTTTATTGCAGAAAGTCTGATTTTGTGTGTGGGTGGGTGGGTAGGTGTGCGTGCATGTTCACTGTGGAGAATTATTCTATCACTATTAAATCCAGTGGACAGTTTTATTTTCTTCTAGTATTTTTATATTGAACCTGGTTACTCCCCCCTTTCAGTGTAATTTACAGTATATTCCCCAAGCAGGGTGTATTTCTGCTTTCTAATACCTGTAGAGGAAACAGATCATTACATATTTCTGAAAACAGGTGGGTAAAATGCAATTAGACATTTCCCCACAGCAGTGTGCTGTGTAGTGTAATCAGAAGCTGCTCCCATCTTTTCATCAAACACTGGGGAAAAGAAAACTGTGCACAGTACGTGATGAAGAGACTTTTAAAGGACTTCTGTCCAGATTCCCAGAGTGCAATGTTCTTTCATTAGTACCTGGTAAAATTAGTTACTGTAAGGTCTGTGATCCTATGTAGAAAGGTATGGAACTAAACTGGTCTCAGAGGTAAAGGGTAAAGTGCAAGCACAAAAATTGCTTAGCATTTGGAGGTTTGCTACATCCTGCTGGAATTAAGTCGGGCCTCACCCTAAAGTGAATGTTAACAGTTCTTCAAGTGGAAAGGTATGGAGAGCACATTAATAGTTGAAGAAGGATGGTGGCAGTTCCCATTACTATAGCAAAATCCAAAGCACTTTCTGATAAGAATTGTGAACAGGCAAAAGCTGTGTCTTTCCTTTAACCTCCCTCTTACCCCCTTATATATATCATGCATATTTTGGGGGGAAAGTCTCTGCAACATTTTAAGAATGATCTAATGGAAGAGCTGTTCGTTATGACTGGATGCTTATTTTTTTATCTCTTATGAAGAGGAATACAGATATGCTCTGGAAGAGGTTAGATACAGTCTGAGAAAAAAGAGGCTTGTTAATTTTTAAAGCCTTGTCTCCTTGTGGGGGCTGAACATGCCTGGGTGCGAGAGCACACGTTCAGCTCCATATTTAGGAAGCAGAGCTAACAGAAGAAAAGCCATCTGCTATCCTTTTACACCATACTGTATGTGGGTTGGTCCACTACAGTGAAAATCTGGAGGGTGTCAGCATCCAGAAGGTTTAAAGTTTCCAATTCTCCCGAGTTCAGAGTGACCTCAAAAAAAGGGGGGGGGAAAGGGGCTGAGTTCTTCTAGTGCCAGAACATTGGCATTTTTAATGCTGCTGTTTGAGATGGGCTTGGAGTGGGGGGGAAAATTGCTTACGTTTCACAAATGCGTTGTGCTTAGCTGTGTGTAGTGTCAGTGCTATTTTTCTTCCTGTTCCACCCATTGTTAGTGCTGTCGTGGAGCTATCTTGGTCAAGGAATTTTTACATTTAAAAAAATTGTGGCTGAAATTTGAAGACCCCCCCCTTTTGTTTTGGAAAGAGTTGTTTTTAGGATTATTTTGCTAATTTTTTAAAGTCCATAACATTATTAACTTACATGGGGCAAATATAACCCAGATGTGTTCTGCAGTACCAGACAATGAGAAAAATGCTCCAAAATGATCCGCTTAGCATGTGTTTCTGATAAATGCAATTATTGTATTATCAAAATGTAAAAGAATATGAACTTGATTTGATATTTTTACAAAGCCTTTAACCAGCAAGAGCCTGGTTGTCTTATTGGTTTAGCTTGAATCCAGACTGTGAGAACCATGGTTCTTAGAGCAAAGTCTCAATTAAAGCAACATGGGCTTTGAGTTCAGTCAATAATATACACCCTTTCCCTTCAGAAACATTGTGGTCTGGTATATGTTGCCCTATAATATTACAGAGAGCCCTTAACATATCAGAGGAAACATCTACATCAGGTAAGTGACAACACGCTGATAGTTTTAGCTTCATCATTCACCTAGTTCTGATGCCTAACTTGGAAAGCCAGATGGAAGCAGATCTGCCACAGAACTGAGTGAGCATTGAGGTATGGATAAAGCAACAAAGATTTGCTGGTAAATTAAGAATTAATTAAATCTGTCTTCCTCTCTAGTATTAGTATTTGAATTATTTGGGCCTGTTGCTTTCTCTACCTTCCCCTTCCTCTTCATGAACGTTTGACAGTAGTACCCCCTCAATCAACAAGCATCCTTCTGTTTTCATTGCCGAGGAAAGACACTCTCCCTTTGTGCCAGGCACTCTGTGCACACCCATTTTAGGAACGCAAGCTGAGGTGTTGACTGATGCATCTGTCGTGAACTGACAAGCAGCTCAGATGACACAGCAGGCATGCCCACACTAATGAAGCGTTGCTATCTTTCCTGTCCTTGAGCTCCTTTTTTGAAAGTCTGGGTGATCCAGGACTTGCACCTCCTTGTTACTCACTCTTTGGCTTTCAGGAACAAGGATCCTTCATCTCTGTTTAGTTCTGTCACTTTTGAAGTTATGAAAAAGCATCAGGTTTACTTGGAAGTTCACAAATGAGAACACATGCAAATATTTTTAGTTCAGACCTATTGGACCGAATGCTTAAACCAAAGAAAATAAAAGAGGGAAACAAGCAGCTTCACTTTTTGGGAGCTTTGGTGAATGCTTAACTTTAGTATATGTGCTTATTCATCACAAGTACTCACACAGGAACTACTGTTCTCCCTATAATCAGAGTTGCAGACTATGTGGAATCTCTGTCCTAATAACGTTGACATGTAAATTGAAGTTTGCCCTTTAGTCGTAGCCGTGGCAGTCCCAGGGTATGTCTACACTACAGAGTTTTTCTGGAAAAACAGTCGTTTTTCTGAAAAAACTTAAATTATGTCCACGCCACAATCGCGTTCTTTCGAAAGAAAACCAAAAGAAAAGAGGGGTTTTTCCGGCATTGGTAATCCTGTTTCTACGAGGAAGAAGCCTTTTTCAAAAGAGCTCTTTCGGTAAAAAGCATGTGTGGATGGGGGAGAGGGAGTTCTTTCGAAAGAAGAGGGAAGAGGAAAAAGCACAGGTGCCCTGGTGGCCACTCCACCCATAGTAATCACAGCTTAAATGTGGGATAGTGTCCATTCAGTGTGGACGCTATCTTTCGAAAAAGCAGATTGCTTTTTTGATGCACTTTGGCAGTGTGGCCGCTCTCTTTCAGAAGAAGTTTTTTCGGAACATCTCTTCCGGAAAAGCTTCTTCTGAAAGAAGCCTGCAGTCTAGACGTAGCCCCAGGGAATTAGAGAGGCATGGTGGATTAGGAAATATCTTTCAGTGGACCAACTTGTGTTGGTGAGAGAGACAAGCTTTCAAGTTACCCAGAGCTTTTCTTTAGATCAGAAGAGCTTTGTAGCTTAAAAGCTTGTCCCTCTGACCAACAGAAGATGTCCAATAAACATATATTACCTTATGTCTCATGCAAATTGAATGTTTGGAATGTATATTGGACTCGTCTGCCTTCTCGTTACCAGCAAGAAGAGCATTCTTTTCCGTTCTGAATATTTTCAGCTGCATAATGATAAGTCATCTAGTGAACAGCTGAAATTCTATCTGCATTGTTCTCTATGTAGCTCCTCTGTAATATGGTGGCAGAACAGCAAATCCATTTTTCAGGGAGGTCACTGGGAGTTTTGCCTGGGTAAATGGCATGTTTATCATTATGTATTTGGCTTAGTCTTTCTTAGCACTTCTAGTACAAACTGTTATCTAACATTGTTCATATACATATCAAGGTCAAGCACATCTTTATAAAGCAAGAATGTGGGCACGTGTTCTGATTAGGTAGTTCTTGTAGCTCTCATTCTTGTGTGTGCACCGTGCAGTATCGCAAAAATGGCTGTTTGTTCCCTTTGTTAGCCATAGAACCTTGCTGGCAATACTGCTTGTTTAGGGCAATACTCTGAAGTTGATACTTTGTCCCAGTAACACAAACCCATTTTTATAAAATGAGACATCATAATAGTTTATGATCTCTGCATTATTAGTACTTAAAAATTAAATTACAATTATAATAGAATTCACACTCTCTGCTGTTTTCTAAAGCGTTTTATATGTTTTTTTCATTCCCCTACCATATGGTATGCACCTGTTAATGATGGAAAAGAGTTGGGGGAGAGGAGTTAAGCCTCTCCTCCTCTCTCACGATGAGCAGGAATTTGAGTGTAACTAATGCTATGTCCACACTGCAGCGCTATTTCCGGTTACTGAATGTATCCCGAAATAGCTATCCCATGACTTAACAGCAAACCCGTTATTTCGAAGTATAACAGGCTCACTATTCCAACGTCCCTGTAAACCTCATTCCACGAGCAGTAAGGGACATTTCGGAATAGTGGGTTATTTCGAAATTTGGCACTGTGTCAACAAAATGTGGTGCTGTGTAGACAGCGCCATATTACGAAATAAGCTATTTCGAAATAAGATCAAAATAAGATATGCAGTTTGCATAGCTCAAATTGCGTATCTTACTTTGACCTACAGTGCAATGTAGATGCACCCTAATGTTCACTTCTCCTATATATGACAACAAGAAGATTTACCCAGCTTGGGTCCTTAATTCAATAATTTTTTGTTTTTCTTCACTTAAAATGTTGCTCTGAGATGGGGCTGGGGATGAGGGGTTCAGTATGCAGGCTACCCCCAGGAAGAGAAGACTACCTCAGCCTTCTCTCACCACAGCAACTTGGGGCCAAGTGAGAAACTCCTCTCCATGGCTGCTGCAGCCGCACAGTTGGTGGAGGGGTGCTTGTCCCCCAGCTGGAGGACAGACAGATGCCCAGACAGAGAAACTTACTCAAATAGTAGATAGCTTTCCCTCTCTCCATCCCTGTCCTCTGTTGTCCTCGTCCCCATCTCTGGCTCCTTGCTGTCCCTCTGTGGTTATTATACAGTGTAACTGTCCCTGCTTTCCATCCCTTATACTCTGCTGCCCCCATGTGGTCCTTATATAGCAGACCCCTCCCTTTCTGTTTTATGAGAAATAGTCCCATTCCAGGCACATCCCATTGTTCCAGTACAACCAAACCATTACTTCACTTTTAGTTATGATAAGAGGAAGCTGCATACCAAATTTGGTGGTCCTAGCTCCTACTGTTTAGGAGGAGTTCTTGAACAAACAGACAGACACACTCACCGACAAATTCTGGCGAATATATAGCAGATAAGTGCCATGGCCAGAATGTGTAACATTAGATCTTTTTTGCCTGGTTTGGCAAGATATGCAGAAAAGGGTGCTTTCTTTTTTGGTCATATTTAGATAACTAGTCAATCAGAAAGATAGATTAAAAAAAAAAGCGCTCCAGCCCCATTTTCTTCTCACAGCAGTTTTTCACTGGTCTAGCTTCATTGATTTTCATGGAGTTACTTCTGGTCATCACAAGTATATGCAGGGAGAGAATTACAGTTTGGGTGATCTGAGAAATAGTAACCAATGTTTTCTGATTTTGCACTGAAAATTATTGTTGTCCCTCATCAAAGAGAAATCTAGAAGTCAGATCAGGTAGCTGGAAAAGTGGTTGCAAATTCTTCTCAAAACCTTTTTAGATTTCAAAGCCAGTTATGGAGTACGTAAGATGTTTTTAATCCCCTCTAAGTGTTCTTGATTTCTATATCAGAGGCTGAGACTACATAATTGGGATTTGAATAACAGCCTTGCTTTTTTTAATCCATTGAGCACAAGAAATTATTTTGGTAGAGTGAGTTCTGCCATTTTAGAATAGTAAGTCACATGAAACCAAACCCACATTAGAGAATTGGAACAAGTTTGGCTATTTGTCAGAAAATAACTCAGATACCAGAATCTAAATCATTGAATAGGTTTTTTTCCTAGAGAATAAAACATTTCCCAAGGTAGTTAGAAATGACCTGATTGTTAGTTGTGTTAGTTCCTGATGAACATAGTTTGTCTTTCCTCTTATTGAAGTGGCATGTGTCATATTTGTGATTTGCTACTCAGGGTTTGTCTTATTTTATGTGTGTATGTTGATTGTGGTTTCAGGTTAGCTATCCAAAGTAATTTTAGGGGTTGCTGGGCATGGACAACAAGGGAATACTGCAAAAAATGAGGCATTTTAAAATAAAAAGGACAAAATAAAAGAAAAAAATGCCTGGGTGGCTTTGACATTTGTTCTCTGCTCACAAAAAAAAAAAAAAAAAAAGTGTGTTTCACCCCCTCGTTTAAAGGAAAAAAAAAACTGATTTGCCCCCAGGCTGGTAACTCAGTTCAGCAGATGTTTGCATAATTATGACATGCCACTGAGACACCACATTGCACAATGTTTCATTTCCTCGCAGAGTGCTCTAGAAATCCATCCCGTAAAGAGCAAACAATTGCCCAGCCTTTTAGGGTAGTGACCACAGAAGAATTCATGCCTCTGGCTAAAAGGAATGAATCTCACCTACATTTCTATGCATTGCAGGGACACATGCCAAGTCATAGATTCAAGGAGGAATGTGGACAAGGGTGGCCAGTTTTGGTTGAAAGTATTCCTGGAGGTTTCATCACATGACATCTTTAATTAAAGATTAATCATTAATTCCTGGAGACTCCAGGACAATCCTTGAGTGTTGGCAACCATAAAGTGGACTTCGCTATACTAACGTATACACCAAGTTTGTATACTCATGTTTTAGACCAGTGTTTCTTAAACTGTGTTTAAGGCAGTCGGAGGTCTGCCACAGAGAACAACAGAATTCAAAATGGCCACCCTTAAAGGGGCAGGCAACTTTTTTCTCAATAACTTTCCCTCTGGCCCTTTTCCCTTTTTCCCCCCCAACTTTTTTTTTTGTTGTTGCTCAATACATAATCCTTGGTGTTCCTCATAAAAAACAATTATTGTTTGGTGTTCCTCGCTCTTTAAAAGCTTAAGAAACACTTTTTTAGACACTAAGGCTACGTCTACACTAGAGGGTTTTGCTGGCAGAGAGTATGCTAATGAAGTGCTCATTAGCATTTGTCACGCTCTCATTAGCATATTCTCTGCCCGAGGCTTTTTGCGCAAGAGGTTTTTGTGAAAAACGAAGCAGTGTAGATGGAGCCGTTTTGCGCAAAAACCCCCTTTTGTGCAAGATCCTTATGCCTCAAAAAAGGAGGTATACAGATCTTGCGCAAAAGGGAGTTTTTGCGCAAAATGGATCCGTCTACACTGCTGGTTTTTGCGCAAAAACCTCTTGTGCAAAAAGCCTTGGGCAGAGAATATGCTAATGACAGCACAACAAATGCTAATGAGCACTTCATTAGCATACTCTCTGCCAGCAAAACACTCTAGTGTAGACGTAACCTAAGTGTATAACCCAGTGTTTCTCAACTTTTTTTTTTATAAAGTACTCTTTTTCAAAAAAAAAAATTATAAGTACCCCCTGTACCTACAGTTTTCAGACATACAAAAAATGTTTCTACCATTGCAACAACTTAATCGTAGCTAGGCAGGCGATGAAATTTTTGGGTGTCAAAAGTACAAAAATAATAAAATGCTGTAAAACTTAAAACAAAAATTCAGTTTTCTCCAAATTTCAGTTGTGTTGGCATGCCTCCCCCAGACTTCTCTTGAGTACCCCTAAAGATACTCGTACCACTAGTGAGAAACACTGGTATAACCAATATGTTTTCCTCCGTTGACTGTGTATTTGTGTTTGAACCAGAAGAACCTTAAGTAGAGCACTAGTCCACAACTAAAGGTACATGTACCTCTAGAGGTATGAAGGGGATAGCTACCTAATTCAGTACAAACTAAAATTCCAGTGTCTTTTTTATGCTGCTCTATATACTATATAATTAAATGTAAGTACAGTTTGAACCTCTCTAATCTGGCACCCTCAGGACCAGAAAATTTGCCAGATCACAGGAGGTCAATATTGTCCAACAGCATTGTCGACACTTCTACTGCTGGGTTCTTAGAAGATATTTAGAGGTAAATTACAGCTAAATAACAGCACCAAATACTGAGAGCCAGGACGGGTAGCTGTAAACCACTAGACAAGATTCCCAATAGAAATCTCTAGGATGATGGGTTTTTGTTAAGGTTTGCAAAACGTAATACAGCAAACTTAAAATTGAGCAGTGAAACCAGATTATTGCGATCATTTTTACTTATTGACATTTTTTAGATGTTGCCTTTTCTTTTCCAGAAGCCATTGCAAATACATCATCCTTCTAACAGGTAGTATAAGTGATACAGTACCATTACCAAGTAGATGCATTACATGCAATAAAATCTACTGCTGGGTCACTTAATTTTAATTCTTGTAAACTTCAGTGCTGTCCTCTGCATAGCTTCATTCAAAGAATTGGGAAATATTAGCGATAACGTGATCCTCAAAGCAAAAGGGACACCAAAGACAGGCAACTGTATTTCCCAAATCTGATCGATGATGATGATTGTGTGAATGGAACACAAACATGAGCAAAATTACAAAGTTCTTTTTTTTTTTTTTGCGGGATGGGGGGTATGAAATACAAATTAACCCGTTGAAAACAGGGATAGTTAGGTCGACAAAATGGAATTGTTCAGGTTGAAGTTTGAGCAGGACACAGCGGCTAACCTCCTTTTTTCCAATCTATTGTGTAGAGAAATGACCAAGGCCATGATTCTGCAGTCCTTCTGGAAGATGCTACCTCAAGCATCCCAGGACCCACCATGTCATGAATTGCTGTTGTATAAATATTACTTTGTATTCAAAGAGCTATTTCAGGAACATCTATCCTCACAAAACCCTCTGTGAAACAGATAAGCAAATATAGCCCACAACTTAACACTAATGAGAAACTAAGACCAAATTAAAGTGACGGACCCAAGTAAGCAGAACTGGGGTCAGAAATCAGAAGTTGCTGACTTCCAGATCAACCTTCAGACCTATTGCTTTCATAGAATCATAGAAGATTAGGATTGGAAGAAACCCCGGGAGATTATCTAGTCTAACTTCCTGGGACGAACCCCAACCTGTGGACACCACTTCTCACAAATTTAACCAACACAGGCCCTACTACACTGGAACGCACCCCTTTGTGTGTTCGCTTGACTCACTTGTAGGGTGGCCCCAAAACAGGTCATGGCTCATTGATTGGGAAGTGATGAACTAGATATACTGCCTTCCTGAGAGTCAAGAGGGCCTCCCTTTGTTGCAGGTGGTGGGAAGAGGGCTGCATTAGCTATTATCAAAACCTTAGCAGGGCATGATTACTTTCCTGTTTTTGTAATTAGTTCACCTTTTCAATGAGCTTCCTAGTACATTTTCCTGAATGGGGTAGCCGTGTTAGTTTGTAACTGAAAAAACTTCAAAAACAATGAATAGTTCTGCAGCATCTTAGAGACTACTTTTTTTTTCCTTCTTGTTCCCTCCCCTTCCCCTCTTGTTCTCTGCTATTTATTTGTAGCCTGGACCCCTGTCTCCATTCATCTGAAGAAGTGGGTTGTGCCCACGAAGCTCATGATACCATCTACGTTGTTTGTTAGTCTCTAGGGTGCTGCAGAACTTTTTGTTGTTTTTTTTAGTTTTTTCCTGAATTGCACAGCTTCTTAATCAATCTTTATCCAAACCTGGTTTTTTTTAATAAAAGAAATCAAAATGCATTTTGTTAAAGAACAAAACATGATTTTTGTCACTTTCCACTTTTAAAGATTACAAGGTTTATTCAAGCAGCAGACAGATTGAGATTTGCTGTCGTTCCAGATCAAGTCTGTCAAACTCACTGTGTTACCTTGTACCTTGTTTTTTATTATTATTTTGCATCCGCCTGGAATAAGTATATTCTTGGCTCATTGGCTCTTGTGAAGCAAAAAGAATGATTATTTTGTGTTGTCTTTCTTTTTCTCTTCCCTCCCTCCTTTTTATAACATGTGACACAAATTGCAGACGTGAACCTGAATAATAAAGAATTGCTTCACTGATTGCTAAACATACATTATGGTGCTTTTAAACTCATTTCAGGTCATCGTGCTGCAAATTAGTTTGATTGCAAGCAGTTAAGCTGTCATATACAAAGCCTTATTCCTCCTAGGGTCTCAGTTTCAAATCATTAAAACGGAATGCTCAGAAGTGCTCAATGTATGCATTGTGAATTTAATGTTTTGGCGGAAAGCAGTATTGGGTCTCTGGGGAGGAGGACTCACTACCATTTCAGGAATAGGAAAGGACAATGTAATCCCCAAGAAGAGAACACTTCTATTATAGGCATGGTTTTAACGACTCGTTAACAGGTTGTCAACTGCGCCACACGCAAACCAGGAGTGGAGTCCTGCTCTTCGTTCTCAGGTTGTAAGATCTGTGGGGATCTTTTTAGCTACCCAATGAAGTAGAGCAGCATTGGGTCACTTTATTTTTCTTAGTCCAATGTGACTTAAGGGAGAGTCTCTGGTATGATGATGGAAGGGGAAGAGTATCAAAACAAGCATGTTTCATACTTTCTCCCTAAACAACCAACCATAGAGATTTTTCAGGTTTCTGTATCCTTTCTGACTGCAGTTTAGACGTGGACTCTATTTTTGCGAATAGCTGTGTGGCACATCATTGGACGCAAATGCTTGGTATTAAGTGTATCCGAGAAAGAAAAAGTCAGGTAATTTCTGTGACAGTGGTTCCTTTCATCTACTTTGCTGAGCTTCAGGCATTAGAACTAGTAGAGTGCTGTGGTGGGGCCAGGGTTGAAAATTCATCCCTATCCAGAGAGCCAGAAGAACTGGGCTTTTGCACCATCTAAATCAGTGTTTCTTAAACTGTGTTCAGTGTGCCGCAAGGCAGTCGGAGGTGTGCCACAGAGAACAACAGAGTTCAAAATGGCCACCATTAAAGGGACAGGCGACTTCCCCCCCCCCCCCCAATAACTTTCCCCCGACCCTATTTTTCTTTCTTTCTTTTTTGTTTTTTGTTCAATAACTTTTCCCTGGCCTTTTTTTTGCTCAACAAAAAGTCCTTGGTGTTCCTCATAAAAAAAATTATTGTTTGGTGTTCCTCTGTCTTTAAAAGTTTAAGAAACACTGATCTAAATGGTGCATGGCATTGCACTGGACTTCTGTACAGGGGTGAATTTCACACCCACATAGCAAATTTGGTGACCCAAGAATCAATATCACCACCAGTTCAGCCTTACCTAGGATTGCCATGAGGAGACAGCAGAAAAGCTCCGAAGAGGCATGTGATGCTGTATAGAATATGTATATGAACAAAACCAAAGATATGAGATGCAATATGACAATGTTTGTGACAGGAACAAAACTGTAAGTTTGGTTTTTCTAGCTAGATATATTTTGTCTCTCTTGCTCTCTCATATTTTGGTTGAGTGTATTTATTTAAGCCAGAGAGGTAAAAAACCCTCACTTTGCTGCAAAACCTCCAAATGCAGCCACATTACTGTTGTGCCTCGGTTCTTAATAATCTGGTGCAGCTTCAACAAATACTCGACTGTGCCAGGGTTATGTTTGGGAGTAATTTTGGTTTGGTTGAAATTAAGCACATCGGTCCTGTTACTACCTGCATGGGCAGATTGCCTGATCTCCATGCACCACTCTGGTAAGGTCTTCATTGAGAGATCTTTCTGTCTGCCTGCATTTAAAACACACCTCTGCCCAATGGAAGCAAATAGAAAGATAGAAACTTTAAAATAAATAAACCAAACAACACAAATTGTGCCTTTCTCAAAATGTAGTGCTGGAATAAACATTGGTCTATTTGTCCTTTGTTTCACATGGAAGGGTGGTAAGATTGAACCTTAGGAGGAAAAAGCATCTCCTGATTGCAAGAATTAAGTCCAAATTGCATAGAAAAGAGTCCAATCCTCTTTTGTAGCCTTTTATGTCAGAGCTCAAAATTGCTGTCTGATAAAATGTAGGACACCAGATTGAATTACTTCATTGAACCACTGCGGTCCCCTGTTAATGGTAATTGCACGGATATAGCGGTCTTTCTTGGTAACATCTCAGATATTTACCTCCCACTGTTTTTCAATTCAGACCTTTGATGAAAATATTCCCAGTACTTCTTTAAAGCAGACACCCAACTGTCTTTCTTGACAAAGGCAAGGTCTCTAAATCAGATCCTGACAATTTGTGACACAGCAGTCTATCTAAATCACCTTTTACCTATGTCACCATGTCATTTCCTGAAGAAAAAGTGTCCATCAGAGGAGGGTTTCGAAAAGCTTCGAGCTTTGAGATTCTGTGCTTTCGAAGAGGCAGACATGGGGGATTCGTGTGTTTGTCTCAGTGGAAGTAATTAGATGAAAGCTTATAATGCTGTGGTGCATGCGGTAATGATTCTTTATAAATATTTGGAGGTACTTTGTCCATAAGGAAAATATTATTAGGTTCCTACTACTATCTGCCCACTGAGAAATGAAGTGTTTTCTTGAAGGCTGTTGTTTTGAAAATGGCCAATGTGTAAAACAAAGAAGCAGGGTAAATGTTTTCTTAACTGCACCCAAGGGTTAAGATGCATTCATCTGTGGTTGGGAGCTTATTCATCTCTTGTTATCTCGTCATAGTGCACATGCCTAGCTTCCCCCTCCATAGAGATGCGGATGAACCAGTCCATTAAGTTTAACACTGTTGTTTCAAGACAGCTTGCATCATGATAAACAGCCTTTGATTTGTGCAGTGTGAGGCCTGTAACATTGGCCATTGGGAAGTTCTACACTTGTGTCCTGAAAACATTGGGAGGTGGAGGCGGGGGGAGGGGGGGGGAGGGAAGCAGACTGTTTACTGCAGAGCTAGATTTCCTCCCTGCATATATCAGGGCATCTTCAGTTTTGATTTTGGTTTTAATTTAGAGATGAACAAGTAGTGCTAGTTTGGGTTAGGTGTGGAGTGCTACTGTGATAATTGGATTAGAGAAAATCATGAGTTCACCTGTATTTGCAAATAAAGGGGCAGTAATTTATTTAAGAGTTGTCATGAAATTCAGCCAATTTGTACAGGAACAAAATTTACCCAGCTGTAGTATTAAGCTCTTTTAGGCAAGGACTCTGCTTTCCTGTGTGTATGTGCAGTGCATAGGCCAGTGGGCTTCCGGATGCTCCTCTGTATAATATAAATCAAAATGTGCACTGATCGGTTGGTGTTAGAAGCTGCAGAGAGCTTGTTAATTCTGCTATTCAGTCCGGCTCTTTGCATATTGAAACATCATGTGATAGCTGCATTTGTGTAGTAGGTTGGCTCATCATTGCCAGTGAGCCTGGGAAATATGTGCATACGTGGGAGCCACAATGGTCGCAGAATGTAGAGTTAGTGTTCAGAACGGGGTCACAATATCACTCGCTCGCCTGGAACCAGTTGTAAGTGTAGCAAGTGGAAGGCTGGCCCTTGCAGCACATCAGAATGAGAGGGGGAGTGTGGATGGAGTTTCAAGGAATGATTTTCCAAGTGACACGTAAGAACTTGCTTGCTAAGCAATTGAAAGAGCTAGGAAGGGGAAGGACAAGAGGATGTTGAAGCCATAGAATCATAGAATCATAGGGCTGGAAGAGACCTCAGGAGTTATAAAGTCCAGCCCCCTTCCCAAAGCAACTAAATCAACCCATCCAGGGCTTTCTCAAGTGCTGGTGGGGCACTTTGAAAGGCGGGGACGTGCTGCTGGTGCTCCACATGCAGAAAAATCACACTTGGTGGCATTTCTGCCTGTCCCACCTCACCCCAAAAAGGGGGGAAAGCCGACATCTGGCATGCAGGATGGTTTCCACCTTGAACTTGCATAAAAAGCATTTTGCTTTTAATAGCGTAAGCAAGCCGGAACCCAACGCTGGCACATTTCTACTCAGTCATCTTCTGAACGTGCCTATCGCAGGGTAGTTGCAAGTTGCCAGCCTCAAGGAGCCAGCCACGACGCCTGGGATGCTATTAAACACCACTCAGGTCTTGTTTTCTCTTCCCCTGGCCCCCCTTCGTCACGAAACACAAACTGCGAAAAGTCCAAGGACTGCTGCAGCGCCAACAGGAGCTAAATGGCTTGCAGCTGGTGAATGCCACCTGTGCCTGTCAGACTTCAGCCAACTCAGTCTCTTCCCCAGAGTACCTTTATAGCAGGGAATCCAAACGCCATGCAGAGTAGAGCAGTGCTTAGCTTGGAGAGAGAGGGAGGAAAAAGAAGGGTTTTCGCTCCAGAGCCGAGCCCGTTGTGGAGGAGTAATATCAGTGCTACTACCTATCTCTCCTTTCCCCTCCTGCTACCCAGCTCCTCCTCCTGGCCCCTTGAATCACCTCCTCTCCATGCTTATCCCATGTTGCTTCTGAATATCGATTCTCAGTCCCCCTCTCTCTACCTCTTTTCCAACCCATTAAACATTTGAAAACTGCTAAAAGAATTGCTCTCTAGATCAGAGTTAAACCAAAGAGGAATCTCCCACAATGCCTGGCTTGAAGGTCTACCATACACAGGATGGTGCTTGATGGTACCACCTGGATAATCAGCCTCTCAGCTTGATAGTAGGGGACCACACAGAGCCACTGTACCTGCCATTTTACTTATATTCCTCTTCCTTGATTCCTAGACTCAATCAGTTGCTCAGCATATCCTGAAGGGCTGCTGGGTGTTTCCCCTTTTTTAGTTGACCTGTTGTGTTCTATTTGCTTAAAATACCCATGTTTCATAGAATCAAGAAAGAAAAGGCCAACCGTGTCTTTCATGTAAGAAGGACAGTTCCACCCAATCACCAGATGTTTTATCTTCCAGACTCCTTTTCTGTTTCCATGACAAGGGATTCATTGGACGTTTTATTGTAGATTTTCATGTCCTAAAAATCTCTGCATTCTTTTCCAAGATGCAAAAAAAAGTCAGTATGAATTTAACTATTGTGGTTATTTTAGGGCTACGTCTACACTGCGCATTGTTGCGCAAGAAGATATGCAAATGAGGCATGGCGATGACTATCGCCGCACCTCATTTGCATACTTAATGAGCCACCATTTTTGCGGAAGGGGCTTTTGCGCAAGAAGGAGCTGTCTACACTGCTCCTTCTTGCGCAAAAGCCCCCTCTTGCGCAGGAGCCGTTCTACTGCTTATTTTCAGGAAGAATGGCTCCTGCGCAAGCGGGTTTTTTTGCGCAAGAAGGAGCAGTGTAGACAGCTCCTTCTTATGCAAAAGCCCCTTCCGCAAAAATGGCTCCTCATTTGCATATCTTCTTGCACAACAATGCACAGTGTAGACGTAGCCTAGGATTTTAACCAAGAGCATGACAAACTGGAATAGTGAGAAGTCAGTGGGAGAATTCATCTGCTTAAACATAGGCTCATATTTAAGTACCATGCTGAATTGGGACTTTTTTATTCCTTAAGGTCCTCGGTTGTTCAGTCATTGTCCTCCTTATACGTCTTTCGTTCCTTTTTTAACTGTTTCCTCCTTCTTTGCTATGGCCATCCCTGGCCACGTTTAGACTACAGGCTTCTTTCGGAAGAAGCTTTTTTCAGAAGAGATCTTCTGGAAAAACGTCTTCCGAAAGAGAGCATCCACACTGCAAAAGTGCATCGAAAAAGTGATCTGTTTTTTTGAAAGATAGCATCCAGGCTGAATGGACGCTCTCTCACATGTAAGCTGTGATTACTACGGGCGGAGTGGCAACCAGGGCACCTGTGTTTTTTCCTCTTTCCTCTTCTTTTTAAAAAACTCCCTCTTCCCCATCCACATACGCCTTTTTCCGAAAGAGCTCTTTTGCAAAAAGGCTTCTTCCTTATAGAATGAGGATTACCAATGCCGGAAAAAACCCTCTGTTATTTCGATTTTCTTGCGGAAGAACCCAATTGCAGTGTGGACGTTTCCCAAGTTTTGTCGGAAAAATGGCCGTTTTTCCGACAAAACTCTGTAGTGTAGACATACCCTCTGTCTTTTGTTGTGAATTTCTTCTCTACTGATTTGTCCATCTTGAATCCTTTCATGTGGTGCTCTTTTTTCTGTGTGGAGTCCTAGTACCTGGATGTTCTCATTCTTTGTCCAACTACTTGACAACGTTCTCTTGGCTTTATATGGGGTGGAAAGTGTGAGTGGAGGCTGGGACTCAAACCTGTTGGAGGAGGAAAATAAAAAGCAGCATCACAAACTGCCGTTTTATTCTTCATCACCATGGATAATCACACTGGTAATGTTATTGAAGGGTTTGATATGCCTATTGTTTTGTCAATGGGAGGCTTGATTCTTAGCATTCTTCCAATTATGTTGGTTATGGTTTCATATTCATGTAATGGAAAATAAGCATTCTTTTGAACTGTGATTGCTACCGAAATTCAACCTATGTTCCCCAGTCTTCCTTCCCCGCTTCTTTTCCCCTTGCCTCAAAGATCCAGCTTTGTGGACACCCATTTCCTCTGATGAAGGATGGTGGAAGGCACCTCTCTGATGGAGTTTATCATTCCCCTTTTTGACATCTCCAGTAGAGAAAGATGTGACATGTTTGCTCCCCTTAAAGGGTTGATGGTGCTGTCTGAGGGCAGTCTGTCCATATTTTCCATGGTGCGTAGGACTTGAATATGAGTATACTGGGGGGAGAAGGTGTTAACATTTTCTTACAGTTTATTATGTATATTTTGCTAGAAAGCAGTAAAATATCTCATCTAATGACTGATACATCTAAAATAGATTAAATTAGTGTTTTTAAGCATTTCACAACTGACTTACAAAATTACTTCTCATCTGTTTTCAATAAATAACTTTTTCATATTAATTTATTTCTAAGCTTTGGTTTGATTGCTTTTTTTGCCATGGCATCAAACTGTATCCTACTTTAATCAGTTTCTCCAAGATGCTTTTATGATTTATGCTATGTACGTTATTTAAAGCACTACATTGCTACTTTAGATACCTCCTAGAAATTCAGCTCCCTTTATTAAAGGATACTTTTAAAGATCATGCTTCTCCAAGTTAAGGTGACATGATTTAACTTTCACTAACCATCTTTTATATTTTGTGGAACTTTACAAGTATGCTGGAATCAGTTATTCTCTTGTATTATGGTTCACACAGACAGTTTTAGTTGAGGATATAACAAAATGCTGAGCAGTACTCAGTAAGAAGTAAAAGTATTGGTTAAATTACTTTGATTTATTTATTTTCTATTAGAGTACCATGAAAGGCCCTTGGTGGGCTGTGTGGCCTGAAGGAAAGATCACAGAGCGGGTACCTAGGAGACTTTGGATCTGTTACTTGAATCTGGCCTGGTGGGTGATCTTGGGCAAGTCATTTCCCTGCTCCCTGCCTCAGTTTCCCACTCTATATAAGAGTGAGGTGGTGATGGTGTTGCCTGAGGCTCTGTAGAAACACATTAACACAAGGATAATCCTTGCCCCGGAGAACTCAAAACCTAAGAGTGGCACATTAAAACAGCAAGTGAATTAATAACCATTGAAGGCGGTGGAGAGGAAAAGGTTGCTGATGAGCATACTGTAAATCAGTGGTAATTATAAGCTGGGCATTGTGTACATCTAACAGACAAAGCATTCAGTACAGTTCTTGTGTGAGATATTTAGCTGTTGTAAATCAGCTCAGATCCAGGTAGTTTCAGTGGAGCTATGCCAGTTTACACCAGCTGATGGTCTGTTCTCATTATTTAGCAACAGAGATGGTATAATACCTTCACTGTAGAGAGGGAATCTTAGGAGGGAACTTGAGATGAAATTAATTTACTAACCTTATGAATCACATTTTTCCATGAAGTAAGTTAAGAAAATATTAGCCCAGTTCAGAACTTTGGGAACAGTGTGTGTGCGTGTGTGTGTACACACATGGGTATGTATACATGTATGTGTATGTGGTAAGACTGAGGTTTCAACAGATGAAATTTGTTACAGGGCAGAATTATCACCATCTTCACCAGCAGTTGATACTAGTTTACTTCAAAACGATCCAATTCTTTCAGAACAATAATTGTAACTTCTTGTGAACATGTTACACTTGAAAACCTATCAGTTTTGATTGGGTCTATTGTTAAGGTGTTGAAAACCAAAAATTTAAAAAGTATATATTTAACCCACAAACATATCAGTGCTTTCATGTGGATAAGAGGGATATTTTACATTTTTTTGTGAAAAAGTTGAGGCAAGATATATGTGAAATATTTCACATCTTGACCAACCTCTCTGATTCACTTCATCCTTTTGGGGGGAACATGTTTATCTGTAGTGAAATTCCAACCCCCCAAACAAAAACAACAACTCATACACAACTCCATTGTTAATGAACAGAGCTCGTGGGTTAGTGACTGGAGGAGCATTCCAGGAATCAGTGTTTTACTCCATCATCTGTTCATTATTGCCCCCATTTCAGCCCAGTCGTTAATCAGAGTCTCCATTTTAAGCACGTGCTTATATTCACCCATTTTCCAGAAAGCACTTACATGCATTCTTAACTCAACTCTGTAGGACTTTAATTTTTGCTGCTTTGCTGAACAGAGATGGATTGAAGATCAGTCTGACAGTTAAACATATATGTAAGTGCTTTGGTGAATTGGGATAGCCATGAGTAAATCAGCTTTTTCCCATCTGTCACAAAGGAGATTCACCAGTGAAACAACCCTGCAGCCTGAGTCAGCTTGGGCTCTTTTCTGCAGAGACACACCCTTACTAGTTAATGCTCATAAATTACTTTTAAGCTTTTAGGTAAAATTCAGTTGTTATCTGAATCAACAATATTGCAGCTCATTTAACTTTCATGCATAAGCGCATGACATTAATGAAAATAGGATTTCCCATTAGTAAGGAGTATCACTAAAAACAGTACACATAGGCTATGTCTACACTACAAAGCTAAATCAGAGAAAGAAACACAATTTGCAGTACGCAAATTGTGTATCTTTTTCCGATTTACTTCCGAAAGAGGCTTTTCCGAAATTTGGCCTGTCTTCATGGGGCCAAATTTCAGAAAAAACTATCTTTCAGAACATCCTTTCTGCCTCGTAAAACGAGGTTTACAGGGATGCCGAAAAAAAGCGTCCGCTTTTCTGACTTTTTTGGAAAAGCAGACTTGTTCCTTGGACACGGAAGGTATCCCGGAAAAGCTCTGCAATCTTGACATAGCCATAGGTAGTTGCGTCTGTATGGATATGTACAGGTCTTCTATGTAAGCGTTAGTGACACCCATCGCTATACTAGCTATTCTGCTCCGTTGCCATTGAAATCTTTCCAGTGGCTACTTTCAATTATTTAATTCTACTGTAGTATCGACCTCTTTACATACGGCATAATTGCATTGATACTTAAAAGTTTGCAAAGTAGAAAGTAGAAATGTTAGGAACTGCTTTACATCTGGGTGTCTATATATCGACGTGCATGTACTGTGTGTTTATTTGTATATGCTTATAATTTTCTTTCAGTTGCTCAGCTGCAGCTCAGCAGCTGGTGCCCCAATGTTTTGAAAATCTTTGAGAACTAATTAGGCTCTCCACAGAGTATGGCTCATCTAGTCGTTCTGAATAAACAAATGTCACCGTTTGTATTAGAAAATCTCTACAAATGACTGATCCCTGTCATGGGGTAACATTAATCTTTTTAGTATAGATTTTCAATAGTTAACCATCTGGCGCCATGTAGTTTTTCAGAAAACATTCATTACAAGGAAGAAGTAGGTGGGATTAAAAACCTGAGTACATCAGATGAAGCATTAATCTTTAGGATTGGCCATTTGTTTTATCAAAATGACTCCCTAAAGATAATATTTCACAGCATGACATACTTGTGTGGACATCTTTTAAAATGAGCAAATATTTTCTCTATCTGTCAGGCTCTACAGATTTACTTGCAGTTTAAATGTGGATGGTAAAGATTGGAAGACTTCACCATTTGCTTCTGATTTGTTGTGCTTTTCCAGCACCTTGCTGTTCAGTTGAAACACCTGGTCGTTTGCCGTGGTTGTTGATAGTATATTCCACTCATAATTAGTGCCTTTCATTTGAGGAGCTAAAAGTTCTTAAGTAAACATTAACTAATTCTAAACACACCTGTAACCAAGATGGCAGTTTATGCACCTAATGGACAAATTTAGGAATAGAGAAACTTAAAGATTATGTCTGAGGCCATATAGTGAATCAGAAAATAGGTCTCTGTCCAGCAAAGTACTTAGGCACATGCTTAATTTTAAGCATGAGTAGTCGTGTTGACTGGAATGAGCATAATTTCTTTGCTGGACAGGGGCCATAGATCCCAGGTCCTCTCGGTTCTCTACCCCATTTGTTCAACATGATCTGTGAAGGTTGGTTATGTCCTTTGGAGTGTTCATCTGGCTGGCTCCTGTGCAACCTG
Source organism: Pelochelys cantorii (assembly GCA_032595735.1). Lineage (NCBI taxonomy): Eukaryota > Metazoa > Chordata > Testudines > Trionychidae > Pelochelys > Pelochelys cantorii. The sequence goes on along the minus strand of CM064346.1, from coordinate 6,621,794 downwards.
ACCTCCCTTTATTACCATCTGGTGTTGGGTACTCAGGCCTTGTCTACACTACGTGGTGACGTTGATCTAGTTCAGCTACGCAAATACCATAAAGTCGACATACTCAGCGTGCAATCTTGCATGCGTAAGGTCAGCGGGGGCTGCTCTCCTGTTGACGCTTGCTACTCTTCTCATCTTGGTGGAGTACCAGTGTCGACAGGCATGCGCTCACTAGAGCAGACACGATAAATCGAAGGCCAGTGGATCAATTGCTGCAGCGTCGATCCCAGCAAGTGTAGACAAGGCCTGCAGAGTTCACCTCTTTCAAAACTGGCCAGCAGCTAGACTGTCAGGGTCTCATTTTCCCCTCTCCCTCCCGTTTGTCTTTGTTGTGTGAGATTCTGGGTTTCCTCTTCCCTCATGTCAGAGGTTTTAGTAAAGGTCACTGAGTGGTACATTTTCAGTACTCTAAGGGCAGGAACTTAGAACTGGTGCCCAGTTGACAAAACGCTATTTTATCCATGAGTTTCAGATAGCCCTGAAACCTTCAGACATATTGGGCTATACAGTATGCTGTATGAATACAAATGTATTAATCTTTAAAACACAGTTATCTTCCAATTTTCCAGAAGACAGTATGAAAGGATCTTTTAATTCTTGAGAGATGTTTTTCCCTGCATGGATTTTGTACCAAAAAATGTAACTGTCAAAAATTACATGTTTGTGTATGTATGTGTGTGTTGGAATGAGTCTAGCTCCTGCTATTTTTTTGACTTTCAGAAATGGGTTTTATTTCATTTATAGATGCATCTTTTGCAGTGAAGATATCTTAGATTGTAATCTCTTTGGGACAGGGACTGCATCTTTCTGTGTGTTTGGACACTGCCTTGCACTACTGGAATACAAGAAATAATTGTTCTCATCAATGTGTATCACCAGTATGCTGTTGAATAATGTACAGCACTACCGACATAAAATATGTTTATATCTTCTAACCCAATCATGTCTCTTGCAATATATCCAAATAAATGGTAGGGTTTCTTCCTGATTCTTGCTGATAGAGAGTGATTTATAATAATCTTGTCGTGCCAAACTCATAATAATACTAAATGAAGACATTTGTTGAAGGAAGTGATTGTAAATTACATGCAAATTCAAGCTCTGCTGGAATTAATCAATACAGAGACAGAACTTGTACACTCCTGATAGAGTCATACTGAATCTAATCCCATGGATTTTACATTTCCATGGGAATTAAGCATTTATTTTGATTTAAACATTTCTTGTACTTTAAGAAAGGGGGATTTAAAAAATGCTGTCTTGTATGTTTTACATACTTGTGAAAGATCAGTACTTCTATAGGCTGGGCGTGATAGTCCGTGTGTGAGTACCCATTTAATCTGGGTTTCTTAAACCAGTCTGCATTTTCATCCAGATATGAATTTAGTGAAGTCGTTGTAGACCCTCCCCTACAAAAGTTTCTTGTTTCTATGTTGACTAGCAAGGCACTACCAGCTCAGAGATAATTCCAAATAAAAATATTTTCTCAAACACCCCCTTAGGATTTCTACTGAGCGTGGTCATGTCTAAACAGTTATGTAGCATTGCTGCATGTTCTTAGACAGCCATTGTGTTCCAGCCTAGACATGGTCAATTATTTTATTTTGGGAATTGTCAAAGGGGATATAAAAATATTGACTATTTTTTAAAAACAGAATAAAAAGTGCATGTGAATAAGACCTCAATTGTGCAATGACTGATGCTAGTGGGAGTACTCACAGTGTGTAAAGTTAAGCATGTATGTAAATCTTTACACAACCATGTCTTACCTCTATAAAAAGCATCTGTCAGTGCCATATGTATTGAATTTTATTTATTCGGAGCAATATCTTGTTGATAAGTATCACATAATTATTGTTCTTATAATTTATTTGCATTAAAGTAGCCCCAAATGAGACATAGATTCCACTATGCGAGACACTGTACCCATACTATTATATGGAATCTCCACCAGAAGAGTTTGAACCCAATATTCTGAAGGAATGAGTAGTTGTTTGAAGATGTGCCAGACATGAAAATCTACTATAGAACCTCTTTAAGTGCTTTTGTATTTGCAGACCTTTAAATACCTTAAAAACTTGTCTATTGAGCAGCATTGACAATGAATGCATAATTCGAAGGTTATAGTCTGGAGGTTGTCAAAAATTTTACATGAAAGGAAACTTGAAACATATTTTGCAATATTTTTCTTTATGAGAAATCTTTTTAATTTTCCATACACGCTTAAGTGTATTCCACATAGTCATCTCACTGGTATCAACTACCTGTATTTTTTACTGAAAGTGGAAACTCCAAGTTAATTATTTCTTTCACAACAGTTTCCTAACATGTTCAGTTGGAGTTTTCTTTCCAGCTGAATAAAATACATTGAAATCATATCAGAAGATTAACTGTACTTATTTTTATTTTCAAATATTAGGCTTAACAAAATGAAACTGTTTGACATTTTGAGGCCAGATTTATATCATTGGTCACTCATGTTACAGCCACATTGTATTTGAAAGCTTACGAACTGAGAAGAAGGGCAGCTATTTACTGTAGTGTGCACGTTTATTTTCTTGGAATAGAAAATGGCTTGCTATGTAACATCTTGCTTCTGTGTTCTATCACATCCTAAAATGATGTCACTAAAAAAGAGATGACAGTATGATCGAGTGGAGTCTTTTTACTGGCTCCAGTGGGCACTTGTTCTGGACTGGGTAGTTCCAGAAGTTGGCACAACTCTATTCACTGAATTGCAACTTTTATGCCATTCCTCAGCCTGAGTGGGAACTTGCAGCCCCTGGCTTTGCTTGGTATATTCACTTGGGTTAAGTAGAGAGGAGAATGGGCCTGATCCAAAACCCTCAGACATCAGTTTGCTTTGGATAAGGACCTAAATCTGAGCTATTTTATTTCACTGGCACATTTTTACATATTCCACTATATATATATCTATATATAGATATATATATAGATATATATAGATATATATTTGCATTAATTGCTTCAGGAAAGTGATATTCTGAAAGAAAGAAAGAAAGAAAGAAAGAAAGAAAGAAAGAAAGAAAAGTCTGATTCTCCAGTTCCTTTACGTCAATATTACAGTGTTGTAACTCCATTCCAATCAATGGAGTTACACCACCGTGAAAATGGTGTTAATGGAGTGGAGAAATTTGAGAGCTTCTCTATATCAAATTCAATTGGCTCTAAATTTGATTAATTCTCTTGAACTGGAATTGGTAAATACTGACATGAAAAATTATACTGGTGTAAAACTAGTGTAATGACATGGAGAATCTGTCCCATATAACTTAAAGCAACAGCAGAACTGCTGACAAAATTGTTCTAACTTGCATATCTTTAGCTGAAATTATCCTTTAATCAAGTCTATTTAATGTGAATGTTTTAAGAGGCCCAGCCACAGATTTAATCTCAGTTCAGATTCTGTGTTTTAAAAAAACTTGTTTTGAGAGGATTATATGCCAAATGCATCACTTCTATACCTCTGTTTACTTCAGTGGAGGAATGCCAGGGATGGATTTGGCCCTCTGCCTTTGAAATGGCTTTTTTAGATTTGTTTGAGAGATCAGGTGGTGAGAGTCAAAACACATGCATGCACAATGAATGTAATTTTGCTTTCTTTAGGTCTTCAGTTTATTGTGCTATGTATAGATGTGTGATGTTACAGACTCACCAATGATGACCATAAAACATTATACTCAATTGGAGTATCTTGTTTTTGTTTGGTCTATTGACAGTTGATTTAATAGTTTCAGAGGGGTAGCCAAGTTAATCTGTAACTGGAAAAACTTAAAAAACAACAAATAGTCTGGTAGCACTTTAAAAACTAACGAAACATGGAGATGGTATCATGAGCTTTCTTGGGCACAGCCCACTTCTTCAGACGACCGGAGTGTTGGAAGTCCAGAACCAAGAATAAATAAGGGAAGGAGGCTCATTTAACTGCAAATGCAGTAATGTGATCTATGCCATCAAATACCAGCAATGCCCCACTGCGATATATATTGGACAAACTGGACAGTCCCTATGGGAAAGAATTAATGGACACAAATCAGATATCCGAAAAGACAACACACAAAAACCTGTTGGGGAACACTTTAATCTCCCTGGACACTCATCAAGGGATCTCAAAGTTGCTGTTTTGTTTCAGACCAATTCCACAAGCCAAATACACAGAGAAGGATTGGAACTCTACTTCATTCACAAGTTTAATTCTCATGCAAATGGTATGAATCGTGATATCGGATGGCTCGCACATTATCAACTAACCAAACAATGAAGGTGCCAATGGTTCTTGATGTCTGTGTAGCATCTGGTGTTAGTACTCTTCCTTTTCTAGTGCAAACTAATGGTTCTTATCAGCCTCTTTTAACTATTTAGTCTTTAAGGGGCTAATAGACTATTGGTTGTTTTTTAAGTTTTTCCTGTTACAGCCTGGCTACACTATCCCTTTGATACTTATCTACCCAGTGTCCTCTTCCCCCCTCCTTTTTCTCCTCCCTCCACCCATTCCCTAGTTGATTTAATGTCAAGCATATGCACAAGGTCAAAGGGATGTACTTCTGGTAAACAAGTAGGCTACGTCTACACTGCAAGGTTTTTGCGCAAAAATCTGCCCAGCGTCCACACCTGAAATGAGCTCTTGCACAAGTAAATGAACAGTAAAATGGCAGAAGGGAGGGCTTTTTCCAGCATAGGTAAATCTCCTTTTACAAGGCATAACTCCCTTTTGCGCAAGAGTTCTTGTGCAAAAAGGCAAGTGTGGATGACCCAGAGGGGTTTCTTGCGCAAGAAACCACTGTAGGAAAAAGCACAGGTGCTCTGATGGCCATTCTGTAAATGGCCATCAGAGCTTTCTTGCGCAAGAGTGTCCATGCAGTGTGGACGCTCTCTTGCGCAAAAGCACATCGCTTTTGCCATGTGCTTTGAGGTGTGGACATGCTCTTGCACAAGAATTGTTTGCGCAAAAACTCTTGCACAAAAGGCTTCTTGTGCAAGAATCATGTAGTGTAGCCGTAGCCATATTGTCCTTCACTAGTTTTCTAAGGGTATGTCTATACTGCATTCCTCTTTCGAGAGAGGAATGCAAATGCAGACAAATGAAATTGCAAATGAAGTGGGGATTTGAATTTCCCGTGCTTCATTTCCATAATCACGGCTGGCCGCTTTTTCAAAATACCCTATTGCGAAAAAAACCCCCCACTGTATAGACGGGGTTATTTTGAGAAAAAATCCTTCTTTCTAAATAACCCTTAAACCTCATTTTATAAGGAGTAAGGGTTATTTTGAAAGAAGGGTTTTTTCTTGAAATAACCCCATCTACACAGCAGGTTTTTTTCCAAAATAGGGTATTTCGAAAAAGCGGCCGGCAGCAATTATGCAAATGAAGCACGGGAAATTCAAATCCCCGCTTCATTTGCAATTTCATTTGTCTGCATTTGCATTCCTCTCTCGAAAGAGGAATGTAGTGTAGACATACCCTAAAAATCTATTTGTCATGCATTACCAGTACTTTTCTTCTGCATCCCTTCCATGAGCATTCCCAGAAAAAGTGACACAAAGTGACGCTATAGCTGATGTATCCAGTCCTAGGAGGATTGCCCCATTGCATAGGGGGTCTCTCAGTGACACAGAACTGATTTAATAAGTTTTCTAACATCTTGTATCTTCAAATGGCAGTAAAAAGTGAATCGGGGCATTGTAACTGATTCCCTAGTTCCATATTGGCCTCTTTAGATTGTTGGCAGCCAGCGCAAACTAAAGCAACATGCTGGCTGCTCTAATGAACACCAAGAAATTTCAGTGGTTCATTAAACATCCTAGGATTGGGAGTTGGGGAAGCAAATTTTACTCCTATTCCCCTTCCTTGTGACTTTGCTAGAGCTGTGCCAGTATGTCATCGTAAGATTATCTGTGACAGAGAACTGGACTTTGTGCTTTAACTCATGTTTTTGGGCAATACTCCTTCAACAGCGTGAATTTAAAAAAGAATGGACTCCCAGCCTGAATTCAGAATTTCCTTACTGATGGCTTGTATTCAGACTTAAACATTATAGTTGTATGTTTGTCAGGATAGACTTTCCAGGTGCTGAAAACTGACCTCCTAACAGGTCCATAGCATTTTAAACTACTACTTGCGATTCCAGCATCCAGGGAGGATTTTGGGGGTTGGGGGTGACGTGGGGAATGGAAAACCTAGTAGTCTTAGAAAACCACTGCAATATACTGTACTACTAAAGTGTTTTGGACTATCACTGTCGAAGAAATATCACATAAACGCCTTGGAGCATGATTGGGAATAAATAAATACACATGCGTGTGTACACACACATATATTCAGTGTTTAGCACAGCGAGGTTATGATCCCTGATTGGAACCTCTAGGTGATACTTTAGTACAATAACTCAATAATAATAGATCAGAGTTGCTTCTGGACCGAGGAGGAATGTTAAGTGCCTCTCACTGATATTCAACCGTTAGTCGTGGAAGCCGAGCGAAATAGAAGGGGCATGCCATATATGACTTTTAATCCTAGCATTACAGAGAAGTGTAACCTTAATGAAAACCAAAAGCCACACGCTTTCAAAATAGATGTGAATAGAAATAAGCATATAGTATATTAAGTACTCAAAAGGCCAAATCATACAGTGCTTAGTCGGACCATTGGATTGGGGGTCTGAATATCTGGGTTCTTAATCCTGTCTGTAAGACCTCTGTGAAATCTCTGAACTTTGTGTCCCTCTGTTTCCCCATCAGTAATATGCAGCTACATCCCTTGAGATTTACAGGTGAGAAGAGTGTAATATATATGACAAATATTACTACTGATATACAGGCAACATTGCCAGGAATTTCAATGGGAATTTTCCCTTTGTGAATTTTAACTCATTGTAAGAGGGCCAGTATGAACAATCAGTGTACCACTAAAGTCTCAAAGATTTTACCTTTTTAACTGAGTGAGATTTTAGGCTTAGAAGATCTCTTTACTGGACAACATAAAATAAGGTAAGCACTACTTAATGCATGTTGAGGTAAACATAACATTTCCCTTCCCCCTCCCTGTGTAGCTAATTTGCTTTGCTCCTCCCCCAGTCTTTGACAAATGTGAACAATTATGCAGCTGTAGTCTCCAGCAAAAGTAAGATTCAGTTTGCTATTTGTAGTGCTTATAAGGCAAATACAGAATTCAGTAATGTGTATTTTCATTATCCTAATGAAAGATTTCAGTGTGTAAAATGTATTCACGTGTCCTTGGTAAAATTGGGGTCAGTCATGTGAAATGGAGACAAAATATGTTTCATCATCTTGCAGTTATTGTACTACAAGGATTTCATTGTAAAGTGCAACAAATAATTGCAACCACCTTTCTGACGTTGGCTGCTTTTGGTAATGGAAGCGATTTCTTTCAAGATTATTTAAAATGAATCTTTTACCATTGTCATGTAATGTAGAGAGTTTCTGGGAAAATACATTAGAATATCATGATTAACAAAAATAAAAATAGCAATCTGTACTTCTTAAGCACCTTTTATCCAAGAACCTCAAGGTGCCTAACAACAAGATTACTTAGGATTCCTACATGAGGAAAATAACGAGAGGAAATTGCCATTTTACAGATGGAGGAACCATGGTGCATATGGAGCTTGATCCGAAGTCCGCTGCAGTCAGATATTAAACTCCCATTGATTTTATTGAGCTTTGGGTCAGATCCTCAGAGCTAAAGTCATTTCTATGTTCTTTGGAGACAATATGAACTTTCTTATTCCCTGGTTGGCATCAGGGTTGGTCATGAAGGGTGCAATTTGCCCTTGTGCAGAGAGACAGCAGAAGATGCATCCACTGCCTAAGTCCTCAAAATGAGATTTAAGAGACATCTTGGCCATGTCTCTCTCTTTGCACCGGAATGGCACTTGGATGAAATCTGTTCAGAGGCTCTGATCCTGCAAGCTGCTCCAGGCAGAGCCTCCAGACTTCAAGACAGCTCTGCATGTGTGCAGGGATCCACCCACACGAATCAGGGTCCAGAGAGCCCAGTCCAGGTCACATAGCAAATCAACGGTAGATCTGAGATTAGAAGTCTTTGGCTATGCTCAATAAGTGGGACCCTTTTATTAGTAGTAGTAGTATTAACCTGTGCACCAACACACACACACACACGGATACTGGACCAATGCACAAACAAATGAAATAAATAAACCCCACTACACTATACAGTCAAATAAAGTGGCAGCATTTATAAAAGATGAAGAGTGGGGGTGGAGTATAGGACAGGCGGCAGAGAAAAGGTGGAGTTGCACTGTATGTAAGAGAGCAGTATGATTCCTCAGAGCTCCACTATTAAGCAGGAAAAGAAGCCTATTAAGAGTCTTTGGGTAAAGTTTAGAGGTGGGAGCAAGAGGGGTGATGTTGTAGTCGGTGTCTGCTATGGACCATGAGATCGGGTGGATGAGTTAGATGAGGCTTTCTTCAGACACCAGAAGATTCCACATCATAAGCCCTGGTTCTCAGCGGGGACTTCAATCACCCTGATACCTGCCGGGAGACCAGTACGGCAGTACACAGGCCATCCAAGAAGTTTTTGGAGAATACAGAGGATAACTTCCTGGTGCAAGTGCTGAAGGAACCAACCCGGGGCCATGCACAGCTCGACCTGCTGCTTGCTCACACAGGGAGGAACTAGTAGGGGAAGTAGATGTGGGTGGTAACCTGGGAAGCAGCGATCATGAGATGGTTGATTTCAGGATCCTGACAAAAGGAAGAAAGGAGAGCAGCAAAATACACACCCTAGACTTCAGAAAAGCAGACTGACTCCTCAGGAAACTGATGGGCGGGATCCCCTGGGATGCTAACATGAAGGGGAAAGGTGTCCAAGAGAGCTGGCAGTATTTTAAAGAAGCCTTATTGAAGGCCCAGGAAGAAACCATCCTGATGCGCAGTAAGAAAAGCAGATATGGTAGGCAACCAGCTTGGCTTGACAGTGAAATCCTTGGTAAGCTTAAACACAAAAGGAAGCTCACAAGAAGTGGAAATTTGGACAGATGACTAGGGTGGAGTATAAATATATTGCTCAAGCATGCAGGGGTATAACCAGGAAGGCCAAAGCACAATTGGAATTGCAGCTAGCAAGGAATGTGAAGGGTAACAAGAAAGGTTTCTACAGGCCTGTTAGCAATAAGAGGGTGATCCGAGAGGGTGTGGGGCCCTTACTGGATGAGGGAGGTAACCTAGTGACAGATGATGTGGGAAAAGTTGAAGTACTCAATGTTTTTTTTTACCTCTGTCTTCACAGACAAGGTCAGCTCCCAGACTACTGCACTATGCAGCGCAGTATGGGAAGAAGGTGGGCAGCCCATGGTGAAGAAAGAACAGGTTCGGAACTATTTAGAAAAGCTGGACATGGGGTTAGGTCTAATGCATCTGCGGGTGCTGAGGGAGTTGGCTGATGTGATTGCAGAGCCATTGGCTGTCATCTTTGAAAACTCGTGGTGATCAGAAAAACCATGGAGGGGATCCTCAAGGAATCCATTTTCAAACACTTGGAAGAGAGAAAAGTGATCAGGAATAGTCAATATGGATTCACCAAGGGCAAGTCATGCCTGACCCACCTGATTGCCTTTTATGACCAGGTAACTGACTGAGTGGACATGGGGAAGGTGATGGACATGATCTATCTTGACTTTAGCAAAGCTTTTGATACCGTCTCCCGCAGTATTCTTGCCAGAAAGTATGGATTGGATAAATGAACTATAAGTTAGATAGAAAGCTGGCTAGATTGTCAGGCTCAATGGGTAGTGATCAACAGCTCGATGTCTGGTTGGTGGTTTTGTATCAAGCAAATTGTCCCCAGGGTTGTTTCTGGGGCCCGTTTTGTTCAACATCTATATTAATGACCTGACACTAGACTGGGGAGAGATGTAGATATGTTGGAGGGTAGGGATTGGGTACAGAGTGACCTACACAAATTGGAGGACTGGGCCGAAAGAAATCTGATGAGGTTCAACAAGGACAAGTGCAGAGTCCTGCACTTGGGACGTAAGAATTGCAATCTTGGTTACAGGCTGGGGACTGACTGGCTAAGCAGCAGTTTGGCAGAAAAAGATCTGGGGATTACAGTGGATGAGAAGCTGGATCTGAATCAACAGGGTACCCTTGTAGCCAAGAAGGCTAATGGAATATTAGGGAGCATTAGAAGAAGCATTTCCTTCAGGCCTAGAGAAGTGAACATTCCCCTTAATTCGGCACTGGTGAGGCCACATTTGGAGTATTGCGTCCAGTTGTCGGGCCCTCCCCCTCCCCCCCCCCGCATTACAGAAAGGATGTGAACAAATTGGAGAGAGTCCAGTGGAGGGCAATGAAAATGATTAGGGGCTGGAGCACATGACTTATGAGGAGAGGCTGAGGGATTTCAGCTTATTTATTCTACAGAAGAGAAGAGTGAGGGGGGATTTGATAGCAGCCTTCAGCTACCTGAAAGGGGGCTCCAAAGAGGCTGGAGAGAGGCTATTCTCAGTGGTGACAGATGGCAGAACAAGGAGCAATGGTCTCAAGTTATAGCGAGGAAGGTCTAGGTTGGATATTAGGAAAAACTATTTCACTAGAAGGGTAGTAAGGCACTGAAATGGGTTAGCTAGTGGTGAGGGGGGAGGAGTGGAATCTCCATAGAATCATAGAGCTGGAAGAGACCTCAGGAGGTCATCAAGTCCAGCCCCCTGCCCAAGGCAGGACCAATCCCAACTAAATTAACCCAGCCAGGACTTTGTCAAGCCGAGACTTAAAAACTTCTAGGGATGGAGATTCTACCACCTCCCTAGGGAACCTATCCCAGTGCTTCACCACCCTCCTAGTGAAATAGTTTTTCCTAATATCCAACCTAGACCTCCCCCACTGTAACTTGAGCCCATTGCTTCTTGTTCTGTCATCCGTCACTACTGTGAACAGCCTCTCTCCATCCTCTTTGGAACCTCCCTTCAGGAAGTTGAAGGCTGCTATCAAATCCCCCCTCACTCTTCTCTTCTGCAGCCTAAATAAACCCAAATCCCTCAGCCTCTCCTCACAGGTCATGTGTTCCAGCCCCCTTCATTTTGGTTGCCCTCTGCTGGACCCTGTCCAATGCGCCCACATCCTTTCTGTAGTGGGGGGCCCAGAACTGGATGCAGTACTTCAGATGTGGCTTCCATCCCTTGAGGTTTTTAAGTCTCAGCTTGACAAAGCCCTGGCTGGGATGATTTAGGTGGGGTTGGTCCTGCTTTGGTCAGGGGGTTGGATTTTATGACCTCCTGAGGTCTCTTCCAGCCCTAGGATTCCATGATTCTTAAGTACCACTGAGAAGGGTTTTTTCAGATGGTATTTAAATGGGAAGAAATGAGCCCTGACAGATACCCAAGTATGTTATGGTCACTGTGAAGTGTGCTTTGTCAGTTTCCCCATTTTTTAAGAGTTTGATATCCATTTTATGGCTTCCAGTTTGCACATTTAGGTGACTAAAAATTTAATTACGGTACACTTGTCTGCCAGTATACACTGCACATACAGAGCCATGTGATCTAATTCACTTGAAATGTAATGTTCAAATATATTCATCTTGTGTTTGCCAGGGTTTTACTTTAGAAGGAGTAGAATAGCTTGCTTCTTTTGCAATTCTGAGCTGGCTAAAAATATTTTCTTCATCCCTTCAACATCAAGGACCAAATAGTGATTCTCATTTGTGTAAACCTAGAGTAATTTTGCCAATTTGATCCGTTACTCCAGATTTACACCAAGGTAACTAAAAGCGGAATCTGCCCCCCTAGTAATATTCTGCAGGCCATATGGAGAAAAACCCAAAACATATGGCAAGATCAGTTTTGTTTTTAGCAAGTTTTTAATAGTTTCATTTGATCTACTGCACTGTAGAATTTATGGGTCAACATGGATAAAAAAATAAACATCTGGTAACGTGCAGCTTTGTTTGTTTAGATTTATAGAGCCGGGAAGGGATACAGCCGGTGGGGCTTTGGATCCAATAGACAGATAATGTGGTTATTTCTTTGCTTTTGGGAGAAGGGTGCAGACTTACCCACTGTTGAGTTAGCTCAGTACTCTGCCGAGGAGACTCCGTCCAATAATTGTTTTCTAGGCATTTGGTGTTTTATAGACTTGTTTCTCGTTCCTCTCCATATGCAAATGGATGGCTTCAGCCAGGCCAAGACGCTGGGAGCGAAGTGTCGATGTGACTCTTTCTGCCAGAATTTAGCAGGGTCTCTGTAAGCATACAGTCGAGATCCTTTAGCAATATTAAGCCACAGGGCCATGGTGTTCCTACATGGCTGTTGGTCACATTCACATGCTACCAGTTGTGGGTAGCCTTGTTTCTAAAGGACATTGAAAATTAACTAGTAGGAACAGGTGCTATGACATCTTTTTTGCCATCAGCCATGGGGTTTTTTTGCCACTTTCATAAGGGCCTCCCCTTTTTGTATTATTATTATTATTATTATTATTATTTGCAACATGTTCACCAGACAAAATGATTATGTTAAGGCAGAGACATCACATCACTTACATTTCATAGCTCAGTGCAATTTTCATAAAGTGCGAGGCAACATCCAAAAAAACATGACTCAGAATTAGAGTTTCAGAAGATTATTATATAGACATTATTTCCCTCAGGTCACGGGCTTTAGTCAAATTTGGAAGAGAATGAAATTGCCAGCAGTGAAAAGCAGACAGAAAGGTATGAGTTCATGAGCAGAGAAATAACATTTTCATTTGTTCCTCCCCCATGGGAAAGATTCAACATTCCGGTAAATGGAGACGGTTATAAGAAATGAATTTTTGTCAGCAGGGATGTGATTTTAAGGCTCACTTATCCATTGGCAATCTAGATTTCTAACCCCAGGAATCTAGGAAATTGCTACAGAATGTAGTCTTTATTATAAACAAGTTTTTTTTCTTTTTATTATTAGAGATTTTTAAGCGGCAAGGCTACATTTCTCCATGCATTTTGGTGGTGTAGGGGGTGGAAGCTGGAAGGGGGTCAGATTGCTGCAGAATTACTCTGGGTGGCTTGCTTTCCCCTTCAACTGTTTCTTCTATGGTGCAATGGTCCCTCTTGCTGAGAACTCCCTCTGATCATTGGAAGGAAGGATGTTATCGGGAACTAAAAGCACCACTGATAATGTGTCCTTTGCAGCAGGCTGTGCTCCCAAGACCCAGTCTTTGATTTGTGTCTCTCTGCCTTTGCCATTTTTTTTTTAAGTGCTTCTGTTTGCACAGGCTGGAAGGATCATGCAGTGAGAGCTGCGTTAGGGGAGCAGCTCTTGTTTTTACTATGTACAAATAGCAGGGGGTTGCAGGCCTTCCACAATAATCCCAGGAAGACTATTTGATAATTAAAGAACATTCTTCCCTGGGAAATGTTATTTTTCTCCAGTTTCATCTGACACTCCTCACCCCTCCCTGCACTCCGATTCTGGGTGGACTTTCAGCTGCTGTTGCAGTACCTCCTTGAGAGCAAAATAGATTTTGTATAAACCTAAACCCTTCATTTCTGGGGATGCCGAGTGGTTCTGTAACATTAACATTATCTTTATGAGGTTTTTTAAATTTTAATAACTTAAAAATATGTATATCTAATGCCTTCTTCCCTAGTGCATTTTGCCCACTTTAATAACTTTCCCTGTGCCATAAACCTATTTGCCTTGCTATATTATTATCAGGAAACATTATTGCCTGCCAACATCTTACTCACCACAAATTGCATTAGTTCTGTTAGCTTCATTATTATTGTGTCTAAACCATAATATAATGATTATGAAACATCATGATAGTTGTTGATTAATAAATAAGAATTGATTACTCTGAGTAAGCCCATTGCATTAGGCTCAAGAGATTTATGTGTGTTTCCAAGAGAAACTGCAAATGCTTCAAAAGCTGGGAATACAGAAGCATTTCTTTGGCTTTAATAGCACATGTGGACTATCAAGAGTTGTGTTATACAGCGCTCAAGAGTCTCTGAGCAAATCACCCAAAATATTATTGAATATGGCATGATTTTCCATTTGTTTTCCTTTTAAAATGTGGGTGTCTGTGATGAGGTGTGTTCAGGTGTGTACTAGGGATGTTAAATATCGGTTAATTGAATAGTCTATTAATCTCATGAATTCTTATTGGCTAATCAACTATTCTGTAGTCCCTGGGCAGACCCTGTCTGAGGGGACTGGGTCTGAGCTCCTGGACCTGGCACGAACTGGATCTGAGCCAGGCTGCCTGCCCACCTGGCTCCTAATACAGTTTAAATGCAGAGCTGCAGCGGGGTAAGTCCAGGAGCCAGAGCAAGCCAGGACTGAGCTGGGCTTCTGGCCAGCCTGCTAAAAAATGTACTGGCAAGAGGTGGGGGGGAAATGCATGTAGTCATAGAATCATAGAGCTGGAAGAGACCTCAGGAGGTCATCAAATCCAACCCCTTGCCCAAGGCAGGACCAATCCCAACTAAAACAACCCAGCCAGGGCTTTGTCAAGCTGAGACTTAAAAACCTCTAAGGATGGAGATTCCACCCCCTCCCTAGGGAACCCATCCCAGTGCTTCCCCACCCTCCTAGGGAAATAGTTTTTCCTAATATCCAACCTAGACCTCTCCCATTATAGCATTAACCTATAAGCTTTTGCTAATCGGTTAATCAACTCTACTATTACATCCCTAGTGTGTACTTCACCTAGGCACTAATGGGGTTAACATGAGTTTGAGAGGCTAGTTATGGTACCTGACAGCACCTGTTGGGAGAGCCAGGCTTAACTGATCATGAAGCCCAGTGGGGAGGAGCAGGCTGGTTAGTATAAAGCCAGGAAACAGAGAACAGAAAAGGGACGCAAGACCGGAATCTGCAGTCACTTTCTGGGAAAACAAAAAGTGTGTTGGGGAGGAAACCCAGGGAGGAGAATAAGCCTTGAGATCCTAGCCTTGAAAGAAGGGTCAACCCAGAAAAGCTACTGGGAAGAAAGGCTGACGGAGGCTGGATAGGATCTCTGGTCTACAGGCCCATGTTCCCCTACCAGCTGCTGAGAAAGTGGTACAGGACTTGGCGTTGGAACAGAAGTTTGCCTGAAATGACATCCAGACAGATTGCCCAGTGGGACTCTGTTACCCAGAAATGGGGAGGGTATATAATCCCATGAGCGGAGGGCCAAGTCATGAAGAATTAGCAGCCCACATCATGGGAGCTGCAGCATCAACAACCATCAGAAGAGGATACCAAACAGGGTGTTAGCTAACTCGCAGATACAGGGAAATGCAGGCAAGTGGGTATATCTACAGAGCAGGGCTAAAGCCAAATTAAGCTATGCAACTTCAGCTACCTCAATTGCATAGCTGAAGTTGAAATAGCTTAATTCAGCTTTTGGCACTGTCTTCATAGCAGGAAGTCAAAGGAAGAACACTCTTCCTTTGATTTCCCTTACTCCTTGTGAAATGAAGGCTACAGGAGTTGGAGTAAGAAGTGCTCCAGCTTGACATTATTTCGAAATAAAGGCTTGTAGTGTAGACGCACACCATGTTATTTCAGAATAACATCACTTAATCTGAAATTATGCTGCTGTGTAGACATACCCATGCTCTGCATGAAGGAGGATTTGGCAGCTAGTTGAACTGGAAATATTTGCTCTATTTAGGTGATTTGGGTGAGCTGGCAGGAATGAGAAGATACAGTCTTCCCAAGTGAGGAAATGGCCAACAGTCTTTGCATCTCAAATGCTGCAAAGATAGATCCTCCAGAAGGAAGCCTTTGAAATCCACATTCAACAATATTCTTGGTTGGGAAAATTCCTTCAGGTCAGCCCTGATTCTATGTTTGAGTTTGTAGTGATGAGCACATGGGAAAAGACTGTGATAGTTACACTTGTTCCTTAAAAGGCTTTCTTCAGAGAATTCATACCAAACTTATATTGCAAGCTCTTCTACAATAAGGCCTTGTTTATACTTACGGGAAGATCAGCGCTGTGGAGAATGATATTCTGGGGTCTGATTTAGTAGGTCTAGTAAGGACCTGCTACATTGAACTCCGATGGTGTCCCCATCAACTGCAGTATTCCATGTATCACGAGGAGTAAGGAAAGGCAATGGGAGAGTTTCTCCCATCAACCTCCCACAGTGGGGATGCTGGAGAAATTCAGTTTAAGGTATGTAGATTCTAGCTATGCAATTCTTGTAGCTGGAGTTGCATATCTTAAATTGAATTTATCGCGTACTGTCGACTTGGCCTAAGAGAGCTTTGCGCTTACTAAACTGGCACTCCATAATCCCAAATAAAACATTCATTATCATCATTAATAATAATTGATTATTCTAGGCACTGGACAGACATATGAAGACTTGGATGCAGCCTCAAAAAGCTTATAGTCTGTGAAAAATGTAATGGTCATCATTTAGTGGTAGAAATGTTTAAATAAGCTTGTGTCCGATGTATGGAACTAAGACGTCTACGGCTTAGTGGTAAAGTTCCTCTCTTACTAAGCATGTTGGGAACTAGGGAGCAAACTCTGTGACTCCACTGAAGTTCATGTTTTGGATACATGTTTGGCTTTGGGATAAATGCTTTGTGTGTTCTATTAGTATCCACCCAGGAGATCTGTAGTAGACCAAAGCTACTGACAAATGTTAAGTGTAGTCAGAGCAGGGAAAGTGGGAAATATTGGTGAAAGAGTTGTAAGAATGTGACTCGTGCTACTCACAAGCCCTTTCTCTTTCTGAGAAGTTCGTATATCGGAGACCGTTAGAGGAGAACCCTGCCTCAATGCTTTGTGCTCGGCTTTGACATTCTTCTGCTGTGGGCTTCAGTTCAGCTGTAGGGTCTTCAAAATGCAGAATTTGGATGATTGATCAGTGTGGGGTTTGGGGGAAAAAAGTTCTGCTACTGGCTAGCACATGCGTGATTGGATGGCAGCTTGGGAGCAGAAGCTACCAGATCCAACTGTGAAATTAAGCCTTGAAAGTAGGAGAGGGGAGTGGGAGGTATGTAGACATTTATATAAGGCAAATTACAGCATACATGACAGGTGTTCTCTTATTTGTAGCTGTTTCGGTTTTATTTAAGTTTGGCCATTTGAATAGTGGGGTTGTTTAAGCTCTCAAAAAATCCCCCGTGTTTCCGCTCCGTATACCTGCTATTTACTTTCTGAAGTGCCAACATCAGAAGCTGCAAAGCAATTCATTTAGAACTTCATAGGGCATTTCCTCTCTCTCCTCCTCCCTCCCCAGAACAGGCAGGCCTTGCAGAAGCGAGCATTATTTCCACCCGTGTTTGCAAAGAAGGACTTGGCCGTTCATCCTCCCTTGCTGAGATGGGGCCGTAACTTAAATGGTGTGGAGTGAAAGGCAGTCTGCTTCTGCCCTTTCTGAGCACCCATTGACCCTCTAGGGAAATTGAAATGAACACACCCTCCCGCCACAAAAAAAAGGAGAGATGCTAATAAACCATATGTTTTCCAATTTATCCCACTTACGGCACTGCAAGAGGAAAATATAAGGCCTGTGTCTGGACTCTCTCTGGCCACGTTCCCAGCTAGTCTGCTTCCAGTCCTGGCTGAGAGTGAAGGATGCTGTTTCTACCGCAGGTAGAATGCTTTTAACATGGGCTTCTTAACATGGGGAGAATGATTGCTACTTCTTCCTTCCTCTCCTCCCCTTTCTTTACAATAGTATTTATTATAGTGAGGATAAAAAGTGCCAGATTTGCAGCCTTGGAGACTAGAGTCCTTTATGTATCCATAGAACTGATACATCGTGGACAATGGCAGTGAGAACTTCCTGGCATCTATGTTCCAAATCCTCATGGAGATGTGTGTTTGTGTAACTCACACACCTAGGCTACGTCCACACTGCAGGCTTCTTGCACAAGAGCTTTTTGCAGAAGAGATCTTTTCAGTTGTGTTGATGTACCCCCAGATTTCTCTTGAGTACCCCTAAGCATTGAGGGGCACTGCCCTAGGCCACTCCAGGGTCCACCCCCCCCCCCCGCCTTTGGGGGGTCCCTTATCCTGCCTTCCTAATGCAGGAGCCTGGTCCATCCCTGGCATCCACACTGCCGTGTGCTTTTGTGCAAGAGAGTGTCCACACTGCCATGGGTTCTCTTGTGCAAAAAAGCTCTGATGGCCATTTGCAGAATGGCCATCAGAGCACCTGTGCTTTTTCCGATTGGGGTTTCTTGCGCAAGAAACCCCTGGTGTCCATCCATACATGTCTTTTTGTGCAAGAGCTCTTGCGCAAAAAGGCTTATTCTCGTAAAAAGAGGAATAACTCTTGCACAAAAAGTCCTGTCTTCTGATGATCTACTGTACTTTTTCTTGCGCAAAAACGCACTTGTAGTGTGGATGCTCTGCAAGTTTTCGCTCAAAAACAGCTGTTTTTGCACAAAAACTCTGCAGTGTAGATGTAGCCCTCACATGGTTCACTATCCCATGCAATGGTACCTAAACCACAGTAACAGCTAAAAACATGAGACCTTTAGGGATAGAGGCTCCTGTACTAAGCTTCAGAGGTCCCAGGTTCAAATCTGCCTGGTGGAAGTTACAAGTGGGAGCTCATCTGTGATCTCAACTTGGTCTTTGAACCTCAGATATGCTTCCTCACCGAGATGGAGTATGTAACCCACACACCTAGGTTATGTCTACACTGCAGCCTTTGTTGGCAGAGACAATGCAAATGAAGTGCTCATTAACATTTCTCATACTCTCATTTGCATGGTCTGTTTCGAGGAAGAGGTTTTTGTGCAAAAAAAATGCAGTGTAGACAGGGCAAAAAAGCCTTTTGTGCAAGATCCTGTATTCCTGCTTTTTTGAGGAATAAGGGTTCTTGTGCAAAAGGGTTTTTTTGTGCAAAATGGCCCCATCTACACTGCGTTTTTTTGCACAAAAACCTCTTCCATAAAATGGATCAGAAGCCCTAGTGTGGTTCACTATCCTACGCAGTGGCACCTAGACCACAGTTAAGGAACAAGAGACCTCGACAGCAAGGGCTGAGAGCCAACTGACTTTTAGCTCAAAGGATAGAGGCTCCTATACTAAGCTCCAGAGGTCTCAGGGGGACACCTCCAATTAAAAATGAATCCCATCTGCATGAGGGGCAAGGCAGGAAGTCTGGACAGAACCAGGCTGCAGGAAGAAATTGTCACCATGGGACTAGAGAGTGGAGAAAGTAGGAGGGTCAAGGAGGAAGCCTCGGGGACAGTTGACCCTGGAGTCCTCATCTGAGGAGTGAAGTCTAGCAGGAAGCCAGGAGAGAGATGGAGCAGCAGCCAGGATGGAGCAAGCTCTGTTGTTGAGGACCTGGACTTCCAGGGAGAGGGTCTTGGGGGACATACAGTGGAGGAATAAAGAGGGATGAAAGGTCATTGCTGAGGAGGGCTGAGAAGTGCATTTACATATGTAGTGTTGGTTTGGGATTTTGTTGGGGGATTCACACAGACAGCCCTGCGAGTCTTGGCTCTGCAAGGTAAACTTAGGTTGTGGGAAGAAAAGGATACAGTAGGAAGAAGTCTAGGGAGGTAGCACCAAGGAATTGGTGCACATCTCCACTACTGGTTATAGGATCCCTGGACTGGAACCCAGTGTAATTAGGGGGACTCTGTTCCTCTATCTGCCTGTGGAGAAGATGCAGTGGGGTCTCTGAGAAGGGGACAAAGGCAACTGGAGAGATGGGCACATGGAAGAGCACAAGGCCCAGATTCAGGATGTTTTGTAAGGACATTGAGACTGATTGGATTTTGTCATCCTGGGAGGAGTGGGACCAGAGTTTGATCTGGCCTGAGCAAGCATCAACAGGTAGCTTTAGAGGAGGAGAGGCTGCTGTGCCCCAACTAGCCACAAAGGGATACTCCGGCAATGAACATAGATTATGAATCCTGAGAATCCTCCAGGTTTTGAAGGGCTGCAGCTGTGGAGTGAGGTTATGCAGGCATGTTTTGGTGCACTAAAAGCCAACAGAAAAAGTTGGGCAGGGGGCTGGACTTGATGACCTCCTGAGGTCTCTTCCAGCTCTAGGATTCTATGATTCTAAGAAAGAGTTGCATTAAATTTTCAGAAACACCTAACAATTTTGAGTTGTCAGGGCTGATCCCCACTCTGGCACTCTGAGGGTATGTCTAGACTGCACCCCTCTGCCGGCAGAGGGATGCAGATTAGGCTGGACAAAATTGCTAAGGAAGCAGGGATTTAAATATCCCACATTTCATTAGCATAAAAATGGCCACCGCTTTTTTCCGGCCCGGAGCTTTGTCGGAGAAAAGCTGCAGTCTAGATGCTGATCTATCGCTAAGAAAGCTAAAGAAAGCCTTTTTCGATAGCTCCCTTATGCCTCGTAAATCACGACCATAAAAAAGTGATTTTTCTTACAAAACAAAAGATATTCTTGATAAAGGATATTTTCTGCTAGGTATTACAGAGCAATTAAGGAAAACAAACTAAAACACAGAGAAAAGCTGTGGGAACAATTCTTAGATGGTGAATGGGGGAGCGGAGACACAGATTCACACAGAGCAGTTCAAACCAAACCACAAAAATAAAGAAAAATACCCTGATCGCGACTAGATCCACTTTTTCCCTTTGTTTTTTCAACTCACGATTCCTTCCGGATTCAGTCCACTTCCATGCCTTGAATTCCATGGAAGCATGGTAGTCCTGCCTGGGTTTAAATCATTCTGTGTCTCTCAACTCCTGGTTTAACTCTCCCACCCAAAGAAAACCGGCAAGGTATATTATACATTTCAAATGTCAGCACCATGTGCCCATTGGTTTGGCTCCCTGCCAACATCCTTGCTAGCTACCTGAGTTTAACCCCTTAGTCGCTGGGTGCTGGCCAGAACTCCTCCTATCCATCACTTGAGTACCTCAATTTTTGGGTGCCCAACTTGAAACACCATAATGTTTCAAGATGATTTTCAGAGGGCAAAGGCTCATCATTTTCTGAAATTGAGAGTTTTTTAAGCAATTCAGACCAGATAATCCAAAACGGATGCACCCAAGGCCACTAGTCACTTTAAACAAGGTTCTCCAGTCCCAGCACAGAAGGCAGGAGTTTTTGCGATGGATAACACATATCAGCACATGCTGTGTATATGCGTCTTGGTTTCAAAACAGTGGGAGAAATTAAGCCAGTGGTTTGGTAAATTTTGTGAAAAATAGGCTTGCATGTTAATGGAGTGCGAATAAGCTGGTACACTGATGGTGATCTATACTACTTCATATTTCTCTTAGGATAGAAATGGTAAACTTGATGGGATGTGATTTATTAGCGTTTCTGTAGATAAAGAAAAATCCTAAAGTCAACTGTCTGTTTCACTCACCAAGAGACCAATATCAGGATTTATGCTGGGGTTTGATGGTTGGGGGTTGTTTTGAGTAATGCAGAAGAGAGAAGTTTTGATTAATGGCAGAGCCTGTTGAAATCTGTTCAGAAGGGATAGCTGTGCAGAAATTACAGCCATTCTAACATTTCTGTTTTACTTCTGCACAAAACATGATGGCAAATGTGTTAGTTCTGTTTCCATTTTTGCTGCTCGTTGGGAATGTGCTTCTTCCCATATTATTGCTTCCACTGGTTGTTTTGCAGTGCTGCAGCCTTCCTTGCAGTGGTAGCACTGTGACACACCTTTATCTCCGAAAGATGTTGGTGTACCAGTGTGCAGTAAGGCTGTCACGTTGATAATTCCTTCTCCCTGCTTCCCTAACAAACCCAGGGCGAAGCAGCACTTGGAGGAATGAATGCCCCCTTTCCTGTGCTAGTAAGGATCTGAAAAGAAATACTTCATTTCAGGCCCTGCTCTTGGGTTGCTTGGCAGAGTCCAGAAGCAATCCTGTTGTACTACTCGCTTGGCTCAGGCCGCATCTCTCAAGTGAACTGCGTTCGAAGCTGGGTCACCCCATCTTTATATAGTTGAAAGGCAGATTGTTGGCTTCGCAGGGCCTGGAGGCTGCAGTCATTTTTTCAGTAAGTGCAATAAACTGAAGTTTCCTTTGGACTCTGATTCACTTTCGCTTGCACTGGTTTCCCCCCACTGTCTCGAGGAAGTCCAGTGTGAATGGCAGATCGAGCCTTTCACCTATATTAAGGAAGAGCAGTTTGCAGGCTACACTCCAAAAAAGCCCAGTCCCTATCATGTGAGCCTGGCATGCCACTGGTGCTCTGATCCAAGCACTTCTCTGCAACTCCGGCACAGCCTGAAAGGAACGCATTTAGTCCCCGTCTTTGGAACACACAATGGCATGGCGTATTTGTCGTTCAGACATTGGAGTTCAAGACCTTGTCTTGGTCCTCTGATCCCATTAGGTTTGCCAGATGGTTGAAACAAAAATACCGACCCCCCCCCAAAAAAAAACACCGGGAAAAAATTCTGTTGAAGGGGAAAAAAAGGGGGGAGACCAAAGTTGTCCAAGGACTTATTAAGCCAAAAAAAAAAAAGAAAAGAAAAGAAAAGAGCATTAAAACAGCATGTCCCCTTTAAGAGTGAGCACAGGGATAGGAAAAAGGGAGCAGTTGAGCACTAAGACCCAGGGGAAGCATGCTTCCCCTAGGTCTTTTGGCTGGCAGCCATTTTGTGCCAGCAGCCTTGGGGAACCAGGTAAGCATGGGGGCTGGGGTCGGTGGGGCTGGGAGTTTTGGGGGCCAAGGGGCGGGTGCTGAGTATTTGTAGGGTTGCCAGGTGCCCGGCATTTTCTCCTCCTGGCTGGGGAAAAATTCAGAGAATACCAGACAGCTCAGGTGTCCGGTATTCTCTGAATTTTTTTACCAGACAGGAGGTGAAAATACCGGACTGTCTGGGTGAATAGCGGACACCCAGCAATCCTAGATCCCATGTGGATTCAGGATTGGAGGTATTCCAGAGAGGGAGGGAGCTAGCGTGCTCGACCGCTCTGGCTGGTTCAGGAGAAGGAACAAGCTCTCTCCCTCTTTGACTAAAATGTTGGCTGTGTGGCGGTGCGTCGGGGTCCCCCGACTCCTGCACCCCCGTAATGGCACGGACAGACTCCACCAGCCAGTAGAATAGAGGGAGTTTATTGCTTCTCCAGGATACAGCACAGCACAGATGTCATCTGGTTACAGGAACCGGGCCTAGGATGCCTCAGCCCCCCTTGAGATGGGGGATGCTGGGCTCCTAAATTCCAGGCCCTCTGGGCCGTAGGCTGTCTCCTCCATGATCCCAGACAGAAAACTAACTCCCTGACTTCCAGCCCTGCCCCCAGCCAGGTCTGGCCTCGCCCCCTTCCTTTCCATTGTTCCGCTCCATGGGAGATACCTGTCTGACGAGTTTCGAAGCCCCCTTGCATAATGACTCATCCCCTGCCCTGCTGGGCCGTGCTGCAGACAGCAGCCAGTGGAGGTCACTGACAACCCACTGCCCAGCATAGCAACCAGCAAGGTACCCCCACGACGTCACAGGCTGTCATTAGTGCCACCGGCAGGGAGCAACTACTCTGTAGCCTGGCTATTCAAAAGGGCCCAAGGCTCCTGGCCACTGTGATTGCGGCAGCAGTGGTAACTGGAGCCCCGAGCTCTTTAAATTGCCACCAGAGCCTCATGCAGCAGGCTCCCATCAGAGCTGAGGGCTGCCTCAGCCCACCCCTTCCCCCCGAGGTACCACCCCTTCGTGCGGTGCACAGTCTGTCAGCCCTCCTGGTTGTCATGACATTGCCAGAGTTGGGGGAGGAAAGGGAGTTCTTGGAAGTAGAGAAAAGGAAGAAGAAAAATCATAACAGTGTGGAGCATGGACGCCCGGCTGCTATTTCAAAGGGCAATGTGTGATAATATTTGTACAGAAAGCATGGGCCTGATTCAGGGACTGGCTAGTCATCGTGGTTTGTACTGCAGTAGTGCCCAGAGGGCTGGACCAGCGTGCGGGCTCCCACTGTGCTAGGCACTCTGCAGACCTATTATAAATGAGAGTCAGTTTGCCCAAGAGCTGGCACTGTAAAAAACACGACTTAACAGTGGATGAAGCAACCAAAGGCAGGCTGGAGGAAAGATGTAACAAAAATAGTCAAATGTTCAGGTACAGGCTAGCTATGTTTGTAAGCAACCAGTCGCCATCATCATACTTGTGCTATCAGGTGACACTTTTCCGGGTGCATTATAGCAAATGGAGCCAGAAGGAACGGGATGGAAGAACACATTTGGACGTTCTTTCCCTCACAGATGAGGGGCAAAAAGGTAGAGAGTGCAAAGGGGTTTGAGGGAGAAATGAGTGATAAAGGCTGGTGGTGCTTGGTGATGAAAGACAAGGAGAGATGTAAAATAGGTAATTAGGGAGGCTAAATTGGGGGTGGAGGGTTGAAGGTTATGACAAGAAGAGGGGAGTCAATGGGGATGCTTAAAAATGGTGGTGATATAAGCAAAAGGATGAGTCAGGAAGGTCACCAATATTGTGAATGGCTTCAAAGACGGGATGTTCACTGGTTGAGAGATCAGAGGGGAAGTAATGGGCCATAGAGCCTTTCATCTCTAGGACCCTGGTTCAGAATGACCCTCATTCATCTGAAATCCATTGCCATCTGTTGGATGGTCTATGTGAAATAGACTGGTGGTGTCAGTCCAGGGGCTTACAACACCAAAGGGACTGTCATAAATCATCACGTCTACTGGCAGTTCAGAGGCCACGGAGACTGAATGGCCTTAAAAGGTGGTCCACCCAGGAGAACACCAAAGCTCATTGACTGAGCAGTGTGGATTGCTCTAACGCTGTCCTGTGTGTGGAGGAATGCTGTCTCCCAGGCTGTTCTGATGTGCTTCGTTAGCACTGTTTTACTTACACAAAGTTTATTGAATATTTATTGAATTATTTTACAAAAATCAAGAAGGAAACAGAATGCTTAGTGTGTGCTATGCTGTTTGGTGTGTGTTTCGTGTAACTATAGCAGTGTGCTCTACCTTGTGCCAGTAATATGTATTGAGCTTCACACTGGAGGGTGTTGTGCTTATTATTCATGTATACTTATTCTTTGGACCTTCTTATAAAAATTCCACCCCAGTGGGATACTGTGCAGATAGCCCCAGTCCCTAGCATGTGTACGGCTGATAGCCAGCAGACTTACAGCACCAGCTGATTTGTTTATGCTCATCCTGTAGACACAGAACCAACTGCTGAACAGTTTGACTTGACAGGGCTGTGTGGAGGATTTGTGAGGATTAACCTATATGTGGCATTTATTGAGAAGAACAGACAGGTCACAAAGATAGGCATTAGGGAGTCTAAGAAAATCTTCTCCCCCACCTTAAAACCTCAATCCAATTACTGACTTATTTTCAACTCAATAAAAGTGAAACAAGAATACCCCATCCTTCACAGGAGAGCTGAATGCTACTGTGACTTAAAAAGCATATCCGGGTAAGCTAGTCTCATGGTCCATCTCCTTTGGACTCCATGATAATTTTAGGCATTTCTCCTGCCTTTTATTGGCTATTTCGGTTCCACCCTGACTTGTTATTGTGTTGGAAAGCAAACCTATACAAAAACATTAAAGCCTTTGTGTATTGACTGAAGCATTGGCAAAAACCATATTGTTGTTTACAGGCATAGGAAACGCTGAATTTGTAGGAAATTTTTATACGACGTTATAAAAATGTATTGACTAGTTTAGCAATGCATTTCTATCTACATGGACAAAGCTATGCTTCGGCATGAACAGGGTGAATGGCTGCACCTCTCAGTAAGGCATCCCAGCTGTATATTCATTACTCATAGTAGTGGACATTTGAAAGGAAATGCATGCTTTCATAGCTTCTTCACCCAAATAGTCAATTATCAAATAGCAACAAAATTCTTTTGTCAAGATGTTTCATGTTTACTCTCTCTCCTTCATGCCCTATCAGCATTTGAAAGCCATGTATTGAATTATAGCTAGTATTTATTATTTGTGTTACGGTAGCAGCTAGAGGCTAGATCAAGGCCCCATTCTCTTAGGTACTATATAAATATAGTATGAGAGAGCCTCTTCGCTGAAAAGCTTCCAAATCGGTAAAGAGTGGATTAGTACTGCCATCTCATTTTACAGATGAGAAACCAAAGCTCGGAGAGGTTATTTCATGTGTCCAAGGTGAAGCAGGGAGTTGGTGCATGATTTGGGAACAGAACCTAGATCTCATGAGTTCTGTCTTATGCCTAAGTGGTGCCACAAGACCGCTTTCTTCTGAGAGAATCCTTTATCTGAGAATGGCTGAATACAAATTCCATTAAAGTCCCTCCTGTATCAGCAGGTGTGTGGAAGGTGGCTCTGGTTTAGCAAGAGACATTCCGATGTCCACTCCCCCCCTCTATATCAACTCATGGAATAGCTGACAGAGTTTGGGTCTGAAACCCAACTCTCCATTTGTTAAGGTGCTTTGCTCTTGCTGGGCTGATCTCCCCGCCCCTTAAAAAGAAACATCAACTTCGTGATTGCAGTTTGGGTCAGGGAGGCAGATTGCCTGGGTTCAGTATCTTGCATTATCTTTTGGTTTGGCTTGAGACTAGGTAACTGGACTTCTGGGTTCTACCCCCATGTCTGTTGTTCATTCACCATGTCACCTTGAATATGTAGTCAGCTGTTGTGCGCATCAGTTTGCTGAAAAGTAAAAAGAATGTAACAATACCTAGTATTACAGGCATATTGTCAGGTTCAGGAAATGTTCTTTAATGCTTTGAGATCTGTAAATTTAAAGTGCTATTGTTTTATAGTGGTTAGTTTATATTTTGGTTATAACTGAAGAATGAAATATCTTTTAGCATGGGAAGGAGTCTGTTGGAGGACTAGGAAGGAAGTGGCGATGAGTTGAATCACAGCACAAAGCACATTAAGAAAGAGTGGTTTATTGACAGTGACACCCCAACAAATCCATTCAAATCCATACCCCGTCTGCTTTAAAGTAGCATTCATCAGGAGTTGAGGGCACTCAAGCCCTGCTGCATGGATGCTTACACGTGAGAAAACTGCACGTAAGATATAGAGGCCAGACGGGATGTGCCTGACTGGTTTTGGCTGCCTTGATTTATTTTTTGCCTCTCTTGTCACACATCACACAATTCTAGGGCTAGAAAAGTGGAAGCAGCCAGCTATTCCCTGTGTTGGGTGGGAATGTCAGGTTTGACCGACTTCACTGTATATATCACAGGAAGTTAAAAGTTTATGCTGGAAAAAACCACAAGTCGGTGAAGTTCCTTTTCCATTTTTTTTGTTTTTCCAATATGGACTCTGACAGGTTTTAACTTGTTTCCAAGCCTGTGGCAACTCCCTTTTTGGACTGTAGTGTTCCCTGGTTCAGCTTGTATTGCGGAATGGTATGTCACATAGCTTTATATTCCAGTTAGCTGTTTATGATACCACACCACAATAAGAGAAATTAATCTGTACCAAATGTGACTGGATAAGATTAGATAGCATCCCTGCTCCACCAAGGGAATCCAGCTAACAGCGTCTTTGGCTCTATAGTCGGACAGAAAGGAGAGAGTAATTTAAACCCAAAGCTATGGAGGAGAAACCTTAAACTGGATAGTTTAAGACAGTTCCCAAAAAAACCCATAATGTTACATACACATGATCAAAAAAACCTGTAAGGTTTTTGAAATGCATTTAGTGAATTTATTGGAACCATATTGCTGGCAGCTTTTATAAAGCAGATCTCTTTGCCCAATTCCTGGATGACTTTTCACAGCCAATTTGGCTGTACAGTGCCCCTTTCTATAAGACCACTTTGAGGAAGCCAAGATCCAACTGTTAGAGAGAGGTACATATTAGTGAAGAAGGGGATTTGGACAGACTTCAAGACTGGTTGTGGTTTGGGTTGAAGTATCCTAAAGATGAGCGATAGCTGAGTGCCTTGTGATGTGTGCTTAATGTACTTTAAAATGTTTACGTTGATTACATCTGAACATAAATGGTTTCCCTATGGAATGTTTGTTTTGTCTCCAATAAAAATCACAAGGACAGGAAATACTGCCTTTTCCTATTTGGCAGCCTGTTCCTGTTGTCATTATCTGACTGTTCTTCCTTGTATCTATTGGTTTTTTAAGCTATGGTAATAAATGGTGATTGGTCTTCAATCTAATTAGCAGAACTGTTGGGTAAAGCACCCTAGATTTCATTGAGTGCATGTGTGTGTTTGAATGAAGAGTGGTATGAGAATATACAGGAAGCATATTACATTGTTTTCTTATGGATGCTGTGAAAAACAATACTGAAATTCCCGTTTATTCTCCGTTCCTACCCCCTACCCAGTGGCAGCTGTTTTTAACTCCTTTAAAAAATCATAAACATCCCCATCCCCTTTATGATCTATTCTTTGTTATAAAATCTATAATCCAGGGAAGGTTGTAGTTGTTTTAATGATGTCTGGGTTCTCTTCCTGTCTCTGCTATTGTCTTTGGCCCTGATTCAGGCTTTTACATTGGGCTTGAGTGTCAGTTTACACACATTAGTAAAATAAGCATTATACTCACCTTAGTGGTGTTTACCACTGTGGTGTTCAGTTGGGGGTGCTGGAACAATGGTTATAGTGGGGGTTCTGAGAGCTGTTGAACCAAACTGGAAACCCTGTATATACCCACCCACCCCCATCACCACCTCCCCACCTCTGCCCTGCATCCTTAGTTCCAGCACCTATGGGTGGTTATGAGATTTAAGCAAAATGCTCTGGGATTCTTTCACCAAAGGTAAGACTTAAGTGACTAATGTATTATTTAAATATTGCTTATCTATCATTAACAAGTCTGTAGCAGGTCTCTCTTGGGATTCCCTTGTTGCAAGCTCTACGTCATGTATCTCCTTTTTCCTAGATGTGCTCACTAATCCATTGTGGAATATTTTTATTTTTCTTCTCTCTTGCTCTGTCCTTTATAGTTCTGCCCTCCGTTTCTCAAAGTAGCCCCTCATGACCTTTGATTGTGTCTCCATTATGCAATTAGGTACATGGGACTTGTTTTCACCCTAGGGATTAGAGTCACCGTCCTTTGTAAGGAATGGGAGATGTGCATCTAAAGCCTCTAAGCAATTTTGAAAATCTCAAACTGTGGATTTCCAGTTATCATATAGCATTTTATTGTGGTATGTTGCTGAATAGGTATCAGTTCTTTTGCTGATATGTATGAAATGAGAAAGACCCCCCTGGCTTCCATGTCAATAAACCTGTATGTAAGGCAGTAATTGTAGCAACTGTACTGGAAAATTTTTCCACTGTCTTATAGTTAGACATCTATCACTTTGGTGTTAAAGTGCTACTTTTCTGATAGAGTTGCTTGTGTTGGTCAGTGGACTGAAGTGACCACAGTTTAAGGTACTGAATCATTTGCGTAAGTTGGGTTGTGGTTACAGACAACATTTGATGACATACCAGAATGTGTTTAAAAGGAAAAAGAAGAGGTGCACGGGGAAGAGGGAGCGTAGAAAAAGCACCAACTCAGTATTTTACTCAAGTATTGAATTTAGGGAACATCTATTCTTTGTTTTATTGGATTGGATTTGGGACTTCAGCATTATAGCAGTGAAATACCATGTCACATTTTTTATGATACTTACTTACATTCATGGGATCGGGTTCTTCACTAATGATACAGAAACTAATAATAAAATCCTGAGCTTCTACTTATACATCAAATCGGCACTTTCCATATCTCATTTCAGCTTTGTCTCATGATGAATATGTCATACAGAGAGTGGTGTAACTTTCATAATTTTTTTGTATCCTAACGTATCCCCAAAGCCACATATACCCTAAGCAGATTGTATTACCTTTTTCCACATTGACTGCTCTCTTCAGGCTTCACTAACAAGAATCCATATAATTTTTAATACTTTGTATCATTTTTTAAAAACCTGTTACAAAGGGTAATAATTCCTTTTCAACCATGGAATTACTTCACTCCTTTTTTCAAAGCCACTGGATCAAATTTGTCCTCCTCTCTACATACAGTATGCAAAACTGAATATCTTTGAAGAACAGACTTTGCATGTAAAAAAAAGTATTTATTAAGTTTATGAACGTCATACATAGTCATTTGCACTTTGCAAATTACTAATTACATTCTTAGCCTTTTCCAGATGAAAATGTGTGACTAAATTCTCTCTTGCAATTATTTGACCAGTCCACAAATGAATCATTATTGATCATCTTATTAGCTATGCAAAATGTTCCAAGGGATAATAAAGATAATATAGCCTTATCAGGATTGAGATAATAGTTACCATTTTTAAGCATTAAACAAAAATAAATACACAGATTATAAGAGGTAGATCATGTACTAATGGGTCTCTTAAAGTTAACAAACACAGTGTAGGAAAAAGAATTGTTAATATTTGTATTGAAAATGTATGCATGCTAACGATCAAATGCAAATTTTTTAAAATGCAAATTTGTAAAAATCATAGAACTAGTAAATTAGAAATTTGCCTAACTGCTGGCAAATTTGAAACCAATATTGGATTTAAGCACCTAGTTTCAAACCACCTAGGGGATTTGGGTCCTCAATTTCCATTATTTTTTTAATAGAAATTGTTTTCTGAATTCCCTGGCAGTTTTGTCACCCCTAAAGTTTATTTACTTGTGCAATACATACGGGGGGAAAAACAGAGGGAAGGTGTATGCCTAGTACCAAGCTAGAATGTAGGCATAAGAGAACATTGAGTGAGGAAGCACAGAGAAGGAATTCTTCTATTTAGATCGTGTCTTTTGAAAACCAAGACTACGCTTTCCACAACACTCGCAGGAGACTGTCCAACCACTGTTTGGCTTCCAAAAGGTAGGGAAATGGAAAGTGAAAAATGTGATTTCATGCACAAATGTCAAGCTGGTTCAAGTTACAAAGACTTGAAGCTGTCATGTTAAGAGTAGTGGAATGGGCTGATTTCCCTGAATATGAGCCTGCCCTGGCCCCTAGATACTTACTAAGGTAGCTTGCCCATACTGCTCTCTCTCTACAGCACCTAGATTTCCATCAGAACTAGTGCATGCAACCCTCCCTGTACTGGAAATCACATCTCCAGACAGAAATGCAGATGTACCCTAAGAGCAGGGGTGAGCAATAATTTTTGCCCGGGGGCTACTTCAAAAATTTTTGAAGTAGTCCCGAGCCACCCTGGAAGAGGCGGGGCCTAAACAAGAAGGGGCAGGGCCTAAGCAGGAAGGGGCAGGGCTACCCCACTCCCAGACCATGATTGGTCTGGGGTTGGGGGAGTCCTTTTCCTCCCCCCCTTCCCACCAGGCACCCATGCCCTGGAAGAGGCTTGGCACGCTCCCCCACCCCCAGGCCAATCAGGGCCTGGGGGCAGGGAAGCATGGGAAGACTCCTCCCGCCCTGCGAGGAGCACGTGTCACTCTGAAGTGCCGCGGGCTCCTCGCGGGGCCAGGGCAGGGCGAAGGAAGCTTCACACAGCTCCCTCGCCCCCAGGCCCTAATTTGCCTGGGGGTGGGGGAGTGTCCGAAGCCTCCTCTGCTTTCCCCCCAAGCCTGCAAGCAGCACGTGGCGCTTGAAAGCACCACGTGCTCCTGGCAGGGTGAGAGGAGGCTTCCCCCACCCCAGTTAAGGCCTGGGGGCGGGGGAGCAGCAGGACTCCGTGGGCCGGATCCACCCACTTGGCGGGAGGCCCTTTTGCGCATC
Source organism: Pelochelys cantorii (assembly GCA_032595735.1). Lineage (NCBI taxonomy): Eukaryota > Metazoa > Chordata > Testudines > Trionychidae > Pelochelys > Pelochelys cantorii. The sequence continues at coordinate 6,590,166 of CM064346.1, read as the reverse complement.
CCTACCTAAGGGCATCTAAAGTATATGCTACTTTTCCTGTTGTTGTTTATGGTGTCAAAGCTGAATCCCAATGGCAGCAAGCAAGGAGCGGCTGAAGCTTTGGAAGTGTGTGAGATACTGTAAAACACAGAGCGTAACAGAAGAGAGAGGGATGCAATAAGTGGAAGCTCTAGGCAAACTGTGTTTGTGTGGAGGAGGATGTGGAACTTTCACGTGTAACAGATACACTGAAGAACGAATGGAAGCTAAGCAAGATAGGCTTAGTTGTTACCTGGCTGCAAAGCCTTCACTGAAAGCTTAGAAACTGCTGGGAGTAGGGTTGAGTAATGACTCAATAGGTCTCAACTTTGTCCTCCACAGAAGTACTAAGTGCATTAGCATGGTGTCAGCATAGCCTTTTCTGCTGCAAGAGACATCTTTTGGATGAGCTGTACAACTCAAACCCTGATCATTGTGGTCATTAAGATCCATGGCACGTTTCACAAGAGCCAGGAGTGTTAGTTGGTCTGGGCCAGACTCAGCTGGAGTTAGCACACTCTCCTTCCTTACATTTCTCTTGCACTTAAAGTAAAATGTGGTAATCTTCACTTCCTGCCCCAAAGTGCAGTGTTGTATTATTAATTATCTAACAACAAATAGTCTGGTAGCACTTTAATGATTAAGAAAACATGGAGATGGTATCATGAGCTTTGGTAGGCACAGCCCACTTCTTCAGATGACTGGATTGTTGGATGTCCAGAACCAACTTATCTGTCAGCATTGCTCACCCCCTCCAGGGATTTTGGAATAATTAATTTGTATAAGGCTTCTGGACAGGTGATGCTGCATCACTCTAGTCCTGTTCAGTCTTCCTGACATTTTAGCTACATAATTGAACGGTTACTTTGTAAAATCCAGTTCTTATTGCAGCTGATGTGGCTGTACATTCGCTGGTCAGTAGGCACTCAGCTTGAAGGACCAAATTAGCACACTTTTTATTAATGCTTCCTACAACATGGAAGACCATTAGGCTATTCTTGTATATTGCGCAGCTGCATATTTTAGCTTTTTGATTTTGCCAATTAGAGCTAATTGCCAGCCATCCTGACTCTTTTGGAAGATAGACAAGATGGGAGAAGTAATGTATCTTTTATTGGACTAACTTCTGTTATTAAGCTTTCAAGCCCCACAAAGTCCTTCTTCAGGTCTGGCCATGGTACTTCCAGCAAATATACGACGGAACAGATTGTTTCACATAAGTGGTGACCATATATTGTAAGAGGCCATTCAAGGTAGAGTGGTCTGTTAACATCTCTGCAGTCACAGTACAAAAAGAGGCATATATCTGATTTGGGAATTTTGTGGTCGTTAGGTTTTTAGAATTATCTGAGTAAGTGTTGCTCAAATTGATCCTTATAAGGGGATTCTAGTGTATAATTATTTGGATGGTGAGTGCCAGGAAGGATGCTGAAGGGATGCCAAATAAGGGAATTCAGCAGCAGTGGAACATTAACAACAATGTTCAGCAAGTAAAATGGGAAAAAAACAAACAAGTGAACATTGACAAATCAGGCGTCAAACGGCTGTCTGTCCTAGCAGACAAAACCAGCTTAAGAGTTACTCTGAGCAGCAGGAAGCCAAACTCTAACATTAAGCTTACTGCAATAATCTTTCAGTATTTACCTTTCTGTTTATTTCAAGTTTTTTTTCTGCCATTCCTTAGAGAATATCATTAAATATAATGAATTCACTTAGTTACAAGCCCCATATCCAGGCTTAGCCTTAGAAGCTATAGCTTCCTTTGATCTTGACATACCAAAATGTGTGATTATGCTATAAAAAGATAATAGAGAGAACATCAAAGGAAAGTTGAAAAACGCCAATGTGGTTTAGTAATATAACAGCTTAAGAATAGAGGCATAATGTGAAGACGATTCCAGTTATGTCTTAATGCACTTTAATATGTACTCTGCAAAACACCACAGCTCTAGTGTTTGGGAAATAGGGAGCTCTCACTTCTGCAGGAAAGCTTTTCAAATACAAGATGTATTTGCAAGTCCCATATTACAGCCATGATATGTTAGGTGGTAGAGATTAGGTTCATCCAGGGCTCACTCTTGAGACTTTTCCCAGTTCATCACTGAGCCTCTGTCATTTTACCTTTCAGACATAGTCAGGGTTTTAACCTTTGAAGACAACAATAACTGTCTCCTGTGGGAACATCAAAGCCTATTTTGGCCCAAAAGGTAATGCCGGCTTGCTTACTATACCTCAAGCTAAATGTCAAAGGTAATTAAACGTTATTCTGATGTCTCGCTCTAAATAGCAAACTACAGAAACTTAGCAATGGCTGTGAGCTCTTAGGATTATGTTTTCATTCTTTTTCATTCTGTACATACGTATTGTCACTTTTGGCAGCATGTTAAATGTTCTCCAGAGAACCTTGAAAGTCCAGGTTGCACAGAATTTTGCATGCACTGGTGCGGGGCATTTCTACCTTTTGATCTGAAGCTAGGCCTTCTAGTCACAGCCTTCTAACATTGGTGGTTTCTATGCATTTGCACTGAACTGCACTGAAAACTAAACATTTGCCTCTTTGTAGTTACTGTGGTATACCAGTATCTCCTTTGAAGCTAGTGGGCAGTTTCAGCATCCAGACAAGGGAAATATATATATATATATATATATATACTTTCAAAATCTAATATTGTAAGTCCTTTCCTTAGGGCTTGTTATGTTGTCCACAAAACAAAAACAAACTGACAAAAACCTGGGCAATAATAATCCCCAGAGGCTTTTCCTGCTGTAACTAGCTAGGAAGCCCTCGGACAAATTCTTAGTTACGTTTTCATGCATCTTCCTCTTCCATACTTTAGAAACTGCAGAGCCTTTTCATGTTATTCTACTTGTTTGTCATGTTTATTGTAATAATGCCTAGAAACCACCCAAGAACACTTGATGAAACAATGTACAAATACACAATGAATGATGGTCAATGTTTTGAGGATCTTACAATCTAAATAAAATCTAGAACTTTTCTTCTAGGAAAGAACTGTGGCAGTCTGACATAACTGTTTTAATGTCCTATTGCACATCTGATTTCAATTAACATGAATTCCTTATCCACACCTGAATGTTTTCCTTCATTAAGGAATAAAATGGAGAAATAACATGTCCCACATCAAATTAATTGGTTAGTTTGCTTGTTTTAATTCAAACTCTTACATTTCCGCATTCCTGTATATTTGCTTATATCCATTCTTGTTAGGGTGGAAAACTATCACTTTTGATATGTGCTTGGCTCTGATATTTTGAGTTTATCCCTGGATTTTAAATTAAACACCTGAAAAGATTTTTGTTTCATTTCCCTCTATAAAAAAACCCACATAGATTATCATATTTGATGTTACACAGAATTAGCCATCCATTTTTAAAAGAAGGGGAAAAAAATCTCTTCCGTTTTGCCATGCTTATTTAAATTTTTTAAAAAATAAGGAAGAGCTCAGAAAGTTGCCATAAAGCATTATTAGTTCACCAGTGTTTGGCTTAAGAATGTGAACATTGTTTATTTCTCAGAGAATATTCTTTTAAGAATTTTTGGGCCTTATCTCTGTTACTCTGCACTTTGTGTGGTCATTACAGCCATGCAAAGGTAGCATACAGGAGGTGTAAAGCATTCAACTTGAAATCCTGGTCCCCCGGGAGTCAGTGAGAATTTTTCCATTGACATCCAAAGGCTCCAGGATTTCACCTTGAGTTGTAGCATTTTATATCTGCTTTGCTCTGGTATACATGATTAAACAAGATGCAAGACAGAAGAGAGAATTGGGTACTTCATATTTTAGTCTCAACACTTCAGCTCACACATGGATATTGCAGAGCAAAGATTTGAATTTTTGGTTTGATCACAAATGGAAAGATTCTGAAACTTTTTGTTTTGGGTCAACCTGAAACAGACATTTTTTTTCTTGCCATTTTGCTGCAATTTGGGGCACTTAGCTACATTTTTAAAAGATATTCCTTTCAAAATGAAAAGTCAGCGTTTTGTTTGCCATATTTGTGCTGAATTTGCAATTAGTTTTTCTGTAGGTGGAACTGGATTTCTTGGGGCCAATAAACTTTGTCTGAAAAATTTCACCCCACTCTACACATAGTTACTGATTCACTTAAAAATAAAATGTCAGGGTGTGATGTGGGGAAAAATGGAGTCTCTCATACTTTTACTTCTCCTCCACCCACATTTTTTATTTGTTTTGGTTGTTTTTTTTCCATTAGGCAGTTTTACTATTGTGGCAGCTTTTTTGTGTATCGGATATGGCATCGGAAAAATGCTAGCAAGGAGCCTTAAACACAGGTTTAAAGACATGGTACCTGCCTAAAGATTTTACATTATAGAATATACAACCAACTGCCTACCTTCCTGGGTTTGGCTGGCTGAGTCAGGGACATTGAGAGCTAGAAAGGAAGAATGAAGTACAGGGAAGAAAGAAGGTTGGTATTTTGGACAATTCATGTTCTAGTTTTCTTGAATTTTCTGCTGCTTCAGTTCCTTCTCTTACTGGATCTCTCCATCTGTTTGTCTCCTCCCTCCTTTTTCTTCCCCTTTCTGTCCCCATCTCTCCTTCGATCTTTGATGCCCAATGGGGTCTGAGCGAGCACACGCTTTTTGTTCCCGAGTGAACCCTCCCCTATTATTTTCAACTCTGACATTGGCCAGGGTTATTTAAGATTGGAAGCATGGCAGAAATGAACCATATTGTACAGATTTCTATCAGAAATTGCCAGCATCCTCTGAGACTTCAATTCTGTTGGCCCCTAACCTACAAAGCAGGCTGGGCACAATAGATTTTCCTGCCAATGTTCAGTAGCCACCTGGCTCCATAGTTTCTGTACATATTTGCTTTCTATTCTGAGAGAATAATAATTCCAAACTGGCAATAGAGCCTTGGAGAATTGTGTGAACGAGGATGCCGTGGCTTCCTAAGAAGTGCAGTCAGTAGGTGGTAGTGAAGCTACAGCAAAGGGAGAAGAAGCACCACAATCTCCTAATGTCTGGTTAGTTGCTTCTTCATTTTTAGGTTGAGGATGGTTAGCAGGAAGTAGGGAGAAAAGCAGTCTGTTGGGGTGGGGGAAAGGAGGGAGGAATCACAGCCTATTAGTTAGAAGCAATGAAATGGAGACAACTTCAGGGACTCCATTAAGTGCACTGTGTTTAGGCAGACAGTGTCCCTAGGTAAAGAGTGCTATTCTAGAGGATTGTGTACTGCAAAATAATTGGACTTGGGAAATCAACTGGGCTTCAGTGGCCTGATGGAGCTTTGTCTCAGGGACTGAGGAGGGGGGCAGAGGGGTAAGGAGAAGATGAAACACTGTTTTTAAAGGCTGCACTGAATAAAAAGAAGACACATCCTGCTAGATAGATTTACTGTCAATACTATTTTGAATAATACAAACAATGGCTATAATTAACTTTCATTTTGGCAGGGCAGTATTTCAGAGCATGTCATCATAATTCCAGCCTCTGCTATATTATTCTCTCGGCATCTTGGACCTTTCCTGTTGCATCTGCTGAATAAAAATGATCCAGAATTCAGTCACCAAGGGCTGAGTCTGAGGGGATGTGTGCTAATACACTGATAGGTCTAGAATCAGCTTCTTAAATAAAACATTCCTGCTTATTATTTATTTATTTTTCAGATAAATTGGAAATGGCAGAACAAGTTGACCTCAAGCAACTTTGTGCACTCAGAGCAATTGCCAGACAAAATTATGTTGATGTTGTTAGTGAAAAACTCCAGTGCATACAAAAAATGCAAATGCTGGCGATGCCAGGCTTCTTGAATGGCAGGTGGTTGTGTTTTGTTTAGGTAAACAAAGGCACAGTTTAATGTGGTGAAAGTTGTATTAGTTCAAACCTCAGCGTTTCTTTAGGTGTGTGTCTGCGTGGGAGGTCCAACCGTTTCCTTCTCTTTACCGAAAGAGCTTGCTAGAAGAGAGGAAAAAATACAAAATAGAGAAATTAAAATGGAATTATCTTTTCCTTAACTGTGTAAAACAAATGTTGCAAGACCCTAGTTTTACTTAGGATCGGTAAATAATGAGCCAGACACCTTGGGCTTGCTATTTGTTTACACTAAGTCAGTGTAAAAGAGATTTAAATTGTGATGTGGGGTAACTTTAAGTTCCCCTTCTCTTTGCCAAAGAGGTGTAAAGAGGACTCGGTGTATATGAGAGTCAGGCTAAAGCTTGTTGGATTTGTGTCTGCACTGGAGGGTTTTATAAAAAGCTGCCGTGGACTGATCCTTAATGTCAGATGGCCAAGACAAATGAAGAACACGGGAGAAGGAAGCAGACTACAGAAGAACGATGGAGGTGACGATGGAGGGCCCTATGTTTCACATGGAATAGAGTCATAGGGAGGTGTGGGGCCTGGAGCTACCCACCCCAGTGCCCTAGGCGTGGGGAAACCTCCCCCCATTGCCCCCACCCCATCCATTCCCCAAGCCCCACCCCTGCTCTGCCCCCAGCCTTCTCCCCTGAGCAACGCAGCTTGGGAGATTGGAAGCACCTGGCGAGGCAACAGCAGGGGTCTTTCCCCCCCCCGCACGCACTATGTGGCCCGGCAGCCTGCTCCACCCCACTGTGCCATCCTCTCCCAGCCTGCTGTGCTCTGCTTCTCCACACCATTGGGAAGCAGAGTGTCCTGGGGCCTGAGTGCAGAGAAGCCAAGGGAGGGTGGCAGGGCAGGGTGGAGCAAGCTGCTGGGACATTCTGGCTCCCACCACCTGTGTAGTGAGTGCGGGGGGGGGGGGAAGTGGCCCCTGCTGTGGCACCATGCCAGGCTCTTGTAATACCCTGCGTCCCCCCCCGTCCCCCCGTCCATAGGATGGTTGGAGCAGCTGTCGCGGGGGCCCCAAAAGTGCTGGGCCTGTGTCAGCTGCTTCGATTTATCCTATGGACAGGACAGCTCTGGACATAGAAGAAGAGAGGGGAAATTCTGGTTAAAATTCCCTGAGCCCTGTCTGCTCAAGCATATACATGCCATTGGCCCCGTCAGTGCAGCTATGCCATACCTGACCGCTGCTAAAGCCCAGGTGCTAATTTTCTTTGTGTAGGCAAGGTCTCATGCAGTAATGAGGTTAGAGAAGCGCTGTTAGATACCGTTGCATTAAAGTGCTCTTGGATTAACTATCTGTATGCAGCGGTGCAAGTTAATGGAACAATAACAGTGAGAAGAAGTAACCCTGCTCCACCTCAGAAATGGAAGGAAACACTGACTGAAGAGTATAGTATATGACCTATGAGAATACAGTCATTGCAGCTCCCAGTGTATTTGACCCTGAAGTAATAAAATGCTGTCTATGGTGAAACAAGCCATCACTTGAGTTCATAAATAGAATCGTATTGTAATAGTGTTGTAATAATAGCTAAGTGCTTCAGCAGCACCTCATCTTTAGAATAGCAGTTTCAAATTAAGAGAACACTTGTACAATGAAGAAAAAAATGAAAAAGATGATATTAAGCTCATTTAACATTAATCCTTTTATTCTCCTCCTTCGCCACCCCTCCCACCTCATATCTTGCTGGAAGTATGTCTTTAATGCCTGGCACTTCTGTTTATTCCAGTCTCTCTTTACAAAACAAACAAACAAATAAACAAACCTTCAGTAACAATGTGAATCAACTGAAGATTGAATTTCCTGGGTAAAGGATTTTTATAGACCAACTAGAAAACTATAGTAATTAGTGTGTGCACTTCCTCATTAAAATATCATTAGGAAAGGCTTTGTTCTTTCAAGATGTTGCAAAGAAGGTTTATTGCACTGTGTTCTATCATTATAGTTTACCACTAGCCAGATGTTATATATGACGTTAAAGATGAGAGGGCAAGGCTGTCTGTACACAATCTCACATTTATTATAGGGAGAGACATGCCGTCTTTCAGATTACAGCATGTGTTAAATAGTGTTAGGCTTTGACAAGTGGACACTTGACTAAAGCTGGTGCTAGAAGAAGGCAATTGCTGTATGAAAAATACGTTGGTCGCGTAAATATCTGAAAAACATTACATGCAAACCCACCTTTGACTCATTTTGCACTGATACACATAATGTACAGATGTCCAACAAGATCCCTTGCCCCTTCCAATCTGATATGATGTATTTGAACCACAAGAGATGAGGAGCACGGGGAGAGAAGTCTTGCATGTAGAACCAGTGAAAACCGTTTTTGCCCAATTATGAAAGAAAAGAGATGATCAGAAATTAAGGAAATGTTGCATGGTCCAGTCATGAAATCCACTCATTTAGATTCTGTACCTGGATAACAGGGTCATTTTTAACTGGTATAAATTGTCATAACTCTGTTGAACTTCTAGCTGAAGATCTACACTTTATTGTTCAGTCTGCACTTAAAGGGCCTAGAGTTCTGGAATGAAACAACGAGTGCTTTGTAATACCCAGAACTGAAAAGATTTTGTTAAAGAGGTTAAGAGAGAACATTTACATTTGGAGGGCAGAAAGCACGTTGGCAACTATCAGATTTTTGACTCTTCCGGCCTTCCAAATGTCAGAATATTAGCAAATATGTCTTTTAAAAAGCAAAGTCAGATCAGTTTCAGATTGTGTCTGCGTACATTCGTGTGTACAATTCCAGTTTAGACCCAACTGTACTAAACACAATTAGAGGCCAGAATCTTCAACAGTGAGCATGTGTAGGAAAGGGAGAGAGGAACCAATATTTCAACTTTTCCTTTTGACTTGCCACTGTTTCCTCTATAGACAACTCACTGAAGCCTCAACCTGTACATGTTGGTTAAGAAAAGTGTCCAGTCAATTCTAACTTCCCTGCTCCCTCCTGGATCCCAATGTGCTGATGCAGCAATCCTCCAAGCAAACTTTCTGCACTACCTTGTTTCGCAAATGAAAACATTTTCCGTCTGCGATTAGCATCTGTTTATAGACTATTTCCTGTTTTTCATAATTAGATCCTGAACAGAAATGCAAAGTCTGCTGTGTAAAAGGATAATGCATCTTTATTGCACCAGTGGAAATCAGATTTGTGCAAAAGGCTCTTTGAAAACAATAATAAGCATAGACATGTATTAAGTCACCAAGATAAGCCTTTTGCTTATAGATATATTTTTATAAATGGATATTATAACTACCTAATGGATTTCATGTGACATTTCCTGTTACCTAGCAAGATTCTTAGCTTGCACCATAACATTTATCTAAGGTCAAAACTCTCCATGGGTTAAAGCCTCTAACTATAAAGAGAGCGAGACTAAAATGGGGGAGGGCTTTGTCTCACTTCTTTGTCTATCTGCAGTAGCAGAGGGGAAGAAAAGGAGTCACATGGAATGTCCAAGATACTATCTAATCGGCTATCCCAATATCCATTTAGCACATACTGTAACATTTTAAGCATCTCTTGGCTGCACTCTCAGAAGAGAAGGCACATGTCATCCCTCGTATTTTCCCATTGTACACATCATTTCCTGGCGAATGCAAGATTTATTCCCCAGCTAAAGCCTTCTTGACAGGTTTGTTATCTGTTCACCCGGTTGGCGAGCCCCAGAGAGTCAGAGCATAGCTGTTAGAGAGAGAGGGGGAAGGGGGAGGAAGAAAGAGAACTGGGAAGCAGGGCAAGTAAATGTCAAGCGAGCTGCCAAGGATGGATATTATAGCTGCTGGGGACCTTAGAGAGTATCATGTGTCTTTTGTGTCTATTTTACAGTCAGTGCTTCTTGTAAGATGGCAGTCTCGCCTGGACTGTGCTTAGTATCGATTTTCTCCCAGGCAATGCACAGACCATTTTAGGATTAGTGGGCGGGGTGGGGGGAGCAAAACAAACAAACCTACCTGAAAACAAAAGGCAAAACCCCCCACATCTTTTTTTTGTATAAACAAATATCTCTTAAGTGATGATGATGAATGCTGTTCTCCCTCCCTCTTGCCTTTCTTTTCTGATCCCCCCCACCCCCCCCCCATGTTAGCATGTTGTTATACAGCGATCAAACTGAACAGACATTTTTCGGTCAACAATCGACTTCTGGAAACTCATGTGGTTTATTGTTTTATATGTGGACTTCCAACTTAGTGCCTTTCTTCCTCTTCAGAGGAAAAAAAAGAGGACGATGCCATCTAAAGCAACACCTGTTCCGGGGACTGAGCATTAGCAAAAGGATGCCTAAGTGCTGAATTTTGAGATCCTTTTTTAAATGCGCTCACAATATATTACCCTTATTATTTCCCTTCTGTTGTTTTCTGCAGTTGCTGTTCAGTACTTTTTCACCAGTATGTGTAGATGGAGAAGGAAGCCGTATGGCCGTCTAAACAACCGGCATCTGCTCATCTGTTTGAATAGCTTAGGCTGGGTGGATATGCTTTCCTCTAGCAGACTTGGTCCTCTTTAACCATTGGTGAGCTAGTGAAGAAGCAGAGCCTCTTGATTCAGTGATTCGCCCCTTTTGATTATGACTTTGGGGTCCAGAGTCCCCGATTTAAGTCCTGATATGTGCCTGTGTTCTGCAGCTAGAGGCTTGGTCTGGCAAAAAGTGCTGACACTGTCTCCAATCCGGCATAGCATTTTAATGGGCATCATTTTAAATTCCATTGATTGTAGTGCTTACAGTTAAGCATGTGCTTATAGCCTAAGGGTTAGCTCTGTTCTTGGCTGTCTTGATAGATGTACCAAGTCATTCCATTGAAGTGAATGGCATTCCTCTGCATTTTCATCAGAATAAATGGAAGATGCCTTAAATATATAGACACTATGAATACCTACAGTTTTTCTGAAGTTTAATTTCTGTAGAAATTAAAATTAAACCCTTTTTGTTTAAAAGCCAGAGGTCAGATGAATTGTTAATAATAATTCCCCTGCTCCACCAGCTCCCAGGTTCCCAGGACTCAACATTTCTAAACTGATTCTGCTGCATGGGGAGTGGTAACAAGATTTAGAGATGCTGACCGTGAGTGGTAAACCCCTGGGAGGGAGCAGGACTGCATGTGCTCCATGATCTGTGTAATTTGTCTCCGTGAAAGGGGGATGGAGCATTGGGGTAAGCTATGAGGAGTGTGGTAACAGAACTTGTGAATCCACCAGTTATTACTCCCTGAGCAGCTGAGAATCAGGAACCATGGGAGTGATTAGCTGCTATTTCACAGCATGGCGGGCTGGATTTTGCCCCATGGTGAGCCCCAGGATGTAGTTCAGTAGTTAGGGTAGTTTCCAGCCTCTTTCACAAGTGTTGAGAGGCTACATTGATTCCTGCTTGTGAAGTGCTTGGAAATATTTTAATAGAAGGTGCCCTGGAAGTTCATTTTTTTAACAAGGAGGCCATAAGCAAACATGTGAAAGCTCTTTATATTAAAGGAAGGACCAGCAACAGGTCCCCCCCCCCCCAGAAATGGGAAGAAAGCATGAGAAAACAGAGACACAGAGATTCAGACCGTTCCCCAAGATAATGGCAAGTCAGTGGCAAAACTCAAGAACAAAACCCTGAGCTTCTGATGTCCAGTCTTGTGTTCTCACTGAAAGACCAATCTTCCTGTGAGAGAATCCCCCAATGCTGTACCATTGATTCGGCACTGGTGAGGCCACATCTGGAGTATTGTGTCCAATTCTGGACCACCCCACTCCAGAAAGGATGTGGATGCATTGGAGATGGTCCAGCGGAGGGCAGTGAGAATGATTAGAGGGCTGGAGGACATGACCTACGAGGAAAGACTGAGGGATTTGGGCTTGTTTAGTCTGCAGAAGAGAAGAGTGAGGGAGGATTTGAGAGCAGCCTTTAACCACCTGAAGGGAGGTTCCAAAAAGGATGGAGAGAGGCTGTCCTCAGTGGTGACAGATGGTAGCACAAGGAGCAATGGTCTCAAGTTGCAGTGGGGGAAGTCTAGATTGTATATTAGGAAAAACTATTTCACTAGGAGGGTGGCGAAGCACTGGGATGGGTTTCCTAGTGAGGTGGCGGAATCTCCATCCTTAGAGGTTTTTAAGTCCCAGCTTGACAAAGCCCTGGTTGGGATGATTTAGTTGGGATTGGTCCTGCTTTCAACAGGGTCTTGGACTCAGTGACCTCCCAAGGTCTCTTCCAGCCCTGGGATTCTATGATAGAAGGAGTTAGCAAGAACAGCGTTAGCAAGACATTCATATTGTGTTATAATCAACTACTAAACATCTCTTCCCCATTAAAAGTGAGAACAATTTGTTTCAAACTCTAATTATTCCTAACTGGCTGCTTCATTAAGCAAATACTGCAACAGCAGCAGAGACTGTGATTATAAACACCAGAACAATATGTTGCTGTACTTGTGACTCTACAAATACAGGGGGAAGTATGTTTCTCCATAACCCATTTGTATTTTGTTGAGGTTTTCTTTCTTCTTTCCTCCTCTACCCCATCTCATCCCTTCCAAACTGCTCCTAGTACTAAAGTACATCATGTATAATCTACTAATTAAATCGTTTCACTATGTTTTATATAACTTTTAATTTAGCATTCATTTTCAACATAGCTTTTGGCTTCATTTACTGATAATAAACAGCATTGCATACAACACATGTTCCTCAAAACAGACATTCACACAAACTGATGCCAGTAATTTTGCCAGTATGTTATGCGTATAAATATTAAATACAACGTCCCACCCTCATTTTACCCATGACTGAATGTGCATGTTGCTGCTTCACCATATAATAGAGGATAATAACGCAAACAATGACACATTGTATACAAAATTTTCAAACTTTCTCATGCACTGACCTTGTATCTTAACAAATGTTCAGGGTTTATCCTGGCAGCAGTGGCCACCATGAATAATAAGATATAGCCCTGTGCTATTGATCCATTAGCTGTTCTGTGTTGATAGTTTTTGAAAATTACACTATTTATAGATTGAGGACCCAAAATAAACAGAAATGCCTTACATCGCAATATAGGCTCCTGTTTACTGGCTGTTAAACTAGAGCCATCATACTTATTTTCAAACAGGTCCTCCAATATCCATCACAGAGTCCCCTGCTCTTTCCAAAGTCACAGCTACCATCCTTGTGGACATCTCTGCACAGAGAACAATACACGTTCAGATAAGCAAACTTACCTTCCTTCTTAGCATGCTGGCTCGATGCCAGCTGTTTTTCCCTATTCTTGAAAGTTTTAGGTCAAAAGTGTTTGGAAATGGTGTCAGACCCTATGTTACTTTCACATTGGGGTGCCCAGCTTGTGATGCTCTGTGCTTGATGTTTAATGAGTGCTGAGCGCCTGTAGATTCCTTTGACTCCATTTGGAGCTCTGGATGATCATCTGTGAAGGTCAGGCCCCATCCCAAAAGATGGGCACCCAAAATCAGAGGCATTTTTTTCTAAAACATTCATTATCATTTTTATTTCTCCAGTATCTACTTTCTAGGTGCCTAGAACAATCACGGGGAGGGAAAGGAATCAAGGGCAAATTCCTCCAAACAGCCTCCAACTTAGTTTGTATAATAGACACCAACATCTGACACTGGCAGGATGAGGGCTTCTTGGTTACTAATGTGCTTTTGGAGGCAGCAGTATTCTTTCAACTTGTACATCACAACCTGCTGACTAGCTTCCTGACATTCACCCTGTTATGTCTTGTTGCTTACCAGTGGAGTAAGAAGCAAGAGACATCTAGGCACACTAAAGCAATCAAGGGAGTTTAAAACCGTGCATTATTTTCTGTATTACATTGCCCCAGAAAGCAGCTCAGACTTCCAATGAGGTCACCTCTTGTTTGACAAATTTTTAAAAAGGCAAAGCCACTAGTGACACAGCATTATAGTGGTTTACAGATCACTGGAGGGCTGGGCAAAGGGAAAAGCTCCTCCTCAGTTATCTGAGTTTGTCAAAATTCCTATTTCAGCTGGATCTGATGACACTGAGGCTACGTCTACACTACGAGTTTTGCTGCAAGAGCCTATGCAAATGAAGCACGGATTAGCATTTTCTCGTGCTCCATTTGCATACTCTCTTCCGATTCGTTTTTGCGGTAGGGGTTTTTGTGCAAAAACAAGTAGTGTGGACGTTTCCTTTTTGCGCAAAAAGCAGGTTTTGCGTAAAAAGGAAACATCCACACTGATTGTTTCTGCGCAAAAACCCCTAGCGCAAAAACAGATCAGAAGAGAGTATGCAAATGGAGCATGAGAAAATGCTAATCCATGCTTCATTTGCATAGGCTCTTGCAGCAAAACTCATCGTGTAGACGTAGCCTGAGAGTATTTCTCAAGCTGCAGGGACAGTATGCCTGCCCTATCTAGTGAAATAACAGGAGAGAAAATGTAACATACAAGATGTGCTGCTGATGCTTGCTGTTGTGTTAATTAATCACCAACCTTTTGCCTTTATTTCCTTTTAATTATAACATTATTTGACCATTCCTGTTTGTACTGATTAAACCATCACTTAATTGACAAAGTGTACCATATTGCTAATGTTTCCTGTCAGTTTAAATTACATGTGACACCTTGTTTTCTGCAACCATGGATTAAAGGGAAAGTGGCCTTCACACGAGTCCACATCTGCATGATGAGCCACGTGGCATTGTGATTTCTTGTTGGTCTACCTCAGGTTGTACATAAAGACCATAATAAAAAAATTTTTGAGAAAAAAATAATATTGTACGTCATAGCAAAATAGATCTAAGTGATACCACTGGTGATTATTGAAATGGCATCTGCTTTACTCTAGGAAAAGAACTGAATTTTAGGAGGAAAAAAATAAGATCTAGAGGACTATTTGGTACCACATTTTCTTGTCATTTTGTTCATCCTATTATATTATTTTTAACAGATTGAAACAGTAGCCTGTCTCAATCTTTCTCTCTCTCTCTCTCTCTCTCTCTCTCTCTCTCTCGCTCTCTCTTTTTTAACAGATTTGTTTTCCGCTCAATTAGACTTGTGATCACGAGAACACAAAGTAGTATTTTTCTCCTTCTGGAGAGACTCATACAGTGTGATGGGCAAATTGTCAGGAATAATTATACCAAATGGTGGAATAAAACTCGATGGAAAACATCTCTCCCTGCTAGTGATACATTTTTATTTAAGACACAATGAACATCAAGCACATTTGTGACAAGGTGAAATTGACAAATGGATCTCTGCCATAGTTTTATTTTTAATTGCTGGTAAACTAATTAGACAGCAAAACATGTCACATAAGTCTCCCCCTCCACACAAAACCCAGCTAGGCAGCATGAATTCTTCAATAAAAGAAAAGAACATGGCACCGATTAGACATGAAGTAAAGAGATGGATTCTTTAAATGCCACCTGTCCTGCCATAAGGGAATGTCTTTTTCAGTATTCAGTGCTATTCACCCTGCCGGTCAAGAAATTCCCTGCAAGACCAGTGAAGTACTAAGACTTGCTGCCTGATTTAGAATAATAAATGTTTGTGGCACAAACTGTGTATATATTCTTTGAATATAATAGAGTTTTTGAAACTGAAGAAATGTGGTCTAAGATAGTTCTGTTCATAGTTTTTTATGAATAGATCATGGATAAAAATTTTAAAAGTGCATTAGTGGTTTAGAAGCTTAAATTACATTTTCAAAAGGGACTTAGACACTTACTGTGCTAAGCCCCATAGAAAATCAAAGGGTCTCAGGTTCCAAGGTGCTTAAAATAAGACTGAGACTCCGAGATCACTTCCATACATTTGAAATTTTTACCCTGTTGCTGGGCTATTTACAGTCACCAAAGTAAGTTAAAGTCAGTTGGAGTCAATAGGACCTTGAATGCTCTAGCCTAAAGCACCAGTGATTTGCAAAGTTTTCTTCTTTCTTCTTGAGTGTGTACTTTCCCCTTTAAGAAGGTAGGACAAATTCTGCTGTCACTACATTGAAGTAAATCTGTTGAAGTCAGTGGACTTAATCGTGATTTAAAAGGGTTCTTAGATAGCTGAATTTGTCCTGCTTCCCTTAAACATAATGTACCAGATATTCAGCATCTGTAAATTGTTGTAGTTCTATTGACTTCAGTGGAGCTGTCCTGTTCTACACCAGTTGAGATTGTGACCTAGTACCTAAAGTAACTATACATACAGCCTCTAGGATCAACATATCAATTATTTAACATCAATAACCATTGTGGGAACACTAACTTCTTTTACATGAAGAAGGTTTTTTAAAATCTGAAATACAGCAAAGTTCGATAGAAATCATTTGTGCCCCAATGAGACATGGGAAAAGTAGATAAAAAGCATTCAGCTGATGTGCAAGGTAGATGGTAGTGCATAATAACTTGTTCGTAACATTTTAAATTCACATGTCTATGTGAACAGAGTAATAGGTGTAAGCTATGGATTGATGTCTTATGTCTGGCATAAATATTACCTATTTTTCTTGCAGTGCAAATATATTACTTGTAGTGGTGCTAGAGGGGTGTGCATGCATATGTGAGGGTATTACACTCTATTGTGTCTTCAAGCCAGCTAATGGTCTGGAATGGTCTGAAATGAACCACTAGTCTATTAATTCCAAAGTAAGACTTCTGAAGAAGTACTTAAATAGTTAAATTTGGGAAATAACTCCTATTTTTCATAGATGGGAACAATGGCTCCAAAATCTACTTTAAAAATGATGAGAATATGTATTTCTCTCTCAGTCTTTTTGATCAGTCTGGTTTCCAGTGTTCCAGATCTCTTTCTTGTGTCATTGTTGAGACTTTCCAATTGTTTCTATGGGCCTACTGTCTCTCTATATATCATGTTTTATGACAGACATGTGTAAGGATGCATGTAGGAAATTATTAGGAGGCAAACATCTAAGCAATAAGGGTGTGAATGATTTTAAATCACAAAAAAACATGGAAATGCCTAGTGGAAAGCTTAGAAGTGGTTTTTATATGATGTATTTTCTGTCTTTGTTTTTTAAATTCTTTGTTAGCGGGGATATTTATGTTGAAAGCATGGCCTTTGTCTTTTATGCTTTATCTGCTCCCTCACTGCTTACTAATGAATTATTGTAAGGTCCCTATAACAAAAGTGTGTGAGTGTCACTGAAGATATCCCGGGCTCTTTTTTGCGGATACAGATGCTGATGCGGACACCAATTTTGAATCCGTGTAGGGCTCTACTGATGTCTGTGTTATGTGTAAGAGAATGACAGGGATGGATTTCCTTAATATTACTTGTTAAATGAGTAATCACAAGGAGCAGTCAAGATACAGAGCCCTGTCTCAAAAAACCCCCTGTTTTGGTCTTTTTTAATTAAATAGACGCAGCTGCAGGTTGTTCTGAATAGCAACTGTGTGTCCATTTTTACTCTTTAAAGGTGCTACAATCTACCAAGAAAATAGCCTGTCAAGGGGCCATTGGGGTGTGTCTAGACTACAGGGTTTTTTCGAAAAAAGTGGCCTTTTTTTGAAAAAACTTCCCCTGCGTCTAGACTGCTGCCAAGTTCTTTTGAAATTAAATCGAAAGAACACTGCGGTTTTTTCAACCCCGGTAAACTTCATTTTATGAGGAAGAACACCTTTTTTTGAAAGTGCTCTTTCAAAAAAAGATGTTCTTGAATGCAAACAGGGCTTTTTCGAAAGAGAGCATCCAGACTGCCTGGGTGCTCTCTTTCGAAAAAGCGGCTCGCTTTTTCAAAAGAAGTGGTTGTAGTGTAGACACTCTTTTTCATAAGAGGCTTTTTCAAAAGTATCTTTCAAAAGAGGCTTACAGTCTAGACGTAGCCTTGGTGTATGTATATTCAACAGTGATGTGGTGTATCTTTATTCTCAGAGTGTTAACTTTTTGTTCATTGGTGTAAAATATAACACTGTTAGATTAACAAACCTATGGGCCTTACCCAGAACTAATAAAGTGACTTGCAAAACTCTCATTGTCTTGACTGATGTAGGATCAGTTCCTTAATCATTTCCATGAAAATGAAAGAATTAGGGTGTCTAAGCAGATTATGGTAGAGTATGTGGAATAAGTGAACTTGTGAAAAGGTGTCCTTTGGGGAAAAGAAAAGAAAAGTGATAGCAGAGAAACACAGAAACCCAACTAAAACAAATTATGAATTAATTAATAAGTATTTAATGTTTTCAGTGGAAAATGGACTTTTCCTTAAAGGTACTATTGCCAGAACCCTAAACGTTGCAACACTAAGAGACAAATGTGAAGCATATGACATTTATATTTAAACCATTATAATCACAGCCTCCTAAATGACTTCAGATTAGTCACAATTTCCTCTGCTATACTGTAGCATCTAACTATACTGCAGATGAAGGTAGCTGTCAAGTATTGGTAGCATATTAACATCATAAGGAAACAATAACAACAGATTCCCACGCAGTAAAGGTAAGACAACATAACATTTATGGCTAGAAACAATACACAGAGAAAAACGTTCTGCAATAACTTTAAAGTTTTTTCTTAAAATTAAACTTAGAGAATATCTGAGTCAAAACTAAAGACTTTTGCTTGACTGCCCCATTGTATCTAGTGCTCATGGGTAAGCTCACCCAGAATTTGGAAAAGCCGGGTGGAATGAACAGTGGAAGGGTGAATTAAGAGCAGACATTTCATTTATGCTCTGGGCCAGATTTTCAGCTGGTGTTAGCTACAGCGGCTTTAATGGAGCTTTGACAATTTTGCGAATCTGGCCAAAGAGGTATTAGTATTCTAGTTTTTACTTTTGGGCAGATCCTTAAACCCACTTCTGTAAACTGGTGTTGGGTTTGGACTTATGTTTTGGCTTTTGAAAGATTTTTTGGGAGGGAGATGGTTTCTGGCCATGTTTTATTTTCTCATCTGTACTGTCTGGAGAATTTGTGTTATCATTGTTTCCTCATGCTGTTAATTTGTCACCCAAGCTTAACTGCTGCCTTTCTCTGAAGCACGTAGAAGATAATTGTGGATCATTTAAAATCAGTTTGGGAAGTTGCCATTGTAGTGGGATGGATGTAAAACTCCACATTCTTGTTATTTTACCCATGTCTGCTAGTGTGTGCTATATTTAAGGCTCTGGCAGTGTTTTCATTACTTATAAAACCTGGTTTTGAGGAGTTTATAACTTGGCCATAAAAAACACTCTGCAATGAAACTTGGCTTAGAAAGCCTCAGTCTGGGATGTTTTATTTTATTTTTAAATACTTTTTTTAAAGGGGCCTTTTTTCCCTTTAAGTGAAGGAAGTTAAAAAGAATTTCACAGTTTTAGTTGTTTGGTAGAATGTCTCTATCTGCAGCTGTATTTTTACCTAGGAGTTTTGAACATTAGTAGTTTTTCACACACAAAGAAATGGCTTAAGAAGTGAATGCTGGCTTTGGACAGAATCCATAAGGCAAAATTTGTTTCGTAATTGAGACCAAAAAAAAGTTATTGGTATTGTCAGCGCTGTGTATTATAATTAAGTTAAAATTGGGAGTTTTGGAGAAAACTGAAATTCAAGCAATGGGAGGTGCATAGTTACATGATTGGAGTAGCTGGAAATCTATTGGGATTACTGTGTTTACACAGTCATGTGTTCAGAATTTACTGGGAGTTCCATATTCAGCCGTCATGGAAAGACAATTGAGGAAACAAACCTAATTATTAAATATCACTTCAATTCTGATTCTTGGTGTAGTTAAAACAAAAAAGAGTCACATTTACCAGTGCACCTACATTCTGGACCCCACCGGGTCTCCTGAACTTTAGCCCCCTTTCAGGCCTCAGGCTACCATTTCTGTCTTGATGGTATCACATACTTCTCCCACTCCTGAGACCAGGCTGTGGGTTGCAGACCCTTGTGTATCAACCCTGATTACCTCAGCAGGGGTCTGACTAATGTTCAGAACCTGCAGTTCTCATCCCTCGGAGAGCTAGCACTAGGCCTCACTAGAGTGACCCAACAGCCTTTTAAAAGCAAAGTCGTATTTATTCAGAACAAAGCATTTCAGATGAAAAAAATCTGAAACCAGTAAGCTGGTGGTATGCGTGTCTGGTTTACGAAGGGTCTGTCCATCTTCCATGGGGAGTGGGGAGGATTTCTGATAAATATAAGCTTTCTGTAAGACTCAAAGGTCTACATGGTGGCCTATACCCTTAATGCACAAACTAGTCCCCTTTCCCATTGCTTCGTTTTAACTCTAGTGCCCCTTTGAACTCTCTGCTTCCAGCCTTGGCAAAACTTTGGGCTTGAACATGGAATTAGGCCATTGTCCTGTAATTTCACTCCCCCACTCAAAGTATTTTTGGAAGTTGTTTATCTCGAGCCATGGGGTTGCTTTCTTGCTTGTGTTTTCCAACAGCCTGCGATTAAACCAGTGCATTCATCCTTCATCCTGGAAATCCCACAAGCACCTCTGAGTTTTCTTGATTTTTCTCTTAGAGCAGTCCTTAAAGCAAAACTTCTTTACTGTATTATATAATCATAACATTACAAATTGAATATGAGCCTACAATGTAATATTCTGGCGTGAGTGAAGGAGTGCCTTATGTCAGAGATGGGTGATCATTGTTCTGCTCTGCTTGGCACTGTGAGACCTCAACAGGAGCGTTCTGTCCAGTTTGTGGTGCCACTGTTTACGAAAGATGTGAACATACTGGAGACAATTCGGAAGGAGGCAGCAAAAATAACAAGTTTAGAAAACCTGCTCTATGAGGAAGGGGTAAACAACCAACAAGTGTGTGTCGTCTTGAGAATAGAAGACTGAAGAGGGGCCTGAGGACAGTCTTCAGATATGTTCAGGGCTCTTTATAAAAAGGAGGGTAATCAATTGTTTTCCAGGTCCACTGAAGGTAGGACTAGACGTAATCGGCTTAATCTGCAGAATGAGAGATTTAGGTTAGAGATGAGGAGAAAAACTTTCTTAGTAGAAGGTTTGTTAAATAGCAAAATAGGTATGTGGCGGCGCGTCGGGGTCCCCCGATTCCTGCACCCCCGTAATGGCACGGACAGACTCCACCAGCCAGTAGAATAGAGGGAGTTTATTGCTTCTCCAGGATACAGCACAGCACAGATGTCATCTGGTTACAGGAACTGGGCCTAGGATGCCTCAGCCCCCCTTGAGATGGGGGATGCTGGGCCCCTAAATTCCAGCCCCTCTGAGCCCGAGGCTGCCTCCTCCATGATCCCAGACAGAAAACTAACTCACTCACTTCCAGCCCTGCCCCCAGCCAGGTCTGGCCTCGCCCCCTTCCTTTCCATTGTTCCGCTCCATGGGAGATACCTGTCTGACGAGTTTCGAAGCCCCCTTGCATAATGACTCATCCCCTGCCCTGCTGGGTCGTGCTGCAGACAGCAGCCAGTGGAGGTCACTGACAACCCATTGCCCAGCATAGCAACCAGCAAGGTACCCCCACGACGTCACAGTTCTCCCCCCTCCCAGAGCGAACTGAGCAGGGTCACTCTGCTCGTGACCTAGGGAAGTTCGGGTCCTCTGTGTGGGAACCCGCCCTGGGGCATGGGTGCTCCCCTTGACTCGGGCCGGCCACGGCGATGCCCTGCAGGGCCCAGCTTTCCCCTGCCCCGTTGCTGCACAGCTCCGGGGGGGCCGGCACGGGCCTGTCTTCGGTGGCTGTACCAGCCCTTCCACTGCCCTTGATCTCTGGCCCAGGTCTCTCTGGCTGGGCCCATGAGCCCAGCGAGCTTTTCCCGGAAAGCCAGAACGTCTTCCACCCCCAACGCTCCATCCAGGGAGATCTCCCCCTCCCATAACTCTCTCAGCAAGCCCAGGGGGTCCTCTGTACGGGGTAGGGGCCCCCGAGCAGCTTTCCTCCTGTCTTCAGCCTTCCCGCCCCTCTGGCAGGAATTGCAGGACCGGCAGTACCGCTGCACGGCTGCAAATATCCCCGGCCAATAGAAGTGTTGCAGCAGCCTCAGCTGGGTGCTCCCGATCCCCCGGTGCCCCGCAAAGGGGACGTCGTGGGCCAGATACAGCAGCTTGTGGGGATACCTTTGGGGGACGACCAGCTGCCGCTGGACCCCCCCCATGCCCTCACCTTCGTGGGGGGAAGCCATTCCCAGAACAGGAATCCCCGTTCCCACAGGAATCTCTCCTGGCCACCTCTCCCCAGGGGCTGAGCTACACGGAGGCCAGCCTGGTCCCTCAGCTTCTGCAAGGAGGGGTCTGCCTGCACCGCAGCCTGGAATTCAGCCGCTGGGGCAGGGATCAGGACCCGCTCCCCGCCCTTGCCTAGGTCCGGAGTCCCAGCTTGGCTGGACCCTGTGTCCACTGGGATGGGACCCTGAGGACCCTGCCGGGAGTCCTTTCCTGGATCCAGGTTGCCAGCCCCTCGCTGGCTCTGGCTACGGGCGGTGACTAGAGCCCACTGGGATTCATGGGGCCACTCCTCTAGGTCATTCCCCATCAGCACGTCCGTGGGCAAGTGTGGGTGGACCCCCACTTCCTTGAGACCTTCCTTGGTCCCCCATTTCAGATGCACCCTGGCTACAGGCACCTTAAACGGGGACCCGTCTATGCCCCTCAGGGTCAGCTGAGTGTGGGGTAGTACCCGGTCAGAGGCCACTATGTCGGATCGGGCCAGCGTCACCTCCGCCCCCGTGTCCCAGAAACCCATCACCTTCCTACCATCCACCTCCAGGGGTAGGAGGCACTCACTCCGCAGGGGCCGTCCTGCCCCCACCCGGTACATGGAGAAATCCGCCTCCCGAGGGTCAGACCTCCCAGGGGAGGTGCACTGAGCATCCTTCCCCCCACTCTGAGCTGAGGTTTGCCTGCCAGCCCCTGCCTCTGGGGCAGCCTGCCCTTCCTCCAGCTCCAGCCAGTTAACCCTGGAAAGTCCCAGGTCATGGGACCTGGTGCACTGAGCCCTCTTCTGGCCTTTTTGCCCACAGCGATGGCAAGTTAGGCCCTGCGGGCCCCTTTGGGCTGTCTCTGTCCAGGCCCTGGCTGGTTCTCTGGGGCACCGTTGACTGGTCCTGGTCCCTGGGGCTCGCCTCGGAGGTGCCTCTCTCCGTCGCTCAGCCGAGAACCGGTCTCTGCACGATTCCCTTTCTCTCTGGGACTCCCGTTCACACCCGGACCAGGTCTCCGTGAACTCATCCGTCAGCCTCCCAGCTTCCTGGGGGTTCTCCGGACTTCGGTCCTTGAGCCACAGCCTCAGGCTGGGTGTGCATGCTTCATAGAACTGCTCCATCATGATCAGCTTGAGCAGTTCCTCTGCGGTCTGGGCTCCGACTCCAGACACCCACTTGCGGCAGTATTGCGCCAGGTGGGAGGCCATATCCACATAGGTCTCCCGTGGCCCCTTCTGCACCCCCCCGGAACTTCTTCCTGTACGTCTCGGGGGTGAGCCTGAACTTGTGCAGCAGGGCCTCTTTGACTCGGTTATAATCCCCTGGCTGTAGGTCCTCTAGCTGATTGAGCACACCGGCAGCATCCTGGTTCAGTGCGGGGATGAGCTCCTGTAGCCAGTCAGCTGGGGGGACCCATTGCAGTCCACAGGCCCTCTCAAAGGAGCTGAGGAACCCGTCTATGTCACCCATGTCCTTCAGTTGGGCCACCACGAGCTTCTCCAAGCGTCTGGCTGCCCTGGGCCCTTGGGGCCTGTCCGCACTCGGCGCAGCCGGGGCCCTAACGCTTCTCCACTCTGCCATGGCCAGCTCATGCTGTCGCTGCTCTCTGCGGTCCTGGACTTCCAATTCCTTCATCTGCAGCTGGATCTCCAGCCACCGCAGCTCCGCTGGGTTGGACCCTCCCCTGGGTGGACTACGGTTTGCAGGGTTCCCCTGGGAGGCTGTCCCATCTCTCCGGTGGGTTCCAGTGCTCTGCCCACCCTCAGAGCCTGACATGCTCCCAGGGGGGGTCTGGCTGCTCCCCACTGGGACAGGATCCTAGCCCTGTGGCTGGTCATTCTCTTCCAGCCGGGCAATCAGCTGGGCCTTGGTTGCGTTCTGCACAGGCAAGCCCCTCTCTCTGCACAGCTTCACCAGCTCTGCCTTCAGGAGTTGGGTGTAGGCCATCTCCTCGCTGGTCCCCTCGGTGCAGACTCACCAGTCTAGTGCTGCTGCGCCCCACGATTCTCAGGAACCGCTTCGCTCTGTCTCCAGCACGCCTGGCACTAAGGCCCTTGCTTCTACTGTGCCTTGTCACCTGCTGCTGGGAGCTCCATCCACGGGGTGCAGTGCATCCCGCTCCTGACACTACTGTGGCGGCGCGTCGGGGTCCCCCGACTCCTGCACCCCCGTAATGGCACGGACAGACTCCACCAGCCAGTAGAATAGAGGGAGTTTATTGCTTCTCCAGGATACAGCACAGCACAGATGTCATCTGGTTACAGGAACCGGGCCTAGGATGCCTCAGCCCCCCTTGAGATGGGGGATGCCGGGCCCCTAAATTCAAGTCCCTCTGGGCCCTAGGCTGTCTCCTCCATGATCCCAGACAGAAAACTAACTCACTCACTTCCAGCCCTGCCCCCAGCCAGGTCTGGCCTCGCCCCCTTCCTTTCCATTGTTCCGCTCCATGGGAGATACCTGTCTGATGAGTTTCGAAGCCCCCTTGCATAATGACTCATCCCCTGCCCTGCTGGGCCGTGCTGCAGACAGCAGCCAGTGGAGGTCACTGACGACCCACTGCCCAGCATAGCAACCAGCAAGGTACCCCCACTACGTCACAAGGTACAAAAGAGGTTGTGGAATCCCTATCACCGGAGGACTTTAAAAACGGGTTAGACCAGGGCTGGGCAAGATGCAGCCAGGGGGCTGGATCTGGCCCACCTAACGCTTTGATCCGGCCTGCAAACTGCATCTAGCCTATTTATATCCTGCTGCCCATGACACCAAATTTCCAAGCAGTGGCTCGGGCAACAGAATCCTATTTAAATGGCTCACAGTTGCAGCGCTACCTCAGCAGGAGCCAGAGCTGCAAGCCCTTTAAATAGCTACAGCAATCCCAGTGATAATGGTGGGGCCAGGAGCTGGGAGCCCTTTGCTGGGTTTTTAATTCAAAGCCTCAGGCCCCAGAAAACTCTGGGGGGAAGGCTAGTCCCCAGCCCTGCCCATTCTGCCTCAGGCCCCGCCCCTTCTGGGGGTGGAGCTGGCCTGTAACCATGTACCAAAATTCATTAAGTGGCCCCCCTGCGAAAATTATTGCCTACCCCTGGTTTAGAGCAACAACTGTCAGGGCTGGTTTAGATGTACGTATTCCTGCCTCAGCACAGGAGGCTGGACGAGATGATCTCTTGACAGGGATGCCAAAGAAGGGGGCAAAGAGGGCAGTTGCCCCAGGGCCTGATGATTTAAAAGGACCTGAGGCTCCCGACACCGCTGCTGCTCTTATCACAGCAGCATCAGCAGCTGGCTCACCAGGCCCTTTAAACCACTTCTGGAGTCCTCCATGGCGCAGTCCAGGGGGCACTGAGGGTTGGTGGGAGAGGCATGGCATGATCCAGGAGGCGCTGAGGGCTGGTTGCCCTAGCCCCCCTCCTTCACCCAAGCCCCACTCGCTTTGGGGGTCTGGAGCTGAGCCTCCCCCGCCCCCGTTGCTCAGGGCCTGGCAAAGCCTGTTGCCAACCCTGTCTCTTGAGGTCACTTTGAGTCCGACCTTTCTGTGATTCTTTGGTTGTCATGAACAGCATAATGTGGTCGGTGAAGAGAAAAATAGCTTAAAAATTGCTTTTGTACTTGTGGTAAGCTGTTCATGATCTAGGAACATTAGGTGTAAACTTCATCTTTTTAATTAAATCAAGCCTGCTAATCAAATGCAGGCACCCAATCTATTAATTTTACCATGTAAATGTGTATCCATCCATCCATGACACAACGGAACATTCATGTCGCCAATTAAACTCTAGCAATAGGAAATATGCTAAACATTGTTCAGTATCTGATTGGGGCATGTAAGGATTTGTTTTCAGTTTCACACTGTCTTGTTTTCTTCAGACCTTTCATTTAAGCTTTTATCAGTCCATTGGGCCATTTTGCTCCATCAGTGAGCATTCTGCGTTCTTATACTGGAGTTCATGGACGTGTGGCTCAATAGAATGTGATTATTGACTTCAGAGAGTCAAGAGCAACAGAAAAATAGCAAATTCACAACTGATACAAGGAAATACTTTTTCACACAACACACAGTTTGACTTACTGCCACAACATGTCACTGAGGCCAAGAGCATATCATGGTTCAGAAATGGGATTCGGTGATTTTCTAGGTAACAAGAATGTCCTACTTCATTCTGGTCAATATTTTAAAATATATAAATAGGAGTTTCCTCAGAGATGTAAAACTCATGCTTAAGGGCGTAAACCAACCTATAACTATTGGGGGTTAGGGGAGGAAACTTTCCCTGGGAGAATTACCTACTGAAAGGCTTCTTTTATGTTCTTCTGAAATACTGATCCCTCGTATTGGCCACTGTGTAAACTAGATACACCCCTGTCGTGGTAATTCTTATGAACCTGTGCAATATAAAGTCTGGAGCACATAATTTCATTCATACAGGATTATATTTGCAGATCACCTGGCATGTTAAACTGTCAGGAAGAGTACATAAGTGTCTTAACTGGTGAAATACCGAAAAATGTTTCAACAAAGTGTGGTGTTTTTTAATCTGCTGATAAAGATATTATGACATCTGGGCACAGGGTCATCAAAAGGGTGAAAAGAGAAAGAAATCCATAAATGCTCTAGTGTAACTGAAGCGTAGCTTTCAAATCTCAGAACTCTGAACCGGCACAAGTTTTGGGATGGAATTGCACTCTGATAAATGTTTAGGTTCTGACCTAATCTTCAGTTTTCATCAGATGTTCATTTTTCCATTAGCAGAAGTCTGGTTTTTTCCCTTTCAGTCTGTAAACAGAGGATTCAGTTGCAGTTGTGTTAGTGTCTCTTAGGATAGGATGGCGGCGCTGATGAAGTTTTATAGAGCTATTATTAAAGGCTCCTAAGAGTTTTGCTTCTGTTCAGAGAGGTTCTAAACAGTTACAGGGCTGAATTTCAGATTGGAGAGCAGGGACACCAAGGGCACATTAAGCTTGAACCAACAAATCATGCATGAAATGCCATTTGAGACATATATCAGTAATGAAATTGACAACTATATTCAATGTCTGTTGCCTGGGCTTATCCGTTAGTTCCACAGTAACGCTCCTTCAGCTGGCCCTTCTGTGGGTAGATGTGTGAACTTGATAGTGTTGAATAATATACACACATATCACAATAGCAATTTTTTTTTCAAGTTCTGTGATCCTCCTGTTAGGAAAACTGATTTTGAGGCAAAGCTTGTTCTCCATCAAGCTCATGTCACTGAATGTGAGGCTACGTCTAGACTGCAAGCCTCTTTGGAAAGAGGTGTTTTTGAAGGATACTTTTGAAAAAGCCTCTTTTGAAAAAGAGCATCTAGACTACAACCAGTACTTTTGAAAAAGCAAGCCACTTTTTCGAAAGAGAGCACCCAGGTAGTCTGGATGCTCTCTTTTGAAAAAGCACAGTTTGCATTACATAGCGCCTTTTTTCAAAAGAACACTTTCAAAAAAAAGCGTTCTTTCTCGTAAAACAAGGTTTTCCGTGGTCGAAAAAACTGCCACATTCTTTCGATTTACTTTTGAAAGAACGCAGCAGCAGTCTAGACGCAGGGGACATTTTTTTCGAAAAAACCCTGTAGTCTAGACACACCCTGAGTGTAAAGCATTGGAAATTAGTATTGTTGTTGCTGTTTTAACGTTTATATTTCAGCAGTGTCGAAAGACTTGGCTCCATTGTGTTAGATATTGTTCAGTCTTATAATCACTGGCAGACTCTGCCCAAAAGGGGTTATAATCTAAATAATGATCAGTTAAATGCTATTGTTCCAGTGTTTGTATGTAAGACTTTACAGACTTGTCTTCAGTTTTGCAACATCTCTCTGAGGCAGTGGAGTGCAATTAGAACTCAAAAGATCCCAGAGCTTAACCCTGGCTTAACTCTGCACCCATGGTAATCAGGGGTGCAACTTCCATTGGCTTCAAGGGTAGAAGAGTTAAGCAAAGATGAATGTTTTTGAAACAAGTGAAAAGTGAAACGAGGTGTCCTGACTCTCTTTGAGCTTTGAGCACAAGGTCATATTGTTCCCATGAGGCAACACTATTTTCTGAGTGGATGATCTTGACGCTAGTGACTATGCATCTCTTAAGCAGCTTAATTGCACAAAGATTTATTTCATGAGGCTGGGAGAGCCTCTGGCCTGTGAGTTCACATTGTTTAATCTGGCTCACTCCTATACTATTCATTACATTGCTAGGGTGCAGCAGCGAAAGGTAATGTTTGACTGCGTATGTCGTACTAACAATTTTTAGCAGCTGCCTTGTTGCTATCTAATTTTTGTGTTCTCCCCTTTTTGCCTGTTAATTGCCTATAATGCAACACCTATATCGGAAAGTCTCCTTGAACCTGATGGCCGCAAGAGAACAGGAGTAGGCACAAGGTTTGAAAAATAAGGTCCCAAGCATGCAACTCAAACTGTGTGGGGTTGGAGACAAGTGTTTTTGAGAATTCTTGGGTGACTCATCGATACAGGTGATATACGTGAATGCCTACACACGTCTATTTCCAGCAGCAGTCTCTTAATCGCAGGTTTATTTAAACTCAGTAAAAAAAAGATTTCACAGTGTAAAACGGATTTACAGCAAGACAAGATAATTTTTACCTATACTCGCCCCATAACACTTTTAATACTAATAGTTTCCATCTCTTTAATCCAAGAATCTCCAAGCATTTAGAAATATTAATCAACTAACTTCTCTGTGCCTCTTTGAGGTGAGTGTCTACTCCTGTCCCCAAGGTAACAACAGAATTCTCTTTCAGGAAAAGACATATAAAATATAATAGGATTAAACCTACAAATTGCAATAGAAATTGCTCTTTACAAACCATTGCATTTAATATGTGATGAGATCCTTTCTACTGGTTTTAGCTATTCGGTAGAATTGCCTAGGATGGATTATATAAAATGTTATTTTATTCTCTGTTAAACTCTGAGAGAGATTTCGATAATATTGACACTATAATTTTGTTTCTTGACCTCGCATCCCACGTTCCAAATTCTGAACCATGTTCTCTTCAGGTTTGTCTGTGCTGCAGTTGGGAGGTGTGATCGCATCATATGTATACATACCCACACTAGTTTTGATTGAACTAACTTGCATTTAAAAAAAGGGGGCAGCATAGTTTTGGAGGCATGGGCTAACTGACTGAGCTGCCTGGGTATGTTCTCGGGTGAGTAATCAGTGCCACTGCCCATGTCGTGGTAACTACACAGCTATTTTTAGCAAGCTAGCTACGTCTCATATTGCTCAGGTATGTCTAAACATGGTACTGTTGCACTATAGACATATTTGTAGAGCCTGTGGTTTAGTAATCCATGATCAGGAAGGAAATAAAAGTGCCGATACTGTACACCTGCTTTCCTGCACATCTGCTTTTTTAAGAAGTGTTAAGTAACTGGATGGAAGCATAGTAAGCAGGAATTGCAGAGACCAAAGTGTTGACTCCCAAATAAGAAGCCAGTTGCAAGCCCTGAAACACAGGCTGCCCCAGGGATGGAGCTGGCTCCAGTTTGGAAGGCATGATAAGAGGACCTCTGGCAACAGGGAGGTGGGATGGTTCTGGAGTGGCTTAGGGGATTTGCCTGGGCAGCACAGGGTGGTGGGCTCTAGGCCCACCCAGGGATAGGGTTGCCAGGTGTCTGGTATTCACCCAGGCAGTCCGGTATCTTCACTTCTTGTCCTGTAAAAAAATTCAGAAAATACTGGACACCTGAGATGTCTGGTATTTTCTGAATTTTTCCCTGGCCAGGAGGCAAAAATGCCAGGCACCTGGCAATCCTACAAACATTCAGCACCCGCCCCCCCCCGAACCTCCTCTGGCCCCCAACACCCCCTGACCCCAGCCCCCATACTTACCTGGTTCCCCAAACCTACCAGCACAAAATACTTTTGGCTGCCGGCCAAAAGACCTAGGGGAAGCAATGCTTCCCCTGGGTCTTAGTGCTCAACCACTCCCCTGTTCCTATCCCTGCACTCACTCTTAAAGGGGACATACTGTTTTAATGCTGTTTTATTTTAATTTTTTTTTTTGCCTTAATAAGTCCTTGGAGTCTTTTTTTTTTTGTTTGTTTTTGTTTTTGGTTTTTTTTTTGCTCAATTGCTCAACAACTTTGGTCTCCCCCCCTTTTTTGTCCCCGTTCAACATAATTTTTTCCCGGTGTTTTTTTTTGGGGGGGGAAGGGCATGTTCGGTATTTTTGTTTCAACCATCTGGTAACCCTAATCTTGACATGGGTACAGCTTTCTGTTTCTGACTGAAAACTTCTATTTATTTACCCTCTTTCTGTAACAGGCATGTCACCTTTCTTATGCTATTTGCAAGTCTAAACAACATTTTGCCAGCCTCGTTGAGTCACTTAAGCTAGGAAAATCTGCCTTGCACCCATCAGCAATCACCTGAAATAATATTGTACCTTTGGAAACTGTTTTTTTAGGGTTTTACTTTTTGCCAATATACATGCAAGCTTATAATTCACATGCAAAGATGAATTTGTATGACTGAGAAACACTCCCACATACACCCCCAAAACCAGTGACCATTCATAGATCAGGGTCAGTTATGTTACTAGAAATTGTTAAGACAAATATAGTGCCACCATTTGGAAAGACAGTCTCACTTAAAAAAAATACTTTTAGGTCTCCTTTGGCGGGCGATAATCGTTCCTGGTTGACATGCCTGACAATTCAAACATTTGGAAATTATTGAAACTGACACTACTAACTGTTCTGCTGAAAGAGGACTCTTGTCTTTTGCCCACATGATACACTGACTGTGTCCAAAGTGTAATATTTAATTGCATTTTCTTAATCTTTACCACTGTATTGCTAAGCTTTCTAATACCTTCAAAATACCAAATCTCCGGCTTATCCTAATTAAAGAATCTCAATTTAATCCATATTGCATGACAATTCAATTTGTTGATTGCTTTTTCTCTCTCCCCCCCCCTTTGTGAAATTCCCGTCAAATGTATTAATTCAACATGATGAATCCTGTATTCAACCCACTGGAGTGAATAATTAAAATTAGCTGATAAAACTTTCAGCAGAATTACTTTGTGAAATTGCTGAACAGATGTGTCATTTTAATGAAAATCCACAGACAAGCGCCTTCCCCCCTCGGCAGGATAAAAATATTATCCCCACGGCACATACTTAATTTGGTGGTAAATACACTCCGAGCGATTGCTGGAAGGGAAGAAAAAGCAACTTGTCACACTTAGTAACTTGATTTTTCCCCAGCATGCAGTAACAGCTATCTACAGTAATTCATAGTGCTCTATTGTTGCTGCAAGTCCCAAAGAGAACTTATTAAAATGCAATAATCTCCTATTTAAACAGAAACAATAACCATTAAATTTCCTGTGGATCCAAAATTGAGCACAAGCCCCATCTGGTAAGAGTGATTAGAGGCCTGATGAGGGAATTTAATTTGCAACATTCAAAGACTAAATCTGAGCAGATCTTGTCACCTGGGACTGGAGTGCTGCTTGCTGTCTTCTTAAAAATCTCGACCTAAACTGGAAATGGAATGTAGAAGTGAAAATGTTACCCAGGGGCCAGCCTTGACAGGATTGTATTTCATTATTTGTCTCCAGCAGGCTCAGTGAGCTGCAAGGAATTCAGGCTTTGGCTTTGTTGGATGCCTCCTCTACAGGTCATGTACTATGTTGTCACTTCCTGTGATGTTGAATGAATCATTAATGAAGTCTCCATCCTGCGCTTAGACTTCCTACAACCTAATTTGCATTGCTTGCCCAGCTCACACCAGCATTCTAACCCAATAAACGGAGCTGAGATCACTTGAGCATATTCTACAACAAGCAGCAGCTCTCATGATCCTCCCAGATTTGTTGCATTTTTTTCTTCGACTGACAAAATTAGACCCTTACTATTAAACCCACCTAAATGGCATGCAACAGGTCACCTGTCATTTGTCACTCCACCAAGTCCCACTGAGATGCACAAGGTGTAGGTGTTTATCCCAGATGTTCTGTTTCAGAGCCTGAGGTGCTGACTAACTTTTTTGTTTGTTTTATGAATTATGATAAGCTTGTAATTAGGAACCTGTTTCCACAGCTCCAATTCATCCCTTCTCTTTAGGCGGGGGCCCCAAAGTGAGGATTCCGTTTTTATGGGGCCACCAGGGCTGGTGTTAGACTTGCTGAGGCAAAGGGCCAAAGGCCAAGCTCCATTGCCCGGGACCAAATCTGAAGCCCAACAGTCTCAGCCCTCTATGGGAGGCTCCTGCTGGGGCTGATATCTTGGGCTTTACCCTCACCCTGTGTGGTGGGGCTCGGGGGGGGTTCATGCTTCAGCCCCTGCCCTTTGGGGTCATGTAGTAATTTTTGTTGTCAGAAGAGTGCAGTGAAGTTTGAGAACCCCTTCTCTCATTCATTAAAATGTGTGTTGCTTGGGGAAAGCCAATGCATGTGCACATCCTACATCAGTGCTAGTGCGCCGGGTGCAAACCAGTCTTTTCCATTTCTCTGTGTCGTTTACCGCAGCTTCCATTTCCTCTACAGTATTCACATTGATTATTCTGCCCTCCTTTCTAAAGGTTCTTCTTATGGTTTCTCTTCAGCATCCTCCTTTCCTCACACCAGTTCATTTCCACTTGACAGCAGGACTGGCCCACAACATTTTGGCACCTGAGGCAGGGAGCTCAAATGATGCCCCCATGGCCCGTCACTTGGGCCAAAGGTCTCAATTCTGCCTTCTTCCTGTTCTACTCCTCCCATGGCACTGCTCTGCTACCTACATATGTACCAGCAGCAGACACAATTTTCTACACTCTGGGTCCTAGTGGCGCCCCCCACAGTCTGGCACCTGAGGCAGCCACCTCAGTTCGCCTCATGGTAGGGCCAGCCCTGCTTGGCAATTTCACGTGGGAATCTGTGTCACAGGACTCCTTGTTTTTGTGGTGACAGACTAACATGCCTACCTCTCTGATAGTTTTGCCAAGTTGGCTACAAAGTTACAAAGACAGACAATTGAAGTACAGTGCCAGCTCAGAGAAGCGATTTCCTTCCTCATTTGCTCCACTCTGTATAGTTCTGTTTGAAAAGTGTGATACTGACGGTGCTGAGGGGAAAGTCCGTTGTTCACCCACACAGGGCAGGCAATGTGATGAGTTATGTAGCCATCTCCACACCATCTCACTGAGGCTGACATTGTGAAGATCTACCTCGTAGCTTTTAAAGGGCCTTTTTCAATCTATGTGCGAATTCTGTCAACGTGATTGCCCGTGGCCGGAATCTCTGGTGGCGTTTTGATGCCACACACACCTGCCCACTAGAAATAGATCTGAAATGATAATTAATTTGACATAGTCCCCAGAGTAACTGCCAAATGGTAATGACTATTGACCAGGTGACCTAGGGGTCAAAGGTACAGTGTCTCATTATGAATCCCCTGAGCCATCCAGTCCACAATTCGTTAGTTGTCTTAATCATTGTAAGATCCTTGTTTCATGACTTGTGATCCTCTAAAATGGAAACCAGACGTGTTTATTATGTTTTGACATCACCAGACCTAAATTCTATACAATACAGGGGATCTGGGCATCATTAGAGGAGGGATATTGTAAGAAGTAATAAAAACAGTGTGCAGGGTTAATGTATCCAATACACTTGAAGCTCTGCTTCAATAAGACACAGAGCTCATGGGCCTCATTCTTTGGTGATGGAGCATCAGGACACCTCAGCTGCAGACCTCTCCGTGTTCCATTGTGCTCAGCATTGTCGGCTGTGTTTTGAGCTATGGGGAAGAGAGATGAATGTCGGGACCCTGGGCCACCAGATGATCCTGTTCCTCCCATTATGAGCCATTTTATAATGCTAGAAGTGCCTAGAACAGTGTTTCTTAAACTGTGTTCCGTGGCACACTGGTGTTCCGTGAGGCAGTTGGAGGTGTGCCGCAAAGAACAACAGAGTTCAAAATGGCCACCTTTAAAGGAGCAGGCGACCTTTTTTTTTTCTCAATAACTTTCCCCCGACCCTAATTTTCTTTTTTTTTTCCTCAGCAAAAAATCCTTGCTGTTCCACATTAAAAAAAAATTATTGTTTGGTAAAAAGTTTAAGAAACACTGGCCTAGAAATACACATCTCGTGTCTGTCAGATGTGCCGAGGGCACAGATCAGATAACTGGGGCGCTAACTTCACTGGGATGGAAAGGAATACGTGTTTCAAAAGTATCCTGTGATGGCATTGCACAAAATCCCCTCTGCTGCCACAGCAAAGAGGAGCTGGCAGCTATTTGTGCTGGCATGGCCTCTTATGCTGCAGGTAGCATTCACCTCTGTGGCAAAGCAGGC
Source organism: Pelochelys cantorii (assembly GCA_032595735.1). Classification (NCBI taxonomy): domain Eukaryota; kingdom Metazoa; phylum Chordata; order Testudines; family Trionychidae; genus Pelochelys; species Pelochelys cantorii. The sequence continues at coordinate 6,555,886 of CM064346.1, read as the reverse complement.
AGTTTTTCCATGGTCGCCCTTCCATGGGGGATTCTGGTAATGAGAGAGAAGCTTCTCGTTTTGCAGTGGGCTCTGTAGAAGCCCTGCTGGCAAAGGCTGCAGCTGGGAATGCATCTTTAGCCATCCCAGCTATGTCCTTGCCCTGGCCAGAACTAATCACTTTTCAGTCTGTGTTGGATTCTTGCATGCTCCTGGGGAAGGGAGGTTGCAGTGACTTTGCGCTGGGTCCTTGCTAAAACAAGCTAAACCATGGATGAACTTGGCTCATTGTCCCCTCTCTCATGTTTTGGAGGCACATTTGCCAATGAGCTAGCACTTCCTATTCATGTACTTTAGTTGCAGTAATTGCTCTAAAAAAAAAAGCTGGGAGGTATGCCCCTAGATAAAAAGTCCTTCCTACTTTATTTCAAACTGGTTTCTGTAAATAAAACTCTTTCATCTTTGCACTTAAATATATTTCAATCTCAATTTGAGTTCTTTCTCCCTCTATGCACTGGACCCCGCCAAGAAAAATAAAAAGAAGTGAATTTCTTAATAAGCCCCAATGGTAATCAGAGAGGAAGACAGCAAAATGAAATAACTCGTAAATTATTCCTTAACATCTTCAGGGAATACTTAATGCACACAAGGTCAGGGCTTTGTAATGTTAATTTAAGAGTTGTAGGAAGTGATCCATCATTTTAAAGTGCAACACTGCCATCCATGACAAAAAGTTTTTGTTTCAGAAACAACTTGAAGTCCCTGCACACGTAAGGAAAACAAACCATGGCAGATCTCTTCACCAGATACAGTGCTGAGGATGCCACACTAAATATTACGTCGTTATTATGGGGGCAGGATATCCTGGATGCCAGTTTCAGAAAAGTTAGTAAAGCTGTGCTTGGATTATTATTATTTAGTATTATTTCTTTCTGGGTCAGCCAATATATGGAAATTACCCTTGGCTCTACTCTGGCGTTGGAAAGGTCACAGCAGTAGATGCAAAACCCAAAGGCAGCTGATTGCCTTCCACACATTCAGCTTTACTGCTTTTGCCTATTTTACCCTTAGGCATCTTTTATTTCTTGCACAGATGGTCTCACTCAGCCCTAACAAAATGTTTTAAGCTGTTGCATAAATTAAAATAAGAGGCCCCTAAATACGAAAGTGCACTTTTTATTTAAAAAAAAGGGGGGGGAGGGGCACGGAGAAAACACATTTATCACCCTGCATACTTCTGTGGAGCCTCCGGGATCGGCTTTGCTGCCGAGGTTATTTATTTATATTTTCAATATGGCCCAGTTTGAAAGTAACACTACTTTTAGTGGTAACTGTGTCAGATCACAGAGGAGCAGACATACACTATATCTGCATGGGACAAGTGCCAGCAGGAGCCATGTCTAGAACTGTTCAGAAACTTTGCCGTGGAACATTTTCCCATCAGAAAATGCTGACTTGACAAAATAAATATTTTGAAGGAATATATGGATTTAGTCTGGTGAAAACCATACACTGCTGTATGATTCCATGACCCCAGACTACTTCGTGGTGGCTTGGAGTGGGAAGGTGTCCCACCATAGAGGCCGGAGTAAGGCAGGCCTCTCCTGGAACCTTGTGAAAAGGAGTAAGGGATTTCTGTGTAAGAGCGTCATGAAGCTGAGTGCTCCGGACTGGCGCTCCATGTGCGGGCATGTGAACAAGCTGTTGTGCGACCCCCCCAGGCTGAGTAGGCCGAGAGAGGATCGTGCAGCCCCTCGCAGCCTGTCGCCTGCCCCCACATATAAATAAGAAAAATTATAGAACTCACCTGACGTGCCCTCCCTAGGTTCCTCCGAAGCCTGGGAGACATCCTGGGAGGGAGGGACCAGCTCCAGGGTGAGGAGCGGGTCCTGGCTGGCATGCATGGTTGCCTGGCTGGCCTCCTCATCCTCCTCGTTGTCATCCTCCGCCACCCCACCCCCCTGGTAGTTGACACCGGGCATATCCTGGCTGGACTCAATGATGATGGCAAGGGACGTGACCTCCCCACCCCCAGGATGGCATCGAGCTGCTTGTGGTGCCACCCCGGAACAGTCGCTCTGCTCCCTGGCCCTGAGGTAGGCCTGCCAGAGCTCTTTGATTTTCATCCGGCACTGGTCAAGTGTCCGGGTGTGCCCTTTGTTGGCCAGGCGGGAGCGATCCAACTGTAGATGTCCTCATTTCTCTTCCTGGTGTGTAGATCCTGGAGGTGGGTCTCCTCCCCCCAGACCTGGATGAGGTCCAGGATCTCCACACCAGTCCTGGCTGGAGCTCTCCTGCGTCCCTGGCCAGTGGCAACCAAGGGAGCAGCGGGAGTGCTGGCGGACATGGGAGACTCTGAGGGAGCACTGGGGTCGCTCCTGGCTGTCTCGGTTGCTGCTGTGTCGCATGGGGCTTTCACAGCTTGCCACTTGGGATGAGCCCTTCTCTTGCTGCTGGGACTTTTAAGCTCCGCAGGAGGAGATGGCAGGTGTGTCCAGAATGGTCAGAGCTGCAGCTGCGAAAGGCCTTCGGAGGCCCATTTTTTTTAATTTGCAGCAGTGGAGCGTCCACACAACTGCTATTTTGAAACAACTATTTTGAAATTAGCGTTATTCCTTGAGGAAAGCAGGAGTACAAATTTTGAAATAACTGGCCCGTTTGCTTGGTAATGTGGACGCTCCACTTACAAATTCGACCTAAGGGGAGTTATTTCAAAACAATGCCCTAGTGTAGACCAGGGTCATGTGAGCATTCTGGTGGTCATTCTCTGAGCCTAGAGGGAGGGAGCAAGATCTAGCTAGATAGGATTTTGGAGATATGAGGTCTAATCCCAGCTCTGCCACTAGATTTTTTAGTGACCACTGTCAAGTCACTTCATTTCCCTGCACCAAAGTTTTTGTGTAAAATGAGCTTTCTGTAATTCGCGCCTCTGTACAGTATTTTGAGATCTACAGATAGCTGTTTATTTGCTTGCTTGTTTGCTTGTTTTTACCTCCATCGATGGGAGTCAAGGGTCTCAGTAGTTCACAGAGGTACTTTTCAGGTTTGGACTGGAACTGCAAGGGCAGGGAACGCTCCCCTTAATCCCATCTTGAAAAATTCCTCTCTCCCGAGGCCACTAACATTTTTTCCAAGATACATTTCAGAGCACTCACTTATGTTTAATCAATGAATATTTGCCAAATGATGGCAGGGTTGATCAGTTGCATCTATATCACAGAAATCCAAAAGGGAGGAAGAAAATGTCTTTGGCTGGATTGTTAAAATATTACTGTACAGTCAATATCTAGATGCTAAGGGAAAAATTCCCAGGTGTATTCATTACTGGGTCACAATACTCTGAAAAATAAATTGGGCCAATTTTTTTAGAAGTTTAGGTTGATATTTAACAATAGTTTGTTTAAAACTCCAACCCCGGCTAAATTACATAGTATTTAAAAGATCAGATTTCTCTTCTATTTCAGCTTTTTGTTATAGCTTTTCCATTTGTGGAGTAATGGATGTGTGGGAAGCTAATGATGTGGTCTCTAGGTGTTGCTTTACTACACAGAGTACTGATAATGAGCTCCAAGTAATAGAGTATGAGTCCCAGAAGATGAATTCTGATTACCTTTGTGGCATTGTCCCCTGTATGGCCCCTTCCTCCGTGATGTTTCTGAAAAGAACATTTGGATTTTTGATGAGGATATTGTGTATTTGACTTTTAATTAGATTTGCAGTGTGTGGAGTTAATAAACCATGACTATATTTTTTTTGCCTTTTCTTAAAAGATATATTCACTGAATTGTGTGTTAAGAGAGGTGGTGGAAACTGTTTGCTACTCTAATTATAAAACCTCTATTTATTGGCCCAGACAGGGCAAATTTTACCCTGTGTTCACTCATAATCAGTAAACAGTGCTTACCTTGTAAAGAGAACTACAAAGTGCAGCACACCATGTAAGTACACAGAGACATTCTCCAAGGGAGAATACCTTACAGTCATGGGTTATGGCATTGAATATACAGAATTTTCTAGCCAATAGGACTCTCACTCTTTTATAAAAGCCCTAGTGCTTACTCAGTTTGAAAAGCAAATAGAGCTTTTTCTTTTTCTTACTTTGCATTCTGTTGCTTTTTCCGAAGCTGAATTATTCCTTCCCTCCATCACTCGGTCTCCTTTTCCTTTCGACTCCATTCTCTAGGATGAAAAAAGAGATTTTGCAAAACTTCATCTAAAATAAATATGGCGCAGTCGCAACTTAGCATCTTGTGCTCCTGCTGCCCCTCCAGCCCCCGCTTTCTTATTTTGTTTTTATTAGTAAGCTACTATGCCAATTTAATATGAATGTTGTTACATATTCGGCGGTAATTTAGCTGCCATTTTCCTTCGGCCAGACAGTGATTGGTTATGGCAGGGCTGTAATGTGTTGTCAGCACAGGTTACTTGCAACTTGTTGGCAGAGGCCTAACATTGTCTGAGACAGTGTCATTGCGAAATTGTTTGACAACGTTGATGCTGCAGTTATGCTGAGCAGTAACAACGGCAGAGGTTGCGGAAGGGCATGCAGGAGAAGATGTGTACTGAGGGCAGTGTTGGAGAGTGAATGCTAAGCAAGGAGCAGCAAATGTCATCAGAAGAAAATTTGTTTGTCCACGACCATTGCTGTGTGTTTGTTTTAATTCATTTTCATTTTAATCAGTTGCTGGCCGAAAGGTGCTGTGCACTTTCATAAACAGGGCAGAGCCTAGGCTGCAGCATTTCTGGGACTTGTACATAGCCTCATGAATGTGTTTTGAAGGGACCAAAGTCGTCGGGGCTCATTCAGTGCTTGGCAATGAGACTGCCAGTGAAGGTTGTTTTCCATATCATAAAAGCAGCCCTTTGTTAGGGATTGAGACCTTCAGACTCATTTCATGTAGGTCATTCTTGATGGCAACACTCTTCAGTCACTCTGGACCGGGGATGAATTTCAACTGGTGACTGACAGGTGAAAAGCTTGGTATCAGAAAGGACCAATTCTCTGAGTCATACAGTCCCTTCATAATGAGATTCTCTTTACAGGGGAAGTGTCTGTGAAGATTCTGCTAAATTACTGATGTTTTCTAACGTCAGATATGAGCTGGGTTTGAAAGGATGAGTCTTGCCTTTAAAAAAAAAATTCAGAGTAGTGTTAGAAGTTCGGAAAATTGACTGATTTGCCTCTGCTCTGTGCATATGTTTGGGGTGGAGAAGATTACTCGGTAGTCATTGGTTTTCATTTTCTATAATTCTTCCATTGTCATTAGGTGAACTGCACATTTTCCTTTCATTTTCCTATAGAGGCAAATTCAAATAAACGGGATATGGCCAAATTCAGCAGAGTTGCTGTCACAAGGCTCCATTAAAGGTTCCTAATTGTTAAAAGGGCAGATGACTGTAAGTGGGTATTCACTGACAGTCTGGGCTTCCAGGTCAGAAGAATTGATAGTTTTTAAGGGGAAACAGGATTGGTTGAAAATACAAATATAGAGATCAAAGAAATTCTAAAGCAAACCTCAGCATTGTGCATTTTGCAGCATAGTGACATGGACATATGAAGATGTTAAATATATCCCAGGTTACTTTCTACATAGCTTAAAATGGTCTGCCATTTAGTTTTCTTTTTGGTACAACAATCAACTTTGTTTTTCAGAAAAAAATCCAGAATCTTATATTGAAACATAAGCATCTGAATGATATAAAAGGACACCTGCATGCGTTAGAATTATATGCAAACTCATATTGGAGTGTGAGCAAACATATACTTACTAGTGCATAATTGCACACCCAGCCATTCAGTGGCACACACGGTTACTACATACATGCAAAAGTGGGTATCCTGTACTCACTGAATCCTGTCACAAATGTTTAACTCCATTGCACGCATATGCGTGCACGCACACACACACACAAAAAATATCCCCTTTAGAACTCATCTGCTGTCTTGATCCAAAGACAAGTGACGTAAATATAAAAACTCCCGTTGGTTCACATGGACTTTGGATTAGGCTCAAATTGAATTTTGTGCTGCCACCTGCAAGATTCAAATGACTAACAGACTTTGGTTTCTGTTCCCAGGGTGTAAAGACTCCTGTTGATTTCAGTGGGGACGAGTTGTGGCCCACTTACTTCGGGGTGGATAAAAAATGTGAAGGTGGCCAGGGCCAGGTCATCTTAAGGCATAAGTTTCATTACAACTACCAGCCGAACCCCCTATGTTGCAAAGACTTACATGCTTGCTTCACCTCATTCTCATGCATAACCCTATTGGCTACTCACGTGAGTGCAGTTAAGTGTTTCAGTCTAAGATGGTGGTTAATAGCAGATTTTTAAACAGGAAAGTTGTCAAAAATTGATTTAGTTACTTTCTCAGATGAAGTATTTCGTTACACTCAGTACATGTGGCACTTTGGATTCTAACGCTACATTCTTGTATAAATATCTCCTTCATGGCTGAACAAGGCATTCTGCTGCTTCTCATGAACATCGACCCGGTTCTTCCTTTCTCATGTATCCTCATACCCACGTTGTACACAAGTGAATCTCTTTGATACACTTCAGATCCTACTGCAGTTTGATCTCATCAACAAAGAGATGCACAATTGAACTGACAAGCAGTGATTGGCATGACGCATAACTCATTCTTGTGTCAAGGGTTTGGCATGTCCATTGAGAGGAAACCATGTGCATTCTGTTGACGCTGAGCTTAATTCATTTCCCATTGACGGTTATGCCAAATCCTTAGCTCCTCAGTTCTCGTGCCCAGTCCCTTGCTTGCATGCCAAAGCCGTGTCAGAATAATGAGTTATGCCTAATACCAATCATTCTGTGGCAGATGCCTCCTTGTGTGGCCATTTTGTACAACTGGGAGTTTGAGCAAAATGGCAGTGTTCTTGTAGGCTGTGTGACTATAACAGAGCAGAAGCCCTACCGGCCAATGCAAAATGCTCTTAAATGATGTCTATAGTACATCAGATCTCCTGGCAGCATCTGTGAAAACATGACAAATGATTTTTCCCCAAATATGTTCACTTAGTTAATTACATATTTGTATTATCCTCAAAGTAGGGGAAAATTCTGTTTGTAGAAATCCCATTTGAATTTAATATGCCAGCTTGTGCTGTCTTTTATTTTCCTTTGCTTTGTAGCAAAACTCTTACTGTGTGTTTCATTTACTGTCAAGGGGCTGATCCCATAGGCCTGATTCAAGCAAAACTCTCCTTAACAGACTGGCAATATTTGCCTGCAATACCTCACTGTGGTCTCGTCTAGACTACATTCCTCTGTCGAAAGAGGAATGTAAATGAGCCCGATCTAAAGTAAAAATGAAGCGTGGATTTAAATATGCCGTGCTTCATTTGCATATTAACAGCCAATTGCTGTTTCGAAAGTGAAACCACAGGTCTAGACACAGCTCTTTCAAAAAAAAAAACCCTTTTTCAAAAGAACCCATACGCCTCATTTTTTCAGGAGTCTGGGTTCTTTCGAAAAAGGGGTTTTTTTCCCAAAGAACCACATCTAGACTGTGGTTTCACGTTCGAAAAACTCTTTTTGAAACAGCGATCAGACGTGAATATGCAAATGAAGCGTGGGATATTTAAATCCGCGCTTCATTTGCACTTTCGATCGGGCTCATTTACATTCCTCTTTCGACAGAGGAATGTAGTCTAGACGAGCTCACAGTGAATAGTTAGTTGCTGCTCCTCCTCGGAAGATGGCGTCTTATCTCCCTTGCACATAAATGAGGTGGGAGTGGCTCTCTAGGTTGGAAAGAACCAAAATGTAGGCAGAGGTATCCTCAATGCAGACCACGCTGGGAAGAACATTTGCACTGAAGTTCTTTGTTACTAAGCTCTTTGCAGTGGCGGCCCATCAATACAGGTGAACTAGGCGGTCGTCTGGGGTGCCAAGATAAACGGCTGTTGAGGGCTTTGGAGGTGGGGGCGCCGATTGCGCGTTTCGCCTAGGGCGCCAGTTGCCGGCAGCTCATCTAGGGCCGCTCCTGGCTCTTTGTTAATAAAGTCAAACCCCCGGAAAGGGGGAGGGGAAGGGCAGCTCAGATTTCCATAACGTGCTTCACGAATGTTTTAGAGCAGGTTGGTGAGAGCCCTGCTCACTCCTTTTGATTTTGAGGGGTGTTTTGCCTGAATGAGGACAGTGGGAAGAGGCCAAATGTTCAGAAACTTACTTTTGGTCTAAGTGTCTGTGGTCCGTCCCTAAAGCTGGTGATCCTTTCCTAGAGGCAGCAGTATCACATGAGACCTCCACGCTAATGAATATTTATGTAACATAAATGGGGAAATTGGTAGGTTCCCTTGCTGGAAATGTGATATTGGTATTTTTAAAATAAACTTAAGTAAGGTCAGAATTTTTATCCTCTAGAGAAAATTTCACGTCTGATTAAATAGTTTACATAAACTTAATCTCTTTCTGCTAGATGCATTATAATCTCAGATATTATTCATGTAGCTATTCCTCTGTGAACCATAAAATGTTCATTTCTTCAAAATGAATATGAAGCTCAAAGCATTAGTGGTCTTAAGAGCATAAAAAGTTTATTGCTTTGTGCTTAACATTTTTCAAGTAACTTTCGAAAGCTGAAACAAATTTTGCATTTAGATTAATGGAAGATGTTTTCCATTTGAAGGAACTAGCAAGGGAGCAGCAATAACAAAAATCCCCCAAGGTTAAAAATGTAGTGCTTTTGATTTTTACCAGAACTGTGTTAGCAGAACAATCATTTCTCAGCATGGAAAGGTAACATAATTGGTCTATACAGTGGCAATATAGAAAAGGAGTATGCTTCAGAGAAAGCTAATATGGCTCTACTTAATAATTTCCTTCAAGAGCCTGAATTTGAATGTATATTTCACCCAGCTTGAGGCAAACAATTTGTACCCATAAGTTCTAGTGGAAGTTACCAGGGGGTCATGCAATTTATTTTAGTTCTTGAAGTTTCCAAAACTGTGCAGAACTAAAAACACATTCACTTGTATTGTTTCACCAGTAATTTGATCCAATTGGGCAATATTTCTCTTTTCCCCCCCTTTTCTCTTTTATGTTAATGCTAGTAAAAAAGGAAAAAATCTTTCATATCATATTATGACAGAAATTTTCTCCAAGTAGAAACTGCTTTTTGAGTTTAAACCACCAGCCCTTGTTTGAATAGATCAGTCCCCTTGCATTCTAGGGTATACTGCCTTATAGTTGACTCTTAGTTTTTAAAAGGACAATTAGCAAAGGGGGGATTCTTCATTTCCTTCCAGATGTGATACACAGGGCTTAGGGCTGGGGTTTGGGGTGCAAAAGGAGGGGGACAGGTTTTGCACTGGGGATATGGGCTTTGGGGTGGGGCCAAGGATGAGGGATTTGGGTGCAGGAGATGGCTCCAGGTTGGGTAGGCCAGGGAGAGTTGGGGGTCAGGCTTACCTGGGCAGAGGCAGTAGGGCAGGCTGCCTGGTGCGTGCTTGTTCTGGGGCACCATGCTGCAACCCAGAAGCAACTAGCAGGTCTGGCTCCTGGGGGGATGACATGAGGGTCCATAGTGTGCAGACCCCGAAGGTCCCCCACCGTAGAAGCTGGACTTGCTGAGCTGACCACTTCCTCACTGGCCCCAGCACAGAGCTGTCCTGGCTGGGGGAGAAGGGCCCCTGCCTCTTGGCCCCAGCACGGAACTGGCCTGGCCTCAGCAGCTTTGTGCTGGGGCTGGCAGGCAGAGTTGCCTCCCTACTAGCCACGGCAGCTTCAGGGCTTGGGGAGAGGCATTTCTTGCTGCTGCAGCCCTGTGCAGGGCTTAGTGGAAAGCTGTGTGGCTGCACAGCTTAGCGCAGTGGTTCTCAACTCGTTTCAGTCCACGGCCCACCAGGCCAATCAAAAAATTTTTGTGGACCACCTCCTTTTTGAGACATGATAAAAAAGAGCAGACAACGAACATTTTGGTTTGAAATTTTTTTCTTACTAACAGATTTTTGGTGCCTGCCCACGCCGTGTGACTTTGCACAATATTCCTGTGGACCACCGAAAAAGTCACCATGGACCACCAGTTGAGAACCACAGGCTTAGTGGGAATTTAATCATGGCCCAAGAGCCCCTGATTGTGGGATCGATTCCATGTCCATAACACCATGGACTACGATGGTTTTTCATGGGTCGAGTGACACGTGCCTAATCACTAGGCTTTGGGAGCGACATGCTTTGGTCAGGGTCTGTCTCTGTCTCCTTGGTTGCAAGACTCAGAGGTTTCACATGTGTGAAAGAGACTGAATTAACTAGAAGAGCGATAGAAAAATCAGTCCAGGAAGGCCTCCGAGAAGACAATTCTTGAACCACGTTGTTGGACTCCACTGATAAATCCAGAGAGGCAGGAGCAGGTGAAGTGTCTTTCTGATTGCCCACTGCCCTAAGGTGCTGTGTGCATGGATCAGAGCCTAGTTACAGTGCAGAAGTCGGCAAGTTAGATGGGATTGAGATATAAAACTAGGGTTACTGTATTTGACTTTCAAAAAAGAGAACACATGCTGGCGAGCAAGGCTCCCTCCTTCCCCCCGTTGCACAGGTGCACTGGAAGCCCAAGACCAGAGGTCAGGAGCAAACCCAGCTCATGGGCCAGGGATTCAGGTCACCATGTGCAATGCATCGTGGGCATGCAAATGAGCACACCTGGGTACGCCTGAGCATTCGGAGGAGCCGGGATTTCCCAGCTGCAGCCCCTAGAATGTGGCTCGGGGCTAGGCTGGGCAGGGTTCTGTGCTTCCCTCAGGTGGGGCCGGTGGGCTGCTCCAAGGTTCTATATAAACAGATCTAAATTTGGTTGAAAAAGAATGAGCTGGGCAAAATCCTGGACATTTTTAGATATTTAAAAAAATCCTGCCGGCCGTAGATTTAAGGACTGAAAAGAAGGAGATATCCGGGAAAACCCAGATATATGGTAACCCTATATAAAACTCCTGCTGATCCGTGCTTACCTCAGACCAAATCTGTGTGCACCTACCTGTGGAGAGTCAACGGCTTTTATATAGTTACATACGATCACTGTTACCTATCGTATCCATTATAGTACAAGAGGAGATAAGATAGGAATTGTGATGAAGAGATTGCACTGTGATCAGCTTTAAAAATGCCATTTTCTAAAAGGTCAGCTGCTGGCTTACTCCAATTTAGGGAATCCCCCAATTTATTTCTCTTGGTCTTGGTACATTGAAACCAGAGATGGGGGACCCATATAAAAATTCTGAATATGAGCAGCAATGAACTCCATGTGCACATTTTGTGACTGGAACTAAACTTTAGTCAAACTGGAACCGAAACTTCTCAACAACAGGAGAGCAAAGGGTGTACTTAAGTGCTTACTTATGACAGTTTTTGGGGGCAACTACTATTAAGAATTTCTACGCTGGATCAGACTACTGATCTGTGTAGGTCAGCATCAGGTGTGAGAATGACCAACACCAGATGGAAGTTACAAGATTTGTTGCCATGACCAATTATGGAAGCTTCCATGTGCTCATTGTGTAAGTTTTCTACAACCTCTGTCAATTTGCAGTTGACTTATGCCTGGAAGCATGGAGTTGATATTTATCATAATTATTTCTACTGTTACAATGGTGCATGTTCTCAATATTTATCCATATGTTTCATTCTTTTTGGAATTCTAATAAATACTCTGTCTCAATTGTGTGTTGCTTAATATACTGCCTTTCAATTTCATCTAAAGTCCCTCTGTTCTTGTTGTAGGACATAGTGTTTCTGTTCTTCTTTAGCATGGACAATAATGAGTATAATGCAGTTTGCACGTCACCTCCACGTTGGGGCACATGACAAAATTGATTCCGCCGTAGGGTGGGAAAAATTAGAGGGAACTCTTTCTCGTGTTTGCTGTGTTAGGGTCGACTCCTGTGCTATTGAAGCCAATGTGAGGTTTACAATAGATTTATTTGACCTAATGGGTAAAACCACCGTTTTTTTCATGACGTCAAAGATACTGCAAAGCTTTTCACAAGCAAGAGAAATAAGAATACATTCAGAAGTCATCCCTCCAGTATTTATCACCTGAACTGGTATTTCCCAGTGTTGAAGCCAATAATAATATTGTTGGACATCTGCTTTTGGGAAATATTGCCTTTTGATTTCCAGGCATCATAGGGTTTTAGAACCCTTCCCTGGCTATATTTTCATGGGAATTTGTTAGAGCTCTAGTTTTAGTGACATGATACAGTTGGTTTACTGTGTTGGGGTTTAGGGTTCCTTTTTTCCTTTAAGAGGCTGTGATCAGAAAAACATGGCTTGAATTTCATTAGCAGTGTGACAATGAGAGAGATAAGTAGATGTGACAGTTATGAATGATGTACTGTCATGCACTTCTGCATTCAGACTCAGATAAATTGACACTGCTGTCAAACACAAGCTATGGAGAGTAGAGACCTCTGATGAACCTTCTAATATGGTAAATGGGAGTCTTAATTCTTCATTAACTGGAAAAAGGAGATTTGGCCATGTAATTTTCTCCTTGCTGCCTGTTTTAAAGATTCCAATAACCCAGCATTTACAGTTGACTAGGCAAGGATTGCTTTTTCCTGTGCTTGCGACATGCAAGCTGTGAAATCTAAGGAAGCGCCGCTTAAACACAGACTTATTGCCTTGGTTATCTTTAATGACTTTGAAATGTATTGGCCTCATTATGGAACAGTGCAGTTATCAATTCCTCTAATTAGGTGATGTGGTCCCATAAGAAATTTAACATTAAAGTGCAAAAATGAGTTAGCGGAATCAGATGCTGGCAACGAGGGTGTTGGCACTCAATTTAAAGTGACCCTTACTCTCTTTCGGTGAAGATATTGGGCCCCCATCTTATTCAAATTCAGGTGATTTTAACATGTATTTATTTGGGCCTGTGCAAATAGCTGTTTATTTAGCTGAGTATTTCTTTTCTCATTGGATATATATCATATGGTGCATGGCTGGCTGGAACAAAGGTAAACTGAGAAAATGAACAAGCATGTGAGAGCAAGGTCCATGCACTTATAAATCATACATTGTTTGCATTTATAAAGTACCTTTTAATCTGAAGATTCCAAAGCAATTTATAAGCATTAATTCATTAAAGCTCATCACACCCCAGCGGGGTTTGAGAGGTTTTTTAGGTATTAGTCTCAATTTAGAGATGGGCAAATTGAAGTACAGTGCAGTAAGGTCATGCAGGGAGTCAATAAAGGAGCTGGAAATGGAGCACGATTATCCTAGCTCAGTCATCTGCTCTACCCATTCCCTCCCCTTTTCTGCCATTCACGGTTCCATTCCTCTTTTCCTCTGTACAATAAGTACTGTTGACAGCCAACTCATAACTGGCTTGCCCTCTGCAAAAGGCTTAGCAGCTTCTTCACTTCTGTTCAGAATGCATTAGGTCATGTTTAAGGAGGAATATAGTTTGATGTCCTTAGTTCTGGGGGGGGGAGTTGTTTTTGTTTTGTTTTTTTTTGTAAAGCAAACACAAAATGTTTTGATTCTTGATTACGCGCCTTGTGACTACATTGTGCGCCCATGTTCTTTTACATTATGGTTTTGTTCGGTTTTTATTATAAAGGAACTAATTTGACCGAGAGCAGGGGTAGGTAAGAGGGCCACTCCCCCACCCCCCTGACCAGTAAGGGCGGGGGAGTGGCAAGTCACCCACCACCTGCGTGCCAGGTCAGGGGCCGATCCTAGGCTGAAGGTGGGCAGGATAAGGCCACTGCTGTTGGCGGGGTGGTGGGCTGGGTCTTCCAGGGGCCTGATGGATAAGGCTTCAGTCTCCCAAGCCAGGCTGGTGGATTCAAATCCCATCAGCCCTGGGAGCAGTTGGGCACCCACCTCAAGCTTGCCAGCACTGGCGCTGGTGCCAGGCTGAAGGTGAGCAGCATAAGGCATCCACAGGAGCTGAGGTGGTTCTTCAAGTGGCCCAAAGGATAGACGGCAGCCCTTAAAAGCCAAGGGTGCTGGGTTCCAGTCTAGCTGGCTAGAGCTGGAGCTGCTACCAGGCTGAAGGTGGGTCGGGTGCCGCTGTTGGCCAGGTGTTGGGTTGGATCCTCCAGTAGCCTCACAGATAAGGCTTTGCTCTCTGGCGCAGGGGGTGGTGGGTTTTACTCCTGGGAGGTAAAGGCCTGAGGGGTGGGGGGAAGTGTACAAAGTCCCTCCAGCCCTACCCCCACTCTGCTAGCGGCACGTGACACTTAGAGTCAACCGCTAGCTGACCTGTGGGCAGGAGGAGCACACAAAGTCTCCTCCCACCCTGCAAGGTGCTTAGAGTCAACCCCCAGCTGCTGCTCAGCTGACAGTTGACTCTAAGCATGGCACCCCCTTGCAGGGTTGGGGCAGAGAGTGAGAGACTTCCTGTGCTTCCCCTGCCCCCAGGCCCTGATCGACCTGGGGGATAGGGAAGCGTGCGAAGTCTCCTTCGGCCACCAGGGTTGCAGGCTCCGCCCTAAAGGGAACCACCAGTGGTTCAGAACAGCTGGCCGTTCTCTCTGATGGGTGGGCAGGGGCAAAGACTTCATGCGCTCCCCCAACTCCCAGGCCAATCAGGGTCTGTGGATGGGGAAGCATAGAAGTGTCCTGGCCCCACCTCCTTCCATCCAAGGCCCTGCCCTTCCAAGGTGGCCCAGAAATTTCTGAGGTGTCCCCCCATCTAAAATTATTGCCCACCCCTGACCTAGAGTCAAATTCACCACAGGCACAAGCAAGGACTGGTGTCTATGTGGGCAGTAAATTTGGCCCTAAGTGCAGAAAATACCCATAGATGTTTTCTGCAGAGACTTTCGTCTAGTATGTTTGTTGGCCTACTTCACCATCCTGGTTCAGTTAAATTGTGTTCTCTTCAGGAAGGGAAAATACTGAATGACATTACAGCTGCTCCCCGAGTTACGAACAAGTTACAGCCCAACACTTGGGCCGTAACTCGAAGTGTTCGTAACTCGTATCCCATAGAGTTACATGGCGACGGCGCTGTTCGTAAGCGCGGATCGCCATTCGTAACTCGGATCCACATTTACGATCGCTTTGGTCATAAGTGCGGATGGTTGTAAGTGGAGGTGGTCGTAACTCGGGGAGCGGCTGTATTAGAGCCAGGCAAGAATGGCAGTGACCAGTGTTCCCTGTAAGCTGAGTGCTTATGCAGCCACTCGGAAGAAATTCCAATGCCACCCAGCTGATTAGTAGAGCGCCCACCAGTGCTGTACATTTCAACAAGCCTTGGTGCACATAAAAAATTTATTGCGCCCAAAGGTTAGTGTAATTTCAGAGATGACTCTTGATGCTCTCTTGTAGGTAGCGATGTGGGAAGCCAGTGTAGAGCGGCGGGATTATTAGATGGATCCAAGACCAATTCGATACTAAAGCAGAATGTTAAAGGAACTATTGTAGTATAAAATGTGTACTAATGCCTCGTCCCTAACAGGCATGAAGATTTTGGTTTTAGTGCAGGTGGGCATAATATTTGTGTCATGTCAGGAATTTCATTTGCATCTCAAGAGACTTACAAAAAGAAGAAAACACATCATAATGCAAATTGTATTGACCTGCGTATTGATCAAACCCGTCTTCCTAAAGATTTTTGGCCAAGTTGGGCATACGCAGAAAAGCAAGGGGCCCTGAGAGCTTTTCTCGGCTTTTAAGTGGAGCATAGATGCATCTGTACAGCACTTTCAGAGTTGGCCAGCCACAAACTGAAAAGGAGGACGGGTGAAGGCAGGGGGAAGAAGCCATATCCACATTTTCTTTCTTTCTTCTTACAAATGAATTTCAAAATGTTTCTTGTATTTAAATGGTGGATTTTATATTATGATTGTTTATTGTGTTTGTGCCTCAGGCCGGAGGGTGATATGCATAAGAATTGGCAAGCGAGGTGCTTTGCAAGGGAGTGAGATTTAAATAGCACCCTTTCCAGGGACTCAGTGTGGTCAGGCACTTAACCTTCTTGGTTTCATTGGAAAGGCTCAGGATTCTCCCGCTACTGCTAATCCTAAAAGCATCAAGTATCCTTGAATTCTCTTCACATTGCTAATGCTGCAGCAGCTAAGCTACAGCATATTTCTTCCAGTTGCTTTGAGAGGGCAGAATGTTTGTGAAAAGAAGCACCGTGTACATCTGTGCACGTCTCCAATAAGAAACCTGTCAGAATACCTAGGCGAGGACAAGTGTGGGAAGGACTACATGTACAGAGGTGGGAAGTTCAGCGCACGTCTCACCTGAACTGTTTCCCGAAACCTGAGCTGACTAAACAAGTGCGCCAGCAGTTAATACATTGTTCGGTTTCCCCTTCAGCCAAGCTACTGTCTAAGATGCCGACTTGATGTTACAGAAACCACTATTGGAAATTATTCTGTTCTGATATAGGCTCATAACTGTCCACATCTCTCTAGTATCTGAGCGTCTTCCCAAAGTGCAGTCAGTGACATGACAGAAATCTCTCATGCATGGTTGGTTCTTCCTCTTATCCTCTTCTAAGGGAGGAAATTGTATGTTCAGTGTAGTGTTTTGTTTTGGTAGGAGGACTGTGTATGTGTAAGGGGGGGTGGTTTATACGCCTACGTGTATATGCACAGTGCCACTTGCTTGCCTTACGAAGTCAAAGAACTGTTCCTCACGCTTGGAGCAGAAGGTGATGAGATTTGCACTGGCAGTTTGTTCCTGGAGGATTTCATTCCATAGTCGTGGACTGACAGGGGTGCCCACCGGCTCCTACGGGCCCTCTGGGCAAGGTGTGTGTGGAGGGGCGCGGCTCCCACTCCCACAAGGGGCAGAGCCTCAAGTGGAAGGGGCGGGGTAGGGGCAGCCAGCCTGGACCACTGCCCTCAGGCAGTCTGGAGTATGGTGACCCTCCTTCCCCCCAGCCCTTAGCACTACCAGGAGTGTGTGGCGCAGCACTCTGGTGGCAATTTAAAGGGCTGGGGCTCTGGCTACCCACCGCTGCAAGCGGCTGGGAGCCCCGGGCCCCTAGGAATCACCAGGCCCCGGGGAAACTGCATTTTGTGCCCTCCTCCTGTCCGTGGGCCTGTGGACTGGTCCCCAAAGAAAGATATGTCTCCTGCGCAGGTGAGCTTTGCTTTTGTGGTGGACTGTGCCATGGTGCCAAAACCACCTCTGACTGAGATGCTAAATATCCTTCCCTCACACTGGTTGTTCAGACCAGAGATTGCCTCGTTCCCTCTTTTTTTCAAGCTGTCAATTTTAAGAATAAACTTTAAAATGTCCAATCAAAAAAAAAAGCAAAGTGAAAGGGTGCTCATAGTCAGTGGGAAGGGGAAGCTGGCAGCCTAATTTTATAAATCATCTAGGAATTTTAAAAATTATGTGGGTGCTAGCAGTAAAAAAAATTAGGCCACAAATAGTCCTTGTCTAGGTGTGGACCCATGCCTCGCCCCAAGGTCTGGGTAGAGACTCCCTTATTTATTGTTTCCAGGGGAGTGCATATTTTTAAACCACAAATCTCTACTCACACTTCCTCTTTATCTCTTCTAAATGATATCTTTGTAATGTTGTTATAGTCACTTCATGAAAAATCAATAAAGATTCTTTGTCTGAAAACATTGATTTTTTTGCCCATACATAGACTTAAAAAAAAAAGTCGTTTTAAAATGGCTGTGCTTTGCAGTCCTACAAATCTTTAAATAAAACATCTTCTAAAACAAGACACTATTGCTTTAATATTAGCTGCTGTTTCCTTGAATGGAGTTACCCAATCTTTCATCAAAGAAATGTATCTCTCATATCCCTGTCTTTAAAAACAGCAATTATGTGTAAATGCCTTCTGATTTATTTGAGCCAGGGCCACCGGCCAGTGTGAGTCACCACAATTTATTGCTAACCGTCACTTTTACATGATAGGTTTGTAACAAATATCTGCCGCATATTGTTAAATTAATCTTCCATTTAAAATTAATGGAGTTAGACTCCCCAGGTTCAATGTAATTTCGTGTTCATGGGCAGGGAGTGATGTGAGCTGCATACAAAATGAGCCGAGGCCAAACGCCCTAATCTTTCATCACCTTGAACCTAGTGACTAGGACGCCTTCTCAGCACCAGCTAATGAGATTGAGCTTGCTTCTCTCCTGAGGATGCCAGCTCAAAGAAGCTTTTCTGCTCAGATACAGCAGGCTTCGTCTTATTTTAATAATTCCTCAGATATGACAAGCCTGATGTTATGTATGAAGGAGTCAGACTTGAAAAAAGAGATGAAATGAATTTTATATCATTACTTCAAAACCGAAACCGGCTAAAGGAAGCATGTCACAGTTAAAAATGTAGTAAGCATTTTAGCAGTGAAATATGGTGCGAGTAAACAGGACTCATCCTTTCGTTTATTATTATAATGCACCCTCACCTTAGGTTTGTCTTCTGTAATTTTTTTTTTGGAGGGGGGAGCCATTCATAAATAAATCACAATAATGGAGATGAAAGCAGGAGATCTTCCAATAAGCATTTGAATGGGGACGTCAGAGAGGAAAGCTTTAATTCCTGATGGAATAGCCCATGCTGTATTGCTGAGTGCTATCATTTTTTCTTTGTAGGCATTTGTAGAAAATGAGCCCCTCTTTTGTGGAACACTAGACTGAAAATCCATCGCGTATTGTTTAAAAATGACTGAGTTGAATTGTGTCAGCATAGATTTCTGTTTCCTCTTTAATTACTTTTTTAAATAATAAATTAGGTAATCTTTCCAATGCTCATGAATGGAAGAGACTAGATATGTTCTTACAGGGGCCTGTACAGCTGTGTATGTTATTGCCAATGCCCCTTCATCCTCCTTGCTAGTTATGCCTGCTTTCTTCATTATCCCAAGTGACTGCCAGATGCACTATGCGGTAATGGAGATAAGATATAGATGACATTTAGGCTTGCTGTCTTGGGACTTGGATGAGACAGGTTGGTCAATATATTGAAACCTCTAAGTCCCCACAGCTGTGTCAACTTCTAACAATGAGATTTGATTCTATATTTCTATATTAATACCATTATGTTATATCTAAATCTTTTAATATTTTTTTCAAATGTCTGGTGAAAAATTGGATGATCTAATGTCAGGGTGGCCGGATGCAGTATCGAGCGAATTCCTTCAATTCACTATTCATACTCCACTGACTGGTAATTTCTCTTCTAAATTCCAACTAGAGTAATTTATCTGTGGATGTATTTGATTAGACCTCAGCTTGGTTCTCTTCTCCCTTGCACCAGTTTGTACCAGTTGCAGCTTCATTGACTTCTCTGGAATTACTCCTTTCTTTACACCAGCATATGTGATAGTAGTATGAAGCCCCTTCTTTCACTGTATTTTGTGGTTTGAGAGAATCAGCATGCCTATCATTGCTAGGCAATATTGATCGCTCTTTCAATTTTGATTCTCTCAATTGTGGTGGGGTGTGCTTTTTTAGTTTTAGGATATGGATTCTGCATGGCATGCAATGGTATGCACAGGGAACTTGCTGCTCCCATTTAAGGACCTCAGACCTCTGAAAATCAAAGTATGTTTGTTTAGTACTTGAATATAGACTTCAGAGGCTAACTTTAAGCAGCCTGATGGTTACAAAAATAGCCTGTGAAATAATAACTGATGCACTCATGAGTGCCTGGCATTGTCTCAATGGGACATTAAATATGAATTCTAATTATGGCAATCAAAAGGCCAGCGCTGTTACCTCTTCCATGAATGATCAAAAAACATGAGAAAAATGGGACCATCTCCTGGAGATCTGCAGCCTACTGTGACTTAGGCCTTGTCTACACTTCTCAGAAGTTTGGCACTGTGGGGCTGCATCCCCGCGGGAGTCAATTTAGCGGGTGTATAAAGAGATGCCATAGTAATTCCTAGGTACGTCGACTTCAGCTATGCTATTCACATAACTGGAGTTGCATAACAGTCCACATCTTCACTTCCTGGAAGGTCAACACTACAGCAGTCCATCTTCTGGAGTTCGATTTAGTGGGTCTAGTTCAATGCTGGAACTCCTGCGCCTCGTAAGGATCAAGGGAAGTTGATCGGAGTGTTTCTTCCATGAACTTCCTGCTGTGAGGGCGGCGCTGAAGTTTGGCTTAATGTATATCAACATCAGCTATGTTTTTTTATGTAGCTGGAATTGTGTGCCTATAGTGTGGACCTGGCCTTAGTTTAACATTGTCCCTAGTCCAGATCTGGCCCAAGGTTATGTCTACACTAGCACTTTTGTCTGTATAATTTGTTGCTTGTGGGCATGAAAAAATTTCTCTGAGCAATGTAAGTTACATGGACAGAAGCACCCCTGTGTACAGCTCCATGTCAGTGGGAGGTGCTCCTCTGCCGAAATAGCTACTGGTGCTCGTTGGAAGTGGTTTAATAATGTTGATGGGAGAGCTCTCCCCCATCCACATAGAGTGGCTACAAATTGTACCCTCTGTTGGCACATACCAATATGTGCTGCTGTTCATAAGTGCATCGTGTTAATAAAGTTACTGCTACATACTGCACATGGCTTCTTGAATCAAGCTCTTCATAAGAACCAGTGGCATTGGTTGGGAAGCCATCTTCTTGCCAGCATTCAAAAGCAAGGCAGCATGACGAGTAGCAGCATGAGAGTAGGCTGTGTTCATTTCCAAGCAGCTTCCTGCTTTTAGCTTTTGTGACAAGTTGCCTTCTGTGGAAAGAACATGATGCATGTCAAGATTGGTTCTGCTGCCTTCTGACAGAAAGAAGAGAAACAGGGGGGTGGGAGACACTACATCAAATTCATTTTCCACTCTGTTTACTTGCTGTTCAGTTTCATTCCAGACTTTGCAGCAAGTAGCAGCAAAACATCTAGATATTTATAAGCAAAAATGTGGTCTTGAGATATAGATCAGAGAGGCCACAGTGCATGTTGAAAACGAAAAGAGTTGTAAAGAACCATTGAAATAGATTTATTAGCGACTTCAATATATGTTGAAGTCAGCAAAGCTGGAATAAGGTTTAAGTAAACACTATCAATTTCAGTGATAAGATTTAGATAGTATAGTGGGGTTTTTTTAAAACAAGATGAAACAATATCACACAGCTTGTCTTGTCTTTGTGGACATGTGATTGAGATGTAAGTGCCTCTGTCATTAACTACTGCACAATAGACTTAGTTACTTTCAGATCTCCTTGAACAGCAGAAGATGTGACTCTTTACATTAGAATTTTTCATTAGATTTTTTTTTATTTTGCGTCCTAAAATTTACCCTCTTGCTTTCTGGACTGTTGCCATCTTGCAAGGCCAAAAGGTTGACTGTTCTAACTCTTGTATCAGTGCTGTGCCAGACTTTGTAGATGCCCTTGGAAGCTTTTTGGCTGACTTTTTTTAATAAATATAATTGTAAAACCAGTTCCCTTCTATGCAGTTGAGTTGATTGGGAATAAAAATGACTGATGCCAACCCATACTGGACCCTTTTGTTCAATTCATCTGTGATTATAGAGCCTATTAGCTGGAGTTACAACCTATTTAAGAGCAGTGCTTACCAGTAATGGGGGCCAAATGATTTTGGAAAGTTCAGATTTACTGGGCTCCCTGCAGAAATGAATTCAGCACTGAATGTATTGATGCAGAGGCTGAATGAGGCTGCTCCACTGGGACTCAGAGTTGTGTGCTTAGCAAGAAATGAGCGGGTAGTAGAATTAAAGATCAGATAGATGTGAGGCTCAAGGGCAGTCTAAACTCTGAAGTTCATCACAACGACTTAATCAGACTCAAATGAGTGTTGCACTGACAGGAATCAACCCTGTGTGCGACAGGAAATTTAGCTTGTTAAAATGGTGCTGTGTTTCTTATAAGTCCCTCTTCTGAAAGGCCTTGAAGTGGTTTAAAATAATTGTGGGATGTCAGTATTCAGTGGCTACTGAACCAGCTTGGTTTTGTCAGTGTAGAAATTGACTCTCTGTTTGATGTTCCACTTTGGTACAATCTGGCTGCAGTTCTGGGACTATGTCTGTACCATCTACATGGGGTGGTGCATGAAAATGTACACAAATGAGCAGCAATGCCTGATGGTCAGCGTATTGCATCACGTTGGGGAAAGGAATTGGGAGTCAGTAGTATCTTCCCAGAAATACATTTATGCTCCAGAAAAGGAAAGTCGTGTGCTAGGGACCCTGGCCCTGCACTTGCAGGAGACCATGGGAGGCTGACAGAATTGCCTGGTCCCTGGGGGGACAGCTCCATGCTCCTGGAATGGGCAGGTCTCCCACTGCTGCAGCAGTGGTGGCAGCCGGACCCTTTCAATTGCTGGGCTGCAGGACAGGTGCCCCTTTGCCCGACCTGTCAGTGGGCCAGCAGGAGACCTCCGTCAGTTGAGCCGGTTGCAGGTAGAATAAGATGGTCGGGTCACTTGCTGCTCTTGGGGTTTCCCCCCAGGAGAAGACACATCACGAGGCAGGGGTTCCCACCCCATGCCTCAGATCACATAGTGCCATGAGACAGGAGATGGAGAGGGGAAGGCAAAGTTTCCAGTTGTCTTGGTTCCAGTGTAGTTTTATCCCTCCTGAATGTGCAGCAGCTCTTTCTCTTTTCTGTACTATACCCAGACACTCCCGAATAATATCCAGCCCTGATATTCCCAGTCACCCAGCCCCCTACTTCCACTCACCTGTCCTCTTCTTCCCTTCAGCTCCCACAAAGGCTCCTCACTGTCCTCATCTACCCCCTGGCTTTCCCCAGCCACCTACATGCCTGGACACCCCTGTGAGCCCAGCTCTCCCTATCTTTCCCCAGCCTCCTCTCCTCACCAACACCCCAGAAACCAAACCGCTTAGTTACCACCCAGCTTCCCTCAGCCCCCTTCTCTGACAGCTCCCTCTCTTCTGCTCAGACACCCACACCCAGCACCCACTTCTTCCTTATAAACCCTTCATTGACTAATGCCGCAGCTGCCAAGTTTTGTACTGCTCCCTATCCCAATGTCACTACTGTTTAAGGCATAGAACATTGACTTTGAACTGAAGTTTATAATCACATACACATTTTATACAATTTTGCTCATTTACATATTTGCAAATCATTTGCATGGGATGTTGCGTGAAAATGGACACAAATTAGCATCTATGCCTTACAGTCAGTGATAGAATGAGAAGTTCCTTGGCTTATAGATCCTGAGAAACCTCATTGGGTCTATATGGAGTTGCAAATATTCAGTGTTTTTGAAATTCAAGCCTCTCCTTCCTTTTTCATTCTGTTAGATCACAGTCCCTGTCTACATCATGCAAAGTGTTGTGTCTTGATTATTGCCCACATGGGAAAGATTGAAGAGCATTTGGTGCTTGTTTGATGAGTTTTATTTAATTATAGACTTCAGAAATGATAAACATCAGGATATGTGCAGTGACAACAACTTATGACCCTGATCCTGCAAATGGGTCTGTGAAGGTCTCTTCTGAAGCCAGTGGGAAATCTGCCTATGCAGATCAGGGCTTCAAGTTATGTATGAGATAAAACATCTAAGGAAGGATTTAAAGTGGCTTGCTATGGTATCCCGGAAAAGCATGCTGCATCCAAGGAATGTGCCTGCTTTTCTGGAAAAAAAATCGGAAAAGTGGATGTGTTCTTTCGCCATACCTGTAAACCTCATTTTACGAGGAAGAAGGGATAGCTCAAAAGAGGAGGTTTTTCTGAAATTTGGCACTATGTAGATGTGCCAAATTTCGGAAAAACCTCTTTCGAAAGAAAAGTAGAAAAAGACGCGCAAATTGTGTTTTGCAATTTGCGTATCTTTTTCTGATTTTTCTTTATAGTCAAGACGTAGCCTCAGTCACGGTAGTGATTCCCAGTATGTCATCAAATTAGGGTTTCATGAGATGTTCCTTACACCACACAGATTTTCAGAATATGTCCCGTGTTTAGCAAACCCATCTGTTCAAGGCAGGACCTGCTGGGTTGTGGGCTGTAGGTAGAGAGAGGGAAAGACAGAGCAACATTCAGTGTAGAGTTTGCCCATTTCATGTGTCAGGTGGGGCGTAACATGATTAAGTTTAAGGCTGGAATGAAAGATTGTGATGGAAACTGCAATTTGATGCATGGATAATGGAGCCACTGGTTTTGCCTTTTAATGATAGCAATGGATGCAGTCCTCATAAGGAAATCCTGTGCAGATTAAAAATGAATATTGTATGTGTGTATGTAAAGCACTTTGTATTTTTTAATTTAAAGTCCTGCACTATTTTTCAGCAAGTAAAAGAAACTGCAGCAAGGGGTTAGCATTGATTTATTTTGAAGATAGGCATTTTTCAGAATAGCAATGCAGAGGATTGACTCTCTTCTAGGATAGAGAATAAACCAGAAATCAGTATAACCATTAGAATTACCAAACACTGAAGCATCTGCAAGCCATCCTATGCTAGCTCAGAAAGGAAAATGAAAGCAAACCTTTGTCAATCAGATGTCAGATGGACAGTGAAGTGCACTAAATGGATCCCACTTGTAATATGAACAAAATGGCACTTTCTGCCCAGAAGGGGCAAAAGAAGCAACCCCTTTCACCCCACTGTTATCCATTAAAAACCTTGTAAGGACTGAAGCCGGGTAAACATTTGCAGGGATAAACATTGTTTTCCTGCTGTGCGACAATGTCTCCAGTATGAGAACAGCATTGTTCTGGCATATGTCTGTTCTAAATATCCCTGCAGATAGTTTACAGCCATTGCCACCTCTTTAAACATTTATGCTATTAAAAATCAGGCCGATTGTTGACATAAACCTGTGATAGCAGCTGCATTGTAGACAGACTATGAATTTTTTATGTTATTGATGAGATGTTTATATCATTTATGTACTGTAGTAAGGGAGGGATTTGAGAGCTGAATACTGAAAATGATGTGATGGAAGCTATTTAGAGCATTAGGCACACATTAATCATCAACGTGTGCTCTCTCAAACAAAATACATGAATGCTGAATAAAGCTGAAGGGGAAACAAAACAAAGGCAGACTAGCTGATAAAACTTTAAATATCCCTGTTGGGAGGAAGAGAAATATTTTGTTTTCACCTCCTAAAGTAAGCAAATTCAATATCAGCATCAATGCGAGGGGAAGGCTGCATGTCGTCAGCAAATCATGAAGGTGGGCAACAGGGGTTAAGTTATAAACTCATAGGGTATGTCTACACAGCAGTGTTATTTCGGAATAACATCAATTATTCCCAAATAACATAGTCTGCATCTACATTACAAGCAGTTATTTTGACATAATGTCAAAATAATGGCGAGCTGGAGGACTTCTTACTTTGACTCCTGTAACCCTCATTGTACGAGGAGTAAGGGAAGTCGGAGGAAAAGCGCTTTACCTCAGACTTCCTGCTGTGTAGACAGCGCCAAAAGCTGAAATAAGCTATTTAGACGTAAGCAATGCAATTGACATAGCTGAAGTTGTGTATCTTATTTCGGCGTTAGCCCTGCTGTGTAGATGTGCCCATAGAGTTCTTGGTCTTAGAGGGTGGGAATGTAATAAAGTTAGGGACTTCCTACAAAGCGGTCCTAGCTCAGCACCTGGTATATGTCTCTGCAGTCTTGCTTTGAATCACTGGTATGGCTAAAACCAGGGCCACATCTGCTGTCTCTTATAGGTTTCTCCCTGCTCAGGGGGTGTTTTTTTTTGGTTGTCTTTTTCACCTGACTTTCAAATTTCCTCCATAATTCACTGTTGCTGGCAGCCTAGAGTTTTCTTTTCATATCCCACTTCCTATGCCAGATAGTGGGAGCAGATAGGGAACGAACAGACCCTGCTGCTCCCAAAAGGGGAATCTAGGTGATCCAGAGAGAGGGAGCCCAGCTTTCATTACTGGATGGGGCTGAACATCTAAAAAAGGAACATGATCTATCAGCTGGAATGTTTGCTTATGCAGTGGCTCCTTGAATAAATTCCGATGGACAGATCTCTGCACACCTCTCAGAAAGATCTAAAACTATCTTTTTCCTTGTATACCGTGGTGGAAGAGAGCAATAAACGCTACCTGCCTTCCTGAGGACGGAATTTTCTTGTGGGTGCAACGTTCTGTTTGGTACGAAGTAAGCCTTGAGAGTGTAGGGCACACCTCTCTGTACAGGATCACGGAGTTTAACCTTTAAAGAAAATGCCATGGGAGTTTGCTTCTCATGAAAGTTTCTGCATGCAAGGTCTTGAAGAAGAGAAATTCTTGGTTTAGTGACAGAACACGTACTGCTTGAGTAGCAGTCAGGCAAGGTTCCTGTGCCCCTATCCAGCAAATTACGTAAGAGCCTGATTAATTTTAAGCATATGAATAATCCCGTTGAAGTCAGTGGAACTAGGCCTCTGCTTAAGTGCTTTGTTAGATCGAGGCCCCTATATTTCAACTTGATGGGATGTAAACCACCTGAAGTTGAAGGGATAATCCCCATGTCAGCTCTTGTTCTCTCTCTTCAGGTTGCAAACCAGCAAACTAACAAAGGACACATTTTCTAAGGGTCGTCTCAGTATTTTTAAGTGCAGGCGTTTAGGTGCATAATTCAGGGCATATCTTCACTATGGGCCCAGTTAACCGGGTAGCGATCAATCTAGCAGGGGTAGATTTATCATGTCTAGTGTAGATGCAATACATTGATTGCCAATCAGTTTCATGTCAACTCTGGTACTCCACCAGAATGAGAAGCATAAGGGGAGTTAATGGAAGAGTATTTTCTGTCGACCCAGTGTGATGTAGATCCCATGGTAAGTAGATCTAAGATCAGGCAGTTTATCACACAGACAGTCAAAGACACAGTTACAGATTATAAATTGTTTCAGTAATCACATTCATTGTGGAACATGAGGACTTCAGTCACCAAGTCATAGAATCATAGAATCATAGAACCATAGAGCTGAAAGAGACCTCAGGAGGTCATCAAGTCCAGCCCCCTGCTCTAGGCAGGACCAATCCCAACTAGATCAACCCAGTCAGGGCTTTGTCAAGCCGAGACTTAAATACCTCTAGGGATGGAGACTCCACTACTTCCCTAGGTAACCCATTCCAGTGCTTCACCACTCTCCTAGTGAAATAGTTTTTCCTAATGTCCAACCTGGACCTCTCCCACCACAACTTAAGACCATTGCTCCTTGTTCTGCCATCTGTCACTACTGAGAACAGCCTTTCTCCATCCTCTTTGGAACCTCCCTTCAGGAAGTTGAAGGCTGCTATCAAATCCCCCCTCACTCTTCGCTTCTGCAGACTAAACAGACCCAACTCCCTCAGCCTCTCCTCATAGGTCATATGCTCCAGCCCCCTAATCATTTTGGTTGCCTCCGCTGGACCCTCTCCAATGCGTCCACATCCTTTTTGTAGTGGGGGGCCCAGAACTGGACACAATACTCCAGATGTGGCCTCACCAGAGCCGAATAAAGGGGAATAATGACATCTCTGGATCTGCTCGCAATGCTCCTCTTAATGCAACCTAATATGCCATTAGCCTTCTTGGCTACAAGGGCACACTGTTGACTCATATCCAGCTTCTCATCCACTGTAACCCCCCAGGTCCTTTTCTGCAGAACTACTACTTAGCTGGTTGGTCCCCAGCCTGTAACAATGCTTGGGATTCTTCCATCCCAAGTGCAGGACTCTGCACTTGTCCTTGTTGAACCTCATCAGATTTCTTGTGGCCCAATCCTCCAATTTGTCTAAGTCACTCTGGACTCTATCCCTGCCCTCCAGCGTATCTACCTCTCCCCCCTAGCTTAGTGTCATCTGCAAACTTGCTGAGAGTGCAATCCATCCCCTCATCCAGGTCATTAATAAAGATATTGAACAAAACCGGTCCCAGAACTGAACCTTGGGGCACTCTGCTAGAAACCGACCGCCATCCTGATATTGAACCGTTGATCACTACCCGCTGGGCCCGGCCTTCTAGCCAGCTTTCTATCCATCTTACCGTCCATTTATCCAATCCACATTCCTTTAACTTGCTGGCAAGAATATTGTGGGAGACCTTATCAAAAGCCTTGCTAAAGTCAAGGTATATCACATCCACTGACTTTCCATATCCACAGAGCCAGTTACCTCATCATAGAAGCTAATCAGATTGGTCAGGCACGACTTGCCCTTTGTGAATCCATGCTGACTATTCCTAATCACTTTCCTCTCCTCCAAGTGCCTCAAAATGGATTCCTTAAGGATCCCTTCCATGATTTTTCCAGGAACCGAGGTAAGACTGACCAGCCTATAGTTCCCTGGATCGTCCTTCTTGCCTTTTTTGAAGATGGGCACTACATTTGCCTTTTTCCAATCATCCGGGATCTCTCCCAATCTCCACGACTTTTCAAAGATAATGGCCAAAGGCTCCTCAATGACATTTGCCAACTCCCTCAGTAACCTCGGATGCATTAAGTCCGGACCCATGGATTTGTGTTCGTTTAGCTTTTCTAAATAGTTCCTAACCTGTTCTTTACCCACCAAGGGCTGTCGATCTTCATCCCATCTTGCGTCACTTAGCGCATTAGTCCGGGAGCCCACCTTGTCCGTGAATACAGAGGCAAAGAAAGCATTGAGTACTTCAGCTTTCCCCACATCATCTGTCACTAGGTTACCTCCTTCATCCAGTAGGGGCCGCACACCCTCTCTGATCACCTTCTTCTTGTTAACATGCCTGTAGAAACCTTTCTTGTTATCCTTCACATCCTTAGCCAGTCGCAATTCCATTTGCGCTTTCGCCTTCCTGATAACCCCCCGGCATTCTCGAGCTATACATTTAAACTTCATGGAGGCCTCCAAACAGCCATCCAATGGTAGTTACCACTCATCACAACAGCCCTAGGCTGGATTTAAATTAGTGACTAAGATGTGAAAGGTCCCAGTATCTTGTTAGCAGTCCATTGAGAAACATAGTCCTCAACAGGAGGGCTATGAATTAATATAGCTTTATATTCATAATACATTCACAAAAATGTCACTAAGTCAAACATTAAAAGTTAGTAAATGCTGGTATTGAGGTTATCCGTGAAACCTTAATTTGACCCCTTTTCGTATATGCATATTGATCCTGACTTTAATTACATGATCACGTACTATTCTTTCTGAAAGCTTCAGAGGGGTAGCTGAGAAGTGGATTGTGCCCACGAAAGCTCATGATAGCATCTACATGTTTTGTTAGTCTTTAAAGTGCTACCAGACCATTTGTTGTTTTTTAAGTTTATTCTGTCTGAGGCAAACACCTATCATGGGAAATTTAAACCCAAACAGCTAAAGTTTGGCAAGTTATAATCTACTGAATATTGGATCTTATGATGGGAACTGTTTAATACCTTGATATTAGGTGGTGCTAGCAGCCCACCCTTGCAGTAATTCAAATTTGTCTATTATGTAATCCAGCCACACTTTAACCCCAAAAATCTGCTTGTGTAGGTGAGGTCAGAGAGTTTTGAATAACCAGTATGGCAATGTATGCCCCAGATAAACTAGAAACATTATTATTATTATTATTATTATTACTACATAATTTAGTTGGTTATATAGTTGTGTTGTAATAATATTGAATAGTCCCCAGCCAAGTTGGCTCCCACAATGTTAAAAATCATTCAGATGCATAATAAAAGATGCTCCCTACCCCTAAAGACATACAAACTAAGTAAATAAAACAATGGTTGGCTTGGGAAGCAGCAGCCCATAAAGAAGAAGTCATTTGCCCAAGATCACTCAGCACATCAGTGGTAGAACTAGGAGTAGAAGCCAGATCTCTTGCCTCTCAGCCTGGCTTATTCACTTCCTCTTTAGTCTGCTGCATATATACCAGCTAGCTTATCTTTCTTTTGTACTTCCTATTGGTGAATATAAAACTATTTTTATTAAGATGTAATAAAAGCACATGTAGTATTTTCTAATCCTTTAATAGAACTTTTTTTTCTAAAGAGAAATAAAGTAAGCACTGCTCCTCAAAGAGAACTGGCAAGCTGCCATCTTAATTTTCTAAGAACAGGGCAGTTCGGGACCAGTCAATCAAAACAGTCAATTTCTCAGACGACAGATCAGGTGCAGGAAAATAAAAATCCTTCCTGGGGAGATCGAAGGCATTCATCAGAAAAGGTAGTGTGCTCTTTTGTAGGTGTGTGTGTGGGGGGTCACAGTTCCCCTCCAAAGAGAGCTTACAGTGAGTGCTTCCTTAGCAAAATCTTTTATTATGTTCCGTTTGCATTTTACACAAGTTGTCCGTACAGAAAATCTAAAGCAGAAGAAGAATGAATTCTCCAATAAGAAGTTTTTCCAGTCATTTTAAGGCTGCAATATTCTATCACTGTATGTAGGAGGGCACAAACAACTATCTAGGTCACTAGGGGTATGTCTAGATTACATGCCTCTACCGGCAGAGGCATGTAAATTAGACTACCTGACATAGTCAATGAAGCGGAGATTTAAATATCTCCCACTTCATTAAAATAAAAATGGCCGCCGTGCTGTGCCAGCTCAGATGATTGTTGGCACAACGCGGCAGTCAAGACGTGGATCGGTTGGCAAGGAAAGTCTTTGCCAACCGATCCTGTAAACCTCGTTTCACAAGGCATAAGGGATTGGTCGGCAAAGGCTTTCCTTGCTGACCGATCCGTGTCTTGACTGCCGCATTGTGCCGATGATCAGCTGAGCCGGCACAGCGCGGTGGCCATTTTTATTTTAATGAAGCAGGGGATATTTAAATCCCCGCTTCATTGACTATGTCGGGTAGTCTAATTTACATGCCTCTGCCGGCAGAGGCATGTAGTCTAGACATACCTTAGTGGGCAACCTGCAGCTCCTCAGGGTTCTATGTGTGGGCCATGAGACATTTTGTTTGCCGTTGCCCATGCACGGGGTTGCCAGAGTCTGCTGGTTTTCATCTGCATCATTTTTTTTTTCATACAAGTATTATAGAAGTGACCCTCACTTAAAGCAAGGTCATGTGAAGGGAGGTGTGTGCTGATTGCACACAACATTGTGAGAGCTGTGCGCTCCCTTTGCATCCAATCCAAGCGCTGCTATGGTTCAGTCGGCTCACCCCGCCAATTCTAGGTACACAAGCACAGTTAGCAAAACTATCTTATCCATGGAGACTATTTTGGTTATGACAATCTAGCGGCTCACTGAGATGGAGGGCCACTCATGTAGCCCACTCGCTAGCCTAGATTACCCCTCACTGGTGTAGAACTTTATAATTCCATAATAATCATTGACTATTAAGGGTGTATCTACACAGCAGGGCTTAACTCAAATTGAGCTGCGTCAATTGCATAGTTTATTTTGAAATTGGGAGCGTCTACACAGCACTTATTTCAAAATAGAACACTCTTCCTCCAACTTCCCTTACTTCTCGTGCAATGAGGGTTACAGGAGTTTGAGTAAGAAGTTCTCCAGCTTCACAGTATTTTGACATTATTTCAAAATAACGGCCTGCTGTGTAGACAATGACTAAGTTATTTCAAAATAACGTTATTTCGAAATTATGTTGCTGGGTAGACGTACCCATAATTACGTAATACAGACTTTGAAATGTGAATATGTGCATAATACAGGCAGTTCCTATTCTCTGAACTACATTGTAAATCTTCAAACTACCAACTGCCTGGAAATTAAATTGGTAATAAAATTTGTAATTTCACAAACTGTGTTACTGCATCATGTTACCTTCTGGAGCCTGTAATTAAGCTGTAGTTACATGGTGTTTTTCAGATAATAACCAAGCAGAGAAAGTTCATGGATTTACCTCATTTTTTACTGTATTTGTTGTTTTTCTTCAACACTAAGGTATTAACAAGGATGAGTGAACATTTTAATATTTTTGTGAGTCTAAAAAATAAGGATTGCCTGTCCTTTACATCTGTCAAGAAAAAACAAAGTCAAGTGCTCCAATTAAAGCAGTCCTTTCCCTTACACCAATCCTGTGGCTCTCAGGTGATTTTCTTCCTTCAGGCTATCAATGACAATAGACATTCTAATATCATAATAGTCTCTATAGGCTGCATCCGTTGTTTTGGTTTGGTATTTGTCCTTGAATGTAGGAGTTCATCAGAATGGGACAGTGAGATCACGGATTGCATAATGAAAGCAGACATTACGCACGCATTTCCCCACCCATATCTAATGAGCCAACAAGTCTCAATTGTGGCTTCCAGTATTAGTGCTATGCCAGTTACACTGGAGATGGCCAGCCATATTGAATGAGACCCCCTGGTTTTAGTATAGAAACAAACATCAGCAAGGACATTTTGTGACTTTTCGGTTTGTTTCATTTGTGACTGATTTCCAATAGGTAATGGGCTAGTCCACCGAATTCTTATCCTAGCTACACTGCCCTTTGATTTTCTATCCCATAACTTTTTTTCCCTGTCCTTTTCTCTCTTTTTCTTTTTTCCTTCGCTTTCTTCCGTTCAGGGTCAGGATTATTTTTGGACCCTATCTAACTATGCAAATCTCAATCGCCTTACACATCAACCTTATGCATTTAAACCTTTTTAAACTATACCTCATTTCTGATGGAACAGATTTGTCACTGCATCACCATTCCATTTTAGGAAAGTTTTCAGTCTTTTTTTATCGAAAGTTGAAGAAGAGTAGAAATGGTAAATATATAATATATTATGCAATAAATTACTGCCTCCATACCTTTGTATCTGTATATGGATAGATAAATAGATACACGTAGACAGGCTAGAAATGTTTGGATTTAGCAGCAAACTGGTAACCACAACACCAGTTTGTGTTCTGTCTCTCTGTCTCTGTTTTTATATATAACTAGCAGATTTACCTGGCATTGCTCAGGTCCATTAACAGTGTTGGTTATTTTTAAATAAAAGGAAAATGTACGTGCTTTATTAAAATATTTATATTTTTCAAAAAATACAGTGTTAAAATTTTAGTTTTTTTTTTTAAATGGGAATTCCATCAAGTATATTTTTTTCTTTATCCCAATAAACTCTTAACTTTCACTATGTTTTAATAAAAAAGGGCTATAGTCAATTTTTTCTTCTAGTTTTCAAACCTTGAGCATTGAGTTAACTGTGTCAAAACCAAGCACTATTTCAAATTTCTCCATTTTATCTCTTTTCTATAAGGTCTATTGAGAAGCAATCCTATTCTAGGTTCATCCTACTTTTCTGGCTCATCTTGTTTCAGTCCCTTTCAACATTCACTCAGTTACGTCATTTGTGAGGACTGTCCTTGATTTGGTGATTCTGTCTCTTTTCTCTTTGGTTTTCTGAGGAGCGATCCCATTGCAGGCACACCCCATTTTCCTGCCACAAGCAAACTCTTACTCTGCTTTGATAAGAAGAAGCTACATACCAAATTTGATGGTGGTAGCTTTTACCATTTAGGAGGAGTTCTTGATCAAACAGACAAACTCTCTAAAATATATATAAGATTTATGGAGTGGACTCTTAAAACTGAATGTAAGATCTGAGCTACACGACTGAGATCCTACAAAATCAAAGAACACAAGGACATATTAAAACCCCACAACAAAGATGATGGTCTCTCATCAGTCTCTGGATTGTCTAAGACAGGGCTACTCAACTTGTGGGCTGTATGTGGCCCATGACCTGTTTGTTTGCGGCCTGCGGTGTGGTTTGGGTTTACGCAGGGCTCAAAAGGCAGCCCACGGGTGGGAGCCAAAACAAAAAAGTAGTTAATATAATGGTCTTCTGCTGATATGCATTTTAGTAGTTAAATTCCTGGACTGTCATTGCTCATTAAAAGTGCTGTCATATGGGTGGAAATTGGGTAAATATTGCATTTTATTAGTATCAGCAGAACTGACTTAAATGGGGCCTGTATGCTGTGTAGTCTTGCATTAATTTTTGTATTTATGCCCGTCAGTGTGAAAGAAGCTATTTGCATGTATATGCAACCACACTTAAGTTGCGGCCCTCGGCATGTGCTGTGAGTATCATTGTGGCTCCCGGGGCTTCCAAAGTTGAGTAGCCCTGCTCTAAGATGAAGTCACAGTTGTTGCGCATCTTTGTGCCAACTTGTAACAATGGGTTTCAATTTGGATTTCTTTATCTTTAAATCTGTATCTTTTATGTTTTTTTGAATATTTCACAATGGATTTATTTAACTATTGTAATTGAGGATGGGGGAAAGATGAAAGGGAGAAAATGGAGAGGGCTTGAGAAAGAAGCAAAGGAAAACAACAGTGAGGGGGAGAAGGAGGAAGATGAGAAATGGACCAATGAAGACAAATGGAAGAGAGGAGGTGGGCAGAAAAAGACAGGAATAGAGCTTTTGAGAGTGTCTGTAAAATCGGGGAATGATGGGTGGTTTCCTGAAAAAAGGGTGTAAATCAATGGTGAGTAAATTAATAGGGCAATTGTGCAAATGGGACTCAGCCATTTAAGCCAAGCATAATACATCATGGATGATTTAGTGAGAGTGCAATATACCGGCTACACTTTTCAATCTATTAAAGATAGAAAGGAGGGTGCTGACACATTGGAAAATGGAACTGATGAACAAAATGAGGGATATATATTAAAGGGGGAAGGGATTTAGAACAAATTGTAAATGCAGAGCAGAATTAATCCCCTTTCTCAGGGCCACCGGATGTTGATGACTAGACTAAACCCAACCCTCTTCTTGCCTAAGTCTGCTGCTTGTAACCATGGAGAGCTGGCTGGTTTCATGGTGCTGCCCCTCTTCTTGATTCCAGACGTAAACACACATCAAAAGACCATTACAATGTGTCAAATACTTCCTTAATATGACAGCTCTAGGTGAGCTCTCCCAGGACTTGCCCGTCTCCTTCCAGTAACTGGATTTATATGGATGAAGAAGGAGAATTCTAAACGTGATTGGCCAGGCAACCAGCAGGCTGACAGCTTTCAGGCTTAGGTTTTGCTACCTCCCCTGCTCCCACATTGCAGGGGATATTCAGCTGGAATGCTGCAGCAGAGGCACTGTCTGGGAGTTTTCCTATTGCTCTTTGTAGTCCATGATTCCCAGTTGTGCTAAGCATAAAGACAGCCCTGCCCGAAAGCACTTACATTAGAGAGACTGGGTAGACATCAGGGGGAAGAAAGGAAGTCTGGAAAAGGGGGAGGGAAGTTGTCCAAGAGTGACAAAAGAGCACCCCCAGTGGCAAAGGGCTAGTGGGAATAAAACAACTGCTACATGGAGAGACGCACTCTGAGCCATTCCTTCCCCCAAGGCCTATCCAACAGAGAATTTCAGGGTGATCAGGAACTCTTCCCACCCGAGTTCAGTTCAGCTCAGCCAGGGATCCATTATCACATCGGTCCTGAGCACACAAGCAATGAATTTCAGTAAAGGGGAAAAAAAAAAAACCCAGATGGGAACGACGTAGCAGTGTATAGCTAAGGCAAAACAACAAGCCTGCTTACCCGATGGACATACACCCAAAGCAGTGTGATATAGAAAGTCAGTGAACCTTGTTATTAGAGAGAACATGGTGTAGGAAATCTGAAGCCGGAGAGCTGATGTGTGCTGGCGGTTAGCATAAGGAGGAGGTAGAATCTTCCTCACAGCACTAAAAACAAGAAAACAAGATATTCACAAACATACAGAGCCATATAACTCATATGGTGGGGTTGGCAACCTTTTCAAACCAAAGAGCCAAACTACATCAAAATTCAGAACAAGTGATCAACAAAGAGCCGTATAACTGAAAATATACAATGTAATATTATTGATAATTGACATGATGATTAATAATAACGTAAATGAAACATTGTACTCAGACTTTTCTCTGTTGGGTCAAATTCTGCCCGTCCTCAGCTTTTTTTCTCCCTAGAGTTGTTGAATGCTTACCATTTCTAATGGAGTTAATGGAAAATTTGGGTGTGAGCATCTTTATAAACCAGTCATTCATCCTTAAATTCTGGACATTTTTCAGTTTTCTATTGTGGTTTTGTTTTTCATGAATGTGGTCATTGTTGCATTTATTTACCTAAAGCAATTCATGCTATTGTAACTTTAGGTGAGATTGATGTTGATCACTAAGCTTTTACAGAGGATCAAACTTAGCAGACAACCTAAACTAATTTCTGACAATTGTTCTGCTCTATTGGTTTATAAAAGCATTTGACAAAGTACCGTTGGCCCAGCTGATAAAACGCTGATTTTTCACTTGGGGTTCTCTAAGTTCAGATCTTCCCCCAGGGTCTTAAGCAACATGAATGTGTTGCAAAGATATTTGTTTCGTTTCCTTCCCTTGAAATATTGAAGTGTGAACTAAACTTTCTTTTCCCTCTCTAGAATATAATACACAAACCAGGCCACTTGTAAGCCATAAATATTTTCCAAAAGGAAATAAAGAAAGCGATGAAAGATAATGGGGAAGGGGAAGCCATAGATGCTGATTGGGGACACCTGGATTTTGTCTGTAGTAATCGTTTCTTCCTCTAGTGCCAGTTGGACTCTACTTGGGAAAAATAGCATTTGTATCTAATATGCCTGATCCCTTGTGCAGCATAAAATGTTCCTTATTGAAGTTCATGTTGGCCACAATATAGCCTGTTGTACTGTGCAACTTCAGGATGAAATATAAATTAATTGTTTACAAATGGAAATTCAACTTATCCTTCCAGGGCTGCATTAAGGTTGATTAAAGGCTTTGGTCAAAAATGTGGGACATGAAGCCTTGTTATATATTCAGTGAGGGAGCTGTGGTGCCTTAAAATGTCAGGATCTCCTTCCTACATCCCACAAACTGCTTTTGCATTTTCATAGCATGGAGTTACACGATTTCAAGGTCACTTCTTTGATTAGTGGATCTAACATTTATTCGCCTCTTGGAAATGAGCCAGGATTGGAAAAATACCAATTTTGTAACATACACTTTGTCTTTGTGGGATCTTAAGTTTCCAAGTTCTATTGGTTGGGAAAGTTTGGAATAACCCACATAATTAACAGCAGCTTTCTGTTTCTGTAGATTTATCTATTTGGTACTTGAATGTGTGTGTGCACACACTAGCTGGGGTGTACATTTTAGTCCACTAAAAGTTCATGATAATACAGTTCTATTTCAAACAGTACCCCATTACTGTGCTTTGGGCAGCTTATAGTCCAGGCCAACAGAGTCCGCATGGGCCAGTTTATATGCAACAAACTAGTGCAAACTAAAATTTGCATCTCTCTGATGCAGACTGAGCACCTAGCACAGTCTCTGTGCATGAGAGATTCATCAGGAACACTGCATTGTGTGGTTGAGGCTGTGTGGCAACTTTTAACTTTCTGCCTAAGTGTAACTCTTCATAGAAGCCCTGTAACAATGAAACTTATGCCCGGTGATGACTCAGGGGAGTTCAAGTCTATTGAACTGTTCATGCTGTAGTAGGAAAGGAATATCAGTTCAGTGCAGTGCTAACAGCAGCAAGGAAAGAAAATAATTAAATAAAACTCAGATTGAACGAATCCTGTCCAGTTAGTCTAAAATTAGCAGGCATTAATTGAATGCTTCCTGCCGTCAATAACTGTACCAAGCAAAGGGTCCTTGGAGCAAACTTGGTTTGTCAGAGCTTTGAAATTTCCTCTTCCTGTGAATTCTATCCTGTTGGCTCTTAAAGCTGCAGCCCTTTCCTAAGTCTGTACCTCAAAGCCCATCGAAGAGTTTGCAATGGACATTTTAAGGTTCTCATTTTAAGAAATGAGACCTATTTTTAAAAGCCACTTAAGACTAAAGAAAATCATTGGTCACTTAGGGTACGTCTAGACTGCAAGCCTCTTTTGAAAGAGGCTTTTTCGAAAGAGATACTCTAGACATTCACAAGACTTTCGAAAAAGTGATCCGCTTTTTTGAAAGAGAGCACCCAGGCAATCCGGATGCTCTCTTTCGAAAAAGCTGTGTGTGTTCAAGAAAGCCTTTTTTCGAAAGATCTCTTTCAAAAAAAGGTGTTCTTTGTCATAAAATGAGGTTTACCACTGTCGAAAAAACTGCCGCATTCTTTCGATTTAATTTCGAAAGAATGCGACAGCAGTCTAGATGCAGGTGACGTTTTTTTCGAAGCCTACTTTTTTTTAAAAAAGCTGTAGTCTAGAGATAGTCCTACTCAGTGGGAACAATTTTTAAGTTTGATAACTTTGGATACTGTGGAGCTTTTGTCTCGTGTGTTTTTGTATATTGATGATGTTTTCCAAGGTCACATTGAGTGCAAAGTAAACAGTTAAAGATAGTTGTGGTCTTTTATAGTCTCACTTGTACTGTTCTTTCTTCTGTTCAGATTCCTGTATTGAGCTTGTCACCATAGTATCTGAATGCTTTCCAGTGGTGCATTAAGCTACATGATTGACATCTGTCGTGTATTGTTCATTCTCTTCTCCTTTTTCCCCAGGGGAAGAAGCATGTACAGTGAAGTGTCTTGTTTTGCAGAGGGTATTTGTGTTTGTTTTTGTTGTTTTAAAAATATACATGTTGGTGTATTTTTATGCTTAAGAAGGCACAATGAAAAAATTCATCTTTCACATGGAGCACAGCTTCTACCCCTCTCTCTGCAGCCTATCCAGATTTTCT
This sequence comes from Pelochelys cantorii, assembly GCA_032595735.1. Taxonomy (NCBI): domain Eukaryota; kingdom Metazoa; phylum Chordata; order Testudines; family Trionychidae; genus Pelochelys; species Pelochelys cantorii. Next base: position 6,517,487 of record CM064346.1, on the reverse strand, counting down.
TCATTTTCTTTAGTGCCTCTTCACTTTCCTCTGAATCAGAAAGTACAGTATTGCATCTGGCAGTACTTGGAGCCAGAGAGGATCTGTGTGGGCCTGGGGAGAGAGGGTTCATTTGGAGGTCAGTATGTCAATGACTGACCAAATCCTGACTTCTTATCCTGTGAGTGAAGGGCTGTTGTTGTTTAGCATGATTCAGAATTTGTTGGCGTCCATAAGTTTCTGACCACTGTTTTAATGAAATGATGGTCTGTCCAAGACAAGGTGGGGTTGTGATATCCTCCATCTTGACATCCAGGCTGAAGATCAGATCCAGGTGTGGCTGGCTCTGCAGGTTGACCAAGAGAGGGCTTCTGCAAGTCCTAGAGAGGAAAAGGAGAAGATTTGTTTCCGGACTTTTGCATCTGTGGCCTTGTTGATATTGCCCAGTATTTCACCACCTTCACTGACAAGGTAACAGTGACCTCCTTTACCCTGTGGAGGTCTGTCAGTGAGCATAAAACTTTAGCTTTGGCTCTGGTTTCTATTGTCAAATTGATTAACTTGAATTAGTTTGTTTTACCTGAGGTACCGCTCTGGGATTTGATGTTTGCAGAGAAGATGAATGCAGTGCTGCCTGCCTTCTTACCCTGTTAGAGATTTTCATTGAGCTAGGTATCTTGGAGGGAGAAAGTGGGCTAGTGCATGATTCACAGTATCAGCCAGCCACGGGAGGCTCTATTGTGTGTGTTATCTCTGACGAGGCTGTGAATTATTATTTGGTACTAGCAGGTCTTGTGTTATTCAGCATCAACTTTGGATCATGTCATCTGGGGCTTCCTGCTTCTGTCTCTTGGGTAAGCGATGGTTCTTTGCAGTGGATAGGTGTCACATGTCTGGAATCCATTTCCTTATGGGTATGTCTACACTACAGCATTATTTCGAATTAACTTAATTTGAAATAGTTAATTCGAATTAAGCTAATTCGAAATAACGCACCTGTACACAAAAACTATTTCGAAATAGCACATCCACACTGAGTGGACCCTGAACCGAAGTTAAGGCTGGCCGGAACCAGTGCCGGCAGGGCATCAGGTTAGGATTTAGTGTGTGGGGCTGCTGCCTGAGGCTAACTGAGCTCCGTGCTTAAAGGGATCCTACCCCCACCCCGGACAGACAGTTCTCAGGGTTCCCCACTTGCTTGTCTACCTCGATGAGGGACAGCAAAGCAGTCCTGTCTTGGAGTGCCCTGAGTGCCCACCCTCGGCACATCACAGCACTCGGCCACATGGAGCCAGAGCTGCCCCTGGGCACACCGGTGCGTCTCGTGGGGTTGTTGCCATCAGCCCGGCTGCACTTGCTGCAGGCTGCCATCCGGGGGGTCCATCGGGGGGGGCTGTCAGGATCCAGGAGGCCCCTGAGGGAGAGTGTCCACCCCGAAGAGCCCTCAGAGCCTCCCCGGTCCTCCCCACCAGGGGCTCGTGCCCCATTCCTCCCTCACGTCCTTCCACTTACCTCTCCCTAGCCCCCCTTCCTGATGTCAAATAAAAGAGATGTATGTTCAAAAATAGAAACTGGGTTTATTGAACAAAACTGGGGGGGGGGGATGCACCTCTGCGGAGACTGGGAAAAGGAGGTGGGAGAGGGGAAGAGAGAGGGTGGGAGAGGGGTGGGGGAAACCTGGGAGGAGGGAGCAGGAAGGGGGAAGCAAGGGGAGAAGGGGGAGGGGAAGCTCAGGGTTCAGGGTTGGGGGTCTCACCGGACCAACCTGACTTTCATGCAAACCTGCTCCTGGGTTCGCATGTGGCCTTTGGTGGCCAGGCTGGCAGCTATCCTACCATAGACGGCTGTGTTCCTCCGTCTAGGGCTGAGATCATGGATGTTGGGGGCATCCCCCCCAAACCTGAATAAGGTCCATGATCTCCACCCTGGACCAGGAAGGCGCCCGCCTTCTCCAGTCCCTGTCAGGCTCCTGGGAGCTGGCAGACTGCTCCTGGGGAGCGGTGGAGGGCTGGCTGCCAGTGGCTTGCTGGCTCCTGTTTTGGGGCCACTGGATCAGGGGCCCCGGTGGCCACTGCTGGCTCTGGGCTGGCAGGCTTGGAGCTGGCACAGGGACTGTGGCCAGGGTCTACCCCTTTAATGGCTCCGGGGCTGGGGGAGAGGAGAGTAAGTTTTCCTGGTTGTGCCCAGAGTGGCCACCAGGGCTCCCTGGGAAGGGCTGGAGGCCCCCTATTTCGAATTAAGTGTCTACATAGCACTTAATTCGAAATAAGTGCTCCGCTATTTCGAATTTATTTTGAAATAGCGGTTTGACTGTGTAGACGCTATTAAAGTTAATTCGAAATAATGGCTGTTATTTCGAATTAACTTTGTAGTGTAGACATACCCTATGTCTCTTTTTCTATTTCCTTAGGCTGTTCTTCCCAATTTGAACTGTGACCAATTATGAAATGGATCCTTGGGATGGTCCAAGTGGAGAAATGGTTGTCTGGGGAAAGCAAATTGTTGTGACACCCCTAATGCTCTTACCTACTTTGAGGAGCAGATAGATGGGGGAAGAGGATGGGAGGTAGAACTCCATACCAGCAGGTGGTAGCAAAGACTAGAGGAGGGACTCAGGGCTCCTCCTTAGACAACAGAGTTCTTTTGGCATCCCCATTCCTGCTGGTGGTTCTTGGGTTGGGGGACAAGTCAGAGTCTCACTTTCGTTTTTTAGAAAACTTATCTCAGCTTTCTTTCCACATTTTCAGAAGTGAAAAGGAAATGGATGTCCCTCCCTGCTGAGTCCACAGTGGCAGGAGGAAGAGAGTGTGCTCTCAGAATATCCCTTTGCAATTATGGGGTCTGAGAGTTTATATAAAAAATAAAAGAGAGTTGTACTTGAGAGTACAATGGACTGTGCCTTACCATAACACAACAGCCTGTTGCTCTCATAGTTGTTTAAAAACAGGTGAAAACCTGAGATTTCCTTACTTATGGGAATTATTCTCAACATGGAGGACATGTACCTGGAGGTACACAGAGGTCTTCCAGGGGGTACATCAACTGACCTAAATATCTGCCTAATTTTATAACATAAAAGTAAAACATAGCATAAAAAGCACTAGGGAAGTCAGTTCAAACTAAAATTTCAAACAGAGAATGACTGCATATGTTGATTTAAGTAGTATGCACTGAAATGCAAGTATAGTGTTTGTATTCATATTTATTTATTTTACTGCTGACTTATGATAGTCATTACATCCATTTGAAACTGAAATAATTAGAAATATACAACTAAGCTTCACTAAGTTGTTTGTTTGCCTTTCGCATTTCTCCAGGCTTCTTCTATGTTTCTGGGACAGATATATTATATTATATTATATTATGATAACAGAGTCTAGTCAGAGCTCATTAGGTGCTCAGGCCTGGTCTATACTGGAACTTAGCTGCATTAGGTTGATTTTCCAAACAATGAGGCCACACCACCAACCATGTTCCATTGACTTTAAGGGTCATTAAAACTGATTTCTATACTCCTCCTGCTTTCACAAGGAGTAGTGCTAAATTTGACCTTGCATAGCCGACTTTACAGTAGTGCAGATACAATGCTGTGAAAGAAGACATTCTTGGCCTCCAGGAGGTGACCCACAATGCCCTGCAGTGACTGCTCTGGCCAGGACTTTCACCTCTACTGCTCTCCAGGTAAACAGGAAAAACCCCAGGAAAATCTGAATTGCATTTCCTGTGTGGCCAGAGTGGTGAGCAGACCTCCAAGCAGGCAGCACATGTGAGTAGCATGCCTGACAATGAGTTCTGTGAATTCCCAGGGTCGCAGATGAGCACCAACAAGGAGCGTACAGGAGTTCCTGGACCTGGGTATTGATCGCCTTGGCTACTTGGAGCACAACAGCCCCACTGTAGATTTCACTGCTCTGAGTTGATTCCCAACTGACTGGTAGCTGTCTGGTGTTGCAAACTTCCACAGGGCAATTGCCACGTGCTTCTCCACTCTGAGCGGGTTGCATTCTGGTATTCTTGAGCTTCAGGGCGGGGGAAAGCAATTTGTAAACTTCCTGGAAAGTGGCCTTAAGCTTAAGGAAATTTTGCAGCTACTGCTGACCATCCCATAGCTGCATCATAATGCGGTCTCACTGGTCTGTACTTGTCTGATGGCACCAGAACTGGTATTCCACTGGGTCCAGAGGATCAGATGCCAGAAGCATTTGCTAGTTGCTCAACTCAAGTGCTTCACAGAAGAGTATGTTCATGGCCTCTTGAGATTTGTCTTTGTTCCAATGGACCCTGAATGTGCTCTGGACATGCTGCAGCGTGGTTAATCTCATTATCATAATTCTGTGATGTTCAATGGGATTCATAATGGGTTCCATGTGTAGATGCTACGTTGTCTGCACAGATAACCAAGCGAAAAAAGTGAAAAGTCTGTTTGCCATTGCTCTCAAGCGGAGGGGAGAGGGGGAATGAATGCATTATCGGACACTGATTACATGTACCCAGAATGCAAAGGGGCATAGCCACCCTACTGGGGGCACACTACTTTGAACTAGGTCGAATCCTTGCACAGAGTGGGGACATACACTTCAGCTTTACAAAATCAGGAGCTAAAAGGTTGACCTTAATAAATTCAACCTTCTCTTTCAATGTAGACATGGTCTCAGACAAGTAATAAAGTAGCTCAAAGTAACGTGCCCCCAGTAAGGTGGCTATGCCCCTTTGCATTCTGGGTACAAGTAATAACTGGCAGTCCCTGCCATAAACAAAAATTACAGTCTAAAAGACTCATTTAACTCTCTAGGTTTGTTTTGGCTTTTTTTAATAGAATGAAACAAATTACTCTTAATCCTCTAGCTCAGTGTTTCTTAAACTTTTTAAGACCGAGGAACACCGAACAATATTTTTTTTTAATGAGGAACACCAAGAGTTTTTGGTTGAGCAAAAAAAAAAAACACACACACACACACACTTTGCCCCTGCACCAGACAACACTTTTATTGACAACGACAATATTCGCTCACTGCTCAATGATAATTTAAGTATCTTTTTAATTATCTTTTGAAAAGTGGAACATCTTTTTTAATCTAAGTATCCCAAACATAACCTGTCAATCACTATCCATTAAATAAAAAAAAGTTGTCCAACAAAGAAGGAACATTATATCTGGGCCCCTCAGCTGTCCTGGGTAACAAGTGAGGGCTAAAAGCAGTGGTGCAAAGACCCGATTGGGGTGGCAGCTGTAGGGCAGTTCTCTCCCCTGGCAAGCAGAGGGCAGAGCTCTGGCCCTGCTGCTGGCCCTGCAATGCTCCTCCCCTCTGGCAAGTAGCGCAACCAAGGCGCGGAGCTTTTCCAGGTGATTGCAAGCCAGGCACAGAAGCACGTAAGGAGAAATGCGGGTATCCCCGCCTCATTTCCTGCCGCATCATCACTCACTTGCCTTTTCCATCTTTCGCGCGGAAGCACTTGAGGAGGAACGCGGGTAGCCCCACCTCATTTCCAGCCGTGTCACCACTTGCTCACCTCTTCCACTCTTCACACCACCCCCTCTGCGTCTCAGCAGCTCTAGCGGCCGTTATTTTTCCTCAAACGGTCACGGCACACCTATGAGTTCTCCGCAGAATACCAGTGTTCCGCGGAACACAGTTTAAGAAACAAGGCTGTAGAATTTAAGAGACAATAATACTCATACCACTGCTCTTTTTTCCCCCCAAGTCATCTTATAAAATTCCAAAACAGGGATAGAATTTTCTGGTAAATTATGTAAGATGATTTCAGAAACCTACAGAAAGGTATATCCTTGTCTGTCAATTTCTATATGAGTTTTCCATAAGGTTTAGATCAGGAAAAGTAGACACCATCTCCATTTTAATTTTGTCCATTTTTAGGTAAATGCACAATTGGATTTTCATGGACTGTGGCCTCCATTTTTCCTGCAGAGGAATTATTTTTTATTTAAAATGAAAGCTGTTCTCATTGAAATGTTATAGATATATAATTTCTAGTCATTTCAGTTTTCAAAATCTTCAATATGGGGCTACATTTTTCATGAATATTCTTTTAAGAGCAAGGAACATATCTTTCACTAGTTCTCTGAACCAGTAGTTGCTATACTAGTAGCTGCTGCTTGCGTAAATAATGTGAGGGTATGTCTACACTAGGAAATTATTTAGAAATAACTAAATTCGACCTAATAACTCCTGATTTTACAAAATCGAAATAGCATGTCCCCACTACGGGGAAGCCTCAAAATTAGTCTGAGACAAGCTCCGTTAATGTGGACACGCTACCTTGACTAAGAGTCACAGGAAGCACTGGGGAGTAATTAGTTCGAATTACTCTGGGGACTAGTTATTTCAAAATAGCAGCACCGGAGCATCCACATTACCGCCATTTCAAAATAACTGTTTCGAACTGTAATAACTGTTATTAGTGTTATTCCCTGAGGAAAACAGGAGTACAGATTTCAAAATAGATGGCCCATTATTTCCGAATACTGCCTTGGTAGTGCGGGCGCTCCGCTTATAAATTTGACCTGAGAGGGGGGTTATTTCGAAATAACGCCCTAGTGTAGACCAGGGCTGAGAGAATATTTTCCCATGTCTATAAAATGTGGCAATAGCATCTCCTCCATCTAGCATTCAAAAAGTGACTCTGTCTTGCTTCTTTAAAGCCCTGATTCATCAAGGTACATGAATACATGTCTAACTTAAGCGCATGAATAGATCCACTGAGTTCAGAAGGAGTATTCAGGTGTTTAATTTTGCATGTTTATGTATCTGTGAGCAGAAGTCAAATATCACAGACCTCATCTAGTCCGCCAGGCGCCTTGGTAACAGAAACATCCTTCTCATTTGCGTAGTTCAAAAGTATTGTTTATGCTAATTATACATATATATATGAAATGTAGTCATTTGTATAATTACATTTTCTTTGTGTTTGCATAGAAGTTATAGCATAGCTGGAAGATGATGGCAATTATAATTTATTATACTGTAATTGTTACCTAAATGTTTTTGAATAAGCAAAAATCACATCTGTTTAAAAATAAGTTGCACAGCAAGAGAATTCCCTTTGAAATGAATGCTGTGTTCTCAAATTCTGTAACAGTACACATAAAACAACATATTTATTTCCCCACTGAGTCCATTACATTCCCAAGTCAAACTGCATCCTCTCTTCCCTCCCCATATTAAACCCTTTGATTTAATGGAGGTTTTAACTACAGGTTCTTTAGGGAATTTTCAGTAGGCTTTGCACAGATTAGGTTATTGGAAAGTATAGTTATTTGCTTGTAAAGTGGCAGGTCTGTGTCAAAATGGATTTTCTCTGGCACTGCAATAGTAAAACAGATAAGTTTCTGCTTTGCATTCAGAATACCCTGATATTCCTGCCAGGATAGTTTTATTTTACTTCCTACTCCAGCCCTTCATTTATAGGTTGGCTTGGAAATGTGAAGATGACTGCACAGTAGATCTTCAAGCTAGCTATTAATATTATGACTCTGCTTTTCTCTTAATTTACAGTGATGGCCAGTAGTATATTGGATAGTATCAAATCCAGCAATTCTGACCACCTCCTCCAAGAGGTTGAGCACTCTCATATTCCTCTGTAGCCCCACAATGGGAGTTATAGGTATAGGTTGAACCTCTCTAGTTGGACCACTCTCTGGTCCAGTAACATCCATGGTCCAGCATGATTTTATTTACCCTGATGTCCATTTATCATGTTTGCCATCATTCCATAAAGTTTGTTTACAGCCACCAGTCTTGGCTCCCAGTGTTCTGTGCTATTATTTAGCTCTAATTTAGCCCTAAATGCCTTCTAAGAGCCCAGTAAGCAGTGGAATAGTTGGTAATGCTGCTAGACAATATTTATCTCCTGTGGTTCCACCAATTCTCTGCTTCGGCACCGGTCAGGTCCCACGGATGCTGGACTAGAGAGGTTCAACCTGTACTCCAGAGTCTGCAGAATGATGTCCAATGTCTTTTTTTCTGTATGGACAGGACAAGAAAAGTGAATTAATTATATTTAGATTTTTTTCTGTCTTTGCCACAAGAGAAATAGTTGCAATAATTTGTTTGCATAGCTAAAACTAGAGGGGTTTCTTTTTCATTGCAAACCTGGAACATATGGACAAGGCTACTTTCCATTTTAGGATTTCCCAACATGTTCACTTAAAATGACCTCTCTGTCAAATGGGCACATGCCTAAGGGCATGCCTGCACTACACAGATGATCGATGCTCCAGAGGTCAATCTTCTGGCGTTCAGTTTAGCGGATCAAGCGTGGACCATACATCGAACGCTGAGAGCAGCTCCGGCCGTTGTCTGGTACTCTTCCTTTTGTGAAGAGTAAGGGAAGCCAATGGGAGCGTTTGCTCCCATTGACCTCCCACTGTGTGGATGGCGCAGAAACGCGATATAAGATATGTTGACTCCAGTTACGTAATTATCTTATTTCGACCTTCCACTGTAGTGTAGACTAGCCCAGGTTCTATAGAGCTGAGCACAAACCAAACCTTGAAATTACAGATTTTATTTCTAAGTGGTATTTTACTTACGTAAAACAAATGCGCAGAACTAACATCTTCCCATTATCCAGCACTCAGAACTATGTATTCGCCATGTTACTTCATCAAGGTTATCCTGATCAGCTGTGGGTAATAAGATTGTCATTGACACTCAAACATGAGCCAGGAAATTATCCCTTCTAGGGAATAAATGTGTTAAGTTTCTCTGCAAAGAGATCAAAATAAAAACATTCCCCATCTAAAATGGTTTTTATTTTAGATTATAGAAAATCAAGATAGATTCTATATGAGAGAGCATGGTGGGCACATCTCGCCTCTGTTACAGGCTTTGCTCTGTGCACAAGGAGAGTGCGTGGAAATGCATTGATTGGAGGGGGGGAAAGGGCTCTGAGTTACATATGTACTCATCTGATGAAGTGGGTTTTATCCACAAAAGCTTATGACCTAAGACATTTGTTAGTCTGTACGGTGCCACAGGACTGCTAGTCTGTTAGTATTTAAAGTTACAGACTAACATGGTTACCGCTCTTAGACTATATGCCACAAGAAAAAATGTAATAAAACATGAAAGATTTCAGACAATGGGATTTAGACGGATTTTCAGCTACCTATGTTAATTTGTGGTGAACAAACTTAAGTTGGTGTGGTGGTTTGGTTGACTAAGCATCTGCATGGGCAGTTGGTGCAGATGGGGTTGGAGGAGGCAGGCCTACAGCCCCACCCCCTGTGCTGAGGCCCTGCCCCCCATGGGGAGGGGAGGAGGCGGGGCAGCACGCTGAGCATGTCCCCCCAGGGGAGGAGATGGGGAAGTGCACCAAGCATGTCCCAGACTCCCCAGAGCACCGGGGAGGGGCAGCGAAATGGGGCAGTGTGCCGAGCGCTCCCCAACCTCCCCAGAGCACCAGGGAGGGGCAGAGAGACAAGGGGAGCCTGTGCACAGCACAGCTCCTCGAGCACCAGGGGAGGGGAGGCGGTTGTGTGGTTCCAGCCTCCCCAGCCAGGAGCACGGGGGAGGGCAGGCATGCAACACTCTGCCCCCAGAGCGCCTATAGTGGGTGTTCTGGGGGTGGACTGTGGGCGGGGCCAGGCTGGTGGTTTGGGAAGGCAGAGCCTTCCCCTACCTAAGCCACCGGACGCCCATGATCTAGACTCGGATTTGTAAAGGTATTTAAGTGCCTAAGTTCCACTGAAATCAATTAGTTAAACCCTCCCTGGACTTGGGCTTTACTGCGACCCGGTATCAAAACCAGCTGCACCATCAAGCATCTCACTAAGAAATCTTACCTTTGGGCACCCCTCCATGTATTTCCTCATTACAAGGACCCTCTCCCCCTCACTCCTCCTTCAAAAAACACCTCACTTTCCAGCAAGCATTTTAGTGCAGCTCCTAGTGACCCAGTGTCCCTCACAGAGTCCTTAGGTTTCAAACCACTATCTCACTTCCTCCAGACCTCCCACATACCTCATACCTGAAGTAATATCCTAATGGCTCTCCACAGGCACCTAACTACCTTTACAAATCTGGCCCTCAAAGACTTGACTAGACTAGGACTTAGATATGTGATGCTGACATGTTTTAAATGCCTAGTCTAGAAACGGTTGCCGCCTTGAACACATGCTAAACTGGCTGACTTAAAGCTTACACTCCCTTCTAGCGCATGCTTTTAAAATGTGCAGGTTAACACATGTGCATATCACACCTTAAACTCTAGTCTAGACAAGGCCTGAAAGCTCAAATACTTAATAGAGCAATAGCCAAATTATTTAAGTCTTCAAAACTGGGCTGGAAATCTCTCAGGGTCTGGAATTCTTTTCGTATTTCTAGTTCTCCAGCTCATATTGCAATTGTCAAAAGAGTATTCATGTAGAACTCTGATCATTCTAGTCCTGACGCGAATCAGGAAGTAAGGAGGTATGAGAAAATAGGGCAGGGAGGCAAATCAGTGAGGAAAGTAAACTAGCTAACCTTAAAATTACTTTATTTAAAACCAGTTTATGATGGTAAACCTGCTATTTTTATTATAAGAGGCCAAAGAGGCCTCAACTGAGATCAGGATTCCACTGTAATAAGTATTTTATGTTCATATGGAAAGAGACAGTTCCTACCTTGAAAAGCTTATGCCATCAATAGACAGGACATCCCAAGAACAGAAAAAGGGAGCATCATTATCTTTATATTGCAGCTAGGAAACTGAGTCACAGGGAGATTAAGGGGACCTGGCCACACATGAAATCTGTACTTAGTAAAGGAATTTCTGTTCTGTTCTATATAGATTCTTCTACCATGTTCATGACTATAGCATCTAATGTGTTCCCATAGTGCATTAAGTAACACAACTGTACATTTGCCACATGTTTGTTCTCTCATCATCTCTCTTGGAAACAATGAGTCCCTGTGGCACCTTAGATATTAGCAGATTTATTAGGGATGAAGTAGGGTTTTACCCATGAAAGCTTATGCTCTAATAAATCTGTTAGTCTCTAAGGTGCCACAGGACTCCTTGTCATTTTTACAGATACAGACTAACATGGCCACCCCTCTGAGACTTGGGGAAGAAGTATGTGCCCAGTATTGTATTAATTAGGTTGTGCTTTTTTTACGTTAGAGGCAGCAGTGTCAACGAAATGTGCCTGATATTTGGAGAGGAAAGTTGTGAACTCAGTGATAGTCCTTAGTGGAGTTACCTCACTTACTATTGCGATGTAGCTGAATCTAGGCCAAGCTTTTCCAAACCTGATTCGGGATGTGTGATAGTTCAAGTCAGTGCTTCATTTACCCGATATGGCTTGTCCATCCATACTGTTCATGCTGTTAACAGCACTGTTGTCACAAGTTCTGGAGAGATTAATGTATTTACTGACTTCTATGAGATGCTGCACCAATCAGTGTTAACAGACTCTGACAGAGACATAAAGGATCTATTAACTTAGATCCAAGTTCCAATTCATTTGCTAGGCACAAATAGCTAGATTCACCTTATCTGTAAGAGAAATTAATGCAGGCTATTAAAGTCTTGAATTTAGGGAAAGTCCTGAAGAACAGTGAGTCCAGTCAAATGAAGAAGTAATACTAGAAGGAAATGCTAATCTGCTGACATCTGGCACTCTCCTCCCCCACTACTATCCAACTGACAGCGTTTTCTATAGCATAGACAAGAAGGAATCCCTACCTCCCACACACTCTTCCCCTTTGCTAATCAGATTAGAGACAAATAAAATTAAACTATTAAGACTTTTAAGTAATTCTTAGTTAACATTTGCTTAGTCAGTTGCATGTAAACCGGCACTCCATCTCTCTGGCAGAGGGCTGATAGGAAGCGGTCTTATGTTTGGAAGCATTTTTAGCGTCTTCAGAAAGCAAGATAGCAAAATACTTGGCTCTGAATAATGTAGCCAGGACTGATTCTCATCACTTGTGCTTCCTTCTCCCTTGCTGCTCAGCTAGACGTCACTGTCCCTTTTCATCCAGTGCAGACTGGGCTTCCACACCTACGAGGAACCTCAAATGCGTCTTACATGTTTGGTGAGACAAGTCATATTGATTTAATTCGGCACACAATCATTCATGAATTAAACACCTTTGTGAAACTCTACAGCATGTCTGAAAACTTAATATAGGAGTCCAAAATTATAAATTTTAAGCCCTCCGTCAGTGAGGTTTTACCCTGCACATTTTACCATGGTACTTTTGGGAAAAAGATGGGATGGTGGCCAGAAGAGATTTAACAGAATATCAATGTTCCCTCTAATCTTTTCCATCCATGTATGGATTTTTTTCATGTGCACCAAGGCATGTGTAAATATACCCACCAGCAGAAACAAAAACTTAGCTGTGGGCACTCTGCTAATCAGCTGGGCGGCATTTGAATCTCTCCTGTGCAGCTGCACAAGCGCACAGCTTACAGGGAACACTGCAGAGCATGCTTAGAATGACCTTCAGTAAAACATGTGTCCTAACACACAATTGTGTCGGTCTTTTGTTGCAGTAATCTCAAAGGAAGCAGATTTTATTTAGCTGTTGAAAGTTCTCTATATGCATCTTGCATATCTGCGATGTGTGAGTCTATCTGTGCCCTCCAAAATCAAACTTAAGTAATTTTATTCTGTGCCCCATCTTAAAATCACTCTCTGTAGACTCACTTGAATTTAATAGATCTTTAAAAGACTCTTTAAAAGATCTCCAGGTGGCTGTCTTGTCACAAACAAACTCTACCAGTCACATACACAGAGAAGTGTTGGAATTACAATTCATCTGCAAGTTCAATTCTCATGCTAATGGCCTCAATCGGTATGAGGGATGGCTGGGACATTACCAACCTAACATTCAGTTGAAGGTACAAACAGCTGTTTGTGTAGATTCTTGCTTTAGTACCCTCCCTATCATTTGACTTTGATCCTTATCTGCTTCATTTTAACTATCCAATCTTTAGGTGCTTACTGATGGCCTGTTCTGCCTTCCTGTTTTCCCCTTTGATATTTTCATAATCTCTGCTCCTTGTTTCCTGCCCCCCTCCTTTTTTTCCCTTCCCCCTTCTCCCCTATTTATTTTGGGTCTGTACATCCTAAACTCAAAACTGTGGTCATCTGAAGAAGTGGGCTGTGCCCACGAAAACTCATGATACCATCTACATGTTTTGTTCATGCTATCGACTACATGCAACAATCCCCCCTCTCCCCACCCCCGGAAGTAAATTTTTTAGGGGGCTGGCTGACAGGCTGGCTCAGTCCCGGCTCACACTGGGATTCAGCATCAACCCCCATGCTGGCTCTTAGTGCTTGTAGTGCAGAGTCAAAGTGGGGGTTGATGCCAGGACCTGGCAAGAGCTGGGACTGAGTGCTACCCCTTATTGATTAATCATGTAGTTGACAAAACTTTTGTTGACTACACGATTAACAAATGACACGCTTCTTTCACATCCCTAGCTAACCGGTCTCTCTCCTAGACTAGATACAATGGTAAGATGTTAACGTTAATGACTATACATTGACCAACCTGAAGCCATTTTCTCCAGTCTGTAGGAGGTTGTGGTTTGGTGCATGGAATAGCAGCGGGAGAATGATGGAGCCAAGTGTTGATGGGATATATAAACTAGGGAGACTCACTGGAAAATGAACAGGAAGCTGAGGCAGGAGAGAGGAAGTGCACAGACCAGCCAAGGTCAGAGAAGGTTAGCTGGGCTGAAGAGTCTCTGTGGCTGGAAAGACAAAGTCATGCACTGGAGCAGCAGGTCCCTGGATATCCTGGAGGATTCTGACCCCAACTTTAAGAATGCTCAGGAGTTATGAGGAAACTGAGACAGGGAAATGCATGTAGCGTTTATTGCTTTGAATAGATCTGTGAATTTCTGATTTGACTAAGTAAAGAGCGATGGTGTTAGAATCCTGTGCAAGGCCTAATCTGTACATTAGTATGTTCCTCTAAAGTGTTTATTTGTAGACCCACAACATCCACATGGCTGAAATTTTGGGCAAGGCTGTTCAAACAATGGGGGGTGGAGCTCGTGGGGTCAAAACAGTTGGACTGGGGGCAGTCTCACTCTGAGGATTAGGTGCTCGAAAGTGGATCTTTACCTTGAAATTGTAGCTACAGTCCTGAAGACAGCAGCAGTGCCCAGATTCAATTCTGAGTCCAGCAGATTAATGCACATCCAGCAGTTGGATTTCTCACAAACACTGTTGTGAGTGACCATGGTAGTGTACTTGTCTGAAATCTGTGGCAGTCCCCTCAAGGCTAGCTGGGCCCTTAATTATTTGAAAAGTCTTCTGGCCATGTGGGAACTGGTAAATGCACTCAACATGCACTGTGAATCTGTTCCAGAGCTTTGAAACCTGGGTCCTAATGAGGCTGGCAGCACAGGCCTGTATAGTCACACTTCGTGCTATCCCTGACATTAGCAAAGCAGCCATTTGTGCACAAAGCACACACTGAAAATTGAGATTGGCGCCGGTAAGATGCCAGTATTGGCACAGTGCTCGCGATTTGCCTCATATATTTCTGATGCTCTGGTGTAAGAATGTAGGAGAGTTTGGGGTTGGGGTTTTTTTGGTCACTGCTTAAGGAAGAAGGTTGATGAATGAGGACATCCCCTCATACAGATTTTGCTCTAATGTTAGCAATAAGCCAGTTTCTTGCAATGTCAGTCCTTCATTTTAACCTGTCTCAAGAGACATTAAGATCATTTGCATCGAATTCAACTCTACTTCTCTTAAATGTCAATACTGAGCTAGATGTTCACCGAGTGTAAATCAACACAGCTTTGTTGAAGTTACCGGCTATGGATTTTTCCTGATAGCTGCCTACAACAGGCACACTCAAAGCTTGATTCATCTCTTGGTCTCCTGATAGTCCAAATGGAAACATAAATGGAACAAACGTGTTTGGGACTGTCACATGGGCTCATTCAACACAACTAGTAATTGTGGAATTTTATTAATTCATTTGTCAATATAAATCATTAAAAGAAAGTGCCTTGTTGACTGGTATCGTGGATGCTAATTGGCGTCTCTTGTTAAATATCAACCTGGCAAGCCTTGTAATGTCACAAGAGGAGCTATGCTAGGTAGCCTAACTACATTCAGGAATTCTTTGTCTGAAATAAATAAGTGCAAGAGACTCTGTAGTCTGAGGTATTATGGAAGTGGAAAGTAATATGAAGAGTGAAAATAATAAACAAACTAACTGGCATGCAGCTTCAGGTGAAATAAAAAAGAGTTCCAGATTATTTGCATATGTGATATGCTTTTAGTCATGGTTGATCACAGTGGTTGACAAATGTTTCTTGGCCACTTAAGGATGTTTGCCACTTCTGAGGGTGTTTCAGCTTTCCTATTTTGTTCATTCCCTCCCTAGATGCTCAGATCAGCACACCAATTAGGAAAGGAAGCTTCAGGTATTATTTGTATTATTTATTTGTATTACTGTAGCATTTAGGAGCCTAGTCGTAGACAATGACTCATCATGCTAGGTGCTGTAGAGGCACAGAACAAAAAGATGGCCCCTGATACAAGCATGGTACACATTGGATCTTGAAGGTGAAGTCTGAAATATTAGTCCCAAACACAGACTGTAGAGAAACATCAATACATTTATTCTACTGCTAAAGCTGCATTAATTTAAAAGTTAAAGTAATCTTAATAATTAATAATACAAAAGTAATTAAAAAGAACACTTGAATGACTCCAGTTTACTCTGCTGTAATCAGACTGCTACATTTTGGAATGAATGGTGAAGTCATCACGTTTGGGAAATATAGTGGAGGGGCCTGGCAAGCCGGCAGATGGAATAAAAACCAACCTTCTAAATCCGGGATGGATAATCTGCCAGCCTTTTCAATCAATCAGTGACAGGTAATCTGCAAGGTTTAGACATTTTATCCCATTATGTATAATCCAACTTAATATCTGCTGCTCTCTACAAACAAAGAACACAGTCACCAATCCTAATACCGGAATCAACACGGATTATTCTTTTTTTTCCGATTGTTTATTTTAGTTGTTGTATATTAATACAATACTTAAAATATGCTCGGTGCTTTGCAACCCGAACAAACAAACAAACCTATGATCAGACTAGGTCATTCTTACAAACTTGCTTTTTTTGTGTGGCAACTGGAAGACTGAAAGAATCTGGTCAAAATTGGTAGAGTTGGTCAAAACTGTTCTTCCTTTCTTTTTTTTGGTTGAGATTTACAATTCGTATGTTGCTCATAGATTTCTTTGTCAATATATTTAAATTTTCAACAGTGTTTTTGTGTTAAATATAATATAATCAGCACTGTTGAGTGGATAGGTGCTAATAAAAATTAATAATACAAAAGTAATTGAAAAGTTGCTATAGCAATTCAGTCATGCATAGGTGGCCTCATCCCCATCCTGCCATCATTCATTGCTGAGCAAAAGTCCTTCCACATTAACATCTTGAATCAATTGGGCCTAAACTTTCTCTGCAAATCATGTTGTCTGTATACCCTGACTTTCCTTATTCTCCCTAGGCTACCAGTCTGTCATTACCTTGTTTTGTATCAGTAATAAAACTGCCAGATTAGATTGGTGGTTTATTTAGAGATGTATGTGTAAGCATTTTAGTGGAGACCTCTAAACATATGCTGGGAAGGTGGTCTTGACCAAAAGGCCCAGGAGGTAGCAGAGGCCTGTACAAGCCACAGTTGTTACTGCCATTTCACCCCTAAATATTCCAGAAATTCCTGCTTCTCTCTAAGGATAACATTGCTCATGAATGTGAGGCTCTCTCTGCCTTCTGGTTACAAAGCAGTTGGCTCTCTCTTAAATCTTCTCCCACGTAGTGAACCTCAGGCAGAGGCAACGGCTTCCCTTGGGTTGTCTCAGGGCCATAGTGGGTGATTAATCAGACTTTTTACTTGCAGTTACTTTGAAAAATTAGTTTGGTGGAGTTTGTTACACCCCCTCCCCGTACTCAGATAAAGCCTGTTCAGTGCCCCAGCCAGAGAAGCTCCGAGTCCTGCAGCTTTTATTTATGCTCTTACCACATGCTCACAGTTGTGCACAACACTCGGACCCCCCTCCCTTCTCCTTTTTTGAATTACTAGCAGGTGACAAATAGCTACTGCTTTCCACTCCATTTCTCCAGGCACAGCTTCTTTCCTGTCCTCATGAGGTTTCTGACCTTTCAGTCGATGCCTTTTGCAGCCCCCTAGGGGCCTCCAGGGAGTTGTAATGGACTCACGTTAATTGCCTGTTGAAGGACAGAAGCAGTTCCTTGCAGGATGATTGGTGATCCCCCTGTGAGTACAGCTGTCCTGGTCAGTGAAAAGATTGATCTGACACACACACAAACATTTCGGCTCACTGCTCAATGCATCTCGCAGAGCATGCACATAATCACTGCTCTGGCTTTAGTGGTTTCCTGTCTGCCCACGCTGCACTGTGGTTCTGTTTGCTAGCACTGGGACTCAGAAGCGAGAGAGAGGCTATCCATTCTAATCCCCTTGTGGGTTACGGTAGTTTAGATAGAAGATACCCCACCGAGTGCAGTATAATCCAAAGATTTATAAAGTCAGACTTATAGGCTTTTCCCCCCTTTGCTCCCAGTGGAGCAAGCCTTTCCGACATGTTTTCTTGAGGTTTGAAAGGAAAGTGAGGCTTTTTAAAAAAAATCACACAGGAAAAGAATCTCATTTGCAGAAAAATCCAAATATTTATTTAAAATCAAAGAAGGGGGGAAAGATAAACATTTTTTCACTTGTTCTTGTGTGTTTTATTTTGCTACTGCCTGTGGACTGCCATTTCATCTATACCGAACCAGGTATAGATCGGCTGTTTGGTTTGCAGAAGTCTATGCAAATGTTATTTTTCCTCCCTTTCAGTTTGCATGTATTGGCTCAGTTTGCCTGTGAGGTTCAAACCAAAAATCTCAAAGAGAAACTCAGCTGAAATCATCAGAGCTAGCTTGGTATGTCTAAAACTTGCCAAACTCCCCCTATGCAAGTTTTCTGTCTAAAAATATTAAATCTCCCATTCCTTGGCCTTGGGCTCATTAAAAGGAGCTTTCAACCTCATTCATCTTTTGTGGTTTATAACAAAGGTTTTGCATTGATCTGGTCACTGCACTCAGAGACACCTGTCCCTAAAGTAAATCCCCAGTCAAGTTGAAAAGGATCGACTTAAGTATTGCTAAAGCGAGTCTCTTCTCAACTGCCTCATTCTCTCTGCTCCAGGTTTTGAGATGGTGCTGAATTTTATCCCTGGATAATCCAATCACCTGTGAAATTGGTGTGGTTCAGGATCTTGATTTTGCAAATGTCCTTCGTACTTGTCATAAAGACTTGAACTGAAATCTGACCCCCAAACACTGTGGTGTTGTGGGCAGTGTTCCCTCTAATGTTTTCCATCCATGTGTGGCATAAATTTTGTTACATGCATTGAGGCATTTGTGGATGTGAACCACCAGTAAAAACACATGCTGCTGACTGTGGGTGCTCTGCTAATCAGCTGGGCGGCATTTGAATCTCTCCTGGGTGGCTGCCCAAGTGCTCAGTTTACAGGGAACCCTGAATTTGTGAGTCATTTGAGGCCCAGATCCATGGGTGATTCTATAGGCCAGTTTTACCAGCTCAGAGTCTAAGATTACAAGTACTTTAAATCTGATGCAGAGTCTATTAGCACAGAGTGGTACAGCAGCCACTGCTTTGAAGCAATATTTAATGGCTATACTTTTGTTACATTTTGGTCACTGTTCATGTTTTAGGAAATGTATAGGAATGAAGGCTGGGAAGCAGCAATGCTGAAAGGAAACTAGAGGTGACAGACGACAGTAACCTAGTGTGAGATTATAAAAAAGTCTACTGGAATTTTGAATGACAGAGGTAAACCTTCACAACCTGTATAAGCACCATCAATTTCTGAGCATCTCGTTATCAGAAACTTATTGACAATTTAATATAGCTCAGAGAACACAAGCCAGAAAGGACCATGAAGCTGGAGAAATAGACTTCTGAAGAAAGATTAGAAGACCTAGCTGCATATAAAGAGGATAAGCAGTTAGGGTATGTCTACACTACAGCGCTTAATAGTTAATTCGAATTAAGCTAATTCGAAATAATGCATTTATACACAAAAACTATTTCGAAATAGCGTTTTGCTATTTAGAAATAACACGTCCACACTGAGTGGACCCTGAACCGAAGTTAAGGCTGGCCGGAACCAGTGCCGTCAGGGCATCAGTTTAGGACTTAGTGTGTGGGGCTGCTGCCTGAGGCTAACTGAGCTCCGTGCTTAAAGGGACCCTACCCCCACCCCAGACAGACAGGTCTCAGGGTTCCCCGCTGGCTTGTCTACCTCGATGAGGGACAGCAAAGCAGTCCTGTCTTGGAGTGCCCTGAGTGCCCGCACTCGGGACACCACAGCACTCGGCCACATGGAGCCAGAGCTGCCCCTGGGCACACCGGTGCGTCTTGTGGGGTTGTTGCCATCAGCCTGGCTGCACTTGCCACAGGCTGCCATCCGGGGGGTCCATCGGGGGGCTGTGAGGATCCAGGAGGCCCTGCGGGAGAGCGTCCAGCCCTCGGAGCCTCCCCAGTCTTCCCCACCAGGGGCTCGTGCCCCATTCCTCCCTCACGTCCTTCCACTTACCTCTCCCTAGCCCCCCTTCCTGATGCCAAATAAAAGACACGTATGTTCAAAAATAGAAACTGAGTTTATTGAACAAAACTGGGGGGGATGAACCTCTGGGGAGACTGGGAAAAGGAGGTGGGAGAGGGGAAGAGAGAGGGTGGGAGAGGGGTGGGGGAAACCTGGGAGGAGGGAGCTGCAAGGGGGAAGCAAGGGGAGAAGGGGGAGGGAAAGCTCAGGGCTCAGGGTTGGGGGTCTCGCCGGACCAACTTGACTTTCATGCAAACCTGCTCCTGGGTTCACATGTGGCCTTTGGTGGCCAGGATGGCAGCAATCCTGCCATTGACAGCTGCATTCCTCCGTCTAGTGTGGAGATCATGGATGTTGGGGGCATCCCCCCCAAACCTGAATAAGGTCCATTATCTCCACCCTGGACCAGGAAGTCGCCTGCCTTCTCAGGCTCCTGGGAGCTGGCAGACTGCTCCTGGGGAGCGGTGGAGGGCTGGCTCCCAATGGCTTGCTGGCTCCTGTTTTGGGGCTACTGGGTCAGGGACCCCGGTGGCCACTGCTGGCTCTGGGCTGGCAGGCTTGGAGCTGGCACAGGCACTGTGGCCAGGGTCTACCACTTTAATGGCTCCGGGGCTGGGGGAGAGGAGAGTAAGTTTTCCTGGTTGTGACCAGAGTGGCCACCAGGGCTCCCTGGGAAGGGCTGGAGGCCCCCTATTTCGAATTAAGTGTCTACACAGAACTTAATTCAAAATAACTATTTCGAATTTGGTGTTACTCCTCGTAGAATGAGGTTTACCAAATTTGAATTAAGCCCTCCGCTATTTCGAATTAAATTTGAAATAGCGGTTTGCATATATAGATGCTATTAAAGTTAATTTGAAATAACGGCTGTTATTTCGAATTAACTTTGCAGTGTAGACATACCCTAACATAGTAAGTCTTAAAAACAATGAATAGTCTAGTGGCAACTTAAAGACTAACAAAACATGTGGATGGTATCATGAGCTTTCGTGCGCACAACCCACTGCCCACGAAAGCTTATGACACCATTTACATATTTTGTTAGTCTTTAAGGTGCCACTAGACTATTCATTGTTTTTTTAAGTTTTTCTAGTTATAGACTAACTCGGCTACCCCTCTGAAGCTTTATAACATAGTAATGTTTTACATACAAGTGTGTGAAACCCCAAGGAGGGATAGGAATTGTTTAGACTTTCACATTATTTTAAGAAGTCTCAGAGGGGTAGCCGTGTTAGTCTGTAACTTCAAAAACAATTAGTGGTCCTGTGGCACCTTAGAAATGCACAAAGGTATAGGCTCATGAGCTTTCATGGGTAAAACCATACTCATCTGATGAAATGGTTTTTATCCACAAAAGCTCATGATCGAATACCTTTGTTAGAACATAAGAATGGCCATACTGGGCCAGACCAAAGGTTCATCCAGCCCAGTATCCTGTCTGCCGACAGTGGCCAATGCCAGGTTAGTCTTTAAGAGTGCATCTACACTACACCATTGTTTCGAGATAACTTTGTTATTTTAACTTTGTTATTTTGAAATAACAATGCAAGTGTCTACACAGCCATTCTGTTATTTCGAAATAATTTTGAAGTTACAGATGGCTTATTCCAAAATCTGTAAACCTCATTCTGTGAGGAATAATGCCTATTCCGAAATAGCTATTTCAAAATAAGGCATGTGTAGATGCGCCACTGCTCTCACCAGGGCCATTCTAAGTTATTCCTTCCCAGTGCCTGCTGGGGCTCTAAATCCAGATAGCACGTCTACATTAGGGAAGCCTGCCTCAGACTCATTTTGGGGCTTCCTTGCAGTGTAGACGTGCTATTTCTAAATAAGATATTTTGGAATAATTATTCTGGAAGGCTGTGTCTAGACTGGCAAGTTTTTGCGCAAAAGTGGCTGCTTTTGTGCAAAAACTTGCCAGCTGTCTACACTGGCCGCTTGAATTTGCGCAAGAACACTGACGATCTAATGTATGATCGTCAGTGTTCTTGCGCAAATACAATGACTCTACCGTTCGGGAAAAAGCCCTCTTGCGCAAATGCTTTTGTGCAAGAGGGCCAGTGTAGACAGCTGAGAACCGTTTTGCGCAAAAAAGCCTCGATGGCGAAAATGGCAATCAGGGCTTTCTTGTGCAAAACCGCGTCTAGAGTGGCACAGACGCTTTTCTGCAAAAAGTGCTTTTGCGCAAAAGCGTCCGTGCCAATCTAGACGCTCTTTTCCGCAAATGCTTTTAATGGAAAAACTTTTCCGTTAAAAGCATTTGCGGAAAATCATGCCAGTCTAGACGCAGCCGAATAATTTATTTCAAAATAGCTGTGCAGTGTAGACGTACACTAAGGTGCCACAGGACTATATTATTTTAAGTTACCCGCATGGGCTGGTTTTCTGTAAATGGTTTTGTCTGTCTGTACCACATTAGGCATTGGTGAGTTGTGAGGTATGAGGACATTAGTAGAATGTTCACCTCATGTCAAATTACAGAAAACTGAGGAGAAAGGGAACCAGGGCCAGAATCTACCCCATATGCATAAAGATGCCCTTTTGTCAATCTAAATTGCATTTGGAGTTAAAGATATCAATCCATCCTTTCTTGCTGCTTCGTAAGTATTTTTGGCAATGTACACTGTAGCATCAAATCCACATTGTTGGACCCTCACAAACATTGAGGGAGTCAATCTTGTCCCCCTATGATATATGGGCAGATTGGAAAGTGAGGCAAAAAGACAGACAATGCAGCTGATGAGAGTTGAGGGTACTCAGCACCTTACAGGAAATTGCAGAGAGAACATTTGGCAGAACTGAAAATAGAATCTTGATCACTTGCATCTTGTGCCCTATCCATAAAATTGGTCCTCCTCCTTTTTTTACCTCACCTCTGTATGCTAAAGACAGACTGGGCACTGCGTTACCTGCATTGGTTAGTGTAAGTCAGACGTAGTTAGCTGCTGTTTTATTACTGGTTTTTTATATTTAGTATAGGTATGGATGTGACCTGAGGCTGAGTTTAGATTTGAACAGATGAGAAAGTTGGTGTTTATCATGCCAGCCGACAAACCAATTAAATATTTCCAGACTGACAGAGACTATGTTTTCCCCTAAACCCCCTCCCACTCTCCCAATTCCCACCAAGATTAAATAAAATGGATGCTCAGATTGTGAAAATGGCAGTGGAAATAAGACAGAAAGAAGTAGCTCTGTTGACAAGCTGGGTGGCAGTGTCCAGTAATTAAAGATGAAATAACTGGAGACCAGCCAAAGATCCAAACAAAAAACATCTCAAGCATCTAGAATAGCTCCAGTGTAATAGAGTTTTAGACAGATTCATTTGTTGAAGTTACTGCCAAGTGCCTCAGTGTTACATGGCTTTCGATAGGGGAGCTGGTTTTAAAAGAGTAACTAAAAAGAGGATTAAATCAGAGTATAAAACCTGTTGCCATGTTTACTTCGGGATTAACGCAAAGATAAGAAAACTGTATTACTGTGAGCTGTGCGAACAACACCTCCATTTTTCGTCAAGTCACAGAACCACAAAAAAACCCTGTATGCATTAGGAACTATGTAAATAACAGCCACTAATAATCATTTATAGTGTCTGATAATGTAAAGGACAGAACTTCTCTGAAGGCGGAATGTATTCTGTTCTGATTTTAAAAAACCGCTATGCTCTTTTTGTAACTCGAATTAAAAATGAAAGCTGGTAATTTTTTTTTAAAATGCAGGTGAGACTTTTCATCAGCATTCTGAATTGAAATGAAATTTCCCCACTTGTCAATCACCTCTGTTAATAGTACTATAGTATGTGATGGAAATGGCCTCGTAAGGTAAAATAATGAATGCCTAGACACTGTCACTGAGCAGGTCAGCATACACCTTCTTGGGACTGGCGCATGGGAAAAGCCTAGCTGTTTAAGACTTGCTTTGGGGGTCAGGTTAACACCTTAGCAGGGAAAGCAGCAGGAGGATATGGCAGAGAGGTTATCACTGTTTGGGCACGTCTAGACTACGTTTTATTTTCAAAAGAGGATATGCAAATTCCAAGGGCCCTCAGTTGCTCTGCCCAAGGCCCCAAATCTTCTTCTGATCGCTTTTTCGAAAGCAGGTCTTTCAAAAGTGAAAGTAGTCTGGACATGTTTTTTTCAGGAAAAAACCCCTTTTTCAAAAAAACCATGTAAACCTCCTTTTTTAAGGCAGAGCGGTTTTTCGAAAAAGGGGAGGGGATTCTGAAAAAAATGCGTCTAGACTCCTTTCACTTTTGAAAGACCCGCTTTCGAAAAAGCGATCGGAAGAAGATACGCAAATTTCCACTGAATTTGCATATGCCCTTTCG
The DNA here is from genome assembly GCA_032595735.1 of Pelochelys cantorii. Taxonomy (NCBI): domain Eukaryota; kingdom Metazoa; phylum Chordata; order Testudines; family Trionychidae; genus Pelochelys; species Pelochelys cantorii. Next base: position 6,493,539 of record CM064346.1, on the reverse strand, counting down.
AAAATAAAACGTAGTCTAGACATACCCTTTGATTGGGAGAGTCATTTGCTGTTGACCAAATTCATGAAATTGCGGGTATTGGTAGATCACAGCACTCGCACTTTACTTTCCCCATCTGCACATACCCTGGAGGATGTGATCACTGCTCTCAAAAGCACATCATGCTACCCTTGTCCATGTTTTCTGTCATCTTGAGATTAGATTCCTAATCCCAGTGGTGGATTAGACACTGGGCCAATGGGCGCTTGGGCCATGTCCAAGGGTCCTGGCCATTTGGAAGGCCTGGAAGAATGGGGACTCCTGGGCTCTAACGTGGTCCTCCTGCCTCTGTTGTCCTGCTGGGGAGCACAGGAGCGCAGGTGTGCTGGGAGAAGCAGCTCAAATCCCCATGCCCTGACCCCCATTTCCTCAACAGGAGTGCCGGGTGGGGGTAGGGAGATTGCAGGTGGAAGAGGTGGGGGGTGGGGCCACCAGTTGCTCTGCCCAAGGCCCCATAAATCTCTACTCTGTCTTTGCATATCCCACCCGCCCTCCTCTTTAATCAGTTAACCAGTTAAACAATATATTTAACCAGTTAACCAATTAAATGGAATTTAACATCCCTACCTTTCAAGTGATCGCGCCCCTTTGCAGTTGATGGAGAGACTCACACTTGATTCTCCTTGACTGAACAGGTTTCTTGGATCTGAGATATCTCAAATCTTCTAATCCTTATGGCATGATGCATATGCTCATGGTATTGTCTAGCAAAATCGCAGGGGGTGGGTGGTTTGCTGTGCTATTCCTGGTTGCATGGATTATTTTTTTAATATGATTATTATGGTGTGTAGACATAGGGTTGTGTATGTGTGTTTTTTAATTATTAATTATGAAATAGCGTGCTTGACTACTGCTCTAACAAACTGCAGTCTTTTTTCATAAGGAAGTAGAGGTCGCTTTTTGTTAGTGTTCCCAGTTTTTGTCAGCAAGGAACAAAACATACCAACAATGGCAGGAATATTAAAAGGAACAATTTGGGGTATGGTTTAGCTTGACACTGGGGGGAAAATAATTTAGTTTCAAGCCTCATGGTTCCCATAATGGCTAATGGGAACTGCAAAAGAGGAACTCTTATGGACTGTGCTGAGAATGTGCTCTGTTAACTGCCTCAAATATGTATTTCATTAATATTTAATAAGCGACTGATTATATGTTAAATGCCAACTGACTCTTAAAGTCGTAACTATTGAGGTTTAGTAACCACACAAGGCATATCTTTTATCAAATTAATAGGGCTGCTGAAAAATGTTAACTGGCAGTCACAATAAGACATGGACAAATTTTGTTGTAATAGAGTAACACATTGTACTCAGTGAGGCTCATTCAGATAAATGGAGAGACTCACATTCACTTCAATGGCCTTGGATCAGGTCCCAAAAGGTTTGAGATTATAACTTATGCATTAACATAATAGAATAACCTAATTAAGAGGATGTTCATTAGTCAGTTGTTGGCTGCCCAATTCTAGCTACTTGTGGTTAACACCATGATGAACAGTTTGGTGTGCGCAGTTCAATTAAAAGATTGTAATAAAACAATGAGTTTCATTTGTGCCATCCCTGGTCACATCACACTACAGCGACTGGCAAGACAATACCGTCATGTGCCATTTTAATTTCTCGTTATGAACAGAGATGAGCCAAACGGGTTGGGAACTACACAGGCACCTCTGAATGTCGTTTGTGTGTGAGGACAGGAAATCAGTTGCCCATGAAAATTAAATGCGTTTGACTACTCACAGCTTCACTAGCTGCTGTGAATGGGATGATGTATTTCTTCTTTACTGCCTGAAAAGGGTACTTCTGCAGATGGTGCAACATCAGAGATAATTGGTTGGCATTGTTAAGCCAATCAAAATAAAGACCATTGAGAAAGGTGTAGTGCATTGATGGTGTGGCCTCCCTCCCAGCCATCCACCTCCTAGCAGACTGGGACATGCAATACATCATCTTTTACTCAAGACAAACACTGCATTGAGAAAAGAAGGTGCCACATCCAAGAAAATCTGCTTCGGTGATCATGAAAAATGGTGCTAACATTGCTTATTGCTAAGCCCTAGAGCCAAACATCACCTTGTTCTCTTGGAATTTGGCTCCAGGTCAGGATTTCAACTTTACAGGCCAAATCTCACTTCTCCCCTGTTTAGAAGAATACGATTTTACTCCTTGGCAAGCGGCAGCTCCAAGCACTGAAATTAAACATATAAGTTTTACAGAATGAATGGAGGACCGGAAAGGAGATTTTGGTTTCCATGGATTTCTCAAAACCATTTCTGGAGTTGCAGAAATTCTGATGATATTGGCAAGATAATTTGGCAAGGGTACTGCAGAACTGCACAAATCATGAGGTCTGTTTTGTTTGCCAGCCGGTAGAGAGACTTTCTTAGCAGACTTGCCCTTTTAGAGCCCCCGGATTTAATGCCCTCTGAAGCCAGTGGGAAGACTTTGATTTCAGTGACTTCTGCATCGCTGGAATGTCCCCATCTGAGGCTACCATTTTCTGGCATTGCTGTATGGTCAGCCTGCGTCCGACCCGAGGCATGGCCGGAGATAAAAGCATTGCATGCACATTGATCTTTCTCCAGTAATAATACATGCACAGTCATGGCTAATAAGACTTTCTGTCCAAAAATGAAAGAAAAATCTTGCTTTAATAATGAAAACAAAGGTGCCTGTAATCAGGGTATATTCTGCAAACCTTTACTCATCTTGAGTAATGACTGACTCCACAAATAGCCCCATTGCTCACAGTGGAACTACAGCAGTGGTCGGAGCCCTGGACCCTGGATATCACCACCGGAGTACCGTGTAGCGCGCTCTAGGCAGTGCTGGGACTGGCTGGGGGGGGGAGGGGTGTGGCAAAGTGCATTCCGGGTGGCCCTGAGGGCTAGCTGCCCCCATCGTTGCCCCTTCTGCCCAAAGCCCTTCCCCTTCCAGACGCTTGGAGCCGCCCCCCACCTCACCCAAGGGCCCAGCAAGGCTGTCGCCCCACTGAATGTGGCTAGTTCATTGACGGTTACTCTCTTGCTAACAAGTCTTCTTGCATGATAATGCAGCGGTCTCTGTAAACCCATGAAACTGAGAACATCTGCCTGCTTTTCACCGCTGTCTGTCATGGAGCCATGAAAAAGGAGACACGTATGTAGCTTCCTAGCAGTTCTAATGAGAAGTTCTTCTACTATCCTAAGCTAGAAAACTGCCACAAATTCATCAGCTCTCCTTGTCCCAAGGAGCTGTTTTAGACCATAAGGGTACGTCTAGACTGCAGGCTTTTGTCGTCAGAGGCTTTGTCGACAGATACTGTCGACAAAGCTTCTGTCAACAAAGAGCGTCTAGACTGCATCCAGTTCTGTTGACAAAGCAAGCTGCTTTGTCAACATGAGAGTGTAGACGCAAAGGACGGTGAAGATGCAATAACGCCTTCTGTCGACAGAACTCTTTCGACAGAAGGCATTATTCCTCGTAGAATGAGGTTTACCACCGTCGACAAAACTGCCGAGTTCTGTTGACGTTGTGTCGACAGAACTCGGCAGTAGTATAGACGCAGGTAGAGTTTTGTCGACAAAACCCTGTAGTCTAGACACACCCATGTGTGTAGCTCAGGCTCTGAGCGGTTTGAATGACTGCTCTACTAACGAGCTTCTCCAGAATCCGTTAATAATTTTGCAGTTTAGGTTCTGAAGCAGTGCACAGGACCCAGGTAGCCACTGACCCATTATTACGCTCCTCCTTGAAAGGCCGATTGCCTTTCAATTAAAGTTATTTGTACAGGCAGACTCAGTGAAATGCTATAGTCCTTTTCCAAGATTCACAATCAATTTGTTTCTCACCCGCTCCAGCTTCATGCCCCTTCGGCTCCTTGCTCGTATGTGCTTCACAAAAAAGATTTGTCTTTGTTTGACATCCGACCCTTCTCCCCAGACTGTCAGACTGAAGCATGCGTTGTGAATAACATGCAGTATGTCTGGCATGTAATACATACTGTAAAAGCAGTATGTTAATATTGATTTAATTGATTTTTTTAAAATCCTTTGAAACACAAGCAACCCCTCTGCTTAACACACAGCAAAGTGTCGAGCAGCCAACTGGTGACCGTGAAAGAAGAGGAAAGAATGAGGATCCCTCCCAGGATGCATTGAGAAGCCCCCAGGTCGGTTATCGAGGCCCTACACAAGCCCCGGCTCCTGTCATCTCAAAGAGGCAGGGAACAGATCAGATGGCTCCATCAAGAACTGGGTTTTAACAGCAGATCGGTATCCAGTTACCATTCTGTCTGCATCAGATCTCCAGTCTGCTTCATAACGTTGCCCTTTGGTGGACAGTAGGGTCACAGCTTCTCACTGCCCTTGCTTTCTGGGCTGCAGTGGTGGGGAGAGGGTGTTGTGGTGTTTTGTTTTTTCCCCGCTGTGCAGGAAGGCTGTGATATTTCTGCAGCTGGCAGCATGTCTGTGAGAGACAAGGCAAACTGAACAGGGCTTGATGTGTGAATGACAGATCCCCGAGGTGATGCCTCTCGGAAGCTCTTGATCTGACTGGTTTGAAGTTGAAAGCTCCTTAGGTCATACTGAAAATGGTCGCCACTGGGCATTTCTTTCATCCCTCTCCCCCTCCCAGAGTTTTTACAATCGCGGGTTTCTTGTTGTTCCTTGCGTCCTTTATCGCCTCTTTGATTGCCGTGAGGTGCCTTTTGTTGTTGTATTTAGGGGAAGGAAAATGTGTCCCTTTAAATTTGGCAGCTGTAATGTGGGCCAGTCTCTCACAGGATGACTGTTTTAAGTGCGTGCCGTGTGTTTTTTAAGGACAGGTTCTACTTATTGATTAGGCTAGATCTATACTACTCAGTGGAAGGCAGCTCCTGCCATCATGGGCAGCAAAGTCTATGGCTCCAGGGTGTCTGGAAACCAGGAATATTCCTGGCTTGGGGGCCAGTTCCACCAAAGTTCAGGGCCAGGTCTCCCCCCTGGCCCCACCTGCCACCGGTGTGCTCCCCTCCCCTCCTGGCATGTCCCGCTTGCCGCCCCTAGGAGATTTAAAACGGCCTGGGGTCCTCGCCATCCGCATGGTAGCACAGCAGGGCTAGAGCAGCTTCTGGCCATTGGCTTTGTATGGCTGCCAGCCTGTGCATCCCTGCGGCCCCGGAAGGAGAGGGAGGGCAGTCTTTGCATACTGCTCTGCTCCGAGCATCCTTATAGCCAATGGGAAGCTGCAGGGGGCAGTGCCTGAGGGCAGCAGTGTGTGGAGACCCCCAAGCCCTCCCCACCTAGGAGGGGGCAGAAGGTGTGGTTCAGGTAAGCACCACACCCTCTGCCCCCTCTTCCCACATCCCAGCCTGCACCCCCGTCCCTTACTCCAGCTTAGAGCCTGTACCCAGCACCCAAACTCCCTCCCAAAGCCTGCCCCCTCCCCTGCTCAAACTGCCTCCCAGAGCCTTAGGTAAGTGGGGAGGAGGGAGTTTGGGTGGGAGAAGGGTGTCGGATCTGGGCACCACCCAAATTTCTGCAAACCCGCTACCCAGGCCTGTCATTGTCAGTCCCCCACTACACCAGCCTAATAATCTCCACGAGAGGCCAATGCAGTAAGGGTGTTGCAGTGTCTGTGTAGATACTTACATCGTGTCTCAGCACCATGCTGCCCCGGCTGTCAGCCCCCCGAACTGCCCCTGTGAAGTCAGCGGAGGTGCTCCAGGTTAGGACGTGCACCATCAGCAGAAAGAGGCTGGTGTGGATGTGAAAAAGCACAGTAATTACTGTGGTGGCCGTAAGTCCACCTAACATAGGTCAACTTCACTGTCTAGCCCAGACGAGGCCTTAGTAACCTATGTCGATCCTGGCATTTGCCAGTCAGGCTAAAATTGAAGAGATGGTCATTCTAGGTTTTTTTTTTCCCCTCTTCTTACCAGCAATACCTCCTTAACTAAATAGACACGACATAATGAAGTAAATGAATATGGAAGGGGAATGTGCCATTAGACAAACCTGTATTCTCATAATCCCGTGATTGCTGTATAAGCAGCGTTAAAACAGCTATTCTGCCGTGAGCCAGGAGAACAGTTGCCATTACCTGCAATTTGTCGCCTAATATTGAACTTTCCTTTGGGTGAGCACACGGGGAGTCCTAGACCAAAGCTCCATTTTGTGCACCATGCAGAAGGGTCACTTGGCGCAGAGGGAAGGTCAAAGATCAGTAACTAGAGGAGCAGACTCTCAAATAGGATAATAAAATCCAGGCACAAATTCAAGGGGTTGAAGCAATTGAAGAGGTCATGAATGGCACATTCCAAATAGAACCATACAGGGTCCATCTGCCTCCACATGACCCTAGCTACACGGTACGCTGCCAGGTCATCATTAATTAGAATTGCCATATTACTGCTTCCTTTTCGCTCACATTGAAAAGCTGTTACATTTGACGGCCTTTCCCCAGGGACTAAGGGCTAAGTCACCGGGCGTAAATGGAGAGTAATTGCACTAAGTATTCTGTATTAAGAGTGGTAGAAGAGAGCAGAATCTGGCAAATGATCTCATAATGAGATCAATAGAATACACGTTCAGAATATTTAAAGATACACTACACACTTTTGGGGGGTACTCATTAAGACACTGATTCAGCTGATCTGTTAGGCATATGCTCCACTGAAGCAATTGGTACTACATACAAGATTAAAGTTAGGCACTTGTTCAAGTTCTTTGCTTGATCCGGGACAGAATACCCTTGTAGGATTCAGCGAAAAGTACCTCACTTAATTGGGCCCTGTGACCTAGCATATGCATACTGATCATCATAGATCGTCATTGATACTTTGTGTGCCATAATGCTAATGTTATTTCGTTTATTTTCTAACCCACAAAAGAGAATATAAAAAGCAGAAAATTGCTGAGTATACCGTAGGCTACATCTAGACTGCAGGCCTCTTTCAGAAGAAGCTTTTCCAGAAGAGATCTTCTGAAAAAACTTCTTCCAAAAGAGAGCGTCCACACTGCCAAAGCACATCAAAAAAGCGATGTGCTTTTTCAAAAGATAGCGTCCACACTGAATGGATGCTATCTCACATTTAAGCTGTGATTACTATAGATGGAGTGGCCACCAGGGCACCTGTGCTTTTTCTTCTTTCCTCTTCTTTCAGAAGAACTCCCTCTTCTCTGTCCACACACGCCTTGTTCCGAAAGAGCTCTTTCGGAAAAAAGCTTCTTCTGCGTAGAAAGAAGTTTACCAGTGTTGGAAAACCCCCTCTGTTCTTTCGATTTTTTTCGAAAGAGCACGATTGCAGTGTGGACATGACTTTAAAAAAAAACTGACGTTTTTCCGAAAAAACTCTGTAGTGTAGCTATACCCTCAGAAAACGCCTTAGTTTTGAACAAAGTACCGATGTACCTTACCCTTTGTGCATGCCCCCTCTCTCATCACACCATGCATGGTTGACATTAGCAACATACTGTATGCTGGGATTTACAGCAGGAAGTTTAAACTTGGGAAACTTGAAAGTAGAAAGATAGAAGTGTGTGTGTTCTTTTCCAATGAAATCTAGTGTACATACATACATACCCATGCATGCATGTATGCATGTACACTAGGGTTGCCCATTTTGTTTGTTCCTGGAGGTTTTGTCACATGAAATAAACTTTCATTAAAGTTTCATTTTAAATTCCTAGTGAGTCCAGGACAATCCTGGAGGGCTGCCAAATCCAATGTAGACACAATAATTCCAAGATCTAAACTATCTCGGATCTTAATCTTTCATTTTGAGGCCCTCTCTGTAAATACTTACTTACACTGAAGAAGGAAGAAATAGTATCCTAACAATAGTGGTCATTCAGGAAAGCCATTAAGCCTGTCCCCAGTCAGGAAAGCACTTAATCACTCGCATAAAGTTTAAAGTTAATCTCTCACTTAAAGTGTTTTCCTGCATTGAGACGCTTTTCCCAAAGACAATGGTCAGATTCTGAGCTGGTAACAATGATTTATATCAGCTAAGGATCTGGACTTTTTAACTCTAGCATTACTCCGAACATCGTTATAATAAAGTCTCCCTCCTAAACACAAGGGGGGAGGGTGGGAATTAATTAATATTGCACATTTATATTTCATATAACTAAGTACTTCAGTGATTTCCTGATCATCATGAAAAAAAATCCCGGGTTATGTTTCTGTTTAATGCATCTACTTGTTTCCCTTTGTTATAAAATAAATAAATAAATAAATAAATAGCCAATCCAAAATGGGATCATTATCTTTAGTGGATGCACTTCACATCACTGAAAACAATTTCAGCTTATTTAAATAACATGCAGCCTCGAGATTAAAGCTGTCACCTTTTCAGCTGGATAGACAAACATAGCTGTTGGTACGGAGATCACTTATAGCTCAATATTCCTTTCAATAGTGACTTGAAGCATCATATTTTTTTCCTGCCCATTATTGCATTTGACTAGGTTTTATTTATTTAAATCTCAGCCTCTTTCTGCTGACATAGCAAGGCCTAACCAGATATGTTTTGTAAAACTTAAATGAGCCCATAAGAGGGCCAGTTGTTCTATAAATCTTTAAATATTTTATGTTACTCCTTTTAGAAATTGCTTTGCCAGACTTGCCCATTCTGCTTTGAAATGGCTGGGGCGTAACATAACAGCTCTTTTAAAAATTCTCCAATGAAACGGAGATTTCACTGAGTGGGGTTGAAATGGCAGTTCCGTATATTTTGAGGCAGGACCAGACATTGCATCCCCCAGGGAAAAATTCCGCTTTTTTGAGCGTGGAGAAGTTATGGCCCCTATGCTCTCAAAAAAGCAAGTGTTCTCTTTCATTTGAGACCATTAGACAACAATAAGACCCTGTGGTTTTCCCTGGCATGTTGGCTTAGCCTGAGGGTGAAATCCTAGCTCCATTGAACTCAATGGCAAAACTCACCTGAATAACCAAAGCTTCCCTAAATTATGGCCTGGATTAGCTAGTCAGGGAAGGGATTGCTAACTATGCCGTGTGGCATGATGAGTGGAGAAAGAGATGTTTCAGGAGGGGATACAGCGACTTGGGAATACAAGGTAAGGACCCAAGTTATCTGAAATTCTAGAGCTTTCCCCTTCCCCCAAACAAGTCTTGTAAGTACACTCAGTAAAGATCTCTCTCCTGCAACTCGGCCTTCTTGCTGCATCGCTTACTGATAATGAAGTGCACTACACAACCTGTTTCATAACCATGTTACACTCCTCTGAAGACTACATACTGGAATTGTGCAAGTGCTGACAGAATTCTGCCTCTAAAGCACTACAAACAGCCTTAATATAATACACCAGCGAAAATAATACCAGCCTTAATATAATACACCAGGAAACCATATTGGAACTGTGCTACCAATGTCCATGTTTGAAACTGCTCTTACAAAGAGCTTTTACTGGCATGGGCAATTAGCATTTCACTTGCCTGCAAAACAGGTGAGAAAGGAGATATGTCTGTAAACGTGATTGAATGGGATGTACTAAATCAAAGTCTTCCAGAAGTTGTGGATACTTCTAATTATGCCGCTTACTATGAACACGCTCCATCACTAGCGTCATTTACTCCAAGGAATAAAGTTGGGGACTGGGAAGAACATGAGCCATCGTGTGGGTTGTATTTATTTTGGGGGAGTGAGTGGGTTTGTATTGGCGTGAAGTCTGCATTCACTGCTATGTCTGCAGATTCATTTCCCAGGTAATTGTAAATTTAAACAAAAGCCTGAAGCCTTAGTGATAAACAGACTCAATTGAACTGTTCCACAGCACTATAGGACCGCAAATGAATCTTTATTGGTTCCCCCTCAGAGGAGGCATATAATCACTTCTTTCCAAAGCCAAAGCTACTTGTGTTCTGCCGCCGGGCTTGTAACTCGCCAATCTGAGTTTCCAGATAGAAAATACTTAAAATATTTGTGCCACATTTAATTCCATTAGTTGTTATGTCAAGAGCAAATGCTTAGTACTTGGGTGAACAGTATTTCCTTCTGAAGAAAAATAGTTACTTAATGTGATTGAACATGTCCTGTTTACAGAGTTGCAATAATACATTTTCCCAATTAACTACAGGTGATTCGATGAAATGAACACAGTGCTTTACACCAATACCAACCTTAACTTGTGATGTAGATAACTGGTTGTCACATAGCTGGTGTATTATATTAAGGCTGTTTGTAGTCCTTTAGAGGAAGAGTTCTGTCAGCACTTGCACTATAGACAATTACTTTCTGTGGGCTATACATAACCTACCAGCCAAGGCATGAGGCAAGAGCAGATGGACTCATATGTGGAGTAGGCCTGGAGCATTCCTCAGATTAAATAGTGAATTGTCATTTTCATTTCAGTTTGGACAGAGAAATCATAGGAAAAGGAGCTGGCATGCTACTCAGAGGCCACATCTCCACTTGAGGGAAGGTAGACACTGTGGCGATCTTCTGGCATTCGCTTTAGTGGGTCTAGTAAAGAATCAAATGCTGATGGCTCCCCCATCAACACCGGAACTCCTATTCCTCAAGAGGAGTAAGGAAAGTCAAGGGGAGCATTTCTCCTGTCAACCTCCTGCTGTGAGGAAGGAGCCAAAGCTTAACCTTAAGGTACATTGACTCCAGTTACATTTTTTGTGTATCTGAAATTATGTACCTTAAACTGCCCTTTCCCCATAGCATTGACTTGGCTAGAGACTTGCTTTTTATCCCAAAGACTGATTTGAAAACTGAAGGTGATTAAGCACCAAAGGCCTGGAGAGAAGAGATTGTTGGAAGAAGCCTGCAGAGTTACTAAGATTCAGCATATATTTGAATACTTCATTTATGAAGAACTGAATCTTCATTGTCTGGGACTCCTGGCTTGAGTTTGAAAAAGACAGTAACGAGCCGGAAGAAAGCCCCTAAATACAAAATTAGACTTTTACGATCCTGGAGGAGGTCTTGAACTGTGAGACACCCCCCCCCCCCCAAGATGATGCAGCACAGTCTCTGCATCAGAAATAATAATAATAACAAAAACCCACACAAAACCCAATAGTTTTGAACATGTGTGTGGCTATCTCTACTGGAACCTTACTTTTTTACTGTGCACTTCACATCCTTTCTGCTACTCACTTGGTGGCAACATATTTTGTATCACCAATGGTACAATATAATTAAATTTTAGAAGCAGTGTTTGCAAACAATAACTATATTTACTACCAAGATGACCTCTTGCTTCACATTTGCACTGTAAAACACCTAGTAAAGCAAAGGAAAATTCCATGCAACTCAACTGTCTATGGCCATTCTGTGTGGCTTCCTGTGATTTTCTTTGATTGACTCTTTTAAAACTGGAAGTGCCATGCAAGAATCCAAAGTTCGGATGTCTGTTAGCTTTGTTTGATCATATATCTAATTTACTTACGTGATCCTTGCCTTTTTCTCTTTAAGAGACTGAACCCATTTTATGCTAAGTGATTTCTTTGAGCAGATTTTTTTTTCTTGTTCCCTTTGCCTAAAGTAAATTAGTGTGATAGCTGGAGCAACCAAATGAAAAGGAGTCAAGTCCTCAGGTCACATTAGCATGCTTGTTGAGGCCTTTAAACAATCATCACCATCAAAATACTCTGTAATAACTGTAAAAAAGCTAATCACAGGTGGCAGTGGGCGTGAAATGGGTAGCTCTGTGCTCCATCCTTAGGATAATGGGGGTATTCATGGAATTTCTAGGACTCCTTTGTTTGGCTAGTCTTGTGCCTGCTGAGCTGAAAGGACTATTTTGCTTAATTTGTGTATGTGTGGTTGGTTTATATGATGGCTGCAGGAGGTTAGCTACTCAGGTTGTTTTAACCCTTGCCACACAGACCAGATTGTGGATCCATTTCCAAGGCTCTGTCTACCCTGGACATTTTCTCCCATTCCAGAAATCAATGGTAATACCCGGCACAAATGCCAAGTGCTGGTTAAGGAATGCTAAGTCTTTCCAACGTGAGTAGTGATTTCGGGTGCCTCGCTTTTTGGAGCCTCAGCTTGAGCTATCTAATTTTTGCACTTTCTGAAAACTGGGACCTTCAGAGTGTCTCAGGTTGAAGCAGGCAGAATCACCAGTGGGACTTTGAAACGTCGGTGTCCTGGAGCAAATAGCAGCTTTCTTTGTCCACGCTTGCAGGTACACTGATGAAGAGTCCATCACTGTCTGACAACAAATTACTGGAACTAGGGCAAGTTCCCAAAATATCTAAGGTCTATGTCAGTGGTTCTCAAGTCATTTCAGTCCACGGACAACCAGGCCAATCAACAAATTTTCGTGGACACCTCCTTTTTGAGACATGATAAAAAAGCAACTGCTCAGCACGACAGCAGCAGCTACACTGACGTTCAGAGCCTCAGACAGAAGTTACTGGCAACACAACACGGTTGCATCCTAGGTGACGCTATGGATGATGCACCATGTGCTTGTGAACACGGCGTAAAACAGCCTAACGGCGGCGCCTACTCACGCTGTGTGACTTTGGACAATGTTCCTGTGGACCACTGAAAAAGTCACCATGGACCACCAGTTGAGAACCACAGGTCTATGTTATGACTTCTGTCAAACCAAAGATAGGCCCAACCAGTTTCTAGAGAAGAATGATAACAATAATTGACCCATAATGCTTCTTGTTCATGGTATGAAACTTTCACAGCCTAGAAATGAATCTATCACTAGGTAATTTTAAAAAAAATCTATTACTAAAATCCATTTGAAAGACTCTTAAATGAGGGGGCTGTTGTTTTACAACAAAATATTGTTGACTTTGAAATGGAAAGAAATATATATGAAGTATCTAAATGCGTGAAAAACAAAAAAGAGCCAAAAAAACCCCCAAACAAACAAACAAGCAAACAAAAAACCAACCCAAAGCACCCTAATACATTTCTTGTGAGTTTCATCAGTGGCTATAGCTGAGTTGAGAACAGTAATGTGGTGTCTATTAGGCATAATATTTATGAATAATTGTTTATTGATGCACGTACATTCAGGTGCAATGTAACTTTTTTTAATCACTGAAGTTGTTGAGTGATATTCTGTGCTGTAAGACTCTTAAGACTCTTGACCGATAACATGCAGGATTGAATTTCCTGATTTGCCTGTCTGATTAATTGTCCTTTGGAGCTGTTATGAAGAAACAACCTAGAGTGCCCAGAAATGGGCTCAAGCCAAGAATTTCAGACAAACTGAGATTTGCTCTATTGTTTGATTTTGTTGGAAATGAGCAAACCAGCCCCCAAAACACTATTGTAATCTACCTGGATAATATAAAATACTAAATCTCAAAATTATACTGTTGTAACATTTTGTTTCAGTATGGGAAAGAAGGTCTATTTCATGTGGAAAAGGTTTGGTTGTGCCAAGACAATGGGATGTTTGTGGAATTCTATTGTTTCCCATAACATGGAAAGGGAGGGGTCTGGCAAGAGGAACCATTATACTGTAGAGTGACCACAGGAGGGCAGCAAGGAGCCAGATATGGGGACTGGGACAGCTTTAACTCCATTGGGCCAACAGGGGGCAGGAGTGGAGAAAGGGAACAGCTATCTACTGTATATTTCAGTGAGCTTGTCTATTGTGTGTCTGTCTGCTGGGGGACATGCATCCCTCCCCCAACTGTGTCCACTGCAGCTGCAGTGGCCATGGACAAGTGCTTCTCACTGGCCCCAAGGTGGTGCAGTGAGAAAGGGCTGGGGTTGTCCTCTCTGCCCAGGGCAGCCTGACTACTGAACCCCTCTTCCCCAGCCACACCCCAGAACAAATATTTAAATGAAGAAAAAATGTATTGGAGTTAAGAACCTGAGCAATGGCACTCTAAATAGTGTAAGTGGGGAATTCAGGTCTAAAAACTTATGCACTGATGCATTAGCACATGTCATCAGGAAATCCCAGCTGTTGGTGTTAAGAAGTTGTGCTGATATGTCTTCTGGTCAAGAAGCTATGAGGATCAAGTAAGTAACAAATTAATTTTAGCAAGCAATAAGAAAGAATGGCTATGTCTACACTACAGAGTTTTTTTCAGAAAAACGGTGGTTTTTCCAAAAAAAAAAAAAAAAACCCTCGTGGAGCATCCACACCTCAAGCACGTTTTTGTGCAAAAAAATTGAAAGAACAGAGGGTTTTTTCCAGCGTAGGTATTCCTCATTCTACGAGGAAGAGCACCTTTTTATGAAAGAGCTCTTTCGCAAAAAGGTGTGTGTGGATGAGGAAGAGGTTTTTTTGTGCAAAAAGAGGAAAAAGCACAGGTGCTCTGGTGGCCATTCTGTGCATAGCAATCAGAGCTTACTTTTGAGAGAGCATCCATGCAGTCTGCACGCTCTCTTTCGCAAAAGCGCATCACTTTTGCGATGCGCTTTTGCAGTGTGGACGTGCTCTTACGCAAAAAGTTTTTGCGGAAGATCTCTTCTGATAAAAGCTTCTTGCGCAAGAAGCCTGCCGTCTAGACGTAGCCAATCTGTTGTGGTTCTAATTATGTGTTCTGCATGGTTTGATTTTCTAATCCATTTATCTAGCCTCCATTTTAATCAGTCTTGCTAAAGTTCCCATCTCTGGTACAATAACATAGCGCTACAAAGACTTATACCTTGAGGAATCGTTATATCTGAGTGCCAAATAGTTGTGAAATGCTACTGTTTGGTGTGTTTTCCATACTCTTTACACAAGGGTTAATTACTGAGTAGAATGTAGGGTAGTGGAAAATCAAATAGTTTGGTACTGTTAGGGTATGTCTACACTGCAAAGTTAATTCGAAATAACAGCTGTTATTTCGAATTAACTTTAATAGTGTCTACACATACAAACTGCTATTTTGAAATAAATTCGAAATAGTGGAGCCCTTATTTCGAATTTGGTAAACCTCATTCTACGAGGAATAACACCAAATTCGAAATAGCTAATTCGAAATAAATGCTGTGTAGACACTTATTTCGAATTAGGGGTGCTCCAGCCCTTCCCAGTTCCCCCTGGTGGCCACTCTGGGTACAACCAGGAAAACTCGTCTGCTCCCCTCCCAGCCCCCGGAGCCCTTAAAGGGGCAGACTCTGGCCCCTGGGCACATGCAAGAGCCAGGCCTGCCAGCAGCCGCAGACCCTCAGCCAGTGGCCACACGTTGGCAGCCAGTGGCAGCCAGCTGTCCCCCGCCCAGTCCCCCAGCACCCAGGGTCCAGCCAGGGGCCGTAGACGGTACGCACCCTCATGGACTAGTACGGAGATCATGGACCTCATTGAGGTTTGGGGGGAGGCCCCCAACGTCCATGATCTCCTCACTAGGCAGAGGAACGCGGCCGTCTGCGGCTGCATAGTGGCCACCATGTCCAGGAAAGGCCACAGGCGCACCCAAGAGCAGGTGCCCCTGAAGGTGAAGGAGCTGCAGCAGGCGTACGCCAGGGCCACCAGGGGCGGCACCGCAGCAGGGGCTGACATCTGCCCCTACTTCCCTGCCCTCGACTAACTCCTGGGGGGCGGGGCGGTCTGCGCCAGCCTGGGAGGCAGCGAGCCAGGACCGGAGGGCCCTTACCCGGGCGCACCAGAGGGGCCACCACCACTTGTCCCAGCACCGGAGTTGGCAGGGTCATCCAGGGAGGCCATACCAGGTAAGTGCCAGCACTATCCCCTACCCAGGGGGGGGGGGGGGAGGCGGAGAGGGAGACCAGGGACTGCGCGCGTCGACCATGCCTCCCACGGATCACGCAGCCACCTGTGCACGTGCAAGCACGTGTCATGCCACCCTTGGGCGGGTGGCTCCAGCTGTGTGACACCCAGGGGCCGTGGCCCAATAGGCACATGCATGTGTGAAGAGACCTGACACGCTCCTGACCCCGGGGCAGGACCCAGCAGGACGTTCTCCCTTCACATGCCCCCCTCTACACAGAGGCAGGGGACATCTCCCCCCCACCCTGGCCACACTATACACAGCACAGGGGCATGGGTGCGGTTTTGGGGCAGCTCCCAGTCCCAGGGAGAGCCAGACATCCTGACCATGGCCTCTGTACAAGCACATCGGCTCTGACGGTGCACGGCACGGTTGCCCTCACGTCGCTGGGGGTGGGGCTGGGCATCATCCACTGTGTTCCCAGGGAGAACTGACCACTTCTCTTCTTTCTCTACAGCTGCACCAGCTGCTCGTGCAGGGCGCACCACCCCGCCCGGGACATGCTCCCGCACCTGCGGCCTCAGCAGGACCACCACCACGTGGCAGGGGTACCGGGACCAGCACCTGGGGGCCCTGCGAGCCCTGCACCGCACCATCCAGGCCTGGATGCAGGAGGACCTGCAGCTCCTCCAGGAACAGCTTGCTCAGGACCAAGCCATGAACTCAAACCTGCAGGCCCTGCTGCAGAGCATGCTGCCCCGTGCTGGTCCTGCACCTGCTGCCCCCCAACTACTGTACCTCCTCCCACTCCTGCCCGCCCCCCACCTCTTCCTCCTCAACCTCCGCACCCTCCTCCTCAATCTCCCTGGGGACGCCGAGGCCCCCTCCCCCGCCGTGCTGGGAGACGGTTGGCCCAGCAAGACCCCCAGCCCTGAGTGCTGAGCTTCCCCTCCCCCTTCTTCCCCTTGCTTCCCCCTTCCAGCTCCTCCTCCCAGTTTTCCCCCTCCCCTCTCCCACCCTCTCTCCTGCCCTCTCCCGCCTCCTTTCCCCCATCTCCCCAGAGTTTCATTCCCCCTCCCCAGTTGTGTTAAATAAAGACAGTTTATATTTTTAAAAATACATGTCTTTTATTTGACATCAGGAAGGGGGGGCTAGGGAAGGGTAAGTGGAAGGACGAGAGGGAGGAATGGGGCACAAGCCCTCAGTGGGGCAGACCGGGGAGACTGTTAGTGCTTTTCACGGTGGAAGCTCTCCCGCAGAGCCCTGTGGATCCTGACAGCCCCTCGATGGTGCTTCCGGATGGCAGCCTGCAGACAGTGCAGCCAGGCTGCTGGCAACGTGTCCATGAGACGCAGCAGAGTCCCCAGGGGCAGGTCTGGTTCCATGTTGTAGAGTGCCATGATATACCGAGTGAGGGCAAGCAGAGCATTCTGAGACACAAATGCTTTGCTGTCCCTCAGCAAGGTGGGCCAGCAAGCAGAGAAACCTGAGAACTGCCTGTCCGGGATGGGGGGTCGGGTCCCTTAGTGTGTGGGGGGACGGGTCGGGTCCCTTAGTGTGTGGGGCTGCTGCCTCAGGCTAGACCTCGGCTAGCCTGAGGCAGCAGCCCCACACGCTAAGTCCGACCCTGATGCCCTTTTGGCACTGGTTCCGGCCAGCCTTACCTTGGATGCAGGGTCCACTCAATGTGGACGCGCTATTTCGAATTAGAAAAATGCTATTTCGAATTAGTTTTTGTGTCTAGATGCATTATTTAGATTTAGCTTATTTCGAATTAGCTAATTCGAAATAAGTTAATTCGAAATAGCGCTGTAGTTTAGACATACCCCCTGAGATGTCCTTAAAAACCCTTCATCTCTGGTTCAGACAATAAGGGCATATAACTTATTTTGAAATAATAACTCCCGAAAAGTAGCACATCCACACTACGAGATGGCATCAAAATAGCACAGAATTATTTCAAAATGGCACGTCCACACTGATTGGAACCTTCATCGCATTTAAAGCCCCCAGAAGCACGCCGGGGAGGGCACCAGGAGAGCGGACACTTCCTGTAGCTGCTTGCTGAGGCAAGCTGAGGCACCTGCTTAAAGGGCTCCTCTCTACAGCTGTCTCTCACACGCCGCTTCTCCACTGTCTGCCTCCTCACTGGACACCAAACTCACTCCCCGTGCTCTGGTTGCCCTTGCAGGAGCCACAGCAGTGGCTACATGGAGCCGGAGCTGCTGCAAAGCGGTGCCAGGCTCATGGGCCTCCTACTACACCTTGTGGTGCAGTTTATCCACACTGCCACGTGCTGCTTCAGGGCCACAATGAGCAGCCCGGACTGGGGACCTCTTCACCCAGGCCCTGGTGCTCCTGAGGCAGCAAATGTGGAATGCCACTCCTGGCGGATAGAGACCAGTTCTGATCGGTGGGACCACATCAACGGGACAACCAGCAGGAGCTCAAGAACTTCCTCATGAAGAAGGCCACCTTCCTGGAGCTCTGCAAGTGGCTCGCCCCTGCCCTCGGGTGACAGGACACCCGACTGTGATCTGCCATCCCCCTTCATGGTTGCCATTGCCCTGTGGAAGCTTGCCATGCTGGACTGCTACCATTCTGTGCGGAACCAGTTTGGCGTGGGGAAATTCATGGGCAGGGCTGTGCTCATGCAGTCAAGGCCATCAATACCATATTGCTGCAGAGGGTCGCCACTCTGGGGAACATCGACTCCATCGTCATTGGCTTTGCCACCATGGGCTTCCCCAGCTGTGTGTGGGCGGGTGGGACATAGAGGTACTCACATCCCCATCTTGGCCCCCAAACACTGTGCCTCGGACTATGTAAACAGGATATACAACAGGGGAGGGACTGGGGAAAGAACCTGGAATGGGGGAGGAGGGAAGAGGCAAGGAGGGGGAGGGGAGATAAGGCAAGGAGTGAGGGGGAGGGGTGCTCAGTGATGGGGCTAGGACTGGCATGTGCCGGGTACCTCAGGAGTCTTCGGCTGCCAGGGAGGTCCCACTGCCATGTATTTGGGGGCCCTGGCGGCCCCTGGGGGGACTAGGAGGAGAAGCCAGGGGGGGTGGGTGGGTGTGGGGAATAGGGGGGAGTGGGGATTTGGGCAGGGAGTTGGGAGGGTGAGGGCATGGAGTCGGGCAGGGAGTTGGGGGTAGGGAGGTGGCTGGTGGCCCACTCTATACATGCGGTTATGTGCTCCATGACCAATATTATGGAAGAGTATATGGCCTCATTCTGGTATGACAGCTGCTCCCACATGGCCTTTCTCTGCTCCCGGTCAGCCCAGCACTCCTCACAGTTGTGGCCTGCTCCCAGCGCTCCTCATCAAAGCCCCGGATGAGGGACTGAAGACAGGTCATCTTGCTCCCACAGCAGGTCTTCCCTCGTGCTCTTCCCCCGGTGGTTCTTGCGGAGTCAGGAAGATGGGAGGCGGTGGACGTGGGAGGTGGTGGATGTGCCATGTTCACAGATGGGTCAGCTGTGAAGAAAAGTGGCAAGGGCAGTCATCCCAGGAGTCACTGTGCGTGAGGCTTAGCCCTAATCTCTGAGCCAACATGGAAGGTCTCGGTTCAGACGATGGTGATGTGCTTTAAGCCAGTCCATCTATTGCCTAGACAGTGTAGACAGTGGGCACTTTCCAGCAGGGGCATGGATGTGTCAGGGGAGCATCACCACTACCCCCACGTCCCGTGGACAAGCAGAGAGAGAGAGAGAGAGACAGAGAAGAAACCCATATATATATATATATATATAAAATAAACATACAGAAGAGAGACAACTTTAAGAGATAATAAATCTTCAGCTAGTTGGCAATATAACACAATACAGAAACTCAGGCTGTGTAGGCTGTGTATGTGCAGGATGGCACATACACATGTAGAATACAACTGTCTATCTAGCCTAAGATGTTCAAAGCTGCCCAAGGGATTTGAACAATCGGTTTCTATTCAAGTTAATGGAAATGGGGCACCCAAATCTCTTGGTAGCTTTGAAATGATCATTTTTAGGATTCGATTTGCTCCTGTACATGCTGGATTGGAAGTTCTGTGTGTAAATAAGAATAAAAGAACATAAAAATGGCCGTACCGGGTCAGACCAAAGGTCCATCTTTCCCAGTGTCCTGTTTTCCAACAGTGGCTAATGCCAGATGCCCCAGAGGGAGTGAACGGAACAGGGAATCATCAAGTGATCCCTCTCCTGTCACCCATTCCCAGCCTCTGACAAACACCATTCCTACCCATCCTGGCTAATAGCCATTGACGGACCTAACCTCCATGAATCTAGCTAGCTCTTTTTGGAACCCTGTTAAAGTCCTGGTCTTTACAACATCAAATGTTCAGCAAAGCTATATACTATGCAGTATCTGCAGGTTTGACATCTGATTTGACATGAAACACAGGCCCTGGGTGAAAGTTTAGCCCCATTGAAATAAAGAAATAAAAACTCCCATTGATTTCACCTCTGGTTTGCCAGTTACTCTATACCACGGCTACTCAACTTTGGAAGCCCCGGGGGCCACAATGATACTCACAGCACATGCCGAGGGCCGCAACGTAAGTGTGGTTGCATATATATGCAAATATATATGCAAATATATGCAAATAGCTTATTTCACACTGATGGGCATGAATAAGGCAAGACTACACAACATGCAGGCCCCATTTAAGTCAGTTCTGCTGATATTAATAAAATGTAATATTTATCTGATTTCCACCCATATGACAGCACTTTTAATGAGCAATGACAGTCCAGGAATTTTAACTACTAAAACTCATATCAACAGAAGACCATTCTATTGACTACTTTTTTGTTTTGGCTCCCACTCATGAGCCGCAAACAAATGGGCCGCGTGTTGAGTAGCCCTGCTCTATATTAATACCAGTTTTTAAATAAATTTCCACATTGCTTCACTCAATATGGCATATACATTTCCATGCATCAATAAAAATACCTTCCTGACAAGCAAAATTCTTCTTCCTAGGTAAGATCTTTTTTATTCCCTTTGTTTGCCTGTGCAATTTGCTCGCCATCATTACAAATCTCACCTATTGACAGTGGTGTGGTGCTTGCTGTGTCATTCAGCAATGCAGCCTTCGAAGAGTTAAGCTTCAAAGGCACTCAGAAGGTGGTGGACTTCTACTTTTCCTCAAGTCTCTATTCATCTCCTGGAACTGAATTTTTCATGCAGTAATTAAAATTTGTAGGTCAAGCCTCCCATGGCACCGTTTTCTGCTAATATGGGAGAGCAATGGTCGGATTCGCTTACACTGCTCTTCGCCGCACTGAGATTTGAAGGATGAAGGGTGACATTTCCCCCCATTTTGTAAATTAATGCCATTGATCTGCCTAACAAGAACAAAGTTAGGCTTCAAATACCAAATGATAAAGAGATTAAGACTTTAAATGGCTTTCCATCAGCAACCTCTATTGTGAGATTCCAGGCAGAGTATTGAACTTTCAATTAGAATTTCTAATAGGCTATTGACTTAAATGGGTGAAATGTTGCAAGTGATAGCTTCCAAGGTGACAAAAATTGCTTCTTACGTTCTGGAATATTACTTCATGAAACAAATACTGTTCTGGAGGCTGAGTAGTAATAACCCAGGCTTCTGGCAATATTGTTCCTTGCCTCTTTGCAGTAGGGTTTTTTTTTCCTCCAAAATTGAACTAATGCATTTTGAAACATTCTCTCTTTTCATGTTTTGTAAATCTTTGGGAGCGGAGGTACTTTAACTTGCATGAAAGTGTCTTAAATCTCTAGTGATGTGGCTATGATTGTGCTCATTCTGAAACACAATCTAGCCAAACGGTACGGGCTGTATTTTCATGTGTTTAGATCTAGGGCACAAACAAATGGCCATCTTTATGGCTTGTTCTTACAGCATTCCCAGAATGTATTCCGCAGTGCATGCACTACAAATAACATCCCAAAGTCTTTCAAATTGTCTTGATTCTTTGCAGTGAATTTCTTGATGTCTTGTTTTGAAATACTAGCTGTAGTGCATTTCTTAAAAAAAAATGTTTTTTCAGAGACCAGTCACCCCTTTCTAGGATAAAGGGTTAATATTATGCTTATGTTACAGTGCATTAAAAACTCTAATTAAAACAGCATTACATTCCCATCTGCCAATCTCCAGTAATCTTCTTTAATTGCAGTAATTAAACTATATTTACATGTTCAGAATACTTGTAATTTAGCAAATTGCACTCTCTGCTCTACATTTAATCAAACAACCAGTTCCAGTATATTTAGTGTGGAAAGAAGTAATTTCAATGTTTTGATTACTATAGCAGATTTGACAGAGTAAGTGCCCCTCTAGTAGAGGCTTTGAAAGGGAAGGCAAACATGAAATATAGTCATGGTTTTGATTGTCATGTGAATGCCTAATTACATGTTGGAGAATTAACTATTAAAGGGTACACTCTGTTTCACTTGATTTTTAGACACAGCTGAAATCACAGATAATGGAGGTTGACTATTTTTGGCTGTTTGGCAAAATATGCAAGCTTTTTTTCTTCTTATTCCAAGTTTTAAAAACAGAAAAATTCTGGGGAGTCTTTATGGCCCTGATGCTAAACAGAACATTGACTTGAAGACAAAATAGATCATTCTAATTATCATGTTTTAACAATTTACTACTGAGAGCTGTTCAGCAAACATTTTTTTCCCCCACAAATTCTTTACCCCCTTGGTGTCCTCAAAATGTCATGTGGATGACAGCAATAATGCTGACTTTACACTTTCCAAACTCGCCTTACCTTACATGGGCACTTCACAGGATTTCCCATATGTTCTGTCTGATATCTTGGGATAAATGGCACAGCGGTATCCTCTTCCTCTCAAAGCAAGAAAAGCCCAGCTGTGTACTCAAACACAAAGGTGATGAGGGACATATAAGTACCTGGATAAATTGTCCATGTATCTCTTCCTGTCATGTGCCACTTCTACTCTGTTCAAAAAAGCCATCCCAATGCATCTAGAATCATAGAATCCTAGGGTTGAAAGAGACCTCAGGAGTCATCGAGTCCAACCCCCTGCCCAAAGCAGGACCAACCCCAACTGGCTTTCCCTAACATGCAGATTAAATGGAAAATCTTCGGGTCTACCACTGCCAGAAGTACCAGACAGAGAACTGAATTATGCTATTCGTGCCCATGTTAGGCCTGTCCCAATACATCCCATCCCTGCTCATCACCTATTATGCATCTAGTAACCAGTCCAGTCACTTACTAATGGGACACTGCATATTACTAACAGGCCAGGGGGAATGAACCTTTTCTCCAAAACGTAGGTATATGGGCTATTACGGATTGTGCTCCTTGAGGAACGAGCACGCACATGCACACAACTATTAAATTGCACGAGACACACAGCGACTGCAGTGCAAGGTGATTGCAGGAACAGAAATGCAAGGGATGACGCATCGACTACTGAATAAGTGCTCATGACAGATGCACTGCGTGGAGTCATTTTTTTGTGTATACAATGGGAATAGGACAAGACAAATCTTTCCTCAATCACCAACATATATAAATCTGTAGCATTGCTGCCCTTGCTTTGCTGCTGCTGGCAGGGCAGTACCTTCAGAACTGGGTGACCAGCCAGCAGCCACCACGCTCTGGCCACTCAGCTCTGAAGGCAAGGCAGGGAAGTAAGTATGGCAATAACATGCCCTTCCCCCCCTCCCCGATAACCTTGTGATCCCCACTGCAACTCCCTTTTGGGTCAGGACCTGCAGTTTGAGAAATACTGGTCTCACCTGTGAAATCTGTATGGTATATGATAAAAGCACAGTAAGGCTACATCTACATTGCACCTCTCTTGCGCAAGAGCCTTTGCAAATGAAGCGTGGGTTAGCATATTGCCATGCTTCATTTGCATAATTAATTAGGGGCTGTTTTTGTGCAAGAGCTTTTGCACAAAAAGGAGCTGTGTAGATGGTTCCTTTTTGCACCAAAAAACCCCTCTTGCGCAAGAGTCCTTCTTCCTGAAAAAAGCCTCTTGCACAAAAACGGCCCCTAATTAATTATGCAAATGAAGCATGGCAATATACTAATCCACGCTTCATTTGCATAGGCTTTTGCGCAAGAGAGGTGCAGTGTAGACGTAGCCTAAGTAAAGACCAGATTTCATGAAAAGAACAGACTTCGCAGTCCATGTTTTCCTGGCTGTGAATTTGGTAGGGTCCTATAAATGCCCTAAAATTCCCTAAACTTCTACTCTCCCTAGAGCAGTAGTCTCCAACCTTTTTACACCCAAGATCACTTTTTAAATGACAGAACAAGCCAAGATCTACCGCCCCGCCCCTTCCTTGAAGCCCCGCCCTCTCTATTCTCCATCACTTGCTATCCCCAACCCTTATACTGCTGCTTTTTCCCCCAATTCTTCTGTAGGAAGAAGTTTTTCCAACATTTGGCCTGTCTAGACTGGACCAAATGTCAGAAAAAACCCTTCTTTAGGAAGCCCCCTTATTCCTCGTGGAAAGAGGAATATAGGGGTGACCGAAAGATCATATTTGCTCTTCCACTAAAAGAAGTGGAAGAACAAACGCATCCCTGGATGCAGAAGAGTTTTTCTGGGATATCTCCGGAATCCTGAAAAACTCCTGCAGTCTAGCCATACCCTCACTGGGTTGAGACAGGACGTGTAGGCTCTGGGGTGGGAATGAGGGATTTGGGTGTGGGAAGGGGTGAAAGGTGCAAGCTCTGGGAGGAAATCTGGATGCAGGAGGAGGTGGATAAGGGGACGCTGGCTCAGGAAGGGGGCTCCAGGCTGGGCAGTGTTGGGGTCAGATGTAGGGTTAGGGTACTAAGCAAACCACAGACTTCTGGATGTCAGGGTTCAGGAATTTGGGTTGGGGTATGTGAGGGGCTCAGGGCAGGGGGTTCCAGTGTATGATAGGCTCATATGTAGGGTCTGGGGGAAAGGGGAATGCAGGAGTGTTATGATGCTGTGGCCAGATGGGGGCTTGGCCCCAATTGGGGGTTTGTTGGCCAGGCTTCATTTTTAAATAAAATGCTATTTCAAACACAAAAAGTTTCTGCATTGTCTTTATTTCTGAGAAGGGCAGGGGACCTGTTTTGAGTCAGGGGTCACTGACCCACAGAAAAGTCAGTTGGGGCCACACAAGTGATATGCAAAAAAAACCTCCTCCAACCCCGCCCCCCCAAGCTTCACTGATGTGGCCCCCAACTGTGTTGGTGGGAGCAGGGGACATAGTACTGGGGAAGGGTGCTAGTGGGTGCTTCGGCAGGGGACAGGGTGCCAGTGGGGACAGCTTTCTGAGGCTGGGGAGTGGGGAATGGGTACAGGGGAGTGGGGAGAGGGGAATGGGGAGAGGGAACCGAGGGCCAGTGGGGGCAGGGGAGAGGGAACAGGGGGCCAGTGGGGGCAGAGAATCCCCTGCACCTGCCTCTTCCCAGGATTCTCCCTCCCCCCCCAGAGGGAAGCTGGTGCGTGCCTCCTCCAGGGCCGACCCCCCCTCCCGCAGCGCAGCCAAACCCCCGCGCGTGCCCTGCCCCGAGGCCAAACCCCCGCGCGTGCCTGCCCCAGGGCCAAACCCCGTGGCCTACCCCTGCTCCCGCGGCACAGGGAAGCCCCCATACTCGACTCACCCCTCCTGTGGTACAGGGAAGCCGCTGTGTTCCTCCTCCGGGCCGACGCCCTTTCCTGCCGCGTGCCCAGCACGCCACAGAGCTGTGGGAGGGGAGCAGCCAGCGCACTTCTGGAACCCCCAGAAGTGGCGCGAAGCTGCAGGCAGGACTTCCGTCTACCCCGCGGGAAGCCGGCACTATGCTGGAGGTAGGCAGTGGGGCTTCTCGGGGGTGGGGGAAAAATGGGGGGGTCGACCGATTGTTGACCATGGCCCTAGATCATTCCCTTCCACGTTTCCCCTAAAATCTGAACTAAGAGGAATTATTGATGGAAATATATTTATGGGGGGAAAGAGGACAAGTTAAAAATCCAATATTAAAAATCATCTGATTTCCAAGGTTTTAGCAAAATGACAGTTCTGGCATTTCAGTTTTCACTTATTTCACATACTATCCTGCAGGATTCCCTGCCAGGCTCTCTGAAAATCCTCTTTTGGGAAAACAAACAAAAAAAGCTTTGTTGACACAACCAACTGCTTCCTTATACATACCCCTGCTTCTGTAACTTCCATTCCAATTCATCTGATGAAGTGGCATTTAGCCACGAAAGCTTATGTCCTAATAAATCTGTTTGTCTCTGAGGGTACATCTACACAGCCACATTATTTTGGAATAACTGACGTTATTTCAAAATAACATAGTGCGCATTTACACAGCAAGCCATAATCTTCTTCCTTCAACTTCCTGCTGTGTAGACTGCACCAAAAGCCGAATTAAGTTATTTCGACTTCAGCTATACAATTGACATAGCAGAAGTTGCGTATCTTAATTCGACTTTTGCCGTGCAACGTAGACGTGCCCTAAGATGCCACGGGACTCCTCATTGTTTTGGCAGATACAGACTAACATGGCTCGCCCTCTGTGCTTCTTTTGAGAAGTATAGTTTCTGTGCTGAATGGATGCAGTACCACATTAAACTTCCAAATGGATACTAAATATGTAACTGCAGCAGAAATCAAAGACTGACTTTGAATTTATTTTTTTCTGAAGAGCTTTTAACATTACCTCTCTAACAACTTTGTGCCATGGCTGACTTGCTTTTTTCTAGCACTAGCTTAATGAGTTTATTGTATAATGAAGGACTCTGATTTATTAGCTTTTCATTATGCTCATTCCATCAGCTTGTGCTAAATACTATGTAACCCTTGGCAGGGATGTTAGTCTTCATCAGGTGATATCATTGCTTTTTAATAAACTCTCCTTCTGCATTAATAATAGCACATGTGAAATCCCTCATCCCGTAGTATTCCCTAGGGAAGGGAAAAGTATATTTGTTTAAAAGACTGCACATAGAATTCATTACTAGTTTTGCATTATTGCTATCACCAGTGCAGATCTAGTGGGCCAGATTCCCCACTGGTGTAAGAACGTAGCTCCTCTGACTACACGTCTTTACAGCAATAGAGAATTTGGCCTATCATAGTGACATGGGGAAATCATCAACAGCTGGCTATGAATTGTGGTGCTTGCAGGTATTAAAAAATATTTTCTTTAGTTGCTATTTAATGATCAACACTGTTGCTAGAATTAACATGGTGACAACATAAGCATAGAGAGGGATGGGGGAGGGGAAGTAATGTAATATTTTACAACCTTAAAAATGAAGCACTGAGATAGTTAAGGCCCAGCCCTCATTAGCTGAATGGTAGATTTTTCTAATTAGTTCTTTCTAGTGTAATTAGCATGGATGAGTCTAATCATCTCATGTGAAACCAAATCTAATGCTTGGGAAGGAATGTCCTTGGCCTCTCTTTCAGATTGATTTGAAGGATTTGGTGTGTTTTCTCCTTAGATATTCCTTAAAGAAACAGTGCACTTTCTGGTTTTATAGTGGAGCCTTATTGACAGAAGTGGTAAGACCCTGGATGTCTTGTGTTTTGATGCAACTGCAGTTGAATCAATACTAAGAAAATGCACATCAGTTAATGGTGCTTAGGTTGTCACTCTATGTAAACAATGTCTGAATAGTGGCTAGGCAAGTTCATTTATCCACTTTTTTAACCCTCCTGAGTGCCGTGGGCTTTGAATGTTTGACTGACGGGGCCAGATTTACAATTGCCTTGCTCTTTGTGCAGTCAATATGGATGTAACACTCTGAAAGTCAGAACTGCACTTGATTTGTAGAGCCCTGCCTGGATATAAAAATGGTATCTGCATCTGCAAAAGTGATCGGGGGATATCCTCACCCACATCCATGGATGCAAATTATTATTTATTTGTTTAAAATATGTTTACCCTGCCTCTCTATTTAAAATATTTGAAGTGGCTTACAATTTTTTTAAAAACATATATAAAAATAAAATACAGGACCCCAAAAGGGGGACATTAAACCTGCTAAAATGCCTCAAGAGGAGGGAGACACACACACACAGACACACACAACTAAACACCAATAAAAGCATAGGTAAAAAGGGTGGCTTTGGACTGGTGCTGAAACAGTGCCAACATGGGCGCCAGGCGAATGTCCCGGGGAAAGAATTCCATAGTGCGGGGGCAAAGGCTAAGAAGGTCCTGCTCCACGTAGATATCAACCTAATCTCCATAAGTGGAGGAACATGGAGCAGAGCCTCCCCAGCTGACCTCAATCCCCGGGCGGGTTCATGTGGGAGAAGACGCTCCTTCAAATACCATGGTCCCAACCCATTTAGGACTTTATAAGTCATAACCAAGACCTTGAACTGTGCCTGGAAACATACCGGAAGCTAGGGCAGTTGCCGGAGCACCAGCATAATGTGCTCCATATAACGAGTATTAGTTAAAACTTGAGCAGCTGCATTCTGGATGAGTTGAAGCCTCCGAAGACTCTTCAAAGGCAGCCCCACATAGAGCGCATTACAATATCCAATTGGGATGTGACAAGAGCATGAATCACTGTAGCCAAGTCATTCTTATTCAGGAAGGGTCACAGCTGGGGGATCAGCCTGCTCCAAAGCAGGTATCTACAAATTTGCAAAATATCCGCATCTGCAAATATCCGCATCTGCAAATATCCGCATTTGCAAGATATCCGCATCTGCAAAAATGAGCCGCGGATATCCACATTTGCAGAGCTGTATTGTTTTGTACTGATGTAAATTACTACATGCAGTAGAAGCCAATGGTGATTCAGGCCTAAAGTATTTATACTGTTTACAGGAATCCCACAGCCGACCTCTTAATAATTTGAATTCTCTAGGGAGGAAAACAAACTGTGTGCAAATTACAGGATGGGAAAACTCATGGAGTATTTGGTCATCCTTGTACTTAGAATCATAGAATACTAGGACTGGAAGGGACCTTGAAAGGTCATCGAGTCCAGTCCCCTGCCCTCATGGCAGGACCATATATTGTCTAGACCATCCCTGATAGACATTTATCTAACCTACTCTTAAATATCTCCAGAGATGGAGATTCCCCAACCTACCTGGGCAATTTATTCCAGTGTTTGACTACCCTGACAGTTAGGAACTTTTTCCTAATGTCCAACCTAAACCTTCCTTGTTGCAGTTTAAGCTCATTGTTTCTTGTTCTATCCTCAGAGGCCAAGATGAACAAGTTTTCTCCCTCCTCCTTATGGCACCCTTTTAGATACCTGAAAACTGCTATCATGTCCCCCTTCAATCTTCTCTTTTCTAAACTAAACAAACCCAATTCTTTCAGCCTTCCTTCATAGGTCATGCTCTCTAGACCTTTAATCATTCTTGTTGCTCTTCTCTGGACCCTCTCCAATTTCTCCACATCCTTCTTGAAATGCGGTGCCCAGAACTGGACACAATACTCCAACTGAGGCCTAACTAGCGCAGAGTAGAGCGGAAGAATGACTTCTCGTGTCTTGCTCACAACACACCTGTTAATGCATCCCAGAATCATGTTTGCTTTTTTTGCAACAGCATCACACTGCTGACTCATATTCAGCTTGTGGTCCACTATAACGGAGTGCACGGAGTACTTGACAAATTTGTTACTTATGCTGAATGGAATTCAATGGTAATTTCCATTTAATGTTTGAAAAGGCACGTAGGGATAAAATTCCTGTCTAATTCACACAATTATGCGACACAGAATTTGTGTTGTCATTTACTTGACGAGTTGCTTATGTGCTCAAGGAACCACAATCACTGCCATCATACACAGCACAGATGCAGACACAAAAGGTGAACAGTCCAGGGAAATCCAGCCCTGTTTTAACTGAGGCCTTGTCTATACTAACCCTCCCTGTTGAGCTAATCTATGTGACTTCGGCTATGCAAATAGTGTAGCTGAAGTTGACATACCACGGCGTCTTGTGTGCAGTAAAGTCAGTGGAGACTGCTCTCCCATTGACGCCGGCTATTCTTCTTGTCCTGGTGGAGTGCTGGCCTCGAAAGGAGAGCACTCGAAGATTGATTTATCGCATTTAAGCTGACGCAATAAATTTACTGCCAGTGGGTGTATCGATTGCTACAGCATCGATTCCCATCATAGTGGAGACAAGCCCTGACAGTCCTGCAGAATCACTACCAGATTACTCCTGCCTGCTGTGAGTAGGAACATTTAGCTAAGCCCATTTTTGGGATGGTGAAGATAACGGGTATACGTATGACGCACCTGATTGAACCTGTTGAACCTATGCTAAGAGAAATGGCATGTAGGCTTTTTAAGACTGAACATCACTTTCTTATGGTGATTTGTACCCATGTGTAGTTTCCTCTAATCAGGCAATTTTTACACATGATGTGAACAATCATTTGCAAATCTGTTTGGGTACGGCTACACTAGCTCGTTAGTTCGAGCTAGGTAGGGTAATGAGGGCAAGCGGAGTTGCAAATGAAGCCCGGGATTTAAATATCCCGGGCTTCATTTGCATGTTCCCGGGCGCCGCCATTTTTAAATCCCCCTTAGTCCGAACTCCGTGCCCGCGGCTACACGCGGCACGGACTAGGTAGTTCGAATTAAAGATCCTAATTCCAACTACCGTTACTCCTCATTCCACGAGGAGTAACGGTAGTTCGAATTAGGATCTTTAATTCGAACTACCTAGTCCGTGCCGCGTGTAGCCGCGGGCACGGAGTTCGGACTAAGGGGGATTTAAAAATGGCGGCGCCCGGGAACATGCAAATGAAGCCCGGGATATTTAAATCCCGGGCTTCATTTGCAACTCCGCTTGCCCTCATTACCCTACCTAGCTCGAACTAACGAGCTAGTGTAGCCGTACCCTCTGTGTGTTAGACTGCTAGACAGAGATGTTGGAAGTTGAAAGTTTCTTATAAAGAAACAAAACAATACAGGACCTGAGCCTGGTCTTATGCAGAAGAGAGAAGGTTTTTTTTGAAAGGCACTTGCTTTTGCCAGTTCATGGGCACTGCGGTCTGCAATTCTGTTTGACTGCTAATGAGCCAAAGTGGTTTGTTTTGGAGTGGGAAATGAAGAACTTTTACCCTCTTGGCTTTGACTGGAATTTCTTCCACTGAACCCAGTGAAAGTTTCAACCCAGACGGGTTTTCCCTCCCCCGTTCTAAACATCATTGGAATGCAGGTAGGTAATTAGGGGAAAAAAATGCTAGTGAAAGCTTCTCATTCATTTTGTGGCCTCAGGGTGTACGTGTGTGATGTGCCTTGCAGCTCAGAAAAGAAACTTAGGTACACAACGTACAACAAATCCTTTTTCAGGAAGCTAAAAATACTACCTTGTTCCAAACAGCCTTCAGACTTCAGTGAAATCCCCATTAAATATCTGCACGTCAGTAAAACTGTCAAATATACGGTTGTCCTGCAGTCCTCTGGCTTTCTGTTTCTTTTTTGTTCCTCCCCCTTTTCCCTTTGGAAACGGATGCACATCTCAAGTAAAATACATTGAATTGCATTTAAAGAAACAGGTCAGGGAGGAAGGTGTTGGGTGTTAATTTGGATTCCAATTCCATTTTTTCCAAACTACCAAAGTTCATTGGGGTGTAGTTAGAGTGAATGTTCTGGGTCTGGCCAGGCTCATTGACAGGGAGGCAAAGGGGGCAATTGCCCCAGAGCCCAGTGATTCAAAAGGGCCCAGGGCTCATGGCAGCATCTGAAGCTCCGGGCAGCACTAAGGCTCGTTGGGGAAAGGGCGCGATGTGCTCCATGCGGAGCAGAGGGCTGGCTGCCCCAGCCACGTCCCTTCTGCCCAAAGTCCCGCCCTTTCTGGGGGCACGGAGTTGTCCCCCCCTTGCCTGGGGGCTTGGCAATTCTAGGTTTGGCCCATTTGCAGTTGAAACAAAACCAAGAAACAAACACACACACAACATTACCAATCTTCTCCTGACTGCCACAAGAATTTGAAATTAGTAAACCAACCTAATCATGTGCATTGGGTGTTTGAGGCCTTGAAAAATGTGTCTCTAAAGTTGGGCCAAGTTTTCTCATTTCATGTCTTAGTCTGATGCTCTTTGCCAGACAGGAAGATAGCTGAATGGGGCACAGTTACTGTTGTATGCTCATACACTGATACAGGACTGAAATATATTGGCTATGCCCACCTGACCTCTTAGAAGGTTATGGTGACAGGTGTTTCTAAATAAAGCTTACCATACAGATCACCTCAGATGGAAAGCAGGAGGCTATTACATGGTCTGGAGGTGGAGGGAGGGATATTTTCAGCAGAGACAAATACTGAAGTTTTGATACTAGCCTCAGGGCTGTACCATGGGGAAAAGAGAAGGGTGTGTGTGGAGGAGAATGGAGTAAAATGTAGTGAGATTTTTACACGGAGGAAGGGAAATGAAATGTAAAAAGTATTAGTGTAATACAATTTTCCCATGAGATTAAAAGAAAAACCAGGATTTAGACATTTGGAATTGTGGTTAAAGGATAAGTGGTATTTGAAAATTCCTATTTAATATGATTAAAGTGGACTTCAAATGCTATTACAGAGATACATTATTTACAAGTTTTAAGAGCTTTCTGTTTACCACCCCAAGCGATGCCTGTAGCAAATCTCTAAAGTTACACCTGGTCAGGTTAGGAAGGGAGTCAGACCCCTAAGGGAGGTGGGTGTTAGAGGAAGCGGTGATAGGTATTCAGTCTGAGGCACTCTTCTGTCAGAGCTGGTATTGAACAAATGGCTCAGCATGGTGGCAGGGGGCAGTGTGGTGCTGAAAGTGCCACCTTTTGGATGAGCTGTTAAAACTTGTTCCGGCTTTTTACAAAACTGAGATTATTGATAACTTCACTGTACTGGCAAAAAGCCAGTTTGGACAGAATTGTCTTGCCTTTGTACTGTCAGCGGGATTTAGTCCTCACAGAGTCATAGAACATTAGAACTGGAAGGGACCTCGAGAGGTCATCGAGTCCAGTCCTCTGTCCTCATGGCAGGACTCAGTACCATCTAGAGTAGACCATCCCTGATAGAGGTCTGTCTAACCTGCTCTTAAATATCTCCAGAGATGGAGCTTCCACAACCTACCTGGGCAATTTATTCCAGTGTTTAATCACCCTGACAGGCAGGAAGTTTTTCCTAATGTCCAACCTAAACCTCCCTTGATGCAGTTTAAGCCAGTTGCTTCTTGTCCTATCCTCAGAGGCTAAGGAAAACAATTTTTCTCCCTCCTCCTTGTGACACCCTTTTAGATACCTGAAAACTGCTATCATGTCCCCTCTCAGTCTTCTCCTTTCCAAACTAAACAAGCCCAGTTCTTTCAGTCTTCCTTCATAGCTCATGTTCTCTAGACCTTTAATCATTCTTGTTGCTCTTCTCTGGATCTTCTCCAATTTCTCCACATCTTTCTTGAAATGTGGTGCCCAGAACTGGACACAATACTCCAACTGAGACCTGATCAGTGCAGAGTAGAGTGGAATAATAACTTCTCGTGTCTTGCTCACAGCACTCCTGTTAATGCATCCCAGAATCATGTTTGCTTTTTTTGCAACAGCATCACACTGTTGACTCATATTTAGCTTGTGGTCCACTATGGCCCCTAGATCCCTTTCTGCAGTACTCCTTCCTAGACAGTCGCTTCCCATTCTGTATGTGTGAGACTGATTGTTCCTTCCTAAGTGGAGCACTTTGCATTTGTCCTTATTAAACTTCATCAGACCATTTCTCCAGTTTGCCCAGATTATTTTGAATTATGACCCTTTCCTCCAAAGCAGTTGCAATCCCTCCCTGCTTCGTATCATCTGCAAACTTAATAAGCGTACTCTCTATGCTAATATCTAAATCGTTGATGAAGATATTGAAGAGAACCGGTCCCAAAACAGACCCCTGCAGACCTCCACTTGTATTCCTTCCAGCAGTATTGTGAACCGTTAATAAATACTCTCTGAGAATGGTTATCCAGCCAGTTATGCACCCACCTTATAGTAGCCCCATCTAAGTTGTTTTTGCCTCGTTTATTGATAAGAATATCATGCAAGACTGTATCAGATGCCTTACTAAAGTCTAGGTATACCACGTCCACCGCTTCTCCCTTATCTACAAGACTTGTTATCCTATCAAAGAAAGCTATCAGATTGGTTTGACATGATTTGTTCTTTAGAAATCCATGCTGGCTGTTACCTATCACCTTATTATCTTCCAGATGTCTGCAGATGAATTCCTTAATTATTTGCTCCATTATCTTTCCTGGCACAGAAGTTAAACTGACTGGTCTGTAGTTTCCTGGATTGTTCTTATTTCCCTTTTTATAGCTGGGCACTAGATTTGCCCTTTTTCACTCTTCTGGAATTTCTCCTGTCTTCCATGATTTTTCAAAGATGATAGCTAAAGCCTCAGATACCTCCTTTATCAGTTCCTTGGGTATTCTAAGATGCATTTCATCAGGCCCTGGTGACTTGCAGACATTTAACTTTTCTAAATGATTTTTAATGTGTTCTTTTTTTATTTTATCATCAAAACCTACCCTCTTCCCACTAGCATTCAGTCAGTCTGAAACCGCACTTTAGACGCTTTTTTTTGACAATGGAGTGCTTTTTCAAAAGGAGGAGTACAGGATCTTTTGAAAAGGCGCCATGTCGTCGAAAAAACCGTGTCTAAACTGCAGTTTCAATTTCAAAATGGCGCTTGTTTGAAACAGCGCCATGACGTGATTATGTAAATGAAGCACGGGATATTTAAATCCCCGCTTCATTTGCACTTTCGAAGTGCTTCATTTACATCCCTCTGCTGACAGAGGGGTTTAGTTTAGACGTAGCCTCACTGAGCAGTGGGCCTACCTGTCCTTGGTTTTCCTCCTGCTTCTAATATATTTATTGAATGTCTTCTTGTTTCTCTTTATGTCTATAGCTAGTTTGAGCTCGTTTTGTGCCTTTGCCTTTCTAATCTTGCGCCTGCATACCTGTATTGTTTGCTTATATTCATCCTTTGTAATTTGTCCTAGTTTCCACTTTTTATATGACTCCTTTTTTGTGTTTAGATCAAGCAAGATCTCCTGGTTAAGCCAAGGCGGCCTTTTGCCATACTTTCTATCTTTCCTGCATAGCAGAATAGCTTGTTTTTGGGCTCTGGTATTGGGGGAAGGGGGGAAATGTGTTTGTCATGTCACCATATTTCTCCCAATAGCTGGCTCCACTCCTGCAGAGGAGGGGGTGGGTGGGTTACGGTGTATAGGATCCTGAGCATGTGCATAAGTTCCCCTAAGTCACTGGTGCCAATGATTTATACAGGCTGAGCATTGGATGTCCCTGTATATAGAATTTCTGCAGCTGTGGTGGAATAATTAATAACTTTTTAAAAGCAGTTGGGGGTGAAAGGTGCTTGATGATTTAAAGGGCATTTTTCTATTTTGGGAGCTGTGCCTAGGTGTCACAATGTGAATTTTGACTCTGCTTCACAGGTTACTAGAGTACATTATTATCTTCCGCCTCCATTTTACTTCCCAGGACTTCATTGAGTGACACGTGAACCATCATTAATAATAGAACAGCTTGTTTAGCAAATCCCTCATGAGGAAAACATACTACTCTTGTGACATCATGTCAGATTTTCCCTTGATAGCACTGGCATTTTCTCTAAACACACATGTCTATTCCCATGTCCTGGTTGCAGTCATGGGAGATGTAATACCAGCATCTGGCACTAATATCTATTGTTGACATTTTGGGAATGAGAACATGAGCTATTAGCAAAGATGTTTGCTTGTACCTAATTAATGTTCAATTGTATATCCCTTTCTTTATCAACACTGCTGCAGCAAACCAGCTCTGGCATTATCTTTCACTGGCTAGCTTTAAAACTTAATTATTTCCCCATTCAGTGTTAAAGGCAGCATACTTTGATGTGCTACGTTAATAGATTTAATAGAGTTACTAAGTAGCAGAATAATTATCAGTTCTCTAGCTGAAGTGAGCATGTTTATGTATCGATGGAGTAAAGTTTGGCATATGTTTCGTTTGGAATACTTTAGCTTGAGCACCATGATAGCGAGTGCGTGCGTGTCTTTCACAAGGCCTGCCTGGTGCAAACACTGAAAACGTGGACCGATTTACATCTCAGTGTTATGTAAAAGCACTTGGACATTTTTCTGCACCTTTGCTGCACTACCACATAGTCATTTTGATTGGAGGAGATGTAATTACCAGATCATGGGTACATCACTTTAGAGCCTTTTAGCCCCCAGCTTTACCTGAGGCAAAGTGTGTCTGTGTCTATGTGTGTTGAAAGAGGAGAGAAGGGAAGAGACTGTATAAAGTATCAAAACCCATTATTGCTAAGAACTCTAGACAACAAATATCACAGGTGTTTAGCTACACTTTGTTACTCAGTGATAAAGTCTCCTTTTGTAGCTCTGGAAGGGGATAGTGATAACACAGCATATATAGAAATATGCTGTCCAGGGGTTTGATAGAGTAATGAAACAGACACTATGCTTCGCCCTATTGTTTTTTTTAAACAGATGTTCTTTGATATGATGTTTGCTTCCACGTTTTGAGAGCTAGAGATGCAGCCTTTTGAAGACAATGGGTTAGCCTGAAGGATAACAGCTCTGAAAGGCTTTTTTGGCTTTTTCGGCTCTAAGAACCGAGTTTCAGCATAGCCCACTGGCCTTGCTCAGATGATTTTAGCTACGTGTTGCGTAGTTTGCAGTGATTTCATACTTCAGCCGCCTCGCCCTCCTCTTTCAGTGCAAAGGTCAGCCCATGAATAGTGTGTACTTAAATAATTCAGAGAGCAAAGTTTCCTGGCTGACCTTAGTATTAAAGATGTACATTCTGTGTATTTTGTATTGTTTTGATGGCTCGTTGCGTGTGTTTGAATGTTTAGCACCGTGAATATTAGTGTCTGCTCGTGTGCTGGAAAAGCAGGGGAGCTGACAGCCTCATCAGGCCCCAGGCAAGGTGGGGGGCCCTGGCTCCACACTCCTGGAAAGGGCGTGGCCTTAGTGCTGTTTGGAGCCTGCCCTGCCATGCCCCTGCCTCTCCAGGCAGCCCCAAAGCCACCCGGAGAGCCCTGGCGGCGATTTAAAGGGCCCACGTCTTCGGGCAGTAATAGCAGTGGCAGCCAGGAGCACCAGGTCCTTTGGAAATGCCAGGCCCCAAGGCAAGTGCCCCCTTTGCCTCCCCCTCTTGAAAGTATCCCCAAATGACTACATGACTGACCTGTAAATATGGCTTGGCCCACCCCAGCTAGCCCTGAATTTAACCGCCACACAGACTGTTAGGGACAGATTGTGCCATAGTTTTGTGGTAGTTCATTGTAGTCTAACCAGACTTCTTTGGCTTACAACTGAAACACATTTCACACTATCAGGCAGCAAAGAGCTGGTACGTTAAATCAGCGTGCTATTGATCTATTTAGGTCTGAATTTTCAGAGGGGTTTAGCACCTCCAACAGGATACCAGATTTTTAGAAGGTCTCAGCTCCCATCTACACACTGTAAGCTTTTCAAAAGCATTCAGCAGACTGGGTGGTGAGATATTTTGATAACCTGGCGACAGGTGCTACAACAAGAGGGGAGCTGCTGGACACAAAGCTCTTGAGAAAAATCTGTCCTTTTTTTAGGTCCTTTAAATGATAACTTACCGCTTTGAAAATCTGTCCCTGACTGAGGGTGCTGAGTGCCTGAAAATAAGGCCCGCAGCTCTTCAGAAAATCTGGTCCAGAATGCCTCTGATGTAAAGATGGTGGGAACATTCCCCCAGTGGTCATTTCCTCATAAAGTTATTTCATCACGGAACATCGTAAACACCATGGAGTCAGGAGAAGTAAATAAGAACAAATTCAACAATAGTTTGATGAGTGAATTCAATCTGGCCTTTCTCCAGATTGTTAAGACAATGACATGAAGATGAACATGTGTGACTTTCCTTTTGTTCTTACTTTGTCTGTCTCATCCCCTTTTCTTCCCCCTTGCTCCTCCCCTGATAGTTCTGTTTCACATGCATCCATTATCTTAAAGGCTAATCCTGCGTAAAAAGCCCAAGACCAGGAGCCAGGAGACCTGGTTGATATTCCTGACTGTGCCACAGTCTTGTTGTGACCTCGTAGAATTCAAAATATTATTATTGTGTTACATTTATTATTAGTGATGCCAGACAGAAGTTTATATTTCTCTCTGTGCCAGTTTATGTGGGACACAATGTAGGATATTTGAGACATTGCAGGGATTACCATTAGGCAGTTAAGAGAAGCTTGAAAGAAATCGGGCTGTTTTTTATCATGGTTTCAACATCAGGCATATCTCTTTCCCTTGTAAGTTAGAACAGACCATATAATACTATTGCCAGCCACAAGGGATCTTGAGACCGGCATTTAGTTTTAACATGTTCAGGGAAACCAATATCGAGCTATCAGCTGATATATGACACTAATATAGGATTCACTTTATATTCAACTACAAAGAAAGGAAGAAAGAGAGAGAATTGTTCCAAGTTTAGACAAGCTGTAAAATCCTTTACTTATAGGTACCACGTTGGCTAGCCCTTGAGACCAATCTAATTGCTTTACATCTGTACAAAGGTTCCTTGTAATCGGGCTTTCTGGCTCCATTTGTCTTCTTTTCAGCCTCTTAGTAAAGGCCTTAATTGGTCTTAGTGGGGCTTTTTTCAGTTAGTGCAACCATACCTTTTTAAGGCTGAACAAGTATCAGACATTACCTGGGGGTGAATGGAGGGAGTTGAGGAAAGACATCAATACTTCTTTACCTTTAACACTGTAATTAATGGGCTCAGAACAAGGAACAGATTTGAAGAAATTTTAGGTCTTTCGGGGATTTAGACACAGATCAGACAAAACAGAACTGGTTGGAATTTTCTGGAATTTCTCCCTGCTCATTTCTCTACGAACAATCATTAGCCTTGTAATTGTGTCACAGTAAACTGCTGTATCAGGTTCCATTTTGTTCTCTTTAGAGGATCAAGTTGCCTTAAATCAATAGTTTGAAGTACTAGGGGGGATGTATGTGAAAGGAAGTGCCCTCTAATTTCTGTTTCTTAGCTACTAATTATTTAATAATACATTTTATAGCCTATTAAAATGTGGCATAACTTGCTTGTCAGCAAAAGTAGAAGGAACATAATCGTTTGAGGAGAAGGATAATTGGCACTTCTGCAGATGGCTTTTATTGCAAGCCTGGTTTGTTGTTATAGGAATTTCTTGCCAGGTTTCCTTGCAGTGCTTGTAGACTGGTCAGCATTGTGAGTGAGTTACGGCATTACAGCCCAGACGTTTAAATGTGGCTTACTAAGACTACAGTGTGTGCTTAGTTATATATGGCATAAAAGCTTCTGCTGTGTATAGAGAGTTTGTTTTCTTCCCCTCACCTCTCTTTTTTCTTTATAAAGGACCATACTGTTTTTTGTACCACACTGGAAATTACTCTGCTTGCTAAATACTGCAAAAGGGAAGAGTTTGTTTAGCCAATAGAAAGATTAATGGACGTGGGTAACGCTCCTGGAGTTTTCTTGTCTTGCACATTTTTGTGGCCCAACTGGAAATATATACACATTTTTGGCTGAACGTCATCAATATCTTAGAGGTAGTTTTCAACTGACCCACACAAAAAGACACATTGAAGGTTCCTTAGAATTTGCCCAGAAGTGTAATAAATATGAGCAACAAATAATTGGAAGGAAAACACTCAGTCCTCCCATTTGTTTGGGGATATATGTCACAGTGTGGGATTAATGGCTAGGAAGTTTTGCCAAGTTAGGGTGTGGAACCAGACACTTATGTGGAATGGGAGAATTCCATTATGTGGATGTTCGAAGATTAGCTCTAAATCGGGGTGGGGAACATTTTTTGGATCGGGGCCCCCTGTCCCACAGAAAAATCAGTTGGGGGCCACACACAAGGGAGAAGCCAAAAAAACACCCCCAAACCCTCACTGACGTGGCCCCCAATTAAGAAGGAGACAGACACTCCCCACATTCCCCTTGCACACCAGAGCCTAGTGGAGCCCAGGCTAGTCAATTTTGGGTGCTCCAGTCCCTCAGTAGGGCCCAGACTCCCCAGTGCTGAGGGGAGCACTGAGCCTCGGGGGCTGCATCCAGGCAAGCGGGGGAGCCGCATCTGGTCCCCGGGCCTAAGGTTCCCCACCCCAGTCCAAATACTTATGTGAAGTGCTAAGTGCCTCCTGTAAGGTGCTGAGCGCCATCAGTGCCTAACAGGACTGAGCTGGAGGTTAGGTACATTGGAGGGT
Source organism: Pelochelys cantorii (assembly GCA_032595735.1). Lineage (NCBI taxonomy): Eukaryota > Metazoa > Chordata > Testudines > Trionychidae > Pelochelys > Pelochelys cantorii. The sequence continues at coordinate 6,453,701 of CM064346.1, read as the reverse complement.
TTTGCATCTTGGCCTGGGGCTAGTTTGAGTTGTGGGAGGTTAATCAAAGGATTGGCCAGCTACATGGGAGGGATGGGATCACTGATGAGAATATTCACCCTCTGTCCTCCATTTTCCAAGGATCAAGGTACCATAGTGACCTTTGAATTCCATTCTGATTTCATGTCAGAATGATCTGGTTCTCTCTACAGAGGTCTGGCTTGTATTGTTTTTTGTGCACGCACACACTGATATAAATTAAAGACTGGAGCTCGCTGTTTGTTATTAAATGTTTCTGCAGTGAGATTCTGCAGTTTGTCCCTCTTGGAAAGTGTTTTGGTTTAGGGGGGAAAAATCCTTTTTCTACCACCACCGTTGCTGTATGTTGTTTCTCCCTAAAGAGCCATGTGCCGGTGTCAGGTCATTTCCTGCTACTTGACACAGCATTTCCTCAGCAACCTGGTCACCAGCTCCCCCCTGAGACCCTGATCCACAGCCCATTGGTGTCAATAGAAATATTGCCGTTGGCTGCACATGAGCTTTATATCAGGCTGGAGGATGTGAAGAAAAAGACATGTTAGAGTAACTGAAACAATGTATGGCAGGGAGGGGTGAGGTTAATGCCATACGTTATCCCGCTGCATATGGTTGGAAGTGGCTGAGATGAAATGTTATTCAAGGGATTAATGGTCATCCTAGTGGAAATCTTCCCGTATTTCCCTTTTGAGTCCTCTCTTTGGCCTTCTCAGATCAAGAACCAGATTCTGATACTCTTGCTCATACTGAATGACACTTTCCAGGTTGTACGGTGGAGGAGGCTGCTAGCCAATGTTAATGAGGGAACCAGAAATTCATCCTAAGGGAAGATAACTCCCCTGTCTGTTGCATTTCTCTCATTTGTGATGGCAGTGGAACATTCTGCAGCTGACCGTTTCCGAAGGCAATTGATACCTATATCCATCTTGGTTCCAGGGGGGACACAAATGCATTGCTTGAGTCCCAAATGGAAGGTTGTGGTAGAAACAAGAACGGGTGGTCAGATAGGAAAAATGGGCTTCAGGAACAATCTGCATTGGTCTTAAAAATAAACAGGCACATCAAAGAAAATATCGGTCTTCACTTATTTTTAGTTGCAGGTGCTAATGAAGCAAATACTATATTTTAGGGTCAACAGAAACCTCTTGTGATTGTCATAAATTCATTGTGTATGCATACAAGATGGAAATTTGACCACTATACTTCAGAGAAAGCTCACAATGTTTCATTCATTTAACTTAACATTATCTCTGGGACTGAGAATGGAAGGCTTAGTTTTAAATATTACACATCAGCTGGGGTCTTCTGTGAAATATATTTTGTGACATATTCATTATTTGTAGCATTTTTCCCCCCATTAGGATGCAAATTGTAACACATTTGTATTGAGGCCTCTAAAACCTCTGCCATAGAAATCTGTAACCATGCAAAAGACAGACAGGGATAAAATACCAAAATCAAAAACAATCTCAGTGAATAAGGAAAATGAGCAGAAAGATTTCTATTAATGTACATAGCATATTAAAACCATTTCAGGATTTCTCTCTGTGTGTGTATATCTATATCTATCTATGGGTATGTCTACACTACAGAGTTTTGTCAGAAAAACAGCCGTTTTTCTGACAAAACTTGAGGAACGTCCACACTGCAATTGCGTTCTTCCGCAAGAAAATCGAAATAACAGAGGGGGTTTTCCAGCATTGGTAATCCTCATTCTATGAGGAAGAAGCCTTTTTGTGAAAGAACTCTTTCACAAAAAGGCACATGTGGACGGGGAAGAAGGAGTTATTTCAGAAGAAGAGGAAAGAGGAAAAAGCACAGGTGCCCTGGTGGCCACTCCATCCATAGCAATCACAGCTTACATGCAAGAAAGCGTCCATTCAGTGTGGACGCTCTCTTTCAAAAAAGCAGATGGCTTTTTCGATGTGCTTTTGTTGTGTGGACGCTCTCTTTCGGAAGAAGTTTTTTTCAGAAAATCGCTTCCGAAAAAGCTTCTTCTGAAAGAAGCCTACAGTCTAGACGTAGCCTATATCTATATTTGTATATACACAATACAATGGACCAGATCCTCAGATGATGTAAATGAGCCACGCTGCCGTGCCATTTCCTATGCCGTGATTTATACTAGTTGAGAATCTGGCTTTATTGTTACTTATGTATATGTATGTATAGTAGATCTCCACTTCCAGTGAGCACAGATTCTGGCTCTGTGGTAGAGAGGGACTTGAACTGTGAAATTCAGAAAAGTTCAGATCCATTCTAAGGCTCTGTTTAATTGATGAGCAGTCCTGATGTATGCGTGTGCGTATGTATTTTAGAGCACTGCAGCATGCTAATTATAGACCAAAGTTATCATCGAGCCTCCTTTTGAGCTGAACAAAACGACTTCATTATAAGAAGGCTTCATTGTGTAACGATACATGTGGACCTTCATGTAACTATAATAATATGGCCATGGGTTAAAAACAGCAATACATTGGTGTTGTAACAACACCATAAGATGTTGAATTATTCAGTCATAAATAATTCAACAATGTTGTTCCAAGCTGTAACATATGCAAAGACTGCAGAGATGTATAGACTGGGAGCTGGGAGACATGAGGATCATCCTGCTGCACAAATCATGAGACCATCTGTTTTTGTCACCATGCTTGCAAGGAGTAGACAAATACTCCTTTGAGTGCATTTGTCATCCCTTAATCCACGGTTCTCAAATGGTAGGTTGGAACCCCGAAGTGGTTCGCGCCAGGGCTGGCCTTGGACTTGCTGGGGTGCACGTCTCACTGTTCTGGGGCTGAAGCCAAAGCCCAAGCCCAATTGTTTTCTTCTCTTCGAGGTGGAACATGGGGTTTGCCCCCCCCCCCCTCAATCATTGTGGCAAGGCTCGGAAGGGTCCGTGCTTTGGTTCTCTCTCCTGGGGTCACATGGTAATTTTTGTTGTCAGAAAGGGGTTGCAGTAAAATGAAATTTGAGAACCTCTGCTCAAAAGGAGGTGTCACTGGCAAGAGTCAAGAAACATGCCTGCCTTCTACCAGGATAGAGTAGAGTGCCCTTCCTCTGCTGCAAGCCTTGGACAGAGAATGAGAAACCAGAACTGAATAAAACTAGGCCTTTCACAGAGTAGCATGGCACATGAAGCCCGTGCAGAGTACTAACAATGTCCGCGTAGGCTGGCTAGGTGTGTGACAAACAGGGATCACCACAGGAAGAACACATGTCATACATGCATGTGTGCACTGTATGTTACATACACGTAAGCAGTACGTCCAGGTAAGCCGGTGAGTCTGAGGGCCAGATCCTTAACTGGCAGGCGTGCTGGAGCAATTTGTATGATGTGGATGCTAAGAGCCATTGAACCACACAATAAACCACGTTTGTAATGGAACCCTCTTGAAGCTTGGGGGTGCTGCTGTAACCCCATTTCACATCTGTAGTTCTAGCACCTATGTTACCTGGTATAAATCAGTATAGAGTCATTCACTTTTGTAGAGCAATGCTGATTTATACTGGCTGAAAAACTAATCCATAGTTTCTATGTGGTTGTAGAAGGAGGAGGAGCCAGCCAAAGAACGCAGCCCCAGGGTTGTGTGTAAATACCTGGTGGAGAGGGAAGCTATTTAATCTTGCACCCTTGTACAGCCTCCTCTTTGTTTCTTTTCCTGCTCCAATCCTGCTTGGCCATCTACCTTTGTAGTCTTTGGGTGTTTTAAAGTCAGATTGATAATTGTCCACTGATCTCAGGAATCCTCAGGGGCATCTTCTCCATCTAACCTACACTCACATGTAATGTATCAGACTTTACATTGGCTCTGAATTGTTCTTACGTCCTTAATCTTTGTACTGGTTAAAAAAATGTTACCAGCCTATGTCTGCCCCTCTCTGTACCCCGTGGGCTAGTCTGTACCGTGACCCATGTCAATATGAATATAAAATGTGTGAACCTGCAATACTTCTTGAGCCAAATAAATGTGCAGAACTCACCTACCAAGTTACAAGTAATATCATTCATGAGCACCATCCACCCTAATAATACAGGTGATGTTTTCTATGCATCAGACCCTGAAAAGTTCAGTCCCCAAAAGCACATTGGTAAATGGCACCCTTTATTAGATTTTCACAGCTTTGTCTCTGGCTGCATATCAAGCAATTTAAAGAATGTGGATTAGCAAATTTATTACTTTTTTTTCCTGTAGATAAGTAAGTGTTCCTAAAAATGGATCTTATCAGGGTTATGTGTGAATGAAGAAAGAATGAGGTGAAATATTTTACTTTATCCTTGGGGTGGGGGGAAGGAGGGCATGCTTAATTGAATTAAAGCACACTAACAAGATATATATATGCTTTAGTAATATGCAATACCTGTTAGAGAAAATAGTTTGTTGAGAGACAATAGAAAATATCACTTAATTTGCTTTCCACTGTATATAGATGTCACTCAAGCACTTAACTAGTTAGCATCTGCACTATAGTTATCTGGGAGCACACTGATAAAATCTTAAGCAAAGAGTTCAGTTATCTATGGTCATTCTATATCTGGTAGTGCATTCTTGATGTCATTTTCTGTTTAGCTAGCTACAGTGCTTTTATCCTTTAAAAACATAAACCGGGGACTAATTAGGCCAAGTGTTAAAACATTTGGCTTCAATGTAAATCAAAGACTCTGAGTGAATTAAAAGTTTCAGAGGTGTAGCCGAACTGCAGTTTTCTGTTGGTGGGAGAATAGTTTTTGTCAAGTTTTGGAGAAATTCTGAGCCTTATTTTAAATAATAAACCTGCATGAAAACTCTGTGCTGCTTCTACCAGAGCCTATCTGTCTTCGGATAAATGTCGGAAAGAGCAACCAGATTCTTAATCAAACCTCCATCAAACAGACTACCCAAGGGAAGCTGCCACTGCAGTGCTCTGCTTTGCATTTGAAGACCTGGGTTTGGCAGTGAACTCTGGGGAGTACTCAGGTTCTCAGGCGAATGGTACAGATTTTAATTCTCTAATAGTGCCTGAAATAGTCAATCTATGGAGCAAGTGGAGGTCAGGTGTCAAGACAGGCAGCTGCCAAGAGACAAGGAAAAGAAATAATAGGAGGGAAGAAAAAAATACATCAAAGTGAGCTGATTCACCATGTGAAGTTAAGTGAACTACATTACAACAGACATACTGTCTGGAGGAACTAATTGCTCATGTGGTTAGGTAACTCGGGTCTACCTGAGACCTTCTTGACTCTGGAAGCTATTAAATAGAACAGAACTTGCTGAAAGCAGAGAACTTCAAAACCACATGCTTTACTTTGACAGAACTTTTTATCTCCCCCCTACCCTTTTTTTAAGCTTCTGAAAGGAGACAATCCTGATTTGCAGTAGATTTTTAACAACCTTTTAGGAATACAAATACTGTGTGAGATGATTGTGATAGAAACCCACTGAGCCTTTCTTGGGAAGACCAGAAACCACCACCAAAAAAAAAAAAAGACACTCAGATTTATATGTGAGCTTTGAATCCCTTCCATACGACATCATTGTTTGTGTTAATGCTGGCATGACTCATTATGTATAATACAGTATTTGGTGTTTATGTTGGTAATAATTAAAGACAGGTGAGGCAGTTCTAACAAAAACAAGAAATGCAAATGGAACAGAACCACAAATCTTTGTGATTTTGATAGTGGGGGAGGGAGGATGGTTAGTTCTTTAAGAACAATGTGCTCATGCATTATTTGTTCTTCTGGTTTTGACTCAGATTTGAGTCCAAACTGTTCAGACCTGGGTGTCTGGAATTAGTTCCTATATAAAAGTGGCCCAATTTCCCTTGTGATTTCTAACGACATTTCAATAACCATGTTGAAATACACATTAGCCCCACCCCCCAATCCTCAGTGCAAAACCCCATGGGATTCCTCTGTATGATGGCGATTCAGAATGCTGAAGTCCACAATTGAATAAGGAAGGTAGAAGAGAACCATCTTTTTCTTTAGAAAACACAACACACAGTTCCTTTATCTTTGAACATCTTTGCACCCAGGTTGAGTGGTTGATTCCTGAGCTGTTCACTCTGTAAATAACCCTTTTATTGAAACGATCAAGTTCTCTTAGCATGGAATTGAGAGAAGAGTGGAATACTTAAGGGTTTTTTATTTTTCTGCTACTGCAAGTAAAAATAATACATGTTATGGCTGACATGATATCTTTTCTTTCCTCCCAGCCAGCTGTGGGTTCACAAAGAATTGTATGCTATTTTATTGAAATTGTGCATTGAAGTTAGCTTGTTTCAAAGCAGATCTCTTTCCGGAAACAAGAAATAACAATGTGGCTTTTGTTGTTGTTTTTTATATTAAGTTACTAAATTGACATCCAGTTTAGATATGCAGAGTTGTTGTAGCTGTGTGGGCACTGGGATATTAGAGAAAAGGTGGGTGAGGAACAATCTTTTATTGGACTGGCTTCTCATTAAAAGCTCCATGTAAGCTCGGAAGCTTGTTTCGCTTACCAACAGAAGCTGGTCCAGTTTAGCTACCCCTCAGTTTAGCTATCACTTGACGTTAAAATCAAGGGATTGTAGGTAATATGGTTTAACTATTATACACCATAACCAATAGACCAAACGTTCAAGAAAAAAAAAACACTGAGGGAAATGCGGAGATCTTTACCTGCTCCTATAAACACACAACATAATGTACTTGATAAAACTAGGAGAAGAGAAAAGAAGACCCCCTTCCCAAAAAAGGAGGATGAGGATGCTGGAATAAACCTTACTGCTAAACATGCAAATCAAGAACCATATACAGCAGGCAAGACTTGTGTGTGGGTTTAATTATTAAGTCACACTCAAAAAACACCCCCCACTCTGTAAGCGTGCATTTTTGTCTACCTCATTAAGAAGTCCTAATGAAGGCAAAATTCAGACTACCAAGATTTCAATCTGGTGTTCTAGGGAGTTAAGATACTGCTACGAGTCACCTCCTCAATATAAACAAAAGGAATAGGTGAAGTATAATTATCTTAACTCATTCCATGCATCAGCAGGCTTGCATCAGCAGTGCTTAATGGTGCTGTGTACTCTTAATTATTGATCTTACCACTTACGTAGTAAGACATGAGGAAGTGGGCACTATTATCTGGTAATTGCCATATTGGAGAGTTTACAAGAAGCTAAAAGTGTTTAACGTGTAGATAAGATCAATTATAAGATAATGCCTGCTTCTGCACTGAGCGGTTGCAAGTGGGAAACTTGCACCCAAGGTATTTATCAGGTCATGCTGCTATGACAGAAGTAAGAATGCTTTAACATAGCCAGATGGATTTTTAAAAGACCGTGTTGTGATGGAGACAACAACAGTTCATGTGGGATTATGGACAGGGAAAGACGGAAAAGATACAGTTTCCACTAATGTATAAAATAAGACGGTTAATCAAGAGTGGACACACAAATAAATGTTCCCCTTGTTAAATGTCAGCCATTGGAGCTCAAGGCATCTGTGATTAGGTTTGTTCAAATAGGCCCTTATTCAGCAAAGCATTTAAGAAAGTGCAGAAATCAATGGGGTTTAAGATCATGCTGAAATGTTTTGCTAAATCAAGGCCGAAAGTAATGCCCTCCCGAACGGATTCTACTTACACTATTTATAAACATAGACCCAGGCCTGCCACTGGCGGGTGGGGTGACAGTGGTTGGTTCTGCTTCGCATGTCTTTGAGGACTGGAGAGGGGGTTTAGTGCCATGCTGCTGGGTGGCGCTAAGGGCTCCCTGCCCTCAGTCCTGCCCCTTCTGGAGGTGCAGAGCGAGGTCCCCTCATTTCTTGCCCCAGGCCCGCAGTGGCTGTCAGCTCCATTGCAGAAAAGAGAGGGCTTATCATATAACTAGCACTTTCAGCTGGTGAATTTGTGGATGGATTTTGGCATTTTCTTATATGGGCATGTGGTATTCCCTAGAATATGATCTGAATACCTGTTCTCCAGCCTGGGATGCCTTTTATACTGTTGTACCAGTCACCAGCCACTCCTAGCCAGTTAACACACAGACTCCAGTGTGTAAAAGGGACTAGGCAGGTCAGCGGAGTCAGTAAGGGTACGTCAACACAGCAGGGCTTAACTCGAAATAAACTACGCAAATTGAGCTACGTCAATTGCGTAGCTTATTTCAAAATGGGGAGCATCTACACAGCACTTATTATGAAACAAGCACTCTCCCTCTGACTTCCTTGTTCTACCACCTCAAGGAGTTTTACAGAGAAATGCATCCAGCAATATCCTCATTTTGCAGTGGGGAAAACTGAGATACAGAGAAGGGAAGAGACTTGCCCTGGGGCATGCAGCATGTCAGTGGCAGAGGTAGGAATAGGCTCAAGATCTCTTGTCAGGTATGTTAATAAGGTTTCCTAAATTGCACTGATTGAATTTCACTGGTTTAATGTGGAATATGGAGTCTAATTCTCCTCTCATTTACATCAACATAACTTTATTGATGTCAGTGGAGTTATTCCAGATTTACCCTGCTGTAACTGAATTCAGAATCTGACCCTGTAATGTTCTTGTAATTAACCCATGAAGATTAAAATTAGTCTAATTAGCATTTAATATAAAAGCTAATCTGTCCCTGGTTTATCAGGCAGTTCAGTACTACAAGATTTGAGCAGATATCCAGTCGTGCTTTACCCACTCACTGGTTAATCCTAAAAGTCTTCAATCAGAATGTTTTACTTTTAAACTTGACACGTGCTAATCAAGTCTGACTCAAACGAAACCAAAATTTGGCCGATCTGACTGGGTGGGGGGGGTTTCAGGTGTTTGGACATTTCAATTGCAATCATTTTCATGTGATATGTCTCGAGGAGAAGATGGCAAATGTTGCTTGAGCTCTCAAAAAGAAGGTGGGGAGGGGGGAGGGAGGAACACAACAATCCGAACCTGTTAGTAAGTAACACTGTGAGTGCCTGTGCAGCATTGTGAAACTCAGGGCAATCAGTCTGCTGGATATGGAGCCGTTTGTCCTCTGAGAAATACTATGTTAAAAAAAAAAAAAAGCTTCTGCTGATGAAAGTAGCTGTCAAATTAGCAGGTCTGGAAGTTGTGCTGCGTATTGTTATGAGCTGCTAAGTTCACACCAGAGCGACCCAGCCCCATCCGTCTTTCTCAGTTTACATTTTAATTGGCTTGTAGTTAAGTTTTTTAAACACTGTGTGACTGCTGACATACACTGTAATATCATGTGAATAATTTATGGGAACTGTTTGAGATGAGCATTTTGGATTTGAGAATCGGATAAAAGAAGAGAGAGACCGGGGGGAGGGGGCGAGTAAGGGAGAGGAGAAACAAGAATCCACTAGCATGTTGCTTGCTGGGTGTTAAATGTTTTTGCAAGGGAATCTGACTGCATTTGGGATTTCATGGAGGTTTGTACAATGCGATCATATTAATAACTATTCTGTCAGGAGAGCACCCAATTAAACTGAATTGGGTTTATAGCTCCCTTTAGGTTTCTTAAAATGTGTGGATATAAAACCTCTCCGATGTGAGGATTGGCTAACAAGGGTTGTTTTCCTCTGTTTGTTCTAATGATTTTCTCTCCCCTTCCAAGCATTCACCTGTTTGTACATTCACAACCTGGTACTTCCACCCTGTGCTCCTCCTTGTTTCCCCTGCTTTCCCAGCATCTCAGGAGAAGCCTACGTTGGTGCTGTCAGGCAGGATCCCTAAAACTGAACACCTAATCTATCTGGGGACTTGACTGTTAGAAACAGGCAGTGCAGGTCAGATAATTAAGACCTGGGGGAGTGTCCCCTGGCTTTCTTTGGGAGATTATAGTTTGCTGAAGTGTCTTGAATACAGCATGTGACCAGGAACTGATCCTGAAGAGATTCTACCAACTGCTGAGAGCTCCAGTTGTTTATTTTCAAGGCATTCAATGGGCTAGATTTCATCACAAGAACACAGCCCAGTAAGCAGCATATTGCAGTGCTGTCCCGGGAGCCTTGCTGTGGAGGACCTAAGGTCCAGTCACAATTTCATGCCTGTTCCTCCTTTGGGGTATGTCTACACGGCACGGCTATTTCGAAATAAGCTATTCTGGAATAGTTTTTCCAAAATAGCTTATTTCAAAATAGCACGTCTACACTGCAGGGAAGCCTCAAAATGAGTTCGAGGCAGGCTTCCCTAATGTGGATGTGCTATCTCCATTTAGAGCTCCAGGAGGCACTGGGGAGGAATAACTTAGAATGACCTTGGTGAGGGGCTATTTTGAAATAGCAGCAGTGGAGCGTCTGCACACGCCTTATTTCCAAATAGCTGTTTCGAAAGAGCCGTTATTCCTCGTAGAATGAGGAATACAGATTTCGGAATAAGCTGTCCATTATTTTGAAATAACGGAATGGTTGTGTAGATGTTCGCATTGTTTTTTCGAAATAACACTAGTTAATTCAAATAACGGTGCAGTGTAGATGCCCCCTTACTCTGAGGGTGTTAACTCATGACCCATCTGTTTCAGCAGTAAATTATTGCACCCTCACATAGATGGACTCTGCCTCAGATGCAACTGTCCAGCGAGATGAGGTAAAGTTTAGGCCTTGCCCACCTGCTCCAAATCAATAGATTGGACAGCACATTTAGTAGGGGTATTTTTACTCCCTTGCCTGGAATATATTCCAAGTCACTAACCCCTCATGCTTAATATTGTTCTTCTTTGATTTCATCCCAAAGGATCGTTTGAATTATGTAAATGCTGTCTTCTCTGCATACATTCGTATGCATCTTCCAGTTGTCACTATCAAATTAGCACATACTGGGTTTATTTTAATTGCCTGAGATACAGATGTGATGGATTTTGACCCCCAAGTGAAAGAAATTCAGGTAATAAAAATGTGCAGTCAGTGTCTGTAATGTGAAATATCTGAGGAGTTGGATTTAAGTAGAGTCATAGAATCCTTGGGCTGGAAGAGACCTCAGGAGGTCATCGAGTCCAGCCCCTGCCCAAAGCAGGACCAACCCCAACTCAATCATCCCAGCCAGAGCTTTGTCAAGCCGACCCTTAAAAACCTCTAGGTATGGAGATTTTACCCCCTCCCTAGGTAACCCATTCCAATGCTTCACCACCCTCTTAGTGAAATAGTTTTCCTACTGTCCAACCTAGACCGCCCCCACTTGATCAAGTATCTAAATGCTGTGCCAGAGGGTGTAGCAGATGTCCACACCCTTTGGCACAGCATTTAGAGACTTGATCCTCACAGACCTGCAAAGTCATCTGGGACTGTAGTTTCCTTGCTGCCGCCTTCAGTAGCATGTTACTATCCGCACAAACCCATCTGAAACTGCTGGAGATGTACTCAGCATAGCTCAGCCATGTGTCTGCTGCAGCTGCCAGTGCCACTGTGGCTATGCTGCTATTTGTACTCAAGCTAGCTCAATGAGAGCAAGCATGGATGTGTGTACATGAGGAGGAGGAGAATTGCACCCAAAGCTTGTGGTCATGCCATTGGTGTAGGGATGCGTCCATGACCGTTATCTTGGAAGGTAGAAGTTGTCTGAATGGGATCTCTCTGCATGTATTTGGGTCATTCCAAGGATGCAATTCCTGAAAGGCCTTGTTAATAGTATTCTGCCTGGAGAAGAACCAGTTTCCTCATGTGTCTTGAACCTGATGCGTGCAACCCTCTTGGAACCGCACTCTGAGCATATAGCTTTCTCTTCTCTATTATACCTGTCAACGAAAGCATCTTTGATTGCTAAACTTCATCCAGAAGGGGAGGATAAATACAAGCGTGGATCCATCTAGAGTTGACGGCTGACCCACCATGTACGGTATTCCACCTGGATAAAATATCAATGAGGACACATCCTAAATTCCTTCCCAAAGGTGATAGAATTCTGTCTCCTATCAAGAAATATACTTACCATTACTTTTTCCAACCCCCACCCCCAAATCAGAGGCAATGTTAGGGTGTGTCTAGACTACAGGGTTTTGTTGACAAAAGTGGACTTTTGTTGATAAAACTATACCTGCGTCTACACTACCGTAGAGTTCTGTTGACAGTAAGTCGACAGAACGCGGCAGTTTTGTCGACGGCGGTAAACCTCATTATACGAGGAATAATGCCTTTTGTCAACAGAGTTCTGTCGACAAAAGGCGCTATTGCATCCACACTGCTTTTTCAAAAGAGAGCATCTAGACTCTCCGTCAAAAAAGTGGCTTGCTTTGTCGACAGAACTGGCTGTAGTCTAGATGCTCTTTGTCAACACAGGCTTTGTCGACAGTATCTGTTGACAAAGCCTCTGTCGACAAAAGCCTGTAGTCTAGATGTACCCTTACATATGTTGGATGTGAGGGGATTCATGGCCTGCTACCTAACTAGAACAGCCTTGATGTTGGTCTTTATTGAGGAAAGCATGAAGGACTCTGCAATTTGATCCCAGAGACTGACTAACTGAATTTCTGATTGCATGAAAACACACTATGAAGTGGCCAGAGAAGGTAGAGCTCCACTAGAGCTCAGGCTGCCCCATCAGCATCGCTGCAAATTTTGTCAATATCAGACATTTGTAAGGCAGCTACTTGGACATTGATCCACACGTTCAGAAAACACCATGCCTTAAGAGAAGCCTCTAGATCTGATGCTGCATCTGGCAAGTCTGTCCTTCAATCATTGTTTCATTCACTACTCTGAGTTTCCACCTCCTTAATAAGATCAATACTTGGGAGTCACCGTGAATGGAATGTACTTGTGGACAATCACTCTCAGGAGAAAGTTTGGAATCCTAAAGTGTTACATCAGGTGTACTAAGGGCAAATGAATGCATAGGATCATTAGCACTTGGATTTGTCCCTCTCATTCTGACAGAGCTAGTGCACTGTCTCAGATTAATTTGCACATCAGAGTATAAAAGGAATGTTATGATCCAAAAGGAATGTTATGATCTACTGTGACAATTCCTAACCACTTCTTTTTATCTTTGCTCAGCTGCAGACTTGGAGGCCCATTAACAAAAAACAATAGCAGAGACAACACTTCAATATAAACACTTCACATTAAATGGCCCCAATCTTTGGCAATTCTAAAATGTCTGAGCCAGAGGATCTCAAAGCAATCATTAGACCTGTGACTACCCTCATGAGGTAAATAAATGGTATTTTCAGTGGTTTGTGTTTAGGGGGAAGGAGGCAGAGAACAGTTAAGAGATTTGCCCTAAGTCTCGTAAGTCTAGAGCAGAAACAGAACTCTGGTTTCCTGGTGATGGGTCCTGTTCTTGAAACATTATACAATGCTTCTTCCTTTAGGAAATATGAAAGGTGACGTTCAAATATAAAGCTTGTGTCTTATTTTATGTCTCTTTCACATGTAAAGGAAGGCTAAACTTTCTTCTATTTACTGGAGATCTCCTTGAGGACCAGGGATCTGGAGCATGTGCCTTAACTGAAGAGACAGGAAAGAAAAGTTAGTTACCATATGTAATACTGGTGTTTGAGATGTGCTCTCCATAAATACTATCCAGCCTCATGTGCTAGAGATTGGAGTCCTTTTGACCAGCAAGACCTATAGAGGGTACACGAGATCTTCAGGTCTTGTGCTTTACAGCAACGGTATATAAAGAGGAGAGACATGTATGCTGCCATTTGGGTCTTTCTAACTATGGAATCCCCAAGATGAGGACTCTCAGGTATAGTGGATGGAAGGGCAGTTTGTGGAATGTGCATACGAACAACATGCATGTCAAAGGATTCCAGTGACTCTTCATGGTAACCTTCCTTTCTCCTTAGAGCATGGGTTCCCAAACTGGGGGGCGTGCCCCCCTGGGGGTGTGTGCAGAAATTCCAGGGGGGGCGTGAGGCAACCCAGCTCCCCCCGTCAACTCCCCCCCAGCCGCCAAGGTGTGCTGCTATTTTTGGCCCCAGTCAGTTCCTTTTTTTTTTTTTTTGCTCAAGTTTTGCTGCTATTGGGGGGAGGGGTGTGAAGGTGTCTCAAAAATCAAAAAGGGGGCGTGATGCCGAAAAGTTTGGGAACCACTGCCTTAGAGTGATTGTCCACAAGTACATTCCATTCATGGTGACTCCCAAGTATTGATCTTATTAAGGAGGTGGGAACTCAGAGTAGTGAATGAAGCTTAACCAAACAACCAATCAAAGAAAAATACCCTGACTGCAACTAAACATACATTTCTCTATCTACTCACGATCCATACCAATTCATACTTCAAGGCCCAGTCCTTTCCCATGCCCAATATTTCTTGTAGGTATGGTAATTCTGTTTGATTACTTCACCTTGCTTCCTCCAGCCCTAACTTAGAATTCACACAAAGAGATCAGGCAGGTATATTATCTCAATTCAAATTTCAGCACTGTATCCCATTGGTTCTCCTGGCACCCTGCCAACACCCTGAGCTACCTGAGTTAAACCCTTTAGTCACTGAGTTCTGACCAGCACTCCGCCTATCCATCACACTATCTGAAAAATGGGACAAAAGATACTGACCTTCTTAGTGACACAGTTCAAGGTCTACTGGTGAAAAGTGCGAGGTGGTATTAATATATGTAAAAAAATATTTTTGCACATGCACAGTTTGACATAAGATGTCACTGTCATTCAGTATTTCCCTCATGCCCAAACTAATTTAAGGTGCATTCTATACTTCGTGTGCCAGATTGCCTCTTGAAACCCAAAGAGAAAAAGGAATCATTATTCTATGGGACTTTCGCAAAATGTCATGACTAATTGAGCTGACCTTTGCATGGCTATACATTTGCAGCAACTTTAGAAATTCTGAAAATTATTTTTGTTCCACATTGGAAGAAAAACTTTCAAATGTTTTCACCAAAAAGGAATGTTCAGACTGAAGCTGGAGGGAGAGATGGGGGGGGAGGGCGGTCTGTGTCAGATGAGAGACTTTGGTTCAAATCCCTACTCTGCCTGATTCAGAGCAGAGATTTTCATCCCAGATCACTCTGAATCAGACAGACTCTGATTTTAACTTGAACTTGGCTCTCCCAAGCCAGTGTCCGCCTTAACTACCAGGCTAATGAGTGAAAAATTTTGGTCAGAATCGACTCATATCTGACTGAGTTACCAGTTCAGGGCATAGAAAATGTTCAGTACACACTAAGGGTACGTCTACACTGCCCTGCGTCTTCACAAGCCGTCTGTTATTTCAAAATATTTTTCGAAAGAACGGGTGCACTATTTCAGCATCCCAGTAACCCTCGTTCCATGAAGGTTAAGGGATGTCTCGAAATAGTGCGTTATTTCAAAATTTGGCGCTGTGTAGATGCGTCAAATTTCGAATTAGCATATTTTGAAATTCACTCGAAATAAGATATGCAATTTGTGTGCGTTCCACATCTTATTTCGAGTTTAGGGTGCTGTGTAGACACACACTAATTGTTTAATATTCGCACCCAAGTGTTTATCAGCACAGTAGAGCAATCTAGGAAATGGGCAAAGCTCAGCAACAAGTTTATATTTTGTTTGCTCTACAAGATAAAAACATTTTGGATTGTCAGTGTTGCTTAGGTTGTTTATCCTGTGCTTTCGAAATTGTCTGATTACAAAGTTGGAAGCAAATTTAACAGAGGCTAGGAGTAGCTAGGAAAGTGTAATTCCTGTGTGTGTTCTATCACTGCGTTACATTGGCTCATGACAGAATTCATGTTGCAGAAACATTCTCCAGATAATGTTTTCCCACTTCCTTTTCCACTCACTACTTTGATATGAAATGCAATGAATATTTTTTCTTCCAGAGAAGCACACAGAGACAAACAGTCAAGTTGCACTTACAAAATAGAGTACTGTACTTGATACTGAATAGCTCTGCACACCTGCATCTCCCACAGATTACAGCGGAAATTACAGCATGTTAAATTTCTCCCAGGATCAGGCCCTTTACCAAAGAGATTTTTCTACCCTTTGCTTTATTCCCTCCTTGTCTTTTCAAGTCCTTTGAGAAAGCCTCTGGGTGCAATATAACAATGTGAAGCTAGAACATGGATGAGAAAAATAAAACCCGTCCCCCAATTAATTAGCTCATCCATGCTGTCTCTTGTGTAACTGCTGGAGTGGATTCTACATCTTGGCTGTGGGAGTGTCGGAAGTGCTGTCAATTACTTTCAGTTCCATGCTGGGAATTTATAGCAAGACTCTAAAATGTGAAAGCTGTGACTATGAAGAGGTGCCTGCCAACACCAGAGACGTTTTTCTTTCTTTAGCCTTTTCACTAGAAGTGTCAAACCATGTAATACCTAGCAGATGGGTCAAACTTTGTTCGTTTGGAACTTGGGACCAGCATGCACAAGTTTAGATGCTTTCTACAGAGATGGTACGAACATCTGTAGTCTAGAAGGTGGTCTGGCAAGAATAATTATACTCTGATTTTGTCATAGGTCAGCAGTATCCAAAAGTCCCTAGCATTTGATTGGTTATTCAGTGTGAAACGAGTATATTTCATTTTAGGGCAAACAACAACAAAAATAGACATTTAAAAATTAAATAATAATAGCTAATTGCGACTGCACCCCTTTTGATAATTTTTTGGGGGAAAAATTAAAGTGACTGAATGAACTCAATCAGCGGCCAGACCATCCACTTCCGCAGGAAGCCATAGTAAGTATGGGAAGCTTCGAAAGCTTGTTGTCACCTGTGCTGGTGATGAGTAGAAGTCCTTGTTCTCATGGGTGGTCAGTCTGACAAATGATGACAAATGTCATCATCATTAAGGCTGGGGTGTTCAGAAATGTCAGTTTCTCCTCTCTTCTGGATTTCAGTGGGATCTGGACACCTGAGTCCATTAGGCACTTTTAAAAGACCCAGTCTGTGTGGCTACAGGATGAACCTCTAGTCCAGCAACCTCAGGACCTGACAGGTGCTGAACCAGAGAATTTGCCAAACCTTGGAAGGTCTGTATTGTCTAGCAGCATGACCAACACTTCCAACTAGGCTCTTGGAAGACATTTATGGGTAAATTACAGCTAAATGACAGCACAGATCCCTGAGAGCCAGGACTGGAGGCTGTAAACAAACTTTACAGGACCATGGGAAACTTGGCCACATCCATGATAAGTGGACATCTAGCTAACTAACATCATGCCGGACCACAGATGTTGCCGGACTAGAGAGGTTCAACCTGTAGTGAGACTATCAACAGTTGCATTAAAAAGAACCTACTTGTATACACACACTTGAATGTTGTGTGTTTGTAAAGTACCTAGGACAACAGAGCCCCGAGCTGTTTGAAGGATCTTGCTACTAACACAATTTAAAGGATTAAGAACTATTATTGTTTATTTTTGGAAGGGATATAAAAGCTGATGGTTCAGTGCATAAGCTAGCCTTTAACTGCCGAGAGTTAAGTAGTAATTTTTCCTATTGCATCTTCCCAGGAAGACTGTAGTCATATTGGACTAAATGAACCCCAGTGTTGTGATCCAGTCGGACATTGCCAGAGGTCATGTGTGTGTGTGTGTGTGTGGGCCACATGCAGCTTGCTGATTTGATGGAGGGCCACGTGTGCGGCCCACTAACTAATCATGTTTGCCCCTCACTGGAATGGAGCCATCAAATTGTTCAGTTCTGGTGGAGGACGAGTGTTGCTGGGTGAACTTGTACCACATCAGTAGCCACCAGGTAACAGCCTCCCATGCCTCAGCTTAAACTGTAATATCCATCAGTGGTGTATGTTAAAAGAATTAGTCTTCATTTCCCTCTTCTATCTTTTTGGCTTGCAATAGGAACCCATGAATCAATCGTCAACAAGCCATCTTCTCAGCCAGTTGTGGTAATGATCTATGCGATTAGCAGGCTGTGCTTGTGTTGCTTTTTTTATTATTTTTTTAATACATATGAGATGTTTTCTTGTCTCAGAGAAATGAGGCCTGACATGCATGTCCCCTGATTTTTCCTCTCCTCCCTCTGCGTGCGTGTCCATCCGCATGCGTGTGCATTTCGCTGCTCTGCCCTTTGCTGGGTGCGAGGAAGTGTTTCTTGCTGAACAGCACTCAGTTCTGCCTGAGGTATTGAGACCATATTGCTCAGCAGGTGGGGCCTACTTAGACGCATTTACTGTTATTTCAGCACTGACAGCAAACATACATCACGGAGGCCCATAATGCCAGCACATGCCATGGTAACCTGATCAAAGAGGCTGCAACCTGGAAGTGCAATTTTCAGCCTTACCATGCTGTTTTGACCGTGTTGGGGCCTGGGATGTTAGCTCGTGGCTTTGTCATGTGGGGAGAGGCTGGACCTTCCGCAGAACATCACGCTCCTTGTGGGGTGTCTGTGAGACTTCAGTGAGTGTGAATGCTGCAGCCTCTGTAGCACCCACGCCAACCAGAAATCCACATGTTCCTATCAATGTAGGCTGCTCTGTGTATAGAATTCCATCCAAGGGATGCAGCCAAACGGCTCAGGCCTGCTTAACGAGAGATGACGATCGATAGCTTAATGTCATCACTATAAATTGAGCCCAGATTAGTTGCTGCTGGGTGGGCTGTTTGAAAGGCATTGTTGGTCCTGGTCCAGTGTGTTACTTGCCAGAGGTCAAATGGCTAAGCCCATGAGAAATTCAGGAATAAGAATGATCACTAGTTTCAGCACTAACTGCAAAACCCATCAGCCCTCACGCAGGAACCCTTTCAAACACACCATCAACATCTTCCCCTTGCATGCGTTTATTTGTATACTTCAAAATAAAAGCCCAACTATAAGTGTGCTCCCTCTGGCTGGGCTGGGAGAGACATATGGTTCTGTAATTTTTTTTCCTAGAAAATTCCCAGCTCCCACAGTGAGGGGTGATCTTATAAAAACCTAGAGCTGAACTTTTCAGAGCTGCACAGATGCCCTGTTCCTATTTAACTTTAATTGGGCATGCACGGGGGTCATTTTCAAAAGTATTTAACTGACTTAGGAACACAAGTCCCATTGAAAGCCAATGGAAATCCAATGTGCTTTTCAAGTTCCCATCCTAAACCTCTTAGGCAACTTGGAAAGAATTGTAGATGAGATTCCTGACTCATGGTATTCTAACTTCCGAAACATGGATATCACAATTGGATCCCATCACAAAAATCCGGAATTATTGAGGAACAGTGTTATTGCTTCAGTAATTAATTAAATTTCATAACTTGCAGACCCTTTACCTTGTTAGTCCTGAACAGACAGTGGGAGATTCCTTGCAGTACACCAGCAAGTTGACTGGCTATCTTTAGATCTCCACTGGAAAGTTTGGAAGCCTGGTTGCTATGAAATTCTAATAGCTAACTGCAGAGTTCCATACCATTGTGGACCTTTGCTCACAGGCTCTTTGTCTGGCTAAGGCTGTGGTTGTGCTGCTGTGTGGATAATGGCTGAATCTGCCCTGCTTCAGCTGAGATATGGGCAGATGAGTCACCTTTCTAATGGCACTCATCACCAACTTGGCGTCACCTGCCAAGTATCTGCCCTTTCCCATCCTAATAGCCTGCGCGTCATCTGAGATGGTAGGGCTGACAGGAGAGCAAGGGTTGGGAGGGAATAGTAAGAAAAAGTCCCAAATATTAGAACAGTCCCTGTAGAGTCAGGACATTGGGTCCCCTTAGAGATGCTGCACAGTGTGGCTATCGCCGTATTATTTAAAACTCCCCCAAACCAACCCTAAAATGGAGGTGGCAGGGGGAGACGAAATAACTCCTGATTTAGTTTGTAAAGCATCTTGCAAACACATGGTATCCCTTTGCAAATGGACAAATCCAGCTACAAGGTCGAGCTGAGCCCCCTCACTCCCTGTTGCCTTCAATGAGAGCTAAGGGCCAACTGCACCTCATAAGATCCCACTGTTAAGCCAGAGAGGAAGAGAAAGGGGGAGGGGAGTTTTCGGCATGAAAGAAAACAAATGCCTTTACAGATGGGTTTTGAAAGAGGTGGTGAGGGAGGGAAACGTAGGAAGCCTTTTCCAGATGGCCAAGGAGAATTCTCTTTCACCAAGAGCGATGAGCATGTGCAAAGGGGCAAGAGAAGAGGGCAGAGCTGGACAAGTGCAGATGAGAGTGGCGTGTTTTCTGTGAGGGAGCCTGGAGCAAGTCCATGAAGGATTTTTCATAAATAAGAGTCTCGCTCTGCTTATAAGTGAGAGAGCTTAGAATCTCAGCTTGAGATTTCTTTCTCAGCATAAAAGAAACACACACACTAGGGGTGATTTTACCGTTAAGTCTACCTTCCCACAAAGACTTCTGAAGATGTGGAGGTCAGTGCATTGGTTTATTTACATGTCAATGGAGTATAGGAAACAATTAACAAAAGAAGGTAGTTGAAGCACTTGAACAAATGCACAATGCAGAACAAACCTCTCAAGTGATTGCATTGTTTGCATTGTAGTACTGCACTTGTCACCAGACAGAGAGGGCAAGCTGCAGCACTGGGGAAGTTCATCTGCTTAGAGAGGGTGAGAAAAATCTGGCTTGAAAAAAATACATAATTTGTTAATGGGATTTGCCTATGTACATCCTTCATCAAGAGTTTTGAACAACATCTGCTCGCTCCCTCCTTTAGTGTATGGAGATGCCAACCCAGAGAATAAAATCATGGAAAAAGTTCCAGGTAGTTCACATGGCATGGGAGGAACTTATAGTGGCGACTTCAAGAAGTTGCATGGATGTAACTGTCCCCGGGAGTTGAGCCCTGCGTTACCTCAGAACTTGCTGAAGCAGCTTGGGCTACAGGCACATGGAGAGAGGTTGTCAACAACCCCAAACCTGATTTTATACTTAGGGTTGCCTAGAAAAAAGACATGCCAGCGAAACTGCCAAACAGGAATAATGAGAGCATTTAGCGTGTTGTAGAAATGGTCGGTTTTGTGAGCGACTGCCTTGTGGAGACACAACAAATAATATTCTAGGGCCAAAGTTGGTGCCCTACTATGCTTTGCTGAGCACAGATATTTAAAATACCCTGCTGCTTCTTCTTCTCACAATATTATATTTTTCATGTATTCATCACTAAGAAGCTATACAGTAAGTCTGGCTTGGTTCAGCAATGCCATGTTCGGTTATTCTGGGGAGAAGCCAGGTTTAATTTTCAAAAGATTTAAAAGAGACAAACCCTAATGGGCTTGAGGTTACAAAACTGGAATTCTTTTCCAGACTGTCACAGTCTATTCTAAAACATTATAAAAACGTGTTAATTTATTCATTCTGTACCTATGGCTGGGCACACACGCGTGTCTTACATCTTTAAGATTGGATTGTCTGCAAAGACTGGATTAGTATGATCCAGGGACAGTTGTACTATATTCCTCACCTGAAGGGCTAGAGCAGGGGTGGGGAACTTCACGCCCGGGGGCCGGATGCGGCCCCCGGCTTGTCTGGATCTGGCCCCCGAGGCTCAGGGCTCCCCCAAGCATTGGGAACCCTGCACTGGCACTCCAGCTCCCCTGCCATTCCCCCATGGAGCTGGAACACACAAAGTCTACTAGCCTGGGTCCTCCTAAGCTTTGGTGTGTGAGAAGAATGTGGGGAGTGTCTTTTTCCTTAACAATCAGGCTACGTCTAGACTGCATCATACTAATCCAGTCTTTGCAGACAATCCAATCTTAAAGATGTAAGACACGCATGTGTGCTCAGATAAAGATACTTTCGAAAAAGCCTCTTTCGAAAAAGAGCGTCTAGACTACAACCTGTACTTTCGAAAAAGCAAGCTGCTTTTTCGAAAGAGAGCACGCAGGCAGTCTGGATGCTCTCTTTCGAAAAAGCACAGTTTGCATTACATAGTGCCTTTTTTCGAAATGAGGTTTTCCACGGTCGAAAAAACTGCCACGTTCTTTCGATTTACTTTCGAAAGAACGCGGCAGCAGTCTAGAAGCAGGGGAAGTTTTTTTCGAAAAAAGGCCACTTTTTTCAAAAAAACCCTGTAGTCTAGACATACCCTCAGTAAAGGTGGGTTTTTTGTTTTTGTTTTTGTTTTTCTTTGCTTCTCACTTGTGTGTGGCCCCCGACTGATTTTTCTGTGGATCAGTGGCCCCTGACCCAAAAAAGGTTCCCCACCCCTGAGCTAGAGAAAAGACAAGAGAAAAGATGCTCATGCAACTATTACTAGCAGATGGCGTGTAGGATTTCTGCATGGGAGGACGGAAAGTCAAGGCACATCTTAAATTCTTTCTCTCGTGCTTGCATATACATAGGCACACATGCATGCCTCCAGTAGAACCTGGGGTGAGTATTTATGGATTGAACAGACATGGAGTGAGTGAATGTTCTTAGTCATTTGGTACCTGATAACCCCAGATGGGCTAGATTGGAATTTCATCCTAGTATTATCACAAGACATAAACCTATATGTTGGTGAGCTTCAGCAGTTCATAATGACATGAACAGGAGTGCGTCCTAGACTACAGGGTTTTTTTTTGAAAAACAGCCGTTCTGAAAAAACTTCACCTACATCCACACTGCAATCGCATTCTTTCGAAAGAAAATAGAAAGAACGCAGGGAGTTTTCCAACATTGGTAAAGCTCATTCTGCAAGGAAGAAGCCTTTTTTTGAAAGAGCTGTTTCAGAAAAAGGCATGTGTGGATGCAGAAGAGGGAGTTTTTTCGAAAGAAGAGGCCTCCAAGAAAAAGCACAGGTGCTCTGATGGCCATTCCGCCCATAGTAGTCACATCTTATAAGATCTCTTCCAGAAAAAGCTTCTTTCGAAAGAAGCCTGCAGTCTAAACATACCCTGGATGTTGGAAGTGTTCAGCACCAAGCATGATTAGACTAAAACGTAATCAGCTTGCAAACTGAGTATGTACAGACCCTGCTCTGAATGTCGCCCGGTTCTTTCCTGCTGTTTTCCTGTTGATTGTGTCCCACTTGCAGTTCTAATGATGCTGATGAGATGTTACCAGTGCAGCTGGTACTTTCATCAGTGCAGCAGGTGTCACCTGTAGTATGTGCCTGTTTGATTTGGCATCAATCAATGGCTGTCAATGACACCATTCACCTGCAAGACTCCTAGCGAAATCCCAGACTGGAATTTTAGCATCCCTCCCCCCCAACATGGGCTCTCCCGGCTTCACTGTTTGGAAGGGCTTGTCGGATCTGCCTGCAGCGGTATTAGTCAATAGCTCGTTAGTTTGTTGTTTTCTGCAGATTCGCAGTCTCTGTGAGCTGCTGTCACTTTGCCTGCAGAATGATACTAATTTAGAAAAAGGAAGTCTGTTAAAGTATTAATGATACCAGATGTGACTGTTACTTCTGTTCCTTTACCTGTCATGTACAATAGCAGGGAATGTTATGTTCCCAGGCATAGCGTCAAGGCAGCGAGAGGCGCTGAGAGACCATCCAGATTTTTCACTTTCTGAGATCCTCACCCACTGAATTTTCATTATTCCCTCTGTTCTACAGTGGAGGCTACTGAAACTCTACTAGTGTAGAGGTGTAAGGCATCTGATTTCATTGCCTTTTAAAAAAACAAAAACAAACCCCACAGCACTAAAGTATGGTAGATTCCACTCCAAAAATATAAAAGGATAAAGAGCTTGGTTCTCCTCTGCCTTGCATCTTGTGAAGTTATTTATATCTGGGTAGAATGTATGTAAAAAGTTCCCAGTTCGGCTTGGTACCATTTCACAGCCTCTCTGCAACCCAAGTTAATGACCACAACAGAGGACGGCAGCAGCAAATCATCACCCAATAATTCCCAGGGGCAACTAAATGCCACTCCTTTGGGACATAAACATCAGCTCCCCCACCATGTGCATGAATGTGCCAGTGTGAACATATGTAGACCATTATTATTGTGCAACAAGCTTATCTCTCCAGTACCTAGGGACTGCAAAGCAGAGAGGAGAAAATGATTTTTACTCTTTACCCGGCCACAAGAGCAAATTGTGCCGAGAGATGCTTTGATACACAGATGTTGAATGTTTTGGGCGTGAGTGCAGGAGGACGGGATTGTATGAGTGGTTATTATCCAGTAACTGGGGGTAGCCGGAAACTTTTAGTGTTGTGGTATGTTGGAGCTGTATTACTCTTAACAGTCTTACTTCTGTCAAATATCCTACACCCTTAAGAGGACATCTGTTTCAGTAGACAAGCTCCTCCTGTGATGGTGTCTGTGCCATTCTACTGATCTCCACGGAATGTGCATTGAGAAGAAAAACGACTAGTCGTGGAACAGAACTTAGACAGGGATCAAGTAATGAAGAACGGTTTTATTTTTCTCATTATTCTGTGTGCTGCTCTCCAGCATGTTAATGCTACAACCATCAAGATTCTTTCCCAGATCCTCCACTACGCAAGCTACCACTAGCTGTGAGATATCAAAACATGACTACCAATCCATTGCCATGTAGGATACCACAGCTGTCTTTGAATTGCCCTTAGGGAACTGGTAATTCCACTGCAAGAACAGGGATAGGGCTCAGATCCTGTTGTTCCAAATGGACAGGGCCTTTGTAGCTGATTTAAACAAAACACCCCACTAGCAGTTAACAATATAAAACACATGACATCCAGCAAAGTAGTTCTCATCCCATCTGGGGGGAGGGTAGCAGTGCATGCACACACTCATGCCTGCCATTGCATTTTTTGGGGAAAAAAATAGAAATATGGTTTCTTAACTTCGTTGAGGATTCTTGGAAGCCTGTTCTTCCTAGAAAAAAATAACTGTTCGTTACCAAGAAATCATCGTTTGTTGTGTTCATCTAGTGAGTTATGAAAATACCAGATAGTGAAACAATTGACTCAACACAGCTTTTTCCAAATTGTGAGGTAATCTTGGGATTTTCCAAGATTATTATTACATTAGTTATACTTCTTAGTCTGTCAGAAAAGAAATAAATAAAAAGGCCTGTATTTTGCATTAACATTCAGAGAACATCTGTTGCGTATTGTAAATAACATATTTAGAAAGCAAGCTGATGATCTACTCAGACTATTTTCCACTTCTAAGTACAGCATACATCACAGTGCAATATGTCTTCGACTGCACTTTTTTGATAAAAGACTATATTACTATGGCTCCCAATAACTGAACTTCTCTCACAACACTCACCCCTTACGTTACAAAAGAGTCATGACCCCTGTAAATCCCTTAAAAGTCATCAGGGGCTCTGCGACCCAAAATTTACATGTGTCCATTTCAGAATATGATAATGAAGAATAACAATGATGGGT
Source organism: Pelochelys cantorii (assembly GCA_032595735.1). Classification (NCBI taxonomy): domain Eukaryota; kingdom Metazoa; phylum Chordata; order Testudines; family Trionychidae; genus Pelochelys; species Pelochelys cantorii. The sequence continues at coordinate 6,428,590 of CM064346.1, read as the reverse complement.
GAGATGACTGGGATCTAAAGTGAAATAATTTGCTTTGGGAAGAATGCTAATCATTGAGTCCCTTCAATAGATCAAGCTGGTGAATATATAGGAGTGATAGGAGCTGATAAAAATGTGGAACCCACTTTTCCTGCTAACATTTGTCCAAACTGGAGACCAAATGTGAAACAAGCTTTTTGTACCTTTTTGCACAAATGTTTTCTGCTTGGGACCATAAAAAAATACCATATGGAATTAAGTTCTTACAGTGCTCTCTCATCCATCTCCATCTCCAAAATACTGAATCCTGTTCTTGTAAGGTTTCCAGCCCAGCTTTGCAAAACCAAAGTATTTAAATTAATCCATGCTCTTTGGGGTGGTTACAGTCCACGTGGGACCTACAAACCTTTTGAGGTTCAGCCATTAAATGTTGAACCTCTCTAGTCTGGCACCCTCAGGATCTAATTGGTGCTGAACCAGAGAATTTGCTGAACTTCAGGTCTGTATTGTCTAGCAGCATTACCAACATTTCCACTGCTTACTGGGCTCTTAAATGACATTTTGGGGTAAATTAAAGCTAAATAACAGCCCAGAAGACTGAGAGCCAGGACAGGTGGCTATAAACCAGGGGTGGGCAAATTCCAGCTCACGCGCCAGATCTGGTCCACAGGGTTAGTCCTTGGTGGACCCCCACTTTTATGTTTACCTGCGCATCCGCAGGTACCGGAGGATCGCAACTCTGGGCGGCTGCGAGTCGCCATTCACGGCCAACATGAGCAGCAGGAAGTGGTGTCGTGGTCCATGGCACTTCCTGCCACTCGCATTGGCTATGAACAGCAATTTGTGGCCAACCAGAGCTGCGATCCTTCAATATTTGCTGAGGCTCAGGTGAACATAGTGGCAGTGGCCTGCCAGGGACTAACCCTTCCGGGTTGCAGTTTTTTTATTGTCCACCCCTGCTGTAAACAAACTTTATAGGACTGTGGGAAACTTGGCCACCTCCGTGATAAGTGGTCATCTGGCTAACTAACATCATGCTGGATCACATATGTTGCCGGAACAGAGAGTGCTAGACTGGAGAGGTTCAACCTGCGCTACTATAGCTCATTTAAATGTTAAAATATATAGGACTTCATTGTGCTGTGTGTGGCTTCATTGGAAATCCAGAACAATTCCATCCAAACAATCAAGTTAAAACTGGTATAAGAGAAGATTAAGACCTGGGGCATTTAAAATCTACAGCTGTTTAGACTGTCATATTCGATGCATGAATTGAAACAGGCTACTTACTGGGAGCCAAGAGGAAATAGCGTGATTTAGGACGGAGCATTTTATGGATCAAATAGAAGTCTGCTCTTGTAATCACTTCTTCACTTTTGGTGCCACATAAGACAGTAATTATTGTCTTTCCAAGCACGTAAGAGGTCAGTGGATCTTCCCTTCTTTCCATGGAAGGATGAGAGGGAGGAAAAATGATTAAAAATAGGGCCCTACCCAATTCATGGCCATGAAAAACGTGTCACAAACCATGAAAACGGCTCTCCCTGCTGGTTCTTCATGTACTTTTACCCTATACCAGTGATCACCAACCAGTAGATCTTGGAACCTTTCATAGGGGATCCTGACTGGCTGGGCCAGGAGGCTGTCAAGTACTGACACTTCAGCACTGCTATGCTGCTCCTGCCCTCTGCCTTGGAGCTGCCCCCCATCTTTGGGAGTCTCCTGGTTGCTGCTTTTGGGAGTGGTGCAGGGCCAGGCTAGGGGTGAGCCTGCCTTAGCCCCATTGCACCACTACCCAGAAGCTACCTATGGTAAGTGGTGCCCAGCTGGAGCCTGTACCCTGAACCCCCTCCTGCACTTCAGCTCCCTGCCCCAGGCTTAGCTCAGAACCTCTGCCACATTCCAAATCCTTTAGCCGAAGACCAGTATCTGCATCCCCACCCTCTGCTCCCAGCCTGATAAAAGTGAGTGAGGATGGGGTGGGGAGAGTGGAGTGAGCAGGGCGGGGCCTTGGGGAAGGGGCGGGAAGAAGGTGGGGCAAGGGTGTTTGGGTTGGAAGTAGGTCCTGGATTGCACTTAAATTCAAAAAGTGATCTCATGCTTAAAAAGTTTGGAGACCCCTGCCCTATACTATACCGATTTCATGAGGGAGACCAGCATTTCTCAGATTGGGGGTCCTGACCCAAAAGGGGATTTCAGGGGGGTTGCCAAGTTATTGTAAGGTGGGCTCACAGTATTGCCACCCTTACTTCTATGCTGCCTTCACAACGGAGCAGCCTAAGAGCTGGTTTCTTTCCACAGTCCATTCGAAGAATGAATCAGCTGCGCAGAATTGTGCTGTGAGATTCTATGACACCGCCCTATTTGGTTGGCTGCTGGAACAAGCCTTCTGATTGGTGCAAAAAGTTGAGGGTGGTCTTGTTCACCCAGCTCTCTAACGCTGGAAAGATGAGTCTATGGCGTTGTTGCATAGTCCAGTTGTCATCTGCAATTGGTCTACAATGGGGAATTATAAACTTGTTCTGCTAACATGAGTGCATTTTGCATTTAAAAAAGAATGTGTTGAAAGTAGCCTTATATTCTATAAAAATACGTATCATGTGCCAAGACAAGCAGTTGAGGCTCTCTCATAAACTACAGTAAACACTTCCTCCCTGTCCTGCTTTTGGCTGTCACTCAGAATTCAGAATCATGAAATTTTAGTGTTACTGGTTAGAAGGGCTCCCCACCGGGAGTAGATGCCATCTCTGTCTTCATAGACTCAGAGAAAGTCCTGACATGTTTCATGGCGTTCATACGTGGAAGTCTGTGAAATGGAAAGGAAAACAGCTTTTTCTGTCAACCTGTCACTAATATAAGCTCTTACATTCCATCAGAATGACTAAACTTTAAAGCTGTTACTTCAGAGCTGAGTATATCTGAGAACTCCCAAGTGTTATCAGATTTATCGAGTCCCAGCATATGATAGAAGACCAAAGCATTTTGTGACATGATATTAAAAATTCATTCAGATACTCAATAAAGCGTGGATGACAAAAGTGTGAAATGGAGTAAGGTAGAGTGAATTTCTCCATGGTTTATTGACCTTGATTCCTCTACACAAAATAAATAGACAGAATGGACTAAAATCTCTTCTTTATGAAGGTGGAATGCTAGCAATCAAAGACCTGCTCATAAAAATGCTCTCTGTGGCATATACCTTGGCAATGTTAAAAGTTGGAGGCCATGGAAATTTATTGCTGGCACTGGTACGTGTGTGTCAGTATTTCAGAGAGAGAGAATGTAGGGGCTGCTTTTAAGAGGTTACTGATGTTATTTTTTGGAGGGCCAAGAAGAAAAACTCCCTTATTTTCTTCATTTCCCCCCCTTCTTTCCCTGGAGTTACAGTAAGATAAAATACTTGCCTTTGCATACCCGTTTTTCTCTTGTTTGGAAGGGAAATATAGAAAACTTGTCTTTCAGAAAAAAATGAGAAGTCTGACATGTTTCCTCTTCGAAGAGAAAGGGGTTCCATATGCTTAAAGAGGTTTTTCCCTGCTTTGCTGAAATCAGAGGGCAGAATGCCTCATTGGTTTCAGATATTAACTTTTGTGCTGAAAGCCCAGTTGGAGCTGGTGTGACAAATGGATTTTACCTGCTGCTGAAAAACACAGCCCCCATCTCTCCACACCTCCCATCTTGCCTAGCCTAGCCCCCGAGAGCACTGAAACAGAAAGCTGCCCTTCGGCACCATCTGTTTCTGCCAGCTTCTACTTTGGGCCCTGCCTTTACATCTGTTAAGAGGCAGCTTACTTGACGAGTTGTTTTGAAGAAATATCTGCTCTCCCCACCAAATTCATTAACTATTGCAGAGCTGTTGTCCTCTGAAGAGCATCCCTGTGATCAACTCCTGCTACATTGATCTGCGTTAGTTGAAGTAATTGGCACAGGTTATTTTCCCCATTCTACTGGGCTAGAGAGTGTGATGTTTAGCCACACTGTTTAGTATTCTCTTTTAAAAAAATCTTTTCCGTTTGCCTTGTGCAACTCAGAGACCAATTCAAATGGTGATAGGTTCCAGAGAGGTTGTAGAATAAACCAACGAGTGGCTAATAACTTGTAATTTTTGCTAGTAAAGTGAAATCATATCAGCTAAGTTGCATCTGTACTAGGCGCTAAAACAAATAAATTAATCATGCATCCCATCCAATAAAGGAAAGCAGCTGGTTCATTCTCAGTCTTTCCCTAAGCAACCAGAAGCTGCTGATTTGTTAAGTTGTCTTTTTCCTTATGGATCAAAACAGCATTCTGGAGTTCCCAGAATTCTGATGGCCAACAACCAGGATATTTAAAATAATAACAATAAAAGGGACTGTTTTAAATACTTAGCTAATTGGATTTGACATTTCAGTTTGCAATTAGACACATTAGGACTTAGAAGAAGGGGTTTACCAGCCTCTAAAATATGACACTTTATTATTATTACTTCTTATAATACAGAAACTCCTAAAAGCCCCAGTTGAGGCTGCAGCCCTGTGATGCTAGGTGCTGTACAAACACATGTTCTGAGTCATAAAAGCTAAAGAGAAATGACAGGCAAAAAGTGGGAGAAAGAAAGTGTAATTTTACAGATGAGCTAAACCAGGGGGACATTAAGTGGTGTACCCAAGGTTGTCTAAGGGGTCTGTGACAGAGCCAAGAACTGAATCTCATCAGTGGTACCAGAGACACTGTGAAACGGGGGGGAGGTCAAGCAACCAAAGCAGGAGGAGTGTTGCAACCCAGTGTGCCATATAACACCACTCTCTCAGATTTGACCTACGAGCCCCTCCCTCATGCCTGCAGGGGCAGGGTTGTGCCGTTATGCCACCCATTTCTAAATAGATTTTCAAAAGTGGAGGGCATGCCCCCCACATTTAAAAAGTGGTCCTGTCTCTGATGCCGATGACCCCTTGGTCTCTTGAATCCCAGTGCTGTGCTTTCAACACAAGACTGTCCTTCGTCTGCAGATTAGTCCAAACAAACCTCATAAAATGTGCAGTCAGTTTGAAAGCAAAACCTGCCAATAACAATAAAGGAAATAGCTGTGATTTGCTGAAATATTTATATTAAAGTAATGACCTCAGGCCCCATTGAACTAAGCACTGTACAAAAATGTACAAAGAGGTGATTCCTTCAGTCTTCCGGGTGAAGCTACAGTTATATGTTACTTTTTAAAACTTGGCATTGCTGACTACAGCGTCTATATGCAATAAAAATAGGTACCAGAAAGCCTTTGCATAGCTCTTTGTGTATAGCATAGCACTTCTAGCAGACGACAGAGATTATATGTCATGAAACTCATCATGACAAGTTGTCTCAGAAGATGATACTTGTGCTGTTTGTTAACATTGCAGCGACGGAGCAAAAACAAGGCTTAGTCCTGTGTTCTTTGCTAACACAAGCAGTCCCGTTGCATTCTCTACCGAATGACGGCTGGTTATCATCTGATTTCTCTCCTAAGGACAATGAAAAATTGCAATGTGTCATACACGGAGAAAGCTAACAAGTATGGTACAAGTTATTACCCATCTAAAATGGCTTGCAGTTCATACTGGGAGATATAAAAGGCCAGTGGCCTACATTTCCTTGGCTTTCTAAGCAAACAGCATTAGTGACATCAGGCATATTCTGCAGTTTTCTTGTCTAAACATGCCACTTGGAAAACACATGCCGTGCATAAGAATTAGCAATTCTCACAATCTAACGAGAATTATCTGCTTGTCTCTCGGCAATTCACGAAATTATGCCCAGAGCAATTTGAGACCATATATCCACGCAGCTTGGGTCTGACCATGTTGCAGAAGTAATTTTGACTGGCACATCAGATGAAAGAACAGATTTGAAAACAGTAGCGTGCATGGCCCTGAAGGTTTTATCTTGGCTAATATTCCCTGCACCTTATGGTACTACTTTGGGTTTCTGTGAAGATTCCAAATAGAGTGTCTGTGGGGCTGATGAAAGATTTAACCCTTTTTTCCCCCTTGAACAAGCTTTATAAATGTTACGCTCAAGATAAAGTATGTTTTACTGATGGCAAGCAGGTTGCCCTTTGGTGCACCCTTCACTGGTAGAGCTCTTTGACACTGCGCTTGCAAATTTCTCACAAGCATTTACTGTGGCCGCTGGGGGTGCTGAGATGGATGTGTGCACACAGTTAAAAAATGGGGTTAGCGGTGCCTTAAATTCTTAAGCCAGGTGCCTGTGTGAGTCCACATTAAACCAGTCAGCACCTCTGTGCCATCAGAAATATTCTCGTGGTGGATGGAATAAAAGAACATGACTTTGGTAGCAATAACTTCTTGCCCGTGCTCTCGGTTGCAAGAGTGGGAGCACAGGGTATGTCCAGTTAGATTTACGTGTCTGAGGATATGTGCCTCTCCAGCTTATCCCTTGTGTTATGTTGTGGAATCGTAGGCGCTCAGGGTGGTTTGGGTATTTTCAGACAATAACCCAAGCCAGATTAGTTCTACCTCTCTTTGCAGTGGTTAGCCACTCATACTGACCCTGGGTCCAGGCAAGAGTCCTGATGTGTTTCATCCCTGTTCAGGAGATCCCAGCCCTCACTGCAGAGCTGGGTTGTGTTTCGGACAGCATCCCTCTCCTGAAGACTGGAGCCTGCTAGCTCTCGTCCTGAGATCTGGAGTTGTGCGTTGGGACAACGTTCTCCTCCAGCGGGCCCTTTTCCCAATCGGTCCTTCTGCCCTCAAGTTGCTGTCTCCCCATGCGAACTCAGAGCCCTGCAGGGGCCTTTTTACTCCCAGCAGTGTCCTCAGGCCTCTGCCCTGCTATAAAGGAGGCAGCAGTATTTATGTAGGTCCCTTCTCCCAACTCATTCCTTATTGGCTGGCTGAGAGATGAGCCCTGCCCCCCACTCTGCAACACTCCACATCCCATGAACTTACAGATAGAGTAATAGGATTCTTTGTAAATGCTACTTCTTCCTGGTGCTCTTTTCCCATATTTCCTCAGGCTTTAGGTATCAGACCATCCCCAACTTTTAAAGGGTCATGCTATGTGACAGGAGTATTGACCAGTAGACAGTCACCCCATCATATAGTCACCCTGGGGAAAGAAGCGTTTGATGTCATCCTGGGTTGAAAATAAGTCTTCCCTGTTTTTATTCTGCTGCCCTTTCTCCCCCCCTGCCCCCAATTTGTTTCCTCTCCAATTCGTCTCTTCACCTGAGCAAAACCCTGAAATCCTTCCTCAGGATAGTCCTTACTTGAACAAATGCCCGTTTTAGTCACATGCTCCAGAGTTTGGGGTAATCAGCGTGTCTTATCTGATAACCTGCACTTCTGAAGGGGATAGGTCTTAGGAATACAGATACTTCTAGGCATGGCCCTTTGCTATGTGATGTCTCTTGACAAAACTCCTTCCTGCATGCTTATCCCCCAGAAAACTGGTGCCTTTTGCCGGCTTATCTGTGCAGCCTATGCCAAAGCTAATCCTGGGTGTTAGAACACAGAATACCAGCATAACATAATAGACCTAGTGTGGGAGAAAGCTGTGTGTAAGACACATCTTGCTCTATTGTGCTTCAGAGATGAAACTAAGGGTATGTCTACACGAGCTCGTTAGTTCGAGCTAGGTAGGCAAATCAGGCAACCGGAGTTGCAAATGAAGCCCGGGATTTAAATATCCTGGGCTTTATTTGCATGTTCCCGTCTGGCCGCCATTTTTAAATCCCCCTTAGTTCGAACAAACTGCCCGCGGCTACACGCGGCAGTTTAAAGTTAATCCGAACTAAGTCCTTAGTTCGGATTAACTGTTACACCTCATTCCACGAGGAGTAACAGTTAATCCGAACTAAGGACTTAGTTTGGATTAACTTTAAACTGCTGCGTGTAGCCGTGGGCAGGTCGTTCGAACTAAGGGGGATTTAAAAATGGCGGCCGGACGGGAACATGCAAATAAAGGCCGGGATATTTAAATCCCGGGCTTCATTTGCAACTCCGGTTGCCTGATTTGCCTACCTAGCTCGAACTAACAAGCTAGTGTAGACATACCCTAAGAGAGGATCCTCCTACAAATATAGTGATGCAAGAAACATGCCAAGAAAAACAAGGAGGAAAGAAACTGAATGTGTTTGTTGTATATTCTGCCCTTATATCTAGGGATGTGAACGACTAGTCGACTATGTGGTAAGCAAAGGCTTATCGGATAGTCAACACCCTAGTCAACTAGTCGCTTTCCTCCGCCCCCTTGCTGCCTCTATCAGAAAGATAGAGATCCTGGGCTCCTCGTGATGCTGCCATTTTCAAATGCCATGTGCAGCCTGGGACCAGCTGGGGAGTCCTCAGCTGGCCCTGGGCTCCCCATGGCGTTTCAAAGTGGCAGCGCCACGTGGAGCCCAGGGTCAGCTGCGGACTCCGGGCCTGTGCTCCCTGCATCACTTTCACCTTAGAAGTGTAGCAACAGCCTTGGGGCTGTTGCTACACTTCAAAGGCGGAGGCACCCTTATCAACTGATCGAATAGTCGATGCAAATTGCATCGACTATTCGATTAACCAGTTAATCTAAATTTAACATCCCTACTTGTATCATATCACTTAGGAGTGCCACCAGAGAGCGGCCCAGAACTTAACCTCTTCTGCTGTGTTATTTGGAGAGGAAGAGAAGTGAACCTGTTTAACTAAGGGAATCCTCCTTGCCCCCATAGTCACCATTACCAGCATGAGTAAGAAGTCAGCTCTAGCTTCTCCCAACCTTCATCCAACAGAGGAGGGATGAGAGAAACCCTTACGAACTGGGCAGATTTCAGCCCCAGTGATGGACGTGTACCAGTTTGGGTGGGAGAAGTTCTTCCTTTCTCCCCTGAACTCCTGGTCTGGTCTGGTTTATAATACGAGGAGCCTAACAGCAAGTTCAGTCTCTAGGCTGTAAAATTCTTGCTCCCAAAAAGACTGAAATAGTGTGAGGAAAAGGAATTGAAAATATGCAGGGACCCAGGGTCTCCTATATGAGCTATCTCCCATGCCTGCTGACAGACCAGGCAAGTGGTTCTTTCATTATTTCCTCCTGGATGTGCGCTAGGCTGACCTTTTTCTCCTGAACTGATCTGCCAGCTTTTGAAGCCTTTTGGAGCTCATGTGCCTCAGGAGGCTGCCTAATTTTCCAACTGAATAGGGCCCTAAATACTGGAGGGCGCTTACATTCCTGCCTTCAGGATTTACTTCTGTTGGTTAGAAATCATAATGAAGGGCCATCTGTGTTCTGCCTGAGGAAAGGCTCAATAAAAATTGAGTGGGGCTTTGGGAGTGGAGCCAGTAGAATTGCTGGGAGCTTTGCCTGAGTATGAAATGTAGGGCTTGGACCAAATATAGTAAGAAATGATTAACACCCCTCTACCCTTTCATGGCATCTTCCACTGAACAATCGACATGCTTGCAAAATGGCCGGATTGGAGGTGACGTAAAGATTAGTGGCTGAAGCCCAGCAAGTGTGTGCCTGGATTTGCAAGGCAGTGTAAGGAACCAACACCCATATGCCCTTGCACAGTGGCCATACACAGTCACAGCTGTTCCACTCGGGAAGCAAAAGTTTCAGCAAGCAATACAGTGATTTTGCTTTCCAAACCGAATGGGAAGTAGCACGTCTTTGGTCCCATCCTCGGTGCACAGGCCAGTGGAGGTGGCCTGGGTGGGGTGGAGTTACAGGTGGTATGCTCTGAGGGCCTAAAACTAAAGGAAAACTACTTTACAAAATACCTGGAGTGAAAATATCAGGCTATTCTATATGGTTGATTTTTAGACTGTCCATTAGTCCTCAGCTATAGTATTGTCTTCTATATTGCCATTTTTGATGTGCTATTTATTGTTTGGCCCACATAAGGGTTTGCCTCCAGGTTTTCTCCTTGAGAGCCTTATCCTCAGGGAGCCAAGATGGTGCTTGGTCCTGCCGTGAGGACGGGACTGGACTCGATGACCTCTCGAGGGCTCTTCCAGTCCTAGTGTCCTATGATTCTATGATTCTGTGATACTAACATAAATGTGAGAAATGTGCTGAGATGAGGAATCCCACTAGTTCATTGAGACATTCTTCCCTGCACTGCTTATGTTGGTATTTAAGCTTTTTATTTGTTTCCATAAATGCAAAGACTTCCCAGTTGTGTGGACACGCTATTTTGAAATAGTTATCACAAGAGTTATAATTTCAAAATACGTTATTTTGAAATAATTTCCCAGTGTAGACATAGCCTTAGGGCATGTCTACACTAGGAAATTATTTCAAATTAAGGGGAGTTATTCTGAAATAACTGCTAAGTGAAGACATGCTCTAAGTGATCTAGAGACTTCTAAAAGCAGACCTAATAAGATATATGATTGAGATCCATCATGTAAATGCCAATAAACTTAACTTACCATTTTATTGGGCTATCTTTGGAAAATGCATAACAAAAACATAAATTAAAAAGTATCAGCTCTTTTAAACATTAAAGCCAGTTTTGAGTTATGCAGTCATAAGAATAGCTTCTTAAATTAGTAAGCCTATTTCATCAATCCTACCAACCAGCCAATCAATTTGTTTTGTTATCTTAAAATAAATTATTCTCATATGTATTTATAACTCTTCCTGGCCTGATAACCTGGATCAAGATTTATCCAAAAACAAATTTACTCTCCTAGAGGTTTTTCTGAATCAGTTTGTAATTGATATATTTGATTAGAGAACCAATCACCGTAGCATCTTTCTGTGCTACTTACAAAGCTTTAATGCTAAACCTAATATTGTAATATAACATTTTTAGTTTTTCTAAATAGGTCCATTATATGGTAATTATACAAAAAATATATATCCAGTGGAAGTATCATGTGTAAAGATCTGCAACCCTCACACCAAAACAGACATCCAACTGGTAACCATTGCAATAGCTTTCATTCTGAGCAAACATACTGGTTGTCTTGGCCCTTTAGATTTTTTCTTTTAGTGCAGCAAAGTGCGAGAGTGAGCCAATAGGCGGCTACTGCACCTATCAAGAGCAAAGCGAGTATTAAGGAGATGTAGTGAGGAGTCAGAAGCTGACGTGGAAATGGAGATTTGAATCTTCACTGTTATGTACACTGTGTAACCATTTTCAGCTGTGCAAAATGAGTATAAAACACTAGCAAAATAGAAATCTTCAATCACCTGGTAGTAGCTTTGTATACTTACTTTCCATAGTTAGAAATGACTATATGATGCCCTTCTATGAAACAGAGCACTTGAAAGCTAAGACCAAGTGTCTATAATGAAGAAATCTGGGACCTGATTTTAATCCCCCACTGTTACAGGCTCAAGAATTTGGTCCTTATTGTGACCCCCCTAAAACAAAACATCACACAAAGGGCCAGCACCAATTGAAAGCACCAGAACAAATGTCTAGATTTCCAAAAAGTCCTCAGTCTGCTGGGTGTTGGAGCTATTTAGAAGTGTTGGTCATAAGCGGCATAGCAGAGGCTACTGGTACCTGAGCTATTTTGAAAATCAGTATGTAAACGGAACCCAATTCTGCAAATACATAAGTAACTTTACTCACATAGTAGTCCTGTGTGCACTTGTAGATCAAATCCCACTTTTGGAGTAGTCTGAATATGCTACAATAAAAAGTTTTAGACATAAGATTTCAGGATTCTAGAAATACAGGTTTCTTTTTTAAAGGTCTGTGGTTTTTAGTATATCTGGCCTTTTTTATTTTCTGTTTGACTCGCCTGCTCTGGGAACTGCCCTATCTTGACTAGAACTTGTTTTAAATGTGGCTAGGGAGAGGGTTTGGAAAATTCTTCACTGTGGCTGTTTTGAGGTTTACTGTGTGAGCAGTTAAAGAGGAACTTTGTTGCTAGTTTGGGCCTCTTTACCTTTGGTTTACCAGCTGGGCTGGCCTGACAATAAGCAAGGGTTCAGTTTCATTTAACGTGTTAAAGAAGCAAATCAATAATGAAAAGAGCTTTCCCACCGCTGCCCACTCTGTAATCTGCCTGACCAGTGTGAGGGTTTTCCTGAACCTTTGTATAATAAGACGCCGGCTGCTCAAGTTACAGTTATTTCAGGGTGTTGTTGTGTACCGCGTTAAAGTTGACTGGCAAGGCGTTCTGACAGCCAGCGCTGCTCTCAGCCCTCAAAAGCAGCAGAAAAGCTCCGGCTTCCTCCGCCCACGCATGCAAAATTGTTTTTTAGCCCACAAGGTAAACTAAAGATATAGTTAAAAGTACCAAGTGCCTGGAATACCCAGGGAAGTGAGAATGAACGGATCTCACACAGTGATGATTTGAAACAAGCCTTGTGGCTTTTTAATAATGTGCCAAAGCAGTCTCAGTGGTGGGCCAGCAGGCACCATATTCTATCTTCTGTGAAAGAACGAGGCCCAGCAGGCCTCGGCTAATGCAGACAGCCCCTTCACTCTGCTGGAGGAGACAGACTCGGAGATGGCAATCAAGGCTTGATTTGCCAACACATTTCCAATGATTAAAATGTAATTAGCACAACTGAGTGCCTCCTCCCTAGCTAATTTTAATGCATGCTGTGACAGGCAGGCAGCCGGCTGTGCCTCGGCCCAGCAGCAGATGGAAGCAGAGGCAGCGGGAGAGGAAAACCATTTTGCAATGCGACTGTTCGCATCACAAAACCATCAGGGCGCTCAGCTCTTAGAAGGCCCTTGATGGCAGCACATCAAATTGGCGCTGTCATATCTGACCGTGGCAATGGCAGCCATCCTTCATGCTGTCCCAGAAGCACAGCAAGGTAATTTGCAGGCTTAACCCTTTGAGGTATTAGGAGGAGATGAGTTTTCAGTGAGAAAGACGTACCAAATGTACTAAATGCGATATTCCCACCAGCTTGAAGAGATCCATTTCCATTCAGTCATTTGGACACATTGCTTATTTTTCCAAGAACGAAGAGTATGCTGTGAAAACCAACAGAAATTTTGGTGAAAAATGTGAATTACCAAAAGGGGAAAAAAAACCCCACCTTCAAAACACAGCTCTACATCTTGGAGCCCGTTTATGTCTCATGGTAGCCAGTTTACGAGAGGGAAGAAATATGCCTCTGGTATGCAGACATACGTGAGCTATCAAAGCCAGCTTCTGTGGAGAGACAAAGAGAACGGCTGTACGAGCACGATGGTTTCCCTTCACTTCTCAGTCGTGTTTATTTTAAAAGGGTCATTGTTTTGGGCGTTGGTAAACATGTAGAATCCTGTGCGCTTCAAATCCTGTTTGGTGTGAATTATATAGTGGTCACGCAGACACACACATGTATTCCCACAGGGCAGGGGTTCCCAAACTTTTTGACACGGGGACCAGTAAATCCATTCATGAGCTTTTGGAGACCCTGCTGCCCCTGTCCAGCCTTGCTTCCGGCAGCCAGTTCCCCCCGCCCCCCCCAATCTCCCCCGGTCAGCCCTGCTCCCCCAATGACCCCCCCCCCCCGAGCAGCCCCGCTGCCCCCATCCAGCCCTGCTTCCGGCAGCTGCTTCTCCCGTCCTCCTCCTCCTGATCTCCCCTGGCCAGCCCCCCCCGCTCCCTGTCCAGCCCTGGTTCCGCCGCCTGCCCTCCCCGATCTCCGCCGGACAGCCCCGCTGCCCCCAACCCTGCTTCCGCCGCCCGCCCACCCACCCCGATCTCCGCGGGACAGCCCCGCTGCCCCCAACCCTGCTTCCGCCGCCCCCCCCCGCCCACCCCGGTCTCCGCGGGACAGCCCCGCTGCCCCCAACCCTGCTTCCGCCTCCCGCCCGCCCACCCCAATCTCCGCGGGACAGCCCAGCTACTCCCAACCCTGCTTCCGCCGCCCACCCGCCCCGATCTCCGCGAGACAGCCCCACTGCCTCCAACCCTGCTTTCGCCGCCCGCCCACCCCGATCTCCGCGGGACAGCCCCGCTATCCCCAACCCTGCTTCCGCTGCCCGCCCGGATCTCCACGGGACAGCCCCACTGCCCCCAACCCTGCTTCCGCTGCCCGATGGCCCCGATCTCCGCGGGACAGCCCCGCTACCCCCAACCCTGCTTCCACCGCCCACCCGCCCAGATCTCCGCAGGACAGCCCCGCTGCCCCCAAACCTGCTTCCACCGCCCACCCGGATCTCCGCGGGACAGCCCCGCTGCCCCCAACCCTGCTTCCGCTGCCCGCCTACCCCCATCTCCGCGGGACAGCCCTGCTGCCCTCAACCCTGCTTCCTGGCAGCCGGTTCCTCCCCCCCCACACACACACCTCCTCCCAGCCCACCCCGCTCTGCTTCTCTCCCGGCAGCCACGCTGAGGCCCGGTATTTTTTTCCCGCGGCCCGCTACTGGGCCGCGGCCCATAGTTTGGGAAATGCTACCATCGGGTGATTTTAACTTGGAATTGCTACAGCAGGGATCCACTTATGTAGGTGGGAATCTGGTAGATAGTTTCTGTTTCCTCAGCAAGGCCGACGACCACCGCAGGCCCTGGGCAAGGTGTGGGCGGGCCTGCTCCATATCCCCGGAAGGGGCAGAGTCTCAGGCAGAAGGGGTCAAGTTTGGGGACAACCAGCCCTCAGTGCTGCCTGGGTCCCCCCTCAGCGCCATGCGGAGCAATGCTCTGGTGGTGATTCAAAGGGGCTGGGGTTCCCAGCTGCCGCCACTGCCACAGTAGCAGCCATGATGGCCAGGAGCCCCAGGCCTCTTAGAATCACTGCCCCCCCCTTTCCCATCAGTGGGTCTGTGTTTCTTTATTGCAGTGGCCAAGTAAAAAAGGTCCATCTAGCCCAATATCCTGTTCTTTTCATTCCCTCTGGCACCCCTGGCATTGACCACTGTTGGAAGACAGGATACAGAAGCTTTGGTCTGACCCAAGATGGCCATTCTTATGATAGAAGGAAGGGATCGTCTAACAGTATGGTTAAGGTACCGTGGAGCAAGGGTACTAGTCTGGGCTCTTCCTCAGACTTTCTATGTGACCTTGGACATGACACAACTTTTTTTGCCTCAGTTTCTTCATTTGGAAAAACAGAGATAATCCCACCTACTTCAAAAGGAAGGTTGAGACGCGAAACATTTAATCTTTGTACAGTGTGCTGAAACTTTCTGATGGGAGGTGCTGGGGGGGGGGGATAATAAATAAAAGGGGTTGTGCAAAAGACTGGGACTGTGTGGTTTTATTAAATATATACACATTTTTAAATGGTTCCACTGGAAATGGAAGGGATGGTGAACCTGTGGTGATTGTCAAAGAATTCCCCAGTTCAAAAACTAGCTGCCAAAAATGTCTCCCTTGGATATTAATATTAGGTTTCAGGATCTCTGAGGGAGATGTGAAGGTTCCCATGCAGCTACCTTCTGTAACTCTTTATGGGAAACTGCTCTCTTTCCTTCTTGCTCTCGTTTTCTTTCTTGAGAGGATCTCAGTGGTGTGCAGTCTGGATTTTATATCGAATTTCCCTTAGATCTTGCCTGTGTGCTTTTATGATAGCTGCCATGCAGGACAATTCCGTTGTATTTTTTTCTAAGATTAAAAACTGTTCAGATTCTTCTCAGAATGTGTTTTAGCAATTCCGCACACCCATATTGACGGCTTCATATCATGCCCTCTTTCCTCCTGGATTTGTAAATTACAATGAACCTCCTGTCATGGACCTTTTTATTGATTACTCCAAAATGTAGTCTAGCTGAACAGCAAAGCTCAAATGCCTTTTAAGGAGGTGCTGTACATGCAGACGATGAAAATAAATCTTGTGAAGCTGCACCATGCTACACGTGGAACAACAGCAAAACAAGAAGCCGTTCTAAAATAAAACGATTCCTCTTGCCACATGCAAAATAATGAGATATGTAATGAGAGACCTTTCCAGTACAGAGCTGCATTCAATGGCCTTGTATATTCAATTGGCATCAGAAGTGGGTGTTGTCGACAGGGAATTTTCCAGGGGAAATACGAGATGGATTTGTTGGTCAATAAATACACAAACTAGCCTTAGACTAGAAAATGGAGAAAACGTGGCGAGAGACTTCGGGATTCATAGATGTTAAAGGATCATTTAGTTTGAATCCTACCTAACCCGGCCATGGAATGTCCATGAATTAATTCCTGCTTCCAGGCCCATAGCTGGGGTTGAACTATAGCACATCTTGTAGGGAAAAAAAATCCAAATGTGATCTAAAGGTTTCCAGGGAGGGACGCCCCACCACAGCCCTTGGTAAGCTGCTACAGTGCCTAATCACCCTGACCGGTGAAAAGATGCATCGTATTTCTAGTCTGAATATGTCTAGCTTCAGCTTCCAGCTATTAGATCTTGAACTTCCGCCTTTGTCTGCTATACTGAAGAGCCCTTATTTTTTATTGTTAGATTTCTGTCCCCCATGCATGTATTACAATTTGATCAAGTCATCCCAGAACTACGCTATTAAGCGAAATACTCCACTCCTTGTAACACCTCCTCCATCACCCCTTTTCAAAATTAGTTAGCAAATGAGGATCTGAAATTTAAGAGTTCGGGGGGGGGAAAGTGTTTATGGGTATACTCCAAGGCTATGTCTACACTTCGAGTTTTTGTGGCAGAAAATATGCTAATGAGGGACTCATTAGCATGAGTTGCAACATCATTAGCATATTTTCTGCCAATTCTTTTTGCGCAAGGGGTTTTTGCGCAAAAAGAAGCCGTGTAGGCGCTTCCGTTTTGTGCAAAAAAACCCTTTTGCGCAAGATCCTTATGCTTCTCCGGCTACACTGCTTCTTTTTGCGCAAAAACCCCTTGCACAAAAAGAATTGGTGGAAAATATGCTAATGATGAACCTCATTAGCATATTTTCCGCCACAAAATTCGCAGTGTAGACATAGTCCATTAGAAGAAACAGCCTAATAGAAGGGACTTAATCTTTTGTGACTGAAACTTGCCTGAAATCTAGGAGGCTTTCTAGGGCCAGATATTCAAAAGATGTCAAAGCTGGACTGGCTACAACTGGGATAATATTTTCAAAAATGCCCAACATTTATTAGGACTCTTATTGATCAGCACTCAGCATGCCAAGACCTCTTGAAAATCTGGCTATTTACTTTCAACAAATCTAGTTTTGATTATGGATCTTAAGCTCTTCTTTGTAAATTCTGATCCTAATGGCCAGTCGTGATAGCAAGACATCTGGGTTTTAACTGTAGCGCCTCAGCTCATATCATAACTTCTCACCAACTGCACAGAAACAAGTCAAGGGTCGGAGCCCATATGGCATCATATCAGCTACAGGGAAGCCCCTTCTGAAACTCTGGGGCTGCGTAATTGTAAAGGAGATGTCTGGAGAAAGCAATGAACATTCACTTCACAGCCCAGTTTTCCTCAAACCTTTGAATAATGTGGGCCCATTAATATTCTCTTACGCATGTTCACCCTTGGTGCAAAGTGATTTTCAGGATACCTGCAGATTGAGAACCAGTTGTGCACATAGCTCTTTAGAGATTTGTTCTCCAGTCGAGTAAGGGAGTACAGAGCATAAAGAGCAGAGCAGAGACAGGGAACTTTGCATGAACGCCTCAGCAGTCTGTGGCATCCCCAGTGGGTATCCCATTGAACTTGGAACACCTGCCTGTTTGCAGGCAGCTCCTTGTACTGGCTCAGTGCTTGTATGGGAAAAGTATGCCCCTTTTCTTCCCCAACAGTATGATTTAATGGAAAGTCCTTTATTTACACTCGAGATGTCTCTTGATCATTTGGTGGGGTTTCCCTGTGGAAGAGATTGTTAACAACAGTGTGAAGTCTCTGTACTGCCACAGCTGAAAATAGAACATACAGTCGGCCCTATCTACACCGCAGTCAACACTGTACCAGCGATAGCCATATTTAAGCACAGTGGTTGCTAGCGAGGCATTCATCTTTCCCCTGACTTGTGTGGACAGGGATAATTTTATCTGAGCACTGTGTTAAAAGCCTGCTATTAAAACAGTTCTAAACCTTGTCTGTGCCAGGAAAATAAGGAACTGTAATTTACCACCAATGCTAACAATGTAGACTGTAATAATTATATAATACCACCACAGCAAGGCAGTAAAATACCAGAGCCGTGCAAGATTAGATGACACAGCAATAAAAAAAACAAAAACACTTTTCTTACTACAACTTCTGGAGGTCCTTTGCTCGTGAATTGTGAATCCTGTTTCTCATTGTGAGAGCCCTACTAAATTCACAGCCCATTTTGGTCAATTTCACAGTCATCGGAATTTTTAAAATGGTAAATTTCATTATTTTAGCTATTTAAATCTGAAATTTCATGGTATTGTGATTGTAGGGGTCCTGGCCCTACCAAGAGTTGTAGGGCCATCACAAGAGTATTGTAGGAGAGTTTGCGATACCGCTTACCCTTACTTCTTCATAGGCCTACTGGTGCCACTAGCAGGAGCACAGAAGTAAGTATGGCATGATATAGCGCTACCACCTTTCCTTCTGCACTGCTGCCTGTAGACCTGGGCCAGCCATCAGCAGCCGCCCCCTCCAGCTGCCCAGCGCAATATCACAACCACCCCCTCAAATAACGTGCCAACCCCCCTAACTCCCTTTTGCGTCAGGTCCCCACATTTAAGAAATGGTGCTCTCCCCAGTGGAATCTGAATAGGAGAGGGTAAAAGCACACAAAAGACCAGATTTCATGGTGGTCTGTGACGTGTTTTTCATGGCCGTGAATTTGGTAGGGTCTTAGTCATGGTGTATAGGCACTGAGAGATACCTGTCCCTGATTCAGAGGTTTGTTGTGGTTCTCCTTTACACATTCCTTTCTGCACCTGTTGAGTTTCAGCTGTTCTTTTGTAGATACAGCCATGGACTAGAATACCTAGCCCAGGGGTGGGATCTGCAAACCATCAGTGAGCTGCAGAAATAAATATTTTGGAAGAGAGATTTTTGGTAGAGGACAGGAGCTGGGTTTGTGACAGGATCTGTGTCCTACAAATAGGTCAGCAGAATGACAAAGCTGGTGAACCTAAGTAAGGCTATGTCTAAACTACAGGCTTCTTTCGAAAGAACCTTTTCCAGAAGAGATCTTCCAAAAAAATTTCTTCCGAAAGAGAGCACCCACGCTGCCAAAGCGTATCGAAAAAGTGATCTGCTTTTTCAAAAGATAGCGTCCACACTGAATGGGCACTATCCCACATTTAAGCTGTGATTACTATGGATGGAGTGGCCACCAGGGCACCTGTGCTTTTTCCTCTTCCCTCTTCTTTCGAAAAAACACTCTCTTCCGCGTCCACACACGCCAGACTTCTTCATCGTAGAATGAGGTTTACCAATGTCGGAAAAACCCCTCTGTTCTTTCGATTTTTTTCGAAAGAACACGATTGCAGTGTGGACGTAAGTTAAGTTTTTTCGGAAAAAGTCTGTTTTTCCGAAAAAAACCCTCTGTAGTGTAGACATAGCCTAAGGGGCGTTAAACCCAATTGCAGTCAGCACAGTTCTGTGGGCAGACCGCATCAGTTCTATGGGCTTGTGACTGCATCTGTTTTATCATGTGTTTAGCAAGGGAAAGGGTAGATGGCAAATGAGCCCTGAACAGCGGGTTCTGCAAGGGATGGTGTCTTTTTCTGAATATTAATTAATTTCCTTTTCTGCTACTACTCCAGGAATAATAGCTGAGGGTTCCTGACTCCGGATTTATAAGTCTCTTTTCTACTCCCTTGATTTTTATCAGGGATATTCAATTATTCTTACCTCCAAATAGAGAAACTCAATCCCCGTTTTAAATTCAATTATTGTAACTGCAGCATTGGGAACAAAAATAATGCATTTGTTTTCTAATAAGAGATTACAGATTCCAAATTACTGCATACAGGATGTCAAAACAGCATATTTGAGACAGGCAGGGCATGGTTTGCCTTTGTCTTTGCAATTTGTATTTGCTTGCTGTCGATTTACAATAATTGTCCCCTCCCCCAGGTTTAGCACAGGCAATTCAATTTATAAATCATGCAAAAGAGATAGACAGCCATAAATAATAATAATATACCACAACTATGCCAGTAATTAATTATAAAATAGCGAGAAGAAAAGAGAGCGAATCAGCAACCAGAAAGCCAGTTTACAGTGCAAAGCAAACAGGCTGAGTTATTCTTCTAGTATTATGATAATGAGCAGCATATATGGCTGTTCGAAAGTTGCCTATAACACAAATAAATCATTTTGTCTCAGGTTATGTTAATAGCTTCCTTCTATAACTTAGTTAAGAGTTTTTTGATATCCATTAAAATTCCATTATTCAGAGGTTTATAGCTCAGTTGTTCTTAGCCCTAAGGATCAATTGATTTGGGCTGTTTTGGGGTTGATGATATTGTTATTATTTATTTATTTATTTACTACACAGTTCTGTTTAAGTGGCTTTACCCATTTTAAAGTTCTGGGATTGGAAAAAGCTAACTTTGTTTGGTTTATGTGGATTTTTAATGCTATTTTTCCTTAAAATGATTATGTCTTAGAAGTCAAATAACTCTCCCTATATGTGAAATTCATCAGCCATTTTATTCTCAGACTTGCTATATAGCTTGTTATGGCAGATACCCACTGGGCTCTCTCAATAAGATTTTACTTTGTTTCTTTTTGTTTGTTGTTTTCTGAGGTCTCTAATAGAAGTAATTTTAGACTGAGATATATTTTGCTTTAGATGCTTTGGTTGCATTAGGTCGAGGATGAGGTAGAATGATCTGTTGAATAATGCATTGTTCACCAAGGACTTGATCCAAATCGATTGAATCCTTCCTTTTCTTTTCTGTTATTATGTAGATATATTACATAGCACAAAAAGCACATAGCCCAACTGAGTTCAGGCTCCATTGTGCCAATGACTGTACAAACATGTAGTGAGACAAGGATCAGAGGGTAGCCATGTTACTCTCTATGCCCTGATCTACACTAGGACCTTATTCTGAAATAGCCTCCTATTAAGTTTGTTATTTTGAAATAATGGGCCATGGAATTCAAACTCTGTACTCCTACTTTTCATGAGGAGTAATGCTAACTCCGAAATAATAATTTCAAAATAACATTAGTGTGAATGCTCCCATGCTGCTAATTCAAATTTATTGGCCTCCGGGAGGCCTCCTGCAGCTTCCCAGAGTGTTTCCTGAGGCTTTAAGTCCAAAGTTGCGCATCCACATTAATGGAGCCTGCTTCGGACGAATTTCGATGCTTCCCTGTAGTGAGGACACACGAATTCGAATTTGTTCAGTCGGGAGTTCTTAAGCTGAATTTAGTAATTTCAAAATAGTTTCCTAGTGTAGACATGCAAAAAAGTGCAAAAAACAATGAGGAGTCCACCTGCACCTTAAAAACTACCAGATTTATTTGGGCATAAACTTTTGTGGGCAAAAACCCACTTCATCAGTTGTATGAAGAGAGGTAGGTGGAGTTAAAAAGTGGAAAGAGGAAGCAGCAGTACAGAGACGTGAAAAAATTCAGTGGAAGAGTTGGGTCACTTGACTACTTACTCTAGTGCCTTCACTAAAAGGCCACACTGCCTTGCAACACCTATTGCAGTCTTTTGATGACTCCAAGGGGAGTTGCATCAGGACCCCCAATGTATTCTTGGATTATAGCATATGGTTAGCTTTGGACGCAGTTAATAATTGAATTATGTGGCAGGGGCAGACACCAAGTCATGTATTTGATAAACGCATATTTCACTGACACAATTCATTTTTCATTTACAGTTCAACTAATACAGCTTGACCAGCTCCATTGCTCTGAATGCACCTTAGCATATTAGAAAATAAATACTTAAAATTAGCTGAATGAATAGCTTCAGCAAATTATACCTGAGAGTCAGGCAACCAGTTCCCAAGTAGAGCACTGACATATAGTGGCTGCAGTCTTTTTAGTTGCCTTTTTAACCAATTATCATGGTCTGAATATTCCTAGTTATTCCCTAGTAAGTCTAGGCACCACAGGGCTCACATGCAAATCATGTATGTCTATTAAAGGCAAAAGGGCAACCCTTGTATCCATAATCCTTTCAGGGTAGAGTCTCCAACAAAGCTGGCCTTACCATGAGGCGAACTGAGGCAGCCGCCTCAGGTGCCAGACTGTGGGTGGGGGGGAGCCACTAGGACCCAGAGTGTAGAAAATTGTGTCTGCTGCTGGTGCATACGTATTCTCTCTGCTCTAGATGCACAGAGATGGTAGAGTGCGGTGCTGGAGGAAGGAGGTCACAAGAGACATAACAGGCAGTCAGGAGAAAAGGTGGCATGGGGGCGTCATTTGAGCTCCCCACTTCAGGTGCCAAAATGTTATGGGCCGGCCCTGGTCTCCAGACCAATTGTTAATGTGATTGGCTAGAATCCCCCTGAATAAATCCTAAAATGGCTAAGTACCTGATGGAAACCAATAATTGTTTGATGTTTTGTGATGAGTTTTTTCTTATTTTCATCACTTGAAAGTATTCTGGCCATCCCAGATCTACAAACTATTATTAAAGTGTGCATAATTTATTATCTTTGCTTTTGTATCTTTTATTTATTTTAATCTCCTCTTTTGCCTTTTATCTCAGTCCTTACATGTGCACAGCTTTCTCATTTTTCACCTTCCAAGGAACTAAGATCAAGACACTTTAAGTCAGTCAAGTATCCATTTAGGAACTAAACTAGGCTGTAGACAACAGAATAACAAAATGCTTTAACCCTACTGGATGCATCTACACAGCACCCTAAACTCGAAATAAGATGCACAATTTGCGCTATGCAAATTGCATATCTTGTTTTGATCCTATTTCGAATAGCTTATTTGAAATTTGGCACTTCTACATAGTGCCAAATTTCAAAATAATGCACTATTGCGAGACATCCCATAACCCTCATGGGTTGAGGGTTACAGGGATGCCGAAATAGCATGCCTGTTATTTCAAAAAATATTTTGAAATAACTGGTGGCTTGTTAAGACGTGGGGTAGCTACTTTGGGATACTGGTATCCTGAAATAGCTGCGCGTTGTAGATGTACCCACTGGTAGAAACTTATGCATACAGGGACCGTGCCTGTGACTACCTAATCTAACTGCTAGTCTCTATTTGTCTCTACTAATGAAAGAAGTGGAGTAGGTACCATTTAAAAATATGCCACTTTATCATATTATTTCCTATACTTAGAATATCATAATGAATACAATCAAAAATTGATAATGTAGTTCTCTGAATAGGGACTTTGTAAAAATGACATCTTATCCACGAGAGCTGCTTTTTTTTTTGTATCTAGTCCTAGCTGCTGACTTTCAGGGTAAAATTATTTTTAAGGCAAAACAAACACATGACAGAAGTTTGTCACCTACCTTAAGGCACTACTGGAAGTCTCTCAGATGTGATGATGGTAAGCATAGAATCATAGGGCTGGAAGAGACCTCAGGAGGTCATCAAGTCCAGGCCCCTGCCTAAAGCAGGACCAATCCCAACTAAATCAACCCAGACAGAACTTTGTCAAGCTGAGACGTAAAAACCTCTAGGGATGGAGATTCCACCACCTCCCTAGGTAACCCATTCCAGTACTTCACCACCCTCCTAGTGAAATAGTTTTTCCTAATATCCAACCTAGACCTCCCCCACTGTATCTTGAGACCACTGATCCTTGTTCTGTCATCCACCACTACTGAGAACAGCCTCTCTCCATCCTCTTTGGAACCTCCCTTCAGGAAGTTGAAGGATGCTATCAAAGTTGAAGGCTGCTATCGAAAGCATGGTACAAGAGCTTATAGAAACTAGACTAGAACATTCTGAATCAATAAGTTGACAATCAGTTAAGGACCATGTTCACCAGTGCACATTGGCTTCTTTGTGCTATTCTGGTAGTACATAACACACCCTCTAAACGGGCCATTGTGCTCTAGCTATTATGAAGGACCACTGTCCATTAAAAATCAGTTTAATCTCATATTGCATCACAAACACTAACATACTTTCTGAGACAATTATTGAATTCCATCACCACAGGGCTGAGTTAGGTTTATTACTGTTTCTTAATTGTATTTCCATATCTTGGTTTTCCTTACTTCTAGATTTCCTGGCTTTGTAATATTTGGGTTTATGATAATTTCTCCATTCTAGCCATGCTTTTTTTTTTTACTTTTAGGTTACAAATATCTCAACCTTAACTCTTCCTTGACTTAAGGTTTTTGTTTTATTTCTTTCCCTTATTATGATTAATGATGATGATGATGAAGCAAGAAAGAGCCCAGCTTGATTCTCAGGTCCCAGCTTCAGTGTGTGGGGCTACCAAGTAGCTTATTCTTTAGTGGGAATCCCATATGAGTCTCTGAGGTCAAAATTTGGCCATGTAACAGCTAAGAACCTGTGTACTGAAGCCAGACCTGCAACAGAGATGCCTTCAAGGGCTTCCGTACTGCTTCCTAGCTGCCACATGGCTTTCATTTGTAGTTTCTTTTATCGAGCACAGTTTTTAAATGAGGATGGTTGCTTCACTTTAAGGACGTACAAATGACTTGCCCTCACCTGTCAAGCATGATCCTTGTATTTTACCAGGCCCATTATGAACGCAATCTTTCTGTCGAAAATTTGCATACCTCCTTTCTTGAAAAGTAATGACAGCAATTTCTCTCCCTGCGCTCACTTTCTGAGTGTCTCATTTAACAGCACCTGTGAAACCGACAGGCACAGAGATGAGAAGTGAAAGAGAGCAGTTGATTAAATCATCATCAAGTCGGGCCTCAGAAAGTCAATTCTGCTTCCCGTCTGCAATGATATCCTTTTATCTTAAAGTAATGAGCTATGGCACTTTTGCATCGGGTAATGCGATAAGTTCTATTAGCATGTTCCATTTGCTTCACAAGCAAGGGCAAGTCATTTCAGCAAGCTCATATCACTGCAATCAAAGCAATTGGCTTCACAGGCAGAGAAGAAAGAGGAAGGGCTCAGGGTGATTTTTATGGATCACAACACAGTGGAAAAAATAGACTCTTGTATTATTTTAACCCATAACGTGCTTTGCTTTTTGTCCATTGGCACAGCTTGCTTTCATTAGCCTGTACCACATATGGAGGAATCAAATGCCGGACTGAACCATTAAGCTTAGTTTGGGATGGATGAAAAAGGGACCTTTCTGTACAAAGACTCTGGCTAGAGCGCTATTAGACACTGGCTGCAACGGGCACAGTTCAATTCTTTGTGGTTAACCTATTCTCAGAATATTGATGCAGCTTATTGTTTTTAAACACTGAAAGAGTGCTCATCACTGGCGAGAGGTGCAGAATAAAGATCCCTGCTCCAACGTGTTTCCTGTCTAAAAGATGGTCATGAAGAAGCAAAGATGAACCGGAAGCCTAGAACAGAATAATATGGAATAATTGTTAGTTAGGACAAGTTGGTGACTTGGCAAACTGAGACAAGGAGGTTATTAAATCAGCTTCAGAGAGAATGATTTGTGGGTTTATTTTACTGAGTGACTGAGGTTGGAATTATCTACATGGATTATGGGAGTCAGGTGCTAGCTCCCATTGGATGCCCCCGGGATTTGGGTACCTGACTCATGTGGCTCCTTGGAAATTGACACCCTGAATTTCTCTTGCCATCATTTTCCTGGCTTCTCTTAGAGCCAATTAGTCTCTCACTGAATTCAATGAGGGTCTTTTCATTTGCTTCAGAGGGAGTTGGATAAAGCTCTAAACATCTTTGAAGGAAAGGCAACAAAATGTAGCCATGGTGAAAGAGATAAGGGGAAAAGTAAGCAGCATTCTTTCTACAGTAACCTGCTCCTTCTTTCTGTGATCCCCCTGACACAAGAGGATCGCAAAGGAAATATGGTCCCCTAGAAGCATGTATGAAGGCCAGGTATGAAGCCTCTGAAGCGGGGTGTCTTTTGAACATCACCTGTTACTCAGTGCAGTGCCTAAAGGAACCTCTAGCTACAAATCATTCCTGTTTTCTCGGGGTGAAATTTGCCCCTCTGTGGATGGTGAGAAGAAACCCTATGCACCACTTAAGTCCCACTTAAGTCTTCAAAGTACAGTAAAACCTGTGTTATCCGGCATGCCCAGGGATTAGGGCATGCCGGTAACCTAAAAATTCTGAGGGGGGAGGGGCAGGAGCCGTGTGGGGGCTGGGATGTGCCCTGCTAGAGGGGCCATGAGCCACGGGTGGGGGATGCGACCTGGTGAGGAGGGGTGGAAGCCAAGGGGGCAGGAGATGGAGATGGCAGGGGAGGCCTGCCAGGGGGAGAGGGAGCCGCGGGGGGGCTGGCCTGCTGGGGGTGCCGAGATGCTTGCTGCTTGCTTCTGGCTGCCTTTCCCTCCTTCCCTGGGTACTTGCTGCATGCTTGTCTGAGGAGCGGCGCAGCACTTAAAGGACCAGTTTTTTGTTTTGTTTTGTTTTGCTTTTCCTGGTGTCAGAAATTTGCCTGTTTCTACAGTTTTCCGGATGCTTAAGTTCCAGAGAGCACAGGTTTTACTGTAGAACAAAGTGATCCTGGAAACAAAATGGGGCATAAGTGGAAGTCCATGGGAGCATGCACCTCTCATGCTTGCTCTCTGCAAGCGGGGGGATTCAGTCCTAGCCAAACCCCACTGTATTCTGTACTTTTTAAGTTATGGTTACGGAGCACCATTTGCAGAGGGTACACACACATGTACACACAAATAGATGCATGTACACGATAGTTCTTTATCATTTATGTTCACTTTCTTGTGGATAGCAATACATTTTATTTGGAGTTTTTGGCTTTGATATTCAAACAGTAAGTGTCTTATTTACACTGATGATCAAACTTTTTCTTGTGCACAACTCTTGAGGAGTGAGGGTATGTCTACACGACAGCGTTATTTCGAAATATTTTATTTCGGAATAGTTAATTCAAAATAAGTTATTTCGAAATAATGCGTCTTCACACAAAATGCATCTCAAAATAGCGTTTTGCTATTTCGAAATAGTGCATCCACACTGAGTGGACGCTGAATTGCATTTAAGGCCAGCCGGAACCAGGTCTGGCAGGGCATCAGGTCAGGAGTTACTTTGTGTGGCTGCTGCCTGAGGCTATCTGAGGCCTGTGCCTAAAGGGACCCTCCCTGGACAGCCGGTTCTCAGCTTTCCCTGCTTGCTTGCCTACCTCGATGAGGGACAGCAAAGCATTTTGTTTCTGCGTGCTCTGGTTGCCCTCACTTGGGACACCGCAGCACTCTGCAACATGGAACCAGAGCTGCCCCTGGGCACTCTGGTGCTTCTCTTGGACGCGTTGCTGCGAGCCTGGCTGCACTTTCTGCAGGCTGCCATCTGGTAGGTCCATCGGGGGGCTGTCAGTATCCAGGAGGCCCTGCGGAAGAGCTTCCACCTTGAGGAGCACTAAGAGCCTCCCTGGTCTGCCCCACTGGGGGCTTGTGCCTCATTCCTCCCTCACGTCCTTCCACTTACCCCTCCCTAACTCCCCTTCGTGACGTCAAATAAAATACACGTATTTTCCAGAACACAAACTCTCTTTATTTAACAAAACTGGGGGGGAGGGAATGAAACTCTGGTGAGACTGGGGAGAGGGGAGAAGAGAGGGTGGGAGAGGGGAGGGAGAAACCTGGGAGGAGGGAGCTGGAAGGGGGAAGCAAGGCGAAGAAGGGGGAGGGGAAGCTCAGGGTTGGGGGTCTCGCCAGACCAACTTGATTTTCATGCAAACCTGCTCCTAGGTTCACATGTGGCCTTTGGTGGCCAGACTGGCAGCTATCCTGCCATAGATGGCTGCGTTCCTCTGTCTAGTGCGGAGATCATGGACGTTGGGGGCATCCCCCACAAACCTGAATAAGGTCCATGATCTTTACCCTGGACCAGGAAGGCTCCCGCCTTCTCCAGGCCCTGTCAGGCTCCTGGGAGCTGGCAGACTGATCCTGGGGAGCAGTGGAGGGCTGGCTGGCACTGGCTTGCTGGCTTATGTTTTGGGGCCACTGGGTCAGGGGCAGTGACTGCTGATTCTGGGCTGGCAGGCTTGGAGCTGGCACAGGCACTGTGGCCAGCATCAACCCCTTTAAGGGCTCTGGGGAGGAGGGAGAGAGAGGAGTGTTCTTGGTTAAGGCTGGAGTGGCCACCAGGGCACCCTGGGAAGGCTGGAGGCCCCCTATTTCAATATAAGTGTCTTCACAACACTTATTTTAAAATAGCTATTTCGAATTTGGCATTCTTCCTCATGGAATGAGGTTTACCAAATTCGAAAGAAGCGCTCTGCTATTTCAAATTAATTTTGAAATAGTGGTTTGGCTGTGTAGATGCTAGTAAAGTTATTTTGAAATAAGAGCTGTTATTTCAAAATAACTTTGCTGTGTAGACATACCCTGAGAAAGCAGTTACTTGTGTCATGTTTCAACTAGAGATGGGTGGGACTCAGGACCAGCGTTCTCTGTTAGCGGCGCACTTGTATGGCCGCTCACGAGAGATTCAGATGTTGCCAAGCTAATTAGCAGGGATCCTACAGCTAGGACTTTTGTTTGTACTGGTGGTGCCCATTCACACATGCCTTCATGCACATAAAAAAATTAATTCCGCACATGCATAGAAAAAATCTGCATATGGACAGAAAAGATTAGAGAGAACATTGCTCAGGACTTCAAACAGCTTGTGGTTCAACATGTTCTGAGGTTTTCAACAATTTTTTTCCTCAGAGACCAAACTAATTTTGAATGCCTAAAAAGGGTATCACAAATAAGCATAGTGGTGGTTTTAGGGGGGCGGGGGAAGAATCCAGATAAGAGACCAACATCGGAATTCTTTGTTCACACTTTGGTGGTTTTGATAAAACTGAATCTACAGCTGTCTAACCCATGACATTAGACCTCCTCTGCCCACCTGTATCTTAGGAAATGATATGAAAAATGGAGGAAAATTGCTCCACAGAATGTAACACGAATTAATTTGCAGTTCATGTTTAAGATTCAGCAGCAGTGCGGGGCAACTGAGGCTTGTGAGTGGGTGTCATGAGTGGCCCTCCTTCATCTCAGTGGACCACAAAATTGTTGTAAGCAAGATGGTCTCCCAAAAGTTGTGGGGTGTGCCGACTGAACTGTAACAACACTTTGATTGGATGCAGAGGAGCTCATGGCTAGGGTTGCCAGGTGTATGGTATTGGCCGGACAGTCCGGTATTTACAGCCTCTGTCCGGTTAAAAAAAGAGAAAATATAAAATGTCTGGTATTTTCTGTTTTTCTTGGACAGAAGGCCATTTGGGACATTCCTCTCCTGCCGCGTGTGGCAGGGGGAGCAGTGACTGTGGGGATTTAAAGGCGCAGTGCGGTTTTTTTAGTGCTTTTTTTTTTTTTTTGCTCAACCAATGTTCTGTATTTTTTGTGAAAGTATCTGGTAACCCTACACATGGCTCTCACAATGTTGTGTGCTACTAGCATGCACTTCACCTCACGTGTCCTTGCTTTAAGTGCGTGTCTCTTTTGTAATACCGGGAGGGGAAAAAATGACTGCAGATGAAAACCAGCAGACTCTGGAAACCTGGGAATGGGCACCTGTAAACAACACACTGTTGTACAGCCTGGAGCACCATGCTGCATGCTCCTTGCAGGGAAAGGCTGAGATGGAAAAGAAAGTAAAAGCTCACCCACTGGCTTCTTCCTGAGTTTCGCTGTGTCCATTGCACCAATTAGAAAATTGCCTATGTATTCTGTCTGTGTCTCCTTTCATCTTAAAGATGTTTGCCCCCCCCACACACCATGGAAGCAGAGGTCTAAGTGTGGAGCTTAAATATAATCCCTTTGCCCTTTTCTGAAGCTGACAGTTCGGTGGCTAGACGGACAAGAATATTGCTGTTGTCACTGTGAGCTTGTCTGGGGCCTGGGTTTTCCCTCATTTTCTTCAGATTTCTTTCAAGCCGACAGTTGAGTAGAATCACTTTGCTCAGCGCAGCTACCGCAGTGGTGCTGACTCCTTTTGTGGCAATGATAAATGGATTCACGATACGAAATAGCTGTTCCAGCAAAGTCCGTGGAGTGAAATGCCCTCATCGGTGTCATTGTGCATGATATATTCAATGACTGCCACTTTCTGCGCAAGAATGTGTTCAGTCAGTGAGGGACGTAGAATTCCATGGTGGAACGTAAGCCTGAATGAGCTGGTGAGACAGCTGAGACCTTTATTCACCCTGATTTGCCCCAGTTCTCACAAGCTATTAAAATGGGCCCAAACTGTAGCGATAACATGATAGGATGACGGATTTTGGAAAAGTGGAATTGGGACAGCTTTCCCTGTGCAGGAAACGGGGGAAAGTTTTAAACTTTATTCTCCACAGCAAGGGCTGTG
Organism: Pelochelys cantorii; assembly: GCA_032595735.1. Lineage (NCBI taxonomy): Eukaryota > Metazoa > Chordata > Testudines > Trionychidae > Pelochelys > Pelochelys cantorii. The sequence goes on along the minus strand of CM064346.1, from coordinate 6,398,413 downwards.
CTGCCTTCTTTGGACCAATGCTCAGTTTGCTAGTCCTCATCTTCACAATGCAACAATCATTAAGCCCCAACATTGAGACAGAGAGATCTTTTTCTATTTTTCAGGCACATAAACTCATTCCTTGGTGCAGATGAATTAACTGGGTCTGTAGTTATATTTGTGCAGCAGCAAGGACAGATGGAGAGCACCGTATCCTGTTATGATCCTGACCCATCCTAATAACTTTTTGAACGGTTTGCCTGCAACACAAAGGAGAGTGATAGAAGTGGGGGGTTTTTTGGGAGGGAGGGGTCATTTCAGAACTCTTGCTAATGGAATATTGCTTCATCACTTCAGAAAGCTTCTAGGAATAATAGCTTTGCAGGGGCAGCTGCATTGCATGCACGTAAATGTAGGTTCACGATCGACCAAGATGCAATTCATAGTATAATGCTGTTCGAACTTGTTGCTGGGATCAGTGTGTACTTGCAGAAGTACTGCAAAATGAGGCTTGAATCCTAGTCACATGACAGGGGGCTGTGAGGCTTAGCGGTTAATGAAGATGACCATTTTGAACAAATTGATGCTGGCCTGATATTAATAGCTTTTGAGGATTCCTGATAATGTGCTCTGGCTATGTCTAGACTGCAGGCTTCTTTCAGAAGAAGCTTTTCCGGAAGAGATCTTCCAAAAAAACTTCTTTCAAAAGAGAGCATCCACACTGCCAAAGCGCATCAAAAAAGCGATCTGCTTTTTCAAAAGATAGTGTCCACATTGATTGTACACTAATCTCGCATTTAAGCTGTTTTACTACGGACAGAGTGGCCACCAGGGCACCTGTGTTTTTTCCTCTTTCCTCTTCTTTGGAAAGAACTCCCTCTTCCCCGTCCACACACACCTTTTTCCGAAAGAGCTCTTTCAGAAGAAGGCTTCGTCCTTGTAGAAAGAGGTTTACCAATGTCGGAAAAACCCCTCTGTTCTTTCGATTTTCTTTTGAAAGAACGTGATTGCAGTGTGAACATAATTGAAGATTTTTCCTAAAGATGGCCATTTTCCCGAAAAAAACTCTGTAGTATAGACATATCCTCTGTATTCTAGAGAAATCAGGAGCAAGCTTGCATAAATAAATGCAACATGTTGATAGAAATAAAGCTCCATTTGCTCCCATGTGAGCAGAGTTCAACATAGAAGGAATGGGATGGGCATATCATATGACCCCAAGAACGGTCATTCTGGGACAGGACAATGGCCCATCTAACTCAACAGCCCATCTCTGACACTTGTCTTCGGATAGTTTGGAGACCTGGGTGTCCTCTGAGCATTGTAACGGGATCCATCCCACCCAGTGTGAGACTGCAAAAACATTGGCCACTTCCAATGCTGTTTTCTTTGAGGGGCCCGAGAGCTCCATTATGCAAAAGAACTCACCATATGGCGTGTTGTGTTTGTTTGGAAATCTGGCCGTAAGTGTCATAACAGAGGTCGTTGGATGCGGAGCACTTTTGAAAACCTGGCTCATATTTAGGTGCCTAAGCATTGGGTTGGGTTTGTGCTTTGTTTGTTTTTGTTTAGTAATTTGTCCCAGTTGTTGGTGCTGAGCACTTAGAAATGGGGCCATGAGCTCTTTGGAGAATCGGCTCCTAGGGGCAAGCAGCCATGATGGTGTTTAGCGTATGCACAGGAAGTAGGGGAAAGAGGCATGGATCATTCAATTGTAATCCATGCCTGTGGACTCTTTGGCCTGCTTTTCATAGGTGCTGGGGACCTGTAACACCCACTGAGGTCCAATGACAGCAGGAGTCACTCAGTCCCTTTGAACACCAGTTCATGATCGTTCTGAATGACTGTATGTGGTGGAGCCCAAATTGGAAGAACATCCAAATACAGCATGTGCATCAGGCTCAGGTTATTGAGATACCAGTATGCGCAGGACTGGAATTGATACATTACCCCCACATAGTACATGCACAGAGCGTAACTCACCTCTTTGCAAATTGCTTTGCTTAAGTCCCAGAACAGGTGCACAAGTTTTGTGCTGGTTCTGTGCATAGGGGCTTAGTTTGTCTGCAGTAAATGCGTATATAAAGTCCTTTCTTGGAAGTTTACTGAATATAGTAAACTGGTTCCAAAGTCTGATGTTGATGCAACACAATAGTTTAGTTTACCCTGAGATTTGTCCTATTTATGTTTTATATATCAAGATAAACTAAACTATTGTGTTGCATAGTCATATATCTGCTATCTATTGGAGAGAGTGCGTCTATCTGCATGTCTGTCAGTTCGTTTGTTTGTTTGTTTGTTCAAGAACTCCTCCTGAACGGTAAGAGCTAGGACCATCAAATTTGGTATGAAGCGTCCTTTTATAACTTAAAACAAGGTCAGGAAAATGGGATGTGCTTGGAATGGGATTGTTTCTCATAAAACCATACAGAAAAGAGACAGAATCAAGAGGCAGGTGAAAGGGGCTATCTGGGACTGCCCCAGCCCTGAGCATCCCATACCGAGGCACCCTTTAGGGAGGGCGAAGGAGGCTGAAGCTCCTCCCCCGCTACATATGGGAACATAGTGCACTTTCCCCTCACTCCCTGATCTCCTTGATGAAGGGGAACAGTCAGCCGTTTGTTGCATTCCCTACTCTGTCTGGGGGAGCGAAAGGGGCAGACAAACCTGGACCTGCCCCAGCTGGGGGATATATCCCCCTCCCCCAGCTGTGCCTGCTGGAGCTGCAATGACCATGGAGAGGCACTTTTCATCTGTCCCCAAGCTGCTGTGGTGAGATAGGGCTGGGGTCGTCCTCTCTCCTCGGGGCAGCCTGCTACTGAACCCCTCTTCCCCAATCTCACCCCAGAGCAATGATTTAAATGAAGAAAAAAATTAATTGAGTTAAGGGCCTGAGCAACTCTGGGTAGATCTAGTATATGTATAAAACACAACTTCCGAAAGCACTGATTGCAAGAACAAAGCCATTTTTTAATTAGAGGTTTCAGGAGGTGAAACATCAAGTTGTTATTCTCCATTAATTGTCTACGCCTATATCAACAATAAAAATCCCAGTTGATATTTGATATATTGAACCTTGGGCTAAGAAGCTTGTTTGCTCTCCCGCACCCCTGTGAAAGCCCTTTGATTTCACCCATGTGACTGACAGTAGCATTTGTCACATCACAGAAGATTTCTGGAACAGCTCTTGACAGTTAAATTATGGGAGTTAGAAGATAGGCCATGCAAAGAAAGTATCAACAGGTACGTGGCTGTGCAAAACAGTGAGGTACCATGAATTTGATGGTTATTGCGGTGATACCATCTTAGGTAACTGAACCAGGACTAGTGACTGTATAGCATGCAATACTGTTCCCACTCTTTTTCTGCATTTCTCTTGTGCATGGGACTCCCAAGCACTCAACAAACATTAATGCATTTTAGTTTCACTATATGCTGTGAACTAGGCCAGGGAAAACGGCAGTATGAAACAGATTAGCCTTAAGTTTTCAAAAGCAGCCACTCATTGTAGGAGGTGATCAGCTATACCCATTCGAGGTTTGCTTTTCAGAGGTACTGAGCGCCTGTGGCTCCCACTGAAATCAAGGGGAACCATGAACATTTCAGAGTCTCCGGAAAAGGCACCAAATGTGGAAACAGGCAAATCCTGTAGCCTCCTTTGAATATTGGGGCTTAAATGACATACCCAAGGTCACACAACAGCTGTGTACAAATCCAGGAAGAGAGCCTAATTGCCCCAACTTCCAGGAAACCTCCTATGGAGAAATACCTATCTCATAGAGCTGGGAGGGACCTTAAGAGGTCATCAAGTCCAGTCCCCTGCCTTCACAGCAGGACCAAGTGCCATCCCTGACAGATTTGCCCCTGATCCCTAAATGGCCCCCTCAAAGATTGAACTCACAACTCTGGGTTTAGCTGGCCAATGCTCAAAACACTGAGCTATCTCTCTTTATGCAAATAAATGACTTAGTTCTTTTTCATGAGAGTGTGTGTGTGTGTGTGTGTGTGCGCGCGCGTGCCGGGCCGGGGTGGGGGGGCGGGGCGTAGATCCTGCATCTTTGATACGCCAGGGCTATGTCTACACTGGTGGGTTATTGCGCAAGAACGGCCGTTCTTCCTCAGAGCGTCCACACTGCCCACCCGCTCTTGCGCAAGAAGATTTACAGTACGGCGTGGTAAGAGAGGGCTTCGTGCACAAGTGCTACGCTCTTTTCTTACAGGTGTAAGCTCTGTGGCGCAAGAGCTCTTGCACAAGAGGGCAGTGTGGATGAGCGGCAGGGGTTTCTTGCGCAAGAAAGCCCTGTGGCTAAAATGGCCATCAGAGCGTTCTTGCGCAAGAGAGTGTCCACACTGCCATGGATGCTCTTGCGCAAAAGCACATCTCGCACATAGCAGCGTGGACGGGTTCCTGCACAAGAACCCTTGCGCAAGATGTTCTTGCGCAATAACCCGCCTGTGTAGACATAGCCCAGGAGAAGCCCAGTTAGCATTACAATATAACACACTCTGGGCCAGAAAGACACACATGTTAAGTGAACCTTAAAGCTCAACACAGCATGTAAATCCTCTTCCATCTCCTGCCCTTTCCCCCCTCCCGTTCTTTCATAAAGCTTGCCTGTAACGTTCTGCTATTGAAACGGCTCTCCAGGCCTGTGGGTCTCTTTCCCTTGCTCCTTCTCAACAAAACCCCTTTATGAGGGAAATAGATGCCTTGTGTGTGTGCAGGACTCCTGGCATGTTGCAAAGTGTATTAGGAGCCAGGCGAGGCAAACGTTCAGAGCTGTTTGCTGAGTGCATTTATTGCCTTTGCATAATTTATGAGCGGTAGGGTTTGACCATCATTTGTCTCTGCCAGAGGCTGGCACTCAGGGCTCTTGAGGATGGAGCTGTAAATTGGCTGGTGCGCTCCTGCTGAGCTCACGGCAAAGTCCTCGGGTCAGTGTGGGAATTTAATACCAGGAACGGAACTGTTTTCTCAGCGCGCCAGGTGGGCCCCAGCACAGCAGAGGGGTTTTTTGGCAGACGGAGTGACTGGCCAAATCGCGAAGCTGTCAGTCACTGGGCATGTTGTGAAGGGAGCCTGCATTTTTAATCAGCCTGGCACTCGTGTTGCTTCCATAATGGACACCAGTAGGTCTCAGTCCTTCGCCATATGTTTAACTCTGGAGATGAGGTGCTTCTGGGTATAGCGGTAATTATTTGATGCAGAACTAAGCAGACCTTGAAATTAGAACTGGACTGTCAGAAGGCAGGAAGCTTAACGCTTTGATGGAAATAACCATTCCCACGGATGCTATTCCCCCAGCTTTCTCGGCAGTGTCTCTGGAACGTAGGTAAATGTTTTGCTGGGAAATTCAGAGGTCATGGATTACTCTCCAACTCAAAGCTGTAAGAGATTAGAGGAAAACTGTTCCTACCAGGTATCCTTCTTTCCATCCTTAACAATAATAATAATAATAATAATAATAATAATAATAATAATAATAATAAACCCTCTCCAGACCCCTGTGAACCAGGAAATCCTTTTTCCTTTACCTTTTTCTTTCTTTTTTGCTTGCTCCTTCTAGTTTATGACACTGAAAATAACAGCGGAGAAGGAGCCAGTGTGTGTCAATGGCTAATAGAGTCTCTCCTCAGATCTAGGTAGTTGAGTGATCTTGACTAAGTCATTTTCCCCCTCCCTGCTCCCACCTCGGTGCTTCAGTGTCACTACTGTAAAATGGGGATAATGATGCTTACTTTGTAAAGTGCTCTGAGGTCCAGCGATGAAAAATGCTGTATGTTTTGGCATATATGCAAACCCAGGGCCCTGTCCCTCAGAGACTTACATAGCTGTAGAGCCCTGCAAATCCACAGCTATGTGCTTTAGATCCACGGGTATCTGCATCCACGGATTGCAATGCAGATATCCGTGGCTCATTTTGTGGATACAGATGCACATACAAATTTTGTATCCATGCAGAGCTGTACAGATCTGGCTAACTTTACACAAGGCATAGTTACACTGAACTCGGTGGAATGTCTCACGTACATAGCTGATTATGGGATCAAAGTCTCGGGACAGGAAAGGGGAAAAAAACACGTTTTGTTGTCTCCTAATATAATGTTCCTCTCTCTAGTATAAAAATGCCAAATGCTACTTTTGTTAGTAACATAAACACATACTCCCTGCAAACACATAGGCCTGCAAACCCAACAAACAAACAAGTCCCACCTTGCTCTTTGTGTGAGGTTAAATTCTGATATAAAACTCTGTCTCATCTTCCTGATCTATCTGATCTATTTTAAAAAATATTATTCCAGTCACCAAAGTATCCAGGTGCAAGCTAGAGTTAGATAAATCATTTTTAATGAATAATTTGTTCAATGAATTTCACCTCTGTTCCTATTTGGGAATTATCTGCAGGCAGATGGCAATTTTCTCTAATTTATCCATTATTTGAAATTATTTGCCAGATAATATCTGTGAATAATTCTGAGCCAGAGCTTGGTCGTGAGCAGCGAGGTGCTGAGAAGGTAAACTGGGTGTTCCAATTTATTCTCTCCCAGAAAAGAATTAGAAGAAATCTAAGGAAATTAAAAGACCACAGTTTTCACAGTTGCATTAGTGATAAAAAATGTGTAAGGAATGTGATTCAGAGCATAAACCAAGAACTAAGGCCTGATCCTTTAAGATGTTTTAGTACCTAACTCCATTTGGCTTAATGCCTGGGTTAGGAGGAAACTTTCCCCAAGGTATGGGCATTGTATAATTGTCCATTGTGGCAGTCTTACTCCTTTCATGAAGCATTTGCTACTAGCCATTCTAAGAGACTGGATACTGAACCACTGGTCTGAGCTGATAAGGCAATTCCTATGTCCCCAACGTCACTGACTCTGAGCATGTCAGTAGTTCATGTAAGAATTGAACTTCTGATTTCTTATCAACACCAATTCACCACTTGGGGGTTCACCCATTTCTAGCTCTGGTATTATTTGTGGTATTTAAAAATTGTACAACTAGAAGAGATGTTTCACAAGATAAACAGCATGGTGATCAGCAATGTACAGTACAGCCCTTTACATGTCTTCATCAGGCCCAGTTTAGGAGTCCAGAATATCTCCCTGAATAGAGTCTAGATACAACATGCCCTCGGTTCCACTTTGATTTATCTTGAATCATCTGGATTTTTCAGTGGATCATCTGTGAGCAATGGTATCAGATCGAGCCATCTAGTAACTAACAGTGGAGTAAAATGGTAGATTTGTCAGGCGTATCATCTTCTGGGGCAAACAAGTTGTTGTCTAAACTGTTTCCATACCCTGCCATTGACAAAACCTTTGCAGTTAATCTGTGGGGATGCAGCTTACCTACCTTTCATCAGAACCAGCTGATATTTTTTTCCTGCCCTGTGATTTAATTTTGGCTTCTATCCTCATGCAACACTAGCTTCCTTGAATGTAAATTAGCCTGACTGGGGGAATAGGGTATATACCGTAAATGACTTTGTTGAATCATGTTAATACTTGAATAGAAATAAAAATACAAGTGTGGTGGCTTTAACTACAAATTCTGTTTGAAGAGGGGTGGGGAACACCCCCATTATGTAATAAGTGTTTCTTTCCAAAGGAATTGCAGCCTCATTGACTATGTGGGCCTCACTCATTTTGAGCGCTTTGGTCATATCTTTTATCTCTGTTTTGCTTTGGGAAGGTTTCTCTCATCCATGTTTATTTTTCTTTTTCTATTTCAGTGCGACAGTGACAGTGATCAAGAAGAAAAGGTAAGCTGGGGCATTCGCCACCGGTACTGTTCTATCTTGTTACGGGCACAGAGAACACCATGTTGGATTCAGTTGTTTATATACATTTTGTTTTAGGGCCTGAGCCAACGCCCACTGTAGTCAATGGAAAGGCTGCCATTGGCTACATTGGGCTCTGGATCAGACACTTTAGGGACGAACTTTTCAAGTCTATGAATTGGAGGCACCACATCCCATTCTGTGACATACTGGAACACAATCTATGTATGTAGCACACGCACACCGCTTTGATCATTGTCCATTTGTATCGCTGCCAGGCTAACATGTCATGAACACAAGAGGAACATATTGACAAAGATCCATATTTGCACTTGTAAACGGTCATTTATCCACCCTGTCGTCTGGCTTGCATGTGCAAGGTTCTGCCAACTCGAAGGGTTCATGTATTTATTTTTGAGAGTGCCTCCATTGACACATTTAGAAACTGGGCCCTCAGGCAGAGCAATAGATTTGCTTTGTAAAGGCCCCAATGACTCCACCCTGAGAATCTTGGGGTGGGAGGGGAGGGCGTGGGAGGAAGTTGTGCTATTCGGGAACCACCAATCTATAAAGCTATTTGTTGTTCATGATGCTAGTAACTGCAGCTTTTGCATCAATGTGTGTTGATATGCCTGAATTTTTTCCCTTTGATGTGAACAAATCTCTGTGTAACATTCTTACCTGTCAAAACAAATTATCACAATGGGGGGGAGGGGTTAAAATGTCATTTCTAGGTTGAATTCTGTGACTCTTTTATGTGTGTGACGGTCCTTACGGGATGACCCCGAACCTTTTCCTTTGTCAGTTTAACTGGTTTCTCCTCTTCTTTTCTTTGTGGGGCACATTTGGGGAAGCATGTGGGGAAGTCTGCTCCATGTGACTCCCTCACATTATGTTGAGGACAGTGACTAGTTCTGTGAACTGGCTCCAAGTAGACCAAGAAGAAGGAAGATGATGTGCTTTACAATGACCCCATTGTGTGTCTCCACTGACACAGCAGAAAAGAATCTAAGCATGTTGTGAAATGCACAAGGAAACAACAGACCGGAGAGCTCCGATTCGGTAAAGTTGATCAGTGGTGTGTTATTATAGGAGGAAGACAAGCAAAATTCTCTCCCCGTGCCTCCAACTGCCAACTCTCTTTGGCCCTCAGCTTTTGATAACGTCCCAGAACGGGGATTTGTTTCTTCTGTGGTTTTCATAATCATTTGTTAACTATGTTAAGACGTACTATTTACTTTGGTTTGCGGCATTTGACTCCATTAGTGATTTCCCCTCCATCGGACGGCTAATCGCTGGAGTAAATCAGAGTACGATAACAGAGACATGTGGGTTTGTTGTTTTTTTTTCACAGAATAGTAACCTGCATCTTTAGATATGAAGTTCTAATGTATTACTATCCAATTCCACCTAACGTACTGATTATTCAATTCTAGGCTATTCCTTAAGTGGTAGAAGATGATAAACCTGTGTTTATGCACCATAAGTGCTTTTTTCTTCCACTCTTATACTTGCAGAGTTCATGTCCACCAGTTTTCCTGATGCTTTTCTTTTACAGCGCTTCTGTATATAAAGGCAAACTGAGCAACTTTCATGTATGTGGGTGTTACCAGTGAAGGATTATTTTTTTCATTACAATACTTGAGAGAGGCCCAAAATGGCACCTTTTACTGGGGCTATGTCTAGACTGCAAATGTCTTTTGGAAGAAGCTTTTCCGGAAGATCTCTTCTGGAAAAGCTTATTTCAAAAGACAGCATCCACACAGCAAAAGCACAATGAAAAAGCGATGTGCTTTTTCTAAAAATAGTGTCCACATTGATTGCATGCTATCTCACATTTAAGTTGTGATTAGTCTGGATGGAGTGGCCACCAGGGCACCTGTATTATTTCCTGGAGGCTTCTTCTTTCAAAAGAACTCCCTCTTCTGCATCCACATACGCCTTCTTCTGAAAAAGCTTTTTCAGAAAAGGCTTCTTCCTTGTAGAAAGAGGTTTAACACTGTCAGAAAACCCCCTGCATTCTTTCGCAAAAGAACGCAATAACAGTGTGGATGTATGTATAGTTTTTCTGGAAAAACATCTGTTTTTCTGGAAAAATGCTGCGGTGAAGACATATGCTGAGGCTACGTCTACATGCAAGGTTTTTGCGCAAAACCGGCTGTTTTTGTGCAAAAACCGGCAGAGCATCCACACCTCAAGTGCGTTTTTACGCAAGTAAATCGGCAGAACAGAGGGCTTTTGCCGGTAGAGTTATTCCTCTCCCCACAAGGAATAACTCCTTTTTGCGCTACAGTTCTTGCTCAAAACGGCAGGTGTGGATGCTCCAGAGGGGTTTTTGTGCAAGAAACCCCTATCGGCAAAAGCACAGGTGCTCTGATGGCCATTCTGTGAATGGCCATCAGAGCTTTCTTGCACAAGAGTGTCCATGCAGTGTGGATTCTCTCTTGCATAAAAGCAAATCGCTTTTGCGATGCGCTTTGAGGTCTGGATGTACTTTTGCGCAAGAACTTTTTGCAGAAGATCTCTTCCACAAAAGGCTTTTTGCACAAAACCCCTGCAGTGTAGACCAAGCCTGAGTGTCCCCAGGACTTGTGCAGAGAAAGTTTAAAATCCAATGCTGGATCTGAACTTGGCAATTGATGGCAGTTGTCAAAGGGATGAGATTAAGCTCAGGGCCAAATGTCCCTGGTGATTGAAGGCAACTCAGATCCCAGCACCAAACCTAGCTCTGAATTGTGCAGCTCAGACCCAGTTCTGAAAAAGAGCTGCTAATGCTGTAGTATTTACTGAGCTTACTGTGCCAACCCAGGCAGAGATCTGAGGGCTTTGCTCTGCTGTTAATTTGAATTCAGCATATGTAGCCTGTTATAAAATGCAAGACATCATCATCTGAGCAGGTCAAGCATATTCAGATGAAGACAAATGGTGCTTATTTGATTTCCTTAAAATCAGGAAATGAAAAAAGTGCTCTCAGGAGAAATCATGTTCTGTCTGACTTAGATGATAGACCAATGCATGTATCCCAGATAAGAACAGGCGCTTGTCTTGCGGTTTTTATCTCTGAAGGACGGTCAGGACTGTCAGCTCGCTGACATGTGCATTATCCATGTCATTTTAAACAAAGTGACCTGTAGAAAAGTGCACTCTGCCGTGACATGATAATGTGCTGTTGGATGACAGGTAAAGTACACACTATAAAGGAGGCTGTACATTATTCCTTTGTTTAACTGACAAGTAGAAACTTCCTTCAGACAGGCAGGATCTTTTAGATCTCTTTCAATAGAACCCCTGAAGATTTTGAATCCTTGTTTTAAATAAAATAAAGATTTTTTTTAAAGACCAAAATATTGGTGAGAAAACCATGCGGGGCCAACTGAGGGTACTTCACAAGGGCCTGACCCTTCAGTGTGCTGACCATCTCGTGGGGGGAGCCAGCCTTCTCAGTTCTCATGGTTAACATTGAGGGCACTTAGCACCTCCAAGCATTAGAGCCTTGAATCAAACCTCCTGCATCTAAGGAAAGAGCATGGATGTCAGCTTCGAGACATGGAGTTGTCCTTTTTGTGCGGTAATTGTCAAATCGTCCCTGGGTGGCCCTAGGTTAATGCCTACTGATGAATCTACAACAATTCAACACAAATTAACGTTTCTGTGAGCTATTAATTCCAAACAGGAATTGCCTCTCAGTGGGAACAGCAATCTTCTATTACAAAAGCTCATGCCCTGCTGCATGTTTCTTTACACAGAGTCAACATTTGCCAATCAGAAATGCTAGAGGGAGGTGACTTTCTTTCACTCTTGGGACTCTTGGAGCTGATTCAGGCTAGTCTCTGTTGCTTACAAGAAATGTGTGCCCTCCAGTAAGGAGAAATGATGTTATGAAGTTTGTTTGGTTGTGTGAGTGTGTGTATGTGTGTGTGTGTGTGTGTGTGTGTGTGTGTGTGTGTGTGTTGGAAGCAATGGCCTACAGTGCTAGGGTAAAGAAGTCTTAAGAGCCTGGATTAAAGTCAAAAATAGCAGATCAGTCTAGTGCTTGCTTATGCAACGGAGTGTAGAAAGTTTAAAAGCGGGCAAACTCAAACATGCCCACAAGTACCACAGTGAAGAAAAGAAACTTAGGGAAGAACGCGGGTAATGTCCATCAAAATGGGGAGACTAAGGACTGGTGGTAGAGAAGTGCTGTCCCTTCGATTACTGGTATCCTCTTTCCCCATTTGAAGATGTATCTAGCTGTGTAAATCACTGATGAGATTTGATCTCTCTTAGATGGTGGCTGGGCCTTCAGTTCTCCCTCCCTCACTTCTAACTGGAAGCTTCCAGAAAGAGACACTTTCTCTGTCTGTATATGTCCTAGTAGGAGGCCTTTCTCAAGAGGTTTTTTTGGAAGAAGGAACATGGATATTTAATAGGGAAATGATGCAGCCCTGCTTAGCGCTGCTATTGCTAAGGTTGGTGTCCATCTCTGACTTGGTAAGTTTCTGGCCTGTCTAGTCTACTCACAGATCTATCCTTGACTCCTTGTAATACATGAGGTCTCAGACCAGAGAACTCTGAGTGGCCTTCCTGTTCTCTTGTTCCATATCTTTGAGAGTAGGTTGTGTGCGTGTACAGGCCCGGCCTTTGGGAAAGGCGAGCGAGGAGGTTGGCTTGGGCCCTGCACATTCAGGGCCCCACGGCCCCGCACATTCAGGGCCCTACACTGAGCCGTGTAGCCGTGTGGCTCAGCCAAATGCAGCGTGCTGCCTTGGGCCCCACTAACTCTTTGGCCGGGCCTGTGCGCGTGCACACTTTTGTTGAGAGGATTCACATCAGAATGTGGATCAATAATGCTTAAAGGCATGGCAATTGGTGTCAATTGATGTCCTGGGATCTCTTCGGCAAACACCACTGAGGAATCTTATTTAACCAAAAAACATGGATCTCATGAGATTTTGGGGTTTTCTCCAGTCAAAGGCCTCTCAGTCTTAGTCTGTGCAGATCTCCAAAGCTTGTGATCTACAATAAGGGCAAGCTATTGCACAATGACATATTTAAGATCAACTGTTTTCTCCTGTGATATCAAGCTTTAATTTTTAAAATGATACACATGGATATTAGTAGAGGAAGTGCAAATGAATTCATTTTGCGTAAATAAAGGGAGCATTCTAGTTGATGAAAAGACTTATTATTGTCTTAGAGACACTGAGCTGAGGACCAAACCATTGTTTTTTCTACCTTCCCTACCACTCTTCTCATAAACAGCAGATTTAATTCGCCTGCTGTAGAAACTAAGGGCCATATTTGAGCTCTTTTTAACATTTTTGACTCAGTCCAGACTTGGGAAGTTATCTAATTGGCCATGGGGGCGGATTTCATTGCAGAGTATAACATGTTCCTACATAAGCTAGACTATGGAAGGAAAAGGTCGACAGGATTTTTATCTAAGTTGTGTATGGGGAATGTAAGATGCTCAATAAATGAAAATCACCATAACCATGTAATTGTATATATAGCCCAATGATAACCAAGTAGTTGTGTTTTATGTTGTAGTTCTTGACTCATGCTAACCTGAACTATATATGGGGCAGATAATTCAAAATCTTGTTGATTTCCATGATGGTTATGATCCAAGGTTTATGGGAGTGTTTCCAGTGACTTAAATGACATTTGGAATTGGTTTAGTATAGGGTGGGTCGGTGGGTGAGAAAGGAGTTTACCTATCTGAAGAAAAATGTCAGCTACATTTGCATAATCCCCCCTGGGGCTATGTCTAGAATACGGAGTTTTTCTGGGATACCAGAGGTATCCCGGAAAAACTCCGTCGTATCCAGGGAACATGTCTGCTCTTCCGACATTTTTTGCGGAAGAGCAGACGCGCTCTTTCGGAAGCCCTGTCTTCCTCGTTCCACGAGGAAGACGGGCTCTTCTGAAAGAGGAGCTTTTTCCCAAAATTTGGCCCAGTGTATAAGGGCCAAAGTTTGGAAAAGCCTCTTCTGACAAAACTATCTTTTTCCGATAAAAAGCAGAAGTCTAGACGTAGCCTGGGGAAAAAAAAGTACATAGGATCATGATAAGAGTAAAATAGAGGGATCTACTCCCTGGCCACTTCAGGGCTGAATGCTATTATGTACGTGAGTCTTGCACTGGTGCTTTACTTGTCAGACTTTAGTATTTCTCTCTAGAGCCCCATTGTAGACACTACAACAACTGAAAAATCGGTTGCGGACTGTTATTTTTATGTCAGTATGTTTTTAATGATAAAGCTAACACATTTGATTACTTCTAAAACAGCTGTGAGGATGAGAATATGGTATGTGACATGACTGATCCTGCTATGATGATTTATCATATATATTATAGATCTACTTTTAAATTACACGTATAAAATTATGTAAAATATTTGTGTAGTGTGTGTATATTTAGTATATTTTGAAGGTGCCAGTGCTAAATTTTCTTGTTTGCAGGCTTTGCAAAGGTATCTCAATATATTATCAAGCACCTGTGGTCCAGTCTGTGTGTGTGTGTTACTATATGTGGTAATTAAATGTTCCATGTTTTCAGTATTCCCCATTATATATGCAGAACAGAGTATACCTGATAAAGTTGAGTGCAGAGTACAAGCTGCTTATTTTAATGGATGCCACTGTATATTTTAGAGTTCTAAAATAATACAGATTGTCCCTTTCTCTCCCTCTCTCAGCCCCTGTCTCTCTTTCTCTATAATAGTATTTAGATAGGAATGGAGCATTAGTTGGAGGTAAGAAATGGTTTGAAATTTTGCCTCACATGGTTTCTTTACTGAGATTCAGAGAATAAGTCAGTTTCCTCATTGTGTTTCATTTTCACACTCCTCAGCACTTCCTCGCTCCAGTAGGGAAGTGCAGTGATTCAACACAGCCAGAAGTTCTGCTTTTTAGTTATTTCTGGCCCAAGTAGAAAGCTCCCAAGAGTATGACAACATTCCTAGGAGATCTGAATGGGAATAAGTATGTTACAGTTATCAGGCTACGTCTACACTATGAGTTTTTGTGGTAGAAAATATGCTAATTAGGGGCTCATTAGCAGAAGACACGATCTCATTTGCATATTTTCTGCCAATTTGTTTTTTCTCTAGGGGTTTTTGCTCAAAAAATAAAGCAGTGTGGATGTTTCCTTTTTGCACACGATCCTTATGCCTCAAAAAAGGAGGTATCTTGTGCAAAAAGGGGTTTTTGTGCAAAAAGGAAACATCCACACTGTTTGTTTTTGCACAAAAGCCCCTAGCGAAAAAACGGATCGGCAGAAAATATGCAAATGAGATTGTGACTTTTGCTAATGAGTCCCTCATTAGCATATTTTCTGCCACAAAAACTCGTACTGTAGACGTAGCCTAAGAGTAGGGAATGGGCCCATGCTGAAGCCTGCAGTGCCCCTGAATAAATGCAGATCCTGCCCAGACATTGTGGCAACTTTCCTGACTCCATAATGGGCCAACTTCTCTTTCCCTACAAAACCCTCCTCCAGACCTGACCTGACTCATCCAGACCTGATCTGCTGCCAGTCACCTCCCTGATCTGACCTTAACCAGTCCTCCCTATGGGGCTTTGCCCATCCCTGATGCTGTTCCTCTGTATTGTTGCCTCTTCTCCTGGAAATGGATAGAACACAGGAACTCAATCTTTCTAGTTTTTTAGGGCGCGTTAAATAAATAAATAAATAAATAAATAAATAAAGACCAAGCTAATTAACTGCTTGGCACTTGGCTTCCTTATACAGGAGCTGTTGCCAGTAACAAAAGCACCATTACAAACGGATTAAATAGTGTTGAAATTGCATTACACCCATCTTGTACATTACAGATAGCTGCATTCATAAAAGAGGGATGTTCTCTTTCATCCTCAGGTTGGCAGTTGCTAAATTTTTGCCAACTACAGCGGGAGACTTGGAAACCAAATGAAGGTTGGGCTGCTTTATTCCCTCTATCAAAAAAAGGGAAAAAAAAGAAGCTTTCTGAGGGCAGCACTTGAATGAAGCTCTATCAATCAATTGCAGTTGCATGGCCACCAGTACCACAGACCTAGCGCCTTAGAGCCCCTCTCTCAGTTTGGGCTGCTAAGTACCAGAGGAGTGAAAATAATACAGAATAATCGGGCCCCCCACCAACTCCATGCATGCAAGGAATCCTCTGCATCTGAATCTTCTCCAACTACAGGCCTACACTGCAGACCCAGGTGCACTTTTGTATCGGCAGAGCTGGCTAGTGGGAGGAGTGGATGGGGAGTACACATGATCACACCTCCGGGCCAGCAGGAAATCCTCAGAAAGGACAGTATAGGCTTAAGCGGCATGAGTTTTTTCTAGGGAGTCTCCACCATGGAGATCAATGGAGCAGTTAGATAAGAACAGCCTTGCTGGGTCAGATCAAAGGTCCCTGTCTAGCCCATCCTGTGTTCCCACTGTGGCCAATGCCCCAGAGGGAATGAACAGAATCTATGAGGAGAGGCAGAGGGACTTGGGCTTATTTAGTCTGCAGAAGAGAAGAGAGAGGGGGGATTTGATAGCAGCCTTCAACTTCCTGAAGGGGGGTTCCAAAGAGGATGGAGAAAGGCTGTTCTCAGAAGTGACGGATGGCAGAACAAGGAGCAATGGTCTCAAGTTACAGTGGGAGAGGTCTAGGTTGGATATTAGGAAAAACTATTTCACTAGGAGGGTAGGGAAGTATTGGAATGGGTTACCTGGGGAGATGGTGGAATCTCCATCCCTAGAGGTTTTTAAGTCCTGACTTGACAAAGCCCTGGCTGGGTTGATTTAGTTGGGATTGGTCCTGCTTTGGGCAGGGAGCTGGACTTGATGACCTTCTGAGGTCTCTTCCAGCCCTTGGATTCTATGATTCTAAGAACAGAGAATCATCAAGTGATCCCTCCCCTGTCACCCATTCGCAGCCTCTGACGAACAGCGTCCGCTGGTAGCGCAGAGCCATCTGAGTTACGCTGCCGTGGAGATGGTCATGGTGGACAAAGCTGGTGATATGCATTCCCTTAGCTCCCTGTGATTCCCTTAGCTCCCACCAGGTGTGGGAATAGGTTGCATGGCCTCTTTTTTTGAGGCGGCAGAGCCCATCCCCCGACTGGGGCTCCATGAGGGGATCTTGGTGAAGATGCCTTCCCCTCTAACCAGATCTCGGTGTTGTTGTTGTGCATGGTGATTCAAAATGGCCCAGGGCTTCCAGCCACTGCTGCTCCTACTGCAGTGGTGGCAGCCAGAGTCCCAGGCCCTTTAAATCACTGCCAGAGCCCTGCATGGCACACTCCAGAGCCCCTCACAGCGTGCTCTGAGCAGCTCTGAGGGCTGGCTAGGGGAGGCATGGCACTGTCCAGGTAGCCCTGTGGGCTGGCTGTCCCCAGCTCTGCTCCGTCCATACGAGGCCCTGCCCCTTCCAGGAGCATGGAGCTCCCCCACTCCTTTTGCCCAGGGGCCCAGCAATTCTGTCAGTCCCCCTGGGACTAAGTGATAAGTGACTGAAAAATAGTTGGTATTAAGCAGTCCTGTTAAAGTAACAGGGTATTCCACAGGGCACAGAAATTAAAACAAGCTGGTGAGTCTCAGAGCTTGGGTCAGCTGACAGGCTCGCAGGTTCACGTGACCGGGCTAAAAAGAGTCATGTAGACATTCCTGCCCAGGCTGGAGTCTGGGCTCTGAGATCCTGGCCAGGTTTCAAAACCTGGGTGCCAGCCTGAGTAAGAACATCTGTGCCACTCTTTTCAGCCCCCTATCAACAAGGCCAGCTCATCTGACCCTGACTTCCACATGGATGTTTTCGCTGTGTACAGGTATCCCTAGAGATCAAGATCCAACATGGTACCATCTCGAAAACCTGATTCTGATTGTGGGTACTGAGCATTTTGACAGTCCATCCCTGTATGACTTGCCCAAGGTCACAGGATTAGCCAGTGGTGGAGCTGTCCACAGAATCCCGTGCTAAGCACTTGTTATTGGATTGGGATGTCCTGTCACATAGCATGCTTCATTTCATAGAGGGGTAGGGTGTTATTCTGTGAGTCTTGCGGCAAAGCTGTGATGTTTCCATCGACGAGCTTTATGCTGAGTATTCAGACAGGTATTGTCTTGTTTAACTATGAAAAAATGCCTCACCTGAAACTTGAGCAGTCACCCAGACATGACATTTCTTACTGTTCAAGGCCCATTAGGAGGCAAGATAAGGATCCTTTTTATTCATTTGATGTGCCACATAGTGGGTCCCTACAGCTATAGCGGTAATAACATTGGAGCCAAGTGTGTTCATGTTAAAAGACTTGCCACTAAGGAGGGAAGATGGTGTTTACAGGCTTGACTAGGTGCTCTCTGGGCTGATTTTGCCATGCTGCTCTGTCAGCCAGTGATTTGTCCTGTCCTTTATCATCTTTGTCACTTGGTGGCACGTCGTCATAGATAACGTATCACACCCACCCTCTCTCCCTTTTCTCTTTTTTGTACCCGTTTCATGTAGAAAATTTGTATTTACTTTGGGAGTGTAATTTGTTCCTCATGGATACTATGACCCTTAGCGGAGCTGGATCATGGGTTAGTTGAAGTGATATTTTCCGCTAATGGTAGTCGTACATCATTGCTGTCAGCTCGGGTTAGGAGGCAAGCACATTACAGCTCCATTTTACCTCTGCAGGCATCTGGGATTATTTGCCATAACTGAGTATGACATGACCGCACTACAGAGTGCATTAAAATTTTACTAGCTTCTCAGGCAAGTTCCTTGGCTCTAGCCTGTGCTTCAGGCAGGCATAATGATGGATACCTCTAAGGTCTTGACTTCCTGCACCAAGGATACTCAATGTCAGTGGCCCAAACAGGTTTTGCTCTCCCCAGGGCTTTAGACCATTTTCAGTCAGTTGAGTAAACAATCAAGAGCTAAACGCAAGGAGGCTGGCCTGGGTGCCACAGAAAACCTATCCTGGAATAACAAGCTGGAAGTGTTCAGAAGTATGCAATGTTGTTATTTTAAAATATTGTAATTATTATTAATATTTAAAAACATAAGTTCTATATATTACATGCATCTCGATATAGATATGGAAACACTAGCTATATGAAAATAAAAATAAACACAGACCAAGAAACATACACATGCATGTACATATTCTGTATATGCATATAACACATCTTAAAAGTATCATATAAAGTATATAATATGCACACACATTAAAGTATATTGTGCATATGCATATTATATGCTTTATATAGATATAGTACACATATAATGTATATGTATCTTTATAGGAATATATGTGTGTATGTGTCTGTTTTATGTAATTTTACAATTTTCCTATAAGTAATAAGTCTATTTTGCTACTGTCTTGGTATAATATCCTAGAATACTTTGTACCTCATGTGCCCTGAAATAAATTATTAAATATGTATATTACCTGGAGCATGTGCAGCTCGACGTTGATATTAATGTGCTAATATTATTGATATTTGAGTTATAGATGGAACAGATATCAATATGGAGAGAGATGTGCATGAAAGAGATCCACAAGATGGAGAAGGCTCAATATACTATTTGTTTTAAGAAAATCATGTGTCAAAGCATACGAAATACTGTATGCTTCAAGATACATTTTCTTTTCTGCAGCCCTATTTCAGCCTCCTTGTGGTATGCTTGGGCAGGTGTGTATGTGCACGCAAGATTGGAGCAGGGGGCAGGGAGGGGGGAGAGGAACGCTCTTGCTTTAAGCCACTGCAGTCTCCAGTATCTGCAGTAATGGGAGCTGAAATAGACAAATTTTAAGTTTTGCACCTGGTAAGTAAATACTGTATATCTGTGCTCCTGGTTGCATTCTCTGCAAGGAACATGCTTGTTTCCTGTAAATTTACACAGGATGATAAAGGTAAGGGCTTTTTTTGTTTGTGTTTTGTTTCAATTTGTAAAAGGATTAAATACCACTATGTGATTAAGCACAGTATCTGTATTGATAGTAAGATAGGATAAAAATGAAAAGGATTATTATCGCTTATGCTTTGCTATATAAACTTATCACTGTCTGGAGACAGGAAATATCATTGAATGTCTAGCCTTGCATGATAAAGGATTGCACAGTAAGTACACAAGAAGAGTTTTTGCAGTTTTCTCTAAGGCCACTCTCTGAGACTGGGGCTGGTCTATAGGCATGATATTTCGTTCAGGTATCATATGTTCCCTGAACCAAATCTTGCAGTGTTTACACAAGCAGAACTTCAACTGAGGCAGTTTTGCTTGAGCATGGATTATAGCATTTGGCTCTATTTTAAAATACTATACAATCCTCCTAATTATCGGTTAATAGCTGATATTGTGCTCAACGCTCTCCAAGTAGAAGACCTAATCCCAATCTTCCTGTATAAACAGAAGGACATTTAAAAGAAATGTACGTTTGCTTGCTTGCATTTTAGTCCTATTGTTTTCTTTCATAGGAATATCAAAGCCATTTTGTGGCCATGACAGTTCAGTGAAGCGACAGCCCTAAGGGCTGGGGTTCCCTGTCTACTGATCTTTCACTGTTGGCTTTCAAAGGAATATCATAGTTTTTTTTCTGGCTTCTAAATAACTCAAGATTTTTAAGAAAAAGAACACAAATATGGATGTAATCTTTGGGAAGTAATTATCCTCAGAGTGTTTGATTTAAAGTCTGGTGGTAATTTAAAATCACCTGCTTCCAATTGTCTGAGGCCCAGCCACTCCAAGAAATGTAGTCATTGTGGACAAACACAATTTATATATATATTGTGTATATGTGTATACACACACACAGAAATGCACCCCTATATATATACACACACAAATATACACCTCCAAATATACACCAACACCATACATAGATACCTAAATGTGTTTTCCAGAAATGATATAGATATCATTATCATATCACATCACAGTATCCCCAAACATGAACAATTTCATATCCTTATCCAAAATGTGCAGTTTGGGTTTCTTTCTTTTTACAAAGACATAAGCCAAAGATGCAAATTTTGAGGCCTGGACATGTTTGGATCCATGGAGGTTATGGAATGTTCATTCATGACTGTTCATCACTTCATCATTTTCACAGAATGTTCATCATTCAGCTATTACATTTATATTCACTATAGGTTATTGTATAACATCTATTTTATTATAATAAACATATATTATAAACATGCTCACCATTTGTGAATGTCTGTTTTTATATTTACTTGAAAAGAAGAAAAAGTATTTGGGGGTTAGAGAAATGGGATGAGAAATTTCTTTAGGAAGAAAAAAATCGGTCACAGTTACAGTAATTACTTCATATTTGTAAGCGTCTTGGAGATCCATAACACATGTAACCCTCTCAGATTTCACTCAAACATATCCACGGACAGATTGAAAACAAGGAGACAGGAAATTAAATTCATGCACCAACAAAGTGTGTGTGTGTGTCTGAGAGAGAGAGAGAGAGAGAGAGATATTCCTTCAAGTATTGCTTGGTTTTCTGCATATTTCTCTCCATCTGGCTCAGCACTAATAAGGGCATTGTGGACTTGGAAGTGGTAAAATACAGCTCCTGTATATCTCAGATTCCAGAGATTCCCAAAGCAGTGCAGAAGTTGAGTGAAGAACATACAGTTTGAATTAACTTTGGGTTAATAGGTACCAGCAAAATAAGAATCATTCAGAACTTTAAGCCATCCATCAAACCATAGCAGTTTGGATAATATCTTGTAACACTTGTTCAGTGGAATGGATCCTCCTTCCTCCCACTGTTTCCCTCATAGTCCCCATAGACCTATCTCCCTGGCTGAATCTCTGATTCTCCTTACTCTGACAGCCTCTTTGCCTGGGGCCTGGTAGAGCAATCATTGCTAATTTGTTGAAATTGTAAAGTACCTACTCTAGTGCAGTGGACTAAACATAAGGCTGTAACCCAAGACCTCTAGTTACCTACCTCAGGCAGAGGTGTTTTGGGAATAAATTAGTTCATGTTTTAAAGACACTCAGATACCCTAGTGAGGAGTACATTTTAAAAAGTCACTAGTGAGGAAGTAAAAATTCGGAGACAACTCTGCAATTGGTGTAAATTGGCATTGTTCCACTCCAGACTCATCAATCACTATAAAGCATTTGTCATAGGGCCAGTTTTCCATTTAGACTCCAAAATAACTGACTAGATTTTTCAAGAGCTGAGAACATTGTGTGCTATACATTGGACATATTAGCTGTAAGAGTAGCTGCTAGGTGCTGAACACTTAGCATAGTCAAGCCGTTATTTTGAGGCCTGACTGTGGAGTTGAAATATTTTGAAAATCTGGCCCCAGTTATGGAGTATTTGAGGTATTGAAAACCTGACTCCGAGTTCTTTTAAAAATCTGGGTTTACATCCATATTAAATACTAAGGAGACATCTTTGAACACTTTCAGTGGGTGTTAGACAATCATATGCAGAGGATAGCTTAGTGTCAAATTCCTAGAGATGCCCTCTTGTAAAAGTAACTCCTAACTATTCAGGATTCCCATGTCCTCCCAGGAACATATCTAGGTTGATTCTGGACATTTATACTTTATTAAGCAAGGTTGTTAATTCATAACAAAAGCGTCCTAATTGGGTTACATTATTAAATTAGCTGTAGCAATCAGATTGAACCAAATCATAGAGTGATAATGTAATTTTCCATGGTATCGTTTGTAGAAACCAATTGTGCTGGAAGATCCAGTAACTTATTTAATCCTGTAGAGTGTATGGTGACTTTATTTGTGATATCAAATTCCTTAATGCAGGGAAGACAGGTTACTCAGTAGTTAATGCATGGTTATGAAGGCTGAATATGTTGCATACTGCGAACATGTGCAGAAACACTTAGCAAATTTTAGAGAAACCAGAGGATTAGTGGCAGTATAGCTGTGAGTATTGTACATCAGGTCTCAGATGAAGAGGCTGTTTTAAGGACAGACAGGACATGTTGAATTTTCAGAATGGAATTTTGCAACATGTTCATGCTGGCAACGCATTGTGGTTGAATTGAAGTTGCCACTAAAAACACTGTATATTTAAGGGATTTAATGCATGGCTACGTTCATTTGCTCTGAGCTGTCCTTTGAGTATAATTCCCCAGGCAGAGACTGGAGTGAGGACAGGGCAGTTTTTTAAAGTGTGTTTATATTTGAATCAAAAGTGGCTTTATTTGGGAAGCTTGATGTTTTAGAGGAGTGTTTCTCAAAGTGGGCCGGGGGCCCATGCCACTTTGTTTATCTAAAGGGTCCGTAGCCACAGATCCTCACAACTCCCATTGGCTCCGGTTCACTGTTTGGAGCCAAGGGAAGCTGCGGGAAATATCAGCCATATCCCTGGCTGAGCAGGGAAGTGAATTCTGGTCTCCCAAATACCAAATTGGTGCTCTAATCACCGCATCAAGTGTCCTCTCATATTTATCCTGCTGTAAAGTTGATATGTGGCACTTCATGTCTCTCTTACAGGTAGTGAGTGAGTCAGCGATTGTTGGTAAAGTACTTCAGACGAGAGGAGATTTAAAGTGCAAAGTCTTATCACCTCATGTATACAATAGTTTCCCTTCATAATGTTATTTTTCGTAATGTCACTTGAATGATGGTGTAAATACAGCACAGTAAGGCAGGCACAGGGCAAGCCCAGGGGAGAGGTAGACACTCTGGAGGACATGGATAGAGTCCAGAGTGACTTAGGCAAGTTGGAGGATTGGGCCACAAGAAATCTGATGAGGTTCAACAAGGACAAGTGTAGAGTCCTGCACTTGGGATGGAAGAATCCCGAGCACTGTTACAGGCTGGGGACCGACTGGCTAAGTAGCAGTCCTGTAGAAAAGGACCTGGGGATTACAGTGGATGAGAAGCTGGACATGAGTCAACAGTGTGCCCTTGTAGCCAAGAAGGCTAATGGCATACTAGGTTGCATTAAGAAGAGCATTGCCAGTTGATCCAGAGATGTGATTATTCCTCTTTACTTGGCTTTGGTGAGGCCATATCTGGAGTATTGTGTCCAGTTCTGTGCCCCCAATTACAGGAAGGATGTGGATGCGTTGGAGAGAGTCCAGAGGAGGGCAACCAAAATGATTAGGGGGCTGGAGCATATGACCTACGAGGAGAGGCTGAAGGAACTGGGTCTATTTAGTCTGCAGAAGCAAAGAGTGAGGGGGGATTTGATAGCAGCCTTCAACTTCCTGAAGGGAGGTTCCAAAGAGGATGGAGAAAGGCTGTTCACAGTAGTGATGGATGGCAGAACAAAGAACAATAGTCTCAAGTTGTGGTGGGAGAGGTCCAGGTTGGATATTAGGAAAAACTATTTCACTAGGAGAGTGGTGAAGCACTGGAATGGGTTACCTAGGGAAGTAGTGGAGTCTCCATCCCTAGAGGTGTTTAAGTCTCGGCTTGACAAAGCCCTGACTGGGTTGATTTAATTGGGATTGGTCCTGCCTTGGGCAGGGGCCTGGACTTGATGGCCTTCTAAGGTTCTTCCAGCTCTATGGTTCTATGATTCTATAATACAATTTGAATAGAAAGTGCTTGGTGTTTAGGATTCACAGCTCAGTTACCAAGTCAGGGCTGATATTTTCAGTGGGGTAAATCCAGAATACTCTATTTTTCTTAGACCAACGTAGCATCAATAGAAGGTTCCCATTAAGCTTTGAACAATCATGGCGTGTTGGTCCCCACAAATGAACTGCACTGCATGATGTTTAAACTGCACTGAACCATCAGTGGGTTCATTATGATGTCCTTACTAGTAATACAGCATTTCTGTCTCTCTTCCGGACTAGCAGTAGTAACCCATCTGACTGCATTGCTGTGGTAGGGATTCTGTTATTTACACTGTAACAATACGGTTCCAGAAGAAAGACTCTCATTCATCCTAGCAAGCTGATGATGATCTCTCGATATATATAAAAAAGTTTTTCCTGCCGCGTGACAGAATGATGTCATCAGTCTCTCTGGCCGGGAAAGCGGTCAGAGAGAAGGGGGGTTGGCAAGTGTGGCAAGCATAGGGCACAGTCCCCTAGTATTCTATTATCATTAGTATTTGTTGTTGTTTTTGTTTCTTATTTTGCTTTAAGAACATAAGGACGGGCTATGCTGGATCAAACCAAATGTCCATTTAGCCCACTATCCTGTCTTTCCATGAGGCCTGGCACCTCAGAGGGAATGCTGTTATTTTATTACACTGGCACTATAAGCCCCAACCAAGACCAGGTCTCTTTTGTGCTAAGCCCCATACAGCATAAGACAAGAGACAGTTCTGCCCCCAATATAAATCAACACCATACAAAGAGTGAGGGAGGAAATAGAAGCAAAGGGAAGTGAAGTGAATGCTCAATGTCTCTTAGCAAGTCAGTGACAGATCTGGGAGTAGAACTGAGGTGTTTGAGTCAAGGACCAGGGCCTTATTCACAGTTTTCTTTTCAGATAATTCATGTTCCCTATCTCTAACCCTAACAACAGCTAACTAACTAACTAACTAACTAAGGGTATGTCTACACTGCCACCCTAGTTCGAACTAGGAGGAGTACCGGTAGTTTGGATTAGAGATCCTAATACGAACTACCTACTCCGTGCCGTGTGTAGCCGCGGGCACGGAGTTCGAACTAAGGGCATTTAAAAATGGCGCCCGCCCGGCAAGATGCAAATGAAGCCCGGGATATTTAAATTCCGGGCTTCATTTGCAACTTCGAATGACTACATTAGCCACCCTAGTTCGAACTAGGGTGGCAGTGTAGACATACCCTAACTAACTAAGTACATGAGTGGTTACAAAACTCAGGAAATTCAGAGTTCTCACTAGTCAGTCTCAATAGTTCAGGTGTGCCCAGCAGTGCATCTGTGCAGGTACAGCGGTTCCATATCAAGGGCCTGCATCTGCCTGATCACAGGTACTGCAATATTAACCCAGACCTGCTCCTGATCAAGCCGATCCACTTACACCACATACCAAATGGTGTCCATGATATCAGATTCCAGCCTAATATCTGATTCAACACACTGGCACAATGAGAAAACGCTAAGCGTGTACTGACGGTTTTAACTCCAAGCGCTTTTCACACCATTTTTAAGACTCTTTTCTCTATGTGTGATTTATATGGATGGTAATAAAATACTTATTTAAATTAACTTGTATCTTTAAGTACGCTTTATGCTTGTTTTTGTGAAAGGGAAATCTTACTAAGAGCTTTCAGTTAGCAGCTTTGGCAAATGATTATAGATTCCTCTGCCACTTGCTGTGATAACATTAATCAGCATGAACTCGCTGGCTACTAATGCAGATGTCATATATAATTCAGTGGAAATTCTATTGTAATTTAACATTAATTAATGCCCACTTATTGCTAAGTGTTAAATGATACCCAAGCAGCCAGATTCCTTAAGCCAAATGGAAATAAGTGTGACTACCTACAGGCATTGGGAAGAATACATAAGGCAAGTAAAAAGCCATAAATGCCTTTTGAAGATGGCAGGATAAGCTCTTTGGATTGAATGCAGGGCTGGATAGCCCCAGCTGATATGATTTGGCATAGCTCCATTGATCTCAGTGGAACTACCTCCATTTATTTTACCAGAGAATAGCCCATGGCATTACATCTGAGAGGAAATGTCCATATCTAAAGACCATATGAACTGAGCCCTTGGGCAGCCACCCAGGAGAGATTCAAATGCTTCCCATCTGATTAGCAGAGTGTCCAAAGCACCCACAGCCAGCAGCATGTGTTTCCACTGATGGTGCACATCTGCACATGCCTAATGCACATAATAAAATTTATCCTGCACTTGGATGGGTAAAATTAGAGGGAACATTGCTATATGCCAGCTCAATGCCTTTCATGCTCTTCCTGCAGCTCCTCATTCAGATTCCCCCCAAAAAATGTCATTTCCCCCAAGGCCACAAATCCCCTCTTTTCCATGGCTCTGATTCTCATTCAATTCTAACGCATCTTCTTTTCTTCCTTTCATTCTCCATCTTTACCTTTCAGACAATAAACGGGCCAGTTCAGGAGCTAGTAGAACTTCCAGTCTCTCTACTGGTCCTGAGTTTCTGAATGCAGATTTCCTATCCTCCTTTCCAGTCCTGGAGTTCTGAATTCAGATCTCATACCATTTCCCATGTTTGTTGTGCCATAGGTTGAGATGCATAAGGAGAATGGGAAAGCAGCTTGGAACAGGCCACATATTAGTGCTGGGTTCTATGATGCTTTCTGAAAAGCACTTTGGGAGGGGTTATTTGAGCTGACCAGTGGCAAAACCCATGGATAAGGGAGATCTGGCATTCTCTAATTCAATGGCACATTTTCTCTGCAATAGGAAAGACAGAAAAAAAAAAGAACTGGAAAAAATAAGGCAAAATCAACATTTATTTGTAGGGATATTTCCAGGTTTAATCTGATGTATATATTCCAATGGTTAGGAGGAAACCTTTTCTGATGGGATGTCGTCATAGAAGGCTCCCTGGGATTATTCCCCAGTGTGCTGTTTATGCCACTGACACTCCCTTTCTTGCTCTCTTGGGCTCCCCAACACCTTTCCCTGCTGGGCCAGATTCTCTGGTCTTCCCCAAACAAGGCACAGAGTTGGGGTAAACATCCCCCATCCCAAAGAGCAATGCAGACACTGAGCCACTACAGATTTGGGTGAATGCAGTTCTAGGGCACAGCACCCAGGAAACCAACCCTCAAAAGGGATCAAGACCCCAAATCAATCCGTCTTTCTCTGAGTAAAAGTTTTACACAAAGAAAGCTCATAAAGATGTTTGCTCTCTTTATCAATGGAAGAGAGATATGCACACTGGTCATTTTTCCCAAGTAACAGTGCACTGGGCCTGATAGTAAATAAAAATGATTTTATTAAGTATAAACAGTAGGATTTAAGTGGTTGCAAGTAAAAACAGACAGATCAAAATAAGTTGCTGAGTGAGAATGAAAAGAAAATGCATAGCAAGTTCTAATTTACTAAAAAACTTATTGCAAGGAGATTCTTACCCTAAATAGCTGTTCTTGTTCTTGGCGTAATCTTCAGTTCAGAGACAACTTCTTTTATATTGACCTGGATTCCCAGCCCTCTTTGTGTGTTATACCAGCCAAATACAAAGGGCTGATAACTTCCCGCTGTTTAAATAATTTTATTCCCCAGGGCCAGAACCTTTTGTTCTACATTCTCCAATCCATGGAAAAATACCTGGGTCAAAATGGAATTCCAATACCAGGTGGTATGGTCACCTTTCTTACTAGTCCAATCACATTTGGACTTACAGGACAAACAATGCTGTTTACAAGTCATTAAGTAGATCGCCATATCATTAAGGCTTCGGGGGAAGGAAGGGGGGAAATGGCTCTCATTCGGGGGGAGGGGGAGAGGGGGGGAAATGGCTCTGATTTTAAGTCTTGGCTTGACAAAGCCCTGGCTGGGTTGATTTAGTTGGGATTGGTCCTGCCTAGAGCAGGGGGCTGGACTTGATGACCTTCTGAGGTCTTTTCCAGCTCTGTGGTTCTATGATTCTATGATTAGAATGATAGAATCTTAGAATCCTAGGGTTGGAAAAGACCATAGGAAGTCATTGAGTCCAGCCCCCTGCTAAATGTAGGACCAACCCCAACTAAATCATCTTAGCCAGGACTTTGTCAGGCCGGGACTTAAAAACCTATAGGTAACCCATTCCAGGTTACCACCTCCCCAGGTAACCCATTCCAGTACTTCTCCACCCTCCGAGTAAAATAGTTTTTCCTAATATCCAACCTAGATCTTGCCCCCTGCAATTTGAGACCTTTGCTCCTTGTTCTGCCATCCGTCACTACTGAGAATAGCCTCTCTCCATCCTCTTTGAAACCTCCCTTCAGGGTACTATCAAATCCCCTCTCACTCTTCTCTTCTGTAGACTAAATAAGCCCAAATCCTTCAGCCTCTCCTCATAGGTCATGTGCTCCAGCCCCCTAATCATTTTTGTTGCCATCCGCTGGATTCTCTCCAATGCGTCCATAATCTTTCTGTAATGGAGGGAGGGGCAGAATTGGGTGCAGTACTCCAGATGTGGCCTCACCAGTGCTGAATAAAGGGGAATAATCACTTTTCTAGATCAGCTGGCAATGTTCCTCCTAATGCAACCTAATATACCATTAGCCTTCTTGGCTACAAGGGCACACTGTTGACTCATATCCAGCTTCTCATCCACTATTATCCCCAGGTCCTTTTTTGCAGAACTGGTGCTTAGCCAGTCAGTCCCCAGCCTGTAGCAATGCCTGGGATTTTATCCATCACAAGTGCAGGACTCTACATTTGTCCTTGTTGAACCTCATCACATTTCTTTAGGTCCAATCCTCCAATTTGTCTAGGTCACTCTGGACCGTATCACTACCCTCCAGTGTATCTCCCTCTCCCCCAAGCTTAGTGTCATCCGTGAACTTGCTGAATGTGCAATCCATCCCCAATCCACTCATTAATAAAGATGTTGAACAAAACCAGCCCCAGAACCAACCCTTGGGGCACTTCGCTTGATACTGGCCACCAACCAGACATCCAGCTGTTGATCACAACACATTGAACCCAATGATCTAACCAGCTTTCTGTCTACCTTACAGTCCATTTATCCAAACCATACTCCTTTAGCAAAACTTTTCATACGGTCTCCCACTGTATTCTTGCCAGCAAGTTAAAGTCCAGGTATATCATGTCCACCACCTTCCCCATATCCACAGAGCCAGTTACCTCATTATAGAAGCTAATCATATTGGTCAGGCATGACTTGCCCTTGGTGAATCCATGTTGACTATTCCTGATCACCTTCCCCTCTTCCAAGTGCTTCCAAATGGATTCCTTGGGGATCCCTTCCATGATTTTTCCAGGGACTGAGGTGAGGCTGATACATTAGCACATTTAAAACTATAAACAGTCTCATACTTCATATTTCTAACTGTACGTACAAAAATGATACATGCACCAAAATAGGATATACAGATCCAGCAGACTGAGACATTAAAATTAATAGATTACATGAGGTATTTTTCCAAAGCATCTCCAAGTTTTGCATACATCAGTTTCCATAAAACATGGCTGGGACCATCACACCTTCCACTCCTGAGCTTCCCAGTCCATAGTCAGATTAATTTAGAATTGGCCATACCAAATAAGACTGTTAGAGGAGAAACATACTGTGACCACAACATTCAATAATGAAGACCTGAAATACATTCACGTGGCATATTCAAGAGCTTTTCTGGGTAAATACCAAAATGTGGAGCCCAGCATACCCATCCCCAGCATCCTCTTGTAAAAGGTAGCTTTTCTGTTAATGGCTGTGAGGCTATGGGGGAGAATGACAAGCCAGAGTTAGAGGCAGCCAAGAGTAACGCTTCAATTCACATTGAAATGATTTCTCCTGCCTAGTATAATTTAACCTGCCCACACTGGTAAACTTCTATATTACACATTTCTGTCAGAATGTCAGAAAAAATGATAAGCTTCCTTGAAACCGCAACCTCTATTACCTGCTAGGAACATTCTAGCCAAGATTTTCTTGTACGTTTTTAAGACTTTTAGCATGGTCTCTCAAGTATAAAGAATACCCTGCTTTGTGACCCCAGCCTCTTGTTAGTTGATAGACAAAATCTTTTCTTTAAACTGAGTCCCTTGACTATTCCATTTTCAGAATTCAAGGTTTTTCTTTAAGCTTCCTGGCTTTCTGAAAGAAAAGAAAAGAAAAGAAAAGAAAAGAAAAGAAAAGAAAACATGGCTTTGTTACTAGCAAACATTACCTTTTTTATAACAGGAAATGGTCCTTTAAAAATGGCATGCATGCTGATCTGCTTCCAGGTGAGAGACTCGACTTTGTAGATTTGATCTTGTTCTTCTGCTTTTGCCAAGAATTCCCACAATGTTGGCAAGAGCTTTTGTTGTTGATGATTTATTATTATTTAAAGATAAAGTGATTGAGATGTAAAAGGAAGCCAAAGCAAAATACAATCCATGGGCATGAAATGTGTAGTTTACTTATTAGTATTTTATGTTTTAGAAGTGCCTTCATCCAGAAGGCCCTTTATTAATGACAGACCTCGATGTGCCTTTTCAGACAAAACTCTCATTGAAATTCTGCCTCAGGGAGGTCTGCAAGATTAAGACCAAGAGAGAGAGCGAGAGAGAGAGGAATCACTTTACCTTCTATTGAAGTGTCACTGTTACTGTGCACAATAACATTACAATGCATTCTGAGAGAGTACTGTATCCAACTAGGCAGTGAATTTAGTTAGTATAATGATCCAAATTGAAATTTGGCTGCTGTAACAGCTCAGTTGGTCAGATAAATATGCTAATTAGTTTTGACTTCTAGTTGGCCTTCCATGAAGTTCTGGGCCATTACTAGCTTCCCTCTGTCATACCACTTAGTTTTACCTCTATCTAACCACAGTAACTCAAGACAGTGAGACTTCTTAAAGGTTGTGTTCAGATTCTAATTAAAAAATTTCAGTGAGCTTTTTATATGATTCTTACTCAGGCAATACCAACACAAAGGGATTTCAGGTCATGATTAATTAGGTAAGTATTTCATTTAATTGGAAAGCTGGTAATAGGTCCTTGAGAGGCAGACTTTTATGTGTAAATTTTTTTTAAAGATACCTTTGAAAAATAACTACGCTGCAGTGACATTTTCTGAGTTCCATTAAGAATATGGTGAGTAATTTTTAAAAAATTAAAATTAAATTAAATTTCCAGGTGAGATCTAGCCTAAATGGCCTACTTTGTTTCACCTTCAGTTCCATATTTCTCATCCTGCTTATCTCCCTGTTGCTTGCAATGACTTCACAAACACAACACCACCCACCTGCTATCACAACAAGCCTCAGAAAACCAAACTCACTGATATCATGGGGGACAATACACCATCTTAAATTCATTTCACTGTTTGCAGCCTTTTGGACTGTAAGATAAATTTCTAAAATGGTGAAGTATGTAGGAAATAGAAAAGTAGGAAAGATCATATTCAATTGAAGACACAACATACTTACCAGCTTTGTTCATTAACTACAAGGACTCGGATTCCAGCATGTTATTTTTTTTTCTCAAATCACAGTCATATTCAAAAAGACCCAATGAAATATTCACATATAAGAATTCTCCTTCTAGAGAGCTCCGCAGATCCTAATAATACTGATAATAGGCACCATTTCATCTCCTTTCTTTTATGTACTATGTGTTCAGTAAGTGTAAAATTAGGAATTTCTCCCATAGAAAGGTTATATAAAAATATGGCTTGTTTTGATAAACTATGAATGTAAATTCTCCCTCAGATCCGCTTATTGAAATGATTGAAGTACAATCAAGGTAATAGTTTCTGTTGTGCTCAGTATTGACCTAACTGTGCACCCATTGAAATTAATGAGTGCTTTTGACAGGGTTAATTAGGAAGAGGTAGGCCAACACCCTTTTGAAAATTCTTGTGTCAAGCATTTCTATCTAATCCAAAACTGGGATTTCCCGATCCTCTCTTAGCCACAAATTCCCTGCAAACCTCGAGCCGAAAAAAAATTAAGTTTTCAATGTACTGATTTGCTGTCCCCTTGTGGCACTTTCTGTCAGCAGATGCCATGTTGCTAAACAGTCTCAACGGAGCTGGGACTTGACTAAGCTTGGTCTTCAAGATCATCTTGGGGGATGTCGATGCTTGGAGCTGGGAGTCTGATTCCTAGCTTGAGAAAATACACTTGGGCTGGCTCTCACCATGCCAGCATGCTTGCCAGTAGGGTGTAGCCACAGCAGCAGGATGGACTATCTGCCCCAAGTATGTGCCTGTGATCTCAGGCAGGTAAGTACTTGGGGTGGCTAGCTCATCCCGCCACCTGTGCTGCTGCTACACTATTTTTAACCCACTTGATCAGAGCTTGTGCAAGTCTGTTTTCTAGACATATCCTCTGGTGTATTCCTATGGCTTCTCCCAGTGCAGTCATCCTGTCATGTTCATTTTCTCCTGGGTGGTACTAGCCAAGGGACTTTTCTTTCTCTCTGGCTCTGACTCAGCGTCTGACTAGGCCTCCGTCTTATGAGGACATGATAGATCAGTACTTGAGGTGCTGGATATGGCCTCACTGTTGCTTGTTCAGATCGAGATTCCAGTCCCCAAAATAAATTGCATCAACATTGTATCTCTCTTTGCTTTTTCTTTGTATCTGGTCTTTCTTGTTTTCTCCTACACAAGTCATTTTCTTTCTAGATACTACCAGGCAGAATGGTTACAAAAAAGTCATTGTTTACCGAGTTATATCACAGCCACGTCTGAAACTGCCATTCATTTCCTCTTCTCAGCGTAAAGAAATCATTATGGAGTTGACTGTTAGTAAATGTAGCCACTATATAAACTCTAAAAGTTGTCCTTGATTTATTTCTTTAATTCAGAATCTTTTTTTCCTGGAAAGTAAAGCAGACATTTCAAAGCCATCCTTTGAGTAGCTGTTGGGGTTTTATTGGTTTTTGTTTGTTTGTTTTTTGTTTTTAAACCATAATCTCTAATCTGTTTAATTGATTTTATTTATCAATGTTCTTTTACCTGTGCGCCTCACTGTGATTTCTGAGTGCTGGCATTTCTAGGGTGAGGTATGGAGATAAACGCATGGGCACAACAATATTTCTGCAGTTATGAAATATTATACTTCCCCTGTTCCATAAGAGGTTTCTCAGACTTGAAAGAGAAGGAACATTCACAATAACATTTGTCATCCTCTACAGTAAGTAAAGTAGCATAGTTTAATAGCTATTTAAATAGTAGTATTGGCTATTTAGTATGCATCATCACTCCATACTTGGATAATGCACCCTACCCTAGATCTTCAGCTGATATGCATTTTGAGACTGAAAAGGAAAGGACAAATTAATAACAGGGGGGTAAACTCTCTCCTCTGACTTGCACTTCTGGGAGGAACTCCTCAAGCATGGGTAAGTATTACTGTATCATTTCTCTCTTTACATGGTCACACAAACACAGTTCAGGCCATATTGCCAGACTTCGTGGCTGTGTTCCAAATCAGAACCGGAGTTAATTTGATTTGGGCTTGACTAGCCCTAATTTCTACAATTTGAATGCAGGCATTAGCAATTACGTCTGTATCCTTCGTCATAAATCGTATCTGTCAAGCAGAAAGAATCAGAGATGGACTGCAGATTTGTACCTCACTTACAGGAGAAGGAAGATAATTCTACATCCACGTAGAAGTCAGAAAAGTATGACCTGAACCTCTGTTCCTAAATGTCTTTTATTTTGTTTTCCATGGCACCGGGTGACACAAAATAAAGGGATCTTTTAGGTTGTCGCTTTAGATTAAGCATTTCCATCAAGCATTAAAGTTTAAAAGGATTCATGCTAAGGCATCTTTGTGGCTTTTTCAAATTGGTGCTCTGAATGTGAAGACATGAATGGAAGAAATAAGGCTGAGGGTGCGGGGGGGGGGGGGAATCTGTCACCTGGTTTCGTCTGAACAATTACTTTTTCCTCTTGGTGAGATGTAGGACATAATAGGAATTGCCTAAATGTAGACAGGTTGCAGTAACACACATGACAGTCCTTTATTGGTTTCCATTACCTATGCTGCTTGTTTCCCAAGAGAAAAAGGCAGCCAGTAGTGTATATTTTTTAACATAAACCCAAGAGGAAGGACAAGCCAGATGAATATGAAAAAGGTGTCTTTTTATTCTCCAGAGGCATCGAATTGAATTGCGGGTTTCTCCTTTCATTGTTGCTTGGTTCTCTGGGTATGAGACACAGCTAGACATGTTGGTAATCCTTCATTAATATGTAGTTACCGGAAATACACTGTTGATGCATGAACACATATTGTGCAATGACAGATTCTTCCAATTCTTCCAGCAGAGAGTTAAAGAGCTGTCACCATTGTATAAGGATGAGCCCAGTCCACTTTGCAGCACCTGAATTGGGGAATGGGGTTCCTTGCACACACCTCATTTAAGCTGGTGAGGAGCAAACTTTGGTCTGTGTATTTATCTATCCCCCATTCTTTTAGTATCTTCCCATCCCTTACGAATGGATTTTATCTTCACTTATTGGAGACCTGCACCCTTCATCCTGCAGAGACAGAAAACACTTTTCCCTTCGCACACCAGCACACACCTCAACCAATAGATGAAGAGGTTTGACTGGCCATTTATTTAAGAGACGAATTTCAAAGACACCTACCTGCCATTGGAAGACAATGGACGCTGGTCACCTCCCTTTTCATGTCTTGGGAAACTTTCCCTTTATTTGTTGCGCTGATGGGTTGTCTGTTTTGTCCCTTAAAAATAAATGCCAAAAAGCATCGAGCCTGTTCCTGGATTGAGGTGAGGCCCAAGAGACTCAAAATAGTCATCTGAAAGAATAGATTACAGAGAGCATGAAAAATGCCTCAAATTTGACCCTCCTAATTAAAAAGCAGAGAAATAGATCATGCAAATTATATGCTTAGCTAAGAAACAGCGTATTAAGTTGGAGTCCTAAGGGTTTTTTTTAAAGACTTTGGGCAAAATTTTCTGAAGTACCTATGGCTGTCTACACTGCCATTTTTTTTCAGCAGAAGATATGCAAATTGCACTCTCATTTGCATATCTTCTGCTGATCCTTTTTGCGGAATAGATTTTACTGCTAAAAAGCCCTGTGTAGACGGCGCCATTTGTTGGAAAAAAACCCTTTTTCTCAAGATCCTGTAAACCTCATCTTTTGAGGAATAAGGGATCTTGAGAAAAAGGGTTTTTTTTCCGACAAATGGCCCCGTCTACCCTGGGTTTTTTAGTGGCAAAACCTCTTCCTCAGAAAGGATTGGCAGAAGATATGCAAATGAGAGCGCGATTTGCATATCTTCTGCCGAAAAAAACCCGCATTGTAGACATAGCCTAAGAAAATACAGGCACTTAGGTTATCTATATCAGTGTTTCTCAACCAGTGGTACGAGTACCCTTAGGGGTACTTGAGAGAAGTCTGGGGAGCACATCAACACAACTGAAATTTGGAGAAAACTGAATTTTTGTTTTAAGTTTTACAGCACTTTATTATTTTTGTACTTTTTACACCCAAAAATTTCATCACCGGCCTGGCTATGATTAAGTTGTTTAAACAAATGTGTTGCAATGGTAGAAAAACATTTTGTGTGTGTGAAAACTATAGGTACTGGGGGTACTTATATTTTTTTTTAAAGGGGCACTTTATAAAAAAGGTTGAGAAACACTCATCTATATGTTCGAAGATCTGGGCCATAATTTCACACCGTGCATATCTGAGCTTTAGCAACCAACTCACTTGACTTTTATGCCTAACAGGACAAGATTTTCAGAGGTATTCAGGTGCCTAAAGGTGGAAATAGAAATCTAGTGAGATTTTTAAAAGTGCCTATGCAGGTTAGGCATTTAACTCCAATGGTTCACTAAAGTGCTTAATTTGCTCAGGCCATTTTGGAAACAACACTGGTTGCCTGTTTGCATCTCTCCACCTGCCTAAATTCCTTTGAAAATCTGGCCCTACCTCACTTTTGAAAATGTACTTTGAAGTGTAAGTGAATGAGAGCTTTTGAAAATTTATCTCAAGTCCCTTTCTCACAGTGCTAAGGAAACCTCCATTGAAGAAGATGCTTTCATTTCAGCTACACAGGTAATCAATAGGGGCTGGAATATTGGCCACTCCTTTTGCCAGACTGAGATTTAGGATTGTACAATAAAATCCACAGCAATGTATAAACTCAGCCTTGCTGTCTTACAGTTAAACAGAATTAAGTAAGGGACTTCTGAGATCTTTCCAAAGTAACCTCCTGTCCTGTTCTTAATGCATGGCTATAGAAAACGCTTTCTAATTTAAATATAAAAATTAGAATGGAAGATAGTTTTGTGCCTCTTGCTGCTTGTATTGTATGGCGCATTATTATGCTCTATGAATGGATTCTGTCTGGATCTTTATTAGAATGACCTTGCTGTCATGTTCCGAGGATCTTATCAAAGACCTTTGCCAAACTGCAATAAACCAGAACAACGCTCAGAATCCTGATGACTGATAAGCTTGGAAGTGGCAGTTAATTGGTGAGAACAGCCCTTGTCAATCTCTCTCAAGAGCTTGGAGTAAAACTCTTTCCAAAACCCTCCTCCGCTCCATTGCTGCAGCTTGTGAACAAATCACAGGCACATACGGAACAAGCCAGTCTTCCCTCCTGCCCAACCTTTTGTTCCTGTGCTTGTTTGGGAAGTAATTAATCTCATTGCGCTGATATGAAAATTGTCTATTAAAAATCTCCAGTCAAAACAACATTTGGGTAGGGAGGAGGGGAGAGAAGAAGAGGAGAGAGGGGAGTCCTCTTTTCTGTTTGTTAATTGGTTCTTTCACCTGACAGTAGTTTGTGTCAATTAACTTCAAGCTCGGTGAAAGTGAAATTAATCCACCTGGGTCAAAAGCAGCTATTAATTTTTAATCAAAACAAAACGCTCACTCAACAGATTTGTAGCTCTGCTTAGAATAAACATGATACATGCGACGCAGCGTGTACCACTGGGCTGTGCCCCAGAGGAGGCTGGTGCTGAAGGTCTCCTCCTGAGGAGAGTGGAATTGTGGCCAATCAACTGCTAGTGGCATACCTCTCCCCCACAGAGTCTGCCACCTTTCTTTAGGTTGGACAGTAGGAAAAACTTCCTAACTGTCAGGGTGGTTAAACACCAGAATAAATTGCCCAGGGAGGTTGTGGAATCTCCATCACTGGAGATATCTAAGAACAGGTTGGATAGGGTTTATGCATATGAAAATAGATCATATCTTCAAAGTCAGTCTTGCTGGTTGGTCGGCTGGGACTTTTTCTTTTTGGTAATGTCTCTGTGGCCACCATTTCTTCCATTCTTTTCAGGTATCTAAAAGCGTGTCATAAGGAGGAGGGAGAAAACTTGTTCATCTTGGCCTCTGAGGATAGAACAAGAAGCAATGGGCTTAAATTGCAGCAAGAGAGGTTTAGGTTGGACATTAGGAAAAAGTTCCTAACTGTCAGGGTAGTCAAACACTGGAATAAATTGCCCAGGGAGGTTGTGGAACCTCCATCTCTGGAGATATTTAAGAGTAGGTTAGATAAATGTCTATCAGGGATGGTCTAGACAGTATTTGGTCCTGCCAGGGGACTGGACTCGATGACCTCTCGAGGTCCCTTCCAGTCCTAGTATTCTATGATTCTATGATTCTGAGATGATATACAAAGAGCCAGAAGTCAAGTAAATTAGACTAGCTTCTTGGTTGTAATCATTGTTATAACCATGATGTTACCATGTACATTGGAGATCTGTTTGGGAGAAAGTTGTTGGTATGTCTCCATGTCCTGGCTGTTGAGCTAGACCTTATTTAGGGGAACCGTGCAACCTCCTGCCACAGCAATTTGTTTGGTTGCCATTTGAACATGATGGGGTCTATGAGTTAAAACATGATATTGGTGAGTGGAATAATCTGCTTGCAGTCACTCCCACTGTACATTGAGAGATTGGAACACTTCCTTTTTTACCTGCTAAATTGAGGTTGGCTGAGCAAGATGGAAATTCTGAAGGAATTTGCACACAGCCACTGGCAGGGTTTGAAAAGTCGTGAGCTGGGAGCTGTCTGGGACAGTGGAAGCAGACTTATTTTTATTTTTATTTTCTTTACAAATATCGGTTTTGAGCTTTCCTTTCCCTTGTGTATAAATATCTCATTTCTCTGGGCTAATACATCCCCAAGAACCACCACTTCATTTCATGATTAGCACCCCACAATTCCTACTTGGTTAGTGAGGAAGAATCCCTCACTTGTGTTTCAGATTTCTTTAACCACTCTTGCGGCCCCAGTCTTATTTTTTCCACTGCAGCAGCCAAGTCAGAAGCAAGACCAGACCTTTATGCACACTCCAAAGGGGGTACGCCTAATGGTTATCTGAAGTGCATTAAAGTCAATGAGAGCCTTTCCAAACTTTGGACGAGAACCTACTAGCATCTGGGTATAAATAATGCATAGATTCTACCAAACGTTGTCAGATACAAGATATGTGTCCCCCTTGAGAGACCGTAGCAATGAGCTGATCCTGAGTCTGATCTTTTGTCTTAATGCAGTTATAGGGCTTAGTTATTCAAGCATGCACGTCTCTGTTTTTCATTACCCATTAATAGCATTTGCTGCCAAAACAGAGGGGGGAGGGGGCGGGCAGAAGACAAGCATTTTCCATAGACTTAATATTTAAAAGTCTTTAGGATATACTATGCGCACACACAAACACATTCCATAAGACCAATATAACACTTTCAAAGTTTTATGAATTCCAGCATGTAACCAGAGTAGTTGTTAGCCCGCAACAGTAATGGCCTGGCTTCAAAGCTGCATAGTTAGCAAATCCCTACTCTGTTTATGAGCATACGTTTTGACCAGGTCATTGGAAAGGAGAGAATGATCAGTTTCCACACACTCCTTCCATGAATATGTCTGCTGATTTCAACCCAGTTTAAATTTTTAGGAAGGGTAAATAATTCGAGTGTGAGAAATGTTTTGAATACATAGTTCCGGGCTCCTTGAATCCTGCATCACTGCTGCTTCTTCAAATGATTCTCACAAGTGTACAACCACACAGTTGCCAGAAGTGCAAGAAGTTGGAACCAGTGTGCATAGCTGTGGCAGGAGGTTATGGAAAATGATCATAACACTATATGTTGCTCCCTTCCATACTGATTTCTGCAAATGCTATAATGCTGCTGGGAATTATAACCTGATACCAGAGCTACAAATATGATGGTGCTGATGTCTCTCATGAGTCACCTACATTTTGGAATCCTTTGTTAGAGAGTCATAGTCTCCCCGCCCCCCAGTGGCTTAGAGGCTCTGGGCCCCCACTATAGAAAGGATGTGGATGCATTGGAGAGGGTCCAGCGGAGGGCAACCAAAATGATTAGGGGGCTAGAGCAGGGCCGGCTCTACAGAGCGCGGAGCCAGATTCCGGGGGCGGGGCCGCACATGCGCAGGGCTCCGGGTGGCACAGCGCATGTGTTGCGCGCCCGGGGCATGACGCATGTGCCGTGCGTCCCGGACGTCACGACGCATACACCGTGCGCCCGGGGGGGCCCCGCGCAAGCGTCGTGCTCCCAGCGCACTGCGCATGCGTTGCTCACCTGGGCACGGGGCCCCCTCAGGTGCGGGGCCCCATGCTGGGGAATCGGTGGAATCGGCCTAAGGCCGGCCCTGGGCTGGAGCACATGACCTATGAGGAGAGACTGAGGGATTTGGATTTATT
Organism: Pelochelys cantorii; assembly: GCA_032595735.1. Taxonomy (NCBI): domain Eukaryota; kingdom Metazoa; phylum Chordata; order Testudines; family Trionychidae; genus Pelochelys; species Pelochelys cantorii. Next base: position 6,358,439 of record CM064346.1, on the reverse strand, counting down.
TAGTCTACAGAAGAGAAGAGTGAGGGGGGATTTGATAGCAGCCTTCAACTTCCTGAAGGGAGGTTCCAAAGAGGATGGAGAGAGGCTGTTCTCAGTGGTGACAGATGGCAGAACAAGGAGCAATGGACTCAAGTTACAGTGGGGGAGGTCTAGGTTGGATATTAGGAAAAACTGTTTCACTCGGAGGGTGGTGAAGCACTGGAATGGGTTACCTCGGGAGGTGGTAGAATCTTCATCCCTAGAGGTTTTTTAAGTCCTGGCGAGCATAATTTAGTTGGGATTGGTCCTGCTTTGCGCAGGAGGTTGGACTTGATGACCTCCTGAGGTCTCTTACAGCCCTATGATTCTATGATGAAAAGTTTTAACCATTTACTCATAAAACACTAGCCAGAATCCGCAGGTATCTGGAGGTGACTTACAGTATTGAGTGATGCAGTAGAGTGGGTATTAGAAGTACAAAGGCATATTTGCAAAACAACGTTACTATATTGGAAATATTTAACTTTTCGTATTTTATCGTAGACTTGAAAAAGAGGCAATTACAACCCTCTCAGTTTGCACACACTGAATTTTTTGGCTCAGAAATGGCCTCCATTTTCCAATAAAAATTAGAGAAAAGTGGCGTTGACATGAATGTTCACAATATGAATTTTCACCCTATACCTCCCCCTCATTCAAGTGGCTGTCATCTAACGGAGAACAACAGGCACTTTCATGCTGAATTTCAGACTAGTGTGATACTCTTGGTTCACAGTATAACTTTTGGCTAACAAAGGCGTGCTCTGTGGCTTAAATTCTGCCCCATGCAGAAGGCCAGCACAAGATCTCGGTATCATTTAGATTCCATTTCAGCCATTATTTGAGGCTTGTGCTGCTCCTCTGGCAAAAGGGAGGATTTCGCCCACAGGGAATTAGGCCGCAAACAGCTCATAGGTTAATTACCTCTCTAGTTCCCCCAATGGAATACAGGGCACTTTTTCATTTTATTAGATTTTTTTCTCTCCAAGCCTGTTTGTTCCCATCTTTAATTGACTCTGGGAGAGCCAAGATGAGCTTTGTACTTTGCTCGCAAGGCAGAAAGATAGGTAGACATTCTAAGTCTCCTCTGATCATGACTTCTGGAGCCTAGAACCTGGTGCAGAAAAAGCTCTTAGACTCCTGCTCCCATTAATTTCCCCCTTGAGGTTCATAGTTTCATTGTTCCTGAGGAACACAACTCTCCGTGGAGGTGACTGATCCATAGAGCAAGGCACTCTGTGAATTATCCTGGACCAGTTCCATTCCGTGCCCTGAAGATGAATCTCAAGACTTTGAATGTGACCTGATACTCCATGGGGAGACAACATAATGAAGAGAGTACCGTAGTGATGTGCTCTCAGCAGCTGGTTTGGTGACAAAGGCACAAACTGAGCCTTTTATAACATTGGTATCCTCCTGTCTAGGGACAGCGAGGTGCAGTTATCCAGCAGGGCGGTCAGGAAAGCAAAGATCACTGCAGGCAGGTCCCTGTTTGATCAGATGGAGATCAGATCTAGCAGTAGGTGGCAGAAAACATTTTGTTCAATCCATTTCTATTGGTGTTTCTAGGGATTCCCAACCTATGGGTCGGGACCCAAATATGGGTTGCCATTATATTTCAAAAGGGTCGCCAAGTGTCTCCCCAGGTGGCGCTGTTCTCCTTCCTCCCCCCGTTTTTGAACTGCATTGGGTCACCAAGTCTTCCTGAACTGTCAAAATGGGTCCCCATCTGGAAAAGGTTGGGAACTGCTGCAGCAGTGACGAACCCTGAAGGACCCCGAGGTTACAGACCAAATGGATAGTTTGGGATCATGATAAATACTCATAGTTGAAGGAACAGTTCCTAGCAGGGAGCAAAGGCTGGGTTAACTGGCGTAATATCTGCACTACCTACTAAGCAAGTGATCTTTAGTGTGTAAGCTCTTCAGGGCAGGCAATTTTTCTCACTGAGTTTGGGCCGTACCAAGCAGAACAGAACTCCAGCTAGAGTCGGTGCCCAGAGTCACTCCTGTAGGAATGATAATCTTTGGTGCCGATTCTGTGCGTGCTCTGGGGCTGGAACACCCATGTGGAAGAATTAGCAGGTGCGGAGCACCCTCTGCCACCAAACTCCCCTCTTTCCCCCCCCCCCTTGCCTCTCACTTCCTGGCAGCCCTGCATTACCAACTCTTCCCCTTCCCTCCCAGTGTGTCTGGAGCACAATAAACAGGTGATTTGCAGTGCGCAAGCTGTGGGAGGGAGGTGGAGAAGCGAGGGCAGGGCGTGCTTGGAAGAGGAGGCAGGAAAGAGGCACCCTAGAGGTGGAGCAAGGACAGGAAGAGGCAGGGTGGCGGCTTAGTGGAAGGGGTGGAGCGTGAGCGGGGTCTGGAGCAGAGAGGTTAGGTGGTCCAGCACCCTCCTGGCAAGATGAGAAGTCGGAACCTGTGACGGTAATTCTCTTTGGCTTTACTCATGCACCACTAACTTCAGCTGCATGTAACTTTCCATCGACTAAAAGAAGGTGCTTGGTTTTTGCACATTTCTTAAATCCAGGATTGATGTTATCCCTTAAAGTGGCCTTAAAATAGTTAATGTCATCCCTCTTATTTGCATTCCTTGGCTTTTCCTCCTGTAATGTCATCTGCCTACCTAAGGCCAAATAATTAATGGTGAGATGGGACGGGGGGTGGGGAGAAGAAACAAAAATACCTCAAACAAACAGAAAGCTTGGATACAAATGAAGAAAACAGGGAACATTGCCTTTTGATTGTTAGCTGTTGGAGGCGGGGGCTGTCTTTATGCTCTGCTTGTACAACCCTTCATACAATAGGGTGGTAGGACATGACTGGGGCTCCTGGGCACTAAGGATAATAAATTATTATAATATACATTATTATGTTCTGGGGTGAAATCCAGACCTGTGAGGAGTCACCATGTAATCCTGAGTTATCTAAGTGCCCTGTTGCTGCAGCTCCCGGACTGGCAGTCAGTAACAAGTGTGCCCTCTGTCTTTATGCTTTATGTTTAATTACAGAGACATGGGTTTCACGTGAGATCAGGGATAAAGACTGCAATGGTTGCAAACAAATGAAAATGAAGAATGTGTTCTCATACTTAGGCTTTAACGAGCTATTGTCTAAGTATTGAGTAAGAGTCTCACCATCCACTTCTTGCAGCAAAGTGACTGACCACCTGTCTGGTCAAGGTCTCTCGCCAAAGAGAAAGTACAGTCTCCTTGTCGGCTTAGGTGAAAATATAGCGTGGAGCTCTCTGTCCCTCTCTTTGATAGCCCAGTGACCCTTTGCCATAGATTCTTCTGAAAGTTCACTCAAGCTGTGAGGAAGGAGACATTGAATCTGGTGAAGGAAGTTCTGTGTTGGTTTTTTCCCTCACTGATGTTCACTAAAATGCAAACTGATCTGTTCCTGTGCCCTCCAGTCTAAATGAATAGACACTTGGGCTATGTCTACACTACGTGTTTTGTCAGAAGAGGCAATGCAAATGAAGTGCTGATTAGTATTTTCTCATGCTTCATTTGCATAATCTATTCCGATCCATTTTTGCGCAAGAGGTTTTTGCGCAAAAACATGCAGTGAGGATGTGTAGATCCTTATGCCTCTCCCGGAGCAGATCACAGATCAGATTGCATTTTTTTGCGCACACTGCATATTTTGGCACAAAAACCTCCTGTGCAAAAATGGATCGGAATAGATTATGCAAATGAATCATGAGAAAATGCTAATCAGTGCTTCATTTGCATTGCCTCTTCTGACAAAACACGTAGTGTAGACATAGTCTTGATGTTGTCTCTGATGACTGGCTGGAGCATTGGCTTTGAAGTTTTGTCTAGGAGAAACCTGCTCATCCCACTACTAAACCCATTTTAAATTCATATTCCTCCTTAGGCCACACTGGGGCATTTACCATACCTGTGCCATGCAAGAATATTAATTATCAGTGTGTTGTGTTCTAATGATACCTCCTATGATGCATCAGAGAGTGTTTGACATTAATGATTAGGTACACTGAGCTGGTCGGGTCAGCAGAAACTCTGTGCCACATGCTCCTGGGTTTCATAGGACATTTGGGATCTTGTTATTTGGCCTACACTGGCAGATCCCTGAATACTCATAGAACCCCACAGACCAATAGGGGCTTCATGCAAGGGCAGGGTTCAGATACTTACAAACCTAGAGGTACCTACCTAAGATGAATAGATGCCAAAGTGGGCGTACAAGCAGAAAGCAGTTTCATTTGATTCATTCTTATAAAGAATGATATTTTATTTCAGACTTGTTATATGTCCTGCATTGCTGGGATGAAGTGTGAAGGGGGATTAACTTGCAATACAAGAAAATTACCAACCCTTCAGCTATGTCAATTGTGTAGCTTAAGTCAAAATAGCTTAACTCGGCTTTTGGCGCTATCTATGCAGCAGGAAGTCGAAGGAAGGACACTTTTCCTTTGACTTCCCTTACACCTCGTGAAATAAGGGTTACCATGAGTTGGAGTAAGAAATCCTCCAGCTCGACATTATTTCAAAATAAAGGTTTGTAGTGTAGACGCGCACTATGTTATTCCGAAATAACGCTGCTCGGCAGATGTGCCCAAGAAGAAGAAAATGCAGTTGCTCTCCTATCATCTGTTCACTTCTTCAACCACAGTCAATGACAAATACAAAACCCAATTTTAAGTGTATTCTTCAAGGTTGAATTTCATGGGAGAGGGTAAAATGCTGTGAACCCTTTGTGCAGGTCACCCAGCATCGAAACGGTCCATTTTGAATCACTCTTCTCCCTGGTGCTCCATTGGCATGTACCTGATTTGGCTGACATTTCCATAATTAATTTATAACTGCAATAATCCTGAGATAAGTCATTTATAGATTTGTGTAAGCTGTATAAGAATAGAGATAAAATCCTGGTTCATTAACCTATTTAAAGTACTTGGGAGACTTCTTCCTAGTAGAGCAGTTTGGGGTGATTGTCAAATTGCACAATAAAACATTCCAGCATGTGGTGTGCTGTCACAGCTTGTAAGCTGGTGTATGCTCCAGAACATAACAGCAATTCATGAGTCAGATACATCATCTTTTCAGTTGACTCCGTGGCTTAGTGTCAGAGCTGTGTACTAGCAAATGGTGTGAGGTATAGGGAGGCAGCTGGGCACCTGTGATCAAGTTCTCCTTTTAGAATATTTTCCATTCACTAAAATGACAGGTGTTCTGGCCCTGCTGCTCCACTGCTTTGCTGTCATGTACATTGGTGCTAAGTAAATGGTAAAATGCTGCCCATTCAGAAAAAAAGAGCATTTTACATCCCCATGGCTTTACCTTTGAACTGGTGTAAATGGTTACACTTGATGCAAGAACAATAATAACTCTATAACTTGTAGCTCTGCTTTTGGGTCCTGATCCCTCTCCTATGGAACCAGTGGGAGTCTTAGCATTCAGTTCAGTGTGTGCTAGATTGTTTCCTGGATCATGGTATAGATCTTAGCACAAGATATAATTATTTCCTTACATCTTGCCAGTGAGCATAAGCAGAGGGTCTAAAATATCCATTGGCTCTTTGTATCAAAAACCCGGATTGCTTTCCCAAAGTTTCAATAAACGGCGTGTGTGTATAAGAAAGAATGGCTTACCTTTGCCAAAAGCCTTGGCTCCTTTAGGCTTAGAATGCCTCATTTCTGTTGAAGTTACCTGGCAGTCAATTTTGTACCAACTTGGAGTCTGTCTTTCCTATCTAACCACCCCCTCCACAATAGTATCTGAATACTATTTTAGACTTTGGGTGCATCTACACTGCACTGTTTTTCCGGAATAACGGCCGTTATTCCGGAAAAACAACACTCGCGTCCACACAGCAATTGTGTTATTTCGAAAGAAAATCGAAATAACAGAGGGCTTTTTCCGACTTTAGTAAACCTCATTCCGCCTCTTCCAAAAAAGCTGTTTCGGAAGAGGGTGTGTGTATGGATGCTCCACTGCTGCTATGTCGAAGTAACTCCTCACCGGGGCCATTCTAAAGTTATTTCTCCTCGGTGCCTCCTGGGGCTCTAAATCGAGATAGCATGTCTACATCAGGAGAGCCTGCCTTGGACTAATTTTGAGGCATCCCTGTATTGCGTACGCTCTATTCCGAAATAGGCTATTCCAGAAGATATCTTCCAGAATAGCTGTTTCTGAAATAAGTGTGCAGTGTAGATGTACCCTTAGACATTAAAATCATTGGTCTAAAATACCTGTTCAGAAAGTTGTAGAGAGGCGGAATGTTAAAAATATTCCATTCCAGAGCCAAAATAATAAACATGTAGAGATGAAAAAAGAAAAAAGGAAGGTTGCTGTCACTGAATGCCATGTCCTTTGAGTCCTGCCTAAGTATGAAACTCCCTTGCTGAAATTTCACGATAGAAAAGTTCTTGAGAGACTTTGCCACTGAAAAAGAAATCCCACGAGAAAAATTTTGTTATTTATTCTAGAGCAGTGTTTCTCAACCAGTGGCATGAGTATCCTTAGGGGTACTTGAGAGAAGTCTGGTGGGTATGTCAACACCACTGAAATTTGGAGAAAACTGAATTTTTGTTTTAAGTTTTACGTTGTTTTATTATTTTTGTACTTTTTACACTCAAAAATTTCATCACCCACCTGGCTACGATTAAGTTGTTTAAGCAAATGTGTTGCAATGGTAGAAAAAAAATTTATGTGTCTGAAAACTATAGGTACTGGGGGTACTTATAATTTTTTTTAAAGGGGTAGTTTATAAAAAAAAAGGTTGAGAAACACTGCTCTAGAGATTGTGCTGAAATCAAGATGTTAGAACCCTTCATCTTCTAGGTCAGGAAAAATGGCATCCCTTTTCACTCATTGTACTCAGAGCTACTGAACCTCTAAAGAGGAGCCCTTGGTGATGGATGGACAGTCATCGTTTGTCCAGCTATGCAGGTAATTGCAAATACACACTTGTCTGTATGGCAGAGTTGTGCTTATTACAGACCTTCAGATATTTAATTTGTAAACACTTAATAAAGCGCAGCCATACAGTAGCCTAGCTGGTCTTATCTGTCAGCCAAATCAAAATCAATAGGTCCCTGGGGTGTGTGCCATGATTGTCTGGGCTGGAGAATCTAATAGGATTAAGTGTTTGGGGCCCTATCTAACATTACTGTCCACATTCCTAGTTAGAGCAAGTTAAAGACTGGCTTGCCACTGTAGCAGGCATGATTGCTTAGGGGTCTGAAAAATCATTAAAGCTTGTCCTCTTAAACGTTGATTGTTCCCTAGTGATTTATTGACAAAACACAAAAAAGTGCTCTATACTGCACTCTAATTATATGTATGAGGCTAGGAAATCTCATGGGAAATTAAATAAAATTTACAGCTTGATGGTTTTATGCTCTTGGGATACTTACCTTCTTAATAAGATCGTATAGCTGGGAATATTTATGAGGTTAAAGTCTGTGGGCTTGAGCAAAGCCTTAACCTTTGCACAGGGAGGGGCCTTTGAATTTTCTTAGCAAAATGATTGCAATCAAATTCACGATGTTTTGAAATATTAATAATTGTAAGGAAATTATTTGGTGAAGCATCAAGCATTGCTTTCCCAATCCGTACCGCTGGCACAGCTTTCAGGGCAGATGAGCGAAGCGGGGAAGCCGCGCCCCCAGTTTGCTGCAAGCGTGTGTCCTTTTGCAGTCAAGCTGTAGAATGTCTTACAGTCGTGAGCTCATCTGTTGCATTTCTGATCTGCCCATGTGTGTCCCAGTCAGATCTGGTGAAGGCAACTAATTAAGTGACTCATATTCTGTCACTGAGTCTTCAAAGCCGAGCCAGGACAAACAGCGGATAAAAATCATGTTTCCAGTATAAGTGGTATGGCTCTAAATAGAGACAGACTCCAAGGCTGATATGTTCAAAGCTGCCTTAGGGCTTCCTAATGGAAATGTTGGACTTCAAATCCCTGAGGCAGCTTTGGAAATCTCACCTGGAGTTTTATATGATCAAGTTGCCAAATATTTGGTGTGGTCTCTGCCTCCATTGAACATTTACTTTTAAATGGTCTGCAAGGACCAGAAAAGGTTCCTTGAGAACTAACAGTGTTCAGGAAAAGGATATTTCCATGGCAATTGTAGATCACCGCAATATCTCAGCTACAAATAGAAATTCAGCGCAGATTGGAGTTTAGAACCGAAAGGAACATAGGGAGGAATCTGGCTTGCAGTACCACTGGTGTAAAGCAGGAATAATTCTGTTGACATCAAATGCAATGACTGGGAGCCAAATTCTGCAGTCAGCCATCACACAAAGAATTGCCATTCCGGTAATGTGGGAAGTTTTACTCAATTTAGAGCTTGAATCCTGGTATCAGTACGGGGTGCAAAATTGCTGAAGGCAATAATCAGCTTCTTTTCCCTGGCAGCTACATAAACAAATCGCTGCAATGCCCCAGTAGGCAGATACAGGTTTGACCTCGATTGTCCACACTTCCGTAGCTTGGCAAGAGCTGTGGTCCAGCATCTCTGTGGATGCTTCCAGGCTGGAGCACTCACAGGGAAAAGCTGAGCCCCGGGCTCAGCAACTCCTCCCTTGCCCTCCCAGAGATTCCAGAGCACTACAAATAGCTCATTTGTGCTGCGCAAGCTCGGGGAGGGCAGGCGTGGGGCCGGGGATGCTCAGAGGAAGAGGCAGGATGGTTGCAGAGCCCCACGGCTAGGGGCCAGGAGCACAGCCCGGAGTCCACGGGGCTCAGTGTACTCCTGCAGGGCTGCATGCCTGGCCCTCGGCCACGGCGCTCTTCAGCCACCCTGTTTCTTCCCCGGAGCGCCTCCCCCTAGCTCCCATTCGGCCAGTGCTTGGCCTTCTGCTGCCAGAGGGGCCAGCATTGACCTCCCCATGTCCGTCAGATTCCCTGGTTCAGCACCAGTCAACTCTGGAGGGGGCTGGACCAGGGCAGTCCAGCCTGCAGAAGAAAACAATTTTCAGTGCTCTAACACCTAGGAATTGCGGGAAACAAGATAGAAAGCAGGCAGGGGTGCACATCAGAAGTGGGATGTCACCGTTCAATTTACATAGTCTTCTACAGACTGATGTTGCCCAGCAACAGGTTAGATAACTCATCTTCTTATGGGCTTTTTTCCATTCTACGCACACATGTCAGAGACCATATTTGTTCGCCTGCTGCCCATAGGTAGAATTCATGTGATATTCTGGCTACTCATAATTAAACTTCTGGCTGTTAACACTCTCATTTGTGTCAATAATTAACTAAAAGTTTTGGCACAGCCTAAAAATCTACTATTTGGCATTTATTTATGTAACTATGTGGTATTCTTGCACTTTCAAGATCTATATGCTGATTCCCAAAGTTCACAATGCTAAATTACCAAATTTCAGGTCAGACATATATGCCATCTTATGCTAACAACCAGGCTTCGTGCTAAATCTTAAACCGACATCTGTGACAAAGCCTTATATACGTATTTTTTAGATTCTTCTGCTTGCAGTATAGCTTCCTGTAAAATGACTCTCAGTGTTCTTAGTGCTCGAAGCACATCAATTAAATCTTGGTCAGAAATACACCCCTTTAACTTAACACTCATAAACAAATCCATAACTACGTACTGTAAGATCTCAGTAGGCTTCAAGCACATTGCACAGCTTGGTGTATCAGTATATTGTCAGAAAAAAAAAACCTTTTTCGCAAGATCCTGTAAACCTCGATTTTTGAGGAATAAGGGATCTTGTGAAAAAGGGTTTTTTCCTGACAAATGGCCTCGTCTACACGGGGCTTTTTATCAGCAAAACCTCTTCCACAAAAAGAATCGGAAGAAGATATGCAAATGAGAGATCAATTTGCATATCCTCTTCTGCAAAACAACGGCAGTGTAGCCGTGGCCTGAAGCTGGTTTACATATGTGGAGTGTTGATTTTTTTTAATATGGTACTGGTCTGGGGCTTGGAAGATCTGCAATCTACTCTTTGCTCTGCCACAGATTTCCTGTGTAACTTTAGGAAGATCATCTCTCTGCATCTCAGTTCCCAGTCTGAGAGAAGGAATAATAATATTTTCTCTGTCTTCTTTTTCTCTTTATACTATCAGCTCTTCAAGGCAAGAACTGTCTCTGATGTGGTGCATGGGTAGCCCCCAGCACAATGGGTCCCTCTTCTCAGATTGGACCCTCTAGCTGTTACTGTAATTCAGATAATTAATAAGAACAAATTGCTGGTTGTCCTTTTATTGCTGCAAGTTCTGAACAACCCTGCTTTAACTCTCTCCAACTTTTCCCTGTCGTCATCCTCTCCTAACTCAGTAATGAAAAAAGGAACAGCTTAATTAGAATATATTTAATAGGTATCCACACAGAAATTACACAGATTCTCCCAACTGCAAAGGCTGATCATGGTCCTTACGCTAATTAAAAAAGAAGAAGAAGAAGTCCCTGTTTCCCTTTTGCTGCATGTTTAAGAAAAAAGAAACGTGAGCTACTCCTCCTATGAGTAGTAATTCTACCGTCAGTTATACTGATTTGCCTCTGACTTATCTGGTGTATAGCCAAGGATAATCCCATTAAAATCAATGGAAAAATCTTGGTGCAAAGCTGGTGTGAGAGGAGAATCAAGCTCTGTATATTTTTGCTACTACCCTCCCCTTCTAAATTCAGCAAGGCATATGATTTAGATGTGTGCTACTGTCTGTTTTCTTGTAGCAATTCCAATCATTTAGCTAGCTAAGCTACCTTATTCTTTCTTCCTTTTTCTCTCTCCTCCCACTCCACTGAAGAATAGTGAGATGTCTGATCATTGAGAGAGAGCTCAGAAGCCCTATGCCTGAAATGAAGGAGAAATTTATTAGTGAAAGACAAGGCTCCCTGATAATCAGGGAGTATTGAAATCCCTGATTTAATTTGAATATACTATGGAGCATACCTCTTTCTGCCTTCGTTGCTTGAAAGTATGTGTGATAATGTATCCTTTTACTTAAGAATATTATGCCAGAAAAGAAATGCTTGATGGGCTTCTCTAGCTGAGGTGAAAAGGTTTGGGTATGTTTTAATAAAGATGGATATCACTAAAAATGTTTGAAATATGTAGAAGCAAGATTTGTTACAAGTTACAAATCAAAGCCTTAAAATGTCACTTATCTCCTAATGATACTTTTACACAGATTATTAATTTCTTTTTAGGAGACCAATGAATGTTACATTTTTATGACATTGATTAAATGTCTCACAGCTGCCCCCCCCCCCTTTTCATTTCCAAAAATCTGTATCGGAATTGAACAAAAACCAGCTCATAAATTCACATTTTACTGCTCAGCAAAGCAGAATCAGATTACACCCCAACTGCTAACTTCATCACTGCACACCTCTGACCTCAGGGAACCGAGGGTTTTTTGGGCTTTATTCCGGAACACATTTATAAATGTTCAGTCATTATCTTAGCACTTTTGAGACGCCTTTCTGCTTCGAGAGAATGACGGTCTCGGTAGGAGGGTTAAGAAGGGGGAACGGGGGAAGATTCTCATACATGGCAGGGGGATATCCAGAAAGAGCGTTGTGCTTTGAGTAGCACTGCTGTGGGGAAAAATTGATGTCTGGTCCAACACCTAAGTACAGTGTCATACTTGGGGAAGAGACCTGTCTTATGTCAGACTCTTCTTCCTGAGCCATTTTTAGAAACTCATCATCTGCAACCCATACTATAACAGAAGTCATAAGCTGAGAGAGAATCCAGGTAATATAAATATTGTCTGTTTTATTGGTGGATTGATGGGATTTCGGTGGCTTCGGCTTTGGCTGAAATGTGAGGCAATCTCTGCGGCTTTTGAAACTTCTAGGCTAGTTTATTTCTCTTCTGTTCTTATGGAAATTCATTCTATTAATAAGTGAAAGATATTGTTGTCTTTTAAAGTGATCCTCCTATTAATAAAAAAAGATGCAACAAAACAATTAAGTCGCAAAATACTGCCCAGATTGCAACTCCCCATTTGGAACTTTCTAGTTTCCTGCCTAATTGCTCTTCATCTTTAATGGCAAAAGCAACAAGGAAAATGAATACATTTTTCTCCTCTAGCTAGGCACACCCAGAGCTGAAACTCTCACCAGCTTCCAGGATCTAGAACCATGGTTATCAAAGTGTGGTCCATGGACTACTAGTGAGCCGCTACCATCTTGCATGTAGGCGGGCTCGGGACTTGACCCCCCCTGCAGCAGGCAGCCTGAGCTGGCACTCTAGCCCCCCGTTTCCCCCCACATCGTGAGCTTGGAGCACCAGCTTCTTGCTGCAGAGAGGGAGGTGGCGAGCCTTGCCAGATCACTGCATGCTGCCATTTTCCCTCCCCCTGAGTGGGGAAATGGAAGTGCCAGAAACTGCTCACCTGGAGGCTTTTCCTTCTGCTCCTATTGGCCGGAATCATAGCCAATGGGAGCAGCAGGGAGCTGTGCCTGGGAGCAGCAGGGGGCATGGATCCAGGTAAGCAACTCCCATCCCCTTTTTGCCCAGACCCCACACTCCCGCCCTGCTCCTGCACCCTCCTGCTTGCTGATACTCTGTTCCACCCTCTCTTGCACTCATTTTGTCATCATGGGTCATTGGCTAGTGGTCTGCAAAAAGGTCTGTGTTAAGCAGGGTGGGCCATGGGCCAAAAACTCTGAGAAGCACTGGTCTGTCAGCACTACCAACACTTCCACTGCTTTCTGGGCTCTTAGAAGGCATTTAGGGGTCAATCAGAGCTAAATAACAGCACAGAACCCTGAGAGCCAGGACTCGTGGCTGTGAACAAACTTTATGGGACCGTGGGAAACTTCGCCATACCCACAATAAGCAAACATCCAGCGAACTAAAATCATGCTGGACCATGGATGTTGCCAAACCAGAGATGTTGCCGGACTAGAGAGGTTCACCCTGTACTTCGAGTATTGCAGCACATGGGGCCAGGTTTTCCAGATTGGCGCCATATTTTCCCATGAACTCAGCACCCATTTAGGCATCTAAATAAAAGATTCGATTTTCACAAGCATGACCTTTCCCATGGTGATCTTTCTGGACAGATTTTCCAAAGAACATTTTCCAACATGTCGAGCTTTTGAATGCTGGGCCATTTTGAAAAGCCTTGTCCTACTTTCCCCCCAATACCTCACCCCGCGAGTGTATTGTGGAACGTGCCGATGTAATATCTTTAGTCCTCTCCCTCCTCCCTCACCCTGTACGTGACACATAGACACATGGGATGTTTCATAAAGAAAAAATATGGCATGTTTACAGAGAGAAATTTCAAGAAGTGTTAATTTAATATGCTAAAGTGTTCCCTTCAGCATTTTACCTTTGTTGTTGTTTTCACAAAACAGCCAAGACTAAATAATGAGCCCAGAGCGGTGCCCTTTGGTAGTGTGATACCTCATTACCCACGAGCGGCCTCCATCTGCCCTCATGGCTGCACAGGGAGCCATTACGATTATGATGGAAATCTCAGAAGCCATTACCAAGATGCAGCAGAGGGCCTACTGCAGACAGCCTAATGGACTAATTTGTAATTGGGAGAGGGAAATGACTTAGCGAGCTCAGGCTTGGGTTTGATGAGTGTGGAAGTGCGCATGCTAAATGTTATAAATGAACAGGAATGCTTGTTTGCGCAGTGGGTTTTACAAGGCCTTCAATCTCTCCTGGGGATTGGAGGCGTGCTGACAAGTCTTGAGAAGCGAGGAGGAAAGGGCTCAGGGGAGGCAAGGAAGATGCAAAGAGAGTAGCTAAGGATAAATCGGTGAGGAAAACTAATGGCAATAAAAACCCAAGGAAATGGCTATGTCTGCCAGGAAAGCAGTAATTAGGATGCTTTCTGCATGCATATATTTAGCTATTAAAATTGAAAATGAGAGGGCACCGTAGCATTTGCTAAGTTAAAACAAAAACAAAAATAGAAAAGCAAGCAAGCCCCCTCCCTACACTAAAAGACAGTGGGGTTTTAAAACTTTAGCATATGACAAAACGCTGCGGGCTTTGTGATCAAGGCCATTTGTTTAATGCAGACCAGTTAGCTACCTCCTATGTGGGACAGGAGGGAGCCCGGTGCTGACATCTCTTGTCCCCCCCGGGAGAACTTCTATTAGTGTGAGAGTCTTGCGGTGCCTCTGCGGCTGCAAAATTGCCCTCACAACACACAAAGTTCAGGGAGACATTCAAGCATAATTATCTCCAAAGAGATTAGAGGAGATCATTGAATAAATCTCTCTGACAGGATCTTGGAATCAAAACCTGCTCTGCAAATATAGAGATGTATATTGTGCTGGTTTGAGTTTTGCAAGAGACATCTCGCAAATACATTTCCCTTGATTTCCGGAAGATGTGAGGGCAGGGGGAAAAGACAAAAAAAAATTGGGCCATTAGAGATTTACAGTGTAAGACCCTGATCCTTGCATGGACACGAGGCACAGTGCACACAACCATAAATAATCCTGTAGAAGTCCATAGGATTTGTCACAATGCTAGGGGACTGCCATGAATGGCGAGTGTCCACAGTTTCAGACCCTTGAGGATCACCTGGAGGCTCTCTTTTTTACATCTTCCTGCTTCTTAGTCCCATCTGCAATTAGAGCAGCCTAAAGGTTGCTTTTACTTAACCAACATTGTAAATTCCCTACACGCTTTATGCCATCAATGAATAAGTAGCGTAGAGAGCTCTTCTGCCATATTCTTATTGCCTCTCTAACCCCATCATGAGTCGTGTACCGGGGCCCTGAAACGAGAAGTGCACAGCTAATCAGCAGTAGGTGATAAGAGTCTAAATAAGAAGCATACAGTGCGACACAGAGACACTAGACCCCTATTTCAGGTCTCAGTGCACTTTCCCTTTCCGGGAAATGTTTGTTAGTCATTGAGAAGAAAGTCCTGGAAGCTTAATTCTCTTTTTGGTAGTATCAGAGGCACTGGCTCTACATCAGTCTGCATTTAATGAATAAATTATAATCACTTTTGCATTTTTTAGTCAAATAGCACAAGTGTGATTTTTCTCTCTCCTCCTGCTCTTCTTCCTCCCTGTAAGCATGGGATTTAACATTATTGCTTGGGGAAAAAATGTCATTATGCCTATGAAGATACAAACTGTTACCCATTATACTCTATAGATTCCCATAGTCTGTGTCCATGCCAAGTGTTGAAGGATATAAGGAGACTACTGTTGTATTTGGCCTAAAGGTTATAAATAAAGTAAACAATGCCATTCAGAAGGCCAAATTCTGCCCTCAGTTATTGAGCTGAAAAGGAGTGGTGTGAGTAAAAAGGAAAACAGAAGATTCCTTCTCCAATAAATGCTTCCACAGATGTGGCTGTGGATATCCATGGCTCATTTTTGCAGATACAGATACAAATTTTATATCCACACAGAGCTCTATTTACAGTTACACCCATGAATTGGTTCTGTTAACACTGACCAGGCTTCTGAGCATACTTATCTACCCTCTGACTCTTTCTGCCCCCCCTCCCATTTTTTTTCCTTCTTCTCCCTCTCTCCCCCCCCCCCCACCCCCTTCCTTCTTCCCTCATTTATTTTGGTTCTGGACATCCAACACTTCGGTCATCTGAAGAAGTGGGCTGTGCCCACGAAAGCTCATGATACCATCTCCATGTTTTGTTAGTCTTTAAAGTGCTACCAGACTATTCATTGTTTTTCAAGTTTTTCCTGTTACAGACTAACTCGCCTACCCCTCTGAAGCTTCTGAGCATGTGGTGAGGCTTTAACTCATTTACATTTGTACAACACATTCAGGTGCCATAGAAATGCCACGTGTTGAATGATTGCATGAGATCTAAAATACTATCCTAGTTTCATCTTAAAACACATTTACTTTAGAGATCATTATTTCACTGACAATTTAAAAAAAAACAGGTATTCTGTAAAGAGGGTAAAATAAGTTCTTTTTCAATTTTCCCCTTCAGTAAGTGTCAAGGGAAGAACGAGATTCGTCCGAATGACATGCTATGCTCATGAGCTGAGATTGTAATGAAAATTAAGTAAAATGAATTCTAGTTTTGTTTCTACCACGGTATCCCAACAAATTAAGGGCACAATGCTACTTGCTTCATAGACACACCGTCCCTGTGGAAGTCAGTAGCACTGTGTTCTTGAATAAGGTAAAAAGATGCGACTCTTTCTTAGGAATGAACAGAATCTTACTCATTTTAGATTGGTTTGTCAGTAGCTGTGATCAGTTCTTCTTGATCATTCCTGCCCAATTCCTTTGGTTTGTTTCACCCTCTTATTACATCTGGTCTTAGTTTTGGCCCAGATGCTGCAACTAGACCTCTACCCTTACTCAAACTCCTGTTTGACTTCTGGAGCTCCGTGTGGGACATGAGGTCCTGCCGATATAGACCAAACAATAAGATGGGGGCACAGGTGGTATGATCCTGGGAGAGGGTGTTGGTAGGGTACCTAGCTCGATAAGAGTACAGTGCTGTTTGGGGCTTCTGGCCATTATTTAAATAAATAATGATGATGAGGATGCATCATTTGATTGGTTGCAAAATGTGCGTGGGAACACTGAAGGAAACACAATGCTAATCACATATGGCTGTGCACTTGGTTTATATCTGAATATTTACAAATATATTATTTTATTATCTGATTTTTTTCAAAGCTAATGAGGAGTGGAAAGTAGCTTTTTTCTTTTTGGTATGATAAGATCCATATAACCAGAACTGCCAGACAAAAACGGCCTCCTTAAGAGCCCCACGAAAACAAGACCAGGGCAAATGATACTTCCTCTTGTCTACATAGTTCAAGCAAATGGGAAAAGTAGCTTTGGTCAAGCTCAGAGCCACTGCACCTGTAATCTCCTTCCTGCAAGGCACCTGGTCTAGTTGTTCAGCCCCCCCCCCCCCCCCCAAATGTATGGTGGTGATGTGTCCTCCTTTCTGATCTCCATCTTTGGAGACTGGATGTTTCCCTGTCTACACTAGGCTGTCTCCAGGAAAAGGCAGACTGCCTGAGTAGGCTTCTTTTACCTTCTCTTCAGAGACATTAACAATGTAGTTACCACCGTTAATTTGCCACAGGGCTCTTTCTAAGCCAGCACGTTTTATTCTGATGGTAAAAGCAGTTCAGAAAAATACATTTTCAAATCAATAAAAAAAGCTACACACATGCTAATAGGCGTGCCTGAGAGAGGGGAGCTGATAGCCCCAGAGCAAGGGGAAAGAGGGGAGGGCTCTGCACTCCTGGGAGAGGTGGGGCCTTGAGTGGAGCTGGGATGGAAGCGGCTTGCCCTCAGCGCTGCCCGAACCGTGGCCCTCAGTGCTTCCTGGAGTGCGTTGCGCAGCACTCCATTGCCGATTTAAAGGGCCCTGGGCTCCAGTAGTGATATAAAAGGTGGGTAGGAGCCCCAGGCTCTTTAGAATCGCCAGGCCCTGGAGCAGTTTGCGTCCACCCCTCTTCCCACCATCGGCGGGCCTGGCCAGAAATTACCACAACCCTAACATGAGTTCTGGCACATGATCAATCCATCAGCCCCCCTACAGGAGTACTCTGTGATTTCAAGTTCACGACACCCTTGGCTCCGAGCACAGACACATTCTTGTGGGGCCTTAGTAAAATAAAGTCCTTCCACTCCTCCCTAAAGCTTGGGGACCAGAGGTCCTCTTCATTTGTGGGATCAGAAGGAAGGCCAGGCGTCACTTTACTGCTAGGCTGTTTAATCAGAAATTCTTTCCTTGTCTGTTGGTCCCTGCAGAATCAAGTCTTAACTAGTTTATGTGACATCTCCAGGGGGAGTGCTTCTCTGGAGGTGCTATAACCTGTGAGGCTTTGACTAATTACCCACCTCTGTTCTTAGTTCTGGGAGGAGCTGTATCTGTGGCCCACAAAGATACAGAAACCTATCCTTTAATACAGTGGACTCCATAGGTACTCAACTTAATTCAGTAAGTGTCTTTCAGGAAATGATACTCCAGTCATCTGAAGAAGTGGGCTGTGCCCACAAAAGCTCATGATACCATCTACATGTTTTGTTAGTCTATAAAATGCTACCAGACTATTTGTTGTTTTTTAAGTTTATCCTGTTACAGACTAACGCGGCTACCCCCTGAAGCTTCAGGAAATGATACTGTTTGTCATGACTTCAGCTCACTGTTTTTGTTACATTTTTTTATTCTACTGCATCTTTCGTCTTTTTGGTTTTTCTGTTTCCTTCTTTGCTTGGAACCCCCTCCTAAGATAGACTTGTAGCCATCAGTAAATTATAACTGATGCATTACTTGACATGACCCATGTTCCACTTTTCTGTAGTTTCCCCAATCTCTGTCTTACCCAACTAACACAGAATGTTATCTCTTAGCTGGTGAAAATCAGCTGAGAGCTGAGAAATTGGCTTTGTATGTTTCTGTGCCTGGAAAAAGCAGAGAAACTTCCTTTTTGCTAATGGTTTGGCGACAGATTAAATTTGAGTATTTTCACTTTTTCATTCATTTATTTATTTATGTAGTTTACCATGACTGTCATTTCTTCTTGCTGGTTAGAGACCTGATGATTATGTTGGCTGGTTTCCTCAATGACACCCTAAAAAAAAGTCATTTTGAAAAGCTCACCTCCACTCTGTTATTTCACGTGCATGAAACATCAATATTTTTATTGTTGATGTTCCCCTGGAACTCAGAAGCACATAAATGGGTCGAGTATTTAATGTAAATAGATACGTGTGAGTGCTGTTTTTATTGGTATGATGCCGATCTGGGTAACAAAAGTATCACAGTTGCACAGGGCACCTTGGAGTCAATCAGGGAGTGGGGAAAGCCATACTCAATATAAAAAAGCCTTTTCTCTCATGAATAGCTGGTTGAAAAATCTCCGTCAAATTTAAAAGCATTAGAATGTGTAATGCTAGGAGGTGGCAGAAAATCTGCTTTGGGACTTAAATGCTAACCTACTTGAAGAGGAGAGGTTATACTTTATTCCCTGCTCTGCCTACTGAGTCAAGGGTAGCAGTTGGAGCAGAAAATTTTACACAGGAAAGAGCAAGAGATTGCTAGGGTGGGGATGACTCTCGTGGCTGGAGAGGAATCACTGTGTAACTTGTCAGTGAAATACCATGCTGTCCTGCTAGCATTTAAGACCTAGCCATCAGACTGTATGTTGTGGTTGGGTTCCCATTTGCAGTGGCACTCAGAGAGATGGCTAGCAGAAAATTTCTATGGCAAACAAGTTGGCTGAAAGGCTAGCAGGCCAAAAAGTGAGTTCTTCTGCAGATGTTGAATGTGCAGCTTAAAGATGGAATCATCTAGCAGGCATGCTATAATGATGTGATGATCAGAACAGAACTCAGTGTTAAATCTCATCATTTCTTACTGCTAGGGCGTTAGTTCAATACGAACTACAGGAACTTCCAGAACCATTTTCTGCATCCCCGAGGTGTTCCTTAGTTATTTGCTATCCTAGGCTGTCCAAGTAGTCTGGAGAAGAGTGAGGAGGTATTTCATAGCAGCCTTCAACTTCCTGAAGGGAGGTTCCAAAGAGGATGGAGAAAGGCAGTTTTCAATAGTGACGGATGGCAGAACAAGGAGCAATGGTCTCAAGTTACAGCGGGGGAGGTCTAGATTGGATATTAGGAAAAACTGTTTCACTAGGAGGGTGGTGAAGTACTGGAATGGGTTACCTCAGGAGGTGGTGGAATCTGCATCCCTAGAGGTTTTTAAGTCCCGACTTGACAAAGCCCTGGCTGGGTTGATTTAGTTGGGATTGGTCCTGCTTTGAGCAGGAGGCTGGACTTGATGACCTCCTGAGATCTCTTCCAGCCCTTGGGATTCTATGATTCTATGCTTTCGTTTATGAAATCTCAAGTATTGTAGCTTATGACTTCAGTTAATATATTTACATACAAAGAGCGAGGCTTCAGCAGAAATTGTTCGAGGGGGGGAGGGTTTGACTGTATTACACCTTTGAAGCCTAAACATCACACAGCTTCCTTAAAAACAGAGGGGGCCTGTGAGGGGTGGAGGAGGGGGGAGGGCCTTATTTTAAGTGCTAGTCAACTGCAACCACTAATAATCTGGAGTCTGTTCAAACCCGTTTGGATGATCGTTGCATTTTTAAGTGCCTTTTGATTCTCTCTTTCATTTATTTTAACTGATCTGTAGGGATTAGAAGCTTGGTAGGGGAACACCGCATTGCTTGCCAAAATGTGTGAATAATTAGAATGCTGACGACTTGTGCCAGATAGTAGGGGAGTGTTCGCACTTCTGATTAGATTCACTTAAATCCTGCTGTAAATCATGGCTGCCAAGATAACTTCGGGCTTTGTTAGGCTCCTGCTGCCATAGAAGCTGACTGTAGTGAGACAGAGGATTTGATCGGCCCTTATCCACCGGTAGGGATTTGTTTGAGGAAATTACGTATTTAGTGTAGAGCCAGGAAGCCACTCACTAGCCCAAGTTGCCCATTGCTGGTGTAAGGAGTCACAAAAGGATGCAGTGGCCAGGGTTCTTCTGCCGACACACGCTCATCCTCAAAGCTCATGCACAGAGCAACACCCACTTTGTGCTCCCCTGCAACAAACTCGTAGTCAAGAAATGTTGCTGCTGCTGGTGGTGTTGGTGCCTCTGGCATGCTCTGTCTCCTTAGGGCAGGGGTAGGTAATAATTTTTGATGGGGGAGGGCACTCCAAGATTTTGGAAAGTGGTCGAGGGCCATGCTCTTCCATGATATGAATGGAGGAGATGTAGGGTCTACGATGGAGGTTGGGTGCAGAGGGGAGCTTGGAGTAAGAGATTGGGGTGCAGGAAGGAGACTGGAGTCTGGGAGGGAGTTTGGGTGAAGGAAGCGATTGTGACCTAGTGCAGGGGACTGGAGTGCAGGGGTTTGGGATGTGACCTCGAGTAGAAGGAGATTGTGATCTGGGGCAGGAGATGGGGTGCCAGATCTGGGAGGGGGTACAGGTGCAAGAGGGGGACAGAGGGTTTGGGTATGTTGAGTGGGGAGGGCAGAGGATTGGGGCAGGGAGGGGCTAGGGTGCCAGAGGCAGGCTGTGGCCAGGAGACTTACCAGCCAGCAGCCAAACCAGCCTGCCTGCCTGCAGAGCTAAGATTTGCAGAGCTTAAAACGTTTCCCAGCCAGCCAGCCTGCCTGCTTGTCTGGCCATGTGCTTCAGTGAGGTGAGGGGGCATGGTTCTTCTTGGCTGCCTGTTATTCAAACAAGCAGCTTCCATTAGTTGGTTTCTGTCCAGAAACCGGCCAATGGGATTGTGCTGGGGGCGGGGTGGCTCCTGAAACTTCCCCCCTCCCCTCCAGTTTTGAAACAGAAAGGAAATGGGCCACCACATTTCTGCATGGCTTGTGGGGCTGAGTAGCAAGCAGGGAAGCCTGCCTGGGGCTCCCCGCTGCCTCCACAGGCCGGATCCAGTGGCTTGGTGGGCTGGATCTGGCTCGTGGGCCATATTTTGCCCAGGGCTGTCTTAGGGAGTGCTCAGTAAGGGTTAACACTGCCTCAGGATGAACTGAGTCTTATGAAGAATGAATTTCAGAGCTCCTCCCAGCTCCTTCCCCCCCCCCCCCCAGGACTTCACCCTTATTTTCCAGATGATGCATACCTATGTTGCCAAGGAGACAAGCTGACTAAACACGGTGAAGGCTTGCCATTGCCTCCCGTTTAGTCATTCTCTCATTCCACATGGTCCCATTTTGACTGGGTCCTTGAATTTGGTCTCAAATTCTTCAGACAGCCGTGGCAAAAAGAGAGCCTAAAAAGAGATTAAGTGTTCGCGCTAACCGGAGCCTTACATCGTACTTCCATGCAGATCAGTTACTCCCTTAAAGTTACCTAGGGCTATGCTCATTGTTAAGAGAAGAACCATTGAACTGATGAAGACAGGAATTTCCTGTAAATGAGCACTGATGGTTGCTGTAGCTATGCCAGCAGTGGTCTGTTATGTAGACATGGACCAGCATACAGTTTCCCGACTTGCATAGAATGGAATTTTTCTTCTTTCCTAGAACCAAGTTATAACACTGTTCTACAGACAGCACAGTCTATACCTTGGTTGGCTAGTACAGTCCACACCAATCAGAGAAGCTGGTCTGAAGCACCTTGGTCTGGTCTGTCTTGGCAAACACAGAACCCATCGTTCACCAGCAGTGATGCTTCATCTTTGGGAGTGGAAAAACAGCTTCCCCAGTGAGAAATAATAGGTCTGTTAGGAACATTTGTAATGCCTTTGGATGTTGGGGTTGAAAGAGAAGGGAAAATCCACAACATGGTATTAAATCACTTTGGTTTTGCAATTTTGAGTGCATTTTAATTGATTTTTTTTAAATGAGTTTTTTTTTTGTTTGGTTTAGTCACAGGGTTTTAAAATTTTTAAATGGTTTATTTCAAAAACAATAAGCTAATTGGCGAAAAGGTTAACTAAAACACATACCAATTCAGCAAAAATATTTAGGAGAATAACATTTTTATGCGCAACATGTCAATGAAGAGAAACGGGAGAAAAAAAACCCCAGAGGAATGCTGCCCGGCACTAGTACTTGTGAAAGTTTACATTGCAGATATGAATAGTGCAGGGTTTCTGCGTGCCTAAGCAGTAGCCTAGTAAATTGTCTGGAGGATGGGTTTGTTTCTTTTCTCAGTGAGAGAGAAAACCCCTTTGAAGTGAAACAGCAATGTGCAGGGATGAAGATTTATGAAACAGGGGCATGACAGAGAGTGGCATCTAACCCAAGTGGAATGCTGAAAATGAGTGCCAGGTGAGGAATTTAAAGCAGAAGAGAGAGAGGGACAGTAACATCCCATAGCCATCTCGAGTAGCTTTTAGAAAAGAAGAGAGACAGAAGAAATAATACATATGGCTCCCTTTAAGTCATAAAAGGTATTTTTCACAATTCAGTGGAGGTTTGAAGGAGATTCTTCTGGAAAGCTGTGATTCTTGTAAAGTCCCTGCAAATCACACAGCAGAAATTAACATTTGGCAAAGGGGGAAAAAAATACCGTTAGCACCCATTGGCCTTTTAACTTCATAGACAATGCGTGTGCATAACAATGTGTTACTCCACAAAAAGTTGTGACCAATAGAAGGCATCTGTGGTGTTACATCCTCTCTTCTTCATGTCTCATGTACTCAGATTTACCTGTCAGAACACGTTTCATAAATTTCAACTTGTCTGATAAATGGATATCAACTTGGTCTTTCTGCTTTCTGTTGTCATTTCCCTCTTCGCTCACCCAAATGGTTATGCTCAGAACATGGGATTATTATTTGGGACACTGCACACACAGGTTAAAGGGTCATATAAAAATAGTTGCATTAATTTCAACTTTGGAGCCAAAAGTGAATTCCAGCGTCGCTATGGCCTTCTGTATAGGAGCTGCTACCACAACTGAGATCAAATGTGGTAGACCGTTCTGAGGTGGAATCAGCTTGACTTCTGGAATTCATGTCTTTTGCCAGTTTGCTGATGTTGTTCATTAGCGTATCTATTAGGCTTTAGGAAGAAACTTTCCCTCTGGGTGGATAATTCCATAACTGCCTTGCTCTGAAACATCTGGTGTTGGCTCTTGTCAGACAGAGGATACTAGATTGTATGGACCCCATGTCTTACCCAGTGCCACAATTCTTCTGATACAATCCAAAACTCCATTCTTGTGTATTGCTTGCTGGATGTGTGTATGAGAAGTCAGAGTTGTTGGAGTTCCTTTGGTTCCTGAAAAAGATACCATGATAACGGGATTTATTTTTTCAACTGAGTTTCGGTTTTGCTACAGGTAAATATTGAGAGACTTCATCTTACTTTTTTTTTTTAAAGGTCTTCTCTCACACTGGTATAAATGAGGAGGAACTTAACTGAAGACAGTGGAGTTCTACAAGCGTAAAATAAGCAGCGGTGAAAGAAGTAGTTAGGCCTTCTAACTGTATGTGGTAGGGAGGAGTTTCTTAACAAAGGTAATTTTAACACAGAGATTTTACTGCAGGCATCCTTTAAAACCCCAGCGTAGCTTAGCCTCTGAGATCCTGTTTTATGCAGTCATGGCAGCGAGAAAGGTACTTGCTCCGCTGTCCACTCAAATTGGCAGCAGAATGTTAGCTGCTAAGCATGAAAGAGCCCAGGGCTTTGCTTGTTGGGAATATTTTCCACATTCCATCTGCATCCCTCTAGAACTTGACCATTAGTCAGGCTACTTCTAAATGATGCATCTCTTTTAGAGATTTGTACTGATAACAAATGAAAGAGCCTCTCTTTTTTTTTCTTTCTTACCTCATTATGCAGGCAGCTGTGTGACAGCATTCTTACAAACTGTGTTATCTGAGCCTTCCAGCTGCAAGCTGTTCTCATCAATACTGCTCCAAACTGTTCCATACTAGCCCTTTCCCCCTTCTGCCCATTTCTGTCAGAGTTTAATTTTAATATGAAGACAGGAGGCTATGATGCCAGATGTGGGGAGCAGATAGTTTCTTTTGTATAAGAACACAGCAGGGGAAGGCCTTCTGATGGACCAGACACATTGTGTCCGTAGGGACTGTGCAGGAATCATTGTCTGGGTTTGGGTATTTTGGGGCTGGGCGGGTGGGTGGGTTGCATGGTTAATTCTGAGGCTTCGTTTCATTCTTCACTTTATACTTGACTTAGCATTGAATTAAAAAAGAAACTAGATTACAAGCCAAGTTGAATTTAACAATCCAAATTAAATTTCCACTCCATTGATATAAATGTCTGATTGTGTTGGACCCATGCTGACTCTTTAGACTCCTCTCTGTTGTTGCTAATACACCAGAATGGACCGCAAAACAATGGCAGAAAAATCTTGCTTGGCATCCCTTTAGAGTAGCATTCCTGAAACGCTGAGGCTAGCCTTCTCAAGTAGGTTGGCCTGACCTTGTTTTGGGGAGGTCCAAGCAAATCTGTAGAAAGCGGGGCTGAAGGATGGAAACAGAATACATTTTTTCTGCAGCCTTGAATTGTTTTTACTTGGAGCGCAGCACAAGTAAAGTTGCTTGTTGACATATATAGCATATAATACAGAATACTGACAAGATGGTTCTGCCCTTGCTAAGTTGCAAATGGAAATAGGCCAGCTGAAACAAGCTGCCCTGTGTGTGCAATTTTTTAGAAAATCCTTCAAAAACAAGAGAAAAAAATCACATTTTTAAGAGAAGAGCTCCCCTTTTTCTGCTCATATGCCAATACTAATAAATTAATAACAACATATGGGGAGACCCTAGCTTATTGTATATTTTTAAACTTGCAGTTGGAATATTTATACCATTGATTTTTCTTTCTAAGCAACAGGATAGGACATCTTTCGGGGAGAGAGAGGTTCATGATTATGTAGCAGAACTATATACACCGTTTGTTTTGTACTGTAATTTTCCAGTGGGATATTCTCTGATTACCTCTAACATTGCTAAACCCAAAGGAGGCTCCAGAAATGAAGGGTATCTGGGATCATGTTTGACTTTCTGTGACCCTGTGGCAATGAGAATGATTTTAACTCATTTATGATATTGAATAACTGTTCATTGCGCTTCAGCAAATGAAGTTCCAGTCCCAAAAGGATCCGTTTGATGCTCTTGAGAGTGGCACTGTAATTTATTAGTGCAAGAGTCTTAGTGATTTAGTACATCTACCTATACTATTTTAAAATAGTTTAAGGCTAATTAATGGAATATTTTTCTTGTGTGGGGAAAAATCCTCTGCAGTCTGGATTTTTTATTTAGGCCTGGCTGGTAGATTTTATGGTTTTCTGTCACCATCCAATTTCCTCTACATGCTCACACACATGCTCTTAACCAAGACAAAGGGCATTCAGTTGTACCTAACAAGAAGAGTGGAATAAGATGTGAGTTTTATTTAATATGGAAAAAAAATCACATTAACCCCATAAAATACATAAGGTGCACACTTGAAGACCTCTTTTAAAGCCATTGTGGAAAATATCTGTTCTTGTCAAAAGCTGTCCTGCATTGCCAGTGAAAAGGCATTAGGTGCAGGTGTCAAACATGCCTAATGAGGCATAAGGAGTCGACAGCAAAATAACAGAGATTATAGGTACAGATGATTGTGAATGAAGTGTGAATAGCAGCCTGGATGTGTGACTGACACAGAAAAGAGGAGGAGAAAGGCAAGAATAAAGAAGATCCATCACTCATGTAAGGAGAATGGACATTTTCAGTCACTTGATTGATATCTTCCCATCCAATAATCCCTACAACTTTTGAGAGCTACATTTAAAAATAACTCAAATTGTTCCTTCAAAAATCACAAGTTTATTCTAAGCCCTCGGGACATTTTACTTAACTTTCAGTGCAGTGGAGACTGCAGTGTGTGTATGTGTATATGTGTGTATAAAAGGCTCAGCCCTGGTCTGCACTAGGGAGTTATTTCGAAATAGCCCTCCTTAGTTTGAAATAATAAGCGGAGCGTCCACACTACCAAACTCGTTATTTCAGAATCGCGGGCTGGTTATTTCGATATCTGTACTCTTCCTTTCCTCCGGGAATAAGCTTCTGTTGAAATAGTTATTTCAGGAGATATTATCATTTCAAATTTAGTGCTTTTGAAATAATTTCCTAGTGCTGACATGCCCTCAAAGGGGTAAAATATGTGTATGTGCATATATATGTGTGAATGTGGCTAGCGGTACGTGTATTATTTATATGTGTATATAACATAAAGAGTCAGCATGCTAGACCAAGTGGATTATTACTTTTTCAGATTAACAGCCTGTTTCTAAATTTAAAAAATAAAGAAGTATTAATACAAGAATTGAATATTAAACTTCTCATTCTTTCCATTAATGGTGTACAAAAAAATCAGAAGTATGGCTAAATCAAGGGGGAGGAAAAGGGGGAGGACCTCAGGCCCGGGGGCTGGATGTAACCCTCAACTTGCCTGGATCTGGCACCCAAAGCTCAGGGCCCTCCCCCCCAGCACTGGGGAGCCCTTGCAGGTGCTCCAGCCTCCCCACTGCCCCACCGCGGGGCTGGAGCACACAAAATCTACTAGGCTGGGCCCCCCCAGGCTCTGGTGTTCAAGGAGGCTGTAGGAGCCACGTCAGTAGATTTTGTGTGGTGATAATAATAATATATGGAGATATACCTATCTCATAGAACTGGAAGGGACCTTGAAAGGTCACCAAGTCAAGTCCCCTGCCTTCACAGCAGGACCAAGTACCATCCCTGACAGATTTGCCCCCTATCCTTAAATGGCCTGCTCAAGGATTGAGCTCACAACCCTGGATTTAGCAGACCAATGCTCACACCACTGAGTTATCCCTCCCCCTTGCAGTGGTGGCAGTGAGGGGTAATTTTTTTTGTTTGTTTCTCACTTGTCAGAAGCCCCCGACCCAAAAAAGGTTCCCCGCCCCTGAGTTAAATCATATAAAAGAGCATCCAAATTTCAGTTGGAGACAAATTTAAAAGCCTATATTATTAAAGTGGTAGTTTTGAGAAAGGCTGGCAGTACTTTTGGGTATTTTTTCTCCTGCTTTCTATATGTCAGACTCGGTATAATCTCTTTATCCATTCCTGAAACATGTAAGTCAACTCCAGAGATATGGCTAGCTTTATGGAAGAAATTCCAAATGTTATTGGTATTGTAGCATTGCTGAATGGCTCAAGTAATAATGAAAACCTAGTCGGGAGTCCTCTTCCACTTGTTTATAAGGCTTCTCTGTAAACTATAAACTATTATGTCCTTCTTCGGTCCGCATCTAAATAAAACATCAGAGTAATATTGAAAGTGGAGATTATATCAGCAAGGTGAAGAATTTACCTTTTGGATAAGAAAAATAGTTGTCCTCACATATTTCATGCTATTGGTGCTTAGAGCCCAGATCTTGCTGTCTTTGAACTTGGTAGCAGTTCTGCCATTAATTTCAACAGAAGCAGGTTCTCAATTGTAGCCAGCAAGTTTTCATCCAGATAGGATAGTGCCTATTGGAACATCCTTTGCCAAATCCATGGCCTTAATCACATGAGCTGTTCTGTCCTCAGTGGGTAAAGCCAACATGCTCTGCCTGTTAATAAATTGTCATATGGGGGGAGCCCCCAGAATTTTCAAGGTTCAATTAAAAGGTTGCACGTTTTCCCCTCCCTGTACTTAGCATATAAAGATTATCTACAGACCATTACAGGTGCTTGTGGTCCATGTCCCTTGAATTTTGTCGATCAGAAGGGTGATAACAGCCGTTTGCTGCCCTGCAATCCCATAAGCCTCCCATTTCCCATCTACATACACTGTGTTACACCATTCGCTGCTATTGCCTGGGCAGCGTGTGTCTTAAACTCACATGTGCATGTAGGTAATTGCCTGGTTTAATGGAAGCGTGTGGTGCCTTCTTATTTTTCTGGTTTTCAATACACGAATAACAAAAAAAAGTTGTTTATAAAGAACAACAACAACAACAACAACAATAATAGTAACCCACCGGGATTTGTTTCCCCTCTGGATATATATAAATAAAAATGAAGTAATAGGCTCTGCTTTTTTTGGTGTGTGTTGACTGCTGTTTGCTTATGCCCCAGTGGTGTTAACAAGCAGTAGATTGTTAGTGACAATCACACACTCGCTGGCACTTAAAGCAGAAGGCTTGATTTAATCGCAGAGCTGTCATTTATTATTCTGTTGTGCTATTCCATAGAGGGAAGTGACTGATCAAGCGCCTGTTCCCAAGAGCAGAGGGCTTTCTTTTTTCTTTTTTGTTACGTCTAAATCCTCAATACAAATTGCAGTATTTCTGGACTCCCAGTGGGACCCATTAGTGCCTGTGGGGCATTAAAGATCATTAATAGTGCTGTCAGAGGAGGGGAGAGAGAGGGAGTCAGCTAGCCAGCTAGTTGCTTAGCTTTCTCAGAAATCGGAAATTAATACATCTGCTTCATTAATACGGGGCTGTGTTTGATGTTTGTTAGCTGGCAACTTTAATGATGTAGGTTAGCACCAGCTGGGCGCTTGCATGAATTGGACTCTTTCAATTACCCAAAGTTCTTTTTCCCCATCCTCCAGCACCCTCTTTCTCTGCCCAAAAAGTCAGCCTTTAATTAGCAACTCCAAAAGATTTGGAAGGGGGGGAAGAGGCTGCTTCTGCCCCTTCCCCGAAACAGTATGAGAACCACAGTTTGCAACCTTGCCTATATCCCACTAACAATAGCTCTCTTCCAAGTATTTAACTGCATGGTAATAGAGAAGAAATGTTTTAATCACTGTGAACAACATGTTAATCAGCGATGTGACTGAATACTAGCTATTAATTGGGTGAGGGTAAAGTGCTAATGTTTGCATCCAAGAACGTTGCTGTTGCATGCAAAGAAGATACGGATTCAATGCCTTTGCCATCTATTAAGCCCAATGCAGCTTTGATTGGCAGAGTGATAGGGAATGGTTCAGCCAAACATCAGCATGCCTTGAAACCCCTGCCTCTATCTCCCCCTTCCCTTAATTGGCTATTGAGTCCAACAAAGTGTGTCACACTGAGAGTATGTCTACACTACACAGCTTTTAGTGACACGGCCCTGCCCTGAAAGTTGGGCAGTGTAAACACTGGCACTTTTGCCAGCAAAACTCTCCTACTTTCCACGGCAACGCTTTTGTCGTTCGGGGGCGGAGGGGGGGGGGGAGGTTTAAGCACCCGTGAACAACAAAAGCTTTGTCACTCAATTGCCAGGGTAGACAAAGCCTTAGCCCTTCTTTCTTCCATTCTGTTCTTCCAACAGGTTTCTGGCTTCTCTGACATTTACCTGGACTGGACTCACCTGCTTCCCATCCTAGCACAAAAGGCCAACATCATTCAAGTGTAGTTCAAGGATTATTCACAGCATATGCAAGAGCAGCATTATAATCCTTGAATTAACCTTAAACAATTGATCCTTTCCCTCTCCATTATGTGATCCTTGCATTTTTGCTGTATTGTTTCCCTGCTAGGGGGATTGCTTGTACATATACATATACAGTCAGCTTCTTCTTTGATACCGGGTCCATCAGACAGATACCACTGGTGTAAGTAGTGAATTGTTTCATGTGCAGTTCATATCAGTGGTGCAAATTACTCTTTACACTGATGCAACATCTCTACCGTGTGGATTTACAGTGTTGCACTATGAGGTTAGCTATAGTGATGTGGAAAATAAGTGTCGCTAAATGCTAAGTTCATGGCTATAAAGCATGATTTTAGTTTCAACCATAAGATTGTGCCACCTCACATTTGTTTTGGCTTCTGGGTTCACTTCGCGGTTTGGTCTGGAAACTAGGAGCCAAAGAAGAGTGTGAGTTCTGCTCATGTTCCCAGATGAAACATGGCTCCTTCATAAGAACAGCCATACTGGGTCAGACCAAAGATCCATCTCTCCCAGGATCCTGTCTTCCAACAGTGGCCAATGCCAGGTACCCCAGAAGGAATGAACAGAACAACTTCTGGCAAAGAGAGTCTAGGAACACCATCACTGCCCATCCTGGCCAAAAGCCATTGATGGACCTATCCTCCATGAATTTATCTTGTTCTTTTTAAAACCCTGCTATAGTTTTAGCTTTACAACATCCTCTAGCAAGAAGTTCCAGAGGTTTACTGTGCATTGTGTGAAAAATGCTTCTTTTTGTTTGTTTTAAACCTGCTACCTACTAATTTCATTTGATGACTCTTAGTCCCTGTGTTACAAGAAGGAGTAAATAACACTTCCGTATTTACTTTCTCCACACCAGTTATGATTTAATAGATTTCTATCATATTTTCCCTTAATAATCTCTTTTATAAGTGTAGACATAACCGTGGTTATGACAATCTTGTGGCCACTGAAATGAAGGAGGGGTACTCATGTGAACCACTCACTAGCCAAGGTTGCCCATTGCCAAATCATACTCGATGGAATTTAAATCTAACCCCGATAGAACTGAACCTCTAAACCTTTCCAAGTTCAGTCTTCATTTGCAGTTTGTCACTCCAGCCAGGGCTCCACCCTCAGAAGCCCAGGTTTGGAGCCCCTACCCCCATCACAGGCCCCACGCCCCACTCCTATCACAGGCCCCACCCCTTCCGCAAACCCCACCCGTGCTCCTTCCGTGACCCAGAGCAACTCAGTCTGGAGGATTAGAAGGCGCCTGGTGCAGTGGCAGCAAAGGTCCCCGCACCGCCAGAGTGGCCTATCAGCCTGCTCCACTACTCCCTCTTGCTTCTCCATGGCGACGGGAAGCAGACTGCCCTGGGACTGGGGCACTTTGCTTCCTGCCACCGCTGAGCAGTAAGAGCAGCGCACTCGGCGTGTGGAGGGCCCCTCCTGCTGCCCCATGCTCCCAGCGCCAGGTAATCCCGCGGGTCCCGTCAATAGGACTCTTAGGGCTGCCACAGTGGGGCCCCCAGAAGCGGGCCCGGGTTGGCTGCCCTAAACCGTCCTATGGATGGGACATCTCTGACTACAGCGTTAAATGTAACTCAGCTGCTTCTTTAAAGACTCTTGAAGAAGGGTTGCCTTGTAGATCAGGCACAAACTGTGACTCAGGAAACATGAGCTCAACTCCCATCTCTGCCACATGTTTCCTCTCTACCCTGGGGAAAATCACTTAATCTCTCCGGGCCCCTAATTCCCCATCTGTAAAATAATTCTTCCTTTCTTTGCCTTGTCTATTTAGACGCTAAATTCTGCAGGGCAGAATCTGCCTCTTCTTTTGAGTTTATACAGTGCACAGTGGGGATGCAATCTCCTTTGGGATTCTCGAGTCTGCACTAGACTATGAATATTGATCATGATTCGGATCTCTCTTTTAATGGCTTCACAGTGGAATTACTCCTGATTTACAGCTACTGGGGTAATTTTATCTGACGTGTTACCCAATTTAAAACCCATTGTCATCTACTGTTTGCTCTGAGCTACCTTGTGATGTTGAAATTGTGCTGTGAAGGCTCATACTGCTTCCTCACACCCCTAATTCTGCCTGCTGTATCAGGTGTTTTCTCTTGCATGTGCCACAGATTTTTTTCTCTTGTATCAGCAGGTTTAATATTGTGTGAACTCCCTTCTCACCCTTGTAATGTCATGCAAAAAGTCAACTTTTAGATGGTGGGGGCAAAACACAAAGCAATGTCAGATTTAGACTACTCTGACGCTCCTGTTCTGCTTGTTAAGACAAGAGAGACTGTACACTGTATTACTGCCGGGCACAGAGGGGGCAGCAGGGAATGAGGAATAAAAAATGCCGTTGATGTATTCGTGTAAAATTGGGAATAGGTCACAGCCAAAATACAGTTCCCTCTAAGGTGGGGGGCAGCACAGGTTAGTAGTGATTAATCAGCCCTGCCCAGTCAGCGGCCAGGGTTCTGTGCAGGGAGCTGACTGATTAATCACCTGCGAAGCAGCTTAGAGGGAACACCTGGGTACCTCCCAGAACTTTTTTCTCCAATGATTCATCTTTGTTCAGGTTTGGATCAGATCAGATCAGAGCTCCCATTTCCTTTCTTCACCTTTCAACGCTAATTGTTCTTCCCAAAGGCTGGACAGTGACTCTTTCATCCCACTATTGTGCTGCCACGGCCAGTGATTCTAGCGCAGGCCTGGAGATGTGGGTTCGATTTCTGGTTCCGCAACTCATTTGGAATGTACCGTTGGGCAGGCCACTTACCCGCTGTGCTAAATGCAGATAGCAGTCTCTCACGTCCTGCGGGTGCTGTAAGCGTTAGTCATTCATGTCTGAGCCTAGTTAGGCTGCACAGTTAGTGCGGGCAATGTGTGATTTCGTTCTCTCCTCTTTCTGTGGCTTTGGGGTTCAGACGCATATAATACGGCCATTTTACTCAGTACATTTTGTCTTGTGAAAGTCCAAAGACTTGTCCACCTGCTTCCCTTTATGTGCTGTATATGATCCCATTGAAGTCAAGCACGTGGATAATACTTTGCAGGATCTGGGCCCTGGTAATAAATCCCCGCCTTGTAAGGAGGATAGGCACCACTTTGGCGCAATTCAGGGTTGTGTTCTGCAGCTGCTCGGGGTGTGCCATGGCCACAGAATTGAGACCCAGATTGATAGGAGGATACCGTGAAATCGGCAGTGACTTGCTGATGTACATATGGTGTGGTGCCTATTTAGCAACCAGTTTTTAACTGAAATATAGTACTTGCATATTTGCTTAGCATTAATATTTCTAATTTGTATTTCAGTAGCAATGAGGGGCCCCAGTTATGGATCAGGGCCAGCTTGTGCTAGGAGCTGTACAAACACAGCACAAAAAGAGGGAGGTGGTTTTCTTATGCCATTGGTACCGCATCGCTGCTGTAAGCTCTCGCGTGGCCTAAGAAACAGTTGAGTTATTCATCTCTCTCCAAGGGTTGTCTTCATGACTCTTAGTTGCTCTTTGTCTCAATTTCTTAGCCTGTAAATTAGGCATAATAAACCTAAGTGATTTGCCCAATATCCGACTGTCAGCTCATGGCAAGGCCAGTGCTAAATATCTGCATCCTTCTCCTATTCTCTGTCAGTAGAGTAGTTTGTAAATACCACTCCCCCATCAATGAAATTTGTGATCCTGAACTTAGCGTCTCAGACTTCTGATGTAGTCTGGGTGGCTTAGGGTTTTCATTCCAAGTTGATGGGTGTTCTAGGAACAGATAGCAAAAGCTGCACCCCTATAACATGTGAAAGATTTCTTTGTGTGCACTGAAAACTTACTCCAAACCCAAGAGAAATACCTTCCTTCAGAGGCGGCCAGGACTGTAACTACTTGTCTGCCTTGCCAAGGAGGTCAGTCCACCCCTCGCGATGCCTGTTGTGGTGGAAGTGAGAGCTGATTTAGTAGGTTCGAGTAAGCTTTATAGCACTGTCTGTGCCTTTTCCCTTCCCACCGGTAGGAAAACATTCATCGCCTTTGCTGTGAATGCAAGCCCGGTCTGGCGCCACCCGGTTTCATGGTCATAGCCATGTGAGGGAGTGTGTGCTGCAGAACTGAACGACCAAGTCAGTTAAGATCCTTGTAAGTGAGACTTTTATTATATGCCATGTTGCTCCGCCATGGATGGTAATTGGATTTTTCTTTATTGACTATGTGGTTAACTTTCCTTTTCACAGCAATAAATCTTAGGCAGTGTTTAACTTTAAAAAGTGAGAGGGAGGGAGGTGAGTGGCAGGGGAACGGAGAGACCTTTCTTGGGATACTTTTTTTTTAATACATTGACTTTTATTTATTACATTTGTCAGGTGACGCGAGTGGGCGGGTGAGACCGCGGCATCTCAGACAGCTGAACACGGCCGGCATGCTTGACAATTCAGGCTCCGTTTGGAGAGCTTTCAGAATTTGGTTTTGCTGGTGCCAGCAGTTATGAAAGAGGCATACTCAGCTTTAAACACTCGAGTGCTGATGGACAAAGTGCTGGTTTAACAGTTCTGCCTAATGGGGAACAGGTGAATAAATACAGGATTAGAGCGCCCGTCACAATAACAGCCTTATGATCAGATGTACTGTGAGGGTTTCTTTTTTTCCCACCTGACAATTTTAGTTGTATTTAAAAAAACAACAACTCTGTCTCCAAGACTTTTGCTGACATGATGAATCTGACTGTATTAAGCCCCTAGATGCACATGTGTTTCTGGGATTGTTTCCTGAGTGCATCCAGTTCATTTAAGGGTATGTCTACACTGCCAAAAAACCCACAGCAGCACGTGTGAGCTCAGTTCAACGGCCTTGGGCCGGTGTGGTTTGAAATAGCAGTGCAGGCATTTCTGCTCAGGCTGGTGCCCAAGTGCTGAAACTCCTCTCCCTCGCCAGGTTTCAGACCCCGGGTTTCAGCGTGAGCCTGACTTGTCTACACAAGGGGTGGCCAAAAATTCTTCTGGGGGGGGGCATTCCAAGGACTTGGTAAGTGGTCAAGGGGCGCACTCTTCCATGCTATTAATGGACGAGGTGCAGAAGGGAGACTGGGATAGAGGATGGGGGTGGAATGGGAGGGTGGGGTCTGGGAGGGAAAGTGGGTGAAGGAGAGGGTTGTGACCTGGGGCAGGAGGGGACAAGGGTTATGTGGTTTAGGGTGGCAGGAGTGGGAGGGGGCAGACAGCTGTGGAGAGGAAGGGGCTGGGGTGCCAGAGGCAGACTCTGGCCAGGAAGTGCTAACCTGGGTGGCTTCTGCCCAGCCACCCAGCAAGTTTCTCAGACAGGCTCCACCAGGGCCGGCCTTACCATGAAGCGAACTGAGGTGGCCGCCTCAGGTGCCAGACTGTGGGGGGGCGCCACTAGGACCCAGAGAATTAAGACCTTTCAAAGTTTTGGTCCAAGCGAGGAGGCATGGGGGTGTCATTTGAGCTCCCCGCCTCAGGTGCCAAAATGTTGTGGGCCGGCCCTGGGCTCCACCATACAGAGCAGCTGCAGGTCCCTGTGCGGCCCAGAGCGCTGCGAGCCTGGGGGGGGGGAAGGGGGTGCTTTGCAAGCTGCCTCTATTGCAAACAGGCAGCTCCCTTTGGCAGTGTCTGGCCAATGGGAGCTGCAAGATTGTGCTGGGAGCAGGGGCAGCGCACAAAGCACCCCCCCCCCGGCTGTCCCCAGGCTTTCAGCATTCAGAGACATACTCAGGGACCCCACAGTGGCTGACCTGAGCAGTGTGTGGGGGTGGGGCAGGCAGGGAGTCTGGCTGAGGTTCTCGCTGTGTCTGTGGGCTGGATCCCGCAGGCTGTATTTTGCCCACCCCTGGTCTTGTTAGTTTTGGCCCTGTAGTGTGAGTCATTTGGTCCAGGTGCTGAGGTGTGCTGCCACCCTGGGGGATTACTCTGCTGTTATACCCAATGACTGATCATTCTGGGTATGTCTACACTACAGCACTAATTCGAACTAAGCTAATTCGAATTAGCACATCGAGACCTAAGAACTAGTTCAAATTAGCGTTTTGCTAATTCAAACTAGCATGTCCACATTGAGTGGACCCTGAACCGAAGTTAAGGCTGGCCGGAACCAGTGCCAGCAGGGCATCAGCTTAGGACTTAGAGCGTGGAGCTGCTGCCTCAGGCTAGCCGAGGGCTGTGCTTAAAGGGACCCGACCCCCACCCCGGACAGACAGTTCTCAGGGTTCCCCGCTTGCTTGTCTACCTCGATGAGGGACAGCAAAGCAGCCCTGTCTTGGAGTGCCCTGAGTGCCCACCCTCGGCACATCACAGCACTCGGCCATCAGCCCGGCTGCACTTGCCGCAGGCTGCCATCCGGGGGGGTCATTCGGGGGGCTGTCAGGATCCAGGAGGCCCTGCAGGAGAGTTTCCACCCCGAGGAGCCCTGAGAACCACCCCAGTCCTCCCCATCAGGGGCTCGTGCCCCATTCCTCCCTCACCTCCTTCCACTTACCCTTCCCTAGCCCCCCTTCCTGATGTAAAAAATAAAGGACACGTATGTTCAAAAATAGAAACTCTCTTTATATAACAAAACTAAGGGTGGGGGGGGATTAACCTCTGGGGAGACTGGGAAAAGGAGATGGGAGAGGGGAAGAAAGAGGGTGGGAGAGGGGAGGTGGAAACCTGGGAGGAGGGAGCTGGAAGGGGGAAGCCAGGGGAAGAAGGAGGAGGGGAAGTATAAAACTATGGTACGCCATATCTTCAGTATTGTGTAGAGATGGGGTCTCCTCACCTCAAAAAAGATATTTTGGCCTTGGAAAGAGTTCAGAAAAGGGCAACTAAAATGATTAGGGGTTTGGAACTGGTCCCATATGAAGAGAGGCTAAAGAGACTGGGACTTTTCAGCTTAGAAAAAAGGAGACTGGGGGGGGGGATACGATGGAGGCCTATAAAATCATGAGTGGTGTGGAGAGGGTGCATAAAGAAAAGTTCTTCATTAGTTCCCATAATAGAAGGACTAGAGGACACCAAATGAAATGAATGGGTAGCAGACTTCAAACTAATAAAAGAAAGTTCTTCTTCACAAAGCAAATAGTCAACCTGTGGAACTCCTTGCCACAGGAGGCTGTGAAGGTGAGAACTAGAACAGAGTTTAAAGAGAAGTTAGATAAAGTCATGGAGGTTGGGTCCATGGAGTGCTATTAGCCAGGGGGTAGGAAAGGTGTCCCTGGCCTCTGTTTGTGGAAGGCTGGAGATGGATGGCACGAGACAAATGGCTTGGTCATTGTCTTCGGTCCATCCCCTCCGGGGTACCTGGTGTTGGCCGCTGTCGGCAGACAGGCTACTGGGCGAGATGGACCTTTGGTCTGACCCAGTACGGCCGTTCTTATGTTCTTATGTTCTAAGCTCAGGGTCGGGGGTCTCACTGGACCCACTTGATTTTCATGCAAACCTGCTCTTGGGTTCGCATGTGGCCTTTGGTGGCCAGGCTGGCAGCTATCCTGCCCTAGACGGCCACTTTCCTGTGACTAGTGCGGAGATTGTGGACGTTGGAGGTCTCCCCCCAAACCTCGATGAGGTCCACGATCTCCGCACTAGACCAGGCGGGCGTCCGCCTCTTGCAGCCCCGGGCAGGCTCCTGGGAGCCACCAGCCTGGTCCTGGGAAGAGGGGGAGGGCTGGGTGGCAGCGGGTGGCTGGCTCATCCCGTGCCAGATGCAGGGTCTGCTGGCTGGGTGCTGGCAGGCTTGCACCTGGCACGGGCACCGTTGCCAGACCGTGCCCCTTTAAGGGC